>BSEG01000015.1:16420000-21420000 GCA_036245055.1 Diospyros kaki | reverse complement strand
TCGAGAAGTGAGGTTCCCAAAGACTCTCCAAAGCCATCCAAAGACCCCTTACATTCTCTCTACTGTCCTAGACAACAGATCGAGTCTGATACCCGTTGTGGCCCTTGCTCCCTCACCTGGACTCTGTCTAAGTTGTTCCTTAAAACAAATAAATTTAATTATTGTATTCAAATAACAATATTTAAAGTTAATACTTTATTAATATATTAATCTAAAATGTGAGATTAAGAAAACAATTAAAATAGATTGAACTATTTTCTAAAGACATTTCAATCATGCTTATTCGTGACTCAAAAAAATTAGAAAAATTAATTTCTCGAGCATCTCTGAATGCAAAACAAATAACATGATTAGATCCTCTCTCATTTTAGAAGTTTTTTAAAAAAAAAAATGTACAAGTCCAAGACGAATAAATCGATAACCAAGACTTATATAAATTTTTAAGGTTTTTAATGATAAAAGGGTTAGGATGTGAAAATCATCTTAATGTTTTAAGAAATTAAAAGTGAGGATCATTTGGACAGTCTTGACTATTATTAACATGGATGTTAAGTCCAATAATTTAGTTTTATAAGTTTGACTAATAGGGATTTTTGGGGGGATTTTAGTTACTAAGATTTTTCTGTTCCTAATATGATTCTGATTTTATTTTGGTTGGTGAAAGATTGTTCACTGGTTAATGCTATATTACCACAGAGATGTTGCTACTTGTACAGAGAGGCTTGTATAGAGAATTATAGACACACGCATAAATGATCAAAATATTCCTCACCCAATCATAAATTTACTTCCTTTCTGCGGAGGATACAGAGATGAGGCGGTACATAACGAGACAACGACAGACAATTGCTGGAGGCAACCATGGGAAAAGAAGAGAGATAAGAGAGGAGGTGGCCAAGAGAATGAGGAGTAAATTTGTAATTAGATGAGAAGTATTTTGGTCATTTTGCGCGTGTATCTGTAGCCTTCTTTGTAGAGGTCTCTGTATACGTAGCAAAATCTTTACTATAGTTACTTTTTCATCTCATGATGTCACACACAATTTACTTAATATTTATTATGCAAACCACGTTAAATTCACACAACTTTATGCCTTTCTTATGGCCAAAGTCTACTTGAGGTGCAAAATACATATTTTAATTCTTGTATTTATATTTTTTATTTAAATATTTAAATTTTTTGTTATTTTAAAAACACCCATAAATTTACAATTTTGACTCAATTGCATTGTTTTAACTTTTTGTTGTTTTAATTATACTTTTAAATTCATTATTTATACAAAAATCAAAATATCTATTTAGCCCTGGTGAGGACATATTTTACTAAGGGCAAATTTACTCTACTATCCTCGGAGACCACCAACCTAGTACCGCCACGTGTCTGTCTTAGGAAGCGCCAAGTGTCATCCGGATCTCCATCCCATATTTGATTTGAACAAGAGTGACCCAGTCAACCGAGATTCTCTCCAACGGTTATCTTATCTCTTTAAAGTAAGCTCTACGCCATCTATAAATAGATGTCAACTTCTATAGGTATGGACATCTGACTACTGAGGAACTTTCCATTTTAGAAATCTTCTTCTACTGACTTGTGCGTCAAAGTTCTCCAGGGGGATTAAAGCTCCGCCCTTGTAGGTACTTGGTTCGAGGCAGACCTCGGTGATCGGTCCAGCATCATCAAGCCCACCGTGGGGCCGGTTGCTCTATCTCCTCTTGTTCGTTGCGTACCTCGAACAAGCTCAAGTTCCCCCCCCCCCCGGCTATGGCAACAAGAAGAAATCCACCGCAAACTGCTAATACCCAACCTGTCCAAGATTAGAGTCAAAACCACCCACTCGAGAGCGGCCCCGAAGGGGGTCATCCCTCGAATCCCTCGCCATCCCAGGATCATGTCGCCTAGTTAGAGGGATAGGTCCAACGTTTGACAAAATTGATCAACACCTTCTTGACCCAACAACAGCCTCTAGAGGTGCGACAAGGGGAGCACTCCAACCACGATAGTCGGCACCAAGGGGACCGCCACTCTAACCATAGAGAATTCCAAGGTGTCGGATCCCCCCGTGGCGAGAAGGAGCCCCATGGGGACGAGCGAAGGAGTGAACCCTCTAGACATGATGAGTATGGAAGGCTAGGCTCCGAGGAGGAGGAGTTCTCTAGTTCTGATTATACCCAAATCGGAGGGGCCCTGTAAGAAAGGCATTTGCGGCATTTGGAGAGAGAGGTTGCACAGTTGAGGTGGAGGGAGGAAGAGCCACATGACATTGTCTCCAATCAACCACTAAGCCAGGAGATCATGGCGATTATACCATTCGAGCGTCTTCGAATCCCAGCCATTAAGCCATATGGAGGAACAACTGACCCTACTGACCACCTAAATCTCTTCGCCTCTCACATAATGGTCCAGGCGGCTCTTGATGCAATGTGGTGTAGAGTTTTCCCAACCACTTTGGAAGGACATGCACGGTCCTGGTATTCAAGTCTTGCGCACCGATCGATTGCTAACTTCGGACAGCTACGGAACAAGTTCTTAGCTCATTTCGCTCCCCTCCGAAGGCACCGAAGGTCTACCATGACCCTCGTGAATCTCAAGCAAAACCAAGGGGAGTCGTTAACAGATTTTGTGGTCAGATTTAATATGGAGGCATTGAGTATTGAGAATCTTGATCAAAGTATTGCTATGGTGGCTTCTTAGAATGCCTTGAGGGCTGGCCCTTTTACCCAGTCATTGGCTAAGAGGCCACCCCAGACGTTCACAGAGATCCTGAGCCAAGCCACCAAGTACATTAATGCCAAGGAGGTGATGCGAGCCAAGAGAATTGAGTACTCAGACAAGAAAGAGAAGAAAAGTCAGAATAGAGAGCAAAAGCCTGAAATAAATCGGGCCGACTTGGGAAAAGGTCGAGCCCCCGATGGATTCTAGTCAGGTTCACCTTGCTTAATACTCCTCAGGCTGAGATCTTGGCTACAATTGAGAATAAGGATTACTTGAAGAAATCGAGACCTATGAAGGCCCCGGCTAACAAACGGAGTAAAGACAAGTATTGTCGATTCCATCAAGATCATGGATATGACACGGAGGAGTGCAATCAGCTTAAAGAAGAGATTCAAGAGCTCATCAATCGGGATTTCCTGAGAAGGTTCATAGCTAAGGATACTGAGCCACAAAGGGGTGAATGACGGAGATCAAGGAGCCCTCCTTGCAGGGGTGGTAAATCTTAGGAAAAGTGCAGAACTAGAACCCCGCCTAGGAGAGAGAATCGCCAGGGGGAGGGGAGTCCTCTGCAACATTTAATTTTTCATACTCTAACTGCTGGGATGGTTCTAGGCAAGGAGTCGGGGGAAAGTTCTGATCTACATCAAAATACAAGAGTCAAGAGGGCTCGACTAGGGGATGTTATCTCCTTTACGGATGTCGACTTGCTCGGGTATCCGATTTCTAATGATCCACTAGTCATCATAGTAAAATTGGGAAAATGGGAGCTTCGGCGGATCCTTGTGGACCTAGGGAGCTCTTCTGAGGTTTTATATCAATAGGCCTTCTTAGGCATGGGATACAAGATGGAACAGTTGAAGCCAGCTCGTGTCCCTTTGATTGGATTCGACGGGGAAGTGGTACATGCAGACAGTATGTTCCAGCTCTCGTGAACACTTGGAAAGGGTTCTCGGTCTGCCTAGGTCATGTTAGACATTTTGGTGGCAGAGGTCCCCTCAGCCTACAATATGATCCTGGGAAGATTAGGACTAAATGCTCTACGGGCCGTGCCAAGTGCTTACCACATGGTGTTTAAGTTCCCCACTGCCCCTAGGGTTGGAGAAGTCAAAGGAGACCTCAGGTCTACCCGGGAATGATACATGGCATCCATCAGCACAGCTAGGGGTATCGTACAGGAGAGGTCAGACCTGCAGGAAGATTCAAGACTGGGACAAGGCCCTACTGTGGGGGAGGTCGGGATTTCCCCTCCCGCCACTGTTAATTTTTTACTGGAGGGTCTAGAAGACCCGAAGACTACTGAGCCGATAGATGACCTCGTAGAGGTGCCATTAAACCCGGACTGACTCGATAGATGTGTGAGGGTGAGTGCCCAATTGAAAGACCCTCTTCAGACCCGAATTGTGTCCCTTCTTCGCCAATATGCAGATATTTTTGCATGGTTGGACCACGACATTTATGGCATAGACCCAGAAGTGATGTCGCACCATTTGGGAGTGAAGCTGGGGTACCGACTTGTTAGACAGAAAAAGAGAAATTTTACCCCAGATAGGGCAAGGCTTATAGAGGCCGAAGTGGAAAAAATGATGGCAGCACGATATATTCGGGAGGTCGATTATCCCGAGTGGCTCGCCAATGTGGTTCTAGTCCCCAAGGAAGAAGGTAAGTGGAGGTTATGTATTGATTTTACTGACCTTAATAAGGCCTATCCAAAAGATAGTTACCCATTTTCCCGGATCGATGCCCTAATTGATGGCATGGCTGGATGCCACCTCATGAGTTTTCTAGATGCTTTTCAGGGATATCATCAGATCGCATTGCATAAAGAGGATAAAGAGAAGATGACATTCATTACTGACCGGGGCACCTATTGCTATACTATTATGCCTTTCGGCTTAAAGAATGCAAGGGCTACATACCAACGGCTCGTAAATAGGCTCTTTCAGGACCAGTTAGTTCGCAACATGGAGGCCTACATGGATGGCATTCTAGTAAAGAGCCTGCTGGCAGAGGAGCATCCAACGGATTTGGAAGTCTGTTTCAAAACCTTACGCAAATTTCAATTAAAGCTTAATCCCTCTAAGTGCGCTTTTGGTGTCTCTGCATGGAAGTTCCTCTAGTATATCGTGCATCATCGTGGGATTGAGGTGAATCCCGAGAAGATTAAAGTGATATTAGAAATGCCGACCCTAAGAAACATTAAGGAGGTCCAGCAGCTCACGGGAAGGATAGCAGCTCTAGGGAGATTTCTCTCCTGATCGGCAGAAAATGGCCTCCCTTTCTTCAAAGCCCTATCCAGGACCAAGGATTTTGTCTGGGACATCGAGTGTCAGGAGGCTTTCATCGAGCTCAAGGAATGTCTAGCCTCACCGCTAGTCCTCACTAAGCCAATGATGGGAGAGCCGCTATACCTTTACTTGGTCGTAGCAGAGGAAGCAGTGAGTTTAGATTGGTACGCAAAGAGAATAAGAGGTAGAAGCTAGTATACTACACAAGCAAATGATTGTCTGTGGCAGAGGCTCCGTATTCCCCATGGAGAAATTGGCGTTTGCCCTAGTTGTCTCAACGAGGAAGTTGCGACCCTACTTCCAGGCGCACTCTATCATCATGCTTACTAAACTGCCTCTAAGACAAGTTCTGCGAAAGTCAGAGCTCTCAGGGAGAATGCTGAAGTGGTCAATGGAGTTAACAACATTCGACATAGAGTACAGGCCTCGTTCAGCTATTAAGGCTCAGGCCTTATCAGACTTCATCGCCAAAGGATTTTGGCTTGGGGGATCAACAAAGGACAACCTGGGACCATGGATGTTAGCGGTGGATGGCAGCTCAAACCTTGGGGGTGAAGGAGCGGGGCTAATGATTAAGAGCCCCGAGGGTCAGTCCTAGCTATACGCTCTGCGTTTCGAGTTCTGGGTGTCCAACAATAAGGCAAAGTATGAGGCCCTCATAGTTGGGTTGAGGCTCGTCGCATAGTTGGGGGCGAGACATCTTCACGTACAGTCTGATTCTAACCTTGTTGTTCAGCAGGTAAAAGGAGAATATGATGCCAGGGAGGACCACATGTCCAAATATTTGGTTTTTGTTTAGGAATTGATGAGTCATTTCCGATCCATGAAAATAGAGCATGTGCCCCGATCCCAGAATCTGGAAGCAGACACCTTATCCTAGATCGCGTCAACCTCTTTCCCAACCAATTCTAGACAGATCCTTATCGAGACACTACCCTAGAGAAGCATTAACGAGGTCGTGGAGCAGCTATGTCTCGACCTAGAACCAAGTTGGTTGGACCATTTTGTCAGTTATTTAAAGGACAGCAAGCTACTGAAGAATGACTTAGAGGCCCATGAGTTAAAAAGGAGGGCTTAGAAGTTTATACTAATCAATGATGAGTTATATAAGAGATCCTTCACTCAACCACTCTTGAAGTGTGTGAGGCCACATGAAGCTAACTATATTTTGAGAGAGATCCATGAGGGAATATGTGGGAGTCACATAGGAGCCCGGACCCTCTATCAGAAGGCCTTTCGGCAGCAGTATTACTGGCCAACTATGGTGTCTGATGCAGAGCAGCTGGTCAAGAAATGCGAAAAATGCCAACGGGTCTCCAACCTAATCCATGTTCCTAGTGCCATGCTCACCCACCTGGTTCTGCCATGCCCCTTCGCCCAATGGGGGATTGATATTCTAGGTTCATTCCCACATGCCATGGGTCAGGTTAAATTCTTGATCGCCGCTATAGATTACTTCACCAAGTGGATAGAGGCCGAGCCCCTAGCCTCCATCACTACGCGAAAAGTGAAGCAATTTTTATGGAAGAACGTGGTTTGTCGATTTGGGATCCCTTGTTTCAGATAATGGGACCCAGTTTATAGATCGGACGGTTAAGGAATGGTGCCAGGAGTTGGGCATCAAGCAGCACTTCACCTCTGTAGCTCATCCACAGGCTAATGGACAGATTGAGCTTGCCAATAGGACTATGCTCCATGGATTAAAAGCCCAAGTTGACAAGGCAGGTGAAAGCTAGGTGGACGAGTTACCGAGCATCCTTTGGTCTTATCAGACCACAAGGAGGGGGTCCACTGGGGAGACCCCATTCAACTTATGTTACTGCTCAGAAGCCCTTATTCCGGTAGAGATTGGGATCCTAACTTTTAGAATGGAGCATTTTGTCCCGGAGTCCAATGAGCAAGGCTTGAGGAATAACTTGGATACAGTTGAGGAGTTTCGAGATGAAGCAAGGGTTCGTCAGGCGGCTTATAATCAGCCGATTGAGAGGTACTACAACTGGAGGGAGAAAGCTCAGAGTTTTCTACCTGGCAATCTGGTCCTTCGATGAGCAAGTGTTAGCAACCCCGAGACTCTAACAAGTTATCGCCGACTTGGGAAGGCCCCTATCAAGTTATCGAAGCCCTCAGCCCTAGGGCATATCGGCTCGAGACCATAGACGGCACTCCTATAAAGAATACTTGGAATATTCAGAACTTGAGGAAATTTTATCAATAATGGGTTTACCCCAAGGATGTTGGAGCTACGTATTTTCTCAATAAAATCTCATTATGTTCTTTTTGTTACATGTGCAGATTTTATCCTACAAAATCTAAAAAAAGAAAGAGGGAACGAAAGGTGAAAGGGAAGGAACTGTTTTCCCCCCAACCTCAAAAACCTCCAAAGAGATTTTTTGAGTATTTTCGTCATCGTCAAAGATAGTGAGGATGAAGGAAAAGCAATGGGCCAAATATGGTCCCAGGGGACCACCCCTAAGATAAAAAAGGAAGAGCAAGGGACCAGATATGGCCCCAGGGGACCACCCCTAAAATAAAAAGGAAAGAAAGGCTAAGGGGGGTAGAAACGACCCCCAAAGAAGCCGACCTAAAAGGTCCCGAAGGAGACTCCTAAGGCCTCACCTCCATACTGGAGTTAAAAAGGGTTAAAAATAATAGGGACAGATGTGACCTTAGGGGACCACCCTTAAATAAAAAGGAACCAAGTAGAACAACATCCACCACTGCATCAACGTGAGAGTTACGGTAGAGGTGCAAGAAATCAGATAATAGAGACCACCCAACTCGGACTATTACAAAAAAACATAACTTCGAGGCATTTTATTTAACAAAGGATCAAAGGTCTAGTACAACTCAAGCTCACAGCAAGAAGATACATACGAACAGAGAACTAACAACTAGGCTTCTTCTTCTTCAAACTCCTCAAATTCAATGGCGGAGGCTTGGGAGGATAATGCTCGGTTGAGCTATGCAATCACGTCCTCCGTGGACCTGACGGGGGAGAAATTGAAGTTGGGGCAGGCTTTTTGCACTTCCTCCTTGCAACAAAGGAAGTCTTTCTTCCAGACACCCTGCAACTCCCGTCTGATAAACCCTTTCACCTCAAGGAGCTGGGTGGGGTTTGTATATCTCTTCTCTAGCTCTCGAACGTGTTGTTGAGATCGCCCCAACTCTCCCTCCATTGCATGGCAGCTAATCTCGAGCCCTTGGAGGCGTTCCTCCAACTCCGCGACTCGTTGATGTTGAGCCCTTAGATCCTCATCCCGCTGCTTGATGGTCCTATGGCAGTCAACAAGGGTATTATCCAGCTCCAGCATTTTTTGTGAGTTCCTCGCCATTCGCCTCTAGAGCTTGTTCTAAGCAGCAATGCTCTGTATTCAAATAGTAAAAAATTAGAATATGGGGGCCAAAAATTCTCCATGTTAAAGGACCGAGAGACTAACCTGAACCAAGCCCTGGCAGTAGCAAGACTCCAAGGTCTCTGAAGTCAAATCTGCGGCCCCCTCCATGTCCGCTTGAGTCGGTAGGCCCTGGATAAGCTGAGTCGCCACCCAAGCCTCACTGCTATGGTCTGACTCATGGACATTCCAGTTTGGTCGGTGAAGAACCTGAGCGGGAATGGACGCCTCCTCCTGGATCATGTCGGAAAGATGCTCGATGCCTTGAGAGCCCCCTGCCTCGGGTCAAGGCAAAGAAGAGCGAGACCCAAAGGCCTTCGATTTTTTTTGCCGAGGTGGGAGCCTAGAGTCTTTGGTATGTCTCTTGGCATTCTTTCGGGCCCGTTTGGCCTTTTCAGCGGCTTACTTATCGGTCTCCCACAGCTCCGCATCATCAATCATCTTGGCTGAAAAGCATGACAAAATAAGATGAGTGTCAGGATAAAGAAGCACACATAAATTAGAGACATGAAGTGGAACAAGAGAAATCTACCTAAGGGAATGTCGGCTGCTAGGCATGGGTATTGACACTCATCCCCGAGAAATAGAGTTTGTTCATTAATTAATCTGGCAGTGCTGACGTGCTCCAGACCCATTAAAAGCTAAGCATCTCTCTTCTCTGACGGGGACATTTCACCTGGGAAACTTGTAAAGGGAGGCTAACGCCAGGCAGATGGCACACCCATAGTAACGGAGGAAGAACCCATGAAGAAAAAATGATTTTTCCAACCTTTCAAGGAAGACGAGGTATCTACGAGGAACTTACAACCAAGGTATGTTATAAAGGAATAGCGAAATTCGAACTTATCAACACACACAAGGCAAAATAGTTTTAAGAATAGCTCAGCCTTAGGGACGATACCTCTCCCTCAACAACATATAATGAAGGTGACTAAGCTCTTCCACCCATTGGGTACTAGTTGAGAGGGACATAATCCTACGAGACGAAAGATCTCAACTAGGTTGTTTTCGAAAGGAAAGCGACACCTGGCTTCAAGAGAGGCCTCATAAATCGCTAAATCGTCAGGAAAGGATTGATGAGCTCTAAGATTAGAGGGTGCAGCATACCAAAAGCCCTTGATAGGGAGATGATATTTGCAGACGAGTCCAGAGACCTAATCCTCGGACAAGGTAGAATAAGCATGGGTTAAGTCATCAGGGAGACCACTATGATTGAACTCTATGTCAATGTCGTTATCAAAGAAGAAGGCATCAAGGTGGGGTCGGGAGGTCTTAGCGTCCCCTATTTGCATACTAGACTAGGAAGAGGAAGAGCTAGAGGAGTTAGAAGAATCTGAATTATCCTTGTCCAAGTTGCTAAAGGAGGTCATGGGGATCGACTTACTAAAACAGCGAGTCATGGGGAAGATAGACAACGAGAAACCACAGAAAATAAGAGAAATGAGACAAAGGAATACCGGCTGATTAGAAGAATTCTAGAAATGAAAGGAAAATGTGCGGGAGAACCCTTAGGAAAGAGCCGATCCGTCCCCTGTTGAACTTGAAGACGCCGCCCAGAGTCTCTTGTACCTAGTGGGAAGCCTGCACGAAAAAATCAGCCAAGAAAGAGCAATTAGAGATAGGGGTCAAGAGATCCCAAAAAAAAAAAACTGGCCCAAGGCGGATGGGCTCAACCTCGGCCAGGCATGGTCGAGGCCAGCGCAGCCCCAGCCCGCCAGCAAGGCCGAAACCACTGGTCTCGGTCAACCAAAAAAAGAAAAAAAAAAGAGAAAAGAGGGAGAAGCCTCAAGGCCGAGACCACAGGTCTCGGCCAACCAAAAAAAAAAAAGAAAAAAAACAAAAAGGAGATGCCTCTTACCTTTTTACTCCACTCCAAGAATACCTTCACTCCAATAGTGCTTAGAAGGAGGGGACCATGTCCACCCTCTTTTATAGAGTTTTTTGAGAGCCATGAGAAGTGTGAGGGGACATGAGGTTGGGAAGCGAGCCCAATAATTGAGATAGTTAATCCCATTTTTTGCAAAGCTCTTTTTTGCAGGAGAATAGAAAAGCTTGGATGACTACTTCTTCAACTGTCCGAGCTCCTCACCCGCACAGCCCAAGGAGCTGGGGGGACAAGTGATGAGGAGATATTTTACTAAGGGCAAATTTACTCTACTATCCCTAGAGGCCACCAACCTGATACCGCCACGTGTCTGTCTCAGGAAGCGCCAAGTGTCATCCGGATCTCCATATCTTATTTGATTTGAACGAGAGTGACCTGATCAACCGAGATTCTCTCCAACGGTCATCTTATCTCTTCAAAGTAAGATCTACGCCATCTATAAATAGAGGTCAACTTCTACAGGTATGAACATCTGACTACTGATGGACTTTCTATTTCGAGTATCTTCTTCTACTGACTTGTGCGTCGGAGTTCTCTCAGGGGATTAAACTCCTGCCTTTGCAGGTATTTGGTTCGAGATAAATCTCGGTGATCAGTCCAACATCATCAAGCCCTACCCTAGCCAAAGTCCTCTTGCTAATAAAAACTGAACATGGCTATGATACTGAGGGAAAGACGAAAAAAAAAAGAGAGAGAGAAAGAGAAATCCTAATTTATACCATGCTTGTTCATATATTTTGAAAAAACAACAGAATTTATTTTATTTTTTAGTAAATATATATTTTGATGGACTAAAATTTTGAATTTTTAAAAATATTCTTTTTAAATTTTTTTATTTTAAAATTGTCAATATCAATTATTCACTAAATATTATAGTAAATTTAAAATCTAAACATATAACTAACATTTTCATTTTAAATAATTGTCAATTTACATTATCATTAATGAAGATTTATTTAAAAAATAAAAAAATAATTATTACAACCATCAAGTGATATCAATTGAAAGTGAGGTTTTATTTGAATATTTTAGTTCCATTTTAGTTACAAGTGCATAATATAAAATATTTTTTAGGAGCAAAAGTGAAGATATAAAATATTCTTTAGTTATAGGCGAAGTGGAGCTGGTGCCATTAAAAAGATAAAAAAATTAATAACGCTTAAAAGCTCCGTTTACTTATATAAGTACAGAAGGATAAATATAAAACAGACACATCAGAAGGAATTCCAATCTTGTATTCGTTTAGAAAATGGAGTGGCAACCATGTTGGAGTAATAATTAAAGGTTTTTTTTTTTTAGAAGCATATAGTGAAGTTCCTCACCCCGGCAGTCCTAAAATTTTTACAGTTATTAAATTACGAAATCCAACATCAAGGTTCTAATAGAGAACTTTCAACTAACTATATAACAATTTATGATTCAAGACACATTTAAAAGCAACTCGTATTATGGCCGTGGGTGCGATTAAAGGTTTATTTTGTAGATTAAATTTATGGTCCTGAATTGTTGCTTACCGGAGATTAAATTCGAAGCATAATTGACGATATTCCAAAGGTCATTGGCTGACGCAAAGAGAAAGCACAAAGCAGATTAGATTCTCTCTCTCTCTCTCTCTCTCTCTCTCTCTCTCTCTCGCGTTTTTCGTTGTCAACACTTGACAGGTGTGACTTTTTTTTTTTTTCCCTCTTTTTTATCTTTCGGCTAATTGTTGACGGCTATGACTTTGATAGTGCTGCCTTCTTCTTCTTCTTCTCAGAATCTCTCTCCGATTCTGCAATTTTGATTGTTATCGATGTTGGGTTCTGAGCGAGTGTCCCCACTTTCTGGTTCTTGAATTGGTGGGTGTGGTACTCTGAAATGATCATAATTTGGGAATATGCTTTGATCTTTGCCTACTTGATTTTGGGTTTTGGGGCTCTAATCTTTGTGAGGAGTTTTCGGGATCTCTTATTTTTCGTTTGGTTTGTCAAGCCTATTTCTTTTGAGTTTTTGGTTCACGCTCGTGAATTAGATTTCCTCTGGTGGATATTTGAGAATGCTTTGATATTTGTCTAACTAATTTCGTTTTTCTGAGCTTTAGTTTTTGAGTGCTTATTGGGTTTTGCTGGGTTTTCAGAGTAATTTTGATTTTTCAAGCGTTCATTTTTGTGGGTTTTGTAGTTTACGTTCGTGAATTGTAGTTCAAGTGGTGGGTGTTTGCGGGGTTTCATGTAACTTACAATGACTCTGGGAATGCTTTGATCTCTGTCTGACTAACCCTTTTTTATTTATTTTTTTTATCCTTGAGTGGTTTGTTCGATTTTTCTGGTTAATGTATTTTTCTTTCAAGCTCTAATTCTTGTGGGATTTCTTATTTCGATTCATGAGTTAGACTACTTCCCATACTTTTCTATGTTAATTACATTTTTGATAAGCCCTTTCTGTACTGGTCTTCCAAGTTTTTACAAGTTTGTTGTTTAAATTTGAATGCTGATGTACACATGCATGTGTGGTTGTATATCTATTTGTCATGATGCTTTTTCACGACGTGCATTTCCCTTTAAATTGTGTTGTGGACTTGATAATGGATTGATTTATGTGTTTTCTGTTGTCTAGGAAGATCAAAGGTGGGGCATACTTTTGAGAAGGTGTAAACCGTAGATAGGCATGGCTAATAATGCAGCAGCATGTGTTGAGAGGGCGACAAGTGACACGCTGATTGGTCCAGACTGGGCAATAAATATTGAACTATGTGATATAATTAACATGGATCCTCGGTATTGTTCTTTTTATATCAATTATATGTTGATAATTGTTCATTGATCAGTTACTATGTTGATCAGTGGCCCCAATTTCGTGAAGACCAAAACAGTCAAAACATATAAATGCCAAATGTTTCATCAGTACTAATGATTGTTCAAATTGCATTGACTTCATGAAATTGTTGCCATCGGCAATTTGTCCTACCTTCAGTGAGTAGTGTAGTTATTTTTTGCATAACCTAACATTGCAATGAAACCTACAAGTGAAGTCTCTTCAAGTCCTTGATATAGACTGCTTTAAGAAACTTGGACTAAGGCTGTCTCAAGAAAGTGAGTGTTTGCATTTGTCTTGAGACTTGATATTTCCTGGATCTGGCTAGTTGAGATCCTGGACAGCAAGTACCTTTCTTTTAGAATTAAAGCAAAAGTCACTTGGTATAAAAATGAACAAGAGTTTATTGCTTTATCGGGTAGAGTTTTGCAGCTGGAATGGAGACCCCTCTAGGTTTTTGAGGAGAAGAAGGATATTTTTCCTTTTTTCTTTTTGATACGTAAGATGTATGTTAAGAAGACAATGAAAGGAGCCAATTTAGATCTCATTGTATAAAAATGAATTGAACCATGATATCTATACTTTCCTATTCCTATTGGAAGTGAACTCTCTCTCTCTCTCTATACATACATACATACATATATATTTATATAAATCTACTTGTGTGTGTGCATGTGACGGTTTGAAGCCTATACATTTATCAATACAAAAGGTGTAACAAAATCTTGCAAGTTGAGAGTCATTGGAATTAACTATTTGGTAAACATTAGTGATAAAGGACATTAAAAACAAATATTCTGGAAAATAATATTCTAAGCGTAGAAATAGGAATTACTATTTTTAATTGATCTCTTTTGTTTCCATTAGTTTGTAGAATTCTAATTAGATTAGGGTTACGGAATTCTAATTGGGGTAGGATTATAGCTATTACTTGTGTGTGTGTGTGTGTGTGTGTGTGTGTGTGTGTGTGTGTGTATAAATATGTTTAGGTTGTTACTGAAAGTAGTCTCGATTGCCAATATGGATTTGAGAATTTATTTTATGTTTAGTCTTGAGTTTTTCTTGCATTTCTTTTGGTTGTACATCCATTCATAGCAGAACTATCTTTCTGTTAGATCATTCCCCATCAATTAGGGAATGCTTCCTCAGTCCAAATGATAAAATATAGGTGAATGGACTTTGGAGTCTACATGAAGTTTCCTTCATTCCTTGAAAGTTCCATTGGAGTCTATACAAAGGGTCCTTCATCCCTTGAAAGATCCTTTTTTTCTTCCTCGGTAAAATTCAAAAGATCCATTTTCATCAAATGATTTGTAAGCAAAGAAAGGCTAACAACCATACACTCTTCCTACAATTCCTTGCCCTAACATTCCACCACTCATCACATTGGCTACATCCTTGCTGAACATGCACCCTGTCTTAAAAAAGCTGAGATCTAACTCCACAAATCTCTTGCCACCTTCTTCATCGTCATCATAACTTCACCTTAACCTAACCAAGTTAGGGTCGGTGGTATGGCATTCATAATGTTAACTAACTTCTTTAAGTCACATTGACAACATAAATCAATGCAAAAGACTAATGTGGCAAAGGTTTATACGGGATGCCCTTCTTGACGTAACCCTCTAATGAGGAAATAATGAGATAAAGTTCCAACACCATCTTTACTTGGAAAAGTTACATGAGATGGTGGCGAATGAAGATAATTGATGTGTTTCATCACATAATTGAAATTATGAAACCAAGTGTACAACATGGAAATACGACTGAAATCTCTTGCCAAAATATAATGAATGAGATGTATAAGAGAAATATATTATCATAATCTACAAAAGCAACATAAATTCTCAATCATAGATTGCCTCAAATCAAATTTTTTATGGTGAAGATCTTGTGATGCTCCAGTAGGACATTGTAGACATTAGGATTTGTTCCCTATATTAGCTTGTGTTGGAGTCCAAATAAGTCACCTGCAAAAAAAGGAACGGAAAGAAAAGTTCAATATCTTTTCATCTCCTTCATTCCTTAGAAAGAATGCCATTTTGGAACAATGTGGAAGTCCAAATGCCTCTTGGTACTCTCCAAATAAATTTTCCTGGCTCTCTTCCTTCAAAGTCCCTTATAGGGACTTCACTTCAAAAAGAATAAAATAAAAAGCTTTAGGAATACCTAGTACATCTCTTTGGGATATACCTGCAAGGAGAGGCCACTAACACATTACACCAAGTTTCCATATTTTTCTCATCAAATCTCAAGATCTGGATCTCTTTTGAGTTGAATACTGCTATAAAAGAGACATCCATTAGTTTATATGCATCTGTTAATTCCTCTGTTATTGTGTTTGCAAATATGAAATTAAGAGTTTTTACTAAGGATAATGCTATTGGTACACCTTTGTGTACACCTTGGGTTACATAAAGGTGTACCAATGACAAAAAAGCCCCCCTTGAGGCGCATAGAAGCGCGTGAGGCGCATGAGAGGCGCAGGGCATTTTGGTCATTATACCCTTGATGTAGCCCAAGATGTACAAAATTGTTGTACATCTAGCATGATCCTTTTACTAATTGGGAAATTTTAAACCTATTTAAAATATTTTTTGGGCATAGAACCTAATAAAATTCATGAATGGGCCCTAAGCCCATTCTAACAAATGTAAAAAAATGGAAACTATCCTTTAACTTCTGGCATACTAATAATAACTACATATATTACATAGGATTAAGAATCATATTGGTCCTAATTTTCCCTGCATCAAAGAAAAATACTTTGAACAAGTGGCATGTCAATTACTTAATTTATTCTTTTCTTTTTTTCACGCTTGATGCTCTCTCTGCTGCACCAAAAGACTTGATCTTGTTGTTTATCAAGCAAAGATAGGCAGTTTTGGTGTTTTGAAGATGCAATTGTAAGTGTATAAGATCTGAAAGTTGATGTGACATGAATTGATTGTTTAGAAGTAAAAAGTAAAAAGTCACAGAGTCGAGCTTCTTCTTAGATCATTGGATTTGTTTGGAATTCCAAATCAATATTTGAAATGGTTTGCAAACCTTAGCATCCTTATGAATGATAGAAATATAAAGTACCTTTGTTCTGTGGTAACCCGGTTTATCAACTTTAGTATCTCAACAATCACATAGCTTCTTGCTTTCTCCAACAGTGACAAAAATAGAGTCTTTATTTCTCTCCTATGAATCTTCCTAATCTGTAAAGGAGGAGGAAAAAAGGCAGGCAGTATTTTTGGCCAAAATCTTGACCTGTAAACTTCAGAGTTTTTCAATATTTCTTTAAACTTATATACAAAAAAAAACCACTTCACAAATTAACACTCCAATCAAGCTTATTCCCAAACTAAAGCTCCCCCTGTCACATCAAAGCCATCTCGTTGTCTAACACAGCAAAAAAGTTAGAGAAACACTTTATCCACGTTCACCATTATCTCAATTTTAAAATTTTTGCAGAAACTGCATAGCCAGTATTTTGTAATTTTTTAATAAACCACTAGCAGGGTTTCAAAATTCAGCATGTGGGCTGAAATTTCATGAACCACTGATGAAGTCAGCGGTTCCCTTCATGAACCTCTGAGCAAGCCTGTGGTTCCAAATGGGAACTGCTACTTGTCAGTTGTTCATGAACCCTCAAAAATCAAGTTTTCCTGCCTTTGTCAGAAACATTGATTCTATCTGAGGCGGGAACCCGTTGGCATGGTTTCTGCCTTAGCTAAGCAGAAACCGCTTTCCGCATTAAGCACAAAACAATGGAACTGTTGATGCTGTTATGTCTTTGACAGAAACAATATTTTGTTATTTTTTCCTCTGTTGAATGATGAGGTGGCTTGATGTGATGGGGAGAGTTTTATTTTTGGAATAAGTTTAGATCTAAGTTTAGTTCTTATTTTTATTTTTTTGCAAATAAGCTTTAATTTTGAAAAAACTTGTAAACTTCAGGTATTTTCCGTCAATACGTGCTTAGTTATGTTTGATAAAGAAAATCATTGATTGAATCTTTTAATGACTTCGTTTTACTACCCTGATATTTATGTATTGAATTACTGATAGAAAATTTATTGCCATTATTTCTCTCCATGGTAATTACCTGTTGCCTACTGGATTTGATTATTACTGGAAACATTCCCTTAGGACTTCCATGATGAAAGATTCAAAGAACGGAAGAGAAATCTTTTGCTCTGTTCACCAAATCTATGAACAGTTCTAGGATACTTGGATAAGGATTTCTTGCAAACTTGCAATAGGCTTAGTGTAAGGTTCGGAATTATAGATATAAAAAGGGGTTAAACTTTTGGGTTGGTTTCTTAATGTGTGGTTCCAAGATTATAAAATTAAGTTCTTGGAAGTATCGGGCTATTGTCAAATCTCCAATCTGACTAATAGGTTCTTTGGTAATTTGGGAGAACTGAGAATGAGTGGGAAAAGCTAATATGAGAAAGTGAGGGAAAGAAGGGAATGAGAGGGAAAGAGAGAGAGAGAATTGAGAGAATTAGGAGGGAAAATATCAGTGAAATAATCCTCACATGATCCCCATCCTCAGGTGTTCATCTCATTTATAGGAGAATTACAAGTGTAGAGAGTTCTCCTAACTAACTCTCCCGATCGTTAGGAACAACTGGCCACGTGTGGGAGAATTCTACTATCCTTAAAACAACAAAGAATTACAAGTATGTCCTACCCTTAATTACAGTTAGGTCCCCGAGCTGTGACAAATCCCGCCCCCCCCCCCAATTGAATTATTTCTTGTCCCCGAGAAATTAAAGGAGCCTGGCTACCCTGGGATATCTCTAGAGCAAATCAGGGAGGTACTCCCAGGTTGTATTATTAGGGTGCAGGTGTGTCCATTGCACCAAGACTTGTGTAAGGAGCATAGAGTCCTGATAGAGCACCCGCCTATCCAGTACAGCTTGGGGTTTCACCTCCACCACCTGGTCTTCAATCAATTCCGACACCTCTCTGCTAACTGTATCCGTTGGCCCAACTGCCTTATTTAGAAATGACACATGAAACACGGAGTGTAGCCCTACCCCCTCTGGAAGCTACAACCTGTAGGCTACCTGCCCCACTTTAGCAAGTACTCAAAAGGGCCCATAGTACTTTGGGTTGATCTTAGACGTAGGCCCCTTACAGAAAAGGTTTTCAATCAGTATAGCTTGGGGTTCCACCTCCACCACCTGGTCTTCAATCAATTCCGACACCTCTCTACTAACTATATCAGTTGGACCAACTGCCTTCTTTAGAAGTGATACATGAAACACGGGGTGTAGCCCTACCCCCTCTAGAAGCTACAACCTGTAGACTACCTGCCCTACTTTAGCAAGTACTTGAAAGGGCCCGTAGTACTTTGGGATGATCTTAAACATAGGCCCTTTACAGAAAAGGTGTTGTTGGAACCGTTTCACCTTCAGATAAACTTCCTCACCTACTTCAAATGCCCTATCCATGCAGTGTCTGTCAGCTAGTTGCTTCATCCTTTGTTGTGCCAAGGTAAGCTCATTTTTAATGGCCTGCAGTGCCTCCTGCCTAGCTTGGAGATACTGATCAGCTGAAGTTTCAACGAGGGTATAGTGCATGACCGCTGGAATTATGGGGGGTAGGTAACCAAATAGGGCTTCAAAGGGGGTCCTCTTGTGAGTAGTGTGGAAGTTGGTTTTGTACCACCACTGGACCAATGCCATCCACCTACTCCAACTCCTCGATTTAGTGAAGCTTAGGCACCTCAAATATGTTTCCAGGCATTGGTTCACATGCCTCGTTTGCCCATCGGTTTTGGGGTGATAGGCTGAAGACATTTGGAGCTTGATTCCCAGCCCTTGGAAGAGTGTCTTCTAGAACTAACTTGTAAACACTTTTTCTGTCAAAGACAACCACCTTGGGTATCCCATGCACCTTGAGAAGACTAAATCCATCAACTTCCTGACTACCTCAATGGCAATGAAGGGGTGTGCTAGGGAGGAAGTAGCTAAACTTTGTCATTATATTCACCACCACTAAGATGGTGTCAAACCCTTCTGATCTAGGCAGACCCTCTATAAAATCCATGGTGATATGTTCCCACGCTTGAGCTGGTATCTCCAGAGGCTGTAATAGGCCTAGGGAGGGTACCTGCTTGTGCTTGCACCTCTGGCAAGTGGTGCACTGGAGCACATGCCTTGTCACCTCTCTTTTGAGCCTCGGCCAATAAAAGAGTTGTCTAACTCTATGGTAGGTGACATTAAGCCCCGAGTGGCCTCCTATGGGGGAATCATGCAACGATTGGAGAATCCGTTGCTTAGGTGGCTCATCTTCTCCTATAATCACCCTACCATGGTACCTCAGAAGTCCCCCCTTGAGTATGTACCTGGACCCCTCCTGAGGTTGCACTGCCAGCTTAGTGAGTATCTCCTAAATCCATGGGGTCTGCTTATAGCTATATCTGATGCCCTGCACCCAATCCGATACCAAGGCTGATATTGCGTGGCAAGCAACTATGTCTTCCCTTCTTGATAATGCATCTGCCACCAGGTTCTCTTTCCCTTTTCTGTACTAAATGCAGTAGTCAAACCCATCAACTTAGTGATTTCTTTCCTCTGCAATTGGTTATGGGCTCTCTGTTGGGATAAGAACTTTAGACTCTCATGGTCTATCCGAATAGTAAACCTCCTCTCTTCCAAGTAATACCTCCATTTTTCCATGGCCATCAAAACAACAAGTAACTCTTTATCATATATACTCAACCCTACATGTCTTGGGACTAGGAGTTGGCTTAGGTAAGCCACATGTCTCCTTTCTTGGATTAGAACAACCCCTACCCCTATGTCACAAGCATCTGTTTCCAAGATGAACTCCTTAGAGAAGTTAGGTAGGGCCAAGATTGGGGCCTGAGTCATGGCCTCCTTCAGTGAGTCAAAGGCCTTCCCTACTTCTGGTCCCCAATGGAAACTATTCTTCTTGAGTAGGTTAGTAAGGGGCTTGTTGATTATGCCATAGCCCTTGATAAACTTCCTGTAGTACCTGGTAAGCCCTAGGAACCCTCTCAACTCCTTCTGGGTGTTAGGTGTGGGCCAATGCTCCATAGTTGCAACTTTCTGAGGGTCAATACTTACCCCTTGACCTGTGATAATGTGGCCAAGATATTCCACCTTGGTTTCTGCAAAAGTACACTTAGTCTTCTTCACATAGAGTTGATGGGCTTTGAGGATCTCAAAGGCTTTTCTAAGGTGAGTTAAGTGTTGGTCTAGGTCAAGGCTATAAACAAGGATCTTATCAAAGAATACCAACACAAATTTCCATAGGTAGGGAGCAAAAATGTGGTTCATCAAGGCTTGAAGGGTTGCAGGGGCATTTGTAAGTCTAAAAGGCATGATCAAGAACTCATAATGTCCTTGGTGGGTCCTAAAAGCTGTTTTGGGGCAATCATGGGGGTTCATCTTAATCTGGTGGTACCCTGAGGTTAGGTCTAGTTTAGAGAAGATGGATGCCCCAGTTAGTTCGTCAAGGAGGTCCTCAATGATTGGGATTGGGAATTTGTTTTTTTATGGTTATGGAGTTGAGCTGTCGGTAATCCACACATAACCTCCATGACCCATCTTTTTTCTTTACTTGGAGAACTAGTGAGGCAAAGGGACTTTGGCTCGGTTAGATTAAGGATTTGTTCAACATATCCTTCGCCAGCTTATCAATCTCGACCTTTTGGATAGGGGAATAATGGTAGGCTCTAAGGTTTATCGGCTCACTGTTGGGTTTCAAATGAATGGAATGGTCAAGGAAGCGGTGTGTGGGAAGGGTTGTGGGTGTGGCAAAGAGTTCCTCAAATTCCATCAACAATTTATGAATAGGTTCATGCGAGTGTACCTTTTGGGTGGCTGCTACCATGGTTTGGAGCAAGCAGTGCCCTTCTCTCCCAAATCCACTCTAGCACTTGTCCTTCTTTCCTGTTGTTTTGTCTCCAAGGCATATAGGGAGTGCAATTGCCCTATTGATGTCCCCCCTTGTTCTAGCAATCTTTGTAACTTCTTCCTTGACACAGCCTTGTATTCCCCCTTTTCTAGGCAACCCCTAAGAGTGATCCTTTGTCCCCCCATCTCAAAGGTGACTTCGAGTGTGTTGAAGTCAAAGACTAAGGGACTCACGATCCTAATCGAATCCACTCCAAGCACCACATGACAACCTCCCAGCCTGAGGATCCTCAGATTTGTTGTGAACTCATGTCCACTCATCACCCATTGAAATTCCTTGAATGTGAACCTACTCACCATTCTGTTTCCATTAGCAATTAGCATAGATAGAGGAGGAGTCTCCTGCAACTCACATTGCAGGGTAGTGGCAGTTTTCTCGTCTAGGAAACTATGGGTGCTACCACTATCGATGAGCACCACCAACTTTCTTTTAACTGCCATTCCTCTTACCTTTAGTACCTCCTTGAATGTGAACCTACTCACCATTCTGTTTCCATTAGCAATTAGCATAGATAGAGGAGGAGTCTCCTGCAACTCACATTGCAGGGTAGTGGCAGTTTTCTCGTCTAGGAAACTATGGGTGCTACCACTATCGATGAGCACCACCAACTTTCTTTTACCTGCCATTCCTCTTACCTTTAGTACCTTGCCCGAGGCACAGCCTTGCAGGGCATGCATAGAAATTTCCCCACCTTCTTCCTCCTCAACCTGCTCTTCAGGGCCCTCTCCTTCTTCAGCCTCCTCTTCTTCTTCTTCACCCTGCCCCTCCATCGTTAGCAGCATCCTCTTGCACTGATGCCTCTATCCATATTTCTCCCCACAACGGAAATAGAGCCCCATTTGCCTCTTTTGATCCAAGGTCAAGGCCTTGGCTGGGGTTGGGGTTGGGGAATTCCTGCTCGTTGATCCACCCCATGGCCATGGTTGGCTTCCCCCCTTTTCCATCCCACTGTAAGGATTCTCCTTCCTACTGCCCTTAGAGGATAGTCTATGCCTCTTAGCGAAGGTTTCCAATGATAATTCGTGAAGGTGGGCTTGCTCCGCTACTTGTCCAACTGATGTTTGATAAAGCATCTTCATGGTGGGTAGTATCAGATCATACTAATGAAGCTGGACACAAAATAATCTTCATCTAATAAGGGGTGTGCTAGGGAGAGTAAGGATCTAAGCTCTTCGAATCTTACCTGGTACTCCTCCACCGTTCCCCTCAGTCTCAACTTGTTAAAATCCTCGATGACATCAATCATTGTTTTCTCTCCAAACCTGTTGCAGAGGCCGTTAACGAACTCCGGCCAACTCCATTCCGTCTTTCCCCAGCTCCAATTCTAGAACTAGGCATCTGCAACATCATCCAAATAAGTGGTTGTTCTGTTCACTTTGTCTCTCTCCGCCACCTGGTCCTGGTAGAACACCTTTCCACATCGCCGGATCCACCAACGAGTTCAGTCCTTTTCAAACGAAGGGATGTCCATCCTTGGCCCTGGGATGGTGAGTTGGTTACCCCCGATCCCTTGGTTAGAATTGTCCTCCTCTGCTTCCACTCATTCCCCTGTCTCACCCTAATCATTGGGCCTCTGCCTTGCCCTCGGCGTTATCAGAATTGGCGCCAATGAGGGCCGAGGGGGAAAATCAGTCAAGAGACTAGCATGAGGCCGTCGAGCAAATATGCTCAAGGCAACACTCAGTTGCTAGTTGAATTGTTGGCTTAATCCAGCAATCTCCTCCCGGAATCTGCTCATGGCTCGATCCACCGTTCTGTCCAAATTGGTCGCATACTTCGATCTGCTCCGATTGATCTCTTCCTGCGTGTTTGGAATTCCCAATTCCAGGAGATCCAGGCGATCCTCTACCTGTTCTTGGTACTAGCGCATCCCAGCCTCCATGGCATCCATTCGGGATTCAATCTGCTTCGTGCGTGTTCCTTCGGCCATCCCTGCAGCTCTCGGGTCACCGGCTCTGATACCAAATGTCAAATCTCAAATTTAACTGATAGGTTCTTTGGTAATTTGGAAGAATCGAGAATAAGCGGGAAAGGTAAATATGAGAAAGAGAGGGAAGGAAGGGAATGAGAGAGAGAGAGAGAATTGAGAGAATTAGGAGGGAAAAGATTAATGGAATAATCCTCACATGATCCCCATCCCCAGGTGTTCATCTTATTTATAGGAGAATTACAAGTCTAGAGAGTTCTCCTAACTAACTCTCCCGGCCGTTAGGAACAACTAGCCACATGCAAGAGATTCTACTATCCTCAGAACAACAAAGAATTACAAGTATGTGCTGCCCTTAATTACAGTTAGGTCCCCGGGCTGTGACAACTATCAACCATATATAGGGCTTGGAATGTTAAATTAAAGGTCACTCTGGTGGTAAAGAATAAGGTGCTTTGAGTTTGCAAATTGTAACTCAAGATTAGCTTTTTGTCAACATGGTGGAGAGAAAAAAGACTTTGAGCATCCTATTATCTTGGATACCATTACTTAAAAATCAACCCGATACATTGTATGAAGTTTCAGGATTGTCACATCAGTATTCAAAATCAAACTCCTTTTTCTCTTTATTTAATAAAACTATTAATTAATATTTATGGGTCACTCGATATCTCTTAATTTTACAAGGTTTAGGACTCAAAATAGAAAGTATGCAAACTTTGATTAAGTAGGATATTCTAGACCTAATATATCAGGAATGGTAACACAATGAGATAACTTGATCCATGATGACCCTTGGCTATGGATGATCCTTGTAGCCCATGGATATAGGACATATAAAATTTATCAACCAATTACTTAATTATAAATTCACATAAAGCATATATAAATGTGTAATCATATATCCTTCTCTATAGGGTTTGCTTGCTTATCGGTATTTCTTCAATATTTATTGTTAATTATTCAAAATAAAGGAGAATGAAAGCAGCATCAATATTTATTAAATTTGTAGAATTAAGATGCTTAAATGTTTTTACCTCCCTATTCCTTACCATTTTTAAGTAACAATTGCTCTCTATATATGTGTATATATATATGTATATATATTTAACCTTGATGTTGGATTGGGTTGGAATTTCAGGCAAGCAAAGGATGCCTTGAAGCTTCTCAAGAAGCGTCTGGGGAGCAAAAGTCCTAAGAAGCAGCTGCTTGCTCTTTTTGTCAGTATTTTTCGTGTTCCTGTTCTCCTAGAAATCACTTTCATTGTTTCAACTGTTCAATATGGTGTTTCTGTTTGCTTTAAGTTGGTCTGATTTTGGATAGGGTAATTATTTACTTTTTTAAATTTGATGGGGTACAATTTATCTTGTTGACGCAGGATATATACATAGATCTACTGGAGAAAATCTGACAAGAAAAAACCTTCAACCTTGTTGCTTAAATAAAAGTAAGAAATTGGTCTGCAATACTACTTGGAAAACAAAAAACAAAAGGAAAAAGGAGACATATTTTGGTAGAGATTTATATCTGCCAGTTTCCTTTCCTAGGCTGCTACCATGGAGACAACCATTTGTCATACCAACTATTATTCCTTCTAACACAACCCTCTTCTAACTGCCGAAGACCTTGATCTGGGAACAACCCTTTGAATCCCAGACAGAGTAGATGCCAAAGAGAGTGGGTATGTCTTTTTAGCAGACAATCCATCTTACAAGTGATTATGGTGTTCTTGGCTCTTTCGCACTGAGGACACTGTGTCACCAATTATGGCAAAGTTTTATCTAATATTGCCATGTCTGGAGTACTTGTGATCCTCTGCACTATATTGCATTGCATTTAAAAACAGAGATTGATGAAGGTTTTGATCAATCTCCATATACTTTTATGAGGTATACATGGGCCAGGGGAACTCCCTTATATTATATGCTTTTATGGCACTAGAAAATTTCTGAGTACTTAAAAAGTAATCTAGTTTGTGTGACATGCTAATGCCGCATCTTTTTGGCATGCTTCTTTGGGCCAGTGAGAATGCCTTTCAGTGGTGTTCGTGATGATGTATTACCAATACATGGTTTTTACTTTCTGGTTGTGTAAACTAGAACTCTGCCTGCCTCAACTCATAATTTGATGGATGGCAGAAAGTTTACTGCATAAAAGCTAATTGTGATGCCCTAATCTGTTTTCCTTGAATTGATGTTTTATTTTTTGAATACAATGTAGCTGCTGCTATATCTTCTAATTGAGTGTGGGTGTTTTAGTCAATTAGTTCAGGGTGAACTGGATCAGCTCTTGATGGGATAAGTTGGTTTTAGGTATACTCGGTATTAGAATTGTAAATCAGATCCCAAACTCCCCTCCTCTCATCACATCTTGTCCATATCTTAACTTGCTGGAGTTTTGGGTATACTCCATCTCCACTTTATCCATTTTTTGTACTTTCACGAAAAATAATTGGTTAATGGATTTTTTTGTTTTGGAAATTTCTCATGCAGGTTTTGGAGACCATTAGTAAGAACTGTGGGGAAAATATTTTCCAGAAAATTGTTGAGCGGGATATCCTGAGTGAAATGGTCAAAATAGCAAAGAAGAAGGTTGTGATATATCCTTCTCCATGATCTTGTGTTTCTTTTTTCCTGTCAGATCCTAAAATATTGGACATTTGATACTTGTAATTTTTATATGCAGACTGATTTAAATGTACGGGAGAAAATATTAATTTTGATAGATACATGGCAAGAAGCATTGGGAGGGCCCATGGGAAGGTACCCACAGTACTATGCAGCATATAATAAACTCAAGGTATTGGTTTTCTTTGTTTTGATTTCTTATGCTACTAAATTAGTTTAGTTCAACAGTAGGCTTTTTTTATCTTCTTTCTTCTTTTTCTTTTTAATTATTTCTGGTTTTATCAACCCTATATGCCGGCATTTCTCTTCTGGAGCGATCTTGTGCAAACAAAGTTACACTTTCTTTGTGTTTCTTTAAACCAAATATCTGATTTTTAGTAAATACTTTTTATCACTTCTGGCTTCATCAATTCCTTTATCTCAACCTTTATACTACAGGAGATTTTGCATAAATAAAGTTACAGTTTGTGTTTTCATTAAGCTGATATGTGAGTTTTAGTAAATACTTACATTATCTAGGTGGAGAAAAGTGATTTGGATGCTCCTCAAGTTGTAAGGACATGCTTTGCAATGATTATTATTGTTGTATCTAAAAAATTAAGCCCAACAATCTCAGATAGATTCTGTAGAAAATTTTTGATTAAGTTTTCTGACAGATAATTACTTTTTTGTAATAATTACTCTGTTTGAATGTTGTGAATTATTCCTTCGGAATTGTTTTTGTAGTATATTAAATTAAGCATCGATTTTGTGGGAGCAGGTTTCTGTTATTTCTTGGTAACTTACCGATACAATGAATCCTAAAAGATAAGTTTGGATGAATTCTTAATGATTTTAGACCAATCTTTAATGTGATCTGAATGGGTTCTCATCCCTTTTACACAAAAAAACACCAGTCTAGCACTGTCCTATCTCACCCCCTCTCATGCATAGCATGACTAGTCATGAATCCTAAGCTGGAAAAATGAGGGACAGTTTCTATTGTTGATAAGTCTGACTGTTGTTGATGAAGTGGGATCTGGGGTATCATTGGTTGTGGATGATTTTGTTCAGATTTTGGACTGAAGGTTGCTCTAGCAAGCTGGAATAGAAGAGAGCATAGATATGATGAAGAGAGCACAGATCTGGCGGTGCCAGATCTTGACAGAACTGATGTTGTTGGTGCTGGATGTGGTGCGTTGGTGCTGGAGACGAGTGCGGCAATGGCAGTCTGCCTAGAAAAGAGCGGGAGAACATGAGGAAAATCTGTAGAGAGTGTTGGTTGTGATGCACAATGCCGAATCTGAGAAAAGAGTCTTTGTGCAACACTGATCTTGAGTCAAAAGGCATTCTTGGAACTGAGTGACAGTCGGTGAGGGGTCACACAATCTCAGAGTCACGTGATCTAGTGGTGCTGAATGGGGAGATGGCCCAACCAGTGAGGATGACGATGATCGAAAATGCTAGGGTTAGGATTTTGCATGTAGAAGTTACAAAATACCTTGAAAAATATTGATATTATTACTCAATTTCTGACGTATAGTACACATATGTATACACAAACAGTATATACAAGAATTACCACCATACCCTTACTATTATATAACTATTATATACCTCAACAGTCTATACAAAGATACAATAGCCTTGTTAGACCTTCTATTGGATGGTGTACCTGCCCATTCTGCATTTCTGTACCCCTAAATCCCTCTATGACCATGTTCCTAATATAATAACCACAATAAAACTCAAATCAGTTACTACCATGTTCCTAAATCTGTGGAAATACCGTTGGGTTTTTGGGTAGCCAACTATGGCAGTAACAATGTAGATACTTAAATTTTAGACTCCGTTGAGTACTCACAACGGTCAGATCTCACTAAAAATTAATAAGGGTACTCCGAAACTATACCTATATATAGTCAGAAGTCAAAAAACTCACAAATTAAAGTAAAAAGATATTTGAATTATACAGTACTTTGGTGGTTAGGTGCTCCGAACAGTCTGAAAACAAAACCAATTAAGAGAACTTGTCTTGGACAGTTGGAGGAGACTTGGAGTTTGGCCAGAGTCCCATGTGTGATGACGCATTGGTGGTTGTGATTCACATGGAGACAGAATGCGCATGTAGGAGTCAAGTGTGTTGATGGGCCAATGATCTGGTTTCACTGGAGCGGTTGCTTAGGCAAGCCCAACCTCCAGTAGACTGTTTTGGCCAAAAAGGTCTCTTTGCATATTGTTCTTTTTGTAATCACAATCAGTATACTCTGATAAGATGATATGATATGACCAAATATATAAAATATACACACAAATAAACAATATTTTGATAACTTCTAACGGTTACAATAGATTGCAACACAGTAATATTATGTAAAATTTACGCACAATGGAGGAGTGCTGGACACTCAGTTAGGATCATCTCAGTTTGTGTTTATACTGAGAAAGCATAATATATAGATGTTGCATGTATAACCCTAATAGTACACAATTACATTAAATATTTAACAGTGTATATATAGAATTACTTCATTTGGCCAAGTATATGAGATGATATTTACTGTATATGCTGCTCTTGGAATTTTAATTATCAACCTTTCCAGGTTTATTGATTGAAACTTCTATCACCTTGGCTTGCTACTTCATGTTTGGAATTGATTTCTTCTGCTCTTATCTAAAAGCTGTTACACCTAATTAGCTACCATGTGGTAATTCATAGGCTGCTGGAGTTGAATTTCCTCCTAGAGAGGAAAACAGTGTGTCATTGTTTACTCCTCCACAAACGCAGCCAATAAGTCACCCTGATTTGCTATATGAAGAAGCTGCTATTCAGGCCTCTCTTCAGACTGATGATTCTGGACTAAGGTATCATTTGTGTAATATACGAGGTTTTATCCGTGCCCTGTGCTACCAGATATGCTCTTCAGCTTGGTCTCAGTTCTATTTCCCTTTGTTGATTAATTTCAGGAAACATGCAATCTAGTTTTCATGCCTTTTTTGTTTTTTGAGTTTTTTCCCAAATCTTCTTTTCTTTTTCTGATATTTCCTTTTCCTATTCCTTTTATGTATTTATTTTTCCCTGGGCGGGGGGGGGGGGGGAGGGGGTTGTTTTTGTGTTCAGTTTCCCTGAATAGCATTATCCATCTGATTCCAACCATTTTCCTCAAATGATGATTGCCTTTGATATAGACTGGGAGAAATTATGTGTATATAAATTACAAGCAAATTATCCATCATTCTGGTTTTAAACTGACTTTTCTAGAGAGCTCATGGAATGGTATAGACTGATACTCCCTAAAATTTATATTTGCCTCTCATGTGGTGATGTGAGGATAAATGTTCTGTTCAGGGATCATGCACATACCGATTTTGGAGTAGTGACTTGCATTTATCATTGACTATTTTTCACTATCAACATACATGCTGCCATTGAATTTTATCTAATGTGCTTTCATTTCTCAAGCTTATATGTTTTGCTTAGTGCTACTTTTTAACCAAAATTGGTCTCATTCAAACTTATTCCATGGTTCATTTGTCATGCTTTACTCCCAATGTGACAGGATTATCTTTTGGTTTCCCAATGTGGTGTGTGCCGAAATTCTTTCTATATAGATTACTTAGCAGCAGCTTTGATAGATATTGATGAGTTGCTTGTCTGTTTTTGTGCCTTCTCCCTATTTTAATGTGCTTCTGCATAAAATGCAGTTCTATAAATTTTCTTTCATTTTTGTTTGCTGAACAATTCTATAAAATTTTCAATCCTTGTCTTTATTGTAGCTTGCCAGAGATTCAAAATGCTCAGGGTCTGGCAAATGTACTGATGGAAATGCTTGGAGCCTTGGATCCTCAAAATCGTGAGGTCACATTATTTTTTCTTTCCTTTTCCTTTGCCTCAAAATTTTTTAGTCAACTTAAATGCTTTGTTTCTATCTGCCAGAGAAGATTCAGACTGAATCATATGATTGTCTGTCTGGGCAAAATCATACATTTTTTGGAAAATGAACCTTTTTTAATTCTTTTTTCAAATTTTAATGTCATTCATTCTACATATCTAAGCTAGCTTAAGTTTCAGCCAAGGATTTTGGATGTCAAATTGGATGACAATCAAAGTAATAAATACAATTTTTTGCAAATAGCATACATTTTTTGTAGTGGGATAAAAGCTGGATATGTTGTTGTTGTTGTAGCATACATTTTTTGTCTCCAATAAATATGGTTATTGTGCGAAATTGTTCTTCTTTGTTGAGGATTTAATTCATGCTGAAGCTTGTTAGTTACAATGAAAACAACACTAACCCTTAATCCCATTAGATGGGATTGGCTATATGGATTCTAGCTTTCATGTTGATGCTTGTTATATTGAGAAAACCTGCTACATTTCTAACTGTAACTAGTAGGTAATATGGAATTGTAATTGTGATGTGAACCAGCTTTGACCCTTTCAGGACACTTCCCTTGTTTTTCTTTTCACACCAATGGTTATATTGAAAAAGTCACATGGGATAGTGGAATTATAAAATTCTTAATGACCAAAATTGATGTGATTTTCTTGGTTTCATCTCTTTTTTTTTTTTTTTTTTATCACCCATGGACCATTTACTTTTTAATGGAACTGATATCTTATAACAGTGAAAGTACCTCAACTAAAAAGACAGTCTACTGTTACCTAGCAAAAACGAACAGGTCTTGTGCACAAGACTCCCAATCTGTTGGTTCTAGGATGGTTGAATGTCGTAGTCCATCCTTGTTTTTAGGTCATTTCCTGTTTTGGAGCCATGACAATTAGGTGGCAGCTGTTAATCTTACCATTGCAACAGAACTCCTACATCAACCATATTTCCCATTAAGTGCAAGATTGAAGCTTCTATTTGTCCGGGGGAGGGGGGTTGAGATACTAAGAGCTTGTTTAGTTTTGGTTTTGTCTTTTCACTTTTAATTGTCTTTGTTTTTGCTATTTCCGAAACTACAACTTTAGAACATTATTGTTTTCATGTAGTTTCTATTTTTATATGGCAATGATTTTTGGAACAAATGAAGCATCATTTCATTGTTCTAAACCTTGAATATTTGAGATCAATTTCTGAAATCAATTGGCTAAATGCATCCCCTTGTCTTTGCTTTTTGCTTTTTTGGGCATTCCAACATTAGAAAATCACTTTTGGAAACAACAACCAAATGCGCCCTAAATCTTTCTTTGTTAATAATTAACTTACTTGGTCCAAAGTTGCTAAAGAGGGAAAGTTTGGAAGAATTACAGGTTTGCTGGTCAATGTTGCCTCTAATATTGGGTGGCTTGTTAGATTCTTGGGTCTAGCCTATCACAGTGGATATCAGCACTAGTTTGAAATAAGTTTTTGATGGAGGAAAGAACTTGGAAAGCTTTTAGGAAAATATAGTTGCTCATGAATAGAAATGGGGACTACAAATGGAAAGAAAGCTAGAATTCTGTGAAAGAGCTCACATCAATTCTTCTTATTGCTGGGAAGTTTTGCATGTAACACCTAGAAAATAAGACGTGATCATGCAGCAGGATGAGTGCTTTCAATCAGAAATCCTTATCATCTGACTGAAACAATTTTAAATTTTCTACGTGGTTCAAACATTTTAGTCTATTTTCTTTTCAATGTAAATAAAAATAAAGCATCTTTGGCTTCAACTAGAAATATTGTGCTTCTTATGAGGGAATAGTATTTCCTAATTATTCTGGTTCTTATGGCAGGGAATAAAGGAAGAAGTGTTTGTTGATCTAGTTGAGCAGTGCCGTTCCTACCAAAAGCGCGTCATGAATCTTGTGAAGAATACTGTGTAAGTTCATATGTTCTGATAAGAGAGGTTATGGTCCTGATTTTTGCAGCCTTTATCATTTTGAACTCACTATAGACAGCTGCTTCAATCTAGAGATGAAGAGCTTCTGTACAAAGGATTGGCATTGAATGATGACTTGCAACGTGTTCTTCGCCTGCATGATGAATATGCAAAGGGAAGCCTTCCAGTTCACCTGAATGATGGTATTGTGAAGGGAAGCTTTCCAGCTGGAATCGGAACTGTAGAAAATTTAGTTGCACTTATTGTGAACGTAAATCATGAAGATGAAGAGTCAGAAGATGAATTTTCACAGCTAGCACACAGGTGACTTTACCTACTGCATATTCTCCATTTAGCTGATGAATGTGAATGCTTCTGCTAGATGCACGTTTACTTTAACCATGTAGTGAAAGATGAAAAGTTGGAAATAATATTTGCTAATAAATTATGATTATTCCAATCGTATTTCAAGTTCTGAATCTGTTCATTTCTGTGATTGAGTACTCATTCTAAGGAATGTGCAAAGTTGTGACTATGAAAGTGGATTGGTTAGATGATAATAGTATGGTTTTTATGGAAGCCTTTTTTTTTCTTTCAGTGAAGATCTTTTGATCTCTTACACAATCCTCACAACTCTCTCTCTCTCTCTCTCTCTCTCACACACACACACACACACACACAGAGCTTGCAGCTGACAGTGAAAATATAGAGTTCATCCGAAATATGGGGTTGGGATCTATAAATAGATCTGTTACCATGGGATAAGTAATGGTTAACACACGTCAGTAATCGGGGTTAGTTGTGAAAAAATGTAAAAGAGTTTGCTGGGGTGGTGTGAGTTGAAAGAGGGTTTCCAGTTCTCCTGTTTAAAAGCTATAACTTTGGTGATTACCCTCTTTGGGAATATGAATGTAAGTGTATAATGTATTGAGATATCGCGTCACATGAAATTGTTGTATTCTTTTTTTTTTTTTTCCTATGGTAGTGATTTCTCTTCGATTTTGTCTCTTTAAAATCCCAACAGGTGGTATGAGATCTTAAATTTTTTCAACACAAATATTACATTGGGACATCTTGGTAATTTTGAGAGAGATTTTTCTTCAATCCCACACCACTTGAGTCGAGAGACCTCAAGCTGTAGATAAATGACCAGTGGGTTCCCTTCCCGCCGGCAAATTGCCTGGATGTGGCAGTTTTGTGGGTCCCGCTTTCCCTACACGTGGTTGTGCCACAAACTGCTGTTCCTGAACCCTTATGGTTCATTTTACTTGAGCAAAAAAGAAAAGGCATTATAGTCTTGCAGTAACAATCTTATCTAATTATACTTTGCAGGTCATCTAGAGGTGCTTTAAAAGGACAGGGCCGACAAACAGCCAATGCTGAGAATGAACATGTAGAAGTCAAGCCAAATAATATTCCTCCCCGACCCTCGTTCCAGAAGTCTACTTCAGATGCTGGAACGATTGACTATCTTAGTGGCGATACCTATAATGCTGAAATATCTGCTGGAACTTCTGGATCCAGAGCATCTGCTGTCCCAAGTAGTTCACAGAACACAGACTCCACCCGACCAGTATCAAGTCCAATACTATCGCCCTCCCCTCCCTCTGATGACTTAAATCCCACTGCGTCCATGTTCAACAGGCAGCTTTTGTATGATGAGCCAGCTCCAGCGACCAAATCGTCTGATCGGCTGCCTCCAGCACCTTGGGATGTTCATGGTACCAGCACCCTTCCACCCCCACCTTCCAAGTATAACCAGCGGCAAAAATTCTTCGGGCAACAACAAACTTTCCCAGGCGGTGCTTCTCCCTCAAGTACTGGATCCAGTTCCTCTTACGACAGCTTATCTGGACGCACCCAACATCTCTCTTTAAATCCATCACCTCCAAGCAAACAAGAGAAGCAGGAGGATGCACTCTTCAAAGATCTGGTTGATTTTGCGAAAGCCCGGTCGACATCTTCGTCGGCTTCCAAACCCAACAGATCATTTTAAGTACATAGTCCTGCAGAGATAGCACAGAGCATGTGGTACAGTTTTTTATTTCTACAGCTCTTGATTCATTAGGTTAAATTTATACCATTGGAGACTATGAATAAATTTGCGTAACTCAGAATTCGGGATTGGGATTGGGTACACAGCAAAAGGGTAATGAACTGCTTATATATATATATATATATATATATATATGTATGTATGTATGTGTGTATGTGAATCTATGGATGCAGATTGCTTTCTTTGATTCTGATATGGCCCATTTTGAGCCTTTGTTGTTATCTTTTTTCTATCTTTTACATAGTGAGTGGCTCTGTGTAAGGTTGTATGATGAATCAGTTACTTCCCGTTCATGTTTTGCTCATTAAATTTGCTTTGTACAATAAGTCAAGTATCTTATAATCTGGGTCTTCGGCTCTAGAGCCCAAAAAGACCCAGAAACAGTGTGTTTTGCTTTCCAATGTGCTTGACTAGTTTTATATTTTATATTTAGAAGCGTTATCATGCCTCTAATTAACCGTAAGACATGGGCTTACTCAAGCATTCAAGACTAGTAATTGGACGGACCCACAATATCTAATTCGAAGGATAATATTTTGGAACACTTTGTGTTGGAATAGCAATGGCCCATAAAAAGTTGAGATCTTTGTTTGGTTAGCATTGCCGGGGAAAAATTAACAAAAAAGATGTTAACCTTTGCAAGAAAGGGATTCTCACGGGCGCACAGATGTGTTATGGGAGTGGTGGGTTAGTTTGTTAGGATTTTTTGTTTTTCTGGAGAGGAAAGTGACCACGACGGCTAACGCCACTCTGTGGCAGGAAAATGAGATTCATAAAACTACAATATTAATATTCAGGCGATGGTTGATTACAAGAAAGGCTTGTAATCACTTATTTAATGTACGACATCCCTTAACGAAATGATGTAAGACAATTATCTTACGTAACTTTCTTTTTATATATATGACATCTCTCAATCAAGCAACATAGAACGCATGTTTTCTTTGGTTGAGTGGTGGGTTAGTTAATCGCGACGAGTCATGTCATGGATGGTTTTGTGATATTATCTCATATTTAAGAAAAATTACTTCTTCTAAGAAAAAAAAATAAAACTACATCTTAAATAGTATCATGTATCTTTTTTATATATATTAGCGAGGCGTTTGTTAAAATGAGCAATATAAGAGATATTAAGATAAGATTATAATATTTTTCAGATTAAAATATAAAATTATCAAGATAAAACTAGGATACATTTTAAGATTTATATCAGAGTATCTGTTAAATTGTTTAGAATTTATTGATAATTATACTTTTTCTTTTTATGTATTTGTTAATACATATGATAAGTACCAAGATGAAAGTTTTTTTTACCAAAATATCCCTATTATCAAATTCATTCAAAATTATTATTAACATCAACAACAAATTTACGAATAAAATAGTATTTTATGACTAATATGAATTGTCAAAAAAATTAAAAAAATAAAAATTAAAAATAATATTTTATTTTCTAAATTCATGTTCAAAAATAGATTTAAAAAGAGTTGAAAAGTAAAAATAATTATTGTTAAAATTACAATAATTTCACCTATATAATTAAAAATGGCCAAAACATATTTTCATAATAGATAATAAAATATAAAATTAAGTAAAATAATTTAAAAATTGGTGAAAGAAATTATATTAGTTAATAAAATATATAGAGCGAGAGAGAGAAATTTAAATTTTAAAAATCAATGAAAAAAATAATGTAATTTAAATTTTAAAAATTCTCAAGACATATAATAATTTAAAAATATATTAAATAATATTAATTATAAGACTTAAATAAATATTTTTTTTTAATAAATTTAAATCTTTAAAATACATTAAATGACATTAACTATCTTACAAGGGACATGTAGGTAATTGAGATTTATCATGAAAAAGTTAAATAAATTTCTCTAAGGGAGGAGGTCAGATAAATTTATCTTAAAAGGGGAAGATAAGAGATTACGTGAGAAATTTTTCGAAAATGATCAGATAAATTTAACAAATACATTGAAAATGCCAAATATTCGAAATATTTTCCATATCTAACTTTTTCTTCCTATTATTTTGGTTAAAAAAACACTCCCTAGAGAGCTTATATTATCCATGTGAAAGTAAAAGGATAAAAAATTTTAAATAAACAAGCATTATAGGAGATTACATGAATTTTATAACAATAATTTTGCTTAAATTATGTGAATTCAACATCTTCTAAGATTTAGAAAGCATATTTCAAGGTTTTTTGTGTCTATATTCATTGTTGAAATCAATTTCATGCTTAGAAGCCCGAATCTAGTATAGAGACGGAATATTTTATATTCCTATGTTATCTCTGAGTTGAATTTTCTATTAAATTTATCTTTGAAACTTTTTAATTAAAAATAATATTTTCAATTGAGACTAAAAAATTTTAATTTCTATAAAAAAAATAAAATTAAAATATTAATAAAAAAAGTTTGCACTTAGAGATTGAAAGTTTTTCATCTCTCTCTCTCTCTCTATATATATATATGTATATGTTTATTTTCAATTAGCTGTGAGATCAGAGATGAATTTTGTATTTTTTGATAGACACAAATTTTTGTTATTTTTAGAGACGGAATACACCGACTATTTTGTTCCTACCTAGCTATAGAATTACGGACGAATTGATTATTTTTCCATATAAACAAAAAAAAATCATTTTAATAAAAAATAATATTAAAATAATAATAAAAATTTCTGCCCTTAGAGATAAAGAATTTTTGGTCTATACTCATTTTTCTCAATTAGCAATAGAATGAGAGATAGATTTCGTATTTTTTTGACAGAGAATTTTTTGACCTTACCATGGAATATTTTTCTTCTCTGATGATTTTTTCCCAATTAGCAATGGTATTAGATTTGGACTATGTATTTTTTGATAGAGTCGAAAGATTTCTGTCTTTATATTTTTTTACTCCTATCAAAATACAAATTATTAAGAATGCGTTATTTTTATTGTTTTTAAATTATTTTTAGTTTTTAATTTTCTAAAATAATGAAAACGCATTCTCTTTTCTGTATTTTAAAAATATATTTTTGAAAATAAAAAAAATTATAAAAAAAATTCAAAACAACAAAAGGGCTTCGTTCTCTTTGCTTTTTAACTTGTAGTTTTGAGTTTTAAATTTATTTTTAATTTTTTATTTTGATAGTCTGTTTTTAGAAAATTAAAAACGCGTTCTCTTTATTATTTTGAAAAATTATTTTTCAAAACAAAAAATTAAAAAAAGCGTTCTATTTGAAATTTTAAAAATAATTTTTTAATAATATTTTATTCAATAAATTTGATTATACAATAAATTATAAATATTTAATGTTAATATATTATTAAAAAAATATATACATTTTAAAGTTAATAAATTTTGTAATATTTTCACCTATTATAATAATAAAATATGAATAAATAAATAAATATGTTTTGAGTTTAGAGTTTATTTTGGATGAAAACACTCAAAACAACTTTTTTTTATTTTGAGTTTTTTTTACAATTTTTTTTTTGTTTTCAAAAATACATTTTTAAAAATAGTAAAAAGAACGTATTTTTATTATTTTATAAAATTAAAAACTAAAAATAACTTGAAAACAGTAAAGAAAACGCAACCTTATTTTTAGTGTTTTCATCCAAAACAAACTCTAAACTCAAAATACATTTATTTATTTATTTATTTATTTATTTATATTTTAACACATTTATTTATTTATTTATTCATATTTTATTATTGTAATGGGAAAAAATATTACAAAATTTATTAACTTAAAAATGTATATATTTTTTTAATAATGTATTAACATTAAATATTTCTAATTTACTAAATAATCAAATGTATTGAATAAAATATTATTAAAAAATTATTTTCAAAATTTTAAAAAGAACGCGTTTTTTAATTTTCTGTTTTAAAAAATAATTTTTCAAAATGATAAAGAGAATGTGTTTTTAATTTTCTAAATATAGGCTATCAAAATAGAAAACTAAAAATAAATTCAAAACTTAAAACTAAAAATTAAAAAGTAAAGAGAATGCAACCTAATTTTCTATAATTCATCTATATTTTTATCTTTCTTAGAAATGAAAAAAAAAAATTACCTCTAAAATTGGTCACTAACTACTTTTTTTTTTTTTTATGAAAGTACCAAAGTGAAAAACCGATGTACCTATATTAACTAATATAGGAGCTTTTTTTTTTTCTTCTGTTCTCTTCCAAGATAACAACAAAACGAAAGAAAACTAATGTTGTGGATACATTAGGCAAACACTCATTGCTTTATTTATTTATTTAATTAATTTTTTTTGTCTTGTTATGAAATTGATAAAAAGATTTTTATATTTTTCTTCAATTCTTTACTTTTTTATTTATTTATTTTTCTTTACTCTCAAACTTTATCATGAGTTGTCTGGTAGTATTACAAACGCTGCTTCATTCAATGGCTACTAGTAATTGTCAGTTTTAACCTCCACCAGCGGGCACTCCCAGATGGAGTCCCCACCATCTACTCCCAGTGTCTGGTCACCCTTAATAGCACAAAACAACACAACTTGTTATCATAGACATAGCTGAGCCCTTCCAACATTCAAAGTTTTGAAAAAAAAAAAAAAATCTCAATAAGCCCCCTCAAAACTCTCTCTCTCTCTCTCTCTCTCTCTTTCTCTCTCTCTCTCTCTCTATATATATAAGAGTTTTGATTATTTTCCATCTCTAAACTCGTCTCTAAAATTTTTTAATTAAAAATAATATTTTAAATAAAGATAAAAAAAAGTTTTGTCTATCCAAAAAATAATATTAAAATGATAATAATAAAATTTCTTAAATTTAAATAAAAAAATATTAATTTCTAAGTATTTTCTTCATTTATCAAAATTAGATGATTTTTTTTGCCATTAAAGACGAAATAATTTTTGTCTCTAATACTGGAACTAAATGAATTGAAATAAAATAAATTAAAACTAAACGAACAGAAATTGAAGCATAAATCGTAAACTAAACACAAACTAGAGCAATTGAAGATTGAGTTTGAACACAATTAGTCATATATTTTAGAAAATATGATATTCAAAACACAAATTAATTAACGAGACTCTAATTAAGAAAAAAAATATAAGTGATTTAAAACAAAAAGAAAAAGATAAAATTAAATTGAATTGAATTGAATATATTTAGTTGTTTATATGGGAGAAAAAAATACACAAGATAAAGATAAAATTAATCACATACACTTAACGAATCAATTAACTATAAAAATTATATTAACCGGAGATGAAGTTAATCTAACTTAGATTAATTTTTAACACTTGCAGATTTTTTCACTTTTTTTCCTCCTTTTTTAATTGATGAAAGTACATTGTGAAATGCAATCCCTACACATATTGCAACAGTTTTTCTTTGTTCTTTAAATAAAGCAGTAGAGGTTATTTTAGCTAACAAACCTTCATTTTGAAGGAACACAAAATCTAGTGTTTCCATTTTATATCAGAATATATATATATGTATTATTAATCTCATGTATAATGTATCTAATTCCTATATATCATTTCCCATAATAATATAATAGTAGTTCTACTAATATTATAATTTTTTCAATGTCTATCCTTTTAACATAAATTATTTTCTCCAAATAGTATTTTTTTTTAATTTTTAAACTAATTTTGTTCTACATACATAAATAATATAGTTAAATCTTACAGGATATTACATGAATCTTAATAATCTTGCTTAAATTACATGAATTCAAAATCTACAAGAGTTTAAAGAACATATTTTAAGGTTTTTCGTGCCTATGTCAATCTCTAAGCTCGAATCTCTCTATGTCTATCTTCGAGATGGGTTTTCTCCTTAGAGATGGAATGATCGCATCGCAGTCATCTTTGAAATTTTTTTAATTAAAAAATAATATTTTAAATAAAAACAAAAAAAAAATAGTTTATTCACAAAATAATAATAATAATAAAGTTTATCTCTTTAGATATTTTTTCTATCTAGCAATGAATTAGAGATAGCTTGTCTAAGGGCTACTCTCGAATATTCCCGTTAATATAGAATATTCGAAAGGAAGTCATTATAAAGATGATATAAAATAATAAAATTCAACATCATAATACTATCCTTCAATAAAATCAACGGAAGCCAACATAAAGACTTACAACATCAACAGTTTACATCATCTTGACACCATGGTCTATACAAAATGAATACAAGAGCACTAATGTAAATACCACGATAAAAATCTCCTCTCAACATGCTTCATCAAAACTACTACGATGGACCATCTAGTCTGAGATGTTTCTATATACTTCTAAACCTGATCTCTAACGTTATTAGACTTGCTCTCAACCACTGCTTCACCTTTACCTTAAATGACATGAGAACAAAACAAGGTGAACCACAAGATTCAACAAGTATATATATAAAATATAGAGAGATATAATCAAAGACATGAATAACTAAAATATAGTAAATAATGACTCTATAAAAATATGTAAGTAGGACACAACTCATAAGTTTCCATTCACAATCATTCTCATGTCGTAATCATTATACATACCATATATTCATTTTCATACTCATCTCATGCACATGCATTAATAATAATAAATTTCCACAAACGCCACATAGCTTCCAAAGCCATCACATCCATAGATGTATAATACATCATAAAAATAAAATTAACAATCAATTGAAATTTGAGCCTTACCTGCCAGATTTATGGCCACCTCAACTTGTATCAGACGCTCATAAGATATTTTTTTCTCACACAAGAACATAATCGTCGCGTAAAATAATAGGTGCGCAAATAACTATCATGCAATCATTCATACAAGAGACATCAAAAGTTGCATGAAACTAAGTCTCTGACAAAAATATATATCTATATATATAATTTATTAAGAAATATAGAGTGATACAAAACTCTATCAAGATTTCCAATAAGACTCCACAAAAATATAAAAAAAAATTCAAAACTTAGCAAAACAAATGAGATACAACCCATTTATCAAAATAGGGATTTTGCATAGGCAAGAACTATGATATTAACACAAGAAGTATAACAACACAACAAATTCTCAAAATTTTCAGATTTCAATTGCAACTTCGAATACCTATTTTGGGCTTATAACTTAATCAATATTACGAATAATAAACTCGAATCGAAGCCCTGAATCTATAATTTCTAAAACAACAATCGGATTTGAAATAAAAAATAATCAAAATGAATTACTGTCCAAAAATCAAAGCAATGCAGAACTGCTCCAATAAAATTACAGCATTTTCTTTATTCAATCCATTTATGAAATTTCTCATTTACCCTTACCATTTTCATACACAACATAAAGACAATAAGCCTTTTCTTGTCATTTCACAATTTATTTCATTTCCTTTTAAATTTAAAACATCATTTGAAAATAAGCTCAATCCCAATCCATTAATTTAACTCTTATTAATTAATATAGGAGCTTTTCTTTTTCTTCTGTTCTCTTCCAAGATAACAACAAAACGAAAGAAAACTAATGTTGTGGATACATTAGGCAAACACTCATTGCTTTATTTATTTATTTAATTAATTTTTTTTGTCTTCTTATGAAATTGATAAAAAGATTTTTATATTTTTCTTCAATTCTTTACTTTTTTATTTATTTATTTTTCTTTACTCTCAAACTTTATCATGAGTTGTCTGATAGTATTACAAACGCTACTTCATTCAATGGCTACTAGTAATTGTCAGTTTTAACCTCCACCAGCCCAGATGGAGTCCCCACCATCTACTCCCAGTATCTGGTCATCCTTGTTGTTGTTCCAAAAGGTGAAATCGCTCACTCAAGGCGTCCCCCACAACCGGCCTGACAGTACGCGGGGAGAAGGTAAATTCATGGTAATCCAGCCGGACGCAGTGACTAGACCCGTGTCTACCGCGCACAAAGAACCCCCCTCACTTTGAAGAAAGATACCCCACACTGGCACTTTGGTCACCCTTAATAGCACAGAACAACACAACTTGTTATCATAGAAATAGCTGAGCCCTTCCAACATTCAAAGTTTTGAAAAAAAGATAATCTCAATAAGCCCCCTCAAAACTCTCTCTCTCTCTCTCTCTCTCTATATATATATATATATATATGAGTTTTGATTATTTTTCATCTCTAAGCTCGTCTTTAAAATTTTTTAATTAAAAATAATATCTTAAATAAAGATAAAAAAAAAGTTTCATCTATCCAAAAAATAATATTAAAATGATAATAATAAAATTTCTTAAATTTAGATAAAAAAATATTAATTTCTAAGTATTTTCTTCATTTATCAAAATTAGATGCATTTTTTTGCCATTAAAGACGAAATAATTTTCATCTCTAATACTGGAACTAAATGAATTGAAATAAAATAAATTAAAACTAAACGAACAGAAATTGAATCCTAAAACGTAAACTAAACACAAACTAGAGCAATTGAAGATTGAGTTTGAACATAATTAGTCTTATATTTTAGAAAATATGATATTTAAAACACAAATTAATTAACGAGGCTCTAATTAAGAAAAAAATATAAGTGATTTAAAACAAAAAGAAAAAGCTAAAATTGAATTGAATTGAATATATTTAGTTGTTTATATGGGAGAAAAAAATACACAAAATAAAGATAAAATTAATCACGTATACTTAACGAACCAATTAACTATAAAAATTATATTATTCGGAGATAAAGTTCATCTAACTTAGATTAATTTTTAACACTTGCAGATTTTTTCACTTTTTTTCCTCCTTTTTTTAATTGATGAATGTACATTGTGAAATGCAATCCCTACACATATTGCAACAGTTTTTCTTTGTTCTTTAAATAAAGCAGTAGAGATTATTTTAGCTAACAAACCTTCATTTTGAAGGAACACAAAATCTAGTGTTTCCATTTTATATCAGAATATATATATATATATGTATGTATTATTAATCTCATGTATAATGTATCTAATTCCTATATATCATTTCCTATAATAATATAATAGTAGTTCTACTAATATTATTATTTTTTCGAGGTTTATCCTCTTAACATAAATTATTTTCTCCAAATAATATTTTTTTATTTTTAAACTAATTTTATTCTACATACATAAATAATATAGTTAAATCTTACAGGATATTACATGAATCTTAATAATCTTGCTTAAATTACATGAATTCAAAATCTACAAGAGTTTAAAAAACATATTTTAAGGTTTTTCGTGTCTATGTCAATCTCTAAGCTCGAATCTCTCTATGTCTATCTCTGAGATGGGTTTTCTCCTTGGAGATGGAATGATCGTATTGCAGTCATCTTTGAAATTTTTTTAATTAAAAAATAATATTTTAAATAAAAATAAAAAAAATTAGTTTATTGACAAAATAATAATAATAATAATAAAGTTTATCTCTTTAGATATTTTTTCTATCTAGCAATGAACTAGAGATAGATTGTCTAAGGGCTACTCTCGAATATTCCCGTCAGTATAGGATATTCAAAAGGAAGTCATTACAAAGATGATATAAAATAATAAAATTCAACATCATAATACTATCTTTCAATAAAATCAACGGAAGCCAACATAAAAACTTACAACATCAACAATTTAGATTATCTTGACACCATGGTCTATACAAAATGAATACAAGAGCACTAATGCAAATACCACGATAAAAATCTCCTCTCAACAAGCCTTCATCAAAACTACTACGATGGACCATCTAGTTTGAGATGTTTCTGTGCACTTTTAAACCTAATCTCAAATCTTACTGGATTTGCTCTTGACCACTACTTTACCTTTACCTTAAATGACACGAGAACAAAACAAAGTGAACCACAAGATTCAACAAGTATATATATAAAATATGGAGAGATATAATCAAAGACATGGATAACCAAAATAAAATAAATAATGACTCTATAAAAATGTGTAAGTAGGACACAACTCATAAGTTTCTATTCATAGTCATTTCCATGTCATAATCATTATAGATACCATATATTCATTTCCATACTCATCTCATGCACATGCATTAATAATAATAAATTTCCACAAGCTCTACATAGCTTCCAAAGCCATCACATCCATAGATGTATAATACATCATAAAAATAAAATTAACAATCAATTGAAATTTGAGCCTTACCTACCAGATTTATGGTCACCTCAACTCGTATCAGACGCTTATAAGATATTTTTTTCTCACACGAGAACATAATCGTCGCATAAAATAATAGGTGCACAAATAACTATCATGCAATCATTCATACAAGAAACATCGAAAGTTGCATGAAACTAAGTCTCTGACAAAAATATATATATATATATAATTCATTAAGAAATATAGAGTGATACAAAATTCTATCAAGATTTCCAATAAGACTCCACAAAAATATAAAAAAAAATTCAAAACTTAGCAAAACAAATGAGATAGAACCCATTTATCAAAATAGGGATTTTGTATAGGCAAGAACTATGATATTAACACAAGAAGTATAACAACACAACAAATTCTCAAAATTTTCAGATTTTAATTATAACTTCGAATACCTATTTCGGGCTTATATCTTAATCAAATATTACGAATAATAAACTCGAATTGAAGCCCTGGATCTATAATTTCTAAAACAACAATCAGATTTGAAATAAAAAATAATCACAATGAATTACTGCCCAAAATTCAAAGCAAAGCAAAACTGCTCCAATAAAATTACAGCATTTTCTTTATTCAATCAATTTATGAAATTTCTCATTTACCCTTACCATTTTCATACACAACATAAAGACAATAAGCCTTTTCTTGTCATTTCACAATTTATTTTATTTCCTTTTAAATTTAAAACATCATTTGGAAATGAGCTCAATCCCAATTCATTAATTTAACTCTTATTAATTAGGCCCAACTCACTTAAAGCTCAAAGAGTTTATTTTCTAACTTAATCCAACCCATTCCGTTTGAATTTAATTAAATCCACAACCCATATAGTTTAGGTTCAATCCATTTAAAATGGGTTTATTTAATTCTAGCTATCCAATGCCTTGGGCTTTTTCACATTGGCCCAAACCTATTTCATTAAATCCTTAACCAATTTTATTAAATTTTCAACTTTTAAATTTCTTTATAAAACCAATATATATATATATATATATATATCTATACACCAAAATAAAATAAAAATATTAATAATAACATAGACCCAATAATGGGTCGTTATAAATTATGTATTTTTTCATTGATAGAAATATTTTTTAATTAAAAAATAATATTAAAATAATAATAATAAAAAAATTGTTTGCCTTTTAAGATAAAAATATTTTCATCTCTACATATTTTTCCCAATTAATGATAGAATTAGAGACCGATTTCATATTTTTCTATGGAGACGGAATTTTTTGCCCCCAGTGATGGAATATTTTCCATCTTTGATGAGTTTTTCCTAATTAGCAATGATATTAGAGACAAATTGTGTATTTTTTTTAATTTTGTTTGTGTTATAATTCATCTCTATTTCTGTTTCTACATAAATAAAAAAATTTTGTCTCTAAAATTAGTCACTAATTATATTTTTTTTTTATAATAAAAGTACCTAATTCAAAATCCCGTATGCTCATATTAACTAATATAGGACCTTCTCTTTTTCCACTATTCTCTTCAAAAAATCACAAGGAAAAGAGAACTAACGCTGTATTAGCCAAAAGTTCATTGCCTTTTTTTCTTTTCTTGTAAAGTTGATAAAAAGATTTTTACATGTTTTTTACTTTTCTTCAATTCTTTCTGTCTTACAGCATTTGCAAATGCCACTTTATCCAATAATCACTAATAATTGTTAATCCTAACTTCTACAGCTACTCGGTGAATAGACGATCATTTGCTTTATTATCGATCACCTCATTAATACAAAACTATATAACTTAGGATTACTATTTTTGTACAGTCTCTCGTTACTCGTGCCCTTGATTTTGACAGAAATGATAAATCACAAATAAAGATTTTGCTTCATTGCACGAAATAAAAAATTGAACACGCGATTTAATAATACAAGTTTTAATTTATTGTGACCCAAGGACACAAAATTACATAACTTATTATCACATATATATATATATATATATACCTAAAAGGCCCTTTCTACATTCAAAATTTGAAAGATTCTCCATGACCCCCCTCCCCCGCCCCCCACATAACTCTCTCTCTCTCTAAAACTAATTTTCTATTTAATTTATCTCTTTAATTTAAAAATAATATTTTAAATAAAGACAAAAAATATTCAGCCTCTTTTTAAAAATTAACAATAAAAAATCTCCAGCCTCTAAATATTTTCTTCATTTTTGTGATGAAATCGGATGAATTTTTTATCTTTTAAAGACAAAATAATAGTTTTTGTCTCTAATATTAAACCTAAATGAATTCAAATAAAATTAAAATAATTTAAAACTAAAAAAACAAAAATTAAACCCTGAACCCTAAACTAAACATGTAATTGAAGATTGAGTTTGAACACAAATGAATTTTATATTTTGAAAAAGATGATGTTCAAAACACAAATTAATTAACCAGGCTGTAAGAAATGGGGTCTAGGGTTCATTTTCTGCTTATGACCATTTTCTTCTTATGCTTTAACTTCGAACTCTGGTAAGTCCCCGCTTCTCTCGCTGTAGCTTTATCTGCATTTATTTAGAGATACAAATTGGGTGTGTCTAGAAAATTTTTTGTGTATGTGAACTTGAAGTCCAGCTTTTTTCTTTGAGACTTGGAATTGTGCTTGGATTTTCTTTGTTCCGTAAATGTGCTCAAGTGGGTACTTGTGTGTTTACAGAAAGGTTGAGGCGTTGGATGGTTTTGGGCTTGGGTGTTTGTGATGGAACTGGAACCCTAATTTTATTCTCGACAGTGTTGGGAATTTAGGGTTTTGTTGTTTGGGGAGTGGGAAATGGTTGACGAGGGGAGGGAGGGGGGTGGTGCGGAGGGTTCAATAGGGGTCGTGAATTGCAGTGTTGATGCCGTAAATGGGGTTGGAATTGAAGGTGAGAATGGCGCTGGTGGTGATGGAAATTCTGCAGGGTCTTCTTCTGAGGGTTTTCGAACGTACAAGAGACGAAAGCATGCTAACATGGCCGGTATGGAGACTAAGCTGCTCGAGGATGGGAAGGTTGCTGCAGATTCAGTCGGCCCGAAGAAGCTTAAGGTTCATTTTGTTATTTGAAAAATCCACCTGTAAATGATATATATTCATGGATGTGTTTGCACTTCTAGAATTGCCTTGATTTTCTTTTTGGTTATCTTTAGTGTTCTGTTTCAAGATTCTGTACTACTTGACATTTTAATGTTCAGGATGTTTAATGCTTTGGCTACAAATGCCACTAAGGTATGCTGAATTGGTTTAAAACAAATCTTCTATAAACGTGAACAATTCTTGTGATTTTGATGGAGAAATCATGTGTTTGGTATTTAGTTTTCCATGTAAACAAGCGGGCTTTAGATTTGGGGATTAGCAAGCATCCCTTGTGTGGTGGAATCTTGTCAACTATTTAGCTACAACAGTGGTTCATTGAGTTCATCAGTCTAAAATTGAACTCTTTGGATATGGATGGTGCTTCAGATTCTAACAGGTTTTCAAACACTTATTTTTTTATTGCACATGGGAATGAATCTATTAGAAATGACAGTAAAGGTGTGAAAATGGAACTGTGGCAGAAACCTTATAATTTGATAAAAAAATCTTTTGGATAGCCTGAGCATTTACTTAACATCTACATAAGAGACTTCAGTTTATCATTTGCTGCGGGCCAGAATGACCATTCCCAACCATCACAAAGTAGAGAGAGTCTCATACACTGGGAATACCCTTTGGAACTCCATTGTTCTTGGTATACATGTCCATCCATTATGCAGTAGGGAAAGAGATGGTCTAAATTTTTATCAATGGTGTTGTTAACTGTATTTTGGTCTGCATTATCTCCACTATCTTCAATATACTTTAAAGATGGTAAAATAGTCGACATAGGTGTTTTTTCCCCCTAATAATTGCGTTTGTTCCATATGCTCGGTTGCTTTTATCTAAATGTTAAGAGATTACATTTGCTTAAGTCCTACAGTAGGGTTTCTTCAAAGTTCTTCAATAACAAGTATAGGTCCTTTCTAAATATAGAAGCTTGCAATAACAACTTATTAAACAGTTAAACCTTTAGATGTGCTTCTTTGATCTGGGTTGACCTTAGTCTTTTTAACAGCTGCTTATATTTTTCTATTGTTGAAACACTTAGACCATCCAAGGTCCCTCTAGTGAATTATTCGGACATTTCATTCCTGAGGCTTGCTCTTGGTTTTTCTCCTCCTTCCTTCCTCTTATAATCAATCTATCTTCTTTTCTTCTAAATGCAAAATATAGTTCTGTGAGATTTTTCCTGCACCTACAGGTTAAAGGAAAATTGGTTGCTAGCTTAAAAACCAAAAGGAATTAATGCTGGTATGAGAAACCATTATACATCTTGAATTTAGTGCAAGCGCTCATGGAACTTTTTGATTTCTATGAGATAATTATTTAGACCATAAATGTTTTTACTAACAATCGCTATGAACATAGTGCTCAAATGTTGTAGTATTTATCAAAACTTTCAGATGTTGGATTAAGAATGTGATAATTATGAGTTCTTGGTCATGTGCTTGTTGGATGAGAGGCCTCTTTTTATTTATTTATTTATAGTATGGTCCTTATTATGTTTAAAAAGTACTAATTATATGCATAGCTTGTTCACTTTTTGATTCTGTTAAGGATCCTTATTGAATGTGTTTGATATTGTATATTGTCACTTTTGCTTTTCTATAGTTAGTTATGGGTAATTATAGAGTTTTATAGGTTGCCATCTATATAGCCAGGTATAGCAGTTGTGCTTCCATTTATCTGGTGTTTACATAAAATTGGCATGTTTCCTTAATCTTTAGGATGGTTTTAGAATCCAAAAATTCTGCTATTTTGTTTGGCAGATGTGTTTAGCATTCACCTTCCTGATTCTGTTTTTGAAAATTTATTCTGGCAGTTGCTTTGCTAAGATATTTTAGGTTAATTTGGCTTCTTGCAGACATTAGCAGAAATGAAGGGTGGGGTTCTACGTAAGAGTCTTCTTGAGCAGGTTAATTGTCCTAGTACGGAGTTAGGTGCTGTTAGGGATCATTCAGAGGATTGCCCACTGGATAGATGGAGAAAAATTGTCCTGGAACAAATGTACCAGTCATTAGGTGACAGTGATACCAGTTTCCAGGGACTTCTGTTTCATCCAGATGGTGGCTGCAGTGCGGCATCTAAGGTACATCTTTCACAAGAATGGAAGTTTTGGATGATAGTTGTGGTTTTATGACTATTTTTTCTTCATTTTTATTTTGCCCTTACATGGCTTGGTTTTGCAGGAAGCTGTTCATTCTTCAGATGGCACTGACAAATGCCCTCCACAAACAGTGGGGGCGGTCAATGGAACCTATAGTTCCTCTAAAGAGGATGCAGATGTAACATCCAATGGCCCATTAAATAAGTCAAACAGTACAACTTCTGATTTATGTCGACGTGCTTTCCTTAATGTTGTAATGTCAGAAAAGTTTGCTCAACTTTGTGGCCTGCTCTTGCAAAATTTTCAAGGGATAAAAGTTGATAGCTTTTTGGGCATTAATCTTATGAACTCAAGGATGAAAGAGGGAGCTTATGAGCGTTCGCCTATGCTGTTTCAGTCTGACATGCAACAAGTACATGTTTACTCTTCAATAAGTACATTGTCTTTAATTTTCTCATGTTTCTTCTAATAACTAACATAAAAAACAGCATGAGAAATTTCTTGCATCTACTTCTCATCTTCCGTCTCTCTTGTCATTGCTCTTGTCGACCTGCTATTACCCATGTGCCTCAAAATGTTTTCCACCCAAAGAAGATTGGAAGTATCCGTAAATTGAGTACTCATCCAATTGTTGTTCACATAAAGCTGATTTTTATAATGGGGTCTAGTGTTTTGATCCTGGATAAAGCAACTCATGGGATCACATTTCCTCTCGTGCAGAGATATGTACTCTGCCGGGAGCGCAATGGAGATTGAAGAAGGAAGCAAATAATCAGAATCAGGGGTTCTATTATTTTGATCCTGGATAAATCTAATTCATAGCATCGCTTTTCCTCTGGTGCAGAGATATGTTCTCTGCAGGAAGTATGACGGGGATGAGGAAGAAAACAAATAAATTAGAATCAGCATTTAGTTAGGAGATTAATTTTTTATTTGTTTCCTATTAATTGGTTTTTATGTTGTGTTTCCATATTGTACTTGTTGGTTTCACCATGTCAACTAAGTTATGGAACACAACTATATCAATTATCTTCTTTCACCACCATCTCATGAAATTTCTCCATGTGAAGATGGTGTTCAAACTTCATTTCATCATTACTCCGCCAGGGGATATTATCCACTGCCGGTCCCAAGCCCGGATAAAGGAGGAGGGTTGCGTTAGGTAGCCGACAGCCAGCGTAAAACCTAGTCGGATCCAAATATGAATTCTAGATAAACTATCTGTTGGGATGTAACCCACATAGAAGTCTAGAATTCATGTAGCCAACCCCACATAGTGGGATAACGGCTGGATATGTTGTTGTTGTTGTTGTTGTTGTTGTTTCCTATTAATTGGTTTTTATATATTTTCATTTGGAAGGATATGTTTTTATTTCCTAAATTTTCTGAGTATACAAAAATACACTACCATGTAAGGATTGTTGCAAAATGATTAGTTATTGAGTTGAGGAATCTGATTCTCTCATGATCTTCCTTTTAGTGTCTCTCTCTGTCACCTGTGTGCATGTGTGTGCACTTGTGACACACTGCTGTCTTCCTTTTCTTCTTCTCATGTCTATTAGATATGGGAATGACAAGGGTATGACCGTCTGTTTGATGATGATACTCAAATTGGAAATTAAATCTTCTAATTTTATCAACATTTGAAGAAAGGAATCTTAAATTCATACCAAAAGAAGAGTTTTCAAGACTTTTCTAATCTTGGAATATCAACCTCTTTCTAATCTTCCCTTGATTTGATGTAGATGAAACAATAATAATATCGTATTATAGAATGCTGTATAACATGTCTTACATTTAGCTCTTCAAGTGTCCCTGTACCCATCCCAAATAGATGTTTTAACTTTCTAAGATTTAATAGTTAAAAAGCTGTCAATGCATGGAAGCACACTTTTGCATTGCCCTTCCATTTGATACTTATACCCAAGTCCGGGTAATATGAGGCTCAATTCAGGCACTGTGCAGTCCAGCACTTGGGGAAAGCAACCTGTTTTTTGGTTGTTCTTTTCATTCTTGGCTTATGTCCTCTTTAGCACTGGATTTGGGGTAGCCATAGGCTGCAGTTTCCTCGTTCAGATTGGGGAGGTGTCTTCTAAGGGTTTCGCTCAAGGTTTGTCTTCCAATTTTGTGAACAAGAATGGAGGGTGCATAGGGTTATTTGTTGAAGAGCTTGACTGCGGTAGGTGGTGTGAAAACATTTAAACAAGTAGTGTGACATCAAGGTTAGTTCCTAATCTAGGTGTTTGTCTAAGAAGCTTGATGCCCTCATCTTTTAGCCTTAAAGTGTGGATCAGTGTTTTTGTGTGGGCAATTGTGATTTTGAGCCTTCTTTTTTTGTTTTTATTTTTTATTTTTAGGGTGGGGAGATGGGTGATTGATGTTGGGCTTGTCTTTTATGATTGCAGAGATTCTCATATGGTCTTGCTAGTGAAGGGATTGTTGGCCTCGGCTGATGAGTGCACTTGGGGGCTAGTACTCTCTTGGTTAGGCCTTCTTATTTGTTGAGACTTGCTCCTCATTCAGTGTTGCTCTCTTAGCAGTTTGACATTCAATCAGTCCTTACCTAGGGATCTTGAGGCACCACTATAGTAGGTGTAAACTTTAGAGCTCTATTCCTTGTTTGATGCTGTTGTAGTTGTTTAATATGTGGCCTAATGGGAGTTCTGGGAGGATTTTATAGACTTTTAGTTGTCACAACGCTCAACAAGCATCACTTCCATAGTGAAGTATAATTAGAGAGAGTTAGAAATGATTTGGTGGAGAGAGGTTGATTGAGAATTTAGGAGGTGTCAAGTAAATTAGACTGCAGAGCTGGAAAAATAGAGAAGTACGCACGTACTAGATAGGAGCAATGGCGGGAGAGTGAGGGAGAGAGAGCCTTTGAGTTTTTAGAAGGACAATGTATTAGCTTAAATACAGAGGTTGTTCCTCTTCTGATGATTGGTTTTGATGTCCAAGCCATGATATCAATGCCCATGGGATGTGGGCTGTTAGTTATGATACTCTATTGATGGTACGATGGACAATTATGGAGATAACACTAATAGTTATGATGGTATTAATGTAGAGAACCCATGTTAAATTGAACTCGTTCTCTTGTGGTTGGTTGAGACCACACTTTTTCAAGGGAGGAGTAGGGTCTCAATAAACTCGAAGATATAGCCTCCAAGATACAATTCCATATCTAATTGTCTCTTGATAGAGACTTGGCCCTGCCTCAGTTTAGGTTGTCATGACTGGAGATCAATAATTAGATTCTAGGGAACACATTATAGTGGATGCAACTTAAGTGGAGGCCTTGCCTTTGCATGCTGAGGGAGTTGATGGTCAGCAGAGAATTTGGCCAAGGGTTTTATCGGTCAAGTTGTTGGAAGTGTAAGGTTTGTAATGGTGATAGAGACTTAGGTGGAGAGTTCTATCAGCTAAGCTAAGGATGTGCTCTGAGCTTCCTTGTGACCAATAGATAATGAAGCACTGAGGTGGAGAGATCCTTTAATGGCCCAAAGGTCTATTGTGAAATATCTTTATGACAACTGGTTGTGGGCAGGTCAGCTAATTAGCTACCATGCACAATTGAGTCTTGATTCTTAGGGAGAGAGATTATGGGTATGATATTCATGAGATTGGTATTTTGATAACTTGATCCTTTGGGAGAGAGATTAAAGACTCGTGCTATCTCAGTGAGGTTGGCATTTGAAGAGTCATGGCAAGCTTGATTGCTGAAGAGATAGATTGTGAAGATTTGAATCATTGACATGGAAGTGATCTAGCATAAATTTCACCTCAAAGTATACATACTAGTAGTATCTGCAGGTGTTCTATTGGATGCTATACTTGACCCTTTGGATATGCTGAGATGTTACTTGCAGGTTGTGGATTTTCTTGAAGATGGTGGTGGATATTCTGGGGAGTCTTGATTCAATCTAGATGATGGTCTTGACTTCGAGGGGTAATGCCTCTTGAATTGATTTGAATTTGATATTTTTGTTTTGGGGATGTTTTGGGTCTTCCTGTGGGAGGGATGGGGAAGAAAGGGGGGATGGGTGGAGGTCCAGTTTGAGGGGTTGTGGCAATTCAAGGGTGTACTGCATTTTCAATTGAGGTTGGGCTGTGACTGGTGAAAGGGATATGGTGTCTGGGACTTGGCCTATTGGCTTACTATCTTATGTATGCTCCATTGGCAGCAGCTGAAGTGTTGGTGAAGGGGCTTGTGTTTTGAGATTTTTCAAGTAAATTGGGTGCTAATAAGGATCTGGATTGCTAGGTCTCAGATTGGCTGAGGCATATAAAATGATTTAGTTGGCTCATGGGACTTGTGGAGCTTCTTAAGGACAGCCTTGCTTTGCCAGATTGTACCTTTTTTAAGATATTGAAACTATTTCTATTAGATGCTTGGAAATAGGTAGGTATCATGCGGAGGAGAATGCACAAAGGATATCACAAGATACTGAAGCTGTTGCTGCCTTGGCTGTGTTGTTAATGACAATGGAATGACAAACACTTTTCTAATTTTCTATGTTATATAGACATTTATTTCAGTTTTATGTTAGTTTTTCTTTCGTGACTGATAAATTTGTTGCTGCCTTTTTTTTCACCCTTCTGTTGTTTTGTTCAGTCCTTTTTTCCACTGCTTTCTGCCTCTCCCTCCCTCCCTAGGCAAGGTTGGCCATTCAATATAAGCTTGTAATGTAGTTAAAAATCTCTGTGAGAACTGTGACGTGTTATTTTCTTGGATTATTTTGATAAGTTCTTTATAGATCACATCATACAACACCTTGGGCAATGAAGACATTCCTCTGGATGACAGATAGTTTTGCTTGTCAGTTATGATATTATGTTTTATTGTGACGTGTTCTTGTTCCTTTAAGATAAGGCAATTTTGCTTCCCCGGTTATATCAAATATTCATACTTTTTACAGCTATGGATGAAGCTTCATAAGGCTGGTACGGAGATGGTTTCTCTTGCAAAGAGCCTTTCAGACAAGTCAAGGACTACTTACTCTGAACTGGTAAATATTAATTAATTTACTGTTTTTCTCTCACTGAAATTCTTGGGTTCTAGTTCTCTAAAGATTTATCTTTGCTTGTATGGCTTGTTATGACTAAGATCTGCAGTACCTCTTGGTTCCTCATGAGACGTTTATCTTAACCAGAAATCTTTTCATTTATTTGTTGGGCCTTGTCTTGTGCACTTTTAAGGTATTTGATTTTTTTCCTGTAGAATTGGTTGATTTTCCCACATGCATATGGTTAGTGATGCCAATGGGTAGGGTATTGGTGGGGGATGCTAACCCCATCCACACATTTAAGCAATGCGGCACTACCAACCAGCCCTCTATACCCCAACCCGTTTAACCACATTTTAGCAGCACTACCTGTTAATGAAACCAGAACCCCACCCCCACCTCCCTGTTAATGTAATTAACACCAAGCGCGAATTCTTTGCTTGTCAAAACATTCAAAATTTAGATTATTTAACCAATTTTGCATATCCTTTACAACTCCAATTTAATTAGTTTAAAATATAAAATTATAAACCAATAAACATAATAAAATACTCTAAAAAAATCATATTGACCAAAAATTCAGAAAATAATTACACAATTATAAAAATATTTACAAATCATCCATTCATGATAATATCCATGAGCTAAGCTCCTCAATTTCAAAGCAAATAAAATTAATAAAAAATCATCAGATGATTTAAATTTCTAAACAATTAACATAACTCTAATCAAGCATCATTATAAAAAATAAAAAAATACCATTTCCATCATATAAAAATGTTTGATTTGTTGTAAATTACTTCACAATCCACACGCTAATACAAATTGAATTAAAATACAAATACTAATACAAACTACAGTTCATACATCAAACTTTACATTGAAATCAAACAAGTACAAACTCTTGAGACAAAGGAATGCTTAATGTGAATACCCTTACTTTAGAACCCCCGATTAATGCCATTTAGCCATCAATAAAATGTGGTTAAAAATTTTCATTTAAAAAAAAAAAACCATTTTCCATTAATGTAAAGCCTGCCTACCCCTCAACTGGATATTGCACATCAGAGGTTATCTTAGGGAATCCAGTGATTCCCTTTGCTGGGCAGTCATTCAACGTATACTGGATCAAGCCCAAGTCTGTTAAGGTTATCCTGAAAACCTTTATTTGTACGTGGGTGTTCTGATTTCAAGTTGGGTTGTCAACACAGATCTGATTTTTATGAAAATCTCGTTTCTGTGCACCAGTTGGTCTGTTAGTCACCTGCTCATAGAATCAGGTGCTGGTTCATCATATGAGGCATTGAATCAGTTGCCTATTAATTACTTGAAGCCCTTCAGGTGCTTAATCAATCACCTGTTTCAACTATTGAAGCCCTCTGGTGGCTGTCCTTCCTAGAATGCTAAAACAGAGTGCATTTCCATCACGAGACTCAACTTAATTCACTCCAAAACTCTTATATGATTTATCCTTTACCCAAAACTCATTACATAGGCTAAAGATAGCATCTTAGGGTTCTTTGTAGCACATGACAATATGAAAATCACCAGATCTACACTATCAAACTCCTAACTATAAAATATGCACCAAAGATGTACATCTCCATGCGCCTAAGCTCCTGATCTCCTCATTACAATTCTAAAAAAAATGTTTATGGGATGAGGATGATGACCCAGTTAAGTCAACATGCAACACTCAATACATGAATGCATCCTAGACATTTTTCGAGCCTCTCCAAGGCTTTCCAACTAATAGTAAATTGGTTTCCTCAAGATGGTAACCCCATGCATTCTCATCTTGACATCCAACATCACACAAACCAATGTTACCAATCCCACTAAGTTGATGGTCCCTCCTCGGGCATTACTTGCCTCAGGATTCGTATGCATAGCCCACATAGCATGATATTTATCTAACACAATAACAATGCATCTCAACATCATGCATTCTCAAACCATGCCATGCTATACCAACATGATGCTATGAAATCAGAGGTGTGGAAAAAAAGTCATAAATCATCACAAATCAATCCATTTTTTGTTCCTAGAACAGGGATTAAACTCAACATCATTAGGTATTTTAACCCTTAACATATTTCCTTTAGCATGTTTAATTTAACTCGTTGATGCCATCAACAGCGAAGATACTCTAGATCAGTGTGTTTTTCACCCTATAAATATGGATTTAAACCACCCATTTGCATATATATGAACCTTAAGTGATATATAATCATCAAGCCATGAAGAACATGTGGTTTTCCACTTACCTTGGGTGGGAAGCTCCCAAACCACGCAAGAAATGCCCCAAGCTTCATGGAATCACTCTCTTCTATTTTCTCATCTTCAAATCCGAAAATACAAGAGAAATGATAGAGAAATCTGATTTCTCCCATTTTATTTGGTGCCCAAAAGACACCATTTTCTTCCCTCCCTTTTATCTCTTTTTCTAGGGTTTGAGTGCAAGACAAATCATTCGGCTCTCTCTTTTACCTTAGAACCAGCTTTGCAGAGATTCCTTGCCTTCAAATCCTTAGAAATTTGCTCTTTTTGTGGCAATGTTAGTTCTCTTTTACCTTTGGAGAGCTAGTTTAATGATCCCTTCCTTTGTCTCTCTTATGATTAATTCAAATTGATCCGATTCTCTTGCTAATTGCAAACTCCCAGGGTCATTAGCAAGTGACTAATATTCCCCCCTATAACATCCCTACTAGGTCTCCCACACTTCGCAACAATTGAATTCACCAATTCAAAGTTATTTGGTAATGTATCAAAATGCTACTTGTTCACATCTTTGATCCTTAAATTTGTTGTTTTTAATTTGTTTAAGGCTTCTAACATGTGCCTAATATTATTCTAAAACCATGTTTTCAATACCATGTAATTTGATTATCATTTGACATCAAAATCAGCTCAAAACTGTTCACATTTGGCATCTCCTGGAACTGTCAGGCAATCAAACTGTCACCTGTTTCTTACCTTCAGGTGCTGGTTCTTTCAGCCATTAGGTGAGCAACAGTTGCCTAATCCATCCCCTGATGTCCTTCAGGTGGTGTCCTTAGGCCCTTAATTCAGGTTGGTTCTTCAGGCGATCATTATGCGCCTGCTGCCTTTAGGCGTAGCATCAGTTACTTGATCCCAACTGAATTCTGAAATTCTATTCTTACCTTTTCTCCTCAATTTTCCTTTAATTACTCTTAATGCCCAATCACCGTTCCAATTATCCTTAATCAAGATCATTAAATTACAGGGTGTTATATTTAATTTCACTGGATCCACCACAGAGTTTAGCTTTTAAATCACCTTGCTTCTCTATTTTTCTGCTGTAAAGATCTAAGAAAATAAAAAAAATTACGCTACAACCCAGATCTAAGAAAGAGCATGTCTGGTAAGGAATAGATGTAGAGATCTAGGATGATCCATGTCTTCTTCATCTGTAAATCTGGGATAGATCCATGTCTTTTTAGATCTGTGGTTCTATCACGATTAGAAGAATGAAACTGCAAAACCAGTCATACCTAGATGGTCATATGTGATGCTGAAGAAGTAGTTGCAGAGAATGATCATGGCAATCCACAATGTTGGCCGTAAGCAGGACAATGGTAGCCACAAGTAATGGTTCTGATGAGGGATTGATTTGGGGGCTTTCGGAGAAAGATGAAAACCTTGAGGGAGGTAAATGTGGATTGTGAAGTTTGAAACCCTAATCCCGTGAATCTTACATTTTTATACCCAGTGGCAGCCCTCTGTAAATAAGAACATTGTACAGACAATTTGTGTAAAAAGAGACTAGCGGGTTACACGGGTCCCAATGTGTTCCTTGTGATACCTGAATGTACAATGTACCTGTTTGTACGCATTTAAAATCCTTAAATGGGGTATTATTAGTTCGGGTTGGGTCTCCCAATGCCCATTTGCCAACCCCGCATATGAACATTGAGTACAACTGGAATTTAATGTTGGACGCAAATAAATAGCAGCGAAATAAATAGAATGCTTAAGATGAATAAGAGGTTCCCTTGGGCGTCTCTATGTTATAGACTATTGTATAAGATGAATTTATTTCATCATTTAATAAGCTTTATTTAGAAGCAATGGACTAAAAGGGTAAACTTTTCCTTTGATAATTATTTTTGTTCCAAATCAGAGCCTTTTCAAGTGAGGTTGGAAATTGGTTTTTCTTTATGCCTCGTCTTGACCTCCTTGCCTGCTTTAGCTGTTCACCATGATCTCTTTTATTATATATACTATGATGGATTTTTTTTTTTTTATTGAAGACTGTAATCCAAGAACACAACAAAAAATCCTGGAATTTGCAAAGGGATTAGGGACCCTAAGCATTATGAGTATTTGTAAACCTAGTTAACTTCTGTTAGAGCACAATTTATTCTTGACACACTTTTTATTGTTCAATATTTTTTAAGCTGTTAAATTTGTTAGATTTTGATATCTGGATCTCGTGAGTAGTGAGAAAATCCTAAACCATTTATTGGATTGTTGAATTATTTTGAACTTATGCCTACAAATGCTTTGAACTTATGATTAGAATTTGCTTTTATGTTGGTGACTTGTTGGTAACAATATAGTTGCTTGTCATTGCTAGCAGTTTCGTACTGGAGAATCGGGTATCCAAACTAAACCAGAGCAATCAGAGGCCTATGATGTGTATTTGAGTTGCCCTTGCCGTCAATGTGGACAAAAGGCAGAAGGAAGGGACTATCTGGTATGCGATTCATGTGAGGAGATGTATCATGTTTCCTGCATTCAGCCTCCTGTTGAAGAAATTCCTTCAAAAAGTTGGTACTGTGCTAAGTGCACGGCCAGTGGCATTGATTTGGCCCATGACAGTTGTGTAGTGTGTGCGAAGCTCAATACCTCTACAGTTCCACACATTGGAATTGAAAATGATCTGACAAAAGAAGCAGAACATGGGCTCCAACTACTTAAAGAAGGAAAATCCTTGCCCTGCTGCAATGTTTGTCAGAATGAAGTTGACAATAGTGAGAATTTGGTGGTATGTGGCCATGCCTTATGCCCTCACATGTACTACCATGCAAGATGCCTCACAAGTAAGCAGCTAATTGCTTATGGTCACTGTTGGTACTGCCCCTCTTGTCTGTGCAGAGGATGCCTCACTGACCGAGATGATGATAATATTGTTCTGTGCGATGGGTGTGATCATGCATACCATACTTATTGTATGCAGCCGCCACGCACTTCAATCCCTCGAGGGAAATGGTTTTGCCAAAAATGTTATCCTGAGATCAAGCGAATACGCAAGGCAAAAAAGGTGTATGAGAAAAACCAAACTAAACTGGGAAAGAGTGGTGAAGATGGGAAAGGATCGCCAAAGAATCTTGAAAGCAAGCCGGGAGAGAATTTAGAGTTAATGGATAAATCTGGTGGAGTGGACATGCTTCTAAATGCTGCCAAAACTCTCAATAACGAGGAGAAAATGGCTGCAACTGACAAGAAGAGTTAAACGAAAAAAGTATCCTATATGTCGATCTCAGACGTAGATGCTTTTTTTTTTTTTTTTTTCTGCATAGTTTGGGGGATTTACCCCCTTTTTTTTGGTAGCCTGTAAACTTCCTTAGACTCAGCCGACTGATCAATACAGGGAAAGTTAGGATTCTGCCATTGTAACTAATGAAGTGAAGTTGAGGAGGATTCAAGAGCAGTGAGAGAGCATTTCAATCTCAGTACAGAACCCAGAAGCTACTGCTGAATAGACGACTTGGGATGTTGTATTTGTAGCAGTACAGATCTTTCTTAGGGAGGGATGTCAGAATCTAAAGGCAATTTGTTGTAGAATGAAGTTCTCTTCATCAACCTTTCCTTGCAAGAAAAGCGGAAGGTCTTTTCTTTCTTCTTTTTTGGTTACAGAATATGCTCGATGCCTGTGGATGATTGTATTTTAAGCTTCAATGAAGTTTTCTAGATGATATATTTGTATTTGGCTTTCATGATGCTGCTGCTGCTTTCATAATGTGAATTGTAGGGAAAAAATAATGATATTTGGTCTGATTTCTGAGAATGAATTGAATGTGTGAGCCGATTGGGGTTGGACCGAATTTGTGGGTGTAATCGGGTTTTCACCCCCATTCGGCCACACATTTGGTCGGAGAAATTGGACCAAATATCAGGATCCTATGAATGGATTTGTTTTTGGATTTTACAGGTTTTATACTTGCAGCATGAGGTTGTCATAGTCTTTGATACACAACCTGCGCCTTCAGTGTAGACCATTTTGTTGTGTGAATTAGTTTTCACAGTTATCTTATATTATGCATGTTTTTGTATCAGATGCCAAGTAGTAGGAGGAGAAACATGGTGCATTCTATTTCTACAAATCCAAGGATGATTATGCCCTTGTTTATTTGATGGATCTTCGCTAAGTCTCAAGTAATGAATTACTGTAGATGCTGTATATATATATATATATATATATACATGAAGTTGGATTGAGAATCAATAATTTAGACAAAGAACATTAAAGCTTTAGAACTAACCAAAGGCTACGGTTATATTTCAGAACAACTGGAGGGGTTTCATGCGAAGAAAAAGGATTAATCAGCAGTTGATAAGTTTGCATGTTGCAAAATATTACTTTGTTAGATCAATAATTGCACACCACGTTCAAGTTCCATATTAAGGTACATATCATGAAGATGTAGCTTTATGTCTTCTATTTTTCTTTTATTCTTTTTTGCTAAGATAACTGTGAGGAAGAAAATCCACTTGACAGAGGCGTAACACAGACCATATAATGCCATGTGCTAATAATTTTTAGGTTCACTGTCGGCATAGGAGTAACTTGGAGATATATGATTGGGTAATTCATTGTATGGCAGGATTACCTCAGAATTATCCTCAATTTTTCATTATATTCTTCATTTTCCAGTTTGTCCCGTGTCCATATTGTTCTTATGTTTTGCATTTTGTCTGAATGATCATCGCATCATCAGGGTTTCCGCTTTCAAGGTTGATGAATCACTCCACTGTGCTGCTGTAATATCATTTTTATACTTGAAATTCAAATTAGGTTTGGAATTAAGTTCCTTTATCCAAATGAGTAGTCTTTTGATATTTAAATTTTAATACCAAAGGCATTTTGGTACTTCTAAACAATGAGGCACAAGACATATAAAATAATAAAAAGAAAACCCAAGCTAGGTCAATAGTATGAAAAATTCAAACATTAGGAAGAGTTATAATAGACAAGAAAACATAAGGCTAGGGACTTCTAAGGGGCGTTTTAGTTCTTTTGACCTGAGGGGCATTTTGGTATTTTTCACATCATTATTTTTTTTTTTGGGGGAAAAATGGACATAGTGGCCAAAATTTTTCAAATAAAGTAAATTTTTTAATGTATTTTAAAAAATTTAATAAAAATCTTAAAATACTTCTTAAATTTATCTTAATTATTTTATATCTTAATTTAAAAAATATTTTAATATATTTTTTTTCATTTTAACAAACGTTAACCAAGAAAATTGAGTACTTTATGACCTTTATCATATAAATCTATTGTGAGTTACGTTAATTTTTAATTAGTAATTCAAATTCAACCTCAAAGATAATTTATCTGTGCTATTAACCCAATGGAGGGTCCATGAACATAAAAAGAAAACTGTAGAAATCTTTGAAAATTTATATTTATTTTTAAATTGAATAATTATTTTTATAAATTTTATATTAAAAAATATATTTATAATTTTTTTATTTACATATTTTCTCTGTGTGTTTCTTATTTTTTTTTAAAATACAATTTCTTTAATTTAGTTTCGTATCTCATCCGTTCCCCTCGTTGTGCAACCTGAACAGCTAGATACTTAAAAACAAAAGCCAACAGGGAGATTAGAAAAGACCGGGGGATTGGCCAACAAGAGGAAAAAGGAGAAGAATTCGTGAAGGCAAGAGACCAAAAGGTTTGAGGGAGGTTGCTAAGAAACGAAGGCTTGCGATGGAAAAAGGGGTTACTTAACTGTAGCTTTGAGATCCCAATGCAAAGCATGAGTGACCCCGAAAGGCTTGCGCCCAATAGAGGACGAGAAGATGACCTAAAAAAACTGGTGTCCATGGAGCAAAGCTAGGCGCTTGACAAACATTCCCCATAACCAACTTGTCCAATACCTAAGAAGACACAAAACTCAACAACAATCACAAAAAGAAACCTAATAAAAGTAAAAAGCTAGATTCCACCACTTGACTTGGGAGAAATAAACAAAAAGTGAGATTCCTCAACCATTTAGGGCTTGTTCTCTTTACTGTTTTTAATTCGTTTGGAGTTTTTAATTTTTCAAATATTAAAAGTGTATTCTTTTTGTTATTTTCAAAAACAAGAAAAAAATTTGTAAACGAAATCCATTTGTTGTTTTGAGTGTTTTAAATGAAAACATACCCAAAACACAAAAACACGGAAAACGGTCATGCACCCTCCCATCCCTCAGCAACCTTCCAACTCTCATATCTCTTCTCTCTCTCTCTCGTCTCTTATCTCTCTCTCTTTCAAGTCTCGACCAAAACACCGTGACTGCCCCTGCCATCTTCTCTGTCACCGCCCCTTCCCTTCCAGACTCCCTCTCTTCCTTGTCGGCCATCGCAGCGTCTACCATTACTGCCTACGTTGTTCGCCTACGCAATCGCTGTCGCACGTCATTCGCCTACACCTACACGCCACGTCATTCCCTATTTTTCAGATCCATCGCGCCTCGTCGTTCGCTTGCGCCATTCTCTCTTCTAGATCCGCCATACAATCTCGCCATCGCCATCACCACCGCCCACCATGTATAGATCTGCCATCGCTTGTCGTTTCTTCCTCTTGGCCTTCCATTTCTTCCTTCTTTCTTCAGTCATTTCTTCGCCTGCCATTGCCCTCTCTCCACTCCCACTTTTTTGTTTTATTTTTTAATTATATTTTTAAAATTTTGAATAAATCAATATTTTGTTATTTTATGATTTATTATTACTTTTAATATTTATGTTATGGGTAATTTAAATCTCAAAATTAATGTCAAATTTTAATTTGTAGGTAAAAATAAATTTATTATGAAATTAATAGTTGAGTTAAATTAAAAATAGTTTTAGAAAATACTTTATAATTTTAATGTATTATATATGGTTAGATTATCAATTATCTTTTGTGTTATATTTTAATTTTTTGAATTAAATTTATAATTTATTAATAAATATTTATAACTTTGAATCAAATTTATTAAATAAAATATTATAAAATAAATTTTCTTAAAATTTCAAAATAAATGACTTCTAATTTTCTGTTTTAAAAAATAATTTTTTAGAATAATAAAAAAAACATGTTTTCAAAAATTTCAAAACAAACCCTTAAAACACAAAATTCAAAATAAATTTAAAATTCAAAATTTAAAACTAAAACACAAAAAAACACACCACCTTATATTTTCTGTGATGGCAGAATTCCTCCGAGTGCATGTGGTTTGGATGATTTTGTGTATCGGAGAGAACACGCTATAATCACCGGGCAAATGTTGAGATTAGCCTCTGATCCCCATGGACAGTAAATTAAATACCTTGGCAGAGATGAAGGTTTGCATTTGGGTTTATTGGGGGGTAGATTGTTGGGTTCATGAGAGGTTTCCGGTTTTGTGGGTTTTTCTCAGGGAAAATTGATTGCAAATCAAAGGGGAAGGCTCTGGCTTGTTGGAGGCAAGGGATGTTGGGAGCATGTGATTGACGAGAGAAGGGGTGACATGTAGGGCAGAAGAGTCTTAGGGGGAGGTGATTGCAGGGGGAAGGAGAAGGGTTGCAACAGGGGCCGTGGGGGCAACATCGACGGTGAGCCGCGGCTGGGCGTAAATAGCCCGAGTCTGTGCGGTAGCGACGCATGGTGAGAGTGTCAAAGGGACAGACGATGCCCTGCTGTAAGGCACGTCTTTTGATGAACCAAAAGAAAGAGAGAGAAGCTTTGCTCGCCTATAGTAAAGTATTTACTAGGTGTTGGGCTATCTAGTAGTCCTCCGTAGCCATGAAAACGAAAACTCAGTGTTATTAAACAATATTATTAGTTTTATATTTTCTAAACAAAAAATAGTAGTAGAATATACAAAATTAAAACAAAAACTAAAAGGAAAACTGAAAAGTGGCAACTCTATCAAACATTAAGAGTTAATTTTATAATATAGTTTTCAAAACAACTTGTCAGAGCTTGATCCCTGGATCGTACACTCCGTAGGAATTGGTTAGAGCATCAACACCACACAAATATCAATGTCCAATCAAAGATAATGTTGCTTTGAAATGGTTGTAAATTATTGTTGCCAATGCTAGCCACTAATTAAGATCTTCAGACACGTTAGGTTTTACAACATTTTCCACAACTAGTAGTTTTGGGGAATAAAAGAAAAAGGGATTTTGCAAACATGTTTGGACAACATATATATATTCATACACACACACACACGTGTATCCTTTATTTCTGTAAATAAAAAAAAAAAGAAATGAGGTTTTAGAAGTTCACTGATTAATTAATAAGTTTTTCTGTAGAGTTATGAGCTAGATATATATATATATATATTGCTGGAATTAATAATTTTTGTGATTCTAATAGGTTTAAGTTCACCTGTCTTTTGGTGTTACAAGCTAGGTGCAGGTAGAAGGTAAATTATGTTCTTTGATCCTGGTAGTACATGTATCTAGTATTAATTAATTATGATTCGTGTATGGGTTAATATATGTACGAGATAATTCATATATTGGGAGGTTAAAGTGGTTCGTGTAGCTAGATTTCAAATAGTCACCTATTATACCTATATACACTTCATTTGTATTTGGAGTTTAATGAAAAAGTGAATGAAACCTTAGCCTCTTCCATATATTCTTCTTCCTTCAACAAAGTGGTATTAGAGCCTTGTTATGCAGATTATAGAGATGGCAAACAATTGGCCTGTTAATTTCCATTTGAATTTTCTTGTTGCACTAAAAAGAAGTATAATAATAGGTGTCTCCACTTGAAGGTGTGACTTGGCTCGCAAGATGCTTGGGAGATCATAGAAAGGATATGAGACATCACAAAATGAAGCCACTTGGTCTTAAAATGAAAAAATGAGTTGCCAAAGACAAGGAAGAAGGATTAACAACATCTCTCACTCATCCATTAAGGTTTGGATGAAGTATTGTTTGAAGAGGTGGTCAATGCAACCACCTCCAAGGAAGCCCAGGGAGATCCTACAAAACTCCTTCCAAATAGCTGTTCACAAAGTGAAGAAGGTGCGACTCCAAACTTTGCGTGATCACTTTGAGACTTTGTGCGTGAAGGAATTTGAGACTATTTCTGATTTTTATAAAGGTGTTTGGCTATTGTTAATCAATTAAACATCCTTCGTTCCTTGACTTCCAAAATTTGATTATGTGGTGTGTGCTATTGAGGAGTCAAAAGATCTATACTCTGTTTATTTATCAATTGGTGGATTGTCTACAAGCTCATTAAGAAAGGCTTAAGAAGAGGCAAGATAAGCTAATTAGCTAATAAAAGGACGCAAAGCAACCAAGCCCTATAAGAAAACAAACTGGAGACCTTCAACACAAAAGTAGAATACAACATACCATTTCCAAATTTCGATATAACATACCCATGGGAACTTTCCTAATTGTGATGACCTTGTGAGAGCCAAAATCATTATTTAGAAAACTTGCAATATAGAAATTGAGATTGAGTCTTGGGTCAAACAAACTGCCTTCCCCAATCCCCTAGCCTATGCCACCAATTCAGGCACCATTTTGTTTCCCAACCTATGGATATGAGCTCTCTAACTATGCACTGTTGATCATTTTCTTTATCCCTTCTAACCTTATTCGTTGTTCCCTAGCTCTAATCTCTCTCTCCCTCCTTCCGTAGCCTTTCCCTTTTTTTTTTTTGCAGCGTTTTTGCCATGTTCAAATCTTTGCTTTGTTTCATTACATAAAGTTGATCAACTTGCTAAAGATAAAAATGTGTTACCCACAAATCTTGTCCACGGGACCTAGGGATCCTTTGAGCTTGTCAAGACTTAGCTCGATATATTCACAACCTAGGTACATCTTACTATATCTTATCCTAATAGTTGTCTTTTGTGTTCATGATTGGTTGTGTGAGTATGAGCTCGTTAATGGGATTGGACTCGAGATGTTATTTGTCTTACTCTAACAATGGTTTTCGTCTTATATTTTTGTGCCATTATATATGAGCCTTGGTTTGCTTCTCCTATGGGGCTTTATTGCTTTTATAGTGGATGTTGAGACTTTACCTTTTTTTGCCATTTGCTGCGACCCTGCAGTTAGGTCATCTTCTGTCCCTCTCAATGGAAGCACAACCTAATTCATTTAGCTCCTACGCATATAGTTTTGCCTCTTTTCCCTACCATTATTGTAAGTTTGACCCAGAAGTGTTTTGTAGCCTTAAAAGCTTCTCTCTTTTTTTGTTATTGTTTTATATTTGGTTTTCTCTACCTGGGCTTGTAGCCTTCCTTGTTTCCTCTCTTGTTGAATGAAAATTTTATTTAACAAAATAATAATGTAAGTAAATAAGTAAAATACTGATGCTATTTATGAAAATGGAATGGTAAAGATAAGTGAAAAGGTATTCTAAATTTTTTATCAAATTATTTGTTAAATTTTTTGAAATGCACTGAAAGATACATGTATTATTATTTTTTTTTTATTATTTGTAGGGATGAAGATAAATTTATTTAGAAAAACTCAGATAAGAAGTTATGTGACTTTTTTTTGTAAGGATCGTTAGATAAATTTAACAAATACAATGAAAAATACTTTTGTCTAAAATACTTTTTATATTTTATTTTTTTAATATATATTTTAATTAATAAATACTATTAAAAGAGAGAGAGAGAGAATCTGCTGAGCTTTTGGAGTAGAAGCAAAAGCCAGCTAGCTCTTGAAACCACTCTCAAACAGGAGTATTGTATTTGAAAATGATTCCCAATTGCAATGGGGTACAGGCCTTTTACTGGGCCCATGTGTTTACTGGGCCTTTTACTTTGTTGCTAGCAGTGATTCTTAGTATCTTAATATATGGTGTCTATTTATGAAGCATTATAATGGCTTGTTCCTTGGCCAGAAAGAAATCACTGTGCATCTACTTCTCCTCGTAATGTCTTGATTTCAATAAAACATATATACGTGATAAATTGCACTAACGATGATTTACTAAAACATATATATACCAGTAAACAAATGGAGATTAAGTAACTACTAACACCGAAACCTAACAATTCACCAATAAGGGTTTTCAAGGTAACAAAGAAGTTCAGACTGTTTCTCAAGAGCTTCGAGAAAACTTCTCTTCAAGTCCCTTACCATTTCAAAGAAGTTTCTGTGTGTGTGTGTTTGTGTTTTCTTTTCTTTTGTGTTTTATTCACTCAGCAAATTCAGTAGATGGGGTATGTTTTGTGTCAGCAACTAATACATTTCGGATCTCTTGTCCAAAATTAATATTAGGGATTGATGTTTTGAATTTGACAAATTTAAGTTTGGTTGAGACGCACATAAAAGATTCTGTAGAAAATGGTTTCAATAGCAACACCAAACAAGGATTAGGGAATCGACAATGTAATTGAGAAAGTTTCGATGATAATTCTGGGAAGAAAGCTTTGAAATTATTGAAAACCTGGATTGTTGCTCACGGAGTTGGCCGAAAGTTTAGATTATTTTCTGTAGAATTTCGATGATAATTCTGTTTGCATCTATATCTCTCGCCGTATCCACAAATTTTACCGCGTTTCGCAACCTGGTTGTTTCATTATTTGCCAAAATGGGTTTCTTTCTTGAAATTAAAATTCATTGTTTTCTGTTAAATTCATTTTCTTGCTCCTAATAATATATATATATATATATATATATGTGTGTGTGTGTGTGTATATGCTTTATTTTCTTTAAATAATAGGATGGGTTTCTAGAAATTCACTAATTAATACAGTTTCCGCTGGGCTTGCAGCTGTAGAAGAAGCAGAAATTGTCTCCCAAGAATTCTGAGCTACTTTAAATAAGATGAAAAATTGTCGCCAAAGAGAAAAACAATTGTCCCCAAAAATAAGAAAAAAAAAAAAAAAATGTAGCCAAAGAGGGGAAATTGCTCCTTGGAAAGAAATGCGTCTCTCATTTTGATTCACATTCATTTCTTCTTTTCCTTCATCATTCCGAGTTCTTGTTTTCACGCCAATGAACTTTTCTTCGTACTTTCACTCTCGCCACATATCTTCCATTTCCATGGCAGATGCAACTATAAATACTGAAACAAACCCATCAAAGTAGCTTGTACAGCCTTCGTGTCGCCATAGCTAGAGAAGAAGTTCAGAGAGAGAGAGAGAGAGAGAGAGAGATGGAAGGTAAGGGAAAGGGGATTATGGGGGAGGGAAGTAGATATGGAAGCAAGAATGGATCAAAACCCAAGCAGCATGACAGCTTGCTTCTGCCACCCAGAAAGCCAGTGACGAAGATGATGAAAGACTGTGCTGCTTCCAAATTTAAGAAGATCAAAGACCAGAACAAGGTCAATCCTGCTTGATCATGCCAGCTACAGCACATATGATTCAATAATTAGCGTGTCTGTTCTTTATTGCTTTTTTGGGTTGTGTTTGTGTCCTGTATTACGTTGTCTCTATCTCCATGTTAACGTTTCTTTTCGATGGTGCCTGTCATGTAGTTGTGTGGGGTTAATAATTAAACATAAGTTCCGGTCTTCCTTGTTTTTATTTTCTTTTATGTTTCCCAAGTGGAAATTCCTTCAAAAAGAATGAACAAAGTACCGAACAAATAAATTGCTTAGCATGAGGCACAGCTGCACAGATCCTCTCCTCTGCCATTATTGCTTTTGTTTTTTTGTCTCCACTGGACTCTTTCGCTGCATGCAGATAAATTTGCTGCTAATTAATTAGATCCTCCCTCTCTTCCGCTTTTTTCAATATTTGTATGGTAAAGAGAACCTAGTCTTAGGAATTTTGTTTTTAATGGAGTCTATTACTAATTAACAAAAAAACTTGCAGACTCTTTATACTTTTTCATATCATACATAATTAAATATTTGAGATTGATCTAAAGCCAAAAAACAAATTGGATTGTTTTAAGTGAGTTCTTTTGGTTTAATCAAATTGTTTTTTATAACCTAAAATTCTAATTAATAGTAGATCATTTACTAAAAAAAATTCTAACAATTTAGACTGGAAATCACAAGTCACATGGTCCTCGAGAATGTAATTCTCTTCAATTACGTTGAAAGTTTTTGGAATATTCAACAAAATTTCTGTTGAAATTTTTCCCATAATTTTCTTTAATTTTTCGCTATTCTTTAGAATCAATGAATTATTGATTGTCCTATAATTCGACATTCATGAATAAATCAACAGGTTATTAGAAAGTTTTTGCTACGTCTCACATGGTCCTTGAGAACGTCACACATGGTTCTTGTAGAGGCTACATATATAAATTTTGTTTAAAAACTCGATTTTGAACATACTTAGGTGTTTAGATTAATTACTTACAAAGGGTTGTGAAATTGGCAGTTAAATATATATAACTTAATCAATATGCTTAAATATTAATTCTAGATTATAGCAATCTCTTTTTAAATTATCTTAAAACGAAAAAAATTAGTAAACTTCAAAGCATTTCGAGTTATAACATTCATCAATTTGTGAACTTCAAACTATTTTATGATATAACATTCTTGTGAAAATGATAGAGAAAATAAGAAAAAATAATCTTGTATAGTATACAAAAAACCATACTAGGATACCAAAAAAATAAAAAATAAAAAAAGCATGCAAAAAGATAAAGGAAAGTTGTAGGGCATCCTAGGTAGTATACACCAAACACCAAAAACAATTTCTATTTTAAATGCATATGTGGACAATAATACAAACTAAGCTCATCAGCAACAAAAAGCAAAAGAATGGAAAAGAAACACACGCCAAGCTCTTTGGAATATTAAGAGAAACATACAAAAAATGAAACAGAAAACAAAACTCATGCATACATTAACTGTCCGCATGTGAAAGGCTTTTTTTTTAATTTTTTTTTAATGTTTTCTCAATTAATTTAACACCAAGTGGTACCAAATCAAGGTGGTTCATAAATATGCGGACACGTTAAGTTAAAACTGGTTCAATGATCTAACAATAACAAGCCTTTATGTATTTCTTTTGCTTCCTTCTTCTTTGCTATGTTTATGCTTCTGAAAAGTAAAAATCATAAACTTAACAAAGAGAAGAACAATGAAAGAAAGAAAGAAAGAAAGAAAGAAAGAGTAGTTCCCTACTCTTTTTGTTGTTTGTTTGGATCATCAAAGTACATATAAAAAGATAAATAAAAATGCCTAAACTTGTAAGAGATTTAAATTTTTTTTACTGTGCTTATAAAATGAACCTAAAAGTGAGTTTGGGTTATCTGTTCAAAAAAGCATGTGTTAATGTAAGATAGCAAACGATTAAAATTAAATTAAATTAAAATCTAATAAAAATAGAAATCTATCAACTAAAACCTGATGTAACTGTGAATAGTAGATGGGGATAGACATAAGAAATCATAGCTAGAATGGTGCCTTGAAACTGCCTCCAACAAGAAAATGATTACCAAATTGCAAGTAAAAAGTTTAAAAAGTTACCAAAAGGAAATTCACTTTGTACAGAAGGGAACAAAGCAACACGTGAAGTTAACCTTGCAATTATCAATCACTGAATATCTGTTATTCAAATGAACTACTTTTTCTGGTATGTGGTTGAAATGGTGCCAACATATGAAAACATATAGAACATAAAGGAGGCATAGAGGGAAAACAAATGATATGTCAAAGCTAAGAAAAATTAAAACTGAAATATGACTTGGAATATTTATTAGTTAACAAAATAAAATGACTTGGAATGAGAGCAGAACATCATTAGGTAGCTCATGAAAATATTCTGAAAACACAAATATGTAGTTACAGCAACGGTAGTTTATTGAAACATATAAATTAGGTAATAACAGACAACACAGTAATTTAATTACAACAGAAGGGGTTTCCATGACATGGAAAGGAAAAGCTTTTTTTTTTTTTTAAATAAAAACATAAACGGAAAAGCTTTAAACTATGAAAAATCCAGATTATCTCTCAAAGAACTTCCAAAAGTCTTTGTTAAAGTTCCCCCACCATTTCATCCTGAAAGTTTCTGAGATTCATCACCGTATTCCTCCCAACATTTCTCACGAATTTCGCTTTGATGAATTCAAATTCATTGTATCTATCATTTTTTTTTTCTCCGATACGTAGTCATCTTTCAGCCACAGATTCATGTTTCTGTCCACGCATGTTTCCTCAAAATCTGTAGAAGTTAGTTGGCTTCTGTCCAGATTAATGGTAGGGATCGGTTTTACTGATTATGAAACACTCCACAGGGACTAGTTAAATGAAGATTAGGGAAACAACAAAGTAATTGACAGAAAGTTTCCATGGCATAGTGCTGGAAATAGAGCTTTGAATTATTGAAAATGTATTTGGATGTCTCCCACGCGGTAAAGACTCGAGTTTTCAGTTTAGTTTCTCCAAAAGTTCATGGAAGTTGCTAATTAAGATATGTTCGGATCTTGTGTCTCGCCGTATCGACGAATTTTGCCGCGTTAGAGGATTTGTTCTGGGAGAAAATGGTTCTTCGGAAGTTCATAATTAACGGGCATATGACTAAAATTCAAATTCATTATTTCTGTTAAAATTCAATGTCTTGATGTCCAAATATATATGTATATATGGTTTATTTTCATGAAGTATTAGGGTAAGTTATCAGAAATTCACTGATAAATACATTTTCCGCAGGCCCGTACCTATGGAAGACGCAGAAGTTTTCTCCCCAGAGTTTGAGCTACTGTATAAATAAATACAACAAAAAAATGTAAAATTGTCAGCAAAGAGAACCAATTGTCACAAAAAATAGAAAAAATTAAAAATGCAGCCGAAAACGGGAAGTTGCTACTGAAAAGAAATGCAAGGCTCTAAATTTGATTCACATTTCATCTTTTCCTTGATCATTCTGGGTTCTTGTTTTCACGTCGATGAACCTTTTCTTCGCATTTTCACTCTATCGAGATATCTTCCATTGCGATGACACAGATATAAATACCTGAATGATGGACCTAAAATAGCTTGTGCATTTTCAATCTATCGAGATATCTCCCATCGAAATAGCTCGTACAGAATATTACAGAGAAGAGTCAAGAGAGAGAGAGCGAGGGCCGACAAGGGCAAGAGGAAGGATGGACCTAAAACCAGGCCAGACAGCTTGATTCCACCTCCCAAAACAACAGTGAAGAAGATGATGGTACAGTACGTTGCTTCCTCCGTTAAGAAGAGCCAAGAGAAGAAGAAGGTCAATCCTGGCGGCTCTTAGCCCTGCTTGATCATGCCAGCTATACCCCATTACTATTCTAGCAAAAAGTGATTAGGGTGGCCCTGCCTGTGTTTGTCACTATCGTCATGTTTTTTTTTTTTTTTTTACTTTACTGTAAGGGCAGGGCTCTATCTTCATGTTACCTTGTTTCTTTTCTATGGTGGTCTTGATTGACTTTTGTATGGGGTAAGTCGTTTAACATTAGTTCTGGTCTTCTTTGCTTCTGTATATTTTTTATTATGTTTGCCAAATGAATATTCATTTCAAAAGCAAAGAACAATCTGATCGAGGGTACAACTGCCCAAGTCCTCTCACTCGCTGTTCGCCAAGTAAAAGGGATAAGAAGAATTTCATCTTGCCATTGTTAATAGCAAGCCCTAGGTTCCCATTTTTTGCCCCGTTCTTTCGTTTGAGTGAAACTTGCATAAAAAAAGGGGCAGCAGCCCAGAAGAAAAGTTGACTCCTCTTTTGCTGCGTGCCTGCTAATGGATGGACCAAACCGTTCCCTTGTCTGGAAACATGAACCAACAGGGACCAGCTTGGGACTTTTCTCTTCATTCATCTCCGAAGAACGAAGTGAAAACTTTTCGTAGACCAGAAAGCAAAGGTCACTTGGAGAAAAATTCCTGTGTTGAAAGTCGTAATCTAACTTCTTTATAATCTTATGAGTCTTTGATCCTTTTAACTTTTTCTAATTTTTCTGCCTTGAGCACGCATGCCTAGCTATTTAGATAAATTAACCACAAAGGCTCTTGAAAATTCAAGTTAAAACATTGTTTTTCGTTAAGAGACGGACAAGGCAGAAAACATCTAGAGAAAGGGACACATGCATTGGTAGCGATCAGGTCGAAATAACCAAAACCACACAAAATAAACCCACAACAAAAAGGAAGCAGTCAATTGCCAATTATTATCATTATTATTAGCAAAATTTGCAATAACTATTTTTAAGGTTAGACGCAATTGCAAAACTCATCGCTATGCTCTAAAAATAACAATAACATCTCATATTATTAAAGAAATAGGATAAAATTGATGACAGTTGTACCCTTTAATATTTTATCTCTTTTTTTATCTCTTTTTGTCTCTTCTGATTCTTTAAAAAAAATAATAAAGATAAAGAAACAACTGATAATCACTGGTGATCAATAGCTGACAATGAGTGGCTATTGTGTTATTTGAGAAGAGAAAGAAAGAAAGAGAACGTAATGCAACCACCATTGTTGCTTGTTGCTATCGTAGTTGTCGTGAGCCTATGTCGCTACCAACCAAGAAAAAGAGAGAGAGAAACTAAGGAGAGACTTCAAAAGAGAAAGTGATGCAATTGGATGTTCAACTCGGGCCTACACGAGAGATCAGTAACAATACTCCAACATCTTACCTTTGTCATCAATTTCACATATCACACTAGTTAAATATTATATTTTTATAGTACAATTCATTTTCAAGATGCTGCTGTGGTGAAATGGTAGACTCAAAGTCTTGTGAAGAGCTTGTAAATTCAAGTCTTATTTAAGGCATAATTTTGAGAATGTTTATTGAATGAGGAATTTAATAAGAGAGATAAGATCAAATCACAATTTAGAAATGAGAAAAAAGTGTATAAATATAAAGGTATTTTGATTATTTTATAATGCTTACTTGGCGTTAACTAATGGTAGAGGGCAAATTGAATCATAGCATTAAGCCAAAGGGATACTTATTTTTTTTTCAAACGTTATGGGTAATTTTTGTAATTATCCTAAATTTTAGGGATACCACATGTAAGTTTTTCTTTATTATTATTATTAATAAAAAAGAAGCATGAAGCCTTTAAAGATGGTGAAACACCATATAAAACAAAAGACAATTATGGAGACATTTCCACCACAAGGGTCAAATGTCACAAAGAAGGCTTCATAATACGACGTGAGAAACTAACAAGAAATAACTAAGCAAGCTAAAACATGAACCCTAACAAGAGGCCACATAAAACAAATAATGCCTCAAATTCCTTAAAGGAAACCTTAGTAGAAACCATTTTGATGAACCTACAAATAAAAAAAATGACTTGCAATTATCAATCACTAAATATCTGTTATTCAAATGAATTACTTTTTCTGGTATGTGGTTGAAATGGTGCCAACATATGAAAACATATAGAACATAAAGGAGGCCTATAGGGAAAACAAATGATACGTTAAAGCTACTGAAATATGACCCGAAATATTTATTATTTAACAAAATAAAATGACTTGGAATGAGAGCAGAACATCATTAGGCAACTCATGAAGATATTTTGAAAACACAAATATGTAATTACAACAAGGGTAGTTTATTGAAACATATAAATTTATCCATTTAATTAGGTAATAACTGACAACACAACAATTTAATTATAACATAAGAGTTTCCATGACATTTGTTGTAACCCGGAAACTAGCACAATAGAATTTTTAGTGAGGGAAAGGTGGAGTCGAGGCAGAGCGAGGTTGACAGCTGGTAGAAACTTGCTGATGCAGATAGGTGTTTGGTAGCTTCGGTCCTCGATGTACTGACTGGAGTTGTAGGTGGACTTCTAAGAGTATCTTCGGGAGCGCCTGAAAGAGGCCTCCAGTGTGCATGGGATATATCTGCACTCACAAGAACAAGTTAGAAGAAATGCGGGGATTCCTTACCCGCTTATGCTCTTCGATATTTAAGTCAGTATGCGTATGAAAGTGTAATAGACAAGTGAGCAAGCTATCATTAATTAAGTATAGAATAGTCGTAACTCACCCGGTTGGAGAGGATTGATCACGGTACTGCTACGGGGTATCGGGGATAGACTTGGATGTTAGTAGCATACGGGCCGGCTTAAGAGGAATCCCCTTCGGAGGGCCAGTCAACCTAGGGGGCCCTCCGGGAAAAGGTGAGCCTCACAACAAGCTACGGAAACAAGGTCTCAATCCCTAGGGGACTTGCTCGGGCGTAGCTCCGGGCTTAGTGAGAGATGTCTCGAGTTGATACTTACCTAACCACTATTTTCTTATGGGACATATCGCATTACACGGACTTAAACAAATTGTATTACATCCTGTAGACATAGCACATGTGAAGTCATACAAACATTATATATATTGTCTTGTGACTGTGTCTTTGGCCAAAGCCGTACGCCCATATATACATATATACATGTACTTTACACATTATATGCCAACCATAGCATATTATATAAGCCCATCTCACCCCATAAAACCACATATCTGGCCATCACGCAAGCATATGTGACATACATATATATATATGTATGGCTTGGCTACTACTCACACAAACATACCTACTATACATATATATAGTACACGCATATTTTGTAACGCCTCACTTCTCCCAAGCGTGCATTACCTTGAGATTTCGAGAATATATATATATATTTTTTCAATATTTTACACACAACGTAAGTCTCTCGATATACATACTCTCATCATAATCATTTTCTGACAATCCCGATTATATCTTTTCAGCATATCAAAATTTAAAAAAATTAATAGACTAAGACAAGTATTATCAATCTCATTAGCGGAAGCAAGATCGAAACCTCAATGATATATAACCGACAAATTCATTTTACAGTTAAATAACCAAATCGATGTTTCACATGAAAATATTAAAATATTACATAACCTCTGAACATCGTAATCATAGAAAAAAACTTACGAAAACTAAACATAGCAGCTACATCTTAACGACATCCTTTTCCTTGGCACTGCTGCTTTCACCTGGAACGTTTGAATATTCCAAGGACATAGTCCAAATTAGATGTTGAATCATCTAAGTAAGAGTTCAAAAACATTTTCATGAATATATGCAAAATTATATATAAAACTGACAAATCCTGACATGCTCTAGTCTAAGAGAATCCCACATAGCACTTAGCCCTAATCGGAAAAAATGCAATCTCTCTAAAGGTGACACGACCACATCGACCAATAGGGAAAAACAACCTTGCTTAAGAGGGACAACCTCGACATATGAACCCGGGAATCACCCCATTGTCATTGTTAGGTATTATGCTCTTACTCAAAAGCATTCCAAAACCCAACGCAACCCTAGCCCCAAGAGTATCACATCAGCATTATCCCCGGAATCAACGACACCTCGATATTAATGCTATTGCTCAAAGGAACCTAGGGTGGTGTCCACTCTCAGCCTTGCCACTTGAGCCAACAACCGAGGTAGTGTCCACTCTTAGCCCTGCCACTTGAGTACCGTAGGGTGAAGTTCGTCTCAGCCTCATCCCAAGTGGGTCACATAGCATTAATCCTCGACATGCATCTCGAGTGCTGTCACTCAAGAGCCACGTCACAGGTTCCCCACATCCCATATGGGTAACACATAACATGCCAACATAAAATCAACATTTCAATGTATGCAATTTACTGTATGAAATTCAATGCATGAGTATATAATCATTTGGACGAACCGTCGCACGAAACCAACCGCTCACAATAAATCAAAAGTGATCAAAAGTAACAAGAATATGCACAAGAATTGGATTGAACAACTCACAGTAAATCATTCACATGCCACAAACAAGTTTTTCTGGTAGAACCACTCACCTTTAGACGCAACTCAAATTTCTCTGAAAAGTGTGAAATACCTCGATTTGCGTGCCCACCTCAAACTTCGCATGAGTCACTTCACCTTAAACCGTTAGGCACCCTAATCATCATATTTATCCAATAATCATCAAAATATAATTTTCTCCTTAATTTCCTCACATTTTCCTATTTTTTTCTCCCATTTTTGTCACAATAATCCAAAATAAATATTTACACAACTATTTTCTTAAATATTTTATTTAATAAATCATAAAATAATTTTTCAAGAATTTTAGCAAAAAAAATTAGAAAATACTTCTTTGGCACGTGCCCCAACACGCCAGGTGAGTGGGTTGAGTCGCGTGTGAAGGCCACGTGAGCCTTCTTCTCTAGCGATCTCCTCGCCAGCTGACGACCGGAATTCTTCTCCGACTACACTAGCTAGTAGCCCTCTCTAAGTCGATCACGAGGGTACCCTTCGGTGCCTGAAACGACCACCGGAGGGCCTCCAAATCAAGCAAAATCAGACCCGATCCGGCCACCGCACGCGACTTTCTGGCCATTCTCGAAACACCTTCGAACAATCTCAAAAACCCACGAAAATCTCCAAAAACGCTCCTTTTGCCTCAAAGATCAAAAGCCCTTTATTGGATTTCTTCGATTTGCCCTCAAGCTCGAGCAATTTGTATCTCTAAAATCGGCCAAAACCCCTCGCTATTTATAGGCCAAAACCGACCCCCACGTGGCCAATCTCCGGCCATAGCTTCTCCCACACTCCTCTTGGACCATCCTTGGCCATGCCCTGATGAGATTGGCTGCGATTTTTCTGGATTTTTTGGCCAAATTTGCGGCTAGATTTTCCATGCTTATGCAGTTTTTCAAAAATTGCATTTTGGCCCCCTTGAAACTTTCTTTTATATTTTGGCCCTTATCCTCAAGCCCTTGAATTATCTAACTATCCCTCTAAGCCCCATAAGATCTAAACTCTTCATTTCACCCCCGAAAACAAAGAAAACCATTGTCTCGACCTCCCTCGGCCAAAATAAATAAATTACACTTAGGCCCGATTATACATAGGATTATATGCTGACCAAAAATCTTTATGTTTCTTCTCCAAACCTCTTAAGCGTTGGTTCTTATATTTAATATAGCCCTACTCGGGGTCCCATTGATTTCCCGAGAATCCCTTACGATCATTCGGTTTCTCAGCCTGAATCCTTGCTGTACCGAAAATCGTTTCAAATCTAATTTCTTTCCATGTCATAAATCTTATCTTGGATTACTCGATACTGATATACCATTTTCTCTAGGCATCTAAGCCCCAGGGTACTCCCTTCGGCTAATTCGGCAATTTATTTTACTATCAAACTCACTTTTTAGTATCCAAAGCTCCTGGAAATTACGTGGCAACCTTATGCCAATATGAGGTATTACATTCTCCCCCCCTTAAGAAATTTCGTCCTCGAAATTTTGCACTTGACAGATTGCATCACTGAAATTGATACAACTTCCAATTGAAATGTCCTAATTACCTCAATCAAATATCAGTTATCCCAAATTGCTTTTATTAAACGCTCATTGCTTACTAGGTACGACATGTTTCTCACAAAATTTACTGTTGCATCTCATTTACAGGTAGTTACATATATCTCAAAATGACCTATATACCACAATTTTTCTTGCCGTAATCATTTCTTTTTTTGTCTTCAAGAGATCCAAATCAGTTTTTGTCAGATTCCTTTCAGACTGATCCTTAAAATAACATTCTACGTCACCCAACTTTTGATTTTCTAGTCGACACCCTATATCATGCTTTAACTTTTTCAGGTAACAGATTAACAATTGATTTTTTTGGTAGGCAACACCTGATTCATGCAGTCACTAACCCATGATTTTCATCTTTTTAACACAATCCGTATGCTCTTAACATCTAGACTTCTGGTGTTCTAGACCTCAAGCCTTAACCTTATCCCTAAACCTAATTTCCAAGTTTACTCCCAAGCTAATGCATATGCCTTGATCATGAATGCATCAAAATCAATCTAAATTAAAATTGACATACCTTTGGTCATTGTTAGATAGATCTCCTCGTCATCTCTAGCCAAGCTAGGGAAGACCTCTTCATTCTCTCTTACTAAGCAATAGACTTGTCCGGTACGAGGTCCTAGCGTCATGTTTATCTTCCCGGGCTGATTCATCTTTTGTCTTTTTGGACATTCACTAGTGTAGTGACCGGGTTGATTGCACGAGTAACATGTGATCCCCATTCGATTCCCAGTCGGAGGTGCCTCTCTATTCTTAGGGCAGTCCTTCGTCTTATGTCCTTTTTCGCCGCATGAAAAACACGTGATATACCCTTGAGAGCAATTTCTTCTTGGGTGTTCTTTATTGCATCGAGGACACGGTTTGCTATCTTTGAAATTTTTCCCCCTTGATTTATGCTCCGTGCCTTTAGAATCTCTCTTTTTTTTATCAGATCTTATCAATCCTACACGTAGTAGGTTCATCTCGGTGGTCAGAGCCGTATCCAATGCCTCATTGTAAGTGCTGATAGTACATGATCTAAGAGCTTGTTGTAACCCCACTTTCAGTCCACCCACAAACCTTTGTGCCGTCTGGCACTCATCGGCTTCATACATAGGCACGTATCTGATCAGTTGGGTAAATTTGACATCATATTGAGTCACTGACATTTCATCAGTCTGTCTCAACTTCATAAATTCCCAAGTCTTTTCTTTTCTCCAACTTTGAGGAAAATATTTTGCGTCAAAAGCTTCCTTGAATCTTGGCCAATTCACAGGTTGAGCTTGCCTCGACCTTGGAGTTTGCTCCACTTGACTGGGTGTCCTTTGCAAAGCTCGTTGGGCTGATTGCGACCATTGTGCAGCCTCTTCCTCTAGCATGAATGTAGCACAATTAACGTTCTCTTCGTCATTGTACTGCAAATGTTAGAGTAGCTTCTTAGTTTACTCCATCCAAAACTCAGCCATGCAAGGGTCATCTTCTGCTTTTCCCTTGAACATTAGGGGTCGTTGCTGGCGATACTGATCCAACACATGAGTAGTATGCCTTAGCGGCTCGTTCCTCGTTACATGTGTCAGCATGCCCTCTAAGATCCACTCCATTCGATCAAGTCTATTCTCACTAGGACCTAATTTCTCTTCTTGTCGTCTACTACTCGCAGCGCGATTCATCGAATGACCATGGTGATTACTCGTAGCGGAATTCGTAGAGCGAGTACGACAACTGCTCGTGGTGTGATTCATAAAGCGACCTCGATAATTGCTACTATTGTTTTCCTCATCTCGTTCATTGAGATCCGTGATTCTTCGAGTTTTCACCATCTGAGAAAGGGAAACATCAACACTTTCTTAGAGGTAACCTTAATCATCAGAATCCCCAAACTCTATTCTCAATAACACTGTCATTTCTCTAGGATCCAAGGTAAATACCGAATCATTCTAATACTCGAACTTCAATGATTCATATCACCTATTTACAAACCTAACTTGATAGCTAGATTACGTCACATCGGACTAACCATTACTAACTCAGTCATTCTCAATTTCCACTAGTACCCCTGAGTCTCCAATTGGGGTTTTTGCTAGTTTGCTCTGATACCAACTATAACGCCCCACTTTTCCCAAGAGTGCATTATCTCGAGATTTTGAGAATATATATATATATATATTTTTTTTCAATATCTTACACACAACATAAGTCTCTCGATATACATACTCTCATCATAATCGTTTCCCAACAATCCCGATTATACCTTCTCAGCATATCAAAATTTAAAAAATTAAAAGACTAAGACAGGTATTATCAATCACATCAGTGGAAGCAAGATCGAAACCTCAATGATATATAATTGAGAAATTCCTTTTACAGTTAAATAACCAAATCGATGTTTCACATGAAAATATCAAAATATTACATAGCCTCTGAACATCGTAATCATAGACAAAAACCTATGAAAACTAAACATATAGAAGCTACATCTCGACGACATCATTTCCCTTGGTGCCACTACTTTCACCTGGAACGTTTGAATATTCCAGGGATATAGTCCAAATTAGATGTTGAATCATCTAAGTGAGAGTTCAAAAACATTTTCATGAATATATGCAAAATCATATATAAAACTGACAAATCCTGACATGCCCCAACTTAAGAGAATCTCACATAGCACTTAGCTCTAACCGGGGAAAATGCAATCTCTCTAAAGGCATTTCGACCACATCGACCCATTGGCAAACATAATCCTGCTTTAGAGGGACATCCTCGACATATGAACCTGGGAATCATCCCATTGTCATTGTTAGGCATTACGTTTCTACTCAAAAGTATTCCAAAACCCAACTCAACCCTAGCCCCAAGAGTATCACATTAGCACTATCCCCGGAATCAACGACACCTCGATATTAATGCTATTGCTGAAAGGAACCTAGGGTGGTGTCCCCCCTCAGCCCCGCCACTTGAGCTAACAACCGGGGTGGTGTCCACTCTCAGCCCCGCCATTTGAGTACCGTAGGGTGAAGTCTGTCTTAACCCCGTCCCAAGTGAGTCACATAGCATTAATGCTCGGCACGTATCCCGAGTGCTGTCACTTAAGGGCCACGTCACAAGTTACCAACCCATGTCCCATATGGGTAACACATAACATGCCAACATAAAATCAACATTTCAATGTATGTAATTTATCATACGAAAAATCAATGCATGAGTATATAATCATTTGGATGAACCATCGCAAGAAACCAACCGCTCACGATAAATCAAAAGTGATCAAAAGTAACAAGAATATGCACAAGAATTGAATTGAACAACTCCTAGTAAACCATTCACACGCCACAAACAATTTTTTCTGGTAGAACCACTCACCTTTAAACATAACTCAAATTTCCCCAAAAAATGTGAAATGCCTCGATTTGCATGCCCACCTCAAACTTCACGTGAGTCACTTCACCTTAAACCACTAGGCACCCTCATCATCATATTTACGTAATCATCATCAAAATATCATTTTCTCCTTAATTTCTTCACATTTTCCTTTTTTTTTTCTCTCATTTTTCTCATTAACAATCCAAAATAAATATTTACACAACTATTTTCTCAAATATTTTTACATAATAAATTATAAAATAATTTTTCAAGAATTTTGAAAAAGAAAACTCAGAAAATAGCTCTTTGACATAAGCCCCCACGCGCCAGGCGAGTGGGCTGAGTGTGGCAGCTGCGCGTGAAGGCCACGCACGCCTTCTTTTCCGACGAGGTCCTTGTCGGCCGACGACCAGAATTCTTCTCCAACTACACCAGTTGGTAGCCCTCTCCAAGTTGATCACAAGGGTACCCTTGGGTGCCCGAAATGACCACCGGAGGGCCTCCAAATCAAGCAAAATCAGACCCGATCCAGCCACTACGCGGGACTTTCCGACCACCCTCGAAACACCTTCGTACCACCTCGAAAACCCACGAAAATCTCCATAAATGCTCATTTTACCTCAAGGATAAAAAGGCCCTTATTGGAGTCCTTCAATTCACCCTCAAGCTCTAGCAATCTGTTGCTCTAAAATCGGCCAAAACCCCTCGCTATTTATAGGCCAAAATCGACCCCCACGTGGCCAATCTCTTGCCATAGCTTCTCCTACACGCCTCTTGGACCATCCTTGGCCATGCCCTGACGAGATTGGGCTGCCATTTCTCTGAATTTTCTGACCAAATTTGTGACTAGATTTGCCATCCATTGTAGATTTTTGAAAGTTGCATTTTGGCCCATTTGAAACTTTTTTTTTTGTATTTTGGCCATTATCCTCAAGCCTCTAAATTATCTAACTATCCCACTAAGCCCCATAAGATCTAAACTCTTCATTCCACCCCCGAAAACAAAGAAAAACCATTGTCTCGACCTCCATAAGCTAAAATCAATAAATTACAGTTAGTCCCAATTATACATAGGATCATATGCTGACCGAAAATCCTTATGTTTCTTCTCCAAACCTCTTAAGGGTTCATTCTTATATTTAATATAGCCCTACTCGGGGTCCCGTTGACTTATTGGGAATCCCTTACCATCATTCAGTTTCTCAGCCTGAATCCTAGTTGTACCGAAAATTGTTTCAAATCTGATTTCTTTCCATGTCATAAATCTTATCTTAGACTATTCGATACTGATGTACCATTTTCTCTAGGCATCTAAGCCCCTGGGTACTCCCTTCAGCTGATTCAGCGATTTATTTTACTATCAAACTCACTTTTCAGTATCCCAAGCTCCACGAAATTACGTGACAACTTTATGCCAATACGAGGTATTACATATATCATGCAGAGAGAGAGAGAGAGAGAGAGACGCCTTTCGGGAAGAATCCTTCCCGAGAGAAGCCATCCACTGCCGAGAGAGCTCTTGGAAAGAAACCTTCTCGAGAGAAGCCATGGCGGCTTAGAGGAGCAGGGTCGCCAAGAGCAGATTCGGCCTTTTGGGAAGAAGCCTTCTTGAAAGGCGTCAACGCAAACGAGCATGCCGTGAGGAGGCTTGCCATGAGACTTATTGCCAAGAGAACTACAGCAGTGAGGGAGCTTCCGAGAGGGCTTGCCTCTCTGAGAGAAGATGCAATTGGGTGCGTCCTCTATGAGGAGCTGCCATCCCTTTTCAAGAGATCACCGAGAGAGGAGAAGGAAGATGCCTACGGAGAGGAGAAACGCGACCACTTGCTGAGAGAGCTTTTGGCATTGCTGAGAGTTTGACTGCTCTTACTAGGATCTCTGGGAAATGATGGTCATGGCCGTCGAGAGAAGTTCTTCTCTTCCAGAGGACATGGAAGCCTTGCTCAAGAAAGGAGGAATCCTCTCCGAGAGAGAAAATCTCTCTCGGAGAGGCCTTGACAGAGATCTTCAACCGCCCAAGGAAGAAAACCCATTTTTGCTTATTTTGACTTTCCTTTTATAGGGGAGACCCCTTACTTTTTCCTTACGACACTTTCACCCCCCAAATTTTGGATATTCACCTAACGACTACTATTACTAATCCTTTGGCCAGTTGACCATGGTTTCTTCTTAGGAAACGTGTCCTGGCTTGGGACCACTTTTGGGGTCTGCCCGCTTTAGAGTTAATGATCAAAATACCCTTAGACGTCTAATGACTGAAATACCCCTAGGTGGATGCTCGGGAATTCTATGGTATAACAACATTATTGTCAAAATTGAAACTTTTGGATAAAATTGAAAAAAGGCAAAAAAGTTTGGTATTTTTGTGTTAATAGCCCTAATTCTGGGAAGAAAGCTTTGAAATTATAGCAACACCAAATGAGAAAGTTTCGATGATAATTCTAGTTCTTCTCTACTCCTTATTCTTGCCCTTGGAATTGGTGTAAGCTTCTCCAGATTGATTAAGGGTAATGTGCGTCAGTTATTTGTGTTGCGCCAATTTGTTCCAATCAACCTATTGTATATTTTGATATTTAACAAAACATAATTTTAGTAAAACTATTGTTTGGTATATTTAAATCACTTAATGAATTTTAGATATGTCTTATGGTGGAAAACATATTTTAAGTTTTATCGTATTTTTGTGTATCAAAATGAATCAAGAAATACTATTTATTCTATGTCTGAAAAATTAGCACATTATAAAAGGACATATAAGAAAATGTTTTCATTTTGAAAAACTATTTCTCAGTATTTTGATAGCTAATATTCATTGTTATTAAAATGATTTTTAATGAATTTTTTAAGAAATAGAAGGTACGTATTTTGTATGCGGTAAAATTACTAAATCTCGAATTTGTACTAAATTTAAAATTCTATTTTCTTATTGTTATGGATTTTAATTTTTTAGATATTTTTATTGAATCCAAATGAGGGGTACTTTTTTATTTACATTTATATATTAAAGTAAATAGATTTAATTTATAATTTTCCCTCCATTTACTTAAACTAAAGAAATGTAAATATGTTGTAATGTATACATGCTATGGATTGTATTATCAAGAAAATCTAATTTTTCTGAAAATATGCACTGAGATCGACTCTTGGTGATAAATAGTCGACTGTGGGTTATGTAGAGTCGAGGTAGTCGAGAACAAGTTTTGGCCAATTGATTGGGACTCGTCTGTAGGCCAATGAGAGTAGATTGTTGGCATCTAGAGTCGATTGGGGGTGTCACAGTGTCGACTGTCGGTTAGAATAGTTGACTTCCAAACTCCAACGGTCGGACTTTTCTAGCTGTTACAGATCCGTTGGAAGCTCAAGAATATATATCAAGAAGGGTTTTTTGGAGAAGGTTGATGCACTATCAAGATCAATCATTTTAAAGCACACCTAAGCTCTCAATATCTCATTCAAAGCAATCCAAGGGTTAAGCTACAAAGATCAATCCATTTGGAGCCCAAGGCAAAGAAGAATAAGTTTTCTTCTTGTATCATTTGTATATTTTTCTTATAATATTTGTTCTTGTATTCATAACCATATTAGTCTAAGTTTGTTGGACATAAGATTGTTTATTTGTATTAATTGTGGATTGTGAGTGCATCCTAGAGCCCGTTGTAATCTAGGTAGGTTGCATTAGTTTCTGGGGTGAGTTAAGGGGAAAATCTCGGTGTTGTGTAAAAGTTTCCTAGGTGAGCTTGTTGGAAAATTTAGGTGTGGTCATAGTGGAACCTCAAGTGTTGGGTTTATCTTGAGAGAGTGGACGTTAGTGTTGGAGACACTGAACCACTATATATCTTGTGTTAATATTGTGGTTGTTTGTGTATTTATATTGCTATCACTCCCAAACAACATATATATTTATAATAGATAATTTCTTTGTATAAGAAAATCTCAATAGTTTGAATAGGGAAGAATTCAATTTAATAAGTTTTTATTGTTAGATTTGAATAGCGATGGCAGCAACACCAAGAGGGGGTGAATTGGGTTGTTTTAAAAATTTGATTGAACTTGAAATAGCTTTTAATGAAATATCTGTTGACAGATGAAGCCATCTTTCAGGACAAACATACAGCACACTTATTTACTTATATTTTAATTTATTTATATTTTACCTCCATTTACTTTAATACATAAATGTAAATAACGAAGTACCCCCCATTTGGATTCAATAAAAATACTTAGAAAATCAAAATCCAAATATATAAGAAAGTAGATTTTGGGTTTTAGTACAAACATAGGATTTTACGATTTTACCACCTCCAAGATATACACTTTCCATTTCTTGAAAAATTCGTTAAAAATCATTTTGGCACTTATGAATGATAGATATTAAATTACCGGGAGTTTGTTTTCTAAAAAGAAAACTCTTTCTTATACTTCTCCTTATAAGGTGCTAATCTCCCAGACTTAGAAAAATTTTGAGACGTTATCAAAATGAGTTTCAAAACATGATGCATGAACTAAAAGATTTTTCATACGTTTAAATTTCAAACCAAAACCTTTCATGCAAACTTCAAAATATGAAAACTTATTTTGAAATATGAGATTAACATAAATGATTTTTCATACTTAAGATTGGATTTTCATCAAACACATTTATGTTCAAGTTGGTCTTTTGTCTTCGAATAATTTTAGCTCTATCTTGACCAACGACTTCAAAGCTATTTTGAAAATCATTTTAGGAGATTCTTTTAAGACTAAATACTTGACTTTCCAAATCTCCAACTAATATAAAAAATCACAAATCATTTTGGTTTTCATTTTAACAAAGATACTTGAAATTGATTTTGGTTGAAAACCATAAACTTGACTCATGACTTGGGGATAGAACAAAGTATTGTTTTTCATCATCAAAACTAAACACAAAGGTAGAACATCATTTATCACTTAATTCACCCCCCTCTTGAGTGGCCATTGTGAGTCAAAGGACCAACAATTTGGTTGGAATGTGGAAAATGGTAGCAGGATTTTTTTGTGGTATGATAATTGGCATCCCTTTGATGTGTTAATGGATTACTTTTCGCATCATCTTCCCTTTTATATTTCCATCTCCTTTACTGCTAAGGTGTTTGATATTATTGTTGTAACGCCCCATTTTTCCCAAGCATGGGTTAACTCGAGATTTTTGGGATATTTTTTTTCAACAATCATTGAACATACACTCAACATAAATTAAACCCCCACAATCCCAATCTACCATTTCAACATATTAACTTAGAAGAATAAGCTAAGACTAGTAATATCCTGACATCAGCGGAAGTAGAATTAAAACCTCAAATTTCACATAACCAAATTTACTTTATTCGTAACGTAGAAATTGAACCATCATTTGACATGATATCTTCAAAACAAAATACATAGAGACTCATCTCTCAACAACAACTACTAAACACCTCAAACATAAACAAAATGTACGCTAAAGATCACCAGTGTAAATGACAGTTACATCTCGATAACCTATTTTCCTTCAATGCCGTTGCTTTCACTTGGAACGTTTGAATATTCAGGGACATAGTCAAAATTAGATGCTGAATCATCTAAGTGAGAGTTCAAAATATTTTCACGAATATATGCAATACCATGAAACAAACCAACAGATCCCGACATGTCCTAGCCCAAGAGAATCCCACACAATGCTTAACCCATACCACGAGAAAAGAGCAATCTCTCTATAGGCAATATAATCACATCGGCGCATTGGGATAATACCTCTGAGGTGGTGCTACTAGGCTGCCACACAGCTAGCTTCTAACCCCTCATTTTTTTGTGATTTAAATGCCTCAATCGCCAACAGAAATTGGACAAAAGCAGGGGGCAAATTGAGAAGGAAATTAGGGAAGAAGACAACTACGAGCAGCAACGAAAATAGGAAGAAAATCAAGCAAAATTGGAGAAAAATTCTGTGCAACTAAAGTTTAAGGAAGTCAGGTAAGTGGGAAAAATATTTATAGGAATGCTATACGATTAGATTTAATTTTTAGACTGCGATCTTATTATTTTGGGTAAAAATATTATTTTACAGTGTGTGACGAGAAGAATTGAAATCTTCTATAAAAAGGAAAGTTCTAAACCCTCTTTGTAAAATTTTTAACCTTCGTACAAGTCCTCATCACTTTGCGTGTTTTATTCTCTCTTTTGCCCTAGTTTAGCACCTGGTTTTATCTTTAGTAGGTGCGTTTTGTCCTTTTATAAATTCATGGAATTGGTCTCCTGGCTTGTGGATTTGAGTTAAATAAGAGATTTATTGGGATTTTTATTTCTAAATGGTTATGGGGTTTGTATTGCCCCTATTTATTTGAAAATAATGTCGAACCAATTTGGGACTAGGTTCTTAGAGGATTGGAGGGGTTTGGTTGTGGTTGTGATTTCTCGCAAGTGTGAGCCGTTGTAGTAGGGTGCAAGAGTTGTTGATCGATGAGGTGAAGTGTTGATTGTTTGTTGACACTGGAGCAAATTGTCGATCGATTCGAGGAAGGCCATTGACCGGTTGCTCTAAGTCACGGATGGTTGACCGATGCTTAGTCACTGTTGTTGGGCTCCGCCATTATGTGACATACTACATGGCATTGTAGTGCTTGAAATTGGGCTTGCATCAATTGGGTAGATGTAAACTATAAATGCTTGGACATGAACATTTTAGAATGACTAGGTGCACAATCATTGCATTGGATGTGTATTCCTATGTGGGCGAAGCATGGCCTAATGCTTAGCTTATGAAGGCCAATGTATCACGTTGATGCTCACTACGTCGTTGCATCTATTATTTGTTGCATTGCATGGTTATGTTATGATGTGGATTATGTTGAGGGCCAGGGGCTCATATGAATTATGGTTAAGGCCTCAGGCTCATTTAGGTTATGTTATGAGGTCCTTAGGGTCATGTAGATTATGTTATGAGGGCCTCGAGCTCATGTGGATTATGCTAGCCAGTTCATGGCTGTAATAGGTTTATATGCCAAGACTTGGGTGCAAGGTTGTGTATTTCTTATGTGGACCTCAAGGACGGTTATGTGCACTGGTATATTTATGTTGAGAATTGAATACCTTGGTGTATGGTACGGTGTGACATTTTCATTACAACAGAACATTTCATGAATTGTATTTAGTGTGAGAGATCTATCCCCATCCTTATTATTATTCGTCTACATGCTTACTGAACCATGTGGCTCACCTTGTTTTAACATCATTATAGGTATGGGAGGTGATGTTCAAGGATGGATCCTATTTCGTTTGTTTTTCTCTAGGTCGTTTTGGGTACATGGCAATCCCGATCGAAAATATCTTTGGGACTGAGTTATGAACAGTAGCTAAGATATTATGTATTGTTATATTTGATTGATTGTTGTTTTTTTATGTAAGGAAAATCCACTAAAAATAGTATTCATAATTAATTTTCTTCCGCTATTGTAAACAAAAAAATTTAAGGAAATTTTCAGGCGTTACTATTGGAATCAGGGCGTGTATAAATATTAAGGAAATTTTCAGCCCATGTATTTGTGTTATCAAAGTGTGTATAAAGAGAAGTTGAAGTAAATTTCAGATCGTTACAGTTGGTATCAGAGCAAGATTGAGATGGGTCGCTATGTACACATAAGACGTCAGGTAGTGTTAGTGTTGTGGCTAATAGTTAGACTTGAGTTTGTCTTGAGAACTGTGGGTTAAATGTCTTGGTCAAAACATGAGTGGAGTAATGTGTTCTTGAGTGTAGGTACACACGGTGGAAGGGGTCTACCTAGGACTATATTAGCAATAGGGTGCAAATATATATATCTTGAATTTGGTCTTTGAGTGTGATAGCAGTGTACTATAAATAAATATTTGATTTTTAGTTTTGTGTGTAGGTTGTGAATCACTCCACATGGATTATGCAAGACCGAGTTCTAATGTGCCACACCTAGATTCAGAAGTGACCCCAGTGTTGGACTTACTTTGGTACCAATGGGAACGAAAGCTACTCACAATAAAAAGAGGAAGGTAACATGAAGGCAACATGAAGGGGAGCACGTCGTGAGTTACGTAAATCAAGTGGACTTGGTGTTTCAGTTCACTATACATGAGCATGTGTGGGGTCTTCCAGAAAATTAGGTGCTATTCATAAGGAAGTACATGAATGAAAGGTGGAGGCAGCTCACCAAAATCCTGATGCAGGTTATAACCCTTCAATTTCAATATGAGCAGTTTGCCCACGTTGTAGAGTAGCAGGCTGAGATTAATTTGGGACACGAGTGACTTAGGAAGACTTAGGGTATCCTCCACGAAACATCTGTCAAGAGCCGTGGTACGAAGTCTTAATCGTTCGGGAGATGAACTAGCAGGACCCAATTCTAGTGTAGGGAGTAATGAGTTGACATACCTGGTGGACGAGGCCACGTCCCGCACCGAAGGGGACGAAAGGAGTACTACGTAGTGAGAATGCGCTCAGGCAATGCCGCAGCCTCTTTAGGGCATATATAATATGCTAGGATTTTTTTTTCATATACGCAAATCACACTAAAATCCTCAACATACCCATGTAAGCATAGCATTCCTAAAAGGAAACTTAAGGAACAATAAACTTAACCATAAATGGAAGTAGAATCAGAACCTGAATATTAATACATAAAAGATTCATATCACTTTGTTCAACATAATATTACAATGTTAGCTGAAAACCAAATACAAAGACTAACTAAAATGCCAGGTCCTAGCCCTAGCATAGGACACGCAAAACTTCCAACTTTACTTGTGCTTCGATCACTTACTTATCCTTTTGGATGTTTGTCTCGCTTGGAATGTGGAATATTCCAGGGACATAGTCCAACATTAGAAGATGAATATTTTAAAAGAGGGTTAAAAATGACGTGAATGAATGATGCATGGACATGTATAAAAAGATACCCTACTGTAACTTCCCTAGCAAACCCGCCCGGTATTGAACCTTATGCCTCATTCCAATGGCATGATTTCTATCTCCACTCGCAAAGCTTGGCTTCCATGCGAGCTAGGCGCGCTTTGTTCCTACATAAGGAAAGGAACAAAGAAAGTAAGCATATTACATCCATGTCATGGGGGTAGAGCTTAAAGTAGAGGGAAAGGACAGGGGCAAGAGCTTACTATAGCGAGATGGCGTTCAAACTCATCCATGTCATCGGAAGAGTTCCTGAAGTACCAACCCTCGTCAGCTGGGAGGATTGTTTAATAGACAAGGTGAGTGGCAATTCCAGGAATCTCCACTGAAGCCGTGTCCAACACCTCAGGCTACACTGGAAGTTCTCCCCACTAGCTTAGGCTCCAGTTTCTAACTGGATCCCATCTCTACGAGGAGAGCCTAGAACAAGTAAGATGAGAGTTAATGTAACATCCCAGAATTTTGGAGATAAATAGCTATTATTAATTATGGTATTTGAACTTTTTATTGAACATTTGAGGATTTAAGGAAATAATTAATTTATGGGTTTTATGGTGAGTTATTGAGTTATGTGAGGTTTTATATTAAATTTGGTATGTTTTTGGGATTAAAAAAAATTATTTATAATTAATTGATGTTATTATTGAATATTTATTTATGTCGAAATGAGAAATTAAGGTAATTATTTTATTTGAGAGTATTTAAGGTGTTTATGGAAATAATAAAATAGATTAAATTAGTGATTTTTTGAAAATCATGGGGTTTAAGTGTAATTTTGGGAATTGAATGTCACCTTAAAAATATTTTGCTCGGATTATTATCCAAGGAGGGTGGTAGGCGAGATGGTTGGGCATGCCAAGTAGGAGGGGGAGGTTGCGGGATCGAACCCGCAGCCAAGCAAAACAAAAATTGGGTATTTGAAACCCAGCTAGCACCAGGGACGCCTAGGAGCGCGCTCTCAGCCATGCCCTCTGCGCGCCATGCGTGGCCTTGCTGCGCTCCAAGCCGTTGCTAAGTGGCTTTCAGCCACTGCCACGTGCCCAGTAGCCATGCCACCTACATGCCTTCCACGTGTCCAACCCACTTTTTTTCACCAGAAATGATGCTCCATTGCTGCCTTGATGCTTCCACGAAGTTCCTTTCTTCTTAGCCTATAAATAGGCAATAAATGCTTAAGGAAATGGGGGAAATTTGAGAGGGAATTAAGGATTGTTTTGCCTCCATAATGCTCACCAACCTTCTTTCTCGTTAGCCTATATTTATGAGATGAATGCTTGAGGGAAATAAGAGATTTTGGAGAGATAAAGGAGATTTTGGTGGCGTGGGCTTGAGTAGCGAGTCTGGTTCTTACCAGAGTTAAGGAAAAATAATTAAGGTAAGTTCTTCTTCCTCTTTGTTTCATTTAAGAGGCAAGATTTCAGTTTTCTTATTAATATGCAAGTTCCAATCTTTATCCTTGTTATTGTAAGTTCTTCTCCTATTTTAAAAGTTTGCTTTCTCTTTTCTCAATTTTATGTTTTAAATTGCAAGTTCAAATCTCTATATCTTAATATTGCAAGATCCTATCTCTTAATTTTCTACATTGCAATTCATTTTCCTATTTTACAAGTTATTTTTCCTCTTCTAGTAAATTATTCTATGATTTACATTTATACCTATTGAATCGCAAATAGGGTTTTGTATCACCCGATCTTTCCTTGGGAATGATGCTTTATTGTGGACATGCAAGGGTTTGATGTTGTCTTGCATGAATGTTGTCCTATTGTGCATATTGCTTCATTAATTGCATGTCAGTTATATATGAGAAGTTATTACAAATATGCATGTTATGATAATGCATGAAGCATATGCATGAAAATAGTTTTTAAAATTGTGTAAAGGCCTCATGATGTGCGCAGTAGACGAGTCCGCAGGATATATCCGTAGAGAAAGTGTTGAGTTCAAAGTTGGACTTCGATCCCAGGTTTATGATATGGACTTGGTCCCAAGGTTTCGGACTTCAGTCTCATGATTATGGTTTTAAAAAGATTGCATATGAACATGGATGCATGTTTCATCATATTATCATGTTAAAGTACCTTAAATAGCATTCATGACTCTTTTGCTTCTCGATACCCATGACTCTTATGCTCGCTTTCTTCCAGTTATACTTGCTGGGCCTTGTGGCTCATGTTTACTTACGTCATTCCTGATAAGGATAAGGCTAAAGTAGAGGGCGCGCCAAGTGAATCAGGATCCATGGGATAGCAGTGTGTATAGAGCCATCTCAATCAAAGGCACTTGGGGGGTGTTTGGTGGTGTGTAATATTAAGTTATGCTTGTTTATGTTTCAGGTTGTACCCTGAGGGGATATGGTGGGTTTATGGACCCTCATGTGGTGTGTAATATTGAGTTACTTTTGTTTATGTGATCATGTGGACACTATTGTGTTTGTCTATAAGTTAGAATGTATGAGTGTGGCTTCCGTTGTCAATGAGGATGTGTAATGTTTTAATGGGTTTTGGCATTTATGTCATCTTGTTGTGGGTTCCTAGTTAAGGGCTCCTACAATTAAAACTCAGGTAACTAACACCTTCTTAGTATGGAGAACTCGACGAGCAATTCGCTAGGGGTTGATAACAGCTCGTCGTGAACACTCTTATCCCATTTCCTAGACAACATTAATAGTAGCCTGATCTAAGTGAGAGGTGACCTCGACCTCTAATCCTGTCGAGATGGGTGAGGCCATCCCACGACCAATAGCCCCTATTTCAATCGGGTCCTGCATGTCTTCACAGTGAGTCACCACCCCCGCTTTTGCTCTACTTAAAGTAGTTGACATTCCAGATTGGTTGGTTGTTGGTGAGCCGGCTGCACAGCAAGTTGGGGACCCTCAGCTAGATCAGGAAGCGTTCAAGGCCATGATTAGCTTGAAGGTCATTGGATCTCTCTCCTCTTGTTGGTGAGTCTTTTTCTAGCGATGGAGATCCCCTGAGGTCTCTCCTATGTGTTCAGAAAGGATTGGAGCCTCGGGGGGTGGAGGAGGAGCCTCAAGACTAGTAACTAGAGGCGGTGGGGTATTGGCATGAGACGAGTTGCCCAACTCCCGTTGCTAGGAAAGCCTAAGCATTCTCTTCATGGCTATAACAAAAAAATGCAACACTTGGTCAGATCCCCAAAAAAACCAAAGGGTATAAGAGAGATGTTGGGATTGTAAACAAAAATAAAAGTGAAGAGAACAACAGAGTGTAGTTAGGAGGATTCACACCCTTGGGAGGAGACGACTCTTGTTGAAGAGCAACCTTTTGTTTGACCAAATCCTCGGTTGCTGGATTTAAGAGGAATATTTTCTTTCAGGAAGGAATATTGTTTCAGGATTAAATTCTTTCGGGGGGAATATTTTTCTCCCTGATAAACTTGTGAGATTCTTTTGGGAAAACCTTTTTGGGAGATCTAAAAAAGTTTCTCTCGAGACCTTACAACTTGATATAAATTACAAGAAATTTTTCAGGACAAGCAACCTTTAGTTTTCTTTCGGGAATCGAGAGAAGGAGAGGATACGAAGGTTCTCTCGAGAGCAACAAGAACAGTTAGTAAGAAAAATTTCTACGATAAGACAATATTTATAAAGGTCCCGAAGAAAGGTGAAACGACCCCATAGAGAGACAGTCTTTTCGAGAAGAGTCGAAATTCTTTCGAGAACATTTATTTCAGGAAGAAAGACCAGAAAGCCGAATAAAGTGTTCACTTTAACCCAAGGGTAAAAGCAAAGACTAGGGGGCAATTGTTGTACCTTTCGAAAAAGATCGAAGAAATCGTTAGGGTGATACTCGAAAGAATCCTTTTAGTAGGGATCAAGAGGTTATATCAGGTAAACCAAAAGAGTGCATTTGAAGAAGGAAGGGAGAAATCGTCTCTGAAAGACCATCTGAGAGCACGGACGGCCTTGTGATCGACGCTTTATTGCTAGATGTGGTCATGGAAGGGGAGAGAGAGGAAAGAAGACGCGGGCAAGGAAGGGGCATGAGAAGCAAATTTGTAATTTGGGTAAGAGCATTTATGTCATTTTTGCATCCTTCGATAAGCCTCTCGGTAAGGTTGTCGGGCTGTGTACAAGGGTCCAACAAAAAAATGATTCCAGTTACAAGTAAAAAGTTTAAAAAGTTACCGAAATGAAATAGACTTTATAGAGAGGGGAACAAAGCAACACATGAAGTTAACCTTTCAATTATCAATCACTGAATGTATGTTATTCAAATAAATTACTTTTTTTCTGGTAAGTAGTTGAAATGGTGCCAAACGTATGAAAACATATAGAACATAAAAGAGGCCTGGAGGGGAAAGAAATGGTACGTTAAAGGTATCGGAAAAATCAAAAATGAAATATGACCCTGCCGGAATATTTATTATTTAACGAAAATAAAAATGATTCGGAATGAGATGAAGATATTCTGAAAACACAAATATGTAATTACAGCAACGATAATTTACTGAAACATATAAACAGATAACACTGCAATTTAATTTACTCAAGATCTTCCAGGAAGTCATCTTTGTTAAAGTTCCTCCACCATTTCATCAAGAAAGTTTCTAAGATGCATCACCGTATTTCTCCCAACATTTCTCACGAATTTCACTTTGATGAATTCAAACTCATTATATCGACCTTCTTCTTCAATTTTTTTTTTTTCTCCAACACTCCACAGGAACTGGTTAAACGAAGATTAGGGAAACAACAAAGTAATTGATAAAAAGTTTCCATGAAACTCTCCACAGGGACTGGTTAAACAAAGATTAGGAAACAACAAAGTAATTAACAGAATGTTTCCATGGTGTAGTATTTGGATGTCTCCCACGCGGTTAAGACTCGAGTTTTCAGTTTAGTTTCTCCAGAAGTTCATGGAAGTTGCTAATTAAGATATGTTCGCATCTTGTGTCTTGCCGTATCGACGAATTTTGCCGCGTTAGATAGAGGATTTGATCAGGGAGAAAATGGTTTTTCTGAAGTTCATAATTAACCGGCATATGACTAAAATTCAAATTCAATTTTTCTGTTAAAATTCAATGTCTTGATGTCCAAATATATATGTATTTATGCTTTATTTTCATTAAGTATTATGATATATATATATGTACCTATGGAAGACGCAGAAGTTTTCTCCCCAGAGTTTGAGCTACTGTATAAATAAATACAACACAAAAAATGGAAAATTGTCACCAAAGAGAAAACCAATTGTCACAAAAAATAGAAAAAAAAATTAAAAATGCAGCCAAAAAGGGGAAGTTGCTACTGAAAAGAAATGCACGGCTTTAAATTTCATTGACGTTGCAGAATTAAGATCTGTTTGCATCTATCTCTCACTGTATCCACAAATTTTACGGTGTTTCGCAACCTGCATGTTTCATTGTTTGCAAAAATGGGTTTCTTTCTTGAAATTGAAATTCATTGTTTTCTGTTAAATTCATTTTCTTGCTCCTAATAGGATGGGTTTCTAGAAATTCACTAATTAATACAGTTTCCGCTGGGCTTGCAGCTGTAGAAGAAGCAGAAATTGTCTCTAGAGAATTCTGAGCTACTTTATTAATGCAACGCAAAAGATGAAAAATTGTCACCAAAGAGAAAAACAATTGTCCCCAAAAATAAGAAAAAAAAAATGTAGCCAAAGAGGGGAAATTGCTCCTTGGAAAGAAATGCGTCTCTCATTTTGATTCACATTCATTTCTTCTTTTCCTTGATCATTCCGAGTTCTTGTTTTCACGCCAATGAACTTTTCTTCGTACTTTCAATCTCTCCACATATCTTCCATTTCCATGGCAGATGCAACTATAAATACTGAAACAAACCCACCAAAGTAGCTTGTACAGCCTTCGTGTCGCCATAGCTAGAGAATAAGTTCAGAGAGAGAGAGCGAGAGATGGGAGATAAGGGAAAGGGGATTATGGGGGAGGGAAGTAGATATGGAAGCAAGGATGGATCAAAAACCAAGCAGCCGGAAAGCTTGCTTCTGCCACACAGACAGAAAGTGACGACGATGATGATAAAGGCTGGTGCTTCCAAAGTTAAGAAGATCAAAGACCAGAACAAGGTCAATCCTGCATGATCATGCCAGCTACAGCACATATGATTCAATCATTAGCGTGTCTTTTCTTTATTGCTTTTTTGGGTTGTGTCCTGCATTGCTTTGTCTCTATCTCCATGTTAACATTTCTTTTCGATTCGATGGTGCCTGTCATGTAGTTGTACGGGGTTCATAATTAAACATAAGTTCCAGTCTTCCTTGTTTTCCTTGTTTTTATTTTCTTTTATGTTTCCCAAATGGAAATTCCTTCGAAAACAATGAACAAAGTACCAAACAAACAAATTGCTTAGGATGAGGCACAGCTGCACAGATCCTCTCCTCTGCCATTTATATATTATTGTGATAAAATTATTGCTTTTATTTTCTTGTCTGGACCGGACTCTTTCGCTGCATACAGCTAAATTTGATGCTCATTAATTATGCAAGGGCCAAAAGGTTCCCTTGATTTTATACCATAAGATATCCTCTCTTTTTCTTTAAAATGATTGTCCTTACGCGATCTCAAGTGCTCTTGCCCTCGATTACGTCAGAGGAGGTAAATCGCAGGTATAAAATTTTACCTCACTACACAGAATAAGAAATTAACTCACGACCCACAAAATTGAGATTGACATATCACTTGTCTGACTGCTCGACCTATACTAAGAGCCTCCATCTCTTCCTCCTTTTTCAATGTGTTTTTCAATGTGTATGGTAAAGAGAGACGTAGTCTTAGGAATTTTGTTTTTAATGGAGTTTATTACTAATTAATCTAAAAACTTGCAAACTCTTTTCACTTTTTCATATCATACATAATTAAATATTTGAGATTGATCTAAATCCAAAAAAGAAATTGAATTGTTTTAAGTGAGTTCATTTAATTTGGTTTAATCAACTTACTTTTTACAACCTAAAATTCTAATTAACAGTAGATCATTTACTAAAAAAATTCTAACAATTTAGACTGAAAATCACAAGTCACATGGTCCTCAAGAACGTATGAAAGCTAGTTGAAATATTTTGAACTTATTCTTGTAGAGGCTACGTGTGTAAATTTTGTTTAAAAACTCGATTTTGAACATGCTTAGGTGTTTAGATTAATTACTTACAAAGGGTTGTGAAATTGGCAGTTAAATATATATAACTTAATCAATATGCTTAAATATTAATTCTAGATTATAGTAATCTCTTTTTAAATTATCTTAAAACGAAAAAAAATAGTAAACTTCAAAGCATTTCGAGTTATAACATTCATCAATTTGTGAACTTCATACTATTTTATGATATAACATTCTTGTGAAAATGATAGAGAAAATAAGAAAAAATAATCTTGTATACTATACAAAAAACCATACTAGGATACCAAAAAAATAAAAAAAGCATGCAAAAAGATAAAGGAAAGTTGTAGGGCATCCTAGGTAGTATACACCAAACACCAAAAACAATTTCTATTTTAAATGCATATGTGGACAATAATACAAACTAAGCTCATCAGCAACAAAAAGCAAAAGAAGGGAAAAGAAACACACGCCAAGCTCTTTGGAATATTAAGAGAAACATACAAAAAATGAAACAGAAAACAAAACTCATGCATACATTAACTGTCCGCATGTGAAAGGCTTTTTTTTTTAATTTTTTTTTAATGTTTTCTCAATTAATTTAACACCAAGTGGTACCAAATCAAGGTGGTTCATAAATATGCGGACACTTTAAGTTAAAACTGGTTCAATGATCTAACAATAACAAGCCTTTATGTATTTCTTTTGCTTCCTTCTTCTCTGCTATGTTTATGCTTCTGAAAAGTAAAAATCATAAACTTAACAAAGAGAAGAACAATGAAAGAAAGAAAGAAAGAAAAAAAGAAAGAAAGAAAGAAAGAGTAGTTCCCTACTCTTTTTGTTGTTTGTTTGGATCATCAAAGTACATATAAAAAGATAAATAAAAATGCCCTAAACTTGTAAGAGATTTAAATTTTTTTTACTGTGCTTATAAAATGAACCTAAAAGTGAGTTTGGGTTATCTGTTCAAAAAAGCATGTGCTAATGTAAGATAGCAAACGATTAAAATTAAATTAAATTAAAATCTAATAAAAATAGAAATCTATCAACTAAAACCTGATGTAACTGTGAATAGTAGATGGGGATAGACATAAGAAATCATAGCTAGAGTGGTTGTGCCTTGAAACTGCCTCCAAACAAGAAAATGATTACCAAATTGCAAGTAAAAATTTAAAAAGTTACCAAAAGGAAATTCACTTTGTAGAGATGGGAACAAAGCAACACGTGAAGTTAACCTTGCATAGTAGGAAATTCACTGAATATCTGTTATTCAAATGATTTACTTTTTCTGGTATGTGGTTGCAATGGTGCCAACATATGAAAACATAGAGAACATAAAGGAGGCCTAGAGGGAAAACAAATGATATGTTAAAGCTAAGAAAAATTAAAACTGAAATATGACTTGGAATATTTATTAGTTAACAAAATTAAAGGACTTGGAATGAGAGCAGAACATCATTAGGTAGCTCATGAAATTTAAATAAATTTCATATCGAAACATATAAATTTAACCATTTAATTAGGTAAAAACAGACAACGCAGTAATTTAATTACAACAGAAGGGGTTTCCATGACATGGAAAGGAAAAGGTTTTTTTTTTTAAATAAAAACATAAACGGAAAAGCTTTAAACTATGAAAAATCCAGATTGTCTCTCAAAGAACTTCCAAAAGTCTTTGTTAAAGTTCCCCCACCATTTCATCCTGAAAGTTTCTGAGATTCATCTCCGTATTCCTCCCAACATTTCTCACGAATTTCGCTTTGATGAATTCAAACTCATTATATCTATCATTTTTTTTTTCTCCGATACGTAGTGATCTTTCAGCCACAGATTCATGTTTCTGTCCACGCATGTTTCCTCAAAATCTGTAGAAGTTAGTTGGCTTCTGTCCAGATTAATGGTAGGGATCGGTTTTACTGATTATGAAACACTCCACAGGGACTGGTTAAACGAAGATTAGGGAAACAACAAAGTAATTGACAGAAAGTTTCCATGGCATAGTGCTGGAAATAAAGCTTTGAAATTATTGAAAATGTATTTGGATGTCTCCCACGCGGTAAAGACTCAAGTTTTCAGTTTAGTTTCTCCAAAAGTTCATGGAAGGTTCTAATTAAGATATGTTCGGATCTTGTGTCTCGCCGTATCGACGAATTTTGCCGCGTTAGAGGATTTGTTCTGGGAGAAAATGGTTCTTCTGAAGTTCATAATTAACGGGCATATGACTAAAATTCAAATTCATTATTTCTGTTAAAATTCAATCTCTTGATGTCCAAATATATACGTATATTTGGACATTAAGTATTAAGATATGTTTTCAGAAATTCACTGATAAATAAATTTTCCGCATGCCCGTACCTATGGAAGACGCAGAAGTTTTCTCCCCAGAGTTTGAGCTAGTGTATAATTAAATACAACACAAAAAATGTAAAATTGTCAGCAAAGAGAACTGACAATTAATAAAAAAAAATAAAAATGCAGCCAAAAAGGGGAAGTTGCTACTGAAAAGAAATGCGCGGCTCTAAATTTGATTCACATTTCTTCTTTTCCTTGATCATTCTGGGTCCTTGTTTTCACGTCGATGAACCTTTTCTTCGCATTTTCACTCTATCGAGATATCTTCCATTGCGATGACACAGATATAAATACCTGAATGATGGACCTAAAATAGCTTGTTCATTTTCAATCTATCGAGATATCTCCCATCGAAATAGCTCATACAGAATATTACATAGAAGAGTGAAGAGAGAGAGAGAGCGATGGCCGACAAGGGCAAGAGGAAGGATGCACCTAAAACCAGGCCAGACAGCTTGATTCCACCATCCAAAACATCAGTGAAGAAGATGATGGTACAGTACGTTGCTTCCTCCGTTAAGAAGAGCCAAGAGAAGAAGAAGGTCAATCCTGGCGGCTCTTAGCCCTGCTTGATCATGCCAGCTATACCACATTACTATTCTAGCAAAAAGATATTAGGGTGGCCCTGCCTGTGTTTGTCTCTATCTTCATGTTTTAATTTTTTTTTTCCTTTTTGATTGTGAGGGCAGGGCTCTATCTTCTTGTTAACTTGTTTCTTTTCTATGGCGGTCTTGATGTGCTTTTGTACGGGGTAAGTCGTTTAACATTAGTTTTGGTCATCTTTGCTTCTGTATATTTTTTATTATGTTTGCCAAATGAATATTCATTTCAAGAGCAAAGAACAAACTAAATAGTACAGACATATTGTTTAGGATGAGGGTACAACTGCCCAAGTCCTCTCACTACAAGAATCTGATCGAGTCCCTGTTCGCCAAGTAAAAGGGATAAGAAGAATTTCATCTTGCCATTTTTGATAGCAAGCCCTATGTTCCCATTTTATGCCCCTTTCTTTCATTTGAGTGAAACTTGCATAAAAAAAAGGGGCAGCAGCCTAAAGGAAAAGTTGACTCCTCTTTTGTTGCGTGCCTGCTAATGGATGGGCCAAACCGTTTCCTTGTCTGGAAACATGAACCAAGAGGGACCAGCTTGGGACTTTTCTCTTCATTCATCTCCGAAGAAGTGAAAACTTTTCGTAGGTGCTTAGAGCAGAAAGCAAAGGTCACTTGGAGAAAAATTCCTGAGTTGAAAGTCGTAATCTAACTTCTTTATAATCTTATGAGTCTTTGATCCTTTTAACTTTTTCTAATTTTTCTGCGCCTTGAGCATGCATGCCTAGCTATTTAGATAAATTAACCACAAAGGCTCTTGAAAATGCAAGTTAAAACATTGTTTTTTGTTAAGAGACAGACAAGGCAGAAAACATCTAGAGAAAGGAACACATGCATTGGTAGCGAAATTTGCAGTAAATTGCCAATTATTATCTTTATTATTAGCAAAATTTGCAATAACTATTTTTAAGGTTTCACGCAATTGCGAAACTCATCGCTATGCTCTAAAAATAACAATAACATCTCATATTATAAAAGAAATAGGATAAAATTGATTACCATTATACCCTTCAATATTTTCTCTCTTCTTTTATCTCTTTTGTCTCTTCTAATTCTTAAAAAAAAAAAAAAAAGATAAAGAAATAACTAGTAGTCAATGGTGATCAGTAGCTGACGACGAGTGGCTATTGTGTTATTTGAGAAGAGAGAAAAAGAGAAAAAAGCGTAATGCAACCACCATTGCTGCTATCGTAGTTGTCGTGAGCCTATGTCGCTTCTACCCGACTACCCAAGAGAAAGAGAGAGAAACCAAGGAGAGTCTTAAGAAAGAAAATGATGCAATTGGATGTTCAACTCGGGCCTACGTGAGAGATCAATAATAATACTCTAACATCCTACCTTTGTCATCTATTTTACATATCATACTAGCTAAATATTATATTTGTAAATTTTGGAGATGAATAATAAGTAATAATTCTAGTATTTGAGGTATTTTTGGATTATTTGAGAATTTTTGAGGAAATATTTATTTATTTTATTTTAGGAAAGAAGACGATTAAACCGATTAATTATTTTATTGGGGGTATTTATGGAAGCAATAAAAGAATGAAATAAATTAAATTGAGAGATTTCTGAAAATTAAGGGGTGGACGTGAAATAAGTGAAAATTATAATTCGGGGTGAAAGTGGAGTTTCCAGAAAATTAAGGGCTGAAGTGTGAATTCGGAAAATGGGTTGAAAGTCATCTTAAAGATAATGAGGTGCGCATATAAGTTGAAGGAGAGCGGCAGCCTAGAGGTCACGTGCGAAGGTGGCTAGGTGAGGAACATGGGATCGAGCCAGGCTTTCGCGCACGTTGGGGGATAAAATAATGATTTTTAATCAGCAAAGGGCCCCCGAAACAACGTCGTTTCGGGGGAGGAGGGGTGGCTGCATGGCAGCCACTTGCCGCGCCACCTGGCGACCTCTGGACCACCCATTTACCTTGCTCCCTAAGTTGTTCCGTTTTGCCTAATTTTTAAGCCAATTTTGGCCATTTGAGAAGCCCAAAATTGGGCAGAATGCAAGGGGAAACAGAGGAAGAAGAGGGAGCGCGGAAGGCAGCAAAGGAAGGGAAGAGATGGGAGAAAATAAGAGATTTTGAGGGTATTGGCTTTCCAAAAATATTTAAGTAAGTGGATAAAATTATTAGGAGTATTATATATTAAAATTATAGGTTTTTCACGATTAGAGTATGCGAATTATGTGATTAGATTTAATTAATCGGAGCCGCAATCTTGTTATTTTATGTAGAACGTTTTACTTCACATCGGGAGCGTAGAAAAGTCAAGAATCAACTGTTTACAGGCGAGTTCCTAACCTTTCCTTTATGTTTTTCATTTACAGCGAGAGTCTCTGTTATTTTTCATATTTTAATCCCTTTCTCACCGTGACTCGATTCCATACATTAATAATTATAATCTGCGTGGCAACCACCCTATGACTTATATTTTATTAATTAGTTTATTGCTAATGGAATGAGTTAAGTAGTGATGTCTTTGTATCTTTCATTTCGTTCATCACGGAGCTTCGTATCACTCCGTTTTCTTTGGGAATGATGTCGAACCCGTTGGACTAGGTTCTTAGAAGAGTTGATTGTGGTTTAATTGGGCTATGTTATGAGTTGTAATGAAAAAAGTGTGGTGATTGGTAAAATGTGTACTGAGATGGTTTTCTATGTTTGAGAAGAGGTGTGAACGAGAATGGTATCATGATGTCTATGTGGCAATATACATGAAGAGTTATGAAGGAGAGTTATGAATTGCTAAGTTTAGAAGATATAATGTAATGTTGTTTATGTGGGTCTAAGGGTATGGGGTACAGAGCCACAAATTGTCGATCGTGGGTCTTAACAGTGGATGGCTGGATGTATGGGCGCCAGTCATCGGCTGTTACGATAAGCATTAGAAAGGCCAGAAGAGTTGGTACTGCCAGATTCCCGCCTTGATTATGTGCATATCATGATGTGTGTGCTGCAGGGGGATGTGTTACATTCATTTGGGGAAACATGCCTTGTGTGTGATGGGATATGTGAGCATTTGCATGACCTGGTTGGTCTAAGAGTTAACTTGGGTTCTCTAAGTGAGTCGGTGCATTTAGAGCATATCGCATGTGTGTATTACTATGTGGGCGTAGCATGGCCTTATACTTGGTTTATGGGGGCCTTGACATCACATTTATGCTGCAAAAGCCATTGCATTTTCTATTTGTTGCATTGCATGGTGAGAATGTCTGGTTATAAGTGATGGGAATGGGTGGCGCACACCACGGAGTGTAAGCCGTGGAAGTGGCCCACAAGGAAAGTGAGGTATGACCCATAATGCAAGACCGGGGGTTAGAGTCCCACGGCAATAGAAAGATTAGGGGTTAGAGTCCCACGACAACAATAAGACCAGGGGTCAAAGTCTTACGGCAATGACATGATAAGACGATATGATGATAAGAGAGAGCATGTTTGGAATGATGATGTGATAGCCTATAGTGGGCTGCTAATAGGTTTGTATATTGTACTTGGGTGCCAGTGTGTGTGTCTTATGTGGGCCCCATGGACCGTTTATATACAGTTTACTTTATGGTTATGCATTTGGGATTAGGGCATGTAATGAGCATGGCATAGTGTGTCGTTGCACTGACATGAATTGTATGGGATGTTGGGAAAGAGTCTATCGTTAACCTAAAACCTTTCTTTCATGAGCTTGCCGAGTCTCGTGACTCACGCTTGCTTTCCATCATTCCAAGTCAAGAATTCGTCTTTGATATCAGGTTCACTCAGCAGGGTTTGGATCCAAATGATAGTATGTGCAGAGTTCTCCCGAGATTAGCTCTTGGGTGTCCTTGTGCTTGTGTTAAAGCAACGTTTTATATGTTTGAGATAAATGTATTTTATGTAAGCCAGATGAGCTTATGGTGTGAATGCTTATGTAAGAATGATTATGAGATGTTATATGATAAAAAGGTTATGGTTTTAATAAGGGTTGTCTGTGAGTTGTAGTTGCATTATTGTTTGATATTATTCTTTGTGCACGGGGCCTCTGGGAAGTGGGCTGTTACAATATTTTTAGAGTATAATTCACTTTCAAGATGTCTGGGTGGTGAAATCGTAGACTCAAAGTCTTGTGAAGAGCTTCTAGATTCAAATCTTATTTAAGGCATAATTTTGAGAATGTTTATTGAATGACCAATTTAATAAGAGGGATAAGATCAAATCACAATTTAGAAATGAGAAAAAAGTGTACAAATATAAAAGTATTTTGATCATTTTATAATGCTTACTTGGCGTTAACTAATGGTAGAAGGCAAATTGAAACATAGCATTAAACCTAAGGGATACTTATTTTTTTCAAACATTATGGGTAATTTTTGTAATTATCCTAAATTTTAGGGATACCACATGTAAGTTTTTCTTTATTATTATTATTAATAATAAAAACAAGCATGAAGCCTTTAAAGATGGTGAAACACCATATAAAACAAAAGACAATGATGGAGACATTTCCACCACAAGGGTTAACTGTCACAAAGAAGGCTTCATAATACAACGTAAGAAACCAACAAGAAATAAACTAACAAAGCTAAAACATGAAACCTAACAAGAGGCCACATAAAACAAATAATGCCTCAAATTCCTTAAAGAAAACCTTAGTAGAAACCAGTTTGATGAACCTACGAATAAAAAAAATAACTTGCAATTATCAATCACTGAATATCTGTTATTCAAATAAATTACTTTTTCTGGTATGTGGTTGAAATGGTGCGAACATGTGAAAACATATAGAACATAAAGGAGAACTAGAGAGAAAACAAATGATATGTTAAAGCTATCAGAATAATAAAAATTGAAATATGACCCGGAATATTTATTATTTAACAAAATAAAATGACTTGGAATGAGATCAGAACATCCTTAGGCAACTCATGAAGATATTTTGAAAGAACAAATATGTAATTACAACAACGGTAGTTTATTGAAATATATAAATTTAACAATTTAATTAGGTAATAACTGACAACACAACTATTTAATTATAGCATAAGGGATTTCCATGATATTATTTCCAAAATTGAAACATTTGGATACAATTGCAAAAACGTGAAAAAGTTTAGATTTTTTGTGCTAATAGCCCTAATTCTGAGAAGAAAGGTTTGAAATTATAGCACCACCAAAGAAGAAAGTTTCAATGATAATTCTGGCTCCTTTCTACTCCTTATTCTTGCCCTTGGAACTAGTGCAAGCTTCTCTAGATTAGGGGTAAAGTGCGTCAGTTATTTGGTTGAAATGTGGAAAATTGTAGCAAGATTTTTCTATGGTATGATAATTGGTATCCTTTTGGTGTGTTAGTGGATTACATTTCGTGTCAGCTTCCCTGTTAGCTTTCTATCTCCTCTACTGCTAAGGTGTTTGATATTATTGCTGATGGTGCCTGTAACAGGCCTGTGTGAGTTCCCTCACAAGCTCTTCAGCTCATTCTCTCATCCATGACGAGCCAGCCTCAAATTAATTCTCCTGATCTCTTGAGTTGGCTCCCTACTTTTGATGATGTTTTTATAATGCGATCAGTGGTGAGGGCTCTGCAAATTAATCATAATAGAGTCCTTTGGTTTCACCTTGTTTGGCATAGCTTAGGGGTCCCTTCGTATGCATTTATGATTTGGTTGGCTATTTATGAGCGTTTATCCACTCTTAATGGCTCAACTTTTTTTTTTTTTTTTACCATTTTCTAACATATGCTACCTATGTAGGAACTCATTTAAATGCCACAACCATTTTTTTTTATTACTCATTTTCTAGGCAGGCTGTGTCCCAATTAAGGCAACAGGTTAAATTTAGATGGCATTGAAGGAATTGGGCAGGTTAAATCGCTGTGGAATATGGATGCCTGATTTTCCTTGTAAACGACTGTCTATTTCCAGTGGCAAGAATGTAACATTTGATCTTTTAGGGATAGTGAATGTCACCGCTTAAATCGTTTATCAGATTCAAACCGCTGTTTGGACTCGTTTGTCCTTTATGTGCTTCCCTTGCTCATTGTAAGGTTTGGCATTTTTTCATTTTTGGCGACTTTCACCTTCATGTTTCAACTAGTGTTTTTTGTTGTCCGAATATTTTTTCAAATGCTACTAATTCTCTTGCTTATGATTGTGTTTTTTGTGCAGGGTTTCTAGTAAGATTGTCCCTTGTCCCTCTCCTCCTCCTTGCAGAGTCCATATTGTAATATTCCAGATTTTTTAAAAGGGCTCAAAAGTAATTTTAACGTAGGCCATAGGTAAAATTATCAAAAGAGTTTGGACTTAAAGTATAATTTCTTACAATTATAAGTACCGAATCCATTGTAGGGAATGCCTTGGAGCATAATTGTCTAAACAAAATGATATGGTCTCGATGAGTGTCCCGAAATAGGATTTATGGTGTTAAAAGAAATGGGAGTCAAGACGATTTTTGATACAGCTAAAGTACAACTTCGATTCAGGTTAAAAAATCGAATCATCGTATGAGACTTTCGAAAAATAAACAAAACCCTGAGGGGGCTCCGGTTTTGTGTAAGGAAAAATTCTAAAGTGGTTTTGGGATGAAACAAGGGTCCGGTGAAGGCATAGGGACGAAATTGTCCTTATCGAGTAAATCTTGAATTGGATTTATTTTATCGTAACGCAAATTTATTGGACGTTTGAGGGTGTATTTGCAAATTGAGAAATTCCCAATATGAGGTTTAAATGTGTATTTTCTCATAAATATATTAGAGTAATATATATAAGTATATAATAGATGGCTGACACTAATGGATAATATTCACGTGTGTGGGGCCAAATTTGCTATAATTAAGGGACAACCAATTAAAACATTGGGATAAGAGATTGGGTTAAGGATAAGGATAAGAGATTGGCTGCAATTATTTCATTAAGTGATGTATAATATATGTGTGTGTGTGAATTGTGGGCGCCTGACAGAGAGAAATGGCCAAATCGGCCATGGCAGGGAGCTTGTGAGAACTTGGTTGAGCAAATGCAAGAATAGAGAGAGAAAGAGATCGAGAGAGTGGGAAAACAAGAGGAAGAGATCAAGAAAGGGAGAGTGGGCAGCAACCATGGCCGTGAGCAGCAAGCTCAATTGGCTATGGCAACCTTCGCAGCAGCCAACGGCCATGGCTGATCGCGATGGAAGCTGGGCAGGGTGAGGTGGCAGCAATCAAAGCAGGCAGTGTGCAAGGGAGGCTAGGTAGAGCTGAATCGCGCGGTGTTGGAGATGCTAGTGGAGCGAGCAGCAGCCATGGCAGCGTGAGGTAGGGGCACGCGGCGGTTGCGACGTCGGGCGGTGTTGCAAGCAGGCGAGGCGTCCAGCGGTGGCAGCGGTGAGCAGCGGCTGTGGAGGCACCTGAGGCGATGGCCGACGGCGGTAGCAGCTGGTTGGGTTGGCCATGGCAGCATGGCAGCTGCGGCTATTGCAAGGGATGTGCCCTCGAGGAAGAAGAAGGGAAGAAAGAAGAAGAAGGGAAAAAGGAAAGAAGAAGGGAAGAAGGAAAGAAGAAGAGAAGAAAGAAGAAAAAGAAAAGAAAGAAAGAAGAAAAGAAGGATGGGTATGGCTGGTTCGGGTGTTGTAGGAAGGAAGAAACGAGGAGGAAAAAGATGAATAAGAAGAGGAAGAAAGAAAAAAAAAAGAAAAAAGAAAAAAGAAAGAAAAGGGAAAGAAAATGGGGAAAATGTGAAGAAAATTCCACGAAAATAGGAAATGGAGATTTATGATTATTTCAGAGATTTTGGAGAGAAAAATTATTCGGACACGCGTTTCGAGGTAGTGCACGAAAATCGAGACGGTGTACAAAAAAAATAGGCGGTGCGCAAAAATTGATGTGGCGTACATGAATCGAATTAGTGCACGAGAATCAAGGCTGGGGTCAGGCACGAGAATTGAGGCAAGGCTCGAGAATTCAGATTGTGTACGAATGTCGAGGCATGTCCCGCATACCGAGAAAGCCTAAGGGGCTAAGTTAAGGTAAGTAAAAATTTTCTAGAAAATTCTAAAAATTCAAAACTGTTATTTTATGTATTGTCATAGTGAAATATTTGAGAAAATAATTGAGAAATATTTAGTTTGGATTTATTGAGGAAAAATAAAGAAAATACAGGAAATTATGAAAAAATAGGTTTTAATCCTTATTTAAATAAATATGATGATTAGGGTGCTTTGAGGCTTAAGTTGAAGTAACTTGTGCAAATTTTAAGGTTGATACGCAAATCGAGGCAATACATGTATTTCGAGGCAAGCGTGTGAGTATCGAGGTAGCCCGATAAGCTTGAGAAGGTAAGTGGTACTTCCCAACTAGATTTAGTTTTATGAAAATGTTTGATTTGTAAGTTGTTTGACCCTAAAATCTGATTTTAAATAAATGATTTTATTATGTTGTCATGCCTTGATGTGAGTATGTCATGTAGTTTGCATTTACATGTTTGATAATGAAATATGCATATGAGCATGATGAGATTCATGGTCATACATTGCATGGGTTTGGGATTAGGTATTGGCTCTGTTACTTTGCCAAGGGTACACCTATACACCTCGGTCTGGCAGGGAGACTGGAAAAATGACAGGTAATCTTAAGGTGCAGCTGACCCAAACATGAGAGTTATGATGTTATGTGCATTGTATACATACATGAGCATTAAATGTTTTGTTTTTTTACTTAGATGATTCATCATCTAATTTGGGTTTTGCCCCTAGAATATTCAAACGTTCTAGATGAAGATTGTAGCAGAAACGAGGATGAATGAGGCATGTAATCGCACTTAGCAAAGTGCATGGTGAGTTGTATGATCAGTTGAATGTATGTTATGTAGCTCATGTATTTAAGTTCTGCTACTTCGAATTATGAACGTTTGAGAAATGATGATGTAGAACCTTATTTAGGGTTAATGTTAGTTGAGATCTTATGTTATGTATTAAGTCATGTTGAGAAATTTATGTTCCTGTGATGTAAGAACTGATTTATGATTAATGTTATGATGTTAGGTTCGATTCTAGGTTTCGCATTTAATGTTTATGATAATTATCCTTGGAGATAAATGAATGAAAATTTTAGGATGTATAAGAGCAATGATATGGTTTAATTTTAGTTTTAGTAGCATATAAAAAAAAAAAATTATCCCAAAATTGTCCTGAATTATAACGCGCTCGAAAAACGGGGCGTTACACATATGTTGCTATCATCATAAGGTTTAGATTTCAAATGTATCATATTTTCTTGGGGAATGGTGTAGGCTTCGATGAATGTGTTCATTTAGACTTGATGGAGGCCTATCGTGGGCCAGACTTCACTTACCATGGTTGTTGTCATCCTTGTTTGTTTCGTCAGATATCATTTCACGTTCTCTCATGTGCATGTGGTTGCCATCTCATATTTTCGCATCGCATATTTGAGGTGATAGTAGGTTATTTTCTAATGTGAGTGTGTGAGTTTGTTGTTGTGTGTTCTTTGCAGGGTTTGCCCCGATAATCTTTTGTAATCATTCTTGCATTTTTTCTTAATATATTTTTCATTTACAAAAAAAGAAAGAAAAAATTATTGAAAAACTTGATTGTTGCTCATGGAATTGGCCGAAAGTTTCCATTATTTTTTTTTAGAATTTAATCGAAGTTGTAGAATTAAGATCTATTTGCATCTATCTCTCATCGTATCCACAAATTTTACCGCGTTTCGCAACCTGCGTGTTTCATTATTTACAAAAATGGGTTTCTTTCTTGAAATTGAAATTCATTATTTTCTGTTGAATTCGTTTTCTTGGTAGGTCCCCAAAGAGAAAAACGATTGTTCCCAAAAATAAGAAAAAAAAATGTAGCCAAAAAAGGGAAATTGCTCCTTGGAAAGAAATGCGTCTCTCATTGTACACAAATAAGGCTGGCCATCACTGCTATGCCCAGCCTCCATCACTGCCATCGCCGCCTCTGGATCTAGCGTCGCCACAACCGGCAAGCCCCTGCCGACCACAATTGTCGCTTCAAGCCACCTCTCCCAGCCAGCCACCGACTGGCCACCATCTCTCTCTCTCCGATTTCAACCCTCTGCTCTTTACTTCTCTCGGCCATTGCTCTCCAATGAGAGAAAAATCAAATTTAATGGCCACTTCCTTGCGCGCGCGTACGCGCGCACACACACACACACATATATTAGACATTTAATCCCACAAACTTTTAATAATTCCACATGAGTAATTTATTAATTGCACTTGAGCCCTCCAAACCTTAATTAATTATCATCAAGTCACACAAAATCTTGAGTTCTCCAAAAATTAATAATTAATAATTACTCAGAAAAATCGATTTCATCCTTGAGCCCACACATGACCTTTTCTCTTCTTAACAACGCTTCAGGGTTGACTCACTCACGAAACCAGACCACCCTCATAGTCCCGTTGATTTCCCAGATGTCTCTTACGACCATTTGGTTCTGTTAACAATTCAGACTTATATAGAAACTTTTTCGAAAACTATTCCCGATCTAATTGCTTTCAGCGTCATTAGTCTCATCTTGAGACACTGACCAATCTCGTGCCCTCTTTCACGGACATCCAAATCCTACGGCATTCCATGCCATCGATTCGATAATTTAATTATTAATCAATTTCTCGAAATTAACTTTTGGACTCTTTGGACCACTCAAGGTCCTTTAAAAATAACTGAAAATCCTATTTTTTCCAACACCATATAATATTGAGTATTACACATGCCGCTCGTTCCCTCGATTTCGGTAGAGTAGGCAAATCGCAAACAAGTCTTTGGCTCTTGTCTAACCCGAGTATCAAACTTGTGACTTATTAATACTAATTTTAACGTATCACTTATTTGTTACTTGACCTATATTGACCTATGACCAGTTGCTACTAGTGATTCTTAGTATCTTAATATATGGTGTCTATTTATCAATCGTTATAATGGCTTGTTCCTTGGCCAGAAAGAAGTCACTGTGCATCTACTTCGCCACGTATTGTCTTGATTTCAGTAAAACATATATATTTGATAAATTGCACCAACGATGATTTACTAAAACATATATATATATATATATATTATATGTGATAAATTAAGTAAATAGAGATTAGGTGACTACTAACACCGAAACCTAACAATTTACTAGAAGGGTTTCCAAGGTAACATTTAAAGGAAACGCTTCAAGTACTACAAAATAATTCAGACTATTTCTCATGAGCTTCGAGAAAACTTCTCTTCAAGTCCCTCACCATTTCAAAGAAGTTTCTGTATGTGTATGTGTGTGTTTTCTTTTCTTTTGTGTTTTATTCACTCAGTAAATTCAGTAGATGGGTATGTTTTGTGTCAGCGACTAATACATTTCGGATCTCTTGTCCAAAATTAATATTAGGGATTGATGTTTTGAATTTGACAAATTTAAGTTTGGTTGAGACACATATAAAAGATTCCGTAGGAAATGGTTTCAATAGCAACAACAAACAAGGATTAGGGAATCGACAATGTAATTCAGAAAGTTTCGATGATAATTTTGGGAAGAAAACTTTGAAATTATTTAAAACCTGGATTGTTGCTCACGGAGTTGGCCGAAAGTTTAGATTATTTTCTGTAGAATTTCATCAAAGTTGCAGAATTAAGATCTGCTTGCATCTATCCCTCGTCGTATCCACAAATTTTATCGCGCTTCGCAACTTGTTTCATTATTTGCAAAAATGGGTTTCTTTCTTGAAATTAAAATTCATTGTTTTCTGTTAAATTCATTTTCATGGTCCTAATAATATATCTATCTATATATGTATGTATATGGCTTATTTTGTTTAAATAATAGGATGGGTCTCTAGAAATTCACTGATTAATACAGTTTTCGCTGGGCTTGCAGCTGTAGAAGAAGCAGAAATTGTCTCTCAAGAATTCGGAGCTACTGCATTAATGCAACACAAAAGATGAAAAATTGTCACCAAAAATAAGAAGAAAAAAAATGTAGCCAAAGAGGGGAAATTGCTCCTTGGAAAGAAATGCGTCTCTCATTTTGATTCACATTCATTTATTCTTTTCCTTCATCATTCCGAGTTCTTGTTTTCACGCCAATGAACTTTTCTTCGTACTTTCACTCTCTCCACATATCTTCCATTTCCATGGCAGATGACACAACTATAAATACTGAAACAAACCCATCAAAGTAGCTTGTACAGCCTTCGTGTCGCCATAGCTAGAGAAGAAGTTCAGAGAGAGAGCAAGAGAGAGAGAGATGGAAGGTAAGGAAAAGGGGATTATGGGGGAGGGAAGTAGATATGGAAGCAAGGATGGATCAAAAACCAAGCAGCAGGACAACTTGCTTCCACCACCCAGAAAGAAAGTGTTAGGATATTCTGTTTACTATTAGAATAATATGTTCATGATATTATCTCAATGTATATATTTAACAGATTATGTTTATAGATTATGTTTAGATATATTAGGATTATATTAGGATTCTTCCCCCTTTAGAATATTTTATTCCTGATTTCTCTCTTGTAATGCTGTAACAAATATTTCGTAGCTTGTATTTATACTGTGAATACTCTCAATGAAAATCAAACTCATTCAATTACTTTCATGGTATTAGAGCATAATCAAAATTAGACTTCATCAGCTTCATTCTCTTTTGTTCCATCTGATCTGTCATTCAGCATGAGCAACTCTACCGCCGCTGCCGAGATAGCTCAACCCACCTCCGTTGTGATTGACATGGATAGCCCATACTATCTCTATCCTTTTGATAATCCCGGTGTGAATCTTGTCAATGACACGTTCACTGGCATTGACAATTACAACTCATGGTTCCTTGCCATGTCAATGGCACTCAAAGGAAAAAATAAGTTTGGCTTTGTAGATGGTTCAATTCCCATCCCCAACACCGCAAGTCCTGATTTCTCTCGATGGACTCGCGTAAACAACATGGTAATGTCTTGGCTTCTAAACTCTATTGATCGGTCGCTTGCAAGTACGGTCCTCTATGCTGCCACTACTTCTATGGTGTGGTCCGATCTTAAGGCTCGTTTCTCCTCTTCCAATGGACCCCGTATCTATGAATTAGAGCGTCATCTAGCGACCATCACACAAGGCAGTGATTTGATCACTCAATATTTCAACAAGCTTCGTGGTAATTGGGATGAATTGGCTGTAATTGACCCTCCCCCATCTTGCTCTTGTATGGAATGCACTTGTGGAGCAAAAGACGTATATCACTCTCAACTCGAGAAGTGGCGGTTGATGCAGTTCCTTATGGGGTTGCACGAACTTTTTCAGCAAACACGTTCTCAACTCCTTCTTACTTCCACATTACCTACTGTATCACAAGCTTATTCACTCCTACTTCAAGATGGAGCTCAGCGGCAACATCAGACCTTGCCCTCTGTTCAGGAACACACAACTTTACAAACCTCTACCCTTATTCCCACAAGCAAATATGATCCAGTTGCTGCAGCATCTCAAACACATATGCCTCGTCCTGGACTTTCCCGTAATCGACCAAAATGCACTCACTGTGGCATCATTGGACACACTCAAGATGTCTGTTATAAGCTGCACGGGTACCCTCCAGGACATAAATTCTACAAGAAAGGTAACACTCATGCCTCTCCATCCACCGTTGCTCCACCGAAGCCCTCGGGTACTACAAATCCACTTACTTCCGAGTCCTTGAAACAACTTCTTAGCCTTTTACAGGAGGTAAACCAACCAAACGCTAATCTTAGTGGTAAGTCTCTTGTCCTTTATTCCTCCTTATGTTCACCTCAAGAATGGGTTATCTATACAGGAGCAACTGACCACATTTCTCACAATCAGGATTTATTTTCTCAACCTCTTCTTACTTCCAACACCCCATCCCATTTATCTGTTCCTAATGGCGATTTTGTACCTGTTGATGGCATAGGGAATATAACTATCAACTCCAACATCACCCTGTTTGATGTTTTATATGTTCCCTCATTTAAGTTCAACCTCTTATCTGTTCGCAAATTAACACAAGCTCTAAATTGTGTCATTCTTTTTTATCCTGACCATTGTGTTTTTTAGGACCTTTTGACGACGAAGAAGATTGGTTGGGGCCATGAACGTGGTGGTTTGTATTTCCTCAACGAATCCTTAGCTTCGACCAGCCTGCTTGTTGCATCTTCTTCCACCTGCACACTCATTTAGGCCATCCTTCCACTGATGCTTTACACCCTTTATCACGTACACTTAGCTTTCCCAATAAATCTGTTGAGCATTGTGAGGTTTGTCATTTATCTAAACAGACTCGTTGTCCTTTTCCCATTCATCAGAATAATACAACTGTATTGTTTGATTTAGTGCATGTTGATCTTTGGGGTAAATATTCTACACCCACTCGAAATGGTTATCATTATTTTTTGACAATAGTCGATGATTTTTCGCGCACCACTTGGACTTATTTATTGAAATCTAAGTCAGAGGCTTATTCGTTATTGATTTACTATCTTGCATATGTGGGAAATCAATTTCAAACTTGTGTCAAAATGATTCGTTCTGATAATGGTACCGAGTTCACCAATCAAGCCTTTCAGCAAGTTTTACACGAGTCTGGCATTTTACATCAACTAACTTGTCCTGGCACCCCACAACAGAATGGGGTTGTTGAGCGTAAACATCTTCATCTACTTAACGTAGCACGTGCTTTACGATTCCAATCTGGTTTACCCTTAGAGTTTTGGGGGGATTGCATTCTTACTGCCACTTATCTTATCAACCGTACAGCCACCAAAATTTTGCATGGAAAGACACCATATGAGATGTTGTATGGTCAACCCCCCAATTATTCTCACTTGCGCACCTTCGGGTGCTTGTGTTATGCATCCACCACTCACAAACCTCTTGATAAATTTGATGAGCGTGCTCGACAGTGTGTTTTTCTTGGGTATCCAACAGGATAAAAGGCTTATCGCTTATTTGATCTTGCCACCAAAAAGGTTTTTGTTAGTCGAAGTGTGATTTTTTATGAAGATATTTCCTGTTCAAAACCAATCTGCAGTTACACACACATGATGCTTCAGTGCCTATTCTCCCATTGCCTCTGCCAGATTTGTCCTCTCATGAACCACCTATTGTCCAGCCTCATCAAACAGCACACCAACAAGCAGAAACACCTCATCCACGCCATTCATCACGTATACGCAAACCACCTGCTCATTTTGCTGATTATTATTGCGGCATGGCCTCCACTCAATCTTCTTCCTCTTCAAACGGTACACCTTATCCCATATCTCATTATCTTTGTTTGAGTTCGTACTCCTCTCGCCATCGTCATTTTATTAATTCCATCACCAAACAGATTGAACCCACTTCTTATACAGTTGCTCAAAAAAACCCATTCTGGAGGCAAGCCATGGAGGATGAAATAGAGGCTCTTGAGGCTAATAAAACTTGGATTTTGGATGTTTTACCTCCAGGTAAAAAGGCGATAGGTTGCAAATGGGTCTATCGCATCAAATATAATCCCGACGGGTCCATTGAGCGTTACAAATCTCCTTTGGTGGCCAAAGGTTTTTCTCAAATGGAAGGATTTGACTATATTGATGTATTTGCTCCAGTAGCAAAATTAGCAACTGTTCGTATCGTCCTTAGCCTTGCCGCTTCCAAAGGTTGGTGAACACACCAACTTGATGTTTCCAACGCTTTTTTACATGGTGATTTACAAGAAGAAGTGTACATGCAACTTCCTCCTGGTTATGGTCGAAAGGGGGAGACCCGAGTTTGTCGCCTCCTTCGATCAATCTATGGATTAAAGCAAGCTTCTAGGACTTGGTTCTCTACCTTTTCCAAGACATTACTTGATGTTGGTTTTGTTCAATCCAAGGCAGACTACTCTATGTTCACTTTTACCCGCGTCACTTATATGACTGTTTTACTTGTCTATGTCGATGACATTGTCATTACGGGTAATGATGATCTAGTAGTGTCTCTAATCAAATCCTATTTGTTAACATGCTTTCACCTCAAAGACCTTGGATCATTGAAGTATTTTCTTGGTATAGAAGATGCACGATCTACAACTGGCATCTTCTTGAATCAACGAAAATATGCTCTTGAAATTCTCTCTGATACTGGCCTACTTGGGAGCAAACCTATATCCACGCCACTCGACTTCAATCATAATCTATATACCACATCCGGTGAATCACTTGCAGATCCCACCCCATATCGTCGCTTAGTGGGTCGACTCTTGTATCTCACCGTCACAAGACCAGACATTACATATGCTGTAAATTTCCTTTCTCAATTTATGTCTGTACCACAGAATGCTCATTGGCAAGTAGCTCTTCGTGTGGTCCGTTATGTCAAAGCTGCCCCTGACCGTGGTATCTTCTTGGCTGCCGATTCATCACTACAACTTCGAGCTTATTGTGACGCAGATTGGGCCTCATGTCCCACCACCCGTCGATCTGCCTCAGGTTATTGCACTTTTCTTGGCACTAGTCCCATTTCTTAGCGCACTAAAAAACAATCCACTGTTTCTCGCTCATCTGTTGAAGCCGAATACCGTGCAATGGCTAATGTTGTTAGTGAAATAAGATGGTTACAGACCCTGCTGCATGAACTTCATCAGCCATCACACCCAGCCAATTTACACTGTGACAATCAGGCCGCTCTTCACATCTCCAACAATCCCGTTTTTCATAAACGAACCAAACACGTTGAAATTGATTGCCACTTCGTCCGTGAAAAAATTCAAGAGGGAAAACTCCGCACTACCTTTGTTCCATCCACAGAACAGATTGCTGATATATTTATCAAAAGTCTTCTCCCCAGTTCCTTTGCTTCACTTACATCCAAGCTTCTACACTGGCCTGGTGATATTGCTTGAGGAGGAGTGTTAGGATATTCTGTTTACTATTAGAATAATATCTTCATGATATTATCTCAATGTATATATTTAACAGATTATGTTTACAGATTATGTTTTGATATATTAGGATTATATTAGGATTCTTCCCCCATTAAAATATTTTATTCTTGATTTCTCTTTTGTAATGATGTAACAAATATTTCACAGCTTATATTTATATTGTGAATACTCTCAATGAAAATCAAGCTCATTCAATTACTTTTAGAAAGTGACGCCGATGATGAAAGACTGTGCTGCTTCCAAAATTAAGAAGATCCTAGACCTGAACAAGGTCAATCCTGGTGGCTCTTAGCCCTGCTTGATCATGCCAGCTACAGCACACATGATTCAATCATTATTCTGGCAAAAAGAGTTTCTTTTCTTTATTGCTTTTTTGGGTTGTGTTTGTGTCCTGTATTACGTTGTCTCTATCTCCATGTTAACAGTTCTTTTCGATTCGATGGTGCCTGTCATGTAGTTGTACGGGGTTAATAATTAAACATAAGTTCCAGTCTTTCTTGTTTTTATTTTCTTTTATGTTTCCCAAGTGGAAATTCCGTCAAAAACAGTGAACAAAGAACCGAACAAACAAATTGCTTAGGATGAGGCACAGCTGCAGAGATCCTCTCCTCTGCCATTTATGTATTATTGTGATAAAATTATTGCTTTTATTTTCTTGTCTCCACTGGACTCTTTCCCTGCATCAGATAAATTTGCTGCTAATTAATTAGATCCTCCCTCTCTTCCTCCTTTTTCAATATTTGTATGGTAAAGAGAGATTTAGTCTTAGGAATTTTGTTTTTAATGGAGTCTATTACTAATTAACCTAAAAACTTGAAGACTCTTTATATACTTTTTCATATCATACATAATTAAATATTTGAGATTGATCTAATTCAAAAAAAACAAATTGGATTGTTTTAAGTGAGTTCATTTGGTTTAATAAACTTATTTTTTACAACCTAAAATTTTAATTAATAGTAGATCATTTACTAAAAATATTCTAACAATTTAGACCTAAAATCACAAGTCACATGGTCCTCGAGATCGTATGAAAGCTAGTTGGAATATTTTGAACTGATTCTTGTAGAGGCTAAGTATATAAATTTTGTTTAAAAACTTGATTTTGAACATGCTTAAGTGTTTAGATTAATTACTTACAAAGGGTCGTGAAATTGTTAGTTAAATATATATAACTTAATCAATATACTTAAATATTAATTCTTGATTATAGTCTTCTCTTTTTAAATTATCTTAAAACGAAAACTTCAAAGCATTTCACCTTATAACATTCATCAATTTGTGAACTTCAAACTATTTTATGATATAACATTTCTGCGAAAATGATAGGGAAAAGAAGACAAAATAATCTTGTATAGTATACAAAAAACCATACTAGGATACCCAAAAAAAAAAAAAAAAAAAGCATGCAAAAAAGATAAAGGAAAGTTGTCGGGCAACCTAGCTAGTATACACCAAACACCCAAATTTTTTTTATATTTTATATGCATATGTGGACAATAATACAAACTAAGCTCATCAGCAACAAAAGTGAAAGAAGGGAAAAGAAACACACGCCAAGCACTTTGGAATATTAAGGCAAACATACAAAAAATGAAACAGAAACCAAAACTCATGCATACAAAAAAAATTCTTTTTTTTTTTTTTTCCCTTGGCATGTGGAGACTTTCTTTTATTTTTTTTTAATGTTTTCTCAATTAAATGAACACCAAGTGGTACCAAATCAAGGTGGGTCATAAACATGCGGACACTTAACAAAATAAATTAAATTAAAATCTAATAAAAATAGAAATCTATCAACTGAAACTTGATGTAACTGTGAATAGTAGATAGGAATAGACATAAGAAATCATAGCTAGAGTGGGTGTGCCTTGAAACTGCTTCCAAAGAAGAAAATGATTACCAAATTGCAAGCAAAAAGTTTAAAAAGTTACCAAAAGGAAAACACTTTGTAGAGAAGGGAACAAAGCAACACGTGAAGTTAACCTTGCAATTATTAGGCAGCTCATGAAAATATTCTGAAAACACAAATATGTAATTACAACAACGATAGTTTATTGAAACATATAAATTTAACCATTTAATTAGGTAATAATAGACGACAACACAGCAATTTAATTATAGCAGAAGGGTTTCCATGACAATGAAAGGAAAAGCTTTAAACTATGAAAAATCCAGATTGATGAAGCAAAATAGAAATAAATAAAAAAAAAAACTCCAGATTGTCTCTCAAGAACTACCAAAAGTCTTTGTTGATGGTGCTGCTGGAGACAAGGCAAAGAGGAGGAAGTTCTATAAATTTCCAGAACCTTAAGGATTGTGATTCATTCTGAATAATATTTATAGGACCACAAAAGTGACTCTTGGATATTCACCACATAATTAACAACAAACTATACATACCAATATAGACTACTAAATACAGATTATTAAATATAACTAATACAAGTTTATCTTCTCAACACTCCCTCTTAAACTTGTAATTTAGTCTTTAACGACTCCAAAAACAGCTCTCAATTTGCAGAAATCTTCAAACTTTAGAGCTTTAGTGAATATGTCAGCAACTTGGTCATTAGATGTTACATGCTTGAGTTGAATATCCTTTTTCCCAATGCATTCTTTGATGAAATGGTATTTGGTGTCTATATGCTTGCTTCTATCATGAAAAATTGGATTCTTTTCCAAAGCAATAGCTGATTTGTTATCAACAAAAATATCAGTAGTTCTGTCTTGCTCAAATTTCAGAATTTTTAGTAGCCTCCTCAACCAGATAGCATAACAGATGCAAGTGGCTGCTGCAACATATTCAGCTTCACAGGTTGAAAGAGTAACAATTGACTATTTCTTTGAACTCCAAGCAAATGCAGTAGTGCCTATGAAGAAAACAAAACCAGTAGTACTTTTCCTATTATCGTCTCCTCCCCAATCACTGTCACTAAACCCACACAATCTACAATCATTTGCAATAGTATAAAATAAACCATAATCCAATGTCCCTTTAACATACTGAAGAATCCTCTTGGCTTCCTTCATGTGAGTCAAACTTGGAGCTTTCATATAACAACTAATGACACCAACTCCATACAAAATATCTGGCCTTATACAAGTTAAAAAATGCAGTCTTCCAACCAATCTTCTAAATAGAGTTGGGTTTACCTTTTTAGTACTGTCAAACTTAAAATACTTGATTCCATATTCCACAGGTGTAGCAATTGAATTGATTCTTTCCATCTTGAATTCTTTCAAGATTGCTTCTACATAAGTCTTTTGGGAAAGAAAAATCCCTTCTTCACTTTGCTTCACCTCAATTCCAAGATTATAAGACATGAGTCCCAAATGAGTCATCTCAAATTTTACAATCATTCTTTCCTTGAATTCTTCAAACATCCTCATCTTACTGCTAGTGAAAATCAAATCATAAACATATAAACAAACATACAGAATTTCTCCATCCTTATTCTCCTTGGCATACAAAGCATGTTCATAAGGGAACCTTGAAAACCCATTTTTCTAGAAATATTCATCAATATAGGTGTACTAGGCGCTTGGGGCTTGTTTAAGGCCGTATAAAGCTTTCTTTAATTTCAGCACCTTGTCTTCTTGTCCTTCAACAACATAACCCAATGGTTGCTTCACATTAATCTCTTCTTCTAAAGTTCCATTCAAGAAGGCTGAGTTTACATCCATCTGAAAAATCCTCCAACGTTGTTGAGCTGCGAATGAAATAATTGGTTGAATAGTTTCCAAGCGAGCCACTAGAGTAAAGACTTCATCATAATCAATTCCAGCCCTTTGAGTGAATCCCTTCGCGACAAGCCAAGCTTTGTACTTCTCCACTTCTCCCTTAGCATTCTTCTTTATTTTATAAACCCACTTTACTGCCATAGGTTGTTTTCCCTTCGGAAGTGTTTCCAATTGCCAAGTATTATTCCTTTCAATGGCTTTCATCTCTTCATTCATAGCCAATCTCCATCTTTTGTCTTTGACAGCTTCCTCAAAAGTCATTGGTTCTGTATTAGAAAATAAACAGAATAAAGTGGAATTATTGATTTCTTTTGTTGCTTCATAAATGTCATTTAAACTTCACATATGAGGTGGCCTTTCGGAGGAGCTTTGAGGAGACAAATTTCTTGGGTATGTTTGAGTTGTATAAGGAGGAGTCTGTGGAGCAACAACAACCTGATCTTGAGGTTGATCTATAGCCAAAAAATCATCAAATAAAGGAAGAAAATTATAATTTTCATCTTGAGGAACATTCCACTCCCAAGAGCCATCTTCATTAAACTCCACATCTCTGCTAATGACAATTTTTCCGTTCCGAGGATTATAAAGTTTATAACGCTTTGAGTTTTTTGCATAACCAATAAATACAAGTTTCTCACTTTTATCATCCAATTTGCTTCTTGTTTCATCAAGAACATAAACATAACCAATACTACCAAACACTCTCAAATGAGAAATATCTGGTTTCTTTCCACTCCATGCTTCTTGTGGAGTCATTTGCATCAATTTCTTTGTTGGACTTTGATTATTCAAATAAACTGCACATGCCACTGCTTCAACGCAAAACTCCTTTGGCATTCTCTTGCTCTTAAGCATACTGCGAGCCATGTTAAGAATGGTTCTATTTTTTTGCTCTACAACACCGTTTTGTTGGGGTGACCTTGGAATAGTCAACAAATGTTGAACACCAAGATCATCACAAAATTGATTAAACCTGTCTAATGTGAACTCCTCTCCTCGATCAGTTCGTATGAGTTTGATAGAACAAGCACTTTCATTCTCAACTTGAGCTTTGAATTTCTTGAAAACTTCGAATGCATCAGATTTTTCCTTCAATAAGTAAACCCAAGTTTTGCGAGTATAATCATCAATAAACAACAAAAAATACATGTTCTTCCCATAGGAATTTGGTTTGAGAGGACCACATATATCAGCGTACACCAATCCAACTGGTTGTAAGGCTTAAGAGAAAGACTCCTTCAGAAAACTCTTCTTGGTCTGCTTACCATACATACAACCTTCACAAATTTGATTGGGATGACTAATGAAAGGCAAACCATGCATCAACTTTTTTTTGGATAGTAGCTCCAGTCCTCCAAAATTTAAGTGACCCATCCTAAGATGCCACAGCCATGACAAATCATTTGTAGTTGTAATACCCCAAAAATTATCAAGGTTATAAATGGCATATTATGAAGGGCATAAATGAAATTTTTGAAAAAATGAGGCTATAGGGTACACTATCGCAGTTTTAAGATACCAAATCAGCTGAAGGGAGTACCCCGAACCTTAGATGCTTAAGGAAAATGGTATAGTATGGAAAAACGTTTCAAGTTGTGATTTTAGGTGATAAAAGAAGTGGGATCGGGAACAGTTTTCGGTACATGTGTCGACCGAGCTGAGAAAATCAAATCGACATAAGGAACCTTCAAATATTTAACGGAGCGTGTTAAGGACCAATATTCAATGTATGAAACAACTCTTGAGCGATTTTGGGTTGAAACGAATGGATTTAAGGTTAAATCAACTAGCCGGGCCTAAGTATAATTTTTGAAATTTACCTGAGAGAAGTCAAAACGATATATCTTGAGGAATTTCGAAGGTGAAATGAGAAGTACAAAACTTGTGGGCCTTAGTGGTATAGTTGGATTTATCAGGGGTACTGTAGAGAGGGCAGAAATGTCAATTGAAGAAACTAGGGGGGCTAAAGTGCAATTAAGAAAACTTGGTGGTGTGAACACAACAAGCAAAAGTCAGCCGCCGCCTTCCACCGCATGTGGAGGCTGAATCTTGCAATGGGACGACCAAGGGTGACCTAGGGGAGGTAGTATACGGCCGTGGGAAGCTTGGAGGCCAAGCCTTGACCGATGATTAACCGAGAGGTTGTCGAAATTTGGGTATAAATAGGGGCCGAGGGCTTTGAATTTTGGAGCATAAAATCGACCGAGTTTTTGGATGTTTTTGAGAGAGTGATTAAGGGGTTTTTGATCCTTGCGTAAATGAGAAGAGTTTGGGAGCATTTGGAGGCATTTTGGAGGCCGATTGAAGCTCGGTCAGAATTGGGTGGCGGACCGCCTACTATCGCCTGTAACTGCTTGTTTGGGGCATTTTTTGGTGGTGTTTCAGCCTGAAATTGGTGCCATTGTAATTGACACATCAAGGGCTTCAAGAGGGTGTCAATGTTTTGGCCATCAGAGCTGTCATCGGCGGTCGAAAATCTAAGGAAGGAGGTGGCGTGTGGCTACACGCGCCACACACCACGCATTGAGCGCGTGAGGGCGCGTGAACAGGGGTAAATTCAAGATTTCTCTTCTAGTATTTTTCTTGATTTATGTTAGGAATTATCGTGTGGAAAAATTGAGAAAAATGTTTTAGGAAATAATTATTTTGGAATTATCAAGGTAAAAATTGGGAGAAAAATAGAGAAAATTAAGAAAAATTTGAGAAAAATGGATTTTAATGCTTCCTTAATTAATTATGGTGTTTAGGAGTGTAGTGGCTCGAGGTTGAGAATAAGTACAAGTATTTGTGTTTTGGCATGCAAAACGAGGTTGTGTACGAGGATTAAGGCGATCCGATTACATTCGAGGTGAGCGTTCTACCTGGAAACTTGGTTTTAAGTTGTGAGTTGTTCACTACCAAAACTTATTTACTACGGGTGTTTTACCCTAAAAACTTAGTGTTTATCCTATCTAAAAGTGTTGTGACTTATTCATACAAAATGGTTTTCTTGCATGCAAACGGTAACCGGTGACAGTTGGTTTATGAGGGAGGTTCGTCCCTAAATGTTTTGAACTTGTGCATTATATTTTATAAAATGTTGTTTATATGATGCATTAAATTGTGAAATGTGGCATTGTCTTGCGTTCTGTGTGTCCGTATGGAATGTCAGCCTAAGATGTTGTCTGGATAGTGTAGCCATAATTCTCTAAGGGCGTGACGAAATAATAGGGGTATCTTGTGCTTAAGTTCATGCCGGGATAGTTGCCTTGGTTTTCGTGCCAGGCCGTTTGGTCAGGAAAGTTGCACAGATGACTAGGTGGTCCATATTGTGTAGTTCATGTGGGATGTCAGCTAAGGATGTTGTTTGGATAGTGTAGCCATAATTCTCCAAGGGTGTGATAGAATAATAGGGGTATCTTATGCTGGTGACTATGTCGGGATAACTGCCTTGGTTTCCGTGCTAGACCGTTTGGTCAGGAAAGTTGCACTGGGATGACTAGGTGGTCTATGTGAAATTTTGGAGTTGGGACTACGTGGTGGTTCCTGGATGCTTAGAGTGAGAACGTAATCTCCGACATAAATGTGGTGAGTCGGGTTCTTGCATTGATGTGACCCTTCTGGGCCGAGAGTTGATAACGATTATTCCTAAAATGTTGGAGAGATGCGTTGACTTGCCCTTCTTAAGCTAGAATCACGTCATGTCGATGTGTCGGTATGGTGGCTTAGCTTTTAGAGAGATTTTTCTTTTTCCGTGGTAGGCTAAGCTTTTGGGATTCTCTTGAGCTAGGGCTTACCGGGTGTATTGGTTTATTTTATGTCTTGCATTCATTTATGAAAAATGTGTTTTTGAACTCTCACTTAGATGATTCATCTTCTAATATGGACTTTGTCCCTAGAATATTCAAATGTTCTAGGTGAAGGCAGTAGTGCGAAGGGAAAGAGAATTGCCAAGGAGTGACGGTGATTAGTGGATAGTTTAGTTTATGTCATTTTCAATTATATTGTTAATTTTGATGACATCATGTAAATGTTGGTTCGACTTTATATTATAAATAAAGTGGTTTTGATTGTGTCTATTGAGGTTTCAATCTAGCTTCAGCATTTGAGATGTTGTATCTGTCTTAGTTTATTAATTGTTCATAGTTGATATACTGAGAAGGTGTAACAGGATCTTCGAGGAACGGTTTTGTGTTGAGTTTTCGTTGATTGGAAAAAAAAAAATATATCCCCGGAATCTTATGTTACCTAATGCCCTGGGAAGGCGAGGTGTTACAATAGTAGCCTTTAAACACTTGGGACTATCACTATTGATATTCAGTTTAAACATTTTATTTTTTGATAATGGAACTTTTTCTATCATTCTCCCTTTTCCATCTCTCATAGCCAGCCCATTCTTACTCATCTCTATCTCATACCCTTTTTCCAAAAGCTGCCTAATTCTCAAAATATTTATTTTGAAGGTTGGAACATAATAAGCATGAGAAATAAATTGGTGATCTCCATTCTTTAGTCTAAAAATTAAGGATATCTTATTATCTGCCATAACTGAAACTTTAGTTTTATCACCAAAAGAAATACTACTTTTAATAGACTCATCAAGACTACAAAACAAAATCTTTATTATCATTCATATGATTACTAGCTCTAGAGTCGAGGTACCAAAACTTCTGATTCCTTTCATCATCTCCATTAGAAGTCAGCAACAAAGTGGACTCTTCATCTTCTTCAGCCTCAACAAAATTTGCCCTTTCATTTATGCTTGAATTCAATCTACAATCTACAGCAAAATGCCTAAATCCTTGACAATTGTAACATTGTACACTAGATTTCTGACCACGACCACCTTGAAACCATCCAACTCTGCAACGTCCTCTTGACTTTTGTTTTTGAAAATCTGGTTCTCTTGACTTTTGTTGCTGAAAATCTGGTTCTCCTAACTTTTGTTGCTGAAAATCTGGTTCTTTAATATTAGGAAAAGTTTTGCCTCTTTTACCTCTTCCACGAATCCAACCTCGACCTCTACCTCTTACTCTTCCTAGACCTCTACCACATCCTCCAACAAATTGTTGTTGCATATATTCCTTTTTATTTAAATTCAGTTTTTCCTGTAATACATGTGCAATAGGCTCTTCTCTTTTCTTTAATCTTTCTTCATGGGATTGTAATGAACCCAAGAATTCATCTACTGTCATTGACGCCAAATCCTTCGACTCTTTAATGGCAGTTACAACATAATCAAATTTTGGAATCAAGGAAAGAAGAATTTTTTCAATCACACGAACATCTTCCATCTTCTCTCCATCTCTTTAATTGTTTAACAATTGTCAAAACTGTCTTAAAATACTCTTCAACAAATTTAGACTCTTTCATCTTGAGATTTTCATACTCATCTCTCATAGTTTGTAGACGCACTTTAATTACTTTGTCTTTCCCTTTAAATGAAATTTGGAGAACCTCCCATGCATCCTTTGCACTTGTTGCATTATACATTTTTTCAAACATACTCTCATCCAAGCACATATGGATAAGAGTAAGTGTTTACTGGTCTTTCTTTTTTACCTTCTGCAAAGCATTTCTTTGTGTAGCCGTCATTACTTCCTCATTCTTCTACTACTAGTCACATCCCTTTTCTACAATCTCCCACACATCTTGCAATCCCAACAAAGCTTTCATTTTGATGCACCGATTGTCATACATAGTTCTCTTTGGCGAGTTTTGGAAATTGGAAGGGAAACATCCCGTTCATCATGAATCAACTTGACGTAACTCTGATACCACACTGTTGGAGAGAAGAAACGAAGGAGGAAGTTCTGTAAATTTCTAGAACCTTAACAATTGTGATTCATTCTGAGTAATATTTATAGGACCACAAAAGTGACTCTTGGATATTCACCACATATATAATTAATAGCAAACTTGTAATACCCTGTATTGGCATAAGATTGCCACGTAATTTCGAGGGGCTTTGGATACCGAAAAATGGGTTTGATGGTAAAATAAATCGTCGAATCAGCTGTAGGGAGGACCCCGGGAGTTATATGCCTAAAGAAAACGGTACATCAGTATTGATTAATACAAGATAAGATTTATGGTAAGGAAAGAAATCGGATTTGAAACGATTTTCGATACAGCTAGAATTCAGGCTGAGGAACTGAATGAGGGTAAGGGATTCCCGAGAAGTCAACGGGACCCCGAGTAGGGCTATATTAAATATGAGAAACAACTCTTAAGAGGTTTCGAGAAGAAACATAAAGATTTTCAGTCAGCATATGATTCTACGTTTAATCAGGCCTAGGTGTAATTTATTAATTTTGGTCAAGGGAGGTCTAAATGATAGTTTTTCTTTGTTTTTGAGAGAGGAATCAAGAGTTTAGATCTTATGGGGCTTAATGGGATAGTTGGATAATTCAGGGGCTTGAGAATAAGGGTCAAAATGTAAAAGAAAGTTTCAAATAGGGTTAAAATTCTTCAAATGGGGTTAAAATTCAATTTTAAAAAATTTGCTCAAGCATGGCAGATCTGGTCGCGATTTTGGCTGGAAAATCCGGAGAAATGGCAGCTCAATCTCGTCAGGGCATGGCCAAGGATGGTCCAAGAGACATGTTGGAGAAGCTATGGCTGGAGATTGACCACGTGGGGGTCGGTTTTGGCTTATAAATAACAAGGGTTCTTGGCCGATTTTGGAGTAGCAAATTGCTCGAGTTTGAGGACAAATCAAAGGAAGCCAATGAGGGGCTTTTGATCTTTGAGCTAAGAGAAGAGTTTCTGGAGATTTTCGTGAGTTTTCGAGGGTGTTTCGAAGGTGGCCGGAAAGGCGAGGCGGTCTGCCTATCGTGACTTGCAACTCGACTTTCGGTGGGTATTCTGGTGGCCTCTCAGCCTGAAACTAGTGGTGTTGTGATCGAATGAAGAACGACTTCAAGGGGGTACCTTTGTTTTGGTCATCAGAGCAACCGTCGACGACCGGTTCAACGAAGAAGACGGTGGCGCGTGGTTGCACGCGCCAACTTCTGCTCGCACCCAAGCGCGTGACAGGGGCATTTTCGGTATTTCTTCTTCCAGAATTTTTGTTGATTTATTTTATGATTTATCATGTGAAAAAATTGGGAGAAATAGTTGAGAAAATAATTATTTTGGAATTATTGAGGTGAAAATTGGGAGAAAATAAAGGAAATTATGAAAAAATTAAGGAAAATATATTTTAATGATTCCTTAATTAAATATGGTGTTTTATGAGTGACGTGGTTCGAGGTTGAGTACAAGAACGAGGATAGAGGCGGTCCGAAAACATTAAATGTGAGTGGCTGTGCCAGAAAAAATTTGTTGTGGCATGCGAATGGTTTACTGTGAGTTGCTCAGTCCAATTCTTGTATATAATCTTATTATTGTTGATTTATCGGGAGCGGTTGGTTTCGTGCGATGGTTCGTCCAAACGATTATTTACTCATGCTGTAATACACGGGAATAATTTGAGGATAAAAATGATATTTAATAAAGGGCATAAATGGAATTTTGAAAAAAATAAGACTATAGGGTACACTAACACAGTTTTGGACGACCGAATTAGTTAGAGGGAGTACCCCGGACCCTAGATGGCCAAGGAATCGGTATAGTGTTGATGAGTGATTTAAATTATGATTTTTTGTGATGAAAGAAATTGGATCAGGAACAGTTTTCGGTACAGCAAAAAATACAGCTGCCAATTAGGTCGTAATACCGAATTATTATAGATGATGTCCAAAAATTCAATGGAGTGTGTCTACGACTAATATTTGATGTATAGAACAACTCTTAAGTGATTTCAGGTCGAATTGAGTGGATTTAAGGTCCAAACGATCAATCGGGCCTAAGTGTAATTTTCTTAATTTGCTCGAGGGAGGTCAAAACGGTAATTTTACGGGAGTTTCAAGGGGGGAAACGAGAAGTACTAATCTTGAGGGTCTTAGTGATGGTGCTAGAAAGATTAGGGGCTTGAGGTTAAGGGCCAAAATGCAAAAGAAAAATTCAAGAGGGACAAACTGTAATTTTTGAAAAAGCTTCACGCACATAGCAGATCTGGCCTAGGTTTTGGCCTGAAAATCAGGAGATTTGGGCAGCAAATCTCGTCAGGGCATAGCCTAGGGTAGTCTAGGAGGCGTGGGGGAGAAGTTTTGGCCGGAAATCGGCCACTTGGGGGTCGGATTTAGCTTATAAATACCAAGGGCTTTTGCCCGAATTTGAAGCACCAAATAACTCGAGTTTGAGGGCGAATTGAGGGAAGCCAATAAAGAGCTGTTGATCCTTGAGGTGAGGGGAGAATTCCTGGAAATTGTGGTGAATTTTCGAGGTGATTTGAAGGGGTTTCGAAGGTTGATCGGAAAAGGGAGGCAGACCGCTTACCGCCGCCTATAACCGGCCGTTTGGTGGGTTTTCCGGTGGCCTTTCGACCTAAACCAGTGGGGTTGAGATCGATTCTTTGTCGACTTTCAGGGGGTATGGGTTTCGGGGTGATCGGAACAACCGCTTGCTGCTGGCTCGAGGTTAAAGACGGTGGCGCGTGAGCTGCACGTGCCAGCCTTTGCTTGCACCCACTCGCCCACGCGTGAGGGCGCGTGAAAGCTCAGGTATTTGTGGAATTTTTTTTATTATTTTAGGAAAAATAAATTAGGAATTATGGTAGAAGAAAATTTTGAAAAATGTTAGAGAAAATGGTCATTTGTTAATTTTCAAGGGAAATAAGGCTTATGAAAAATAGGAGGAGGTGTAGGAAAATTTTCAGAAAATTCTAAAAGTTAGGAAATATTTATTTATGAATTGTTATGAAGAAAAATTGAGGAAAAACCTTGAGTAGGCATTTATTAGAATTTTTGAGAAATATAGAGGAAATAGGAAGAAAATTACAAAAAACTTGAAAAATAGATATTGATATGATTTTGAACAAACATGATGTATAGGGTATCGTTGAAGCTCAAGGTTGAACTATAGAGCGTCTGGCATAAGGATCGAGGTCGGGCACGCAAATTGAGGTGTATTGCGCTTTTCGAAAAAAGTTGAGTTGTAAGGTGAGTGGTTCTACCCAAAAAGACTTATAGTAGCATGTGAATGGTTTACTATGAGTGTTCATCCCTATGGCTTGGTTTATTGTGATGGTTTGTCCAAACGGTTAATTACACATGCATTGAATTTCGCACGATAAATTGCATACATTGAGATGTTGATTTTATGATTTTCTGGCATTGGCATGTTGTGTTGTTAACCTGTGACGTAGCTCTCGAGTGTCAGCACTCAGAATGCGTGCCAAGGGTTAATGCTATGTGACCCACTTGGGACGGGACTGAGACGGACTTCACCCTACTGTACTCAAGTGGCGGGACTGAGAGTGGACATCACCTAGTTGTTGGCTTAAGTGGCAGGGATGAGAGTGGACACCACCCCAGGTTCTTTGACCAATAGCATTAATATCGATGTGTCGTGCATTTCGGGGATAGTGCTGATATGACACTCTTGGGGCTAGGGTTGCGTTGGGTTTTTGAATGCTTTTGAGTAGGAGCGTAAAACCTAACAATGACAATGGAGTGATTCTCGGGTTCATATGTCGAGGTTGTCCCTCTTAAGCAAGATTGGTTTGCCAATGGGTCGATGTGGTCGTGTCGCCTTTAGAGAGATTGCATTTTTCCCGGTTAGGGCTAAATGCTGTGTGGGATTCTCTTAGACTGGGGCATGTTAGAATTTATTAGTTTTATATATATGATTTTGCATATCTGCATGAAAATGTTTTTGAACTCTCACTTAGATGATTCAACATCTAATTTGGATTATGTCCCTTGAATATTTAAATGTTCCAAGTGAAAGCAGTGGCGCCAAGGGAAAGAATGTCATCGAGATGTAGCTGCTATGTTTAGTTTTCGTAGGTTTTGTCTATGATTACGATGTTAAGAGATTATGTAATATTTTGATATTTTTATATGAAACATTGATTTGGTTATTGTAAAAGGAATTGTCGGTTATCTTTCATTAAGGTTTCGATCTTGCTTCTACTGATGTGTTTGATAATACATGTCTCAATCTATTAATTGTTTTAAATTTTGATATGTTAAGAAGGTATAATTGGGATTTTCGGGAAATGATTATGATGAGAGTATGTATATCGACAGATTTATGTTGTGTGTTTGAAAAAAAAAAAAAATATTTTCGAAATCTCGAGGTAACGCGCGCTTGGGAAAAGTGGGGCGTTACACATGCATTGAATTTCGTTCGGTAAATTGCATACATTGAATTGTTGATTTGATGTCATACATGTTATGATTTTCGGCATTGGCATGTTATGTATTGTCCATGTGAGTCGTGAGTTTATAACCCGTAACGTGGCCCTTGAGTGACAGCACTCGGGGTGTTGTCGAGGATTAATGCTATGTGACCCACTTGGGACGGGGCTAAGGCGGATTTCACCCTACGGTGTTCAAGTAGCGGGGCTGAGAGTGGACACCACTTCGGTTGTTGGCTAAAAGGGCGGGGCTGAGAGTGGACACCACCCTAGGCTCTTTTGAGCAATAGCATTAATACTGAGGTGTCGTGATTCCGGGGATAGTGCTGATGTGATACTCTTGGGGCTAGGGTTGCGTAAGGTTTGGAATGCTTTGAGTAGGAGCGTAATGCCTACTAATGGCAATGGGGTGATTCCCGGTTCATATGTCGAGGTTGTCACTCTTAAGCAGGATTGTGTTTGACAATGGGTCGATGTGGTCGTGTTACCTTTAGAGAGATTGCATTTTCCCCGGTTAAGGCCAAGTACTATGAGGGATTCTCTTAGGTTGGTGTATGTCAGGATTTGTTGGTTTTATATATGATTTTGCATATATTCATGAAAATATTTTTGAACTCTCATTTAGATGATTTAGCATCTAATTTGGAATATGTCCCTAGAATATTCAAACATTCTAGGTGAAAGCAGTGGCTCCAAGGGAAAGGATGTCATCGAAATGTAACCGCTATATTTAGTTTTCGTAGGTCTTTGTCTATGATTACGATGTTAAGAGATTATGTAATATTTTGATATTTTCATGTGAAACATCGATTTCGTTATTTAACTGTAAAAGGAATTTGTTTGTTATATATAATTGAGATTTCGATCTTGCTTCCGGTGGTGTGTTTGGTAATACCTGTTTTAGTCTATTAATTGTTTTAAATTTTAATATGCTGAGAAGGTATAATCGGGATTGTTGGGAAATGATTATGATGAGGGTATGTATATCGAGAGATTTATGTAGTATGTATAATGTTGAAAAAAAAAATATTCCTGAAATCTTGAGTTAACTTACGCTTGGAAAAAATGGGGCGTTATAAAACTAGATATATCAATATAGATCACTAAATACAGATTATTAAATATAACTAATATAAGTTTATCTTCTCAACAGTTCTCCCACCATTTCATCCTGAAAGTTTATAAGGCGCATCACCGTATTCCTCCCAACATTTCTCACGAATTTCGCTTTGATGAATTCAAACTCATTATATCTATCTTTTTTTTTTTTCTCCGATACGTAGTTATCTTTCAGCCACAGATTCACGTTTCTGTCCACGCATGTTTCCTCAAAATCTGTAGAACTTAGTTGGCTTCTGTCCAAATTAATGGTAGGGATCAGTTTTACTGATTATGAAACACTCCACAGGTTAAACAAAGATTAGGGAAACAAGAAAGTAATTGACAGAAAGTTTCCATGGCGTAGTGCTGGAAATAAAGCTTTGAAATTATTGAAAATGTAATGTCTCCCACGCGGTTAAGACTCGAGTTTTCAGTTTAGTTTCTCCAAACGTTAAAGGAAGTTGCTAATTAAGATATGTTCACATCTTGTGTCTCGCCGTATCGACGAATTTTGCCGCGTTAGAGGATTTGATCAGGGAGAAAATGGTTTTTCTGAAGTTCATAATTAACCGGCATATGACTAAAATACAAATTCAATATTTCTGTTAAAATTAAGATCTGTTTGAATCTATCTCTCGCCGTATCCATAAATTTTAGTCCAAATTATAACTAAAATGGTTTCATTGTTTGCAAAAATGGGTTTCTTTCTGGAAATTGAAATTCGTTGTTTTCTGTTAAATTCATTTTCTTGGTCCTAATAATATATATATATATATATATATGTATGTATATGGTTTATTTTCTTTAAATTATAGGATGGGTTTCCAGAAATTCACTAATTAATTCAGTTTCCGCTGGGCTTGCAGCTGTAGAAGAAGCAGAAATTGTCTCTCAAGAATTCTGAGCTACTTTATTAATGCAACACAAAAGATGAAAAATTGTCACCAAAGAGAAAAACAATTGTCCCCAAAAATAAGAAAAAAAAAAAATGTAGCCAAAGAGGGGAAATTGCTCCTTGGAAAGAAATGCGTCTCTCATTTTGGTTCACATTTCTTCTTTTCCTTGATCATTCTGAGTTCTTGATTTCACGCCAATGAACTTTTCTTCGTATTTTCACTCTCTCCACATATCTTCCATTTCCATGGCAGATGGCCCAACTATAAATACTGAGACAAACCCATCAAAGTAGCTTGTACAGCCTTCGTGTCGCCATAGCTAGAGAAGAAGTTCAGAGAGAGAGAGAGAGACATGGAAGATAAGGGAAAGGGGAATATGGGAGAGGGAAGCAGATATGGAAGAAATGATGGATCAAAAACCAGGCAGGACAGCTTGCTTCGGCCATCCAGAAAGTCAGTGAAGACGATGATGAAACAGGTTGTTGCTTCTGAACTTAGGAAGATCACAGACAAGAACATGGTCAATCCTGGAGACTCTTAGCCCTGCTTGATCATGCCAGCTACAGCACATATGATTCAATCATTATTCTAGCAAAAAGAGTTTCTTTTCTGTATTGCTTTTTTGGGTTGTGTTTGTGTCCTGTATTACTTTGTCTCTATCTCCATGTTAACATTTCTTTTCGATGGTGCCTGTCATGTAGTTGTATGGGGTTAATAATTAAACATAAATTCCGTCTTCCTTGCTTTTACTTTCTTTTATGTTTCCCAAGTGGAAATTCCTTGAAAAACAATGAACAAAGTACCGAACAAACAAATTGCTTGCGATGAGGCTAAACTGCACAGATCCTCTCCCATCTGCCATTTATATGTTATTGTGATAAAATTATTGCTTTTATTTTCTTGTCTCGACTGGACTCTTCCGCTGCATGCAGCTAAATTTGATGCTAATTAATTATGCATTGGCCAAAAGGTTCCCTTGATTTTACACGAGAAGATTCACTTGTATTTATTAGATCCTCCCTCTCCTTCTCCTTTTTCAGTATTTGTACGGTAAAGAGAGATCTAGTCTTAGAGATTTTGTTTTTAATGGAGTCTATTATTAATTAACCTAAAAACTTGCAGACTCTTAACACTTTTTCATATCATACATAATTAAATATTTGAGATTGATCTAAATCCCAAAAACAGATAGGATCGTTTTAAGTGTGTTTATTTAGTTTAATCAACTTATTTTTTTACAACCAAAAATTCTAATAAGCGATAAATCATTTATTAAAAAAATTCTAACAATTTAAACTGCAAATCACAAGTCACATGGTCCTCAAAAATGTATGAAAGCTAGTTGAAATCTTTCGGACTTATTCTTGTAGAGGCTACGTATAGAAATTCTGTTTAAAAATTCAATCTTGAACATGCTTATGTGTTTAGATTAATTAATTACAAAGGGTCGTGAAATTGTCAGTTAGACATACATAAACTTAATCAATATGCTTAAATATTAATTCTAGATTATAGTCTTCTCTTTTTAAATTATCTTAAAACGAAATAAATTAGTAAACGTTGAATCATTTCGCGTTATAACATTGATCAATTTGTGAACTTCAAACTATTTTATGACACGAAAAGAATAAAAAATAAAAAAAAAACATGCAAAAAGATAAAGGAAAGTTATAGGGCATCCTAGCTATTATACACCAAACACCCAAAACAATTTCTATTTAATGTATACGTGGACAATAATACAAACTAAGCTCATCAGCAACAAAAAGTAAAAGAAGGGAAAAGAAACACACGCCAAGCTCTTTGGAATATTAAGAGAAACATACAAAAAATGAAACAGAAAACAAAACTCATGCATACATTAACTGTCCGTATGTGAAAGGCTTTTTTTTTTGTTTTTTTTTTTAATGTTTTCTCAATTAATTGGACACCAAGTGCTACCAAATCAAGGTGGTTCATAAATATGCCGACACTTTAAGTTAAAACTGGTTCAATGATCTAACAATAACAAGCCTTTATGTATTTCTTTTGCTTCCTTCTTCTTTGCTATGTTTATGCCTTTTGTTTTTCAGAACTTCTGAAAAGTAAAAATCATAAACTTAACAAAGAGAAGAACAATGAAAGAAAGAAAGAAAGAAAGAAAGAAAACCTCGTATCAAGATAGTTCCCTACTCGTTTTGTTGTTTGTTTGGATCTTCAAAGTACATATAAAAAGATAAATAAAAATGCCCTAAACTTGTAAGGGACTTAAATTTTTTTACTGTGCTTATAAAATGAACCTAAAGTGAGTTTGAGTTATCTGTTCAAAAAAGCATGTGTTAATGTAAGATAGCAAACGATTCAAATTTTAAAGGAATAGATTTTTTGTAAATCTTTTTTTCTCATTGACGCTCTATGGATGTTCATGGGTTAGACTTAGGGTGTGTTTGATTGAAAGGTGAAATTCTAATTCTATAGAATTTCAATTCTCATCCCACCCCCTACGAATTTCAACTTTTTGATTTTAAAAAAAATCTTCACTTTTTGAACTAAGATGTAATTCGAATTTCATGAAAAAAAAAATTTGTTTGATGAAATTTCTTAGAATTTGGAATGAATTTCACTCTCATTTTTTATCCATGTCAAATGCACTCTTAGATGATTCCTTAAGTTCAAGTATGATACTTAACAAAATAAATTAAATTAAAATCTAATAAAAATAGAAATCTATCAACTAAAACCTGATGTAACTGTGAATAGACATAAGAAATCATAGCTAGAGTGGTTGTGCCTTGAAACTGCTTCCAAACAAGAAAATGATTACCAAATTGCAAGTAAAAAGTTTAAAAAGTTACCAAAAGGAAATACACTTTGTAGAGAAGGGAACGAAGCAACACGTGAAGTTAACCTTGCAATTATCAGTCACTGAATATCTGTTATTCAAATGAATTACTTTTTCTGGTATGTGGTTGAAATGGTGCCAACATGTGAAAACATATGGAACATAAAGGAGAACTAGAGGGAAAACAAATGATACGTAAAAGCTATCAGAATAATAAAAATTGAAATATGATCCGGAATATTTATTATTTAACAAAATAAAATGACTTGAAATGAGAGCAGAACACAAATATGTAATTACAGCAACGGTAGTTTATTGAAACATATAAATTTAACCATTTAATTAGGTAATAACAGAAAACATAGTGATTTAATTACAGCATAAGGGTTTCCATGACATTGAAAGGAAAAGCTTTAAACTATGAAAAATCCAGATCGATGAGGTAAAATAGAAAAAAAAAAAAGTCCAGATTGTCTCTCAAGAACTTCCAAAAGTCTTTGTTGAAGTTCCCCCACCATTTCATCATGAAAGTTTCTAAGATGCATCACCGTATTCCTCCCAACATTTCTCACAAATTTCGCTTTGATGAATTCAAACTCATTATATATCTCTTTTTTTTTTTTTTTTTTCCCCAATACGTAGTCATCTTTCAGCCACAGATTCATGTTTCTGTCCACGCATGTTTCCTCAAAATCTGTAGAAGTTAGTTGGCTTCTGTCCAAATTAATGGTAGGGATCGGTTAAACAAAGATTAGGGAAACAACAAAGTAATTGACAGAAAGTTTCCATGGCGTAGTGCTGGAAATAAAGCTTTACAATTATTGAAAATGTATTTGGATGTCTCCCACGCGGTTAAGACTCGAGTTTTAAGTTTAGTTTCTCCAAAAGTTCATGGAAGTTGCTAATTAAGATATGTTCGCATCTTGTGTGTCGCCGTATCGGCGAATTTTGCCGCGTTAGAGGGTTTGTTCAGGAAGAAAATGGTTTTTCTGAAGTTCATAATTAACAGGCGTATGACTAAAATTCAAATTCAATATTTCTGTTAAAATTCAATGTCTTGATGTCCAAATATATATGTATATATGGTTTATTTTCATTAAGTATTACGATAAGTTTTCGGAAATTCACTGATAAATACATTTTCCGCAGGCCCGTACCTATGGAAGACGCAGAAGTTTTCTCCCCAGAGTTTGAGCACTGTATAAATAAATACAACACAAAAAATGGAAAATTGTCACCAAAAAGAAAACCAATTGTCATAAAAAAAAAGAAAAAATTAAAAATGCGGCCAAAAACGGGAAGTTGCTACTGAAAAGAATTTGATTCACATTTCTTCTGAGTCCTTGTTTTCACGTCCCTGAACCTTTTCTTCGCATTTTCACTCTATCGAGATATCTTCCATTGCGATGACACAGATATAAATACCTGAATGATGGACCTAAAATAGCTTGTGCATTTTCAATCTATCGAGATATCTCCCATCGAAATAGCTCGTACAGAATATTACAGAGAAGAGTCAAGAGAGAGAGAGCGATGGCCGACAAGGGCAAGAGGAAGGATGGACCTAAAACCAGGCCAGACAGCTTGATTCCACCTCCCAAAACATTAGTGAAGAAGATGATGGTACAGTACGTTGCTTCCTCCGTTAAGAAGAGCCAAGAGAAGAAGAAGGTCAATCCTGGCGGCTCTTAGCCCTGCTTGATCATGCCAGCTATACCCCATTACTATTCTAGCAAAAAGTGATTAGGGTGGCCCTGCCTGTGTTTGTCTCTATCGTCATGTTTTTCTTTTTTTTTTTTTTACTTTACTGTAAGGGCAGGGCTCTATCTTCATGTTACCTTTTTTCTTTTCTATGGTGGTCTAGATGTACTTTTCTATGGGGTAAGTCGTTTAACATTAGTTCTGGTCTGCTTTGCTTCTGTATATTTTTTATTATGTTTGCCAAATGAATATTCATTTCAAAAGCAAAGAACAAACTAAATAGTACAGACATTGTTTAGGATGAGGGTACAACTGCCCAAGTCCTCTCACTACAACAATCTGATCGAGTCCCTGTTCGCCAAGTAAAAGGGATAAGAAGAATTTCATCTTGCCATTGTTAATAGCAAGCCCTAGGTTCCCATTTTATGCCCCTTTCTTTCATTTGACTGAAACTTGCATAAAAAAAAGGGGCAGCAGCCTAAAAGAAAAGTTGACTCCTCTTTTGCTGCGTGCCTGCTAATGCATGGGCCAAACCGTTCCCTTGTCTGGAACTGGAAACATGAACCAACAGGGACCAGCTTGGGACTTTTCTCTAATTCATTCATCTCCGAAGAAGTGAAAACTTTTCGTAGGTGCTTAGACCAGAAAGCAAAGGTCACTTGGAGAAAAATTCCTGAGTTGAAAGTCGTAATCTAACTTCTTTATAATCTTATGAGTCTTTGATCCTTTTAACTTTTTCTAATTTTTCTGCCTTGAACATGCATGCCTAGCTATTTAGATAAATTTGTTGAAATATAAAAAATAATAGAAGAAGGTATTGCGGAAGCAATGGTAAAGTCTCAATGTTATGCTGGACAAAGAGATAGAAAAAAGAAAAATGTGAGAAGAAGAAAACCAGAATTGGGAGAAAAATAACTTCTTCTTATTGAAATGAAAGCTTGCAATAAAGCTCACACTTCTCCAAAGGATAGAAATAAAGTCCTATTTATATAGGACTTGAATACATAGCATTAACCAAATAAAACTGAAAAGTTATAAATAAAACATTAAATGCATGATGTTTTACATTCCAAAAATGAATGCCAAACTTCAGTTACAAATAGAAAATATAATAATGGAGACATAAATGAAAAAACAAAAAATTAAACCAACTTAATTAAAGAAAAATATCACAAATCTCAACAAAATTAATCACAAAGGCTCTTGAAAATGCAAGTTAAAACATTGTTTTTTGTTAAGAGACAGACAAGGCAGAAAACATCCAGAGAATGGGACACATGCATTGGTAGGTCAGGTCGAAGTAACGAAAACCACACAAAATAAACCCACAACAAAAAGGAAGCAGTAAATTGCCAATTATTATCATTATTATTAGCAAAATTTGCAATAACTATTTTTAAGGTTAGATGCAATTGCAAAACTCATCGCTATGCTCTAAAAATAACAATAACATCTCATATTATTAAAGAAATAGGATAAAATTGATGACCATTTTACCCTTCAATATTTTCTCTCTTCTTTTATCTTTTTTTGTCTCTTCTGATTCTTAAAAAAAAAAGAAAAAGATAAAGAAACAATTAGTAGTCACTGGTGATCAGTAGCTGACGACGAGTGGCTATTGTGTTATTCGAGAAAAGTGAGAGAGAAAAAGTATAATGTAACCACCATTGTTGCTATTGTAGATGTGGTGAGTCTATGTCACTACTACCCAACAAAAACAGAAAGAGACTAGACTTAAGAAGAGAAAACGATGCAATTGGATGTTCAACTCGGGCCTATGTGAGAGATCTAACAATACTCCAACATATTATCTTTGTCATCTATTTCACATATCATACTAGCTAAATATTATATATTTTTATAGTACAATTCACTTTCAAGATGCTTGAGTGGTGAAATGGTAGACTCATAGTCTTGTGAAGAGCTTGTAGATTCAAGTCTTATTTAAGGCATAATTTTGAGAATGTTTATTGAATGAGCAATTTAATAGGAGAGATAAGATCAAATCACAATTTAGAAATGAAAAAAAATATACAAATATAAAGGTATTTTGATCATTTTATAATGCTTACTTGGAGTTAATTAATGGTAGAGGGCAAATTGAAACACAACATTAAACCTAAGGGATACTTATTTTTTTTAAAAACGTTAAGGGTAATTTTTGTAATTATCCTAAATTTTAGGGGTACCACATGTAAGTTTATTATTATTATTATTATTAAAAAACAAGCATGAAGCCTTTAAAATGGTGAAACACCATATAAAACAAAAGACAATGATGGAGACATTTCCACCACAAGGGTTAAATGTCTCAAAGAAGGCTTCATAATACGACGTAAGAAACCACCAAGAAATAAACTAACAAAGCTAAAACATGAAGCCTAACAGGAGGCCACATAAAACAAATAATGCCTCAAATTCCTTAAAGAAAACCTTAGTAGAAACCATTTTGATGAACCTACAAATAAAAAACATGACTTGCAATTATCAATCACTGAATATCTGTAATTCAAATGAATTACTTTTTCTGGTATGTGGCTGAAATGGTGCCAACATGTGAAAACATATGGAACATAAAGGAGAACTTGAGGGAAAACAAATGATACGTTAAAGCTATCAAAATAATAAAAATTGAAATATGACCCGAAATATTTATTATTTAACAAAATAAAATGACTTGGAATGAGATCAGAACATCATTAGGCAACTAATGAAGATATTTTGAAAACACAAACATGTAATTACAATAACGGTAGTTTATTGAAACAATTAAATTTAACAATTTAATTAGGTAATAACAGAGAACATAACAATTTAACTATAGCATAAGGGATTTCCATAATATTATTGCCAAAATTGAAACTTTTGGATAAAATTGCAAAAACATGAAAAAGTTCAGATTTTTTGTGCTAATAGCCCTAATTCTGAGAAGAAAGGTTTGAAATTATAGCAACACCAAACAAGAAAGTTTCGATGATAATTCTGGTTCCTTTCTACTCCTTATTCTTGTCCTTGGAACTAATGCAAGCTTCTGTAGATCATGGGTAAAGTGCATCAGTTATCTGGGTGGAATATGAAAAATTGTAATAGGATTTTTCTATGGTATGATAATTGGCATCCCTTTGGTGTGTTAGTGGATTACATTTCGCGTCAACTTCCTCGTTAGCTTTCCATCTCCTCTACTGCTAAGGTGTCTGATATTATTCCTGATGGTGCCTATAACAAGCCTGTGTGAGTTCCCTTAGAGGCTCTTCAGCTCATTCTCTCATCCATGACGAGCTAGCCTTGAATTAATTCTCCTGATCTCTTAAGGTGGCTCCCTGTTTTTGATGTTGTTTTTATTATTCGATCAATGGTGAGGGTTCTTCAAATTAATCATAATAGAGTCCTTTGGTTTCACCTTGTTTGGCATAGCTTAGAGTTCCCTTCGTATGCATTTATGATTTGGTTGGCTATTTGTGAGCGTTTATCCACTCTTAATGGCTCAACTTTTTTTTTTTTTTTACCATTTTCTAACATATCTTACCTATGTAGGAGCGCATTTAAATGCCACAACCATTTTTTTTTATTGCTTTTTCTCTAGGCAGGTTGCGTCCCAATTAAGGCAGCAGGTTAAATTTAGATGGCATTGGAGGAATTGGACGAAAGGGATTTTTTGGGTCGCCCATAGGTGGTGTGGAAAATTGCTGTGGAATATGGATGCCCGGCTTTCCTTGCAAACAACTATCTATTTCCAGTGGCAAGAATGTAATATTCAATGTTTTAGGGATAGTGAATGTCACCGCTTAAATCGCTTATCAGATTCAAACTGCTGTTTGGACTCGTTTGTCCTCTATGTGCTTTCCTTGCTCATTGTAAAGTTTAGCCTTGTAACATCTCGCATTGAGCGATAGAAAGGACTAGAACAACTTACCCTAATGGGCCTACACGAACTTCCCAATGGGTCACCCATCCCTGAGCTGCCCCAACTCAAGCACGCTTAAATTCGGAGTTCCTTGCCTACATTCATCTGGTGTTGTTTCCTTCCTTACTTATCCTCAATATATACTATTCTCCTCTGGGCTTCCGGGGTATTACATTCTCCCTCCCTTAATCATTCTTGTATTTTTTCTTAATATATTTTTCATTTAAAAAAAAAAGAAGAAGAAATTATTGAAAACCTTGATTGTTGCTCACGGAGTTGGCCGAAAGTTTCCATTATTTTTTGTAGAATTTAATCAAAGTTATAGAATTAAGATCTGTTTGTATCTATTTCTCATCGTATCCACAAATTTTACTGCGTTTCGTAACCTGCGTGTTTCATTATTTGCAAAAATGGGTTTCTTTCTTGAAATTGAAATTCATTGTTTTTTGTTAAATTCATTTTCTTGGTCGGTCCCTAAGGAGAAAAACGGTTGTCCCTAAAAATAAGAAAAAAAATGTAGCCAAAAAGGGGAAATTGCTACTTGGAAAGAAATGTGTCTCTCATTGTACACAAATAAGGCTGGCGATCATCGTTATGCCCAACCTCTATCACTGCCATCGTCACCTCTAGATCCAGCGTCGCCACAACCGGCAAGCCCGAGCTCGCAACCATTGCCGCTTTAGGCCACCTCTCTCAGCTAGCCATCGACCGACCACCATCTCTCTCTCTCTCTGATTTCAAACCTCTGTTTTCTATTTCTCTTGGCCATTGCTCTCCAACAAGAGAAAAATCAGATTTAATGGCCACTCTCGCGCGTGCGTGCGCATACACACACACACACACACATATATATATATATATATATACATTACACATTTAATCCCCCAAACTTTTAATAATTCCACATGAGTAATTTATTAATTGCACTTGAACCCTCCAAGCCTTAATTAATTATGTAATATCCCATGTTTGTTTGAGCTTGCTATGTAATTTCGATAAGTTTAGAATACTAAGAAATTGGTTTGATAGCAGTTATCAGTACTAGATCGACTGTAGGGAGTGCCCTGAAACCGAGATGGCAAAGAAAAATGATACGACATTGATGAGTATCTCGAGATAGGATTTATGGTATTAAAAGAAATCGGTACCGAGACATTTTTAGGTACAACTTCGATCCAGGTTGAAAAATTGAATCATTTTAGGGGATCTCCGGGGAAACAATGGAAGCCTGAGGGGGCTCCGGTTTTTCTTAATGAGCAACCCTTTAGTGGTTTCGAGATGAAACAAAGGTCTGGTGAAGTCGCAGGGACGAAATCGTCCTTATCGAGTAAGCTTTAAGTTATTAATTGTGAATTTTTGGGATCGTAATGCAAATTAATTCGATGTTTGAGGGTATAATTGCAATTTAAGAATTGTTCAAGTGAAATAAAAATGAAATTTGAGATTAAATGTATAAATTTCTTTATATTATGCTATAATATATAGTTATATATATATATATAGATATATGCGTGTGCGCATGTGTGTGTGAATGGCCAACTTCTGTTAAGCTTTAAAGGCTGAGATTTTGGCTACAAATTGGAGAGATTTTTGGCAGCAAGATTTGAGGAAGAAACCTACAATGGGTAAGGAGAAAAGATTTGAGATGGTTGAAGCATTAAATGTGATGTATGTATGCATGTGCATGGAGGCCATACCTCTGCAAATCCATAGCAGCAAGTGGAGTATTTTACACGCAAAGAAGGATGGCAAGGCAATGAGGAAAGTCAGAACTTGGCCTATAAATAGAAGGAGAAAAGAGAAGGGAAGCAAGGGCAGCAACAAGCTTGGCCAAGAGAGGGCAGAGAGATTGGAAGGAGGTCGAGAACGAGCTCAAGCGAGCAGAGGGCGGCCAGCAATAATGCGGTGATGCAAGCAAGCTTTGACATCCAAATCCTAAGGCATTCTATGCTATCGATTCGTTAATTTAAATATTAATTAATTTCTCGAAATCAACTTTTAAACTCTTCGGACCACTCAAGGTTCTTTAAAAATAACTGAAAATCCTATATTTTCCAACACCATATAATATCGGGTATTACACATGCCGTTCGTAATTTCGACAGAGTAGGTAAATTACAGGCAAATCTTTGGCTTTTGTCTAACTTGAATATCAAATTCGTGACCTACTAGTACTAATTCCAGTATATCGCTTACCTATCACTTGACTTATGTTGACCTATGGCTTGGAAGCAGTTGCTACCAGTGATTCTTAGTATCTTAATATAATGGCTTGTTCCTTGGCCAGAAATTATTTTATCTAGGGGTTTTATTAACAAATGGTAACTTAATTTATTTTCTTCTTTTTATTTTATTTATTATTATTTTTATTACACCACCAATTTCATTATTTTTAAATTATTTATCACCATGAGCTTAAGCCCAAACCACATGTACTCCATATATATATCAAGCCTACTAGGCTTAATTTTCAACCTGGGTCAAACCCGTGACCTCGTTAACTAATTAATTGCGATCTATTACATTATTTTTAAATTCCAAAAATTAGACCCACACACTTATCTTCCGATCATATGAACCATAAAATAAAATTGTTTGATCTAAAACTATTTCTACGCCCTCAAAGAAATTTATCATTAAATATTAAAATACTTAGAGCCACATCTAAAATGCCCTTAAGCTAAAATTAAATATTAAAATTATGCCTTAAATAAGACTTGAATCTACAAGCTCTTCACAAGACTTTGAGTCTACCATTTCACCACCCAGGCATCTTGAAAGTGAATTGTACTCTAAAAATATAATATTTAACTAGTGAATTGATCTCTCACGTAGGCTCGAGTTGAACATCCAATTGCATCGTTTTCTCTTCTTCAGACTCTCCTTGGTTTCTCTCTCTTTCTCTTTGTTAGTAGCGACATAGGCTCACGACAACTACGATAGCAATAATGGTGGTTGCATTATGCTCTCTCTCTTTCTATCTTTTCTCGAATAACACAATAGCCACTCGCCATCAGCCATTGATCACCAGGGACTACTAGTTGTTTCTTTATCTTTTTCTCTTTTCTTTTTTAAGAATCAGAACAGACAAAAAGAGATAAAAGAACAGAGAAAATATTGAAGGGTAAAATGGTCATCAATTTTATCCTATTTCTTTAATAATATGAGATGTTATTGTTATTTTTTAGAGCATAGCGATGAGTTTTGCAATTGCGTCAAACCTTAAAAATAGTTATTGCAAATTTTTCTAATAATAATGATAATAATTGGCAATTGACTGCTTCCTTTTTTTTGTGGGTTTATATTGTGTGGTTTTGGTTATTTCGACCTGAGCTACCTTTCTCTAGATGTTTTCTGCCTTGTCTGTCTCTTAACAAAAAACAACGTTTTAACTTACATTTTCAAGAGCCTTTGTGGTTAATTTATCTAAATAGCTAGGCATGCATGCTCAACGCAGGAAAATTAGAAAAAGTTAAAAGGATCAAAGAGTCGTAAGATTCTAAAGAGGTTAGATTACGACTTTCATCTCAGGAATTTTTCTCCAAGTGACCATTGATTTCTGGTCTAAGCACCTACGAAAAGTTTTCACTTCTTCGGAGATGAATGAATTAGAGAAAAGTCCCAAGCTGGTCCCTGTTGGTTCATGTTTCCAGACAAGGGAACCGTTTGGCCCATGCATTAGCAGGCACGCAGCAAAAGAGGAGTCGACTTTTCTTTTAGGCTGCCGCCCCCTTTTCTTGCAAGTTTCACTCAAATGAAGAAAGAGGCATCAAATGGAAACCTAGGGCTTGCTATTAACAATGACAAGATGAAAATTTTCTTATTCCTTTTACTTGGCAAATAGGGACTCGATCAGATTGTTGTAGTTAGAAGACTTGGGCAGTTGTACCCTCATCCTAAACAATTTGTCTGTACTCTTTAGTTTGTTCTTTGCTTTTGAAATGAATATTCATTTGGCAAACATAATAAAAAATATACATGAAGAAGCAAATAAGACCAGAACTAATGTTAAACGACTTACCCCATTCAAAAGTACATCAAGACAACCATAGAAAAGAAACAAGGTAACATGAAGATAGAGACCTGCCCTTACAGTAACAAAAAAAAAAAAAACATGAAGATAGAGACAAACACAGGCAGGACCACCATAGCTGGCATGCATGATCAAACAGCCCTAAGAGCCGCCAGGATTGACCTTCTTCTTGTCTTGGCTCTTCTTAACGGAGGAAGCAACGTACTGTGCCATCATCTTCTTCACTGATATTTTGCGTGGTGGAATCAAGCTGTCTGTCCTAGTTTTAGGTCCATCCTTCCCCTTGCCCTTGTCGGCCATCGCTCGCTCGCTCGCCCCCTCTCTCTCTCTGCACTCTTCTCTGTAATGTTCTGCACAAGCTATTTCGATGGGTTCATTCAGGTTTTTATAGCTGTGTCATTGCAATGGAAGATATCTCGATAGAGTGAAAATGCGAAGAAAAGAAGAAATGTGAATCAAATTTAGAGCCGCGCATTTCTTTTCAGTAGCAACTTCCCCTTTTTGGCTGCATTTTTAATTTTTTCTTATTTTTTGTGACAATTTTCAATCTAATTTTGTGTTGTATTTATTTATACAGTAGCTCAAACTCTGGGGAGAAAACTTCTGCGTCTTCCATAGGTACGGGCCTGCGGAAAATATATTTATCAGTGAATTTCTGAAAACTTATCGTAATACTTATTGAAAATAAACCATATATACATATATATTTGGACATCAAGACATTGAATTTTAACAGAAATGTTGAAATTTGAATTTTAGTCATATGCCGGTTAATTATGAACTTCAGAAAAACCATTTTCTCCCTGATCAAATCCTCGATCTAACGCGGCAAAATTCGTCGATACGGCGAGACACAAGATGCGAACATATCTTAATTAGCAACTTCCATGAACTTTTGGAGAAACTAAACTGAAAACTCGAGTCTTAACCGCGTGGGAGACATCCAAATACTACGCCACGGAAACTTTCTGTTAATTATTTTGTTGTTTCCTAATCTTTGTTTAACCAGTCCGCGTGTAGAGTTTCATGGAAACTTTTTATCAATTACTTTGTTGTTTCCCTAATCTTCGTTTAACCAGTTCCTGTGGAGTGTTGGAGAAAAAAAAAAAAAAAATTGAAGAAGAAGATAGATATAATGAGTTTGAATTCATCAAAGTGAAATTTGTGAGAAATGTTGGGAGGAATACGGTGATGCATCTTAGAAACTTTCTTGATGAAATGGTGGAGGAACTTTAACAAAGACGACTTCCTGGAAGATCTTGAGTAAATTAAATTGCAGTGTTATCTGTTTATATGTTTCAGTAAATTATCGTTGCTGTAATTACATATTTGTGTTTTCAGAATATCTTCATCTCATTCCAAATCATTTTTATTTTCGTTAAATAATAAATATTCCGGCAGGGTCATATTTCATTTTTGATTTTTCCGATACCTTTAACGTACCATTTGTTTCCCCTCTGGGCCTCTTTTATGTTCTATATGTTTTCATACGTTTGGCACCATTTCAACTACTTAGCAGAAAAAAGTAATTTATTTGAATAACATATATTCAGTGATTGATAATTGAAAGGTTAACTTCATGTGTTGCTTTGTTCCCCTCTCTATAAAGTCTATTTCATTTTGGTAACTTTTTAAACTTTTTACTTGCAACTGGAATCATTTTTTTGTTGGACCCTTCTGTACAACCCGATAACCTTACCGAGAGGCTTACCGAAGGGTGAGAAAATAACAAAAATACCCTCACCCAAATTACGAATTTGTTTCCCATGCCCCTTCCTTGCTGGTCTCATCTCTCCTCTCTCTCCCTTTCCATGGCCACATCTAGCAATTAAGCATCGATCGCAAGGCCTTCAGTGCTCCCATGATGGTCTTTCGAAGACAATTTCTCCCTTCCTTCTTCAAATGCACTCTTTTAGTTTACCTGAAATAACCTCTTGATCCCTACTGAAAAGATTCTTTCGAGTATCACCCGAAAGATTCCTTCAATCTTTTTGGAGAGGTACAACAATTGCCCCCTAGTCTTTGCTTTTACCCTTGGGTTAAAGTGAAGACTTTATTTGGCTTTCTGGTCTTTCTTCCTGAAAGAAATGTTCTCAAAAGAATTTCGACTTTTCATAAAAAGACTGTCTCTCTATGGGGTCGTTTCACCTTTCTTCGTGACCTTTATAAATATCGCTTTATCGTAGAAATTTTTCTTACTGACAGTTCTTGCTGCTCCCGAGAAAACCTTCGTATCCTCTCCTTCTCTCGATTCTCGAATGGAAACTAAAGGTTGCTTTTCCTGAAAAACTTCTTGTAATTTCAATCAAGTTGTAAGGTCCCGAGAGAGAAACTTTTTTAGATCTCCCAAAAAGGTTTTCCCAAAAGAATCTCATAAGTTTATCTGAAAGAAAAATATTCCCCCCGAAAGAATTTAATCTTGAAACAATATTCCTTCCCGAAAGAAAATATTCCTCCTGAATTCGGCGACTGAGGATTCGGTTGAACAAGAGGTCATTCTCCAACAAGAGTCGTCTCCTCCCGAGGGTACGAATCCCCCTAACTACACTCTGTTGTTCTCTTCACTTTTATTTTTGTCTAGAATCCCAACATTTCTCTTATACCCTTTGCTTTTTTTGGGGATCTGACAAAGTGTGGCATTTTTTTGTTACAACCATGAAGATGATGCTTATGTTTTCCTAGCAACGGGAGTTGGGTAGCTCATCTAGTGCCAATGCCCCACCGCCTCTAGTTACCCGTCTTGAGGCTCATTTTCCAACCCCGAGGCTTTGATCCTTTCTGAACACATAGGAGAGACCTCGAGGGATCTCCATCACTAGAAAAGGACTCACTAACAAGAGGAGAGAGATCCAATAACCTTCAAGCTAATCACGACCTTGACGCTTCCTAATCCGGCTGAGGGTCCCCAATTTGTGGTGCAGTCGGCTCACCAACAACTAGCCAATCTAGAAATGTTAGCTACTTTAAGTAGAGTAGAAGTGGAGGTTGCGACTCACCATGAAGACGTGCAGGACCAGATTGAAATAGGGGCCATTGGTCGTGGGGTGGCCTCACCCATCTTAAGAGGAACAGAGGTTGAGGTCACCTCTCACTTAAATTAGGCTGCTATCAATGTCGTCTAGGGAAGGGGACAAGGGTGTTCACGATAAGCTGTTGTCAACCCCCAGCGAATTGATCTTCGAGTTCTCCATACCGAGAAGGTGTTAGTTGCCAGAGGTTTAACTCTCATCTTACCTATTCTAGGCTCTCCTCGTAGAGGTGGGATCCAGTTAGAAACTAGAGCCTACGCTAGTAGGGAGAACTTCCAGTGTAGCCCGAGGTGTTGGACACGGCTTCAATAGAGATTCCTGGAATTTCCACTCATCTTGTTTATTCAACAATCCTTCCAACTGATGAGGGTCAATACTTTAGGAACTCTTCCTATGACATGGATGAGTTTGAACGCCATCTCGCAATAGTAAACTCTTGCCCCTATCTTTTCCCTCTACTTTAAGCTTTGGCCCCATGACATGGATGTAATATGCTTACTTGTTCCTTTCCTTATGTAAGAACAGAATGCGTGTAACGCCCCGTTTTCAAGAACGCGCGTTACCTCGAGATTTCAGAAACATTTTTTTTTTTCAAAATCAAACACACAACATAAATCTCTCGATATACGTACTCTCATTATAATCATTTCCCAACAATCCCGATTATACCTTCTCAGCATATCAAATTTAAAATAATTAATAGACTAAGACAGGTATTATCAAACACATCAGCGGAAGCAAGATCGAAACCTCAATGATATATAACTGACAATTTGTTTTTACAGATAATAATCAAATCGATGTTTCACATGGAAATATCAAAATATTACATAACCTCTGAACATTGCTACGAAAACTAAATATAACAGCTACATCTCAATGACATTTTTTCCCTTGGCGCCACTGCTTTCACCTGGAACTTTTGAATATTCCAGGAACATAGTCCAAATTAAATGTTGAATCATCTAAATGAGAGTTCAAAAATATTTTCATGAATATATGCAAAATCATATATAAAACGATAAATTCTGATATGCCCCAGCCTAAGAGAATCCCACATAGCACTTAGCCCTAACCGGGGAAAATGCAATCTCTCTACAGGCGACATGACCACATCGACCCATTGGCAAACACAATCCTTTAAGAGGGACAACCTTGGCATATGAACTCGGGAATCACCCTATTTTCATTGTTAGGCATTGCACTCCTACTCAAAAGCTTTCCCAAAATCCAATGCAACCCTAGCCCCCAAGAGTATCACATCAGCACTATCCTCGGAATCAACAACACCTCGGTATTAATGCTATTGCTCAAAGGAACCTGGCATGGTGTCCACTTTGAGCCCCGCCACTTGAGCCAATACTCGAGGTGGTGTCCACTCTCAGCCCTGTCACTTGAGTACTGTAGGGTGAAATCTGGCTCAACCCCGTCGCAAGTGGGTCACATAGCATTAATCCTTGGTACGCATCCCGAGTGCTATCACTCAGGGCTACGTCACAGGTTAACAACCCACGTTCCACGTGGACAACACATAACATGCCAATGCCGAAAATCATAACATGCATAACATAAAATCAATATTTCAATATATGCAATTTACCATATGAAATTCAATGCATGTGTAAATAACCGTTTGGACAAACCATCATAATAAACCAAGCCATAGGGATGGACACTCACAGTAAACCATTCACATGCTACTATATGTCTTTTCGGGTAGAACCACTCACCTTTAGACGCAACTCAAACTTATCTCGAAAAGCACGATACGCCTTGATTTGCATGTCCACCTTAACTTCGCACGAGTCACTTCACCTCAAGTTTCAAGGCACCCTAATCATCATATTTATCCAATAATTATAATTTTTCCTTAATTTTCCCACATTTTCCTATTCTTTCTCCAATTTTTCTTCTCTAATAATCCAAAATAAATATCTACACAACTATTTTCTCAAATATTTTTACATAATAATTCATAAAATAATTTTCTAAAAATAATAAAAAAATTCCAAAATAAATGGACCTAGCATGTGCCTCCACACCCGGGCGAGTGGGCTGGAGGATTCGGCTAGCGCGTGACAGCGACGCGTCGGTCGTCTTCTTCGTTTTTTCGGTCACCGGCGATGCTCCGATGCCCGATTTTCTTACACCGATTGAAAGCCCATCCTTAGTCGATCACGATGTCACCAGCTTCAGGATGAAAGGCCACCAAAAAAGCCCTCGATCAAGCATTTACAGGCTCAGCGCGACGGTCCGCCCAGCTTTTCCGACCAGCCTTCGAAACACCCTCCAAACACCTTGAAAATTCACGAAACTTACCAGAATTGCTCCGCTTGCCTCAAGGATCAAAAGCCCCTTATTGGCTTTCCTCGATTCGCCCTCAAACTCGAGCGATTTGGTGCTTCAAAATCAGCCAAAACCCTTGGTTATTTATAGGCCAAAACCAACCCCCACGTGGCCCATTTCCGACCATATCTTCTCCCACATGTCTCCTAGACTACCCTTGGCCATGCCCTGAGGAGATTAGCTACCCAAATCTCTAGATTTTCGGGCCAAAAATCGTGGCCAAATTTGTCATTTCTGAGCAAATTTTTCAAAAATTATACACTACAAAAAAACTGGCATTTAGCGGCGGTTTTTCTTGCATTTAGCGGCGGCTTTGAAAACCGCCGCTGAAACAACCGTCGTGGAGCATTTAGCGGCGGTTTTGACCAACCGCTGGAATAACCGCCGCTAAATCAATAATTTTGCGGCGGTTTTAAAACTGCCGCTAAATCACTGATTTAGCGGTGATTTTTTTAAATTTTAGCGGCGGTTTTTCAACCGCCGCAAAAATTAAAAAAAAAAAATTTAAAAAATAAAAAATTAAAAAAAATTAAAATTTTAAATTTAGCGGCAAACCGCCGCTAAAATTTAAAAAAATTTAAAATTTTTAATTTTAGCGGCGGTTTTTAAAACCGCCGCTAAAATTAAAATAAAATTAAAAATTTTAATCGCACCCGCCCGCGCCCACTCGGTTGCCCACCACCCAGCCACGTGTCCGCATATCCGCATATCCGCACGCCACGTGGCGAGGCTGGAAATTTAATTTCCAGCCTCCCTCTTCCCCAGTTTCGAACCCACAACCTCCTCTATACCATTGCATACTTGAAACCGCCTGATCTACCAACTTGCCTTGTTATATAATTGCATATATAAATTATATACCACTTTTTTTCAGAATTATATTTTATATTTTTTAATATAGAAAGAAAAACATTAATTAATTTATCATTTTTTAAAAGAATAAAGGAATAAATAAAAAATAAATTAATTGAATTAAATTAACTAAATTAATTTATTAAAAATAAAAAATTATATATTTTTTAAAATTATTAAAATTTTGTTAACTTTATTTTTATTTTTATTTTTTAAAATTATTAAAATTTTGTTAACTTTATTTTTATTTTTTATTTTTTTAAATTAAATTTTTAGTTAACTAGTGGTGAACCCGCATGATATATGGGAGAGTTTAATTTAAAAATAAAAAATAAATTTATTATTTTAAATAATTTTAACTAAATTGATAATTATAATTTTTTTAATCTTTAATCACTTTGAAAAAATTTAAATTTACTTAATTATTCACTATTCAATATGCTAATGGAGAATACTTTTAATTCAATATACTTATAAATTTTTTTATTATATTATATTTATTTATAAATAAATATTATAAAATCTATAATATTTCCACTTAAAGACATTCATTATTTTCTATTTTTTATATTATAATTATAAATATAAATTAAATATGAGTAAGAATAAGGTTTTTCAATAATAACAAAAATTTTAAAAAAATGAATTTTTATTTCTTCCATAGTCTTAAAATTGTGATACCTTAAATATTAATTAGCATTGAAAAACCCTAATACTTGACAACCCTAATAATTGACATTTGGCAAAATACTTTATTTGACTATCATATTTTAATATTATATAAATATACATAGAATAAAGATATAAAAATAATATATTAAATAAATAGATACTTTTCTATGACTTAATTAATAGTTTAAGTTGTCTATTAATATTTCTCATAAAATTCATACAAATTTAATAGAAAACAATTAGCATTGAAAAACTTGTATATTTAAAATTTATTATTAATTTTACAATAATTAGTATATATTATTTCGAAACAATTGAAAGATTTAAATTATTAATGCAAATTACAAAATGTAAATTATTAATGTAATAAGTATTAAATGCAAGTTTTGGGGGAAAATTTTATTACTACTTATTATTTCAAAGCAATTAAAAGATTTAAATTATTAATGCAAATTACAAAATACAAATTATTAATTCAATCAGTATTAATTGTAAATCATTAATGTAAGTTTTGGAGGAAATTTTTTTTTTTTGAAGACTATCCTACTTTTATATATATAAAGATGCAAATTACAAAATGTAAATTATTAATGCAATAAGTACTAAACACAAATCATTAATTTGGGGGAAAATTTTATTACTATTTATTATTTCAAAATAATTGAAAATTTTAAATTATTAATGCGAATTACAAAATACAAATTATTAATGCAATAAGTATTATTTGTAAATCATTAATGCAAGTTTTGGGGGAAAATTTCCTTTTTGAAAACTATCATTCTTTTATATATATAAAGATGCAAATTACAAAATATAAATTATTAATGGAATAAGTATTATTTGTAAATTATTAATGCAAGTTTTGGGGAGAAATTTCTTTTTTGAAGACTATCCTACTTTTATATATATAAAGATGTAAATTACAAAATGTAAATTATTAATGCAATAAGTATTATTTGTAAATCATATATGAATTCAGTTGGAGTCATTTTAATTTTTTATTTTTATTTTAATTATTAATTTTGTTTTTTATTTTAGCGGCAATTTTTGAAAAACCGCTGTTAAATTTAATTTAATTTTTTTTATTTAATGAATTTAGCGGCGGTTTTGAACCGCCGCAAAAATTAATTTTTTTTTATTTTTTAATTATTAATTTTGTTTTGTATTTTAGCGGCGGTTTTATAAAAACCGCCGTTAAATTTATTTTTTCTTTTTTTATTTAATGCATTTAGCGGCGGTTTCAAACCGCCGCAAAAATTAATTTTTTTTATTATTTAATTATTAATTTTTTTTATTTTAGCGGTGGTTTTTGAAAAACTGCCGTTAAATTTAATTTAATTTTTTTTATTTAATGAATTTAGCGGCGGTTTTGAACCGCCGCAAAAAATAATTTTTTTTATTTTTTAATTATTAATTTTGTTTTGTATTTTAGCGGCGGTTTTATAAAAACCGCCGTTAAATTTAATTTTAATTTTTTTATTTAATGCATTTAGCAGCGGTTTTGAACCGCCGCAAAAATTAATTTTTTTTTTAAATTATTAATTTTGTTTTGTATTTTAGCGGCGGTTTTATAGAAACCGCCGTTAAATTTAATTTTAATTTTTTTATTTAATGAATTTAGCGGCGGTTTTGAACCGCCGCAAAAATTAATTTTTTTTATTTTTTAATTATTAATTTTATTTTGTATTTTAGCGGCGATTTTATAAAAACCGCCGAGAAATGCTAAGAAAACCGCCGCTAAATAGGAATTTAGCGACGGTTGGAAAACGGCCGCTAAATTTGGAGTTTAGCGGTTGTTTCTAAAACCGCCGCTAAAAAACCGCCGCAAAAAAACCTATTTTTTGTAGTGATAGTTTGACCCTCTGAAAATTTTCTTTTGCATTTTAGCCCTTATCCTCAAGCCCCTGATCTTCCCAGCACCATTACTAAGACCCCTAAGATTAGTACTTCTCATTTGCCCCTTGAAACTTCCAAAAAATTACCATTTTGACCTCCCTCGGGCAATTTTAGAAAATTACACTTAGGCCTGATTGATCATTTTGACCCCAAATCCACTCAATTCAATCCAAAATCACTTAAGGGTTGTTCTATACATCAAATATGTGTCCTTGACATGCTCCGTTGACTTTTTGGACATCGTCTATAATAATTCAGTATTATGACCTAATCGGCAGCTATATTTTTGCTGTACCAAAAACTGTTCTCGATCTCATTTCTTTCGATGCCATAATTTTTTTCTCGGGACGCTCATTGCTGATGTACCATTTTCTTTAGACATCTAAGTCCCAGGTACTCCCTCCAATTGATTCGGCGATTTATTATGCTATCAGACTCCTATTTCGGTATTGATTTATTATGCTATTAGACTCCTATTTCGGTATTTTAAATTCACTTAAATTACACAGTGACCTCACATCGATTTGGGGTATTACAATGCGACTAGTTCGCATGGAAGCCAAGCTTTGCAAGCGGAGATAGAAATCATGCCATTGGAATGAGACATAATTAACAGGTTCTTAACGTAATACCCCGTTTCGACATAAGGTTGTCACGTAATTTGGATGATTTTAAAATATCAAAAATTGGTTTGATAGTAAAAATAAGTCACCGAATTAACTGCAATGAGTGCCCTAGAACCTTGATGTCAAAGGAAAATGATATGGTATTAACGAGCATCACAAGATAAGATTTATGATATTAAAAGAAATCGAAACTGAGATTGCTTTTGGTACAACTGCGATTTAGGCTGAAAATTGAATCATCGTAATGGAATTCTAATAAGACAATGAAACTTGGAAATGAGTTAAATTTTGCATAAGGAACAACCCCGAAGAAGGTTTGGGGTGAAACGATCGAGTTTTCAATCAAGTGTAATTTTTCATAAGTTTCGGGCCTAAGTATAATTTTTGAATCTTGGCTAAAAAGTGCTAAAGTGGGTCTCAGAGAACATAATGTGAAAGAAAAAATTCTAAGGATCATAGTGGAATTTTTTTGAAACTCGATAGGCTTCGTGGAAAGGCCTAAATGAGATTTTAAAAATTAATGGGGCCAAAGTGTAAATAAAAGAAAAAAGAAGAAGAAAGCACAACCATGGCTGCCATTGGCCACTACCATCACTTTCCAGCCTTCGGCCAATGTCCTTGTGGTCATCTATGGGCACGAAAATGGGCCCCACAACATGGTAAGTTGATTGAGAAAGGTATGGGGTCGCGAATGGTCTAGTATGGCTGTGATTTGACAGAAATGGCGAGGCATGGCCGCAGTCACCGAAAATTTGGGAGAAGGACGTTTGTATCAAATCATCAGGATTTGAGACCATTAAATGGTTTTAATAATGAAAGAGGCTCAGATTTGACAAAGGTATGGCTGTCTTGGCTCAAAATCAGGTATAAATAGGGCTCGAAGGGTTGGCCAAAAATGTAAGAGATTAAACTTCAAATCGTGCATGTTTGGGGGAGAATCAGAGGTCAAAGATAAGGGGCTTTTGTTTCCCATGTGTTAAGAGCCAATTTTGGAGAATTTCGTAAAGTTTCATCAAGGTTTGAAGGTGTTTCGAGCTTGGTTGGAAAGTCATGCACGGTGGCCGGAATCAGACAGATTTTGTTTTGGACACCCAATGGTACGTTCGTGATTGACTTGAAGAGGACTACCAAGTGGTCTGGTTGGGGGAAGGATTCTAGTTGTTGGCCGGTGAGGGGCTCGCCGAAAAAGAAGACCCGCGTGCGTTACACGCGCAGCCCACGTGCCAGAGCGTGAGGGCACGTGACGGTTATGTAATTTTTTAATTTTTTTATTATTTTGAGAAAAAATAAATTATGATTTGTGGTGGAAAAAAAATTGAGAAAAACCTTATGGAGGTATTTATTTGAATACGGTGATGAATCTCATAAACTTTCATGATGAAATGGTGGGGGAACTTCAACAAAGACTTTTGGTGGTTCTACCAAAACATTCATAGTTTAATGCTTTTCCTTTCAATGTCATGGAAACCCTTTCTGCTGTAATTAAATTACTGTGTTGTCGTCTATTATTACCTAATTAAATGGTTAAATTTATATCTTTCAATAAACTACCGTTGCTATAATTACATATTTGTATTTTCAGAAATTTTCATGAGCTGCCTAATAATTGCAAGGTTAACTTCACGTGTTGCTTCGTTCCCTTCTCCACAAAGTGTATTTCCTTTTGGTAACTTTTTAAACTTTTTACTTGCAATTCGGTAATCATTTTCTTGTTTGGAAGCAGTTTCAAGGCACAACCACTCTAGCTATGATTTCTTATGTCTATCCCTATCTACTATTCACAGTTACATCAGGTTTTAGTTGATAGATTTCTATTTTTGTTAGATTTTAATTTAATTTATTTTGTGAAGTATCATACTTGAACTTTAGGAATCATCTAAGTCTCTAACCCATGAACATCCATAGAGTGTCATTGAGAAAAAAAGATTTCCAAAAAAGCCATTCCTTTAAAATTTTAATCGTTTGCTATCTTAGATCCACACATGCTTTTTTGAACAGATAACTCAAATTCACTTTTAGGTTCATTTTATAAGCACAGTAAAAAAATTTAAATCCCTTACAAGTTTAGGGCATTTTTATTTATCTTTTTATATGTACTTTGAAGATCCAAACAAACAACAAAAAGAGTAGGGAACTACTCTTTCTTTCTTTCTTTCTTTCATTGTTCTTCTCTTTGTTAAGTTTATAATTTTTACTTTTCAGAAGCATAAACATAGCAAAGAAGAAGGAAGCAAAAGAAATACATAGGGGTTCGAATCTGGTAAAGAGCTTAAGATAATAGTTGAGAGTAATATCCTAACGTTGCCATGTGGCGAGCAAAGGCGCGGCCACGTGGCGTGCATGAGGGGAGGGTGGGGGTTGGCACGTATTGAATTTTGGGCATGCCCTGAATTTAGCGACGGAAAACAATTCTGTTGCTAAATTTAGCAAGGGGTACAACCCCCATCGTTGATTCTGTTGTTAAAAAAGTCTCATCGCTAAATTTCAGTGACGGAAAGGTACCTATCACTAAATTCGTTGCTAAAAAATTTAGCAACGGATTTTGAAATTTAATCACTAAAACGTTGATTGTTTGTAGTGACCAGTTATACTACCATTCATTACAAGGATTTTAACTAATGACCTCAAATCAACAGTCTTTAAATCTCTCGGATAAGTAATCATGGTTACCGAGTCAACCTTACACCCGAATCATATCATCAGACCCTAACTTTCATAGCTAAGTCAATCTGACCAGTTGTTCTATCGCCTAACAAGGTTAGATCCTCAAATCTATAACCTCTAAGATTTCAACCAACAATCCCCGAATCTCTAAGTAGAGATTTCTTTCTTTACGAACCATCAGTCTTTTTTCCCCTAAGTCTCTACTTGGAGTTCCTATTAATTGGTTCTAACAATATCGGATCCCTTTAAGTCTCCAAGTTGTTATTCCTTAAATCTCCAAATAGGGTTAAGCTATGTGAATTCTCAATTGAATTAATAGTTAATCTCCAAGTCAAACTTTTCAAGGGCGTTAAATAACTTATGGATTTCGAGAATATTTTTCTTTTCAACATAAACTCAATATAAATTATTTTCCGACAATCCCGTTCTACCTTCTCAGCATACTAGAATAAGAACCAATAAGTTAAGACAGGTAATCATCATAAATACGGAACCTAAATTCGAAACCAGTTATGGTACATAACTGAATTTTCTTTAATCATAACATAAGAATATGTACCATCATATCATCAGATACTTGTTCCAAAAGGTGAAATCACTCACCCTGGGCGCCCCCCACCCTCGGCCCGATAGGACGTGGAGGGGTTTAACCATGGTGACCCAACCGGATGTAGTGGCTAGACCGTGCTCACCGCGCACAAGAAGGCCCCCTCACTCTGGAGAGAGGTTTACTCCCACACTGCTGCTTGCGAGACTCGATCCCTGGTCCTTGTTCCAAGATTCATCAGATACTCAAATACATGGAAACTCGTTTCTCAAAATGACAACTAAGCACCTTAGATATAGTCTAATGATGCCTCAAAAATACATTACACCGTAATAATCATACATGATCATCAATATAATATAATCTTCTAAACATGACTAAAAACATATCTTGAATCCTTGCAAAAGAGAAAATATCGGATCAACTCGCCAAACTCATCAACTACGTCATCACGTGCTGTTACATCTCAATCATCCCCTTGCCAAGCTGCAAATCCTAACTGGAATGTTTGAATATCCTAAGGGCATAACCCAATTTGAAGATGAATCTTTTAGTGAGGGTTTATAAATATGATACATGAATGTATGATGTAATAACAAGAACAATCATATGCCCTAGTACAGCTTCCCTGGCCCACCAGCTTGGCACAAAACCCTAGGCAAAATCTCAACCTACTTTCAGGATAATCCTAACGTTGTTCCATCAAATGCCTTTGGGAAATTATAGCTACACTATTAGGATGGCATCCCAATCCCATGCACGAGTATTAATATACTAACAATATCATGTCACGTAAAAATCATGACTTTTCATACAATAGTATATGAGTAAATATGACAAAATGATCATAACTTTCATGAGTATTATGTATAATATAAGCAATCATATCATATACAAACTTTTGAGAAAAACCACTCACTTTTGACTTAAGATTCAAACCACCTCGAAAAGCGCGTACTACCTCAATTTGCGTCCTAAGTCTCGAAAGTTGCATGATTACCCAATGTGAGACACAAGGCACCCTATTCATCATATTTATCCAAATAAATATTAAACCCTATTTTTCCTCAATTTATTTCTATTTTTCTCTAAGTTTTCTTCATTAATATTTCAAAATAAATATCTACTTGAATATTTTTCAACAATAATTCCTAAAATAAAATTAGGAAAATATTAAAAAATATTCTAGGACTTACCCCTATGGCACGTGCCTTCACGTGCCTAGGCGAGTGGGTTATGCGTGATGACCAGCATGTGCAGCCTATGAGCCGGTCATCTTCTCCAGCGTCGACACACCGGCGATGTTGGATATCTATGCCACCTTGATCTCCTCCTCCAATCGATCACCATGGTGTATTTGTTTGTTCGAAAAACATACCAAAAAGCCTTCCATCAGCCCGCCAAAGCTTCAGTCCTAACATGTGCCTCTCTTTCTGGCCAAGTTTCGAACACCCCTCAAACCATCATGAAAACATACAAACATCTCCAGAATCCTTCCTCTCGACTTGGGGAGCAAAAGCCCGTTATTCATTACCTTCAATTCGTCGCAATTTGAGAGTAAATTGAAACATAATTCCTCCAAAACCCTTAGCCAAGCTTCCCCCATTTATAGTCAAATTTAACTCACAAAACGACCAATTTCGAGCAACCCAAGGCCATTAACACACTTACCTACCCTATATCGATCCAAAACTTCGAACAAAACCCAAAAAATCCCTTCACAGTGGCTCAAAATTCTAGCCACTTTCAGCTGAAATTTCGGCCACATTCTCCGGCGATTTGGCCATTTGTTGGCCAAAAGATGATCTTGGGCCTTGCTATAAGGCTCCCCACCCATTTCCTAGGGTCTCCCATGGCCGAATTTGGTGATGGGATGGAAGCTTGGTCGGCCATGGTTTATGAAAGTTTTGAAATTTGCACTTCCACCCCTCTCAACTTTTGAAATGCATTTTGGCCTTTTTAACAAGGCCTTTAAGTTTTGCAAAACTTTTGTTGAGACCCTCATATTCTAAACTTCTCATTTGACCTCCAAACTCTTAGAAATAATATCATTTAGACCTCTCTCAAGAATTTTCAAAAATTACACTTTGGGCCAGAATTACGCTCTGATTGCGAAACCCCTTTGTTTCATCCCGAGGCCACTTAAGGGTTCTTCCTTATGTAATATTTGACTTCTTTAAAGGTTCTATTATCTTTTTGGAAGTCTCTTACGATAATTTAGTTTTTTTAGCTTAATTCAAAATTGTACCAAAAATCGATTAAAATTTGATTTCTTTCAGTGCCATAAATCATACTTCAAGATACTCGTCAATACCATATCATTTTCATTAGACATCTCGGCTCCAGGATACTCCCTCTAGTCAATTCAGTCACTCATAACTCTACCAAAATTTTAGCCCTAATCTTTTGAAAATTTCATTTTCACACCAAGATAGATTACTCTTGAGCCCTTTTGCAAATTCTCGAGTATTACAACATGTTACCCATATCACCATGCTTATGGATGCACATTTTCAACACAGAGCCCCAATGATATCATTGAATTAAATAATTATCATAACATGTATCATAAAGTCATACATATTGTTTGGACAAAATATCATGAAATAAATATGATTCATGAAGGATCCAACAATTAGAAATCATGGATTATCGAAAGAAGAACATCATTCTTTTAAAAATATAGGGTGGATCGAAACCCTATTTAGGCTTTTGAACAAGATTCATCAAGTTTTATAAGAAGAACAATAAGATTAAACATGATAGAGTAGGCAAGAATCATAATATCAAACTTATACAAAATAAGAATTTCAAGAATAAAAATTAAGAAATAACAGGAATACATTTCCTAATATAGAAAATAGGTTTAAGAACTTATCTTGGAAAAGGAAAATGAATTTTGTTTAATTGTGGGAAAATGATGAACAATAGAAATTCTTTCTTTTTTCACGTTGCTGCCTACTCTTTTTTCTTTTTTTTCTTCACAGCTCTCTCACTGCTTCCAATCTTCCTACTTATGGGGGACTGTTTCATGGATGGCATAAAAATATATTCTAATCAAACCAACCTTCATAATTGCCCATTAACTCACCACCAGTCCCCGCTCACATGGGCGGCTCGATTCCCTTTCCTCCACATGGTTTCGTGGCTGGGCCTACGTTAGTGCAGCACTTAAAAATGAATTCCAACATTGTTTCCCTTTGATTTAAACCCTAGACCATTAGCCATACTAGCACCTATCGCGTGCGCGCATGACCAACTCACCTACAAGCTTTCTCATTAATATATATGCACCAAATATTTATATACTAATCAAACCAACCTTCATAATTGCCCATTAACTCACCACCAGGCCCCGCTCACATGGTCGGCTCGATTCCCTTTCCTCCACATGGTTTCGTGGCTAGGTCTACACTAGTGCAACGCTTAAAAATGAATTCCAACATTGTTTCCCCTTGATTTAAACCCTAGACCATCAACCATACTAGCACCCATCGCGTGCGCGCATGACCACCTCACCTACAAGCCTTCTCATTAATATATATGCACCAAATATTTATATACTAATCTCAACTCCCTTCACTAAAAATAAATTTTAGCATTTTCCTCCCAAGGTTCGAACCTGCAACTTACCAGCTCATTTATGAGCGCATAACCACCAAACTACAAAGCTCCTCATTAATATATATGTAACGATTAATTTTTTACACTAAACCAACTCTTAGTTTCTGAAATTACATTTAGAATTTTAAGACACTATCAATCACCTTTCAACACAAAGATTTTAATTTCTCTCATTAAATTCCTCAAACTCACAAATAACTAATAAATCATAAATAAATTATCTTTAATACAAAAATTAATTTCTCCCAAAATACCAGGATGTTACATTCGGTGGTATTCGACATCTTCATTCTCGCGCTATACTCTGGATTAGTTGTTTCCTAAGATAAATAAATATAATTGTTATAGTTAGACAACAATAAGTAGTAAAAAAAAACACATGCTGTAATGACCCAAGTTTTTACATAATTTCAGATTTTGGAGAATTTAATTTCTAAAAATTTAATTTTAAAAAAAAATTGAAAAGAGGCCCAATTCAAAATTATTCTAATTTTGGTTCTAAAAGTGTAATTCTCAAACGATTTGGGTTTAATTGGGGGTGTAAATGAGAATTTTCAAGACTTTTGGCCCAAAGCGTAATGTTCTAATATAATTATTAAAATATGAGCAACGCGATTTCAAAAGAAAATACATGAAATAAAGAAAGAAAACCAAACGGGACCCTTTATTATATTTTGCCCCCAACATTGGACTTCTATAAATTGGCATTGCATCCACGATTTGAGGTATCTCTTCCACCTCGAGTCGAGAGAACCAGATGTGCGGTCCATGAGAGATCAATTCTACTGCGTTCTTCTTCCCCTCTTTCTCTTCTTCATCTTGATTCTGATCAAATGGTTAAGCACCATTCGAAATCCCAGAAAGAACCTTCCACCGTCTCCCCCAAAGCTTCCCATAATTGGAAACCTGCACCAGCTCGGTATAATTCCCCACCGCTCGCTCCATTCACTGGCTCTAAAACATGGGCCGCTGATGCTGCTTCATCTTGGCAGCGTCCCAGTTCTCATCATCTCCTCCGCCGAGGCAGCTCAAGAAATCATGAAAACCAATGATCTCGCCTTCTCAGACAGACCCAAATCCACCATCGCTCGCAAGCTTTTGTATAATTACAAGGACGTGGCTTTTGCTCCTTATGGTGAGTATTGGCGGCAGATCAGAAGCGTATGCGTTCTCGAGCTTCTCAGCAGCAAGAGAGTGCAGTCTTTTAGCTCCGTAAGAGAAGAAGAAACTGCCCTTCTAATTGACAAGATCAATCAATCTTGTTCTGCCGATTCTTCATCAGTGGTAATGTTATTAATTTGAATCAGATGAAATTTGAATTCAGTTTACCTGCCTCCAGGATATATGTTTGGATTTTAATCAGTTATTAATTATATTATAGGTTTATCTATCACGTGTACAAGTCTCAGCTCCATATTGTAGTCGTATAATTCATTTAAAGCAAGAATATGTATGCATCATTTTGAGTGTCGTGTTTCTTTCGACAGGTGAATCTGAGCGAAATACTTGCGAAGCATACAAATAACATAGTGTGCAGTGTTGCGTTAGGGAGGAAGTACAGCGGCGACGTCGCTGGAGGGCAGAGGTTTAAGGAAATTTTGGCAGAGTTTGTCGAGTTGTTAGGCATGTTCAATGTGGGAGACTACATTCCATGGCTAGGATGGATTGGCCATTTGAATGGGTTGTATGGTAGAGCAGATAACGTTGCTAAGGTGCTTGATGCTTTTTTGGACCATGTGGTTCAAGAGCATATGGAGGAAAGTGAGGGATATAGAGCTAGCAAGATTAAAGGTGATGGTCCCCTTGATTTTGTGGATGTTATGCTTCAAATTTAGAGGTCTGGAATTGCTGGATTTCATCTTCACAATGATACCATCAAAGCTATCGTCTTGGTATGGCGTAGGCCCTCCGGTGATAATGATTTTCCCTTTTCATTTTTGGTCCAATGTCACTCATTTCACATTATTTAGATATAGTAAATATAATTGGACTAATATATTTTTTCGTAAAAATAAAATACAAAGTATCTAGTATTCAAAAATATCTCAGCTATTATTATTCCATTGGAATGCTAAACAGCCAAAAGATTCTGTGTTATATGCAAGTTAGACCTGACCACGTACGGTTTTAGAATTGGCAATTCTGGTTTCACTTCTTGGTGGAACCAGAACCGGTGGTCCTGAATTGTTTATAGGTGGTTCCAGTTTTGGTTCCCTGATAGTTCGGTTCTAATTTTCAACGGTTGTAGTTTTAGTTCGAATTGATTTAATGAAAAAAGAAAAAAAAAAAAGAGTTCGAACATAATTTCTATAAATCAAGTTGTCTATACATTCTTTTGGGATTTAAATGAATCAAAGCTCAAATAATTCATTTACCATTTAAATTTATAATTTCCTTACCTTAATTGAAATTATTTTTAGAAGGATTAGTTATTGTCCATTGTATTATATATTTTATATTTATTTAATTTATTTTTTAAAACCGATTCCGATTCTTAGCTGTCTATTAACTTTCAAACCATGTAATATTATAGCCGAATTAAATAATTTTTATTTGCCATTGGCTTTTAAATCTTGTCTTTTTTATTTGTATATGATTTAGGATATATTTATTGCTGGAACCGATACTACATGTTCAGCTTTAGAGTGGATGATGACAGAGCTTTTAAGAAATCCTAAGTCTATGCAAATACTAAAGAAAGAAGTGCGAGAAGCAGGCAGAGGCAAGCAAGGTGTAACCGAGGTGGACATAGGAAAAATTCCATACTTGAAAGCTGTGATAAAAGAAACTCTTCGTTTACACCCTCCACTGCCTTTACTAGTTCCTCGAGAATCAACCCAAAATGTCAGAGTGATGGGTCATGATATAGCAGCTGGCACACAAGTGTTTATAATTGCTTGGACGATTGGAAGGGATCCGCTAATATGGGATGAGCCTGAAGAGTTCAAGCCAGAAAGGTTTTTGAATTGTTTAACAGACTTCAAAGGAAATCATTTCGAACTCATTCCATTTGGCGCTGGGCGAAGAGGTTGCCCAGGAGTCCATTTTGCCATGGCTGTGGATGAGCATGCTTCGGCAAATTTGGTATTCAAATTTGATTTTGCTCTACCTAGTGGAGCAAGAGAGGATGAGTTGGACATGAGTGAAACTGCTGGGATAACGGTCCACAAAAAGATGCCCCTATTAGCTGTTGTATCACTAGCTTCGGCCTAGCCTTCTAAGTGCATGTTTTAGTTTTATAATGTAACACCATGTTTTCCCCAAGCAAGCATCAATTTGTGATTTCGAGAATATTTTTTTTTTCAACATACACTCAACATAAATCATTCTCAACAATCATGTTTTACCTTCTTAGCATATCAAACTTAATAATCGATAAGTTAAGACATATAATATCATCATAATGAATGTAATATGGAATCCGTATCATTGTTTGACATGACATATCGACACAAAATATACATAGAGATAAATCCTTCAACAATACAACCAAACACCTCAAACATAATCAAAATATATGGTAAAGGTCTCCAATGTAATAAATGGTTATATCTCAATAACCTTCTTTCCCTTGACGTCGTTGCTTTCACTTGAAACATTTGAATATTTCAAGGACATAGTCCAAATTAGATGTTGAATCATTTAAGTGAGAGTTTAAAACATTTTCGTGAATGTATGCAAGACCATGAACAATAGAAATATCCCAGCCCAAGATAATCCTATATAGCACTTAACCCATATAGCAATCTCTCTAAAGACCACATAATCACATCGACGAATTGACATAACACAATCTTAGCTTAAGAGAGGCAACATCGACTCATCTCTCCGACATCTCGGGAATAATTGTTACCACTCCCGACAAAAAAACCTGGCATACCACAATCACGTTAGAGATTACGTTCTCACTCAAGAACATCCTGAAATACTATCCATTTCCAACACAAATGCCAATACTATAACCACAACATGTAATGATACATTACATAAAATGACATCCCAACACACGTATTTCAATGCACGCGTAAATAAATATTTTGGATAAACCATCCACACGAAATCAGCCGTTCACATGTCAAAACCATTTGCATGAAAATAAATCAAGTTTTAACAAAACACTCAGAGTAAACAAAGTTTCAAGTAGAAACTCTCACAATAAACCAAGTTATAAAGGCGAACACTCACCTTAAATGCAACTCAGAATACCTCGATCCTCATGCCAACCTCGATTTTTGTGGCAAGCCTCAATAATCGTACTATTACTCAATTTCGAGTCTCAACCATACCTGGATATCATGTTTGTATCACCCCGCCTTCTAGGGCATTAATATATGCTAGGATTTTTTTTTTCCATCAAACATAAATCGGTAATAAATCCTCAACATAGCTTTTATTTAATAACACTCCAAACATAGTAAAGAAATGACACACTTCAAACATAGCGGAAGCAAGATCAAAACCTATAGGAAACCTCAGAAACATAACATATGCGGGTACAAACATATCGCTCACCCAACATAACGTTACAGACAATATTAAAATCTAAACAATACATCCGAATAAAACAGATAGTCCTAGTCCCACATGGGACCCACAAAATTTCCACCGCGATCATGCCTCGACCACTTCCTTGCCCTTCCGGCTGCTTGCCTTATCTGGAATGTGGAATATTTCAAGGACATAATCCAATATTAGAAGATGAAATCTTCTAAGTGAGGGTTAGATAAGCATGAATGAATGATGCATGGACATTTATAAACATATATATACCCATAATGTAACTTCTCAGGCCCACCAGCCCGACATAGAACCCTAGGCAGAATCCCGAACCTCTGTAGGATACACCTAACGTTGTTCCATTAATTGTCCTAGGGGAATTTCGGCTACACTCTTAGGGTAATATCCCAACCCCATGCACAAGTTTCAATATGACAAAAATATCATGTTGTGCATATATCACGTTTTCCCATGCAACAGTATATGAACAAAAATGATCGTAACATGTGAAAATATTATGCATAGTAAGGAAATCATATCATATATGAGATATAGGGACAAAACCACTCACCTTTCACAGTTATCGGGATACCTCAAAAAATGTGCAAACTACCTTGATTTGCGTGCCAACCTTGAAAGTCGCACCAAATGTTTCACCTCCCTTCCCAAGGCTCCCTAGGCAAGATATTTATTTAAATAATCAATAAAATCTATTTTTCCTCAATTTTCTTACCTTTTTCTCTATTTTCCTCAATTTTTCCTTACTAATATTCTAAAATAAATACCTACACCTATTTTTCTCCAAATATTTTTACATAGGAAATTATAAAATATTTTTCTAAGTTATTTAAAAAAAATTTCACGAAAAACCAAGACCGCACGCGCCCACACGCGTTGGCGCGTGTTAGGGCGAATGAGACTGGCGCGTGGGGTCCACGCGTCAGTCATCTTCTCCGGCCACGGCTAGCCGGAAAAATGCAAAACCTATACCAAATGAAAGCTTAGGCAAAGTCTATTCTAGGGGTACCTGAATGAGCTCGAAACGAAGTTTGGAAGCCGACCAACAGAGGCCTCGAACTCTCAGCCAGGCGGTTCGTCTAGGGTTCCGACGAAGCTTCGATTCACCTTCGATTCTGCTCCATTGCTCCCCTAATGCTCCAGATATGATCTTCAAGCTATGGGCAACAAAAACCCCTTATCCTTGCCTCTCAATTCATCCAAAATAGCCCTCGATTTGAAGCTTATTTTCTTGAAAATTTTGGCCATCTTCGAGCTCTATTTATAGGCGATTTAAAAGCTTCAAATGGCCTTGGATGCCTTGCCCATTGCCTTAGGAGTCTCCACAGTCCCTAGATCAACCTAAAAGCACTAATATTTGCCTGCAAAAGTGAGTTGCAGGTCTCCCATTTTTGGCCACCTTTCTTGGCCGATTTTCTCGAAATTCTGGCCACTTTGATGGTCGTTGTCAGCTCATGATGGTTCTTACGAGATCCCCAACTATCCCTATGCTAGACCATTGCCTGAAACGGCCGACCAGAGATGGTGTGCCACTGTCAGAAGCCATGGCTGTGGAGTTTTCGAAATTGTAGTTTCGCCCCCTCAAATTCAATTTCTCCATTTTGGCCCCTTTCTTCACAACCCCTACACTTTCCTCAATTTCATTGAGCCCCTTAAGTTCCAATCTTTCAATTTCCTCTTTGCCACTTTTTGCAAAAAAATGACATTTTGACCCCCCTCGGGCAACTTTGGAAAAGTGCACTTAGGCCCGTTTCTCCATTTAGGCTTTAAACTTGCTCGTTTCTTCCTGAAACCTCTGAAGGGTTGCTCTACTCGACAAACCAAAGCTTCTCATAGCTTCCGTTATCATTTTGGGAGTCTCCTATGAGCATTTGGTTTTGTAGCTTAAATGACGGCTACATTTTTGCTGTACCGAAAATCGTTCTTGATTGCATTTCTTTCGGTCCTAAAAATCATGCCTTGAGATGCTCGTTAGAGGCATTCCTATTTCCTTAGACATTTAAGCTTTGGGGTACTCCCTTCGGCTGATTCGGTAAATTTTTTTGGGCTTTTCAGATACTTAATTTTCTCGAATTTTCAATATACCTTTAAAATAATAACCCAAAGTTCTTGGGTATTACATTCTCCACCCCTTAAAGAAATTTTGTCTTCGAAATTTTTGTATTCTTACTTACTAAGACATTAATATTAGGCTTACAACTCATAAAAGCAACAACTTTTATCTCTTATTCAAGCATTACCATTGACTATTTTGTAAACACATCAATTGCATTACTTACACAAATAATGCCCATCGGGTACATTGGGTTTTTGTGCAGAATATCCTGTTGTAGCTCTCTACCATCGGCCACATACATAAAAAATAGTTGATAGCATCACCAATATAAACGTACTATTCATTAACATCCCTTTAGTCCACAACATCTTTGATAACATTACAAAGAAAATCTCAAAATTTACTACTTTCACCCTACCTCTTCGAACAACAGGGGATATTTTTCCCTAATCGTGTCCTCAAGCTCCCACGTAGCTTCTTCTTCAGTATGATTTCTCCACTGAATCTTTACCAGTGGGATGACTTTATTCCTCAGGGCTTGGTCACGCCGATCTAGGATTCGCTTGGGCGACTCTAGATAAGTTAGATCATCTCTTAGCTCGATTACTTCCACTCGAATTTCCTAGGATGGATCCTGTATATGCCTTCGAAGTTGAGACACATGGAAGACATCATGGATGTTGGACAGGCTAATGGGAAGGTCTAGGCGATAAGCTAACAGTCCAACTCGTCCTTTGATTGGATACGGTCCAATAAATCGGGGCCTCAACTTACCTTTCTTCTTTCCTCGCGTTGCCAAATACTGGGGCGATACTTTTAGATACACGTGATCCCCTACCGCGAATTCCAAATCTCGCCTCCTTTTGTCCGCGTAAGACTTTTGTCGACTCTGTACAGTTTGAATTCTTTCTTGTATCTTCTGAATCTTCTCCGTAGTTTGCTGAACCAATTCGGGTCCCAATATTTGTCTCTCTCCTACCTCGGTCCAACAGATAGTGATCGATATTTTCTTCCATACAAAGCCTCATAGGGTGCCATTCCTATACTGCTATGGTAACTATTGTTATAAGCGAACTCCACCAAGGGCAGATGCTCTTCCCAGTTACCCTCAAAAGCCAACGCACATGACCTTAGCATGTCTTTTAGTGTTTGAATGGTTCTTTCAGACTGTCCATCAGTCTGCGGGGTGATAAGCCGCACTAAGGTTCAATTGTGTCCCATGCACTCTTGCAAGCTTCCCCAAAATCTTGAGGTAAACCTCGGATCTCGATCGGAGACTATACTTATCGGCATGCCATGAAGTCTAATTATCTCTCCAACATACTACTCCTCAAATTTTCGTACTGGCCTATCTATCCGTGTAGGCAAGAAGTGTGCTGACTTCGTTAGCCTATCTACGATGACCCAAATTGCATCGTTGCCTTTTTGACTCTTGGAAAACCCTGTCACGAAATCCATTGTGATGTGCTCCCACTTCCAGTCTGGGATGTCCAATGGCTTCATGAGCCCTGCTGGTCTCTGGTGCTCTATCTTTACTCTTTGGCACGTATCGCATTGCGCCACTTTTCTTGCCACACTTGTCTTCATTCCCAGCCACCAATAGACCTCTCAGAGATCTCTATACATTTTTGTGGCTCGTGGGTGTACTGTATAACGAGTTCTGTGGGCTTCATTCAAAACTCTTTGTCTCAAATCTTTTAAGTTTGGCACATAAATCCTTCCCCGAAACCTCAATATGCCATCATGAATTTCAAAATCAGATCTCTTAGGCTAGCCATGCTCGTTTACCCATAGATGTATTCGTTTATCATCCACATATGCCTCTCGTATTTCGTTCACCAAATCCAGCTGAACTACAATGCCAGCGTTAAGGACGGACGATTCCTTCGGTACTACACTCATCGTTAGATGGCTAAAAGCCTCTAACATTTTCCACTCACAGGCCATCATTCCGGCCATAGAGATAGGCACATTCCTACTCAGTGCGTCAGCCACCACATTGGCACGCCTTAGGAGATATCGTATGGTGCAGTCATAGTCCTTCAGAAATTCCATCCATCGTCGCTGCCTAAGGTTCAGCTCCTTTTGCGATAACACGTACTTCAGGCTTTTGTGGTTTGTGAACACCTCAAAGTTTTCACCATATAAGTAATGTCTCCATAGCTTCAGAGCATATATCAAGGCCGCCAATTATAGATCATGTGTCAGGTAGTTTACTTTGTGCTTTTTACTATCGCGACCCATATGCGATCACTTGATCGTGTTGCATTAACACGCAACCCAGACCTATCTTAGAGGCATTCGTATACACAACAAATCCCCTGTGCCCATCTGGCATCGCCAAAACAGGTGCTGAGGTCAATCTGTCTTTAAGCTCCTGGAAACTTTCCTCACACTTGGCAGTCCATTCAAACTTGACATCTTTGTGAATGAGCTTCATTATTGACGAGGCTATTTTTGAAAATCCCTTCACGAATCTTCGATAGTAGCTTGCCAATCCTAAAAAGCTTCGCACCTCTATCACATTCGTTGGCTGCTTCCTTCCCTTGACAGCTTCAATTTTTGTCAGATCTACCGAGATTCGTTCGATAGAGATTACGTATCCGAGAAACGCGACTTGGGGTAGCCAGAATTCACACTTCGAGAACTTGGCGTACAACTGGTGTTTCCTAAGAGTTCCTAGCACCACCCTTAAGTGCTCTTCATGATCATTTTCACTTGAGGAATATATTAATATATCATCTATAAACTCGATCACGAACTGATCTAGATAGGGTGTAAACACTCTATTCATGAGATCCATAAATGCCGCTGGAGCATTTGTTAACCCAAATGGCATCACGAAATACTCAAAATGGTCGTACCTTAACCGAAAAGCTATTTTCAAAATATCTTCAGGCTTAATCCTTAATTGGTAGTATCTCGACCTTAAGTCAATCTTTGAAAATATCTTTGCTCCTTGCAACTGATCGAACAGCTCATCGATTCTTGGAAGTGGATACTTATTCTTTACTGCAGCTTTATTCAACTGATGGTAATCAATACACATCCTCAAGCTTCCATCCTTCTTCTTTAGAAATAGCACTGGTGCGCCCCACGACGATGTGCTCAGCCTAATGAATCCCTTATCGGTCAACTCCTATAGCTGGCTCCGTAATTCCCTCATTTCTACCGGGGCCATTTGATATGGAGGAATAGATATCGGTTTAGTTCCTGGTACTAGCTCGACTGAGAACTCAATCTCTTGAGGTGGCGATAGTCCTGGTAGATCTTCTAGAAATACATCTTCATATTCTCGTACTATCCGTACCTCCTTGAGTTTTGGTACCTCTTTCTCTTCCAAACGAGCATAGGCTATACATCCACGAGATCCCTGGCTTGTCAACTTTTCTGCTTTCCTGGCTGAAATCATTTTTCCATTCCTAGGGTCACCCTGTCCCCAAAATTTGACCCATTCCTCTTCGGGTTTCTTTATGGTCATTATCTTTCTTCGATAATCTATACTAGTGTCATATCTAGATAAGAAATCCATTCCTAAAATTATGTCAAAGTCATACACTTCTAGCAAAATTAGATCAACTTGAAATTGAGCATCACTTAAACTAATTTCGCATTCTTCTATCACCTTTGAGGACCTTGTCCTTTTACCCATGGGCGTCGAAATTATTATCAGAGATTCCATAGGTTTAGTCTCTACCCCTAAACTTGTAACCAAAGCATATGACATAAATGAATGCATTGACCCAGGGTCTATCAATGCATGAACAAAGGTATCCGATATGAAGAGCATACCTTGCACTGCTACCGGATCTGTCCCCACATCTTCCTTGGTGAGGTTGTAGACACATCCCTGACGAGTCCCATGAGCCTCTCCTATTTTTTCAGCTAACCCATCTACTTGTCTGAGTCTTGGCCTCTTCTGGCAGTTACTTGAAAAGTGCCCTGGTTGATTACACTGGAAACACACCACTTTCCTAATTGAATTTGGTGTCGTATTGAGCCACCAACATTTCTCCGGTTTGCTTCAGGTTTGTAAACTCCCAGCTCTTCTCCTGCCTCCAGCTAAGCAGGAAGTACTTATCATTGAAGGCCTTCTTGAATGCCTCCCAAACTGATACTGGGGTCTCATCAGTTTCAGACCCTTGCCTCGAGCGGGATCTTTGCAACGCTCGCTCTGTAGTCTGCCACCACTTCCCAGCTTCTTCCTCCAACATGAAAGTGAAACAATTTACTTTGTCCTCGTCGTTGAACTAGAGATGTCGAAACAACTTTTCTGATTGCTCTAACCAGTACTCGGCCATGCTGGGGTCGTCATGGGGCTTCCCCTTAAACGTTGGTGGTCGCTGCCGTTGGTACTGTTCCAGCACATTTTTAGTGTGCCTGGTTGGTCCTTCTCTGGTTGTGTGGGTCAAAAGTGCAACACCCAGTGTAACCAGTGTTAAGAGAATAGGAAATGAAGTAAGAAGACTTCCAAAAATGTCCTTGAGAAGGTGATGGATTCTTGAAATTGAGAATGCCCATGAGAAGGGTATTTTGGTAATTTGGATAGAGAAATTCAATAAAAGGGTATTTTGATAAATTAAAAATAATTCCTATGTGGAATTAGGTGAGTAAGTGAATAAAAATCCCAATTTGGTAATTATGTGGAGATATATGGGATTAATAAATTCACAAAGATTATTTAGGAATTTTGGAGTGATTCCATAAAGGAAATTAATTTTGGAAATAGGGAAAATGGTGGATATTAAATTATTTGAGGAGAATAATTATACTTTCCCTAAGTTAGTGAATTAATGTGGTAATGCCACATGGATGACCAAGATAAAGAATTGGAAGCCAAGTTTGTGTCTTAGAGTGACACTTGGCATAATCTTGGAAATTTGAGAAAAATTATAAATGTGGATTTATGAGTTGGAGAATGATTTAATTAAATGCAAAAAGAAATGATATTAGTCTTTCAAGCATTTAATGAGAGGCATAATTATATGGATTAAAGAAAATCCAAAAGAAAATGGTAAATGGTCACCATTAATGCCTTGGAAAATATGGGGATTTTATTAACTGAGAAAGAAGTTAATTATGTCTCTCAAGTGTGATGGTTATGAAAATAGTCCCATTAATTTAAAGGGGAAAAAAATGAGAAATTGGGAGATGATGGTTGGTGACACATGGCATAATCTTGTGAAGCAAGAATAAGCATTTAAATGAAATTCAAATTTGGTGAAATAATGGCTTTTCAAGCATTAAATGCAAGCCATGATGTGTTGCCTAAAAAGAAAATGAAAAATAAAAAGAAATTAGTCATCCATTAATGGTGTGAAAATGGAGAGAATTTCTTTAATGGAAAAGAAAGTGATTATATCTTTCGAGGCTTGTCTTGAAAATAGTCCAAATTAAATAAGTAAAAAAGAAATCTATTTATGGGACTTGATCCAAGGGTGTGGATGGTTCTTGAAAATCCAAAGGCTTGGATTTAAAAAGAAAGGAGCACATGGATTGTGCTTTCATGTGTTTTCTCCAAGAGAGGGGATGGGTTTATTTGAAATCAATGGTTGAGATTGAGATTCTCAAAAGCACATGGATTGTGCTTGTTATGGAAGGCTAGGATGTATTCTTCCAATTTAAGTGAAATCCTAGGGCTAAGATTTATTCTTGTCATGGAAATAAAATAAGTGAATTAAAGGGAAATTTTGGCTATACAAAGGGAGGTAGAGAAGAAGGCTAAGCTTTTTGGCCAAATGCTTAGAGGAAGAAAGGAAAGAATGGAGAAGAAAGGAAGAAGGAAATGAAGAATGCAAAGGTAAGGTTTCTACCTTATAGTAATAAAGAGAAATCCTTTTATCTTTCTTGTATGGTGGCTTAGCTACCTTATTTTCTTTAAAGGGTTTCTTGAGAAAGAGCAAAGGTTGAAAGCAATGAAGGCCTTGAAGTTAAAGCATGTGGAAACTTCAAAGAATGGAAAAAGGTAAGGGATGGCCCCATGGGAGGGTGGCCTTGCAATGGGTTTTAAATATGTTTCATAAATGTATATGTTGCATTTGGCATGTTCTTCTATGTTCATGAGACTTATGGCCATAGGTTAGTTTGAGAACATGGTTGAAATGGTGGGTTGATGCCTCTAACCTTGGAGGGTTGTAGGGCAAAGAAACCTAGCCACATTTGCATGCATTTGGCATCATATAACTTGTTATGTTCATATTTATTTGGCATTGCACCCTTATTGAGCTTAATGGCTCATGAGGTTTTTACCCTCACATGTAGGTTGTGGAAGCATGGGAAGGATCAAGACAAAGGTGAATTGGCATGTGGAAGAGTGAAAATGATGAATCAAGTGTATTGCATGGCTTAGGAGAGCCTAACTTGTTATATTTAATTTATAAGATGTAATTTCATTTGTTTGATAATGGCTTGTTAAAGCCCAAGAGCATGTGTGTATTTTATACTTTGGAATGTATGTTTCCATTTAGAAAGTGGGATCTTGGTTTATGGCTTGTTGAAGGCTAAGGTGTGATGTAAGTTGCATTGTTAGGTGTTGTGAGAAGCAACCAAGATGCAAAATAAAAAGGATTTTTGTTCGAGAAATAAAGGCAAATTTGAAGGAAAGTGAGGTATTTATTTATTTTAAATTTCTGGAAAATTTGGGAATTTAAATGCCCAAGAGAAAAAAAAAAGAAGAAGAAAGAAAGTGTGCTAGGCAACTGGGGGCAGCTGCAGAAGGCAGCAGGGGGCTGCCAGGCGCGCGCGCGCGCGGGCAGGTGCGCGAAGGCACCCTCGCGCGGCCGTAAGGCCCCGCGCAGGCGTGCGCGGGCCGCGCAGCTGGCACACCGTGGGGCCCCGGGCACGCCGTGGGCCCCGCCAGCTAAATTTTTTTAAAAAAAATGAAAAAATTGAGGAATTTTGGGGCATTTTTTAATTAAATTTGAGCCCCGGAGGAATTTTCAAAATAAAGGGATTTTCGGGCATTTTTGGAGAAAATGCCGAAATTTTGGAAATTTGAAAATGATGAGTCTTTCCTCCAAAATTGGTGATCCATCAATGGATTAGTTTAAATGGTGATTTTTGGAGCCCGGTAAAAATTCTTGGTCGGAAAAGAATTAAATTCAAATGAGAAAAATAATGATTGGGAGTCTTCGCGAGTTTTCTTTTTAACCAACGCGGTGTGGTTTAAAACCCAATTCTGCTAGTAAATCCTGGGGTTTAAGGGAAGGGAAGGACGAGCCTAGTTCCCACCTAGGGCATTTCTTCTTGAAACATGGTCCGCCCTTCATCAAAGACCGGGCAGGTGGACAATTTGGGTAATTGTTCACAAGTAACACCCGTAAGTGGGAGCGGGGCGTTACAAAAAGATTCTCTATAACCCTCTCGATGTTATCCAAGCATCCTTCAGGAACTGATGACTCTGTCTCCGGTTCTTCCGATTGGATGCTACTACTGTAGCGGCGATTCCCACTGCTTCTTACATCCTCTATTCTCCGATTGGCGATGACAGGAGTCATATTCCTTTGCTATCTTGTGGTTACCATCTGAAAGACAAGATAAAATCTCATTCCACGAGAATTTCTTCAAAAGGAAAATTTTATTTCATAACATTGCTTATAACATCGATTACGAGAAACATAAGGCACACATCTAAAACACTAGTAAGTGAAATAAGATCGTCCACGATTCTTTTCTATGGGCTGGTAGACTTCTAGACCCAAGCATCATCGCTTATCAAGTCGTCCTCAGACTTGACCTCGGGTCCCTCGAGGTCATCGTGCACCATTGCTTCTTCGTCGTCATCGTCGTTGTCATCATCCAAGTCAAGGTAGCCAGCGCCTATCATATTGGCTTTGACTGCCTCGTTGTCATCCTAATCATCATCTGAGTCCAACATTTCATCTCCTTCCACACCAATCCCCTCATTCATGTTGGCGGCATGGTCGTGAAACTGTTGGCAATAAAAGTATAAGGATGCGTAATTGCCTTCAAGGTGAAGTCCTTCAGCTAGGTCTCTCCAAACCCCTTCCATGTGATTTATCAAAAAATCCACTTGAGCGAGCATTAGGGTTGGCCGCATGAAACTGCTCGGCGGCACATCTCTCAGTATACCTTCGAGAAGATCGAGGCGACCGTATACGTCTACCATTATTGGTTCGTTGTCTGCCCATCGGCTGGTCCAGTGGGTCACCCAGAATTGCTAGAGATAATCGTTTTCCATACTGCCATTTAAAAATCAGTTAGCTTTTCTACTATTCACCGAGAACAGTAGCCATTTAGTGTTTTGTACATGAATAGTGCACCAGGTAAGTTCCCAGGTAAGAGAGGTGAGTCACAATGGACACACTTAAATACCAAATCTTTCCTTAGGCAGAACTTTCCTAGACATGCACATTTCAGTACAACACATTTAAGTTCGTAACCTTTAAAACTTCAATCACCAATCTCCTCATCTATAGATAAGGATTTCTTAATCTAAGTTTTCTAAACATCGAGTTCATAGATCCTTAAAGATCTATCATGATTCTTCAAATAGAACTTTGGCTCTGATACCAACTATAACACCTCACCTTCCAAGGCATTAATATATGCTAGGATTTTTTTTCTTTTCCATCAAACATAAATCAGCAATAAATCCTCAACATAGCTTTTTTTTAATAACACTCCAAACATAGTAAAGAAATGATACACTTCAAACATAGCGGAAGCAAGATCAGAACCTATAGGAAACCTCAGAAACATAACATATGCGGGTACATACATATTGCTCACCCAACATAACATTACAGACAATATTAAAATCTAAACGATACATCCGAATAAAATAGATAGTCCTAGTCCCACATGGGACCCACAAAATTTCCACCGCGATCATGACTCGACCACTTCCTTGCCATTTCAGCTGTTTGCTTCGCCTAGAACGTGGAATATTCTAGGGACATAATCCAATATTAGAAGATGAAATCTTCTAAGTGAGGGTTAGATAAGTATAAATGAATGATGCATGGACATTTATAAACATATACCCATAATATAACTTCTCAGGCCCACCAGCCTGGCACGGAATCCTAGGCAGAATCCTGAACCTCTGCAGGATACGCCTAACGTTGTTCCATTAATTGCCCTAGGGGAATTTTGGCTACACTCTTAGGGTAATATCCCAACCCCATGCACGAGTTTCAATATGACAAAAATATCGTGTTGTGCATATATCACGTTTTCCCATGCAATAGTATATGAACGAAAATGATCATAACATGTCAAAATATTATGCATAGCAAGGAAATCATATCATATATGAGATATCGGGACAAAACCACTCACCTTTCATAGTTATCGGGATACCTCGAAAAATGTGCAAACTGCCTCGATTTGTGTGCCAACCTTGAAAGTCGCACCAAATGTTTCACCTCACTTCCCAAGGCTCCCTAGGCAAGATATTTATTTAAATAATCAATAAAATCTAATTTTTCTCAATTTTCTTGCCTTTTTCTCTATTTTTCCTGAATTTTTCCTTACTAATATTCTAAAATAAATACCTACACCTATTTTTCTCCAAATATTTTTACATAGGAAATTATAAAATATTTTTCTAAGTTATTTAAAAAAGAATTCACGAAAAACCAAGACTGCACGTGCCCACACGCGCTGGCGCGTGCTGGGGCGAGTGAGCCTAGCGCGTGGGGTCCATGCGCCGGTTATCTTCTCTTGTCACGGCTAGCTGGAAAAATGCAAAGCCTATACCAAATGAAAGCTTAGGCAAAGTCTATCCTAGGTGTACCCGAATGGGCTCAAAAGGAAGTCTGGAAGCTGACTAACGGAGGCCTCGAACTCTTGGCCAGGCGGTCTGCCTAAGGTTCTGACGAAGCTTCAATTCGCCTTCGATTTTGTTCCGTTACTCCCCAAATGCTCCAGATATGATCTTTAAGCTGTGGGAAACAAAAGCCCCTTATCCTTGTCTCTCAATTCGTCCAAAATAGCCCTCGATTTGAAGCTTCTTTTCTTGAAAATTTTGACCATCTTTGAGCTCTATTTATAGGCGATTTCGAAGCTTCAAATGGCCTTAGATGCCTTGTCCATTACCTTAGGAGTCTCCTTTGTCCCTAGATCGACCTAAAAGCACTAATATTCGCCTGCAAAAGCGAGTTGTAGGTCTCCCATTTTCGGTCAGCTTTCTTGGCTGATTTTCTCGAAATTCCGCCACTCCGGTGGCCGTTGTCGGCTTATGATAGTTCCTACGAGATCCCCGACCATCCCTCATCCTAGCCCATTGCCTGAAACGGCCGACCAAAGATGGTGCGCCACTGTCAAAAGCCATGGCTATGGAGTTTTCGAAATTGCAGTTTCACCCCCTCAGATTTGATTTTTCCATTTTAGCCCATTTCCTCACAACCCCTACACTTTCCTCAATTTCATTAAGCCCCTTAAGTTCCAATCTTTCAATTTCCTCTTTGCCACTTTCGCAAAAAAATGACATTTTGACCCCCCTTGGGCAACTTTAAAAAATTGCACTTAGGCCCGTTTCTCCGTTTAGGCTTTAAACCTACTCGTTTCTTCCTGAAACCTCTGAAGGGTTGCTCTACTCGACAAACCGAAGCTTCCCATAGCTTCTGTTATCATTTCGGGAGTCTCCTACGAGAATTTGGTTTTCCAGCTTAAATGACGGCTGCATTTTTGTTGTACTGAAAATCGTTCCTGATTGCATTTCTTTCGGTCCTAAAAATCATGCCTCGAGATGCTCGTTAGAGGCATTCCTATTTTCTTAGACATTTAAGCTTTACGATAGTCCCTTCGGCTGATTCAGTAAATTTTTTTGAGCTTTTCAGATACTTGATTTTCTCGAATTTTCAATTTTCCTTTAAAATAATAACCCAAAGTTCTTGGGTATTACAATGTTTATTCAAAAGAATATCAAAATCTATTTTTCCATAATTTTCTCATAATTTCTCCTTATTTTCTTCTTTTTTTTTCTCCTTAATTCCGAAATAAATACTTCATCAATGTTTTTTTTAAATTTTTCTCCACTATAATTCATAAAATATTTTTCTAAAAATATTAAAATAAATTTAAAAAAAATACCCAAACCTCATGCATCTTCATACACTGGCAAGTGTGTCGCGCGTGAAAACTACGTGTGTACAACACGCGTCGATTCTCTTCAACATTTTTTTGGTCACCAACAATTTTCTGATGGTTTATTTCTGCCTTTAACTACTCCTTGTTCCGATCAAGATAACACCCTTGGATTCTAGAAACAATGGTCGGAAGTGCCTTGATTGGGCATTTTAAACCTCGAATAAAAGCCCTTTATCCAATCTCTTTGACTCACTTTAAAAACACCTGGATTTGATGCTCCAAAAACATCGAAACCATCGCCTTATTTATAGGTGAAATCCGACCATCCATCGAATAATAATTGACTTTCTGCTTCGCCCACATGCTTTCTAGGCCCATGCCAGCCATACCATAGCAAGATTCGATCGTCCCATTATCGAATTTTGGGCTCTACGTGTGGCAGCAGGTCAACCATGCTACTGGCAACAAGTTTCAGAAATTACACTTTGGCCCTAGATTCTTTCTTTTTGCATTTTGGCCCTCTTCTTTAAGTTATTAAACTTTGATATTTTATCACATGAACCCTTAAGTTCCATGTTTCTCAATTGGCCCAAAAAAATTTGAAGAATAACATTTTCAACCCCTTTTCAACTAGAATTTAAAAATTACGCTTAGCCCCGAATACATGTTTCGATCGCAAACCCTTTTGTTGTTGGTCCCTTAGGGTTTGGCCACTCAAGAGGGGCGTGAATTGAGTGCTTTTAAACTTTTATTAGCTATTTAAAAATAAGGAAAATGTTATTACAAATCTCCCAAAATTAGGTTTATATAGATATATGTGAGATGATGAAGAGATAAATTACTAACCACAAGATATATCAATGAAACACAAAATAAGGCACAAGACGATTTTTAAGTGGTTCGGTGTATTCCACACACCTACTCCACTCTCCCAAGATTTAACCACACTTGGGGTTCCACTATAAATCAAACACCAAGGTTTTCTCCTTAGATCACCTTGGAAACTAAATCAATCCTAGATTACAATTGGTTCTAGGAGACCCAAGCTATCCAAAACAATGTTTAGATGATTACAATACTTTGTCCACACTTGGACTCAAATGATTTAAACTATAAGAAGATTATACAAGGAAATAAGTAAATGAATGATACAATAACCTCAAGATGGAGTATTTCAGATACAACTTGAAGACTATCTCCTTTCTTTGCCTTGTGGCTCTTGAGAGATTGAGCAATGTAGCTTAAGAGCCTTTGTATGCTTGGTTCACTTGATGAGAGAGATTGGGAGCTTGTAGAGCTCCTTTGAAATCAAATAAGTGCTAAACTTCTTAAGCAAAATGGTCTTGAAGCTTTTATAGACGAGCCTAGAGAATCTGTGCAACGTTCAAAAAAATTACCATTGGACCCCGAGGAGTCGACTTTCCTTTCACAGGAGTCGACTCTCCTTTTAATTAGGAGTCGACTCTAAATGAACAAGAGTCGACTTCTATAATGCAAGAGTCAACTCTTCAAAAAATACCAATGCTGTTAGGTCGACTCTGCATAATCATGCTCTCGGTTGGGTCGCCTCTTGCTATCCAAGAGTCGACTCCAGCTTAATAGGAGTCGACTCTTGATACACAAGAGTCGACTTCAGCTTAATGGGAGTCGACTCTAGAAGAACAAGAGTCGACTTCCAAAGCCAAAAAATACAGAAAATAAATTTATATATATAATAAATGCTTGAGACTTGACTTTAATAAAAACCTTAATTTTAGAGTATGTTGAGATTATTTTAAAAAATATAAAATAGTTTTCTTAGAAAAAAAATATGGACTACAAATTATACATCAATTATAAAATATTGTTTTTGTTAATTTTCAAAACTTACTTAAAAATTAATTGGAACAAGTTAGCTCAACATTCTCCCCCTTTTTGATAATAACAAAAACAATTTTTATTTCTGATGGGTAAAATTTTTTTTTTTTTAAGAAATATTTGGACAAGGACAAATTTAAAGAAGTATATTATATTATATATATATATATATATATTTTTAAAAAATAAGGCTCCCCCTTATTATCATACTAACTGCTCCCCCTGATGAAATATTCAATAGCATCAAAATATTAAGCAAACATTCAACAGCTTACCAGATTTCTCTCCCCCTTTTTTGTCATGATCAAAAGACAATAAGAAAACAAGAGGGTTAGTAAAAAAATAGAAGTAAATGAAACCAAGCACTGAATACATGAGATCAATAATTATAGGAGAACATCGTGAGAGTAAGATACAACAACAAAAAGAGCTAACCATAGCATCACAAAATACTGTATCAAACTCTCCAAAAAAAATATGTCTAAATCAATCCATGTACATCTGATAACCTAAACATCCCTAGGTGGCAATGAAACCATGATAGAGTGTCATCTGGTTGATCCGGCTGACGAGGAAGGCGTCTGTCAAAGACATGATAAAAATCACGAAACATGTCAGTCACGAAAATCCTGAAATCCTGCAACTCGGCCTACAGGGTAGCATGATCGGCATCGGTGTGAGTCCAGAGCTGAGATACATCATGAGAAAGTTACGCCAGTCGAGACTGAGTAGGAAGAAGAGGAGGGGTAGGCTGAGGTGGTGCGAAGGAAGGTCCGGCCTGATCAGATGGAGGAGGACGATGAACTGGGGTGCGAGAAGGGTCATCTGGAGAAGGCTCCACTGAAGAAGGAGTCGAGAAGAAGGCTCGGGTGGGTTGATATACCCATGCATTTCGAACCCATGTGTAGTGCATTCGATTGACGGTATTCTCATTTATAATTCCATAGCGATTTGGAGGTTCATAGAGTTCAGTTTCAAGGTTAACTTGGAGAAGGGTGAAGATGTGAGTGAGAAGATGACCATAAGGTAAAGGGGAAGTGCTACGACTAGTGACACTATGAATGTGATCGACTATGAGGGAAGGTAAGTTGATAGGACGATTGTTCATGAGAACCCATAATAGAGGAGCCTCGAAGGGAGTGAAGCGGTCGAGGGTTCCCTTTCGGGGAAGGATGACGTCAGAAAGAACGTTATGGGCGAGGCGAAGGTCAAGAGACTTGAGGTGAGTGACAGAGTAGGCCGACTCACAGATGAGTTCCTAGTTGCCTGTGAGATCAAAAAGGATGGTGGTCTAGGGAACGTCATAGTATGGAGTTTCAGACTCATTAGAGGTAATGGGGATTCCAAGGATGGTAGAAAAAGATTCGATAGTGACGGGAATGTCAACGCCCTTAACGAAAGAGTGAGAATTTGCATTAAGATTGCTGAAAAAGGTGCGAACAAGAAATGGAAAGACAGGACATTCTAAATTAACTAAGAATTCCCATGGGCGATCATCGAAAAACCATTTGCAGAATGTGAGATTGTGAGTGTCAAAATAGCGTCGTTATACGTGTTTGCCATGAAGAACTTCTCGGTTTTGAAATGAGTGATGAAAAAGTTCTTGGAGTTCTAGGTTTGGAAAATATATGGATTGAGATGAAGATTCAGGTGGTGGCGGATTGGATGATGACGAAGAACGGGAACGTTTTCGAGGAGCCATGAGAGGGTTCTGATGGCAGGGGAGTCGACTCTGAAGATGTATGGGAGTCGACTCTTAAGGATATTGAGAGTCGACTCTTGGAACAATAGGAGTCGACTCTGGTATGAGACCAGATGGTTCGGGATATGGAAATAGGGAGATTACACGGACGCGTTTAAGAAGAATGGCCACAAAATGCATAAGAAGAGATGATAAGATCGGAATAAAAGAAAAAACAACAAGGAAAACATCATTCTATGAATCAATAAAACAACCGAACAAAATATTATTTTAAACATCAAAGCAACCCAAAAAAACAGAATAAAAAGAAAAACAAACACATACCTATGCAATCAAACCGCACGAAGAGGAAATGAAGTAGGCAAGCACGAGTTTGAGAGAGGTAGGGGGATTCGGGAGAAAGGAGATGGAATGAGAGAGAAGAGGGTTTTTAAAAAAGGAGAGGGAAGGCCGACAGACGTGATCACGGCTTAAAAACAATTCAGAGTCGACTTTTAATAAGATAGGAGTCGACTTCTATGGGAGTCAACTTTTATGAATTAAGGAGTCGACTTTTCTGGGAGTCGACTTTTATGAAAATAGGAGTCGACTTTTATCAAGAGTCGACTTTTAAAGATAAGGAGTCGACTCTTTAAATGCACCAGAAACAGATTACCCAAAGGCATGAAAATAGATATCCAAGACTACTCAAAAGGATTAATTATCCCTAATTCTCTTCAAATAAAATTAAAACGATCATCCGACAAGGGTTTAGTGAAAATATCGGCTAATTGAAAGTCGGTTGGGACAAATTCTAAAATAATCTCTTGATTTTGCACATGATCCCTTAAGAAGTGATGCCTAACCTCAATATGTTTCGTTCTAGAGTGTAACACTAGATTTTTTGATAAATTAATAGCACTAGTGTTATCACACTTGATAGGACTTTGGTTAAACAAAATTCCAAAGTCAGTTAATTCTTGACGGATCTAAAGAACTTGAGCACAACAACTACCAGCAGCTACATATTCGGCTTCGGCGGTCGATAATGCCACCGAATTTTGCTTCTTGGAAAACCATGAAATCAACTTATTTCCTAATTATTGACAACTTTCGGATGTACTTTCCGGTCAACTTTACAGCCGGCAAAATCTGCATCGGAATAGCCTATTAATTTAAAATCGTCCCCATTAGGATACCATAAACCAACATTTGGCGTTCCTAACAAATATCTGAAAATTCTCTTCACCGCCATTACATGGGACTCTTTAGGATTTGATTGGAATCTAGTACATAGGCATATGCTAAACATGATATCGGGTTTACTTGCCGTGAGGTAAAGTAAAGACCCTATCATACTTCTATAGAGTTTTTTATCCACATTAATGCCTTGATCATCTTTGTTTAACTTTGTGGATGTACTCATTGGTGTACCTATTGCCTTAGCATTTTCCATCCCAAATTTCTTCAACATTTCTTTTAAATATTTTGATTGATGCATAAATATTCCTTCCTTAGTTTGATTCACTTGAAGCCCTAGAAAATATGTTAACTCTCCCATTAGGCTCATCTCAAACTCACTTGTCATTAAGTTTGCAAAGTCCTTGCCTAATTTTTCACTTGTGCCGCCAAAGACTATGTTATCTACATAAACTTGAATTATTAGAAAATTTGAATCCTCTCGCTTTACAAAAAGAGTCGTGTCTACTTTCCCTCTTGAAAAACCTTTTCGATAAGGAACTTGCTCAATCTTTTATAGCAAGCTCTAGGAGCTTGTTTGAGACCATATAGCGCTTTTCTTAGCTTGTATACATGATCTTCTAAGTGAGGGTCCTCAAAGTCGGGAGGTTGATCTACATATACCTCTTCACTTATATAGCCATTTAGGAATGCGCTCTTCACATCCATTTGATATAACATAAATTTCATGTGAGAGGCATAAGCTAAGAGCATCCTAATTGCTTCTAATCTAGCCACGGGTGCATAAGATTCTTCAAAGTCGATGCCTTCTTCTTGACAATACCCTTTGGCTACAAATCTTGCTTTGTTTCTAATTATGTTCCCATTTTCATCTAATTTGTTTTTGAACACCCACTTGGTTCCTATTATTGATTTGTCCTTGGGTCTAGGAACTATTTCCCATACTTCATTTCTTTTGAATTGGTCTAGTTCTTCTTGCATGGCCTTAATCCAAAATTCATCTTCTAAAGCTTGATCTATGCAAGTTGGCTCAACTTTTGAAATGAAAGCGACATTGTTACAAAAATGATGCAATGAAGCTCTAGTTCTTACGCCTTCACTTGGTTCTCCAATGATTTGTTTTATAGGATGATTTTGAACAAATTTATAGCTCTTGGGTAGCTTATCTAGATTGATCTCATCTAATGGATTCTCTTGAGTTTTAGGTTGATGATTTGATGAATCTTCCTTGACTTCCTCTTGAATGCTCGATTTTCTCACCTCTTTTGATGGATCTATGAATATCTCATCTTCCTCAACATTAATTTTCTTTGGTTCAAAATGTTCATTAAATTTCACATGAATGGATTCTTCTAACGTATTTGTTCTAATGTTATATACTCTAAATGCCTTGCTAGAGTTTGAGTATCCAAGAAATATGCCTTGGTCACTTTTAGCTTCAAACTTTCCTAAGGTATCCTTAGTGTTCAAGATAAAGCACTTACATCAAAAGGTTTTAAAATAAGACACATTCGGCCTTTTTTCATAGTATATCTTGAATGGAGTTTTCTTAATTCCTTGTCTTAAGTTAAACCTATTTAGAATATAACAAGCGGTATTGACCGCTTCAGCCCAAAAATAAGTAGGCAAGCTACTCTCTAAAAGCATAGTCCTTGCCATTTCTTGGAGAGTCCTATTCTTCCTTTCTACAACACCATTTTGTTGTGGGGTTCTAGGAGTGGAGAATTGATGAAGAATCCCTTGGTCTTCGCAAAACTCCATGAAAGATTTATTTTCAAATTCCCCACCATGATCACTCCTAATACAAACAATTTTATCATCTTGTTCTCTTTGAATTCTTTTGGCTAATTTGACAAAGTTTTGAAATGCTTCATCCTTTGACGATAAAAACATGACCCAAGTAAACCTAGAAAATCATCCACTACAACAAACACATAAAATTTTCCACCCAAACTTCTAGTTTGTGTTGGACCAAATAAATCCATGTGTAACAATTGTAGGGGTTTACTTGTTGATATCTCACTCTTAGATTTAAAAGAAGCTTGAGTTTGTTTTCCTTTACAACAAATATCACAAAAGATTTCTTCATTAAATTTGATCTTTGGGAGACCCAAAACTAACTCTTTATTAGAAATTTTTCTAATTAAGTCCGGATTTACATGACCTAATCTTCTATGCCATAATAGAACATCTTCATTCTTCACCATTAGGCATTTTACATTAATCTCTTCAATGTCGGCAATGTAAACATTACCTTGCCTTTTAGCACAAATAATAATGGAATTATTACCATCAATAACAAGACAATGTCTTTGTTTGAAAATAACTTCATAGCCATCATCACAAAATTGACTAATTCTAAGAAGATTATGCTTTAAGCCTTCTACTAAAAGAACATTTCTAATAGTAGTGAAATGTGGTTGGCCAACAATACCAACTCCAACCACTTTACCTTTGGCATTGTCACCAAAAGTGACGGATCCTCCATCCTTGGGAGTGAGATCTATAAATAGATCTCTCTCACTGGTCATGTGCCATGAGCATCCACTATCCATATACCACTTGTTGCCCATTGTGGTCCTCATGCACATCTGCACATTTAAAAATCATGTTTTAGTCTTGGACACCCATCTATAGACGGGTCCCTTAACTCTTGCTTCATTAGGATCAAATGATTTTATGAATTTTTGTGTATTTGCATGATGTACATTAACAACATTAGTGCTTTGATAGTTTAAAGCTCTCATTGTTTGTACTACCCCCTTTGGTATCCACATTTGCACTCGATTAATTTCCTTAGGTTGTGTCTTCCACCTAGGTTGTCTCCATTCTCTCTTAGGTGCCTTGTATTTTGGTCTAGGTCTTGAATTTTTTCTAGATATCAATGTGGCTAATGTTCTCTCAATTGCATTCTTTTCTACAATTAGCCTATTGTTTTGAGATTTTAGAGATTTATTTTCCTCTTGAAGATCGATTAGTTGAATGTCTATTTTCTTTTCCTTTTCTTCCTTTAATTCTTGAGATTCCTTTTGAAGATTGTTCATTTCATTCTTTAGCTTTTCCCTTTCTTCTTTATGATTTTTCTTGGTAGCTTTTAATTCCTTTTTGAGACATTGAAATTCCTTATATAGTTCCTTATATGCTTCTTAAAGTTCCTCAAATTCTACATTGTCTTCCTCATCATCATCTTCTAATGCCATGAAACATACATGTGCTTGTTCATCTTCGGATTGAGAAGACTCACTTGAGTCATCCGCATCCCATGCCGCAAAGGCATTTTTCTTTGGCTTTTTAAATCTTCTCTTTTCTACCTTTTTCTCTTTCTTTTCTTTCATATCCTCGGGGAAATCATATTGCATGTGACCTATCTTTTTACATTTATAACATGTTGGAGGCACCTTCTTGCGCTCTTTTCCTTTTTTTCTTCATTAGCCTAGCAAAGGTTTTTGTTAGAAGAGCTGTTTCATCATCTTGATCTTCTTCACTTGATTCTGATTCTTCCTTTGCTTTTAAGACTAAAGTCTTCTTACCCTTAGTGTCTTCATTTACCTTGTTCAAGATCAATTCATGAGTTAGCAAGGTTCCTACTAGTTCTTCCATTTTTAATTCCTTTAAGTTCTTGGCTTGAGATACGGCAGTCACTAGGGGTTGCCAATCTAAGGATAGTGATCTAAGTATTTTCTTGACTTGATCTACCTCAGAAATTTCTTTACCTAACATTTTAAGACTATTTATAATCTTTTGGAATCTTCCATTCATTTGACTTATATTCTCATTTGGAAGTAACTTAAATTCTTCATATTGGGTCATTAATAGGTTGATCTTTGTGTCTTTAACTTGATCGGTTCCTTCATATACAACTTTTAGTTTTCTCCAAATTTCATGTGAAGTAGAACAGGCCGAAAGCTTTTCATACTCACTAGGTTGAATTGAACAAAAAATTATGTACTTTGCTTTGTGATCCATTTGATGTTTTTTAATGTCATCTTCAGTCCATTCTTCTTCTTTTGTTGAAGTTGTGGTGAAACCATCCCTAACTATTTTCCAAAGTTGATAATCTATAGAAAACAAAAACGATTCCATTCTCATTTTCCAATAATTAAAGTTTGACCCATCAAAGAATGGTGGCCTAGAGGGCGATGGTCCTTCAGTTATGGCTTGGTTAGAAAATAAGGCCATTATGGATCTCTTCTAGGTTGAAACTATGAGATAATGATTCAACTACTTTAGAAGCCCGCTCTGATACCAATTGTTGGTCCCTTAGGGTTTGGCCACTCAAGAGGGGGGGTGAATTGAGTGCTTTTAAACTTTTATTAGCTATTTAAAAATAAGGAAAATGTTATTACAAATCTCCCAAAATTAGGTTTATATAGATATATGTGAGATGATGAAGAGATAAATTACTAACCACAAGATATATCAATGAAACACAAAATAAGACACAAGACGATTTTTAAGTGGTTCGGTGTATTCCACACACCTACTCCACTCTCCCAAGATTTAACCACACTTGGGGTTCCACTATAAATCAAACACCAAGGTTTTTTCCTTAGATCACCTTGGAAACTAAATCAATCCTAGATTACAATTGGTTCTAGGAGACCCAAGCTATCCACAACAATGTTTAGATGATTACAATACTTTGTCCACACTTGGACTCAAATGATTTAAACTATAAGAAGATTATACAAGGCAATAAATAAATGAATGATACAATAACCTCAAGATGGAGTATTTCAGATACAACTTGAAGACTATCTCCTTTCTTTGCCTTGTGGCTCTTGAGAGATTGAGCAATGTAGCTTGAGAGCCTTTGTATGCTTGGTTCACTTGATGAGAGAGATTGGGAGCTTGTAGAGCTTCTTTGAAATCAAATAAGTGCTAAACTTCTTAAGTAAAATGATCTTGAAGCTTTTATAGACGAGCTTGGAGAATCTGTGCAATGTTCAAAAACATTACCGTTGGACCCCGAGGAGTCGACTTTTCTTTCACAGGAGTCAACTTTCCTTTTAATTAGGAGTCGACTCTAGATGAACAAGAGTCGACTTCTATAATGCAAGAGTCGACTCTTCGAAAAATACCAATGCTGCTAGGTCGACTCTATATAATCCTGCTCTCGGTTGGGTCGCCTCTCACTATCCAAGAGTCGACTCTAGCTTAATAGGAGTCGACTCTTGATATACAAGAGTCGACTTCAGCTTAATGGGAGTCGACTTTAGAAGAACAAGAGTCAACTTCCAAAGCCAAAAAATACAGAAAATAAATTTATATATATAATAAATGCTTGAGACTTGACTTTAATAAAAACCATAATTTTAGAGTATGTTGAGATTATTTTAAAAAATATAAAATAGTTTTCCTAGAAAAAAAATATGGACTACAAATTATACATCAATTATAAAATATTGTTTTTGTTAATTTTCAAAACTTACTTAAAAATTAATTGGAACAAGTTGGCTCAACATTTGTTTCATCCCAAAATCACTTCAGGGTTGTTCTTTATGCAAAACATGAACCTTCTCAGGATTCTATTGACTTCTTGGAAGTCCCTTACCATCATTTAATTTTTCAAGCCGACACATAGTTGTACTGAAAACCGTATCTGATTTGATATCTTTCGGCATCATAAATCCTGCCTCGAGACGATCGTCAATGTCATATCCTTTTCCTTCGATATTTATGCTCCGAGGTACTCTCTTCCATTGATTCAACAACTTATTTTATTATCAAGCCAATTTTTCGGCTAGTATTTTGAACTCATTTAAATTATGTGGCAACCTCATGCCAACATGGGTATTACATATAATATTTTTAGAAATATTCCTGCCCGCGTTAGACAAACCTAACACAGGCATGCAGGGGGTGTGTGTGTGGAGGAGGGCACGTCCCCCTCTGATTTTGCCTGTGTCAAGCAATGTTATTAATAACAATTTTGATAATATATTATAGTATTTCTAGATCATGGCCATTTTTTTACAAATAAAAGTTAATTTACTTAATTATTTTTTATTAAATAATGTGGTTACTTTAAGTTTTATCAATAAAAAAATTATTTATTGAAGTGGTTTATGTTTTTAAAATTAAAGAAAATTATTCAAAAAGTACTTAAAATTTTCACCTGACTTTTTTTTAATTGAATACTCAACTTTTTATTTAGTTGCTACTGTTATTATTTAGCTAATTTTAAAAACAGTTATCTAAACTCAACATTTTCTTTAATTTTGAACTCAATTTTTTTTTTTTAATTTTACCAACAAGTTATCTAACTTTTTGCTTAACTTTTAATCTTGACTTCTAAATTCTTTCCTAACACACTTCACAACACTAGATAATTAGTCACAAATGCCATACATATACACTAAGGACTCATAATTTTTATTGGATTATGTTACACATTGGAGATGCGAGATCAACTTAATTACATCAACTCATAATAAATTACATCAGTAATCCATTAACTTCTAATTAAAATACAAATTAAGTAGTTATAAACAAATCATGACTCCAATCAAATTATGTTTTTTAAAACCTATTCATATCCTTTATTTATAGTCAAATTAAATTAAATTTTACCCAAAAGGCTATCCTATTCAAATTCAAGTATACACCTTTTTTAACTTTTTTTCCCTTGAAGATGGAAATTGGATGTGTTAAAATGCCTTATCTATAAAGGTGCGTTTGATAGGGGTGAAAAATGAGGGTGGAATCCAAATTCTAGGAAATTCCATCCAACAGTTTTTTTTTTTTTTCATGGAATTTGAATTCCATCTTAGTTCAAAAAGTGAAGATTTTTCTTAAAATCAAGGAATTGGAATTCTTAGGGGGTGGGGTGAGAATTGAAATTCCATGAAATTAGAATTCCACCCAACTTTTTATCCCCCAATCAAACATACCCTAATTGTCACCATTCTTTCTTTATCAAAAGCCGACAAGGATCTAACGGCCTTTGTAGATTCTATTCCCCGACATATGCGGTCCTAGACAGGCGTATATTCTATTCTGGGTAAGATACTTTGGAAACTTGGATGGCAATATTACTGAAATTGTCTATTACTTTTGCCTAGGATGTTAGTCAATGGAATAATTATAGTGCACGATAATTGAAAGTCCTAATAAATTTATCCAAAGTATTAACTTCATTGACACTAAAATTGTCCTCACATTTGTAGAGGTCACTCAGGATCTTTCGAGGTGCTGTAAGGAGATAGAGAGTTTCTTATAGTTGACTAAAGTGTTCGATCGGTATCAAAATATTTGACGTGTCCTAATTGCTACATGGGGATAAACATAGAAGGTCACACACAAATTTGATGATGCATTGGATTAGTGATTCTTTACTGTCATGTGTTATCAATCATCATAAAAAGTTAATGATGATAATGGATGTGACATTCGGAACTTAAAAACATGTTTAATAATAATAATAATATTCATATGAACTTCAAGGTCTAACATAGAAAAACTTGAGTAAAGTTTCAAACATAATAAAATTCAGAGCATGTTTCATGTGAATATAAAGTTTAACATTGAAAACATGGTTTCAATAGAAGAAAGAAAGACTTAGCAAATATGCTTTGTAGCAATAACATCCATATATCGAAATTCGAAACTTAAAACGAGACTCGGCATTTTCATAAACTTATATAAGCTTTAAAGACATACAATATAACAATAATGTACATATAACATAAGAGTTCAATACTGAAAATCTTTCTTTTGACAAAGAAAGAAAACAAGATTTCAATTCTCGAAAATTCCTTTTAACGAGCCACCACACTCCATGTCCATGCCCTGATCTCCTTATTCATGATCACCTAGGGGGAAAAACATAAGAGTGAGATTACGCAAATCTCAGTAAGTACAAGAGAAGTATCAAACATATGTAAACATGACATGACATGAACTTGTAACATGAATGTATAACATAAGAGGACACGATAGGTTCTACCCAATTTGCAAGGATAAGTGATAGAATTGAAATGATATGACACACACCAAGAGGGGGTGAATTAATATATTATAAAAAAAATCTTTTGAGAAGCAGAGATGTCATCTATTAAGACCACATATTCGTTAAACCTCAAGACCTTTGTAACACCCCGCCTTCCCAGGGCGTTAGGTAACGTAAGATTCTGGGGATATTTTTTTTTTCCAATCAACAGAAACTTAACACAAAACCGTTCCCCGAAGATCTCGTTACACCTTCTCAATTTATCAACTATGAACCATCAATAAATTAAGACAGGTACATCATCTCAAATGCGGAAGCTAGATCGAAACCTCAATATAACAAAATCGAAACCACTTTATTCATATCATAAAGTCAAACCAGTGTTTTACATGGTGTCATCAAAATAACCAACATAATTAAAATGACATAATAATATAAAACTATCCATTGATCGCCGTCACTTCTTGGTGATCCCTTTCCCTTTTGCACCGCTGCCTTTACTTGGAACGTTTGAATATTCCAGGGATATAGTCCATTTTAGATGATGTATCATCTAAGTGAGAGTTCAAAAACACATTTTTCATGAATGAATGCAAGACATGAAATAAACCAATACACTGGGTAAGCCCTAACCCAAGAGAATCCCAAACGCTTAACCTTACCACGGGAAAAGAGCAATCTCTCTCAAAGCTATGCCACCATACCGACACATTGACACGACGCGATTCTAGCTTAAGAGGGGCAAGTTAACGCATCTCTCCAACATCTCAAGAACAATCGTTACCAACTCCTAGCCCTAGAGGGTCACATCAACGCAGGAACCCGACTCACCACATTTATTTCGGAGATTACGTTCTCACTCTGAGCATCCAAGAACCACCACACAATCCCAACTCCAAAATTTCACATGGACTACCTAGTCATCCTAGTGCAACTTCCCTGACCAAACAACCTGGCACGGAAACTAACGCAGCTATCCCAGCATACTCACCAACACAAGATACCCCTATTATTTCGTCACGTCCTTTGAGAATTATGGCTACACTCTCCAGACAACATCTTAGGTTGACATTCCATACGAACACACAAAACATAAGACAATGCCACATTTCACAATTCAATGCATCATATAAACAACATTTTATAAAATATAATGCACAAGTTCAAAACATTTAGGGAGAAACCTCCCTCATAAACAAACCATCACCGGTTACCGTTTGCATGCAACAAAACTATTTTGCATGAAATCACAACATGTTTAGATAGAACAAACTCCAAGTTTTTAGGGTAAAAACACCCACAGTAAATCAAGTTTTGGGTAAACTACTCACGAGTTAAAACCAAGTTTTGCGGTAGAACACTCACCTCGAACGAAACTCAAAATACCTTGAATCTTGTGCTCAACCTCGATTTTCATGCAACTCCTCAAGTCTTTTGACCAAACCACCTCCTTACATGCCCTCACGCGCTGCCCAAGTGCTCTGCTCGTGTATGCTTTAAAAGCCCTCTATCCACTAAACCCAAACACTCTTGTCTAGCACGAGTTTATCACAATTTCAAATGAGAAACCTTTGGCTATGAACCCTTTATCTATAGGATTTGGAAACTTAGACACCAAGAAATATATATTCTGCAATCATTTCAAATTTTCCAAAATCTTTTCCAATCATTCCAAAATCTTCTAAGATTTTCTACAATCATTCAAAATCTTCTAAGACATTCTGTAATCATTCTAAATCTTCTATAATCATTTTCAAATCTTCTAAGATCTTCTGCAATCATTTTAAATCTTCTAAGATTTTCTATAATCAATCCAAATCTTCTAAGATATTCTGCAATCATTCTAAATCTTTTAAGATTTTCTGTGATTATTCCAAATCTTTTAAGATTTTATGCAATCATTGTTATCCAAATCAAATCTTATTCAAATCAAATCTTTATCCAATTCAAATCATATCTAACAAAATCTTATCCAATCAAATCTTATCCAAATCTTATCTTATCCAATCAAATCCTATCAAATCTTATGTAAATCTTATCTTTAAAGTCATCACGAGCCTTCATCTTATCTCTAATGTCATTATATGACTTTATGCTTATCTTTAAAGTCATTTATGAGACTTTTCCTAAACCTCCCAAATGCCCCTAGTAAAAAGGTTTCAAGAATTACACTTTGGCCTGAACTTTTGGGTAATTACACATAGACCCTTTTCAACATAGTCCACGGGCTAATTTTAATTGTATTTTAGTCCCTGAAGAATGGATTAATTATGCTAATACCCCTAATTTTTAGGTAAATTACACTTTTACCCCAATCTCAAAAATTACGATTTTGCCCCTTGCTCAGAAATTGAACTTTTGTTTCCAAACATCCACAATCCCTTAAAATATCCTATTTTCTCAAGTATCTGAATCTAAAAATCTCGAGTATTACATCCCTTATGATAATTTGATTTTCCAAGCTAAAATTAGTCGTACCGAGAAATTTTCTCTATTCCGATTTCTTTAAGTGTCACAAATCATATCTCAAGACACTTGTCAATGACATGCCTTTTTCCTTAGATATTTACATTATAGGGTACTCTCTTCCATCAATTCAGTAATTACTTAACTAAATTCTCAAACTAATTTTCAGTTCCTAGAATTTACTTGACATTTTGCAATATGAGGTATTACAACCTTGAAATGGCACAATGAGGTATCAACCATGTAAAGACAATCTTGTTTTGTGAAAAATAAATATGAAATCTTATGAATGAATAAATGAATTAAGTAAGGATAAAAATGCTAACAAGGACATGTAAAAACAGAAAGCACAGGAGACAAAGATTTATAGTGGTTCGACTTTCCAAACCTAGTCCACTACCTTAGCTACCCACTAAGGATTTTGAAGAAACTTCACTATCAACCCTCTACTCAACACGAGTAGGTTCTCTAGTCCGTGACTAGGAAATGTACAAACCTCCCAATCTAATGGGCCATCTAGCTTACGCTAGGTCACATACAAGATAACGAGAATGAGAGTCTAAGAGTACAACTCTTAGTTACACGTTCTCTCCAACAAAAGTAAGAGCCTTAAGATGGATACAACAGAGTAGATACAAAGCCTCAAAAAGAAAATTATATAGAAAGTAAAAATTTAAAGCTTAGTGAAACTTGAATGCTCGGTAGTTGAAGATATTCAATGTGTTCAGCAGCCTTCAATCAATTCTCCCAACCCATATTTATAGTTGATGGTAGATAAATACAAAAATCAAATCGTTGTGGTGGTTGGGCAAACATTGAATGTGCTAAAAACTAGCCGTTACAAATTTTTGAGAAACAAACTGTCGACAAACAAAAGAGGTTAGTCGACTACATTTTCAAATAAAACCAAGGCATAGTTGACAAATAATAAGGTATAGTCAACAGATGCTCAAACAATTCTATTGATAGTCGATAAACACTTTCACATAGTTGACAAATCTAAAAATACAAAGAAATTTTATAACATCATACTCATACATAGTCGACAGATGAATTTTCATAGTCGATAGAGCCTGCCCAATAGTCAACAGAACACAATATAGTTGACAGAAGATTGGGTATAGTCGACAGATCATAACCCATGGTTAACTATCCACAGGCATAGTCGAAACAACAAAGATACATAGTCAACTATTCATAGGCATAGTTGGCAGAGCATATATACATAGTCGACTATCCATTTGAAAAATATGAACACTTAACATTTCCTAACTTTGTTTCTTTTGAAAGCAAGTTGAGATTATCAAAAAAATATTTATTTTGAATTTAAACACACTCAACCTTACTCCTATATAGATTTTTATAACCTCGCTTTCAAACTAATTCATATTTAAAGTATAGATTTAAAGATTGATTTTCATATAGTCATTATCAAAACTACTTTATTTTTCAAGAGTAAAATATCAGTAAGAACCTTCGTGCGTTGTGCTACTAAATCCCAGTCCTGTAACTTGTTTGAGAACATAACACTTGCTTGAAACATAACATGTGGAACCACATAAACATGATTCATGAGTGTGCTTAAACATTGTAGATAGTTCATAGTGTACTTACCTTAATTTGGTTGGAAAGGACCCAAATTTTTCAGCGAGGTTCTTTTTCTCTCATTTTTACAACAAATTCGCTCATTCTTTTTGCAGAATTCCCCCCTCACTCTCTAGCACAAAATCCTCTCTTTTGATTCTCTCAACCTTGCCCAAATTCTTCTAAAACTTGTGAACAACTTTAAGGCCTATTTACAGACATTTTTAACCAATCATGTTTCACCACATGTCCCATCATTATGAGGCCTCATTATTACCTTCCATGTGTGGCCAATAAATGCTTGCCACATGTCCCAAACTTGGAGGCTAAGTAAAAGCAAAGACTTGGACTTCGAAATGATCTAAAGGTGGAATAGAATGTTGCTTGAAATCTAAAGTTAGATTTGAAAACCATTTGAAATCCAAAGCTATATTTAATAAGATTTGAAATCCAAAGCTAGATTTGAAATCCAAATCTATATTTAATAAGATTTATACTTCAAAATGATCCAAAACTAAAATGGATTGTTATTTGAGATCCACAATCATGACCCCTAAATGGTTTAGTTGGCTTAGTTCATTACCCTAATAATCTAGTCACGAATCCAAGAACTACATCTCGACTTGAATTTTTCAGGTAATTGCACTTAGACCCTTTGCAACTTGGCCAAGCCATTTTTTAATTGCATTTTAGCCCCTGAAGAAAGGATAAATTACACTAATACCCCAAGATTTTAGGTAAATTACACTTTTACCTGAACTTTTATATTTACAACTTTGTCCCTAGCTCAGAAATTGAATTTTTGTCTCAAGACTTCCACAATCCCTTGAAATGTCATACTTCCTCAAGTATCTTAATCTAAAAATCGAAGTATTACATCATATTTGAGTCTAAAAATCTCGGGTGTCACAATCTACCATTCTAAAGAATTTTTGTCCTTGAAAATTCACCTTACTTCTCGTCATCAAATAGTTGTGGATATTTGGATTGCATCTCATCTTCGCACTCCCGAGTTGCTTTTTCGATTGAATGATGGTGCCATAATATCTTAACCAACGGTATTTATCTGTTGCGAAGTTTCTATACTTTTTGAGTTATAATACATGTTGGTACCTCCTCACATGTTAGGTCCCAGTAGATATCCAATGGATGACAGTTTACTACGTGGGCTGGGTCAGGGACATCTTTTGAGCATCGATACGTGGAGAACATTGTGTTAGTGTAGGTGCTCTAGACCCAATCAGATTGAGCATGTTATACAATGACAATTGCAATCATATTTATTATTGAATAAGGAGTTATTCAATCTCATAAAGAAGTTATTCTATTAGTTTATTGTTATTATTGTAATGACTAGATGAAACTAGATAGAAGTTTATATAATGTATACTGTGATTAATCTATAAAGATGTGAGATGATGCATCATAGTTTCAAGACATCATTAAATGTCCCAAGTCGTAGCAATGTCAAGAATGGACATTGATAATTGCGGTAAGACTTGTATGTGCTATGTTTTGCTATGTGATAGCAATGGGGGTCTCACACCCATAGGCATGGGGATGCCTAGACAAGTACATAAGTGACCAATGTTGGAGAATGTGTCACTGGACATGACTCGCCATGAGAATCCATTTCGGTTATATGTTGACAGAATTCTCATACGAGATGGGTGTAACTAATCCTTGGACCTGAGGTTGTCACAGTCATCGCATAAGAAGACCGGTATGCTTTGACATCGTTTCGATTGGCCTAAATAAAAGCTGAACGTGGGTGATCGTTAGGCATATCATGAGGCTTATGGAGATGGGTGTATAACCAAGATGGGACTCATCTATCCCTTGATAGAGGATGATGTATCTAAGGCGCCTTCGATGGATATTCACTTTAAATCCATGGCCATAGTGAAAGAGATCAATAAAGAGTTATTGATTCACTTTCTATTAAGTGAAGATATCCAGATGACCGAAGAAAAACTCATGTGATCATAATAAAGCAACACATTGCCAGACTTGAGATCACATAAGATATATTGACGAGAGGATCAAATTACACGGTAACTATGCTCGTGAAAGGTTATTTGCGGATTATGAATCTTTCTGAATAATTGGGTAGGCATGACGCCTTGCTAGAGGCCAATCTTGTCTTATATGTTCGTACTGACACATTGCCAACATATTCGGAAGCCTAATGAGTCATACGCAAAAGGTGCAGTCCCTGGCTTAAACCGGGAGAGTGGACATATGGTTAAGTGGGACACCTCAGCAAGAAGTTGTGCAGTCGTAGGTTCTCATGGAAAAAGAACAAAGGGACGTAATGACGTAGATAAAACGAGGGCTCATTATAATGGAAAGAGTTTTCTAAAATGACAATTGATTAAATTAGGAAGGAGTTTCTAATTTAATAATTTTCTATTTGTTAGAGTAGCAAATAGTAAATAAAATATATTTGGGTTGATTTGGGCCAAATATTAACTATTAAATATTTGAACTAAATTAGATTTGGGCCAAATATTAAATTAAATATTATATTTGGGCTTGAATTAGATTTGGACCAAAATATTTTATTTAAACTTATAATTAGATTTGGGCCATTTAATTATATTTCTAGTTGGACTAGAATAAACCCATTTAATTAAGTTTCTAATTGGATTTAATTAAATGGGCTGGCCCATATCCATTAGGGTTTAAGAAACCCTAGGATGTTTCTCTATAAATATCCCTTTATGGGTTGCCCAAAATTAATGGTTATGTAGTTTTCCAAGAGTTGAAAAATGAATGTCGTTCACTCTTCCTCGTTTCTTTTGGCATCAATACAAAACAAGGGCGCTCTTTTCTGTCCGTAATCAAGCCGCGAAGAAGCAGAATGAGTTAGCTGTAACGACCCGTTAGAGGGCCTAGTATTTATTGGAATTAGTTAATTAATTATAGTAGTAATTAATTAAGAGAATTAGCCATTTAATTTTAATGTGGCAATTTAGAATATTTTTAGTTGAGAAAATAGCTTTTAAATAGCATTTAATTCTTTTTATATTATGGGAAATTAAATGCAAGGACTTGAAGGTCAATTAGCAATTTATGATTAGAGTTTAATTGTTTAAATAAGAGTTATTATGGGATTAGGAGTCCATTAACGAGAAGGCTTGGGCTTAGAAGTCTCCAAGTTTCAATAGGAGATTGATAATGGGCTTTTGAGGGCCTCTCCATTAAGTATATATTGGCATAGGGTTTGGTGGTTTTGTTCACGCCGTGAGGAATTAGAGATCGCATAAGAGAAGAAGAGGCAGAGGCTTTGAAGAAGCTTTAACAGTGAGGTTGCGTTGGAGTTTTCTCGTTGCAATCGTTGATACGATCAGAGTTATTGTAAGGCAAGTATCCTATCTGTAATTCCTTCCATTACAGATTCAAGTTCGTTCATTCTCAGTTGTTCAGTTCTTCATTGCGTTCGTATTCATATCAGTTTCAGTATGAATATATATATATTTATGTATGTATATACGTAGAACAGTGAGTGCTTGAAGGAGATAACATGTGATTCTTGATCGTTAATCTCTTAAATACGGTCTTCAAATCATATTAACGGTGATCTCAGAATGCCAAGATTGTTGTTTGGATTTCCAGTTTAATCAGACTGTATGTGCATGCATTTACATATATATGTATGCGTTACAGTGAGTCTTCCAGCCAGTTCTTGCATGTACTTTGCAACGTTTCCATTAACTATGATCAGTAAATCATTCCTAAGTTGTTTCTATACCAATTGAGATTATTCTCTCAAGATTTCTTTCGGAATGGTGTAGTGAGGATAAGTTTTATTCAAGATATGGTCTCTGTTAGTGTGAGTTTTATTTTCTGATGAGATTCCAGTCATTCGAATGAATCTTGTATCATTCGAATGGGTTTTGAGGCATCCGAATGAGTTTCCTGTGTTATCGTAAGTTTTTCCCTTATATTGTGCCAGTCATTCGAATGAGTTCTTGGTCATTCGAATGAGTCATGTGTTATCGTATCATTCGTATGTGTTTTTGGGTTGTCATTCGAATGAGTTTCCTTGTCATTCGAATGAGTCCTTGCAGTTGTGAGTAAGCTGTCGTTTGTATAGTATAGCATTCGAATGAGGCTTTTTGTCATTCGAATGAGCTGTGAGTAACCCATAAATTCATTCGAATAAGGTTACTGTTGCATTCGAATGAGTCGGATTTTGCCAGTTCAAAAGTTAGAAAATTCCAAAATTGATTCGAATGAATTTGAGAGTCATTCGAATGAGTCCTTGATTAGATCCGTATAGCCTTTGTTATATAGCAGCTATCATTCGAATGAGTTCTTTTTCATTCGAATGAGTCTCTGTCATTCGAATGAGTTCTTTTTCATTCGAATGAGTCTCTGTCCATTCGAATGAGTCTTCCTCCATTCGAATGAGCTTGCTGTAGTTCATTCTTTTTCATTCGAATAAGCTACTATTTCATTCGAATTGCTCCTTAAACTTTCTCAATCATCCGAATAACATCCCATAGCACCCAGATGACTTCTAATAAATTCTTGAGGCAAGTCTCAAATTTAATTTAAACATTTAATTAATTAAATATTGAATTTTATGCCAAGATATGATAAAATCCAATATGCCATGCCTATACTCAGAAATTTTAGGATCTTGGTATCTCAATAAACCTAGTAAAGATCGTATAACATGTTTAGCATTTATTCTGACATGTTCAGCATTATTTTTGTGAGATTACGTGCATACATAGTGTATGAGCATTGAGCATGACCTTATATGGAGCACTACATTTCGTGTGCTAGCATTTATATGAGCATTACATTATGCGCGCTAGGCGGCTTGTCCGCGGGGATCCCACTAGTATCAGTAAGTTATATCTCAGTTATGAGATGCTCGCCTGATGTCGACCAGGGAGCTAGGGGTATACTATACTACCCAATCTATGTGCTTACAGTTTTTATGTTGCAGGTTCAGATTAGCCAGGTATGTTTTACAGTTATGTGGGCTTATGTGCCAAAGTTGCATACCTGCATTTATCTTACCATTTATGTGCATTACATTTTTAAATGCAAGCAGATAGTGTTTCACTCGGTACAAGTTCAGTAAGTATTCATCAGTATCGATATTCTTCGATTCAGCTTCAGTTATTCTTTCCAGTTTATTTACTTGCTGAGCTTTGTAGCTCACCTTGTACTCTTCACCATTCCAGGTCCTAGCGGGGGAGTACCAGAGGTGGGGCCTAGCAGCAGTGTCCAGTAGTGTGTGTACGTGGAGCCGCACAAGACTAAAGATGTCTGGGAGTTGTTAGTTTTAGTGTCTTATCAGTTTAAGTTTAACTTATGTTTCAGTTGAGGGATTTTTCCTTAGATGTAGTTTGTGGTTTCAGTTATTGTTGACTCAGAGTTTTATTTCAGTTGATTGAGTTGTTTATATTGGTATCAGATTTCAGTTATTAGTTAGTTTTATATTTTACTTTCCGTAGCACCTCCTCTCGGGCGGCTCTAGAAGAGGGGGGGTGTTACATTAGCACTCCTATTTCGCTCTCCTTACCAACGGACGCGTGCCACGTATCATGAGTTAGAGGTCGGACGCTTGGATGGCTCGAATCTGCGAACGACTCAAAAATCTAAAAGTTATATTTATTTTATTTGTATGTGAATGATTTAATTTCGACGTTAATCCAATCACTGGGATTAGTGTAAGGTTTAAAATTTTTGAACTACACTACTTACCCTGTAGCGATCTTACCTTACTTTCACATCGTGTACTATTGAAAGTTCTGGTGGTAAGGCTAGTTGATAAACAACGTTCCCAACCCATTTTTGGATCTCAAACGGGCCTATAAATTGAGGTATGAGCTTTCATTTCTTCCCAAACTATAAAACTCCTTTTATGTGTTTAACTTTCAAGAATACCTTATCACCGATGGCGAACTCCAAATCCTTTCTCATTTTATCAGCATAGCTTTTCTGTCTATCTCAGGCCTTCTTTATACTATCATTGATATTTTCAATGGCTTGTATAGTTTGTTCCACAATCTCTGGACCAAAAATCTCCTGCTCGTCAATTTCATTCCAATGAACAGGTGATCTACATTTCCTTTCATACAGCGCCTCATAGGGTGCCATGCCAATAGATTCATGGTGACTGTTGTTGTATGCGAATTCAATTAATGGTAGATATTTCCCCCAATGTCCACCAAACTCTAGGGCACAAATACGAAACATATCCTTTAAAGTTCGAATTGTCCATCTGTCTGAGGATGAAAAGATACACTAAAACTTAATTTAGTTTCCATGGCTCTGTGTAAGCTTTTCCAAAAGTTTGATGTGAACCTTAGGTCCCTATTAGATACAATGGAAACTGGGACACCGTGCAATCTTACTATTTCCTTAACATACAGCCGAGCAAACTAGTCCATTGTAAATGCCATTCGAACAAGTAAGAAATGAGTTGATTTGGTAAGTCGATCCATGATCACCCAGATAACCTCATGTCCCATTACTGATTTTGGAAAACCTACAACAAAATCCATTATCACATGTTCTCATTTCTACTCTAGAATCTCCAACAATTGTCGCAATCTTGACAGTCGCTGATGCTCGGCTTTCACCTACTAACATACCAAACACTTCTTGACAAATTTAGCTGTCCTCTTTCATATTCCTCCACCAAAGCACTGCCTTTAGGTCATGATATATCTTTGTACTTCTAGGATGTAAGGAATAAGGAGTGGAGTGGGTTTCTTCCAAAATTTCCTGCTTTAGTTCCTCAAAATTTGGCACACGCAATCGTCCTTGGTAGTAGAGTGTGTTATCGTCAGCTATTGTGAAGTCCTTTTATTTCTTTGTGTCAATTTTATCTTTGATATACTCAAAAGATTGGTCTCCCTTCTAATGGATTTTAATCTGATATCGGAGGGTTGGTCGAACAGAGAGTGCTTTCATTCGAGCATTAGAACTAGATGGCGTAGCAACCACCTCAAGGCTTAGCCTCTCAAATTCTTTCCACAAAAGTTTTTGTGTTGTCCAAGATGCTACTTGGTCCATTTTCTTTCTACTCAAAGAGTCAGCCGCCACATTTTCTTTGCCCGAGTGGTAGTGAATTTCGCAGTCATAATTCTTTACCAATTCTATCCATCTTCTTTTCCTCATATTCAAGTCCTTTTACGTGAAGATGTACTTGAGACTCTTATAATCGGTATAGATATTGCATTTACCCCCATACAGATAGTGTCTCCAGAACTTTAATGCGTGTACTACCATTGCAAGCTTTAGGTCATGTATAGGATAGTTCTGCTCATAGGGCTTCAATTGCCTTGATGCATAAGCAACTACCTTACCTTTTTGAATCAATACACACCCAATTCCTTATTTAGGCACATCACTGTAGATAACAAAGCCTTCCAACCTTTCAGGGATAGTTAATACTGACGCGTTGACTAGCCTCTTCTTTAATTCTTCAAAACTAGATTCACATTTCTTTATCCATTCAAACTTGGTACCTTTACGAGTCAGCTGCATTAAAGGCCCTATCAATTTGGAGAACCCTTCGATGAACCTCTGATAGTATCCAGCTAAACTTAAAAAGCTGCGAACCTCACTTACATTACTTGGTCTTGACCAATTCAACACTGCTTCTACTTTGCTGAGGTCCACTTCTATTCATTGAGTTGTTACTAAATGCCCAAGGAATACCACTTGCTCTATCCAAAATTCGCATTTCTTGAACTTCGCAAATAGCTTTATTCCTTCAAGATCCCTAAAACCACTAGGACCGTCCGAGCCCAATCTTGGTCCTCTCCTTAGGCTCAATCTCTGCCCTCTCTTTAGGCCCAATCTCGGCCCTCTCATTAGGTCTAATCTCAGCCTGATCTTTGGGCCTAATGTTGGCCCAGCGCTAGCCTACCACGGCATCATTGCAACCCCCATTGGGTATCCACGCGACCGCCTTAAATCCCATCCTTATTAATGGAGGATCCCATCCACATTAATGAAGGTCCTTTCGCCACCATGCTACCACCTGTGAACCTCCACCAGCGTCGAATAGTCAGTCCCATCACCTGCAAACGCACAATACATGCATATAGGAGGACATCTCCTCCTCCTATACCAGCCAGCTCTTCTCAGAGCTAAGGTATCTTCTGACCTCTGACCTACTACTTACTCGATCGTCGGAGTGCTTGCAGGTGCCAACCATCCCCCGGATGGACCCGTCGCACGAGCCCGTGCCCTACTGTTGTGACATCACCTCTGATTATCCTCTTTTGGTTAGGAAGGAACATCTGGCGCCCACTGTGGGGCTTAGTAAAACTTACCAACCCCATAATTTCATGAGAGCCTTTCAAACCAACCTCCCTATTTCCATACCATGGCACGAATTGGAGACACCTATACCCAAGGATCTAGCGGCACCCACCACCACTCAACTACCCACACCCCTACCCATATCAATCCACCCCAAACTGATCGAGTAGCCAGAGTCATTAACACCATTTTCGGAGGTTTTGCCAACAGAATGCCAATCTCAACACAAGAGTAGTACTCCCACATAGTTATGTCAATAAATGATACCAAGAAAAAAACAAGAAGAATGGCCCGACACCCTGTGATATGCTTCACAAACAAAGACTTCAAAGGAATTGATCTGCAACCCGACGATCCCATGGTAATCTCGGTCGTCGTCGTGGTCTTCTTGATAAAAAAGGTCCTGGTAGACTAAGGTAACTCGGCTGACCTGTTGTACCTACCAACCCTAAGAAAGATGGGTATCCTCAAAGGAAAGCTAGGACCATTTCATAAGAACCTGATTGACTTCTTAGGAGAGCAAGTTGGAGTTAGGGGTTATATCGACTTATCGACCTCATTCGGGACAACTCCACTAGTCAAGACCATCACTATCCGGTACCTGGTTGTGGATTATCAGGCGCCATACAACGCGCTCCTTAGCCGATCGTCCCTTAACACTTTGGGCACAATAGTATCCACTCCCCATCTAGCTATGAAATTCTCAGTATCAAAGACCAAGGTTAGAGTTGTCCATGCTAACCAAGAAGAGTACCGACAGTGTTACCACTATAGTCTCAAAACTCAGGGCCCTAAGCCTAATAAGGGTAAGAAGAAAAGTGAAGCCCCTGGTGCAGCTAAGCAACAGGCATAAAAAATTAGGGCCCGCAACACCATATACACATGGTCGAATTGGATCCGCGAAGCGAACTCTTAGATAGATGTCCCCAACCCACGGAGGAGCTCCACCCTGTAGGCCTAGGTCCTTTCCTTGAACAAGTCGTTTGCATAGACTCTGCGTTACCAAGTGAACTGAAGGAAAAGCTCATCAGCTTACTCCCATAGAATGCTGACCTTTTCACTTGAACCCATGCTCATATATCCGGGATAGATCTAGTTTTCATTTGCCACATGTTGGCACTGAATCCAGAGGCTAGACTCGTCTACCAGAGAAAAAGAAGACTAGGAGAAGAAAGACGGCTTGCAGCCACCAAAGAGATAGGCAAACTCTTATAGGCTGAATTTATCAGAGAGGTTTCATACACAACGTGGCTCGCCAACATAGTCATGGTAAAAAAATCCTCAAGAAAGTGGAGAATGTGTGTTGACTTCACCGGCCTAAACAGGACATGCCCGAAGGATTCATACCCATTACCCAACATTGACCAACTTATAGATGCGGCCTCCGGGTACAGGTACTTGAGTTTCATGGACGTTTACTCCGGTTATAATCAAATCTGGATGCACCCCGAAGACAAAGTATTCGCCAAGAAGATTGGGTAAAACATCAAAGTCTATGTAGACGTCATGGTGGCAAAAACTTCAGAAAAATAGGACCACTGCTTAGATCTAACCGAAATCTTCACGTAACTTTGGTAGCACAACATGAGGCTTAAGCATGACAAGTGCGCCTTTAGGGTGCAAGCTGACAAGTTCCTGAAATTCATTGTAAGACCCCGTTTTAGCATAAGGTTGCCACGTAATTTAAGTGAGATTAGAATACCAAAAAATTGGATTGATAGCAAAATAAATCACCGAATCATCTAAAGGGAATGCCCTGGAGTGTAAATGTTTTTGAAAAATGACATGGTCTAAACGACCGTCCCGAGATAGAATTTATGGTATTAAAAAAAATCAAAATTGAGACTGTTTTTGGTATAACAAAAATACAGTTGTGTTTCAGGCTAAAAAATCGAGCGGTCGAAGGGGACATCCGGGAAGCTGAAGGAACCCTAGGGGTGGTCCGGTTTTGTGAATGAGGTAATCCTGAGTGATTTTGGAATGAATCAATAGCCCGGTAAGAATACTGGGGCAAAATCGATCTTATCAAGTAAAGTCAAAGTTATTAATTGTAGCTTTCAAGCATTGTAATGCAATTTAATTTGAGCAATAGGGGTGTATTTGTAATTAGAGAAATGTCCAAGTGAAATAAGGTTGATTTATGGGGATTAATGTGTAAATTATACATATTATATTAATATGCATGCGTGAGCGTGGGGAGCAATGTTGCAGCATGTTGGATTCAGTCCTTCAATTAAGAGGAATGTCGCATGTGCGTGTTGTGGGAGGAAGCTTCTGGGAAGCTTCATGGCTGATCGCGTGGTGGCTAAGTTTGCTAAAGTGATGCCCAAGCTAAGCAAAATGGAAGCAGTGCATTGCCTATATATAGATGAGAGAAAGGGAGGTAAAGAGAGAGATCACGAGCGGGCAGAGCATCTTCCATAGCTGAAAGTTACAGCAGCCATGGCTATCCTGCGAGGAAGGCTGCGGTGATCGCAGCAAGTAGCAGTGCAGAGGCGGGAGGCGCTACGAGCAGCGGTGGCCAGTGAAGCGGCCAAAGACGATGGCAGGCAAAACCAGGCAGTGGCTAGCGACCATGCACGCAGGAGGCGCACTGTTCATGCATAGGGGAAGCCATAGGCGGCAGTGCGTGGCGGAGCTGCGATGAAGACCACCGATGATGGCGGCCGCGTTGTAGTGGCCGACAGAACTGGGCCGTGAGCACATAGAGCTGGTGCACGCGTAAGAGGCTCTGTGTGTTGCAGGCGCAAGGAAGAAACAAGAAACAGAGGAAGGAGGGAGGAAGAAGATGAATAAGAGGAGGAGAAAAGAAAAAAAAAATAGAAGGGAAAAGAAAAAGAAAAAGAAGAAAATAAGAAAAATAAGGGAAAAATAGGAGGAAGGTTCTAAAAATCCTAGAAAAATAGGAAATGGAGATTTATTAATATTCCAGAGATTTTAGAGAGAAAAAACTATTTGGGCACAAGTTTCAAGGTTGTGCATGAAAATTGAGGTGCACGAAAATCGAGATAGTGCACGAAAATTGATGTGGTGTGCAGATATCAAAGTAGTGTGCGAGAATCAAGGTCGGGCATGAGAATCGAGGTAAGGCTCGACAATCAAGATCGGTCATGCGTTTCGAGGTCAGGGCACACATACCGAGGAAGCTTGAGAGGCTAAGTTAAGGTAAGTAAAATTTCCTAGAAATTCTAGTAAATTATGAATGTTATTTTATGAGTTATTATAGAGAAATATATGAGGAAATGTTTGTGAAAATACTTGAGAAATGCTTAGTTTGGATTATTGAAGAATTATTTAGTGAGAAAAATGTTTAAGGAATTATTGAGGAAAATAGGAAGAAATAGAGGAAAATTTATGAGAAATAGAATATTGATTTCTTGAATGAATATGATGGTTAGGGTATGCTGACGATCCGAATTGAGTACGTTAGAAGCCTAGCACAAGGATTAAGATGTTATGAGATGCGAATGAGGTAAGTGATACTACCAAAATGGATTTAGCTTTATGAAAAATATTTGGTATGAAAGGGGTTCAACCCAAAACATGATTTGATGAAAACGATTTTATCATGTTGTCATATCTTAATGTGATTATGTCATGTAGATTGCATTTACATATATTGATGATGAAATGTGTATACATTCAGGATGATATTATTGATCATGCATTGCATAAGGGTTTGGGATTATGGACTGGCACCGCTGCTTTACCAAGGGTGTACCATACACCTCGACCCCGAAAAGAGACTATAAAAATGGGGAGCAGCAGTTGGGTACGGTCGACTCAAATCGAAAATGATGAGGACATTTTGAATTTTACATTCAAGCACGGAAATGATTTTTTGTACCCTTATTTAGATGATTTATCATATAACTTGGGCTTTGCCCTTAGAATATTCAAACGTTTCAGATAGAGATTGTAGCAGGAATGAGGATGAAAGAGGCATGAAATGGCACTTTCCAAGTGCATGATGAAATGAATGATGAATGGACTGTATGTAATGTAGCCCATGTATTTAAGTTCTGCTACTTTGAAATCTGAACATTTTGGAAGTCCATGATGTAAGATATGATTTATGATTGACGTTAAGGAATAATGATGTGTAACCCTAGTTAAGGTTAATGTTAATGAGGACGAATGATATGATGTCGAAGACATATGTTATGTATTAATCTTAGTCGAGAACTTATGTTATGTCTTAAGTCATGTTGAGGAACTTGTGTTCCATTGATGAATAGCCTTGGATTGAGATTAAGTTCAAGAAACGGTGATGTAAGAATTGATTTATGATTAAGGTTAAAGTAAGATGTCAGGTTCGATTCTAGCTTCCGCAATAGATGTATGTAATGATTCTTTTTGAGATATATAAATGAAAATTTTTGGATGGATATGAGGACTGATGTGATTTAGTACTAGTTTGAAGGAAAAAATTTATTGTCCAGAATTGTCCAAAGTTATGATGCACCCAAAAAAATGGGGCATTATATTCATGTTAACCAGCCAAGTTATAAGACCCAAAAATTTCTAAAAGACTCAAGAGTAATTTATTCGGGGGCAAAAATGAAATTATTAGAAGTTTTGGGATTTAAGTATAATTTCTTGGAGTTATAAACAACCGAATCGATTGAAGGGAATGCCCCGGAACATAAGTGTCTCCTGAAAAAAAAAAAGTATATTGTAGATGAATATAATATCTCATGTTTCGTTTGATTGGCATGTTGTTTGAATGAGTTTGGGATACTGAAAAATGGTTGTGATAGCAAAGTAAGTTGCCGAATCAACAAGAGGGAATGTCTCGAGACTTATATATCTAAAAGAAAGGGTATGAAGTCATCAAGCATACCAAAACGTGATTTATGACATTGAGAGAAGTCAAAATAGAGACAGTTTTTGGTACAATTTTGATTCAACTTAAATTACCAAATTGTTGTAGGAAGCCTCCAAAAAATCGACGGAAGCTTGAGGGGGCTTTGGTTTTTCATAAGGAACAACCCTTCAATGGTTTTGGGGTGAAACAATAGCCCGGTGAGAACATTGGGGTGAAATCGTCATTATCAAGTAAGTCTTAAGTTATTAATTTTGCAATTTTGGTATTATAATACAAATTAATTTGATGTTTAAGGATGTAATTACAATTAAGGGAATTATCAAGTGAAATTAAGATGGAAATTAAGGGGAGTTAATGTGCAATTTCTTTATATTAGCAGTATAATATATATATATATATATGTATATATATTTGCGTGTGTGCTATGGTAGCTTCTGAGAAGCTTCATGGCTGAAATTTCTTGGAGTGGTGGCCAAGTTTGGATGCAAGAGTGGTGTCCAAGCCAGTTTAAGTTGGTGGAGAGCCTATAAATAGGGAGCAAATTGAGAGCAAATAGCAGGAATGGAAATGGAGAAATGGCAGCAAGTGAGGATGGCTAAAACAGAGTAAGATGATGGTGGCCGAGGGGAACGGGCTGCACGCAAGCCAGTGGTGGTCAGGGAAGGAACACGAGCTGAAGTGGAGGCAATTGGTAGTGGTCTTGGCGGGCCACAATGAGTGTACAACAACCATGTCTGCAAGATGCAGCCATAGAAGCTCGGACGGAAGGCGAGCAGTAACGAGGAGAAGACGACCAGGGGTTGCGCATGGTCAGGAGCGGTCTGTGGTGGTTGCGACAAGCATTGGAGGTGGTCAGAGTTGGCCGCACAGCAAGTTACGGCCATAGCCACAAGCTTGTTGCGGCTGGGTAGCTTCCATGGCAGCCAGAACAACCGCGATCATGGTTGTTGGAACATGGGGTGGTGACCAGTAGGGTCGGGGAAGCCCGGCGAGGCTGACCATGACCGGTGATGGAGGAAGCAGACGGTGGTTGGCGCGCGCAGAGGGCTGGCCGAGTAGCTGGTTCATGCACGGGAAGAACAGAGAAAAAGAAGTAGGAGAGAAGAAAGAAAGAAAGAAGAAGAAGAAGAAAAGAAAAGAAAGAAAAGAAAGGAAAAGGAAAATAAAGAAAATGGAGAAAAAGGAAAGAAAAATAGAAAAAATTAGGGAAAATCTTCTGAAAAATCTCAGAAAATTCTGAGGATTAATTTGAGGCTAGAGGAGCATGCCAAAGCCAGCAAATTAATCAGACGTGCATTTCGAGGCTTAGCACGCATTATGAGGCAAAAATTAACTTTTTAAATAAGGTGAATGGTTCGATTCCAATCTTACCCTTTGTCCTGAAAATGATTTGGTGTGTGTGTAATGGGTTCAGGTTAGTGGTTCTACCCTCCTGAGCTTAGGTTGCATGTGTTTAAACAAGTTCCCGCGAGCGGTTATACCCTATGAAATTTGGGTTATATCGTGTAGGCGTTTTGGCGTTTTACTTATGTACATGTGACTTCATTTGCATATTGAACATATGGTATATTGTATCAACTGTTTTTACTTGTAAAAGAGTTGGTGCATGGCTTGTGATTTTCATATCATTAGGGTATTGTTTTTCGTGTCATTATTCTATCCTTGGGGGACAAGATGGGGTCTTCTTGAGAATGGGACAAGGTTAATCTAGGTGAACAGTGACATAGTAGAGCACCTGAGGATTAAGTATGTCATGGCAAGGTCAACCCTAATGGTGTGTGGAGTGGATTTTCCATAGGAGGTTGAGTATGTCAGGGAGATTTCTCAAATTAGATGTCTTGCATGTTGTTGTTGTCTGTATATGCCATGATTGTATGTCTTTCATGCATTCAGTAAATTATTTCATACCATCACTTAGATGTTTTATCATCTAATCTAGGTTATACCCCTGGAACATTCAACATTCCAGCTAGGGACTGCTGCGAGGGCAAGGATGTGGCCAGTTGAGAGCCAACAGTGCTTAGTTTGATAGTCGTTGTATCATTTTGGATGCTTTAGTATGTATTTTGGTTTATGTATGAATAGTTGTATGATAATGTTGTTACCACTTGGTAGTTTTGTAACACATATTTCGGTGTGGGAACACCTTATATGGAACTTGTGATAGGCCACAACATTTTGATGTTAATTATTCCGCTGTGTTATGTTATGTCTCGTTTAGTTTAACATTATTAATCTTGTTACTTAAACAAGCAAGACTAGGGTCTCAGGATTTTTATCTACATGTGAAAATTGTTCTTGAAGTCACCGCGGGTGCCGACCATCATAGGTGTCTGGTGTTCTATCTTCATGTGAGGATTGCTCTTGTTGCACCGCGCATGATGGACTTGGAAAAAAAAAAAGAGAAGATTCCCAGTAATTCCCTTATAGTGACGCGCCCATGTAAGGAGGGGTGTTACACGAGGAATTGAAGCCAACCCTGACAAATGCAAATCCATCCTTGTAATGCGTAGTCTTACCAACCTAAAGGAGGTCTAACAAGTCCAACAACTAACAGGCCGAATAACGTCTTTGTCTCGCTTCCTCCCAAAATCAACCGACTAAGAAAAGCACTTCTTTCAATGCCTAAAAAAGTCAGTTGAGTTCCAATAGACGAAAGAGTGCGAAACCACCTTTCAGGAGCTAGAAGCCTTCCTAGTAGCCCCCCCTCCATCCTTTCAAGACCAGAGCTTGAAAAGGAACTTTCACCCTACCTCTCTATCACCGTTAATGCTCTCAACGTAGTATTGGTCAGGGAGGAAGGAAAAACACAGTGACTAATATACTTCATCAGCAAAACCTTTCAAGGAGTCGAATTATGCTACCAAAAGATCAAGAATCTAGCACTAACATTGGTGATAGTAGTCCGAAAGCTCAGGTCGTATTTTCAAAGCCATCAGATCACGATCCAGACTGACCAACCGATCCGGCAGATACTCCAAAAGCCAGAGCTTTCAGGAAGAATGATCGCATGGTCAGTCGAGCTCTCAATGGCATACAAGTCCAGCCATGTAAGCACATCAAATCCTAGGTACTCTCTGATTTCTGTGCTAAACTTTCTCCCTTTAATCAAAACCTGGAGCCCAACCCTTGGATATTGTTCGTTAACGGAGCCTCTAACATAAAAGGAAGTAGGGCCGGGATCATCCTAGAAGGACCCAACAAGCTGATACTTGAACAGTCACTTCACTTCAACTTCAAGGCAACCAACAACCAAGAAGAATATAAGATCCTTATAGCCAAGCTAAGCTTAGCAAAAGAAAACAGAGCGTTCCAGTTAATTGCTAAGAGTGACTCCCAGTTGGTGACCAACTAAGTCAAGGGTGAATTAAAGACAAAAGAGCCACAACATGGCCGATACCTCGACAAGGTTAGAACCCTGGCCGAGTCCTTCGACTATTTTCAAATTGAATATATTCCAGAGAACAAAACGCACGAGCAGATCTACTCTAAAAAATTGCTAACACCAAGAAACTCAGAAACAACTAGTCAGTCATACAGGAAGCTCTGGACTTACCCACCATCGATCTTCCAGACATACAAATAATATAAACGACACCGAAATTCTGGGGTGCCCCCATTGTTCGATTCCTGCAAAACAGGACACTCCCTATTAACACTGAAGAAGCCAAGAGGCTCAAAAGGAGGTTACTCCATGCCACTTCTCAAATGTTTCGACCTCGACCAGTCCGCCTACATCATGATCAAGATATATGAAAGGGTATGTGGAGGCCACCTCGGCGAACGATCCCTGGCAGCAAAGGTACTGAGAGCCAGATACTATTGGCTGATGATGAGAAGCGACTGCTTGGCCTATGTAAGACACTGTGACAAGTGCCAGAGGTTCACAAATGTGCATCATTCCCCACCAAAAGAAGCCCACAACCTTGGTAGCCCTTAGCCATTTTACAAATGGGGGATAGACATCCTCAGACCCTTTCCAACCGCAACAGGATAACTTAAGTTTATGGTACTAGCAATCTACTACTTCATGAAATTGATTGAGGCTGGCCCCTTAGTTACAATTACCGCCGAAAGAATGCGAAAATTTATTTTAAAGAATATTGTTTGTCGATACGGCCTCCCTAGGGTGCTAAGCTCAGACAACGACACTCAATTCACCAACGATAAGCTCCAGGACTTCTGCCAAGAGCTTGGTATCCACCATATCTTTACCTCAGTTGAGCATCCTCAGACCAATAGTTAAGCTGAAGCCGCTAACAAGGTCATCTTGGAAGGCCTAAAAAGCGACTCAACGGCGCCAATAGAGCCTGGCCAGAAGAATTCCCCATAGTGTTGTGGTTGTACCACACAACCACTCAAACCTCGGTTGGGGAAACACCTTTTCGACTCATTTATGGGTCAAAAGCTATCATCTCGGTCGAGATTGAGGAGCCCAGCCTCAGGTGGCAGTATTTTTGAGAGGACACCAACAATGAAGAACAGCAAGTCGACCTTGACCTTGTCCAGGAAATTCGAGACCAATCCCAAATTCGTGAACAGGTCGTCAAGCAAAGGGCTCCTCAAAACTACAACAAAAGAGTTGTCCCAAATGATTCCAGGAAGGAGACTTTATCCTAAGGAAGATTAAAGGCCCAAGAAAACAACCCTCCCAAGGAAAACTCGACACCAACTAAAAGGGTCCTTACTGAGTTACCAACAACCTCGGTGCAGGAGGCTACAATTTGGTCGAACTCTCACGAAGACCTTTCACCAGATCATGGAACGCCTCTAGCCTGCAAATGTATTATAGCTAAACTGCTATTTTCTTACATCATTCAGATAAATATGCTTCCTTCGATTACTCGTTAAATCCTTATACGAGTCTATACCCAAAGTTTTTCTTTTCATCACAAATCTCAAGTTACCTCGGTTTGCTACCTTTGGCCTTGAGTTACCTCAGCCTATCTCCAATAAAGCTTTGTAACAAACAAGCCCCGGGGACCTCAAGTTACCTTGGTCTGCTAGCTTTGGCCTCAAGTTACCTCAGCCTATCTCCAACAAAGGTTTGTAACAAACAAGCCCTGGCAGACCTCGAGTTACCTCGGCCTGCCGCCTTTGGCCCCGAGTTACCTCGACCTATCTCTAACAAAGCTTTGTAACAAACAAGCCTCTGTGAACCTCGAGTTTCCTCGGTCTACTGCCTTTGGCCTCGAGTTACCTAGGCCTATCTCCAACAAAGCTTTGTAACAAACAAGCCCTGTCTCTAACAAAGCTTTGTATTAAACAAGCCTTGGCGAACCTCGAGTTACCTCGGTCTGCTCCATGAGTTACCTCAATACTCCCCCTTTTATTACTAGAAATAACATGAAGCCTATTCAAATAAAGGAAAATCAGAAGCTTTATCGGCCTCGCCAAAACCCACTGTAAAGTAGGCGGATGCGGCAACCCTAAATTGCTCGATACTCACAAACTATTAGACGGTCAAGCACTGTAGTAAACAAAAGCAAAGGAAAAATGCAAGGTACCCATACTCGGAAAACTTTCATTCCATTACTCCATTCCATTACAAAAACATGTTAACAATACGAGATCTTTTATTATGCTCTCAGTGGTCCACTTACAATTAAAATACAACCGAAACTAGCTCAATATTTTACCCTAATCAAATCTTAGCACAATAAGACCGACACACCTAATCAAGTCTTAGCACAATAAGGCCAACATAGCTATCGAACGCCCATCCTCCATAGAGTCCTTGGTAGCTTCCCAGCACGAGCCGCTAGAAAATCGACATTAACATCATGACCGGCACTAGAGTTGATAACTCAGGGCAAATATCGACTAGAGGGCCCCTCGATCATACTCCGATTAAATGACCCCCAGCGAGCCACATCTTAGTGATACAGATCCACGCAAGCGAAGGCATGAGCAAGAACTCCAAAGTGAGGTCCAAGAAATGCAACAACACTAGCGTGGCGACTGTGGGCCTAAGAGAATCCAAAATTTTAGGGAAGGTAGGAACCTAGAGGCGATAGAGGGTGAACCCCTCAAGGCTAAGGAGTAAATCGGTCCTCATATCGCGATCGCTGGGAACAACCAACTCGCATATCGTGAACACCCGAAACAACAAATCACAATTAACTCCAGCCTCTAGAGATAGGACCACGTCGCCTCCAGAGATAGAATCGCTGACTGACAAAACCTCGACTCGATTTGACATCCCCAACCATCGAGCCCCAAGATATCTAGCTAAAAGAAGAGCGCTCGAGCACTAGGTAGAAGATACACAAAGGAAGCAGAAACAATCCCTTTTATAGGCGTAATAAGGAATACCAAGTGTCATTTACCTTGCCTATGATAATGCCGCTCATTTCAACATTAATGCCCCGCATTCATCAATAGAAGAGCCACCATTGAAATAGTGAATTAATTTTCCATTTTTTGAATTTATGTGGAGATAAAAGGGATTAATAATTCACAAAGGGCATTTTAGTAATTTGGAGTGAAATTCCATAAAGGAATTAAATTATGAAAAATAGGGAAAATAGTGAATATTCAATTATGAGAGAAAATAATTGATTTTTTCCTAAATTGGTGAATTAATGTGGTGATGCCACATGGATGACTTGGATTGAAGCTTGGTAGCCAAGGTTAGTGTCTAAGGGTGACACTTGGCAAGCTCTTGTCCAAGATAATTTAGAGATTTAAATAAATACAAAATAAATTATATTAATCTTTCAAGCATTTAATGAGAGGCATGATTATGGTGAATTAAAGAAAATCCAAAAGAAATGGTAATTAGTCACCATTAATGCCTTGGAAAATATGGGGATTTAATTAAGTGAGAAAGGAAATAGAAATTCAAGATGATCCAAGAGTGGAGGATTATTCTTGAAAATGGGAAGTGATCTAAGGGATGAGATAAAATCCTTCAAGTTGGCATGGATTGCCAAGTGGATTGAAATGGTTTAAGAGAAAAGATGAGGTGGAAAGTGGAGATTAAATCTCCAAATAAATCCAAAGGTTAGGATTAAATCCTAGCAAAGCACTTGGATTGTGCTTGTTCCAATGGTTGAGATCTTCTCTTGGAAAGTAAATAAAATCTGATGGATGAGATTAAAGAAGGCAAAAGCACATGGATTGTGCTTTCTTGCGTGGTTGAGATTTTCTCTCTAAAAGCAAAGGGAAATCAAGGGCTAAGATGAAGCCTTGAAATTGAGATATCAAGACAAGATGAGCATAAAAAGGCAAAGAAAGCTTTATGCTTAAATTTTTCCCATTTGAAGAGCTTGGAAGGAGAAGTCTTCCAATGGAGAGAAAGAAAGAAAGAAGAAGAAGGGTAGAGAAAGGAAGAATGTCTTCCAAGGAGGAAGATGAAGAAGAAGGTAAGATCTTTTGTGTTTTAGCCATATAAAGGCTAGATCTTTTCCTTCTATTTGTTCTCTTGTAATATGGATTTATTTTGTGTGTAAGGATCTCTTGGGTAGAAGGGATGGAATGAAGCTAGGAAGGGTTTAAAAGCTTCAAAGAATGCTAAGGTAAGGGATAGCCCCATGGGATGGTGGCAAGCAAGGTTGTAAGTATGGTTCATGAATTTTTATGTGTGCATTGGCATATTGTTTGTGTTCAAGGACCTATGGCCATGAGGTTGTGTGGGGTAGGGTAGATTAAAGCCTCAAACCAAGATGGTTGTGAGGAGGTGGAAGCCCTAACTTTGTTGCATTGCATGCTTTGGCATCACATTTTATATTCATGTCCATGCTTATTGTCATTGCAACCTTACTAATCTTAATAGCTCATGAGATTTTACCCTCACATATAGGTTGTCAAGGCATGGGAAAGTCAAGGAAAAGATGGGATAGCATGTGGATGCATGAGAATGAAGATTCAAGACCATTGTAAGGCTTTTGGAAGCATATTTTTGTTGTATTGATTATGTTGTAATAGGCATCATGAGTGGGTGTAAGAAATATTATTTTTCTTTTTGTTGTGTAAGGTTTGTGGAAGAAGAGAATGAGTTTTTTTTCTTTTTTTTTTTTTTTTTGTGCAATGAAGCTTTTTGGGATGTTAAAAGTGGGTATTGAAATTCTAGAAATTTTAGGCTAAGAAGCCCAAGAGAAAGAAAAAAAAAAAAAAAGGTAAAATGGTGGAAGGCAGCAGCAGTAACAGCAAGGCCACCAGGTGCCCCGTAGGGGGCCACAGTGGTCGCAGGCGTGTGGCCTGCGCATTGCAGGGCCCCGGGCGTGCCAGTAGGCCTCTCCGATCATTTTTTTTTTAAATTTCAAAAAAATCGGGGACTTTGGGGCATTTAACCTTGTGCATTTATTTCAAACAAACACATACAAAATAGATAAAGAAGAAACAAGTGTGCAGCACAAGGCGTCTATCCTCGCCAGTGTACGAGTGTGCGCTGTAGCACAATTTAATTTTCTGGGAAAGTCCAGGTTGATTCATTGGGAGATTGTTAATAAAATGAAAATAGAGCTGCGATATAAATTGGGTTGTCAAGCCAATTCATTTGATTTTAAGTGAACAAAAATGAAGTACTGTAACTATAAGAAGTCTTGAGTCAAGGTAATGTTCTGTGCCAATCCCATAACATCCCAATAGATAGATAGGTACCAGAAACATATGTCTGAATTAATTTGAGGTTTTGCTATTAAAAGGCATCTCAAGATGATGGTACTTCTTGGTCTAGCAATCTCCATACATGACATGAGAGATTATAAATTAAGCAACTACCATAAATTAAAATACAGTTAATACGCAGTAATCAGATAACTAATTTGGATTTGGGTATGATAGCATCTCCAGTTTAAGTAACCTCCATACATGGCATGGAGACTCTAAGTTAGGCTTATGCTCCACTCCAAATTCAAAGATTCAATGAACACGCAATACTCAAATTAAATTAGGTTTCTAGTAATGCATTTGAAGTTCGGTTATCTTGGGAAATCTATGGCATTGGACATTGTCCTTGCCTTGGCCCAAGTTTAAGCTTAACCACACATCTACAAAGAAAAAATTAAAGAGACAAGAATTAAAGTTCTAGAATGTAAATACTGAAATTGAAATTAGAGAAATGTAGATGAACAATGAATTAAAGTTACAGAATGAAAAGAATAGAAAGGAAAACTTCAGAATGTAAGTAATTGAAATGAAGAACACTGTATTGATGGAACAAAGTAAAGGAACAACACTATTGGAATGAAAAAAAACAAAAAGAAAAATAGAATGCAAACAGTGCTCTCTTCCCCTTATTCTGATTAAATGGCAGATCGGGGACTCTCTCCTTGTTGATACTATAGTCTATTTATAAGCCACTGGTAATAGAAACTCTCAAATCTCCTGACAATCTTCTGAAACATTTTGCATATTACTTTTATCCGTTCTCTACCAACTTTTGCGTGCTGTCTTGAAATGGCTTTATGAGGCATTTGGACACATGATTTTCTTAGAGTAATTTCTCATGTATGTGATCACACCCTACCTGCTATGCGTCTTTTGTTCCATGAGCTGGGCTTCTTCAATTCTCCAATTGCAATTGGGCCTCAATTTCGTCAATTTCAACTTTAATGCATGTGAGCCCCCAATTTGACAATAGCCTAAGTAGTCCACTACTTCACATATCTTCAATTCAAATTCAATTGTATTAGTATATTATAATATATATATATAGCATGTCCAATTTAATAGTATGTATTATAATATATATTTGTATGTACTTATCACGCATGTATTGAATATATATGTATTATAAATATTATATTTATTTACTATTTTATTATTATATATATTTGAGAAATCAACATATAACCATGAAAAGCATATAAATATTCAATTAAATCAAATTTCATGGTCAAAATAGGGGTGAGAATATAATAAAATTTTGACATTTTTTAGCATCAATCAAGCAAGGTGTCACAGTTAGTATCAGAGCGATGGTTAGAGTGTCGAGTGAAGGATGCTTGCGTAAAATAGAAGAAGGTTGACCTGAAGACCTTGAAAGTAGGACCACATTTCCGAGAACCCTAGGAGTTGGGTCAAGACATTGAGGTTTATGGTGATGTGAATGGTGTGCTCGGGTATTCCTACTATAGGAATAGAAAAATATCATGGGTTGAGATGACATTCCATAAGAGATATATGGATCGAGGAAAGAAGAATCAAAAGCCCAAGTATGGGTGTTGGTGTCGAAAACCCGAATGGGGAAATTTGGGGGAATATGAAGCGTTCTTAGGATGAGAGCTCTTTATGATTGAAGTGTTGAGCCTTTGTGTGTGGGAGGGGGGGGGAGGACACGAAGCTAAGTCATGATAAGAATCATGAAGGGGCGAGAAGGGTCGGAGGTATAACTAATCCGGGAAGGGATTAATGGAGCATCCCTATGTTTGGTAAATGGTTAAGCATGTATGAGGGAATGGAGTTGTTCCCTTAGAGGCGGTGCAATAAGGGTTGTGTGCTTGAGATAGAGTGAGCTATAGTGGAAATTAGCTCAAAGCTCATGGAAAAGAGTCGTTGACGGTTTGTGTGACGAGCCCTAGGAAGGGAATGTGCATGTAATGCATATGCATGTCATGGCCAGGGTAGGCATGACATTAGTAGCTTGTAGAAGGACTCCGAGGGGAGTCGAGTGTGAGGTATGCATGCTAAATGTACGTGGTTCGAGGTGATCATATTGTTATGGCAATTTCGAAGGGGATGTGGCTAGGGTATGGGTGGAGCCTAGTTGGTTTCATGATGAAACAAGATCTATCCTAAGGAAGGACAGGTAGGTGGCAAATGGAACCTAGCGGGCATTTGTATGAGATGGAAAATTCCTATTGGGTTAACCTGGAATCCAGGGGAATCCAGATTAGAGATAAAGGAGTTGGGTATTCGTTGATATGCGTGTGGGAGTCATTGGATTAGAAGTCCTAATTGTGAAAGGCTAAGTGACTGTTCATGTGATTGATGGATGAAGGACCAATTAAACTCTCATTATGACACTTGGGGTCAGGCAGGATGCCTAAGATCGGGAAATGAGAGGTGAATAGACCCTCATTGTGATGCTTGGGGTCAGGGATGATGCCTAAAGTCACGAGATCCTTGTTGGGGAGACGAGGGGGTCACCCAATAGGGGTATGAACGGGTGTGTGGGCTAAGGACGATGAGTTTGTGGCAACAGGACATCCATGGGCTATGTGTGCACCAAAAAAACCAACTTCGGATGCTTAATGTGCCAGGGGCATGATGAGCAATGTAGAGGCCCCAGGTTTGTAATTTCAAGTCATAGAAGCCCGAGTGAGGCAGGCTGAAAGGCCAGGCCGGGCATAGTGACTAAATGCATTCATGGGTGTGCAAGGAGAGATGGGAGGTCTCGATTTACTTAGAGGGTAATGGTGGGTGCCCTTGTAACATCCCAGATTTTCAAATTCAAATATGATGTAATACCGAGGTTATTGAAGGACCATCACGAGGATACATAGCATGCAACGGAAGCGTTTTTAAATAAAAACTTTCCTCGTATTGATTAGAATCTAGGAAACTTACTTTTTTGACGGATCACCGGACGGAATGAAGCGACAGGAGGAGAATGGGTGGGAGCTTCTTCGCGTGGTGGAGATGACGGCTGTCCTGCAATCCTTCGGCTCCTTCGCATCAGAACTTGGCGTTCTCTTGATCTTCCAAGGTATGACTCAAACTCGTGGCCTCTCTTTCGGTGAAGAAGAGTAAAAAAACCCTAGGTGAAAAACAACCAATGAGAGAATATATATAGGGAGAACCCTAGGGTTAAAACCCTAGTGGGCCAAACCCTAGTGGGCCAAGTTCATTTAATTAATTTTCTAATTGGGTTAGCCCAATTAATTAATTAAAAAACTAATGAACTATTATTTTATTCTAGCCCAATTAATTTTAGACCATTCTGAATAAAATAATTCTCTCTCAATGTAATTCACCCAACAAGCCAAATGTATTAAATAATACATGAGTTATATCGAGCTACCCCGGGGACCAAAAGACAAATTATTCATGGCTACTAAAATGACCAAAATACCCCTGCTACCCAGTAGCTATATTTTGTCATTCTAAGTGTTCCAACTATCACCATATGGTAACACTGACCCCACGAATAATTTTGCATGAGCAATGTCTTTGACCTATTAGTGTAATGACAAAAATACCCCTCTGTGTAACACCCATCATTTAGAAAGGAATAATGTACTAACACCTCTCAAAATGATTTCTACCATCCTTAGATCACTAGTCCAATAATCCGTGACTACTCGAATGTACTTGCTTATCACTGGGAGCTACCCAGAAGCACACACTCTTAAGTCACGTTCCTAGGGCCCTAGATTATTTGATTATTCTTGGACAATCACAAGGGGGTGAATCACAGAAACTATCTTGTATTAGTCTGTCTTAGCTAATTAGAAACCACACTCCCAACTCACAAGGTTATTGATCTTTGATAGACCTCACCTACAGTGAATCTAAGAATATAGCTCCAGGTTCACTAGACCACCAACTAATACTCAAGTATTAGAGTACTCGTCCACATAGTAGCAGTGATAGACTAGCTCCATGATAATTAGTACTTTGTCATTCGCTTCTATCACAGGTCCACTCTACGCATTCCAAATGCGCTTGTACAATTAGAGTAAACGGACTGTTTACTGGCTAAGGCAAGCCATCCTCCATTAGGATCTATTGCACAATGATCTTATCATGATAGAATGCCCAGTTCTATCAAAAGATCAAGAGTAATATTTTTCTTGCTTATTAAGTACCCAAGATTCATGCCTAACTGTGAAGAACGACCCATCACATGAATCACTTACTTAATAGCATGGACACTTTTCTAAAAATTAAATGCAAATAATATATGTGCCATAAACTGACTAAAAGAAACATCATTACCATAAATTAAATAAAACGTGTCTTTAGGGCATACATTTCCAACAGTTATTAGGTTCTAATACTTGAGGAAATAGGTTATTTCGAGAGATTATAGAAGCTTTGAGACAAAGGTTTAGTTTCTGATCCAATGGCAAAATCTTAACTACTGAAGTTCAGGTAAAAGTGTAATTTACCTAAAAACTTTAGGGTATTAGCATAATTTATCCATTTTTTGGGACCAAAAAGTGCAATTAAAAATGGTTTGGGGACCAAGTTGCAAGGGCCTAAGTGCAAATTACCCAAAAAGTTCAGGCCAAGGTGTAGTTCTTGAAACATGTAGCTAGATCATTGGAATAATGAACTGGACCAACTAAACCATTTTGGAGTAATGATTGCGGATTCCAAACTTATTCCAATATAGATAAGTCATGATTGCGGATCTCAGATAACATTTAATCAATCGTTGGATCATTTTGAAATCCAAGACTTAGCCTTCAAAAGTCTCCAAACCTTATCCTCAAGGACACGTGGAAATTAGCCATTGGCCACTTGGAAGATAAGATTAGGTCACATGATGGCTCATAATGACCTCCTAAGGTGGCATCACGTGATTGGCCAAGAAAAGCTTACTTAGCCTCTAAGTTTGCGAAAGTCTCCAAACCTTATCCTTAAGGACATATGGAAAGCATTCATTGGCCACTTGGAGATAGGATTTGAAGTCTTATGATGGGAAATGTAGAAAATTCAATTAACCATGTGGGATGTAATGATGGAAATGTTGAAAATCTAATTAAACATGTGGAGGCACAAATCTCTAGGGACACATGGCATATTTTGATTAGATGCTCATGGATGGAATGATGATGCGACACGTGGCACGATTTGGTTCGCCGAAGTTTTCTATAAATAAAGGTTTTAGGGTTATTCATTTTGGGCACCAAGCAAATAGGAAAAGGAATGGAGTTTGAGAGATGAAACACTATTAAAAAGAAGGGAGAAAATCAAGAGAGAATAAGCCTCGACGGAGTTTTCAAGTCTTTCTCGAAGTTCTTGCCAAACAGTAAGAAAAACTGCGAGAAAATCCATCCCGCTCATTGTAAACCGTGTTTCCTAAGGTAATCGATCAAGGTGAGTGTTTCTTGCATCCTTTTGCTACATCCTGATCATTTTGGCTTCATTAGGTGTGGGTGTTGGCTTACATATCATGCCTTTGTGGCTTGCATGTCATATTTTCCTTAGTTATGCATATTCCTTCTGCTTTGTCATATATCATGTTCATGTTGGTGACTGTGGCTAGTTGTTGGGATATCATGGGTGATCTCGTGCTCTTACGGTGAGATAAGGAATGACTATGATGACCGCCGGGGTGATTACAACACCTTGGCATTGCTACCATAGGGGTGGATTTCATAATGACATTATTGCATTTGCACGCATGTACTTTCCTTTTCTAAGTCACTCACTTAGATGTTATTATGTAACTTGGGTGTTTCATACGCCTGGGACATTCAATGTCCCAGGTATATTAGACATGCTAGGTGATCTAGGTTCCAGTTCTAGTAAGGGCAAAAGGTGGTGCTTGGCTAGCTTTGGGTTTTATTTCATTATGTACCCTTGTAACCAAGTGATGTATCATAATAGCAACTAGGATACTCATGGTTGTAGAGGTGTGGGTGGGTATCCTACGGTTGCTCTTATGTATATGTACAGTAAGATGTACCTTTATAATACCATAGATTAGTGGGTATATGGGGTATACAATATTGTTGTGGTGGTCATGACGCACTTTAAATGTTGTATGGGGAAACTGCCATGATAAGGGTTTATTTGCTAGCTTGGGCATGTGCTACGATTATAATTACAAGTAGTGAGTTATGTCTTTTAGGTTTAATGAAAGTTGTATGCATTTCTGGTACATGTAAAGGAAAAGTGAGTGGAAACCCCATTTATTTTGCTTTGGTCAAGCTTTCAGGTTTGATCTAGTGCTTCCGTTGGCAAGGGTTTTCATAACACCCTAGGTGATGTTGTTTGTATTTCATGTTGTTGTGCATTTGGAAAAGTGGGGCGTTACAGCCCTGGGTTATGGGTGCTGGAACTTGAGGTAGACTCAACATATCGGTTCTAGATTGAGAGATCGTTGATAGTCAAGCTCTAGGATGAGCTAGGTGGCGAAATGAATCATGATGGACTTAGATCCATTGTTATGGAAAGTTGGAACTTTCAAATGTTGATTGGAAGCCGTGAGGTTTGATCTTGTGGGGTAAGATATGAGGCCTCAAGAGTTGTAGTGGTTTGAGATTCTCTTAGGTGGTAAGAGATGTGGAGTCTTGAGGAGCGAGGCTCATGGTGTGAGCTTGAGGTTATTTTTGGTCGAGGGTGGTGGACCCATCGTAGCTTGCAGAGGTTTTATAGTAGCATAATGCTATGGGTGCAAGGCTCGCAGTAACGGATCTGATTGTATGGACCATGTGATAGAGGACTAATGAGTTGGCTCGCGATGAGGGCAAGTGGCCCATGGGGCCGAAGCAACTTAGTGAACTATAGGTGACGATCAGATGCCAAAGATCTAGAGTAGCACCTTCAGAAATTTGGTCAAGTAAATCGATAGTCTCTTATAAAGGATAGGACATCTAGAGTAGTCTTATGGAGGAATTGCGGAACACGGTAATGTTCTGATAGATTAGTAGCTGAGTAGGAAGCTTAGTAGGGATAATGGCTGCGAGTATGGTGGGGTAGCCACGTCGGGTTCGATATCAGAGGTGGGACCAGAAGGCCTAGAGTCATACTACGGGTGCAAAGGAAATTAGTGATGGACCTGAGCCATGTTGTTGGGAACAGTTTTTAGGCTAGTGTAAGGGAGTAACACGGTATTGATGAATAGGTGTTGACTCTTCGAAGCACAAGGCAACACGATGGGGAACCAGTGTTGGGCCAGTGTATGGGAGCGACACGGTAATGATGACTAGGTGTTGGCTCGCTTAAAGCACAAGGCAACACAATGATTATGCAGATGGCCAGGGGCTGAAGATTTCTGACATGCATGGTAAGGCTGACAAAAGTTGTGGTCAGTCCCACAACTTAGATGTGAGTAATAAGAGTTGTTGGGGCATTACACCCAAGTGAGGGTTAAGCCTTTTATTTCCGTAAAGTGGTGATGAAATGGTTTAGCGAATGTTCAGGTGTTGTAGCATCTCAAGATGTTGAGAAAGAAACCCATGGAAAAGAAATTGGTTTAGCGTGGGAATAACGCTACGATTGATACCTACCAGTGACGGGTCTGATGCTAGGAACCACTGGATACAGATGGTTAGTTCACTGGAGGGACTGTAGCCCTCTATGTGGAGTAACCCGTCTGCGGTGGAGATGATTAGACGCCAAAGACCTGGGGTGTGTTGTAGGTTATGTCTGGGCTAGACCTAAATTTTCGTGAGGGTTAAAGTATCGTGGTAGTGCCTTTAGTTTATCATGGCAGATAGAAGGTTTGTGAATTGATTAGGTGATATCTTCTGGTGTGATAACAAGATGCGTGGCGATGCTCCTTGCTAAAGGATGCTAACGCAGTTATGGTTAAATTTGATTGAAGTGGATCTGGTAAATTGGGATGATGGGCTTATTGTGACTTTGTGGTAATGCAAGAAGATGGGTTGATTGGTGGAGTTAGTAAATGGCTCCAGAATGTTAAGTAAGTGCTATGAAAAGTGAGACTTACGAGATGAAAGGCAACCATGAGATGGGAATACTAAAGCGTGCGAAGGTTTCAAGTAAGGGGATCTCTAATCCTGTGATGTGAGTTGTGGCAGGCTGAACACATGGCTAAAGCATGGTTCAGAATCTGTGAAGGCTCGCAATTGCACAGTCTAGTGTTAGTCCTGAATGTGATAATGTGAAAATAAGGAAGTATCCTCATGTAGCACTAGATAGGTTTCCAGTTGATGACACAGGATCAGTTGCCAGGTTGTAGCACCTGATGGCAATGATAGGAATGTTAGGCTCTAGGACTATGATGTAAAGCCTTGTTGATTGCCGTGTATACCATTAATATGAACGTCTAGTGGGTCCTGGTGGCTAGACTAGGCGGATTTTGAGAAAGAGATCCAAGGTTACAGAAAATGGTTGGTCGAGGCAGAATTGTGCCGCTTAAAGGGGTGTTACTCCGAAATGAGGGTTATTGATGGTATTGTTGAAATGTGGCTTGGGTAGAACTTGAAATGTTCTCCCAAGAAACGTTGAGCATGGGACAATAACACTGGATGAACTTCCTAAGGCACTACAACTCTAACAGGATGGATCACCCAGGGAAAGCCAGCGTGATGGCAAGTGCCTGAGTAGGGAGGTGAGTCCTACGGCATCGAGTTGAAGTGTGAGTTCCACTAAGAGTGGTAGGGGTGATTTCTAGTGAGTGGAGTTTAAATAGAAGGGATAGTCGATAATTGCAAGTGTAGTGCCTAGAGGAAGGTTGTGTTAGTTGTGAGCCGGGCAATCCGGCTAGAGCTAATCGAGTTGGTTAGATGAAAGTTGAGGGTGAATTTTAGATATCGCCAATGGGTGACGAGAGCTCGAATGAAGAGCTTATGGGACGAGATTGGTTCCCAAGAATGGTGTTTACGTGATGAGATCACTTGATAACTATGATTGATACAGCTAGGGGGTTACCCTGGTACATGGGCAATAGATGGAAAATTTACCTTATGACTAAAAGTAAGTGGTAGTCAAAGGAAATCAACTGGTGGGGCTGTTATGGCATTAGAGCTAATGTGGTCGCTCACTAAGTGATGTGAGTTGATTGAAGCAGGAGGTATAAGAAGAATCCCAGAGAAGCCAGAGTTTTTCAGGGGATTAGTAAGCCATTCGAGAAATGGTAAGGTGGTAGATAAAAGCTAATCCAAGATTAAGGTTGTGTGGGTTAAGTCATCTTGTGAGAGTTGAGATGCAACGACCGTGGAAGGAAATTTGTTGTTGTCATGGTATTGTCCTTGACGAGAAGGACAAGGGGAACCATTATGCATGGTTTAACTCAGGTGTCTATTGTGAATTGAGAATGAACCTGATTTAAGATGGCCAAAAAGTTTCATGCCTCTAGCGTAAGAGGCTCTGTCGAGAAATTGTGGAATTTGAAAGGTTCCAATGAAATTGAAGCTGGGCGAGTGAATTTGGCGAGAAGACCGCTACAAGGGTGGGGGTGTAACCATGTTATCTTATTATGGTATTGGACCAAAGGCACAAGTCATCCTATAGGTGTGATGCAATAAGTGATTGTGCAGATGCTAAAGAGCCAATCACTTGTGCCACACACCGTGGGTGATGATAAAGGTCGGTTAATGGTTCCATGCCCTTAAGCACAATGGTAGAATCCCTAACTCGTGGTGGGGTTTAACAGCTAAGGTAAGGCCTAGCATGAGACTGATGACGCGCATATTTTATATTATTTATCCCTCTTATTCCATCTTCGTTGCACTCTATTTAGGTTATTTCATTTGTCTTGTGTTTATTTTATTTTATTGGACTTCACACTATTTTTATTCTTATTTGGCAGATTTGGGCCACAGATTTGAGCTATTTCGATAGAGGCGCAAGTGGGCTTCGCAAGGTGGACGGACATCGAGTTTGAAAGAGGCAACTATACTTCATTATGGGTTATGAGCAAATTTAGAATCCATTAGGCCCTTTTAATTAATTAAATTATGGGCTATATGTTGTAACACCCCCTCTCCTAGAACTTGCTCGAGAAGAGGTGCTACTGGGGAAAATAAAATAAAACTGACTAATAAACTGAAATCTGATACCATGACTAAACATCTCAATCAACTAGAATAAAATCTCTGAGTCAATACAAATTGAAAAGTATAAACTCTGACTAGGGGACAATCCCTCAACTAAAATGTAAATAGATTTAAACTGACAAAAATGCTACAAAACTCAACAGACTCCCAAACATCTTTTATCTTGAGCAGCTCCATGTACACACACTATAGACCACTGCTGCTAGGCCCCACATCTAGTACTCCCCTGCTACGACCTGGAGGGGTGAAGAGTACAAGGTGAGCTACAAAAGCTCAGCAAGTAATAAGCTGTAAAGAATATTGAAGCTGAATCGAAGAATATCGATACTGATAAATAACTCACTGAATTTGTACTGTATAATCATTGTCTGTTTGCATTCATAAAAATGTAATGCACATAAACTATAAATTAAATACAGGTATGCAACTTTGGCTCATAGGTCCACATAATCTGATAATAAATACCTGTCTGATCTGAAACCTGCATACAAAAAAACTGTAAGCACATACTGTGGGCAATATGCCCCTAGCCCCCTGGTGGCCCCCAGGCGGGCAACTCATAAACTGAGTTGAAATTGAAACTGATGGGATCCCCACGGACAAGCCGCCTGGCGCGTATAATGCAATGTAATGCTCACATAAATGCTAGCACACGATATGTAGTGCTCCATATAAAGTCATGCTCAATGCTCATACCAAAATGTATGCACATAATCTCACAAAATAATGCTGATCATGTTATAATAATGATGAACATGATATGATCTTCATCTATATATTAGAATACAAAGATTCAATGAACTATGATTTAGGGTATGGGTATGATTAACTTGTCATGTTCTGGCTTATAAATTCAATGTTGGAAGGTATTGAATACATTAATTGAATTAAACTTGAATTAGGACTCATTGGAAGCTAAATTGGATTTTTGGAAAAGTCATCCGGATATCAGGAAGGATATCCGGATATGATGAAAGACATCCGGATATGAAGAAAGCTCATCTGGATACACTGACATTCAAAACAGAAGCTATTTGAATATGCTGGGATGTATTGGGATATGAACTAGGACATCTGGATATGATCACGGTCATCCAGATATCTCACTGATGCATTCAAATATAACTGGGGACTATTCGAATGAAAAATTCAACTTTTGAGGGAGGCATCCGGATATCAGGCGAGACATCTGAATATTATCTTAACATATCTGGATGTATAAACAAACCATCCGAATATCATACTCGAAGAACTTTAGATACATCTGGATACGTTACAAGGTATCCAGATATTAGAACTTAGAGTAATAGAACTTGCAATCCAAAATGGATACAGATTAATCGAACTTACAATCCAAAATGGATAAGGATTAATTGAACTTGCAATCCAAAATGGATAAGGATTAATGGGACTTGCAATCCAAAATGGGTAAGGATTAATAAACTTGCAATCCAAAATGGATGAGGATTAATGAAACTTACAATCCAAAATAGATGAGAATTAATAGAACTTGCTCATAACTTCACTGTTATGCGCATATATATACTTTTCTGCTTACTGATATAAATCTGAAAACTACAACAAATAACTGGAATAATCTGAAATCAAAACTGATATGAACCTGTAATGGAAGGGATTATAGGAATAATACTTGTCTGATAGAACTCTCTAATCGAACCCTGGAGCGATCCTGAAGACTCTAGCAAGCCTTTGCTATCTCTTGGCCTCTTGGTTTTTCACATGGTGTGAAGAAAAGCTAAGCTAATGGGCTCTATATATAGAGGTATAAAAATCCTGGATCCCACTCCCTTTATAATATGGATTCATTCTCCTAATATAACTATGAGACTTTAAACCAAAACCATCTCATACATGGATTCTCATTCTCCTTTAAATACATAATCTCACTTAATTAATAATAATACAAAAATTATTATTAAAACTCTCAAATAATAATAAAACTCTAGAATTACCTTCATGCCCTTGCATTTACTTTTCACAATAAATAAATGCCATTAAATGCTATATAAAAACCCTAGATCCTACTCCCTTTCTATCATGGATTCCTTCTCCTAATATAACTAGGAGACTTTAACCCAAAACCATCTCACATATGGATATCTTATAACTAGGAGACTTTAAACCAAAACCATCTCATTTATGGATTATTTTAATCCCTTAATCAATCTAACTTTAATTAACAATTAAATTCTAATAACAAATTTCTAAATGAACTTCATGTCCTAGCATTTAATTTCCACAATAAATAACTAGAATTAAATGCTCTTTAAATGCTATTTAAATACTATTCTCTCCATTAAAAATCTAAATTGCCACCTTGGCAAATTCCCTTAACTCCAACATTAAAAAGAAATAAATGCTATTCTTTTCTTTCAAAATCTCCAAATTGCCACATTAAATAATTAATTGACAAAATCTCTTAATCAAATTCTTCAACAATTAATTAAATAATTCTAATTAAATACTGGGCCCTCTAACGGGTCGTTACATATGTAATAAAAAAACCCTAAGCCCATTTAGCCTAGGTTTTTCTTTTCCAAAACCCTATAAATAAGAGCTAGCCAAGAGGCAATTGGGGTGGCCGATTTTGGGAGGATTCTCACGATTTCAACCTAGAAGCTATGGAAGGCTAATTCGTTTGTAATCTGCTATATTCCCATACCCCTTGCCCGGTTTGAGTCTCGATCATATAGTCGAATCTGGTTTGGAACTCAATTTTCATGTTTTTATTGATGATTTCGTTTCTTTTCCTTCTCTAAGTTTATGTATATTTCTTTTACATGGTTGTGTGAATGCATGCATGATCTTTGGATGGGTTTAATTGACGTGCTCGGTTGAGGCTTTGATTAGCAAGAAACGGTATATTCTAAATTGTATGAGCGATTGCTCATTTTGATTTAATCTTTTACGGTTGTAGAAGAGTTTTTTTCAAATCAAAAAGAAAATCAAACCAAACAGATTATTTTCATAAGTGAGACGGGGATTGCCGTGGTAAGGAGGTAGGGTTTGTAGCGGGTTACGTTTTAGTTGGTCGAGAATCCATCTTTGTTTCATTCTTGAGCGTTTTTAAGTTCGATTTTCATCACAACCCCCCCCCCCCCGTTTAATCTTGTTTTGATAGTTCATTGACAGTTCGTTGGGAGACGACCTGGGGAGCATCCTAGCTGCAAATCAGTCCTAATGCATACACTAATCTGGTCGGTTCGACAGCCGCAATTGACTGCTACACTACCTTGCACATTTATTTATCAAAACTACAACCAAATTCATCCGACGTTAATCCTCTTATTAAAGCAAGTGTAGGGCGATTATACTCGCCAGTGTGCGAGTGTGCGTGTAATACAATTTTAAATTTATATTTCGGTGAGTCCGACTCGATTCACAGGGAGATTATTTATGGATGAAAATGAAGATCACAAAATATTTGATTTTAAGAGGTAATTAAGATGATCTAAAGACAATAATTAAAGCTAAACTAATACTGAATTTAAGTAGCTTGGGTCAAAACAATTTCAGTGCCAAAACCAATTAATTCCCGATTTAATAGAAAAGATCAGTAATATTCTTCTAATTTAAGTTTTGCAAATCTGTTAGTAATTTTAGTTCAAGATAATGATAATTCTTGTTTAAGCAATCTCCATACGTGGCATGAAAATTCTAGGTTAAGTAATTACCATAAATTGAATTATATTCCACAGATAGATTTTATAGATACAGATTAATCATTTAGGCTTGGGTATGAAAACATTTCCAGATCTAGCAATCTCCATACATGGCATGAAAATTCTAAGTTAGGCTTATGTTCCAATCCAAACTTAAAGATACACTATACGCACACTGCTCAAATTGAATCAGATTAATATTACATATTTTAAGCACACCTTTCTTTGGGAATCATTGGCATTGGACACTGTCATTGCCTTAACCCAAGAATGGATTTAGCTACTTGTCTTCATTTTAAAATAAATTGGCAGAAATTTAAATGACAGGAATTAAAAGACAATATTTAAAAGACTATTTTTTAACCGACTATATAGGCGGTATATAATTGAAAGACAATAATTGAAAGACTATTTTTTAACTGACCATATAGGCAGTATATAATTGAAAGATAATAATTGAAAGACTATTTTGAACCGACCATATAGGCAGTATATAATAAAAAGACAATATGAATAACATAATACAACTATATGGAAACAAAGGTTAAAGATTTAAGAGTGAAATTCTAAGAACAAAACTGTATAGAAACTAAAGTTGAAAATTTAAGAGAGAAATCTAAAGATCACAACTATACTTTCATTATAAGAAAATCCAATCCTTACAAATGTACCCTAAGTGCTCTATTTATAGGCTAGAAAATGTAATGGAAACTATTCAATTATATAATTTAATAATACAAAATATCTAATTAATGATGTAAGCGATGATGTCACTTCAACCCATGATGTAAGCGATGATGTCATCAATTTGTGGGACTTGGGCTTTTCATATTTTTGGACTTGGGCCTTCCTTGTGTTGGGCTTGAGCTTGGGCTTGGGCCTTCATTGTGTTGGGCTTGGGCCTTCCTTGTGTTGGGCTTGGGCCTTCCTTGTGTTGGGCTTGAACTTGGGCTTGGAATCCATATATTATATATATTTTGTATATTTTATATATATTTTTATATTAATATTTTTAAACTTGCATGCAATTACAAAATGCATAATAATATTCAATTTAAACCATTTTAAGATCAAAATAAGGGTGAAATTATAATAAAAATTTTACAAAATTGATCGCTAATCAACGATCAGGGACATGATTGTGAAAGTTGAAATTGGGTGACGAACTGAAGGGGGTTGCTTAGTGAAGAGTTCCTTGGTATGGATATGAGACCCTTATTAGCGAGTAGTATCGGCCAGTAAGAAAGGCCTAAGTATCTCTGTGTGCTTATGCGAAGAACTCCTGGTTGGGAGAAGGTTGTGGCCCAAGCATGGTTAAGCTCGAGGTGAGAATGTAATGGTGCGTGTATCGCCACAAAGTAAAAAATCCCTTTAACATGGCCCAGCGATTTGAATGTAATTGGGCTGGCACCAACATCTTTTCATCCAAAAATTGCATCCCAAAAAGGTGTAGTGGAATCTTTAGTCGTACCTTCAGGCTATCCAAATGATTTACTACCCCTCATTCCTCAACAGTAGCCATCAGCTCGGTTGATCTAGGTGTTGGTCCCTTGACACACAATGACCACTCAAGAGGGGGAGTGAATTGAGTGATAAAAGCTTATTAAACCGAATTCTTCCCTTTTAAAAACTCTTGAGCTTTTCTTATACAAAGAAAATACTTGTTATAAATATATATGTTGTTTGAGAGTAATAGCAATATAAATATGCAAACAACAATAATAACACAAGAATATATAGTGATTCGGTGTCTCCAACACCTACTCCACTCTCTCAAGGTCAACCCGACACTTGAGGTTCCACTATAACCAAAACACTAAGTTTTCATATAAGATCACCTCGCAAACTTGTACACCCCGAGGTTTTCCCCTTAGCTCACCCCGAAAACTAATACAATATAATAATACACCTAGATTACTTGGGCTCTAGGATGCCACTCACAATTCACAAATTAATACAAATAAATCCTATGTTCAACAAACTTGGACTAATATGGAAATGAATACAAGCAAAAATATTATAAGGAAAATGAACAAATATAATGATACAAGAATTACCAACAAGAAGAAAACTTTTACTTCTTTGCCTTGGGCTCCAAATTGATTGATCTTTGTAGCTTGAGTCCTGGATTGCTTTTCTTGAGTGCTTGAGAGCTTGGGAGTGCCTTTAGAAAGATTGATCTTGGTTGTACATTAGCCATCTCCAGATTTCTCCCTTCCCTTTTATAGATTTAGCTTCCAACAACTCTTTCAACAGTAAGAAAATTCTACTGTTGGAGTTTGGGAGTCGACTCTAGTTATACAAGAGTCAATTATTCGAAATACACCAATGCTGCAAAGTCGACTCTGCATGATATGCTCTAGGCTAGGTTAACTGTAGCTTTGCAGGAGTCAACTTCAGCTTAAAGGGAGTCGACTCCACTGAACCAAGAGTCGACTTTTAAGGCTAATTTTACAGAAAATAAATTTTATATATATAACAATTGTTTGAAGATATAATCCATATAACGTGTATACATTACAAGATATTTACATTTCTTTAATCCATTTACTTTAATACATAAATGTAAATAAGAAAGTACCCCTCCATTTGGATTCTATAAAAATATCTAAAAAATCAAAATCTAAAATAATAAGAAAGTAAAATTTTTCTTTTAGTACAAATTCAAGATTTAACAATTTTATCACCTCCAAAATACATACTTTCTATTTCTTGAAAAATTCATTAAAAATGATTTTAACAAAAATGAATGTTAACTATCGAAACACCGGAAATTAGTTTTCCAAATGAAAATATTTTCTTATGTGTTCCCTTATAGTGCGCTAATATTCCAAACTTAGAGAAATAGCATTTCTTGGTTCATTTTGATATACAAAATACTATAATACTTAAGACATATCAAAAATCCATTAGAGGTTTTAAATATACCAAAAATAGTTTTACTAAAATTATGTTTTTTCAAATATCAAAATACACAATAGTTGATTAGAGCAATTTGCCTCAACACTAGGGCCCCTTGGGCTCCGTGATTGAAGGTCGCATTTGTAGAGAAATTGTAATACTGGAAGGATGTTAGGGAAAAGCCATTAGGGTTTTTACCTCAAAAGTATTTTATTTTTAATGGGGAAGAAAGTCTTCAAGAGCAAGCAGTGTTTTGGAGACTTAGAGTCTTTAGGGCCTAAGGACTCAAAGTGTCCTAGAGGGTCGTCAGACTCTTCTAACGCTTCAGATGACTGTAGCTTTTTGGGAGGAAAGGCACAAGAATAGCTTATTGTTGCAAAAAATACAACAATTAGAATTTGTGAGGCAAGAATGCTAGAACAGCAGTAGAGCAAGGAGAACAGTTGACATGTGTCTACTTGTGGAAGTGTGCATCAGGTACCTCTGGTTTTCAATTATTTGGCTGAGTCCTGGAGTAAGCCCTCGGGAGAATTTTCAGTAGGGGATCAATCCATCCGGGAGTAACCTCTTGTGTGTTCAGGGCATAATTGCACTCACAAGAATAAGTTAGATGGCACACAGGGATTTCTCACTTGCGTATGCTCTCCGATGCTTAAATCAGTATGTGTAGGAGAATAGTTGCAATAAATGACGAACGCGATTAATGAATATATGAAGATGTACCTTTCCTAGCAAGAGAGAGTCTATTCATAGTACTTTTACTAGGTGTTGGGGGTGAACCTACAGGTTAGGAGTGATGTTCTATCCTTGTGTTTAGTTTTGATGATGAAAAACAATACCTTGTTTTATCCCTAAGTCATGAGTCAAGTCTATGGTTTTCAACAAAAATCAATTTCAAGTGCTTTGTTAAAATGAAAACCAAAATGATTTATGATTTTCTATATCAATTGGAGATTTGCAAAGTCAAGTATTTAGTCTTAAAAGAATCTCCTAAAATGAATTTCAAAATAGCTTTGAAGTCGTTGGTCAACATAGAGCTAAAATTGTTCTAAGGTTAAAGACCAACTAGAACATAAATGTGTTTGATGAAAAACTGATCTTAAGTATGAAAAATTATTTATGTTAATCTCATCTTTCAAAATAAGCTTTTCATATTTTGAAACATGAATGAAAGGTTTTGGTTTGAATTTCAAATGTCTGAAAAATCCTTTAGTTCATGCATCATGTTTTGAAACTCCTTTTGGTATGGTTTTAGTATTTTTCTAAGTCTGGAAGGTTAGCACCTTATAAGGAGACGTATAAGAAAATGATTTCATTTTGGAAAACTATCTCCCGATATTTTGATATCTTCTATCCATTGGTGATAAAATGATTTTTAACGAATTTTTCAAAAAATAGAAAGTGTATATTTTGGAGGTGGTAAAATCACAAAATCCTAAGTTTGTACTAAAACCCAAATTCTACTTTCTTATTCTTATGGATTTTGATTTTCTAGATATTTTTATTGAATCCAAATGGGAGATACTTTCTTATTTACATTTATATATTAAAGTAAATGGAAGGTAAAATATAAATAAAATAAAATGAGGACATTTACTTGCCCTGAAGGTAAAATAAAATGTAAATAAGTTGTAGTGTATGCTTGTCCTAAAGGATGGCTTCATTTGTCAACAGTTACCTAATCATCTGTCGACTGGCCTTGTATTTTTTATGCATCTGTCAACCGACAGAATGTCATTTAGTGATGCTTCGATAGTGTGCACCATCTGTCGATTGATGCCTATGCATCTATCAACCGGCAGAATGCCTGCATAAGGAACTGTCAACCGACTCAAATGATCTGTGGACTGGATTTTAAATATTTGCTAATCTATCGACCGATGCCTTGCATCTGTCGACCGTTTGTGTCATAGAAACCCCCAACGGCTAGTTTTTCCACTCACCCAAAGTGGCTTTTTCACTACTAACGGCAAGATTCCTGAATAGGCTCTCAAGGGACTATAAATACAAGTCAAATGGGTAATTCAAACCAACCAAGAGATTATATTATAAGCTCCCAAGTGTCAAGATCATTGTTGTGTTTCATTGGTAAATTCGTTCTCTTTTCAAGCCTTTGTATTTATTATGTTAAATTCATTATCGAGCCTTGTCTTTATTTTGATAGAATTTGTAACTGAGAATATTGTTTCTCAGATCCTCTCTTATATCTCTTAGTATTTTTCCTAGCTTGTTTTGCTACAGGGCCTACATTCCTTGTAGGAGGATTTTGATTCCTAGCTTGTTGTGCTAGAGGACTTGCTTGTTGAAGCAAAGGGTTGAATACCTAGCTTTTTGCTAGAGCGCTTACTTGTTTAAGCAAGAGGTTGAATTTCTTAGCTTGTTGCTAAATGGTCTATCTGTAATACCCAGGAATGATTTGAGGATATAAACGGTATTTAGTAAAGGGCATAAATGGACTTTGTGGAAAATAAGACTTTAGGATACACTAACGTAGCTTTGGACGACCGAATTAGTCGGAGGGAGTACCCTGGACCCTAGATAACCAAGGAAAATGGTATAGTATCGACAAGTAATACGAGTTATGATTTTAGGCATCAAAAGAAGTTGGATCGAGAACGGTTCCCGGTACAACTAAAAAAGGCAATTGCGATTTAAGCTGAAATACCGAATTATCATACGGGGCATCCGAGAAGTCAATAGAACCCTGAGGAAGTTCATATTTGGCATATAGAGTAACCCTTCAGTAGTTTTTGGAAGAAACAAAAGGGTTTGTAGCTAAAACGAAGATTCGGGCCTAAGTGCAGTTTTTTTTTAAATTGACAGAGGGAGATCGAAACGATATTTTTTCGGAATTTTAAAGAGAGTGTTTTAGGATATTTCAAAGGGTTATAAAGGTCTTTAAAGAGAAGTTCAGTTTTTGAGCCGGGGTAAAATCGTAATTTTTGAGGTTGGGGTAAAAGTGTAATTTACCTAAAAATTAGGGGCATTAGCGCAATTAGTTCATTTTTTAGGGACTAAAATGCAATTAAAAATTAGCCCGGGGACCATGTGGAAAAGGGTCTAAGTGCAATTATCCAAAAGTTCGGGCCAAAGTGTAATTTCTAAAATCTTTTTACTAGGGGCATTTGGGAGATTCAGGAAAAAGCTTCATAAATGACTTAAGAGATAAGGATGAAGTATCATGATGATATTAGAGATAAGATGAAGGCTTATGATGACTTTAAGGATCAGATTTGGACAAGATTTGTTAAGATTTGATTGGATAAGATTTTGTTGGATATGATTTGATTTGGATAAGATTTAATTCAGATAACAATGATTATAAAAGATATTAGAAGATTTGGAATGATTATAGAAGATTTACAATGATTGTAGAGAATCTTAGAAGATTTTGGAATGATTATAAAAGATATTAGAAGATTTGAAATGATTATAGAAGATTTACAATGATTGCAGAGAATCTTAGAAGATTTTGGAATGATTGCAAAAGATATCAAAAGATTTGAAATGATTGCAGAATATACATTTCTTGGTGGCTAAGTTTCCTAAACATATAAATAGGGGCTCAAGGCTAAGGATTCTCTCATTCGAAATTTTGAGAAGTTCGTGCTAGACAAGAGTGCTTCGAGTTTAGTAGATAGAGGGCTTTTTAAGCATACGCGAAACATCACACGCGCAAAACACTTGGGCAGCGCGTGAGGACCTGTAAGGAGGTGGTTTGGTTAAAAGACTTTGAGGTGTTCTGAGTTTCGTTCAAGGTGAGTTGTTCGCTACTAAAATTTTGGCTTTCTTGTGAGTTGTTCGCTACCAAAATTTGACTTTCTTGTGAGTGGTTATAACCCAAAAATTTGGTTTTAAGTTGTGAGTGTTCTGTTTGGAAAACTACCTGATTTACTGTGAGTGTTCTACTGCAAAACTTGGTTTTAAGTTGTGAGTTGTTCGCTATCAAAATTTGGCTTTCTTGTGAGTGTTCTACCTGAAAACTTGGTTTTAAGTTGTGAGTGTTCGTCCCCAAAACTTGATTTATTGTGCTTGTTCTATCTAAACATGTGGTGATTTTATGCAAAATGGTTTTGTGCATTGAAATGGTAACCGGTGACGGTTGGATTTATGTGGGAGGTTTGTCCCAAAACGTTTTAAACTTGTGCATTGCATTTTATAAATTGTTGTTTATATGATGCATTGAATTGTGAGATGTGGCATTGTCTTGCGTTTTGTGTGTACGTATAGAATGTCAGCCTCGGATGTTGTCTGGATAGTGTAGCCATAATTCTCCAAGGGCGTGACGGAATAATAGGGGTATCTGATGCTGGTGTGCATGTCAGGATAGCCGCCTTGTTTTCCGTGCCAGACCGTTTGGTCAGGGAAGTTGCACTAGGACGACTAGGTGGTCCATACTGTGTTGTTCATGTGGGATGTCAGCCTAGGATGTTGTCTGGATAGTGTAGCCGTAATTCTCCAAGGGCGTGACGGAATAATAGGGGTATCTGATGCTAGGTGTGCATGTCAGGATAGCCGCCTTGATTTCTGTGCCAGGCCGTTTGGCCAGGGAAGTTGCACTAGGACGACTAGGTGGTCCATGTGAAATTTTGGAGTTGGGATTGTATGGTGGTTCCTGGATGCTTAAGGTGGGTACGTATTCTGGTGAGATACGTTGGCTGCCCCATTTAAGCTAGAATCGCGTCGTGTCGTCGAGTCGGTGTGGTGGCATAGCTTTTAGAGAGATTGCTCTTTTCCCGTGGTAGGGTTAAGCGCGTGGGAATTCTCTTGAGCTAGGGTTTACCGGGTGTATTGGTTTATTTCATGTCTTGCATTATTCATGAAAAATGTGTTTTGAACTCTCACTTGGATGATTCATCATCTAATTTGGACTTTGTCCCTGGAATATTCAAACGTTCCAGGTGAAGGCAGCGGTGCAAAAGGGAAAGGGATCGTCGAGGAGTGATGACGATTAGTGGATAGTTTACATTATGTCTTTTCAGTTATGTTGTTTACTTTTGAAAACGTCATGTAAACGTTGGTGTAACTTTATATATAAATAAAGTGGTTTCGATTATGACCTGTTAAGGTTTCGATCTAGCTTCCGCTTTTGTGTTGGTGAACCTGTCTTGGTTTATTAATGGTTCATAGTTGATATACTGAGAAGGTGTAACGGGATCTTCGGGGAATAGTTTTTGTGAAGGGTTTTTATTTGAAGAAAATTTTATCCCCGGAATCTTACGTTACAGTAACGCCTTTCGGGAATTGGGGTGTTACACTATCCGAAGAGATATGAGGTATTTAGTGGGTTGATTGAAAAATCCTTAGTGAGAAGCTAAGGTAGTGGATTAGGTTTAGTTTAATTCGAACCACTATGTATCATTGTGTATCTTCTTTGCTTGTGCTCTTTCTTTCATTTATTATTTAAAGTATTTCAATAATCCTCACTTGGTCTAAAATCTCGATTTTCATCACAAGGATTTTCAAGTTCAATCAAATTTTTAAAACAACCCAATTCACCCCCCTCTTGGTGTTGGTGCCATTGCTATTCAAATCTAACAAGGAGCTCTCGGATGGGTCTAAGAGGAATCCCTCCTAAAGGACTGAACAAGCGTGCAAGCACGAGGCGTTTATACTCGCCAGTGTACGAGTGTGCGCTGTAGCACAATTTAATTTTCTGGGAAAGTCCAGGTCGATTCATTGGGAGATCGTTAATAAAATGAAAATAGAGCAGTGATATAAATTGGGCTGTCAGGCCAATTCATTTGATTTTAAGTGAACAAAAATGAAGTATTGTAACTATAAGAAGTCTTGAGTCAAGGCAATGTTTAGTGCCAATCCCATAACTTCCCAACAGATAGATAGGTACCAGAAACATGTCTGAAATAATTTGAGGTTTTGCTATTAAAATGCATCTCAAGATGATGGTAGTTCTTGGTCTAGGAATCTCCATACATGGTATGAGAGATTCTAAATTAAGCAACTACCATAAATTAAAATACAGTTAATACGTAGTAATTAGATAACTCATTTAGATTTGGGTATGATAGCATCTCTAGTTTAAGTAACCTCCATATATGGCGTGGAGACTCTAAGTTACGCTTATGCTCTACTCCAAATTCAAAGATTCAATGAACGCGCAATACTCAAATTAAATCAGGTTTCTAGTAATGCATTTGAAGTTCGACTATCTTGGGAAATCTATGGCATTGGACACTGTCCTCGCCTTGGCCCAAGTTTAAGCTTAACCATACATCTCCAAAGAAAAAATTAAAGAGACAAGAATTAAAGTTCTAGAATGTAAATACTGAAATTGAAATTAGAGAAATGTAGATGAACAATGAATTAAAGTTACAGAATGAAAAGAACAGAAAGGAAAATTGCAGAATGCAAGCAATTGAAACGAAGAACATTGTATTGATGGAACAAAGTAAAGGAACAACACTACTTGAATGGAAAAAAAACAAAAAGAAAAATAGAATGTAAACAGTGCTCTCTTCCCCTTATTCTGATTAAATGGAAGATAGGGGACTCTCTCCTTCTTGATACTATAGTCTATTTATAAGCCACTGGTAATAGAAACTCTCAAATCTCCTGACAATCTTCTGAATCATTTTGCATATTACTTTTATCCGTTCTCTACCAACTTTCGCGTGCTGTCTTGAAATGGCTTTATGAGGCATGTGGACACGTGATTTGCTTAGAATAATTTCTCGTGTATGTGATCACACCCTAGTTGTTGTGTGCCTACTGTTTCATGAGCTGGGCTTCTTCAATTCTCCAATTGCAATTGGGCCTCAATTTCTTTAATTTCAACTTTAATGCACGTGAGCCCCCAATTTGACAATAGCCCAAGTAGTCCAGTGCTTCACACATCTTCAATTCAAATTCAATTGTATTAGTATATTATAATATATATAGCATGTCCAATTTAATAGTATGTATTATAATATATATTTGTATGTACTTATCACGCATGTATTGAATATATATGTATTATAAATATTATATTTATTTACTATTTTATTATTATTATATATATTTGAGAAATCAACATATAACCACGAAAAGCTTATAAATATTCAATTAAATCCAATTTCAAGGTCAAAATAGGGATGAGAATATAATAAAATTTTGACATTTTTGAGCATCAATCACACCTCCCAACTTAAACATTGCTAGTTCCATAGCAATCAGATTTTATACTGGCCAATTTTTATTCACAACATCAACATTAATGTTTAAATTTCAAACCTGATACCAAAATATATAAAATAAGAATAAGCTACTCTAACACACAATTGACCATTCTTTGTCAGATTTCGTCATGGGACACTCAATCATAGAAAAAATAATCAAATAAATTAGCACACTCACATTAAAACCTCTAAGCTTTGACTTCAAAACCTCTAAGGTGTACATTCCAAGAAAAATGATCCCTCATGGCTACTCTCTGGGATGCACCGTAATAAGAGTAAATGCAAAACAAATTCAAATTGGTGTCATCCTAAAATGAAAAATGGACTTTAATGAAATAAGAGGAATTTTGACATAGCTTCATGATCGAAAAAATGCACAAATGCACAACTTCAGATATTAAACAAAATTTCAACTCTAAAATTCAAATCTCAAGCTTCCATGTGTCATAGGATGTAGAGGGGATTGTATAAAGATTGTAACGGGGCTTAGGGGTAGATGGGTAAACAAAGAAAAGGATAAAGAATTCAAAGAAATGTGCCTTGGGAAATATTCCTATCTAAGCAGATACTCATTTTTTTTCTTTCGTTTTTTTTTCTTTTTTTTTTGAATTTAAATTTGACAAAAAAATGAATCAACACAATGAAAGCATACATCTTCTCATTAGCTTTTTATTGAATAGCTGCGAGTTTTTTTTTTCTTGTTTTTTTTTCTTTTCAATTTTAAATACTAAGATAGATTATTTCCCAAACACATTAGGTAGGGTAATATTTACAGGGTTTAGGATAAAGTGAGGGTAATAAGAAAATAAATAATTTAATTGGCTCAATGGGACTAATAAGGGAAAATAATAGAAAAAAAGAAATAGGTTAACAGGCTTAAATTTTTCAACAAAATAATTCCAGTGTCACCTCCTATGACACTTTCACTCAATCATCAAATTTAGAATTTGAAACCAGTTAAATTCTTTCATTGACATTTTTGGCATTCAAAGAAAAATAGTATAATGAAGCTACTGAAAAACATGAGAGGCAAGGAAAATTGCAACTAGAGTAAGTGTTTATTTACTTAGAAAGAACATTTAATAGGCTCAATTGCTCACACTAGGTAACATTCTCCACTTAAGTTGAGGAATCATGTAGTGCATTAACTAGTTAATTACTATTTCAATAGATTTCATACTCAACAAAGAAATTTCTAATCAAAGAACAATCTATGCATACAGATCACTCATTCTAAATCCTATACATTCATGGATTCAAATAAGAAATCATCACACTCATACCTCAAATTGCATACTCAAATTGGCTAACAACATAAAAATCTAATGTGACAGAACAAGCATCAATAAAAACATATTAATCCTCAAACAAAAAAAATATATACGTATGCAGGACAATTGTACGTGTAAAAAGGAGCAAAAGAATCCCAATATTTTATTATTTTTTTAATTTTTAATTATTTTTATTATTTTTTTATTTTTAATTGATGCATTCAGATACTATAGGAAGCTAATCCGAATTGATTCTTCATTTTTTTCTTTTTTTTAAATATTTTTTTATTTAAATTTTTTATTTTTAAGTGATTCATTTGAAAGTTATAGGATCAACTTTCGAAAACATTTGTTAAATTTTTTTCAATTTTTAAATATTTTTTTATTTAATTTTTTAAATAATTTATTCGAATGTTACAAGAATAACATTTGAATTGATTTTTTTAGATTTTTTTAATAATTTATTTATTTATTTATTTTATATATTTTTTAATATTTTTACTTTTAAGTGATGCATTCAAATGGTATAGAGACAACATTCGAATGTATTTGATCAACATTTTTTTATTATTATTTTTTTATTATTATCTTAATTTATTTTTTTAATTTTTAAGATCATTCGAATGAGTGCAAAATTCATTCGAATGAATTTCAAATAGTAACTCAATTTGCAAAGAGTTTGCACAAGCCATTCGAATGAAACAGTAAAATCATTCGAATGTGTCGTTTTGTTTTTTTTTATTTTTTTTAATATTACATTTAATTTTTTTAATATTTTTTAATTTTATTTTTTTTATATTTTAAGTGATGTATTCGAATGCTAGGGACAACATTCAAATGCATTTGCTCAATTTTTTTTATATTTATATTTTATTTTTTTATTTATTTTTTTATATTTTTTTATTTTTTTAATTCTTTTATTTACTTACCAAGAAAACAAGAGCAACTTTCAAATGAATTTTGATGTGGCACCAATTAAAATTACTAGAATACCCTTACGTGCTAATAGTCTCACCTGCCACGTGGATCACCTGAGAGATCGACACGTGGCAAGTCAACAATCCGGAGCAAAGCCCTAGAAATCCGGGTCAGACTGCAAGACCCGTTCCAACTTGATCGGGATCCTCGGGAGTCGTGCCCGCTCATCTCGGGTACCCCAAAACGGGTCCGCCTATAAAAGACAAGGATTCTCGCCAGGTATCCCCAAGCTCTATAGCTCTCTCATTTACTTCTACTTGCATTTACTCTACTGATTTGAGCGTCGGAGTCCACTCTGGGGGATCCTAGCCCGGCCCTCCATTGTCTTGTAGGTTCTACACCTGAGGTCCGACATCGTTAAATCTAAGGTACCATACCCGAGGTCCAGTTGTAGAGGAGGCACGTGGTGGTCGGTCCTAAAAACCATCATCATTTGGCGCCCACCGTGGGGCCGACGTCCAGACTCGCCAGCCTCTTCCTTCCTTACCTCGCGTTTCGGACTTCAACTCCTCACCTCAGACCTCGGTCTTTCCACAAGTGTCAAACGACTTTCGCTCCTCATCATAACTAACTACATGGCTCCCCGAAGAGACGTGACTCGTAGCCAGGTTGGTGTCAATCTAGAGGCCCCACCGCAGGGGGAGAATCCACCACCTCCGGCCAATCCAATGCCGAAGGACTGACTCACCAGGTTGGAAAACTAGGTCTAACAGTTAACTAAGCTGTTAACTGGTTATCTACACCAGAATGAACAGCATCGTTCGCATGTGCCCTCTCAGCGGGTGGACTATCAGTCACCTCCTCCTACTTGGGAGCCTCGTCAATCCCGCCAGACGGGTCAAGAAATCCACTCATCTGAGGCGGCAGGATCTACTTCTACCCCCTTACGAGAAAGAGGGACTTCGCAGGAAAGGCGATTGTGTTTCTTAGAGAGGCAAGTCCAGGAACTTAAGAAGGGAAAGAAAGAGCTGCCCCACCTCGGCTCTAACCAACCCTTGAGCAAGGGCATCATGGTGGAGGTTCCACTAGAGAGGTTTCGCATCCCATCCATCAAACTCTATGACGGAAGCACAGACCCCTATGATCATGTAGAGCTTTTCTCCTCTCACATGCTGGTGCAATCAGGGTCAGATGCGATGTGGTGCCGGGCTTTTTCGGCTACTTTGGGAGGTCATGCCCGGACTTGGTACTCCTGTCTTCCCCATCGTTCCATCAACTGCTAGGAAGAGCTGAAGACCTATTTCTTAGCCCACTACGCTCCCTTGAAGCGCTACTGAAAGTCTTTCATGGCTCTAGTAAACATCAAGCAAAACCAGGGTGAATCCCTAAGGGATTTCGTGGCTAGGTTCAACAAGGAGGCATTGAGTATCGACGAGTTCGACCAGCGGATTGCAATGGTGGCTCTTTAGAATGGCTTGAGAGCTGGGCCATTTGCTCAGTCCTTGGCCAAGACTCCACCTCGTACTTTCACAGAGGCCTTGGCCCGGGCTAATAAGTACATCAACGCTGAAAAGGTGATGAAGGTGAAGCGGGTAGAACAACCTGAAAGGAAAGAAAAAGAAAAGGAGAAGAAAAAACCAGTGGTGGAGCAGAAGACGGATTATCGCCTCTCTTGAGCTCCAGATCTCCTGGGTTTTGGGGGTGCACGTGGAAGCCCGGTGAGTTATACTCCCCTCAATGCCAGTTGAGCAGAGATTCTACTGGCATTGGAGGATAAAGATTATTTGCGGCGTCCTCCACCGCTGAGGTCTCCACCCAACACTCGAAGCAAAAGGAAGTATTGTCGATTCCACCGTGACCATGGTCATGTTACAGAGGACTGCATCCAGTTAAAAGAAGAGATTCAAGAGCTTATCAACCGGGGTTACCTCTGAGATTTCGTTGACCAAGAAGGCATGAGTTCGGGTAGAGTAGAGTCCAAGTCGGATAATAGGAGAAGATCTCCTACTCGGGATTGCTTCCGAGAGCAAAGTTGGACACCGTCCCGGAGAGAAGGAAAATAGCCCGCTGGGGATGGATGAGCTCCGAGACATGTTGCAAATTCGGGAAGCTGCATGTAATCAACACATTGCTAGGTACTATAACCGATGAGTCCACGCTAGGAGTTTCATGCCATGAGATCTTGTATTGCGACGGTTCGACGTGAGTCATCCTCGAGATGGGAATAAACTAACTCCGAATTGGGATGGATCGTACTGGGTGGTAGAATCCTTAAGTCCGGGAGGCATATCGACTAGAAGACATAGAAGGCAAGTCCTTGAAGCATACCTGGAATGTCCAAAACTTAAGGAAGTTTTTTCAATGAGGGGAATTCCTCGAACCTTTTTGTACTCTTTTTTACGACTAATGGCAGGACTTCGGATTCTCTCCATCTAATAGCAATCTCACAAAGGCCAACACTTCGCCAAAGAAAAATCCAAGGGTTACGAGCCCTAGGCCGTCCCCAAAGGTGGACTAAAGACCATGGAAAAAACTTATCCAAGGGTCATGAGCCCTAGGCCGTCCCCAAAGGTGGACTAATGGCCATGGAAAAAACTTATCCAAGGGTCACGAGCCCTAGGCCGTCCCCAAAGGTGGATTAATGGCCAATGGAAAACTCTAGCCCAACACCCTTCTCCACGAGGGAGTGGCTAAAATCCAAGGGTCACGAGCCCTAGGCCGTCCCCAAAGGTGGACTAATGGCCAATGGAAAACTCTAGCCCAACACCCTCCTCTGCGAGGGAGTGGCTAAAATCCAAGGATCACGAGCCCTAGGCCGTCCCCAAAGGTGGACTAATGGCCAATGGAAAACTCTAGCCCAACACCCTCCTCCGTGAGGGAGTGGCTAAAATCCAAGGGTCACGAGCCCTAAGTCGTCCACAAGTCAAAGATGGACTAATGGCTAAGGAAAAATTCAGAGCCCAACACCCTCATTCGCGTTGGAGTGACAAAAATCCAAGGGTCAAATGCCCTAGGTCGTCTACAAGTCAAAGATGGACTAATGGCTGGAAGAAACTCAGCACCCTCCTTCGCATGGGAGTGGCGACAATCCAAGAGTTAAGAGCCCTAGGTCATCCCCAAGACGAAGGTTGACTAAGGGCTAGAAGAAAATCAACACCCTTGCAGAAGTAGCTAAAATCCAAGGGTCAAGAGCCTTGGACCGTTCTCGAATTAAAGAAATGTAGAAGGTTAGGAAAGGAAAACTATAGCTGGGCACAAGCCAAATGGAGCTCAATAGGCATGACCTATCTTGGGAAATCTCAAGCCACGCCTGCGATAAAAAAACCCAAAGAAACAGGTTAGTCAAGTTAGGGTTTTTCTTTGTTGCTATTAACAAAAAAAAAAATATATATATTAAATAAAATGAAAAAAAACAAAAAAAAAAACTAGCAACAGCAAATAAAAAAAGAAAGGAAGGCCCAAGGGTCGGCCATGGCCGACCCTATATATAAATAAATAATATATATATTTATTCTAAAAATTAAAAAATAAAAAATAAAAATAATGCAGAAAGGGGCTGCCCAAGAGGGAGGTCGGCCATGGTTGACCTCGGCCAGGGCCAAGCTCCCTGGCCTTGGCCGAGAGCTTGGCCAGGGGCTTTGGCCAGGCAGCCTCGGTCGTGGCCGAGGCTGCCCTGGCCGACATCAGCCAGGGGCCAAGGCCGACCTCGGCCCCACCAAGGTCTGGTGGGGCTGAGCCCGGCTATGGCCGAGGCCGCCTAGCCAGGTCGAGGAAGATGATACCTTTATTTTTTTAAAAAAAAAGAAGCAAAAATCAAAGAAAAAAGACAAGCAGTAAAAGTAAGGAAAATTAAACGCAAAGGAGAGGAGGAAAGACTAACCTCAAAAAATTGAGAGCTTGTCTTGAAGTGATAATTAAGGGGTGGGGTCTTAGGGCTTATATGGAGGGACTCAAGTTCTCAAGCCAAATATCCTTTAAAAGTTCAAAATAACAAATGTTTCCTTCCAACCAAAAATCCCTTATAATTTTAAGGTAATAGATGGAGTTGTTGAATATTAATCTCGTGCTTAAAAACACTCTTGTGCATCTCGGGAAAGTCTACACTCAAAGAGCCTCAGAAATTAAGTTACTCCTTGACCTAGTGTGATTCTCAGCTCAGCTCAAGGAGTGGGGGGCAAGTGATGTGGCACCAACTAAAATTACTAGAATCCCCCTACATGCTAATAGTGTCACCTACCACGTGGATCACCTGAGAGACCGACACGTGGCAAGTTAACAATCCGGAGTAAAGCCCGAGAAATCCGGGCCGGACCGCAAGACTCGTTCCAACTTGACCGGGATCCTTGGGAGTCGTGCCCGCTCATCTCGGGTACCCCAAAACGAGTCTGCCTATAAAAGACAAGGATTCTCACCAAGTATCCCCAAAATCTACAGCTCTCTCATTTTCTTTTACTTACATTTACTCTACTGATTTGAGCGTCGGAGTCCACCCCAGGGGATCCTAGCTCGGCCCTCCATTGTCTTGTAGGTTCTACACCCGAGGTCCAACATCGCTAAGTCCGAGGTACCATACTCGAGGTCCAGTTGTAGAGGAGGCATGTGGTGGTCGGTCCCAAAAACCATCATCAAATATCCTCTCTTTTTTTTTAATTGTTTGAATATATATATATATTTTTTAATTTTTTTATTTAATACATATATATATATATATTAGGATTATCATTCAAATGAGAACAAAATTCATTCAAATGAATTTTAAACAGTAACTCAATTTGTGAAGGATTTGTACAGGTTATTCGAATGTAAAAGTAACACATTCGAATGAATTTCATGGACATTTGAATGTCCTTATTCCTCATTCGAATGAATTTTCTTTTTATTTTCCTTAAGTCATTCAAATGTAACAGCAACTCATTCGAATGACTTCCAAGACATTCGAACGACTAAGCACACATTCCAATGTCAGCAATTTTTTTTTTAATTTTTTTTATATAATACAAATAGAAAAACACACAAACAAATAAAATTAAACACTCAAATTGAGACACTAAAACAAAATGGTAACCAATTTTTTTTTATTATTATATAACACAAACAAAAACCCAAATAAAAACAGAAACACAAACAAAAACTTGCATTTGTTTTTTTTTTTTTTTTTGGCAGAAACTATTGCAAATTCATTCGAATGCTAGTCGAGACGTTCGAATGTGATGGAAATTCATCTGAATGAATTTGACACTGGGGCTCAATTTTTTGAAATTTTATGAAAGCCATTCAAATGTAACAGTGCATCATTGCATCATTCGAATGACTGAAAGGATATTCGAATGGCTGAAAGATTATTCGAATGTGCGTTGAGGGATTTTCAAGAAATGGACGCCTCATTCAAATGTAAACAAAATTCATTCGAATGAATTTTAAATAGTAACTCAATTATTAAAGGGATTTAGCTAGTCATTCGAATGCAACACTGCTGACATTCGAATGATTTTGGGGACATTCGAATGCAACACTGCATGAATCAATTATACCTCACCCCCCAACTTGGATTGTATATTGTTCTTAAACACAATAACACATAAAAATTAGGAATACCTAGATGGTGAAATATCCTTAGACACAATAAAAAGTTGAGATTAGGAGTATCTGGTGTCTTCAATGCAGAAAAGATCCATATGCTCATTGTGGATTTCAAAAACTGAACTAAAAAGGAAGCATTAAACTAGTGAATGTTAAAGAGGAATGCCAAACTTACAAAAGAACTCTTTAACAAAAAACACACATTCAAAATCCAAAACAACTAATAGCCTTTTATTCTTATTATTATTTTTTTATTGTTTTTTCCTCTTCTTCCAGTTAAGGATCAAATAAGTGGTTGCACTTCGAATCACAACAATCATTACATGTTTTAAACCACTTATAACATTATTTTCAAAATGATGCAATTGGATTTTTCTTATAAAAGCATGACCATCTTTTGAAAATGTTTCATTCAGAGGTGTTGGATCTATTACATCAGAATGTGGCATATTAATTTGCACGAACACGTCACACATGTCTGGTTTAATTTGATCCCCTACATAAACCAACCTAAAGATCAGAAACTTAGACTCAAATATGAATAGACCTATGACATCTTGACATTTCAACTTCTGGATCTTATCCTCATCCTCCTCCTGGACTTCTTCTTCTAAAATGATATCACTAGACGAAAATTCCTCCCCAACACATTGACCTATAGAATCTTGATTAGGTTGGGTTGGAAACTCACCAGGATCACTGATGCTCAAGATCTCTATTAACAAGGTCAACTGACCAAGAATGTCATCTGTGGCTCTAGTGGTTTGGTCTTGAAATTTGGCCACTTGTGCATTAAATCTCATTTGACCTTCTGCAAATTTATAAAGGGTATCCTCTAAAGATTGCTCATCTTGAGGGTGGTACTCGTTGCATGTAAACCCTTGCTCTGACTCAAATTGGTGAGGTGGTGAAGGGAAGGGTTCATGAAGTTGAGAAACAAAATCATTACTCTAAAAAGAATTCTGATTATCATATGAGCTAGAGTAAGGGAAAAGACTTGGGTTGTAACTCAACACAAAAGAATCCTCCCCCTGACACTGAATCTGGTTAAAAGAAAACCTACCCTCACTGTGGTGTGATTGAAAATCAGATTGCTGCCCCTTCAAAAATCTTTTAAGAACAGGTATGGTAGGACAATCATCTGTTTGATGATTTGAAGACCTGCACACTGAGCATCTCACCTCTATCTTATTAAAATTTTAAAAATTTTGAAACTCCAACCACTCCACCTTCCGGGTTAAATAATCCAATGTCACAATAGGGTCGTCATTAAAATCGTGGTGATTAATAGAAAGTGTGGTGTAGGATGGAGTTGGTTGTCTAGGAAGGTTTGGGTAATCCTCAAAGAATCTAGAAACAGGTTGCTCAATGGGATCGTGATAACCAAAAGCATTTCCAAACACAGACATGTAATCAAGATACTGAGACAAAATTAAATATGAACGTGAAAATGCAGATAAGAATTCTAACAATGAATCTTACCAAACCTATGTCTCATGTATTAATAACAACAACAAAAACAAAAGAAACTAAACTATAATATGTTTTATTTTTTTTTCACAACACTAATTCCATCACCAATCTCCCCAGCAACAGCGCCAAAATTGGCTGGGCTTAACCTTGTGCATTTATTTCAAATAAACACATACAAAATAAACAAAGAAGAAACAAGCGTATAAGCACAAGGCGTTTATACTGGCCAGTGTACGAGTGTGCGCTGTACCACAATTTAATTTTTCAGGAAAGTCCAGGTCGATTCACTGGAAGATCGTTAATAAAAAGAAAATAGAGCTGCGATATAAATTGGGTTCTCAAGCCAATTCATTTGATTTTAAGTGAACAAAAATGAAGTACTGTAACTATAAGAAGTCTTGAGTCAAGGTAATGTTCAATGCCAATCCCATAACTGCCCAACAGATAGATAGGTACCAGAAACATATGTTTGAATTAATTTGAGGTTTTGCTACTAAAATGCATCTCAAGATGATGATAGTTCTTGGTTTAGCAATCTCCATACATGGCATGAGAGATTCTAAATTAAGCAACTACCATAAATTAAAATACAGTTAATACGCAGTAATTAGATAACTCATTTGGATTTAGGTATGATAGCATCTCCAGTTTAAGTAACGTCCATACATGGCATGGAGACTCTAAGTTAGGCTTATGCTCCACTCCAAATTCAAAGATTCAATGAACGCGCAATAATCAAATTAAATCAGGTTTCTGGTAATGCATTTGAAGTTCGGCTATCTTGGGAAATCTACGGCATTGGACACTGTCCTCGCCTTGGCCCAAGTTTAAGCTTAACCACGCATCTCCAAAGAAAAATTAAATAGACAAGAATTAAAGTTCTAGAATGTAAGTACTGAAATTGAAATTAGAGAAATGTAGATGAACAATGAATTAAAGTTACAGAATGAAAAGAACAGAAAGGAAAACTGCAGAATGTAAGTAACTGAAACGAAGAACACTGTATTGATGGAACAAAGTAAAGGAACAACACTACTGGAATGGAAAAGAAACAAAAGAAAAACAAAATGTAAACAGTGCTCTTTTCCCCTTATTCTTATTCAATGGTGGATGGGGGACTCTCTCCTTCTTGATACTATAGTCTATTTATAAGCCACTAGTAATAGAAACTCTCAAATCTCCCGACAATCTTCTGAAACATTTTACATATTACTTTTATCCGTTCTCTACCAACTTTCACGTGCTATCTTGAGATGGCTTTATGAGGCATGTGGACGTGTGATTTGCTTAGAATAATTTCTCGTGTATGTGATCACACCCTAGCTATTGTGTGCCTGCTGTTTCATGAGCTTGGCTTCTTCAATTCTCCAATTGCAATTGGGCCTCGATTTCTTCAATTTCAACTTTAATGCACGTGGGCCCCCAATTTGACAATAGCCCAAGTAGTCCACTGCTTCACGCATCTTCAATTCAAATTCAATTGTATTAGTATATTATAATATATATATATAGCATGTCCAATTTAATAGTATGTATTATAATATATATTTGTATGTACTTATCACGCATGTATTGAATATATATGTATTATAAATATTATATTTATTTACTATTTTATTATTATTATATATATTTCAGAAATCAACATATAACCATGAAAAACATATAAATTTTCAATTAAATCCAATTTCAAGGTCAAAATAGGGGTGAGAATATAATAAAATTTTGACATTTTTGAGCATCAATTAAGGATTATTCCCTATTGAAGATTAAGAGTTAATGTAGTGTGTGGGGCCTTCACATGTAGTTTGATTGACGAAAGAAGGGTTTTGGGAAAGCCATGCAGCCCAATTAAAAGGGCCACGTGGCTTTTGAGGCTTGCGGGGGGCATTAAATAAGATTAGAAAATTCTGGGGCGCAAATGTAATTTGGGAAAATGGCATCAATTTTAGTATAAAATTAAAATATGCATGTAGGTGGGATGGTCGCTCACGCACATGAGGGAGGCTTGGGAGCTGGGCGTCCTAGGATCGAATCATGTAAGGCGTGCTAGGTTTTATTTCCCAGCAATTTTGGAGGCGCCAGGTGGCGTGCTGGTACACAATCACATGTACCAAGCGCACATACACTCGGGGGTGCTCGTTCATGTGGGCGCACCTATGAGGCTACCATGTAGATGCAAAGTGCTGGCGAGGAAGGAGCTTACGGAAATGAGCTTCGGACGAAAGAAAAAGCTATGGGCCACATGGTAGCACACGGAAAGACACAACCATGTGCCATGTGGCTCGTGCTAATGCTTTCTGATGGACTCAGGGCTCAGCTAACCATTTAAGAGGGATGATTTCGGGAGAAGGATGCTACTTCAGAAATAAATCAAGGAACAGTGCCACATGGCTACATCTAGTAATTTTCGAAGGAACAGGGACGCAACCATTGCTTTTCGGATAAAGTAATTGCGGGAGAAAGGCCATTCGGAAGGAAATTCAGCCACATGAAGGAAATCATTGTGCCACGTGGCAAGCACTGGGGCATTTCTTAAAGGAATTACAATGTAGTGTGCTTCAAGAAAAATTTTAGAAAGAAAATAAGTGCTATTCGGAAGGAAAATTAGGCCATTTTGGAAGGAAATAAAAGCATTGCTTTGGAACGAAAATTTCTCAACACTTTGGAAGGAAATTATAGAGTCCTTCGGAAGGAAAATTCTACAATGCTTCATAAAAAAATTTATGCACTGCGAAGCGTTCCCAAAAAGATCCTTTTACTGTTCATTTAATGTTCATTTTATAGGGAATAGTGCTACATTATCCCTTGGATCATTTTTCCCCCCAAATCATGAATGTTTACATTATAAGTGTTATTAATTATTTCCTTGCCATTTAATCATAATTTATTCTTTACAAAAAATACTCTAACTTGGAATTACTCATTAAAAATACGTCCACTTGGATTTATTAATTAGAAACACCCTAAGTAGACATTTTTCAAAAAATCTATGGCACAACATAGCCCATCTAAGACACCGCCTATTTATAGCCCCAGTCATCGAAACTTCAATGGCCACCTAAAATCCCTTGGAGACTCTCCCCCGATAACTTTATTAATGTTAATGCCTTTATTCTAGATTTGGGTGGCATCTAGCTATTCTATTATGGGACTAATGATGTAAATCTTGCAAATATAATAAAATATATTTTTACATTTAAGGTCATATCTTCATTCATAACTTTTCAATCCATATATATGAATGAACCCTTAGAATTCTTAATCAAAGTCTTATTCTTAAGTGTTAAGAATATGTGACCTAGCTAGACTTTTGGATTAAGGATTTCTTAAAGTAATTCCTAGTCCTTAGATTTATTAGAAGTGGGATATGGTTAATCGATTATGGACTGACACATGCATTGCTACCTTTGATTAGCATGAGATACTAATGATAAAAAATGGTGAGTCGCATACCATAATCCATGAGATGGATATAGTAGACATGTGGGTAGATGTTAGTTGAACATCTACTAAATGTAACGCAAGTGATAGATCACATGGCTAAGAAGACTATGATCTATCACTAGCTTTGATTGTGTTACTAGTCCTTAGATCAGAGGCAACACTGTTGTTTTATATGTTGGTGCCTAAGATTTGTCATTGCTAAGACCCACCTTGCTTTCGAGTGGGAGATACAGAGTATGGTCTCTGTGTAGTAACATATGGAGGTAAGCGATTGCTAAAGGGATCCATGGACCTCTGGCATGAGGTGAACATCCTATGTGATCAGTGGTGGTTGTGATTTCTCCCCCAGCTAGGGTGCATATGATTAGAAAGGTGTTTCCTATATCGGAAAGAATTTCGATGTGTCATCTCAATCACACCATACTTGATCTTGGCAAAGCTATTTAGTTAATGAGTTTTATCAGTCCATGACTTTCACTCGATCAGGATGTTAGACGATAGAGGATTATAATGCATGGGAATCAAAAACCTAAATAGGTTATTTTTGAAGTAAGATTTCATTTTAGTGGGATTGCCTTAACATAATGCTAGTTGTCACTTAGGGTATTTAAGGGACATCAAGGAGACGGAGAGATCCTCGTTGTAGACTAAAGTGTTTGTTTGGCGTCAAAGTGTTTGATGTATCCTGATTACTACTTAGTGGTGAATCTATAAGTCACAAGCATATCCGAATGTAGTGGTTGACTAAGTGATGAAAGATGAAATTCATGATCATCATTAATTGTTAATGATGACATCATTAAGTGTTAACAAATCAGGTTTAAATTAATCGAAGAAATTATCAAGAGTTGATAAGCATGTCATTAAGAGTTAACGAGGGCCTCAATTTCATTATGAGATAATGAAAGAGTTATTAAGTGTTAATAGAGAGCCTAGATGTAATATGAAAAAATATGGATCAAGGGAAACATTCGGTCGATCGATTCAAGGTCGTCGGTCGACTATTTTCCTTGAATTGGTCGACTAAACTTGAAAAACTAGTCGACCATTTTGGAATGCAGAGGGTTGCATTTGGCACGATCTCTTATCGTTTCTACAACCGATTTGGGACACGTGGCTGTAGAAGGATAACAAGAGGACAATAGAGAGGACTACATGCATCCTGCATGCCCCTCTCCTGTCCCCTCTCTCTCTCCTAGTTAGTTTTGTCCGATTTGGACATTTAGGGTTTTTAGGGTTTAATATATAAAGTGTGGAAGAAGAAGACCGACAAGCTTTTGCTATTTTTTGGCGATCTTGCAATTTCTTTTCTCGATCAACAGCATTCTTCTCCTCTTCCAGAGCCCATTTTCAATCCTTTTAACCTAGCTCATATTTTCTCTCTATTTCACTCATTGCTAAAGTAGCAACCCAATTGAAGATAGAAAGTCTATTTGGATTTGGAATCCATTTTCTTCTAAACCCAACAACCTCATCATCTTACAAGCAGCTTGGTTAGCACATAAGCTAGCTTGCAGGACTCAATCTTTGCCCAAAGCATGAACCCATTAGGGTCCTTATATTTTCAAAGGTCAGATTAGTCATTTGAAATTTGATCGGAATAGTTGGACTATTCAAATATGTAGTTGGGGAGCTGTTTGGTGAAGGAGAGAGAGCTACATTGGGTGGACTTTCAGCCTTTAATTCGAAACCAAATCTCCAGTAAGGTATATTTCTAAACCCCTTATGGTTTGGTTTTGATTTCATTGCATATGGTTGTTAATACTAAGTCTTGCAAGGTGAATCTCACTTTCATTTCTGCTGCATTTATAATATGTTTTATGAAAAAAAAATTGAAAACAGTAAAACCCTTGCATTAATACAACAATCGTTGGCGTTCCTCTTCAAACTCATATCTAGCATCTTGTCAAATATCAAGTCAGCCCCTATCCTAATTCCAGGGCATCGAGGACCCACCTTGTACTATTCCCTTTGTCTTTTAGCCAAAGGCAAGAATAGGGAGCTATTGTTTTGGGCATGCCCTAAGAAATTCCTAAAAATCCAAAAATCCTAAAAAATTCCTAAGTGTTTTGCATATCCCCAGATGATCTTGGAAAGTCTCCCAAATAGGAGTCCCCGGAGCCCTTGAGAATCTCTGCGACGGTCGAGCCCTAGCATTGCATAAGCCCAAAGATGCCCTAGAGTCTTTCGAGCCCAATTCACCCAGTGGCTTCGAAGAAGTCTTCGAACCCACCCGTAGGAAACTCATCGGGGCACTTTCACCCCAAAGACCCTCCAGGCCATCCAGCCGCACCCAATGCATTACCCTGAAGAGTCTAAAGACTCTCCTTCGTGGACCCCACCAAGTGTCTATAAATATATGCCTATTACAAGGAAAAAGGATCCTTTTGGACATTATTCTCCAAAAACTCTCTTTAAACCCGGAGACTTAAGACCTAAGACCTTACAGAACCCCATCGAGAGTTTATGTCAGGGCCTGTTCCCAGATTTCCCTCTAGCATAGGAAATCCGAGAGAAGGTTCATTCAAAATGGATACAGATACAACTCGCTCAAACTTTGTCAAAAATTTCTTTTCATTTCCATATGTGCTCACTATCAATAGGAGCCATAAAATATTATACAACATTCTTTACATTAAGTTCGGGTTTACAACTCATACCTTTTAAAAATACACAAGGGAACTAAGATTTTAAATACATTACGAAACCTTATACTCATGCCCTCCAATCTAAACCCACGGATCTTTGAGGCCGAGACATCTCTGTACACATCTATCTAGAACTCACTCCAAATATCTATCTTCCACTTACTTGGAATGAAAAAGAAGCAAGGATGGGCCACAAGACTCAGTAAGTACATATATATAGCAAATGGGAGACACAATAGGGTAATATATGAAGGCATGAACAATTTAGAGCCAAGGAAATCACAATCCCAACAACTAAACCTCACTTGAGTCCATGCCTTCTACGCTTGACAACATCATCCCCTAAGAAGACAATTTCTTACTTTTCATCAAAATACATTTTTTTTTAAAGTGAGCAATAAGGCTCAACAAGTGTCTAAAAATAATGAAAACTAGATATGACTAGACTTTCCTTGAACATCATGCATATCTATCATATATGGACACTTGCCAATCTCAAAAACATAGATAACACACAAACCATTCCTTCTCAAAGATCCGTATATATATACATTATGCTTTCTTTTCTTACAACAATTCACACACTTTACCATCATGGAAGATAACATTCACCTACTTAGACCATGGCGTAATGCCCTTTTAACACATAACTTATAGTGCAAAAATATATATAATGCACATGCAAAAAATAATGCGGACACATTACCTTAAGCAAACACTTCCATTTGCAGACACACTGCCTTGCCATATAGAACATAGTGCAATGCAACACAACTCCAAGCACAACTACAACGAATAACATTCACATGCGTGATGCCATGGTGCAACAGACTTTATCAACATAACTTATAGTATAAGAAAATACATGATGCACATACAAAACACAAACGCGGGCGAGCCGCCTTAGTAGGATATCCCTCTTTCTTCCTTGCGGATGAACCGCCTTTTTCACGTTTCTTTCCTTGCAGACGAATCGCCCTTTTTGACATTTCTTTCTTTACGGACAAACTGTGTTTCTTTCCATGGCATGCCTTGGGGATATCCACTTACTTTCTTACGCGGAAAATAATAAGTGTACAAAGGCAATATATATATATATATACATATGCATACACATTCCAGCATCTTCACAACTTCACAACAACATGCCTAAAATCACCCACTAGGATTCTAGGCCACATCACATCATGAGGATGCATATGATTTCATTCACATCCATTATGGAAACTCCATAATTTAAGGCCAATTATTCATATAGTGTTATCAATGCATCACCCATGAGACTCCATGGACACACCTACCAAGGACATTTCTTAACAACCTCTTAATAATTTTTGTTATACTTCCTTATACAAGTCAATTATATTTTTATCTCATGAATCCCATGTATTTACATATATATATATATATATATACCTTCAAACACATCCTATCATTTTAGAGGATTGAGAGATATTGGAGGAAGTATTTAACAACATTGAACTTTATCAATCATACTTGATTTGGATTAGGAGAAGCGTTAACCAACTAAAATATTAACCAAAATATATGATATTATATATCAAATCGAATCCCTCTAAGTCTATTTTATGAATCTTCAAAGGGATCGTAATTCCGACTTCTAAATCAAAAGTTATGAGCAAAATAGTGAAGCATGTGCAGTGAGTTTCTACTTATACACGTTTCGAAACATAGAGGGTGGGTTTCGAAATATAAGTTTTTGTTTGGCTATGTTTCGAAATATAGAGGTTATGTTTCGAAATATAAGCCCGAAAGATCAACTAAATCCACACAAAATCGAAAATCTATGCACGATAACTCCCCAAAATGACTGCCACTAGCTTTCTAATCCACAAATGTCATTCCATTAAAGAAAAATGGGGTGAACAAGCCCCAACAAAACCATCAACAAGATCCAACTAAAGCTTTGACATGACATACGAATCAAGGGAAAAATGAAGAAAATATACCACCAATGCTTAACATACTTTTTAACAATAAGGGAGAGAAGAACCATGAAGCACTTCATTGCTACAACGAAAAAGAAGCTTGCACAAAATTCCATAAAAGTGCAAGGAGAACTTACACAACCATTAAAAAAAAGAGTGCAAGAGAACTTGCCTTGTTAAAGAAAATCCAAGAAGAAGAACCACCCCTTGAGCCTTGTAATCACCTCTTGAATCTCCAATCAAGAAGAATGGAGGAAGAAAAAGAAAAGAAGAGGAAGAAGAAGAACATTTGGGAGAGAAGGGAAGAGAGAGAGAGCAAGAGGCAACAAGGAAAAAGAGAAGGCATGGGGGGAGGAATGGGCTACCACCCACTCTCCAACCACCCCCTTGATTAATTACCAAATTGCCCTTCACATACACACAACACAAAATATCCTCATGGCCCTTATGGTCATTTTGCATTTTCTTATTTTTTTCTCATTTTCTTTATCAAACCAATTATGCAAATCCCCTTTTTTCCCTCACCTTTATTCATAAAGTATGCCTATTTTTGTCTTTTGCCTCATTTTTCCTTTTCTTTATCCATTTTCCTTTTTTACTCATTAATACATATCATTCCATATACATGGGCCCCATAGCCCATTTCACTTACCTAACTCAAAGTGTCCCATTTTTATCATAAGCCCTAATCAAATCATACTCATTTAATTAAAATACAACCCACTAATACATGGGCTTAGGCCCAAATGGGCAACCCAATCCATTAATTTAAACACATACATTTTGACACATAAAATTATTTTCCCACATTTATTCTAATAGGGCAAAATTTCTAATGCTTGAAAATAAAATACCCATAACGTCTAAACCCACTAACGGGTTGTTACAGTTTACTTCTAGAAGACCTGCATTGGATATACTTCATACATTCACACATACTTCAACACTTCATTTTCTAGACATTAGGGTCTCACTTAGGCATTAGAGGGCCTGCATGGGAAAGATTCATGTGTGCCTTCTAAAGGTCTTTATGCTGTAGATACTAAGAAGACCATGAGGACTATGCCCCGGAGACTCTGAAGGAGAATAACCAGAAGACCCCAAAGATAGCCACCCGGAAGGCCATCCAGACCCATCTAAGACTTGCTCCCTAAAGACTCCTTAAGGTTGGTATGCCCCGAAGACTCCCCAGACCAATTGGGGACCTGAAGCCTTAGTCCTACTCGGGTCAAGCCCAGTTCTTGTTGACCACCGGTAACCCTCTCAATTTTCTCAAGGACTTAGGCCTAACTATTCCCAAGAAAAATAAATTTAATTGTTGTAATTAGACAACGACAATAACCAAGCCTTGATGTCTCTTTTAGTTTGAACCAAGCAAGTTTGTGTTAGGTCGTCTAATAAAACACCCAACTCAGATTCTTCATCCTCACTTCTTGCCTGATCAGATGTGCCGAGCTCAAAAGCTATAGACCCTAACTCAATTCAATGGCAAGACATCTTTCCTTTCAGATCACCCACCCTTAGTGTTTTTAGAGGTCGATTGGATGAATTAGGAGTTGAGTTGGATTAAGTGTTTGAGCCCTCGACATTTATAGAGCTAGAAGTAAGGTTTTAAGAATTGGTTGAGGATGAAGACATATAGATCCAAGAGAAAAAGAGATAGATGACCAAGCAAAAGAAAGATGAAGGGAAAAATAAACTAACTAAACAAATAAAGACATGTTAGATATAAGCCCTTAAGACCAGTTCTAGTGACACAATAGGGCTTGATCTTATAATTCTTTAAACTCTATTTAATAGCAAGTTTTATGTTTAATTTAAATTGTAATATGATTTGAATTGAACATGCAAATATCTTTTAGTATAATAAGGAGTGGATACCGTTCTTAATTGTTAAGAATAATCGAGATGGATAATCCATAATGTGTTATACTATAAATATGTTCCTGGCCATAGAGTTCCTAATCCGGATAACTAGCAACTCGCAAAGGCCGGCACATCATCTTCCTCCTTGTTCGGTATAAGATACCGAAAGATAAGATTGGTGGGTCTCGTACCACTCTATATGAGATACAGAAATAAGACGAGTGGGTGCTCGTTATAGAAACGAGTTCACTAAATGGGACTGTTAATATTGAATCGCATAGGTTATATCTCACGTGTCAATTATTCAATATTAGTTACGGATTCGCATTAGTCCTTAGACATGAGATGACATGGATATCCGTGTGTTGGTGGATTAGGATATCAGGGATATTATATGGTTGTCCTAATCAGGATAATCGTACGTATCTATGTGTCTGATTCAGTGACACATGAGGTATGTGTCTATCAGATATGGAATCTATCACCTTGAGATATACAAGGAGGATATCCTGTGCTATCTAGTGGTCACTTGACGATAAATCCTTAGCCGAGGTAATATGATGATGGAATTTGAATTCCGTAGAGGTTGTGTTATATTAGTCAAGTGTGATTATTGGATTTGGTCATATGACGAGATCGGGAGATTTGACCTGTTGACCGTGATCTCATATTTCGTCAGGATATAGTATGATAAAGGGACTGTATTGCAGAGCACCGTAGTATAAGGTTCACATTACCCGTTTTACATTAAATTGGATAATCATGACATATTACTAGATGTCTCTCATGATTTACGAGAATTAATAATTGATTAATTCGCATTGCCAATTTAATTGTGAACCTAGAAAGTCCCACCTAAATAGAAATCGTTTTAAAAGGAAAAGGGTAAATTTAGTAATTATTGAATTACTAAATTATAAGTGTAATTATTTATTAGATAAATAAGGATAATTAAATAATTAATATGATTACTTATTTAATTATCAAGTTGGATTGGGTCTTTTGCTAGCACCTAAAGTCTGGTCCAACAACACTTAGGGTTTTAGGGTTTCTGCCTATAAATAGACCATTAAACCTAGAATCCAGATTAATCAATCAATTGAATCAAAACGGAAATTTTAGAGAAAATTTTCATGTCCCTTTTTCTCTCAAGTCTATTGGAGTTTTAACGGATTCGGATAGACCAACTCAACATCTCACATGTGGGAGTTATCAGGTGGGTTATCATCTACAAAATCAAATTTCGTTCAGAGGTAACTTTTTGTTTTAATTATGTCTTCGATTTAAACCGTAAGATTTGAAAAACTTGATACCTTAAAAATCATATTTTTGTTTTTGTTGCGTATGATCCGATCATAATTTCTAACAAGACAAACCTTGGATCTCAAGGAACCTACTATGCAATAAACAATTGAGCATTATTGAGGAACTAGGATCAGACAAATAAAACACTCTTGAGGTAGAGCAAGGTCTTATATAGGACACAACTGCTTTAACCCGTTATCCAAAAGAAGTCGTCATTATGACCCCAAACCAAAAAGATACCATGGAAGGTTGCAAATTACCAAAATGAAACTCCTTAAGTGTTAAAGTGGGTAGCCACTAGAAGAGGAAAGGCCATGACATTGAATGACAAACTTAGGATTATCAAACTATGCTACTTCTCAAACTAAATAGATAACTCAACTTGAGCAGTAGGGGGCATGTGACGAGGGAACGCGAAAAGGAGTGAAATTACTAAACTACCCCTAAAAGAATATCGAATCTCAACATGCCATGTGTTCCAATTGCTAGGCGTGTAGGAAATTGCGTGGGTCCCTCTATCCTACTCAAATCCAATTAATAAATCAGGGGATTTAACTCCTAGGTCTTAATCCTAGAGAATTTGAAACAAATATGATAGATTCATCGATATCCAAATCTGACCGGGCAAATCCTCTATTAGCCCGTAATTGTTAAGTTTAGGAATCTCAAAAGTAAAACGAAGTACCCTGCCTTGGGCAGCCTATATATAAAGGGCAAGAACCCACAAATGAGGCAATATGATACGTCTTGCTCATTACATACTTTTTATTGAAGTCACTCACTGACTTTTAAGTTTGGAGGCTACACTAGAGATCCAAACCTTGCCTCCTTTTGCCGGTGTTCGCATTGAGCTAGACCTATGCTGGTGTTCATTTATAATTTTCATCTACTTTTTTGTTTCTCTACAATAATAGTTGAGACAAGGACATTTTGAGAATTTAAAAGAAAATAGTAGGTGTTTCTTAGTAGTAAAAAATAAGTGATCCACATTTATAAAATTCAAGAAAAATCTTAATCGCATTTGAAAACGTAAAGTTATCCATGTAATTTAATTAAACTTTAAGAATGTTATGTAAAATTTACTAATATTATAATAGATTATTTTGGTTGTGTTATAATATTATAATCACATTTGAAAACGTAAAGTTATCGAAGGGATGTGTAATGATGGCCACCATTATGCTTATGGAATGAACAAAATTTCCATTCGGTAATCTCATTTCGAGACGAAGACAAGGCATCCTAAGATCCCTCTGCTTTCTGTTCTTGAAGGTGGCTTTCTACAAATTCAGAGCTGAACAAAGAAGTTTTCACGTTGACCACTCAATTCATCGCCTTTTCATCAGTCAAAGATAGGAAGTTTGTTGGGTGGGCCTTGATTTTGTTGTCATTTGATTCTATAATTATTGGAACAGTTCTATGGCGTACCAATCATCATTCCTGCGATGGAGGATTATAAAACAACCATGATTTAAGTTTGCTCAAATTTTTTAAAATTACATGAACTTCCGTAACCAATGAATATAATAAAAAAGAAGCTGAAAAATATACAAAAGAAAGAGTGAAAGAAAAACGCGATTTTACCCTTTATTTTTACAAATTATGTTTGGCATTTGTTATTTATTTAATGTCGTTAAAACTTTTAATTTTTATTGTTGTTTTAGCTAAAAATATTTACTTGGTCGCATAAATCTTTTGTTGTTTTAGGAAGACGGGTTGTTACAAAAGTGGCAACGTATATTCTAATACATCTGCATAGCACTTAGGTGTGCAGTGTAACGTGTCTAGTGAGATTCTGTTAAAATCTCTCGCCTTGGTAACTCATCATCTGGCATACAAATCTTCCCATGATAAATCAACAAGTTGTCACCTCTTTGGCTGTATCCCAAAAGACTAAATCTCACAACATCTCCTAAAATTCGCACCAACTTCTCATCAATTTCTTGTCATTCCTGTATCCAATCCATCAGGTTTGATCGGACACTCATAAATGTATAACATAGCACAAGTTCTTCTGGTTTTGCTGAGATAGCAAAGTCACTCATTTTCTCCAAGAGCAACTCCTCATGCACCATCACCGTCGCAACTGCTACTCCACAGCGACTCAACGCATCGGCTACAATGTCAGCTTTTCTTGGGTAGTATAAAATTTCACAATTACAATCCTTAAATAATTCTATCCACTGGTGTTGTCTCATGTTTTATTCCTTCTAGGAAAATAAATATTTCAAACTCTTATGATCTGTATATATCTGCATCTTCTCTTCATAAAGATAATGCCTTCAGATCTTCAAAACAAATACAACAAGTACTAACTCCAGGTCATGGATAGGGTAATTTTTTTCATACTTTTTCAACTGCCTAGATGCATAAGCATTCATGTGCTCGTTCTACATCAGCACGCATCCTAATCCTAAATAAGAAGTATCACTATAAACTTTGAACTGCTCACCACTTTTAGGTATGGCCAATACAAGCGTCGTAGTCAACTATCGCTTCAATTCTTGGAAACAACTTTTGCTGGAATCATTTCAGTCAAAACTCATTCCTTTTTGCATTAACTTGGTCATAGGTGAGGCTAAGCTAGCAAATCCCTCTACAAACATACACTAAATATACCTATATGCCTAAATGCCACAAAATTTCAGAACCTGATAAGAGGTTATTAGAGTCTTGCTTATTACATACTTTTTATTGAAGTCACTCCCTAGCCTTAAGTTTGGAGGTTAAATTAGGAGATCCAATCTTGCCTCCTTTTGCAAGTGTTCACATACCTATGCACGTGTTCATTTATAATTTTTATCTATTTTTTTTTGTTTCTTTATAATAATAGTTGAGATAATGACATTTTGAGAATTTAAAAAAATTAGTAGGTGTTTGTTAGTAATAAAAAATAAGTGATCCACATTTATAAAATTCAAGAAAAATCTTAATCACATTTGAAAATGTAAAATTATCCTTGTAATTTAAATAATCTTTAATTAAAAGAATGTTATGTAAATTTACTAATATTATAATAGATTGTTTTGGTCTATATCGAAGGGATGTGTAATGATGGCCATCATTATGCTTATGGAATGAACAAAATTTTCATTTGGTAATCTCATTTCGAGACTTATCTGAGACGAAGATAAGGCATCCTAAGATCCCTCTGCTTTCTTTTCTTGAAGGTGGCTTTCTTCAAATTCAGAGCTGAACAAAGAAGTTTGACGTTGACCACTCAATTTATCGCCTTTTCATCAGTCAAAGATAGGTAGTTTGTTGGGCCTTGATTTTGTTGTCATTTGATTCTATAATTATTGGAACAGTTCTGTGACGTACCAATCATCATTCCTGGGATGGAGGATTATAAAACAACCACGATTTAATTTTGCTCAAAGTTTTCAAAATTACATGAACTTCCGTAACCAATGAAATAAAAAAATAAAATAAAAGCTGAAAAAAATACAAAAGAAAGAGAGAAAGAAAAACGCCATTTTACCCTTTATTTTTAAAAATTATGTTTTGCATTTGTTAGTTATGTAATGCCATTAAACTTTTTATTTTTATTGTTGTTTTAGCTAAAAATATTTACTCGATCGCATAAATTTATTCTTGAGAATCAAAAGATCTAATTTTTTTGAGGTCTGAACTATATATAGTGCTAGCTAAATCTGGGTTAATTTGTTTACCCCAAATTAGGTAAACCTAGAACCAAAATTTTGTTTGGATTTATAGAAACAAGAAGAGGAAAAATTAAAATTAAAGATCTACTTAACTTGCATCCAAAATTGTATATATAGTATGCATCAAGGGAATACAAATTTCAGTATTTTCTCAATTCTATCACTATCATTCATTATTCTAGTAGAGAACAAATTATATCATGGCACTTTAACTAACACTTTCATCATTAATTTTCTGGAGGGTTATGATTATTTGTCAGAGTTGTAGTCATATTTATCATCATTCTTTTATAAAGAAGGCTGCAAAGAACATGTCAAATGCCAAAGATCATGGTATAGTCATTAAAGAATTCAGTGAGCTCTCATGATGAAGTGTCAAATTTTAATTGTCTATTAAATGTTAAAAAAATAAATATTCAATATTAAATGCTACAAATTAATTACTAAGTATTAAAAATTTACTAAAAAACCTAATAAATTTAGGAACACAATGGTTGCCCAAATTTTGTTCAAAGATTATATATGTACCCTAAAACCCATCTGCCTTTGGAAAGTAACAAATGAGTCTACGACCATTAGTGGCCAATGGAAGAAGCATATATATACATACGATTCCATGTTCACCTGTGAAGGAAGGTATCTTGGTTGTGTTCCCATTTTGCTTTCGGTGCTCATTACTTCTTCATGCCAACTTCCATCATTACTTCTTCGTGCTTCGTGATTCCTTGTGTTTAATTCTGGAGCATAATTATCTTTCACCACGCTGCCCGTGAAGTATATTTGAAAGTTAGAATTACAAGAAGGCTATATGAGTTTTTGCTTTTCTTTTAAAGAAAATAAGTATACTTTTGACTCCAGTTTTGTATGTGCGGGATAATTGTCAATTTGTTTTGGGGTAAAAGATATTAAAAGAAACAGTTTAGTCGATGGTTTCGCAAAATATTAATTCTTAGAATTGTAAATCAGAAGATCCAGCAAATCATGTAATAGAAACAACAAAACTAACATAATCTTCACACTAGACCAACAAGGAAGATAAACAAGAGAGAGCGACAGATGGTGCTGACATTAATCCAACAAGTAAAAACCTTCTACACCATTTTGAAGGATCCATTTCAATTTTTTAAATTCTAGACAAAAGTCCATGACACCTACAATAATTAGTTCCAAGTCCCTAAAAGGGGTATAAAGACCAAGTCAATGTAGTCTCAATAAAGTTCATGACTATTAAATTAGTAGCTAGACAGAAGTTTGAAGACCATAATGGTTGGACAAGGATGAGTGGGAGAAACCAGTTAGCTCGCTAAAGTCATTATTCGAGTGAAGATCTATCATCATGTTACCAAGCAAAGCTCTCGATCTATCTTCGGATCCCTTGACCAACAAACTAAATTTAACTCAAATCTAATGAAGTTGAGATGTTGCCTAGTGTACCTTGTGAAGATCCGAAATCGTTGGAGACTGGGAATTGGACTAATTCAAAACTGAAGCATAGAATAGGGGAAGAAAGAGGGGGGAACCAACGGCAAGCTCTGATGAAGTTAAACGAACCTAAAGGGGAGAAGACAGGAAGTCCTACAGTCACATGCTCAGATCCCAACTCCGAGTGGGAGATGATTGCCATTTACGTACTTATGTGTTAAAAGAGAAATTTAAGTTTCTATATATATCACTCCATATATAATCATATTTTATGCATCTTTTATTATGAATTTTTTCTCTTAATTAATTAAAAAATTCTTATTTGAATATTTGTGTGTATTTGGGTATAGTTTCTTGATAGGAAGGTGTGCATTTGGGTACATACTAGCTATATTTAGTAACAAACTTGAAGAAGGATATGCCAAACATAAGGTCAAATTTATTTACTGATCAAATTAATTAACACAAAGATACACACAAAAATCTGTCACATTTGACGGAAAGAAGATTATATACATACACTGTTCTAATTTCTATAAGAAAATGATGCTAAATAATAATAGTGTATACAATCTCGTAGCAAAAATAATAATAATAATAATAATAATAAGTTTAGTGTATACAACTACTTTATTCTGCAAGCGGGCACGAAGATGTATGACATTTGTATTTTAGTAAATATAACCGTAACTATAATAAGTATTTTTTGGTAAATTAAAGCCAAACTATAATGGGTTTTTATATTCTAATAAATAGATGTAAAATCGAATAATTCTAGTTGCACCTTTCATTTATATATACATAGTTACAAATTAATATTTCTATTATTTATATAGGATTATCAACTATAAATATTGTTACTATTGGTAAAATACGTCTACAAAGATTTATTTGTCTTATTTGAGAAGCTTCCTTAGACCAAAATCATTACACACAAACATCTTCACATTTTAGTAAGGGGACAACCTGATCATATTCCTAATATAAATAATACCTAGCTAGTTAGTTTAGCAAGTAGAGTAGAAGAGCCAAAAGAATATTGATAATAGAGGCAGAGATATGGCAGAAAACAAGGGCACGAAAAATGACAAGATGGAAGCTCTGGCCAGCAGCTTCCATGGAGGAGAAGAGTCGGCTAAGCACCGGTTCATACCCAAGACTGGCACTGTTATTCCAGCAAAGAAGATTACTGTGAAGAAGATGATGGGCGAGCTTGTGCTGGATTCTGCTGGTTCATTCTTGGACAAGAACAACGACAAGCACAAGATCTATCCTGCTGATTCTACTGCTGGTTCTTCCTCCTGACCATGCTATATTTTATTTTCATGGAGTCATATATATATATAGAGAGAGAGAGAGAGAGAGAGAGATTCAAATCACTTCTTTTATCTACTTATAGTTTGTGGTTTTGGGTAATTAGTTAATCCGGGCTTGTACTTCTATTGTATTTTGCATATACTCTCTCTTTGGTTGATGAATGAAGTGCCTTTTCGTTTGATTCTTCTTCTTTTTTGTTTTGGCAAAGTATTATATATCTAACCATGGAACAACAACAAAGAACAAACCTCTCTAAACTATGAGTTTTATGCAACTCAACAACTAAATATGCAAATGTATATTAAATGCTTTTCCAACATTTCTTGGGACTAAGCAATAATTAAAGAAAAAATTGTTATTTCAGATGCCATTTTAATTTTACTATGAGTACCTTTACCCTTGTCTGCAAAAGGTGAAATCCCTCTTATTGTGTCTGGTTGTGATGCGGTTAATTATGATCCAACAGATTGCAGGTTCTGTTGTTGCAAGGTTAATTATAATTAATTACTTTGATGACAAACTGTTAGAGTTTTATTTAAATTTATATTTATTAAACCTAGGGTTTCCACTTGTTGGAGATTGATTTTTTTCTTTCGGCTCGGCAACAAAAGGCCCACATATACAATGAACAACCACATTTACAAATAGAGTGACACTCGTAATAACTACAAGAGACAAACATCTACAGATTAATACAACTTATCGCAATTCCCACAAGGGAACAACTATATCAAGACAAGATTTGTGAGATTGTGACCTATATAAGTTCAATTTCTGAAAATGATTTGGATTAATTCCTTTGAACATTGTATGATTTGGATTAGTTAGCGTAATATTTTCAAAAATAAGTTGATATGGCAATTTCATATTAAAACTACTCATATAAAACAAGCCATTAATAATATATATATATATATATAATTAAGGTGTTGGGAAAAATAAAATAATGAAGAGACTTTGGAAGGAGGAATACCATTTCTCAACTTGGATCTATTAAAAATGACTCGACTACAAAACCTTATATGGGCATGTAGATGACTTTGTGTAATGAATATCTCCCGCATATTTAACTGAACTAATTAATCCATGTATTACCAAAAGACAATGAACCTAAAGTACCTTCATGAAGCAATGACATGCCATGTATGTGAATACCAATAGACAATGCAGGTAAGCAAGTTTAATTTCCAATAACCGTCCATAAACTTGAGTTTTGGTGACTCCCATCTGGACTGGTAAACTTGCAAAATCTTCAAACTCAAGTGCTTTTGTAAATATATCCGCAACTTGGTCCATGGACTGCACATGTACAAGTTCTACCCTCATTTCTTTCAATACATTCAATAATGAAATGAAACTTGGTGTCAATATGTTTGCTTCATTAATCCTGGAAAATTGGACTCTTTTCCAATGGAATGACAGATTTATATTCAACATAAACTGTAGTAGCTTTTTCTTAAGTCACTTGCAACATCTTCAACAACTTTCCAAACCAAATTACATGGCAAACTGTTGAGGCAGTTGCGACATATTCAACTTCACAAGTGGAAAGGATTACAATTGCTTGTTTCTTTGAACACCAAGTGAATGTGGCTTTCCCTAGAAAAATAATAGGAAATCCATAGTGCTTTTTTAATCATTAATGTCTCGATCTGAATTACTATCACTATACCTAACAAGCTTGAATGTGGAAAAGGGGAACAAGACAAGCCATAATCAAGAGCACCTTTAATGTATTAGAGAATTCTTTTTTCCACCTCCATGAGTGCTAAAATTGATGCCTCCATTTAATGGCTAACAAGTCTCATACCAAAGAGAATGTATGTCCTTGTACAAGTCAAGTACCTAAGACTTCCAATGAGGCCTCTACATAGAGTTGGATCCACCTCTCACCTTCATCATACTTTGAAAATTTTGTTCCTAATTAATGATATTGGAATCGATCACCAATTGAATTCAAAGACTTCCCACCAAACTTGAACCAGTTCCTAAATTGACATGGCCTTGAGATTCTTGTGCACGTGAAACAAGGTTGATTGCCTTGGGTTTTAACTGAAAAGATGCCACTCTAATGCTTAAGTCTATTAGAATTTTGAATCTAAAACAAACTATGAACAAACCATCAACTACACAAACAAACATAGAATTTAACGTAAAAAACTTAAATTGGGAAAAATTACACACAGAAAGAATAAAATATAACTATGATGATATTAGTACAATAATAATGATAAAGCTACAATAATTCTAAGGTATTGAACATCTATTTATAGATCCAAAACTCATTTATAGATATACACAATAAATTATTTCCTGATCAAAAGATGAGTCAAGAAAATAAGTCTTCAAATGAGATAAATTTCAATTAGAGTCAAATTTGACTTATAGTCAAATTTGACATCCTAATTATAGTCAAATTTGAAGTCATAATCATGGTTAAATTAAACGTCTCAATCTTAGATGAATTTTAGTTCTGAGTCGCAATTATAACAAGCTCCACCTTGACACAAAATTCAAATATGAAATTATTCATAAGTATTTCTTCCAACAAAATCACGAAGAATTAATCTTCCTAAAGAATACCACCAAACTACACCACGAGGAATACCAACCAAACTACATCGTGAGGAATACCAACCAAATTCACACAACACTTACTGTAGTGGATATCTTTAGCCACACTCAAAACATAGGCAACAAGATTAGCCACAACGTATCATTATTGATCTTAATGACTCCACATTCACTAATGCAAATCCACCTTAATGACTCCATCTTCAACTAAATCCATCTATGCCAAAATTACAGTTTCGTGAGTTTAGAAGTAACTCAGAAAAGGATTAGTGGATAACAATGGCTTATCTTGTTTTGAGCCTATAGATGTTAGGATAGGTTGCACCAAGAAGGCTTGAGTGTTAATGATAGTGACCTAAATGCTATATTTACACTTCATGAGATATAAGTAAGTGACACTGTTGGTGTATAATTGATATTAATAAAATGTCATATCTTCATTCATATCACTCCATCTTGCTTTTATAAATGAGTCCCTAGATTTCCTAATAGAGGTCCTATTCTTAAAGAGTTAAGATTATGTGACGTAGATCTCTAGTTTAGGATTTCTTAAAGGTATTTTTGGTCCTTAGATTTATCAAAAGAGAAATATGATTTATCTATTAGTAGACCGACACATAGGTTATTACCATTGTTAGCATGGGATGCTAATTGGAATGGGGTGGTTAGTCACATGCCACATTGCATAGGATGCATATAGTAGACATATAGGTAGGTGTTGGTAGAACATCCACTGAATGTGATGACTGCGACAAATCACGTGGCTTTAAGGATTAGACCAGAGGTGACAGAGTTGTCTTGTGCACTAGTGTTAAGGATTTTTCATTTAGTGTGGAACCATCTCGTGTAAAAGGTGGGGATGCTCTCTGTGTGGTCGCTGTGTAGTGGTATATGGAGGCAGACATTCGTTGGTGGGACCCATTGATTTCCACTGGAAAAAGATATACATCTTACGTGGTATGTGTTGGTGGTGATTGGAAATGCCCTGGATAAGGTGAGCATGAGATTGGAAAGAGTTCAAATGTTGGATTCAGCATGCTACCTCGATCACACCTTATTAGATTAGACCTAGTTACTAAGTCCTGTGAGTTTAATCAATCCATGGCTCTCACTCGATTGGGATGTTAGTTAGGGAAGGACTGTAGTGAACAGTAATCGAGGATTTTTAATAAGTTCATATGAAATTGGACTTCATTTCCATTAGGATTGTCTTGAGTCCTAGATAGAGGATACTCAGGATCTTTCATGGTGCTTTACGGATTTGGAGAGATCTTCTTAGTAGGTTGAAGGGTTTGGACGATGTCAAGGAGTTAATGTGTCTTGATTACTACATGGCTGTAAACCTAGAAAGTCACATGCATACTGAGTAATGTAGCGGATTAGTGATCCATTACTATTAGTGTGTTCCTTGTCACTAGAGGTCAGTGATGTTAGTTATGCCTTATTGTTATCCTTCTGGATCTATGTATATAGGAGATCGCTATTGGATAATGAGGCATGCAATTAAAAGTTAATAGCAGGGCTAAAGTGTAATATGACAAAGTTAAAGCTAGATGGATAAAATTGGTTGACAGGTGCATGGAGTGGTCCGATCAAGTTCTGTCAATCGGTGCATGAGAAAAGTTAACTGCCTAAAAAGGTTGATCGAGTGCCTCATACGGTTGACTATTTGTTTCCATAAATGCTCCAATGCTTGGTCTAATCAGAGCATTAAATGCTCTGATGCTAATGATGAGGATGTGCATGGGAGAGAGAGAAGCATGGACAGTAAGTAGATGTGGGGGAAAATGGATTTAGGAGGGAGTTGGAGGGTTTGAGGAGGCTGCCCTCTGGATGAGCTGCTCCTCTTCTCTTTCTTCATCTCCTTATCCTTTTTCTGTTCTTGTTGTCCACTTCATTCTTCTTTCTCCATTGCTGCAGCTGAAGCTTCCTCTTGCTCCAAGCTTGACCGATGCAACTTCCATCCTCATCTTCTCTCTCATAGATAGGTTGTTGGATACCCATAGTGCAGTTAAGGAAGGAACCACATATAGCTTTGGGTCATCTCCATCAAAAAGGTCCTAGCACGACTTCGTTGAAGGGTTTCATGGCAGCTCAGGTGTGGACTGACTAGGTCTTTCGCTATTGGGGAGGTGGATTGGTCACCTTAGGACTGCAGGTACATGGGAGCTTGTTGGATAAAAAGAGCAGCAACAATCGCATGGACAACCAACACTAGATCTTCATCTGAGAAGTATACAGATAAACCCCTATGGCATGGGTTTTTTCTATTTTAGCATATGGATGATGAATATCAAGTCTTGTAAGATAGATTTTGTTTCTGATGTGTACGTTTTATGCTTCTGTTGTGCTATTTTCTGTGTTAAAAATGTTTTAAAATGTAAAAGTCTTGCATTGATCCACCAAAAGCAAGTCTTTTGGCCACACTTTTTGTACTGCCTTTCAGTGGTATCAGAGCCTCGGCTTGGTATTATCATCCAATGCGTGTGTCTTGTGTATTGTGTGTATTTTTTTGGACATGTATAGCATTTTGTTTTATTTGTCGGTTAGAAAAAACTGTTGACCGTTTCATCTAAATGATCAATCAATTTGGTGTCTAACGCATTGAGCCAGTCGATAGTCCTTATGGACCAGTTGAACGCTCTGAGAGACCCAGAAGTCAGTTGATCGATTTTGGGGCAGTTGACCAGTTTTTGGCAACCCTGCTTAAAACAGTTCACCGATATGAAAATTAGTCGATCAATTTTTCCTAGATGGAGATGCAGTTGACTACCTTGGAGGCTATCGACTAGTCTATACCACAGTGGGAGGAACGACTGACTGTTTCATATTGTCAGATTGTTACTTGTCCTAATTCCTTGGTTTTTGCCTTGTGTAATTGGATTACATTACATGGATTAGACTAGAAGAATGTGACATGAGATGTTATGAATTCAAAAAGTAACACACATTACATAAACACGGATTTATTTTGAAATTGGATTTCAAAAAGGTTATGCCAACTGGATCAATTAGATTGATCAGGGTGATCATGGGCTTATTCAATGTGATAGAATGAATAAATGAATGAATGATTATAGGTATTTGGTCCCAAATATGTAATGACCCATCCTCCCAAGGCATGTTATTATTCTAGGATTTTTTTTTTTTTTTTGCAACACGATCTTGAAATTCGCAAAATACTATATTTTAAAATCCATAAACATATACATTTAGCATTACAAATGATAAGCTAAGGAATGGTAAATCAAATACTTACGGAAGCAAAATCGAAACCTGATGGGATATTGTAATCGCAAAAGAAATCAAATCATACATTATTGTTCTTAATAACCATAAAAATTACAATATCCAGTAAATAAAATAACATATAAACAGCTATAACATGCCACTACTAGTACAATCACATCTCAACAACCTCATTTCTTTTCCCACTGCTCGTCTCACCTGGAATGTTGAATATTCTTGGGACAAAGTCCAAATTATAAGATGAATCTTCTAAATGAGGGTTTAAAATAATTTTCATGAATGTATGATACATGGACATGAATCAACTGATGCCCCAGGGTAGCTTTCGTTAGCATTTGAGCCCCGACACAAAAATCCTCGACAATTATCTTGACAATCACACACGGCACCGGATACTTCTATGGCCATTCTAGAAAAACTTACTTGGGGAAATGCAGGTCATGCTACTCGGGCACACTCCATCCCAACATGGTCAATCATGGATAACAGAAATGCTAATAATTTCATGCAAAATGCAATATCACATTTACTGAGGCAATATAACATGCACATATATGTTAAGATGCACATAAATTACATATATTTTGGATACTCTCGTGAAATTCATGCTCAATTTAGGTAAATTATTTCACAAATAAAATTTCATGAAAAACCACTCACCTTGATGTTTAACTTTCTCAAAACATGTGCCCAACCTCAAAACACGTGCCATGATATTTTTCCTAAACAAAAATTTTAAAAAAATTAATAAAATTAAATTCCTTGATTTTTCTAGAATTTTTCATAATTTTTTCCATTTTTTTTTCATTTTTTTCTATTTTTCTATTACCTCATATGCCTACAAACACCTACACCCATGTGCCTTGCGTGTACTTTAGACGCGTCTTCTCTGGTCGTATTCTCCAGCCTTCCTTTCACTATTCGACCACTGGTTTTGCTTGTTTTCCTTGTTTTTCTTCCTTTTTCCTACTCTATTTTTCCTTTCAAACATGATGGACTCACTAGTGGCTTACAAATTCAACCAAAACACCCTCAGATCAATCGATTACAGTGCATCTTCATGCGAAGCCCGATTTTTGTGGCAAAGCTTCAAAACACCCTCAAACCTATACCAAAATCTCTCAAATTCTCTAGAAATTTTCTCCCTCACTTGGAAAACAAAAGCCCTCTATCCATTTCCTCCAATTTCTCCCCAAATGCTCGAATTTTTAATTGAAATTTTGATAAAACCCTCGGCTAAAATTAGGCTATTTATAGGCATTCCGACCATTCCTTTGTCCAATTAGGTTGCCTCCTTGCACCGACAACCTTACCTTAGGACAAAATGGCCCTAAACCCCTTCCCGAATATTGATTTGACATCTGTTGCCGACGACTATAGTGCGGCTCCTAGCAACTTACAGTGTGTTTACATTGCATATTGCAATTCAACCCCTCATCTTTTTCCTTCTCACTTTGGCCCTTTGCCTTTAAGTTTTTAGGTTTCTCGAATTACACTTAGTCCCCACAACTTTGAAAAATTACACTTTTACTCCCCAACAACTTTAAAAATTTACACTTTTACCCCAAAAAAATTACACCTAAGTACCAAAAATTTTGGGAATTACAAAATATGTAATATTATTTATTCATTCGAGTTGTAAAGAGTCATAAGTCTCCATGTCCTTTATTTCATTTTTAGAATTATTTGTATTATAAAATAGTTATTATAAAATGAAGAAAAAGCATCGAGAACCGATGTTAATGGAGAGCAGAGACGTCCAATGTTGGTGGCTTAAGGGAGCAAGTCAATCAAATTATTGGTAGCGAATAATTTTATAGTTGAATGTCTCTTGCAAGCTTCTTTAATTAAATCCTGAGGCTTGGGTTTAATTAAAAGCTTAAATGCCCATGATCATCCAATTATGAATGAATGTGTTTTATTTTATTATGTATTGGATACATTGATTAAAACTTAATGCATATGTAAAGTGAGACCCAAATTAAATACTGAAAAATCTTCCCAATTATGCAAACTAATATTAGATTTAAGCGGTGAATTGGATTCATTATAGCCCTCCACCACTGTAGGATATCATTGCTTGATTGGGTGTGCCCTTGTTGCCCATAGGTGAGAGGGTGCATTTCATGAGAGAGTTGATTGTTGTTCTTGTTAAGCATTGGATGTTGTTGGTTACCCCACACGGATATAGCCAAGAAACCACCATAGTGTTGAGGTTGTAGATGTTCAAGTGGATCATTGGCTGAGGCGATATTGGTGGAATCTAATTGTGTCACTATCCTAAAAACCACCATAGCATTGCAGATTAGGTGGTATAAGGGCTTAAGATCAAGCTCCACATTGGATATGGAAAGGAGGCAAGGAGTTGTCTCTTTGGTCACTTGCTATGAGTCTTCCAATAAGACTTGTGTTCACCACTCGTGAAGTGTAGGTTCAAAAAAATTAGTGAGAGGTATCTTTAATTCAATGCCGGAATTAAATGGATTTTTTAAGAAAATCAAACTGACAAACTTTAAATTCCTTTGAAGCTAAATCATTCTTTTTAAAATGTCAAGTCAATCAAACCATCTTTCTTGCATTCTGGACAAACACGTTTTGATGAGACCTAATTTTAATGATTGGCTTAGAAATTTAAAATTGGTTTTAAATATGGAGAAGATCGCATATGTCTTGGATCGATCACCTCTTTTAGAAATTCCCAAGGGGTCCAATAAGGAGGAGCGATGGCTTGGATAGAGATGCATGAACACAACTTTAGGGCCAAGAACTGCATATTTGCCTCTATAAACAATGAGCTTCAAAGCAACATGAGAATATGCAAACTGCTATTGATATGATCTTAAATATGAAGGAATTGTATGGAGAGTAGAATAAGACTACTCGATATGAATTATCAAAGCAATTGTTTTGGCAAAGATGTCAGAGGGCACATATTTGGGAGATCATGTGTTGACCATGATTGATTTGATTAATCAGTTGGACACACTAGATTTCCCCATGGACATGGATCTTCATATTGACTTGATCCTGCAGTTGCTCCCTGATTCATTCTCCAGGTTCATTATGAATTTTAATATGAATAAGATCCAAAGCACACTCCTAGAGCTACTCAACACGTTGAGGACAACTTAAGCCTAGTTGATAAGGAAAGGCAAAGAAGGAGTTCTTTCCATTGCCTTGACTTCCAGATCTTTCAAGAAAAGGAGTTCTTCCAAGGAGGAGAAGCTAGTGGGGCCAAAGAAAGAGATCTCTAAGGGTCAGTCCAAAGCCAAGATTCCCAAGGGGAAGTGTTTTCAATGTGGGCAGGACGACCATTGGAAAAGAAACCACCTAAAGATTCAGTAGCTCTTCAGAGGCAAGTGCAACACAACTTAGGGGGAAGGCACTTCTTCCTTGTTTGTGATTGAGATGATTAATTCTATTTGTCATTCTCTTGTTACCTAGATTTTGGATTCTGGTGCATAATCTCACATATGTGTTTGCATATAGGATCTGCAGACAAGTAAGCCACTTCAGAAGCGAGAATTCCTCCTTAGAGTGGGGAATAGAGCATCTATTGATCCATTAGCTATAAGGACTTATTATGTTACTTTGTCTACTAAGCATATATTGAAACTTAAAGACAATTTGTATGTTTGTATGTACCGAAAGCAATCCAAAATGTTATTTTCATTCCTAAGCTTGTAGTTGAAAATTATGAATTTTTGTTTTCCAATAATATGTGTTATATTCATTTTGGAAATGAATGTGTTGGAATGGGTACATTGGTCAAGGGTCTTTGTGTTTTGGAAATACACAAATTAATGAGAGATGGAAATGTAAATGTTATAGCCATGAGCAACAAGAAGCATTCTCGCAATATCGGCGTAGATCTTAAGCATTTATGCCACCTCAGGCTAGGCCATGAGCAGCAGGAAGCATTTATTAATCCAGTGGGTTTGGAACCCAGGCTGACTTGCGAGTCTTGCCTACTCGAGAAAATGACTAAGTGACCATTTGTTGGATAAAGTGGGATGGCTGATGAATTGCTATGGCTAATTAACATTGATGTTTGTGGGTCATTCTCTATAATGGCCAGAGGTGGTTACTCCTAATTCATAACCATTACTGATGATTTTTCAAGGTACAAATATGTGTATTTGATGAAGCACAAGCCTGAGGCCTTTGAGAAATTCAAGTAAAATAAGGATGAAGTGGAGAACTGATTGATGCTAAAAAATGCCCAAAATTTGTTATATTTTTATTGCCTCTTAATCCATTTAATGAGCTAAAAATATCAAAGAATACTTATTGCAGCCCAAAGGAAGAAAAAGAGATCAAAGGTTGAATTAATCCCTCAAAGGCATGATCAAAAGAGGAAAAGAATAAGAAACTAAGAAATGAAGACATTCGGATAAAGGCTATCACATTCGAATGAAGGAAGCAAGGAAGAAGACATTCGAATGAAAATATGGAGGAAGATATTGAAGGAATCATTCGAATGAAGGCTGAGTAATTCGAATGAGTACACGAAAATCAGTAGACATTCGGATGAACATATCGTATGAAGATGCTAAAGAGACATTCGAATGAAAACTAAGTCATTCGAATGAATTGAGAATGAGAAGATATTAGGATGAAAACATCGTATGAAAATGCTGAAGAAATATTCGAATAAAGACTAAGTAATTCGAATGTAATTGAAGAAAATGGAAAAGCTATTTGAATGAAAGTGTTGTTGCATTTGAATGCACAAAAGAAACCAATTGCAAAACCCAAAATTCATTCAAATGGATTTACTGTTACATTCGAATGATAGAGGAAATTGCTATGCAAATGAATAGTAAAGCATGAAATTCATTCGAATGAGCTTTGAACTCATTCGAATGATGCAAGTGGCCAAAGGAAATCAAGCGCACATTCAAATGTCTTTGCTCACACATTTTGAATGAAAACTTGAAGATTCTTTGACATGCGCAAATAAACGTGGTGGATCAAAGATAAATACAACCAACGTTTTGAGCAGTTTTTCACCAAGTGGTCCCCCTCTTCCTAATCAGGAGGGGGGAGAGCACAAAATACTCAAAAAACACAATAAAGAGAGAATCATTGGAAAGTTAGAAGTCTTTTCATTTTGTCTTGTTTAGTAGTTTCAGTTCTTGTCTATTCTTTAAATATTTGCACTTGAGTTATTGTTCTTCAATTCCTAGTTCTTAGTTTTGTTCCAAATACATTACAAGTTTATTTTCAAGTTGTAGTTCATTTCAATAATTAATATAATAGTAGTTCATCTTGTTTTCATTACCTATTATCACTTATTTTCATTCTCAAGATTAGTTTTAGTTGTGCACTTCTTATGAAGATGTGTGGCGAATCCAATCCTTGGACCAAGGCAAGGACGGTGTCCAAAGCCACTGATAACTCAAGATAGCAGAACTTCAGATGTTCAAGTAATAGAAACAAAGATATCTTGAGAAATGTTCCTAATGAAAACCTCAAGCTTGGATTGGTTCGTATGCCTAACTTAGAGTTTCCATGCCATGTACGGGAATTGTTTAACCTGTAAACGTTCTCATACCCAAGCTCGAGTAATTATCTTTCTAAAACATTTTTTATACACTGATTTATGATAGCTGCTTAACATAAAGTCTTCATGTCATGTATGGAGATTGCTTAAACAAAGAGTTATCATCCTCTTAGTAGTATATTTAATGATTATACTCCAAGCTGTTTGCACTTTCAGTTATATCAAAGAAAGCTATATGGGAAATCAGTTGGGTTTTGCACTAGACTTGTCTTGACCCAAGAATTCACCATATCTAGATAACAGTTATATTGCATTTAGTTTAATCTCCTTTTATTCTTGATCAAGTGAACTGGTGTGGTTATCTCCTTCCCTAAGTAATCTCCATGTGAATCGACCCAGACTTGACCAGTAAAAAAAATATAAATTTTTGCTATAATCCACTCGTGCACTGGCGCGTGTAAACACCTCACCCTTTCTTTGAACACAAATAGTTGATAAATGATCTGAGTTAGCCCAAAAAGAATATAAAAAGTGATAAATGCAGGGTGAGTAAAGCAGCAAATTTTGGCGCCATTGCCGGGGAGATTGAGGTAAGCCAATTAATCATCCCTAGTTCTTTTGTTTTTATTGTTTTCTTTCCTTTAGTTTTTCTTCTCTATTAGCTTGGCATGGTGTATGAGACTTAGATCTAGAAGAGTTGTAAAGCAAAAATCATATTCGAAGAACTCTCTGCCTGATTTTGAGCTTTCAGTGTTACATTTACTCATGTCTCGACACGATAATATGTCTGAACATGGTGATGAGAATGGTAGAAATGGTCCTGTTGATCAGGAGATAATGAGGCCTCTTAGGGATTATCTCCATCCTCCTAGACAAACAACACCCTCATGCATTGTCCTTCCCATCAACCATCATATGTTTAATTTCAAACCTGGCACAATCCAACTGTTGCCAACTTTCCATGGCATGGACTTTGAAAATCCATACACTCATATGAAAGAATTTGAGGAAGTATGTAGCACTTGCATAGACGATACAGCTAATGAGGATGTCATAAGATTAAAACTCTTTATGTTCTCCCTAAAAGATAAGGAAAAAATGTGGTTAGGTACTCTCCCACCTAGATCTATAGGAACCTGGAGAGAAATACAAGCAACTTTCTTGAAAAAATATTTCCCTGCCAATAGAATTGTTACTCTTCAAAGACAAATCATGAATTTTGCCTGTAAATCAAATGAAAAATTTGCTCAAACATGGGAAAGGTTTAAAGACCCAGACCATGCTTTTGAGAAATGGAGAGTGGTTAGCTTCTTTCATGATTCACTCACTCCCTAATTGAAAATGCTAGTTTCTACAATGTGCAATGGTAAATTCTATGAGAAAACTCCAGAATAAGCCTTTCACTTCTTTGACACATTGGTTGATAATACAAGGAACTGGGAAGTTGGTCCAACATCTTCTATTGATTCAAGAAAAAATCCACAATCTAGAGGTAGATACCAACTGAGTGAGAATGATGATATAAATGCAAGACTAACTGCTTTAACAAAGAAAATTAAAAACATGGAGCCTAAAAATGTACAATCTGTTAATCAAGTGGAAGTAAAATGTGTTGTGTGTGAAACAAAAGATCATGCAACTGATGAGTGTCCTACCCTACCTGCTTTTAAGGAGGTATTGTATGGGCAGACTAATAACAACCATTCACACAACTTTGAGGTGAGACAAAATCAAAATCAAAGTGGAACCTATTACGGAAACAATCAGAACTACAATTTATATCATCCCAATAATAGAAATCACCCCAATTTTTCTTGGAGAAATGATTCTGGAAATCACTCTCAACCTCTCTTCCCTGCACATCAACAATCCTTCCAACAAAACCAAGGTTCTTCATCCAATACTTACCAACCTCCTTATAGGAGATCTTTGGAAGATACCTTGCATCAGTTCATTCAAAGTCAAATAGGCATCAACAATTAGATTGCAAAAAATCAAGAGCAAACAAATAAAGCCATGGAAGACATGAGAAGCCAGTTAACAAAATTGACCCAAACACTGAGTTTGAGAACCTGGAAGATTTCCTTCTCAAACTAATCCTAACCCAGTTAGGCAGGAAAATCAAGTGGAGTCTTCTAGTGGTGAAAATAACACATATGAACAAGTACAATCAGTGACTATCCTAAGAAGTGGAAAAAGAATTGAAAAACCAACTGATCTTAGGATAAGCCAAACTGTTGATGAGAAGGAGAAATGAGAAGGTTGTGAACCAATCATAGAGAAAAATGAAAAAAATGAAAAAGAAGAAAAAATCAAGCAAAAACAAAAAGAAAGTGGAAAAGGTAAGAACATTGAAAGAGAAATTCAATATCATCCCAAACCTCCTTTCCTCAAAGACTAAGTATTACAAAAAAGGAACAACAAAATGTTGATATATTTATATAAGGTGTTTAAACAACTGAGAATCAACATCCCACTTTTGGATGCGATCAAACAAATACCTTCATATGTAAAATTCTTGAAAGATCTTTGCACTATAAAAAGAAAAATAAATATGTATGGAAAAGCATTTTTGACTGAACAAGTGAGTTCCATTTTTCAATTTAAGACTCCTTCTAAATACAAAGATCTAGATTGTCCAACCATCTCATGTATCATAGGAAGCCAGAAGGTTGACGAAACACTCTTAGATTTAAGAGCAAGTGTCAATCTGTTACCATACAGTGTGTACCAATAGTTGGGGTTAGGAGAACTTAAACCTACTATAGTCACTCTACAACTGGCAGACATATCAGTCAAAGTTCCAATGGGTATTGTGGAAGATGTCTTAGTTCAGGTGGACAAATTTTACTTTCCAGTAGACTTCATAATTCTAAATACTCAGCCCCACCATAGTCCTCAACCTCCTGTCCCAGTCATTCTTGGTAGACCATTCCTGGCTACCTCAAATGCAATCATCAATTGTAGGAATGGAGTCTTGAAATTGTCTTTCAGAAATATGACTGTGGAGATGAATATCTTCAGAATTTCCAAACAACAGAATACTGAAAGTGAAATAGAAGAGGTAGACTAGATTCAAACTCTATCTGAAGAGTATTTTGAGAAAGAATTTGTGAGTGGAACTATGGAAAAAGATAAAAATTTGGAAAATAGCATAGGAGAAAATGGAATACCCATGACTCAATGGATTCCTAAGCTAAAACCTATGGAGCATTTGCATAAAGAGCCATCAACCTCTGTGAGTCATCCCCCCTATACTTGAAAGGAAACCATTACCAAGTGAGTTGAAGTATGACTTTCTAGGTGAAGGAGAGACATACCCAGTAGTCATTTCTTCTAACTTGACCACCCAATAAGAAGTGCAACTGATAGAAGTATTGAGAACACACAAGAAGGCTTTAGGATGGGCCATATCAGACTTGCATGGAATTAGCCCTCTGTTTTACACCCATAGGATTTTCTTAGAGGAAAATGCAAAACCAATAAGGCAGATGCAGAGAAGACTAAATCCCAACATGAAAGAAGTGGTGAGGAAAGAAGTCCTCAAATTGTTGGATGCAGGTATTATCTATCCAATATCTGATTCAAAATGGGTTAGTCAAACTCGGGTAGTACCTAAACGGTCTAGAGTCACTGTGGTGAAAAATGATAAAAATAAGTTAGTTCCAATCCGCCTCTAAACAGGTTGGCATGTGTGTATAAACTATAGGAAACTCAACTCCATGACAAGGAAGGACCATTTTTCTCTCCCATTTCTAGATCAAGTGCTTGAAAGGATAGTAGGCCAAGCATACTACTACTTTTTGGATGGATATTTAGGATATAATCAAATTGATATAGCATTGGAAGATCAAGAGAAAACCACCTTCACATGTCCATTTGGGACATTTTCATATAAACGTATGCCATTTGGTTTATGCAATGCTCCTGCCACCTTTCAAAGGTACATGATGAGGATTTTTAGTGAAATGGCTGAACATATTGTGGAGGTAGTTATGGATGACTTCTCTGTCTATGGAAGTAATTTTGACTTATGTTTAGACAATTTGGAGAAAGTTTTGACTCGATGTGAGGAAACTCATCTTGTGCTCAATTGGGAAACCAAGGCATTGTTTTAAGACACATAGTCTCATCTAGGGGTCTTAAAGTAGACAAAGCCAAAGTTGAAGCTATTTAGAAGCTTCTTGTCCCTAGAAATGTCAAAGACATCAGATCCTTTCTTGGACATGCTGGTTTTTACAGGAGATTTATTGCCTCATTTAGTACAATAGCAAGACCTCTATGTTGTCTATTTTCTCAAGATGTTCCATTCGAATGGACATCAAATTGTCAAAGTGCTTTTCAGAAATTGAAGAATGCACTTATTTTAGCACCCATCATACAACCTCCTGATTGGAATTTTCCCTTTGAACTAATGTGTGATGCAAGTGACTATGCTATAGGGGTTATACTAGGACAGAGCAAGGATAGGAAACCCCATGTCATCCACTATGTTAGCAGAACTTTGAATGAAGCTCAAAAAAATTACACTACCACAGAGAAAGAATTGTTGGCTTTAGTATTTGCTTTGGATAAGTTTAGGTCATACCTGGTAGGATCAAAGGTGATTGTTTACATAGATTACGCTGCTTTGAAATACCTGCTCACCAAGCAAGACACCAAACCACGCCTCATTAGATGGATTCTACTACTCCAAGAGTTTCACATAGAAATTAAGGATAAAAAGGGACTAGAGAATGTTGTAGCCGATCATCTATCTAAAATCCTAGGTCAAGACCTCACTGAGGGTCCCATTCATGATAATTTCCTGATGAACATCTTTTTCATGTGAGTACATTGACTTCTACCTCGTGGTATGCTGACATAGCCAATTATTTAGTTGTAGGTTTAATTCCCAACCATTGGACTAAGCTGGATAGACAAAAGTTTTTCAGGAAAGTCAGAACATTTTTCTGGGATGAACCATACCTGTTTAAATATTGTGCTAATCAGATCTTGCGTAGGTGCATTCTGGAACACGAACAATCAAGTGTAATAAACTTCTATCATACCCTTGCCTGTGGAGGTCATTTCTCCACCAAAAAAACTATAACAAAAATCTTGCAAAGCAGATTTTACTGGCCTACTTTGTTTAATGATGTACACCAATTTTGTTTGTCATGTGATAGATGTCAAAGGTTAGGGAGTCTGACCAAAAAGAACATGATGCCTCTACAACCCATTCTGGTTCTTGAAATTTTTAATTGTTATGGAATGGATTTCATTGGCCCTTTTGTTAACTCATTTGGACACGAATACATTTTGTTGGCTATTGACTATGTCTCTAAGTGGGTTGAGGCAATCCCAATAAGGACAAACAAACACAGGGTTGTAGTGAGGTTCTTGAAGGAAAACATTTTTAGTAGGTTTGGTATGCCTCGAGCCATCATAAGTGATGGGGGTTCTCATTTCTGTAACAAGCTCGTGGCAGAGTTAATGAAGAACTATGGGGTAGTTCACAAGGTTGCAACACCATACCATCCCCAAACCAATGGCCAGGCAGAATTGGCAAATAAGAAGATCAAGCGCATTTTAGAGAAAACTATCAATTCTAACCGAAAGGATTGGTCCTTAAGGTTGATTGATGCTCTTTGGGCTTATAGGATTGCACATAAAACCTTGTTAGGTATGTCTCTCTATCGGCTGGTTTATGGAAAACCATGTCATCTGTTGGTAGAAGTTGAACATAAGGCATATTGGGCCATCAGAAAGATGAATGAAAGTCTAAGGGAAGTGAATCTCAACAGGAAGTTGCAACTGAATGACCTTGAGGAAATTAGAAATGAGGTATTTGAGAATGCCAAGTTACCTAAAATGCACATGAAGAAGCTGCATGATCAACACATTAATAGGAAGAATTTTCATACAGGTTAACATGTACTTCTGTATGATTCAAGGCTCCATCTGTTTCCAGGGAAACTCAAGTCAAGATAGACTAGGCCTTTCAGAATTCGTTCCATCTCAGGTCATGGTGTTTTTGAAATAGAAAATCTTCAATCTGGTTAGGTTCTCAAAGTGAATGGATAATGTCTGAAACCCTACTATGAATCATTGTCTGAACAGGAAGAGAACGTGGATCTTATAGATCCACCCATTGGGTAGTGGTTAATCAAAAAAAAAAAAAACATCATATATAAAAAGAAAAAAATATATGCAATGTTTTGCTTTCATGTACTGTTTTCGCTCTTTATTTTGATTTTGGTATCGTATCAAGCTGATGGACTCACACCTACAATGAAGACTACCAGCAATAAACAAGTAAGCCATTGGATATTTTTGCTTAAAAATTAAAGACATCCAGGTATTCCTTACACCCTTTTTCTTTGATAATTGTGCAAAACAAGTTGGGGGGTAAAGCTATGCTTGAACTGTTGTGATAATCCATGCTTATTTCTACATATATCTATTGATGACATTCTGTGTCAATTTAAATTTTGTGTTTAATCAAAGTTTAGGGCTTTAGAAGTATGTGTGTAAAAAAAAAAAAAAAAGAAAAAAAAAATGAAAAGAAAAAAAATTAAGCAAAAGATTTTTTTTTTTAAGTATGCTGACATTCGAATATCGTATTCAGATGAACTCGGTCATTTGAATGTGTTGTAAGGCATTCGAATGACCCGTGAGCTGTTGGAGTGTAAAACGTAAAAGCATTCGAATAACCCCTGTTATATTCGAACGACGGTGAAAATTCATTCGAATGAGGGCACTGTTGCATTCGAATGACCGGCTAAATCCCTTCACAAATGAGATTACTATTTAAATTTCATTCGAATGGAGGAAAAATTCATTCAAATGAGTGTGTTATTTCCTTAAAAAGCCCCACTCGCATTCAAATACCCTCATGATGATTTGAATAACTCGACCTTCATCCGAATCCATCTCTAACAATCGAATATGGTTTTGTTTATTTGATTTGTTCTTGTCATTAAAAAATATATAAATAAAAATAAAATCAAAAAATATATAAAAAAATCAAAAATCAAAAATCAAAACCAAAATTCTCTCTTAGAGTTTAGATAAGTCATTCGAATGATGCTTTGCACATTCGAATGACTGTTGTATTCGAATAGCCCATAGTTCTTAGTGAGCATATTGCTAAAAACATTCGAATGACCCTCAAAGTCATTCGAATGACCAAGAAATTCATTCGAATAACATTACTGTTGCATTCGAATGAATAGCTCAAAGTCTTCAATAATCAAGTTACTGTTTTAAATTCATTTGAATGAATTTTTCTCACATTTGAATGAGGTGTCCGGTCTTTTAAAAGCCTTCAGCGAACATTCGAATAAACCCTTCTTCATTTGAATCTCCTGTTGCTCATTGCTCTGATACCCAAACCCTCATTCGAATCGTCGAATGAACATTCAAATCTGCCTCTATCATTCGAATGAACCCAAAATCATTCGAATGATTCCTCTGTTAGTTTCATAACCGATACGCAATCCGAATTGACACACCTCATTACATTCAAATCTCCTCATCAATCCGTGTGACCTTTCATCCATCACACCCGAACACTCCATATGAATTCGCATCATCCGTTCCAAATCATTCTTATTCATCTTCCAAGCATTCATTTGAGGTTCATTATGGGTTACCGAAATGGAAGCACAGTGACCAATCATTCGAATAGGGGACTGCTGCATTCGAATGCTTTAAAAGGAGACATTCGAGAGGTAAGGGTTGTTTAAATTGTTTAAATTTTAAGAGCATTTTGTTGGATGAAGGAGTTGTTGGCTTAAGGGAGTGAAGGAGATTATTGTGAGAAGGAGAAGATTGGTTGGGTGATTGAAAGAAAAAGAGAAAGGAGAAACCGAATTGTGCCTACCAACAGTTTGAAAAAATTCCAAGGCCAAGTCCTAGACCAAACATCCACCAATTAGTAATGTCTCCAAAACAAAAACGCTTTAAAGTTGTAGGAGAAAGTTCTAGGGCCTCAAAGAGGTAGAAAAGATAAGAACCCCCTGCCACCCCCACCATTGATCTGAATCCACCATATTCAAATGTTAGGTTCATTAGCCTCACTGTTGAATAAAACTATAGTGTGGGTTATGCAAAGAGACCAGTGCTTTGTGAGAGGGGAATCATGCTAGAACGATTTGAAAAGCCCCCATGTGATTTGTTGTCATTGATTATTGCTAAGGGATGGCAGTCTTGGGTTAAGTTTCAGCACAAAGCCATCGTTCCCCTAGTCAAAGAGTTTTATTCCAATGTGACCAGCAGCAGAGATGACTCAGGAAATAAGTGCTTAATTACTGAGGTGAGAAAGATAAAGATTGAATTAAGGCCCTCTGATATTGTTGAAACATTCCAGATCCCAAGAGAAGCATCATATAGGGACCCTGAGGAAGCAAATGTAGGTTTAGGGAAAAAGAACCTGGCTACGATTTTGACAGAAAAAGATGATGCTATATGGTTAGGTCCTACCCTCCAAAAGAAGAATTTGTCCCCTAAATGCATCATCTTACATAGACTTATTTGCTCACAGTTTATGCCCCATGCATTCACTGGCAGTGTCTCAATTAAGCAAGCCACATTTATGGGGAATATGATCCTAGGGTGCATATAGACTTGGCCAAGCACATCTTTGATACCATTGACTTAGTGGCCAAGAATGTGCATGGAGGAGGAGGACTACCCTTTGGAGGACTGATCACGTACTATGTGTTGAAGAGAGGCGTAAAGGAGAAGGCAACATTTGAAGTTATCAACCCCATAGATAGGATCAGCCCAGCATCTACACGAAGGAGCATAGGGCAGTTGAAGAGGCTAGAGGCAACAACACCTGAGAAAGGAGAAGCATCAAGAAGGCCGGTTGAAGAGCAAGAAGAACCATCTCAAGAACCGCCACTGCAAGAGACCCAGGCAGAGAGGAAAGAGGAAGATCATTCATTGAGGGATTTGTATGAGTTAGTCAAGGGTATACAAGAAAGGCAAGAGAGACATGAGGCCTTACTGGAGCAATCACTCAAGAAGATGCAAGAGAGGCAGGAAGCTATTTTTGAGGAGTTGCAGGTGAGGCAAAGGGTCATCTATTCAGGTGTGATAACCATGTATGACCATTATAAAGCACTAGACCAGAAGATGGGTCAGCTATTAGACATATCAGTTGAAGAGCCACCATAGAAGACCTCCAAGACCAAGTTAGTTGAGGCCGAGACTTGCATTCAAAAGACCATTGACATGTGGCGAGCTAAAGATGGAGCACCTTCCACATCAGGGACACATCCGCAGCCTGAGCATGCTGCTCCTCCATACTCTGACATTCCATCCTCTTCCACTATTCCTCCTCTTGCCGAGCCCTTGACAAAGACCCCTTCAGGTGACTCCACTGAGGAGAACACCATTTTTTATGATGCCACTGATGGCATTGAGTAGTCATAGGATTTTTTTTTCATGCTTAATTTCTATACCTATGAACTACAAAGATTAATTACATTTGAAAGTCACTTTGCTTGCTCTATGCTTTAAATTAATGTGCTTGATGTGTTAGATTCACAACTAGTTACTTGAATGATAATCTTTTGTTTGAAACTAGAATTGTTTGAGATTTAGAACAAGGACCAAGACTGCTTAGGATGCTTTATTTTTGTTCATTTGTTTGGATGGCATAAAACAATACATAATGGTGAATTAATCAACAAATTGCCCAAGTCCTCAAATTAAGTGGAGATTTGTTACCCAAGTAAGTGTTTGAGCCTACTCATAAAATGCTTCATTGATTATCTCATCTTTCAATAGCTTCAAAACAACAATTTGCCTTGAGTATCTTCAATGACAACAACCGAATTTAACTGACTCTAAGCTTTGAACTAGTTGAATGGATATCATTGTTTTATGGAACATGATAGAGGGATCATCTTCTTGTCACTTGAGCCATTTGACATATTTCTTTTTGATCAATTTCCATTAATGGCCCACTTAAGCTTTACATAACCACTTATATTGCTGGCTCCATCCAAACCGTAGCCATGAAAAATTTATCATCCGTCAGTCAGGTCCCGGGAATTATTCTAAAGACTTAGTTTGATCTTCCATTACAGATTAAAAATATATATATATATTTTTCTAACGTTAAAAGACCACCTTACCATTTAGGATAAATGGTTGTCTCTAGGTCTAGGAAATTGAAAACACCCCCCTAGCCATTGAGGGTGAAGCAATGGAGGCTTAGTCATTATCAGTTGGAATAGCATTTAGACTCAGGTTCGAATACGACCAACTGAGCTTAGGTGTCCTGATATGATTTTAGCTATTGATGCATGAATACATCACATGTGTATATCTATTTCAAGTATTCAAAAAACAAGGAAAAAAAAAAGACAAAACCCCAAAGAAAAAAAAGGGGGGGAAAAGAAAAGAAAATTTCCAAATTATTTACCTGTTCTTTCTTAGATAAGTTGGAAAATTCCCGAGACCTGCATGATCCTTTGATTTCTATCAGTCTCTTGGCTATCCCACATCACCATTTGGCCCCATTACCCAGTAAGATCTCTCTTGATTCTATGATTCATGTGATTTCAGGATACAAGTTTAGAATAAGGAAACATGGCTAACTTTGGATGTTGTTAATTGAGACACTATTCTGATCATGATGCTATGTCAAAATCCCTTTCATTCTTAATTGCATTCTTGATAATTAGATGATACCTCTTTGAACTTGCACTACATTTACTCTAATTTAAGGTATATCTTTTGAGGGTAACTTTGAGTGATTATTCTATTGAAGAGAGACATATCCACGGTAAGATTTGCAATTGAAACTTAAAGGATTGAAGGTGATATGCTAATTGATTGAACCACATTTTTCTTGAGAACATGCCTAGCACAAAAGTTCAATAATAAATATTTCTTTATATGTCCAAAGTCCCTAAACTGTTGATCATACATTTTTGATTCACACATAGGATTTAATTCGTCAATGAGTTGTGGATAATGAAGTGTTCTTGCATTTGGTTTGATTGCTAAGGGACTAACAATGTTTAAGTTGGGGGTGTGATTAATGCTCAAAAATGCCAAAAATTTGTTATAGTTTTATTGTCTCTTAATCCATTTAATGAGCTAAAAATATCAAAGAATACTTGTTGCAGCCCAAAGGAAGAAAAAGAGATCAAAGGTTGAATTAATCCCTTAAAGGCATGATCAAAAGAGGAAAAGAAGAAGAAGCTAAGAAATGAAGACATTCGGATAAAGGCTATCACATTCGAATGAAGGAAGCAAGGAAGAAGGTGTTCGGATGAAAATATGGAGGAAGATATTGAACGAATCATTCAAATGAAGGCCAAGTAATTTGAATGAGTACATGGAAATCAGTAGACATGTGGATGAACATATAGTATGAAGATGCTAAAGAGACATTCGAATGAAAACTAAGTCATTCGAATGAATTGAGAATGAAAATATCGTATGAAATTGTTGAAGACATATTTGAATAAAGACTAAGTAATTCGAATGTAATTAAAGAAAATGGAAAAAGCATTCAAATGAAAGTGTTGTTGCATTCGAATGCATAAAAGAAACCAGTTGCAAACCCAAAATTCATTCGAATGGAATTACTGTTGCATTCGAATGATAGAGGAAATTGCCATGCAAATGAATAGTAAAGCATGAAATTCATTCGAATGATGCAAGCGGCTAAAGGAAATCAAGCGCACATTCGAATGTCTCTGCTCACACATTCGAATGAAAGCCCAAAGATTCTCTGACATGTGCAAATAAACGAGATGGCTCAAAGGTAAATACAACCAACTTTTTGAGCAACTTTTCACCAAGTGGTCCCCCTCTTCCATGCACGACAAGCTTAAAATAAGCCAACATTCCTCGAAATTAGGATGGGGGAGAACATAGAATACTCAAAAAACACAACAAAGAGAGAATCATTGGAAAGTTAGAAGTCTTTTCATTTTGTCATGTTTAGTAGTTTCAGTTCTTGTCTGTACTTTAAATATATGCACTTGAGTTATTGTTCTTCAATTCCTAGTTCTTAGTTTTGTTCCAAATACATTACAAGTTTATTTTCAAGTTGTAGTTCATTTCAGTAATTAATATAAGAGTAGTTCATCTTGTTTTCGTTACCTGTTATCACTTATTTTCATTCTCGAGATTAGTTTTAGTCGTGCACTTCTTATGAAGATGTGTGGCTAATCCAATCTTTAGAGCAAGGCAAGGACGGTGTCCAAAGCCACTGATAACCCAAGATAGCAGAACTTCAAATGTTCAAGTAATAAAAATAAAGATAGCTTGAGAAATGTTCCTAATGAAAACCTTAGGCTAGGATTGGTTTGCATGCCTAACTTAGAGTTTCCATGCCATGTATGGGAATTGTTTAACCTGGAAACGTTCTCATACCCAAGCCCAAGTAATTGTCTTGCTAAATCGTTATTTATACACTAATTTATGATAGTTGTTTAACATAGAGTCTTCATGCCATGTATGGAGGTTGCTTAAACAAAGAGTTATCATCATCTCAGTAGTATATTTTATGATTAAACTCCAAGTTGTTTGCACTTTCAATTATATCAAAGACAGCTATATGGGAAATCAGTTGGGTTTCGCACTTGACCTAAGAACTCACCATATCCAAATAACAGTTATATTTCATTTAGTTTAATCTCATTTTATTGTTAATCAAGTGAACTGGTGTGGTTATCTCCTTCCATGAGTAATCTCCCTGTGAATCGACTCGGACTTGCCTAGTAAAAAAAATATTAATTTTTGCTACAATCACACTCATGCACTAGCGAGTCTAAACGTCTCACCCTTTCTTTGAACATAAATAGTTGTTAAATGATCTGAGTTGGCCCAAAAAGAATATAAAAGTGACAAATGTAGGGTGAGTGAAGCAGCAAGAACTAGACTAGAAAGATTATTAAGATACTCCGATATAATTAGGGTTAGGAATACTTAAGTATAATATTTAGTGACTACCTCAAGGCTTGTGTTATAATCTCTCAATTGACACCTCCTACCACACCACAATTAATTAGGGTTTTTGAGGGTAGGAATCATACCTAGTTGGACATAGTGCATTTGATGATTGCTTATACAGATCTAGTCATTTTCTTGGGGGGTTATGTGCTTTTAACTATAATTTATGTCTTAAATGGGGCTCCGTCTAACTCTGTCGAGACAATGCCATATGAGATATGGTATGGGAAACCTCCCAGCCTTAAGCCTGTTAGGGTTTGGGGTGGTTTGGCTTTTGTAAAAAAGCTTAAAATAGATAATTTAAAGGCCCGCATTGACAAAGGTAGATTTGTGTGGTATCCATTCCATTACAAGGGATAATATTTCTATTTTTCGACCAATCACAGAGTTTTGATCAACCAAGATGCTATGTTCTTGGAGAAAGAGTTTCTTCAGGAAGGTGGTGTCGGGAGGAAAGTAGATCTGAAAAAGGCTTCTTCCAAGTCACAGATCTAGCCTAGTCAGGAGGTTGAGCTTGTCAATTCATCAAATGTCATCCTTGAGGTGTTTCATAGGTCTGGTAAAATACCTAGCCCTCTAGAATGATATGGATTTAGTATAGACGTGATGCAATAAATGTTCTTGTATAGCGAGGGCAATCTAGTGGTTGATCCTACCACCTATGAAGAAGCGATATCTGATATCGATTTCAAAAGATGGTTGGAGGCTATGCAAGCAAAAATGGAACCTATGTATTCCAACCAGGTCTAGACTCTAATGGATCCCCCTAAAGGAAGTGTTCCCATAGGTTGTAAGTGCATCTATAAGAGGAAGATCGATGCTGATGGGAAGGTGCAAACCTTCAAAGCGCGATTGGTGGTGAAAGGATATCGCTAGCATCAAGGAGTTCACTATGAAGATACCTTCTCATCGATCACTATGCTTAAGTTCATCAGGATTATGTTAGTCATTGTGACATATTATGATTATAAGATTTGGTAGACAGATGTTAAGACAACGTTTCTGAATGGTTATCTTGAGAAAGATGTATTCATGGAATAGTTGTAGGGATTCTACTAAGCTAATCCTAATAAGGTTTACCAGTTGAGGAGGTTCATTTATGGTCTCAAGCAGGCATCACGCTCTTGGAATATCCGTTTTGATTCTAAAATTAAAAAGTTTAGTTTCAAAAGGAATTCGGATGAGCCTTGCATATACAAGAAGGTAACTGAGAGCGTGAGGGCCTATCTTATCTTGTATGTGGATGACATTCTTCTTATGGGAACAATGTTGGCATGTTGATGTCGACTAAGATTTGGTTGTCCAGTAAATTCTCAAAGAAATAGAGAGAGGAGATGGATAGGTCTTTCCCAAAGCTTGTACATAGACAAAATGGTAAAGAGGCTTAGCATGGAGAACTACAAGAAAGGGCTAATACCCGTTCGGCATGGAGTTCCACTCTCTAAGAAGATGTCTCCACAAACTCCAGAGGAGAGGTAGTACATGGAGAGAGTTCCTTATGCTTTGGTGGTGAGGAGCCTCATGTATGCTATGTTATGTTCAAGCCCTGATATCGCATATGCGATAATCATTACTAGCATATATTAGTTTGACCCAGGTAGGGAACATTGGGTGGTTGTGAATCATATTATGAAGTACCTACAAAGGACTAGGGATATGATATTTACCTATGGAGAAGGTGATCTTCATGTAGACGATTTCACAAATTCAGACTTTCAGTCTGATGCAAATGACAAGAAATCCATATTTGGGTTTGTTTTTGTCATGAATGGTGGAGCAGTTAGCTGGAAATGTTCCAAGTTGGATATAACTGTGGATTCCACCACGGAGGAGAAGTATGTTGTGACATGTGATATTGCAAAGGAATCTATTTGGATAAGGAAGTTCATATTTGAACTGGAAGCTGTGAAGCACAGAAACGGGTCGGAGGTGCCATTTCGGCATTTCTGAACTGTTTCCCATTTCGGAAACAGCAAAAACGGCCCGAAATGTTTTTTGGGCCGTTTGTGTAATTTTCAAAAACATTGGGGCCATTTCGTAATTTCAACAACTTGGCTAGAAACACGTTTCCAGTCGGAAACGCGTTTCCAGCACACGGTATCTGCACTGTTTGCCCTAAAATATTCTGACTGCCTTTTTTCCTCTTCTTTTTCTTTTTCTTTTTATTCTTCTTCTTTTTCTCCTTCCCTCTCTTTTGTAGCCACCATCTGCTTCATCACCGCCATCTACTTCCAGAGCGCCTCATCGTCTGCTTCCAAAGTGACCACCATCTACTTCATCACCATTTTCTTCCAGTCGCCCACGTCGTTTGCTTCTAGAGGCCCTTGCCTCGTTGCCCTCGCCATTCCCTTTTCTAAGACTGTAAGTAAGTTGTCGACTCCTCCCATTCATGTTAGAACAATGATATTTAAACCTCTTAGGCAGTCTGCTGCTGAATTGGGAATTTTCCCAATATTGTAATGCTGAAACTGGAACAGTGAAAGAGCTTTAATAAGAGATATCCGTACCAACAGGCTTAAAATCCAAAAGAACCGCACTCAATGCACAAAACGGAGTGGGATTCTCTCTCATTCACATTTGTTTTATATGTGATTCAAATATTGTTTGATTTATATATATGTTAATAGTTAATTTGGATTTGCATTACATATTCATTTATATTGAATTTTTGTAACATGTTGTTCCTGCCTTTACTGTGTTATATGGTTGATTTTATTAGACCCATTGATCATCCCATTAGCTCATTTGACGGCGAAAGGTAGACAATATTTTAGTGGATGGTTTTGAATGGGTTGAGGGGTGGACTAAATCATGTAAGGATAATAGAACTTTTTAAATATTATTGATGGTTGTTTGAATGCATTGTGAATTTTATGTTTATGTTTCTTTGAATAAATTATAGAACTTATATTTATTGTTTATATTTGAATTTTTTTTTTCTATATTAAAAATTATATTTATAAAAAAACCTTATATTTTTTAAATTTACAGTTTACCCTGCGTTTTCGTTTCCTACCTTTTTAGAAAAATGTCGTTTTCACGTTTTCGTTTCCTATCGAAAACGTCTCCCGTTTCTGTTTCCATGTAACCTAGACTGGAAGTGGTTCCATCCATCAAGTTGTCGATGCCTTCGTATTGCGACAACAACGGGGCTATTGCATATGTCAAGGAGCCTAGATCTCACCATTAATCCAAGCACATTGAGCACCACTTCCATCTGATATGAGAGATTGTAGCATGTGGGGATGTCTAGCTGCAGAAAGTGGCATCATCGGAAAATGTTGCCAACCCATTGGCTAAAGCTTTGACACAAGCTCAACTTGATCGCCATCTTTAGAAGATGGGTATTGGATACTATGTGATGATTTGGCAGTTTTTTATTGTAAGTTAGTATTAGTACAAGTAGGAGTTTGTTAGTGATAGTGCCTTAAATGCTAGATTTACACTACATGAGATGTAAGTGAGTGGCAGTGTAAGTGAGTGGTCGACCCATTAACAATGGGTCTGCACATGTCTATCCACAAAAGATCAACTCCTGCTAGACTCACTCTCAGCCTTATCTTTGCCCTTACTTGGAATGATGCAAGGCGAAAGAATGAGCCACAAGGCCCTGCAAGTATATCAACGAATAATGGAGACATGATCCAAGAATGAAATAGCAACAATAGCCCATCATAAGCAACCTAATCGGAAAGAGAAGAATAAAGTCAATGAATCATGCCCATGCCATGCATACAAGAATTCACGAGTAAATATAAACATGAACAACACCGTGACACTCCGTGCCTTGCACCCATCACCACAAGTGACTCTTGGGGCCTAATAACTCACTCCTAGGGTTGCATTCCTTTGCCATGCAACACTTGAGGAGAATTAGCTCCCACCCAAGTTTATAGTCATATCACATACCACGAGGTTATTGGGGCCAAATGGCTCAGTGTAACGACCCACTCCCACTTACGGGCGCCACCGGTAAATAATCGACCAGATTACTCACCTAACGAACCACAACTGAAGGGTTGGACTATGTTTCAATAGGAAACACGCTAAGTGGGAACTAGGCTTCGTTCTTCCCTTCGCTCCACTCAAGAATCGGTCCTAACTCAAACAAGAAAAACTCAGCTGACTGAGACCCAAAACCCAAGTGAGCTTCACCTCTCTTCAGCTCGCCTCATAGCAAGCCAGAGGTGACCCAGGCACAAAGCTAGCATATCGAACACCTCAATGAGTATTGGGGATTTATGAGAACATACCTCGTTGATCTTTACTCAGTTCGAACTTGGCTTCAACAACTAAAGCCACATATACATCACGCAGATTCACAATCAACTATCATACTATTATGATTACAACAACTAGATACCTCTAGTGCTCAATAATGCTTACATTCAAGCACATGAATACATATAAGAAAATACAGGAGAATTCACATCCAAACATCTTGGGCAACAATGCTAGTTGCCATAACAGCCTCTTGGCACCATCCCTGCCTGCATCTGGACTTGCATCATCTACACATGAGGTAAAACCTCATGAGTCACAAAGACTCAGTAAGGGTGCAATGCATATAAATATGAATATAACCATGTTTATGTATGCTAAATGCATGCAAAATGAGGTTAGGCCCATCCATCCTCACAACCTTCCAAGGTTTGAGGCAACAACCTATCAACCTCCACAACACTAGTCCTCCATATGGCCATTGGTCCATTAGGTCTCACATCATGCAAGATAAACACTACATGCAAATGCTTCATAAAAACATTATCAAACATATTTACCAACTTGTAAGGCCACCTCCGGCCATCCCTTACCTGGCTCGAAGCCTCATCTCTGCCTCAACGAGAACGCCTGCCCGAGCTCCAAGCTCTTTTAGGGTCATCGCCTCCCCGGTTGAACCTAGATGCAAATACACACAAACCCAACTCCATTAACATCCGGCATTAAACCAATGCCCTCAACTTCGCCACACACACCATCAGAACCATCCATCAACAACTCAACAAAAATATACCAACCACGGCATAGACCAGCCATCAATAATTGTCCAAACAATCCCGACATAGGGTTTAATCCAACAAATAACTATTTTACAATAACTCGCTTAATGCAAATAACCTGGAAAGAAAATATTAATTTACCTCGACTCATCTAGGGAGAAAAGCAACCAAACGCCCATACCGGCCTTGCTTTCTATGCTGCCCTCTTGCGCCCAAATCTACATTTCAAGCTTCCAACACGCTCCTTGAGCCCCAAAATAATTTCTAGAAACTTCTCCAGCTTTTCTAGATTTTTTGGCTATTTTTCTCCTTTATTTCCCTTTCTTATATTTTCTTTTATTTCTTTTTCTTTTATTTTTTCCTCATTTCTTCCCCAGCTTCCTACGAGTTGCTCCTCTTCTTCTTCCTCATCGTGACTGCGCACAGCGCGGCTGCCACGGCCATCGCTGGCCTCTCCGGCTGCTTGCCTCAGCCTCTGGTTGACCGCTGCTTGTTGCTTGCCATCACGCGAACCTGCCACCACCGCAAACCACTGCGGCTCGCCTCAGCCTGCGCACACAACAGCTCGCTACTGCCCGTCCGCCATTGCTGACCACCGAAGGTCCTAGCCACCTTGCTTCCTCGGCCTCCTGTAGTGAGCACATCGCCAACCCCCAGCTCAGTTGCTGCTGCTCCTTCTTCGCGTCGACCATAGCCGATCGACCTTGTTTCTCGGTCACTGCAATAGCAGCTCAAGGCTGCTTCTTCCATGGCCGAGCGCAGCCACCTCCCTCTCTCGGTTTCTTCATCGCTCCCTCGTGAGCTCTCTCCTCTCAGCTATAGCTCTCTCTCAATCTCGTCTCTCCCTCAAGATCTCACGAGTGCAATTTTGTTCACCCCCTTTAACAGGGGTGAACATGACCCCCAGTACTTTGGGGGTCAAATTTAACAGAAAGGGACAACAGATCACTGTTTTGTTGTCCCCCCCTCTATTAAATTTGACCCCCAAAGGACTGGGGGTCATGTTCACCCCCATTAAAAGGGGTGAACAAAATTGTACTCCGATCTCACACTCTCCTCTTGCTTCGGCCATTTCAAAATGGCAGAGATTAGGAAGTTTCCTGGAAGCTCCCTTGCGCCCACAAAACATATATATACACATATATAATTATATTACACATTGAACCCCCACATATCTCATAATCCCACTTGAGAAATTAATAATTGCATTTAGGGGATTTTATAATCACACTTGGACCCTCCAAGTTTTAATTAATTATCATCAAAGCCACACAATAACTTGATTTTTCAAAAAAATTAATTACCGACATTTACTCAAAAATATCAATTTCATCCTTGCACCTACACGGGACCTTTATTCCATCTGAAAACGCCTAAGGGTTGGCTTACTCGCCAAACCGGACCATCTTTAGGGTCTCCTCAGCTTCCCGGAGGTCCCCTATGACCATTTGGTACTGGCACCCACTCAGGCTTATATAGAATTTATTCCGAAAATTATTCCCGGTCGATCTCTTCCAGCGTCATTATCCTCATCTCAAGATGCTCACCAATCTCTTGCCCTCTTCCCTGGACATCCAAGTCCTGAGGCACTCCCTGTCGCCCAACTCGACAATTTTTATTAATTAATTTCTCGAAACTGACTCTTGGGCTTCCTGGACCACCTGAGACCCTTTCAAAATAATTAAAAAATTATTTATTTTCAATACCATATAATACCGGGTATTACATTCTCCTAGGATCATGCTCATGAGTACATACACCCTTAAGGACAATTAGCTCCCACCTAATGCCTTGATTCACCCATATGCCATGCACAAGAAAATGAAAGCAAACATGCACATATTATGCACATTGACCATAAGTCTCACGACTAGTTTCATATGAGCCATAATTCAATTGATGACGCACTAAAGAATGCACATTTAATCCCCCAAGATGATTTAATATGGTTTGGAACCAAAGAGGAACTTCCTAAATGCGGACAACACTCTAGAAGAGGAAAATTAGCCACATCGATGGATAAATGCCCAGGCATCTATCGATAGTTCCTTTAACAGTTGGTCGACAGATGCAAGGCCATTTGTTGACTGGCAGTGGCCTTTTAGCCCATGAGTCAACAAATGATAAGTCATATGTCGACTGATAGATAGCTCTAACTCAAGAAAGGGGACTCAAAGTGTAACACCCCTCTCTTAGAACTGCCAAGGAAGAGGTGCTACTGGAAGAGAGACAAAACAAATCCTCACTGAAATCTAAAAATCTGGAATCATAAATAAAATTTACTAACTGAACACATCCTAACTGAGAACATTTCAAATGTACTGCAACAAATATTGAGTTGTCATAACCTGAAACAATAAATACTGGCTAAAAAAGAAATCCCTTATCTAAACATATAAAAATACTCTAAAAATCTTGAGATATAAACAACTCCCAAAAATCTTTTGTTTTTGAACGGCTCCCCGTACACACTCTACTACCTGACACTACTAGGCCCGACGTTTGGAACTCCCCCGCTAGGACCTAGAATGGTGAAGAATACAAGGTGAGCAACAAGGCTCAACAGGTAATAATCATGAAATAAAACTGTAGCTGAATGAACGAACATCGATACTCATGAAATATTAACTGATCTTGCAATGAGGGATTAATCATCAATTGTATAGTTACACATATATTATAAGTATCGAGGCATATAATCTGAAACTGCAACTAAACTGTGTATCAATGCACATAATCTGAAACTAAAACTAAACTGTGGGACTTGCTCCTCGAGGACTGAGCCGCCTCATACAATGCAATGCACATAAACATGCCTACACACACAATATGACGTGCTCCACATAAAGTGGTGCTCCATGCTCACAAAATACCATAACAAGATGTATGCACATAATATCATGCATGCCACATAACAATGCTAGGCACAAGATATAACCTTCATCAAACTATTGGATTGTATAACTATTAGGACTCTTGATTAATGGCATAAGCATGAGAGATTTATCATATTCTGATGTGGGATTTCAATATTTATGAATATTTATCCTTGCATTCAAATAATGACTTGCATTCAGATATACTTAGGATCTTATTTGAATATTATATAGAGCATTCGGATATGAGGCTTTTAGATACGAGGGTATTTGAATATCATATGCTAGCATTCGGATGCATGGATCACACATTCGAATATGATTCAAGTCATTTGGATGTGAGATACTTTATATTATGAGACATATTCGGATATCATTAACTTGTATTCGGATATAAGGGAAAGCATTTGGACATTGTATATGGGCATTTGGATATCACACACATATTTCAAACAAAAGCATCTAAATGTGGGGGATTTTATCCGGATACCTGAACCATCTTATGAAATAAAACATGTAATTTCAGTTTTCTTATTCTAATACAAAGCTACCATAGCTACACCATTTTGAAAGAAACTTGGGAAAATAAATCCCAATCGATATGAAACAATCTCAAGAATGATTCAAATATTGTATTAGAAGGAATCGCTATAAGGAAAAATACAAGACTTGCCCAATAAAACGAGAACTCACTGGACATATATACATATATATATATATTGGTTGTGATAAAAATCTGAGAACGAAACTAAACATGAAATCTGTAAAGGAACTTACAAACTTGAATCCTATAAAGAAAAGGATTACAGGAAGAGAACTTACCTCTAAAAGAAAAAGAGGTAGTAGAACTTGCATAAATCAACGAAAGGAAGGAACTTACATATGTGAATCTTATAAAGAAAAAGATTACAGGAAAAGGACTTGCCTCTAAAAGAAAAAGAGGTAGTAGGAATTTTCCCAATAAAATGAGAAACTCACTAGACCTATATACACACATACATATATCTACTGACTGTTGTTTAAATCTGAAAACAAAGCTAAACATAAAACCTGTAAAGAAGGATTACAAGGAGAGATATTTGCATACATGAATCCTATAAGAAAAAGATTTACAGGAAGAGATACTTGCATACATGAATCCTGTAAGGAAAAGATTTACAGGAAGAGATACTTGCCTTATTCTTCTCGACTGGGCTCATAGATCGCACACAACTTCTCCTATGAAATTCCTCATAGGCTGCAACTCTTGAATTCTCTTCTTGCGGCATGAAAAGAAAGATGGACTATATGCACATATATATATATAGAGGAGAAACCCATAAGTCCCAATCCTTTTACAATTGCAACTCCTAATCCTTTAACAACTTCACAAGTCCTAATCCTTCTACCCTTTCAACTCCTAATCCTTTAACAATTTCACAAGTCCTAATCCTTTATCAATTTCAAATTCCTAATCTTTTATCAACTTCACAATTTCAAACTCTTAATATCCTCTCACACAGATTTATCTTCAAATCCTTATATTTTTTTTCTAATTATCTTCCCATTTATTATTTTCTAAAATATGAAATTCCACATAATCTAAATCCCATTTAATACTATCCTCACAATTTAAAATTATATGCCCCCAAGTCCTCGTCCAATTCGGACTCATACTCGAATTGAAATTTTTACTTGCTCATTATTTTACATGTAAAATATAGATAGCTATCCATTCTCCAACTCCAATTGTAATTCACCTCTCCCAATCCAATCTTCTACTTAACACCTTAATCCTTATCCAATATGTATATGTGTAATAATCTTTATTTTACTATCATACAACATCTAACATATATATATATACCTTTTCAACACAAATCATAATCCCATCTTACTTTGACTTCTCAACACGAATCATAATTCCATCTTACTTTCACTTTTTAACATAAATCCTAATCCCATCTTACTTTGGCTTTTCAACATAAATCATAATCCCATATTGGTTTGGTTTCTAACATAAATCATAATCCCATCTTAATTTAGCCTTTTCAACATAAATCCTAATCTCGTCTTACTTTGGCCTTCCAACATAAATCCAAATCTCATATTGGTTTGGTTTCTAACATAAATCATAATCCCATCTTAATTTCGCCTTTCAACTTAAATCATAATCCCATATTAATTTTGCTTTTCAACATAAATCCTAATCTCTCACCTATTCGGCCCATTATTTATCTTTCCAAATATACCCTTATCATATCACATGCATATTCCTTTTTTTCCTAATTCTCAAAATTGCCCTTCTTATGCTCTTTCAAAATTTTCACATAATCTAAAATTCTACTTAAACCAAAAAATTCAAACACATATAAATAAACTTCAATAAAAACTCTAGGCCCACTAATGGGTCATTACACGAAGCATGTTAGTGTAGGTGCTCTATACCCAATCAGATTGGGCATATTGTGATGTTCTACCCTTGTGTTTAGTTTTGATGATGAAAAATAATACTTTGTTCTATCCCCAAGTCATGAGTCAAGTTTATGGTTTTCAACCAAAATCAATTTCAAATACTTTGTTAAAATGAAAACCAAATGATTTATATTCTTATACATGGAGATTGGCTCAAACATGTATTATGATGAAATCTCCTAAAATGATTTTTCAAATTAGGTTTGAAGTTGTTGGTCAACATAGAGCTAAAATTATTTTACGGCAAAAGACCAACTTGAACATAAATGTGTTTGATGAAAATCCAATCTTAAGTATGAAAATCATTTATGTTAATCTCATATTTCAAAATAAGTTTTCATATTTTGAAGTGTGCATGAAAAGTTTTGGTTTGAAATTTAAACATATGAAAATTCCTTTAGTTCATGCATCATGTCTTGAAAATTGTTTAGATAACGTCTCAAAATTTTTCTAAGTCTGGAAGACTAGCACCTTATAAGGAGACATATAAGAAAATGATTTCATTTTGAAAAACTATCTCCCGGTATTTTGATATCTTCTATCCATTAGTGCTAAAAAGATTTTTAACAAATTTTTCAAGAAATGGAAAGTGTATATCTTGGAGATGGTAAAATCGCAAAATCCTAAGTTTGTACTAAAACCCAAATTCTACTTTTTTATTCTTATGGATTTTTGATTTTTTAGATATTTTTATTGAATCCAAATGGGAAGTACTTTCTTATTTACATTTATGTATTAAAGTAAATGGAAGGTAAAATATAAATAAAACAAAATGAGGACATTTACTTAAACTAAAGAAATGTAAATAAGTGTGTTGTATGTATGTCCTGAAGGATGGCTTCATCTGTCAACAGATGTCTCACCATCTGTCGACCGATTCTTCATTTTTAGACCATCTGTCGACCGATGCTCTTGCATCTGTCGACCGACAGAATGTCATTTCGTGATGCTTCAAGCCATCTGTCGACCGATGCCTATGCATCTGTCGACCGGTAGAATGCTGGCACAAGCATCTGTCGACCGGATCTCTTGATCTGTCGACTGGATTTTAAAAATTTGCTAATCTGTCAACTGATGCCTTGCATCTGTCGACCGTTTGTGTCGCAAAAACCCCCAACGGCTAGTTTTTCCATTCACTCAAAGTGGCTTTCCCACTACCAACGGCAAGATTCGTCAATCGGCTTTCAAGAGACTATAAATACAAGTCAAATGGATGATTCAAGTGAATCAAGAGATTACATTATAAGCTCCCAAGTGCTAAGATCATGGTTGTGCTTAATTGGTAAATTCGTTCTCTCTTCAAGGCTTTGTATTCATTTTGTTAAATTCATTATCAAGCCTTGTATTTATATTTGAGAGATTTTGTAACTGAGAATATTGTTTCTCAGATCCTCTCCTATCTTATATCTCTTTGTAATTTTCCTAGCTTGTTTTGCTAAAGAGACTACATTGCTTGTAGGAGGATTCTGATTCCTAGCTTGTTGTGCTAGAGGACTTGCTTATTGAAGCAAGGGGTTGAATACCTAGCTTGTTGTGCTAGAGGACTTGCTTGTTGAAGCAAGGGGTTGTATTTCCTACCTTGTTGCTAGAGGGCCTATCCGGAGAGATAGGAGGTTTTTAGTGGATTGATTGAAAAATCCTTAGTGAGGAGCTAAGGTAGTGGAGTAGGCTTGGTTTAAGCTGAACCACTATATATCGTTGTGTCTCTTATATGCTTGTGCTATTTATTTCATTTATTCTTTCAAGTATTTCATTAATCCTCACTTTCGTTAAAATCACATTTTTCATTTAAAGGATTTTCAAGTTCAATCAATTTTTTAAAACAACCCAATTCACCCCCCTCTTGGTGTTGGTGCCATAGCTATTCAAATCTAACATATTGTATACTGACAATTGTAATCATATTTATTATTGAATAAGGAGTTATTCAATCTCACAAAGAAGTCGTTCTATTAGTTTCTTATTATTATTGTAATAACCAAATGAAACTAGATAGAAATTCATATGATGTATACTGTGATTAATCTATAAATATGTGAGATGATGTATCACAGTTTCTAGACATTAAATGTCCCTAAGTCCTAGCAATGTCAAGAATGGACATTGGCAATTACGATAAGACTTGTATGTGCTATGTTTTTGCTATGTGATAGCAATGGGGGTCTCACACCCATAGGCATGGGGATGCCCAGACAAGTACATAGGTGACCAATGTTGGAGAACGTGTCACTAGACATGACTCGCCATGAGAATCCATTTTGGTTATATGTTAATGGTATTCTCATACGAGATGGGTGTAACTAATCCTTGGACCTATGGTTGTCATGGTCATCTCATAAGAAGACCGATATGCTTTGACATCGTTTCGATGGGCCTAGACAAAGGCTGCATGTAGGCGATCGTTGGGTATATCATGAGACTTATGGAGATGGGTGCATAGCCAAGATGAGACTTGTCTATCCCTTAATAGAGGATGATGTATCTAAGGCGCATTCGGTGGATATTCACTTTAAATCCATGGCCATGGTGAAAGAGATCAATAAGAAGTTATTGATTTACTTTCTATTAAGTGAAGATATCCAAATGATCGAAGAAAAACTCATGTGATCGTAATTAAGCAACACATCATCATACCTGAGATCACATAGGATATATTGATGAGAGGATCGAATTACACGGTAACCATGCCCGTGAAAGGTTATTTGCGGATATGAATCCTTCTGAATAATTGGGTAGGCATGATGCCTTGCTAGAGGCCAATCTTTTCTTATGTGCTCGTACCAACACATTGCTAACATATTCAGAAGCCTAATGAGTCATGCGCAATAGGCACGGTCCTTGGCTTAAACCAGGAGAGCGGACGTATGGTTAAGTGGGACATTTCGACAAGAAGTTATGCCGTCGTAGGTTCTCACGAAAAAAAAATAAATAGACGTAATGACATCGATATGACGAGGGGTCGTCATAAAGGAAATAGTTTCCTAAAATGGCAATTGATTAAATTAGGAAGGAGTTTCTAATTTAATAATTGTCTATTTGTTAGAGTGGCAAATAGGAAATAAAATATGTTTGGGCTAAATATTAAATATTATATTTGGACTAAATTAGATTTAGACGAAATATTAAATAATAAATATTTAGGCTTGAATTAGATTTGAGCTAAATACTTTATAAATGGATTTGGGCCACTTAATTATATTTATAGTTGGACTAGGATAAGCCCACTTAAGATTCTAGTTGAATTAAAATTAATGGGCTAGCCCAATCCATTAGGGTTTAAGAAACCCTAGAATGTTTTTTTATAAATACCCTTTTATGGGTTGTCCAAATGTAGGAATTAATGGTTGTGTGATTTTTCAAGAGTTGAAAAATGAATGCCATTCACTCTTCCCCGTTTCTTTTTGGCATCGATTTGAAACGTGGGCGTTCTTTTCCGTCCATACACAAGCCACAAAAAGGAAAAGGTGCTATCACTCCTATTCTTCTCTCCTTGTCAATGGACGCGTGTCGCGCATCACGAGTTAGAAGCCAGACGCTTGGACGGCTCGAATCCATGAACGACTCGAAGATCTAAGGTTAGATTTATTTTATTTGTATGTGAATGATTTAATTTCGACGTTGATCTAATCGTCGGGATCGAGGTAAGGTTCAAAATTTTTGAACTATGTTGCTTACCCCGTAGCGATCTTGCTTTACTTTCAGTGGTATTAGAGTCTTCATCGAAATATTTCAATTCCTTACTTGCCGATTCAGTTGTGTTGTTATTTGTGAAATAATTAAATAATTTTTTCATTTATTATTTTTTTTTTCAATTGCAAAACGTTTTTAATGAAAGGGCAAAAGATCGTCTATGACACGAAAAAGCAAATAACAGGGTTCAGGGTGCATACGGATGCACTGGGGCGTCGAAAGACGTAGCCAAGCGGGGCCCACGCGTGCTGGGCACGGCTAGGGGCGGCCCGTGTGAGCTCAGGGCGAGGCCAGGCACGACCGTGAGGGTGGGGGCTCTACTAGGTGCAGCCACGCACGCGTGCAAGGTGCAGTCGGGAGCGAGTGCAACCCGCGACCTGCGCGCGCCCGGGGCCTACCCGCGCGGCCCCCAGACGTGGCCCATGCGCACCCCAAGCACGCTTATTGGGCCTTTTGGCTTGGCAGCATGTATGACATGCTACCCATCTGACTCCCGACCCCTTCCGCTGCCTCGGGCTTCAGTTTGACCCTTCCCCGGTGTCCACGTGAAGCACCCAGGCCAACCCTTCAGTGGCCCAGTGCGTTTCGTACCCTCAGGTGGGGTCCAACTAAATTGTTTGGCAATTTTATTATTATTTTTATCTGATCCATGAGTGTATGACACCTATGGGCCATGATTAAAAATGGGTCAAGGCCGTTAATTGGATTATTTATTAATTATTGGGCTGCTAGTGTATGTTTGACATGCATTGGTTGATCCAAGACTTGTTGAGCCTTGTTAGTTAGACTAATGGATGGAGCCCAAGCACACACAATTAAAACTATTTTGTTTTTCCAAAATTATACAAATTTTCAATTTATTGAAAGCGTTTCATTAAGATTGAAATAGATGCGACAATTAATTAACATAATCTAAATGAATCAATGTGATTGATTGCATGGGTGTACGGTATGGATCGAGTCGACCATTTATTTTATGTTGGGAATGAATGCTTGTAAATTTGGTTTTTGAAATTGGGCTTGCATGTCCTGCCTCTCTTATACTCTAATGTACATTCTCTTCTCATCTCACTCCCCCTGAATGTAACTCAAGGTTTCTGATAATATGTAATGTATGTAGAATAGAATAGAGTAGTGATAGTTGTAGTTTGTATGAAGAGCAAGAGATGGAGCCAAATTGAAGACAAAATTCGAAGACCAATGAAGGCTTGAGGAATTTGCTTGAGAAGCAAGTTGTGATTCTTCACCTAGGTTTGACCTGCTAGCTTCCCTTCTATGGCTCGAGGGGGCTAGCCGTAGTTATCCATACCATACACTGGTTTGAGTCATTTTTTATGCATGATTAATTTGATTAATTGCATGTGATGAGACCTAAATAAATAAATAATAAATCCCTCATTAATATTAAGCCAACTTGCCTTCCATCATTATGAAGCATTAGGTTTCTAGCTGGCACTTGATTTGTTGAGTCACTCAAGGTCATATGTCACCTATGATTCCTATGTTTCATAGGCCATGAGATGTCCCTAAATGATGGGTCTGACTTAACTAGAAAGGTGGGGTTTGTTGAGTCACTCAAGGCCTTACTAAGTATAGAGGCAAAGATTGGGAGTCACATAAGATGTGCTTAACAAGGAGTTATTAACCCAATGAAACTAGGAGTTGCATGGAGATGCAATTGGTAGCAAGTACCTACCTAATCGATCCTAGCACAATTTGTTGAGTCACTCAAGGTTGTGCGAGGGGAGATGAGATCCTAGCCCATTAGGAAATCTTCCAATAGGATTTCCCGAGTTATTTCTTGAAGATGGCAAACTCGTAAAAAATAGTGGGAGCAATCATGAAATGTTACTTCTTGCAATTTATGATTTCATAATTCAATATGATTATAATAATATCTCTATATTCAGTTGTTGATCCGGAATGTCTGGAAACATATCGATAAGATCGATACTCGAGAGCAATAATACCTTCAACGGGACTAATTTCTATGACTGGAAGATCTTCTTGAGGATAGTCCTCACATATGATAAGATTCTTTATGTGATAGAAAGCTATCTTCTTACGTAGTCACCAGTTGGGTAAATTGTAGCACATAAGGCCTGAACGATGCACAAGGGTGATATGATCATCGCTTGATGTATCACCTTAGCTACCAAGATCTCGGAGCATAAGTGACAACATAAAAGTTATGATGTATATGAGATCATGGCTAGGCTTAGGGATCCTTTGTTGAGAAGCATGTCATGGAGATGATACGTTTTATCAATAGGTTGCTAGAGCTGAACTTGGGTATGGATGCTGAAACTTACCCTAGATTTGGTGCTACAGTCCCTCCCTAATGGTTATGGAAGAGACTCTTGGAGAGTTGTTGTCCATGCTAAGGGACGTCGAGCCTAAAATTGTATAAAGGCTAAGGGAAGTGTTCTCTTACTTGAAGGGCCCAAGGCGCATAGGAGCAAGCCTAAGAGTGAGAAAGCGCCATCTGGAAGAGTCCAGAAGACCAAAACGCAAAAGGGCAAGGAGGATGCAGTCTATCTCTACTATGATAAACTAGGAGGTGTAGAGTAAGAAGAGTTCTACTCAGGACACTTCAGGTATTTATGTTATTGGAATTAATTTATCTACTTCTGATCAATCCACATAGGTATTAGATACTGGATCTAGTGCTCATATTTTCACTTTTGTGTATGGGCTTAGGAGTATGAGGAGATTAACAATAGGAGAAGTGTACCTACACATGGGAAATGGATCAAAAGTTATTCCATTAGTTGTAGGGACCTATTTATTAACATTGCCCACAGGGCTTGTATTGGAGTTACATAACTGTTACTACAATCCTAGTTTAACTAGAAATATAATATCTAATTCTTGTTTAACAAGGATGGATATTCATTTTTATTTAAGAACAATAGTTGTTCGTTATAAAAAATGAGTTGTTTTATGGTAAAGCAACTGTACGTAACGGTTTGTATGTCCTTTATTTTGATACTCCTATCAATAGCATAACTATTAAGCGACTTAAATCAGGTGATTTAAATAGCACTTATTTATGGCATTGTACACTGACAATTGTAATCATGTAAGTGCTCGAGACCTAATCAGATTGGGCATATCTCTTCTGTAGGTGCTCTAGATCCAATCAGATTCGGTATATTGTATACTGACAATTGTAATCATATTTATTATTGAATAAGGAGTTATTCAATCTCACAAAGAAGTCATTCTATTAGTTTCTTATTATTATTATAATGACCAGATGAAACTAGATAGAAGTCCATATGATGTATACTGTGATTAATCTATAAAGATGTGAGATGATATATCACAATTTCTAGACATCATTAAATGTCCCAAGTTGTAGCAATGTCAAGACTGGACATTGACAATTGCGGTAAGACTTGTATGTGCTATGTTTTTACTATGTGATAACAATGGGGGTCTCACACCCATAAGCATGGGGATGCCTAGACAAGTACATAGGTGACCAATGTTGGAGAACGTGTCACTAGACATGACTCGCCATGAGAATCTATTTTGGTTATATGTTGATGGTATTCTCATACAAGATGGGTGTAACTAATCCTTGAACCTAAGGTTGTCATTATCATCTCAAAAGAAGACCGATATGCTTTGACATCGTTTCGATGGGCCTAGACAAAGGCTACACGTGGGCGATCGTTGGGCATATCGTGAGACTTATGGAGATGGATGCATAGCCAAGATGAGACTTGTTTATCCCTTGATAGAGGATGATATATCTAAGGTGCATTCAGTGGATATTCACTTTAAATCCATGGCCATGGTGAAAGAGATCAATAAGGAGTTATTGATTTACTTTCTATTAAGTGAAGATATCCAGATGACCGAAGAAAAACTCATGTGATCGTAATCAAGCAACACATCGCCATACTTGAGATCACATAGGATACATTGATGAGAGGATCGAATTACACGATGACCATACTCATGAAAGGTTATTAGCGAATTATGAATCCTTCTGAATAATTGGGTAGGTATGATGCCTTGCTAGAGGCCAATCTTGTCTTATGTGTTTGTACCGACACATTGCCAACATATTCGGAAGCCTAATGAGTCATGCGCAGTAGGCACGATCCTTGGCTTAAACCAGGAGAGAGGATGTATGGTTAAGTGGGACACTTCAGCAATAAGTTATGCAGTTGTAGATTCTCACGAAAAAAGAATAAATAGACGTAATGGCATCGATATGACGAGGGGTCATCATAAAGAAAAGAGTTTCCTAAAATGACAATTGATTAAATTAGGAAGAAGTTTCTAATTTAATAATTTTCTATTTGTTAGAGTGGCAAATAGGAAATAAAATATATTTGGGCTAAATATTAAATATTATATTTGGGTTAAATTAGATTTGGACCAAATATTAAATAATAAATATTTAGACTTGAATTAGATTTGGCTTAAATATTTTATAAACAGACGCTTGGACAACTCGAATCTGCGATCGACTTGAAGATCTAAGGGTTAGATTTCTTTTATTTGTATGCGAGTGATTTAATTTTGACGTTGATCCAATCGTCGGAATCGGGGTAAGGTTCAAAATTTTTTAACTACGCTACTTGCCCCATAGCGATCTTGCTTTACATTCAAAGCATGCAAGTTTCACCAATTTGCTTATATGATCTACACCCTAACACAAAATGCATCATTCCCAAAGGTTTATATGGGAACAAACCCTATGTTAAAGCTCAAAAGAGACTAACAAAATCAAGTAAGAGACTAGGGAGATTTACAATCATTTTTACATAGGCATCAAATAAGAATAAGCCTTTGGAAAACCCAGTTTTCAGACTTAGCCTCCCACTACTCCAAAGTCCAAAAGTTTGAGGAAGAAAGAGAGGAGAAGAACTTGCCTTAAACTCTTCTTGATAGCTTACTTGAGATGATATGCCTCCAAGATCTCCTTACTTCTTACACTCAACAAGAGTAACTAGCAAAAAGAGATAAAGGAGAAAATGAAGATGAAGAAATCTTTAGTTCACAACCCCTTTTGGGGCTCAAACAATCAAGGAAGAGGAAGGAGAAGAAAACCCTATCTTTCTTGCTCTCTCTCGATGGCCACCCCTTCCTCCTCTTCTTTCATTAGCCTTCTAGTTCCTTCTTCTCATGTCACAATTGAGCATTTCTTTGTATATATATATATACACATTTCCACCCAATTACTTAAATGCCCTTAGTACCCAAACACTTAAATGAAAATTCCCTATGTTTAAATGATAGTTTAAGCACTAATTAAGCACCACCAACACCATACAACATTTCCACACGTACCTTAAGCCATTGTAGGTCCCACTACCATTTAAGTCAACCCTTTGACTTTCCCCACTTCCATGCCAATCACCTAAAATACCATAAGTAATTCCTCAAAAATTATTACTCTAACAAAATAAATTATCCATTCCGAAATATATCACCCAGATCCAGTAAGGTTCATTATAGAGTCACACGCCATATTGCATGGGAAGCATACAGTAGACATGGGTGGGTGTTGGTAGAACATCCATTGAATGTGACACCTACAATAGATCGCATGGATTGAAGGATTACTGATTTATTGTTGGGTGTCGATTGTGTATCTGGTACATAGAACAAATGCGACAGAGTTGTCTTCCGCACCGGTGTCAAGGATTTATTTTTTTGAGCAAACCTATCCGGTGTAAAAGGTAGGGACACTCTTTATGTGGTCTCTATGTAGTGGTGTATGGAGGCAAATATTCGCTAAGGGAATCCATTAACCTCCATTAGATTGAGGCATACATCTCGCGTGGTCTGTGTTGGTAGTGATTAGAAATGCACTGGATAAGGTGAGTATGAGATTAAAAAGAGTTACAATGTTGAATTTGACATGTTACAATGATCACACCTTACTAGATTAGACCTAATTACTGAGTCCTGTGAATTTAATCAGTCCATGGCTCTCACTCGGTTGGGATGTTAGTCAGTAAAGGGACTATAGTGCACAATAATCCAAGAGCCTTAATAGGTTCATATGAAGTTGGACTTCATTATCATTAGGATCGTCTTATGTCTTGGCTCGAGGATACTCGGGATCTTTTAGGGTGTTTTGGGGATTTGGAGAGATCTTTTAATAAGTTGAAGGGTTTGACAAACATCAAGGAGTTGACATTGTCCTTATTGCTACATGACTGTGAACCTAGAAAGTCACACGCATACTGAGTAATGTAGTGGATTAGTAATCCATTACTATTAATGTGTTCCCTGTCACTAATGGTTAGTGTTGTTGGTTATGCCTTATTGTTATCCTTGTGGATCTATGTATATGGGAAACCGCTATTGGATAGTAAGGCATGCTATTAAGAGTTAATAGTGAGCTAAAGTGTAATATGCTAAAGCTTGAGCTAGATGGCTATAACCAGTTGACATGTGCGTGGAGAGGTTAACCACCTCAGGCTGTCGACCGATGCTCTCATGCAATTCACATGTTCAGTTCTGTTGATCGATGCATGAGGAAAGTTGACTGCCTAAAATGTGGACCGAGTGGCTCATATTGCAGATTGTTTCTACCATAAATGCTCATTTTCTTGGTTACATTAGAGCATTAAATGCTCTGATGGTAATGATGAGGACACGCATGGGAAAGAGAGAAAAGCATTGACGGCAAGCAAGCGTGAGGGAGATGGATTTAGCAGTGAATTGTGGAGGCTACCCTTTAAACGAGTTGCTCCCTTTCTTTTTCTTTCACTCCTTGTTCTTCTTCTGCTCTTGTTGTTTGTTTCCTTTTTTTCCTCCATAGCTGTTGTTGAAGCTTCCTCTTGCTCCAAGCTTGGTCGATGTAGCTTTCATCTTCATCTTCTCCCTCATAAATTAGATGTTGGACAACCACGGTGCAACCAAGGAAGGGACTGCATATAGCTTCGTGTCACCTTCATCGAGATGGTCATGTATGGTTTTGTTCGAGGGTTCCATGGTAGCTCAGGAGTTAACCGACTAGGTTTTCCACAATTGGGAAGGTGGACTAGTTGAATGTATTTACGAATCATAACACACCTAAAAACTAAAAAAATTTAACCGTAAATACTTTTAGGATCTATCCAAGGGAATAGATTATGGAATAATGGCAAAGGATTACCTCTTGATGCAAAGATCCAATCTCAAAAAGTGGTGATCATGAAGCTGTTCAAGTGCCTAGCCTCTAACGATATCCACGTAAACTTGAAATCCAAGAAACTTGCAGGGGTCCCTAAGGATGAAAAAGTGCTAGCTCAAGAAGGCAGTGTGGGAGCTTTCTCTCATGCATGTTAAATGGCATTAATAGCTAAGAGATATACACGATTAGTTACAAAAAGAACCAAATAAGGGCTATTTATAACCCTTAGGCACAAAACCCTAATTGAGGTTTGGGTCGCATGCTATTTTAAGCCCATGTTTTAAACACTTTAAAACATAGAATTGGGCTTTCCCTTTTATTCTCCTTCTTGGGCTTTATGTTTTAAACACTTTAAAGCAACTCATTGGGCCTTAGTTTTAAACACTTTAAAACAACCCATTAAGCTCCTCAATCCACCCAATATCCTTAGGTTAGTTTCATAAATAAACCTATATATTAATTAAGTAACAATCCACCAAGACCCAAGCCCTTAATTTGGGTAGCTTAGTCCAACTAGGCTTTCAGGTGAATTATGACAAACATAATTAAAAGATTTATTGATTATAAGTTCTAAAATATTAACTATTAATATTTTAGAACTCTAACTCCTCATTAGGATTCCTCAATCCTAATTGAGCCCATCATTATCGTGTAACTGCAAACCCTTATTGCATGTAACACATTAGACTTCCACATATGTTGGCCATGACTTTATCAAATAAATCCATAGACCATGCATGGAATCTAGCAACCTATCATGGCCCCCAATTGGTAGAAGGATCAATTTATGATCACTGCCTTTAGTGATGGTCTTTGATGGCGATTTTTTGCAAGTATACAAATCACACAAGTAATAAAGCAGTGAGTAGAGTATTATTCCCACGAGGATCGAGTGATAATTATCAAAATTATATTAACCAAAATGTTATTTAAACAATTGATTATGGGAAATTAATTTAAGAAAAGAAAATAATAACACATAAAGTAAATATGGAGAGTTCCAAGATTTGGTGAGCACTAGGATATTTTGATTTCACCTAATTAATCTAATTTAATTTAAATGGCTGATAATCCAAATTTAATTATTTATGCAATGATAATTAACCACACAAGTCAAATTTTCACTTTCGTTCCAATTATATTCTTGTGGTATTTATTATCTAGATCAAGTTATAGATTTTTCCTTTCGGTCTAAATCTATATCAACATATTAATCAAATATTGGCCAAGTATTTGATAACATTAAGCATAATAATAAACACTTGCATGAATAAAGAAAATCAATCCATAAAAATCAAATTATTATAATTAGACTATATCAAAACACCCTAGTTATAGAGTTTAGTTCATATTACAAATGATGTAATCCATAACAAAACAAATGAACATAAATATAAAATTTAAAGGAAATGGAAGAAGAGAATAAAACTCTTTTGATATGTAGGATTTGCTTCTTCAAAAATGTTGTCACCAATTCTTGAATAAATCTTCCACCAAGAGTGTTTCAATTCTTTAATCCTTCAAGCTCTCTCTCTCCTCTAACTCTTCCAATTTTCCAACATTCCTTCTCTATTTATACTAATTCATTTCTTATTTTCCTTAATTTTCTCCTTAAAACATGGGATACCCTACCTCCATGTTTTCCTCTCCATGTTTTTCTCTTCCATGTTTTCCTCTCAATCTTTCATGCCACCAAAGTCTACTCAAAAGTTTAGGTCTCATACTCAATACAAAATAATCACTCAAAATATCAAGAATTACAATTTAGGAATTTTTGTAAGATATGAGCTTAATTTAATTAAACTTTTGGGGTAGGCTTCTTAGGTCCAATTAGGCTTAATTATTCATGAAATAGGAAACCCAAATAACCCTTAAAAGGCCTCTTAATCCATTTACAAATCAGCCCAACTTGGAGAAAATGGAATGCAAAATTTGCAGGTAATGCTGAATTTTTGACAGCTTTGACCTTTTGTCACTCCAACAGCCATAACTTTCTATAGAAAATTCGGATTTACGTACCATTTGAAACGTAGAAAAGTCGACATATAAAGCTCTTACATATATTTTTTTAGAATTTTTTGACATTCCAATTGATATAACTTTTATTTTTAATCGGACCCTTGAGTAGCAAAAATCCATAACTTTTGCTCTTCTTTCTCATTTTTCCTTTAATCCTATCAATGTGATAAATTATATGTGAGAGGTCTATATGTCGATAAGATTGAGATGACTATGCCAAAATTAGTGTGGTGAGATTGAGATGACACATCAGAACTCTTTTTGACATTGGAACACTTTCCAATCAAATGTACCTTGGTTAGGAGTTTCTACAATCAGGACCACCACTGATCGCATAAAATGTTCACCTCACGCTGGATGTCGATAGATCCCATTAGCAATCACCTATCTCCATATGCCATTACACAAGGACCATACGGTGCATCTCCCACCTGTTAACTAGATGGTTCTTAACAACGACAAATCTCTGGCACCGACACATGAAACAACTATATTGCTTCTGGTCAAAGGACTAATTAGCGATCAACCTTGTAAAATTTTTATTATAATTTCACTCTTATTTTGATCTTAAAATTGGTTTAAATTGAATATTAATATGTATTTTGTGATTACATGTAGGATTAAAAAAATAATATAATAATGATAATAATAATAATAAAATGAATATAATATGATACATATCTATATATAATACATACACATATTCATGCATGACACATTTATATATATAATACATTATAATATATATTCCGTGCCTTAATATACATGCATGTGTAAAACATATATACATATAATATAATAATACATATACACATGTTACAGCGTGAAGCAACGTGAATTGGAAGCAGTGTGAAGTTGCAATTGAAGGCCCATTAAATTAAAATTAAATGTAGCCCATGGACAAGCGCACAGCAGCCCAGAATATGAAGCCCAGCCACTGATCAATTGAAGCCGAGCTGCTATGCGATTGAAGTGCAATTAAAATGCCATTTGAATGCCAGCCGCAAGCTCCAATTGAAAAGCCCAGCATCCCATGCGTTGAGCCAGCCCATGAAGGCCCACCAATCAGAACAGTCACGCAGCAGCTTCTTAAACGCGGTCCCTTAGCCGTAATTTTATTTAATTTCAAGGGCAGCGCTGGAGAGGTGCGAGATTTATATATATATACACGCAGTGCACCGAAGAAGCCCCATCCGCCATTATCAGCAACGAGAATAAGGGGCAGAGAGCAGCGCCGGACTGACAGCAACATGAGGAGGGGGTCCGATTTTCCTTTTCTATAATTTTATTCACTGTTCATTTTAATTTCTATTTCTTACAGTCCGTTTGTCCGTCTCTTGTTCACCATTTTGCAGTCTTCATTTTGTGCGTTGTCTTCAGTAGAATAGAGATAGATTAAACTGCTCTTTTATATTCTATTTGTGTTTCAATCTTGTTATTACTTCATTCACTGTATTGATCTCGTTCTCAATTAAAATTGTGTGTTCTCATCTATATTAGTTCTTTCATTATTCTGTATTGATTTCGTTTACAGCTACTGCATTAGTTTTATTTGTATTGCTTAAATTCTCTTTGCTACAATTTATATTCTGTAATTTAGTTTCAGTATTTTAATTTCAGCATTTTAATTTCTGCAACTTTAATTTCTTATTATTTAATTTATGTCATTTAAATTTTATTATTTAATTTCTGTCAATTAATTTTTAAATAAAGACGTGTGACTAAGTAAGTCTTGGACCGATGCAAAGACAGTGTCTAATGTCATGAATAACCCAAGCAAGCCGAACTCCATTACTTAGTTAAGGTTTTGAAATTAGACTAAGAATTTTTACCAAAACATTTGGATTTGGATTGGAGTATATGCCTAACTCAGAACCTTCATAACATGTATGTGGGTTGTTCAAATTGGTAATACCGTCATACCATACCCAAGTTTAAGTGTCATATATTTGCATTTTGATTTATGTTGATTGCTTAAATTAAAGTCAACATGCCATGTATGCTAGTTATTAGAAATAGAACCATCATCATCTCAAAATGTAATCAATAGCAAAATTTTACAATCTAATTTTCAAATCTGATGATAGTATAATTTTATGCTTGCTTGGGGAATGAATGGATCGGCATTGAAGTTGTCTTGTCCTGAGACGTTTTACTTTCAGTGTTAATTCACTTTTCAATTTTCCCTACATCACAGCACACTACTTCATAATTTACTTTCATGCACTGTTTTTACTTATCTTTTAATAATTGACTTCCATGTGGATATGACTTACCAGTTTAAATTCTATATTGTATAAACCTTGTACGCTGGCAAGTGTGACCCCCTTGTGAGTGTGTCTTTAGGATAGTTAATTTTTACGCAAGGGTAAGAGTCGAACAAGGACCAATAATACAATCGAAGTCTGTGATAAACCATAGATCTTCTAAGGTATGTGATCTATCACTTATGTCACATTCAGTAAGTATTCTTCTAACACCTACCTACATGTATACTATATCCATCTCATGGATTATGGCATGCGACTCACGATCCTTTATCATTAATATCTCACTACAAAAAATTAGAGTTTTAGCGAAGAAATTTTCTGTCGCTAAAACATTAAAATTCGTCGCTAAAAAATTTAGCGACGGATTTAGAGACGAGAGACGATCTATCGCTAAAGTTGGCGTCGCTAAATTTTAGCCACGGACTTGTTTTGCGACGGATTCAACGAAGGGATTAGGCCCGTCGCTGATCAGCGACGGGCTCCACTCCCATCGCTGAATTTTTAAAATAAAAAAATTAAAATAAAAAATTTAAAATTATTAAAATTTAAAATTTAAACGTAAATTAAAATTATTCTGATTAGCGACAGGCCCGTCGTTGACCAATTATTTTTTAAAATAAAAAAATAAATTATTAAAATTTAAAATTTAAACGTAAATTAAAATTATTGATAATTTATATAAATAAAAATTTTTAAAAAGTTAAAAAACAAAATTTTTTAATTATTTTCTATAATAATTTTAATAGATAAAATAAAAATAAATTTTTAAAGTAAATTAAAAATAAATTTTAAAAATTTACAATAAATAAAAATATATTTATAAAAAAATTCATATTTAATTATTATTCGAATTTTTTTGATCTTTTATATTTATTTAAAAGAAAATTTATATATAAATGAAATTAATGATAATTAACAATTTATTTTAATTAATTATTATAAATTAAAAATATATTATTTTTGAAAAAATCAAAATTCATATTAAGTCAAACTAAGTTCATATCAAAATTCATAAGAAAATTGAATTTGTAAGTCAAACTGATTAATTCATAAATATTCAGTTACAATCATCATCATTACAATCCTCATCATCAAAAAATTGATTACTCAGTCCTCGTTGAATCGATGGTCCAGATTGCTGATAAGACGGGCCAAGTTATTGTAATGTCATCATTTGTCTATTCATCTACTCTTGCCACACCATCATCTGTTGTTGTCACTGACGCAGCTGCACATTCTCATTTCTCACCTCTGTCACCTTCGCATTCAGTTGAGACTCGGTGGATTGCAGATAATTTTTCACATCGATGACCTTGGTTTAAGCAGAATGTAACTCCTCGTTCAGCTGGGTGACCCTCAGTCTCATTTGTTTTAATTCCGTCGACAAACCATATGAACCACTGGAACTGCTATCAGATCCAACCGGGAATGACTACCTAACTTGAGAGCCGAGACTATAGATATGACCATTCTTATTCCTACCAAAGACAGCTTGATAAAAAATTTGACGTTTATTGATTGTAAGTGGAGAGGACGACTCACTACCGTCGGTTGATGCTGAAGATGCCTTTACACTTAATCTCTCGAACGCCTCCTATATAAATTAAAATATTAACATTGTCAACTAATTAAAAAAATCATTAAATTGTAATGTTTATTAAATTGTACAAAATACAATTACCGTGACAGTCTTTGATCTATTATCAACCCAAACTTCTTGTCCTTAATCATTCTTTGGAGTGTGGGTTCTCCTAAAAGTCTCAAATTCATTGGGCTCGCAGTCTAATTCCCTTGCCTGCATGACAAATATATGAAATAAATAAAAAATATTATAAACTATTATATAAATTTATAAAATTTACATTTAATTAGTAGAAAAACTAATTACCATCCTTCTTCGGCTCTTTGTGAAAAGAATGGATCCACCTGTGTGGATTGACCCACCAGCCTCGGATGCGTGATTCTTTTTGTTTTGTTCTACTCTATTCTTATATTCATCTTCATCCCACTTGGTCTGTAATGCTTGTTGCACCATCGGATCCATCCATTCCCCCTTATCTGCACCTCCTTTAATTTTGTTCAAATTATTTCTAAAATTTCTCAACCAGATTTATTCCAAGTGATCCATATACAATCACTCTCATCGGGTTGCCACTTAAACTTCTTCTATAAGAAATTAAAAATGAATAAATATATATATAATTTTAAATTTAAACTTTCTATAATTAAGAATTGTAATTAAACTTACGCTAAATTCGTCTAGCCACATTTGTAATGTTAATTTAGGCACGTCATCTCAATGAAGCCAAGCTTCAATGTACTGTCTCTTCCAAATCTTGGACTGTACACCTGGTGGGCCAACCTCGAGGAAAAAACTGTAAAACCAATATTTATCATATAAAAAATTGCATTTGTATGTAAAACAATCACAAAAAATTAATTAAAAAGAATATAATTAAGATACTCACTGATCATAGTTCTGATTACAAGATAACTCTACTCGGTGATCACCTCGATTGGTATTAATCGGCTCAAATTGAGTCAGGTCAACATTCTGCGTAGGAAAAGATGTCGAAGGATGTGCATATGGTGTCAACATAAATGAGTATGGATATGAACCTCTTATGGGATGAAAAGTAGACCCAAGATAGGGAACAGAATGTGGTGCAGTCTCACGTGGGTGGGATTGTAGAATAACCCATATGATATGGCATAGAGGGGAATGGTTGTTGGAACTGAGGCATAGGAACGAAAGCATGTGGGTGCGATGGTTGAGGATATAAAGGAGTAGATGGAACAACATGTGTGGAGACAAAAGGAGAAGACTGTGAACCAGCATTACTAAGATCTTGGGAAGGTGTGTCCCTATAAAATCGACGTCTTCCTCTACCCCTACTACCCCTACCCCTGCTTGGTTCGGGAGATGAATACCCTAACATCTGTTTCTGAAATTACATGAAACAAAATAACACGATAAAACCTATAAGGTCACAGACATTAAAAAAAACAAAAGATCGATATTATATCATAATATATATATTTAAATTCACATGTATTTATAAATATATCAATCTTCTTCTACAAATTCATCACTATCTATGTCATCAGACAATAAATCATCTTCGTTGTCTTCTGATATAGATTCTTTCTCTGCATCATCATCTTCTTCTTGTTGAATAATATTTGAAACATCTATTTTCTCGACAATCCCATCTAAATCTTGTAAACTACCTCTAAGATCATCATTTTGTCAATTTGCGGGAGTTCTAGTATTTCATCCTCCTGGAAAGGTTCTACCATATTAGCCTCGGGAGCCGTTATTGTAAGTCGTGCCTTTGTTTTAATAACAATCATCCAATCACGTTTATCACAACAAGTGCTGGGGTACGACGCGTAATATACTTGTTCAGCTTGTTGAGTAAAAATGAAAGGATCATATTTCTTAGACCTTCTTGATGATCGAATCTTGATAATACCATATTTTTGGTGGATTTTGGTTCCCCTAAGACTTGGATCGTACCATTTACTTTTGAACATAACTACCATTTTGATTGGTAGGCTTGTATATTCTAATTCAATAATATCTAAAATTTTTCCGTAATAATAGGTCTTTGAGGATCCAACCCTTTTTCCGTGCTACTCTCTTTTCAAACATAATTCAGAAGGCAAGTTATATGGTGTCACAATAACCAGCCAACAAGAATACGGCCGACCCGAATTACCATATGGAGTGAATCCATCTGCACAAAGACCAAGCCTCACATTTCTAGGATCGGCGGAGAAGTTAGGATATTTTTTATCAAAATGTTTTCATGCTTCCCCGTTAGATGAGTGAGACAAGACACCAGGCTCTCTCCGACTTTCATGATGCCATCTCATGCTCGCAACTATAACCGTAGAAGCATATATTCTCTGCAGTCTTGATATAAGAAGCAAATACCACATTTTTTTATAAGAAATTTGTTTAAATTTTCCTTTCCCACTTCTTATAGGTTTAAAACGAGGATGACCACAAAACTTACAACTCATCTCGGATTTTTCATCCTTGTAATACAACATATACCCATTTGAACAACAATCAATCTTCTGATAACTGAGACCAAGCTGCGAAATCAATTTCTTGGTATGATAAAAATCAGCTGGCACCTGATTACCAGTTAGCATTGTTTGATGCATAAACTGCATGATTTCATTATATTCACTTTCAAGAATGTTGTAATCAGACTTTATACTCAACATCCTAACTGTAGTAGAAAGTTTACTTTCTACTTCGCAGTTTGGATACAATGGAGCTTGTGCAATAGATATCATGTCATAAAATACTTGTGCATTTTCATTCGGTGCTTCATCTACATTGTAAGTCTGATAACCACTTCCAGTACCAGTCTCTTGCATTATATATGGCGCATTTGATGGCCCAGCCGCATCCATTACCGTTTGTTTATAGGAATTAAACTGATCCCTAAAATTGTCTTTTCTATAATATTCATTTTCAACAACCGAATGAGACACAACGAGCACTTCTTCACCATGATGCGTCCAATAATAATAACCTTTCATGAATTCATGTTTACAAATATCTCTTTTCACCTCATTGACTGATTTAAACCTTAGACACTCGCATTTCATACAAAGACACTTTAACTTCCTTTCTAATCTTATAAAATTTTCTTGGGTAGACGCAAATTGAATGAACTCATCAACACCCTCATAAAATTTTCTAGTAATCCTGCCCCTTCTTGGGTTACACCTATTATCAATCCACCTATGATGCAACGAAATTTTTATTTTAAATTAAATAATATGTATGACGAAAAAAGCTATCCTAAAAATTCACAAAACTATCCTTTAGTATGTAATTTATAATTGCACTTTCAGACGTACAGTATTTTAAATTTTTTACCAAGTAATAAAAGTTTAACCAAATAATTAATAACATTATATTTGTAGTTATAATTTTAAAATTGTATTAAATAAATAACTAACTTGACAACTAAATTATTAGACATTTAACTATTATATTTAAACATATTATTTATCATTAAACTAATCATTTTTTACAATTAACCTAGAGTAGACCACAAGTTTTTATTTATTTCAATTATATATTATTGTATAATTTTGTTAAGATTAGTCTTCATTAAACCTAAAGTTAAACCCTACTTAAATCTTGAAACCCACCCATTACTATTAAAAAATTATAAAACATATATTTAATATTTTAAATATATAATATATAATATATAATTAATAAAATTAAAAAATTAAATTATTTTAATTTCTAATAGGAGATTTAATAAAAAATAAAGTTAGAAAATTAGGCTATATTCTTAAGAATAAAACTAATACACAATTTTTTTTTTGTGAATAATTATTTTAATTAAAATTAAAGTCAAAATATCAAAATTAATTAAGAAAATATTGATTTGGCCCTAAAAAAATTATTTAACAACCAAATTTATAGTAATATTAATAACTTAATAAAAATTTAATATAAATTATTTTACAAATTTAAATTTTATTCCAAATTTACAATTAACCAAACCCGTGAACCAAAGCCTTGACCACACCACATTTAAAACCCTAATTGTAATTATTATTAATTTAATTAAAATTATATATTATTATCTAATTTTATTAAGATTATACATTTAAAACCCCAATTGTGCAAAATAATTTTATTTAATCCTACTAAAATTATTTAACTATATTATTAATATTAATAAGATAAATTTTTTTAAATAATACTAAATATAAAATTAAAATTTTACTTAAAATTTATTAATAATTTATTTTTAAAACACCCACTTGAACCCCTAACCGGCCCCATTTTATTATTTAATTATAATTTTTAATAATTAAAATTAATTTTTTAATTTAAATTTAACATTAATTAAATCCCATATATCTTATATATTCCAAAACATGAGACATGTAAGAAAATTATATAACTTTTCAAACTTTGTCATTAATTTTTGGCATCGCAATTCATTAGCATTTAAAAATGTTGAATATGAGATAAATTAATTTGATACCTCATAACCCTCACAGTCAACAACATGCCAAATATAAATGAAACTCTACACCTAATGTCGAACATAAATTAATTTATAAATTTTGTACAAGCAATTGCAATTATAGTGGGATCAACATGGAATATTCCATGCTTGATTCCAGTGCTTGTCTTGATAGTGGCTAGAGTATTAAATTAAATGATCACATCACAAATTAAATCATTTTTGAGTTACAAATTAAATCACATCATAAATTTTAAATTAAAACATTCAAAAATCCACTCATTTAATGTTTTCAATTTAATTCTAATGTTTAATGTTTTGATTTTTCTTTAATTCTAATTTGGCCAAATAACTTTGATTAAACTTTCAATGACTTAAAAACTAAACAAAATCACCTGATATACATATATTATTAAAAATTAAAACTCCTATTCTTATTATTCATTCTATGTGTCAAAAAAAATGAAATTAAAAACAGTTTCATCGACAAAAAAATTAAAAAAAAATTATGTTTTAACTTAGAAAAAAAAATTCAAGACGAAATTTTATCAAAAATTTTAATTTTTTTAAATTTGTTTAAAATCATTATAAAATTTATATATATTTTTAGATTGAATAATTATTTTTTATCTTAAAAATAATAATTAAAAAAAACTCTTATATTTTTTTATTTATAATTTTTTTTCTATTTAAAATATCGTCTAACCTATTTTTATTAATTTCTCATCTCCCTTATAATCTAAAATCTAACGTATAAAAGGCACAAGGAGAAGAAACTCTAATTTTTCCTCTACTAAAACTCTTACAAATTATTTAATTTCCTATAATAAAACTCCTATTTTTATTCATTTCTCCTATTTTTAATCATTTTACTAATTATTTAATATAATATTTTTTATATTAAACATTTATTTTTATTTTAACCCCCCTAACAGCCGCCCTCCCCCAAGTCACTAAGTTTTGACCTATATATTATTTTAATTTAATTTATTTATTTAGATCACAGAATACATAATAATAATTTATACAAAATATATAGTAAACCCTCCCCCCCCCCTAACAGTCGCCCCTCCCCCCACACAGTTACTAAATTTTTAATTATATATTATTTTAAATTTAATTTATTTAATTAAATCATATAATACATAATAATAATTTATAAATAATAACAGAAATAATACTAACAAATATTTTAAATTATAACAGAAATAATACTAACAGATTATTTATAAATCTGTTATAAGTAATACTAACAGATTTGTTATTATTTCTGTTGTAAATAGAATATTATTTCAGTTATAAATATAAATATGTTAGTATTATTTCTGTTATAAATATAAATATGTTAGTATTATTTCTGTTATAAATAATACTAACATTAATAAATAACAGTTAATTAATATTATAATAAATATTAACATTAACAGTTAACAGAAATATTAACGTTAACAACAATAACAGAAATACTAACATTAACAACTATTTACAACTTAACAATTAATCAAATAGTAACTATTATGTAACAAACATTCAATATTGTAATTTAAATTTTAAATAATTAACAACTAAAAATAAAAAATACCTTCAAATCTTGATGAGCTTTGAATGTAAATCACACTAAAATAAAATCACTATCGCGATTTCAGTGAGAGTGAGAGTGAAACAGTGAGGAACCGAGAAGAGGTAAAGCAAGTGAAAACGAAATTAGAAGTAAGGGCACACTTGAATGAAATTACAGAGAAAAAATGAGAGGATCGGAGGGGGAGGGGGGGCGCCTGACTGGGGGTGGGGGGGCCGGCAGCGCCTGTCAGAGGCAGCGACGGGCACTGCCTGTCGCTGACTGGGGGCGGAGTACACTGCGCCCCAAGATTTTTTTAAATTAATATATATATATTAATAAAAATATATATTAATCAATTATTTTAAATTAATATATAATTTTAAAAATAAATATATATTTTTAAAATACTTTAAAATATAATTCATTTATAGTTATTTAATTTTACAACATTAAACTAATCAAGAAAAAAATATTTTACAATCAAGAGAGAAGAAAAATGAAAAACAAAATTTAATAAAAATAAATTAATTAAAATTATTTAAAGAATAATGACCAAAAAATAAATAAAATATCTTTTAAGAATTTGTAAATTTATTATTAATTGTAGAAGAAGAGAGAAAAATGTATTTTTTATTTTTTAAATGATTAATAATATTTATGTTATAAATAAATATAATTTTACTAATTAATTTAAATTAAAAATTACACATATTTTTTAAACTAAAAATGATAAGTATTTTGAGATGAAACTAAAATCAACAATCATCTGCGACGGACAGTCACCCATCACAGAAGGAGAATTACTGCCGAGTGATTGTTAGTCGGTGGAAAATAAATTTTTAAAAATTAATTTATTTTTTTTAACTAATAAAATTAATATAGTTCTTTTATAGATATTTGATTTTACGATTTCACATTAATTAAAAAAATAAGTATAAAAGACAAAGAACTAAGAAAAAAATAATAGAAATAAAATACTAAAGAATAATTATTTATTCCAAGTGCATTTAATGTAGCTCAACTGTCTTCAATAGTTCAACTGTCAACTATAGATACTTAGATGCTGCAGCACTAATTAATTTTGGGGTTAGAGAACATTCATTGCAAGTGTTCAAGTGTTCTAACTTACATGTTCATATATTTTATCTTTAATGCTTTAAATTGACCCAATTTTTCAATTACTATTATTGCATTCATTATCATATGTTTATTTTGTAAGCCTTCAATCAATTGAGAAATATTGTCACTGAAAAGTTTAATTCTCATATTAATTATCTCAATTGAGAAATATTGTATTTTCAAAAAAAATTTAAATTTAATTTAAATATTTTATAAATTTTGCATTAAATTTTTATTAATATTTTGTTAAACGTTAATTTTAGCAACATTACTAAATTGCTAAATTATATAGCATGACATTATATAGTTAATGATGAAATTTAAAACAAGTGAAACGTACGTATCATCTAAATATCATGGTTATTATTTTTATTTTATCTGCATATTATTCATTTAAAAAAATAGGTATTCTCTAAAGGATAACATATTACTCAATAATAAAGATCAATATCTTTAAAAAATGTATGTTTATATAGGGCACATTTAGATTTTAATTTATGTACTATTACGTTTTTTTTTTGTACAATCATTTTAATTTTTTGTTTTTTAATTACACTTATTTATTTATATTTTTAAGTTAAATTTATTTTTATATATGTATTTTTAATTTAATTCAACCATTTTACTTTAATGTGTAAAAAAAGAAGAAGATAAATACTTGTAAATTGATATAATCAAAATAACGTAATATACCAGTTATCACAATAACTAAAGTTTTGTATTTTAAATTTATATTATTTTTCATTTTTTGTGACAGATGCATTCTCGTTGCTATTTTTTAATTTTAAATTTATATTTTTGGTTCTTTTTTAATAGATCTACTCGCCACATGGCAGCGCTGAAATATTACTCCTAGCTATTATCTCAGACTCTTTACTGGATTCGAACCCTTAACCTCTCATGATCAAGTTTCGCGCACGAGCTATGAATCTAGAAGTCTTCTTATTTATTGATGTATATAAAATATATTAATAGTATTCTCTTTCATATATTTTCAAAATTATATTTATACAACAAATTTTCTTAAACTTATTTAATGATATTAATTTTAATATTAATGTTAGTAAAGGGAAATGAATATTAATTTTAATTTATTTAATTATTAATTCAAATAAAATGTTATTAATTATTATATTAGCATTAAAGAATTATGTTATGTTTAAATGTAAAGTTTTTAATTAAATTTTTAACTTTTTTTATTTTTTCGCGACGGGTTTGGCCCCGTCGCTAAATTTTAATTTTTTTAAATTATTTTTTTAATTTCTTTTATTTTTTAGCGACGGGTATATCCCCGTCGCTAAATTTTAATTTTAATTTGATTTTTTTTAATTTCTTTTATTTTTTAGCGACGGGTTTATCCCCCGTCGCTAAAGATTTTGACTTTTTTTTTTTAATTTCTTTTATTTTTTTGGATGAGTTTACCCTGTCGGTAAATTTAATTTTTTTTTAATTTCTTTTATTTGTTAGCGACAGGTTTATCCCCCGTCACTGAAGATTTAATTTTTTTTAATTTCTTTTATTTTTTAGCAACGGGTTTACCCCATTGCTAAATTTAATTTTTTTTAATTTCTTTTATTTGTTAGCGACAGGTTTATCCCCCGTCGCTAAAGATTTTATTTTTTTAATTTCTTTTATTTATTAGAGATGGGTTTATCCCGTAGCCAAATTAAAAAAATATTTAGCGACGCGTCGCTAAATTTAGTAACTGGTTTTCCGTTACTAATTCTGTTGCCAAATTATAAAAATATTTAAAAATATTAGCGATGAAAATTCCGTCGCTATCCGTCACTAATTAGCGACGGAATAGTTTCGTCACTAAATTTCGTCGCTAAACACTAATTTTCTTGTAGTGACACACGACAACTATAGCACTTCAAATTAAAGGATTAGTTATACAATCGCAACTTGATGATAAGTTGACTATCCACCATGCCATTAGATTAGTCATTAGTGCCACGTTTAGTGTGTTGTTTTGTAATAACCACCCACAAGTTTACTTTAGCATAACATGCTATGCAGTATGTGACTCACTTCTCTTAACCATTAGTATCTCATACTAATCAAAGTAGTAAACTACGTGCTAGTCCGTAATCGATTAATCAGAGTCCCCATCTGAATAATATATGGACTATGAACATTTAAGAAATTCCAATACCAAATAATCTTTTCATATATTCTTAACAGCTCAAGAATAAGAATTTCAAACAAGAAATCCAAAGACTCATTTATACAATAAACTGGAGAGTAATGAAATATATTTAAAACCTTGCCTTTATTAAGATATACAAAGATGCATAAAATGTATTTACATGTCCATTAGACATCATCTATAATACTCAGTATTACATGGTGTTGGAAAAGATAGGATTTCCAGTAATTTTTAAAGGACCTTGAGTGGTCCAAAGAGCTCAAAAACTGAGTTTTGAGAAACTAATTAATAAAATTGTCAAATTTACGGTAGGAAATGTCTCCGAACTTAGATGTTCAGGAAAGAGGGCATAAGATTGGTGAGCATCTCGAGGCGAGGCTAATGACATTGAAAGCTATCGGATCGAGAATGATTTTCGGAATAGTTTCTATATAAGCTCGAATTGTTAACTAAAGTGAATGGTCGTAAGGGATTTCTGCGAAATCGAAATGACACTAAGGGTGGCTTAGTTTTGTGAATAAGGAAACCCTGAAGCATTTTCGGCTAGAGAAAAGGTCATGTGAAAGCACAGGGACGAAATCAATTTTATCGAGTAAAGTTGGTAATTAATTTTTAGAGAAATCAAGATTTTAGTGGTTTGATGGTAATTAATTTAAGGTCTTAGAGGGTTTAAGTGCAGATAATAAATTTTCTAAGTTGAATTGAGGAAATTAATGAGGGTTAAATGTGTAATTTGAGTAATGTATATATATATATGTGTGTGTGTGTGTGTGTGTGTGTGTGAAACTTGGGGGCTAAATGTGCAATAGTGGCTAAAATCAGATTTTTCTTCTCTCATTTGAAGCCATGGCCTAGAGATTGGAAGAGAGAAGCAGAGAGCTGGGTAGAGTTGAGGGTTGAAATGAAAGAGAAACTGAGAGAGAAAGAGATAGAGATGCTGGCTGATCGAGGGGTGGTCGGCCGATGGCTAGCCAGAGGCGGCTTGGAGCAACAAATGGTGGCGACGGATGCAGCGGTCTAAGGTAACAGTGACTAGAGGTAGGGGCAGTCGTACAACAATAGTGGCTAGTTATGGAGGCTGGTCAGGGTCGTAGTGCCATGGAGTGGCCAATGGTAGTGGTTGTAGCGAGCAAGCGATAGCGTAGGCTAAGGCACGGGAGGCCGCGATGGTGGCGGCCGATGGCAGCAGTCGAAGGCAACTGGCCAGTGGTCGGAGGCTAGCTGTAGCGAGGGTAGTGACGGTGGCCAGCGAAGACAGGGAGTGGTGTGTGACTGTTATGCGTGCATGCATTGTGCGGGTGCGCGAGAGGAAGAAGAAGGAGAAGAGAAGGGAAAAAGAAAAAAAATAAAAAAAAGAAAAGAAAATAAAAAGAAAAGGAAAAAATTCTTAAAAAAAAGAGAAAAATAGGAAAAATAATGTCAAAAAATTCCATAAAATTTGAGAAAAATTCTAAAAATTAATTTGGGATTCGAGGAGCATGTTAGAGGCTAAAAAATGAAATCTGGACGCGAGATGGCAACTAAGGAGGCAACGCTGGTGTGGACATTTTGTCGGATTTCTCCTCCAAATTGGTTAAGGTAAAGTAATTAATTAATTCTTTTCAAGTTATTTGCATTATGTGAGATAATATAGAACAAGTGTTGGTAGGATTTTAACCCTGGGTTGGGGTTGTTTGGAAATTGTTGTGGGTGGGTTTTTGCGAGATATGGGAAAAACATAGGCCCTTGTTTAATTTCTGATGTAGTGGGGTTTTTGTGTGATTGCATTTAGGTTCTACTGAGGAGGCAATGGTCCTAGAAGAGATCGAAGTTCAAGTTGGTATTCTTGCTCTTGGCAGAAGAAGTTTCTAGCCAGGTAAGGGATGGCCCCAAGGGTGGGCAACGTTGCGAATGTTTGGTAAAAACAAAGAAGATATGTTGTGTGTAGTTGCTTGTTGTGCATGTTCTATAGGTGGTCTAGTGGAGTCCTATGGCTATGGGGAGACTAGATGCATGCTAGGGGTAAAATGGGAGGTTATTGCCTAGAACAGGTAGGTTTAGAGGGCAGTGATACCTTGCCAGTCATGCATATTCATTTGTCTTGTTTACATTCATTTGCACCCTTACTGAGTCTTTGTGACTCATGAGGTTTTACCTCATGTTGTAGATGTTGCACGTCTACATGCAAGCAGTGATGAGATTGGGAGCATGAAGTGGCAACTAGCGTTGTTGCCTGAGTTTTGTATGTTGTATATAATCTGTATATATTCTTGTGTGCTGAATGTATATGTTGTTGGGTGCTAGATGGTATCTAGTTGGCTGTAATCAGCATAATGTGTAAAATGCTTATGAGGTTGCTTGTTGTATGTGGCTTTAGTCTGGGTGGAGCCAAGTTTCAAATTGTGTAAGGATCGAAATGGAATTTCCCATAAATCCCTAGCGCTTAGCAAATTTTTAATATGTTATTTCGTGTCTAGGTCACCTTTGGCTTGTTGTGAGGTGAGCTAAAGAAAGGTGAAACTCACTAGGGTTTCGAGTCTCATTCCACTATATTTTCTTTAATTATTTTGGGACTGATTCCTCAAGTGGAGCGAATAGAAGGACGAAGCCTAGTCCCCACCTAAGGCATTTCTTGTTGAAACATAGTCCATCTCTTTAGTTATTGGCTTGATGTGTGAGTAATCCGGTTGATTATTCACGAGTGGCACACGTAAGTGGGAGTGGGTCGTCACATCATCTAAATCTAGCATTAGGGCACATCACTAACACTTTGTTCTATGTAGATTTTCCTATTTTCATGGATATTTTTAGGACTCCCTTCTTTAGCTTAGATTTTAGCTCATCAAGAATTAAGAAGTTAATATTACGTTGATTTTTAGTGCATGTAATAGCTTTTCCAATTTTCCATGTGGATGTTGTGTAGCTGGGTTATCTTTTGCCACGATTGTTTCCTTTTGGGCTTTCCACCTTTTTTGGCAATAATTTCTCCTTGGGACTTGTATCATCTTCTTCCCCCTTAAGGCTATAAATATACCCATATTTTTCTTCATTGTGTTAAGGATTTTCTTCGCTTTGTGCCTATTGTGCTCTTACTCCTCAGTGACCTTTTTCTCTTTACAACTTTTCTATCTTTCATCCCTTTCTTATTTCCTTTATTAGAGAAATAACTTTGCAATTCAATCACTTCAATGCCACTAGGATCAAACTAGTGAAATACAAAACTCATCCTCATTCTTTAATGTCTTCAGTTCACCTATCAAAGAATTACAGGAAAACCTTTATTTTTGCATACAATATTATGAAATATTAATTCGTACAGTTCAATACTCACCTCAGAGCGTATAATATGTTCTTCAATTGACTTTACTTTCAGAAGGTGAACTTTAAGCAATGTTTTTTCCTTTTGTTGAGAAGAAAAGTGGACTTACTTCAACACCTAACTATTGCCCCCTATTAGTTTTCTCTCTTTGGATGGAGATAATTGATGGGGGTCAAATTCATTTGTTTTATCACCATGGTGGAGCCAATTACGGACCTTTTCAACTTCTTTTTTCCAATGAAATTAATACATTGGAGTTTAGATCTTCCTAGTGTCGAGGATAGTAAGGAAGAAATACCTTATCTAGTTAAAGGATCCCAATCCTACCCACATTATTCTTATGGGTCCTAAAGGTTCAAAGGATTCTAATGAGTAAAAGAGGTAATTTGTGTTCTTGCAGCTCCAAACCCCTATTAGGTTTGGGTCATTTCGAATGAAAGAGGTATGCCAAGACGATATGATCATCCAACCTTGAAGGCATCTAGTCTGAGGTTGCTTATATCTTGATCACGAGCCATAATGTTTTAAACAAGTTGTCATAGGGGTTGAACCTCATCCACTTCAAGCTTAATAGCCCTAATTGTAAGTCTTTTTTCCTTTACGAACCAAGTATTCTAGCTAATTCCTCAAGGTGCGACATTCCTTAGTTAGATGACCTGGGTATCAATGGAATTCACAAAAAGCGTCCAAGTTGCCTCTAAAAATTTCTCAAAAGGATAAGGAAAATGAATCATCCATGTGGTTCCCATGGTGAAGAGTATTTCTATAAAGGAGTACAAGAGAGGTGTAAAGGCCTTAAACCTTGCTTTGGTGATTGTATCGGTCTTCTTTATATTGTTGGACCCCTTTCTTTTGCCTATTTCTTTTTGCTTAAGGAGCTACATCTCCCAAGCATCTTTACTTACACAACAAATTTATTGGCACGTAGCACGAAGTCAACCAATGATGTGAGCTAGTCCAATGCTAAAGATTCCCTTAACAGAGTGAAAGTTGTACCTCGCAGAAATGTCACAACTACCACGCGAATGTGTATTTCACTACATTCCAGGAGGGTATCTTTAAAGTGGTCTATGTATTGCTTTAGTATCTCATTTAGCTCTTAAAAACTGCTGAGCAGATAAGTGGAATCCCTCTTCATAAACAGCTCTTGCTGCAATTGGTTATATGAAGAAATGAACCCTTCAGGAAAAGCATGGTCCATTAGGGTGAAGGGGAATATGCAACTCATTATGGAATCATGCTTAATGGGATTTCACCTCCCAAAGTAGACAGGAAACTTTGGGAGTCCAAATTTTAGAGGAAACAGTTACGTCAACAAGTTGGACATAAAGGTGTTTTTTCTAATAAGCACCATTATGGGTATAAACAACTTTCTCCAACTCAAGAACCTCTTCAACAATCTTCCTTGAGAGCTCATAGGGCTTTATGAGGTAGCCTCATTAGGTGCTTCGTCTTGCACGATAACCTTCCTTGCTTATCTTTGCCTCATGTCTCTTTCTTTAAGGACAGTCACACGAGGAGGTAGTCCTTAAGGAATTTGAGGCAGCATGTCCCTTCTTGAAAGAAAGTATATCACTAATGGTAGCAGCTCAGCAGTTGGAAAAAATTTTGGAAGGAAACATGAAATTTCCTCAAAGCATTTCTAAGTTCTCATCTTGGCTCTTCTTCAGATCATCATAACTCCTTTTGAGTTTTTGGTATTCCATGGGAGAGAGAGTTTATGGCATTGTTCCTCCTAAAGGTCCTAAGATTCTCGCTGGTCTGGGACACCTTCTCTGATCGAATGCCAAGGGAACTTGTCTGGGGGAGTTATCTGGGAGAACCTAGGAGCCAACCCCCTGCTCCACAAGTATTTGTTTAGGAGGACTAAATGTGTGATTGATTGAGAGTTATCCCAGGCAACTTGCAGAGGGATGTTCTAAGTTGTAAGTTATCAAAAGGACTTGCTTTGATCCTAAGGCTTCCTCTCTTTATTATAATGATTATCCCACACAAGTAAACCTTGTCCTTGCCATGTATTGACTTTTTGTCAATTTACTGCAACAACACCGAATTGTTGTTGCTTGAATACAACAATTAAAATTTATTTTTTGAGGGGAAACTCAACAAGAGGCCTACAGGGCTTGGCGGAGAACAAGGTCATCTGGGAGAGTGTTGGGAGAGGCTCGATTTACAATCTGGGAGAGTTACCTAGGAGAAGCTGATTGATTAAGAGAAGATGGTTTATAAGATAAAAACAAGTTAGAAAGCACACAGGAATTCGGGGAAGATGGTCTACAAGATAGAAGCAAGTCAGAAAGCACACAGGATTTCTCCCGAATAGGCCCTCCGATGCTTAAGTTAGAAAATGAGAAGGTGAAATTCGTGTGTAGCAAAAGTATGCACAAGTATGTTGTGTGGTGAGGTGATTGGTGCCTAAGAGAAAGGGATTTCTTCTAGGAGAAATGGAGTTGCTACAGTACCTAGAATGGGAAAGGTCAGGTTGGCTAAAAAAAGATTCCTTCTATGAAGGGTGTAGGGGTATTTATAGCCTCCTGACAAGGACATGCGGCACATGGGCATGGGGGAGTAGTCCTTTTCTAGTTGTAAGACGTAGCATTATCTCAGCTGCACATAGCTATCTTAGAGTTAAGCTCGAAAAAGGGCCTTTATGAGAACCCCCTTAGAGGGATGGTCTCCTAGAGGAATGAGAGCCTGTTTTAAGTGGGCTACATTATGCCAGACAACGTAGGCAAAAGTTATGTGGGACTAGGTTCTCCTTTGTTCCTCTTTGGGAAAATGGCTCGACAAAGTGGATTATGATCTTTGAGAGAATCGATCACAAGAATGTTATCCATCATGAAGTCCTCAAGGAAAACTTCCTCTCCCAGAGGAACTCTTTCGAGAGAATGACTTCTCCCATGATGATACCTTCTCTGGGAGAATTTCCCTTGGAGGATATGCTACAATGGAGATGAAATTAAAGATCGAATTGAGAAAAAAAAATTGGAATGTTTGTAGTTTAGTTATAGCGGAAGAAATCAGAGACAAAATTAAAGAGGGAATTATTTCATCTCTAATGTAAAACGTGAAATTTGTCTCTAATTCCATCTCTGCATCTAGAAAACCAACAAAAATGGAATAATTTTGGTCTTTAATGCTAAAAAAAAATCCTTTCATCTTCGATTCCATCTCTAAAGTTAAAACATAATTGAAGATGGATTTCATATTTTGGTTTTTTGGATATGTGGGTTATAAGACCAAGGCGATTCGAATGGAATATTCTTGTCAATGGAATTTACCATGGATGGTGGCCAACGACTGGTGACCAACAACAAAAAAAGCTAGCTTATTAATTTTTTGATTTGGAAAGTTTCAATCGTCAGATCGTGTTGGTTTTTAGGGTATGTGGGTCACAAGACCAAGGCGATTCTAATGGTTAGTTTTGTTCACTGGAATATGCCATAGATGGTGGCCAGTGATCAGTGACAAAAAAAGGCTAGATTTTTTCCTAAAAATTAATTTTTAGATCTAGTTAGATCCAACCATTAGATCATGTTAGTTTTTGGGTTTATGGGTCACTAGACCTAGGTGATTTCGATGGTTGATTCTAGTCGTTAGAATCTTCTATGGGCAGCTATTGTGGGGTGCCCTAAATTTCCTAAGTCTTACATATGTTTTTGATGTATCCAAACTCCCTGAAGAGTCTCCAAGGATGTAGTCTCTCGATCCCCCGATGGGTCCCCCAGAAATGGTTCGACTTGTATTTTTGCATATTGTTACATGAGTTTGGAGACACCTTTGGGGTCTCCCAGACCAAATCTACCTGGTGGCACTAAAACCTTTTTTGGGACCAGTCAGAGATAACCATCGGGGTGCTTCACCTTGAGGACATCTCTAGGCCCTCTGGCCTCCTCGATGGATTTCTTGGAAGAGTCCGAAGACTCAATTGTTAGCCCCATCTATTGTCTATAAATATTTTTTGCCTCCAAGGTAAACAGATCCTTTTGGGATCATTTGATCCCTATTCTTCATCTCTCTAAACCCCATCGAAACACCCTCTTCAGGATGCCGAAAGATAATCTACCTACATACATTAGACTTTTACTTGCACATTTTCACATTCTTCTAAGACTATTGTCTAACTTAGGCATCGGAGGGCTAACATGGGGGAGTCTCCTACATGTCTTTTTGACCCCTGCCCCATCCGTCCTTCCCAAAGACCCATCTAGGCTAGCCATCCCAAAGGCCCCATTCGTGAAGTTTCGGCGTCCCAACTTGCAGACCTGGTCTTGACTTGGTTGACCTCTCTCGTGACATCTCATACCCTTTTCCTCATTGAAAGACTCTACTTTAGCTAATCTCAAGACAAATAAATTTAACTGTTGTAGTTTGACAACAACAATTTGGCATCATTTATGGGAATCGCATGAAAATTCATCCTCCTTTGCAACTACCAGTCATTTGTGTGACGATGTTGCCTCAACACTCCCATTCTAGCCCATAGTGCCTCCCAATGAATCGGGACCCAAATCCTCCAAGAAGGCATTGAGGAGCTTTTTGCGAGGCTTTTCTTCTACTGTTATAAGCCTTCCAAGGCTTTTCTCCCACTATTATGCTAGCCCTCGGGAGAAAAGCACACCACCCCACCCTGTATCTCTACTGGGTGTCCATGTTGTTCTTTAAGGAAGGGAACAATTCAAGGAAAGTGGGACGTGAGGAGATTGGTCCCCCTATTGATAAAGACTAAATTTAGGAGCTTATCGCTTCATAGACTTGTATTTAATGATGGCTTCATTATCCTTTGCAATGCCGATCTCCGCAGGAAGAGCGCTACCCTAATGATTGGAATTATGAAAGCCTCTCCTTGTGGGAGAAGTCCTCCTAGTATGTGTCGCCAAATCATTCTATCAACCTAGGAGGGAGTATCCCGGGCTTCCCAACTTCCTTAGATATATTTTTTCCAGGCTGAGGGAGATTTGAAAGTAGAGAGTGGCCTACCAACTCAAGTGGAAGCAGGAGTTGTAAAGCTGCACGAAGGGCCGATGGAGGATGATAAATTATCAACATCTTCTACAGTAGCAAGGCCTGCATTGACAGTCAATCCAAGAAGACAACTTTCTACAACAACCCTTTTTCTCCAACCACTCCATTACAGTCTTCGCCCCCTTTGCCGAAAAGTGATTGAAATATTAATGGAAAAGGGTGTAATACCCCGAAGGCCCAGAAAAGTTAGTATATATCGAGGATAGTGTAAGAAAGGAAAAACACCAGCTGGATACCTTTTGGGTTGAATGTTGGCAAAAAACTCCCAAGTTAAGCGTGCTTAACCTAGGGTAATCCAAGGATGGGTGACCCCCTTGGGAAGTTCGCGTAGGCCCATCAGGGTAAGTTGTTCCGGTCCTTCCTATCGCTCGAACGGGATGTTACAAAGGGTCATGAGAAACTCTCGTCACTCAAGCCTTATGATCACCTGTGATAAGAGTTTCTCATGACCCTTTACCATGACCCTTTACCATAGATATTTTAAAGGTAAGGGATCGCTATAAACATCTGTAGCATTATGTCAATCATTTTTGGAATGTCATACTCAAAGATGCAAATTTGAGTTATTCAAAGATTACAAGCAGAAGTATCAAGCAACAAGTAGAAACTGCCAAGTGAAGACATTACTAACTTGAAGCTAACATCTTGTAAGCTGCGGAAGTAGGTGCCTATACCGAACTGTGTAAACAAAATGCATCTATGATGTAAAAAAAAAAAAAAAAAGAGAGAGATATAAGGTAACATATATGTGTGTATCCTCTATTTTGCAACAACTCAGTGAAAGACTAAGAGTCAGACTGGGGAGCTAAGGCATTGGAAACCCTTAGGCTCGGCCCAATACCCATCTCCTGTAATCTAGAATTCAAAGTTGGATAGTTATGAATAAATGAGGTTTTGGAACAAAAGTATTCCAACAACATCACAAGTTATCTGGCATTCTGATATGAGGATAGCCACTTGCCAAAGGCAATCTCTAAGGGCGAACTTAGGTGAGAGGCTGAACTGCCAGAATAAAAAAATTCAACTACCCCACGATCACAGTTGAGGGTGCCCTGTCTAATAATTGCTATCTTATTTTGGAAATAAGCATCTCACCAAATCTCTTTGACAAAAAATTATGATTGTAGAAGTAGGCACCCTACCGAACCACTTCGACAAAACATCAATATTTTAATTGTAGCTATAGGCATGGAACTAGGCCACCGAACTACTAATACAAAATAGATTTACAAATGTAGATTATTGATCAACGTTAACAAAATAGAGTGCCTCTAGATGCGCTCTATGCCTTTGGGGCCCTTGTCCTCTCCACCCGATATTCTTTTCCATATGGGCTCAAGATATATCATGTGAGACAATTCCATTATCTTTAAATGCAAAGACCAAGGTCACTCCCTTAAAATGACTGCTCCTCTAGCCTTACACATTTGTGCCCAATTAGGTGAGGGAATGAAGTTTAGGAAACTTCCTCTATTTTGCAGGTCCACTGGTACTCACCTCTTCCACTACACTAGGGCACCTAAGATTGTGTACCACTCTTTGTGGCCACAGTGGTCCTAGGGCACAGTGGCGACATTCTGGCTACAGACGAGATCAATGGGTCTAAGGTAGTCGGGGGACTCGAGCATGCGTCTCACCCTTAGTTGCAAGTGGCAACAGTGGTACTCCTAGATGATGCTAAATTTGGGATATTTTATGTCTCATTCTAGATTTATGGATCTTTTAATTGGGATTCTATATATCCTAGGGTCGGATATTTCATAGTGCCCTGACAAGTATATTGATACCCCTAAAATTACTTTATTCTATCCATAAGTTCATATATGTAACTATTTTACCCTCCATGAGTTGGAGGAGGCTAGCATCCCCACTATGTTGGGGAGCTTGATTCTTTTGGTGTGCCTATAAATATGTAGGAATACAAGAGCTTGTAGAGAACATGGACCCTACTTAAGGAGAAGGCACGCCTTTATCGATAACCATTGAATTATTCTATGTTTCTATTCATGATTGCATTCATAGAACCCATGCATACATTAGACTCTTACTTAGCCAACCAAGCACCAATTCATTACCGAAAAGAATGCTCATTCTATTAATATCTATTCAATTCCAAAAATACAGAAAGTGTAATGAGCTAAAAAGTCAAAAAAGGGGACAAGGAAACCTATCCTAAATAACAGCCCCAGGAAATCCACCCTCTTGAGTAAGGACTCCCTCCGTAAAGTCCAAGTCAATGAACTCAATGTTTTCCAAGGCATCAATTGCCTTCGTCCCTTAGGCTTCAATTCATACGAGCTCGAATTCGATCGATGTCAAAGGGTCTGAATTTGATCCTCTTGAGTTCGATTAATGTCAAAGGGTCTGAATTCAGCTCCGATTCATACGACCTCTAAGGGCTTACAGGTCTGGAAAGATCCCTCACCTTAACATGCAGAAATTCTTTTAGTCCTGTCAAGTCTGGATCCCCATACTCCCACCAGTCACGGATGCCTATAATCTTGTTGCTTGGGAAGACAACGTCAGAATAATCAATGTCTGGGTACGTTCTCTCCAAGTACCCCCATTCCAAATAAAACCCATACTTCGCAAAGCCTAAGGTATACATCTCCTTCTCCTCATGGCATATCCATGATGACTGATATTCTTTGACCGCCTCCACTCAGATGGCCTCAATGTTGACCCCCTTGAGCTGGTTGGACAACTCTATTGGTCTCTTAGGGAATGACCACTCAAGGGGAGGGGGTGAATTGAGTGATTAAAACTCTTACCTAATTTCATCTAATTTATTCTTGAATACCCATTTCGTTCCTATTATGGATTTTCCTTTAGGTTTAGGAACTAATTCCCAAACTTCATTTATTTTAAATTTATCTAATTTATCCTCTAAGGCTTGATTTTTGCAAGTTGGATCAATTTTTGATATGAAGGCCACATTGTTACAATATTAATGCAAGGATGCTCTAGTCCACAAACCTTGATTTGGTTCCCTAATTTCATCCATAGAATGATCTTGTACAAATTTATAACTCTTGGGAAACTTACCTAAATCATCCTAATCTAAAGGTTTCTCTTGAGATTGTGATTGAGAACTTAAAGATTCATGTTTGGGTTCTTCTTGAATGTTTAATTTCTCAATCTCTTTGGAAGGATCTATTAACATTTTCTCTTCATCTTCATTTCTTCTTTTCGTCTCAAAAGGCTCAATAAATTTTACATGAACGAATTCTTCCAAGGTGTTTGTTCTAATATTGTATACTCTATAAGCCTTACTAGTATTTGAATATCCAAAGAAGATCCCTTGGTCACTTTTAACCTTGAATTTTCCTACATTGTCCTTTGTGTTCAAAATGAAACACTTACATCCAAAGGCTCTAAAATAGGATACGTTAGGCTTTTTCTTATAATATATCTTAAATGGTGTTTTCTTGAAACCTTGCCTTGAATTAAACCTATTTAGAACATAGCAAGCAGTATTAACCACTTCGGCCAAAAAATAAGTTGGTAGGTTATTCTCCAAAAGCATGGTTCTAGTCATCTCTTGAAGAGTCATATTTCTTCTTTCAACAATACCATTTTTTGTGGGGTTCTAGGTGTGGAGAATTGATGAAGAATCTCATGCACTTCACAAAATTCCATGAATAGTTTATTCTCAATTTCCCACATTGATTGCTTCTTAGAGAGACAATTTTATCGTCTTGCTCTCTTTGAATTCTCTTAGATAACTTGACAAAGCTTTGAAAAGCTTTATCCTTTAAAGACTAAGACATTACCCAAGCAAACCTAGAGAAATCATCTTCTACAACATATATAAAGTTTTCCACCAAAACTTTTAGGTTGTGTGGGTCTAAATAAATCCAAGTGTAAATGTTGTAGAGGTTTACTGGTTGATATTTTATTTTTGGATCCGAATGAAACTCTAGTTTGCTTACCTTGACAACATTACAAAAAATTTCTTTATTGAATTTCATCTTAGGAAGCCCAACAACTAGATTGAAAATTTCCTAATTAGGACTAGATTTACATGACCTAATATATCTTCTATGCCACAAAGAGTATCTTCATTCTTTACTGTTAGGCATTATCGAGTATCTTCATTCTTTACTGTTAGGCATTATCTTTGAAAGTGACAAACTCTCCATCTTTGGGAGTGAGATCTATGAATAGATCTCTCTCCCATTAGTCATGTGCTATGAGCATCCACTATCCATATACCATTTACTGCCCATTGTGGTCCTCACACACATCTACATATTTGAAAATATCACATTTTAGGTTTAAACACCCATCTATAGACATGTCCCTTGAATTTTACTTCATTTAAATAAAATGATTTTGAAGCATTTTCATGATCTCATTAACAGAATTTGAGATCTTATGATCTAACGATCTTATTTTTGGGACTACCCCTTTTGGTATCCAAATTTGTTCTTAACTATTATTCCTAGGTCGGGGTTTCGACCTAGGTTGTTTCCACTCTCTCATAGGTGGTTTGTGTCTTGGTTTGGGTCTTGAGTTCTTCCTTTAAATCAGTGTGGCTAATGATTTCTAAATGACATTTTTTCTACTAATAATTTATTATTTTGAGATTTTAATATTTTGTTTTCTTCTTGAATTTTGATCAAATGATCAACCTTGTTTTTAGTTTCTTCCCTTAAGTCTTGAGCTTTTTCTTCTAACCTTTTTATTTCATCTTTTAATTTATTAGTTTCTTCCTTGTGGGGTTTCTTAGAGGTTTTTAGCTCTTTATTAATAGATTGATATTTTCTATATAATTCTTTGTATGCCTTTTGGAGTTCTTCTAAATCCATTTATTTTTCTTCTTCTTCTTCTTCTTCTTCTTCTTCTATAGCATTGAAGCATATATGAGCCTTTTCTTCATTTACTTTAAGGGCTAAGGTTTCCTTATCCTTCTTACCCTTCATGTTTTCACTCATTTTATTTAAGACTAGTTCATGAGTTAATAGAGTTCTTATGATCTCTTCCATTGTTAACTCTTTAAGGTTTCTTTCTTGAGATATTGCAGTCACTAAAGGTTGTCAATCTAAGGATAATAACCTAAGTACCTTCTTAGCTTAGTTTACTTCAAAAATTATTTTTCCTAACATCTTTAAATTGTTTATGATCTTTTGAATCTATCGTTCATTTTACTAATGTTTTAAATTGGAAGTAATTTAAATTCTTCATATTGGGACACTAGCAAATTAATTTTTGTATCTTTCACTCGATTGATTCCCTCATAGACTACTTCTAATTTTCTCCATATATCATGAGATGTGGGGCATGCAGAAAGTTTTTCATATTCACTAAGAAGTATTGAACAAAAGATTATGTATTTGGCTTTATAATCCATTTGATGTTTTTTAATATCTTTTTCTGTCCACTCTATCTCTTTGGTTGAAGTTGTGGTAAAATAATCTCTAATTGTTTTCCACAAATAATGATCTATTGGAAACAAATATTACTCCATCCTCATCTTCCAATAGGTGAAAATTGTGCCATCAAAAAATGGTGGTTTAGAGAGTGAAGGTCCTTCAACTATGACTTAGTTAGTGAATGAGGCCATCTAGAACTATTAGATAGAAACACAAGCACCCAAATACAAAAGCCCTCTGATTCAGCCCAACCAAAAATATATACAAAATACAAACTATTAGTGTAGGTGTTCTACAACCAATCAGATTGGGCATGTTGTACATTGAAAATTGCAATCATATTTATTATTGAATAAAGAGTTATTTAATTTCACAAAAAGTTGTTCTATTGGTTTTTGTTATTACTGTAATGATCGGATGATGCTAGATAGAAGTCCATACGATGCATACTATGATTAATCTATAAAGATTTGAGATGATGCATCACAATTTGCAGACATCATTAAATGTCCCAAGTGGTAGCAATGTCAATAATGGACATTGCTAATTGCAATAAGACTTGTATGTGCTATGTTTTTACTATCTGATGATAGCATTGGGGTCTCACACCCATAGGTATGGGGATGCCTAGACAGGTACATAGGTGACCAATGTTAGAGAATATGTTACTAAACATGACACGCCATGAGAATTCATTTTGGTTATATGTTGATGGAATCCTTATATGACATGGGTGTAACTAATCCTTTGATCAAGGTTGTCCCGGTAATCTTATAATAAGATCGATATGCTTTGATATCGTTACAATGGGCCTAGACAAAGGCTACACATGGGCGATCAATGGGCATATCATGAGGCTTATGGAGATCGGTGACAACCACCCCAACCTCTCATGGAGCAATCACAATGCCATAAACCATCAACCACCTCCCGGATTCTAGCCACAATAGGAGAAGAAACCAAGCTTAGAGGAGTTGATGACCAAGTTTGTAAATACTGCTGAGACAAGATTCCAAGGTATGGAAACCAAATTTTAGAACCAGGAGGCATCTATTGCAAACTTGGAGGTACAGGTTGGGCAGATTGCCAATATGCTTTGTTCTAGGCCCCAAGACTCTCTACCAAGCAACACAGAGACCAATCCAAGAGAGCAAGCCAATGCCATCATGCTAAGGAGTGGAAAGGAGTTGCAGGATCCACCCAAAGCAATTGAACCCATGAGCAAGCAAGAGGGGATGATCCAAGGAGAAGTGCTTCCACCAAGGGAATTTTATGAGACCAAACTAAAAGAAGCTGAGATAATGCAAAGAAGGACAAACTAGATGGAAGCCAAATATGAGTATGAATGGTCACCAAAAATTAAGTTTTCAGATCCTAATGTCAAGCCATACGTGCCACCATTTCCTTTCCCTCAAAGATTCAAGCAGCACCAAAATCAATAATTCGCCAAGTTCTTTGAGATCTTAAAGAAGCTGCACATCAATATTTCATTTGTGGATGCTATCAAACAATCCTTAGCTATGCCACAAGAGGAAGCTAGCAGAATTTGAGACAATCAAGCTGAGTGAAGAGTGCTCTGCCATTGTGCAAAACAAGTTGCCACAAAAGCTTAAGGATCCAAGGAGTTTTACTATCCCTTGTATTATTGGTGACATCTGTTTTGATAAAGTTTTATGTGATTTAGGAGCTAGTATTAATTTCATGCCTTTGATAATATTTTAGGAAACTAGGTTTAGGAGAACCAAAGCCAACCACAATCACTTTGCAACTCGCAGATAGATCGATCAAGCATCCAAGAGGTATTGTGGAAGATGTTTCAGTAAAGGTAGACAAATTCATATTCCGAATGGATTTCATTGTCTTGGATATGATTGAGGATTTTGAGGTTCCCCTTGTTTTAAAGAGGTCATTTCTAGCTACAGGTAAACCTTTGAAAGATGTCCAGCAAGGACAACTTGTGTTGAGGGTCCAAGATGACCAAGTAACGTTTAACGTGTTTCAGGATCTCAAGTATCCTGAAGAAGACCAAACTTGTTATAGACTTGATGTTATTGACTATGTTGTGCATGATTGCTTCCAAGCTAATAGGTTTGCAAACCCTTTGGAGGGTTGTTTAGTAAAGTCAACTACTACAGGTGGAGAAGATGATGCATATGAGGAGATTGTCAAGATGTTGGAGGCAAAGTCACCCCCTTACCGAACCTGTACCAAGCAGCATGGACCAAGATATGAGAAGCTAGAGAGACCACTAATGAAACTGCCTAAGCCATCCATTGAAGAGCCTTCTTCACTTGATCTTAAATCTCTTCCATCTCATTTGAAATATGCATTTTTAGAAGGTTCTTCATCCTAACCTGTGATTATTTCATTCTCTTTGACAGGTGACATGGAGGCAATGTTGTTACAAATGCTCAGATATTCAAGGAATAAGCCCTTCCATCTGCACACACAAGATACTTATGGAAAACAATTACAAACCAACCATGCAGCCACAAAGAAGGCTCAACCCAATGATGCAAGACGTGGTTAAGAAAGAGGTGATCAAGCTTCTTGATGCATGTATTATCTATCCCATCTCTAATAGTTCTTGGGTGAGTCTTCTGCAGGTAGTACCAAAAAAAGGTGGCATGACTGTTGTTGCAAATGAAAAGAATGAGTTGATTCCTACTAGGACAATCACAGGATGGCGAGTATGCATTGATTATAGGAAGCTAAATGATGCCATTAGGAAAGATCACCATCCCCTCCCCTTTATTGATGAAATGTTGGAAAGATTAGCAAGTAGCGATTACTATTGTTTTCTAGATGGTTATTCAGGATACAACCAGATTGCCATTACCCCCGAGGACCAGGAGAAGACTACATTCACATGCCCTTATGGTACTTTTTGCATTTAGGAGGATGCCATTTGGCTTATGCAATGCTTTTTCAACTTTTCAACGTTGCATGATGGCAATCTTTCATGACATGGTTGAGGATTTCATGGAAATATTTATGGATGATTTTTCTGTATTTGGCTCTTCCTTTAATGATTGCTTACATAACCTGTCTTTGGTTTTATAGCGTTATGAGGATAATAACCTAGTTTCGAACTAGGAGAAGTGTCATTTCATGGTGCAAGAGGGCATTGTGCTAGGACACAAGGTTTCCCATGAGGGAATTCAAATGGACCGTGCCAAGGTGGAGGTGATTGAGAAGTTGCCACCACCTACTTCTGTTAATGTTGTGAGGAGTTTCTTAAGACATGCCAGGTTTTATTGACGTTTCATCAAGGATTTTTCCTTAATCTCTCGATTGTTATCTAATTTATTATCCAAAGATGTTCCTTTTAACTATTCTGATGATTGTTTGCAGGCTTTTCACACCTTAAAATAGAAGTTGGTCATGACACCTGTAATGGTAGGACCAGATTGGACACTTCCATTCGACCTTATGTGTGATGCCAATGATAGTGTAGTTGGAGCTGTCTTGGGCCAATGAAAGGAAAAGGTGTTTCAAACCATCTATTATGCTAGCAGGACCCTCACGGAAGCACAACATAATTATGCCACTACAAAAAAGGAACTCCTTGTAGTAATCTTTGCAATTGACAAATTCCATTCTTATTTGATCTTGTCCAAAGTTATTGTGTATATAGATCACGCGGCATTAAAGTACCTATTGGCTAAGAAGGATACGAAACCGAGACTCATTCGATGGATCTTGCTCCTTCAAGAGTTTGATTTGGAGATTCGAGACAAGAAGGGGACTGAAAATGTTATCGTATACCACCTGTCATGAATAGAGCATTCAACCATGGCGCAATCGAGCCCGTTTCCTATTCAAGAGGAGTTCAACTTTACCATGGTATGTGGATATTGTAAATTTCTTGGTTGGTAAGGTCATTCCACCTAATCTTTCATATCAACAAAGGAAGAAATTTCTATCTACAACTAAGCATTATTTATGGGAAGAGCCTTACTTATATAAGGTTTGTGCTGACCAGTTAATTCGCATGTGTGTTCCTGAGGAGGAGATAAGTCAGATTCCACACCATTATCATGACAAGGAGGTAGGAGGTCACTTTATCCCTACCAAACAACATTTAAGGTGTTACAATCTGGTTTTTACTGGCCTACTCTTTTCAAGGATGCCCATTCTTACGTTTCTGTCTGTGACATGTGTGAAATAGTTGGAAATTTGTCTAGGAAGAATGAGATTGAACAATATTTTAGTTTGTGAGTTGTTTGATGTTTGGGGCATTAACTTCATGGGCCATTTTCTTAAATCTTCTCAAAATCAGTATATTCTTATTACTGTGGATTATGTGTCCAAATGGGTGGAGGCCATAGCTTGCCCTACTAATGATGCCAAGGTGGTAGTCAAGTTCTTAAATAGACACATTTTTACACGTTTTGGCACACCTAGAGCCATCATTAGTGATGGTGGCACACACTTTTGTAATAAAGCAATTTGATACTCTTTTGTGCAAGTATGGGGTAACTCATAAGGTGGCCACACCCTATCATCCCCAAACAAATGGCCAAGTGGAAGTTTCCAACAAGGAGTTAAAGAGAATTATTGAGAAAACTGTAAATGAATCTAGGAAAGATTAGTCCTTCAAGCTTGATGGTGCATTATGGGCATATAAGACTGCATTTAAAACTCCTATTGGCATGTCTCCATGTAGGCTAGTGTTTGGAAAAGCATGTCATCTTCTTGTTGAGTTAGAGCATAAGGCATATTGGGCTATGAAATTTCTTAACTTTAATTGGCAAGATGTAGGTACTCACAAGAAATTGCAACTTAATGAGATGGAGGAATTTCGTGAAGTAGCATATGAGAATGCATGGATCTACAAGGATAGGACCAAGAGATGACATGATAAGCATATTAACAAGAAAGAGTTCAAGATTGGAGAGGAAGTTCTTCTCTACAATTCTAGGCTCAAGCTCTTCCCGGGTAAGTTAAAATCAAGATGGCATGGTCCTTTCACCGTCAAGCAAGTACATCCTTATGGCGTTGTGGAGATTTTTAAGGAAATTGAAGAATCTTTCAAGGTTAATGGACATCGCCTGAAGCACTATGAAAATGGTGGATTCGAGAAGGGCAACTCACTTCCTCAATTGCATGAGCCGAACTAGAGTCTCCAAGATAGTCAAGCTAATGACTATAAAGAAACGCTTCTTGGGAGGCAACCCAAACTCTTTTTCCTTTTTTTATTTTTGTTTTTATTATTTAATTTTAGCTTTGTTGAATAAATATGACCAATAACCCATACTTGTGATGTTGTGTAAGTTCAAAAGAAAGAAAAATAAAGCTGATTCAATTTGGACTGGCATGGATATCATAGTGTTCAATTATGTAGCCAGGGGAGTCTTCATTTTTCATTTTCCTTCTTCTTTTTCTTTCACATTAAAGACAATGTGTTAAATAGGTTTGGGGCGGGAGGGGGGGTTTGGAATTATTAATTGTTGATATATGCTAGTTGTTTTGCTTGGGTGTTTTTGATGTGAAATTTTTTTGCGAAACTTATATCAGGTGCATATTTGGCCAACCCCCTAGAAGATTGAGTCTTTGATTTGGAATAGGCAATATCTTATAAAGCAAGATTAAGTATACTTGGGTTCTAAGATCATTGAAGTACATATTCTTTGTGAAGTTGTGTGAGTTATGTGATTATGCATGAAAGATAAATGTAATGCTTTTCTTGTAATTGTTCCTTCTGAGTTAGGCCTAAACAGGGTTTAAGTAAATAGGGTGAACAATTTTGAGAGAGATGAAGCATAAAATGCACTTGTTCAACTAAAATAAAAAATAAAAAAGAAAAGAAAAAATGAGATGGAGCATAAAATGCACTCGTTCAGTTAAAAAAAAAGAAATAAAAAAAATAAAAAAAGAGAGAGAAGAGAAAAAAGAAACCCTACTTTGTTATATTTGTTTGTAATAGTGAGAAGGAATGGTTGCAAGAATGATTGTTGCATTATTTGATTGTGTGAGGTACAAGACAAAACATGATTGAGTTTAAAATTTTGTATGGATTCTTGAATTTGGGAATGTAAGTATGCTTAATTTTCTTTATTTGCTATTGTTGCATTTTGTATTGAGAATTTAGATGTGGGCATAACAAAGAATTTGAATGTGATGAATGATTTCAAATATAAGTTTTGTGCTTTGATATAGAATTTCTTTTCTTTGCTTGAGGACAAGCAATAATTCAAGTTTGCGGGTATTTGATGTGAGAATTTATTTACACATTTATTAGTCATAATTGAGTAATGTTTTTAGTATTTTATGTGTTTTATTTAGAATTGTCTAGTATTTTAAGTTTTCTTTACATATATTTAATTTTTAGTATTTCTAGTTATGTTATAGGAATACTATTTGGTGTTTGGGTTAAAAAATAAAAAATAAAAATAAAATTAAAATTAAAAAAATATTATAAAGTTAATTTTAAAATTAATATTATAATTTAAATAAAAAATAAATATTTGAAATAATTAGTATTATAATATAATTAAAGTTAATATAATTAATAATATATTAAATATTAAATTCTATATTCTATATTATATTATTTATATATATGATATATTATATATTATACTATTTATGTATATATTATATAAAGTTACATGAATGTGGAGTAAGTGGGTGCATCTTAAACTATAATATTATAATAAAATAAATTGAAATCAGAGATGGATTAGGGCTCTATGCGTTTTGCGTGTAACTTCTATATATATATATAATAAATTGAAATGAGCAGAGGCTTGGGGGGCGGAACTTTAAGGCGCACAGTAAGGAAGATTTGAAGGAATTAACAGAAGCTTTGCGATGCACACCAAGAAGTCGTGGCCAATTAAACAGTGAAGAAGATTAGAGATAACAGGCAGCGACGCACACAGGAAACAGAAGCAACGGCCAAGAGAATTGGAAGCAATGCACGGAGGAAGAAATTGAAGCACCCAAGGCACATATCCAGCACCCATCCGTGGCAATAATCGCCAATTTTAGAGAATAATTCTGAATTAATTTTCTTGATTGTTAATTCTTTAGTTCTTGAATTAATTCTTGGATTTTAATTATGTTTTTCTGGAGTTTAATTATGATGATTTATGTTATCATGGTTGGCTGAATTTCTTGTTAGCTAAGCTAACAAGATAGTCGCGAGACAATGTTGTGATTGATACTATTTTCGGTTAATTTGATAGATGTTTATTTCATGTGATTATGTGATATGGTTATTATTGTTTTGACAACCTGATCACCTGTTAAATGATTTTATGAACATAGATGATACAGACTAAGTAATTCTATGTTAAGCTTTACATATCACATTACTTAAATTGGATATTGAAACAGACCAAGTATGAATATTCTTCTTTGCGGTAACTTGAATTTGCTTGAATTAGTAATTTGAGTTAGTAAATTTCACAAAACTTAATGCATCATTAATTAATTGATTTTATATGGACCAAGTGTAGAATTAGTGATTAGCAATAGTTTTGTTATACCTGGACCAAAGGATAATAAATAAGTTATGAAATTTCGCAGTCACATGTAAGTAAAATCCATCTAATTAACTTATTTGGTAAGAATTACAACATTCTCGTAGGTGAATCAAATTCCTTAACTATCTTATCTCTCTATTTTAACTTGTCCAATTACTCTTTATTTTATTATTTTTGACACGTCGTATTCTTACTTTATTTTGTCTTTATTTTGTAGTTAGTTGATATTATCTCTAATTCGATTTTTCTAGATAAAGAATAGGATTGCTCCATTTCTGTACTTGTTTCGACAATCCCCGTGAGAACAATACTTTACTCATTCACTTTATTACTTGATCGACTGGTGCACTTGCCATTGCATTTTAGGCAAATCATAATTCCACCATACCTTTCTTAAACCTTCGAATTCCCAAGCCCATTTAGCCCACTGTGCAATAGCCATAATTTTTGGCACCTAAGTCTTTTTCTCAGATCAATGACTTAGCCCTATGATCCCAAACTTTCCCCCTTTGAGTAAAAAATCCTTAGTAAGTCATAAGTAGGTTTTTCCCAAACTAAGGTTACATTTACACATGTTAGCTAACTGTAATACTCGAGATTTTTCAGAATCAAATATGATGTAATGCCTGAGACAAAATTTTATTTTTTGAGCTAGGGGCAAAGTCGTAATTATGGAAGTTCGAGTACAAGTGCAATTGACCAAAAATCTTGAGAATTAGTGTAAAAGATATGAACTACAAAATTTCTTTAGATTTCAAACTTCAATCAAATGTAGTTTTGGATCGTTTTGAAGTCCAAATCTTTGCTTAAAGTCCAAATCTTCCCCTAGTCTTTTGCTTAGCCTCTAAGGTTGGGACATGTGGCAAGCTTTTATTGGCCACACATGAAAGGTAATAATGGGGCCTCATAATTATATGGGACACATGTCACCATCCTATTGAGCCAAGTGTCACAATCCTATTAGCTTAAAGGTTCTATATAAGCATGCATTGGGCTTGGCTTTTAGCCACAAAATCAAGGTGGTAAGTAGCTCATGAAAGAGGGGAAATTCTACTTGAAAGACGGGAGGAAACTCTGTTCAAGTTGAAGGCAAAACCAGGCTATTAGAGGATACGAACCCACCTTGAAGTTCATGCATGATAGTCACCAAAATTGCAAGGTAAGTCCGATTTCTTTCCAAAATCGGGTAGAGGGATGAAAGATGAGCATGTAGGAAAAAACGGTGGTCGAATCAGAGTTAAAACGAGGAAGATACGACCAAAATATGAAAACTATGCAAAGTTGGCCAAAAATAGGGGGCGGCGCGTGAGCTTCATGCGCGGGAAGGAGGCTGCGGGTGGTAGCGCGTGAGACCCCTTCTCGGGGCACGTGAAGGCGCGTACAACCTTATTTTTCCTTGAAATTTTGCATTAATGATCCTTGATTTAATCCCTAAAACTATGTATAAAAATATTTGACATTTGCCTTACAAAAACTCATGTTTTGGCTGTAAATAGCCTCGGTTTACACGTAAACGATTCTTTCTGGTGAACTCAAAGGTGAGTGGTTCTTATGCATGCTCGTTGATTCCTATTGATCACTCTTGGGTTCATTTGTGGATGGTTTGTTGCTTACATCTTATGTTCCCTTTGTTTCGAGCATATCCTTTCTACTTTGTTGCATCAAGTTTGACCATGACAACTTTCGTGCGTGGCTTGTAATCATATTCCTTTTTCTTTGTCATACATCTTGTCATTTGGTGACTGTGGCTAGTTGATGGCTTGTCGTGTGTGAATTGCCACGGGGGCCTGTGTAAGGGGGCTACCTCAAGCTTGTGTGAAGGAGTTGAGGGGTTCATACATGGCAAGTAAGGAGGATATCTCGTGACTGCGTAAGGGGTCCAAGAGGTTACATCTCGTGTTTTATTGCTTTTGAGCGAATCTTGCCTATTTTATATGCATCTTGGTATTTGTATTTATGGCTAGTTGTTGGGATACCACAGGGGATCTAGTGCTCTTGTGGTGAGCCTAAACCTCGTGCTCTTACAGTGAGCCGTGATCTTGGGAGATTTTGTTCTTATTTCTTCATGTCTCCTGGCAAAGCTACATATTGCTCTTGCATGCATAGTTTCTTTCCCTGTACCACTCACTTAGATGTAATAATCTAACTCAGGTGTTTCATACCCCTGGGATATTCAACGTTCCAAGTATCTCAGCGTGTCAGGTACCCGGAGATAAGCAAGAGAAAAGGGCTACGAGGAGGCTGAAGTTTAGTTTAACTTCCTATTACTCATGTACTATGGATCTTATGTAATCTTTGGGTTGTTTGAGAATGGTGTATCGCAGTTGTATAAGCAGGGGTTACGTAGTGGTTGGATTTACTTATTATGTTATTAAAGTTATAAGTCGTGGTTGCTATGTACTGTGATCGTGGTAAGAGATATTTGATGATTTTTCTGATGTCACGCATTACAGTGTACTCATATTAGAGGTTTTATTATTAGAAATCCTTTTTATCTAGCTTTAGCTAGCTATCAGGTTCGATCCTTCGCTTCCGTTGGTAAGGATTTCCATAACGCCCTTGGGGGATATTAGCTTGTATTTAGCTTCATTATATATTTGAAAAAAATGGGGCATTACGCTAACAACATTCCTTAATCCATAGTTGCCCATAATTCACTAGTTTTCCACTAATAAATCATAAATAAATTATCAAAATCTCCAAATCTTCTGAATATGAATCATCTCAACCATTAAACTTCCACAAAACCAACCTGAATGGAATACCACCTATCTTTGTAGTCCCATAAATATCCACAAGGAAAATAGTTAATTATCTTAATTACCCAATTCACTACTTGGTGTTCCACTTCCTGCCAAATTACGAGTTGACATGCCATGTCATCATTTTTAGTAAAACCTACTAGCTCCAAGAAATCATCTTACCGGATTGCTAGGACATTTTCCTCATTCATAAATGTAGCAAATTTAATTTCTTTTGGCTTCCTCGAACCACTAAATCCTTAAAATTCATATCATACCATAAATACATAAATGTTATTCTCCTTAGACTTTGAATCATTACAACCATACCTTTGAAACTTGTCCCACTCCCATACAAGTTCCTACTTGTTTTCCTAGCGAGATAGTTATTTATCATTGGACAGTCTAGCTTTCTTGCTTTCCTTCCTAATATAAGTGATATGAAGTAAGGGCTAGATCCAAGGTTTACCAATGCTCGTACTGGCATATTACAGAGAATCTATGTACCTTGCATAACCGTTGAGTTGGCATTGGTGTCTTCTCTCGTTAGATTGAACACACGACCCTGCTGTGGTTCTTGTCTCTTCTTATTTAACTGATTAACCACCCTTCTTTGCGAGCAATCCCTAGAGAGATGGTTGGCTTGTCGATAGTTAAAACACATGGGCCCCTTTGGGCAATTTTGAGCTACGTGATCATTTCTTCACAGGTATAACATCCTTACTTTCTTGCTTCACAAGATTTCTTGGGATGAAAATTTTCACATCTGGTGCAGTTTCTTTCGGGTTTGAAATTTCTTCCTTGAACCCCCAAGTCATGTTCCTTCCCAATTTTCCTATTCTCGGGTTCCCAAAATTCTACTCTGAGGGCATCCATTTGATGGAGGTTGCTTTCTACTGTTAGGGCCTATAAGACCATCTCTGCATAAGTGTGGGCCCCTAAAGAGATTAATGCCTTATGAATTTCACATTTTAGCCCACTAAGAAATTTCTGGGCCTTTGCCTCCTCATCCAAGTTTTAGAAGGGCATGTACTTGATTAGCCGAGTAAAACTATCTTCATACTGGGCCACAGTCATGTTCCCAGTTTGCTTCAGGTTCATAAACTCTCGGTCTTTTTCCAACTTCTTACATAACGAAAAATATTTGGCATTAAAAAGTTCTTTGAATTGTTCCCATTCTATGTTTGGCGTACCTTGTTTCGTGAGGCCTTGCAGGGTCCTGTACATAGTTTTCCACCAGCGGTCTGCCTCATCTCGAAGCTTAAAGGTAGCGCAATTGACTTTATCTTCCTTGATGCATCCAATGAAGTTAAAGATTTTGTCAATTTTCTCTATCCAGTATTCACTTTCACATGGATCGGTTCTAACTTTTCCTTGAAAACTAAGCAGATTCAACCGCTGGAATCTGTCAACAGCATCAAGAGCTTGAGGTGTAGTCTGACCTGTTTGATGTGTCTCCCGCATAAGGGCGATCATGTCTCCCAGAACCTGTTCCAGCGGATCCATGCAGGTCTCACCTTCTTGACTTCTTCCTTAAAGTGGGTTTTTTGGATGTTTCCACCATTTCCTTGTGAAAGTGTCACATCTCCTCCTCCTAAATGTTGCTTCTATGTCTGCGACTTTGGGATCGTCGTGTATTCACCATCTAGAAATATCTACACTTTAAAATTTTAAGATTAATATTTAAACCTTAGTAAAATAATCCCTAATTATTTAGAATCAACTTCCAAGACAAATACTCAAAAATCATAGGTTTTCTTGACAACCCCAACTTCCTATGAATCAGCCGATACCCATCCATCATCTCCAAATGCCCATATCCTCAAAATATGCACAAAGATTCCATGAGCTAGGTGCTTACTAAACCCTTATTAGGTTCATAACTTTGATTCTGACAATTTTCCAAATCCTAAAATTCCTGTGAAATAATTAGACAACAAAATGTTCTCTCAAGCACTTACTGTCTAAAATCCTCAAGATTTTAAATCCATCAAATGCTTGTAAAACATTTGTAAATTCTAACAAACCGTGAATCAAAACGTCTTCAAAAATCCAGTCAGTCTCCCAAAATTTCTTAGCAATAAATGGTCTCAAACTATCCACAATCAACTGATAAATCATAACCCAAGAATCTTAGGATTTCCCAGGTACTTCGTGGGGTCGATTGACCGTTGATCCTAAGTCATCATTATCCAAATATCCTCAAGATTGATCTAAGAATTCCATGAAGTAGACTTACCTCAATTCCATAATCATTGATTCCAAATTCCAAAATTCCTAGAATCCTCAAGATTCCCAAATTTATCAAGTTTTTGCAAAATAGTCGTTAATATGAGATTCTAATGAACCATTGACAAAATTAACCCCAAAAATTCAATTAGTTTCCCAAGGTTCCAAATTTATCAAATTTCTACAAATGGTTGTTAATGGGGAATTCTAACAAATCATACATAAGGATGTCTCTAAAAATCCAATTTTATCCGATACTCCATAATCTTAACTTACTGGATTTTGGCCAAGGGCTTAATTTCACCAAATAACTAAAATACATACTTGTACCATACTCCTTCTTAATTACTCATCAAATTTTTCCATGGTATCTATATTTCCCCAAACAACGTGTGACTTACCCTGTCATCAAGGAGTTTAAAGATTAGTAACATCCGTTATTTTTCATAAATGCCACATATTACTATTTATCTTTATTTGTACATAGGTGTACATGTATATAAGCTTCTCATTTCACCACACAGATGAACATACCTCAATTCCTCAAGATTCTAAATCTATCACATACCTACAAGGCATTGGTTAATTCTTATCGGACCACAAATGAAACTATCTTCAAAATCCAAGTTTCTAAGTTGTCTCCCAATACCTCCAATCCTTTGATTTTCTCAATATAATTATTAAAGGGATTCCAATAATCCTTATATAAAAATATCCCCAAAGATCTAGTTGGTTACCTAAGTTTCTAGTTAGGTTCAATCTCATTGAAATACTTACTCACATCTCACCCCAACTTACTTTTCAAGTTCTATTGACAATCACCTATATCTCCCAGAATAGCCATGTAACCTATCCTATCACCAAAGCCCCAAAGATTAGTAATATTAGATAAACATCTCATTTCACCATTTTACCTCCTAGGATCCCCAAAAATAAGAGTATAATTTGTCTTGTCATCAAGGAAACTCAAGGTTAGTAGCATTGGATAGGTATCATATCTCATTCTACTTACTCATCCGATCCTGTTGACACTCGTCTATATCTCCCAAAATTGCTACACAACTTATCCTGTCACCAAGAGACTCAAAGATTAATGACATTATATATCATAAGCATCCCATATCACTACTTTATAATCCCCAAAGTAGCCACATAATCTATCCTATCATCACGAAACCTCAAAAATTAGTAATATCAATTAAATGTCGTAACCACCACGTACCACTATTGTATCCCTATTCATACATGTACATCATAAGCATCTCATATCATTATTGCATTCTCGTTTGACCATATGCGTGTACATAAGCATCCCGTTTCACTATCAAATCCTCATTCTCACAACATTAAAATTAGTCTTCCCCAGTGTCAGATCCAGGCGGAGGTGTAAGCGTTCGTTCCTCGAGTAACTCTATGGGATCCACCATTCTATCAAGCATGTCTCCAATACCTTGACTTTTTTATAATATCTTGATCCATACCTGCCATCAACCCAAAATATCCTCGGGGTTGTTGGTTCCTAATGATGACAAATATATCCCAAGAGGGGGGGTGAATTAGGATTAGGTAAATTTTCGATAATTTAAAACTTTGATGGATGGAAAAACACTATGTTTCAAAATATAGGATATATGTTTCAAAATAAATCTTTCTGTTAAATAGGTTTTGAAACCTACTATATATGTTTCGAAATACACTTCCTTGTTTTGCTTGATTCGAAATCTTTTGACTTGTATTTCAAACTAATGATCTTTGAAAAAGATGATATACATAAATAAGAGTATATCAAAGATGGTTGTATATCAAAAATATGTTTTATATGTACATGTACAAACTTATGCTCAAGAAAACTATTTTAGTCTTTGATAACAAAACTTATGAAAGCATGTGCAATAGGCAATAATGATAAGAAAAAGCTAAAGAACACTTGCACACAAGATGTATAATGGTTTGGCACCCCGCCTAGTCCATTAGCTTCAAGCTTACCCACTAGAAGGATTTTCAATCCCAATCACTTTTACTAGTTATTGTGCCACGGAAAATGGGAGGAAAAAAAATGAGAAATGAAAGAATTTTTTGGCCCATCGTGAGGTCGCGAGCAACTAGCTACAAGGTAGTAAGATTATAACCGCAAAGGCTAGCCGCAAGGGCAAGCTGTTGGGCTGCCTCGCGGCAGCCTTAGCCACGAAGTCTAGTTGCCTCGCTACATCCTTTGCCTCGAGGCCAAGCTGCCTTGTGGCAGCATCTGTCGCAGGGCCTAGCTGCCTTGCGACAGCCTTTGTCGTGAGGCTAGGTTGCCTCGTGGCAGCCTTTGCTATGAGGCCCAGTCACCTCGTGGTAGTCTTTACCGTGTGGTAGATTGCCGCGAGGCACAGCCATTAGGCTACCTCATGGCAGGCAGCCACGAGCCTCCTCGAGAAGGGTCTATGGCAACCTCCTTCTTTTGGTTTTGATCCATTTAGTAGCCACCACGTGTCGGCACTAGCCGCCCTTGAGAATTGTGCCGTATAAATACATAGCTACAAGACACTGAGAAAGACTTCCAACTCTGGTAAAATTTGAGACATTTTGAATGCATGTTTACTGTTTTCGTGAATAGACATTGGGATTCGAGACTAACTTTACCATCGGAGGGTCTTCGCAGGGGAAGATTCCCGCGAGCCTTCTAACCCATTTTTTGAGCATCAATAAGGCCAAATCCTTGCGAAAAACCTAGTAGTGAAGCCAAATCCTTGTGGCGAACCTAATAGGGAAGGCAAAACCTTATGGAGAACCTAGCGGCTAAGGAAAAACCTTGTTGTAAGAGTTAGTGGTGAAGCCTTGTGGCGAAAGCTAATGGCAAAGCCTTGTGGCGAGAGCTAGTGGCGAAGCCTTGTGGTGAGAGCTAGTGGCAAAAGAGCTTGTGCCAATACCTTGTGGCAAGAGCTAGTGGCGAACTCTTGTGGCGAGAGCTTGTGGTAATACCTTGTGGTGAGAGCTAGTGGTGAAGCCTTGTGGCATGAGCTACTGGCGAGAGTTAGTGGTGAAACCTTGTGGCGAGAGCTAGTGGTGAAACCTTGTGGCAAGAGCTAGTAGCGAATCCTTGTGGTAAGAGCTAGTGGCGAAACTTTGTGGTAAGAGCTAGTGGCGAAGCCTTGTGGCAAGAGCTAATGGTGAGAGCTAGTGGCGAAAACTTGTGGCAAGAGCTAGTGGCGAAACCTTATGGCAAGAGCTAGTGGCGAATCTTTATGGCGAGCATCCTAGCGAGAAACCCCTTGAGGCGACATCTCTTACGGCATCCTAACTTCGCCCGACCCTGAGCTCGAGTGGACCCCACATCACAAATTTTAATTGTTGTATTTTGAAAAAAAATAATTTGGCCCTATCTGCAGGAAATGTAACAAAAAACCAATCTTAATACAAGATGTCGAGAGAGACAAGATCAGCCAGTTGGGCGAACTCGCCTGACCCCACTTGAAGGAGTGCTCGTACCAGAACGGGAGCCACGAAAGGCCCCCATTAGGTGCACTCTACAACACTAGAATTTTTAGTGGAGCACCCTAACAACGAAGTGGGTTCAGGGAACTTCCTGGTGCTCAAATGCAATCATACCATCAGACTGGGGGCATGTAGCGTTCAAAACAAGGAGAAGCACAGTAGTTGGATTGAGGAGATATGCGACAGGGCGAGAGAAGCAAGTCCCACATGCAGCGCCCGCTAGTCAGGAACAACACTCCTTTGGACAGTCTTCAAATCCAAATGGAAACCTCGTGGGAACTTCAAGAATAGCTCCACCCACAGTCTTACTCTCTGATTATGAACTATTGTTGAAGAATTTTGAGGAGTTGAAGCAACAAAATGATAAGCTCAGGATGAACAATGAGGAGAATATGAAGAGACTACAGGGAGTCACTACTTTGTTATGAGAACTAATGGTGGACATTCACGTTCCCTATATGGGATAAATCGGTACAAGGGGGGAACATCGGAGATCCCAAGACAACCCTCCAAAGGCCCCTCAGCAAGGGATAAGAATCAAAACTCCAAGGCTGAATAGCTAAGTCCTGGAAGTAACAGACTCAAGAAGGAAATATGGCAGGAGGGCAAGAAAAACTCCCACGTATAAAGAGACAACTGAAAACACCTACTCAAGAGTCCCTTATGACCCATTTATTTTCCAAAATGAAGTAGAAAAGGAAACACTCAGCTTGTCTAACATCAAACGCCTCATAGAAGAGGTGCTAGAACAAAAGCAGGTAATGATGGTGCCAAAGGTAACTCCCTCGAAAGGGTTCCCTCTATCCGAGGAACTCCAAAGGGAACTAGTGCAACCAGGGTTCGAACTACCACAACTTTCGGTATACTTAGGAAAGGAAGACCCTGAGAAACACTTACAACATTTTATCGCAGTGGTCGTATTACATGGATGGAATGAGGTCACTAGGTGCAAGGCCTTTTCACTCTCCCTGGTAGGACAAGCTCAACAGTGGTTCACTGAATTACCAGCATGACATATACGATCATTCAAACAATTGAAGAAAGAATTCCTAATTGCATTCTTCGTCTATCTCTCGAAGAAGAAGAGTGTAATATATCTAATGAGCTTACAGTAGAAGCCGAATGAATCCTTAAAGCAATACATTTAGCAATTCAGAGTCATGACACAAGAAGTAAGGGATCTCCCAGTTGGATTGGCAACGTCAGTCCTGCTAAACGGAACTACATACGCCCCGCTTAGAAGATCCTTAGCCTTCTTCGAGCCAAATTCTGTGACTGAGTTGTTCGATTGAGAAGAACAGTTTATCATCCAAATGAAAATTTGGATGCAGGGGAAAGTAATAGAAGAGGAAGGGAAACCCAGCATGAAGTGCAAAGGACCATACAAAACTCAGAAGATGTTAGGCCCCAACAGGTACACATTACTGACACTATAAGGTGAGGCGATAGGGAAAACTTTGAACACCATACACCTCGAGAGGTACTTCCCAGCTTTAACCCCAGGGGAAGGGACGAAGAGCGAGATGTAGAGTCGAGCCTGTCACCAGAAGCGTTACTCGACCCGGTTGGAGGCCAGAATTGTCTTTAATTTTCCATTGTAATGACATCCCCTAATAAATAAAAGAATGTACCCCTTGTCTTCCTGTGGAGTAGGCAAATCTATAAGCCGAACCGCATAAAATCTCCATGAGCCCAGATTAGTTGTATGTGTCATGCAAGTACGATGGCTCAAGCACATCTCGCTTTCAATGGTCAAGTCGCCTAATGGCAATTTGGTGTCGATGACCACGGGTTGACTCGAGATCAACAGAACATCCGATGCCTATGCCCGTAAACTCTCCCAGATCCCTCGCTTGAGTTAGGTGCTATGCCTTTTTGGCTAGACCCAACTCCTTGGTCGATCTGGCCCCTAGCTCTCTTGGCAAACTCAGATGTCTGGTAGAAATCCCGCATCGGACCATGGGCCAAACCCAGATTCCCTGAGGTAGACTGGCCCTAGGAAGGCAAAAAGGAAGTGAAGTGATCACATGATAGCTCTAGCATAAGCCCACTCTCGAAGGTCAAGTCACATAGTGACAATCTAGTGCCGATGACTATGAGCTGGCTCGAGATCTCTAGAGGATCCAATGTCGAAGCCCGCAGACTCACCTGGAACCCTCGTTTGAGTTTGATGTTATGCCTTTTTGGGCTAGACCCAGCTCCTTGGTTGATCTAGCGCCTAGGTCTCCTGGCAAACTTGGATGCCTAGTAGAAATCCCGCGTCGAATCACTGGCCAAACCCAAATTCCCTGTGGTAGACTGGCCCAAAGGAAGGCATGAAGAGATAATAACCCTATGACAAGTTCTGCCATGATCCCGCTCATCGGAGTTGAGTCTCCCAGTTGCAATCTGGTGCCAATGACCATGAGTTGGCCTAGGATCACTAGAACATCTAATGTCTATGCCTGTAGACTCACCCAGGTCTCTTATTCAAGTTGGGTGCTATGCTTTTTTGGCTAGACCCAACTTCTTGGTCTATCTGGTGCCTAAGTCTCCTGGTAAAATCGGATGTCTAGTAGGAATCTCACGCCTGACCACTGGCCAAGCCCAGATTCTCTGAGGTAAACTAACTCCGAAAGACAGACATGGAGAACATAATACCCAATGCCCTATGATCCATCCTAGGATCACCAAAAGATCTGAAGACTATGCCCACAGGCTTGCTAGGACCCTTAACTGAGTTTGATGCTATGCTCCAAGCTAGACTTGACTCCCAAGCTAATCCAATGCCTAGGCCCCCCAGCAAGCTCGGATTCCTGGCAAGAATTCCATAGTGGAACCTATCTCTCAAGGGCATGGTTGCCCAGAAGATAATTTGGTACCTAAGCCCCCGGCTGGCGTAAGATCTTTGGGTATTCTGGAACCCTTGATTGAGTCTAGATACTAGGCCCAGCTCTTTGGCTGATATGTTACTCTTCCATTTTGTTTAAAAGACAAAACAGAAGAGTGGAGGACAATTGTTGTGCCACGAAAAAATGGGAGGAAAAAAATGAGAAATGAAAGAATTTTTCAGCCCGCCGTGAGGTCGAGAGCGGCTAGCTGCAAGGCGGTAAGATTATAAGTGCAAAGGCTAGCCGCGAGGGCCAACTATTAGGCTGCTTCATGGCAAGAGATGTAGTAAGGCCGAGTTACCTCGCGACAACCTTGCAATGAGGCCTAGCTACCTTGCGGCAAGCGTTGGCTGCGAGGTCGAGTTGCCTCGTTGCATCCTTTGCAGCGAGGTCAAGCTGCCTGGCTGCAGCATCTGCCGCGGGGCCCGGCTGCCTCGTGGTAGGCTTTACCACAAGGCCTGGTTACCTCACAGCAGCATTTACTGTGAGGCTCGGGCACCTCGCGGTAGTCTTTACAGTGAGGCAGATTGTTACAAGGCGTAGCCGTTAGGCTGCCTCGCGGTAGGCAACCACAAGCTTCCTCAAGACAGGTCCGTGGCAACCTCCTTCTTTTGGTTTCAATCCATTAAGTAGCAGCCACGTGTTAGCACTAGCCGCCCTTGAGAATTATGCCCCATAAATACCCAGCTACAGGACAATGAGAAGCACTTCCAACTTCGGTAAAATTTGAGACATTTTGAATGCATGTTTACTATTTTCGTGAATAGACATTGGGATTCGAGACTAACTTTGGCATTAGAGGGTCTTCACAGGGAAAGATTCTCATGAGCCTTCTAACCCATTTTTTGAGCATCAGCAGGGCCGAATCCTTGTGACAAACCTAGCAACGAAGCTAAATCGTTGCGGCGAACCTAACAACGAAGGGAAAACCTTGTGGCGAACCTAGTAGCCAAGGAAAAACCTTGTGGCAAGAGCTAGTGGTGAAGCCTTGTGGTGAGAACTAATGGTGAAACCTTGTGGCGAGAGCTAGTGGTGAAGCCTTGTGGTGAACCTTGTGGCGAGAGCTAGTGACAAAAGAGCTTATGGCAATACCTTGTGGTAAGAGCTGGTGGCAAAGCCTTGTGGCGAGAGCTAGTGGCGAAAGAGCTTGTGGCAATACCTTGTGGTGAAAGTTAGTGGTGAGAGCTAGTAGCGAAACCTTACGGCGAGAGCTACTGGCGAAGCCTTGTGGCAAGAGTTAGTGGCGAAGCCTTGTAGCAAGAGCTAGTGGAAAAACCTTGTGGCGAGACCTAGTGGTGAAGTCTTGTGGCAAGAGCTAGTGGTGAAACCTTGGGGCAAGAGCTAGTGGCGAAGCCTTGTGGTAAGAGCTAGTGGCGAAACCTTGTGGCAAGAGCTAGTGGCGAATCCTTACAGTGAACATCCTAGCAGCAAACCCCTTGAGGCAACATCTCTTACGGTATCCTAACTTCACCCAACCCCGAGCTCGAGTGGACCCGACATCACAAATTTTAATTATTGTATTTTGGCAACAACACTAGTGATCAACCACAACAAGGGTTTTACCACGGTTAACCCCAAAACCTTACAAAGTGAGTTTTTACAGCCTCAACTCAAACCTAACACCAAGTGACTTTTTAGGGCTTAACTCAAACCTTACACCATATGGGTTTTAAGGCTAAACTTGAACCTTTGACATAATGAGTTTTAGGTTCAACTCAAACCTTTACACGACAATGAGTTTTAGGCTAAACCTTACAACATTAACAAGATAAATGAAACTTATCTTTACAACACAATGAGCAATAAATGCCTTACCATATGGTTGTACAAACCTCTTAACTTGAGGTGAGGAGAGCTGGAGGATGATACTTTGGATTTCAGCTTGCTTCTCCTTTTTCACATCATAATGCACATCTAGGAATGGATGAATGGATCTTCTTGAGAGCTTGTCAAACGGATTTAGATCACATATGCTTGTGTGTGTGACTCTAGTGTGTATTCACTTGTTGTATCTTGTTCTCGCTCAATCAATCTCAATCAATCTCTTCTTGTCTTCAAATACCTGCTATTTATACCAAGAGATGAAAATCTGGCCATTTATAGCCGTTAGAGACAAGACAGAAAAGTAGGTTTCGAAACATACTTAATAGGTTTCGAAACATCATAATTTAACACATAGGTCTCGAAACATAGACAACAGGTTTCGAAACATACAACACTATACAGCAGGAACAAGCACTTCGAGACAACAAATAGTGGGAGACAGATTCTTACACCCATTTTGAATATTTTAAAAGCACTCACATTCAAATTCAAATTTGAATCTCTTAGCATGGAGAATGCATTAAAAAAAATGATAGAGAAGCTTTTAGATAAAGAAATGCAAAGAAAAAGCATCTTGGTTTTGAATAATCTACTGACAGAATGTCGGAGGTTTTAAAACATAGAATGAAGGTTTCGAAACATACTTCAAAAACTTGATTCAAAACAAATGCATCTCGGATACTCTGCTTGACAGAGACTTAGGTTTCGAAACATACTTATCATGGGTTTCGAAACATACCTCTTTGGAAATGAGGTCTCGAAGCATGACATAATAGGTTTCAAAACATACCTCTCTGGAAATGAGGTTTCGAAACATAATATACAGGTTTCGAAACATAGTCCAAAACCTGATTTGAAAACATATGCATAACATGAATGTTTTGAAATAGCATACAAAGAAAACATTGAAAACCTTTTCAGATGGGGTTTCGAAACATGCACAGAAACATGATGAAGTTTCAGAAACATTTGCTTGAAGGCACAATCCACAACATGTATGCAGCTTATTTACATTTTTTTAGTTTAGGTTTAAGTAAATGTCCACATTTTCTTTTATTAATATTTTACCTTCCATTTAATTTAATACATAAATATAAATAACGAAGTACCCCCTATTTGGATTTAATAAAAATATCTAGAAAATCAAAATCTAAAACATAAGAAAGTAGATTTTGGGTTTTAGTACAAACTCAAGATTTAGCAATGTTACCACTTCCAAAATATATACTTTCTATTTAATGAAAAATTCATTAAAAATCATTTTAGCACTAATGACTGTTAGCTATCAAAATACCAGGAGATAGTTTTCCAAAATGAAAACACTTTGGTGCTAACCTTCCAAACTTAGTCAAAACAGGATTTTCATTTTCATAAAGTGAAACTTGATATTGAAATTGATATATGTTGAAAAGCACATACTTGACTCATGACTTAGGGATTAAACCAATAGATGTTTTTCATCATTAAAACTTACGTCCAAAAAGTACAACAACAGGGGTTAGTCGAATCAAAAGCTAAATCAACATCGTATATTCTAGCTAGCTCTGATACCAACTGTAACGCCCAACTTTTCAAATATACAATGATGCTAAATTCAAGCTAATATCCCACTGGGGCGTTATGAAAATCCATACCAATGGAAGCGAATGATCGAACTTGAAAGCTAGTTAAAGCTAGATAATAAGGATTTTCGCTATAAAATCTTAACACAAGTATAATGGTACATACATCCCCAAAATTCAATTAAATAATCCCTTATCATTATGGCAATTCCTTATACAACATTTGTAGTGCATCAATCGAGATATACACATAGTAAACCCATATCCATCTATAATTAATGGAAATGATAGGAAATCTCAAAGGTTACAATAGAACTTATTTACACAAGGAATCGTAGTACAAGAACAATAAAAATCAAACTAAACTTCAGCTATAGCTTTACCCGTCCTCTTATTTGTCTTTGGGGTACCTAGCACGTTTGATATACCTGGGACATTGAATATCCCAAGGGTATGAAAGAAGGTTTAGAAAAGAAAAATACATGTGTGCAAATGCAATATGCAATATGAAATCTCCCCCTGTGGTAGCAATGCCAGGGTGTTGCAATCACCCTCGCTAGTCATCATGTCAAACACCTCGGCCCAACACACAACCACATGGTCCTCGACAACACATGATGACCTACAAAAACTAGCCATAGTCCACAAGTACCATGATCCGTGACAAATAGAAAAGATATGCAAGAACAAGGGAAACATGATATGCAAGCCACAAACCACACATAAATGAAACCAAGAATTGGTCAATATGAAGCAAGGAAGATGTTGGAACAACTCACCTTGACTGTTTACCTTTTGGGTGTACTATTCACGCTCATCGATTTAGGTTTTCTGAAGAAAACATTTATTTTCATAAACTAAACACCAAATATTTTTACATAGGGTTGTAGAAAATTAACTAACTAGTGGATCTGGAAATTCTCAAGGGAAGGGGGCCCCACATACCCCTCATGCACCTTTAAAAGGGGAACCAAGCGTGGCCAGGAGCAGCGTGTGTACTGCACGCATTGGTGTCTTCTTCAGTAATAGCACGCAACCCCTCTAGTTTTTTGATCATATCTCCCTAATTTTAGCTCTAATTCGACCCTCATTTGAATCTATGGGGCCCTCTCTTCCCCCTTTATATGAATATAACAACAAACCAGACTTACCTCATGATTTTCTAATTGTTTGCCATGAACTCCGGTGATGACCCAAAAACTCTTGCTAGGCCTGTTCTCCCTCGTTTCTCCACCAATTTCTCTCTTTTTTGAAGAATCTTCCCTTAACTCTAAAGGCCTTATTGCTTACCTCACATCCTCTCAATTTGGCATAATTTTGGCTCAAACTCATTGGCATGCCCAAAGTCTCATCCCAAGGCCGTAATTTATAGGCTTTTCTAGCCAATCATGTGCCACCTACCCCGCCACTTGTCCCTCCACGTGTGGCCTTGATTCTCGTACCCAATCCTATGCCATCACTTATCTAAAACCAAATTGAATAATATTTGGAATCCAAAGTTATATTTAATAAGTTTTGAGATTCATTTCATTTAGGTCACTAAGCTATCCTTGAATCTCACCAATTCCCAAGTCTTTTAGTAAATTACACTTGTTTCCAAGTTTCTTTTTTGAAAATTATGATTTTTCCCCTGGCTAAAAAACTAAACTTTTATCTCAAGACTTCCATAATTCTTTGAAATGTCTTATTAGCTCAAGCATTTGAACTTAAAAATCTAGGGTATTACAGTGGGGTTATGTTCCTAAGAGAGAGAAGAGCATTCTGGAAGAAAAGGGGAGAGTTTTCAACCAATAACGAGGGAGATATTAGGTTGCCAGAGCTTTAAAGCTCTTGTCGGAGTTTGAGCTCAAGTTTCCTTAAAACAGCTAGGTATGTTTAATTTGAACTTATAATCAGGTAGAGGGAATAAATAAGAAGTCGTAGGTTCAAACTGTAATATTCTAAAATTTCTAAAAGGCTCTAGAGTAATTTTAACTTAGGTCATAGGTGAAATTATCAAAGGATTAGGGGCTTAAGTGTAATTTCTTACAGTTATAAGTGCCGAATAGACTATAGGGAATGCCCTGGAGTGTAAATGTCTATGGAAAATGATATGATCTCGATGAGAGTTCTAAGATAGCATTTATGGAATTAAAATAAATTAAATTGAGATAATTTTCGGTATAGCTAAAATACAGTTGTGTTTCGGGTTGAAAAATCAAATGATTGTAGGGGACTTCCTGGAAGTCATTGGAACCTTAAAGGGGCTCTAATTTTTTGTAAGGATCAACCCTGAGGTGGTTTCGGGATGAATCAAGGGCCCGGTGAGGACACTGGGGTGAAATCGATCTTTATCGAGTAAATTTGAAGTTATTAATTTTGGATTTAAGCATTGTAATGCAAATTTGATTGGATGTTAGAGGGTATATTTGCTATTAGAGAAACTCCCAAGTTGTAACATCCCGATATTTTGACAACATAATAGTAGATAATTTTGAGTGTTAGAAATGATTTATTGAGGATTTGTGGTTTAAGGAATATACTTAAGGGTATTAAATTAATTATATTTATGAGTAGAAAGAAATGAAATTGGCAAACTTACATCTCATATTATATTAAAAATAGATAAAAAGAAAAATTAGTAATGTGGAGATGAAAAAGTTGCTCACGTGACTGCATGTGGTATAGGCTCATAATTAATATATATACATTATGGGAGCAAATATATATTTTATATAATAAAATAAAATAGTTTTAGGTAATATTAATATTATAATATATATTAAAATGAAAAATGGGTTGCACTTTGGGCTAGGACGTGGCTATTTCTCAGTCATTTCTTTTTGTGGCTTTAATGCCACTTGAATTAGTTATAAAGGGAGAAATCTTGGGTAGCAAGTAGAACATGTAAATTGAAGTCAATTTGGAGTGAAGCAAGCCGACAAAGTGAAATTAAAGGATTGAGAGGGAGAAAGAAGGAATCGGTCAGCAACTGCGAGGGTGAAAAATTAAAGGAAAAGTGGGGGAAAATTTGGTTTAATCAACGTTTTAAGTATCCAGGTAAGTTAAATGAATTATTAGAATATTATACACATAGAGATATTAATCTTATATGGTTGAAATTAATAAATTGGGGCCCAAGAACTTATTATCTACCTTAATTGTATTACTTTGTAGCAGGAGTGTGTAAAAGTCAAGAATCAACCATTTTCAGGCAAGCTCCTAACCCTCTCCTCATGTTCTTTATTTTCCGCGAAAGTCTCCGTAATTTCTTGTATTTTATTCCCTCCCTCACCGTGACTCGGTTCCACGCATTAATATTAATAATCTGCGTGGTAACCACCTTATGACTTATATTATATTAATGAGTTTATTGTTAAGGGTATGAGCTAAGCAATGATGTCCTGGTGTCTTTCCTTTCGACCGTCATAGAGCTTCGTATCGCTCCACTTTTCTTGGGAATGATGCCGAACTCGTAGGGGCTAGGTTCTTAGAAAATGGATGTGGTTAAGATTATGTGATTATGTTGATAGTTTATTATGCATGTGGAGATGGTTTCCTATGTATGAGAATAAATGAGAACATGAAAGACATAATGGTGTCTATGTTGTCATGAATAAATTGAGCGAAATGATGAGCTTAAGTGACTGAGTTTAGTGTTGTCTATATGGGTGTCTAAGGGTATGGGGTACAAAGTCACTGATTGTCGACCGTGGGTCATGGCAGTTGATGGCTGGATGTATGGGCGCCAGTCATCAGCTGTTACGATAAGCACTAGACGGGCTAAAAGAGCTAGTACTGCCAGATTCCTGCCTTGGCTTGTGCATATCATGATGTGTGTGCTCCATAGGGACTGGGTTACATTCACTGGTGGGACGTGCTTTGTGTGTGATGGGATGTGTGAGCATTTTCATGACTCGGTTGGTCTAAGAGCCAATTTGAGTACCCCAGGTGAACATATGCATTTGGAGCATGCCGCATATGTGTATTCCTATGTGGGCGTAGCATGGCCTGATGCTTGGTTTATGAGGGCCTTTCCATCACATTTATGCTGTAGAAGGCATTGCATTTCTTATGTATTGCATTGCATGGTTCTATTGTTACTGTTATTCTGGGCGGGAGTGCTATGCTAGTTCAAGTGTCAGGAGTACCGGCCCAGGAGAGGTTTGGCTCAGTTTAGAGATTAGCTCGAGGGAAGCTCGAGGGAAATACCTTGGGGTGAGACACACGACAACAGCAAGACCGGGGGTTAGAGTCCCACGGCCACAACCAGATCGGGGGTTAGAGCCCCACGGCAACGGTAGGACAAGACGATATGATGACAGGAGAGAGCATGTTTGGAATAGTGATGATATGGTAGCCTAAATAAGGCTGCCAACAGGTTTGTATACGGGACTTGGGTGCCAATGTGTGGCTTGTGTGGGCCCAAATGACCCTTTATGTACAGTTGATTTTATGTTATGCATTTAGAAGTAAGGCACGTATGGATCATGACATGGTGTGGTTGCATTGGCATAAATTGCATGGGATGTTGGGAAGAGTCCTATCCGTAACTAGTTGCCTTTCTTTCATGAGCTTACTGACTCTCGCAACTTATCTTTGTTTTCCATCATTCCAGGTAAGAGAGTTGTCCAAGGGAACATGTACATTCGACGGGGTTGGGTTCAATTCATTGAGCTATGATAGCAAGTGCAGAGCTCTCCTGAGATTAGACCTCGGGTGTCGACTGTTTGGTTAGAATAATGCTTATATGCTTTAGGTAAGTGCAGGTTATGTAATCCCAGGTGGGCCCATAGGGTGAATGGTTATGTAAGGATGATTATAAGATATTATATGATTAAAAAGATATAGTTTAGATAAAGGTTATGTGTGAGTTTTAGTGGTCTTTTTGTTCTATATCACTAAAGTGACGACCCTCTCATGGATCCTCTATGCTAGCGGGGGTTTCCGGGTGGTGAGCCGTTACACAAGTGATAAGGATGAATTGTGGGGGTTAATTGTGCAATATAACTATTATATATATATATATATATATATGTTTAAGCATGCACGCATGAGGGGCAGGGGGAAACTCCATGTTGTCTGTGCGCGTGATGGGGGCAAGCTGCAGCACGATGGAATTAGGTTGAGGGAATTACAGAGGATTGTTGAGAGGGAGAAGGAGTGGTGGCCAAGGCTGTCAGGGGTGGTCGGCCAAGACAAGTTAAGGTTGCTGTGGGTTTTCTATAAATAGGGAGGCATTTGCAGAGGAGGACAAGATGGCAGCAAAGAGCTCGGCCAAGCATAGCCAAGAACAGAAAGAGAGAGATCGCAAGAGAGAAAGAGATACGACTTGGAGCGGTCAACTACTGGGCTAGTGCCTGTTGCAGTCGTAAGCTCCAAGTAGCCATGGCCGCAAGCTCGAGAGGAGCAAGGGCGACCAGTAAGCACGCGGTGGTCACGTCAGTTCGGTCGAGGCCAGTGCTGTAACGCCTCGCTTTTCAAAATACACAACAACATGAAATATAAGAAGGCATCACCTAAGGGCGTTATGGAAACCCTCACCAACGAAAGCATTGGATCGAACCTGCAAGTTTAACCAAAGCTAAATAAAGGGGTATCCACTAGATTCCATTTACAAGTACAAGGAATGCACATAACTTCCAATACTCTAAAAATGACTCAACACATCACTGAATGTATAGCTATAGGACACTCACATACACACACCCCTTACAACCTTGAGTACCCTAATTGCTATTACAATATATCATTATGGTTTACAAGGGTACATAATGAAATAAAACCAAAGCTTGTTGCAAAACCCAAAGCTAGCCTAGCACCACCTCTTTGTCCCTACTTAAACTGGAACCTGGAACACCTGAAACTTCTGATATACCTGGAACGTTAAATGTTCCAGGGGTATAAAATACCCGAAGTTAGATAATAACATCTAAGTGAGTGGTAAGAAAGAAAGAAAACAATGCATGCAAGAGCAAAAATGCAATATATCAAGAAGTCTCCCCAAGTCACCATCATTCCGATTGGCCCTCGTGTGAAACGCCTTAGCCCCACCTGTAGGCAAGTGATCAGAGTCCAACCCCTTAGTCCCACCTGTAGGCACGAGATTGCCCCCCCTGATCATCGTGATGATTCACCAACAAGTGACCAATCATCATATACACATTCTTGATCCACCAATATCCATTGTCACCAAACAACAGGTTGAAGACAAAGTAGAAGGAATATGTACAAACTAAGGAAAATCAAGTAGGCATGACCCTACCTGTAGGCACGGTGCACAAACCAAGGAAAATATGATGTGCAAACCAAAAACCATGCGCGAGAGTAATCATGTTTAACCCTATCAATGAACCACAACAACAAACTCCGTTATGCAAGCAAAATAGGAAAGAAATGCTTGGAAGTAAGGAAACTTGAGATGTAAGCCACCAACCCCACACAAATGAGACCGAGGAATAATCAAGAGGAAGGAAGAAGCATGTGGAAACCACTCACCTTGAAAGTTTACCCTAGAAAGTACTGTTTATGACAAGCGGGAATGGGTTCTCTTGTAGTTTCAATGTCGTTTGGAATGCTTTATGGTGGTGACCCGATCTTTCCTAACAAGGCCTTTTCTCTCTCGTTCTTTGGTAGATTTTTCTCCTTCCTTTGGCAGTGTTTCTGACTGCACTCTCATCTTGCAATTAAAACACAATAAAACTTTTATATTTTTTTCTTTATTTAGGTGAAAGGTTTATACTCGTCAGTGTACGAGTGCAGTTATAATCCAAATTTAAATTTGTATTTTTTGGATGAGTACAGGTCGTCCACTGAGAGATTTATTTATGGCAAAAGAAAAAGAATGTCACATACACACACATTTGGATAAATTGACAACATGTTTTATTTTATGGATTTTTAAATAACAGATGCTAGGAAATAAAGTAAGACGGAAATTAAAATAAACACTGAATGTAAAAATATAGAATTAGATAAAACTTAAGTTAAGGCAATTTCAGCACCAACCCATTGATACCCAATTTTTAGCAAAAAAGATTAGCAACATTAATTTAATTTTAGATATGAGGGTTTGTTATTAAATGCAATTAGAGATGATGATAGTTCTAGTTTAAGCAATTCCCATACATAATATGTGGGATTCTAGTTTAAGCAACTATCATAAATTCGATTGCAATTAATACACAAAACAACTAAATTAATTATCCGGGTTTGGGTATGATAGCGTTTCTAGTTCTAGTAACTCTCATACGTGACATGAAAGCTCTAAGTTAGGCTTACGCTCCAATCCAAACCTAGTGATTTCTCAATTAATAATACACACTCATATTGAAATTTAAATTAATATCACTCATTTAAAGTGCAGCTTTCTTTGGGAATCATTGGCGTTGGACACTATCCTTGCCTTAACCCAAAATTGGGTTTAGCTACTCATATTCATTTGTAAATTAATTTATAGGAATTTAAATGGCATAATTTAAATGACAAAAATTAAAATAGCAGAAATTAACCAGCCATTTAGGCAGTGAATAATAAAATGACAAGAATTAAAATTGTAGAAATTTAAAGGCACAAATTAACCAGCCATTTAGGCGGGAAAATAATAAAGTAAAAATAAATGACATGAGAATTCAAGAGAAAAAAGAAAAGAAATAAGATTGCAAGAGAAAATAAGAGAGAAAAGAAGAGAGAACAAAGCAATTCTCAAAAAGAAACTCTAAAAAACAATTAAACTTTGATTCAAGAATAATAATAGCCATTTACAAGTGCAACCAAGTGAGCTATTTATAGCGCACAAGATGCAATATAAACCACACAATTTCAATTATTCAACTAAACATAATTATATCTAATGGGCACTCACACACTTAAAGTTAAATAGATTTTAGTTATAATACACACCTAAAGTTAAATGGATTTTAACTAAAAAAACACACCAAATAAAATACTCATAAAAAAAATATTTAAAAATAAAAAAAATAGATTTCTACAATTGGATTTTTTTTTTTTATCTTCATTAGCATTAAAAATGCTTGGGCCTTCTCCAAATGATGTCTTCCATGGGTTGCTTAAGTTGGACCTTAAACATGCACTAGGCCTTGGGCCTTTAATTTAATGGGCATGCGCTGGGCTTTAGTTCTTCATGGGTTAGGTTTGAATTTTTCATTCTTCAATCCAATTTAAGTCTCCAAGCCCACCTTCTTCATGCCTGCAATTCAAATGTTATTATATATTATATATATGTTATATATTATATATATATATGCTTCACGCATGGCATTCAATTTATATATATTATATATTATATATATTGTAAATAACTATTCAATTAAACCAATTTAAAATCAAAACAGGGGTTATAATTATAACAAAATTTTACAAAATGAACCACTAATGATACCCTCTAACTTAAACATTGCTAGTCCCTTAGCAATCAGATTATACACCTGCCGAGATTTATTCATAATACTGTATGAATGTAAAAATTTCAAATTTGAAATCGAAATGTATAAAATTGAATAAGTAATTTAGCATACAATTGAGCATTCTAAATCATATTCTTTTTTTTTTAAGGGTCATACAATCTTAGGAATGGTAATCAGGATGACTAACACATAAACTTACTCACTCGAAGTTTTGACTTTAAACCTTATTGTGGATTTCCCTCCAATAAAAACAATTCTTTAGGTGTACACACAAGGGGGAACACCGTTAAAAGAGTAAATTGCAAACAAATTCAAACTTGGTGCCATCCCAAGTACAACAAACGTATTTTCAGGAAAGAATAGGGAAATTGACATAGCTTCATGAATGGAATAAGGCCCTAAATGAATAGCTTCTGAATTTAAACATGATTCCCTACTCCAAACTTGAATTCTGAGATCACATGATTTATAACATCAAGAGGGATCAAATCAGGTTGTAATGGGGCTATGAAGTTAATACGGGTTGTCAAAGAAAAGGTAAAGTGTGCAAAGAGTGTGTTAGGAATTTTTTTTTCTTTTTTCTTCAGCATTTATTTTGAAAAAATTGTACTGAATAGCTAAGAGAATTTCCCCTTTCTTTTTCTTTTTTTTTTCTTATTTTTTAAAATATAAAAATAGCTAGATAGAATAATTCAAAAAAAAAAACACACTAGGTTGGACAAAATTCATATGGTTATAGGTTAAACAAGGGTAACGAAAGAAATTGTACTACAAATGGCTCAAATGGGCTAACAAGGGAGATTAATTTAAAGAAAGAAAAAGGTTAATAGGCCCAAATGAAAGAAATTGATCCCCCTATCATACTTCTACAAAACGATGTTACTCAGTCATCTAATTCAGAGTTTGAAATTAGTCAAATTCATCCGTTATCATTATAGACATTCAAAGCAAATTGATGTTTTAAAGCTATTGAAAATATGAGATAAACAATAAAGCATATTTAGAGTCAGTATTATTTCACTCAAAGTTAACGGTTATTAGGCTCAAACACTCACTTGGGTAATAATTTCTATTTCTATTGAGGGATCATGCAGTGTACTAATCAGCTAATTACCATTACCTTTGACTTTATAACCGATAACCAATTTATAATTTTTGAATACCCAATGAATGCTAATTATGTGTTCTAATGCATATACGTTTTCGAATTAGAAATCAATGTATTCATGTTTCGTATTGCAAACTTAATTAACTATCAGTGCATAACTCCAAAGCTTTAGGAATAGCGTTATTTAAAACACACAAACTTTTTTTTTTTTTAACAAGAGCAAATAAAGATAATCAATTCACACAAGACTACAAGCAAGCAATAGCAAATTCACAGTTAATCATGAACTAGATAATTCATAACTAGACCTTACACCCCCCAACTTGAATTGTAGTAATAAAATAGGGTTGTTAGGAATACCTGTAACTCCACAAGTATATAGATTTACTATGAACTGCTAAAACTCAAACAAACAAATGAGCATACCATATATATATATATAAATTTATATTTTCACACCAAAATAAAAAAAATTCATGCAAGTCATAAGACAAACAAAATGGGTCTCAAGAGTATAAAATGTACTCTTTACTCATCCATCTTATCATGAACTTGCCTAACAGCATTCCACAATTTTTTTTTTATTAAGAACACAAGAAAAGAAATTTCATGCAAGCCATAGGAGATGCGTCTCAAGAGTATAAAAAATACTCCTTACTCAGCCATCTTATCATAGACTTGTCTTACAGGGATAAATCTAAATTAATCGGACCTTTTTGGCACTTATTTCTGATTACCTTAGACCAATCTATCCGAGTCTCATAAGGATTGTGCTGTGGAATATAAGTGTGTAATTTCTCTAACAGCTTCTCAATGGTAGATGTAGAAATGAGAATCTTTTTGCTGAAAGAGAAATGAACTTTTGATTCACAGCTTGATCAAGAAAAGAGAGCAACCCATCCAAAAAATGGTTAACATTTAAAAGTCTAATGGGTTCGGTATGTAGATTGCTCTTGGCCTAGGAGATTATACAGAAGATTTCTTTAAGTGTATCAAAACCTCTTGGGAAAGCAATGAAGCCATCTAACTGATAAATCTTATAAGCCATGTGCTCAGGCATAGAATTCGTTTCTATAAGTTAACCCTATGTAATGCCAGAAATATGTGGTTCAACCCAAGGGATTGGCATTACACCTACCACATATGATTTTCCAAGATGTGCAGCTTGTGAAGCACAACTATTCAATCCATGACTTTCCCCTCCATATACCAAATTAATTTTTTTTTCTCTCCTAATTTTAGGCAAAGTTCGCTTGCTGCAAGTGCGTAACAACTATCGCTCCAGAGTTGAGAGCCACATAGTACACATATAATATTGATTCGACGAACTAACTGACCTTCCATTTATGTTTGTTCCTTCTATATGCCCTAAAAAGAGGTTTGGTGATCAAAAATAGCTATACAAGAATTCAATAAGAAATAAACACAAACAAAAATCATGTATGTATAAGTAGTTGCGTCCAAAAATGGCTTAAACACCTTTTATGAAGTGGGGATAGGCTTTCCATCCAATTTTCTTATAGATTGGCAAACACTGTCGTTTTTAGTCAAATTCCCAAGACTATAGCATTGGTGGTCACTTATGAACTAGGTTCATAAAGCAAAAAGTTCTCTTTGCACTATTATACATGGATGCATCCCAAGATTCAATCAGATATCATCCAAAGACTCCTTACTCAGTCTATCCTTTATGAAACTAATTTTATCTTCTTGATTTATGGATGTAAACCCACAGATTTGCATCGTGTGTTATAGGTCCAACGAGCACATTTGTGACAACTGTTCACTCTTTTCGCTCTTCGTTTCTTCGCAAAACTACTCTTCCCTAAGCTCGAAAAGTGCTTAAAACTAGGTGAAGTTTCGCCTAGTAATCGAACTTTTGCTTTGATTAACCAGCGAATATCTTCAAAAATGTTATTATACATCAACATTCTAAGTCTTTCACACCTAGTGGCATAAATTTTTTTCAAATCATTCATTGGGAGAGATGGATAGTGCTTGCAAATTTTTGAGAGTTGAAGACCCATTTTTTTTTTAAATTAAAATACAACTATAATAAAAGAAAACTAAAAACTATGAATCTTACAAAATGGATGAGAGTACCTGATTGGAGAACAAAATGAAGGAGAGAAGATTGAGCTTGTTTTTAGAAGTGTGGCTTGCCTCTTACAGATATGGAGTCTCTTATAGCAATGGGTATCACTATTCTACACTCGGCTTGAGGCATGCCATAATTGCACCGTTAGGATTGGCGTCGTCTAGCGTTTCATTTTTCAACATTTGGCAGTGTGCCACTTTCTTTATAGGGCAGTGTGATTGCATTGGCCGAGAAACGTGGCTACCAGCGTCAATTCTATCTCCCCCTTTTTTTTCTCAATTTTTTAAAAATTTTTTAATTTATTTTTTTAATTTTTATTATTATTATTTTAATTATTTTTTTTAAGGGCCCAATAAAATCATATATACCACACAAGACAATATTATCAAGTCAAACAAAATTATTTGCACAATAGATCAATTTCAAACACTTTTTTTTTTAGGGGCCCAATAAAATCATATATACCACATAAGACAATATTATTGCACAGGTCAGGTGCAGGTGCGCTGTGCGCAGTGTGCAGGTGAAGGAAGAAGAAGAACAGAGGTTGAAGATGAAGAAAGAAAAAGGACAAGAAAAAGAAAAAGAAAAGAAAAGAAAAAGAAAATGGAAGAAAACAGAGAAAAAATCTCGAAAAATGGGAAATAGAGATTTATTAATTCTTTGAAGATTTTGGTGAGAAAAATTGTTCAGACAGACGTTTCAAAGCGGTTCATGAAAATTGAGGTAATGCGTGAGAATTGAGGTGGTGCATGACAATCAAGGCTTGACACGTGTTTCGAGGTCAAGGCACTTATACCAAGAAAGCCTGAGAAACTAAGTTAAGGTGAGTAAAATTTCTTAAAAAATTTCAGTAAATTAGGAAATTTATTTTACAAATTGTTATAGAGAAATATTAGGGGAAATATTTGAAAAATAATTGAGGAATAATTAGTTCGGATTTATTGAGGAAAAATAGAAAGAAGTAGAGGGAAATTATGAGAAAATTAGGAAAGAAATAGAATATTGATTTCTTGAATGAATGTGATGGCCAGGGTATGTTGAGGATCCAATTTGAGTACGTTAGAAGCCTGGCAAGAGGATCAAGATGTTATGAGATGCGTATGAGGTAAGTGGTACTTGTCAACTGGATTTAGTTTATGGAAAAAGTTTGGTTAGTAAGTGGTTTTTCCCAAAACCCGATTTGATGAAAATGGTTTTCTCATGTTGTCATATCTTGTTGTGAATATGTCATGTAGATTATATTTACATATATTGATGATGAAATGTGCATATATTCACGATGATATTATTAATCATGGATTGCATAAGGGTTTGGGATTATGGACTGGCGTCACTACTTTACAAAGGGTGCACCCATACACCTCAGCCTGGGAAGGAGACTGTAAAAATGAGGAACATCAGTTGGGTATGGTCGAGTCAAACCGAAAATTGATGAGGACATTTTGCATTTTGCATAGTTGCATAAAAATGATTTTGTACCCTTACTTAGATGATTCATCATCTAACTTGGGCTTTTACCCCTAGAATATTCAAACGTTCCATATGGAGATTGTAACAGAAATGAGGATGAATGAGGCATGAAATGACACTTAGCAAAGTGCACGATAAATTAAATGATGAATTGAATGTATGATATGTAGCCCATGTATTTAAGTTGTGCTACTTTAAAATTTGAACGTTTAGAGGAATGATCATGTCTTCCATGTGTCCCAATTGTGGAAACATATACTGACCCGATCCAACCCATAAAATTCGGATGGAAACGATTGAGTTGAAACATAATTTGTCCTATCCAAAGTCACCATAACGAATCTTGGATCGTCACGACCAAGTTTTAAGGAATAAAATAATTCCCTTAGTTAAGATTCAGTGGAGAAATCACATGGAAGGGGAAGCAACGTGGAAACTCAAGGATACTATTAAGAGGGAATATTCCTAGTTGTTTGAAGGAATAGAAATGGAATAGAAAATTTTACAACTCTTTTTAAAGATTGTACTAAAATTTTTTTGTGAATAAAGGAATAATTATTTATTTGTAAAATGGTACGAATTGTTTTGGGATATGTGTGACCACTTGTGGAGAGCTACAACAAGAAATTATGTGAAAGACACGTCATAGCTTGTAAGCATTAGACATGTAATGAATGCGAACTAGGATATTTGTTAAGGACAAAAACGATATATGGTTCAGGTATTCAGATCATGATATTATTGACAAATGGGGATAATATCTATCGACTTGGGGAAAAAGCCAATGGCAATGAAAATGAGGTAATGAGCCATGTTTTTCCTTAGTTATTTCATCAGTTAGGTGCAAATTTCGAGGACAAAATTTCTTTAAGGAAGGGTGAATGTAATACCTGAAATTTTTTATGGGCTTAAATGTAATTTTTATTGGGGAAGAAGTGTAATTTTTTTCCAAGTTATTAGGGTTAAAGTATAATTTTTCAAAGTCATGAGGACTAGGTATCATTTTTGGAAACCTGAGAACTTGAGGTTTAGGGGCCAAAGTGTTAGAAAATGAAAGAAGAAGGACCAAACGATGAGGATTGTAGTGTGAACACTGCAAAGTCGGCAGCCACAGTGCAGCCACCAGCCATCGGTGTCCCATCGTCGTTTCAGAGCAGGGATACGGCCATCATGGTTTGGGGTAGACCTTGCGGTGCAAGGCGAGGTTGGGATTGGCTGAAAAGGCAGTCGAAATCGGCTATAAATAGTTGAGGTTGGGCCGAGGATTTTATTAAATTTCAATCGTGTAATCCAAGTATTTTGGGAAAAATTGAGAGGCTTGGATAAAAGGCTTTTGTTCTTGAAGGGTTAGGGATCATTTCTAAAGAATTTGGGGAATTTTCATGTTGATTTGATGAGGATTCAAGCTTCACCAGAAAGGCGCGAATGTTGTCAAAACCGAGGTTTAAGTGAACAAATCGAGGGTGTGTCGACTGAATTTTCAATCCAAAAGTTGTCCAATCCTGCTCGGGAGGTCAAGCAGGCCAAGAAGGAAGAAGAAAATCAAAAAAACAAAGTGAACCAGTGGTCGACCAACATGAGGGAAGCCAGATAAGATGATCGGAGAATCGAGCACGTGGGAAGCACGCAAGGCGTGTGGGCTGCGGGTGCGTGCAAGCGTGTGATGAGGTAAGAAAATAAGAAAAAATAGGAAAAAATGGGAAAACAATTTAGCAAAATTTTGAAAAATTAGAAAATTTAGTTTTATTATTTTCTCAAAAAATTTGGTTAAGAAATTAACAGGGCGCGAATTTCTAGGCCAAACACATATTTTGAGAAGGCTTGGAAAGCTAAATCAAGGTGAGTGGTTTATCTCAAAAATTCACACATGAAATGGTTTACCGAAATTGAGCATGATTTTCGTGAGGATTGTCAAATTATATGTTATTTATGTACATCTTGTAATATGTGTACATGTTATATTGCCTCGATAATTGTGATATTTCATTTGGCATGATATTATTGGCATATCTATACTTGTATCATCCATGATGAGGTAGGGTGTAATATCCCTAATTAATTAAATTAAATTAAATTAATTAAATTAGTTAATTAATTAATATGATATCACTTTTGTGTGGTTGTGTGCATGTGCGTGGACGTTTTGGAATGGCCAGTGGCCACTTTCTGTCAAATAGAAAGCAGAGAAGAACAGAGGAGAGAGTGAGAGTTCGCGAGAGAGCAGGGGGAGCTGAGAGATTGGAAGAGGGAGAGGGTTCGGGAGAGATCGAGAGGGAGAGATCGAGATTGAGGGAGTGAGAAAGAGAGATAGAACGAGGGAGCGAGAGAGGTGGCGGCCATGGGAGACTGGCCAAGCCTTGCTCGGCCATGGCAGCAAGCAGCAGCAGCGGTGGTGACACGGGGTAGCAGCGGCGACGGCGGCGCACGCGGCCGTGGGAGGCGAAGCTGGAGGCGGAAGCGGCTGGCGGCGATTGGCGGAGCTCGGCTGCGCCACTGGTGCGCTGGTTGTAGAAAGAAGAAGAATGAGGCAGCAGCCGCGGGGAAGAAAGGAAGAAGGAGAAGAAGAAGAAAGGAAGAAGAAAAGAAGAGGAAAGAAGAAAGGAAGAAGAAGAAAAGAAAGAAGAAGAGAAGGAGAAGCCGGGCGTAGGAACAGTGGGCGCAGAGAGGAGGAGGAAGAAGAAGAAGAAGAAGAAGAAGAAGAAGAGAAGAAATAAGAAAAGAAAGGAAAGAAAGAAAAATAAGGGAAATAAAATAATTTTGGAATTTTCTCGGCATGGGAAGTGATCAGGTACGTGGGTAAAAATTAATAGAAGCCTGATATGTTTAAATTATAAATTTTACGCGATTAAAATTAATTAATTTGAGTCCCGGTTGTATTATTTGCCAGAAAATGATTTAATTTGTCTCGGGAGCTCGAGAGAGGTCGGAATCAGCTGGTTTCAGGCAAGTTCCTAATCCTCATCTCGTATTCATTAATTCCCGCGAGAAACCCTGTGATTTCTCGTATTTTATACCCTCATTTCGTATGTTTCAGCCCGTTTATTAATTATGGAATTTTGAGTCATTTAATTTAAATTTAAATTATTAAGCGGGCTTCGATGATTTTATTAGCGCGATTTAATTTAAAATAAATATGAGGCTCATTGAGATTTTACTGTGGCGCGCTTACGAATGATTTTAGACAGTTAAATTATTTATATTAAACGGTAGATTTATTTAATTAAAGCCGCGATTTTATTCATTGCCAGCGAACGTTTTACTTCGCAGCGGGTGTGCAAGAAAAGCAAGAAATGGTCGTGTAAAGGCAAGCTCCTAACCCTCTTTTCTTGATCTTTAATTCCCGTCAAAGACCCCGTGATTTCCTGTATTCTATCACCTCCCTCACTTTAATTCGGCATCTACCCTTGCTTGTTGAATTATTATTCATTTGTTTTAATTTAAATTAAATCCGAGGTTTCTATAATTTCGTTTGTTGAGTGCCTACGGGGGTTTGTACCGCCCCCATTCCTTTCGGAATGATGCTGAACCCAGTCTGGAGAATTAGGTTCCTAGTTATGCGGGTTTTATTTACAGTTTTTCTCGGATTTATTTGTGATTTGGTTAGAGCTATTGAGCAGTGGGGCAGGGGTCGACTGTTTGGTGACGTTGGGGTATCCTATTGTACGGCCCTGAAGTGGACCGTCAGGCGGGCACTCCTAGTCACTGACCGTTGACCGGTGCCGGGCACTACTGACTAGCTCTACCGGTATCTGATTTACCACATGATTAGATGCATTGTATCACTGTTCATGATTTGATATGCACATGGGTACGGGATGCATGTTGGGATATCCATTTATTGAGTATGCTTGGACACGGACATTCTAGTCTGGTTAGGTTGCATCCAGCGCGAGCATATGCATGGCGTGTGATTTACTATGTGGGCGGAGCATGGCCTGATGCCTGGATGTATGGGCGCCTTGTATCACGTTGATGCTCACTACGCCATTGCATTTTTATGTGCATTGCATGGCTACTGGTAGTTAGTTCTCGGACGGGAGTACCGTTCCGAGGGAGCCTATGGCTCGGTTGTCGGGAGTACCGACGGGGACGGGTGACGGGAGTACCGGCCCGGGATCGCGCGCGCAGGTTTGTGGACATATTTGTTGCCTTTCAGGGCAGCGGCAGGTTGGTATGGGACTTGGGTGCCGTGTGTCTTGTGTGGGCCCCAAGGACCGGTATGTGTTTTATTATGCTATTCTGCTGTGTTGTAGCGTCTCATGGCTTGTGTGTACCTGGGGGTTTATTTTGAGAGAGTTTTTCTGGTTATGCTCAGCCTTCGGCCTTTCTTTTCTTCATGCTTGCTGAGTCTCTCGACTCACCTTGCTTTCCATCATTCCAGGTAGTGCCAGCGTGGGTCCGAGCAAGGGAGTCAGCGTTTAGCAACAAAGTCGGTATGGTGTACAGGCAGTCCCATCAATCTCTGTCAACTCTGATGGTTGTGTAGGGTCTGTTCTCTTATTTCTAACTGTGCCGGGTCATACCTCGTGTCTTGTGTGTGTCGGCACAGGAGTTCGTATTCTTTTATTGATCTTATGACCGCTATGCTAGCGGGGCACCGGTAGTGCATGCATGTGTTTTACTTCGCTTTCGTTGCTCTTATTTTTGTGTATGCATGCCAGGGTGGTCTCTGTTTTGTGTTTCATTCTTTTTCTCCTCCCGTAAGTGCTCCCGTTCGGGTAATCCGGGCGGTTGGGGATATCCGGGCGGGGGTGCTTACATTGTTGGTATCAGAGCGTAGTTTGAGTCAATTTTGTGGGACGAGTTCCTGTACACCAAGGTTGTCGGATAGAGTTGGGGAGATCTAGGTGAATCGAGTAGGGTCAGGCTGGGTCAAGTTGATTTGTTGATTCGTGTGAGAGACGGTGTCCCAAATTTATATTTGTGTAGGGGTGATAAGTGCGCGTTAGAATGGGATTTATTTAGGATTGGTGCCTGCCCCTAGGTGTTTGGGTTAGAGGTTGGTTTAGCCTTAATGTGTTCGCCTGATATTTGGTGTTGTTTGCTGAGTTTGAGTATTCCCAATGGAACCAGAAGGACTAGATCTCAGTGTACCCTTACCCACTTTGGATGCCTTCCCAGAATTGCATTATTTATGGTGTTAGTGGGAACATGAGTTTGCTTCTGGATAGGGAGGCGGGCAAGACGAAAAGGAATACCTGGTGAGTTATGTGTATTGGCTTGACGAGTTGTTTTAAGAGACGATCCACGAGATCTTTTCGGGATTGTCAGAGAGACAAGTCATCTTTGCCTATGAGCACATGAATGAATTGTGGAGGCAACTGATTGAGGTAATGATGAATGATGTGGGCCTTCGTTCTCATTATAATGCTTTTGCTAGGTCAGTAAGGCAACAAGCTGCCATTTGGGAGTCCTATCCGGAGTCGATACCGGACGTGCCCAGGGTTGGAGCACAACCTGGCACTCAGTCAGTCCAAGCCACCGTGAAGGTATCGTCATAGCCACCAGAGGGACATGTTGGACCCAGTCCCAGCGTAGTTAGCAATGAGGACTTAGCTTACCCGGCAGATGAAGCTATCTCAGTTGCTAGGGGTGATGTTTATTAGGGGGCTGTAATGCAAATCTAGGATTGTAAGTTATGAGGTTTGTAAGGATATGAATTATTGAGGAAATACCAGGTACAATGTTTTAAGGTATTATGTAACGAGATGTATTTAGTAAAATTTTGAGTCTTGGGATCGTTAGGTTTGACCTGTGATGGATATTTGGTTACAGATCGTCTTCGCTAAGACCGAGTGGACCCGATACCTGATTTGTGGTGGATTTGTTGGGTCCCTAACCATTGTCTAATAGTGAGACGAATTAGAGATAACACGTACCTCATATAAGGGATCAGTGAATTAAGGGAATTTTTAAAGTTGCATTTAGGGCATGCATTGCTCATGATAAGGGCGTGTATGGCTAGATTTCTTCCTCAGTTGTGAATGAGCGTGGGATACTCTTGATTTTCTTGGAGATTTACCGGGGCAGCTACCTTAGTAAGGAATTGACCCTGTAATTGAACTAGGCAACCCTGAGGCATAAATGTTCTTTCCCTCGAGCAAGTGATTTATTGGGTTAACCTCGAGGTGTTCTCTAGCGATTCCTGATCGTACTTGTACGGCTACTAGAAGTTCACGGCCATGACATTTGGGCTGACCGACGCCCTCGCAGTATTTTGGGGTTGGTCAGGGCCGGCAATAGAGGTGGAGGTATGGAGTTTCCTTGGTCTCGCCAGACGTTGTCGACGCCCGACAAAAGGCTTGCGTCAATCTCATGAGAGATGAGGTCGTGGCAGTATATGAGTTGGAGGTCCATGATTGGATTTTGCTAGGAATTGTACGGAAAGGTCCCACATGGTGGAAATGTGCTATAGGAGTCCAATGGTTATTGGTAGATTCATAGGTACCGAGATATGTGCCTGGTGTAAATGTATTTATGATAAGCCTGGGGTCGATCTTATCCCAAGAGAGATTCGTGATGAGAATTGACTGAAGAACTATTACGGAATTGAGGACTTGGAGTCTATAGTGGTTATGTTGTTTGGCGATTTGGCATCACTACCTAGATAGGGTATAAGTGTTTAAGTCTCACAGGTAGAGCGGAGTGCAGGTGATGTCGCGATTGGCGTGTCAAAAGACTAAGGCTGTGAGATTCTATAATAAATAAGGTAAAGCAAAGGTAGTGATAGATGTTTTGGGCTATCGTGGAGCATCCGTAATAAAGTGAATTAGAAATAAGAAAAACTCCCTTAAGATTGCAGGAGATACCCAGGTGTATGGCCAGGATCGAAGTTAGTTGCATATCTAAGTAACTGGTGGGTTTTGTTGTAAGGAGAGTGGTTGCTATGAGTACGCACAGTATTAATTGTGGACCACATGCCCTAGGGTCAATTATTGACCGGTTGAGGAGATGAGATTCCCCTGGGTGCTGGTCAAGTGGTACATCGGCAGAAACATGAGATGGCTTGTTATGCCAACCAAAATAATGTTTAACCCACGTCTTTGAGTTACTATTCGCTTTTGAGGAGACCTATGAGATGCCTTGGGGATTTAAATAGTTGCAGATATGGTGAGGTGCTTTCAGTCGGGTAGGCTGTAGAGCGGATAACACCGGTTCTAAAGATCGTGTTCTAGCTAAATTATGGAGTCTTTGAAGAGGTTAGCATTAGCATTTAACGATCAAGATTGGGTACGGCCCAATTAGCTATTTGGAGTTAAGATTGGAGGCAGGATAAGATTGAGGTTTGGTGGTCGCCGAATAAGTCCCAATTGGATATGTCGATTCCTTTAAGGAGGGGAGATCTGGCGACGTTTAAGATCTCGAGGTGTATTGAGTGGAAAACGTGTATCCTTTGATAGTTCTGATTAAATGGCTATCCATGTTTATTGACGGGACCTTGAGCATAAGTGGCAAAATATGGGAGAAAGTACTGCCAAGAAAATGCTGTGTACTTGGTTAAGAATCAATGGAAAAAGTCAGACTAAAGGATATTGCTGTTGAAATCTTGATTGAGCATGTCGTATCGTTCCCATGTTCCTATGGATCGTGAGTGCGTGGCAGGTTCCAGTCACATTACCGAGTATTAGCCTCTCGTCATGTAAGAGGGTGGCCCTACTCCTGTCGTTACCGATAGCATTTGAGATTAGTTGCATTTGAGCTTTGTGCTATGAATCGGTTTATTATTGAGGTTGATATGTGGTCGAGATAGTATTAAACGGAAGTGCGATGGAAATACAAGATAGCTTTGAGGAACAATTGGATTACGATATCGTAATAGGCGAACCATGTTGAGTTATGATTGACGACGTTCCTTACGTCGGATGAGGTATCAATGGCCATAACATGATCCAATAGAGGTGATAGACTTAGACTTGTGGGAATTGGAAAATAATGATATGAAATATTCCCGAGGTGTTGTTGAATGATATCATGAGCATTGCGAGCGTATCTTGAGGAGATAGATTGAACAAGAATTTTGAGGACGAAATTCTAATAAGGAGGGGAGAATTGTAATATCCCTAATTAATTAAATTAAATTAAATTAATTAAATTAGTTAATTAATTAATATGATATCACTTTTGTGTGGTTGTGTGCATGTGCGTGGACGTTTTGGAATGGCCAGTGGCCACTTTCTGTCAAATAGAAAGCAGAGAAGAACAGAGGAGAGAGTGAGAGTTCGCGAGAGAGCAGGGGGAGCTGAGAGATTGGAAGAGGGAGAGGGTTCGGGAGAGATCGAGAGGGAGAGATCGAGATTGAGGGAGTGAGAAAGAGAGATAGAACGAGGGAGCGAGAGAGGTGGCGGCCATGGGAGACTGGCCGAGCCTTGCTCGGCCATGGCAGCAAGCAGCAGCAGCGGTGGCGACACGGGGTAGCAGCGGCGACGGCGGTGCACGCGGCCGTGGGAGGCGAAGCTGGAGGCAGAAGCGGCTGGCGGCGGTTGGCGGAGCTCGGCTGCGCCACTGGTGCGCTGGTTGTAGAAAGAAGAAGAATGAGGCAGCAACCGCGGGGAAGAAAGGAAGAAGGAGAAGAAGAAGAAAGGAAGAAGAAAAGAAGAGGAAAGAAGAAAGGAAGAAGAAGGAAAGAAAGAAGAAGAGAAGGAGAAGCCGGGCGTAGGAACAGTGGGCGCAGAGAGGAGGAGGAAGAAGAAGAAGAAGAAGAAGAGAAGAAATAAGAAAAGAAAGGAAAGAAAGAAAAATAAGGGAAATAAAATAATTTTGGAATTTTCTCGGCATGGGAAGTGATCAGGTACGTGGGTAAAAATTAATAGAAGCCTGATATGTTTAAATTATAAATTTTACGCGATTAAAATTAATTAATTTGAGTCCCGGTTGTATTATTTGCCAGAAAATGATTTAATTTGTCTCGGGAGCTCGAGAGAGGTCGGAATCAGCTGGTTTCAGGCAAGTTCCTAATCCTCATCTCGTATTCATTAATTCCCGCGAGAAACCCTGTGATTTCTCGTATTTTATACCCTCATTTCGTATGTTTCAGCCCGTTTATTAATTATGGAATTTTGAGTCATTTAATTTAAATTTAAATTATTAAGCGGGCTTCGATGATTTTATTAGCGCGATTTAATTTAAAATAAATATGAGGCTCATTGAGATTTTACTGTGGCGCGCTTACGAATGATTTTAGACAGTTAAATTATTTATATTAAACGGTAGATTTATTTAATTAAAGCCGCGATTTTATTCATTGCCAGCGAACGTTTTACTTCGCAGCGGGTGTGCAAGAAAAGCAAGAAATGGTCGTGTAAAGGCAAGCTCCTAACCCTCTTTTCTTGATCTTTAATTCCCGTCAAAGACCCCGTGATTTCCTGTATTCTATCACTTCCCTCACTTTAATTCGGCATCTACCCTTGCTTGTTGAATTATTATTCATTTGTTTTAATTTAAATTAAATCCGAGGTTTCTATAATTTCGTTTGTTGAGTGCCTACAGGGGTTTGTACCGCCCCCATTCCTTTCGGAATGATGCTGAACCCAGTCTGGAGAATTAGGTTCCTAGTCATGCGGGTTTTATTTACAGTTTTTCTCGGATTTATTTGTGATTTGGTTAGAGCTATTGAGCAGTGGGGCAGGGGTCGACTGTTTGGTGACGTTGGGGTATCCTATTGTACGGCCCTGAAGTGGACCGTCAGGCGGGCACTCCTAGTCACTGACCGTTGACCGGTGCCGGGCACTACTGACTAGCTCTACCGGTATCTGATTTACCACATGATTAGATGCATTGTATCACTGTTCATGATTTGATATGCACATGGGTACGGGATGCATGTTGGGATATCCATTTATTGAGTATGCTTGGACACGGACATTCTAGTCTGGTTAGGTTGCATCCAGCGCGAGCATATGCATGGCGTGTGATTTACTATGTGGGCGGAGCATGGCCTGATGCCTGGATGTATGGGCGCCTTGTATCACGTTGATGCTCACTACGCCATTGCATTTTTATGTGCATTGCATGGCTACTGGTAGTTAGTTCTCGGACGGGAGTACCGTTCCGAGGGAGCCTATGGCTCGGTTGTCGGGAGTACCGACGGGGACGGGCGACGGGAGTACCGGCCCGGGATCGCGCGCGCAGGTTTGTGGACATATTTGTTGCCTTTCAGGGCAGCGGCAGGTTGGTATGGGACTTGGGTGCCGTGTGTCTTGTGTGGGCCCCAAGGACCGGTATGTGTTTTATTATGCTATTCTGCTGTGTTGTAGCGTCTCATGGCTTGTGTGTACCTAGGGGTTTATTTTGAGAGAGTTTTTCTGGTTATGCTCAGCCTTCGGCCTTTCTTTTCTTCATGCTTGCTGAGTCTCTCGACTCACCTTGCTTTCCATCATTCCAGGTAGTGCCATCATGGGTCCGAGCAAGGGAGTCAGCGTTTAGCAACAAAGTCGGTATGGTGTACAGGCAGTCCCATCAATCCCTATCAACTCTGATGGTTGTGTAGGGCCTGTTCTCTTATTTCTAACTGTGCCGGGTCATACCTCGTGTCTTGTGTGTGTCGGCACAGGAGTTCGTATTCTTTTATTGATCTTATGACCGCTATGCTAGCGGGGCACCGGTAGTGCATGCATGTGTTTTACTTCGCTTCCGTTGCTCTTATTTTTGTGTATGCATGCCAGGGTGGTCTCTGTTTTGTGTTTCATTCTTTTTCTCCTCCCGTAAGTGCTCCTGTTCGGGTAATCCGGGCGGTTGGGGATATCCGGGCGGGGGTGCTTACATAGGGAGTTGTCCTAGTAGCGTAGTTGTATTTCCCCAAGTGATTTTTACCAGAAAGCCGCAAGTGTCTCCCGTGTTGGGGATGGATATTTTCCCCAAAGTGAGAATTGTCGGGATAACTACCTAAGATTCCGTGCTAGGGCTAGAATGCAGGTGAAAGCTACGCTAGGGTGTTGGTTTATTCATGTCCATGCATCATTCACTTATGAAATTTATTTTAACCCTCATCTTCTAATTTGGACTTTTGTCCCTAGAATATTCCACGTTGGTGAATCAAGCAATAAGAAGGGAAAAAAAGTGGCCAAGGCGTAATTTAATTTCAATTCATATTATTCTCTATGTTTGAAGTATAGTTTTATATGTTATCTCACCTACTGGATATTGTAATTATTTATTGGCTATTGAGATCAGTAGTGTACGTTTGCATTTGTATGGAATTACGATATCCTTCAAGTTCTAGTTCTAGCTTTCGCAAGTGTTTAAGTTACCATTTCTTAGCTTACCATATGGAATGCTGAATGTATTTATATATGGGGTTTTTATATTGAGGAATTTGTGATTATAAAAAGAAAAAAAGAAATCCCAAGAATAACAGTATGCTGGGGAAGGGCGGGTTGTTACAAAAAATGTTGGATTTTTCCAACAATTGACGAGCTTGAAATAACTTCATTTCAGGCTAAGGCGGTGGCACCACTAGTTGCCCACACAGCCAGCACTCAACCACCCAATTTTTTGTTGTATTTAAGCCTTCAATTACAGTGTGTAATCTAGCAAAAAATTAAGCAAACAGAGGGAAAATTTGGAGAAGAAAAGGGCAAACAACACTAGGAAAGATTGGAGGTAAATTTGTGAAAAAAAAATTTGTTTAATTGGAGTTTAAGGATACTAGGTAAGTGAGAAAAATATATTAGAAATTTCGTATGGTTGGAATTTAATTTAGAATGTGATTTTACTAATTTTGATAAAATTATATTATTTTGTAATATATATTAATTTAGCGACTTTTGAGCAGAAAAACACTAAAATCCGCTATTAAAAGGAAAGCTCTCTATTTCCTTTGCATGTTTCCTTCACTTTACGAGTTTCGTTTCCTCCCTAAATCCTACTCGGTTACGAGTATTAGTTTTGTGGATTATAGATTTCCTTACTGTAAATTAAATTAAATAAGAGACTTTAGGGATTTTATTTGTTAAATGCTTACGGGGTATTGTACTGCCTACTCCCTTGGGAATGATACCTAACCAATTTGGAGACTAGGTTCCTAGAGGATGGGGTACAGTTATGGGTCCCTCGAGTGTGAGAGATCGTAACAAGGGATAAGAGCTGTTGAGTGGTAAGGCAAGTGTTGACCGTTCAATGTCGATGGAGCAGACCGTCAATCAGCCCGAAAAAGACTGTCAACCAGTTGTTCTTAGTCACGAACTTTCGACATATGCGTGGTCACTGTCGACTAGCTCTGCCATTATATAACATACTACATGGCATTATAATGCATAGGATTGGGCTTGCATCACTAGGGGGTACATAAGTTGTGAATGCTTGGACACGTACATCTTAGAATGACTAGGTTCATAAGCATTGCATTGGATGCATGTTCCTATGTGGGTAAAGCATGGCTTGATACCTAGCTTATGAGGCCAATGTATCACGTTGATACTTACTACGCCATTGCATCTATTATTTGTTGCATTGCATGGTTACAATATGATATGGTATGGAGTTGACTCTCGATAGCTATGAGTGAAACACAGCTCCAGGTAGCTATGACTTGAGAACTCCGACATGTGATTATGTTGAGGGCCTTGGGCTCATGTGGTTTATGTTATATGAGGGCCTCGAGCTCATGTGGATGATACTAGCCAGTTCATGGCTACAGTAGGTTTGTAGGTTGAGACTTGGGTGCCAGGTTATGCATTTTTTATGTGGATCCTAAGAACCATTATGTGCATTAGTATATTTATGTTAGGAACTAAATACTTTGGTGCATGGTATTGTGTGACATTTTAATTTATTGCATATGTTGTGGGCGATTAGTAGTGTGAGAGTTATATTCCTAGCCTTACTGTTATTTTTTTATTTATTTGTTGAATCTTGTGACTGACTTTTACTTTACATCATTTCAGTTAAAAGAAAAGCAAAGGCCGAAAGTGAGGGCAACTGCGTTTGAGTGATTGGGTAGCTAGCTGTACAAGGTTGTCCCAATCGTTGGTCATAGGGATGTTTTTGTGGTTTTGGGGCACAAGAGATTGTTATCCGTGTTTTGAGTGTCATGATCCTGTGCCCATGTTTTGATAGAAGGTGCACCTCATGTTGACACCCCATTACTTTTCCATTTTGTATGTATGTATTTATCATGTTTGTACTGTATTAGTGTATTATTCCTTTTACATGTTATTTCGCCAAGGATTTTTGATATCTTATCTTTCTCTTCCGATATTACCATCTAGGGGTCATGTGCTTCCTGGATTTTCGAGCGGGTGTCCTCACACAGTAACCAATGAATTACATCCTTGCCAACTCAAGTAAAGACTATACTTGGCATTGCTACACCTAGACCAGTAGTATGATATGCATAGGAACGATCTACTCTGAGTGGACATTTCCTATCTTTTTTTTTATATATATAATATTCGTATTCATAAAGGTATATTACATTTCCTATCTTTATGTTTAATGTTGGAGGAGGTTTAATTAACATATGCATCAACATCCGTTGGTTTGTTTACTTTTGCTTTGCTTTGGTTTATTTATTTATGCGAAGAATTTTATCTTTTGGTTTGTTAGGTTTTATTATAAATTTTGTAATAATGATGAATTTTTATTTTTAATTTTTTATAAAAATTTGAAAAAGCTTTGCGCCGAACAGTCTGTCCCAAAAAATTGTTGAAGAAAATAATAATTTTTTGCGACATTTTTTGCAACGGATTTTGCTATGGGCTACTAGTCACAATCTGGTCATTGTTAAGCTAATATTTTATGAAACATAGCCCCCCGCCCCCACCAATCTCTCTCTCTCTCTCTCTCTCTGCATATATATATATATATAAGTAGACCCACATGTGAAATGAGCTCCAAAAATAACCTGTTGGTGCACTTAGATACTCTACTTGACTTCTTAGATACTCAACCATCCATGCACATTCGCCCATCCACACATGTTGGTGGCTTCTCGTAGACGCAAGCATTTAAATTAAAGAAAAGGATTTCACAAAGAACTTTAACATAATTTATTATGCCATAGAATGAAATTTTAATTCACACAGAAAACACAATAAAAAATGAAACTTTCTGTAAAAGTATCATCTTAATGCTCTTGGAACATTTCACCCATCCGTGCCTATAAGTACCCTAAACATCTCGTCTCCAAATTAAAGACAATTAACACACATTAGTTTGTGAGTGAGAGAGAGAGAGAGAGAGAGAGAGATGGCAGATCAGGGAGCGGCAAAAGGCAAGGGCAAGGGAAAGGCCACCACGATGGCGGAGGGGGGCGGAGCTCAGGTTGCCGGCAAGGGTGGTGGCAGCAGCCTGCTTCCGCCACCTAAGAAGACCGTGAAGAAAATGATGGCTAACCATGTTAAATCTACCATTGATGATCAGAAGAACAAGAAAAAGATCAGTCCTTCAGTATGACTGACATCTGAACTCCCTAAGAGACTATATATATACATATTATATATGACAGTGATCATGTGATGTAGCCAAATACTCCAGCCATCTGACTGGTCGGCGGGTTGGTGTATTTCTTTCTTCTCTATGCTTATTGAATAAATTTTCCTTCCTAGTTGCCACCATACAATCGAATCACAAAACACAATTTTTATATGAATAAAACTTGAAATTATTCCAATCTTGACTACTCCAAATAAAATGATTGTGTTAGGATTAAATTGCGCAAATCAAGAATTATAAACATAAATTAAATGAAAAAATTACAAAATATAAAAAATTAACGTGGTTCAGCTTAAGAGCTTATGTCCACAATCTCACTACAAGGAATTAATAATTCACTAATTCAAGCAAACTAACCTCATGTCTTCTGATAATTGGTCATACCAAACACTGGGACTCTAATTATCAAACTGTAAACATACTTGAGACACATAGCCACGCATAATCTAGATATATCTCTCCAAAAATTATTGGTAGTGGTCTTGAGTATGTTTCACATCTTGATAACTAGAGTCTTGATGTGTGGTATAACTAGTTATTAAATATTGTGAGGTTAGTTTGGTTTGGTTAGTGAATTATCCGCTTGTAGTGGGACCATGGACATAAGTTATTGAGTCGAACCATGTTAATTTTTCGCATGTCAGTATTTTTCTGGTTTAATTTTTTTTTATCATTCCTAATTTGCACCATTCGATCCTAAGAAGTGGTATTGGAGCCTCGATTGTGTTGGTGGTTAGATTGTGATTATTGTATCAAAAATCTTTTCTGAGAAAAATTGAGCAGCAAAAAATTATTAAAAAAATAGTAGTTGTGTCGAGAATAGCATGCACCATTAGAGAGTAACTACATGTGTCGTCAAAGATGAACAACTATTGTCAACGGATCTCCTTGTGTTGCTGGAGTTAGAGATGTTTTCAATCGAAGAAAGAGTTGTTGACCATAATTGATAGTTTGAGGAGGCCTAGAGAAAAAAGAGTTGCCGCATTGCCATAACTGGGCAATATTGTGAGACCCACTGAAGACTGTTGTCACCTATTGCCTTCAAGTAGAAAGGAGTTATGCTATTTTTTCCGTGAAGATAATGTCATTGTGATCATCGTTGTGAGAGAAGACTATAGCTAAAGGAAGGATGCAAGTAGTTATTTTGCTTAAAATACTCACCAGAAAGCTTGATGAATCGATACACCAGTTGGAGGTTGACATAGCGAGTTTGGGAATACGTGTCCCAACTTGTTTAGACTTTTATTGTTTTTGTCACTTTTGTTGTTTTTGTCCCATAATTTGCATTCTGGGTATGTTTAGGAATTTGAATTGAGGGTGAAATTGTTGGGATAACTCCTAAAATTCTAGTTTGATCAAAATTGTTATCTTTGCCTGACATTAATTTGATGAAGGAAAAGTCTTGAGATGATATTTTAATTAAGGGATTATAGGATAGGTTTGGGCGTGAAACCTATTCCCACTGTGATTGTAGTTTAATGCCTATAAAGATAGCCCTAACTTACTGATTAATAGACCATTCCCAATAATATCTAGAGAAAATACTCTAGTTATTGTGATTGTATGTCTTGTATATACCATAGTTTAATAACCAAAGTCCTCACATGTGGTGTGATTAGTTATCAGAAACCATGACGTTAGTTTGTCTTGATTAATGAATTATTTCTTGTGGTGGGATTGTGGACGTAGGCTGTTGAACTGAATCACATTAATTTTTTACATATTATTATTTTTTCTTATTTGATTTATGTTCATGTTTTATGGTTTTGCATGAGTCAATCTTAAGAAATCACACACTTCGAATAATCTAGTTATATGATTTTGAGACTCCTCTATCTTTAACATTATTCGGGTTGGTACAACTATTTATAGATAGAGATAATAGGCAATAATTCTAAGAATAGATTAGCAATACACTCATGTAGTTTGGACCTTTACCCAGACACCCATATGGTTTCTTTTTTGGCAAAATAGTTCATGTATTTTGTTTAAATTGCTACAACACCCTTTTTGTTATTAAAATATTAATTAAATCAAAATTAGGTTAGATTAACTGAAAATTAATTCAATTTAAAATACAATTAAAAAGAAAAAAGAAAAAGTGTTTGCCAACCAGTGGAACCATAAGTCAACGACATCATTGCTTTCCAATGGTTCAAAAACACACCTCGAAGAGAGAAAGAGAGAGAGGAGGAAAAAGAGGTGGAAAAGGAAATGAAGGATGAAGGATGGGGGGGGGGAGAAAGCCTAAAGCTTTTGTAAAACTATGTGACCATTAGGTTCGCCTAAACCCAGTAGCGATTGGAGAAGAAAGTCATTGCTAATAGGTTTAGGGAAAGATCAGTAAGAGGCATTTGTGAAATTTGACTAGTTATTGCCTTATCATTAGAGAATTGCAAATCACCACCATTCAATAGACTTTCTTGCTACTCTATGATCACCGTCACTCCTTGTTTGAGATAATAAGCCAATATCAAATTAGTAGCAAAATCTCTACCTTATCAAATCAGTTATCACTTCGTTGCTACAAAAACCTTCTTCTTGTTGCCTCTTGTGTAATACCCAAAAAATCCCTAAGGGTATAAATGGTATTTTATGAAAGGTATAAATGGAATTATCAAAAGAATGAGGCTTTAGGGTACACTAACACAGTCTTAAGCGATCGAAGCGACCGAAACGACCGAAAGGAGTACCCCTGACCTTAGATGCTTAAGCAAAATGGAATAGTACCGATGAGTAATTCGAGGTGTGATTTTAGGTGAAAAGAGAAATTAGATCGGGAACAATTTTTGGTACAACTGTCGATCGAGCTGAGAAAATCAAATCAATGTAGGGAGTATCCAAAAAGTCAACGGAGTGTCTTGAGGACTTAGATTTTATATATGAATCAACCCTTGAGTGATTTCGGGTTGAAACAAAAATGATTCATCAATGTGTTTTTGAACTCTCACTTAAATGATTCATCATCTAATATGGACTATGTCTCTGGAATATGCAGCGATACGAAAGGGAAAGGGATCGCCAATGAGTGACAGTGATTAGTTGATAGTTTATAATATGTCGCTTTCTGTTATGTTGTTCATTTTGAGGACGTCATGTAATCGTTGATTTGACTTTACGTTATAAATAAAGTGGTTTCGATTATGTCTATTGAGGTTTCGATCTAGCTTTCTCATTTGAGATGATTTACCTGTCTTAATTTATTAATGTTTCTATGTTAATATTCTGAGAAGGTGTAACGAGAAATTCGAGGAACGGTTTTTGTGTTGAGTTTCCGTTGAAAAAAAATTATATCCCCGAAATCTTATGTTACCTAACGCCTTGGGAAGGCGGGGTGTTACAATTGGTATAAGAGCAAAGGTTTGAAATTTAAGGGACTCTTTAAGGGACTCTAATTAGAGCGAATGTTATTTGTGGATTATAGATTTCGTTGGAAATTTAGAAATTATCGATTTGAGATCAATAGTTGAAATCCTTACGCACGGAAATGGGATAACTAGTAGTTATCGCGAATGAACGAGTTAGAAATAATTCGGTTTGGATTGAGGATCCTAGGGATATTGAACTTAGGATGCTTCGATAAGTATCAGAAAGAATCGAGTTTAAGGATTCTGAAGATCGATTTTGAGAATAGGGATCTCGAAATGGATGTTGTGAGGATCCAGATAAGCTTACCTCAAGGAAATGACTCATGGGAACAAATCAAGTGTGCTTAGTTCAAATGTTGACTTAGAGAATGAAATGGCCAAGGTGTGGTCTTAAGTCTCGAAAGAGTTTCGAGTCAGAAATTTTAGCTGTCCCCGATTTGGGACGTGATTTAACGGTTTGATATGTATAGAGTCATTATAAATTTGGATGGTGATGGCATGAATTTTGTAGATGATAGTATATACGTGAAGATAAGACATGTGATGATCAAAAGTCTGGGTACGATTTGAGATGAGACGTGTAGATAGGTTACACCTGAGACAAATGCATGGGACTCAAACCACTAGCAAGATTAAGATTAAGTGGGTAAAAGTGTAGTTAAGCAAGGAACAAGAGAAAATGTTGAGAAGATTGATTGAGGATTAAGCATCGACATACTACCTCAAGGATTCAGCATGGCTATAGTAAATTGATATCGAGTGATGTTTGAAGCTTAAAGAATGCGAGGAATAGTTTGATAATGTAGAATATTGAGAATCAAAGGATGTTCGAATTAATTTGATAACAAAGAATTTTATTTTGAGGAATCAATCCGAAAAATGTCTTCGAGGTAAGAATTTAAGATCTCTTGATGAAATAGTTATGCGAGAACGATGTAAGGATATTAGTTAGATTTTGATTGATATTGGTAGTTGAATTCAAAATGAAGTTATTGGAGATTAGGAATTTTACTATTCATGATTTGAGACAAAGTATCCCTGATAGTTGTGGGACCCAAAAGAACTGCTAGCAAGATTGAGGATTACATAAAAGTATCGATTAGAGAACTTAGAATAGGATTGTCGAATCCTAGTAAACCTAAGACAAGAACTTGGGGAAATGTGAAAATTTGAGGGGTTTTTTTAACTAGAATCTACTTTCAGTGACAAGAGTGGTTGAATAAGTTCTATTCACACCCTGGGCACATCAGTTGGGAGTAAGAGCCAAAAAAGGGGGTCATCAAAATAACAAAGATATATGATTAGTAAAGTGTTAAAAGGATGAATATTTTATGAATTTGGTACAACTTGAAGCATAGTATAATCTCTTGTGGAAGAATTTTAGTGAATCGTCTTACTTACCTCCCAGTTGGGATATGTTGATAAGGGTGATGTCTTGATGAGATAAGTAAAAGGCTGAGGTTACTAGGAAAACTTACCAAATGATATGGGAGAATAAGAATAGTTTGAAGCCAATGTAAATCTTGAGGTTAATTTAGATACCCTAAGTGGGGACATAAGGGGAACTAATTCAGTTAAGAGTCAATTAGTGGAAATCCCAAATAGAGAATTAGGAGTCAGAAGAAATGTGTTCCGATGACACGATTAGAAGTGATATTAAGTTTTATAAATTATTTTGGGATACGTGTAGCCGCCTGTGAAGAGCTACAATGGGATATTCTTAAAAAGAAGAAACATGTCTGGTAAGCATGGATCGTATTAAGATGTGAGCTAAGAATGATTGTCAAAAATTAGAAATGATATATTTAGGACATTTCAATTGGGAGTCATTAGCAATAGTTGTGATTCAATTATCACAGACCAAATTTTGAGGATGAAATTTATTAAGGGGGGAGAATGTAATACCCGAGAAATCCTTAAGGGTATAAATGGTATTTTATGAAGGGTATAAGTGGAATTATCGAAAGAATGAGGCTTTAAGGTACACTAACACAGTCTTAAGCGATCGAAACGAACGAAAGGATTACCCCAGACCTTAGATGCTTAAGGAAAATGGAATGGTACCAACGAGTAATTCAAGGCATGATTTTAGGTGAAAAGAGAAATTGAATCGGGAACAGTTTTCGGTACAACTATCGACTGAGCTAAGAAAACCAAATCAACGTAAGGAGTACCCAGAAAGTCAATGGAGTGTCTTGAGGACTCAGATTTTATATATGAATAAACCCTTGAGCGATTTCAGGTTGAAACAAAGGAATTTAGGGTTAAAACGATCAACCGGGCCTAAGTGCAATTTTTTAATTTTGCCTGAGGAAGGTCTAAAGGATAATTTTTTAGGGATTTCGAGGATGAAATGAAGAGTACAGAACTTGTGGGCCTTAATGGTATAGTTAGATAGCTCAGGGGAGCTTTGAAAAAGGCCAAAATGGCATTTGAAGAATCAGTGTGAACGCAAGGGAAAGATCAGCCGCTGTCTTCCACCCACATGGCAGAAATTTTGCTATAAATAGCTAAGGTTTTGGTTGAAACTTTTGCATCAAATTGCTCATGTTTGGGAGTGAATCGAAGGTAAGGGATAAAGGGCCTTTGGTCTCGAGCATCATGGACCAATTTTGGAGCTTTTGGGAGATTTTTCATCCCGTTTGAAGCTGTTTCGAAGCTCGCCGGAAAGCTTGAGGTGGATCGCCTCTATCAACCTGCAACTTGAGATTTGGAGGCTTTTTCGGTGTCCTTTCGGCTGGCAACCGATGCCATTAGGATCGACTCTTCAAGGATTCAAGGGGGTACCCTTAGATCAGTCATCGGAGCTGTCTGCGGCGGTTGGAAATTGAGAAAGAAAGTGGCGCGTGAGCTGCATGCATCACACTCCATGCGCTGCAATAAGGGTAATTTCAGATTTTCAGTTCAGTATTTTTCTTAAATTATTTTAGGAATTTTCATGTTGAAAAATTTGGGAAAAAGTTTGAGAAGATAATTATTTTAGAATTATAAGGTGAAAATTAGGAGAAAAATAAAGAAAATTATGAAAAAATTAAGGAAAATAGATTTTGATGCTCTTTTAATTAAATATAGTATTTACGGAGTGTCTTGGCTTGAGATTGAGTATAAGTAAGGGTGTTTGTGATTTGGCACGCAAATCGATGTTATGCACGAGGATTGAGGCAATCCAAATACATTCGAGGTGAGTGTTCTACCTGAAAACTTGATTTTACCTTGTGAATGTTCGGCTCCAAAACTTGATTTATTGTGAGTAGTTTACCCCAAAACTTGATTTACGGTGGGTGTTTTACCCAAAAAACTTGGTGTTTATGTTACCTAAATGTGTTGTGATTTCATATAAAATGGTCTTGTTACATGCAAACAGTAACCGATGACAGTTGGTTTCATGAGGGAGGTTCATCCCTAAACGTTTTGTACTGATGCATTGTATTTTATAAAATATTGTTTATATGATGCATTGAATTGTGAAATGTGGCATTGTCATGTGTTTTGTGATTATTCATATGGAATGCCAGCCTAAAATATTGTATAGAGAGTGTAACCATAATTCTCCAAGGGGGTGACGAGATAATAAGGGTATCTTGTGCTGGTGTGCATGCCGAGATAGCCACCTCGATTTTCATGCCGGGCCGTTTGATCAAGAAAGTTGCACTAGGATTATTAGATGGTCCATATTGTGTTATTCATATGAAATGTCAGCTTAAAATGTTGTCTGGATAATGTAGTTATAATTCTCCAAGGGTGTGACAGAATAATAGGGTTATCTTGTGTTAATGTGCTTGTCGGGATAGTTGCCTTGGTTTCTGTGTCAGGCCGTTTGGTCAGGGAAGATGCATTAGGATGACTAAGTGATTCATATGAGATTTTAGTTGGGATTGAGTAGTGGTTCGTAAATGCTTAGAGTGAGAACGTAATCTCTGACGTAAATGTGGTGAGTCGGGTTCCTGCGTTGATGTGACCCTCCTGGACCGGGAGTTGATAATAATTGTTCCCGAGATGTTGTGGAGATGCGTTGACCTTGCCCCTCTTAAGCTAGAATCGCGTCTTATCGTTGAGTTGATATGATGGCATGGCCTTTAGAGAGATTGCTCTTTCCCCATGGTAGGGTTAAACGCTGTGAGATTCTCTTGGACTAGGGCTTGTCGGGTTACGTTGGTTTATTTCATGTCTTGCATACATTCATGAAAACGTGTTTTTGAACTCTTACTTAGATGATTCATCATCTAATATGGACTATGTCCCTAGATTATTCAAACGTTCTAGGTGAAGACAATGGTGCGAAAGGGAAAGGGATCACCAAGGAGTGACGGCGATTAGTGGATAGTTTATAATATGTCGCTTTCAATTATATTCAATTTGAGGACGTCATGTAAGTGTTGATTTGACTTTACGTTATAAATAAAGTGGATTCGATTATGTGTATTGAGATTTCGATCTAGCTTCTCCATTTTAGGTGATTTACTTGTCTTAGTTTATTAATGTTTTTAAGTTGATATTCTGAAAAGGTGTAACGGGATATTCGGGAAACAATTTTTGTGTTAGAGTTTCCGTTGGAAAAAAAATATATTCTCGAAATCTTACGTTACCTAACGTCCTGGGAAAGCAGGATGTTACATCTTGTGTCTTGCCACTCTAGTGTCATCTTCATCCTCGTCATCTTCAATAATGGTTCAATTTTGGAACTCATTTTCAATGATGGGCTACCCATCATTAGTCGATGGGTTCATTGGAAGCGAAATGGTTCCAGGAAAACCATCTATCCTCATCGTCACCAGCCGATAGTTTCACTGGCTAACAAACACTTTTCTTTTTCCTTTTTAGTCCTATTTAATTTTAGTTTGAATCAAATTTTTTTGAACTTAATCTAACCTAATTTCGTTTTGATTAACAATGTTAGTATCGAAGGGGGTGTTTTGGCGATTTAAGCAACGTGCATGGACTATTTTGGATAAAAAATAATTATAGGGGTGTCTAAAAAAAAATCCAAACCATAGGAGATGTTTGATCAATTTACCCTAACTCTTAACGGAGTAGAGAGTTTCTTACCTTGATCTCTATTACTCTATTTCTACCCAAGAAAGAATGAATAAAACACTTTACATGTACTTGTTATATATGAGCTCGCATCAATCTTTATTTAGTTAAATTTTGAGGAGCTGCAATGCTCATGAAATAATTTCAAGGGATTGTCACATAAAATATTATCACTCTATAATTATTTCCCACAAATTTGAAAAATTATGTGTACTTGTATGATTTTGCTTCTAATCGTCCATCAATGAGCTGTGACAGTCACCTGAAAATTTCACCCCTTACCAAACGGTACATGACATCACTTACAGGATTGTGTTATGACGTAGTGTATCAAAAACAGCATTGTAAGAAAACGAAAGTATTGCAAAAGAAGTAGAGCTTTCTGAGATTCCCATATATGATACGATCAGAACGAATTTGTCCTGATTTTCTTACCTTGGAGTAAAATTGTGCAGAATATTATGCTGTCTATTCATATAATTATATTTGTGAGTGCGTGAGGGTATAGCATTCCATGTTGCTTCCCATCCTGACAAGCATAAATAAGTAGACTATTAGTCACTAAGGAACTTAAATTTATTACAAGAGAGAGCTCCCCCAATTAGACATCTGGCAAGCATTGTCTCCCAACTTTAGGGCAGTCGATCAAAGATTATAAGACAGTTTATAACCCAAATAAATAAATAAATAAATAAAAACTTTTACAGTCCCATTTATGATTGTTGAAGTTATTATATTTCTCCACAAACATAAATAATGTATACAATATAGCGGGGACATGTTCGTATCATCATTGATATGCCACCTCATGCTTAAACATTCAAACATCTAGGAAAGTAATAATATAGAATATAGGTTTATTCTTCTCATAAATAAGTTTTAACTTATTAAATTAAATTTTGTCTAAAACTTCAAAGCGATAGCGTAGTAGATTAATATTTTGTAAGTTTAGACTTTTAGAGAAAATAATAATTAATACTTCAATAATTCCTAATCTCATCGTATAGTTTTTGAATTATCGTGCCAATAATATTTGGTATCTGCGAAAGAAAGAAAGAATGTTATGTCTGGGAGTTCGGAAGTAGAAGAACGAAAGATTTATTAAAAAAAAAATATAAAAGGGAAAAAGAGATCATTACCTTACTCTTGTTTGAATATTTAATAAAAACAAAAAAAGGAAAGGTATTCGTTTTCCTTTGATTGGGAATTTAAGTAAAAAAGAAGAGGAATAATTAAATAGGGTATAATATTAGTTTCTACTACAACACTTATATTTTAAATTTCTATACATGCATAGAAGGTAACAAACTAAAAACAAATAATTAAAAATTTCTACAGCCCTTCCCATACCCTCCAATTTGGGACGGATCAGATTTAAGACAAAGGGGAAGGAGAGGGATTGGGCCCTCATCCTATTCTTCACTTCTATAAAAACATCTTCCAAACAAGGGAATTATTTCCCCTTCCCTCTATCAATCCTTTATTCCCTCTTCATTCCCTCAATCCATATTTAAAGATCACAATGAGATGAGAAAAAAAAACAAAAAGAGAGAGAGAGAGAGCTGTATGGAACGATGTTACGTTTGATATCCAAATTAAATAATATTATCCCACATTTAGTAAAAGAAATGTTACTTAAAGTTCTAATTATTTCATGTCTGGTATGTCAAATTATGAATAAAGTATTACTGGTCATTAATTATCAAATGACAAAATTACCTGTTTTCTCAAATAATTATAATTATAGAAAACATATTTTTAAATTAAATAAAATATATTTTTAAATTACATAAAAATATTAATTTTATAATATTTATATGGATATATTATCTTTAATCATAAATCATGAGATCAGATCTCAAACCTTGGTTTTGCTAAGCTTGATTTGCAAATAGACCATGAAATTAGAGAATAAGAAAAATAAAGAAGAGATATATCGTAAAAGAAGAAGAGATATTGAAACCAAAGGAAGTTTGGAATCAAATAAATCACATTGAGAACCGAGATTAGCTCATCAAGATGACCTATTGCTATGAGCCAATACGACCACCCAATGTCACCTTCAATGGCTAACCCACCAGGCCAATTAGGAGACCCATCGCATGTTTGAAATGCATGCAATTTAAACTCAAATGAACAAACTATGCCAAATAGTTCAAACTTATTGGATATTAAGAACAAGACTATCAGGTTTTGTCCCATCATAGTAGAAGGTAAGTACTCATTGGGTGTGTTGGGGTGAAGGACATAAAAATGAGGATGATGCATGGTAGGAAAAAGAGGAGACAAATGGGAAGAAATAATGGAGAAGATGAAAAAAGATAAAAAATAAAAAATAAAAAGAATGGAAGAAAAAAGAGCAGATATAAGAAAAAAGGAAAGAGGAGAACACGATCATAAGGAAAATTCTAGAGGAAAAGCAAGAGATCAAAATTTCCTCTGAAGCATGAATAACTATCATGGTCGCAAAATCATCATAGAGACCACCACACCTCTTACATTAAAGAACATTGCCGCCACCGTGACCCCAATGAGGACTGCAATGGAAATTGATTAGGGAGATGGAGGATAAACTTTAAGAGAGGGGTAATTGTTACACCATGTTTTATTGAGTTGTCACTCCCTTCACTAGGGAAATAAGTAATATGTGTCTTCTTTCACTAGATTGTAGGGGAACAAATGTGGTTCTACTCTATAGAACCTTTCCCTAGACCCTGAATAAAGACGCGAAGGGCTAGTTCAATTCTTAGGAATTGAATAGCATAAGAAACTTCTAGGAATTAGTTGATCAATTTATGGCTTATTTCAAATACTATCAAAAGAAGATTAAACTTTATGCTAGTTTGCCGAGGGTTAAGTAGGGAAAGGGTTTGATGAGGAAAAGGACCTTGGGTCCCAAATTACGCCGACACCGAGGTAAACACCGCCGGATGTTGATAGGACACGTGTTGTTTGCTGGAGAGCTTGGCTTATGATTATCTCCCTGAGGACTAAAGAACACACGACAGAAGATGATCACCATAATAGGTGGCGGATCACACGGTAAAGAAACCCCGGGTTCCTCATGATCGATTATCTTGCCAAAGGTCGCGGAGATAAGGTCTATCCCAAAGATCTCGGGAGCAGAAGCCACTATAGAATCCTCATCAAGAAGATCCCGAAGATCCCTCCGGGATCCTGATCTGGAGGAAGGGATAAAAGGAAGAACACGAGGTAAGAATGCGGGGGCTTCTTCTCTTTCATTACGAATATACTCCCAGAAAAACGGAAAAACTGACTTGACCGTCGGAGATCGACAGGGGGAGCAAGTCCCCTTCTCCATTGCAGGTATTCCAAAGGAGGCAGAAAAGGAGCATTCGGCCACCTCTTCTCAAATCTCATCATCAATTGGCGCCCACCGTGGGGCCGAGGCACTTTTTCCTTTCTGTCTCTCCAGCGCAGCGGGTTGTGGAAATCCTCGATAATCTTTTTTCTTGGCTTGGAATGGCAATAAGAAGACAGCAATCTCGGGCAGGAGGGGGCAACCCTGTCCCCGAACCTAGTCAACAGAACCCACCTAGAAGTCCGATGGGGAGGGACAGGAGCCCAGAAGGCCCTCCGCCACCTCCTGATCGGATAGCGCTCCTAGAAGGTCAGGTGCAACGATTAACAGAATTGCTCACGAGTTTCCTGGATCGACAGCAACAAGCCCAACAATCCCAGACAGAAGGAAGGCAGGGACCCCCGCGGGAGGAGGAGTCCTCTTTACCAGAGGCGAACCCACAGAGGTCGGGGCGAGAGGATGGTCAAGGTGAAGCGACGGAATCTTCGAACTTATCGTTCTTACAACAGCTACGGGAAGAAAGGCTACGACAGCTCGAGGAGGAGATCGCCACCCTGAAGCCCAAAGTGGGATAAGGGCAGGGAGCAATGATAGCGCAGCCTCTTAGCCCGGAGATCATGGCGGCTATACCACCGGAACGTCTTCGCATTTCGGCCATTAAGCCTTATGCTGGGACCTCCGATCCGATGGATCACCTTGACCTCTTTACTTCACATATGATGGTGCAAGATGCTTCAGACGCAATGTGGTGTAGATTCTTCTTAGCCACCCTGGAGGGACATGCACGAGCTTGGTATTCGAACCTCGCTCACCACTCTATCGTGAGTTTTGCACAGCTTCGAAGCAGTTTTCTAGCGCACTTTGCACCCCTCCGGAGGCACCGAAGGTCTACCATGGCCTTAGTAAGTATGAAGCAGAACCAGGGAGAACCCTTGAAGGATTTTGTCTCGCGCTTCAATATGGAGGCCTTGAGTATAGAGAATTTTGATCACAGCGTAGCTATGGTGGCATTTCAGAATGCCTTGAGACTAGGTCCTTTCGCACAGTCGTTAGCCAAGACGCCTCCGATTACGTTCACGGACATACTGGGCCGGACTACGAAGTACATAAACGCCGAAGAGGTCATGCAAGCTAAAAGGGCGGAACATGTGGAGAAGAAAGATAAGAAGAAGTCTCCCGAGGAAAGGAAAGGGGAGGACCGAAGGGAGAAGCATCATCCTCGGTGGGAGTCGGGTGGATATACCCCCCTCAATGCCCCGAGGGCAGAGATTTTTGTGACTATCGAAGGCAAAGACTACCTGGAGAAGCCGAAGCCAATGAAGGCTCCATCTGACAAAAGGAACCGGAACAAATATTGTCGTTTTCATAGGGATCATGGGCATGATACAGAGGAATGCCACCAACTAAAAGAGGAGATCCAGGAGCTCATCAATCGGGGTTTCCTGAGGAGTTATGTGGCAAAGGAAGGCGATTCTCGAAGAAGCAAAGACCGACGGTCGCGATTGCGGAGCCCCCCAAGAGGGACCGCGCAGACGATCGAGATCAAGCCCGGCGGGAGAGATCACACCGGGGAAGAGACGATCATCCTCAACCTCCGGTATTTCATACGCTTGCGGCAGGAGAAGTCCCAATCACGAAGGAGGGAGGAGATGGCCCCACACGGCTGAAGAGGTCGCGGAACGTGGAGCCAATCTCTTTCTCCAACAACGACCTCCCGGGATACCCGAATCGAAACGATCCGTTGGTGATAACGGCTGAGCTCGGGAAGTGGGAGCTTCGGCGGATCCTCGTGGATCCGGGGAGTTCTTCAGAAATCTTATATCGGCAGGCTTTCCTTGGCATGGGATACGAAATGGCACAGTTAAGGCCAGCAAAGGTCCCTTTGGTGGGATTTGATGGGGAGGCCGTATATTCAGAAGGGATCATTCAGCTCCCACTGATGGTAGGGAGGGGCTCTCGAACTTCTCGAGTTATGCTAGACATCCTGGTGGCAAACGTACCCTCGGCGTACAACATGATTCTGGGTAGATCTGGTCTTAACGCCCTTCGGGCCATTCCGAGCACTTATCATATGATGCTGAAGTTCCCCACTGATAGGGGGACGGGAGAAGTACGGGGAGATTTACGCTCTGCTCGTGAATGTTATATGGCCTCCATAGGCATAGCAAATGACAAGAGGGCAGGAGTGCAAAGTGACGCCCCGAGTCCCCAAGCAGACCCCCCCAAGGAGGTCAGCTTCCTATTAGAAGGACCTGAAGATCCAAAAACAGCAAAGCCGGTGGACGAATTGGAGGAGGTACCTTTGAAGGTAGACTACCCAGATCGTTGTGTGAGGGTAAGTATGGAATTAAAGGACCCACTGAGAATTCAGATAGTGGCGCTCCTTAGGCAATACGCGGACGTTTTCGCATGGACTGCTCAGGACATGCCCGGAGTGGATCCAGCGGTCATGACGCATAAGCTGGGGATCCGGCCAGGTTTCCAACCGGTCAAACAAAAGAAGCGCAGCTTTGCCCCAGACAGAGCCCGGGCAATCGAAGAGGAAATTGCAAAATTAATTGAAGCTGGATATATTCGGGAGGTAGATTATCCGGATTGGTTAGCGAATGTTGTGTTGGTCCCTAAAGGAGAAGGCAAGTGGAGACTATGCATTGATTTCACTGACCTTAATAAGGCTTGCCCAAAGGATAGCTACCCACTCCCGAGGATCGACGCCCAAATTGACGGGACGGCCGATTGTTCACTCATGAGTTTCTTGGATGCTTTCTAGGGGTACCACCAGATTCCATTACACCCGGAAGACCAGGAGAAGACCGCATTCATTACTAGTCAGGCAACCTACTGCTACACGGTAATGCCCTTCGGTTTAAAAAATGCAGGAGCCACTTATCAACGCTTGGTGAATAAGCTTTTTCAGCATCAGCTTGGGAGGAACATGGAGGCATACGTTGATGACATGTTAGTGAAAAGCCAGGAGGCAGGCAGTCATCCGGAGGATTTGGAGGAATGTTTCAAAACCCTTCGTAAGTTCCATGTAAAGCTTAATCCTGTCAAATGTGCTTTTAGCGTTTCTGCAGGAAAGTTCCTAGGCTACATAGTACATCATCGAGGGATTGAAGTGAACCCGGCGAAGATCAAAGCTATCATGGATATGCCCGCACCGAGGAATGTGAAAGAAGTACAGAGCCTCACGGGCAGGATGACCGCCCTAGGCAGATTCCTCTCTCGCTTGGCAGAAAAAGGCCTTCCCTTTTACAAGGTCTTATCAAAGGCAAACAACTTCGAGTGGAATTCTGAATGCCAAAAAGCTTTTGAAAAGCTGAAGGAGCACCTGGCCACACCCCTAGTTCTTACCAAGCCGAAGCCAAGAGAGCCCTTATATATATTTGGCAATAGCCGATGAAGCCGTGAGTTCGGTGCTGATACGAGAAGAAGATAAGACCCAGAGGCCTGTCTATTATGCAAGGAAGCGGCTGACGGGGGCCGAGGTTCGGTATCCTCCTATGGAAAAATTGGCCTTCGCCTTAATAGTATCGGCCAGAAAACTCCGGCCTTACTTTCAAGCTCACACGATTATTGTGCTTACTAATCAGCCTCTGCGACAAGTCCTTAGCAAACTAGAACTTTCAGGGCGAATGTTGAAGTGGGCGGTGGAGCTCACTGCCTTCGACATTGAGTATAAGCCACGGCCAGCTATCAAAGCTCAGTCGTTGGCAGACTTTATCGCTGAAGGAATTGGGGCTTTCGAGAGTCCGAAGGAGGATCAGAGGCCATGGAGGGTGGCGGTAGATGGAAGCTCGACTTTGGGTGGTGGAGGAGCAGGATTGATGATTAAGAGTCCCGAAGGGCAGATATGGCCTTATGCTCTACACTTCGAATTCCGAGCATCCAATAACGAAGCAGAATATGAAGCTTTGCTGGCTGGATTGAGATTAGCTGAACAACTGGGAGCTCAGAGCGTTGAGGTGAGCTCGGACTCTAACTTGGTGGTACAATAGGTGAACGGGGAGTATGAAGCTCGAGAAGACCACATGGCGAGGTATTTGGCCATGGTCAGAGAATTGATGGCACACTTTCATCCCATAAAAGTGGAGTATGTCCCTCGGGCAATGAACACGGAGGCGGACCTGCTGTCCCGAATCGCCTCTTCCTCTTTCCCTACGAGTTCTCGAGAAATTTGGATTGAGTCCCTCCCGCAAAAAAGTATCGAGGAGGTTGCTGATCAGTTATGTGTGGAGGACGAGCCCAGCTGGATGGATCTGTTGCTGTTATACTTGAGAGAAGAGAAACTCCCCGAAGGAGATTTGGAAGCTCGGGAGGTCAGGCGAAAAGCCCGAAGCTTCGTGTTAATTGAGGGAGAATTGTACAGAAGGTCTTTCTCACAACCACTGCTCAAATGTGTCCGACCCCGCAAAGCAAATTATATCCTACGTGAGATACATGAAGGTATATGTGGAAGTCATATCGGAGCTCGGGCTCTTAGTCAAAAGGCTCTCCGACAGGGGTATTATTGGCCAACAATGACACAAGATTCGGAACAACTGGTCAAGACCTGTGACCGATGCCAACGAATGTCTAACCTGGTCCATGTACCGACAGTCGCACTAGCCCATCTGGCCACGCCTTGCCCTTTTGTTCAATGGGGTATCGACATTCTAGGACCTTTTCCCCCGGCAGCAGGACAGATTAGATACATCATGGCTGCTATAGATTATTTCACAAAATGGGTCGAAGCTGAAGCGGTGGCCTCAATCACCGCCCGGAGGGTAAAACAATTTTTATGGAAGAACGTGATCTGTCGTTTTGGAATTCCTCGGGTGCTAATCTCTGATAATGGCACCCAATTCTCTGATCGGTCTGTTCAAGAATGGTGCCAGGCGTTGGGAATCAGGTAGCAATTTACCTCGATAGCCCATCCTCAGGCTAACGGTCAAATTGAGCTTGCTAATAGGACTTTGTTGCGAGGCTTGAAAGCGAGGGTAGATAAGGCAAATGGTAGCTGGGTAGAAGAATTGCCGAACATCTTGTGGTCTTATCGAACCACAGCGAAAGCCTCCACAGGAGAAACCCCTTTTAATCTATGCTACGGGTCGGAAGCATTGATCCCAGTCGAGATCAGGGTACCTACGTTGAGAGTAGACTTTTTTAGTCCTAAATCTAATGAACAAAATCTTAGGGGCAACCTCGATCTCTTGGATGAATTTTGTGATCAGGTGAAGATTCGACAGGCTGCTTACAATCAACGCATAGAAAGGTACTACAATCGAAGGGTGAGGGCACGAAATTTTCTGCCAGCAGACTTGGTATTAAGGCGAGCAGGCGCTCGGGGAGTTCGGGAGACCAACAAGCTAACACCAAATTGGGAAGGTCCTTATAAGGTAATAGAAGTCCTCAGCCCTGGGGCCTACAAATTGCAGACCCTCGAAGGGGCACCAGTAAAAAACGCATGGAATGTGCAGAACTTGAGAAAATTTTATCAGTGATTATTCTTTATGTGATAGTCTAAATTCATTATTGTGTATCTTGTCAGTAGTGTTTTCTTTGTTCTTTTCATATGAAATTCAGGAATAAATCTACTTTTCCTCTGAAGCGTAAAGACTCGTCATTTCCAAAGGCTCCTTACCAAAAGCAAAGGATCAAATATGATCCTCGGGGGGTCCAAACCCTCGACCAAAACGAAGGATCATACTTGATCCTTGACACAAAGGATCAAATATGATCCTCGGGGGGTCCGAACCCTCAGCCAAAACAAAGGATCAAATATGATCCTCGGGGGGTCTGAACCCTCGGCCAAAGCAAAGGATCAAATATGATCCTCGGGGGGGGGGGCGAACCCTCGGCCAAAACGAAGGATCAAACTTGATCCTCGATGCAAAGGATCAAATATGATCCTCGGGGGGTCCGAACCCTCGGCCAAAACGAAGGATCAGACTTGATCCTTGACCCAAAGGATCAAATATGATCCTCGGGGGGTCCGAACCCTCGGCCAAAACGAAGGATCAGACTTGATCCTCGACAGATCCGATGCCCGATCCCTGATGATCTTTTTTATCTTGATAGAATGCAGAGGAAATAACAAGTGATGAAAAAACAAAATTTTTCTATTACAACAACAAGATTCAGATACAAAGGCATCTACTCTAAAGAAGACAAGGCTGCGGCTGCATCAAAAGGAATGGAATCTACATCCAGGTGGGGGAAGCGCTCTTTAACAAGTCTCTTCATATGCTCAAAGCCACCTCGAAGAACTCCTTCCAGCTCTGCGGCGTAAGCTTCGGAGCCTCGAAAATCTTCACGTCCATTCTGAAAAGCCACTTGGGCATCCTTGAGGGCAGACTGGAGCTGAGCATGAGTAGAGCGAAGATCTTCCTTACACCGGGCATAAGACTCCAGTGCCTCGACTTGCTTTTTCTTGGCCTCTTTCAGCTCCAGAGTAAGCCTTCGTAGATCCTCTTGTAGCTGATTATTGTCTTCCCGAAGTTGATTATTGATGCCCTGCGCGGTGTCCAACTCCTCCCCAAGCCGAGAATTAGCCTGGCTGGCCTCGAGCATGTTCTTCTGGACTAACTCCAGATCTTCGCGCATTTGAGCCTCGGCTTCATTGGCGAGTCGAGCGTCTTCTTAGGCCACCTCCACGGACTTAGTCAGGATATGAACACGATGTTCCAAATCTGACAGCTGTGAAGAAAGGGACTCAAGCCCGTGAAGTCTTTCAACCTCGGATTCCAGGGAGGAGATCCGGGCGTGCAGTTCAGATTCTCGCCGAGACACCGAACCTTGGAACCCTGCGAGGCTCTAGAGAAATAGAAACAAAGCAGAAATTAAAATTTACTAGTACAGAGGGAATCAAAAAGAAGAAAGATTAGGGCCATACCCTCAGAATTTCAGCACAGTAATCTGGTTCGTCCAGCGTTCGAGGAACGTCGGGAAGAGCCAGAACTGCCGAAGGAGCAGCGGCGGCTTCGGGAGTTGGAGCTTCGGAGGGAGCGGTAACCGAAGGGGTAGCCTCCGTCCTGCGACGTTTGGTTCGACGTGCAAGAATCTCCTTTCCAGACAAAGTAGAGGCCTCTTCCAGCGAAGCTTCCCCTGTCAGGTCCAAGCGCCTCGTTGGGGCGAAAGGCGTTAATATTCGCTTAAAAATAGAACCAACAGGGATGTTGGAAGACAAGGCAAGGGGCTTCGTACCTGCCGAGGAGGTTTTCTCCTGTACCTCCGTGCAAACTGCAGCAACCACTTGAGTAATGGTCGCCGAGTCATCTTCGGAGGGAATCGGCAAAGGGGCAGGAGAGGCAGAAGATGTTTGCTGAGAAGGAACCTTCGAACCCCCATCAGTACCGTCCTTAGGAGCTTCTCGAAAGGTTCGGGGATCCCCTTCGGCCGATACTCGAGACCTGGAGGACGTTGGAGCTTTCTTATTTTTTCTGCTCCTCGGGGCTCGCTCGGAAGGAGTCACCCTCTCCGACACCTTTTGGATGCTTGGAGGAGCCGAGGGGCCCTTACTCTTGGGGAAATCCATGATCATCCCCTTGGTGATGGGGGAATAGGATATCTCCTAGAGATCTTCAACTAAGAGGGAGAAACAATAAAAATCAAATGAAGAAGAAGAGAGAGTAAGGAAGAAGATGAAAGAAAAGGAACTCACAGTTCTCACCGTCCAAGCCCGCCTTGGTGAGGCTGGGGTTGGAAAGCCACCCCTCTCCCCAATTCTTGTTGTTTTTCATGATCCGGCTGGCGGATTCTTCGATGGCCTCAACGCTCGGATGTTTGTGCTTCGTATCCAAGGTCCATTCGTTGCACACGGACCAAACCTCCTGAGAAGAGCCAAAGGGCTTGGGGCAGATAAAAACAAAACTCTCCTTCCAATCGTCAGAATCTTTCGACCCACCAGATTGCATGAGGGTCGAAGCGCCGATCTCGCCCCCAGGGCGCTCTTTGCAGGCGAGGAGACGACCATCTTTTACGATCTGGGGAGAGATGGAAATCCAACCTCCAGGATCCCGGTTGGTAGTAAAGAAATAGTCGAAGAGGTCTCCGAATGGTTCAATCTTACCAGTGTGGCAGATGATGAGGAAGCCCATCAGGTACCGCCATTCGAAGGGGGATAGTTGAGCAGGGGCGATGGTAAGATGTTGAAGCAATGACATCACTCTTCTTCGGGGGGGAGTCAGAAACCCCTATCAAAGGCACACTTGTAGACGCAAAGCCGACCCGCAACAGGGTGACACGTTCGCAAGTGGCTGTTGAACTCAACCTCCCACTCTTCGGGGATATGGTACTTTTCCCTAAACTGCTGACATTCCGCTTGGCTCATCCATTGGCATGGAATAGAGGCGACCGGGTGTTTTTCCCATTTGATGAGCTCTGCGCCAGTGGAGTTGAACTTTCCAGAACCAGTGATCGCCATGGTAGGAGAGTAGAAGAAGGAAAGAAGGAAAAGTTTATCGGCGCAAGAAAAGCTAAAGGTTGAAGGAAAGTCGGGTGGAAAAGGGACTGAAGGAAGGGAAAGTTCCTATTTAAACTGAGGGAGAAAGGAGGTCAAAGAGCGAGCAATGATAGACATTAATTACCGCAGGCTGGCATTACTCGAAAAACGAAAAGGTTTTGGACAACGTATGGGGAAGGGATATCGCCGTAGAAACAAATCGATTCCCGTGCCCTCCAAAACACGCGCAAGGGGAAAATACGGTTAACCCCTCAGATTGCATAAGACGACAAACTGGCAAAAAATTCAAGAGGAAGAGCCTCGGGAGCTTTAACACTCTTTTAGTCCTCCGAACCGAGGAGCTCAAAGAGTGGGGGGGCAAGTAATGAGGAAAAGGACCTCGAGTCCCAAATTACGCCGACACCGAGGTGAACACCGTCGGATGTTGATAGGACACGTGTTGTTTACGGGAGAGCTTGGCTTATGATTATCTCCCTGAGGACTAAAGAACACACGGCAGAAGATGATCACCATAATAGGTGGCGGATCACACGGTAAAGAAACCCCGGATTCCTCGTGATCGATTATCTTGCCAAAGGTCGCGGAGATAAGGTCTATCCCGAAGATCTCGGGAGCAGAAGCCACTATAGAATTCTCATCAAGAAGATCCCGAAGATCCCTCTGGGATCTTGATCTGGAGGAAGGGATAAAAGGAAGAACACGAGGTAAGAATGCGGGGGCTTCTTCTCTTTCATTACGAATATACTCCCAGAAAAACGGAAAAACTGACTTGACCGTTGGAGATCGACCGGGGGAGCAAGTCCCCGTCTCCATTACAGGTATTCCAAAGGAGGCAGAAAAGGAGCATTCGGCCACCTCTTCTCAAATCTCATCATCAGGGTTAGACCTTTCACTATCGATTCAACGAAAAGATCACAACCATGGCCATGGTAGACGGACTATGAGCTTCTTTTTCTCACTTATGAAGCAAACTTAGACATTCCTCAGCATTGAAGATCGATTGCCAAAGGAAAGGGCCCAAGATACCTTCAAGAAGAAAGAAAACTTGTGGCACAACAAAATGGTTAGTTGAGAGACATTTCCCAATGAAGCCAAAAGGATGGCCAAAAGGTTCAACCTTATTGCTTGAAGTACAACCTTCATAAGGAATTTATGACTTTGGAATGTCTGCACATTTTATTTTCAATAAATAAATGGGAAAGATATGATTTTTTTTTTAAAAAAAAAAATCAATATCCCATATTTTATGTTAGGCTAGGTCACACAGTGGATCCATTAGTTGTTGTGAGAACTCTTGTTGTTTCCCTTATTGATTGTGCTATCATAGAGCTCCCGCACGTGACAAGTGTTTTAATTTCTTTATGTCTCTTTCAAAAATAACCTTCATGGGTGTCCGTTTTTGAGTTTTCAATTCAATAACATGGATTTATTACATTTATTGAATTCCTTGGGAATCTCATTTTAAAATGGAAATAAGGTAAGTTTTAAAACTAACCTCGTTTGTTTCAAAACTAGGCTTTTAAACATAAAGATTCAGAACTAGTTCATTAATTGCAAAACTAGACCTCTCAACCCAACAAGTGTAAAAACTAACCCCTCTTATTTTGAAACTTGTGGTTATAGGATGTAACATTCCGATAATTTGAAAACAGATAATAATTACTAATTTTTGTATTTGAAGTGAATTGTGATCTGTTGAGATTTTGTGGATTTGAATAATTTAATGGAAGAAATGATTATCATATTTGAGGTGATTATTGTGTATTTGGGGGCTTAAGGAAAATATTAATTTATTTTGTAATAAAGAGATGGGCAAGTAATTGTTGAAAATTTGAGGTATAAGAGTTATTAATAAGTGGGGTGTATGTTGTAATTTTTGAAAGTTGTGGGATTTAAATGTAATTCTCAGAAACTGTGGTAGGATTACCTTAAAATTAAATTAAAGCATATAATGGTTGAAGGAACTGGTGGCGCGGGCGATTGTTAGATCGAACCCGCCGGTGTGCGTGTGAGGGAAAGGAATTTTGGCTAGATTTTCTAGTCATTCCTTGCCCAAAACGACATCGTTTTGTGCAAGGCAGTGGCTGCCGAGTTGGCCTACCACACGGCAACTTCTGGTGGCTCCCTTTTTGTTGTTTTTAAACCTCCAATTTTCCTATGTTTTGAGAAGCAACAAGAGGCAGTTTTGGGGAAGAAAAAGCACTCAAACACTGAAATGAGAGAAAAATTTAGAGGAAATTGAAGGAAAATGCAAAATCTAGATTTAAATAATCGGGGTAAGTGGGATAAATTGTGCTAGTAAATCTCTACGGTTGAAATTTAATTTAGAAGGCGATTTCATTAATTCTCTGCTAAAATTATACTATTATGCAACATGTATTAATCTAAAGACGTGGGGGCGAGAAAACACCAAAGTCCACTATTTAGAGGCAAACTCTTTACTTCTTTTGTGAGATTCCTTCATTTTATGAATTCCATTCCTTCCCTTAATTCAATTATGTTTAGAGTATTAATTATATAAATTAAGGATCTCATTAGTATAAATTAATTTAATTAAATAAGAGACTCATTGAGGTTTTATTTATTGTATGCCTACGGGTTATTGTATTGCCCCAATTTTCTTGGGAATGATGCCGAACTAATTTTGGACTAGGTTCCTAAAAGGTTGGCAGGATTTGGTTGTGGTTATGCTTTCCCGCAAGTGTGAGACATGGTAGCGGGGTGTACGAGTTGTCGACCAATGAGGTGACGTGTTGACCATTTGGTGACACTAGAGTGAACCATTGACTAGGCCGAGGATGGTTGTCGACCGGTTGCTGCTAGTCATGGATTGTCGATCGATACTTGGTCACTGTCGACCGACTCTGCCATTATATGACATATCACATGGCATTGTTGTGCATGGGATTGGCCTTGCATTCATTGGGGGTCATGCGTCTATGTGATGGGAGTGTGAGCATTGGTATGACATAGTTGGGCTGTTAAGAGCTGACTCGTGTATGTTAGGTGAGCATATGCATTTAGAGCATTCACTTGTGTGAGTTCCTACGTGGGCCTAGCATGGAATGATATTTGGCTTATGGGGGCTTTGTCATCACATTAATGCTACAAAAGCCATTGCATTCCTTACTTGTTGCATTGCATGGTTACAGTTTGATGTGGATTGTGGTATGGAGTTGACCCTCAATAGCTATGAGCGGAGCTGGGCTCCAAGTAGCTATGACTCGGGAACTTTGGAATGTGGGTATGATGAGATCCTCAGGCTCGTGTGGATTATGTTGTGAGGGCTCGGGCTCACATGTCTTATGCTAACCAGTAATGGATGCGATAGGTTTGTATGTTGGGACTTGGGTGTCAAGTTGTGCATTTCTTATTTGGGCCCCAATGACCATTACGTACATTAGTATACTTATGTTATGCACAGGATATCTTAGTACATGGTATGGTGTGACGTTACCATTTCCGGCATTGCATTGTGTGGAAGCTGATGTCAAGATTGGATAACTTGGCATGTTGGTCTTAGGTGGCTATGTATACAGGGCAATCCCGACCAAAAAACTCTTTGGGGTGTGAGTTGTGATCAGGGGCTCAGAAATTGTAATTGTTATATTAGATTGACTGATGTTTGTTATGTAAGGAGAGGCCCTTGAATTGTGTATTTATAATTAATTTTCTTCTGGTGTTGTATAATTATGAGGCGAAATTCTAGCCCATGTAACTGAGTTATTAGATGGTTGTAAATAGAAATTAAGGAATTTTTGGGTGGTTACATAAGAGGTATGGTTTTAGCTCCATAACAAGCTCCAAGACATTAATATGTAAGTTTAGAAACCTAATACTTTTTTAGAAACATGCTAAGCTTGTTTCAAAAAAAGTTGTCCAAAATACCAATTACCCCCTATCTTACCCATGAATATTCAATTTTTGTCTTGTTTTAACTCAAATCCTTTTTCTTATGATCTTTGTTAATTATGCATTATCTTGAATCACCAAAATCACATAATAAATATGTTAAATACTTAGAAATCCATAGTTTTCCATTAAACCAATACAAATCTATAAAGTACCAACATCATGTCAAAACACTTATTTTAAGTAATTAAAAGCAACCAAATATGTTTACTTTGTACTACATACCTCCCAAAATAAAAAGGTAGTTTCACTATCGGAATACATAAGTTCATGCATTTAGTTATAGAGCCCAAGAGTACTAATAAAACAAGGATTGCCCTAATATATAATAGTCAGATGATAGCCTTTGAACAAGGTTCAACACTCATAGTGTCCTTAACAACTTGTGAAATGATGGAGGTGTAACCATGAGCCTAATGCTTAGTAAGTTCCAAGCACACAAACCATGAAAACGCAAGATCCCTGACCCACTCTCCACCTATTTTATGTCTTTCGACTAGAGATGTTCCAACATCAAAGAGACAAACTCTATGCACTCTTTTCTTTGACTAATTTCTGTATTGATCTCTCATTAACGGTAACCCCATCCTCAAGTATTTAGATCCCAAGTGCATAACGTAATGTCCCCATGATATATATATATATACATGTATATCTCATCAACACATGCCATGAGCATCATGCTATGCAATAATGAAATAAGGGTCGAGGAACATACAAAAAAGGAGTTGAAAGCTAGAGCACTCCTTGAAACCAATGAATTTCCAACCTTAAAGCAACATTAAACCCAACAAAACACTCAAGTTATCTTCCTTAAAAGTCCAAACTAGCTAGAAAAATAGACGAACCTCATTACCTTAGTGAGAGAATCCAGCCAACTAGTGTGCCAACTCTCTTTCAAGTCTTCTAAATTTTTCTCTGTCTCCACACTTGATGAAGACACAAATGCACAGAGAAATATTGTCTCTATGCATTTATATGGTGTTAAATAACCGAGTTTGCACCTCATTTTAAACCTATTTCAATAAAGGGGTGGGTCTGCCAATGGAACCTTTTACTTTCCACTCACTATGGGAAAATCCAATGATCTCAGGGATTAATACTTTGCTCTTTCTATCCCTACCTGTACATGCTGGTTTCTAGTCTTCTCGAACCCAAAAAAAAAAAAAAGGTAATTAGGCTAAACTCCTTCTTTCTCCTTCCCTTTTCTAAGTAGGAAAGTTATCAAACAGGGGAACAAATTCTCATTCCCACCTTGGTAATATGAAAATGCCCTATTTTAAAGCTAAAAGCGGTTCAGACTTTGACGGTTTGAAAGATAGAGGTCCAATATGTCTTTAGGGTGGAGGTAACACATTAGATACTTCGGTTTACTTCACTAAGGAACCTAACTCCCTTACTCTTTCCCTAAAAAATAAGCTAGCCTTTGTTTTTGGATTGGATCATTCAAATTTATAAAAGAGAATGGATGAACACTGATTCTGCTATCTTTCTATGTGCTCAAGTAAGAAGGAAATAATCAATGCGCGATCGAGGTCAAGGTAGCAATCATGAAGGACAACAAGGTATCACCAATGATCCATTGTACATCCATGGTGGACCAATGGGAAGGGCCAAAGCTAAAAAGATGAAAGAATCTCTAAATGAGTTAATCAAAGAGACGTGGGCCAAGAGTCATAAGAAATTGGATTGGATAGCTTGGGGGAATCACAAGAGCAATTGGGCTAAAATATCAAAAACATTATTCAAGTACAAGTGCAACGAGAATAAAGGCATTTGGGCTAAAACATATGAAGACCATATCATTGGCACGTTTTGGGGCCTAATATGCACTTATTTTATTTTCATATAGGCTGCATGTTTTGGGCCCTAGTTATTTGAGTTATTTTAGCTAATGTCTAGTTTTATTATTTCAACTTGTGTTTGGTTGGGCTAAAACATTCCAGCTTGGGCTTGTTTGGGCCTAAAACTTTGTTTTAACTTAAGCCCATCCTTGTTTTAACTAAAGCCGATTGTTTGGAAATTAGGTTATTTGTTTTCCATTAGGTTTAGGATTATGTTGCCTATAAAAGGCTACATTCACGTGTAAAGAAGGAGGTAGAAATTTTAAAGGCATATTAAAGAGCTTTTCTCTTGTTCTTTTGAAGAACTTTCATATTTTATCAACCAAGCACTTGTGGTGATCAAATCTAACTTATCTTTCACATTCTCATCTCATTCTTGGGAGTAGCATCTATACCTTTGGTTCGTGATTCTCCAAAAATCATCAGGTCAAGGTTTCCTCTTTTTTTATAAATCTAGTTTCAACTTTCTTGGGGTTTTGTTGTCATTTTGATCTGTGGGTGCTATATCAGTATATAAGGTTTGCATTATCTTGGTATCAGAGCTTTGGGTATTAACTCAGGTTTGATTATCCAATTTTAATTATTTTCCTTGTTTTCACATCTTACTGTTCATATTGTTCGTTTCATCATCTTGACATTTATATCATTTGATTTATCATCTTGCTATTCATATCATTTGTTTAATTATCTTGTTGTTCATATCATTTGTTTCATTATGTTGTTATTCATAGTTTATATCATCTTTGTTTGTATCATCATATCACCTTGTTTGTATCATCATCTATTCGTAATCTCACATATGTTCTCATACCAATTACAAGTGTCTCTTCATCATCTGCAAGTTATCAAGTAAAAAATTAAAAATCATATGAACTATTCTCTTCATGGTCTGCAAATTATTAGTTAGAACAAGGGAAAAAAAGGAAAATTAAAAGAATTGATCTCTTCTTATTCTACAAATTATTAGCTAGAAAAAGGAAAAAGAAAAAAGAGAAAAAAAATCATATGAACTGTTGGTATTCTACATTCTTGTCTGTTTGTATTATGTAACATATGTTCATCTTCCAAGAAAATTGTTCATAGTCTGTATAAACTACTCGAATTTTGTGCAAATCCATTTGTATTCAACATCACCTATTCATATTCTATGTCATCCATTTGTATTCCTCATCTGTTTTTCATACAAGAGAAAAGCCAACATTAAAGAGTGATACACAAGTGGAGTGAAACATTTGAGGGAGTGTTGTGAGGTCATTGTTTTTTCCTAACAAGTTGTTTCAAGGTTCAATCATATCAATGGATAGAGATAAAGATACAGGAAGGGGCTAGAAAGTGAATGAATCGTTCATATTCCAAGCAATGCAGCAACAATTTGAAAGGATGAACATCATATTTAGAGATATCAAGGACAAATTGGAGAAACAAGATGTCGCTATCACTGAATTGCAATGTGGGTAGCCAAGGAGAGATTGGCTGCACTCTCACCTTGCAATTAAAACACAATAAAACCTCAATAAAATTTTTATATTTTTTTCTTTATTTTGATGAGAGGTTTATACTTGTCAGTGTACGAGTGCAATTGTAATCCAAATTTAAATTTGTATTTTCTGGATGGGTCCAGATCGTCTACTAAGAGATTTATTTATGGCAAAATAAAAAGAATATCATACATACACACGCATCTGGATGAATTGATAACATGATTTCTTTCTTTTTTGGATTTTCAGGTTACAGATGCTAGGAAATAATGCAAGACAGAAATTAAAATAAACACTGAATGTGAAAATATAGAATTAGATAAGACTTGAGTTAAGGCAAATTCAGCACCAACCTGCTGATCCCCAATTTTTAGCAGAAACGATTAGCAACATTAATTTAATTTCAAATATGAGGGTCTGCTATTAAATGCAATTAGAGATGATGATAGTTCTAGTTTAAGCAATCCCCATACATGATATGCGAGATTCTAGTTTAAGCAACTACCATAAATCCGATTGCAATTAATACACAAAAAACTAAATTAATCATCCAGGTTTGGGTATGATAGCATTTCCAGTTCTAGTAACTCCCATACATGGCATGAAAGCTCTAAGTTAGGCTTACGCTCCAATTCAAATCTAGTGATTTTTCAATAATTAATACACACTCATACTGACATTTAAATTAATGTCACTCATTTAAAGCACAACTTTCTTTGGGAATCATTGGGGCTGGGCACTGTCCTTGCCTTAACCCAAGATTGGATTTAGCCACTCATCTTCATTTGAAAATTAATTGACAAGAATTTAAATGACAGGAATTAAAACAATAGAAATTAACCGGCCATTTAGGCAGTAGATAATAACAAGAGGTGAATTAAAAATTACAAAAATTTAATGACATAAATTAACCGGCCATTTAGGTGGTGGATAATAAAGTAACAATAAATAACATGAGAATTCAAGAGAAAAAAGAAAAGAAGATAGAACAAGAGCAATTATCTAAGAACACAACTAAGATTTCATTCAAGAATATATTAGCCTCCTTACAAGTGCACCCAAATGAGCTATTTATAGCCCACAAGATGTAATAAGTACCGCACAAATAAAATTACCTATTATCACAAAACATAATCATAACTAAGCAAATGGGGCATTTACCAAAAAAAATACAAAAGACTTTAACTAGTGGAAAGTCACAAAATACAAAAGACTTTAGGTAGTAAAGAACTCATAAAAATACAAAAGACTTTAGGTGATAAATCACTCATAAAAATATAAAACAAAGAAAAGTCTTCTATAAGTTGGGCTTTTGTTAGTTTTGGGCCTTTAGTTGATCTTGGGCATTCTATGTGATTAAAATGATTGGACCTTCCTTGTGATTAAAATGCTTGGGCATTCCTTGTGTTGGATTCATTAAATAGTTGACCCAAATGCACTTGAAACATCTTTTAGACTCCATAATTAGGCCTTGAATTTGAGCGACAATAATGGGTCATCCAATGTTTTTTATTTATGCCCCTAATTAATTGTAGAAGTCAACTTCCTCGCTTCATCTTGAAAATAATATGTAATACATATAATTATTTATTTTAAGCATAAATATAAAATCAAAATGGGGATATAATTCATTAAGATTTAGGAAATATTAACCTCTCATCACACCCCCCAACTTGAATATTGTTAGTCCCTTAGCAATCAGATTATACACCAACCATGATTTAATCGCAGTACTTGCATGAATATAAAAATTTCAAATTCAAAACCAAAATGCGTAGAGTAGAACATTCAAAATCAGTCGAACATTCAAAATCAGATTTCTGGTTAAAGGTTATACAATCTCAGGAATGGTAATCAGGATGACCAATACACAGACTTACTCGCTCGAAGTTTTGAATTTAAACCTTATCGTGGATTTTCCCTCCAATAAAAATGATTCCTCAGGTGTACACACAAGAGGGTGCACCGTTATAAGAGTAAATGTAGAACAAGTTCAAACCTCGGTATCATCCCAAATACAAGGAACGTATTTTCATGAAAGAACAGGAAAATTGACATAACTTCATGACTGGAATAATACCCTGGATAAATAACTTCTGAATTTAAACATAATTCCCTACTCCGAACTCGAATTCTGAGATCACGTGATTTATAGCATCAAGAGGGACTAGACTGGGTTGTAATGGGGCTATGAGGTTAATATGGGTTGTCAAAGAAAAGGCAGAGTATGTAAAAGGTATGTCAAGATTTCTTTTTTTTTTTTAAACACTAATATCAAACTAGACATATTATTTTTTTCAACATTTATTTTGAAACACTTGTGCTGAACAATTGAGAGAATTTCCCTTTTTTTTCTTTCTTTCTTTATATATATATATGAGAATACCGAGATAGACTGATTCCTAAAAACACACCAAGTCTAGATAACCTTCATGTGGTTACGGTTTAGGTGAGGGTAAGAAAAGAAAATGTGCTAAGAACAGCTCGAATGGGTTAGCAAGGGAGGTTAATGTAAAGAAGGAAAAAGGTAATAGGCCTAAATTGAAAGAAATTGATCCCCTTATCATGCTTCTACAAAATGATGTTACTTAGTCAACTAATTCAGAATTTGAAACCAACCAAATTCATCCGCTATCATACTAGACATTCAAAGCGAATTGATGATTTGAAGCTATTGAAAAGATGAGATAAACAATAAAGCATATTTAGAGTAAGTGTTATTTAACTCAGAATTAACGTTTATTAGGTTCAAACACTCACTTGGGTAATAGTTTCCACTTCTGCTAAGGGATCATGTAGTATACTATTCCCTTTGAATCCATGATCGATAACCAATTTCTAATTTTGAATACCCGATGAATGAAAGTACATGTTCTAATGCATATACGTTTTCAAATAAGAAATCAATGCATTCATGTTTCGTATTGCAAACTTAACCAGCTATCAGTGCATAACTCCAAAGCTTTAGGAATAGAGCTATTTAAGGCACACCGTTTTTTTTTTTTTTTAATAATAAGAGCAGATAAAGATAACCAATTCACAAAAAAAACTTCTAACAAGCAATAACAAATTCACAGTTAAACATGAACCAGATAACTAGACCTTACTCCCCCCAACTTGAATTGTAGTAATAAAATAGGGTTGTTAGAAATACCTGTAACTCCACAAATCCATAGATTTACTGTAAATGGCTAAAACTCAAACAAACAAATGATCATACCATATATATATATTCAAACCAAAATAAAAAAATTTATGCAGGTCATAAGATAAACAAAATACGTCTCAAGAGTACAAAAAGTACTCCTTACTCAGCCATCTTATCATAAACTTGCCTAACAACATTTCACAATTTTTTATTTTATTTTATTTTTTTTTAAAAAACACAACCAAGAAAAATCCTACAAATTGTAAAATAAACAGATGCGTCTCAAGAGTACAAAAAGTACTCCTTACTCAGCCATCTTAACAAAGAACACTCCTTACAGTGATAAATCTAAATTAATCGGACCCCTTTGGCGCTTGTTTCTAATTGCCTTAAACCAGTCTATCCGAGACTCATAAGGATCGTACTATGGAATATAAGCGTGTAATTTCTCTAGTAGCTCCTCAATGGTGGATGCGGAAATGAGAATCTTTATTGCTGAAAGAGAAATGAACTTTTGGTCCACAACCTGATCAAGAAAAGAGAGCAACCCATCGAAAAAATGGTTAACATTTAAAAGTCCAATGGGTTTGGTATGGAGATTTCTCTAGGCCCAAGAGATTATACAAAAGATTTCTTCAAGTGTTCCAAAACCTCCTGGTAAAGCAATGAAGGCATCTGATTGATAAATCTTACAAGTCATGCGCTCAGACATAAAAGTCGTTTCTATAAGTTAAACGCATGTATTCCCAAAATTATGTGGTTTAGCCAAAGGGATTGGCATTACACCTACCACATATGATTTTTCAAGATGTGCAGCTTGTGAAACACAACCATTCAATCCACGACTTCCCCCTCCATATACCAAATTAATTTTTTTCTCTCTTTTAGGCCAAGTTCGCTTACTACAAGTGTGTAACAACTATTGCTCCCGAGTTGAGAGCCACATAGTACACATATGGTATTGATTCAATGAACTAACTAACCTCCCATTTATGTTAGTTCCTTATGTATGCCCGGAAAAAAGGTTTGGTGATCAAAAGTAGCTATATAGGAATTCAACAAGAAATAAACACAAACAAAAATCATGCGTATGTACAAGTAGTTGTGATTGTGGCTCATATCTTCCTCTGGTTTTACGTCTAAAAATGGCTTAAACACTTTCTATGAAGTGGGGATAGGCTTCCCATCCAATTTTCTTATAGATTGGTAAACAAGGTCATTTTTATTCAAATTCCCAAAACTATAGTGTTGGTGGTCACTTATGAACTGGGTCCATAGAGAAAAAAGTTCTCTTTGCACTATTTCACATGGATGCATCTCAAGAGTCAATCGGATATCATCCAAAGACTCCTTACTCTGTCCATTCTTTATGAAACTAATTTTATCTTCTCGATTTACGAACATAAACCCCATAGATTTGCATCGTGTGTTACAAGTCTATCGAGCACATTTGTGACAACCATTCACTCTTTTCGCTCTTCGTTTCTTCGCAAACCTACTATTCCTTAAGACTGGAAAGTGCTTAAAACTAGGTGAAGTTTCACCTAGTAATCGAACTTTTGGTTCAATTAACCAACGAATATCTTCAGAGATGTTATTATACATTAACATCCTAAGTCTTTCACACCTAGCGACATAAATTTTTTTCAAATCATTCATTGGAAGAGATGGATAGTACTTGAGAATTTTTGAGAGTTGAAGATCCATTTTTTTTTTAAATTAAAACACAACTATAATAAAAGAAAACTAAAAACTATGAATCTTACAAAATGGACGAAAGTACCTGATCGGAGAATAACACGAAGGAGAGAAGACTGAGCTTGCTTGCAGAAGTGTGGCTTACCTCATATAGATATGGAGTCTCTTATAGAGTAATGGGCATCACTATTCTACACTCGGCTCGAGGCATGCCATAATTGCATCGTCAGGCTTGGCGTCATCTAACATCTCATTTTTCAACATTTGTCAGTGTGCCTCTTTCTTTATAAGGCAGTGTGATTGCAAATTTTTTTTCTATCTCCCCCATTTTTTTAAAATTTTTTAATTTAATTTAATTTTATTATTATTATTATTTTGGTTAATTTTTATTATTATTATTATTATTTTAATTTTTTAGGGGCTTAATAAAATCATATATATCACACAAGATAATATTATCAAGTCAAACAAAATTATTTGCATAATGGATCAATTTCAAATACCAATAAATCAATTCCTAAGTACACCTTACCTCCCAACTTGAATTGCGCATTGTTCTCAATTGGCAATAAAAGGATAGAAGATAGGCATACTTGACAGTCTTTAATACATGAACTCGTATGCAAAATTTTTTTTAGATGAATTTATCAGGAGATGCTTATTCTTATTATTTTTTCTTTATATTTTTGCCTCAATCTCCCCGGCAACGGTGCCAAAATTTGGCTGCACTCTCACCCTGTAATTAAAACACAATAAAAACTCAATAAAACTTCTTATATTTTTTTCTTTATTTTGGTGAGAGGTTTATACTCATCAGTGTACGAGTGCAGTTGTAGTCCAAATTTAAATTTGTATTTTCTAGATGGGTCCAGGTCATCCACTGAGAGATTTATTTATGGAAAAAGAAAAAGAATGTCACACACACACACGCATCTGGATGAATTAACATGATTTTTTTTTTTTGTGGATTTTCAGATTACAGATGCTAGAAAATAAAGCAAGGCAGAAATTAAAATAAACACTGAATGTGAAAATATAAAATTTGACAAGACTTGAGTTAAGGCAAATTCAGCACCAACCCGTTGATCCCCAATTTTTAGCAGAAAAGATTAGCAACATTAATTTAATTTCAAATATGAGGGTCTGTTATTAAATGTAATTAGAGATGATGATAGTTCTAGTTTAAGTAATCCCCATACATGATATGCGGGATTCTAGTTTAACCAACTACCATAAATTCGATTGCAATTAATACACAAAAAACTAAATTAATCATCTGGATTTGGGTATGATAGCATTTTCAGTTCTAGTAACTCCTATACATGGCATGAAAGCTCTAAGTTAAGCTTACGCTCCAATCCAAATCTAGTGTTTTTTTCAATAATTAATACAGACTCATACTGACATTTAAATTAATGCCACTCGTTTAAAGCATAGCTTTCTTTGGGAATCATTTGCGTTGGATACTGTCCTTGCCTTAACCCAAAATTGGATTTAGCCACTCATCTTCATTTGAAAATTAATTGACAGGAATTTAAATGGCATAATTTAAATGACAGGAATTAAAACAATAGAAAATAACCGGTCATTTAGGCGGTAGATAATAAAAAGACGTGAATTAAAAATTACAAAAATTTAATGGTAGAAATTAACCGGCCATTTAAGCGGTGGATAATAAAGTAATAATAAATAACATGAGAATTCAAGAGAAGAAAGAAAAGAAGAGAGAACAAGAACAATTCTTTAAGAACACAACTAAGATTTCATTGAAAAATATATTAGTCTACTTACAAGTGCACCTAAGTGAGCTATTTATAGACCACAAGATGCAATAAGGACCACACAAATAAAATTACCCCATTATCACAAAACAAAATCATAACTAAGCTAATGGGGCATTTACCAAAGTGTATTTAATATATTTTTGGAGTAGGGGTGTAATTGATAGATTATGGAAAATTATGGTGTGTAAGTGGTATTATTCACGTGGGGTATGAGTGATAGTTTCTAAAAATTTTAGGGCTTAAGTGCAATTTTTGGAAATGGCTGTGGAGTCTCTTTAAATTTAATGGTGGGTATATATAGGGTAAAGAAGCATGTAGATCAAGTAGCACGCGCGCATGAGGGGCTATGGGTGATCGTGGGTTTTTCCAGCCAAGGAATGATTGAAACAAAATCATTTCAGTGAAGCGGTGGCTTTTTCCAGTGGCTGCCACGTGGCCTCTCCTCAACCGTTCATTTTGCTCCCATTTTCCTTACAAATTGAGCTAGAAATTGGCTAAAACAGAAGGAAATGGGAAGAAGGAAAATTGGAGAAGCAGAGGAAAAGCGACGGGGAAGGTAAGAAATCAGGGGGAAAATCAAGGAGAGTTATGGTAATTTGAAGTTTAAGATAGCTAGGTAAGTGGAAAAAATTATTAGATACTCTATACGATTAAATTATAAATTCCACACGATTGGATTTAATTATTTTGAGTCGTAGTCTCATTTTTTTTTGTAAAAATATTACTTTACAGTAGGAGTGCGAGAAAGATTGAAATCTATTACCTGAAGGCAAGTTCTAAACCCACTTTACATGCACTTTAATCCTTATCCAAGTCCTTATCATTTTGTGTATTTTATTCCGTCATTTACCTTGATTTTGTTCCAAGTATTAAATTTGTGAGTATGCATGGTACCTATTTTATAACTCGTGAGTTGTTGGTGAGTTTGGTGGCGGTGGTTTTAAGTTAAATAGAAGACTCCTTGTAGTATTTATTTCTAACTATCACGGGGCTTTATATAGCGTTATTTCCTTGGGAATGATGTCGAACCAATATTAGGGTTAGGTTCTTAGAGGGTTGGGGGAATTTTAGTCATGATGATGGACCCATCAGGGGTGAGCTATCATGACTGGCGATAGGAGCGGTGACCGATAATAGGAGTGGTGGGAGGGTGAGGCAAAGGGTTTACCGAATTGTGACACAAGAGCGAACTGTCGATCGATCCAAGGTAGGCTATCAACTGGTTGCTCTTCATCGTAGACTATCAACCGACGTCTGGCTCTGCCATTATGTGTCATATTGCATGGAATTGTTATGTATGAGACTAGGCTTGCATCATTGGGGAAAACACGAGTTATGTATGCCTGGACACGAGCACTTTAGGTGTGCTAGGTTGTACGAGCATTGTATTAAATGTGTATTACTATGTGGGTGAGGCATGACCTGATGCTTGGTTTATGGGGGGCCTTGTATCACGTTTATGCTTACAATGCCATGAATTTTTATGTGTTTCATTGCATGGTTCTATTACATGTGGTGACTTTAACTTCCTAATGTACATCTTTCATACGGGAGTACTGATCTAAGGCTATTATCACAGATGGGAGGACGGTACCATTTTAGGCGGGAGGACCGACATGAGGTTAGCATTACACTTGGAAGTATCATTCTATTTTAGGCAAAAGTATTGACCTGAGGTTAACTTTAGCTCAAATTCTAGACTAGCTTGGGAAGGACCCGAGGGAAGACTTGATCTGTTATGTGGTTTTGTGAACAGGATTTTGGGAGCAACGACTCATGGTTTCTTGCTTGCTAGTTCATGGCAACGACAGATTTGCTAGGGACTTGGGTGCCAGTGTCATTTGCATGGGCTCCAAGGACCATTAAATGCATATTTAATTATGCAGTTTATCCATGACTTGTGGTTGATGGTCTTGGTATGTTGTTGTTAGTTATGCACGTGGCGTCCGGGTGGTTTAGGGTACACCTTCAACTATACTAGCCTTGTTTCTTGTTATACTTGTTGACTCTTGTGACTCATCCTTGTTTTAACATCATTATAGGGAAAGGAAAAACCAAGGTCACTGGTGAGGCTGGCAGCGCGTAAGTTGGCCAGGTAGTACAGTGTACAGGGCAGTCCCAACCGTTCGAGTCCTATGGTGTCTAGAGTCTTTGGGGGTGCTGGGGTTTGTTTTGTTTTTCTTTTGAGTTGTACTGACACGAACTTTGTAAATATATAAACCATGTAACCACAGTGGTAGTGGTTGGCTATGTATGCACGCATGTGTTTTGCAGTTTTACTTCTACAGTGTCAGGCTTCACTTATGCTTGTGGTGTAGATGTTTTATTTAAGCTTGTTTCTATACCACTACACGACGACCTTCTCACAGATCTTCTATGCTAGCGGGAGCTCCGGGAGGCAGGCCATTACAAGATGAGGATTTTAGCAGTATTAAGATGAAAATACCTTTTTTTCAAGGAAAAATGGATCCTAATGTGTACCTTGAATGGAAAAGAGAGCGGAATTGGTCCTTGACTGTCACAACTTTTTCGAAGAGAAAAAGGTGAAGTTAGTTGCGACTCAGTTTGTGGATTATACGATAGTTTGGTGGGATCAAATATAAGTCGACACAAAGAATGTCCTACAAAAACTTCGAAGGAGATGGAGGCTGTTATGAGGAAGCAGTTTGTTCCTAGTTCATATTATAGGGAACTATACCAGCGATTACAAGGCCTTACACAAGGGTCTAAGAGTGTGGAGGACTGTTATAAACAGATGGTAATAATCACGGTCAGAGCCAATATGGAGGAAGATAGAGAGGCCATTAGGGCATAAATTTTTCATGGTTTGAATATGGATATTGCCAATTTTATGGAATTGCAGCATTGTGTGGAGCTTGAGGACATATATGGCCATGAAGGTGAGAAAATAGCTAAAAAAAAAAAAAGGCTTCCATAACATGGTTTGGTAACAATTTGAGTTCTACCTCTACATGGAAGCTGAATTAGGGTAAAAAGGAAGATAAGGTATCTTTGAAGCCTAAGGCTGACATTACTAAGCCTAAAGGTAGTTGAGATATCCAAGATAAGGGGAAGGTTAAGGCATTCTAAGGGAAAAACAAAGACATTAAATGCTTTAAATGTTTAGGAAGAGGGCACATCGCTTCTCAATGTCCTAATAAAAAAGCTATGATCCTAAGGGAAGATGGAAATATGAAGTCCGAAAGGGAGAATGATGAAGATAAAATACCACCTTTGAAAGATGCCAGTGATGAAAAAAATATGGAGTACCTCACTAATGAAAAATTCCTTGTGACAAGACATGCTTTAAGTGTGCAAGTGAAGGAAGATGAAGAAGCGCAACATGACAATGTCTTCTATACTATATGCCATATTAATGAAATGGTTTGTTATGTAATAATTGATTAAGGAAGTTGTACTAATGTGGCTAATACAAAATTAATGGAACAATTGATTCTACATACTACAAAACATCCCAGGCCATACCAAATATAATGGTTGAATGATTATGGGAAGTCAAGGTAAGCAAACAAGTGCTAGCACAACAAAAAATTCGTAATTTAGTGACGGATTTAGCGACAAAATTTTTCCGTCGCAAATTAGGGACTTCTCAATAACAGATATTCTATCGCTAAATTTTAGCGACGGATTTGCAATGGAATATTTCATCGTTAAATTTTTTATTTTATTAAAATTTAGCTACAGTATATTCCATCGCTAAATAATTAAAAAAAATTATTTACTTTTATTTTTTAGATATGGGTGCGACCCCGTCGCTGGATTTTCAATTTTTATTTTTTAGCGACGGGCATGACCCCGTCGCTACATTTTACATTTTTATTTTTTAACGACGGGTATGACCCCGTCGTTGAATTTTTATTTTTTTATTTATTTTTATTTTTATTTTTTAGCGACGGGTGTTATCCCATCACTAAATTTTTATTTTTTATTTAATATTTTTTATTTTTTAGCAACGGGCGTGACCTTGTCGCTGATTTTTTAATTTTAATTTTATTTTTTTATTTTTTAGTGACGGGTGTGACCCCGTCGCTGAATTTTAATTGTTTATTTATTTTTATTTTTATTTTTTAGCGATGGGTGTTATCTTGTCGCTAAATTTTCATTTTTTATTTTTTATTTTTTAGCAACAGGTGTGACCTCGTCGTTAAATTTTTAATTTTTATTTAATTTTTTTATTTTTTAATCACGAGTGTGACCCCGTCGATGAATTTTTATTTTTATTTTTAGTTTTAAGCGACAGGTGTTATTCCGTCGCTAAATTTTTATTTTTTATCTAATTAAATTAAAATTATTTAGTGATAGAATATTATGTCGCTAAATAATTAAAAAAATAAATTAATAATAAGAAACTTTAGAGACAGGATAACCCCGTCACTAAAAAAGAAAAAAATTAATAAAAAAATAAAATTTATTAATTATGTATTCAACAAAGATTAAATAAAAATTAAAATTCTTTAGTATGCATATTTTATGTATTTTATTTACAAACCAAAATATGTAAATTGATATTATATTGTAAAATTATATAATAACAAATATGTATTAAAGTAATTTTTTATCAAATAAAACTTAAATATTTAAAAGATTAATTAATTACAGCATTTAAGTGGTATATTAGTTGAGTTAAAAATTTACAATACTTATTTTTTAAAATATTAATTTATGAATTTAAAAGATTTAAAATTTAAAATATTCATTTAAAATAAAATTAAAACGACTGGCAACTAAATGTAGTATATAATTAATATGTGCAGTATATGTAATAAGAAGACTTGTAGCTCGGACAGTCGCACGCGCGGGCGCTCACGCGAGGGACCAAGGATCGAAACTCAGGAGGGGAAGGGAAAAAAGAGTTGTGTGCTGGGAGATTAAGGGACACGTGGTGGCTTAAGGGGGCGTCGCTTGGCGCGTAGAGGTGCGCTCATGTGTCCACCCATGGGATTAATTATTTTATTTTTTTAAAATAAAAGTCAGCGACGAAACTTTTTTCGTCGCTGATTCAAATTTATTTTAAATTATTTTAATGTTTAATTTATTATTATGTATTAGCGACAAAAAACTTTCCATTGCTAAAATAATTTTTAATTTTTAAAATATTTTTTTATTTTTTTCGGTCGCTGATTCCGTTGGTAATTTGTGCCGTCACAACATCTGTTGCTAAAATTTAGCGACGCCATTTTTAGCTACAGGAAGATGCTAGTCGCTAAATCCGTCAGTAAATTTTTTAGTTACGGATTTTGATGTTTTAGTGACAGAAATATCCGTCGCTAAATTTTTTAGTGACGGATTTTGATGTTTTAGTGATAAAAATATCCGTCGCTAAATGTCATTTTTTTTGTAGTGTAGTATCATTCTCTATCGGGAAACACAAGGATGAGGTCCTATGTGATGTACCAATGCATGCTGGTCAGTTGTTACTATGGAGGTCGTGGGAGTAATAGGACTATGCATGATGGGTTCAAAAATAGATATTCATTTGTTATGCAAGGAACGACATTCACTTTTGTACTGTTAACACCAAGGTAGGTTTACGAGGATTGAGTGAGATTAAGAGATAGTGAACAAAAGAAGAAAGGAGAGGTGAAGAATAAAAAAGAAAAAGAGAGTGAACAGAAGAAGAGATGAGAGATAGAGACTAGAAAAGAAAGAGAGACTGAAAGTGTGCAAAAGAAAAGTGGGCCAGTCATGAAAAATAGAGACAATGAGAAGAAAAAAATAATGTTTATGTAAAAAAAAAAAAAAGTCATGTGAGGGCTAGGGCTACTTTTCTAGCTAAGCAGCAAATGTTTGTGTCATTGTATAAAGATGTGTACCTTTCTACTAACGACCTTAAAAATTCTGTGTCTAGTGTCATTACAACTCTTTTGCAGGATTTCAAAGATATGTTCCCTCAAGAAATCCCCTAATGGACTTCCACCAAATAGGGGAATAGAGCATCAAATAAACATCATACCCAGTGTTGCAATTCCAAATAGACCTACTTACAGGAGTAATTCTAAGGAGCTTCAAAGGCAGGTTGAAAAGTTACAAAATAAAAGGGTATGTGAGGGAAACCATGAGTCCATGTGCAGTTCTTGTACTACATGTGCCTAAGAAGGATGAAACTTGGTGAATGTGTATCGACTATTGCACCTTCAACAAAATAATTTTAAAGTATCAACATCCCATACCTATATTAGATGATAGGTCAAATGAATTGCATGGATCTTGTGTGTTTTCTAAAATTGATTTAAAAATGGAATATCATTAAATAAGAATAAAAAAGGGTGATGAATGGAAAACCTCATTTAAAACTAAACATGGTTTATACGAGTGGTTAATAATGCCTTTTGGTTTATCTAATGCACCTAGTACTTTCATGAGATTGATAAATCATGTTGATCATGAGTCTTTAAAGCATTTAAAGGGACAAGTAAGCTAAATTGAAGACATGCCAAGTGAGTTGAATTCATAGAGACATTCCTTTATGTGATAAACTACAATCTTGGAAAAGAAAACAGTGTGGCAAATGCATTATCTTGCAAGTATCCCTAATATTTGTAGAAAAAATCCACATTAAGGATTTGTATGTCAATGATTCTGATTTTGCTATTGTGTTTAGTGCTTATGAGAAGGCTGATTCTAGAAAATTCTACAGGCATGAGAGTTACTTGTTTCGAGAAAATAGGTTATGTATTCCTAAAGGATCTTTAAGAGAATTGTTAGTTAGGAAGGCATATGGGGGTGGTTTGATGGGATACTCTAGTGCTAAAAAAACATTCAAGGTGTCAAATGAGCATTTCTTTTGGCCACATCTGAAGAGAGATGTTACGCATATTTGTGATAAATGCATAACATGTAAACGATCTAAGTCTAAAGTTTTGCCTCATGGTTTGTATTCACCTTTTCCCATACCTAATGAACCTTGGACTGATATTTCTATGGATTTTGTATTGGGTTTATCTAGGTTAAAAAAGGGCCGAGATTCTATGTTTTTTATGGTTAACAAGTTTTCAAAGATGGCTTACTTCAAACCATGTCACAAGACAAATGATGTAACAAACATTGCTAATTTATTCTTTAGGGAGGTTGTGCGACTTCACAGAATTCCATGGATAATAGTTTTAAACCGAGATGTAAAGTTCCTTAACTACTTTTGGAAAACTTAGTGGGGCAAGTTGGCAACTAAGCTTTTATTTTCTACTACTTACCACCCACAAGCTACTGGGTAAACGAAAGTCATAAACAAAACTTTAACTACGTTGTTGCATTCTATAATAAAAAAGAACTTGAAGATTTGGGAAGAGTGTTTGTCGCATGTGGAGTTTGCTTGTAACTGGAGTATGCATTCAACAACAAACTCCTCTCCATCTGAAGTCGTCTTTTGGGTTTAATCCATTAACCTTATTGGATTTAATCCCATTACCTATTGAGGAGGAGACCAATATGGATGGAAAAAAGAGCTCCAAGAGAAGGTCAAACAACACACTAAAAGAAGAACTAAGCAATATGTCCCTCAAGCTAACAAAAGGGTATACGAAAGGGATATTTGCACTAGGTGATTGTGTTTGGGTGCATTTGCTCAAGGAACTATTTCTAATGAAGAGGAAATCTAAGTTGCAACCTGTTAGTGTTAGAGACCTAATGCTAGATTTAGATGACATTTAACGGTTGTAATTAGGGGACTAATGATGTAAATCTTGCAAATATAATAAAATATATTTTCATATTTTAAGGTCATATCTTCATTCATACCTCTCCAATCAATCTTATGAATGAGCTCTTAGATTTCCTGATGATAGTCTTATTCTTAAGTGTTAAAGAATATGTGACAAAGACTTTCGGGTTAAGGATTTTTAAAGGTTATTGCCAATCCTTAGATTTCTTAGAAGAGGGCTATAATTAATGAATTACGAACTAACACATGGGCTGTTACCTTTGATTAGTATGAGATACTAATAATAAAGGATGGTGAGTCATATGCCATAATCTATGAGAAGGATATAGTAGACATATGGGTAGATTTTAGTAGAACATTTACTAAATATGACACACGCAATAGATCACATGGTTGGATGGATCCATGATTTATCACAGGTTTCGATTCTGTTACTAATCCTTAGATCGGAAGTAACACAGTTATCTTGTATGTCGGTGCTTAAGATTTTCCTTTGATAAGAACCATCTGGTTACTGAGTGGGAGATGCACTTTGTGGTCTTTGTATAGTGGCATATGGAGGCAAGTGATTGCTAATGGGATTCGTTAACCTCTAGCGTGAGGTGAACATCCTATGTGATTAATGGTGGTTGTGGTTGTATGAACCTCTAGCTAGAGTACACTTGATTGGAAAGTGTTTTCAATGTCGAAAGGAGTTCTAATGTGTCATCTCAATCACACCACATTAGATCTTGCCATAGCTATCGAGTTAGTGAGTTTGATTAATCCACGGCTCTCACTCGATTGGGATATTAGTTGATGGAGGGATTATAGTACACGAGAATTGAAAGCCCAAATAAGTTCTCTTTGAAATATGACTTCATTACTAGTAGAATCATTCTGACATAATACTAGTTGTCACTCAAGGTCTTTTGGGGTATATCGAGGATATGGAGGTATCCTCATTGTAAATCAAAGTGGTTGGTCGATGTCAAAGAGTTTAATGTGTCCTGATTGCTACTTAGTAGTGTACCTAGAAGGTTACATGCATATCCAAGTGTGGTTGACTAAGCGATATAAGGTTGTGATTAATGATGATCGTTAAGAGTTAATGATAACACCATTAAGAGTTAATGGATTAGGTTTGAATTTAATTGGAGCAACTGTCAAGAGTTGACTGGCATGTCGTTAAGAGTTAACGGGGGCCTCGGTTTCATCAAGAGATGATGAAAGGGTCATTAAAAGTTAATGACAGGCCTAGATACAATTTGCAAATACTCAGTGCAAAAAGATATAAACAGTCGATAGACCCTGAATGCTGTCGACCATCTAGTGGTGGAAACTGATCGACAGATTGCGGAATCTGTCGACTGGTCATGTGAATCAGTTGACAATTTGCTTCAAACTGTCAATTGTTTCCAATAGCAAGGGTCGCAATTCGGCATGATTTCTTTGTCGTTTCTGCAACCATTTGAATTACGCGTGGCTTAAGGATGACAACAAAGGGATGACATGCATCCTTGATGCTTTGGGGCTGTCTCTCCTTTGTCTCCTCTCCGTCTCTAGTCGTTTGTACAATTATTGCGCGATTAGGGTTCGTGGCCACTCCATATAAAAGGGGAAAAAGAAAGATGAACAAAGAGAGCTTTTGTTTTTGGCTATTGTAATAGTTGCAACTCTCTTGGCTATCTCCTCTTCTTCTTCTCTAATTCTAGCGACCATAGCCCTCCTCCCTAGCTTCTCCTTTGCTTCAATGTTATTATCTTTGTATTGTAGCAAATCCCAATCCAAACAGTTGGACTGTGTGATTTTAGGACATTTGATTAAAACCTAAAATCCAACTTAATCACCCATAGGAGACTTGGCTAGCACATAGGCCTCGTTGTGGGCTTCATCCACATTAGGAGCGTGGATTGACTAGGTTTCCTATAATTTTTGGAGACTAATTGGTCATCCGATTTGCTGTTCTGGCCAATAGGAGATTGCCTAGTAGAGTTGTTTTGGAGCTGTTGGAGGTAAGAGTTGTTACCACCAGATGAGATTTTAGCCTCTTCATCATATTTGAATTCGTCGTAAGGTATATCCTTCAACGCCCTATGGTGTGATTTCGATATTATGCATATAGTCATTTGGAAACCGAGTCTTACAAGGTGATCTTGTGTTTTATTTCCACTTCATTTTATGTTTATTTTCGAAAAAGTTTTGAAAACCAAAAAATCCTCGCATTGATACACCAAATGTTAGTGTTCCCCTTCATAACCATAAGGAGATGATCTATTCCAAGTTATTGCATGAATCAATGAAAATGACTACAAGCCAAACTTGCTTAGTGAATATAATGTTAGTGGTACATTTAATGTGTTTGATCTTTCTCCTTTTGATGTAGGTGATGATTTGAGGATAAATCCTTTTGAGAGGTGGGGGAATGATGGAAATCAAGGTAGTAATCATGAAAGATGACAAGGAAGCACCAATGATCTATTGCACATCCATGGTGGACCAATGATAAGAGCCAAAGCTAAAATGATGAAACAAGCTCTAAATGGGCTAATCAAAGAGACTTGGGCCAAGAGTCATAAGTAATTTGAATTAAACAGCATGGGAGAATCATAAGAGCAACTAGAAAAAAATATTAAAAACATTATTCACATCCAAGTGTAGTGAGATTAAAGGCATTTTGGCCAAAACACAAGAAGGCCACATCATTGGCACGTTTTGGGGCCTAATACGCACTTATTTAATTTCCATATGGGCTGTGTGTTTTGGGCTCTAATTATTTTAGCTATGTCTAGTTTTATTATTTCAGCTTGTGTTTGGTTGGGCTAAAACATTCCAACTTGGGTTTGTTTGGGTTTAAAACCTTGTTTTAACTTAAGCTCATCCTTGTTTTAACTAAAGCTCATTTTTTTTGGAAATTAGGTTATTTGTTGTCCATTAGGTTTAGGATTTTGTTCCCTACAAAAGGCTAAATTCATGTGTAAAGAAGGGGGTAGAAATTTTGAAGGCATATTAAAGAGTTTTTCTCTTATTCTTTTGAAGAACTTTCAGATCTTATGAAGCGAATGCTTGTGGTGATCAAATACAACTTATCTTCCACCTTCTCATCTCATTCTTGGGAGTGGCGTCTATACCTTTGGTTCGTGATTCTCCAAAAATCATCGGGTCAAGGTTTTCTCTTTTTTATAAATTTGTTTTAATCTTTCTTGGGGTTTTTTTATCATTTTCATTTGTAGGTGCCATATCAGTATATGGGTTCGAATCAACTAGGAATCTATAACATAAAATAGCTCATAGTGAATGAAAAAGTGTGATAGGAATTCCCAACTCGAGATGTTAGAAGGTGTAAAGTTAATGGGTGTCGAAGCTGCTACAATTGCTTTAGTGGGAGCTACTATCAGTATTGGAAACGCCCATAGTTCCTTGATTCATATCATGGCAAAAAATCCATTATTGGCTAAAAAATCATTTGGTTCTGCCAGTTCAAGCTTTGCTTTAATCGAAGCTATTGCATTGTTTATTCCAATGACAACCTTTTATCTACTCTATATTCCGATCGAAGAAGGAGATTTCATGAAGTAAGCACCTCTTTTTTTTCTAGTCTTAGTCAATAAGGGGTAGGTAGTAATTCTTTAAACATAAATAGAAGAATGCCGAGAATCAAGAAAAAAGAGTCAAATTGGAAGAAGGAAGAAAATGACCTTTTTCATTCCTTAGGAAATGAGAGGGTTAAGGGGTAAGACTAATCCAACTTAGTTTTGTTCACACCTAGATTAGCTATCTTTTCGACTATGCCTTTCGTCTTTGGACAATAAAAGTCAACTAAACCCCCTCACTACCTTTAGAGCTGGTAAATCGAAATCCATTTGTTAGAGTTAGTGCCTCAATGCTAGATTTAGATGACTTCTAGGATATGTAAATTGGGACTGAAGATGCAAATCTTGTAAATTTAAGAAAATATATTTATGTATTTTATGGTCATATGTTCATTCATACTCTAACACCCTACTTTTCCAGGCATATTATAACTTAGGAAATTTCAGGTTATATATATATTTTTTTAAGAAACAATGTCAACATAACACAAAATTCCCAAAATTTTCATTTACTCAGCTACCATGAGATTCATACAACATATAAGCTAGGCTGGGTACTTAATCGATAGTGGAAGACACGAATCAAACCTAGGTTTTAACATTAATCATAAATAAGGTTGTACATCATCATTCTTTAAAATGTTCAAAATTCAAAGTAACAAAACTTCAATACATAGGTTGCATAAACATGCACTTGCTAAGTGCCATTACACGCTTCTTTCATACTCACTTTTGCTACATCTTCATCTGGAACATTTGAATATTCCAGGGATAAAGTCCATTTAGATGCTGAACCATCTAAGTATGGGTACAAGATTCATATTTCGTGAATGTATGCAAAATACAAAATGTACTCATTCTTTTTGTTTGAGCCGATGAGGCATTAACCATACTTTAGTGCTATTTCCCATTTTACAACCTCCTTATCAAGCCGAGGTGTTGTACAACACCCGTGGTAGAGCAGTGATGCTTGTTCTCACTCTCAAATGCATGTGATGCATAACCAATAATATCATTGTGAGCATATGCATAGTTCATAATGATGACATGTGAATGCAAACTACGTGATGTATACATATCCAAGCATGTTAATATTTCAAACAAATTGTGAAGCGTACTTGAATATATGAATCATATCGATTTTTAGGGCAGGCTAGTCCCAAACATTCGTAGACCAAATTTATGTATAAAATAAGCTAAGTTTAGATAGAACCACTTACCTTGACATATCTCAGAATATCTTGATTATCATGCCAGGCTTCGAATGTACTCAATTTGGAATCTCAACGAACCATGGCCACCATATTTAATCAAGGATGTCAATATTTATTTTTTTCATAATTTCTTCATTTTTATTTTATTTTCTTCCTATTTTCCCATCGATAATTCCAAAATAAATATCTCCTCAAGCATTTTTCCAAATTTTCCAACACCATAATTCATAAAATAATTTTTTAAAAATATTAAAATAAAACTCAAAAAATACCTAGGTCTCGCATGCCCTCATGCGTGCATGAAGGCTGGTGCATTTATCTCATGCACTAATCGTCTTCCCTAACTTCGGCCACCAGCATTTGTTGGTTTTTGCTCCTACTTTATTCTATACCTCAAGTTGATCACAATGACATGCTTGGATGCTCGAAAGAATGGCCGAAAGTACCCCAATTAGAAGTTTAAACCCTCGATTCTGACGACCTCTTGTGTTTTCCAGCGACCCTCAAAAAGATCCTCAAACCTACACGAAAGCTCACCAAAACTCTCCAGAGAAATTCTACAAAGCACAAGGAACAAAAGCCCCTTATCCTCAACCCTCGATTCAACCTCTAAAGCCTCGAATTTGAGCTTAAACTTGATAAAAACCCTCGGCCATTGACCCTCTATTTATACCTGATTTTGAGCCTTGAAATGCCTGTTGTTGTCAAATTCAAGGTCTTAAATACCTCAACCTTCCTCAGACCAACCCAAAACCTCTATCATTAGCCTCAAAGATTGATTTACAAAGGTCAATTTTTTTAGCCATCTCAAAATAGCAAATTCGATCAAATTGGTTGTCAACGTGGCCGATTCTTCATCGTGGGCAAGCCCTGATGACCCTAAGACTAGCACTGATGCTTCTAAGGCCTTCCTAGTAGCCCCTAATGACCAAAATTGGCAATGGGAGAGGCGGCTGACGCATGGCAGTGTTCACATTGCGAGAGTTCCATAAATTACACTTTCACGCCCTTCAATTTTCTAAATTTTATTTGGGCCTTTCCATGCAACCCCTTGAGTTGTTGAAAATTTCATAATGACCCTTTGAATTTCTTATTTCACATTTTATCCCCTAAGTTTCATTTTATCACTTTAGGCTAAGTTTCATAAATTACACTTTGACCCAAAAATATGCTTTGATCTCGAATTCTTTTGTTTCATCCCAAAAATACTTCAGGGTTGTTCTACTTATAAAATTAAAGTATTCTCATGGTCCCGTTGACTTTTCAAAAGTCCTTTACGATCATTCAATTTTTCAAGTTGAATCATAGTTGTACCAAAAAATGTCTCTATTTTAATTTTTTTCAGCGTTATAAATCTTATCTCGAGATGCTCATTCATGGAACATGAATTTACATTCCAAGGTATTCCCTTTCATTGATTTGACTATTTAAGATTACTAAACTATCTTCTAAATCTTTGAACTTAACTATATATTTCACACATTAACGATGTATTTACTCATTTTTTACTTGGGGTATTACACAGACCTCTCCAATCTGTATATGAATGAATTCCTAATTCTCCTGATAAAGATCTTATTCTTAAGTTATTAATAATATATGACAAATATCTTCAGTTTGGGATGTCTCAATGATATTCCTAGCCCTTCAATTTCTCAAATAGGGAATATGATTAATCAATTATGGATTACACATGGGCTACTATATTTGATTAGTATGAGATATTAATGATAAAGAATGGTGAGTCACATACCATAATTCATAAGATGAAAATGGTAGACATGTGGGTAGATGTTGGTTGAATATATACTAAATGTGATGCAAGTAACATATCATGTGGTTGAGAGGATTAACGATTTGTTAGCTTCAATCGTATTATTGGTTCTTGAATTGGAGGCAACACAGTTGTCTTATATGCTAGTGTTAGAGATTTGTCATTACCCTGAACTGCTTGAATATGAGGTGGGAATGTTCTCTATGTGGTCTCTATTTAGTGGTGTATAGAGGCAAGTGATTACCGATGGGATCCATTGACCTCCGGCATGAGGTGAACATCCTATATGATCATGTTTTTTTGTGATTGTTTAAATCCCTGGGCAAGGTGCACATGATTGGAAAGAGTTATGGTGTGTCATCTCGATCACACCACACTAAATTTTGGCATAGCTACCAAGTCTTGTGAGTTTGATCAGTCCATGACCCTCACTTGGTCAGGATGTTATTCAATCAAACCATAGGCAAGACTTGGAATGAAAATCATTTGAACTTGTACTTCTCCCTAGATATGTAATATGTATTAATGATGATTACAAATAATGATATGAGACCGAGGCAAGACCACGGATGCAGGCGCATTTAGTTGAACCATGTAAAAAACATTTGTGTCTAATGTGCATCACATTATTATCTATATGAGTGGTCATTCTTTTATCTACTTTATTTTTAATGATAAAAGGCTAGAGTTTGATTGGCTATGAGTCCCTGCCTCATAAAGGAACTCGATGCCCCATGGAATAGCAAAACTTGCCTCACCTAGCATGAAGAAAATGGAATATTCGTTGTCCTATGAATAGGTTACCTTAGTTTACCTAGCAATGAGAGAATGAAAGGTTTGTTATCCCATAAGTGATACACTTTACCTAACCCGACAATAATTCAAAAATTCCCCCACCAACTACATACCTTGTTTAGCCCGACAATGACCCTTGAATTACCCTGCGAATACCAAGATTTGCATAGCCTGGTAGCTTTAAAATCAAAGGCCATCCCACTAGCAAACTAACTTGTTTAGCCCAATAGTGGCAAAACTCTAAAATTGCCCAAGGTCTGCCATGGGTTTAAGCTCTACAAGGTGGAATAATTATAGTGGTGGCTCACCTTGCGATATGGCAATCCAAATCGCATGTGATAAAACCCCAAAGTTAAGATAAGATCCTCAGTGTGCAAATTAAGGTACGGTTGTCATCCCATTTTGTTTTTCATATTCTTAATTATCTAAAGAGAGAATAACATCCATACACAATACCATTTAGTAAAATGAAGACGTAAAGACAAGAATTCAAATCTCATTCATGCAAGAAAGAAATTACATACTCAAAATGAGGAGAACAAAAAGGAAACAAAGAAGACAACTTCTAAAAATCTAGGCTAATGGCCCCCTAGTGGTGCCAAAAGTTTGAGAAGCAACATTGGTAGGAATATTCAGGATCTCACCCATTTCTTGCTCAATGGTGAGGGGAGCGTTATCGAGAGGTGCCTCTCTAATGACCCCAAAGTCTAGAAGGGTGTCTATCATCTTATGACCCTTGGGGTCAAAGGGGTATGGATCCCATGAGCCTGACAAGCTATCCAGATCGTCCACAAGGCGAGATTATAGATAAGTAATGGGGCTTGTGGGATTCGAATCGTACTTACTCTAGTTAGAAGTGTTAAAATCCTCCACCTCGGAGGTGAGGACTAACTTTGGGAATGTCGGCACTGGGCGTTGCACCTCCAAATAAGAGTGATCAAGGTAGAAGCCACAGTTAGTGTACCTCAATGTGTAACGGCTCCTTTCTGAGTAATCTCTCTACATATGGTATTTTTTCTAACCTTGGCACGAGTAGCAACTTCATCCTCCGATCGCAAGGCCCTAAGAGTATGAGACTATTTTTAGCTTTCAGTCAGTTCGGCTACTAACAATGAATGCTCTTACAAGTGGCTTTCATGTGTCAACTATAGGTCACTAAACTTCTTTTCCTAGGCCAGCTAGGCCTTGCGAAAGTCTTGGATCTCCACTTGTGGCAGGATGTGCTAGCTTGAGCTTTCAATAATTGGGCAGTAACCCCTTAATCTTGGTGTCCTTTCGCTTGAGTGGAGATCTGAGATCCTGACGCTCCTCGTCCCACTTTGTTTTACATTCTCTTAACTTTGCCATCTCACTCTCCAGGTGGTCGTTGCAGGCCCTCCCTAAAGCATTGGATAATACCACTCCTTAAATAGCCTGGATAAAATCAAATAAGTAAGAAGGAGGGAATACACCTCAATGAGGCACATGAATGTAAGAAAATTAACTTACCTTAACTGATCTTCACTTAGGATCATCCATAGTTCGAGGAAAATTCCAAAGGTATCGATGCTCATCCCGGTGTAATATAGAAGCACACATGAGACGAACACTAACTCCAGGATCGATCATCAAGTCCGTATCAACCACACTTGGGCAATATGAAAAGTCCCTACTATGAGGCATTGTGCCACTAAGAAGTTGTATCGGGGTCAAGGAGGGCTCGTCGATGGCTGAAAAAATAAGACTAATTAGGGACCTTTCTTCCTCTAGCCTCCTCTAGTCCTTACGATGGGGGATCACGGGATGACATCACTCTTCTTCAATCCGGTGAAGGTCCTTAGTAAATTAAGATAAAGAACCCTACCCCTCGTGGGAATTGGGGAAGCAAAAAGGGCCTATGTTTGTGCTTTCAGAAGCCAGTGGGCCTAATGTAGGAATCTTTGGCAGGGGAGCAGAAGGTTCAGCACTATGAGTTTCTGTTGAGGTGTCTACTTTGGTATTTCTAAGGTGCTAGCTGATGTGGGAATTTATTCATATTTATTGGTCATAATTGAGTAGTATTTTTAGGATTTTTTATGTGTTTTACCTAAAATTGTCTAGTGTTTTGAGTTTCCTTTACATATATTTAATTTATAGTATTTTTTGTTATTTTACTTGGTATTTGGGTTAAGAAAGAAAAATAAAATAAAATAAAATAATAATAATAAATAAATATTATAAATAATTAAAATTATAGTATAATTAAAGTTAATATAATTAATAGTATATTAAATAATAAATATTATTATTTATATATATTATATATTATCTTATTAAATGAAGTGGAGTGAACCGTTAAGCCCAAATTGGAATTGAAATTGGAGGCCCAAATATAATGTTTTAATTAAGGAAGTTCAACTGAAGGGACCACGAGAAATTTGAGGCCTACGGTGCTGCACATGCTATAATATATATATATATATGCTAATATATTAATAAATAAGCAGGGATTGGAGGATTAAGAAGGAAACAGAGATTGGAGAATTACATGGTGGTAAGCAGGCGCAAGACAGCATACACAAGGCCAAGTAACTGTTATTCAGATTCGGCATCCAGATTTGTTTCACATCTGGACAAAGGAGCTTCCTATTCTTCTTTTTCCTTGTTCAATTTATTCTCTTACGCTTCCATTGTTATTTTAAATTTTAATTAATTGTCATAAACTAATTTATTAAACTAGGGCGCCATGTATTGGCCAAAACTATAATAGTGTATTTTTTATAATTTTATGTGATTGAATAAATTGGGTTATATTGAATTATATAGTATTGGATTTAATGCTTGTGAATAATTGATCATTATTTACATAATTTGATACCTAATCTTGAGACCGAGAGAAGATAGATTAGGGATTGCATCGTAGGTACTATACAACATAAAGTAAAATTGACAAGAAATAAAATTTGGTTTCTTTGTGCGACCTTCAGCAATAAGCTAGGAATTTTCTAAATTGTAATGCGTTTTCATTTAATTAAACTTTCATATAAATATAGGAAGTTAGTAAATGAAAATAGACTAGTTATAACCTAAAGATAGGGTAATGAATGCTTAATTGACCGATTCATTTGCATGAAAATCTATGATTTGTATTGCATATCTAGGTTCATACATGTACCTTAGTTATCAAAATTCATTGATTTCTTTGATTCAAGTTACCTTCTAAATCAATTTTATTTTTGTAACGGCCTGCCTCCCGGAGCCCCTACCGTGCATAGAGGATCCGTGAGAGAGTCATTATTTGAACGATATCGAACAATGACACAACTACAACTCACACGCAACCCTTATTTAAGTCATAATCTTTTTTTTTTTTTAATAACTTCTCATAATCGTCATTACATAACTGATCACTGTGAGCCCATTTGGCTTACATAATACACATATATCTCAAACATAAAACATTAACCTTAACACAAGTACAATGACACCCAGGACCTAGTTTCAGGAGAGCTCTGCACTTGATACCATAACTCGACAGTCTGGAACTAAACCCCGCTGAACATACCTATTATCATATACGATTCTCTTACCTGGATTGATGGAAAGCAAACGTGAGTCGCGAGACTCAGCAAGCTCATGAAAGAAAGGTTGTAGGTTAAAGATAAGACTCTTCCCATGACATCCCAATGCAAATCATGCCAATGCAACCACACCATATCATGATCCATATGTGCCTTACTTCTAAATGCATGACATAAAGTTAACTACACATAAAGGAACTAAGGGCCCACATAAGCCGCACATTGGCACCCAAGTCCCGCATACAAACCTGTTGCAACCTAATATAGGCTACCATATCATTATCCATAAAGACTGGCATTTTCCTGACATTAGTCGACTTTTCTTGATACTCGTTACATGCTCTTCCTGATACCCATCATACCCTCATATGTTCTTCCTGTCATCCATCACATTGTCATATCCTTCCGCGATCTTGGTTTTCCCTCGGGCTTTCCTCGAGCTAATCTCTAAGCTAGACGAAACTCCCCCGAGTCGGTACTCCCGACACCCGGACTGGCACGGTACTCCCACCCAGAATAACAGTAACAATAGAACCATGCAATGCAACACATAAGAAATGCAATGGCTTTTGTAGCATAAACGTGATGGCAAGACCCCCATAAACCAAGCATCAGGCCATGCTACGCCCACATAGGAATACACACATGCGGCATGCTCTAAATGCACATGTTCGCCTAGGGTACCCAAATTGGCTCTTAGACCAACCAGGTCATGCAAATGCTCGCACACCCCATCACACACAAAGCATGTTTCCCTAAGTGAACAAGCCCTCTGGAGTACCAGCTCTTTTGGCCCGTCTAGCACTTATCGTAACAATCGATGATTAGCACCCATACATCCAACCATCAACTGCGACGACCCACGGTCGACAGTCAATGGCTTTGTACCCCATACCCTTAGGCACACTTACTGAGAACCTAGCCCCAACTTATACACTTCCAACTTAACATTTATTAAGCTATTCCCATGACATCTCAAGCACTCGTAACATAACCATTAATATACCATGCTTGTTCTCATTTCTTCTAATTTTCATAAAACCATCTCAACATGCAAAATAAACTCTTAACATATTTCCATAATCTAAACCATATCATTTTCTAAGAACCTAGCCCCAACGGGTTTGGCATCATTCCCAAGGGAAGCGGGGCGATACAAAACCCCGTGACGGACATAGGAAATGACATCAAGGAATCCTTTACTTATCCTATTTAATCACCAATAGATCCATTATTAGCATATAAGACAAAAGATAGTGGTCATGCATATTTGCATTATTAATGCGTGGTATCGAGCCACGATGAGGGAGGGTTTAAAATATGAAAAACCACAAAAACTTTTATGGGAAATAAAGAACACGAGGAGAGGGTTACGAGCTTGTCTATAGATAGCCGATCCTAGTTTATCTCGTACTCTCGCTGCGAAGTAAAATGTTTAACATAAAATAATAAGTTTGCCGTGTATATTAATCAAATCTAACTGTATAAAATCCATGATTTAAATGTATAATACTTCTGATAATTTTATCCACTTACCTGACTAATTTAATCGCGAAATAATATCAAGATTCATGAATTTCTTTCCCAATTTTCCCTTTTTCCTCCATTTTCTCACTCTGCCTGAGCTCCCTCTCCTCCTCCTTATTTTCTCCTCTACTCGCTAGCTCAAAGAAGGCCAAAATTGGCCTCCAAATTGACTTCAATTACATGTTCTACTTGCTGCCCAAGATTCCATTATATATACCAAATTCAAGTGGCTTCTAAGCCACAAAAAGGAATGGCTAAGAATGCAGCCACGCACACACACAAACAAATATATATATGTTAATTAATTTAATTTAATTTGATTAACTCTTTTATTATTATTATTATTATTATATTTTATTTTATTATTTTCATAAATACTTCCAATTAATTTAATTAATCACCTTAATTTCCTATTTCTTCAAAATATCATAGATAAGTATTTTCTAAAAAATCTCCAAATATTCTAAAATATCCTCAAACACCCAAATTAATTATTTTTACTTGTCTCCAAATTTTTAGGATGCTACAATTTTATTAATTTAATGAATTAATTTATTTTTTAATTAATTTGTTTTCTATTCTTTATTAAACCTGGAATTTCTGATTATCTAAATAATGTAGAAAGTTTGAAAATTTGGTGTCTGAAATCTTTCCTCGTGTGAACAGTATTCTTACTCACTACTATATTACTTGTTCGACCCATATACTTCTGGTAGATTTTAGCGCGATCACTAGTACTTATGGGAAGTCGTGCCTGTCCTTGAAGAGGATGCACATTTTTTCCTTGGGCTCGAGATGCAGTAAGATGGTGAGTGATATTTTAGTATTGTGTTGTGTGTGGTTTAAATGATGAAAAACAACAAAGTTTTATATCCTAACTCAAGTATATGATTTTCCAACAAAAATCAATTTCAATATCAAGTACTACTTTGTTAAAATGAAAACCAAATGATTTACATTCTTATACATATGGGCATTTGCCAAAATAAGTATTAAGATTTAAAAGAATCTCCTATATGATTTTTACAAATTAGTGTATGTTCTTGATAGATTGATGTTTTTTTCTTTTGATATAGTTTTGATAATGAAAATCAAATGCATTTTGATGATGAGATTATTTTAGTGATGTTTATTAACTTGGTGCTCTAATTACTTTGATATGTTATATTAAACACCAAAATAAAAATTAATTCTATTATACAATTAAATGTTAAAAATCATGTTATAAATTTCTTAATGACATTTGAAATATTATGTTTCTATTTGATCAAAATTATTGAATGAAAATTAAATTCAATGCCAAAATATCTTGTGATAAATTTCTTAATGGCATTTAAAATATTATGTATTTAATTGATTAAAAAATATTGAATGAAAATTAGTTTCAACCATCTAATCTTTTGAAAAAGAAATTGATGGCATTTGAAATATCATGTTTTTGTTTGACTAAAAATGTTGTACCAAAAAATCTTTTCAAAAGAGCTCGTAAAAGTAGAAACTAGCCTTGCTGCCTCTATGACTTGAACCCACACCACTAGCACACCTAAGCACCTATGTGCACACAAGGAACCACTCCAGTTGGAAACACTTTTGTTTACTTATGCGCACAAACTTATATACAATAAAACTGATTCCAAGTTTCTTTGCATCTGTTGACTAATGCTCTCAATCTGTCGACCGATTTGCTTCCATCTGTCTACCAACCATTTTCATAAAACTATCGATTATTTTTTAAATTGAGTTAATCTTTCAACTGATTCTCCTCATCTGTCAACCAATTCTTTAGCAAGAACCTCCAAAAGCTAGTTTGAGCACTCACCCAAAGTGCTCTTCCCACTACCAACGGCTATATTTTTGAATGAGATTTAGATGAACTATAAATAGAGGAAAAATGGATTATTCAAGCTGACTAAATGATATTATTACAAGCTCTCAAGTGCTCTTCAAGTTTATGCTTCATTATTACATTTATTTTCTCTACACGGCTTTACATTCATTTTGTAAAATTCATTTTCAACCCTTCTCTTTATTTTTTGAGAGAATTTGTAACTGAGAGTATTGTCGCTCAGATCCTCTCTTATCTTGCATCATTTTGTATTTTTCTACCTTGTTTTGCTAGAGGGCCTACATTGCTTGTAGGAGGATTTTGATACCTAACTTGTAGCAAGAGGGCTTGCTTATTTAAATAAGAAGTTTATATTTCTTAACTTGTTGTTAGAGGGCTCACTTGTTTTAAGCAAAGGGTTGTAGTTTCCTAGTTTATTGCTAGAGGACCTATCTGATGTGATAGGATGATTAAAGTGGATTGCTTGAAAAATCCTTAATGAGGAGTTAAGGTAGTGGATTAGGCTTGGTTTAAGCGAACTAACATATATCGCTTATGTCATTCTTGTTTTTATTCTTGTTTTGTTTATAGCTCCAAACAACTCTCTTACAAGCATTAAAATCATATTTTTTATCAACTTAAAAAAAAATCATATTTTTTATCAAGAAGATTTTCAAACTTCTATCAAATTTTTAAATAATCTATTTTACTCCCCCTCTTGGGTATTGGTGCCATTGCTATACAATTATATCAGTGAGCAACTGTCGAATCAGTTGCCCCCCCAGGCAAGCGAGTAGGGTTCCCACCTCTTCTAAAACTTTGGGTGTCCTCCTTGCATCGTCACTAGTTTATTTCCCAAAAAGGTCCATTCCTGCAGAACAAGAAGGAGAAAGTTAGACAGAAGACTTAAAAAAAAAAAGTTAGACAGAAGAAATATCGAACAAAAAAAATCTCAACAGCATTGAAGGTTTACCCTTTATAGAGGGTAGCTCTTGTGGGCTAGTGAAAATCTATAATGGTGACCTTTGGGGATCCTCGTCTCCCTTTTCTCCCTCTTTGCCTTTATCATCTTGCTTCTCGGTCAGAAAAGTGAGAGGAGAGGGTTGGTTTGTGCTAGTATTAGTACCCTAATACTCAATTTACATGTCATCAAATGTATGTGAATGAAACTAATAACGTAATCTTGTAAATTAATAAAAAGTCATATTTTCATTTATACTCTCCTATTTTCTTAGGGTTTCTTAAAGATATTCCTAATTCTTAGATTTGTCAGAAGGGGAATATGATTATTGATCATGGACTGGCACATGGGTTACTACCATTCATTAACATCAGATGTTAATGGTAATGGATGGCAAGTCACATGCCATATTGCATGAGATGTAGATAGTTAACATGTGGATAGGTGTTAAATGAACATCTCTTAAATGTGATGCCTACAATGGATCACATGTAATATCCCAAATTTTCTAAAGGGTTCAAGAGTAATTTTAACTTGGGTACTTGGGTCATAGGTGAAATTATCAAAAGATTAGCGGCTTAAGTATAATTTCTTACAGTTATCAGTATTGAATTGACTGTAAGGAATGCCCAGGAGTGTAAATGTCTATGGAAAATAATATGATCTCAATGAATGTTCCAAGATAGGATTTATGGTATTAAAAGAAATCAAAATTGAGATGATTTTCGGTACACATAAATTACACCTATGATTTGGGCTAAAAAACTGAATGATTGTATAGGACTTTCAGGAAGTCAACAAAATCCTGAGAAGGCTCAGGTTTTTTGAAAGGATTAACCCTAAAATGGTTTTGGGATGAATCAAGGGCCCGGTGAGGACACTTGGGCGAAATTGTCCTTATCAAGTAAATTCAAAAATATTAAGTGTGGATTTCAAGCATCGTGATGCAAATTAATTGAATGTTAAAGGGTGTAATTGTAATTAAAGAAACTCCCAAGTGATATAAGGATGATTTATGGGGAATAAATGTGTGAGATATTATATATATATATATATGTTTAAGTGTAGCGACCTGTTAGCGGGCCCAGTATTTAATTAAAATTATTAATGAGGTATTTAATTAAGAGAATTTGCCTTTTAATTTTAATATGACAACTTAGAATATTTTTAATTGAGAGATCAGTATTTAAATAGCATTTAATTCTTTTTAAATTGTGGGAATTAAAATAAAGACTTGTTGGTCTTTTAAGAAGTTCTTATTAGAACTTAATTAAGTAATTAGGATTATTATGATTAAGGGATTGAGGAGAATCCTTAGGAGAGAAGGAGTAGGATTGAGAGTCTCCTAGTTGTATTAGGAGAGGGAGAGATGGCTTCTAGGGCTGCCTCTCCAGTATATATATATATATATACGCATAGATAGCACAAATTTCTTCACCCCTTGTGAAGAACAAGGAAAAAACCAAATTAAAATTTATATTTTCTGGATGAGTCCAAGTCGTCTACTGAGAGATTTATTTATGGCAAAAGGAAAAAAATGTCACAAACACACACACACATTTGGATGAATTGGAAACATGATTTTTTTTATTGATTTTTAAAATAACAGATGCTAGGAAATAAAGCAAGACAAAAGTTAAAATAAACACTGAATGTGAGAATATGAAATTGGGCAGCACTTGAGTTAAGACAATTTCAGCACCAACCCGTTGATTCCTAATTTTTAGTAGAAAAGATTAACAATATTAATTTAATTTCAGATATGAGGGTTTGTTATTAAATGCAATTAGAAATGATGATAGTTCTAGTTTAAGCAATCTCCATACATGATATGCGGGATTCTAATTTAAGCAACCACCATAAATCCAATTACAATTAATACACAGACAAGTAAATAAATCATCCGAGTTTGGGTATGATAGCGTTTCCAGTTCAAGTAACTCTCGTACATGGCATGAAAGCTCTAAGTTAGGCTTACGCTCTAATCCAAATCTAGTGATTTCTCAATAATTAATACACACTCATACTGAAATTTAAATTAATGTTACTCATTTAAAGTGTAGCTTTTTTTGAGAATCATTGACAATGGACACTGTCCTTGCCTTAACCCAAGATTGGATTTAGCCACTCATCTTCATTTATAAATTAATTGACAGGAATTTAAAAGACGTAATTTAAATGACAAAATTTAATTGACAGGAATTAAAATAGCAGAAACTAACCGGCCATTTAGGCGGTGGATAATTTAAATGATAGGAATTAAAATTACAGAAATTTAAACGCAGAAATTAACCGGCCATTTAGGCGGTGGATAATAAAGTAACAATAAATGACATAAGAATTTAAAAAAGAAAGAAAAGAAGTAAGATTGTAAGAGAAAATAAGAGAGAACAAGAGCAATTAAAACAACTAAAATTTCATTCAAGAATAATCATGTTTTACAAGTGCACCTAAGTGCTCTATTTATAGGCTAAAAGATGTAATGGAAACCACTTAATTATATAATTTAATAATACAAAATATCTAATCGATGATGTAAGCAATGATGTTATTCCAACCCATGATGTAAGCGATGATGTCATCTCAACCATGATGTAAGCAATGATGTTATTTCAACCATGATGTAAGCAATGATGTCATCCTAACCCATGATGTCAGCGATTTGTGGGACTTGGGCTTTTCATATTTTTGGGCTTGGGCCTTCTTTGTGTTGGGCTTGAGGTTGGGCTTGGGCCTTCCTTGTGTTGGATTCTATTTGATAGTTGGGCCAAGTGCACTTGAAACATCCTCTAGACTCCATAGTTGGCCCATGATTTTGAGTAACAATAATGGGTAACCCAACGTCTTCGATTTATGCCCCTAATTAATTATAGAAGTCAACTTCCTTGCGTCATCCTAAAATAATATGTAATACGCATAATTATTTATTTTAAGTATAAATATAAAGTCAAAATGGGGATATAATTCATTAAGATTTAGGAAATATTAACCCCTCATCGTACCCCCCCAACTTAAATATTGCTAGTCCCTTAGCAATCAGATTATACGCCAGCCATGATTTAATCGCAATACTTGCATGAATATAAAAATTTCAAATTCGAAACCAAAATGTATAGGGTAGTTTGGCATACAGTCGAACATTCAAAATCAGATTTCTGGTTAAAGGACATACAATCTCAGGAATGGCAATCTGGATTACCAATACACAGACTTACTCCCTTGAAGTTTTGACTTTAAACCTTACCGTGGATTTTCTCTCCAATAAAAACGATTCCTTAGGTATACACACAAGGGGGTGCACCGTTATAAGAGTAAATGCAAAACAAATTCAACCTCGGTGTCATCCCAAATACAAAGAACGTATTTTCATAAATGAATAGGGAAATTAACATAGCTTCATAACTGGAATAATGCCATAGATAAATAACTTTTGAATTTAAACAGAATTCCTTACTCCGAACTCGAATCCTGAGATCACATGATTTATAGCATTAAGAGGGACCAAACTGAGTTGTAATGGGGCTATAAGGTTAATATGGGTTGTCAAAGAAAAGGGTAAAGTGTGCAAATGGTGTGTCAAGATTTTTTTTTTTTTGACACTAATCTCAAACTGGATATAATGTTTTCTTTAGCATTTATTTTGAAACACTTATGCTGAATAACTAAAAGAACTTCCCTCTTTTTCTTTTTGGTTTCTTTTTTATATGAAAATACCGAGATAGACTGATTCCTAGAAACACACTAGGTTGGACAAACTTCATACGGTTACAGGTTTAGACGAAGGTAAGGAAAGAAATTGTGCTAAGAACATCTCAAATGGGCTAGCAAGGGAGGTTAATGTAAAGAAAGAAAAAGGTTAATAGGCCCAAATTAAAAGAAATTGATCCCCCTATCATACTTCTACAAAACAATGTTACTCAGTCAACTAATTCAGAGTTTGAAACCAATCAAATTCATCCGCTATCATACTAGACATTCAAAGCAAATTAATGTTTTGAAGCTATTGAAAAGATGAGATAAACAATAAAGCGCATTTAGAGTAAGTGTTATTTCACTCAGAATTAACGATTATTAGGCTCAAACACTCACTCGGGTAATAGTCTCCACTTTTATTGAGGGATCATGCAGTGTGCTAATCAGCTAATTACCATTGCCTTTGACTTTATAACCGATAAACCAATTTCTAATTATTGAACACCCGATGCATGCAAATCATCTATTCCAATTCCATACATATACGTTTTCAAATAAGAAATTAATGCATTCATGATTCATATTGCAAATTCAACTGGCTATCAGTGTATAATTCCAAAGCTTTAGGGATAGCATTATTTAAAACACACATTTTTTTTAATTTTTAATTCACACAAAACTACTAGCATGCAATTGCAAATTCACAGTTAAACATAGACCAGATAATTCAAAAATATACCTTACTCCCCCCAACTTGAATTGCAGTAATAAAATAGGGTTGTTAGGAATACCTGTAACTCCATAAGTCCATAGATTTACTGTGAACTGCTAAAACTCAAACAAACAAATGAGCGTACCATATATATATATTTTTATATTTTCACACCAAAATAAAAATTTCATGCAAGTCATAAGATAAACAAAATACTTCTCAAGAGTACAAAAAGTACTCCTTACTCAGCCATCTTATCATAGACTCGCCTAACAACATTCCACAGTTTTTTTTTTTAGAACACAAGAAAATAAATTTTGTACAAGTCATAGGAGATGCGTCTCAAGAGTACAAAAACTACTCCTTACTCAGCCATCTTATCATAGACTTGCCTTACAGGGATAATTCTAAATTAATCAAACCTTTTTGCCACTTGTTTTTGATTGCCTTAGACCAATCTATCCAAGGCTCATAAGGATCGTGCTGTGGAACATAAGCATGTAATTTCTCTAGTAGCTCCTCAATGGTGGATGTGGAAATAAAAATCTTTCTTGTTGAAAGAGAAATGAACTTTTGTTCCATAGCCTGATCAATAAAAGAGAGCAACCTATCTAAAAAATGGTTAACATTTAAAAGTCCAATGGGTTTGGTATGCAGATTGCTCTTAGCCCAAGAGATTATATAGAAAAATTTTTCAAGTGTACCAAAACTTCCTGGTAAAGTGATGAAAGCGTCTGATTGATAAATCTTACAAGCCATGCACTCAGACATAGAAGTCGTTTCTATAAGTTAACCGCGTGTAATCCCAGAAATACGTGGTTCAACCAAAGGGATTGGCATTACACCTACCACATATGATTTTCCAAAATGTGCAGCTTGTGAAACATAACCATTCAATCCACGACTTCCCCCTCCATATACCAAATTAATCTTTTTCTCTCCTAATTTTTGGCCTAGTTCACTTGCTGCAAGTGCGTAACAAATATCACTCCCAAGTTGAGAGCCACAAACTACACATATGGTTTTGATTCGATGAACTAACTGACCTTCCATGTTTGTTCCTTTTGTATGCCCTGGAAAGAGGTTTGGCGATCAAAAGTAGCTATACAACAATTCAACAAGAAATAAATACAAACAAAAATCATGCGTATGTACAAGTAGTTGTTATTGTGGCTCACATCTTCCTCTGGTTTTACGTCTAGAAACGGCTTAAACACTTTCTATGAAATGGGGATATACTTCCCATCCAATTTTCTTATAGATTGGCAAACAGGGTCATTTTTAGTCAAATTCCCAAGACTATAGCGTTGGTGGTCACTTATGAACTGAGTCCATAAAGCAAGAAGTTCTCTTTGCACTATCCACATGGATGCGTCTCAAGAGTCAACCGGATATCATCCAAAGACTCCTTACTCAATCCATCATTTATGAAACTAATTTTATCTTCTCGATTTGTGGACGTAAACCCCACAGATTTGCATCGAGTGTTATATGTCCATCGAGCACACTTGTGACAACCATTCACTCTTTTAGCTCTTCGTTTCTTCGCAAAACTACTCTTCCATAAGCCTGGGAAGTACTTAAAACTAGGTGAAGTTTCGCCAGCTAATTGAACTTTTGCTTCGATCAGCCAACGAATAACTTCAGGGACGCTATTATACATCAATATCCTAACTCTTTCACACCTACCAGTATAATTTTTTTTCAAATCATTCATTGGGAGAGATGGATAGTACTTGCGAATTTTTGAAACCTGAAGATCCATTTTTTTTTTTAATTAAAAGACAACTATAATAAGAGAAAAGTAGAAAAACTATAAATCTTACAAAATGAACGAGAATACCTGATCGAAGAACAACACGAATGAGAGGAGACTGAGCTTGCTTGCAGAAGTGTGGCTTACCTCATACAGATATAGAGTCTCTTATAGAGCAATGGATGTTACTATTTTACACTTGGCTCGAGGCATGCCATGATTGTGTTGTCAGGTTTGGCGTCGTCTAGTGTCTCATTTTTCAACATTTGGTAGTGTGTCTCTTTCTTTATAAGACAGTGTGATTTCACTGCTCGAGAAAAATGGCTACCATAAGCGTCAATTCTGTCTCTCTCAATTTTTTTTTATTTTATATATATATTTTTTCGTTTTGTTTTTTTTGTTTTGTTTTTTTTTTTGAAAATATTTTTTTTAGTTTTTTTATTTTTTATTTTTTATTTTTTATTTTTTTTGGGTTAGTTAATTTTTTTTTCAGGGGCCTAATAAAATCATATATACCACATAAAGCATTATATCGAGTCAAACAAAATTATTTGCACAATAGATCAAATGCAAACACCAATAAATTTCTAAGTACACCTTACCCCCCAACTTGAATTGCGCATTGTCCTCAATCGGCAATAAAAGAATAGAAAATGGGCATATCTGGAGGTCTTTAATGCATGAACTCGTATGCAAAAATTTTATTTAGACTGCACACAGAGAAACATTATTTAAGTAATGCAGAAAAGGAACAACTTATATGTATATATATACTTCTCTTTTTTTTTTTTTTCTTCCAATTAAGGATCAAATGAGTGGTTGCCCACCTACTCATATAATAACTCCCATTCATTACACAAATTTTAAAGTTATTTTCAAAATTATGTAGATTGATTTTTCTCATGAATGCACATACATATTTTGAAAATATATCATCTAGAGGTGTTGGTTTTATTACATCAGAGTACGACACATTAATTTGCACAAACACCTCACACATGTTTGATTTAATTTGATCCCCAATAATATAGACTAGCCTGAGATATACGAATTTAGGTTTAAATGTGGATAGACCTATGATATCTTCATATTTTGGCTCTATGTTTCTATCCTCTTCTTCCTCTCGGGCTTTTTCTTCTGAACTTGTTTCTTTTTGGTCCAATTTTTCTTTTATGACAGGGTGCACCATCCTTAGGTCATTGGGTCTCTCAATTGGTTCATCACTCCTAGGGATGGGTGTTGGTTGGACCGACTCTTGACCTATGGGTGCATTGAATGATAATTTCCCCCCTTTGGAATTTTGATTTGGCTGGTTCAGAAACTCGCTAGGCTCACTCACGCTCGAGGTCTGTGTAAGCTCAATCAATTGTTTTAAAACGTCACCTATGGCTCTAGTGGTTTGTTCTTGAAATTCGGCCACTTGTACATTAAAACTCATTTGACTTTGCATAAACTCCTAAAGGGTGTCCTTTAAAAAATTTTCATCCTGAGGTTGATAAGTGTCAAATCTAACCCCTTGTCTAACTCGAATTGGTGAGATACTGGAGAGAAATGTTCATAAGATTGGAACAAAGAGTCATCGTTCCAAGGATAATTCCAATAGTCATATGAATTAGGGTAATCAGTGTAAAGATCTGGGTCGTAGCCTGACAAATAAGAATTCTCCCCCTGACTTTGGTTAAAAGAAAACCTCCCCTCGCTGGAATCGGGATGGCCAAATGCATTAGAAGGCACATAAATGCTAAAATATTGAGACATGAAGAATATGAAATGACAATTCAACGATAGATAATGATACTAATGAATCAATTAATGTTTCAATAATCATACCTAACCATAGTCTCTTGCACTATTTAGTAATTAATAGTTATCTAAATATTTTTTTATTTTTTTAATTTTTTTCTTTTTGCCTCAATCTCGCCGGCAACGGCTCCAAAATTTGGCTGCACTCTCACCCTGCAATTAAAACACAATAAAAACAAATTAAAACTTTTATATTTTTTTCTTCATTTTGGTGAGAGGTTTATACTCGTCAGTGTACAAGTGCAGTTGTAGTCCAAATTTAAATTTATATTTTCTGGATGAGTCCAAGTCGTCCACTAAGAGATTTATTTATGGCAAAAGAAAAAGAATGTCACAAACACACACACACATTTGGATGAATTGGAAACATGATTTTTTTTATGAATTTTTCAAATAACAGATGCTAGGAAATAAAGTAAGACAAAAGTTAAAATAAATACTGAATGTGAGAATATGAAATTGGACAGCACTTGAGTTAAGACAATTTCAGCACCAACCCGTTGATTCCTAATTTTTAGCAGAAAAGATTAGCAATATTAATTTAATTTCAGATATGAGGGTTTGTTATTAAATGTAATTAGAAATGATGATAGTTCTAGTTTAAGCAATCCCCATACATGATATGCGGGATTCTAATTTAAGCAACCATACACTCATACTGAAATTTAAATTAATGTTACTCATTTAAAGCGCAACTTTCTTTGGGAATCATTGGCGTTAGACACTGTCCTTGCCTTAACTCAAGATTGGATTTAGCCACTCATCTTCATTTATAAATTAATTGACAGGAATTTAAATGACGTAATTTAAATGACAGAATTTAATTGACAGAAATTAAAATAATAGAAACTAATCGGCCATTTAAACGGTGGATAGTTTAAATGACAAGAATTAAAATTGCAAAAATTTAAAGGCATAAATTAATCAACCATTTAGGCGGTGGATAATAAAGTAACAATAAATAACATAAGAATTTAAAGAAGAAAGAAAAGAAGTAAGATTGTAAGAGAAAATAAGAGAGAAAATAAGAGAAAACAAGAGCAATTAAAACAACTAAAATTTCATTCAAGAATAATCCTCTTTTACAAGTGCACCTAAGTGCTCTATTTATAGGCTAAAAGATGTAATGGAAACCACTTAATTATATAATTTAATAATACAAAATATCTAATCGATGATGTAAGCAATGATGTCATTCCAACCCATGATGTAAGCAATGATGTCATCTCAACCACGATGTAAGCAATGATGTCATTTCAACCATGATGTAAGCGATGATGTCATCCTAACCCATGATGTAAGCAATGATGTCAGCAATTTGTGGGACTTGGGCTTTTCATATTTTTGGGCTTGGGCCTTCCTTATGTTGGATTCTATTTGATAGTTGGGCCAAGTGCACTTGAAACATCCTCTAGACTCCATAGTTGGCCCATGATTTTGAGCAACAATAATGGGTAATCCAACGTCTTCGATTTATGCCCCTAATTAATTATAGAAGTCAACTTCCTTGCTTCATCCTAAAATACTATGTAATACGCATAATTATTTATTTTAAGTATAAATATAAAGTCAAAATGGGGATATAATTCATTAAGATTTAGGAAATATTAACCCCTCATCAATCATGTTTAGCATTCGATCATCAGTTTTTAGTAGCTCGTTGAATGAGTTCAGATTTATTTTATAGTCAGTGTATATATATATGCACGAACAGTGAGTTTATATCAGTCATGCATGATTTCTTCTAGCGATCTTTGTCAATATTATTGTTGAATCATTTATAGTGTTGTTCCTCATCAATTGGGATTTGATTTCCCAAGATTCCTTTCAGAATGTGTAGTTTTGTTAAGTGTTGTTTCAAGTTCCAGTTTCTGTGTTCGTCGTTTCTGGGTTTAACAGTTGCAGACATCTGGATAGTTACCCTCATATCTGGATGGGTTTTTCAAAGTATGTGAGTGACATTTGGATGGGCCAGAGGCTATCCGGATGTATCAAAAAGATTTATGTCAGTGACATTCGGACGACCATTTCTCACATCAGGATGGTCTTAGTGATATCCAAATGCTTTGTTCTCGTATCTGGATGTGCCAGTGTTTGTTTTGTGAGTGATATCTGGATACATTAGGCCATATCTGGATGTGTCTTCTATAAGTGATATCTGGATACCTTGTGTCGTATCCGGATGTGTCCAGTATGATATCCGGATGCCTTTCTCATACATCCAGATGAGTCAAGTTGATATCCGGATATCTTGTTTCATATTTTTATGCCCTCTCAGTTAAACTTTTATGTTCGACTAAGCTCCAGTTATATCCGAATGCCTTAGTGAGATATCCGAATGGCCAGAATCATATCCGGATGTCGTAGTCCATATCTGAATACCCTCCAGCATATTCGATTAGCTCGTTCTTTGTGTTTCCAGTGTATCTTGATGACTTGTTTCATATCCGAATGTCTTCATCCACATCTGGATGACCTTTCCTACAATTCGAATATACTTACAGTGAGTTCTAATTCAAGTTTAATTCAATTAAAGTAGTCAATACCTTCTAACATTGAATTTATATGCCAGAATAAGACAAGTTAAACATTCCCATACCATAATTCATAATTCATAAAATCTTTGTATTCCAATATATTAGATCAGATTTCATGATTACTATTTGTTATGACATGATCAGCATTATTTTCTGGGACTATGTGCATACATTTTGGAATGAGCATTAAGCATAACTTTCTATGGAGCACTACATATTGTATGCTAGCATGTATGTGAGCATTGCATTATGTGCGCCAAGCGACTAGTCCGCGAGGATCCCACCAATTTCAGTTTCAGTTTATGTTTTGCTCGCTTGAGGTCAACTAGGGGGCTAGGGGCATATTTCTTACAGTATGTGCTTACATCTTTTATGTTTGTAGGACTCAGATCAGTCAGGTATGTAACACAGTTATGTGGGCCTATGAGCCAAAGTTGCATACCTGCATTTAGTTTACTGTTTATGTGCATTACATCTAGTAATGCAATCCAGTGATTATTATATCTCTCTGTACAAGTTTAATAAGTATTTTATCAGTATCGATATTTTTTAATTTAGCTTCAGTTATTATTTCAAGCTTATTACTTGCTGAGCTTTGTAACTCACCTTGTACTCCTCACCATTCCAGGTCCTAGTGGGGGAGTACCAGATGTGGGGCCTAGCAGTAGTGTTCAGTAGTGTGTGTACGTGGAGCCACTCAAGATCAAAGATGTCTGGACAGTTGTTAGTTTTATAGTGTTAGTCAGTTTAGTATTAGTTTATTTTTTAGTTGAGGGATTTTTCCTTAGACAAAGTTTATGGTTTTCAGTTTTGTTAACTCAAAGTTTTATTTCAGATGATTGAGATGTTCATTTATGGTATCAAATTTTAGATATCAGTTAGTTTTATTTTATTTCCCATAGCACCTTTTCTCGAGCAGTTCTAGGAAAGGGGGTGTTACATTAAGCATGCTCTTGAGGCGTGGGGAGTAATTCTGGGTTGGTTCTTCAATTGAGATTTTGGTCTGAGAAATTTGCGAAGCACGATGGAATTGGTTCTCCAATTGAGAGCATTGGGAAGAGGTTATCGAGAGGGAGATGGAATGGTGGTCGAGGCTATTGAGGGGTGCTTCGCCTATGTATATAGAGGGGGAGATTGAAGAAAGGAAAAATCAAATAGTTGTAGGGAGAATGGCCGAGAGCTTAGGCTGAGCTTGTGAAAAGAGAAAATAGAAAAGAGACATTTAGGAAAGGAGCTGGTTGTCGGTTGTGGCAGCTGCAACCAAAGGTAGTGGCTCGAAGCGGTGGTGACTGTTGCAGCACAAGCGTCCATAGCCGCAAGCTCCATGCAGCCATGGCAGCTCAAGAGTGGGTTGGTTGGCGAACAGAGTAGTAGCGACGGTTCTGAGGAGTGCGAGGGAAGCCGATGGTGGCTATGGCGGTGGCTAGCAAGATTAGTGATGGCAGCAAGAAGCGGCTGGAGGTGTGGACGTAGTTAGAGGCAACAATGGCCATGACCGTGGCGAGAGGCGGTCAGGCAGCAGCCTTGATGTTATGCACGGGAGGCTACGATGGAGACAGTTGTGTGCAGTGGAGCTGGGGCGATTGACGATAGTGGTACTGGTCATGGTGGCGACTGGCAACAGGAGAGGCCAAGTGGAGTGACTGCGAGGTTATCTTGCGTTGCAGAGAAGAACGGAGGCGCAGGGAAGAAGAAGAAGAAGAAGAAGAAAAAAAGAAGAAAAAGGAAAGAAAAGGAAAATAGAAAGGACATGGAAGAAAATGGGGAGAAAAATATGAAGAAGCTACTGAAAAATGTTAGAAAATTCTAGGAAGTAATTTGGAGCTTGAGGAGTATACTTGAAGCCAGAAAATTGTTCAGACACGAAAATCATGGTGGTGCACGAAAATCAAGGTGGTGCACGAGAATCGAGGTGGTGCGCAAGAATAGAGGTAAGGCTTAGGAATCAAGATTATGCACGAAAATTAAGGCATGTCGTGCATACTGAGGAAGCCTGAGAGGCTAAGTTAAAGTGAGTAAAATTTCTTAAAAAATTCTAGAAAATTAGGAAAGTCATTTTATGAATCATTATACAGAAATATTTGGAAAATATTTTAGTAATATTTAGTTTGGATTTATTGAGGAAAAATAGGAAGAAATAGAGGAAAAATATGAGAAAATTAAGAGAAAATAGAATATTGATATTCTTGAATGAATATGATGGCCAAGGTATGTTGAGGTTCCGAATTGAGTTCATTAGAAGCTTCGCACAAGAATCAAGATGTTCTGAGATATGTTTAAGGTAAGTGGTACTTCTCAACTAGATTTAGTTTTATGAAAAAAGGCTTTGTTTGTGAGTGGTTCCACCCAAAACCCGATTTTATCATGTTGACATTCCTTGATATGCTATGCATTGTGTAAATTGCATTTACATGTTATGATGAAATGTGCATATATTCACAATGATATTATTGATCATGCATCATATATGAGTGCGGGCTGACACCGTTACACCCATTGACCTCAATATGGATAGGAAGCCGTAGCAATGGGGGGTAGCATTAAGGTGTGGTTGGCTCAAATGAGAATGTGGATCATCACCGCTGCACCCATTAACCTCGGCATGGATAGGAAGTCGTAACTATGGGGGGTAGCATAAGGTGCGATCAGTTCAAATGAAAGGAAATGAACACATTTTGCATATTGCATCCATGAACGAAAACATGTTTTATACCCTTACTTAGATGATTCATCATCTAACTTGGTCTTTGCCCCTGGAATATTCAAACGTTCCAGATGGAGATTGTAGCAGAAACAAGGATGAATGAGGCATGAAACGATAATTTTCAAGTGCATGATGAATTGAATTGAATTGAATGTACATTATGTAACCCATGTATTTAAGTTATGCTATTTTGAACTTTGGATGTTTTGAAAGTCCATGATGTAAGATTTGATTTATGATTAACGTTTGAGGAATGATGGTGTAACGATATTTATGGTTAATATTAAAGTTTAGGGTTTGTGTTAGAACAGTAGGTTCTATGGCACACACCAAAAGGGGGGAATTGGTTATTTTAAAAACTTAATTGATAGAACTTGAAAAACTTTTTAATACAAGTTGAAGTTTTAATGATTTAAAACGTGAAGCATATAAAATGACAAATGTGAATCAAGTGAGGAATTAATGAATGCTTGGAAAGATAAAGATGATTTAAAGAACACAAGCACACAAGAACACCAAGATTTATAGTGGTTCAGCTTAACCCAAGCCTAATCCACTATCTTAGCTCCTCACTAAGGATTTTTCAAACCATCCACTAAAACCCCCTACTTAAACCAAGTAGGTCTTCTAGTCCGAGACTAGGAATTACAAAACCTCCCACTCAAATGGTCCCTCTAGCTATACAAGCTAGGAAAACAAGAAATATATAATTGGAGAGAATCTAAGAGATGAATCTCTTAGTTACAATGTCTCTCAAAAATGATACAAGGCTTAAATGAATATAAACAAATTAAGATCACAGCCTTGAAGAGAGAAAATAGAAGTACAGTGAATGTAAATAGAAACGAGTGTAAAATGTAAGCTCAATTCAATTCGTTCCCGTCCATTAGCCTTCTCTTGATCATCTATGACATGTATATATAAGTGTCCCACAAAGTTGAAGAGAAATATAGCCGTTTGGAGCCGTTGGGATTTGAAAAAATAACCGTTGGAGCTTTCTGCAAAAAGAAATAGTCGACAGAAGAAATACATAGTTGACTATTTTTACAAGTAAAGCAAGAAATAGTCGACAGACAAAACAAATAGTCGACTATCTTATAACACAAAATTTCAGTGGTCGACAAACACATTCCAATAGTCGACAAATGCTGAAATATGAAGAATTTTTTGAATTTCATGAACAAAAATAGTCGACAGACCAAAAGGCATAGTCGACTATCCTTACTCGATAGTCGACAAATGCTAAAAATAGTCGATAGATGCTTGAATAGTCGACAGAACAATCAAAATAGTCGACTATTTCAAGGCATAGTCAACAGAATGAACCTGATAGTCGACTATCCTTTTGAAAATCTTGAATTTTTAATACATCCTTATTCGATTCTTTTAAAAACTCATTTTCATTATCTTGAAAGCAAGTTGAGATTATCAAAAGTATAATTTGAAACAAATCATTCTCAACCATACTCAATATTTCTTTTATAAGTTTTCATATCTTGCTTCAAAACTTATATACTAAAAATTCATTTTTTTATACATATAATCCACATCCACATAGTAGAAATTGATTTTCATATAGACATTTATCAAAACCATTTCATTACTAAGAGATATTAGATATCAAAATACTAGGAGATAGTTTTCTAAAATGAACATACTTTCAAAAACATGTTCTAGTTGGTCTTTTGCCTTAGAATTATTTTGACCAACGATTTCAAGGAGATTCTTTTTAGATCTTAAAACTTGTTTATGCTAATCTCCAACTAATATAAAAGATTATAGATCATTTTAACAAAGCACTTTGAAATTGATTTTTTTTTCCAAACCATATGCTTTGATTGAGAGAAAATAAAAACCATTTGAAATTTTTCATCATCAAAACTAAACACAAGAGTAAAATATTAGTTTGATTCTAGCTTTCGCATTTGATGTTTATGCTCTTTCAAGATAGATGTCTTGAAATTTTGGGATGGATATGAGAAATGATATGGTTTAGCACTAGTTTTGAAAGAAAAAAATTATTATCCCAGAATTGTCTCAATTTAAAACACACCCAAGAAAGTGGGGTGTTACATCACATGGCTATGAGGATTAATGATTTATTACTGGTTCTAGATTATGTATCTAATCGTATGACTAAAAGCGACAGAGTTGTCTTATACACTAGTATTAGAGATTTACCGTGGAGCAAGACCATCAGGTGTGAGAGGTGGGGATGCTCTTTGTGTGATCTCTGTGTAGTGGTTTATGGAGACAGATGTTCACTGAACATCTCATGTGGTCTTGGTTATGGTTGTAAAACCATTAGCCAGGGAACTCTTGATCAAAAAGGAGTTTTTGATGTTGGAAGGAGTTTTGAAGAGATGAGGAGAAATTTAAAAAGTTAGAAGAATAGTGTAAAGGAAGAGAATGAATGCACAAAGCAATTTAGCCTAGAGGTTTTTGAAACCCATAACCTTTTCTCTCTTACTTCTTTTTACTTCCTTCTTCCTCTAATTTTCTGGTTCAATCTTTATCTTCTTCTTGCTCTAAAAGCTTGACCAATCACTCATCTCTCTCGCTCTATTCTATGTTGTTGATCCAAGGTTGTGTGACAACCAAGAGCAAATCGAAAAGAATCATCATCATAGCTTTCGTTCACCTTCACCGAGATGGCACTAGCACGAGTCCAATAAAGGGTTCCGAGGTAGCTCAAGCATGAACGGACTAGGTCCTCCACATTTGAGGAAGCGGGCTGGTCACCTAGAGTTTGCAGGTTTGTGAGTGGATTTGGACAACTTGGAGGAAGCTGGAAGCTTATGTTTGAGGCGCGTTGGACAACCAACAATAATCATCATCCTCTAATGTATATCTCTCAAATGCCCTATGGATGGTTGGTTTATTTTATTTATGCATATGGATGTTTAATACCGAGTCTTGTAAGGGTTTGTTTTGCTTTTGTTATGCATTTGTTTTGGTTTTGAAAATGTTTTATAACTAGTATACAGTTGCCTATATCCACCAAACATTGGCATTTTTAGCATTAAGCGATTATCCTTCAGTTTGCAGGCCTAACAACACCCTAGCCAACATCTCTTATATTCTCTATGGAAAGTAAGCTCACTAGGTCTCCAAGTCCCTAAGACATCAACGCATTTATGGTGTTTTCGTAAACCACACGAATATGCTTATGATGAGGGAGCGCCTTCTCACAGTTGTAACACCCCACTTTTCTCAGGGCGTTGGATAACATAAGATTTCAGGGATATATATTTTTTTCAACAGAAACTCAACCCATAAATCTTTCCCCGATAATCTCGTTACACCTTCTCAGTATATCAATTTAGAATCATTAATCAACTAAGACAGGTAAATCATCTCAAATGCGAAAACTAGATCGAAACCTCAAATGGTATACAACTGAAACCATCTTATTCATAACTTTCAAGTCAAACCATCATTTTACATGACCTCAAACCATTGAGGTGGTGTACAAGAATTGAGGATTTGCATGGAAATCTAGGTCGGGCACGCAAATCAAGGTGGTGCACATTTTTTGTGGTGTTATAAACTTCTTGCAAAGAGGTGAGTAGTTTTACCCTAAACCTGGTTTTGTGAGTGGTTTTATCTCAAAACTTATATGTGTTATGTTTTTTCTATATCGACCATGATATTTATGATGGTTGTTAAATCATATGTAATTTATGCACATCTTGTTATATCTATACATATGATGTTGCATCGAAAGTCATGATTTTTAAATGACACGATATTTTTGGCATATTGATACTTGTGCATGGGATGGGATGTCGTTCTGATAGTGTAGCCATAATTCCCAGAGAGTAGTGATGGAAACGAAGGTGTTCAGTACTGGGCAAGAGGGTCAGGAAAGTTACACTGGGGTACTTGTTTGTTGGGATGTCACCCCGATAGTGTAGCCGTAATTCCCCATAGACAATTGATGAACCAACGTTAGGATTATCCTGCAAAGGGTTGGGATTCTGCCTAGGGTTCCATGCCAAGCTAAGCTTAGGAAGTTACATTAGGGTAAATGTTTGTTCATGTATTTGTACCACGCATTCATGTAACTATTTTTAAAAAGCTCATTAGAAGATTCATCTTTTAATTGGGTTATGCCCCTTGAACATTCAAACGTTGGTATTAAAGCTAAACCCTATTTGGAGATTTAGGGAATAACAACTTGAATACTTGAGAGGATTTGATATTGTTGGAAGCAATTAGTAGGAACCCCAAGTGGAGACTTGGGGGAAAAGAGACTGATGGTTCATAAGAAAGAAATCCCTATTTGGAGATTCGAGGAATGATGGTTGAAGACTTAGAGATTATGGATCTGAGGATCTAACCTTGTTTAGTGATGGAACAATGGGTCGAAATGATTTAGCTATTGAAGTTAGGATCCGATAATATGATTCGGGTCTAAGGTTGACTGTTGATTTGAGGTCATTAGTTGAAATCCTTACAATTAATGATAGGATAACTTGTGGTTATCGAGGATGATCGAATCATGAATGATTAGTCTAATGTGAGATGGCCTAGCTATTGAGTTATGATCGAATGATATATATTTTCGAGGATCATTTAGTGTCTCAGAAATAAGATGTGTAGATCAAGGATCCAACAAATTGGGTCAAGTGAGAGGCCAAAGATGGCCAAGTGATGGCGTGTGAGTTGCTTCAATTGATGAGGTGTTAGTGGTACAACCGATGTGACTCGCACAAACGGGATAAGGAACCCTAGCAGCGTGATGACACTACCGGTTTGGTTTTTGCAATGACAGATTTGGATCTAGGGACCCACGTGTAGAGGGCTGATGGATGGCTTACGGTAAGGTACAGGAAGCCCGTCGATCGAAGCAATATAGCGGACTGTCGGGGAGAAGATTGGATGCTGAAGATCTGGGACAACATAGTAGGGTCTGTACCTTGCATGGGGTTCAAGTTCCACTGGTCTAGGATGCGAGGTGTGCCACTAGCTAAGGTTGAAAGAGGCCGAAAGCCTAGGGAATCAACCCAAAATGAGATGTCTTGAATGTGGATCGTGTGTCCTACTGATAGAATTGCATCTGGGTTCGTGGTCATCTTGTGAGGTGATGAGACGAGCATTATGCTGCTCAAGGGGAAGATTAACCTTAGTGTCTAGTGTGGCAATGCTAAGTGAAATCATGAGATGATTGTGTTTGCATTTACCTCAAGGAAAGAGTTGGGTTATTTAGGAAAAGCTACTTGACGTGTGAAATGGACATGGTAGATGCATGCTCGTGAGTCGTTTAGGCACTACCTATGAGGTGATGAAATTATGGGCCGTGATGAGAGCCTAGAATGAATGTTCTTACAAAAGGAGTTAGACTCATGGCAGCGACAACAAATGATAGTTCTTAGACTATGTAGTTTTCACTTGGACATACACGTGTGAGGGTCGATGCTTGGGGTAGGAGTAAGCCTACTATGTGATCGGGGTGATGATGACAGCTTGTGCTCTAGATGACGGTAAGTGTAATGCCTAGGAAGAATTAATTTAAATGGTTGCGTGCTAATAGTCAGCTGGATCTGAAAAATGAAAAGCGAGAGGTGGTGAATTCCCTATAGTAGAGCATGTCTTATCTAAAATCTTGACAATAAGTTATGAGATGGTAGTCTCGGTTCAATGTAGAGTTCAGGTCCCAACAAGGAAAGAGTTGCTTGATAGGTTATATCGACCATAAAGGAATAATGAGGAGACCTAGTCAACAGAGGTTGTGACTATGATTTAGTGTACCAAATAGACCTGCGAAATCAGGTAAAGTTGTCGGTGGTAAACCCAACAAGGAGAACTTGAAAGCACTATGATGAATGGTGGATTGAGAGCCATAGTTGCAAGGAAATCAAGTTTGTGGAACATGATTAGAACCAGATATCATGATCTAATTCAGGATCTTCAGAGATAAATCGGATTAGAATTCTTGAGGATTTTCCTGAAAGAATTGATTAAGGATCTAAGGATTCGTGATGGAACTTTAGAGTTTTTAGGAAGAAATCCAACGAGGATTGGAGTACCGTAGGTGACATAGGTACCTATCTGCTCTAGCTGGTAGCATAGCTATGGATTTTGTCTCGATAGTTGTGCGAATTCTTGATGTGATTGAGAGAATCTAGTGATGGCAGATGTGCCAGGATAATGGGTCGCAGTAGGAGAAGCTGTAGACTTAAATCGATTAGAGATCCGAGATTTTTGATTTTGGAGAATGGAACTCTCGTATGGCTGATAGAGCACATATTTTCATACTATTTAGCCCTCATATTTAGTCTTTTTGCACGTTAGTTGTGTCATTTTATTCATCTTGATTTTGTTTTATTTTATTTTATAGGAATTGAGTTTCACACTGTTTTATCTTATTTTGGACAGATTTAGGCTTCCTGGGTCATGAGGAATTTTGATGGCGAGAAGGGAAACAAGGAGATTGGAGACAAAAGAAGCAAAAGTGTGCTGACAGATTTGACCTTCTATGCTTATTTCAAGTTTTTGGCTAAGTTAAAATCCCAGAACGTGAATGATATCTTCAGAGATATTGTAGATGACTTCTTGGGATTTTTGGAATGGTATGGTAGGTCCAAATCCAAGTTCTTTTGGGCCTCCAAACATCACTTCAAAGTCGGGACCAAAAAGTCAGGTCAAATTAGGAAAGCTGCACAGATGCTGAATCTTTAAAAGGCCATAACTTGGGCGTCCTATATCCAAATCAAGTGATTTAAAAGCCCAAATTCATCTACGCTTCCTGACCTACAATTTTGATGGAAGGGTCCGAAGCCTAGAACGCACGTTATCCTATTCGAAATCGGCTGTGAAGTTGCAGTAACCTAGGGTTTCCTCCCTAAGCCCATTTAGCCTAGGTTTTCTTTTCCAAAACCCTATAAATAAGAGCTAACTAAGAGGCATTAGGGGGTGGCCTATTTTGGGAGGATTCTTACGATTTCAACCAAGCAGATGGAAGGCTAATTTGCTTGTGATTCGCTACATTCTCGTACCCCTTGCCCGATTTGAGTCTCAGTCATATTGTTGAATCCGGTTTGGAACTCGATTTTCATGTTTTTATGGATGATTTTGTTTCTTTTCCTTCTCTAAGTTTATGTATGTTTCTTTTATGAGATTGTGTGAATGCATACATGATCTTTGGATGGGTTTAATTGATGTACTCGGTTGAGGCTTTGATTAGAAAGAAACGAAACAGTATATTTGTATGAGCGATTGCTCGATTTGATTTAATCTTTTACGGTTGTAGAAGAGTTTTTCAAATCAAAAGAAAATCAAACCAAACAGATTATTTTTATAAGTGAGACAAGGATTACCGTGGTAAGAAGGTAGGGTTTGTAGCGGGTTACGTTTTAGTTCATCTTTGTTTCATTCTTGAACGTTTTTAATTCTGGTTTTCATCACAACCCCCCCTCGTTTAATCTTGTTTTGACAGATTCGTTTGAGGTTCGTTGGGAGACGACTTTGGGTTGCACCCTTATTGCAAATCCGAATCATTATTCATCTAATCTATCGGTGTTCGACAACACAATCAGATTTTGGCACCGTTGCCGGGGAACCGTCAATTTGTTCTGCCATAACAAGATTTGTTTTCTACCTTTCTTTTTCTTTTTAATTCTCTTTCATTCTTTGTTACTTTCTTTTGTTGCTTCTTCGTGTCTTGCCCTTTGATTTCTATTTTCTTTTGTTTCTTTGTTTCTTCTTTGTTTTTTTTTTCTTTTCGATTTTCTTCTTTCCTGTTTTCCTTGTTTTCTGTTTTCTGTCATTCTTTTTCGTTTTGTTCTTTGTGTTTGCTGTTCTTTTGTCGATTTCTTTTCTGTTTTTTTTTTGTTTTCTTCTCTTGTTTATCTGTTCTCTTATTTCTTTGTTCATCCTTTTCGGTTTTCATTGTTCTTCTCTTCTTTTCTATTCTCGGTTTTCTTGTTTTCTATTTTTTTTTTGCCATAACCAGCACTGTTCACCACCGACGACTATCTCAGAATGCCCTGATTTTTGGTGTCCAAAGGAATGGGGGTGTGGGAAGAAATAGTCACTTCTATGCAGTGAGGAGGGCGTATTTTGGCCAAAATCCAACGTTTAGACCACTTTTTGGGCCATTTTATGTTTTCTTGATATGTTTATGTGATTTTTCCTTGTGTGTTTTGTTTTGTTTTTGTTCTTGTTGATACTTAATGCATGACCAGATCATCTAAGGGTGACCTAATTGATTTAGATCCAGAAATTGATAGAACCCTTAGGCGACAAGCAAGAGAACTTAGATCTCAAGATAGGGCGGTGACTAATAGTGTCTTTCCCACTGTTTCTGATATTGTGTTTGAGTTCCAACCTAAACTGATCAATATGGTCGCCAATGAAAACAATGGCAATGAGAATGGGAATAATGGGAATAATGCTAACAGAACTATTAGAGAATTGGCTGCCCCTAATGTGCATTATCAACCCTTGTGTATTCAGTATCCTCAATTGCAGGTAAACTTTGAACTGAAATCTGGATTGATACATTTGCTGCCTAAGTTTCATGGTCTTGCAGGTGAAGATCCACACAAGCATTTGAAGGAGTTTCATGTTGTATGCTCCACAATGAGGCCGCAAGGGGTTGATGAAGAACAAATCAAGCTAAGGGCATTCCCTTTCTCTCTTGATGGAGTTGCCAAAGACTGGCTCTATTACTTGCCACCTGCTGCCATTACCAATTGGGATGGCCTGAGAAGAATATTTCTGGAGAAGTTATTCCCTGCTTCCAGGACAGCAGCCATCCGGAAGGACATTTGTGGCATCTGACAGATAGATGGAGAAAGCTTGCATGAGTATTGGGAGAGATTCAAGAAGTTGTGTTCTAGTTGTCCTCATCATCAGATAAGTGACCAGCTCCTCATTCAATATTTTTATGAAGGTTTGCTTCCCATGGACAGGTACTTAGTGGATGCTGCATCTGGAGGAGCCTTAGTGGAAAAGACACCAGCTGCAGCCCGGGACTTAATTTCAAAGATGGCTCAAAATGCACAACAATTTGGTACCAGGTTGAACACTCCCATGAAGACTGTCAATAAGGTTGGTTTTGCTGCACCTATGGACCAAAGGAGAATAGAAAATCGACTGGAGGAACTAACTTCAATGGTTCGCCAGTTAGCCCTTGATCGAAACCAGCCCCAGCAGGTATGTGGCATTTGTTCATTATCTTCACATGTAACTGATCAGTGCCCACAATTACAGGATAACACAGAATCATGCAATGGAATCGTCCCTGGAAGACCGTTTCAGCACCAGCCACAACATAAGTATGATCCACACTCAGCCACATATAATCCTGGATGGAGGGATCACCCAAATTTCAGATATGGAGGGTCTTCAAACCAGTCATTCCAGCAGCATCCATACCAGAATCACAACTTGCAGCAGCAACAATTTCAGCAGCCACAAAGATTAAATCATTCTCAAGGTCCTAGTTCCAGCAACCATGCCCCACCAAGGCCCAAGTCAGAACCTAGCTTGGATGATCTTGTTAAGCAACTAGTAGCCAATACACTCCAATTCCAGCAAAAAACAGAAACCACAATTCAAAATTTGGAGACCCAAATAGGCCAGCTAGCAACAAATATCAATGAGTTAAGGAGTCAAGGTTCGGGGTAGCTTCCTTCACAACCAGTTGCCAATCCGAGGGGTAATGTTAGTGCCATCATGCTTCGAAGTGGGAAAGAAGTGATCATCCCAACCCCTCCACCATCATCAAATATGAAGCAGCATGTAGAGGGTAGCAATGAGTAGCAGCCCTCCTTAATCCAAGAAGCCAAGCAGCCCAACTCCAACTATTAAGAACAAGGAGAGTCTTCCAACAACCAGCCCCTTCCATTTCCACATCGAGCAACACAAAACAAGAAAAGAGCAGAGGCCGAATTAGATAAAGAGATTCTGGAGACATTCCAGAAAGTGGAAGTCAATATAACTCTCCTTGAAGCCATCAGACAGATCCCCAAGTATGCAAAATTTCTCAAAGATTTGTGTACGCACAAGAGGAGATTAAGAGGGAACGAACAAGTCAACCTTGGGAGGAATGTTTCAGCTCTCATACAACCTGCCATGCTAAGAAAGTGCAAAGATCCAGGGATGTTTTCCATTCCTTGTACTATAGGAGACATGCAATTTAGTAATGCTTTGCTAGATTTAGGTGCATCCATTAATGTTATGCCTAACTCTATCTATGCTTCTTTGTAGTGTGGTCCTTTGAAGCCAACAGGAGTGGTTGTCTAGCTAGCTAATAGAAGCACAGCCTACCCCTCTAGAGTCTTAGAGGATGTCCTGGTTAAGGTTAAGGATTGTATCTTCCCTGCTGATTTTTATGTTTTAAATATGGAAGATGACAATTTGCATGAGCATGCACCTCTTATATTAGGTAGGCCATTTTTGAAAACTGCAAGGACTATCATCAATGTGCATGAGGGTACACTTTCCATGGAATTTGCTGGTAGCACCATTCATTTTAACATACTTGATGCCATGAAATGTCCCCCTGAAGATCATTCCACTTTGCAAGTTAACTTGATTCAATTGTTGGTTGATGAAGCATGCATTAAGTCTTGTGATTTAATTGATGCATTCCCCACTATTCATGACCTTCCAGATTCCTTCATCTGTCCTGATTGTAGTAATGAGAGTGATCCATGTGATGCATGTTCTGAGATTGCTGCATTTCTAGATAATTATGATTCTGATATTCAAATTGAGCATGCACAATCTGATTCTTATACTTCTCATGGGGAGGATAGTGTTTCTGCTAACCATGTTGAACAGGTAGACAGTACCCTTGAGATAAAGGCAAGCAGGTTAGTCCCTTCATTGCAGCAGCCACCATCCCTTGAGTGCAAGCCTTTGCCCGAGCATCTCAAGTATGCATTCTTGGAGGATGGCGAGAAGCTGCCAGTCATCATCGCCAATAACTTGCAGCCTGACCAAGAGAAAAGGTTATTGGATGTGCTGAAGAGGAACAAGCAGGCCATAGGTTGGACATTAGCAGACATACCTGGGATTAGCCCTTCCATATGCATGCATAGGATTCATCTAGAGGAAGGAGCTAAACCTGTGAGACAGCCCCAAAGGAGACTCAACCCCACCATCCTGGATGTGGTAAAGAAAGAGGTAAGTAAACTACTCTCAGTTGGTATCATTTATCCTATCTCTGATAGCCAATGGGTGAGTCCAGTGCAGGTAGTTCCCAAGAAGACGAGCATCACAGTGGTGCCTAATGAGAGGAATGAGCTTGTTCCGATGCGAGTACAAAATAGTTGGAGAGTGTGCATTGATTACAGGAGACTCAACCTCGCCACGAAGAAGGATCACTTCCCTCTCCCATTTATTGACCAAATGTTGGAGCGGCTGGCAGGTAAGTCACACTATTGTTTTCTTGATGGTTTCTCTGGACATTTTCAGATTTGCATAGCACCAGAGGATCAGGAAAAGACCACCTTCACCTGTCCCTTCAGCACATTTGCCTATAGGAGAATGCCATTTGGTCTTTGTAATGCTCCAGGTACCTTTCAATGATGCATGGTAAGTATATTTTTAGATTTTCTCGAGGATTGCATGGAAGTGTTCATGGATGATTTTTCAGTTTATGGCTCATCTTTTGATGATTGCTTGGTTAGCTTGGGTAGAGTCCTAGAGAGGTGCATTGAAAAGAACCTTGTTTTAAATTTTGAAAAATGTCATTTCATGGTAGAACAAGGAATTGTTTTAGGGCATGTTCTGTCTAAGAAGGGTATAGAAGTGGATCGGTCTAAGGTTGATATTATTTCTTCTCTGCCTTACCCCACCTCTGTGCGGGAGATTCGTTCTTTTCTTGGACATGCAGGATTCTACAGGAGGTTTATCCAGGATTTCAGCAAGATTGCCCGTCTCTTGTCCAACCTACTCCAAAAGGATGTGAATTTCCAGTTCGACGAACATTGCAAGCAGGCATTTGATGAGTTGAAGAGACGCCTGACTTCCTCACCTATCATACAGCCACCCAATTGGGACTTGCCATTCGAGCTCATGTGTGATGCTTCCAATTATGCAGTTGGTGTTCATTCGTGAAAATGAAAATCAAATGGTAATGGTTACCTAATGGAGAAGAAGTTGTTGTTGGTTATGTCCCTTTCGTATGCAGTTCCGAACCCTTTAGAGTTCTTTCACGAACAACTTTGTGCCTCCTTTGTAATTAGCTTTTTACATGCTTTTACCTTGGATGACCAAGCCTTCTCCACAAATGTAGAGGACTAAGATAGTCCACTCCAAGAGCTTACTAAAACCCTTTGCTGATCACTTGTACTATATGAGACTAAAAGAAAGGTGATAAAAAATTTCTATAGGCTTCTTTCAAGAAGATTTGTTTATCTCATAAGCAAGGGTCAAGAAGAAAGAAGAAGGGGACAAGAAGAAGAAGAAAAACCTATTGGAGTAAGAAGAAAAGGTTGTTGGAGCAAGAAAAAGAAGATAGAACCATGGAGAACCATTCTCCTTTCCTTTTCTACTCTTCTTTCATTCTCTCTTCATTAATTGCACTTTTTAGTGAATTTAATGAAGGTCTTAAAGCATTAAATGCTTCCATGATAGAAAAGATGGAAGAATGTCTTCGTTTCTAAAAAAATTGTTGATTGTTTCTAAAGGCACAATTGACAGTTTTCTCAAAACATCCGACTAGTTAACCAATTTGAAGAACCGATCAATAGTTTTGTCTCTCCCATTGAAACTTCTATCTAATTACACTTAGGCCTACTATTAGCTCTTAACAGGACTTCCATTAACTTTTAATAGAACTTAGACCTCGTCAACTCCTTAATGGCATCCATGTTAACTCTTAATGGCACCTTGACCCTTTGTTAACTCTTAACAACAATTTGATTTTTTTGTTCACTTTTAACGATGTTTAACCTCATTATCTCTTAATGATGGTCAAGAACACAATGCTAGCTAAGCATCACTAATTCAATGCTTTGTTTTCTTATATGACCTTCTAGGTTCATAGGTAAATAGCAATCAGGAAACATCAAACCCTTTTGGCATTAATCAAACTCTTCAATCTATTTGAGAATCTCTCTATCTTCTCAAAATATCTCGAAAGGTCGACTAGAGTGACATCTAGCATTATATGAAGATGATCCTATAAGGTAATGAAGTCATACTTCAAGTGAGCCTATTTTGGCTAACAATTTCCATGTAATACAATCCTTCCATTAACTAACATCTAATTTAGTGAGAGTCATGGATTGATTAAGCTTACTAGACTCTATAACTATGCTAAGGTCTAATTTGGTGTGGTCGAGATGACACATTGAAAACTCCTTTCTAATCATTCATACCCTAGCCAGGGGTTTCACCAATTAGCCACCAGCATAGGATGTTCACCTCATGCCGAAGGTTAATAGATTTTATCCAACAATCACTTATCTCCATACACCAATAGAAAAGATATCACACATTGAACATTTCCACCTCATAATTGGATGGTTCCATTAACTAAAAAATCCCCAACACCAGCATATAAGAAAATTGTGTTGCCTCAAATATGAAGATCAGTTACACAATTACAACCAATAATCAATCATTAATCTTCTCATCCATGTAATATATTATTCACATAACATTCAGTGGATGTTTAATCAACACCCACCCACATTGCTTACTATCTACATCTCATACAATATGGCATGTGACTAACCATCATTTATCATTAGCATCTCATACTAATCAAAGGTAGTAAACCATGTGTTAGTCCGTGATCGATTTATCAAAGTCCCCATTTAAGAAATCTAAGAACTATGAACACTTTAAAAAATCTTTTATTAACGAACCTTGTCAAAATATTCTTAGCAACTTAAGAATGAGGTCTTCAACAAGAGATCTAAGGACTAATTCATATGAAACTAAAGAGGTATGAATGAAGATATGACCATTTTATTAATTTGAAAGAACAAATCATATTGTCCAACATATGTCATCCAACTCTAACATTAAGGTATATCACTAACAATCCAAATCTTGCAATAAACTTCTTAAGTAGTTCTTGGAAGCTTCTAATGCTCCTAGGATTTAGATTATTAAACCAATCCTTGCCACTCTTTTATGAGGTTTGCAAAAAATCATGGTCGAGGAATGATTAGGCCATGTTGACATATTTGTGCTTTGAATTTATAAGAAAATAGTTTTTGGAAAAGAAAAATGATTAAATATATTTCCAGTAAATCTGGTACATTGATGAAATCCAAAACATTTTTTATTTACTCTTAAGTTTGATAAATTTTATACTCAAGAATGTTTTCAAAATAGTCGTGTATATGTTCATATTAATCGAGTATTATATAAAGCTTGTGAGAGCCAATCAAGTAACCTTTAACAACACCCCCAATTTCTCTCAATTTCTCGTTTAAACAAGCTCTTATAATTATAGCGCCCCCATCACCAGAGACTCCGCATTCGAGGAATCCGAGAAGGGTCTGTCAGAAAAGATAGCACATACGCAAGACCCAATTAGAACCGTTATGCATACTCCTTGCAATTAACAATGGAAGCCATACTCATAGACATATACATATTAGGGTCAACATATCTGCCATATCCCCTCAGGGATACAACCTATAACATAAACAAATGTAACTTAGTATTACATGTCTCATAACATTCCCAAGACCTTCCGGTTGAGACAGCTTTGTACACACTTCTACCCTATGGCTCCAATTTCACTTGACTCTCCCACCTCTTTAAACTTACCCTTACTTGAAATGATGCAAACAAATATAGGCCACAAGACCCAGCAAGTATAACTAAAAGAAAGTGAGTATGAAAATATGGGTAACAAGAAACAATAAGGATCATGAATAACATTTATGGCACTCATGCCACACCTTTTTACATCACTCTACTTGATAACAAGATGAAACATGCATTCATGCTCATATGCAATCTTTTAAAACCATAATCATGGGACCAAAGTCCAAAACCATGGGATTGAAGTCCTTCTCTAAGCTGAAGCTTTCTCTACGAATCCCTTTCGCTACACGCATCATGAAACATTTAGACATTTCAAAATCCTTTTCAAGTACATGCTCTATGCATCATCACAACTATGCATATCATAATGACTCATCTAATATAACATACATATGATTACCCGAGGGAACATACATGAGAGAACAGAACCCATGCAAGGCAACATCAAACCCTTGCATGTCCCCAATAAAGCATCATTCCCAAAGGAAGATAGGGTGATACAAAACCCTATTTGAGATTCAATAGGTATAAATGAGAACCATGACAAGCTACCAGAGTAACCACATAAGACGCATGCAAGCAGATGCCCCCATAATCGAGGGTTACTTACTCCAAACTCAAGAAATCAAGGCATCATAGAAGTAAGGGCAACAGAGTGTTAAAGAGCTTGCAAGATAGAGGAAATATGAAGGAAATTGTAAGAAAAAGAGAAGAACTTGCAAAAATAGAAGCATGAACTTGCAACAACAGGAATAGAGAATGGAACTTACCTTACATATTTTTTCCTTAACCCTTGCAACGTACCAGAGTCATTGACCTTACAACCCAAGTCCCCACACCACCAAAATCTTCCCAATCTCTCTAAAATTCTCCATTTTCCTCAAACATCCATCACATATATATAGGCCAAGTGGAAGGAATGTTGTAAGGACTTTGTGGCAGCAAGGAATCATTAATTTCTGGGGTAAAAAGGGCTTGGGACACATGGCATGGCTACTGGCAACAGGTGGTTGCGGCTAGCAGCTGTGTGGCGCGTGATAGGGTCATGTAGGGCCTTGCGTGGTACGACAAGGCCACGCTTAGTTGTGCACGAGCACCTTGATCCTGCGACCTCGCTTAACCCCTTAAGCATGCATGCCAACTCACCTACAAGCTCCTTTGATTAATATTGCACACAACTTATATTTAAGGTGATTCAACCCCATTTTCTAAAATTACACTTAAACCCCAATATTTTTGAATAATTGCTAAAACTCCCTTGATCAAAAATACATTAAGTTTATTTTTTTTGCACTTAATTCCTTACACACAAATTTACATTGATTCATAAATAAACGGGTCATTACACTCTTTATGTTAATCAAGTAAAGATTTTGAAAATATTTTTAATCAAGTATGATTTAAAATCCAATTGAGTAATGCTCAGCTTGTTTTCCAAATTAGTCAATTGCTTGTATCATTTTGATCATGTAAAAACGTTTTATAATCAACTATCAAAACCCTATACTCAAGTGCATTATGAAACTTTTTGTTATCTCGAATTTAATCAAGTAAGGAGTTCTTTTTAATCGAGTATCAATCTTTTGTACTCAAGTAAATTCTTTCTGATAATTGAGTATCTTTTGTATCAAAAGTTCTAAGCATCTTCTTAATCAAATAAAGATTTCTTAAAAGTCGACTAATATAAATTTGTACTCGAGCGAACAATCTTATTAGTTAAGTAAAGATAGGATGGATACTAGCTAAGACTTTGGACCTAAATTTAATCGAGTATCACATATGTGTACTCAAGTAAAGATCTTCATCATTCAAGTAATCTTAGCCTTGTAATCAAGTAAGTAATGCAAGTTTTTGTGGCTTATATATTAGTTGAGTAATGTCTTGGTCTTACTCAAGTAAGAATTTCAAATAATTGATTACACAGAACATCCAATCGAGTAAGATGCTATATTAGTCGATTAAGCCCTAAACTCAGTTGAGTATTTTCTTTCTTATTTAGAAAAATATAGTAGTTCTGAGAGATGTTAGAGAAGACAGTTTTTGACCGTTTGAGCTTTATATCATTATTTTAAGAAGTCTGATTATGTTCTCTTGTAACAAGATGATAAATATGCTTACATATTATGTGCAAAAAAAATTATCTTTATAATATGCATATCTCTCTTGACAAATTTGACTGTTATCAGTCAAATCAAAAGAAGTGAGTATGTGCAGATAGCAAGGCAAAATTCAAGTCTCAAAGCTTCTATAAAAGGCCCAGTGTTGCAAAAGATCAAGCTGATGTTGTCCGAAAAGCAATAAGACAATGCCGAGCTAACCTAAAACCTCAATATAGCCAAGATGAATCCATTTTAGGCCAAACCTTGCTGCTTGAGTGACAACCCTTCATGCTCATCCTTCTTCACTTCAAGCCATTAACTGGTCGAGCCTCATATAGATTTTCTTGAACCAAAAATTAGGAATAAGATAGTAGAGTGCATTATTATTCATATTCTTCTTACTTTTCTTGTTTATTCCCTCATGTGTTGTATTTCTTATTCTTTGAATAAATCCTTATTGTGAGTTTTCCTTGTAACTTTTATTTCCAACAAGTGATTGTAAGGGTTCTACGTCATCCCTTGAAAAGGTATGTTGGTTTCTACTTTGTGCATAAAAGCAAAGGTTACATCTCATTCTTGAAAGGCAGTGGTTACAATCTATGAAGCACGAAAACGACTCGGAGGCGCTGTTTTGACATTTCTGAACCATTTCCCGTTTCGAAAATGGGAAAAACAGCCTGAAAAACTTTTTCGGGTCATTTGTGTAATTTTCAAAAACTTTTGGGTCGTTTCAGAATTTTAACAACTTGGCAAGATTACAGCACAAGGAGCCCTAAAAAATTGAATATAATCTGCCTCCTTCCTTCTCTTCTTTTTCTTCTTTTTTTATTCTTCTTCTTCCTTGCCGCCATCTGCATCAAGGCTCTCTCCTAGTCAAGCAGCTTTTAACTTCCTGACAGCTACCAGAATAGCATATTCTTTCCAGCATATAGCAAGGATCATTTACCCATTAATCCACTAAAGCTTGCAAAGGCTTTTCTATCTGAGGTACATAATAAATTTAAATATCGTTCCCATTAATCACTTTCTGTAACTTTTTTATAAGTTTTCTTTTACATGTTGTAGATAAAATACCACCAAATTTCTTCCTTCTTAATTAATGTCCACAAAGGAGAAAAGCAAATAATTAGTAAGGATAAGTGTTATTTCAGTCAGTATCATTTGACATTCTTGCTCATGAAGTTGATATTCATTGGACGAATCCATCACTTAAGTTATGGTCTTATTAACAAAATGTTTGAAGGTATATGATGACACTGACTTCTTTCTCTATACCAAAAGAAATGTGACAGGGTATTAGATGATTTATTTTATTCTAGTTTTTATTTTGTTTAAACTATAGAGATAGAGTTGTTTAGGCACTACAAAGAAAAAGGCATTTAACGGCCCTTTTTTTGCATTTAGCGGCGATTTTTAACTGCCGCTATGTAATTTAGTGGTAGTTTTGAAAACCGCCACTAAATAAGCTGTTGCGGAGCATTTAGCAGCGATTTTTAGCAACTGTTGGAATAACTGCCACAAATTACATTTTTTGTAGCAGTTTTTAAATATTTAGCGGCGATTTTTCAACCGCCACAAAAATTAAAAAAAATTAATTTTTTAATTTTAGCGGTGGTTTTTAGAACCGCTGCAAAAATAAAAAAAAATAATTTTAACGGCAATTCCAAGAACCGCCTCTAAAATTAAAAGAAATTAAAAAATAAATTTCTCCCAAGGGCCGCGCGCACCCGCACCCAGCAACTCGCACCCACACCCGCGCGGGCTCACGCACCTGCTTGCAATCGCTCGCCACGTGGCCGCATGCTGGAAATTCAATTTCCAACTTCCCCTCCCCAAATTTGAACACTAGACCTAGACCTTGCCCATGCGCGTGTGCGAGCGCAACCATCTAATCTGCCAAACCTTCCTGATATATATATATATATATGCCTATATAAATTATATACCAATCCCACAACTATTTTCTAAAATTATATTTTATATTTTTTAATATAAATTAAAAAAAATATTTATTTATTATTTTTTAAAAGAATAAAAGAATAAATTAATTGATTAAAAATAAAAAAGATTTTATATATTTTTTAAAATTATTAAAATTTTATATATTAAAATTTTGTTAAATTTTTTTATTTTTTTATTTTTTTAAATTAAAATTTTTAATTAATTTTTTAAATTAAATTTTAAATTTCTTTTTCAGATTTTATATTTCCTTTTATTAATTTAATTTTTAATTATATTCTTAAGTAAAATTAAGGAATTATTTTATATTTCCTTTAATTATTTTAAGGAATTATTTTCTTAATTAAAATTTAATTTTTAATTACTTTTACTTTTATTAAAATTAATTTTAATTTTGAATTATTTAATTATTTTTTAATTTAGCGGCGGTTTACCAAAAACCACTGCTAAATTCAAAATTTTAATTAATATTGCGGTGTTTTCTGAAAATCGCCGCAAATGTTAATTTAATTTTTATTTTTAATTATTTAATTATTTTTTAATTTAGCAGAAAACTGTTGCAAATTCAAAATTTAAATTAATTTAGCGGCGGTTTCTAAAAACCACCGCAAATGTTAATTTAATTTTTATTTTTAATTATTTAATTATTTTTTAATTTACCGGTGGTTTTGAGAAACCACCGCGAAATTTAATTTTATTTTTAATTATTTAATTATTTTATAAATTTAGCGACAATTTTTTGAAAACCATCACAAAATTAAATGTTTTAATAAATTTTGCGGTGGTTTTTCGAAACCGCCACGAAATTTTAAAAAAACCGTCGCAAAAATTGTATTTTGCAGCGGTTTACGAAATCGCCGCAAAAATCAAATTTTTTGTAGTGAGGTTTTATCTTATAACTTGTCTTAGATTTTATCTTTCTATTGAGATGATTATAGTAGGATAGGAATTTATTTTGTTTTGCCTATAAATAAAGCACATGATGTAGTCTAAAAATTTTCAGCATTTCATTATTGAATACACTGAATGTTTCCTTCTCTCTCTCTCTCTCTCTTTCTCACTTTGCTTTTTGTACTTCTTTCTTAAGCTTCTTCTCTTCATCTTCCTTGACTTTCTTCTCTAGTCTTTCTATCATTCTACAACAAATTTAGAATAGAGCTCATGTAGTTATAAAACTTCTTTGATAATTAAAAAACATTTATAGTTATAATTGATAGTTCATAATATAGTAGATGATTTGTTGATATAATTAAAAAAACATTGATAGTTTTCCATGTATAATATGATTTATTATATCAAAGTTTGCTTATTACATGGATTATAAATTTGGTGAAATTTGATCTTATATTATGAAACCTATATTTGATCATCTATTGATTTATTAATTTAACTCATAGGTCATATGGCTCATTCAACTTTAAGTTTAGAATCTAGCAGCAGTATTTTATCAAAAAATAAGGATGAGGAGAATAGTCTGTTATGGAAATATGTGACTAGAATGGAGAAAATGGGAGAAGGAGGGGGTAGTTGGAAATGGACTTGAAACTTTTGTGGTTTGCAAAAATTTAGAATATACACAAGAGTTAGGGCTCATCTATTAAGTATTAGTGGGAAATGAATTGCTTGTTGTAAAAAGGTAAGTCCTGAAATTATAGTTGAGATGAAAAAGTTGAAAGAGAAGTTGCAGAAAGATTATCAAGTTTACAACATAAACAAGTGTTATTAACACTAGTAGTGTTTCTTTAGGACCTTCTTTGTCTTTACATGAACCAAGAGTTTTAGAACATTTAAAGAAAAGAAAATCTATTGATTCACCTATTGCTAAAGCTTTTGACATGCAAACTAGAGCACAATTAGATGTTGAGATTGGTAGGATGTTCTATATTGGGGGGTTTGCCTTTTAATCTTGCTAGAAACCCATATTATCTAAGTTCTTATTCATTTGTTGCTAATCATCCATTAGGTGGTCATGTGCCTTCGGGTTATAATAACTTAAGGACCACATTACTTCAGCAAGAGAAGACAAATGTTGAAAAATTACTAGAACCTATTAAAAGCACTCGGTTGGGAAAAGGTGTTAGCATTGTTACTGATGGTTAGAGTGACCCACAAAGAAGACCCTTGATTAAGTTTTTGGTTGTTTCTGAAAATGGTCCAATGTTTATCAAATCTTTGAATTGTTCAGGTGAAGTAAAGGATAAACAATTTATTGTTAATTTGATGAAAGAGGTAATAGATGAAGTTGGTGACCAAAAAGTTATACAAATCATTACTGATAATGCTGCTAATTGCAAGGGAACTAGGAAAATCATTGAGGGTATGTTTCCACATATTTATTAGATTCCTTGTATTGTCCATAAACTTAATCTTGCTTTGAAGAATATATGTGCAGCTATGAATTTAGAAAGTAATCAAGAGACATATGATGAGTGTCATTGGATCACTGAAGTGTATGGAGATGCTTTGGTCATAAAAAAATTTATAATGAATCATTCAATGAGATTGGTCATGTTCAATCGGTTTACTTCTTTGAAAGTTGCTTGCAGTTGCTGACACTCAATTTGCTTCTATTGTTGTTATGCTTAAAAGATTTAAACTTCTTAGAAGTGTACTTGAAGCAATGGTTATGAGTGATGATTGGGCACAATATTGAGATGATGACCAAGGAAAAGCTTGTTATGTTCGTGAATTAGTTGTGAATGAGAATTTTTGGGAAAAAATTAAGTATATTCTCGCTTTCACACCTCCTATTTATGATATGATTAGAGTTTGTGATACAAACAAACCATGACTTCATTTGGTCTATGAGATATGGGATTCTTTGATTTTCAACATGAAGAAGGTTATTTATGATCATGAAAGCAAGTTGTCAAGTGATTTTTCATCATTTTTTCATGTCATTCATCGTATTCTTCTTGCTCGTTGGACAAAACATGTAATGACCCAAATTTATTTATTGCTATTGTTGTTAATTTTATTAATAATGTTAATATTAATATTTTTATTATAGTTAGTATTATTATTACTACCATTCTCACTGTTATGTTTATTACCATTGATAATATTATTATTATTATTATTACTATTGCTTTTTTTATTATTTATATGTTAAGCCATACACTGCCACTGCTACCTAAGAACCATCATAATGCTTCCATTAGCCTCAATTCCTAAGCCACTACGTAAAGCCAACTGAAGCGGTGGATTAGTGGAGGTTCATAAGGAAATGTGGTGAAGTGTTGAATTGGAGATTTAAGTGGGAAGAGAGAGAGAGCAATGTGTTCGGCCAAGAAACGAAGAGGAAGAAGAACGGTGAGGAAGAAGAAGGAGTAATTTTTAGGCAAGCCTCCCTTCCCCCTTCTCTTCTCCTTGAATTATCATAATTAATCTAGCAATGTGTGGGTGTCCCTGTGCAACCATGTAGTTTGCTGCGTATAGATATATATATATATATACATGTATAAATGTGTGGGAGTAGGGTTCGCCGAGTATTTGCAAGCCTCTTCTCCTCTCCCTCTTTGATCGTTCTCCCTTTCCTACTGCTCTCGATAATGGCTGGATAAATTAAATAGTGGTTGTGAGTTTAAGTGTATAAGAGACTATTGATATATATATATAACGTGGATATGCATATATACGTTAATATACAGTGACTGTTTTGGAGCCCCCTGTCCAAGTCCCTCTTCCTTAGCTCTGTTCCACGATTCGGTTGGTAGTGAGTTCCTTAAAACATGCCTTAATCTTTTTAGGCAAGGAGTTAAGTGTTATGGGTTGTGGAGAAGGCATAGAAGTTCGGGTGTTATGTTATGGCTGAATCTTAGGGTGAGATGGAATAGGGCAATGAAATTGAGGTGTGATATATATACGCACACACCCACATATATATTCATATTTGTGTAATAGCTAGGGAATGCTAACAGCAAGTTAGTCAAAAGGTAATGAAATGTCAGTAAATAATACCTATTACCTTTAGTTAGTAAATAGGTATATAATAATAATAACTGTAATAGTTGCAGTAAGCTTTTCTTTATATAAAGCTCTATATTATATGAGAACCATGTATGTATGTGAATATTACAGTATGTTATTCAAAGATATGAGTATATATGTATGGTTATTATTTTTATCTCTCTTTTCTTAGTAATAATATTATTTAATAATATATCTTATTTGTCATAATTTATTGGAACATATGTATTATAATATGCTATTAATAGGTATGTATTATAGGTAATAACTCATTGAGTTAACACAATATAAAGGCATAATTTAATAAGATTTTAGAGGTGTAAGGGTATCCAGCATAATTTGACTATGCTTCCGGGGAGTTTGTTCATTCTCCACCTTTTAAATGGAATGAAGATAGGCATATTCGGTTTAGATGCTAGCTAGTGTCCTTAGGGAGTGACAGTATGTCTTACAACACTGTTTTCCCTGTTCCAACTAGTTAAACTCATACGACACATCCAAGTGTTAAACGTATGCTCAAGTTGGGTTTATGCATTTTGCGTGGTTCATTTACACTTGAGTGCTTGTTACACGATCACATCATATTTATCTGTAGTTGGTAGACACGAACATTTGCATTTGGCGTGTTCTTTACTAGTTGGGCGAGGCTTGGCGGATGCTTAGCTTATGAAGGCTTTGTATCCTGTCTGGTCTACTACGTCACCCCATATTTGTTTCATTTGCACAGTCTTGGCGCCAATTCTTGAGATACAGCTATACGGTGTCGGGTTTCTTGAACCGAGTTATTTAGAGACGTTTCGGTGTGCCCAGTTTCTATCATGGACGCTTATGCGTGCCAGCGGGTGTTGGTCACTCCTACCTGAGCGAGATTTGGCTCGAGTGACAGGTACCGCTTGCCTTCAAGGCAGTAGTAGATTTGTGGTATGGACTTGGGTGCTAGTGCATTTTTTTATTTGGGCCCCAAGATCCTATATGTGAGCATTATTACTTCTACACTTGCTACCTGTATCAGTTTATGAGGTTGCATGGCATGTTATGCAGTAGATTTGGTTTGTTATGCATTGAGATGCAGGTTTACTCTTAGCACCTACTCTATCTATCTTTTCTTCCTTTATGAGCTTGCTGAGTCATTTGGACTCACCTTGTTTTCTCTTCATTCCAGGTAAAGGCAAGGACCCGGTTGGGAGCGAGTCTAGTAGTTCCCGACTTCTTGGTTAGGCGGTGTACAGGGCCATGTAGACCTAGCAGTTGTCAGTCTGGGGGTTTCTTTTTATGCATTTTGTCGCTTCTGGATTACATTTTGATTCAGTTTATTGGGTCTGTATGGATTATGTTTTATTTTGTGGCCAGTGTGCTAGAGTTGTATGTTATACGTGCCTAGGATACGTAAGCCTAGAGATCAGTTGTTGTATATCAGGTTGAGGTTTGATATACATGTCAGGATGGCAAGTTTCCTTTATCAGGGTTTTTCTGCTTTTTGATAATTGCGTGCATAGCAGGTTCATCCATGTCCAGGTTGTCTCTATTTTAGTAGGGCACCCGTTATGGTTCTTTAAGGACCTGGGTGGGGGCCTTACAAAACATAGCACTCCATTATGTTGCCTAGCTCATTCTTTGAACCTGAGGTAATTTTCAAATTCAATCTCTATTTCTTACTAATTCAATACTCTATGTATTATTTTTTTTATTTTTAAATTTTTGTTGATTTTGTCTTTTGAAGGTATTATAGTGATAAATGGCTTCAAGAAAAAGAAGGTAGAATGCCTCCACATATGGATGGAGATGTCCCCACACAAAGAATGAAGTGTTTTAGGAGACTTTTTCCTAATTTAGATGAGCGTGCTATTGTTGATGATGAGTTTGCTGATTTTTCTCTCAAAAGTGGGCCATTTGGAGACCCAAATGCTATCTTGAATAGCTATGACAGGGAACCTAGGAAGTGGTGGGTATGCTATGGTTCACATGCTCCTTTACTTCAAATGTTAGCTTTTAAGGTGCTTGGACAACCTACTTCTTCATCTTGTTCTGAAAGGAATTGGAGTACTTATTCTTTCGTTCATTCATTTACAAGAGGATTTAGTCTTTGTTCATAATAATCTTCGTCTTTTATCAAGAAACACCTCCCAATATTATGATGAGAAAACAAAGATATGGGATGTAGGTGGAGATGAAATTGGGAGTATGAAAAATGTAGGTGATCTCGAATTTGCTAATCTCTCCTTAGATGAACCAGAGTTGGAGTCTGTACTCTTTGGTGAAGACATTAGCCTGTTTATAGAGACAGAGAGTGATGAACTGAATGAACTTTTATAAATTGTATTATGTTTGATTTTGTTATTTAAATTCACTGTTTGTTTTTAATTACTAAGTCATGTAAGGATAATAGAACTTTATAAATATTGTTGATGGTTATTTGAATGCATTGTGGACTTTATGTTTATGTTTGTTTGAATACATTATGGAACTTATGTTTATTTTTTATATTTGAATATTTTTTTATTTTTTTCTATACCAAAAATCATATTTACAAAAAAAAACCCTATATTTTTTAAATTTACAGTTTACTTTGTGTTTCTGTTTCCTATCTTTTCAGAAAAATGTCATTTCCGCATTTCCGTTTCCTATTGAAAACGTCTCCCATTTCCATTTCCATGCAACTTAGGTTACAATTGAGCCTCTTGAAAAAGTTGGGGTTACTACTTAGCTTGCAAAAGTAGAGGTTATAGCTGCCCTATAAAAGTTAGGGTTCCTACTTAGCCTATGAAAAGTAGAGGTTTCAGTTGAATATGCAAAACCTATGCATGGGTTATAGTTGATCCCTAAAAGTTAAAATCCCTTAGTGGATGTTTTCAAAATCTTTAGTGAGAAGTTAAAGTAGTGGACTAGACTTGTTAGCTGAACCACTCAAAAAAATTGTTTTCTTGTGGCTTGCTTCTTATGTTTTTGATGATATTGTGTTTCACTTGCCAAACAATGTTTTCTCACTTGATTTAACCTCAATAGTATCAAGCAAAGTTTCTTCGGTTTTCATTACAAGCATAAAAGACTCTTAACCTTTTTCGTTTCATGTTCATTTCTCAAATGTATATATATTTGTTAATGAGATTTGTAAATTAAAATTTAGAAAAGCAAGCAAAATGTTATCGCTGCTTATCTCCAAATGTTGCCTACATATATATTCTATGTCTGAAATATGTTTGGATCAATCTTTATGAAAAATGTTTTAAAGCATATAAATCTATGTCAAACTATTGCAACTCATTTTATGTTATGGAAAGCATCTTTTCAAATTAGCCTTTATGCATACTTTCTATAATATTTCACATATATTCAATACACCCAATTCACCTCCTTTTTGGGTGATCTTTCAGGTCAATCTTTGATAATATCCATCGCCAACTTATTTTCAACAATATGATTTATTGGATCATCTATTCCATCATAACTTTCCAAAGGAGGAAAGTTAAACCGTGATGGAAGTTGAGCCTCAAGAATATTATCGACAAATGGCATAGTTATTGAATAAAAAGAGCTAAACTATTTTTTATCCTCCTGAAGCTCATCTTCCATAGTTTTTAATAATTTCTATAACCTCTTCTTATCCACGTTAGTTCTTTATTCATCCTTCTTCTCATTGTCAGCCTTTTGCTCATCATAGTGAGAAGTTCACTGGCAACGAGAACGAGACTCCTGTTAGTGTTTCTCGTCATGATGATGATCACTTTTCCAATCATAGTTATTTTTAACATAATTTGTCATTTGTTATCCTCACATTACTTGTTTTCTTCATCGTTATCTAACAATATATTGTCATCTTTATCCCCTTTATACTGCTTAGAGTTTCCATGATCCTCCACTCATATATGACTATCCACATTTTTCTTTTCACTTCGACGTTGATGATCTGCAAACCATTTATTGCACTTTCATCATAGATTTCAACACTTCACATATCTCTAAAACTTGTTCCTACAACATTTGTGACACCAAAGAAAGATCTAATCCTTCTCTCAAATTTTTGAAATCTCTATTCATCTCAACCTCATCAGTCATCCGAACGATCTTATTTGGTCAGATTCACTTTGAATGAGTAAAATGGCTGAAAATGAATATCTCATTGATCTTCTTCCATACACAGTTCCAATCGAATTATACATGCAAGGAATCTAGGAGCCCCACGGTGGGTGTCAATTGACGCAATGTGGTATTCACACCTAGTAGATTTACCTATTTAGATTGGTTGATTAGTTTGATCTCTTTGTGATGATCTTTTGTCCCTCAAATTCCGTACTAGACAATTAACTCAAGATTGCCAGGGCACTCTTGAAATCATTCTCCAATGCTTATTTCAGCTATGAAAAATGAAAGCCTTTTTAGAGAGAGAGAGAGAGAGAGAGATTCCTTTTCTTTGAAAGTTAATGAGTTGAATGATGTCTCAATCCCCTCAGCGGATTCTCATTTTTCTTATTTGTTGTAGAGTAAGTCATTACAAAAAAAATCGACATTTAGCAGCGGTATTTTTTGCATTTAGCATCAATTTTGAAAACCATCACTAAAACAGCTGTCGCAGAGCATTTAGTGATGATTTTCAACAACTACTGGAGTAACCGCCGTAAATTACATTTTTTGCGGTAATTTGCAAAATAATAGATTTAGGAACGGTTTTGAAACCGTAGCTATTTACCGAGCACGAGCGCTTGCGTGGTTACCCCCCCTGCCTAGCAATGCTGGAAATTTAATTCCAGCGCCTTCTCTTTCCTCGGTCTCAAACCCAGGACCTCCCGCATACGTGTGCGGGTGCGAAGCCATCTGATCTGTGAAACATCTTTGTTATATACCCACACATATTAATTCTATACTAATCTAATCACTATTTTTCATAAATACATTTTATTTTTTAATACAAATTAAAAATAAATTAATTAATTAGATTAAAAATATATTTTTTTAAAATAATGGAATAAATTAAAAATAAACTAATTAAAAAATAAAATAGAAGAGATAACATATTTTTTAAAATTTCTTTTTCTAAATTATTAAAATTTTATATATATTTTTTAATTTTAGTATTTAATTTTTAAATTATCTTCTATATTTTGCGATAGTTTTACAAAAATCGTCGCAAATTTTCATTTTCATTTTTTAATAATTAAATTATTTTTAAAATTTACGACGATTTTACAAAAAACGTTACAAAATTTAATTTTTAAATGAATTTAGTGGCGATTTTCAAAAACCGCCACTAAATTTAATTTTTATTTTTACTTATTAAATTATTTTTTAAAATTTTATTACGATTTTACATAAATCGTCATAAAATTTAATTTTTAAATGAATTTAGTAACGGTTTTCAAAATCACCGCAAATATTAATTTAATTTTATTTTTAAATTATAAAATTATTTTTAATAAAATAATCACAAAATTTAATTTTTAAGTAAATTTAACAACAGTTTTCAAAATCGTGCTTAAATGTTAATTTAACTTTTTTAAATTATTAAATTATTTTCTAAATTTTGTAATGATTTCTCAAAAATTGCTATAAAATTTAATTTTTATTTTTTAATTATTAAATTATTTTTAAAATTTTGTGATGATTTTTAAAAAATCATCACAAAATTTAATTTTTAATAAATTTTGCAGCGATTTTATAAAAATCATCGTAAAATGTTAAAAAAATCGTCTCAAAATACTAGGGGTGTTCAAAAAAATCGGTAGGCCACGGAAACCACCCACACCAAACCAGACCGCGCCGAACCGTGCAATTTTTTTAGGGACGCAGTCCAGTGCGGTCTGAAAAATACTCAAACCACGGTTTACGCGGTTTGGGGTGCTGGCAGTTCGATTCCAAATCGAACCGCCCGACTATATTAATAATTAAGATAAATAAAAAATAAAAAATAAAATATATAAAATAATTAGATTACTTTTTATAACAGACTAGCAGTCCCATTTTAGATCATTTTTAGTTATCATTTTGGAATAAAAAATCGCACCAAACCAAATCAAACCGCACCTAAATCGCACCAAACACCAAGTTTTAGCAAACCATAGAAACCGCACTGAACCACACCGCATTATGCGGTGCGGTTTGTCTGCACCAAATTAGACCGCTTGGTCTGATTATAGGTGCAAACCGCATATGCGGTTTGGCGCATTTTTTGGCCAAAAATCGCCCAGACTGCACCGTGCACACCCCTACAAAATATCATATTTTGCAACGATTTTTAAAACTATCGCAAAACAATTACTATAAAAAATTAATTTTTTTGTAGTGAGTTGGTTGAGATCAGTGGCCTTTAAGTGAGACTCCCTTTTAGCTGTCTTATCCCCGCCTTTCTTTTCGGGATATTTTTTTATATATCAGGGTGTAACTAACAAATTTTTTATTTATAACTAAATCATCTTCCTGACATTTAGGACCAACAAAAAAGTATCCTTCCCTCTTTAAGGGTAATCCCATTTAGTGGCATTTCAACTGAAAAATTCCATTATATGGGGCCACCAATACCCATATCCTTTTATTCATTGCTAAAAGATACAACTTTTTTTAGCAAAGAAAAATTGAATATATATAGATCGTTTTTAACCAACAACCCACTTTTTTGTATATATATAGATCATTTTTAACAAAAAAGGAAAAAAATGCCAATGTGGCCCCTGAACTTTTTATTTCCAAAAGGTCAATTTTGAAACAAAAAAAAATGTAAGTTAATTTGAGCCCCCACCAAAAAAAAAAAAGGAAATTTAGCTCCTATTGAATAATTCTTCTTCTTCTGTAATTATTTAGTAGTGTGGTCTTTTTCCTTTTATTTTACCAAAAAGAAAAAAAGACACAATAATGTGAAAAGTTGATGATGCCTTTTTATCATTATCCAAGAGAATAAGGACTTTTTTTTGTATTATCAAACTTATTGTCGTAATGGCTACGATATTATCAAATTATAAAACATAGCAAAATTAGCTTTTAAGAACTTACATGCCAGCATTAGAGCATCTCCAAAGGGAGTTATTATTTTGGGGTGCTAAATTATTAATTTGTAACTTTAAATAGTGTTATGATACTTCTGAATTTTACATCTGCTCTAATGACAGGTTGCAAATAGAGATGCAATTTTAATATTTTAATATTTTTTATTAAAAAATATAATTAAAATTTCAAATTTTAACCGCTAAAATTTAAATTTCAAAATTCAACCATTGAATTTGAAATTTTAAAATTAAACTGCCAAAATAAAAATTTAAAAATTTCAAATTCATCTATAAATATGATAATTTTTCTTATGTTTTCATCCATCTATATTACATCATCTCTCTAAAATCATTCATCGTCTCATATTTTCATTCATCCATCAATAAGAATTGTTATCCTAATATTTTAGGAGGGATCCTCAATATTGAGGAAGAAGATGATGATCAATTAGATATGTTGTATGATTCAACCAGAATGTCAGAAGGGTCTAGTCATGGACGGTTAAGAAGGCATCGTGGTTCTGTTCCAGACCATAGAAGAATTAATCGTGGTAGAGTTGAAGGCCACAAAAGACTCTACCGCAACTAGTTTGCTACCCCTTGTGTATATGAAGGGTTTTTCTGAAGGAGATTCCAAATGAGTTGTCTTTTTTTTCTCTGAATTGCAAATGAGGTTGAACAACACGATCCATACTTCATCCAAACAATAGATGTCGTTGGAGTTCTTGGTTTGTCATCCCTTCAGAAGAGAACAACTGCTTAAGGAATTCTTGCTTATGGAACACTGGCATATTTTGTGGATGAATACATCAGAATTGGAGAAAGCACTGTCATATAAAGTCTAAGAAGTTTTGTGAAAACTGTTATTGCAGTGTTTAACGACCATTACTTGAAGCCACCAAACAATAGCGATATTACTAGATACAAATAGGAGAATAGTGTGGCTTTTCCGGCATGTCAAGGAGTATTGATTACATGCATTGGATGTGGAAAAATTATTCGACTACATGGCAAGATATGTATACTGGTCATTGTCATGAACCAACAATCATTTTGGAAGCTGTGGCTTCTCAAGATCTTTGGATATGGCATGCATTCTTTAGGCTTCCTAATTCGTTGAATGGCATAAATGTTCTAGATAGGTTCCGTGTTTTTGCATTATTAGCAAATGGTCATACTCCTCCAGTAAACTATACAATTAATGGCCATGAGTATAAAATCAGATATTATCTAGCTGCTGGTATTTTTCCAAATTGGTCAACATTTGTAAAAACAATTCCTTGCCCACAAGGTTTGAAGAAAAAATATTTTGCTAAAGCACAAAAGTTGGCAAGAAAAGATGTAGAACGGGCATTTGGGGTACTTCAAGCCCGTTTTGCAATCGTGCATGGACTAGTACGCTTTTGGGATGAAGAAACACTTACAGATATTATGAAAGCATGCATAATAATGCATAACATGGTCACTGAGGATGAAGGAGATATTGGTAACAATGACTTTGATAGAAGTGATGCAAATCCGCCTATAGAAGTGTCACATGCGTATACACCAAAATTGGAAGACTTTATGCAAACCCATTGTCACATTAGGGACAATGCAACTTATTCTCAACTACAATAAGATCTTATCGAGCATTTATGGGATTGCCATGGCGAATAATAATTTTTTCAATTTTAATTTCAACTTGTATTTTCAATTCCAATTTCAATTTCAAGTTGTATTTTCAATTCCATTTTCAATTTCAAGTTATATTTCAATTTCACAAGTACTTTTATAGCAATCAAACTCCAATTTCAATTTCAAAATTTTTAAGTCAATTTCACAAGTACTTTCATGGCAATCAAACTTAATACATATTTTTCAATGAATAATAACAACATAATAAATAATGACTAAAAAGTAAAACCCCGCTTTTTCATAATCCCCATCTTCAACTTATTCCAATATGTTGCAGAAATTGGGTCCAAACCAATAGTGTCAGTTTCCATGATCTTCATTTCAGTTTGCCATTCGTTATTCTTTTCTTTAACTTCTACCATCATTTTTTCAACTTCTAATTGCATTTCTTCAATTTCTAATTTTTTACAATGTTGCTCCAATGCTATCTCCTGTTAAACAAACATTTTCTCATGCTGCTCCGCTTTTTGTCGTTCCACTTCCTTTCTTTGATTCTAGTGATGATGATCTACTATATCTTTAGCCTCGGTTTGCTTCTCTTTGTTTTTAAGTTGTTTCTTCAAAACTTTTATGCCCAATAGTTGTTGGTTCCTAATGATCGTAAAATATCCCAAGAAGGGGGGTGAATTGGGATTAGGTAGATTTTCTGTAATTTAAAAACTTTGATTGTTGGAAGAATACTAGGTTTCGAAATATAGGCTATAAGTTTCGAAATAAAGCTTTCTGTTAAGTAGGTTTTGAAACCTACTATATATGTTTCGAAATATAGCTCACTGTTTTACAAGTTTCGAAATATGAAATGTATGTTTCGAAATCTACTTCACTGTTTTGCTTGGTTCGAAATCTTTTGACTTGTATTTCAAATTAATGATCTTTGGTAAAGGTGATTTACATAAGTAAGATTATACCAAAGATGTTTGTATATCAAATATATGTTTTCTATGTATATGTATAAGCTTATGCTTAAGAAAACTATTTTCGCCTTTGATAACAAAACTTATGAAAACATGTGCAATAATGAAATGCAAAAGTTAAAGAACACTTGCACACAAGATTTATAGTGGTTCGGCACTCGCCTACTCCACTACCTTCAAGCTTACCCACTTGAAGGATTTTGCAATCCCAATCACTTTTACTTAGTGATCACCACAATAAGGGTTTTACAATGGTTCACCCAAAAACCTTACAATGTGAGTTTTTACGGGCTCAACTCAAACCTAACACCAAGTGAGTTTTAGGCTCAACTCAAACCTTTACACCAAATGAGTTTTAGGCTCAACTCAAACCTTTACACCAAATGAGTTTTAGGCTAACTCAAACCTTACAATATTCAAGATAATTAAATTTATCTTTACAACCCAAAGAGCAATAAATGCCTTACCACATGGTTGTACAAACCTCTTAACTTGAGGTGAGGAGAGCTGGAGAGATGAGACTCGTTGTTTGCACTTGCTTCTCCTTTTTCACATCACAACGCACATCTAGGAATGAATCTTCTTGAGAGCTTGTCAAACGGATTTAGATCATTTGTGCTTGTGTGTGTGTCTCTAGTGTGTGCTCACTTGTTCTTGCTTGTTGTCTCTCTATCAATCTCTTCTTGTCTTTAAATACCTGCTATTTATACCAAGATATAGAAATCTGGCCGTTTATAGCCGTTAGAGACAAGACAACAAAGTAGGTTTCGAAACATACTAAGTAGGTTTCGAAACATCACAATTTTACACATAGGTTTCGAAACATACTCCCCATGTTTCGAAACATACAGCCTTTCCAGCTGTACATGCACTTAGAGACAACATTCAGTGGGAGACAAACTCTTCAGCCCACTTTGAATAAAATATAGGGACTCACATTCAAATTCAAATTTGAATCTCTTAAACATGGAGAGTGCATTAAATAAATGGAAGAGAAGCATATTAAAATGCAAAGTTACAAAACACATGCATCTCGGTTTTCAAATAAATCTGCTGACAGAATGTCAGAGGTTTCGAAACATGACATGATAGGTTTCGAAACATGCCTCTCTGGAGAAGAGGTTTCGAAACATGATGCATATAGGTTTTGAAACATGTCTCTCTGGAAATGTCCACATTTTAATTTATTTATATTTTACCTCCATTTACTTTAATACATAAATGTAAATAACGAAGTACCCCCTATTTGGATTCAATAAAAATACTTAGAAAATCAAAATCCAAATATATAAGAAAGTAGATTTTGGGTTTTAGTACAAACTCAAGTTTTAGCAATAAACCCACCTCCAAAATATATACTTTCTATTTAATGAAAAATTCATTAAAAATCGTTTTAGCACTAATAAATGATAGATATCAAATTACCGGGAGTTTGTTTTCTAAAAAGAAAACTCTTTCTTATACTTCTCCTTATAAGGTGCTAATCTCCCAGACTTAGCCAAAAACAGGGTTTTCAGTTTCAGACAATGAAACTTGATATTGAAATTGATATATGTTGAAAACTACGTACTTGACTCATGACTTAGGGATTAAACCAATATATGTTTTTCATCATTAAAACTATTGTACAAAAAGTACAACAACAATAGCCTATTGAGGTTGGGAGTAGACGATGGTTCAATGTCATCCCTTAAATGTGGAGTTGAATAACAAGATTCAACATGATTTGATTCGGCAGGACTACTAGTTGAATGGGTCTTTTTTTCTCTCTTATTGCTGGTGAGATTATCAATCCATTTTCGTTCCATTTTCAATATATTTCAATAATGCTCGTATTGAAATTGTCTTCGAATGATCTTAACAAACATTTCTTTTTCTTCATCAACCTGAAAAACATATGAAATCATTCGGTCAATAGTTCAAATTTTAAATCATAGTAGTGTCTATTTAAAAAGCTCAATCATTACATTATTTTGCTTGGTATGTCCACTTTGTAGCAATCTTTCAATTTGACTATAAAAATTGATAAATTTGGCACATTTTGCATTTATATTAGTCCAATGACTTTTAATAGAAGTTTACGAACGCTCTTCTTGATTGTCTCCATGAAGTTCTACGTATTTCAATATTCTATGTCAAAAAGCACCACATTGTTGTTCATTCTCAGTAATTGCATCTTTACTCATGTTAAACCACGCAAACACAATTAATTTATCTTTTTTTGAGAGAAATTCTTTGTCCTTTGCGATTTTCTCACTCTTGGAACAGTTTCATCTTGTACTGGTGCCAATACTGCGGGATTGGGCAGCATAGTATCATCATATAAATCAGTGTTACTCATAAGTAAATCAGTGAAAGAACAGTCAAATTGCGAATCCATATAAAAAAAACTAAAAAATATAATCAATTTAAAGAACGAGCATAAAATAATAAATTAAAATAAATTCTAATAATTAACTAAAATAAAAACATTTATATATATACTTAATAATTGATTAACTAAAATAAAACATAACAATTAACTATAATTAATATATATAATTCTAACAATTGACTAAAATAATTGTTTCAGCGACTCCCCCGAACACCTCCTAAACATTTATAGTTAATTAATTAATATATATACATATATATATATATATATAATACATACCTTCACCCCTCCACCTCCAGAACCTTCTTCTCTGTGCATCTCTTGCTCCTACCCCTCACAGCTCACCCTCGTCGTCCTCACCAGTTGTCGTCTTTCCCTCATCCTCGTAGGCGTTACTCGCTCTCGCCCTCGCCGCCTTGTTGTTCTTCTTGCTTAGTGCTACTTGCCCTCACCTTTTTCTCACTCTGTCGCTCCTCGCCTTGGCCTAAGCCTCTCCCTTGCTAGCTCCGGCCCTTTGTCGCTCGCTGCCTAACTGGTCGATCTGCCTCTGGTTCTCTCTTGCTCTGTCTCGCCTCCCTTATTTCAGGTAAATATATGTATATATAGAATGTAAAATATAGCCGTTAGATTTTTGACCGTTGGCAAATGCAACCTCCATTCACTACAAGAAAAATCGATTTTAGTGACAGAAAAATCCGTCACTAAAAACAAAAAATCAGTCACTAAATTTTTAGTGACGGGGTAAAAATCTGTCACAAAAAAGGGCATCACTGAATTTTAGTGACGGGATTGAACAATCCCCTCACAGATCTGTGACGGGGTACAGAGCCTCGTCATAGGTCTGTGACGAGAATACTCGTCACAGATCGTTTTAAATAATACAAAAATAAAAATAAAATAAATATTTATCTAATTTATAATATTAATTCTAAATATTTGAATTGAAATTTTATTTCTTCTTTTTATTGTTTTATTTTAGATAAAAATCTTAAAATCTATTAGTGTGCTCTACATATTTTATAAAAATCAAAATAATATATTTCTTAAATACTATTTTAATTTTTAGTATTTAATTACCTGCGTATTTGAATTAAAATAATTATCTAATTTATTTCATATGTTAGTTTTAAATATTTGAATTGAAATTTTATTTATTATTTTTAATGTTTTATGTTAAATAGAATTTTTTGTATCTTTAAATGTGTATATTTTATTTATAACAATAAAAGTAAACTGTATTACATTTAAACTATTAAAAATTACAGTATTATATTTCAATTAAAAATAAAAAAAAACACAAATAACCATTAAACTAAACTAATACAAAATAATTATAAGTAAACTAAAACAAAATAACTACAACTAAACTAACACAAAATAATCATTAAACTAAACTAACACAAAATAACTAAAACTAAATAGCACAAAATAACTAAAACTGAACAACACAAAATAATTACCTCATTGACTAAAAGAGTAGCGGCAATGGCACCGGAGCAGTAATAATACTGGTGGGAGACAACAGCTGCAGAAAAATCAAGAGAACTAAGGGGGGAATAGAGAAATGGCATCGGAATAGGGGGAAGGGGGCGAGAATGACTGAGAACCAGAGAGGGGAAGAGGGAGAATGGTTGTTCGGGAGGGGGTTTTAAACTTAAATTAGTGACGGGCGTGCCAGTCCCGTCGCTGATCAGTGACGAGCATGGCAGTCCCGTCACTGCCTGCAATCACTGATCAGTGACGGGCAAGGCACGCCCGTCACTAATCAGTGACGGGCATTGCAATTCCGTCACTAAATTTTGTGCTATGTTTTTTGTGACGGATTTCCGTCACTAAACCCGTCACAAATTAGTGACAGGTGGGCCCCCGTCACAAATCCCGTCACTAAATTATGATTTTCTTATAGTGATTTTTCTCTCTCTAAGAGTTATAAAAATAGCACCGAATGAGAGAAGTTGTCATTTTGCAACTTCATATGCCACTTCCGTTAGAGTGGACAATTTATACTCTGAGGTGCCATTTCGACAATTACATGGATGACACCCTGAATGACAACTCTCGTTGGAGTTACTCTTAATCACCTAAACTATTACCTTGATGGCATGCCTTCCCCCCCCCCCCCCCCCCGGCGCTCTTTTAACACAAGTTAGGCCGTCTCATTTCTTAGGTTATATGCACTTTTCCTCTCCATAGACTTCCAAAATTCCTTTATGCTCTCTCTCTCTCTCTCATATGTAAACCACGTCCTTTCTCCAATTTATAAAATGATTTAATTCCTCTTCCTCTTAATTATCTTCATTCTCAAAACGAATGTATTACTTTAGCACAACTAGGAAAGCGTAAGAAATCAGCATATGTAACTAACGGCACTGCTCAAAGTTTGTTCCCCACTGAAAGAACATTTTCCTTCTTTTTCTTTCTCGTTTTTCCTCTTTCTCATGAAGCATAACAAATATTCAGTGTGGTCAAAGAGCCAAGTGAACTTTTAAGTAGCCTTGCGCACATTAACTAAAAGCATTCATGCATGTACATGCTAAAGCATGTATAAAGCGAATTCTGGGCTGCAAAAAGATAATGGAACTTTAGGTAGCATAGATTCATCATCTTTTTATATGTAAAAATGTTGATTATTCAAAACTCAAAGACCAATTGCAAAGACCATTACCATTGACCAATATCGTAAAGATGCCAAAAAGATTTAACTCTATCATCCATTGACAAGTGACTTAATTTGTTCCCTTGATCAGTTTTCATTTCATTGTGGAATGATCATGTGCTACCCTACACACACATACACACATTTATGTATATATACCTATATCTATATCTATATTATACACACATGTAGATCAACTTGTGACCAATTAAATATCCAATCTAAATTTAGCGCAAGTTACTTTAAGTGGGCTTTGGTTAATTGTTGGCAAATGTACGTTCAACTAGTTTTACCAATTAATTCTTGTTGATTTTTGGAGCTTTCTTTTGAGAGGTATTTGAAAGTCAAGGTAGTGGGCATTTGTTTCTTGAATTTATTTGGGTTGATGGAGTTTCAGCAAATACTTCTTGAAGTAAGGGGTTGTGTGAATATTTATATCATAGCCCAATTTAATTTTTAGTTTTCTAACTATTTTAGGGTTTTGTCTGGGCTAGACAATTTTCCCGATCTTCTCTTTTCCTTTTCAAAACATGGTTGGCCTTACGTATTTATTTTCTCTCTTCTCCCTAACACCAATAGACAAGACAACCTCTCTTCTCATCTTGTATCGACGCGTTGCTCTCTACGATTCTCCCTTCCAATGCTTGAAATTTTCTTCACTTTGATATAGCAAAGTCAAATTTATTTGGGGCCGTGTTTGGCCTTGAGATGGGTTAAAGTGATGTGAGATAAGTTTGATTATGTATTAGCGTTCAATAAATATTTGAATTAAAATAGTTAAATGACCAAAAAAAATATGAAAAAAGATGAATAATATATTATTTTTTAATTATTTCACATAAGATAAAAATGTAACTTGCTACACATCATTGGAGGCATCAAAACCCAACCGGGTGCATTGAGGCAATTAGTGCGTTGTCAAACACCCCCCAGCTGCCACGTTAGGGTGCAAACACACTCCAACGTATTTTATACTAATTATCTATTGGAAAGAATAAAGAAAGAAAGAAGAACAGCTTAGTTGGGTGGGTGAGTGATGTAGTAAAAAGACAAAAGTTAGGAACATACAGACAGACGATAAAATTAGAGCTGCTTTCAAAAATGTTCACAAATGATCAGTTGGATAATATTGTTAAGCTAGATTTGCTTTGTTGACCAGACATCCACTTATTTAATGAATTAGAAGCATAATTAAAAATAAAAATCTTTTACCACGACCAATGAACATGAAATTGGTTGCTGCAAATTATGCAACTTTCGAATTTCCGTATAGGATTCAAGTTTTATGAAAAAAAAAAAAATGTCCATATTACAATAAATCAGAATTATATGAGAATCATGGCCTTTTTGTTATTTCATCATCTTTTTTTCAAAAATAACAAAAATATATAGAATATTAAAGAGCATAAACGTACTTTAGAAAAAACAAAATAAAAGACCATAAACGTCACTAGATGGGCCCAAAACTTTCACTCCATTAGAGCGGGCTGCCATAGGATGGGTTTTTGCTTATGGGCTTCTCTGTTGGGTTGGGGTATGTGCTAATGGGTAATGGGAATTGGGCTTAATAATTGGGTAATATATTTCACGGTTGTGTTACTCATTTGGGTTAGGAAATATATGTATATAAAATATAATACATTCTTGGGTATCCAAATATATTTGATCCCAATATGTTGAAGTAGCATACAGATAGTTAGAGATGTAAGACTATTAACCTTACTTTTAAACAATATAGAAGGCAATCACAAGAACACTTAAAAAGGGACAAAATGTTCGAACTTGAGACTAAGGATGGCAATGGGTCAAAAGATGAGTCCCGTTTATCTATTTAAAAGTAAAATAATTATAAAAATCTAGATCTTGAGACATAGAAATAAAATTTATTTAAACATTTACTAAATTAAATTCCAATTACCCCCCCCCCCCCCCCCGGGGTTGAAAGGTGAAATAAGTTTAAAAAATTCTTATCTAAAGGATAAAGTTGGAATAATTTCTTATCATAGACTTTAGTCCATGTTTTCTTGACTTGGTCGTTCATGGCCTTTAGGGTGCTCTTGTGAATGGACGAGTTAGATTGTTCTGGTCGGTACCATCTTTGACTTGCTCAATCATTTATACTTCATGTCTAGAAAATTATTCTACAATGTCTGTTCTTTTGATAAATAGCTTTGCGCATTTGAAAAACAATTTTATTTCGAAAAATCTTCCTAAGGTCTCCTACAAAATCCCCACTACCAAAATATAATGTGAATGGAGGGCTTAGGAGTCTACTCTAGCTATAATTAAGGGCATCTAATCACAAGCAGCTTCCTAAACAGCTTTTAAACAATACAAAACCTTCCTAAACAGCTTTGCGCATATGAAAAACAAATTTATTTAAAAAAAACCTTCCTAAGGTCTCCTACAAAATCTCCTCTACCAAAATATAATGTGAATGGAGGGCTAGGAGTCCACTCTAGCTAGCTATAATTAAAGGCATCTAATCACAATAATAATCTAAAAAATATTTTTTATAATTTGAGGGTTATATATAGTTAGTTAACTACCCAAAAAACTTATGAAAATGATGATTTTCACCATATGTTGAGATTAATTGCAAGTCATAATTGTGAACACACTGATCTAATTCATAAATCCTAAATCTTATACGCACTGATTAAATTCATAATTTGTTCATAACACTCTTAAGTTAAAATTGGACTTTATTATCAAGCTAAAAGAAACAAAGAAAAAAAGAAAAGAAAAACCAGACATCCCTTTTCTTTTATGTACAAAAAAGGGTCGGCACCTAATACAAAAATTATTAATGTAGTGACTTTGCGAGATTCATCTCTCATTGTGAGAGTTTTAAGTTTTAAATTCAAGTAAAGAAAAATCTATGATATTCTTGTCTTTAATGATGAGAGCTCTATTGCATATTCTAAAGAAAAAATATGTATATAATAGCAAGTTGTATTTGTGGCCTCATAAATTTATGTTTTCTTAAAAGAAAAATATTATGATCAATGTGAACGTGTGGTTAATTAGGTCGCTGCGTGGAAGGAAAACCAAAACCGAACAGTACTAATAGTCACATAAATAACGAAGTCGTGATATATTCGGGGAAAAATCAATTTTGTTTCATTAACGTGGTGTGGTTTGGTCGTAGCTTCATGGGGGTTCAAGTTGTCGAGTGTGAAAGCAACATTTGATTAATACCTGTCTCTCTACCTCCACTATTTTCCATGGTCTAATTCCATGTCAATGCTGTGTTCGCTTGCTAGCTGTTCCCTTTTGGATTATTTTCAAACTTTTTCCTATCACTAAGGGCTCATTTGATTCCAAATTCATTTTCAGATTTGAAAATAAAAATTAAAAATTACATTACGAGTACTAACTAAGAGACTCATTTGAATAGAAGAATCAAACTAAATTGATTGAATTTAAATTAAATACTAACAATTAAAATTCAAAATTGAATTATATATAATTTTATTTTCATATAAAATTAAAATTCAATTGGACCCAATGAGACAAGACCCAAGCCAAGCCTAAGAGCCCACAAATTCAAGTTGAGCCAAGCCCTTAGATGGGTCAGCCTGAGCTAGCTAGTCCAAGAGTTCAAAAATGTTGAGCTCAGCCAGCCTTGTATAAATGGTAACTTGAGCCCAGTTGGCTTATCACAGGTCGCCCAACTCATTAGACAAGTATCATATTAAATATTTATATTCGTTGTCCCTTAATTTTTGTGCAAAACGCAGGTGAATTGAAAGGGCAACCATACCACCACCGACATTTTCAAACCTCAAAGAAATTTCCAAAGTGGAAAAGCGACTGATGTATTCATTTGTTTGTACATATGATGTCTACAGGACAGCCAACAAAAGAGGGAGAAATTAACATGTACCATGCATGAAGAATCCCAATATATATGAGACGTCCTTCCTGGGCTCATCCTTTCCTTAAAGGGTGAAAAGATGAAAAAGAGATTGAATTTACTGGGATGATTATTATTGATATTGAATTGTGTATTTGTACAGAGAGATTTCTAATCATTCCTACAAGTCAGGAATTAAACACTACATTATAGGTTGTCTAGCTGTAAGTCAGGCATTACAATAGGAAAGCTTATATACACAGATCATCTTTTCTTTACATGGAAGATATGAAAGTTTGACTTTCTAACACTCCCCCTCAAGTTGGAGAGTGGATATCTTGCACTCCCAACTTGTGAACCATAGGAATAAAGATCTCTTTCCCCAAGGGCTTGGTCAAGACGTCTGCTAGCTGATGTGTAGAATTTACATATCTTGTAGTCACAGAACCATCTTGGATCTTGTCTCTAATGTAATGGTAATCCATCTCAATGTGCCTAGTTCGTTCTAACTGGGTTGGCTACAATGTGTAAGGTAGCCTTGTTGTCGCAATATAGCAAGGCAGATTCATGATGTGAAAGTCCCAAGTCCCTCAATAGATATTGGAGCCATGTCAACTCACAGCAGGCTCCCGTCATTGCACAATATTCTGCCTCAGCGGAAGAGAGTGAAACTGTTTTCTGTCGCTTTGACCTCCAAGATATCAATGAAGGTCCAAGAAAGACACAATAACCCGTAGTAGATCTCCTAGTGAGTGGATAACCTGCCCAATCTGAGTCACAATAAGCCCTCAACTTGAAATCATTATTCGAAGAGAAGAATAGGCCTTGGCCAGGTGTACCTTTTAGATATCGGACAACTTGAAAAGCTGCCTCCATATGAAGTTTTCGGGGTTGGTGCATAAATCTACTCAAGACATGTACAACATATGTTATATCTGGTCTCGAAACAGTCAAGTAAATTGACCTGCCGACTAATCTTCTATATTGACCCGAATCTTTGAGCAAGTCGCTCTTGTCCGATAATTTCAAGCCTCGTTCCATAGGAGTATCAATAGGGGCTGCGCCCTGTATCCTCAATGATTTCTAATGCATATTTACGTTGGGAAATAAAAATCCCATTCTTAGAAGCAAGAACCTAAATACCAAGAAAGTATTTCAAATCACCAAGATCTTTGAGACGAAAATGACTATGTAGAAATTTTTTAGTTGTAGCAATGCCAACAGGATCATTGCCAGTAATCAAAATATCATCAACATATATCAAGAGAGCAATAAAGGACTTGCCTTATTTTCTGGTGAACAGAGAATAATCAGCTCGAGATTGAACATAACTAGCAAAGCGAATAGCTTCCGAGAACTTGGCGAACAACTGACGAGATGCTTGTTTCAAACCGTATAATGACTTACAAAGGCGACACACCAAGTGTTCCTCCCCCTGTCGTCGAAGCCCTGGCGGCGGAGACATATATATTTCTTCATCTAAGTCACCGTGAAGAAAGGCATTGTTAACGTCCATTTGATGAAGGGACCAGCCACAAGCTGTGGCCAACGCGAGCAAGCAACGAATTGAGATGATTTTTGTAGTGGGGGAAAAGGTATCTTGATAATCAACACCTTCTAGCTGAGTGAAACCCTTTGCGACCAATCGAGCTTTGTACCTCTCAATAGACCCATCTGAACGGTGCTTAATTTTATACACCCATCTGCAGCCAATAGGTGTCTTGCCAGCTGGGAGAGGTGTGAGAAACCAAGTACTGTTGGCTTGGAGAGCTTGCAATTCGAAACGCGTTGCTTCCTGCCACTCAGGATGAGCAGCAGCTTCTGAATAAGACTTGGGTTCCGTGGCATTACTAATTTGAGCAACAAAAGATCGAGCTGCAGGCTGATATCGGTTATATGAAACATAATTGGCCAGTGGATAGCGTGTACCTTTGGTCAAACCTGGCATTAAGGAGGCTGATGGGTCGAAGCAAATGTTGGAATAAACATAATCGTTGAGCTTGACCGGCAGACCGGTTTGGTGGCTGGAGCGATGAAGTGGAGCGGGTTCAGGATCAAGTTCAGATGAGAAGAGAGGTGACGATGGAGACAGATTGGGGAGCTGGGTTGATGAGGATTCTAGCGTCGGAGAGGGTGAAATGGATGGTGGTTCTGGCGAAGGAGAAGAGGCAGGTGCGGGTTGTGGATTTGGAGAAGAAGGAGACACGACTATACGATCAGGAGGTGATGTGTTTGGATGAGAAGTGTTTGGACTGGAATCAAAAGAATAAGTGGTGTCGTGGGCCGCAAGAGGAATTGGGCCAGAATCTGTGTTTGAAGGAGAAATAACAGAATTGGGCTTGATAGATGCATAAGGAAAAATACTTTCGTGAAATCTCACATCACGGCTAGTGAAAACCTTTTTGGTCGACAAATCGAATAATTTGTATACCTTTTGACCGATGGGATAGCCGATAAAAATTGAGGGCATGGAACGACTATCAAATTTGTGAGAAGTATGAACATTAGTAGCATAGGCTAAACAACCAAAGACGCGGAGATGAGAAAAAGAAGGCAGTTTTGAGTAGAGAAGTTCAAAAGGAGTTTTGAAAGAGAGAACCGGAGAAGAGAGTTGATTGATTATGTGTGCAGCAGTAAAAGCACATTGCCCCCAAAATTGGGTAGGAAGGTGACCTTGAAATTTCAAAGCGCGAGCTACTTGTAAGATGTGACGATGCTTGCGTTCCACAACCCCATTTTGTTGAGGCATGTAAACACAAGAATGCTGAAAAACGACACCATTATCTTGAAAAAAAGGACAAAGTGAGATAAATTCCCTACCATTGTCACTTCGAAAAGTCTTAATGTGAGATTCAAATTGAGTGAGAACATAACTGAAGAATCGTTTTAAAAGTGATCGTGCTTCATCTTTGTGTTGCATCAAGAAAATCCATGTGAAACGTGTATAATCATTAACAATAGTAAGGAAGTAATAAGCACCAGAAAGGGAAGGGTGTCAATAACGACCCCAAATGTCACAATGAATTATCTCAAATGGTTTTATAGAATAAATTTCAGTATGATTGAAAGGTAAACGACTCTGCTTAGCCAAAGGACATATAGGGCAAGTATTACTGGACTGAACAGAAAAATTTAAAAATTTCTTGGCAATGAAACTTAAACGAGGAGGTGATACATGGCCTAAGCGGTTATGCCAGAGATCAGTAGATGAGGTGGTGAGATTACAGGTTGGTCGGTTTGGGGGTGAGGAAGAGTTGGTCACAGGTTTCTTTGTCTCTAGTGCCACTAAATAGTATAGTCCGTCACGTTGTTTACCCAAACCAATCATCATCCTCGCAGCCAGATCCTGTAAAATACACCAATGGGGGAAAAAATTATTGAACAATTTAGGCCTCTTGTCAGACGACTAACTGACGTCAAATCAACTTTGAATGTAGGTACACAAACCACATTATGCAAATAATAGACAGAATTCAGAGGCAATGATCCTTTTGCAACAATATTAGTTTTTTCTCCGCTAGGAAGTAGTACTGGAGGCAACGAGCAATTTTTATCTTTGCAGAAAAATAATTTAGATGATGAAGAAATATGATCTGTTGCCCCGCTATCAATCATCCATCTGTGGGAAACAACTTTAGAAAAACTTGGCTTTGTTACAGCATTTTCTTGAGAGCTAGATCCTTCATTTTTGTTGTCAAGAAGCGATAAGAGCTGCTTCAATTGAGTCTCTGAAATCCCAACAACTTGGTTTCCGTCTTCTTTAGAAAAGCCCTCAGTCACATGAATAGCTGCAGACTTGTTATTGTTACTGAAACGTCTTGGACTTGAATTATACTTTGCCTTTGGATGACCTGCTGGATACCCATGTAGCTCATAGCAAGTTTGGACCCAATGGCCCAATTTTCCACAGTGGGAACAATGAGGGCGTCCTCTTCCAGAGGATGAACGACGCCTGTCTTGGTCAAATCGGCGTCCTCCACTAAAATTCTCTGGCGACTTTCCTTGCGATCAGAAATCCTGTGACCCATATGGGCAGTCAGACCGGTCAGACTTCCCTATACCTACCAATGGAGCGGGTTTGCTATTGTTGCTTTGAACCACCATGGCGGCGCTACCGCCAGATTCACTTGTAACGTGCATTGAGCCCAGGAGACGCTGCTTTTCTTCTTGAGAGATGGAGGAATATGCTTGGCGAACTGAAGGAAGGGGATTCATCAGAAGGATTTGTCCACGAGTAGCACTATAAGAATCATTCAATCCCATCAGAAATTGCATCAATTTTTGTTGATCTTGTTATGCCCCATGTACTGCATCGCCGTAGGAAGCTAGTTCATCCCATAGGCCCTTCAATTTTATGTAATAGGTAGAGACGAAGAGTTGTTCTTATCGAAGATAGGCAATATCTCACTAAATCTCAAAGATGCGAGGTGCATTGCTTTGAGAGAATCGCTCACGAAGATCTTCCCAGACATCATGAGCAGTAGAATAATAGATCACACTGTCTGAAATTTCTGGACTGAGAGTGTTGATGATATAAGAGTGGACCATATCATTACACCGAGACCAAGCCGTATAACCTTCAGGATCAGCTTCTTCTGAAGGGACTTTGATTGAGCCATTGACAAAACCTAGCTTGTTTTTGGAATTTAAGGCTAGAGTCATAGCCCTTTTCCAGGTAGAATAATTGTCCCCATTCAAGGGTTTGAAAATCAAAATCAAACCCGGATGATCTGAATGATGAGTGAAATAGGGATTTGAGACATTCACCTTTGAAGAATCTGTAGAAGTGTTAGGATCGGCAATTTTAGGGATAAGAGGCACTGGCGGTACTTCATGGTTGGCCATGATGACTGAAAATGAGAGATGCTACACAAGAGATTAGAGTGCAGCGATGGGTCAAGATTTTAGTCCTGCTCTGATACCATGAAAAGATGAAAGAGAGATTGAATTTACTGGGATGATTATTATTGACACTAAATTGTGTATTTGTATAGAGAGATTTCTAATCATTCCTACAAGTCAGGAATTAGACACTACATTATAGGTTGTCTAACTGTAAGTCAGGCATTACAATAGGAAAGCTTATATACACAGATCATCTTTTCTTTATATGGAAGATATGAAAGTTTGACTTTCTAACAAAGGAAGACCTCTAAATGCTTTGAAAGATAGTCAATAGAAGAGAAAAATCCATCCAAAATTCAATCATGAGAAAGCACATGCACACTTTGACTCTATACTCATACATACTCCATTAATCTTATTATGTTGGTGGGAAAGTGCCTAGCTTTAGTGGCTTTTAAGACAGGTCCTTGTTTATATATATAAAGGCCTTCCGCTTCACCACTTCCCTTGTCCACAGCCTGAGAAAAAATTCAAGATAGAAGATGGAATGAGCACCAGAACTATAGCTTAATTAGTTATAGATGATTGATAGCGCTAATGAGTTCTACTTGGTTTTGAGGTCAAAGTCCCGTGAGTCTCAGTTTCTATCGTAATCATCATTACCGAAAAAAGAAAAGGAGGCAGCTGAAAAAATGGTCCAAGCCAAGGGTACTGAGCCCAAAATTAATGGCTGAAGCTTGGTCCCGCCCAAGAGGAAGCTGGTGAAGAAAATAATGTTGGTTCGCTTGGTTGAGGCCATTGCCTCTTGTTTTGGCGCCAAGAGGAGGAGCTAGCAATTTACCCTCGTTGCCTAATTAAGCTAGAAGGTGGTCCTGCAAATAGCCAATGTCGTCATGTAACTATGATACCATATTATTGTGAATACATTTTTTTTAGGGAGATAAAGTCCCAAGTTGAAAATAAAATCAATTGAAAGGTTTCAAGTATGAAAAGATCAATTTTAAAGGATAATTGTACATATGTAAAACCTCTTAAATGACTTATTTTTTCTATTTTTTTTGTCACTTTGGTAACATTTGTCTCTATCTTTAGGAAGTTCATTGACTTTTTTTTAAAAATAAAAGTTTAGACCTTAAATATATTTCTATTATGTTAAAAATGATTACCACTTTCTGTATTTTTGTTTTATGATTGAGGATCGCATAGCCTTGCCTTTGGGTGCGCACTTCATAAATAGTAGGTGTACACAATAACTATCAAGATAAATTAATCGAAGGTTGATAAACTTTTACCACTAGAAAGATTTGATCCTTGATAACTAATATGAGAAGCATATTCATGTGATTGTTAAACTAGACCTAAGGGTAACTTTTATAAAATTAATAATAAATATTGGAAAACTTTCTTATAGACTTCTTTAGTTATCTTTTTGAACTTTTTAAGTGAGAAGATTAGGTCGTGTTTATTTATGAAAAATTAGGAGTAGTTTTCTAAGAAAAAAAATCTTTATAGAGATAGAAGATTAAAAATTATGTTCAATATTATATATATATTTTTTCTAAATTGGTGAATTGAAAACAATTTTTTTTACAAATTCGTTCACAACACTCTTCGTCTCCATCATTCTCACCTTCCCTTCATTCTCGATTCACAACACTTTTCATTTCCTTCGTTATTGTCATCTCTTTTCATTTTCTTTATTTCCAAATTTATAATCCTTAATCATTTGACAAAAATGAATATGTTTTCTTATTTTTCTTAAAAATAAAAACATGAAAATAGAGATAAAAAGTAAAATTTGTAAACAATAAACATTCTCTAGAAATATTTAGCCCTTACAAAACACAAAGCATTTATCATCAACCAAAAAGAGTATTTTTGAACTTATTGTTGTCAAAATATAATAATGAATTTATTTGACTAGGAACATTGTCGTTTGACTGCTTGAGTTTGCAAGCAAAGAAATATAACAATGAATTTATTCTTTGAGTTGTCAAAATATAATAATGAATTTATTCCATCCTTTGACTTTTCCTGTCATCGTAACATACTTTTCCTATCATCATCATATCATATCATCATAACACATATAGCTATTGTGAGACTTGAGCCCCTAGTCTTACGCATCACTATGGGCATCGCCTCACCTCTCATAGCCACTCATCCTCACCATGCAATACAACACATAAGGAATGTAATGACTTATGTAGCATAAACGTGATGACAATGCCCCCATAAACCAAACATCAGGCCATGCTATGCCCATATAAGAATACACACATGCAAAATGTTCTAAATGCATATGCTCACCTAAGGTACCCAAGTCGACACTTACACCAACCTGGTCATACTAATGCTCATACATCCCCACACATACAAAGCATGTTCCCCAGTATATGCAACCCAAACCCCATGCATCAACAACAATATCATGTTATGCATACAATCAAGGTGGGTGACCAGCAATACTAGCTTTCCTAGCTCGTCTATAACTTATCGTAACAGTTGAAGACTGGTGCTCATGCATCCAGCCATCGACTGTCACGACCCACAGTAGACAACCAGTAGCTTTGCACCCCACACCCTTAACCATATACAAAGATCATTAACTCATACACTTTAACTTAACATTCCATAACTTTCCCATAAACTTTATTTCAATTTTCTCATTAGCACTCTTACATGACTTCATATATAATACCCCATATTTTCGTGAAGTTGCCACGTATTTTAAGTATGTTTAAAATACCGAAAAATAGGCTTGAAATAAGTGACCGAATTAGCCACAGGGAGTGCCCTGGAGCTTAGATACCTAAAGACAAAAGTATATCTTTGACGAGCGTATCGAGGCGAGATTTATGATGCTGAAAGAAATTAATCAGAGACAGTTTTCGGTTAAGCCAAGTTGTAGCCTAAAAGACCGAATGATGGTAAAGGGCTTCTGGGAAACCGTACATATCGTGTAATTTTGAGTTATTAATTTTACAATTTTAAGTATCTCGATAAATTTGATGTTTGAGGGTGTAATTGTAATTGGAAAATTATCTAAATGGAATAAGGATGAAATTAGGAGTTTAAGTGGTAAAATATCAAAGTTTGAGAACTTGAAATAAGGGCCAAAATGTCATTTGAAAGAAGTTTGGGGTTTTTGCTTGGATTTCAAAAATTAAATCCATTCTAGCTTTGGATTTGAAAAGTCATTCAATTATATCTCTGAATCTTTAGAGTCCATGGCTTAGCTTATGACAAGTGGCATAATGTGATTGGTTTAAGAAATCTATAAATAAAGGCCATGAGTTAATCTCAAATCATTCCAAGAAAGTTTGAGAGTTGAGGCATTCTAAGTGGAGGAGCTTTCTCTAGAAAAAGGGGAGAAATTTCTGTAAGAAGGCGGGAAGAAATCAGAGGAGAAGTGGGGGAGAACAAGCCTCACTGGAGTTAAGGGTCTTCACCGGAGTTCACCAAAATTAGTCAGAAAAAAAGTGAGGTAAGTCCTTTTTTTTTTATAATCCTGTAGAGGGGGAAGAGAAAGTCGCGTAGGTTCAAATGGGGGTCGAATCGGAGTTAAAATGAGGAAGTTATGGTCTAAATACGAAAACGAGGTGAAGCTATCCGAATCTGGTAGGCCGTGCGTGAGATACATGTACCGGAAAGTGCTGCGCGTGAGGGCGTGTGGGTCACCTTCCCAGGGCCCGTGAGGGCACATAAGGGGCCTATTTTTCTTCAAATTTTTCAGTTTTTTCCCTAATTTAATGCTCTTCAACCCTATGTAAAAATATTTGAGGTTAGGTTTACCAAAACATGTGTTCTACAGAAACCTAGGTTGTTTGTAGTGAAACCGTACCGTCTAAGAGATAAACCAACAAGGTGAGACTCCTATACTCCAAATCCTATTTTTTTGTTCTCTTATGAAAGACTTCTATTGCATGAAACACGTTTTGTGAAGTTCCTATACGTAAACTCTTGTTCTCTTACGTGAAATCATGTTGCATATATGAACTGTATTTTTTCTAAAAATATATGCTGTTGGTTTTTAACTGTTGCATTTATAAAATTCGTGTGGCCATACTGTTGCACTTATTTGTTGTTGACTGAGGGCAAAATTCGGATATCCCCCAAGAGTCGCTATGCATGGGCCATCTAGAAAGCTCTCATGGGGAGGACTGTGAGTCTAAAGGATAACAAATGTGGTGTTTGCATGAGTTCTATGAGGTCGGGCCGAGGTGACATGGTTAGGGATCTCCCGAGAGGCGTTATGCTTATGCCATTGAGAAATCTCTCGTTGAAGGAGGCTGACATGTTCACGAGGCACTTCGGAGTAGTCCTCGTTGTTTTCTCATACGTTTTATACTTGTTCATGTATTGATATAAACTGTTTTGGAGTTTCTCACTAGAAGATTCATCTTCTAATTGGACTATGTCCCTGGAATATTCAAACGTTCCAGGTTCGACAAGCAGCTCAAAGGAAAAGGAAGTAGCAGAAGAATAAACTTAATTTACTGTCTGTAGCATGTTTAACACACCTTTATTTATGTGTGAACCTATGTATGTTTTGGATATGTTTAAGATGTTGGTTAACACTTGCGAGGCATGATGTCCTTGTAATGTATCTTGTAGACATCTTGAATGATTTTATTTATGATAAATAAAGCATTATGGTTGTGAACCATATCAGGTTCGATCTAGCTTCCGCGTTTGAAATTTTAATACCTGTCTTAACTATTCAATTATTGGGTTTATTAAGCTGAGAATGTGAAAATTAGGGTTTTTGGGATATTGTGTGATGTATGACAGCGATTGTGATATGAAAATTTTTTTATATTCCTGAAATCCTAAGTTATAACACACTCGAAAAAAATGGGGTGTTACACCATAAACTCATCTCATGCATTTAATAAACTCTCTTTTTTGCTTAAACCCTTTTAACATCAACATACACAAGTTATAACTCAATAAACTAAATAAACCAGACTGAAATCCATACACCATTTTCTTGCAAGATGATACAATATCTGGCATATGCTTGAACCTAGCTAAGAAGCATCATTCCCAACGAATAATAGGGTGAGCCAAACCCTATTTTTATGCTCAAGAGGGAGGTTACCATGAAATCAAAGAAACAGAAGATAAACTCATGGGTCTTGTAGTATGTAAATGTAAAGAAGAAGGGAGGGAGGTTGCCTTAAACTTTATTTAATGACGATCTTTTTCGACTTTACTTCCTTCCTAACCTCCGTTGTTGGCTGTGTCTTCTTCTTCCCTAGATCTACTATGATCTCCTTCTTCCTCTAGCTGCAGTCACTGTTGAGCTTCTTCTTCTGATCTCTCCCTCTGGTCGAGCTTCTTCTCCCACTACCGAGTCTCCTTTCTTATTTATAGCCTCTTCACAACTACATCCTCACCATGCCTCACCATCCCACTAATTAATTTATTTAGACATTAGGTAAGCTAAACCCACTTCCAACCATCCCCTACCTGATTTCTCCATGCCCTGGCACTCATTAATGCCTTGCTTGGCTGCAAAGTAAGCCGGAACTAGAGAGACGAGAGGAAAGAATGTGAGAAAATGAGACGCGTGGCCCTTATCTAGATGATTTTAGGCTATCTGAATGGTATCTTTCATCTTTCGTGACTGACATCCGAATACGCTTCTAGGTATCCAAATAAGCTTCTACCCGTTTGTCTCACATATCTGAATACAACTCCCCATATCTGAATATTCATCTTGGCATATCTAGATGCCCCTCAAGCTATCCAAACAAGCTTTTGTCTTCTTCTCTCACATATCCAAATAAGGCCTAGCATATCTTGTAATACCCCATATTTTTGTAAGGTTACCACGAATTTTTAGTGAGTTTAAAATACCCAAAAAGTGACTTGACAGTAAAATAAATTGCCAAATCGACGATAGGGAGCACCCCAGAGCGTAAATACCTATGGATAAAGGTATGAAATTAACGATCATCTCAAGGTGGGATTTATGGCATTGAAAGAAATCAAATCCGAGACAGTTTTTGGTACAACTGTGATTCAAGTTGAAAAATCGAATAATCGTAAGGGATCTCTAGAAACTCAATGGAACCCTGAGGGGGCTCTGATTTTATATAAGGATCAACAATGAAGTAGTTTTGGGATGAAACAAAGGTCCTGTGATGGCACAAGGACATAATCGTCCTTATCGAGTAAGCCTTGAAGTTATTAATTTTGCTTTAAGTATTGTAATGCAAATTAAATTGATGTTTGAGGATGTCATTGCAATTAGAGAATTACCCAAATGAAAGAAGGATGAAATTTGAGTTCTCATGTGTAATTTTCCTTATAGAATAGTGTAATATATAATACTAGGGAATGCCTGTGCCTAAAGGCACGGTGTATATTTATTAACGTTGTATAACAAAAAATAAAAAAGTTAAATTAAAAAAAATACTTTGATAGTAAAAAAAAAATTCTCTTATTATAAAGCAAGAAGATTTTTGACCAATTTCTATTAAACTTTAATATTTGACAAATTTCTATTAACTAATTTCTATTAAACTCAGTAAATTAAATATACTTTTTGAGTAAAATAAAAAATATTAAATTTATAAATATTATTTATAATTATTCATTATTATTGATTATTCATATATAATTATTTATAATATAATTATTATTAGTCATTTTATAAACAATTTATAAATTTTTAAATGACAAAAGAAATAAGTATTTTAATTATTCAAATAGTGAACGAATGCATTGCATCATTTACTGTTCGTGTCTTTTCTATTTTAATTATTCAAATAATTCTTTTTGTGTATCATCATCATCTACTGTTGGTGTCTTTTTCTATTTAAAAAAAATTCAATTATTGTAGTTTTTAATTTTTTTAAATAGAAACCAAATGCTAGGTTTAGGTGTTGAACGAATGCATTGCATCATTTATTTCTCTTCTTTGTTTCTTTTTATTTTTTACTTAATTAATGTGTGTTCTTTCACCATTTAAATGTTAATGATCCATAAAAATATCATTAAGTGTTAATGATATCATTTAAATGTTATAATATAATTAATTGTTTATTTAATTAACAAATGGCTAGCTACTGGCAATTGAAGTGGGAGACAAAGTGAGGAGGGCTGGCAGAATTAAAAATTGAAATTGAAAGTAGTAATGGCCTGGAGAATTACTACTAACTTAATCAAGCTATAGTCAAAAATTAAAAAAGTCATTAAGTGGGAGACAAAGTGAGGAGGGCTGGCAGGAGGCACAATTGAAGTGGGAGACAAAATGGCCTAGAGAATTGTTTGCTGTCGAGCATTTCCGTTTTATATTGATACATACACGAAATAATCGAATACAAAACTAAAACAGTAACCACACACATTGAGACTATATACACACATGAACTATATACACACACAGTGACTATCAGCATATATACAAACACAGTGACTATATACATATAAACACAATGATACAAACACACAGTCGCAATAAACATAGTCGCGTATGCAATAGATACACAGTCACGACAATGAAACTATATACACACATTGGATATGCTCACAAACACAAACACAAACACAGTGATATAGAAACACAATGACTATATACATGCAATAGATACATACAAACACACAGTCGCATATACAAACAGAAACTAAAAAAATATATACGCAAACAGTGACTATATACATACAAACACACAAACACAGTTACGATAGAACACACACAGTCGCAATAAACATACATACATAGTGAAGAGGAGAGAGGCGGAGCTTCAAGTGGAGTTGGCGTGGTGGGGGCAACGACGGAGAGGGAGGATGGGATGGAGCGAGCTTAGCGGGGCATGACGGCGGTGGGCGGCAAGGGCGACGATGTAAGGGCTTTGAGAGAGAGAGAGAGAGAGAGAGAGAGAGAGAGGGGGTAGAGGTGGGCAGAGAGGGAGTGACAGAGAGTGAGTGTGTTGGGTAGAAAATGAGAATGGGATGGGATGCATTTTGGGGGGAAAAACCACTGATCTCAACCATCAAATCTTCAAAAAACCCATCTCAACCATCCAAAAAATGTCCCCCTCACATTTGTCTCTCAATTTCAAAAACCTTCTTGCTTTATTATATAGATGTTATATATATATATATATATATATATGCACGTGTGTGGCCAAGCTTATGTGAAGCTTTAATGGAGAAGATTTCCTGCAAGTTGGTAAGCTATTGGCAACAAGATTTGAGAAAAATCTATAAGAAATCTGAAGCAGTTGAGGAAAAAGATTGGAGACAAGATTGATGTATAATATAATTATCTATTAGATTAATTACATTTATTGTAATTATCTTTTAATATAATTATCATTAGGTGGTCCTATTTATCTGAGAAATATTTTTAAACCATTAGGTAATTATCTCCTATAGTATTTATCCACTAGATAAAGAGTGATAATTGTCTTTCAAATTGAATCAAACTAATTTGATGCGATTAGTTTGAATAAAGATAGACATTAAATAGTCTATAAATAGAGGGTTCCTCTATTGGAAAAATAACACGGTCATACAGACAGTGGAAAGCAGTTTGGGTCCCCAATCAAGTCCAAATCTGAGGGCATACACCATCGTTGTGCATTTGGCTGATTGATTGGAAGCATCCAACTCAATTACAATCAGGTTTTCATACAAATAATGGCTAGAGGTAAGTGCGTTTATTTTTAATTATTCTTACAGTTGGTATCAGAGCCATTTGTATCTCTGCCTTATTTATTGATTAAATTTTGTATCTGTTGCATGACGATTTATGATTGGGGAAATGAGTTGTTATTCTGCACAATATTTTGGCATGTATTGTTTGTATTTAAGCAGAATATGATCATTGCCTGTACCTGTGTATGTCTCAGCCATTCATGTCACTGCAACCATGGGGTAGCAGTGACTATTAGCTGAGCTGCCGACTGCTGCCATGGGAAGCCATTGCTGTTGCTTCGTGGCCGATGGTTTGGCCAGACGCCATGGACGCCCCCTTGACCGCGGCTTTGCGATTGCTTAGCCATCTTCGAACAGCCATGGCTTTAAGTTTTGCCATGGATGATGGCCAAAGCTTTTCACTGTGTTCGCATCTCGGGTTTTTCCCATGGTTGGTCGAGCATCAGGGCTTCCTCTTAGGCGACGACCCGTGTTGTTGGCCATTACAGTAGGCGTAACCATGGCCGATGGGTCTCTGTTTGGCTGTGTGCGTTCTGCCATGGCTGGATGCGTGGATGACGTGGGTCTTCAATTTGGCTGGTTAATCACAAGCGACTGTCATGGGTGTGGGCTGATGGAGGCGATGACCAGAAGAGCAAGAGGGAGGCGGTTATGGCGCCTCGCAGACCTGCGCGACGTTCGTCGTCGCGATGGTAGTCATCGATGGCTGCGATGGCGGTTGGTGGTGGCAGCTATGGCGTGGCGTCGAAGGCGGTTGGTGGCGGCGGCGATGGCGTTTTCAGAGAGGCGACGGCGGCAAGGGTTTGTAAAACCCTTGCTGCTTGAAGGGGAAGAAGAAGGTGGGTCGACCCATTGGGTTTTCGGGTCGACCCACCGAGTCGATCTAGGCTGCATATGTGGGGCGCGTGTGGCCCACGCGCCATACGGGGCGAAGTTGGCCCACGTGCCCATGCCACTGCTATACATTTGCACAACCACGCGCCTTGGAATTTAATTTTTTTTTTTACAGCTTATAATAATTTAATTTTTATGCAATTGATTATATTAATTTCTTCTTTAATTGTTAAATTGCATGCTTAATTAAATTATTTATATTTTGATCATGATAATATTTATGCATATGCAATTAATTATAACCTCATGTTAATTATTGATACATGATTAAGTGAATTCATATTGTTTATGCATAATTATTGGTGTTTATATATGCATAAATTAATTTCTTGCTTATGCATGATTTATTGTGATTAAATTATTTAAATGTCATGTGATTAATATGATTTTGATTAATTAAAGACTAGCCACAGCATCTTTAATTAATTGAAATTATATATTGAGTTGCAAAGATCACATGAGGTTAAATGACATTAATTGTGATTAATCATATTGAATACAATAAATTTTATTCCACAGGAATTTTTGTTGTATTTGAAGTGATTAATTAGGATGTGATAATAAATTATTTTCTTAATTTGCCCACATGAATTAAGAAAAGGAATATAATTTGTCAATCACATCATGAAGTTTATATTATGAATCAATTTAAATGTAGTAGCTTAGCCCACAGGCAGTTGTTATATGTTAGTGATTCATAATTGTTGCATGCTTTACATTGGTAAAACATGACATTAAATTATATTAACCTCACATTGAGTTACATGAGTATGATTATATGTTTATTTTTGCAGTTGCTTTACCTGTGAATTTATCTGATATGAAGTGTGACGTTTCTGATTTGAATGGTGATAACTATAAGGAGTGGAAGGACAGGATTCTTCTACAATTAGGGTGCATGGACTTTGACTATGCAATCCGAAAATCTGAACCACCTGCAGTCAATCCTTGTAGCACTAAGGCTCAAATTGCTGAGCATGAGAAATGGGAGCGATCTAATCGCCTCAGTATGATGTTCATTCGAACTAAGATTTCTGCTAGTATTCGTGGTTCGATTCCAGAATGCAAGACAGTCAATGAGTTGCTGAAGGCTATTGATGAACAGTTTGAGTCTTCAGATAAAGCACTTGCCAGTATCCTAATGACGAAGTTATCATCAATGAGGCTCACCAGTATTAAAGGTGTGCGCGAGCACATCATGAAGATGAGGGACATTGTAGCTCAACTGAAATCCCTGGAGGTTACGATGTCGGATTCTTTTCTTGTGCATTTCATTTTGAATTCTCTCCCACAGCAGTATGGTCCCTTTAAAATTTCTTATAACACACATAAAAATAAATGGTTTATTAATGAATTATTGACCACGTGTGTTCAAGAAGAAGGGAGGCTGATTATGGAAATGAGAGATATTGCATATATGGCCACTCAAGGAAAGAATAAGTTTGCTCAAGCAAGGGATAAAGGAAAAGGTAAAATACCCATCCAGCCTAAAGTAAAGAAGGAATCCAAGTGCTTCTTTTGCAAAAAGAAAGGACACCTAAAGAAGGATTGCCTCAAATTTAAGGCATGGCTTGAGAAGAAAGGTAATCTAACCTTACTTGTATGTTATGAATCTAATATGATTGATGTTTGTCATAACACATGGTGGATTGATTCTGGTTCTACAATCCATGTTGCAAATACCTTACAGGGTTTTCTAAACTAGAGGAAACCAATGGGAAGTGAACAAAGCATCTATACAGGCAACAAGATGCGTTCACATGTGGAGGCAATTGGGACATGCAGGCTAATTTTACATTTTGGCTTTGTTTTAGATTTAGAAAAGACTTTTTATATTCCCAGTTTCTCTAGGAATTTAATTTCAGTTTCTAGACTCATACCTTTTGGATATTCCTTTAATTTTATGAAAAACTCATTTGATTTATTTTATAAATCTGAGCTTGTTGGGAATGGTACATTGTCTGATGGTCTTTTCAAAATTAATTTACAAAACAATGCCTCTCATAATGTAATACATGCCCAAAATAATGCAGGTATTAAAAGATGTGTAATGAATGAGGATTCCTCTATGTTGTGGCACAAGAGATTAGGACACATCTCCATTGAGAGACTTAGAAGATTAGTAAATGATGGAGTACTCAATGCTCTTGATTTTACTGATTTTCATACTTGTGTAAACTGCATAAAGGGAAAGCAGACTAATAAGTCAAAGAAAGGTGCCAAGAGGAGTACAAAAATATTGGAGATCATACATACGGATATTTGTAGTCTAGATATGGACGCGTATGGTCAGAAATACTTCATCTCATTTATTGACGACTATTCACGATATATGTATCTCTACTTGCTTCATAATAAGAACGAAGCATTAGATGCCTTTAAGGTTTTCAAGGCAGAAATAGAGAAGCAGTGTGATAAACACATTAAGATCGTGAGGTCAGATAGAGGTGGGGAGTATTATGGAAGACACACTGAGGATGGACAGGCACCTAGTCTGTTTGCTAGGTTTCTCGAGGAAAATGGGATTGTGGCGCAATACACTATGCCAGGGTCTCCGGACCAGAATGGCGTAGCTAAAAGGAGAAACCGAACATTATTGGACATGGTGAGGAGTATGCTTAGCAACTCCAAGCTTCCTAAATCCTTGTGGACTGAAGCTCTTAAAACGGCAGCGTATATATTAAACAGGGTTCCAACCAAGGCTGTCCCTAAGATGCCATTTGAGTTATTTAAGGGTTGAAAACTGAGTTTGCGACATATACGCACTTGGGGATGTTCGTCTGAAGTAAGAGTTTACAATCCACAAGAAAGGAAACTAGACCCATGGACTGTAAGTGGGTATTTCATTGAATATGCGAAAAAATCCAAGGGATATAGATTCTATTGTCCATCACACATCACTAGGATTGTGGAATCAAGAAATACAAAATTTCTTGAGAATGACTTGATCAGTGGGAGTAATCAATCTCAGAATTTGGATTCTTCTGAGAAAGATTGTTCAAATATTCTGACTCCCATTCTAAGTGAAAGACTGACTGAAGATCATAGTACCCCTCAAGATCAAATGGGTGTTATACATCCAGTCTTTGATATTCCACAAGCTGCCGATAGCAATCTAGAAGATTCAGTTGTGCAAGATCAGGAGGATATTGACACAACATTAAGAAAATCAACTAGAATAAAGAAATCAGCCATACCTAATGACTATGTTGTGTATCTTCAAGAGTCATGTATTTGATTCTTTCTTAAGAGTAAGGAGAAATGGATATAAGGTGTTTCATTGGTCAGATAAAATGTATGGACCAAGTGGGAGACTGTAATTATCTATTACATTAATTACATATATTGTAATTATCTTTCAGTATAATTATCATTAGGTGGTCCTATTTATCTGAGAAATATTTTTAAACCATTAGGTAATTATCTCCTATAGTATTTATCCACTAGATAAAGAGTGATAATTGTCTTTCAAATTGAATCAAACTAATTTGATGGGATTAGTTTGAATAAAGATAGACATTAAATAGTCTATAAATAGAGGGTTCCTCTATTGGAAAAATAACACAGTCATACAGACAGTGGAAAGAAGTTTGGGTCCCCAATCAAGTCCAAATCTGAGGGCATACACCATCATTGTGCATTTGGCTGATTGATTGGAAGCATCCAACTCAATTACAATCAGGTTTTCATACAAATAATGGGTAGAGGTAAGTGTGTTTATTTTTAATTATTCTTACATAATATATACATATATCTGTGCGCGCATGTGCGGGATGGAAAGCTTTTGTGAAGACTTTATGGCTAAGTTTTGATGCAAGTGGGATGCAAGAGTGGTGGCCAGGGTAGCTTAAGTTGGTGGGATGCCTATAAATAAAGGGAGAAGTTGAGAGAAATGGGAAGAGGAGATGGAGAGAACCGATGGCCAAGCAAATGGCAGACAGATGACAACAAGCAGTGGGCATGATAGCATGACTGTGGGCGGTAACAATAACCATTGTGGTGCAGCGGTGGTCTAGCAAGGCTGGTGGCAGTCGGCGAGGTCGGCGGAGGCCAGCAAGGCCAACAGCAGGGCTGGCGTAGGCCCAGGCAATGGTGGCTAGGGGGCTGGCGCGCGCAGGTTAAGCATGAGGAAGAAGAAGAAGGAAGAAGAAAAGAAAGAAAAAGGAAAAAAGAAAAACAAAAAAAAAAGAAAAAGAAAAAAATGGAGAAAAATATAAAACAATTTCAAAAAATTCAAGGAGAATTTAGGAATTTATTTAGGGCTTGAGGAATGTGCCTGAAGCCAGGAAATCATCTAGGCACGAGAATCGAGGTCAGGCATGAATTTCTAGGAATCCCGAATTAAGTTCGAGATGAGACTTCAGAACTCAAACTCTTGTTTTTGTATAAAGTTCCTATTGCATGAAAATGTGTTTTGTGAGAATCCTGTATGCAAACTCCTGTTATTCTCTAGCACAAAATCATGTTGCACATATGAACTGTGTTTTCTGAAAAATATATGTTGTTGGTTTTCAGTTGTTGTATTTATAAAATTCCTGTGGCCATACTGTTTTACTTATCAGTTGTTGCCCGAAGGCAAAAGTCTGAATATCCCCCGAGAGGCGCTATGCGTGCGCCATCGAGAAAGCTCTTGTGGGGAAGACCATGAGCCTAAGGGATAGTGGATGTGGTGCTTGTATGAGTTCTATGAGGTCGGGCCAAGGTGGCCTGGTTAGGGACCTCCCAAGAGGCGTTATGCGTACTCCATTGAGAAAGCTCTTGTTAGAAGAGGCTAACATCTTCACAAGGCACTTCAGAGTAGTCCTCATACATTTTATACTAGTTCATGCATTTATGTAAACTGTTTTGGAGTTCTCACTAGAAGGTTCATCTTCTATTTTGACTGTGTCCTTAAAATATTCAAATGTTCCAAGTTCGAAAAACGATTCTAAGGGAAAGGAGAAGAATAAGCTTGTTTTGTGGATTGTAACATGTTTTTAAGTATGTATGAGAAATTCAGTTGATGCAAACCTTAGTATGTTTTGGTTATGTTTGAGACATTCGGTTATCACTTTCGAGAGATATCCATGTAATCTATTTTGTAGACGTCTTGAACGGTTTCAAGTAAATCACACTAAAGGTCACCAAGTTTTGGTACCTTTTGCATTGTGGTCACTAAATTTCAACTCCCTGCAAAGTGATCATAAAAGTTTAAAATGTTTGGCAATTTAATCATTTTTGACGTACACTCACTGGAGCTTCTGTCGTGGCAATGACGTGGTGCTGAAGTGGCGATGACATGGTAAACAATAACTGAGTGTATAAAAACTACCAATAAAAATGTAACACGAGGCACAACCCCCCCCCCCAAAAAAAAAAAAAAACAAACCCGTTCTCATTTCCCCTCTCTCTCTCTCTTTTTGCCTGCGTTTGCAACCTTCTCTTCCTTCTCCATACGTGGCCGAAGCAGTCGCAGGTGGTGACGAAGCATCAGGTGACCAAAGGCAGTAGTGAAGCAGCAGTAACTGGCGGGGTGAAGTAGAGGCGTTGATGGCAATGGCAGTGAACAACGACTCCCTATCTCTTTCTTTTCCATGCATGACCAAAGCATTTGGAGGCAACGGCAAAGCATCGAGTGACCAGAGGCGATAGTGGCAGTGGCAGCGAAGCAGCAGTGACCGCGCGGGTGAAATAGCAGCTGGTGAAGCGGAAGCGTTGATGGCAGTGGTGAAGAACAACGATGGAGGCGACGAAGAACAACGATTGAGGCTGCAACGAATGACAATTAAGGTGGCGACGGAGGCGAACAACTGTGATCGATGACGAGAAAGGGAGTGTTACAGACGCAGGCAAAAAGAGAGAGAGGAAAAAGGAAAATGGGTTTTAAGGGGGGAGGGGTTGTGCCACGTGTCACATTTTTATTAGCAGTTTTTATACCCTCGGTTGACTATTTACCATGTCATTGCCACTTCAGCGCCATGTCATCGCCACGACAAAAGCTTTGGTGAGTGTACGCTGAAAAGTCTTAAATATGATCAAATTGAAAAACATCGTAAACTTTTATGATCACTTTGCAAGAAATTGAAGTTTAGTGATCACATTGCAAAAAACACCAAAGTTTGGTGACTTTTAGTGTGATTTACTCAACAATTTCTTATATGATAAATAAAGCGTTATGGTTATATATCATATCAGGTTCGATCTAGTTTCCCCATTTGTAATCATAACACCTGTCTTAACTATTTGATCATTGGGTCTGATAAGCTCGAGGTTATGCACAAAATAGTTAAAAAAAGATAAGATATCTAATAATCTCTTTATTTTCTGCAGATACATCAAATGGCTTCATTGCACCCACTTACTAGAAATCTTAACAATCACCAACTAATTGGACCAAATTTTAATGATTGGCTCTTAAACTTGAAACTGATTTTGAACTTGGAGAAAATTACTTATGTGTTGAATGCTCCCATACTTGTGCCTGCTCATGATGATCAACAAATTGAAATTGTTCATCAAAGCATTACTCCAGAAGAGTAAGATACTATCACCAAATGAAGAGATGATAATCTCACCGCTAGGAGTTATATGCTTGTTTCAATGAGTAGTGAATTATAGTGTTAGCATATGAATATGCTTGACACATACTCTATCATCACACACCTACAAGAGTTGTATGGTAAGCAAAGTCAGAGTGCAAGATATGAGATATCTAAGGCATTATTTAGGGCAAAGATATCTCTAGGAGGATCAGTAGGAGAACACATTCTCAAAATGATCTCCTTGTCAGAGAAGCTGAAGGATTTGGGGGATGAGTTGAATCTTCACCTCCAAATTGATTTGATCTTTCAGTCTTTGCCAGATTCGTATGGGAATTTCATACGAATTTCTATATGAATAAAAAAGAGTGTACCTCGGCAGAGTTAATGAACATGCTCATTACGGCACTGGCAACATGAAATCGGGTACTTTGATGGTTGTTGCCTCTTCCAATAAGCCAATCATGTTTTATGTAATTGATCATACTTTACATTGGGACTCTTTATCTTCAATTGTTATTGCAAGGCATTATGTTTTATTTGTCATTGATGGTTGTCATAATTATTTATTGCAATCCATACTTGACAAAGTCCATAGATCAAATAGGCTCATGGAATACAGTCATGTATAGAGATGACAATCATGAAACATATTCCTTATAAGCCTTGATCTTAAATGTTTCTAATCATAGAGTTATTAGGATTGGACACTAATAACTCGAATAGACTAGCACATATGATGCATGCTCAATCAGGGGAATGTCTTGTTTCATGGACATTAGTGTGTGGACACTAGTGCATATATGTGGGTGCTTATTATAAGAATAAGTACACTGAACTAACCCGCTACAGAATTCCTAATGGTTATTGTTTAATGTCGAATTTGAACTCTTATGTTGCAAGAGTGCAGATTGATCCTTAGACTTGAGATATCATGGTAGTCTTGTATTTAACTGGTTACGCTTTGGTGCTTTTATGGATTCTAATGGAGTCATTGACAAACTATCACTGGGCGTGGCCTTATCACATATGAAGGCTTGTGAATTTCGAAATAGGATTCATCACTTATCGTTAAGATAAGAGGATGCCCTATGTATTTTGATGATTTCATGAGTGAGGAAATCCTTGGCCAAGGTGAGGTGGAAATCAAAAGATGTTTTGATTTCACCTATCAAGTCATAAATCTGGAATGGATACATAGTTATTGAATGATTGGGGTTTCGTCATAAAACCGTACCCTAAATTCAATCGGGATAGATTGATGAAAGGATTTTACAACACGATAATTGCAATTGAAAATGTCTGTGTTTTCCATCGTTGGCTAGGTATTCATGGCATGTTGCTAGATGTTAACCATGATATATAGGGTTTTAGAATTAATTTGATTAATTCTAAAACTATTAATTAAAGAGTTTAATTAAGAAGCCCATGAGATGTCTTAATTAAGAAACCTATAAGTTTAATTAAAGAGTTTAATTAATCTAATAAGTTGGGTCTTGAGATAACCCAATAGAATTGGCCCTACATCTAGTCTAATGGTGGACCTAAGGGGTCACACACTTAGATCGAGCCCATTCCACAATTAAAAATGAGAGAGTCAGCCTAACGTGATTAGCGGCCGGGCCTAAAATGTTTAGGGTTTTTTCCAAGGCGTGATTAAGGTCCTTGAACTCTATTTATATGTCGCTTAAGAAGCTGAAAAAATATAGAAAATTTTTGTGCCTCTCAAAAGGCGTTTAGGGTTGCTAGCACAACCAAGGTGTTCGTGGAAGGATCGATCGTGTGGACCGACTTAGAGGAGATCGTGCTTGCGTCTCTGGGGATTGAAATCAGGTAGAAATGAACCCAACACGATCGTGGGTTCCTAACAAGGGAAAGGTAAGAAAAATGTCACATGAGTACCACAGGGGGCCAAAACAAAAAGTAAGAAGAAGAGAAAAGTTGTTAAAGGAAAATGTTTTCATTGTAGCAAGGACGAGCACTGGAAGAGGAACTGCAAAGATTACCTCAGTTCCTTGAAGAAGGAAGCCGAAGGTATGATGATAGTTCACGAGTATTTTTTCATTGCTCATTCTTTTACTTTATGGATTCTAGATTCTGGAGCGATAACTCATGTTTGTACTTTTGTACAAGATTTGGAGCAAAGTAGAAGTCTCGCAGATGATGCGATCGTGCTGAAGGTGGCAAACGGTGCAAGAGTTACAGTCACGACTATCGGCACTGTTACTTTATCTTTATCACATGGGCATAGTTTAGTTTTAAATAATTGTTTATGTGTACCTGGAGCTTTTAAGAACATTATTTCTATTCCTACTTTGGTAAAAGAGAATTATGAATTTTCTTTTAAGAATAATGTTTGTGAGATTTATTTTGGAAATAAATTGATTGCTTCTGGTAATTTTGTCAATGGTCTTTACATTTTGAATGTAACCATTGATGATGATAAACATCTGCATGTATTGAATAATGACAAGAGACAAAGGGATAACCCAAATCCCAAAATTCTGTGGCATCATCGATTGGGTCATATAGGGGATGACAGGATCATTAAGTTAGAGAAAGATGGGCTTCTTGGCCCATTGAATTTTGAGCCTCATCCAACATGTGAATCTTGTATCATAGGCAAAACGACCAAATTGCCATTTGTTGCATAAGGGATAGAGTTACAGAATTGTTGGGACTCATACATTCTGATGTATGTGGGCCAATTAATGTAATGTCCTGAGGAAGTTATCAATACTTCATAACTTTTACAGATGATATATCTAGATATGGATATGTTTATCTCATGAGACATAAATCTGAATCTTTTGAAATGTTCAAAGATTTTAAAGCTGAAGTAGAAAATCAAACTAGTAAAAAGATAAAAGCTTTACGATCAAATCGTGTAGGCAAATATCTAAGTCACGAGTTTGAAGATTGCCTTAAGGTCTCGGGTATTATTTCACAACGTACTCCACCAGGATCACCTCAATTGAATGGGGTTTTAGAAAGAAGGAATCGAACTCTATTAGATATGGTTTTAAAGCATGTTAAGTTATTCTGACTTACCATTGTTCCTGTGGGGTTATGCCCTTCTTATTGCAATATACCTTCTAAATAAAGTACCTTCCAAGTCAGTTCCTACAACACCACATGAGATATGGTTTGGTAGGAAACCAAGTCTTAAACATGTTAAGATTTGGGGATGTATAGCTTTTGTGAAAAAGCTTAAATCAGAAAAGCTTGAGATTCAATCTTTAAAGGGTAGTTTCATAGGTTATCCTAAGGATACCTTAGGATATGAATTCTATATTCCTGAGCTACCATAAGTAGTTGTTAGTAGAAACACCATTTTTCTTGAAATTAGTTTATTCAAGAAGGTTGAACAAAAAGGAAAATAAAACTTGGTGAAGGGTTTGCCGAACCTGAATCTATTCCACAAGATGTCCAATTACTAAGTGAGCAGCTAAGGCCGAGTGTTGCACCTTCCAATAGGAGGAGTGAAAGGATACCTCGAAAACCTGAGAGATATGGTTTCCTAAGTGAACAAGATTTTTTCATAATAGGAGACCATGATTACTCAGATGACCCTGCCACTTATCGAGAGGCGATGTCAGATATCGACTCACGAAGATAGCTAAAGGCTATAAAATTCGAAATAGATTTCATGTATTCGAACCAAGTCTAGACTCTTGTAGATCAACCAAAAGGTATAGTACCTATCAGATGTAAATGGGTCTTAAAGAAGAAGATAGGTTTTTAATGTAAAGGTAGAGACCTACAAAGTAAGACTAGTGGCGAAAGGTTATCACAAAGGCAAGGTGTTGACTATGAGGAAATCTTTTCTCCAGTCGTCAAACTTAAATCCATCAGGATTCTACTAGCCATTGCTCCTCATTATGATTATGAGATTTGACAGATGGATGTGAAGACAACCTTCCTAAATGGTTATATAGATCAGGATATTTATATGGAACAACCTGAAGGCCTCACACCCAAGGATCAAATAGGGAAGGCATACAAGCTTAAGAGATCCATTTATGGTCTTAAGAAAGAATCTAGGAGTTTGAACATTAGTTTTGATAATGAAGTCAAATTGTTTGGGTTCATTCAAAATGTTGATGAGCCTTGTGTATACAAAAGGTTACTAGGAACGCGATTGCGTTTTTGATCCTATATGTCGATGACATCCTACTTATTGGGAATGATGTAGGATTGCTATAAAAAATAAAATCTTGGTTGTCAAGCACGTTTTCCATGAAAGATTTGGGAGAAGCTGCTTACATTCTTGGCTTTCGAATCTATAAGGATAGAACCAAGAGATTGAAAGGGCTCTCCCAAACTAAGTACATAGAAAAAGTGTTGAAGAGGTTCAACATGAAGGAATCCAAGAGAGCCCTGCTACCATTTAGACATGGAATCCACCTCTCTGGAGATACGTGTCCCAAAACACAAGAAGAGAGAGATCGCATTTCTAGGATTCCTTATGCTACGGCAATAGGAAGCTTCATGTATGTGATGTTATGTACTAGGCCTGATATTTCTCATGCTATAAGTGTAACAAACAAATATCAGTCTAATCCGGGTGAGCAACACTAGATTGCTATTAAGAACATCCTTAAGTACTTGAGAAGGACTAAAGATTTGATTCTTACATATAGAATAAGAGAACTTCAAGTGGAACTTAAAGTGGCTTGCGCGCGAGCTGCTTCCAGCGAGGCCGGAGGCCTGTGCTCGGCCGGCGGGAGGCGCCAGCTATAACACCTCGTACCATCGAAGGGCGTGTCACTATGCTGGGGCCCATCGTATCCATACATATCTCTTCCCTTATACATTTCTCATACATCAAATGCCGTATCACAAAGGGAAGCCCCCCAGCAAATCATTCACAATGCGAAAGCGATAATCGAAACCTGATACGGTACATACCTAAATTCACTTTATATAATATCATAAAGAATTCGTACCATATATTACCATCATATCCTCAAATACATAAATACATTGAGACACGTCTCCCGAGATAGCATCTAACACCCTAGGTGCAATCCTATGAAACCTCGAATACATACATAGCCATTTCTCAATAAATAAAATACTAGAATCTCCTACTGAATCCATCGGCCACGCCATCACGTGCCGTCATATCTCAACCTGCTCCTTGCCCTAACTGCAAGTCTCAACTGAAACGTTGAATGTTCCAGGGGCATAACCCATTAGAAGATGAAACTTCTAGTAAGGGTCCAAAAACATATATATGAATGCATGATGCAATGACATGAACAACATTTGCGCCCTTTAATATAACTTCCCAGGCCCACCAGCCCGGCTAGGAATCCTAGGCAAATCCCGAACCTCTGCAGGATAAGCCTAACGTTATTCCCTCAATGCCCTAGGGGAATTACGGCTACACTCTGGGGGCGACATCCCTTTCCCATGCACAAATATCAATATGACAATAATATCGTGTAATACAAATATCACGACTTTCAATGCAATATGACAAATGAATATTGCAATTCATAAATAACATGCATATATAATAATCATATCTTAAATATAAGTTCTTGTGAGAATACCACTCACCTTTGCCCAAAGATCAAGACACCTCGAAAAGCATGCATTACCTTGATATGCGTGCCTGACCTCAATTTTTGTGCCAACTCTCAAAAGTTGCACCAATCTCATCATCTCGATCTCCTCAATCATAAAATAATATGTAATCACTAAATATCCTCAATATTCTATTTATTTCCTATTTCCTTTCATTTTCCTTCATTTTTCCTTCTAAAAATCTCAATAATTATATCGAGACTATTTTCTCAAATCTAACTCCATAATAATTCATCATATGCTATGAACTTCAAAGGAAAAATACTGAACTTACCGAATATTACGTTTTCACGCAAAACGAGGCTCTTTGGTGTGAAAACCGAGACATCGGGAATCCCAAATCCCAATCTTTTTACACAAACCTCCCTAAAATATTTTTCTCTATTTTTCAGAATTTTTCCCATGCCTCATGCGCCCCAACATGCTAGGCCGAGTGGGCGCGCGTGAGGGACCTCACGTGACCGGCACGTGCCGGTCGTCTTCTCAGGCGACGGCTGTGCCGGCAATCCTAGTTCTCTCCGCCATCATCTTCCTCTCTTCCAGTCGATCCCAATGGACCTTCTTGGGCCTCGAAAGGAGCATCGGAGGTGCCCCAACCGAAGGCTCGAAGCCTCGGCCAGCCGCACCGCCACCACTTTCCGGCGACCCTCAAACAACCTTCAAACCTTGACCAAAATGGCCTAAAATCTCTAGATAGCTTCTTCAAGCCATGGGCAACAAAAGCCCCATGGTATTGACTCTCAATTTGTTCGAAAACACGGTCGATTTGCAGCTTCTTTTTCTCCAATTTTTGGTCACTTCATACGCCTATTTATAGGCAAATTCGAACGCCCCAAAGCCCTTGACCGCCTTACCCATCACCATAGAAGTCTCACCCGCCCCTGGGTGAGCCTCGAATCGGCTCCAACGGACCAGAATCATGACTTGCAGGTCACGACAATCTGACCAGTTTCTGGTCAGCTTTTTTTTCAAAATCCGACCGCCATGATGATTGTTGGTTGGCCAAGCCTTTACAAAAGTTGGTCTCCCGACCAAGCCTTGTGCAACCCCGTGGTTGTATCGGCCGAAATCGACGACCAGAGACCCCATGGTCGAATCCCATTGGCTAAACTTTGCTGAAATTGCACTTTAGCCCCTTAACTTTCGGCTATTTTCATTTTAGTCCATTTCTCTTAACCCCTAAACTTTCCATAATTTCATTTAAGACCCTCAGGTCCTAAAACATCAGGTTGACCCTTGAGGATTCCAAAAATATCTCATTTCAGCCTCCCTCTAGCAATTTTCAAAAACTGCACTTAGGCCCGAATCTTTGTTTTGGCCTTAAACCCATTCGTTTCTTCTTAAAACCTCTGAAGGATTGTTCCTTATGAAAAACTGAAGCCCCCTCAAGCTTTCATTGACTTCCGAAAAGTCGTCTATGACAATTTGATTTTCCAGCCTATTTGGGAGCTGCTCTTTTAGCTGTTCCAAAAACCGTTCTCGATCTGATTTCTTTCGGCACCATAAAGCCCATCTTAGGGTGCTCATTAATGCCACATCAATTTCCTTTGGCATCTCAGCTCCAAGGTACTCCTGGCAGCCGATTCAGTAATCTATACGGTAATAAATTACCGTTATACCCTCAATTTATCCTTAAATTTCATTTTTGCCCCAAGATAAATTACCCTTGAGTCCTTTAGAATTTCTCGAGTATTACATTCACCCCTCCTTAAAAAAATTTCAGCCTCGAAATTTTCATCTGACAGTCAGGTAACTAAGACATAACATAGCTCATTATCTGAACACCTCAAATCTAATATCTATTTGATCCTTTGGCAAACACCTCTCGGTTTGCATTCCTTACACAAGCAAGGCTTACAAGCATACCGTGTCATTCACATAACTTCCTCTTGTGGCTCTTATCAGACGACCACACATCTTTCATTATTCTAGGCACGCACATTCTACCCTGAAACTTTGAGAATGCCCTCTTGCATTTCAAAAATCATAACTCTTGGACTAGCCAATAATCATTAATCATAGAAAAGTACACTTGTCAACCACCCTTGCCTTTGTATCTCGTTCACCAGATCCAGCTAAACAACCAAGCTAGCTATAAAAAATAGACGATCCATTCGGCACTACCATCATAGTTGGCAGGCTAACAAGCCTCTAACTTCATCTGACACTCACAGCTATCCACTAGGTCTTGCGTTGGGCACCTCTCTGCCACGCGTCTGGTGATACGAAGTAGTGCAGTCATAGTCCTAAAGGAACTCCATCAACCGTTGTTACCTCTCGTTTAGCTCCTTCTGCGAGAACTCATACTTCAGGCTCCTCGTGGTTCGTGAGCATATCAATGCCCCATCATTTTGGTAGTGTCTCCATAACCTTGAGAGCACATACCACTTTTACCAGCACCAAGTCATATATCGGGTAGTCCTTTTTGTGCCTTGGCATGATCCACATGCCATCATTCAGTTCTGTTGCATTATCATGCAACCCGATCCTTTGAGCTATCACAAGCTCTTACTGCCCCTGGCAGTTCATTCTCATTCGACTCTCTTCACGAGTCTTTTCATGGACATAACTATTTCAGAGAGTCCCCTTATTCGAACCCCTGACAATAGCTTGTCAACCTAAAAAACTTTCCATCATTTCATAGACAGGTAGGGATCCTATCACAACACTCCGGTCCATTGGAACTTCGATCCTAGTCAAACCATAACAGTCACGGTAGTACCTAAACTTTGGAATCTGACCGTCTCCTTGGCAGTACGCTAAGCAACTTAGACCCTGAGTCCCTGACTCATACCGCGAGACAGCTACCTAGCTTCCCCGATACGTTGATCATAAGCTCTTTACTAGCCTTCATACCTTGGTCCTTGGGCTCAGATCCGCTGTTACAGGCCACACACCCATGGTGCTATTGTCTTTCTAGAGCCTCCTTGTCCCATCTCCGAGAGTTGTAATTGACCCGACTCCCGTCACTTCTGATACTTTTCAATACCAGCCTAAATCTCCAAATCTTACAGATCCTCGATCATATTCAGAGTTACATTCACTTAGGTTTCTAACCTTTCCTCGAACCATCCTTTATTCAAAACATTTGGCTCATCTCTCGAAATCTATTAGGACATCATACCTTTTAGAAACTTCTGATCCTTACGGTGCTTATGACAATCAATTCTGATTTCACGTTCACCATCATAGAGCCTCATGCTCTCATCAATTCTTTCATAATCTGCTTACTACCTAGCAAGCCAATCTCATTCATAACATCTATCACGATGTTCCTTAACATTTTCCTCAATATTCATCATGTGTCTCCCTATCCGAGGAGGACACCAATATATTATCAATTATGAGATCCTCAATGTTCCTTATGTGTCTCCCTATCTGAGGAGTATACCATATATCATCAATAGACACAATTACCAATGCGACTTCAATGCGAATGGTACATTGGTCAAATCATCAATTTCGAGATTATCATCTCAATATCCTTATCATCGAAACATCGATGTTAGAATACCTTATTTCTTTATCTTAACCTCGATCACATATCAATCATAAATAACCCAGCCTCTTGCGGCTGTTTCACAATTCGTCAAATCTGAGGTACAAGATATCGTTTCTTAATTATCACCTCTTTCAAAACCTGATAATTTGCATCCTTAATCAAGCCACACACGGCTAATCATCCTATAACCTCAAGTTATCATTTGGCAATCATCATTAAGAAATAATCTCGTTAATACTTCTGAGAATATATCCTAACATCTCCCAATTCTTCTTACGGCTTTTCACTGAGCTCAAGTGCCCGTACCATATCTCGACAAGCTTCTTATTTCCATAACCTGCTGACATCACTCAGCGATACATATCTCAATTTGCCCACCAAGGCTACCTAGACTAGCTATCTAGCCATACGAAAGTTCTAATCTCCAAAATCGAAAATCTCCAATCCTCAATCAACTTGGGTCTACAGCTTCTCTTACTACTACCTAACATCTTGGCACATCTTCCATCATCTTGATTCTCTCAATCACGTCCAAGATTTGCACAATCTTCAAGATGACAATCCATAGATCCTCAATCATTTCTTTTGAGAAATTCATTAAGATTCATAAACCGATCAATCCTCAAAAATCCTGAATCAGATCACAATATCTGGTTCCATTTATCTTCCAAGAACTCGATCTCCTTTGCCATTATGGCTTTCCATTCATCATGGTGCATTTAAGCTCTCTTTGTCGGATTGACTACTGACCACTTTACCTGATTTCACAGGTTCGTTTAACATACTGAACCATAGTCACGACCTCTGTTGACTAGGTTTCCTTATCATTCCTTTAGGGTTGATACGACCCATCAAGCACCTCTTTCATTTTTAGTACCCGAACTCTACCTTGAGTCGAGACTACCATTTCCCTATTCATCGGTCAAGCCTTTGGACCAATCATGCTCCACTACCTGAAATCTCATTTACTAAGAATCTACTGACTCTCGCATTTAGTTCTTCAAATCCAGTTGACTATCGGCACCCAACCATTAAATTAGTTCTTCCTAGGCACTACTCTTTTCGTCAACCAGCACACAGCTGTCATCATCACCCCCATCATATGGTAGGCTTACTCCTACATCATACGTCGACCCTCACTCGAGTACATCCCGGGTGAAAACTGCACGGTCTTGTCGTAGTCCTCTAAGAACTATCATTCATCGTCGTTGCCCTGAGTCTAACTCCTTCTATAAGAACCTTCATTCTAGGCCCTTATCATGGCCTGGTGATTTCCTCACCTCATAGTTAGCGCCTACACGGCTCACGAGCATGCATCTTTCCTTTCCATTTCATACGTCAGGTAGCTTTCCTTTGAGCCACCCAACACGACCATCTCATGATCCCCTTTCAATCTTTAAATAGGACACACAGTCCATATTTAATCCATCTCTTTTAGATTCTTGAGACTTCCGGCCTCGATCAATCATAGCTAGTGGCACACCTCGCACCTATTAGGACTTAGATCTCCCCTACAAGGTACAAACCCTACTGTGTTGTCCCAGATATTCAACATCTGATCGTCTCCTCGGCAGTACACTAAGCAACTTAGACCCTGGGTCCCCTGACCCATACCACGAGACAGCTAACTAGCTTCCCCGGTACGCTGATCCTAAGCTCATAATAAGCCTTCTGCCTCGGTCCCTAGATCCAGATCTGTCACTGCGAACACCTATCAGTAGTGCTTTCACTCTGCTAGGGTTCCCTTATCCCGTCTTTGCGAGTCTCATCGGTTGCACCACTATCGCCTCATCAATTGACGCACTCATGCGCCATCATTTGGCCATCTTCGGCCTCTCGTTTGTCCCAATCTGTGGGATCCCATAACTTATTTCTGAGATACTAAATGATCCTCGAAAATCCTTATCCTTTTTTCCTAACTTATCAGCTAGGCCTTGACACATCAGACTAATCATTCATGATCTGATCATCTTCGATAACAACCAGTTATCCAATTTTTCCTTACAGTGATTTTGACTAATGTCCTCAAATCAATAGTCTCCAAAATCTCTCAGATCCATAATCATGGTTACCGAGTCATCCTTACATTCAAATCATATCATCGGATCTTTATTCCAATAGCTAGATCATTCTTCCAGTACTAGCTTCTATCAGGCATTCTACTATTCACCAGGAATAGTAGTCGTCTACTGAAATAGTGTCTATCATGAAGAGTACACCAGGTAAGTTCCCAGGAAAGAGTGGTGGGTCACAATGGATGCACTTAAGTACCAAGTCTTTCCATAGTCAGAACTAGCCTAGAAATGCACTTCCACTACAACGCACTTATCCAGTAACTGTCAATACCCAAATCTTACGGTGGCTTTACTTATCTAGCCACACACGACCTTTTCCCTAGGTTCGCTCTAATATCATCTATACTAGAGTCAGACATTTCCTTAAGTGACTCTTAAGGCTCAGACATTTCCTATGTCTTTACCAATTCCGCTCTGATACCAACTGTATCAAAGCCCACTTATGGCTTTTAATACATTCCGCTCTGATACCAACTGTAACACCCCGTACCATCAAAAGGCGTGTCACTATGCTGGGGCCCATCGTATCCATACATATCTCTTCCCTTATACATTTCTCATACATCAAATGTCGTATCACAAAGGGAAGCCCCCCAGCAAATCATTCACAATGCGGAAGCGATAATTGAAACCTGATACGGTACATACCTGAATTCACTTTATATAATATCATAAAGAATTCGTACCATATATTACCATCATATCCTCAAATACATAAATACATTGAGACACGTCTCCCGAGATAACATCTAACACCCTAGGTGCAATCCTATGAAACCTCGAATACATACATAGCCATTTCTCAATAAATAAAATACTGGAATCTCCTGCTGAATCTATCAGCCATGCCATCACGTGCTATCATATCTCAACCTGCTCTTTGCCCTAACTGCAAGTCTCAACTGGAACGTTGAATGTTCCAGGGGCATAACCCATTAGAAGATGAAACTTCTAGTGAGGGTCCAAAAACATATATATGAATGCATGATGCAATGACATGAACAACATTTGCGCCCTTTAATATAACTTCCCAGGCCCACCAGCCCGACTAGGAATCCTAGGCAAATCCCGAAGCTTTGCAGGATAAGCCTAACGTTATTCCCTCAATGCCCTAGGGGAATTATAGCTACACTCTGGGGGCGACATCCCTTTCCCATGCACAAATATCAATATGACAATAATATCGTGCAATACAAATATCACGATTTTCAATGCAATATGACAAATGAATATTACAATTCATAAATAGCATGCATATATAATAATCATATCTTAAATATAAGTTCTTGTGAGAATACCACTCACCTTTGCCCAAAGATCAAGATACCTCGAAAAGCGTGCATTACCTTGATATGCGTGCCCGACCTCGATTTTCATGCCAACTCTCAAAAGTTGCACCAATCTCATCATCTCGATCTCCTCAATCATAAAATAATATTTAATCACTAAATATCCTCAATATTCCATTTATTTCCTATTTCCTTTCATTTTTCTTCTAAGAATCCCAATAATTATATCGAGACTATTTTCTCAAATCTAACTCCACAATAATTCATCATAAGCTATGAACTTCAAAGGAAAAATACTGAACTTACCCGGATATTGTGTTTTCACGCAAAACGAGGCTCTTTGGTACAGTAACCGAGACATAGAGAATCCCAAATCCCAATCTTTTTTCACAAATCTCCCTAAAATATTTTTCTCTATTTTTTAGAATTTTTCCAATGCCCCACGCACCCCAACATGCTAGGGCGAGTGGGTGCGCGTGAGGGACCGCGCGTGACCGGCACGCGCTGGTCGTCTTCTCCGGCGATGGCTGTGCCAGCAATCCTAGTTCTCTCCACCATCATCTTCCTCTCTTCCAGTCAATCCCAATGGACCTTCTTGGGCCTCGAAAGGAGCATCGGAGGTGCCCCAACCGGAGGCTCGAAGCCTCGGCCAGCCGCACCGCCACCACTTTCCGACGACCCTCGAACAGCCTTCAAACCTTGACCAAAATGGCCTAAAATCTCCATATAGCTTCTTCAAGCCATGGGCAACAAAAGCCCCATGGTATTGACTCTCAATTTGTTCGAAAACACGACCCATTTGCAGTTTCTTTTTCTCCAATTTTTGGTCACTTCATATGCCTATTTATAGGCAAATCCGAACGCCCCAAAGCCCTTGACCGCCTTACCCATCACCATAGAAGTCTCGCCCGCCCCTGGGTGAGCCTCGAATCGGCTCCAACCGACCAGAATCACGACTTGCAGGTCGCGACAATCCGACCAGTTTCTGGTCGACTTTTTTTTCAAAATTCGGCCGCCATGATGACTGTTGGTCGGCCAAGCCTTTACAAAAGTTGGTCTCCCGACCAAGCCTCGTGCAACCCCATGGTTGGATCGGCCGAAATCGATGACCAGAGACCCCATGGTCGAATCCCATTGGCCAAACTTTGCTGAAATTACACTTTGGCCTCTTGACTTTCGGCTATTTTCATTTTAGCCCATTTCTCTTAACCCCTAAACTTTCCATAATTTCATTTAAGACCCTCAGGTCCTAAAACATTAGTTTGACTCTTGAGGATTCCAAAAATACCTCATTTCGGCCTCCCTCTAGCAATTTTCAAAAACTACACTTAGGCCCGAATATTTGTTTTGGCCTTAAACCCATTCGTTTCTTCCTGAAACCTCTGAAGGGTTGTTCCTCATGAAAAATTGAAGCCCCCTCAAGCTTTCGTTGACTTCCGAAAAGTCGTTTATAACAATTCGATTTTACAGCCTATTTGGGAGCTGCCCTTTTAGCTGTACCGAAAAACGTTCTCGATCCGATTTCTTTCGGCACAATAAATCCTATCTCGGGGTGCTCATTAATGTCACATCAATTTCCTTTGGCATCTCAGCTCCAGGGTACTCCCGGTAGCCGATTCAGTAATCTATACGGTAATAAATTACCGTTATACCCTCAATTTATCTTTAAATTCTATTTTTGCCCCAAGATAAATTACCCTTGAGTCCTTTGTTACACTAGTAGCCTACAAGGGCGGCGGCAAGGTCAGCGGGCGGTGATGGGCTGAAGTTGGTTCATGTGTAGGCGCGAGGAAGGAAGAAGAAGAAGAAGAAAGAAAGAAAAAAAAATAAATAAAAGAAAAAGAAAAATAAATAGAAGAAAAATGAGAAAAAAAATAGAGAAAATGCTAGAAAAATCCCTAAAAAAAGGAAGTGGATATTTATTAATATTTTGAAAATTTTGGATGAGAAAATGGTTTCGGCATGCGTTTTGAGGATATGACCCGCATACCGAGGAAGCTTGGGAGGCTAAGTTAAGGTAAGTAAAATTCCGTAAAAAATTTTAGAAATTCAGGAATATTATTTTATGAATTGTCATAGTAAAATATTTCATAAAATATTTAACAAATATTTAGTTTGGATTTATTGAGGAAAAATAGGAAGAAATAGAGAAAAATAAAGAAAATGTAAGAAATTATGGAAAATAGGTTTTAATGCTTATTTAATCAAATATGGTGATTAGGATGCTTTGAAGTTTAAAGTTGAAGTGACTTGTGTGAATTTTTAGGTTAGAACGCAAATCGAGGTGATGCACGTATTTCGAGGCAAGGCACGAGTTCAAGGTAGCCCGATAAAATTGAGAAGGTAAGTGGTACTTCCTAACTGGATTTAGTTTTATATAAAATGTTTGGTTTGTAAGTGGTTCAACCCAAAATCTAATTTTAAGTAAATAATTTTATCATGTTATCATGCATTTATGTGAATATATCATGTAAATTGCATTTACATGTATTAATGATGAAATGTGCACATGTTCATAATGATATTATTGATCATGCATCATATAAAGGTTTAGGATTATGGACTGGCATCGTTGTTCTACCAAGGGTGCATCCATACACCTCGGCCAGGTAAGAAGGCTATAAAAATGGGCAGTAGCAGTTGGGTGCGGTCGACTCAAACCGAAATGATATGGAAAGGAGATTTTGCATTTTGCATTCATGCACGAAATATGTTTATTATTCCCTTACTTAGATGATTCATCATCTAACTTAGGTTTTGCCCCTAAAATATTCAAACGTTCCAAATGGAGATTGTAGCAGAAACGAGGATGAATGAGGTATGAAATGGCACTTAGCAAAGTATATGATGAATTGAATGATAAATGAAATGTATGTAATATAGCCCATGTATTTAAGTTCTGTTACTTTGGATTCTGGACGCTTTGAAAGAATGATGATGTATAACCTTATTTAGGGTTAATGTTAGTTGACAACTTATGCTTTGTATTAAGTTATGTTGAGGAATGATGATGTAAGATCTGAATTTGATTAATGTTAAGATATTAGGTTCGATCCTTTCTTCCGTATTTGATGTGTATAATGATTCTCTTTCGAGAAAAATGTATGAAAATTCTGGGACGAATACAAAGAATGATGTGATTTAGCTTTAAGTTTGAAAGAAAAAAATTTATTCTCCCAGAATTGTCCCAACTTATAACACGCCCGAGAAAGAGGGGCGTTACAACAGCCGATTAGACTATAGAAGCCGAGTATCCATACTAGCTACAGGTATGTGTATCATATTAAAGCAGCAATAACTCATTAAAAAGGCCAATGTGATGCAAGCATTTGTATATACTCTTAGCTGGAATCAATCCCAAAAAGAGTAACAAATCCTACAACAAAATAACCACAGAAAAAAGGATGAATGTGATCTCAATTAAGTATGTTTCTAATTATTTCACAAGTTCCATATGCAATCAATTGAAGATTTTACACTCAATCCCATAATACACTCAAACCAAGAAATGCCAATTTTATCATCTTTTCATCTTGAGAGACTTCGATGCAAGTCACTTCACTGCCTTCTTTAGGTTCTTGCTTTGTCACAAGACAAACTTCCCATAAAAACATGTATCTAGCTATCACAATACCCTTTGTAGGAAACGACTATTAAAAAATAACCTATTGTGCTATCGCATGTTGATGGCCAGCACCCATTCAAATTGGGACAAGAGAAGGAAGCACATAAAAGCTGGTCTGGTGATACCTAAGGACATGGAGGTATTGCTAATGCCAAGTTTAATGTTTCATCTTTACTAACCCAGGAGAAATCAATAACAATTAAATACACATTAGTTGGAGAACATATCTTTAACAATAACCCATCACCCAGTACCATTTCAAGATACATGTTCTTAAAACACAGGCAGGCAAAGCAAAGGGGATGCTAATGCAAAGTGTCATGTTGCATCTCTCTTGATCTGCAACTCCAGTTTAAAGGAAACAATTAAGAAAGACATTAATGTAACTCCATTAACATTCAAGACAAATATCAATGATCAAAGCATTATGTCAGTCAAACTATGTTAGGCAACACCTTAACTTGCATTAGATCAATCATTCCCAAAATGAAAACACAAGAGGAAACTTCTGAACACTTGGTAGAGAACAAAGAAGCCAAGGCAAAAATGAAGAGCACACTATTTCATTTATTGCAATCTTAATAGTATGGGTTTATAGTAGAGTAAATTACATCAGCAACCACCTTGGGTTTCTAGCAGTTACATGGAACTTCCTATGGTTTCTGAAATAATTAATCACAAGTTCCAAACATGTGGGTAGGAAAAGAAAAAGAGAGGGAAGCTCACCTGCAAGAACCTTTCATATATCCAATAGACCAAACTCTTTAAAAACCATAATTCAGAGTGTTCTCAAGGCTGCAAATCAATAAAACATTTTAGAAACATTAGAAACAACAGCAAACATTCCAAATATTCATAGAGTGATAGAAATTAAAAACAAATTTTTAGAACAATTTATGGCATAGAATGCTGGCAATTTAAAAAAAAATCCCTTAAACATAGTCAACCAAAGCAAAACAAATAACCAATAGATATTGAAATACTAAGAGGTTCAAATTCGCTTACTTACAAATGCACGAGTCTTCAAAATATAAATTTCCATAGGTGTGGGGATGTCAACAATAACCTTTGCCAATTCTAAAACAATACACAAAATTAATTAAATAATTTAAAAGTAACAAGTATTGAACTAAAATTAAAAAAAGAAAAAGAAAAAGAGTAACAATGAGTTTACCTTCTTCAAGTTGTTCAACATGATCCAAATCTTCTTCAACACTCATTGGGGTGGTAGATGACCGAATCCAATCTTGCGTACAAATCAAACTTTCAACCATTTTAAGGGAAAGAAAACTCCTAAAATGGATCAAGTACTCGACCCCCTATGCTAAAAGAAGACTTGGATGCAACAGTAGAAACTTGAAGTGCCAACACATCCCGAGCCATGGAAGATAGAATAGGAAATCGATGACAATTAACTTTCCACCAATTCAAAATGTCAAAGTTATCAGTTTCCTCCTCACATATTTCACTTAAATACTTATCCCATTCTAAAGGCATAGTTGTAGACATACTACCACTAGCATACTTATACTTCTTGAAATGAGAACTAAGAAAGTTTGGTCTACCAGATTTTTCCTTCTCAACATTCTCCACAACAAATGGAGTAGACACTTGAGACCGCTCTCCTACATCACCTTGAGGTGCCAATTTTTTCTTATATTCTTCATACAAAGCATATATGGCATTTTTCAAGGAAAAAACTGCAACAACCCCTTTCTCACTTAGATACATTTCTTGAAGTGCATACTCCATAAACTCTAACTTGTGCCTAGGATCAAGCACCACAGCAATGTAAAGCAGGTGATTTATTTTTTTTGGATCCCCCCAATATTTATCAAACTTTTCTTTCATTTTTCCAACCATCTCACTCAACTCAAGATCGTTACCCTCCTGCCACTCATGTAAGAGACAATGAACAATACTAATCTCATCAAAAAAAGTGTTAGAGGTGACGTATGAAGTACCTGAAACCCACAAAGTAAGCTCATAAAATTGTTGCAACACGCTAACAAACATTCTGACCCTCGTCAAATCCTCTGGCTTGGGTCTCCCATCAATAGTAATAACCTGTTGCAGGTCATTATTCTAACTACTTGTACCAAGATCAAGCATAAAACATGGCTCTTCCTCATCAAATCTCTCAAAATCCCTCTCAAACTTTTGAGCAGTCTCTAACATTAAGTGTGTGGAGTTCCATCTAGTTGCAACATCCAACGACAATAGGCCCTTAGATTCTATTTTTTCCACTTCCACACATTCTTTGAATTTTCTTAATCTTGCTGGAGATTGTCTAATATATCTGACTGCATCTCTAACTCTTGTTATTGATTCATCTAGCTCTTTCAACCCATGTTGCACAACCAAATTTATTATATGAGCCACACACCTGATATGTAAATAATTGCCACTCATAATGCTAGCATTCCATTTTGCCCTTTTTTTCCTGAAGTTACCCACAACAACATCATTTAAACTAGCATTATCTACTGTCAAAGTCAAAACTCTATCAAGTTTCCACCCCATTAGACACGTCTCAATTGCCATAGTAATAACATCTCCCTTGTGACTATATATTGGACAAAAATTTATAATTTTTTTCTTCAATGTCCAATTATAGTCAATATAGTGCGTTGTCAAGCACATATAATTAATCCTTTGAATGGAGGTCCATGTGTCAGTAGTTAAGCAAACTCTTTGACATTCATTTTTTTATCTCATTCATCAATTTCAACCTCTCCTCCTTAAATAATTCAGAACAATCACGAGAAATTGTCCAACGTGAAAGAATCTGAAATTTTGGACAAATCACATTAATGAAGTGCCTAAACCCCTCACGCTCAATAAATTTGAAAGGCATCTCATCTATCACCACCATGCAAGCTAAAGCCTTTCTAGCAAGCACTTGATCAAATTTTCAATTTACCAATCCCATACTCTCCCCCTTTCTCCCAGCCCCCATTGTCGTTGAAGTTGGTTGCAAGTTTAATTGCATTTGGTGGGTTTTCAAAGCATGAGGGTGTTTTTTACATGTTCCTTTATGATTCCTTAAATCCGTAGTCCCATTTTTTTTGGGATCACAATGGAACTCCCTAGAACAATAGTTGCATCTCCCTTTAATCTGACCCTCTGCATTTGTAAACTTAGTAAAATGATCCTGAAGGACCGATTACGAGGAACAAAGCATGCAACGGAAGCGATTTAACCATTAAATCTATCCTCGTATTGATTTGAGTCTAGGAGACTTACTTTTTCTTCGGATTACCGGTCGGAATGGAGCGATCGAAGGAGGAGGGGCGACAGCTTCTTCACGTTGTGGAGATGATGGCTGTCCTGCGATCCTTCGGCTCCTACGCATCAGATCTTTCGATCTTCCAAGATATGGCTCGAACTCGTGGCCTCTCTTTGGTGAACAAGAGAAAATCGAAAATCAGAGATTAGGGTTAATAACAACTAGAGAGAGAATATATATAAGGAGCATCCTAGGGTTAAAAACCCTAGTGGGCCAAACCCTAGTGGGCCAAGCCCATTTTTAATTAATTCTCTAATTGGGTTAGCCCAATTAATTAATTAAATCCCAATGAACTATTAAATAATTCTCTCTCAATGTAATTTACCCAACAAGCCAAAATGTATTTAAAAAATACATGAGTTACATCGAGCTACCCTGGGGACCAAAAGACAAATTATTCATGGCTGCTAAAATGACCAAAATATCCCTGCTACCCAGTAGCTATATTTTGTCATTCTAAGTGTTCCAACTATCACCATATGGCAACACTGACCCCACGAATAATTTTGCATGTGCGATGTCTTTGACCTACTAGTGTAATGACGAAAATACCCCTCTGTGTAACATCCATCATTTAGAAAGGAATAATGTACTAACACCTCTCTAAATGACTTCTACCATCCTTAGATCACTAGTCCAATAATCCGTGACTACTCGAATGTACTTGCTTATCACTGGGAGCTACCCAGAAGCACACACTCTTAAGTCACGTTCCCAGGGCCCTGGATTATTAGATTATTCTTGGACAATCACAAGGGGGTGAATCACAGAAACTATCTTGTATTAGTCTGTCTTAGCTAATTAGAAACTACACTCCCAACTCACAAGGTTGCTGATCTTTGATAGACCTCACCTATAGTGAATCTAAGAATATAGCTCTAGGTTCACTAGACCACCAACTAATACTCAAGTATTAGAGTACTCGTCCACGTAGTAGCAGTGATAGACTAGCTCCATGATAATCAGTACTTTGTCATTAGCTTCTATCACAGGTCCACTCTACGCATTCCAAATGCGCTTGTACAATTAGAGTAAACGGACTGTTTACTGGCTAAGGCAAGCCATCCTCCATTAGGATCTATTGCACAATGATCTTATCATGATAGAATGCCTAGTTCTATCAAAAGATCAAGAGTAATATTTTTCTTGCATATTAAGTACCCATGATTCATGCCTAACTGTGAAGAACGACCCATCACATGAATCACTTACTTAATAGCATGGACACTTTTCCAACAGTTAAATGCAAATGATATATGTGCCATAAACAGACTAAAATAAAACATCATTTACCATAAATTAAATAAAACGTGTCTTTAGGGCATACATTTCCAACAGATCCCACACATCTGACCTAGCTCTTATTGTTTTTCTCTTTACCTTTCCTAGTGATGTTGCACCTCTATTAGCTTGAGATTGACTATCTTGACTTGGTACTATTGGTGTAGGTCTTGAACTATCATCCATGCTACTAGGGATGTTTGTGGCGTGACTGGTGTCTTCTTCTCTAGCCATCTAAAATTAATACAATTGTAATTAATATGTATTAAAATAGTGAGTTAAAATGTCTTCTTTTGATTAACTTACAATCTTGTAATTTAAAAGAAAAATTAAGGGGTTGTAATTAAAATTCTATCATCCTCCTAATTCTGTCCACTTCTACAGTTCTACTAATTATATGAAAATGAATACTTAAAAATGGAATTCACTTCTAAAGGGATGTAATTTAAAATGAAAATTAAGGGACGGAATGGGACAGGGTATCCCATTCTGTCCACTTCTACTAATTATTTGAAAATGAAAATGTGTTTGGTTTATAATTTTTCCCTTTTATTATAAAGCAGTTGATTCAACATGTAATTCATTTCTACCATATTACAGAACTAAATAATGTTGGAATAAAAAATACATGCCTGAAAATTTGCGAAAAGAAGTAAAGAACAGCAAGTTCAACAGCCTCATTTCCTTTCCTTATACAACCTGAGATGTTTCAAAAAGAATAGGTAATGAATCCCAATATGACAAAGAATGGAAACAAGAAGAAACAAAAAATGAGAAAAATAATGGTACCAACAACAAACAGAAAACCCCCAAACCAGTAACTAAAAGTCTAAAAAAATTAACCGATCGCACACCCCGGCCAAACCAATAACTAAAAGTCCAAAAAAATTAAAAAATCCAAAACCCTAACCTAACGAAAATTTGAAACTAACCTAACCTCTATGTTAGTCGTAGGTGTAGCGGTGTGGGTCGATCGTCGGTGACTAGGTGTGGTTTGGGACCTAGGTCTAATCGATTATGATTTATGTTTAGGTTTAGGGTTTCGATTAGGGTTAGGAGTAGAATGAAAATTAAAAAATAGGTTTCGGTTAGGGCTAGGGTTTAGGTTTGGGTTAAGGTTTAGGGTTTTGGTTATGAGTCAAAGACCTAACCGACGATGATGAATCGACAAACGATAGAGTTTCTCTTTCTCTTAGTTTTGGTTAGGATGGATTAGGGCTCAAACGCTAAAAGAATCAAATATACAAAGTAGTACGATGACGAATAGGAACTCACCTCAACTCTGTGACTCTGTCGACGTTTGATGGCCAAGGAAAAGACGATGTTGCGACAGAAGGAATCTACGGCGACGGTTGGAAGCAACGACGACGCTAGGGTTTTAGTTCCCCCCTCTCTCTCTCTCTCTCGTATAATGGATTGGTCTAAATGGATGAGTGCGTACCCCCCTGTTCTGCACGCTATATCTTCTCTGTGCAGACTCGATTTTTTACGTCAAACGACGTCGTTTTTATCATATACTAAACGACGTCGTTTTGATTATCGGATGGTTCGGTTAACCGAGTAAATCGAACCAATAAAACTAAACTGATTTTTTATAAATCGAAATTTAACCGGCTTTAATTGAACCGATAACCGAATATAAATTAACCGAACCAAACCAGTTATGACCTCTCACAATAAAACCAAGTTTTCAAGTCAGAACACTCACAAGTTTGGGATAAGAACCACTTACAAATCAAACCATTTGTATAAACAAGCTAAGTTTTTGTAGTAAACTACTAACGTCGAACTTACCTCAGACACCTCGATTTTTGTGCCAATCTCGATTTTTGCACTAATCCACAAGTAATCATACTAATACTCAACCTCGAGCCTCAACGGTCCCTAGACATCATATTCATTCAGAAGAATATCAATATCTATTTTCCCATAATTTCTCCTTAATTTCTCCCTATTTTTCCTCAAAAATTCTAAAACAAATACCTTCTTAAGTATTTTTCCAGTTTTTCCACCGCCACAATTCATAAAATAATTTCTTAAGAAAATTACTCACCTTAACTTAGCTTATCAAGCTTTCTCGGTATGCGTATTCTAACCTTGAAACGCGAGCCCAAATAATTTTCTTATCAAAATCTCTGAAATATTAATAAATCTCCATTTCTTATTTTTCTAGAATTTTCTAGGAATTTTTTCCATTTTTGTTTTTCCATTTTCTTTTCTTTTCCTTTTTTTCTTCTCATTCTTCTTCCTTCTTCCTCCCTGCTTCTTCTTCACCCACCTGCACACGAACAGCCATGCCAAGTCGATGCATCGCTGCTCACTACCGGCCAACTTTGCCCATACCGGTTGCCACTTCCCTCGCCGGCCGTAGCACCAACCACCACCGGCCTCGCCAACCACCTGTGTAAGGACTCGAATTTAGTTAATTAATGTTATGCCATACCTTGTGGTTGAATTGGGTAGCCTTGATGTTTAATATGTTATTTTTGGGTGCTCATTAATTAAGTGTTGTGTATATGTTTGGAGTATCGAAATGAATTTAATTGGTATTTGAATAGGATAGTGAGTGATTGGAATCAAGGCTAAAATTGGATGAAATTTTGTGAGTTTTGTGGGTATGATTCGAATAAGATAGTGAGTGATTTGAATGAAAAGCTTAATTGGATGAAATTTGGTGAGTTTTGTGAGTGTGATTCGAATAGGGTCTAAGTGATTCGAATCAGGGCTAAATTGGATGAGATTTTGTGAGTTTTTGTGAGTGTAATTCGATTTGAGGGTGATTGATTCAAATTGGGAGAAAATGATTCAAATTGGGTGTATGTGATTCGGATTGCCCATATTTTTAGTGTGCGATATTTGTATTGTAACCCAATTTTAACCCTAATACAGCATGATTCTCTAAAAATCCAAAACATCAAAATCAAAGTTGTAGATATTTCTCTTGAATTTCTATAGCATCTTGAATCACCCCAATTGGAGCTCATATGAGAGAGTTATGGCCAAATTACTAAGATATGTCAAAGCTATCCAAAATCTCGTAAACGCTGTGTTCCAGCATTTTGTTTCCACTTTGAAACTAAATTTAGACCGTGTTTCAGCCTGATTCACTCAAAATGTAAAACATGAAAGTTGTAGATATGTCTCTTTTATTTTCATACAATCTTGAATCAGCTTAATCGGAGCTTGGACGAGGGAGTTATGCCCAAAATTTGAAAAGATGTTGAATCTGTCTAGAACCCTTTGTTTTTCATTAAAGCTTCTCAAATCCGGATCTGGGCCGAGGCATTTGAGTCTCTTCTTAAATTTGATAGCTGCGTTTTCTAAAAACAAGTTTTAGAGACCATTTTCTTGACTTTAGAGTTGTGGTAGAGGCTTTTGATGCGGTCGGGCACGTGTGTTAGCCATTACAATTTGTCTCTTGCCTTGCCTATATATTTAGAGAGATATAGAGAGAATAGGAGGAATTTGCAGGGAGTTGCAGCAGCTTTTGGGTCTTCTTCTTCGCGTATCAGGCAAGTATCTTTTCTCCCTTGCAAGCTTCTTTTCTCCTTTGCAAGCTTCCCATTTCTTTCCTTTGCTTATGCAAGTTCCTTCTTCTCCTCCTTTGTTGATTATGCAAGCTTCTTCTTCTCATTTCCTTCTTAAAAATGGATGTGTTGTGCGTGAGTTAAAGGCTTCCATTCTTGAGATTTAGTGGCTTCCATTCTTGAGATTTAATGGCTTCCATTCTTTAAGTTCCTTCACTATTATGATTTGTTGAGGCATGAGGATTAAATGGGTGGGCAGTAGCTTTGAAATGGAAGAGATTGTGTAATATTTTGAAGAAATCTCACTTTTGGAAATTTGGAGAAGATGATGAATAGTGGTGATGAACAGTACCGAGTCATGAATAATACTATTATTATTTTTCTTCTTTTAATCCTCAATAAATGCTGAAAATTGATCTTGTCCTTGTATGGTTAAAACCACGATCGGTCGGGATAAGTTTCGACGAACAGTACCCGTGTTGTGAATAGTGATCGGGTAGTGAATAGTAACCGGATCGTGAATAGTAAATTGGGTTTTGTTCTTGTTTCAATGGAGAGTTAGTTTCCTCTCTTATTCCTTTGTGGAATGAAGCTAAAGCTACATATGGGGTAGGTTTTAGCTTGTGGGTCCGACATTAGAGATTATTGGATTTATACTGTATTTAATATTTTAATGCTTACCGAGGTATGGGATATGCATTTAGGGGTTTCCCTGAGACTTGTGTGCTTGGCCACAGGTATATTACATTATATGTGTCTTCCTTTTGGGGCGAACAGGGCTTGATGCATGGCTTATGGTATCCTCGTTTATGCTCAGGATGCCTCTACATTACACGAGTACTGCATGGTATGTGATTTCCTATATAGGTGAGCAGGGCTTGATGCACGGCTTATAGGGGTTTTGTATCATCATTTATGCTCATTATGCCACTGCATTATATTTGTGCATTGCATGGTTACTGGTGCCGTGTGTGTGTGTGTGTGTGGACGTTTTCCAGTTCGAGCTACGGCTCCAGTTCGGGCTTTGGTCCAGTTAGGGCTTTAACTCCAATTAAAGTTTCAGTTTCAGTTGTAGAGACGGGTGTTGGTCGCTCCCACCCGAATGAGCTACAACTCTAGATGATATTTACATTGTCTCTCAAGGTAGTGACAGGTTTGTAATAGGGACTTGGGTGCCGAGTGTCTTATGTGGGCCCCAAGGACCAGTATATGCATATTTTATTATGTTGCCTTTTTGTATATCTGTCATTTGATTTATAGACATGAGATGTATGGTTATAACACGTGGGGTGCGGACTACTCTTTAGTTTCCATACTCTTATCAGTCTTTCATTTCTTATATGTTTGTTGAGTCTTGTGACTCGCTCTTACTTCTCTTCATTCTAGGTAAGGGCAAGGCTAAGTATGGGGGCGAGGCTAGCGGTCCTTTAGCTATTTCGATAGGTGGTGTACAGGGTAGTCCTAGCAGATCTTGTTTCGGTGTGTGTATCTTGTAGTATTGTGCCATAGACATTTAGCTTTTGAGTGCTTGGCACAATTTTGTATATGTGTATCTATATGCCATGTAACCCTATGACCGATTATCTTTTTATGCATGCCTAGGATGTATTATGCTTCCGCTGTTGTTTCTTATGTATGAGTATGGATGATCCTAGTTGAGCATGCCTAGCAGGTTAGGGTGGTCGGGAAGGGGGTCCCATAGCCTGGCCTCCGTTGGCCGCCCCTATTCGTCGCCCATCTCGTGGCTATGGCCGCCCCATGCTCGCAGTTATGGTCGTGCTAGCTATTGCGGCTACCTCAAGCCACCCATCACTAGCCATTGGGCGACCACCCTTGCTACCGAGCTTGCTTATCAACCACCCAGCCTCTGCCTCCATCGCTGCTTGCTTCCTCTGCCATTCTCCATTTGCTTTCAATCTCTCTCTCTATTTATAGGCAATCCTCAACCTCTCCTCACTACCTTGACCATCCCTCATCACATGTAAAATACTTCACTTGCAACTATGAATTTGCAGGGCATGGCTACCCATACGTACACGCGCACAGACACGCAACCTATATATATATAACTATATATTACACTATAATAATAGAGAAATTACACATTTAAATTTTAAATTCCATCTCTATTTCACCTGGACAATTCTCTAATTACAATTACACCCTCAAACATCAAATTAATTTGCATTACGACATTGAAATTCAAAATTAATAACTCAAACTTACTCGATAAGGACAATTTCATCCCTACGCCCTCACGAGACCCTTGTTTCATCCCAAAACCACTTCAAGGTTGATCCTTACGCAAAATCGAAACCCCTTTAGGATTCCACTGACTTCCTTGAAGTCCTCTATGACAATTCAATTTTTCAGCCTGAATCGCATCTATATTGAAAGCAGTCTCAATTCTGATTTCTTTTAATACCATAAATCCTATCTCGGAACGCTTGTTAATGTCATATTATTTTTCTTAGACATCCAGATTCCAGGGTACTCCCTGTAGTTGATTTAGTTACTCATAACTATAAAAATTACACTATAGTCCCAAATCTTCTGAAAATTTCACTTACGACCCCCAAAAGAAATTACCTTTATGACCTTAAGAATTTCTTGGGTGTTATAGCAAGAGCTCCAAAATAGGACTATAGTATCAGCATTATGGCTCTGTACCTCAAAAGGTAACTGAGGTCAAGTTCTCAACAACTTACTCGAATCCTCAACATCCAAATCCCTAAGAACATCGATCACCTTAGTGTTCCCTCGACCATTTGAATAAGGCTCCAAAGGACTAAAAAGTCCTCCAAAGACATCAACTAGGGTAGAATGGTGATTTCTTAGAACACTAAAATATGCCAAAACTTTGCATCATAACGACACCAACTTGGAACATCGAAATATAAGCCTTCAAGCCAAGATGGATGCATCTTGTAAAACGACTTGAATGTGGGCGACTTCTTGATTTTCAAGCATGAAAGAGACTTGGTGCTTAGCATAATAGCACTCGATTCAACCATCTGTGAGAAGGAACTTCAACCTTTATTGTTAAAAATAAGCTATAAGGTTAGTCAAACACTTGACAGAAGAAAGGAAGCTTTGTAGAATGTGCATTGCAATATTTTATTGCCACCATATACGTACTTAGTCTTGAAATCTTCAACCCTATAAAGTTTACTACCTCTTGACAAGTACCAAATTAAGGGTAAGAAAACAAAAGGCTGGAAGCCAAAAAGATTTGACCATGTAAGAACTCTTATTTCATAATCTTTAGAGAAAAGATATAGCATATGAGCCCTTGCAAGTCTTGATCTTGAAAAACAAGATCAATTACTAAGAACCAACTTGAATCTCTTAAAAAACAACAATCAAACGAGTTTGTTTCACTCTCACCATCATAGAGAAATGAAAAATGGAAATTAACTAAGGTACCCATTTTATAGGGAAAACCAACAAGAAAGAAGCGACTATTTTCCTCGAAGGAAAAAGCTGGTAACAATTGATGTATATGTGGATCAAGATCTAGTCAAATACACCTAATGGGGACCCAAAAGGAAATTTTGAGGAAAACCTAGAGAGAGACACTCTAAGGGAAAAGACTTAGGGTCAAAAGAATCTACCCTATGTATATGCATTAGGCCAATTGTGAAGCCCAGGGACAAGCCCAAAAGCTAAATATAAAACATAAGGGTTAAAATAGAAGAGAAAGCCAAAGGCCCCATAAAATCCATTTGGGAGACCCTTTCGATAGACTCCCAACGAAAGAAAGGTCCAAGAGATCTGGAAGTCTCCCAAAAGCATCTCCCATAGGGTGTTCCCAAACTGACAAAAACACAAATAGATAATTTCGAACGAAAATTGTGAAATAGATGAGGATCATGAGTCAAATTCAAGATAATCTCAAAATATTAAGAATACTTATCACAAATCTCTAAACGTCTTTTATAAATAAGTGAGTCCACATTCCTCGAAGGTAGGCTATTGATATCCATGAAAGAGTTTTGTTAACTCTTTTAATTATGAGAATTTGAGTTAAGTATCATAATATTTGCATATAAAATATTATGCGCTCTTTGATTATTTTCTTTTTTGCATAATTTTGTTAGCTTGAAGAAAAAAATTTTAACAAATAAATTTATTATTATATTCGAGTAACAACACATTTAAATCCAATGAGAAAACATAGATTTAGGGTTTGTGACAAGGAAAAACTTTGGTAATTTTTTCACCAAATTCAATTAGATTTTAATAAATTTTACTATTTAATATTTATTGAACTAATTTAAAAATAAGATCTGACCTCCTCTAAACTTATGAATCGAATAAATTGAAGAATCAATGTCCACGTGAGAAAGCAAGTCTTGATTGGCTACGTCTATGTTTCATGGATAGGGGAAGTCATTGTCACTTGCCGGCTACCTGTCTCCCGAGTGGTCCGCGGGCACTTCGTTTCCATGCTTCTTGTTAAACCTCTCGCCTTCGAAGCTTTCTTCTGAAACTTCCCCCCCTCCCCTCCCCTCTCTCTCTCTCTATAAATATATATATAGACTGACACACAGAAAGCCTTCCACACTCTCTCTCTCTCTCTATATATATATATAGACACACACACAAAGCCTTCCACCTGACGAAAATGAAAATGAAGACGAGGAAGGAAGGTGAGAAAATGGTTGGGACAGAGGCTGAGCCACGGTTCAAGCCCAGGATTAATGGTTGTAGCTTGGTCCCGCCCAAGAGAAAGCTGGTGAAGAAAATGATGTTGGATCAAATGGTCCAGGCCATTATTGCTTCTTGCTTCTGCGCCAACACCACCAAGAAGAAGATCCTTGCCTTCGATCCTTAGGCGCCTGCAGCCTATTCTGCGATCTCGCTAATAGTCATGTTTTTGTCACGTGCACATATCGCAAGTATACGAGTATGGGTGGAGGATAAACCTTAATTTCTGTTTATAGATTTATCAAAAACTAGCTACTCTTGGGGTATCTACAATCTGTATACAAAACTAAATATGAATGACTTGTAATATTATATCAATAATAATGATGATATGATATATACGTCAGTCGTATTTAACATTTTCTCCATTGGTACAACCACTAATACACATACCCTTAGAACTGTTGATACTTAATCAGAGCTCCGTGTTAAAAATGCCACAATATATACATATATTTAAGAATGAATACACACACAAACGCTCAAGTTTCATGCAAACTGCTCTATCCATAGCCCGACCCAAGAACGTTTATGGCCACTGGGCTACTACTTTTTGTACCGTCCTTTAGGCAGAATTTGATCTCCATTTCTAAGATGGATTATGCGGGATATCATTTTGGTATTGGCAATGGAAGTTTAAATTTGATTTTTAATTCAGTTATTGTTGGCACTGCACTCTTGTGTGATGGGTTATATAAGTTAAATTTTTCTTCCATGGCTACTTCCATGAACGTTGAGAATGTTGGTGTTAAAAGAACTTTGATTAAAGAAAACTCTTCAACCTTATGGCATAAACGGTTGGGTCATATTTCCAAAGAAAGGATGGAGAGACTTGTTAAAAATGGTATTTTGCCTACTGTTGACTTCAATGATTTTGGAACTTGTGTTGATTGCACAAAGGGAAAGCTCACCAAAACCAAGAAAAGGGGTACAACTCGTAGTAGTGAGCTTCTGGAAATTATTCACACTGATATAAGTGGACCTTATGTCTCTACATTATGTGGGAACAAATATTTTCTCACCTTTATTGATGACTTTTCTCACTATGGATATGTATATCTTATTACGGATAAGTCTCAAGCACTCGAAAAGTTTAAGATTTTCAAAACTGAGGTGGAGAAGCAGCAAGATAAAAGTATAAAGGTTGTGAGATCTGATAGAGGTGGAGAGTACTATGGTAGGCATGGACTTAGTGGACAATGTATGGGTCTGTTTGCCATGTATCTACAAGATTTTGGGATAGTTGCTATCAATATACCATGCCTGGCACACCAAATCAAAATGGAGTAGCTGAAAGGAGAAATCGCAAACTAAAAGATATGATGAGGATGATGATTAGTAGGTGTAATCTACCCATGTCTCTTTGGGGTGAAGCCATAAAGACTGCAATGTATATCTTGAATAGAGTTCTCAATAAATCTGTGCCTCTGTCTCCTTTTGAACTTTGGGTTGGTCGTAAGCCGAGCCTAAATCATTTCCGAGTTTGGGGTTGTCCTACTGAGGTAAGAATCCACAATCCTTCAGAGAGTAAATTGGATCCTAAGACTACACGTTGTTTCTTTGTTGATTATCCTGAGCATTCTAAGGGATACAGATTTTATTGCCCTAGTCGAGGCACAAAGATTGTGGATTCTATCACTGCAAAATTTTTGGAGAATGATACTAGTGAATGCTCTTGTTCTTGTGTAAGGGATGTTCATGTGGAAGAGGAAATTATGATAATGCCAGTACCAATTGTACATGAAAGGATAGTGTTTGAACCAGATCAAACAGAAGTATCCCAACAGGAAGATGTTCCAGTACACATTTCACATCCTAAAATTCTTGATAGGTGCCCTCAGAGAGAAAGAAGATCTGCTATATCAAATGATTATGTGGTATATCTTGGTGAAAATGACTACGATGTTGGTCATGTTATAGATCCGATCACATATAGCCTAGCCGTTTCAAGTACTTTTTCTGATAAATGGTTGAAAGCCATGGAGGATGAAATGAAATCTATGGCACACAATGATGTGTGGGAATTAGTTAAACAGCCTAAACGAGTTAAGCTTATAAGTTGCAAATGGGTGTTCAAAACTAAGAAAGATTCAAAAGGCATATTGAGAGGTACAAGGCGAGATTAGTGGCTAAGGGTTTTACTTAGAAAGAAGGAGTTGATTACAATGAAACTTTTTCTCCTGTTTCCTTAAAAGATTCCTTTAGAATTATTATAGCAGTAGTGGCACACTTGGATCTTGAACTTCATCAGATGGATGTTAAAACAGCATTTTTAAATGGACACTTGCATGAAGAAGTATATATGCAGCAGCCTGAAGGCTTCAAAGAAAGTGGCAAAGAACATTTGGTATGCAGGTTGAAGAAATCTATTTATGGTTTAAAACAAGCCTCTCGACAATGGTATTTAAAGTTTGATGAGGTAATTACTTCCTTTGGATTTGCTGAAATTAAGATAAACCAATGCATATATCTCAAGATCAGTGGGAGTAGATTTGTTCTTCTTGTGGTATATGTTGATGATATTCTCCTTGCGAGTATTGATTTGAACCTACTTCATGATACTAAGCAAATACTTTCCAAGACTTTTGACATGAAAGATCTTGGTGAAGCATCATTTGTTCTTAGTATTGAAATTAACACGGACAGGACTCGAGGTTTGTTGGGACTCTCTCAGAGATCATATATAGATCGTGTTCTCAATCGCTTTAATATGCAAAATTGTAGAGTTGGGGAAGCGCCTATAGCTAAGGGAGAATTGCCTAGTAAGAAAAATTGTCCCAAAAATGTAATAGAGCAACAACAGATGGAAAATGTGCCTTATGTTAGTGGTGTTGGAAGTTTGATGTATGCTCAAGTTTGTACTAGACCCGATATTGCTTTTGCAGTTAGTGTGTTGGGGAGATTTTCTTCCAATCCTAGGCCTGAGCATTGGGTGTTGGTAAAGAAAATTATGAGATACTTGCAAAGAACAAAGGATTTTATGCTAGTATATAGAAAAGTTGATCACCATGAGGTGGTTGGGTATACAAATGCAGATTTTGTAGGGTGTCCTGATGAAAGAAAATCCACTTCTAGATATGTTTTCATGTTAGCCGGTGGGGCAATTTCATGGAAAAGTGCAAAACAAACACTTGTGGCTTCATTTACCATGCAAGCAGAGTTTGTAGCATGTTATGGAGGGACATCCAGGCTATGTGGTTAAAAAACTTCATTTTTGGGCTTTTGATTGCCATCTCAAGGCCAAACAAAATTTATTGTGACAATAGTGCTGCAGTTTTCTTCACTAAAAACAATAAAAGTTCTAGTGGTTCCAAACACATAGAGATCAAATATCTTTCAATCAGAGACATGGTCAAGAAAGGTGATATTATTGTGGAGCACATAAATACTCAGGTTATGGTTGCTGATCCATTAACCAAAGGACTTCGACCTATTGATTTTAAAAGGTACGTTGTTAATATGGGAATTTTAGAGTCTTTTGATATGTTTGATTAGCGGGAGTTGTTATTTTTGTTGAATTGTTACTCCCAATCACTGTTATGTAATGAGCTCGACTATTTATTTCACGGATCCATGTTAAATTTTAAAGTCATATGCATGCTAATGTATCTTTTCATGATGTATCTTTTCATGACATTAGATTGGTGATATCACTGTATATTTTGGAGCTGTTATGCTTGTTTCTTTTATCACTATTGAATGCATTCAGATTCAACTTTCATAGATAGTGGTAGTTAAAGGATTGATATAGACTTGGCATGAAGATCATATAAGGTATATGCTATTGTTTATACTACACTTTCAAATCATATTGTGTTCATGTTAATTTAATTACCAAAGTTATTACCATAGTGAGAATTTATGGAAATAAATACATTTTGACGGCTATGATCTAATTTTGATAATTAGGTCGAACGAAACATGTTTAGAGGTGATTATCTGTTAAGCTATGCTTTCAAAATAGTGGCCACTCAAGTTTTCAAATTCTTGTTGTCTAACTGGAGAGTCAATTTCATATATATATATATATATATATATTGACACCAACTAATATTACACAAGTAGGAGAATGTTAGAATTTTTCCATTTTGTGTGCAATATTAATTGGAGCTTGTTTTTTAAGAAAAAGCCAGTTGGGCTATAGCTTAACAATGCCTGGAGGCCCAAATAAATTATATGTGATCATAATTGAACTTTGGGCTTGGTGCACCTTAATGGCCTTAGGCCTATATACATATGGTTTGTGGAATAAGTGTAGGCCCAATAGGGTTTTGTGATGGGTAAAACCCTATTGGCTCTATCTATATATGGTTAGGTCCCCTCTTCACTCTGATTATCTATTACACCATTTTCTTCCTATTAAGAAAAAGGTTAAGGCCTAATAGTAGAGAAGAAGAGGAAGATTTGGTCTGGTGCAGTGCATTTGTGCTTGCCATTGCAATCAAGATTTTCATCGCTGTTATGGAGCATAGAGATATTATTCTTCTTTATTAATATCAATGTTTTATATGATATGTGAGTTTAATATATATATACTGTGAAATACTTATATCTAACAAAAAATGCCACAATATATACATATATTTAAGAATAAATACACACACAAATCCATGTTATGGGGCCAAAGGCCCCATAAAATCTATTTGGGAGACCCTTTCGATAGACTCCCAACAAAAGAAAGGTCCAAGAGATATGGAAGTCTCCCAAAAGCATCTCCCATAGGGTGTTCCCAAAATGACAAAAACACAAATAGATAATTTTGAACGAAAATTGTGAAATAGATGAGGATCATGAGTCAAATTCAAGATAATCTCAAAATATTAAGAATACTTATCACAAATCTCTTAATGTGCTTTATAAATAAGTGAGTCCACATTCCTCGAAGGTAGGCTATTGATATCCATGAAAGAGTTTTGTTAACTCTTTTAATTATGAGAATCTGAGTTAAGTATCATAATATTTGCATAAAAAATATTATGTGTTCTTTGATTATTTTCTTTTTTGCATAATTTTGTTAGCTTGAAGAAAAAAATTTTAACAAATAAATTTATTATTATATTCGAGTAACAACACATTTAAATCCAATGAGAAAACATAGATTTAGGGTTTGTGACAAGGAAAAACTTTGGTAATTTTTTCACCAAATTCAATTAGATTTTCATAAATTTTACTATTTAATATTTATTGATCTAATTTAAAAATAAGATCTGACCTCCTCTAAACTTATGAATCGAATAAATTGAAGAATCAATGTCCACGTGAGAAAGCAGGACTCGATTGGCTGCGTCTATGTTTCATGGATGGAGGAAGTAATTGTCACTTGCCGGCCATCTGTCTCCCAAGTGGTCCGCGGGCACTTCGTTTCCATGCCTCTTGTTAAACCTCTCGCCTTCGAAGCTTCTTCTGAAACTTCCCCCCCCCCCCCCCCCCCTCTCTCTCTCTAAATATATATATATAGACTGACACACAGAAAGCCTTCCACTCTCTCTCTCTCTCTCTCTATATATATATATATACAGACATACACACAAAGCCTTCCACCTGACGAAAATATTGAAAACGAAGACGAGGAAGGAAGGTGAGAAAATGGCTGGGACAGAGGCTGAGCCACGGTTCAAGCCCAGGATTAATGGTTGTAGCTTGGTCCCGCCCAAGAGGAAGCTGGTGAAGAAAATGATGTTGGATCAAATGGTCCAGGCCATTATTGCTTCTTGCCTCTGCGCCAACACCACCAAGAAGAAGATCCTTGCCTTCGATCCCTAGGCGCCTGCAGCCTATTCTGCGGTCTCGCTAATAGTCATGTTTTTGTCGCGTGCACATATCGCATGTATACGAGTATGGATGGAGGATAAACCTTAATTTCTGTTTATAGATTTATCAAAAACTAGCTACTCTTGGGGTATCTACAATCTGTATACAAAACTAAATATGAATGACTCGTAATATTATATATATCGATAATGATGATATATGATATATATGTCAGTTGTATTTAAGGGTATAACCACTAATACACTTACCCTTAGTACTGTTGATACTTAATTGGAGCTCCGTGTTAAAAATGCCACAATATATACATATATTTAAGAATGAATATATACACCCGCACACACACTATATTATTTTTATATTATAAATATAATATTTTTGGTTTCGCTAAAGTTTCATGCAAACTGCTCTATCCATAGCCCCGCCCAAGAACGTTTATGGCCACTGGGCTACTACTTTGGATTATCCCTAGCTGGGACCAGGCCCACATTTGGAAGCCCCAGCCTTTGAGGGGTTCCCCAACAACCTACCGCGTATTCTAAATTTACATTTCTGATGCTTACAATTGCAAAATATCTTACAATTACAGAAAGAAATAACATTTTTTTTTATATAAAATAACGTGGCTCGTTAATATCCATAAATTAAGAATGAATGTATCACTACTATGTATAATATTTTATACCAAATTTTGTATTCGTGTTATTTTTTGTTTGACTAAACTCTTCTATTTATATTCCAGCCCAAGTTGAGACTGAGCCAGGCCCACATATATCTTCAAAACGTTTTCACAAGATAAATACCATATATTAAATTATATAAAATAAAACTATTCATAGTTTGGTTTTAGGCTTCGTTCAACACAAAACCAAGTTAAACCGTAATTTTATTTTTTAGAAAAAAATTAAATAAACCCAAACTAACTGATTGGATTTAATTTAATCCAAATTACGGACTCCCTTAATAAGAAAATAGCATCTAATAGTTTAAACTTTTGGCTTTTATACAAGAAGTGGTTAGTTCGTGACAAAGTGATGCTCCCAGAGAGAAATCTTATGTCAAATTTAGGAAATAGATGAACAAACCTAATATTTTAAAAGGTAAATAATTCAAAATTACATAATTTTTAATATATTTCTAATTTTAGACTCAACTTTCATAATTTTATTAATTAAGATATCTCATTTAGTTTCAATTTTAAATTATCTTTTATTGTCGTCGTATTTTATCTATGAGATGACAGAAACTTACCACAGCGCATATCACAACAAAAGGTACTTCATAATTAAAAAGGGATAAATACAAAAATATACATAAAGTTTGTTATGATATGCACTTTTTATTAATATTGTTGCTAAGATCCAACAATAAATTTGTTTGACTAGAAATATCGTTCTCAAACCGTTTGAGTTTGCAAGAAAGAAAACAATTAGAGAGCGAGGGGAGATTCTCACACAAACACTTTAATACTTAAATTAGACACAAAAAATTATGAAGGCAATATTAAAATACGTATCAGATACATACCTTTTTTGAAATGAATGTCTGTTAATTTATAAAGAAATATGAAGTAATTCTAAGTAGACCAGAATTATAATTCTTACATATAATGTCTATTTTAATATTTTAAAATTCATTAAGATTAGAATTCTTATAGATGATATTTATTTCAATATTTTAAAATCTTTTTATAATTAGAATTATTTATGAATAATTGTCTATTCCTTTCATAGAACCTTTAGAGAGATTTTTGAATGTCGGAGTTATCTAATTTGCACGTTGTGTAGAACCCTTCCCCCCGGTTACAGAGAAATTCACTCTTTAAAGCCTAAAGAGTTAATTTAGGTTTTTGTGCCTTTTTGAGATTTTGCATATGACACAAAAATTCCTTCCCACTCTTTCATTCAAGTTTCTCATATGGAAAAGTAGAATGCCTGCCTTTATTTCTCCTTCATTTAACAATTGTTACTGATCTTAGATTATTCTCATGCTCTCACATTTTCATCTTTTAGTCCGATCTTCATGTATTTTGCTTTTTTGACTTTAGGTTATACTTGATCGTTCTTCTGCACCATTGCCTTTGATCCTGAGTTATTCTAAATCATTCTTGTGCTTATAGCATTTTTAACTCATAATTCAATTTCATGCATTTTACACCTTTGATGCTAGGTTTTTCCTTTATCATTGTAGCAATTCTTGCGTTTTCTTTGATTTCTTTAATTGTTTTCTCGCTTTTGAACTTCGAGTGTTCGATCATTCTCACCTTTAGCACTTTGATTTTGTGACCGTTCTCGTGCCTTTTTGCTTCAAATTTTTGAATCGTTCTCGTACTTTCGTGCTTTGGTTTTTTGAACCATTCTTGTGCCTTGACACTTTGATTTTTTGAACCATTCTGGCGCCTTCATGTTTTAGATTTTTGGACTATTCTCACTGCTTGGTGCTTTGATTTTCAAATCATCTCGCACCTTTATGCTTCGATTTTCAAATTGTTCTCGCTCCTTCATGCTTTACTTTTTTTAATTGTTCTTGTGCCTTTGCATTTCAATTTTTTGAACTATTCTTGCACCTCTGCCTTTCAGTTTTCGAATTGTTCTCGCGCTTTCGTGCTTTGATTTTTTTTTTTAAACTGTTTTCATGGCCTCGAGCTTCGATTTTCAAGCCGTTCTCACGCTTTCACATTTTGATTTTTAGATATCTGCGTGTGTTTAGGGTGAGTCCTTTGTCCGTTAATGCAAGTGACCCCCAAACATCTTAATAGGTCTTTGTCATTTTGCATGTGTTCGAGGCGAGTCCTTCATTCACTGATACAAATGACCCTCAAACATCTTAATAGTCTTCAACATCCACGTGTGTTCGGGGTGAGTCATTCGTCCGTCAACTCAAGTAACCCCCAAACATCTAACTATTTTTAACATCTGCGTGTGTTTGGTGCTAGTCATTCGTCTGTCAACACAAGTGACTCCCGAACATCATAATAGTCTTTAACATCTGTGTGTGTTTCGAGTGAGTCATTCGTTTGTTGATATAACTGACCCCTAACATCTTAAAGGTCTTCACATTAGTAGTTTTATTGCATATGGCAGAGGTGAGTCTTTTGTTTATCTACATTATTGACCCTCAAAAATCTTAAAGGTCTTTACATTAGTATTTTTGCTACATGTGTCCAAGGCGAGTCTTTTGTCTATCGATGTTATTTACCCTTAGACATTTTAATGGTCTTTATATTAGTAGTTTGGTAGTGTGTGGTTAGGGCTAGCTAGTTTTTCGTCCATAGATGCAAGTGACCTCCGAACATCTTAACGATATTTCTTGTCATAATGTCGTGGCTCCCCAATTTTGTGTGTACATATTTACTAGAACTGTGGGTGATGGCTCTTGACTTTTTCTTGCACTTATCGTCTTGTAGTGTATTCACGAATTTTGGTTTCTTTTTGAGGGCTTGAGGCGTTTAAATGGCACGTGCAAGAAAACAAATCGATTTTTAATTTTTTTTTCAAAAACCAAATAAACATACAGCAAAAATTGATTGCTTTTTGCATGATACAGTGGTAGCAGCCATATGCATATAAAACATAGCCATACATTATGAAAATGCAATAAACGGTAAATGATACCTCAGGCTCAGAGAACATGTCGGTTGCTTATATGTTGCACTTCTGACCTGAACTCTTTGTTCTCTTGGTTGAGCTCCCGCAATCCCATTTGCGTACCAACTCACCAACTTGCTTCTTGAACCAACTCCTTGTTCACTCCAGTACCTGTCCTTGACTGACTAAGTCAGTCCACCCGTAGGCTACCTTGGAACCCTTCTCCGAAGCATGGCTAACACTCTCTCGAAGAAGGTGAATGGGAGTTGGGACCGTTCTTCCAAAGGGACTGTTTATCTCATGGACTTGAGCAAGATATAACAAAGAGGTTGCGGTTGTATATCCACCATTGACAACTCTTGCTAGATAACTACCAAAAGCTTGTATTCAGAAACCTCAACCGTTGTACCGACAAAAACTCTTGTCGTCATAGTTGTCTGGAACTGCCTAAGAACGAACCACGATCGACATAAGCCTTTTGCAACAACCTACTCATGGCCATTGGCAACTCTTGTCACGCCGAAGATGTTTTCTAGCTACCCTCGTTGGTCTCTTGCAACAATCATGAAAGCCTTCACTAGATCTGCACGCTGCTATCCATTCCTCTGGCTATTACTTTACGGCTACGAGCCTTTGTCAAAGCTCCCTGCCCGTTTCTCAAACAGGACCGATTGCAACTCCTTGCAATCGTCGTTGTTTCATCCACCGTGCTAGCGCACATGCCACATTTCCCCGTTGCAAATCGACTTAGACATGTCAAGGGGGAAGCTACCTATTGCTGTGTACGTATCTATATACATATAACCCATGTGCCTCACTTGGACGGACAGATTAGAGGATGAAGAAGAAGAGGGTGGAAGGTGGGAGCCGCACACTAAAAATCGGAGCTACTGGAATCGTGCACGGGACTGCATTTTCTCTTCCAATATATACATATATTAGGGATAACCCATGCCTGAAGGCACGATGCAACTAAAAAAAATCGAACATTGAATTTGAACGCGAAATAATGAAGCACTGAACTCGGACACGTACTAAACTGAAAGCTTAAACTCGCTTATATCACATATCTGAAGACAATGTATATAGTTCTTAAATACGAAATTATCAAAAAATGAATATAAACATGCCTAAAGGTACGATGTAAATAATATTAAGATTAAAATGCAATAATGTTCATTAATATTGTAAAAAAAAAAAATGGTAAACACTGAACAAAAAACAAAAATTAAAGTTATTATATACTTGTTAAAGTTTTATAATAAAAAAAAATTACTAAATTTATATAATAAAACACATCAGTAAATGCTCTACAATCTGAACTAATTAAATTAAAAATTAAATATCAAACAATATATACCAGCCGCCACCAGGGACCCTTGGAGCCCCCAACCGTTGTTGGTCGGGGGCTTCAAGGGCCCCCAACAGTAGTCAGTCGGGGGCCCGCGGGTCATCTCAGACCGCCATCGCCCCCTGCCAGCCCTCGCAATGCCTTACCCCCATTTGTCGTCGCCCCTCCCAGCCCCCCTCATTGCCGTCTCACCCATCGGCACCCTAATGTTTAGAATAGATGTCTTTTAACAATCACATTAAAATGATAAAATTAAAATCAGAGCACAATTTTACAGAAATGAAATTAAAACCAAAATCAAAACATCGTATGAATAATTATCACTTCGAAAGTCCAAACACAAATTTTTGAAAAAGAAAAAACAAATTTCCACAAGTAACGAAAACATAGAATACAACATAGAATATTATACTCTCTTAAAAAGGTGCCAAAAAAAAAAAAAACATAAACTTTCTTGCTATATTACACATAAATGTTAAAACAATCACTTTCTTTTTAAATAACTCTAAACAAACAGTCTTTTTCTTCTCAGACCAATTTTGTTAGATAGCTCTACAACAAATCACTCTTACTCTCACTTTCTTTTTAAATAGTTCCTAAAATACATTCAGTGCAATGACAGTAGGAAGAAAGAGGCTTTGGAGATTTGGGCACAGTTAAATGGCAAAAGTATTTAAACTTTCAATTGTCGCCACTATCATTGATTACAACACAAGGATAATAACAGTTTAAGTAAGATGACATAATGTGAAAAATTGACACATGATAATTAATAAGTTCTAATAAAATTAAAAATAAAATAACATTTAATATTTTCTGGTGCCATGTATTCACAATTTCGTTACATAATAATATATGATTAGATAATGTGAAATTACCATTAAATTGAATATTTTTCCAATTTAATTCACCATTGATGTTGAGTTATGTGGGTTTCTAGGCAAATTGGGTCTTGATAAAGGATTTACTTGGTTTTGGGCTTAAGTTTTTAAGGTATAATAATAATAATAATAATAATAATAATAATAATAATAATAATTTTATTTTTAACATAAAATAGTAACATTTTAAATTTGAAATTAAAAAATAGAGAAATAGTCTTACATTAAAAATAATTCTATTTTTATTTTATGAAGAGACTATTTTTAGTTGTTTACAATTAAGAGTATCAGTATATAAATTTAATTTTATATTAAAAATAAATTTACAAAAAATTCTTAATTAAAACTAAAACTATATTATATGGAATAAAGGTGAAAAATAAAATCTAACATTAAAATTATAAATTAAATATAAAAAAATTTAACATCTCTATAAATCATAACTAATAAATCATCATTTCTTTATATTGACACAAGCCAAATGCATTTCACAATCACAAAGATATTCCAAAAAATTCATTTACAAAATATAAAAATTAGAAAATTATGTCCAATTGAGAAATTTTTTAAATAGACATCTAAAAAATCTGTTTTTCAAAATATCTTTGGTTTGTTTTTTTATTGCTTTTTTTAACAAAAAAGTGACATCCCTTGTATTAATATTATTAATAAATATAATACGTTTACACTTTGAGGAATGCAAAATAATAGACCAAAATACATTATCTAAAAATTTGTTAATAGACTGAAATTTAATTAAATTTATCTAAAAATTTAATTGACATTTCTTTATTTTAAAATTTTAAGGAAAAAAGAGGACCATTAATGTATGAATTCAATCTAATCAATTAGTTAAAATTAATTAAGGAATGTCAATTAAATAATGTTACATAAAATGGTGGTATTTACTATTTATATATTAAAAATACTAAAATAGTTCAAATTGTAGAAATTAGCATATGTTTTAAAATATAAAACACAATATGAAAATATATTGTAAATATATTTGTATTAATATTATTAACAAATATAATATGTTTGTATTAATATTATTAACAAATATATTACGTTTGTATTAAACTAAAATCAAAATTAATTATATAATACTTTTTTGTTAAAGAAAACAGTAAAAAATCACTGTATTATGTTTGTATGTATGTACTTAAAAAATATTCTTTGTTTTAATTTGGTTAGTAATACATAAAAACTAACACAAAATTGAACCACATAGGATAATTCGACACACTCCATTACAAATTCCAACCTAGGAAAAGATTTCAACTTTTCCCTCATTTACATAACTACCAACAAAATCTCAAATGAAACTAAACGAAAAACAACAAAAAATTTCAATTCCAAAGAAATACAGAGATTGATATATACACACCCATATATATATGGGTGTGTATATATGTGTGTATACATATATACACAGATACAGTCAGAACACATGCACACATACATATACACAGTAAACATCACACACACACACACATCTATATAATAAAGGAAACATCACAAACATACACACACGCCGTCACACACACCCATATATATATAGATATATACACACACATATACATAGATACACGCAGAATACACGCACACAACACACACATACATATACACAACAAACATCACACACACATACATATACACAATAAACATCACAAACACACACACATAACACACACATACATATACACAGCAACTGAGATTTGGCTGCAGCAGTGAACGACAAAGGGAGGGGGTGGGTTGAGGGAGTGAGTGGGTGGGTCAATGAGAGAGAAAGAGAGGCCATTGCCATCAGCCGTTCGCCATTGCGGGCTACTTGTAACCCTGCTACTTCGCTTGCTGTATCGTTCGCCACCTCTGGCCGCTCGTTGCTTCAGGCTCCATCGTCGCTGCAATCGGCCCCACCAGTCATCGTTCGGCCTTCAACTCCCTCACCCACTGTTATAAGATGTATATATATATATCTTATATATAGAGAGAGAGAGGGGGGTCAACCATTGTGGCTGGGTGGGTATGTGTGTGTATATATGTATATGAGAGGGGCTGGAGAGGGGGATGGGAGGGAGAAAGAGAAAGACAGAGGCAGAGAGACAGTGAGATGCTGCACTGGGCAGGAAAATTTTTAATCCCAGCCATCGAATCTTTAGAAAACCCATCTCAACCATTCAAAAAATGTTTTCCTCACATTTGTGTTAGACAATTCAAAAACCTTCTTGCTTTATTATATAGATATATATATCTTATATATATATAGAGAGAGAGAGAGAGGAGGTCGACCATTGTGAGTGGGTGGGTATGTGTGTGTATATATGTATATGAGAGGGGGATGGGTGGGTGGGAGGGAGAGAGAGAAAGATAGAGGGAGAGAGATAATGAGATGTTGCGCTGTACGGGAAAATTTTTAATCCCAGGCATCAAATCTTTAGAACATCCAGCTCAACCATTAAAAAAATGTCTCCCTCACATTTGTGTTAGACAATTCAAAAACCTTCTTGCTTTATTATATAGATATATATATATATAATGGAAATGCTCGGTAGCTTTTGGGAAAACAATTCTCCAAGCATTTCCCCTTTCAATTTCAATTCTGCAGACACATCATGCCTTCTGCCACCCCCACTTCCAAATTGTCTCCCACTCAATTGCTTGTTGACATTTTAATTTCTCCTTAAGCTTCTCATGGAAGCTTGCCCTTTTAATTAATTAATTAATTTTTATAATATTATATTTGTATAACAATTATACATGTAATATTATATCCGAACTAATTACACACTAAGAACATTTCTCAAAATTAATATCCTGCTAAAAACATCATTAACTTTTAATAATATTTTTATCAACCATTAACACTTAATGGTAATTAAGTCCTCATGAACTCTTAATGGTAGAAGTATAGTCAATCAGTTCGAATTCACTGATCTAGTGCATTACCCACTTAGGGTGTGACCTTCTAGATTCACAACAATGTAGTAATCAGGACACATCAACTCTTTAACACCGGTCGAAAACTTCGACCTACTAAGAGGATCTTTCCATATCCCCAGAGCATCCTGAAAGATCCTAAGTATCCCCTAACTGGGACTCAAGACAATCTTAATGGAAATGAAGTTAGAGTTTCATGTAAACCCATTTGAGCTCTCAATTACCGTGCACTATAGTCCCTCCACTGACTAATATTCTGACTGAGTGAGAGTCATGGATCGACTAAACTCACAAGACTCGATAACTATGCAAACATCCAGTCCAAGGTGATTAAGATGATGCATCAAAACTCTTTTCGACTTCGAAAAGAGACCACACCACTACACAGAGACCACACATGGAGCATTTCCACCTCTCACTTTGGATGGTTCTACCCAACGGTAAATCTCTGACACCAGTGCACACGACAACTATGTCGCTTTTGGTCAAATGACCAGGTACACAATCGAGAACCAATAATATATCATTAATCCCCAAAGCTATGTGATCTACCACAAGCAACAAATTCAGGGGATGTTTAACTAACACCCACCCACTTGTTTGTTATATGCATCTCATGCAATGTGGTATGTGACTCACCACCCCATCTCATTAGCATCTCATGCTAAACAATGGTAGTAGCCCATGTGCCGATCCATGATCGATAAATTATATTCCCTTTTTGATAAATCTGTGGACTAGGAATACCTTTAAGAAATCCTGAACTAAAGATCTTTGCCACGTCATTCTTAACACTTAAGAAAAATATCTCTACTAGGAAATCTAGAGACTCATTCATAATTAAATGGAAAGCTATGCATGAAGATATGACCATTTAAATGATAGGAAAGATTTTATCATTAGGTCTGACACACATGCTAGATGTTATCTAAATCTAGCATTAGGGCTCTAACACCAACATGATTGATCAGAGAATCCTGGTCAGTAGAGATGTTATGTTCTTGGAGAAAGATTTATTCAGGAAAGTGGTGTTGAGAGGAAGATAGATTTGGAAGAGGAGTCTTTTAGGGTATAAATTGAACCTAATTAGGAGGATGAGCTTGTCGGTTTGTTAAACGTCATCCTCGAGGCACTTTGTAGATCTGGTAGACTACCTCGCCCTCTAGAGGTGATACAAGAAATGTTCCTGCATGACAAGAGTGATCTAGTGGTTAATCCTACCACCCATGAAGAAGCAATATCTAATATCGATTCCAAGAGATGGTTGAAGGCTATGCAGGTAGAAATGGAATATATGTATTCCAAATAGGTCTTGACTCTAGTGGATCTCCCTGAGGGAATTATTCCCATAGGTTGTAAGTAGATCCATAAAAGAAAGATCAATACTGATGGGAAGGTGCAAACCTTCAAAGCGTGACTAGTGGCAAAAGGGTATCATTAGTGTTAATGGAGTTGACTATGAGGATACCTTCTTGTTGATCACTATGCTTAAGTCTATTAGGGTGATTCTAACTGTTACCATTCTTTATGATTATGAGATTTGGTAGATGAGTGTTAAGATGACGTTCCTAAATGGTTATCTTAAGGAATATATATTCATCGAACAATCGCAAAAATTCTAATCAGCTAATCTTAATAAGGTTTTCCAGCTCAAGAGGTCTATTTATGGTCTCAAGCAACCATTACAATGTAGGAATATTCGTTTTGATTCTGAAATCAAAGAGTTTGGTTTCGCAAAGCATCCGAATGAGCCTTGTATATATAAGAATGTAAGTGGGAGTGGGAGCCTATCTTATCTTGTATGTGGATGCCATTCTCCTTATGAGAAACGATGTTGGCATGTTGATGTTGACTAAGGTTTAGTTATCCAATAAATTCTCCATGAAAGATTTGGGAGATGTGACCTTCATCTTGGGAATCCGCATTCATATATATAGAGCGAGAAATGGATATGTCTTTCCAAGAGCCTGTACATAGACAAGATGCTAAAGAGGTTCAACATGGAGAACTCCAAGAAATGGTTGATACCCGTTTGATATGGAGTTTCACTCCCTAGGAAAATTTCTTCGTAGACTTTGAAAGAGAGGCAACGCATGGAGAAAGTTCCTTATACTTCAGTAGTGGAGAGCCTCATGTACTCTATGTTATGTACGAGGCATGATATCGAGTATGCAAGCATATATCAGTGTGACCCAGGTGAGGAGTATTGGGTGGTTATGAAACATATCATGAAGTACCTGCAAAGAACTAGGGATATGGTTCTACCCTATGGAAGAGGCAATCTTTGTGTTGATGGGTTTACAGATTTAGACTTTCAATTTGACGTGGATGACAAGAAATTCACATCTGGGTTTGTCTTTGTCATAAATGGTGGAGCAGTTAGTTGGAAATGTTCCAAGAAAGATATAACTGCGGATTCCATCAACAAGGCAGAGTATGTGGTAGCATGCGATGCAACAAAATAAGCTATTAGGATGAGGAAGTTCATTTTTGAACTAGGGGTGGTTCCATATGTTAGTTGTTGATTCTTTTGTATTGCGACAAAAATAGGGTTATTGCATAAGCTAAGGAACTCAGGTCTTACCAAGAGTCCAAACACATTGGGTGTCACTTCCATTTGATTAGATAGATTGTAGCACATGGGGGGACATGCAACTACAGAATGTGGCATCATTAGAGAATGTTACCGACCCATTGACTAAGGCTTTGATGCAAGCTCAATTGGATTGCCATCTTTAGAATATGGGTATTGGATACCATGCAACAGTTCGATAGTTATTGCTTGTAAATTAACATTAGTGCAAGTGGGAGTCTATTAGTGATAGTGCCCTAAATGCTAGATTTGCATTCACATTATGAGATGTAATGGTATGATATTGTTGATTAATTCTTGATATTAATAAAGGTCATATCTTCATTCATATCTCTCCATCTCATCTATATGAATGAGTCTCTAGATTTCCTAGTAGAGTTCCTACTCTCAAGGTGTTAAGACTGTGTGATGTGGATCTCTAGTTCAGGATTTCTTAAAGGTATTCACAGTCCTTAAATTTAACAAAATGGGACTATGATTTGTTGATTAGTGGACTAGAACATGGGTTACTAGGATTGTTAGAATTGAATGCTAATGGGAATAGGGTGGTGAGTCATGCCACATTGCATGGGATGCATCTAATAGACATGTGGATGGGTGTTGGTAGAACATCCACTGAATGTGATGCATGTGACAGATTACATGGCCTAAGGATTAATGATTTGTAACTGGCTCTCAATTGTGTATCTAATCCTTGGACTAGAGGCGACATGGTGTCTTATGCACTGGTGTCATGGATTTGTCGTTGAGTAGAACCATTTGATGTAAGAGGTAGGAATGCTCTCTGTGTGGTCTTTGGCAGTGGTGTATGAAGCTAGATGCTTTCTAATGGGATCCATTGACCTCCACTGGATGGAGGTGTATGTCCTACATAGTTTATGTTGGTGGTGATTGGAAATCCCTTGGCCAGGGTGAGCATGAGATTGGAAAGAGTTCCAATGTCAGATTGGATCTGATATGCTACCTTGATCACACCTTTTTAGATCAGACTTAGCTACCGAGTCTTATGAATTTAATTAGTCCATAACTCTTACTCGATTGGGATAATAGTTAGTGGAGGGACTATAGTGCATGATAATCGAGGAGCCTTAATAAGTTCATATGATGTTGGATTTTGCTACCCTTAGGATCATCCTAAGTCCTGGCTAGAGGATATTCAAAATCTTTTAGGGTGCTTTGGGGATTTGGGGATATCCTCTTAATCAGTGGGTCGATGGGATCAGCCAACGTCAAGCAGTTGACATGTCCTGATTGTTACATGGCTATGAACCTAGAAAGTCACATGCATACTAAAGATGTAGAGGATTAATGATCCATTACTATTAACGTGTTCCTCGTACTGTGGGACAATGATGTTGGTTGTTGTTATGTGTGGGACACATCGATTTATGGCTATGGGAGATTGCTATTAGATAGTGGGGCTTAAGTTCCATTAGACAAAGTTAGAGCATTATAGGAGGAACCGGTCGACAGGTCTATGGAGCAGTTAACTACCTTTGGCAATCGACCAGTGCTCTCATGCAAATGATTGGTCAAGCTCTATCGACTGATGCGTGAGGAACGTTAGTCGCTTCCAACGGTCGACCGGGTGCCTCATCCGATTGATTGGTTCTTTCATTAAATGCGACGCAACTTTGTCGCATCAGAGTAATTAATGTTTTGATGTTGTGATGATGAAGGCATGGGAGAATGGAGTGGTGTGGATGGCAGATTAAAGGAAGAAAGAGGGATTATATGAGTGGGTTGGTGGATTTGAGGAGGTTTCCCATAATGAATTGCTCTACTCTATCTTTTTCCTTCTTCTCTTCCTAGTTCTCCTTCTGCTTGTTGTTTGTCTTTTTTTTCTTCCTCTTCAACTATGGCTTTTTTTATTTCTTGCTCCAAGATAAGCTAGTGCAATTGTTGCCTTCTTATTCTCCCCATAAAGAGGTTATTGGATGACCATAGTACAACCAAGGAAGAACCTATTCAATAGCTTCGGGTCACCTCTATTGAGAAGGTGCTAACACGACTTTGTTGGAGGGTTATGTAGCGGCTCAAGCATGGATGAACTAGGTCCTCTACGTTTATGGATCTGGGTCAGTAACCCAAATGAAATGCAGGTGCGAAAAACTTTCTGGACAGAAAAGGAGGAGGACATCGCATAGACAATCGGCACCAAACTTCATCCGAAAGGTATACCAAAGATCCCCCTATGGCATGGGCTTTTCAATTTTGCATGTGGTCTTGCAAGGTCGATTTTAGTTTCCGTTGTATATATTTTATGCTTTCACTGTGTTATTTTCTGTTGAAAAATGCTTTGAAAATAAAACCATTACATAGATCCGCACCGAGTTGTTGTTTTTGGCATGCTTTTGGCTGTTGTCTTTCACGATCATAATCACTTAACATAATTTTTCTATTTTCTCATCAAATCAAAACTTTAACAACCTAATAGATTAATTAACAATTAGAAATTTTTTGAAAACAACCAATTCACCCTCCTCTTGGATGCACACTCCTAAAGGTAACTTACAAGATCAAACCAATTACAAAAAAGGTTTGGGTGGTTAAGAACAACGCCTTTTTAGGAGATTAGGGTAAAAATCCGATCAACCCAAATGTTTTGGGTACCAACTTTAGTCTTATGTGTTTGTAGTCCTTGTGTCTTAAAGCAAATAGCTCCAAGAATGAGTGGTATATTGATAGCGACTACTCAAGGCTATGACAGGAAACAAGAGCTTATTCAACCAGCTAGAGGCTCTTAAGGAGGACAAGTCACTTTTGGTGACAATTCCAAAGGAATCATTGAAGGTATAGGAAATATAGGTACTACTTCTCACACCTTTATCTCAAATATTTGTTATGTAAATGGTATAAAGAATAGTTTACTTAGTATTAGTCAACTATGTGATAAAAGATATAATGTTATACTTAATCAAAATGAATGTCATGTAATGGACACAATCTCAAATAAAGAAATACTTACTGGAAAAAGGAATGAAATGTTTACATAATAAACTTAGAAGAAATTTCAAATGATGCATGCCTTGTAGCTATCAACAACAGTCAAAGTATATTATGGCATAAAAGATTAAGACATGTTAGTATGCACTTAATATCTAAAATCTTGAAAAAGTACCTAGTAACTAGAATCCCTAAGATAAAAAATGATAAAAGAAGGCTTTTGTGATGTTTGTATGAAAAGGAAACACACAAGGGTCATCATTTAAGTTGAAGCACATAGTATCTACCACTAGATCTCTTGAATTACTTTATATAAATCTTTATGGACATATGGGGACACATAGTTTAGGAAGAAAACTCTATATTTTTGTTGTGGTGGATGACTTTTCTAAGTTTACATGGAGTAGTAAAAATAATACATTTAAAGAATTTGCAGAACTATGTAAAGAATTCAAAATGAAAAAGGTCTACTAATTTTAAGTATTAGGAGTGATCATGGGAAGGAATTTGAAATGCTTCTTTCAAACTTTATGTGTTTCGATTATTCTAGTTCTTTTTATTCATTTGAATCAGGTAAATCTTGCATATTTAAAGTGACTCTATACCATCGTTATGCAATTTCTACTATCGAAAAAATCATTGTGTTAGAACACTTTTGTAAAATCATTTTCAAGGTAAACTCGTTTAATATTTTGCCAATTCATAAACAAAACACTTTTTTACTATTATTATGTGTGCTAGTGATGAGAAAAAGTATTTTCAATAATCAAATTAACAAGAAAAGAAAAAAAATGTTTACGTAAATACTATTTGGATATAAAAGTATTTTTAATTTTTCTATTTTTAAAAGCATTTTTATTTTATAATTAAATAATATTATTATTATTTGCTAAGTACACATTAAAACTAATGTGCCTATTACAGAAACCAAATAAAAAAAGGCTACAACTATAGGATCAAACAAAGGAAATAACAACATAACTAACAACATATCACAAATAGTGCAATAAGCAAGAAAAAGAGAAAAGTTCTAACATTGAGTTTAACTTAGGATCAAAAGGTATGATAAGCTTGTAGCTTTACTCACTTGCATTATGTTCATCATTGCATACCTCTGCACTCCAACGACAACCAACAAGGAAAGACCAACTACTTTGATCTTTAATCCTACGATTAGCCCAAAGAAACTTGAACAAAGGTCTGAAAGAGGGAGCCACAAATAGTTCTGTTAGTTTTAGAACCTTAGAACAGAAATGAGTACACTTTTCTGTTTTTCTGAATTGAATACATCTTTCATTGATACTTACTGATATATATTTATATATATATATACAAAACACATAATCCCATGATTTAAGGAGGGGCCATACCTATTACACTTTTCCTTTAACAACCCTTACAAAAAACTTTCCATAAAATAAGGACATCCATTCCTTTTTACTAACCCCCCACAACAAAATACCATTATAAAATATTCTGATCTAACTTAGGAGTATATAGAAAAACATGACTTCAACACTCTTCTTCATGATTTTTCTTGGAGACTCCCAGTTTGACCCTTAAATCTTCAAACCTTCCAGCTGCAAGTGACTTAGTCATAATGTCTGCAAGTTGGTTTTATGAGCTGCAATGAATCAACTACACTTCACCTTCTTTTTCAACTTACCTAATGGCAAGAAACCTGACATTTATGTGCTTGGTACGCTTATGTTGCATTGGATTTTTAGTCATTGAAATGGCTAATTTATTGTCAACTTGAATGACAATTGCTTCCTACTGAGTTTAAAACAAATCTTCGAAAATCTTCCTTAACCAAATGGCATAGCTAGCAACAGCAGTAATAGCCATGTACTTTGCTTCTGCAGTTGATTGAGCAATAACATCCTGTTTCCTTGAAACCCACAAAAAAACTCCTGAACCCATAGAAAATACATAACTAGTGGTGTTTTTCATGTCATGAAGGCATCCTGCCCAATCACTATCAAAAAACCCTTGCAACTTTCCATTTTCTACTATGGTATACCAAATTCCAGAATCATAAGAACCTTTGACATACCTTAGGACTCTTTTAGTTGCCCCTAAATGAACTTAACCAGGTGATTGCATATACCTGGACAACACACTTGCTGCAAACATGATATCTGGTCTTGAAGCAATTAAATACAAGAGGCTTCCCACCAAACTTCTATAATGGCTAGGATTCACATATTCACTCTTCTTTTTTTCCTTTAACAGCTTTCCATTTTGAGCCAAAGGTGTAGCAATAGATTTACACCTTTCCACATAAAAATCTTTAACAAATCAAATGCATACTTTCTTTGGGAAATGAAGATGCCAACTGATGATTGGCTAATCTACATCCCTAGAAAATAGGTCATAAGCCCCAAGTCTAACATTTTGAATACAACTTTCATTTCCTTCTTAAATTTAGCAATCAGCCTTGAATTACTTCCAATTACCAACATATCATCAACATAGACAGATAAGATTAACAATTCTCCAGTTTCAAACCTTTTAACATAGAGTATAGCTTCATTTTCACTTCTTGTGAAACCACAATGCAATAGATGTGAGTCTACTTTGTTGTACCAGGCTTTAGGAGCTTGTTTCAAGCCATACAAAGCCTTTTGTAGCTTGTAAACCTTATTCTCCATCCCTGAAACCTGAAACTCTTATGGTTGCTCAACAAATAACTCTTCTTGTAGCTCACCATTCAAGAATGTTGACTTTACATCCAAGTGATACACTTTCCATTTCAATTTTGCAGCCAAAACTAATAGCAACCTTATAGTTTCATGCCTTGCAATTGGTGCAAACTTGTCACCATAATCTACACCAGCTTGCTATGAATATCCCTTGACAACAAATCTGGCCTTGTGCTTGAAAATAAAGCCATCAGGATTCAACTTTGTCCTGAAAATCCACTTCACCCCTATCATATTTCTTACTTCAGGTTTGTCCACAAGCTGTCAAGTATTATTTTCCTCTATCATATCAATCTCCTCCTGCATTGCCAATCTCTATTCTTCATACTTTACTGCTTCAGCGAAGGAGGAAGGCTCCAAGGCTGCATAATTGCATTTCTCATATACCTCAAACAATGATTTTGTCTTGAGAATAGGAGAATCAGGAGAGGAATCAATAGCCTTGTCATAATTCATTCTAGAAGCCAAAACAGAAAGTTACGGTGAACCAGATTTCCTTTTTGCAAGAAAACTTTATCCTTTTTAGCAAGACCTTTGTCCCAATTCTATTGTAGAGACTCATCAATCACAACATCCCCGTTCACACAATTTTTTTGACTTTGCACATTTTAAATCCTATAGCCCTTTGACATGGATGAATAGCCCAAGAAAATTCCCACTTCAGCTTTTTTATCTAACTTGCTTCTCTTTATAGAGGGCACATGGACATAGCAAATTGAACCAAATGTTTTATACTGTTTGGCTATTGGTTTTAACCCTGACTGAGCTTGCACTGGAGTCTTCCCATCCATTGACCTGGTAGGCATCCTGTTGAGTAAATACATTATTGTATGAACAACCTCTGCCTAGAAACTCAAAGGAAAATTCTTTTCTGCCATCATGCACCTTACCATTTCCACAACAGTTCTGTTATTCCTCTCTGAAACTCCATTTTACTGTGGTGAGTAGCTCATTATTAGCTGATGACCAACACCCAAATTTGCACAAAACCTCTCAAATTCGTGAGAAGTATACTCCTTCCCATCATTAGACCTCAAAGCCTTCAACTTGCATCCACTTTGTGTCTCAACCATATCCTTCAACTTCTTAAACACAAAAAAAGACATCCCTTTTGCTTCTTAAGAAATATACCCATGTCATTCTAGTGAAATCATCAATAAAGAGCACAAAATATTTGTTTTGACTTAATGGTTATGTGCTCATTGGTCCACAAACATCAGTATGTGCCAATTGTAATTTCTCCCTAGTTCTCCATGTTGCACTAGCAAGAAATGCTTGTCTATGCATTTTTCCAAATTGACAACAACCACACACATCACAGTCACTTGGATTTCAGGTAGGTCCTTGGTTAAATCATTTGCTTGCATATATTTCAAAGAAACCAAATTAAAGCGCCCATACCTTTTGTTCCATACCACAGATTCATCCATCTTTGCAAAATTTGCACTATCACCAACAACATTCCAGTTTAAAGGAAAGGCCTTATCAACTATAACCACTTTAGCAATCCAACAATCATGAGGATCATAAATATGGAAGAATTTCCCTTTAAATGATAATGAGTACCCATTTGCAAGCATTTGAGCTACACTTAATAAATTCTGAGCTAAACAAGGTGTAAATAGCACATCATGAATGTATTTAGTACCTTTCTTAGTGTCCACTGCCACTGAACCCTTTCCTTTTGCTTGAACCACTTATCCATTTCCAAGCTTTACTCTTGTCTTCACAGACTTGTCTAAATTTGAAAAAATCTACTCATCTTTAGACATGTGACTGATGTAGCCACTATCAAGAAACTAGGTCTACTTATAGGAGTTTTGTGTTTCTTGGAAAGCAATGAATAAACTAAAAGATTCATTCTCCTACTCATTTATAAAATTTGCTTGCTGTGTGGATTGACCTTGAGATTGACTTTGCTTGGCCCTGCATTTCTTTTCTATATGACTAGGCTTTTTGTAAAACCTGCATTCTATCCGAGGTTTTCCTTCATATCAATAATCCTTCTCCAGATGATTGGTCCTTTGATAAGTGTTGCACGGTGGAAAAACTTTCCCTTTTTTCCAAATTCCTTGTACTCCAAAGTACCTTTTCCTTTACCTCCCTTGTCTGATGCAGGCTTGTTTGAGTCTTTAGCAGGTTGCTTCCCTTTATGGTTGGTTTAAAATGCCCCTTTAGATACTTCTTCCTCCCTTATACTTGTTCTTTTCCTTTGTGCTTGCAGTTTACTAATCAACTCAACGATGGTTAAAGTCTTGAGATCACAAGATTCCTCAATGGCTGAAATCTTGGACTCAAATCTTGCTAGCAGATTGATCAAATCTTGCTAGCACATTTTAAAGTTAGGAGTTTAATAGCCCTTACCCTATTAGTTCTTTCAAATTCTGATTTTAGCTTTTCCCATGCTTCCTTAGGACTTTCACATGTCATTATTTTAGTGAAGATAACATCTGATAGTGCTGAATGAATGCATGTGAGAGCCTTTGGCTATTTATCTTTCTATTCTTCATGATTCTTAATTTGAGCCATTATTGGATTAGGTAGCAAAGGCGGAGGATCTGGTCCTACTTCCACTTCATCCCATAGATTCAAAGCCTTCAGGTATGCCTTCATCTTGATCGTCCATATGTGATAATTTTCTCTTGTAAACATTGGAGGACCCATCCTTAGGAAATTGCTGGAAGCCATCTCACTCTCTCAAGTATTTGATCTCTCACCTCACACACACTCTCAGAATTTTTCTCAGATCCCTCAAGAAGACATCTTTGATACCATTTGTTAGTTTTAGAACCTTAGAATAGAAAGAATAAGCACACTTTTTTGTTTTTCTGAATTGAATACATCTCTTATTGATACTTGTTGATATATATATATATATACATAAGACATAATCCTATGATTTAAGGAGGGGACATACCTATTACAACATTCCTTTTAACAACTCTTACAAAACACTTTCCATAAATCAAGGACATCCATTCATTTTTACTAACCCTCCACAGCAAAATATCATTACAAAATATTATGATCTAACTTATCTGATTTCAACAAGTTCTAATGTCCTTAAAAGGGATGATAATAACCTAACGAGGTAGATGCACACTCTAGAGTTGCCAATGCTACAAACATTGTAGTTGATTGGGAGAAATTTATATATCTTGATTCAAGAAAAAAGATTGATGTAGAGGGATATACATGCTACCCTCAATGAGGCTTCTAATTGATGATGATGTGCTTGAGTTCTTGGGATGAAATATATTGTTTGTTTGTGAAGTGGCTTGAGCTTTGAGACCATGCATGGTGGCAAAGTAATCCCTTAGATCCATGATAAAGGAAATTACTTTTCAAGGGGAAAACGACCTTATAAATGGCTTGAGGGGGCTCAATGTGAAATACCAATATTAAGAGCTTAAGGGAAGGTGGGTGGTTGATGGCCATTTGGGGGTTAAGTAATATAGACAAACATTAGGTAAATCTGAACATAGAGTATGAATTCGAAGTATAGATCTAATTGAGAGGTTAAGAGGTAAGGGTGAACAAGAGATTGGGGTGGGGTTTCATATCTAGGAATATAGATTTGACCTTGGTGGTTGAGAAATGGTACTAAGTGACAATGAGAAGATGCATGGGGATGTCAATGTTGGTGGTGGTGATAAGATGGCATTTTGGGATTGTATTGACTACATTACCATGTTGAACTGGGGAAATGGTAAGGGAAAGCTTGACTTAGATGGGGTGACTAAGAAACAAGCACAACGGTGAGGGACAAGTTGAATAGGGACGAGAGTCCACTACAAGAAAAATAGTTTTTAGTGATGAAATTTTTATCGCTAATTTTTTAAAATATTTTTTTAATTTAGTGACGGAAATCCCGTCACTAAAAAATAAAAAATATTAAATAGAAAATTAAAATTTAGCGACAAGGTTAACCCTGTTGCTAAAAAATAAAAATAAATAAATAAAATTAAATAAAAAAATTAAAATTTAGCGACGGGGTCATCGCCGTCGCTAATAAATAAAAAATAATAATAATTCAAATTTAGCGACGGGGTCAACCCCGTTGCTAAAAAATATAAAACAATTAAATAAAAAAATTAAAATTTAGTGATGAGGCTAACTCCGTCGCTAAAAAATAAAAACAATTAAATAAAAAATTAAAATTTAGCGACGGGGAAAACCCCATCACTAAAAAATAAAAAAAATTAAATAAAAAATTAAAATTTAGCTACGAGGCTAACCCCATTGCCAAAAAATAAAAAATAAACTAAATAAAAAATTAAAATTTAGCGACAAGGTCAACCCCATCGCTAAAAAATAAAAATAAATAAATAAAGAATTCAAATTTAACGACGAGGTCAACTCGTCGATAAAAATAAAAAAAATAAAATTTATCAACGGGGCCAACCCCATAGCTAAAAAATAAAAAAAATTAAATAAAAAATAAAAATTTAGCGACGGGGTCAACCCCGTCACTAAAAATTAAATAAAAATTAAAATTTAGCCCATTGCTAAAAAATAAAAAAAAGTTAAATTAAAAATTAAAAATTTTACATTTAAACATATCATCATAATTTTTACTAACATTAATATTAGTAAAAATTAAACTAATAATTTTTTAAATATATTACAAATTAAAATCAAAATAAAACATAATTTTTCAGTGCTAATATAATAATTAATAAAGTTTTATTTGAATTAATAATGAAATAAAATTAAAATTAATATTCATTTCCCTTTACTGACATTAATATTAAAATTAATATCATTAAATAAGTTTGAGAAATTTTGGTATATAAATATAATTATTAAATATTTGGAAGAAAATACTATAAATATATTTTATATACATCAATAAATAAGAAGGCTGCCAGATGGGCTGGCTCGCGCGTGGAACTTAGCCATGAGAAGTTGGGGGTTCGAATCCGGTAGAGAGCTTGAGATAATAGCTGGGAATAAATATCCCAGCGCTGCCACATGGCAAGCAGAGGTGCGGCCATGTGGCGCACATGAGGGGAGGTTGGGGCCTAGCGCGTGTTGAATTTTGAATTTTTGGGGTTGAATTTAGTGACAGAATTAGCAACGGGGTCAATCTCGTCGCTAAAAAATAAAAATAAAATTTAATAAAAAAATTAAAATTTAGCGACGGCCCCCGTCGCTGATCAGCAACGGGAACAACTCCAGTTGTTGATTTCGTAGCTAAAAAAATCTTGTCGTTGAATTTCAGCGATGCCATTTTTAGCGACGGGAAAGTACTCATCACTAAATCCATCGCTAAAAAATTTAGCGACGGATTTTGATGTATTAATTTTTTTGTAGTGGTCAAGATGAGGCTTTGAAAAGGCGACAAAAATGAGTGAGTGACAAGCTAATGGTGAGGACTTGGTGAGGAGATATTTTACTAAGGGCAAATTTACTCTACTACCCTCGGAGGCTACCAGCCTGATACCGCCACGTGTCTATCTCAGGAAGCACCATGTGTCCTCCGGATCTTCATCCTATATTTGATTTGAACGAGAGTGACTCAGTCAACCAAGATTCTCTCCAACGTCTTTTTCAAATGTTATCTTATCTCTTCAGAGTAAGCTCTATGCCATCTTTAAATAAAGGTCAACTTTTACAGGTATGGGGATCTGACTACTGAGTCACTTTCCCTTTCGGGTATCTTCTTCTGCTGACTTGAGCATCGGAGTCCTCCTGAGGGATTAAAGCCCTGCCTTTGCAGGTACTTGGTTGGAGACAGAACTTGGTGATCGGTCTAACAACATCATTTAGTGCCCACTGTGGGGCTGGTTGCTCTATCTTCTCTTGTCTGTTGAGTACCTCGAACCAGCTCAAGTTCCCCCCGTTATGGCGACAAGAAGAAATCCACCGCGAGCTGCTAATACCCATCCTATCCCAGATCAGAGTTAGAATCCCCTACCCGAGAGCGGCCCCGTACGGGGTCATCCGCCGAATCCCTCGCCATCACGGGATTGTGTCGCCTAGTTGGAGGGACAGGTCCAACGTTTGATGAAATTGCTCCAACAACTTTTTAACCCAATAGTATCCTCCAAAGGTGAGACAAGGGAAGCACTTCAACCACGACAGTTGACACCAGGGGGACAGCCACTCTAGTCACAGAGAATTCCAAGGAGGCAGATCCCCTCGCATTGGGAAGGAGTCCTATCGGGACGAGAGAAGGAGCAGACCCTCCAGGCATGGCGAATATGGAAGGCTGGGCTCCGAGGAGAATGAGTTCTCTAGTCCCAATTATGCCTGGATCGGTGGGGCCTGGCAAGAAAGGCATTTGCGGTATTTGGAGAGGGAGGTTACAAAGTTAAGGCGGAGAGAGGAAGAGCCATATGACATTGTTTCCAATCAACCACTAAGTCGGGAGATCATGGCAATTATACCATCAGAGCACCTTTGAATCCCAGCCATTAAGCCATATGGAGGAACAACTGACCCTGCTGACCACCTAAATCTCTTCACCTCTCACATAATGGTCCAGGCAGCCCTTAATACAATGTGGTGTAGAGTTTTCCCGATGACTTTGGAAGGACATGCACGGGCCTGGTATTCAAGTCATGCACATCGGTCGATTGCTAACTTCAGACAACTTCGAAACAAGTTCTTGGCTCATTTTGCTCCCTTCCGAAGGCATCAAAGGTCTACTATGACCCTCTTGAATCTCAAGCAGAACTAAGGGGAGTCGTTAACAGATTTTGTGGCCAAATTTAATATGGAGGCATTGAGCATTGAGCATTGAGAATCTTGATCAAAATATTGCTATGGTAGCTTTTCAAAATGCCTTGAGGGTTGGCCCTTTTACCCAGTCACTGGCTAAGAGGCCTTCCCAGACGTTCACGGAGATCCTGAGCCGAGCCACCAAGTACATTAATGCTGAGGAAGTGATGCAAGCCAAGAAAGTTGAGTACTTGGACAAGAAAGAGAACAAAATTCAGAATAGAGAGCAAAAGCCCGAAGATAAACCGGGCCGACGGGGGGAAAGGTTGGGTCCTTGATGGAGTCCAGTTAGGTTCACCCTACTTAATACCCCTCGAGCTGAGATCTTGGCTACAATTTAGAATAAGGATTACTTGAATAAACAGAGACCTATGAAGGCCCCAGCTAACAAGAGGAGTAAAGACAAGTATTGTCGATTCCATCGAGATCATGGACATGACATGGAGGAGTGCCATCAGCTGAAAAAAGAGATTCATGAGCTCATCAATTGGGGTTTCTTGAGGAGGTTCGTAGCTAGGGATACTGAGCCACAAAGGAGTGAACGTCGGAGATCAAGGAGCCTCCCTTGTAGATGTGGTAGATCCCAGGAAAGGTGCAGGACCAAAACCCTGCCTATGAGAGAGAGTCGCCAAAGGGAGAAGAGTCCCCACAACATTTAATTTTTCACTCTAATGGCTGGGGTGGTGCCAGGCAAGGAGTCGGGGGAAAATTCTGATCTGCATTGAAATGTAGGAGTCAAGAGGGCTCGACCAGGGGACGTTATCTCCTTTACAGATGACGACTTGCCCGGGTATCCGGTTTCTAATGATCCACTAGTCATCACAGCAAAATTGAAAAAATTAGAGCTTCGTCGGATCATCGTGGACCTAAGGAGGTCAAAATTTCCCCTCCCGCCACTGTCAATTTTTTGCTGGAGGGTCTAGAGGACTCGAAGACTGCTGAGCTGGTGGATGAACTCATAGAGGTGCCATTAGACTCGAATCGACTCAATAGATGTGTGAGGGTGAGCGCCCAATTGAAAGACCCTCTTTAGACCCAGATTATTCCCTTATTCGCCAGTATACAGATATTTTCGCGTAGACGGTCCACAACAGTCTAGGCATAGACTCGGAAGTGATAACGCACCGTTTGGGAGTGAAGCTGGGGTACCGACCTGTCATACAGAAGAAGGGGAATTTTACCCCAGATAGGGCAAGGGTTAGAGAGGCTGAGGTGGAAAAACTTATAGCAACACAATATATTCGAGAGGTCGATTATCTAGAGTGGCTCGCCAATGTGGTTCTGGTCCCTAAGGGAGAAGGTAAGTGGAGGTTATGTATTGATTTCACTGATCTTAACAAGGCCTGTCCAAAAGATAGTTACTCACTTCCTCGAATCGATGCCCTAATTGATAGCACGGTCAGATGCCACCTCATGAGTTTTCTAGATGCTTTTCAGGGATATCATCAGACCCTGTTGCATAAGGAGAATCAGGAGAATACAACATTCATTACTGACCAGGGCATCTATTGCTATACTGTTATGCCTTTCGGCTTGAAGAACGCAGGGGTTACATACCAATGGCTTGTAAATAGGCTCTTTCAGGACCAGTTAGGTCGCAACATGGAGGCCTACGTGGATAACATGCTAGTAAAGAACCTGCTAGCAGAAGAGCATCCGACAGATCTAGAAAAGTGTTTCAAAACCTTATACATGTTTAAATTGAAGCTTAATCCCTCTAAGTGCACTTTTGGTGTCTCTGCAAGGAAGTTCCTCGGGTATATCGTGCATCATAATGGGATTGAGGTAAATCCCAAGAAGATTAAAGCGATACTAGAAATCCCGACCCCAAAAAGCATTAAGGAAGTCTAGCAGCTCACGGGAAGAATAGTGGCTCTAGGGAGATTTCTCTCCTGGTCGGCAGAGAAGGGCCTCCCTTTCTTCAATGCCTTATCTAGGACCAAGGATTTTATTTGGGACATCGAGTACCAGGAGGCTTTCAAGGAGCTCAAGGAATGTCTGGCCTCGCCGCCAGTGCTCACTAAGCCAAAGATGGGTGAGCCACTATACCTCTACTTGGCCGTAGCAGAGGAAGCAATGAGTTCAATGCTAGTGCGCGAAGAGAATAAGAGGTAGAGGCTAGTATATTACACAAGCAAATGATTGTCTAGGGAAGAGGCTCAGTATTCCCCCATGGAGAAATTGGCGTTTGCCCTGGTCGTCTCAGCGAGGAAGTTGCGACCCTACTTCCAGGCGCACTCTATCATCATGCTTACTGACCAGCCCTTAAGGCAGGTTCTGGGGAAGTCGGAACTCTCAAGAAGAATGCTGAAGTGGTTAATGGAGTTAACAACATTCAACATAGAGTACAAGCTTCGTTAAGCTATTAAGGCTCAGGCCTTAGCAGACTTCATCGCCAAAGGATTTAGGCTTTGGGGATCACCAGAGGACAACCTAGGACCATGGATGTTAGCGGTGGATGGCAGCTCAAACCCTGGGGGTGGAGGAGCTGGGCTGATGATTAAGAGCCCCGAGGGTCAATCTGGTTATACGCTCTGCATTTCGAGTTTTGGGTGTCCAATAATGAGGCAGAGTATGAGGCCCTTATAGCTAGGTTGAGGCTCGCCGCACAGCTGGGCCGAGACATCTAAATGTACAGTGTGATTCTAACCTTGTTGTTCAACAGGTGAAGGGAGAATATGAGGCCAGGGAGGACCACATGTCCAAGTATTTGGTTTTCATTCAAAAATTGATGAGTCGTTTTCGATCTGTGAAAATAGAGCATGTGCCCCGATCCCTGAATGGGGAAGCAGACACCTTATCCCGGATCGCATCGGCCTCTTTCCCAACCAATTCAAGACAAATCTTTATTGAGACACTACCCTAGAGAAGCATTGATGCGGTCGTGGAGCAGTTATGTCTCAACCTAGAACCGAGTTGGTTGGACGATTTTATCAGTTATTTGAAAGATGACAAGCTACCGGAGAATGACTTAGAGGCCCGTGAGTTAAAAAGAAGGGCTCAGAAGTTTATACTAATAAACGAGGAGTTGTACAAGAGATCCTTCACTCAACCACTCTTGAAGTGCATGAGGCCACGTGAAGTTGACTATATTTTGAGAGAGATCCATGAGGGAATATGTAGGAGTCACATAGGAGCCCGGACTCTCTATCAGAAGGCCCTTCGACAAGGGTATTACTAGCCGACTATGGTGTCTAATGCAGAGCAGCTAGTTAAGAAATGCAAAAGATGCCAACGGGTCTCCAACCTAATCTATGTTCCTAGTGCCATGCTCACGCACCTAGTTCAGCCATGCCCCTTCGCCCAATAGGGGATTGATATTCTAGGTCCGTTCCAGCCTACCGTGGGTCAGGTTAAATTCTTGATCGCCGCTATAGATTACTTCAGCAAGTGGATAGAGGCCGAGCCCCTGGCCTCCATCACTACACAAAAAGTGAAGCAATATTTGTGGAATAACATGGTTAGTCGATTTGGGATCCCACGAGTGATTGTTTCAGATAATGGGACCCAGTTTATAGATCAGACAGTCAAAGAATGGTGTCAGGAGCTGGGGATCAAGCAACACTTCACCTATGTAGCTCATCCACAGGCTAACGGATAGATTGAGCTTCCTAATAGGACTATGCTCCATGGATTTAAAGCCCAAATCGACAAGGCAGATGGAAGCTAGGTAGACGAGTTACATAGCATCCTTTGGTTTTATCGGACCACGAGGAGGGGGTCCACCAGGGAGACCCCATTCAGCTTATGTTACGGCTCAGAAGCCCTTATTTCGGTAGAGATTGGGATCCCAACCTTTAGAGTAAAGCATTTTGACCCAGAGTCTAGTAAGCAAGGCTTAAGGATTAACTTGGATACAGTGGAAGAGTTTCAGGACGAGACAAGGGTTCACTAGGCGGGTTATAATCAACGAATTGAGAGGTACTACAATCGGAGGGCGAAAACTCAGAGTTTCCTACCTAGCGATCTGGTCCTTTGACGAGCTAGTGTTAGCTACCCTCGAGATTCTAACAAGTTATCGCCGACTTGGAAAGGCCCCTGTCAGGTTACTGAGACCCTCAACCCTGGGGCATACCGACTCAAGACCATGGACGATACTCCTATAAAGAATACTTGGAATATTCAGAACTTGAGAAAATTTTATCAATAATGGGATACCCCCAAGGATGTTGGAGCTACGTATTTTTTCAATAAAATCTCATTATGTTCTTTTTGTTACATGTGTAGATTTTATCCTACAGTACATAAAAAAAAAAAAAAAAAGATGCAACGAAAGGCAAAGGGGAAGGAGGTGTTTCCCCCCCGACCTCAGAAACCTCAAAAGGGATTTTTGAGTCCTTTTGCCATCGCCAAAGATAGTGAGGAAGAAAAAGCAAATTGGCCAAATATGGCCCCAAGAGACCACCCCTAAAATAAAAGTTAAGAACAATAGGTCAGATGTGACCCTTGGGGACCACCCCTAATAAAAGGAAAGAAAGGCTAAGGGGGGTGGAAACGACCCCCGAAGAAGTCGACATAAGGGGTCTCGAAAAAGACTCCTAAGGCCTCACCTCCATATCGGAGTTGATAGGGGCTAAAAATAAAATAGGGGCAGAGGTGACCCCAAGGGACCACCCCTAATAAAAAGGAACCAATTAAAAATAGTACCTCTCACTGCGCCAACATGAGAGTTATGGTGGGGGTGCAAGAGATCAAATATCAGAGAACACCTAACTCGGGCTATTACAAAAACATATCTTTGAGGCACTTTATTCAACAAAGTGGCAAGGGTCTAGTACAACTTGAGCTCAAAACAAGAAAATACATGCAAAGATAAAGCTATAACCTAGGCTTCTTCTTTGGACTCCTCGGATTCGATGGCAGAAGCTTGGGAGGATGATGCTCGATTGAGCTCCACAATCACGTCATCCATAGATTTGACGGGGAAAAAGTCAAAGTCAAGGCAAGTTTTTTGCACTTTCTCCTTGCAGCAAACAAAGCCTCTCTTCCAGACACCCTGTAACTCTCATCTAATAAATCCCTTCACCTAAGGAAGCTGGGTGGGGTCTACATATCTCTCTTCTAGCTCCCGGATCCGCTCCTCAGACTGTCCCAACTTCTCCTCCATTGCATGGCAGCTAATCTTAAGCCGTTGTAGGAGTGCTTCTAGCTCCGCTGCTCGTTGATGTTGAGCCCTCAAATCCTCATCCCGCTACTCGATGGTCTTATGGTAGTTAGCAAGGGCATTATCTAGCTCAAGCAGTTTTTGCGAGTTTCTCACCATTAGCCCCCAGAGCTCGTTATGAACGACGATACTCCGTATTCAAAATAGCAAAAAAATAGAATATGGGGGTCGACAGTCACTACAAGAAAACAGTCAATTTGAGACGGATTTAGAGACGGATTTAGAGACGGAATTTTCATTTGAGACGGATTTAGAGACGGATTTTGGCCGTCGCGAAAACCTCCGTCGCTAAATTTGAGACGGATTTACAGACGGATCTGAGACGGATTTTCAGACGGAAATTTTTCGTCTCTATTTGAGACGGATTTAGAAACGGATTTAGAGACGGTCATAGAGACGGATTTTGAGATGGAAAATTTCCGTCTCTGATTGAGACGGATTTAGAGACGAAATTAGAGACGGAAATTACAGACAGATCTGAGACGGATTTTCAGACGGAATTTTCCGTCTCTATTTGAGACGGATTTAGAGACGGTCATAGAGACGGATTTTGAGACTGAAATTTTTCGTCTCTGATTGAGACGGAATTAGAGACGGATATAGAGACGGAATTATAGACGGATTTAGAGACGGAACTTTTTCGTCTCTATTTTGAGACGGATTTAGAGATGGATTTAGAGACGGAATTAGAGACGGATTTAGAGACGAAACTTTTCCGTCTCTATTTTGAGACGGATTTAGAGACGGATTTAAAGGAGGATTTTGAGACGGAAATTTTCCGTCTCTATTTAGAGACGGTTATAGAGACGGATTTTGAGACGAAATTAGAGACGGATTTTGAGACGGAATTAGAGACGGAAATTTTTCGTCCCTATTATTAGAGACGGATTTTCAGACGGAATCTGAGACGGTTATAGAGACGGAATTTGAGACGAAAATTTTCCGTCTCTATTAGAGACGGATTTTCAGACGAATTTTGAGGTTGAATTATCGATGATTTGAGACGGATTTTGAGACGGATTTTTCCGTCTCAAAATCCGTCTCAATTTTAAATTTAATTAAAAAAATAATTAATATTCTAACAAAATTTTATATATAAACCTGATATACAAAATATAAATAATGCATAAATATATAAACCTGATATACACAATATTAAATCCATACAATATTAAATCCATACAAGAAGTCCATATAATATTAAATTCATACAAGAAATCCATACAACATTAGTCAAACACATCGTCCATGAACATTCAAAATAATACAATGTAATATCTATCCATGGCAATGATGGATCCTCCAATGACGGATCCTCCTAATGATCCGAGGGATTTGAGGGCGACGACGATGAAGGGTTCAATCTTTCTTCTATAGCTGACAAACGATTATTAAATGGTTCTATAGCTGCGCTAATAGCGCCACTAATAGCGCAGCTAACAGCTTGTTGAATTTGGTCAGTGAGTGAAATTGATGACTGTGGAGGCAGTGGCGGTGGCGGTGGCGATAACACATGATAGGAACCAGGAATGACATATGCTTCAGACCCCATGCCATACACACGACCCTTCTTTTTCCCGCCTGCAACCTCCAACCATAATGATGTCTCATCAAAAGCTGGCTGCGAAGGCTATCCAGCAGCGTCACTATTTTCTGTCGGGCCAACTGCTGATGATTGTGATGATGCTTGCCGCATCTGAAAGTCAGCCTGCAAGTATATAATACATGGAATAAGTTATACTATCAAAAGGTCAATTAAGTATAGTAAAACACAAGTATTGTTATATACTTACATAAGTTTCCTCGGATCTACTGTCAATGAATCCTGAATGATCTTTTCTTTGGTGCGTCGCAATAAATAACTCAGCCTGTGTAGGTGGACGACCTAATAGCTTAGACTACAAAGGCAAAAAATAAATGTTAATGCAACCATACTTAAATAATTAAGTAAAATGAAAATAATAAAAAAGTTTAACAATTACCAGTCTCTTCTTATGTTCAGACATAGGGATGGAACCACAAGTATGCTTACTACCTCCAACATCTGAGGACCGATTTTTCTTTGCCTTTTCTGATTTGTTCTTAAATTCTGGACTATTCCAATACTCTTTGAGTGCTTCAAATACAACAGGACACATCCAAGATGGTTTTTTTGTCAAGTCCCTCCTCACACAGAACAAAAGGTCGGTCATACGATCAGAGGCTGTCTTTTCAAAATTTATCCTTATTTGATTTTCCAATTCACTCTCCCAACACCAACTCTTCTGTAATGTAGAGCAAAGCAAAATTTAAACAAAATAAAAAGTTAAATTAATCTATCCTAATCCATAGTTCTACAATCTCTCCAGTCTATATAGTTTCACTAATAATAAGCAATCCACAGTAGGGACGTGAAAAGAAAAACATTATAATCACAAAACAAAAACAAACCATCACAAAACAAAAACAAACCAAAGTAATGGATTTGAAGTTACATGAAGATGAAAATGCTGGGTATTGAGTCTGTATATTTAAAAACTTATAAGAGTCAATATAGAACTTATCTTCATCTTCATGTAATTTAAATAGTCATATGCACGTAACAATGTAGTTCTACTCTTATTTGTTACTTTTTCATCTAGAGATGGGTGTTACCTTGGTGCAAAATATAGCAATTGACATTAGCATAATAAAGCAACGAACTAAGAGTTCAATATCCACATAAGTTGTACACTTGTAAAAACCCTCCTAATCAATCATATTACTTTTAACATATTTAATTTATTTTAAACAAACTGTTATTTTATACTTTCAAAACTTTTTGCACTCTTTTGTGTAAATCCCTATAAATATAAATATTGGAGCCATGTTTACATTAGGGCCGGGGCATTGACATTAATTAGAATAATATTATGAGTCACTAGTTATGAAACGTTTTTTCATTAGTTGAATCTAAAGAAATCATGTGTTGTTGTGTTCTTTGTTTATCATCTTTTTTAATGACATCATTACATTAATTTTGTAGGAATCATGACATTCAAAGGTAATTTACAGACTACACCCTTAGTAGAACAAAGCAACTAAGAACAAGAATTGATGGTGCTTAAAGCAATTAGTAAGTATGTTGTTTCCTAAGATTTAATGTATGAACAGATTAATGTATCTACAAAACAAAATGAGCCAATACAAAATTAGTTTCAGCTCCTCACAAGCTAGATATATAATACACTGTATATGAAACAAAAATAAAATAAAATGATTATCAAATTAAAACAAAATAAAACAAAACATTGGCAACATGCCCAACAACAATGTTGTTATAATCAATAACTATATAGGTTTTATAGACGTTTTAACAAAAATCATTCAATAAAATTTTAGCACTATCAAGGCCAATGATCATGATAGGAACAATCAAGGCCAGTCTTAACTAACATTAGAGATACAAAGACTCCATTTTGTCCCATAAGAAAGGCTTTATCCATAGATACAACATTAAACACCAGCTTAATGCAATTCATACGGACAAAAGAATAGTACCAGTCATGCATAAATTTGAAATCAAATCCTGGAAGGATGTCAAAGATGGCAGATTTTGATGATTACAAAGAGCAGAAAGATGTAAAGAATACAATTGAATATAAATAAAAAAAATTATGTTATCCAAAGAATGATTCCAAAAATAGTCTCTTTATGAAGACAGTTGAAAAAAAATAGGCAATAAGCAATTGTTTAATGACAATCAAAAGACAAGTGACTTACTTACATGCAACACCTTAACAGAAACAACATAAGACTTTATCCCGCTATGCGGGGTCAGCTACACATGCAGCACCTTGATTAGGTGAAAATTGCTCACAAGCACTAGGAAAACAAATGACTCTCTCAAGTAACTAACCGAAAGAAACAGCTTATATGTACAAGTAAGTCACTCAAAGGCTAAGTTACTGTTAAGGTGTTGCATGTACAAGAAGTCACCTTATGGCTAAGTTACTCACAAACATTGATAAAGCATTGCAGAGCCCAAATCTAACAAAAATAAATCGATGGTGCTTAAAGCAGTTAGTAAGTATGTAGACTCATACATTGTTAGATGATGTGACCTTTATTATTTAATGTATGAACAGATTAAGTGTAACAAAGTATTTTTTGAACAATAATGGAGGAAATCCAATTCAAACAATTAAGGAAAATAACATTTCTTCGGACTATCCATTTGTTATTTCAAACAATTCAAACAAAAAAAAAAAATTTGAAGGTTGGGACCTATCCCATCTGAAAATTGCAAGGATAATATATATATAATAGCCTCTTAGCCATATATATACAAGGATAATTGCAACAGTTTTTTTATGAGTTTTTTTACTCTTTTTCCACTGAACTACTAATTATAACTCCTTCTTAAAATTTGAAGGTTGGGACCTATCCCATCTGAAAATGAGTCGTGATATGACTATTAGCGAACGCATTTACTCACGGTACAAAATTTCGGCAACATCTCAACGCAGTTCTCCAGATGCACAATAAGGATTATGTGCCGATTCATACGAGTTACACTCAATTTGAGTCAATCGCATGAATCAGAACATATTCCTATATGCAACCGGAGAACAACGTGAGATGCTACCGAATTTCTGTATCATGCATGAGTAAATTAATGCGTATCCGCCAGGCACACAACACGACATCTAATTTTCAGACTGTCCAACTGGACAATTCAGTGACCTCCTCGCTCCATCGAGGAAGTCACTGAACGGGAATCTAAGGCTAACTTCCAGCAAATCTAACTAAATTGCTAAAAAATATTTAATTAATTATATTCTTTATTTAATATTACTTCCTTTTAAAGTCCAGCTTGTTGGTAATTCATCTTATAGAGAATTACCAACATGTTCACAATGATAGATCATTCGCACAAATAACAATTGAAAATGCAAGATCAATTATATTTTTGGGTTGTCATCAAATACGATAATGATTAGATTGAAATAAATTTGATTTTGTTAGAGATATTAAATAGGTGAATAAATTTGATTTTGGTAGACAAGATCAATTATATTTTTAATGGTGATTTCATAATTTCTTAAACCATAATTAAAAGTAAGTGAAAAACCAAATTTATAGCTATCAAAGCAAGTGACCACTGGCAAGGACAATGATTCTGTAACACAAATTAATAGCTAGCAAGTGAAAAACCCCAAGCAATCCCAGAAAATTAAAAGGAAATGAAAAAAGCAATTATGCTTAACAAGATGTTTTTAGTAGAAAGCCAATCATAGAAATATATCAACATGTTTAGTGGTTCTAATGCATGTGCAACAGAAGAATTGGAAAGACAAGATGGTAGGATAATTGTAACTACACACTTATGATTTTAACAGGCACAAATGGACTTTAACTATAATTTTTAAAATAATGTTTAATTGTAATTGTGGTTCTACATTTGTAACTATATCTATAATTGTAACTACACAATTATAACTTTTTATAATCGAATCAATAACATCTGTGATTTTTATTTGTGACCATTTTAACAAACTAAAAATAACACTTGGAGATCCAACTACAAGAATATTAGTTATCTTTCGCCTCTATTTTCTTTTTGTGATTTGACATAGAATACTAGAGAAATCAGGAAAGCTTAACCTAAATTCCAAACATGGTATTAAATCTCATGTGAACTTTAAAAACAGTAAATCTACAAGTTAACCATTCCACACCATAACCAATGTAAAATTATAAAAATCAATGCAAATGAGGTAAATAGAAATCATGTCAAACTGCAATAAATTTGTCTGGCTAGCAAATTAACTCCAAAGTGATTCCTTATCAAGCAAAAGAAAATTTTCATGACAGCTACCATGTTTAATCACTGCTGAGGCTCTCTGGCTTGCTGAATTAATAAAAGCACCCAACGAGAACATAGAAAACATATCCAATATTACAATTAAAATAATATTAAAATGATGACAAAAAAAATCAAAATAGCACACCATAGCGTTAACATAGAATGAGTTGCCAAAATGTGACACACAGGCAGCAGGTACACTTAAAAGTGACGATCCATGTGAGGACCACACACATTCAGAATGCCCAATCTTTCTTCAAGTCCTAAAACAATGCTTGTGATGAGGAAATTATAGACCCAACGACCAAAAATTAGGAAATTTCAGCAGCAAACAAGGCCAGTATAGCCCCACTGACGAGCACAAACACTTGAGAGAAACAAAAATAAAGCCTAGAGACATAATATCACGAAATGAATGATAATGGCTAAAAGACACAGTTGATTTAAAGAAAAACCGAAGACCATATTCCATGGAAATTTTTTGGAGGTAGAGACAATAGAGAATGCGAGGAGTCATAATTTCAGAGGATAAAATATGGAAGACTCGAAAACCCAGCACAGAATCACAACCAGACCCAGACCACACAAATATATACATGCACAGAAAGAACACCAAACATCAGAGGTCGCAAACCTAGGAAAGAGAAATAAAACAACAAGAGCTACGGCACTAGAGACGAATGAGACCAAAAAGACAAAACTAAGAAGATAAATATAATTTTAAAAAATACGGAAACATAGACAGAGACCACTGCGTGAGTAATGCAAGCACTGTAGTCCCAAAAAATGGCGGAAAACGCAAAATCAAAAGCCCGAAGTGTATCAGATCACGTTTAGACTAAAACAAACAGTAGACAACAAGAGTAAAGACACTATAAGAATATCTCCAAACAGCTACAATCGATCACAACAACTCCAAGATGGGGGGGAGTTTAGCCTTAGGTTTTTTTTTTCGCAAATAGGGAAATCAAAATGGGCGGTGGAAGAACCAAACCTTGAGGCAGCGGCGATAACGATTGGAAACGGATCAGGAGGACGTGACGACGATCGAAGGTGGGAGACGAAGGCGGCGGCGACGACCGGAGGCGGGAGACGAAGGCAGAGGCGGAGGCGGAGGGCGTGAGTTCAAAGAGAAAGAGAGGGGGGCGCTGGATCGTGAGTTAGGGATTTGAGGGAAATAGGGAATGAGAGAGGGAGGGAAAGAAGGATTTGGGGATTTGGGGATTTAAATTTTTTTTAAAAAAATTAATTATTAATTAAATCTTAATAATTTTTTTAAATACTGTGTCACACAACTTGGTTTATAAAATATTAAAAAAATTATAATTTTTATAAAAAAACCACAAAATTTATTATTAGATATACTTTTTAATAATAAATTATACAAAATTGGCTTTTTACGTTCTCATTTGTATATGTACTTTCCTATCATTAGATATATTTTTTCAATAATAATCTTTATTATTCTTTCTTGAATATTAAATATTACTTTAATATTTTCACATTTATGTATATATTTACCATTTATATTTTTTAGTTGAAAAAATCTCAATGATCTAAATAGAAAGGATAATGATAACATCAAAATTAGTTGTCTAAATTGATTGTCGAGTTAATAAAAAAATAAAAAATAAAATGTCAACTAAATTATTATGTAAATAAATAAAAAATAAATTATCAAATATTTTATTATATTTTAAGTTTGGGAGTGTCATAATACTTGAAAAGTAATCAAATAAATATTTAATCTTGAATCAAATTAGTCAATAAACTTTTTAATAGTTTATTGACTAAAATTATAATAGTATAATATTATATAGTATATTATATTATTGAATTAAATTCTATATTATATTATTGAATTATATAATATATTATAATATATATAATATATATTATAATATATATAATATATTATATAATTCAATAATATAATATATTATTATATATTATATTATATTATTATATATATTATAACTATATACATTTATATATAATAATTTTGTATATAAATTATTTCAAATATATATATAAATTATTCTGAATTATTATGTTACGAATCTTTGGATTAATATTATATTTATTTTTTCTTAAATTAATGTTACTTTAATCTTAAAATTAATTAAAATTATTGCTTTAATTTTTGAGTTATTGGTATCAAAAATTAAAATTAACTAAAATTATTGCTTTAATTTTTGAGTTATTGGTATCAAAAATTAAAATTAACTAAAAAAAATTAAGATTAAAGCAACATTAATTTAAGAAAAAATAAATATAACATTAATCCAAAGATTCGGAACATAATAATTTAGAATAATTTATATATATTTGAAATAATGTATATACAAAATTATTATATATATATATATTTATATAGTTATAATATATATAATAATATAATATAATATATAATAATATAATAAACATATAATAGTATAGTATAATATTATATAATATATTATATTATTGAATTATATATATAATTATATTATATTATTGAATTATATAATATATTATATATAATATATTATATTGGATTTGGGGAGAATTGTTTCTCCCAAAAACCGGAATTCGGGAGAATCAACTCAGGAAAAATGATTTTTTTCGAATTCGGGCTTTCCCGAACACTCAGAACGCTGGGGTTCATCCGGTTAGGAGTTCCTCGAACCCTGAGGTTCGAAGAACCCTAAATTGCCAGAATCTCAGGGTTCGGGACATCTCTTAACCCCCAAAACAGTATATTTTTTATTTTTTAATTAATCTTATTTTTTTAATTTATTCATCGTGTATGTATATGTAAATTATGTGATATTATGTGATTAAACTAGTCATAGATGTTATAAATTGTGTTTTTTCTCGCCGAAACAGGAATACTCATTTTTTTTTTTGTCAAACACTGTGTAATAATGGTTACGCGATGTTCAGTTGTGAGTGAAAAAGTGGTTATGGCGATGGTGATCGAGAAAGTGAATGTACGCGTTTGAAGAATGATGATGGATGGTTGAGCGTGAAATGTTTAAATGAAGGGTAAATATGAATTTCATTTCAGGGTATTTTAGGAATATTAAAAGTGGGTTACAGAGAGCAAAAGTATGGTTGCAAATAGAATTTCCCGTATCTAAATTACGACTTAAATTTGATAATGTGTTTCAAGCGTTATTATTTCTATAAAAACGCTCGTGTTTTTGAGTTTCAATACCATTCATTCTCCTACCAACATACTCAATTAACAAAACAAAAAGGATAAAAATAATTAAATAAATCATACATAAGCCCTCAAACTTCTAAAGAAATGGCTGCACGATCAATGTTCAAAAAACAAAGTGAAACACTGTCAATTGCGGCTAGCTATTTCCGATGATCAAAGGCAAGCACCCAATACCCTTACCCTTATCGACCAACATACACAAAAATCAACAAAATCTAATGGTCGGATCTCTATAGATCTATGTTTAAACTTCTGTTTAAACTTTTGGCCAAATACCCAAATTCCACATATAAGTATATATATCATGGATATATACTGAAAAAAATGTGTTCATGAAACTAAAAGACTTACCTACTTGTACATCAAGTTCACTTTCATAATTAAAATGTTGTCGGATCGATGATCGAACGGCTAGATACATGGCATAAAGCGGTGATTTAGAAAGGTGTTATTGAGATAAAATTGAGAGAAAGAGAGAGCAAAATTGGTGGGAAACTTTCGCCTCCCATTATTGACCCCATCCTATTTATATGGGCTGATCGGTAAGGGACCTTCCCTTTTAGTAGGCGGATCCGACTCGATCCGCCTGACTTCTCTTTTTTTTTTTAAATATTGATATATGTGTATATATATCTCTTTTTTTAATATAGATATTATTATTATTATTATTATTATTATTATTATTTAGAGATGGATTTTCTCCCATATCTTCCGTCTCTAAATTTATCTCAAAAAATTTCGTCTCAAAAATCCGTGTCTAAACTATTGCTTTATTGTAGTGTCATTTCGTTACAATAAGTATGTTGTCAGAATTTTCATACCTATTGTGACAAATTAGTTTGTCAGAATAAGTCTAAATTCTTGTAGTAAATGTGTTCACCATCTTACTATGATTAGCATTGTTGAAATCTATAGGGGCCAATTGAACATGTCTTTAACCTATTATTCTTAAATAAATTGACAGTTCTTAGATTTCTCAGAAGGAAAATATGATCAATTAATTATAAACTGACACATGGACTACTACTTTTAATTAGTATAAAATATTTATATTAAAAAATAATAAGTCACATGCTAATATTCATGAGATGAATATAATAGATATGTGGATAAAAGTTATTTGAACATCTACTGAATGTGACACTAGTCGCATAAGTAGTACTATTTTTTTTTTGTTGATTTATATTAGAAAATTATTTATATATTTATTATTGAATGTCTATAAATTTTTTATTTAACATTTTTTTGAATTGATTTAAGGTGTTTTTAATTAATTAATCATCTTAAATTTTAGATTAATTAACTTTTAATTTAATTATTTTTTAATATTTGATTCCCCCATTTTAGGTCCTCAAAATTTAAAATGTAATGTATGTTTAGTATATATTTTATTTATAGAGTTTTATAATATTAAAATTTAGTGTATTACTAATTAAAATGTAATGTATATATTATTAATATTAATTACTAATTAAAATGGAGTGTGTGTTTCATAAAATTTTATATTTAATTTATATTTTTTAATATATTTTTTATTATTTATATATTTAAATAAACTTTAAATTAAATAATTATATTTAATTTCTAATTAGATACGGATTTAGAGACGGAAAAATCCATCTCTAATTTAATCAAATCCGAGCGGTTTTAACATCTCTAATTAGAGACGGATTTGTTTTCCGTCTCTAATTAGTAACAAATTTAGAGACGGAAAAAATTTGTCTCTAAAATTTGAGACGGATTTTCAGACGGAATTTTTTCCGTCTCAAATTAAAGACGGATTTAGAGTTGCAAAAAAATTCGTCTCTAATTAGAGACGGAAAAAAATCTGTCTAAAAATCCGTCTCAAACTTTAGAGACGGATTTTTTCCGTCTCTAAATCCGTCTTTAATTTGAGACTGATTTGTTTTTATCTCTAAATCCGTCTCAAAATAGAGACAGATTTTTTGTCGTCTCTAAATCCGTCTCTAATTAGAGACGGATTTTTTCCGTCTCTAAATCTGTCTCAAATTAGAGACGGATTTTTTCAGTCTCTAAATCCGTCTCAAAAAATTTTCCGTCTCTAAATCCGTCTCAAAATCCGTCTCTATTTGAGACGGAAAAATCCGTCTCTAAATGACTGTTTTCTTGTAGTGAGTCCTCCGTGTTAGAGGATCGAGAGACTAACCTGAACCAAGCCCTGGCAGTAGCAAGACTCCAAGGTCTCCGAAGTCAGATCCGCGACCCTCCCATGTCCGCTTGAGTCGGTAGGTGTTGGATAAGCTGAGTTGCCACCCAAGCCTCACTGTTGTGGTCTGACTCATGGACATTCCAGTTTAGCCGGTGAAGAGCCTGGGTGGGGATGGATGCCTCTTTCTCCTAGATCATGTCAAAAAGTGCTCGGTGCCTTGAGAGCCCCCTGCCTCAGGTCGGGGCAAAGGCGCGGCAGAGCGAAACCGAGAGGCCTTCGATTTTTTGTGCAGAGGTGGGAGCTGAGAGTCCTTGGTATGCCTTTTAGCATTCTTTCGGGCCCATTTGGCCTTTTCAGCAGCTTGCTTATCAGTCCCCCATAGCTCCGCATCGTCAATCATCTTGGCTAAAAAGCATAACAAAATAAGATGAGCGTCAGGATGAAAAAACACACATAAATTAGAGACATGAAGCGAAACAGGAGGATTGTAAAAATCAACCTAAGGGAATGTCAGTTGCTAGGCATGGGTATCGACTCACACCCTTGAGAAACAGAGTTTGCTCATTAATTAATCTGGTGATGCTGATGTGCTCCAGACCCATCAAAAGTTCAGCATCCCTCCTCTCTAATAAGGACATTTCACGTGGAAAACTTGTAAAAGAAGGCCAACGCCAAGTGGAGGGCACACCCATAGTAACGGAGGAAGAACCCATGAAGAAAAACTGGTTTTTCCAACCTTTCAAGGAAGACGAGGTATCTACGAGGAACTTACAACCAGGGTATGCCATGAAGGAATAGCGAAATTCGGACTTATCAATGCATAAAAGGAGAAATAATTTTAAAAAGAGCTGAGCCTTAGGGACAATACCTCTTCCTCGACAACATATAACGAAGGTGACTAAGCTCTTCCACCCATTGGGCACTCGTTGAGAGGGACATAACCCTACGAGACGAAAGATCTCAGTTAGGTTGTCTTCAAAAGAAAATTAGCACCCGGTTTCAAGAGAGGCCTCATAGATCGCTAAACCACCAGGAGGGGATTGATGGACATAATCCTACCAAAAGCCCTTGATGGGGAGATGATATTTTCGTACGAGTTCGGAGACCTCGTCCTCAGACAAGGTAGAATAGGCATGGGTTAGGTCATCAGGGAGACCACTGCGATCGAACTCTAACTTTATGTCAATGTCATTATCAAAAGAGAATGCATCAGGGTGGGGTCGGAGGTCCCAACGTCTCCTATTTGCATACCAGACTGGCAAGATGAAGAGCTAGATGAGCTAGAAGAGTCCGAGCTATTCCCGTCTGAGTTACTAAAAGAGGTCATGGGGATCGACTTACTAAAACAACGAGACATGGGGAAGAGAGACAATGAAAAACCATAGAAAATAAGAGAAATGAGGCAAAGGAATACTGGCTGATTAGAAGAATTCCAGATACGAAAGGAAAATGCACGGGAGAACCCTTAGGAAAGAGTCGGTCGGTCCCCTGTTGAACTTGAAGGCACTGCCCAGAGTCTCTTGTACCCCGTGGGAAGCCTGCACGAAAAAACCAGATAAGAAAAACCAATTAGAGGCAGGGGCCAAGAGATCCTCATAAAAAAAAAAAAAATAGCCAGTCCCCAAAGGGTTGCGGCGCTAGGCTGAGGCGCGGGGCCTCGACCAGCGCGGTTGGAGCGCACAACCTCGGCCTGGATGGCCTAGGTGTGCGGCCTCGGCCAGCGCGGTCGAGGCGCACGACCTCATGGCTGCGCTTAACCTTGTGCAATTATTTCAAACAAACACATACAAAATAAACAAAAAAGAAACAAAGATGCAGGCACAAGGCATTTATACTCGCCAGTGTACGAGTGTGCGTTGTAGCACAATTTAATCTTCTGGGTAAGTTCAGGTCGATTCACTGGGAGATCAAAATGGAAATGAAAGCGGCGAAAAATCTTTATGTGCTAAATGGGTTTGTCAGACCAATTCATCTAAACGATTTGAGTTATTTTCAAGAAGAAAATGGATGTTTGTGTATGGAAGGTAATCTTGGGACAAAGCAATTTATGTGTTAGCCCACTGATTTACCAGAGAGATATCAAAATACTTAACATCGACGGATTAAAATTGAGGCTATGCAGTTAACTATATTTCAAAATGATGATAGCTCTAAGTTAAGCACTTTCCATACATGGCATGAGAAAGTCTGGATTAAGCAACTATCATAAGTCAAAATACACTTAACATACCTTGAGATTCTACCAATAATCACAACTCAAGATAATGATAATTTTAAGTTAAGCACTCTCCATACATGGCATGAGAGAGTCTAGATTAAGTAATTACCATAAATTGGATTGCAATTAATGAATAGAGATCAATAATTCAGATTAATCAAATGAGTTTGGGTATGAAAACATTTCCAATTTAAGTAACCTCCATACATGGCATGGAGACTCTAATTTAGGATTATGCTTCAATCCAAACCCATAGATTCAATTTACACACTGCTCAATTAAAATCAACCTACTATTAATTCATTAGGAGTTCGGCTCTCTTGGGCAAGCAGTGGCACTGGACATAGTCCTTGCCTTGGCCCAAGCTTAAGCTTAGCCACACATCTCCAACTAAAAATTAAAGAGACAAGAAGTAAAATGCTGGAATGTAAATACAGAAATTAAAATTATAGAAACGTAAATGAACAGTTAAAGAACATTACAGAATGTAAACAAGTATGAAAAGAAATTGCATAATGTAACTAACAGAAATGAAGAACACTGTATTGATGAAACAAAGTAAATGAACAACACTACTGGAATGAAAGAAAAAAGAAAAACCAGAATGTAAACAATACTCTCTTCCCCTTATTCTTGCAGAAATGGTAGATGGGGGTCTCCCTTTTGCTGAAGTCGACGATGGATATATATATATATTTATATATTCTGCAAATGGCCCTGGTCAAAGAAGAAATTACGTCGCTTGCCACCACGTTCATTTACGCGTGCTCTGACAAAAGATCGCATGGTGAAGCTGCTGTGCGCCTACTGATTTCACGAGCTGGGCTTCCTTTTTAATTCCAGTTTAATTTCATGAGCTGCTTGGAGCTGGGCCTTCTTTAAACGATGGAGCATGCGACTTTAATTTAACACAGTGGGCCTCCAAAGATCAGTGGCTGGGTCCAATTTAATTGGCATTTGTGGGCCTTCCTTTGCTTTGGACTTTGATAAGCCTCCAAGTCCACACATGCTGCATCCATGAATATATGTTATTATATTATATATATATGAATTACGCATGCAATTGTGTCATAGTATATATATATTTATATAGTATTGCACATATATGTATTGAATATATATGTATTATATTTATATATTATATATTATATTTACTTACTATTTTATTATTATATATATATATTTGGGAAATCTACATATAACCATAAAAGGCATATAAATATTCAATTAAATCCAATTTCAAGGTCAAAATAAGGGTGAAAATATAATAAAATTTTGACATTTTTGAGCATCAATCACCTCGGCCCTGCTAGCCGAAGCCAGCGGGGCCGAGAAGCACAGCCTTAGCCAGCTCAGCCTTGGCCAGTGGCTCCAACTAGCAGGGCCGAGACCAGGGGTCTCAGCCCCCTCCCCCCAAAAAAAAAAGAAAGAGCCCTCTTACCTTTTACTCTGCTCCAAAAAAAAAGCCTCCACTCCAAGAATGCTTAGAAGGGACCATAACCATCTCTTTTTATGGAGTTTTGTAGGAGGCATGGAGAGTGTGAGGGGACATTGAGTTGGGAAATGAGCCCAATATTTGAGATAACTAACTCTATTTTTTGCAGAACTCTTTTTTGCAGGAGAGCAAGAAAGCTCGGATGACTACTCCTTCAGCTACTTGAGCTCCTCAGCCACACACCTAAAAGAGTTGGGGGGGCTAGTGGTGAGGAGATATTTTACTAAGGGCAAATTTAGTCTATTACCCTCGGAGACTACCAACTTGGTACCACCACGTGTCTATCTCAGGAAGCGCCACGTATCCTCCGAATCTTCATCCCATATTTTATTTGAACAAGAGTGACCCGATCAACCAAGATTCTCTCCAACGTCATTTTCAAATGTTTTCTTATCTCTTCAGAGTAAGCTCTACGCCATCTTTAAATGGAGGTCAACTTCTACAGGTATGGGGATCGACTACTAAGTGACTTCTCATTCGGGTATCTTCTTCTACTGATTTGAGTGCTGGGAGTCCTCCCGAGAGATTAAAGCCCCACTCTTGTAAGTACTTAATTCGAGACAGATTTTGGTGATCAGTCCAGCATCATCTAGACTGGTAAGTGAGTATGGAGCTTTAGTTTTGTGATTTGGAGGGGATAATGGTTGAGTGAGTTGCTAAGAAAGATGAACATAAGATATGAATTGTTAGGATGCGGTGGTGATTTTGAAGTTAATGGTGGCTTTGGGTGGCTTAGTGATAATAGCTTCATTGTCAATGGTGAAGGAGGAGATAAATTGACTTTTGCTGGCACAAGAAGGCGTCCGACTCTCCATGAAAGAAACCCTACAGAAAAAAAGAGTGAATTAATTGAATTAACTAAACTACACAATCACACTTTAGACCAACAACAAAATTTCTTAGCCAAGAAAGAAAAAACAAATAATAAAAATTTACAATAACCAGAATCCATATATTATTTGTCATTAATAAATTAGATAAAAGATATTTTCTACTTCTACTTTTACTTCATCTCCAAATTTTTGCTTTTGCAACACCATAGAAAAATAAAATTTGATGCGATGAAAATATTTTTAAATTTTGACTAAATATTAACTGCTAAATGCAATTAAAAGTTTTCTCTACTTCTACTAAATATTTTTTTGGCAACAAGCAAATAATTGTTTAAAGCAAGATATATATTTTGAAGGAGTGCACGTATATACAGTCATATATGAATAAACTTGCAGCAACTTAGAGAAGACTCATGACATAGGTCTGGCCCTCAACATTGGGGAATCACGCCCATGACACATACAAACTAGCTGATTGTAGGGTCATTATTTGAAGTATAAATTTGTGTTATAATAACTACCTATAATGAATATGAGAAGATAAGAAAAATTTAGGAATATGAGAAAATCATACAAATATCATAAATAGAATCAATTAAAAGGATAATTGTGAAAATAAAATAAATAAATAACTGGGGAATAAGAATTTTAATTTTTTATTTAACAATTCCGGTCAACTTTAATTAAAAATCTAATTTCAATTCTTACACTTTTATTATTGTAAACACAAGAATTCATATTAACATTTCAATTATCAAAAGTTTTCCATGTTTCAATACACATTGTTAGGGCACAAAATAGAAAACCCAAAAAGTAAAACCTGAGAACAAGTTCAGTTATATAAAATATTTCTTAATTTTTTTATTGAATGAATAAATATCCAATTATAAAAAAGAAAATGTAATTTTCTAACTTTTTTAATTTTATACTATGAAGTGGAAAACATGAAAAGATGATTTCTAGATTTTCTAAAATAAATATTATTTATTTTTGAAACATAAATAAATGTTAGAACAAGTTTAATTATTATAAAGTTATAGTTAAAAATTAAAAAAATATATATTTTCTATAACTGAACCACCTATAAGTGAGTTATTATTTTATTTTTTTGTAAATAATGAGGGAGTTAATTTTTTTGTTTCTCATTTCGAAGTATAAATGCATTAATCTCTTGTTATAACTAAAACTAAAATAACCACGAAGACATTAATTTCCTAACCAAAATTTAAACCTAAAGAACTGAAACCCTACCTAGTGCAGATGCTCTGGGAATGAATCCGCTAGGTTCAAAATAACATAGTACATTAAACTCCCCACCTTGAATTCCACCAATTAATTGGTCTCTGTAAAGTTGATCTGAAACATCATCAGCAAAAGCCAGCCACCTTCTCACTTTAATTTCACTATGTAACCGTTATGCCAACGGATATATGTATTATCCCCGGCGGCTACCCAATTCAAAAACTCTTTAACTCCAAAAGCAAAAGCCACCAACCAACTTTCCCTTCTCCCCACACCCTCACTATATGTATATATATAAACACCAAGGCCTCCCATTCCTAATCCTTTAATTAATTCTTCATTAATTCTCTTTAATTGCAGCTAGCAATGGGATCTTGCATTAGCAAATGCGGCCGCAAGAGAAAGAGGGAGGAAGAATCAGTCACTGTTCAAGACAAGCTGGTAATTTCTCAAGCTCCATTAGCTATGAATCTCCCTCCCAAGATCTCAACTAAACAAAATGTGGTGCAGCCTCTCTCCCCTTCTTCTACTTCCACTTCTTCCGATTCTTCGTTTTCTTGCACTATTCGTACTAACACAAGCGCCCCGTGTTCTATCGCATCCACCTTATCATCTTCCTCTTCGTGCCTGTCCTCAACCCTGAGCTCGAAGGAGCGGTCTTTCTCCAACGAGTTCCTCTGGGCTTGTGTTAAGGAGAACCCGCAAATAATTTACGCGGATCTGGCCAAGGGGAGCCCTCAAAAGCCGGTTCCCACAAAGGCTCCACTGGCCAAGAAGCTAGGTACATCAACTGCCCAGAAGAGACCTAGGGCAAGCTCGCCAACTCTTTCCAGGCAGAAGAGCTTCAGGAGGGACCACACAACCGAGAGGCCTGATTCGCCGTCGTATTCTCTTCCAAATAGGGCTTTGAGTTCGCCATCTCCAAGTAGAAGATTCACGAACAGTACAGCAAAGGAAAGCTGTTCTAGGAGTACTACTAGTTCTACAATATCTAGGGCAAGCCCAAAGGGAGTAAATCTCAGGCCACCAAGTCCAAGCAAGAGCAATTTCAGTAAGGAATTAAGGCCGTGTTTGATGAACAGAGAGATGTCCAGTGCTTACAGGAATATTAATGGTGGAAAAGTGGTGTCTAAGCAAGACACGGAGGACATTGATAACCCTCTCATTGCCTTGGACTGTTTCATCTTTCTTTGATGTTTATATATATATATATATATATTGGTTTAATCTTTTTTGTTTTCAAATTTCTTTTCATATATACATGCATACATATGTGGGATAAAGGCTGAATATGTTGTTGTTGTTGTTTTCTATACATGCATACATATGTGTATATGTTCTAGAACAAGTTTGAGTGATCATCTATATATAGGTCAATTTAAATTCTTTGGTTTTATTGTCCTTGAGGAATGAGAGACTTGTCCATTTCTTTTGGGAAACATTCATTTGGTACGTACTGGATATCAGGCGTGTGTTATAATGAGTTGAATCCCTCTCAGTTCTTTTTGCTCTAAATATCTCTACATTCTATTTCAATTAATTAATATTGCAGGAGTATCCATATATATATATATAACTGGGTTAATATTTAAAAAGCAAAGTATACAAAAAAATTTAATTAGCAATCTTAAGTCAAAGTATCAAATATACGTTTATGATCTACTCAAGGGCGCGCATGGCAAATCTTATGCATATTCCTCTCTAGCTTTGCCAATAGAGAGAAAGTTATTTTTTTAATCAGCTTTACCTTATTCTAAGAGAAAAGAAGAAGCTATTTTTGTTGCTTGAACATGTAATTTCTCTTTATGTTAAGCGAATATATAACTTTTTAGTCATGAAAAATAACTTTTACTTTTGTTACTAATATTTATCAAAGTATTATATGTTTCTAAAATTTTTATTATAACACTATTATGCTAATATGTGATTAACAATTTCGATAGCCTATATATACATATATGTATATTTTGGGATTCTATAAAACCAAACATGGTAAGTGAAAACAATATAGATTGCCTCAATAAATGGCATGCACAGGAATGAAGCCTAAGTTAAAAGATTTTTTTTTTTTTTTAAGAAAAAAGCACGATGCACTACAATTAAATTATACATGCTGCGGTAAAATATCCTACATTTTTTTGAATGTTGAACTTTTAGTTTAGACATTTATTAAATTGTTTTTTGCCAATAGGTCTCTAAACTTTTCCTAGTTAACCATGATATCCTCTTCCTAGTTAAATAAATTAATCATACACTAGCTAAGATATATTTTTTTCAAATTAGTCTATGCATTTTTCCAAAATTGCTAGATCTGTAATGACCCTAAATTGGGTCTAGGTGTTTTTAATATTTAATTTTAACTCAAGGGCATTCTAAATGTGGGTCAAAGTATTTTAACAATTTATTTTGATGGCATAAAATGATTTGGGATTAATATGAAATTTACTTGGTGCATCTGATCATGAATTTAAGTGTATGAGTCTAATTTTTAACAATTTAAGAAATTAATGTTTTGGACTCCATTTAATGGTTAAATGAGTTGATGGGTTTATCAAGTGTGTTAAATAAATTGTTGGATTGGGCTTGGGCCCAATGATGAGGGAGATTTGAATTTTATGTGGGTCAGAAAAGGAAAAAAAAATAGAAATTTAAAATATGTGTCAAATATCAAGAATGCCCTAAAAAGATTCTTTGTAATGAGATAAAGGAGGGGCAAATCAGTCTTTTGGAGAGGGGACAGCTCAACCTGCAACTGTTCATTCTGCCTCTTCTTTTTTTGAGTAATGCTACTCGGCCCATCGAAGTGCCCATCGAAGTGCCCACCGAAGACGGGATTACTCTTTTGCCCATTAAGTAAATTACAGAATTGACCCCGTTAAGTTTAGCGAGATCTGGCTCCCTCACCGATGGCTCAGTGCGTCACTATCTTCTCTCTCTCTCTCTCTCTTTCGTTTGCTCCCTCTCGTTCTCTCCATTCGAACTTGCCTATCGCTCAAGCTCAATCTCTCAATCTCACTCTCTTCTCTCTCTCTCTTTCACTCGTTCGACCTTCCGTATCGCTCAACCTGGTTCCGGCCATTGTGCGACCCTTCTTCTCGGATCGAAGATCAAGGTCGTCGGCTCCCGCCCATGCGACTTCAAATCCGGCTGTTGCATGTCTCCATTGGCTTCGATCTGCAAGCAGGTAGATCTTTTACACATTGATCTTCATGTTTTTCAGCACACATCCATCATATATATGTATATGTGTGTTTTTAGGGTTTGGCCGGGACTTTATGCTTAGATCTAGGGAGATTGGGCCGTTGGATCTTGATTGTTTTTGGGTATGTTGGTCGATGGGTCTTTGGGTGTCGGGTGGTTGCCTACGATCACCGGAAACCACCGGCCACCGTGGTCAGTGGCGACTGGCAGTCCGTATTTTTGGCCACGAAAATCCAGTCGTTAAATGTGGCAACGATTGTTGCTGGTTTAGGATGTTTTTGGGCTAGCCCATGAACCAACAAGGGGCTCGGTCTGGCCCAGTTGTGGTCGACATTGGTTAGGTCCAAAAACCCAATATGTTGGTGGAGTTTCTGTTGCTCTCGTTTTTGTTTATATATTCATGCACCATATTATGCTTCTAATAGATTTTTGACTGGTTCTAATAGATTATTGACTTTCTATAATTTTTTAAATTTTATTGTAGACAATCAATTCTAATTTAGGAGACGAAGGAAAGCGATATTCCCAATGAGTAACATAGGTATGTATGATTTTATCCTAAATATGGCAGAGCTTCCTTGTATAACTAGATTGATGAGCTAACATATTTGTATCTGTAAATGGTAACTTTATCACATGGAATTAGATAAAGACATTATAATTATTCAAATGTGGTGCGGCCTTATTTAGGTAACATTGTATAAAATAAGAAAAACAAAATGTTTGTGTTTGTAGCTTGTTTTGATATAGTAAATCATATGTTTATGCAAATTATATATAGGTAAGACTGTATTATCTTATGTTTGTACCTTGTTTTGATATAGTAGATAATAGTTTGCTCCCAGAATCAGTTGAAGATAATGAAGAAAATTGCCAAGATAATGAGGAAAATTGCCAAGATAATTGCTAAGATAATGAGGGTCCATTAAACAACGAAGTAGCAAGAGAACATAATGATCTTGTCCCTGAAGTTGGAATGAAGTTCAATGACGAGAATGAAATTTATGAATTTTACAAGAGATACGCTTACCATGTTGGTTTTCCAGTAAAAAAAAGGAATTCGAAAAAGGGTGAGAATGGGATGTTAATATATGTGGTCTATGCATGTAGCCAAGAAGGCAAAAGAACTAGTGAAGCTAGCACCTCTCTCAAGCATAAAGCAACTATTCGAGTAGGGTGTAAAGCTAAGATCACAGCCATATTAGTTGTTTTAGGAACTTGGCGAATAAGCACGGTCCACCTTGAGCATAACCATGAAATAAATCCAAGCAAATCTAGGTTGTATAAATGCAATAGACAGTTGAACGAAAATGTGAAGCGACAGCTTCAAGTTAATGATATAGCTGGAATTTCGCTACAGAAAAGTTATAACTCAGCTGTTGTTGAGGCTGGTGGGTATGAGAACCTTACGTTTGTGGAAAAGGATTGTAGAAATTACATTGATAAGGTGAGGAAGTTAAGACTTGGGGAAGGAGATGCTGCTTCGATTCAAGTGTATTTTTCGAAAATGCAAGCCCTTTGTCCGGGTTTCTATTTTAGTATTGACTTGGATGAAGATTCTCGATTGAGGAATGTATTCTGGGCAGATAATAGGTGTAAACAAGCGTATAAGGAATTTGGCGATGTTGTGACATTCGACACCACGTACCTGACCAATAGGTACGACATGCCATTTGCTCCCTTTGTTGGTGTAAATCACCATGGGCAATCGACATTGTTTGGATGTGGTTTACTTTCCAACGAGGACACTAGGACTTTTGTGTGGTTGTTTAGGACATGGCTTCAATGCATGGAGGATCAAGCTCCCACTGGAATAATCACTGACCAGGATAGGGCTATGAAAAACGCAATTGAGATAGTTTTCCCTAACACGAAGCACAGGTGGTGTTTGTGGCATATACTAAAAAAGTTATCGGAAAAGTTTGGGAACCATAGTTGCAAGGCTTCAATTCTTTCGGCAATACATGACGTGGTGTACGAGTCACATAGTCTTGAAGTATTCGAGGAAGGATGGAGTTCAATGATTGAAAAATATGCACTGCACGACAACGATTGGTTGTCTGGACTGTATACACAAAGAGCTCGTTGGGTGCCATGTTTCTTGAAAACTAGTTTTTGGGCAGGGATGTCAACAACCCAACGGAGTGAGAGCATGAATGCATTTTTTGATGGTTATGTACACTCAAAAACTTCATTGAAGCAATTTGTTGAGCAATATGAGCGGGCAATAAGGGCTAAAGTTGAAAAGGAGTTTCAAGCCGACGTTAAGTCATTTACTCAGATGGTGCCATGCGCATCAAAGTATCCCATGGAGAAACAATTTCAAGAAGTGTACACAATCACAAAATTCAAAGAGTTTCAGGATGAGTTCACAAGAAAGATGTATTGTGAGGTTGTGTCTATCGAAGAGGGATTATTGGGTACGAGGTACGGGAAGATATCATATTTGATGAAAGATTCAAGGAGAAAAAAATTTCAGTTGTTTTTGACAAAGAGAAAGGCGATTTGGTTTGTACCTATCACATGTTCGAGTTCAGGGGAATAATTTGCAGACATATTGTCACAATATTGATTCGAAGTGGTATCAGATCACTTCCTGACAAGTATATCTTAAGGCGATGGAGGAAAGATGTCAGTAGATCCTACACGAGAGTAAAGATCAATTACAACGGTTGGATTAGTACGCCTAGCCAGTTAAGATATGATAAGTTGTGCAGTGTCTTTGCGACTATGGAGTGGATGGAATCTCAATTGACTGTATTGAGCATATCTAAAACGAATCCAAGTTGTGGTAGCAATATACATGTTGAAGACAGTGTGCAAGAACAAGTTCCTGATCCTGGACAAGCCGCTACAGCTTCAAGCGGGCAAATTTTTGATCCAAAATGCTCGCAGACAAAGGGAGCCCCTAGGAAGCTTCGTAAGAAGGGTTCATTAGAAATGAGTTCCAAGAAAGCGAAGAAGGGCCCAATGGAAACAAGTTTCAAGAAGGCGAAGGTATGCTTTAATATATTTTTTATTTACTTGATAATGTAGTGCTCGAATTCCCAATTGTAATGAATGACTCTTCCTTTCATTCGATGTCCAGGTGGGATCCTCAAAAGTAAACCAAGGCAATGCCCCCATGCAAAACCTTGTTGAAGACGGTCAAGCATTCAGTGAAGGTTTTACACAAGAATCACAGTATCATGCTGTGACATCGATCTCGCACTCACAATTAATGGTAAGTACTTGGATGAGATTAGGGTAATAATTTAAGTTTTCATTTTTTAAATTCCAATGCTTTCTTTTTATTTTGCAGGCATCTTTTGATACGGTTCGGCCCTTCATGCCAATGTACATGCCCCATCCACGGCTCGATGACAACCCACCAGATGTTTGAGGCATTCATTCCAAGTTATACTCACCAGCCTCCAGGTTAAGATCCACGATTTCGTTGTTTGTTCTTGTATGATTTACCTTGTATGTAGTCTTGTCTCAATATTTTGCCAAAATTGCATCCTTTGACGATTCTCATTAATCAGTCATTGGGCTTTATTTTTATCAAGAAGTTTCTAATGGTTTTTAGTGCATCCCCTTGTAAACTGCCTATTCTCTGTATTGCAAAAGAAAAAATGTTGTGAAATTTCTAGGAGATAGAATGGATGATAAATCGAGTGAACTGCAATCACATTTTCTTAGGCTTTTCAAGCTTTCTTGGTTGGCTATTTGTTGCCTTATTGTGTTCATTGCTACATGAAAACACTTAAAAAATAAAACACCTAGTTGGCATTTGAGTTTAAGGTTTTTTAGTCAAGATAATTGTGTTGTTAAGTTTTGGCTAACTATGTGTAACGGTTGGAGGGTTTTTAAATTTAGTTCTAAAATTTTGTTATTCAACATTTGTTATTATCTCCATGTAATAATTATTCCAGAAGTGTTTTATTCCTTTTTTTTCAAAATTTTATTTAGTAGATTATTTTAGTATTTTGAGATTATAGATCAAGCAATAGCCAATCTTGTTATTTTTTTTTTTTTTGATCAGTTTACTCATCCACTCTGCTTCACCAAGGAAGATGTTGGTATGTTTTCTTTGACATTCTCCTCTTGCTGTTAATAATCTATTCATTTGGCTTTTTTGCACAATTGTAGATTTTATTATGGGTGTGATGGACTACACAATGTCAAAGATGTGAAGATGTACTCTAAATGGTCGAAGATGGCTGCTTAATCATCAGCATCTGGATGCAATAAACACTTGCTGGAAGCTTGAAGTTGGCATGTTTATGCAGATATATGACTTACCTTGTATTAATAGTGCTACCTGTTGTCATATTAACAATATGAAGAATGTATTAATAGTGCTACCTATTGTCATATATATATAGACTATGCAGAGACTATGCAGAGATTGTATTAATAGTGCTACCTGTTGTCATATATATATGGAGAATGTATTAATAGTTATTTTCTTCACATTCCCAGAGTTAGTTGGTGCTCTGATTTTCATTCTTCTTTGTTAGATTAGTCATTTTTCTTGGAAGATATATTTTATATTTTGCAAAAATAATAGTGATAAGTTACTTTCTTATTGAGGTTAGACAAAATTTAAGGGATTTTGCGCTGAGATAAGCATCAATGCTTCAAATGGAACTCGTCATTGGGATTAGTCACAGCATACGAAGCTGGAAACTACCAGCACAACTGGGATTAGTCACAGCAAAGTTTGATGCATTGATGAACCCATTCTAGAAGAAGCCTGTGCATCTCCTTTGGCAGGTGGTCTGTCATATGAGCCAAAAACTATTGTCTTAGCAGTTAAATAAACAAGGAGGACAATTCAGGTGACTGACATACAGAAAAATCTTTGTTTGGTAGTCGTAAGGCAACTCATTAGCTCTCCCGCTCTTAAAACTTCTAGACTGAAACGTGCGAAAGGCCTAATTGCTAGCAGGGACCTACAACATGGGTGATGGTAACTAAAGGGTTGGTGGCACTAATTTCTCCCCCACTTAGTGACATCCCATCATGCTACATTATACTCAGGTGCTCATGGAATAAAGGGGCTCAACCCCACTAAAAGCACAAGGAAATGTTGATAATTTTCTCCTAAAATAATTTGTCTCGCAGACTTACAATGAGATTGAAGTTCCCTTTTGAAGATGCGCGTTAAATTGATTTGAACATATGAGAAAAAACCCTAATAGAGTTTGAACCATCAAAATATCAAATTATCGATCAAGAAAGGCATTTGGGCTACTCAAGTCATGAATGAACCCATTCTAGAAGAAGCCTTTCGGTTATATGACTTGCCTTTCCAAAAGACCCTGCATCTCAAGAATTCTTGGAATGATTATAAACCTATCAAGATTAGCAGAGACTGTTAGGTAGCATTTCTAGTTACTTTATGTTCTACATTGTACAGACTTGTGCTCTGACCTGGCTCACTTGATTATAGAAGCTCTCTCTCGATTATGAGCAATAAAAAGAAAAGCCCCTGAACATTACAATTTTCATGAGCCAAATTCGCGATTGTAAGCAAGAAAAATAAAAGCACTATAATTTCAAGCATTCAATGATGGCATCTAGATTACTCGATCAGTTGGGGTAATACATAATTACATCAAAGCTAAGTACTTAAATTTACTTCCTTCATGTTTCATCACCCATAAACTAAGCAAAAAACATAATAATCCTAACACTATCATACCCCTAACAAACCTATTATACTCTTGAAGTTTCCTTTTCAATTTTATATTCTCTTCTATAATACATTTACGTTCTTTCTGAAACTTCAGTAACTTTTCTTTTTTTCTTAAATTTTTTTTTTCAAAAACCTTGACTTGTTCTTGTAAAACTCTTCCCTTATCCAACAAGACTCCGCATAATGCTTTCTCACGGGCTGTGCGTTCATCATTAATCCACTGAACCATTTGCAATCATCATCCTGTCAATCAAAGTATTCAACAATTACTATAATTCATATTAACGATTTATACATTTATAAGAGAATAAATTACCTTCCAAAATCGACACCTTAAGAATTTTCTTCCAGGATTACGTTTAGTCCATGATGTGTAGGACGAAACAGATACACCGTGATTACACACAATCGTCTGATGTGAACTAGAGGAGTTAATGGAAGCTTCACTCATTTCGAAATTAGAAGTCATGTATCCTGAAATAGCAAAATTCCCAATGATTTCCTATATCCAGAAATTCTTTTTATTTGTTTTACATAGTATAGGAAAACACAAGTTGATGAAGGAATTCCAAACAATCAAATTCCCATAATCTTCAAACCATAAAATACATCAAATAGATTGGAAACCTATGATTCACCAAACTGTATAAAGCAACCAAAATTCATAACTAAATTGGAAACTTCTTAAAAATGGAAGATGGTCTTCTTAATTAAGATTAGGGAAAAACCTTGAAGTTCCAAATTCAACATTAAACAATATGAGGGTTCAACCAGCTAGCCGAAAGAGTCTCCATTTGTAAAAATTCTTCAAAAATTGAAAATACAACCAGGAAGAGTCTCCATTTGTAAAAATTCTTCAAAAATTGAAAATGCAACCCCTAATTTTCATTAAATCATTAACAGTTTCATTCATTCCTCACCCAATAACCCAAGAGACATTGCAAGAGAATAAATAGCAAAGTTACACTAAATCAGAAAGAGGAGAGAGAGCAATAGCAGAGTCACACTATACAAAGGAACAAAATCAGATTCACATACTCAAATCACATACAGTATAAGCCGCGGGAAAATGCTATATATCATCTACAACCCGATAAAGACATTATTCATATTACAATACAAATCATAGGAAACTTTTACAGCGCCATATTAACAACTAACAAACTGTCATATTTGCCAGTCACCACCGGCCACGGTTTCCGGCAATCATGGGCAACCGCCAGACACGCAAAGGCCCATCGACGAACATACCCAAAAATAATCAAGAGCCAATGGCCCAATCTCCCTAGATCTAAGATTAAAGTCCCGGCCAAACCCAAAAAAAACGCATATACGTATATATGATGGATGAGTGCTGAAAATAAAGACTAAAATGTGTAAAAGACTTACCTGCTTGTAGATCGACGACAATGGAGGCGTGCGACGGCCGGATATGAAGTCGCACGGGCGGGAGCCGACGACCTTGAGGTTCGATCCGAGAAGAAGGGTCGCACAACGGCTGGAACGAACTTGTGCAATAGGGAAGGTCGAACGAGAGAGAGAGAGAGAGGGAGAAGGGAGCGAGAGATTGAGCGAACTGGTAGGTCGAACGGGAGCTAGGGTCGAACGGGAGAGGGAGTGGGGAGGGTCGTTCCGAGTGGTCGAGAGGGAGAGGCCCGAAAAGTTGAAAATATTTGGGCTTTTGGGCGGGACTTCATATCGAGAAAGGTCGCGACGTTTTGGCCTGGATATATCGCGAGATCTCGCGAGATCTCTTCGGTGGGCACTTCGATGGGAACTTCAATGGGCCGAGTAGCATTACTCTATTTTTTTTTGCTTTTGGCCAGAATGCACCTCCTATTTTAGGCAGTGCATATCACTTCTTTCCTTCACACTATTCCATTGCCTGTCATCTTCTTCTCCATCCATCTTCTGTTTGATCTTCTTCTTCTCCCATTTTGCTGTTGATGACCTGAGCTCAGTGGAAGGGTTTAGCTACTTCTTTCTGGTTGGAGCAGCTCCTAAGGCAAGTTTCCTTAGCCTTTTCAATCGTGAATCTATATATATATATATGTGTATTTGTCTCCCTATTGCTCTGATTCATCGCGTAAGAAAGCTTTATATAGATATAAAAGTATACACATATGCAGTCTTGTTGAAGGCACAGCGGGGAATAGCATCACCCCTATTTTTTCTAGTGAATGGCATTTTGGTAGGTAAGGGTACAAATCTTCTTCATTTGTATCCCAAAAGGTTGAACTATATAGATATGTATATATATATAGTTATATGCGCATCGCCTTGTTTCAGCAACCCACTGTGACCCATTTGCAATATATATATGTATATTCACTCACTCCATTCGGTTGCTTTTTGTTCAGCTAAGAGACCCAGTGACCCACTTTTATTTATATATATACGCCCCTGTTCGGTTTCATTGTACTAGCCAAAAATCAAAGACCCACCTATATTATATATATATATATATAGGTATACACCCAGTTCGTATGCTCCCATGTTCTTATTTAACCCAGACAAATACTATGCATACGCATATACCCTCTGTTTAAGCGCCTCTGTCTTGATCCACTTATATATGTAATAAATATTTATATATAGCAGTTGTAGATAAGCTGTTCGTTGGGAGTTTCTCTCTCTCTCTCTCTCTCTCTCTCGCTCTTTATTCATACCCAGTGCTTTATTCAGACCATGTATAGATATATATACACACTTTTAACTTACTTGAATCTTCTGTTCCAGCTGAGCAAACCACTGTTATAAGCATAAATCCGCGTCCAAGTTAGCTACCCTGGTTCATCAAGCAAACCCACCCCTCCCAGTTTCACTCCACTTTTATATATGTATATACGCTTACTTGCAGTACTATATATATACATATACGCTTGCCTATTTAATTAGTGTAGTGTTTACTTACGTTTAGCACTTGGGGCACTCAAATAATATATATATATATATATAAAGGCTCACGCATGTTAACACCCACTGTAAAATTGAATGCACTTAAATATATATATATATATATATATACACACATGTGCTTAACACCCACGCACCCCCAGTAATCCAGTAAATTGAAGTTACCCAATAATATATATATATATATTTGCATATGCACGTTTAGCACCCATTTAGCCTCTGTTTTATTTAATATGTTTACATGCTATCAAATATGTAAACCCACTTGAGCATAAGCACCCAATTAATATATCTATATATGTATATATAGGTTTAATACCATGTTGAACACTCACTGAAAGCATAAGACACTTAAATAAAATATTTATATATGTATATATAAGTTTAATACCAAGTTGAACACTCACTGAATGCATAAGACACTTAAATAAAATATTTATATATGTATATGTAGGTTGCTACTCTCTGTAAGTTGAACGTAAGGCACTTAAAATATATGTATATATATACACACATGTGTGTTGCTACTATTTAAGAGCATCCAAATAATATATATATATATATATGTATACATATATTTAACACTCACGCACCCATTGTATATGGACATGGGCATTATTTAATTATCTATTAAATAATTTTTGAATATAACCAAATTTATGAGAATTCACATCAAAAGTTTTCCTTGCATTTTTTTTTTAGTCATTAGAATATGGCCAATAAATTAAATTCCATTGTGTGTAGGGATTAATAGAACTAATGTACTTGATGTGGTTTTTTTTTAGTTGCATGGGAACTTTGATTATAAATTTGAGACTTTTGTGGAGGTATACTTGACATCAATACGTGGTATTAAACAATGTGGATACTTATTTATGCATTTGAGAGCATGGCATCAAGGTTGGTAACCTTGCGTGATTTCATAAATGACATGTAAAAAATTTGATATATATATATATTATTGTTATTAAATTTTGTGCACCTATTATTTTACGCGGAGGGAAGGGTACCCCAGAGCACCTGGCACGAGACAAGGTGGCCATAGCCCGGCAGGTTGGCTCCATAATGAATGTGAGTTTTTATTTTCTTGATGCACTTTGGCATATGTTGTTTGATGGCTTGCGAGCCTATGAAATTTAATTCTGATACTTAATTTCATATGCACATTTGCATAGTAATATATGGTGACGTGATGCATCTAAGTTAAAATTTAAAAAGTCATAAATTACGAAGCATGTATAAAACCGTGGAGTTCTTGATTTCTCTTTTTGGTGTCACCATATTCTTGATTCCTGTTCGCTATTCATTGCTTCTCGAACTTGCTGAGCCTTGTGGCTCACTTGATCTTCCTTGCCATTCCAGGTAAAGGGAAGACCATTTTTGGAGGCGAGTCCAGTGGGACTAAGGCCCAAGGATAAGGGTGTACGGAGACGCGTCCTAACTTGAAGATCCTATTTAACATTTTGGTGAGACTTGATAAAATGATTTTTATTTTGTTAGTTAACATTAGAGCCTCTTAATTATTTTGTATGGCCTTCGAGTCCCAAACTTATGAGATATTGGAAGTGTAACTGAACCTTAATTTAGTTTCCGCTGCCAGTAATGAATTGAGTTGTTTTATTATGGTTTGTTCTATATCATCTCTGTGATGACATCTTTTCGAATATTTTATGCTAGCGGGAATATTCGAGAGTGGGCCCTTACAAGATCATCCCTTTCATAAGAAATGATGTTCATGTCTTTTGAATGGGTGCTTTGATTATTTTAAAAAAGTTTAGAAATCGATGTAGTAAAAGATTAAAATTTTATAGATGTAAGAGTCAAAGGCCCAAGCTTAAGAGGTATATGGTCAATTTGTATAACATCATTAAAAGTTTATTTAATAAAATATAAAATTTAAAAATATCTAAATAAAAAACCAAAATTAAAAAAGTGTACAATCAATTTACTAAAAAAAAGTAACAATAAAATAAAATAAACAACACCACGAAGACTCAACCTAGCAGAAGAAGACCAAGGGCGCAACCAAAAAGGCACCTTTTTCATAAATAATTGCCTATATTTAAGTATCTGTATAAAGATGGAGTACCAGACGGGAACTTATGCTAGCATAAATAAATCAAATGATCTGATCATGAACACCAGCTTGCAAGGCTAATTATTTTACTTTGCAGCTTCTTGTCTAATATAATATATTTCTTTTTCAATTTCTTATGAGCTTGGTATTGATATTTGTATTCACCCTTTTCATTTCGTAAATGGGATGTGTAGCAAAATGTCAAAAGCTCAAAATTTAAATTTTTAATTTTTTATGATGCGGTTGTTAAGTTTTATGAAACTTTTTTTTTAAAAAATTTTATGTAATACCCCAAGAGATAAGAGGAGAGTAATATATATCGAGAATAAGTAAAAAATGAAACAACACTAACTAGATATCTTTTAAACTAAATATAGACAAAGAATTCCTGAATTAAACGTGCTCAAACTGAGAAAGTTCAAGGATAGGTGACCCCCTAGAAAGTTCGCGTAAACCCATTAAGATAAGTTGTTTCGATCCTTTCTGTCGCTCGATGCAAGATGTTACATTATATATATGTTGAAAGTTGTTAAAAATAATTACTTGTCATCACACAAAATTTCAAAACCTTCACTTATTACTAGTGGATGACAGCCATGTATTAATTGCAGAAGTATTCAAAATTGGTTAATACTTAATGGTATAAGAAACAAATTAAAAAAAATATTTAATTACAAATACAATTACCTTCCAAATCGCCGATAAATTAAATTTTCCTTTACAAGCTTAAATTTTTAAATAAAATAGATATAATTAGTTGTTAGGCTAATATCTCATTAAAAGTTTTGGTAAAGCAATAATATTAGCCCTAGTTAAATATAAGTGTGAAGTGTCAAATTAATAATCATACTTTAGCTTTCAGACCAAATAGCTATTGTATATTAAACAGGAAAAGAAAAAATAAGTCACTCAACTTCTAGGCATCAGGCCATGTTAGCTAGATTTAGATGTTAGACTGGGCCAAATCGGCAAATATACTTTAACCTAGGGGCAAATCAAACACTATATTTTTAAAAAGATCAAATAAACTATTATACTTTTAGATTTAATATTATGTTAGTGATTATGGAAGATATTATTGTTAGTGATAGTCCCCTAAATCCTTGATTTACACTACATTAAATGTAAATGGGTGACACTTATAATGTATTCTTGATATTAATAAAATGAAAAATCTTTATTCATACTCTATCTCACTTTATGAATGAGTTAGATTTTCTAGTAGAGATCCTATTTTTAAGAGTTAAGAATAATGTGATGAGGATCTTTAGTTTAGGATTTCTTAAAAGTATTCTCAATCCTCAGATTTATTAGAAGGGGAATATGATTTATCGATTATGGATCGGCACATGGTCTACTACTATTGTTTAGCATGAGATGCTAATGAGATGGGATGGTGAGTCACATGTCATATTGCATGAAATGTATACAATAGACGTGTGAGTGCATATTGGTAGAACATCAACTGAATGTGACACTTATGACATATCACATGACTTGGAAGATTAATGATCTATTATTAGCCCTCAATTGTGTCTTTTGTCCTTTGATCAAAGGCGACAGAGTTGTCTTGTGCACTAGCGTTGTCAAGGATTTGCTGTTGAGCGACACCATCTGATGTAAAACATGGGAATGCTCTCTGTGTGGTCTTTGTACAGTGGTGTATGGAAGCAAATGCTCATTGATGGAATCCGTTAACCTCCATTGGATAGGAGAGAACATCTTATGCGATCTAAGTTGTGTTGAGCCAACTTGCTTACATTAATTAAGTTTTGATGATTAACAAAAAGAGTATTTTTCTTAAATATATTAATTATAGTACTAAATTATTTTTTATTAATTTATAAAATATTTTCAAAACATATGCATTATTAAAAATATTATTTTCTATTAAAAATATTTTTAAAATATATTTTTATTATTAATTTATTAAATATTTTTTGTAGCATATGCATTTTTTAAAATATTATTTTTTATTAAAAATATTTTTTAAATATATTTTAAATTAATTTATAAAATGTTTTTCTACCTTATGTATCACAAAAAAATATAGCAAACTAGGTATGCCCCCATGGTTTGATCTTGCAATCTCAAGGTGGCCAAAGTTTTCCTTTGCCAGTTGATCTAAAAGCCTCTTAGCTATTTAAGTGCATATATTAAATTTAAATTGTACTAAACTTTTTCTATTATAACAGTTAGATTTTTTATCATTGGAAAAATGGCTAAAATGCCTATAAATACCCCCCTCCAAACTCATTTTTTGAGCATCTAAGTACTTCCATTATATATCCAAGCACTCGAAAGCTCTCAAACGCTCTCAAACAAAACATCCAATCAATCCGAGACTCTCGAAACATTATTGCACATCCATTGAAGAGCCACAAAGCAAGAGGAGAAAAGTTCTTCAAGTCTTCTACGATAAATCTGAACTTTTTCATTTGAGATTACAAATTTATTTATTTATTTATGTAACTATCCGTTGGATGGCCCAGGATTTATTCAAGAATTATTTAATTAATTGTTAAAGTATTTGATTAAGAGATTTTTCTAATTAATTATTTAATGTGGCAATTTAGAGATTTTAAAGGAAAAGAATAGCATTTAATTCTATTTAATTTTGGAGTTAAAAGAATTTGCCAAGATAGTAATTTAGATTTTTAATTGAGAGAATAGTATTTAAATAGCATTTAATGGAATTTATTTATTATGGAAATTAAATGCAAGGGCATGAAGATAATTCTAGAGTTTTATTATGATTTGAGAGTTTTAATAATAATTTTTGTATTATTATTAATTAAGTGAGATTATGTATTTAAGGGAGAGTGATGATCCATGCGTGAGATGGATTTGGATTGAGAGTCTCCTAGTTGAAGTAGGAAGAGGATTCCAAGTTAATTGAGAATAAGGACTCCAAATTATAAAAGGAGAAGGAGATGGGCTTCTAAGGTTATTTCTTTCTTTATATAAAGACACATAAGCCATAATTTTCTTCACGTCACGTGGGGAGCAGAGACTCAAGAAGTCTGTGAGTTGCAAAAGTTGCTTTGCATAGGAGATTTTTAGTTGAGATCATGTGAATCGATAAAGAGTTATCGAGGCAAGTATCTTTACTGCAATCCTTTCCATTACAGGTTCATATTAGTTTCGTTTTCAGAGTATTCTAGTTCTTCATTGTAGTTTTCAGATTTGTATCAGTAAAAAGAGACGTATATATATGTGCGTATAACAGTGAAGTTATGATCAAGTTCTATTAATCTTTATCCATTTTAGATTACAAGCTCTATCACTCTTTATCCATTTTGGATTCTAAGTTCTATTAATACTTATTCATTTTGGATTCCAAGTTCTATTAATCCTTATCTATTTTGGATTGCAAGTTCTATTAATCGTTATCCATTTTGGATCGCAAGTTCTATTACTCCTTATCCATCTTGGACTACAAGTTCTATTACTCTTTATCCATTTTGGGTTCCAAGTTCTACTAATCCTTATCCATTTTGGATTCCAAGTTCTATTAATCCTTATCTATTTTAGATTGCAAGTTCTATTACTCCTTCTCCATTTTGGATTGTGAGTTATATTACTCATTTTTCCATTTGGAGTGCAAATCCTATTATTTCTTCTTTCTCTTGAGTTCCAAGTTCCTTTCATATGATATCCAGATGGTTCTTCGCATATCCGAATAGCTCATATCCGAATGTCCTTTCTTCTATCCAGATAGGCCTAGCATATCCAGATGCCGCATTCCGTATCCGAATGCCTCTCTCCAAAGTTGAATTTTATATTCAAATAAGTTTTTTGATATATATATATATATCCGAGTGCCTTGTGAGATATCCGAATGTCCAGAATCGTATCCGGATGTTCTAGTTTCTATCTAAATATATCCCAACATATTTGAATAGCTTCTTATTTAAGGGCCAACGTATCCAGATGAGCTTTCTTTCTCTCCAGATGTCTTTCCTTATATCCGGATATCCTCTCTAATATCCAGATGGATTTTTTAGAAATCCAAGTGAACTTCCAATGATGTTTTAATTCAAGTTTTATTCAAATAAAGATATTCAATACCTCCAAATATTGAATTTTGTGCCAGAATATAACAAGTTAATCATGCCCATACCATAATGCAGAATTCATAGAATCTTTGTATTCCAATATATTGAAGATGAGATTACATGTGTTTGTATTTATTATGACATGTTCAGCATTATTTCATGAGATTATATGCATACATCTTGCTATGAGCATTGAGCATGACTTTATATGGAACCCTACATATCGTGTGCCAGCATTTATATGAGCATTGCATTATGCGCGCCAGGCGGCTTAGTCCGCGAGGATCCCACCAGTATCAGTTTCAGTTACAACTCAGTATATGAGTTGCTTGCCTGGTGACGACCAGGGGGCTAAGGGCTTTGCCCACAGTATATGATTACAATTTTTTCTGTTTATAGGATTCAGATCAATCATATATGTTTTATCAAATTATGTGGCCTTATGAGCCAAAGTTGCATACTTGCATTTAGTTTGCAGTTTATGTGCATTATATTTTTATGAATGCAAACAGACTGTGATTATACAGTACAAGTTCAGTGAGTTATTTATCAATATCGATATTCTTCGATTCAGCTTCAATTATTCTTTCTAGCTTATTACTTATTGAGATTTGTAGCTCACCTTGTACTCTTCACCCCTTCAGGTTCTAGCGGGAGAGTACCAGATGTGGGGCCTAGCAGCAGTGGTCTATAGTGTGTGTATGTGGAGTCGTTCAAGATAAAAGATGTCTGGGAGTCTGTTGAGTTTTGTAGTGTTTTGTCAGTTTAGATCTATTTTACATTTCAGTTGAAGGATTGTTTCTTAGTCAGAATTTATGTTTTTTAATTGTGTTGACTCAGAGTTTTTATTTCAGTTGATTGAGATATTCATTTATGGTATCAGATTTCACATTATCAGTTAGTTTATTTTATTTTCCCCGTAGCACCTCTTCTCAGACAGTTCTAGGAGAAGGGGTGTTACAATTTAAATATTATTGGCTTAGATAATTTGTTCTTAATTGTTTATTTGTGTCTAAATGTGGATAAATTATTTATAAACACTTAAATTATTATTGAGGATTGTATAGATTTCTTATGTAACACCCCGCTTTTTCTTACCGAGCGTGTCACTATGCTTTCTAACAATATTCTTAGAGTTGTAGATAATGCCAAATAGTAAAGAAAACTTCCTAGGCTTTCTAAGAATGAAATATCAACCAATAAGTCTCTACAACTCTTGCACTTAGATCTATTTGGACCCACACAAACTAAAAGTTTGGTGGAGAACATTATATGTTAAATCAGATAATTTCTCTAGAATTACTTGGGTTATGCTTTTGACTTCAAAGGATGAAGTTTTTCAAAACTTTGTCAAAAAAGCTAAAAGAGTTCAAACAGAGAAAAATGATAAAATTGTCTCTCCAAGAAATAATCATAGTGAGAATTTAAGAATAGATTATTAATGGAATTTTGAGAAGAGCATGAGATTCTTCATCAACTCTCTACTCTTAGAACCCCACAACAAAATGGTATTGTTGAAAATAAAAATATAACTCTTCAAGAAATGCCTAGAATTATAATTTTGAAGAATATATTGTTAGAATTGAATAGCAATGGCACCAACACCAAGAGAGAGGTGAATTGGATTGTTTTAAAATTTTGATTGAACTTGAAAATCCTTTTGATGAAAAATGAGATTTTAGAGTAAGTGAGGATTAATGAAATACTTCGAACAATAAATAAAACAAAGAGCACAAGCAAATAAGAGACACAACAATATATAGTGGTTTGCCTTAAACTAAGCCTAATCTACTACCTTAACTCATCACTAAGGATTTTTCAATCAATCCACTAAAAACCTCATATCTCTCCAGATAGGCCCTCTAGTAACAAGTTAGGAAATACAACCTCTTGCTTAAATAAGCAAGCCCTCTAGCTATCTTGTTAGGAAATACAATCTCTTACTTCAAGAAGCAAGTCCTCTAGCACTCTTGTTAGGAAAATCAAGAATAATACAAAAGAGAGGATTTGAGAAACAATATTCTTAGTTACAAATTCTCTCAAAAATAAAGATAAGGCTTGATAATGAATTTAACAAAATGAATACAACGCCTTGGAGAGAAACTAAATATACCAATGAAGCACAATAATGAGTTTAGCACTTGGGAGATTGTAATGTGATCTCTTGGTTGGTTTGAATCACCCATTTGACTTGTATTTATAGTCCCTTGAGAGCCCATTCACGAATCTTGCCAGTGGAAAAGCCACTTTGGGTGAGTGGAAAAAATAGCCGTTGGGGGTTTCTGCGACACAAACGGTCGATAGATTAGCAAATATTTAAAATCCGATCGACAGATCATTTGAGCCAGTCGACAGTTCCTTGTGCAAGCATTCTTCTGTTCAATAGATGCATAGGCATCGGTCGATAGCTAGCTTGCTCACTACCAAAGCATCAAAGAATGGCATTCTGCCGGTCGACAGATGATGAGGAATCTGTTGACAGATGAAGCCATCCTTCTGGACATGCATGCTCTACAACTTATTTACATTTACTTTATTTATATTTTACCTTCCATTTACCTTAATACATAAATGTAAATAAGAAAGTACCTCCCATTTGGATTCAATAAAATGGATTCAATAAAAATATCTAGAAAATCAAAATTCATAACAATAAGAAAGTAGAATTTGGGTTTTAGTACAAATTTAGGATTTTGCAATTTTACCACCTCCAAGATATACACTTTTTGTTTCTTGAAAAAATTGTAAAAAATTATTTTAACACAATGGATATTAACTATTGAAATATCGAGAGATAATTTTCTAAAAAGAAAATATTTTCATACATATCTCCTTATAAGGTGCTAACCTTTCAGACTTAGAAAAATATTAAAACCTTATCAAAAGGAGCTTCGAAACATGATGTATGAACTAAAGGATTTTTCAGACATTTAAATTTTGAGCAAAAACCTTTCATGCATATTTCAAAATATGAAAAGTTTATTTTGAAATATGAGATTAACATAAATGATTTTTCATATTTAAGTTTTATTTTTTGTCAAACACATTTATGTTCTAGTTGGTCTTTTGTCTTAGAACAATTTTAACTCTATGTTGACCAATGACTTCAAAGCTAATTTGAAAATCATTTTAGGAAATTCTTTTAAGACTAAATACTTGACTTTGCAAATCTCCAACTAATATAAAAAATCATAAATCATTTTGGTTTTCATTTTAACAAAGAACTTGAAATTGATTTTTGTTGAAAACCATAAACTTGACTCATGACTTGGGGATAAAACAAAGTATTATTTTTCATCATCAAAACTAAACACAAGTGTAAAACATCATATATTTCCTACCTATTTTTGGGTCGAAGCAGTTAATATCGTTTGTTACACTTTAAATAGATTTATTTTAAGACAAGACATAAAGTAGACACCATTTGAGATACATTAGAGAAAAAGCCTATTGTATCCTATTTTAAAACCTTTGGATGTAAATGTTATATCTTGAACACCAAGGACAACTTAGGATGAAAGCTTGAGGCTAAAAGTGACCAAGGAATCTTTCTTGGATATTCAAATACTAGTAAGGCTTATAGAATCTACATTATTAGAATAAATACCTTGGAAGAATCCATTCATGCAAAATTCAATGAGAAACTAAATATTCAAGAAAAATCTATAAATGATCCATCAACTTCCCTATCACAAAATCGTGAGAAATCATTAGATGGGGATGATTTAGGTAAGCTTTCCAAGAGTTATAAATTTCTGCAAGATCATCCAATAGATCAAATAATTAGAGAACAAAGTCAAGGTGTAAGGTCTAGAGCATCATTGCATCAATATTGTAACAATGTGGTCTTATATCTAATGATTGAGCCAACTTGCATGGATCAACCCTTAGAAGATAAATTTTGGATCAATGTTTTGGCAAGAAAAATGAAGATTGAAAATTAGTTCCAAGACTAAAAGTTTTTTTTTTATATTTGGAACACAATGAATTTTCAAGAATAAATTAGAAGGGAATTAGGGATAATAAGTCCCTTTGGGTAGCTTAGAATATTGAAATGGGAAAATTTCTTGTGCAAATTTCGTTTCTATTATTTAAAAATAATAATAATAATAATAAATAAAATAATAAAAATAAAAAAAGGGCCGACCCAAATAAGGTCGAACCCCCTCTCTGTTATCTCTCTCACTCTCTTCCTCTTTTCACCCGAACACCTCTCTATCATGCTCTTCTTCCTCTCACTCGAATACTCCTTTATCTCTCATTCCTCTGTTCCCTTTCTCATTGCCGACATTGTCTTCACCGGTTGCGACTGCCATCATCACCTTTATTCTTCCCGCGTCGTTCATCTTCGATCTCCCTCTTCAGGCTCAGGTATATATATATATTTTTCTTTTTCGTTTCGATGTGTGTTATCATGATCGCCTCTCCATCGTCCCGCTGATCGGATCCATAGTGAGTTTCTATTTTTTTTTTTTTGGTTATTCGTCATTCCTTTGTCTGTTTACTTTCTCAGTGTCCCAATCGGACATCTGTTTACTTTATCTTGTATCTAGTCCTTCGTCGATCAGACATCTGTTTGCTTTGAAACCCGACCTTGTTAAAAGTGTTTCGTCTGTTTGATTTTCCCTGTGAGCTTCCCACCTCTCTTCCTGTTGTGGCCAAATCTACCCAGATCCGGCCTTCAAATCTGTTGCCCATAGCCATCATCGCGTCTTTAGCCTGCCGCTTTAACCTTTCATTGCATCTAGCCTTTTGTCAGTTTGTTCGTCTATCCATCTGTTTGTTTGTCTATCCATCCATTTGTTCATTTGTCTGTTTATCAAGCCCGATCTACCCAGATTTAGTTAGATCTACCAAGATTTACCCAGTCCCAACATCCAGCCAGATCTATCCAAATCTACCCATATCCAATCAGATCTATCCAGTACCCAAATCTAACTAAATCTACCCAAATCTACCCAGTTTTAAAACAAAATAAAAAATAAAAAAACAACTAGAAGATCATGTTAGGAACTAGTTCTCCATGCGATACCTGCAAAGTATTAAGAAGAAAATGTATTCAATCATGCGTCTTTACCCCTTACTTCTGCCATGAAGAAGGAACTACTGATTTTACAGCTAAGCATAAGGTTTTTGGTGCCGGTAATGCCTCAAAAGCTCCTGGTCCAACTTCCGATTAGTGACCATTATGGGGCTCTCGCTACAGTCTTGTATGAAGCTCAAGCTAGGATTCAAGATCCTATTTACGGCTGTGTATCCTACATTTTTTCCCTTTAACAACAGGTTGTCGATCTTCAATTTCATCTAGCTTTATTAAAGGAATTATTATTAACAAAATCTTATGAAAACCCTCACAATGTTCAAAATTGGTTTTACCCAGAAACTACTTTAAATCCATATTTTGACAATGGATCTTTCTTCGTGAATGATCCAAACCTTATTTAAAATTTTGAAAACCCAGTCATCCAAGAAGAAATGTGTCATTTCCTTATTTCCAAGAGGTTAGTTCACAACATTACCTAGTTGAAACTAGCAGTAGCCAATGACCACTCCTAGATGATGTCGATGAACTTGGATCCATCGTGTTCGACAATCAGCACTGAGTATCGGCAAAATCCAAAACTATCAATGTGAGTGACTTAGATTACCACTTTGTAGATTCTGTAATACTACTATACCCCTTGACTATTATATGATTGCTTTTTTTGTAGATATATTCTATGTTGTGTAATCTTGGATCTATGGTTGGAATATGATGAGTGCATAATTATATATATTTATTTCCCTTATATATGGTCTCTTGGGTGAGATTTATGCCTTATTGTGGTGATTTATACTTATTTTTATGGTTAAGGGAATTTTAGATAAGTTAGAATAAATTGGGCTTTTACTTACAAAATTTCAGCTTTTTAATATTTTGACCTTTCGGGCTTCTTGCAGATTTTTGAACATGTTAGAGTTCAAGAACATGAATAAGGTCTTCAGAGAATTTGTAGAGGACTTCTTGGGATTTCTATAATGGTATGATTTGTCCAAATCTCAGTTCGTTTGGGCCTCCAAACATTGCTTCAAGTTAGAGCCGAAAAGCTGGGCCAAATCCTAATTGGATTAGAATTTTGCACAAACATGGAATCTTTAAAATGCCATAACTTGAGCTTCTGATGTCCAAATTGAGTGATTCAAAAGCTTAAATTTATCTAAACATTCTGAACTACAATTCTTAAGAGAGGCCAAAGCCCAAAACGCTCTTTATCGAGCCCAAAACGAGCTTGTAAGTTATGGGAGTCTAGGAGCCCTAATTCCTTTGCTGATTTGGATTCTTTGTTGGGGGATATTTAAATTCTTGATCCAAGCTCGAAAGGGAGTACGTCCACGAAGAAAAAGAGACAGAGAATCACATCCAAGAGGGGGAAGAAGCATACTTTTCATATTTTCTTTTCTTTTTGTGTTCTTTCTCTCATTATGTGTGACTAAACTTTGGTTTTTCAGTAGAAGGATACTTTGAAGCCATGGTGAAGAACACTGTGAGATCTTTTTGAGTTTATTTGCAATCTGGTTTTCTCTTGAATATTCATGTATATTCTGATTTTATTGTTTATGATTGTGTGTTTTGATTGCATAGACGGTCGCTATTCAATTCTTGACGCATGATTAATTGCTAGTTTGATTACCAAATCCATAACTGTTTGGTCTTTCTTACATAAGTAGCAACTAGGGTTGATGATTATGGATAATTTTTCATTCAATTCCTAGGGATTACATGTGCTAAATTAAATAAATCGAGCTTGTGTGTTTATTGTTCAGATTTGGTCTTGTTTCCACAAAGTTTAATGCTGCCATTGAATTAAATTCTAGAGAGCTTGTTCTAGGGTTGTTTGAAGGTAAGGGTTAATTGAAGAGCTTGTTTTAATTAACTAAGAAGTAAGGGAAATATTGAATGAACAGAGCTTGTTGTTCTTTCTAAGGCCAAGCATTCAAGGAAAATTAGTGACTTTGGTATCAATGATCAGTGTTATAACTATTGGTGGATAAAGCCCTTCTACTGGAAGCGTTTCTATTGATTGTTTTAATCTTTTTAGATTCTGATTTGTCTTATTAATTTAGAATAATATTTTATTTTTAATTGTTTAAATTTCAAATTTCAAAACCCCCTAATTGTTTCTTCTATTTATTTTAAGTTTTCAAAGTAATAGATCTGACCAATCTTTGTGGATATGACCTTGCTCATCACTATCACAATTTATATTTTTAAGAGAAAGAATTTATTATTTGTTGGATTTGACACCCATCAGAATGGTTAACGCCCCATGGTTTAATCCCACAACCTCAAGCTAGCCAAAGCTTTCCTTTGCCAGCTGGTCTACAAGCCTCTTTGTTATTTAAGTGCACATATTAAATTTAAGTTATACTAAACTTTTTCTAATATAACGGTCAATTTTTAACCATGAAAAAGTGGCTAAAATGCCTATCAATACCCCCCTAAGCTCTTTTTTTTAGCATCTAAGTACTTCCATTGCATATCCAAAGCACCTGAAAGCTCTCAAACGCTTTCAAGAAAAACATCCAAGCAATTGGAGGCTTTTGAAGCATTATTGAACATCCACCAAAGAGCCACAAGGGAAGAGGAGAAAAGTTCTTCAAGTCTTTTACAACAAATCTGAACTTCTCCATTTGAGTTTACAAATTTATTTATTTATTTAAATATTATTGTCTTGTATAACTTGTTCTTATTTACTTATTTGTGTCTAAGTGTGGACAAATTATTTGTAAACATTTAAATAATTATTGAGGATTGTATAGGCTTCCTAGATCCATTAAAATCTAGGTGAATCTAATTTCTAAGGTAAACTAGGGAGAAAACCTTGGTATAGTGGTTGTCTAGAACCCATTGTAATGTAGGTGTGTATCTAGTTTCCAAGGTGAACTAGTGTGAAAACATTAGTAATTTTGATTTAGTGAAACCCCAAGGGTGGTTAGATCTTGGGAGAATGAATTAGGTGTGTATGGAAACATCAAACCAATATAAATCGTGTTGTGCCTAATATTATTTATTTTTCTTATATCTTATGGCTTACATTTATTATTAATCTTAAACATAATTTATTATATTTATCAAATATATTTTTTAGTAAAATCTTTAATCAATAATATTTATTAAAATTGAGAAAAATTTTAATTACTCAATTCACTCCCATCTTGAGTGGCCATACCCCAAGGGACCAACAAGTTGGTTGTGATTGGAAATCCCCTGGCCAGGGTGAGCATGATTGAAAAGAGTTTCCACTGTTGGAAGAGTTCAAAAATGCTACCATGATCACATAGTACTGGATTTGACATAGTTACCGAGTCTTGTGAGTTTAATCAGTCCATGGATCTCACTCGATTGGGATGTTACTTAGTAAAGGAACTATAATGCATGGTAATCGAAGAGTCTTAATAGGTTCATTTGAAGTTGAGATTTCCTTACCATTAAGATTGTCTTAAGTCCTACCCAAATGATACTTAGGATATTTCAAGGTGCTTTGAGGATTTGGAGAGATCTTCTTAGTAGGTTGAAGAGTTTGGCCAACATCAAGAATTTGACGTGTCTTGATTATAACATGGCTATGGACCTAGGAAGTTACACGCATGCTAAGTAATGTATCGAATTAGTGAATCGTTGTTGTTAGTGTGATCCTCGTCATTGAGAATTAGTGATGTTGGTTGCGGCTAAGAGTTAACCATATTTATCTATAGATGTGGGAGATCGCTAAAAGTCAGCGAGGCCCAGCGTTAAGAGCTAATGGGGGCCTTGGTTCCATTAAGAGTTAGTGAAAATGCTATTAAGAGTTAATAGTAGGGCCTAAGTACAATATGACAAAGTTGGAGCATTACTGGCAGAACTAGTTGACTAGTGCTCGTAGCGGTCGACCGATGCTATCGAGCAGTTAACCTTTCGATCAATTGATGTGTGAAGTAGGTTGACCGCTTCAGGCGGTCGACTAGGAGCTTCACACGATCGACCATTTGCCTTTTAAATGCTCAGTCACTTTGTCGCACAGAGCATTAAATGCTCTGATGCATATGATTATAAGAGGCATGGGAGATGGAATAGTGAGGCATGTGAATGGGAAACTTAACAAAGAAAGAAAATCAGGGATAAATTTCAGACAGCTTCCAAGTTAGTCCCTTCTTTTCTTCATCTTCTTGCTTCATTGCTTCTTTATTGCTTATGTTTTTCCTCCATCTTTGTTGCTTGTTGTTGCTTCTTCTTGCTCTAAGCTTAGCTGTAGCTTCTCTTCCTTCTTCTTCTCCTATTTAGGTTCGACTGTTGGACAACCATCTTGTAATAAACAAATAACCCTAGAATAGTTTCAGTTCACCTTCATCGAGAGGGTCCAAGCACAACTCTGGTGAAGTATTTTGAGGCATCTTAGGCATGGACCAACTAGGTCTCCCACACTTGAGGAGGCGAGCTGGTCACCCAGCGTTGCAGATTTCTAAGAGTAGATCCGATAGCAAGGATGAGGCATTTCATTAGACAATCGACAAACGACATCGAAAAACATATGTAGAGGTATACCAATTAAACCCCACATGGAATGGTTTTCTATTTTATGCATATGGATGATGAATACTGAGTCTTGCAAGGTTGTTTTTGTGTCCACTGTATTCTGCTTTGCTTCCACTATGCATGTTTCTATTTGTGAAACTACTTTGAAAAATGTAAAACCCTTACATTGATCCACTAAGAGTTGATGTTTTAGCCTTGAGCCCCTATTTTCTTTCAATCATCATGACATCGTGTATGATATTCTAATTTCATCAATAACGTGAATTATATCCCTAATCAAATCCTAATTCTAGAACTACACATTTTCCTTTTACTTTCCCTCTCAAATCACCAATTGTCACCACTATTTCCTCCTCTTAAGAGTAAGTTTGGTATATTTTTTATTTAATTGATTTAGAGGAATAGAATCATGTGTAATTGTTTTGAACTAATAGAGACATTATGATCATTTTCTTTTTTCGCCATGTGAATCTAGTTTTTTGATTGTTGATTTTAGGTTAACAAGGGTTTTTTGTAGAAAATAAAACTATAGGGAGATTAAGTGGATTTTAGCTACATTACTTGTGTTTATTGTAACTATACATATTATATTATAGGCATAATGACTAACATTCTCCTTTGACTATGATTTTGGATGATAATTTTTCTTAGTGATCCTAGCTATAGTGATTGGAAAAGAAATTTGAGTAGAGTTTTTCCTCCAAAAAATTGGTTTATGTTCTAAATGAGGATACAATTCAATAGTCTAATGAATAAGCTTCTCAAGTAGAAAAAAAATGCTTATGAAGCATGGAAAGAGAATGACTCTATATATGTCTTAAGTTTTACATCTAGTTTCACCAGAAAAGAGGCTTCAACAACTGCCCACAATATCATAGCTAACCTAAAAGAGATGTTTGGTTAAAAAAAATTGTTCTCATTGATAGAATGCTATGAAAGCACTCACATATAGTAAGATGGTATAAGCACTTCAATTTATGATCATGTTATAAAAATGTTAGGTTATATTTATATACTAAAGTCTCTTGGATTTGAGATGGATAATGACACAAAAATTGATACTATTTTGTCTTCATTAGCTGAATAGTTCAATTAGTTTGTGTTGAATTATAGCATGAATAAGATGGTAGTGACTCTTATGGGCTCCAAAATTTGTTGTAAAGAGTCGAGGATATGATTTAAGGAAGAGAGGACTTTTACCATGGATATTGATAGAGGACAATTTTCTAAAACCATGTTTTTACCACAAGGCCCTTGGTCGAGGAGGCTTGCAACGAGCCCCCTTGCCTATATGCCTTCTTGTCGCAAGCCTCCTGGTCGCAAGCCCTTATCTCGAGCTCATGCCGTGAACCCTTGGCCGTAAGCTCCAGCCTTGTCCCGGGCCTTCGCCTAGCCGTGAGCTTCCGCCTTGCTGCGAGCTTCCGCCTTTCCATGTAAGAGCACACTGCCGCGATCATCCGCTTTAGGCACACAGCCGCAAGGTCTTGTTTAGGAATTATTTTGCTTCAAAAATCTTGTCTTCCTATAGGTGGTACGACAATTGGCCCCCTCTCTTCTTTCTTACCTTACAGTGAAATGGAAGAGTAAGAGAATTTCCAAAACCTTTTGCTAATCTCTCAAGATGGAAAGGTCCTTGTCACTTTGCAAAGCTAATAGGCGGAATATAGGCCTAAACGTGTTGACAAAGGGATTGTACAAACCACGTTTATGAGCCAATAGGCAGACCAACGGGCCAATCATTTGGACGAAGGGATTGTGGGAACCGAGTTGTCAGGCCGTTAGGCTGGACAATAAGCCAATCGTGTTGACGAAGGGATTATGCAAACCACATGTTGGGCTATTAGGCAGGACAACTAGCCAATTGTTTCGACGAAGGGATTGTGCGAACCACGTTGTTGGACCGCTAGGCAGGATAACTGGCTAATCATTTGGATGAAGGGATTGTACAAACTGTGTTACTGGGCCATTAGGGGAGACAAAAGCCAATTGTTTGGTGAAGGGATTGTATGAACCGCATTGTTGGGCCGTTAGCTGGGACAACGGGCTAATCATTTCCACAAAGAGATTGGGCGAAGCGCATTGTTAGGACATTAGGCAAAACAATGAGCCAATCGTTTTGATGAAGGGATTGTGAAAACCGCGTTGCTGGGCCATTAGATGGGACAACGGGCCAATCGTTTGGACGAAGGAATTGTTCCTGGGCCCTAGAAAATATAATAGAGAATGCACAAAAAGTAATGATGTATTGCATTAAAGAGTGTAACAGTCTTCTTTTATGACATAGCCCAGTTACACATGCCTAGGTCCATAATCTCGTTGGGGGCTTACATTGATGTGTAAATTTAAAGCGTGCTACTCAAAATGAAAGAAACATTACAATTATTTAAAGTTTGTCAATCAATCCTGTGCGGTTTGTTTGGCAATGGGGAAATCTCTTCACTTTTTTTTCCCTTTGTGGATGACACGTAGCAAGTGCATGCCTGTCGTTGGTCTCCTCAAACTTGCCCTATGCCCAAAGAAGTGGGAAACTTCATCAGTAAATAGCTGGAGGAGACTAGGGCCCTAACGTTATTGAGTAAGGGGCGACCCAGGATTAAATTGTTTGCAGATGAGGTGGTTTTGACTACCATGAAGTTGGCCTACCTCGTTACGTTCTGAGGTCCGAAGCCTATTGTGATTGGCAGTCGAATCGACCCCATTACTGGAACTGTCTCTCCCGTGAAGCTGCATAAGGGTGAGGAAACTCATTTGACTTGGTTATGGGCAATACTCATCTGCTCGAAGCAATTCCAATAGATTAAGCTAAGAGAATTGCCACTATCTACTAAGACTTTCCCGATGGGATGCTTGGCAATGACAACTGAAATTACCATCAAATCATCATGTGAGAGAATTACATCTCCCTGGTCATCTGGTGTGAAGGTAATAGGGTCTTCATTTTCCTTAATTATCCCCCCTATAGTTGACTTGGTACGCTAGGTGGGCATAGGCCTTCCAGAAGAAGAGCTGTCTCCAGCTAAAGTTTCGCCACCTGAGATAACGTGTATGGCCTGTTGTGTCGGTTCATTTTCCAAGGGATTCTACACATGGTCTCTCCTTCTCTCTTGCTGACCATGGTTGTGTGTTTCTTGTCCTTTGAGCCTTTCTCCCCTTCTCGGCAGTTGCCTATCATTTTGCTCATCTTCTCGCACATACCTCTGCAAGTGCCCTTCTCAAATGAGCTTCTCAATTTTATCTTTTAACTCTCGACATAGTCGGTGGCATGGCCATGAGCTCAATGATATTGGCAGTATTCATTCTACTTCCTTCCCATTAGTCGATCAACTCTTTTTGGGAGCTTGATCAGCCCCGTCTCTTCTATGGTCGCTAGTATGGTTGATCTCAGCTGGAGGAGTTAGGCATAATCATTGAATTGGGGTGCAGCTACATCTAGCCTTATAACCTTCTCTTACTATTGTCTAGGGTCCTCTTTAGTGTCTCGCTCTTTTCTCTTTCGCTCTCTATCCTCACAGTTTGCATAACCTCCACATGGAGTATGTACTTATTTGCCCTGACGAACAGATCTGCCAAGGAGTTTGGAAGGTCTAGAGATAGTGACTCTTGCAGGGAAGTTAGACATGGTCCTTGTAACATTGTTGATATCGCCATTTCTACTAGCAAGTTATGAATTTTCAGTGTGCCATTGTGGAATCTGTCCACAAATTGGCATAGGGTCTCTTTGCCCCCTATTGGATATTAAGGAGATGTGTCACATTCTTGCTCTTTTGACTATTAATTACGAAGGTTTTGATAAATTCTATTCGTAACTGCTCAAATGAGGAGATGAATGATTCTGATAGACTGTTGAACCAAGTCCGGGCATGTCCTAACAAGGTCAATGAAAATGCTCGACATATAATCTCGTCATCCCCCCTATGGAGCATCATTAGAGATTCGTAGTTCAGGATATGATCATCAGGATCATCCTCGCCGTCGTAGAGGGGAACCTGAGGCATTTTGAACTTCCTCAGTAGTGATTTTCCCAATATATTTTCGATAAAGGGGGACGTCCTTCTTGACTGCTCATTCGCAACTGGGACCAACTTCTTCTACTTTATCACTTCTTCTACCACCCTTTCATAGTGTCTCGTATATTTGTCGTGTTGTGATTGTCAACTTATGTATTCCTTGGGGCAGAACCCCTGGTGGGACTTTGCCTGCCTCTTTGATAACTCTGTTCTCGTGCTCGTCCTGGTGGTAGAGGCCTTGACTGATTTCCTTAGTATGGAGAGGATCGAGATTGAGTGTCAGGTATAGCTTCTCTATAGGAACTAATTTACTCACCTCTTGGCTAGGTCCTCCTTGGTGGAGATATTTCTGGCATAAATCTTGCCAGTGTTGCAAGTAACGTTATACGAGGATTCATACTTTGGAGGATCACCACCAAGTCTTGTAAAGCCTGCATTCCCTTCGTATGCTGTTTTCGTAGAGGTTCATAAGCTTCTCAAGGAACATAAGAGGAGCCTATTGTGAAGCTCCTGGTTGTTCGGGATGCCTATGCTGATTAATTTCAAACGGATGAGGGAAGCCTAGGGGTAGTTGGTCCTCCACCTATTGTTAAGGATCCAATGGAGTTGGTTGTGTACTCCCTTGTTGATGAGAGCTTTATGGAGGCAAATGTGCTCCTGTTGGACGTCGGCTATCTCGCAAGAGTGGGTGAGACTCCCCACCTTAAGAGTGAGTTCGATGATTTCTTCTCGTGTTGGCCATTAGTAACAATTCACAATTTAGCTTTTAGTTCATTTTCCCATAGACGGCGCCAAATTGTTGTTGCCAAAAATACAACAATTTAATTTTATAACGTGGGATCTACTTGAGCTCGGTGTCTAGTGAAGTAAGGCAATAAGAAAAGTTGTTGCAAGGGAGTTCGCCACAAGGATGATTGCCTCAAGGAGGTTCACCTCAAGGATCTTGTCACAAGGATGCTTGTCTCAAGGATGTTACCACAAGGACTTTGCCGCAAAGATCTCGCCAGAAGGATCTCGCCATGAGGTTCTCACCACAAAACTTCGCCACATGGCTATCACTGCAAGGATCTCGCTAGAAGGATTTGGCCACAAGGACTTCACCGCAAGGATCTTTCCATAAGGACCTCGCTAGAAGGTCTTTGCCACAAGGACCTCGCCACAAGGATCTCGCCTTAAGGATCTAGCCCCAAGGGTCTCACCTTAAGGGTCTTCATCGCAAGAATATTACCCTGTTGATACTCTAAAAATGGTTAAAAGGCTCACGAGAATCCTCTCCTATGATGATCCTTCGATGCCTAAGTCAGCGCCGAATGGAGATAGTTGTTCATGAAAATAGTAAAAACGTAGTCAATGTGTCAAAATTTTATCGAATTTTGGAGTCCCTTTCAATGTTCTATAGCTGGGTATGTATAGGGTGTGATTCATGAGGGGATCAAGTGTCGACATGTGTCGCTTGTTGTCGCAAGCCTCCTGGTCACAAGCCCTTGTCGCAAGCTCATGTCGCGAGCCCTTGCCGCGAGCCCCTTTGCTTATATCCCTTGTTGTCGTAAGCCTCCTGGCCGCAAGGCCCTTGGCCGCGAACTCTTGCTGCAAGCCCTTGGCATGAGCCCCCTTGCCTATATGCCTTCTTAACGCAAGGCTTCTGCCCGCGAGCCCATGTTATGAGCTCATGCAGTAAACCCTTGGCAGCAAGCTCCAACCTTACCGCAAGCTTCTACCTTACAATGAGCCTCCACCTTGCCACATAGGAGCACACCGCCGTGATTATCCGCTTTAGGCACACTGCCACAAGGTCTTATTTAGGACACATTTTGCTTCCAAAAATCTCGTCTTCTTATAGGTGGTATAACAAAAACTTATTACGAACTTGGAAAAGATCACATATGTGTTGGAAGCTCCTATTCCTGAGCTAACCATTGAGAACATCACTCAGCAGGAGCAGGACACGCTCATTAAGTGGTGAGATGATGATTTTGTCGCTAGGAGTTACATCCTGGCTTCTATGAGTCAGTTACAGTGACAACATAATAAGATGCTGGATGTGTATGCGATTATTACTCATTTACAAGAGTTGTATGATGAGTAAAGTTGCAATACAAGATATAAGATATTTAAAGCACTCTTTTGGGCAAAGATGTCTCCTAGAGGATTAGTTGGGGACCATGTTCTCAAAATGATCTCCTAAATGAAGAAGTTGAAGGACTTGGATGTTGAGTTGAATCAGTATCTTCAGATAGATCTGATCCTTCAGTCTTTGCCAGATTCGTATGGGAGTTTTATTTAAAACTTCTATATAAACAAGTGTTCTCTTGCAGAGCTTATGTACATGTTAGTAACGTCCCAGGGTAACATGAAGACAGGCACTATGATGGTCGTGTCCTCTTCTAGTTGGACTAGGAAGGGGAAAGGAAAGATGAAGGCCACCTAGGCAACCAAGGTGATTGACAAGAAGAAGGGAAAGCAGCCACTAAAGGAAAGTGTTTCCATTGTGGCAAGGATGGGCTAAAGAGGAACTGCAAAGATTACCTCAATTTCTTAAAGAAGGAAGCAACAAGTATGATGATAGTTCACGAGTATTTTTTCGTTGCTTATTCTTCTATTTTATGGATTCAAGATTCTAGAGTGACAACTTGTGTTTGTGCTTCTATACAGGATCTGGAGCAAAGTAGAAGACTCACAGACAATGAGATCGTGTTAAAAGTGGCAAACGGGGCAAGAGTTGTAGCCACAACTATATATTGACACTATTTCTTTAATTTTATTACATGGACATAGTTTAGTTTTATATGATTGTTTATGTGTACCTGGAGCATTTAAGAACATTATTTCTATTCCTGTCTTGGTGAAAGAAAATTATGAATTTTTTTTAAGAATAATGTTTATGAAATTTATTTTAGAAATAACTTAATTGCTACTGGTAATTTTGTTAATAGTCTGTACATTTTGAATGTGACTGTTGATGATAGTAAACATCTGTGTGTATCAAATAACAATAAGAGACCACGAGACCACCCAAATCCTAAAATTTTGTGGCATCATAGATTGGGTCATATAGGGGGTGATAGAATCAGTAAGTTGGAGAAAGATGGGATTCTGGGCCCATTAGGTTCTAACTCATATCCAACATGTGAATTTTGTATCCTTGGCAAAATGACCAAGTCACCCTTTGTTGGACAAGGGGTTAGGGTTACAAAATTATTGGGGCTCATACATTCTGATGTATGTGGACCCATTAATGTAATGGCCCGATGAGGTTATCAATACTTCGTAACTTTTATAGATGATATGTCTAGATATGAATATGTTTATCTCATGAGACATAAATATGAATCTTTTGAAGTGATCAAAGATTTTAAAGCTGAAGTAGAAAATCAAACTAGTAAAAAGATAAAGGGTTTACGATTAGATCGTGGAGGTGAATATCTCAGTAATGAGTTTGAAGATTTTATTAGGGTCTCAGGTATTATTTCACAACGTACCCCACCAGAAACACCTCAACTGAATGGAGTTTCAGAAATGAGGAACCAGACTCTATTAGATATGGTCAGAAGCATGTTGAGTACTTTTGACTTACCAATGTTCCTGTGGGGTCACACCCTTCTTATTGTAATATATATCCTAAATAGAGTTCCTTCTAAGTCAGTTCTTACAACACCACATGAGATATGATTTGATACGAAGCCTAGTCTTAAACATGTTAAGATTTAGGGATGTACGACTTTTGTGAAAAAGCTTAAATCATAAAAACTTGAGATACGGTTTTTAAAGGGTACTTTAGTAGGTTATCCTAAGGATACCTTAGGACATGATTTCTATATTCCTGAACTGCAACAAGTAGTTGTTAGTAGGAATGTCATTTTTCTTGAAAAATAGTTTATTCAAGAAGGTGGTAAGGAAAGGAAAATAGAACTTAGCGAAGGGTTCGCCGAACTTGAAGCAATGCCACGAGACGTCCAAGTACCTATCCAGGAGATAAGGTTGAGTGTCACACCTCTCATTAGAATAAGTGAGAGGATACCTCGACAACTTAAGAGATATGGTTTCCTAACTGAGCAAGAGTTGTTCATTATAAGGGACAGTGACCATTCAAATGATCCCATCACTTACCAGGAGGTGATGTCAGATATCGACTCAAATAGATGGCTAGAGGCTATGAAATCCGAAATGGATTCCATGTACACAAAGCATGTCTGGACTTTTTTAGATCCACCAAAATGTATAGTACCTATTTGATGCAAAAGGGTCTTCAAGAAGAAGATAGGTTCAGATGGAAAGGTAAAAACCTACAAAGCAAGACTTGTGAAGTAGCCAAGATTAGAGCAAGAATCAATGGCAGCAACTTAGGAAGAAGGAAAAACAACAAGGCAACAAACAACATAGCAAAAGAAGAAAGAAGATGAGAATGGAGTAGCCAAGAAGACTTTCTCAAAAACCCTCTCAATCTAATCTACTAACCCTAGCTTCCTGTGCATGCCTCTCCTCTCCCTATACCTCTTATCAATCACAACGTCTGACGCAACAAAGTGGTGGAAGTTCAGTAGACCGAGTGAGAACCATGGTCTGATTAAACTCACAAGACTTGGTAACTATGACAAATCCAGTATGGTGTGATCGAGGTAACATGCTAGATCCAATTCGACACTAGAAACACCTTTTTGATTAAGCTCACCTTGGCCAGGGAATTTCCAATCACTACCAACATAGATCACATAAGATGTTCGCCCACATCCAATAGAGATCAATGGATCCCATCAACAAACATCTCCCTCCATACACCACTACATAGAGACCACATAGAGAGCAACCCCACCTCTTACAACAGATGGTTCCTCTCAGTGGAAAATCCCTGACACCAGTGCACAAGATACTATGACACCTTTAGTGCAAGGACCAGATACACAATCGAGAGCTAATAACAAATCATTAATTCTCAAGCCATATGATCTATTGCAGGTGTCTTATTCAATGGATGTTCAACCAACACCCACCCACATGTCTACCATATGCATCCCATGTAATGTGGAATATGACTCACCACCCCATTCCTATTAGCATCCTATGCTAACAATGGTAGAAGTCCATGTGTCGATCCACTAATTGATAAATCATATTCCCTTTTTGATAAATCTAAGGATCGAGCATACTTTTAAGAAATCCTAAACTAGAGATCCACGTCACACACTCTTAACACCTTAAGAATATGACCTCTACTAGAAAATCTAAGGACTCATTCATAAAAGTGAGATAGAGAGATGTGAATGAAGATATGACATTTTATTAATATCAAGAATACATCAATAGTGCCACGCACTTACATCTCATGCAGTGTAAATCTAGCATTTAGGGCACTATCACTAACACTTCTTCCTCCACACCTTGCTCCACCCATTTTCTTCTTCTTCTTTAGCTCTCGTTATCCTAAGACTGTGACATGGTCATTTCTTTTTTCCTTGTCTCGAACCAAAATAGTAGCCATCCATCACCATTGTTTGAGATTAGTTAGGACTAAGGTCCAGCAAAGAGTTTTAGTAATAAGCTAGGTGGCGATTAACTTGGTCATCTACATGTGTGGAGGTGGCATGGTTGGCCAAGGTGCAGGCTAGTAAGGAAACAGACATGGCTCGTGGCTATTCATGAAAGTGGTTCATGGGTTTCCGATAAGAGACTGATGGAGGTTGGACTGAGGCACATTGGAAGCAATCAGTGTAATACCCCAAAAAATCTAATGAGGAGTTTGGATATAATGTAAGAGAAAAATGATGTAGTGAAATGTGCTTAAATGAAAGTTTTGGATTTGTATACAAATAAAAATGGCTTTGAGGACTTAAGTGCAAAAGGAATGTCATGATAAAAGCTTATTTGAAAAGCTTGAGTTGGTAAATTTCCATTGGAAGACTTGTTGACTTAATAAAGGCTTATTAAAGATGCCTTAAGGTGGTAAAATGGTATTGGATGGTTGTACACAAAAGTCTTAGGATAAGATAACATGATGCCCGGGGGTGAGGTGAGCATGGCGTGCGCGGGGGTGATTGCAACACCCTGGCATGGCTTCCACAAAGGGGGTTTCATTTTTGCATATTTGCATTTCCATACATGAGTTATTCATTTCTTGAGAACATCTCACTTGGATTCTTGTAATCTGACTTGGGTTGATGCCCCTGGAACATTCCGCGTTCCAGATATGTTTGGTGTGCCAGGGACTAAGGAAGCAAGCGAGGCACACAGGAAAGAATCAGTGAACGTTTAAACATTATTTTGCCATTTTATGTAATTCTATTCAAAATGTTGTAAATATTTAGAGATTTGTACTTCTTTGTTATGATGGACTTACATGTTATTTTAACAGAAGTTTTGTGAATATTTAGCTTGCATGGAAACCCTACAAATATTTCGGTAGGTTCGATCCATCGTTTTCGCTGCTAGGGTTTCCTAACGCCTCTTGGATAACAAGATGTAAACCTACCGTGCTATTTGAGATGAGGAGGCGTTACAATGGTATCAGAGCAGGTTTATCATAGTTTTGGTTAAGATATGATTTGACTGACGTTAAGGTTTGTGGTGTGTAACAGGATATGGACCTTAATGACATACACCGGAGGGCTATCATAGGGTGGTGGACTGCCATACTGCAAGGACAAGCCATGCATCCTGCTGGTGCTTTAGGGACCTTTCTTGACTTAGTTGTTCCAGTTTTACAGGAAGTTCCACAAGGCCCGGCCTATCCACACTTGGTAGAGCTCCAGATAGACTATTTAGGATCTATACTGACCCCCGAAATGCAGGGACTAGCACACGGACTTTTAGAGCAAGCCATCTACCCGAACCTTGAGACTTTTGCAGACCATCTACGTGAGGCAGAGAAAAATCAAGGACTTGAAGATATGCTGATAGAGGCGAATGATCTTGTGGATTTTTCGAAAGAAAGGGAACTCACCCCACCCTCTACATCTGAGTCTGAAGAAGAGTAGTCCGCTTGGAGTTAAAGCAATTTTGTGGGATTGTAAATATGTAAAATAGAGGACTCATCGGATATGCTGTAATAGATTAATGATGGTAGGATAGGTATAACCCTTAACCCTCGCCTGCGGGAATTTTGGTTTGTCTGACGGATAGTATAACCAACTCGAATGACATAGGTGGTAGTGTTTGACAGTTATGTAACAAAATGGTAGCTGTGCATAAATATAATGAGGATGTACTAAGTTGATAGTGATATAAAATATGGTGGTATAATAGTACCGTGTAAATGGACGTGTACAAAGTATGTAGACCTTTGGGAATTTTGGAGAAAGAGTAGACGAAAGAAAATGGTTGTTAGGAAGAATAAAGGCTGAGAAGGACCTTGTAGATCCTTGGAAGATGCAGGTATTTAAGAACCTAAGAGAAGGTGGTTTGTGAGGAGTGGTTGATCTAACCCTAGGGGAAGTGTTATTTTCCTCAAGGATTTTAGTAGTTCAAATTATGATCTGCGTAAGACAAGTTTAGCTACTTTGTTGTATGGGTTCAAACATGTGGTTCTTAAATATTGTTCTTATAAACTTTGTGGTTGTTTCAGATGGTGAACACTCATCGATCCCAAACCTTTAGACGAAGGGGTGGCAACCAGGAGGAGGAGACATGACGTCCCCAGGAAGAAAGGGTAGAGTTATCTCAAGAAAATTCTTCTCAAGGTGGAGGTCAAGGAAGCGAGAATGGCATAGATCAGGTGGATCGAGTTCTGGAACACATGGTTACGTATATGCAAGGTCCTCAGCCAATGGGTCGAAGTATTCCTCAGACCCCAGATGTCGTCGACTGGTTCCAACGATTAAGTCTCCCTATTTTTCGACGAAGGGCGAGCGCTGACATGAACGAAAGTGAGTATTGGATAGAACAACTTCAAAAGATTTTTGACTTTATTGGGTGTGGAAAAAGGGAGAAAGTAGTTTGTGCCATTTTCATGCTTCGAGATGAGGCGGACTAGTGGTGGCGAATGGTGCAAAGGACGTTGCCTAGCCCTACGAGACAAGGTATGCCAGTTGTCACTTGGACTCAGTTTAAGGAATTATTTTACACGAAGTATTTCCCTTTATGCAAGAAGTTGGAAAAAAGCCGAGAATTTATGAATTTGAAATAGACTGGGGATATGTCAGTCGCCCAGTACGAAGATAGTTTTTCTCGATTAATTAAATACATGCCTGTTTACAATTTGGATGAAGAGGCAAAATCTCAGAAATTTCTTGATGGGTTAAGACTTGAGATACAACTGCCATTGTGTTCTTTGGGGGCCCATACTTATTCGGAGGTTGTTATGCAAGCTTTGACTGTTGAAAGTAACCTTGTTCGAATGAATGCTTTAAAGACAAAAGTGCAGGAACCCGAGGACAAGAACGCGGGAAAGAAGCATCACCTAGGAGTCCGAGGAGGAAACTTTAAGCCTAAGAGTAGGTGTCCCAAGTGTCAAAAGTTCCATCCTAAAAGGGCATGCCAAAGCCAGACTCAAGGATGCTATTCGTGTGGAAGGAGTGACCACTTAGCCCGTGATTGTCCCAAGGGACCCAAGTGTTTCAACTGTCAGAAGATCGGTCATCTTTCAAGGGACTGTCCACAGAAGAAGCAAATCGAACATACGGGTGTAAGCAAAAGAGGCCAAGAACCGCGACGAGGCCGAGTGTATCATCTGACGAGGGAGGATGCTAATGCAAGCCCATCAGTCATACGAGGTATACTGATCTTTCTCAATACACCTGTGTGAGCGTTAATTGATCCTGGATTAACACATTCATTTATTTCACATGCGTTGATACAAAGTTTGGATTTGAAATTAGAGGATTTGGAGTGTCCTATGCTTGTAGCTACTCCTTTAGGGAAACAAGTAAAAACTAGCACGGGATATAGGGAAGGAAGAGTTGAGTTGGGTGGTAGTAAATTTGCACTTGAACTCACGACATTAGAAATCCAAGATTTTGATATAATTCTTGGAATGGATTTTCTGTCCAAATATAAGGCCCGAATTGATTGTCAGACAAAGACGGTAGAACTTCAAAATAACCAAGGAATTTGGGAAAAATTTCGGGGACAAGAGAATGATAAAAAGATTAAGTGGATCACGGCCCTCAAAGCTATCAAAATGCTTAAGAATGGAGCTTATGGGTACTTGGCAGGGGTGCAAGTAAAAAATAAGAAAATGAAACTTGAGGAGACACCGATAGTCAATGAATTCTCTGATGTGTTTCCTGAAGATTTACTTGGATTACCCCCTCAAAGAGAAATTGAATTTTCTATAGAAGTTGTACCAGGAACAAATCCTATATCCATATCTCCGTATAGAATGGCTCCGGCAGAACTAAAAGAGCTTAGAAGTCAGTTGCAGGACCTTTTGGATAAGGGATTTATTCAACCCAGTACCTCACCTTGGGGAGCACCTGTGTTGTTCGTTAAAAAGAAAGACGGAAGTCTGAGGATGTGTATTGATTATAGGCAGCTGAACAAAGTGACTATTAAAATAAGTATCCTCTTCCTAGAATTGATGAATTGTTTGATCAATTGCAATGTGCTAAAATATTTTCCAAAATTGATTTGAGGTCTGGTTATTATCAGTTGAGAATTAAGAAGGAGGATGTTCCAAAGACTGCCTTTAGATCTCGGTATGGACATTATGAGTACCTCGTGATGCCTTTTGGATTGACTAATGCACCGTAGCCTTTATGGATTTAATGAACCGAGTGTTCAAACCATATTTGGATCAATTTGTGATTGTGTTTATTGATGACATCCTAATTTATTCTGCTAATAGAAAGGAGCATGAGCAACATTTGTGGATTGTCTTGGAAACCTTGCGGAAGCACCAGTTGTACGCTAAGTTCTCAAAATGTGAGTTTTAGTTAAGTCAAGTTGTTTTCCTTGGTCATGTCATATCCGAAGAAGGAATAGAAGTAGATCCCACAAAGATCGAAGCAATAAGAGATTGGTCACGACCCAAAACAGTAAATGAGGTACGAAGTTTCTTAGGTTTAGCTGGCTACTATAGAAAATTTGTTGAAGGATTTTCTCGCCTTACTCTACCTTTGACTCGATTAACACGAAAGGGAGTTAAATTCGAATGGAGCGAGGTGTGTGAACATAGCTTTAAGGAACTTAAGGAGAGACTAACCTCTACTCCGGTATTAGCAATGCCTGATGATACAGGAGGATTTATAGTTTATACTGATGCCTCAAAGACTGGGCTAGGGTGTGTCCTTATGCAGAAAGGAAGAGTGATAGCCTATGGGTCTCAGCAGTTAAAAAAGCACGAGCAGCATTACCCTACCCATGATTTGGAGCTTGCGGCGGTTGTGTTTGCCTTGAAACTTTGGCAGCATTATTTGTATGGAGAGAGATTTGAGGTCTTCCCGGAACATAAAAGCTTGAAGTATCTGTTCTCCCAGAAAGACCTGAACATGAGGCAGCGGCGGTGGATGGAGTATCTGAAGGATTATGATTGTTCGCTTCAGTACCATCCCGAGAAGGCAAATGTTGTGGCCGATGCACTGAGCAGAAGAGAGCCTGCCTTGATGGCCAATTTGATGACTCGGGAGTGGAAATTGATGGAAGCTTTTGGCCAATTGGCGGTGAATGTAATTCCTAAAGGAACTTCTATTTATGTCGCTAGCCTAATGGTTCATTCTCAACTATTAGAACAGGTTCGGCAAGCCACTAAGGAAGACCCGAGACTGAAACTATGGGTTGATGACCAAGGGCAGGTCAAGAATCCTAGTTTTAGCTTCTCAGATGGCATATTACGATTCGCCAATAGAGTTTATGTACCTAGGGTATGGGAGTTGAGGCAAACTATACTGAACGAAGCTCATAGAGCCAAATATACTATTCATCTTGGCACTACGAAAATGTACAGGGAATTGAAGGGTGTGTATTGGTGGCCGGGAATGAAAAAGGATGTGGCACGACAAGTGGCTCGATGTGATACCTGTCAAAGAATTAAAATTGAGCACCAAAGACCAGCTGGAAAGCTGCAACCTTTGGAAATTCCTGAGTGGAAGTGGGAGCATATTACTATGGACTTCATAACAGGATTGCCTAAAGGACCCTCAAGGAATGATGCGATTTGGGTGATTGTGGACAGATTGACAAAGTCTACTCACTTTTTACCAATGAGAACAGGACAACCGGTTAGCAAACTAACTCAACTGTACATAAAGGAAATTGTCAGACTACATGGGGTATGTCCACCTAATTCTATCCCGCAAGTGGACGGATCGTGACAAGTAATATAGTGATGAATAGAGTGTCGTACCCACGAGGACTAACTTTTGACGTTTACTCTAATTGATTTAACCTTAACCTAACACACACATTAACAAAGAATTCGATTGTAATGAAAACTAATTTATGAATAAAAGATGCAAACAAAATAATTCCTTTGATTTAAAACTCACAAGACTAAGGCACTAGAGTTTGTGAATCCACCGTCGGCCTTCTATGATTCAATTATTTGTTACTCGGGTCTTGCTATTCCCTATCTTAGGTTGAAAATTGATGATCCAATCACAACCAAAAGCCTCTCTCGATGGTCATTTAGTTCTATGAATATATATGAGATTAACTATCTCTAGTTAACCTTCGAACATATAAACATGCATTCAATCACGGAGATCATCACAAAATGATTTCATAGGGCATAACGGCATCTCTACCTATTATAGGACCCTATGTTGTTTGCTACCATGTCTAATCCATATTGAATCTCTCGAAAGCAATACAAATCACAAATATGTTCCAATGGTGATCAAGCATCAAAACAACATCATGAACATAACAAACAATCAACCCGAATGGATAAGAAAATAGCAAATCGAATAACTTTAAATCAAACCATTAGAAGTCGAGGTTTCATCATTCACCCTAGTTATAAAAACTTAGCTATGCATGCTCTCAATCAAAAGAAAAGGAAAAGAGTTGGAATCCATAGCAAAGAATTGAGAAAGAAAAGAAAAGAAAGGAAAAATACAACCTAAGAGTAGTCTTCAATCTTTCATCCGCTTCTCTTCTCTCCTCCAAAAGACTCTCAAATCTCTAAAGAATAAGTCTTTATATAGTCCTCTTTAGGTTATCAAAGTCCTATACCTTGAAGGAGTCTATTTCCCTTTTATTTGGATTAAAACGGGCTTAAAACGGCCTTGTCTCGAAGCTTTGAACCCTACCACGGTCCTACCGCGGTATGCTTGTTGCTGCAGACCCGTGAGCTTCAGAAAGCAATTCCTAAAGCGGTGCTACAGCGGTATGCATTCCGCTGTAGGACCGTGAGCTCCAGACACCAAACCTTATAGCGGTGCTACAGCGGTATGCATTCTGCTGTAAGACCGCTAGCCTTCTTCTTTAGCCTCTTGCTTTATCATCTTCAACTTCTTGCTTTCGATACTCTTTTTCTTTCTTTTAATTCGAAACTCGACCATGCCTCCAAGCTTCATTTCACTCCCATCATGCACCAAAATCACTCTTTTTGTTCATTGTCCGCTTTAACACATGCTCCACATCTACATAACCATATATAGAACCAAATCAAGTAGAAATCATGCTCATTGAATGTATAAATGCTAAGTTTATAAACCAAAATAAGTGTATAAAAGACACTTATCAAATACCCCCAAACTTAGACTCTTGATCGTCCCGAGCAAGATTATTGACTCAAATAAATCATCCCTCAAGCAGAGAATAGTTAATATTTCAAACTCACTCACAAGTTGGATAGTCTTTCAAGTAGCTTCAGATTTTGGTACCATTCTTATTTCACACAGAGTTTTCTAGTAACGCTACACAAATGTTTTGGACCTTCCATGTTTTGACGTGTGTGTGTGCGAATCTTGTCAGGTACAATATCATGCATAAGGTTGTTGGTATCCCGACCCTTCGATGGTCATGTACACTTTCCCACTCGTGATATTCACTCCACCCCCAAACTTGGTCTTTTCATTCTATCCTTAGGTGCTCTCAATCACTCTTTTCTTTCTTGTTCAAGTTTGGTTAGACTCAGCCAAAAATGACATTATCTCGGTTTGTGAAGACTCTCCTTTATTTTGAATGTTTCGGCATGCTAACATCCACTAGACAGTCAAACCCACCAGTGTTCTCAATCCCTAAGAGTTTACAAACATCGGCACCATTATTGAGATTTTTTTTTTTTTTGAACAAGTGCATTTTATGCTCCATCTCGTTTTTTTTTTTTTTTTTATAATATCTTATGTGCAAGCCTTTACTCCATTAAGCTTTCTAAATAACCCTTGTAACGAGCTTTCAGCCGATGACTCCCAAGCCAAATGACCATGGGACACCAGGTTTTAAGATACCCCTACGGGCATAATCACTCAAGTCATTCAGGCTACGAAGAAAGGTATAAGATATATGCAGGCTCAAATTTAGTTTGGTGCACGACATAGTGACATAGGGATGAGATCACTAGCCTATGATCATTGCCTAGCTTTCCTTAGTATGTCTAACACATTCTACACAAATTTTAACATGCACGGAATCAACACATTCCTCAACATTTACCATCATGGCTCAATCTTCCCCAAACTTTCCTTTTCATAATGTTTGATGATTGAGGTGCTCACAAAGTTGGTTTAAGGGCGAAAGTTTAAATGGGAACTTATGCATTTAACCTCCTGACACTTGTGCTCACATTCGTCTATCATGGATAATGAATCACAAAACAAAATGAATAGCATCACTCTTTTTACTCATTTCATCAAAATGGTACCAAATAAACTTCATCATTGATGGCACGTCTACCCAACAAAATAAGACAATTTTTTTTTTTAACACCATTCAACCAAATCATGTAACATATGTAGCTGCCCATAGTGAACCTCCCCCCAAACTTAAATGTTTCATTGTCCCAATGGAATGAAGAGAAAGAAAAGGAAGGAGTGTACCCGATCTATAGTGTCAAGGTTGTGATGGTAGATAGATCAACACACGCTCGATTTGAGGTATTGGAACTTTCGGTAATAGATTTGTCCTTGTAAGCAGCTGGTGTAGGATGGCTCTTCGATTACATTATTACTTCTGAAAATGTACCTACAATGCACATGTTTGAACATGAGAAGGCAACAATGAATACGAATGACATGAAGTAGACAGAGTCACATGGATGCCCAAACTCCCCCCAAACTTAAACCTCACAATCCCAAGCTTAAGATGCAATATGCAAGTGAACATTGGTTTGGGCATTTTATCAAGCACATCATATGCATGCTGTTATGATGACCTCAACATTGTTTTTGTGCAAAATCCTAAAGAATGACACTCTAACCTAACTCAAAGTAAAGAACAAAAGAGAAAAAAACAAATGCAACATGCTAATAAATGAAAGAGATAGGAAATTGGGTTTCCTCCCAATAAGCGCTTGTTTAAAGTCATTAGCTTGACTAGGCCTCCATCTTCAAGGAGGCTTGAATCCTTTTTCCATCAACATTTTGTAGGTGCCATTTAATGAACTGATTCCTTGAATGTTAGCAACCTTTAATCCAATCCCCTTCTTTTACTCCCTCAACACCCTTACCAACTTTTCTTTTTCATGACCTGGTGGCTTGGCTTTTGAAGAAGACGAAACATCCAAAGAACATAGTTTGTCTCTTTTTGATGGACAACCTTTTTGCTTCTCTCCCAAAGAGCCCATGACCACAACCTTGTTCTTGGCATCCGAACTTTGTTCCTGCTCATCAAAAGAGTTAGCAATGCAATTTTCTTTAAGGTCATCAGGTCTCTTTACTGAATCAACAATGCCATCTCTCATTAAAACTTCTTTTTCATTGCCACTAGAATATTTCATAGCCTTAAATACATTAAATGTAACCGTCTCATCATAAATTCTAGGGCTAAGTGTTCCTTGCTGGACATCAATCAAAGCTTTCCCTGTGGCAAGAAAAGGTCTCCCTAAAATTAAGGACATATCATAATCTTCTTCGATGTCTAGAACAAAGAAGTTAACAGGAAAAATAAATTTATCCACTTTTACCAAAACATTCTCCACTACTCCCCTCGGATATTTGATACTTCTATCAGCCAATTGAAGAGAAACAGTGGTGGGTGTTGGTTCTTTTAATCCAAGCTTCCTGAAAATAGAGTAAGGCATTAGATTTATACTAGCACCCAAATCACATAGAGCTCGTTCAAATAATAAACTACCAATAGTACAAGGAATAGTGAAACTCCCTGGATCTTTAAGTTTCGGTGGTAGTTTGTTTTTCAATATAGCGCTACTCTCCTCCGTTAGCATAACGGTTTCATGCTCCTCTAGTTTCCTCTTATTTGATAAGATTTTCTTCATGAATTTCACATAGCTGGGCATTTGGGCTAAGGCATCCACAAACGGTATATTAATATGAAGTTTCTTGAATACCTCCAAAAACTTCTCAAATTGCTTATCCATCTTGTGCTTGCGCAACCTTTGAGGGAATGGAATTGGAGGAACATATGGCTTAACCGGTGGTGGAATTACCTTCTCTTATTCAGCTACTACTTCGGGCTCTTCAAGTTGATCTGTCGTCTCCTGAACAATACCATTTTGTTTTGTCATACTTGGTCTTTTAACATGAATTTCTGGTAGTTGCACCCCACTCCTTGTTGTGATTGCATTTACTTGCTCCTTTGGGTTAACTTCCGTATTACTTGGCCATGTGCCCAGTTTCCTTTCGGTGAGAAGTTTTGCTAACTGCCCAATTTGATTTTCTATATTCTTAATGGATGCATTGGTCCGATCACTTCTTTCTTGAAGCTTTGAGACTGCTTCTTCCCATCTTCCTCTTTCTTCTTGTGGTTTTCCCATTTTTGGTGGATTTTGACTATTCTGATTGTTGCCATAGGAGAAGTTAGGATGGTTTCTCCAGCTGAGATTGTACGTCTGAGAAAATGGATTATTTTGTTGATGTTGAAAGTTCTGTGCATATGCGGCCTGCTCTGTGAAAGAAGGATCTGTGATGACTGTTGTTGTACTTTTTGTACAATAGTTTTAATGATGAAAAACATATATTGGTTTAATCCCTAAGTCATGAGTCAACTATGTGGTTTTCAATATATATCAATTTCAATATCAAGTATATCATGTTTCATTGTCTGAAACTGAAAACCCTATTTTTCGCTAAGTTTGGGAGATTAGCACCTTGTAAGGAGAAGTATAAGAAAGAGTTTTCTTTTTAGAAAACAAACTCCCGGTAATTTGATATCTATCATTCATTAGAGTTAAAACGATTTTTAATGAATTTTTCATTAAATAGAAAGTATATATTTTGGAGGTGGGTTTATTGCTAAAACTTGAGTTTGTACTAAAACCCAAAATTTACTTTCTTATATATTTGGATTTTGATTTTCTAAGTATTTTTATTGAATCCAAATAGGGGGTACTTCATTATTTACATTTATGTATTAAAGTAAATGGAGGTAAAATATAAATAAATTAAAATGTGGACATTTACTTGTGATGTGTAAAATATAAATGGAAATAACCTGTGATGTGTATACATGCTGTGAATGTGCTTTCAAATGTTTCTGAATCTGTTTCATGTTTCTATGCATGTTTCGAAACCTGTTATGCATGTTTCGAAACCTCTTTGAAATGGTTTTCAATGTTTTCATGTATGCTATTTCGAAACATCTATGTATTGCATGTGTTTTCAAAACAGGTTTCGGACTATGTTTCGAAACCCCCATATCATGTTTCGAAACCTCAGTTCCAGAGAGGAATGTTTCGAAACCTATATGCATCATGTTTCGAAACCTCAGTTTCAGTGAGGCATGTTTCAAAACTTATCATGTCATGTTTCGAAACCTCTGACATTCTGTCAGCAGATTATTTGAAAATCGAGATGCATTTGTTTTGCAACTTTGTATTTATTAAAATGCTTCTCTTTCATTTGTTTAATGCATTCTCCATGCTTAAGAGATTCAAATTCAAATTTGAATGCTAGTGCTTATATTTTATTCAAAGTGGGCTGAAGATTCTGTCTCCCACTATCTGCTGTCTCTGAGTGCTTGTCCAAGCTGGAAGCTTACAAGTTTCGAAACTTCTTGTCTATGTTTCGAAACTTTGGTCTATTTATGTGATGTTTCGAAACACACTTTGCATGTTTCAAAACCTACTTTGCTATCTTGTCTCTAACGGCTATAAACGTCCAGATTTCTGTTTCTTGGTATAAATAGTAGGTATTTGAAGACAAGAACAATCAAGATAGAGCAAGAACAAGATACAAAGAGAGAACACACACTAGAGACACACACACAAGCACAAATGATCTAAATCCATTTGAGAAGCTCTCAAGAAGATCCATTCATTCATTGGTGTGCATTGTGATGTGAAAAAGGAGAAGCAAGTGCAAACAACGAGCATCATCCTTCAGCTCTCCTTACCTCAAGTCAAGAGGTTTGTACAACCACATTGGTAAGATATTCATTGCTATACATTCCATTGAGTTGTAAAGATAAACTTTATTTATCTTGAACATTGTAAGGTTTGAGTTGAGCCTAAAAACTCATTTGGTGTAAAGGTTTGAGTTGAGCCTAAAACTCATTGTGGTTTGAGTTTAGCCCTAAAACTCACTTGGTGCTAGGTTTGAATTGAGCCCGTAAAAACTCACTTTGTAAGGTTTTTGGGTGAACCGTTGTAAAACCCTTATTGTGTGATCACTAAGTAAAAGTGATTGGGATTGCAAAATCCTTCAAGTGGGTAAGCTTGAAGGTAGTGGAGTAGGCAAGTGCCGAACCACTATAAATCTTGTGTGCAAGTATACTTTAGCTTTTCACTTATCATTATTGCATATTGCACATGATTTCATAAGTTTGGTTATCAAGGTTTAAAACAAAGTTTTCTTGAGCTTAATTGTATACATACTTAGAAAACATATCTTTGATATACAAACATCTTTGGTATACTCTTATTTATGTATATCATCTTTACCAAAAGATCATTAGTTTGAAAAACAAGTCAAAAGATTTCAAACTAAGCAAAACAGTGAAGTAGATTTCGAAACATACATTTCATATTTCGAAACTTATAAAACAGTGAAGTATATTTCGAAACATATATAGTAGGTTTCGAAACCTACTTAACAGAAAGAATTATTTCGAAACTTATAGCCTAGATTTCGAAACCTAGTATTCTTCCAACAATCAAAGTTTTAAATTTGTGAAAATCTACCTAATCCCAATTCACCCCCCCTCTTGGGATATATTTACCATCATTAGGACCCAACAATGACTAGTGGACATTCGAATGACAGATGATATGCCCCATAAGTTACACAAATAGGATGAGATCCTTGCACCATATTAGCGGATGAGGCGTATTTGAATGCTTCCATCTGTTTTGACAAAACATCAATCTTAGCTAGCATTAAAGTACTCACATCCACTTCATGCACTCCTGCTGCTCTTTTATGTGAATTCCTATCCGGCCACATTACAAACTACTCACTCATTGTTTCAAAAAGATCATGAAGTTGCCCGGCTGATTTATTTCGAATGGAACCACCTGTTGTAGAATCCACCGCTGAACGACTGTAAGGAGTTAAACCAGCATAAAAATAATGATTTTGGGCTGGTAATGGGAAACTATGACTTGGACACTTTCTTAAAAGCTCCTTGAACCTCTCCCATGCCTCATGAAAATTTTCAGACTCAGCTTGCTGAAAAGTTGAAATCTCATGCTTAAACTTGGTAATCTTGGCCGGTGGGAAGTATTTGAGTGTGAACTTCTGTACCAAATCTGTCCATGAAGTAATACTACCCGGTGGTAATGAATCTAACCATTCTCGAGCCTTATCTTTCAGAGTGTGAGGGAAAAGGCGCATCTTGAGTGCCTCTTCATTAATCCCTTGATACTTGAAATTCCCACAATACTCCAGAAACCGAGACAAGTGATAGTGTGGATTTTCCTCGCTCATTCCATAAATAGGTATGTTGTTGGCGAAGAGATTGATCACATCTGGCCTTAACTGAAAATTCTCATGCCCGTAAGGAGGATAGATTATGCTTGACTGGTTCTCAATCATTGGGGGCATCATGAAGTCCCCCATCAGAATATCTCTTTCATTGACTTCAACGGGCTGCGCCATTGGAACAAGTTGGTTTGCGTTGTCACCCATGTTACTTATTTGTTTTTCCCTTCTTGTTCTTTGTTCACGACGCCTTTGATGAAACGTTCTTTCTATCTCAGGATCAAACTCACAAATATCCGAACGTTCTGAACGGCTCATGCACTATCTCAATCCCTGCACACACACAAATTGAAATAGATTAGCCTAGAAAAATAATGAAAACAAAATTTGATAGTTAAAGCTAATATCAATCAAAGCAATAATCAAAAGAGTTAGTCCCTGGCAACGGCGCCAAAAACTTGTCCGCCTAATTCTATCCCGCAAGTGGACGGATCGTGACAAGTAATATAGTGATGAATAGAGTGTCGTACCCACGAGGACTAACTTTTGACGTTTACTCTAATTGATTTAACCTTAACCTAACACACACATTAACAAGGAATTTGATTGTAATGAAAACTAATTTATGAATAAAAGATGCAAACAAAATAATTCCTTTGATTTAAAACTCACAAGACTAAGGCACTAGGATTTGTGAATCCACCGTCGGCCTTCTATGATTCAATTATTTGTTACTCGGGTCTTGCTATTCCCTATCTTAGGTTGAAAATTGATGATCCAATCACAACCAAAAGCCTCTCTCGATGGTCATTTAGTTCTATGAATATATATGAGATTAACTATCTCTAGTTAACCTTCGAACATATAAACATGCATTCAATCACGGAGATCATCACAAAATGATTTCATAGGGCATAACGGCATCTCTACCTATTATAGGACCCTATGTTGTTTGTTACCATGTCTAATCCATATTGAATCTCTCGAAAGCAATACAAATCACAAATATGTTCCAATGGTGATCAAGCATCAAAACAACATCATGAACATAACAAACAATCAACCCGAATGGACAAGAAAATAGCAAATCGAATAACTTTAAATCAAACCATTAGAAGTCGAGGTTTCATCATTCACCCTAGTTATAAAAACTTAGCTATGCATGCTCTCATCAAAAGAAAAGGAAAAGAGTTGGAATCCATAGCAAAGAATTGAGAAAGAAAAGAAAAGAAAGGAAAAATACAACCTAAGAGTAGTCTTCAATCTTCCATCCGCTTCTCTTCTCTCCTCCAAAAGACTCTCAAATCTCTCAAGAATAAGTCTTTATATAGTCCTCTTTAGGTTATCAAAGTCCTATACCTTAAAGGAGTCTATTTCCCTTTTATTTAGATTAAAACGGGTTTAAAACGGCCTTGTCTCGAAGCTTTGAACCCTACCGCGGTCCTACCGCGGTATGCTTGTTGCTGCAGATCCGTGAGCTTCAGAAAGCAATTCCTAAAGCGGTGCTACAGCGGTATGCATTCCGCTGTAGGACCGTGAGCTCCAGAAACCAAACTTTATAGCGGTGCTACAGCGGTATGCATTCTGCTGTAAGACCGCTAGCCTTCTTCTTTAGCCTCTTGCTTTATCATCTTCAACTTCTTGCTTTCGATACTCTTTTTATTTCTTTTAATTCGAAACTCGACCATGCCTCCAAGCTTCATTTCACTCCCATCATGCACCAAAATAACTCTTTTTGCTCCATGTCCGCTTTAACACATGCTCCACATCTACATAACCATATATAGAACCAAATCAAGTAGAAATCATGCTCATTGAATGTATAAATGCTAAGTTTATAAACCAAAATAAGTGTATAAAAGACACTTATCAGGGTACTAGTCAGCATTGTCTTTGACAGAGATCCAAGGTTTACCTCTCGGTTTTGAGGAAGCTTATAAGAGCGACTGGGAACACGTTTGCAGATGAGTACTGCATATCATCCACAAATAGATGGTCAATCGGAATGAACCATCCAAACCTTGGAAGACATGCTGAGAGCGTGTGTAATTGACTTCTCAAAGGGATGGGAAGAACACTTGCCTTTAATTGAGTTCTCATATAATAATAGTTTCCATAGCAGTATCAGAATGGCTCCCTACGAAGCTCTCTACGGTAAAAAATGTAGAACTCCTTTGTGCTGGACAGAAGTTGGAGAAGGGCAAATAATAGGACCTGAAATTGTACAACAGACAAATGAGAAAATCAAGATAATTAGAGAACGGATCAGAATGGCTCAAAGTAGGCAAAAGTGTTATGCGGACAATCGGAGAAGGGACTTGGAATTTCAACCAAGTGATAAGGTATACTTGAAGGTCATACCTTCTCAAGTATTATCCCAAGGAAAGAAGAAAAGGAAGTTGAGTCCTAGATACATTGGGCCATATGAGATCTTGGAGTGAGTTGTAGTAGCTTACCATTTGGCATTACCTCTGACAATGTCCAACATACATAATGTTTTCCATGTCTCTTGACTTCGGAAGCACGAGCCTGACCCTACTCAGAAGATTCCTATGGAAGTTATCGAGCTACAAGAAGATTTAACCTATCTTGAAGAGCCAGTCGAAATTTTGGATACTAAAGAACAAGTGCTAAGGAATAAGATGATACCGCTAGTAAAAGTCCTGTGGAGACACCACAACGTTGAGGAAGCTACTTGGGAAAGGGAAGAAGAGATTTGGAAAAACTATCCAAACCTCTTTGACTTTATGGAAACTTAAAGAAATTTCAGGGACGAAATTTATTTTAAGGGATGGGAGAATGTAATACCCCAAAAAATCTAATGAGGACTTTGGATATAATGTAAGAGGAGTTTGGATATAATGTAAGAGAAAAATGATGTAGTGAAATGTGCTTAAATGAAAGTTTTGGATTTGTATGCAAATAAAAATGGCTTTGAGGACTTAAGTGCAAAAGGAATGTCATGATGAAAGCTTATTTGAAAAGCTTGAGTTGGTAAATTTCAGTTGGAAGACTTGTTGAATTAATAAAGGCTTATTAAAGATGCCTTAAGGTGGTAAAATGGTATTGGATGGTTGTACACAAAAGTCTTAGGATAAGATAACATGATCCCTTAATTCAAATGGAGTTGGAAGCATGCTATTGGCCTTCTAAAAGTAAGGATATGATGGGTTGAATGGGTAGGCACGTAAGGGGCAAATGGAAGGAGTGGATTGGGATAGAAAGGGCTTCCAAAAGAAGAATGGAATCAAAGGTGAGTTTTTTCAAAGATAATAATCATGGCTAGGGAAAAAATAGCCAAATGTGATCTTGAAGCTTGAAGGTAAAAGGCACTATAAAAGGGGGGTGGAGAGTTGGACCACGTAGAAGGAAATAAAAGAGAAAAGCAAGAAGATTCCAAAGGAAGAAAGTAAAGAAGCTAAGTAGAGAGACCAGATTGGAAATCACCAAAAACGGGGAAGAAGCCTAAAAGGTAAGCCACTTTTCTTTCCGTAGGGTCGTAATACACTGAAAGGGGAGTCCGTAGGTTCAAACGGAAGTCGAATCGAAGTTAAAATGAAGAAGTTATGGCCGTTTTAAACATCGAAACACAATTCCGTAAGAACCAGGGGCTCGGCGCATGAGATACACACGCCTGCCGCAGCTGCGCGTGGGCGCGCGTGGCCGCTCTTCTTGGGGCGCGTGAGGGAGCGTGTCTAGGTCTTTTTCTCTGAAATTTTTATGGTTTCTTCCTTAAATGAATTTCTATAATCCTATGTAAAAATATTTTAGTTTGGTGACATGTACTGCATGTAACTGCAGCTTAAAGGAGCCAAATTTCATAAAAACGGTGGTTCAACAACAAAAACAACAAGTGTGAGTGGTTCTCTACATCTTTTACTTTTCATATTGATCATCCTTGATTCATTTGTGTTATATGTGGACATGATCACTTACTTCTTTGGTTTGGCATGAAATTTCGCTTATTTCATCATTTCACGGCATATGGTTGTTTGTGGCAAGTTAGTGGCCGCCATGAGTGACTCGCGGAGTCACATATGCGTGTTGAGGTGAGCATGGCGTGCGCGGGGGTGATTGCAACACCCTGGCATGGCTTCCACAAAGGGGGTTTCATTTTTGTATATTTGCATTTCCATACATGAGCTATTCATTTCTTGAGAACATCTCACTTGGATTCTTGTAATCTGACTTGGGTTGATGCCCCTAGAACATTCCGCGTTCCAGGTATGTTTGGTGTGCCAGGGACTAAGGAAGCAAGCCAGGCACACAGGAAAGAATCAGTGAACGTTTAAACATTATTTTGTCATTTTATGTAATTCTATTCAAAAGTGTTGTAAATATTTAGAGATTTGTACTTCTTTGTTATGATGGACTTACATGTTATTTTAACAGAAGTTTTGTGCATATTTAGCTTGCATGGAAACCCTACAAATATTTCGGCAGGTTCGATCCATCGTTTTCACTGCTGGGGTTTCCTAACGCCTCTTGGATAACTAGATGTAAACCTACCGTGCTATTTGAGATGAGGAGGCGTTACAATCAGCAACAACATCTTCATTTCATAAGGTAATAGTTACCACTTTCATATATGATAAAAGTATTTGTATTGCATATGGCTATCTACAATTGGTCTTGCGAGTGGTTTTGTTTCTTATTTATGCTGCATTTTTCTTGTGTTTTTGAAAATGTTTTGAAAACCAACCTAACCACTTTCATAATACACCAAGTGTTGGCGCTTCCTTTCATAATGAACTAATTATTATCTGAAAAATGAAAACTGCAAGAACTAAATGCACTATTAATAGCTAGTTTTTCAAATTCAAAATATAAATACTTGAGTGAAATAAGTCTACTCAATTATTTTTGGCAAATACTCGAGTGGTTTTTGAAGATAGTCGATTAAGGTCAAACTTTACTTAACTGCACAACTTACTTAGTCGATTATTATTTTAAATACAGAGGCCCACTCTCTGTCTAATTAATTTTACTCAACTAAGCCATATAAATACTCGATCACATAATAACACTACTTAAATACTAGACAGATCATAATCGATTAGCATATATCCTTTAGAAGATTTACTCGATTTTCCATTTTTGGTATTTGATTGAATCATGTCATTACTTGATTATGATATACCTAATAGTCGATTAATAAATGGGATACAAAGACTAATACTCTATTCAACATAATTTACTCGACTAAGGTATGGATTTACTTGACTAAGAAAATTACTCAATTAAGCTTAACCCTTAGTCGATTGCTATCAAAGTACAAACATTTGACATTTTACAGTCGATATATTAATGAAGTAAGGGAATTTATTACTCCACTAAAAACATGATATACCCGATTACTGGTTTCTTTTAGTTGATTAGAGATATGACTATAGAGGCTTGCTATTTTAGCACTTTTTCTTACTCGATTACTAAGTGTATTTGCTTGACTAATATCTCAGTTAGCCGAATATAACTCAAATCACTCAATTGAAGATTTTTTTGCTGCATTACTCGAATACAACAAATATATACTTAATTGAGCATTAGAATATTTATGAGATACTTAATTTATCTAACACTTTACAAGTATTATTACATCAGTCCATTAAAGTAGTCAAGTATGACAGCTTGTCACTCAACAATTTTTTCTTTACTCAATTTGTAGTAGGCTCAAAAACTAATCTACTCAATTAATCAGTATAAATACTCGAGTGATGTTTTGAAAGTTGATTAAAACTAATTTTTCCAAACACATTTACTCGATTACTAGAAGACTTTACTCAAGTATGTTAATATGGCACTCAATTGCACATAGGGCTTTACTCAATTAATAATTTATCATTAAATTCATTAAAGTTTTGCCTAAGATTTTATTATCATCATCATCATCAAAACATAACTAAACATCATGAACAGAATGCATGGCATAGACAAATTAAATGACAATTTATAAGCATAGCAAGTAATCACACAATTATTATATACATCTATGTATGAAACATCACATCGATCATATGAACAATATGAAGTAAATAATGGATTTTAGGAGTGAACCACTCATCTTGATTTGTGTTCAATTAATAGCCTCAAAATGCGCAAAACCTCTTGTTTTGTGTGCCAGATGTTCTCAAGACTCGAGCCTTAAAATAATTTTTTTGAAATTTTTATCTAGTTTTCTAGAAATGTTTTCAATTTTTTTTTCCTTTTTCTTTTCTATTTTCTTCTTACTCCAAGTGCTCATGGCATCACAAGCTTCATTTACCTCATGCTTGTGTTGCACATGCCCAACTACTAACCCTCTTCTTTGTCTTCTTCGGCAATATATGCTTCGTATTCGGAGACTGTTGCGATTATCTTTCTTCTTCTTTTCTATTTCTTCTTCCCTTCTACTTATTCTTCCTATCATTTTATTTTTTTTCTTCTTCATTCTATTAATACCAGTCACCAAACTAGTTTTTGTAGTGAGTGTAATTTTCTTGGGAGCCACCAAAACATTCTTAATATATTCCTCACTAAAACACCTTATGAGACCACCAATCTTTTCCTTAGAACCACCAAAGACAAAAGTCATCTAATCAATTCTCCCAAATAGAACTTAAACACCCTCAAACTCAAATCAATTATGCCTCAAAACCCTCAACATTGGACTCATTTATATAGTTATCACTGCTTAAACCACTTGAATCCACCAATTAGAACCTTTTTTCTTCCCCAAGGCTCAAATCCTAGGCCAAATCAACCTAAACTTTAAGCATCCATAGGCTTAATTCTTCTATAGATTTCAATGTTAATGATTCTTGTAGTACAATGGTTAAACCACCCTTCTCGACCAATCATTGGCAAATCCTTGCTAGCCAAGGCATCTAGGCTAATCATGGCCTAGCTGCAAGCCTTATTAGCTTTTCCATCAATGGCTTTTTTTTTTTTATTGTAAGTAAAAATATATTAACAAAAAATCGCAAAGCATTTATAGGTTTCACAATGGCATATCTTGAGCAACCACACAAAAAACTCAAAATAGTTGTAAACACACAAAAATTCAAAACTACAAAAAAAAACTAAACTTGTAACATAATCAACTAAAATTATGTTGGAGGCTAACAGCTAATAACATCAAGCAGGATCTTCAATCATATGACTTGAACATTTGGCTCCCTTGTTCGCCTTTTCAAGTGCATGCTTCTTCTTTCTATTTCTCTTTTTATGGGATTTAGACTTCATAGGAATACTATCAGCACTTGAACGCTCTATTTTATCAGAATCTATGGCATCTTCCTCCCCATGACCACTCATACCAACATTCTCCATGTCCATCCATATTTCTCCTATATTTTCTCATTCTTTTGGAAGATTCAATTTCCCTAAAGATAGAACATCCATGTCTTCCTTCATTAAAGAACAAAAATTATTCATCATCGTCAAACCCACCTCACCTACCCAAAGAAAAGCCTTGCCATCAATGTTGGAGGAGGCCTTGACATGATAGTGCAACTATTTAGAGACCCGACAATTTTCATATTTTTCTAAAAATTGTACTTCAACCCATTAGCTTGTTTATACCACTCAAATCGCTTGTTATGCAATCTTCAATGTTCAAAAAAATGGCATAAAGGCCACCATGTTGGTTTTAATCTTCAATCTTGTCCTAATAGTTTAGAAATTTATACTAATCACTACAAAAAAATTAATTTTTTGCAGTAATTTCTTTAACATTTTTGCGGCAGTTTTAAAAAATTATTGCAAAATTTAAAAATTTTAAATTTTAAAATTAAATTTTGGCAGTTTTCAAAAAACCACCGTTAAATTTAGAAAATAATTTAATAATTAAAAAATAAAATTATATTAACATTTACGACAATTTTGAAGAACCACCACTGAATTCATTTAAACATTAAATTTTGTAGTGATTTTTGTAAAACTACCTCAAAATTTTAGAAAATAAACTAATATTCATATTAAAAATATATAAACCTTTGATAATTTATATTATATATAAACTCTTCTTTTTAATTTATCAAAGGTTTTATATTATATATAATTTAATTTAAAAACTATTAAAAATTTATATTCAATTCAAAGGTTTATATTTAATTTAATTCAATTAATTTATTTTTAATTTATTCCATTATTCTTTTAAAAACTATATTTTTAATTTAATCAATTAATTTATATTAAAAAATATATAAAATGTAATTCTAGAAAATAGTGGTTAAATTAGTATATAATTAATATGTGGGGGTATATAATGAGGCTTCGCAGATCGGATGGCTTCACGCGCGTGCGCGTACGAGAGGTCTCGGGTTCGAAAATGGGGAGGGTAGTTGAAACAAAATTCCAGCATTGCCACGTGGCAAGTAGGGCGACCAAGCGAGGGTGAGCGCGCACTGAAAACAGTGTCAATTTCATAACCGCTGCTAAAGTTCAATGATTTTATCATTTTTTAGCGACAATTCTGAAACCAACACTAAATGTTTTAAAAACCCCCATAAATCTATTATTTCACGACGGTTCTTAAACCACCGCAAAAAATTTAATTTGCGGTAGTTACTCTAGTGGTTGTTGAAAATCCTCGTTAAATGCTCCGCAACAACTATATCTTTAGTGCTCTAATAATGTTTGAAAAAATGGCAATGTAGCCTAATGTTTTCAAAAATCTTACATCAAGACTATAATACCCCACTTTTCCCAGGGCGTTAGATAACGTAAGATTTAGGAGATATATTTTTTCTAACATAAACTCCACACAAATCGTTCCCTGACAATCACGTTATACCTTCTCAGCATACCAAAGTAAGAATTAATAAGCCAAGACAAGTAAATTATCATAAATGCGGAAGCTAGATCGAAACCTCAAGTAGATATAATAGAACATACATCATAAACTAATAGTCATGCTACGTACAATCTACTAACAGCTGTCACTCCTCAGCAATTCCCTTTCATTTTACGCCGCAACAACCACCTAGAACGTTTGAATATTCTAGGGACAAGTCCAAAATTAGATATTGAATTATCTAAGTGAGAGTTCAAAACATTTTCATGAATGCATGCAAAATCATAAAACAAATTGAAATATCATGACAGGACCCAACCCAAGAGATCCCGCACAGCACTTAACCCTAACTAGGGAAAATGCAATCTCTCTAAAGGTAACCCAACCACATCGACACATTGGCACAACACCGTCCTAGCTTAAGAGGGGAAACATTAATGCATGAACTTGGGAATCACCCCATCATTATTACGTTCCCACTCAGAAGCATTTCGAATCTCGTTAACACAAATCCTGGCCACATAATGATCAACACTATCCCTGAGAATCCACATCCACCTCAGAAACAATTCTACCTCTCTAAGGCCCCGAGCTGGTGTCCACTCACAGCCCTGCCACTTAAGCCGATCCGAGGTGGTATACATTCTCAGCCCCGCCACTTGTCGACTCGCAAGGGTGGTGTCCACTCTCAACCCCCGTCACAAATGGGCATTTTCCTCAACATGCTTCCCTAATGCTATCACTTAAATGCCACATCACAAGTTGACATCCCACCTCCCACATGGATAAACACAAAAACATGCCAATGCCACATACCATGAATCAATGCATCATGTAAAACAACATTTCATGTACATAATTTATCACGTAAAATTCAATGCACATGCATAACCATTTTGGGATGAACCTTCCATATGAAAACAACCATAACAGGTTAAACAATTCGTATGCAATCAAATCGTTTAGCATGAACTAAAACAAGTTTAGGAAGAACCAAAACCAAGTTTAAGGGTAGAACCATTCACAAGTCAAAAATCAAGTTTTTTGGTAAAACACTCACCTCAAATGAGCTTAGAATGCCTCAATTTTCGTGCAAATTCTCAAGTTTTTTTACCAGACCACCTCCTCACACGCCCTCATGCACTACCTAAGTGTTCTGCCTCACGTATACTTCACGTGCTTCTTATTTTCTAGGAACAAAAGCCCTTAATCCACTAAGCTCAAATTTCTCTCATCTAGCATGAATTTACCACAACTTTGAATGAGAAAACTCTTAGCCATGAGCATGTTATTTATAGTGCTAGGATTGAGTAGTAATCATAACAAATTTTTCCAATCAAATTCTATCTCCAAAATCATCATGAGTTTTTATCTTCAAGTGGCCAATCATATGCTGCCACCTTGTAAGGTCATTATGAATCTTATCTGCCACCTCAAGGGAGTCATTATGCATCATCATGAGTGCTTGCCACATGTCCTTAGCTTGGAGACTAAACAAACTTAGAGGCTAAGCAAACTTCTATAGACAAATCACGCATTTTGCAAGGTCATCATGAGTCTTATCCACCACCTCAAGAGAGTTATTATGCATCTTATCTACCACCTTAAGGATCATTATGATTTTTTATCCTATCTCCATAGTCATTATAAGTGATTGCCACGTCCCTAACTTGTAGACTAAACAAACTTCTATGGCTAATCACGAGTTGCCATCTCAATGGTCATCATGAATCTTATCTCTCACCTCAAAGGTTATCGTGAGTCTTCTAATGGTTAGTTGGCCTAATTTGTTACCCTAATGATCCAGTCTTGAAGTTTTAAGAATTATACTTTGGCCCAAATCTTTTAGGTAATTGCATTTAGACCCTTTTCAACTTGGTTCTCGGGTCAATTTTTAATTGCATTTTTGTCCCTAAAGAAATGGTTAATTACGCTAATTCCTCTGATTTTTCGATAAATTACACTTTTACCCGAACCTCAAAAATTACGATTTTGCCCCTGGCTCATCTGAATCTAAAAATCTCAAACATTATATCCCTTATGATCATTCAATTTTCTAGGCTGAAAATTAGTTGTACCAAAAACTATCTTTGTTCTGATTAATTTCAGTGTTATAAATCCCGTCTCAAAACACTTGTCAATGACATACCTTTTTCCTTAGATATTTACATTGCGGGGTACTCCATTCCATCGATTCGACAATTACTTAACTAAATTTTCAAACCAATTTCTAGTTCTGTGAACCTATTTAACACTACGAAATATGGGATATTACAAAGACTCTTTCCAAAATTACTAAAATATCCTTAATCGGTTTTAAGCTTTTCGAATACTTCCAAAATGGCCTTCAAGGGTTCTTAATCTTTGTGAAATTACCAAAAATATCCTTGGCTTTATTTCTTTCTGAATTTATTAATTGTTTAAAAATTTCTAAAAACCGAGTGCTACGCTCACGTTCTCATGAATTTCCGCGTAGTTTGATGCTAGTTGCCATAATGCATGAACCATCATGTTTTTGTTTGATGCTTTCAGTGTCATGCATCACGTTCTCATGAATTTCCTGCGTATTGTAGAATGAATCAATGCAAAGAATGCATGAACCATCATGCTTTTAATAAGTTTTGCTTATGCGTCACTGATTGATGGACAGCTAAATCCATGTGACGTTCGAATCGAAGCCCACCAATCCATGCGAATGCGAAAACTCCTCGCAGATAGTGACAGACCTAGAAAATTTGTTCAACACAGGCGAATACGTTTGAATTTTTTTATATTTTTACACAAATGGATTACTACCAGTTGAAATTTTAGATCGTTAATAAGTACAAGTTGATAAGATTAATATGTCCACTAAAATGATTCAATAAAGTTTTTGAACTAATTAAAGTTCATCTCAACATTTAATTATGTGTGATATAAAAAGATGTAAATTTTACAAGTTATTGACCTGCTCGATAGGAGAGGGTCGGGTAAAAAATCCCTAAGATTAGGTTTTCTCTCTCATCCAAAATTTAATTTTTTATTTAAATAAAAATTATAAATATTTATCTTATTAATAATATCTATACAGTTATTGGAGAGGGAGATAGAACACCTATTTAGAACACTTTCAACTTTCTCGTTTTAATTCAATTTGATAGTGCTTACCAATAGGTCACCTAAAAAGACGATTTGAAGTAGGTGTAGAACTCGATATTTTCAAAACCCTCCAACAAAATATATATATATATATATATACTCATAATTTTTTTTCATAAAATTTATAACCAAAAAAGTACATATATATAATATTTTTTTACGAACCTTAAAATAAATATTCATATTTTTTTATTTGAGTAATGATATTTATGGAGATTGTATTTTCAGTGTAGGTGATATATTTTCATTGGATAATAAAAGTGTGCACAATAAATATGGACACTTGTACTTTTTTGTTCCAAAAGGCGAAATCACTCACCCCAGGTACCCCCCCACAACCGGCCCGACAGTACGTGGGGAGGAGATAAATTCATGGTAACCCAGCCAGACGCAGTGGCTAGACCCGTGCCCATCGTGCACAAGAAACTCCCCTCACTTTGGAGAGAGATACCTTCACTCTGCCGCTTGCGGGACTCGATCCCTGGTCATTGTTCAAAGATTCACTATGGAGGCACTTTGTACCCTCTTCTTGACCAAACTGGACTGCCCATGCGGGCGACACTTGTACTTTTTTATTAAGCAATAAAAATGTGCAACATTTATCTCTAGTCTAGATAAATAATATTATTTTTTACTGTTATAAATAAAAAATAAAAAAAATATTTCATTACTCATTTATATTTTTAAAAAATTTAAAAACAACTCGTAGAGGAAAATGAAAATTGACCAACGGGCTGCTCATAGCCAAGATGTCAACTACTGAGAGTTTGTATGGGATGCGCTAGAATTGGACAATCATATTAAGGGAGGAATTAAAGAATAAAAAATAAAAATAAACTAGTAAATGGTCAAAAGTCTTCTCTATTTTCATAGTAGCATAATCAAATACACGTGATTTCCAGAAGCTTAACGTAATTTTCATTTTTAAGATATTAAATTGGATTTTAATTTTTAAAAGGGAATCAGGAGAAGAATTAATATAATAATTGATTAAAAACTAAAAGTAATGGCAATTTTATTTATGAAGCAAAAGTAACATGTCGACCTAAATATCATAGTTTTTATAAATACACTCAATCGACATAAATATCATTATTCATTTTAATTAAATCTATCATTTTTTTATAATCTTTTGTGTACTTTTGAATAGCTTAATATAATATGGATCGTGTTACATGTACCGATGGGATGATAGACTCGATGACCTAATCGGACTTCATGATTGGGGTTCATCCACAAATAAAGCCTGATTGAGTTTCATCCAGGATGAAACCCAGGACTTTATCTAGAGGTGGAAACGACGAGACTAGTCGGTGCGAGGGGCAACGACAAGGCAACAAGAAAATGTAGAGATGATCACATAAGGCTTTGCAATGGGGTGACTGCAGAATACAGGGACAATCACACGAGGTGCTGTAACGGGGCAACAATAGGATGCATCGACGGTTAGTGAGATAACATAGGGCTGTGATGAGGCGAGACAGCTTATTGGAGGTGGCCATGACAAATGAGAGAAGAGACAATCAAGGGCAGAAGTAGTGAATCTATAAATTGGGTAAGGAAATTTTTTTTCATTTGACGTCTTTAATTATTTTTTTAATAATTTAATTATTTGTTTAAATAATATTTTTATATAATATAATGTAGCAGTTGCGTATGTTAGAATAGATTGGTGGCCAACTCTCAACAAACCAAAAGTCTTTCAAAAAGGTCAACCTTAACAACCTCTAGGAATTTAAGCCGTCAATGTCAGCTGATCCCTTTTTTAAGGACCTTGTGTTGCACGTTCGAAACCCAAATTCTAGCTCCTTAAAAGATAAAATTCAGAAATTAAAAATTAAATGAAGAACAAATCTAGATTATTTGATGATGGGATTTGGAGATCTTTACTACTCGTGTCTGTTTGATCTGAGTACACTACAACTTTTGTGGGGAATGGATTCTCAAAGGATTAATCATGTCTCGATCGTGTGCAATTTATATATACGATTTCAAGTCTTATTCTTTTTCATTACTCAATTTCTTAAGAGAAACGATATGTTTTAATTAAAGATTTTCTACAATTCGTGCTATATATATATATATATATATATATGCAAAACTACATGTGAAGTTGTGGAACACACTTGTAGAATTAAAAGTACAAAAGTTCCTTTATGATGACCAAAAGATTAAATTAACAGTTTTATGAGTTCATGCATTTTTCTTTCAATTTCATGCTTTGTTTGGCAGAGGAGTGGGATAGGAGATTAACGATTATTATAAGGTAGTGTTTATTAATTAAGTTATAAAAAATATTTTAGATAAAATTATTTTATTATTATATTTATTAAATTTATCTGACGATTCTTGAAAAAAAAATCACATGATTTCTTATCTTGATTTTTTTAAATAAATTTATCTCTTTCCTAGCTGGATAAATTTATCTTGTTCTTTATAGATAAAAAAAAATAATGCATGTGTCATCTAATGTATTTTAAAAAATTTAATAAATAGTTTAATAAAAATCTTTAAATGTTTTTTAGCCTTATTTTGACCATTTTATATTTTGGTCCAAAAAGTATTTTAACTTTATTCTGATATAACTTTATTTTACTTATTTTAATAAACGTTACTTAAAAAAATAAATAATGAAATAGGACTGATAATTAGGAAAAGTTTGTAGAGATTGTTAGTTTGTTTCTTAATTTAAGAAGAATATAATGTAAAGAAAAATAATTAATGCAACTACAATTTATTTATTTATTTTTATTACCCAAAAAATAATCCAAGTGGGAAGAATTGGATTTTAGAAATTTATTAATTTTTTTAGAAAACTAATTTGATGTTTTCATTTCTCAACATGCTTGTAATAGATATAGTAATGAAAATTAAGCATGAGTAATGTAAACTATTTATAGAGGTTTAATTTAAGAGTCATTGACATCTCTCCATATGTCCTTGCTTGAGAGTTTCATTAATGGGGTGTTTGTTAATTAAGGTAAGAGAAAAAAAATCAGATATGAGAAACATTTCAAATGTTTAGTCTTTTCAACGCATTTGTTAAAACTTATTTAATCATCTCTGAAAAAACCCTCATGTGACCTCTTATCTCCCTCTTAAGATAAATTTATCTAACGTCCCTCCTCAGATAAATTTATTTAACATTTTGTAAATAAGTCTTAATTACCTATATACACATTGTAAGACAGTTAATGTCATTTAATATATTTTAAAATTAAAAATTTATTAAAAGAACTTATTCATTTAAGTCTTATAATTAATATTATTTAATATATTTTTAATTATCATATGTTTTGACAATTTTAAAATTAAATGACATTATTCTTTTCACCGATTTTTAAAATTTAAATTTCTCTCTCCTATATATATTTTATTAACTAATACAATTCCTTTCACTAATTTTTAAATTATTTTATTTAATTTTATATTTCATTATCTGTTATGAAAATATATTTTGGCCATTTTAATTATCTAGATAAAATTATTATAATTCCAACAATAATTATTTCTACTTTTCATCTGTTTTTAAATCTAGTTTTGAACATGGATTTAAAAAATAAAAAATTATTTTTATTTTTTATTTTTTATTTTTTTAAAAATTCATATTAATTATAAGATACTATTTTAATCATAAATTTATAATTGTTGTTAACCAACAATTTTGAATGAATTTGATAATATGGATATTTTGATTAAAAAAAAAAAACTCTTTCTCTTAGTGCTTATCATATATATTAAAAAACACATAGGAAGAAAAAGTACAATTATAAATGGATTCCAAAAAATTTAACAAATAATGTTATAGAAATCTTGGAATGCTTTCCAACCTTATCTTGATCATTCTATATCTTGGTCTGGAAAATATTTCAAACTTATCTTGATATCTCTTATCTTACTCATTTTAACAAACACCTCCTAAATAAATAAGAACCCTAGTTTTTGGAATGAGTTAGAACTTTTGCAATCCCTTGCATCAGAAAGGACACTAGCATAAGCTAGCAAACAAACCCCTTGCACCATTGATGAGTCTTTTGCAAGCAAAAATACTAACATAAACTAGCAAAATAAACCGTTCACACTACCGATGAGTAATAAATGACTTACACAACTTGGAGACAATAAATTCTAAGATGAAAGTACATGTGTTATTTTCAAAATACAATAATTAAAATTTGTAGTCCAGGAATGCTTCAATAACGATACTATAAGAAAACAATTGTTTTGAGAAGAATTTTTAATTTGAAATGAAATTTGAGATGGATATTAGGTCGTCTAAATATTCTTTGTTGCAAAATTTGAAACAGATTTTGAGATGAAGTTAAGATACATTTTTTAGATGGATTTTTTTCGTCTCTAATTTGAGACGAATAATCAAGCAAATTTTGAGAAAGAATTTTCAGACGGATTTTTCCTATGTAATTTAAAACATATTTTTGAGACAAATTTTTTTTCTATCTCTAATTTGAGATGGATTTTGAAACGAATTTTTGAGTGGATATTCGAACATATTTTTTTGTTTGTAATTTTAGAAAGATTTTTGAGACGCCTCTTCAGACGAATTTTTGACATGGATTTTTATACAACTTTTTAGACAGATTTTTTATATGGATTTTTAGACAGATTGTATCCGTCTAAAAATTTGAGATGAATTTATAGACAGAAATTAAGACAGCCTTTAAGATAGTTTTTTTTTATCTATAAATTGAGATGAATTTGGACACGAAATTTTTGTCTCTAATTTTTAGACAAATAAAATTTGTGTCAAAATTTGTCTCAAATTTAAACTACTTTTAAAATAATAAATTTTTTTTTCAAAATTCAAAATAAACTTGATAGACACAATATATATGCACCAATATAAGTATATATATGCACCAATATAACAAATAAACAAACTAAATTAAAAACCATGCATAAATATAAATTCATCACAATTTAGAATATCATCCATGCATAAATATATACTAGTAATAAGTAACAACATCCATGAATAGATTAATCTAGGAAGTGCTACAACCTAAAATCTACCCATGCTAATGGCAAATACTCTTAGTGATCCAAATGATTATGGTGCGGCAATCAATGAAGAAGAGCTTAGAACTCTATCTTCCAAGATTGAAATGCACTGGTTTATGGGATCCACAGCTTCTCTAACCACCTCCACCCTGGCTTGTCAAATCTAGTCCATGAATGATAACGACGATGGTGGCAATAGTGACAATACCTGGTAGGAACAATGAGCAGGGATGACATGGGTACTACCTAGGCCCTGTCCCCCTCAAGGCACAAGTACCCTTCTGAAGACCCTTTGGAATATAGTTCCCCTGAAGGCTTAGATAGTCTTCCGAAGACCATTTTGGGGCTAGTTTCCTTGAAGGCCAATACAGTCTTCCGAAGACCATTCAAGGAATTGCTTCCTCGAAGGCTAAGCCCAAGGTCCTCTTGAAGCCTAACCTAGTGACAACCGAACACCCTCATTTGAAAGGTCGTTCCATGTGTTGTCATGCATGTGTGCCACATGTCTTAGCTTGCCACGTGTCTTAGTCCTTTGAGAGGTATAAATACCTCATGACCTTTCATTTTTCAAATCCTTTCGGCAAGCCCAAAGATTCCCTCCTGACTCTTTTGCACACACCTCTTCTAAAGAGTCCCAACTCTTCTGAAGGCACCATTCGCATCATGTTGCATCTACATAATCTCTTCTGCACCATGACTATCTGACTTAGGCATCAGAAGGCCAGTGCGAAAGAGATCCCCTCGTGCCTTCTAATTGTCTTTTGCCTTGTAGATTAGAAGACTAGAAAACTCGAAGACCCATTTGGGAAGAACCCTTTTGTAGTTCCCTTAGAAGACCCTTCTGTAGCTACAAACACCCGAAGACCCTTCCAGAGCCACCTTTCTGAATGACCTCTAAAGAACAAACCTTGCTCTTCTGCTTGGCTCTTCTGACCGTCTACTGAGCTTCTCCAAACCAAACAAGTTTCAATTGTATATTATGACAACAACACTAGGGTTAGGTCTTTCTCTCTCATCCAGAATATAGTTTTTTATTTATATAAAAAACTATAGTGGTTTGTCCTATTAAGAACTACCATACAAATATTGGAAAGGAAAAGTGTCATATCCCGAAAATTGGGGGGGGGGGGTCCATGACCAACATTACCCTGACCATTATGATGAACAAACAACCCCTTATATTTGTTTCCTTAACAATTACATGCTATATATATATCTATGTTTCAAATCATTCATGAATAAGGAATTATCATGTCATCCATAAATAAGTTACTTATCACTTTACCAAATACATTTGGTATTATTTATTTTCAATATGGAGTAACAAAATTACAATAAATCCATTTTTTATAATTGAAACAAAAAATTCATTTAATTACAATAAGACAGGATTACAAAATTCGAGATTTCACTATAAATGTTAGTATGCACATGGAGAATTAATGTCTAAGAAAGAAGTGTACCCAAACTAATGATGACGGATCGATGATGATGGATTCTCAACCAAATGCACGGCTTCATCAAGCCTGAACCTAAAATAATTTATATTGATAGTACGAGCGCTAGAAAGGCTGCAAGTAGCACTAGCATATACTATGATCACTAGAAAGGAAGTAAACAGACCAATCATGTGAAAGATACATATATACATGTGGTTTTATATGAACATGTCAATTCCTTGTAAACATATGAATATCATGTAAACATGTGAATAAAACTGTGAGACATAAGTAGAGGAACATATAAACATATGGCAGCAGATAGTCCAATGCCAAAAGCCAGTGACCTCATTCCCTAACTGATAGTTAGACACAACGATCACGAGGAAATATATATCCCTAGTGCACCGAGGTTCACAAATCCTTACTATGAACAGTCAAGGTTATACTAATTATCCCACACGTATGAGAAACATGTCATATCTAATAGAAACATAGCAATTCATAGCCATGAAACGATAATCATGTAGTCATCATGTAAACGGTAATCATGTAATCATATGATAGCTTGTGAAAATCAAGATCACTATAATTCATTTGAACATTATTCAACATTTGCAAACATTTGCCCTTTTCTAGTGGATTTAAAACTTTTCATGTAAAACATTTGCAGATAGTCATTTGATGGCACGGATAACATTTGTAATGTATAATAAGTATACTAATTCATGTAGAAACATGTATTGTTCACAACATACTAGAGTACTCGCCTAATTAGTTGAATAATCTATCTAGCTTAGCCTTCTCTGGTTAACCTCTAATTACCTTGCTCAAGTGTCGACATCACTCGAATAATATTGTTCGAATTCAAACCATTCTTGGTTGACCTAAACCTATCAAAGTTGAGTTACTCATACAATCAAGTTGGATCAAGAAGCTTTTTTTTAGTAGGTTATGGGTTATTTACTCTTACCAAAGGGAAATTGTGTTAAGCCTAATAGCTTAAAACTTAGCTGAAATAGGCTTGCTCTATTAAATCAATAATGGGTCACATTGTAATTTTTGAAACTTATTAAAAAAAATCCATAATTGTTATAAACTTATGGGCAAATTTCACAATTTGGAAAGCTTAACTAGGGCATTCTAAAATTTTATAACCAAAAAGCTAAATTCATATTTTTATATTCTTAAGGCCATTACTTATTTTGTATAACCTTTAGGACCCAAAATGTAATTTTTTTTTTTCAATCTGTCATTTTTTGCTGGAAAAATTGGAAACAATTCCATTGTGACATCACTATCGGTGGCCAATCATCAGTTGGTCAGTGGTGCTCAAGATCGATCATCAGATTCCCCCTATTATGGTGATTAATTAACATATCCAAAAATTAAAGTGTAGATCTAAAAATATTAACTTTTGAATTTCCTATTGCCATCAACCATCATGGGTCAATGATTTCAATGATCCGAGTTGATCATCACATTCTCTCAGATACAGTTGTTCACATATCTAAAAATCAAATTGATTCATTGGCTATTATTATAACTATATTTATCGGTCATTGTTACTGATATTACAATTCTTGTAACGTCTCATTTTTTTCAGGCATGCCTTAACTCGAGATTTCAGGAATATTCTTTTTTTCAACATCATACACATAAATCTCTTGATATACATACCCTTATCATAATCATATCCTGACAATCCCGATCATACCTTGTTAGCATATTAAATTTAATAATTAATAGACTAAGACAGGCAATATCAATTTCATCAGTGGAAGTAGAATCGAAACCTCAATGATATATAACCGACAATTTCCTTTTAATACTAAATCGATGTTTCACATGAAAATATTAAAATATTACATAACCTCTGAATATCATAACCATAAACAAAAACCTACGAAAACTAAACATAGCAGCTACATCTCGACGACATCCTTTCTCTTGGCGTCACTGCTTTCACTTGAAACGTTTGAATATTCCAGAGACATAGTCCAAATTAGATGCTAAATCATCTAAGTGAGAATACAAAAATATTTTCATGAATATATGCAAAATCATATATAAAACTGACAAATCCTAACATGCCCCAGCCTAAGAGAATCCAACATAGCACTTAGCCCTGACCGGGGAAAATATAATCTCTCTAAAGGCGACACGACCACATCGACCAATTGGCAAACACAATCTCACTTAAGAGAGACAACCTCGACATATGAACTCGGGAATCACCCCATAGTCATTGTTAGACATTACGCTCCTACTCAAAAGCATTCTAAAATTCAATGCAACCCTAGCTCCAAGAGTATCGCATCAGTACTATCCCCAGAATTACGACACCTCGGTATTAATGTTATTGCTCAAAGGAACCTAGAATGGTGTCCACTTTCAGCCCCGCTACTTGAGCCAACAACCGGGGTGGTGTCCACTCTCAACCTTGCCACTTGAGTACTGTAGGGTGAAGTCTGTCTCAGCCCCATCTAGGTGGGTCACATAGCATTAATTCTCGACACGCATCCCGAGTGTTGTCACTTAAGGGCCACGTCACAAGTTACCAACCCACATCCCACATGGACAACACACAACATGTCAATGCCAAAAATCATAACATGCATAACATAAAATCAACATTTCAATGTATGCAATTATCGTATGAAATTCAATGCATGTGTAAATAATCATTTAGACGAACCATCACACGAAATCAACCACTCACGATAAATCAAAAGTGATCAAAAGTAACAAGAATATGCACAGGAATTGGATTGAACAACTCACAGGAAACCATTCACATGGCACAAGCAAGTTTTTCTAGTAGAACCACTCACCTTTAAATGCAACTCAAATTTTCTCAAAAATGCGAAATGCCTTGATTTGCGTGCCGACCTTGAACTTCGCACGAGTCACTTCACCTTAAACTGCAAGGCACCCTAATCATCTAATAATCATCAAAATATAATTTTCTCCTTAATTTCCTCACATTTTATTTTTTTTTTGTTTACTAATAATCCAAAATAAATATCTACACAACTATTTTCTCAAATATTTTTATATAATCATACATAAAATAATTTTCTGAAAATAATAAAAAAAATTCCAAAACAAATGGACCTGGCACGTGCCCCCATGCGCTGGCGTGTAGTCTGGAGGACTTGGCTGGCTCGTGACAACCACGCGTTGGTCTCCTTCTTCAATTTTTCGATAGCTGACGGGACTCTGATGCCCGATTTTCTTACACCACCAGAAAGTCGTCTTCCAGTTGATCAAGATGGCACCAACCTCTGGCCAAAAGAACACCGAAAAAGCCCCCAATCGGGCAGTTGCAGGTGCGGCTTGGAGGACCGCCTCGCCTTTTCAGCCACCCTCGAAACGCCCTCGAACCACCTCGAAAACCCACAAAAATCTCCAGAAACGTTCCTCTTGCCTCAAGGGTCAAAAGCCCTTTATTGGCTTCCTTCGATTCGCCCTCAAGCTCAAGCAATTGTTTCTCTAAAATCGGCCAAAACCCTTCGCTATTTATAGGCCAAAACCAACCCCCACATGGCCAATCTCCGGCCATAGTTTCTCCCACACGCCTCTTGGACCATCCTTGGCCATACCCTAAGGAGATTGGCTGCCATTTCTCTAGATTTTTTGGCCAAACTCGCGGACAGATCTACCATGCTTGTGCAGATTTTCAAAAATTACATTTGGCCCCCTTAAAACTTTCTTTTGTATTTTGGCCTCTATCCTCAAGCCCCTGAATTATCTAATAATTCCAACAAGTCCCTTAAGTTCCAAAATCTTCATTTCACCCTTGAAAATCCAGAAAAACCATCGTTTCGACCTCCCTCGGCCAAAATCAATAAATTACACTTAGGCCCGATTATACGTAAGATCATATGCTGATCAAAAATCGTTATGTCTCTTCTCGAAACCTCTTAAGTGTTTTTCTTATATTTAATATAGCCCCACTCGGGGTCCCGTTGACTTCTCGGGAATCCCTTACCATCATTCAGTTTCTCAGCATGATTCCTAGCTGTATCGAAAATTGTTTCAAATCTGATTTCATTCCATGCCATAAATCTTATCTCGGGATACTCAATACTGATGTACCATTTTCTCTAGGAATCTAAGCCCCGGGGTACTCCCTTCCGTTGATTCGACGATTTATTTTACTATAAAATTCACTTTTCGGTATTTTAAATTCATCTAAATTACATGGCAACTTCATGAAGATGCAGGGTATTACAATTCTAATGATCATTGCTATTATTATATAAGAATTTATTTTGTATTTATTAATTATGGTAAGAGAGATACTAATAATAAAAATTTGATTCTCAATTAATTTACTAAAAGAAAGATATATGCAAAATATGTTAATTGACATTGATTATGTACTAATTACAATTGTCTTAAGGGCTCCATTTCATCCACAATCATAAAAAATGAAAAAAAACCTATGGATTCTATATTATCCTAATCTCTCCCTATAATCAAAATAAAAAAATTGTTACAACTATCACAAGAATTCATGTATTAGTTAGAACCAATACCAAGTATTCCTTGCTTGATTTTATCTTCGAGTACTTATAAATTGTGAAGAGAGAGAATTGAATTAAAATGTGCATAACATATATGTGCATTCAAATATGTCTCCTTTTTTATTCCCACAAACTAATTATATATGAAACAAGGTAAAGTAAATCAAAATAAATCGAATCAATCATAATGTCAATCTAACAACCAAATAAAAATAGCCATAAAGCTATTGCATGCATCTTAATAGAACCCATTATTCTTAGGACCAAACATCAATTTGACTCAAAGATTTAGAATTTTATTATTTTACATCTCATTTTGCATTAACCTGTTATAAGAATTGTGCACAAAATCTCATTTCAAACTCATTCACAAAAAAGAATCAAGAACTAATTAAACCTTTAAATCCTCTAATTCTTTCATTTGTCTCCGTAACTGCTTCAAAATTAGCAAAAGAATCATGAAAAAATATATCAATAAACAAAGAAAAAAAATAAACTCCATAGAAACAAAAATACATATTAATCCCATGATTAACACTATCTCTAATCAATAATCAATATTATTAGCAATTAATTAGGTTCATCATGAATCTATATAAGACGTTTAGGAACGTAATACCTATATAACAAAAAGCTGCCAAAAAAACTTTTATATGGTCTAATTTTGAACAATCGTCCTGCAAAAATTTAAACCATTCGATAAAAGAAAAAAAAGCTTTATAAGTAGAAGTAATCATGCATCTAAAAATAATCTTACATCACAAAGTAATAAAAACAAATAAATTCCTATAGAACTATGAAGTGAAAGGAGAACCTCATGAAGACCTTCGTCAATAGTAGATGGGGGAAATTCACTTGAAGTATTTGGATTTTGTTGCATGAAATATTCAACTCTTAACAATCTCTCTTCAAACTCTATATAATGTGTCTCTTTAATTAGAATGCAATTTTCTTCATTCTTATCATAAAGTTTAATTTAAAGCTCTTCCACATTATTTTTACTAGAATCTTTGAAGTTTTTCCGTTTAATTTTACACCATACCCAAGCACATGACTGTGATGTTCCCCTATCAAACTCTCCTCCAAAGGAAAGAATTTCTTAACCCCCTCAATCCCTTGATCCCACCCTCCCTAACCCCATCCAAATAAGGGGTTATTGTAGCCTTCTTTATCATCATTTTTTATATAAAAAAAAGGTATAATCATAATTAGATAATTATTTGGAACAATTTTGAAAGGGTGATTATTTGAATTTTGTTTCTCTCAAGTGTTGGAATACAATTATCCTTTATCAGAAGAGTTTTCCTTTTTCAGATATGGATGAGGAGAGTTTATCTTTTATCTAAAATAATAAGCTTTCTTTTTAATTGGCTATAAATAGGGCTTGTGTCTTTCCACACAAGTTACTAATAGGCATACGTCAAGCCCTCTCCCTTTCAAAATAAACAATATTTTATACATTTTTTTCCTTAATAAACAATCTCTAGAAGTAGGAATATTTGATTTATTTTGTTTCCGTACTTGATTTATGTAATGAATTATTCTCCATTAATATTTTCCCCATGTCAACTTCAACGAACATTTAAACCTACAATTCAACTCATCAAAGTTGTTGGAAACCGTGTGTTTATACTATTATTCCTGAGGACAAGTTATCTAGAAAAAAATACAAAATAGACTTTACTTTAATCCCCCAATTCTTCTTTGGCGACTAATCAATGAATATTTTATTTCTGCTGTTTCCGAATTGCAATCGACAGAACAACGTAAAGACGCAGCCAAAGCAGCAATTCTTGAAGGACGCCAGGGCCTTCTTTCTTCTCTCTAAACTGCATTTCTGCAACTCTACAGTAGCAACCATGCATTAATGAACTACACCAAGAACAATCTGGACTTTATGCTCCACACAGTCATCTTTACAAATGTTCATAAACCAAGACAAGATGATTCATTTTAGGGTAAATTATCAAAAAGTATATCTAAACTTCGATTTTATTTTTAGTTTTATTGATTGAGTAATTCAACTTTTAATTTTATTTTTATTTTAAACTATCGTTTATTGCCGCTACATTTTATGGCTAATTGTTGACGTAACGAGCTATGTTAGATGGCTTGGTTGACGAAACCCACATAGCTTTGTTTAACAGATAAAGTTCTAATTAAGCATCGATTCAACATCTATATATCTTGTCACCTTATCAACCAAGTTATTTGACATATATAGCTTGCTTCTTCGACAATTAGTGCTAAAATATAATGGTAGCAAACGGTAGTTTAGAATAGAAACAAAAAGAAAAGGGAGATGTCTCAATAGATAAAATTAAACGTTCAGTCTAAAATTTAAAAAAAAAAAAATGAAATTGTGAAGCTAAGTTTTGTTTTGGTTTTGATAATTTTTACAGGAGAAATCCATTATTCACGATTAGGAAAGAAACATCATGTTCTTGAACTCTTCAAAATCAAGCACCCCATCCGAATTGGTATCGAACTTGCTGATCATGCTCCTGCAATCCTTCCCGCAATGCTCATTCCACAACCCTAATCTCGACAGCACGCTCTGAAGCTCCTCGCATGAAATGTAGCCGTCGCCGTTCAGGTCATACACCTTGAACGCCTTCGCCAGATCGCTCTCCACGTCGTCGTCTTCCTCCTCTCCCGCGCCCTCGTCTTCCTCCTCAGAGCTTCGCCGGATAATAATGGAGTCGTAGAACAACACGAAGTCAATGCGGTCCAGCTTGGCCTGCCCAACAAGCGGCGCCAGCTCTTCCTGGCATGCGTGCACGCCTATTCTCTCCAGAAGCCATTTCAGCTCGTCGATGCTCACGAAGCCGTCGCCGTCCAGGTCTAGCCGATCGAAAATCCGGTTCAAGTCGTCGGAGTTGAGAGCAGACATGGCGCCGACGCATGTAATCCTTGAATCAAAATCTTGGAGCCTGCATCAAACTAACAATCTCGATATATATATACATATACAGAGAGGGAGGATGTGCCAAAATTAATCTGAAATAGTCTTCAGGATAAGTAGAAAAATAAGAATAGTTCGAGGGTTGACAATTACTTTGAAAGATTACAGGAAATTTCCAGGAAGAACAACTGTTGAAAAAGACAAAGAAAAAAAGACGTTTAACTTAGGTTTCAAGGGGCTATACATATACATTTATTTATATAAAAAGACCAACAATAGAAAGTTTAATTTCCTTGAGGAAGACATGGATGTGGAGATCTTTCCTTCAAGAAAGTCTGCAGAGCTCATAAATCCATCACCGGCTCTTGTCTTGGCCTTTTTCTCAATTGGTTAAGCCGCAATCTTAATTTATATGCTTTACGTTTAATTTGGAGTTATTATAATTGTCTTTTCTATTTTCTTTCCCTTTTCTTTTTGGTGTGTGGCCAAGAAATCTACAGTATTGTTTATATTTGGTGCTGACATCCGTTTTTCTTTATTTGTGTGTGTATGACATCAAAGAATGCTTCGTGTACGCATCTAAGAGGATAGGTTGCTTCATCAGTCCGTAGAATACTTGTAAATATACCAATTTGGATATGGTTGATTTAAGGGATTGATAGAATATCAATCTTATATATATGGAAAGTCAAATTGTATTCAGATTTTTTTTTTTTTTTTGTAGTTTAACCTGTTTTGATAGACTCCTGTAATTTAGAAATGATTATAGATACTGTTCTCACAAACACTGTTAATTAGAATTTAATTAAGTTAAATTAATCTAAATAAACTCTAATTAACTTATTTATTATCGTTGGCAAGATATAACAATGAATTTATTTGATAAAAAATGTTCTCGTCTAGCCGCCTGAATCTACAAGGAAGAACACAAGTAGAAGGCACGAAAAGATACCTACACAAACACTCTGATATTGTTTAAGTCAGATATTGAAGATGACAAGGTCATACTAAAACTAATATCAGAGGTGTACCTTTTTTGAAATAAATGCCTACCTATTTATATTATTTGTTCACTAAATTTATTATTATCATTCAAATAAAAAAAGGTATGAGTATATGCAAATTACAGGTGCCTAATCATACCTTATGACTCCATAAAAGGCCACAAGTTGCATGAATTCAAGATGCTATTTTTCTAGCCAATTATTAATGATGTTGAGCTTACCTGTATTGAGGACTAGGCATGCTAAATTTGATTTTCGGCAACATTATTCCTTGAGTGTTTGCCTTCAGGATCAAATCTTTTTATCAACTCAAGTGAAGTCTGATTGTGCTTTATGAAGATCATTCCCACCAGCAAAGATCAAGATCGAGAAGAATGTAGTGCTTCGTCATTCTTATTCTTTTAACTTATTCTTGTTTATACCCTTTTGTAACATTCTAAATTTTAAAAATAATTAATTTATAAATTTTAAGATGATTTATTGAGTTATGTGCGATTTTGAGAAAATTGATAAATTACTAAATCGACGGCAGAAAATGCCTTAAGACTGGGATGTCTAGGGAAGAAGGCATGAGATTAGTGAGTGTCTCGAGATGAGACTGATGATATTAGAAGCAGTTAGATTGGGAATCAATTCTAGAATAATTTTTGTATAAACCTGAATAGATGTTAGTACCAAATGATCGTAGGGGACTTTCGAGAATGTGAGAGGACCCTAAGAGTGGTTCAATTTTGCCAGGGAAGCAACCCTGAAGTATTTTTGGGTAGAATAAAGACCATGTGCGAGCGCAAGGACAAAATCAACCTTATCGAGTAATTTAGAATTATTAATTATGAATTTTAAGAATCTCAATAATTATTAATTTGATGTTAAGGTATAATAGCAATTAAAGCAATACCTAAATAGATTTTTTAGTAAATAATAATATATTATATATAAAAAATATATATATTGATAAGTCTGGGCGTCAACCAAGGGATGAGAATCTATGGTGCACATTGAAATAAATTGAAAGCACATGAAATGGAGTGAAAGGAAAGCATAATATATATATATATATAGATAAGATATAATATGTGATGTATGCATAAGCGTCTTAGCCAAGCTTCTGAGAAGTTCATGGCCGAGAATTGCTCCCTCTTTTCTTGCTGCTACATGGCAACTTCTGGCATAGCCTTGGCCCCAAGGATTCACCCCAATCATGAGCAAATGCAATTAATAACCCACGGTAAAATCAAGCAGAGAGTGGCCAAGTCTATAAATAGGCAAGCGCGGCCATGGGATTAAAGGCATAAATGAGAACAAGCAGCAGGAGAAGGAGCTGTGAGTTTGGGAAGCTCCGGGAAGCTCTCAGTTCTGAGAGGTAAGACTTTGGTTAATTTAATAAATAGATAATTTAATTAATTTAGTAAGCTGATTAGTGCAATAGTTAAATTAACTTAGTTAACTTGTTAATAATATAATAGTTCGAATTAGTTAGTTAAATTAAATTAGTAGATAATATTTAAAAATTAAATTAATTTAATCCGTGATTAGTTGATGAATTACTTAACCTTATGGATATATATAATTGTGATAAAGGTGTTGCGGGTACACTATCGGTATGTTTAACGAAATAGAGTTAATCACCAAACAATAAACAAATTAAGGTAAGGGTTAATATACTCTGTGTGTAAATTTCTTTTGTCATGACTTGCATAAGATATTGAGAAAGTGTCTAGGCATGAGGTAGTGGATTATTAATCGTGAGGTGTTGGTCCCTTGACATACACAATGGCCACTCAAGAGGGGGGTGAATTGAGTGATTAAAATTAATTGAATCAAATTCTTCCCTTTTAAAACTCTTGAGATTTTCTTATAAACAAAATACCATTGTTATAAATATATATGTTGTTTGAAAATGATAGCAATATAAATACACAAACAATCACAATAATCGACACAAGAAATATAGTGGTTCGGTGTCTCCAACACCTACTCAACTCTCTCAAGGTCAACCCGACACTTGAGGTTCCACTAAAATCACACCTAGGTTTTCAACAAGCTCACCAAGGGAACTTTTACACAATACCAAGATTTTTCCCTTAGCTCACCTCGGAAACTAATCCAACAAAATACACCTAGATTACTTGGGCTCTAGGAGGCCACTCATAATCCACAATAAATACAAATAATCAATCCTATGTCCAACACACTTGGACTAAAATGGACACCAATATAAGAACAATATACAAGGCAAATATACAAATACAATGATACAATTTTTACCAACTTGGAGAGAATATTTTCTTCTCATTTGCCTTGGGCTCCAATGGATGTATCTTTGAGCTTGAGCCTTTGATTGCTTTGAAATGAATGCTTGAGAGCTTGAAAGTGCTTTAAGATGATAGATCTTGATTGTACATTAACCTTCTCCAAAAATCTCACCTTGATATTTATACTAGAGCTTCCAACGGATCTGTAATGGTTAGGAAAAATTCGACCGTTGAAACCGAGAGTCGACTTCTATAAAACAGGAGTCGACTCCTATTTGAAGTAGGAGTCGACTCTAGTTATACAAGAGTCGACTTTTCTAATGCTAGAGTCGACTCTTCGAAAAACATCAATGCTGTTAGGTCGACTCTGCATCAACTGCTCTCGGCTGGGTCGCCTCTCGTTTTGCAAGAGTCGACTCCAGATGAAGGGGAGTCGACTCTAGATATATAAGAGTCGACTTTTGGGCCAGATTTTATAGAAAATGGATTTGTAACATATAACAATTGTTTGAAGACATAATCCATATAGCATAAATACACTACAAGTAAATGTCCTCATTTTATTTTATTTATATTTTACCTTCCATTTACTTTAATACATAAATGTAAATAACAAAGTACCCCCATTTGGATTCAATAAAAATATCTAAAAAATCAAAATCCAAATAGATAAAAAAGTAGATTTTGGGTTTTAATACAAAATCAAAATTTAGCAATTTTACCACCCCCAAAATAGATACCTTCTATTTCTTAAAAAATTCATTAAAAATCATTTTAACACTATTGAATATTAGATATGAAAATACCGGGAGTTAGTTTTTCAAAATGAAAACATTTTCTAATATGTTCTCTTATAGCTTGCTAATATTCCAGACTTAGAAAAATATCATTACTTGGTTCATTTTGATACACAAAATAGTATAATACTTAAGACATATCAAAAATACATTAGAGGTTTTAAATATACCAAAAATAGTTTTACTAAAATTATATTTTGTTAATCATCAAAACACACAATAAGTTGATTGGAGCAATTAGGCTCAACATGAGGGTCCTAGGACAAGGTCATAGATGGAACCACTAGGGGCCACCTAGAGTCTGAGATAGGTGCAGTGGACAGACTTGCATGCACGTTGTACTTCATTTTTATCTATAATGTCATACTTATTAATTTACTGCATTGCATATTGTCTTTACTGAGTCCCTGGACTCACCCACTTCACTCCTACTAACCCAACAGATGGCTCGGGATCTAAGAAAGAGAAAGCGATACTGGTGGAGGGGTCGCCGGTCAACAGTGATTGCGGGCAGTGAGAATGTAGGTCGTGTCTTGTGTTATTTATGTAATTTATATGTTTTGTATTTGACTATGGGAGACGACAATGAATTAAATAAAATTTGGTTTAGACCAAGGTAAAGTTCCCACTATGAGTAACTCAGTGAATGTGAACTAGATATGCTTGACCATTGGAGTATTATATTGGATATGTATTTATTTATTTTATTTGAAATTGAATTTATATTTTAAGGGCTTAATCGGGTTCGAGAATCGGGTAAAATTTTGTTGTCTAAGTATTTTAAACCTGAGTTCTCAATAGTCGAAGGCGGCGAAGCCTGGACCCGACCTAGGGTGCCCAATATTATTTTAATATTTTACGTTGGCAAGACATAGCCATCCTTTGAGACAGGGCGAGATTGTAACCGTAGGTTACGGTGGCACCCAATAGTGGGGCTGGGGCGTCACAAGGAGGTATCAGAGCTTGGTGAATATCAGAGCTTGGTTATTGTCAGAGCTTGATGAATATTAGAGCTTGGTAAATATTAGAGCTTGATAATTATCGGAGCTTGGTATTACCGAATGATAAATTTTGAATCTTGGGAAACTAATTGGAATTTTGGAGATAATTTCCTTTGATAAAATTGGAATCTTGAGTATTCTGGGTAATGATCATTTGGAAAATGATATGGTGATCGATTTATGTCTTTAACATGATTTTTTTGAGAAAATTAAATGGAAATTAAATTATGATTGCGAATGAGGGAAATGTCATAATAATTTGGCAAGATGATTTTTAGAGTCGGAGGATTTTATTAAAAAATGATGACATAGCATAATAATTAGTAATTTGTGAGATCTATGGGCGATTATGGGTTTTAAGAAATTTGATTGAGGATATTAAAGTTTAGGGAAATTCTATTTGCAACCATACGTTTTGCTCTCTGTAACCCACTTTTAATATTCCTAAAATACCCTGAAATGAAAATTCATATTTACCCTTCATTTAAACATTTGACGCTCAACCATCCATCATTATTCTTCAAGAGCATACACTCACTTTCTCGATCACCATTTCCATAACCACCTTTTCACTCACAACTGAACATCGCGTAACCATTATTACGCAGTGTTTGACAAAAAAAAAAATGAGTATTCCTATTTCGGCGAGAAAAAACACAATTTATAACATCTATGACTAGTTCAATCACATAATTTACATATACATACACGACGGATAAATTAAAAAAATAAGATTAATTAAAAAATAAAAAACACACTGTTTTGGGGGCTAAGAGATGCCCCGAACCCTGAGATTCGGGCGATTTGGGGTTCTCCGAACCTCAGGGTTCGGGGAACTCCTAACCACCCGAACCCCAGCGTTCTGAGTGTTCGGGAAACCCTGAATCTCAGGATTCGATAAGCATTTTTCCCGAAATCAATTCTCTCAAACTCATGAATTCGAGAAAAATCATTTTTCCCGAAATCATGAATTCGGAAGAATTGCATTCTCTCGAAATCTAATATAATATATTATATAATTCAATAATATAATATAGAATCTAATTCAATAATATAATATTATACTATACTATTATATGTTAATTATATTATTATATATTATATTATATTATTATATATATATTATAACTATATACATATATATAATAATTTTGTATATAAATTATTTCAAATATATATAAAATATTCTGAATTATTATGTTCCGAATCTTTGGATTAATATTATATTTATTTTTTCTTAAATTAATGTTGCTTTAATCTTAATTTTTTTTAGTTAATTTTAATTTTTTATACCAATAACTCAACTTAATCTTATCCAAATTTTACTGTACAAAATTAGGTAAGTTCGGTTTTAATTTTATACATCATTTGCTTTCATATTTTATATCATTTATATCATTGGTATAATTGCTTTCATAGTTTTTGAGAAACCCCTACTCCCGAATGGCGAGATTCAGGGAACCCCATACCCCCGAATCTCGTTGTTCGGGGGGTTAGGGGTTCCCCGAACCGCGGGGTTCGGGGAACCTCTAACCCCCCGAACAACGAGATTCGGGGGTATGGGGTTCCCCAAATCTTTCCATTCGGGAAGCCCTCACCCCCCCCCCAAATAGCGAGATTGAGGGGGTGAGGGATTCCCCAAACCTTACGATTCGGGGAATCCCTAACCCCCCCAAACAACGAGATTCGGGAGGTATGGGTTCCCTGAATCGGTGAAGCCTTTACCCCCCGAATGAGGGGCATTACCAAGTTCTGTGATTTCGAGGAACTTCAATGAAGAAGGTGGGCGAGGCAAACAAAGTGGGTTATGACGAGAGGTCGGGCTGGTTTGTGAGAGTGGTTTGAAGAAGAAGAAGAAGAAGAATAGTAGGGTTTGATGCGCGAAGAAGGAGAACAGGAAGAAGACCACGGTTTGATGCGAAGAAGAACAACTTGTATGCGTGTGGGGTGTGTTTTTTGAGGGATGAATGTTTAAAGGGTATATTTGGTATATAAATGGTTGTACAAAGTAATAAATGTGGTTGCGAATAATAAAATTTAATTTTTTACGTGTAATGGTTATGAAGAGTAAAATTTATGGTTGCAAATAGAATTTCCCTAAAGTTTATTATGTTTACAAAATCTCGATTGTTTCACTGGGCCGAGTTAAGGATACCATAGTTTGGTTGAGAATGAGGTCACAAGGGAGACCTGGGTGCCAAGGGTTTTAACTACTGCACAGGGTGCTAAGCGGGCCTAAGAATTCGGAAGGTTGAGAAATTTTTGGGGGTGATGAAATTATGGTTGCATACACAGGTTGGGGTAGGTCGTAACCATGAGTGGAATGGTCCCCGATATAGGCATGTGTTGTGATATGGGCTTCCTTAGGAAATGTGTTTCCTAGGATAGCAAACAGCGGGATGTGTGTTTCATATATTTAACCTTTGAGGGGGAAATGATTCTGGTTACTGACTTGACCTTCGATTCAGTATACAGATTATTATACACCCTAGTGATTGTGAGCAGTTGGCTCTGATTTCTCAAATCTTACCTTGTTGATATTGATGTCGGTGCAGTAGTAGGCACACCCTAGTATATTTGGGAACGTGAGTTGGCCTTTAAAATAAGAAGAAGGCAACATGAGAATGGGAAGCGAGTTAGATCTATTTTTAGTGTCGGGAAATAACAGAGACTTTATTTGTCGTAATGATGAGATTATTTCTCAGATAAAGGGGAAAGTGAAGAGTATCATTTGTAAGGTTAAAGTGGTACCAGATTGGGGTACCATGGTTGATGTAAGGACCTGCATGCACTACCTGGTGGTGTGGTTATGGATTGTGGTCTTTTCGGTCATGTGAATAAGGAATTGAAAAGAAATGAGAATTTGTGTGAAACAATTTGAGCATGATCGGTGGATAGTTATTATGTGAAAATTTTGAAACGTCCTGTCGGTCACCTGACGTACCAAAATCGACGACCATTTTCAGGAATTTAACTTGAGCTATCGATCGTCCATGCCATGTCTATCGACCGCTGGATGTGTGGGTGCTAGCTATCAACCGGTGTGACAAGGTTATTGACTGTCTTTGAGCTTTAGGCCCTGACTATCGATTGTTGAGGCACGTCTGTCGATCGGTCCTACGTTGCTAAGCATTACGGAGTTTGTTTGAATGTTGTGGTTAAGCACGTATTGAATTACCTGCCACAAGATCAATAATGAGAAAGGCATATGGGGGATGTAAAAAGCATTGTTTAATAAAGAAGGCGTTTATGCGGGATTAAGAAGGATTAGATGGTACTGGGTTAGGGTACCATGAGTGACATATATACTTACCTGTTCTAGCCAATAATGTGGCATGCATGATAAATTGGAATGAAACGAGACTTTTGTGTTGAAACAACTCGATCATGTTTAAGGAATATTTGTAACGGGAATTTGTTATATTCACTAGGAAGAGAAATAAGTAATGTACTAGGATGCCAAGTCCTAGCAAGAGAATCACTACAAAAAAATCGACATTTAGTGGCAGTTTTTAAAACTGCCTCTAAGTCAGCCGTTGCGGAGCGTTTAGCGGCGATTTTCAGCAACCGCTGGAATAACCGCCGCTAATTATATTTTTTGCGACGGTTTTAAAAATCGCCACAAAATAAGTGATTTAGCGGCGGTTTCTATAATATTTAGTGGCGGTTTCAAAACCGCCGCGAAAATTAATTAAAAAAATTAATTTTTTAATTTTAGCAGCGGTTTCAAAACTACCGCAAAAATTAATAAAAAAAATTAAATTTTTAATTTTAGCGGCAGTTTCAAAACCGCCACTAAAATTAAAAATTTTATTTTTTAATTACCTGTGCGGGCCAGCCCAACCCACGCTCGACCGCTCGACCCACGCCCGCTCACCCTGCCCCCGCCCAACCCTTGCGCGCCACGTGGTCGTTTCTGTGCGCGTCACGTGGCGATGCTGGAAATTAAATCTCAGCACCTTCCCTCTCCCCAAGTTTCAAACCCAGGACCCTTAACGCGCGCGTGCGCACGCGAACCACTTGATTTGCGTAACACCCCTTGACATATATGGACATATATATATATTATATACATTAGCAAAATTATATTTTATATATTTTAAAAACAAATATATAAAAGAATAATAGAATAAATTAAAAATAGATTTTTAATAAAGAATTATATTTATTAAAATATAATTCTGAAAATAAGTGTCTAACAACTAATTTTATATTTATTAAAATAAGTTTATTTAAATTTCAGAATTATATTTTAGAATTATATTTATAAATAGATTTTTAACATCTAATAAGTTTATTTATAAATAAATTTCAGAATTATATTGATTAAAATATAATTCTGAAAATAAGTTTCTAACAACTAATTTTATATAATTCTGAATTATATTTATTTTATATTTATTAAATTTCATAATTATATTTATTAAAATTTTAGAATTATATTTTATATTTTTTAATATATATTAAAAATATTTATTAATTGATTATTTTTTAAAATAATAATAGAATAAATTAAAAATAAATTAATTGAGTTAAATTAAATAAATTAATTGATTAAAAATGAAAAAGAAGATTTTATATATTTTTTAAAAATTATTAAAATTTTATATATTAAAATTTTGTTAAATTTATTTATTTTTTTAAATTAGATTTTTAATGAATTTTTCTATTAATTTAAATGCAATTTTAAATCCATTTTTAAGATTTTATATTTATTTTTATTAATTTAATTTTTAATTATTTTCTTCTGCAAAATTTAATTTTTTTAATGCAAATAATGAATTTTAATATTTAAGATTTTTATTTCATTTTAATATTGAATTATTTAATTTTTTGAATTTAGCAGAGGTTTTTGAAAAACTGCCACTAAATTTAATTTTTTTTTAATTTTATGACTGTTTTTGAAAATCGTCGCAAATGTTAATTTAATTTTTATTTTAATTTTTTTTTTGAATTTAGTGGCAGTTTTCGAAAACTGCCGCTAAATTTAATTTGTTAATGAATTTTGCGGTGATTTTTGAAAATCGCCGCAAATATTATTTTATTTTTAATTTTGAATATTATGATGGCGACACAAGAGTTAGGTTGGGATATCTTAGTAATTCCGAAGGGAACATGAGTTATACATTTTATCGACGCATAAGTCCAAATGAAATAAGGCAAGCATTAAAAAAGATGAAAAATCGTAAGGCGGTGGAACCGGATAATATACCAATATAAGCATGAAAATGCATGGGAGAAGAGGGTATCTCCTAGCTAATGAAATTATTTAACGCGATTCTTAAATAAAAAAAAAATGTTAGATGAGTAGAGGAAGAGTATTTTGGTCCCTATATATAAGAACAAAGGAGATGCTCAAAACTATGAAAATTACAGAGAAATTAAGTTAATGAGCTATACCATGAAACTCTGGGAGAGAGTAATAGAGCAGAGGCTTAGAAAAGAAACAGAAGTCTCAGAAAATCAGTTTGGTGTCATGTCTGGTAGGTCAACAATGGAAGCTATATACCTACTGAGGCACCTAATGGAAAGGTATCGGGATCATCAGAAGGACCTACATATGATATTTATAGATCTAGAAAAGGCCTATGATAGGGTTCTTAGAGAAGTATTATGGAGGGTTTTAGAGAAAAAATGAGTCCGAATAGCCTATATACAAGCCCTTAAGGACATGTATTATGGTGCAAAGACAAAGGTCAGAACATGCGGAGGGGATACTGAACCGTTTAAAATTACAATAGGATTGCATCAAGGTTCTGCACTAAGTCCATACTTATTTGCTTTAGTAATGGATGAACTCACTAAAGATATTCGGACAAAGATGACATGGTGTATGCTATTTGCAGACGACATAGTGTTGGTGGATGAAACAAAAGAATGAGTGAACACTAAGCTTGAGTTATAGAGAAACAATTTAGAATCTAAGGGATTTAAATTAAGTAGAAAGAAAACAGAATATATGGAATGTAAATTTAGTAAGAATGCAACAGTGGATGATGTTATAATAAAATTGGAAGACCAAATCTTACAAAGAAAATACCATTTTCGATATTTGGGATCAGTGATTCAAAAAGATGGAGAAATTCACAAGGATGTCACACATAGAATTAAGGCAGGTTGGCTAAAATAGAGAAATGCATCGGGGGTGTTATGTGATAGTAAAATCCTATTAAAATTGAAAGAAAAATTCTATAGGACAACTATAAGACCAGTTTTATTGTACGGTTCAGAATGTTGGACAGTCAAATACCAACATGAGCAAAAGATGAGTGTAGCGGAGATGAGGATGTTAAGATAGATGTGCGGCCATACAAGAAAAGATAAAATTAGAAATGAAGTTATTTGTAATAAGATAGGAGTAGTGCCAATAGAGGAGAAGATGAGAGAGACTAGATTAAAATGGTTTGGTCATGTGAGAAGGAGACCAAGAGACGCTCCTGTGAGGAGAGTTGATGAAATGGAACAATTAATCAAAAAAAGAGGTAGAGGCAGACTTAAGAAGACTTTGAGGGAGAAATTAAAGTTTGATATAAAGTGTATGGATCTCAATGAAGATATGACAAAAGATAGAAATACATCGAAGTCTAGAATTCATGTAGCCGACCCCACATAGTGGGATAAAGGCTGGATATGTTGTTATTGTTGTTTGAATTATTTAATTTTTTGAATTTAACTGCGGTTTCTCAAAAATCACAGCGAAATTGAATTTAACTTTTTAATTATTTAATTATTTTTTTAATTTAGCGACGGTTTTTTGGAAACCACCGCAAAATTAAATGTTTTACTAAATTTTGCGACGGTTTTAGGAAACCACTGCAAAATTTTAAAAAAACCACCGCAAAAAATCAATTTTTTTTGTAGTGAATTATTGATAAACCCAAATCCATTGGAGATCAAGAATTTTGATGTAAATTTTTGAATAGGGATTTACTGTCATTTGAAAAAACAAACAAACAATTAGTCTAGTTACCTTTGGTGTGCAATTTGTGGAATTTAATGGTGCACAAATAAGGCAAACATTAAAGATCGTGATAGCAAGTTGTGAATATAAGGAGCATGTGGATATGTGGTGCAGGCGCATGCGGTCAGTGAAAAGCTGTAAGAAAATTGAGATAGTGAGAGAAATACTAAAATGTATTCTCGAAAAAATTGTTGGAATTATTTCTTAATTATGAGTCTGAATTTGTCATTGATAGCTTGGGATTATTGGATGCTTAGCTATGTATGGCTTGACTGAGAGTATGAATTATCAGGTTGTGAATAAAATGATAATTAAGAGTCAGTATCTTTTACCTCTAATTGATTATTAACCAGTTGCATTAGCGATTGTGTTTATGATATACTGGTATATTCCTCGGATAGGGAAATGCATGAGGAACATTAAAGATACTATTGGAAACTCTTAGGAAACACTAGATATACGCTAAATTCTTCATATGTGAGTTTTGGCGATCTTGATAGGCATTATTGGAAGAATCATGGTGGATTTTGTGATCAAGGATTTGATTCAAAGATTGGTAACCTAAGTAAATGTAAGTCTGAAAAGGATCGAGGTTCCATAAGATTTGGAGATTTAGGTTGGTACTGAAAGAGGTATCTGTGATGCCCCGACCCCACTACTGGGTGCCACCATAACACACAATACAACATTGGCCTGCTCCGAATGAGGGTTATGCCCCTGCCAATATAAAGTATTAAAATAATATGGGCGCCCTGGATGGGTCCAGGCTTCGCCGCCTTTGATCGATCGAGAACTCGGGAGTAAAATGCGTAGGCAGCGAAAACTCACCCTAGTCCCGTACCTGATTAGGCTCTTAGAGGATAGATCCAATTTCAAATAAACAAATACCAACATACACAATAGAATATCCCAACAGCCAAACATATTTAAACATACCTTAGATTCCGGCCATAGTCGACCAGTACAAGTTCTCTATACCTACTAGGTTTACTCATAGTGGGAATCTTAAATTGATTTCAATCCACTTCTGGTTAAACCATAACTGTCCCTCAAAATTAACACACAATTGATATATTACATTATTAACATAGGGGGTTAACCCACACCTTCACTATCAACGGTCACTGCCAACTGGTAGCTCATCTATCAGCACTGCCTTTCCCTTCTCAGACCCTGAGCCACCTGTTGGGTTAGTGAAAAAAATATAGGGGTGAGTCCGGGGACTCAGTAAAGGTAATATGAGTTGCAATAAATTAAAATGCATGACAATCATAGAATAATGTGAAGTGTATCATGCATGCAGGTTTGTCCACCTCACCCTGATCCGAATTTTGGTGGCCCCACTAATTTCATTTAGGACCCTATCTCGAGACTCACACGGCCCAAATCTACAGCCTCATGCCTAAACACTTCTCCCACAGTCTAATACAAGCCATGCCAAAATAAATTTACATGCAAACCATATTGAACCTTACCTCGCGTTAACCACCTGCTTCACGTCGGTTTCACGTCCCAATTTCTTATACAATTATAAAATAATTAATTAAATGCACAGTTAATTTTAATTACCGTCGTTACATTGCTAAATAATATAGCTAAACATGTGATTACTTTTTAATTAGCACTATTAAATAAATTTAAAATATTTTTATACCCCACGTATATTCACGGATAGAGTTTCAATACTTCCAAAATTTACTACGTTTACAGCAGTGAGAGAGGCCCCAGATGCTGCCATGTGGCAACAAGAGAGTGAGGGAGAGTGGCTGGGGTGGCACATGGCCACGCGGCGCGGCCTGGGGCGCATGGCTGGTGCACACGGCTGCGTGGCTCCACACGGTAAGTTCGAACCAGCTAGGGCCTCAAAACGGCGCACTAGCCATTCCAACTTCGAAACGGCGCACCAATTTGGATGCGCACCAGCCTTGCACCTCAAAACGGCGCCGTTTGGCGCCCCAGCTGGTCCTTCGCGCGCTCCCTCTCCCACTCGAACCCAGATCACCCAGCTGGTCCTTTGCGTGAGCGACCAGCTAGGCTGGCTTCCTCCATTGATATATAATATGCCCAAATTAAATTTAAAGTAACCCTTATCTTCCCCTCCCAAAATGCGTTAAATACAACATTCTTTATTAATTTCTCACTTCACAACCATTCAATTAATCATAATTAAATTATCATAGCCACAATTCTTAAATAAATCACAAATAATTCATTCTAACCTCACAATTAACCGATAATCATACACAAATCACCATAAACCCAATGATTAATTATTTTTTAAATATTAAATAAATATTAATTTATAAACCCAATGATGAATAAATATTAAATAAATATTAATTTATTAATCATTTAATAGACCCAATGATGAATATAAAAATATTAATTTATAAAATTTTTAATTTTTAATTTAAATAAATATATTAAGTTAAGATGAATTGAAGATGTTAATTTATAAATATTTGAATTTTTATTTATAAATATATACATATATAAAATAAATATATTTATTTAAATTATAAATATATCAATTAATATATTTCATGTGCATAAAATAAAAAAATATATTAAATGTATAATAATTAACTATTGATAATATTTATTAAATGTATACAAAATATAAACAAACATTACATTTAAAAAATAAATAAAAATTTTAAAAACCATAATATTGTTAAAGTTTTTATTATTTTAAATTTTAGAAATCACAAAAATAAAATAATATGAGGGATTGTATTATATAGAAAGGAGTCTAGAGGCTATCTTGTTAGTCTCTTTCTCTCTATAAATAGGAGAATTTTATGCTAAGTTTAGATATGTGCACAATTTTAATGAAACTACACTTTGAACGCAAGATTGATTTATACATCAAAAGGTTAGCAAGTGATCTCATTTGCACCCTAAACTTGTTTTACTCTTTGCAAGCCTCTTGGAGACGCCAAGAAATATTCTCTTGCATATTGATCGAGACATTCTCTCGCATAAAAAAATTTATTATTATATCTTAGCAATAATAGTGTAAATTCAGCATATAATAATTGTAGGCACCCCAAACCAAGGACCCACAACAAGATGACAAAAATGCCAAAACCCATTAAAACATTACACATCCTCCTTGACAACGGAAGCCACACTCATACATTCTTACTCATAGACAAACACAATAGTGTTCACATGCTCACATAAACAAAAGTAATTCAATATTACACACCACATCTAGATCCATACACCCACCATATCCCTCAGGAGTATAACCTAAAACATAAACAAGCATAGCTTCCTATTACACATCACAAAAACACCCCCAAGGACCTTTGATTGAGATGACTCTATACACACTACTATCCCATGGATCCTGATTCACTTGGCTTGCCCTCTACTTTAACCTTACCCTTACCTAAAATGATGCAAACAAACATAAGCCACAAGACCCAACAAGTATAACTGGAAGAAAGCAAGCATAAGAGTCATGGGTATTAAGTAGCAAAAGAGACATGAATGTCATTTAAGGTATTTTCACATGATAAAATGATGATACATGCATCCATGTTCATATGTAGTACTTTTTAGAATTATAAACATGGGACTAAAGTTCGAAACCTTGGGATCGAAGTCCATAACATAAACTTGGGATCGAATTCCATAACGTAAATTTGGGACCGAAGTCCATAACATAACTTGGGACCGAAGTCTAACTTTGAACTCAACACTTTCTCTGTGGATATATCCTGTGGACTCGTCCGCTGCGTGCATCATGAGACCTTTACATATTTTTAAAAACCATTTTCATGTATATGCTTCATGCATTATCATAACATGCATATTCGTAATAACTTCTCATATATAACTGACATGCAATTAACGAAACAATACGCACAATAGAGCAACATTCATGCAAGATAATATCAAACCCTTGCATGTCCACAATAAAGCATCATTCCCAAAGAAAGATAGGGTGATATAAAATCCTATTTGAAATTCAATAGGTATAAATGTAAATCATGGAATAATTTGCTAGAAAAAGGGGAATAACTTGTAGCATAGGAAAATGACTTGCAATTTAAAACATAAGAGGTAGGATCTTACAATAATAAGAGATAGAGAATGAAACTTGCAATTTAAATCATAAACTTGAGAAATGAGGAACTGAATGTGTAAAATAGGAGAAGAACTTATAAAATAGTAATAAGAACTTGCAGTAACATGGATAGAGATTGGAACTTGCATATTAATAAGAAAACTGAGATCTTGCCTCTTAAATGGAACAAAGAGGAAGAAGAACTTGCAAAAACTAGGAAGAGAACTTGCCTTAATATAACCGATTCTGACTTAATCGCACTCTTACTCAAGCTACCGGTAACAATCACATTCAAAATTCCCTTACTGCCAAAATTCTCAAACTCATGACCATTGCTTCACTTCATACCCCCCATTGCACACTCATATCCCCTATTTATACTCCAATTGTTACCCTCATTTCAATGCAACTCCACTGAATTATTCTCTGCAAAAATTCATTATTTAATTCTCTGCAAAGCCCCTCAATTTATTCTTTGCAAGGCCCTTTATTAAAGAACATCATCATTAGCTTTATTCTCTCAAGTTCCAAAAAATTTTGCATTAAAATTAGAGAAATAATGGGTGTGGCGGACAAGGGCAGGGGGCAACCCAGCGGCTGCTACCTGGTGCGACCAATAGGGCCACATGGCCGTGCGTGGGCACCTTTTGGCGCCTCAAAACGGTGTCGTTTGGCACCTTGTTGGGAGCAAAATCCCAGCTTATTTCTCTCCCCTTCCCTAGTATGACTCGAACCCACACCCTTTGCTCAGAAACCCTCAAGCGCGACCGCTGGACTAGCTACCACCCTTGCTTAATATGCCACCTAATTTATTCTTAAGGTGATTTTCTTTTGAAATTCCATTATTTCACTTACGCCCCCAATTGTTCCAGAATCCACTAATTTAATTCATTTCATTACTTGCAAAATTGCTTCCAATTGATTTAATTAATTGACTTAATTCCTCATTTCCTCAAAACATCAGAAATAACTATCTTCTCTAAAATCTTCAAATATTCAATAGTAACCTCAAATACCATAAATAATTATTTTCTTTGAAATTTTCAAATAATAACCTCAAATAATCATAAATAAATTATTTTAATCCCAACAACATATCAATTTAATATAAACTTCACATAACTCAATAAACCACCCTAAAACCCATGAATTAAATATTTTTCTCAAATCCTCAAATATTCAATGATAACCTCAAATGTTGAAATTAAAAATTGCTAATCATCTCAAATTTCGGAATGTTACAATAATAGTTTTTAAAACTTAACTCGAACATACAATTTTTATAAGAAATAAATTATTTTTAAAATAAATTCACAAAATGTCTCCTTATTTTTTATGAAAGTATTATCAAAATCATTTGTAAACTCTATGAATACTTGTCTTCATGCATTGCGCTCTTCGTTATTTTGTCGATCATCGCTTGACCTCTTTGGATGACAGTCATATATCACAAGTTTTTGAAATTGATTCTCTTTTCAATGTTTAATTTTACTTTCGTTGTTTACAAGTTTTGCCTCATTATTTTTTTGTGTGACTCAAGATCTACCCTGATAATCTATAGATGTTCTGTGGTTTTCGTTTAATGTAATTATTATTTATAAAAAAATTAATTATTTGATGTAACAAATTAATAACAAATAATCCAATATATCAAACTAGTTTATTATAATTATTAGATTTATAATATAATTATATTTTTAAATGAATATTAATTTGAAATGTAATAATTAAAATTATTTTACTATGACATTTTAAATGATTATAATAAATTATTATTTAAATTATTTAATAATTATCATAATTTAAATTATTTTGTCAACTATCATAATTTTAAATTATATTATTTTATTTAATATTAAATATCTAATTATTTATAAACATTAACGAATTAAACCCTTCTCCCCGCCTCTTTCCTTGTCCAAACATCCCCCAAAAAAAAACCTTCTCCCTCTCTACTTCCCCCTCTCTGGTTTTCTCGCCCCCTTCTCCCTCTCTGTCTCTTTGGTTCTATCGCCTGCTACCTCACCCTCGCTTGCTACATCGCCCTCGCCCTCGATCTAGCCTCTCATTTGCTGCCTCACCTTCGCCCTCGTCTCTGGCTTGCTCACTCGCAAGTCACCCTTGCCTCTCAGTCCGTAGCTGGAAAGGTCGCATCTGTGGCTTGCTCGCTCTCTTACTCTAGCTGGGTGACTGGATCGCTCGCCTCTCTTCATTATCATTGGTATACTTTGGTTCAATCTTTTGAGATTTGGTTCAATCTTTGTTGTTATGTTCTGCTTGGTTTCAAATTCAATATTATGGTTTGTTCTTTTGATTCAATCTTTCGTGATGTGTTATGTTCTTGATCTATTTTGCTATGTTGTTGGTTTAGTTGAGAAGTTTGTTTCCTAAAGTCATCTTGTCTAGGTTCTTGGCTTCAGATAGCATATTTAACTTTGAAATTTGAAATACTAATTAGTAGAATGTATTCATTTTTGTAAACATGAACCAATTATGTAATTATGAAGACAATAGTTTTATAAATAATATAGTAATTTTCCTTTCTTTTTCAAAAAATTTGTTCCTAAGGTGTTAAATAATAAATAAAAATTTGAAGAATATTTACTGCCATTTCACATTATGATAAATTATAATCAACATTATTTGTGCAAAATCCAAATTTGGTCTTTTCTACCTAGAAATAGAATTAAAATTGCTCCTTGAGTCTTCTCAGAGAATAATGAAAGCTTGGATAATTTTGTTTTTACCAACCTAATTAATAATGAGCATATGAAACTAAGTTTTTTTTTTAAAGTAGTTTTATTATGCCTTAAGATGAGGGTTTATTTGCCAAGGTTAAATTTTTAATATATATATATATATGCACACAAATATATTAAACTACAATTGAGTGTTTAAATTTAGATTGATTTCTTTAATTATCAAATTATATTTATTAAATTCTTTCAATAATAGACTAATGTTTGTTCTCTTGTCTCAAAGATTGCACTAAGTTCCTCTACCTTGTTAACTTATATTTCCAAGCCTTTGTTGTGCTTGTGATATTAATATAGCTATTTAATAGAATAGTTTTAGGATAAATTAATCAATTGAAACACTTATCATGCCATAAGCAAATTTGTTTGTTTCGCTAGACCTTTCGAACTAGGCGCCTCATTAACCAGATAGGTTCTATTATTGGCCTACTATGATTGAAACTAAATTGGATTTCAGAGACCTTAATTTTTCTTTTTAATCTTTGCTTAGTCATCCTTCTCAAAGGTTAGTAGTATGACTTAACTTGATCCCTTTATAATTTTTGACTTAACCCCCTTACAATTTTCATCACTTTGAACCTTTTTTATTCTTGTAAATGGGCATGCATTAGGCATCTTATTCGATTTAAGGATCGTGTTAATTGTGACACCCCATAAAATAAGTGTAGGAATAGGATCCCAACATGACACTTCAAAAGATGAGGAGCTATTCTTAGATATTTACTGAAACAAAGTATGTAAGGTGGTAGCCAAGCAAGTGGAAAACCACAGGTAAGCAATTGAATTTATAATCAGTTTTTGGGGACTAAATTAAGAGATAAATATCTGCATTCTTAATATGTTATTAGGCATAAAAAGAGGATTCTGATGATATGGAAATTAGTAATTTTGGTTTAGAATTGAGGAAGTTGGATTAAAAACTTAATTAAGGAGCTTATGGTTAATTAAGCAAGGGATTAGTGAAGTTCTAGCTGTAAGAAATCTGTAGAAGATTTCAGCCTACTAACTTCCATAAGCTTTGAAGTTTTTAAGGATTGAAATCAAAAGGAAGCGTGATCTTCTTTCTTTATATCTATTTCTTTTCTTTTACATATATATAGCTGTATATATATAGCTGGATTTACAAATTATAATGTTTGTTGCTTGTGTGTGAGTATTTTCTGCTTTGGAAATAAATTTACGGATTGAGTTTGCCTATTTTCTTCTTGTACTTGTGCCAGTGTTGTTGCACAGCTTTGGCATAATTATGCTATCTCCTCACTCTGTGACCATAACTCCTTTAGTTTTGGTCCTTTTGGAGTTTTTCATTTTACTCTTATGGAATAGTTTTTGACATGTTTTGAATTGTAGTATTTATCTCATTCAACATTAGGTTTACCTTACCTTCTATAATTTAATCTCTTTTATCATGCACTTCTTTTTCTTAAGAATAACTTATTTTTCACCATTTAAATCCTACTGTTTGATAATTAGGTTAATTTAATAATTAATTATATTTTAAAAAATAAAAATATATTTATTTTAGCGATGCCATTCTGTCGCTAAAAATATAATTTTTTAATTTGGTAAAATATTTTTTAATTTATTTATTTATTTTTAAAATTTGTTAATAAAATAATTTTTTATTTTTTATTTATTTTTTTAATTTTTTAAAATGTTTTAGTGACTGAAATTTTTCGTAGTGAAAATAAGTTTTTAATTTTTTAAATTTTTTTAATAAAATAATTATTTTTTTATTTTTTTTAATGTTTAGCGACAAAAATTTTCCGTCACTAAAATAATTTTTTATTTTTAAATTTTTTTATTTTTTAATATGTTTAAGTGATAAAAAATTCCGTTGCTAAATTTTAAAAAAATTATAGTATTAGCAACAGAATAAATTTTTGTCACTAAATTGAAAAAATTACATTTAGCTACAAAAATATTTCCATCGCTAATCTGTCACTAAATTGGCGACAATCCGTCGCCAAAAAAATTTAGCAACAACACTTTAGCAACGGAAATATTTTCATCGCTAATCCGTCGCTAAATTGATGACAAATTCGTCTCCAAAAAAATTTAGCGACAACGACTTTAGCGACGGACAAAGTTCATCGCTAAATTGATGTAACGACAGATTTTTGACTTTAGCGACTATATTTCTATCTCTAAAACCCAAAATTCTTATAGTGAAAAGCAGTGGTTCCAGTTGATCCTTTGAAAAAGTTGAGGTTACGTCTCATCCTTGAAAGAAAGTGGTTACTGTTTATCCTTTGAAAAAGCCAAGGTTATGCCTGATTCTTGAAAGACAATAGTTACGGTTTATCCTTTGAAAAAGTCAAGGTTGCGATTGATCATTAAAAGGCAATGGTTGTGGTTTATCTTTTTAAAAATCTGATTGTATGGGTTGTTGATATTCCTATAAACTAAATCCCTAATAGATGTTTTAAATCCTTTATGAGGAGTTAAGGTAGTGGAGTAGGCTTGTTGGCTGAACCACTATAAATTGTTATGTTATGTGGTTATTTTTTGTGCTTTGATGGTTTTGATTCTCACTTGCTATGCTTTCACAAAATTAGCTTATGCTCTTGTTTCTGTTTTACTTGCAAATCTTATTTTACTACACTTGAGTTTCAAACAAAGCAACCTTAATTTTCTTATTCTTAATACAAAAGTCTTTTTATGAAACTTGGAGTTTAAAAGCATAAAGAAACTTGATACAAATTCCGTTTTTTGTTTCTAGTTCATTTCTTGAAATGTTCTTTATTGTTTTGTTGCATTCTCTCTCTTTGAATAATCATATCTTTAAATTAGTTTTGATGCATAATCTTTTAAAAATAGAAAAAATTTCAATACAACCAATTCACCCTCCTCTTGGGTGGACACTTCTATGTGATCTTTCAACTATTAATATTTATGTGTCTTCTGAAGTTTGGTATTTAAACAATAGTTATAGTAACCACATGATTGGTAACAAATTATTTTGTGGAGATTGATGATTCATGGGATTCATTAGTAACTTTGGAAAACAAGAGTCAAGTGCAAATGCATGGTTTAGACAGTTATTGTGGATTGTAAAACTGGTATGAAACTTATTCATGATGTTATGTATGTGCTTGGTTTAGATTTGAATCTTTTTACTTTGGGTCAATTGTTGAAAAATGGTTATTATACAATGTTTGATAATAGTGAATGCATGATTTTTGATAAAAGAACTTGATTTTAGTGTATTCAATAAAGATTGTTAAAAACAAAATGTTTCCTATCAAGTTTTTCGACTTAGCCTTAATGCATTCAAAGCCTCAAGTGATGATGTACTTTGGTATAGAAGATATGTTCTGTCAGAGTTTGGATCTAACCGCCTAACTCGAGAATAGCGAAAGGGAGAGAGAGAGAGAGAGAGAGAGAGAGAGAGAGAGAGAGAGAGAGAAGATTTAGGAGAAATTGGAGGGAAATAGGGAAGAAATTTAGGAGAGAAATGGATTGAGAAGGAAACTGATTTCCTGATTTCATTCAACATCCTCAATAAACCGCCTCTGGTCAGTTTATATACTGATCAGGCTCAATTGGGTGCCAAAAGCCGTTGGCCTCGCCCATGTGCACGAACAAGTGGCCATGTGCACTTACAAGTGTTTTCCTCATGCGTTGGTAACGCTTCACGAGATTATGCATACTAGGACAATTTTCCCCAACTAAGCATAAGGATATATTTACATTCTAATGGTGCCACTATATTGCTATCTCTACTAACGACTAATTAGTGTAACAATCCCGACCCCTTAAAATGCTTCTTGTCCGTAAGAAATATGTAGTAGGCTAGCCACGTTGGGAAATTGCTGGAGAAGTTCTGGTAAGTATTCCCAAGTATTGTTGTCGAAATGCAAAGAAGACCATTGAACTAACACCTGAATCATAGGAACGCCATTGTAGTATGTAACCCATCTGTCTATGATGGCCATGGGAACTACCTCCGAGGGTACTTTGTTTACTATAGGAGGTAAGCTTGGAGTAGAGCTTTAGTTGCCCACTAACTTCTTCAGCAAGGATACATGAAAGACTGGATGGCTTTTTGCTTTAGCAGGTAGTTCCAGCTTGTAAGCCACAGCGCCGATTTTCTCTACAATCTTGAAAAGGCCATAAAACTTAGGACTTAACTTTAAAATGGGTTGCTTAGTCAATGCCTTGTAATGTTGCGGATTGAGCTTTAAGTAGACTTCCTCCCCTACAGCAAATTCTCATTCGCTCCTCTTTCGATCAGCTTGCTGTTTCATTCAGTTACGTGACTTGGCCAATTCATCTTTCACCATTCTTAATACTTCTTGTCTCTATTGGAGGTAGGTTTCCATGGTTGCTACTGTTGTGTGACTTCCTAAGGCAGGAAGTAAATCCAGTTTGTAACCATAAAGGGCCTCGAATGGGGTCATCCTCAGTGAGCTGTGGAAGCTAGTGTTGTACCACCACTGTGCCATTGCCAACCATTTATGCCAGCCTTTGGGCCGCACAAAACTGAAACACCGTAGGTAACCTTCCAAGAATTGGTTAACACGTTCGGTTTGGTCATCCGTTTCAGGATGGTATGCTGTGGACATTAGGAGTTTGGTTCCGAGGCCTTTCATAAGCTCTTTCCAAAATAGGCTGGTAAATATTTTGTCTCAGTCAAAGACAATTGATCTAGGAATGCCATGTAACTTTACCACATTATCCAAGTAGATTCGAGCCACTTCTTGAGCTGAGAATGGATGGGTTAAGCTGAGAATGGATGGGTTAGGCCAATAAAGTGGCTAAATTTTGTGAATCTGTCTACAACTACTAAGATACAGTCCTTTCCTTCCGATTTGGGTAGACCTTCAATAAAATCCATAGTAACGTTAGTCCAAGCGCGAGTTGGAACTTCTAAAGGTTGAAGCAAGCCAGGATGGGCCACTGTTTCGTGCTTGCATCGTCTACAAACCTCACACCTCAAGACATATTCCCACACATACTTCCTTAGTTGCGGCAAAAAAAATAATTGTCTGACTTTGTGGTACGTGTTTTGGATACCTGAGTGTCCTCCGATGGGAGAGCCATGCAACGCATGAATTATCCTATCCTTCAATTCTTTACAATCACCGATCACTATCCTGCCTTTGTACCTTATCACTATGTTGGTAAGGGAGTACCCTAGTTTGCTGGTAGTGTTCACAGTTAGCTGTTCCAGAAGATCCTTGGTCCGTCTGTCTTCATGGTAGCTGTCAGTAATCTCTTGGAACCAATCGGGTACCACTGTAGATATAGTTGTAGCCATCCCTTCTTTATGACAGCAGGACAATGCATCTTCTGCAACATTTTCTTTTTCCTTCCTGTATTGGATCACATGATCTAAGCCCATGAGTTAGACATACCTTTTTCCTGTAAATAGTTGTGCAACCTTTGTTGTAAAATGTATTTCAAACTCTCATGATCTGTTTTAATTATAAACTTCCCTCTTTCCAAGTAGTGGGGCCACCTCTCCACTGCCATTAGCACTGCCATCAGCTCTTTTTCGTAGATACTAAGGCCTGGATGTCTTGGGGCCAAGGCTTGGCTGAGAAAAGCCAAGGGTCTTGAGTCAATACCGTTCTTATAACAGTGTTGCTTGCATCTGTTTCTAATGTAAAGGGTTTGTCAAAATCAGGCAGTCCTAGAGTAGGCACGCTGCTCAAAGCTGCCTTTAACTGCTCAAAGGCCTTTTCTGCCTTAGTGTTCCATTGGAATCCATTCTTCTTTAACATTTCTGTCAAAGGTTTACTTATGGAGCCATAGTTCCTTACAAATTTCTGATAGTAACCAGTAAGCCCCAAAAATCCCCTTAAGGCCCGTATGTTTGCAAGTTTGGGCCAAGCCATAATGGCTTCAATCTTCTTCGGATCAGTTCCCACACTGCTCCTGATATAATGTGTCCAAGATACTCAACTTGGGACTGTGCAAAGGCACATTTCGACTGCTTGATACATAGCTGATTGAATCGCAAGATCTCAAATGTAGCCTTAAGGTGGGTAAGGTGTTGGTCAAAAGATGGGTTGTAGATTAGTATATCATCAAAAAAAACCAGCACAAATTTTCTGAGGTAGGGTTCAAAAATCTAGTTCATAAGAGCTTGGAATGTGGCTGGGGCATTTGTGAGGCCAAATGGCATTATGGTAAACTCAAAATGCCCATGATGTGTTCAGAAGGCTGTCTTGAAACTGTCATCAGGATGAACTCTAATTTGGTGGTATCCAGAAGTCTAGCTTAGTAAATATGGTTGCATGTTTGAGTTCATCAAGTAGATCATCAATGATGGGAATGGGAAACTTGTCCTTAACAATTATGGCATTAAACTGTCTATAATCAACACAAAAACGCCAAGTTCCATCTTTCTTTTTCACTAATAAAATAGGGGAAGCAAAGAGGCTGTGGTTTCGGCGGATAAGGGATTGATCTAACATTTCCCTGACCATTTTCTCAATTTCAGACTTGAGTTTAGGTGGATCCCGATAAGATCGGATGTTGACAGGTTCGGCTTAGGGTATGAGAGGTATAGTATGGTCCAAGGAACGTTTAGGAGGTAAAATCTTAGGTTCTACAAAGAGATCTTGATATTCATTCAGCAATGAATCTAAAAAGGTCAGTTTGAATACTTGTTGCAAAGACTTTGAGCTTACTGTCTACAATTGTTCCCCTCACTGATCGCTAGCCTCAATGGAAAATAGATGAGCCACCTGTGCCCACTTCTTTTTGAACATTCATTGCAACTTCTTGCCCCTTATGTAACGACTCAATCGAGCGATAGGAAGGACAGAAACAACTTATCCTGATAGGCCTATGCAAACTTTCCAGGGGGGGTCACCCATCCCTGGATTACCCCAGGTTAAGCACGCTTAACTTGGGAGTTCTTTGCCAACATTCAGCCCAAAAGGTATCTAGCTGGTGTTGTTTCATTTCTTACACTATCCTCGATATATACTAACTTTTTTGGGCTCTCGAGGTATTACATTCTCCTGCCCTTAAGCACATGACGTCCTCGTCATGCGACCTTACAACCGGTCCCAGATCTCTCCCCCCTTGCATGGCCGATGTGGGATTAGCTTAAGGTGCCTACACGCACCCCTCATAGGGGCCTACATGCCTTTCTCGGGACTCAGCCTCCTCGCTGAGGTTTGCCCCACCAATATGCTCAGAGGCTCGGGGGTCGGCTCTGATACCACTTGTAACGACCCACTCCCACTTACGGGCGCCACAGGTAAATAATCAACCAGATTACTCACCCGATGAACCACAACTGAAGGATTGGACTATGTTTCAATAGGAAACGCCTTAGGTGGGAACTAGGTTTCGTCCTTCCCTTCGCTCCACTCAAGAATCGATCCCAACTCAAACAAAAAAAACTCAGCGGACCGAGACCCGAAACCCGAGTGAGCTTCACCTCTCTTCAGCTCGCCCCATAACAAGCCAAAGCTAACCCAGGCATAAAGCTAGCATAACAAACACTTCGCTGAGTATTGGGGATTTATGAGAACGTACCTCGCTAGTCTTTACTTGGTCTGAGTTTGGCTTTAACAACTCAAGCCACATATAAATCACGCAGACTCACAATCATCTATCACACTAATGATTACAACAATTAGATACATCTATGCTCAACAACACATCCATTTACTCACAAGGGTATACATACACAACACCACATGGCTACATACAAGAGATAATAAAATACATAACTCGGGCAACACCGCTAGTTGCCACAACAGCCTCCCGGCGCCATCCCTACTTGCATCTGGACTTGGAACATCTATACATGAGGTGAAACCTCATGAGTCATAAAGATTCAATAAGGGTGCAATGCATGTAAATATGAATATAACCATATTTATGTATGTCAAATGCATGCAAATGAGGCTAGGCCCATCCATCCTCACAACCTTCCAAGGTTTGAGGCATCAACCTATCAACCTCCACAACACTAGTCCTCCATATGGCCACAGGTACACTAGATCTTGCATCACACAAGATATAACCACTACACGTCAATACAACATAAAAACATTATCAAACATATTTACCAACTTGCAAAGCCACCTCCACATGGGGTCATCCCTTACCTGGATTGAAGCTTCATCCCTGCCTCGGGGGAGAATGCCAGCCTGGACTCCGAGCTCTTCTAGGATCATCGCCTCCCCAGACAAACCTAGATGCAAACACACACAAATCCAACTCCATTAACCTTCGACATTAACCCAATGTCCTCAACTTCGCCACACATCGCCATCAACGAAATTTCAAATAACCCCAACACAAGGTTTAATCCAACGAATAATTATTAACTCTCTAAATAAATTAATTCAAAGAAAATAACTCATTTACCTCAATCCATCTGGAGAAGAAAATCGAACAAATGCCCAAATCGGCCTTGCCTTCTTAACTGTCATCTTGCGCCAAAATCTCAATTTTCGAGCTTCCGACACGCTCCTTGGGCCCCAAAATAATTTCCAAACTTTTCCCCAATTTTCCTGGAATTTTTTAGGATTTTTTTCCATTTTTCCCTTATTTTCCAAAAGTTATTTTATTTTTCTTTTTCTATTTTTTTCTCTTATTTTCTTTCTTCTTCTCAATTTCTTCCCCTGCTTCCCGCGTGGCCATTATTCCTTCTTCTTCTTCACCCTTGCGCCCGAGCAACGCCTACGCATGCCGCCTACCACCGCCGCGGCTCCGCCAGCCCACGCTGCGGCTGCGACCACCACCGTCGGCCGCTCTTGGATGCTTCGCAACCACCGCAAGCGATCACTGCCACCACAAGCAGCCACAAACTAGTTTCCCCTGCGCGCAACCAGCTACCATGGCTGACGCCAGCCTCTGTCGCTGCTCACGTGATCCCGCCAGCCGCCTCAGCTCGCTGCAGCTGCCTTGCTGATCGCGACCCCTACTCGAGTTGCTACTTCACTCGGCCATGGCTACCATTGCGACTGCTTCAAGCCACAGCCATGGCCGAGGCTGTTTGCTTCAGGCCGCCTACGAGTGGCCAGCTTCCTCATTTGCTCGGTCTCACTTCTTTCTCCCGATCTCTTTCTTACACGAAGCCTCACCCGGCCATGCTCTCTCCCGATCGCTCACTCTCCTCAGCTCTCTAATTCGGCCATTTCAAATGACAGAGGCACGAAGCTTCAAGGAAGCTTCCTCACACCTATATATATATATATTTAGTAATTACATAAAAACCCACTAATTCTCACTAATTGCACTTGAGAACTTCTTAATTCCACTTAAGGAATTTTTTATAACATCATTTGGGCTTTCCAATGCCTTATTAATTATCATCGAGCCACCCAAAATCTTGATTTCTCAAAAATTAATTATCGACCTTTACTTGGGAATATCGATTTCGTCCCTACCCCTACACGGGACATTTATTCCATCTGAAAACGCCTAAGGATTGCGTTATTCGCCAAACCGGACCACTCCTAGGGTCCCCTCAGCTTCCCGGAGGTCCCCTACGACTATTTGATATTGGTACCCACTCGGGCTTATACAGAATTTATTCCGAAAATTATTCCCGATCGGACTGCTTCCAACGTCATTATCCTCATCTCGAGACGCTCACCAATCCCTTGCCCTCTTCCCTGGACATCCAAGTCCCGGGGCACTCCCATCCGCCAATTCGATAATTTTATTAATTAATTTATCGAGATTGACCCTTGGGCTTTCTGGACCACCCGAGGTCCTGACAAAATAATCCAAATTTATTTATTTTCCAATACCATGTAATACTGGGTATTACACCTTATCAGCTTGCATGCTCCTACCTCCAAGTGGCCTTGCAGAACCACTCTCTTCCCTTTTTTATCCAATGTTACTTCCATGTTATTAAAATCAAAACTAATGGGACTCACTTTCCGCATCCAATCTACGCCCAGCACGATATGGTAACCCCCCAATCTGAGTAGTCTAAGATCAGCCTGGAATTCCTCCCCTTACATCTCCCAACAAAACCCCATACAAGCTGATTTCCTGAGAACTTTATCTCCATTAGCTACCGTGACTGATAATGGTTGTGTCCTCACTGTTGGCCACCCCATTCTTTTAGCCATCACTTCATCAATGAAATTGTGGATACTCCCACTATCAATCAACACCATGAGAGAACTATCATGCACCTTCCCTTCTACCTTGATAACTTTGCTGTTAGCCACTCCTTTAATAGCGTGTAATGATATGGCACCACTGCCCTTGCCCTCTTCTTCTTCTATTACAGCCAACTCCTCTGCGTCATCCACTTCCTCTTCATCGTCCAACAACAACAGTTGTTTCCTACACTAATGTTCTGGTGTGTATTTTTCTCCACACCTAAAACACAGTCCTGCTATCCTCATTTGTTCCAACAGCTTGTCTCGGCTCAATGTATTTAGAGGGGGTGCAGGTAATGTGAAATACCTGGTATTAGGTCCCGTCCTCATTGCCTCTCTTCTTGGTGGTCTTTCTCCCTGATATACCATTCCTCCTTGGACTCCTCTAGCCTAAGAACTTGTACTGCGGATCAAAGCTCCTCATTAAGTCCTCCTATGAAGCTGGATACAAAATAATCTTCAGTGAGGCTGGGGTTTCGATTGAGCATCAAGAATTTAAGCTCCTCAAACTTTGTTTGATAGTCCATCACTGAGACTTCCTGTCTCAAATGATTAAATTCCTGCACTATATCCAACCATCCCCGTTCTCCGAATCTTTCGTTGAGGCCTTTGGTGAAATCCTCTCAATTATAGTTCGCTCTTACCCTAGACCATCCTTGGAACCACACATCTCCTTCATTGTGAAGATATGCTACTGCCAAGGCCACTCTCTGATTCTCTGGTACTTGGTGAATCTCGAACAACTTCTTACACCTTCTTAACCACCATTGCGATTTAGTCCCTTCGAAGGTTGGAAGTTCCAGTTTAGGAATTGGAAATCCCCGCCTCCGGTCTACTATCGGTTCATCACCTACCTTTGGCTCTTCTTCCGATTTGGTAATTCCCTCATGTTGGTGCGGCATACCAATTCCTTGTAGAATTGGTTTCGTCCGCTCCCTAGGTGGAAAATTAGGGGAGATCCTTACTTGTGGTTGATTTGCAAACATCAACATAAATTGTTGTAGCTGATCTCGCAACAAATTTCCTTGATCTCGAACTTCTTGCAATTCCTCTCGAATTTGCAAGCGCATATCCCCCCTGAGTCGATCGACCAGAGCCTCCAACTTCCTATCCACTATCGATCCTATCCTTTCTTCCACTGTTTCAACTCTTCCTTGCATTTTTGATACTGTCATTGTTACCTGTTGGAGTTGCATCTCCATCTGACGCATCCTAGTATCATCTGCCATTGAACCGATCACCTTCAAACAATCCTACCCGGAGCTTGCTCTGATACCAATTTGTCAAAGTTTGGATCTGACCGCCTAACTCGAGAATAGCGAAAAGGAGAGAGAGAGAGAAGATTTAGGAGAAATTAGAGGGAAATAGGGAAGAAATTTAGGAGAGAAATGGATTGAGAAGGAAACTGATTTCCTGATTTCATTCAATATCCTCAATAAAGCGCCTCTTATCAGTTTATATACTGATCAGGCTCAATTGGGCGCCAAAAGTCGTTGGCTTTGCCCATGTGCACGAACAAGTGGCCATGTGCACTTACAAGTGTTTTCCGCATGCGTTGGTAACGCTTCACGCGATTATGCATGCTGGGACAATTTTCCCCAGCTAAGCATAAGGATTTATTTACATTCTAATGGTGCCACTATACTGCTATCTCTACTAACGACTAATCAGTGTAACATGTTCATCTCAATTTTAGTGGGTTAAACTTGATGCATAAACAAAATATGGTGTTAGGCCTTCCATTGATGTGGTCCAATAACAAATGTGAGCCTTGCATTTTCAAAAACAACATCATGACAAGTTTCAAGTGGGCAAGTCTTGGAAAGCCAGCAAACCATTAATGCTTGTCCATGTAGATATTTGTGACCCTATGCAAACATTATCATTGAATGGAAGTAAGTATTTTGAACTCCTTGTGAAGCTAGGTTAGGCAAGAGGCTAAATGTGAGTCACCTAAGGATTTTCGAATTCATTGCTTATGTTTTTGTTCCATCATAATTAAGGATGAGAAAATTGTTAAATGCATCTTTATCTACTATAACAAGGAAACAAAAGGCTAGAGACTCTTTAATCCCATCACTAACAAATTAATTATCAATCGAGATGTCATCTTTAATGAAGATGAAGCATGGGATTCGAAATAAGAAGATGCTTTACATACCACCATAGAAATTGTAGATCTTGATCTGGAGTTAACAAACTCTTTTAGACTTGCTCCCTTCATAGTTGACTCTATGACAGATTCTCCATCAAGAAGAGTAAGAAGTTTATCAAATATTTATACTTCTTGTGAATTTCCTTCTTTTGTTGCAGGACCCACTTGTTTTGAAGATGCAGTTGCTAGTAAAGAATGGGTTTGATCAATGGAAGAAGAGATTGCAACTATTAAAAAGAATCAGACTTAACTTGGTAGACTTGCCTGAGTGAAAAGATGGAATTGGCCTCAAATGGATATATAAGACAAAGTTCAACCCATATGGTATCGTGAGTATAAATAAGGCCCAATTGGTTGTGAAAATTTATGCTCAAGTTCTAGGCACTAACTTTTTATATCCCTTTACTCCTGTTTCATGGCTAGATACGATAAGACTGATTATAGTTATAATTGCTCATAATAGTTGGTTTGTCTTAAAATTTGATGTTAAATCAGCTTTCCTTAATGGTGATTTGGTTGAAGATGTGTATGTTGAACAACCCAAGGGTTTTGAAGTGAACGGAGCTAAACACAATGTGTATAAATTAAACAAAACTCTTTACAGGCTCAAATAAACACCACGAACATGGTATAAAAAAATTGATTATTATGTTGTGAAAAATGATTTTCAAAAGAGTGTTAGTGAATTAATGAACCCACTTTATATGTTAAAAAATATGTAAATGTATGTGGATGATATAATATATATTGGGAATTCAATATTTGAGTTGATGAAAGCCTTTCAAGAGTCAATCATGGAGGCATTTCATATGTCTTAACTTGGGGCCATTGCATTATTTTTTGGGTTTAGAAATTGCGCAAGATGCAAGTGGTATATCTCTCTATCAAAATAAGGATGCCACAGATCTTTTGAAGACATTTGGAATATCAAATTGTAAAGCAATCATCACTCCTCTTAATGCAAATGATAAGTTATCTTTGAAAGATGGAGTTAAAAGAGTAGATTCAAACTAGGTTGGACCTCATGTTTGCAATAAGTCTTATTTCTTGATATATATGCATAAATCAAGCAAACACCATCTTGTAGCAGCTAAAAGAATTTTGAGATATGTTCAGGGTACAATTGTAACATCCTGCTCAAGCGATGGGAAAAACCTGAACAACTTACCCTAATGGGCCTACATGAACTTCCCAGGGGGGTCACCCATTCTTGGATTACCCCAGGTCAAGCACGCTTAACTTGGGAGTTCTTTGCCTACATTCAGCCCAAAAGTATCCAGCTGGTGTTGTTTTCTTTCTTACTTATCCTCGATATATACTATTCTCCTCTAGGCTCTCGGGGTATTACATTCTCCCCCCCTTGAGCACATGACGTCCTCGTCATGCGACCTTACAACTGGGGTAATCCAAGGATGGGTGACTCCCCTTTGGAGGCTGCCATCCTAGAAGCCTGGCAGGAGCCGCTCCTTGATCAGGCCTCGCGCCCCGACGCCACTCCCCGCCCTCATTGGACCGCCTTTTCCAAGGGTCGGCTCTGATACCACCTATAACATCCCGCTCGAGCGATATGAAGGACTGGAATAACTTACCCTAATGGGCCTACATGAACTTCCCAGGGGGGTCACCCATCCTTGGATTACCCCAGGTCAAGCATGCTTAACTTGGGAGTTCTTTGCCTACATTCAGCCCAAAAGGTATCCAGCTGGTGTTGTTTCCTTCCTTACTTATCCTCGATATATACTATTCTTCTCTAGGCTCTCGGGGTATTACAACAATCAATTATGGGATAAAGCATGTGAAAAGTGAAAGCAATTATCTTTTAGCTTTTACTGACAGTGATTTAGTTGGATGTGTAGATGACAGAAAGAGTACCACAAACTACATTTTTTATCTTAGTGGTGGACCAATTTCATGGATGTCAAAGAAACAAGTTACTGCCTTATCTAGCATAGAAGCTAAATATATTGCGACTGCAAGTGTAGTTTGTCAAGCGATTTGGTTGAGAAGAATTTTACAAAATTTGAAATAGAAGTAAAAGAAGCTAACAAGAATTTATTATGGTAACAAATCCACCATTGATATCACAAAGAATTCAATCCATCAAGAACCAAGCATATCAAAACTCAATATCATTTCATAAGAAAGTTGATTTCTAAAGGAGAAATTGGCATTATTGAAGAGCAACCAGCTGAAGACATCTGAACAAAAGCATTGTAGGAATTAACAAGTAGATCAGAGAACAAAGCCTGTAACAGATGATTGAAAATTTAATTATCAATTCTCATTAAATTGATTTAATTTATAGCAATACATCAACAAAAAAAACATGATTTTCTCTTAAAAAGTAGCAACTAATTTGGCTTGAACTCAAACTAGATTGAATTATTCAAACTAAGCAACTAAAATTCAAAAGAGATTAGCTAACTATTAAAGATATTTTCTTTCTTTTCCAACACAAATATAGCAACAGAAGTTGCACGACTCAACACTCCTCCTTGCCACTTTTATTGCAAACTCCCATCTTCTTTCTTAGTTCTTTAAATCTAATTTTAGGCAAAGCCTTTGTCAAAATATTAGCTAGCTGATCTTTAGTTTTGCAATGCACTATAACTTCCTTATTCTTCTGAACTTTTCTATTAAAGTGATATTTAATTTTAAAATATTTTGTCTTGCCATGAAATACAGGATTATTTGAAATAGCTATAGTAGCCTAATTGTCAACAAAAATCTTAGTTGCTTCCCTTTGATCATGCTTCAAATCTGATAATAAATTCCTCAACCATAAGGCTTGATTCACAACAACAACAGCTGCAACATATTTTGCTTTTATTGTTAATTGAGAAATGTTCTCTTACTTCTTTGAACTCCAAGAGAAACAACCTGCACCAAAACTGAATAAATGTCTAGAAGTACTTTTCATGTCATCACATAACACTACCCAATCATTGTCAGAAAAACCATGTAACCTCAACTTCTCATATTTTTCAAACCACACTCAAAACTCAATAATGCCTTTAATGTATCTTAGCACCCTTTTTGCAGCTTTGAAGTGTAATTCACTTGCACAATACATAAACCTGGACAATAGACTCACAAAATACATTATATCAGGCCTTGTAGCAGTTAAGCACATCAAACAACCTATAAGACTCCTATAAAAACCTCTATCAACTTTCTCATCGCCTTCACCTTTACATAACTTCTCATTTTGCAGTAAAAGAGTGCTTACAAGTTTGCAATTTTCCATTTTGAACTTTTTAATACTTTATTTCCATACTTTTGCTGCCCAATGAAAATCTCCCCATTTGATTGTTGAATTTTCGTGCCAAGAAAGTATGAAATCTCTCCTAAATCTATCATCTCAAAGGCCTCCATTATTTGATGTTTGAATTGTTCCACCAAAGTTGGATTTTTTCCTATCACAACCAAATCATCAACGTATAAAGAAATAACAACAATATCATTGTTAGTAGACTTCACATATAGAGTTAATTCACTCAAAACTCCTTTTTATGCCTATTTTCAGTAGGTGATCATCAACCTTGCTATACCAAGCTCCATGTCATACAAGGCCTTCTTAAGAAAGTACACCTTTTCTTCTTTACCTTTCACGGCAAGGCCTTCAAGTTGCTCAACAAAAATCTCCTCCTCCAAATTACCATTTAGGAATGCAAACTTGACATCAAGTTGATAAATTTTCCATTTCTCATGAGCTGCAAGTGCTAGAAGAGTTTTGATTGTGTTAAGCCTTAGCCTTGCTACAGGGCAAGTGTTTTTGAGAAATTCACCCCAAATTATTGTGAATACCCTTTGACTACCAGCCTTACTTTGTGTTTGTTGATAGAACCATCAACATTTAGCTTGGTTCTAAACACCCATTTTACACCAACTGGCTTTTTATGAATTGACATGTCTACCAAAGTCCATGTCTGGTTCTTTTCTATCATTTTTAGCTCTTCTTCCATTGTTGAAATCCATTTTAGATCCTTAGCAGCTTCTTCAAAACCTACAAGCTCAAGCATAACAACATTACATTTCTGATAAATGTCTGAAAGTGGTTTGGTACCTCTAATTGTAATATCATCAATTATCTCTTCCTAAACTTCTTTAAAAGTTGGTTCTCTGCCATGATCTACTTTGGACTTATTCCAATTCCAGGTTGCAGATTCATCAAATTTGATGTCTCTGCTGATAATAACCTTTCTTGTCACAAGATAATAAACTCTAAAGCCTTTGGTGATGTTGTAGTAGCCAATTAGTATCCTAATCTCAACCTTTTGATCCAACTTATCTTTTTTTACATCAGGAACATGTGTGTAACAGATGCAACCAAACACCTTCAGATTTTGTACGTAAGGTTTGTAACCATTCCAAACTTCAAATGTTATTTTGTTCTTTAGTGTTTTGTTGGTAATCTATTGAGCAAATAAATCACAGTATTGACAGTCTTAGCCCAAATTTACTTAGGTGGTTTCTTCTCAATTAACAAGCACCTAGCCATCTCCATTATTGTTCTATTTTACCTTTCACACACTCCATTTTGTTGTGGAGTGTAAGTTGCTATTAATTGATGTTCAATACCTACATTTGCACACAACTTCTTGAATTTATCAGAAGTATACTCAGTTCTATTATCTAACCAAATCACCTTTATTCTATGGCTGCTTTGATTCTCAATCCAATTTTTATACTTCCAAAACACATTAGCAACTTCAGATTTTTGTTTTAGAAAATAAACCCAACACGTCCTACTAAAATCATCAATGAATGCAACATAATACCTGCTACCATTCAAGGATTGAGTTTTCATTTAACCACACACATTTGTATGAACAAGTTGAAGTTTCTCCATTGCTCCCCAAGTCTTGTTTTGTGGAAATGGCAATCTGGATTGCTTCCCAAGTTAACAAACTTCACAATCTCTTGTTTCTTCTTCAACACCAAGTAAATCCTGTATAAGTTGATTCTCATGCATAAAGGTGAGGGCAGAATAATGAAAATGTCCCAATCCTTTATGCCAAAGCTGATATTGGTCAAGAGAACTAGGATATGCACAATAATTTGCTTGCATACAATCTAAAATAAATCTTTTTCCTTTCATCTCAACTAAGAACATCTCATTTCTAGCAGAATCAAAAGGCACACATACTTTGTCTTTGAAAGACAAAGAATAGTTATTTTCAACCATCCATCCCACACTCAACAGATTTTAATCAATATCAGGTACAAATAAAACTTCAGACATGAGTTTTATATCTAAACTAGTTTCAATGGCTACAATCCCTTTGCCTTTAACATCAATATAGTCTCAATTCCCAATTTTGACTTTGGAAGCATATGATCTGTCAATTTCTTTGAATATGTCCTCATCATAATTCATATGATGAGTGCAACCACTATTAATAAGCCAAGCTTCACTAGTTCTATTGCTTGCAAAATAGGGTCCCACGAACAATTGCTCATCTTGTTATTGATTAGCAACTTGTGCCTATTGTGTGCCTTGTTGTTTATTTTTGCAAACTTTCTCTATGTGGCCTAGCTAATTACAAGACCTACATTTAACATCAAGTTTAAACCAATAATATTTCTGTAAGTGTGATATTTTCTTACAATGTGGACAAGGGGAATTTCCCTTTTTTTCCACCATCATTGTTGTTTTCGTCATCCTTTATATTCTTCTTATTCTAGAAATGTTTCTTGCCTTTGCCACTTGACTGAGTATGAGCCTTTTCCCTTGCTCGAAATGCACCTTCAATCTCTTTATTTTTCCTAATAACTCTTCTTTGTTATTGAGCTTGTAATGCACTAACTAACTCTATTAGAGTCATTTGATTAACATCTCTTGAATCCTCAAGAGATGAGATTTTTACCTGAAATCTTTTGGGTAGAATCACCAGCACCTCCTCCACAATCCTTTTTTAAGTTAACTCTTCTCCCATCAATCTAATTTTTTTTTACTATAGACATTAACTTGTTCGAGTACTGTTTTATACTTTCATGTTCTTCCATCTTTAGAATCTCAAAATCCCTTTTGAGATTTAATATTTGCATCCACCTAATTCTTTCATTTCCTTGAAATGTCTCCTTGAGTGTATCCCAAGCTTGCTTTATTGTAGTGCAAGTCATAATCCTTGTGAAACATCATCTAAAACTATTGAGTAAATGCAGGTCTTGGCCTTATGCCCCTTTCTTGTTGTTATCCTATTCTCTATGATTTGGGAAATGGTTGGATCCTCAGTTAATGGTGGTATTTCAGTTGTTACCACATCCCATAAATCACTTTCTTGCAAGTTTGACTCTATATTCATAGCCCAAATCTGATAATTTTCACCTATAAACATAGGTGGTGCTAACATGAAATTGTTTCCTACCATAGTTGTAATCTAGGTTAAAGGCTAGGTGTCTGGCTTTTTGTAAAAGAAAAGGCTCCTCACTAGATTCACTCACTCTCAAACACATACCCATAAGATCAATAAGGCTTTGATACCAATTTGTAGGAATTAACAAGGAGATCAGAGAACAAAGGATGCAATAGATGATTGAAAAACTGATGATCAATTCTCATTAAACTAACTTTATAGCAATACATCAATAGAAAAAACATGACTTTCTCCTAAAAAGTAGCAACTAATTTGACTTGAACTCAAACTGAATTGAATTATTCAAACTAAGCAACTAAAATTCAAAAGAGATTAGCTAGTTGTTAAAGATATTGTTTGTATCTTTTCCAGCACAAATATAGCAGCAGAAGCTGTACAACTCAACAAGCATTATGTGAGAGTAAAATTCAGAAGCTACGCAGCATGGTTTGAGTATTATCTCTTACTTGAATTAGGGAGGGGGGATGTTGATTAATTCAAGTATGTGGAAGATGTTCCCCACGTGTCTATTAGCATGATAGCACGTTTAGATTAGTTCCTATTATTTAATATTTTATTAGATGATAAGTTGCTTGATTAATTATGAAAATAAAAAAAAAACTAAATGAAAAAGGATAAACATAATGTGAGAGACCTTGTGAGTTTGTTCTAATAGTGTAATGGATGCACAATCATCCACACTAACTATTATAGATTTTTTTACCTTTTAAATCCAACTATTAAAGATGGAAGGCCAGGTAGCACCAACATATGAAATTCAATAACTTACTATTGTGGGATGCCCTAAAATTTCTAAGTCTTTTGTAATTTCCTAATGTATCCAAGCTTCCTAGAGAGTCTCCAAGAAAGTATTCTCCCGGGTCCTCCAAGAATGGTCCAACTTTATCTCTGCTTAAGTCTGGAGACACCTTCTAGGTCTCCCAGACCAGAACCTCCCGGTGGCCTCGAAGCCCTTTTCGGGACCACCTAGAGACAACTTATGGGGCACTTTAACCCCGAAGACATCTGTAGGCCCTCTGACCTCCTTAATGCATTTCTCAAAAGAGTTTAAAGACTTGACTTGTGGGTCCCACCTATCGTCTATAGATATTTGCATCCTCAAGAGAAAATGGATCTTTTCGGAATCATTTAACCCCTACTCTTTCTCTATCTAAACCCCATCTAGAACACCCTGTTTAGGACACCGAAAGGCACTCTACATATATACATTGGATATTTACTTGCACACTTCTCATTCTTCTCAGACTATTATCTAACTTAGACTATGGTTGTACATCAACTTACTACAGCAAGAAAGTGGAGGGCATTGCTAAAGTATATCTCACGTATAGTGCTCAAATGGTGCAGTGTAAAAATAAATAAAAATTTGGTGTAATAGCAAGATATGTGTAAAAACAAAAGGTAAGAGTGGTAGAATATGAAAAAATGTAGTGTAAAAAGAAATATGGTATAGTACACTTTTGAAGTAGGGGCACCAGTTCCCTAGAATATCTTAGAATTGCCCATAGGTGAATTTACTTCCTAATTATGCATGAAACTTGTAAGAATAATGTATACCCAAGAGCAGAGGTGAATTAAGTGATTTAAAACTTTTTTTGTTTGAAAACATTTTAAGTTAAAAACTGTTTGAATCTCTATGGCTTTGAAAAACTGATGTTATGAGAATGAAATATATAATGAACAATGTATGAAAATCAAATTGAAAATGAATGTTCAAAGGATTGAACTTATTGAAAATAAGACTGCTAAAATGAAAATGAATTAAAGAATGTAGAACGCATAATTTATAGTGGTTCAGCTCAACAGTCTACATCCACTACCTTGCTTCCTCACTAAGGATTTCAAAAATCAATTTACTAGGTAGCTTTTAAAAATGGGATCAACTACAACCACTTTACATGGTTTTTCTAGGATCAACTAAAACGAATGTATTTTCAAGGATTAGCTTATAAGAAAAGCTCACGATAGAAAAATAAAACTTCTCACAATATAAAGAGATTTAAGAATAGGAAGTTGAGGCACACTCTCTTTCTTTTTCGATTGTAAGATGTATTCTTTTAGGAATCTCTTTCTGCTCAAGAATGATGGTAGAAAATATAGCTCAGCATCAGCTTGCTCTTCTTGAAGTACTTCGGCCTTTTATAGTTTTTCTTGCCTCATAACTACTAGCCTTTGGTCTAACAAGTAATACCTACATGATTTTCAAGATTTATATTTTTCTTTTTGTTCCTAATGGTTAGATATGTAGATTATGCTCAAAGAATGTTTAGAAGGCCTTTTAGCAATGGTTAAAATCAATATTATGCACTTTTCAAATGTCTGTAACAACTAATTTAATTACCATAATTTTTTATTTCAGTACATTGCCACTCAAGTGGGGACTTGTGATAATCAAGTGGATCCATCATCCAATCGATTGGTAGATTATGATAGTTTACTTTTGTGGAAACAAAGACCAATTTCTACCAAATAAAAGCTACTCAAGTGGGCCTTTTTCTCACTCGATTGCCAAAGCATTTTCACTCAATTACACATTTTTAATACTTGAGTATACATAGCATCACTTGATTATACAATTCTTCTAATTAATTATTTTTCCAAAAACAGAGAATAACACTCTGTTAGATGCTTTTCACTCGATTGGGACACTTGTTACTAGATTGCAAAGCTATTTTCACTCAAATACTCCAACCATCTTAGATACTCAATCCAAATAGATTTGATGCTTGAGTCAAGCCATTTTCTTAACTTAAATAAAGATATATCATTGATAACTTAACACATTTGACTTTAAGAGATATATCAAATAAAGAGTATTATTTAACACAATCACCTAATTGGAATTTTGCCTAGGCCATGCTAATACTTGATTGAAACATACTTATCAGTTGATTACAAGGAAAATACAAAGAATCATTCTCTATTCAGCATAATCCACTCGACTACTGAAGCATGAATTTATTTGACTGAGAAAAGCATAATACTTGATTAAGCATACTTCCTAGTCGATTACTATCAAGGTATAGAGACCTAACTTTATGTAGCCTAATTTTCACTTGATTCAATCAAATAAACATACAAGCATAGAGGTTTAATATTTAAGCTCACTCTTCTCACTCAATTGGACAAATAATTCACTCAATTGCTAACTGATCAACTGAAATACAATGTTAATTGCCTGATTGGAAATTTACAAGAACATATATGAGATTAACAAGTGTATACCCGATTGGGCCTTACAATGCCTTTGAGATACTTGAGTACAATAAGTCCAAACATTTCAATACTCGATCACTAACATATGATCACTTAAGTGATGGTTTGAAAGTTGGTTAAAACTAACAATTGCATTTCATTCACTCAACTACTAAAAAGCTTTTCTTCGAATAATATAATAAGATATTCTAATAACACAGGATTTTACTTGAATGCAAATAATAATAAGTTGAGTATAATACTTGTTACTCAACAAAGAACTTTCATTTCTAGATTAAAGGAAGATCACTCTATTTAGCTCATATATCAAAACTCAATAAGAATGTAGCTATATCAGTAAAATAATTTTTCCATTCATAATCAAAATCACTCATAAGTGATCAAATAACTTACCCGTTACTTGACTGAGACATTATCTTCTCGGTTATAAATATTGAATACTCAAATAGTTCTTGAAAGTTAGATATAACTATCATTCCTAAACATTATTACTAGATTTCATTTAAGCTTTACTAGATTAATCATCACTCAATTGGCAACCTGAAGATTTGACACCTTCGACATACTTAATTATCTACTTAAGAATTCACCACTCAAAACTTCATTCAACAACTTCTAAATCTATAAAATACTTCAATGATTTTCTTGCCAAGCAACAAACATTCATCATTTAAGTTCTTCAAGTGTTCATCCATTATATTTTAGAACATTAAAAATCCTAAAAATGTGATACTAAATATCAATTAGGTAAACTCTTATGGATCAATACTCATAAATCACAGCCTGAGTATACGATCATTTACTCAAGAATTTGATGTTTGCTCCATAAACATCATATGTGAATATGAAACATATTGCTCTTAACATAGAGTAATGCTACCTTATATTTTGAGCACTTAGAATATCAACTTAATCCTAGGGCTTACTCTAAGTACCATGAGCTTTCAAATGATACTCATGCATTATGGATACTTAAGATATCCCTTGAACTTCTAAAGAGAATCATATTAATAGATAAGACAACCTTAGCACATATGAGAACATTAATAGATAGAACAAAGTAATAGATAAACCTAACATATTAATAGATAAGCCAATTAAGGTTTCTTGATCTTATCATGAAGCAGCCACAACACATTCTATAAGAAATATGAGAACAATCTCAAAATGATACATTCATCATCAAAACATTTAAAAACAAACTCAACAAAACTAACCATAATTATCAATCCAAATGTTGTCTCAAAATGATAAAAGAAAGGATATTTGTTAACCTCCATAGTTCAATCATTGTATTGATGATAATAAAAACAAAATGTTCTCTTAAGGGAAAAATAGACATATATATTATGATGATAACAGAAATTGTAACTTCTTTGGCATAAATTCTTTTTAACTTTTGTGTTTCAACAGTTTTAACTAAAGCTTAAAAATACCTTGAATCTCCTTAAGGAACTTTGGTCGGTCTAAGTTGTCACTTTGGGTTACACAAAATGATCGAGTTACTCTCTAACCAAGTTTGATCCACTAAAGTGAGACAAAAAGTTGGATCCACTCACTAGATCACTTCAATTGATCGAAACCATATCAAGAAAGGCATTAGTCAATTGTTTATAAACTTTAGTTGACCGAAGCATTAAGTTGAGTCAATCGAAGATTGTTGGGAATTTTAACATGCATGTCTCATTCATTATTGAATTCTATCTTGCATCATCCATTCAACTCTTGGTTAGTCTTATGCCACATATATACCTTATACATGTGTGTATCTAATCTTGATTAAAATGAGACAAAAGTTTCTTTTCCCTTTTCGGTTAAACACACAATGAGTCATCCTCTAAAAAAAGGGTCATATTCCTAATTTTGAGGCTATGGACTTTAAATGGATGAGAGAGTTCTCCTTTACTAATACCTTTAATTAGTTATATATGTTTTATCTATCATCCACCTGATCATTTTACTCTCATATCATTAAAAAATATATTTTTTGAGAATTTTATATAAAATGCTAAAATGAGAGATTTAATATCATATGTTGTTTGTTATTTTTAAAACTCATTTCATTTTCAAAAAATATTCCAATTTTATCCTATCTTAGAAATCACCTCAACAAAATATATCCCAATCTAATTGTTGATTAATAAATATGTTGATTTTCATATAAAGAACCTTAAAGATATTATGTTTTTTTTTTTTTTTTTGGTGCAAAGTTGAATAATCATTTTCTATCAATTCACTATTGTTTTTTGAACTTCAAATTGCTAAAGAAATAGGCTCCAATAGTAATATTTCTTCCAAGAGAGGACAACTAGCTTCATTGAAGATACACATATAATATTGAATATCTGATCACAAGAAAAGAAGTCTGTTGAAGTGCTAAAGTCTTGGAAGTATGGGATCTCACTATGATATTTTGCCTTGATATAGTTTTAATGATGAAAAACCATTGTATTTTGATGATGTTTATTATCTTAATGCTCCAATTTAAATTATGCTTTAAGCAATCTCAAATGTATGTGATCAAAGTATTTTTCAATATATATGTGTTGTTTATGATTTAGGAGATTGGAAAAATAATGCATTAAATCTTAAAATATTAGAAAATGAAGTTAAAAACTTTTTTGTAGCATCTATCGATTAAGTGGCCATGATCTATCGACTAAATGCATTCATTCTGTCGACTAAGTTATAGCCTCTGTCGACCAACAGTATGCATGATTCTATCTTGGTCGACTAAGCTATAAGCTTTTTTGACTAACAGTTGTAATACCCAAGAAATTTGGGTTAATTAAAAATAAGCAATTTATTAGAGAAATGGGATTTTAAAGAAAATTGGTATTTGAATAGCTCAAAAAATTGACCAAATTGACTACCGGGAGAGCCTTGGAGTCGAGATGCAAAAGGAAAATAATGTGGCATTAACAAGCACCCCGAGATATGATTTATAGCATCGAAAGAAGTAAGATCGGGAACAGTTTTCGGTACAGCTAAAATGCATCTACCAATTAGACTACAATACCGAATTGTTATAGACGACTTCCCAAAAGTCAACGGAAGCTTGAGGGGGCTTCGGTTTTTTATAAGGAACAACCCTTCAGTGGTTTCAGGAAGAAACGAGAGGGTTTGAAGCCAAAACGAAGATTCGAGCCTAAGTGCACTTTTTGGAAATTACTAGAAGGAGACCCCGAAATGATATTTTTTCGGAATCCTCAAGGGTCAAATGAATGTTTTAGGACTTGAGGGACTCAATGGAAATATTGGAAAGTTCAGGGGTTAAGTGAAATGGGCCAAAGTACAAAAACAACAAAATTGGCCATAGGATTCGATCAACCCACCGAAAGTCGTCGAACGACCAGCTGGAGCACCAGGGTTGCATGAGCGATGGTCAAGGAGCAACTTTTGTAAAGGAATGTCTGTCAAAAGCCATGCTAGTGGCCGAAAATTGATGAAAAAAAAGACCAAAAGTTCGGTCGATTGGTCGCCCGCCTGCAACTTGGATTGGTGGTCGAATGAGGGCGCTTTAAGGCCGATCTAGGGGAAGTAGGAACTACTAAGGGGTTGGGTAAGGCATCTAAGGGCATTTGGGTGCCCGATTTAGCCTATAAATAGGCGTTCATGCGGTCGAAAAATTATAGAAACAAAAGCTTCAAATCGACCCCGTTATCGAACGAATTGGCCTTCCAAACCATGGGGCTTTTGTTTCTCATGGCTTGAAGTTCCATTCTGAAGATTTTGGGGTATTTTCGTTGAGGTTCGATGGGGATTTGAAGGCTCGCTGAAGAAGGTGGCGGACACCTTGGCCGAGAGTTCGAGTGGCCAATTGACAGCCTTAACGAGCTCCTTTCGAGGTCAAACTCATTCCATGGTGATCGAAAGTCAGAAGAGGGAGAAAATGGCATAGAAATCCAGCATTGCCGGCATGGCCAGCGCCGGAAAAAATGACCGGCGTGTGGGCCACACGCGCTGGTCAGCACGCGCAGCCCACGCGCCAATGCATGAGGGCACGTGAAGGGCCTAGAAAAATGTGAAAAAAATCCCTAAAATTCTAGAAAAATATTTTATGGAGATCTGTGCAAAAAGTTTTGAAGTTTGGGTTCTCGATGTCTCGATTCTAGCATCAAATAGCCTTGTTTTGCTTGAAAACGCAATATTCGGGTAAGTCCAGTATTTTTTCTTGAAATTTTATAGTCTATTATGAATTGTTGTAAAGATAGATTTGAGGAAATAGTTCCGATGTATTTATTGGGATTTTAGAAGGAAAACTGAAGGACAATGAGGAAAAATAGGAAATAAATGGAATATTGAGATATTTAGTAATTAAATATCATTTTTGTGATTGAAGTAATCGAGATGATGTGATTGGTGCAACTTTTGAGAGTTGACACGGAAATCAAGGTGGGGCACGCATATCGAGGCGATGTACGTTTTTTGAGAAAATGCAAGTTTATCTCAAAAGATGAGTTTTCCTATCCTAACTATGGTTTTATGAGTGGTTTTCTTCCAAGAACTCATGTTCATGATATGTTTGTCATATATGCATGTTGAATGCAATATTTACTTTTCTTATATTACATGGAAAGTCCTGATAATGGCATGACATGATATTATTGTCATATGGATATTTGTGCATGGGAATGGGATGTCGCCCCCAAAGTGTAGCCGTAATTCCCCAAGGGCGATAATGGAATAACGTTAGGCTTATCCTGCAAAGGTTCAGGATTTGCCTAAGATTCTGTGCCGGGTTGGTGGGCCTAGGAAGTTACATTAAGGGCATATGTTGTTCATATTATCGCATCATGCATTCATATATATGTTTTGAACCCTCACTAGAAGTTTCATCTTCTGATGGGTTATGCCCCTAGAACATTCAACGTTCTAGTTGAGACTTACAGTTAGGGCAAGGAGCAGGTTGAGATATGAAGGCACATGATAGCGTGGCCGGTAGATTCAGCAAGCTGACTTGGATATGTTTTAGCTGATACTTTATTGATGATTAACCTTGTTAGAACATTATGGAATCTCCATATATTTATGTATTTCAATATTGAGGATATGATGTTATTTATGGTACGGATTCTTATGTTATAAATGAAGTAAATTGATTATGTATCATATTAGGTTTCAATTATCGCTTCCTCATTTTTAAATGATATGCTGGGGGGTTTGTTTGGAATTCGGTACTTAAGGTTAAGTTATGTACCCAGAAAGAAAGAAAAAAATTATTTACACATATTTTGGGCCCCAACATAGTGACACGCCCGATAAGAGAAAAGCGGGGTGTTACAACAGTGCTTATGTGCTGACTTGGTCAACTAACTCCTTAAGTCTATTGATAGAAGAATAGCCTTGGTTGACTAAATGCCATGGTTATTTATGTCTTAGTCAACTAAGTGTTCCGTTATTTTTATGACTTAGTTGACCAACCTATTTTGTCTATCGACCAACTTTGTTATTTTGCCTGATTCTATCGACTAACCATTTTTATCTGTTGACTAAGTCTCTTTTCACAGAAAGCATAATGACTAGTTTTTCAAATCCCAACGATCACAAACAGCTAGTTTTCTCTTAGATCTTTTGGGATGTCTATAAATATAAGTTATGGATGATCTTGAGGAGTCTAATGAAAGGGAACGAGTTGATCTAAAGATTACAAATCATTTTATTTAAGCTTAAAAGAGATTGTGCTTTCATTGTTGTATTTTTCTCTCCAAGGCTTCATTCTATCGTTGTAAATTTATTCTTAAGCATTGTTTTCATTTTGAGAAAAATTCTAACTAAGAGTGTTAACTCTTAGTTTCTCTCTTTCACTTGTATCATTCTTATTTTTCCTAACTTTGGCAGCTAAAAGGCCTACTTGTCTAAGTAGGAGGTTTGTATATTTCCTAGCTTGTTGCTAGAGGGCCTATCCGGAGTAATATGAGGGGTTTTAGTGGATTATTTGTAAAATCCTTAGTAAGGAGCTAAGGTAGTGGATTAGGCTTGAATTAAGACGAACCACTATAAATCTTTATGTTCTCTTGTGCTTGTGTTCTTTGTTTATTTGTCTTTTCAAGCATCTTTATATTTCTCACTTGATTCATATATTTAACCTTTCATTGAAAAAGATTTCATATTTTTCAATCTTGCGTTCTCCATTATCAATACGAGATTGTCTTTATACAGTTGATACCTCATCGTGCCATTTCAAAGTCTTGAGGTTTAACGAAACCATGGTCTTCATAGACATCTCTTTTTTTATCAAAAGAATTTTCATATACCAATTCACCCCCTCCATCTAAGTGTGTGCCATAGCATTTCAAACATGGGGGCCGATATTAATGGATAACTCGGTATAATTTTGTCTCTCAGGTAGAATTATTTTTTGAGTTAGCTTGGGATTTGGTGTTGTGTGAATAAATATGTATGTTAGTGTTTTGGGAGACTTAGGAAAAATAATAATTAAGGTTTAAGAGTGAAGGTGGAGGAGCATCCAAATGGTTGGAGTTTAGAAGATGGGATTTGAATGAGAGAGCAAGCATCTGGATGAGATCAAGGACATCTAGATGGTTGTTTTTGTGAGTATCATCCAGATGCTACAGTGAGTCATCTGGATAGGGCATAGGGCATTCAGATGGCCTATGTTTCTTGTGTACGATTTTCTCTTTGCAGCCCAATTTCGACTATGATGCAGCCCTAATATCTCAAAACTCAAAACATGAAAGTTGTATATTTTTCTCTTATAGTTCCATGGCATCTTGAATCATCTCAATTGGAGATCGGACAAGAAAGTTATGCCCAGAATTCGAGGAGATGTCGAAACTACCTAGAATTGCTTAATTAACTCCGTTTTTAGTAATGCATTTGAATGGCCTACTGTAGCATCCAATTGACTCTCACATTCCTTGAAAAACTGTTAAAAACATGCCCCTCAGTAGTCACCGCATGATATTAAAAAACTGTTAAAAACTTAAATTTCCAAATTTTGGTTAAAAATTTTATAAAATCCAGTTCACCACCTCCTACTTCATTTCCTTAGCAAAAATAATGTTTCATATCGTTATACTTTTTATTTTATTTTTTACTATTCTTGACAATCTCAACCATTACCTTACAACTGATTTATGCATGCACAATAACTCACATGATCCACTAGATAAGTACACCAAAATGTGTAAACTCGCATTGAGGAAATGTAATCCTAATTGCAAAGGAAAACATTATACCCTTTTACTACCAAGCCAAGCCAAGCCAACTCTCATAGGTTTCATGCAATTTCTCTTCGTGTATCAAAAAGGTACCCAAACTGCAGAGAAATTGTTTAGAACTTAAAACTGGAAAAGGGCGCTTTCCAACAGCTCTTCCCAACAGTGATGATAACAAAACAGTTTCCAGAACCGAAATCGAATGCACCACAAGCTCATGAGCATAAGACTAACTTAGTCAAATGCGGATCCCAATCAAGAATCGACCAATTATCACAAGGAACAAAACCAATCTCTCTTCCAACCTATAACTTACAAAAACCTCACCTCGTATCGCACATAACCACGCCTAATGAATATTACAATTACGAAGAGGGTGGTAAATTTTATTTGAGTTATTAGAGGAAAATATTTATTAGCATCAACCAATACTTTTCGAGTCCAGAAAGAAGACTGGGCAATGCATTATCTCTTGGGTATTTTCGCCTTCAAGACTTCCAGGAGAACTTCCCAGCCTCGTTGTATGTTTTTTCCAACTGCTCAACCTTGTTTATTCTGAAACCCCTGATCCTCACTTCCTCGGGCACTGAAGTGTCTTTGTAATCAACGTTCTCGAGAAGCCAGCCTTTATTTTGCACTGAACCTCCGATTTTCACCTGTTAACAACAAAAGCACCGTCTAAAACACTTTTCATTTGACTACTCTTTGGTTTGTATTTATTCTTTGTCATGGCATACCTCTGCATCATCAACCGAGTTTATAACAAAAGCCCCATCAAGGGAGAGACCCTCAAGAAAGATGTTACGGCCATTAATGATCAAGGTGGATCTCTGGGAAATGGAACAGCTCTCGCTCGCTTTGCTTTTAACATCTGCGTAAGTAGGTGCCCATTGTGGCTTCCAGATGACACGGGGCCACACTTCCACCTCTTGTCCGTTGAACACCTGAAGGACTGGATCGGATACCTTAACTCCAGCCTGTAACAGACACCAAAGTAGCAAAGGCATATTTTAGACTTTCCTGAAGCAGAACCAATCCATACTTCAAACAGTTACATGCAAATAGAAACTACTGCACATGAAAATCACACCTACGCATTAAAGTTCAGTAGTAAATTACACTTTGGCCAATCATAAAGCAACTGTGTATCCCAACAGTGTGGCTTACATTATTCTGAATAACCCTTTGGTGCACCCAAAAGAGAGGGGATAAGAAAGTAAAGAAAGCAAGAGTGCTACTTTGGTAATTCAAGAGTGTAGTCTTGTTGAGAAAATTCTAGAAGCAGAAAAAAATAACTGCACTTTGGCTCTGAATCCAAGAAACCCAATAGTCTACTAAGGGTAAACCGCAATGTGGGAGCGGAATGTTGGACATATTAACATGTATATCTAACAAACTTGTTCCAGTGAAGGAATTTCAAGAGGGGGATCTTGTACCTGCGTACACAAGGCAAGAAAGGTTTCCTAACTGTATTATTTCTCACAAACTCAAGTCACAAATAGTCAGGTCATGTAAGGTGGTTATGAAAATCAGCTCTAACGCCTACCTGATAGAGCTACCATCGATTTACAAATTAGCCCAACCTTTAATGTTTCTGACTCTGCTTTTGAGAAATTTGATGTCAAGCGACTACAATTGCAGATTAACTGAAGTGCTTAGGCAGAGTGCAGCAAGATGTTACTCAAGATGCAGTAGATGTCAAGGCAGTGAAGTAAGGAGGAGAAGTCAATATAGAAGATTTCTGGTGAAATGGCTAGAAGAAGATGAAATGAAAATTTTTCCTGGGAGCTTAAACCAGGGTTTGCCTTTATGGGAGCTAAAAGAAGATGAAATGAAAATTCAGGAAATACAATTTACGTGTTTCCATTTTTTCCTGAAGGAATTCATTCTTTTCTTATACTCAAAATCTTTTTGAAAGTGAAAATAAGTAAATAATTTTCTGGTTTTGGTGTTTAAAATTTTGAAAATGAAAGCCCAACCAAACAGGCCTTAAGAATGGTGTTCTCGAAATGTTCATTGTTACTGTTTTTGAAACCTCAAAAATAAAAGAAAAAAAACTAAAATTAGAGAACCTCGAAAAAGGAAATAAGTAGGGCTGTAACTTTCCTCTGGTGCCCCAGATTCTTGAAGAAAAGAAGATGGACTACAGTGAACACACTGTAACTTAGGATCTTCATCAATTAAGGCAATATTTGATAACTACAAATCAATGAGTAAAGTACCTTTTTGAGCATGAGGCTATTTGCCCGATATATGGCCATTTCCCCAGAAGTAGCACTGTGATATGGATTTCCCTTTGGTACCTTCATCAGTTAAAACATATTATAACAAATGAATATCAGCAGAGAAACATCAAACTGCAGGACTAAAAGAATGGAACAGAAATGCTTACAGTCAGAAAGCCCCTAAGGCCAAAGGTCAAGAACAGTTAAAAATAACAGAAATTGAAAAAATAGGCACAGCAGAAAATTGCTATGTTTAATACTTGTTGAATTTTGGAGACTTGGAGACTTAAGCCAAGAAATATTTTCTTGCCTTGTGAATCTGTGCCAGATTATGAAGTTCTCATATTCTGATTTCAAATTTCTGTAGACAATAGATTTACTGAAAAAGAAATTCTCCCTACTTATGACACCTTCAAAGAATAAAAAAGAAATGGAATTCAAAAAAAAAAAAAACTTTCAGAAGCTTCAATTTGCCTTGAAAAACTAATATGATTTAGCGCATCCATTCTAAATCTATTTAACTTTTGGGTATGGCCAACATTGATGTCACTACCGTTCTCTCTTTAGAAAATATACAGTGGAATCTGTCCATTCTAAATCTAACTTTACTATCTGTGAACATTCTCTAAACTATTTCTCCACACTTTAAACAACTATACCAATTCAATCCAGATATATGTTGAACACAAAAGAGAGAAGACCGCGTACTGAAGAGCCAGCTTCAAATAGGCCTCAACAGGGCAGACAATAAGTAATATTGTCAAGATAATAAGCCAAACCGTCATCAGCAGGTATGAACCTTGAATACTTCCACAGAAATAACGTGATTTTGAGAAATTGAGTGGGGTAGGTTGGGGGAAACTTGTTATCTGGTTTGAAACAGGCAAACTTGAAACTTAACTACAAAAATAACACAAACAAGCCTTAATCCCAACAAGTGGAGTCAGCTACATGGATTCTATCTGGCAAATCATCTAGCAAAACTTAAGCTTTACTTTTCAACTAAATCTCATTAACAACTAGACTTCCAACCCATAAGAACACACACAGGAATTCTTGATTGAGACAAGCCACTACTGTGGTTACTTTCATCTTTTCATAAGCAAACAACAATAGCATATCAAGCCTTAATCCCACTATGTGGGGCCAGCTTCATGTTGTTAGATCCAACGAATTTTTATGTTGAATGACACTGCCTAATGCAACCCTCAGTCTTTCACTGGTTTTGGTAACGGTTGATAAGTTCTCATCTTTTGAAAAGCAAGACTTGGTAAATTAGCACACATTTAATTATGCATCTGGAATAGCCTCTTTGTTCCAAAAAAGAATGTGGTAAGCTAATATATGTACTTGTCATATTAAAGTGGAGATTTGGAAAGTGAACTACAAAATGACAGCCGTAGTTGGAGTAGTGCAAACAAACCCAAATGGCTAAATCCCATTATCTTTTTATTAGTCAGAACCTCAGGGAAGGGCTCCTGGTTCCACGACCAGGACACCTTATAAATAGTTGGGTGGTGCAAAAGCTAATCAAACTCAAACTTAAACTAGTAATTAAGACTATGAAAGGAGTACAAGGAAGAAAAAAAGGGTAATGAAACTACAAGAAACAGGAACTTAACTTTGTCCCAAATGTATTGGTCAAAACCTGAAGGAACTACTTAAACTTTGATGCTGTCTTTTGCAGACGTGAAATGGGAGGCAGAATTAGAAACCCAGAAAGGTCAAGTTCTCATGGCAAAGATATGTTTTCGAAAAATAGGATCTCCTCTGGCAGCAGAAGTTTTTAGTGCTAGAGCAGCCAGAGAATGGGCTTCAAGTAGAAGTGAGGGAAAAGAATCCTAAAAAGTGACTCTCTTGAAACTGTTGAAGCTTGCTGGGATAGTCAAGAAGATTTACACTGGACAGTTCAAGCCATCTTGCAGGATCTGATGGAGTTCATAAAGGCAAAGGAAGACAGGAATCGGGTTAGTGTGGCTAGGAAAGAGAATGTAGCAGTACACCAATTGGCAAATTGAACACCGAGTACTAAAATTGGAAGATGTTTAATCCTTGATACTTAGATTTTCTGCCAAAGTGTTAGATTTGAAGGCTGAATGCGTTAAGAGGCTGTAGTAGCATGAAAGGGACCCTCTGTTTTCCTACATCTTTGAGCATAGTTTGGATGGTTTTGGATCTATCTTGTTTGCTGAAATTTTATTTGAATTAATTGCAATTAGGAAAAAATAAATAAAAACTGTACCAATTTGTTAAAAAAGATAAGAAAAAAGAATTGTACACCAGTCTTTGAAATAAACTGTATGAATCTAACCTAATCCTCAAATTTGCACAACCTTAGTACGTAGTGGAACCTTTACATTTGGGCCAATACTTCTCCCATGGCATATGGCGAAGAACCATAGACATTATCTACCCCCAACTCCCTGAGGGCACAAAGACACCAAGGCACAGTATCTGGAGCCACTTAAGCAATTTATCATGAATCATTTTCCCATTAAAAATAACAACACATATATGTGTATTACAATTAGATAATCATAATTATATAATTGTATTTCTATTACAATTATACTTGTACTTACCCAAAAAAAAAAAAAAACAACTAAGTACCTTGGCAGCATCCTCAGGGTTGTTTTTCACAGGTGCATAAGCAAGCCAAATATCCATTACCTAAACATTAACGTCATTAAATCAACAAAACTGGTTAACAAATATGTTAGGAAGGAAGAGTCAAATTTGAAATGCAATAGACATCTTTGCCCACCGTAAATCCAACCCTTGCTGTTGGAGGCAATGTTTTAGGATAGTCTTGCATCATACACTCCAGTCGAGTAGAGGACTTAAATGATGTTTTGGTAGCATCTTTGTATCTGAGAGAAAAGGGACACAAAGTAGAATTATGAAACAACAACAACAACAACAACAACATATCCAGCCGTTATCCCACTATGTGAGGTTGGCTACATGAATTCTAGACTTTTATGTGGGTTACATCCCAACAAATAGTTTGTCTAGAATTCATATTTGGATCCGACTAGGTTTTACGCTGGCTGTCGGCTACCTAACGCAACCCTCCTCCTTTATCCGGGCTTGAGACCGGCAGTGGATAATATCCCCTGGCGGAGTAATGATAAAATGAAGTTTGAACACCATCTTCACATGAAGAAATTTCATGAGATGGTGGTGAATGAGGATAATTGATATAGTTGTGTTCCATAACTTAGTTGACATGGTGAAACCAACAAGTACAATATGGAAACACAACATACAAAGTAGAATTATGAAAAAGGAAAAAATCTACCATGCTCCTTTGACCAATTACAATGAAAGATGATTTGGCATCATTAATATATATATATATATATATATATTATAAATATAAGGCAAAACCATCATAAAAAACAATGAGTGGCTGAATATTTCATATATCTTGATTTGCCCATAATCGGTGCTTGGAGCCATAGGCATAATAATTTGTTAAAAAACAGCAACGGTATCATTCAGCACAACTTCGAGTTCTATACCATAATTGTAACATCCCACAATGAGCAATAGGAAGAACCGAAACAACTTACCCTAATGGGTCTATGCAAACTTCACAGGGGGTCACCCATTCTTGAGCTTCCCCAGTTCAAGCACGCTTAACCCAGGAGTTCTTTGTCTACATTTAGCCCAAAAGGTATCCAGCTAGTGTTGTTTTCTTCCTTATCCTCGATATATACTATCCTTCTCTGGACTCTTGAAGTATTACATTCTCCTCCCCTTGAGCACATGACGTCCTCGTCATGCGACCTTACAATTGATCCCAGATCTTCTTCCCTTTGGAGGTTGTCATCCTAGAAGCCTGCCAGGAGCCGCTCCTTGCTCAGGCCCTCGCGCCCCAGCGCCACTTCCTGCCCTTATCGAATCGCCTTCTCCAAGGGTCGGCTCTGATACCACCTCTATACCTTCTCTTGATATGACATGTCCCAAAAAAGTCACTTGAGTTAACCAAAATTCGCATTTCGAGAAATTAGCGTACAGTCGGTGCTCCCGAAGAGTGTTTAGAACAATTCTCAAGTGATGCTCGTGTTCTTCTTCACTGGCAGAATAAATCAGAATGTCATCATCAATAAAAACGATTACGAATTGATCTAGATAGGATTTGAACACACTGTTCATTAAATCCATAAAAGCTGCAAGTGTGTTAGTTAATCTGAATGGCATCACTAGGTATTCATAATGTCCATAACGGAATCTAAACGTCGTTTTTGCTATATCCTCTGCCTTTATTCTCAATTGATAGTATCCTGACCTTAAATCAATTTTAGAAAACACCTTAGTATCTTTTAACTGGTCAAATAGTTCCTCAATTCTAGGAAGAGGACATTTATTTTTGATGGTCACCCTGTTTAGTTGATGAAAGTCAATACACATTCTTAGGCTTCCGTCTTTCTTTTTCACAAATAATACGGGTGCCCCCCACAGTGATGTACTGGATTGGATAAATCCTTTATCTAGGAGATCTTGAAGCTGGACCTTTAATTCTGCAGGAGCCATTCTTTCTGTCCCGGGTAAGGTTTCTATGGTAAATTCTATTTCTCGATGAGGGGGTAGTCTGGGTAGGTCTTCTTGGAAGACATCGGGAAACTCTTGGACTATTGGGACATCACAAAGTTCCTTTTTCCCACCATCTACTTGTACATGAGCTAGGTACCCAAAGGCTCCCTTCTCGACCAACCTAAAGAGCCGTTATCCACTTAGTTCTTTTGATGTCATTATGCCCACGAAATTGTCTCCATTTCCCCCAATCATCTTGTACCTCAACTACTTTGGATCGACAATCCACCCTAGCATTATATTTGGACAAAAAATCCATTCCCAGAATTAGGTCAAAGTCTTGGATCTCCAATGTTGTGAGATCGATTTGGAATTCGCCATTTCCCAATCAGAATTTTTCCACTCCTAAAACCAGTGCGAGTCTCCACTTGTTTTCCCAAAGGAGTGGTTACTATCATGGGACAATCTATGTCTTCCAATTCCAACCCTAGGCAGTATGCTAACACATGTGATATGAATGAATGGGTTGACCCAGAATCTAGTAATACATGCACTGGTGTGTCACGAAAGATCATCGTACCTTGTATAATGGTCAGATTGGCACTTGCATCCTCCCTTGTCAGGTTGAATACCCAACCTTGTAGGGGTCCCTGGTTCCTCTTGGCTGGTCCAAATCAGTTAGTGTCTCCTCTTCGAGGGCAATCTCTGGCAAGGTGACCACTTTGTCGACAATTGTAGCACACAAGTTTCCTTGGGCAATTTTGGGGTAGGTGATCTTTTCCTCCACAATTGTGACACCCTAGCATGTCCCCCGAACAGGTCTTTTCGGGATGAGACCTCTGACATCTGGGGCAACTGCCTTTAGTCTTGAAATTTTTCCTTTGAGGTTTCAAGTGGATGTTTCATTTATTCTTCTCGTCATAAGACTCCCTAGCGTTTACTTTCAGGGCTTCCATTCTGCATAGGTTGCCTTCCACCATCAAGGCTTGCTGAATCACATCTGTATAAGAATGTGCCCCCGAAGAACTCATTGCTTGCTGAACCTCCAACTTTAGGCCTTCCAAAAACTTTTGTGCCTTTGCTCCTTCATCCAGGTTGTAGATGGGCATGTATTTGATCAATTGGGTGAACCTATCTTCATACTGCGCCACGGACATGCTTTCGCCTTGTCTTAAGTTCATGAATTCCCGACCCTTTTCTAGCTTCTTATATAATGGAAAATATTTTGCACTAAATAATTCTATAAAGTGTGTCCAACTGACATTCGGCGTACCTTCCCCTTGCACGATCCTTTGTGTGGTTCCCCACCAATGGTTTGCTTCATCCCGAAGCATGAAAACGACACACCTCACCTTCTCATCCTCAATTGGGCCAAGGAGACTAAAAATCTTCTCCATCTGCTCCAACCAGTATTCATTTGCGCATGGATCCGCTCCTGCTTGGCCCCGAAAAATAGGCAGATTTAACTATTGAACCCTATCGATAATATTGGACGCACGAGGGTTAGACTAACCGGTTGGCAATGTCTCCTGCATAAAATTCAACATGTTCTCCACTACTCTTTCCATGCGGGTCCCACCTTCAGATCTTTCTCCTTGTGGCAGATCCCCTTCACGGGATTCTAACATCTCCTCATGATGGTATTGAGATTCTTCCTCATGGGTATTACTCCCTTGCTGATTTGGTGTAACTAGCTCTATTCTTCGAATGCGTCGGGTTTCCACCATCTGAGATATCTAAAATTATAAGATAGGCATTCAAGGCTTAATAAAGTATGATAATTTAAAATCATCCATGATTTATTTGGTAAGTCATGACCCAAGTTTTTTTTTTCCCCTCTTGAAAAAACGATTAATTGTTAATCCTAAGTTGTTACCTTTCTAACTTCGTAGATTTGGGAATTTTGCAGACTACACGGTCCCCTAGAACTCCTAGGTTCTCCCTCATTACTTTAATGTCTCCGTATTTTCCTAAGGTCTTCATCATATAGCTAACACACAACCTTAGTAATCCATAAACCCAATAAGTCTCTCAAAGCTTTAAATTCTCTCTAATAAATTTTTTTTTTACCATCCACCCTTGTAATTGTTCTTCAAGACCTCAACCAAGCTCGATAAATCTCCGAAGTTGTCTTGGCTAGGATTTCCTCAAACATTTAGATCACTTAAGTGGACCCCACCTTTATCCTTGTTTCTCATTGCCCATAGACAGCTATATAATTCATCCTGTCACCATGAAATTTCAAAAATTAGTACCTTCTAGCATATGCCTCATAATTACCTTACACAGACTTTATCTGAATTTGCTATTAAACTATTCACAATCCGTTCCTACCATTAAAGTTAACACTTCTATTTCACACAAATATATTACATAGGCTTCTTATATCTTACATATTACATATCCAAATATTTAACATAACACACCTATATATTTTACATATTTATATCCCATACATATATATTTCTCTCACTTATTTACATATCTACACCCTTCCTTGCCCACATATATTTATAATTTTCATTACCTCCCTATTTTTGCACTACCCTTACTCCTCGTCTGTATTAAAGTCTAACGGGGGTGTGATGGCCCACTCCTCAGGTCCCTCCACTGGTGCCACCAAGTCCATTGGGACGTCTTCTCCTGGATCCACCAAATTCATTGGGGCAACCTCTCCAATCCCCTGATTTGCCTCCAATGGTCCTATGACTAGTTGGGCCTCAATCTCAAGCAAGCGGTTCGCGAAACCCACCAAGTCACCAAAATTCCACTCATTGTAGAGCTAATACCCAAGAGCCTACCATTCCGCAGTTAGCATAGAAATTAAATAGTAAACTTGAAGGGATACCACGTAGGGAGGAGGTTGGGGGTAGATGGATGGGAGATCTTGTAAAATAGGGACGACAAAATTTAAAAGATTCCTTAAATCTTCCCCCAAGGAGCATGTAGCGTCCATCCATGAGAGCAGTCCACCATCCCATGATGGCTCGTTGGTTTTGGGCTTCTACTACGACTGGATTCATCCCTATCATCAAATATCCTTAAAGTTAGTTATCACGTAAAGATCCCTAACCTGCTCTGATACCACTAGTAATGCCCCATATGTCCGAGTGAATTAAGTTCAAAATCTTAAATATAGGATGCATTAATTAATTTTGTAAATCAATTTTATCTTCTCTCTTTTTTCTATGAAATGATCTAAGAAACATTATTTCCTTTAATTTTAAAATAGTAAATCCTGGTTCCTCACGTATGGAAAGAATGATTTAAATTGGTAACTTTCAAAACTCATTATTGCCATGTATCTTGGGATTCCATAACTTATACTCAAGTGTCCAAAGTAATACCACGTAGAGAAATCTCCTTTATAATGAGGACAACTCAAGTTCACATGTTCATATACTTGGTGTTTAAATATAGAAAACCCAACGTACGAAAATATGAACCATAGGTCTCTTAATATTGATGATTGCAAGAATAGTTTATAAATACGCGATTCCACTCAAAAATTAATCACCATTTAATCTTCCCTATTTCCTTATGGTAAAAATAGTCTTAACTTATTTTCCTTCTTACAACGATAAACGAACTTGAAATTGAATAATGTTTTCTTTTAGAATTTAAACATGGATCATACACACGTTGCTTAAAAAGTTACCATATTTAGATTCTTTAATTTTCTTATAAAGATTAAATCTTACTACACCCAAATAGAAATTGTAGTACAACAAGGTGGTTACTTAAAGCTTGGTTTACAATAGCATAGGTTTATAAAACATAGTAGAAAATGCATTAAGTTGCTGCTTTTCCTCTATCATTTCTTGGGGCTGAGGTACCTGTCACATCTGTTGTACCTAAAACGTTGAATATTCCAAGGGTATAAACACCCAAATTAGATACAAATATCTACGTGAGATGACTCAATATTATAGTGCGTGAATATGCATTATGCAGAATGTCCTGAAGTAACTCGACACCAGGGTGTTGCAATCACCCCTGCCGGCCATCATGTCATCATAAAGCCATAGCCATTCCTGACTTAGAATGGTGTGGTCCAAGACCACGTACATGATGCAATTCATCTCAAGTCACTAGCCATAAATGTGGTGATGCGTGCTCAAGTATATAAAATGCAATACAAGGGTAAATAAATGACATACTAGCCACCCAAATGTATATACGACATGCGAGAGATGTGGAAGTTCACAAAACATGAGTCACTCACTTCAACGATCTAACTCGGGTATTGTTCACAATAGCCTGTTGCATTTTTCTGCATAAAACACATATTTTCGGAAACCAAATGTTAAATGTTTTTACATAGAATTGTAGATAATAATTAAATGTATCTTTCTGAAAATTTTCAAGTACAACAGAGCTTGCACGCGCCCCCACGCGCTATCGAGAGAAGCCCCCACACTCATGTACCCGCAGGCAGATCTGGCGCGTGTGTTGCACGCGCCGATCGTCTTCCTCAGTAGCGTCCGACACGATAACGACTAGTCTTATGTTTTTTGCATTTTTCTCACTCATTTTAACCCCGTTTGAACCTACATCTCCCTCTTTCTCTACTCTACAGGATTATAACTTAAAATTTAACTTACCGTGCTATTTCAGGTGACCCACGCTCAATTTTTGACGAGTGCTCTTGTAGCTCCAGCATTCTCCCTTATTTTCTGGTGAAATCACTCCCTCTTGCTTCCAGAATATTCCTCATCCTCCTAAGAATAGGATTAACCCCTCAAAAGAGCTCAGGATTACCTTAACCCTTAAGTTTACTTCATCTTTATCCAAAAGCTCAAATTTATAGAAGAAATGGGCCAATCTCCTTTTTCCACCTCCCTTGCCACCTCAAGCCTATTCTTGAGGGTTCATGATGGCCACTCCAGCCGGCAGTTGGTCCGTTTGGTTACTCCGGCAAGTTCCGTTAAAGGTTTTCAATAATTGTGCTTTGGCCCGAAGTTTGGTATTTTTACACTGACCCCTGAAATTTTTTGAGATTTTAATCATTCACGTAACTTCTTATTTTAACCCCTGAATTCCTAAAAGGAGGTTCCTTTCATCATTTAGCGTCTCCTCAAACGTTTTTCCAATATTTTGAGAAATTACGTTTTTACCCAATTTTTTTTAGAACGGAGGTTTTAGTCCTTGACTCTCCCAACTTCTTTGGACATTTCTTATTTATTAAATTGCCTCCATGGCCTCAAAAAGATGTGGATGTTGTCTACGTATCTCGTCCTCTTTTTCCCATGTGGCTTCTTCGTAATTATGGTGCCTCCATAGCACTTTCACGAGTGGGATTGTCTTGTTCCTTAAAACTTGTTCTCTTTTGTCTAGAATCTCGATAGGCTCTTCAAGGTAGGCAAGATCCTCCCGTAGTTCAACGACGTCCTCGAAGATTTTCTGAGATGGATCCAGCTCATGCCTTCGCAATCGAGATACATGGAAGACATCATGAATGTTAGATAATGTTAAGGGCAGAGCCAGTCGATGCACAATCGATCCAACTCGTTCCAGCACTTCATATGGCCTGACATAACGGGGACTTAATTTTCCTTGTTTTTTACTCTGAACCATCAATTGAGTGGGTACAACCATTAAATATACTTTGTCGCCTTTTTGAAATTCCAAATCCCTTCGTCAGTTGTCCGCGTATGACTTTTGTCTGCTTTGAGTCGTTTTAATCCGTGCCTGGATGACCTTGATCCTTTCATTCGTCTTTTGCACTATTTTGGGTCCCAACAATTGTCATTCTCCTGTCTCCATCCAACAGAGGGGCATTCTACATTTTCGTCCTTATCCCCTCATAAGGTGCCATGCCGATGCAACTATGATAGCTATTATTATATGCAAATTCTATCAAAGGCAAGTGTTCTTCCCACCCCCCAGACAAGTCAAGTACGCACGCTCATAGCATATCTTCTAGGGTTTATATCATTCTTTTTGACTATCCGTCCGTCTAAAGGTGGTATGCCGTACTCATCTGAAGCCGTGTCCCCAAACATCCTTGCAAGCTTCCCCAAAATCTGGAGGTAAACCTCAGATCTCGATCAGACACTATGCTTACTGGTACCCCATGTAGCTTGATGATTTCCTTTATATAAAGTTGAGCCAACTTGTTAACTAGTTGACCAATCTTCATTGGTAAGAAATGTGTAGACTTAGTTAATCTGTCAACTATTACTCATATAGCATCATTTCCTGTAGATCCTCGGGGCAATCTTGTAACAAAGTCCATGATGATATGTTCCCATTTCCATTCTGGAATTTCTAAGGGTTGAAGCTTCCCTGTGGGTCTCTGATATTCGATTTTTATTCTTTGGCAAATATCACACCTAGCCACATGGCGAGCCATGTCCTTTTTCATCCCGAGCCACCAATATAAATCTCTTAAATTTTTATACATTTTGGTTGCACCTGGTTGAATGCTATATTTGGCTCGGTGCGCTTCGTTCAATATGGCTTGTCTTAATTCCTTGGCACTGGGCACATAAGCTCGAGTTTTAAATCGGAGTATCCTGTCAAGAAAACTGAAATTGGGGTGTTTAGCATGGCCTTGATCATCTACCCATGACTTTACCCTAGAATCTTCCAGAGTAGCTTGTCGAATTTGTTCTATTAGATAGGAGTGAATCACCAAACTGACAACGTAAACAGATTTTTTGTAGGAATCGCACTTACTGTCAACTAACTAAAGGTTTCCACCAATTCCCATTCCCGGGTCATCAAATTTGTTGCCAAGGCAGGTTCCTTCTTACTCAACACATCAATCACCACATTTGCTTTCCCAAGATGGTACTAGATTGTACAATCGTAGTCCTTCAAAAATTCCATCCATCGCCGCTATCTCATAATCAGATCTTTCTGAGAAAATAGGTACTTCAAGCTCCTGTGATTCGTAAAAACTTCAAATTTTTCCCCATACAAATAGTGCCGCCAAAGTTTCAAGGCAAACAATACTGCTGCCAACTTCAAATCATGAGTGGGGTAGTTTAATTCATGGTTTCTTAATTGTCAAGACCCATATGCAATTACCCTTCCATTTTGCATCAGAACACATCCCAAGCCTGTTCTCGAGACGTCACGATAGACTGAAAATCCTCCTGTTCCATATGGTATTCCTAAAACATGAGCAGAAGTCAACCTTTCTTTTAATTCGTGGAAACTGTTTTCACATTTCTGGCTCCACTCATATTTCACTCATTTCCTAGTGAGACATGTGAGTGGTGCAACAATTTTTGAAAATCCCTTGACGAATTTCTTGTAATACCCTGCTAAACCAAGGAAACTCTGAATCTCTGTTACTGTTGTAGGTCGTTTCCAATTTCAGACAGCCTCCACGTATGATGACTCAAAACCTCTGTTACTAAAACCTTTGTTCTAAGAAAAATCGGGTAAAAACGTAATTTCTCAAAACATTGGAAAAACGTTTGAGGAGATGCTAAATGATGAAAGGAACCTCTTTTTAGGAATTCAGGGGTTAAAATAAGAAGTTACGCGAATGATTAAAATCTCAAAAAATTTCAGATGTTAAAAGTGTAAAAATACCAAACTTCGGACTAAAGCGTAATTATTGAAAACCTTCAACGGAACTCACTGGAGTAACCAAACAGACCAACCCCCAGCTGTAGTGGCCATCATGAACCCTCAAGAATAGGCTTGAGGTGGCAAGGGAGGTGGAAGAAGAAGATCGGCCCATTTCTTCTATAAATTTGAGCTTTTGGATAAGGATGAAGGAAACTCAAGGGATTAAGGTAAGTCCGAGCTCTTTTGAGGGGTTAATCCTGTTCTTAGGAGGGTGAGGAATATTCTGGAAGCAAGAGGGAATGATTTCACCAGAAAATAAGGGAGAAAATAGATTGTCGGAGCCACAAGGGCACTCACCAGAAACTGAGCGTGGGTCACCTGAAACAGCATGGTAAGTTAAATTTTAAGTTATAATCTTGTAGAGGAGAGAAAGAGGGAGATGTAGGTTTAAACGAGGAGCAAAACAGAGTTCAAATGAGTGAGAAAAATGCAAAAAACAGAGGGCTAGTCGTTATCGTGTCGGACGCTACCAAGGAAGACGATCGGCACATGCAACGCACGCGCCAGATCTGTCTACGCCTACAACCGCGTGGGGGCTTCTCTCAACGGTGCGTGGGGGCGCGTGCAAGCTCCGTTGTACTTGAAAATTTTCAGAAAGATACGTTTAATTATTATCTACAATCCTATGTAAAAAAAATTAACATTTGATTTCCGAAAATATGTGTTTTATGCAAAAAAACGCAACAGGTTGTCGTGAACAGTACCCGAGTCAGATCGCTAAAGTGAGTGACTCATGTTTTGTGAACTTTTGCATTTCTCGCATGTCGTATTTACATTTGGGTGGCTAGCATGTCATTTATTTACCCTTGTATTGCATTTTATATACTTGAGCACGCATCACCACATTCATGGCTAGTGACTTGAGATGGGCTACATCATGTACGTGGTCTTGGACCACACCATTCCAAGTCATGAATGGCTATGGCTTTATGATGACATGATGGCCGGCGGGGGTGATTGCAACACCCTGGCGTCGCTACCATCGGGTTACTTCAGGACATTCTGCATAATGCATTTTCACGCACTATAATATTGAGTCATCTCACGTAGATATTTGTATCTAATTTGAGTGTTTATACCTCTGGAATATTCAACGTTCTAGGTGCAACAGATGTGGCAGGTACCTCAGTCCCAACCAATGACAAGAGAAAAAGCAGCAACTTAACGCATTTTCTACTATGTTTTATAAGCCTATGCTATTGTAAACCAAGCTTTAAGCAACCACCTTGTTGTACTACAATTTCTATTTGGATGTAGTAAGATTTAATCTTTATAAGAAAATTAAAGAATCTAAATATGGTAAATTTTTAAGTAACGTGTGTATGATCCATGTTAAATTCTAAAAGAAAACATTATTCAATTTCAAATTCGTTTATCGTTGTAAGAAGGAAAATAAGTTAAGACTATTTTTACCATCTTTTACTAAAAGGTTGGTCTCTGGAAAGTTCATAAGGAAATAGGGAAAATTAAATAGTGATTAATTTTTTAGTGGAATCACGTATTTACAAACTATTATTACAATCATCAATATTAAGAGACCTATGGTTCATATTTTCGTACGTTGGGTTTTCCATATTTAAACACCAAGTATATGAACATGTGAACTTGAGTTATCCTCATTATAAAGGAGATTTCTCTACGTGGTATTACTTTGGACACTTGAGTATAAGTTATGGAATCCCAAGGTACATGGCAATAATGAGTTTTGAAAGTTACCAATTTAAATCATTCTTTCCATACGTGAAGAACCAAGATTTACATCCCGCAACGAGCGATAGGAAGGACCGAAACAACTTACCCTGATGGGTCTACGCGAACTTCCCCAGGGGTCACTCATCCTTGAGCTTACCCAACTCAAGCACGCTTAACCCGCGAGTTATTTGCCTACATTCAGCCCAAAAAGTATCCGTTGGTGGTGTTTCCTTCCTTACTTATTCTCGATATATACTACCCTTCTCTGCGCTCTTGGGGTATTACATTCTCCCCCCTTTGAGCACATGACGTCCTCATCATGCGACCTTACAATTGGTCCCAGATCTTCTCCCCTTTGGAGGTTGTCATCCTAAAAACCTACCAAGAGTCGCTTCTTGCTTAGTCCCTCGCACCCCGGCACCACTCCCCGCCCTCATCGGACCGCCTTCTCTAAGAGTCGGCTCTGATACCACATGTAATATCCCACATCGAGCAATAAGAAGAACCAAAACAACTTACTCTGATGGGCCTACGCGAACTTCCCAAGGGGTCACCCATCCTTGAGCTTCCTCAACTCAAGCACGCTTAACCCGGGAGTTCTATGCCTACATTCAGCGCAAAAGGTATTCAGCTGGTGTTATTTCCTTCCTTACTTATGCTCGATATATACAACCCTTCTCTGGGCTCTTGGGGTATTACAATAATAGACCAAAAACTAATGCATGCACTGGAAGAAGAAAAATGGGTTCTTATGATGTCAAGCACTTCAAAGGAATCAAAAGACAATTCAAATCATGGTAAATGAAAGGATAATATGGGCGGTAATACTCCCAAACAGTTACAGCTCTCCCTAGAACTTCAAGCAAGATCCCAAAACAGTGAAAAGGCATTTATTGTCCTTACAGTTCTAACATTTGATGTAGACAATTTTCCAAATTGAAAACATATTTAGACTGGCTTGTATTCACTTCCACAGTTCTTTTTTTTGTTTTTTCTTTAACACATAATAATGCTAAAGAAAGATTTAATTCCCTTTCATTCACTATCTTAATACCTTGCAGTGGAAGCAAATAATAATGCTAAAGAAAAAAAATTTAATTCCCTTCAATTCACTATCTTATAACTCTCCTACGAATACCTTGTTTTCCAATTTTGTACTGCTAGCAATATGACCTGCTCCCAAGACCACTTGCCTTCCTGATACCGTACTTACCTCTCTCCATCATAATCTTTTAAGAGAGTGGAAAAATTGCACTAAAGCCATTTCAAGTATATCAAAATTGCACCATTTTTAAGAGAGTGTACCTGTAACACTCCGTTATTTGAGAATTTTATTTTTAATATACCAAGTAAGTGCCTTAAGTCATTTTATGTTAGGAATCGGAAGTCCGTGACAAATTGCGGCGAAGTCGACAATTTAATGTTAATAAGTCGAGTACATAGTTTTTATGGAATTATTTATTTTAATTAATATATGCAAATTAGTTATGTAAAGTAAGAGATAACGATTCCTGAGCTAGTATGGGATTGGTTAAGAAGTTAAATTATGGAAATTAAGTGTTTTGGTTGAAAAGTTTAAGTCAAGGGTCTAAGTGATGAGTGGGAGATGTTGAAAAGTCAAAATAGCCAAATGAAGCCAATTCAAATGAGTTTCTCGGCAGATTAAGGGAAGGCTTAAGTGTAGATCTTCTAGAAGCTTGAAGTTAAGGACTTAAGCTTTAAGTAAAAGGTGAGGATAAAGGTCTTCTAGAAGCTTAAAGTTAAAGACTTAAGCTTTAAGTGAAGGGAGAGGATAAAAACCTTCTAGAAGTTTAAAGTCAAAGACTTAACCTTTAAGTAAAGGGTTGAATTGGGTGTAAAATATGCATATTAATTTGTTGATATGAGCAAATTTTGTGGTGGAGGTTTAAGTTAAAGTTTGTGCATAAATATAAAAGAGGAAAATATGGGAAGGAAGAGAAGCATCTAGTCGTGAGTCTCCATCTTCTTTCTCCTTAGCTTCAAGTTCTTCCAAGCTTTTTGGATCAAGTGATTTGGCAAGATTAAGGGAAAATAATCCATAAGAAGGCAAGTTCCTTGGTCCCTTTCTCTCATTTAAATTCAGGTTCTCTCTCTCCTTTCTTTGATTTATGATCAATAATTCCTCTCTTGATTTTAAAGTTGTAAAACTCCCAAAATACATGTTTTTTTAATCCAAGTGCAAGGAAAGCCTTGTAAGGCTTGATAAAGTGAGTTTTAAACATGGAAATTGATTTTTTTGTAAGGAAATGCAATTTCAAGACTTAAGAATACCCAAACTTTGTTTTATCTATTTTATCCTCCTTGTTTTCTTTTCTTGTGTGGTCTTTTTTCTAGCCAAAGTGGGGTTTGAACCACCCCATGATTGTAAAGGAATGGTGCTTTTCAATTAGAGTTAGGGCACATCAAAAATTGGCCTTTGTGTGCCTCGATCTCGGTTGAGAGTATGATTCCAAAGGTCTCTTGATATCAATAGTGTTCAAATTCCATGGCTTTTAAGCCTATATTAGCTGGAAATGAATCATTAGCCATGTTAAGAAACGAAAGTATTAATAGCTCCTAAAGAAATTAAAACACGTAATAACCTGGCCAAGCTAATGTGTGAAATGTGCATCTGGGCATGAGACTACATTAGCATATGCATTCTTAGATATATCTTGCATGTGTTATGAACATGGCTTATTTTTGTGCACATGAACTGAAGTATGAGAACTGTTAAATGTGTCTTGTATAACAACTGTACTCCTTTTTCCACAAGTTGAAGCGCACGGCGGATTATTCCGCGAGGTTTAGTTAAGAGCCATGGCTTGCGCCCATTTGGTGACGACCATGGGCAAGGTTACTCCCTCTTGGTGACAACCAGAGGTTGAGAGGGACTTCGGTCCTAAGTTAGTTATGTTCACTGTTTCTGTGATTGTAGGTATTAAGGCTCATGCCAGTCATATTTAATCTATGTGGACCGAAAGGCCATATGTGTTACCGGCATGCATTTATATCTATTTATGGCATGTTATGCGTGAATGTTCGCACATGGGTGAGTGAGTGGATGTAGTTAATGCCTCCCAATAGAATGGTCAACATTCACTTCTCATATCTCTCTCCATTTATGAATTATGCGATTAAGTTTGAATTTTATGCTTGTTGAGCTTTGTGGCTCATGCTTGTACTCCTCACCATTTCAAGTAAGGGCAAGAGAATAGCTACCGGGGAGTCTAGTGGAGCAAAGGACTAGCGTGCGTGGTCGGGGTGCCCTCAAACCTAAAAGATTTTTGGGATCATTTTTTAGAATACATGCTCACCTTTCACTTTTGGAAAGTTGTATGTAATATGTGGATATGGGACAAGTAGTTTCGTATGATGTGTGCACACCTCAAGTATGTTTTGAGGCTTTTGATGAATTACTAATGAATGTTATTTTGAGCTTGTTCCTCAGTTTCTATGTGAGTCAGGGTGGGTTGTCACCCCAAGAGCGAGAGTTATCTATATGACTGGAAAAAAAAAACCCATACGTGACTCACATAAAAACTGAGAAACTAGCTCAAAATAACATTCATTAGTAATTAAAAGGGAGCATGTATTCCACAAAATGATCCCAAAAATCTTTTAGGTTTGAGGGTGCCCCGACCACGCACACTAGTCCTTTGCTCCACCAAACTCCCCGATAGCTATCCCCTTACGCTTACCTGAAATGGTGAGGTCCGTGAGGAGTACAAGTATGAGTCACAAGGCTCAGCAAACATAAAATTCAAACTTAACCGCAGAATTCATAAATAGAGAGAGATATGAGTAGTGAATGTTGATCATTCTATTGGGAGGCATTAACTACATCCACTCACTCACCCATGCACGAACATTCACGCATAACATTACATAAATAAATACAAATGCATGCTGGTAACACATATGGCCTTTCAGCCCACATAAATTAAATACGTACCGACCTGAGGCTTAATACCTGCAATCACAGAAACAGTGAACATAACTAACTTAGGACCAAAGCCCCTCCCAACCTTTGGTCGTCACCAAATGGGCACAAGCCATGGCTCGTAACTAAACCTCACGGAATAATCCGCCGTGCACTTCAACTTGTGGAAAAAGGAGTACAGTTGTTATACAAGGCACAGTTAACAGATCTCATACTTCAGTTCATGTGCACAAAAATAAGCCATGTTCATAACACATGCAAGATATATCTAAGAATGCATATGCTAATGTAGTCCCATGCCCATGATGCACATTTCACGCATTAGCTTAGCCAGGTCATTACGTGCTTTAATTTCTTTAGGAGCCATTAATACTTTTGTTTCTTAACATGGCTAACTAGTGTTCTAAAACGCGGCCGCCTAGGTGTCGCTTAAGCACTAGGCGGCCCTTGGCCGCCGCGATTACAACCAAATCAACCCCTCTAGGCGTCGGCCCAATTAATGGGGCCCAATCGGCGGCCCAGGTCGTGCCTAACCGCCTGGGTTGCGGCCTGGGTCGTTCACTCTCTCTCGTCAGACACGGCTTGGACTTGTCGCCGCCTGGGTCGCGCACGGCTTGGATTTGTCGTTGCCTGGGTCATTCACTCTTTCTCGTCAGACGTGATCTGGACTTGTCGCCGCCTAGGTCGTTCACTCTCTCTCGTCGGATGCAGCCTGGACTCGTCACCTTGCTCTTTGCTGCTTGCTGCGCCATCTTTGTCCTTGCTCCTTGCTTGCAGCAAGCTATCTTCCTCCTTACTGTTTGCGGCAAGCAGCAAGTTATAGCAAGCAACAAGCATCATCTTCTTATTGTCATTGCTTGTTCATTTTAAATAACATCAAAAAGTAAAATAAAAGATAAAAAATTCCTAGGCGCTAGGCCCCCGTCAGCCGCCTGACTAGTGCCTAGCACGTTTTAAAACACTGTGGCTAATAATTCATTTCCAACTAATATAGGATTAAAAGCTATGGAATTTTAACACTATTGATATCAAGAGACCCTTGAAAGCATACTCTCAACCAAGATCGAGGCACACAAAGGCCAATTTTTTATGTGCCCTAACTCTAACTTAAAAGCACCATTCCTTTACAATCATGGGGTGGTTCAAACCCCACTTTGACTAGAAACAAGACCCCACAAGGAAAGAAAACAAAGAGGATAAAATAGATAAAACAAAGTTTTGGTATTCTTAAGTCTTGAAATTGCATTTACTTACAAAAAAATCAATTTACATGTTTAAAACTCATTTTATCAAGCCTTACAAGGCTTTCCTTGCACTTGGATTAAAAAAACGTGTATCTTCGGAGTTTTACAACTTTAAACTCAAGAGAGGAATTATTGATAATAAATGAAAGAAATGAGAGAGAACTTGAATTTAAATGAGAGAAAGGGACCAAGGAACTTGCCTTCTTATGGATTATTTTCCCTTATTGCTAAATCACTTGATCCAAAAAGCTTGGAAGAACTTGAAGCTAAGGAGAAAGGAGATGGAGACTCATGGCTAGATGCTTCTCTTCCTTCCCATATTTTCCAGCTTTTCCTCTTTTATATTTATGCACAAACTTTAACTTAAACCTCCACCACAAAATTTGCTCATATCAACAAATTAATATGCATGTTTTACACCCAATTCAACCCTTTACTTAAAGGTTAAGTCTTTGACTTTAAACTTCTAGAAGGTCTTTATCCTCACCCTTTACTAAGCTTAAGTCTTTAACTTCAAGCTTCTAGAAGGCTTTTATCCTCACCCTTTACTTAAAGTTTAAGTCTTTAACTTCAAGCTTCTAGAAGATCTACACTTAAGCCTTCCCTTAATCTGCCGAGAAGCTCATTTGAATTGGCTTCATTTGGCTATTTTGACTTTTCAACATCTCCAACTCATCACTTAGACCCTTGACTTAAACTTTTCAACCAAAACACTTAATTTCCATAATTTAACTTCTCAACCAAGCCCATACTAGCTCAAGAATCGTTATCTCTTACTTTACATAACTAATTTGCATATATTAATTAAAATAAATAATTCCATAAAAACTATGTACTCGACTTATTAACATTACATTGTCGACTTTGCTGCAATCCATCATGGACTCCCGATTCCTAACATAAAATGACTTAAGGCATTAAGGCTTGGTATATTAAAAATAAAATTCCCAAATAATGGGGTGTTACAATACCAACAATAAGTTCACAAGAATAGAGAATAAACACCCTATAGCAATTAATACAAGCATTTTATATATGAAAATAAAGTCCTCCATAAAGTAAAATCCTCCAACATAATATTACTCCAACAGTCAGGTAAGCTAGAATTGAATTGTTTATCCTTCTAGGAATCCAAATTAAATCATAAACAAATAATAAGAAGTGAAAATAAAACACAGAGTTAGGTTCAAGATAAAGAGCTACCAGTTTTTTTTTTTTTTTTTCAGAAAAAATATATGCCAATATTTTTCAATAGGATTACACTCCCTCCATAATTCATGTGATAACAGCAATGGCCTTTTTGCAGAGATCCTACCAACTGACCTAGTCAACACGGAACCCAATTTTTCATTCTATTACCTAGATGTTTCTCAGAAAACCTGACAAACATTAATTCTGCAATGTTAACATATCATGACACGCTAAAAAAAACAGAGTAGGTATCACCAAGTCTCAATCTCACTAGGTACAGTTGGCTAATTGGATACTAGCTTGCTAATCATTGTGTCTAGAATCCATCAATAGTATATTAGATTATTAGATGATTTATTTATCTTTTTTTAGTTTATCTTTCTAGATGTTTGAGTTATAGTTGGTTCAGTTTTATCTTGCTATCTCTTACAAGGTTTATTTTTTCCTGACAAGATTATAGTTATACGATTTGGATAGGATTCATAATCATGTAATAGTTAGGATTAGATAGGCACACTATGTATTTAGAAAATTCACACATTTGATTATTGAGTACAAGTTGTTGTTCCCCCCCCCCCAAAAAAAAAAAAAAAACTCTTGGGCGCTCGCGCAGCTTTACTTCTTTCATATGCTGCTTCTGCTGCTTCTTTCCCTAATTCCTTCTCATTCTTCACCGCCCTTTTGGTTGTTTTGCATCTTAGAAAGGAGAGGCTTCCTAAAGGAACTTACTATAAGCTCTCGTCTAGAAAAATCAGCCCACGCAAGATTTAGCTCCAAAGCTTATATGGTAGAGCTTCCAGATGATCCTCAAATCAGTCCTATTTTTAATGTTGCTAACTTGTATGATTTCCATGGATTTAATGGAGAGAATGACAAAGCTACCACAAAGGAATGGGTTAATCAATTGCCGAAGAAGAGAAGTTATTGAAGAAGTGCTTGACAAGAAAGAGGCTCGTTCTTGACGAGGCAATATTTATCATTGATTTCTTGTGAAGTGTTTCGACAAACCTCCAACAGAAAGCACTTGCATATCTGAAGAAGAATTGCAAAAAATTGATCCTAGCATTTATGATCAATACATCCAAATTTTCTCCTCAGAACTGAGTTCCTTTTCAACCCAGGGAGATTTATGCAGGAGCAGTTTTTTCTTTTTTTCTTTTTTTTTTTTTTTTTGTGGTTAGTATTTGTATTTTATTTTTATTTGTTCAATTCTTCTTATTATTTAAGTTATTAGGTTTTAAATACTTCATTATTTATTAGCTTTAATAAGTAGTCATGTGACTAGCATGTGACTTTTAAAATAGATAGATTCCTAAATTTAGATGGATTCCTTTGTGATCAAGGATTAAGGATTAGGATCTATTATAGCTGTACCCTAGTATAAATAGTCTTTTAAGAGACTTTGTAGGTAGCCGTTTTATTCTATTTTAACTTTGAGGATTTCTTAAACCCTAATTTTAAGATCTCCATTCCAAAATTGATCCTACACTGTTTTTGGCCAATTTTTGCACTTGTATTTGCTTATCCTGCCTCCCATACCGCATGAAGGTATTTTCCATCAAGAAGTGCAAAATGACTAGCATATCCTCTAGCAAATTTACATCTAGACTCACAGAAAATGAAAATTGAGGGGAAAGTTGCTTTCAAAGTTTTGAGCATTGACAAAGAATATGTTTTTATTTTACAAGTTACATTATAAACAAGGCACAAAGGGCATGGCATCTATTTGCAAAAAGGACTGAAAGAGGCTCAGAACTAAAACAGAACCAGAAACCTATACAACACTACTACTCCAAAAATATAAATATGAATAAAAATTTGCAACAATAGAGAATACACAATCAAGAACCAACTACACAAAATTGACAAGAACTTGCTTTTCAATTGGAGCATTCTATAGAGTCCATCAAAGAACATGAAGCAGTAAAACTGAAGCTTTTTCCTTCCTACAAAGTACAAACCCATTGAAGCACCCCTCCAAGCTTGAACAAAGTGCTTTATTGCAAACACTCAAATAGTGAAAGAAAGGTTAAGAATAAAAGACCAAAGATCTATGGCGATGGATAAGTACATGGTCAACCTCTCACCAGCAATAAAGAAGCACAACACAATGTTTTCAGGAGTTTCAACTCTCAGGGATTGAATGCTGAAAAGGTTAATCTCTAGCACTAAAGCTTGTCACCTAACAGATAGGCCTTAAATAGTTTATTATATCTGTTATTGACCAAATAAGTTATGATGTCTCCAGTGCAGTAAGTCAACAAGTCATGGACTTATGAGCTACCTTAACATAACTGAAAAGGGAACACACTTTATTCCCGCATCAGAAACATTGTTACTGTTTCTCTTCTAGGCAGGTAAAGAATACAGAGGATTAAGTTGCAGAGCCAAAATAGAGGCAATAAAAAGAAAGGAACTTAAATAGTTAAATTCAATAAGAATTTGGCTAATATCATGGCAACAAAAAATTTAGATAGATTTAAATTAAGGGTCGCAAAAAAATATAAAAGAAATTACTTGGGGTTCACAAACTCCTTTATAGCACCGCCGGTTTTCTCAAGCTCCTCAATGTAAGGGCCAAGTTCAAGAATCAACTGCAAGGCAAGTGTGACTGTAAATGTCAAGGCCAAGCATAGACTATAGTAATGGGCTGACAAGAATCATTAGAAATCATCTATTAATCTACAAATGCATCCGCATGCATAAATATATTTGAGGTCATTAAAATACAAGAGTCATGAAGACCCACATGCTTTCAGAAAGTATTTACAGTAGCATTTTAATGCATGTAGAAACATACTTGGTTTATGTTTCCAGGAAAAGGAGAATAGCCTGTCTCACAGTTGACATCACCATCAGGGTGTCCAGTTGATCTGAGCAAAGGATCTAGCTGATTGTATTCCACATTAATCACCATTGTCCTACCTGAAGCCAAGTATTTTTTACTAATTACTAAGTTTAGTATTGATTATAAACTTGTTTAAACATGATGCATAGAAGTGAATATGGCAATCCATGATTACAGTTCTGGATCTTTTGTTTTTTTATCAGACAGTTCTGGGTTCAAGAAATAGAAAAAATCAATAAATAAATAAAATAACCAACAACGCAAACAATATAAAAGAGTTGTTCTTATGTAAGCATGCATGCACATGCGTGAGATAAAGTAAATGGAAAGATTAAAAAAAATTGCCAAATCGGTATTCATATGGAAGCTGATACAAACACATTGTCAGACCAATAACACAGGCCTTTAGAGTATATTCCATTTCACCATACAGACCCTAAAAATCTAAGTTGTGCAAGACATAAGAAGTGCTTGAAAGAGAACCTCATGCAAGTATAAAATCTAAATCTTGTACTACAAATATTGAGAGAAAAGGCATCTACAAACCTTAAGAAAATGAATTCTCTCTCTTGATCAGGTTGCCTCATGGGGATATTTGATCCAACTTTTTTGTTTTATAAGAAGATAGTTCTTGTAAGAAAAGGCTGGATTATAAATTCCCCATGAGGCACAATACCTTTTCTTTGTTTTCATTCTTTGTACAAAAGTACAAAAAAATGTTGTCATGTGTTCAATAATGACTATTGCCTTACCACTAATTCCAAATAACTTGTTAGAAAAGGCACCAAACAATGTATATCAAGCTTTCCTACACTCAGCCTCACATGAAAACATATGAACAGACTAAACAAAGGTACAGCAAGACACAGAACAAGAATGCACACCAAAAGTAACAGGAAACAAACACATATGGCAACGCTTCAATCCAAGACCCCAAACTAGAGCTTTCATACCATGTTACATTACCCAGATCCTAAAGCTTGTGATACTACAAAAAAAAAGAAGCCCACAAAGTTTACATCAAGCTTTCCAACAATGGTAATAACAAACATTCTCTGGAAGCGCTACAATGAATCAATTGGAGAGGCAGGCCGCACAAGTTTAGACCCATGGGTCTTAAATCAAAATTGTGGTGAAAGGAAACTGAACACGAAGTATAAAAAATACATTTTAAATCAACAAAAACATTTTAATAACCATAAGAACGTTCCCAAAAAGAATGCATACTAGTTATGGCAAAAAGCTTGCCTTTAAAACATTTAAGGAGATCCAAATAGACAGACAGATTCTACACTATGATCATCAACCTACATTAACCTCCTTCACCTCCTCTGGGATTTTCAGTTACCATAAATTCTTAAAGGAAGTTTGAAAGTTACTAATATAGAGAGAAAAAGATGGCAAATTTAACTCTTTTAGGAATTATTTTCCACTTCTTTCCTTTTGACTAGAAAACTTCATAGTTATTGTAGTTTTTGATAAAAAAATCAACATCCATACATTCAAAATTGACAAAATCATATGTATGGTACAGATGTAACCGCTCCATTGGAGTCAGTTTTGTCTTAGAAAACTGCCAAATAAGATAGTGGGAAAAGAAATATCCTAAGGATAAAATTATAACAAACTGTATACCAAAATAGAATATTCAAAACTAAATAATTACATATTTTCTACACTCCCTATCAAGCTAGGTAGTAAATGTTAAGTAAACCCAACTTGAATCTCATATCCTCAAACTTGATCATCGACAGAGCCTTGGTTAGAATGTCTACAATATAAAGAGCAGTAAGTATGTAGGAAATATTGATAGTTCCATCTTTAACCTTTTTCTTTTATAAAGTGTCTATCTATCTCCACATGTTTAGTTCAATCATGATGAACTGGATTTTCAGTTATGCTTATAGCAGCTTGATTATCACACAATATGTTAGTTTGATTACCTAATACAATTTTAAGTTCAAGAAGCAATTGCTTTAACTACATTCCTTCGTATATTCCATATGTCATTGCTCGAAATTCAACTTCTGCACTACTTCGAGCCACAACTGTTTGCTTCTTGCTGCGCCAAGTTACCAAGTTTCCCCATGCATGAGTACAATATCCAAAAGTTGATCTACGATCAGTAACAGAACCAGCCCAATCTGCATCAGTGAATACCTCAATATTCCTCTTATTTGTCTTCTTAAAGTACAGACCTCCCCCAGGAGTTTTCTTTAGGTATCTCAAAATGTGATACAATCAGTTCATATGCTCTTTAGTGGACTTGTTCATAAATTGACTGGCTACACTTACTGGAAAACATATATCATGCCTTGTATGTGACAGATAGATAAGTTTACCAACCAGTCTCTAATATCTTCCTTTATCAATAGGAGCATTTTTCCTTTCCTCTATCTTTAGTTACAATCTCCATTGGAGTATCTGAAGGTTTGCATCCAAGTATTATAGTTTCCTTAAGTAGGTCAAGAACATACTTATATTGAGAAACTACAGTACCTGTCTTGGATCTTGCAATTTCCATCCCAAGAAAATATTTCAGATTTCCCAAGTCTCCAACTTCAAATTCATTTGCAAGAAATCTCTTGAGTTTGCTAATCTCCTCGTCATGATCTACTGTTAGGATTATATCATCCACATACACAATAATAATAGATATTCTTCCACTAGGAGAATTGTTTATAAACAAAGTATGATCAGACTGACATTGTGAATAACCAAACTTCTTTACTATTTTAGTAAATCTGTCAAACCAAACTCTAGGAGACTGTTTGAGACCATAAAGAGATTTCTTCAACTTACAGACTTTCTTTGAATTTTTTTGATTCTCAAGACCTACAGTTATCTCCATGTACACCTCCTCTTCTAAATCTCCATTGAGAAAAACATTCTTGATATCTAATTCATGTAATTTCCAATCATGATTCACTGCAAGAGATAAAAGTACTCAAATTGTATTTAATTTAGCAATAGGAGCAAACGCCTCTTGATAATCAATACCATAAGCCTATGTGACACATTTAGCAACTAATCAGGCTTTGAACCTTTCAACACTTCCATCTTCTTTGTGCTTAATAGTAAAAATCCATTTGCATCCAACTGGATTCTTTCTAGGAGGCAAATTGACTACATCCCAAGTTCCATTCTTTTCAAGTGCTCTAATTTCTTCATTTATAGCTTGCTTCCATTCAGGTATCTAGAAAGCTTCTTGTATATTATTAGGAACTTGAATATCTGTGAGTTTAATAGTAAAAACACAGTATTCTAGGGACAACCTCTTGTAAGATAGGAAATTGCAGATGGGGATACTTTGTGCGGGACTTTACACCTTTTCTTTAGACAATTGGTAGATCAAGATCATCTAAATTCACCTCTTTAGAATTAGAAACAATGTTACCTTTTTGTCTCTCTTTTGGAATTGAATTTGGATCAGCTTCATGGTTAGTAGTGAGTTGCACTTGTTCTTCTACATGTCCTTGATCTTTCTTTCTTCTAGAATAGACAATTAACTCTTTGTTGTTAACAATTGAAGGAGTACTCAAAGGTTGTAACTGCTATAACAAAACACTCAAATGCTGTAAATTTGACGGATTTTCAGTAACATGAGACTTTGGACTAGGAGTAGGTTGTAAATTTGACCGATTTTCAATGACAGAAGACTTTGGAATAGGAGTAGAAGGAAGGACAATAGTAGGAGATGATTCAAAATCCCAAAACCAAAATTCTTCTGAATTCTCACTCTCCCCCTAAATGTTGGTTTTGGAATAATAAGGCTCTTTTTCTAGGAACATAACATCCATAAAATGATAGAATTTCTTTGTGAGAGGGGAATAACACTTATATCCCTTATGATTTGGAGTATAACCGAGGAAGATACATTTAATGGCTCTAAGATCAATTTTATCTCGATTTTGATGAGGAATATGGACAAAAAAAGTACAACCAAACACTTTAAAAGGTATAGGTGAGATGAGACAACTAGTAGGATATGCCTTGAGAAAGACTTGACATGGAATCTGAAATTTGAAAACTCGAGAAGGCATTCGATTAATAAGATATGTAGTAATAAGAACAACATCCCCCAAAAAAATTTTAAGCACATGAGAGGATATCGTAAGACATCTAACAAATGTCTGTTTTTCCTTTCAATAATTCCATTTTGTTAAGGGATAGTAGGACACGAGCTTTGATGGACTATACCTTCTTGAACTAGATATGCCCCAAGAATAGAATTAAAATAATCTTTGGCATTGAGTTTGAACCATGATGTAGAAGTTTTTGAATAGTTGGCCTACATCGGATTTTTCTTTTATGAGAAATACCTATGAGACACTAGAGTGGTCATCTATGAACATAACAAACCATCTTACCCCGATTACACTTTTAATTTTAGAAGGTCCACATCATTGCGAATTAATGAAAAATGATGACATTCTTGGTACGTTTGATGTGGATAAGAATTACGAACATGCTTAGATAATTGACAGGCTTCACATGTAACATCAACTGAATTTTTATTAAATAAGGATGGAAAGAGTTCTTTGAGATACAAAAGACTAGGATGACCCAAATGATAGTGCCATAACATAATTTCACTATCATTACTAGACCTAAGAGTTGAAAATGAACATTTCCCATCAACTGTCTTCTAGAGGACTCAATCACTTTGAACATATAGAGTCCTGAATGCAATCAACACTACCGATCATCTGTTCGAATTCAAATCCTAAAAAGCACAATGATTTGGGAAAAATTTAGAAACACAATTCTTTTCCTGAGCAAGATAACTAGATAGTAGATTACAATCCAACTTTGGAACCAATAAAACTAATTCAAGTGTAAAGTTCTTGGAAAGGATAATAGAACTTGTACTAGACACTCCTGATATGGAACCATCAGCAATATGCATAGTGTAATTTTTAAAACACAAGGTTGGAAATCTTAGATTAGAGATATATTACTAGTCATATATCAGAAGCTCCAAAATCAACTATCCAAATACCATTGTTGTCCACCTTTTTAGCCTTAAGTGCAATTAGAAAATTACCTCTTCAGGCTATTGTAGCTATTGTTGAATGGGCAGTGGTTGGACTGATTGATGTTTGTTAAGCTTATGAAATTAAATATTGAAGAATTTCCAGTTGTTCTTTGCAAAATTGACCATTTGGAACTTCAATAGAATTCTCCTCTACTGTAGTGTGATGTCCATGACTTTCTTAGTTCTTGGTTTCCAATAAGTGGGTTTGCCATGGATATTTCAACAAGTATCTCGGGTGTGTCCTGCCTTTTTGCAATGATCACACCAGGGTCTTCTTTCTTGGTGCGGTGAGCATCCATTCCTCGAGAAAGCATGGCAGAAACTTCAGTAGTTAGTAGTTTGATTGGAAGTGCCCATCATCACCTTCTTTCTACTTTCTTCACATCGCACTTCTAAGGCAACTTCATGCAGATTTGGTAGAGGTTTGATGGCCAATATCTGCCCCCCGACTTCATCTAAATTCTTGTTAAGACCCAACATAAGCTTATAAATTTGTCTCTTCTCAACAATCTTCTTGTACTTTCCAATACCGGTTTGACATTTCCATGTTGTTGTCTCATACATATCAAGTTATTACCAATATCTTATCAGTCGACTAAAATATTGGGCGACGATGAGATCCCCTTGACAGAAATCGTGGAGAATTCCTTCAATTTCGAAGGCTTCTGCTGCATCTTTCGTGTTGGGGTATGTCTCATTGGCAGCTGTTCAAATTTCGTGTGCCATCTTGTAGAGAATAAAATTTTCACCGACCTCATTTGTCATGGAGTTGATAAGCCATGACATAACCATATTGTTCTCTGTTTTCCACGCCTTGTACATTAGATCATCGGTCTTCAATTTAGGGCCAGCACCAATGAGATAATCATCCTTTCCTCAACCACAAATGAACATCATGATTGAATGAGTCCACTGCAGATAATTGTGGCCATTCAGTTTATGTCCAATAATAAGAAGATCAAAGGAATTGGATCCTCTTGTTGGGGTCGAAACTGAGGGAATTTGAGAGGAAGAAAAAACTTTAATAGTGGATGCCATTGCAAATGAAAACACAAGAGAAACAGGACCCAAATGTTTGGTGGAATAGAAATGGAATCAGGTACAGAATTGAGAAGAACAAATCGAAGTTATCATATGCAGATTTGGAATGAACAAATCGGTGTTAGGATTGCTCTGATACCATATAGTTTTTGACATAAAACCAACATCCATACATTTGAAATTGACAAAGTGGTATGGTACAAATATAACCACTCCATAGGAGTCGGTTATGTTTTAGAAACTGTTGAACAAGGCAGTGGGAAAAGAAATGTCCTAAGGATAAAATTATAACAAATTGTACACTAAAATAGAATATTCAAAACTAAATAATTACATATTTTCTACAGTTATTTTAGTAGCTCATGTTCCAGGTGCAAAAGAATTGGCGTACTAGCATATTAGTAAAAATATTCCTCTTAAATATAAACCTCATAGCTCATAGCAACTTAACAGCAGCAGTGCACAAAAGAGAAGGATTATTATGGATGATATTACCATCACTGTGAGTAAGCTTGGCAATTCCTCCAATAGCTTCCTTAGCTTTGCGAGGCACAGCAAGAGAATTAACATGGTATTGTTTGGAAGCACTCACACCAAGTGATGCTGGAATTGCCTAAACAAGTGGAAAAGAAAAGGAGATAAATGCATTCACTTCACAGGGAAACCAAGGGAATGGAAGGAATAAAGCAAATACATATATATATATATAATGATAAGAAATAAAAATAATAACAATAATAAAATGAACCTTGAAGAGAAGTCCATTTGTATCTTGGAAAAACAGAACCCATCTCAAGCCAGCATCCCTCCTGATAAATCATGGATACAGTGAAAATGATGAAATGCACAAACGAAAAAAGTTGAAATTATGGAACTCGACAACTATGACCTTAATGACTAATGTCCAAGAAATAAATTTTAGTCTCTAAGCTTTAGAATTCAAACACAAACAAGGAGAGAGACTCAAGCCATTTGTCTATATCATAACTGTATATTCCTCAGGTAAGTGTATGGAAGTAGGATTTTTCAATGGAAAGAAAAATTGAAAGTAAGGAACTTTGTTTCAGTAATTTCAAAATTTATATAGAAAACATTTATTTTCCTTTCTTGTCACAAATCATAGTTCCAAAACAAAGAGAGAGAGACAACCATTTGTCTATATCATAACTGTATATTTCTAAGGTGTGTGTTTGGAAGTAGGATTTTTGAATGGAAAGAAAAATTGAAAGTAAGGAACTTTGTTTCAGCAATTTTAAATGTATATAGAAAACCTTTATTTTCCTTTCTTGTCACAAATCGTAGTTCCAAACAAAACATAACAATGAGGAACTTTGTTTTCTAGCTAAAAAACTTCATAGACCATGCATGGGAGATCATCCTCATGTAAAGAGGATTGCACAACAATAGAGCTTTTAAATCTTGAGTGGCTAGTTATGATAGCAGAATTCATGTAAAAATAAAAAAAGTACATAGAAGAAGAGCAAAATTCAGAAGTATGGACAGAGTAGCTTACCATGTCTTCAAAAGGCCACTGGAATAAAGCAGTGAATGAACATCACCATGACCATGAGGCTTTGTCTACAGAACAGAGAAGTGATAGGAGAAAAATCATCATGAAGAGTATCAAGAACACATGATATTGCTGAGAAGTGTGCATGATTATTCAAATTCAATATCTGGCAAAAAAATTAAACAAATTAGATGGATATATAAAATTACCTGAATTCTGTATTCATTATGTGGGTCCACAGCAAGTCTCGCATCATTATCATCTACACAAGCAACTTTTTCCTGAAAGTTAAAGGCAACATGCCTTATGGTTCATTAGGCAACAATTGTAAACTTTGTCAAGCAAATTTTACTCATGATCAGTGTTATACCTGCTTTAGAAGTGTAACTTGAGAAGGACTCATTCCAAAGTAAGCATTTGATTCCAAAAGTTCAAGAGTACGTGCATGAGTGTCATCAGATGTCATTATAACAAAAGGAATCTGTCTTTGACATGCCCCTACAAACACAAAGCAACAGTGTTGGTTGAAAAAGACATGGAGCTCTTTGGTTTTTAACCTACTATGCCTTCAGTGACAATCATAACGAGGGACTGTAAAAATCGCCCTCCAATAGGATAAACAGCATAATACAATAACCTCCCCTAATGGTAGCATGTCTTATCTACCACAAAATACAGCATTGTTCAACGCAAGTACTTTCTGCAATAATATATGTATATAATCTCATTGGCCAACAACCTCATGAGGCACTAAGATCCTATAAAAAGAAAAATAGTGCAGCACACCTAGGGAACCTTAAAATGCTTTTTTACTCAACTCCCAGAAATGCATCTGGAATATTCCTCAGTTTGTACCAGCAAAGAAAACCCGCAACTGCCTTCACTTTCTTACCAATAGTGTGAGCCAAAAAAAGTATGATACCAAGACTCAGGTGGTTTAATGGCTTTCATAGACTTCTGCATGTGCTAGGTTGCTCCATAGTATTCTCCAATGTAATCAGACATAAAATTTGGAAAGGGAAGGACAAGCAAAAGAAAGCTTGCAAAAATATTATGTTCAATCCAGCTCTTGTTTATGGTTCTTGTCTTAACACCAAATCACACATGCAAAATATGTTCCATAAATGTCCATTGTTATGGTCCATATATTTCACCAGGTTACAATATTCTGTTTGTCTCAGTTGAGCTGTTGCCTGATTGAAATGTCGTATCCTCTTGGATCCGACAAGGGTTCTTCTAGTGAGAACGTTTAGGCGGGAATTAGAAGAATAGGGGAAGGGGATGAAGAAGAATTGAGAGGGAGATAATTGTAGAATTAGGGGGAGAATTTGAATAGGAATCAATTCAAAAGTATTCAATGCTTACAATTGTATTGGGCCGAGCTTTATATACTCTGTTCCCAGCAGTTGGCGCCAACAGAATGGCTCTGTTACTGCATTCGATCTTCTATAGAGTTCTATTATGACACCTGCCTCTCCTACTATGCTTTTATTACAATAAGCCCCCCTTAGGTACACGACAACTCCCCTCCCCTTGAATTAATTCTTGTCCCCAAGAATGGTAAGCAAGCTGGCTGAGTTGGGAAACTGGTTGAGGAATTCTGGGAGGTATTCCCCCGGACTGCTGTCCGGGTGTAGTGTAGACCATTGGACTAGCACCTAAGTGATAGGGGCCCCTTGTTGAAAGATGACACACTTGTCTATAACAGTGACTGCTTGGACTGCTGGTTCTGGTTCCCGGAGGGTTACTGGTAGGGGTTGGCTGGTGACTTGAAATCCGGTAGCTTTCCGTAGAAGGGACACATGGAACACGGGGTGTACTTGGGTTCCTTCGGGTAACTACAATCTATAAGCTACTGGTCCCACTTGTTCGGTGATGGGATACGGTCCGTAAAATTTTGAACTGAGCTTGGTCACCTTTTACTGTAAGATGGATTTGAGTTGGGGCTAGCTGAGTTTGAGGTACACTTCTTCTCCTACCTCGAATTCTCTTTCACTCCTCTTCTTATCTCCCATCTGTTTTGTTCGGTTTTGGGCCCTGGTCAATTCCGTTTTAAGAGTTTGTAAAACATCCTGTCGGTGTTGTAGGTAGGAGTCCACATCTTCCACTGAAGTTGGCTCGCTGCCCATCCATACTAAGTTAGGCTTGTACCCGTATAAGGCCTCAAATGAAGTCATCCCTATGGGACGATGGTGGCTGGAATTATACCACCATTGTGCCAAGGATAACCATTTGTTCAATCCTTTAGGTTGTGCAAAACAAAAACATCTGAGATAGGCCTCCAAGCATTGGTTGACTCTCTCTGATTGGCCATCGGTCTCGGGATGGTAAGCAGTTGACATAAGAAGCTTAGAACCCAATGCTTTGAACAACTCTCATCAAAATAGACTGGTAAACACTTTATCCCTATCTGAAATGATAGACTGAGGAACCCCATGCAGCTTCACTACATGGTCCAAGAATTCTCTGGCTACTTCTGGTGCTATGAAGGGATGGGCAAGACTAAGAAAGTGGTTGTATTTAGTTAGCCTGTCTACCACAACCAACACGCAGTTCTTCCCTTCTGAGCGGGGCAGACCTTCGATAAAATCCATTGTAATGTGAGCTCAAGCCCGATCAGGTACTGCCAGTGGTTGCAAAAGACCTGGTTTAGTCACCGATTCATGCTTGCACCTTTTGCAAACGTCACACTTGAGTATGTATTCCATCACCGATGTCTTTAATCCTGGCGAGAAGAATACCTGCTTCACTTTTCTATACGTATTTTGAGTCCCGAAGTGTCCCCCTAAGGGTGAGTCGTACATCATTTGTAGTATCCTTCCCTTCAATGCCTCACAATCTCCTATCACCAACCATCCCCGATATCAAATGAGACCGTTATTGAAGGTGTAACCTTGCTGTTGTGGTCTAGACTCAGTTGTTCCAACAATTCCTTTGTCCACAAGCTCTTGTCATAACTACCTATTACTTCTTGGTACCAATCCAGTATCAATACAAATGTGGCTGCACATTGCCCTTCCTCATGGCACTGTGATAACGCGTTGGCTGCAACATTCTCCTTTCCTTTTCTGTATTGAATCACAAACTCCAACCCCATCAACTTGGTCATCCCCTTTCTCTGCAAATTGGTGTTCAACTTCTAGTGAGATAGAAATTTGAGGCTTTGGTGATCAATTCTTATGATAAATTGCCCAACTTCTAAGTAATGCCTCCATTTTTCAATTGCCATAAGGACTGCCAATAGCTCCTTATCATACGTACTTAGCCCTTGATGCCTTGGGGCCAAGATTTGGCTCATAAAAGCCAAAGGTCGCCCATCTTGAGATAGAATAGCCCCCACCCCTGTGCCACTCGCATCCGTCCCTAATGTAAATGGTTTGTTGAAGTCAGGAATACCGAGTATCGACACCTCACTCATGGCCTTTTTAAGATTCTCAAATGCAGCTTCTGCTCTTTCACTCCACTTAAAACCATCCTTCTTCAATAGGTCAGTTAATGGCTTGCTTATTACCCCATAGTTTCTTATGAACCGCTTGTAATAACCGATCAATCCCAGGAATCCCCTTAGGGATCGGACATTCCCTAGTTTTGGCCATAAAAACATTGCCGATATCTTCTTAGGATCAGTGCTAACTCCAACACTAGAGATCACATAGCCTAAGAACTCCACATGCGTCTAAGCAAAGGAACATTTGGACTTTTGATGCACAACCGATTGAGTCTAAGGACTTGAAATGTAGTTCTAAGGTGCTCTAGGTGTTGGGTGAAAAGGGGCTATAGATTAAGATATCATCAAAGAATACCAAAATAAATTTGCGGAGGTAGGGTTCAAAGATATGATTCATAAGGGCTTGGAAGGTTGTGGGAGCATTGGTTAAACCGAAAGGCATTACGGTAAATTCATAATGCCCGTGGTGAGTTCTAAAAGCGGTCATAGGAATGTCCATGGGGTTCATCTAAATTTGGTGATATCCAGACCTTAGATCAAGCTTAGAAAATACCGAGGCATGAGCTAGTTCATCGAGTAGATCTTCGATGATAGGGATAGGAAATTTATTTTTAATGGTGATGTTGTTGAGCTGGCAGTAATCAATGCAAAAGCACCAGGTTCCATCCTTTTTCTTAACTAAAAGGAGGGGAGATGCAAAAGGGCTTCTGCTAGGTCGGATCAAGGATTGGTCGAGCATTTCTTTGACCAGGGTTTCAATCTCGATTTTAAGTTTAGGAGGGTACCTATATGATCGAATATTGATGGGTTCTACATTTGGCTGTAGGGAAATTGTGTGATCAAATGGTCTCTTAGGGGGTAGGCAGCTAGGTTCTACAAATAAGTCCCCAAACTCAATAAGTAGTGCATCAAGAGAAGACAATTCCTGTACTTGCCATTGGCTGGTCACCGGGATACTGTTGCCTATCAACCCTTGGCCCCCTTGTTCTTCCTGATCCACATAAGCCTCAATAGTAAAGAGTTGTGCCACCTGGGACATCTTGCACTTCACTAACTTGTGCAGCCTTCTTCCTCTGATCAACTTGCACACCCCGGTCTCAACATTTCCTTGCAACGTAATTCTCCCGTCTCCCCTAGCCAATGTAACCTCCATTTTGTTAAAGTCGAAGCTAATGGAACTAACATCTCTCATCCAATCTACTCCCAACACTATTTGGCAACCTCCCAATTTTAGTAATTTGAGATCAACTTCGAAGGATTCCCCTTGCATTGTCCAACAAAACCCCAGACATGCCGACTTACTCAACATTCGACTTCCGTTAGCCACTGTCACCGCCAATGGTTGAGCGTTGGATAGCTCACACTTCATCTTCCTTGCAGTTCCCTCGTCGATAAAGCTATGTGTGCTCCCACTATCGATCACCACCATGAGTGACCCCTCCAGTACCTTCCCTTCCACCTTGATTATTTTACTGCTAGCCATCCCTTTTATAGCATGGAGAGAGATGGTGCCATTGTCCTCCTCTTCTCCCTCCTCTTCGGCTACAAAATTTTCCTCCCCTGTATCATTCTCCATTTCACCTCCTTCTAACAATAACAATTATCTGCCGTAGCGATGCCCGAGGTAGTACTTATCGCCGCCTCTGTAACACAATCCCGGAGGCCTCTTTGGCTCCATCATTCTTCCCCCTTGCATCGTGTTAGTTGGTGGCGACAATGCAGGTAGCTTTGGTACTAGCCCCGTTCTGTACATTTCTCTTATCGGTCCTCTTCCCACCGTTAGGGGTGGAACAGATCCATGTCCCCTCGCTTGGGTCCTCTACACCTTCATTATTGCTTCTACATTCATCTCCTGAAGTAGAGCACTCTCTACTACTTCTTGTACTGTTCGGGGCCTGGTCATCTTCACTGAGGACTGTAACTCCTCGTTCAAACCACTCAGAAAACTTGACACAAAGTAATCTTCGATCAAATAGGGATTGCGGCTCAACATCTAAGACTCTAGCTCCTCGAATTTGAGTTGGTACTCTTGCACCAAACCATTCTGTTTCATCTTGTTAAATTCCTCCACAATGTGCATGGTTCTCTTCTCCACGAATTGTTCACATATTCCCTTGACAAAATCCTCCCAATTACAATCCTCCCTCACTCGTGACCAACCTTGGTACCACACATCCCCTACTTCATTCAAATATGCTACTGCCAGGCTGATCTTCTGGTCCTCAACCACCCTGTGTATCCCAAATAGTTTCTCATATTGGCGTAACCACCAGCGAGGTTTCGCCTCATCAAACACAGGTAATTCTAATTTTGGTAGGGGAAAATTAGAATTCACCTGAGTTTCCAGTCTCTTTCCCATTCCAATGCCTTCCAATGCTACCAGATCACCCTCCGCTTCTGATGAGCCAACCATTCTCCAGCTCGTACCAGCTCCTGGTAAGATTGGATCCGTTCTTTCTCTCGGAGGAAAATCTAGAGATAGTCTCACTTGAACCTGACTCGAGAACATGAGTATAAATTCCTACATCTGATCACACAGCATATTGCTTTGCTCTCTCATCTCCTCTCTGATTTGGTTGCGCATATCCCCACGCAACCAATCTGTTACCTCCTCTAATCTCCGATCGATCACCGAGCCTAATGACTCCTCCATTGATCCGACTCGAGTCTGAACATCCATCACCGTAGCCGACACTTGTTGAAGCTGCAATTCCATCTGCTTCATACAAATTCCATCTACCATTGCTATTGTCTTCAATTTCCTTGGAAGCCAGGAGCGAATGCTCTGATACCAATTATCGTATCCTCTTGGATCCGACAGGGGTTCTTCTAGTGAGAACGTTTAGGCGGGAATTAGAAGAATAGGGGAAGGGGATGAAGAAGAATTGAGAGGGAGATAATTGTAGAATTAGGGGGAGAATTTGAATAGGAATCAATTCAAAAGTATTCAATGCTTACAATTGTATTGGGCCGAGCTTTATATACTCTGTTCCCAGCAGTTGGCGCCAACAGAATGGCTCTGTTACTGCATTCGATCTTCTATAGAGTTCTAATAATGACACCTGCCTCTCCTACTATGCTTTTATTACAGTAAGCCCCCCTTAGGTACACGACATGAAATCATGTCACTTCTTAGCCAAAAAAAATCATGTTTTCACTTGCATCCTCAGTCCTCACAAATGATCAAACAACCTAGTATTGACATAAATTTCTTCACGATCATATTAATACATGTCTATGGAAAGCATTTTCTAATTTTTTATTGCCTGCCCCAATATGTATCTTCATGGAGATGTTTCCAGCCTGCTCAAATGCATATATATTCAAAGATCAAGGAGATGTCTCCATGGCTCTTTCAAACATAAAGAACTAAGAGAGAGATTTTATTTTCATAGCCCACAGAAATTCAACCCACTGTTGCATTGTGGAATGCTTCAACGAAATGATTTTGATTACAAAAATAGGGCCTGAAAAGATATTGAACCCATGAAAAACCACGTATGATCAGATATGATCTCACAAGAACAGACAACTTGGATACATACCACATGGTAATAGGCCATCGGTTAAAAACAAACCTTCCACAAGTCTACAGCTAGCTTCTTGCAATGCTAGAATCGATTCAATGTAATGCTGTAGGAAACATGTGCCAGTGGAAGACTCTCGAGGAAGAGCCACCTGCAAGAGTAAGCAAAAAGAATTAAATCTACAAGTAAGAAGCTGTCTCTTTCTGTATCAGGTACATGGATGCATCTTCCTCCATATGACAAATGGGTGTATGTATCAATCATAAAGATAATATCAGACAGAAATATACTTTAGAAACATATTAACATATAAAAATATTAAATCAATCTAAGAGCAGGAATTAATGAAAGGAATTGTAGCAATTTGCAACAAGCTTGATTGTCTTCCAGCAAAGAACAAAATCCCAAGAATGTACTGACTTTATTTACCTTAATTCCATTATATCCAAGACGTTCACCAAGTCCCCCAGCAACAAGAATAAATGCAGCATTTTGCATTTCCTTGACACCAATCTCCTCAAAATGAATAAAGTTGTCATCACCAAAAGTCAGAGACTCTCCTGATGGGACCTGCAAAAGTAAAGTCACCGTTGTGCTTAAGTCCATACACAGTTAGGCATACATTTTTTGGAAAATTGAGGACATTATGCATGGAAGTATGGATAAAATTTGATATCAACCCCCAAAAAGAAAATAAGCAAGCATCCACTGTTGGACAAATAAGAAATTAGGCTAGGAAAAGTATAAGTAACAATAAAAGAATCAAGTTTTTATTTCTATCTAAAGAATTTGTTCACAGATTAATATATGAGCAAGCACTATCGTGCAATCTGTAAAACAAAATTTGCATCAGGGGATTCATCAGCAAAAGAAAAGACAGCCTTTGTTATAATCATATTCATATGTTAATGGAATTCAGAGAGGGACATTGTATAAGAATACAGTCAGTCCCCATGCATATGTACAGACTGGAGTGCTTAATTTGAGAAAAATTTCAAAATGACAAGACCAATGCAGCAAAGACCTCATGCTAAAGTTAACATTAGCCTAATAAAATATGAAAAGAAAAAGAAAGATTATGTGCAAGGTTCAAAAATTACTAAGACTATGGATATATTGGCTTACAGAAGGTGTAAATCCATCAAACGGATTCTTCCCAGATTTAGAATCTGATAAGAGTTCTCTAGCAGTTCTGATGTAGGAAGCCAAGCCCCCAGGATAGCTTGCATTAAGTCGGGCCACCTGAAAGAAATAGCAGTGAGTCATTAAGTTCACCAGATCGGCGATATTTTAATTAAAATACTGAAACATTTTTCTTGACATGAATATAATAATACATAGTGGGATAAAGGCTGGATATGTTGTTGTTGTTGTTGTTATTGAATATAATAATACAATAAGGAACACAACTCAAATTCTTCAGATAGCTGAGAAGAAAACCTCAAGCGAAAACTCAGACGGCAGTAAAAGCATAGTCAATTGTGGTCAACATGTGTACTCTGTAATTATTTAAGGTTGTGTCCTTGCAAATAATTTTTGCAGTCAAACTTGAGTACAGTTTATCCACAGACCACAGCCAGACTGTTCCAATTTCAGTCAACAATAAAACCAACCACTTGTCTTTTCCCATACTATCCCAGCAAATTCAACCTGATAAACAAAGAAAACCCTAGAAATAACGACATTACCTGTTGAAAAAAGGTCCGCTTCTGATCGTCATCAACGCCGGGCTCAGGCCAGCGCTCGAACAGATGGCTCTGCCCCATCTGCAACAACATCTTCGCCAGCTGAACCTGCACGGCGAATCACTCAAACCCCAATCAAACACCATTCCGATTACATGAACCTATTTTTGCCAATACAGAAACGGCATTGGTGTGAACCTGATCAGGAGAGAGAAGAGAGAGATTTTTCCGGAGATTCGGAGCAGAGGCGGCCCAGTCGGCGCTGATGTCGAGGGCCGAGAGACCCTCCGCCGTCGATCCCACAGTCGAAGCCATTGAGGTTGAGTGAATGGTAAGGATATGCAAACCTCGCAGACGAAATAATTCGATGAATGGAGTATTTTCAGCTTCAATCGACTGTCAGAACTTCCTTAGCTCTCTTGGTTGGTTTGAACTTTAGGGCTTAAAGCGGAATCCTCTTTCATTCGAAGCGAAGATCGGAGATTGGGATTGGATTCGTTCAATTGAAAACAAGAAGAGCTCGTGCAAGCAGGTTGTTCGCGTTTGCGTAGAACATCAACAAGCGGGCTTATCTGGCAATATACATGATAGGAACGATATATATATATATATATAAGAATAAGAGAATAAATTATTGAATATTTTTAAATTTTAAAAATAAAAATAATCATCATTATTCACCCTTATCTTTTAAAAAATAAAATTTAATGAGTTAGGACTTATCCTTGCCTTTCATCTCTTATCTCTTGTTTCACTTTCATTTTTTTATTTTTTGAATTAGTGTCTTTACATAATTTATTATATTTTAAATTATATTAAAATAAATAAATTATTAACCCTTAAGATGAAAATTAAACTTACAACTCACTAAATTAATATCGACATATTATTCATTTGATCATTCAATATATTTTTATCTCTTTTATTTAAATTAAATGATTTATGTACGAGGTTGGATTAGTTTAGTCAAGCGAGTGAAATAGATAAAGTAAAGCTTGTTGACTCTGAAGAGGCCCAGTCCCTTGGTCAAGCAAACTCTGTACAGAAATAATTATGAATTTTGTAGTAAAAGTCAATTGAAGTCAAAGGGGTAGTGGATAATTCAAATAACACATGAGATTTTTAGGAAAAGCTGGTCAACATGTTTAATTTTGAAAATGGTCAATCTAAGTAGACACTGTTGGCCGTTGGCTTCGGTTGGTAGAATCAAAATACCAAAAAATAAGGCATTAGTCTGTGTTTCATCAACAATGGATAATTAATTGGTTGTGGATAATTTAGGTGTAATTATTTAGGGAACTAAAAAACATCTTATCTTTTTCAATTAGTAATTGAAATCAATGATCAATATTAATAATAGGATTAAGCTACTTGTAGAGAAGCGTTTACCGAAAGCTTTACCAAATTAATTTATTTTATTTTTAATTTATTTTATTCAACTTTTATCTTTCCAGAAGCCTGCCTATTTTCTCTCTCTCTCTCTCCTTCATTTTCGCCATCTCTCTCTCTCTCTTTCTCTCTCTCTCTCCCTCCCTCTTTCACTGTCTCTCCCATACTCTCCCTCTCAAACCCACTGCTGCAAAGAACACCACCCCGTCGCCACCACTGCGAGCATCTTCTGCCGTCACCCCTCCACGGCTGCAAGCACCTTTTGTTTTCACCCCCCTCGTCACAAGGATCGGCGTAGCCTCCCCAAGCGGTCGCCCCCACCCCTCGACCCCCCGCCATTCACACCACCTTCCGTCACCCCCACCCGCTGGCCCTTTCGACCAACCACTGCTGCCCGCAGGTTGCCCCCCACTCCCCACTGTCGTTTGTCCCCACCCACTGCTGCTTGCACCACACATAATAGGGAGCTAGAGTTTGTAAAGACGGCCAAATCGTTTATTTTGTTTGCGAGCTGTGAAAGTTTTGATTGCGATTGCACTTCATTTATCGTGATTCTATTCTCCAAGTGTCTCTTTTCTTTTTGTACCACGCATCTATTTGTGCAAATGTATGTGTATATATTTTGATATGTACTCGTTCACTTGATGTTGTTGTTGTATTTGATCTTCTTCCCTCTTTGTATATGTACCAGTGATCTATTTTTATTTTTTTTTTTAATTGTACTTTCTGCCAATGATTTTGTTGTTGTATTTATATGTGTTGTTGTTAACAAGGAACCTTTGTTGACAACTGATGTATGTATTGGACATGTTTCCAGGTTGTAATTTTTTTTTGAATTCACAAGTAAGGTTTTTAGATTAGCATTTCCTTGTATTGGAGCAAGTAAGCCCGTGTGAATTGTCAAAGATGTCTCAAAAAGGGTTGATGGAGTAGGATTTGAGCAAACTGGATGTGACAAAATTGCATCCACTTTCACCTGAAGTTATTTCTCGTGAGGCCACCGCAAATATTGGTAATTTCATTCACGAATCATTTTGATTACTTTCAAAATGCATTAAGTTGCGATTTTGGTGTTTTTGGGAGATTTGGTTTCCCTTTTCATGGCAAATTAATTTAGCAAAAGATTTATTAAATTAACACATAAATGTACTACATAAGAATAAGAACATAAACAAATGTTTAAGATACATTAACAAGAATAGATGGAGGAACGTTAAAAATTTGACTTGGATAAAGCTATTGGATTTGCAATATGTAGCAGTTTTGTGTGATTAGCAGGATTTTAATTTCTTCTACTTTGTTTAACAAGTTGCAGAATTGTTTTTTTAATTTTTTTATCATCTTATCCAGATAAGATAGTTCATAGTTTTGAAGACGAATGTTTCGAAGTCCATGACGAATTGCTAGGCACAAAAAATTGTGATGTGTGCAATGAAGAAATATTAGTAGAAGACAGCCAGATTGTCTCGGAGGTTGGGATGAAGTTTAAGGACGTCAATGAAATGTTTGATTTTTACAAAAAATATGCTTATAACTTAAACTTTCTAGTTAGAAAAAGAAATTCAAAAAAGGGTGATGATGGTATTCTAAGATATGTGGCATTTCAATGTACTCAGGGAGGTAGTAGAGTTGGTAACACAAGCATTTCCTTGAAGTCCCAACCAACAATCCAGACAGGCTGTAAAGCCAAGATAACAGCTTGTTCAGATGTCAATGGTCTTTGGCGTATTAACAAAGTACATCTTGAGTATAATCCTAAAACAAGTCTGTCCAAATCCAATCTTTATCAATGCAATCATGAACTTAGTGCAAATGTCAAACGGATGCTTGAAGTAAATGATTTAGCTAGGATTCCCTTACACAAAAGTTTTAACTCAGCTGTGGTTGAAACTGGTGGATATGACCAGTTGACATGCATAGAAAAAGATTGTCGAAATTACGTTGAAGAAGTGAGGCGACTACGACTTGGGGAAGGAGATGCTGCAACAATACAAGCTTACTTTTCGAAAATGCAAACAAGTTGTCTTAGTTTCTATTTTAGTATGGATTTGGATGAGAAATTTTGGTTGAAGAATGTATTTTGGGCCGATAATAGGTGCAGGCAAGCGTATAAGGAGTTTAGAGATGTTGTAACATCTGATACAATGTATTTGACTAATAAGTACAACATGCCTTTCGCCCTTTTTTGTAGGAGTGAATCACCATGGATAGTCAACCTTGCTTGGTTGTGGTTTATTGTCAAATGAGGATACGGAGACCTTTGTTTGGCTTTTTAGGACATGGCTTCAATGTATGCATGATCAAGCTCCCGGTGGAATAATTATCGATCAAGATAAGGCCACGCAAGTAGCAATTGCAATTGTTTTTCCCAATACGAAGCATAGATGGTGTTTATGGCATATACTAAAGAAGTTACCCAAAAAGTTTGTAACTCATTCATGTAAATGATTGATATTTTTTACAATACACGGTCTAGTGTATGACTTGCAACATCAAGAAAAATTTGAGCATGGTTGGATTGCGATGGTTGATAAATTTGATTTACATGGAAATGACTGGCTGCCCGGATTGTTCAAAAATAGAATTCGTTGGGTTCCATACTTTTCGAAAACTACTTTTTGGGCAGAGATGTCAACAACTCAACGTAGTGAGAGTATGAATGCATTTTTTGATGGATATGTTCATTCCAAAACTTTCCTTAAGCAATTTGTTGAACAATACGAGCAGGCATAAAGGAGTAAGGTTGAAAAAGAGTTCCAAGCAAATTTCAAGTCATTCTTGCAAATGGTCCCATGTGCTACTAAGTATCCAATTGAAAAGCAATTTCAGGAAATGTACACAATATCAAAATTTAGAGAATTTCAAGAGGAATTTATTGGGAAAGTGTACTGTGAAGTTATATCTTGTGATGTGGGTTGTCCGGTGCCAAGGTACAATGTACGAGAAGATGTCATGCTCGATGGGGGAGTGAGGAAAAAAATGTTTACTGTTTTATTTCAAAGAGAGACTTCTGAATTTGTTGGTAGCTGTCACTTATTTGAGTTCAGGGGAATAGTGTGCTAGCATACGATATCAGTTTTACTCCATAATGATGTCATTGCACTTCGGGAGAGGTATATTCTTAGGAGGTGGATGAGAGATGTGAGTAGATGAAAAACGAGAGTTGTAGTTAATTACGATGGTTAATCAGTACTCTTGCTCAAGTAAGATTTGACAAAATGTGTACTGCCTTTGCTAAGGTAGGAGACCTAACGGCCGATGATAAAGACAAAGTTTGTGGGATCATGGAGTGGATCAAATTTCAAATAGCTTAGCTTTCCATTTCGCAATCCATACATAGTAGTGGAAATAATCTCCATTCACAATCAAGTGCACAGGTTGTAATACCCAAGAACTTTGGGTTATTATTTTAAAGGAAAAATAAAAATTCAAGAAAAATAGGTATCAAACAAGCTCGAAAAATTTACCGAATTAGCCGAAGGGAGTACCCTGAACCTTAAATGACTGAAGAAGTAGGAACGCCTCTAATGAACACATCGAAGCATGATTTTTAAGACTGAAAGAAATCGAATCAGAAACCGTTTTCGAAACAGTTAAAGATCGGGCTGAAAAATCGACTTCTCGTAGGCAACTCCTGAGAGGGTAACGGAAGCCTTGGGAAACTCCGATTCATCGAGTAGGACAACCCTTCAAATGTTTCGGGAAGAAACCAAGAGGTTTAAAGGCAAAATAAAAATTCGAGCCTAAGTGTAATTTTTCAAAATTGCTGGAAGGGGTCAAAATGACATTTTTTCGAAAGTTTCAAGAGAGAAATGGAAAGATCAGGACTTGAGGGACCTAATGGAAATATTCAAAAGTTAAGGGACTTTTGTGAAAGAGGGCCAAAACAGAAAGAAACCAAAGTTGTGGGGCAAAAGTGTAAAAAAATGAAAATCTGGCCCATGGAATCCAACCAACCACGAGAGGTCGCTAAAAGCCTCTAGGTTTGCATGGGCGGTGGTCAGGGAGGGCCAAGTAGTGATGATCATCCGACATTGGCCACAGGAGTGGCCGGAATTTCGAAAAATTCAGCCTAGAAAACTAGCCAAAAAGTCGAGCCCTGCAACTTGCTTTTACAGTTGATTATTGATGCTTTCAGGTTGATCTAGGGGCTTTGAAGACGCTTAAGGAAATGGGCAAGGCGGCCAAGGCTGTTTGGAGCTTCAACATCGCCTATAAATAGAGCTCAAAGAAGCCAAAAATTTTAGAAGTTTGAGCTTGAAATCGAAGGCAGTTTAGGTTGAATCAAAGGGTAAGGATAGAGGTCTTTTGATCCTTGTGAGTAGTAGAAGTTTTCTAGAGCATTTGGTGAGCAAAGAAGTCCGATCGAGCGAGATCCGAAGCTTCGCCGAAACCCTAGATGGTCTGTCTGGCCGAGAATTCGAGCTTCAAGTTGAGGCACTTCCGGACCTCTTTTCGAGCCATCTCAGGAACCATTAGGATCGATTCAGCATATGCTTCATCTTGGTGTAAAATTCCAGGTTTTTCGGCAAGCCGTCGCCAGAGAAGATGACTGGCGTGTGGGCTCCACGCGCCAGTCTCACATGCCCTACCACGCGCGAGGCGCGTGCTAGTGTATGCGGCCTTGTTTTTTTCTGAAATTTATTTAAAATGTTTAGAAAATTATTTGGTAAATTTCCATGAAAAAATATTTGGAAAAAAATGGGTGTAGATATTTATTTTGAAATATTAGTAAGGAAAAATTGAAGAAAAATATAGAAAAAGGCAAGGAAATTGAGGAAAACTAGTTTTTATTGATTATTTAAATAAATATCTTTCCTATGGTGCTTTTGGACTTGAGGTGAAACATTTAGTGCGAATTTCAAAGTTGGCACGCAAATCGAGGCAGTTTACACGCTTTTCGAGGTATCCCAATTTTTTAGAAAGGTGAGTGGTTTTGTCCCTACAACCTGTATACGACATGAATACCGTTCTTTGCATGATATCTATGTATGTTACGATCATCTTCATCATATTTGTTCATAATCTATTGCATGGAAAGTTGTGATATTCACATAGCACGATATTATTGTCATATTGAAACTTGGGCACGGGGTTGGGATGTTGTCTTAAGAGTGTAGTCGTAATTCCCCAAGGGCAATTCATGGAACAACGTTAGGCTTATCCTGCAGAGGTTCAGGGTTCTGCCTAGGGTTCCGTGCCGGGCTAGTAGGCCAGGGAAGTTATACTAGGGTATTTGTTTATAAATGTCCATGCATCATTCATTCATTCATGCCTATCTAACCCTCACTTAGAAGATTTCATCTTCTAATATTGGACTATGTCTCTGGAATATTCCACGTTCTAGGCAAGACAAGCGGCCGGAAAGGCAAGGAGGTGATTGAGGCCTGAGCATGGAGGAAATTTTGTGGGTCCCATGTGGGACTAGGACTATATATTTTATTCAGCTATGTTATTTAGATTTTAAATAAATGCTTGGAAGGATGTGTTTGGAAAATGATGTTATAAACCATGTTATATTTTCGAGGTTTTATGTAGGTTCTGATCTTGCTTCCACTTATAGTTAAAATGTACAATTCCTTCTCTTTGTTTGAGAGTGTTATATATATAATGGTTATGTTGAGGATTTATTGTTGATTTATGTTCATGAATAAAAAAAAAAATCCTAGCATATATTAATGCCCTGGAAGGCGGGGTGTTACATAGGTGGCCTCTGATTCTCAAGCAATAGAAGCCGTAGGAAGTGGGAGCATGTTGGATCCGAAATGCTCGAGAACTAAATGAGCTCCGAAGAAACTAAGAAAAAAAGGTCCATTGGAGAAGACTTCTAAGAAATCCAAGGTATGAAAACCAATTGGATTTGTGATTTGATATAGAAAACCCAACTTTGCTTATGTTTGTTGTTGGTAAATGGTAAATTTAATAGCGACCATTGGTTGACATACAGGTAATTCCAAGGATAGATAGAGGCAAAATAAGGGTCTAAAGCAACGCACAACATAGTTCACTAGCTAGTGAAGACACACAACTATCACAAGCCTCACATTCACCTTCACCCCAATATCCCATATCTTGGAAAGATCAGTCACTGGTAAATTCTCAATTATTATTAACATATTTACCTAAATATGATATTGCAACTAAATCTATTAATCTAGAGTTATGAAATCAGAGGCCTATTAAAATGTACATTTTTATGGATTTTTTTTTTCAGTTGCAGGTGCAACCTTAAGGGTATACAAGAAATAGTTTCCAACCATCTGAAGTACCTTACATGCATCAACATGTACAATATGTTCAACAGTTATCACCATCACCTCTGAGGCCTACTGTATTTTCCAATATTGTATTTGATGCTTCAGGTATTCTAAAACTAATTGCAGAAATATGTTGTTTCAATATTACAGGGAGTTATCCATTAATTTTTTTTTTCCCTGTATGCAGGTAACGCAGTACAGTATGTTAATCAATACTTGCAGGACGATCGAGAACGTGAGTTTTATAAATCTCATTGTTAAACCAAGTGTGAAATGAAAGATCTAACATTTTAGTCACCTTGGAGATTTCATTATTGTACTTTTAATTTTGGAAGTTATGTACTCAGTAATCAGACTAATTTTCATTAAGAATTTAATTTTTTTTAACATATTTATTAGACTTTTGCAAATTGGTCCAATTTTATTTTAACAATATTTAACTTGCTTGTGTAAAACCTTTATTCATGCAAATGATGGTTGGAGCATTTAAGTGTGTGCTGATGTCCAATTTATCTTGTTGCATTTTGGAATTGGATTTTATTCTATTGCCAAAAAAATTCTATCTTTTCTATATGATGGTTGCTCTACTGGAAACTAATGCCAAAAACAAGCTTTGAGAGGAAACTTACAAGACACATATTGTAAGTATATGTTATGATGGTAGCTAGTAGGAGGTTAAGTTTGTACAGGTTTTATTATAGTATTAAACTGAGTTATAAAATTTTGCCTCTGCATTTAGACATCATGTGTAATGAGCTGTCTATCCTTACCTTCTAGTTTGTGCTTCACTCCTTCCTATATATTATTATATGGTGTAAATAAATTCAGCAAAAACATTGTTAGCTATAAATTTGGCAGAAAAATTTACTAAAGGTTAGTTTATGAATCAGCTGATAATATGTTTGAATTGACCAATTACGCTAGGCTACATGGGAGAAAAAGTTCATTTGGATGACAAAAATGCACACACTCACACAAATCTAATTGTTCTGAACAAGTAGTCCAATAGTTTTAGGAAATTCCCATATTAAAAATAATATAATCAAGGGGATCAAGTAGCAAATGAAGAAAAATAAAATAGGTTTAATAATTGCAATCTCTCAATAATAGCTAAAACATCACGAAATTAAAAAAATACAATAATACCTCGACATCTAGAAATCCATAAATTTTGTACAAATATATATGCAACAATAGTAATACTTAGGTTGCTATAGAGCAACCTTACTACTACAGGAGGATAATACCTCAACTTTCAAACAATACTATCCCACATGCTTTCTTAATATCACTAACAGAGTTGGTGCTAGGAGATGTGGTAGCAGAACTGTTGGTGCCGATTTGAAGAGGGGGTAGGAAGTTCAAAATCTACAGGACTTGAAATTGAAATGGGGTAAGATGTGGTTTTTGTAACACCCCGTCTCGTCAGGCGTGTCACTATAAGGGTATTCCCGGGATTTCTTTTTTTTTTCTTCAGGTTCAACACGCGCGGTATATCAAGAACAGTCTTCACATGCAGATACAAAACCCAGCGAACCCCAGCCTTGCCCGTTTAACTATCAAGATCAATAATCTTAAACTAAACGAGTCTTAATACAACGCAGCGGATACATTAACACCAAAACACCATAGTTCTTATATTGTATTTCCATAGTAAAATACGTAATACAGATCAAATGATAAAATCACTATTATACAACTATTCATTTACAACCTGAAATACATATTAAAGTCTCCAAACGTTACAACGACTTAACAAATTAAGCACCATTGGCCCTCAACCGGCCACATCCTTGCCCTCGCAGCAGTCCCTGGCTGGAACATTAAACGTTCCAAGGGCATAGCCCAAGTTAGATGATAAACATCTAAGTGACGACATAAAACAGTTTATACAATGCATGAGAGACACACGAGCATGGCATACTCAGACAAACGTAAATATGCAAGACACGTCTAACTTGAGAAATCACCCTGACATACTTAATCCCCGGGTGTCTTACCGTGTCACTCAGTTACCAGTCCCGGATGCCCTACCGTGTCACCCGATCACCAGTACCGGCCCCGGATGCCCTACCGTGTCACCCGATCGCCAGGACTAACCGTGTCCCATTCTCAAGAAGACCCCATCCCGTCCCACATAGAAAACAACATTGACACGAATATCAATACCCCGATGATATGAGAATCACACGCCATGCACAGACTCTTTTGTAAGTAAAAACAGTTGATGCAATATATCACATGTACAATATGCAAATGATGACATGAATAAATAAGTGGAACGCTTTCGCAGAACAACCCAAGTTCCGGAGGGTAAAACCGCTCACTAGAACTGGCCCCATTTGCGTGTAACCTAAGTTTGGGAGGGTAACACCGCCCACCTAAACCCACTACACACCTTCCAACACATATTCAAGATAAGGAAAAGATAGGATTAGACCACTCACCTTGAATGTATTCAGATTATCTCGATCCTCGTGTAATGCCTTGGTTTGCGTGCCAAACCCCAAATACTTGAACTTGTACTCAACCTCAAACCAAGATACTTCCTAAACATCATATTTAATTAAGGAAGTATTAAAATCTATTTTCTTCAATTTTTCCATAATTTCCTCTATTTTCTCCCAATTTTCACCTCAATAATTCCAAAAAAATTATTTCTTCAACTATTTTCCAAAATATTTCAACACAATAATTCCTAGAATAATTAAAGAAAAATATTGGAATTAAAATTATCAAAATAGCCCTTCGCACGCGCTCTCACGCGCCTTGTGCGTGGCTGCACGTGAAAGCTGGCGCGTGCAGCCACGCGCGTCGTCTTCTTCCTCAAGACCGGCCGGCGACGACCCCTCCGATGACCGATCTGACCACACCCCCTTCAAGCCTTCGATTAGTCGATTTTAATGGCACCATTTTCCAGCCGAAAGGACACCAGAAAAGGGCCCAAACAGCCAGTTGCAGGTGACGGAAGGCGGTCCGCCACCTTCGATCAGCCAAACCCCAAACGGCCTTAAACGAACACCAAAATCCCTCAAACTACTCCCAAACTCTTCTCTGTTTCATAAGGATCGAAAGCCCCTTATCCATTCTCATCGATTCATCCTCTAACACGATCGATTTGAGCTCCAAAAGTAGAAACCCTCGGCCTCTCTTTTATAGCCGAAAACCGACCAAAATCCGGCCAATCACCGACCACCCTTGCTCCCCAAGAATCCCACGGCCGTATACAACCTTCCCCAAGCAAGCCTCAGCCATCCCATCGCCGAAAACAGCCTCCACGTGCGGTGGCAGTGCGGCGGCCGAAATCCAATTGCATTCACACTATGTCACTTTTGATAAATTACAGTTTAACCCCCTTGCTTCTTCCTTTGTCATTTCAGCCCTTTTTCTTGTGCCCCTAAACTATCCAAACATACAAGTAAGTCCCATAAGTTTAGTACATCTCATTTGACCCTCGAAACTCCTGAAAAATTACCATTTTGACCTCTCTCGGGCAAAATTAGAAAACTGCACCTAGGCCCGACTAGTCAAATTGACCTTAAATCCATTTGATTCAACCCGAAATCCCTTAAGGGTTGTTCTACACATTAAATACTAGTCCTTGACATGCTCCGTTGACCTTCCGGACGTTTCCTACGTCGATTCGGTTTTCTCAGCCCGGTCGACAGCTGTACCGAAAACTATTCCCGATCCCTTTTCTCTCATCACTAAAAATCATAATTCTAATCACTTGTTGATATTGTACAATTTTCTTTGGCTATCTAAGATCCGGGTTACTCCCTCCGACTAATTCGATCGTCTAAAACTGCGTTAGTGTGTCATATAGTCTTATTCTTTCAATAATTCCAGTTATACCCTTTATTAAAAATCATTTATACTCTTAATAATTTCTCGGGTATTACATCCTCCCCCCCCTTAATAAATTTCGTCCTCGAAATTTGATCCGCGATAATTGTATCACCACTATTGAGAATGACTTCCGATTGCAATGTCCTAAATACCATTCTTTCGTCCTTAACAGTCATTCATAGCTTATGTCTCCATACGGTTTGAGTTTACCAAACTCGTTTCTTATCTTCCAGAATATCCCGTTGTAGCTCCATATCGGCGGATACTCAACTCCTAAAATAATTTATAAACCCTAATATCATTCTCAATCATGTCCTCAAATTACTTTTTTATCTGGCTCTTAAATCTCCCAACCCAATGTCAGGATCACACCAAGATTGAGCTAACTCGGCTGCCATGATGGCACAGAAATTGATAACATTGAACTTACCCAACGTATCTTTCTCTCAATTATCTCGATCGCATATTATCTTTAGAGATAATTTCTCAGCCTCTTACGGCTGGTCATGCAAATTATCCACTTAGGTCTCCCAAAAACACTATTTCTCTTACAATAGCCTAACATCCTGACATGTTACTATTTCTCTTCCAAACACTATCCATCAATCAAATCAATTTATCTCAGCAGAGAACTCCCGTGTCGTTTCAATTTATTGACAACCATCCATATTTATATCCGTCCCTCATTTGTGGCTCCTCAACTTAGTATCGCTAAATGTTCTATTTCAATTAAACGGTGCTTTCCATATTTCTCCACATGAGAAACAATCTCTCTTTTGAGTTAAGCAAAATCCCTATTATCCTCGATTCTTGGAATAGATTTAATCTCGTCCTTCTCAAGTGATATAGTTTTCACACAACTCCTTAAATGAAAACCTTATTGGACAACTTTTGGTTCTCAGCGGGTCTTTAGCAACACCTAGCATAACTTTAATAACTTAGCCTACTGTCTTACAATCCAAATAAAATTTCCGTAGTGAAACTAGAAACTCACGTCTTCCTTTATAACAGTTTACTATATGTTTCCTCAAATCATAACACGTTTCTTGGAAAGATAAACACTTTTGTTTACTCATCAACTTATATCTTACCATTTCTTTATGTTGACTTTGACTTCATTTTGAAAAATCCACTCATGTTCTCAAGGGTACCTAGGTATACTTACTATTACTCCAATCTTTTTATGTCACCAAAAGCATGGTTCGAAACAACTAAATCGGAGCCAATTGCTCACAATTCTTGGGGTGCGTATTAATAGGCACACGAAACTAAAAGTTAAGTCAATAACTGGAGTTAAATTTCTTCCAGATGCCACATCCGAGAAACACATTTTCCTAAGCAAGTTTGTAACACATGCCTATATCAGGGTTCATTCCATTCCTAGTTAGAACCTACCCCGTCCTATGAACACAATTACTGTTTCATCACAACTCCCGAATTTCTCGAACGCACTCGTCACTTCTTAGTAACCTTAACTTTACGAATTTCAGTCGTGGATGCAATTATCTTAGAAAAATCCTTCAAATCTCTGTTAACAGCTCACCAAACCTTATTTTGTCGCTCGATATTACATTTCCTTCTTCCGATTCTCTTTTGGTTATTGACTATCATAACCCACATAGAAATTATCCCGCTTAGATCACCATCCAAGCCTTCAACCTTTTCCCCACGATTAAGAATCCTGCCACGATGCTCCGGTCCCTTGGAACTTGGACTCTAAACCATACATAACATTCTCAGTGTCGCCCAAACTTTGGCACCTGACCGTCTCCACAGTTCACTGTGTATCTCCGATTCGTAGGTATCACACCCCAAACCGCGAGCCAACCACCAGTCCTCTGCCTTGGTCCCTAAGCTCAGATCCATTGTTACAGACCAACACGAATGGTGTTATCGTTATGCTAGAATTCCTCATTCCATCTCTGAGAGCTACAGTGGTTCTATTGGTACTAATCCAACTCCCTAATCTTTTGGATTCCTAATGTTCTTTTCCAGAGTAGCACTCAATTGTATCGAGCACCCTTATCCTAACCATTCCTTAGATTTCGGATTTATTTCTCACAATTTAATCTCTTTTACTTTCCAAATTTGTTACGCATGTGACGGAACCTCGCGCTCTTGTTGCTGCTCTTGCCGACGTTCATAATTTATCAAACACTCCAACATCAATTGTATTTCCAGTCTATCATTTTCTAAACTTATACTAGATTGTTCAACCATATTCTCGTCACTGCCGTATGCTTAATCTATCACAAGATTGGCTTAGAAATTTCATTCTCCTTTTATGTTTATTCCATAATTGACTTTCAACTAACACTCACTATACAGGTCATTATGTCAATCATTCCTATTTCTTTGAATCTATTAGGACCAACTTCACTTTTGCTAAGACCTAATCAAATCCCAAAATATCTTTACGAGCTTAATCAAGCTTTAGCAAACCTATCTCATTGCTTGGTGCCTTAAAACTCAAACCAAGACTTTTATGACTACCTCTCAGTCCTTGATAATCATCGTTATGCTAACTATTTTCTTTGAGTTCTATCTTCTTAAATCAGCTAGAGTCATTTCAAGCTTATAATATAATCGTCTCCACAGGTTGAAATACCATTTTATCTCCAAGTATATACGGTACACGTAAATTTTCTTTTAGCAACCTCAATAGTTATACGTATAATTCCCTTATCCCAAGATTTTTCTAATTTCCAAGGTTCGTTTTAAATCACAAATCTCTAATCTATCGTTTACAATCTCAAAATCATCAAGTATGGTTCCATTTTGCAAATTCTCTATAAGCCAAAAGATTCTTTCAACTACCAAGGGAAAATTCTAATCCTTGAAACATGCAAACTTTACGTTTTACATCCTAATAACTTTCGGTTGTACCTTGATCCTAACTATGGCTGGTTTACAATCGATCCCTCATTGTCTAATAGTGACCATTAATAAGGAAATTAGATTGAGATTACATTCTAAGATTTCATTCGAAAGGAAAATTCTACCTAGAGCACCTTATACAAGCCAAATACTTCCGAGAAAAACTTCTAAACACCTCAACAAGAATTCGATCCTCATTTAGTTCCGATTTGTTTTCCTCGTCTGATCCTAAACTAATATCCTCGATATAGTTCTCTTTTCTGTCATCTCTCAAAACTTTCATAAAACTTAAATCTACGCCTTAACTCTCTTTGTCCTTGAATAACATATGACTCGTCCCTATGAGTCGTTTTCTTAAGGTATTATTTCCTTATTTTCTCTATCATCAATTCCGATTTTTCTATCTCAATATCCCCATCAACGCTTCCGGATTCCTAAAATCCTCAAGCTCTGTTCTCTAAAGCACTTATTGAATCATCCTGAGTTTCTTATCGGGTCGTTACTTAAGATCCTCGATCTATACCAAGTCATTCTTTTCCCTTGAATCCTTATACCATTCGATCAAAACCTGACCTACAATTAGGTTACGTCATATCAAACTAATCGTCCACAACTTGTTTCTTCTTAATAACCACCAGTTATCCCAACATTTAGTGAGATTGATTTTAACTAATGATCTCCAATCTACGGTTTCCGATTCTTACGAATCCTCAGTTATGGTTTGTCGAACCAACCTTACATTCGACCCATATTGTTCGATGCTAACTCCCAATCCAACGTTTCATCACTAAGCAAAATCTAGTATTCTCCAATTAGTAATTTCAAAGACTTCAACCGACAGACCCCCAAATCTCCAAGCAGGGATTTTGTCTTTATGATCTACCAGTTCCTTTCCCTTAAGTCTCCATTCGGGATTTTCACTAGTTAGCCCTAACTGAATCCGTTTTTCTTAAGTCCTCAATTCAGATATCTACCTTAACCTTAAGATCTTCAAGTCGTTTTTCTTTCCCACGCCCTTGACAGGTTCTTCGAATAATCTTCGTCGTTTCGCTTATCTTTGACAGGGCATGACACCACCACCATTTAACATGTCCCATACGAGAGGGTACTAAGACGATTCACTAAGATTCTTCCGAAAGAGATTTTATGCTATGCTTCAAGTTGTACCAGAATCACCAAAGTGTTTATTCCTCAAAGGTTTTGGATCATATATCTCTTTCATTTCGACGACCCTCATTACTGGCTTCCTAATTTCCAAAAGATGTGAATGGAACTTGTTCATCTCCACTTGATGCTGAACGTATATTCAAATTGAAAACCTTAAATTTCACGTTTCTAGAGTCTCCATACCACTTTCGACTATGTTCTGAACGTCTCTTAGAATTCATAATCTTGTTCTAAGTTCTCGTTCAACAGTTCTAACCATGCTAAGTTCAACAACATAGCCAAATCGTCCTAGGGTTTTAACTTAGGGCTCTGATACCAATTGTAACACCCCGTCTCGCCAAGCGTGTCACTATAAGGGTATTCTCGGGATTTTTTTTTTTTTTTTTTCTTCAGGTTCAACACGCGCGGTATATCAAGAACAGTCTTCACATGCAGATACAAAACCCAGCGAACCCCAGCCTTGCCTGTTTAACTATCAAGATCAATAATCTTAAACTAAATGAGTCTTAATACAACGCAGCGGATACATTAACACCAAAACACCATAGTTCTTATATTGTATTTCTATAGCAAAATATGTAATACAGATCAAATGATAAAATCGCTATTATACAACTGTTTATTTACAACCTGAAATACATATTAAAGCCTCCAAACGTTACAACGACTTAACAAACTAAGCACCATTGGCCCTCAACCGGCCATATCCTTGCCCTCGCAGCAGTCCCTGGCTGGAACATTAAACGTTCCAAGGGCATAACCCAAGTTAGATGATAAACATCTAAATAACGGCATAAAACAATTTATACAATGCATGAGAGACACACGAGCATGGCATATTCAAACAAACGTAAATATGCAAGACACGTCTAACTTGAGAAATCACCTTGACATACTTAATCCCCGGGTGCCCTACCGTGTCACTCGGTTACCAGTCCCGGATGCTCTACCGTGTCACCCGATCACTAGTGCAGGCCCCGGATGCCCTACCATGTCACCCGATCGCCAGGACTAACTGTGTCCCATTCTCAAGAAAACCCCATCCCGTCCCACACAGAAAACAACATTGACACGAATATCAATACCCCGATGATATGAGAATCACATGCCATGCACAAACTCTTTTGTAAGTAAAAACAATTGATGCAATATATCACATGTACAATTTGTAAATGATGACATGAATAAATAAGTGGAACGCTTTCGCAGAACAACCCAAGTTCCGGAGGGTAAAACCGCTCACTAGAACTGGCCCTATTTGCGTGTAACCTAAGTTCGGGAGGGTAACACCGCCCACCTGAACCCACTACACACCTTCCAACACATATTCAAGATAAGGAAAAGATAGGATTAGACCACTCACCTTGAATGTATTCAGATTGTCTCGATCCTCCTGTAACGTCTTGGTTTGCGTGCCAAACCCCAAATACTTGAACTTGTGCTCAACCTCAAACCAAGATACTTTCCAAACATCATATTTAATTAAGGAAGCATTAAAATCTATTTTCTTCAATTTTTCCATAATTTCCTCTATTTTCTCCCAATTTTCACCTCAATAATTCCAAAATAATTATTTCTTCAACTATTTTCCAAAATATTTCAACACAATAATTCCTAGAATAATTAAAGAAAAATATTGGAATTAAAATTATCAAAATAGCCCTTTGCACGCGCTCTCACGCGCCCTGCGCGTGCAGCCACGTGCGTCGTCTTCTTCCTCAAGACCGGCCAACGACCACCCATCCGATGACCGATCTGACCACACCCCTTTCAAGCCTTCGATTAGTCGATTCAAATGGCACCATTTTCCGGCCGAAAGGACACCAAAAAAGGGCCCAAATGGCCAGTTGCAGGTGGCGGAAGGCGGTCCGCCACCTTCGATCGGCCAAACCCCCAAACGGCCTTAAACGAACACCAAAATCCCTCAAACTACTCCCAAAATCTTCTCCGTTTCATAAGGATCGAAAGCCCCTTATCCATTCTCATCGATTCATCCTCTAACACGATCGATTTGAGCTCCAAAAGTCGAAACCCTTGGCCTCTCTTTTATACCCAAAAACTGACCAAAATCTGGCCAATCACCAACCACCCTTGCTCCCCAAGAATCCCACGGCCGTATACAACCTTCCCCAAGCAAGCCTCGGCCGTCCCATCGCCGGAAACGGCCTCCACGTGCGGTGGCAGTTCGGCGGCCGAAATCCAATTGCGTTCACACTATGCCACTTTTGATAAATTGTAGTTTAACCCCCTTGCTTCTTCCTTTGTCATTTCAGCCCTTTTTCTTGTGCCCCTAAACTATCCAAACATTCCACTAAGTCCCATAAGTTTAGTAGATCTCATTTGACTCTCGAAACTCCTGAAAAATTACCATTTTGACCTCCCTCGGGCAAAATTAGAAAACTGCACTTAGGCCCGACTTGTCAGTTCTTCTACACCTCCCTGGTTCTGGATCCATCTCACCCTTACAATGAAAGGTCTGAAGATTGAATCCTATAACTGAAACCAATCAAGGAAAAAAAGAAAGAAAATTCAGGCCAACATTTCCTTTTGAAATATCTATAGCCAAGTGATAATTTTGTTGGAGGGAAGTGACTTGAAAACAAGCCAAGGGTATCAAGACACAATTCAGTGCTAGATTTAGAGAATGATAAAACTCAAACCATTTAAGAAGACAAATCTTCTAGATTTCTTCAAACAATTCTGTATGGACAAGTAAAATACTCATGATTAAGTTGAACAAACATAAATCCATCTTAAATTGTGAAGAAGCAATCGATTTAGCATGAAAACAATTCAAATGTCAGGATTGATAAGCTGAAACAAAAAATATTCTCAAATAAATTTAGAAACCATAGGAAATTGCCTAGAACAACAAAATACCATCTCTAACACTATTATGAAAATAAGCCATTTTAAAAACTCTGACTCGGACCAAATTCAAATACTATATTCAGAAATTGAGAAACACTAACATACTTAATTCCTTTGACGGATCTCAAATACTAAAATAAATCAATAGGTACTTAGTTGGAACAAGTTTCAAGTCTAGTAAACAAGCACATATACAAACAAGTGTATAGTGTCGATGCCAGATGCCATGTGTGACTTTCTAGGTTCACTGCCTGCTAGCAAACAGATAGCACCAAAACCCATTTGGCACTGGTCAAAACACCTCGACCCTGAAGGAAATCTTGTATGACAATATGGGTAAAAATTAAAAATTTTACATGTATCAGATATACGCAACGAAATTAATCATACACAAATCATACGTAGCTTGGATATTTAAGTAACACGCATATTTATCACATGAATATAGGTAAACACATACCTGCAGTTCGATGTAGGGATGGAGTACAAAATCGATTTCTATATTGAGACCATATCCACCTTAGGTTGTGGTGATCCCAGTCCGTTCACACCTAGTATATTGTCTGGTACCGTTCTGATCACCTCTTCTCGTGCTAGACATAGAGGTTCCTCATATCACTCGTACTGCATCTCAATTTTTCCTGTTAGTAACTCTTATGTGTATTAATTTTACAGCGACAGAGTAACAGAGGAAGCAGAAGAAGAAGATGCAAAAGAAGAAGATGCAGAAGAATGCATCAGTAAAACTCTCTACTTTTTCAATTTTAATCTATTAGAAATTAGCCACCGCCAAGCTCCTAGCCCTCTCTAATTTTGCATCACGTGGTGCTCAATTTATCTAGCTGAGTGGCATCAAGTGTCGATTCTCCACATGGTAAGAGTCAACTCTCGTTGTCCTTGAAAGTCGACACTCTCAAGACAGCTCTCATGCTCTGCTGGTTAACTTTTGACCAATCAATTCCCGAGACACTCCAATCACACGATGTTAATATCAAACACAACACTATAGAATGTGTGACTTTCTAGGTTCATTATCTAATAGTAATCAGATAGCACCAAAACTCATTTCAGTACTGACTAACACCTTGACCCATCACCAAAATCTCTCTATATCTCGATGACGATCTAAGGGTTCTTGAGAAGTGCTTAGCAGCGGCTCAAGACAATATAGGTGGCAGTCAAGTATCACTTCAAGTAAACTTATTATGGCTAATGATTATCGTGTGTTATAATTTTTCAATCACCTAACATCCTAACTGAGCAAGAACCATAGAGGGATAAATTCACAAATTCAATAATTATGTGTCTGACCTCCTCAATGTGAGTATATGACACCTGAGGAAACTCTTTTCCTAATAATCAATCTACTATGGCCAGGGACTGCCATGTCACACTAACAGTAGATCACGTAGGACATTTACCCCATCAAATACCAACGAAAGCGACTGATCTTATCCTCAATACCTGTCTTCATATAGTAGCAATACGGAACCACATAGATGAACATTTTCACCTTCTAATTGGATTGTTCAAGTCATTAGTAAATCATGCACATCAATACACAAAACAATCATACTAGTTCAAGTCCAATGATCAACACACTATCGTAATTTTACGACCTGACCATTATCCACCATGCCATGTGATCAGTCATCACCATCATATTTGACTAGTTGTTCCTTAACAACCACCCACAAGTCTACTAGTGACATCCCCATGTCATATATATATATATATATTAAAAATTATTTATATATTGATATTTTAAATTATTATTTATATTTCAACTTGTTAAAATCACGGGTAAATAAATATGATTTTGATGATAACAAAAATATTTTTATGATATAAATTTTTTATTCATGCAAAATGTAAATTTATTTTTAATTAAATATGAATTTTCTTTAGACATGTTTCCTTGTTTTAATCATTTATATCTCAAAAGTTTATGTTTAAATTTTCATATCTTGATAAATACATTTCTTACTCATGCATAAAGTAAATTTATTTTGAATTAAATGGGAATTGTTTTGAGACATGTTTTCTCTTACTCATGCAAAAAGTAAATTTATTTTGAATTAAAAGAGAATTGTTTTTAGACATATTTTCTTATTTTAATCATTTATGCCTTAAAAGTTTATATTTGAATTTTCAAATCTTGAATTAAAGAAGAATTATTTTTAGACATATTTTCTCTCATGCAAAAAGTAAATTTATTTTGAATTAAAAGATAATTATTTTTAGACATATTTTCTTGTTTTAATTATTTATATATATCTCAAAAGTTTATATTTAAATTTTTAAATCTTGATTTCTCATGTAAAAAGTAAATTTATTTTGAATTAAAGGTGAGATATGTTTTCTTATTGTTTGAGAAAACCTAAACATTTTTTTAATTTCAAGCGTCATATTAACATTTTCTTTAATGGATAGTGTATTTAGAAGATGTATATATATAGGGTAAGTATGGAGGCTCAATGTATAAAACAAATTTGATAGAACATTCAAACAAGAGTGAGAAGGTTCGAAGTGCTGTAAATGTGCTGGCTGGTAGAATTCTCAATTGTTGGTGATTTATTTGTAATTATCTCTGGTTGTAAGTTTATTATTTTTACTCACTTGTTGTGTGAGGTGATTGTATTTGCTAGTAGTGTGCTAGTGGTTCTTGCTTAGGCAAGAGATTGTATGTTAGTTATAACTCCAATTAAAAGCTAATGTTGGTTCTAGCTCCAATTAAAAGCTATTATTGATTCTCCCTAGTAGAATCTCAAGTTAAGTCTTGAGAGAGAGCATTAGGTTCTTTAGAGTCGAACCTCTATAAATTTATCTTGTTCCTTGTGATTTTATAGTTATTAATCTTACTACAATCATCATATATTAAAATCACAAATTTTAGAATTTTCAAAAGAGTTAAAATTTTTAATTTTTTAAAAACCCAATTCACCATCCTCTTGGGCATTTGTCTAGGCAACAAAACTCATAAATAAGTTGTAACGACCTGTCAGCAGGGTTTGGGTTACTCTATCAATATTTTCACATAGGCTACACATTTTTATTGATCAATGAATTTGAACCACTATATTTAATGTTTGAAAATGGAACATGCATGATTATGATCAACCAGAATTGTGTGTGAAATTTTGTAAAAATTAATTTTTGAACACATTTTGGAATTTTGTGAAAGTTTAGGGACTAGAGTGTAAATAATGAAGAATTTAAAAATTTAGATTCTTGAACCTTAATGACATATTTTAGATGCATAATTAGAATTATCGACCTTTTATATTATTTTGATCACTATTTACAAAATGACTGTACTTCTTTCATTAAGAATTAATGGAGAAACAAAATACCATTAAGTGTAAAAGTATTGATAAAAAATATATATATTATTAAAAAGTTAAATATTATTTATGAGAATTATTCTTTTGGTGTGGTTAATTTTTATATAATATTATATGTGTAATAGTTATATATATATTATTTTAAAAAATTAATAAGGTAAATAATTATTTAATTTGAAAAAAAAAATGAAAACAATGGAAGGCGCATGCAATTATAAGAATCAGAGAATGAGAGAATGATTGGGAGAGAGGGGGAAGGTTAACGTGAACTTTTATGTGTGTGTATATATATATAATATTTTATTATATAATAATAGTTTAATATATAAAATAAAGAAACATTGGGGGAAGAGCAGCTTCACGTGAAGCTGCCCCATCTATATCTATATATATATATATAATATTATAATAAATTATTATCATAAAAAAAATAAGAGAAGTTGAGATGGGCAGATTACAATATATATATTATTAAAAAAATTAAAAAAGAGACACGGGTAGAGATGGCAATTGTAACCGAAACTGTGGGGAATCGAATCGAAACCGAACTGGTCAACGCGGTTAAAAACCGTTTGACTGGGTAATGGTTTGATTTGAGAAAAAATCGAACACTGTTTCAATGGGTATGGTTTGGTTATGGTTTTCACTAAAACCAAACCAAAACCCGAACCGAAACCGAACCGAATAGTGGGTAACCGAACCAAATCGAACTGAATGTAATATATATATATAATAAAATAGGTATAATATATATATTATATAAAATTCAACCCAGCCCACCCAACCCAACCCACCCGCGCCCACCCCAGCCCACCCGAGCCCAACCCACCCGCGCACAACCCACCCCAGCCCACCCGATCTGGCCTTCTTTCTCCCCCTTCTCTTCTCCCTTTCTCTTCTCGATCTAGCTCTCGCTCTATCTCGTCCGCGCGCCCTAGCTCTCCGCATCTCTCTTGTTCTCGTTCGTCCGCGCGCCATAGCTCTCCGCATCTCTCTTGCTCTCGTTCGCGATCGCTCGATCTCTCTTGCTAGGGCTCAACTCGGCCTTTCTTGCTCTCGGCTCTCGCTCACCCTCTTGCTCTTGGCTCTCACTCACCCTCGCTCGATCTCTTTTGCTAGGGCTCAGTTCGGCCCCTCTTGCTCTTGGTTGCCCTCGATCTCTCTCATCCTCGCGTCTCCTTTCTCTTGCTTGTTGGCGGGAGCTCGCCTTCACTCTCTGCCTCTCTATTTCTCTCACTCGCCATCGTTGGCCCTCTCTTGCTCTTCGGCCCCTCTTGCCCTCGCTCGCCCTAGCTCTCTGCCATTCTTGCTCTCGCTTGCCTTCCGACCTCTCGCTCGACCCCTCTCGCCCTCGCTCGCCCTTGTTGCCTCTCGGTTCTAGCCCTTTGCCTCTTGATTCTCTCCCTCGCTCACCCTCTGCCTCTCGGCTCTCGGCTCTCGCCCTCTCCCCCACGCTTGCTCGAGGGCTCGGCCAATTAGCCTCGCCCGCCCTTGCTCGCCTTCTGCCAGTCAGCCTCGCCTGCCTCTTGCTCGCCTTCTGCGGGCCTCTCTACTGGTTATTGTTATGTTTTTTTTTTCGGTCATATTTTGTTTACTTATTTATGCTTGATTTGTTGTTGAGATTGTTGTATTTCTTGCGCAAATTTTTACAGAATATGGCATGCTCATTTGTTGTTGAGATTGTTGTATTTTTTGTGCAAATTTTTACAGAATATGGCATGCCCATTTGTTGTTGAGGTTGTTGTATTTTTTGTGCAAAATTTATAGAATATGGCATGCTCATTTGTTGTTGAGGTTGTTGTATTTTTTGTGCAAATTTTTACAGAATATGGCATGCTCATTTGTTGTTGAGATTGTTGTATTTTTTGTGCAAATTTTTATAGAATATGGCATGCTCGCAAAGTGGCAGCACACAACAATGTTTTGCGAGTGGATCTTCGTCCGGTGAACAAACTCATCAATCAATACCGGTGGAGAGTTCTCAAGACGTAAATGTTTTTGATAAGGAAATTGGTGGTAGGACTAGGAGTGATGTATGGAAACATTTTCAAAGAGTGGTCACTAATAAAGAAATTAAGTCTCAATGCAACTATTGTAAGAAATTACTTGCGGGTAAATCAACAAATGGTACATCAACTATGAAGCAACATCTCAATAGGTGTCCTAAGAGAAGATTGGTAGGAGATATAAGGCAAATGTTTATAAAATCTGATTTGAAAGGAGAGATCTCTTCCGGTCCATATGATGAAAGAAAAGGAAGAGAGAAATTAGGAAAGATGATCATTATGCATGATTATCCTCTTTCGATGGTGGAGCATAGTGGATTCAAAGATTTCACAAGTACCATTCAATCTCTTTTCAAGTGTCCTTCTCGTAATACTTTGAAGAATGATATCATGAGGATTTACAGTGAAGAAAGGGATAAAGTGATGAGTTTGATTGAAAATATTGATAATAGAGTGGCTATTACAACGGATATGTGGACTTCTAGTAACCAAAAAAAGGGTTTTATGGCTGTTACAGGACATTTCATTGATAAGTCTTGGACATTGCATAGCAAAATTTTGAGGTATGACAAATATTTTTAACTTAGTATATTGTTTTATTGTTGTTAAATTTGATAATTGTAGTTCTAAACTTTAAATTTACTAATAATTTATAATTGTATGTCATTTAGGTTTATCTATGTCCCTTGCCTTCATACAAGTGATGTGTTGACCGATGTGTTAATTGATGCTATGCTTGGGTGGAATGTGGACTCAAGATTATCCACAATTATAGTGGATAATTGCTCTACCAATGATAGTATGATTGGTAAGATTAAAGCAAAATTGAATATTGGATGTCTTTTGAATGGTGGATCTTTATTGCATATGCGTTGTTCTGCCCATATCTTGAATCTTATTGTTAAGATTGGTTTAGATGTGATTAAGCATGCCATTGATAATGTGAGAGAAAGTGTAGTTTTTTGGACAGCATCTCCAAAAAGAATAGAAAAGTTTGAGGACGTTTGTCGACAAATGAAAGTGCCTTATACTAAAAGGTTGGGTTTGGATTGTCCTACTAGATGGAACTCTACTTATTTGATGCTTAAAACTGCTTTGGTTTATAAGTCTGTGTTTCCTCGACTTAAATTATTTGAATCACAGTATAAGAATGTGCCAAGTGACGGGGATTGGGAAACTGCAAAAGATGTTTGTGACAGATTAGAGTTGTTTTATAATATAACTGAGTTATTTTCTAGGACAAAATATCCAACTGCTAATATTTACTTTCCAATAATTTGTAAGGTCAAGTTAACATTGAATGAGTGGGTTAAGTCTCCCAATGAAGTGATTAGTACAATGGCAAAAAGCATGTCAGATAAGTTTAATGCATATTGGAATGTGATTCATAAGTTGATGGGTGTTGTTGCAGTGTTAGATCCTAGGTATAAGATGACTTTTCTTGATTTTTACTCTCCTAAGGTCTATCTTTATGATTATGATGAACAAATTAGCAGCATCAAGTACCTTTGTTATGATTTGATGGAGGAATATCACATTAAAAAGAACAAAGTGAATGATGTGAATAACCAAGAATGTACATTGGATGGGAGCGTCACTCCAAGAGAGAATTTCATTTCTTTTGATGATGAATACCAATCTTTTCTTAAAAAGAGGAAAACTACTAAAGTTACTAGTTTCAGAACTGAATTGGACCTTTACTTGGATGAAGATGTTATAGTAGATAATGATCAGTTTGATATTTTACTTTGATGGAAAGTGAATGGGGTGAAGTATCCTACCTTGCAAACAATTGCAAGAGATATATTAGCCATTCATGTATCTACTGTTGCTTCGGAGCCGGCATTCAATTCTAGTGGGAGACTGGTGAGTCCTCATCGTAATCGATTTCATCTAAAGACAATAGAAGCATTGATGTGTGCCCAAAGTTGGTTGTCAAATGAAATGAAAAAAGGTAAATTTATTTTATTTACTAGTTATTTTTTATTGTTAAGACTTTAACAGTTTCATATTAATTTATTTTATATATTTATAATTTTGTTAGATGGAGTTGGCTCATTCATTTCAGATGGATATGCATCAATTTATGAAGAAGATATTGATGTTGTTGATGAAGGTATTAACTTTCGTAGCTAAATTTTTTTAGCTTAAATTACAATTTAATTATGCAAAAATTAATTTATTGATCTTAACAATTGTAGGTTTGGAGATGTGATTTTATATCTAAGAAGTTTTGTAACTTTATATAAGAATAAGGTAACTTTATTAGTATTTATCTTTATTTGTTGTGAAATTATCAAAAAATTTTATGAATGTTATTTGTCTTTGTTTGTTGGTATGGATTAAACTAAAAAAACCATAGTTAAACCGAAACCGAACCAAAATCGAATGGTTTGGTTATGGTTTTAAATTTTTAAAACCAAATGGGTTTTGGTTTGGTTTTGGTTTTAAGAATTTAAGTTTGGTTTGGTTATGGTTTTGGCAAAAATCGAAATCGAACCGAACCATTGCCAACCCTAGACACGGGAGCCACGGGTGTTGTGTGCGTGTGTTGTGTGTGTGTGTATATATATATATATATATTACATAATATATATTAAAAGAAAGGAGTTGGCAATCCCTCCTCCTCTTTGGGATCAAAAGGTGAAATCCCTCACCTTAGGGTAGAGGTGTCAAATGGGCTGGGTGGCCCACGGGCCGGGCTTTGGCCCGGCCTGTCACTGTTCATGGGGGGCCGGGCCGGGCCGGGCCCAAGAATTTGGGCCCACGGCTCGGCCCGGCCCGTCTAAGGGCCCAGCCCGGCCCTACCCATGGCCCACTAGGCCCAGCCCGTTTGGCCACTATGGGCCGAGCCCATTAGGCCCTTATGGGCCGGGCTCATGAGGCCCTTATGTTATTTTTTATTAATTATTGATATTGGATACTAAAAAATTTATATTTCGCAATATATATAAATAATAACTATTTAAATTTTTCAACCTAAATTTTTTATATATTTAAATTATAAATAAACATATTTATAATGAATATTTTCTTATTAAGAGGACAAATTGAAAGCGTAACATTATTCCATTTACACCGTAACAATCCAACATACTTTATTTTTTTTTAAATTTAAAACATTATTGTCCTTACCTTTGTACTAACGAATAGTTCAAACACACTCCTAATTCATCAAGTAAAAAAAAAAAATCCATAATTCTTTTATAATTGCAAAATATATGCATTTTGAAAAGTAAATTATTTTTATTTAACTAACTAAATGATCTTACAAATCTAAGATAAAATACAGATATCTAACTTAAAAATATTAATTTCTATAGTCAAAAATTATATAGAAATAAATGGCTTCTTATTCATTATCAAATTCTTATTCTTTTTATAAAACTTTATTGAAAGCCTACCTAATTTAGATTGAATAATAAATTTTTATAATGAATATTTTTTTATTAAGAGAACAAATTGATGACAAATTATATTTATTCAAATATTATAATAGATAGTATTTTGCTTTCCCATCAAAAAGAGAAAATAACAAAATACTATATTTTTAAATAAAAATATTTTTAAAAAAATGGGGTCGGGCCCACCGGGCCCGGCCCGACCCTCTAGCCCACGGGCCGGGTCGGGCCCTATCTAAGGCAAAGTGGGCTGGGCCTGGCCCGGCCCGTTTAAAAAGCCCGCGGGGCGATTGGGGCCTGTCCGGGCCGGGCTGGGCTAGCTAGACATGGCCAAAATTGAACCGAACCGGCGGTTCGAACCGGAACCGGACCGGCCGGAACCGGAACCGGACCGAACCGGCGAAATTCGGTTCGGTTCCGGTTCGAGGTTTCGCGAACCAGAACCGCCAGTTCCGAACCGCCGGTTCCGAACCGGTTCCGAACCGCCGGTTCCGAACCGGTTCCGAACCGCCGGTTCCGAACCGGTTCCGAACCGGTTCCGAACCGCCGGTTCCGAACCGGCGGTTTGTTGTAATTATTTTTCATTTCTATTTTTTATTTTTTATTTTTCACATTTATAAAAATTAATTACTTGTATTACATACTTGTTTAGTTGTTTTAATTATTTTTAATGAAATTATTACTTATATTTCTTCAATTTTTAGTAGTGTTTTTTATTAAAAATATGGTTGAGAATATCTATATTTACAATTACATTTAACAATTAAAAATCGAAACCAAACCGAACCGAACAACGGAACAAGGACCAAAATTGAATACAACAATATTTAAAAAAAATTAAAAAAATTCAGTTTGAACCGGAACCGGAACCGTTGACCGAACCGGCTCAAACCGTTGACCGAACCGGTCCAAACCGTTGACCGAACCGGCACGAACCGGAACCGGAACCGAACCGTCCCAAACCGCCCTTGGGCGGTTCGGTTCAGGTTCAAAGATTTCTTGAACCGGAACCGGCGGTTCATGAACCGGAACTGGCGGTTCATGAACCGTGGCCATGTCTAGGGCTAGCCCTTTTGACACCTCTACCTTAGGGGTCCCTCCCAGACTACCCCACGCCACGGGAGAGGAGGTTAATTTGGTACACGACAAAAAAAAAAAAAATCCTTTTGTTCTTTTTTGGAAGCAAGTTTTATATCTATTTTTTCTTTCAAATACAAGTTCTTATATCATTATTATTTTATACGCAAGTTTCTAAATTTATTTTTATTTTAAAAAATTAATTGTTATTTCTAAATTTTTGTCCTTGCTTGAATACTTGTCGATCTCATCCAAAAGGTTAAATAGGGTTTGATTCATTTAATATTCCCAAAGAAACGATACTTCTCTCATGTTGGGTCCTCATTTTTAAAGTAAGTGTGGTTACATCTTATATGGGTATTAGTAAATCATACACGTATTTGTTAATTTAATATTATGGTTGACCATCGTTAAGATTACATGTGTATTGTTAATGTACAAACATGGGCATGGTGGTGTGTATATCATTTGGTCATGTATGGTCATGTACATGGAATATTTGGAAACATGTGATCATACACGAATTTATATATATATTTACAAGTTGATACATGTGCATGATAATTATTTTGCTACCTATTATTTTGTGTGCTGAACTATTTCATGGGGTACCCTTATGCTTGGTAGGCGAAAGTCTGACACGAGGGAGTTTTGGCTCACAGTTGATGGTTTTTATGCCATAAGCTCTGTAGACGTAAGCTTGACGCAAGGAAAGATTTCGGTCTACAATTTAATGATTGTTTACATATATGTATTTTTACTTGTATTTTAGGGTATTGGGTGTCGAAATATCTTATGTAGGCCCCAAGAACTGTATGTGTGCATCTGTTGTAATACCTAAGAAATTGGGATTTATTGGAAAATAAGCATTTTATTAAGAAAATGAAATTTCGAAAAATATTGATATCTAAATAGCCCGAAAATTTGACTGAATCAACTGTAATGAGTACTTTGAAACCGAGATGCCAAAGGAAAATGATGTGACATTAATGAGCATCTTGAGAAATGATTTTTAGCATCAAAATAAGTCGAATCAGGAACGATTTTTTATACAACTAAAATGCAGCTACTATTTAGGCTGCAAAATCGAATTATCATAGGAGACTTCAGGGCCGTCAACGGAATCTTGAGTGGGCTCATATTCGGTATGTATGACAACCTTTTAGTGGCTTTAGGAAGAAATGAAAGGGTTTACAACCAAAACGAAGATTTGGGTCTAAGTGCAATTTTTTAAAATTGACAGAGGGAGGTCGAAATGACATTTTTTCGGAATCTTAGAGGATGAAATGAAGAGTTCAAAGTTTGAGGGACTCAATGAAAGTTATAGAAAGTTTCGAAGCTTCATGGAGAGACCAAAAAGTAAAGAAGTAAAAATGAAAAGGGCAAAAGTATAATTTCCAAAACTTGGAAGCAGTCATGTCAGACCAAGCTTTTTGCCACTCTTCCCATCACCAAATTTGGTGGTGGAAAACTCAAGGGAGTGGGCTGAGGGACCTTGGGGCAACAACTAAGCCGACAATCAGCCTTGGCATTGACCGAAATGGCCATATTTGAGCAAAAAATGGCCAAAAAGTTGGCCATTTTAATCAAGCTTTTTAGGGCTATTTTAATGGGTTTTGGATGGATACATAGAAATGGGAGGCATTAGAGGCCTTGGGTTGCTCGAGATCTGTCGTTTTGGAGTTCGAATTTGACCATAAATAGAAGATATAGTGGCAAAAGGTTTTGCAAGATTTGAGTTTCAAATCGACCTCATTTTTGAACAAATTGAGGCACCAAACTATAGGGTTTTTGTTATCCATGAGGTATTATTTCTGGAAACTTCGAGGAATTTTGGAGTTAATTTGAGGGGAGATTGGAGTTTCGTCATAAAAATCGAATCTCGCTAGAGTCGGACTGATTTTTACCCGGAGAGAGGTCTTTGGGATGTTGTTTCTAGTTCAAATTTGGTCAGAATGATTGAATCAAGATGGAATATCTTCTGGTATAGTAATTTTAATTTTCTGGTGTGCTAGCGCTGAAGAAGATGATCGAAGGTAATTTTTAAATGCTGAAAATAAAAGAAAATAGATTAAAAATAGAAATAAAATGGATAAAATTCTGGAAAAATGTCTAGAAATACAGGAAAAAATAATAGTTTGCTTGTATCAATTTTTAGTTGGGAAATTGCATGAGAAATAATTATTTTGAATTTTTTAAAGGAAAGTTAATTAAAAAAAAATAGGAATAGGTTTTGAAAAATTCCCAGAAATTTTATAGCGGTTAGAAATGTTATTTTAGAAATTTTAATGAATACAAATTTAAGAAATTACTTTATTATGTATTTATTTTGAATTTTGAAGAAGTTATGACTATGAAAAATAGAGGAAAAATAAGAAAAAGTGTGGAAAAATTATATTATTGATTTTTCCTTGGAAATGATTGGTTAGGAAGTGATTTTTCCACCGATCTTGATGATTTGCGTGATTTTTTAGGTTAGCACGCAAATCGAGACTATGCACGTTTTTCGAAGTATTTTGAACTTCATGCTAAGATGAGTGGTTTTATCCCGATAACCTATATATGACATGGTTACTTTATTATGCATGATATTTATTAAAGTTATGATCATTTTTCCATATTGCATAGAAAGACATGAGTTTTACATGACACGATATTATTGTCATATTGATATTCGTGCATAGGATTGGGATGTCGCCCCGATAGTGTTACCGTAATTCTCCAAGAGTAAATGATGGAACAACGTCAAGATTATCCTGAAAGCAGGTCGGGATTCTGCCTAGAGTTCCGTGCCGGGCTAGTGGGCCAGGGAAGTTACACTAGGGCACATGATTGTTTATGTTATTGTATCATGTATTCATGTTTTTAAACGTTCACTAGAAGATTCATCTTCTAATCGAGTTATACCCTTGGAATATTGAAACGTTCCAATTAGGACTTGCAGATATGGCAAGGAGATGATTGAGACGTAACGGTACGTGATGACGTGGCTGATAGGTTTGGCGAGTTATCTCGGTATTTGCTTCCTCATGAGGATTCAGGATATATTATTATGTTGATGATCGTATATAATTATTATGGTTTTATGTATTTATGAGGAATCGTCAGATTGTACAGATAAGTTTCTATGTATTTAAGTATTTAAAGATATGATGATACTAATTTTTATGTTATGGTTAAATGAATTCAGTTATGTACTATATCAGGTTTCGATTTTAAGCGTCCGCATTTATGATGATTACATGTCTTGACTTATTGATTCTTGTTTAGTATGCTGGGAAGATAAAACGGGATTGTCGAGAAATAATTTATATTAAAAAAATATATATATACTCGAAATTCCTAAGTTAATTAACGCTCGAAAAAATGGAGCGTTACATCTGTGCATATGCATAAGGTTATGTGATTGGATAAAAGCATGGCATGGGTGCAAATAATGTGTTAAGTTATTCTATAATATTTTGATTCATTTTGCTTCATATTTTTTTTAAATTATACTTGTTAAGTTTTGTGGATCATACTTGTTTTAATATCATTCTAGAAAAAGGGAAAACAAAGGTTGAGAGTGAACCCAATAGAGTTTGATTCTTGTGGTTAGTATTGTGTACAGTGTAATCCTTACTGAAAAGGTCTTTGGGAGTATTTCAAGTGTAGGGATAAGATTGTCATAACTAATTATGTAGTAATTGAACCTTTTGAGAGTTGTAAATAAATAAGTTCATAATGTTTGTATTAAATAAACTTATGGTTTTAATATTTATTTTGCTTCCTCTAGAAAAAGAAAAATGGTAATTTATTTACTTGAATGTTTATCTGTACCAATCTTTTTGAGATTTTTTTCTCAGAATCCTTTAATAGCAAGATCTTTGAGAAAGGGTATTGACATAAGAAAAATTCGTAAATTATCAAAATGCATAAAATATTATCTTAATTTAAATTTAAATTTTAAAGCCTTATTTTGTGGATGTTTTAATTTAATTATAGATATTTTAATTGCATTTTGTCAATTGTTTAAATTTTAATATTATTTTGATTTAATTACATATTTAAATAATATTAGAAATGAATTTTAATATAACTTGGTTTGATCTTCCTCGGAAAGTTCACCCTCGGTAGTTATTGAGATTAAACATGACCTAAAAAGTAAGGGGAAAAAATCACTAGGAGTGAGTTAGTGATTAATTAAACAAGTATGGTGTTGATTGACCTCTAGTTGAGAGTGTGGAAAAACTAAAATCACTAGCGGGCATTTGGTTTTGTGAATTAATTTTTTTAGATAATTTTTTTTAAACAAACCTTGGCTCTCTCGAATAATGGATCGAACCCTCACAACTATTGCTAATTTCACTCACATGAAGCTTGTTTTTGAGTCAAATTTTGCCAACTTTCAGAGCTTTTCTCTCAATATAAATTTTAATTATTGTATTTAGATAATAATAAAATGATTATAACAAACTCAATCACATAAACTGGCCAGTTAGGCTTTTTCTGGCTTCATGGCTTCCAATTTACTAGTTTATCATGAATCTCTCAGCATATGCTTTTGGTGTAATATAGTGTATTAGAGTGATTACACCATAACTGCTTGGCCTTAACGTGTTGTCCGCGAGTGTTAGTTGCATCACTTCAATTTGCTGCCAACACTAAGTTTTGGGATGTTATATTTGCATTAATTATTATGTGTATATAAATATCTATTTTTCTTATGATAAATGAGTTGTCATCAATAGAAATAACAATTGTACTTGTCCCGCGAATCCTCACCTGGACCCATCCCAGCTAAAGCAGGTTTTTTTTTTTTTTTTTTTTTAATATCAATTTAAATTTAGATTAAGGTTTGTGAAAAATTCTACAATGATTGGGCTTGGAGCAGAACTCTACACCCGAAGCCCAAGCCCAAGCCCAAACACAAACCCAAACTAAAAACCCACCTCTATATATATAATTATTTATATACTAATATTTTAAATTATTATTTATATTTCAACTCATAAATAAACAAAATTTATAAAAAATCAAAATGCATAAAAATATTATCTTAATTTAAATTTAAATTTCAAAGCATTATTTTGTGGATGTTTTAATATTAATTATAGATATTTTAATTACATTTTTTCAATTGTTTAAATTGTAATATTATTTTTATTTTAATTACATATTTAAATAATATTTGAAATGAATTTTAATATAACTTGGTTTGATCTTACTTTGAAAGTTCACCCTTAATTGTTATTGAGATTAAACATGACCTACAAAATAAGAGGTGAAACTATTAAAAGTGAGTTAGTGATTAATTAAACAGATGTGGTGTCGTGTGATCTCTAGTTGAGTGTGTCCCAAACTAAAATTAATAGCGAGCATTTGGTTTTGTGAATTAATTTTCCCCATTCCCAGTTTATTCAACACACCCCAAGGGGGATGAACTAACCTCAGACAAATAAATCCTCAAAACCAACTGAAAATGAAATTACTTTGTACATATATTCCATTCATTGTGGGCATTGAAAAGAAGATTTGTGTCTCCATGCACACATCATGAACTAACCTTAATTAGACAAACTAGTCCATAATTAATGATGAACCAAGAAGAAAGTAATTATCCAGGAAATGCTTAATAGATTGACTGCTACCACTCATAAACACACATATGATGTGGGCCTATTTGGAATCATTTTCTTGTAACTCAAATCAACTGGATATGGTTGGTTGCTCATTCTGTTTGCTTAAAAACATACTCTCTTTTTTTTCACATATATATGCAATTTGTCATAAAATATAATAATATAATATTCCTTATCTTTTAAAGATATTATATTTTCTCCATAATACCTCAAAAGCATACTAGCAAAGAAATTAACTTTTGGGTAAAAGGTACATGTACGATTACTACTGAGGGATATAATTTTACCCTAATCAACAGATTTTATTGTGAAAGATTACTTTTTTAGGCCAAAAAATTGGTAGCAATCTATCAAATCAACTCATTGGTGTTATGGTAATAATTACAAAACGGTCCATCATACCCTTTTTCCAACTGCCTTTTCTAAGCCAACCTTTTTATATTTTAAAAGAAAAAAAAAAAGAAAGGACAAATTGGTGCCATGAATAGACCCATAACGTTCATACAATATTTAAGTAATAAAAATAGCTATTTCTGTAACACGAAAGAATAAAATTGTGTAAAATATGACCTGTAAAGCTTGTCCATGAAATGGACCGTTTGTATTTAGCTTTGCTGTATACTTTTTGTAGGGTTGGTTGGGGGTGGCTTCCTTCGAATAAAGGTAAGGTAGAAAGAAGCATCCAAAATGATACAAAATTCAAGATGCTGATGGAGGCTCAAAAGTAGAGTCAACAAAGCAGAGGGGGGGCCTCAATCACCACAAAAACAGTGGGCGCATACTCGCATTAAAGGCTGAAACTGAGGAAAAACGCAAAGTAGATGATTGAATTTGAAAGCTGCTGAGCATCAAAATCAGTGTCTTATTTTCTTTCAACAGTACAATTTCCGTGACTACAACAACAACTCCAACTCTCCATCCAATTTGAGGATTATCGTTAACTGTACACCTTGTCCTAACTAGATTAGAGTCGGTGGCACGACATTTATAATACCAACTTGAAAATACAAAGTCCAAGCAAGATAAGAATGTGGCAAATTTTATGCCGGACGCCTGTCCCGAGGCAACACTCTGGTGAGGGAATAAAGCAACCTGCAAGACGGATGAAAGCCAACCGGAAAAGAGGGGGGGGCCAAGGAAAGAAAGAAAAAGACTGTACAAAAGAATCACACAAACAGCAGCACAGTTTTGCCAGCAAACGTGTTAAACTGTAGTTAGTCCAAGCTCGATGAGCGGCTCCACCTGCCTCGCAAGTAGTCCTCTAACGAGACGCTTTGCTCGATGCTGCTCATGGAGAGAGACTCTTCCACCACGTCGAGCAGTGCGAGGCTAAGATGCGACTGGAGATTCGAACGCGGGAAAGCCTCGGTCTCCAGTATGTCAGTCCCCTCGGAAGCATTAACTTGTAGCCTCGCCCACTTGGTTACTTCCTGATCGCCCTGGAGGAGCTTTGAGACCTGTTGTCAACAAAAATGGGTAATACTCCTTTAACTAAAAGTTAAAATGCGAATACTATAGGAAGTGCGCAAAGTTTTAATGGCCATCAATTTTCATTAGTATTGTGCAGATCCCAAGAAAAGGAATATGGGAATTTCGGAACAAGATAATAGGAAGTGGTCCTCCTGTTTAAATGTGGGCCTTAAATAGGTAAAACCTAGAAATGTGAGAACTTTAAAACAAGAAGATAATAAGGGAAGTGGTCCTTTTTTTTCTAGTGGTACTGTCACCATCCATCTCTTGCTGAAACCCAATCTCCCTGCAGTACCTAGATTTTGGGCATTCAGGCAAAGTAAATGTCTCCCTGGTTTGCTTCATTTTTCTGGTCTAAACATGAAACAGGAGAGAGAAGTGTGGTGTAAACATGAAACAGGAGACAGAACATGAAACCATTTCAGCTTAACTTCTCCACAATATTTTCTATGAGCTTCTAGATACCTTAGAAAGCAAAATTATTAAAAAAAAAGAAAGAAAAAAGAAATCAAGAACACTTGACATGACTTACAATGCTCATTTTGGGTCGAGCTCTTGGAGCTCGTCTGGTGCAGAGAGTAGCAGCTAAAACCATCCTCTCCATCTGGTGGAGATCATAGTTGTTGGCCAGACTTGGGTCTAGTAACTGAGAAACCTTTTGACCATTTAGAATTGGTCTTGCCTGGCAGGACAATTTATATTTTCAGTGTAAACATGATAAAGTCGTAAATTCAGAATGAGTAATAGCATGAGTACAGAGGACACACCCACATAACCAGGCTCTCTTGACCCTTTGGAAGGTCATTGCTTATTGGCTTTCTTCCAGAAAGGAGCTCAAGGAGTACAACGCCATATGCATATACATCAATCTTGTCATTAACTTTCCCATACATGAAATATTCAGGAGCCAAGTAACTGCAACAGAAAATAGGCTACAGACTCAGTTTTGACAACATAAAAAAAATTAGGAAGATTGACAAGGTTGATACAGTTACAATTTCATCACTAAATTGAGACAATTCTGTTTTTTTTGGGTTAGACACACTTATGATTCCAGCAAAAGTTAAATATATTACTTCAACAAGCACTAAAAAGGATTTAGTAGTTGAAGAAAGTACAAACCCAAAGGTCCCTGCAACATCCGTGCATGTTATATGTGACGAGGATGCCGATGCCCACTTAGCTAGTCCAAAATCAGACAGCTGAAAAGAATACCAAGATATTAAATACATAAATGTCACTGAGAACCTGTTGAAACAAAAATTTAACTACCTGTGGCTCAAAGTCATCCGAAAGTAGTATATTTGATGATTTCACATCTCTGTGAATCACAGCTTTAGCACTTCTGTTGTGTAGATATTCCAGTGCCGCCGCAATACCAACAGCCACCTTATATCTCTCGCTCCATCCAAACGTGTGACTGTCCTTGTTACCTGGTGTAGAAAATACCAAAAATTAAACAGCAAATCAAGAATTTCAAACGCCTGTACTCAACATCCTATATATATATATATATAAATTTCAAACAGAGATTCTCACTCTATACCATGAAGATTCTCTTCCAAGCTTCCTCTTGATAGGAAATCATAAACCAAGAGAAGATTGTCATCCTCAAAACAGAACCCAAAAAGAGAGATAATGTTCTTGTGGTGCGATGCAGTGATAATCTCAATTTCCAGTACAAATTCTTTTAAAACATCTTCAGACAGCTTTAAGATTTTCACGGCAAGTTCCTTGCCATCAGGAAGGAGACCTCTATAAACTTCACTGCTGCCTCCTTTTCCGATCAAGTTCTCTGAAATTACACCAAAAAGGAAAAAGAGTGAATCAAATATTCACATTATGATTTATAAAACACTTTTCAAAATGAAAATGAGAAGTAATTAGACCTGGCATGAAATCAGATGTTGCTTGCAGAAGCTCCTCAAAGTTAAACAATCTGCAAGTTGCAGAGTACTTCTCGTGAAGTCCCTCTAATTCTTCTGGTAAGCTTCTCAAACTTCTGGGAGAAGATGGAATAGAAAAGGCCTCAGCACCAACATGAACAATTGCCCCACTTTCCCCATCTAGCTCACAAGCTTCATCTTCCTTTGGATTGCAGAGTCTGCTGGGCAACTGCATTGCCCATTGAACCACAGAAGTCTCGTGAGAAGGCCCATCTGAAGGTAGCCCATCTGATAAAGTAATTTGGTTATGCAGTGGCCAATCATGTCTTAGTTCAGGCATTTCTCTTGTCAACAGAGAGATCGAATTTGATGCAGCCTCTGGCTTCTGCAAAGCCACTAGAGCTGTTGAGTTTCCTTCATCACCATCACCAGAAATCTGCTCTGTTGATTGAACACAAGAACTTTCCATCAAAACACAACCTGGAGTACAAATAGAACACTTCTGTTTCATGGCACTCTCTGCATGGTCAGGGCCTATTTTTACCGAGGCTAACTCCAAAGGCCCACAAGTATCCTGATCAATTGGTGCCAGCTCCGAACTGGCACAAGGGTCCCAAGAACATGAAGCTGGTGGATTAAGATCCACATTTCCTCCATATAGAACTTTGGATCTCTTTGTTAATGACCTCCGAATTATGCTTAGAAAATGATGTCGCCTATGGTCATTTGTTCCTGAGCCAAAAATTTGAAAACCAAAAATAAAATAGTAAGAACCACAAGTGTAAAGCAAGAGTACTTGTTGGAAATCATAAGCAGAAACAGCCACAACCTTTAGCACAACAATTGGTAACTAGAGAAGCTTCTCTCCGAAACACAACCTTCCCATTATCAACCGCTATAATTGAGCAATCCTTTGGCAATCTTTTTGCGCAATACTTGGCTACAGAGGTGGATGAACGGATAGTATGGTGATTTTGAGAAGTTCCCACAATAACTTCAGTGGCCAAGTAAGAATTTGCCTCCCGAACCAGAACCTTTTTGATAGATGAACCTCTACAGATCTTAAGCTTGAGATCCACCTGAAGATTCCAGAATGAATCCAACTCACATTGGGAAAAAAGAAAAAAAAAATGCTGAAAACACATACATCCAAAGGACATCCGATGGGTGCATTTCCCATTCTGCCCCTCATTGTGTTTAACAAGTTGTTTTTGTTAAACGTAATCAAGGGCAGAATGGGAATGCAACCGTTCAGCCCCATAATTTTGATTACCATTATTCATCAAATAAATACCCTGAACTAAGTAGATTTCTCGACCTCTTGAATGCCCAAACAACACGACAATATAACATTTCAGTGCCACAATAGTTTCTCTTACTTCTTTCGGATCTCAGCAAGGAAACAGAAGTTATTGTAGAAACACATTGGAAAAACTAAAGACACACAGAAATCGTTTGGCTGTCAAGATCCAATTAAAACCATTTTTTACTCAAACCTCAGAGAATTCAGGAAAAGAAACAAAATTAGCACTTCAATCTATTGATTTTTCAAATTACACGAACTGAGTCCAGTACAATTACTGGACTCAGTTCAGAGTGGGATTTGGTCTACCAGAAAGTGAATAGTAGCCATTTAGTTCCTTTCTTTTTCCTTCGTTTTCCCAGAAACCAAACGGAGGGTAGTTAAAGTAACAAAAAGGCAGAACAAAGTGTAGACAAAGCAGGAAAATAAGTGATATCCAAACCTGTTTCAAGTTGCAGAAACCTTCGTACACAGCAAGAACAGAATCAAATGCTTTGACAAGCGAGAGAAGAGAAGACTTCCCATCTCGATCGCTGATTTCTACAAGCATCCATTTCACAAAACCATTCAACTAGCATTTCAATTTTCAATCACCCAAAACCAAAAGAAAATCAAAAATCAAAATGACCCAACAATCAAAGGCTTGAATTAATTTCCTCTCTACCTTTGTCACTCAAAACATGTAGAGCAACCACACGGTCGCCAGGCTTCGCCGCCTTCACCATGGCCCAAGTCAGCAGCTCTCTGCTCGTAGAGTGCAACTTCACCCCAACCACCACCGTCCGGCCGCCGCAAACTTCCACTTCCCTTTGGTCTCCGGCGGCCACCGTTTGAGCCATTTCGGGCAATTTCAATTGTGGGTCAGATTCCGGCGACAGTGCCAGTCAAGAAACGGAAACCACATCTGGGTATAGCTTATAAAGACGCCTTTTTTGAGGCATCTGAGGATGGTTAAAGGTTAACCGTCGAGTTCATTTGCTCTGGTTTGGTTTGCTTTTTTAGGCTCTCGCTCGCTCGATATAATAGACGGGAGAAATGGAGCAACTTTTCTGTGTTACTCAGTTCTACGTTTTTATCATAGGCCCGGCTAACGTTAATCAAGTAAAAAGTAAGCCTTACAAATGACATTAACCCTTTCCTACCACTTTTTTTTTTTTAATTAACAGCACACTTATTGTCTTTTGAAAATTTTTACTCGTATTTTAAAATTTTATTTTTTATTAAATTATTTCATAAACTTTTTTTAAAATAATCACGGTATCCTTCATTACTGATGACGTTAATTAAATTTAAATTTAGAGTGTGTTTGATTGCACATATTTTTCATAGAAAATATGTAATTATTACACATTTTCTATGGAAAATAATCAAACACTCTTTATTTTTCTATAAAAAAATATATATGGTACAAACATTTAAAGTTTATTTCCATGGAATTCATTTTCCAAGAGGGTGAGGTGGTTTTTATTTTCTAGGCAATATTACCTAAAATTAAATTCTAGGTAATGCAATCAAACATACCCTTAGTTAAAATTATTCCTAATATCTATTTAATAAGATTAAGTTAATTCAAATTTAATATAAAATAAAAATAAAATGAGAAAAAAAGTCACTAGTCAATGAGTTGCTGGAATCTATCTCTCATAAGAGTCGAGATCTGCTATCTCATTTTGTTGTCCCCTTCCCTATCTAGCCAATGAGAAACAGCCACATCACCCATTTTTAAATAATAATTTTTGCAAAAAAGGTTATAAAATCAAACAAAAAAATTATAAATGAAATATATGTTGATTATATATATGTTATTATTTGATTTTATAATTTTTTTTGTTTGATTTTATAATTTTTTTACAAAAATTACTATTTAAAAATGGGTGATGTGGCTACTTCTCATTGGTTGAACAGGAAAGGGGACAGCAAAATAGGATAACAGATCTTGGCTCCTCCCATAGCTAGTCATCGTTGTCTTTTTTTTCCTCCTCCTCCTCCACTCTCTAGGTTCGCTAGACCTTATACCATTGGGTGAAAATGGTAATTGGCCTGTTTTATTTTTGTTTTATAATAAATTTAACTTAATTAAATAACTTTAATAAATTTATACATAATAACTCATGATTTCCAAATCAAATCTTGATTATAAATTAATAAAAACATTATTAATTTACTTTTCTCTTTTAGTAAAAGGAATAAATCTATTATTAAGAGATATTCTCCACGTAATAGTTTGGACTAGTTCTAGAATGGGATTGAGATATCGACCCTGTCATTGCATTAAAATGCTTTTTGCTTAAGTGCATGTAAAGACTATCCAATAGATTGATCAAACCCTCTCTCAAACTTCAATGATAAGATCGTTAACTCATTATCCTTAAACTTGAATAAATTACACATAGTAAGTATTGTAACCTACCATTTGGGGTAGTTTTCCTAGATAAGTGTTTGGGGAGAACCCTTGAGAAGGTGATCATTCTCGAGAGAGATGCTCATCTTGGAAGGGATCTTTTAGGGTTAGCTCCCGAGAACTTGTTCTACATGTATCAACCTGGTAAACCATTCATTATGGGAAAATCTTCAGGGAGACTCGTCTCCAACACTACTTACTCCACGTCCTACACAATATGACTTGCCCCTTTTCAGACTTTCCTTATTTGGGGGATCATTCCTCCAAGGGGCCTTCTCACCAAGGTCTTTTCGAGTTTAACCTTGGGATAGCCTCATGTGGCTAAGAGAGTTGCATAACAAAAAATTTAAGGATTACACTTTCTCTACACATGTGTCATGTGTCTTAGTCACAAACTAGTATTTATAAATACCTCTTGACCTCTCATGGTCAAGACTTTTAAGTCCAATTCCCTATTCTTCATACTCCTAACTTGAATTTGCTTGGCTCTTCAAGTGACTTGAATAGCTCTTCCATGTAACTTTTCGGGATAAATTGCACATAATTGGATCACAAATTGCACGCACCATGCACATTGTATTTGCATACTCTTTCTACTATAACAGTGTTTGACTTAAATATCGGAGGGTCTGCACAAGAAAAATCCCTGCGTATCTTCTAACTACCTTCTTCCATGCAAACCATATCTTCTTTCAGAGCAACCTCCTTAGGTGACCTTTTCGGGGACATTTTCTTGCTTTTTAGATAACAAATCAAGCACATTTTCAGTTGCACTGTCCTCTTTCGAACAAACCCTTGAATCTACACCTAACTATATAAACAATTTACTAAGTTTCCCTAAAATAAATATTAATTGTTATAATCCAACCGGAGAACACAACACAATCTAGAGAAAATATCTTGAGGCTTAGAAATTGAAATATAGATCTCAAACTCACAAAGTCATATTATTATCCAATACTAGACTACTAATCACTATCTTGTAATGACCACTAAGTTAACTCTTTCATAATTACTACATTATGAGCTTTAAAGTCACGAATATTGAATTATTTAAATAATCTTAAATTTAAATTGTTTAGGTAACAAAAGAATTTGGCTGACTAAATGTTAGATTAATTTATTTTTTGTCTTTAAAAGTATGAGGGAATAACGTGTATATTTCTTTATGCCTTGTGGGCTCTAGAAAATTAGTCACGTGGGATGAATTATTGACATCGTTTAAGAAAATAACATTTGTTGACCTTCTACAACATTACAAAATACTTCAATTGACATGGACACATATATGCAGAAACTAAGACTATTTTTGGTCATTTTTTTATGTTTTTTGTTGCATGAGGATCGAGATTTTCATGGGGAGGTCAAAATTGGTGGGCAAAAAGAAATTAAATAAAAGTGTTAGGTAAAGAAGTTTTGATAATAATAATAATAATAATAAATACGAGTGAATATGCATTTAAATTGTAAATACAATTTATTTATTTATAAAATAAACATAGGACTCCATAAAGAATCTATCTCTTACAACTTTTGCGAAGTCAAAATTTTAATATAAAATGTAAAATAAAGCAATAATGAATGTTAATTTCATACATCCTTGATCCTTGTTTGGGAAAGTTAACGTGACATCATTCATTCTAGCTAATTGGTTGGTTTTGAATAAAATTTGATAAATTGGCGTTTTATGATCTGATCTTGTTCAGTATTTTATTCCTAGTGGGATAAAAAGAACTAGCTAGTTGAATTGGACATAAGATATATAAGATAATATCATCCTTCATGCCATCAACTTCGCTTACCGTCACTTTGCCCAAGGAAACGGCCATTAAGATTTTCTATATATATTCAACTCAGATAAAATTCCCTCACTCATGGCTCATATACCACTAGTTTTGGGACATTTCTAATGCCACTTAGTCAAACTTCATATATAATATCTTAACCTATCTTAGTTAGTCAATGTATTTACCCATCTTTATACGCAATTGCTTTTTTGTCATAGAGCTTTATATCGTCCATATGATGCCAATATTATGTTATAATTGACAAATTTTGAATTTTTATTGCCATCAATCCATCTTTATAGAATTTATGATTTAGTATACCTAACGTGTTTCAAAAAAAAAAAAAAAATCATTTTTCCTTCGAAGCTAAAATTAACACGTTAGCCTATTTGGGTTTCTCATGCCATTTGAAGCCTGTCTTCATATTCGGGTTAGTTGTTGCTTACTCTGAAGTTAAAGCAGATGAACTGTTTGATCAGAAATCCATCTAGTCTCTTCAAAATTATTCTTGCACCGCTTCTCTTGATGTTTGAAGTTCCATGATGTTTGAAGTTCCATCCAAGGACAAAATTCATAGGTTATGATTGAAACTTTGAGTAGGTGGAGATAACTCAATACAGTGAGACACGAGACATCAATTTATAAATGGAAAAATTATCTCATTAATTATATTATAATATTAATTAATTTTTAATTTTTTAAAGTGTATTAGTTATATAAATTTGTTTTCTTTAATATGTGTTTAGAAGTTCCGTAAAAACATTCGATCATTTTTTATGTTAATTGTCAACTATGAATTATCTAACAAAATTCTCCCTTATTTATTTATTTGGACTTAAGATTAGTTGTGACAAAAAGGAATAATTTCACAATTGAAATGTCAAATAAATCACTCAATCTAGAAGCAAAATTTTGTGACTAAATAACCACTTTCAATTGAAAAACAAGAAGGGCAAGTACCATTTAATTAGGTCCTAAGCTAGCTTGTTTAATGGATAATAAAATATGTGGATTAATATTTCTAATAAAAGAAAAAAAAATCCTTGATTCGAATGATATATCCACTTATTACTACCTTCCATGGCCATACATATATGTATATATTATCTAGGAGAACCCTCATTCCTAATATTTTGAGTGTATATATGTCATATAAATTCATTAGACACAAACACTATCTTAAATCATGAACACAATAAACACAAAAAAAATAATATGTGGCATTGCAATGTGTTTGTTTTCCCTCTACTTCTTGTGGCTATAAAACCTTTGCTTAAAAAGTTTAAGTTAGAGGATTTGGACAAAACATAAACATATATGGGTTATATTATATATCATGCATAAAAAATTTCAAAAATAAATTAAAATTAGTTAATCGTCATTAAGCTAATATTAATTGATTATTAGTTAGGTCGTCATTAAGCAAGGGAGAGGAAAGTTTTAACAAACTGCAATTATTTAAGTTTGGTTTAAGAGCTATAAAATAGGGTTTTGGGTAGCCAAAAAAATGACATATTAACCAAAGGCAAACACACCGCACTAGCTAGCTATAGCCAAACTGCCCAAATTCCTCATGAGAGAGCAACGCATTTGATTCAACCAACTGATATTTCAAGTTCTAACAGACTGAAATAGGAGAGCTGTTGGTTTGGTTAAGCAGGTGACAATGCAAACTTGACCTAAATCCTGATATTTAAGTTGCCATATAACTAAGGTTGCTTACTTTAATGGCTATCCATCCTATCAGTCACTCTTTGGGGAATGAAAACTCAATGCATCCATCCAATCAAAATGAAAAATGACTTTCACAATTCGTTTAGATAAAGCCATTTTATAATTTTGTCATTTTAAATTTTAAAGTTGAAACCTGACTTGGCTTTTGTTGGAAGTATTTAGGTTTTGAATTTGGATCCAAATTAAAAATAATAAAATTTAAATTCCCTCTAATCAAATGCAACTTCATAAAATTTTTATACATAAAAATATTATTATAATAACTTAAGTTGCATAGACACGAACACGGGGACATGGCAATACACACACACATAGATTATGTTATTATTATAAAATACAAATTGTTTATCAAATTTCAAACATCGATCACCATAAATTGTTAAATTATTGTCTTCTAAATTTACTGGTACATCATTATCATTTAAAAATAATTCCACTAGAACCATTAGCACCTCATCTGGGGTAGCCATTGTGTTCAATTCTAAATAATAATAATAATAATAAACCATAAATTAAGTATTTGAACGGGAGGAGACTTCAAAATCTTTACATCTATTATCTGTAAAAAAGTTACATACCTCGAGTAGCAATAGCACTATATCTATAGTAGCTTTGACACTTAGGTGACTGCTAGAATAATTATGATGACTAGTGAGTGCAAAGAGTTGGCAGTAAGTAGCGAGTCATAGAGACTTGAAGTCGAAGATGACAAGTGAGTTGGAAGATGATGAAGAGACTGGACCCTAGAAATTTGAAAGAAGTCTAATGAGTCGCAAAGACACAAAGATGATGATTGATGAATTGGAAGTCCTTAGTTACTGAATTGGGCTTGAGTTTTTCTTTGGTGTAATAATCTCTCTCTCTCTCTCTCTCTCTGCCTATATATATATATATATATATTAAGAATCCAAGTGGGAATCCAGTCTACCATGCTCATACAGAGCTAGCTTCTAGAAGTTGATCTTCTTCATCTTTTTCATGATGAGAAAGTGGCTACTCAACAGAATGAATGAAGTTCGATATATATGCCCCAACTACTCCTTACGTTGCAGCCATTTTTACAAAGAGTCTCCCACTTAGTCATTTTTAGTTCTTACGTACATTCCAAACTCAAACCTGTTTTTATCTCCCATTTCTCTGTGAATAAAATGAACTAACTATTCACAAAGCCAATCATGTCAGGATCCATAGCAAAATATTTTAATTGAAACATTATGATAAAAAGGTGCAACTCAGCATGAATACATATCTGTAAATCAAACATCATTAGAGGCACCTGTCCTTGTTATATTCAATTTGGGAATCTCAACCCTACTGTTTAGAACCGAACGTCCTTATTGTACAAATTCATCGCCACTTTTGTTCAATAATTTACAGACTCCTGTTATGCAAAAATTTTTTTTATATAGAATATGATTTAATGCCATGGTAAAAGGGTATTTATAAAGTTAATTATATATATTCAAAACTTATGAGACACAATTTTAATTATTATATTAAATAAAAATAATTTTATAATTTAACAAGACTGAAAAGAAATAACACCAAATGATGAGTTTTATCATACGGAATAGATATAGCAAATCCAGCTGAATCTCTTTCATGATTTCATCTTCACCCTTGGGCCAAGGGGCCACCCTCTAATTCATATCTGCATCATATCCATGCTATATGTATATCCTTTTCACATCTTGGATTCGTGGATTACCATTTTATTTTTCTTTCTTTTTGGCTTCTATTTTAAAAGAAAAGTGTCCAATGGTAAGGCAAGCAGTAAAGTACTGTAGTGTAAGGTTGATTGTTATTTGTAATTTACTGTTTTTAGCTATAGCTAAAGAGTGCCTAACAAAAAAGAAGGGTAAGGTTGGATTTTCCAAATCTAAGAGTGACTCTGCCAAACTTGTTATGTCACGTATAATATTAGGTATGATATGATTGATAACTTATTTATGATTTAAAAGGTCATTTAAACCCAATTAGCCAATTAAATGAACAAATTAGCCAATTCTATTGGCAAGCTAGTTGGCCAATCTCACTAATTTTTATTTTTTATTATTTGAATGATTGATTTAACATAAATAATTAAATGAACAAAAATCCTTCTTTTTCTTATAATCATTTAAGAAAATGAAGAGGAGGAGGGAGGTTGCAGCAGGGAAGGGGTAAATTTGTATTTGGGTTAGGGGTATTTTTGTCTTTTTAATCCCTTTCGGTAATTGTAATGGGCCATTATTCGGGATTTAAATTAGTTATTCCATTATAGTGTTCATTTAATTTAAATGGTATGTTAATATATTTTATTCCTAAGGTTAATTATAATAAATTTCATAATATGACTTGAGGTAATTAATTTCTAAATCTTTGGGGATGTATGAGAATGTGAAAATTTATTTGGGTAATTTAGGAAATGTTGAATTATTTAATGGTATGTGGAAATAATTAGTGATTGGGTTAATTTAAAGATAAATAATAATTATAAATATCAGTGTTGAGGTCATTATTGAGTATTTAGAGATTTAAGAAAAAATAATAATTTATGTTGTTTTAAGGGTAACTAATTAAATAATTTGGGAGAAGTTAATAATTATTTAATTATGTATTTGGAATAATTTTGATTTATTGGAAGTGAATAATTAGCGAACAATTGTTAATTATAAATTAATTTATTTTGTGTTTAAGTGATGGGTAATTAATTATAGGAATTTGGGGTATAAAAGTTATTATGATGTGGGTGTATGTGAGAATTTCTAGAAGCAGTGGGGTTTAAATGTAATTTCTAGAAGCTTTGTGAGTTTACTTTAAAACTAAGTGGGTGCACATTATGGTTGAAGGCAGCATGCAAAGCAAGCGATTGAGGGCGAGAAAGGCCAGGTGTTGGACGCGAGATCGAACCATGGGTGACGTGCGCGCTGGGGGAATTTCTATTGATATAAGGGTGCCCAAAACGATGCCGTTTTGGCCTTGAGGCGGTGGTGCGCTTGTGCTGCAATGCGACAGCTTCTGGAAGCTCTTCTTTTTGCCTTGTCGAATTTTAGTGTGTAATTGGCCAATTCGAGCCAGCAAAAGCAACAAGGAAAATTGGGAGACGAAGATGGCGCAAAAATAGGAAATTTGGGAAAAAAATTGAAGATTAAACTCGATTAAATCGAGATTTAATTAGCTAGGTGAGTAGAAAATATGTATTAAACATTATGTATGGTTGAAATTTAATTTTGGATCCGATTTTGTTAATTTTGAGAGTTTATGTTAATTTGCAGCGTGTATTAATTTGGTAGCGTTCAAGCATAAAAGCGCTGTAATCTGCTAAAACGAGGCAAATTCCCTTCTACTTTTGTGAACTCCTTTCATTTTGTGAACCCTATACATTTCTTTAATTCGTTTCAGCTTTGCGTATTAATTATACAAATTGAGGATTTTATTAGCATGATTTAATTTAAATTAAATATGAGACTCGTTGGAGTTTTATTTGTTGTGTGCCTACGGGAATTTGTAGAGCCCCCATTCCTTTTGGAATGATGCTGATCCCAACATGGGGACTAGGTTCTTTGAGATACATGTTTAATTATGAATTTCTCAGGCGTGAGTCGGTTAAGGCTATTGAGCAGTGGGGCAGGGGTCAACTGTTTGGTGAAGTTGGGGTAGACTTTTGTACAGTTCTGAAGTAGACTGTTGGGCGGACACTCCTAGTCACTAACTGTTGACCGATGCTAGACATTGATGACTAGCCCTGTCATTTTGTGATTTATTGCATGATTTGATATATTGTATTACTGTTCATGGTTTGATATGCACATGGGTATGAGATGCATGTTGGGGTATTCATTTATTGAGTATGCTTGGACACAGATATTCTAGCATGGTTAGATTGCATCTAACACGGGCATATGTATCGCATATGATTTACTATGTGGGCGAAGCATGGTCTGATGCCTAGATGTATGGGTGCCAGTGTATCACGTTGATGCTTACTACGCTATTGCATTTTTATGTGCATTGCATGGTTACTATATGTTCAGCAGTCTCGGACGTGAGGACTGTTCCGAGAGAGTTTACGGCTCGGCAATTCTACAGCTAGGGTGTCGGAAGGATCGGCAGGAGCACATGGGTGATGGGAGCACCGACCCGGGATAACGTGCATAGGTTTGTTAGAGATATATGTTGTCTTTCAGGGCAGCGGCATGTTGGTATGGGACTTGGGTGCCGTGTGTCTTGTGTGGGCCCTAAGGACTGATACGTGCTTTTATTTACGCTTTTATACTGTTTTGGACTTCTCATGGCTTGTGTGTGCTTAGGGGTTAGTGTTATGGGGAGAATTTATTAGATATGTATAGCCTTCAGCCTTTCTTTCCTTATGCTTGCTGAGTCTCCCGACTCACTTTGCTTTCCATCATTCCAGGTAGCGGCAGTGTGGGTCAAGGGCTAGGGAGTTAGTGTTTAGTGGCAGAGTCGGTATGATATACAAGTAGTTCCGTAAGTGCCCGTCATTCCCCCGTCAACTCTAATTAACTCTGATGGTTGAGTAAGATTTACCCTATTAGTTTTAACTGTGCCAGGTCTTCATCGTGTCTCATGTATGATGGCACAGGTGTCTGTATGTATTTGTTTATCATGTGACCGTTGTGCTAGTGGAGTACTCGTAGTACATGCATGTGTATAGTTTAGCTTCTGCTGTTTTAATTCTTGTGTATGCATACCAGGATAGTTTCTGTCTTGTGTTTTATTCTTTCTCCTTCTGTAAGTGCTCCTGTTCGGGTAGTCCGGGTGGTTGGGATATCCGAGGGTGGGTACTTACAGTAATAGAGACAACGACTAATGGGTTGTAAAGAGTCAGCGACAAGTAATGAGTCCAAACATTAAAGTCAAAGACGACAAGTCACAAGAATTGGAGAAGGCAATTGGAAGATGACAAAGAGTTGAGACCCTAAAAGTTTGGAAGATGTCTAGTAAGTCGTAAAGACACGAAGGTGATGACAAAACTGGCTCGACCATGAAGCCATCTAGGCGGCCGCTTAAGACCCCACATTTACGAAGATCCCAAAATTTTACAATTTATATATTTTTTATTTTTTTAATAATAAATATTTTATTAAAAAAAATTTGAGTCCAAAATAAAATCCAATTTTCAATACAAATTTCACACAGATAATTGGACACCTAACCTAACAATCAATTTTCCCAACAATCAATTTACAACGTCTTGTCTTCCCCATTTTCTCTTCCTAATTTTTACGTTCTCTCTTCTCATTGTTCCTAATTTTCTCTTTCCAATTTTTATCATTTCTTTTTGAATATTCCAGACTTATATGTTATTCATTGAACATGATTTATTAGATAAACTTGATTATAGAGATTTAATCAACAATTTTACATCTAAAAAAGTAAGAAAATTAATTTTACATAAAACTGAACATAGTTCAACACATATTTGTGAAATGAAAATTTACTCATTGTTGATGAACTATATCTTTTTAATACTGTCAGTTTAATATTTTATTTTGTTTTCTTTTACAAGAGAATCTAAAATGGATACTTTTTACTCAACTTGCACTGACTTTCTTAAAATTTTAAGAAAAAATTAATTTTGCTTCTTATTTGTTTATTGAAGTAGGTTATTTAGCTTCTTTTGATATCTTAGATATTATATTTTAATTAAAAATTCATTATCGTTAAAAGATTATTGTATTTTATAGTTAATTGAACTTTAAACTTTTTTACTTTTTTAATTTAATGAAATATAGCAAATCCAGCTGAATCTCTTTCATGATTTCATCTTCACCCTTGGGCCAAGGGGCCACCCTCTAATTCATATCCGCATCATATATATCCTTTTCACATCTTGGATTCGTGGATTACCATTTTATTTTTCTTTCTTTTTAGCTTCTATTTCAAAAGAAAAGTGTCCAATGGTCAGGCATGCAGTAAAAGTACTGTAGCCTAACATAAAAGAAGGGTAAGGTTGGATTTTCCAAATCCATAAGTGTCTCTGCCAAACTAATTGTTATGTCATGTATAATATATTAGGTATGATATGATTGATAACTTTATCTATGATTTAAAAGGTCATTTAAATCCAAACTTTTGAGCTTTCGTGGTACAGTAATTAGCCAATTAAATGAACAAATTAGCCAATTCTATTGGCAAGCTAGTTGGCCAATCTCACTAATTTTTACTTTTTATTATTTGAATGATTGATTTAGCACAAATTAAATGAATAAAAATCCTTCTTTTTCTTATAGTAATTTAATTTAAGACTTTTCTTTTTAAAATAAATAAATAAACTTCAGTTATTTATTATTTATTTTGTTCACTTGGTCACCTTTAACTTATTTTTTTTAAAAAAGAATCATAGTCACAATCTGGCATAAGATAAATAAACAAAAATATTTTACTTATTTATTGTATTGATTTACCCATTAAAAATTCATTTTTCTCAAAATTTTATAATTTTACAAGAAAAATTAGAAATCATGGAGTTGACCACTTTTTAAAAATTTATAATTTTTCTAGAAAAATTATAGAATTTTGAGAAAAAAAATATTTTTTAATGGGTAAATCAATGCAATAAATAAATAACTTATTCAAGATTTTGACTACGAGTATTTTTTTAAAAAATAAGTTAAAGGTAACCAAGTGAATAAAATAAATAAATAACTGAAATTTATTTATTTATTTTGAATTGTTGGTACCATTTAAAAAGGAAAAACTTAAATTAAATTAGATTAAATTATTATAAGAAAAAGAAGGATTTTTGTTGATTTAATTTATGCAAACTCAATTATTCAAATAATGAAAAGAAAATAAAAAATAGTGAAATTGGCCAATCAGCCTGTGACTGGGGCAGGCCGGCTGGCCTTGCCCGCTTTGGTTGGGGACCTGACCTGGATCGAAGTTAGAGATGAGAATTGGGCTGGTTCGCCTCATAGCCCGTTACTGTAGTAGACGGGGCGGGCCGACTCGCATAGTAAAATGAGGGCTGTGTCGGACCAGCGATATGTGGTTTGCGACCTAGTCTGGCTCGACTTATCAAAATGGCTTGTAGGCCGGCCCACCAACTGGCCTGTTAAAATGGTCGAGTTTGGCCCACCAAAAAATAAAAAAATATTTAAAAATTATGTTTGTAATTAGTAATTATAAACATATTTTTAATATAATAATTAAACATAATTTTATTGTAATATTTGTAAACATAATTTTACTGTAATGTTAGTAAACATAATTATGTTTGTAAACATAATATTCACTGTAAATATTATGTTTGATATAATTTTACAAACATAAAAATTATAAGTAAACAATGTTTACTTATAAATATATTTTAAAAAATATTAGTTATATTTGAGAAAAAAATAAAATAATATTTAAAAAATTAAAAATAAAAAACTCACGGACTGACCCGACCCATTTATGAAGGACCACGAGACTGTGTCAGGCTCTAATTTTCATTTCCCTGTCCCGTCTCCCTGGCGAGCAAAATTTAACTGACCCACCAAATAGATTGGCCAAGCAAGATATGGGCCTGGCCGGCCCGGGTGGGTGGCCCACCCATTTCCCATCTTTAGTCGAAGCACTCCTCAAAAGGCAGGTAGGATTTCAAGAAACCTCAATTATATGACGCCTTAAATCTCTCATTCCCTCTGCCATTCTTGGCACTGATGTCGGCATCAACACCAGTACCAGCCACCATCGTCTGCATCCTTTTCTGATTCGACCGACCATTGCCATCGTCTGCTGAGCTTGAAGTTGACCACCATCAAATCCACCATGTTAGCAAGGATTAGCTTCACTGTATCCCCTTGACTTGTACTTGCATTTATATTTAAAATTAACCATTATTGGATGCGTGAGTTTCCTTATAAATAAAAGTAAAACTGTGATCGATTACATTATTTAAAATTTAATTTTAAATAATAATTATCTAAAAAATAAAAATTATTTCACTTCTTTAAAATTCTTTTTTTTATAAAAATAAATTTTAAATACTTTACTATAGACATATTTTTTATAAAAAAATTAAAGATATTTGATTATTTTTATAAAAAATATATATAATAATTATGCATAATTAAATATTTTTTATAATAAATATGTACTATCAAACACGTCATAAAAGTAAATTTAATAAATAATTATAATTAATTTGAAACAAATATAATTATACATCTTTCAAATACCATTGAAATAACTGAACGCTAATGGACAATTTGATGTAACTAGAGAGTCTAGAGCTTTTTCGATTTGATGCCAGGGAACCCACATTTGTTTGCCTGGCATTATTGACTTTTTCCATTGTAGCAACTAATATCAATTTTCTAGCTATCCTAACATATCTGCCATTCTCTCCTTGTTAGAAATTTATATAATCCTTTCTATCAAGATATAAATATTCAGAATCAATAACAAAAATATTTTTATAATATCTTCTCAATTTCATAATCATCATCATATTTTTGGGATAACTGCCCTTATGCGACCCCTTATGTTCGTGCCCTCGATTATTTAAGGAGAGGTAAATCTCAGATTAGGCTTTTGTCTCGTGTATGAGAAGAATCGAACTCACAATCTACCAAACTACATTGGCATATCGTTCACTCTTTTGCCATCCGACCATCATCCTATTCTTCCTTGCATTTGCAGCGGCTTCAACTCATTTACTTAGATAGCTCTTCATTTTCTTTTTATATACAAACTGTAATCGCATAATACAAATCAATTAGGCTAAATTTTAATTAAATAATTGTTTATGTATTTTTTTTAAAAAGAATAACGAAGCACAACCATTAGATGGCCCAAAAAGATTGTAGAATAACAATGAAGGCAAACAATAGAACAAATGAATTAGGCTAAATTCTAAATGATGTGGGTTTTATGTAGATGATAATATTGTTACCTATATTTGTAGCGATTGGTTGTTCTTATGCATGGTTTGACTGACCACAGGTTTGTTATTCACATGTAAAGATCTGAGAAAATAAAATAAATAATAATAATAATAATAATAATTCAATACTAATAAAATAAATAAACCACAAAAAAAAGAGAAAAAAATATAGGGGGGCGCGTGAGTAGCCCCCAGATCGACTCTCTTTCTCTTTTGGGTTTGCTGGTTTGTCGCGATCTAACTGTCCGATCTTGCATCCGACTTCACTTTCATAATTTAAGTGCCCCCGATCTACAAGAAAGGTAAGTGTTTTGTGTTGATCTTCGATCGTTTTTCTGTTGCTTCGTGAGATGTATGTATATAGGTGCGATTTGGGTCTTGGTCGGATGTTTATACTCAAATCTACGGAGATCTGACCGTTCAATTTTGTGGGTTTTGGGATATGTTGGTTGGAAACCGCAGGGCATGGTGGCTAGCGGCAATTGACAACAAGTTCTCTATTTTGGCCAAAAATTAAATCATAGATCTACGAAAATCTAGTCGTCTGATCTTAGTCATTTTTGGATATGTTGATCGCTTTGGTGTAGTGCACCTTGTGGTAGCCTCCAATCGTCAAAAAAGTTATCGGTGGTTGGCTACCGGCGGTGAGCAGAACACATCCCTATGTTGGCCGAAAATTAATTTTCAAATATGCTAAAATCTAACTGTCTGATAGCTCTCATTTTGAGATATGTTGATGTTTATGGTGAGGGCTTTGAAACAATGTGTTGGTAAGCCATATTGTTGTTGGCCGGCGGCGGTCATAGGCGACGACAAAATGTGGGGAAGAAAAAAGAAAGAAAAAAAAAGGAGGGAGGGCTTTTGGGTTTGGGTAGGTCGAGTAAGGTTTTGGCCCAGGATGACGGGCTCGATTGGGCTATAGAATGGCCCAATGTGTTAGGCAGGGTTTGACCTAGTTGTGGCAGCCCTTGGGTTGGCCCACTCGACTTGTTTTCCTTTCTTGTCGTTTGTCCTTGAACCTAGAATAATTTGGTTAGATTGGTCCTAATTAGGACATCGATGTCAGTTTAATTTGGGTTCTCTTGAAATTGGCGATGTGACTGGCAAGTCACTTTGTTGATCAGAATTCCAAGGACGAAACCTTATTAGATGATTCGAGACCAAACAAAATTGACCCCGAGCGTGTTATACGCTAACTTAAGATGATGACTTGGGTTTACCCCAAATCCTGATTTATGATGGATTCATTTTATTCTGAGGCTAGCACATAAATATATTTTTTTGGAAAAACTTTAAAATATTATCTATATTAAAAGAAATCTAGTTATGGGTGAATATATATATATTATTCTTATTGTAGCTTGTAAGTAGGTGTGTAGCTCTACTATACACTTACGCGTAGCATGCATGACAAGGTATGATGACGTAGTCGATGGCTAAGCTCGACGAATTCCATAGCCCCAAATTCAAATATCATGTAGGTCAAGGTATATAATAATCGATTCAAGGTGTTAGGCAATGGTTAAGATCTTCAGTAATTTTCATTATGTCCCTATTTTTATTATCCAAAGGTGACCACCCTGTTCTATTCTTTGTAGGATTGGATTCTCAGGATTTCGCTTGATCTTCTCCCCAAACTTGGACTTGAGTCATTTCTTCCCATGTGAGTAGACGGGATATGTTACGTTTACCTTATATTGTGCACGTAGATACTGTTCCATGAATAACTGTTGTATCATATTTTTTGGTATATGAGAAAAAGTATTTGATGCAAAACCTATCTTTGTGAAAATTATATTTTGAAATAAAGCTTTCATATTTCGAAACAATGCATGAATAGTTTTTGGCGCTAATGCTTAAATATTTGAAAGAATTCAAATGCATGTATGATGTTTCGAAATCAAGTGTTTATGTTTTGAAACACTGTTCTTATATGCTTCAACATATGTTTCAAAATGCACCTGGTATAGGTTTAAATGTTTGCTAAATCTGCATATCATATTTTGAAACCTATCTTGAGTTTAAATAGTATGTTTCAAAACCTATGTCTCTGTCTGCAGAGCATTTTAATGTTTTGAGTTGCATATAGTTTGAAATAAGTTTTTAATGTATGTTTCGAAACCTCTTCTCTATGTTTTGAAACCTCTGACATTCTATCAATAGAATATTTTCAAAACCAAGAAGCATAGGAGTTGAATGTTTGTTTAATCTAAAAAGCTTTTAGAATCATTTTCAAATGATTTCTCCATGCCCTGCAAACTCATTTCTTAAATGATTTAGTGGAGACCATTTTTATATCTTAATGGCCATGAGATTCCTTAAGATCTTGTCTCTCACTTGTCTGTGTCTCTAAGTGTTTTGTCCAATTAGAAGCCTGGATGTTTCAAAACCTGATGTGCATGTTTCGAAACCCTAGTCTATTTCTGTGATGTTTCGAAGCACAGTTTGCATGTTTCGAAACCTATTTTTCTGATTTTGTCTCTAACGGCTATTTTTAGTCAGATCTTTGGTTCTTGATATATATAGCAGGTCTTTGAAAAGAAAAGTAGACAACACAAGATACAAGAACAAGGGAGAGCAAGCATTTACTCGTGTATACATTCTCAAGAGACCCAAGATACACTCACAAGCACATGTGAAAGAAAACAGTTTACAAAGTATTCAACGAAGATCCATTCCATCCATTCCTAAGTGTGTTGTGTGGTGTGAAAAAGGAGAAGCGAGCTAAAGCATTCAAAGTATCTTTCATCTAAGTTCTCATACTCTCAAACCAAGAAGGTTTGTACAACCATGTTGGTAAGACGGTTTTATTACGTTAAATCTATCGGGCTGTAAGAGATAAACTTCATTTATCTTATTTAAGTTGTAAGGTTTGAGTTGAGCCTAAAACTCACATATTGTAAGGTTCAAGTTTATCGCGAAAAAACTCACTTGGCGAAGGTTTGAGTTTAGCCATAAAAACTCACAGTGTAAGATTTTAGGGTGAATCGTGGTAAAACCCTTGGTGTGTTTGATCACTAGTGAAAGTGATTGTGGTTGAAAATCCTTCAAGTAGGTAAGCTTGAAGGTAGTGGAGTAGGCGGGTGCCGAACCACTATAAATCTTGTGTGTACTTGTCTTAATTATTTCTCTTACTTTTGTTTCTTAAGCTTTCAAAAGAAACATTTTTCAAAAGTTAAAGGAGTTTCAAAATAAGCAAATCAGAGACTAAGATTTCCCGACAATCATACACACAACATAAGTCTCTCGATTTACATACCCTCAACATAATCATTTTCCGACAATCCCGATTATACCTTTTCAGCATATCAAACTTAAAAATGAGTAAGCTAAGACAAGAACAATATTACAAATGCGGAAATAAGATCGAAACCTCAAATAGATATGTAACCGTGATGCCTTTACTTATATCGTAGAAATCGTGTCATCATTCAACATGACATCATCAAAACGAAATACATACAACTGAATATCTTGTACATAATCAAAGACCTACAAATGATCTAATATGTAAATAACGGCTACATCTCGACGACATCTTTTTCCTTGGTGCCACTACTTTCTCCTGGAACGTTTGAATATTCCAGGGACATAATCCAAAATAGATGCTGAATTATCTAAGTGAGAGTTCAAAAACATTTTCATAATATATGCAAGACCATGAACAAAATCGACATATCTCGACACACCTCATCCCAAGAGAATCCTATACAACGCTTAACCCATACCACAGGGAAAAAACAAATCTCTCTAGAGGCAACCAGACCACACCGACATATTGGCATAACACAACCCTAGCTTTAGAGGGACAACATCATTGCATGAACCCCAAAATCACCCGTTATCATTACGTTTCCCCTCAAAGGCATTTTGGGTCTCATCAACACAAACCCTGGCCACCAGATGATCAACACTATCCTTGGGAATCCACGTTAACCTTGGAAACAATGTTGTCGTTCAAAGGAACTTGGGGTGGTGTCCATTTTTAGCCCCGTCACTTGAGCCAACCCGGGGTGGTGTACACTTTCAGCCCCGCCACTTTTGACTCTCAAAGGTGGTCTTCACTCTTAGCCCCCGTCATAGGTGGGCATTGATCCTTGGCACGTTTCCCTAATGCTATCACTCAAGTGCCGTAACACAGGTTGACATCCCGACATCTCACATGAATAACACAAAATATATACCAATGCCATAACCACAACATATATTAATGAATTACAAACAATAGCATTTTAATGCACGAATTTCAATGCACATGCAAAAATATTTTGGATGAACCATTCACATGAAATCAACCTATCACGAGTCAACCATTTGTATACAACAAAATCGAGTATAGGGTCGTACCACCCACAATAAATCAAAAGTGATCAAAAGTAACATGAAAATGCACAAGAATTGGATTGAAAAACTTACAGTAAACCATTCACATGCAATGAAACTAGTTTTTTCGATAGAACCACTCACCTTGGGCTAGATTTAAGATTTCTCGAAATGCGTGCTTGACCTCGATTCTCGTGCCAGGAGTACTATAGTTAAACCTCGAGCCTCAACGATACCCTAGACATCATATGCATTCAAAGTAAAATCAATATCTATTTTCTCATAATTTTTCTCTAATTTCTTCCTATTTTTCTCTTGATAATTCCAAATAAATACCTATTCAAGTATTTTTCTAAACAAAATTCATAAAAAAATATTTATAAGCCTCTAGATTTTCTAAAAATTTTCCAGATTTTTCTTCGATTTTCTTCAATTTCTATAATTACTTTTCCTTGAGAAAATTTATTTCTCCTTTATTTCCTTCAAATTTCCTCCATTAAAATCACCAAACAATAAATTCCTTATCCTTCTAGAATTTTCTCAGAATTTTCTAAAAATCTCTCATATTTATTTTCCATTTACATTTCCTTTCAAAAATCCAAAATAATTATCTCCTCAAGAAATTTCCAAGATAAAAATTCATCAAAATAAACTATTCCTTTGTCTTGAATTTATGAATATTTTTTTAGAATTTTATTTCTCTTAATTCTATTTTTTTCTCTAATTTTCTATATTTTCAACATTTAAAAATACAAAAATTTCCTCTAGTCATCTTCTCTGGCGTTGGGACACCGGAAAATTAATCCGAAGACATCGGGCTGCTCTTCTACCTTAGTCGATCCCAATAGTACTCTTCTTTGTCGGAAAACACCATCGAAAGCCCTCCGATTTGGGCAAAAATAATCCGCCCAAGCCGTCCACCATCGAACTCTGGCGAACCAAATTGGCCTTCGATTCGAACTCTGATTGGCACGAAATTTTTCAGACTAGTTGCCCATAGTCTCGTGACCAAAATCCCCTTATTAGATCATTCGATCGTTCACTCTACAAGCTGATTTAAACCCTCACTCAATATGTACTTATATATGTATAAGCGGTCGACTATATAACTGCAAAAGACCCCCTATACCACTCCAAAAACACTCAAAATCTCTAGAAACTCCCTTTTTGACTCAAGGATCAAAAGTCCGTTATTGGCTTCCTTTGATTCACCCTCAAGCTCGAGCAAGTTGTTGCTCTAAAATCGGCCAAAAACATTTGTTATTTATAGGCCAAATCCGATCCCCTTGTGGAAAATCACCGGCCATAGCTTCTCCCGCATGCCTCTTTAACCATCCTTGGCCACGCCCTGACATGATTTGGCAGCCATTTCTATGGATTTTCAAGCCAAGCTTGCGGCCAAATAGGTAATGCCTGTGCAAGTTTTTGGAAATTACACTTTGGCCCCCCTCAAAACTTTCTTTTGCATTTTGTCCCTTATCCTCAAGCCCCTGCATTATCCAACTTTTCCACTATGCCCCATAAGATCTAAACCCTTCATTCCACCCCCGAAGACTCAGAAAAACTATCGTTCCGACCTTCCTCGACCAAAATTAATAAATTACACTTAGGTTTAATTAACGTTTGGAGGCTTTAGTACGTATTTCAGGTTGTAAATGAATAGTTCTATATTAGAAATATTAACATTTGATCTCTATTGCGTATTTTGCTAAGGAAATACAATGTAAGAACTACGGTGTTTTGATATTAATGTATCCGCTGCATTGAATTATGTCTCGTTTAGTTTAAGATTATTGATCTTGGTAGTTAAACAGGCAAGGTTGGGGTTCTCGGGGTCTGTATCTACATGTGAAGATTGTTCTTGACACACCGCACGTGTTGAGCTTGGAAAAAAAAAAAAGAAATCCCGTGAATACCCTTATAGTGACACGCCTGGCGAGACGGGGTGTTACAATTGGTATCAGAGCCCTGAGTTAAAACCCTAGGACAGTTAAGCTAGGTCGTTGAACTTAGCATGGTTAGAACTACTGAATGAGAACTTAGAACAGGGTTATGGATTCTAAGAGACGTTCGGAACATAGTCAAAAATGGTATGGAGACTCTAGAAATGTGAAATTTGAGGTTTTCAATTTGAATATACTTTCAGCGTCAAGTGGAGATGAACAAGATCTATTCACATCTTTTGGAAATTAGGAAGCCAGTAATGAGGATCGTCGGAATGAAAGAGATATATGATCCAAAACCTTTGAGGAATAAATACTTTGGTGATTCTGGTACAACTTGAAGTATAGTATAAATCTCTTTTGGAAGAATCTTAGTGAAACGTCTTAGTACCCTTCTGACTGGGACATGTTAAATAATGATGATGTCATGCCCTGACAAAGATAAGTGAAACGACGGAGATTATTAGGAGAACCTGTCAAGGGCGTGGGAAAGAAGGACGACTTGAAGATCTTAAGGTTAAGTTAGACATCCGAAATGAGGACTTAAGAAGAACGGATTTAGTTAGGACTAACTAATGAAAATCCTGAATGGAGACTTAAGGAAAAGGAACTGATAAATCGTAAAGACAAAACCCTTGCTTGGAGATTTGGGGATTTTCGATTAAAGTCTTTGAGGATGTTAATTGAGGAATACTAGACCTTGCTAAGTGATAGAACGTTGGATTGGGAGTTAGCATTCAACAAAATGGTTCGGATGTAAGGATGGTTTGATAAATCATAACTGAGGATTCGTAAGATCTGGAAAACCATAGTTTGGAGATCATTGGTCAAAACTATTTTTGCTAAATAATGGGATATCTGGTGGTTATTAGAAATAAGCGGGTTGTGGACAGTTAGTATGATATGACATAACCTAATTGTAATTCAGGTTTTGATCGAATGGTATAAGGATTCAAGGGAAAGAATGATTTGGTGTAGATCGAGGATCCTAAGGAATGACTCGATAAGAAACCTAGGATGATTCAATAGAAGCTTTTGAAAATAGAATTTTGAGGATTTTAGGAATCCGGAATTGATGATAGGGATATTGAAATAGAGAAACTGGAATTGATGACAGTGGAAATAAGGAAATATTGCCTTAAGAAAACGACTCATAGGAACGAGTCGTATGGTTTCATATGTTATTCAAGGACAAAGGAAGTTAAGGCGTAGATTTAAGTCTTATGGAAGTTTTGGGAGATGATAGAAAAAAAAAAAAAAACTATATTGAGGATATTAGTTTAGGATCAGACGAGGAAAATAAATCGGAACTAAATGAGGATCGAATTCTTGTTTGAGGTATTTAGAAGTTTTTCTCGATAATAATTGGCTGGAATAAAATGCTTTAGGTTATAGTGGGAATTTTCCTTTTGAGTGAAATTTTGATGATTTAGGATTTTGGAATTTCAAATAGTGACTATGAGACAAAGAGGGATCGACTGTAAATCAGTTATAGTTAGGGTTAAGGAGCGACCGAAAAATTACTTGGATATCAAACGCAGGATCCGCATGTTTTGAAGATTAGAACTTTTTCGTTGAATTGGAAATTTGAGAGAATCATTTGGCTTATAGAGGATTTGCAAAATGAAACCTTACTGATGTTCTACCCTTGTGTTTAGTTTTGATGATGAAAAACAATACTTTGTTCTATCCCCAAGACATGAGTCAAGTTTATGGTTTTCAACCAAAATCAATTTCAAATACTTTGTTAAAATGAAAACCAAATGATTTGTACTCTTATACATGGAGATTGGCTCAAACATGTATTATGATGAAATCTCCTAAAATGATTTTTCAAACATGTTTGAAGTTGTTGGTCAATATAGAGCTAAAATTGTTTTACGGCAAAAGACCAACTTGAACATAAATGTGTTTGATGAAAATCCAATCTTAAGTATGAAAATCATTTATGTTAATCTCATATTTCAAAATAAGTTTTCATATATTGAAGCATGCATGAAAGGTTTTGGCTTGAAATTTAATCGTATGAAAAATCCTTTAGTTCATGCATCATGTCTTGAAACTCGTTTTGATGACATTTCAAAATTTTTCTAAGTCTGGAAGACTAGCACCTTATAAGGAGACATATAAGAAAATGATTTTATTTTGGAAAATTATCTCCCGGTATTTTGTTATCTTCTATCCATTAGTGCTAAAACGATTTTTAACGAATTTTTCAAGAAATAGAAAGTGTATATCTTGGAGGTGGTAAAATCGCAAAATCCTAAGTTTGTACTAAAACCTAAATTCTACTTTTTTATTCTTATGGATTTTGATTTTTTAGATATTTTTATTGAATCCAAATGGGGGGTACTTTCTTATTTACATTTATGTATTAAAGTAAATGGAAGGTAAAATATAAATAAAACAAAATGAGGACATTTACTTACCGACAGAATGCCATTCAATGATGTTTCGATAGTATGCACCATCTGTCGACCGATGCCTATGCAGAATGCGTGCTCAAGGAACTGTCGACCGGCTCAGATGATCTGTCGATCAGATTTTGAATTCTTGCTAATCTGTCGACCGATGCCTTGCATCTGTCGACCGTTTGTGTCGCAAAAACCCCCAACGGCTAGTTTTTCCACTCACCCAAAATGGCTCTTCCACTACCAACAGCAAGATTCGTGAATGGGCTCTCAATGGATTATAAATACAAGTCAAATGGGTGATTCAAACCAACCAAGAGGATTGATTTCAAGCTTACAAGTGTTCATTCTTTCAAGAGGTTAATTGTTTCATTTGTGCTTCATTTTTCTCTCTAAAAGACTTTGATTATCATTTGTATTATTTTGTTCAAGCCTTGTATTTATATTGAGAGATCTTGTAACTAAGAGTGTCTACTCTTAGATTATCTTCTTTTGCATTATTCTTGATTTTCCTAGCAAGAGTGCTAGAGGACTTGCTTGTTGAAGCAAGGGGTTGTATTTCCTAGCAAGATAGCTAGAGGGATTACTTGTTTAAACAAGAGGTTGTAATTGCCTAACTTGTTGCTAGAGGGCCTATCCGAAGAGATAGGAGGTTTTTTGTGGATTGATTGAAAAATCCTTAGTGAGGAGCTAAGGTAGTGGATTAGGCTTGGTTTAAGCCGAACCACTATATATCGTTGTGTCTCTTATTTGCTTGTGCTCTTTATTTCATTTATTGTTCCAAGCATTTCATTAATCCTCACTTTCACTAAATTCTCATTTTTCATCAAAAGGATTTTCAACTTTAATCAAAATTTTAAAACAACCCAATTCACCCCCTCTTGGTGTTGGTGCCATTGCTATTCAAATCTAACACTTACTTGATGATTTTGAGATTGTAAATAATATAAGGAACAACGATAAATTAGAGATTTGTGATTTAAGACGAACCTGTGGAGATGATTATATTTTAAGGTTGAAATGACCCTAACCGATTTAAGAAGATTCAAACTCAAAAGAAGATAGTTAGCATAACGATAACTGTCAAGGACTAAGGGATAATCATAAAAGTCTTGACTTGGGTTTTAAGGCACCAAGCATTGAGATAGCCTTGCTAAAGCTTGATTAAGCTCGTAAAGATATCATGAGACATAATTAGATCTTAACAAGTTGAAATTGATCTTGGGTGATTCAAAGAGAGAAATAGGATTGGTGATTCATAAAGCGAAGTGTCAAGTTGAAAGTCAATCGCGAAATAGGACATCGGTTCATATACATGAGGGTAGAACTTTTAGAACTAGATAGACGGAACACATGATCGAAGCACAAGGAGTATAATTTACTGATACGATAATAGTACTGGGTAGATTTCTAGTAATTTGGGAATGGTAAGGATAAGGGTGCACCACTGAAATTGAGTGATATCTTCTTTGGAAAAGAAAATTAAGGATCCAAGAGATCAGGGATTTCGATTAGTATTAATAAGAACCACTATAGCTCTTAGAGATGGAACAAGGAATTCTAGCATAGCGATAACACCATTAGTGTTTGGTCTGTAACAATGGATTTGAGCCTAGGGACCAAGGCAGAGGACTAGTGGTTGGCTCGCGGTTTGGGGTGTGATACCTATGAGTCGGAGCAACTCAGTGAACTGTGGAGATGGTCAGGTGCCAAAGTTTGGACAACACTGAGGATGTTATGTATGGTTTAAAGTCCAGGTTCCAAGGGACTAGAGCATCGTGGCAGGATCCCTAAATCATTATGGAAAAGTTGAAGGATTGGAAGATGACCTAAGCGGGTTAATTGCTATGTGGATTATGGTGGTCGAAAATCAAAAGAGAATTGAAAAAAGGAAAAGTAATCTCGAGTGATGAAACAATGTTTGGCAAGCTGTTAACGGAGATTTGTAAAAGATTCTTCTAGGATAATTGCATCCATGATGGAAATTCGTGAAGTTAAGGTTACTAAGAAGTGATGAATACACTCGGGGAATTCAGAAGTTGTGGTGAAATAGTAATATTGCTCCTAGGTCGAGGTAGCTTCTAATTAGGAATGGAGTAAACCTTGGTATAAACATGTGTCGTGAAGTTGCTTAGGAAAAATGTGTTATGCAAGAAGTGAGATGATTGTTTTCTAGATATAGCTTTGGAAGGAATTTAACTACTATTATCAACCTAGCTCTTGATTTAGTGTATTTAATATTACACACCTTAGGAATTGTTAGCAATTGGCTCCGATTTAGTTATTTCGAACCTTGCCTTTGGTGATATATAAAGGTTGGAGCAATGATAAGTATACCTAGGTACCCTTGAGAACATGAGTTGACGGATTAAAAGAGACAAAGTTAACATAAAGATATGGCAAGTTATAAGTCGATAAGTAAACAAAAAGTAAACAAAAGTGTTTTTCTTTTCGAGAGAAGTGTTATGAGTTGAGGAAACATATAGTGAGTTGTTATAAAGGAAGACGTGAGTTTTTAGTTCCACTATGAAAATTTTATTTGGGTCGTAAGATAGTAGGCTAAGTTATTTAAGTTATGCTAAGTGCTACCAAAGAACCGGTAAGAATCAAAAGTTGTTCAATAAGGTTTTCATTTAAGGAAGTAGTGTGGAAGGTAGATCGCCTAAGAGGGGTGAGATTAAGTCTATTCCAAGAATTGAGGATAATAGGGATTTGGTTTAACTCAATAGAGAGACTATTTCTCATGTGGAGAAATATGGAAAGCACCGTTTGATGAAATAGAACATTTAGTGGTACTAAGTTGAGGAGCCACAAATGAAAGACGTGTATAAGTATGGAAGGTTGTCGATAAATTGAAACGACATAGGAGTTCTGTGCTGAGATAAACTGATTTGATTGATAGATTGTGTTTGAAAGAGAAATAGTATCATGACAGGATGTTAGGCTGTTGTAAGAGAAATTGTGATTTTGGGAAACCTAAATGGATAATTTGCATGACCAGCTGTAAGAGGCTAAGAAATTATCTCTAAAGCTAATTTGTAATCGAGGTATCGATACTTGAAAGAAAGATACGCCAAGTTAGTTCATTGTTATCAATTTTTGTGCCATCATGGCAGCCGAGTTAGTTCAATCTTGGTGTGATCATTGGGTTGGGAGATTTAAGAGCCAGATAAAATATATTTTGGGAACACGATTGGGAATGGTACTGGGTTTTATAAATCATTTTGGGAGTTGAGTAGCCGCCGATATGGAGCTACAACGGGATATTCTGGAAGATCAGAAATGAGTCTGGTAAACCCAAACCCTATGGAGATAAAAGTTATGAATGATTACTAGGAACTAGAAACAGTATATAAGGCATTACATTTGGGAGTCATTAACACTGGTGGTGATACAATTGTCACGGACCAAATTTCGAGGACGAAATTTATTAAAGGGGGAGAAAATGTAATACTCGGGAAATTATTAAGAGTATAAATGATATTTAATGAAGGGTAAAATTGGAATTATCGAAAGAATAAGACTATATGACACACTGACGCAGTTTTAGACAATTGAATCAATCGGAGGGAGTAACCCGGACCTTAGATAGCCAAAGAAAATTGTACAGTATCGACAAGTGATTCGAATTATGATTTTTAGTGATGAAAGAAATTGGATCGGGAACAGTTTTTGGTACAGCTGTTAACTAGGCTAAGAAAACTGAATCGACGTTAGAGATATCCGAAAAGTCAAAAGAGTGTGTCAAGGACTAATATTTTACGTATAGAACAACCCTTAAGGGATTTCGAGTTGAAACGAATGGATGTAAGGTCAAAATGATCAATCGGGCCTAAGTATAATTTTCTAAATTTGCTTGAGGGAGGTCAAAACAGTAATTTTTCAAGAATTTCGAAGGTCAAATGAGATGTACTATACTTTTGGGCCTCAATGGTGGTATTGGATAGTTCAGGGGTGCATGGGAAAGACAAAAACGTGATTGGAAGAAACTATGGGGGTGAAACTGCAATTTAACAAAAATGGCATAGTGTGAACGCGAAGGGATTTCGGCCGCCGCAAATCTCCACACGTGGAGGCCGTTTCCGGCGATGGGATGGGCAAGGCTTGCTTGGGGGAGGTTGTAGCTGGCGGTAGGAGGCTTGGGGACCAAGCCATGGTCGGTTATTGGCTGGAAGAACCTCGGATTTTTGGTATAAAAAAGGCCGCAAGTTCGAGTTTTTAAAAGCACAAATCAACTGAGTTTTTGAACTTTTTTGGGCGAGTGATTAAGGGGATTTTGGTCGCGAGGCATCAAGGAAGATTTTGGGAGGTTTTAGAAGCATTTTCATCAAGTGTAGAGGCCGATTGAAGCTCGGCTGAGAATGGGTGGCGGACTGCCTTCCGTCGCCTGCAACTGCCATTTTCGGGTTGTTTCCGGCGAGGTTTCGGTCTGAAACTGGTACCATTGTGATCGACATTCAGTGGGCTTGAAGGGGGTATGCTCAAATCAGTCATCGGAGGAGTCGTCGCCGGCCAGTTTTGAGGAAGAAGACGATGGCGCATGGCTGCACGCGCCAACTTCCACGTGCAGACACGCGCCAAGCGCGTGAGGGCGCGTGTGATAGGGACATTATGGTATTTTTCTTCCAGTATTTTTATTAATTTATTTTAGGATTTATTGTGTTGAAATATTTTGGAAAATAGTTGAAGAAATAATTATTTTAGAATTATCGAGAAGAAAATTGGGAGAAAATAGAGAAAATTATGAAAAAATTGAGGAAAATAGATTTTAATGCTTTCTTAATTAAATATGGTGTTTAGGAAGTATTGTGGCTCGAGATTGAGTATAAGTTCAAGTATTTGGGATTTGGCACGCAAATCGAGATATTGCACGAGGATCGAGGCGATCTAAATACGTTCGAGGTGAGTGGCTTGACTCTATTTTTACCCTTATCTTGAAAACATGTTAGAATGTGTGCGGTGGGTTCTGGTGGGCGGTGTTACCCTCCCGAACTTAGGTTACACGCAATTGGGCCCAGTTCTAGTGAGCGGTTTGTACCCTCTGGAACTTGGGTTGTTCTGCAAAAGCATTTTACTTATGTATTTATGTCATCGTTTGCATATTGAACATAAGATATATTGCATCAATTATTTTTACTTACAAAATAGTCGGTGCATGGCGTGTGATTTTCATATCATCGGGGTATTGATATTCGTGTCAATGTTGTTTTCTGTGTGGGACGGGATGGGGTTTACTTGAGAATGAGATAAGGTTAATCCTGGTGATCGGGTGACACGGTAGGGCATCCGGGGGTAGTGATCGAGTGACACGGTAGGGCACTCGAGGATTAAGAATGTCGCGGCAAGGTCAACCCCAACGGTGTGTGGAATGGTGTTTTCCACGGGAGGTTGAGTATGTCAGGGAGATTTCTCAAGTTAGACGTGTCTTGCATATTTTCATTTATCTGAGTATGCTATGCTCGTGTGTCTCTCATGCATTGTATTAACTGTTTCATACTGTCACTTAGATGTTTTATCATCTAATCTGGACTATGCCCCTGGAACGTTTAATGTTCCAGCCAGGGACTGCTGCGAGGGCAAGGATGTGGCCGGTTGAGGGCCAATGGTGCTTAGTTTGTTAAGTCGTTGTAACGTTTGGAGGCTTTGGTACGTATTTCAGGTTGTAAATGAACAGTTGTATATTAGCAATATTAACATTTGATCTGTATTGCGTATTTTGCTAAGGAAATACAATGTAAGAACTACGGTGTTTTGATATTAATGTATCCGCTGCATTGAATTATGTCTCGTTTAGTTTAAGATTATTGATCTTGGTAGTTAAACGGGCAAGGTTGGGGTTCTCGGGGTCTGTATCTGCATGTGAAGATTGTTCTTGACACACCGCACGTGTTGAGCTTGGAAAAAAAAAAAAGAAATCCCGTGAATACCCTTATAGTGACACGCCTAGCGAGACGGGGTGTTACACCGGGATACTCCCTGCAGTCAATTCAGCGATTTATTTTTACTATCAAGTCATTTTTCAGTATTTTAAACTCATCTAAATTACATGGCGACTTCATGAAGATATGGGTATTACACTCTATCTCGATAGCTACCTCCCTGTAATGCCCCACTCTTTCCCAAGCGTGTGTTAACTCGAGATTTCGGGAATATTTTTTTTTTCAAAACGAAACACACAACACAAGTCTCTCGATATACATACCCTCATCATACTCATTTCCCGACAATCCCAACTATACCTTCTCAGTATTTAAAAATAATAGACTAAGACAGGTATTATCAATCATATCAGCAGAAGCAAGATCGAAACTTCAATGATATATAACTGACACTTTCCTTTTACAGATAATAACCGAATTGATATTTCACATGAAAATATCAAAATATTACATAACCTCTGAACATCGCTACGAAAACTAAACATATCAGCTACATCTCAATGACATTCTTTCCCTTGGCGCCACTGCTTTCACCTGGAACGTTTGAGTATTCCAGGGACATAGTTCAAATTAGATGCTGAATCATCTAAGTGAGAGTTCAAAAATATTTTCATGAATATACGTAAAATCATATATAAAACTGACAAATCCCGACATGCACTAGCCTACTACGAAGCACTTAGATTTAATTAGGTAAAATGCAATCTCTCTAAAGGCAACACGACCACATCGACCCATTGGCAACACAATCTTGCTTAAAAGGGACAACCTTGACATATGAACTTGGGAATCATGCCATTGTCAATGTTAGGCATTACGCTCCTACTCAAAAGCATTCCAAACACAACGTAGCCCTAGCCTCAAGAGTATCACATCAGCATTATCCTCGGAATCAACGTCACCTCGGTATTAATACTATTGCTCAAAGGAACCTGGGGTGGTGTCCACTCTTAGCCCCACCCCTATAGCCAACAACCGGGGTGGTGTCCACTCTCAACCCCGCGACTTGAGTACTGTAGGGTGAAGTCCGTCTCAACCCCGTCCCAAGTGGGTTACCTAGCATTAATCCTTGGTACGCATCCCGAATGCTGTCACTCAGGGCTACGTCATAGGTTAACAACCCGCGTCTTACATGGACAATAGATAACATGCCAATGCCAGAAATCATAACATGCATAACTTACAATTAACATTTGAATGTATGCAACTTATCGTATGAAATTCAATGCATGTGTAAATAACCGTTTTGGCAAACCATCACAATAAACCAATCCATAGGGATGAACACTCACAGTAAACCATTCACATGCTACTATAAGTCTTTTCAGGTATAACCACTCACCTTTAGATGCAACTCAAACTTTTCTCGAAAAGTATGATACGCCTCGATTAGTGTACCCACCTCGAACTTCACACAAGTCACTTCACCTCAAGTTTCAAGGCACCTTAACCATCATATTTATCTAACAATTATAATTTTCCCTTAATTTTCTCACATTTTCCTATTTTTTCTCCTATTTTTCTTCTCTAATAATCCAAAATAAATATCTACACAACTATTTTCTTAAATATTTTTACGTAATAATTCATAAAATAATTTTATGAAAATAATAAAAAAATTCCAAAATAAATGGACCTAGCACGCGCCTCCACGCGCGGCGTGAGTGGGCTGGAGGATTCGGCTGGCGCGTGACAGTCACGCGTTGGTTGTCTTCTTCGTTTTTTCGGTCGCCGGCGATGCTCCGATGCCTGATTTTCTTACACTGATCAAAAGCCCATCTCTATTCGATCATGATGGTACCGACCTCCAACCGAAAAGCCACCGAAAAAGCCTCTGATCGGGCATTTACGGGCGCAACGCAGTAGTCTGCCCAATTTTCCGATTAGCTCTCGAATCACCCTCAAAACACCTCAAAAACTCACGAAACTTACCAGAATTGATCTTCTTGCCTCAAGGATCAAAAGCCCCTTATTGGATTCCCTCGATTCGCCCTCAAACTTGAGCGATTTGGTGCTTCAAAATCGGCTAAAAGCCTTGACTATTTATAAGCCAAAACTGACCCCCACGTGGCCGATTTTCGGCCATATCTTCTCCTACACGCCACTAGGAGCGTCCTTGGACATTCCTTGATGAGGTTTGCTACCCAAATCTCTAGATTTTCTGGCCAAATCAGCGGCCAGATCTACCATGCTTTGGCAGTTTTTCGAAAATTGCAGTTTGACCCTCTTGAAATTTCCTTTTGCATTTTGGTCCTTATCCTCAAGCCCCTAATCTTCCCAGCACCATCACTAGGACCCCTAAGATTAGTACTTCTCGTTTTCCCCTTAAAACTTCTAAAGAATTACTGTTTTAACCTCCCTCGGGCAAATTTAAAAAATTATACTTAGTCCCGACTGATCGTTTTGACTCTAAATCCACTCGATTCAATCCGAAATCACTTAAGGGTTGTTCTATACCTCAAATACTAGTCCTTGACACGCTCTGTTGACTTTTTGGACATCTTCTATAACAATTCGGTATTATGACCTAATTGACAGCTGCATTTTTTGCTGTACCGAAAACTGTTCCTGATCTCATTTCTTTCGATGCCATTTTCTTTATTGATGTACCATTTTCTTTACTGATGTACCATTTTCTTACTGATCTACTAAGTCACTAGGACGCTCGTTACTAGGAAGCTCATTACTGATGTACCATTTTCTTTATGACACAAGTCACTAGGACGCTCGTTACTGATGTACCATTTTCTTTAGACCTCTAAATCACGGGGTACTCCCTCCAGTTGATTCGAAGATTTATTATGCTATTAGACTTCTGTTTTGGTATTTTAAATTCACTTAAATTACACAGTGACCTCACACAGATATGGGGTATTACACTCCATCTTCGCCCACTCAACCTCCTCCTCGTCGACCCGATTAACCCTTTTTGACTGGGCTTGATACTCTGGCTCTAGCATTCGGCAGACATTGGTGAGATAGAGGGATTGCATCTCTTCCCAGTAGCACAACTCTCCAATATTGAGGTACAACTCCCTCTGTCGGTCAGCTGGAGAGAGAGGTTCTCCTTAAGAAAGGCCTCGGGGCGAAAATCCATCTTCCAAAAGCTCTTCGAGTTGGCCTTAGCGTCATCACAACCCCATAAGTTGGGCTTTGATAGAAGCTAGCCCACGCCTAACGAATGGTCGACGACTGAGGTTGAGGCCCTGGATGGCCCGGACTCCTCTTCTCGAGCAATTCTAGGATGCTTCCACTGCAACAGAGTCTCCTTAATGTTGATTTACTTCTCAGCTTGTAAGGGGACCAAGTTTTTTAAAAAAACAGGTTGTGAAGTCGACCAAGGAGTCGGCGTGGGAACCTTAGTTAACACGAGGTCCTTGGACGATTAGGCACCCCTCTATAAGGCAAGGGCTTTCTCGACGACCTTGTGGACTGACCTAGAGCTCGGCTTAGCACCCCCCCTTCGGAGCGAGCGTTGCCTCACCTCCTCAACAATCATCTTTGGGGCCATCTCGCCTGAAACAGAAGAAGGGAAGTATAAGTAATAGTAAAAGATTTCCCGGAAAGAAAGGAATGACAAAAATCGACCCATATAGGTGGCCAAACCCTCTCGATCATCCCCATAATTGACAAGAACCAAGCTCTCCAATACCAGGCAATCCCCGAGGAGATCCATCGTCAGCTGTCCTCCGAGCTCAAGCTTCGGTATTTCACTCTCGTAATGGAGTGCGACTCCTTGCTCCAGCACAAAGGGAATCTAATGATCGCGTTCTTGTCCAGGAAGAAAGCAAGCTCGTCTTGCCGAGAAACCACGTTGAAATAGCCGGCCTTGAAGTTCTTGTAAGAGCTTTCGAAGGCCTTCAACAATTTCCTCCTCGATAGCCTACTCAAAGAAACCAAGCTACCCTTGCTGACTCTCTTCGACTGGAAGAAAGTAAAGAAGACCCCCATGCTCGTTTCTTGACTTAAAAAGCTCAACAACACTTCAAAGGCCCTCATGAAGGCCTAACTGTTTGGGTAACAATGGGTCGGGGCGACATTCAACATCACTAGCATTGAGCATTGGAATTCGATAAATGGGAGTCGAAGATGAAGACACGTGAAAAAAGTCTCTTACACAAAGATCATCCCTAACTCCACAATCGAGAAGACTTTCTCCTCTTCCCCACAAGGTCGGCACTCAAACAGACTCTTGTTCCTAGCTGCTAACAAAGAGATCCGTGACCTCAACTCAGTGACACTGCCTAGGGAGTCGTATATCGAGGCAGCCTTGGCTACATCCTCACTCACCCAGCTATAATCACCATTCGAACCAGAAAGCGGACTTGAAGGTGTAGGTGACCCAGCAATTGATGCAACATCCACACTATCCCCGGGGAAACCTGAGAAAAGAGAACTATTAGAGGTCTATATCCTGTGCCTACTTGAAACTATGTTTCAAATACCCTAATCTATACGTTAAATCACTCTTCTAAGTTCATCTAGCAAAGCCTGACGGCTAGCCCTATGCATAGGTGCCGAATTCCTCACCAGGAGCTCTTTCACGAGAATCACGAAATGACTCCCCTCCCCGGATTCGCTCCCTGAACTTGCCATAATACTCGATAACCAGTAGAAAATAACAAGAAGAATAGAAGGGAGAAGAATCAAAAGAAGGGTGAAAGGAGAACTTAGCCCAAGCCAAAAGCACACGAGTGATCGAAGGTAGGAAGAACGCAGAAGCTCTCGAAGAACCAGGGTTTGAAAACTATATGCAAACGCAAAAGTGGGATAGAGAAGCAAGAAAACGGCCTACAGGTGTCCATATATAGATATTGCTCAATGGTTGAGATCTAGGCCCATCTTTAATGATGAATCAGCACTGCACGATGCATCAAATGGACAGAGATCAAGTGTCGTCGATCACCCATAGAGATCGCATCACCTATCACGTCGCCTGACATGTATTGAACACCTTGAGTTGAAATGGCGGGACAACTCCTTCTCTGCCCATGGTGTCCCATCTTCCAGAACAGGCAGCTCGAGTTTCGAGATCGCATGCGCTACGTGTTAGTACCTTGAAAATGACCCCTAGAGCTAGCAAGCTCGGCCCTAACAACCTCTGCACAAGGTTAAGGGAAACCAGAATGGTTAGAGCACCTCAACTTCCTCCAAAGTCGACTGTTTGCCTTAGCGAACATCCGACTTGGGGGGGTTGTGGACTGTACTAATTCCATTAGGCTTGGCCCAATAATAAGCCCGTTGCTCGGTATTGGGTCCAGTCCCTAGGACCGATCCCATCAACGTTAGCTCAATAACATCCCCAATCCCCTCATCACAATGCCAAGATCATTGCACCCGGAATAGGCCTCAACTGCCTAGATCCTCAACTCCTAATCCATCTACAACAACCAGCGACACGCAAGGGGCTCTTCCCCTCTCTCTTATATAAGTTAGCCGACCATTACGCAAGATATGTTCTTTTCGATCTAACAGAAACTTTACCACCTCAAGCTCTTACTTATTTGAGTATCAAAGTGCTTACAGGTGCCACCTTCCCCGTCGTGTGGATCATTGTTGCCTCAAGACCTCCATTTGATCATCTCCTTTTAGGCCAAAAGCAATAGTGGACTGAAAGGAAGAGTGGATATAACATTTCCTTACTCCTATTCTCTTTCATCAACTTCTTTTAAGTGATTTAACTTAGGAACTGTCCATCTGCATCCCTTATCATATGACTATATTCTCACCCTTTAGACTAAAAATATTTTGGTTGTGATGGCGACATAATCAAGAATAATTTATTTATTATATAACAAAAAATAAATTAGCTCATGTAAATTTTATTAGTTTTTTTAGTAGTGTGGTTTCTTAGGAACTTATCACTTAATTTTATGTTTAATATTAAATTGAATTAGTTTATCCTCGAGTTTATAGAAGATCCTCTTCTTGGGTGATGTCATGCCAAGTAGAATATTGAGACCGAGCACTACCTCAACAGCAAATTGAGCCCAAAGGTGACCTAATAAAGCAGATGGAGGGCAAAGGTGGCTTGAATAATGGGGGCAAGGTTGAGTATAACTAAGGAAGATGCACTCGTGTTAACTAAGTTAAATCGTGAATGTCAATGAATTTATAATCCAAAAAAAATTTATATGATATGGCGCAAACAAACAAAAACACGTTTGATATAACGAGGATAAAAAGAACAAAGTGAAAGCTGGACGACCTTGCCAATTTGAAGAAATCATAATCTCGAGCCTTTTGCATGTTTTCTTTATTGTATGAGACGAAGCACAGGGCCAAACTGAAACCAAAATAGAAATAAATCTTCAATGTGATATCATAAGAATTTAAAACACTACCATAAGTAACTTGATATTTCCAAACATTTATAGTTAACAAAATATATAATATATATAATGAATTTTGATTTTCTCAATAACTTTACTTAGTTTATACTAAACAACGTTGATGTGATAATTCAAATAATAATTATATTTAAGTTGAGTTCCACGTAATAAAATAAGTTATCATATGGAATAGACCCCACATAAATAATTATATTTGAATTATTATATTAACGTTGTTTAAGAGATTAAAACTCTATATATAATAACTAACTCTTAGGAATGAGATTTATCGTTTCCTTGTTGAAATATATATATATATATATATATAATATTTAATACAATTTCTTGAGGAATAGCTTGATTTGTATATTTCCAAGTATTATTTCTAGATGTAGCATTATTAAGCATATTAATTTTATCTTTCAAAAGGCACTTTAAGTATTATCTTTTTTATGTTATTAGGAGAAAGATTTTACGTTTGATCTCTCTTTATTTTTATATCATCATGATTTAGTCATAACATATATGATTTCTTTATTTAGAAAAAATAACTATAGAGTTGTTTTATTAAGATGTTAAAAGATGAAACATATAGACTCCATCTATCTAATTACATCCAGCTCTACAGGGGCGGAGCCAGCATAGGCCCAGTGCAGGCCATGGCCCTCATTGGGCTTTGGCCCTCCATTAATTTGGCCCACACTGAGGCTGTTCAAAATCTACAAATTCGTCCTCCATTAATTTGGCCCACATTGAGGCTGTCCAAAATCTGCAAACCCTCCCATGTCTCATCTTCATTTTCTCTTTCATTCAAGTGCCCGCCCTCAGTCGCTGCCCACCCCTCTGTGCCCTGCCCTTCACAATTAAATAAATTATACTAATTTTTAATATATTTATATTATTTATTATTTATTATTTATTATTTATTATTTTATAATTTTTAATAAAATATTTTCTAGCTCCGCCCTGCAGCTCTACCTAAGGAACGAGAGACCTACACAGTCCCCGACCCTCAACTAATGCCATCACGAACAATCTCAATACTTCTAGCATTTTAAAGCGCAGCGTACATTAGTGTTTTCTAGGGTTTCTTCTGTGACTTTTCTGCAGCCAACGACAACCATTGATTGCCCAACACAGACACCGAACTTGGGAACGAGAATGAACAGCTAGAGTTTCGTAGAGAAATAACAAAAATTGGAAAAGATGATCGATAGATTCTGGGTTGTTCTTGCAAAACGGGCACAAAAGCTCCTGACCAGAAAGTACTACTGCCCTTCCCAATTTATCCTTCACATTGACTTTTGCCCGAAACACCAACCACAAAAAGAATTTAACTTTAAATGGGTCCAAACTGCCCTTATCCTTGAAGGGAGATCTCCTTCCGAGGCCCGACCAGCAGCCAAACATGAGACAAATCAACTTCCTATAAAAAGATTTGAGTAGAAAAGTTACCCAATCTATCAAACTTCCAAGTAAATCTATCTGGCTGGTCCTCCTTCAGTTTTGTCCAAGTAATCAGTCATAGGATGGCAGATCTCGACTCTTCCTCTCCCTAACATGCAGGGCCTTCTCCAATTAAGGTTCACAGTTTAAAGTTTAAAGTTTTTAATTAAATATAGAATAATTTTGACAGATATTAGCTAGGTCACTTTCCCTTTTCAAACCAAAGCAGTCCATCAGATTGCAGTAGTCATAAATTTTTTTTACTTATTTTTCTGTATAGTTTGTATGTTTACCTAATATTTTTAGTCATGACATCCTAAAATCTAGTGTCAAATAATGATGGACACTGTTGTTAGCAGTTTTGTGTCATTAATTACTTTGTGATATTTCATATATAATGAATAAAATTTAAATTAACAGAACGGATCAATTATTGGCATATTTTAAATTCTAATTCATGATCGTAGAGAAGACCTAAATCCTAATTAGTCAGCAAATTATTGGCATCATTTGCAGACTATTGCGTGCACTCACGTAAAATTTATTCAGTATGCACTCTGCAGATCATCATAAATAAAATAAATTAAGTACTTGTCCAAGAAACTATATATAAAATTAGGTGAAGTTGATAATAATCCATCAAACGAAATTCATGAGTGACATGGTGAGCCACAAGCGTATTAAAACACACAGCAATTGAGCAATCGTTGCAACAAAACCCAGTTGAAGTTATTATATATATAGAGAGAGAGAGAGAGAGACGTGCTCATATGGCGCCAGCGCAAATTCTAAATTCTTTCCTGTAAATTTGGCTGGATGGGCTGCACGCGAAATGCGAAGGGCATCTGGGTGGTCTGGTAATCTGCAGCTCGCTGCTGCTGATGATATCCGCTCTCCATTTCTCCTCTCTCTATGTTCATCAGCTTTTGATGCTGGGGACAACAAGAAGTAGTAATTACAACGTATGAATTCAAGTAACTGCTACAAAACAGACAAGTGCTAAGCCTAGTTTCGACAAGAGAGAAGCATTTGTACTCGAATTTATTCCTATTATTTCGTTTATGTGATGCCTTGTAGAGGGAAAGGATGAAATCAAAAAGGTGCTGGTAAATGAGGGGGTGATTAGGAAAAGATGGAAAGATTATTTCTCTATGGTATTCATATTGAATGTGTAGATCATAGTATATTAAAACATCTTAGTAATTCTGAAAAAAATATGATTTACGTGTTCCATAATTGTATTTACATGAAAGAAGTGAAGCGAACCTAAAAAAGAATGGTGTAGTAGTAGGACCAAATATGTCCCCACAGAAGTATTAAAAATGTGCAAAATAAGAAATATTTTTAGTTTAATGAAACTATTTATTGTTTGAAAATGTTTGACAAACAAAAGAGAGTTTTTCTCTGTAAGGAACATAAATCCTAAACCCTAAACTTTGGTAATTCCCTTTGCTTCTTATCTCTCTTGTCCTAACCATCTCCTTCATCGTCCTTTCTATTTCGCCACTTTCATTCTGTGCTGCTCTTCTCCCCCTTTTTATAACTCTACCCCTCATTGGATATTCGCTTTTCTTTTTCTTTGGTATCTCGCTTCTTTTCTCTCAAATCAAGTTTTACCCCTAAAATCCTATGCTTCAAACTATAGGTTCCAAAAACTCAAAGACAAAAGCTTGCATCACCTTAGAGATCCCCATGGGTTTTCCTCAACGATGTTGGGTTTGGGACCCAAGCTAGAGCGAGACTAGGTATGCTAGTTCTTGTAGTGCTATGTTTTTGTGATTCCAGTTTTGCAGTTGCAAATCACAAGTGTTTTCTATGTGTAATAGCAACCATCTGTTGGAAGCTCACTTGCTTTGCTACAAGTTTTTGTGGTGGGTCGGATGGTTAGGTTGGTGGCTATAATAAAAAGATGTGGCTAAATGACATTTACCGTGAAGGTTTAGTGCCCTAATAAATCTGCTATGGTATTTCATGTTTAGTCTATTATGCTTTGATGTGAAGATATTGTTTGTGCAGTGTGTTTTGTGCTTGTTGAAGCTTGTCTTTCCTCAATGTTGGATTTGATATTTTTGTAGTTTCAGCTGTGTGATTTGTTGGGATTTTTCTTGTTTGTTAATTTCTTTTTGTTTGGCAGTAGAGGCTTAGGCATGGTTTAGTTTGTTAGTGAGATCTATTGTTGTGTATATGTTTATTTAGTTTCTATACTTTTGGTTAGTTCACTATGACATCTTATGATTGTAACACTCAAAATAAAATGAACTTCTCCCAAGTATCAAATTTAGAAGTTAAACACATTTTATTTCACGTGAATGTAAGTGCCAAGGTCCCAATTTGCTCTACATTAAAAAGACTAATGCAATATTTGAGAGGTAATATGAATTTTGGTATTTTATACTATAGATTTCCTGCTATACTTAAGGGGTATCTTTGATTCAGATGAGACAAAATCCACAAGTGCCTTTGGTTTTATGCTTAGTAGTGGTGCAATCTCTTGGAAATTCTCTATTTAGATTTGCCCAACTTAGGATACTCTAGAGTCTAAGTTTGTTGCTTTTTCTAAGGCATGTTTTTAGATTGAGTGGTTGAGAAACCTTTTGATAGATATTCCTTTATGGATGAGACAACTATCTAAAGTAATTAAACATGATATCATTTAACTATGTGAAGTTATAAGTGATTTAGTCATATCCTCTAACTAAACCTTTGAGAAGGTAATCAATAAACTAAATATCAAGGGGAATATAAAATCTATGTGTGCTACATTCTTTAAGATTTCTTTTACATTTTACTTCAGTTAATTAAGAATAAGGGTGAAGCTTAACACACCCCCATTCTTAAGCTAATTGTGCTTTTCAAAGTGCTATCAAAGCAGGTCTCATTCACAAGTCTAACAACCAAGAGAACATATCAAAATGATTAACTCATCAAATAGCACATTTCAAGAGAGTTAGTCATGCAACAAGCCTCCCTTCTTTGATGGAAGCAACTATGCCTACCAGAAGAATCAGATGAGGACATCCATCCTATCAAGAGATGTAGAAGTATGTAGGATCATTGTCTTAGGATTGCACATGCCTACAGTAGCCGTTGGAAACACCATCATTCCAAAACTTGAAGAGGACTGGAATAATTAGGACATGAGAATGATCAAGCTTAATGCAGAGACAAAGAACATGCTTGAGTGTGCTCTTAGTCTAGAAGAATACAACATGATCTTAGCATATGAAACAACAAAGGAAATATGAGATAAATTCGAGATAACTCATGAAGGAACCTCTAAAGTAAAGAGGTCCAAAATTTGTATGTTAAGACAAGTTAGGAATCGAAAAAGGCACTTTTGTGATAAAAAGCTAAGAATCAAAAGAAGGGAGATTTTTTGTATGTAGATTAAGAAGAGAGATTTTTTCTTATCTCACTTGTATGAGTGAGAGACGAGAACATTTGGTTATGTACCAAATTGTATCCATGCAAAATAAGATATATATTATTTTGTGGGGCACGAGTTATCTAAAATTTAGAATTAATCATGACTAGATTAAGAATGTTGTATTTAATATTATGAGTGATAAATACTTGTTTGTTGATCAAAGGATTTTGATTATATGGTGAAATCTTCCCTATAAATACACACCTTGGCATGGTAGATATACAAAAGTACACAAAAATATAGATATTCTCTTGTTGATTCTCTAAGATTAACCACCACAAGGGTTTTAGAACTTGAGACATGGGTACAAAGGGTGACTCTATAGTTGCCCTCCTCCAATGTTTGTGATAGTTGGGGTTGTTAAGCAAGAAGATTTGCTTTCAAGTTCTTGATTCGGCAAGCTAACTTACGCTCTTGTTAAATTTCAATTTGGTTATGTTTGCAAATTATTTTTTATTTACTTGCGCTTTATGTTATGAAGTTGTCTACTTGTGTTGAGAGTGAAACTTGAAATTTAGAACAATGCTTCATGTTAATGCTTTAGAGTTGCAAATAATTCATTGAACTAGTATTAGTTGTTAATCATTATAGTGTTAGTTATTTGTTTACATCTTTATAAGTATATAATAAAAATAATAATGCACAACTACTTTATAAATATTTTAAATAAATCTGCACTTCATGTGCGAGAGGCTTACGCCTTACCTTGCAACTTGTGCCTTACGCCTTAGACTCCAAGCACCTTGGCACCTTAGCGTGCTTGAAGCCTTTGACAACTATGGGAGCTAATGAAATAAAAAAAATCAAAGATCTACCAGACATTCAAGAATTGTTCATGTCTTGGAAGTAGAAAGCCACTATCAGTTGGCTGCATGGATGCCAATGTGGTAGGTTATGTAGATTCCGCTAACATAATGCAACCCTCATTGAGTTTTCCATTTTATGTCCCGGCTTTCCATACTCTTATTGGAACACTATAATGTGTGAAAGCTCTTGTTGGTGATGTATGTGAGTAAGATTTGTATTGTAAGGTGAAGAACTAGAACATTAATAGGATGTCACTAATACATAAAGAAAGCTTTTCGTGTGCACCAATGTCTAGTGAATATATTCCCTTTTAGAAGGATTTCTCATGTTGAAATCTTATGTTTTGTTGTGAATAATTTTGTTACTTTCTATATTTTGTAACTCATTATGCAATATTCCTCAACAATTCTAACCTCGTCATCCACAAAAAGTTATAATTTCCTTCAATAGATTAGTTTTATGCTTCCCATGAGTAAAAATATTGCACCATTTTTTTATTTCTATATCTAGAACTCATTATTAGATGCAAATTTAATTCAACAACTAGATATCTAATCCAATCAATTATGACAAAAACACTATATTAAGTATGCAAACTCCATTACAAGCAATTAGTGATATTTTAGGATTTTTATTTTTTTCTAGTCACTATATGTACTCACTATATATAGGTGTCACTGAGAAAAATATTTGAGGATCTCCTAACTCAATAAATCTACGAGCAAATTAAATAACTTACTAGTCATTGTGATGGTTTTTTTTTTTATTAGTATTATTTTGGTAGTCTATTTGATGTATTGATAGCTATCAGTGTGAGATAATGTTTTGCTTCTCTCTATAATTAAATAAGAGTATCTCTTTGTTTCAAAAAATACTGAATTTTGTTATATAATTTTTAAAAACAATTTTAATATTTGCAATTATTTTATTGAAATTATAAGTTTATTATAATCATAGAACAACATCATAAGGACCGTAAGTCTTCATTGTGAAATGATGATGACTTGTCAGATTCATTATAAAATAATAAAAAACTTAAAATTCCAATATTTTTTGTGATGTACCCTTTTTCTTAAACTCTTCAACATCATTTATAAGTTAAAAATTGAAAAAATAAATAATCAACAGCAAAGGCATCAAATATAATTCATTATCACACACACATATATATATATATATATTAATATACACACGCATGCAAATTTTTGACATGAAAAGCACACAAATGCATGTTTCATCAACTAAAAATACACTCTTGTATATAAATTATTGTATATATAATGAGAAAATTAAAAATATAAACTTCAACTCCGAAATGAGAATAAAAGCATTGGCATATACCAGCTCGTAATTGAGGCGCTTGTTCTCTTCCTCTACCATCTCCTCCTGATAGATGATGATAAGTCAAAAATTACATTCTAAAAAATAAGAACAAAATCACATAATACATGTAAATATATGACTAGCGATCAGTCAAAAACGTATGTTTCCTTTGCCTTTACTTACATTTTCCTTCATCATGTTGTAATACTCCATCTGCACAGAAACAAAGAGAAAAGAAGAAAGATCACAATCACACACACACACATATATATATATATATATGAGTTCTTGGAACTATATATACTCTCTTATAAGATAGCTTTGGTCAATAGAAAGATAAAGCTTGGAACTTAGATTTGCCTGTTTGTCTCGGATACGAGCAAGCCCGTTTTCCAGGGCTTCCTCTATGGCCATCAGCTCTTTATAGTGCAAAGATGTTATGTCTTCTCCTTTTAGGTGCCTGAAACAATTAAACAAGATGACCAGAGAAAAGAATAAGAATATATATATATAGAGAGAGAGAGAGAGAGTAAAAAATTTAAGAATTACCTGAGCTCAATCTGCATGCTGTCATTCTCTTTCTTGATTCTATCAAGTTCATTGCTCAGGTTCTGTGAGTGTTTTTTTTTTGGGTGGGGGACGGGGTTTTCAATTTTTGCAAACACCCAACAAAAGATAGAGCATCAAGAGCAAGTAAAAGTTAAAGATCACGTCGAGATATGTATGAATAAAACAAGCAGATCTGTCTGTGAAGCCTGTGGTTCTTGCTTTTATGCAAGTATTTTTTCATATTACAGTGAAAGAACCAGGTAAAAGAGAGGGTTCATTCCTTTGCAGTTGTAGATCTATTCAAGGAAACATTTTTTTATGCCCGCATAGCCCAAAATCCATGGATTTTGCCTAGTTCTTGCTAGGAAAAAGAGGAGAGAGAACACCATTTTTTTACCAGATCTGTCCATGGATGTAACATCTGATACAGAAAAAACGTAGGAAAAATACTGATAGTTTTAGATCTATTCATAGGATTCATGTCTCAAGGATTTTTATATATTTTTAGCAAAAAATCATATCACTTTTCAACTCCGCAGTAGAGGCTTTTAGGGCAAAATACATGAACAAAAGGGTGAGAAGAAATATATATATATATATATATATATATATATATAACACAATAAAAAATATATATACCTCATGCTTGGCATCCCACAACCTCTTATCAGACTGCTTGTGATACTTGTCCAGGATATTAGTCAACCTTCACCATGAAAATGGAAACAAACCAATTTTAAGTAAATAAAAGAATAAAAATCCCCAGAAAATACAAAGCAAAACAGAAGAACCCTAAACGAAACCAAAAGAAAAAAAGCGAGAAGGGGGAAATATTATATTTTACGTGGTGGAAGGGCTACAGTATTCATGCATCTTCCCGGAGCTGGCGAAGATGATAAGAGAAACTTGAGCGTCACAGAGAACACTAATCTCTTTGGCCTTCTTGATGATCCCATTTCTTCTCTTGGAGTAGGTCACCTGCCTGTTGCTTGAGTTCTCTATCCTCTTTATCTCTATCTTTCCTCTCCCCATCTCTCTCTTTTCCGTCTTCTTTTCTCTCCTTGCTTGTTCTTGCTGGAACAAAGTGAAAGTAGATGGGGAAGAGATAAAGAGCACATAAAAGGAGAGAGAGAGAGAGAGAACGAAAGAGAGAGAGACAGAGAGAGAATTTCCATTAAGGGTTGGAAAACAAGAAACTTTCGGGGAGACCCAGGAATGGTGGTTTGAATAAGGGTTATTGACAAAGGCAAGCCAACTGTTAATGTCTGTTGTTTGATTTAACTTTGCTTGGTCTGTTACACCTTATTGACTCCCTCAGGCTCTTAACTTCTGGTCTTCTCTCTCCCTCTATGGCTCCCACTCTCTCACATATATAGATGTGTGTGCGCGTCTATATATATTAGACGAGCGCGCACAGACGAAAGTATCCCAATTTTTTTATATAGGTAAACAGTTAATTCTTGAGTTTTATATTTAAAATTTCTTGATTTAATTAAATAAATTTTTATTTAATAAATTATCTAATTAAATAAAAAAAAAACCCTTAAATAACATAATCAAAACTTTAAGGCACCCGACAAGTAATAGGGGGAGGTAATATGTTAAAAGTTTTGATCAAAGTAATAGGGACAGTGCTATGGTGCTAAAGCACGATCAGACAAGTAGGTTGTCTTTGATACGTAACATAGGATTTGTGAGTTAAGGCATTGGAGTTTGGAAAGGTCTTGTCCGAGGCATGAGTGATACAGCCTAATGACATCTTTAGCATCAAATCATGAAAATTGAAGGCTGTTTACTCGTAGAATGTTCCGGTTAAGGGAATTAAGGGAGACAGTGAAAAGTGCAAGATTGAGCGATGTTGGACAATCCACTGTTTCATTGGTAATTTATATATATATATATATATATATATATATTATATTAGGATATACTCCAAACATCACAAAAGAAAAAGCTTGAAAAAACAAAACTAGATAAGAAAGCCTACCAATTTATGTACAAGATATACAAATTATTAGATAGTATTCAAAAGATTTCACTTGTATACTTGAGATCACACTCTTCGATATATTACCTTTCAAAGTATTATAAAATTTTTGACACAAATATTAACATCTTTGCCATTTTATATTTTATTCCTACCATTTTTAGATTTTTGTTTCCAATGTTTACTTATTTTCCTATAATTAAGCCTCAAGTATTTTCTAATTTGTGTTGGTAGCGGATACGAATGACAATAAAGCGAGTATTTCTTTTTTCTACATCCTATTTTCATGCTAGTATCTGTCTTTGAACTCTTATTCATTGGATAATATATTTAAATTTCATCTTCGTCTCTATAAAATAATAAATATTTATTTAATACTAGGATTCACCTAATATATATATACTAGCGTATACCCGTGCCTAAAAGCACGATGTAAATAATATTAAGATTAAAATGTAGTTATAATTTATATGTATTATGTTGTAATAATTTTACTTATATTAAACGCTCTACAAAATTCAAATAATAAACAAATATATAAGATTTATAATGTTCATTAATATTGCAAATCAAAAATATAAGAGCAAGTAAAAAAAAATTAAGTATTGATATTTAAAACTTACATAGTTGGTGTTTTTTTATTTAAAAAATTTCAAAAATTAATTATTAAAACTTACATGATATTTCAAAAAATTTCAAAAACTTATACTGTTGATATTTAGAATATTTAAAAATTAAAATTTAAAAAAAATTATAAAAGAATCCGTATAAAAAAATTACACTTTTGGTGTTTTTTTATTTAAAAATTTATAAATAAAATTAAGTACTGATATTTAAAAATTTAAAAATTATATATTAATTTTTTAAAAATTAAAAACTTGAAAAAAATTTGGAGTCCTTGACTACCGCTGGTCGGTGGCTCCAAGGGTCCCCCATTTTCGAGCCTTTGGCATGTTCCTCGATGTCCAAATTGATTTCCAAAATTTTTCTCATTTTTTTGACATTTTCTCCCTTTTTCCTATTTTTTCAAATTTTCATTTCATTTTTTTTTCTCCTTCTCCCTTCCATCCTCCAACGCACGGCCACCGCCAGCTCATAGCACTGGCCACCCGTTGGCTGTTGCGGTGGCCAACACCGTCTCCACCAATCGTCCTTAGTCGCCACACCATCGCCGCCATCAGTCGTGGCTGGGTGGGTTTGTGAGAGAGAGAGAGAGAGAGAGAGAGGATGGGATGGTTTTGGAGGGAGGGAAATATGTTGGTATTTGATCTCAATCATTGATCAACATTCAAAATTTATTTTAGCCATATGATCAAAATATATCTTAGACATTTTCAAAAACCGTTCTGCTTTATTTTATAGATATATATATATATATTCCATCTATTTACCTAACAAAAGTATTTCCGTTCACAATATTTTCATAATAGTAAAATGAAAAAAAAATTAAAATTATAAGAAGTTAAAAGAAAATTCAAAACTATTTATTTATCAAAATGAAAAATAGATATGTAGTTCCAAAAAGTCCGTAGATTCACTTCTCATCCTGATGGAAGTAATTGGGGGCATCCTCATAAGTGATGGCACGGAGACGAACTAAGCTAGCTGATATTTTATGCAATTATATATACGGATGATAAGTTCCCACTCTAATTTAATTAATACCAAATGAAATAAATTATAATCATTTTAAGTTTGTAATGTTGTGGTGAATAACAATAATTTCAGATGTTGAGGGATTTGGAGGCATCGTCATTTGGACCGTCTGGCTCAATCTCGGCCCATCCCTTGACCCATCTTTCGGCCCAATCTGGTCCATCTCTCATGGCCCAATCTTAACCCCATTCTGATCTTATGCCAGCCTGCAACAACATCATTGCAGTCTTTACTAAGTATCCACGTGTCCGCCCCAGATCCCATTCTCATTAATGGCGGATCTCATCAACATTAATGAAGGTCCCGTTAATGTCATGCTATCACCTGGGAACCCCTATCAGCACTAGATACTCAGTCTCATCACCTACAAACGCACGACGTATGCATGCAGGAGGACGTCTCCTCCTCCAATATCAACCAGCTCTTTTTAGAGTCAAAGTATGTTCTGCTCTCTAACCTACTGATACACTGTCATTTCTTTACCCTCTCACTCACTTGAGCGTCAGAGTGCTTATAGGTGCTAGTCACCTCCTAGACGGACCCGTCACCTGAGCCCACTTCCTGCTGTTGCATTCTCGTCTTCGACCGTTCCCTTTGGTTAGGAAGAAACATCTGGCGCTCACTGTAGGGCCCGGTAAAACTTACCTACTCCATAATCTCACTAGAGTCTTTCAAGCCAATCCCATCACTTTATCATGGTGCAAACTAGAAGCATCCCTACCCAAAAGCCAAATGACACCTACCACTATCGAGCCACCCACGCCCCTACTCATGTCGGCCCACCCCAGCCAATCAAATAGCCGGGGTCATTAACACCATCTCTGGAGGTTTTATGGGCGGAGAGTCAAGCTCGACACAAGAATGACACCTCTGCACGGTAATGTCAATAGACAATATCGAGAAAAAGCTAAGAAGAATGGTCCAACAGCCCATGATCTACTTCATGGACGAGGACTTCAAGGGCGTTGATCAGAACCTCGACGACCTTGTGGTAATCTCGGTCATCGCTGCAGCTTGGTCGACCTATTATACCTGTCAACTCTAAGAAAGACGGGTATCCTTGAAAAGCAATTGAGCCCCCCTTATCAAAACAATCACCATTCGGTACCTGATCGTGGATTGCCAGGCACCATACAACGCACTTATTGGCCAACCCTCTCTCAACATCTTAGGTGCAATAGTATCCACCCCTCACTTGGCTATGAAGTTCTTGGTGTTAGATACCAAGGTCGGGGTCGTTCATGCTGACCAAAGGGAGGCTCGGTAGTGTTACCAGGATAGCCTCATAACCCGGAGCCTCGAGCTCGGCAAAAATGACAAGGGAAATGAGGCTTCTAGAAATAGCGACCAAGCAACGAGGGCCAACAACCAAGCTCCACTCCCTAGCACGCACATGGAAAAGATCGATCCACAAAGCAAATAGTCAGATAGTCGTCCCCAAAAATACATCGTCCATGCTAACTCCACCTCACCAAGCCACCACAACCTTGGCAAATGAGCTTACCACTTAGTTGAGCTCTTAGGAAAACCCTTGACCAAATCATGGAATGTGGCCAACCTATAGAAATATTATAGCTAAGCAACTATTTCCTTGTATCATTCAGATAAATATGCTTTCTTTAAAAGACATATATTTATTCCTTCTATTACTTATTATGTCCTTATACGGTTCTAAGCCCAAGGTTCTTTTTCTTTTATCACAGATCTCGAGTTACCTCGGTCTCTTTCCAACAAAAGCTTTGTAACAAACAGGCACCAGTGGACCTCAAGTTATCATGGTCTCCTGCCTTTGGCCTCGAGTATTCTCAACCTTTCTCCAACAAAGTCTTGTAACAAACAAGCATCAACAGACCTTGAGTTACCTCGGTCTGCTGGCATTGGCCTCGAGTAACCTCGCCCTCTCTCCAATAAATCTTTGTAAAAAACAAGCATCGACGAACCTCGAGTTACCTCGGTCTGTTACTTTTAGCCTCGAGTAACCTCGACCTTTCTCCAACAAAGCTTTGTAACAAACAAGCACTAACGGATCTCGAGTTACCTCGGTCTGCTGCCTTTGACCTTGAGAAACCTCGACCTCTCTCCAACAAAGTTTTGCAACAAACAAGCACCGGTCAGTTCGCCCTAAAACACCCGAGTCTACCCTGGCAGGCTGACCTTGGGGAATTCCCCTGTCTAAGCTATGCCTTGTTCCAAACAAGTATCGGCAAACCTCAGACTCCCTTGGTATAGCCCTGGCTTCATGTCACCCCGGTCTCAACTTGCCTTGTATCAAATAGGCAGAAAACATAAACAAACCTTAGATCACCCTAATCTCGCTCGACTGACTCAATATAATGTACCCAAGAATTCCTCATTTTATCACTCAATACTTTATCCCAATGTTAACAAACCAAGAGCTATGTCGGCCTTGCCAAAGCAGTACCCCAGGTCGGGCAGACCCAGTAACCTTATCTCACCTAGCACTTACGCTGGCGAGGATAAATATCCAAACGCAACACTAGAAAAATCAATGGAAGCCACAAGGTACTCGAAAATCCCTCATCAAACAGGATAAATATTGAGCCATACCTTGTATTAGACAGGCGCACAGGACTTCAAGCCAGACTCGAGTATAACATCCCACATCGAGCGATAAGAAGGACCAGAACAACTTATCCTGATGGGCTTACGCGTACTTCCCAGGGTCACCCATCCTTAAGCTTCCCTAGCTCAAGCATGCTTAACCCAAGAGTTTTTTTCTACATTCCGCCCAAAAGGTATCCACTTGGTATTGTTTCCTTTTTTACTTATTCTCGATATATACTACCCTTCTCTAGGCTCTTGGGGTATTACATTCTCCCTCCTTGAGCACATGATGTCTTTGTCATGCGACTTTACGACTAGTTCCAACTCTCCCCGTCCAGTGTCCCCAGTCTAGTACCCCCAATCGTTGGCTAGTACATGGTCCCAACACACTGCCTGGGTTAGTCTAATACCACCTGTAACATCCCACATCGAGCGATAGGAAAGATCGAAATAACTTACCCTGATGGGTCTGGGTGAACTTCCCAGGGGTCACCCATCCTTAAGCTTCCCGAACTTAAGAACACTTAACCTGAGAGTTCTTTACCTACATTCAGTCCAAAAGGAATTCAATTTGTGTTGTTTCATTTCTTACTTATCCTCAATATATACTACCCTTCTCTAGACACTTGGGGCATTATATCGAGACCCAGACCGACATGGTCAGTTCACCCCATGTGAACCTCGGGCATAGCTCTATCACTGCTCTAGGGCTTCAAGCCTGTCTCGGCCCTATCGAGCCACGCCTTATATCTGATCGGTGCACTAGACCCCGAGCCAACCTCGGTCTAACGTTAAAGTCGTTTCTTGTATCAGACAGGCATGCCAGACCTCGTACCTTATATCAGACACATGGTCAGGAATACCAAGAGACGTCATCGCCAAAAAGAGCATGCAAGACAAGATAAAAAACAAGGTACCTAAAAGACACCTACATTTTATTACAAAAATTACATCTGATTACAAGATTCATATCTGTAGTAATTTTATGTTACACTGGCCTATCATACTACAACCACTACAAACGTCGGGGGTGAACTAAAAGCACACCTGAAGTAAAAGCAAGGCCAAGCAGCAATTGTTGCGAGACGTGCTCCTCCTATAATCATCAGTAACAACTTTCCCCACAGGCTGCTTGTCAAAGGCTTTCAACCTTGGAGCGGTCGAGCGACCTCCAGTGTCCAGCTTGATAATGTCGGAGATAAACATCGAAATAGTCAGACATTGGAGCATAGTGCTCCCCCCCCCGGAGGCAAACTCCAAGAAATCCATATCACCCATTCTAGATACATCATGCCTCACCCATCCTAATACTACTCTCATCCAAGCACGCTTAACTTCAGACTTCTCGGCCCCCGCAATGCCAATTTCAACCCTATTAGCGACGCGGCCGGTGAAAGCACCCCTTTCAAATAAAGAACCCGCACTCTAGAACATCGACCTTAATTCCCTAACTTCCCAGAGCCAGGGCACAAAATGAGCGGTAACATTGGAAGAAACCAAGGGTTTCCTTCCCCTCTTTATAGGCATGGTCACCCAATGGTTAGAAGACCCTCACCGTCTCCTAAAAATCAATATGATCAGACTTTAAAAATCGTGTCATCAATACGATCATGCCCCTACCTTGAAAATCGAAAGGTCGCCCCCACTATAGCCAATCAACCCTCTCCACACGCTAAATAGAAAACCCTGCTGAAACGTCTCACAAAGAGCAGCGCCCCTAACGCTACCACTGAAATGCTGCCTCTTTTATAACCTTAAATCCCATGCCACACGCATAATTCCCTCGTACTCCTGTAAAAAATTATTTTGTCTCAAATGTACTCTTACCCTATTGATGTTTTTGCCCAATCCCTTCCTAGTCTTGTGTTAAAATTCTTTCAAATATATCCTTTTTTATTTATGACAAAAAGGGGGAGACTTTTGGGTATTTCATAAAATGTTTTGTCATCATCAAAAAGGGGGAGATTGATGTCTTGCTTTTGATATAATTTTGATGATGAAAAACAATTGTGGTTTGATGATGAAATGAAGTTAAGAGAGTTCAATGTTAAAGAATTTTATGATTCAAATATTCTTTTTTCATGTTATCATTTAACGGTTCAGTTTTTATAAAAATAATAGTCGATTATATGCTTGTGTTCTGTTGACTATACCTATGGATAGTCGACTATGTGCCTAAGTGCTGTCGACTATGCCTGTCAATAGTCGACTATGTGCCTGAGGATAGTCGACTATACTTAAGGATAGTCAACTATGTTTGCACGCTCTATCGACTATGTGTGGCTTCTATCGACTATATTCTATTCTGTTGACTATTATGTAAGGATAGTCGACTATGATTTTTCTTTTGTCAACTATGTATGTATATGATGTTATAAAATTTCTTTGTATTTTTGGATCTGTCGACTATGTGAAAGGATTTGTTGACTATCACTAAATGTTGTTGGATAATAGTCGACTATGCTTTCTTGTCTGACTACTATGTCTTAGTTTTACTTGAAAATATAGTCGACTAACCTATTTAGTTTGTCGACAGTTTGTGTCTCTAACAATCTCCAGTGACTAGTTTCTCATTCTCCAATGGCTCAATAATGGCTAGTTTTAGGTAAGGCTCTTGGAATGCTTATAAATACAAATCAAGGAGATCAAGAAGAGGCTAATGGATGGAAAGAAAATGATTTGAGCTTACATCGTATACACATTTGCATTTATATTGACTGTGCTTTAATTTTCTTTCTTTAAGGCTTTGAGCTTCACTTGTAATTATTTACTTCAAGCCTTGTATCATTTTTGAAAGACATTGTAACTGAGAGATTCATCTCTTAGATTCTTTCTAATTGTACACTTCTTATATTTCCTAGCTTGTGTAGCTAGAGGGCCTACTTGGTTTAAGTAGGAGGTTATATTTCTTAGCTTGTGTAGCTAGAGGGTTGTGTAAGTAGGAGGTTTTAGTGAATTGATACAAAATCCTTAGTGGGAGCTAAGGTAATGGATTGGGCTTGGTTTAAGCAGAACCACTATAATCCTTTATGTCATTTATTCTTCTTGTTTTACATTTGTCATTTCATATGTTCTATATTTTAAATCACTAAAACCTCAATTGGGTCAAAAAGATTTCAAGTTCTATCAAGTTTTTAAAATAACCAATTCACCCCCCTTGGTATGTGCCATAGTACTTCTCGGTCCAACAATATCCATCTACAGCCTCCACCATCTGAGCCCTACCAACCTCTACCCTTGAATGATGAAGCTCCTACTTAGCATCATCGCGTTGGCGACTAAGTCGACCTATGACCTCATGGAAGCTAACTAGCGACTCCTCCGCTGTAACACCCCGCCTTCCAGGGCATTAATATATGCTAGGATATTTTTTTTTCTTTTACATCAAACATAAACTGGCAATAAATCCTCAACATAGCATTTATTTAATAATACTCCCAAATATAACAAAGGAATGATACTTTTCCTTACATAAGCAGAAGCAAGATAAGAACCTGTAGGAAATCTCAGAACATAACATGTGCGAGTACATACACATCGCTCACTTAACATAACATTACAGACATTATTAAAATCTTAACAATACATCCGGATAAAACAGATAGTTCTAGTCCCACATGGGACCCACAAAATTCCCACCACGATCATGCCTCGACTACTTCTTTGCCCTTCCGACTGGTTGCCCCGCCTGGAACGTGGAATATTCCAGGGACATAATCCAATATTAGAAGATGAAATCTTCTAAGTGAGGGTTAGATAAGTATGAATGAATGATGCATGATGCATGGACGTTTATAAATATATACCCATAATGTAACTTCCCAGGCCCACTAGCCCGGCTAGGAATCCTAGGCAAAATCTCGAACCTTTGCAGGATAGGCCTAACGTTATTCCCTCAATGCCCTAGGGGAATTACGGCTACACTCTGAGGGTATCATCCCAACCCCATGCACGAGTTTAAATATGACAAAAATATCGTGTCGTGCACATATCACGTTTTCCCATGCAACAGTATATGAATAAAATTGATCATAACATATGAAAACATCATGCATAGAATTGAATCGTATCATATATGGGAAATAGGGACAAAACCACTCACCTTTTACAGATATCGGGTTATCTCGAAAAACGTGAAACTTGCCTCGATTTGAGTGCCATTTTGGCCCATTTTTGGCCCATTTTTTGGCCCATTTTTTTCGAAATTTCGGCCACTCTGGTGGCCGTTGTCGGCTCATGATGAGTCCAACGAGATCCCCCACCATCCCTTGTGCTAGCCCATTGCCTGAAACGGCCAGCCAGAGCTTGTTCACCATTGTTAGATTTGATTTTTCCCCCCTCAGATTTGATTTTTCCATTTTGGCCCTTTTCCTCACAACCCCAATACTTTCTTTAATTTCATTTGAGCCCCTTAGGTTCCAATCTTTTAATTTCCTCTTTGTCACTTTTGCAAAAATGACATTTTGACCCCCTCTCGAGCAATTTTAGAAAATTGCACTTAGGCCCGTTTTTCCGTTTAGGCTTTAAACCTACTCGTTTCTTCCTGAAACCTCTGAAGGGTTTCTCTACTCGGCAAAACGAAGCTTCCCATAGCTTCCGTTATCATTTCGGGTGTCTCCTACTAGAATTTGGTTTTGCAGCTTAGATGACGGCTGCATTTTTGCTGTACCAAAAATTGTTCTGGATCGCATTTCTTTCGGTCTTAAAAATCATGCCTCGAGATGCTCGTTAGAGGCATGCCTATTTCTTTAGACATTTAAGTCTTAGGGTATTCTCTTCGGTTGATTCGGTAAATTTTTCAAGCTTTTCAGATACCTAACTTTCCCGAATTTCCAATTTTTCCTTTAAAATAATAACCCAAAGTTTTTGGGTATTACATTCTCCAACCCTTAAAGAAATTTCGTCTTCAAAATTTTTGTATTCTTACCTACTAAGACATCAATATCAGGCTTTCAACTTGTAAAAGCAACAACTTTTATCTCTTAGTTAAGCATTATCACTGATCATTTTGTAACCATGTTAATTGCATCACTTTCACAATTAAGGCCTATTGGTTATATTGGGTTTTCGTACAGAATACCCCGTTGTAGTTCTCTACCACCGGCCACATACATCAAAAATAGTTGATAACATCACTAATATAAACGTTCTATTCATTAACATCCCTTTATTCCACAATATTTTTGATAACATTACATAGAGAATCTCAAAATTTACTACTTTCATTCTACCTCCTCGAAGAACAGGGGATATTTTTCCCTAATCGTGTCCTCGAGCTCCCACGTAGCTTCTTCCTCAGTATGATTTCTCCACTGAATCTTTACCAGTGGAATGACTTTATTCCTCAGGGCTTGGTTACGCCGATCCAGGATTTGCTCAGGCGACTCTGGATAAGTCAGATCATTTCTTAGCTCGATTACTTCCACTCGAATTTCCTAGGTTGGATCCTGTATATGCCTTCGAAGTTGAGACACATGGAAGACATCGTGGATGTTGGATAGGCTAATAGGGAGGTCTAGGCGATAAGCCAACGGTCCAACTCGTCCTTTTATTGGATATGGTCCAATAAATTGGGGCCTCAACTTACCTTTCTTCTTTCCTCGTGTTGCCAAATGCTGGGGCGATACTTTTAGATACACATAATCTCCCACCTCGAATTCCAAATCTCGCCTCCTCTTGTCCGCGTAAGACTTTTGTCGACTATGTGTAGTTCGAATTCTTTCTTGTATTTTCTGAATCTTCTCCGTAGTTTGCTGAACTAATTCGGGTCCCAATATTTGTCTCTCTCCTACCTCGGTCCAACAGATAGGTGATTGACATTTTCTCCCATACAGAGCCTCATAGGGTGCCATACCTATACTGCTATGGTAACTATTGTTATAAGCGAACTCCACCAAGGGCAGATGTTCTTCCCAGTTACCCTCAAAATCCAACGCACATGACCTTAGCATGTCTTCTAGTGTTTGAATGGTTCTTTTAGACTGTCCATCAGTCTGCGAGTGATAAGCCGTACTAAGGTTCAATTGTGTCCCCATGCACTCTTGGAAGCTTCCCCAAAATCTTGAGGTAAACCTCGGATCCCGATCAGAGACTATACTTACCGGCGTGCCATGAAGTCTAATTATTTCTCCAACATAGTGCTCCGCAAATTTTCGTACTGGCCTATCCATCCGTGTAGGGAAAAAGTGTGCTGACTTTGTTAGCCTATCTACGATGACCCAAATTGCATCGTTACCTTTCTGACTCCTGGGAAACCCCGTCACAAAATCCATTGTGATGTGCTCCCATTTCCACTCTGGGATGTCTAATGGCTTCATGAGCCCTGTTGGTCTCTAGTGCTCTATCTTTACTCTTTGGCATGTATCACATTGCGCCACTTTTCTTGCCACACTTGTCTTCATTCCCGGCCACCAATAAACCTCTCGGAGATCTCTATACATTTTTATGGCTCCCGGGTGTATTGTATAACGAGTTCTGTGGGCTTCATTCAAAACTCTTTGTCTTAAATCTTTTAAGTTTGGAACATAAATCCTTCCCCGAAACCTCAGTATGCCATCATGAATTTCAAAATCAGATTTCTTAGGTTGGCCATGCTCGTCCACCCATAGACGTATTCGTTTATCATCCACATATGCTTCCCGTATTTCGTTCACCAAATCCAGCTGAACTACAATGCCAGCGATAAGGACAGATGATTCCTTTGGCACTACACTCACCGTCAAATGGCTAAAAGCCTCCAACATTTGCCACTCACAGGCCATCATTCCGGCCATAGAGATAGACACATTCCTTCTCAGTGCGTCAGCCACCACATTGGCACGCCCTGGGTGATATTGTATGGTGGAGTCATAGTCCTTCAAAAATTCCATCCATCGTCGCTGCCTAAGGTTCAGCTCCTTTTGTGAGAACACGTACTTCAAGCTTTTGTGGTCTGTGAACACCTCAAAGGTTTCACCATATAGGTAATGTCTCCATAGCTTCAGAGCATATATCACGGTCGCCAATTCCAGATCATGTGTCGGGTAGTTCACTTCGTGCCTTTTTAACTGTCGTGACCCATATGCGATCACTCGGCTGTGTTGTATTAACACGCAGCCCAGGCCTATCTTAGAGGCATCCGTATACACAACGAATCCCCCGTGCCCATCTGGCATTGCCAAAACAGGTGCTGAGGTTAGTCTGTCTTTAAGCTCCTGGAAACTTTCCTCACACTTGGCCATCCATTCAAACTTGACATCTTTGCGAATGAGCTTCGTTATTGACGAGGCTATTTTTGAAAATCCCTTCACGAACCTTCGATAGTAGCCTTCCAATCCTAAAAAGCTTCGTACCTCTGTCACATTCGTTGGCTGTTTCCATCTCTTGACAGCTTCAATTTTTGCCAGATCTATCGAGATTCCTTCGGCAGAGATTACGTGCCCAAGAAACGCGACCTGGGGCAACCAGAATTCGCACTTCGAGAACTTGGCATACAACTGGTGTTTCCTGAGAGTTCCTAGCACCACCCTTAAGTGCTCTTCATGATCATTTTCATTTGAGGAATATATCAATATATCATCTATAAACACGATCACGAATTGATCTAGATAGGGTCTGAACACTCTATTCATGAGATCCATAAATGCTACTGGAGCATTTGTTAACCCAAATGGCATCACGAAATACTCAAAATGGCCGTACCTTGACCGAAAAGCTGTTTTCAGAAAATCTTCGGGCTTAATCCTTAATTGGTAGTATCCTGACCTTAAGCCAATTTTTGAAAATATCTTTGCTCCTTGTAACTGATCGAACAGCTCGTCGATTCTTGGAAGTGGATACTTATTCTTTACCTTGGCTTTATTCAACTGACGGTACTCAATACACATCCTCAAGCTTCCATCATTCTTCTTTACAAATAGTACTGGTGCACCCCACGGCGATGTGCTCGGCCTAATAAATCCCTTATCGGTTAACTCCTGTAGCTGGCTTCGTAATTCCCTCATTTCTGCCGGGGCCATTCGATATGGAGGAATAGATATCGGTTTCATTCCTGGTACTAGCTCGACTGAGAACTCGATCTCCCGAGGTGGTGGTAGTCCTGGTAGATCTTCTGGGAATACATCTTCATATTCTCGTACTATCCGCACCTCCTTGAGCTTCGGTACCTCTTCCTCTTCCAAAAGAGCATAGGCTATACATCCATGAGATCCCTGGTTTATCAACTTTTCTGCCTTCCTGGCTGAAATCATTTTTCCATTTCTAGGGTCACCCTGTCCCCGAAATTTGACCCATTCCTCTTCGGGTTTCTTTATGGTCATTATCTTTCTTCGACAATCTATACTAGCGTTGTATCTGGACAAGAAATCCATTCCTAAGATTATGTCGAAGTCATACACTTCTAGCAAGATTAGATTCACTTGAAAGTGAGCATCACTTAAACTAATTCTGCATTCTTCTATTACCCTTGAGGACCTTGTACTTTTACCCATGGGTGTCGAAATTATTATCGGACATTCCATAAGTTTAGTCTCTACCCCTAAACTTGTAGCCAATGCATATGACATAAATGAATGTGTTGACCCAGGGTCTATCAATGCATGAACATGGGTATCAGATATGAAGAGTGTACCTTGCACGACTGCCGGATCTGTCCCCACATCTTCCTTGGTGAGGTTGTAGACACGTCCTTGACGAGTCCCACGAGCCTCTCCTGCTTTTTCAGTTGGCCCATCTGCTTGTCCGAGTCTTGGCTTCTTTGGGTAGTTATTTAAATAGTGCCCTGGTTGATTGCACTGGAAACACACCACCTTCGACAGGTCTTTTACTGGAGGTGTTTCCTTTCTCTTGCGACAATTTCTGCTTATATGCCCTTGCTTTTCGCAGGAGTAACAAGTGGACGTTCCTACTAAGCATTTCCTCCCTGGATGGCTCTTTTTGCATTTGAAGCATTACTTGGTGCCCTGTGGATTTTTATTCCCCGATTTTTGCTCCGAGTCCCCTTTTGTTTCCCCAGACTTAATCTGCTTCACTTGTAGAAGGTTTCTCTTTGTCGTTAAGGCTTTGCTTAGAGCTTCTTCATATGATTCGATCGACCATGTGCTCAAGGCATGGAGCAGATCCGCTTGAAGTCCTGACAAAAATTTCTGTGCCTTTTGCCATTCATCGGCATCATACATGGGCACGTATTTGATGAGCTGATTGAATTTGGTGTTGTATTGAGTTACCGACATTCCTTCGGTTTGCTTCAGGTTAGCGAACTCCCAACTCTTCTCCTGCCTCCAGCTAAGCGAAAAGTACTTATCATTGAAGGCCTTTTTGAATGCCTCCCAAGCTGATACTGGGTTGCCTCGAGCGGGATCTTTGCAACCCTCGCTCTACAGTCTGCCACCACTTTCCAGCTTCTTCCTCTAACATGAAGGTGACACAATTTACTTTGTCCTCGTCGTTGAACTGGAGATGTCGAAGCAACTTTTTCGATTGCTCTAACCAGTACTCGGCCATGCTAGGGTCGTCATGGGGCTTTCCTCTAAATGTTGGTGGTCGTTGCCGTCGGTACTGTTCCAGTACGTTTTCATTGTACCTGGTTGGTCCTTCTCTAGTTGTGTGGGTCAAAAGATTCTCTATAATCCTTTCGATGCAATCCAAGCGTCCTTCAGGAACTGATGACTCCATTTCTGGTTCTTCCGATTGGATGCTACTACTGTAGCGGCGACTCCCACTGCTTTTTACATCCTCTATTCCCCTATTGGGGACGACAGGAGTCAAATTCCTTTGCTGTCTTGTGGTTACCATCTGAAAGACAAGACAAAACCTCATTCCATGAGAATTTCTTCAAAAGGAAATTTTATTTCATAACATTGTTTATAACATTGATTACGAGAAACATAAGGCACACATTTAAAACACTAGTAAGCGAAATAAGGTCATCCACGATTCTTTTCTATGGGTTGGCAGACTTCCAAACCCAAACATCGTCGCTTATCGTGTCGTCCTCAGACTCGACCTTGGGTCCCTCGAAGTCGTCGTGCATCGTTGCTCCTTCATCGTCGTCGTCATCTTCGTCTAAGTCAAGGTAGCCAGCGCCCATCATATTGGCTTCTAGTGCCGCATTCTCTTCATCTGAGTCCATCATTTCGTCTCCGTCCACTCCAATCCCTTCATACATGTTGGCGGCGTGGTCGCGAAACTATTGGCAATAAAAGTATAAGGATGCGTAGTTGCCTTCGAGGTGAAGTCCTTCGGTTAGGTCTCTCCAAACCCCTTCCATGTGATTTATCAGAAAATCCACTTGAGTGAGCATCAGGGTTGGCCGCACGAAATTGCTCGGCGGCACATCTCTTAGTATACCTTCGAGAAGATCGAGGCGACCAAATATGTCTACCATTATTGATTCGTTGTCCGCCTATCGGCTGGTCCAGTGGGTCACCCAGAATTGCTCGAGATAATCGTTTTCCATGCTGCCATTTAAAAATCAGTTAGCTCTTCTACTATTCACCGAGAACAATAGCCATTTAGCATTTTGTACATGAACAGTGCACCAGGTAAGTTCCCAGGTCAGAGAGGTGGGTCACAATGGACACACTTAAGTACCAAATCTTGCCTTAGCCAGAACTTTCCTAGACATGCACAATTCCGTACAACACGCTTGAGTTCGTAACTTTTAAACTTCGATCATCAATCTCCAAATCTATTGATAAGGATTTCTAAATCTAAGTTTTCTAAACATCAAGTTTATAGATCCCTAAAGATCTATCCTAATTCTTCAAATAGAACTTTGGCTCTGATACCAATTGTAACACCCCGCCTTCCAAGGCATTAATATACGCTAGGATTTTTTTTTTTTTACATCAAACATAAACTGGCAATAAATCCTCAACATAACATTTATTTACTAACACTCCCAAATATAACAAAGGAATGATACTTTTCCTTACATAAGCGGAAGCAAGATCAGAACCTGTAGGAAATCTCAGAACATAACATGTGCGAGTACATACACATCGCTCACTTAACATAACATTACAGACATTATTAAAATCTTAACAATACATCCGGATAAAACAGATAGTTCTAGTCCCACATGGGACCCACAAAATTCCCACCACGATCATGCCTCGACTACTTCTTTGCCCTTCCGACTGGTTGCCCCGCCTGGAACGTGGAATATTCCAGGGACATAATCCAATATTAGAAGATGAAATCTTCTAAGTGAGGGTTAGATAAGTATGAATGAATGATGCATGATGCATGGACGTTTATAAATATATACCCATAATGTAACTTCCCAGGCCCACTAGCCCGGCTAGGAATCCTAGGCAAAATCCCGAACCTTTGCAGGATAGGCCTAACGTTATTCCCTCAATGCCCTAGGGGAATTACGGCTACACTCTGAGGGTATCATCCCAACCCCATGCACGAGTTTAAATATGACAAAAATATCGTGTCGTGCACATATCACGTTTTCCCATGCAACAGTATATGAATAAAATTGATCATAATATATGAAAACATCATGCATAGAATTGAATCGTAACATATATGGGAAATAGAGACAAAATCACTCACCTTTTACAGATATCGGGTTACCTCGAAAAACGTGAAACTTGCCTCAATTTGCGTGCCAATCTCGAATTTCGCACCAAATGACTCACCTCACTTTCCAAAGCACCCTAGGCAAGATATTTATTTAATTAATCAATAAAACCTATTTTTTCTCAATTTTCTTGCATTTTTCTCCATTTTTCCTTATTAAAATCTCAAAATAAATACCTAGACTCAATTTTTTCCAAATATTTTTACATAGGAAATTCTAAAATAATTTTCCAAGTATTTAAAAAAAATTGCATGAAAGACCAAGGCCGCACGCGCCCACACGCGCTGGCGCGTGATAGGGCGAGTGAGACTGGCGCGTGGGGCCCACGTGCCGGTCGTCTTCTCCGGCGACGGCCATGCCGGAAAATTGCGAAAGCTACTCCATTCGAAAGCCCATCAAGAATCGATCACAATGGTACCTGATTGGGCTCCAAAGGAGGTCGGAAAGTGCTCCAACGAAGCGTTTGAAGTCTCAGCCAGCGGACCGCCTTGGTTTCCGGCGAGCTTCGATTTCACCTTCGTTTCTGCTCCGTTGCTCACGAAATGCTCCAGAAATGACCTTCAACCTATGGGTAACAAACGCCCTCTATCCTTTCCTCTCAATTCGTTCGAAATGGCCCTCGATTTGAAGCTCCAAGTTTGATAATTTTTGGCCTCTTCGACCTCTATTTATAGGCGATCTTCGAGCTACCAAATGGCCTTGGATGGCTTACCCATAGCCTTAGGAGTCTTCACCGCCCCTAGATCGATCCAAAAGCGCCGATATTCGCCTGCAAAAGCGAGTTGCAGGTGACCCATTTTTGGCCAGCTTTCTTGGCCCATTTTTTCGAAATTTCGGCCACTCCGGTGGCCGTTGTCGGCTCATGATGAGTCCAACGAGATCCCCGACCATCCCTTGTGCTAGCCCATTGCCTGAAACGGCCAGCCAGAGCTTGTTCGCCATTGTCAGACTCCATTGCTATGGAGTTTCTGAAAATTACGGATTTGCCCCCTTCAGATTTGATTTTTTCATTTTGGCCCTTTTCCTCACAACCCCAATACTTTCTTTAATTTCATGTGAGCCCCTTAGGTTCCAATCTTTCAATTTCGTCTTTGTCACTTTTGCAAAAATGACATTTTGACCTCCTTCGAGCAATTTTAGAAAATTGCACTTAGGCTCGTTTTTTCGTTTAGGCTTTAAACCTACTCGTTTCTTCCTGAAACCTCTGAAGGGTTTCTCTACTCGGCAAAACGAAGCTTCCCATAGCTTCCGTTATCATTTCGGGAGTCTCCTACTAGAATTCAATTTTGCAGCTTAGATGACGGCTGCATTTTTGTTGTACCGAAAATTGTTCCGAATCACATTTCTTTCGGTCCTAAAAATCATGCCTCGAGATGCTCGTTAGAGGCGTGCCTATTTCTTTAGACATTTAAGCCTTAGGGTATTCTCTTTGGTTGATTCGATAAATTTTTCAGGCTTTTCAGATAACTAACTTTCCCGAATTTTTAATTTTTCCTTTAAAATAATAACCCAAAGTTTTTGGGTATCACATCCGCTTTCTCTAGCCACTAGCTCAAGACGGTCGTCACCCTAGCCACTGCATCCCCCAACTTACTTTTCTAACCTTTTGAACCCGTTTTATCTTTTCTCGATGCAATCGTTTGAGATTAGCTATCTCTATTCAGAACCTAAACTCCAACTCATGACATTCTTTCACTACCCCTAGAGCCCAATCTTCCACCCAACGATACACCTGCCGTCGATCCCTTAAAGTAGGTGGGTCATACACGCCCACAGAAGGCGTGCCAGTAGATGACCCAACCCTTCCAGCATCCCATGGGCGTTTCTTAACCACTAACCTCTTCTCATTAGAAATAGGTCTCTCAAAATGCAACACCAAGGCGACACCAGAAGTAGGTGAGAGGATTGACATAGCGAAAGATGCAGGATCCACAGTCGGGGAAGAGATGCCTCCCACGCCAGTGCCATCAGAGGCCTCTCCTTTTCCCTCAAAAGCAACCTTCAGCATTTCTCTACTAAGCCAAGGAGCCATTTCGCCTCAAGTAATAATTAAAAGAAAAAGACTTAGGAAAGCTGCACACCCTAGAAGCAAGAAATAGCGATAGAAAACCCAGGAGGGGACGCACCCTTTATATTGTTCCCATACAGCGTGTCTAGAAGAAAGTAAAACGCCATTAGGCCCCTTAGCAACTACTAGGGGCATGCCATCTATTGCGCATTCAATCTCTTGAGGGAAACCTTGAGTCGTTACTCGTACCTGTGGCACTGCGTCCCCTAAGCATGACGCTCTATACCTTGAAGTTTCGCGCGTCGTATGTCTGAACGTTGGGGGGACTTCCCTCGCCACCAAATCAGGTCCCAATCTTACGAGGATTAAGAGGCCAACCATAACCAGAGCTCCACTCCCAAAAGCATATAAATCCTTGATGAAGGTAGCTTGGTCTTTTCCTTTACCTTTCGAGTTTGGGTAGCAAAAACCAAACCCGAGCTCATCTATACCCCGAGTACGTCCCAACAACAGCCCATAACTCTACCTGTACACATTCAAGATAAATTAGTTGGCCACTACACCCAGATGTCACCTCGAGCCCTCCCGGGTAAAACGCCTCAAATCTCGAAACCACGCGCGCCACGAATCAAAGCATAAAGAGAAATGCTTTGCTAGAGAAAGCCAAGTGGGCTCCATATGCCTTTAGAACCAACATTTGTTCAAATAGGACCATGTCTCAACTTAACCATCCATCTCGATCAGGTCCTAATGATAATCCAACTCTCTAAAACTAGCGTATGTTGCAAATTACCTAGATTTTCCTTCTTTAGCTCGAACGCTAGCTTCTCAAGCATCTGACTTGGGGGCTTATGGACTATCCGAGCCCAATCGTAGTGCATTCCTCGACCCTATCTCAGCCTATCCCTCAGCTCATTTGTCGGCCCTATCTTAGCCCATTCCTCGGCTCATCTCTCAACCCAATTTGGCCCATCCCTAGCGACCCAATCTGACCCATCCCTCATAGCCTAATCTCTACCCCATCCTGGCCCTACACCAGCCTGTAGCAACATCATTGCAACCTCTACTGGGTATCCGCGCATCCGTCCCAGATCCCATTCTTATTAATAGCGGATCCCATCCATATTAATGGGGTTTCGTCGACGCCATGTTATCACCTAGGAACCCTCATCGGCGCCAGATACTCAGTCTCATCAATTGCAAATGCACGACGCATGAATGTAGGAGGATGTCTCCTCCTCCTATATCAACCAGCTCTTTTTAGAGGTAAGGTATGTTCTACTCTCTAACCTACAGATGCACTTCCATTTCTTTACTCTTTCACTCACTCGAGTATCAAAGGGCTTGTAGGTGCTAGCTGCCCCCTGAACGGACCCGTTGCCTGAGCCCGCTCCCTACCGTTATGATCTTATCTCTGACCGCTCCTTTTGGTCAGGAAGGAACAAAAGCAGAAATCATTAAATGGGTCAAGGATGAAGAACATAAGCAAGCGATCAAAGTTGAGATCACTAACAAGTAAGTTATCCTCCCAAAAGATCTTAAGCCTCCTCACATTGTGTAAATGATTATTCGAATCATTGGGGTATTTCTAGGCCTGTCAAGGTATTCAATGTGGGAAAGAATATCTTCATATATACTACATTAGGAACAAGAAGAAGATATGAAGATCGATGATAAAAAGAGAAAGCGCTTGTGGAGTATATTAATGGAAATGAAAAGGGCATTTAGGTAAGTTTAAAAATTAGAGTATATTAGATCATTGTCGCTATCACCTATCGTCGTTATTGTTGTCATCGCCATTGTCATGTAAAAGCAACAACAACCATTACCATTGTTGGAAGAGAAGATGCAACAATAGTCGTCTATTGTCTTTGCATGCGTATTTCTTTTCCTTTACTTTTTGTGTTCTAGATTTAAACCCATTGCAGTCTCTAAGCGATATGCCTCACTACAACAGGGTCTTACCCACAAATTTTTTGGTGACAACAAAAGTTTGTGACTAATGGTGACATTTAGCCACAATGTGAATTTTTTATGGCTAATGGTTGCTTGGGTGAGAAAATCCTAATGTTGTGGCCTAATGTTATGGCGAAAAATCACTTGGTGACATAACATATTATTGTTGTCACCAAATCATGTAACCATTAATACCTCGACGACAAATCTATTTCTTTGTTGTAAATAGGTTATGTCACAAAATTTGTTTTTGTAACTTAAAAGACTTTCGTGACAAATTACCTTTTTTGTCGCTGACTACTTCTTGTGATAGTGAATTTCATGTGGCAAAATTTTTTGAATAATAAATATTTATTTTGTGGTTAAATATTTTTATTGACCCAAGACATAATGTGGCTAAACATATCGAATGAAAAAAATTATTTTTGTGGTGGATCACCTTTACCCAAAATATATTTTGTAGTAAAAATTAGGCTTAAAAGTGTTTATTTTGTTCTTGTCATAACATAGCTTCCAAGGGAAAGTCCTCCCGAAGCAATAAGTAGGCTAGCAATCCCGGAAGAAGCCTTCTTGAAGGAGCCATCCTTTCAAGAAGGCTTTCTTAGGTCAAAGCAAATCCCCTTGAGGAGCCACCATCCATTCAAGACCAGTTTCCCAAACCTATATCTCTAGGTTTCTACCTGGTCAAACCGAGCTCCTAGGAGGAATTTAGTGAGACTATCCACCAGCATTACCCTACGATGTTTTGGCTCGTTTGTTCCAAGTCCTCCTCCCTCCGAGGGACCTTTCCTACCGAAAAGGGTTTTCTCGAGGGCCTTTCTTTGATCTCAACCATAGGACAACATCACATGCAATTACTGAAGCACCACGTTTCCATCCAAAAAAGTATTGCAACCTCACATGTGTATGCCACGTGTCCCTATCACGCCCGATGTCTATTGTTGTTATGCAATAGAATTCCTGAGCGTCCACCTAGGGGTATTTTGATCATTTGGTGCCTAGGGGTATTTCAGTCATTAGCCGTCTAGGGGTATTTTGGTCATTTAGCCTAGGCAAGTGAATCCCAAAAGTGGTCCCAAGCCCGGGTTTTCAATCCTTAGAGAAAGTTGTGGTCGAACGGCGAAGAAATTATTTAAATTAGAGGCTAAACGAATAATATAAGAATTTAAGGGGCAAAAGTGGCATAAGGCAAAGCTTAGGGGATGGGTGATAGTGTAATAAACCAAAGAGCCAAGGGTATAAATGGAGAAGAAGGCCATTGTTCATAGCATTCTCTCTCTCCCATGTTTTCTCTCGCTCTGCTAATCTCTATCTGAGAGAGATCTTTCTCTCTCAAAGAAGATCCATTTTCTCTTCGAGAGAGATCTCCCTATCTCAAAGAGGATTTCTTCCTCTCGGTAAGTGACGGGGGGAGTAGCTCCTAAAGTGGCCATCCGTCATTCTCTCTCCAGGAGAAATCATGTCTCTTGTAGAGGCATCTTCCTCATGGCTGCCATGGCGATCCTCTAGGGAAGGTCCGCACGTTGCTCTGTAACCTCAATCCTTCTCTCAGCAGGGCTTCAAGGTCTCTCGGAGAGACCTTCATTCTCTTTGCAATAGAGTTGGTCTCTCGGCAATGGCGCATCTCTCCCTCCGCGATGGTGATTCGTCCTCTCCACTGGCAATGGTGCTTCCTTCTCTCAAGAGCCCCCTGGTCGAGCCCCTCTGCAAGGTGTCTTCCCGAAAGGTCTCTTGGGAAGGTTTCCTTCGTGGTCTTCTGGGAAGACCCACTTTCAGTAGTGCTCCATCTCTTTTTTCTCTCTTTGTTTCTCTTCTTGTGTGTAAGATTATATATATGTGTATGTATATAGGCAGCATATATTAGTGTTGTGGCTGCGTGTAAGATTATATATGTGTATGTTCGCATGGAACCATGAAGATATGGTAGGAATAAACCCGAGTGTGATGTTTCATCGACTCAATATCGATCCCAACGGTAAGCCAGTGCGCCAGAAGATGAGACCCATGACGACTGAGCGTTACGCGGCCCTCAAAGAAGAGGTAGACAAACTCTTGGCCAACAAATTTATCAGTAAAGCCCATTACCCGACTTGGGTAGCGAACCTAATCCTAGTGAAGAAAAAGAATGGCAAGTGGAAGACCTGGGTCGACTTCACGAATTTGAACAAAGCCTACCTGAAAGACAGTTTTCCTCTATCGAGAATTGACCAGCTCGTGGATGCAACAGCTGGCCACCAACTTCTCAGTTTCATGGATGTCTATTCGGGATACAACCAGATCCCCATGAACCTCGATGAAGAGGAGCATACATCATTTGTGACGGATCGAGGACTATACTGTTACAAGGTAATGCCTTTTGGACTAGGGAATGCAGGGGCCACGTACCAACAGTTGGTTAACATGATGTTCAGAGATCTAATCGAAAAAATCATGGAGGTATATGTTGATGATATGCTGGTAAGGTCTAGGCAAGCCACCAACCACATCAGTGACCTAGAAGAAGCATTCCAAGTTCTAAAGAAATACCAGATGAAATTGAATCCGCTCAAATGCTCATTCGGTGTGGCCTCTGGAAAATTTTTGGGATTCATGGTGAATGAAAGAGGGATCGAGGCCAACCCTGAGAAAATTCGAGCTCTGCTTGACATGTGATCACCTATCAAGATGAAAGAAGTGCAAAGCCATAATGGCCAGATCTCCGCCCTCAGCAGGTTATTCTCCAAAGCATCTGATAAGTCCATTCCAATCTTTAATGTCTTGAAGTAAGCAAAGAGCTTCGTATGGACAGAGGAGTGTGAAAATGCTTTCTAGAAACTAAAGGAATACATGGGATGGGCTCCCCTCATGTTAAAGCCAAAGGAAGGGGAGGAGTTGATTGTCTACCTAGGAGTGTCTGAGTATGCTATCAGCGCAGCACTAGTGCGAGAAGAAGACCGGGTGCAGTACCCGGTATATTATGTGAGCCATAGGCTACTTGATGCTGAAACAAGGTACACCCCCATGGAGAAGCTCACTTATTCCCTAGTGGTCACGTTAAGGAAGCTACGTCCCTATTTTCAAGCACATCAGATTAGCGTGCTGACCAAACATCCATTGAAGCAGATCTTACAGAAGCCTGATTCATGTGGCCATCTTCTCAAATGGGCCATTGAGCTCGCCTAATTCAACATAGAGTACAAGCCAAGGTCGACCGTCGAAGGGCAGGCGCTGGCGAATTTCGTCGCAGAATTCACTGGACTAGTGGAGGAGCCCGTCTCCTCAGTATTTCCAGTCTGGGAGTTATTTGTGGATGGTTCTTCTAGCGAGCACGGTCTTGAGCTGGTGTGCTCTTAATAAGCCTGGAGGGATACAAGATTCCATATGTGTTGAGATTTAGATTCAAAGCAACCAACAATGAAGTCGAGTACAAAGCGTTTTTGGTTGGTCTGTGTTTGGCAAGAGAAGTTAAGGCAGAGCGGTTAACAATTTTCAGTGACTCCCAACTTGTAGTCTGTCAAATACAAGGAGAGTATCAGGCAAAGGGCCCAAAGATGGTAGCATACCTCCAGAAATTTCAGGAACTACTTCGCCTCTTCGAGGAATGCAAATTGAATCAAGTGCCAAGGAGCTAGAACTCTCACGCCGATGCCTTTACTCCCTTGGCATCAGTAGGGGATGTAGACTCATTAGGGGCCATTCCCGTGGAGCTCCTAGCTACACCAAGCACGTAGGGGCAAAATGAGACGTTAGTAATCGAGCTGAGGCCGGATTCATGGATGAGACCCATCATTGAATATTTGCAAGAAAGAAAGTAGTCGAGCGACAAGCTAGAAGCACGGCGTACGCGAGCTCGAGCAGCCAGATACTGTATTCATGACAATATGTTGTACAAAAGTGGGTTTTTTGCCCTATTACTTAGATGCATCGATGAGCCTGATTGACAAGTGGTTCTCATAGAAATCCATGCTCATCCCTGGGGCAATCATTCTGGGACAGTATCCTTGGCCCAAAAGGCATTTTTCCAAGGTTTCTACTAGCCTACCATGAAACAAGATGCTATAAAATTGGTAAAGAAGTGTGACGCATGTTAAAGGTCTGCAAAGATACTGTGAGCTCCCCCCGCCTACCTACAACAAATGAGTAGCCCATGACCTTTCGCTATGTGGGGTGTCGACCTGATCAGGCCACTTCCAATAGCTCGCGGCGGGTGCAAGCATGTTATAGTGGTTGTTGATTACTTCACCAAGTGGGCAGAAGCAAAGGAGCTCGCACAGATATCCACCACGAAGGTAGAAAAGTTTGTATGAAGCAATATCATCTGTAGGTTCAGAATTCCTCAACAGATAGTCACGGACAATGGAACCTAAGTTACCAGCGAGCAGTTCGTCTAATTTTGCGAATCATTAGGGATCAAGAAGAGCTTCACAACCGTGAACCAATAATCAAGCAGATATTAAATATCAAGTTGGAAGCCAGAAAGGGGCCTGGGTGGTCGAACTACAAACCGTGCTTTGGGCTTACCGGACGACAGGTCGCACCACCACGGGAGAAACTCCTTTCTCTATGGTATATGGATTTGAGGCAATGATCCCGGTAGAAAATGAAGTAACTAGTCGGCGGAGATCCATATTCGATATAGAGAACAATGGTTGGCTATTGGCCGCGAATCTTGATTTGCTTGAAGAAGCAAGGGAGCTAGCTCGCTTGAGAGTAGTGACCTACCAGCAGTTCGTGGTGAGATGCTATAATCAGAGGGTTCAAGTCCGATACCACAACATCGGCGACCTCGTGTTGTGCCTTGTTCTCCCCGGAGCTCGTAGGAGCAGCGATGGAACGTTAGGCCCAAACTGGGATGGCCCCTATACTATAAAAGAAAGGCTCAGCAACGGAGCGTATCATTTGGCCGACATGGATGGAGTTGTTCTCCCACGGGCTTGGAACACAGAGCATCTGAGACCATATTTTTTATGAGTAAACATTTCTCTTTCTCATATTTTTAGTTATCAATTGACATCTCACTTTCGTCAATATCGTTTTGTTAAATCGAGCATTCTGTTTGTACGATATTAATGTGTCTTTTCTCTGCCAAATCCTATTACATCCACATTTTGGTTGTTAAAGATAAGAATCAAAAGATAGTCTAGGGTATGGGAGCATTGGTCTGCGAGGTGGATCCCATTTAACTTGGCTTATGCACCATGGTTTGAGGATCACCTGAGCATTTGCCATAGCCCTTACCTTAGACCAAGCTTCGAAAAATGGGATCCATTCATCTTGACCTATTGTCATTGTTTGGAATCTACCAAGCAGTCACCTGCATTAAATTATTTCAAGACAAAAGTTTACTAGCTGGGGTCCTCTTATCTTGACAAAAGTCATGGACTGCGACTTACCTGGGTGTTCATCTTGACCTCGCTAAAGCCCTTAAAAGTCATGGTACTTTAGCTGGGATCGAATTATGATCTAACTGGACGTATAACTTGACGGCGAAATACAAATTAATTTAACGTTCAACGAGCTATCATATGTTAGCTTAGATCATGACCTACTGGACATACGGCTTGAGCTAACGATATCTTACTTAGCATATTATCTAAAGTTGCTTGGTTTTAAGATTTATTATTTGTGAGCTAAAGGTATTCTTGAATTAACTAAATTTAGTTCGTCTCTATGTTGGGCTTTCAGTTTGCAACAAAGGATGAATAAGCAAGAAATTCCATTGAAGGAGAAAAGTGTATTGCCTTTCAAATCCAAGTACAAAAAAAATAAATAAATAAAGAGAAGAAAAAATCCTAATGACTTGGAGAAGCTGGGCTCGGAGCAGCTGCATTTTGAGGAGCTGGATTGCAGGCTTCTTCAGCAGAGAGATCAACCACGACCTGATTGGGTTTGGGCTCAGCAGCGACAACTCTAGAGCTCGCAGCATCGGCGAAAAATTTCTTCACCGCCTCCACCGCTTCCTTACCAAAGCAAGAAAAGTCGAGATCTGGGTGCGCTTTTTCAAAAAGTGAAAACAAATGCACTGTAGATTTCAGAGTCGACCTCATCATGCTCTCTCACAACCCGAATCTTGACGTCGATCTTTAGTTGCTCGATCTCTTTTTCTGCTGTTTCAGCTCACTGCCTGCCCTATCCCAAGTCACATCGCGTTATGGCTAGCTCTACCTCAGCATTCTTCAACTTCGAGGTGGCCTCGGAAAAGTCCGATTTGTACATCCTTTTCTCGTGGTCCAGCTCATTCTCAGCCTCAGCTTTGTCTCTTTCAGCCTCCCTTACTGGGTCTTCCATGCCCTCGGCTTTACTCCGATATTTCCTGGACTCGTTGGTCACGAAAGCTAGACTTTCCTCCAGCTTCTTCTTATCTTTCTTTAGCACCTCGACTGCGGCCTAGAGCTTATCTTTTTCTTTGATGGCCCGAGCTCTCTCTTCCATCTTCTTGAAGACTCCTAGGGAAGCCTATGAGGTTTGGAAGGTCAGTACATTTGAAAAGATAAAACAAAAGTACGAGAGTGGGAATAGAGCCTTACCAGAAGACTATGACGAGCAACGTATTCATCGAGTGCTTCGCCTGATACTTCCCTCATGCCCAGGTTCTTGGTATAATTGCTAAGAACCCTATCAAAGCTGTCAAGGAAGGGGTTGAAGTATGTCCCATTGGCCATGACCTCAAATGCGCTCGGCTTTGCAGAAGTGTTTGCCCTTTTCCTCTTATCTGCCTGGGCATGCTGAACGGCTTGTGAGGTTGGAGGAGTTTTTCTTTTGCTCCTGGGAGCTTTCTCACGAACCACGGACTTGCCACGATTCATTGCAGTCATTGTTGCCACACGTTGCGAGGAGACACTAATAGGGATAGGATTTGAAGGAGCCTCGGTAGCCGGAGTGGGATTGGGACCAGACGAAGGAACGAGGTTGCGGTTCCCGCTAGCCACCTCGGCGCAAGGCTCTACCCTTTGGGTTTTAACTGGAGAAGATGACGCACGAATGATCCCGGGTAAGCTTGAGATCGCGAAAGTGCCAGGCCTTTCAAGTTGGAGCTTCATTGCTTCTGACAATCCCGTTAAGGTCGTAACTGTAGCTCCTCCACGAGCACTACTCTCCCTGATTGGGCTCCCACTAAAATCAACCTCATCAAAGATCGACTTTATCTCCCGTTGGTCACGAACCCCGATATCATCCTTCCTAATATCTTTGATGCCGAAAAGGGGAGTGAACTGGTGGTCACAAAGCAGAGAGTCACAAAACTCGCAATCGTCTTCATCAGTTTTCATTTTTGAAGCTGTTTGAAGATCTTGCGCCTTGGAAATGGTTAGCTCGGGTTACCTGCCAGCTACGTCTGCAAAATTGGAAAGACACCCATAAATAAAAAGTTGTAGCAAATAAATTGTTATTGCAAGTGCAGGCTGGAAAACTACTTACTCGGCACAAGAACAAAGCTGAAGTTATTAAGGTTTTAAAGGGAAGAGTAGGAAATATAGAACCATTGGGACTTATAGTCGCCTACATTGGACTTGTCCTTGGCCTTCCCTTACTGCAAGACCTTCTTATAGTCTGAAGGACGACCTGCCATATAATACAGGCCGTCCTTGGTACCTTTGAAAGAGTAAAGGTACCTTAAGGTTTTAGGGGTTGGAAGAAGAAGTTGGTTCTTTTGGAAAAGAAGGGCTAAGGAGGTTATCTGGGCATACGAGTTGGGGGTCAATTGGAAAGGAGCGAGTTTTATGTTGTTTAATATGGCTATGAGGTAGGGCTGGAGGGGAAACCTAAAACCAAATTCTAGGTGTTAGGGGCTGATAGCGATGAACCCCGTAGGAGGAAAAGTTGCATGGTCACTAGGAGAAGGCACCATCAAACATGTGTCGCAAGGAAGACGGTACGTAGAAGTGCACGACGTCAGCTTGCTGATCGTCAACTTCGAGGGATAGCACATGAAGATCTCGCAGTAGCGCGCTCTTCGACAGTTCGCTAGGCGACTACAGGGGCGGTATGCTAAGGAACTCTCTCAGTGACCTCGAAATCAAACAAAGCCACGTTTTGAGCAGACCGTGGCAGTATCCTTTCTCTATGCTCCGAAGAGTTAGAGGTATCATTGTCCTCTACCTTGTGGTTGCGGCGCTTCTGACCTGATGTAGACATCTACGATGAAAAGAAAAAAAGAAAAACGTATCAGGTGGCTGAGAACGAATCGGCCCTCGCGAACCGAAGTTCTTAGGGAGACTTCCTACCGATCAGATCGTGCACTTCGCAACAGGGTATGATTCGAAATAAAGGAGGCGGAGTTGTTGGAAATGTATGCCCTAAAGACACGTTTTATTTAATTTATGGTAATGATGTTTTCTTTTAGTCAGTTTATGGCACATATATCATTTGCATTTAATTGTTGGAAAAATGTCCATGCTATTAAGTAAGTGATTCATGTGATGGGTCGTTCTTCACAGTTAGGCATGAATCATGGGTACTTAATAAGCAAGAAAAATATAACTCTTGATCTTTTGATAGAACTGGGCATTCTATCATGATAAGATCATTGTGCAATAGATCCTAATGGAGGATGGCTTGCCTTAGCCAGTAAACAGTCCGTTTACTCTAATTGTACAAGCGCATTTGGAATGCGTAGAGTGGACCTGTGATAGAAGCTAATGACAAAGTACTGATTATCATGGAGCTAGTCTATCACTGCTACTACGTGGACGAGTACTCTAATACTTGAGTATTAGTTGGTGGTCTAGTGAACCTAGAGCTATATTCTTAGATTCACTGTAGGTGAGGTCTATCAAAGATCAATAACCTTGTGAGTTGGGAGTGTGGTTTCTAATTAGCTAAGACAGACTAATACAAGATAGTTTCTGTGATTCACCCCCTTGTGATTGTCCAAGAATAATCAAATAATCCAGGGCCCTGGGAACGTGACTTAAGAGTGTGTGGTTCTGGGTAGCTCCCAGTGATAAGCAAGTACATTCGAGTAGTCACGGATTATTGGACTAGTGATCTAAGGATGGTAGAAGTCATTTAGAGAGATGTTAGTACATTATTCCTTTCTAAATGATGGGTGTTACACAGAGGGGTATTTTCGTCATTACACTAGTAGGTCAAAGACATTGCACATGTAAAATTATTCGTGGGGTCAGTGTTACCATATGGTGATAGTTGGAACACTTAGAATGACAAAATATAGCTACTAGGTAGCAGGGATATTTTGGTCATTTTAGTAGCCATGAATAATTTATCTTTTGGTCCCCGGGGTAGCTTGATATAACTCATGTATTTTTAATACATTTGGCCTGTTGGGTGAATTACATTGAGAGAGAATTATTTTATTCAGAATGGTCCATTGGGCTAGAATAAAATAAAAAGTTCATTGGTTTTAATTAATTAATTGGGCTAACCCAATTAAAAAATTAATTAAATTGACTTGGCCCACTAGGGTTTTAACCCTAGGGTTCTCCCTATATATATTCTTTCTCTAGTTGTTTTTAACCCTAAGTCGTTTTTCTCTTCTTCACCAAGAGAGGCCACGAGTTTAGAGTCATACCTTGGAAGATCAAGAGATCTGATGCGAAGGAGCCGACGGATTGCAGGACAGCCGTCATCTCCACCACGTGAAGAAGCTCCCGTGCCTCCCCCTCCCGTCGCTCCATTCCGCATGGTAATCCGAAGGAAAAGTAAGTCTTCCTAGATTCTAATCACTACGAGGATAGTTGTTATGCTTAAATCGCTTCCGTTGCATGCTTTGATCCTCGTGGATGGTCCTTCAGGAGTTTCTAAGCCTATTAGGCCTCCTAAAATAAATAAAAGCTAGCCCTAAGAGACACACAACCATTGCCAAGAGGTAAGGCATGAAGATGGAATCAACGAAAAGAGTAGGAACATAAATGAAATAGACTAAAAGAATGCGAAAAGATTACTATTTTTGATCGATTGCTGAAAGAGTCGATGAGTTGAACTGGCTAGAAAGCGAAGACGAATGACGGAGAAGCTTCGGAACTGTCGACAATGGAGTCTTGGAGTCGGGAGGAAGAAAAAGGTTGCAAATGTAGAAAATATTTTCAAAAAATGACACGGTAAAGAGGGGGAAGGAATTTCCTCATGTTTTTATAGATTAGGGCACTCCACCGTTGGATGAAGAAACCAACGAGCTTCTCTAGATCCAATGGTGGTGCGCGAGAGCATAGGGCCCACGGACATAATGACTAAGCAATTATGGGAAACATGTGCATTAAACGTTGAAATGGCATGATGTGAAGCAATTGGGTGGAAAGTTGAAGGGTGTATTAATAGCTGGAATGGCTGGCACACGTCAACTCCCTGTCCGAAGATCACACTATGAGCTGGGGGCTTAATGTTACGAATATTTTCAACTCTACTTCTTATGGGCTGGGCTCAATTCAGCGGGCCGCCCCAATCGCATAAGGTCTAGTAGACCTCGAGCTCAGTTCATCGAAGCGAGCTCACACATTGTTGGAGCCCGAACTCGGATCGCAGGGTTAAGCGAGCTCCTAACTACACTTCGAGCTAGCTCCCAACGACTCTTGCAGTTCGTCGGCCTTGTCGATCAGCTCGCATAACGAGAGGGTCATATGCTAGAGAATATTAGTGGGCTAAGGGCCGTCCCAGCTGGGCCATTCACACCCAATCTGGCCCTACCCTCTCAGCCCACTTGGTCGGCCCACGTCAGTTCCATCCTGACCCCTTGCAACAACATCATTACAGCCGTGTCTGGATTTTCGCGCGTTCACCTTTGATCCCATCGTCATTAATGACGAATCCCATCCACATTAATGAGGGTCTCATCGACACCTTGTTGCTGCATGGGCGTTTCCGTTGGCGCTAGATATTCTATCCCACCACCTGCAAACGTACAACACATACTGGAGGACAACTCTCCTCCTTCCATATATCAACTAGCTCTTCCTAGAGCCCTGGTATGCTTTTCCTGCCAACTTACTAATACTCTGCATTTTTACTTACTCGTTCACTTACTTGAGCATCAGAGTGTCTTGTAGGGACTGGCCGACGGCTCAAAAAATTGAACTAGATAACCCATTTTCTCCCTCTCGGATTCATTACACCAGTGTGTGCCAACGAATCATGGTCGACCAATTCCGAACGTCGACATAACTCAACCTTGAAAAGTTGAGGTTCCAACTTAACCTTTAAAAGTTAAGGTTTCAATTTAGCTTGTAAAAATTGAAGTTTCAGTTGTTCCTTTAAAAGCTATGTAAGGGTTATAGTCGATCTCTTAAAAAAACTATCCATTTAGTAGATTGTTTAAATTCTTAATAAGAAGTTACGATAGTGGATGTAGGCATTTTGACCGAATCCCAATAAATGTTGTGCTTGATGTTTGCTTCTTGTTTCTATAAGCTTTCGACTTTTACATGTTGTGCATCTTCATTTCATAACTCAAACATTGCTTTTCTGTCATAAATATAATTTTTTTTCTCTTCATATGTTAGTCTTGAAATCATAAATGTTCATCATTATTGATTTATTTTTTCAACAATAGTTTTTAAGATGAATGAAAACATTTATAAAAAGATTTTATGCAATGATTTTTAAAATAAGAGAATTTTTTTTGAAAACACTCAATTCACCCTTGGGTGCACGCTCCTACAAGAACTTTCAATTATGATCCTTAGTAATGATATTCTTGCCAATTCTATAGGAAATGTGCCAAAAGAATGTTAAAAATCGATGTAGATTGATTATCCCACACATTGAAAGGTAGAAAAGTCTGGCTGGGGAAAAATATGCGATAGTAATATCATAAATATTTATCTAAATTAAGGCTTTTCTTATTCTTACATCAAATAAAATCTTTTGTAAAATTGATTTCTATTATAAAAAATTGAGAATGATCACTTTATGAGTAAGGTTTTACTATACATAGTAATACTAAGAAAAATGATGGTTTATTTGTAATTGAAGAAGTTGAGAGTCATGAGTGTAAGTATTGGATCTTAAATAATATAGTATGGTATTTATTGAATTTGTATAAATATATTTTTGTTTAGGGGGTGTTTTTAAACTTTGGTTTTTAATCAATGTAAGAGAAAATGTCTAAAATTGAGAGTCATGATGACACCACTTCATAGTTAGAAAAAGAGCACTCAAACTAAGTTCAAGGTTTGGGATTGGATCTAAGCCATTCTCAAGTGTTAGGGTCACTTCTCAATTTGGTGGGATATCTCACTCTTCCAGCAAAAGTGGTACATCTAATCTCTGAGTGCCAACAAAAAGGTGGAAATAGGCAAAACCAGGGACAAGTAATAATAGAGTGCAAACTTTGGAGACACAATTGGACACAAGTGCAGACTTTAAAAGAATTGATGACTTTCATTTTCAACAAGGTTCAGGGGATATGCCATTAGACATTAAGTCACAGTCCCCTTTAGCATAGCTTATTTATTGATTTTTCTTGTGAGTATAAAGTTATTTCTTCATATTGATATTTTTAAAAATTTACTCTAATAATTAGAGGTAGTAAATAATTATTTAATTATTGTTATGATACACATACAAAATTTACATAGATTTTATTTGACTCGAGTGGAGTTAGTGGTTCATTAAAATAATTTTAAGTCTTGTAGACCTATAATTCATTAAGAGCTCGTCTTTTTTTTTTAATACTTTTGTATTCTATAAAAATCTTAATTCACAAATCAAGAAATCCAAACTTATTTTCTGACATATATTTAATTGAATTTCTTTTATGAATTATCAGAATTTATGATATAATAATATGTGTGGAGAATATAATAAGAATTTGAGGAAGAGAAAGAGTAGTTGGAAATTGAAAAATAAGAAGAAGAGTAGGATATAGAAAATCACAGAAATAGGGGTTTGGGAATTCAAATGTGGCATGGTATCCCTTTGTCAGTCATTTCGCTGAAATTTTCTAGTTTCTTTTCAATCTCAAAATTTTTCTTTGCAATTCCATGCGAAATTAAGATTGTTGAAAATGTAACTATGAGTTTGAATTTTTTCTTATTCTTTTGATCCTTACTTAGGGTTTGAGATTTCATCTGTTTGGCCACTGAACAAAATTTCACCAAATTCAGGACTGGGGCTGGTCAGAATTAGATCCCAAATCGTTTTCTTGTTCTGGTTTACCGTTTGGTTCAATTTTCCCGGAAAAAAAAAAAAAGCAAAAGGAAAAAAAAGCCCTAGTTGCATCTTCTTCCCGTCGATGGTGGAACAGCAGGCGCCCCGCGGTGGCGAAGCAGCGGGGCCTTCTTCGTCGCTCGTGACGGCGGCCGGCCGGCAGAGGTTTATGGTGGAGCTGAGACCGGGGGAGACCACAATCGTTTCTTGGAAGAAGCTGGTGAAGGATGCTGGGAAGGCTGATCAACTCACCGCCATCCCGTCACCGGCATCCATTTCTCGCCCCGTTTTCGAGCCTCGCTTGGCTCCGGTAAGAGTTAGTTGAGTGATGGCAAGCTTGAATTATTCTCTGGTGTTTTTGTTTTTGTTTAATTGTGTACGTAACTTCATTTTCTTCAATCTTCATGGTTAAGTATGGATGGATGAATGTTCAATGTAAAGCATGTTATCATTTTCCGTAGTTGTTGTTGCGAATGTCTTACCTCAATTTTGATTTGAACTGACTGTGTTGCGGAGAAAAACATGTTCGAGAATTGAAGGTTAATTTAACTGACGTTGGTTGAAATCAGAAACAAAGTTGGTTGACAGTGCAGCGCGGTATTAACTACAATACCTATGTATGTGTGCCTGGTGAAGATACAACAAAATTATTTGAAGAATAAGTTCCATGTAGGTGTGTCGATATTTGTTTTTTAGGGAACAAGTTGTGTAGAAGAGATTTCTGGACCAGTTCTGATTGCATGAGCAATGTACTATAACTGAATGAATATCAAGCTGTTTTCTGTTTATAAATTAGCAATAGATAACTCCAATTGATGTCCTGAATACCGAAAATTTTGGGATTTCCTCGTTGGAGCTAAGTTGTTTAATACAACATTGGAGGTCCAATTGAAATGCTGCATGCTTGTGGCAGTTCCTTGTGGGAGCCATGTTGTAGAGTTGATAGCATTTTAGCTTTGGAAAAGTGATGGTTTTACTCGGGCATGCCTCTTTACTATTTTAGATGCATGATCAAATCCAACTGGTGTCTGTTGGTTTCTAATTGATTTGTTGGTAATACTTGAAGTGTGAAATGCTCTTTTCTCATAGGTGTATTTGATAGTCTGATAATTGAGTTTGAGTGTCATGATTAAACATAGATTAGCTAGTTTTATTGGATATTTAGCAAATTAAGTATGGAGTTGCTAAAAATCATTGCTCATAAAGTAATGCACTGATGTGGCAGCCATTAATGCATGACTGGCAGCATTTGTTCTTGGGTCATGGATGAAATGTTCATTTTTGGATGGATGTTACAACCAGTTCCATGGAAAAACCATTGTTAAGTTAAGCTTCTGTTCAACTTTACTAAACTTGTGCTTCCATATTTGAGTGTGTGAAAAGTTGTGCTTGATTGCAGTGGTTGAATGAGCTATGATTTTCTGCAGGTTGTTCTCGACATAAGAATACATACTGATCTTGATTGTTGTCACTTTCAAGTTTTCAACTTAATAAATTTATAGCTTTCCAGTGAGCCAGTGAGCCATTGAGTTAAAAGAATTCCAAGGGCTTAAACTAACAACTGAATGGTGGCTTTTGAGTTTCCTTTTGCTGTGCAGGCTTATTCAAGAGCCTGGACATTATATTTTTGTTCCTTAATACTGCAAATCAATTGAGCACATAACATGTAGAGCTGTAAACTTGCATTTCTTCATGCTAATCTTGATTTATAGTTAGTAAATGAACTATATGGAGCTGGGTTTTGATTTTCTCCAATTTTCTATGAGGTTAGTGGGTATTGTGTATGTCCCTGAACCTACTTTAATCACATACTCAACTTAGGACAGTAGTTTTCATTGACACTTTTATGTTGCATTAGGCATGATAGCAATGCTTTATATGCCAATAAGTGCATGGCCTGTTTCTTTGGATTAGTTGTTTAGGATGTAATAATTGCTTCTTTATTATCATAATCACAAGCTTTAATCCCTGGTTGGTTAAATGAATTATAGCTCCTCATCTCTATTAATGGCCATGTCTTTTGTTAAGGCCATTATATCTCATGTCAAATCTAAGAGTTTCACATAGGGAGCCACTCTTCAACAACTCAAAGCTTGGATTGACTACAACTCATTCAAGGTCGTTTAGTAAACAAGGTGAGCTTGAGCTTTAATGTGCTCAACTCATTTGTGCTTGTGAACAATCTTGTTCGTGGCTCATTTATGAGCTCGCTTATAAGGTTGCTTATAAGCTAGTTTATATGCTTGCTTAGAGTCTATTTTAAGGTAGTGTTTGTTAATCAAGATATAGACAAAAAAAAGTGGGATATGGAAAACATTCCAGACAAAAGTGATTTCCATTGTGTTTGTTAAATTTATTTGACGACCCTTGAAAAAAAACTCACGTGACTTCTTATCTGGGTTTTTTTAGATAAATTTATCTTCCTCCCCATCCTCTAGATAAATTTATCTTGATCCTTACAAATAAGAAAAAATGACGTATGTGTCCTCCAATGTATTCTAAAAAATTTAATAAACAGTTTGATAAAAATTTTAGAATGCTTCTTAGCCTTATCTTGATCATTTCATATATTGGTCCATAAAGTATTCCAACCTTATCTTGATACAACCTTATCTTACTCATTTTAACAAATGCTGCCTAAAATAATGTGTGTTGTTTATAATTGATAATTTTTGTTGCTATATTATTTATATTATCCAACATTTAAAAATACATTAGAATAAACTAATTTTATATGTTCCTCATAAACAAGCCTAACATCAAGCTTATTGATGACCATTAAATTTAAAACTTATGAAAAGGGTTGTATGAAGTTCGCTTAAAGCTCGTTTGAAGCTTGTTTAATATAAATGAGCTGAGCTCGGGCTTAGGCTCAAGCTAAACAAACTTTTAAATAAACAAGCTAGAGCTTCATTTTTGAGCTTGACTCAAGCTTGGGCTCAAGCTTGAGCCTGATAAAATTCTTAACAAAGAAGCCTGAGCTTTTATGGGCTTGGCTCATTTGTAGCCCTAGTTTCTCACTTTGTTTTCTTCAGTCTTCATCTACTTACTTTTCTAATTGTTGTTTGCTCTTCAGGGACAACCTGCTGAAAATGAGGCAAAGGATGCCCCTCCGGGTAGTCGTTTCAGTGCTGTTGTTGAAAAAATAGAACGCTTATACATGGTATGCACTGTTGAATATTAATATCTATAGAACGCTTATACATTATCATTGATCACTGTATAAAACATTAGTAGATGCAATGGCTTTCAAATATATATATTTATATAATCTTATGTCATCTGAAATTCCATAGGCTAATTGTGGGAATTTATACTTCTCAGGGTAAGCATAGTAGTGATGAGGAAGATCTTAATGATGTTCCCGTTGATGATGAATATGATACGGAAGATTCTTTCATAGATGATACGGAGCTGGTTGGTTCCTTTTATCTCTTGTCTGTAGGTTTTGCATGGTTAGTTTATCTTGGGCACTACTTTATTTAACAGATCTGATTTTAGCTTCTTCTAGAAACACCATTTTAACATTTCTGTTTTGCTGTTCTGCAGGATGAGTATTTTCAGGTTGATAACTCAGCAATAAAACATGATGGGTTCTTTGTTAATAAAGGCAAATTGGAACGCATGTGAGTTTATTGTTGCCATTTTCTTATATATACTGATAATAATGTCCCTCTACCTCTAGGTACAGATAATCTACTTTTTATCTATTTCTCTGTATAAGTGTTCTAGTTAGAATGTTAGTTATGGGTATGGTGATTATATCAGTTCTTTCTAGTTAATATAACTGTGATGATCTGTCCTTTAGAAAAATGCATGTAAGGACAATCTTTATATTTGCAATTTCCATGGAGATTAACAGTTGTCATATTCCTCTCATTCTAGTTGACTGATGCCAGAAACTTTATTTTTTGCATTCACTCACTTTTGTATAATTGTATTAGTACATAAGGGACAATGTACTGTAGCAAGAGTAATTTCCTGTTTGATAATACAAGTAAGCCATTAAAACTGAACCCTTTAAGTTGTTTCACAATTCAATGGTATTTGCAAACTATAAGTATTGTTTAGATCTTAAAATTTGCAAACACTAACCCGGCACTACTTTCTTTTAAGACATGAGAACTGCTTTATGTTCTAAGAATTGTCAAGTTATACTGGCAGAATGCTTGGCCACTCAGTATAGACCTATGGTCCTTGATATCTGTATAAAAAAATGGAGGAAAAATGACAAAAGGAAGCCTAAGAATCAGATGGTGTGATTTAAAAGGTGGAAAAGAAGCTATTTTCAAGGAAAAAGTATGCTGCATAAGACATTGGACTAACCGAATGTGGATTGAAATGGCTAGCGGAAAGGTCCGGAGTAGCTAAACAATGGAATCTATCTCCTTGTTATGATTAGTGGAAAGGTCCTAAGATAGTATTTATTGATTTCACCCAAAAAAAAAAAAAAAGAGCCTATGATAGGGTGCCTAAAGAAATCTTGTGGAAGGTCTTATAGAAATAAGGAGTATAGATTACTTATATATGAGGTATTATGGACATGCATCATCAAGAATAAATGTGTGGTAGGACTTATAAAGCAGATATTAAGACTTTCTAGCATTGAGTATGCACCTCTTTGCTCATCTTATGAATGAGACTCACAAAGTACATCCAATATGAAGTACTTTGGTGTGTCTATTTATAAGCAACATTGTATTGCTGGATGAGACAACATAAGGCATGAATAATAATTTTGATTTACGAAAAAACAACTTATAAAGGTTCTGTTAGGACTCTAGCCCTTCCTTTGAAGATAGAAATGGAATTGAGGGATAATAGGGGAGGATCAGGTAGAAGAAGGGGGAAGACTGAGAGATATGAAGGAGAAATAGACAGCAAATAGAGAGAAACCGAGAGAGAGAGAGAAACTGAGAGAGAAAGGGAAAATTGCAGAGGGAAAGAAAAATCTTTAATTGTCATCCATCCATAATCTCGGCTAGGAGGTGTATAGCTTTACAAAGCAGTTACCACTTCTCCACTACAGGTAACCATAGTTCTGAAAGGCGCGAGGCACAAAGGGTCCTGGAGCCTGAGGCGCGAGGCGCACGAGGCAAGGCGCGCCTTTGCGAAGCGAGGCACACCTTTTAGAAAAAAAACTCAAAATCTTGTAAAATCATAAAAAACTATCAAATTATCAATAATAACACATGCATATCATTAATGATTCATTATCTTCAAATTCTAAACTAACAACATCAAAGTTGATTCATTCATCATGCAAATTCTAAACTAAAAACATTATCAAAGTTCAAACTTAAAGTCTCAAACTCAAACAAGTATCAATCATCATGCAAAGTTCTAAACAAGCATATAAACACTACAAGTCCACAATCAAGAAAATATTTTCATTTTGAAAAATGCTATTTTTCTAAGTTTGGAAGATTAACGCATTATAAGGAGACATGTAAGAAAATGTTTTCATTTTGAAAAACTATCTTCCGATATTTTGATAGTTAATATTCATTGTTGTTAAAATAATTTTTTCAAGAAATAGTAGGTATGTATTTTGGGGGTGGTAAAACCGTTAAATTTCGAGTTTGTATTAAAACCAAAATTCTATTTTCTTATTGTTATGGATTTTGATTTTTTAGATATTTTTATTGAATGCAAATGGGGGGTACTTTCTTATTTACATTTATGTATTAAAATAAATGGAAGGTAAAATATAAATAAAAGAAAATGTGGACATTTACTTCATGAGGCGCGTCTCTCGCCTTGGCGCCTCACCGTGCAAGGCGAGGGTCTCGCTGAAATCGCCTCGCCTCAGCCCAAGCGAGGCACTAAACTAGCGCCTTCCGCCCAGGCGCGCCTTTAACAACTATGCAGGTAACTGTTCCTTAATTACTTCATAACTGACACTAATATGAAAATAAAGACAATAACTACTCTTTTGCAAAATAATACAATCTACAGAAAAAAAAATAGAAAATAAATAGCTGGTTGTGACATTCCCTCCCTCTTAAAATATTTCTCATCCTTGAGAAATCTCAACATCTCACCTCACTTCTTCTTCCTATCCCTGCTTTCATTATCCAATTCATCCTTCCTGGACTGTAGGGTGCAGAATCCTTGACCTTCATGTAGTAATCACACAAGTTGGTTTTAGCAGTAAGTATTCCAATAACAACCTTTTCTGCCAAAACCAGCACCAAAAACTGGTCTACACCACTTGGAATGACAGAAAGACTGTCATATTGGTCAAGATCAAAAACAAAAACAACAGTAAGATATTCTCCTCTGGAATTATCTTAACCTGTTTGATACCTACTTGAACCAAAGCTATGAATGACTTAGCCTTCTTTGGAGCAGACAAAGAAGCAGTATTCTTATAACCTTCTTTCTCAATCTCAAGAAGTTTACATCTTTCAATCTTGATGATTGATTGTTTGAATCAATCGTCTCATGATCAGAACTTCTGAGATAGTCATCTTGTGCATCTCTTTTCGAAACTTCTCCTTTTAAGGAATCGGAGTATTCCTTAGAAAATTATTCAACTGTAATACTAACCCAAAACGTCTTTGAAAATTGAATCAAAATCTCGTACAGCTCTTGGTTGATTTTAGCCACTTCTTTCTCTAGTAACTGCATAACTTCTTGAGTGGTAGTGTTGGTGTCAATGTTTGTGAGGTTCCCTTCTGCCATTTCCTGAATCCAATTCTTTTAACTTCATTCTGACAGCGACTGTGACTGCTTGCAGTAACATGGTAACTGCCTCTAAGCCACTTCTAGAAATTGGTAACTACCTTTGATCTTCTCCCAGAATTTGGCTTGTCCTACTCGCCTTCAAAAGTCTGGTCGGGAATGCCTAAATCCGGCCAAGAATTGGACTGCTCTGATGCCAATTTTTCAGGACCCTGGCCTTTGAAGATAGAAATGGAATTGAGGGAGAAATAGAGAGAAATGGGGGAGGATCAGACAGAATAAGGGGGGCAAAACGGAGAGATATGAAGGAGAAATAGACAACACGTTGGGAGGAACAAAGAGAGAGAGAGAGAGAAACTGAGAGAGAGTTTAAGGGAGAATTGCAAAGGGAAAGAGAACTCTTTAATTATCATCAATCCATAATCTCAACCAAGAGGTGTATAGCTTTATATATAAGCTATCCACAATCTTTATAGAGTAGTTACTAGTTCTCCACTACAGGTAATTGCTCCTTAGTTACTCCATAACTGACACTAATATGAAAATAAAGGCAATAACTACTCTTCTGGAAATGAATACAGTCTATAGAAAATAACTAGCTGGTCGTGACAATTGAATCTTTAAATTTTGAAGATTTTGGATAAAGACACTAGTGGAGAATGGAATTGGACTTCTCGTTTGATGAGTGTATTAAGTATGCAGCTAGAAGGATGGGTATGGATATAGATATGGGAATCAATATGAGATACAGTGATTTGAATAAAATAAGGATATGCATACATTAAGGATTCAACAAAGAATAATACTTTTTGTTATTTTAATAGTACCATCTATGAAAACAATAATTGAAAATACATAAAAATTATCAAAAAGGAAATGTCACTAATCCAAATAATAATTCAATCTACCTATAAAATATATAAACAAAAAAACCCCACAAAACCAACAAAAAATACCCTTAAATCCATAAAAGTGATGTACTAACATAATCCAATATATAATCATTAAAAAAGCAAATGTCATTCAACATTGTAAAACAATAACAATATACCAAGCCTTAATCTCACTAGATGGAGTTGGCTACATGATTCTAGCTGACTGATCATCTCTATTTAACATAAAACAAAAATTGCATGCCTTAACTCAGTAGGTGGGGTAGGCTACATGAATTCTAGACCTCTATCCATCTCTATCCATGGCCATAGTTTTTCTACTGTCATTATATCCTATTTCATGTTTAAGAACAATTTTTTTTTTTTTTTTTGTTTTCCTTCCCTCTTTGCTATAAACTTTCTTAATTTTACCCATAAGCCTCACAGATTCACCCATCAATCTTCCCTGTCCAAACTATCTTAATTGCATCTCCCTTATGTAATCTTCAATAAACATGACTCCAACCTTGTTATATATCTTCTCATTCTTGTTTTGTTGTTTCTCATATGATCAAACATCTATCATAACATTTTCAACTCAATTATGCTTGTATTTTGAATGTATTTGGTATTTAACAACCCAACGTTTTGAACCATACAAAAAATATGATCTTATAGCTGCCTAATAAAATTTACTATTAGCTTTAAAGGGATTTTCCAATCATATAAAATTCTGGATGCACTTCTCAACTTTCACCATCTTGCCTTAATTCTATTAGTAACATCTTCCAAAATCTCCCCTTATTTTTGAATAATTGATCCTAGACATCTAAACTAATATTTTCTTAAGATAAATTGATCTCCAAGTCTCATAATGACATCGTTTACACTTTTATTTTATACTAAATTGCAATTCCAAATATTTAGTTTTGATCTACTCAATTTAGAACCTATTAGGATCATAGTCCTAACTAATGTTTACTTTGAAGATAGAATCGAAATTGAGAGAGAAATAGGAAGAATTGAGGGAGAAACAGACAGAATAGTAGTGAGAACAGACAAAAATGAGGGAGAAAACTAACAGAAATGTAGGGAGGGATTTGAGAGTAAGAGAGAAACTGAGTTTTAATATTCCTAAAATTTTGATGTGATTCTTGGAACTGTGCATTGCTTTATATATAAAGCTATCTGGCAATTACTCAGTAGCAGTTACCACTACACCACTACTTCCCCATTACTCCATAATTGTAAATAATACTCAATTATTCCTAAAACATAATTATAAATAACAACTAAATAAATATATATTAACATAATTGCCTAATTCACTTGGGGTTGTGACATCAGTATAAATGCATCTTTTTTTTTTTTTTTTTAAGAAAAGATGAAATGAATAACTCCAATGGATTTAAAACTTATTTTTCAGTAAATTAATTTCAAATATTGCCCCCCCTCCCCGACAGGCGGCAAGGGAGAAGGAGAGAGACTATTGTTTCAGTGCATACTAAATGCACTCACCAATCCATATTCTTCAACTTCATTTTCGTTGGGATATCTATATTCTTCAAACTTAAAAAATCAGTGCCTAAATATTTAAGCATCATCCCCTTGCTGTTTAACAACAAGAGAAAATAATACTCAAAGCTTTAAGTATTTAGCTTATACTTTTGTAAAATAGGCCCTTAATTGTATCCAATATATATATCTATGAAGTGTAGGAGCTGAAATCAAATTTTAGAGTACATTCTCCTTGTCAATTTGGAGTGTGGGTAGTACTTTCTCCCCTTTGTTCAAAAAAACAAGGAAATCTCTTGCTACTTATGTTTCATTTTAAATTACTTTATTGTTTATTCGTCAACTATAGACCTTGTTTAAGTGCTGATGTAGAACCAATGAAACAATCGCCAACAAAAAAAAAAAAAAAGAACAAAAAATCATAAGAACAATGAGAACAAGTCTCAAATGTGTTATCAATTTAATAATCAATCAGAGCCTACTTGAACAATATACTAACAAGAATAATATTTCAAGCCTTAATCCCAATAGTTGGGATTGACTATATAGATTCTAGCTCATTAATCATCTCTACCTATGATTATACCTTCTATAAGGCCATTATAATGCATATCATACCTAAGAGTTTCCTACCAAGTTTTTCTTGGTTTTCCCCTATCGCTTTCATTAAAATGTCTTCCATCCTGTCCACTCTTCTCAAATGAGCATATATCTGTAATTGATCTTTTTTTTCCCCTGAATGTCAAACTATTTTAATCATGTCTCTTGCATTTTATATTCAACAATAAAATAAGAGATGCTTATATTGGCTGCCAAAATACCCTATTGTTGAAACGGAAATAACCAAGATTAAGGGAATACATAATTGATGAAGCAAATAAAAGATGAATTAGGAAACGTAATAAATAATCTATTAATTTCTAAATTTACATTGGGACTATCGATTAGTTTTTTTCAAAAATCCTTGGATTTGGGTTCTCCATCATTCTTCCCAACTGAAAAGAACTTGACCCTAGCAAGTTAGGTGTTAGAATCCTTATTCGTCACACATACTAGCTACGTAAAAGGGAAGGAGACGCAGAGGCAGTTAAGAAAGAAAACACAAGGGCAGAAGAGTCACATTTAGTTGGAGGGGAATAACAAACTCACGTGGATGTTGCAACAGACTAGGGAATACATATAAAAGGAAGAGAAAAGGAGTGAGAAGCAGCTAGAGAACTCAGTGAAGTTTTGGGAGAGAAGGCCCTCTCGAATAGGCCATTTTTTTGTTTCTTTTGTTTGTTCAAAGCTTTGTAACTGGAGATTACTATCGCTTGATTGTTGGACCTTATCATTTTGGTATCAAAGCATTGATTCATGGGAGTGATCATCTTAGAGAGAATGGGAGAGCTGGAGGGAAGATTGGAAAGTTACCAACAACAGATAGAGGGGCGAATGGAGGGATTGTAGGCCGGATTGGATTCAATGAAAACTAAATTCCAGAGGGTGCAAAATATAGAGAAGAACATGGTAGTGATGTTGGACTAATTCAATCTCTTGATAGAGAAATGGGAGGATCAAGAGAATGGGTTGGAAGGGGAAGTAGAGTGGGGAAAATAAACCCATGGATTCCTCCCTTACCTTGGAGGTCATGTCAGATCTTGGAGGGAAGAGTAGGAACGTAGGCAGTGGATTCGATGGATTTTGGAGGTCAGAAATACGAAGTAGGCGATTGGAGATGCCACTCTTTGAGGGAGAAGATCCAAATGGGTGGGTCTTCAGGGCTGAATGTCATTTTGCTGTGAATTAGTTGACGGACGTAGAGAAATTGGATTCTGCAACCCTTTTTTTGAAGGTGCTGCTTTTTCATGGTTTCAGTGGGAACAGAAGAGAAGAAGGGTGAGGAGTTGGGAGGAACTCAAGGGGCTATTGAGGAATCGATTTCGGTCCACACAAGAAGGCACGGTGGAGGAGAGATTTTTAGCTCTCCGGCAGTGGGGAATTGTCAAGGATTACCGTCTTTGCTTCGAGACTCTGGCATCACCGATCGAAGAGATGCCTGAGGCCATGTTAGGACATTTCATCAATGGGCTAAAGCCGGACATAAGGGCAGAGATTAGGGCGTTATAGCTTGTTAGCCTGGAGCAGATCATGGAGTTGGCCTAACAGATTGAGGAACGAAATCAGGTTATCCAAGTAATTTCAGGTCCGACCCAAATAAAGGTAAGGCCCCTTCAACCCCGATCCCAAATTATCATAGAATTGGGATTTCTCCACCTTTGAATCTTCCCCCCAAATCTGTGACACTCAGCCTAGCCCCCTTATATCAGTCTTCGGTCGCCGGAAAGTAAAACAACCCACCTTTCAAACAGCTTAGTTAAAGCAAGTTGCAAGAAAAACGTGTGAAGGGATTATGTTTTCGTTGTGATCAGTGTTCAAAAACGCACACCCTTGAGTTACCCACGATTTTCCAAAAGCTCCATCTTTACGAGTATACTTTGGCAACTCAACATTTATAACATGGCCTTGCAATTCACCATCATAATGATAAAACATCTCCACACAGTTAAAAAGCCCATCCATCACTTCATTATCAAGTTGTATATCCATATCCTTGAAAAAGTAGTAGGGATTCAAAAGGTAAGCTGCAAAATGTAGTGGACTATCTAGCCTATCTTTTACCCTTACTTCAATAATCTTCATAATAGGCTTATAGTTCTTTTCAAGATTATTTAAGGCCTCCTTAATATCTTCCTTTGCTTGCTTAATCTCTCCACATAAAAAGCCTATAGAAGGCTTTCTATTCGCATCAACAATTCGAAGCACCTTCACTAAAGGTGCAAAAACCTTAAGGCATATAGTCACACCATTCCAAAAAGCAATACTCATCACAGTAGCATAGGCTGCTTTCCCTTTAACAATCTTCGACCATTTGCACTCCTCCCATTCAGAGTTGGTAAACATTGCCCTCAGTTGGGCCTTTTTCTCCACCAAACTCTGTAAAGTCAAGAAAGCAGAAGCGAATCTAGTGACTCCTGGTCTCTCACTATATCCCTCTTCTTCGTAAATGACCTCATTAAGGACAAGGTCTTATGGTGTGTGTAAATGAAGATTGTGAAACTCTTGGCCTGATCAATGACTTTCTTATACTTTGACAGTTTTCCAATACTTTCAAGCATCAAATTGATGGTGTGAGTAGCACATGAGATCCAAAAGATATTTGGCCTCTTCACCTTCAATAATTTTGCCGCTCCCATATTATTGGCAGCATTGTCGGTTACTACTTGGATGACGTTTTGTGGCCCAACTTGCTCAATGCACTTATCTACATACTCAAAAGAAGTTCACTTGTTTGTGCTTCATCTGAAGACTCTCTAGAAGAAAGGAAAGCAGTACCTGCATTAGAATTAATACATAGGTTCATGATGCTCCTTCTTTTTCTATCTGTCCAAGCATCTGTCATAATGGAGCACCCAGTTCGTGCCCACTCTTCTTCATGCTTCTTCAATAACTCTTTTATTCTGTCAACTTCCCCCTTTAATAGCGGTTCCTTCAATTGGTATTGACTGGGAGGTTTGAAGCCCGGCCCAAATTGACCAACCGCCTCAACAAACAATTTGAAGTTATCATTGTCAATAGCATTGAAAGGTATACCAGCTTCATACACCCATCTAGCACAACATTCACGAATAGACTGTGTTCTCTCTTTAAATAGTGCTTCACTAATAGTTTGTTGCCTTTGAGTCATTCTCGCACTCAAACAAGTTTCAGGGTTGATGGAGTTAGCAAACTTATCCATAGGGCCAAGAGTACGGGATGTTTTTCTGCTACCTAACTCTTGCAATTCATCTTCATCATCCCCTTCCACTCTTTCAGAGATATTAACAGTTGATCTCATCAAATTTTCCTCTTTCTTCTTATTTTTCCTCTTATTCTTTGCCTCAGAATAGCATTCTTACATTTGGCTTGATCAGTCGGAGAAGATTTTGGATATGCAGAAACATTTCCAAAAATGTGGCCAATGTGTTCTTTTACTCTGTAAACACCTCCAGACATAATTTTACCACACAACTTACATTTAATTTTATCTATATTCTTCGGATCAATTAACATTCCATACTCCCATCCGACATCATTTGACTTCCTTTTAAGAATTGAGGAGGCCTCGGACGATGCTCCCGTACTTCCAGTCCTATCCGAATCATTCATTTCACTTTCTGTTTTCTTTATTTTCCCTGAATATTGAATAATTGACATTAAAATTTAATTAAAAGCCATCTAATGAAATCAATCTTTGTTGCAGCAACGCAAGCTTGAAGCAGCAAGCTTGTGTTGGCGGAGAAAGAAGGATAGTTGGATACATACCATAGCAAGACGCGATCGGCGACGAGAGAAAACGACCAACAGGTCAGGTCGGCGGCAACGAGAGAGCAGGACCAAGAGAAGAGATCGATGGCGGCGACGAACAACCAAGAGGAGATCAAAGGCGAGAGAGAGAGAGAGGAGTCACCATGAACAACCAGAGAGAGAAAGGGAAAGGGAAAGGGGAAATAGAGAAAGGGAGGGGGGAAATAAGGTCGGCCCAAGACTCGCACGACCTAGGTGGCCCAAGCCGCGCGCGACCCAGGTGGCCGCCCAGGCGATTAGGCGCTGCCTGGTCCGCCTAGGTGGCGCCGCGGCCCGATTAGTCGGGCATGGCGCACAGGGCTGCCGAGTAGCCCTAAATCGCCGCGGCAGGAGGCCGCTCAGCGCCTAGGCGGTCGCCTAGGCTGAATTTTCGAACACTGGTTGTGATGAAAAATACACGATTGGGCACAAATGCAAGAATAAGGAATTATAGGATATGGTCATATATGAAGAAGAGAAGGAAGAAAAGGGATTGATGGGAGAAGCGGAGAGAGTGGAGAAGTTGGACAAATCGGAGGACATGATTAAGGAGGGTGAGATGGTGGAATTGTTGTTGAACTCCATGGTAGGCCTAACTTCACCACTGATGATGAAGGTAAAGGGGGAAGTTGGAGGGCTAGACGTGGTAGTCTTAATTGATAGTGGAGCCTCCCACAATTTTATAACGGTTGATTTGGTACAGAAGTTGAGGTTGCCACAAACGCAAACTCGTGACTACGGCATGATCATGGGTTCAGGTATGCTAGTATAGGGAGCTGGAATATGTAAGGAGGTGACATTGAAGTTGCAAAATGTGGAAATAGTTGAGGATTTCTTGCCTTTAGAATTGGGGAGCTCAAATGTTATCCTTGGAATGAAATGGTTAGCCACCCTTGGGTTGACATAAGTGGATTGGGGATTGTTGGTTATGAAATTTCAAGTGGGGGACATTGTTGTTACCTTGCAAGGGGATCCTAGTCTCAGCAAGACATTGGTATCTTTAAAGTCAATGTTGAAGGCATTTCCCGAGAACAGAGAGGGTGTGCTGCTGGAGTTGGGAAATTTGACTGTTGATCTCATGGAAGTAAGGGTGGAAGTTCTTGACAGCCTACAAAAGGTGTTAACAAAATTTAAGGAAGTCTTTGAGGAGTCGTATGGGCTTCCCCCACACTGGAGGCGGGACCACACTATTATGTTGCAACTTGGGGTTTCTCCGGTAAGTGTGAGACCTTACCGCTACCCCCACCTCTAGAAAAATGAGATTGAAAAGCTAATTTGGGAGATGTTGGTAGCGGGGATTATTAGGCCAAGCATTAGCCCATTTTCCAGTCCCATGTTGCTGGTTAAGAAGAATGATGGTGGCTGGAGATTTTACGTGGACTACAAGGCTTTAAACAAGGTAACTATCGCTGATAAATTTCTGATCCTAGTCATTAAAGAACTCTTAGATGAACTAAATAGGGTTGCAGTTTTTTCTAAGTTGGATTTGAAGTCGAGGTATCATCAGATACGTATCACACCTGATGATATTCCGAAAACATCTTTTTGGACACATGAGGGTCATTATGAATTTATGGTGATGTCGTTTGGATTAACAAACGCACTCACCACATTCCAGTCCTTGATGAATGAGATTTTTAAGGAGCACTTGAGACAATTTGTCCTGGTATTTTTGACAACATTTTTGTCTATAGTAAGAGTGTGGTAGTGCACAAGGAGCATTTGAGGTGCGTATTATGGGTCCTAACAGCCCATCAGTTGTATGCCAATGCAAAAAAAATGCCAATTTGGGTAGAGAGAGATGAGTATTTGGGACATGTTATTTCACAAGAAGGTGTAGTTGCCGATAGTGTTAAAATAAAGGTTGTTATGGAGTGGCCCAGCCCCCAATCTCTACACGAACTTCGAGGCTTCTTAGGCCTTACGGGGTATTACTGAAGGTTTGTGAGGAATTATGGAAAATTGGTGTGGCCGTTGACAGAATGTCTCTGAAAAGATAACTTCTATTGGGATGAGCTATCAGAGCAAGCATTTCAGTCACTGAAAAGGGCTATGACAGAGTTGCCGGTGTTAGCCTTACCTGACTTCTCAAAAGAGTTCATTACGGAGATGGATGCTTCGAGGTATGGGTTAAGGGTAGTTTTGATGCAAGAGCAACAACCGCTTGCTTTCTTTAGTCACGCCCTAAACTTGATGGGTCGGAATAAATTAGTGTACGAGAAAGAGTTGATGGCGATTGTATTCGCAATGAAGAAGTGGAGGCATTATCCGTTGGGGCGAAAATTCGTTATTCAAACTGATCAGCAAAGCCTTAAGTTTTTTATGGAGCAAAGGTTGGTCTGCCCGGAATGTCAAAAATGGGTGGTGAAGCTAATGGGGTATGATTTTGAGATTCAATATCGCCTCAGTTTGGAGAACCAGGTAGCTGATGCACTCTCACACCTTCACTCCCCTGTGACATTGATGGCACTCATCATTCCTCAAGTCTTATAGTTGGATCATCTGAAAAAGGTGGAGGAAAATAGTAAACTCCAACAAATCATTAGAGAGGTACAATCTAATCCCTCCAGCAACCCAAATTTTGCATGGGTGGATGGTCATTTATTGTTTAAAGGGAAGTTGTATCTTCCTAAAGGCTCTACTTTAACTCCCTTGATGCTGAAGAAGGGTCACGATGGGCAAATTGGGGGCCATTCCAGCTTTCTCAAGACATATAAGTGGGTCTCTGCCAACGTATATTGGGTTGGGATGAAGCGAGACATTTATCAATATGTTCACCCAGAATAAATAAGATGCACTTTCTCCTGGTGGATTGCTGCAACCACTCCCTATTCTTCGACAAATTTGGGAGGATGTGTTGATGGATTTCATCGAGGGGTTGCCAAAATCAGCGGGAATGGATTTGATTTTGGTTGTTGTGGATCGGCTAAGCAAGTATAGACATTTTATTGCTCTGAAACATCCATTTTTAGCAGCCAGCATAGCAGGGGTCTTTGTGAAAGAAATTATCCAGTTACATGGTATTCCAAATTCTATCGTTTTCGATAGAGACAAAATCTTTGTCAGCCATTTATGGGGAGAACTTTTTCGGCTGCAAGGCACTAAGTTGAGTAGAAGCACCTCCTACCACCCTTAGACTGACGGCCAAACGGAGGTCCTTAACAGTACTTTGGAGACGTACTTCAGATGTTTTTCCTCCTCCAAACCAAAGGCATGGTGCAGTTGGCTTCCCTGGCCTGAATACTGGTATAATACTTCTTTCCATATTTCTTCTAAATTAACTCCGTTTCAAATAGTTTATGGGCGTGAACCTCCTCCTTTGCTGAGATTCGAGAAGGGTACAACGGTCATCTTGGTGTTGGAGCAATAGTTGTGTTAAAACAAGATTCAATTTTGGAGGAGTTGAAAGCCCAGTTGTTGCGGGCACAGGTGAAAATGAAAGATATAGCTGATAAAAGGAGGCGAGACATCCATTTTGAGGTAGGCGAATTGGTTCATGTGAAAATCCATCCCTATAGGTAGAAGACATTGGCTTCTAGGCCAAATGAGAAGCTCTCACCAAAGTATTATGGACCCTTCACAGTGGAGAAATGGATTGGGAAGGTGGCGTACAAACTGTCTCTACGCCCCTCATTTGTAGTTCATCCCATATTCCACGTTTCTCAGCTTTGAAAGGCGGAAGGAGCATTGTAGGAGGCTACCAAAATCCTTGACCAATTAACTACAGAGCTGGAGATGGTGGACGAACCAGAATTCCTACTAGGGGTAAGGCTTGTCACAGGAAAGAACTTGAGGTGCATTGATGTTCTTATTCAATGGAAGGGGTTGCCACCCCTAGAGGCCACTTGGGAGCTGTATACTCAGATACTACCTCAATTTCTTGAGTTTGACCTTGAGGACAAGGTGAATCTCATGGGCGGATGTAATGTTAGAATCCCTATTCGTCACACATACTAGCGACGTAAAAGGGAAGGAGACGCAGGGGCAGTTAAAGAAGAAAACACAAGGGCAGAAGAGTCACATTTAGTTGGAGGGGAATAACAAACTCACATGGATGTTGCAACAAACTAGGAAATACATATAAAAGGCAGAGAAAAGGAGTGAGAAGCAGCTAGAAAATTCAGTGAAGTTTTGGGAGAGAAGGCCCTCTCGAATAGGCCATTTTTTTATTTCTTTTGTTTGTTCAAAGCTCTGTAACTGGAGATTACTATCGCTTGATTGTTAGACCCTATCATTAGGTTGCAAATACCACTCCCAGAGCTCTAAATCTAAGATTTGAAAGTTTTCTTCAATGAGCCAAGTAAAATATGAGTTTGGACAACCTTTCCATTAAACTAAGAACCGTTCAACATTAGAGAAAAAATTCAAACTAATGACAACATTGTTGTTGGTTGTTGCAATGATGAATTGTGGTTGTGCCAGGTGCTACAGAGTAAGACTCTTTCTGACCCTTTATATTCTTCGGCATAGGCTTCTAGTATTCCTCTCTTCTATTTTTTTGGTTGTTATGAGTGGCTGTTACAAAAAGGATATGAGGGTTGAATAGGAGAGACAATGGTTATTCATGATTGTCTTGGTTGGTTACTCATGATTGTATTGTTTGGACATATGTAAGGGTCAAAGGTTTTAACCTTATGCCAATTGATGTAGAACCAAGGACACAACCATTCAACAGAACTTACTAGAACACCAAGAAAAAAATCTTAAATCTGTTATAAATTCAAAATCAGTCAAAGGCTACCTCTACAATACACCAAATGAAGCTTATATAGGTTTCCAGCAAATCCTATTTAGGAAAAGGAAATAATAAAAATTGAGGAAATAAGTGATTAAAGAATTAATAAAAGACAAATTAGAAAACAAAATAAAGTCTGCCAATCTGCTAATTCCTAAACTTACATTGAGAGTAGGCATTCCTAAATTCCCTAGATTTGGATTCTTCGTTAGTTACACTTGAGCTACTAGGAGAAATTATGTGACTACTTTGGGAAGGTTGTATCCCGGTTTACTTTATGACGTACTGTCATTGCTGAATTGTCAGGTTCATGGTGATGTTTAGTTCAATTTATGCTAAGAGGGTCAATTTTCATCTAGTTTAGGTAAATGAGTTCTTTTTTTTTTTTTATTTCTCTCTCTCTCTCCCTAACTTCTGCTCTTTCTTTTTCATTTTGCTAGAAATGAACCTACCCTATTGCCCAACCAACAACAAAAGAAAAGGGGGAGGAAAGATTTGGAAAAAGGTCATGGTGAGGGTGGTGATGGTCATGTGCCAAATAAACATGTAAGGGTGGGAAGGAAGGTGGCTGGAAAGTCAGTGCATTTGGTTAGGAAGAACTCTACTGATCCATCTCAAGTGGTGGCTTTACCTAACCTAAATCATGAACATGTAAAATTTCAGAATCAGATGAAGAAATCTGCTGAAACAAAATTTTCATCTGATCCCGTACTTTCTTCGTGGGTTGATGAAAGGGGTATTGACAAGCAGAAGACAGGATTGGCTCCTACTAAGTGCCAGGGCAGCATAATGAAAGATAGAGTTGGATCTTCTGGCATTTCTGTGCAGAGGTCTCATGACAAAAGTTCATATTCCCAATGCATGCCTCAGTCTGGAATAAACAATATTGAGCAGTTAGGTCAACCAGTTCAGAGGAGTGAAAAGGATGGCATTCACGAAAGGCCTGATCCAAATGTTTCTGATGGAAAGTATTCTATGCAAACTGTGGTGAGTGTTTCACAGTTAGTTTTCTTCATAATTCAGTGTGATCTTCAGAAAGTATTCTATGCAAACTGTGGTGAGTGCTTCACAGTTAATTTTCTTTATAGTTCTGTGTGATTTTTCTTTCTCCTCTGTGCTTTGCACCACTGGATTAATTTGATTGTATGAGTTGCTACATTAAGTGATTTCTGGCTTTCTGGCATCGGGGCTGCAGATGCTAGAAACCATGCCTTATTTTGGAGTGAGTTATGGAGGTGTCAAGAGCAACCTGAAATTTAATATAGGTTTTTGACGGAATATGAAACCCTTCATCTTGAATGAGAATGTCATACTCTGTTTCTATTTTTTTGATGGTGCTTATTTTTATGCTAAAGATTAGGTCGATGATCTGTTTTTATTCTAGTCAAGCTTAAACAGTGCGACCTTTTTAAAAAAAAAAAATAAAGAAGCAATTCTATAGGAAAATGGATATTTTATTTTTATTTTTTGCTAAGGATATTTTATGGTTTTCCTGGTTAAAATTGTTCAAATATTTGAAAGCTCTTGTAGGACCTTCATATACACAGTGGATAACTCCTGTCACTTGAACGTTGGAACACTCTGATCTTGGACATTAATAAAGCTGAATGTCCTTGAATCTATCTATCTAATTTATTTTCCGATGATATTCAGTTCAGCCATCATGGTTGCCTTCTTATTGCCTGTGTTCGTCTTGTTCAATGGATACTCATCTCCATGTCAACCATGATTGTTGATACTCTTTGGAACTTAAGAGTGTTTTATCTTTGATATTTCGCTGCTCAGGTTTGCCCCTATGCTTTTTCTTGAATTAGCATCATGGTTTCTTCGAAAGGATACAGATCATCTTTGGATATCCCCCCCTTATACTTGTATGGTGCTTATGTAAAGGAACAGTTTAGCTTTTAAAGCTTTCTTTGAGCCATTATACATTTGTATGAACTATTTTTCTTCTCTTTGGGGTTGAGAGGATTCCTCTTTGTTTGTGGTTATGGTCAATAAACTGCTTTATTTTCTTTCGCCACTGCAGTTCATCTCCCAATCCCTTTGTCCAGCTTGTGCATATGCCAAAAATTATTACGTGATTGGATTTACTGTTTATAATAATGTGTGGAACTTGGACTGCAGGCCTCAAAGGTGCAGGTATGTCTTCTAATTAGGATGGTACATACACAACATTGAGGAACAATGTGAGAATTAGAAATGAGATTATATGTAATAAGGCTGGAGTGGTGCAAGATAAGATACCCAAATGTGATTAAAATGGTTTGGAACATGAGATGAAAACCAGTAGATGCACATATGAGGTGAGTGGATAGAGTACAAGTTTATAACAAAAGAGGTAAAAGAAGACAAAGGAAAGCTTGGTTGGAAACCCTTAGACATGACATGTTTCATAATTGCCCATAGATAATGATGATAGAAGAGATATTCATGGAGCTGACCCCACCAACTGGGGTCATCAAATTTTGTTCCCTCTCTTCCACCATAATAAACTGTTTTGAGTTCTTCACTGATTTGTTTTTCCATTTGCTGTGGTGTTCTGACATATATTTGAAAGCTTGATATCAACTTGATATTGCATCTATATTATCCTTCAAAGTTCTGCAAATGGTACTTTCCAACTCTATGGTTCCCATGATCAAAGATAATTACTGTATTGGGAAGAAAAGAAAAAAGTACAAGAAAGGTACAATTGTCTTTTTGTTGTGCTAAACAAGCAGATATTATTGATGCATAGAACTCAAATCATTATGTTCACTTAGGATTAGTACGTTATTTAAAGCAGTGAATGCTACACAATCATTGATTGCTGATTGCATATCACCTACATATGCTTTATCAAAAAAGCGCATATATTCAACCAGCGCATATATTGCATCAATTAATGCTTGACCTTCTAGCTTGTCTCATTGCCTCCTTATTGGCTTGTTATGAGTACAAAACATGCGATCTAGAATAGCTGGAGCCATTATTTTGTACATAGTAGAAGGCTACACTAAAGTTTTTTCAGAAAAGATGTACCTATGCTCATTGAGAAAAATAGTTCATTAATCCTTATGTGCTTGCTTCTGTTAGGACATCTTAGTTTTGTTTTCTATCTTTCTATTGTTTGAGTTTTGTGTGCTATGGCATTGTTGATAGCTTTTTGTTTTGTGTTTTTTCCTGCAACTTAACAATATGTTTTTCATTTGATGGTATCTTGTATCAATTTTTGTACTATAAAGTAATGCAGAAGGCTCCATTAATGCAGATAAAGGAAGGTTCCAGTGCTCGGACAAAAACTACGATGCTTGAAAAGGCTATCAGGGAGTTAGAGAGGATAGTTGCAGAATGTATATTTGAGTATTTTGTAATTATTATGATATTTAGTTGTGATTATTCATTGATGATACTGAAAGCCTATTAATTGCTTTTCTCTATTGAAATATAGCAGTACGACCATCAACTATGGAACCTCAGGATGCTGATAATTCATCTCAGGCAGTCAAGAGGAGGTTGCCACGTGAAGTAAAGCAGAAGCTTGCTAAAGTTGCTAGAGTAGCGGTACTAGAAATCTGACATGATTGTTGTTATCAGAGTTCATCTTATACTCTCATTTTTTTTTTTTTATTGGCTTTCCTTTTCATTTCAACTTTACATTGAGATTTTCAAAGAAATAAAATCTCCTTTTCTTTTTTCAAAGAAGTTGAACATATACATTACTTGTGCTTGCAGCAGGCAAGCCAAGGAAAAATATCAACAGAGCTGGTTAATCATCTTATGAGTATTCTTGGTCACTTGATACAGCTGAGGACGTTAAAGGTACCTATTTTCCAATGAGATAATTCTGTAAAATATATTTTTCTTATTTTCTTTGTTCTCCACCAAGCTGAGCTTTTCTTAGCTGCAGGAGCTTTGGTGTTGACTATGATTATTAAATGATGATAAGTGGTGGTAATCTGAATGGGATTCTTTGACAAGTTATTAGAATGACTGTGGATGAATCAGAAAAACAGTTGTCTAGAGCATTCAACAATAAGCTTTATTTCTCTTCGTTGGTGGTTAAAGTTATTAAGAAATTGATTCATATACATGCAAGAGTACACAGAATCTAGGACAACAAGAAATACAATTAAGTTGGGATAAGTTAAGATTTGCACAAGGCATAGGTCAAGTAGTTGGGCCACAATAAGTCGGGACTTGCACTAATAGGTCGTGGATTCGATTCCTTGTCCTGCGTAGTGAGACAAAGTCTCCACTTGCTGCGATTTACCTCCTCTGCCGAAATTGAGGGCACGAGTAGCAGGGGATCGCAGAAGGGCGATAATCCCAAGAATTGGAGAATTGCAAGACGAAGTTAATTGATGTTTGTAATTTAGAAAACCTTTTAGCAAGGGTAATTTTCTCAAGTTGAAAACTACAAGCTTTGCTTTCTTGATTAAAAAACAAAGCTCCTCCTTGTTGATTTACCTTCCTCTAGGTGAATCAAAATGAGAATATCACTCTCTCTCTCTCTCTCCCTCCCCTTTTTTGGTCTTTTCTTTTCTTTCATCGTTTTTTTGGGGTGTCCAAACTCCAACCTTCCATTCTTTAAGTTAATTGAAAACTCAATAATGCTATGCCTAAAAAGAAGAAACATTTTGAATTTTTTTTTTTTGGGGGGGTGGGGTGGGGAACGTGGCTTTTTCCCAAGTCTTTCACTATGCCTCTTAATATATCTTCTATTTTGCCACTTTTTTGAGCCAAGAAAAGGGATTTTGTTTTTACAACAGGAACAAACCATGGACCTTTTTCCACAGCCAACTCATTAAGATAGGATTTGTGGGGTGATATCGGGACTATTGGAGCACATCATAAATACAACTATGAGATTATTTATTGTCAATTTGCTAGCTTATTGTGTTTCCTCATTAGATATGTGCTTGCTGTCAAGTTATGCTGCAATTATCTGTACTGGCATAGTTGTGATAATTTGTGGCAAGTTGGAAACAGTAAGGAAGTTCAGAATTAATATATATATATATATGTATATATATTCAGAAACAAATATATACACACACACATATATATGCATATCTGTATTAACTTTTCATTTAGCTTGATGGTTGAAGCAATTCAAACTATAGGCTAACTTGGACCACAACATAGAGATCATCATGCAGCCCTCTACTTACTGCTATCCTAAAGTGCTTGATTTGCTTTTATAATGCCAATTATTTGATTTATGGACCATGCTTTCGCAACAGAGAAATTTAAAAGACATGGTTAATATGGGTTTATCAGCCAAAAAAGAGAAAGATGATAGACTTCAGCAGATGAAAAAGGAAGTTGCTGACCTGATTAGAATGCAGTTGTCCTGTATAAAGTCAAAGGTAAGTTTTTGCCCTCCTGCTCCAGTTTTTCCTTTCAATGTGCATGCAAAAAAGGTAAGTTACTGACCTCTCCTGTGGGTAATTTAAATGACAAATAGTAACACATCCTACCATTAATGTGTCCCAGGTTTCAGAAGATACACTAACATGAACCTGATCTTTATTTGTTAGTAACAGGTCCCTAACATTGATCCTCATTTTCTATGGACCCTGCTGCCCATTTTAGCCTTAGAAAAATATAAAAAGAATAGCGAAAATTCTTCTTTTAACCCAGGTGTAATAATAATTAAGACCCTGATGATGAAATTTTCTTATACACTCCCAATCCTGGGGTTGAAAGAAACCCAATCACCGATTCTGGGGTTCTCTCTCTCTCTCTCCCATGGAGGATAGGAACCCTGATTGGTTGAGAGAGAGAGAGAGAGAGGACATTTGTAAAAGTTTGGCATTCGATAATTCATGGTTGGTTGGGGGGTGGGGAAGGTTTTGCATGGTCAATAGCCTCAAGAGAGGTCTCTGTCATTTTTTATATATTGAGGGTGTTTATGTCTTTTTGCAAAATCTTAGGAACCCTGATTGGTTGAGAGAGAGAGAGAGAGAGAGGGCATTTGTAAAAATTTGGCATTCGTTAATTCACGGTTGGTTGGGGGGTGGGGAAGGTTTTGCATGGTCAATAGCCTCAAGAGAGGTCTCTGTCATTTTTGATATATTGAGGGTGTTTATGTCTTTTTGTAAAATCTTAGGGTTGCTTGATGTAATTTACCCTTTTTTTTGTCTCATCCATAAAGACAATGTCATTTGCAAATAGTATACACTAAGGCACTTCTTGTTTAGGCATCTAATTGCAGTTTCTCCACTCCCACAACTGAAAAATCAGGTAGGCTTAAACTTTATACTCATGACATATGCCTTACTCCCAATTTCTTTTGATTCTAGCCCTTGTGACAAATCTATATGTTTGCTTATACCCTTCTAACCTAAGAAAATCTGTGGGTTTGGCACTTCCCCCTTCATTTTTGTTGCATAAACCTGGGTTTAGCCTTCTATTTTACCTCAACCTTTCACCCTAGCCGTGTTACACTTGATTTGGCTTGGTGAGATGCAATACCTGGAAATGGTTCTCTCTGAGCTAGATTTCAGAACCACCCGAAACTAGTTAGGCTTTCTTTTCAAAACTAAGGCTTTAAGTATTCGCGTTACAAAACATAATTTTCTAACTTCATACTAGCTCGTACAACAAAGCCTCTTACTACGCAGCTTTACCAATAATTACAAGAAGCATCCTCATACAAAAATCACATAGAAATAAAGACAATACATATGCGAAGCAAGTAAAGCCTTAAGCATGAAATTCTCACCCTCAACAAGTGAAATGGCCAACTAGCTCTTGCTTTCATGTAATCAGCTACCTCCTATTTCCAAGTACTCGAACTAATCTTCTTGGTTTTGCACAATACCTTAAAATTCTTCAGAAAAAACCGGCTTGTAGGGTTCAGCTAACCCAAGAGAACCCAAAACACCTACTAATATGGAAATTTAGCAAGAACACCTCATCCTCAGTCACTCCAATTGAACAAAGAAGCACTACGGGGAGTGAGAAATCGTATACAAGTAGGGATTTTCAACTTAAATCACAAATCGCCCTCACTCTCTCCAAGCTGAGACTTGTGTAAGTGTGGAAATGAGAGATATGAAAGATGCAATCTGTCGAAATGATGGAATTAGGTTATACATGATTGAGAATTGAATTTCTCACTTTTGCTCATTCCATTTTAATTTTCTGCATATCACACTTTTTCCATCTTTAAATTTTCTATATATAGCACATTTTATATCTAGTTTCCTACATTTTCACTTGAGACTTCTATTGTTCCATTTTTCCTCATATTCCCCTAAGCACATGTAAATAATACACTTGGGAAACTGCAATTCCACTTATTGTCTTCTGGACCTCTCCACCATTATTTGATTACCTTCAATATCTCAACCATCATTCATTTCTCTAGTTTAAGTCCAAAATTGTTTCCACATAAAGACTCCAATCACAACATAACTAATTCTTGAATTTTCATACTATTCTGGCGACTGTATAGCTGGTCCCTAGCTTTGTAAACCCTCCTTTAAGCTCTACCATGTACCTATGTTACCTCCTTCACATATCTACCATTGGCCATTTACTCATTATTCGTGTCTCTTGAAATTACTTGGGGTGTTACAAATCCCATCTCTCCACCTCTTTACATCAATTTCCTCATCCTTTAAATCTTATCCATAATAATCCCTTCTCCATTTTTCGTATGATCCTTCCTTGCATACCAAAGCTTATATCTTGACTTTGCTAATATTTTAGCATTCTCACAAGCCCCATCTCATCTTTGAAGGAAAATGATATTAACTCCTCTCCTATTCATCACGTATACAACCTCCATAGATTTTCTTGTCAAGGTTCCTATTTTCATGTTCCGCTTAATTTTATAATTTTGGATAACTTATTTACTTCGATAAATTTTCTTGTCAAGGTTCCTATGTTTCATGATCCGATCTTAAGTTCCTAATTTTAGATAACTTATCTACTTGCATCCATACATGAAATACAAGAGCCACGATAAAATTAACACTACAACCAGGCATTGAAACAATGTTTCTAGCCCATTTTTCATTGTACTCAAAGCAATACAATGCATCACTAAGAGGGTTATGCCCTAGCTAAATAAAATTTTGTCTAGACTTTGCGACACAAAGATTGAATGGTTTTTATGTTGGTTGTTGGCTACCTACTACAAACTTCCTTCTTTATCCAAGCATGATAGAGGTAGAACTAGAGGGGGTTAGGTAGTGCCCATGGCCCCCCCTATCTGCTTGGAATCCCTCTTGTGTAAATATATATAGCTATATATATGGTTTAGGTAATTGTTCAAATGTTATATTTGCCATCTCTTTTATTCTTTCAAAATGAGTAAAATTATGAAAAGAGAGAATTTACCATAACAATATAAGAGACAAGTAAATAAATATACAAGCTGCAATTGTTATCTATTACCAAAAAGACAAAAAAATTTCTTCCCTCATTTTAACCTTTATTAAAAATCCTAACATATTTTGCTTCTCAAAAAGAGCATGGAGGACAATTTAAATAAAATAAATTTAATATTTTCAAATAATTTTTTATATTTTATTAATTATTTTGTTCAAAATTTATTGATGTAAATTTGGCCCCCGCTTTCAACTATTTCTGGTTCCGCCCCTAAAGCATGAGACTGGCTTTGATAAGGAATGATACCTTTAAACACTAGAATTGTTAAGGGAATTACTTGACCTACAGGCAGAGTTATTTTGGATTACCAATAAGGCATATATATAGGCTTGATACAACCCGTAAGACAACTAGAACTCTTTAAAACTACTCCTACCTAATATGGTAACCTAATACCATTTAGATTTTATCACAATCTATAAAAGTCCTAATAAAACTAAAATACAATTACATAAAATTAAATTAAAAAACTCTCAATTGTATAGAATTAGATTAGGTTTATCCTTTAGATTAGATCTGATTTATCTCCAATCTAGATTTATCTTCTGAGTTCAAATCGTGATTAGATTGATTAGGCATTATCTTTGTCTTGTATTTCTATTCTTTAAATATCATTTGCTTTAACTCAGATTATACTATACAGAATTCAATACACTTGTTTATTATTTCCTTCCCATATTTCCTCTAACATGGTATCAGAGCCTTGTTGATCCAGTGATTCTTTGCAAACCCAATCTCCTCTTCTTTGTCTTAGCTTAGTTCCAATTTGCTTAGTTTGGATTCTTTTTGCCCCCTTGTGTTCTTGATTTTCAATTTCTTTTTAAATCTGTTATTTGAATTGAGTTCCTACTCAACCCCCCTCTCAAGGTGGCCACCATCATCAACTGCTCTAACCAGCACATTGCTGCTGCAAGAGACCCATTACTGCTGATCCTTCTCCAACAACCATTTGTTTTGCCAACTGGAGAATCTGCTTGACCAAGTCGCCTTCTTTGTTGAGCTCCCCCGCCATAACTTGCTGGTTCATCACTATTGCTCAAATCTGGTGCCCTTCAATCTGGCTGCAAATTCATCATCGTTGTTGGTTTTCCAGCATCCAGCTCCCTCCTGAGACTAATATTGCCATCAAGACTAGATCATCACCATTGCTTAGCCTTCACTGCCAACCAGACCACACAACAATCAGTTCGTTACTGCAACTGCCACTGTTTGTTGCCTCCCTTCACCACTGCTGGATCTGGACTTGGTTCTTCACGGCAGGGCCTCCAACACTTCTCCTTGCTCCTCCATTCGCTGTGGCAGCAAAAATCTAACCCCCCCCCCCCCCAGCGCATTGCCTAACCAATACCATACTGTCTCAGTCGATTTCTCTGGTTGTCTTCACTGCTGGTTCTCCCTGTTTCTTTGCCAAGATTGTCTTCATGGACTGATTGGTAATTTTCTAATTACCAATTATTCATTACCCATTTTTCCCATAATCCATTTCAGACTCAACTTTTTCTGATTATTCAGTTTTGCTCACTGATATCTCAGTTTTCTTAGTTATTCCCCTATATATTTGACATCTTCATTTATTTCCCTGATAACTCTGCTATTATCAGTAATTCCACTAATTATTCTCAGTTGTTCTTAGTTATTCCACTGATTTTATTATATTTCCCTATTAAGCCTGACTATTCCCCTTGATTCCTCAGTTAGTTCCAATTATTCTACTTGATCTCTTTTCGGGCCACAATTCTCCTGTGACATTGATTGAATCAAGGTATTTTGATGCCATTGACAGTTCTCTTGTTGATCCCTCTTCTACATTCACGATATTCTGATACGATTAGATTTCCCATCTTGGATCCCTGTTTTGAATATACAAATCGAATTCCTGTCTCTTTGATCCTTGTCCTGAATTCATGGTATTCTGATACTATTGGAATTCCTTGTTTTGGCATCATGTTATTCCAATACCAATGGAAGTCCTCTTGCAATCTCTGGTTAAGCTACTCAGCTCTAGGGCCGGCCCAAGGCATAGGCCACTGAGGCCTATGCTTAGGGCCCCCAAAAATTTGGGGCCCCCAAACCCCCCCTCTCCAAACCAGTTGAGCCAATTACAACCCCCCCCCCCCCCCAAGGAGACAATTAACCAGCCCACCCCACCTCTTCCAAAAAAAAAAAATTGGGCCCCCCTCCAAAAAAAAAAAATTTTGCCTAGGGCCCCACTGGACCTTGGGCCGACACTGCTCAGCTCCTGTGGCAACTTTTGGATCAATTGTTAATTTTCCTGATTTCTTGATCAGCTGTTTGCTGATTTTTGTTCTGGGGCGGCTACTTCTTTCTCCAGCTGCACTTTTCACTGCCTACAGGTCTTCCTTCAATCTATTCTTGGAGATTCTTTCTTCCTCTGGAAGCTCCATGATTCAGTTATTTGCAAATCTTGTTGTCAACCTCAAGTTGTTTGGGAGAACCAACTTGAGTTTGAGGGGGGATGTTGAAGATGATGATCAGTTTTAGTTTAATTAGACCAAATTTATCTATTATATTATATATCTGATTTATCTTTTCAAATCTTGATTAGTTTGATTAGGCATTATCTTTATCTTGTATTGCTAGTCTAAAAATATTGTGTAAGTCGACTCAGATTATACAACACAAAATTTAATACAATAGTTTATTATTTCGTTCCTGTATTTCTTCTAACAAGTTTCATCTGTTAATAGCAATTAATACACTCGCTTGGTTGGGAGTTGCTGATGATTGGTGTTTATTGTATAGAGGGTGCGATGTATTGATATTATCACTAAAATGCAAGGTAGAAATAGAGAAGGTGATGTTTTGGTAATATTGGAAGGCTAACAATTGACAAGGTCAACCAATGTAACTTTGAAACCTCAGCTATAATTATCATTATTACAAGCCTTAATTTCACTAGATGGAGTCATTACATTAATTATAGTTCTCTGGGTATCTCTAAGACTACATCTTTTATAAGACCACTATATCCCTTGTTATGCATAAGAGTTATTTATTTATTTTTTAGGGTCTTTTTCTATTTTATTTTGCCGCAAACATCTTCTATTCCGTCCACCCTTCACAAGTGTGCCTATTGGTCTTTTTTTCCCATATCTTAACCATTTTAATTGTAGCAAGTTATCTTCAATAGTTGTTGTTACAACTTCATTTAAGATAATCTCATTTTTAAATTTGATTTTTCTTCTATAGCTGCACATTCACCTCAATACCCTGATCTCAGTCAGGTTTATATTTTGCACATGTTAGTATGTAAACTTCCTAACATACCATGCAACAAATTTGGCTTTATAACAGTTAGACAAAATTTCCCATTTAGCTTTAAAAGAATTTTTCAATTGCATAATGGTGGAAGCACTTTTTTACTTTAACTATCGTAGCTTGATTCTATGAATAATTCATCTGAGATATCTGAACCGATCTTTTCTTGGAATAATTTGATCTTCAAGTCTAACTACAACACTATTCCTACTTCATTTTTTACTAAACTTACATTTCATGAACTCATTTACCAAGCTGCTCAACCTGAAGCCTTTGGATTCTAAGGTCACCCAACATAATTCAAGCTTAGTATTTATGTTTTCTTTGTCTCATCCACTAAATCATATCAGCTACAAATATAATATAAAAAGGCACCTCTTGTTGGACGTACTTTGTGAGTTTATCCATCATTAGAGCAAATAGGTGAAGACTTGATGGAAAATCTTGATATAATCCAATTGTAATTGGAAATGTCTCCGTATCTTCTCCACAAGTCTTAAAACAGGATACTGGTGCAATTTATATCCACAAAAGAAAGACAGAGAGGGCTGAAACTGCTGAGGTTTTTTCTAATTTGGAAGAAGTTTCTTCTGTTTAGATGTGGAAATGTTTCCTATTGGAAGTTACCTTGAATATTTTCTTATATTGGTTGATGCTTTCACAGCATGTTGACGACAAACTTTGCATAATTCCACATTGATGCCAATTTATAATATGTTTCTCAGGCACTCAAGCAACAAGCTGGAGCATTTTCTTATGTTAAGGAAATTGGCAATGAAGGAGAGGAAATCAATAAAAGAAAATATGCCATGGATGATGTGTTGGAGGACAAGATTCGTGATCTCTATGACCTCTATGTGGAAGTACTGATTTGTATTAGAATTGCCCCACTTAAGATATTTTCCTTGTTTTAGACAGATTTTTCTCTTACTGTACTCATCTCAAGTACCATTATTTGTTCTAGGGTCTTGATGAAGACACAGGTCCACAAGTGAGAAAGCTATATGCAGAGGTATCTGGCTTGTGCTTTTCTTTTTTAACTATGTTCAGATTAAGAAGGGCCAGAATTTTGTGTCTGCCTCTATAGTCTTTCATGTGAAACTTCTTCAGGGACTCATTAAGTGGTTGAGTATGAAGCTGGAACAATTCTGGCTGCAACCTTTGCTTTGTGAGATTGTATTTCAGTCTGCATCTAGGATTACATATCCAGCCGTTATCCCACTATGTGGGGTTGGCTACATGAATTCTAGACTTCTATGTGGGTTACATCCCAACAGATAGTTTGTCTAGAATTCATATTTGGATCCGACTAGGTTTTACGCTGGCTATCGGCTACCTAACGCAACCCTCCTCCTTTATCCGGGCTTGGGACCAGCAGTGGATAATATCCCCTGGCGGAGTAATGACTTTTTCACACGACAATTCTCTTGATGGGAGGATGTATTGTGTTGACTTTATTTCGTCTGGATCTTGTTCCATTTTCATTGATTGGTTGTGAATATTATTTTAGTCATGTGAGAAGAAGACCAATAAAGGCTCCTGCAAGGAGAGTTGATGGATTGGAATAAGTACTTGGCAAAAGAGGTAGAGGAAGACCAAAAAAAACTTGGTGGGACATTAAGGGGCTGTTTAGTTGTGGAAAATCATTTCCAGTTTTCTATCTCTAATTTTCTATAAAATGTCTAGTTTACATTTTCTATAGAAAATTTGGGCGTTCAAATGTTATAAGTGCAGAAAACAATTTCCAATCTAAAAAATTGAACATATGTTTAAAATAGATAGAAATTTGGCAAATTTATGCAACTTGTGTTAGAGAAGAAGATGGAAATGATTTAGGAAAAAAATTTGTGGGGAACTGCTTTTTCCAAATCTCCAAATTTAGTAAGGAAAATTTAGAAAACTCATTTTGGGAGTTTTCCAAGCTCAAAACAATTTTGGAGAACCACATTTTCCAGGTGTCCATTTTCTATTTGGAAATTTTTTATATTTGAACAACTTTTCTAGTTTTCCATTTTATGTGGACTGATTTTCCAGAAAACTGGGTCTGTATTTGTCCACAACTAAACACCCTTTAGGTTTGGCATTGAGTATTTGGATCTTACAGAAGATATGGAAAAATATAGAAATAAATGGAAATCTAGAATCTTGTAGCTGACCCCACATAGCAAGATAAAGGCGTGATATATTTTTGTTTATTGGTGTTGGTTATTAATATTATATGTTGTAGCTTTTTATACGTAATCTAGTTAAGTCCATCAAACTTATTTGTCCTTCTCATTGAGTCTGCCATTTTTGATGCAGCTGGCGGGATTCTGGCCAGATGGACTCATGGACAACCAGGGGATTAAACGTGCTATACGTAGAGCAATAGAGAGGAAGAAGTCACTGTACAGCCAGCATAAGGTATTGAATTTTCATATTCCATTTATATGTATTCTGCTATTGCCTCTGAGTATGGCTAGACATCATATATGTGAGTTTGTAGATCCCTCTTTATTCAATACACAGGGATACTTACCATGGTTAATACAATTAATTGACTGTCATCTGGTAAAAGTTCAGAGAACACAAATTATTTACTTTTTATCTCTGTTCTGTTCATTGAAGAAAGACATGGGTTGTTTTGTTGTTGTTTTTTTTCTTTGGGGGGGGGGGGGGGTTAATAATTTTTTCTGTACAATGGGCTTGAACGTTTGCCTCGAGCAGCTTCTTCTCCTAACCTATCTCTTTCTTCTTCTTCTACTGTTGGTCTTCTTCTTGCACCAGATTGTGTTTAGGTTGAGATTCAAGTGGCCTGACCTTATCTGAGCCTGGTCTAATGCATACTTGTAATGGTTATGTATTGATTACTGTAATATTGTATATGCAGTATGGTATTCTTTTATAATCCCATTTCATGGAATATTAGCTAATGAATCTTCATCAATTTAGTGTGTAATTAAACAGCGGCTCTTGCTATTCATTATCTAACTCAAAGTCCTTTCATAGTGAGATTGTTGTGCCCCTTCCATCTAGAATACATTCTATAAGGTTTTTACAGTATAAACCACTTTAGGTAGGTTATGAACGTAATGAAATTGGGTTATTAATGCAGAACGTATGGATGAGTAGAAAATTGACAAGGAGTAGAAGAAAGAGATTAGGAAGAAGAAGATATCTAAAGAGAATAGGGAAGAAGAGAAATAGGATTGGGAAAGAGAAGTAGAGAAGAGGACAAATAGAATTTCCATAGACTCAATATCATCAAACCTAAGGTTTCTCTCCATCACTCTATAAGAAACCCTAGGTTCAGAGAACAAACAGAACACGAGGAGAGAAAGAATACCTCGAGTCAATGTATTAAGAATGAAGAATCAAAGATAAAGATTACATGAGAAGTAAGCTGATATATATACTACTCAAAGCATAACAGAAAGAAACCACCTAACAACTTAAGAACTAATGCAAGGCTACTGGCTACCAACTAACAATAACAACTAAACACAGTCAAATAAGTCCAATGTAATACAACACCATAATAATCACAACAAGACATTAGGTGCTTCTACACTCCCCTTCAAATCAGACTCTGTAGGCAATAGGAATTTGGTCTTGATGGATGCTTCCACACTCCCCTTCAAATTAGACTCCACAAGTGCTAAAGTAGTTGTAGAGGAACTGGTGCATACAGGGGACATTTGAATACCAAGCTTAGCACACAAGAACTCAAATCGAGCCTTAGGTAGCCCTTTAGTGAGTATGTCAGCCACTTGATCGAAGATAGGAACATATCTAATTTCCACTTCACCCTTTTCAATCTTCTCACGCACAAAATGAACATCAATCTCCACATGTTTAGTTCTAGAATGGAAAACCAGATTTTCAGCCATGCTCTTGGCAGTAAGATTATCACTCCAAACAATAGGAGTAGACAAACAAGGATACCCCAACTCAGAAAATAGAGATTTTAGCCACATGAGTTCAGTTATTCCAAGGGCAACAGTCCGATATTCTGCCTCACCAACCAAGCTAGCAACAGCCAATTGCTTCTTGGACCCCCAAACTATAAGATTCCGGCCAAAATAAACACAAAACCCACTGGTGGAGCATCTAGTGACCTTACAACCAGCATGGTCAGTGTCAGTGAACACTGCTAGAGTCAAGTCATCTAGTGAGGGTGTAAAAGCCAGCCCCATACCAACAGTACCTTTAAGGTAACGCAATAGCCGTTTACAAGCTAACCAGTGTTGGGTTTTAGGATTAGACAAAAACTGACTCAGTTTATTGACTGTAAAGGCTATTTCTGGGCGTGTGTATGTAAGATATTGGAGGAATCCAATTAAAGTCCGATAGAGAGCAAGATTGGAAAAGGACTCCCCATCATTAGTTAACGAAATACCAGCAGCCATAGGAGTGCTACACGGCTTGCAATTTGACATGGCATCCTTTTTCAACAGATCAACCACATATTTGGACTGAGTGAGATACAAACCACTGGTATCTTTGTAGGCTTCAAACCCTAGGAAATAATTCATTGAACCTAGAGTTTTAAGAGCAAATTGAGTGTCCAAATTACGAATACAAGTGGTGAGAGCCATGGAATCTGAGCCTGTGAGGAGGATATCATCAACATAAATCAAAACAAAAAGCACATAACTGGATGTCCGTTTAATAAACAAGGAGGCATCAAAAGTAGACCTTACGAAACCCCAATTCTGTAAGGTTGTTCTCAACTTAGAGTACTAGGCCCTGGGGGCTTGCTTGAGCCCATAAAGAGACTTGTTTAGCCGATAGACATGATGAGGAAACCTCTGATCAATAAAGCCCTTAGGCTGAGCCATGTATACTATTTCAGTTAGGTCCCCATTAAGAAAGGCATTATTTACATCCACATGTTGAATGTCCCGACCATAGGTAACAACCAAAGAGAATAGAACACGGATTGTGGGTGCCTTAATTACTGGACTAAAGGTTTCTTCATAGTCCACACTAGGGGTTTGATGAAACTCGTTGGCCACCAACCAAGCCTTATATTTTAGGATAGAGCCATCAGCATTATATTTAACTCGGTAAACCCACTTGCAGCCTACTAAATTCATGTGTGATGAAAAGGGAACTAAGGTCCAAGTATGATTCTGTTGCAAGGCAGTGAACTCCTCCTCCATGGCCTTAACCCATCGTGAATCTAAGAGTGCCTCGCGAATTGAGCTAGGTTCTAGGTTACTCACTAGGACATGAGGAGAAGAGACCACAAGTTGTTTGGCCTTTGATCGGGTAAGCATAGGATGGACAGAAGGAGCTGAGGTAGCTTTAAGCTTAGGAAGGTTGGAAACAGGACCAGAACCTGCAGAACGTTGAACTGAAGAAGGTGGGGACGTAGGTGTGACTGAAGAGTTTGAAGCTTGGGACTGAGAATGAGTTAATATTGGAACCATAGGAGGTCGTACTGTGTCCAAGGACACTATGAAGAAGAAGCAGAAACTGCAGAGTGAAGAAAATTAGTAGAAGAACCCAAGAAAGGACATAAAGACTTAGACATGGTAGTAGATGTAGGAAACAAGAGAGGAAATGGAAAGTCAATGGCGTTGAACTTTACATGACGAGATACATATACTCTCCCTAATGGATGCAAATAGTTGTAGCCAGCTTGGGTATAACCAATGAAGACACACTTGGTAGAACGAAAGGCAAATTTGTGCTTGTTGTAAGGACAAAGGAAAGGAAAGCAAGCACAACCAAAGGGTTGCAGGGTTTGATAGTTAGGTGTCTTGTGAAAAAGCAACTCAAAGGGAACTGAAAACTTAATTGAAGCAGTTGGCAGCAAATTTATCAAGTGAACAGAAATTTGAAAGGCTTCTACCCAGAAGTTCAAGGGCATTTGAGCATGAGACAACAAAGTTAATCCCATCTCTGCCACGTGTCTATGTTTTCGCTCGGCCACACTATTTTGTTGATGAGTGTGAGGGCAAGTAAACCGAGGCTGAATGTCATTAGCATGAAGATAAGGCAGGAATGCTTTAAATTCACCTCCATTATCTGTTTGTAAGGTTCTAAACTTAGACTGAAATTGAACTTCAACAAATTTGTGAAAGGTAGTAAAAATAGATAGAGCATCAAATTTGAGTTTTAAGGGATAAATCCAAGTGTATCTAGTGTATGCATCCACAAAGAGAATGTAGTACCTAAATCCTTGAACAGAAACAACAGGTGCATGCCCTCAAAGGTTAGAATAAACCAATTTTAATGGTGCAGCAACTGCGATATCATGACTGGAGAAAGGAAGTTGGCTAAGCTTGCCAATCTTTCAAGAATTACAAATGACCAAATCAGAAGAAGAACATGATACACCAATTTTATTCAACACACGATTTAGAGCAGGAAAAGAAGGATGGCTCAATTTATTATGCCATTCCTGACAAACATTGGTGCTTTGAGCTACGTTTATAACATTGGACAGCTCATGACTAAATGAGTTTTGTCTATTAGATGTTGTTCTAGTATTACATGTACTGAAAGGAAACACAGAGGAAGAAACAGATAAGGACGCTAGAGGTTGGGCTGAAACACTATTAGCAACAGGCCAAGATGCTGGTAGCAGCTGGTAGAGCCCATCCTTAAGGTATCCCTGGAATAACCCTCATCCTGTAGCTTTGTCCTTAATCAAGCAAACATCCGAGTGAAATTCAGCCACAATATTATGGTCTCAAGTTAATTGAGAGACACTAAGTAAATTTTTCTTCATACTAGGGACATGGATAACATTAGGAATGGACAGAAAGGTAACAGGGTTAAGATGAGTACATAAATGACTAGTACTAACATGAGTTATAAGCAGCTTCTTACCATTACCTATAGTAACTCTGTCCCCACCATTATACAACGTGTGCAGAGACAAGTTTCTCAGATTAGAGGTGATATGATTGGTTGTCCTGGAGTCGACAAACCAGGAAAGATCTGAAAAGGAAGACTGAGCAACAAGATTATCAAAAGAAGGTTCAGGAGGATGTCCATAGGGAGAACGTAATATAGAACCAGCCTCATTCATGTAGGCACCATTAGAATCACTAAAGGCAGCCATGTTAGCCCTTGAATGAAGTTGATTATCACCATTGGACCGACCAAAATCACCAAAGCTTTGGTTAGGAAACCATTGAAAGTTTATGTTAAACCGATGGTAACATTTATCCACAAAGTGTCCTGGTTTCCCACAGAGCTAGCAGTAAACACGCCTATTAGATGCACGTCCTCAACCTCGTCCTCCTCTATTCATATTACTCGTCCCTCTGATAGCATTACCTCCTCTACTGCAATTACCAAAGCCAGTGCTATTTCGTGTAGGAACATTAGCAATATTTGCAACATGTGCATGCATACCAGAATTCAATGAACCAAAACTAGTCATAGACGATGAAGATGAATTCTTAACAAACAACCTTTGCTCATGCATTAAGAGTAAGTATTAAACTTTTTCCAAATCAACTTCATCCATTTGATAAATCACTAGGCTCACCATAGTCTCACAATCCTGATCTAGTCCGTTTAATATGGCAAGTAGTAAGTCCTTGTCAGTTAATGGCTCACCTATTGCGCCAGAACATGACCGATAGTCTTGATCTTAAGGATATAATCATTTATAGAGAGATCATCCTTCTTAATTGATCGTAACTTTTGTTTCAATTGAAAGGATTTAACTATCGTTTGGCGAGCATGAAGATTCTCTAAAGAAAGTCATACCTTAGCAGATAATTCACAATGAATCACCTGCACCAAAACCTCTTCGCCAATTGTAGAAAACAACCATCCGAGCAAGAGCTGATCCAAACGCATCCAGCTCAGGTACTCAGGATTGACAGCGGACTCGCCTCCATACGAATCAGGAAAACTCTTTGGTGGAGGTGGCACCTTGTTGAGAAACGAGACCAGGTCGAACACCCTCACTGTGGTGAGTATTTGAGCCTTCTGGAATATGTAATTTCTGGAGTCAAGCTTTATAGGAATAAAGCTGAAAGCCTTCGCTACTGCTGCGAAATCAGCCTGAGAAGCAGAGGTTAAGGATGAAGAAGAACGAGGACAGGGAGAGGATTGATTCAAGGCCATCAAGGTGAATGAAATGGCTCTGATACCATGTAAGAAACCCTAGGTTCAGAGAACAAACTGAACATGAGGAGAGAAAGAATACCTCGAGTCAATATATTAAGAATGAAGAATCAAAAAATAAAGATTACAGGAGCAGTAAGCTGATATATATACTGCTCAAAGCATAACAGAAAGAAACCGCCTAACAACTTAAGAACTAATGCAAGGCTACTGGCTACCAACTTAACAATAACAACTAAACACACAGTCAAATGTAAGTCTAATGTAATACAACACCATAATAATCACAACAAGACATTAGGTGCTTCCACACGCTCATCTATCTGTGCAGAAAAGCTATATAATCCTACTAAAAATCAAATTCTAGAACTCTGGTGCAATTATCTACCTATTGGAAATAAAATACAGATTTAACCTATTTCTGATTTGTTTTCTCTTGCTCTTCTTGTTTACCTTCTCCCTAACCACTCTGTCCTTGATTGCTACCAATTATAACCTTGGGTAATGAGCTTGACTGGACCTTGATTAGCCTTGAGTCCAGCCCTTATGTATAGACCTACACCGTTATGAACAAAATTTATGCTTTTTGCTTGAGCAAGGTTTCAGTTTGATGCAATTTGGGAGGGCTCAATTGCCATTTATGTACTATGTGCTTAATAAAAGTTGCATTTTATTGGTTTGTTTGGAAGAAATACCCTCCTATCTCTCGGTCATGATTGACTAAACACAAGCCTTTTTTAGGGCAGTACCAAGAGAATCTTGGTGGTAGAGTTAAGAGGTATAGAAAAAAAAATCAAATCCAAGAGAGTTTACTACAATAACTACAATCAAAAGAGTTTACTACAGTAAAATCAAATCCAAAAACTACAAAAATTGAAGAGAGTTTACTACATAACTACAATTAAAAGCCTTAATCCCACTAGGTGCCTTCAGCCATGAAATCCAATCTCCATGCATCTCTATCCATGACCATATCTTTTGTAAGGCCATTATATCCTATCTTTTGTCTTTGAGTTTCTGACTAAGTTCCCTTTTGTTTTTCTCTCCCTCCTTTGCTGCAATTTTCTCCACTTCATACACTTGCCTCACAGGTGCTTCTATTGGTCTCCTTCTCACATGTTCAAACAATCTTAACTTGACTCTCACATTTTATCTTTAATAGGCATCACTACGACCTTATTATGATCTTGTTTTTTTTATGGTCACACATACACCATAGCGTTATCATCTTAGCTACACTTATATTTTGCACATATTATCACTTAATTATCAGACGTTTTAATCCATAAAACAAAGATGGTTTTATGTCTGTCTGATAAATCTCCCCTTTTAACCTTAAAGCAATTTTGCAATTGAATAACATGTTGGACACCAATAAAGCACAGACACAACTTGGAGGGGTGTTGTGCTAGTGTCACCGGCGTGTCGGACACACCCCCATGGCATGTCCAACACTTTAATGCTTTGTAAAACTGATATCTGAGGTGACATGTGCAAGATACACGTGTCCCTGCTGTGTATACTTTCGATACACACGTTTAGGCTTATTTTGTTTCTAAACTTGGATTTTAGCATTCCTCTTCAGTTTTCAGACTGAACAATTCTCCAATTTCCAGATTTTTCACACTTTATCCTCTTTGTCTGTGATTTTCGACTTGATTCTGAAGGACAAGGATTGAAGACAAGACAACTGGAGCCTCTGGACTGTGAGTGGCCAACAACAATAGTGGCCCGTACTGTTACTAATGGTGATGTCGGAGAGTGGAGAATACGACTATATTTTCAAACTACGACGTCAGCTAGTAGCCATAAGAGTTTGAAGAGTTTCTTGTGAGTGTGTTTCTGGCAATGTTGCAACGACACTGGAGTCTAGAGTTTGCTGGATTTTTTGAGCAACTTTTGGCCTTTCGGTTTCTACTGTGTAGCCATCCCCTGTGTATTGCAGTCTTTGGCTTCCATATATGTATAATATATTAAATTGTTTTGAGTGGATTCTTTTATGATACTTGATAATAAATTAATACATAATATATATCATTTTACATTGTGCAGTGTATACCATTATAGTTGTCTTCCTGTATATTATTTTGTTTAGTACTTGAATTCAACACTTTACCTGCAAGGAATTCTCTTGACATCTTGTGAAGATATTCTATATTTAATATTTGTATTTTTACTATATTATTTTATATTAGATTTATCAATTTTATAAATTTTAAATGCATGAGTTTGGAATATAGTTTTATGCTTTATTACGCCATCAGAAATATAAAAATTAAGTATATTAATTAACATATCCTAGCCATTTCATGTCTTACTTTTTTGAAAAATATCGTGTCCTATTGTCTCGTGTCCCCATGCTCATGCTTCATAGTTGGACTATCCACTTTAACCATCCTACCTTAATTTATAAGTAACATCTTCTATAATCTTTCCCTCTTTTTGAACAATTGATCCAAGAAATTGAGGTGATTCCTTTTTTGGGATAACTTGATGCAAAATCTGAAACAAGAACACGATTAATCCCGATTACTCCAAACCAATTTCAGATTCAATATCAATAATCAAATTCTTCTTAATAACACATTTCTAAAACATTTATATAGACTAGATAGAGATCCTAGCTATTAGGAAATATATCAAAGATCAAATCATATCCTAACTAGCATCCTAAATCTTGAAAATATAATCTTTCCAAAACTAATTAGGAAAGAAATAAACAAAAATATTCTAAAAAAATTAACAAAATATTTTGATAAAATTTTCTAAAATATTCCTATCTTGTCCCCCATCACTTAGTCTTCAAGTTCACATTCCATATATTCACTTTTTGACCCACTTAATTTAAAATTTTTGGATTCTAAGGTATTAATCCATAGTTTAAGTTTACCATTCGTGTCTTCTTTTATCTTATCCATTAAGACGATATCTTCTGCAAATAACATGCACCAAGGCACTTCTTGTATGTATTTTGTAAATTCATCCGTCACAAGAGCAAAGAGCTAATGACTCAATGCAAATCTTTGATGTAATCCAATTGTAATTAGGAAAATCATAGTAACCTATATATGAGGATAATACATGTCCTTAATAACCTATATATAAGCTATTTGAACACCTTTCTTCCCAAACACCCTCCACAGAAATTCTCTGGGGATTCTCTCATAGGCCTTTTCATATGTATAACACATTTTCTACTTGATGATATATGTCCTTTAATAGCCTATATATAAGCAATCCAACCTTCTTTCTCCTCCAACACCCTACGGAAGACTTGTGAAAAAATCTATCATAGGCTTTTTCCAATTCTATTAATATTGCATGCAAATCTTTTGTTTATCCCTAGACGTTTCTGTTGAGCATCGTGGCAAGTAGATAGCATCCATTGTTGACCTGCCAAGTATCAAATCAAATTGCTTTTCAAAGACCTAAGCTTCTTTTCTTAATCTTTTTGCTTGATTACCCTATCCCAGAGTTCTATAATGTTCACCACTTTGCACATTTCTTTTATTCTTATCAACTGGCAATAGAGTGCTCTTTCTTCAGTTGTTTGACATCTTCTTTATTTAAGGATCACATTAAATATTTTTGTTAATTAAAAAACCTTCTCCATGCAATTTCTTGCTTTTATCAGGATATTATCTGATCCATCTGCTTTATGATTCATCTAATTTTTCAATGTTTTCTTTATTACTTAGTGAGTTTCAGGCTTTGTGGTGTTGTCTCTTTTATTGCATATTTTAAGTTCCGGTGAGGTCATTGTTGAAATGTCAGTCTCAGCACTATCTTACCACACAGCTTCACGAAGTCAAGCAACAGATTTTTCCTTTACTCTAGCAACCCCTGGAATCAAAATGATGTTAGTTATCTGTCTTGTGAATTGTGTGAAATCTGAAGGTTGAATTATCCTTGCTGTTTTAACAGATGAGTTTCTATAGTTATTTCTGTAGAAATATGTTAATTCTAATATCACAAACGCAGCAGAGAAAATGTCAACTGACAAAGATGCTTGTCTATTGGTTATGTTGTCAATATAATTTTTGGACAACACTTGAAAATTCTTTGTATGACATAATTCTTTATAGTATGACTATGATTTGGTGCCAACTAATCTCTTAACGTTTATTCTCTTTACATTTAGGATACAGAGAAAATGAGGAGGAAGAAGTCAATTCCAAGTAACGAGGCTGCTCAGATTGAAACTAGTTCTGTTGTTCAGCCACAACATGTGCTGCAAAGGTTAGTTGGTAATCATGGTTTGACCCCAACCAGCAGGCCACCTGGTGCGGCAGCAGCAAGTACTACTGTATGGATGCCTGATACCATTAATGATCCCAAGATATACCAGCCTAAACAAGAGAAAGTCGCAGGCAGTTCAACTAATCCCAGTGACTCGAGGAGGAAAGATGCAATGCCACAGAAGAAGGTAAAGAGAAAACCAAAATTTGAGTCGGGTGAAGCTCACCCCCGTCCGGAGAAGTTAACTTATGTACAGGGGGAGTCAAGACTGAAGTCCCATAAGCAGGTCGCTGCTCCTCAAAAACCAAGCCTTCCATCGGCTTGTGCTCCTCCAAGACCAAGCCAGCATTCAGCTACTGGTGCCCCAAACTTTGAACAGCCCAGTTGATGGGGTATAGTATAGCTCAGTAAGTTGACACCACTTTGTTGTGTTTTGTGACACAATTGCACAAATGTTTGGGTGTCAGTCATTTTGATCGAATGTTACTAGTTCTGTAATTAATGGTGATTGTCATGTTGAGCTGAACTAAATCCTAATTAGAGGGAGCACAAAGCTGTAATTTTAATCATGATGTGTATTCCATCTATGCCCTTCTGGATGTCAATTAGGAATTTGCTGGAGGATTTTGATTATATATGATGGTGCCCGGCCATGAGGGTTGAAACATATTCTTGGGGAATGTTCAAACATGAGACTACTGGAGCCGAGGAGAAATTATTTTATGCATCTGAGGCATCATGCCAGCTAAATACAGTCGTAGTCTCTGCTAGTTGCCATCACTACAAAACCCCAGCGATGAGGGTAGAAAGAACCCTTGCCGCTGGGAGCATCCTAATGATGGCTGGGGCTGGGGCTTTTTCCAAGTCCAAGCCAACTGCCAAGTGAGTTCCGCGGCGGCCACCTGCCATTGCTCTTCCTTTTTATATAATTTTTAAATGTATGTAGATATATATGCATAAAACATAAAGTATATTTTTAATGCCAAAAAATTACATTTTTTATCATTTAAAATAATGTTTAATCATAAAAAATTTAAAACTATTGAAAGCATTTTTATATCCTAGTATTAACTGGAAAAGCACTTGAATATATCCTTTTGGTAATTTCATTCTCTTTATTTAATTTATATGTGGATGTATACCTATATGTATGCATATAACATAAAATATTTTTTAAATGCAAAAACTATAATATTTTTTATCCTTTAAAATAATTTTTAATCATAAAAAATTTAAAAACATTGAAAGCATTTTCACAACCTAGTAGCATTTGGCGAGTCCTTTATCCATTAACGTAAGTGACTCTCAAATATCTTAACTGTCTTCAACATTTTCGTATGTTCAATGTAAGTCTTTATCTGTCGATGTTATTAACCCCTGAATATTTTAACTGTCTTCAACATCTGCGTGTGTTCAAGACAAGTCTTTCATTCATACATTATTAATCCAGAATATCTTAATGGTCTTTAATATCTACATGTGTTCTTTCATTCGTCAACACAAGTGACCCCTGAACAACCTAACGGTTTTCAACATCTATGCATGTTCGGGGCAAGTCCTTCGTTCATTAATGCAAGTGATCCCTGAACATCTTAATGGTCTTTAACATCCGCATGCGTTTAGGGCGAGACCTTCATCTATTGACGCAAGTGACTCCTAAATATCTTAACAGTTTTTTCATGAGTAGTTTTCGCATGCGTTAAGGATTCAAATAGCACGTTTTTTCATGAGTAGTTTTTTCATGACTCCTAAACATCTTAATGGTCTGAAACGAATCTTTTGTTCCTCAACATTATTGACCCCCAAACATTTTAACGGTTTTTACATTAATAGTTTTGTTGTGTGTATCCTAGGTTAGTCTTTTGTCTATCAACGTTATTGACCCTCTGACATCTTAACAGTCTTTTTATTAGTAGTTTTGTCGCATGTGTCCAATGAGAGTCTTTTATCTGTTGACGTTATTGACCCCTGAAAGTCTTAACAATCTTTTCATTAGTAGTTTTGTAACATGTGTCTAAGGTGAGTTTTTTGTCCATTAACGTTATTGACCCCCGAATATCTTAACAGTCTTTTCATCATCCATGTGTGTTCTAGGAAAATCCTTCGCCCATCGACGCAAATGATCCCAGAACATCTTAATGGTCTTCAATATCTGCGTGTGTTTGGGGCAAGTCATTCATTTGTCAATTCAAGTGACCCCCGAACATCTTAATAGTCTTCAACATTCGTATGTGTTTAGGATGAGTCCTTCATCCATCGATGCAAGTGACCCCTGAACATTTTAACAATCTTCAACATCCATATGTGTTTGGGGTGAGTCATTCGTCCATCGACATAAATGACCCCCAAGCATCTTAACAATTTTTCTTCTCATAATATCGTAGCTCCCCAGTTTCATGTGTGTATGTATGCTAGAACTGTGGGCGATGGCTCTTTGACTTTTTTCATGCATTTATTGTCCTGCAATATATTCAAGGGTTTTGATTTTTTTTTTTTAGGGTTTTGAGGCATTCAAATGCCAAAACGTGCTATTTGAATCCTTATTTTATTGGATTAGTAAGAACTCATGTCCTATTCTTGTGTTTCTCACCTCGAATTATGCCTTTGTCTCCAGGGTAGTTAGTTTATTCTTCCCTTGAGTTTTTGCGTGTGAATGAAAATTAAATCTCGGTTACCCAGATATGGAATCGAATGTTTGTTTAGCAACCCAAATCTATTCTAGATCTATTCCTTCAGCAGCCCAAATCTGTTCTAGATCTGGGTGCTTCGATTCCGCCTATTTCAATCACTAGTTCCTCCTGATGCACTAGACAACTGTCGCACCAGCTTCCTTCTCAGATGTGGAATTAGATTTGATTCAATGACCCACTTCAGATCTGTCTCCTACTTGCTTCAGCACTACTTTGCAGGTCGCTTGTTGTAGTGCCTAGCCTTGCGCTGCAGGTGACTTTTACTTCCCTTATCTCTCTCTCTCTCTCAAAGCCACATGAAATCTCTTCTTCGTTTTTCTATTGTCATTGTCATTGGCTTTTTGTAACTTTCGTTGCTGTCAAATCAATCTCCCATAAATTAAGTCCTGGCTCTTGGAGACATCAACATGTAGTTTCCTTAGCTTTTTCTAACCACAGTGAGCTATTTCCTAGATACTCATCTTCACAGTCGTCGTGGACCTTGCTACATTGTTCTCCCGTGACCGACAGTCTCCTGGGAGCCACTTTGTGCACAAAATTGGTATTCAATTATCGTCTCTATCATTGTGATAGTTTTTCACTTTCCCAGTTCTAGTTTTAGGTCTCCCATCCCATCAACTTTTAGTTATTCTTGATTTTACCATAGGTCTTCTTGAATGCCATCTTTGTTATTTCTAAATCACAGCATGGTCTTCGAAAGTTCTTTTAGTTTTTTGAAGGTTTGATTCTGATTTCTATGCCTCGAAATCAATCTCCCTGCCGTTTTGATTTCATCAGGTCTTCTAGAGAATTACTCGGGAAATTTGGAAAAATAGGACTCTCGGTATGAAACTTTGCAAAAATAAGACACTTTAAAAATCTTTGCAAAACTAGGACTTTTGAATGTGTATTTGACAAAAATACCCCTGCTGCTTCAGTTAAGACACTTCTTTCTTCTTCTTTTTCAATGGGTCTTTCCTTCTCTCTCTATTACTCTATATATAAAGTACATATATATATCCACCTACTTTTTTTTTTCTTTTACCACTCTTTGTAATCTAAATATATGTGTATATATTGTTCACGTTCAACGATTGAGTTTAAGAGATGTGGGTATCTCTCATTTTCTCTCTATTGTGTATATATGTATTATACATGTACTGTGTATTTTTGCATTAATAGGAGAGGAGAAGAGCCAAATGGTGACCATGTACAAACAAAAAGAGAAAAGTAACTGCAACGATGGCCATGGCATTGCTGATATATCGATTAACCGATATCAATTAACAGACATCGATTAACAATTAACAGATATCTGTTAAAATATTAAAATTTTGAATTTAAATAGAATTAACATTAATTAATTTGATTCAATTTTTTTTTATTTTTAGTTCAATTTAATCTAGGTATTCTAAAAGTTTGAATTTTTCATTTGATATGAAGACTAAAGAAGTAAATGATAATCGAAGGATAACAGATATCGGTTAATCGATTTAGTTATTAACTGATATCGATTAACTGCTATCGATTGTTAACGGATATCGATTAACCGATATCGGTTGTTAACTGATGTCGGTTAATTGATATCGGTTATTAACTGATATCGATTAACTGATATCATATTAGTTAATCGAGATCCGTAATAGATATCTGTTAAAATATCAAAAAATTATCAAAATATTCTTATATATAAACCCTTTATCTTCTTTCTTATCAAAATAATCTAATTGAACGTAATTAACTATGTTTGTTTTAAGTAAATTATACCTTAATAACCACTCTATTCACAGTTACTGTTTTATTCGATTATCATTTACAGAATATTAGTTTTCAAACCAAATGAAAAATTTAAATTTTTAGAATACCCAAATTAAATTGAACTGAAGATAAAAAAAGATTGAATCAAATTAATTAATATTAATTCAATTTAAATTCAAAATTTTAATATTTTAACAGATATCTATTAACTGTTAATTGATATCGATTAATTGATATATCAGCAATGTCATGGTCGTTGTTGCGGTCGTTTTTCTTTTCTTTTTTTTTTTTGTATATGACCGTCATCTAGCTCTTCTCATCTCCCATTAACGCAAAAACATACAGTACATGTATAATATATATATATACAATGGAGAAAGAAAAATAGAGACCCACGTCTTTTGAACTCAATCGTTGAATGTGAATAATATATACACATATATTTAGGTTACAGAGAGTGGTAAAAGAAAGAAAATGGTAGATAAATATATATATATATATGTACTTTATATGTAGAGTAATAGAGAGAGAGAAAGAAAGACCCATTGAAAAAGAAGAAGGAAGAACACCAAAAGAGTTAACTGAAAAGTAAGGGTATTTTTGTCTAATCCACATTCAAAAGTCCTAATTTTATAAAGATTTTTAAAGTATCTTATTTTTGCAAAGTTTCATACGAGAGTCAGATTTTTCCAAATTTCCCAAATTACTCATCTCCTTGTGGTGTCTATTCAATCTCCTATATAGTTATCTTGGTCAAGGCTGTCGTTTTACCGAAAAAGTCCTAGTCATGGTGGTCAATCTCCCAGAGTTGTCTTAGTCACGTCGGTCGGTCTCCTAGAGCTCGTGCTTCATCCGACGCTTTATCTTTTTCCGAGTTTTCATCGCCATGGTCTTCAACAGTTTCCCAGAGTTAATGACGGTCTCCTGGAGGTTGTTTGGCCCTAGATTCCCAGAGTCTCTTTCCAATCTTCCGATCGTTGCCTCCGTTTGACAATCTCCAAGAGTTTGTTGATTGCTTCTTCTCCGTTATGGGTTTATTTCATCTTTCGTAAATCCTTTTTAGCTTCGTAAGGATTCTGATTTTAAAGGGATTAATTTCTTATTTTTTCAAATCTACATCATTTACAAAGAAGTTTAATTTCTCGATGTTGTTGCTCAACTACAATAATAATTTTATAGATGAAAATTGTCTTAGGATGACTCACGTGCAGCTTATCCGAGTGATGGGTGACTCTTTCAGGGTGAAACAACAGCGATGGGTGACTCCTCTGGAAAATAGATGAGTTCTTGGAGTGATAAATGACCTACTTGAAAAGAAGATAGGTTAGGGGCGCATGTAGTACTCAGGTAATTTGGGAAAATAATGACATGTAATTTTGAGTGTAAAAAATAAATCATAGGTGATTTATGATTTTAAGGAATTTAATTGAGGGATTCTTGGTAGCTCGTCGAGGTTTTTCAGGGTCAGTGAATTTTAGGGGTGTTCATAGTGCGATTTGGACAGTTTAGGCTATTTTCAACACGCCAAACCGCACAGTTTGGTTTGATCCGCGAAAACCAAGCCGAACCGCAATATTGATCAAAAGCATAGCAACAAGCACATATCTAAACCAAACCCATATAATAGTCCTATAAGCCTGAAACTCATAACCCAATAGAGCAGTAAATGAGAGAACTTATAGTGGTAGTGAGCGAGAGCGAGAGAGACGCAAGAGCGCTAGGCAGCCCGCATAATAGCGACCGCCGACCATTGAGTTGTCTAAAGTCAATGACCATAGAATGGATCAATAGTGGAGGGTTCGAGAGTTAGCAAGAGGGAGGTCGATGTGCAATGAACCAAAGTTAAGAGCGAGAAAGAGGCAGAGGAAGTGTCACAGCAACCAGACCACCAGCAGAAAGCAAGAGTGAGAGCGAGATACAACGAGTCAGTGACCATCGGCTACAACGTTATGGATGGCGATGGTGGGAGGCGATGGAGCTCACGGCAATGGCAGCGATCGAAGAGAGGCTGTGGGAGCAGACAGAGAGAGAGAGCATTTGTGAGAGAGAGAAATGAGAAATAAAGGTGTCACTTGTGCTGGGCAGAGAGAGTGCGAGAGAGAATGGTGGGACAGAGAGGCTATGGGAGTAGAGAGAGAGAGAGATGGGGGCGTCACTTGTGTTGTAAGGCAAAGAGAGTGAGAAAGAGAGAAAATTGTGGGGTTGCATGAAAGAAAGGAAAGCCTCTGAGTCTCTGACAATTCAAAATGAGTCTTAATGGCATTGGCACCCTCACAGAGTAGCTTTAATTAACTCAAAGAACGATTCTCTATTAATTTAATAATAATTTATATAATTATAATTTTTATTATTTATGGAAGTCTCGTAGAGTCAGACAGTTTGGTTTCAAATCGAACCACCAAGGGCCCAAACCGTGTAAACCGCGATGTGGGCATACTACAAATTGTTTCAAACCGCTTTGACGAAAAAATTGACCAGTCCGGTCGGTTTCTACGATGTGCTAGTTTTTTTGCACACCCCTAGTGAATTTATACTGAAAAATGATGATACAACGTGTCAATTTATAATTTTGCGTAATGGAATGTCAAGTAGTGAATTGGACAATAAAGATGATTAATTATTTTACTTGAGGGTGTTTATGGAATTGTGAATGTGTGATATTTTATTTGTCAATTTATTAAATTATGGAAAGTTGGGGTATAAGTGGAATAAGTGATATTGCTGGAGTAGGGGCATGAGTGATAATTTCCAAAAATTCTGGGGCTGAGATGCAATTTTTAGAAGTGGCCATGAAACCACTTTAAATAAAATTGAGAGCCTGTATATGTTGAAAGAGGCGTGTAGCGCGGGTGATCGCGCACGAGGAAGGAAGGTCAAGTGACGCGGGTTCGATTCCGCGATGCGCGCAAGGTTGGTTGGATTTTTTTCCAACAAAGCCATCCCCGAAACGGCATGGCTTCTCCCTAGCTATCCATTTATCTTCTAGTTGCTCTATAAATTGAGCTATTTCTCAGCTAAATTGTAATACCCCAGAATTTAATGTAAAGGTTGAATGTTGCAAGACCCAAAAGCAAATATCATTACTTGTAAAAAAGATAGCTTGTCTCCAACGAATGGGAATATTAACAATGATGAATCCTTATCCTATAAGCCATGTGTTGGAGAGATGGGATTGGTTGAGAATTTTCCTAAAGTCTTAAAGTCTTATGGGTGTAATAATTAATCTTACACGAAAAGTCTTGGAATGGCTTAACTTGGAAGACTTAATTTGGAAGACTTGTGTTGGCTTGCAAAAGAAGAGGATAATAGAGCTTATCCTAAAGGCACGTGAGGGAGTATTTGGAGGTTTAAGATTGGAAGAAAGGAGAAGCTTGAATAGGAAGATAAAAATATTCAAAGGTTGTAATGATGGGTTTTTACCCTAAAAGTCTAAACTTGGAAGAGTAGGATTGGCTAGGAATTAGCTTGCAAAGGAAGGAGATGATGGAGCTTATCTTAAAGGTATATTTGGAGGCCTAGGATTGGAAGAAGTGGAGGCTTGCTTGAGAAGATTGCAAAAATTTCAAAGTTGCGATGATTACTTGGGTGAAAAATAAGTAACTTGGAGGCCAAGTGAAATCTTGAGGATATGGGAATTTAAAGGCTATATAAAGGGAAGGAGTAAGGCCATGAGAAGCAAGAGCGTGAGAAAGAAAACAAAGAAAGAAAGCAAGAAAGTGCAAGAAAAACCAAAGGAAAACCAAAGAAGAAAGGAAAGAGAGATCTGGTCGGAAAACCACAAAAACAGAGAGGAAACTGAGAAGGTAAGCTACTTTTCTTTTCATAGGATCGTAGAACATGAAAAGAGGAGTCTTTAGGTTCAAACGGAGAGCAAATCAGATAAAAAATGAGCAAGATATAGCCGTTTTAATTTTAGGTTGCAAAATAAAGAAGGGGGCAGCGCGTGGCCACCCTTCCGGGGGCACATGAGGGCGCATCTGGCCTCCGATTGGCCTGAAATTTTCACTGTTGTTCTCCTATTTTAATTACCTACAACCTTGTGTAAAAATATTTAAGGTTTGGTTCACTGAAATCTATGATTTCTGTAGAAATAGCCCCTAGTGCTCGAAACCGGGCTATAAACAGTGTTATCGAAGGGAAACGATCAAGGTGAGTGGTTCTTGTGCATGCTTCCTCTTGATCATTCTTGGTTTCATTTGTGAAAGGTTCTTATGCATGCTCATTGATTCCTATTTATCACTCTTGGTTTCCACTTGTGGATGGTTGTTTCTTACATCTCATTTTTCCCTATTTTCAAGCATTTCTTTCCTATTTTGCTTGCATCACGAAGTTTGTTGTTGTGGTTCGTCGATGGGATTGAACATGACTACTCTTGCTCGTAGCTTGTGGGTTGCATATCATATTTTTCTTGGTTTGTGCACCGTGCCTACGGGTGAGCTACTTGATATTCCTTAGTTTGTACATATTCCTTCTACTTTGTCTTCAACATGTTGCTTGGTGATAGTTGCTATTGGTGGATCGAGAACTTGTACATGATGACTTGGAGGCTTGTTGGTGGAACATCACGATGATCGGGGGGGAAGGGGGAATCTCGTGTGCAGATGTGGGGCCGTGCCTAGAGGTGAGGCTGAGGGATTGGACCATGATCACGTGCCTAGAGGTGGGGCTTAGCCTAGAGGTGAGGCTGAGCTATTTCACACAAGTGCCAGCAAGGATGATGGTGACTCGGGGAGACTTCCTATTATATTGTATTTTGCTCTTGCATGCACTATTTCTTTCTTTCCAGTCACTTAGATGTAACAATCTAACTCGGGTGTTTCACACCCCTGGGACATTCATCGTCCTAGCTTTGTCAGAAGTATAAAGTGTTTCAGGTTGTAGATCAAAGGGTGGGCAAGGAGGTGGAGCTTCGCTAGCTTTGGGATTTTGGTTTCATTATGCACCATTGTAACCTAAAGTAATATATTGTGAATAGCAGCTAGGGTACTCGAAGTTTGTAATAAAAGGATGCCTTACAATTGTACTACATTAATAGGTTGTGTCCTTCTAGAGTACTGAGAGTCTTTTACATTTCTTGTACTTGGAAATGAAATCTAGTGGAAACCCTTTATTTAGCTTTGATTAAGCTTGCAGGTTCGATCCAATGCTTCCGTTGGTAAGGGTTTCCATAATGCCCAGGGTGATGTTAACTTATATTTGATATCATTGTGTATTTGGAAAAGTGGGCGTTACACAAATCAGATGGAAAAAGGGGCAGAGAAACTAGAAGAAGAAGGCAACAATGAGAGAAAGAAATTTCAAGCAAAAAAGGAAGGAAAATAGCATAATTAAAGTCTAACATAGTTAGGTAAGTGGGATAAACAATTAAAAGCTTTGTATGGTTAAATTATAAGTTTTACACGGTTGAATTTTATTATTTTGGATTGCAATCTCATTATCTGCCTGTAAAAAATATTACTTTGCAGTGAGAGAGCTTGGAACCGATTATCTACAAGCAAGTTCTAAACCCCCTTGACATATTCTCTATTTCCCATGTGAGTCCCTGCTATTTGGTGTAATCTAACCCCTCCCTTACTTTGATTCGGCTCCTCGTATTAGTCATGTAAATACGTGTGGTAACTATTTTATAATTTGTGAGTTGTTGGTGAATTGTTGACAGTGGTTTTAAAGTCAAATATAAGACTCTCCGTGATATTCATTTCTAATCGCCACAGGGCTTTGTATCGCATCGTTTCCTTGAGAATGATGTTGAACCGATGTGGGACTAGGTTCTTAGAGAGTTGGGAACACTCAGTGTGGTTAGGGAAATATTGATGTGTCCACTTGGTTGTCTCACATGGTGGCGGGGGTCAACCGACCAGCTCTCGCCTAATCTTTAATATTACCGAGTCTTCTAAACCAGTTAATAATGAGATTGATGATGGACTTGTCCTTAATCCTAAAAATGAAGAGGCACAAATACTCACGCTATACGGATGTTAGTGTTGGTGCCTTAATACTAGATTTAGATGACATCTCACGTTTATAATTATGGGACTAAAGATGTAATTCTTGCAATATGTAATAAAATATGTTTTCATATTTTAAGATCAATCTTCATTCATAGCTCTCCAATCATTATATATGAATGAGTCACTTAGATTTCCTGTTGAAGGTTTTATTCTTAAGTATTAAGAATATGTGATAATTAACCTTTGTAATAAGAATATCTTAATGATAATTCCCAATCCTTAGACTTCTCAGAATGTGACAATGATTTGTCAATTACGAACTAACACATGGGATACTACATTTGATTGTTATAAAATGCTAATGATAAAGGATGGTAAGTCATATGCCATATCTATGAGATGAATATAGTATACATGTGGGTAGATGTTAGTGGAACACTTACTGAATGTGACACACGTGATAGATCACATGATTGAGAGGATCTATGATTTATCACAGACTTCGATTGTGTTTTTGGTCTTTTTGACCGAAGGCAACACAATTGTCTTGTGTGTCAATGCCATGGAATTTCGGTTACTAAGAACAATTCGGATACCGAGTGGGAGATGCATTGTGTGGTCTCTGTGCAGTGGCATATGGAGGCAGATGATTACTAATGGGATCCATCGACCTTCGGCATGAGGTAAACATGTAACGACCCGAATCTTTCAGGTTAAAGAGCAAGGAGGTTATGTGCTGCATTTCAATGGTTATTTTCGAGAAAAATAGAATTCTTATGTGAGGGTTAAAAGGACTTGATGAGGTGTGGCTAGGTGGTAAGGGGAAAACAACTATGTCATGCCAAATGATAGGAAGATGAATTGAGGAAATTGTATTCAGATATGTCAAAAGGAAATAAGTGTGCATGCATTCGAATGTGTGGCAAGGAATGAGGATGGGATATTTGAATATGGAGAAGCCTTATTAGGATATGTGGAAGTCCTATTCGGATATGTAAGGCTATGAATTCGGATATAGGAAGTTTATTTAGATATGATTAAAGAGAAGAAGAGGGAGGCCTATTCGGATCAATGGAAACCATATTCGGATATATGGGAGCTTCATTCGGATATGCCAAGGAGTGTTTGGATATGTCAAAGGAAAAGAAGAGTGCATGTATATTCGGATGGTATGAGGAGTATTCGAATATGAGAAGCCTCATTCAGATATGAGAGACAAATAGGAGGAGCCGTATCCAAATATGGAGGGTTCTATTTGGATATGGCCAAGGAAAAAGGGAAGACATCTAGATACCTCAAAACCATATTCGAATATCACTCACAAAGTAAGGAAGATAGTATTATGATGGCCTAAAAGCATTCGGATGTGGGCCACGGGTCTCGTTTTCTCGTATTTCTTCCTCTAGCAAACTTTCGTGGTGGCCAAGTAAGGAGGTAAGGAGGTGTATTAATGGGGTGCCAGGGCATGAAAAATCTGAGAGGGTTAGTAGAATTTAATGATGAAGTGAATTAATTAGAGGGATGGTGAAAGATGGTGTGTGAGATGGTGAGGATGTAGTCGTGAGAAGGCTCTGGTGACTATAGATAAGAGGAAGAAGTCTTGGCAAGAGCAAGAGATCGAAAAAAAAGAAACCTCGGTAGTCGTTGGAAATTGTAGTAGAGACCAGAGGAGGCTCAAGGAAGAAGAAAGCGCCGCCAACAGTGGAGGATAGGAAGGAAAGAGGGAAGAAAAGTCAAAGAAGATCATCGCAAGCAAAACTTAAGCCAAATTCCTCTCCCTTTCCATACTTTTAAGTACTACAAGATCCATGAGTTTATTTCTTAACTTCGTTGTAACCTTCTTGAGCATGAAAATAGGGTTTGGCTCACCTTATTATTCTTTGGGAATGATGCCTCTTAGCTAGGTTTAGGCGTACGCGAGATATTGTATCATCTTACAAGAAAAGGGTTTATGGGTCACCCATCTTTGAGCTATCCTAGCTCAAGCACGCTTAACTCGGGAATTCTTTATTCACATTCAACGTAAAACGTATCCAACTGGTGTTGTTTCCTTCCTTACTATCATCGATATATATACTAGCTTCTCTAAAGTCCCTTATTGGACATGACCTTGGACTCTTGGGGTATTACATTAAGTGTGTCATGCACGAGCATTGTGTTAGATGTTTGTTATCGCATGAGCGAAGTGTAGCCTTATGCTTGGCTTATGGGGGATCTTGTATCACGTTTATGCTTACTACGCCATTTTATTTTTGTATGTGCATTACATGGTTTTGCATGAAAAGTGAATTTAAAGGTGTTGGGCAATGGGTAAGAAGGCATGCTCATCTTAGTGCATGAGTCATCTAGGCACACAATTTATTGTGTGTGGATGTTAAGTTGATGCATTATGAGGGATGTTAGCAGGGTATACTGGTTGTTGACGGTTGAGTCGCAATAGTCGATCGTTGGATATATGGGCGCCAGATATCAACTGTAGTGACAGGCCATAGACAGGCTAGGGAAGCTAGTACTGTCGGTCACCCCTCTTTGGTACAAAGTATATTTACACGACTTTGCAAGAAAAAAGAATCTAAAAGTGCATGGCAACGTTTAACAAAGCATGCTTACCTTATTGCATGAGACATTTATGCATGTAATCTATGGTGCATGTGCGTTAAGTTGATGATTCAGCGGTTTATCCACAAGATGGTTTAGTGGTGTATCCGCAAGATGTTATGATGCTTCAGCAGTTCATTCACGAGATGATTCAACGGTTTATCCGCGAGATGTTATGATGCTTTAGCGGTTTATCTACGAGATGGTTCAACGGTTTATCCACGAGATGTTAGGATGCTTCAACAGTTTATCCGTGATATGTTATGATGCTTCGACGGTTTATCCATGAGATGTTATGATGCTTTAGCGATTTATCCTTGATATGATTTAGTGGTGTATCCACGAGATGTTATGATGATTCGGCGATGTTTTCGCGAGATGTTATGATGCTTCAGTGGTGTATCCGCGAGATGTTATGATGGTTCAATGGTATATCCACGAGATGACAATTCAAATTTTAATTATGATGTTTGTCTTTACTTTGACTCATGATGTGCGTGTTAATGCATACACAGTAAATTAAGGGGAACAACTAATCTTTGTTTAAGAAAGGTGTGGCATGGAATGCATGGTACAACAACATGGTATATGTGTGATTCATTATTATTATAGAACATGAGATGTCGCACTACATTAATGTCTGGCATCTTTTAGCTACTTGTGTCTATTCTCATGTTTATGATGTCTTTGTTCTCCAATCAAGAATCCTATGATATTGTGATCATTTCCATGTTTTTCTTATGATATGCATGTTGTTTCTCTTGTTATACTTATTGAGTCTTGTGACTCACTCCCTTTTTATTTGCATCATTCCAAGTATGGGTATGGCCAGGGATAGATGAACCTAGGAGGGCTAAGAGTTGGTGAATAAGTGCTTACGTACAAGGTCCTCCCGACCTTAAAGATGCTAGGGTGTGCTGAGGCGAAGGGCCTAGTGATTTTATTTCCCGCTAAAGTTGTTTGACTGGGTCATGTCAATCCCTGGGATTATGAAAGAGGTCATATTGTAACTGCTGCATTTTTATTATGTAAAAGAATAGTGAGAAAAATGGAAAGTATTTTTATTTAAATTTTTAGTCGACACCACCTGAATTTGAGGTCGTGACAAAACATCCTATGCAATTAGTGATGGTCTTGATTGTAAAGTGTTCCAATGTCGGAAAAAGTTTCGATGTGTCATCTCAATCTCACCACACTTATTTTGGCATAGTCATTGAGTTAGTGAGTTTGCTCAGTCCATGACTCTCACTCGATCAGGATGATAATAGATGGAGGGATTATAGTACACGAGAATCAAAAGTCTAAATAGGTTATATTCTGAAGTAAGACTTCATTGCTGGTAGGATCGCCCTAACATAATGGTAGTTCTCACTCAAAGTCTTTTGGGGTACTTCGAGAAGATGGAGAGATTCTCGTTGCAGACCAAAATGTTTGGTCAACGTCTAATTGCTACTTAGTAGTGAAGTTTCACGTATATCCGGGTGTGATGGTTGACTTAGCGATTAAGGCTGAAATCGCCACTAAGAGTTAATGGCGTTTACCGTTAAGAGTTAATGGATCAGGTTCAATGATTAATTAATGAGGAGCAATCCTCAAGAGTTGACTAGCATGCCGTTAAGAGTTAACGCTGGCCTTAGTGTCATTATGAGATAATGAAAGTGTTATTAAGAGTTAATAACAGGCTTATATGTAATTTATGGAAATTTTGGATGAGGAGGCCAAAACTGTCGACAACCTTGTGAAACTGTCGATAGTTTCTGTCGACTGTGTTGACAGATTACAAGATCGTTTGTCAATTCATGAGGTGGAAAGGTTGGTGCACGTGGCAAAGGCGGACGAGGGAAGGACGGAGTGCATCCTCCTTGTCTCATTTATGTTCCCAGCCCGATTTCCATGTCCCTTGTCGGTTGTGAGAAGATTTGGGCGGCTAGGGTTTTGGGAATTTGATATATAAGCTAAATGGGAGAAGAAAAAAAGGGTAATCTGTTGCTTTTGATTTCTCCCAACCCATGCCCGAATCCTTCTCGGTCTAGAGAGCTCAAAAGACTCTCTGATTACCCTCCTTCCATTGCTCATCTTGCTTCCTCATAACTATCGTAGCTCATTGTTCTTGATAGTGAAACTATCAATCTTGAGAAGCATCTCTTCTTTAGAACCCATTTCGTTTTATCCATAATCTCTCTTACTTTTTCTGTCAAGCACAAAGAGAGAGTAGTGGGATTCACTACCTCACCGGAGCATGGACCCGATAGGCCCCTCGTAGCTTCAGGGGACAGTTTTGGTCTAACCAAATAGAAGTTTGGGAGTTGTCTTTTTGGAGTAAGTGTTGCTGCCTCGAGTGGATTTCAACCCTACATCATCCTTCAATAGTTAAAATGTAATATAACTAAACCCCCTATGACATGGTTTGGATTTAATATGCATACGGACATTGGAAACAAGTCTTACAAGGTGTTTTTCATTCTTGTTTCCGCTGCTATCTTTGATGTTTTCGAAAATCGTTTTTGAAAATGGCATAAACCCTTGCATTGGTACACCTATTAATGGTATTCCTCTTCAAGGAGGATTTATACCCTGACCCTAAGACCACATGAAATATTAACATGGTGACCTATAAGTATTAGGCTGGAGCCTAGAGCCACAAGTGTGTTGTCACCATACAAACATGGGTTTAGTGATGTATGACGTCAACTGGGGGTGTTAAATGGTGTGACGGTGGCACAATGGGTGTGGAATTGTGTGTTATGCCAAAGAGGACAGTGTGTTGTCAATAAATACTATGAGATAAGGTATTAGGCATGTCACTGTTGAACATATTGACATATGTGAGCCTACAGGCCACCTGCATCTTATGATCGTAAGCAAGAGTCATACATGAAGTAAATTATAACATGGGGTATACTACATGAAAAGAAATGTAAAAGGGAAACATGTTTAGTCGAAATGACATGATGTGATCACATATTTGTGGCACGTCATGATATATTGATACTAGCGATAATGCACCTATTAATGTTGCGCGATAACATGACCCCAAGACAGGGATATCCAAATTTCTATAGACTCTGTGGATAACCGAGGGAGATACGGCTAGTCAAATTCTCCTAGGTTGAAGCCTAGATAAGGGTGGGTGTTGGTCCATTGAGTTGACATGACATCTTTATGTATGAATTTGGCATATGGAATACACATTAATGCATGTTGTGTGTGAGCAAATGATTAAAAGGATTGCGTCCTGATATTTCTATATATATATAGCATGAGGTGCGTGAACACATGACTATGTCATGACATATCTTTATATAAATATTTGACCTACAAAGTGCTCATAAGTGCATGTGGTATAGGTAGTTGTGTGTTTATCAAGTCTGTATCATAGCATGAACGTCAGATGTGATAACACATTGAATTGTGTATTATGTGTTGGGACATGGCACGAGCCATAAGGTGGTATAGTGGAGCATGGTCCTATATGTTACGCATAGACGCTTGGTATCGTAAAGTATAATGTGAGTATATGGGGCGGTGAATCATAGTATGGTCATCTCTCTTGTAGCGGGGGCTATAATTCTATCTCACTTCAATTTCCTCCTATTCCCTTTTTATTTTAGATATACTTATTGATCCTTACGGCTCACCTTGTTTTTAACATCATTTTAGGTGTGAAAGCTGACATCGAGGACGGACTCATGTCGTAGCGGCTCTAGGAGGCTACGTGTACAAAATAATCCCAGCCGAAAAGATCTCTAGGGATGAATTATAGGCAAGGTTAGATGTTGTAATTGATTAGACATGATTGTTGGAGACTCTATTGTGTGTATAAGATATCCCCAAACTGTGTATTTGTAATTATTTTGCTACTGATGATGTAAATAAAAGTTGAGAAGAATTTTGGGGTGTTACAATGCGGGTGAGAATCCCTACACAGAACCTTGGAAGAGGTTTTGATCGGGTCTCGCAGAGGTAGTTTTAATTGAGTCTCTTAGAGGTGTTGGCACATAGGTGCAGACATGTGGGCACATGGATGCTATCATGGCACCCCTGGGTGGCCCCCACCCGGGGGTGTTGGTGACATTGGCATGTGCGAGCACGTGTGGGGACATGTGCGGGCACGAGCGAACACGTGTACGTGGGAACAAGGGCCCAGGCTCGCAGAGGGACATACGCAGGCACGTTGTTGCACAAGTGCAAGGCTAGTGCGACACCCCAAAATGGCCTTCACTCGGGGGTGCGGCCACATGGCCTTGCGAATGGATGGTCCCCTGTGTTCTGAAAGTGAGGCAAGGCCAGGCGCAAGAGCCACGCCACTCCTTCCACCCTGGGTGACCCCCACTCGGGCTGATCCAGCTGCCATGTGGTGCATATTCGGGTCGCCACGTGGCACTACATCTTCTTTTCAATTTTTTAGTTCATTTTCATGTTGCTCCAATATTTTATCAAGCGTAACACTTAGTTTGTTAACCGTGTCTGTCAGTCTCTAAGACTTACAATAAGTCTCTCAGAGCTCTTTTTCTACCGTTTTGACTTTTTTCTCACCATTTCTGAAGATTTTTCCAATTTCACAACAACGACTTCCTAGTTTTCTTGATGAGTTTAACTCTTTGATCTTCGTCATTTGAAATGGACCTAGTCTCAGGAGGATTAACATTTTATTTCTTGCCATTGTTTTTCTATTTTACCATTGATGTTGTCTCTCTAATCTCTCGAAAGTTTATTTTTCATTACATGGTGTTAGCTCTCGATTTTTTGGAAGCTATTTTGCAACCTCTTCTGTTTTTCTCAGTTGGCATAATTAATTCTTAGCATCTTAGAAACCAATTTGCAGATTTGCAGCTTCCCAAAAGCCATTCTTTTCTAGTCCTTCGTCGTGATTTTTAGTCAGTCTTGCCTACCACCATCATACTTTGCAGCTACCATTGTCAACAGTCTCCCTTGGTCGTTATCTCTTTCTTCTTCCGTCGTAGCCTCTTCTTAATGGTTCTTACCTTTTCTTATAATATATAATATAATATATATATATATATATAACATAATGTCTAACAACTTCTCACCCCCCTCCCAGCTTCCACGAGAAATTTTATAATATATATATATAATATGAAAAATAATGCCTCCTGATTTATTTTTCCCCAAGCTTCCACAATAAGCTTTTTCTTATAATGTGTGTGTGTGTATATATATATATATAATATAGTACCTCTCCATCTTCTTTCCAATTTCCTTTCTTTTCATTCATATATGTGTAAAGCAAGAATTGAAAAAGGAAAAAGTGGTAGGTGTAGAAAAATTAAACGAAGCAGTAGACTATTAATGAAATCATCACATACATGTATATTATATAGGCGATTTGTGAATTTGCGGCCTCCCAAATTCTGAATTCTACCGACTTGTTTGGTTCTTGCTTCTTCCATGCAAGGTTTTCTCTTCCAATTGATTTGATTCAGCTTCTTATGGATTGAAATCATGTGAGAGCCATTGTAGTATTTATAGGCTTTTTGGACGTTTCCCATAGACAATATCAATTGTTGTTATCAAAATATAACAATTATTTTATTTGACTAGAAATATCATCATCCAACCGCATAAGCTTGCAAGAAAGAAAACAATTGAAGTACACGAGAAGGTCCCCATGTAAACACTCAGATGCTTAAGTCAAACATTGAAGATGATAAAGGTCGTATTGAAATAGTATAAGAGATGTACCTTTTCTAAAATGAGTGTCTGCTTATTTATAGAGGAGTATAGAATAATTCTAAATAGTTTAAGATTAGAATTCTTATAGAAAACGTTTATCTTGACATTCTGAAACCCGTTAGGATTAGAATTCTTACAGATAATTTCTATCTTGATATACAGGATTAGGATTTTTACAAAAAACATTTATTCCCATATTCCGAAATCCTTTCAGAATTATAATTATTTATATATAATTGATTGTCCCTTTCGTAGATCTTTAGAGGGATTTTCAAATATCGAAGTTATCTAGTTTGCGTATTGTGTGGGACCCTCTGCTCTTTATTTTCGAGAAAATTTACACCTTTTAGCCTAAAGAGTTATTTTGGGCTTTCAAGCTTTTTTGGTCACTAATGGGCTTTTGCCTATAATAGAACACTTAAGATTTTACAAATAATGGATTACAAAAACATGTATGTCAAAAGACTTTTTCAAGGAATCGATGGTCTTTCTTTAACTAAACAAGTTCCCTAGGATGGTTTAAAACATTATGAATACATTTGGTTAACTAGAAGTGACCCTTTGGTCAACTATTTGATGACTAATGTATAGATTGTGATTTGAGACAACATTAGTTGACCAAAATGGGCAGAATAGTCAAATAAACTAATGCACAATGATATCCTTAACGTTGTGTTGGGATTTGGTTGAAGTAGTTGTCAACCAAACTCACCAGTTTGAGAAATTTTAAGGGATACATTCTTTTTATCCTAAGTTGGTCAACCAAAAATACCCATTCGATCAACCATCCTCGCAAGCAAAGAAAACTTTAGTTTCTTCTGGAAAACTATTTTTAATATTGACAAAATCCTTTAACAAAATAGGTTTGCAATATATTAAGATGATTATACTAGAAATATATTTTGACCAAAAAAAAAAAAAAGACTTGTTTTTTTTTTTTTTATCGAATGTAAATATGTATATTGACAAAAAAAAATGTACAGAAAATCACTGGGCATACTTGGGGTACACAAAGATTAAAAGCTACAGACCCATAGCTAGAAACTCATACTAGACTAAAACATAAGAATACAAAGTAAACATAGTTTTGTATACAAAAGTTTTAATCCTACTAATAATGGTCTCAACACATGGCTTCATGCCTTCAAAAACCGCTCTGTTATGCACGTTCCAAACTTCATAAACAGTAGCTGCCAAGGCCATTCTTTTGACTCTACTCTGTCATGAGGATCCTTTGGCTTTATGCTTCATCCATTTCATCGCACCAGTGAAGGCTGTCATGGACCAAGATATTCCCAGCCAGCCATGAATTCTATTCCATATAGAGGAGCTTACCGAGCATTGAAAGAGCAAATGAAATAATTTATCACCAGCTGAACTTCAAAGCGAGCAAGCATGATCAATATCAAGATACAACAACTTATCCTTTGTTAGCAGTTTCGCTTTGGCACACAGTTAACGAATAAATGCCTGCTTCGTAATCAGATTGGATTTCCACACAACAGATGTCTAACCTATTCTTCGCCCCTTGGGCCAAAAATAAACATACGCAGCTTTTGTATTGAAGGACCCATTAATATTCCAGCTAGATAATATATTCTTAGCCTCACCATAGGACCTTCCCGAACTTATCAAAGTATCTCTAATAATCATCAGCTTTTTGAATATAGAGGAATTGTCCTTCTTATTCTCACGCTCCCAAACCTCTTTCATGCTTTGGTAAACAAATATCCTTCCAAGGGACCAAGGATACCTTAGAATTCCAAAGGAATTAATAACTGAATATGGGACATTAAGGATTGAGAGCCAAAAGCATTTTGTCCCTTGCAAAATTGCTTGAATAAGCTTTGTACGCCCTGCATAAGATAGGGAAGATGCAGTCCATGCATTGATGTTATCCGGAATTTTATTAATCAAATGAGCATAGTAACTAACTCTAAGCTTTTGAGCTGCTAAAGGAATACCCAAGTACCATAAAGGCATGCTGCCCTGCTGAAACCCAGGAATATTGAGAATATCTCGTAAGTCATTCTCTTAAATCCCAAATGAAAAAATATTTGACTTCCTCATATTAGCTGACAGCCTTAATTTAGCTCCAAAATCTGTGAGGTAGTCCATGAGGATCCTAACTGATATTGGATCGCCCCTAGACATAAGACTAATATCATCCGTGAATGCAAGATGCGAAATTTGCAACTTGCCATTCTTGGGATAGGGATTAAATTTTGAATTCTTAGCAGCATAATTTAAGGCTCTCGACAAGTACTCCATGCAAACCACAAATATGAAAGGTGAGATCATATCTCCTTGAAGAAGGCCTCTAGCCTCTTTGAAGAAACCACTCAAGCCATCATTCACAATAATCGAATATGATGGAGAAGAAATACACTCCATGATCCAATCAACAAACAAAGAAGGGAAGCCAATACCCAAAAGAACTTGTCTAATGAAGCTCTAATTCAAAGAATCATAAGCCTTACATAAGTCCACCTTAATCAAGCATCGAGGTGAAATTCTTTTACGGCCATATTTTCTCAAGAGCTCTTGCACAAGGTGGACATTGTTGAATAAACTCCTACCTTCCACAAAAGCAACCTACGCATGATCCACAAGAGAGCTTAGAACAGTGGCCATCCTAGCAGCTAAAATTTTAGAAATTACCTTGTAGAAGACATTACAATAAGAGATAGGCCTATAATCTGTAACAGACTGAGCATGAGTTGATTTCGAAATCAAAACAATAGCCGTGTGATTAGCTTTCTTTAACAGAAATCTCGAAGAGAAAAATTCCTTCACAGCCTGGGAAAACAGTGGACCCACTATACTCCAAGCTCTCTTAAAGAAACACGAGGAGTATCCGTCTAGCCCCGGAGCCTTATCTTCCCCAATATCAAAAAGGGCTCGCTTAATCTCCTGATCAGAGATATCACCAATAAGCCCAAAACACTAATGATCTAAAACAAGGGGGTCAGATCTGATAATACTCAAATCAATAGGCTCACACAAAGAAGATGACCCCAAAAGCGATTTATGAAAACGAACAAACTCCTCGGCAACCTGCTCACTGGAAGAAGTAGGCTCCACATCAGCTTTGATCACCATAGGAATACTATTCTAGCGAGAATTCCTCTTAACTAAATCATGAAAAAATTTAGAGCTTCTATCACTAAGCTTCAAATAAGCACACTTGGCTTTTTGCTAATAAAACATACTCTTAGCTTCCAGTAGAAAACTGGACTTTCTCCTAAGCATGGCCATATTTCTCTAGACCTCCATATCTTGCGGCTAATTTTGGAGAATTAATTGAGCTTCTTCCAACTCCTTGCCAACCTACTCTACTCTAACAGAAATATGGGAAAAATGATTTTTATTTAACAACTTGTGGTGGCCTTTTAGGGGCTTCAGCTTTTTACACAATATAAACTGATTGGATCCAACAATACTCTGATCCCACACCGAATGCACAATAGGGATGAACTGTGATAGGTTTAAAATGCTATGGCACCAACCCAAGAGGGGGGTGAATTGGGTTATTTAAAAGTTAGCTTGAAAACTTGAAATTTTTTTCAAAACAAATAAGACTGTAATGCAAGTGAGGATTATTGAAATGCTTGAAATAATAAATGAAACAAAAAGCATAAGTAAGAAATGAACACAAGGATTTATAGTGGTTTGGCTTGAACCAAGCCTAATCCACTACCTTAACTCCTTACTAAGGATTTTGAACTCAATTCACTAAAACACCCTACTTAACCAAGTAGGCTCTCTTGTACAAGGCTAGGAAATTACAAACCTCTTACTTATATAAGCAAGCCCTCTAGCACTTAACTAGGTATTTCAAACCATTGCTTCAAAAAGCAAGTCTTCTAGCACAACAAGGTAGGAAATACACAATTTCAACAATAAGTGAGAATCTAAGAGATGAATCTCTTAATTACAAGATCTCTCAAAATACAAAACAAGCTTGAATGAATTGATACAAATTTAGATCAAAGCCTTCAAGAGAGAAAATTATGAAAGCACAAATACAATTGAGAAGGATAATAATTTGTAAACTCACTTCACTTCATTCTCATCCATTAGACACTTTAAGATCATCCGTGACTTGTATTTATAGACATCCTACAAGCTTCAACCAAAACTAGTCGTTGGAGAATTTTTGCAAAACAAATTGTCAATAGAAGCATATAAACTGTCGACAGAATAGGTTTAGAAATGAAGAACTGTCGACTTAATAAAGAAAACTGTCGACAGTTGCCCTTGCAATATTACTGACTGTCGACAGTTTCTTGCCAAATTGTTGACAATTTCATATAAACTATTAACAGTTTTATGTAAACTGTTGACAGTTGCTTATAAACTGTCGACAGTTTCATTTAATGCACTCAAAAATATTTTTTTTGATTTAAAAGATATTTTATTTAAAATTCATTTTGAATCAATTAAAAACACAATATTCTAAAATACCATAAGAAATTTTTCACAAAATATTTTGGCATTGTATTTAATTTTCATTTAACAATTTTGATCAAATAAGAAATATAATATTTCAATTGTCATCAAGATTTAATTGTATGATGAAATTAATTTTGGTGTTTAATAAAGCATATAAAAAAAATTTAGAGCACCAAGATAATAACCATAGATAAAATAATTTTATCATCAAGATGTAATTGATTTTTATCATCTAAAGAATATCAAAGACAAAATATCAATCTATCAAGAACATAAAGATGGTCTTTTTCCTTTAGAAAATTTTTGCTTCATTTATTCAATGGTTCAAAACCAATTTATAAAAATCATTTAGGAGAATCTTTTAAATCTTAATTCTTATTTGTGCAAATCTCCATTTATAGAAAATTATAGATAATTTGGTTTTCATTTTAACAAAGCACTTGAAATTGATTTTTGTTTTCAAATTATATACTTTGATTTAGAGTATAAAACTATTTAATATTTTTTATTTTCAAAACTAAACACAAGAGTAAAACATCAAACTACTCATTGTATGCCCACATATTAAAAAATTTGAAGGATCTTTTGGGAGGCAAGACTTGCTAGAAAAGTGAAACAACAAAGGGAGTGGTCCGACAAACACCTAGCAGGTAGAAAATTTGCTTGGCCAAACAACCCCTCAATAAGCCATTTTTTGTTAATGAGAACTCTATCCAGCTTGGAACAAACCGTGTTGTTAGACCAAGTATTGAGAAAACCAATAAAAAGCCATATCCGACAAACCAACTAAAAGACAACAATCTGAAAAATCTTTGACTTCATAGGCTATGATAGCTCGACCAGTAACCCTATCAAAATCCTTCAACACAGAGTTGAAATCCCCAAGCAACACCCACGGCCCCAAGCATTGATGCGTTAAGCTAGCAATATTACTCCATAATTATCTCCTACTAATCACAAAATGAAAACCATAAACAACACTCATATGGAAAACAGTTGAGGAAATCTTACACTTCACTATGCAGTGTATAGCTTGAGGTGAGACATCAAGAGGCTAGACATCCACTATAATAGGATTCCAAAATAACAAAATCCTCCCAGCAGCATGCGAAACGAAATTATTCAACTGCAACCATCCTTGAAATTTATTTCTGATGATTCTCTTTAATTTCTCCAGATTGAGTTTTGTTTCCAGAACACCCATAATATCAAGTTGATGTTGCTTCATGAAGCTTCTCACTCCATTTTACTTTAGAGGGTATTTAAGCCCCTAATATTCCAACAGGAAATCTTCATGATGATGAAGAAAGGGCTTGGCTACCCTTTGACCCATCCGAGTTTATGGCTAAAGGAACCTACTTCTCTTCATGCTTCTTCTGCTTTAACCCCCCTTGAGGTTTTATCTTACTCCTCCCCTTAGGGAGATCCACTTTACTGGCTGAATCCTTAAGCTTAGTAGTTTTCTTTTTCTTTTTTAGCAACAATTTGAAAAAGGCCTTCGTTATCTTCTGAAGCATTCAACAGATCATAAAAAATGCCTCTGCACATTTTCCCTTTCCTTAGGCTCTTCAGGCCTCTTATTGGACTCATCTAGCGCACATTGGTGTTTTTCCTTCACCTAGCCGCTTGGCTCTTTAATTTCTAGATTTTCGCTAGCCTTCCTATTAACTAGATCCACCCGACTTGCCTCCCACCCTGAAGCCACAGACACACTGTTATCTTCTGAAGTCTTAGAATTTTCATGACCTTCAAGGCTCTTCTCCTTACAAGCTGGGTCCATAGGAACCTCCTGTTGGACCTTACACTATTTAGCAGTGTGCTTAAATGTCCTACACCCGGATCAATACCTTGGCTCCATTTCGTAGATAACCTTTTGGTACCATATCTTCCCAAATGGCATCCTCATACAAACCTCCCTCACCGGCTCCTTCAAAGCATCAACCTCAACAAGAACTCGAGCATAAGCAATTTTTTCCTTTGTAACTGTAAGCCATCCGTAGCCACAGGCTTGCCTATCTTAGACGCTATCTTGCTTGAGATCGTTGGGTTCTAGCAAGTTAGGGAAAGCTTGGGGAGGTTAATCCACACAAGCACCTCATTATCCCTCTTAACATCAAACTAAAAATCCTCCAACACGACTTTCAGCAACAAGGGTCTCCCAAACACAAAATATGGGCCTCTCTTAAACACACTGTCTCTAGCTTGCGAATCTTTAAACCGAAATACAAGCTATCCGTTGGGGTGAGCCACATAGGTATAGCTAACCCCCCACAACTCACAAATCTTTAAGAGAGTAGTTTTTCCAAGGAACTTACAAGAAAAATACCCGATCAGACAATATCCCCAGGCTTTGACGACGTCATCAAGCTCATGAGCTTTAATAACAAGCTCATTCGATTGATCGTTAATGGTCTGGAGGTTAAATCCCTGGTCTAACTGTCTGTTTTTGCGAAAAAGAGCTACCCATAGATCTTTCTTTTCCGACCGAGTTGGGATAACCAGCGGAGCTTCCTGCTGAAAGCTCAACACAGTTTTTGACGTTGTATCGTTCTCGCCCAGCGTCCGTGAAACGCTTGACGAACCAGCTATGGATTTGTAGAGGCTCTCAAGATGCCCTTTATCATTTGACCCTAGTAACCCCCTCACGAACAGTAGGAATTAAATTATGGGTAATTGAGGTAATGTTGAATTTAATAATTCTTGCAGTTTATTATGTTAGATTTTATTAAAGAAACGTGGAGCCATAGTTTTTGTCTTTCGAATACTTTAAATAGTTTAAAGAGGAATATCCAAGGCAAGTTCTTATTTCTTAATTTTTTAAATCACAAGTTATTTCCTTTTCTTACAAGTTCTATTATTCATCCAGTAAGCTTGCTCTTCGAAGTTCAATGTGCTCCCTTAAATCCATCTTAAATCTTGTTCAAAAGTCTAAATAGGGTTTGTATCACTCTATTTTTCTTTAGGAATGATGCTTTATTGAGGACATGCAAGGGTTTGATGTTGTCTTCCATGAATGTTACTCTCTTGTGTATGTTTCTTCGGGTAATCATGTGTCATTTATATGAGAAGTCATTTTAAATATGTATGTTGTGATGATGCATAGAACATGTGCATGAAAAGGGTTTTAAAATATTAAAGGCTTCATGATGCGCATAGCGGACAAGTCTGCAAGATATATCTGCAGAGAAAGGTTCGGCTCAGAGAATGACTTCAGTCCCATGTTTATGATATGAACTTTGGTCCCATGTTTATGGTATGGACTTCGTGTGACGCCCCGTTCCCACTTGCGGGTGCCACTCGTGAACAATTACCCGAATCGTCCACCTGCTCGGCCTTTGGTGAAGGGCGGACCATGTTTCAAGACGAAACGTCCTAGGTGGGAACTAGGCTCGTCCTTCCCTCCTCTCATCCCTAGGATTCACTAGCGGAATTAGGCTTTAACCACACCGCATTGGCTATAAAGAAATCACTTTAAAATGCCCAATCACCATTTTTCGTACTTGTTTTAATTTTTCTTCTTTCCAAGAAGTTCACCGGGCTCCTTGAAATTCACAAGCTCAATCAATACATTGATTTCACCAATTTTGGAGGAAAAACTCATCATTTTCAATTTTTCAAAATTTTGGCTTTATTATTCAAAATGCCCGAAAAATCCCTTTATTTTGAAAATTCCTCTGGGGCCCAAAATCAATTAAGAATTACCCCAAAATCCCCAATTTTTCAAAATTTAAAAACAAATTTGGCCGACAGGGCTCGTGAAGCAACCTGGGGCCCGCGCCCCCATGCCCACGCGCCCCTGCGCACCTGTGTGTGGCCGCCTGCTCCCGCACACGCGCGCCAGCTAGCGTGGCCCAGGGCGCCCCCAACACTGTTATTGCTGCCTCCTGTTGCCCTCTTCTTCATTTCTAACTTTTTTTTTTCTTTTCCTTGGGCTTTTATACCCATATTTTTCCAGAATTCACACCTCAAATAAATGCATTAAAAATCTCCACATTTCACCTCCAAAAGCCTCATTTCACCACAAAAATTCATATTATTTTTACTTCTTTGGTGCTTCCCACAACATACACCAAAAATGAGATTTCACCACAACTTAGGCCTCAACATGCCATAAGCCAATATCTCACTTTAAAGTAAAATCAAACACTCCCAAAATATAAAATACACACATGATCTTAGGCTTTAACAAGCCATTACCAACCAAATACATTACATTACATAAATCAAATGTAACAAAATAAGCTACCCTAAGCCATACAATACACTTGAATCTTCATTTCCATGCTTCCACATGCCATTCCACCATTGCCTTTACTTTACCATGCTTTCACAACCTACATGTGAGGGTAAAAACCTCATGAGCTATTAAGCTCAATAAGGGTGCAATGCAAAATAAATATGAACATAACAAAATTATATGATGCCAAATGGATGCAAGTATGGTTAAGTCTCTTTGCCCTCACAACCCACAAAGGTTAGAGGCATCAACCTACCATTTCAACCACGTTCCCAAACTAACCTATGGCCATAAGTCTCATGAACACAAAAGAACATGCCAAATGCAACATATACATTTATGAACCATACTTACTACACATTGCAAGGCCACCCTCCCATGGGGCCATCCCTTATCTCTTCTTGAATCTTCAAATCTTCATTTCAAGAGAGCTTCCATCATCACCTTCTCCCATCTAAGATGGCATTCAAACAAGAACTCACTTTACATTCAAGCATACTAAAATAAAGAGAAGAAGGAACAAAGCTTACCTTGATCCCTTACTTCTTCTTCTTCACTTTTTCTTCCATGGGAGACTTCCTTATCTTTCCTTCTTTCTTTCTTTCCTTCTTTATTTCTTTCTCCAAATGGCCAAAGGAAGACAAGTCCTCCTCACTTGCCCTTAAATACTACCCTTTCCCATTTTCAAGAATGGATCTCCACTATTCATTAAAAGCACAATCCATGTGCTTAAGGAGAATTAAATCTCCACCATTCATTTCAAATAAACAAGTCTCCTCTCTAGGAGAAAGCACAATCCATGCTCTTTATCTTGATTAATCTCATCCATTGGATTATTTTTCCTCTTCAAGACTTAAGCACAACCATTGGATCACTTGAAAATTTCCTTTTATTTCCAATTAATTTATTTTTGACTATTTTTCAACCATCACACTTGAGAGACATAATTAATTTCTTTTCCACTTAATTTAATGGGACCATTTTCCACCATTAATGCATGACTAATTCATTTTCTTTTGAATTTTTCTTTTAATCCAACACCATCATGCCTCTCATTAAATGCTTGAAAGACTAAAATAATTTCTTTTTACATTTAATTAAATCACCCCATTTATGCTTGAACAAGACTTTGCCAAGTGTCACTTTTTAAACCCATACTTGGCTCCCAAGTTCTCATCTCATCAATCCATGTGGCATTACCACATTTATCTACAAAATTTATGGAAATTCAATTATTTCTCATATACTTGAATATTCTCCTTTTTCCCTATTTTCCATAATTTAATTCCTTTATAGAATTTCATTCCAAATTACCAAAATACCCTTTGTAAATTATTAATCCCATATATCTCCACATACATACCAAATTAGGATTTAATTCACTTACATCCCTAACTCTACATAGGAATTATTCCCAATTTACCAAAATACCCTTTTATTGGACTTCACTATCCAAATTACCAAAATGCCTCTCTCATAGGGCACTAATATTCTCAAGGATCCATCACCTTCTCAAGGGTATTTTTGAAAATTTCACACTTCCTTTCTTATTCTCTTAACACCGGGATTACTGGGTGTTACACTTCGGTCCCATGATTATGGTTTTTAAAAGATTGCATAAAAGTACAAATGCATTTTTCATCATGTTACCAAGAAGAGTGGTGAAAAAGGGTATGACGTGAGTGCCATAAATGTTATTCATGATCCTTATTGTTTCTTGATACCCATGATTCTCATGCTCACCTTTTTTCAGTTATACGTGTTAGGTCTTGTGACTCATATTTACTTGCATCATTTCAGGTTATGGAAGGGAAAGTTCAGGGCAAGTTCAGTGGTGTCAGATCTTTGTCAGTAGATATGTGTACATGACTCTCCCAACTAAAAAGATCTTGAGCATGTGTTGGAGACAGGGGCGCTGGTGTCATGTTTTATTGTGGTTGTCAATATGTTTTAGTATAGTGTTGCCCCTGAGGTATGTATTAACGATTATTTATGCTTCCGCTGTTGTGAAAGGAGATTGGTATCAGAATATTGTGTAAGAATAAAAGAATTTATTTGGTATGAAAATTTTCGGTCATTACAAATATTATCCTCAAGTTCCCCATGTAGAAATGTCATCTTCACATCCAACTACTTGAGTTTAAGATCTTGAATGACCATAATACCAAGTAATACTCGAATTAAACTATGTTTCACAATTGGAGAAAATACATTTATGAAGTCAAGACTTGGAATCTAGCTATAACTTTTTGCAGCTAGCCTCACCTTATACCTTTCTTCTTCAACTCGTAGTGTACTTTCTTTCTTCTTAAATAACTATTTGCACTAAACAACTTTCTTACCCTTTGGTAATTTCACTAAACTCCAAGTACCATTTTTGTATAAGAATTCAATCTCTTCATGCATGGTCATCATCCATCTCCCAAAATCAACACAATTAACTACCTTTGAATAAATAGAAGGTTCCTTACTACAATTAATACCTTTGGCCACACTTAGAGCATAAGTAACAAGATCCACATTAGGATACCTTTGAGGAGGTCTAATGTTTCTTTTGGGTCTTTCTTGTAATAAAATATTGTGATAGAACACACCCAAATTAGAACTCGAATGAAGACCTGAATTAAATTGTGATGAGGGCTCTAATGTAAGTCTTGCCCCAATTTCTACTAGCCTGTGTCACTAGGTCATTTGGAGACAAACAACAAAATATAACAATTTTGTCAAATATAACATTTCCACAATTATAAATTTAAATACTTCTAAATCCTATAATTTATAACCCTTCACACCATATTTGTAACTAAGAAAAATACATGTTCTAGATCTTAGTTCCAATTTTCTATCATTGGCATGTACATATGCAAGACATCCAAAAAAATTTAAATCAGAATAATTTGCATGAGTATTAGACTATACCTCTTCTAGAGTTTTCTTGTCAAAAGCAATAAAAGAAGAACAGTGAACCAAAAAGTATGCATTACTTGCAACCTCAACCCAAAATGACTTCGGTAATCCAAAATTGGGAAGCATGCAATGCACTTTCTCCGTCAAAGTTCTATTCATACGCTTGGCTACATGATTCTACTGCAAGGTACTTGAAACTATTAAATGTCTCAGAATTCCTTCTTTCCTACAAAAATCATTGAATTCCTTTGAATAAAATTATCAGTCATTGTTAGTGAGAATGTGTTTTATTTGCCTCTGTCTATTTTTCAATCATAGTCTTCAATTGTTTAAATGTAGTAAAAACTTCACTCTTTTTGTTTTAAGAAGAACACCCAAGCTTTTCTAGAGAAGTCGTCAATTAAAGTTAACATATATCTAATACCACCCTTATAAGGCACTCTAGGTAGTCCCCAGAGATCAAAATGAACATAGTCTAGTGTCATCTTTGTGTTATGAATGCCCTTGCTAAAACTGACTTGCTTTTTGCTTCCCAAAAACACAACATTCATAGAACTCAAGTTTTCCTGTACTTTGACCTTCAAGTGGTCCTCTTCTGCTTAATTCAACTATGTCTTCATCATTCATATGTTTAAGACATGCCATAATTTTGTAATATTATTATCTAACAAAGAAAAAGTAACGGTAGCATGTCCTGTAATTGTGGAACCTTGTAGTACATATAATTTTCTAGATTGTTTCTTACCTTTCATTACAATAAGAGCACTTTTATATACCTTAACAACTCATCCTTCACTAATGTACTTGTACTCATTCAAGTCAAGGGTACTCAAATAAAATAGATTCCATTTATAATTGGGAAGATGTTTGATATCAACTAAAGTTCTAACAACACCATCAAAAATTTTAATCTTAATTGTTCCAATACCAGCAGTTTCACATGAGGCATTACTTCCCATGAACACATCATCTGTAAACAGAGCTTCATATGTTCGAAACTAATACCAATTAAGAGACATATGAAACGTATACGCTGAATTAAGAATCCAATAGTTACAGGTTTTTTTTTATTTCTAAACTTTAATTTACCTTTTCCTTTGCCACATTTTTTTTTCTCTATTGTGTCTCCCCTAATAAGAAAGCCCTCTACCTTAGCCTTTGAACTAGCTATTAGCTAGTTATCAGTTTTGTTCTTTGAGAAAAGACATCATAAACTTTATCTAAAATAAGAGTATTATAACTGTACAATATAGTATCTCTAAATGTCACTTACGAAGATAGCAAAGAGCATAACATAATTAATCCTAAATCTTCTTCATCATACCAAACCTCCATGCTCTCTAAATCAAAAACAATTTCCATAAAGATTGTTAAATGATTTTTGATAGATGTACTTTATGCCATACAATGAGAATATAATAGTTGCTTTAGATGCAATTTGTTGGTTAGGCTTTTAGTTATACATATTTTTTTCAATTTTAACCATAACGCAATAGCAGTCTTCTCTTTTAAAACATCTTATAAAATTTGATTTGATAAATGCAAATGAATCTAAGACAAAACTTTGCGATCCTTGCGTTGTTTTCCTTTATCACTCCAAGATAGATGAATCTTATCACATCTTAGCAATGCATTGTCTAAATCTATTTGTGCAAGAATTGCTTGCATCTTAACCAATAATAACGAAAATCTAGTATTATAGTCTAACAAAGGAATATCATATTTCAGAGCTGTCATTACCAAAATCAAAGCACAAAGCCTTCACCAATCTCAACAACAACCAAAACAATTAGATTAGAAGAAGCCAACACAAGTAGAAATCAAAGCTCAACCCAAATCTAAATAATACAATGACGACAATAGCAACACCGATTGCTCACACCCAAAACAAAGAAACCATAGAAGCAAACATAAAGATTGTGTTACGTTCATAAAGAGAAACATGATGACAGAAAGGAGTTTCGGCATCGGCGACCATAGAGACAAATTGGCATCGATGATTCCAAAGTAATTATGTTACTAGTTTACTACTTTTTAAAGATAAGGATGACTTTGATACCAGTTTGATACATTGTAATACCCCGAGAGTCCAAGGTTAGCTTCAAGAAGGGACTCTAGAGAAGTTAGTATATATTACGAGGATAGTAAGGAAGGAAACAACACCAACTAGATATCTTTTGCACTGAATGTGGGTAAAGAACTCCCGGGTTAAGCGTGCTTGACCTAGGATAACTTAAGGTTTGGTGACCACTGAAAAGTTCGCGTAACCCCATCAAAGTAAATTGATCTGATTCTTCTTATCGCTCAATGCGAGATGTTACCTACACCCATATGCACATTGTGTAAATCATCCAAGTAACAATCAAGGCAACATATACATGAACAATGCAGAATCAACATAATGATTTACATGGAAAACCTAAAAAATGAGGTAAAAAATCACGGGCAAATAAGAAGATTTCACTATAAAGATGGAGATTGTAAGAACAATTTTTTTAGTACTCAGCCAATGTACATGTACGTATGTGTATATATATACAAGAAAGGAAAATGAGTTAAGTAATAAAAGTTGTAACTGCCTTCAATCACAATAAATAAGGAATTTGGATCACACCTGAAATAAAGCAAAAATGAGTTTGAGGGAATTTGGAAATATTCCAATGGGTGAAAGGTAGTTTATAATGAAGCAACAACAATGGACAATGATTTTTGGCAATTTTTACTATAAATGAATGGCCTACTATGGTTAACGATGCAAGATAGAGGTGAATGGTGGTTGTTGAAGGTTACAATGGTAATTGGAGCAACTTGATAGTTGTAGAAGAATGGGAGCACGAGTGTAATTAATTAAAGATCTAGGGTGACATTTCCACCTCTAAAATTTTGAGTTGCACTTAGATTTCAGTATTTGATTATCTATAATTACACTAATAGATAATGATATCGTGTGTATTTTCATGAACTAACTCACTAAATATAATTTTTGACTATAAGGATTGGCAAAGAAACTAATTACAAAAATAACGACACTTTATAATAATTTTTTTATAATTTTATGATGATCATAAATAGCTGTTGCTGATTTTATGATAGATTTCACATGATGTTACGATTATTCTTAATCTACAGTGATTTTGGAACGAATTGTTTACTAATATCTCGACTATTTTCTTATATTTTATTTTTTGTTATTATTAAATAAAATATTAAATTATATTCACAAAAGAATATAAAATGTTATTAATATTAATATAAAAATACAAATAACAAATACACAAATCAATGAATCCCCTGAATAAACGAAACTGCATGGATGGCGTGCGATGCCCGAATTAATTTGACAAAATCCCTAATTGAATCCCCAAATTGAACGAGAGTGAGAGAGATAGATCAAGCAATTCGTCCGGCGCCCACCATCTCTTCCGGTGACCGCACCTCGGTCACGAGCTTGACGACAGACCAAGCAGATCGTCCGGCTTCAGGTGTCTCTCATCTATTTCTTCTCTTCTTCCCCCCTGGTTTCTTCTCCTTCTCTGTTTCTTCAGCTTGAGGATAGCAGATAGTCATGAATTTTTGGGGGGTTTAGGCATAACGGCTTGTTATCTTGTTATGTAATAGCTATATACCCTTTTAGAGGTTTTTCTGTGAGACTTGGGCTTAAATGTCGATTCTATTTTTTTGGGTATGGGGTTAGAGTGATCGTAGGGGTGGTGGTTGCTTGGGTTTGGGTCAATGATTGGGAGTTGTTCATTGTTTTGGTTCGGTTTAACGTCCTGTTGGTTCTTCGCCGGTTCTTCTGGAGAGTTTATGGGTTCGTAAGCTTCTTTTTGTGGTCCAATTCAGAATCTCAGGGTGCTGAAGCTATTTTATAGGATTCTGTTAGGTTTCCTAATTAAGTTCTCAGGTTTTAGAGGAGAGAGATGTGTGAATGAGGAAACCCTAATTTTCTTTTTGTGTGAATATCAGGGTTTCCTATTATTACTGCAATTTTCTTGCTTATATGTCAAGAATGTGCTATTTAATGTTTTCTTTGTTCATTTTTGTTTTTTTTTGTTTTTTCATTCTATCTATTATTAAGTTGGTCCGGTTTTTACACCCTTACAATAGTACCATATGGTTATTGATGAGACCTTTTGATTCTTATCAAAATGATTATAGCCCCACTCTTCATAAACAACCCTAAATGCTCACAGGATGCTGTAATACTTTCTGTATAAAACTGATTCTATGAGAACATCAAATCCCTAAAGTAATCTTTTATGTAGTTTGGAATTTGTTATGGCCAAAAATGACTCTGGAATTTGTCCTTTTCTTATCTTCTTTCTACAATGAGTTGTATGCTTTTTGGACAAATGGGCATGGCTCCCATCAAATGAAGAAACTTCTTCAGTGTATGATGACTTGAGTGATAATTGATAAAAGTGGAGCATATTTTCTTTGCAAGAACTTCTGGAAGTCAAAGCCCCTCTGAAAATGATCTTATTTTCTTGTTTGAATAGCCCGTTCAGCATTACTGGCCATTAAAAGTCAAGGGAATAATTCCTTGGAAACAAGTGTAGCTTTTGATGATATCCTCTCAGAATTATCAACAACAAGAAGATGTAATTTTTGTGAAGTTTTAGTGAAATTATTCATAAGGTTGGAGGAGCCATAGGTATAATTGCTTTAGTTAATTAGACTGCCATAGGAACACCAAGAACATGCTTAGCTAGTAAGAAATCTGATTTCAGTTACAGGAGAATACAATTGCTTCTTCATGCACTTTAGTTTCGATTGAACTTATAAAGCTTCTAGTTTGCTTTGATAAGCAGGGATTTCTACATATTAAGATTTTTCTGTCCTTTTGATCATTGTAAGTTATTAAGATTTGTAACAAATTTTAGTGATATCTGTGTTGAATGCTCATGCTTTCATCTGTTGCTTTCCATGTGAAAGAAAAACAGTCAAAGATCAGTTTGCACCTTTGTATAGCTCTCTTGCAAAAGCTCATGTCTGGTTCCTTGAATTACTTTAATCACTAATTATGCCCATTTTCCCGCAATAATAATTACATATATCTCTGTTATCAAATAAGTAAATTTGGAGAATTTTTGAGTTGGAAGAATAGGAGAATGTTAGCTTGAGGTTAAAAATAACTGAAATTAGGCTTATAATGGTTTAAAGTGATCCATTGGGTGATTTGTGGATCGAGGGATGACTTTAGTGGGCCATGGTTGGATAAAAGGGGGTTAAGAGTGAATCTTTGGATGAAAATTAGCGTTGGAAAATCGACTTTTCAAAATTTGTAACAAGATTTCAAAACTGAGGTCGTTTGAAATTGGGGCGAATAGGATGTTGGAATGGAGTTTGGTTTTCAAAACCAGGATGTTTGCTTTCACAATTGGGGTTCCTAGAGAGGTGGTTCTCAAAGTAGATGTCTTGGAGCTAAAAAATTGAATGATGACTTTCGAACAATTTGACTCCATTGTAGATAATTTGTTCCATCAAGGCTGTGGAATGGGTTCATGCTTTAGAGTTCGTTGGCTAATCCGGTAGAGGAGTGGTTGGTTACTTTAAAAGGTGTAGCGGCAGCAGGAGGTTCAGCCATAGTAGCAGAGGGTGCATTGGGTGAGAATGCATCAGTGGAGACTATCAACATCTTCAGGTTGAGGGTTTGGGATAGTTGCAACAATGGCAAGAAGAAAGGGCTACTAAGGCCGATTAAGAAATGAAGGCAGGAAGTATTGGTGCAATTAAGACCAATAGAAAACCTAGAAAAACTACTCTGATACTCTCAATCGAGACTTAAATTTTTAGAACAATTAAGAGAATAGAAAGAGGGGGAAAAGAAATAGAGAGAGAGAGAAAGAGAATTTGGAGGGAGAATTGAGAGAGAGAGTTTTGGAGGGAAAGAATTCAATGTTATTATCATGCATGAATTCCCATCCTCGAGCGTTTGAGCCTTTTATAGGCTATCCCTTGTGGTTACAGCCATACCGAGGGTAGAAAGGAAATTACAGCTAACAAGTTCAGTTGGGCTACTGTGCTACATTCAAAATTTTGAAAAAATTACAGTTTGACCCTTAGGTCGTGACACTCCCCTACCCCTCAAAAACATTCTTGTCCCCAAGAATTCTTTAGAGTAGACTGGTAGCTCATGGGAACTTCTTCAACAGCTCAGGAAAGTCTTCCCAAGTGGTATGGTCGGGCTGGAGCTGCAATTGTTGGACCAAAACTTGGATTAGGGGCATTGCTCCTTGGTAAACCACCCTCTTGTATAGGATAGCTCTCGGCTCTAGGGTCTCCTCCAATTCATCTTTTGTGACCTGTAGTTGCTGACTCGTGGACGGTGCAGTTCAATGGATCTTTTGAGCAAAGAAACATGGAATATAGGGTGCACATTTATCCTTGCAGGTAGCCTTAGTTTGTATGGCACCTTCCCTACCTTGGCTTCGATGACATAGGGTCCAAAATACTTGGGGCTAAGCTTAGATACAGGTGTGGGTGTGAAAGGTTGTTGCAGGAACCTTTTCACTTTAAGAAACACCTTGTCTCCTACTTCAAAAGCTCTATCACTCCTCCTTTTGTCCGTTGTCTGCTTCATTCTATTTTGGGCACTAGCTAACTCCTCCTCAAGAATAGAGAGCATTTCCCTTCTCTGCTTTAAGTATTGCTCCATGACTGCTAGACTAGAAGAACAACTAGCTATGGCTGGTAAGAGGGGATGCTTGTACCCAAAGACTGCTTCAAAGGGCTTCTCTTGATTGCACTATGGTAACATGAGTTATACCACCATTAGGCCAATGGCAACCACCTGTTCCAACTCCTTGGTTTGGTAAAACACATGCACCTCAGATAGGCCTCTAGGCATTGATTGACCCTCTTCGTTTGGCCATCAGACAGAGGGTGGTAGGCGGTTGACATGTGCAATCCCACGCCCAGCTTCTTAAATAGCTCCCACCATAAGTTGCTAGTGAGAATTTTATCTCTATTGGACACAATTGTTTTAGGAACACCATGCAGCTTTACCACCGAATCTAGAAACACCCTGGCCACCTCTTGGGCTGAGAAAGGGTGCATTAGGCTGAGGAAGTGTCCAAATTTTTTCAGCCTGTCCACCAGTACCAATATCACATATTTACCTTTAGATCTTGGCAGGCCCTCCACAAAATCCATTGAGATCCCTTCCCATGCTTGCTTCAGCACTTTCGTGGGTTGCAGTAGGCTAGGGTATGGCACCTGCTTGTGTTTACACCTCTGACACGTCTCACATGCTAGAACAAACTCCACCACATCCTTCTTTTGTCTTGGCCAAAAGAATAGTTGCTTGATCTTGTGATAAGTGGCCCTGATCCCTGAATGGCCCCTAGGGGTGAGGAGTGCAGGGACTTCAAGATCTTTTCTTTTAACCCTTTGTCATCTCCTATTACCAAATGCCCTTGAAATCTAATGAGACTATTGGACAATGAGTATCCTTGCACTCCTGTTGTTTGAACCGCTAATTTAGGTAGAAGGTCTTTCACCCATTCTGTCTGTTCATAACTCTGCTCCATTTCCTTCACCCACTTTGCCACTATTGCAGTAATTCCATGGCAATGGCCCCCATCTTCATTGTCCTTCCTCTTTGATAGGGGATCTGCAACTACATTCTCCTTTCCCTTGTAGTAGAGAATGGTGTAGTCTAGACCCATCAGCTTGGATATTGCTTTCTTTTGTAATTGGGACTGCAACCTTTATTGGGACAAGAACCTTAGGCTCTCATGATCTGTCTTGATCATGAATGGGTTGCCCTCTAGATTATGTCTCCACTTGTCCACTGCCTTCAACACAACTAGTAATTCCTTGCTGTATACATTGCAACCCAGGTGCTTAGGTCCCAAAGCTTGGCTGATATAAGCTATAGGTCTCCCCTTTGCATCAACACTGCACCAATTCCCTTCTCACAAGCATATGTCTATTGTCTCCACTACAAATTGTTTGGTGAAGTTTGGAAGGGCCAGCACAAGGGCTTGTGTCATGGCCTTCTTTAGTGCCAAGAGGCTAAAGGGTTGCTTTGGCTTGAGGGTTCCATCGAAAACCCTCATTCTTAAGAAGATTTGTCAAGGGCCTACTAATTACTCCATAGTGCCTTATAAACTTTCGGTAGTAACCTGTTAATCTCAGAAATCCCCTAAGCTCTCTCATTGATAGGGTCTAGGCCACTTCACCATTGCTGTGACCTTGTTGGGATCAGTTTTGACTCCCTCTCTTGAAATAATATACCCCAAATATCCCACCTTATTCTTGATAAAAATACATTTGGATAGCTTGACATACAATTGGTTAGCTCTAAGGACCTCAAATGCGGTTTTAAGGTGGGTTAGGTGTTGTTCTAGGCTTGGGCTATAAATGAGAATATTGTCAAAGAATACTAGGATGAACCTTCGAAGGTAAGGGGCAAAGACTTGGTTCATGAGGGCTTGAAAGGTGGTTAGGGCATTTGTAAGCCCAAAGAGCATAACAACAAATTCATACAAGCCTTGGTGAGTGCAAAAGGCTATTTTTGGGATGTTTGTGGGTTTCATCCAGATTTGGTGATATCTGGACCTAAGATCTAGCTTGGAAAAAATCTTGGCTCCTGCCAATTCATCTAGCAAATCATCGATGAGGGGAATGGGGAATTTGTTTGTCAGCTCCCTAAGGGTTTGACGGTAGTCTCGATCAATAGATGGACTGAGTGAGAAAGGGAGAGAGAAATCGAGAGAGAATTTGGAAGAGAAGAATGTAGAGTTAGAGAGAAAGAGAGAACAGGGAGAGAGAAATTCAGAATTCTCTTGGGAATTTTCATAATCATTCGTGGAAGAAAGTTAGCTATATTTATAGCTAATCCTAACCTCCCCCATGTGCGGGTAATTGCTTACATTTGTTTGGGAATGTACCAATTGTTGATGCAGCAACAAACTTGGTACAACCCATTACAACATACTTATAGCATATACTACTTTTCCCTTCTACTATATTTAATTACAGTTACCTCCCCCTTACAGGTTAGTACATGACATTGTTCTTGATGATGTAAGAGTTGAGTTGAAAATAGTCAACACAAAATCTCTAAGAACCATATTTTTTCTTGACCAACAAAACATGGGATGCAAAAGAACTTTGGCTAGGTTGTATGAATGAAGTAGCTAACATGCTAGCGATTTGTTTTTCAATTTCTACCTTATGTGTGGGTGAATAGTGATAGGCTCAAATATTTACTGGGGTGGTATGGGGTTTAAGGGGTATGACATGATCCAATGGCCTTCGAGGAGGTAGGGAGTTTGGCTCATTGAACAGGTCTTTAAAGTCTTCCAAAAATACATGCAAGCTATCTAAAGTAGTTACGAGAATAGGTTTGAGTGGGGATCCTTCTTCTCCTTTGATTGAGCCCCTACCATCTTTTCTGATTCCTCCCCTTCTATCGCATGGATTGAGTAAAGCTGGAATATCTGCCTCCCCCCCCTTTTTCCTTCAACAGCTTCTGCAACTTACTCCCCTTGATCATTTTGCACTCTCCTTGTTCCAAACTACCCACTAGCGTCAGTTTCTTTCCTTCCATTTCCATTGTCACTTTTAGCTTGTTAAAATCAAAGGTTAATGGGTTGATTGTCCTCATCCAGTCCACCCCGAGTACAATATCGTAGCCCCCCAACTCTAGAATCCTCAGGTTAGACCTGAACTCATGTCCTTGCATCACCCATGTAAAATCCACACACTTACAATGGCTGTGTATTTTGTGTCCGTTGGCCATGGTCACTGATGGGGGGTAGTGTGGGTCAATTTACACTTCAACTCATTAGCCGTAGCTTCATTTAAGAAGCTATGGGTGCTGCCACTATCAATAAGAACCATAAGCTTCTTCTTCCCCAGTTAGCCCTTAACTTTAATAATCTTCCTTGTAGGACCTCCCTTTAGAGCGTGGAAGGAGATCTCTGCCCCTTCCTGACACTACTCCTCTTCAGGTATTTCTACCGACTCCTCACCCTTCTTCTCCTCTTCTTCCTCATCCTCATCCTCCCCTTCCATGTTGAGTAGGTGCCTTCGGCATTGATGCCTCTGGCTGTATTTTTCACCGCACTTGAAACATAACTCAATCACCCTCATCTGCTCCATTGTTGTGTTCATGTTGGCTATTGCATTAGATCCCCCCTTGTACCCGCCTGTGATTGTTACTGGCACTAGAGCCTTAGAATTCCCTCCAATCAAGGGGCCTCCTGTAGTGAATGTCCTTGCTACTCTCTTATTCCTATTGAAGATGGCATCTAGAGTTAGTTCTTGTAGCCTGGCCTTCTTTGCTGCCTCCCTCACTGTGGCCGGCGTTATCATCTTCACCATGGACCTTAATTCTTCCTTAAGGCCGCTGATGAAACTTGAAACGAAATATTGATCCGTAAGAGTGGGTTGAGCACTCCACATTAGTGCCCCCAACTCCTTGAACTTCACCTGGTACTCAGTGACCATTCCCTCTTGTTTAAGTTTGTTAAACTCCTCAATAATGTTGGCCATATTCCTTTCCCCAAATCGAACACACAATTCCTCTACAAAATCAATCCACCTTGCCCCCATGCCCCTAGATCTGGACCATCCTTGGTAACAACAATCAGCCACATCGTCTAGATACGCTGTAGCTAGGGTTATCCTTTGGTTCTCAGGTATATTATAGTACAAACAGAGGTATCTCTAGCTTTGGCATGGGTCCTTGGCTAGATCTAGTGGAATTCAACTCCTTTACCTAGTCATTGTTCTCCTCAAAGTGTGAATTACCAACTTCTGCTGCTCCTTGAGGCCTCGGCAGAATTCCTTGGCCGGATGTCCTCGTCTTTGGAACTGCGGGAGCGTGGATAGCATGTTTATCACGCTGCTGAGCTGTTGATCCATAGACTCCCTTTGCCTCACCAACTCCCTCAAAATTCCATCTTGGGAAGCTGGCATATCCTCCCGTAGCTCCTCACGAATTGATTGCACTTCCTCCCTACTCTGAGTTACCGTTTCCTGAGTTTGAGTTAGGCCAAACTCCATCACCTCCATCTGGTTCTCCAGTTGCTTCAATCTCGTGCCCTCTGCCATTTTGAATCACCTATGGATCAACCTCAAGTCCACTGATCTACTCCACCTACCTCACTTCCACCTAGCACCGGAATCACAGTTGAGGATGACCAGCTCTGATACCAAATGTCAAGCCTCCCGATCGAGACTTGAATTTTTAGAACAATTAAGAGAATAGAAAGAGGGGGAAAAGAAATATAGAGAGAGAGAATTTGGAGGGAGAATTGAGAGAGAGAGTTTTGGAGGGAAAGAATTCAATGTTATTATCATGCATGAATTCTCATACTTGAGCGTTTTGAGCCCTTTATGGGCTATCCCCTGTGGTTACAGCCATACCGAGGGTAGAATGGAAATTACAGCTAACAGATTCAGTTGGGCTACTGCCCTACATTCAAAATTTTGAAAAAATTACAGTTAGACCCTTAGGTTGTGACATTCTTGGTAAAATTTCTACTTTTTTCAATATAAAGAGAGCTGTATGTTATATAGAAGAAATCCTAAACGTGGACAGGATTCTAATTACAAGGAAAGAAGCAATTTAGGGAACAACACATACAAGGAAATACAACAATCAAAGAGATTGATTCCTAAACTGAAGTTATCTCTAATTTTAGAATAGGAAATCAAGGCATAATTTTGGAATCTTAACAAAAGGGCGGAGGAGGTCTTGCCATTTTCAAAAACATAAACATGTCAACAATATTTTCACTAAATCTCTAAAAACATCAATGGTAATTTACCCAAAATTGTTTAGTTGCACAATGGGCAGCAACCTGGAAACCTGACCGAACCCACCCAATTTACATCCCTGATCCCATTAGCCGCCCAAGAACTCCTCTTCCCGAATCAACTCACTTGTCTGTATTGTGGTTCTTTATCTTTGAAGAAGCTGAACTTCCCCTAAACCCACTGGGAAAAATTCTCATCAGTTTCTTGGAAAATTCCTATAGCTGAATACCTAGTACTAGCAGGAAAGGACTCTTGCCCTTCAGGTTGGCCTAATTTTTCCAATTTTTTCTCATTGAAAAAATGTGATTCCACATTAGGTTACTTTCAAGCATCAATTTATTTGATTGTTCATCACATATCTCTTTTTATGTGTTGGCATGTGATTATCATTGACAGATAAGTATATTTGAATTTATCATGTATTATTTTTGTTAGTGCTAGTGTTATGCTAAAAAGCATTCATAAAATGTAGTCCTTCATGGTTTTTTCACCTTTTGTTCTTCTCAACAAAGTGTAGAACTTTTGTGGCTTTTCTATAAGTACATCAGTTAAGCAGATTATTTACTGGTGATTTTACTTCCGTACAAGGAGATAGTTTAGACTGCTAGGTCATGGCTGTCTTTGGCTCTTGAAATCTCCAAAATTTGAAATTATATGCTTACAAATTGTTTTGGAGTTATGTTTTAGCTTTAGCGAAATTAATGAAGTTTTAAATGCTTTTAAGCTGTTGATTTTTTTTTTTCCCTCACTTATTTCCCTTTTCCTTTGGGGCTGAACATTAGATTTTTTACAGTAGCAGGGGAGAAATCCCGAGGCACAGAAAGATAAACTTGGTAGTATATATGACCTTTGTTTAAGATGTTGAATATTTGGATCGATTATTGTCACTTAGCTGATATGTTATAGGGGTATTTAGGACCATCCATATTTTGTAATTCACTAATGGGTGAGCCTCAGCATATTAGGAATCTGAGCGACCTTCTAGAATGGCCGCTAACAACCGATATATACGGACTGTACTGAAGCCGTTGGGCATGATTAGAAAGAATCTCGATTGCTTTCACTCTCATTTATGTTATTCTTCCCTACTATTCTCTCTCTCTTTGCTTTCTCTTCTGTTCAACCAGAATTCCCTTGAATTCCGTCTCACATCCGTGTCAGACCAATCGGTGCTGACAATTGGTATCAGGGCCAGTGGTCTAGAACCATCGAGCTACAACCGACGAACATGGCAGAGGGTACCCGCATGAAACAGATGGAAGCTCGCTTGGATGCCACAGAAGAAGGCGTACGACAAGACCATGAGCTGGTGGAGGAAAGGTTGGAAACTGTGGAAGCGGGTATCATAAACACTCACGAAGACATAAGTAGAATGCGGTCGGATGTTATAGAAATGGATTGGAATTTGAGAGATGACTTTGCTCATCTTAGAGTGGAGTTTACGGGATTGAGCCAACAGCTGAATGCCGGGCTGGCTATTTTTTCCCGACAATCGAACACGACCCTACCGGTGGATTTTCCACCCCAAATAGCTACTGCTCCAATCCTTCAGGGGGAAAGGGGTCGTCAGGAGAGAGACGAAAGGATGGAGCCAGCAGTAGAGACCACCATGAGGAGAGGTTTGCGTGCTACAACGAACACTCCCATTCCTAAGATGGAGATACCCGTGTTTGAAGGGGAGAAGCCTCGTTGGTGGATAAGGAGGTGCAGACGTTTCTTCTATCACTACCGAGTAGCGGAGGAAAACAAGGTTAACATTGCCGTGGCATACCTGAACGATGTAGCAGACTCATGGTTCCAAAGTTGGAGTGCTAGGCGACATGAATGGAGATGGCCAGAGTTTGTCGAGGAATTTTGTGCTCGATTCGGTGAGAGTAGCTTGACTGATGTGGTGGAACAGTTCAATAAGCTAAAACAAGAAGGGAGAGTAGAGGAGTTCCAGGCCCGATTTGAGGAGCTGAAATCTAGGTTAGGGCACGCCCACCCCATGCTAGACGAGCAGTACTTTGTGTCTAGCTTCCTTAGCGGATTGAATGATGAAGTAAGGCTGATGGTGAAGATGTTACAACCAATGATTGTCCGGCAAGCGGCAGAGAAGGCTCGCTTACACGAATTATCCTTATATGCCTTTGCTAAGAAGCACAAACTCTCACAAAGAGGGTTTGGAATGAGTTGGCAAGGCTCTACAGGTGGAGGTCAGAAGGCTGGCACTCCGCAATTGATTAGGGGAAATTACCCACCAAAGGCTCAAGGTGTAGCCAATCCCCTACTGCCCCTTACACTAGATTAGAAACGACAGATGGGATTGTGTTTCAGATGTGGGGAGAAGTACACGGTTGGGCACCAATGTCGAAGAGCACTAATGCAAATGGAAGGGGATGATGATGAAGGTGAAGAAGAAATACTTGACGTGGAAACGGGGGATCAAGTGGAAGAGAAGGAAGGAGGAGGGCAAATTTCACTCCATGCCTTGGACGGTCACACTTCGGAAAAAATGATCAAGATCAGAGGTAACGTAGGGAAGAGGAAACTCTTGATACTGATAGACAGTGGGAGCTCGCATAGTTTTCTCGATGAAAACACAGCTAAGGAACTACTGTGCGTACTCCAGTCCACTATTCCCCTATATGTCACGGTTGCTAATGGCCATGAAATGATCAGTCGATACAAGTGCAACGGCTTTACATGGAGAATGCAGGGGTATCAGTTCTCTGCTGATATGAGGATTTTACAGTTGGGGGGGTGCCAACTGGTAGTAGGGGTAGATTGGATGAGAACAGTTAGTCCCCTCATTTTTGACTTCAATACCTTAGAGGTGACTTTTGATAAAGGGGGAAGAAGACTGACGTTAACCGGATGCGGAGAAGTGGGGGAGTGTAAGGCAATCTCAGGGAGCCACCTGAAGAAACTCATTGAGCAGCAAGAGGGAACCATTGCCCAACTTCACTCGGTTTATGCTGTGGAAGTGTGGGAAGCAAGAAAGGAAGCAGACGAGGAGGGAATCAAAGATAATCAATGGTTTAAGCTACAGGCCTCAGCTAACTCCCTGAGCAAGGTACACTTTGATGACTTCTTACATTCTTTATTGGTTGAATTTGAGGAATTATTCGTGGAACCCACTTCTTTACCTCCAGATCGTTTTCTTGAACATACCATCCACCTCAAACCAAACACTAAACCCATAAACGTTCGTTCCTATCGCTACTCTCCATTTCAAAAGGCCGAAATTGAACGCCTAGTGAAAGACATGCTGTCCAAAAAAGTAATCTGGCCGAGTCAAAGTCCATTCGCCTCTCTAGTTCTCCTAGTCAAGAAAAAAGATGGGAGTTGGAGGTTTTGTGTCGATTATAGACAACTTAACACCCACACCATCAAAAATAAATTCCCTATCCCTATTATAGATGACCTCCTAGATGAATTATATGGGCCTACCGTTTTTTCCAAGCTTGATCTCAGATCTGGCTACCACTAGATACGTATGAGAGCTTCAGACATCCCTAAAACAACTTTTCACACACATCAGGGACTCTATGAGTTCTTAGTCATGCCATTTGGTCTAACTAATGCACCAGCAACATTCCAGGCTCTCATGAACCACATTTTTTGCCCCTACTTGAGAAAATTTATCCTCGTTTTGTTCAATGACATTTTGGTTTACAGCCTGGACATGGAACAACACCACACCCACCTCAAAACCATGTTCCAAGTCCTCAAATCTAACCAATTGTATGTCAAGAAGTCTAAATGTATTTTTGCAGAGGGAAAGGTGGAATACCTAGGCCATATCATTACTGGAGAAGGTGTGATTACTGACCCAAAAAAAATAACAGCTATGGTCGACACCCAGAACTATCAAAGAACTGAGAGGGTTCCTTGGGCTAACCGGCTACTACAGGAAATTCATCAAGGGATATGGGCTAATTAGCATACCACTGACTGAGCTGCACAAAAAGAATGGATTTGAATGGGGGGAGGGAGTCGCCACTGCTTTCAACTCTTTAAAAGAGGCCACGACCCAAGCTCCGATTCTGGCTTTGCCCAATTTTTCCAAACCATTCACCTTAGAAACAGACGCATGTGACACAGGAGTGGGAGCAGTGTTGGCACAAGAAGGTAGGCCAATAGCCTTCCTTAGTCAGGCTTTAGCTCCCAAACATCTGGGGCTGAGCATTTATGACAAAGAATTAGTAGCGGTGCTCATGGCAGTAGACAAATGGAGGTGTTATCTGGAAGGAAACCTGTTTGTCATCAAGACCGACCATGAAAGCCTCAAGTTCTTGGGAGAGCAACGGTTGCATACGCAACTACAAGTCACCAAGTTGCTAGGATTGGACTACACCATCCAATATCGTATTGGGAAAGTGAACGTTGTGGCTGATGCACTGTCAAGGAGGGAACAATGGGGCGAATACCAAGCAGTCTCTGCAGTTATTCCCAATTGGATTAAAGAAGTGACAAGTAGCTATGAGCAGACACCCTGGGCTCAAGAACTCTTGACGAGTTTAGCAGCTGGGGGTGAAGAGCAGAATGGGTACACATTGAAGGCAGGGTTACTAAGGTGTAAAGGGCGGGTGGTGATTGGAGACGACCCTCAACTTAGGACCTGGATCTTACAAACCTTGCATGCATCACTCATTGGAGGACATTCCGGTTTGAATGTCACTTACAACAAGGTGAGACAACTGTTCTATTGGCTGAGAATGAAGAAGGAGGTGACAACCTATGTATTAGCATGCTCTATTTGCCAAAAATGCAAACACGAGCAGGTGCCGTATCTCGGATTACTTCAACCCTTGGAGATATCCGACCAAGCTTGGCAAAGAATTTCCATGGATTTTGTGGAAGGATTACCTAGGTCCGAAGGGAAGAACACTATCCTTGTGGTAGTGGATAGGTTAACTAAATTCGGATATTTTCTCAGCCTAGCTCATCCATTTATAGCTTCGGATGTGGCTAGAGTACTATTGGATTTGGTGGTGAAAGTTCATGGCTTGCCCTTGTCCATTACTTTAGATAGGGACAAAATATTTATAAGCAACTTTTGGAGGGAAATGTTCAAACAATTGGGAGTTGGCTTGCACATGTCTACAGCATATCACCCGGAAACGGATGGACAAACTGAAAGGGTGAACCAATGCTTAGAAGCTTATTTGAGGTGTATTTGTTTCACTAAACCCAAAAGCTGGAATCAATGGCTGCCCCTAACTCAATGGTGCTACAATTCTAACTTCCACAGCTCACTTAAGAGATCACCCTTTGAAGCACTATTTGGCTACAAACCGCCACTCATTCCAGCGGTGATGCACTACTCCAATGTTGAACAAGATGTAGATCACTACTTGAGGCAGAGACAAGAAGCCCTTTAGTTAATCAAAAAAGATTTGACGGTAGCGTAGAATCGCATGAAACAAATGGCAGATAAGAGGAGAACTGAAAGAAGTTTTGAAGCAGGGGATTCAGTATACTTGAAAGTGAGAAGGTTCTAGCAACGACTATTTACTGGAAAACGTCCCTCGAAGCTAGGCCCTAAGTATTTCAGGCCCTTTCAAGTAATAACCAAAATGGGGAGCTCCGCTTATAGACTACAATTGCCAGATGGAGTAGGCATCCACCCAGTCTTCCATGTGTCACTACTCAAGAAGTCGGTAGGGCCACATGAATTGGTAAGTGTGGCACCGCCTGCCCTGGAAGAGGAATTCCTAGGAGTATCAGAACCTCTAGCCATCATTGACAGGAGGGTTACCTATCAGGGTTCCTTACCTCTGATCCAAGTGCAGGTGCAGTGGACAAATCGGCCTCCAGACGACACAACTTGGGAATACCTCCCTGAGTTGCTCAAACAGTTTCTTTGGTAGCTGGGCTCTTGTGATTTCTTGAGAACAAGAAATATCTTATGGAGGGGGAAATTGTCACGTAGCTGATATGTAATAGGGGTATTTAGGACCATCCATATTTTGTAATTCACTAATGGGTGAGCCTCGACATATTAGGAATCTGAGCGACCTTCTAGAATGGCCGCTAACAACCTATATATGCGAACTGTACTGAAGCCGTTGGGCATGATTAGAAAGAATCTTGATTGCCTTCTATCTCCTTTTTGTTATTCTTCCTTACTATTCTATATCTCTCTCTCTCTCTGCTCTCTCTTCCATTCAATTGAAATTCCCTTGAATTCCGTCTCACATCCTTGTCAGACCAATCGGTGCTGACAATTATTAGCTGATTAATACATTCATGGAACCTGATTAATATTCGCAATCGCATTTGTACCACAAATCACTCTTTCCTGGCCAAAAATCAGCTTTTGTTAACTTCTTGTTATCTGTAAAAGTGGAAACTCAGAAAGCTAAGAGTTGAAGACAAATGACATGAAAGCAAAAAATGATTCAAATTCACCTTTCAACGAACTATGCTAAAACAATCTTGAATTTGCATGATTTGATGGTTATCAGGGAGAAAGTTCTCCGAGAGTGGAATTTTCTATGAAGTGGACATACTTGACTTTATGAAATATGTAGGAAATCAAAATGATTCGCTTAGATAATAAGCATGTACACTGTTACATCCTCTTTTAGAGGAAAAGATTACAACATAAGGAAACTAACTATAAGGAAACTAATCTAATTGCAAAAAGGAAAGATACATAAAGATACATATGAACAAGTTTAGGAAAGTTTCCCAAGTCTGATTTAGGAAGTATCCTAATTTAGAATTGGAAGCTTCAAAGGATCTCTTTCTTGCAATATTCCCGTGAACCAACAACCAACACTCCTTCTCAAGTTGGTGAATGAATGTCTATCATTCCCAATTTGTTTATTAGAACTTCAAATCTCTTTCCAGCCAACCCTTTAGTCAACACATCGACCACTTGATTTTTAAATGATACATTGGAAATCCGAATTAGGCCAGCATCCAACTTTTCCTTTATGAAATGTCGGTCTATCTCTATATGCTTAGTCTTGTCGTGAGTTCTGTCATGTTGAACAAGATTGTGAGCAATATTAATAGCTGATTGATTGTCGCAAAAGAGGTCAATAGTATCTTGGATCTTGATCTTTAAGTTTTCTAAAATAATTCATAGCCACAACAGTTCACACTACCCAAGGGCCATGGCCCTAAATTCTGCCTCTATACTAGATCTTGCTACAACACTTTGCTTTTTACACCTCCAAGACACAAGATTTCTCCCCCAAAACACACAATATCCAGTGGCGGATTTTCTATTAACTATGGAACTACCATAATCTGCATCAGTGAATCCTTACACATTTAGTTCAGTCCCAGCCTTAAACAAAATGCCTTTACCTGGTGTGACTTTTAGGTAGTTTAGGATCTTCCTTACAGCTTGCATGTGCTCCTTGGTTGGACTATGCATGAACTTGCTTACAAGGCTGACAACAAAAGCAATGTTAGGCCTAGTATGCGAGAGATTGATTAGCCTGCTAACAAGTCTCTGGAACCTTCTTTTATCTACTGCCTTCCCCTCCGGATTTTCCTGCAATCTAAGGTTAGGATCCACTGGTATGCTGGACCCTTTCCCTCTTGTCATTCCTATTTCATCCAACAAGTTAAGTATATACTTATACTGAGATAGGAAGATTCTAGCCTTAGAGTAAGCAACCTCTATTCCTAGAAAGTATTTGAGCACCCGAAGGTCTTTGATCTCAAATTCCTTGGCTAATTTTCCTTTGAGGATCTGCTGTTCTTCATCATCATTTCTAGTCACCACTATATCATCAATATATACTAAGAGAGCTGTAACTTTTTCACTTGAATGTTTGAAGAAGAGAGTGTGATCCCCTCTACTTTGGTAGTATCCCATAGACTTCATTGCCTTAGACAATTTGCCAAACCATGCTCAAAGGGACTGTTTGAGCCCATACAAGGCTTTTTTAAACTTGCACACTGTACCTGCTTCTCTTTCTTGAAAACTAAGGGGTAATTCCATGAATATATCCTCCTCTAAATCCCCATATAAGAAGACATTCTTTACATCTAGTTGCTGCATCTTCTACCCAAAGTGAGCTGCTAGGGATATGAGAATCCTTACAGTGCTCATTTTTTTCACGGGGGTAAAAGTCTCAAGATAATCTATGCCATAGGACTGAGTATAGTCATTAGCCACTAACCTAGCTTTATACCTCTCCAATGTTCCATCAGTTTTATACTTTAAATTAAATATCACATGCAGCCAACTGGAGTGACTCCTTTAGGTCTAGGCACCAACTCCCACGTTTGATTCTTATGTAAAGTATTCATTTCCTCTAGCATGGCTTGCTTCTAGTTCTGGTCTTTTAGGGCCTCTTCTATTGACTTAGGAATAACAAGAGAATTCAATGAGGTTAGAAAGCTTTTGTGGTTTTGGGAGAGACGATAGTAGGACGGGTAATTGGTCAAAGGATGCAATGTACAGCTTCTAACCCCTTTCCTCATAACAATTGGTAGGTCTAGGTCATTAGAAACAGGGCTAGGAGGAGGTGAATCTGATGATTGTGCAAATTCCATACTTGGGTCTGATGTTGATGCAAGCTGAGACTTTACAATGGGCTGCCTCCTTTCGAACACATAAGGAGAGCCCTTAAACTTAACTGGGGATGGTAACCTTGGGACTGCTTTCTCAGTACATGTTGTAGGTAGATGAGTAGTAGCAGAGGGAGGAGGGATAGAAAGAGAGTCAGGTAAGTCATGTGAGCTTCTTGGTGCTGGTGTTAAATTAAGAAATGCATCCAAGGAGCCTTGGTCCTCATATTCTCTAGTCTCCCCCCGAGGACCAAGCTGAGGAGAGCCAAAGAAGGGCTGAGACTCAAGAAAGGAGACATCTTTGTAGACAAAACTTCCTAGAGGTCGAGTGATAGCACTTGTAACCCTTTTGGGTAGGTGAATAATCTAGGAACATACACCTAAGAGCATGTGGATCAAGCTTATCTCAGTGAATTTTGGGGATGTAAACAAAGCACGCATAGCCAAACTTGGAGTGGAAGTGGAGTATGCAAACTTAGATTTGGAAAAAATGAGGATAGACAGTGGAAAGGGCTGTGATGATTTAGAACTTTAGATGGGACTCTATTTATTACATAGGTTGCTGTGAGAACAGCCTCACCCCAGTAAGTTTTAGGAACATGATGCTGATGGAGTAGAACTTTAGCCACATTAAGAGGGTGTCTCATCTTTTTCTTAGCTACTCCATTTTGTTGTGGAGTATCTATATAGGAAGACTCATGGACAATGCCCTCTTGCTAGAAAAAATGATGCAATTGATTATTGAAATAATCTTTTGCATTATCAGTTCTGAATTTTTGTATAAGAGTACCAAATTCAGTGGAAATCATTTTGCAAAAATAGGGCAAGATAGTGCTAATGGCAGCTTTCTCTTTTAATAGAAATATCCAATACATTCGAGTACAATCATCTATAAAAGAAACAAACCACCTAGCCCCCATAACAGTTAGGAATTTTGGATGGTCTCCAAACATCCGAATGGACCAAGAAAAAAGTCTTAGATGAGAGTTTATTTCTGACAGGATAGGATACTTGATGGTGTTTAGAAATCACATACACCTCACATTGAAACATACTAGGATCTAAGTTTTTAAACAAAGCAGGAAACATATTTTCTAACAAAGCAAAAGGAGGGTGACCTAGCCTATAATGTTGGAGCCAAATGTTGGCAAAGGCTGAACTTGACTGAGATGAGCAAGCAACTGTGTGCTGCCTCCCCTTAGGGTGACCCTCCTTGTGCAAGAATTACAGACCATTATGCTCCTCAACCAAACCAATCATCTTCCTCGTGGTCATGTCCTGAAATTCACACATATAAGGATAGAAAATAGCACGACAGTTTAATTCCTTGGTTAGTTGATGAATAAATATGTGATTGGTAGCTAGGTGAGGAACATGAAGAAACTATTTGGAAGATAACATAGGGCTTAGATTAACCTTGCCCTGGCCGGTAATGGGAACTAAGGTTCCATTAGCAATGATAATCTGTTTAGGGTTTGCAAGAGGCTGATAGGTGTCAAAAAAATTTAAGTTAGGGGTCATGTGGTCAGTGGCTCTTGAGTTAAGGACCCACATGTTACTCCTAGCAGTTTTAGAGGCAGAAAAAAACTCAGAATGTAGGCATTTACCTTGCTGGACAAGAGAGCAGCCCCATCTTGGATTGTTCTTAGGAAATTCCTGAGTTTGTTCATCTTCTTTGCATTTAATTGAGTAAGGTCAGATCTAATAGGATCTGTTTTTCCTGCATATCCAGATTCTTCCTGTTCTTTGCTAGAGATATAGGCCTAGGTCTTGGGAGCAAGGTTCTTATATCCTCCCATCCTACTCAACAATGCTTCTTTGACGTGAAGTTTGAAGTAGGTATCCCTGGTGTGCCTGGGCTTCTTGCAATAGGTACACCATAGGCCTTCTAGGCCTGAATTCTTCAGTGATCCCTCTTCCTTCCCTGCTCTAAACCGTGCCCCCTCTCTGTTACTTGACACCATAGCTGAGCTTTCTGCACTATGATCATTAAGCATAGCTCCCCTTCTGTTTTCCTCACTTCGAACAATCGAACAAACTTAAGTAAGAGTAGGTAATTTTTCCCTATCAAACACTTGGATCCGTACTTGATCATACTCAGGATTGAGACCGCTAGAAACTCTACAATCCTATCCCTTTCATGAATTTGGTTGAGGGTGGCAACATCCTCACTGCACACCATTTTGATGTCTTGATAGTGGTCTAGTTTTAGCCACAACCCCTTCATCTTATTGTAATATTTTGTTACAGTGGAGACTCCTTGTCTTCTCCCATTAATCTTAGTTTTAACCTAAAAAATTATTGAGGCATCTTGAACTTTTGAATAGGTTTACCTCACAGTCTCCCAAATATCTTTAGCTGAAGTAAAAAACATAAAGTTTTTACTCACTTTCGGCTGCATGGCACTCCATAGCCAAGACGTGATCAACAAGTCTTTAGTATCCCATGCTGTGAAGATAGGATCTGAATCCTTTGGAGAATTTCTACCATCTAACCGGTAGGAAGGGTGCATCCCAGGCAGATCTCTTGCTCCTATTGGTTGCTGACCGATTGGATTTGATTCAGCAGTGATCATGGTAGGGGCTGCTTCAGATATTTTAGACATGATTGAGGGAAAAACTGGTTGAGCGGAGAGAATACTGGAGTTGGTAAACGATGGCTGAATAGAGACGAAGCACTGGAGGCTTTGGGAAGAAGAAGAAGTGCAATGAAGGCACTCTAGGGTTTTAGGATGAACGGGAGGATGTTAGCAGCTCTGATACCATGTAGGAAATAAGAATGATTCGCTTAGATAATAAGAATGTACACGGTTACATCCTCTTATAGAGGAAAAGATTACAACATAAGAAAACTAATCTATTTGCAAAAAGGAAAGATACATATGAACAAATTTAGGAAAGTTTTTTAAGTCTGATTTAGAAAGTATCCTAGTTTAGAATTGGAAGCTTCAAAGGATCTCTTTCTTCCAATATTCTTGTGAACCGACAACCAACAAAATAAGATGAAGGGATTAGTATTAAAAATGTCGTGACTTGTGATGAAAAGGAATGTTTCATTTTTAAAATGAATATTGGATATTTTTGAGTGTCAAATTCGGATTTAGATAGATGGCATGACTGGATGGAATGATTTGGTTGCAAGCAGTTGTAACAAGTTGTAGTTTCTTGATTAAACAATTTAAAGAGGGAATCTAATTGAGAAGACTTGAAGCAGTGAAGATTATTAGCTTTTGGTTGTTGCATCTTTTTATTTCTAATGTTTAGTTCAGATTTTTTTTTTCTTTTTTTTTCTCTAAGAATATTTCACTATCAAGTCCCCTTTTTAGTTCAATATGGTGCGCCAAGATGTTCTATTCACATTGAAAGCTTATTTTTTACTTTTATTTGGTCACATGTACCCAGGTTTCTCAGGTTTCTGTTGATTCTCTGCACTCAGATGCTCATTTGAGTTTTGGCCAGCTAATATTGCTATAATCGTGGGCATACTAGTTATATTAATATTTAGAGTTTATGGATAAGAACTATGACCAACCACTGCCTCCTGGAGTTCCAACTCTTCCAAGTTCTTCACCATTCTCTGTTTCTCTAAATCCATCCAGCCAGCAGTCTTCTCATCCACACCATCATGCTCACTTTTCTCAGAATCATCTGTTTCCTGCTGCACCTCCCCATGGAGCCTATTTTCCTCCCTCTCCGAGCTCCTATCCACATATTAGGCCATCCATGCAATTTGATCATCCTTCTCATCTTCCTCATTCATCATATCCAACCCTGAATAACTTCCAGAATGGTTACTCTGGTCAACCTGGGATTCCAGCCCCTCAACCCTTTATACATGACACTGGGATTGTGCACGGAGCACAGCAGCTTGTTGTGGAATCTGATGCTTCGAAGCTGCATGCAGAAAGTCTTCAAATTGGTGGCAACAGAAGTTTTCCTCAGTTAGCTAACTCAAACATCTCAGCCAACCCAGAAAAGGAACTGGACACTAATGAGCAACGAGATGTACAGTTTGGTAATATAAGACATGGGAATGAATCTGGAGGGCCCTCTGTACCATTGGCTGTTCGTGAAGGTGAGTTGTCAAGTGTAATATGAGAACTTGTAAACTTGTTGAAGCAGCAATTCAGATACAGACATCTGAATGAACAATGATCGAAAACCTCAAGAAAATTAACTCATTGTATTTTGCATGACCTGTTTCTGGAGGAAGAAAATGCAAATTGTTCTAAATTTTATTTGCTATTTCCTGTCTCAGTTTGTTCACAATTTGATAATTATGTTTGACAAATGAGTATAATGTTTCCCCAGATGCTCCTGATAGATCTACCAGTAACTCAGGGATGCATTCGAAAAGTGCCATTGACATTGAAGCTGCTGCTCAGGATGCTGTGTTGCGGGAACAGGTATGCAAGGCTTTGTCTACATGTTTCTTCTTCTTCTTCTTTTTTTTTTTTTTTTTTTATGTCAAGTTAGGATTCAGGTGGTTGATATGTTTTTATCTGTAAATTTCAGGAAATTGCCACCCAGAAAATCATACAAAGTCAAAGGTTTATTTTGCCCCCTTTTTTTTCTGTGTGTGTGGTTGGGGGGGGGGGGGGATTTTGCTTCTCTTATTGTATCAATGATGCTGAATTACAAGCTACCATTTTTTTTTTTTGCTTACATGCATTACACAGATATTTAAGAAGTGCAAGTGCACAACCTGAGGATAGTAGAGACATTTTTTCAGGACGTCATGACCCAAATGCTTTAAAGGTACTGATTAAGATTTCTCTTGAATTCGTTTTGTTGGGCCTTTATGCTGATGCACTGATAAATGCATTTCATCTTTTTACACATATACAGGAACATTTATTGAAGATGACCACAGAGCACCGTGCAGAAATGGCTCTAAAGCGTGGCAAATTTTCTGCCCTTGATGAAGGTTGATATTTTTTATTTTATTTACCTGACAGTACTGATTCATGTCTTTCATAATTTTCATACAGAATCAAAGAGTTCAAATTGGCTATTTTCTTTTTAAGAGATAGAAGAAGAATTGACTAAAAGCAGCCAAATTTAGCTCAAATAAATGTGACTTTTATTGGAAACAGAATGATGTTCTAAGATAAGTGGCTATAAATGCAGAAATAAATAAAGGAACAGTGAGAAAGGAAAAAGTTAGGAAAAAAAAAGAGAAAGGCATATCACAGTAAAATCAATCTCTCTCCACCTGAAGTAGAGTTTGGGACAAGTCAGTCATTTTAGCAGCCTCACAACTTCGAAGGATCTGAGAAGGTGGAATCATATAAAAAATAGTGTTACTGATGCAGGTCATATTACACACCAAAAAAAGAAAAACTAGGAGAGTTCTATCATATAAAAAATAGTGTTACTGATGCAGGTCATATTACACACAAAAAAAGTAAAACTAGGAGAGTTCTATCATATAAAAAATAGTGATACTGATGCAGGTCATATTACACACCAAAAAAAGTAAAACTAGGGAGAGTTCTAAAATTTGTTTTGATCCAAGGTAGGGCTAGAAATAGCTTGAATGGTTTGATTGGTGGGATTATATAAAAATAGTGTTACAGATGCAGGTCACATTATACCCCCCAAAAAAGTAAAGTGATTCTATAACTTGTTTTTGTCCAAGGGAGGTCTGAAATAGCTTGAACGGTTTGAAGTATTGAGCATTGAGTCTCTTTAACACATCAAGGAACCATGTACAAGAATTGTTACTTGTTTTTGCATGCGCCTTTAAGGACATTTTTTTTCTCTCATATGCATGTAGATTTGCTGTTGTGTTTACATATTGTACTTGTTGGTTTCACCATGTCAACTAAGTTATGGAACACAATTATATCAATTATCTTCATTCACCACCATCTCATGAAATTTCTCCATGTGAAGATGGTGTTCAAACTTCATTTCATCATTACTCCGCCAGGGGATATTATCCACTGCCGGTCCCAAGCCCGGATAAAGGAGGAGGGTTGCGTTAGGTAGCCGACAGCCAGTGTAAAACCTAGTCGGATCCAAATATGAATTCTAGATAAACTATCTGTTGGGATGTAACCCACATAGAAGTCTAGAATTCATGTAGCCAACCCCACATAGTAGGATAACGGCTGGATATGTTGTTGTTATCTATTTACAGAATTTAGTTATGGATCCAACAAGGAGGAATTGGGGTTTGTTCTTTGTTGAGACACTGAGTTATGTGGATTAGCTTCCAGCTGCATCACTTTGGTGAAGGTTTTTTGTTTGATAAAGTGGCTCGGGATCGAGATTCGCATCCACCTGTTTTAAGCATTGAGGAATGAGAGATAAAGAAAGCACAAGTGGGAATAGTGTCTAATTGTGGAAAATCCATTGGTTGCAAAGAAAATCAACTTCTACATTGAGATAAATCTTCATGAAAAAAATTAACTTATGTTGATTAATGATTAAAATCAAAACATTATAGATTTAGACTATTAATCTATGTCTACTTTAGGCCTTATAATTTTAGGTACCCTATGAAAATGTTGAATTTGATTGGGGAATAGCTTTCTAAAATAGCTATTGGATTTTTTTTTTCCTACTGCTTCTACAACATGTATAAGGTGGACATAATTTTTTGCAATATTAACGTAATAAATGTTTTTGGCCAAAAAAATGAGGATGTTATTAGTTTTACATATATATTTGAATTTATACTTTATTTGTTTCCATATCTGTGCCACGATGTATATTACGCATTTTGGTATATTGCGTTTGTCTTTCATGGAAAACATAGGACACTGACCAGAAAAAAAGGGACTTAAATAGGCACATGTAATTTTTTGAATGAGTACTATCAATTAGGTTATTGGGTTAGACAAAATTATACCATGAGTCTTGGACAAGATTAGGTGTTCAAGTTTGAAAAAGAAAGATAAGGTGGTTGGATAAGATAAAGATTTAAAAAGGAAGCCTGGAAGATAGGATAAAACTCCAAGATTCAAGGGAGAGATTCAAGCTTGAAACTAGAAGATAAAGGCCAACATGTTTTGAATATTAGTTACTGCTACCTAAATTTGAATTTGCTCCGATTTTCTAGGAGATAGAGTAGATATTTTACCTTGTATAAATTACTCCCTTCAGATTCAATACATTCTCAAATAAGTTTTCAAGAATTTAACTTATTTCATGGTATTAGAGCCAAATCCTAGTCACCTAGATCTTGTGGTCTAGGCTGTTTACAAAATCATGGCTAAAACTCTACGAAACCCAACCATAACCGAAGTCTCAACCATGAGTTCTCCTAATCCTCATTTTCCACCAAATTTTTCTGCAAATCCTATTGATAACCATCCTTTGCAACCAGATCAACCTATGTTGCCGAAGTCTCTGCTAAATCTGGGAATAGCTCAAATCTAAACCTATCAGCAGAGCAGGTTCTAACCTTGTACAAGCTACTAAATCAAGGTATAAACCCTTCAAGTCCTCCTACTGAGCCAACAGCCTCAATAGCCTTACAAGGAATTCCTCATTACTCACTAGTCTCATGTAAGCTCCCTAAACATGTTTGGATAATGGATACTGGTGCATCAGATCATATGTCAAGTTTGCATAACTCTATGATGGATTATACACCTTGTAACCCAACTATTGATATCTCTATGGTTGATGACACAACCTCTCCTGCCTTGGGGTTTGGAATAGTATGTTTATCAAAACTAAAGTTGAAATTTGTTCTACATGTATTGGGATTGCAGTACAATTTACTATCAGTTAGTAAACTTACAAGAGATATGAATTGTAGTGTAACTTTTTCCCATCCTACTGTATATTTCAGGACTAGGCTTTGGGGATGATGATTGACAGTGCTAAGGCTAGAGATGGCCTTTACTATATGACAAAAGGTGTTCCAAGTTCTTCAACTAATAAAGTTGTCCTTACTATAACAGCTAATGCCAATGTTTTGTTGTGGCATAAACGCCTAGGACACCCTAGTTTTCCATATCTAAAATCCTTATATCCTCACCTTTTCATTAATAAAGAACAATATCTTAAATGTGAGCAGTGTACTCTTGCAAAACAACCTCATTTTCATTATTCTATACAGCCTTGTAAGCCATCTAAACCTTTTTACTTGATCCATAGTGATATTTGGGGTCTTTCTAAACACCCCAATATCTCGGGTTCTTGATTTTTCATAAACTTCATTGATGATCATACTATAGTTTGCTGGGTATATCTTATGAAAGAAAAATTAGGGGCCAATAACACTTTCAAAAGGTTTCACAAACTCATTTTGAATGTGTTTCAAACTTCTATTCATGTTCTTCGAACAGGTAATGGCCGAGAATACTTTTCTCATGATTTCATTGACTATCTCTCTGAACATGACATATTTCATCAAAGCTCATGTCCATACACCCTTCAACAAAATGGAGTGGCTAAGAGAAAAAATACACTTGCTTGAGGTGGCCCGAACTATGATGTTCACTACCTATGTTCCTCATTCCTATTAGGGGGAAGCTGTTCTTACAACTACTTATCTAATCAATCGGCTTCCCTCTAAGGCCTTGCAATTTAGAACTCCTCTCAACACCCTTCATGATTTGTGTCCAAATGTTCATCTCCTCACTCCTCTTTCTCCCATGGTTTTTGGTTGCACTGTGTATGTTCACAACACCAATCCTTCTCAGGCCATATTTGAACCAAAGGCACTTAAGTATATCTTTGTTGGGTATTCTCCTTCTCTAAAAGAATACAAGTGCTATTGCCCCTCCTCCTGCAAATTTTGTGTCCTCTAATGTCACATTCTACGAGGATCACTCATTTTATCCTCCTACATCTTCTCTAGAGGAAAATTACAGTACAAAGGGGCATTGGGATCCTCTCATCTCTCTTCCTCTGCTTGACTCTACATTGCCAGTATGTTCTCAAGGGAGAGAATCATCAACATCAACTCCTGACAACATACTAGCAGCTCCTAGGTGACTAGCAACTCGTGGACTTAGGTGACTCAGGCATGAGAGTTTAAAGGAGGTACGTGATTGAGGTAGCAGGGCTTGAGTCGACTCCATTGGTCTAGTGGTCGGTGATTGGGTAGTGATTACACCGGCGATCTTGAGTTCACTTTGAGCGAAAGGAGATAGTGAGAAGAAAGGCGTGCATGTGAACAAGGCAGTCGATTAATCTTGGCTATCGCGATTTTGAAGGTGAAATAGGACTTGTGATTTCAATTGGGGTTCCAGATCTGGTTGTTGCATGCGCAATCGGAATGAAATGCGAACTAGACAGGAGTGCGATTTAGTAAGGTGAATTTTGGTAACTATTGATGCGCACTCGGAAGCGAAGCGGGAGGTTGATTCTCGACCGAGAATTTCGATTCTAGTAGCAGATCCATTTAGCCTTGACTATGGTTTCAATTCGATTTAAGGGAAGTAGAGATCGATCGAGTCACAAGAGTAATCTAGGCTTTCGATTCAAATTGTGCAAAATTCCTTAGCCATGAAAGAAACGAGGGATTTCGGTTGCTACAGTTGCAATTCAAGAAGGGGGAGGTTAATTCTTGGCTGTGCATCTTGGCATCCTTACAGTTAATCAAGGGAAGTGAGCAGCTTAGGCGATTCTAGTGTGCAATTCTGACTATTCCGGTGAAGTTTGGCATTTGAGACAGAGAAGCAACCAGGTGATTTTCGGTTAAATCTCGGAATTAATTTTGACGCAAGAGGAGAGGAGTGTTGGCTGAAATTGAGGCTGGGAAATTTGAAGGTGACTAGGCCAATAGGCTTCGATAGTGCTTTGGACGACTCATACAGCAAGTTTCGGAGCAGAATTCTGTGACTCCCGATTGTGAAATCTGGTAATCTTGCAAAGTGGAAGTGCGAAGTAGATCCCAGTGAACTTCGGCGGTTTCGACAGATCCGAGTTGAAGGCCGGGGCAATCAATTTCAATGTTTAGACGTCCAACGACTAAAATCAGCGAATCAGCGAAGAGGAATCCATAGGAGTCGATTCCAATCGAATTCTAGGCTGCGAGTCAAGGGAAACAAAGTTTAATTTTGGCTTTGAATTTTGGTTAACTTGTTCAAAGAGCAATGATATGTACAGAACCCCTACCCCTTGGTCTTCGAAGTGTCATGTTCATGAGATGTCGGCCATGGGGAGTAAGGCACACATGAAACAAATGGGGTCTCAATTGCAGTAGAAGGAGGCTGCATTTTCAGTTGGAGGTAGAAATCATGAAGATTTTGGCCAAAATCATGAGATAAGGGAAAAGAAATTTGATAATGAGTCCAGTCGATTGGACAAGGAAACAAGCACGAATTGTGCATGGAATGGGGTTGTGTACTACAAGAGCAATTGCAGGAGCTTGCAAGGATGTTGACTAAGAGGTATAACGTTTGTTTTTCCGCTAAATTATTTGATAAATCGAGAAGAAATCTTTTAGATGATTATTACGGAAGTTCTAATCAAGAGGAGTCCCTTGAAATGGGGCAACCTAAGGAGAGGTTTGGAGATTGAGGCTTGTCTAATGTGGTGGAAGAGTTTTAACAAAATTAGGCAGATAGGGTCAGTGATGGAGTACCAATTGAGGTTTGAAGAACTAATGGCCTTGATGCTCAATCATAACCCCTATTTGATTTCAAGCTTCATAATTGGCTTGAACGAAGAGTTGAGGCCAGTGGTGACGGTTCTTTAGCCCAAGACTCTCAAGCGTACTGCTGATAGTGCCAGGCTCCATGAATTAACGTTGGAAGCACTGAAGAAGAAACCGAGAGATAGAGATGCTGATGGAACAACATGGGATCAGACAAATCCGACTGAAGGACTATCCATCAGTGCGGATGATGGTGTTGCAGCCTTTCCTCATATTTTGGACTTATCGAAATCTGAGAAACAATCAGATTTGGAACAAAATATGGATCATTAGATAAGTTGATTATTAAATAGACTGGAGCTGAGAATGGCAAGGCCTGTAACATCTATCCTTGTGAAGGTTCACATGCATGAAGAAGGTCTGATTGAACAATTAGGACCTGAACAATCTTATATTGGCTCTATGGAAACTGATTCTAAGGTTGATGAACTTGGACCGGCATTAAGGAAGAAGTTGGAGGTTGAGAAAAGACATTCTTTCACTGGGACTTTGGTTTAGAAGCAAACTGAGTCGCCCCTGACTTGGGTTAAAATAGGCAACGAGAAGGTGAAGACAACACTAGCTGGAGGAAAGCTAAGGGGGATAGCTGAAGAAGTTAAAGGTTTTGCTGAAGAAAACAAAACTCTCATTGCTATGTTGGTTTTTGCTCCTATTGGAAAATCCAAGTTGCTGTCTACTGCAGGGTGGGATGAACCAATGGCTGATTGTGTTCTTAAAGTGGAGACTAATCTTGATTAGACAGCTATTGTAGAAGGTGTATTGAACTTGAACTCTATTAGGTTGCTCCTATTGAAGTTCTAGGCCAAATTATGACTGGGATTGATCTTGGACACTTAAGAACGAGGAAGAAGATGAGGCCTAAAAGGAGAAAGAAAGAAAGAAAGAAAAATCAGATAGAGAAGACGAGAATTGGATGAAACAATGGCTACTTCCTGCAAGTTCTTGGGGATAAGAACTCTCTCAAGGAGGGGGGAATTGTCATGACCCTAAGGATTTTCCACTGATAGATTAGTAAATATAATAGTAGGAGTTTACATTTCCTTTTATATGTTCTGTTATAGGGTTTTGTCTTTAGCTAATAGGCAGTTTGGTTGTTTGTTACATTGTACATGGGTGCAAGTGGGAGGCTGGTAGGCTATATATTAGCCATAACTGAGGATGGAAGATTATGCTTGAATTGATTGAATGAAATTCTCTTTTTTTCTCTTTAGATTTCTCTCCAATCTCCCTCTCGTTTCTCTCTAATCTTCCCCTAATTCCCTCTATTCTTGGACGTAGCTCTATCGGATCCTTCTGGTTGCCAATTCAAACCCTAGGTAAACCCTAAGTACATGTTAGGTTCACACAAACTTATGGGATCAACTATGAAGAGACATTTGCTCCTGTGGTTAAGCTAAATTCTATTAAGGTATTACTCTCTATTGCTGTTAATTTAGAGTGACCTTTATTTCAATTTGATATTAAAAATGTCTTTCTTAATAGAGATTTGGATGAGGAGATATATATGTGAGTTCCTCTTGGTTTTGAGCATGAAGTTGACAATGGAAAGGTTTATAAATTTAAGAGGTCTCTATATGGGTTAAAGCAATCACCAAGAGCTTTGTTTGAGAAGTTTAGCATGACCCTAAATCAGTTAGGGTATAAACAGGGGCAAATAGACCATACTTTGTTCATAAAACACACAACAAATGGAAGAAAAGCTATATTAATTGTCTATGTGGATAATATTATAGTGACAAGAGATGATATGCAAGAAATAAAGAGCTTGAAGAAGCAATTGAGAGCTGAATTTGTAGTCAAAGACCTAGGAACAATGAGGCATTTCCTAGGAATGGAAGTGGCTCGGAGTAAAGAAGGTTTATTCATCTCATAGAGAAAATGTACAATGAATTTATTGAAAGAAACATGAATGTTAGGGTGTAGACCTACCGGAACACCCCTAGAAAAGAACTGGAAATCTGGAGAAATCAATGATGATGCCCCAACAGAAAATGAAAGATACTAACAGTTGGTCGGAAAATTAATTTACTTGTCCCTTACAAGGCCGAACACAGCCTATGTAGTGAGTGTGATAAGTCAATATATGAATTCTCCCACTCAAAGACATATGAATGCTGTGTTTCATGTCCTAAGGTATTTAAAAGGGACACCTGAAAAGAGATTACTATTTCAAAAAACCGAGGAGAGGGGAATTGAAGGTTTTGTTGATGCAGATTGGGTAAGGTCTATTGAAGATGGCTGATCAACTTCAGGTTATTATACCAAAGTATGAGGAAATGTGATTACATGGAGAAGTATGAAGCGGTCAATTGTTGCCCGCAACAGTGTTGAGCCAGAATTTCGAGCTATAGCTCAAGAAATTTGTGAAGTGATTTGGTTAGAAAGGCTGATGGAAGACTTACATATTCTTTTGTCACAACAAACGAAGGTGTATAGTGATAGTAAATCAATGATTAGTATTATTAAAAATCCAGTTCAGCATGATCGCATGAAGCATGTGAGAATAGATTGAAGTTTTATAAAGAGGGAAATTGAGGAAGGAGGAATTACCCTATCCTATATTCCTACAAGTCAAGTGGTTGATGTGTTTACAAAAGCCATGGCAAGACCAGGTTTCAAATTGCTAATTGGCAAGCTGGGAATGACTAATATCTATTCTCCAGCTTGAGGGGGGGGGGGGGAGTGTTGGACGAGATTAGGTGTTGAAGTTTAAAAAGGAAAGATAAGGTGGTTGGATAAGATAAAGATTTAAAAAGGAAGCCTGAACGATAGGATGAAGCTCCAAGATTCAAGGGAGAGATTCAAGATTGAAACTAGAAGATAAAGGCCAACATGTTTTGAATATTAGTTACTGCTATTTAAATCTGAATTTGCTCCTATTTTCTAGGAGATAAGAGTAGATATTTTACCTTGTATAAATAGCTCCCTTTGGATTCAATAAATTCTCTAGTAAGCTTTGAAGAATTTAGCTTATTTCAATGAGCTATAGAGGGCTTTCCAACTTTAAGGTAATGCAATTCTAAAGTTTCTCCAGTTTTTTAAGTTGACATTTTTGACCTTCACAATTGGCCTGGCAAAGTGAGTAATGCACTGATTCAATTGTGTTATATGGATTAACAAGAGTAATTGTGAATTCAAAGTAATCAACTGGTTTAGATCCCTTGTAATACTTCTGCTTTCTCAATTTTCATGTATGAGCAGTAACATTCCAAAGGTATCTAGGTCATTGTGCTCAGTAATAGCCATCAGCATTTTACTGTATTTTAGCCAAAAAATTGAACACAATTTAGTCAACCCTAACTAGTGGAATTAAGGCTTGTGATGGTTGTAATTGCACACAATTCTTCCTGTACTTCAATCTCAGGACTTCATTTACTAAATACCAGGCTCAATGCTGGAACTGTTTGTTTGCAACTCCTTGAGTTGCTTACAACTAAATATATGTCTTCAAATTGGTAAATATCTAAGATTTAATGAAGCTCGTAATCACATTGGATCCATAACATTATTAACATTTGGTTAGATCCAAATACTTGTTATCACCCTATGGTTAAAGTTTTTTGCCTTCTTGTCAGGTAACGGGGAGATTGGCAATGGGTATGGTGTACCAGGTGGAGGAGCCTATAACAGTGGTCCAAAGCCTTGTATTGTTACCTCCAGTAAGATTATAATGCTTAAAAGTTTTATTTATTATCTATGTTAGGAATTAATAATTTCATGTGCTGTTACACTTTAGGTAATTCCAGAAGTATTGGGCAGGAGATAGGAGAAGGAATTCCTGAAATTGATGGAGAGTTGGGGCAGAGGCCTGCTGCCAAAGAGTTGCCTGAGTACCTAAAAGAGAAGTTGAGATCACGGGGTATTCTGAAAGATGAGCAAGCTAAAGGGAATCCTTCACTTGAAAATGCAAGTAGCTATTACTTATTCTTCTTTCTGTTTTAGGTGCTTCTGTGAGGCTGAAGCCTTGGTTGAAGGGCCTTTAGTCTTGTAGGATCTGCAACAGTTTAGATCAGCTTAGCTGTTTTCAAACATATACCTACATTTGACATTGAAAGATCCAATTTCTTCCAATGTTGGCTTCTCTTCTTTCTTTCCCTTCCTAATTTGTTTGGATATTATGCAAATTTATCATTTTGCTTATCAAGGTATCCTATTCAGTCACGTAGTAAAGGTTTCTCTGAAATTTTACATTTCAGAAGTTGGAGACTTCAACTCAAAAGATAGCACTTGGAAAGTTGCCTCCAGGATGGGTGAGTGTGATTTGCTTTTCAAATAATTGTGTGATGGTGCATGGCTTGAATCTCTAGATCAATTGCAATAGGAAATTTTGGGTCAATACTGAATATTTCTGTTTAACTGATAGGATTCTTGAACTTTGTGCATGCTCTATTCTTCTTTGCTTATACATAAGATATTTAAATGAATATTTGTGTTATATGCTTGTTACACTAGGGAATTAACAGGAGCTGGCATAATTATATGGTAGGATGGATGTGACAGAAAGTTGCTAGAATGTATTCTATTTTTGTGCCTTTCTATGCTGAAGCAGATGTTTTAAGTTGACCGCAACTTTCTCCAAAATAAAAGGAAAAAAATGTGATGACTAATGGTAGCCTTAGGTCTTTACCATGGTACATAAGATAATGGAATAAAGAAATAACATGTTCAACAGATTGAGCGTGCACTGTGCAACATGATGAGGATGTTATAATGCATTAGTTAATAATAAGGGATACAATCTGTCTACCATTATAAAAAAAATCAAGTTATTAGTGATTGGATGAAACAGAGAAATAACTGCTTCGATTTAAAAGTATCCAGGATCTCCTTTGAGATCCAACAATTCAATCGAATTGAGTATTTTATTGCAGATATTGAGTTCATCTGTGCTAAACTTGGAGTGCTCTAATAGAAGATAAAATGAAACGAATAGCTTTATATTGTCTGATAATTTGCAACTCACACCAAGAGGACAAGAGAGATCAAAGGCCATGAGAAGAGAGATGGCTTGATTTTAAACAGGATGTTGCTTAGATAGAAAGACAGTCACTTGAGTGATCTGGAGTAGGTCTTCTTGACCAGAGCTGAAACTTAAACCTATTATTATATGTTTGTCACGACCCCAAGGAACCCCAAGGATATATTAGTAGTACATGTCATGTGTTTTCCCTATTAGTTGCATTAGCTGCATTTTCTGTTGTTGTTAGCATCTTCTATTGTAAGCCTATAAATAGGCTTGAGTAGTTAGAGGAAGTGAGCGGAATGAATGATTTGAATTCTCTCATTTTCCCTCTCGCAATTCTCCTAGTTCTCTCTCCCGTCTTTCTCTCTTCTTCCTCAGTTTTGTCTGTTTTGTTCTTCCCTCCCTTTTTGCCCTATCTACCTCTAATTCTTACCAAATTCCTTCCTTAACCCTAGGCAAATTCTAGGGTCGTAACATTTGGTATCAGAGCCACCGCTCCTCGGCGGTTCTATCTGTTAAGTAATTCTGACGACTCTCGGTTGTGATCCAGAAGTTTTAGCAGTTAGCCAAGGCGAATTTCGAGTGATTGAGATCAAACAATCGGCTCGGAATTGAGGTTTGTCGAACTCCAACAGGTGACAAATTGTAGGCGAAGCAAAATTGTATCTGACCAAGCAATTTCCAGAATCGGTGGATTCATAGTGAGCAATCCTGTCCAATGTGATTTCTGTAAGCGGCGATTAAGTTCATAACAGCAGATCGTTGGCATTTGTAGTGGAGCTTGAGGCAAATCTATCAATTACAACTGGATAGAGGTTGGTGGAATTCCGGCGAATTGCGGCCAGGTGATCTCTGACTTGATTCAGTCAAGAGTTGTAATCTGGAAGTGGAGTGCTACGATTTTGAGCCAAGGTAGAGATAAGGAATTTTGGTGGTTACGGAGCTTTGGTCGGTGATTGGGTGATAGTGACTCCAAAAAGATTGCAGCAAAGCTAGTGGTTCTCCCGGCCTTAGACGGTGATCGGGTGAGAGAAGAAGGCATCGAATCCGGCGAGAAGGAAGTCGCGATGAGAAGCAAAGCTTTAGGCCATTGAGATTGGAAACTGTCCAGAAGTAGATTTCCGCTAGCGGTGATTCTTATGTTGTCAATTTGGAGAAGTCAACTCAAAGGTAGAAGAGATGAACCGAAATTGAGCAGGCTAGGCAATCCAACCCAGCGACCAGTTGCAAGGTAGAATTGAATGCGAATTGGAAGGTGTAGTTGAGCAAAGCAAGTTCGGATTTGAAAAGTGAAGCCGAGCAAAGCAACTTCAGCCCGGGAGTGAAGAGGACGCAGAATTCCAATGGGATATCGAGTGGAATTAGAAGGCAAATCAAGAGTAGCAAATTCTGGGAATTCCAGAGACAGTGGGCGATTCAAGGACTCAGGGGAATCCCAAGCAGAGGTTGGTGATTGGGTGAGACGGAGGTGATCCTTAAATCACTTTGATTTCGACAAACTCACTGCATGTGGTTGAGGCGAGAATGTAGGTGCGGTCGAGAGCAGAATTTCAAATCTCGGTTGCTGCTTGTGAGTGAAGCGAATCAGGTTAGGGCTGATCGAGGCTGCTTTGCGAGGTTATAGTGATGGAATTCTGGTGAAGTTGGAAGTTGTGAGTAGGCGAACCAAAAGGCTAAACAAACTCGAATAGGTTGAAGAAGAGGAGTTGCGTAGCAGAAGTGTTTCAGAAGCGAGCCAGAGACGATTTAGGAAGGTAGTTGCTAAATTAGAACAGACCAACGGTCCTCACTTATTAATTTCAGATGGATGAATCTCGGTTTGGTAATCTCCGACGTTGATCCTTGAGCAAGAAGTGGTGAGAAGTGAATCTGAGCAATTGGAGCCATCATAGTTGCTATCAAATTTTAAAAAAAAATTGATTTGGATGCTGTTATTCAACAAGAATTAAGGTTGTTGAATTGGAAGCAACCATTGCATTGGCTTGGGTTGCTGAATTTTAGTACTGGAATAAATTTCCGAAGAGACCCTTAGAAGTTGAGCAAGAGGTTGTTACAACAGTGAATTTTCAAGGAATTGAACGGAGGAGATGGCTGAAGGACCATGTGCTGCAACAAGGGAAGGAGTCAAGGACCTCAGTAGACAATTGGATGACTTTTTGATTTTATTTCCACATAAATTTCAATTAGTATTATGATAGAATACTTTTCTAGGGAATACTTTGCTTCCTTCAATCAGATCGGAGATGAGAGCTATAAAGAAGAGCTCAACAAGCTGAAACAAAAGGGCTCGGTTATGGAATACTTGGTTAGGTTTGAGAAATTGAAAGCACTTGTACTCAATTTCCATCAAACTTTAACCGAGTCTTATTTTTTATCAAGATTCATTAATAGTCTTAATGATACACTGAGGCCTATGGTGAGAATGATGTTTCCGGCCACAGTACATCAAGCAGTGGAGAAGGTTAGGCTGCAAGAGTTGGTGCTGGGAGCCATATACCAAAAGCATGGGCTGCTGCCTAAAGGTTACCCTAAGAGCAACCAATAAATCGAAAGAACTTGTAAGGCTACTAATCAAGTAGTGCAGGAAGTTGATGAAGTAGCAGTGGAAGAGGAAAATGGTGTTCATGCAACTAATGAGAAGTATGAGGCTGATGAGGTCCTAAAAATGGGAATGGTAGCTGCAAAGAATGAGGAAAAACCTGAATTGGATCAGGCAATTCAGAATGACAAGAAAGGAAAGGCAATTGCTGAAGAAGAGATTGAAGTTCCACTTGAGGAAAAATCTGCTGAAAGTGAGCCTTTGGGGTACTCTAGCAATCAGCAAGGAAAAGTCTCTCCACTTGAGGAGGTCCCTACTGAAGATGAGGAAAGAGCTTCGAAGGCTGGATTTGGTGTTGCGGCAAGTAATAGTACTATTACTGTTGAGGAGTCACAAGTCAAGGAAATTCTAGCTGAAGAAACTAACCTTGCCGTTTTGAGCAATTTTGATCTCGAGCCGTATGACAGTATTGTTGTCATTTCACCTGGTGTGGACCAGATTCGGATGGTGAAGAAAGAAAAGGTTGCTGCCATTTGGTTCAGGAGTTTTGATATTGTGGAAGAGGAGGTTACTTTCGTTTGGTTTGGGAGATGTGACATTGGAGAAAAAGACTTGGAAAGGCAAAAGAAAAAAGAATACGAGATAAGCACATGAAAAGGCAAAGAAGAAACCAAATTGCTAAGGCTGGAATTGGCTGAGGAATGGGGTCAACAACTGTCAATTCTTGGGGACAAGAATTGTTTGAAGGGGTGGGGATTGTCATGACCCCAAGGAACCCCAATGATATATTAGTAGTACATGTCATGTGTTTTCCTTATTAGTTGCATTTTCTGTTGTTGTTAGCATCTTCCATTGTAAGTCTATAAATAGGCTTGAGTAGTTAGAAGAAGTGAGCAGAATGAATGATTTGAATTCTCTCATTTTCCCTCTCTCAATTCTTCTAGTTCTCTCTCCCGTCTTTCTCTCTTCTTCCTCAGTTCTGTTCGTTTTGTTCTTCCCTCCCTTTCTGCCCTATCTACCTCTAATTCTTACCAAATTCCTTTCTAGACCCTAGGCAAATCCTAGGGTCGTAACAATGTTCTTCAGACTGTATAATATTCATGTAACACTACATATATGCTTTTTTGATTCTTGCTTAAGTTGAAGAGTTTCTATGTTCTTCTGTCTTTTGGATGGCCAAATCACATAATATTCTTTTTATTTTGCTGGAAACTAGGCCTCCAAGATATTGAATATCATGAATCTGAACATGGATTATAGGTGGCTTATTTGATACTGATATCCATATAGAAAGCTGTGGATTTAAGCATATCTTAATTTAGTTACTTCTAATATCTTTATCAATATTTTGATTACATTCAGGCTCAATTATTACAAAAAGAAAACCCAGGCAAAACTCAGAGAACATTATCTGCTGAAATACATCAATGAGTGGTATGTAGTATTTGGAAAATATTTTCTTTTAACCACAATGTGTATCATTAACTGCATTGAAGTCTGGATGTATAGGCTCCTGTACATCCATTATGAGAAAAATATGGAGGTTAAGTTTGAAAAATCTAATCCACACACACAACGAGAGAGAGAGGGGTCAATTTGTGCAGAATTTTTTTTCTTTTTTTTTTTGGGCAGTTGGTTCTTTCTGCTTTCTGGGTCTATTTATGTTTTCCCACTTTCTGGTGGCTCCTTCATGATTCATTTTTCTTTTTATGCTCGATAGGTTAGTGATATTTGTACTTTCATAAAAGGTCGTCCCCTTTGAAGAAGGCTTCCACTGGCAAGTGTCAGGGGAGGGTCTTGTTTGTATGCAACCTTACCTTTGCATTTTGCAAAAAGGCTATTTTCATAACTCCTACCTATGATCTTTTGGTCATGAAAGAGCACCCTTATAAAGCTTACCCTTGATATTCTCTCTAGTCAGAAAGAGAAAAATGTTGGGTTAATCTTAAATATATATTTTTTTGTAATTTTCTGGTGGCTTCTCTTAGTGATATTTTTCTCGAGCTTTTTCTTTTTTCTGGAATGACTTTCTTGATATTTGTATGTGGATGAAGATTCGTAATTGAAGGCCATAATATTTCTTGTTTATTTTTCTTCCAAAAGTTAGTTGTTTCGTTAATCATTATTTCCTAGGCTTTGGCTTTTGCTTACATTTATTTATTCTGATCTTGATTTCTATAAATTCTCATGTAGGTTGAGGCAAAGGATCCTGCAAGTGGCGTCCCATACTATTATAATGAAAGTTCTGGGATAAGTCAGTGGGGAAGACCTGTTGTGGCAGCTAATAATGGAAATCCTCCCTCACCTGTATCACTTCCAGAAGATTGGCAGGAGGTATTGGATGAGACATCAGGTCTGCCTCATGTATCTGTGTTACTCTTTGAAGGCATAATGTGGAAAATGGTGAATGGAATACAGATTAGTTTATTAGGGAGGAAGGGAGGGAGGAGTATGTCTAATGAAGTTTGGCTCTAGCTTAAAGTTAATGAAAATTTCTTGGCTCTCGCTATTTTTTCACAAAGCATTTCATCCAATTATGTGATTGATCTCTTACTGTAAGGGCTCTTATAATTAACTTCTATGAGAAATTAGGTTATGTTAGCCAGCAGACTTGAACTACTTCCTTTGTGTTTTTTAGGCTATAAAATTCTCCAACACTTTACCAAAGATTTGTGCCTCAAGACAACCCAATATAGGTATATATATTTTTCTTATGCAGTCGTGATTGCGCCTCATTATTTTATAGAAATTAAATTTATGTCCTACTTTTTATGTGATAAAAGATAATCATGTGCCCATAAGTTAGACAATATGTATGGATTTATAGTTCAACCTTTAGTTGTTACATCCCACTTCAAAGAACTCCCCATTTCTCTTTCTCTTCATGTCTCACTTCTCCATCCCCTCACATGACTTTTTATGAGATGTTTTTGTTTGAAGTGACAATTGACTTCCATGCACATTGCACATTGCACATTGTTTGTCTCGACCATCTTTTCTCTTAGAATGGACGCCCATGACTAATTTGTCTTTCTAATTCAGTTTCAAGTATGTGATAGAATATGACCATATCAATTATCTTAATTCACCATCATCTCATGAATTTTTTTATGTGAAGATGGTGTCGAAACTTTATTTCATTATTTCCTCACAAGAGGTTGCATTAGGAAGGGCATTTGACGTAAAATTTTATTACATTGCTCGTTTAATGGATTTCTATTGTCAATTTGACCATTAGAAGTCAATGGCACTATGAATGTTGTGCCATCGACCCTAACTTGGTTAGGATAGGGTAGTTGATGATGATGATGATTGATGATATTAGCTTTCATGATGTTAATTTGTGAAGCTGATTGCACATTATCCATTCCTTACTCTCTTAACTGCTGAGGAATTAAAATCCATGTTACGGGAGGGTGCCTTCAATAATTAGGTTAGTAGTTTCATTATGGCCTCCATAAATTTCTCAAACTAGAATCTTTAATATACAGGTCAAAAGTATTACTACAATACGAGGACCCATATATCACAGTGGGAGTACCCCAATTCATTGCATCAGGTCAACTCACAACATTCTGAAAGCACTGAGTCCAAAGGTGCACCTATTGGGAATTGGGGTGATCAATCATCCATGCTAAACAAATGCATGGGGTGCGGCGGTTGGGGAGTAAGCCTTGTTCAATTGTGGGGTTACTGCAATCATTGTACTCGGTTTGACCATTCTTCTTTTTTATTTCAACCAATCTTTTGAACATACATATGTATATATGTGTATAGTTAGCTTTGGTGCTTCTTTCCCTTTCTCAACATGGCTAAATCTTGAATGTGAATGCAATACTAAGATATTAGTTTTAGTCATTCTTGTTTCATTTTCAATTTTGTTCGCTCATTGAAGATGTGAATGATAGAGTAGCAATTATGTGACCTGTGATAGATCAGATAAATCAGTGTATCTTTTCCCTTCACCATTGAGTGGTGTGTACATCTTTTATATACATGAACTTAGACTACTGAAAGGGGAAATAATCTTTCCTACATATATTCTATATATCTCATACATATATTTTATTTATCTCAAGATATATGATTACAATGTTATAGAATACTATGTACGAATCATATCTTAACGCTCCCCCTCAAGCTGGAGCATAGATGTTAACCATGCCTAGCTTGATGTACATGTAGCTCACATGAGGACCTTTGAGAGACTTAGCGAACAAATCAACTAATTGATCCTAAGAACCCACAATTTGACAATATCTCTTGGAAGCAACTTTTCTTTAATAATAATTTCAACGTGTTTAGTTCTTTCATAGAACACGAGATTAGAGGCAATATACATTGCAGTTTGATTGTCACGCATCAACTGCATAGACTTTATTTGAATTACTCCTAACTCCCCAACTAGTTGTTTCAACCATATCAACTCACACATGTCATGACCCAAGGAATAATGGAAGGGCATCATTGTAATAGGGTTGCAATGGGTTGTTAGGATATTTTTACAAGTTATTAGGAGCACATGGGTGCTGTTAGGATGCTATTAGAAATTAGTTAAGCAACTAGCTATTATGCCTATAAAAAGGCCAATTATAAGAGGAGAGGATATGCTTGAATTGATTAAATGAATTTCTAATTCTCTCCCTACAGTTCTCTACAATCTCCCTCTCATTTTCTCTCTACTTCTCTCCCTCATTTCTCTCTACACCCCATTTCTGTCCATTTCTTCCTCTCAAATGTTCTGTTCTTGATTCTATTCATCAGCTTCTTCTGATTATCATTCCAATCCTAGGCTAAACCCTAGGTTCATGACAAATGGTATTAGAGCATCATTCATCGGCTTTGAATTCATCGATTTTAGTAGTGAATTGAGGCAGACACGACTTGGTGAAGAGAGCTAATCAGTTCGCAGTGTGAAATTCCAGCGATACGAGCGACTGTCGAGGAGCTTCAACAGAACTGATCGGCCAACAAGTCTGATTTGATTCCTAAGGAACCAAGGATAGATCGTCACCAAGCGAGGTGTTCCTCAAAATTGATTGAGATGACTTTGAAGGACAGTAACGGAGCCAAACGAAGAAGGCGCGGGGCCTGACGATCACATATTGTTTCAACTTGCAGGCGACACAGAGTGAGTGATCAGATCCAGAGGTTGTTGATCTATAGTGATCGACAGTGATTTCCGCGATTGGCTGGGACTAGCATGTGAAGATGAAACCAATTCCGGTGGCCCAAGCGAGTACATGTTGGTTGTTAAGTGAAGTACATCCAATAGCGGATTCAAAATGGGTGAGCCTCTCTCAGATTGAATTTCGAAGGTGAAGCAATTTTGGTAAATTACAAGACCGAGCCAGTGGTCGCGACCAGTGGACGGTGATTGGGTGGGTCGCAACCGTCGCAAATCGTGTTTGATGATGAATAAATTGAGCTTCCGATCTGATTTGGAAGGTGTTTGTTGGACATCAATTAGGCTTGGAGTCGGGAGGAGGACTTCAACGGTGATTGAGTTAAGAGAATTCTGATCGGTTTTTGGGATATTGCTGTCGACATGGTTGTTTGAACAGGGAAGGTGAAGTGGAAGAGCAGGTGGATTGTGGCTATTTTCTAAGGCGAGGCAGTGTGGGTTAGTATGTCGAAGCAGATTTGGCGGAATTGGAAGCCAATTCATAAACTACTGTAGCCATCAAATTCTCAATTCCTGGAGAATTTTGTTAGTTCCAGCACAATTGAGCAACCCAAGCAATTCCAGTAGTGAATTCCAGTGATCTAGGGAATTCCGACAAGTGGGAGGAATACACTTGACACCTGGCAATTTCTTGATGGTTGAACTTGGATTTTGGAAGTGCAATTGAGTGGGGAATTCCAGCATGTATAGGGAATCATTGCAGCAGGCGAGTTAGGAGAATTGGTAGGCCTAGGGGACTTTAGAAGGCTGATCAAGTCGCTGTAATTGTGCGACTTCTTCCACTGCTACAATAAACCTGACCTTGAAGCAGAACAATGGCTGCAATTTACCACTTATTTGGATCAATTGTAGAGGTGACTGTTGTGAGGTAGTCACACTAGGGAAGTGTGGGAATTAGTATGGAAAGAGCTGCGGTTTCTTGGCCTATTGCATTTCCAGCCAGTGAGATTTCGTCCAAGAGGAGCAGTGCACGTAGGAGACCATTGGAGACTCAATTGCAGTAGAATAAGGTTGCATTTTCAGTGGGGTGTCTTACTCGTGAAGCTAGGGGAGGCAGTGCATACGTGAAGCAGAATGCTTTATTTTCAATTGGAATGGAGCCTCTATGGCAGCCAAATAAGGCTGCATTTTCAGTTAGCCAGAAGCAAAAAATAGGGGAAAAAAAGTTTTAGAATGAAATCAACCAATGGGACAAGAGAGCAAGCAGTGGGGTACATGATACGAGCAAGGAATTTGGCCTTATGATACGCGAGAAGCTGGAAGAGTTTGTGATGATACTAATTAAGAAGTATCATTATAACTTTCTGGTGGAATACTTTGATGATTATCACGGAAGTTTTAACAAGGTGGAATTCTTTGGAATGGAGCAGCCAGAGGAGAAGTGCAACATCAGAAATGATATTAAAGGGGAATGACATTATCCAAAGGGAATCTGTAATGAATAGATTGATAGGGCAGCAAAGGCAAAAGGAGAATTAAAGGAACACACTGATTCCTTTGGAAAAGAAGTTCTCGATGGTAATGTTTTTGGGATTCTGCAGCAAGAGCAATCCAACTTTAAGAAAGAAGGAGAAGAGGAAGAAGAAGAGGAAGAAGAGAATGAGGAAAAGGAATTGGAGGATGACACTCAATCAATTGACAGCCTTTCAATCACTCGTACTAGTGCTGAGACACTTGGCCAGGTGTCAATCATTGAGAAATCGTTGGCTGGAATTGAAGTTGCAGCAGCATCTAATGCTAATGTTCACAAACAGCCTTGGTATGAGTATCCAAGGCAAGTCTACAATCCTCCATTGCTGTGTTCTGAGGATGCTGTTGATATTTCTGCAACGAAGCATGGCTGTGGGTTGAAAGGGAAGACAATAACTGCAACTAAGGATGAAGGTCTACCATTCTTACTTGTTTTGGATGGTAAAGAACTATTAATGGAGGTCACGGACACGAATAGTTTTTACGTTGGACTCCAAGTTTCAGTTACTAAGTATGTTTGTTCGGAATTTGCTGATCATGTCCATAGATTGGAGATCAAGCTTGATTGGGCAGCTATTGTAGAAGGTGGGTGTATTGGATTTGAACGCTATCAGGTTGCTCCCATTGAAGTTCTAGGCCAAATTATGCCTGGGATTGATCTCGAACACTTAAGAACGAGGAAGAAGAAGAGGCCTAGAAGGAGAAAGAAAGAAAGAAAGAAAGAAAAATCAGATAGAGAATGTGGGAATTGGATGAAGCAATGGCTGCTTGCTGTAAGTTCTTGGGGACAAGAACTCTCTCAATGAGGGGGGAATTGTCATGACTCAAGGAATAATAGAAGGGCATCATTGTAATAAGGTTGCAATGGGTTGTTAGGATATTTTTACAAGTTGTTAGAAGCACATGGGTGTTGTTAGAAATTAGTTAAGCAACTAGCTACTATGCTTATAAAAAAGCCAATTGTAAGAGGAGAGGATATGCTTGAATTGATTAAATGAATTTCTAATTCTCTCCTTACAATCTCTACAATCTCCTTATTTTCTCTCTACTTCTCTTCTTCATTTCTCTCTACATTCTTTCCCCATTTCTTCCTCTCAAATGTTCTGTTCTTGATTCTATTCATCAGCTCCTTTCGATTGTCATTCCAATCCTAAGCTAAACCTTAGGTTCATGACAACACATTACTAGGACCACATCTCTATATTCAACCTCTACGCTAGATCTGGCGAAAACACTATGTTTCTTGCTTTTCCAAGAGACTAGGTTGCCACCAACAAATACATAATATCTAGATGTGGACCACATACCACTAGGAGAGCCTATCCAATTAGTGTTGGTGTATGCCATAATCTGATTATGACCATGATCCTTACACAATATACCACGACCAAGGGCACTTTTAATATACCGAAGGATATGGATCATTGCATCCAAGTCGTTATCACAAGGTGAATCTAGAAATTGATTTACAACACTAACAATAAAAGAAATATCAAGACAATTGACTATAAAGTAGTTGAGTTTGCCAACTGACCGATGTTAACACCCAAGGTTAGAAATAGGCTCTTTGTGTCTTGGTAACAACTTGATATTTGGATCCATAAGAGTATCTAATGGATTGCATTCAAGCATCCTTGTTTCTTCAACCTATCCAACTCATATTTTCTCTAAAAGATATAGATACTAGCCTTTGATCGTGCCACTTCAATATCCAAAAAATATTCATGTGACACAAATCTTTGGTTTGAAAGTGTTGTTGGAGATGCATTTTCAACTCAATGATGCTTGCATCATCATCCCCAGTAATTACAATGTTACTCACGTACACAGAAGAATGTGATGATTAGATTTAAAGCGATAAAAAATTGAATGATCAACTCCACTCTAACGTAACCCAAACTTCATGACAACTTGACTAAACCTTCCAAACCAAGTTTGAGGAGATTGTTTAAGGCCATAAAGGGATTTCTGTAGACAACATACTTGCCTAGATCCCGCTTGAGCAACGAAGCCATGCAGTTGTTTCATATAAACCTCCTCCTGTAAGTCTATCATGAAGAAAGGTATTTTTGATATCAAGTTGATGGAGAGGTCAATTGTACATAACAACCAAAGATAGGAACAATCGAACATATGAGATTTTGGCCACAGGAGAAAAAGTGTGCCCATGGTCAAGGCTTGAGACTATCAATGTGGCCATCGGGTCCAACCTTGATTGTATAATCCAACAACTAATTGTGGACTTACCTGGAGGAAGAGGTACTAAGTCCCAAGTCCCATAAAATGTAAGGTAGATATTTCTTCAACCATTGCATCACGCCACCCCGGATGAGAAAGAGCCTCTAAAACATTGTTAGGAATGGAAACCGAAGAGAAAGAATAAACAAAGACATGATAGCCAGGGGACAATGAATGATGGCTAAGAAAATTTGAGGTGGGCTACTGGGAGTACAATGACGAGTACCTTTGGAAGGGTAATGGGCAAGTCAAGATCAAGAGGGGAACCAGAGGAGGGCAGACTAATCAACACGGAAGGTGAAGGCAATGGTCCATTAAGATTAGTTATGGTCTCCATGGATGCTTCTACTAATGGCTCTGCCAATGGGTCCACAGGTTGAGGACGATGCTAGCATGTCTGAAGATTTGGGTGATCAAGCGTAGAGGAGGAGGAAGATGGAGATCAAAGATTTGTTGGAATAAATGTAATTAACATTCGTGTATTAGCTGTCAATTAGCTTGTAATTAGGCCTTAATCTTAGCCTTAATTATTGTATAACCTTATTATAAATCTCAATAAAAGGAGGCTAGACCTCATACAGTTCTCTTCTCCTAAAAGGGTTTTCTCTATTTTTTCTTTCTTGCTCAACACGGTATCAGAGCTAGGGGGAGAAAAACCCTAAATTTCCTATTTTTCTCTCCTCCCATTCTTTCTCTCTCCTCGTTGGCGCTGCCTTGCCTGAATCTCCCTTTTTCTGGCCATCAGTTGCTAGAACCAATGTTGTCATTGAGTTCGCCGCCCCTTTTTCGGCCTACCCCCGACGACCCAATCCCCGATCACAATGTCGTCACCACAGTTGGATTCGTCTCACTTAGTCTGTCTCGATTCCAGTGGTTTTGTCGTCATCCACTGCTGTCTATTATAGTTGGAGCTTCGGTGAGCCTCTACCTCTTCGTTGCTATGCCTTTTTGACACTCCAATAACTCGCTGGCATCTCATTTAGCCCTGTTTTGCCTTAGATCTATTTTTTCAGAGCTGCCTTCCATCCAAAATATGGAGTGCATAGCATCTTCAGTCACTTCTGGATCTAAATTTGCAGGGTTCTCTTTGCCTTTTTCTTCCTCACCTGTCATTACTTCTGAAAAGCTAGTTGGAAGTACCAATTACATGTCTTGGGCTGCCTATGTTGAGTTATGGTTTATGGGTTAAGGAATGGAAGATCACTTGAATAAGAATGCCGGTGAAATTCTCAATGCTAAGAGAGCAACGTGGAAGAAGATCGATGCTCTTCTTTGTAATATGTTATGGCAGACCATTGATCCAAAACTATATGTCATTTATAAGGCATACAAGACTTGTGTTTAGGTATGAAAAAAGGCCAAATCTCTTTATACTAGTGATATCCAATGTCTCTACTCTGTTGTTTCCACTATTGTTCATTTAAAGTAACATGATATGGATATGTCTGAATTTCTTAGCCTCCTAGAATCTTTGAAGGAAGAGTTAAAACTCTTTGTTACCAGTTGGTAATACTACAAAAGAACAGTTGCAGTAGTGGGATAAGTTTTTTATGGTTTTGGGATTGACTGCCATTCGATCTGAACTTGCTACAGTCTGGGATCAAATATTATCCAGTCCCACTGTTCTGATCCTAGAAGATGCCTTTGCTAGACTTCTTCGGGTTTTTTCCTCATCTTCAGTCATCGATGGTTCTCTGGTTGAGTTCTCTGTCTTGGCGTCACAAACTTTTGGTTGAGGAGAGCAAGCGAACAACCGAGGTGGTAACTCACAATGAAGTAACCACCCTAAATGCAATTACTGTCATAAGTGGGGCCATCTTTGAGAACAGTGCCACAAATTGCATGGTTGGTCGTCACGCGTTGCTAATCTGGCTCAGTCTGTTGCTGCTAATTCCCTAACAAAATCTTCTGAGAATCATTCTTCTTTGTCTCTTGTTTTGACTTGAAGTGATTATGGGGACTATCTTCAGTATCAGGCTTCTAAGCAGGCTGCATCGTCATCCATTACTTCTGTAGTGCACACTGGTAATTCTATTGCTTGTGTTACTCGGTCTACCACTCATGGACCATGGGTTCTCGATTTTGGTGCAACTGATTATCTCTTTGGTAACCTAAGTCTTTTTTCTTCTCTCTCTACTTTTTCTTGTTTGCCAACTGTTACTCTTGCCAATGGATCCAAAACATCTGCTACAGGCATTGGTCCAACCGCTCCTTTTGTTACCCTTAGATTTTGTTTTATATGTTCTTGGAAGCCCCTTTAATCTTGCTTCAATTAATAAATTGACACGTGCTCTTAATTGTTCCATAACCTTTTTAAGGACTTTTGTGCTGAGATTCAAACTCAATTTAATGTTTCTATCCGTGTCTTCTGTAGTGGCAATGCTAGAGAATATTTTTAAGCTCCTTTCATTATTTTCATGGCTTCTCAGGGTATTTTACATCAATCCTCTTGTACCTATACACCCCAGTAGAATGGAGTTGCAGAGCGCAAAAACCGTCATTTAACCGCTCACACTCTTTTACTATAGTCATGTTCGTTTCCATTTTTGGGTTGATGCTATTCTCATTGGATGTTACCTCATTAATCGAATGCCTTCTTCTATTTTACAGCATGAGGTCTCTCACTCCATTCTTTTCCATGCTTAGAGTCTTTATCTACTTCCACTTCGTGTCTTTGGTTGCACTTGTTTTGTTCATGACATGACCCCTAGCCGTGTCAAACTTTTTGCTAAGGCTATCAAGTGCATTTTTCTTGGTTACTCTCGACTTCAGAAAGGGCATCGGTGTTACTCTCCTGATAAGAAACATTATTTCATCTTTGCTGATGTTACCTTTTTTGAAACATCTCCTTTCTTTTTCTCCTCTCTTGTCGAGAGTTGCATAGTTTTTGAGGTTCTTTCTACTCCTTACCTTTGTTCTCCCTCCTCAGATACTGCTTCTACTGGCCTCGAGCGTCCCTTTCAGGTTTATCATTGTCGTCCACATCCTCCTATGGCTGCTGACGAAGAACCTGCTAACTCACCTTGTGCTTCGACGTCCTTACCTACCTCGGACCAACTAGTTGCTTCTGAGCCAGTTGATCATTCTCCTAAGCCCATTGCCAGTTGAAAAGGTATATGCTCTACTTGCAATCCTCACCCTATATACACTTTCCTTAGCTATCATTGCTTGACTTCACCCTATTATGATTTTGTGTCCAATTTATCTTCTATTGTTGTCCCTAAAACTACCATGAGGATAGAAGATAGCACGACAATTTAATTCTTTGGTTAGTTGGTGAATAAATATAAGATTGGTAGCTAACTGTAGGACATGAAGAACTTGTTTGGTTGTTAACAAAGGCCTGAATTGAACTTTACCTTGGCCAGCAATAGGAACAGTGGTTCCATTAGCAATAAAAATCTATTTAGGGCTAACAAGAGGTTGATAAGTGTCAAAGGAATTTATGTGAGGGGCCATGTGATCAATAGCTCTTGAATCAAGGACCCAATTGGTATTCCCAGCAGTTTTAAAGACAGAAAAACACTTAGAATTGGAGAGTTTACCTTGTTGTGCAAGTGAACAGGCTCCATCTTGGAGAGTTTTGAGGAAATTCTTGAGTTTGTTCATCTCTTCTGCATTCAATTGTGAAATATCAGCACCAATAAATTCAGTTTTACCTACTGATTCAGCTTCCCCTTGATTTGTGCTGGAAAAATAGGCTTGAGTCATGGGCGGATGACTCTTAAATCTGCCTATCTTGCTTAGAACAACTTCTTTCCCATGGAGTTTGAAGCAGTTATCCTTAGTATGCTTAGGTTTTTTGCAATGACTACACAACAGACCTTTTCGTCCTGAATTTTTTCATGAATTTTCTGCCTTTCCTGCTTTAAACCGAGATCCATCTCTATGGATTAACACCATGGCTGAGCCTTCAACACTGTGATCTCCTAGCATAGCCATCCTTCTATTTTCCTCACTTCGAATAATGGAAAAAACCTCATTAAGAGTAGGTAATTTTTCCCTACAAAGCACTTGGATCCTCACTTGATCATATTCTGAATTAATCCCTACTAGAAACTCTACAATCTTATCCCTTTCTTGAATTTGTTTAAATTTGATTGCATCATTGCTACACTTGTCCGCCTAATTCTATCCCGCAAGCCGACGGATCGTGACAAGTAATATAGTGATGAATAGAGTGTTATACCCTCGAGAACTAACTTTCGACGTTTACTCTAACTGATTTAACCTTAACATAACGCACACATTAACAAAGACTTCATATGTAATGAAAACTAATTTACTAATAAAAGATGCAAACAAAACAATTTATTTGATTCAAAAACTCTCAAAGATAAGGCATTAGGGTTTGTGAATCCACCATCGGCTTTCTATGATTCAACCATTCATTACTCGGATCATGCTATTCCTTATCTTAGGTTGAAAATCGATGATCCAATTACAACCCAAAGCCCCTCCGATGGTCATTCAATTCTATTTATATATATGAGATTGACTATCTCTAGTCAACCTTCGAACATATAAACATGCATTCAATCACGGAGATCATCACAAAATGATTTCATAGGGCATAACGGTATCTCTACCTATTATAGGACCCTATGTTGTTTGCTACCATGTCTAATCCATATTGAATCTCTCGAAAGCAATACAAATCACAAATACGTTTCAATGGTGATCAAGTATCAAAACGACATTATGAACATAACAAACAATCAACCCGAATGAATAAGAAAATAGCAAATCGAGTAACTTTAAATCAAACCATTAAAAGTCGAGGTTTCATCATTCACCCTAGCTATAAACACTTAGCAATGCATTCTTGCAATCAAAAGAAAAAGAAAAGAGTTGGTATGCATAGCAAAGATTTGAGAAAGAAAAGAAAAAATACAATCCAATAGTAAAGTCTTCAATTTTCTATCTGCTTCTCTTCCATCCAAAAACTCTCAAATCCCTCAAGAATAAGTCTTTATATAGCTCTTTTTAGGTTGTCAAAGTCCTGCACCTTAAAAGAGTCTATCCCTCTTTGATTTGGATTGAAATGGGCTTAAAACGACATTTTCACGAAACTTTGAACCCTACCGCGGCCTACCGCGGTATGCTTGTTACTGCAGACCCGTGAACTCCATATAGCAATTCCTAAAGTGGTCTTACAGCGGCATGCATTCCGCTGTAAGACCGTGAGCTTCAAATAGCAATTTCTAAAGCGGTCTTACAGTGGTATGCATTCCCCTGTAAGACCGTGAGTTTCAGAAACTAACTCTTATAGCGATCCTACAACGGAATGCATACCGTTGTAAGCCGCTAGCCTTCTTCTTTTGCTTCTTGCTTTATCATCTTTCACTTTTTGCTCTCAATACTCTTTTGCTTTCTTTTGAATCAATACCCGACCGTGCCTCCAAGCTTTATTCCAACTCTCATTATGCACCAAAATCACTCTTTTTGCTCCATGTCCGCTTTGCATGTAATGTGTACCTATATTGACAATATTAAGCCCAAAATGAGTAGCAATCATGTGCATTGAATAATTAAATGCTAAGCGTGAACCATTAAATAGGAGTGCAAAATATGCTGATCAACACTCCATCTTGATATCTTGATAATGATTTAGTTCTAGCCACATCCCCTTCATTTTATTATAATATTCTGTTATAGTGGATGCCCCTTGCCTTGTCTTACTAATCTTAGTCTTAACCTCAAAAATCACCGAGGCATCTTGAATTTTAGAATAGGTTTGCCTCACAGTCTCCCAAATGTCCCTAGCTGACATTAAAAATATAAAGTTTTTACTTACCTCCGGCTGCATGGCACTTCAAAGCCATGACATGATTGATGAATTTTCAATTTCCCATGCTGTGAATGATGGGTCTAAATCTTTTGGAGGAGTTTCGGTCAAGTGGCCTAGTTTTCCTCGGCCTTTGAGGAATGTGCTCACAAGTTGAGACTATTGCAAGAAGTTTTGCCCCTCAAGTCGGTAGGAAGTATGCATCCCGGGCAGATCGTCCCCTCCCATTGGTTGTTGATCATTAGGATAGGATTTAATAGTGGTAATGATCGAAGTTGCCTCTTGATATCTCGGACATGTCTTAAGAAGATTGAGTTTGAAAAAGGGGATTGGAAGTGCAGTTGGAACAGAACTGCCGGAGAACAAAACAGAATAGCAATTAAGGGTAGGCTGAAACCCTAGAGGAGTTCGACACAAAGAAGTGCAATGAAGGCACTATTAGGGTTTCAAAAATTTTGGAAGGGAAGGGAAACTGATACCATGTAGGAATTCAGAATTATGCTTTCATCATTAATTCTGATGGATACAAAAGTCCTCTTATAGACGTAGAGATTTACATAAAAAATGGAAACTATCAAAAAGGAAACAAATTAAAACACAAAGGAAATATACACTAAGATACATATGGACATAATTAGGAAAGATTCCCAAATGATAATTAGGAAAGATTCGTAAATGATAATTAGAAATCATTCCTAATCTAAGCAGAACTCTTAGCATTCTGATAAGTCAACATAAATCAAAACTTAACTAGATATATGGTTACAATATTGTAGAGATAATATATACAAATTATATCTTAACAAAAGCAATTGCATTGGATTGAGAATTGGGTCAGCAATGTGCATGTAAGACATTTTTTATGTGATCCTATATGATTTGTGTAAATGTTTTATTTCTGCTTTAGTCCATTGTAAACATCTCACATCTGTATATTACCACAATTTTTTTTTTCTTGCATATTCTCAGAATAGAGAACTTCTTAAAACCCAAAAGAGAATGAAACCACCAAAGGGTTGTTTAACAACATTGTTATTTTTCATGTTTTCAGTTTTTGTGTTTGTTTTTAGTTTTCCTTTTATTCAATTTGTTATTTGTTAGAAAAATAAAACTTGTGCATGGTGCTTAATAACTCATCTTTCTTTGTAAAAACTAAAATTAAGTCTGAAAACATGGTTAATAACATCTATCCATGTTGTATTATTAGTAACAATTCTAAAATAAATTTAGTTGGTCAATTTATTAATTTTTAATTGTAGGCTAGATGATAGTTTACATGACAGAGGGACAAACATGAACTACAGAAAGTGTCCTAACTATCACTGTCTTGGTCTCATTCCCTTCTCTCATCTCTGATTTTAGACTCATATATGTGTTATATTGTTGTTATTGTAGCTATTATGGTAATCATTGTCTGCAGCATTTGAGTAATCATTATTATTCTCTAGTTAAGGATATTAGTTGTACATTTTAAACCTCGTGGGCTAGACTGGACCTCTTTCCAGTTTCCCATCTTCTATCATTGGTCAGTTTCCAGTTTCCCATGGCCTATTAAGTTTGATTATGCATGCAGAGTTCTCAATCTTCCTGAAAGCAAATACTTGTCAGCTAGTATTGGAGACCAGTGGCAGACCACAAACTCTTCAAATTCTACTGATGATTCAGATAAAAGATTCTCTAAGCAGAGGTATCCTAACTTTCTCTTGGAAATTAAACTTTTGTAGATGATGTTAAAATAACTTGATTCTTGCTGTTTAGGGTTGAACAAAAATTGAACTTCTTTTCTTTGTTAAGTAACAAGTAGGAAAGATTTACTCTCTATCCAGAAGGGACTGGACCTGGTTTACCATAGAGAATGAGCTTATAAGGACTCTTCTGCTTCTTGGAAGTCCTTATGCGATTGCAGGTCCCAAGCCGGATAAAGGAGGAGGGTTGTGTTAGGTAGCTGACAACCAACGTAAAACTTAGTCGGATCCAGAACATGAACTCTAGACAAATTATGAAAAATCATTTGGGCGTGGGCGTAACCCTTCATAGCGACGCGCTACACTGCCCACGTGTAGTGTCAGGGAGCTTGGGCCGCTGCATTGACGCCCAGATGTAGTGACAAATGAGCAAGGGTCCCCGCATTTGCTTGGACGAATGTGGGTAAAGAAGTTAGTCCAAAATCAAAATCAAAACCAAAATTAAAAAAAAAAAAAAAAATCAAATTCAAAGTCAAGGCCAAAAACAAAATCATAGACTAAGGATTGAGTCATGGAACATAGGAACATTAACAGACAAAGCTATGGAAGTGGTAGATGTGATGATTAGGAGAAAGATTAATATTATGTGCTTTCAAGAGACGAGATGGGTAGGGAAAAAAATAAAAACTTTATTAGAAGTTGGATATAAAATATGGTACACAGGAAATGATCGAGCGAAAAATGGAGTGGAGATTATTATGGATAAAAGCTTAGTAGATGAGGTAGTGGATGTAAAGAGAATAGGGGATAGGATTATTATGGTGAAGGTTAGTTTAGGAAGAATGACTATGAATATATTTAGTACATATGCACCACAAGCGGGGTTAGGTGAGGAGATAAAAGCAAAATTCTGGGAGGACCTAGAGGGACTCATACAAATGATACTAAGAGGAGAGAAAGTGATTATAGGAGGTGACTTAAATAGGCACATGGGTAGAGACAGAAACGGCTATAGAGAAGTACATGGAGGACATGGATTCGGGAAAATTAATAATGAGGGTAAGTCTATTCTAGATTTTGCTATGCATATGGGCTCATCATAACCAATACTAGGTTCAAAAAAGTGGACGAGCACCTAAATAGATTACTTCCTCATGAGACAAGAGGATCGATTATGTTGTAGGGATTGTAAGGTGATACCGGGAGAGTGTTTGACTACTCAACATAGACTTTTAGTACTTGATGTCCAAGTAAGAAATTGGAAGAGAAAAAATCACATACAACAAAATTCAAGAATCAGTTGGTAGGATTTAAAAGGGGAGAAACAACTAATCTTCAAAGAAAAATTAAGGGGTAGAAGGGAATGGAATGGAGAAGGACAGACAAACTGTGGAGAGAAATGGCTAATGCCCTGAGAAGCACGACAAAGGTAGTCCTTGGAGAGACAGATGGTAGAGCCCCTAACCTTAAGGAGTCTTGGTGGTGGAATGAAGAGGTACAATTGAAAATTAAAAATAAGAAAATTTGCTATAAGGCTATCAGTGCAACAATGAAGAAAATCAAAAAAATTATAAATAAGTAAAAAAGACAGCAAAAAGAGCTGTTAGTGAAGCAAGGTCAAAAGCATATGAGGATCTATATATACGACTTGATACAAAAGATGGAGAAAAGGATATATATAAATTAGCTAAAGCAAGAGTAAGAAAAACAAGGGATTTAAATCAAATGAAATGCATAAAAGATGAAAATCAAAATGTATTAGTGAATGAGGGAGCGATTGAGGAGAGATGGAAGGAGTATTTTACAAAATTATTCAATGATGGTGGCGACACAAGAGTTAGGTTGGGACATCTTAGTAACTCCGAAGGGAACATGAGCTATACATTTTATCGACGCATAAGTTCAAATGAAATAAGATATGCATTAAAAAAGATGAAAAATAATAAGGCGGTGGGACTGGATAATATATCAATAGAAGCATGGAAATGCATGGCAGAAGAGGGCATCTCCTAGCTAACAAAATTATTTAACGCGATCCTTAAATCAAAAAAGATGCTAGATGAGTGGATGAAGAGTACTTTGGTTCTTATATACAAGAACAAAGGAGATGTTCAAAACTGTGAAAATTACAGAGGAATTAAGTTAATGAACTATACCATGAAACTCTGGAAGAGAGTAATAGAGCAGATGGTCAGAAAAGAAACAGAGGTCTCGAAAAATCAGTTTGGTTCTATGCCTGGTAGGTCAACAATGGAAGCTATATACCTATTGAGACGCCTAATGGAAAGGTATCGGGATCATCAGAATGAGCTACATATAGTGTTTATAGATCTAGAAAATGCCTATGATAGGGTGCCTAGAGAAGTATTATGGAGAGTTTTAGAGAAGAAAGGAGTTCGAATAACCTATATACAAGCCCTTAAGGACATGTATCACGATGTAGAGACAAGGGTTAGAACATGCGGAGGGGATACTGAACCGTTTAAAATTACAATAGGACTGCATCAAGGTTCTGCACTAAGTCCATATTTATTTGCTCTAGTAATGGATGAACTCACTAAAGATATTCAGACAGAGGTGCCATGGTGTATGCTATTTGCAGACGACATAGTGTTGGTGGATGAAACAAAAGGAGTGAACACTGAGCTTGAGTTGTGGAGAAACAATTTAGAATCAAAGGGATTTAAATTAAGTAGAAATAAAACAGATTATATGGAATATAAATTTAGTAAGAATGCAAGAGTGGAGAATGTTATAATAAAATTGGAAGACCAAATCTTACAAAGAAAAGACCATTTTCGATATTTGGGATCAGTAATTCAAAAAGATGGAGAAATTCACGAGGATGTCACACATAGAATTAAGGCAGGTTAGCTAAAATGGAGAAATGCATCGGGGGTGTTATGTGATGGTAAAATTCCATTAAAATTGAAAGGAAAATTCTATAGGACAACTATAAGACCAGTTTTGTTGTATGGCTCAAAATGTTGGGCAGTCAAATACCAGCATGAGCAAAAGACGAGCGTAGCAGAGATGAGGATGTTAAGATAGATGTGCGGCCATACAAGAAAAGATAAAATTAGAAATGAAGTTATTCGTAATAAGATAGGAGTAGTGCCAATCGAGGAGAAGATGAGAGAGACTAAACTAAGATGGTTCGGTCATGTGAGAAGGAGACCAAGAGACGTTCCTGTGAGGAGAGTTGATGAAACGGAACAATTAGTCAAAAAAAGTAGAGGCAGACCCAATAAGACTTTGGGAGAGACATTAAAGTTTGATATGAAGTGTATGGACCTAAATGAAGATATGACAAAAGACAGAAATACATGGAAGTCTAGAATTCATATAGCCGACCCCACATAGTGGGATAAAGGCTAGATATGTTGTTGCTGCTGCTGCCCATTTCTCTAAGCAAGAAGGTACAACCTTATAGAGATCTAAGGTAGCAAATAAAGGCATTGTCTTATAATCAAATGACATGAGATGAAGTCAAATTGCTATAAGTGATCTCAGGTGACGAGACAAACATCCATTCAAGATATGGGAATCTCTAATGCATGAGGATCCCCACTTTTTTATGGTGAGAGTGAGATTGTGTTTTTACAGTCTTTTTCTTTACAAAGAGGTTTAAAACCCAAGCCTGGGCAATCTTATCATTGCTACCAGTTTTTCCCTCAACCACCCATTTTACCAAATCATGGTCATTGTTATTTCTGTTGGTCATGTTCAGCTAAAAACAAGAAATGTCACATCAAGTTCAGGTAGAAAAATCAACAACTCAGAATCTGATAAACTTTCTGAGCATCTACTTTATAAACAATATACTTTACATGTTTGATGGCTTCTTATTCAAAACATACTTTCATTAATTCATTTTGCCAATATGGAATCAAGGGGGTCCATAGGTTAGGGGGAACAGTGGATTGCTAGGATGCCAGTGATAAGCCCATCTTAATATGTGAGTCTCCTAAGGAGAAATTAACAAGAAAAATTGGTGCATTTCAGTATTTGACATATTTATCTGATCTTTGGGTTGCAGGTCCAATTCCAAACCTCCAGTTGCAAAAGGCTATAGAAAAGAAAAGAAGAAACATACCTATGATGAAGATGATGAGTTGGATCCCATGGATCCAAGCTCTTACTCGGATGCTCCTCGTGGTGGCTGGTATGCTACATGCATTTTCACTTAATAGAACTGCCCCTTTTCCCCTCTCACCCACAGGAGCACAGATCCAATGCATTGACATACTTACACTTAAGTTATCATATGTAATCTGGAAGCATGCCTGAATTGTTCCTTAATTCCTCGAATTCTTCAGGGTCGTAGGCCTAAAAGGAGTCCAGCCACGAGCAGCAGACACCACTGCCACGGTACAAAGGCCTTTTTGTTGATAAATAGTGATTCATTTACAAATAAAAAATATAGTGTCATATTGTGTTGTCTGTCATTTAGTTTAAATTAAACGCAATTCAGCTCTATAAGCAGGTCCTAACCTTTTGCATTGGCCATATAAGTCATTTACCATGTGACTTTATGAACAATCTTTCAGAATATGCATTAGTGTCCATTGTTATAGTTTTAAATTGTATTGCTTGTTTCCTTCTTCCCATCCTTAATGTGGGCATAGTTGCCTGTTATGGGCAGTACGACCAGACCTCCAATCACCCAAATTTACAAGTGTAGAACTAAGTCCAAAACTGAATAGGATTATTTCTTTTCCTATTTTGAGTCAATTTCTTATTTCCTAATATTGTTAGGCCTTTTCCTATTTTGATTAGGAGATTTGCCATTAAGAGTCTCTAAAGTTATGTTATAAATAATCTATTGTAGCAGATTACAAGGTAATAAGAATAATATTTTTTCTAGCATACTCTATGTGCAAGAGATTGAAGGGTTCTCTCTAACAAGCCCTAGCTTTCAACATAGGTAGACAAGGAAGGAGGTCTTTGAAGGGGTTAGCTTCTGATCTAGCTAATCGCCTGGTGATTCGATCCATTAACAAATTGGTATTAGAGCCAACCATGGGCAACAACAACAGTTTCTGTCAAGCTTTTGATGAATTCATGAAGAAGTTGTCAGGGTCTTGAACTTGACGGACAAATTCTCTTCAATTGATGAGAATTGGAACAGAATTCGGGTGAGAAATGAGAGAAGAATGGAGGAAGATAAGAAGAATAGGAGGGAGTGAGAGAGAAAGAAGGTTCCGGAGGGAGAGAAATTGAGAGAGATCTGAAATTGTTTGGAAATTCTTGATACCTCTCATTAGCTGGGTTAGTGTTTATATACTAAAGCCCAATTGCAACTTGATGTTGGCGCCAAGCCAACTACAAGTTACAATTCAAGCGGCAGCTTGAAGGTACAATTGCATATAACTGCTATACAAAAATGAATAAGGAAGCCCTTTATAGAACATGAGGGTTCCTGACAGAAGTTTGGCAATAATGTGTGGAAGCAAGAAGAGTACCATGCGATTGAGGTAGCCAAACTGATGTGGTGAAACAAATAGAAAAAAACTGGTTTAGAGTTGAAACAATTCAAACCAGCTAGTAAAACAAACTAGAGTTGAAGTTGATACAATCTCTAACTCTTTAGAAAATACTGGATTTTAATAACACACAAGTAGTAATCTTGATTGATGAAAAAGTAGTTGAAACTACAACAATATAGCCTTATATAGGCTGCTGGAGATAGAAAAAATACAGCTTGTCATAGGGCTATAATACAAGAAAATAAATACAGCTGGGCAGCCATTTTTGACAAAAGGGTAGGCAGCTGTAAATTGATACAGCTGGGCAGCCTTTTTAGACAAATGTTTAGGCAGCTGTAAATGTAAAAAAATTCTACTAAACACATCTAGAAACACAACTGGTTATATAGTTGTAGTAGCAACTTGTTGGAAAGCTGGAAATGTGACTAAGAGGGATGAAAATGTGAGCTGGATTACTACTGTCCTACATCAGTCCCGTCCACTTAGAAAGAACTCGTCCTCGAGTTAAATTTTTCCTTTGACTCCTCCTAGTAGAAAGTGTAGATGTCAACCACATTAAAAGTCTTTGATATGCCCATAGAATTGGGGATGTCAATTACATAATCATTATCGTTGATCTTCTGAAGAACTTTGTATGGGCCAATTTTCTTTGGTGTCAACTTGCCATGACTTCCGGTTGATAATCGTCCCTTGCGCAAATAGACCATCACATCATCACCTACTTTAAAAATCTTCTCCCGTCGATGAGCATCAACATGTTCCTTATACTTAGCATTAGAAATCTCAATTTGATTGCATACTCTCTTTTGCATTGTATGAATGTGATCTGCTAAGTGTTCAGCTGTAATTGAGTATCCTAGAATTTTAGGTAGGGGAACTAGGTCTAAGGTTTGGCGTGGGGCCTGACCATAAATGACCTCAAATGGGGATTTGCTTGCAGTATGGCTCTACTTGTTGTATGCAAACTCTGCTTTTGATAAGAAGAAATCCTATTGTTTGGGATGATCACTACAAAAGGCATCTAGTTATTTTGCCTAAGGATCGATTCACCATTTTAGTTTGTCCATTAGTTTGTGGATGACATGTAGTGTTGTATTGTAGATTAGTATCAAATCGGTGCCATAAAGTCTTCCAAAAGTGACTGAGAAACTTCATGTCTTGATCTGTGGTAATGGATTTTGGTATTCCATGCAAACGAACAACTTCTCTAAAGAAGAGGTTGACTACATTGGTGGAATTAACAGTCTTGCGGCATGGAATGAAATGAGCCATGTTGTTGAATCGATCAACTACTACAAATACCGAATTTAGTTGTCTTTGCATACGAGGTAACCCCAACACAAAATCCATAGATATGTCTTCCCATGGGCCATCTGCTATTGGTAAAGGTGTATACAACCCAATGTTTTGCTATTTTCCCTTAGATACCTGACAAACATGGCATCGTTGTACAATTCCCTTGGCATCTTTTTCTTAATTGTGGCCAATAATAGCAAGCTTTGACTAGAGCAATGGTCTTATCTCGTCCAAAGTGTCCAGCTAGTCCACCATTGTGCAATTCTCTGATTATCTTTTCCCTTGAGGAACAACACGGTATGTAAAGGCGTGCCCCAAGGAATAGATATCCATCATGCATAAGAAACTCACTAGGCTCGCCATTTTTGCATTGTTTCCACTATTCTCTAAAATTAGGATCATTGGCATATAGATCTTTGAAAGTATCAAATCCTATGACTTCCATATGCAAGGTAAGAACAAGAGCTACTCGTCAATTGAGTGCATCTGCTACTTTATTTTGCTCCTTGGACTTGTGCTTCAAGGTGAATGTAAACTGTTAAAAAAAAGTAACCTGCCTTGAATGCATCCGATTATGGCTTTGTGGGTTGTTGTTGAACTTAAGAGCTTGATGATCAGAATATAGCACAAACTCTCGTTGTACCAAATAATGCTTCCAGTACTTGAGTGCATGCACAATAGCATAGAATTCAAGCTCATAGGTAGACTAGTTTCTCCTAGCGTCACTTAGTTTCTCACTATAGAATGCTACTGGATGACCTTCTTGTGAAAGAACAACACCTATGCCCACAATAAAAGCGTCTGTGTGCACTTCAAAAAGTTTCTCAAAACCTGGTAAGGTTAAGACTGAAGCATTGGTCAGCTTCTCTTTAATCAATTGAAAGCTCTTTTCTACTACTTTAGTCCACACAAATGGCCCTTTCTTTAAGCATTCAGTCATGGGACTTGCTATACTACTGAAGTTACATATGAAACGTTTATAGAATGTGGCTAAATCATGGAAAGAACGTACCTCAAAAATGGTTTTTGGTGATGGCCATTCCCGAATAGCCTTAACTTTCTCATCCACCATAATTTCAATGTCACTCACGACATACCCAAGAAAGATCAGCTTGTTGGTCATGAAACTGCACTTCTTGAGATTGGCATACAACTTATTCTCTTTTAAAGCAACAAGAATTTGTTGGTGTCTGGCTATAAATAAGGATATTGTCAAAGTAAACAACGAAAAACACACCCATAAATGGCTTAAGAACTTGGTGCATAAGCCTCATGAAATTGCTGGGTGCATTTGAAAACCCAAAAGGCATAACTTTCCACTCGTACAATCCTTTCTTGGTTTTGAAGGCTGTCTTCCACTCATCTCCTAGACGAATGCGTATCTGGTGGTAGCCACTTTTTAAGTTTATCTTGTTGAAAACTTTGGTCCTTCTAGCATGTCAAGCATATCATCTAACCGAGGGATGGGGAATTTGTATTTCATTGTGATTTTGTTGATAGCTTGACTGTCAACACACATACGCCAACTATCATCCTTCTTTGGCGTGAGCAAGGCTGGTACCGTGCAAGGACTCATGCTCGCTTGCACTACTCCTTTTCTGATAAATTAATCCACCTGGCCTTGTAGGATTGAATGTTCCTAAGGAGTCATCCGATAGTGTGGTAAATTTGACAAGCTTGCTCCTGGGATTAAGTCAATGGCATGCTCAGCGTCTCGCATGGGTGGTAGTCCATTTGGTAGTTTTTTTGGAAAAAGCTCAACATACTCCTCCACTAGAGGTTGCAATGTTGTTGGTACCTTAGTAGGTGGACCTTCTCCTTTAGCAACTAAAGCAATCAACTCTTGATCTAGCTCAACTTCCTCAAGTATCTTTTCTGTGACTAGAAGATATTGCCCCTCCACTTTAGAAGTTTTAGGACACTCTTTCATAGTTAATGGAACAAGACAATTTTCTTCCCATCTTTTGAAAGGTGTAAAAATTGTGTTTTCCTTTGTGATATTTGGTAATCGTATTGCCAAGGCCTTCCTAGAATGACATGACTTACATCCATATCGATGATGTCGAAGACAAGCTCGTCAAAATAAAGACCACCAATAGAGAATGGAATTCGGCACTGCCCTTTCACCTCTTGTTAATGACCGTTCGAAATCCAACCAACTAGGTAAGGCTTTGGATGGATTGTTGTTTGCAGCTTCATTTTGTCCACCATGACCTTGGCCACAACATTCTCTTACACACCCACTGTCAATGACGAAATTACACACATATTTGCCTACTTTACAAGTGGTTTTGAACATCTTGTTATGTTGTGACTCCTAGAGTGGTTGTTTAGCGGTTTGCAGCACATGTCGAATCATGTTGAACCACCTTCTACATATGCATACTCAGCTTCATCATCAGTATGACATTCTTGGGTTTCCTCACTGTAGGTACCATCGTCATATGGTGGTTCTTCCATCACTACTTCTTGGTTGACTAGTTTAACTCCTCTAGTCCTTGGTTGAGGACAAGTGTTGGATTTATGCTCGGTTGCACCACATCGATAACACTTATCTTGAGTTGGATAAGCATAAGGATTAGGAGGTTGGTTCTTCCTTTCAGTTTGTTGACTGAATGGCTTTTGTTGTTGATTGGATCCTCTGTCAGTTTGTTGTCCAAATGGCTTTTTTGTTGCCCATTTGTACGTCGGAAAGGAAGTTGTGTTTGTGGCCCTTCGGTTAACACTTCTTTTCCTTTATTTTGAGCAAGGTTTCTATGTGAAAACTCCCCTATGTATGGCTTATAAGGTTGTTGTATGCGACTAGAAATTCTCACTCTGGGCCTCCACCTTAATTGCAAGTCGAATGGCCTCACTAAGGTTCCACGCATCTTGAATACCCATTCTATCCTGGATATTTGGTCTCAATCCTCTAATAAACCTTGTTGCTCATTGTGATTCAGTTTCAGAAAGATCATTTTAGGTGGACAATCAAAAGAATTTAGTTGAATAATCACATATTGAGTGATCTCCCTGTTGGCAATTTTGATATTGCTGAAATAGAATTTGATCATAGTCATGTGGTAGAAAATTACCATTCAGTAGTTGTTTCATTTGCTGCTAGGATCTGATTTTTGTTTTTCCCATACGAATTCGTGACATTTGCTCCTACTCCCACCAAGCTAAAGCTCCTCCTTTTAGCTTGTAGGCCACCAATTTGACCTTTTTGTCTTTGGGGATCTTCATGTAGTCAAAGAACCTTTCTAATTCATTAAGCCAATCTATAAATTCTTCAATGTGTAGTTGACCATTGAAGGTGGGAAGATCCATCTTCAATTGGTACTTGAAATTACCTCCAGCACAATCTAAATCAGGTCTGCCATAATAGTTTCTCCTTTGGTTAAGCCTCATGTTTGTTGGGGCCTCGATCTCCTCATCAATGCTATCATCAAGTTCTCCTTGAACATGCCTATGAAATGGCATTTCTAAATTCAGTGGCTGTTGATTTAAATAATTTGTTGGTGGTTGTGGTAGTGGCTCTGCCCAATCACAAGGACCATCGTTGATAGGTGCAGCAGGCCGTAGCTCGACTTGCAGTCCTTCAAAAGAGGCTTGCAAGCCTTGGAGAATCCGTAGAATCTCCCTCTACAAGTTGATCATGGTTTTCATGTTGTTGGAGGTTGAATCTTCGGGGTTAGCCGTCTCCTTGTTGCACAAAGTGATTCTCGTAGGGGAAATCCCTAGCTCTGATACCACTTGATGCGGTGAAACAAATAGAAAAAAACTGGTTTAGAGTTGAAACAATTCAAACCAGCTAGTAAAACAAACCAGAGTTGAAGTTGATACAATCTCCAACTCTTTAAAAAAATACTGGATTTTAATAACACACAAGTGGTAATCTTGATTGATGAAAAAGTTGTTGAAACTACAACAATACAGTCTTATATAGGCTGCTGGAGATAGGGAAAATATAGTCTGTCATAGGGCTGTAACACAAGAAAATAAAGTTGTTACAGCTGGGCAGCCTTTTTAGATAAATGTTTAGGCAACTGTAAATGTAAAAAAATTCTACAAAACACATCTAGAAACACAACTGAAATACAACTGGTTATATAGCTGTAGTAGCAACTTGTAGGAAAGCTGGAAATGTGACTAAGAGGATGAAAATGTGAGCTGGATTACTATTGTCCTACATCACAAACGAGAGTGAATGTCAGCACAAATACAAACCCTTATGTGTGACATGGACTCTATTAAGGTGGGTTCAACAGCATCAAGTGTAGGGGAGGGTAATGAGCAGCAGCCAAGACAGCAAGAACTCACTAGGGGGGTTAGCGCAGGAGGAGGTTTTGTGCCACGCTACTGTAAGCTAGATTTCCCTTGTTATAATGGTGAGACAGATCCATTACCTTGGTTAAATCAGCATGAGCACTTCTTTCAACACCAGTAGATTGCAGAAGAGGAAAAGGTGGGCCTAGCATCCTTCCACCTAGGAGGCTCAGATTTGGTTTCTGAATTGTCACAACCTAGGATTGGGCTAGAAATTAAGAAGATTAAGAGGCTGAGAGAGCAGAATTTGGAGGGAGAGTTCAGATGAAAGAGAGGGGAACAACAAGAAATAGGGAGAATGTTTGAGAGAAAGGGAGATAAACACAAAGTGAGAGAGAGAGAGATAATAGAGAATATTCAATTCATTTCTCAACGTGCCTTCCTATCCTCTAGTTGTGGCGACAAATATCTATAATGTAAGTAAAAGAAAATTACAATTACTACCCTTGGAACATGACAAATTTTTCCCCTATGAAATGTTTCTTGTCCCCAAGAAACTTATTACCATTAAGTCATTATTCATCCAATCCCATCATTCTCTATCTGTTTTATTCTTCTTTCCTTTTTTCTCCTTCTAGGCTTGTTCTCTTGCTCTTCCTCTACTAGGACCAGCACCAAAGACTGGTCTGCTTCAGCTGAAATGATTGCAAGACTTTCATATTGCTCTGAATCAAACATATTCATAGCAGTAGAGAGAAAATTTCCTGTTGGAATTTTTGTCATCATCTTGACGATTGATTTAACCAAAGTCATGGACTCCTTAGAACTCTCCAAAGCCAATAGCAAGGGAGCAGTCTGCCTAGAACCTTCATTCTCAAGACTAGGCTTCTCAAGGTTCCATTATTGGACTATAGCCAATTCTTCAGATATTGGACTAGGCACCCAGGCTCTTGCAATGGCCTTTGCTTCCTTTGCCAATTCATCGAATAATTCCTCATTTTTATCTTGTAACCTCTGAATAGGCACATCTTGATCTATTAACTCTTCTTGTTTATTGACAACTGTAACCGAATTCATTTTAACAATTTTCTTTCCCAGTGGAGCCTCAATAACATCTCTGGTAGCTTCCATTCCTTCTTTGTCATCCTGGATTGTTTGCTCCAATTTAGGTCTTTCCTTAACTGCAGTAGACAAATTTCGAATAGACAAATTGCCTTCCGAAATTGTTTGTTTTAAGGACTCAAAATGTTCCTTGGAAAAACATTCAGCTAGAATACTAACTTGGAACTTTTGTGAAAACAAAATTAGCAAGTCATCCAGCTTGTGTTTGAGGTTAACGAGTTGATTATGTCCTTCCTAGATTTCTTTTCTTGTTGTAGCATGTTTTTCCTTGAGTCCTTTTGTGATTGCGGCCCATTCTTATTGATAGTAACTCACCTCCACCTAAATCTATCCTAAGCTTGAAGGTCGCCTGCAAATCGCTTGACTCACAACAGAAGACTAAATGAAAATTAATTGTTGAGAAGCGTCGAGAGGAAACAGTCGATTACCGTTGGAAATTAATAGTTGGGGAGCATCAGAAATCATTGCTGAGAATCAACCTCTTGTTTCACCCTAAGTCAAATCAAGAGTTGTTGCTCTGACTTCAAATCCAATCCGAGAATTGATCTAAGGAACTCGCCTGGTCTGCTTCGCCTTCAACAATCGAACAAGGATTGCCAGAGTTCCAGTTGTTAGGTCTAGAGATTTCTTCGATCGGCTCTATTGCAATTAATAAACATTGCTGGAATCACCGCTAGAAGTCGTCAGACTCTGCTTCTGAGGTTACCTTCCTGAATCGCATGCTGTAGCACCCATCGGCAATTGATCAGCTGAGAATTAGCTTCTTGTGATTCAATCGGCTCTTTTATAGTCCTTCAAGTTCGCCCATTGTCAGCATCCAAATTCATCGAAATTTCTCCGCCCTAGTTACGATGCAGTAGTTGAGGACTACTGCCTTCTTAATTCCAGCCTCTTGCAAGTTCGATTGGCTCTCGTTGCAGCTTTTTGTGAATTGCCAACAACCGAAATTGCTTGGGTCTGCTTCTTCACATGCCTTCGAATTTGAGCCGAGAATTACCAAATTCGCAGCCGCGAGACCACCTCCTGCTTCACCTTCCAAGTTCGAATTGAGGGTTGCTTGCTTGCACTTCGTTGGATTTGCTTTGATCGTATGATTCCACAACTGAGGTCACCTTCTTGAACACACATTGCAACAGTCTCGAAAAACAGCCTGTTCTGCTCTTATGTGTTGTTGGAATCCACCTGTCCTAGCTTTTCTGCAGAGGTTACCGGAGTTCAACTTCCAAGTTGAGGAATGATTGGCTCTGATACCAAATGTCACAACCTAGAATTGGGCTAGGGTTTAGAAAGGAAATTAAGAAGATAAAGAGATCGAGAGAGCATAATTTGGAAGGAGAGTTCAGATGGAAGAGAGGGAAACAGTTAGAAAGCGGGAGAATGTTTGAGAGAAAGGGAGAGAAAGATAACACAAAGTGAGAGAGAGATAACGAAGAATATTCAATTCATTTCTCAACATGCCTTCCCATCCTCTAGCTGTGGCTTATATATAGCCTAACAGACTCTCACATGCACTCATGTGCAGTACAAACGGTAAGCATAATTGCTTATAGCTAAGGATAAATATTTATAATAGAAAGGAAAAGAAAATTGCAATTACTGCCCTTGGAACGTGACGTAATTTTGAAAAAGACACTTCAACATTGACTTGGGCTGAATTCAAGGGAAACTGCCACAAAAAATTCGGTGCCCCTGTTCAAGGAAGCAGATTTGGGGAGCTATCAAAACTGAAACAAACAGGATCAGTGGTGGACTATCAACGGAGATTTGAGCAATTGTTGGCAAGGTCAAAGAAGATGACCAAATCACAAGAGGTTGAGATGTATGTTAGCGGATTGCAAGGATCAATATGGATTGATGTAGAACTACAGTGGCCGCAAAGTCAGGCAATGGCTATGCGTTTGGCTAGAATTTATGAATAAAAGATTTTTGAGTCTAAAAAAGCTATGGGGCATCCACAAGGGAGACTGCAACCTAGTAACAAGTTGGCGCAATATCAAAAACCCCTCTTAGGTGGAGATTAACACTTGTGGAGATGACAGAGTGTGCATCAAGGGCCTGTGCTTTAATTGCAATTATTCACATTGAACCACCATTGCAAGTGGTTGTTTTGCACTGATTTGGTTGTGGACGAGGAAACCAACCAGGAGGAGGAAGGCGAATTTTTACCGGAGCTCACTATATCATTACATGCAATTGCAGGCATGGCAACTTCTCAAACCATGCAGTTCAAGGCTAAGGTAACAAGGATTCCACCACTATTTCTGATAGATTCGGGTGGCACTCATAGTTTTGTGAGTCTCGCATTAGCAGCACAATTGACAGAGTTTATAGAGGGTAAATAAGGATTTTGAGTCATGGTGTCTAATGGAGAGCGAGTGAGAAGCTCTGGGTAATGCAGACGAGTTGAGTTTACCGTATTGAAAATTCATGGTTGACTTGTTTGTCCTCCGATTAGGAGGGTTTGATGTGGTCTTAGGAGTGGATTGGCTGAGTACATTGGGCAAGATTGATTGGGATGTTATGCACATGACAATGGTGTTTCAACAAGTTGACTAGGTAGTGGGGTTTCAAGGACAAGTTGATTTAGAATTGGATGGGGCAACTTGTAGGGTTACGGTCCAACCTGGGATGGATGGTAACAAGGTTGAAAGGTGCTTGTGGAGTTCACTGACCTTGGCTCAGCCTACCATTCTCAATCCGATGGTCAAACTGAAGTGAATTATGGGGGATTAGCTCACTGACCTTAGCTTGGCCTACCATCCTCCATCCAATGGTCAAACTGAAGTGGATTGTGGGGGATTAGCCTAGAGATTGGTTGTATTGGTTGCCTTGGACTGAATATTGCTGTAACACGGTTTCATTCCAATTTGTAGACCACGCCTTTTGAGGTGGTTTATGGGAGAGCTCCTCCTCGGATGCTCTCTTATGATTTGAGTATGGCTTGGTAAGAGGCTGGGGATTATGCTTTCCGGCAGCAGGATTCCATTTTGAAGTCTTTTAAGGGACAGTTTGTTACCAGCTCAGGCTGCCATGAAGAAACAAGCAAATCAACACTGAACACTGTTGATATTTACAGTTTGTTGTAGGGGATAGGGTGTTATTGAAGTTGCAACCTTCTAGACAGACTTCAATCACTTCTCATTTCAATGAGAAGTTGTCCCCGCATTTCTATGTACATTTTCAGGTGCTTCGCTGCATTGGTAGCGTTGCTTATGAACTATCCTTGCCTGGGGACAGCAAGGTACAACCTATGTTTCATGTTTCTTATCTTAAAACGCTTTCATGGAGGATTACTTGTAGTGCCCTGCATTTTCGCCATGTAGGGCAGAACCTCGCGTTTGCCCTCAAACGATGTTGGATTCGTGCCTTCAAAATGGTAACAAGGAGTTTCTCATTCATTGGGTTGATTTGTCTCCGGCTGAAGCTTCTTGGGAGCAGGAGACGATTCTTGAGGACAAGCAGATTTCTAAAGTGGGGGCCTGATGTTATGGGCTTACAACCAGACCTCCAATCACCCAAATTTACAAGCATACAGCTAAGTCCAAACCTGAATAGGATTACTTCTTTTCCTATTTCAAGTCAATTTCTTATTTCCTAATATTGTTAGGCCTTTTCCTATTTTGATTAGAAGATTTGCAATTAAGTCTCTTAAGGTTATGTTATAAATACTTTATTGTAGTTGATTACAAGGTAATAAGAGTAATATTTTTCCCAGCATACACTTTGTGCAGGAGATTGCGGTTCACTTAGACATTTGAACAGGCTTAGGATTTTAGGTTGCTTTAATTTTTTTTGATTTTTTGTTATCATCAAAATCTATTTAACCTTTTCTGTACCCTTGAGCCTATCAGTTGCCATGGGCATTTTTGTGAGCAAAAGAAAGGATGGCTACTATTACCATGCATTCTGATGCTGATTTTATGGGGTGAGCTTAACAGAAGGTTCTTCATGGGCAAGGAAGGATCTCTCTTCTAGTTGAAGACCTAGGTTCTTTCCCTTCTATTTAGTCTGTTCTCTGGCACGGTTGACCCATCTTTTGACAAATTTTTATATTCTGTATACTTCTTTGAGTGAGAGTCGATGTACAGACAAGACAGGCCTGTCTTTTGGATTGGTCCTCTTGTTAGGTGGTATGATACCTTTACATGAGAAAATAATTGGTCCTCTGATCCGACTATTTCAGTAGTTAGCTTTTCTCTTTCTGTATTTTCCTTGGAAAATAGAAGTGGTATGATACCTGTATTTTCCTTCATCCATTAATTAAATATTTAATTTATGGTGCAAAATCCTGACATTGCATGCATGGATCAATGGGCTGAACATTATATGTGCCAACTGTTTGTATTGTTGTGTCACCATAGAACTGACCTTGTGAACATCAATACACTAATCCTTTAAATTGGTTATCTTTATGAATTTCAGGGTCCTCTCTTTCAGCAGCGTCCTTACCCGTCTCCTGGAGCTGTGTTGCGAAAAAATGCTGAAATTGCTTCACAGAAGAAGAAACCTAAGTCTAACTTTGCACCCATATTCAAGAGAGGGGATGGTAGCGATGGACTTGGTGATGCCGACTGAAAAAAAAGAATGTCAAATAATTTGGTTGTTTCAGGTTGCAAAACATCCACAAACCATGTGGTGGGAAGCTTTTTGAAAATCATCTATGCATTGTTTGCAGTGCCATTTAAGGTGTGTGATATAAAGCTCGAGTGTCTTAGCGAGGCATCAATGTGTAATCCAAGATGTTTACCTGAAGAACATGAGTTTATCATCTTTATCTTGTCCAAGGCACAATCCTGCGGCTGTCTATGGCAATGTATTTCATTTTCTATCTTAGAACTTTTGATGGAGAATGACTGCAGAAAACTCTAGATTTATCCATACTTCATTTCTCATTTGGCATCCAAAATTACATTAGATTGCACAATATATTTGTAGTTCTAACTGAGAGTTTGAATGTACAGTGGAAGTGGACAAAAGTCCTCGTGTTTCAATGAAATGATCGTTAGTCGGAAATTACATTTAGATTGCACAATGTGTGTGTGTGTGTGTGTTTGAGAGAGAGAGAGAGAGAGAGAGAGAGAGAGAGAGAGAACTTTGTATATATTTGAGAACTGCCAGGTAACTAAATATGTACACATATATATGTATATGTGCATAAGATGTTTCGACAACATTCAATGTGGCTCTGATCTTTCTTCTTATGTTGAAAGTGAAACTGATCAAGAGTCTAGGGTGAGTCCTTCCCAACCAGGGGGAGAGATCCCCTGATATCTGAGTGTTTAATTGTAAGAAAATGATGAAAGAAGAAGCAGGATAATTGACGACTGTATCGTTCTGCGTCTAGTTTCATTGGTATCATGGGAAAGAGGTGTGTGTAGTTTCATGGGAATTTTATTTTATGGATCTAAGTTTGGTGTTCTATACAAGGGGTAGGTTATGCCGGTATGAGTTGGGTGATGGTTAAGCTGTCTTTTTCCCTCTTAATCAGGGATTTGAAGAAGTTTTAAAGTTTAATTAGTAGCATCTTACATTTCCTACAAGTCTTAGTTTATACGCTACTTTGATGAAGGGCATTCAAGTCATTTTCATCTTCATAGTTAAGTCTTTAATGGTAGTATTGGAAAATGTCCATTTTTTGGAGGGTTGTCTTGTAATTAGAGTCTATTTATACCTATGATATATATCATATATGATTAAAATTCTCAAGTTATAATCAAGTTAATTAATTAACATCAAATTAAAATTAATTAATTGAATAGTTTTAGATATTAATTGATTAACATCTCAAGTATCAATAAAACAATCGAGTGACTTGTTATAATATTTGAGTAATATCATCATATCTTAGAACAAGGTATAATAGATGGAGCCGTGCTACATTACCTGAAAAGGTTGACGTACAGACTTATCGAAAAAATCAATTGAAGTCCGTTAAAACTGTCAGGATGAAGCCTGCCCAGCAGTGTGCCGCCCGAACTGGGCGGGCTTCAAGTGTCCGCCTAGCAATGTGGCGGGTGGATTTCATCCATGATGAAGTCCGTCTAGACTTCATTTGATGCACGTGCGGTATGTTCGAGGCGAGACTGCAATTTTAAGGTGATGATATATTTGTCATTTGATGTTTTTTAGTCATCGCGTGTGTCAATTGATTCGGGCAAAGTAGTATTTTCCTAATAGATGTACTCCTCAAATTTAGTTTAGTCAAGAAAAATATAATTGAGTATTATTCAAGTAATTTTGTAAGTATTTATAAGATTTTGTTGAAATAATTGGCTGATTAAAATCATTAATAGGGGAAAACACCACTTGAACTAAATCACCATGATATTAATTGATTGTTTAGGAATATTAATCAATTAAGAATCTATATTTAAAAATTATTTAACTATTATTGATTCTTACTTGAGTAATAATTAAGATTAGTCAGCTAAGACTTGATATTAATTGAGTAACCATGTCTGTTAATCAACTAATATATAATATTAATTAATTTATCTTCTTAAAATTTTAAAATTATAGCCATTACATTGCATTAAATGCAATTGATTTCTCAAATCTAGTCTATTAAAATTATATTAAATGCTTGTCTAAATGATGTTATATTAAATAAGTTTATGATTAACTTGTTGCATTGATTTTTAACCATTGGCATGAATCAAACAAAAAATGTTTCAGGTCCAGGTTTTTGTTGAGTTTTATTTTATAGATATTTTGATGATCGCATTTATGACCAAACTTTAATATCCTCTTATTTTATATTCTCTTAGGCTTATTAATATGTTTTGTATTCTTATTTAAAATAGTATTTTAAGGATATGTTACGTCTTTCTTGATAGGTTTTATATCTTGATAGGTCAATCTTATTTAGAATGAATGTTGAGGTTGCCTTAGTTAAGGAATCTTGATAAGTTTATATTTTAGTATGATTAATGCTCGTATATGTGCTAAACTTGTTTTAATTATATGCTTTATTGATTTATATGTTATGTTTGTCGTTAGGGTTATCCTAAAAAAAATACATGAGTGCTTTATGGAGTCTTGTGATATTTTATATATGGAAGCATTATTCAAAATTTTAGAGTAATGTATTATGTATTTGATGTTTAAGTGCTAGACATCAAGATTGTTATGATCATATACTCAAATGATGGTATTTGGGTGTTGATTTATTGAAATTAAGTTGTCTTATATTTCATGTTAAAGTTATGCTATTAACCTTACTATATTTTGTTTATAATTATTCTTACTTTTATTTATATGCTTGGTATGTCAATAGGTTGTTCTAGAATTTCAAGGGATATCCTAAGTATTTTAATGTATTAGTGTCATGTATAAATGTTATATATCCTTAGTAAGTTTAAAGTTGGAAAATATCTTAAATACACTATTTATGTGAAAGCATTACTCAAGTCTAAAAGCAATATGTTTTAGTTGATGCTTTAATGTCCATTCTTGCTCTTGAATAAATGTATAAATATGCTTAACCAAGTGATTCTAAGTTCTATTTCATGAAACCTAAGTTATCTATATGTTATTTAATATCATATTCTTAAGGCTCTCAATATTCTAAAATTTAATAGAACAATTGAGATTTTATTAGTTAGATGTTTGTTACTTTGATAGGACCATTGATTTCATGCAACATTTGGCAAACTTGCTTGAATTCCATCTTCTTAGGCTCATAGTCGAGCGATGGATTAATCCCTCAAGTAAAAATAAAAATGCATTTAAGTGATGCTATCTTAAAATATCTAGATAAGGTTAGTATATTTCTTAAAATGCTTCTAGTATTGTTTATGTTTAGATTCAATTCATTTGAGTAATAGAAATCTAACTATTCTATCTTTCAAAAATTACTCAATGTATGCATTGGTCGTATATGTATATGATGGCTTGAAGCTTATAGAATAGAAGTTATATATAAGCTTATTTTGGTTGAAAAATCATGATGGTTGAAAGTTTTTAGAATATATATCATAAATATGATTTATATGTGCTCTTGTTTTGAGAGATCATGATGCTCAAGCTAGTGCATCTGGGTGATTATATGATGAGTTTTGTTGCTAAGTAAGATATTTTGTGCTCAACATATTTATAATGATTTATATGTTTATCTCAGTCAAGTAAAAGTTAATTACTTGACTTATGTGTGTTTAATGAGCATATGTGAATAAGTAGTTATTTATATGATGGTATTTCTATTAAATATGTTATATTATGTGCTAAGTATAATAATATTTCTTTAAAGAAATACATATTTTTAATTGAATAACATATATTATTCTCAATTTGTTTTTCAAAGCCATGTGCCTTAAAGAATATCTCTTTTATCCTTTAAGGTTTTCTATGTAACAAAGTGAATTGATTGAAAAGTTAGTTTTAACCAACTTTCACAAACAACACTGCGTCTCTTTGAGCTTAAGGTTCATATTATCTAGATGTTGATGAGAAAATTGAGTTTTATATTTAAAATCAATGTTTATGATATCTTAGATGTTATTTTGATGATATTCAAAACAATATATGTTGATTAGATGATAGTCATTTAAGGCATTAAGTATGGTTCAAATATTTGATATCGAGTAATCAAAGTGATAGCCAAGTGCTTCACCTTGTTAATCAACTAAGAGATAAGTATAATTGAGTATAATCTTGTATTAATTGAGTATCTCTCTTCCTTAGCTGAGTATGCTTGTTTAGAGAAGATTTTAATCGAGTATTTTTATGAGCAATTGAGTGTAAGTTAATGTATAATCGACTATTAGTGCGTAATAGTAAAGTTATCTCTTAGTTGGCAGCAGGCAATGCTTATAAACTTGAGTAGTTGTTGAGTTTACTCAAGTAGCTGAAGAGTATAATAGAGTGTTGATAAAAGTTAATTGATTATTGATATTTGGTAATCGATTATTGACCTATATTAGTCGAGTAAGAGCCAAAGTTAGTCGAGTAAATGGCTCTTAAAGTTGAATTTTATAGTCGTTAGACTAACGGTTGAACTAGCTATTGTAAGTGCTTTTAATGCATTGTCTTGATCGTTTAGGCTCTAAAAAAGCTCTAAAATTTTCATAAATCATTTATCATGATATTTGAATATTTTAATGCTTATTTTATGGTTAAAGAAATCTGTCCTTGCAGATATCTTTTTATTTGACAACAACTATAAAAAGAGATGAATACGAAGACAAAGGTTACTATTCTCAAATTCTTCCTATTACTTCCTCAAGCCAAATCGATACTTCTAGTCCTCGTCTCCAATCAGAAAAAGAGAGAAATAGTGCTTATCTTCTAAATCTTTCAATCTTTTTTTTTATTTGTGAGAAACTATTTTTATTGTCTGATCTCAATCTTTATAAAAGCTTCTCAAGTGTTTTAAATTGTAGTATTCTTCTATCTTGTTATGGTTAGTGTTTGAGCCCATAAAAAATACCGTGTAAAAGGTTACAACTAAGCCTTGTAAAAGTTATGTTTTTGGTTACTGTTGAGCCTGTTAAAAGTATAGCTTATAGTTGCACTTGTGAGAAACTGTGGTTATAGCTAAGTCTGTAAAATGTATAGTGGATTGTTAAAATCCTTGATGAATAGCCAAGGTAGTGGATTACACTGGTTAAATCGAACCACGATACATCCTTGTGTGCTGTATTGTTAATTTCCTTTTGTTTCAACATCTTTAGATATTTATTTTAGCAAGTGTTATTCTTCTTAGCAAAACTGTTTTCAGTTTTAATTATCAAAACAATAGCTCTCTAAATCTTAAAAAGAATAAGTTTTCTTGTATTGACTTTATCTTATACTTATCTCATACAATTTTCTATAAAGCATATGTTCAAAGCTTTATTTTGAAAAACCCAAACTAATTTATTCAGAGGCCCTTTAAATCCAAGAAAAGTTTTTGAAAACCCAATTTACCCCTTTCTTGGATGTGTATTATTTATCACAGTTTTGATGAAATATTTAGTAGTCAAACTAAAGGATATATATATATATATATATTGCTAACTCTAAGATAGAAAAGAGAAATACAAAAGAGAAGAAAGTGATAAAAATTTGAGCTACACTCTTACATTCCTTAACTCAAAAACAATTGAATTCAAGAAAAGCTTAGATCAAAGTATTTAGTTCTTGTTTTTTATTCTTTCAAAGAGGTTGTTGTATTTAGTAATCATATCCTTATACTCTCTGAAACTTTTATGTGAGAGACCTTTGTATATTTGACTTAAATTTGCTTAGACTTTTCCAAGTGTTTACCAAACCTCAAACTATCTCAATCTATAAGGGTTTGTGTTTTAGCCTAAAATCAAAAAGCACAGTGTAACAGTTACTGCTTAATTCTTAAAAAAACATGCATAAAGGTTATAGTTGAGACTCTTGAAAAGCTATCATATGATAAGTGATTCAAATTCTTAACAATGTGTTATTGTAGTGGACATAGGTAGTTGGGACATTCTTTATTTTAGTTTTTAACTTACTACTTTTGTTACTTATTTGTATAATTTTTTTGGGATAACCTTAATTCACCTGCTCTTAAGCTAACTTATTTTTTCATAACCATTTTGCTCGACTCACCCTAACCATTTTGTCTTCAACGTGGTACCCTTTAACAAAATTGGATTGGAAAGGGGAGACAATTTGAGGTTGAAATAACTCAATTGGTTAGTTAGAATTTTTGAGATAATTTTGTAAGTTATTAAGCACAAATTGATTGGCCCAAAATTAGCTACTTTGCAAACATTTTTCACTTTTTAGAGATAATTTTGTGGTTATTATTATTACCATTATTTATAATAAGCTAAAAAATTAGCAATACAAAGTAAATTGCTCCAATTCATTTTGTAGCACCACAAATGGCCCAAAGAAATAAAACAGGAGAACTCAAACCCCTAAACAAAGCCTACCTAGGCCCTTATTAAAAGCGACTAAAACCTTAACAAGAGATGTCATGGCCTGCCTCTCGGAGCCCCCGCTAGCATAAATGATTCGTGAGAGAGTCGTTAATAGAATGATATAAAAGCAACTTGAAACCAAACTCCATTAGCTTATCATATAAATTCTCACTAGAAAGTGTCATAATGCGACATTACCAAGTTTCTTTTTTACATTAAGCATGTACATTCCCATAGGAAAAGAGTTATGCCCCCTGATTATAACACATCAAGTCATAATCACAAAATACATATATACTCTCAAGGATCAAGAGCCTAACTAGCTCTAGCCCTTTAACAGGAAAGACCCCAAGACTTTTCTTTAGGTGAGCTTTGTACACCTCTATCAACAAAAGATCAGCCCCTGCTAGACTCGTCCTCGACCATATCTTTGCCCCTACCTAAAATGATGCAAAGCAAAAGAATGAGCCACAAGGCCCAGCAAGTATAACAACGAATAATAAAGACATGATCCAAGAATGGAATAGTTACATTAACCCATCACAAGCAACCCAATTGAAAAGAAAAGAATAAGCCAATATGTAACACCCCAAATTTTTCGAGCATGTTATATCTTAGGGTTTCAAGTATTTCTTCTTTTTCTTCACAACACATCCACTGATATACATCACACAATTTCTCAGAAACCCTACTGTTCACCTTCTTAGCCTAACAAACCCAACAAACAAATAGCTAAGACAGGTGATATATTTACAAATACGGAAGTTAGATTGAACCTAATATGATACACAACCATAATGCTTTATTGATCATATGGAAAATTGTTTAAGATGTTTACAAAATAGATTACATGGATATCATCTCTCGAAAGCAATAACCAAACACCTCTAACATAATCAAAACATACTAAGGTTTGCATTAACTGAATTTCTCATACAAACTTAAAGATATGCTAAAACAAGCTACAAACAGCAAAACAAGCTTATCCATCAGCCATATCTTTTCCTTTAGACCTGCTTGTTGAACCTAGAATGTTTGAATAGTCTAAGGACATAGTTCAATTAGAAGATGAATCTTCTAGTGAGAACTCCAAAATAGTTTATAATAATGCATGAACAGGTATAGAACGTATGAGAAAATAACGAGGACTATTCCGAAGTGCCTCGTGAACACGTCAGCCTCCTCCAATGGGATCTTTCTCAACGATGCATGCATAGCTCCTCTCGAGAGGTCCCTAACCATGTTACCTCGGCCAATCTTATAGAACTCATGCAAACACCACATTCGCTGTCCCTTAGGCTCACGGTCTTCCCCACGAGAGCTTTCTTGATAGCTCACGCACAGCGCCTCTCGAGGGATCTCTAGACTTTTGCCTTCGAGCAACAACAAATAGGTACAACAATATGGCCACACTAATTTTATAAATGCAACAGTTGAAAACCAACGGCATATATTTCCAAAAAAACACATTTCATATATGCAAACATAATTTCACGTAAAAGAACAACAGGAGTTTGCATACAGAAACGTTACACAAAACATGTTTCATGCAATACGAGTTTTACACAAAAATAGGAGTTTGAGTACTAGAGTCTCACATAAGAGAACAAAAATAGGATTTGGAGTATAAGAGTCTCACCTTAAACTTAATTCAAGATTCCTCAAAATTCGTGCAAATCCCCAAGTCTTTTAACCAAACCACCTCCTCACATGCCTTCACGCGTTGCCTAAGTACTTCTTCTTCCCTAGGAACAAAAGCCCTCTATCCACTAAGCTTAAATCACTCTCGTCTAGCACAAATTTATCAGAACTTTGAATGAGAAAACCCTTAGCCATGAACACCCTATTTATAGTGCTAGGATTATGTAGTAATCATAGTAAACCTTACCAAATCTTATACAAATCAAATCTTATTCTTAAAGTCATCATGAGGTTTCATCTCCTATCTCCAAGTTGCTAAATGAGTGCTTGACACATGTCCCAAACTTGGAGACTAAGCAAACTTGGAAGCTAAGCAAACTTCTATAGCCAATCACGCGTTACCACCTTGCGATCTTATCATGAGTCTTATCCGCCACCTCAAGGGAGTCATTATGCATCATCACGAGTGCTTGCCACATGTCCCTAGCTTGGAGACTAAGAAAACTTGGAGGCTAAGTCTTGAACTTCAAAATGATTCAAAGGTGGATTTAATGATGTTTGAAATCCAAAGCTGGATTGAAATGTAAAATCACATAAGCACCTTCTCAATTAATTACACCTTTGCCCTGCTACCTCATGCTTTGATTTATGTTCCTCATCATGACTTTTAATGGTTAGTTGGCTTAATTCGTTACCCTAATAATCCAGTCGCAAAGTTCTAAGAATTACATTTTGGCCCAAACTTTCCAGGTAATTGCATTTAAACCCTTTTCAACTTGGTTTCGGGGAAAATTTTTAATTGCATTCTAGTCTTTGACAAAAGGTTTAATTATGTTAATACCCCTAGTTTTTAGGTAAATTACACTTTTACCTGAACCTCAATAATTACGATTTTGCCCCTGGCTCAGAAAATGAACTTTTGTCTCCAGACTTCCACAATCCCTTGAAATATCCTATTTCCTCAAGTATCTGAGTCTAAAAATCTCGAGCATTACATCGTTTATGATGATTCGATTTTTCATGCTGAAATTAGCTGTAACGAAAAATTGTCTCTATTCTGACTACTTTCAGTGTCATAAATCCCATTTCAAGACACTCGTCAATGATATACCTTTTTCTTTAGATATTTACGTTCTGGGGTACTCCCTTCCATTGATTCGATAATTTATTTTGCTATCAAGCCATTTTTTTGATATTTTAAACTCACTTAAAATATGTGACAGCCTTACGAAAATATGGGGTATTACATAATGGATCATGCATGTGCCATGCATGCAAGAACCCAAGAGTAGATACAAACATGAACAACATCGTGACACTCTGTGTCTTGACGCACTACCACAAATGACCCTTAGGGCCCAATAGCTCACTCCTAGGGCGCTGCTTCCTTGCCATGCGACCCTTGAGGATAATCAGCTCCCACCCAAGGTCATAGTCATATCACATGCTACGAGGCCATCAAGGTTGGAAAGCTTACTCCTAGGGGTATGCTTATTAGTACATACACCCTTAAGGACAATCTATTCCTGCCTAATGCCTTGATCCACCCATATACCACGCACAAGAAAATAAATGCAAACATGCCCATATTATGCACATTAACCATAAGTCTCATGATAAGTTTTATATAAGCCAAAACCCGATCGATGATGCACCAAAGAATGCACATTTAATCCCCATAAGATCATTTAATATGATTCAAAAACCAAAGAGTAACTCCCCAAACATAGTTAAACCTTTAGAGGAAGAAAATCAATCGCTTTGATCGACAGATGCCAAGCCATCTGTCGACCGACAGAGGGCTCTGGCTCAAAATAGGGGACTCAAGACATGTAAGTTCCACCAAATTGCTTGCATAAGCTACATTCTAACACAAAATACATCATTTCCAATGGTTTATGGGGGTAAAACAAATCCTATTTTGAAACTCAAAGGAGACCAACAAGATCAAGTAAGAGACTAGGGAGATTAACAGTCATTTTTACATAGACATCAAACAAAACAAGCCTTTGGAAAACCTAATTTTCGAGCTCACTCTCCCAATACTCCAAAGTCCAAGAGTTTAAGGGAGAAAGAAAGGAGAAGAACTAGCCTTAAAAACTCTTCTTGACGCTTACTTGAGATGATATGCTTCCAAGATCTCCTTACTTCTTACACTCAACAAGAGTAACTAGCAAAAAGAGATAAAAAAGAAGAAGAAGAAGAAGAAATCTTTAGTTCACAACCCCCTTTGGAGATCAACAATCCAAGAAGAGGAAGGAGAAGAAAACCCTACATTTCTTGCTTTCTCCCGATGGCCACTGTTTCCTCCTCTTCTTTCCTTAGCCTTCTAGTTTCTTTTTCTCATGAAAAAATTGAGCATTTCTCTTATATATATATACACACACACACACATTTCCACACAATTACTTAAATGTGTTAGAACAGGAGATGTTATGGCACAAACCAAGAGGGGGTGAATTGGTTATATTAAAAACTTAATCGATAGAACTTGAAAAACCCTTTTGATATAGATTGAGGTTTTAGAGTTTTAAAGCATAAAGCATAAAAATGACAAATGAACAAAGATAAATATGTGAACCGAGTGAGGAATAATGAAATGCTTGGAAAGATAAATATATTAAAGACCACAGGCACAAGAAAACACAAGGATTTATAGTGGTTCGGCTTAACCCAAGCCTAATCCACTACCTTAGCTCCTCATTAAGGATTTTTCAAACCATCCACTAAAACCCCCTACTTAAACCAAGTAGGTCCTCTAGTCCAAGACTAGGAAACACAAAACCTCCCACTCAAATGGGCCCTCTAGCTACACAAGCTAGGAATTTCAACCCCTTGCTTCAAACAACAAGTCCTTTAGCATAATAAGCTAGGAAATTAGAAACGATACAAATGAAAGAGAGAAGCTAAGAGTTAACACTCTTAGTTACAAGTTCTCTCACAATGAAAACAAGGCATAACAATAAATTTACAATGATAGAAGAATGAAGCCTTGGAGAGAAAAATATAACAACGAAAGCACAAACACTGTAAGCTCGAATAAAATTATTTGTAATTGCTAGATCATCTCGTTTCCATCCATTAGACTCTTCTTGATCATCCATGAGTTGTATATATAAGCATCCATAAAGATTGAAGAGGAAACTAACCGTTTGTGACCACTGGAATTTGAAAAAACTAGCCGTTGGAAGCTTTCTGCAAAAGAGATAGTCGACAAAAGAAAATGCATAGTTGACTATTTTTCCAAGTAAAACAAGAAATAGTCGACAGACAAGAAGGCATAGTCGACTATTACTCAACCAAAATTTCTCATATTCGACAGATCCTTTTACATAGTCGACAGATTAAAAATTACAAAGAAAATTTTGAAACTTATGAACAAAAATAGTCGACAGATGAAAAGCCATAGTCGATTATCCTTACATGATAGTCAACAGATCCAAAAATAGTTGACAGAAGCCTTAAATAATCGACAGATCAAACAGCATAGTCGACTATCCTAAGGCATAGTCGACAACTCCTCATTTTGTTTAATTTATATTTTACCTTCCATTTACTTTAATACATAAATGTAAATAATGAAATACCCCCTATTTGGATTCAATAAAAATATCTAAAAAATCAAAATCCATAAGAATAAGAAAGTAGAATTTGGGTTTTAGTAGGAACTTAGGATTTTGCGATTTTACCACCTCCAAGATATACACTTTCTAGTTCTTGAAAAAATCATTAAAAATCATTTTATCACTAATGAATGTTAGCTATTGAATTACCGGGAGTTAGTTTTCTAAAAGAAAAACATTTTCATATGTGTCTCCTTATAAGGTGCTAGTCTTCCAGACTTAGAAAAATATTGAAACATTATCAAAATGAGTTTCAAGACATGATGCATGAACTAAAGGATTTTTCATACGTTTAAGTTTCAAGCCAAAACCTTTCATGCATGCTTCAAAAGCTTATTCTGAAGTATGAGATTAACATAAATGTTTTTTCATACTTAAGATTGGATTTTCATCAAACACATTTATGTTTAAGTTGGTCTTTTGCCTTAGAACAATTTTAGCACTATGTTGACCAACGACTTCAAAACTAATTTAAAAACCATTTTAGGAGATTTCATCATAATACATGTTTGTGCAAATCTCTATGTATAAGAATATAAATCATTTGGTTTTCATTTTAACAAAGTAATATTTGATATTGAAATTGATTTATGTTGAATGCCCTTGGTGCCTAAACACTTGAATGAAAATTTCGTATGTTTAAATGATAGCTTAAGCATTAATTAAACACCCCTAACACCATACAACATTTCCATACATACCTTAAGCCATTGTGAGTCCCACTACCATTTAAGTCAACCCTTTAACTTTCTCCACTTCCTTGCCAATCACCTAAAATACCACAAGTAATTCTTCAAAAATTATTACTCTAACAAAATAAATGTTCCATTCCAAAATATATCATCCAGATTCGTTTACAGGTCTTTGCAAAAGAGCCCTAAAATATGATTGCAATTGAACTTAGTCAAGTTGAGATTTGTTGTACTTAGGTTCCACTCAAGGAATCAAGTTCTAGGCTCAAGGTCGTGCTCAACTTAAGCCTTAAAGCTCGGGTCGCCAAAAGGTTGATAAGCTGAGCTTGGGCTGAAGCTCGAATTCACCATAAATATTTTATAAAAACTTGAAATGCAAATTATCAACAAATAATAAGATTAAATCAAACACGATAATCAATAAATATAATATCAACATGATAATTAACTGATAATAACTTCTAATTATAATAAACACAATATCGTTCACCATAAAATAGGGAAATCAAATTACTTATCTAGTCGTTTTCAAAATACAACATAAAAATAATTATAGCAAAGATGTTTTCAATTTGACTTCAAATTAGCTACTCCAAACATCAACCAACAATTTCAAATTGTACTATAAATCAATAATCACAACTATATATTTCAAACCAAAAATATCAACCTACAATTAAAATGCCAACATATATTTCAAAAGCCTCAAAGAATCAAATAGCTTTTTCTGTTTCATATAGCAATAAGTTTATGGTAGAGGAATCTCAGTGATGTTTTTATTCTACAAAAAAAAATATATAAAAATTAATAATTTTTTGCCAATATGAACTAGAAAGTAACAAAGGAGAATAAAAGTAATATATATACACACACAAACACACACACACACACACACACACACACACACACACTTAACTTTTCTTTTCCTTTTGATGTCATAAATAACTCTAAACCAATCCTCACCACATACCAACATTTGAACTATGTTTGTTCCCAAATTCAAATAGTATTGATCAATAACTTGATCACTAATACTAAAAGTTGCTTCTAAAGCTATTGTGGTAATAGGAATTGACGAGAAATCACAAGTCATTTTGGATAAGATACAAAAATTAAAATTATTCATTCTTCACCATTCAAGCACATTAAAGACATTGTCATCTTCATTACAAATGTGAACGCTTTCTTCCAAATAAACATCTAACTCTAATTTTGCCAATTCAATGGTGTTAAGTTCTTATAACACTATCAAATTGTGTTTTTCCACTTACTTTTCCTTTGATGCTTGAACTATTTGTTAGATATAAGACCTGAAGACCAATTCTAGTGACACAAAAGGACTCGATCTTGTAATTCTTTAAATAATATTTAAATGATAAGTTTATGTTTTTATTTAAATTATAATATGATTTAATATAAAATATACATCCATTAGTATAATAAGGAATGAATACCATTCTTAAGTGTTAAGAATATGCATGATGGATAATCAACGATTTGTTATACTATAATAAACATGTTCTTGCTCATAGAGTTCCTAATTTGGATGGTAGCAACTCACAAAGACCAGCACATCGTCTTCCTCCTTGTTCAATATGGATACTAAAAGATAAGGTACCAGTCTTGTGCTATTTTGTATGAGATATAGAAGGAAGATGAGTGGGTGCTCGTTACAAGAATGAGTTCACTGAATGTGACTACAAACATTGAATCACACGGGTTATATCTCATAGATTAATGATTTAATTTCGGTGCGAATGTGCAACTAATAAAGCCTGAGATATGACGACCCCGCCCTTAATAAAGCCTAACTGAGGGAAACAAGGGAGAGGTGTCAAGAGAGAATGGTACACCACAACATTTTATAACCAACAACAAGGTTATATTTACAAAACTAAACATCAAATATTGTCACGTGCAACGAGGCTATATACCCAGAGCATCACAAAAGAAAATAATACAAGGCCCTTAAAAAAGCAAAACATCCACATCAGGCACCATGCTAATATCCCCCAAAACCTTTTATCTGAAGTAGCTATGTACACGTATAGACATTAGACCCCATATTGCTAGGCTCCCCATCTTCTTTAAACTTGCCTCTACCTGATGTAAGCACAAGTGAGCTACAAAGCCCAACAAGTAATATAGAAATAAAGACAATGAGAGTACTAAGGTCCAACCATAGTTGATAACGAATATCTCTACTCATGCACACACAAAGGAGGAGAACCGAGCCACATGTACCATGAATATACAATGACATGCACCTACAATATGCTGGCATTAAGCCATAAATGGACATGTATAGAGAATATGGTGCATGCTCCCATAAACACTTTCGTAGCATAATCATATCAAGGTATCTAAGTCCCACACGAGTCCGACATTATGGCCCACTCGAGGTTGACATGAATCAAACATTATAACCCACCCGAGCTTTCAGTTTATCACCGTAAGGGATATCCCAGCGGCTCCCATCTGCAGCGCTCATCATATCACATATAATCCACATACCATGCCATACACAACAAAGACACCATGTCCCTCACAAGACCCATGCATAAGATCTCTTGTAACAATAAGTGCAAGCCATATATACTCACACAATCATGATTGAAATGCCAATGCATCTGTCAACCGGGGCATTTGTCGACAGATTGCTCTCTGGAAGGAAATATGTCGACAGATTGCCCCCAATTTGTGGATCGATAGAGCCTAAAAATGCCTCGATCCTCTGCTTCTCACACCCAAACCTTAGAAAGATGATTCAAACTCTTACCAAATCCTCACCATATCAAAAGAGGCATCATTCTCAATAAAAATAGGGAGACCAAGCCCCTTTAGAAGCATTAACAATGAGATTAAACAATAAAAAGGAAGTGAATTACAATCATATAGCACCTTTGCTCTCACAACAGAGATTTTTATAAAAACCCTCTCAAAAGGTGAAGTTTCAGACTTATAGCTATTTGAAAGGAAAATAACTTGTCTTAACTTCATTCTTTAGCAATCCCTAGCACCACTTTACCTTTAACACCATGTATAGGCTTCCATACATAGAGATTTTCATCTCTTGTTAGCCATAAAACATAAGGAAACATGATTCTAAGCTAGGGAGAGCTAGAAGATGAGTTTCCTACCTTGAGATCCTTAGTAGCCACTAGAAGAAAAGTAGTGAGCCCTAGTAGCTAGCTTGCCTCTTTGGAAGCTTCACCAACTCTATTTTCCTCTTTTTCTAACTTTTCTCTTTATATATATATATATACACACCTAATACCTTGGTTTAATTCTAATAACTATTTTCCATCCCACTTAAGCAACTTAATCCCCATCATTTATCCCCTTAGTCAGCTGACTTGCACGTACATGGAAGGTGGTAGAAAATTTGAGAAGTGGTCGGCACTCATCCGCATGCAAAATGGCCTTCCGCAGCCAAAATGATCGACATACTAGCCAAATTGGTCGACAGTTGGGCAGATCGGTTCACATATTGCTAGGCATCTGTCGACCGATAGTGGCCTTTGAGCCAAACGGTCAATAGTTGCCCTTGGCCAGTTGACAAATGTTGTTCCTGAACCACTTCATTCCCTCTCTTCTTGCTTCATTTACCACTTACTTCCTTTATTCCCTAGACAAATCCACACAACAAATTAATGAAATGCTACCATTAACTTATATTAAAACAACTAATGAGATGTTACATGAGATGACATGAATATCTATGTATTGGTGGATTAGGATATCAACGATATTACATGGTTGTTCTAATCAGGAACGATCATGTGTATCTATGTGCCTTGTTTAGTAATGCACGAGGTATTTATGCATCAGATATGGAATCTATCACTTCAAGATTTATGAGAAGAATATCCTATGCGATCCAATAATCACTTGACGATAAATCCTTGGCCAAGGTAATATGATGATGGAATGCATGTTCCATAAGGTTGTGTCATATTAGTCAAGATTAATTTTAGATTTTATCATACGATGAGATTAATAGATTTAACTTACTGACCGTGATCTCATATCTTGTCTGAATATAGGATGACAGAAGGATCGTATTGATATAATTATATAGCAATGATACCCCAACCTAAGAGAGGGGTGAATTGGGTTATTTTAAAATTTGATTAAACTTGAACTTCTTTTATTGAATAATGAGATTTTTAATGTAATGTAGGACAATTTTGAAAAATGCTTGGAATAATGAAATCTAAAAGCAATAGAGGGACACAAACAATTTATAGTAGTTCAGTTTAAACCAAGTTTTATCCATTCCCTTAACTCCTCACCAAGGATTTTGAAACAATCCACTAAACCTCCTACTTAATCTCAAGTAGGCTTTCTAGCACTAAGTTAGGAAATTACAAACCTCCTACTCAAGCAAGTAAGCCCTCTAGCAATGTAAGCTAGGATAACAGAGAATGATATAAGAAGAGAAAATCTAAGAGTATATGTAATACCCTGGAACTTGATATAGAGCTTGGATGTTGTAATGGAAATTGTAGTAGCAAAATGAATGGCATTTTAGTTCAAGGGAAATGAGAGAAACTTTTAGTTTTATTAAACTGTGAATATAAAAAGGGGTCAAAAGTACCTAGGGAAGAAGGTTAACAAGGTAGGATTTTATGGTTAAGGAGACAAAAGTGTTTCAAATGGAAGTTGAGGGCTAAAGTGTAAACAAAAGTGGTTTCAAGGCATTAACGTAATAAGGAAAAGGAGGAAACTGGACCTAAGTGCAAATGTCACAACTTGTAAAAGGGTTAGTTTGTTCCATCTAGAGGGAATAATTGCAATGATGATTCCTTATCCTAGAAGACATGAGTTGGAGAGAGGATTGGATTTGGAAACTTTACCTCAAAGTCGTATGGAAGAATGATTGATTTTATCCCAAAAGTCTTAAGATGGCATAACTTGGAAGACTAGGATTGGCTTGGAAAAGAAGAGATAACGACCATGATGGGTTCTTATCCTAGAAGTCATGTGAAGGTGAGATTTGGAGGCTTGGGATTGGATGGAAATAGAGACTTGAATTGGAAGATAAAATCAAAGAAAGAAAATTCAAAGATTGTAAAAATGACTTGGGAAGAAATATGGGGTGACTTAAAGGCTAAGGGATATCTTGATATTTAGGGACTTGAGAGACTATATAAAGGGGAGTGGGAGAGGCCTACGAGAAGCTAAAATATAGCAAGAGAACAAGTGCAACAAGGAGAAGAAAGAAATCAAAGAAAGTAAGAGGAAGGATGAAGATACCTTGTTGAAAAGAAGCAAAAACAGTGGGAAAATCAAAGAGGTAAGTTGATTCTCTTTCCATAGACTCGTAGAGCATGAAAATGAGAGTTCGTAGGTTCAAACGGAGAGTGAATTGGGGCAAAAATGAGCAAATTATAGCATTTTTAATTTTAGGTTATAGAATCCGTAATAGGGAAGGAGGCAGCGTGTGGCCACCCTTCTAGGGGCGCGTGCGGGTGCGTAACAAGCCATTTTTCCCTGAAATTTTTATGCAATACTACCCTTTTAATTCCATTAAATCATGTATAAAAATATTTTGATTTGGTGACATGAAACTTCTGTAACTACAGCGAAACCAAGGCCGATACCCTATAAACAGTACTCCGAAAGGTAAACTGCCAAGGTGAGTGGTTCTTGCATCCAATAATCTCCATATTGGTCATATGTTGGTTCATTTGTCTGATGATTGTGGCTTACACTTCATGCTTCTCTTTGTTAAAGCATATTTCTTCGTTCTTGCATGCATCTTCGGTGTTGTGAATGGTTGATGAGGCAGGTGTGGTGATTTGGGGAAGGAATTCGGTGCCCTTGGTGGGGCTAAGGAGTTCGATGCCCTTGGAGGGGCTAAGGACATCTAACTCCAATCACGTGCCTCGGTGGACTAAGGTGTTTGAGGAGACTTCATTCTCACGTTGCATTTTAGCTCTGCACTCATTATTACCTTTGAACCATCTCGCTTAGATGTCAATATCTAACTTGGGTGTTTGATACCTCTAGAACATTTCACATTCCAGGCATGGTAGATGTGCCAGGTACTGGGGAGTCAAGTAGAAGAACTGGAAAAGAGGTTGCCGAGACTTAATTTCCATTGTATCTAACTTAAAGTGTTGTAAACCTATGTCTCAAGTGATGTACTATTAAACCCTCTAAGAGTGTGGGAGTTGTATGTTGCACTTATTTCTTTGATCTTGAGAAGGTTATGCTGTGGTTGGGGAATAACTGTTGTTTGGATGGGTACGTGTTAAAATTGAAGGGTTGTGTTTGGTGATACTTCTACTTATGTGTGGGTATACATGTGCTCGTGATGTCACAATTATGTCGTAGTCATCTATTGTGAACAGTTGCTAAGATACTTGGAAGTCACCTAAGCATATGTATGCATCCTTAATAACTCATGGAAATCCTAACTATTTAAGCTCTCAAGTTCGGTCCTTGCTTCTGTTAATAAAGAATTTCCAATATCGCCCAGATATTGTAAACGTTAAACATAGCCACGTTGTGGATTGAAAATAAGGGGCATTACAGTATACACTCTTAGTTACAATATCTCTCAAGAAATACATAAGGCTTAAGCAAAAATGATATATATGATAATCAAATCCATTTGAGAGAAAAATGAGTAAAATAATTTAGCACCAAAAACATGAGGCACTTATAAGCTTGTAATAGAATCATGTGGTTGTCCTGAATGATCAACAAGCCCTCTATTTATATTGTTTCTCAAGGGATTTCAAAAATATTGTCGTTGGTGGTAGATACCGCAGTTGAGGACTTAATGAACTAGCCGTTGGAAGACTCTGCAATAGAAAACGGTTGACAGATTCAAAGAATCAGTCGACAGGTGAGCTTAAATTCAAGAATTTGTCAACAGTTTATAAGGAATTGTCTACACTTCCTTATATAAGCATTTTTTCGGTCAACATATTATATCATATCGGTCGATAGATGTAAGCTAAATTCAAAACATTAAGAACAAACACTCTGCCAGTCAATAGTTTATAGCAGAACGATCGACGTATGCAAGGAAAATTTCAAGACATTGATAACAAGCATTTTGCCAGTCGACATCCCTAAGGAAAACAGTCGGCAACCATAAGCCTTTCAATAAGAACAGTTGACAGTCTCTTCCAATTTGTCGACAGTTTGGGCCAAATTTGCAAAATGGTCTACAGGTTTCCATAATCGGTCGATAGATAGCCCCTTTTTCTTTGAAGAGATTTGTTTCCATTTTGACCAATGGTTTAAAGAAAACTTTTTGAAAATCATTTAGGCGATTTATCATAAGACTCATATTTGCAAATTTTCATGTATAAGAATATAGTTTGTTTGACGATCATGTTGACAAAGTATATGAAACCTATTTTCTATGGTATGTGAAATTGATTTTTGTTTGACTTAGGATACAAAATCATTTTTTATTTTTCATCGTCAAAACCAATCACAAAAGTAAAATATCACGTATTACATGGCATCATAGTAAAATGTTCACAATACCCGCTTCACAATGAATTGGGTAATTATGACATATTGTTAGTTGTCATTAATGATTTATGAAAATTAATAATTGATTATTCTCGTTGCCAATTTAATTATGAACCCAGAAAGTCCCACCCAATAAGAAATCACTTTCAAAGAGAAGAAAGATAAATGAGTAATTTTGAAATTACTAATTATAGTGCATTTATATATTAGATAAATGAGAATAATTAAATGATTATATTATGAATATAATTTAATTATTAATTGGATTGAAGTTCTTGCGAGCACATTAAGCTTGGCCTAATAACACTAGTTGGATTGGGCTTAACCCAATAGGATACTATTGGATTGGGCTTGTTAAGGCCTGACCTAATAGAACACAAGGGTTTTCAATGGTGCTCTATAAATAGCACCATGGACCCTTTCTCTCCAGACTCTTGGAACACTTGAAACTCTTGGAGAATTAAGAGGATTGAGAGGTGTGTGTGTGAATCCTCTTGAGTTAGAAATTTTGAGAAAATTTCTACTTCTTATTCTCTCGAGATTCTTGGATTTAAGTAATTTTGGGTGGACCGACTCGACATCCTACACTTGGAGGATTATACGGTTGGTAACCCAATAGTGAAATAAAATTTCATCAACAAGTATACTTCTGTGTAGTCTTTGAATCTTGTAAACTATAATTTTTGAAAAACGTGATACTTATAAAATTTGATCTTTATTCTATTATGCATGATGAGATCTATGTAAACCAACACTATTGCCTAAAGCATGTTTATGACTTTCAACTTGTTTTTCATTATTGCTTAATCTATGACTCTCAATATACTCATCATATAATTTGTATAAACTGTCTCGAACTTCTTTCAACTTAATAGCCACATCATTGGTGTAAATCTTATAAAAGCACCATTATATTAACTTTATCTTATTTCTTGGATCGATATAAGCAAATTGCACTCACCTCAATATTTATCAAACTTTTTTTTTTCTCATTTTGATAACCATGGCATTCATAAAATCATCATCATCCAAGATTGAATAGCATATGTTGAATTCATCTTCTATTGCAATCAAGAGCAAGTTTTTTATTAGGCAACTTCAACTGTTTTGCAATATCACCAAATATTTGAAGATGAGGCATAGAAATTGAAATATACTTCACATATTCACGAAAAACATAAATCACATCTTGAATTTCAAACAATCCATCTTTTACTAACAAATTTAAGATAAATGTACAACATTTAACATGAATTTTTTTTTCCATTAACAGTAATATTGTTTTGGTAGGCTAAGTTGTTTCTCAAAAGACTAATAGCACAATTGCAATAACTTACATTATAAATTGTAATAGTCAATAATTGTTTCTCCATTTTTCATTTAGACAACCAATTTTGCATTTTGTCAGAAATACAAACCTCGGTATGTGGTCGAAGAACACTGCAAAAGTTTAAAATGCACTTTTGCAATTTCCAATTAGAGTCCACAAAATGATAAGTCATAACTATGTGTTGAATCTTTTGACCTAATTTCTATAAATCAGTAGTCACACTAACTCTATTTGCACTCTTCAATAATCTCTTTATTTTATTTTTCTCGAGCTCATAAATAGCAAAACAATCATTTTTTTTAGTTGTTCGACTTATCTTTTCATAATTATTGAGACAATTCTCATGAACAAATGGAATAAATCATACTTAGTCAGATTAAAAGGCCACTTATGAACCATAATCAAGTGAGAAAAAAATCTTGCTAACCTTTGCATGATCATATTTGAAATTTACCACTGCATTAACATTTTCTGACTTTACAGTTGTGTCACTGATAGAAAGTTATTTTTGTCCCTTCAAAATCATTTGATATTGAAAATCACGTGCCAATGAAGATGCAAAGTTACACCAGATTTTATCATATCAAGGCGATGCTTGCCATGAATGCATTTAACATTCAAAGAACCATTAAGAAGTGTAACTTCTTTGAAGTCATCCCAAATTTTAGACATCTTCTTTCTTTTATTTTTCTTAAAAGGATTTTCTTTTCCATCATCTTCAACATCCACTACATTCTTAACTCCTTGAACATCATTGCTTGTTTCATTAGTTGCGTTCATAATTGGAACTGATAATGACTCTTCAATAGATGTAATGCTAATAAAAGACACCAAATTGGAATTAGTAGGTAATTAGTAGGTAACATTTTTTTTCCTAAACAACATAAAAGAAAATTTTAAATAAGTATATAGACTATTAAAACCAAATAACACAACCATATTGTCAAAAGACAAATAAAAATCTAATTACATAATCACTACAATTTACTTATCAATCTATTATTTCTTATGGGAAATGGCTTAATTTATGACATCTAACCCCATTTTCAAAGAAGTGTAGACTGATTTACTAAGAAAAAAAAACAAAGAAAGAAAAGAAAAAGAAGTGTAGATTGAAAAGGTAATCAAATGAAATTAAACAATGCAAAAAAAATGAAGTTAGATAGCACATAACAAATGTACAAGAATAACATAATTTGGATCTTAAGAAGTTATATAGAAATTTTTTAGATAATAGTGGAAACAAATTTTAGCATTTTAGAGTTTTTTTTTTTTCAAGCAAATAAACCACTAAACACTTTAACTAAAAATCATCTTATTTTTAGGGCAATGACTGAATGAGACTAACTAAAACAAGTAGGCAATGTGCGACGGTGGTAGAGACAGAAGGAGTTGCACAGCAACAGACAACAATAGTTGACGATGCTTTAGAGAGGCAGTAATGAAGGGCAACAAAGAGCAATGGGGATTTACAGTGGCAAGTGGTGGGCAACGGTAGATGGTTGTGCTTTAGATGGGAGGGGGTGTGCAGCTATGGCAAGCGCCCTCAAAAAAGAAGGAGTATGCAATGGCAACTGGTGGTGGCAAGCACCTTTAAAGAAGGAGAGGGTGTGCAGTGGTAGCAGGTGACGACAATGGTCGATTTTAGAGAGAAAGGGGTTGTGTAATGGTGACAAATAGTGATAATTCTAGTAGTGATTCAGCCTAAGACGAGGGCTTGCTATGGTGGCGAAGAGGCTAAAGCTAATGGTGACTTGGTGTCTTCCTTTTCTCTTCAACCTTCAAAGTTCACATAGCTTCTTTTAAGGTTTCTATTTTCTAAGCTACAACTATTTATATGGAATGTTTGGCTAAACCTAAATTGGTTTTTTTCTTTGATATATATATATATATTATGTTATGTTAAATGAGTAAATTAATATATATAATAATTTTAAACATATTAAATTTAATGATATTATTATAATAATTTAAAGTTTGGTAATTTTTGTAAAATAATATATTTATAAAATTATAGACGAGTCTATTCATGAATTATTCACGAACTTCTAATTGAGCATGTAACGAGTTTCTAATTGAGTCTATTCATGAGTTGTTCACAAGTTTTAATGAACTGAGTTTTACTAAACTTAAGCTTATCTCATTAATAAATCGAGTTTCAAAATTAGGTTTAAACTCGACTCGTTTACTTTTACAAATAAACCCGAACGAGCTTTTATCGAGCTAAATACTGAGTTGCTCATGAACAACTCAACTCATTTACGACCCCACCCTAAAATAACCGAATGGCTACCATTGTCCTTGACTAATCCTAACTAATTATGTACCACCACAAAACGTTGATTGCTTTTAGCACCAGAAGCTCCACCCACTAGAGTAATCTCTTTCCGCAATATAACAGATATCACTATAGTTTAGTTGCTTCACCATCATTAGTAGTGGACTATTCCCCTTTTGTCTTTGCTCGTTGTCATCTACATCTTCTTATTCTTTTTCTTTTTCGCATTCATAGCCAAAGAAACACCCCAATCTTGTTTAATTGATATGCAAAAACTAACTAGGAAATCGAAGAACAAGTGTTAACAATGGTTGGTGAGAAGACAATCTTTTTTTGATGAAGAGTAGAGAATCGACTAAAAGCGATAAAGAAAGTAAGGGAATATAACCCAAAGACGGGAACCATTAAGGAGTGTTGAGTAATGTATTAGTTTTGATTTAATGATAAAATAGGAAAATTTGTGTGAAATGATGATGACCAAAATAATGTGAAATATATATTGCAATCAAGTAATTAAGTTAGTAAAATATCTTAATTGAGTAATATAGTAAAGCTCTTAAATCAAGTCATAGTATAAGGTATGAAAATTGAGTGATAAGCTTCATTCAATTGAGTAAGTGTGTAATGCAATTCTTATATTTGAGTTAAAAACATTTGTATACTCGTGTAATTCTTATGTCATAAAAGTCTGAAATTCAAAGTAAGTTTTTGTTTTTTTTTTAATTGAGTGCATTGTGATTGTAATTGAGTAAACATTAGCTATTCAATAGGTAATTGATTACAAAGATAGGTATATTCGAGTAAAGATTCAATGTACTCGAATAAATAAGCGTTTGTATTTGAGTAGGTGAATCAAAATTAATCGAGTATTTAGTTTTTGTAATTGGGTAATGACTCACATGTACTTTAGTGAATAGAATTTGTAATCGATTATATATCTTTCAAAATCTTGTTAGTCTCTGGATTATATTTGTAATCGAGTACTTGATTTATTAATCAATTAATGTTCCATTTGTATTTGAGTAGATAGAATTTGTAATTGAGTAAATATCTATCTAAATCTTGCCAAGTCTTTGGATAAACATCTTTGTGTACTCAAGTAAATAGAGCATTATAGTCGAGCATGTGTTGAAATTTTCTGTGACAAAAACCTAATCAAGAAAAGATGTTGAACCAACTTGCTCATATTAATTAAGTTTTGATGATTAATAAAAAAAAATTCAATATACAAATTATAGTATTTTTCTTGAAAATATTAATTTTAGTACCGAATTATTTTTGATTAATTTATAAAATATTTTTTATAGTATATGTATTACCAAAAATATTATATTCTATTAAAAATATTTTTATAATTTTTAGATTAATTTATAAATTTTTTTATTGTATTTGTATTACCAAAAATATTACTTTCTAATAAAAATATTTTTAGATTAATTTGTAAAATATTTTCATAGCATATATATTATCAAAAATATTATTTTCTATTAAAAATATTTTTTTAAATATATTTAGATTAATTTATAAAATATTTTTATAACATATGTATCTAAAAAAAAAAAAAAGAGTTTAACAACTAGATGCATGCCCTGATTCGAACCCAAGACCTCTAGCAAGTCCAAACCTTCCCTTGCTAGCTAATTTATAAGTTACTTTAGTCACATGTGTGCACATATTAAATTAAAGTTATACTAAACTTTTCTGTCTATAACGGTCAGATTTTTGACCGATAAAAAAGTGTCCAAAATGCATATAAATACCCTTTAAACTCGTTTTTTGAGTATTCAAGTACTTCCATTATATATCCAAACCACCCAAAAGCTCTCAAACGCTCTCAAACAAAACATCTAAGCAATCTGAGGCTCTCGAAACATTATTGTACATCCACCAAAGAGCCATAATGCAAGAGGAGAAAAGTTCTTCAAGTCTTCTATGACAAATTCGAACTTCTCCATTTGAGATTACAAATTTATTTAAATATTATTGCCTTGTATAATTTGTTCTTAATTTCTTATTTGTATCCAAGTGTGGACAAATTATTTGTAAACATTTAAATTATTATTGAGAACTGTATAGGTTTCCTAGAATCGTTAAAATCTAGGCGAATTTAGTTTTCAAGGTAAGTTAGGGTAGATACCTTGGTGTAGTGGTTACCTAGAACGCATTGTAATCTAGTTGTATATCTAGTTTTTAAGGTGACCTTAGTGAAATTGATTTAGTGGAACCCTTACTTATTGAGAATTGTATAGGTTTCCTAGAACCGTTAAAATCTAGGCGAATCTAGTTTTCAATATAAGTTAAGGTAGAAACCTTGGTGTAGTGGTTGCCTAGAACGCATTGTAATCTAGTTGTGTATCTAGTTTTTAAGGTGAGCTAGTATGGAAACCTTGGTGAAATTGATTTAGTGGAACCCTTAGGGTGGTTAGTGTTGTTGTACTTTTGTATATTAGTTTTAATGATGAAAAACATATATTGGTTTAATCCCTAAGTCATGTGTCAAGTGTGTGGTTTTCAATATATATCAATTTCAATATCATGTATCACTTTGTGAAAATGAAAACCCTGTTTTGACTAAGTCTGGAAGGTTAGCACCTTATAAGGAGACATATAAGAAAGAGTTTTCTTTTTGGAAAACTATCTCCTGATAATTTGATATCTAACATTCATTAGTGCTAAAATGATTTTTAATGAATTTTTCATCAAATAGAAAGTATATATTTTGGAGGTGGTCAAATTGCAAAATCGTAAGTTTGTACTAAAACCCAAAATCTACTTTCTTATTGTTTTGGATTTTGATTTTTTAGATATTTTTATTAAATCCAAATAGGGGGTACTTTGTTATTTACATTTATGTATTAAAGTAAATGGAGGTAAAATATAAATAAAAGAAAATGTGGACATTTACTTAAACTACAGAAATGTAATTAAGTTGTGATGTATACATGTTGTGGATTGTGCTGTTAAGCAAATCATTCTGATATCTGTTTGTTTCCATGCATGTTTCGAAACCCCTTTGAAAATGTTTTCAATCTTTTCAGTGTATGCTATTTCGAAACATCTATGCAAAGTATGTGTTTTCAATTCAGGTTTTGAACCATGTTTCAAAACCTATATGTCTATGTTTCAAAACCTCATTTCCAAAGAGGTATGTTTTGAAACCTTTATGCATCGTGTTTCGAAACCTTATTTCCAGAGAGGTATGTTTCGAAACCTATCATGTTATGTTTCAAAACCTCTGACATTCTGTCAGCAGATCATTTGAAAATCGAGATGCATTTGTTTTACAATTGTGTTTTATTTTCCATCATTTTATTAATGCATTCTCCATGCTAAGAGATTCAAATTCAAATTTGAATGTGAATGCTTTTAAAATATTCAAAGTGGGAATACACTTTGCCTCCCACTCAATGCTGTCTCTAAGTGCAAGTACAGCTAGAAAGGCTGTATGTTTCGAAACCTATGTGTAAAATTGTGATATTTCGAAACCTGTTGTCTATGTTTCGAAACCTATGTGTAAAATTGTGATATTTCGAAACCTACTAAGTATGTTTTGAAACCTACTTTTCTGTCTTGTCTCTAACGGCTATAAACGGCCAGATTTCTATATCTTGGTATAAATGACAGGTATTTGAAGACAAGAAGAGAGTGATTGAGCTAGAACAAGATACAACAAGTGAGCACATATTAGAGACACACACACAAGTACAAATGATCTAAATCCATTCTTTTGACAAGAATTCAAAGAAGATCCATTCATTCATAGAAGTGCATTGTGATGTGAAAAAGGAGAAGCAAGTGCAAATATCGAGTCTCATCTCTCCAGCTCTCCTTACCTCAAGTTAAGAGGTTTGTACAACCACATTGGTAAGATATTCATTGCTATACATTCCATTGGGTTGTAAAGATAAACTTTATTTATCTTAATTGTTGTAAGGTTTGAGTTTAGTCTAAAACTCATTGTGGTGTAAAGGTTTGAGTTGAGACTAAAACTCATTATGTCAAAGGTTTGAGTTTAGCCTTAAAACTTACTTGATGTAAGGTTTGAGTTGAGCCTAAAACTCACTTGGTGCTAGGTTTGAGTTAAGCCTGTAAAAACTCACTTTGTAAGCTTTTGGGGTGAACAGTGGTAAAACCCTTGTTGTGGTGATCACTAGTAAAAGTGATTGAGATTGCAAAATCCTTCAAATGGGTAAGCTTGAAGGTAATGGAGTAAGCGGGTGCCGAACCACTATATATCTTGTGTGCAAAGTGTTCTTTAGCTTTCATGTATCATTATTACCTATTGCACATGCTTGCATAAGTTTTGTTATCAAAGTCTAAAATAGTTTTCATGAGTATAAGTTTATACATATACATAGAAAACATATCTTTGATATATGAACATCTTTGGTACACTCTTAAATATATAAATCATCTTTTCTAAAGATCATTATTTTAAAATACAAGGTAAAGGATTTCAAATCAAGCAAAATAGTGAAGTAGATTTCGAGACATACATTTCATATTTCGAAACTTGTAAAACAGTGAGTTATATTTTGAAACATATATAGTAGGTTTTGAAACCTACTTAACAGAAAGGTTTATTTTGAAACATATAGCCTATATTTCGAAACCTAATATTCTACCAACAATCAAAATTTTAAATTATCGAAAATCTATACAAATCCTAATTCACCCCCCTCTTGGGATATATTTGCCATTATTAGGAACCAACAGTTAGACCTTAGGAGAGCAGATTAAGTGTGTGTGAAAACATTGAACCACTATAAATTGTCTCGTGATTCATTTTATTTATTTTTGTTATATCTTGTGGCTTGCATTAATTATTAATTTTAAAAATAATTTATTTTAATTATTAAATATATATTCTTATAAGAAATAATTAATCAATAATATTTATTAAAAGAGAGAAAAATGTTAATTACTCAATTCACTCCCCTCTTGAGTAGCCATACCTTAAGAGACCAGCAAAAGGTAGTTTGTACTTGAGTAAGCTATAAAAATAGTTGATTACAAAACTTATATAATCGAGTAAAGATCAAACTTAGTTGATTAAATATATATTTGTACTCAAGTAACATCTGTCTAAATTTGAAATTTATAGTTGTCAACGTTCAGAATTGGTCGATCTTGATTTGTTGGCTCGCATTGGTGTAACAGATTTGAAGAAGAGAAAATGGGTTGTTTGGTTCGGTTTATTAACCTGCCATCTCGTCCCTGTAAGGTACTCCAATGCTCAAATAAGTAAATGAGTAAGTAAAAAAAATGCAGAGTATTAGCAAGTTGATAGAGAAAAGCATACCATGGCTCTGAAAAGAGATGGTTGATATATAGGAAGGGATGAGATTTCCTCCAGGCTGTGTTATATGTCCATAAGTGGTGGGACAGAATATCCAGCGCCGGCGAAAATGCCCATGCAGTAGCAAGGTGCTGACATAACCCTCATTAATATGGATGGGATCCGTTATTAATGAGAATAGGATCTAAGGTGAACGCACGGAAATCCATGTACAACTGTAATGATGCTGTTGCAAGAGGCCTAGATAGGACTGACATGGGCTGATTGAAAAGGCCAAGAGAATGGGGCCAGATTGGGCTTGAATAATCCAGCTGGGGCGACCCTAGTTCGTTTATATTCTTTGGTCGACTAGGTCGACGAACTTGTGAGAATGGCTAGGAGCTCGCTCGAAATGTAGTTGCGAACTCGCTCAAATAGGCTGCCGAACTAGGGGTATTTTTGGGAGCTCGCTTTGACCTGCAATCTGAGCTTGGGCTCTAGCAATGTATGAGCTCGCTTCGACAAACTCAGTTCGGGGTCTACTGGATTTTATGAGATTGGGTCGGCCTGCTGGGTTGAGCCCAACCCATAAGGAGTAAAGCAAGAAATACTTGCAACATTAAGCCCTCCAGCTCGCAGTGCGATCTTCTGACTGGGAGTTAACGCGTGCCAACCATTCTAATAGTCGATAAACCTTTCAGTTTCTTGGCCAATCGTTTCACATCACGCCGTTTCATGTAGCACGTCCTGTCTGCGGCACATTTAATGCGCACATTTCCCACAACTGCTTAATCATTATGTCCGTAGGCTCCAATGCTCTCGCGTACCACCCTTGGATCTAAGGCAGCTCATTGGTTTCTTTATCCAACAGTGGAGTGCTTTAAACTATAAAACGGAGAGGAAATTCTCTTCCCCCTCTTTACCGTGTCATTTTGAAAATACTTTTTTGCTTCTGCAACCTTCTTCTTTTTCCCAACTCTGAGACTCCATTGCTGATGGTTCCGAAGCTTTCTATCCTTTGTCGTTGCTTTCTTGCTGATTCTTCGACTCGACTCTCGCAGCTACCGATTACAAATAGTAAGTTTCTCATAGCCTTTTAGTTCATTTCGTCTCTACTCTCACCCTTTTTGTTGATTCGGTCTCCGTGCCTCGCCTCTTGGCGACGGTTGTGCATTTTTTTTTTTTAGGGCTAGCTTTCATTTACTTTAGGAGGTTTAATAGGCTTAGAAACTCAGCCCCCTCTTCTTTCGAGCCATACCCCATTGCGAAGCGCATGACCTGTAGGTAGGAAGTGTCCCTAGGAACCTCAATTTGTGAAGGCCTATTCGTTCTCGGTAACCTGATATACGTTTTTCTTTTATGGTAGATGTCTACATCAGGTCAGAAGCTCCACAACCACAGGGTAGAAGACGACAACACCTCTAGCTCTTCGGAGCACAGAGAAATGATGCTGGCGTGGACTGCTCAAAACGTAGCTTCGTCAGACTCGGAGGTTGCTGAGAGAGTTCCTCAGCGTACCACCCCCACAGTAGCCTAGCAAGCTGCCAAGGAGCATGCAACTCGCGAGATCTTCAAGTGTTATCTTTCGAGGCTGACAGTAGGTGAGCTGACGTCATGCGCTTTCATGTACCGCCTCCCCTATGGTACTCGTCTGATGGTCCCTTCTTCTGGTGACCACACAACTTTTCCTCCTGCGGGGTTCATCGCCATCAACCCCCAACACTTAGAATTTGGTTTTAGGTTTCCACTCCAACCCTACCTCATAGACATTTTGAACGACCTTAAGCTCGCTCCTTTCCAACTAACCCCCAACTCATATGCCTAGATGACTTCCCTTTCCTTTCTCTTCAAGAAGAACCAACTTCCTCTTCCAACTCCTAGAATACTGAGATACCTTTACTCTTTCAAAGGTACTAAGGACGGGTTGTATTATATGGCAGTTCGTTCTTCAGACTGCAAGAGAGTCTTGCCTAAAGGGAAAGCCAAGGGAAAGTCTAATGTAGGGGATTATAAGTCCCAATGGTTCTACATTTCCTGTTCTTCCCTCCAAAACCTTAATAACCTTAGTGTCACTCTTGTGCCGAGTAAGTAGTTTTCCAGTCTATACTTGCAATAACAATTTATTTGTCGTAACATTTTGTTTATAGGTCTTTCCAATTTTGCAGACATCGTTGGTGGGAAACCCAAGCTGACCATTTTAGAGGCGCAAGATCTTCAAAAAGCTTTAGAAGAGAAGACTAACGAAGATGATTGTGAATTCTATAACTCTCTGCTTTGCAACTACCAGCTCGCTCCTCTTTTCGAGATCAAGGAAATCAGGAAGAACAACATTGGAGTTCGTGGCCAAAGGGAGATAAGGTCAGTCTTCGACGCAGTCAACTTTAATAGGGGCCCAATCAGGGAGAGTAGTGTTCGTGGAGAAGTTACAGTTGCATTCTTACCAATATTACTAGAAGCGATGGAGCTCCAGCTTGAACGACCAGGCTCTTCCGCAATCTCGAGCTTACCTGAGGTCGTTCACGCGTCCTCTTCTGCTACAAAAGTTCAAGGGGCGGGAGCTTGTACTAGGGTGGCCGGCTTGATTCGCAACCTTGTCACTTTGCCTAGTTTTGACCCCGAATCGACTGTCGCGGTCCTTTCAAAACTGGCTCCCGCGGATACCTCCTTGCAGTGTGTAGCGGCCACAACTGGAACGAGTTGCGAAAAGTCTGTGATTCGCGAAGAGGCTCCTGATGCTAGGAGTAAGAGGAAAGCTCCCCTAACTTCGCAGGCCGCTCGACAGGCTTACGCAGATAAGCGGAAGAAGACAAATACCCTTAATGAGCTAAGCGGATCTGAGGTCGCGACCGGTGGGACATACTTTGCCCCACTTCTTGATAGCTTGGATAAGGTTATTGGAAATTATACCAAGAACCTGGATAGGAAGGAAGTATCGGGTGAGGCGCTCGACGAGTACGTTGCTCGACATACTCTTCTGGTAAGGCTCTTTACCCATCCTTGTACTTTTTGTTTTATCTCTTTCAAATGTACTGAGCTCTCAAAACTCACAGGCTTCCCTGGGAGTCAAGAAAATGGAAGAGAGAGCTCAAGCCACTAAGGAAAAAGAGAAACTCAAGGCTGTTGTTGAGGTACTGAAGAAAGATAAGAAAAAGCTGGAGGAAAGTATGGCCTTTGTGACTAACGAGTCCAGAAAGTATCGAAACCAGGTCGAAAGCTTGGAAGATCGAACAAGAGAGGCCGATAGAGCCAGGAAGAAGGCTGAAGATGAGTTGTATAGCCAGAAGCAGGTGCTGGACTCGGCCTGTTCCCATGCTACTTCGAATCTAAATAAGGTAAGGCAGAGTTGGCTGCAACGCGAGGCGAATTGGAGCTGGCTCAACAGGAGGTTGAGCAACTGAAGGTCAATGTCGAGGTTCGGGTCACGAAGGAGTGCGAGGAGGTCGAGTTTGATGTTTGTAGTGCTTTTTTTTCACTTTATGGAGAGCACATCCAAATCTCGACTTCTCGTTCTTCGACGAGGAAGCGGTGGAGGCAGTGAAGAGATATGCTGCCGATGCTGCGAGCTCAAGAGTCGCTGCCACCTCGTCTGAACTTGGTCAGATCATGGTCAACCTTTCTGTTGAGGATGGGGGCAACCCTGCTCCCTAAGATGCAGCAGACCCAAGCTCAACTTTTCTAGGCCATTAGACTTTCTACTTTTTCCTGCCTGATTCTTGTACTTTGGATTTTGAAAGCAGTACATTTTTCTCATTTAATTGATTTTCTTACTTCTTCATTCTTTGTTGCAAACTGAAAGATGAACATAAGGATGAATTTAAATTTAGTTAATGCAATAACACTTTTAGCTTGCAAATGACAAATCTTAAAACTAGGCAACTTTAGATAATATGTTAGGTAAGACATCGTTGTTCGAGTCGTATGTCCAGTAGGTCACGATTATGGCATCAAATCTAAGTTAATACATGGTAGCTCGATTAAAGTTAAATTAATTCGCTTTTCGCCGTCAAGTTATACGCCTAGGTAGATTGTAATCCAATCCCAACTAACATACCATGACTTTTAAGGGCTTAGCGAGGTCAAGATGAACATCCAGGTAGGTTGCAGTCCATGACTTTCGTCAAGATAAGAGGACCCCAACTGGTGAACCATGACTCATAAGTTTTTAGCCGAGGTGGTGACTTATCCGGCGCCAAACCATGACACTGCGGTCAAGATGAATTGACTTCAGTTCACCGACCACGGTTTAGGGCAAAGACTAGAGATGGAAAATAGGCGGGTTGGGCCTGGTCGGCCCATGCATCCCCCTTGGCCCACCCATTTGGTGGGCTGGGTCGAATTTAGCCCACGATGGAGATAGGTCGGGCCAGGCTGGGCCAGGGAAATAGAAATTGGGGCCTGGTATGGCCCTATGGCCCTTAATAAATGGGCCAAAGTTGTAATGACCCAAATTTCCTTTTTAATGTGTTGCGTATGCCTCGAGGATTGATGTGTTAGTGCTCCTATTTGGAAGTCTGGCGGGTTTCTATTTAAATTTTAAATGCTATCGTTAGTGTCCTTAACACTAGGATCGTATTGTTATTATAGTTAATAATATTATCATTGTTATCTTTAGCAAGGGTATTATTAATATTATTGTTATTATTATCTCTATTATTGTTAGTATTACTACTATCATTGTATTATGATTATATTATTACTATTAGACACATATTATTATTAGTATTATTATTATTAATATTCTTAATATTATTGTTAATGTTGGTATTCTTACTATTATTTTATTATTATTAACATTACTATTATTGGTGTTATTATTAATATTATTATTGTTGTTAATAGCATTACTTACTGTTTTTAACTAATATTCACTATTATTAATAATACTAGTATGATTATAAAAGTAACTATAACTATAATTATCATAATTAATGTTGTTATTATTATAGCTACTATTATTATTACTATTAATAATGTTATAACAACATTGCTAGAGGGAGATAAGCAGTGCGAACACCTCCTCTACCCAACTAACCTCATTCCATTTGCTCCCAAGTTCCTAAGCCACTAAGTAAAGCAAATTGAGGCGGTGAGTTTAGTGGATAAGTGAGTGGAATGAGAGAGAGTGTGTGGGTAGAAGAAGAGAGGATCTAGGCTAACCAGAAAATAGGGGAAGAAAAACAAAGAAGAAGAAGCGAAGCAGAGGGGATCGAAGGTGTGTCGCAGCTGCTGTTCCGATTCGGTTCCGACAAGCTGTTCAGGTAAGCTCTTCCTCTTTTTCTCCTTCTTAAATCTTTGTCATCTAGTAATGTGATTGTGAGCAATGCTGTAAATAGTTGTCTTGACTATATATATATAAATTGCAGCATGCGGGCTGTGCAATGGGGGAGTTTATTGTATATATGTAAGGGTGTGTGTTGGCGGGTGAGCTGTTGGCCACGAGTTTGTAGTTCACTGTGTGTGTGTGTGTGTGTGTGTGTGCAGTATGTGGGTGAGCTTGCTGGGAGCCATGTGAATTCATTGTGTGTGAGAGTGTGTATCAGTTTGTGTTGCAGTGCACGAGTGAGTGTGTCCACTGGGGAAGCTTAAGATAATTAATAGGTCTGTTCACTGGGTGCATTCTCTTGGAGTGATACACACACACACACACACACATATATATATAATGTTAAAGGATGAAAGTGGATGCAGCACGTCCTTGTGTACTTGGAGCTTAAAGTGCTTAGATATATCTTTATATATATATATATACATTTATGTAAATGTTGCTTAAAGTCTATAAATACAATTTGAGGTAACTAAATAAATAGTAATAGTGACAAACAATATTAGTAAAGATTATTTTTATTATTATCTTTCTTTCTTAAAAATAATAATAGAAATAATGTTAGTAAATAATAAGTATTGTGTGACATAATTCATTAAATTATATATATTATAATATGTTTTTAATACTTATGCATTATATGTAATAACTCATTGAGTTATTATAAAATAAATGTATAATTTAATAAAACCATAGAGGTTGTAAATATACCCAGCGTGTCTTGACTGCATTTCTAGAGAGCTTGTTCACTCTCTACTTCCTAAGCAGAATGAAGCTAGGTTACTCTCGGGGTAGTATCCAACCTAGGGCAAAGTTTGGTTTTAGGGTTAACCAAGTTTCTAGGTATGGTCATGTTCTCCCTCCGATAGGGCGGTCTATTATGGTGACGAGTGTTAAGCTACTGGTTGTCGATCACTGCGTCCTGGTAGATGATGATTGGTGATATGGGCCCAACTATAGACTATCATGACTGGCCACAGATGAGCCAGGGTAGCTAATACTATCAGTCACCCACCTTTTTGACATCTTGCATATCAGGGTATTGTGTGCCGGGATTTGGGTTGCATCCATTGGGGGACTCATGTGACTGAATGTTTGGCCACGTGCATACATTATTGTTTATTTTATCCAATAGTTAGCTAATCATGAGCACTGCATTGAGTGTATTTGCCTATGTGGGTAGGCGTGACTTGATGCTTGGTTTTATAGGGTCCTTGTATTCGGTTTCTGCCCATGTGCCACTACATTTTATATGTGTGCATTTACTTGTTGTTTGATGCCGGCTTTTGATTGAGACTGAGACAACAACTGTGATAATGTCAGGTACATCGCGCTGGTTATATTTCCACACATGCGAGTTCTTTTAGGTTAGTGTGTTGTGACTCGGTGAGGTCGCTTCCACTTGAGGTTTTCTTTACAGGTTGCAGGTTCAGTCTGCCCTGTCTCACTCAAGTATATATCATGGGTTTGGGCACCATTGTTTTCTTTTGTGGGCCCCAAGACCCTGTATATGCGCATTTCTTTTATGCACGAGATAACTAGCATTTGTTTGTTGACATGTACATGCTTTGCATGGATACTACATGTTAGGTACAAGGTACTCTATAGTGCTTATTCTTGTTGTCCGGTCCTTTTGTATGAGCTTGCTGAGTCTTGTGACTCATTCCTTTGCTTTTCTTCATTCCAAATAAGGGCAAGGGCAAGATTGAGGATGGTCCCATTGAAGTCTAACTTCTCCGTAGATGGTGCACAGGGCAGGTCGAGTTAGCTTTATCTTATGGCTTTTTGTACTTTGAGACTTTGGGGATTAGGACGTCTTCTGTGGCGGGTTGTGGTCTGTTTTGTGGTTTGGATTTGTCTTTGGCCAGGGATTGTAAATGTAACCTTGTTGGGCCTGTGGTGTTTTGTTATGCATGCGGTGTTTTAGATTTTGTTTCAGATTTTCAGATTCATGATCAAGTATATTTGAATGTGAGGTGCATGCATGACAAGTTTTGTATTCGTTATTCGGGACACCTACTTGGGTTCTATGGCTAGTCTGGGGGGCCTGGGTCAAGGTCCTACAAAAGTGGGCCGGGTTGTGGGTTTACTCGGCAGGGTCGGCCCATGTTTATTTTTATTTTTTTAAACATAATTTTTTAAATATTTTTTGGTAGGCCAGGCTAGGCCATTTAAACAGGCCAGTTGGTGGGTCGGCCCACGGGCCATTTTGGTGGGCCAGGCTGCGGGCCACATATTGTTGGCCCAGCATGGCCCTCATTTTGCTGGGCAGGCCAGCCCAGCCTATCTGCTACAATAACAAGCCGGGCCAGCCCATGGGTCGCCCGACCCATTTCCCATTTCTAGCAAAGACTAAGGGCCCGCTAAGCCTATTTCCCATCTCTAGCAAAGACTAAGGTGAATGCTTAGATAAGCCGCAAACCATGGCACGTTGGCCAAGTTGAATGGGCCCCAACTCACAAACTATAGCCTTTTAACCCTGATTTAGAATTATTTCTTATCACTTAATATTTAGCAAAAAATGGAAATAATAAGTGATGTCGGCAATGATAATAAATTCAGTTCGTTAATGGAGTAATATTAGTCAAAAATCATGAAAAGAAAAGACATTGCTTATCGAAAATATGATCTAAGATGCTCCGTGTTCCAAGCCCATGGGAGAACGACTCCATCCATGTCAGCCAAATGGTATGTTCTATTGTTGAGGTTTTCCTTGATGGCATAGGGGCCTTACCAATTTGGGCCTAATGTCCTGTCGGAGGCCTTGCGAGCTTCGGGGAGAACAAGGCGCAGTACAAGGTCACCAACATTGTAGCTTCGAACTCGAACCCTCTTGTTGTAATATCTTGCTACTCGTTGTTGATAGGTCGACACTCTTATGCGAGCTAGCTCCCTTGTTTCATTAAGCAAGTCAAGATTTGCGGCCAATAGGCAGTCGTTGTCCTCTGTGTCAAAGGTGGCTCTCCGCTAGCTGGTTACCTCGTGTTCTGCTGGGATCATCGCCTCAGATCTATATACCAAAGAGAAAGGAGTTTCTCCCGTGGTGGTGTGAGTTGTAGTTAGGTAGGCCCAGAGCGCGGTTTGTAACTCGTCCACCCAAGCCCCCTTTCTAGCTTCCAACTTGGTCTTTAATATCTGCTTAATTATTTTGTTGATAGCTTCAACTTGGTCGTTGGCTTATGGACGGTCCACGGCTGTGAAGCTTTTCTTGATCCCTAATGATTCGCAAGATTGGACAAACTACTCATTGGTAAATTAGGTTCCATTGTTCGTGACTATCTGTTGAGGAATTCCGAACCTGCAAATGATATTGCTCCATACAAACCTTTCTACATTCATGGTGGATATCTGCCCGAGCTCCTTTGCTTCTGCCCACTTGGTGAAGTAAACAGCCACTATAGCATGCTTGCATCCATCGCAAGCTATTGGAAGTGGCCCGATCAGGTCGATGCCCCATATGGCGAAAGGCCATGGGCTGCTCATTTGTTACAGGTAAGAGGGGGAGCTCACGGTATTTTTGCAAACCTTTGACATGCGTCACACTTCTTCACTAGATTCATAGCATCTTGCTTCATGGTGGGCTAGTAAAAACCTTGGCGAAATGCCTTTTGGGCCAAGGACACTCCTCCATCATGATTGCCACAGTGATCATCATGGATTTCTACAAGAACTACTTGGCAATCAGGCTTATCTATACATCTGAGTAATGGGGCTGAAAACTCCCTTTTGTACAACATATCATCGTGAATACAGTATCTGGTTGCCTGAGATCGAGTACGTCGTGCTTCTAACTTGTCACTTAGAAATTTTCCCTCTTGTAAATATTCCGCGATGGGTCTCATCCATGAATCCGGCCTTAACTCAATTGTCAACGTCTCATTTTGCCCCTCTGTGCTTAGTGTAGCTAGGAACTCCACGGGGATGGCCCCCAATGAGTCTGCATCTCGTAATGACGCCAAGCGAGCCAAGGCATCGCCGTGAGAGTTCTTGCTCCGTGGGACCTCATTCAATTTGCACTCCTCGAAGAGGAAAAGTAATTCTTGAACTTTCTAAAGGTATGCTACCATCTTTGGGCGCTTCGCCTGATACTCCCCTTGTATCTGATAAACTACAAGCTGGGAGTCACTAAAGATTGGTAATCGTTTTACCTTGACTTCTCTTGCCAAGCGCAGACCAGCCAGCAACACTTCATACTTGGCTTCATTGTTGGTCGCCCTTAATCCGATCCTCAATGCATAAGGAATCTCGTGTCCTTCAGGGCTTATTAAGAGAAAGCCAGCTCCAGATCCATGCTCGCTAGAAGAACCATTGACGAATAACTCTAAGACTAGAGAGACTGAGGGAGCGGGCTCCTCCACCAGTCCTGTGAATTTTGTGACGAAATCCAATAACACTTGCCCCTTTATGGCCGACCTCGGCTTGTATTCTATGTTGAATTGGGTGAGCTTAATAGCTCACTTGAGTAGGCGCTTGGATGAATCAGGCTTCTGCAAGATCTACTTCAACGGATGTTTGGTCAATATGCCAATCTAATGAGCTTGGAAATAGGGACGTAGTTTCCTTGACGCGACCACTAGGGAAAAAGCGAGCTTCTTCATGGGGGTGTACCTTGCTTCGACATCCAGTAGCCTGTGGCTCACATAATATACCGGGTACTGCACTCGGTCTTCTTCTTGCACTAGTGCTATGCTGATAGCATACTTAGACATTCCCAGGTAGATGATCAACTCCTCTCCTTCCTTTGGCTTTGACATGAGGGGAGCCCGTCCCATGAATTCCTTCAGTTGCTGGAAAGCGTTCTCACACTCCTCCATCCATACGAAGCTCTTTGCTTGCTTCAGGATATTGAAGAATGGAATTGACTTATCAGATGCCTTGGAGACAAACCTGCTGAGGGCAGCGATCTGGCTATTAAGGCTTTGCACTTCTTTCGTCTTGGTAGGTGATCGCATGTCAATCAAAGCTCGAATTTTCTCAGGGTTGGCGTCGATTCCTCTTTCATTCACCATGCATCCTAAGAACTTCTCATAAGCCACACCAAACAAGCATTTGAGCTAATTGAGTTTCATCTAGTACTATTTTTGAACCTGGAATGCTTCTTTTAGGTCGCGAATGTGGTTGGCGACCTGCCTGGACTTCATGAGCATATCATCAATGTATACCTCCATTGTTTTTATGATCTGATCTTTGAACATCATGTTGACTAGCCACTGGTACATCGTTCCCGCATTCCTTAATCCAAAGGGCATTACCTTGTAGCAATATAGCCCCCGATCTATCACAAATGATGTATGATCCTCCTCGTTGGGGTTCATAGGGATCTGGTTATACCCAGAATAGGCATCCATGAAGCTTAAAAGCTGATGACCAGCTGTTGTATCCACAAGCTAGTCAATTCTAGGTAGAGGGAAATTATCTTTTGAGCAGGCCTTGTTTAAATCTGTGAAGTCGACACAGGTCTTCCATTTTCCATTCTTTTTCTTCATAAGGATTGGGTTCGCCACCTAGGTCGGGTAATGGGCCTCCTTGATGAATTTGCTGGCTAAAAGTTTGTCCACCTCTTCTTTCAAGACCATGTAACGCTCAACCGTCATGGGTCTCATTTTTTGGCGAATCAACTTATGGTTGGGATCGATGTTGAGTCGATGCAGCATTATATTTAGGTCTATTCCCACCATATCTTCGTGGTTTCATGCCAATACATCTAAATTTGCTTTAAAGAAATAAATCAGTTAGGACTTTACCGAGAGAGAGAGGCCTTTGCCCACTTGGAGGTGTGTTTCAGCATTAAGGTCGATGACCACAATATCTTCCAATTCATCTACTAGGTTGGCAACTCAGTTGCAATCCACGTCGCACGGGTCCAGATCGTGGCTGACTCCTTGGCCACTGATGAATCGCGTTCCCCCTCTAGAGACCATATTGACCTTTTTTCCTTTAAGCCCTCTTTTTAGTGCCTTCTCATAGTAGTGTCTTATCGAATATTACTCGCCTCTTACGCACCCAGTCCCATTTAGAGTCGGGAACTTGATTGGCAGAGCTTTGGTTGAGACAACTAGATTCAGGTCATTCATTATGTGTAGAGGGACTGTAACACCCCACTTTTCCCAAACGTGCGTTAAATTGAGATTTCGAGAAATTTTTTTTTTCAACATCATTATACACACTACATAGTCTCTCGATATACATACCCTCATCATACTCATTTCCTGTCAATCCCAATTATACTTTCTCAACATATCAAAATTTAAAATTAACAGACTAAGACAGGTATTAACAATCACATCAACGGAAGCAAGATCGAAACCTTAAAAATATATAACCAACAAATTCCCTTTTACAGTTAAATAACCAAATCGATGTTTCACATGAGAATATCAAAACATTACATAACCTATGAACATCGTAATCATAGACAAGAAACCTACAAAAACTAAACATAGCAACTACATCTCGAGGACATCCTTTCCCTTAGCGCCACTGCTTTCACCTGGAACATTTGAATATTCCAGGGACATAGTCCAAATTAGATGCTGAATTATCTAAGTAAGAGTTCAAAAATATTTTTATGAAAATATGCAAAATCATATATAAAACTGACAAATCCTGACATGCACCAGCCTAAGAGAATCCCACATAGCACTTAGCCCTAACCGGGGAAAATGCAATCTCTCTAAAGGTGACACGAACACATCGACCCATTGGCAAACACAATCTTGCTTAAGAAGGACAACCTCGACATATGAACTTAGGAATCACCCCATTGTCATTGTTAGGCATTATGCTCCTACTCAAAAGCATTCCAAACTCAACGCAACCCCAGCCCCAAGAGTATCACATCACCACCATCCCTAGAATCATGACCCCTCGGTATTAATGCTATTACTCAAAGAAACCTATGGTGTTGTCCACTCATAGCCCTGCCACTTGAGCCAACAATCTGGATGGTGTCCACTCTAAGCCCCACGACTTGAGTATTGTAGGGTGAAGTCCGTCTCAGCCTCGTCCCAAGTGGGTCAGATAGCATTAATTCCCGGCACGAGTCCCGAGTGTTGTCACTCAAGGGCCACGTCATAGGTTACCAATCCACATCCCATATGGGCAACACATAACATGCCAATGCTGAAAATCATGATATGCATGACATCAAATCAACATTTCAAGGCATGCAATTTACCGAAATTCCATGCATGAGTAAATAATTGTTTAGACGAACCATCGCACAAAACCAACCGCTCACCATAAATCCACAGTATCAAGAATATGCACAAGAATTAGATTGAACAACTCACAGTAAACCGTTCACATGCCACAAACAAGTTTTTCTAGTAGAACAACTCACCTTGGCCTAAATTCAAAATTTCTCGAAATGCGTGTTCGACCTCGATTCTCGTGCCAAGTGTACTATAGTTCAATCTCAAGCCTCAATGATACCCTAGACATCATATGCATTCAAAGGAAAAATCAATATCTATTTTCTCATAATTTTCCTCTAATTTCTTCCTATTTTTCTCTCGATAATTCCAAATAAATACCTCTTTAAGCATTTTTTTCAAATTTTTCTATACAAAAATTAATAAAATAATATTTATAGGCCTCTAGAATTTTCTAAAAATTTTGCAGATTTTTCTCCTATTTTCTCAAATTTCCATAATTACTTTTCCTTTAGAAAATTTATTTCTCCTTGATTTCCTTCGAATATCCTCTAAGAAAAATCACCAAAACTCATAAAATAAATTTTCTATCCTTCTGGAATTTTCTCAGAATTTTATAAAAATCTCTCATATTTATTCATTTACCTTTCCTTTCAAAAATTCAAAATAATTATCTCCTCAAGAAATTTTCAAGATAAAAGTTCACCAAAATAAACTATTGTTTTTTCTTGAATTTATGTATATTTTTCTTGAATTTTCTATATTTTCAGCATTTAAAAACTACAAAAAATACCTCCAGTCATCTTCACCAGCGACGGCACACCGAAAAATCGAAGCGACTACACCAGGCTGCTCATCTCTCTTAGTCGATCCCAATGGTATCTTTCTTAGTTGGAAAAAATCACCAAAAGCCTTCAAATTTGGCCGAAAACAGCCCGCCCTAGCCATCCGCCACTGAACTCTGGCGAACCAAATTGACCTTCGATTCGAACTTCGATTAGCACGAAACTTTCCAGAGTAGCTTCCCATAGCCTCGCGAACAAAATCCCCTTAGTAGATCCTTCGATTAATAACTCTACAACTCGATTTAAACACACCCGCAATATGTATATATATAGGCGGCCAAATGTATATATGCGAAAACACCCTCTATATTACTCCAAAAACTCTCAAAATTTCCAGAATTGCTTTTCACAACTTGGGGAACAAAAGACCCTTATCCCCAACCTCTAATTCACTCCCAAATGTGAAAAATCCAAAGTAAAATATTTGATGCAAACCCTCGACAAAAACTCCGCTATTTATAGCCAAATTCGTCTGTTTTCCAACCAATCAAAGGCCATTGCTTCCCTCTTACGCGACCTTGGCCCATGCTCGACCATGTCCTGGCAAAGAACAGCTGTCCCACGGCCGAAATTGGCTTCCATGATTTGCGGCAGGTGACCATGCCTCACGCTATTAATATGATTTTTTTTTATCCATAACATCTTTTATTATTAAAAAATAACTATAATCTATTCTAGACATTCTCGAGACGCTCGACAATAATATATCCTTTTTTTTAAACATCTAAATTCTGAGGCGCTCCCTACCGACAATTCAATTTTCAGCCTGAATTGAAGCTGTATCGAAAATTAACTCTGATCTGATTTCTTTTGATACTAAAAATCCTATCTTGGGAGGTTTAGCAATGATATATTATTTTCCTTTGAAATCTCAGCCTCGGGACATTCCCTGCAGTCGATTCGGTGATTTATTTTTACCATCAAGTCCTTTTTCGGCATTTTAAACTCATCTAAATTACATGGCAATTTCATGAAGATTTGGAGTATTACATTCTTCCCCACTTAAAGAAATTTTGTCCTCGAAATTTTGCACTTGACAGATCGCATCACTAATATTGATACAACTTTTCAATTAAAATGTCCTAAATACCTCAATCAAATATCAATTATCCTAATTAGCTTTTATTAAACGCCCATTGCTTACTAGGTACGTTATGTTTCTCACAAAATTTTTCGTTCAGCTCATTTACAGGTAGTTACACATCTCCCCAAAATGACCTATATCACTCAATATCACCACAATTTTTTTTCTTACCGTAATAATTTCTATTTTTGTCTTCAAGATATCCAAATCAGTTTTATCAAATTCCTTTCAAACTGATCCTTAAAATAACATTCTACGTCTCCTAATTTTTGATTTTCTAGTCGACACCCTATATCTTGCTTTAACTCTTTCAGGTAACGTGGTTGACAATCGATTTTTGGTAGACAACACCTGATTCATACAGTCATTTGCTTCCTAACCCATAATTTTCATCTTCTTAATATAATCTGCATGCTTTTAACATCTAGACTTCTGGTGTTCTAGATCTCAAGCCTTGACCTTATCCCTAAACCTAATTTTCAAGTTTACTTAGCAAGCTAATGCATATGCCATGATCATGAATGCATCAAAATCAACCTGAATTAAATTGACATACCTTTGGTCATTGTTAGATAGGTCTCTTCGTCATCTTTTGCCAAGCCAGGGAAGACCTCTTCATTCTCTCTTGCTAGGAAATAGAGTTCCGGTATGAGGTCCTGGCTTCATGTTTATCTTCCAAGGCTGATCCGTCATTTGTCTTTTCAAACATTCACTAGCGTAGTGACCGGGTTGATTGCAAGAGTAGCATGTAATCCCCATTCGTTTCCCAATCAAAAGTGCCTCTTTATTCTTAGGGCAGTCCTTCTCCTTATGTCCTTTTTCGCCACATGAAAAACACGTGATATACCCTTGAGAGCAATTTCTTCCTGGGTGTTCTTTTCCCCCCCTGACTTATGCTCTGTGCCTTTCAAATCTCTTTTCTTTTCATCAGTTCTTATCAGTCCTACACGGAATATGTTCATCTCGGTGGTCAGAGCGCTGTCCAGCACCTCGTTGTAAGTGCTGATAGTACATGAGCTGAAAGCTTGTTGTAGATCCACCTTTAATCCACCCACAAATTTTTGCGCCTTCTACCACTCGTTAGTTTCATACATAGGCACATACCTGATTAGTTGGGCAAACTTGACATCATATTGAGTTATTGACATCTTATCAGTCTGCCTCAACTTCATGAATTCCCAAGCCTTCTTTTCTTTCCAGCGTTGGGGAAAGTACTTAGCACCGAAAACTTCTTTGAATGCTTCCCAAGTTATCGGCTGAGCTTGTCTCGGCCTTGGATCCTAAACTACTTGCCTGGGTGTCCTTTGTAGGGCCCGTTGGGCTGATTGCCACTATCGTGCAGCCTTTTCCTCTAGCATGAATGTAATGCAATTAACATTCTCTTCGTCACTACACTGCAAATGTTAGAGCAGCTTCTCAGTTTGCTCCATCTAGTACTCAGCTGTATTGGGATCATCTCCCACTTTTCCTCTAAACATTGGGGGTCTTTGTCGGCGATACTGATCCAGCACATGGGGCGTGCGCCTTGGCGGCTCGTTCCTCATTACATGTGTCAGCATGCCCTCTAAGATCTGCTCCATTTGATCAAGTTTATTCTCACTATTATCTGATTGCTCTTCTTATCGTCAATCGCTCGTGGCACGATTTGTCGAACGACTACGGTGATTACTTGTAGAGAAATTCGTAGAGTGACTATGACGACTGCTTGTAGCGTGACTCACAAAGCGACTACGATGACTGCTACTACCATTTTCCTCATCTCAATCATTGAGATCTGTGATTCTTTGAGTTTTCACCATTTAAAAAAGGAAAACACCAACACTTTCTTAGAGGTAACCTCATTCATCAGAATCCTTAGACTCTATTTTCAATAACACTAATCGAACCATCCTAGGTTTCTCATTCCCTAGGATCTTTGGTTAATATCAAACCATTCTAATACTCAAACCTCAATGATTCCTAACTTGATAGCTAGATTACGCAACAATAGACTAACCATTAATGACTCAGTCATTCTCAATTTCCACTAGTACCCTTGAGACTCCAATCGGGGTTTTTGTTAGTTTGCTCTTATACCAACTGTAATGCCCCACTTGTAACACCCTAGATTTTCAAAATAAAAAAAAAACTAATACTTAAATTGTTAGGTTCTAATACTTGAGGAAATAGGTTTTTTTAAGGGATTATAGAAGCCTTGAGACAAAAATTTAGTTTCTGAACCGGTGGCAAAATCGTAAATATTGAAGTCGAGTAAAAGTGTAATTTATCTAAAATCTTGGGGTGCTAATTGTAATTTATCCATTTTTCAGGGACCAAAAAGTGAAATTTAAAAATAGCCCAGGGACCAAGTTGCAAGGGTCTAAATGCAGTTACATAAAAGTTTGGGCCAAAGTGTCATTTCTTGAAACTTTAAAAATATCAGCCCAAAATATCATCCATGGGCAAATCATGAATGACGAGTGTCCCCCCTAGGTGTCACAATTGGATTGGTTGAAATCTTATAATTAGGGGTGTAATGATTATGGGTGTAATAATGAGCATAGTATGAACACTCAAATCTCCATGTGAACGCACAAATCTCCATGAATACGTGGCTTAATATGAGAAATCTCATGATGAATTCTTATCCCAACGCAACACATGGCAAGTAACCATTAGGTTACTTGGAAGATAAGATAAGGTCACATGATGGCTCATAATGACCCTTTGAGGTAGCATTGCGTGATTGGCTAAGGAAAAACTTACTTAGCTTCCAAGTTTGCAAAAGTCTCCAAACATTATCTCTAAGGACATGTGGCAAGCATTCATTGGCCACTTGGAGATAGGATTTGAAGTGTAATGATGAGAAATGTGGAAAATGCAATTAACCATGTAGGATGTAGTCGTTAATTAAAGGTGTAATGATGGGAAATGTAGAAAAATGAATTAAACCATCTAGGTTGTAATGATGGGAATATTGGAAAATCTAATTAAACATGTGAAGGTTTCAAAATATCAGGGACACGTGGCATATTTTAATTGGATGCTCATTGATGGAATGATGATGCGACACGTGGCGCGATTTGGTTCGTCGAAGTTTCCTATAAATAAGGGCTTTGGGGTTATTCATTTTGGGCACCAAACAAGGAGGAAAAGGAAAGGAGTTTGAGAGAGGAAACGTTGTCGAAAAAAAGGGAGAAAGTCGAGGGAGAATAAGCCTTGACGAAATTTTTGGGTATTTCTCAAAGTTCGTGCCAAGCAGTAAGAAAAACTATGAGAAAACCCATCCTACTCGTTGTAAACTGTGCTTCCTAAGGTAATCGGTCAAGGTGAGTGATTCCTGCATGTTTTATGACACTTTGAGCATTTGTTGCTTCACTTGTGTGTGGATGTTGGCTTGCATATCATGCATTTGTGGCTTACATGTCATGTTTTCCCTTGGTTTTGCATATTCCTTCTGCTTTGTTATACATCATGTTCACGTTGGTGACTGTGGCTAGTTGTTGGGCCATCATGGAAGAACTCGTGCTCTTACGGTGAGCCAAGGGGTGACTATGATGACTGCGGGGGTGATTGCAACACCTTGGCATTGCTATCACAGGGGTGGATTTCATAATGGTATTATTGCATTTGCACGCATGTATTTTCCTTTTTTGAGTCACTCACTTAGATGTTATTATCTAACTTGGGTGTTTCATACCCCTGGGACATTCAACATCCCAGATTTATTGGAAGTGCCAGGTGTTCCAGGTTCTGGTTCGAGGAAGGGCAAACAGGTGGTACTTGGCTAGCTTTGGATTTCGCAGCCAGCTTGGGGTTTTATTTCATTATGTAATGCAAGTGATGTATTGTAATAGCAGCTAGGATACTCAATGTTCTAACAGGTGTGTGTGGGTGTCCTACAACTGTACCTGTTGTGATGTGTTGTGTTTTATGGGGTATTGAGGGTTATATACATTTCTTGTACTTGTAAAGGAAATCTAGTGGAAACCCATTTATTCAGCTTTGGTTAAGCTTTCAGATTCGATCCAACTCTTCCATTGGTAAGGGTTTCCATAACGCCCATAGGTGATGTCTGCTAACATTTCACGTTGTTGTGTATTTGGAAAAGTGGGGCGTTACACCACTTTTTCCAAGCGTGCGTTAACTCAAGATTTCGGGAACATTTTTTTTTTCAACAACATTATTCACACTACATAAGTCTCTCGATATACATACCCTCATCATACTCATTTCCTGACAATCCCGATTATACCTTCTCAGCATATCAAAATTTAAAATTAACAGACTAAGATAGGTATTAACAATCACATCAGCGGAAGCAAGAACGAAACTTCAAAAATATATAATCGACAAATTCCCTTGTACAGTTAAATAACCAAATCGATGTTTCACATGAGAATATCAAAATATTACATAACCTTTGAACATTGTAACCATAGACAAGAAACCTACAAAAACTAAACATAGCAGCTACATCTCGACGACATCCTTTCCCTTAGCGCCACTGCTTTCACTTGGAACGTTTGAATATTCCAAGGACATAGTCCAAATTAGATGCTGAATCATCTAAGTGAGAGTTCAAAAACATTTTCATGAAGATTTGCAAAATCATATATAAAACCGACAAATCCTGACATGCACTAGCCTAAGAGAATCTCACATAGCACTTAGCCCTAACCGGGAAAAATGCAATCTCTCTAAAGGCGACACGACTGCATCGACTCATTAGCAAACACAATCCTGCTTAAGAGGGACAACCTTGACATATGAACCCGAGAATCACCTCGTTGTCATTGTTAGGCATTACGCTCCTACTCAAAAGCATTCCAAACCCAACTTAACCCTGGCCCCAAAAGTATCACATCAGCACTATCCCCAGAATCACGACACAGCGGTATTAATGCTATTGCTCAAAGGAACCTAGGGTGGTGTCTAATCTCAGCCCTGCCACTTGAGCAAACAACCGGGGTGGTGTCCACACTCAGTCCCGTCACTTGAGTACCGTAGGGTGAAGTCCATCTCAACCCCGTCCCAAGTGGGTCACATAGCATTAATTCCCGGCATGCGTCCCGAATGCTGTCACTCACGGGCCACGTTACAAGTTACCAACCCACATCACATATGGGCAACACATAACATGCCAATGCCAAAAATCATGATATGCATGACATCAAATCAACATTTCAAAGTATGCAATTTATTGAAATTCCATGCATGAGTAAATAATTGTTTGGATGAACCATCGCACGAAACCAACCGCTTGATAAATCAACAGTATCAAGAATATGCACAAGAATTAGATTGAACAACTCACAGTAAACCATTCACATGCCACAAACAAGTTTTTCTTGTAGAACCACTCACTTTGGCCTAAATTCAAGATTTCTCGAAATGTGTGTCCGACCTCGATTCTTGTGCCAAGCGTACTATAATTCAATCTTGAGCCTTAATGATACCCTAGACATCATATGCATTCAAAGGAAAAATCAATGTCTATTTTCTCAATTTTCACATAATTTTCCTCTAATTTCTTCCTATTTTTCTCTCGATAATTCCAAATAAATACCTCTTCAAGCATTTTTTCCAAAGTTTTCTCCACCAGAATTAATAAAATAATATTTATAAGCCTCTAGAATTTTCTGAAAATTTTTCAGATTTTTCTCCTATTTTCTCACATTTCTATAATTACTTTTCCTTTAGAAAATTTATTTCTCCTTGATTTCTTCCGAATATCCTCCAAAAAAATCACCAAAACTTGTAAAATAAATTCGTAAAATAAATTCGTTATCGTTCTGGAATTTTCTCAGAATTTTATAAAAATCCCTCATATTTATTTTCCATTTACCTTTCCTTTCAAAAATCCAAAATAATTATCTCCTCAAGAAATTTTCAAGATAAAAGTTCACCAAAATAAACTATTCATTTTTATTGAATTTATTTATATTTTTCCAGAATTTTATTTCCTTTAATTCTATTTTTACTCGAATTTTCTATATTTTCAGTATTTAAAAAATACAGAAAATACCTCCGATCATCTTCTCCAGCGACGGCACACCGGAAAATCGAAGCGATGACACCAGGCTGCTCCTCTCCCTTATTCAATCCCAATGATATCCCTCTTGGTTGAAAAAAACCACCAAAAGCCTTTTGATTTGGCCGAAACCAGCCCGTCCTAGCTGCCCTCTACCGAACTCCGATGAACCAAATTGACCTTCGATTCGAACTCCAATTGAAACAAAACTTTGTAGAGTAGCTTCCCATAGACTCGCAATCAAAATCCCCTTATTAGGTCCTTCGATCGATCACTCTACAACCCGATTTAAACACTCCCGCAATATGTATATATATAAGCGGCCAAATGTATATATGCGGAAACACCCTCTATACTACTCCAAAAACTCTCAAAATTTCCAGAATTGCTTCTCACAACCTGGGGAAAAAAATCCCCTTATCCCCGACCTCTAATTCACTCCCAAATGTGAGAAATCCGAAGTAAAATGTTTGATGCAAACTCTCGACCAAAACTCGGCTATTTATAGCCAAATTCGTCCGTTTTCCGACCAATTAGAGGCCATTGCTTCGCCCTTACGCGACCTTGGCCCATGCTCGGCCATACCCTGACAAAGAACAGCTATCCCATGGCCGAAATTGCCTTCCACGATTTACAGCAGGCGACCATGCCTCACGCTGCAAATCTGATTTTTTTTTTATCCATAACATCTTTTATTATTAAAAAATAACTATAATCTATTCTAGACATTCTTGGGGCGCTCGAAAATAATATATCTTTTCTTTTAAACATATAAATTCTGAGGTGCTCCCTACCTACAATTCAATTTTCAGCCCGAACTGAACCTGTATCGAAAATTAACTCTAGTCCGATTTCTTTTGATACTAAAAATCCTATCTCAGGAGGTTTAGCAATGATATATTATTTTCCTTTGAAATCTCAGTCTCGGGACATTCCCTGCAGTCAATTCGACGATTTATTTTTACCATCAAGTCATTTTTCGGTATTTTAAACTCATCTAAATTACATGGCAATTTCATGATGATTTGGGGTATTCCTGGGACTATCGATGACAAGGAAATTTTCCATTGCTATGGCCTGAAGACCTGACTCCCCAATTGTGAGTGGGAGACTTATGTGTCCTTTCGAGATTACTGAGTCGCCAGTAAAACCATATAGTGGCTTTGGAGAGGCTATCAACTGGTCTAACCCCAATCCCATCTGGTCAAAACACCCTATGTACATGACATTTACCGACTTGCCCATATCCACCATGATCCTTTGCATCTCCATATTGTCGATCCGAGCTTAGACCACGAGGGCGTCGTTGTGCGGCTAGTGCACATCTCGGGAATCATCTTTGGTGAAAGCGATATCGTCTGAAGCCACTCTAGCTCTCTTGAAGGGCCCTTCTTGGCTGTTATTCCCGACGAGAAAAAGGTGACCAGCTTCCTGAACATATCGTTCATGGGATCTGTTAGAGGTCCCTACAATATGAGGACCTCCATGAATGGTAAAGATGGTTCTTACTGTAGGTGCTTAGTCCGGCTCAGGAGCTTGACGAGGACGTGGTTGGGCTGGCTATTTGGACTATTGATCTCTTGGGCGCACCACATAATCACGCAGGCGACCCCTCCTGATTAACTCTTCAATAACGTCCTTTAGCACCCAACATTCGGAGGTGATGTGTCCTGCCTCATTGTGATAGGTGCAAAACTTGTTCATATTTTTGTATTTATCGGGAGTCCTTAGGGGGTTAGGCATTCCAAAGTCTTCCTTGTTCTGCTCTGTGGCAAAGATGTTGTCCTAAGAGTCAGACAGGACATTATAACTTCCATACCAACCTTGGCATGCAGGTCACTCCACTCCTTCCTCATACCTTGCCTTCTTGGCAGCCTGGTCGTTGGTGCTCTGTCTGTGGCTTTCTTTTCGGGATTCTCCATCACCTCTCTTCTTATTTTGGCTGGTGCTCTCTTCCCCTTTTTTTTCTTATCATTTGTTCTTTTCAAGCCAAAAGCTTTCTCCCATCGGACCTTCTTTCCAGCTTGTTCATAGAACTCGCCTAGGTTTCTTACAAGGGACTTGTAAATGCTTTCGTAGAGCTTCCCATCCTTTCAAAGCCCGAAGGAGATTGTGGTCAGGATACAGTCGTCCGAAGGGCTTTCCACATTATTCACCTCACGCCTGAACCTTTTTATATAATTTTTCAAAGATTCACCAGACCATTGGAACACCATGGCAAGGTGACATGTTGGGGCGAGCTACCTTCGAAGCGACCTATACTGGTCTATAAATTTCCTTTGGTACTCCTCCCAACTGCAAATACTACGAGGGTGGAGCCTCCTTAACCATGCCCAAGGTATGTCTCCCAAGGTCGCAGGGAAAGCTCGGCATTTTGCTAATGAGCTAGAAGTTTGCAGGTTCATCTGAACATTGAAGGCATTTAGGTGATCATATAGCTCACTATCCCTATCATACTGAGGGAAACAGGGGACCTTGAATCTACCGGGGGAGGCTCCAGCTCTATTTCTTTGAAAAATGGGGTCCTCTCTTCACAGCCTTCCCTTTGGTTATATGTTCCTTGTCTCACCTCCAGTTGCTGGATCCTCAGCATTAGTTCCCCTACTATGGGGTCCTGATTAGCAGATCACCTCGTGAGGGGCTATCTCTCCCGCATGGGGTCCTGCTCTAGGGAATGGCGATCCCATGGATGAGGTCGCCTCTTGAGCTCGCGATCAAGGAAGTTGAGGTGGGTAACGTAACTGGGGTGGATTCCGACCGAGCTATACCTTCAGCGTGAATTCCCACGCCTTTGGCTTCCTTCATAAGTGTCCTTGCGACGATCTTTGCAAGGACTCACACTTGTCCTTTGCTTAGTGGGATGCCTTTCTAGTTCATCTTCGTGACGCCGCCGCTCTCCTGACCCCCGAGAGTACAAGTTTGAGGAGCGGACCAACCCAAATCGCCGTAGGTCTCTTCCAAGTTCTCTTTCCCCTAGAGAAGGCATTTTTCTTAGAGGTCGAGGGGCTCCCACGGGTGGAACGACCCCCGCTTGAATCTGTGCTATCTGACCTTGCTTTGGGCCAACGCCCTAACCGCATCAGCGAGCTAGATGACGGTGTTTTCCAATACTTCTTGGCGTTGCTGCCAAGCCTGCATTGCCTCTATCCCAGAGGTAGGGGCTCTAGAAAGACAAGGGCACTATCTGGGGATATCGGGGATGGATCCAACCGAATGGGGTATAGAAGCAGATGCAACCGCGCCCCCAACTCGTGCAATTTTTGGCAACTAGTTAGCATAGTTTGCAGGTTAGTTGGTCATCACCTCAGAACCTCTCGTATTTCTCGTTTTCGACATTGATATTGACCAAAGCTGACCGTTCCTTTAATGCCAAAATGTCGACGTTCGAAATTGGTCGACAGTGATTCGTTGGCTCGCACTGGTGTAACGGATCTGAAGAAGAGAAAATGGGTTGTCTGGTTCGGTTTATTGACTCGCCGGCCCATCCCTGTAAGGTACTCTGATGCTTAAGTAAGTGAATGAATAAGTAAAAAAAATACATAGTATTAGCAAGTTGATAGAGAAAAGTATACCATGGCTCTGAAAAGAGCTGGCTGATATATAGAAGGGGATGAAATTTCCTTCAGCCTGTGTTGTACGTCCGTAAGAGATGGGACAAAATATCCAGCGCCGACAGAAACGCCAATGAAGCAGCAAGGTGCTGATAGAACCCTCATTAATGTGGATGGGATCCGTTATTAATGAGGATGGGATCTAAGGTGAACGCATGGAAATTCAGGTGCGGTTGTAATGATGTTGTTGCAAGAGGCCAGGATGGGACTGACATGGGCCAATCGAATGAGCTGAGAGAATAGGGCCAGATTGGGCCTGAATAATCCAGCTAGGGCGACCCCTAGTTCGATTATATTCCTTGGCATATGACCCTCTCGTCGTACGAGCTGATCTGCTGGCCGACGAACTTACGAGAATGGCTGGGAGCTCGCTCGAAATGTAGTTGCGAGCTCGCTCGGATAGGCTGGCGAACTAGGGGTATTTTAGGGAGCTCGCTTTGACCTGTGATCTGAGCTTGGGCTCCAACAATGTATGAGCTCACTTCGACGAACTCAGCTCGGGGTCTACTGGGTTTTATGCGATTGGGTCGGCCTGCTGGGTTGAGCCCAGTCCATAAGGAGTAGAGCGAGAAATACCTGCAACAATAGCCATTTTAGAGTATTAAATGCAATTTGTTTCTACTTGTCACTACATTAAATGATTGTCAGACAAATCTTACACAAGTTTTGATATTCGAACTGAATTTTGAGATATTGTAAAGACAAAATATGACAGATAAGACGCAGAAAGGAACATTTTCTTTCTTAAAAGACAGCTCAACAGAAGCATTGAATAGCAGAACATTATAAAAGGAATTGGATGTCTGATGAACAAGGGTTATGTTGTGAACTCAAAAGAAAGAAAGACACTTGAAAATTCTAAGAGGTTTCAAACAAGGGCCTTGTTTTTCTCATTCATTCAAAAAAAAAAAAAAAAAGAGATTGAGCTTACACCATTATTCTTCTATCTCCTTGTATACCCAAGAGAAAAGTTTATAATTTTGTATACCTTACATCGTCTCTTACTTTCCATTTTCACATTTCTATTGTGATATTGTAAAGATTAAGCCTTACCTTAGTAAAAAGTATTGGTTGTGGTTGATCTTGTTGAAAAGCCATTGTCTATAAAGGTTTGTACCTGAACCTTGTTTCGAAAGCTACCCAAGAAAGTTAGTTTAACTAAATCCTTGGTGAGCAGTCAAAATAGTGAAGTAAGTATAGCCAAACCACTATATATATATATATATATCCTTGTGTGTTGCATTTCTTTATTTAATTTTTTTGCTGCTTTAAGTTCTCAATTTTTTTTAAAGAGTGAAAAACCTTAATTCATGTAGCTGACCGCACATAGTGAGATAAAGGCTGGATATATTATTTTATGTTATTGTTAGTGAAAAACCTTAATTCACCCCTTCTTAAGTTAGCAAAACTTTACAAGGAGGATTAGGCAATGATGTTAGCAATAATATGTTGATCGATTGATGGTGACGATAAATAAGAAAAGATCAATGTGATTATTAATCTTGCCTAGATTAACACCTTTTAAGATTACCCTACATTAGACATTTCCACAATTAAAACAAATAAATGATAATTTGTTAGTTCCTATAAAAGGTTAGAAAATATTTCTTAATTTGAAGCACATTGGTGAGAAGGCATCTGGCAGCCAACTTTTGGAGACAAAATTTAATAATTGTCGCCAAATTTTGATAGGTCTATCTGAACCATCACCACCCAGGAGGAGTAAATGGTAGAGAATTATAAAGAGGTGGAACAAAAAGGATTAGGGAATTCTAAGGAGTAATGTATTATGACAAGTGTGATCCACACACCATAAATAAATGCGAGAAGAGAGTTGTGAAAAGATATAACATGTTCTGGGTGAAGGCGAGTGTGGTTAGGTGAAATGGACATGAAACTTCCCTGTGTGGCGACCAAAAATGTCAGTTGCCATTTGCGGCAGCTATAATGTTCTTATTATTCTTTCCACTGCACTTCTGTTTTTATTAATCATGACTCCACCCTACTGTCACATGCCCTTTGACCAGAAAAGACTTTAATGCTAATTAATTTATTTTTCTTTCTGGCACATATGCAGAGTCCAAGAGAGAGAGAGAGAGAGAGAGAGGAGCAAAGTGGGATTTTATGGATTCTTTAGCTTTTCTGGAACCATGCATGTATGGAGGGTAACCCATCTTCCTTCTTTATATGGATGATCTTAACATGCATTGCCTAACCAGAGTTGGCTCCTACAGAAAGATGGAAGAAAACTGATCAATTTCACTTCTTATTAACCCTCTTGAAGAAATTAAACGAGAAGGGAAATAACACAATTCATTCATATATTTGACTATTGTGATTTATTCCAAGACAATACATATACATGTATATATCGCAGGTGACTAGAGTTACGTCGACCAAGCGAACGCACCTGGTGGCCAGTTCAATGACAACTTGTTAGGTTCAAGAATTTTCTAGGCCATAAAATGAAAGGGAAAGCAAAGATATAAGGAGCGCGATCGAGGTAGAGAAATTAATCAAGTTAAAACTCAGCAACTACTTTTAAGAATTAGCTGAAACTTTTTGATGATTAGTAATACAAAACATGGAAGTATATATATGCCGTATGCCAGCATCACTCTCACTTCCATCCATAGCAGAAAGGTTTGACATTAATTGTGGCCCATGTGCGAGAGGCCAGTGACTGTAAATACATGCGTAGTTACCTATATATACACATCTCTGAACATATTTGTATGATATATTTTCAGTAGACAAAGTAGCAGTTTACCCAATTTAGGAATGGGGAAAACAAGAAGAAAAGAGCTTTAATATACCACTGGTTGGGTTTTCAATTAGTCTGATTATGATGCTCAACACACGGCAAGATGAAAAATTTTTACAGTTAGGATGAAGCCAAGGACCTTGATGAAGCTTTCCTTCATGGAAGTTACCCAGAGTAAAAAATAGGGCTTTTGAGCCTAGAAGAAGTCTTCCCTCGCTCTGTGTGTGTGTATGCATACATATATATGCCTGTGGGATTGTAACACTTTGTCTTCTCCCGTTTAAGCCAGTGGATTGGGGCAAACCACTTTACATTCAATTTGAAGAAACCCTAAATTTATGGCCATCACTGAAACAACCCAAAATTGGAATGAACACAGGATGGTGGCCTGGCAGATCAGACAGTGGTTGTTAAACGTCCACAGCAAGAGTTCATTCATGCTTCTGTGAAAGGACAACGAGGAATCTCTCCATTTCTGAAATTTACACCAGTGCCACTGCATGCATGAAACTGCATTCCTCTCCGAGGTCTCATCTTGTGACAACGATGGATGGTTAGATCAGAACCATCCGTTCCTATCTCTTTATCACTGACCTTGAACATGCATCCATTGGATTAAGTGTGCTCTTACCGATGGGAGATGGTCAAGTGGTCTAGTAGGGTATTGTTTGCTTTTGGGGGATTTGTGGTCGAAACTTAGAGAGCGATCTTATTTGATTCTTATATGATTTTCGTTATTTTTATTTGAATTCTAAAAGTAAAAGGCTTATCAAACTATTATCAAAATATAACAGACTGCTCAATTTTTTGAATGACTCTTTGATTATCAATCAATTTAATAGGAAAAGTTATTAACCCATTACACTACTCGTTCAACTAAATAAAAAGAAAGAAAAAATAAAAAATAAAAGTATCCTCCCCCCTAGTGGTGCCCTTACCCAAAAGAAAGGGCCATTTGGGGAAGTAAGAAAGTCTATATAGGGAGAGGATAGTCTCACCATTACACGCATTCTAATACCAAAATCTGGATCCAACAAGAAAGCCGAGAAATAGGTAAACACAAAGCTAAAGCTCAACCCTTTCCCTTACTCATCTCTCTGGCTATTCATCTGTCTTAAGATTATAAGTTTCAATAATCAGTTTTAGGCTTCATTAAGAACTAAGTTTCCCATTCTGATGATAAATTTCTTATAATTACTCTCTCTTTTTGAGCAAACCCTAATCAAAATGTGCATGCATGTTTCAATTATTCCTTATCTGCCGACTACATAAGTGTTTGTGCTTTTTTGCGGTTTAAAAACTGTTAAATTACTGTTGTCTTTCCATTTATTTGATATAGAGCAGAAAGTTCAAGGGAAGACAAGGTTAGGGTTTCCTTTACTAGAAGAGAGACAAGATCAGAGGCTTCAAAATTATGGGTAGAGGAAAGATTGAAGTGAAGAGGATTGAGAGCAACACTAGCAGGCAAGTCACCTTCTCAAAACGCCGTGCCGGGCTGCTCAAGAAGACTCATGAACTCTCTGTGCTATGCGACGCCCAGATCGGTCTCATCGTCTTCTCAACCAAAGGGAAGCTCTATGAATACTGTACTCATCCCCTAAGGTCCGCTTCTAATATTCATATTTAACACACACACACACACACACATATATTTGTTTTCTTATTCATGTCAGAAGGACTTAGCAGATTGATTTGTTTTAAATTCTCATCATTATGGACTCTTACAAATTGTTTAATTTGATTCCGAAAGCTTTATGTTCAATTCTTATAAATCTTCATTCTCGAGAAGTTGGCTTGCTTATTTGAAGGTATTCAACTGCTAATTCTTCATCATCTTATTTGTGGAAAAGTACTGCGTTAGCTCTTGTTTTTACTTAGCCCTAACCAACCTGATTGTGATCACGGACATAATGCAGTTGATATATACACACACTCAAATTTGTACTAGTACTCATATGATAGCAGACTTTCATTTGATCAACTGATCCCAAGTGGGTTGACTTGTTTTTCATGCTTCTATTTCCGGCCTTAGTATTTGTAAATAATTTATGTGCAAGTTTGGATGTGTTTCCCTGGGAAGCTTAATTTTCATCATGTCGGCAACTATGATCTTCAGATTAATTTCTCCCACCATAGCTGAACGGTGGCTATTTCATTATCTTTGTAGATTTGAAATTCCTTATTATCTAGATAGATTTGGCAGGAAATTATCTATGTCCGCAGCGCAGAACCTGAAGAAAGTAAACAGCTAATTTGATTCCTTTTTATTATAATAAAGCCCGGGACACTCTGTATTATCACACAGTCAATGATCATATGCAGGATTGTTCAGCTCTTCCTCAATGATCACACAGTCAATGGAAATTCAATCATAACCAAAGATGAGCCTAACAGTGCTGCTCATGCTCCATCTGCTTGGGCAGGAGCAACAGGAATTTCGGCTACAATTAGTTGACCCCAATTATCTTCCATCAGCTGCTTAGAGGCCTGTCATACAACAATTTAATGCTTTAAATAAACTTAAGTACTTCCTTTCCTTGGCTCGGTGAAATACTTTAAAACAGCACAAGAACAACAACTACAAACTGTATATAAAATCTCTTGAATACTAACTACTTCTAGCATACTATTATCGATCAAATGGGGGTCCACTCAATGGCAACTCATTAATGTCTGCCCTATTGCTTTGGTTTGCTGCTGTATCTTCTTGATGCCTAGCGCCATCCTGTTGACTTGATCTACTGCTGTATGACTGGAGATAAGAGAGCTTTTCTCTTGCTCGATCTCATATTCATAGGCCTTGGTAACTGACCAGGAGGAATACTTTCAGAGAAGTTGGTTCTACTAGTCCAATCTGCCAGCTCATATGTGACCTGGTTAATTAGCTGATATTGGGGTGTAAATGAGTTTCCAGTTAATATGTATTGTCAACAAATGCTTGATATTTTCAAGTTGTTTCGGACCAGACTAGTGCAAATACTCTTCTTTCCTATTACCTAATCTAAAATATCTGGAGATAATTCAAAAATAACTTGAGAGTTTCCTTGTAAAAAGCTCATGGCTTGTCTGATTGTATTAGTTTCTGGTTATAGACAGATGAGGCTTCCTTTTAGAGAGTTTTAGCAAGTTTAATTTCTCCTAAGTTATCTCTGGCCACCCATCCTCCATATATTCATCCTTTTTTGAAGCCTGCATCTGTATTCACCTTGAGAATTGATACTTGAGGATTAGACCATAATGATTTTTTGCTAGAGAATTGATACTTGAGGATTAGACCATAATGATTTTTTGCTAGAGAATTGATACTTGAGAATTGATTTTTTGCTTAATTTTTATATTTATGGTCAGTTTTATAGTTATGGGAAGTTATGATCCGTTATTGGGAGTTATGTCATTTTTTTTTTCTTTTTTGTGTCTAGGAAGATCTATATGTATAGAATGTATCTCCCCTATTGATGAATAAAAGAGGGAAAACCTACTTTGCATTGTAAAACCTGTTCCCGATTGTTCTGCCTAGATTTTTTCCCTCTCTCTTCCTCTTTGTCTTCTCTTATTCTTGGTCATATTATACCCAACATTATGGTATCAGAGCAGGTTCAATTGCATCAATGAAAAATTTTGCTCCATCTCAATATCCTATTCTAAGAAAGATAATTTTGATAATTGGTCTGTCTAGTTGAAGGCAATTCTTGGATCTTAAGGTGCTTGGGAGATTGTTGATAAAGGATACATGGAGGTTGAAGATGAGATAATGTTGAACCAAACTCAAAAGGATGGGTTGGAAGAATAGGAAAAAGCACCAACATGCTCTTTCTATCATCCATTAATGTTTGGACGATTTTATTTTGAGAAAATGGCCAATGCAACAACCTTAAATAAAGTATGGAAACTTCTTCAAAAATCTTACAAATGAGTGGATAAAGTGAAGAAAGTTTGCCTCCAAACACTTAGGGCTTGTTTGATTGCACTTATTTTCTATGGAAAATGAGTATTTTCCATCCAAGTTCTAACTTTGGCAGTGTTTGATTGCACTTATTTTCTAGGGAAATTAAGTTCCCATTTTCGGTCACGTGATGCTCTTTTCTAGCTTTTGCGGGAAATGATTTTCCAAGGGAGGCTTGTTTTCCATTTCCAGGCAATTCAATCACCGTGCGCACAGCACATTCTGTAAGACCCCATTTCAGGATAAGGCTGCCACGTCATTTAAGTGGGAATTAAATACCGAAAATGGGCTTAATAGCATAAATAAGCTGCCGAATCAATCAAAGGGAGTGCCCTGAGACTTAGATGTCAAAGAAAAATTAGACAATAATGACGAGCAGGTCAAGAAGTGATTTTTAGCATCGAAAGAAATTGGATCGGGAACAGTTTTCGGTACAGCAAAAATACAGCTAGGTGTAAGGCCAAAAAACTGAATAACCGCAGGGGGCTTCCGGGAAGTCAATGGAATGACGAGGAAAGTCATATATGATGTATTAAACAACCCTTAAGTGGTTTTTGGAAGAAACGAATGGATTTAAGGCCGAAACGAAAATTTGGGCCAAAGTGCAATTTCTTAAGAATTTACCGAATCGGCCGGAGGGAGGTCGAAACGGCAATTTTGAAGAATCTTCCAGGAAGGAAAGATTGATTTTAGAACATGAGGGTCCTAGTGGTAATAAAAAGAAAGTTTAGAGGGCCGAAATGTAATTTCTCAAAATTGAAGGGCAAAATCGTAATTTCGCAAAAGAAGCAAGCTTCCATGGCCGACAGCCATGCACGCCTCCGACCAGGGGTTTCGAGCTCGGGGAGTCCAAGGGGACGGTCGGAGCATGCGAGGGGAGCAACCAGGGCCGGCATCGAGGCCACGCGTGGCCGGAAAATATCGAGAAAATGGCCGAGAATGCGTCGGCCATGGCCGACCTGTAATCGCGATTTCGAGGGCGATTGTCGCCTGATTTTGGTCATCCAAGGGCATGGGGAGATGTTTGAGACGTCGGGATTCACATCCATGGGCGTTTCGAGGGTCGATTGTGGCTATAAATAGCCGAACTTCAAGTTAGGGTTTCGGCCGAGAGTTGGCATTTTTGAGCTTCAAATCGAGGGGGCAAACGAACGAATTGAGGGCTTAGATCATAGGGCTTTTGAAGCCTATGTCGTGAGGAAGATATCTGGAGATTTTTAGGTATTTTGGTCGAGGTTTGGAGCGTGTTCGAGCTTGGCCGGATTGCGGAGGCGGTACCGTGGGCCGAGACTTTGGACGGCCATTTGACGGCCTTCCGGTGGTCCTTTGGAAGATCAAGAGGTGGGGATGTGATCGAATGGAAGCTAGCTATCGTGTGGTGGAGTCGGGGTCAAATTCCGGTGCCGGCCGGCGAGCCAACTCGCCGGAGAAGAAAGGTCGCGTGTGCCACACGCGCGGCTTTCACGCGCAGGCGCGTGGGGAACATTCCTTTAGCGCGTGAGGGCACGTGCAAGCTTGAAAAATTTTGGAAAAAATTCCTAAAATCTTGAAAAATCGATATCTTGAAGTGTGTGCAATTAGTTTTGGATTTGGAGATTTTGGTGTCTCGGTTTGGGAGTCAAAGAGCCTCGTTTTACGTGATATCGAAGCATCGAGGTAAGATCAGTATTTTTATTTAGAAGATATTTGATTATTATGAATTTTGGAGAAGTAAGATTTGAGGAAAGTATTAAGGAAATATTTATTTGGAATTTATTGAGGAAGAAATAGGAAAAATGGAGAAAATAAGTAAATGCGAAGAAATTAAGGAAAAATGATATGTTGAGGCTTATGGAAGTGAATATGATGTCTAGGGTGCCTTACGGCTTGAGGCGAAGTAACTTGTGAGAAGTTGAGGTTGGGCGCGCTAATCGAGGCGGTGCACGCTTTTCGAGGAAAGGTTAAGTTGCGTCTAAAGGTGAGTGTTCTACCTGCATAAAACTGGATTTGTTCATGCAAATGATTTGATATGTGGAAATGTCTATTACAAACTTGATTTCACGGAAAATGTTTTGTTACATGTGAACGATTTTTACATGAGATGACGGTTTTTAAAAGAGGGCGGTTCGTCCCTAAACGTTTTACGCATGTGCATAGATTTTATACGATGAGTAATGTTTATGAAACGATGTTAAGTGATGCATGAATTATGATGTTGATGTTTAAGTGATGCACGATTTATGATGTTTAAGCGATGCATGGTTTATGATGTTGGTATTGGCATGTTTTATGATGTTTATGTGCGATGTGTGTCGTCAACCTGTGTGAGGTACTTGAGTGATAACACTAGGGTAGCGTTGCAAAGGAAAGTACCCACTGGGAGAGGGTTGAGATGGACTTCACCCTAATGGGACCAGGTGGCGGGGCTGAGATGGACTTCACCCCGGACCGGCTCAAGTGGCGGGGCTGAGATGGACTTCACCCCAGGGCCATTGAGCGGTAGTATTGTTCCTGAGGCGGATGGGGATTCCCATGGACAGTGTTGATCATCTTGTGGCCAGGGTGTGACGAGATCCGAACTGCTTTTGGGTGCGAGCGTAAAGCCTAGCATGATAGGGGATGATACTCCAGTTCATGCGTAAGGTTGTCCCCCTTAAGTAGGGTCGGGGTCGTGGCATTGGCATATGGATCCGGGTGCTTTTGAGTGGAAACACAATCTTTGACGAATTAGTGGTGAGAGCCGGGTTCCTGCGTTGATGTTGACCTTCTCGGGTAGGGAGAGGTAACGATTGTTCCCGAGATGTCGGAGAGATGCGTTGATCTTGCCCCTCTTAAGCCGGATTGCGTTATGTTAGTGTTCGATGTGGATGTGTTGCCTTTAGAGAGATTGCATTTTTCCCGGTTAAGGTTAAGTGCTTCGTGGGATTCTCTTGGGCTGAGGTATGTCGGGATGAGTTTATGTTGAATGAATGTTAAAGGATTTTCGATGTTATTTATGTTGCATACATTCATGAAAACGTTTTTGAGCTCTCACTTAGATGATTCAGCATCTAATTTGGACTATGTCCCTGGAATATTCAAATGTTCCAGGTGAAAGCAGTGACGCTAAAGGAAAAGGGATTATCGAGATGTAGCTGTTGATTTCATGGGTAATCATTAGCATGTATTTTGTTTATGATCGAGGTATTAGTAGTTATGAATGAGAGATGAGACTTGATGTATTTCGTTTTGAAATGTCTTGTCGAACGATTTCTACGTTATGAATGAAATGAATTCGGTTATGTATGTCGAGGTTCGATTCTGCTTCCGCTAATGTAATGATGATGTTAATCTCAGCTTATTCTTAAAGTTAATGTGCTGAGAGAATGGCTTGGGATTGTCGGGATTTCGAATTATGTTGAGTAAATGATGGGCGATTAACGAGGAAAAATTTACGTGCCCGAAGTTCCGAGCATCTAACGCCCGCTTCTCCCTCCCTTCGGGAAACTGGGGTGTTACACATTCGCTTTTGTCCACCTTGATTTCTCTAGTTCCTCTCTCATTCAAGCCAACTTCATCCCCCTTTCTCGGGCTTCGTCGCCATCCACAGCCGAAGACAAGCTTCGTATTGGGCTTCGTCGCCATCTCCACAGAAGAGAAAGAAAGAGAGAGAGAGACTCATAGTGACGGCAGCAACGTTGCGACTGACCCAGATGGTAATGATAGGGTTGGAGGAGCTGATGGTGCAGAAGATCGACGATGGGGTTGGAGGAGCCGATGGTGTAGAAGATTGACAATGGGGTTGGAGGAGCCGATGGCGAGTGTAACACCCCACTTCTCTGGAGGGCATTATGTAACATAAGATTCCGGGAATATAAATTTTTTTTCCAAATAAAAACCCATCAGAAAAATCGTTCCCCGAAGATCCTGTTACACCTTCTCAGTACATCAACTATGAACTATCAATAAACGAAGACAGGTACACCAACTCAAATCCGAAAGCTAGATCGAAACCTTAACAGGTTATAACTGAAACCACTTTATTTATAATATAAAGTCAACCAACGTTTATATGACGTTCTCAAAATAAACAACATAACTGAAAGGACATAATATAAAACATCCTTTAATCGTCGTCACTCCTCAGCAATTCCTTTTCCTTTTGCACCACTGCCTTCACCTGGAACGTTTGAATATTCCAAGGACATAGTCCAAATTAGATGATGAGTCATCTAAGTGAGAGTTCAAAACACATTTTTCATGAATGAATGCAAGACATGAAATAAACTAATACACCCGGTAAGCCCTAGCCCAAGAGAATCCCCAGCGCTTAACCCTACCACGGGAAAAGGAATCTCTCTAAAAACTATGCCACCATACCGACTCGACGACATGACGACACAATGCGATTCTAGCTTAAATGGGGCTGCCAACGCATCTCACCAGAATACGTTCCCACCTTAAGCATCTAGGAACCACTATATAATCCCAACTCCAAAATTTCACATGGACCACCTAGTCATCCTAGTGCAACTTCCCTAGTTAATGGCCTGGCACGGAAATCAAGGCGGTTATCCTGACATGTACAGCAGCATCAGATACCCCTATTATTCCGTCACGCCCTTGGAGAATTACGGCTATACTATCCAGACAACATCCTAGGCTGACATCCCACATGAACAACACAGTATGGACCACCTAGTCATCCTAGTGTAACTTCCTTGACCAAACAGCCTGGCATGGAAACCAAGGCAGCTATCCTGACATGCACACCTAACATCAGATACCCCTATTATTCTGTCACGCCCTCAGAGAATTATGGCTACACTATCCAGACAACATCTTAATCTGACATTCCATACATACACACAAAACTCAAGACAATGCCACATTTCACAACTCAATGCATCATATAAATAACAGTTTATAAAATGCAATGCACAAGTTCAAAACATTTAGGGACGAACCTCCCTCGTAAAAATCAACCGTCATCGGTTACCATTTCAATGCACAAAACCATTTGCATGAAATCACCACATGTTCAGATAGAACAAGTACAATAAATCAAGTTTTGGGGGCGAACAACTCACAACTTAAAACCACAGTAAATCAAGTAGTTTTCCAGTCAGAACACTTACCTCAACGAATTCGGATTGCTTCGATCCTCGTGCACAACCTCGTTATGTGTGCCAAATCATAGACACTTGAATTTACAGTCAACCTCGAACCACAACACTTCAAAAACACCATAATTAATTAAGAAAGCATTAAAATCCTTTTTCCTCAAAATTTCCTTAATTTCCTCTATTTTCTCCCATTTTTCACCTCAATAATTCCAAAATAATTATTTTCTCAACCATTTTCCAAAATATTTCAACACAATAAATCCTTAAATAATTAAATAAAAATTATGGAATTAAAATTACCAAAAACCCCTTACTCAGGCGCTCTCATGCGCTAGGTACGTGTGTGGGAGTGAAGGCTGGCGCATGGTTGCATGCACCATCGTCTTCTTCCGTGAACCAGTCGTTAGCGATTGCTCCGATGACCCCGAAATCGATACCCCCTTAAAGCCCTTGAAGAATTGATCTTGATGGTGCAATTTTCAGGCCAAAACAACACTAAAAACTGCCTCGAAAGGCGAGTTACAGGTTGGCAGTGGCGGTCCATCTCGGACTCTCGGCCAAGCTTGGAACAGCCACCAAACTCACTCAAAAATACCTCAAAATGCTCTCAATCTCTTCTACTTGATGCAAGGATCAAAAGCCCCTTAATCACTCTCTCAAAAACATCCAAAAACACAATCGATTTGATGCCCAAAAATCAAAACCCTCGGCTTCTCTTTTATACCAAAAAACCGAGCTTCTTCCAGCCAATCACCGGCCATGGCTTGGTCCCCAAGCCTCCTACCGTCGGCTACCACCTCCCCCAGGTCCCCCTTGGCCGTCCCATCCTGGATTCAGCCTCCAAGTGTGAAGATTTGCGGCGATCGATTTCCCTTCACTGTGAGTTCACATTGCATTTTCTGTTTATTACATTTTGACCCCTACTTTCTTCCAATTCCATTTTAACCCTTACCAAGACACCTGTAATCTTTCCAACACCATCACTAAGGCCCACAAGATTATTACTCCCCATTTCACCCTTGAAACTTTTGAAAAATTATCGTTTTGACCTCTCTCAGACAAAATTAGAAAATTACACTTGGGCCCGGCTGGTCGATTTGACCTTAAATCTATTCGTTTTAACCCAAAATCACTTAAGGGTTTTTCTACATATAAAATATTGGTCCTTGGAATGCTCCGTTGACTTTCTGGATGTCTCCTACGTCGATTCGATTTTCTCAGCCTAGTCGACAGCTGTACCGAAAACTATTCCCAATCCCACTTCTTTCATTACTAAAAATCATAATTCGAATTAATCGTTGATAATATACCATTTTCCTTGGCTATCTAGGGTCTGGGGTACTCCCTCCGACTAATTCGATCATCTAAAACTGCGATAGTGTACCCTATAGTCTCATTTTTCCGCAAATTTTATTTATGCCCTTCATTAAATACCGTTTATATCCTCAAATCATTTTCGGGTATTACAGCGAGGATCGACGATGGCAAGGATCTTGTTGTTGGCCATGGTCGCGAGAGATCGACTCTAACCCAGAAGATCGACGATGGGGTTGTCGACCCGATCTTCTGCACCTTCAGAAACGCCTAGCAACGACAGTGGTGGGAGGGAGACAGAGAGGGTGAGAAAGTGGGTTTAGGGGTGAGAAAAGGTGAGATCGTGGGTTTTGTAATTTTGGGGTTTATTTTTATTTTATTTTATTGTTATATTTCATCACAAATTAATAAATAGAAAGTGTTTATTATTATTTTTAATTTTTTGTGATAAATAAAATGTATAGAAATGAAAAATAAAAATTATCAAATTCTATAGAAAATATTACCAATCAAACTGCAAATTAAAGATGAAAAATAACATCATTTTCTAGGTAGAAAATTATACCAATCAAACAGCTTAAACTCCTAATTTCCAGGAATTTATTTTCCCTGCAATTCAATTCTCTAGAATTCATTTTCTTTCCACTCAAATTCCACCATTGCAATCAAATGCACCCTTAGAGGTGAATTTGAAGCACTTTGGATGAAAGAATCAAAATCTGTTTTTGATTATTTTTCAAGAGTACAAGCCATAGTCAACCAAATGAAGAGAAATGGTGAAGTAGAAGTGTCAGAGGTACGAGTTGTGGAGAAAATTCTTCGCTCTCTATATCTTAAATTCGAGCATATTGTCTTGGTGATTGAAGAGTCCAAATATTTAGACACCGTGACTATTGAACAAGTGACTAGGTCTTTACATGCCCACGAATAGAGATTGAATAAGGGGAAACAAGAGTCCATGGAGCATGTCTTGTAAGCAAAATTGTCTCAAAGAGGCAAATGAGAAGGACAAGAAAAAGGAAGAGTATATAGAGGTCAAGGACAAGGTCATGGAAGAGCACAAGGATCACATAAAAGCCGTGGTCCATAAAAAAAAGAAGAAAAAGGACAGTTTTTTTAGAGGCCATGGACGTGGAAAAGGAAGAGTCTACTTTGGGAAAAGAGACAAGTTGTAGGTGGAATGTTATAATTGCCACAAGTACGACCATTTTACCTGGGAATGTCGTAGTCTAATTAACTAGTGATGTAGAAGAGAAAGCTAATTTCATATAGAAAAAGGAAGAAATGGAGGAGTTTACCTTATTATTAGTACTCAAGAAAGAAGAACAATAAGAGTACTTGGACAACAGAGCTAGCAATCACATGTGTAGAAAGAAGAAAATGTTTGTGATGCTTAATAAATATACTTAAGGAGATATTCTTTTTGGAGATTCTTCCAAAGTACAAATTAAAGGTAAAGGTATTGTACTAATTCACTTAAGAAATGGTGGTCATAAACTTATTCTTGATGTTTATTATGTGCCAAAATTAAGAAGTAATATTCTTAGTTTGGGACAATTATCTTAGGAAAAGGCTATGAAACTGATATGAAAAATAGTAACATTTGGTTAAGAGATCAGAATGTTAATTTTCTAGCTAAGGTGTCTATGACAAGAAACATAATGTTCCTATTGAGACTCCAAATCGATTCGTCGAGATGTCTCATCAAGGTTTTTGTGAAAAAATCATCTTGGCTTTGCACATGAGATTTAGCCATTTGAATTTTAGAGGACTTAAAAAATTGGGAGACAAGAAAACGGTAATAGGTCTACCCTTCACTGATCATCCAAAGCAATTATGTGAAGCATGTCTTGTTGGAAAATAAGCTAGAAAGAGTTTTCCTAAGAAATTATTTTCAAGATTAGTCGAACCACTCTAACTTGTGTATGATGATATTTGTGGGGCCATCAATTTCCCTTCACTTGGTAAAAGCAATTATTTCTTGCTTTTTATTGATGACTTTAGTAGGAAGTCTTGGGTGTATTTTCTAGAAAGAAAATTTAAAGCTTTTGTGGTGTTTAAGAATTTTAAAGTTCCTGTTGAGAAAAAGTCTGGTATGATATTAAAGTTTTGAGAACTAATATAGGGGGGAGAATTTACTTCAACTAAGTTTGATATTTTTTGTGAGAAGCATGGCATTGGACAACCTTTGACAATGCCTAAGTCACCATAAATAACAAAATGGCACTAAAAGAAAAAACAAGACAATTTTTAACATGGCCCGAAACATGCTGAAAAGCAAAAGAATGCTTAGGGATTTTTCGATAGAAGAAGTTTTGTGTGTTTTGTATCTCTATAATCACTTTTTCCCCTAAAGTTTGAAAAATATGACACCCCAAGAAGGTTGGAGTGGTAAGAAGATACATGTTTTTCAATTTTGTGTTTTTTGAAGTTTTGTTTACATTCATGTACCCATATAGGAGAGATCAAAGCTTGATGATAGAAACCAACAGTATGTTTTTATTGACTATGACGCAAACTCCAAAGGCTATAAGTTGGATAGCCTAGATAATGGAAAAGTATTTATTAGTAGAAATGTAGAGTTTGATGAAAAAATGGCTTGGAATTGGGAAAGTGAAAAGGTAGAATCTTATGACATCTTTCCTTACTTCCATAATGAAGGGGACAATGATGAGATTTCACCTTAAGACACCAATTCACCAATGATTCCTACTATTCAAGAAGGAATTAGAGAGCAAAAGAAGTTTGCAACTCCAACACTAAGAAGATCAACTAGAGAAGAACAAAGAATTCCAAAAAGATATGAGGATTATTACTTAGAGAATAATGAGAATCCTTCTTTCTTCTGTTTCATTGTAGATATTGAATTCATAAATGGGAATAAGGACAAAGGCATGTGTATGGGACAGGGGAAATGGGAATGGGCAGTTGGGCTACCAAATCGACAGAAATTCACCAATCAATTAAATCGAATCGAGAAATAAAATTGAATTGAATTGATCGATTAATCCAAAAAACCAAACTAACCGATAACGAAAAAAACTAAACCCAAAAATCGAATTAAACCAATTAAACAGAAGAAATGCAAAAAAAAGACTGAAGAAAATTGAATTAATTGATAGATCGAAAAATTGAACTAACTGATTGAGAAAACAAAAATAAAAAAAACTAACAAAACACTCAAACGCAAAGAAATCGATGTAGCATACACAAAATGATAGCAAAATCTGCACACCCCTCAATAGCTTGCCAATGAAAAACAGATTAGATGGGAATTTGAACCAAGGGATGGCTACAACTGACGGAAAAGAGAAAGGCAACGGAAGATGAACTATTGAATCTGAGAACGACAACAAATAGGATTTTCGATGACAGTTAGGTTAGGGTTAGGGTTAGGGTTATGAATTTGAACTATCGATGTCTCGATAGCTCTCTCAACTTTCAAATCTCGATATCTTCTCCTTTCTTCTTCTCTCGGTCTCGGTATTTCTTTTTAATTTCTTCCTCATTTGCATTAGGCCAATCAAAAAATGATGTCATTTTATAAACTTAAAAACAACATCATTTTAAAGTTTAGTCGGTTCGGTTTGTTCAATTATTCTGACCAAAAAAATCAAATCGAAACTGAATACCTGAAATTCTTGGAAAAACCAACCGAATTGAATTGATAAAAGGAAAAAACTGAATCAAACTGAGAAGTTCGATTAGTTTGGTTCGATTAGTCCAGTTTACCCAAACTTTTTCTCTCTCTTACCTAAGATGCCCATTTTTTACCAGGTCTTTCAAGTCTCTACTAATATGCGCGAATTAATCGTTGTCTAAATAATAATTTTCACTTTTATAGTATTTTTTTTTTCATGTAAAAAGACATCCTAAATGTTAAGATTAGTTTAGTAATAAGGTGTTGTAACTAATGATCATCTCTACTAAGATTATTATAATAAAAAAAAGAATAATTGTTTGGTGCTTACAAAATAAGTATGTCAATAGATTCTAATCAAGTAAATTCATATTCCAACCACTTATATCATATTTGTAATCAAATCAAAATCAAGGTTGGGTAATTGGATATTTATTTGTAATAGACATGTAATAGATTTTAATCAGAATCGATCGAAGTCTAAACCAGCATGTTCATCATCTAACACTCGAGGATGAGAGGGGGGTGGCAAACCATAAATGTTTTTTCGCTCAAATATATTCTTGTATTTTACAAACCAATTGGGAAAGTGAATTGATGTATTTGAGAAAGAAAAAATCAAAAATTAAAGTGACAAACAACAAAAAATTCAAAAACTAAATTGAGCTTTCGTCCTCTTTAGTTTAACCCAAGAGACCAACCTTAAAGAAGGAAATCCATTTCTCTTATCATTATTCTGCTTTATCCAAAAAAAAAAAATTCGTTATTTTGTTTCTTCTCACACCTTTTTATTCTCTTCTTCTTCTTCTTTTTGTTTTTTTGTCTTGAATTGCTACAGCATGGGGCAAATTATAGAGCGGTATCTGACTGTTACAGGGACCCGAATACCAGAGCGCGATGACCGGGTATATATTCTCAGCTTCTATAATGCGTTATAATCTCTAAAGCTAACTTGCAGTCTTCAATTATTCTTAATTTTCTTGTCTTGTTCAGTTATTTAGTTTTCCACTAATGAATTGCAGGAACAAATATACAATGAGTTTGTAAGAATGAAGAAAGAAACTCATAATCTTCAACTGAGCTTGCACCGCTACAAAGGTGATGACTTGAGCTCTGCGCAGTACGAGGACTTGGCTGCGCTTGAACAACAGCTTGAATCCTCGGTTATCAAAGTTCGAGCTCGGAAGGTATTGTTTCTTTCCTCTTCTTACTTCACCTTATAATTTCTTCCCTTAATAAAGCTTAATTACCTACCTCCAACTCCATTTTAAATATGCTAAAAATAATTAACTAAGCACATTGTTTGTCCTTCGTGTTGTTGAAAGCTCTTAGTTTTCAGTTCCTCTTGCTTAATAAATTGAAAGAATCTGACGAAGATTAAGATGTTACCATATGTGAAATTGCTACTATTGGGATACAACCCCATGAAAAGGGCACCTTTAAATTTGTAGAAACCTTAATTAGTATTGTTTTTATGGATGCGAATGCAGTTTCAGCTGTTGCAGCAGCAACTGGACAATCTAAAGAGGACTGTATGTAGTTCACAACTCTCTCTCTCTGATTGATTTAAGTATTTAATTTATGGTACAAAATTATGTGGAAACTTATCTGTTTCACTGCTAAATGTAAACAACTTTATGTCTTTGCGTTCTTCTTTGATGTTTTAGGAAGAAATGCTGGAGAAAGAGAACCAAGAGATGTACAGTTGGGTGAGTACAGTGTTTGTTCATGGGCATGTAAAACAAGTTCATTAACGTGCAAATTTTACTTTGTAATTTTGTTTCAATTCTTTAATCAAACGGTTCACTTCTCCATTACAAAGGCCTGACTCTTGTTTGAAAAGGAAATTTAGAGCTTAACCCATAAACATTTTTGGTGCAGCTGATGAGTAACCACATTCAGAAGCAGCAAGAACAACTGGACCATCATCAACAAGCCATGACTGAACTGAAGCTAGTAGGGGGGCAGCAAGTGCTGGACCAGTACACTTTCTTTGGGGAGGAGCAGCCTAGTGATATTCTTCAGCATGCAAGTGTCCCTCCACAGCTGCAGCCATACCGGCTCCAGCCCACTCAGCCCAACCTTCAGGAGTCCAGTCTCCTGGAGCGCAGCTATGGTACAGATGAGACCTTGAATTTAACAATGATGTTCGCACCAAATTCATGTGGTCTTGAATAGTTAGTTTGTGTGTAGCTAGCTTGTTTGAAATTAATCCTTAACTTTATGGTTGCTATATGGTGGCTTATAAATTATGTAATTTGACTTGGGATGATTCACGCCTTAATCAGAACCCATCTGAAACTTAATATATATAATCTCACTATCTGTTCCTTCCACCTTCAAATTTGTGTATTATACCAAATGGAACGCATCGTGAGAAGTTAGTAGGCTGAAAGAAAGCGTTTTCTGTGATGCACGAGACTCCTTATTTTGCAAGGGTAGCAAACATTAAATTCGTTAAAAGATATGATGATTTTCTGGGGCACCTAAAATCTGGCCTATGCAGAAGCATGAGACAGCATATATATATATATATATATATGTGAATATTTTTGCAATTTGTTCAATGAAGCAATTAGATTCTAATTATAAAAGCTTCATGATTAGCATAGATGTAACATTTTAATTAGTTACTCGTGCTTGATGATTTTCAGAGCAGTGATAATTCTTCCAGAGGAGGATGCTTCAATCTGGAACAGATGGGAACTTGTTGGGTAGCTTTTGTATTGATGTCTATAGAAACTACTAGCTGTTGATCATGTGCTATTTTTTGAGAATCAAACTTAAATTATGTTAGAATGTTCATATTTGTGCTTGCTTGTTGTGGAGACTTGAAGATCCTTAACATTGCTTGTGCCTAATTAATTTGTATTTCGTATGGCTTTGTATGCATGGTTCTTTATTTTTTTTATTTTGTGTTATTTTTTAGTTTTGTTTTAATCTTTGTATCAAAAATTAAGGTTGAACATGCAATGCCAATTGGAATGATAAGGCTTTGAATTCTATCTTTAACGTTGTTAGACTTCAAGAAAATTTTCAAATTTGTACGTGTGACATTCTTAATGATGAATTTTAAATTTAGAAATCAATCTTAAAAGTTTTTTTTTTTTTTTCTAAAACTCAAAAAAATTTGGACTATCAACTTTTAGCTCTTTCAAAGAGTAAAAAGGAAGAGGAGGAACCAAAGACTATTTTTGTTATTTGAAAGATTTCATAAAGACATCCGTCCTTCCCCTATTTTATTTACACCTATATTTGGAGGGTAAAGAAATGAAAGAAAAACATTTTTAAATATTTATTAGTTTTACTATATTATGCTAATGGTTAACAAAATGGCATGTATCCTGTAAGGCCCAACCTTGCCACGAATGAGGCAACGATCAATAACATTTGACTAGAGTTGGGGTTGGGGCCGAGGCAGGCATGGTATTTGATACAACCTATCTCAACCTCAAACCCCGACCTCGATAATATATATATATATATATATATATATGTAAATATGTATATATATATACATATATATCCTAAACCCTAAATCTACCCATGTTAACATAACCTAATTAAGTTATCTAACCTAACCCAATCTCATAAGTTCATAACTTATCTAGAGAAAAGAAAAGGCTAGGTAGCTACTAGGGTTTCATATTCTCCTTTTCATTTTCAATTTTTTCCAAACTCCATACCATCATTCATGCTCCTGCTATCAATTGGCTAAAGGCATAATCAGCCCCCTTACCTTTTATCATTTAACCATTTAGCCCCCTTAACTTAAACAAGGATCTATTAGCCCCTTCAACTTCTAATTTTAAAAATATTAGGTACCTAAATTACTAATTTTGTAACAAATACATACCTTATTGCAGCAAGTATTTGGGCATGAGTTACACATGGTGGGCCCCACATTAATCAAGCCAATGGGAGCATGCCACGTGTCTCCATCTACAAAAGAGGAAGAGGCCGGCGAGGGGCGGCGGCGGCGGCGGATAGCCGCCTGAAATGACAGAGAAAGAGAGAGAGAGCGAGAGAGGGAGAGCGAGAGATACAGAGAGAGAGAGCGAGAGATACAGAGAGAGAGAGCGAGAGCGAGAGATACAGAGAGAGAGAACGAGAGATACAGACAGAGAGATAGCGAGAGCTAGAGCGAGCGAGAGAGACCGACATAAAGAGAGCGAGAGCGAGAGAGAGGAAGAAGACGACCGTGGAAGAGGAAGACGCCATGGTCGCCCCCTGACCCCAATCGACGCCCAACGCCCAGATCTGCCCGCGACCCACCTCCCACACTGCCCCCGACCCCAATCGACGCCATCGCCCTCTACCCGCCCACGCCTGGCCGCTGCTAGCGATGGCCCCCAACCTCGGTCGACGCCTCGGACGCTGCTGGCGACCACCGACAGAGAGAGCGAGAGCGAGAGAGAGGCAGTGACCGGGAAGAGAGAAGCAATGGGCGGGAGGAGGTCGCTGGAGACAACAAAGAAGAAGAAGGTGATGTGTTGCACGCGCCTCAATTGCGTGTGTAATACACGCGTTGACCCAGGTGTGTGTAAGATTCAAAATTAGAAGTTGAGGGGGCTAATAGGTCCTTGTCTAAATTAAGGGGGCAAAATGGTTAAATAGTGAAAGGTGAGAGGGTTGGGTATGCCTTTAGGCGCTATCAAATTGTCATGTCCTTTCATTGGCCATCATACTAGACCACGGTCGGACCATTGTAGTAATGCAGCCTATTGATCATAGCCACCTAGTCATCGACCACTGCCTACTCTTACCACTGTCCACCAATACACCACCCATCCTTACCAGCTAGAGCTTTTCTGACCATTGTCAACCATTGTTGCCTAGTCATCGGCCACCATTTACTCTTGCCACCATCTAATGGCAATAGCACCCATTCTCACTAGCCAGATCTCGACGATTAGGTCATGTTCTTCTATCTTCCTATTTTCTTATTTATTTTTTTATGTCCAGTTGCTTGTCTATCCTTCTTTGTTTGTTTGTTGAATAAATGTTTAGAAGTGATTTCATGTGTGTAAAAAATGTGGGTGATATTGATTCAAAATTTCATTTTTGATGGAATTTGCGTATGGTGGTGTAGGTCAAATTAAAAATTTTATATGCATCTGATATACACAGCGAAAGCTATAAACACACACACACACTATATATAGCTTTGATATTTAAGTAATATATTATTTCATCAAATGAAATACAATAAATGATATACCTGATATCTGAAGTCAGATGGAATACAAAATCTATTTTTGTACAAAGACCGAATCCTCCTCACCATGTGGAGAGCCTAGTCTGTCCACATCTAGCGTACAATCTGGTACCACTTCATGCATCTCTTCCTATGCTAAAATGAGGATTTCGATTCACCGGCACTTGTGTGCCTCATAACGTGTGATGCTCATGCTCCATTAATTTATAAAAAGCATAACAAAAACAAACAGAGGAAGAACAGAGAGCAAGCTAAGCATAAGAATTTTATAATCTCATTAATTCCTCATCTCCAATTCATGCCCGGCCACCCCCACCAAGCCCTCCAATTTATTGCCACGTGGATCACACTTACAAAGGTTGAGGTGGTACCGAGAGTTGACTCCCAACCACAAGCCAGTCAAGGCAATCTACTACTTACATTGAGGTAGTCAACTCTCAGTACTCTAGCTCGTTAACTGTTAACGTACCATCGTCATTAACACTTAATGACATATCCAAGACATAATAGGTGTATAGTGTCAATACTAGATGCAACACTATATGGTGTGTGACTTTCTAGGTTCACTATCTGTTAGCAAAAAAATAGTTCCAAAACTTGTTTGGCACAAGCCAATACTCCTTGACCTATCACAAGAATCTCTCCATATCCCAATAATGATTTGAGAGTTCCTGAAAGCGCCTAGCAGCAGTCCAAGACAATATAGAAGACAGTATAGTCTAACTTCAAGTGAGCCTATTACAATTGAAGATTTTCATGTGTTATAATCCTTCTGTCACCTAATGTCCCGACTAAGCAAGAGTCATGGAACGATAAACTCACAAACTCAGTAATTATGTGCCCGATCATATTAGCATAACTAAAAGACACCTTAGGAAATACTTTTCCTAATTAATTGATCTGCCTTATCTAGGGACTGTCTTGTCACACTAATAGTAGATCGACCACATAGGGCGTTCACCTCATTAATGAAGATTAAGGTGATAGATCATATCCCCGAGCACCTGTCTCCATATACCAGCAAAACAGAACCACATCGATGAACATCCGCACCTTTCAATTGGATGGTTCGGAGTATAACCAAATCTCGCACACCAATACATAAGACAACTATGTCAGTTCAAGTCTAAGGATTAGCTACTCTATCGTAACTAGATAACATGATCATTATCCACAATTATATGTGGCCAGTTATTAGTGTCACATTTAGTGTGTTGTTCTCCAACAACCACCACGAGTTTACCAGAGACATCCCCATATCATATGGTATGTGACTCTCCGCCCCTAACCATCAGTAACTCATGCTAATCAAAATAGTAAACGCTGTGTTAGTCCATACTTGACTAATCAAAGTCCTCGTCTAATTAATCTAAGGACCAAAAATCATTTAAGAAATCTTATACCAAAAAATCTCGTCATAAAGTCTTAACACTTTAAGAATAAGACTGTAATACATGAGATCTAGTGAATCATTCATATATATAACAAACTGGAGAGTTTATGAATGAAGATAAACTTGTTTTTTACTAATATACACAAAGATATTCAAATGTATTTATTACAAGCTTACTAGATGTCATCTAAATCTAGCATTAGGGAACACATCACTAACAATTTTATGGATTTGTATAGTATGGAAATGATTTCACAAGGGTTAAAAATGTGATGATGTTTTTTTTGGAGAGTAAGAAGGTTTAAGGTTGGGATGCTCTGACCTTGCCCTAATCATTATAAAGAGGTGGGGGTTGGGATTAAAATCCTAGTTCTATCAAGGATTAGGGTGGAGCATGGATTGGGGAATGGTGGGTTGGGGTTGAGGATGGGCATGTATGTACTGCCCTCGCCACTACCACTTTCTAAATCTTACTTATGCTTACTTCTTTTTTTTTTCCATAAAGATCCATTATGATCCTTGATATAAAAAAATCTTATAAAAATCCAATATCATAAAAATCAGGTGGAGACTATTTTCGGCAATGGGACAGCCGAGGGAGACCTAAGAAAGGTCGTATATGGCATGGGAAACTTGGAGGCCAAGCCTTGGCTGTGAGGTGACCGATTTTTAGCTATAAAATGGGGTCAAAACTTCAAGGTTTTTGGCATCAAATTGGTCGATTTTGGGAGTGAATCGAAGGTAAGGGATAGAGGGCTTTTGATCCTTGCATCAAGGAGAAGCATTCTGGAGCATTTGGGATCGTTTGGTGTACATTTGGTGGTCGTTTGAAGCTCGGCCGGAGATGGGTGGCGGACTGCCTAGGGCCACCTATAACTCGCTGTTTTAGGTGTTTTTCGGTGAAGTTTTGGGCTCCAAGTAGGGCCATCATGATTGACCTTGAGTGGGCTTCATGGGAGTACCTTCAGATCTTTCATAGGAGCATCCGCCGCCGCCCGAAAAATTGAGGAAGAATGTGGCGTGTGGCTGGACCTGCCACACTCCACACGCAGCCACGAGCTAAGTGCGTGAGGGCACGTGAGCAAGGTTACTTTTGTAATTTTTCTTTCAGTATTTTTCTATATTTATTTTAAGAATTATTGTGTAGAAAAATTTGGAAAAATGTTTGAGAAAATAATTATTTTGGAATTATCGAGATGAAAATTAAGAGAAAAATAGAAAAAATTATGAAAAATTAAGAAAAATAGATTTTAATGCTTCCTTAATTAAATATGGTGTTTAGGGAGTGTCCTGATTTGAGGGTGAGTGTAAGTACAAATGTTTGTGATTTGGCACGCAAATCGAGGTTGTGCACGAGGATCGAGGCGATCCAAATACGTTCAAGATGAGTTGTTCACCACCAAACTTGACTTGTTCATGCAAATGGTTTTGTTACATGCAAACAGTAACAGGTGACGGTTGGTTTTATAAGGGAGGTTCATCCCTAAACATTTTGTACTTGTACATTGCATTTTATAAAATGTTGTTTATATGATACATAAAATTGTGAAATGTGGCATTGTCTTGCATTTTGTGTGTTCATATGGAATGTCAACCTAGGATGTTGTCTGGATAGTGTAGTCATAATTCTCCAAGGGCGTGACGAAATAATAGGGGTATCTTATGCTGATATGCATGCTAGGATAGCCGTCTTGGTTTCTATGCCGGGCCGTTTGGTCAGGGAAGTTGCACTAGGATGACTAGGTGGTTCATATTGTGTTGTTCATGTGGGATGTCAACCTAGAATGATGTCTGGATAGTGTAGCCATAATTCTCCAAGGGTGTGACAGAATAATAAGGGCATCTTGTGCTAGTGAGTATGCCGGGATAGCAGCCTTGATTTTCGTGCCAGACCGTTTGGTCAGGGAAGTTGCACTAGGATGACTAAATGGTCCATGTGAAATTTTGGAGTTGAGATTGTGTGGTGATTCCTGGATGTTTAGAGTGGGAACGTAATCTCCGACGTAAATGTAGTGAGTTGGGTTCCTGCGTTGATGTGACCCTCTTGGGCCGGAAGTTGGTAACGATTGCTCCCAAGATGTTGGAGAGATGCGTTGACCTGCCTCTCTTAAACTAGAATCGCGTTATATCGATGTGTCGATATGGTAGCATAGCTTTTAGAGAGATTGCTCTTTTCCCGTGGTAGGGTAAAACGCTTGGGATTCTCTTGGGTTAAGGTTTACCAAGTGTATTGGGTTATTTCATGTCTTGCATTTATTCATGAGAAATGTGTTTTTGAATTCACTTAGATGATTCATCATCTAATATAGACTTTTTCTTTGGAATATTTAAACATTCCAGGTGAAGGCAGCTGTAATACCCGAGAATGATTTGAGGATATAAACGGTATTTAATGAAGGGCATAAATGAAATTTGCAAAAAAATGAGACTATAGGGTACACTAACGCAGCTTTAGACGATCAAATTAGTCGGAAGGAGTACCCCGGATCCTAGATAGACAAGGAAAATGGTATAGTATCGACGAGTGATTTAAATTATGATTTTTAGTGGTGAAAGAAATTGGATTGGGAACAGTTTTCGGTACAATTGTCGACTGGGCTAAAAAAATTGAATCGACGTAGGAGACGTCCAGAAAGTCAACGGAGCATGTCAATGACTAATAATTTATGTATAGAACAACCCTTAAGTGATTTTGGGTTGAATCGAATGGATTTAAGGTCAAATCGACTAGCCGGGCCTAAGTATTATTTTCTAAATTTGTCCGAAGGAGGTCAAAACGGTAATTTTTTAAAAGTTTCAAGGATGAAATGAATAGTACAATAGTTGTGGGCCTTAGTGATAGTATTGGAAAGATCATGGGTGTCTTGGTAGGGGCTAAAATGGAATTAGAAGAAATCAAGGGGGTGAAAGTGTAATAAATAGAAAATGCAATGTGAACGCACAGTGAAGGAAAATCAGCCGCCGCAAATCTTCGCACGTGGAGGCCGAATCCGGTGATGGGACGGTCAAGGGCGACTTGAGGGAGGTGGTAGCCGACGGTAGGAGGCTTGGGGACCAAGCCATGGTCGGTGATTGGCCGGAAGAAGCTCGGTTTTTGGGTATAAATAGAGGCCGAGGGTTTCGATTTTTAAAGCACAAATCGATCATGTTTTTGAGAGAGCGATTAAGGGGCTTTTGATCTTTGCATCAAGTAGAAGAGATTGGGAGCATTTGATGTAATATCCCCAAAAAAATAAAAATAATAACAATAATATCAATAAAAGACTAAATTAAATTAAATTAATTAATTAAATCAATTAAATTGATTAAACGTGTGGCTGTGCAGTGAGCTTGGAGGGCAAGCATCAAAAATCTGATATTTTTCTCACAATTGAGAGCTGTAGCCGAGAAGCAAAAAGAGGTTGGGGGAGGGAGAAATTGCGAGAGAGAGAGAGAGATGAGGGCTCGGGAGAGATCGAGAGGGAGAGACCGAGATGGAGAGAGTGAGAAAGAGAGATAGATCGAGGGAGAAGGAGAGGTGGCAGCCATGGAAGCTCCGAGAGGAGCTCGGCCATGGCAGCCAAGCGAGGAAGCAGTAGGGGGAAGTGACGTGAGCAGCAGCAGCAGGCGCGATGGCCCACGGTGGCCGGCAGGGGTGGCGAGGGCAGCGCTGGCCGAGGTAGCGGCTGGAGCAGCCGTCGGCCACGGCAGCTCCGCGGGCAGGCGCAGGAGAGGCAGTGCGGGGAAGAAGAAAGGAAGAAGAAGAAGAAGAAGAAGAAGAAGAGGAAAAGAAAGAAGAAAAGAAGAAGAAAAAATGAAAGGAAGGGAGAAGAAGAAGCTGCGTGCGCAGGAGCAGGGGCGCGGGAATGAGAAGAAGAAGAAAATGAGAAGAAAGAAGAAGAAAGGGAAGAAAAGAAAAATAAGGCAAAATAATAGGATTTTTGGGATTTTTCGACATAGAAAGTGATCAGGTACGTGGGTAAAAATTAGTAGAAGCATTATGTGTTTAAATTATAATTTTTATGTGATTAAAATTAATTAATTTGAGTCTCGATTGTGTTATTTGTTAGGAAATGATTTAATTTGCATCGGGAGCTCGAGTGAGGTCGGAATCAGCTGGTTTCAGGCAAGTTCTCGACCCTCATCTCCTGATCTTTAATTCCCGTGAGAAACCCTGTAATTTCTCTTATTTTATACGCTCCCTTCATCTGTTTCAGCCCGTTTATTAATTATGAAATTTTGAGTCGTTTGATTTAAATTTATAGGCTTCGAGGATTTTATTAGCGTGATTTAATATAAAATAAATATGAGATTCGTTGAAATTTTAATTGTGGTGCGCTTACGTGGGATTTTAGACGGCTAAATTAATTATATTACACGGTAGATTTATTTAATTAAAGCTGTGATTTTATTTATTGCCAGCGAATGTTTTACTTCGCAGCGGGAATGCAAGAAAGGCAAGAAACGGTCGTGTAAAGGCAAGCTCCTGACCCTCTCCTCACGATCTTTAATTCCCGTGAAAGACCCCGCGATTTCCTGTATTTTATCATCTCCCTTACTTTAATTCGGCACCTAGCCTTGTTTGTTGAATTAATATTCATTTGTTTTAATTTAAATTAAATCCGAGACTTCTATAATTTTATTCGTTGTGAGCCTACGGGAGTTTGTACTGCCCCCATTCCTTTCGGAATGATGCTGAACCCAGTTTGGGAAACTAGGTTCCTAGTCGTGCGGGTTTTATTTACGATTTTTCTTAGATTTACTTATGATTTGGTTAGAGCTATTGAGCAGTGGGGCAGGGGTCGACTGTTTGGTGACGTTGGGGTAGACTATTGTATGGCCCTGAAGTGGACCGTCAGTTGGATACTCCTAGTCACTGACCGTTGACCGGTGCCGGGCACTGCTGACTAGCTCTGCCGGTATGTGATTTATTGCATGAGTAGATACATTGTATTACTGTTCATGATTTGATATGCACATGGGTACGGGATGCATATTGGGATATTCATTACTGAGTATGCTTGGACACGGACATTCTAGCTTGCTTAGGTTGCATCCAGCGCGGGCATATGTATGGCGTGTGGTTTACTATGTGGGCGGAGCATAGCCTGATGCTTGGATGTATGGGCGTCAGTGTATCACGTTGATGCTTACTACGCCATTGCATTTTTATGTGCATTGCATGGCTACTGGTAGTTCTTAGTTCTCGGACGGGAGTACCGTTCTGAGGGAGCCTATGGCTTGGTTGTCGGGAGTACCTACGGGGACGGGCGATGGAAGTACCGGCCCGGGATCGCGCGCGCAAGTTTATGGACATATTTGTTGCCTTTCAGGGCAGCAGCAGGTTGGTATGGGACTTGGGTGCCGTGTGTCTTGTGTGGACCCCAAGGACCGGTATGTGCTTTTATTACACTCTTCTATTGTGTTGTAGCGTCTCATGACTTGTGTGTATCTAGGGGTTTATCTTGGGGAGAATTTTTCTGGTTACGTTCAGCCTTTGGCCTTTCTTCTCCTTATGCTTGTTGAGTCTCTCGACTCACTTTACTTTCCATCATTCCAGGTAGTGTCAGCGTGGGTCCAAGTAAAGGAGTCAGCGTCTAGCAACAAGATCGGTATGGTGTACAGGCAGTCTCGTCAATCTCGGTCAACTCTGATGGTTGTATAGGGTCTATTCTCTTATTTTTGTACTGTGCCAGGTCATTTCTTGTGTCTCGTGTATGTCGGCACAGGAGTCTGTATTTATTTATTTAACTTGTGACTGCTGTGTTAGCAGGGTACCCGTAGTACATGCATGTGTTTATCTTTGCTTTCGCTGCTCTTATTTTCATGTATGCATGCCAGGGTGGTCCTTGTCTTGTGTCTCATTATTTTTCTCCTTCCGCAAGTGCTCCCGTTCGGATAGTCTGGGCGACTGGGATATCCGGGCGGGGGTGCTTACATTTGAGGCATTTTGGCGTTTGTATGAGGGTTGTTCGAAGTTGGCAGTGAGTTGGAGGCAGTTCGCTTACTGCCACCTGTAACCAGCCATTTGGTGGGTTTTTCAGTGGCTTTTCGGCTTGATTTTGGTGCCATTGTGATTGACTAGCTTGGGGCTTCAAGGGGGTACCTTCGTTTTTGGCATCGGAGCAACCGTCAGCGACCGAAAAAAGGTTGAAGACGGTGGCGCGTGAGCTACATGCGCCAACCTTTACTTGCACCCACACGCCAAGCGCATGAGGGCCCGTGAGCAAGGTCATTTTGGTAATTTCAACTCTAGTATTTTTATTTAATTATTTTAGGAATTACAGTGTTGAAATATTTGGAAAAATAGTTGAGGAAATAATTATTTTGGAATTATCGAGGTGAAAAATAGATGAAAATAGAGAAAATTATGGAAAAATTGAGGAAAATGGATTTTAATGCTTCCTTAATTGTGTTTAGGAAGTGTTGTGGTTTGAGGTTGATTGTAAGTTCGAGTACTTGTGATTTGGCATACATTACGAGCTTGTGCACGAGGATCGAAGCGATCTGAATTCGTCGAGGTGAGTGTTATACCAAAAAACTTGGCTTTGAGTTGTGAGTAGTTTACCCTAAAACTTGGTATTTGCATTACCTAAATGTGTTGTGAATTTCATGCAAAATGGTTTTGTGCATTGAAATGCTAACCGGTGACGGTTGGTTTTTGTGAGGGAGGTTCGTTCCTAAACGTTTTGAACTTGTGCATTGAATTCTATAAAATGTTGTTTATATGATACATTGAATTGTGAAATGTAGTATTGTCTTGCGTTTTGTGCGTACGTATGGAATGTCAGCCTAAGATGTTGTCTGAATAGTGTAGCCATAATTCTCCAAGGGCATGACGGAATAATAGGAGTATCTGATACTGCTGTGTATGTCAGGATAGCCGCCTTGGTTTTTATGCCAGACCGTTTGGTCAGGAAAGTTGTACTAGGACGATTAGGTGGTCCATACTGTGTTGTTCATGTGGGATGTCAGCCTATGATATTGTCTAGATACTGTAGCCGTAATTCTCCAAGGGCGTGACGGAATAATAAGGGTATCTGATGCTGGTGTTCATGTCAGGATAGCCGCCTTGATTTTCGTGCCAGGCCATTTGGGCAGGGAAGTTGCACTAGGATGACTAGGTGGTCCATTTGAAATTTTGGAGTTGGGATTGTATGGTGGTTCCTAAATGCTTAAGGTGGAAACGTAATCTGGTGAGATGCTTTGGCAGCCCCATTTAAGCTAGAATCGCGTCGCGTCATCGTGTCGTCGAGTCAGTGTGGTGGCATAACTTTTAGAGAGATTGCTCTTTTTCCGTGGTAGGGTTAAACATTGGGGATTCTCTTGGGCTAGGGCTTACCGGGTGTATTGGTTTATTTCATGTCTTGCATTATTCATGAAAAATGTGTTTTGAACTCTCACTTAGATGATTCATCATCTAATTTGGACTATATCCCTGGAATATTCAAACGTTCTAGGTGAAGGCAGCGGTGCGAAAGGAAAGGGAATTGCCGAGGAGTGACAGCGATGAGTTGATAGCTTGTAATATGTCGCTTTCAATAATGTTGTTTATTTTGAGGACGTCTTGTAAGTGTTGGTTTGACTTTATATTATAAATAAAGTGGTTTCGATTATGATCTGTTAAGGTTTCGATCTAGCTTCTGCATTTGTGTTGATAAACCTGTCTTAGTTTATTAATGGTTCATAGTTAATATACTGAGAAGGTGTAACGAGATCTTTGGGGAACGATGATTGTGTTGGGTTTTTGTTGTGTATTTTGAAAAAAATTTATATCGCTGGAATCTCACGTTACGTAACGCCCGCCCGGGAATTGGGGTGTTACAACAGCTGTGCAAAGGGAAAGGGAATTGCTGAGCTATGACGGTGATTAGAGGATAGCTTTCTTTATGTCATTTTCAATTATGTCGTTAGTTTTGATGACGTCATGTAAACGTTGATTTGACTTTATGTTATAAATAAAGTGGGTTCGGTTATGATTTATGGAGATTTCAATCTAGTTTCCGCATTTGAGATGATGTACCTGTCTTAGTTTATTGATAGTTCATAGTTGATATACTGAGAAGGTGTAATGGGATTTTCGAGGAAAGATTTTGTGTTGGGTTTTCGTTGATTGAAAAAAAAATATCGCAGAAATCTTATGTTACCTAATGCCCTGTGAAGGCTGGGTGTTATATCAAACCTTTGTGAGAGAGAAATAAATAAAATAATTGAGTACAAATATTTAAGGCAATGAAATATAAATATACAAATTTGTCTTGTTTGATGGAGAAATTTTAGAATGACTTGAAATGCCTTTAGCTCTTTGATGGATTGAAAATAAAGCTTCTAGAGTCTTGAAATTCTTGAAAATTAGCTTGAGAGTGTTTCGAAACTTGTGGTGCTTTGAATGTGCAATATATGCAATTTTAATGATCTTTAAAATGAGTTTGGGACTATTTATAGATATTAAAAAAGAAAAAACTGTAGCGTATTATTCATAAACGGTCAAATTTACTCTTCACAACAATTGAATTTTAGTGTTCACAGTTACTATAGCATTTGAATTTTTTTTAATAAATTTTTATGCATTTTAAAATTACTTGAAAAATAATTTTAGTGAAAATAATATTTTTGGAAATACATACACTTTTTAAAAATATTTTATAAATTAATCTAAAATAATTTGGTATTACAATTTGTGTATTTATTCAAAATATTATTTTATTTTTAAAAGTTAATTACTTATTAAATAGAGGAAGTTGGCACAACATTTTGGCATTAGATTTGCTTGATAAAATTAATTTTCATTTTAGTATTTAATAAAACATATAAAAGTAATTTGAAGCACTAACTATTAATAAAATAATTTTATCATCAAAATATAATTATTTTTCATCATCAAAACCATATCAAAGGCAAAACATCATTATTTTCTCATTTTTGGTTATTGAAAGAAACTAAATCAATAGAATTTCTAAAATGTTATGCTTCTAAATAAATTTATTTATTAAGTGTCCTTTCTTTTTTTTTGGCTACTGAAAAATAATTGTAAGGTTTAAATAAATTCAATAGAATTCGTAAAACTTTATTAATATCTATAGCATCCACCTTTGATCCTACTTGGCAAGCAAGGGCTCCTCTAAATAGATTTCTTAAAAAGAAAAAGAATAAAAAGACTAATTTGCCTCTATACCATGCTTGTGGGCTAGTTTCATTAATGTACTTTCTTAGGGGCCTCATTAACACTTGAATTATTAAAAAAAGTGTCAATTTTATAACGTGGCTAGTGGGTCTTCATAGTTCCCAGTTACCTAAAACTTAGTTGCTCTCAAATATTGATTAATTAAATTAGATAAAAGGGCAATTTGGCCCTATATATGTGAAAAGAATAATGCTATTTTGCCCGAATTGATTGACGTATAGAATGATTAAAGATATTAAAAGACAAAAATATCTTCACCTTAAAACTGCTGCTTCAAATACAAATCGAGCGGACTTCATCATCGATGAAACCCGCCCAAACTGACTGGCGGACTTCAACCATGTTGAAGTCCGCCCGCCCAGCAGCGAGCGGGCTGCTGGGCAGATGAAATCCGCCCGCACAGCAGCGGGCGGACTTCATGTTAGATGAAGTCCGCCCGCTGCTATGCGGGCGGACTTAATTCAAAATGAAGTCCGCTGCGGACTTCATTTTGATTATATTTTATATTATAATTATAATTATAATTTTAATTAATTTTTATATTATAATTTTAATTATTTTTTTATTCTAATTTTTATTTTAATGTTAATAACAGTGTGCTTGGCGGACTTTATCTTAGATGAAGTCCGCCGAACCTTGGCCAAGCGGATTTTATTCTATTTGGTTATTCTGTGCGTCAACCGTTCGGGCACTGTAGCACGACCCGAGTGAAAAAGTCACTTTTTAACATTTTTTTTTTCAATTAGTTTAATACTTAAACTTTAAAAATGAGCCATTTTGACCAAATTTTCTCCTACGCTGTGTACATCGCCGCTTTCATACTTTTTTTGACTATTGAAGATCATTTAAATTCTATTTTACTTACATCTAACCTTTAAACTAAGTTGAAGTAAGCATAATGAGTCAGTCAAATAAAGTCTTACTTAATAATAGTGTGCTAAAATATTAAAATTAACTTAAATATAAGTACAAATATAAAAGTGACCTACTTGCATAACAAAACAAAGGAGGCCTGTTAACTTTTTGTCCAGAGTTGGAACTAACCACAGTTTTAAGTGCAATTGAATCTCTGCCCGTCAAAATTGGTGTCGTGTAGTGGGGGGTGTTAGCCATGTGAGCAAAGCAACGGGTATGAAATAAGCGTCTTTTTAAGCATTAAGTGTGAACTTGCCTTCCGTCCCACGACCATGACATAATGGTAAAATATTTAAAATTTTAAATAAAATACTAAAATTTGAATTAATAGGATGATTTAAAAGGTAGAATTATTATTGAAATATAGTATTTAACTAAAAAATAATAATAAAATTAAAAAATAAGTTCTATATATACTGTATTGAATATTCAACTCTAAGTATATATAAATTATGATCATATCTAAATTTATCTCAAATAATGCATCAAGAAAAAGGTCACTTACTCCTAAAAATTAGTCAAACGAAACTCAAACATCCCAAGTAAATACAAAAAAATTGTAAAGTTACCATTCCAAGATTTAAATTAATTTCACACCCTTTGTATTTCACTCACTAAATAGAATAATATTAAGAAATTATGTAATATCTTTTTATTAATTAAAATTAAAAAAATTATATATCATTATCACTTCTATTTAACATCTCTTCCTACAAAAATGTCATTACTCTTAAAATTACTCCTCCAAATATTAGTTGCGTAAGAACGCTTCTCACCACGTGGAACGGAAAGAAGACGGCAACAAATTGCTTGCGGCGACCTGCACGAAATCAAATTTGCCGTTACCTCGCCCACCACCAATTCATTCCCAGTCCCACCAAAGAGACCGTGAAAAGTGAAAAGACAAAATATTATATATACATATATATATATATATATATATAAAACCCAAAATCAGGGAGGAAGAACCCTGTTCACTGCTATCCATTTGGAGCGTCACATCATAAGATCAAATAAAGGACAACAGAAACAGCCGCAGCATCGAAGATGAGAGGAGGCCTAAGGATGCAGCCAATTAGAACAAGGAACCCACCACCACCAAGTACGACAGCCCAACGATATTATCCACACAGAAATATTATGATATTCCCTCCCAATTTTCCTTCTTCATCGAAAGCCCAATTCAATTATGTAGCATAAATATAAAGCATAATATTCTTAGATAGATCATCTTCCGAGTTATGTGGGTGGCTGGCATGGCGCGTTGTGGCTCATGCCACTTGTTCATCGTCGACATGAATCGGCCTGTTGCCGCTGGATCATTGGCAAGTATCCAGCTGTCTTCTCTCAAGTTTCATCACTTCAGCAGAGCCGGCAAGATTTCTGGGTTCAAGGACCGGACGTCGGAACGGCGTCGCCTCGGGTTCGTCGTCAGTGCGGAGCTCTCGAAGGCCGTGAGCATCGGTTTGGACTCCAAGGTGATGCGTTTATTATTGCCCGTATGTGTAGTCGTAGAGAGGGTGTTTGATGAAATGGCTGTGAGGATTTTGAGAAGAGGGATGTGGATTGGATCCTTGACAAATGGGTTTGATTTGGTTTGTTTTCTTTGATCTTAGTGCACGAAATATAATAAATTTACGATGAGTTATGCTAGATTGGCTCATTTTGAGCCAATTCTGTCACTTCTGTGTCAAGTCCAAAAAACTGTTCTATCAACAGGGGACTCAGGAGAACTAGAACTCTGGGACTTGGTATGTTGATACTACCTCTTGTAACTGATGCATCTCTGTTAGAATGAAGATCTTGGGGAAGCTTAGTGGTCGCTCTAACTTGTTTAATGAAGTATCTGATTATCCTCATTCATTCATGAATTTTCTTTTTACTGTAGTATCCTCATTCACTCGTAACTTTTCATTTGTAAAGGATGAAGAAACCCATGTTATTGAATTGATTTTTAATTCTTAGAGCACAATTTATTTTTAAGTTGCTTGTTAAATTCATAATTCTTAGAAAGATGTGTATAAGTTTTGTGGCACTGTCACTAATTTACTTCTTGATCTAGATCAAATCCTTCAAGTTTGTGTTTGACTTATTGTTGTCTAGCTTTACTTTTCCACCGCTGCTTCTCTGCCAATTGATGCTGATTCTTTCATTTTACTTTTTTTTTTCTTTTATTAAATACAACAATAACCAACCGAATCGCTATCCCACTAGATCCAGTCGTTACATGGACTCTAGTTTGCCAAACATCTCTAGATATGACCATATTTTTGGTAAGGCTATCATGACCCATGTCATGCCTGAGAGTTTCCCACCAAGTTTTCTTGGTCTTTGTATACTCTTTTATTACAAAGTTTTTACATGCCATCCACTTTTCTAACAAGAATATCATTTCAGCTTCTTCTCACATGACCAATCATCTTAGTCATGTCTCACCTATCTCATCTTCTATAGTAACCATTTTGACCTTATTATAAGTAGTCTCATTTCTAATTTTGTCCTTTCTTACTACACATTCACCATAACATCCCCATGTTGTTATATTCATATTCTGCATGTATTTATGTGTTGTATAATAAAGCTAGTTTCATAACTGTTTGATAAAACTTCTCTTTTAGCTTTAAAGGAATTTTACAATCTCATAAAACACTTGAAGCATTTCTCTGTTTTAAGCATCTTGTATTAATTCTATGAGTAACATTCTCAATAATCTTCTCATCTATCTTTTTAATAGTATTTTTAGAAAGAGAAGCTCAAAAAAAAAAAAAAAAAGGGTTGAACCCCAGAAGACATCTAAAACTACTTACAAATTTACATCCAAAAGAGAGACAAAAATCAATGAAAGGATAAGGAAGAATTCTACCTCATTTTCAAAAATAGAAAAATAAGAACATTCTATTAATGAAGTGGACCTATCTCTTAGCCCTTCAAAAGTCTATAATCATGCTTCTTCTAGATGAAACACAAGGTACAAAGGAAATGGTCTTCTAGGTTCATTTCAATCTCCTACCTATTAGGGCAGGCTGGGCCCCAGGTGCAGAACTTCCAAAATAATAGCCGATCTAACCTACATCTGATCAAAAACTAAGAAGAAAAGTTTCCAAATCTCCCAGGCCATTACATGATGCAACAAAAATTGATAAATGGCCCACTATCCCTTTTTTCATATATAACACCAATCCATCACCACTTGGCAGAACATTCTTCTTAGAATATCATAAAAAACAACTCAAGGGAAGTTTCCCAAGAAAAAATGCTAACTAAAATGGGCTTTCAATCTCCAAAAGGCTTTTCCAAGGGCAGCGTATCTGAACCTAAAAAAGTGAGCCAACAGTGTTGGTCTCCTCTTTTATAGTTAAGCCAAACTGAACTGTCCTCTGCCTTGTCTGTCTTCTAATGCTCAATGGTTTATTCATTTATTTATTTTCTTTTTTCTCCTTGTTCCAGTATTACTGGTTTCTGTCTTTATTTTCCCTTTTTACTACATAATTGGCTACTCTCATGGAGAGCCTTGTTAGAGAAGATGATAAACTTTATAGTTCTGGGACAACTGTCAGAATTATTTACTGATACCGGTGTATTTGAAATTTGAAGACTTTTGAGTCACATGATCAATCACAGTTGCCATGGATTGGTCCATTTCCTGGGGATATTGCAGAACTTGAGGCTTATTGTAGAATCTTCAGAGCAGCTGAACGACTACATAATGCATTAATGGAGACATTATGCAATCCATTGACAGGAGAATGTTATGTCTCCTACAGTTTCTCTTCAGAAGAAAAACCAGTGTTGGAAGATAAAATAGTGTCTGTTCTTGGTTGCATGGTATGTCTCCTGAACAAAGGAAAGGAGGATGTTCTTTCTGGAAGATCCTCCATCTCAAGATTTCAGGTTGCAGATGTAAATGAAAGAGAGGATAGCCTTCCTCCACTTGCCATTTTCAGGGGTGAGATGAAAAGATATTGTGAGAGCTTACATGTTGCTCTTGAAAACTACTTGACTCCTGCTGATGGTCGAAGCTTAAATGTATGGAGGAAACTGCAAAGGCTAAAGAGTGTTTGTTATGATTCTGGCTTTCCCCGTGGGGATGGTGATCCCTGTCATATGCTGTTTGCCAATTGGAGTCCTGTTTATATATCCACCTCAAAAGAAAATATAGAAACCACAGGTTCCGAGGTTGCTTTTTGGAGTGGTAGCCAAGTCACAGCAGAAGGTCTGAAATGGCTTATGGAGAAAGGATTTAAAACTATTGTTGATCTTAGAGCAGAAACTGTTAAAGATCCCTTCTATGAAACAGCATTAGATGATGTTATTTTGTCAGGAAAAGTTGAACTGGTTAAACTACCTATTGAAGTTGGGACTGCACCTTCCATGGATCAGGTTGAGAAGTTTTCAGCCATAGTGTCAAATTCAAGGAAGAAGCCTATATATCTACATAGTAGAGAAGGAGCCCGGAGAACTTCTGCCATGGTTTCTAGATGGAGGCAGTATGCATTGCGGTATCCATCACAGCATGTATCCAACCGTGAAACTAGTCAAGCTGATGCTAGCTCAGAGAATGAAGGAGGAATGGATGAATTTAACGCATCAAAGTCGGAACATTATGCCAGCTTTTGTGATGAAAATGGATCACTTCCAGAAAAGTTTAACTCGACTCGTAATTCTGTTGGAAAAAGTCTCAATCATGACTCTCTGGCCATGGAAAACAAAGATGATAACTGCAATGGGACATTTAATGGAGTTGCCTCTCACAAAGGGACTACATCAATAAAATCAGTTGACAATGACGAAATTGGATATTTAACTGATTTCTGTAGTGATATCGATCCTCTTAAATCCCAGATACCTCCATGCAACATTTTCTCCAGAAAAGAGATGTCTACTTTTTTCAGAACTAAGAAGATCTCACCTCCCACTTACTTGCATTACCAACCAAGAAAATTGAAGACATGGTATCATCCAATGGAGACTTGTAATGGGACAGTACAGAGGAGTGAAGCCATTAGGGCAAGTTCTGAATCAAGCCTCATGGAAACAGGACATGCAAATGGAGTAGCAAGCACTAAGAATCCAAGTTTGAAGGTTCAAAATCCTCCAGTTAGCAATGGAACTGTCCTGGGTGATAATTACCCTTCATATGGTCCTACTCTGAATGGACTTGGAAAAGCCGGAACATATCCCATTAATATTGTAGATAATCCTGTAATTTTGAGAAATGAGATAGATAAGAATGTTGTGTCTATTATGGAGGGTCACAGGAGTAAGGCCTTCATAGATTCAGAAGATGATGATTCAGGGACGGTTGAAGGAAATATGTGTGCCTCTGCAACTGGTGTGGTGCGGGTGCAATCAAGAAAGAAAGCAGAGATGTTCTTGATTCGCACTGATGGCATCTCATGTTCCAGAGAAAAGGTGACAGAGTCTTCCTTGGCTTTCACTCATCCTAGCACCCAGCAACAGATGCTTATGTGGAAATCTCCACCGAAGACTGTCCTACTGTTGAAAAAGCTGGGCCAAGAGCTCATGGAAGAAGCTAAAGAGGTAGCATCTAATATCTTGCTAACAGAAAATCAAATGGATACTTCTCTTAATTATAATCTACCGCACTATTTTTTTTCTATGCTAGTAACTGGTTTTGCACTTAAGTTGATGAGTACTAGGAACATTTGGAAGGAAGATTTGTATGTATCCATGGATGAACGTGAAAGCAAAAGAATAGGAATTAGTAAATTACTTGATTAAAAAAGATGTGTTTAGCTTGTAATCAAATCTGTTGCATTTTTAATTAACCCTTGACATGTTATACATGTGGTTTTTGGATTATCTTTTGACTGTATCATAAAGAACTAAAAGTTTGGCGATGCATCTTTTTTATGTACAACCTCAATGTTAGCCTTCTTTTAATAAGCAGCTCAACATTATTTTCCTTTCTTTCTGAACAGGTCTTAGTAACAGCATGCATGCCTGCCAACAAAAAACCATGCTGCCCCATGAATTGTATGAAACATCATCTTAAAATCATACATAGAATCTTGGGGCTTGAACAGATCAGTTTGCTAGAGTGTATCTCAAGACATGGTTATTGTTGATCCTTGGCAAACATTGCAGATAGGTGTGTCTCATTTTGAGACCTGTTGACATTTGGACTAATAGGAGTAAATGGAGGCTAGGAAGCATGTATACATGCATTGAGAAATAGAGATGACACAACACCAGCTTGACAATAAACCAGTCTAATAAATCTGAGAATAGGATGCACATCTTTGTTGCTGTCAGGACACTGACAAATATTTGCAAAATTGTTTGAGGAAATTGAAGCAAGAACTCAGAATAAGCTAATGAGGTAACATGCAGATATCTTGCTAGAATCAGAGCAGTTTTTCTCTAAGTTATAATCTAATCTTGATGCTTCCATCAGGAGTCCATGACAATATTTTGGATGAATTATTGTGTCCATTATTTTACTTTACTTTTGACATGTTATATACACGAATTTTATTAATCTTTTCTACTTTTTCTTTTGCTTTTACTTAGGGTTTAAGGTACAAATCTTTTGATAATTCTTTCCTATTGCATTTGTGATATGTTTTGTTTAGTCTCTTATGAAATGAGATGTCATGTACCTAGGCTAGGAGGAGTTGTACCATGGGTGCTAGGTTGAGGAGGGGTTGTACCTTGGTGGTTATAACAAATTTGTTCTAGAAGGTAGAAAGGACCAGGTCATTGTATGGGAGAATCAATTAATTGTTATACTTGGTATATAAGGCCTGATTTAGCTTTATTCGGGCATGAAATATCAATTGAAACTTTCCAGAATTTCTCCAAAATATTTTTTCTCTCTCTCGATCTTTCTCTTTCTCACTTTCTTTGTTCTTCGAATTCTCTGTATACTTTTCAATTCCCCCCTTAATTTCTTATCCAAGTCTCGCTGAAACTGTGAGAAATTCATTGCCAAACTCAGAGGTCTGACAATATTGGTATTAGAGCACCTCCTTGGCCGACAAGCTTCCGGCGATTAGAGGTTGGGCCCACTCGAAATCATGAAGCGATCACTTCTTTGGACCAAAAAATAGAGAACTCAATGGGAGGATTGGAAATGAAGCTCGATGTGGTGATCACTCAGATGTGAACTAAAATTGGTTGTCAAATAGGTGGACTATGCGAGGAAGTTGGGAGTCAGATTCGGAAGCAGCTATAGAGTTTCATGGTGATGTTCACCGGTCAAAACTCGATAAGACTCCTCCTAGGGAGAGATCAGAAGCGATATTACCGGGGGTTGGGGAGACCCATCGAGCTGTTGGGACCTCTTAGTTTGGGGAAGAGTCGACAGTGAATAGGGAGAATATGTTCGAAAGGGGGTAGGAAGTGTAGGCTGCCCAAAATCAATCATGTTTTCCTTTACCAAAAATGGAGATTCCCTTGTTTGATGGTCTTTAAGTCCAAGGTGGTGGGTAAGGAGGTGAGAAAGAATGTTTAGTCTGTACAATATACAGGACCAACAGAAAGTGACTATGGTTGCCGCCTACCTTAACGATGCAGGGGATGCTTGGTTCCAGGGTTGGTCGAGGGTTAAGGAGAGCTATCAATGGGTTGAATTTGTAGAAGATTTGTGTGAAAGGTTTGGCGATAGGAATATGATGGATATAGTTGAGGAATTCAATAAGTTAAGATAAGAGGGAACAATATAGAACTATCAACTGAGGTTTGAAGAGCTGAAGTCGTTAATGATTAACCACAACCCCCATCTAATCGGGGCTTATTTCGTCTCAAGCTTCTTTAGTGGCTTGAGTGAGGAATTAAGACCCATGGTTAAGATGCTACAACCAAAAAACCATTAAACAAGCAACCGAAAGTGCTAAGTTACAAGAATTAACAGTGGAGGCCCTGATAAAAAAGCAAAGGCTGCAGGCATAGGGGATAAATTCTAGTGCCCAATAGCAAGGAGGTCCCTAAATTCAACCAAGGTTCGAGAGGTTAGATAGTCCCAACAATTGTCACCCCCATGCAGTCACAAGGGGGAAAACTCATGGAGCAAAGGTGGTAAGCCAGATTATGCTTTCAGTGTGGGGGAAAATATTCCCCCGGTCACCAGTGCAAGAGACAACTGCTTTTGTTGGAAGGGGAGGAAAATGAAATGGAAGCAAAGGTGGAGATGCTTGTGTTTCAAGGTGAATCTGAAGCTGTGGATAATGGACAAATTTTTCTGCTTGCGTTAAAAGGGCTAACCAATAGTAAGTTAATTATGGTGGAAGGGAGGATACCTGACTACAAATTGATGGTCTTAATTGATAGTGGGAGTACCCATAGTTTTTTGGATGAAGGCACGACAAGGAGAGTGGGTTGTAAATTGACCAACACTCATCCCTTTTTGGTAACCATGGACAATGGTAGCAGGGTAGTGAGCAAATCTGCATGTGTTGGGTTTTGTTGGGAGAGGAGAGGAGTTTGAGGCTGACTTAAGATTGTTAAAGTTGGGTGGGTGTGGCATAGTATTGGGAGTGGATTGGATGAAGAATGTGAGCCCCATAATTTTCAATTTCAACAAGATGGTGGAGACATTTGAAAAGGATGGCAAGAAAATGACCTTGATAGGCATCTTGGAAATACGTGCATGCAAGATGACCACGGGAAAGAGGTTACAAAAGATACTTAAGAACAAGCTGTTCCAAGTGGCACATCCGTTCTCTATTCAAGCCATGGAGTATTTAGGGGAAAATAAGGAACAAGGAGGAGAGCTCATGTTAACAGTCAACAACCCATTTCAACCCAACTTAAAGGTACAAGAGCTTGATTCTCTTAATATATTGTTAGTTGAGTTTGAGGACTTATTTGTAGAGCCCAATTCCCTACCACCTACAAAATCCCTTGACCATACCATTCCACTCAAACCCAACTCTGAACCTGTTAACATACGATCTTACCGATACCCGCTAATCCAAAAGACTGAGATTGAGAAAATGGTCAAGGAAATGCTTCAAAAATCCATCATTAGACCAAGCCTTAGCCCTTTTGCTTCACCTGCATTGCTTGTTAAAAAGGACAGGTCCTGGCGGTTCTGTGTTGATTATCGTCAACTCAATGCCATCACAGTCAAGAACAGGTTTCCCATTCCCATCATAGATGACCTACAACAACAACAACATATCCAGCTTTTATCCCACTATGTGGGGTCGACTACATGAATTCTAGACTTCCATGTATTTCTGTCTTTCGTCATTTCTTCATTTAGGCTCGTATACTTCATATCAAATTTTAATGTCTCCCAAAGTCTTCTTGGGTCTGCCTCTACCTTTTTTTTTGACTAATTGTTTCATTTCATCAACTCTCCTTACAAGAGCGTCTCCTGGTCTCCTTCTCACATGACCAAACCATCTTAGTCTAGTCTCTCTCATCTTCTCCTCAATTGGCACTACTCCTACCTTATTACGAATAATCTCATTTCTAATTTTATCTTTTTTTGTATGGCCGCACATCCATCTTAGCATTCTCATCTCCGCTATGCTCGTCTTTTACTCATGCTGGTATTTGACTGCCCAACATTCTGAGCCATACAACAGGGTTGGTCTTATAGCTGTCCTATAGAATTTTCCTTTTAGATTTAATGGGATTTTACTATCACATAACACCCTCGATGCATTTCTTCATTTTAGCCAACCTACCTTAATTCTATGCGTGACATCCTCGTGAATTTGTTGGAGATCACATGACATGAGTAACTAAAGTTTGTTAGCTTTCTCTATGGTTTAGGTTTCTGTTAGCTGGCTATTGTAAATTAAGAGGTTGCTTTTCATGATCAGGCTTGTAATAGAGGTTGGCTGATTGTATATATATATAATAGCATAGTCTTCTTTTTCTGTATCAATTGCTGTGTTAATACAATATCAGTTCTCTCTCCCTATCCCTCTCTGATTCGTTCCTCCATTATATTGTATTGTGACATGGTATCAGAGCCAACGGATTAACATCCATGGCGTCAAATCCTAGTTCGAATTCTGCTTCTTTTCTTCCTCCACATGTCTCGTCGTCACTCTCATCTGCATCTCAGTCGAATTTTGCTGAGATGACCAAGGCGTTTAACTACATTATGATTCGCCTTGATGCGAACAATTTTCTTTTCTAGAAGGCACAGATCTCTGCCACTATTCGTGCTTTCGATCTTCAGTCATTTATCAACAAGACGCCACCTCCTCCGAAATTTATAGCGACTTCAGATGTTGATGCAGAAGACAGTACAACGGTGAATCCAGAGTATCTGATTTAGATGCAATCTGACCAATTGCTGCTTGGCTGATTGTTTTCAACCATTGACAAGGAAATCTTAGCTCAAGTGATTCATTGCGAGTCATCCTCTGAGGTATGGTCGTTTCTAGAGAATTTATATTCGAGACAAACAATTGCTAAATCTTTTCAACTCAAGCAAAAACTTCGATCAGTCAAGAAAGATTCTATATCAATTAACGACTATATACTCAAAATTAAAACGATAGGACACTCTCTTGCTGCTATAGGCGAACCATTGAATGATAAGGATGTTCTTTTAGCAATTCTTAATGGATTGGATCAAGAGTATGAGACTCTTGTCAGTCTCATAACCTATCAAATGGACAACATTGATTTAGACAAAGTGCAGTACCTTTTGTTAATGCATGAACAATGATTGAGTGTCAAGAATTCTGCTCATACGTCTATTAATGCCGAGTCGTTTTTACCGTTGACAATGAATGTAAATTTTAGTGACAACAAGGCGAGAGGTACTGGTGGTTCAGTGAATCATGGAGGAGGTTACATACAAAATAGAGGTGGTTATAATCATGGAGGAAGAGGTAGAGGTCGTCAATCTAATAGACGTGTGTATTGTTAGCTTTGTGGAAAGCCAGGACATGTTATGGATCGATGTTATCATAGATTTGATCGTAATTTTTAGAGAGGAACTTCTTTTCAGTCAAGTCAAAATCCTGGTCTGATCTATGGGAGAGGCAACTCGAGTTCTTCTTTTGATCCAAGAGCCTATATAGCCTTTCATTGTGACTCTAACGAGCCCTACATTAGTGATGTAGGTTCCGCGTATGGAACAATTGGCCATTTTTCTCAACCACAGAGTTTTGACAGCCCTCGATGTTTTACCAGATTCTGCATGGTTTGTTGACTTCAGGGCAACTAACCATATTTCATCAAACCTCAACAACCTTTCTTTACATGCTCCATACAACGGCAATGACAAAGTCTCCGTTAGTAATGGTAAGAAACTTCCAATCTCATGTTGCTCTTGGACATTTGAATACTAATACACAACCAGCATCTACCATTTCTCTATCCAATGTTTTACATGTGCCGAACATGACTAAGAATTTAATTAGTGTTTCTCAACTCACTAGAGATCATGATCTTGTGGCTGAAGTTAACTCCTTTTCTTGTTTGATTAAGGACAAAAACTCCGAGTTGGTTTTTCTCAAAGGATTTTTTAAGGATGGGCTTTATCAGTTGCATTCAGCATTTGGTTGTGCTAACAACACTTCTGCCCAGCCTCTTGAACCAACTCCTCGTTCCTTTTGTTCTAATAGTACTTTCCTTTCAGCAAATAAATGTAATAGGCCAGATTCATTTTCTCCTGAACTGCTTATTGCTGTGAATGTAGCTTTTAACAGCACGTTGTGTAATCAATGGCATGCCAAATTAGGCCATCCCTCGTTTCATATTCTGAAAATGGTATTGAATAAAATTCACATTCTGTGCTCTAGTTCTACTCTTTCCTTTTGTGATTCTTGCAAGGTTGGGAAACTTCATCAATTACCATTTGCTGATTGCTCTATAACAGCAAAACAACCTTTTGAATTACTCTATTCTGACCTCTGGGGACCTTCACCTACTGTTTTTGTTGAAGGTTATCGGTATTATATTGTTTTTGTAGATGCATATACATGGTACACTTGGCTATACCCTCTGAAACTTAAATCAGAAGCCTTGTTGGTTTTTGTAACCTTTCACAAGCTTATTGAAACTCAATTCCAGACCAAACTTAAGGCTTTACAAATTGATAATGGTGGCAAATTTAAAGATTTTGTCCCTTATCTCCGCCATCATGGTATCCAACCTTGGTTCACATGTCCCTATACTCATCAACAAAATGGAGTAGCTGAACGCAAAAATAGGCACATTGCTGAAATGGGGCTTACCTTATTGTCTCATGCAAACATGCCTCTCTCATTTTGGGTAGCAGCTTTCAGCACTACTGTGCACACTATTAACCTTCTACCCTCTTCTCCTCTCAAATTTTGTTCTCCATTTGAAGCTCTTTTTCATAAGCAGTCGAATTATCTTAAGCTACAGCCTTTTAGCTGTACATTTTTCCCTTATCTTCGACCTTATCATAACACAAGTTTGATTTTCACTCTACCAAGTGTGTTTTCATTGGGTATAGCTATGGTCAGGCTGGTTACAAATGTTTGCATCCTTCTGGGAGAATCTACATTTCCCGTCATGTAGAATTCAATTCAGCTGAGTTTCCTTATATCCAGCTATTTCCTTCCCCTATGTTGGCTTCTTTTTCATCACCTTCTACCCCTAGTGGACTTTCCACTATTGTGTTTTAATCTCTTCTGTTGTATAAATCCTCTAGAGGAGATCGGCCTATGGATTCTTCTCCTATGGGTACAAATGGTTGTAGTGTTTCAGCCACTGTATCACCATCCAACCCTATGGTCACCAGATCTCAATCTCGGATTCCTCACCCTATACTTGCATTAGCTCCTTCTAATCATCCTATGCAAACCCGGTCCAAGACCAAACTTCTTGCTCCTTCTCAACCTTCTCCTCATGTCCTTGTTAGTTCCCTAGAACCTACTTCAGTTAGTGAGGCTTTGTTAGATTCCCAGTGGGTTCAGGCTATGACTGATGAATTTTCAGCCTTGCAACGCAACCATACATGGGATTTGGTTCTCTTTTCTAATGATATGAATCTGATTGGTTGCAAATGGGTGTTTAAAGTGAAGTATAAATATGATGGTACAATACTTAAACATAAGGTTCAGCTTGTAGCCAAAGGGTTCCATCAAACACTCGGCATTGATTTTGAGGAGACATTCAATCCAGTTGTTAAGGCCCTGACAATCCGAGTTTTGTTTACTCTAGCAGTGACTTATGGTTGGGATATTCAACAAGTGGATGTGAATAATGCTTTCCTAAATGAAGATCTTCATGAGGATGTGTTTATGGTCTAGCTGGAGGGTTTTATTGATGATCGATTTTCCACTCATGTCTGTAAACTTAGGAAGTCGCTCTATGGCCTTAAACAAGAGCCTAGAGCTTGGTATACAAAGCTGAGATCAGCTCTGCATTCTTGGGGTTTTGTTAGAGCCATTTCTGATGCTTCTTTGTTCATCAGGAGGACCGATCAATTTGTTATGTATGTTTTGGTATATGTAGATGATATCTTGATTATCGGGTCTAAACAATCAGCTCTTCAAACATTCATTCGTGATTTGGACACTCACTTTGCTCTCAAGACCCTAGGGTCAGTTCATTATTTCCTTAGGTTTGAGGTGTTTCGAAGTTCCACTGGAATATTTCTTTCTCAATCCAAATATACAGTTGATTTGCTGAGAAAGGCTTCTATGCTAGCATGTAAACCTTGTGACACTCCTATGACTTCCACTGGTGCATTAACATCTGAAGGTGAACTATTTTCTAATCCTTCATTGTACCGAACAATCATTGGTTATGTACAATATTTGACTTACACACGGCCTGACATCTCCTTTGCTGTTAACAAGCGCCAATTCCTGTCCTCTCCGAAACAACAACACTGGGTGGCCTGCAAACGTTTACTGCGTTACCTCAAAGGCTCTGTTGGTCAAGGATTATTATTCTCCCCAATTCCTTCTGGTCTACGACTTGTAGTCTACTGTGATGCTGATCATGCAGGTTGTAAAATTACAAGAAAGTCAACAAGTGGTGTATGTGTTTTTCTTGGCAACAATTTAGTGGCGTGGAGCTCAAGAAAACAAACTGTTGTAGCTAGGTCAGTTGGAGAGGTTGAGTATAGAGTATTGCTCAAGGTGTCACAGAAATTATGTGGCTGGTTTCTTTATTTTTTGAATTGGGCCTTAAATCTCAGCCTACACTAATTATTTGGAGTGATAACATGGCAGCTAAGAGCATTGCAGAAAACCCAGTATTTCATTCTTGTACAAAACATTTTGAGATTGATCTTCATTTTGTTCGAGAAAATGTTGAGAAAGAGAGAAGTGGAGATTAGATATGTTCCTACATCTAATCAGTTGGTTGATGTCTTTACTAAGAGTCTTCCTAAGAACAGATTTCAGTTGCTATCTACTAATCTGGGCCTACGGATGTCTCCTGCTCAAGCAGCTCATTCTAAGACAAATGAAGAACAACCATCGGTCAACAGGAAGTTTGTTTTGAGGGGGAATGTTGGAGACCACGTGACATGAGTAACTAAAGTTTGTTAGCTTTCTCTGTGGTTTAGTTTTCTGTTAGCTGGCTGTTGTAAATTAAGAGATTGCTTTTCACGATCAGGCTTGTAATAGAGGCTGGCTGATTGTATATATATATCAGCATAGTCTTCCTTTTTTGTATCAATTGCTGTGTTAATACAATATCAGTTCTCTCTCCCTATCCCTCTCTGATTCATTCCTCCATTATATCGTATTGTGACAGAATTAAAGAATGCCACGATATTCTCCAAATTAGACCTTCGAATGGGTTACCATCAGATTAGAATGAGCCCCGAGAACATACCCAAAACTGCATTTAAAACACACCATGGGCATTTTGAATTCATAGTGATGCCCTTTGGCTTTACGAATGCCCTAACCACATTTCAAGTCCTAATGAACCAAATCTTTGCCCTTTATCTTTGAGACTTCGTCCTATTATTTTTTGATAATATCCTAGTTTATAGCCCTTCTTTTTCCAAACATGTTGAGCACTTAAGAGTTACATTTGAAGTCCTTAGGCTCAACCGATTATATGTTAAAAGGTTAAAATGTGCCTTTTTCTAAAGGTAGGTTGAATATCTAGGGCATATCATTTCCAGTTCAGGGTCAGCATAGATTTGAAGAAGGTGGCTGCCATGACTTCTTGGCTAAGACATACCTCTATAAAAGCCTTAAGAGGATTCCTTTGACTCACAGGCTGCTATAGAAGGTTTGTGAAAGATTATGGAATAATTAGTAAGCCACCCATTAAAGAAGGGGAATTTTCATTAGAATCCTAAGGCTGAAGAAGCCTTTATACGGGTAAAAAGAGCAATGGAAGAGGTTCCTGAGTTGGCCCTACCAAATTTTAGTAAACCATTTGTGCTGGAAACTGATGCGAGTGACATGGGAATAGGGGCTGTATTAATGCAGGAGAGCAGACCACTGGCTTTCATTAGTCAACCATTAGCCCCTAGGCACCAAGGTCTGAGCACGTTTGATAAAGAATTGTTGGCTATATTGACTGTTATAGAAAAATGGCGATATTACTTGGAAGAAAATCAGTTTGTCATAAAAACTCATCACGAGAGCTTAAAATTTTTGCTACAGCAAAAGCTACACATGCAGTTGCAGAGGAAAGGAATGACCAAGCTCATGGGACTGGATTATGTCATACAATACAAGAAGGGGAAGGAGAATGTGGCAGCTAATGGATTGTCTTGTTGTTTTGAAGAAGGAGAATCTGTCGCCATTACTTCAGTAATTCCTTATTGGTATCAGGAAATAACAAGAAGCTATGAAGGGGATGAGTGGACTAAAGAGCTGCTAGAGCAATTGGTTATTGACCCTTCCAGCAAACAAGGGTTCACACTAACTAATGGGCTACTAAGGTACCGAGGTAGGTTGATAGTTGGGGGATGCAATCAACTCAAAATAGGATTCTGCTATCCTTTCATGGATCCCCTTAGGAGGACACTCAGGGATGCAAAACACCTACCATAAGATGAAACCAATTTACTATTGACCTAGGATAAAGCAATTTGTAATGGAATTTGTTATAGCGTGTGATGTGGAGAGAATTGTTGAAATCTTTGGGAATTAAGCTTCACATCTCCACTACTTATCACCTCCAAACAGATGGACAAATAGAGAGAGTTAACCAATGCCCCGAAACCTACTACGCTGCCTTTGTTTCCTCTAACCCAAGGGTTGGCCCAGTGGTGGTACAATTCCTGCCAGCACAGCTCGATAAAAATGTCACCCTTCGAGGCCATGTATGGATACAAACCTCTACTCCTACCAGCCATTGTTGGGCCAACCGTGGTGGCAGCTATAGATACTTTTCTACAGTAGAGGCAGCAGATCCTACAATTCCTAAAGGGGTTGTCAACTGCAAAAAATTGCATGAAGCAGTTTGCAGATAGGAGGAGTGAAAGGGAGTTCACGGTGGGGGATCTAATCTATTTAAAGCTGAAGCACGCTTATCAGAAGGCTCTTTCAAAGGGGCAGGTCACTAACTCAGCCCCAAGTTTTATGGACCATTCCCTGTTACGGCCAGATTTGGGAAGGTTTCCTATCAACTCCAATTACCAGATGATTGCCAAATTCATCCCATATTTCATGCTCAAGGGATCAATAGGCACACAACAAGTCAATCTTTACCTTCTTTCCTTAAAGACACCAATCCTATTGAGGAACCAGTGGCTATAATCGATCAAAGGATCGTCTACAAGCTAGGGGCTTCCTTGACTCAAGTTTTGGTGAAATGATCCCACCTCCACCTGGATAACAACACCTGAGAGTACTTACCAGACCTCAAGCAGTTCCCTTGTGCTACCCAGGTTCTCAGCATTTCTTGAGGATAAGAAAACTTTTAAGGGAGGGGGAATTGTCATGTACCTAGGCTAGGAGGAGTTGTACCATGGGTGCTATGCTGAGGAGGGGTTGTACCTTGGTGGTTATTACAAATTTGTTCTAGAAGGTAGAGAGGGCCAGGCCATTGTACGGGAGAATCAATTAGTTGTTGTACTTGATATATAAGGCCTGATTTAGCCTTATCAGGGCATGAAATATCAATAGAAACTTTCCAGAATTTCTCCCAAACTCTCTCTCTCTCTCTCGATCTTTCTCTTTCTCACTTTCTCTATTCTTCTAATTCTCCCTATACTTCTTCTCAATTCCCCCCTTAATTTCTTATCCAAGTCTCATTGAAACTGTGAGAAATTCATTGCCAGACTTAGAGGTCTGACATAAGAACCCTAACATGTTTAGAATATTTTGAATAACAAACTAAACATTATTATCCTTCATTTTCAAGGGCATTACTAGATTGCAGTATAAATGCACAACAAATGAGATGTACATTTTGACCAAATATCTTCAGATATCAGTATTGGAACAAAATTAAGGCCAAAATTCCTGAGTTTACTAGAGTGAAACTAAAGTCACAGCTTTTTTTTGTTTTTTTTCTTTCCTAGGCGCATGATGGCAGGTAGCTGTGTCCTTTTGGGACCACTTGCATGCAACTCAATAATGTTATGCAAAGCCTAAAATGATAAATTTGTACACATGACATGGACACAACTTTATATGGACAACATTGATAGGCTAGTATTCTGTAACATTGCATTTATATTGTACTCCGTGAAAAGATAATATATATTATTTTTCATATTCAATGCTAGTATGAATAGTGCTGGTATGAAGTCCTAATATCCGTTTCAATTTCTATTTGCTGAATTTCCAAACAAATTGGAACCTTTATTTGTTGGGATCTCTAAAATTTAAAATCTGTATGGGAAGGGATTAATAATTGTTGATCCATATTTCTTTAATTGTAATTTGGTTCCAAAATATTTTATCTGAAATTACATAAGAGAATTGAAGGGGAAATTCCAAGCCAATTTGAATCTTGGTGGTGGAGTGAAGAAATATGGGAAAAAATCAAAACCAAGAGTGCTTCTTCCTACAAGCCTCTAAATTACATGCCATGATGAAGAAAATCTAAAAAAGTATATTTTGACAAAAAAAAAGAAGCAATGAAGGGAATTAGTAGGTTAAAAAAAAAAAAAAAGATAAATGGGGCTCCCCAATGCACGAGGTCCTTGCTTTGCTAGGGTCAGGGGAGGGTTGTTTTTGTACATAATCTTCCCTTTACTTTTTTGCAAAGAGGTGGTTTCCACACTCATGACCTTCCAATCATAAAGGAGCAACTTTAGTGAACATTTGGTTATGGAGTGATTTTACAACCAAACTGAATTGACTATATTTATATAAAAACAAAAATTTTAAAAAATCAATTTAACTGAAATAATTGAAATTACTAATTAAAATAGTCAAATTTTATCCAAAATAAAGAAAGTCTAGTAATAATTTAAGACATTTTAGTAAATGTAATTATTGTGATAGACCTCAACCTAGGTCTATAGTAGTGGTAATTTCATAAATAACCTAAAACTTAGTGTTTTTTTTAGAAAATAATCATATATTTTGGTCAATTCTTTTAATGCAGCTGAAAATGAATATACTCATGTTAAAACCGAAACAAAAACTAATTTTTGGCATATCAAAATTAAACCAAACCAAATTAACCAAAATTAATTGGTTCCATTCTAAACTTCAGTTCTAACTGAATAATGCCCATCCCTAACTATTGCTACCGAGGGTCACCCACAAGTTATAAAAAAATAAAGAATGGTAAAATAGTTGAACTGGATATTGTATTGATAAAAGCATAAAAAATGGGAGAAAAAAGCATTTTATGATTAACAAAATTATTTAACGCAATCGTCAAATTAAAGAGGATGCTTGATGAGTGGAAAAATAGCACTCTAGATCTCATTTATAAGAACAAATGACTTGTTTAAAGTTGTTTAAATTATTGAGGGATTGAGCTAATGAGCCATATTATGAAACTTTAGGTGAGGGTGATTGTGCAAAAGATTAAGCAGAAAAACCAAGGTCATTGAAAACCAATTTTATACCTGTTGGGTCAAAAATGGAAGCTATCTACTTGTTGACGCATCTAAAGAAAGGGTTCAAAAATAAACAAAAGGATTTGCATATGATATTTATAGATTTATAGAAAGCTTATAATAGAGTTTAAAGTAATTAAAGGGTTTTAGAGAAAAAGAGACTGCTTATATAGATGTTACAAAAGACATTCATTATTAATTAGAAACATGAGTTAGAGTTCAGTTCCTCCTTTAAAGGCTTTTTCTGTTCCATTGCATCTAGTGTCTTTAAGTCTCCATGGTTGGTTTTGTCAATAGTTAAGCAATTCGTGGCATCCAACCCCCCCCCCCCTTCCCTCCCTGAACTGCATTCTGATCATGCATATCTGATTGTGGTACAAATGCGTATTTAAATGGGGATGGACACAAATATAAAAATTTAAAGTGACTTGATAGCCCAAATTCAAATGTCTACACTCAAAATCATTGGGAGATGAAAGAAGTTCACCTTATCATTAACCTTTCGAGATGACTATTAGCTTTAAATTTGTTATGTTAGCATTTAGTTTTTTTTTTTTTCCTGTTTCTAGTCCTACTGTTATGGTTATGTTATTGCAGATTTGCAAACCAAACTTGCGTACCAACTAATCCAACCCCCCATGAATGCGTATCTAGCTTAGTAGCATACCTTGTACCCGAGTCCATTCCACTTTCAATTTCATCTATGCTTTCTGCTGTGATTTTTATAAATGGCCTCAGACATGCTTGCTATGCTAAACTTGGATTTTCCAACTTATCTTGTGATGTAGAATATCAATTGACCAAGGATGAATCTACTCTTGTTCCTCATTATCTTAAGTTGAGTGTATAATTCACAAATTTGGCTATTTGAGAGAGTAAATAAATATGTGTGTGTGTGTGTGTGTATAAGAAGAGTTCTGAACACAGGATTCTGTCTAGAATCAATGATATCTTGTAGAGGTTCTGACTGATTCCTTTGCTGTTTTGAGTTGATTCTCCATTTCATTCATTGAATACTTAATTTTTACAATGTGCAGGTTGCCTCTTTCCTGTATCACCAAGAGAAAATGAATGTTCTTGTTGAACCTGAGCTACATGACATATTTGCAAGACTTCCAGGTTTTGGATTTGTTCAGACCTTTTATAGTCAAGATACCAGGTATGAACTTCAGATCTTAAATATCTAGCAAAAAAATAAAAGGAATTCGGATATAAAATTGTGAGCTTAATTCTTCTATACATGCTGATAGCCCTATCTGACATGTTTAATGCAGTGATCTCCATGAGAGGGTTGACTTTGTGGCATGCTTGGGAGGGGATGGGGTTATACTGCATGCCTCAAACTTATTTAGGGATGCTGTTCCCCCTGTTGTATCATTTAATCTTGGATCCCTTGGATTTCTCACTTCTCACCATGTACACTGCTCAACCCACCTTTGAGCTTTAACTTTAAACTCCTGATGAGTGATTTTTCTTCCATTAATTTGATTTTTCTTTTGGTACAGTTTGAAGATTATAGGCAGGACTTGAAACAAGTTATCCATGGGAACAACACATTGGATGGTGTTTATATAACTCTCCGAATGCGTCTACGCTGTGAAATTTTTCGAAATGGAAAGGCAATGCCTGGAAAAGTATTTGATGTCCTCAATGAGGTTGTGGTTGATCGTGGTTCTAATCCATATCTTTCCAAGATTGAATGCTATGAACATGATCGTCTTATAACCAAGGTATGATCAATAAAATTTGTAACTTCTCTAGATGTTTTGGAATAATCTTTAGTTAATCTGTTAATTTTTCACTTAGGCAGTAAACATACCCGATCGTATGTTGGGGTAATAACTGCTCCTTTCACACCCATGCAAGTCATAATAATTCCTCTTAATACAATGGTTCCTATTATTATCTTAAAGGTGCAAGGCGATGGAGTCATAGTTGCCACCCCTACTGGAAGTACAGCATACTCTACTGCTGCAGGAGGTTCCATGGTAAGTTCTCTAATGAATTTTAGATTTATCTGTAAGAATAAGAGAATGTGTGTATATTATCTTATAAATATATCTTATAAATGGTGTGTAAATGGAACCTATTCCTCGATTAGGAAACAGAATAAATTAAGAAACTATACAGGAATAGGTAACTACTAGAATAGAAAACTATCTATGCAGCTAATTACTGCCAATGTCAACTAATACTTATCATAATATACAGCTAATTACATCCCTAGGATACACTACTAACACTCCCCCTCAAGCTGAAACATAGATGTCCATCATGTGAAGCTTGTCACTTAGTCTGGTGAAGTCATCCTTCTTAAGGGCCTAGGTGAACATATCTGCAACCTGATCCTTTGAAGGGGTAAATGGAGTTACAAATCTTTTTACTAGTAATGACATTTCTCACAAACTGACAATAACTTCAAAATGCTTTGTCCGTTATTGGAAAACAAGGTTACTTTCAATATGAATTGCTACTCGATTATCACAATGCATAGGATAGGAGTAGTGTATGTAATATCAAAATCTTCTAACAATGCCCTGATAGAACTCTTCTCAAAAATTGATTGAACTTTCACTCAAAAACAGTAGGAATTCCTCACTTACAGTAGCTTCAACAATGGATGTAGCAAAAACAATGAAAGAAAAACCAAATAGGCCTATTCGAGAGGGCCTCTCTCTCCCACGACTTCTCTAACAGAATTTTCCCACCTCTCTCTCTCCTTCTCTTCTCCCTTATATACTTACTCCTCCCACTCGTTCCAGCCACATGCTGGAATATTCTCTTCTAACTAACTTGTGACTTTTTTAGCCTTGGGTCATTTTACTTGGTTGTCCCCCCTTGTGGTCCCCCCCCCACCCCTTTTCCCCTCCTTCTTTCTCCTCTGATACGTTTGTTTAATGGGAGTCCTAACAACACTCCCGTCCATAAGTTGCACCTTGTCCTCAAGGTGAAATTCTGGAAATTGAAGAAAAATCTAATGGTATGGCTCCCAGGTTGCTTCCAATGGGGGCAGCCCCTTCCATTGAATAAGGACATCAAGGTTCCTTAGATTTTCCTTTGTGCCTGGCCTTATTCCCAACAAAAATTATGGAGACACTTTCATTTCCAGCTCAGCTGAAAGCTGATCAGGGATTTTGAGGGTTTCCCTAATTGCTCCTTTCGCCTTGCGCAGCTGCGACACGTGGAACACAGGATGGATAGCACTAGAAAGGGGTAAGGACAGCTTGTAGGCCACATTCCCGATCCTCTTCTCCACTAGAAAAGGCCCATAGAACCTGGGTGATAACTTCTCATTCAATCTCTTTGCCAATCTCTTTTGTCGATAGGGCCGAATTTTTACATAAACCATATCTCCCACATCAAATTGCACATCTCGCTGCTTCCTATCAGCTAACTCTTTCATCCAAGCTTGAGCCTTCAACAGTTGGGACTTTAATTCATCAAGAATGGAGTCCCGCTCCAACAGTTGCTGTTCGATTGCTGAAACTGTTGTAGTACCCCTCTCAAATCTCAATAATGGGGGAGGTTTACGCCCATATACAATTTGGAACGGAGTTAATTTTGAGGCTGTATGAAATGAAGTATTGTACCAATATTCAGCCCATGGCAACCAGCTGCACCACGTTGTAGGTTTGGACGAGCAGAAACAGAGAAGATAAGTCTTCAATGTGTGGTTTAGGACCTCCGTTTGACCATCGGACTATGGGTGGTAGGAGTTGCTCCTGTTCAATTTAGTGCCCTGCAATCGAAACAACTCTTCCCAAAAATGACTAACAAAAATTGTATCCCTATCGGAGACAATTGAGTTTAGAACCCCATGTAACCTGACAACCTCCTTCACAAAAATCCCTGCTATGCTTGCTGCTGTGAATAGGTGTTTTATAGCAAGGAAATGTCCATATTTGCTTAACCGGTCAACCACCACCAATATTGTATCTTTCCCCCCTAACCTTGGCATCCCTTCAATGAAATCCATAGACACATCCTCCCAGATTTGGCTTGGAACTGGAAGCGACTACAGCAACCCACCCGGTGATAATGCTTCGTATTTATTTTGTTGGCACACAAGGCAATCACAAACATACTGTTGAATATCCCTCTTCATTCCCACCCAAAACACGTTCGAAGAGTTCCTTTTAAAGGTCTTGAGAACCCCGGAGTGGCCTCCAATCCGACCATCATGCCCCTCATTCAGTATTAAAGGAATCAAGGTGGAGCCTTTAGGTAGATACAACTTCCCTTTGAACAGCAAGTGCACATCCACCAAGGTAAAACCCGGCTTTTGAGTGGGATCAGCCTTCACCTCCTTAACTATTAGTTGGAGTGTCACATCCTCCTCCACCTCCTTCTTAAGTTGGTCAAGTTGCACCACTCGAGGAACGATGAGAGTCAATAATGAAACGGAAGATTGGAGACGTGAAAGGGCATCCACTGCCCGGTTCTCCAACTCGGGTCAGTATTGAATCTCACACTCATATCCCATCAACTTCATGACCCATTTTTAGCACTCTGGACTGATCTCCCTTTGTTCCATTAAAAACTTTAAGCTTCGTTGATCTGTCCGAATAACAAATTTCCTCCCAATCAAATAATGTCTCCACTTCCTCATCGCAAATACCATGGCCATCAGCTCTTTCTCATACACAGACCTTTGTCGACCTTTGGGATTTAGGGAATGTCTGAAAAAAGCTATAAGTCGCTGCTCCTGCATCAAAATAGCCCCCAACCCATGCCGGGATGCATCAGTTTCTACCACAAACTCTTTGGAAAAATCTGGTAAGGCCAACACCAGTAGTTTGGTTATCACTCCTTTAAGAGATTGAAAGGCATGTTCTGCAAATTCATCCCAAAAAAAATTCCCCTTCCGAAGGTGGTCTGTCAATGGCCATGCTAGCTTCCCATAATTCTTCACAAACCTCCTATAATACCCCGTAAGGCCCAAGAATCCCCGAAGCTCCCGTAAGGACTTAGGACTAGGCCAGTCCACGACAGCCTTAATTTTTGAATCATCCGCAGCCACCCCTTCGTGAGAAATGACGTATCTCAAGTACTCAATCTTCCACTGCCCAAACTGACACTTCTTCGCATTGGTATACAGCTGATGCACTGCTAACAGCCCCAAAACGCACTTCAAATGTTCCTTGTGCTCAGCCATGTCCTTGCTATAAACCAAAATGTCATCAAAAAATACCAAAACAAATTGCCTCAGCTGTTCCTTAAAGATCTCATTCATCAAGGATTGAAATGTGGCGGGGGCATCGGTTAACCCAAACGGCATAACCAAAAATTCATAATGTCCTTCATGTGTGCAAAAAGCGGTCTTAGGAATCTCCTTAGGACTGATTCGTATTTGATGATATCCCGATTTTAAGTCCAACTTGGAAAAAATAGCAGCCCCATTCAATTCATCCAACAATTCTTCAATAATTGGAATGGAAAATCTATCAGGAATTGTTACCTTGTTTAAAGCTCGGTAGTCAACGCAAAATCTACAGCCACCGTCCTTCTTCTTAACCAACAACACCGGGCTAGAAAATGGACTGACACTCGGCCGGATTAGCCCTGCTGCCAACATCTCCTTAACCAGCCTCTCGATCTCATTTTTTTGAAAGTGGGGATACCGATAAGGTCGAACATTCACTGGTGGTACGCCCGATTGCAGTGTAATCACATGGTCTCACTTCCGATGCCGGGGGTAGACCCCCCGGCTCCCCAAACACATGTTTGAACTCCATGAGCAGCTTCTGCAAGCTATCTGGAATTGCCCCTCCAGCCTTGTTTTCAGCAGCAATCAAGCTGCCCAATTCAAGTAACACCCCTTCCCCATTTTCCCTGAATGCCTTCATCATTGATTTCAAGGTTACCAAGGACTTACTAAGGCTGGGATCCCCATGCAATGTCACAGTAGCCCCATCTGCCTTAAATCTCATCACCAATGAGCCCCAATCAACTTGTGTCTCCCCTAAGGAAGGCAACCACTTCATTCCGAGGATCACATCTGAACTCCCTAGCTCCAATGGTAGAAAATCCTCCACTATTTCCATATTCTGCAGCCTTAAGACCACCCCCTTACACACCCCCGCCCCTTGGACAGCCATACCTGACCCCATAATCACCCCATAACCTTTTGTCTGTGTCCTGGCCAGCCCTAAATTCTGCACTAATTCAGCTGCTATAAAGTTATGGGAAGCCCCACTATCAATTAAGACTACCACCTTTTGTCCCCCCACTTCCCCTTTTACTTTCATGGTTTGCGGAGGGGTTAATCCCACTACCGAGTTAAGGGATAGCTCCACCACCTCCCTTAATTTGACCTAGTCTCCCCCTTCCCTTGATTCATCCCTTGTTTCAGTCTCCTACACATCTTCTTCTTCCTCATCCCTTTCCTCCTCATAAATCACCATTACTTGCAGCTCCCTATTCTTGCATTTATGACCCACCGAATACTTATCGTCACAACGAAAACATAACCCCTTCGCCCGTTTGGCCTGCAACTCACTCTCACTCAACTTCTTGAAAGGAGGGGTGCTCCACTTACCTACGGCTGATGGCCGATGTGAGGCGGCAGTGTTGGTTGTCGCCTACTTCGGCTGAAGGTTTGTTGTCGGAATGGAAGGGGTTGATACCTGAGTTGGGTTTGATCCCAAGTAACCCCCACGGACCACCCGATTCCTCTCCTCAATCCATTGGGCCAACTCCATCATCTGCTCCAATCCGTTTGGCCGCAATACCCTCATCTCCGCCCGGATGTCCGTCCTCAGGCCATTTATAAAGTGACCCTCAAGGAATGTGTCTGGCAGTTCTTCAAGGGACGAAGCCAACGTTTCAAAGCAGAGGCGATAGTCCTTGACGGACCCGATCTGCCTAAGCGTGAGGAACCTCTCCTCCGCTGTGCCTTCTTGAGTCGATCGGAATCGACTTACCAGTAGCGCCTTGAGCTCCTCCCAACTCCTCACTCGCCATTGCCTTTACTCCCATTGAAACCAGGCGAGCGCGGCCCCTTCAAAACAGAGCGCGGTCGAGTCCAGTTTCTCTGGGTCGGCCAAACGATTCACAGCGAAGTAACGCTCCGCCCTAAAGACCCACCCATCAGGATCGTCTCCCTCAAATAGGGGCATCTCCAAACGTCGGCCCCTAGTCTCCAGCCTTCGGTCACATTGCCTTCGTCTTTGGCCCGTTCTCTCACCCCCGGTGTCTCGTCTATGGTAAAAGAAGAACCCATGGGTACATTGTCCTCTCCTCGTTTCCCCTTCCTATCCTTCTCCTGCGACTCCCACTTCTCTATCAATAAGTTGAATTGGTCCAACATCATCGTCATGTTCTTCTCTATGTTATGCACCTTCTGGAATTCATTCCTCATGGAATCCAACCCGACTTGCAATCCCTCCATTCGTCCTTCTATCTGCTGTTGATAATTCTCTAGCCTCCCCTTTAACTCGGCCACTCTCTCAGAAACGGATATCCCCATGAATTAGCACTCTGATACCAAATGATAGAACTCTTCTCAAAAATTGATTAAACTTTCACTCAAAAACAGTAGGAATTCCTCACTTACAGTAGCTTCAACAATGGATGTAGCAAAAACAATGAAAGAAAAACCAAATAGGCCTATTCGAGAGGGCCTCTCTCTCCCACGACTTCTCTAACAGAATTTTCCCGCCCCTCTCTCTCCTTCTCTTCTCCCTTATATACTTACTCCTCCCACTCGTTCCAGCCACATGCTAGAATATTCTCTTCTAACTAACTTGTGACTTTTTTAGCCCTGGGTCATTTTACTTGGTTGCCCCCCCTTGTGGTCCCCCCCCCCTCTTTCCCCCTCCTTCTTTCTCCTCTGATACGTTTGTTTAATGGGAGTCCTAATATGCCCTTAACCATATCAATTCACATGTAGTATGAGCCTTAGCATGGTATTCTGTTTCAGCACTAGATTTGGATACAACTATTTGTTTCTTGATTTTCCAAGTTACTAGATTACCTCCTACAAAAGTGCAGTAACCCGATGTTGACTTTCTGTCACCTTTTGTCACCAGCATAGTTAGCATCCAAAAAACCAAAATAAATCCATATGTTTGTTCTTTTTGGACCACGGTCCTTTTCCTAGAGATTTTTTAATCTACCTTAGAATATTGTAGGCAGCTTCCTAGTGACACTTCCTAGGTTTTTCCATAAATTGGCTAACCAACCCCGCAACATGCACAATATTTGCTTAGTCACTATTAGATAAATAAGTTTCCAAACTAGTCGTCTATATTGTGTACTATACTCAAAGTCTTCATCCTCCTTCCACAAGTCAAGTTTAGGTTCCATAGGAACTTCTGTTGGTTTTGCCCCTAATAAGCCTATTTCCTATAGAAGATCTGTGGCATACTTTGTGATGGCCCGCCACCCGGAGCCTCGGCTAGCATAGTGGATCCGTGAGGAGGTCATCAATAGAATGATACAGAAACAACTCAAATAAGAACATTCAACCCAACCACCACAAGGAGAGACATAACATCAAAACATCCATAAATGCTCCCTGAATTACCACATATGTACATCCATTTATGACATAAGTACACAAGTTCTAAGCTTCCATTAGCTACAAAACCCCAAGCCGTGATCACAACATATGCATAGGCCTTCAAAATATAAGAGACTAACAAGTTCTAAGTAATACAACGAAAGACTGCTAATGACCTTGTCTTTAAGTAATCTTTGTACAGAACTAAGTCCCCGGAGATCCACCCTTGCTAGATTCGCCTTCAGCCTTACCTTTGCCTTTTCCTGGAATGATGTAAGAAGCAAGAGAATGAGCCACAAGGCCCAGCAAGCGATAATAGAAATCAAATTACAACATGAATAATTCACCATAGGGAAAAGGAATAAAGCCCAGCAAATCACGCACCCCGTCCCCATGAACGAAAATACATATATGCACACATATGAATCTCACTAGCTTGTACAATTAGCAAGGGACGCTTGGGGACAGACAACTCCACTCCTAGGGTTGTGCTCATGAGTACATATAACCCTTGAGGACAGTCAACTCCCACCCAAGGTCACAACCAATTCAAATTCCATGAGGTCATTGGGTCTGGATAGCTCCACTCCAGGGTGGTGCTCGCGACCACACACGACCCTTGAGGCCAATTAGCTCCACCCAATACCTAGGCTCACACACACACACACACACACACATATATATATATACCATAACATGATAATGCATGAAACACACCCCAAATATGCATCTCAACCATCTCTCATAATAGTTATTCACGAGACCCCAAAGCTCGAACCAAGTAATGCCACAGAACGTGGATTGACTCTCAATCCCGATAGGTATGACTTTAAACCCTAGAGAGACCCTTCAAAAATTGTCCACATAATACACATAATATGTCAAATCGAATCCTATCAAGTCTAGTTTACAACGCTTCAAACGGTTCATCAATCGGATATCTATACAAAAAGTTATGGCCGAAATAGTAGAGGGTGCGTAGTGTAGAGTCGACTTACGAATAGTCGACTAATGAGAGCATTAGTTGACTATTGAAAGGAGTAGTCGACTAGGCTAAGACTTGATCTTCCGGAGGTCAGGTAACCCACTAAATAGTCGACTATTGACCAAAATAATCGACGACTGAACCAAGAACGCACAGAAACGATCAGGAACATCTCAAAATCAATCAAAACTCCCAACCATCAATCCTAATGACAAAAATACATCATTCCCAACTAAATATAGGGTGGAAAAGACCCTATGTCAAGGTCCAATTGAAATCAACAAGAATAAATGAAGATGAAGAAGGGTTTTCATACTTCTTCCTTAACCAACAACATGAATTTTTCTCCAAAAATCATGGAAGTTTTCAAGCTCTAATCATCAACCCAACAAGAACAAAAGGTATAGAAGAGAAGAGAAGAACTAGAACTTACCTTAATCACCTCTTTTAGGGACACCACTTGAAGAAGTTCCACGAAAGCCACCACACTGCTCCTCAATCCAAATTAGGGAAAAACAAGCAAGAGAAGATGGAGATGATGAGAATCCAACACCCAACCAACCCAAAACCCTCTTGGAGCTTGATTATCAAGGGGAAGAAGAAGAAGAAGGGAAACCCTAGTTGCTCTCCTTTCTTCCTCTCACGAACGCTCTCCCCTCTTATCTCATTTCCTTTTTCTCTTTTTCTCCTCTTTTCCTCACTTATATATATATATATATATATGCTATTATTAACCCATGTTCATTTAAACCAAAATTCCATAATCCATATTACAATATTTCTAATACCTCAAATTCCATAAAATGCTTATTATGTAACCTTGCAAAGTCGTGGGTCCCACCTCCATTAGAATCAAACCTTTGAATTTTTCCCACATTCTCTCTACTTTGGTCACATTACCTAAAAATAACACATACAATGTCCCAATGTCATTACTCAATTAATTAAATATTCCTACCCCAAATTAATATAATCCGACCGAATAACGAGTCGTTACATACTTTCTTTGAGATAGCACTACACCTTGTTTACCATGAGCAACCTCGATACCTAGAAAATACCTCAATTGGCCAAGATCTTTTGTACCAAATTGTTGTTGCAAGTATTTCTTAGTTTCTACAATACCAATTATATCACTACTTGATAACAGTATATCATCAACATATACAATAAGTACCACAATACCAATTGAACTATGTCTCACAAAAACTAAATGATCAGCTTGACTTTGCCTAAATCTTGCAGCAAAAACAACTTGACTGAATTTGTCAAACCAAGCTCTTGGACTCTGCTTTAGACCATAAATAGCTTTCTTTAATTTACATGGTAGATGAGTCTCCCCTTGAGCAACAAATCCACGTGATTGTTCTATATAAATCTCTTTAGTTGGATCACCATAAAGAGAGGCATTCTTCACATCCAATTGATACATGGGCCAATCTAGATGGACCACCGCAGACACAAGCACAAGAATAGAGATAAGACAAGCAGCAAGAAAGAAAGTCTCAAAAAGTCAACACCGAGGTGTCTGAGTGTGCGCTTTGGCAACTAGTCATGTTTTATGCCTTTCAATAGAGCCATTGGGATGATACTTAACAGTAAAAGACTCATCTGCATGCAACTGGATGAACCCCTTAGGTAATGGGACCAAGTCCTAGGTGTCGTGGATAAGAAGGGCGAACATTTCCTCCTCCATAGCCTTATGACAATTTGGGCTTTGAATAGTCCCATGGTAATCCCTAGGAATAGAGACAAGAGGACAATGACAAAGCAAAGGGACGAAAAGAAGGACCAAGGTGATCAAAGGAAACAACATGAGCAATAGGATGTTGAGTACAAGAATGTTTACCTTTGTGAGGAGCGATGGGTAGATCAGTAGAATCACCAACAGAATGTCTGTACTCGTAAAGAACTCAAATGTGACAACGGTATGATAATACGATATGATGACAATGCCTGCTTTTGGCATAGCGAGCCCCTAGTGGGAGGCTCACATGACGGGCTATTAGCTTAGTGGTAGAGTGTGACCCTGATAATTGTGTCGTGGTGCCTGGGTTGTGTAGCACTTGGCGGCCTATTAGCTAGTGTCTATCATCTTATGAGAATAGAGGATGGTGTAGATCAACTAGAAGAGGTGGAAATGAAAGAATCTAGGGTGATTAATGTATAAAATATTGTAGAATTGAAATAGATAAAACCCTAAGAAAATTTTAAAATCAAGCAAGGAAAACGAAAAACCTTTTATTTTATTCTTCATGTATGAAGCTGTGGGATGTAAAAATACATCGATGGGGGAGTATTCCGCTTAGAGGGAAGCGGCTTTGTTGACACGGACAAAGTCAGGGAAAACCTTTGAAATTATTTGAATATTGGACCTTGGACATATAATCGTTCTGAATCGAATCTCTTTAGAGAGAAGATCCTTTGTCTCATGGTAGCTTGCTCGAAATGGAGGAGAAGACAACTCTAGAGCAGGAGGGATTGGCAAAGTGGCCCGTCAGGTGTAAACCTACAAGGGTTTGGGAGGTGGAATAGATGAAGGCATAGGAGTAGGAAGGGGAATAGATGGTTTGTTAGTGGATTCTTGAAAAAACAGTTCAGACTAAAAAAGGTGACATCAACACCAACAAACTTCTTTTTTGTTATAGGATCATACACCTATAACCCCTTTTGAGTGTGAGAATACCCCAAGAAAATACGATGGATAGCTTTAGGAGAAAGTTTATCTAGACCAGGCTCAAAGAGACGAACAAAGCACACACATCCAAAAATACGAGTAAGAGGGAATAAAGGAGAATTAGGATAAAGATATTTAAAAGGAATTGCACCTCCAAGAATAGAAGAGGGCATCCTATTTATAAGAAACCCGACAGTAAGGACGGCATCATCCCAAAAAGATTTAGACACATGCTTCTAAGGCATAATGGTGCGGGCAACCTCAAGAAGATGACAATTTTTACGTTCAGCCACAGCATTTTGTTTTTGGGTATAAGCACAAGAGGTCTAATGAATAATGCCATGAGAAGAACAAAATTTAGAGAAGTCATATTTCATATATTCTAAAGCATTGTCAGATTGCAACATACGAATATTATAAGAAAACTGAGCATTTATTTCATTATGAAAGGTTTGAAATATATCAAGAACATATGATCGATCTTTCAACAAGTAAATCCAAGTCATCCTAGAATAATCATCCACAAAGATAATAAAATACCTATCCCCAGTCATAGTGGAATACTGACAAGGACCCCACGCATCTGAATGCACTAAATCAAAAGGATGCAAACTTCGATTTTCTCTAGAAGGAAAAGACATTTTGTGATGTTTTCCTAATTGACGCGCGTCACAGTTTAGTTCAGAAATAGGCTCACTAAAAGACACATCATTCTATAATTGAGAAAGGGAGGGATGGCGCAACTGACAATGCCATTGATAAGGAGACACACCCCCAACAGCAACAAATGCAGAATCAGAATCATGAGAGAGGTGGTAGACTCCCCCTAACTCAAAGTCGAGTCCAATAATTGTATTGGTCTAGAGATCCTGAATAAACAGTGGGTAGGAAAGGAAGTTACAGAACAATTTAAAGATTTGGTAAGTTGATGAACGGAAAGAAGATTAAAGGACAGCTTTGGAACATGGAAGACTCAGTTGAGCCTAAGAGAAGAAGTATGAACAGTACCAAAACCAGACATATGACAAACTGAGCCATCGACATCAGTAATGGAGGGGAGAGATTAACAAGGTGTAAAGTTGGTAAATTGACTAGAGTTACCTGTCATGTGATTTGACGCACCTGAATCAATTAGCTAGGAATTACCAGAGGAGGCAGCAAGGGCCCTAGTACCTGATTGGAAGGTATGGAAGGAAAAAAATGTGGCTTAGATTGTAGTAACTAATCGTACTCCTCCTTAGAGATCTGAACGACATCCTTAGAAATAGCAGCAGAGGAACTAGGTTCACTGGCAGGAAGAGTAACAGTTGCAGCTGTAGGGGCTTTGGACAACTTAGCACCTTTGGTAGCCCAATGAGGCTCGCCATGCTTATCCCAACATCAATCCACTGTGTGCCCTGTTTTACCACAAAAGACACATAACCTATCATGACCTTTGAATTGCCAGCGACTATGGTTGAATGCTTCAGATCAACCCCAGGAGAGGACAAGACCAGAGAAGCTAATTGTAGGCGAGAGAAAGCAGACTGAAGGGTAGGCATGGTACTGTACCCAAGTAGCTGACTCTTGAGAGTGTTGTATTACTCATTTAGGTTCATTAAAAAAGCACATACAAACAGGTTTTTCCATTGCCATTTCTGAGTCTCTAAATCAGTAGAGAGAGGCTAAAGTCAACGAAATTCATTGATAATCCCCCTATAGGCAGCAAAAAAGTCTAGCAGAGACCTCTCTCCTTAATTATTATCAGCAAGGTGCTGAAATAAATAAAAGATACGAGAATTATTACCATCATCGGAAAACATCTATTTGATAGAATCCCACATCTCCTTAGCAGTGGATGCGAGACCAACAGAGGCAGCAATTTCAGGTTCCAAAGCATTTAACATCCATGTCTTCACTACACAATCAGATTGACACAATGCTGCATACTTGGAATGCTTAGGATCCGGCTTCTTATCAACAAGATGATGGGCGTGACCTTGAGACCTCAAGAAGGTACGAAAGGCTTGGGACGAAAGGGCATAGTTCTTCCCATTAAACTTCACTATTGTGCCAACAGAGACATGCAGATCAGGAATCATGCTATCTGCCATCTGAAATCACAAACACAAACACTGCAAGGCACACAACCTCGAATATAGAGGCACAAGTCACATAGGAGGGGATATCTTCCCTCATAACAAACAAGCTAGGGGAAGAAAAATTTACCAAAAACAGTCATTTAGGGTGGAAGAGACGACAGGCTGCTAGGGTTAGAGTTGAACCTGCTTTGATACCATGTAATAATAACTGAATGTGTCTATATATCTTATTGTCGTTGCCGAGATACAATATTAAATTTATTTGACAAGAAACGTTTTTGTTTGGCCGCCTGAGTTTGCAAGGAAAGAAACAATTAGAGGGTGTGGGAGGTTTCTCGCACAAACACTCCATTATTTAAGTCAGACACTGAAGATGTTGAAAAACCATAGAGCAAAAGTTCCACCAGTATCAGAGACGTACCTCTTTCTGGAATGAGTGCTTGCCTATTTATGGAGGAGCATGGAGTAATCCGAAGTAGTCCAAGATTAGGATTCTTTCAAATAACATCTATCTTGACTAATGCTAACCCTATTAAGATTAGGATTCTTATAAATAATATTTATCTTGTCCTTTTGGAATTAGAATCTTTTTAAGGATAATTGCATATGCTTTTTGTATGATCATGTATGATCATTGGAGGGATTTTTGAATGTCAAAGTCATCTAGTTTGGGCATTAACATCTATCTTGACTAATGCTAACCCTATTAAGATTAGGATTCTTATAAATAATATTTATCTTGTCCTTTTGGAATTAGAATCTTTTTATGGATAATTGTATATGCTTTTTGTATGATCATTGGAGGGATTTTTGAATGTCAAAGTCATCTAGTTTGGGCATTGTGCGGGACCCCCCCATTTGGGGAAATATTTTGGTGGCGATGCCACCCCAGGGGGTGAGGAAACCCCATAGAGCCTAATTTTGGGGCCACGGTTGTGCAACAATGGCCATGGCCACGGTCACCTCATGGTGGCCCCACAACCCTCGTAATAGGGCCGTTGGGGTGCCACCCCTCAGGTGGCATCGTGGCCCTTGTAGTAGGGCAACAGGGGGTGCCAGCTCTAGGGTGACCCCTTACGAGGCTTTCTCGTGAGCCCCACGGGCTGCGGGGTGGCTGCGGGGATGGCCCCCTTTGGTTGCCTTGCTAGGTTAGCCCAATTGGTTTGGGCTGACCCTTTTATTTATTAATTTTTATTTTACACTTTATGTGATATAGCATATCAATTGCTCCCCACTCTTTTTGCTAGGTTTCTTAGGAAGAAGAGTAGTTCTTCTTTGCTAATTATTTCATATGTTCTTCTTCAACCCCAGACTCCTCCAGAGGTGTTTTTCATGAACTAATAATCGTTATGGATTTGCTAGCAAAGTGCTTTGGATTGTTTATTGTTGAATGATTCACAAGATTGAAGGAGAATTAGAGCAAAAGGATCGTGAGCTAACTTTCCTAAAATCAAGACAGATTTTCTCCAACATTAGAAAAGTGATCCTGACTTAATAAGTTTCCTAATCTGTAATTGTATCTTTAGTTTCCTTGTATAGTGTACAACATATTTGTTTTTCCTTTCCTATAGTATAATCTCCTTCCCTATTAATAGGGAATGTATTCAGTGTCTATACAACATAATAGAACGATTCTTCGTTGTTCTTCCTATTCAATCTATACCAATTTCTACATGGTATCGGAGCCAACCTAAGGAAGACTCATACTCGTTCTTTTCTTGGCCTTCATTGCCTCGATAGTTTCTTGTCCTTCTCTTCTAGCAGTCACCCCATAGAATGTCTGAGATTTCAGCAGCAGCTTCTCCCATGTCAACAAGAGAAGTGATCTCAACTGAGCCATTAACCGGAGATAACTTTTTCTGGTGAGTTGCCTGGTATGCACCATTCATACCGATTGGATGGTGGCAACTACCTCCAATAGTTTCAAACTAGTAAGGACATTTTTGAAGGGAAGGGGAAAGGTCTCTCAACTCACTGGTCCAGCCCCTAAGGCCTAGAATCCCACGTTTGCTGCGTGGGATGTAAAGGACTCTATGTTGATGTCATGGTAGTGCAATTTCATACAACACGAGGTGAGTAAAAATTACATGTTTCTATCTACGGCTAATGACATATGGGAGACAATTAAGCTAACTTACTCAAAGGTGCAAGATGCATCTGTTGTTTATGAAATTAAAAGTAAAATCAGTAGCACAAAACAAGGGTCCATGTCTATGATTGATTATTATAACAAGATGAATAATTTTTGGCTTGAATTAGACCATTATCAAGATATTAAGATGTCATGTAGTGAAGATGCTATTATTCTAACCTCTATGCTAGAAAACGATAGAATAGTAAAGTTTTTGGCCAAGCTCAATCCTAAATTTGATTAGGTCAGAGCACAAATTCTTAGCCGTGAGAAAATGCCATCTTTGAATGAGGTCTACTTCATAGTTCAAAGTGAGGAACACAGAAGGGTAGCAATGTTTAATAATCATCATGTGGAAGGCTTTGCTATGGTTTCTCATAGGGTGCAGGGGACATGGTCAAAATCATCACAAGGAAGGAATCAGTCTTCCCTGAAACAGAATAAGGAAGGAGTGTGGTGTTCTCACTGCAAGAGGCCTAGACACACACGCGAAACATGCTTCAAATTGCATGGTAAAGAAGCTGTCCTGAGTAAAATGGGAGGAGGATTTAAGAACTTGCAGGCCAAACATCCCACAAGAGCCTATTTGTCAACTAAGGAAGGAGAAAAAACTGTCGAAAAGGGTGAAGCTACAACCATACCTGATCTAAGGGAGTTGAATGCTAAAGAGATCAGTAAGTTGAAAGAGACCATACCTGATCTAGCTCAAGGATGTATGTGCTTTAATTCTAAGATCTTTATTGCCTCTCAAACTCCTAGGAATGAATTATGGATTATGGATTTTGGATTCTGGAGCTACTGATCATATGACCCCTAACCTAAGCTTTTTTGAGACATGTGAACCATAAATAGCTCCAAAAAAATTACCGTAGCCAATGGTCAATCTGTTCCTATTATTGAGCAAGGAAAAGTGTGCTTAAACCCTGTTTTTCAAGTCCAGCATGTCCTTTATGTTCCTAGCCTTTCTACCAATCTTCTTTTTGTACACAAACTGGCTCAAAACCTTAATTGTTGTGTGATTTTTTCTCCCTATGACTTTATGTTTCAGGATCTAGCCATAGGGAGGATGATTGGTGTTGCTAAAGCACACAAGGGACCATACTACTTGCAGAAGACCAATGAATCACCCGTAGGAGACCAGCTTGTTCTAGCATGTTCTTCCCATCCCACTTCTACCAAAAGGGATGTATGGCTTTAGCACCTTAGACTAGGACACCCCCCTTTCTCCTTATTGAAAACTGTGTTTCCAAATCTCTTTCATGGTCTGAATGTAGGTGAATTTCACTATGATGTGTGTGAGTTGTCAAAACATCATAGAGTCCTGTATGCTATTAGTAATAAATTGTCTTTATTTCCCTTTTCATTGGTGCATTCTAATATATGAGGGTCTTCTAAAGTTCCCAACTATTCTGGGGCTAAATGGTTCGTTTCTTTTATTGATGACTGCACTAGAATGATCTGGGTTTACTTGTTAAAAGATAAAGCAACCCTTAGCAATATCTTATAGTCATTTCATAGGATGATTCTCACTCAATTTGCGGTATCCATTAGAAAATTCAGAACTGATAACGCAAGAGACTACTTCAATCACACCCTAAATCAGTTTTTCAACAGAAAGGGATTCTCTATGAATCCTTGTGTTGACACCCCGCAGCAAAGTGGGGTTCCTGTGAGAAAAATGAGGCATCTTCTCAATGTGACTCAAGCTCTTTTGCATCAAAATTTTGTGCCTAAATCTTTTTGGGGTGAGGCTGTGTTAACTGCCACATATTTGATCAATAGGGTTCCCTCTCGGATGCTAGGGCATCTTAGTCCCTTTTAGTGCCTCTCAACTCATTTTCCAGAACTCAATCTTCATTCCCCTCTTCCACTTAAGGTATTCGGGTGTGTGGCCTTTATGCATGTGTCTAAACAACACGGGGATAAGTTTGATCCTAGGGTTATAAATGCTATTATCCTCCGACTTGGAAATTTGTTCTCTAAGATGACACCTTTGTGGAAAATCAGGTTTTTTTCCGTCCTTGTGCTTCTGGTTACTAGGGGGAGAGTATAAGTGGTGATTAATCCTTGCCAAGTTTGGAATCACTAGTGTTTCTGCCATCTCTTGACCTATGTTATGAACCTCAGTCCACAACTTCACTTCCACTTGATTCTGCTGATTCTTCTCCTCCTATCTCTGTTATTCTAGTTTCATCCCCTCACAAGGTAACATCTCAAGAATCCCCTAATCCTATATTAGATTCAGCAAGGTCTCTTGCAAGGTTCAAAGGTTCACCTTATATATACAAGAGAAGGAGTCGGCCTATCCCATGTGCTAAGCAAGGACCAGCTTCCTTCTTAAGGTTAGGTTTGGAATCCTCTCAGTCTCATGACCCTTGACACATTGATCACACTAATTTGGACTTGCCCATTGCCATTAGAAAGGGAGTTAGGAGTTGTATTCAGCATCCTATAGCCAATTTCATTTCCTACCATCGTTTGTCACCTAAGCACAAGTGTTTTCTATCTTCCCTTGATTCTATGGTCATTCCTAAGACTATGGAAGAGGCATTACAAGATCAAAATTGAGTTCATGCTATACAAGAGGAAATGAGGGCTCTAGAGAAAAATCAGACATGGGAAATGGTGCCTAGACCAAAAGGGGTTCAGCTTGTGAGTTGTAGATGGGTATTCAATGTTAAGTATAATGCAAATGGTACTTTGGAGAGGTATAAAGCCAGGTTGGTTGCCAAAGGGTATACACAAACCTATGGCATTGACTACTTGGAAACGTTTGAACCATAGGCAAAAATGACCACAATAAGAATTCTTCTATCCTTAGCTAGTTGTTACGGTTGGCAATTGATACAATTGGATATCAAAAATGCTTTCTTACATGGTGATCTAGAAGAGGAAGTCTTTATGGGGCCACCCCTGGGTCTTAACAATGGTGTTATAGGGCATGTTTGCAAGCTAAGGAAAGCCCTTTATAGATTAAAACAATCCCCAAAGGTTTGGTTTGATAGATTTTCAAAGGCAATGAAGACTATGGGATATTGATAGAGTAGGGGAGACCATACCCTATTTATTAAACACTCCAAGAAGGGAAGTTTAACAGCATTATTGGTGTATGTAGATAATATCATTGTTACAGAAGATGATATTAAGGAGCAGTAGTAGCTAAAGAAAGACCTGGCTTGTGAATTTGATATCAAGGATCTTGGTAAACTTAGGTACTTCTTGGGAATAGAAGTAGCCTACTCTAAGGAAAGGTATTTTTCTCTCCCAAAGAAAATATACCATAGAATTGCTGGAGGAAACAAGGATGCTAGGTGGCAAGACTGCGGGGACTCCCTTGGAGCCTAATCTAAAATTGGGAAACTCTAACAGTCTGGATGTGGAGAAAGAAAGATATCAAAGATTGGTGGGACGTTTGATTTACCTCTCTTACACCTAGCCTGCCATTGCATTTGCGGTCAATTTGGTGAGTTAGTTCATGCATAATCTAATTGAAGAATATATGAAAGTAGTGAGGAGGATCTTATGCTACCTAAAGATAATTCCTGGGAAAGGCTTGCTATTCAAACCGGGGAAGGAAATGGAGGTTATAGGGTTCACAAATGTTAATTATGGGGGCTCACTAGTGGATAGAAGGTCAAGTACAGGGTACTGTGTCTTTCTTGGAGGCAACTTGGTGTCTCGGATAGCAAAAAACATGGTGTGGTGGCTCAGTCTAGTGTAGAGGCTGAGTTTAGAGCAATGAACCTTGGTCTATGTGAGCTATTGTGGCTAAGGATAGTGCTGGAAGACCTAAAATTCCCTAGCCATGGACCAATGAAGTTATGTTGTGACAATCAGTCGGCCATCGGTATTGCTCATAATCTTGTGCAGCATAATAGGACCAAATATGTTGAGATTGATCATCACTTCATTAAAGAGAAGTTGGAATCTAAGGAGGTATGTATACCCTTTGTTTCTTTAGCAAATCAAATTGCTGATGTATTAACAAAAGGCCTACCTATCAAGAGATTTGAAGAACTTGTAAGCAAGTTGGGAATGATAGATATTCATTCACCAGGTTGAGGGGGGAGTATTGAATGATTCACAAGATTAAAGGAGAATTTGAGGAGAAGGATCGTGAACTAACTTTCCTAAAATCAAGACAGATCTTCTCCAAGATTAGGAAAGTGATCCTGACTTAATAAGTTTCCTAATCTGTAATTGTATCTTTAGTTTCTTTGTATAGTGTACGACATATTTGTTTTCCTTTCCTATAGTGTAATCTTCTTCCCTATTAATAGGGAATGTATTTAGTGTCTATACAACATAATAGAACGAGTCTTTGTTGTTCTTCCTGTCCAATCTATACCAATTTCTACATTTATTATGAATCAATTTGTTAAATTTTGATAATTGATTTGTTATGATTGGAATTTTAGTACATTTGATTGATACATGAAATTATGCATATGTTAAATCTTTTGGTACAACCTTTGTTAGAATGTTACAAGGTAATGGCGGTAACTATTAGCCCTGATGTACCTTGACGATCTAAGTTAGTAGGAGTAATGCTAACTACGTGTGTGGGCCAATACATGTGGATTTACTTTGGCACTTATGTGACTAATTACTATTATATGGATTCGTTATGCTTAGTGTACTCCTATGGAATTGAAATTATTGGTTTCTTGATTAATTTCAAAAAAAGAAAAAAAAATATTTGGAAAAGAAAGAATTTTCTTAAAAAATAATTTATTTGCTTTATTATAAAAAAATTTCTTTGCATTTATTTAATGAGAATATTTCTTGAATGAAAGCTCATGTGTATTGCTTGTCCTGTGATAAATATTGTTTTGTTCACTGAATTTCAACTCATTGTAGATTCTTTTAAATTTTTAGGTCAAGGTTTGCCCATGGAACCAATGAGATAGATGGTCTGAGGAAGTCAAACTCGAATTTAGTTCAGATTAGCTTAGTCATTCTGTTTGGTATGTCCCACGTTGTTCTCGCGGGTGTGAGTATTGATATTCTTAGCAGTTTGCTCTGATTGTTATAGGTAGGGATTGTATAGAGAGTTATTTCAGTTGATTTTTGGAATGAATATTGTTATGCTTCAATTTTTGGCTATTGTTATTATTGTCATGATATGATGCGCCTTTGGTTCATTAAGGGTTAGGCGATGGGCCCTCAACAGCTTGTGGCACTTTATGACTTAAAATTATTGGCCGACGCCATTCTAGTCAACGAAAAAACCTCAGGGAGCTTTTGAATAAATCCTCATATTGGGTCTTTTTGTCTAGCACATGTGCGTCAGTTTCAAAAGAGGCAGGAATAGGTGCTCCATTCCCAGTTGAAAATATGTGGAGTAGCTTTCTTTCTTTCTAACACCGCCACCCACCCCGGCGCGAATCAGTAATTAATTTTTCCTCATTCTCTGGTAGACCTTTTCACCTGGAGCCCAGTAGAAGCTTAGGACTTCTCCAGTTAACGATTTCAGAGGTAGTCTCGCTTTTAGTTTATTTGCCAATACTTGCATAGATAACTTGAGTCACATCGTCTTTGTTTCCCCAAAAAAAGATAGGAAACTGGGTCAACTTCTTCCTAACTGAATTTGAATCTACAGATGTAGATCAAAATAATACTGAAACCAGACTTTAAAACTTAGTTTCTTTTGTCATCCTGTCAATAACAGTTGCTGTTTATTTCTAAAGTGAAGGTGTCACGTATCTAATATTTGATGGATCTTGCATACAGGTTCATCCAAATGTTCCGTGCATGCTGTTTACACCAATCTGTCCACACTCTCTCTCATTCAGACCTGTTATACTTCCAGATTCTGCAAGGCTTATATTAAAGGTGAATTTATTTGTATCTGCGTGCTAGTAACTACTAAAATAAAACTGTTTCTCAAATTTTTGTTTCAGCTTTCTGCTTTCTGAATTCCAGCCCCTGAACTATTTCAAATTTCATTGCTCTTTGAATTATTTTGATCATTAAGACACGGTAGGAAATGATTAGAACCAAATTTGATCTCTATCTTGAAGACATTTGTTGAGTGTTATTATTCCAACTTGCATCCTTTATTAGAGCGTTAAGAATAATGTTTTGATGCATTTGTTTTATAATTTTTTTGATACATATGCTTTAGTTGTATGTATAATGAACATAATTGAGTTTTATCAATTGTTTTGGACTTCTCACATGAACATCGCAATCATCATTTTCTCTGCGATGACATGTAAATGAAATTTTTGGCTGAATTTTCTGGCAATATGACGCTGGAACATTTTCTCTTACTTTCTAGCGTCCACCATCCATGGTTTACTGACTAGAATGATTTTGGGAGTTGCTGAATGCTTTTTGGTCTCTAATCAGATCCCAGAGGATGCAAGAAGCAATACCTGGGTCTCCTTCGACGGGAAGAGAAGGCAACAACTCTCGAGAAACGATTCAGTCCGGATATCGATGAGCCAGCATCCGCTTCCAACAGTTAACAAGTCTGACCAAACGTGCGACTGGTTTCGTAGCTTAATTCGCTGCCTGAATTGGAACGAAAGGCTCGATCAGAAGGCCCTTTGAACTACCCCACTCTGAAATCTATCCCCCACTCTTGCTGAGGTTTGTGTACATTAATATACTGTACATATATTATTAGCTGTAAAGAATAATGATTAATAGTTAATCCAGAGTGAAAGGGCATATTACATATCTTTTTCATTTCCTGAAATGGGGATCCCATACATACATACATACATATATATATATATATGAAAAAGTAGTTAGGGCCTTCCATTTACTTTAGATGTTAACTGTATACTTCCATTTAAATGATGGTGAAGATTTGATCTTTTGATCATCTCATGGGTATATGAATGCTCTACTTTGTGTGTGTGTTTGATTTCTAGCTTTGTTTTTGGGGTCTTTTGTGTACAAGCTTGTAGGAGTGGAGGCTTCTTTTCCTTCAAACAGCTGAAATTTACAGAAGATTGAAGTGTGTGCATAATATATGTTTCTCAAAGAATTATTCATTTGTTTACAAGTTCTGAAATCAAATAAAATTGGAAGAAAATACATTAGGGTAAACTCAACGAAGTCCTATATATGTCATTTTGGGCCTTTTCCGAGACATCTCTTGTTTTTTCATCTTATTTGTGGGTATTTTGGATTTCTACATTATATTCTTTTTCAAACAACCACTCTTTTTCAGTTAAGAGTCTAAATGGAGTTGTCTTTGATGTTAGAATGTAAACTATAAAAAGATAAAAGTAAATTATGAGGGTCTAAAATACCAAAAGTAGAAAGCCTTACAAACCATAAAATCTAAAATTTTGGAAAGTAAATGACGTTTCGGAAAACCCGCAAGGGTTATGGATGAAATTTACCCATATATTATGCAAATCTACATAAAACCTCAGGAGATCAGACAGGCAATAAATATTACATACAAGACAAACAAAACCACCATATTTAACAGGAACAATCGTACTTAATATCTTTCTGTATATCCTTGGCTAGAGAATGACAAGCAACGGCTGATTTGCCCTAACATATAAGGAAAACATGAATAACATATCACTTCCTCTCGGTGAAGACGACTCAATCAATCAATCAATCTTGTTGATTCACATCAAATGGTCTTCACAGATTGGAACCTTGGCTCCTTGGGAAGAAACTTTTGCTCAGCATAAACTGACATGTAATCACCAAACACAAACTTGGGATAGGCTGCTTGAATTTGATCATAATCAGCTTCTTCTTCATCTTCATGGTTCACCTTCTCCACAAGCTGTGGAGCAGGAGCTACGGTGGCAGCCATTGAAGGGTTGTAGAAGGAGGCAATGGATCTCCTATTCCCATCCGGGGTGGCTAAAACCCGGTGCCAAGCACTCTTGTATCTGCCATTGCTCAACACTTCAATCTGGTCGCCGGTGTTGATGACAATGGAGTTGGGGAGCGGCTGGACGTCGATCCATTGCCCGTCTTTGAGGATTTGTAGGCCGCCCACTCGGTCGTCTTGGAAGAGCAGGATGACGCCGCCAGCGTCGGTGTGGGCTCGGAGTCCGGCCACCAGCTCAGGGCGGGGGCAAGGCGGGTAGTGGCTAACCTTGGTGCCGAAGAAGGCGGTTTCGCCATCTTCGGCGCCGCCGTTGAATGCCTTCTTGATGTAGCCCTTGGGCAGCCCCAAGTTCTCGTCCATCACTTCCATCACCTTCTCCGCCAGCTTCTTCAGCCCAGCTCTGTATTCCGCCATTGTTTCCCTGCCATCATGGTATTATTTTGTTAGGAACAGTATTAAGGAGATGACCTTGCATGATCGTCCAATCTTGACCATGATGAACCACTACTGTCTCTAGTGAGGATGCCTCTTAGAACATAATTGAACTTTTAAACAGTTTTCCTCGACGATTCTTCCTTCCCCTATTTAATAGTATAAATTATTCGACAGTCCATTCGTTTGTGAGCTTTGCTTACTTGAAGTCAGGTGTGTTTGATGGCCACTCGTTAGCGTCTGCGAGAAGGAAGACATCTTCCCAATCGACATTCTCCAGCCTCTCGCCGGTGGTCTTCTTCTTCTTCTTCCTCTCCACCAAATCGGCGAGCATCTTCACCGGCACCGACTTCTTGAAACCTTCTTCTCTCTCGAGCTTGTAGCACTCAGAGCAAACCCTCTTCACCCTCTCCAGAAGCTCCTCCGAAATGCCATGGTTCACTAACTGTACGTACCAAATTTAAATAACCCACAAAGAATTGACAACTATGTATACAAGATGATATATATAGAATTACATGCAATATATACACATGTATATATATATATAGAGAGAGAGAGAGAGGACGAATAACCTGAAAGAATCCCCAGTCCTGGCAGCACTGGGCAATGAGAGCCATGGTCTGGGCCCTCTCGTTCTCGTCTCCATGGAGCTTGGAGAAGTCAATAACTGGGATCGCCATTGAAATGATATCGATGATCAGAGATTGTTTTTGTTTGATTGAAAGTGGGGATTAATTAGAATGAATGTCAGCTGCAGTGAAGAGGGTGTGGCAAACTGGGAAGGGTATTTATAGCCGTTTCCTTGGCGCCATATTCGGATTATGTCAACTCTTTATATGATGTATCATGTATCATGCATAATGTATCATAATTAATCTTCTTGTACGGTTAAATATAAAAATAGAGACATAGAGTGGCAGCTTGGCTAACCTGTTGGGCGGTGACCTTATTAATATTAAATTTTTCAGAGGTCAATGCCTCCTTGCGAGCTACTGCTTGCCCATTGCACAATTAATTAACCAATTAATTTTGCATATATATATATATACACATCATACCCATCCTAGTCCTTTTCCTCATCATTGTTATTATTAGGATTATTATGATAATTAAGGCGATTAAACCACAACTAGCTAGCTAGCTAGTCTAAAGTGCATATGTTGGCCATTACCCAAAACCCAAAAAATCTCTTCTTGAAATGCAGTGCAGACGTGACCTGCTTGGAATTTGGATGCTTAATTAATTAGTTTACTTGGAGTTGAGATCTCTGCCGACATCAGGTTGACCATCATTACCTTTGACTTGTCTTTGCATTTGAATCATGGATTAGTTCGTTAATACCCTCTGATTTGTAGGCATGGTTTGAGGGTTAAAAGAAACACAAACCCTTGGAGACCAAGCTATAGTCAAACCCTAACTTAAAAAATATTTGTAATGTTCGTTGTCAACTCTATTATTATTACACCCCCTGCATGATGATTCCACCATAAATTAATCATTAGTAGGGAACTGTCGGGAATGCAATCACTTCATGTTGAGGGTACTTCTCTCTTTCTTTCCCCAATATGTATGCATTTTAAAAGATAAACATTCAAATTTTTCCTGTTGCAGCTAACTCAGATGGAAGTTACTAGTGAATGAATATGAATATATATATATATATATGGGCATTGGAGGGTAGAGCAAATATGAAGTTGTGGGTTTTAATCTTTTTATGTTTTTTAGTGTGAATATTACCAATTATTTTTAATGCCCTTAAAAATTCATACTATATATAATGACTAAAATCACAAGTTAGACGAAGTCATTATATTTGTAAAGCAACCATATTTGCATTTGAAGGAAGCCAAATGCTCCATAGACGCATGACCACAATACCATACAAAGCAATCCAAGGGTAAAATAAAAATAAGAAGCAATGCAAAAACATTCATAGACAGCCAAACCTAGGAGAAGAACAAACAATGAGCACAATGTATACATGGGCAACCACACCAGAGCTCCTCTTAGATGGATTTTTCTTCTTTTTTTTTTCTTCTCTTTTTTAGAGACAAGGTCAAAGAGGAGCAAATTAAGCAAAAGGGATACAAATTCATTGGCACTTGAGGATCTCTTGCTTGGCAAGATCCTCCACTTTACGCAACAAGAAGAGACCTATCCCTCAACCGTCCACAACTGTATGCCACCCAAAAGAACCCAATGAAGTTGCATGTGTCTATATCTACTGCTGAACTTTCCCACAATTGGGATGAGCCCCTTTAACTAACCCACTCACCATAAAATCACAAGATAAATGCAATCTATTCAAAGCATGGAGAAAGCTTGTCAAATGCACAATCTCACCTTAAATCGTGGAAAGCACCACCCATTTGGGATTTAATTTAAATAGGTGACAGTAGTGCAGGTCATGATCATCATCAACTGATTACGCCTACCTCAGATTCAAAGAAAGAAACTCGTATCTCTTTCAAGAAATTAGCCACCAACGAAGCATCTCTTTAGAGGTGTGTTGTTCAATTATTAAAGACAATTATCTATAAAGACCCCTATAACGGAGGTAAAATCTAACTAGTATTCACTTATCTAAACATTGGCATTTCGCTCTTCTTGTCATCCATTATTCTTTATTTCCCTACAAGTTCTTAACTTAGACCTCATAGTAGAGTCTTTTTGGGAGATCCTCGATGGAGCAGCCCTAATAATTATTTTGCACGAGCTCAATGAGAAAATTTCAACCCATAATAGCCACATCAACTCGTGACTTGTCCTCGCCACTGGCCGGTTGGAAATTAGATATTTTTGTGAATGACTTGAATTTTAAAGGTAATTAATTAATTGTAACTTATATAATGCCACAAGTGATGTATTGTTGTTTGAAAATAACAAATAAAAAAAAAAGGAAGATTTCTATTGAAATTGACTTAGTAAGAGAAGCAATGGAAGCATGCGTGTTTAGTTATTTAATTGACTGTATATGCAGAAAAGGAAAGAAAGAGTAATAATAGAAAGGTAAACTTTTTCAACTAATTATGTTTTTCTAATTACCTTCTACAAGTGACTAATAATCGACAGGTTAATTAAAAAAAAATAAAGATGAAGCCATTCTTATCTATCAATTAGATTAGGTTGCATGTCTCGAAATATTATATACTCATGATTTTGTTATCTTGCTCATATTAGTCAATATAATATTTGTCCAACACAAGCAAATTGAGAGAAAGAGAGGAGTGGTGAGTCCATTAAGGGGGTGGGACCCACACACCCACCCCTCTGTTAGCTCGCGTATCTGTTGCCCAATGTGGGCAACAGATCATTCTTCCATATACTATACCCAAAAATTTGTACAATACATTAATCTTTTATAATAATTCTCATGACATGTTAAGATAGCCACATTGATCCATTTCCAACCTCGAGGATGATTTTCTATATTAGTACTCTTATCAATTCTTTATTTATTTATTTATTTTTTTTATTTCACAAGTTTATAAAAGAAATGTTTCTAATGTATAAGTTGTTCAATTAAGACAATTATGATTCTTGTTGAATTTTAAAATTCAAGATGATGATGATGTCTAAATGTGTAATTATATTTTTAAAACGTAATTCATACCAAAAAAAAAGTTTAACTGAGATGTCCAAAATGTCATTGTTATGCCAAAGGATAGGCCAAGAAAGAGGTTCAAAGATGAATCAATAGATACAAGTGACCTCAAATCAAGAGACTCATCTAACTATAGATTGAAAGGCTCGTCTGGCCACATACCAAGAGATTAGAGCGAGAAACCATATGACTTTAGATTGAGGGATCGAGTAACCTCTCTTGATGTCTCCAAAAGACCTTTTCTGGAGAAAATCTATGTTTGGGAGACTCTCGTAGGTCATCTAAATCCAAAAATCTCTCTTCAAACAATATGATAGACCCCCACAAGAAAACTGATATCCAGATATTACTCAAGCAATATCATGAATAATGAATCAAATCTAAAAAGGCATCCGATATATTTGTCGAAAAATGTGGTTTTCCAATATAAATAGGAAAATCCCTCGTCCAATTGAGATATTCTCATAATTCTACACTGACTACAGTTATATTTTTTTTACATTCTACTTTCAAACCAAATACTAATTTAAGTATCAGAGAGCCCATGCAAGGTCACCTGTGCCCCTAACTGATTTCTTCCTTGCAAGTCATTTGTAGAGTTTGATCGAGACACTCTCCCATGATAAGTAAATTTATTGTTGTATTTAGATAAACAGACTTTACATAAACAAAAAAAAAAAAAAAACCTTATGTTAGAGTGCATTATGCAAGTAATATATTCAAATCACTAAGACTTAAAGAATATATATATATATATATTTATATTTTCTGCAAAAAGAGAGTTTAGGAATGATTTAGAGGTCTAAAATTGTGGCACTCTTTTAGTTAAAGTGAAACAGTTATTGTTGGAATATTTTTAAAACATTTTTTGGAAAGTCATATCTATATGGTTAAATTAAATACTAATTATTTAATGGTCACAACTCTTCGAAAAAAGTAGTTAGATTATTTTTTTAACTAACAAGCATTACTTACCTTGATGTTATTATTTTTAAATTTATAATTATTTATTAAAGAATAGTTACTTGGTGATTATATTTTTGGTACATAGTAAAAAGGGTTATTTTAATAGAGAAAATGTTATTTGTACATCAATAACTACATCTTGAGTTACACACGCATGTGCAAATAACTAAAATACAGCTCACCAAAGACAGTAAGACGCATGACCAGAATACCCCTTACCCAAGATAGTGAGGCGATGCGGTGAAGGCGCAAGGAGTATTTTAGTCATTTGCACGCGTGTGTGTAATCTAAGGTATAGCCCACAATATACAAGTAATATGGTCCTTTTAATAGTTACACATATTTTTCATTAAGATAGTGTTTGTTAACTAATGTATAGACCAGAAAAGGTAAAATATGGAAAACATTCTAGAGTTTTGTTATTTTCAATGTATTTATTAAACTTATTTGACGACTCTTGAAAAAAAAGTCATCTTTCTTCTTATGTGACATTTTTCAAATATGTTTATCTCTCCTACCTTTCAGATAAATATATCTTAGATCTTACAAAAACAAATAACGTATATGTCCTCCGATGCATTTTAAAAAATTTAACAAACGGACAATTTAATAAAAATCTTGAAATGTTTCTCACATTTATCTTAATCATTCCATATTTTAGTCAAAAAAACATTCCAACCTTATCTTAATACATGTTATCTTACTTATTTTAATAAATGCTACCTAAATGGTATCATATTAGATAACTAATCACTTAATGTCCATGAAACTAATTGTGACACTTTAGAAAAGTTGAAAGCTATTCAAAAGGAGTATGAATAGTTAACTCTATAAATAAGGAGAGCAATTTTTACATACATACTTCTAAACCATCTTAAGGCGCATATATATATATAGAGAGAGAGAGAGAGAGAGAGAAGTTGGAATTAAGTAGCAGTCCATCCCAAAGCTTCAGAACCTTTAACAAGACATGAATTTAATTAATAAAATCATCAGTTTTACTTGCTTATAATTCCATACAACTCTCTATTTTTACTTATTTTAGTCTAAAAAATAGGCAATAAAAATTTGCAATATGTACTCATATTTAATAAAGAGGAAGAACAACTGTAAATGCTCTTTTAAGAGTCCATTTGACTGCTGCAATTTTAATTTTTAATTTTTGCTTTTAAAATTTTGTAAATAGCTAGCAAAGAAAATTTTAAAAATTTTCAAAAGCGAAGCAAAAAACTAAAAACAAAATTCAAGTCAAATGAGTCTTAAGAAAAGTAGATTAAATTGCTTTAAAATTGACCATACATATAAATATAGTTAGCCAAAAGTTAAGGAAAAGTTTGGAGACTGATTTAGAAAAAAAATAAAATTCAATAGTTAATTTGAGCCAAAAATATAAAATTTAGGAGGTGTATGATCAATTTACTTAATACCATTAGCATCGGAGAGGGTGTCGTAGTTAATTTTTAAAAGGTGAGAAATAGATTGACAAATTTTAAAGTTCCAAAAATCTTGTCCCACATGACTAAAGTTGAGGGATATATAGTTAATTTACTTGAAGAACAAAGAATTTTTTACTTTTTACAAAAAAAAAAAAAAAAAGCAGCTATGATAAAATATATATTTCTTATTTATTTTTAATATTAATAAGCACAATATGTTATCAAATATCATGTTTTGTCACAATCTAATATATTGAAAAAATAATACATCACAGCAACACCAAACACATCCATCATCAATTTATAAAATCCTTAAAAGGACCATACTATTGGTACCCCATGAGCTACACCTTAGGCTACACAATATATCATAAATGATAAAAATACTCCTCGCGCCTCACCGTGTCGCCTCACTGGCTTGCACTACCTTGCACCGCCTTAGGTAAAAGGTATTTTAGACATTTTAGCTATATTTGTGTAGATCAAGATGTAAGCCATGATCTACCAATAGTATTTTTTATTCTTAAAATACATAAAAGTCAATCATTCTAAAGATGGACCATATTATTTGTACTTCATGGGCTACACAATACATCATAAATGACAAGAATACTTTTCGCACCTTATCGTCTTGTGCTGTCTCACCGCTTCATGTCATTTCACCGTCCCATTTCATCACTCTAGATGAGGGATATTTTAACTATATTATGTACCTCATGGTGTAACTCATGGAGTATCAATAACATTTTTCTTCTAAAGATACAAAAAGTCAAGCATTTTAAAGGAATTCACATCTCTATATAGGGAGAGTAATTACTAATTAGAAAAACTAGAGAGATGTTTTTGTTTTCTTTTCTTTTCTTTTTTCTGAAAAAAGGCTCATAAGTTGGAGGGATTTCAGTTTTATAAAATATTTTTTAGTTCTTATGTTTACTTTTATATTTTAAAAAGTCATAACATTTATTTATAAAAAATATTAAAATGATATTTTATTGTTTATAATAATATAAAATCAAGAAGTTATAAAGCTGAGTGTTCAATATACCAAGGATTTGCTCAGTTATAGAAAATATTTCTTGTTTTTCAACTGAATAATTGAATCTCCTATTATAAAATCATAAATCTAATTTTCTAATTGAGTTTTTAATTTTTTTTAAAATAAATGCTATATCTTTTTGAAATTTAAAATGTTTAGATAACTTTAATTTTAAAATTTAACTTAAAAAATAAAAATTATTTTTTAAAACTAAATGAAACCTAAAACATGTTGATTTTTATGAGAAAGACTAAAGAACTCGATGGAAATAACTTTTGATTTAGGTCCGGCCAATATCTTAATTTAAATATGTTGTTGGATAACGGATTAAAAGATTTGGTTGAGATAAAGAAAATATGTAATGTGATTATAGTATTGTTGATATTTTAATAACGGATTAAAAGATTTGGTTGAGATAAAGAAAATATGTAATGTGATTATAGTATTGTTGATATTTTAATTTAATTACATGTTGTCATGTAGTTGAATTATGAATATATAATATATTTTTTATCTTAATTTTTAAATTTATAACAATAATAGTTGTATCGTATCCTCAATTTAAATACACGATCATATAAAATTAAAGTGTGATACCATATTAGTATACATTAATTTGAATCATCAGACCTTTTAAAGACGTAAATTGAGATTGAATGTTGGTGATTTAAACCACTCATACTAGTTTGCTTAATAGCTTTAATTTGACTAATCAACTGTGTTTAATTTTTAAGTCACGTAAAAATAAGTTAATCAATTTCTTAAATATTTATTTACTTCAACATCATTAATCTCTTATCTTATATTAAAAAAAAAAAGCCAATCCATTTCTATTGATCAAAAATATCAACTACAATAAAGAAAAAGATGACCTCATTGTCTATAGGACTAACATTTATGACACCTAGTAAGATGGGGACAAGGATTTGAACCCCTCTTGGATGAACATTTTATGATTCTCATATACCCACCATTTGTCAACCTGCCCATTTCATGAGAAACATTTGAACATTTCAACCTTACTCATATCTTAATTTGACTCTACTTAAAAAAAATTAAATAAATAAATAAGATACTGAAGCTACTCTTTTATTGTTATACTCTGTTTGGATTGCAAGGTTTTGGAAAGAGAGCTCAGAGATTTGGAAGACATTCTTGTGCTGTAGTATCTAGCCGAACAAAAAAGGGAGAAATATTTCATAATTGATTGTTTGAACAAATCAACCATCACACAATATTTTGAACTTTCATTTAAAATTTTATGTTTAAGTAATATTTATTAAAATGAGTAAGATAAAATTGAAATATTTTTTGAATCAAGAAATGAAATACTTAAAGATAAAATTAAGAAATATTTTAAAATTTTTATCAAACTATTTGTTAAATTTTTTAAGATGTACTGAAAAACATATACATCATTTTTTTTTACCTGTAAGATTTAATATATGTTTATCTTGAAGAAAGAATGAGAGATAAGCATGTCTAAAAAATAACAGATAAAAAATTACGTAACTTCTTTTTCAATAATTATCAAAAAAATTTAATAAATACATTAAAAATAAAAAAAGTCTAAAATACTTTTTATACATTAACTTTTTCGATTTATATCTTGATTAACAAACACTACCTTACTATATAGTTATCAAGAGGAGCAAATTTAGATATGTTAATAAATTCGTCCATTACAAAAACAAGGGGGTAGGCACAAGTTGCAACCCTCCCCCAGATCTGTCTTGTGGATCTGGCCCATTTAGGGAGAGGGGGACTGAAATGATTTATGAATCTAGGGGTCAGCCCTCCCCATATCCATTCTTAGAGCTGCCCTAGTTATTAATATAATATTACTCTTGGGTCATAAGTCTTATCCCAACTAAAAGACATCATTTTTTGCATTTGTATACAATGCAAGTAACATGCAAGGGTAAACTGCAAGGCCTAGAGCTAACAAACTTGTATACAGTCAGCCACAAGGTTTACAATCACAAGGACAACACGATAAACTGATTTAAAACTTCAACTCATCTCTAATTCAATATAAAGAAACAACAGCATATACATTATACCCAATTCTGAATGTGAAGATTATGACATAAGACCAACTTTGGCAACAAGAGAAGAGAGCCCTGCTGCATTGGTCTTCAAGCCCCTTGAACTGCCCCCGTCTGGCAAGCAAATCCCAGTTAACAACAGGGAACAAGAAAGCAAGCCAGTGTACTTATTTTCATCTCTTGCTTCAAAACTAAAACTCTTTAAAATAAATTCAGATTGCTCAATCCTCAGAATTGTGCTCTTCTACAGATGAACAGTTTTCCCGGTCTACACCCATTCACACCATGGGATGTAGTTCTAGGTTTATGCTTTTTTATAGGGATAAGGAACATTATTCTCCCCGATGTAGCAAAGAATTCACTTGAAGCATAGGGTTCCAATAAATGCCTCAGTACACCTGTGTCGGTGACTACAGTGACCCTACTTTTGGGAGTGGTGGGTAAGAACTTCAATCCAGGCACTTTTCTTTGGGTACGGAGGAAAAGACTCTCCATTACCGACTCTTCGTCCTACTACATGGGACACCTTACCATGTACCAGTAGCTTTTGGCACAGCTCTCACTATGTGGATATTAGAATCAAGTTAAAGGTTCAAGAGACCTGCAAGGAACATTAATACACCAATGAGAATAGGAGACGCATTGTTTGGATTATTAAAAAAAAAAAAAAAAAAAAAGAGTTGAAGTGGAATGGCTGATGGTTTTGAGTAACAACTCATTCTGAAAATGTAATTGAGAGCCGGGATAAACAATACATTAACTAATAAGCAAAATAGAATGAAAACTCTTGATTCATATCTATAAATGAATGGATAGGTGTCCATGTATGGACATCAAGTGTTTGAAATTATAGATCTGACCAAATCCGGAGATAGGCCACATCTCTAAGTAGATATAAATTCCAAACGTTTTAAAATTATAGAAGTTCAATAATGACACCAAGCTTGTCAAAAGTTATTAAGTTTAAATGGCAATAGAGGGTACCAGGCAGCACTATTCCAGCATTAGTTTGGTTGAACTTGACGGCTTAGGCTAATACCAAAATGCCCTTTTCAATAACGACATATGTTGATGCATGCATCTATCATGTAATTCGTAAGCAAGCATGATACATGAGAAATAATCCAGTCATGCACAAATTAAAACAGAAGATTTCTTCCGTCATATCAACAGAGAAAATGTGTCAGGTCTAACGGATCTGACAAGGATTTCTCAAAGATTCTGCAAGGAATTCTAGAGAATTGGCAGAAGTTTGGATCGAAAAGAGAGACAGAACGAGAGAGAGAAAGAGAAGGAAATTTAAGAGGGAAATTTTAGATTCAATTCATTCATATCCTTTTGGATGAGATCAGTCTCTATTTATACTGAGCTCTCTCAACAATTTGAAGTCTCCCGCCTAAGTACAACTTGCATCCTAACGGCCAGCGCCACTTGCAGTAGGCATGTGCGCATTAGTCATTCCGTTCCTACCCTCCCAAGTTACATTTAGTTATTTTAGGTGGTATATTTAGGTGAGTACATGACAAAATGATATCTAGGAATTGTATTATTCTTAAAGCTGCTTGTGCAAGGCAAAAATTAGAATACTACATAGTCAAACACATAGCACCTAGCTAACATTCGCTGTGTTCTTGCATTTATGTCATATGTGCAGTTGGGAGGAGTCTCTAACTATGAATGACTATTCATGTAGATTTGCTGGCTATACCATGAGTTCTAAGGCGATCATCCTTCAAAGGATACTAGAGGGAGGAATTCATCATAACTAAAATGGGCAACGGGAGAGGTGAATAACTGTATAACAGGGAGGGGTCAAATGAGTTTTGTCTGGATGTGGATCGAAATGGGAAACCATAAAGGGGGACCAGATCATCAACTGGATGGGATTCAGTGGAGGACCTGCGGTGATCTAAGTGGGTGAAGGCAAAGGCAAGTAAGTGCCAAACCCAGGAGTGGTTCAGTTTTGGCAGATTATGCACCCCAAGATTGCCAATTGGCAGGTCCCATACCAATGGGAGGGGACTCGCCTAAGGGGCCATGGTGATTGAAATGGGTAAAGGGAATATGAATGGTTGGCCAAACAGGAAGAAAGTGTTCGATTTTGGCCGGAGATGCATTGATGCATTGCAGGATCACTGACTGATTAGGGGGGACTTCACCAACTAAAAGGACTTCGGAGGACCTTCTAGTGACTACCAAAGGACAAGGGAGATGAGCAACAATGAACGGGGAGAGTGAGAGGGAAGGGCTGCCTATATTTTTTTTTCTTTTTTGGTGGGGGGGGGGGTGTTTGGACGCAGGTTTATTACCTGGCTTTTATTTTATTTTACTGGATTTCTTCTTTTGGCTAACTAATAGGATAGTTTTATAAGGAAGGCAAAATCATCATTTTGCTTGCCAGACTATTTTCTGGGCACATGGCCTGGGGAAAGGGAGAGGGACTATTTTGTCGCACCTTTGTGGGACAAGGGCTAGACAAGCCACCTATCAAATGCAGTTCAAATGTAATTACTTCCTTCTTCTTTTCCTGCACTAATTTTATTTTCATTCATAAAATGCAATTGGTTGAACATATAATTTACTGTGAATGGTTGGTTCTTTTAGCAGTACCTTTTAATCAGATTGAGCCACCAGCACTTAGCTAATGAAAACAGTGTTTCTTTGAAGCAATAAAATGAATCAACCCAGACTCATTAAACACGCTTCCTGAAGATGATCTTGTCCAATTCATTCTGCAAGCCAAACAAAGAATTTCAGTATCACATCTGATAAAATGTATTAAAGGACTACGAGAGATGGAAGGAACTATAAGATGAATACTCTTAAAATTGTAGTGGCAAAGGAGTTCAACATATGCAGTACTGATCTTCCTGGACCAGGATTCAGGTCATGTAGCTGACCATCTAAATTATAAACAAGTTAAATATTCTTCACTTTGACAATCTCTCATCTAAATATTCACGAGCTGAAAATAACAAATTTAAATCAAAATTAAAAAGACAAGTCAAGACACACACCTTCAGCATTGCAACTGTTCTGCCTCTATGATACATACAGTTCTTGTGACTCCATTGGAGACGACCAGTATGCCAAGAGTGATTCAACAGTTAGCCTACGAGTAGCACTAAGCATTGAGATAAAAAATCGACAACCATCAATTTTGTACTCCTCAAGAGGATTCCTGTGCCCAAAACTTCTCACATTCACCTGCATAAACACATTTCAAATAAGTCTTCCCAATTTGAAAGCTGAATATAGTCGAAGCCACAAAAATATACTCTTACAGCAGAACTGAGCCTGTTCATATTTACAAGATGATCCCTCCAGAAACAATCTAAAGTCTTCAGAAGCACTGTCCTCTGAATTCCACAAAACAGAAGAGAGAGAAAAAAAAAGTGCTTAAAATTTTCATAAAATAAGTAAATTGATGACCAGTCAATTTCCCAGTTGTTGCATCTGAAAGATACATGCACAATAAAGAAATAGGGACAAGAAGAATCTGGGACAAAAAGAATTTATCTAAATCCTCATTTTCCCAGATAGCCATGCTAGTCATTGGTTAGGTGTATGCAATTATGATAACAAATTTCATCGTGTTTAGGTAGACCAATAAAGAAATAGAATTCTTTTCTTGGCATCATTCTTGCAACTAATGCTAACCAAGAATCTAATCTGTCAACTAGGGAATCTGAAGGATGTTACCTCTATTTCTTTGACATATGCATCATCATAACCAGATTCTTTTACGATGTCCAAATAGGATGCAATTAAATAATCTCCTAGGTACTTCCGAAGAAGATTAACAGTCGGTTGGTACCTTCCATCTCTGCATTAGTCAGTGAGCCCACGACTCTTAAAAGAAATCATAAGAAATACAAAGCCAAAGTAATTGCTAGATTGTATTTAGAACATCAACTTAATAAGAAGGAACAAACTTAGTTGAATCATCAGAGCATATGGCAAGCCAACGTTTCAGCGAAGAGCTCTTCCTACGGATTCCTCTGAAGGTGTTCGGAGGTGATGGCAAGTTTGGAAGGTGGAAGTCAATGATATTTACAGATCTTAACTCGTGGAGATGTCTGACAGATTTCAGTAAAGCTTCGCCAGTAATTGCTGCAAAAGAGTCTGCACAAGATCCATTCCATGAGGATTTATATCCATCATTGAACACAAACTAATAATAAAATGAAATCACGGAACAAAATGATAATTTTAAAAGCTCACCTTCTAAAATCTTCCCAGCAATTGCTTTGAACTCTTTCAAGAGCTTGCTAAAATTCCACTTGCTTGGATGCTGTACCACAAAGATAAATTGATTCATGATCAGAAACCATAGACAACCATGTATTATACTCCAGGCTGCAATTGACAAGTACCTTCAGTGGATCAACATTTCCAAAAATGATTTCATCCACCACTGCTTGCATGTACCTATAAGTTACAAGTCAGTACATTCAAGATATAATGGAAGTCAAAGTCATATGCAATAGTAACTATAGCAGTTCATGGATATAATAATATACAATGGCGACTCTTTTAGAGGGGGGCAGTCCAGATATAAAGTTATAATCTGCATAATGATTATAGTTAAGTGTATTCATTAATAGAAAGCACAAGAAGAAGACCAAGAACAGTTGGGAGGCAGCAACAACACACAATACAAAATGCATGCTTCACAATGTGAATAGTATCCTATGAGTTAGAAAAGCATTATCCATATTTTAAACTCAAGGTTGTTAGCCAACCAGGCAGCATAAACACATTTCAAAGATACCGTGCCAGTGTCCACATGCACTAGTACTGGGCAAGGGCAAGAATTCACATGTACAAATTTTCTATCTACCTGAGCAATTCCGTGCTCACAAAAAACTAATATCCCACGTTTAAGACATTTTCATACATCTATATACTAGTAGATACACAAACACAATGATCACCATAAATGGCTACATGATTACTGAAATAAATTAGTTAATTGGGTAGGCTGCTTCCCCCCACACATATCAGGCTGGCTTGCAATTTATTAACAAGGGAGTTTGCCTCCAGGAAAGTAATATGTAATATATCCAAGACCTCCTCCACAGAGAGATTCCCATCACAAGGGTAAAAACATTAGTGTGTTACAAAATTACACTAAAGTGGCAATCAAGACAATATGTTGATAGGCAGCCCATAACATTCCCCTACCAAAGACCTAAGAAATAAGGGCAGAATAGGGATATTGAAATGGGAGAAGGCAAGTGGTGCATGTGCAGCAAACAAATTCAGTTAAGGGGTAGAATGGGAAGAGCAAAGAGGGGGAGGCATGTGAGGGCAACTGATTCCTTTAAATAGAGAAGCAAATAGAGTAGAAGGGGAGGATTTTTCTGGTGAATATAGAGGGAGAGCGTGGACCTCTCGAAAGTCCACTTTCTTTTCATTTTGTTAATTTCCAGCTTGTAGTTCCTTTCGATTATCAGTGTCCTAACATTTGATATCAGAGCGTGATCTATGGGGGGGTCTGTATCGAAGAGGGTGGGCGAGCTAGAGCGGAGGTTGGAGACTTGCTAGCAGCAAATACAAGGGAGGATGGATGGTTTGCAAGCGAGAATGGACTCACTAAAGAACGAGTTCCAGAAAATGCAAGGAATAGAGAAGAGTTTAGCAACGGTGCTAGAGCAATTTAACCTGCTGGCGAAGAAGTGGGGAGAGCAAGAGAGGGGACGAAAAGGCAGACGGGGCGAGGAGGACGTACTGGTGGACTCATCCTTTGCTCTAGGAGGATCGCCAGCACAGGGTGATCGTAGTCGTGAGGTCGGAATGGAGCACGAAGCTTTGGGGAGGCAAGATGGGAGAAGTCGGCAACTAGAGATGCCGATCTTCGAAGGTGGCGACCCTGATGGGTGGGTTTTCAGGGCTGAGAGATACTTCTCGGTGAAGGGGTTGACAGGCTGAGAAGATGGATACAACAGCTCTCTGTTTCGATGGGCCTACACTCGCCTGGTTTTAATGGGAACAAAGGCGACATAAAGTCAAGAGCTGGGAAGAGTTGAAGATCCATCCACGTAGACGATTTCGGTCTTCGCAGGAGGGATCATTGGAGGAGAGGCTCTTGGCCCTTAGGCAGGATGAATCCGTGCGGGAATATCGCCTCCTCTTTGAGACTTTGGCGGCTCCGATGGACGAAGCTTCAGAGGCCATACTGGAGGGCCTCTTTGTTAATGGGTTGAAGCCAGAAATTAGGGCAGAGGTTAGGGTGTTACAGCCATCGAGTCTAACGCAAATCATGGAGACAGCCCATGAATTGAAGAGAAGATTCACATACTCCAAGCCCAAGTTGGTCCTGGACAACTTGTGAACTCTACAACAGCTCCCTGTTCTTCACCTTGAGGACAAGGTGAGTTCCGTGGGGGGAGTATTGATAGGCAGCCCATAACATTCCCCTACCAAAGACCAAAGAAAGAAGGCGCAGAATAGGGATATTGAAATGGGAGAAGGCAAGTGGTGCATGTGCAACAAACAAATTCAGTTAAGGGGTAGAATGGGAAGAGCAAAGAGGGGGAGGCATATGAGGGCAATTGATTCCTCTAAATAGAGAAGCAAATAGAGTAGAAGGGGAGGATTTTTCTGGTGAATATAGAGGGAGAGCGTGGACCTCTCAAAAGTCCACTTTTCATTTTGTTAATTTCCAGCTTGTAGTTCCTTTCGATTATCAGTGTCCTAACATATGTCCACAATGCAAGAAACGTAAAATTAAAACATATCATCATGCAATTCCAGTGAGCTAAACATACCATAGAAAAAATCAAAAAATGAATAAGGATGCCAACATATCCAGTGGACAAGAAAGTACTTCCAGGTGTAAACAAAAACAGAGCTAGCTAATATTCATGTAAACAAAAAGAGGCACCATAAGTGACCGGTCTACTTGAACATGAGGTTTTAATCGAGTCAGTAAGAACTGGCACGGCACTCACTGGAATATGTGCTGGGAACAACTTTCAGAGTCACCTGTTAAAATTAATTGCCTAAGGTCATATACATGTCTTCTTTGCACCTGAAAGGAGAAAAATCAGATATTTAATTTTATTCTACAGCAATTTCAAACTTTGAAAAGCCAATGTCAAATCTGAAGATGTCATTTTCCCAATCTAAGGTAGTATTTAGACAATGCCTACGATAAAAACAATACAATAAGAAAAGAAGTAAGAAAAAAAAATCTCTACCGAAATCTAGATAAAAGTAATTCAGATAAATACATTTTTCATCCCCACAATTTCACATAAATCCTACTTCGCGCCCTATAGTTAACCCAACAGTCAGCCCCTTGCAGTTACATTCCTGCACAATATCGGCAAATGTGAAGCTCCATTAAATACCTTAACAGGAAAATGTCGTGCCACACCAGTGTAACTTTGACTAAATGAGGGAATGTGGCTTAAAATTTTGTTTATTGGGGAAAAAAAATAGAGGGCAAAGTGGAATTTAAGTGAAAATACAGGTGTACAACTACAAAGTGTATTTAATCTTTGGAAAAGCCATGCCTTCTATTACCATGTGAGCTGCACCTGATATTTTTCATTAGTGTACTTAATGAAGATTCACGTTGGGACCAATGAAGTGTAAGATTGTAATTCAAGGGGTTGACTATGGAATTTGACTGAATTAGGGGATAAAGTGGGATTTGGTTGGAAGAAATACAGTTCAAACTGTATTTGACCCAAAATATTCCTTAGCAAGGTAAAGTATAATTTTCGAAAAAGATTCTCATAAGTCCAAAAATTTTCTAAATAGGATAAACAAGGGTGAAATTAATTTGAGAGACAAGCAGGTCGCTGTAAGACGTACAAACAAGACATGCTATCTTCAAATACATACCTCTAGCACTTCATCGAACTCTACCAGGCTCTTTCTTATGCCAAAAAAGTACTTCTCCGCGTTAATTTGTAGAGCCAAAAGCTGAAATTTTTTTGTCATGGTTCAAGATTGTAGTACGATCACTTAACCACAATAAGAAAAAAAATGTAAAATATGTACCTGCTTTACAATTGCATCACCTTCAATTGGTATATCCTCATCGTTTGTGATCTTTGATATAAGTTTCACAGCCCATTCCGTGTCAAAATTGAACTTCTGAAACATCTCATCTTGCAAGCTGTCAGAGAGGTAATTTCAACTAGCTAAACCTTCAGATTGTGCATTAGCTAACAGTCGGAATATAAGGCATTTATGGATAAAGGTTATTGACAAATAAAGTTCATGTATTATGAACCCACCCCTTCTTTCTCCTGTTTCAACTGTTCTCCATCTCTCAGGAAAAAGCTGAAGCACCATAGTTTTTTGTTTCACCTGATTCTTTGCTTAAATTAAGGGAGGGAGGGAGGGAGGGAGAGAGAGAGATCCTTCTATGCAAAGTTGCAATGGAGGTCAGTTGTTATTAATTATTATCCTTGTCAGGCTACTAGTCATTCTAACTACATCCCCACTCCCGCCACCACCCCAAGCCCCAAAGCAGAACAAGGAGAAAGAGAAGAAAAAAGTGGCCCTTGAATACACCATTTGCATCAGTAAGCATTTAATCATGGACAATGCAATTCAAGGGTACTGTCTACCCAATTGGAGTTGCATATGCAAGAATCATTCTTCTTCAGCAATCAAAATCACTTCTTCAGCTGTTATCCTGTGGCACGGGAATTATGTGAAAGCTTCTTTACTTAAATTCAGTTTTACAAGCAGTCTCTTCATAGCATTTTTGAAGGCTTAAAAGTCTCTTTATGTTTGCAGTAAGACATCTTGGAGAAAAATCCTGCGTTCTATTCGGGTTAACAATTTGAAAATGGAAGTATGCATTTGAGATCCTTACCTTCAATGGCAGCTAATCATTTGTTTTGTTTAAAAGATACCTAAGAAGAAAAAAGACTTTAGAGCCTTGATTGGTATCATTTTAATTATGATTCCTATATGCCAAGCATAATTAGGTCACCACTACTGATGTGATTTTAGTTGAAGCATCAAATGGTGTTGTGTGGTCTAGCGGATAGGACGGCCACGTGCAGCAAACATCCGCTCTGCCCATGAGGCGCCCGATTACCTTTCTGCTGGAATATTGATCGTGTTGCACGATCAAATCTTGGCCATCCATCTTGACTTTATGAGGCTCTATCTCAGCTGTCCATAATTGTTATTAAACTCTCTCATCGGGATTTGAAGAGATAGAAGAAGAAAAAAAAGAAGGAAAAAAAGGGTGAGGGTTTTCTCGATCAGCCATGGGGGGTTTTGTGGGGTTCCTTCATCAGCTCTATAAATGCTCTATATAGTTTTCTTCTTTGTTCTCTAGTTCTATAGGAGTAGCCTCTAATCTATATTTGTGATTATTGGGGCGTTTTGATAGAGAACCATTGATGTACAGAGAGTGTTTGTGAGTTTTTGAGGGTGTAATCTCCGTTCTTCATTCATAGTGCAGTGAGCTCTTCTCACTAGAGCTCAACGTGAACATAGCCCTGTTTTGGGGTGAACCACGTTAAAACATTGGTCTCTCTTTTTATTCTGTTTTCAGTTTACAATTTATATTTTCTGTGTGTATGTGTAAGCATCCGACCATGAAGGTATGTTTTCGTGATTGAACTTGTTCTGGTTTTTCCCTAGAGTTTCACTTGTCTGTTCATAACAGTGGTATTAGAGCGCGATTGTTAAGATCGTCTCTTAGGGTTGCGAAGTTCAATCTGAAATTTTATTGAAATCTAGGGTTTCGTATGTCTGTGAGGTCTAAGGTTTTCTGAGAGTCCTTGTCAGCGGGTGTTTGTTGTGTGGGTCTTAGTCAATGTCTAGAGCCCCTTAGGTTACTTTCATGCAAGGCGAAGATGGCGTCTATTCGATTTGAAATCGGAACATTTGATGGCAAAGGTGATTTTAGAAGCTGGAAAAAGAAAATGAGTCTTTCTCTCTCATCATAAAGTGCTGATAGCACTTCACCTGGATGATCGAAAATGACCTACAGATCAACTTCCGAGGACCAATGAGATCAGAGAGGAGGCTTTTAATCTGATATTCCTCCATTTGGGTGACAGTGTAATCTGAAAGGTAAACGGTATGACTAACCCTCTTGACCTTTAGAATAAACTTGATTCTCTGTTTTCTGTTATGACTGCACCTAATTTAGTTTATTTGAAAGGCATGCTATTTAATTTTGTTGGACGAAATTCAAAGTTGAAGATTGATAAGGTCATCCAGCCATATAGATTGAATTAGTGTATCTAATAATTTAAAATTTGAATGTGTTTGTTTAGTTTTTAGGTTATCTCTATAATTTAGGAGATAGAACATCCTATCTCATCTCCTATTTTGTAGGAGAAAAGATAAGGATAGGTAGAGTATTTAACTTCTTGTTTTTCAGCATCTTAGAATTAATTCAAGCATTCTTTTTCTGCTTGTTTCATGGTATCAGAGCGCCTAGGTTAGGAAATTTTGTTTCTCTGCCCTTTTTTTTTTTTTGTTTCTTCAGTTTTTCCGAAAACCAAATCATGGCCGATTCAACCCAAAACCCTACCTTCATAGAAACTTCAGTCACCAGTTCCCCAAGTGTTGTTCACCATTCGACTCCTTCACAATCCGTTTCTAACATGTCCAATCATTCTATCGACAATCACCCACTACAAATTACTCACCATAAGTTAAATGGGAGTAATTTTAGGGAGTGGTTTCAATCGGTTTTATTGGTGATCAAGGGTAAAGGGAAAGTTAGATACTTGACTGGTGTGGCTCCAGCTCCTTCGCCAACAGATGCTTCCTATGGCATATGGGAGGCCAAAAATTCAACCATAATGGCATGGTTGATAAATTCCATGGAAATTAGGATTGGAAGGACATACCTCTTCCACAAAACAGCCAAGGAGATTTGGGATTCGGTGCAAGAGATGTATTCAGATTTGGAAAATTCATCTCAAAGTTTTGAGGTAAGGTCAGCCATAAGGAATACCAAACAAGGTAATCTAAGTGTTACAGATTATTTTAATACTTTGGTAGAGTTGTGGCATGAGATGGATTTGTTTTATACTATTACTTGGGAAAGTGCTGCTGATAGTGTTAAATATAATAAGATGATCGAAAAAGATCGAATTTTCGATTTTCTCCATGGACTTAACAGTGATCTAGATGAGGTACGTGGCAGGATCTTAGGCACTAAACCTCTGCCCAATTTAAGGGAAGTTTTTGCAGAAGTTAGAAGAGAAGAAAGCCGCCGAAAGGTTATGCTTCAATCAACAGCTAATTTGACTAACCAACATTCAGCCCTTGTTACTGTTAAGCAAGGGGATTTTGGTCAAAAATATTCTGGGAGAGAAAAGCAATGGTGTGATCATTGCAAAAGACCATACCACACCCGAGAGACTTGTTGGAAGATCCATGGCAAACCAGCTGATTGGAAACCAAGGAATAAATGAGAAGGCAGCAGATCAGCATATGTGACTGCTGCATCTGGCGAAGATGGGCCAAAATCAGGTGGAGAAAAAGGGGTAAAATCAGGCTTAAATCTAACAGAAGAACAGATAAAGACATTGTACAGGTTGCTTAGTCAAGGAACAAGTTTGGCTGATTCTTCTAATCCTCAATCTACAGCCTCTATTGCTTTACAAGGTAACCCTCACTGCTCTTTAGTATCAAAACAGATTCTTAAGGATGTATGGATAATAGATACAGGAGCATCTGACCATATGTCAACTTCCATGGAAGGTATGACTGAATATAGACCATGTAGAAAGTAGATTGAGATTTCTATGGCTGATGGTTCTACCTCTCCTGCTTTGGGTCTTGGTAAAGTGTGTGTTTCAAAGTTAAAACTTGATTCAGTTCTATATGTTCTAGGATTAAGTCACAACTTGTTATCTGTAAGTAGGATTACAAGTGACATGAATTGCAAAGTAATATTCTTTCCATCCTACTGTTTATTTCAGGACCAAGCCTCTGGGATGATGATTGGTAGTGCTGAAGCTAGGGATGGCCTCTATTGGTTGCCTGGGAACTCATTAGAAGCTACTCATCCAAATAAATTTGTTTTCAATGTTAACGCCAATGCCAAAGCTATGTTATGGCATAAGCAGTTAGGACATCCTAGTTTCACTTACCTTAAATTTTTGTATCCCCAATTCTTCATTAATAAAGATCACATTTTTTCATGTGAAAACTGCACTCTTGCAAAACAGTCTAAGGTCCATCATTCCATCCAATATTACAAACCCCCATCTCCATTCCATCTAATCCATAGTGATATTTGGGCCCCCTCTAAATTGCCAAATATTTCAGGTTCTAGGTGGTTCATAACTTTCATAGATGACCACTCTAGAACATGTTGGGTGTACCTTATGAAGGAGAAATCCGAAGCTAGTGGTATCGTCAAACGATTTCATCAATTTGTTGTGAATATGTTCCAAGCTTCAATTCACATCCTTAGGACTGACAATGAAAGGGAATATTTTTCTCATGATCTAACCAATTACTTGCTTGACCATGGGATTTTACATCAAAGCTCTTGCCCTTACACACCACAACAAAATGGTGTGGTCGAACGGAAAAATAGGCATCTCTTAGAAGTTGCAAGAGCAATGATGTTCACAACCCATGTCCCTCATTCCTATTGGGGGGAGGCGGTTCTTACAGCAGCTTTTCTTATAAACCGCCTACCCTCCAAGACCTTGAGCTTCAAAACCCCCATTGATACCCTTTGTGCCTTATATCCTCATGCTCCTTTTCTCCACTCCCTTCCGCCTAAAGTATTTGGCTGTGTTGCTTATGTTCACAATCACAGTCCCTCTCGTACTAAGCTTGATCCCAAGGCTTTAAAATGCCTTTTCATTGGATATTCTCCTACCCAAAAAGGATACAAATGTTACAGCCCTATGAATCGAAAATACTATATTTCCTCCGATGTTACATTCTATGAGGATATTCCCTACTATCAATCCAAATCACCTATGGATCCTCCCACTCATCCACTTTCTCCTCCCACTCTTTCACTGCCAGTGTATTATCAAGGGGGAGAAATGATTAAAACCTCTGATAACACACTAACAGTGACTTCTACAACAGCAGATACAGCTCCAGCAATCCATGAATTAACAACTGATTCTAACACAGCAGCTGGCCATTGTTCTAGTCAGCACAATACCACACCACCAGCTGACCCTCTGCTTGTTTATTCCCGACGACCAAAAGACCAAACTAAGCTACAGCAGTGTCAATCATCTCTACCAACAGCTGCTGGTCCTTCAAAAGATGCATATAGGACTGAAGAAGAATGTCTAAAAGACAGCCCTGAAGCAAGGGAAACTCTCAGCAAGGAGCATGACACTAGCAGTGATGCAGCACCAGAGGACGGACTAGATTGGACAATGCCCATAGGTCTACGAAAGGGGGTAAGATCATGTGCAAAATACCCACTGAAAAATCATTTGACCTATGCTAAGTTGTCTCCTAAATTCAGAGGGTTTATTGCTAAAGTTGACAATATAGTTATTCCAAAAGATATCCAAGGAGCAATGCAAGATCCTAAATGGAAAGCAGCGGTTATGGAGGAAATGAAGGCCCTAGTGGAAAATGGCACTTGGGAAATAGCAAGGAGACCTTTAGACAAGAAGATAGTTGGATGCCGATGGGTATTTGCTGTGAAGCACAATGCTGATTGTGGTATTGAAAGGTATAAAGCCCGGTTGGTGGCCCAAGGATTCACTCAAACATATGGGATAGATTATGAGGAGACTTTTGCATCTGTGGCTAAATTGAATTCTATCCGGGTAATTCTTTCTATTGCAGTAAATTTAGATTGGCCACTATTTCAGTTTGATATTAAGAATGCATTTCTTAATGGAGACTTAGATGAGGAAATATATATGAGGATCCCACCTGGTTTTGAAGAGGAGGTTGGCATAGGAAATGTGTGCAAGTTGAGAAAATCTCTATATGGATTAAAGCAGTCACCTAGGGCATGGTTCAAAAAATTCAGTATGACCTTAATCCAATTTGGGTATCAACAAGGATAAGTTGATCATACGTTGTTTGTGAAAACCACAGAATATGGGAAGAAATCTATTCTAATTGTTTATGTTGATGATATCATTGTAACAGGTGATGATCTACAAGAAATTGAAACTTTAAAGGGGCAGCTGAAGGCAGAATTTGAAGTCAAAGATCTTGGGTTTATGAAATACTTCTTGGGTATGGAAGTGGCTAGAAGTCAAGAAGGGTTATTTATATCACAGAGAAAGTACACCTTGGATTTACTAAAGGACACCGGAATGTTGGCATGCAGACCTACTGGCACTCCACTAGACAAGGGCTAGAAATCTAGAGAAGAAGAGGGTGATACTCCTGTAGACAAGGAAAGGTACCAACGCTTGGTGGGAAGGCTAATTTATTTGTCTTTGACTCGGCCTGACATTGCCTATCCAGTAAGTAAAATACGTCAATATATGCACTCTCCCACACAAAGACATATGGATGCAGTATTTCATGTACTAAGGTATCTTAAAGGAACACCTAGAAAAGGATTAATGTTTCGAAAAACAAAAGAAAAGGGCATTGAAGGATTTGTGGATGCAGATTGGGCAGGCTCAAATGAGGATAGCAGGTCAACAACGGGATATTGTACCAAGGTATGGGGAAATGTTGTGACATGGAGAAGCAAAAAACAATCTGTGGTGGCCTGTAGCAGTGCTGAGGCAGAGTTTTGAGCAATAGCTCAAGGAATATGTGAAGTGATATGGTTAGAGAGGCTATTGAAGGGCCTAAAGATACTCTTGGCTCAACCTACAAGGGTCTACAGTGATAGTAAGTCGGCAATATGCATAGTTAAAAATCCTGTTCAACATGATTGCATGAAGCATGTGAGGATAGACAGAAGTTTTATAAAACGAGAAATTGAAAGAGGGATAGTCTTGTCTTATATTTCCACCAAAGATCAAGTAGCAGATGTGTTCACAAAAGCTATGATGAGACCAGGATTCGAATTTCTGATTGGCAAGCTGGGAATGACGTGCATCTACTCCACAGCTTGAGGGGGAGTGTTGGACAAAATTCAAAGTTGAAGATTGATAAGGTCATCCAACCATATAGATTGAATTAGTGTACCTTATAATTTAAAGTTTGAATGTGTTTGTTTAGTTTTTAGGTTATCTCTATAATTTAGGAGATAGTATTTCCTAAATTTTAGGAGATAGAACATCCTATCTCATCTCCTATTTTGTAGGAGAAAAGATAAGGATAGGTAGAGTATTTAACTTCTTGTTTTTCAGCATCTCAGAATTAATTCAAGCATTCTTTTTCTGCTTGTTTCAAATTTTAAAATGAATACCTCTAAAACTATGAATGAAAACATAGATGAATTTACTAGACTTGCATTATTATTAAGAGGTACTGATCAAGCATTAGGTAACACTAGTGAAGCTATGATTCTGTTGAATTCTTTACCTAATGACTATGATGATGTTGTTAAGCATGCTTTAAGATATATTGGTATTGTACCTAGTTTGGATCTTGTAATTTCTAGCATTAAGGCTAGGGAATTTGAATTAAGCACATCAAAGAAATTAGCAAATAACCTGTTTGTAAAGGGTAAAAATGAGAAAAGACATATTATAGCAAACACTGATCAATCTGGTGGGTCAGGGCAAAGGGTAAAGAAATAAAAGAAGGGAAAATAAAAATAGAAATGTTATCACTGTGGAAAGGAGGGGCATATTAAAAAGTATTGCTATGATTTTATCAGAAAACAAAAACAAGGGGGAAATGTGACCACAATTGCTAATAACTCAAATTGTTTAGCTAAAGTGCTTACTGTTTCTAATTTCTCTATTGATAATGAATGGATTATGGACTCTGGTTGCTCATTTCATATGTGTCCTAACATTGATTGGTTTCAAAATTTTAACAACAGAGAAATTGGAACTATTTACATGGGTAACAACCACTCTTGTAGTGTTCAAGGCATAGGTAACATATCATTTAAATTGCGTGATAACAAAACAAGAACTCTCACTGATGTAAGATATGTACTTGATTTAAAAAGAAACTTGATTTCACTTGGTACCTTAGATGAGTTAGGATTTTCTTATAGAGCAAAAAATGGTTTTATGCATGTGTTTAAAGGAAATGATTTAATCCTAACTAGTGCTAAGAAAAATGACTTATATATTTAGAATGGTTGTTATTTTTCCTTTGTTAACATGCATTTTGCCTGCATTGCTAATACTGATAAGACAAAACTATGGCACTTGAGGCTTGGTCATATGAACCTGAAAGGTCTTCAGGTAGTGTCAAACCAAGGCTACCTTGGATTAATGCATGTTGGGACCCTTGATTTCTGAGCCATGTGTTCTAGGCAAGCAACATAGGCTGAGCTTCCATAAAAGAACTCACCTGGGGAAGGCATGCCTAGAATACCTACATGCAAACCTATGGGGACCTTCTCAAGTTCCTACTCATGGTGGTAACAGGTATTTTCTATCTATTGTACATGATTTTACTAGGAATGTCTGGGTATTTCTATTAAAAACTAAAGATCAGACTTTAGAGAAGTTTAAAACTTGGAAGACCATAGTGGAAAACCAAACAGATAGAAAAATTAAAATCTTAAGAACAGACAATAGTCTAGAGTTTTGCAGTAGAGAATTTGATGAATTTTGTAATACTCAAGGAATACTTAGGCACAGAACAATTAGGAATACACTCCAACAAAATGGTGTAGCTGAAAGAATGAATCGAACCCTACTTGAAAAAGTTAAGTGCCTTTTACTGACCTCTAATATGCCTAAATCCTTTTGAGGTGAGGCTCTCTCAATTGCTGCTCACCTAGTAAATAGAAACCCTTCAACTGCTTTAAATCTTAAATGCCTTTAAGAAAAATGGACCGGTAGGAAATTAAATCTAAATTACCTAAGAGTGTTTGGTTGTGAAGCTTATGCTCACAAGTCTGAAGGAAAATTAGAACCTAGGTCCACAAAGTGTGTGTTAGTTGGTTACCAAGAAAGGACCAAAGGCTATAGACTATGGGAAAGACAATCTGGTGGAGTAAAAATTCTTATAAGTAGAGATGTCATATTTAATGAAGCCATTTTCCCTTGTAAATCTCTAAATACAGAAGAAACCAACACTCTGAAAAATTCAGATGATTGTGTCATTTTAGGAGGCTCTCAAGTTGAGGTGGAGCAAACTGTAGGAAACAACAACCTGCCAGTTGCTCCTGCCACATTAAAACCTAACCAAGAAGGAGTTCCCTTGCCTATGTCCAATGAGAATCATACCTCTGATCATGATGATGATCAAGAGGAACAAGAAGATGACTCTAAGATTGAGGTGGAGGATCATGACTCACCTCAAAACTTCAGTGACTATCAATTAGCCCGTGACAAAAGCAGGAGGGTTATTAGACCTTCTGCAAGGTATGCCAATTTAGATTTGGTTTACTGTGCTTTAGTTGCAGGGATAGAATTAAGGAGTGGTGACCATCCACATATGTTAAGGCTATTAGCTCCAAGGAATGCAACAAGTGGCAACAAGCCATGGATGAGGAAATGACCTCACTTAAGGCAAATGGTACCTGGGAATTGGTCCCTCGACCTCAAAAGCAAAAACTAATCCAGTGCAAATGGTTGTACAAACTAAAGAAAAATATGTCTCCCACTGACCCAATTAGATATAAAGTCAGACTAGTGGCTAAGGGGTTTACACAAAGAGAGAGTATAGACTACAATGAAATTTTTTCATCTGTAGTTAAATTTAAAACAATCCTCATGATGCTTGTTGTTGTTGTTTAATTTGATCTAGAACTAGAACAATTAGACGTTAAAACAACATTCTTGCATGGTGACCTAGAAGAGAAGATTTATATGGTTCAACCAACTGGATATATTGACCCTGTTAAGCCTGAGCATGTTTGTTTATTGGAAAAATCTTTGTATGGCTTAAAGCAATCCTCAAGACAATGGTATAAAAAATTTGACAGCTTTGTTCTAGGGATTGGATTTGTTAGGAGTCAATATGATAACTACTTTTATTTCATGCTCTCGAATGTCCCTATTTACCTATGGTTATATGTAGATGATATTCTGTTAATTAGCAAGTCTAAGTCAAAGATCAGTGAATTAAAAACAATGTTAAATACAAACTTTGATATGAAAGACTTAGGACTTGCTAAGAAAATTTTAGGAATGACAATAGAAAGGGATAGAAGTAAACTCAACTTAAAAATTCATCAGCATGACTATCTAGTAAAAGCTGTTCACAAATTTGGCATGCATAATTGTAAGCCTGTTAGTGTTCCATTAGCTAGACATTTTGTTCTAACTAAATCTCAAAGCCCTAAATCTAACTCAGAAATTGTTAAAATGGAAAATGTTCTATATTCTAATGCAATTGGAACCATTATGTACACAATGATTAGTACCAGGCCTGACCTTGCATATGCAATTTCCTCTCTTAGTAGATTCATGTCAAATCCTGGAAACTACATTGGGATGCACTGAAATATTTGCTAAGATATATAAATGGTTCTATAAACATTGGTCTGAGTTATAAGAAGAGATATGATACACTTGATCTTGTTGGTTTCGTAGATTCTGATTTTGTAGGAGAAAGAGAGACAAGGAAGTCTACCATTGCCCTGTTTTTCACTTTGGGAGGAAACTGCATCAGCTGGGAATCACAGTTGCAACCTCTGGTTGCACTGTCTTCTACTGAGGCAGAATACATGACTGTGACTGATGCCTTCGAAGAGGCCATATGGCTTCAAATCCTTCTAAAGGAGATCCATTTGCTTCAAAGCAAAGTGGTGGTATTCTCAGACAGTCAAAGTGCCATTCACTTGTCCAAGAATTTGGTGTACCATGAACGAACAAAACATGTGGATGTAAGGTATCATTATGTAAGAGATTTGGTAGCTAATGGCACTGTGAACATTCTGAAGGTGCCTATAGAAAGTAATCCAACACATTCTGAAGGTATCATTATGTCGACTGCAACCAAGTTCAAGGATTGCTTGGACTTGCTGCATGTAGGAGTTGGTTGATCAAACAACCAACAATAGCAGTGAAGGTGAGAATTGAAACATGCTGCATTTTTATGAGAATGTGACTTCACCCATTGTTTGATGCTTCAAGGTGGAGATTGATGTGATTTTAGTTCAAGCATCAAACGGTGTCGTGTGGTCTAGCGGATAGGATGGCCACGTGCAACAACCGCAAGCTGCCATGTGGCACTTGCAGGATGGTCACACGCGGCAACCATTCGCTCTGTCCATGAGGCGCCCGATCACCTTTCTGTTGGAATATTGATCGTGTTGCACGATCAAATCGCGGCCATCCATCTTGACTTTATGAGGCTCTATCTCAACCGTCTAGAATTGCTATTAAACTCTCTCATCGGGATTTGAAGCGATAGAAGAGGGAAAAAAAGGGTGAGGGTTTTCTCAATCGACCAAGGGGGGTTTTGTGGGGTTCCTTTGTTAGCTCTGTAAATACTCTGTATAGTTTTCTTCTTTGTTCTCTGGTTCTATAGGAGTAGCCTCTAATCTGTATTTGTGATTATTGAGGCATTTTGATAGATAACCATTGATGTACAAAGAGTGTTTGTGAGTTTTTGAGGGTGTAATTTCCGTTCTTCATTTATAGTGCAGTGAACTCTTCTCACCGGAGCTCAACGTGGACATAACCCTGTTTTGGGGTGAACCACGATAAAACCTTGGCCTCTCCTTTTATTCTGTTTTTAGTTTACGATTTATATTTTCTATGTGTATGTTTGTGTAAGCTTTCGGCCATGAAGGTATGTTTTCATGATTGAACTTGCTCTGGTTTTTCCCTAGAGTTTTACTTGTCTATTCGTAACAACTACAATGTTGAAATTAAGTTGGCATTCTACAGTTGGCTGGCCTCATGAACACCATTTGTAAAATGTTTTAACCAATTTTAAAGAAGGCATGTTATCAGATAGTAATTTGCACTATACAGAAAGAATGAATGGGAAGGTTTGAATTACATATGACCTTTTCTCCCCTTCTCAATTGGCTTCCTTATTGGACATCTAGTCCTTTGGCAGCTCCAATTTGAGTAAAACAAAACCTTCATGCAGTACATTATGTACATTGTCGAAAGATAAGGAGCTTATTTTCCCTATTTTATTAGGTTTATCCAATGGGTTTATGTCTCATTGTTTTATCTTTAATTTGATGGTTATTTTTTGGTTATTCTTATCTGGTTGTTATGGTCAAAGGGAACCGAGTCTTGGTCCTTATCTTTTTGTTTGTTTTCAGATTAAGTGGGTAGATAGTGTGTCCAAGTTTTCAGGGAGTGGGTTGTTAACCCTTAAAACTGTATATATTGAGTCATATTTTGCTGGAAAGATATATGATTTTTCTTGCCTAAGTTTTAACATACATTAAGGCGGTGTGAACCAAAAGGAGAAAAAGAATTCATATTGCTGGCCACAAATAGTAAGGATTAAGGTCTACAGAGGTTAGTATATACCTTATGGTTTAGAAAACAGACTGTCCTATGCTATTATTTCTCGTGAAGATTACATTTAAGGGTCAATTTGAGATAAATATCAAGAATTCATACCTCACCATAAACCGGGTTGATCCAGGATCCCCTTGCCTTCCTGCTCTGCCACGGAGCTTCAAGAAAAGATAACAATTTTGAAACTATAAGAATGTATAAAATGGAGAAATAAAGCAAAGAAAAAAAGCGATATGCTAAGGAAAAAAACTAAAACCTTTTCATTATCAATATACATTCTCTTGCAACTTATCATCAAAAATAACAATAATATCTCACACGTGGCCTAAATAATTATTGTAAAAGACAATTATTATTATCACTGTCAGGCCCTCTAGGCTTGACAGGTAATTTTGAGTAGATTTTAGGAACTTTGGGAGAAAAGGATGCAAAGAGGGAGAGAAGAACAGAGGGATTCAGGAGAAAGAGAAGAATCAAGAGAGAGAATTCTGTTTCAGAGAATATGCTTTTTTTGTACCATTCTCATTCTGTTAGGATAGCTTTTATAGCTATTCCTTGGCACAAAATAACCACCAAGGTACAACTTAAGTAGTAGTCTAGGTACAATAGCATAACAACCTTACATTGTATAAGCAATAGACAGAATGACCCCTATCAAAACCCTAGGGTCCTGACAAGAAATGGAAAGGAACTGAACTGCTTGAGCAAATCAGGGAGGTATTCCTAGGTGTTGTCCGGATGGAGGTGAGCCCATTGTACAACCACTTGAGTGATAGGGGCCCCTTGGTTGTGAATTACCCGCTTATCCAAGATGAGGGCTGGTTCCACTGGTGGGGAAGCATTGGATACATAGGCAGGTAAAGTAGGATCAACTGGTTGGGTACCCGCTGATTTCTTGAGCAAGGAGACATGAAATACAGGATGTGTGTGAGAATTGGCAGGCAGTTCGAGCTTATAAGCTGCAGTCCCAAATTTCGCCACAATGGGAAAGGGACCAAAAAAGTTAGGACTTAGTTTAGAAACTGGTCTGTGAGTAATAGCCCTTTGGTGGGGATGTCTTAACTTCAAATAAACTTGATCACCCACTGAGAACTCCCTTTCACTTCGCCTGCGATCAGAAAATTGTTTCATCCGGTTCTAAGCCGTGGCCAACTCCCTGCAAAGCACCTGTAAAACCTCCTGTGGTTGCTGTAAATGGTCATCTACAACGGCTACAGATGTGGATTCTAAGGTGGCTGGCAGCAGTGGTGGTTTATAACCATACAAGGCCTGAAAAGGGGATATTTTGATGGAGCTACTGTAACATGAATTATACCACCACTGTGCTAAGGATAACCACTTGTGTCACGCCTGAGGCTATATAAAACAAAAGCATCGTAGATACATTTCTAGGCACTGATTTACCCGTTTCGTTTGGCCGTCAGTTTTCGGATGATACACAATAGACATATGTAGTTTGACAACCAAGGACTTATCAACTCGAATATTCAAGTTGCCGAGTACAGTTGAGAGAAAGACACCCCCAAAGTGTTCAAGGAGGTGGGGCGAAGGCTTTGTAGACTATGCAATGAAATGGAGTAGACTGAAGTTAGAAATAAGGAAGGTCAGGAATGAAACTCTTCTCTATACTCGATAGCAAGGTGAAAGAAAAGGACTTTTCCAATGGAGACACTGACAGAGAACACATATGGTACCTCCTAGGAGTCGAGGTGGAATTTTTTGGTGGGCTGGCTTAAAAGAAGCCCCAATTGCAATAGGAGTAGCTACTTCTTTCATAGCTTAAATGATAGCTTCCGATCCTAAATCTCCATAAATCGATATGCCTGGTTAAGGTGACCAGCTTTGTTTGTGCGACAATCGCAAGTAAAGGTACTCTGGATTTGTTATAACGCCACCATTTCACAATAACTATTTTTCAAGAAAGCTAGAACCAGTTATTGCCATAGCAAACTGGTGAAGACCTTGTCTCTATCAGTGACTGGTCTGAGGCATCCCATGCAAACTAATCACCGAATCCAAAAATACTCTTGCCACCTCCTGCGCTGAAAAGGGGTGAGACAGGTCTATAAAATGGGAAAACTTAATGAATCGGTCTACGACCACAAGGATACAGTTCTTGCCTTCGGATTTTGGTAGTCCTTCTATAAAATCCATGGATAGGCATACCCAAGCTTGTGCCGGTCTTTCCAAAGGCTGTAGTAACCCTGGTGTTGGCACTGTTACATGTTTACAGTGCTGGCACACCTCACAGGACAGCACATACTCCATCACACTCCTCTTTAAGTATGGTCAATAAAACAGTTGCTTTACCTTGTGATAAGTATTTCATATGCCCGAGTGCCCACCCACTAGTGACTCATGCAAAGCTTGCAGAATTTTTTACTTCAACTGTTCACAATCCTCTATTACTATTTGTTGAATAATCCACAGAATTATAAAACGAGTGCCTAAGTCAGCTTTCTAAAATCAGAACTGATCCTATCCTCTACATTTAGAAAGCAGTCCAGTTTTAGAGATTTTCTAATTTTATTTTGTATCTCTTGTTTCCTTGTACAGTGTATAATGCGTCTTTCCATTCTTTGTAGCTTTCCTAAACGTGTAATTCTCATCCCTATTAATAAGGAATGTAGTACCACGCATAATCAAGAAAATACTGTGACTTATTCTTATTTTCTTCTACATTCCTTAGCCTATTTTGTACCTTAGAATATGTCCAGTTTTAGTTAGAATATGTCCAGTTTTAGTGAGCATTCATTGCCTCAATTTTTCCTCTTGTGAGCCTTCATTGCCATGATCCCTCCTTTGTTTGTTCTTATCTTGTTTTCTAGAGCTATATCTCCCTATAATGTCAAAGATTTCTAAAATCGCTTCTCCTATGTCAACAAGAGAAGCGATGCCTATTAAATAGACTGTTAGTGGAGCTTCAACTAGCGAGCTATCGGGAATGCACCACTCCTATCGACTGGATGGTGGAAACTATCTTTAGTGGTTCCAATTGGTGAAGACTTTTTTGAAGGATCGAGGGAAAATAGCCCATCTCATTGGACTAGCACCTAAGGCGACAGATCCAAATGTTGCTACCAGGGATGTGGAGGATTCGATGTTGATGTCCTGGTTGTAGAGTGCCATCCTTCCACAGGTAAGTAAAAACTATTTGTTTTTATCTACCTCTAGAGACATTTGGGAAACGGTGAAGAGGACATATTCTAAGGTACAAGATGCATCGGTTGTGTATGAGATTAAGACTAAAATCAGTAGTACAAAGCAAAGGGCTTTAACTGTAACTGAATATTACAACTAAAATAATGGTTTTTGGCTGGAATTAGACCACTATCAAGATATAAAAATGGTGTGTAGTGAGGATGCCATCATCCTAACCTCTATACTGGAGAGAGATAGGATAGTGGAGTTTTTGGTAGGACTAAACCCCGAGTTTGATCAAGGGCGGGCTCAAATACTTAGCAAGGAAAAAATGCCATTACTAAATGGAGTCTATTTTATAGTGAGAGGTGAAGAACACAGAAGGGCAGCCATGTTTTCTGATCATAGCATGGAGGGATCGACTATGGTAACTAATAAGGTGCAGGGTACATGGATGAAGCCTTTGCAAGACAGAGATCAATCCTCATCAAAGCAGACAAAGGAGGGGCTTTGGTGCTCTTATTGCAAAAAGCCTAGGCATACAAGAGACACATGCTTTAAATTGTATGGTAAAGAGGAAGTACTAAGCAAAATGGGAGGTTTCAAGAACTTATAGCTAAAGAATTAGGGAAAAGCCTATGTCTCCACCAAAGACATAGAGAAGCCAATTGAAAAGGCCGACTCAACTGCCTCCTCAAACCTAGGAGAATTGAATGTAGAAGAGATTGAGAAGTTGAAGTCTTTCCTAAAGACTCTCCAAGGTGAATGTTCTTTAACTCAAGCAAGTATATGCCTTAATTCTGAGCTCTCAATTGCCTTGCATACAACTAGGAATGAACTATGGATTTTAGATTTTAGAGCCATTGATCACATGTCACCTAATTTGAAAGTTTTTGAAACCTATGAACCAATAACCAACTCCAGAAAAATCACAATTGCTAATGGCTAAGTTGTTCCTATAGTTGGGCAAGGAAATGTATGTTTGAACCCATCTTTACCTGCCCAACACGTCCTCTATGTACCTAGCCTTTCCACCAATCTACTTTCAGTTTACAAGCTTACCTAAGTCTTAATTACCGTGTGATTTTCTCACCTCATGGTTGTGTGTTTTAGGATTTAGCAACAAGGATGATTGGTGTTGTTAAGGCACTGAATGGGCTATACTACCTACAAAGGAGCAATGAGTCACCTGCAGGAGATCATTCTCGCCTTACCCACTCCCCCCTACTCACTTCTACTCAGTTAGCCATATGGCTTCAGCATTTTAGATTAGGGCACCCACCTTTTACTTTATTAAAGACCATGTTCCCAAATCTATTTAAAGGTGTTGATGTCAATTCTTTTCACTGTGATGTGTGTGAGTTATCCAAACACCATCGAGTACCTTATGTTATTAGTAATAAACTTTCTTTGTTTCCTTTCTCCTTAGTACATTCCGATGTGTGGGGGCTTCTAGAGTTCCCAATTGTTTTGGGGCTCAATGGTTTGTATCGTTTATTAATGACTACATTAGGATGACGTGTGTATATTTACTCAAAGACAAAGCAACCATCAGCAGCATCCTACCCTTGTTTTATAGAATGATTTTCACTCAATTTGGGTTCTTTATAAAAAAATTAAGAACCCGCTTGTGTTGAAACCCCCCAACAAAATGAAGTTGCTGAGAGAAAGATGAGGAATCTCCTAAATGTTGATAGAGCTCTCTTGCACCAACATTAAGTTCCTAAATCTTTTTGGGGTGAGGCAGTACTAACTACAACCTATTTAATCAATAGAGTTCCCTCAAGAGTTCTAGATTAGCTTACCCCATTTCAGTGTCTTTCTTCCTACTTCCCAGAAATTGATTTTCATACCTCTCTTCCTCTTAAGGTATTCGGGTGTGTAGATTTTGTTCCTATCTTTAAACATCACAGGGATAAGTTTGACCCTCAAGCCCTTAGGTGTGTCTTTTTGGGGTATTCTCCCACCCAAAAAGGGTATAAGTGCTACCATCATCCTACTCGAAAGATTCTTATGTCTAAGGATGTAACTTTTGTGGAGAATTAATCTTTTTTCTAGTCTCCTAATTCTAATCCTAAGGGGGAGATTGCAACTAATGATCAAGATTTACCTATCCTAGAAGTGTCTTAGCCATGTCAGCCACATTCTTCTCCCAATTCCTCAACTTTAACTACTCCTCTTAATCCAAAGACAGCAGAATTAGGAGACTTGCAAACATTTTATTCCCCACTCTCTGTTCAGCCCAAAATATCTCATGTCAGGTTCAAGGGCTTACCATACGTGTACAAGAGGAAGGAACAACCCAATCCATGTGCTAAGCAGGGCCATCATCCATCTCTCGGTTAGGTTTGGAACTCACTCAGCCCTCTAATGTTTTTCACCTTATTGAGTGTTCTAATCCTATACATTCTGATTTGGATTTGTCTATTACTGTTAGAAAAGGTGTTAGGAGCTACACACAGCACCCTATAGCCCAATTCATTTCTTATCACAGGATTTCCCCAAATCAAAAGAGTTTTCTAACCTCTCTTGATTCCATAGCTATTCATAATACTGTAGAAGAGGCATTACAAAATCAGAATTGGGTACAAGCTACGCATGAGGAAATGAGGGCCTTAGAGAAAAATCAAACATGGGAAATGGTGTCTAGAGCAAAAGGAGTTCAACTTGTAGGGTGCAGATGGGTGTTTAATGTGAAGTATAATGCTGATGGAACGTTGGAAAGACACAAAACCTGATTGGTAGCCAAGGTCTATACTCAAACTTATGGCATATATTACTTGGAGACTTTTGCACCCATGGTTAACATGACTATAGTGAGGATTCTACTATCTTTGGCTAGCTATTATGGCTAGGAGTTAATGCAGCTAGATGTTAAAAATGCCTTCCTACATGGTGACCTATAGGAGGAGGTTTTTATGGAACCACCACTAGGTTTTACTAATGGAATTGATGTAGGTTATGTTTGCAGATTAAGAAAGACCTTTATGGGCTAAACAAATCCCCAAGAGCCTGGTTTGATCAGTTCTCAAGAGCTATGAAGGAAATGGGGTATTGGCAAAGCAAGGGGGATCACACTTCATTCATCAAGCATTCAAAGAAATGTACTCTAATAGCCTTATGTATGTAGATGACATAATTGTCAGCGGAAATGACTATGATGAACAGAAGTTACTAAAGGAGAATTTGGCTCGTGTGTTTGACAACAAAGACCTTGGCAGACTTGGGTGCTTCTTGGGGATAGAGGTTGCCTACTCTAAGGAAGGTATATTCCTTTCTCAAAGACAGTCTACTACAGGCTACTATGTGTTTTTGGCAGGAAATTTGGTGCCTTGGAGAAGCAAAAAACGTGTGGTAGCCAGGCCTAGTGCTGAGGCAAAGTTTCAGGCAACGACTTTTGGCTTATGGCTTATGTGAGTTACTTTGGTTAAAGATTATGCTAGATAACCTAAAGGTTTCTATCAATGGTCCCATGAAATTACTTTGTGACAATCAATTAACAATCAACATTACACATAATCTAGTGCAACATGATCACACTAAACATGTTGAGATTAATCGTCATTTTATTAAGGAAAAGATAGAAGCTAGAGTGATTTATATCCCTTTTGTCACCTCAGAGAATCAAGTAGCTGATTTACTAACAAAAGGATTGTATTAGAATTATTAGTATAATTAGATATATTGCATATTGTTATATGTATTTTTTATTTATTTATTTATTGTAACTATGTGTAATTAAGCTAAGCCCATAAGTTAAGCCCGTAGGTTATTAGGCCCGTTGTGCCTATTATAAATAACACACTAAGAGACTAATCTCTTAAGTTTTTTTCTCATAATTGTTTTCTCACATGATATCAGAGCCACCGGCGAGAAAAACCCCAGCCACTACTATGTATCTTTTTCTAGCGGCCTTCAAACCCTAGTTTTCGCTCTTCACCATCACTGTTCACGCCGGAACATCACTGTTTGGCCGTCGTTTGTTGGAACCGACCCCACCCTAGGGTTCGCCGCCTTCAGGCTGAGTTACCACTGGAAAATTGCAGCCACCGAAGCTCCCACGCTCCCCCACACGCCGCCCCCATGCACAGTCGTCCGCCCCTATGCGCCAGCGCGTGAAGGCGCGTTCGCCAGCCATTTTCTCCCGACTTCTCCAAATCAGCTCGCCTTCCTTCCCAGTGTCAAATCCTCGCTATGTCTAACCTCAGTGACGCAGTTTCTGTTGGTGCTACTCTCGCAACTGCACCTGTTGCCCCTGCTGCCTCTCAATCATTTACTGTCTCCAATCTCGAAACAGGCAATATCACCACTGTCAAGTTGATAGGGTCTGCCAATTATCTCTCATGGGCAGCCTCTGTCAAAATGTGGTTCAAAGGGCAAGGTTAAGCCGATCATCTTACCACAAAGGTTGAAAGTGTGCCGGAAGCCAATCGGGCTAGATGGGAACAAGTTGATGCCCAGTTATGCAGCCTCCTATGGCAGTCTATTGATCCATCCATCATGCAGCTCTTTCGCCCATTTGAAACTTGTGTTGACGTGTGGAAGGAAACTAAAGAATGTTATACGAATGACATCCAGCTTTTGTACACTGTGGTCTCTAATATTAACAATCTGAAGCAAGAGGAGTCCATAGAATCTTATTTGGGGCAGGTTCGAGCTCTCATGCAAGAATTTGATGCTCTTCTTCCTATTACTACGACCAAGACCGAACAAGTTGCTCAAAGAGAGAAATTTCTTATGGTTATTGCTCTTTCCGGTCTAAAACCAGAATTTGATGCCATCAGGCATCAAATCTTGACCAGCTCCACTAATCCTACTATGAAGGACTCTTTTAAAAGGTTGCAGAACATGACCAGTGCACATGGTATGTTCTCTTCTTCTCATGTTGTTCCTCCAGCCGAATCTTCAGCTCTTGTATCTCAGGCTTCTCACTCAAGAGGAAATAGAGGCCGTAATAATAATCGGCCACGTCCACAGTGTACCTTTTGTAAGAAACTGGGTCATATTGAGGATAGGTGTTGGAAGAAACATGGTCGGCCAACTACTCCGCCTGCATCATCTACCAATGCAGCTCATGCATTCCAGAGTGATCCTAGTTCTGCCCAATCTGCACCGAGTTCATAGTTGATACTTATGTCTGCAACTGAATAAGTTTTAGGGCACCCAATAGTCTCATCCTGGTAATCCCATTGCTTCTGTTGCTAAAAGCCCATTTCTTGGTCCTTAAATTATAGATTCTAGCATCACTGATCATATGTGTGGTAATGAACTTATTTTCTCTTCACTTACTTATTCTGATACCTTACCGATAGTTACCCTGGCTGATGGCACCAAAACTCCAGTTAAAGGAATAGGCCAAACCACACCCACTTCGTCTTTATCTTTAAATTCAGTTTTATATGTCCCTGACAATCCTTTTAATTTGATTTCAGTTAGCCAGCTTACTAAAACTCTTAACTGCTCAGTCACTTTCACTCCTACCTCTGTTTGTGTATAGGACTAGGGTACGAGGCGAACGATTGGCGTCGGGCGTGAGTCACAGGATCACTATCATCTTGCTATGCCGATGGCTTGCACTAGTGTTGCTTCTCCAGATCTTCTCCACTCTCGTCTTAGTCATCCCAGCCTCTCCAAATTGAAGAAATTAGTTCCTAGTTTCTTATCATTGTCTCTTTTTTATTGTGAGTCATGTCAGTGTGGTAAACACGCACGTAGTTCTTTTTCCAGTCGTGTCAATAATAGGGCTGAGGCTCCCTTTTCTCTTGCGCACTCTGATGTATGGGGCCCAGTCGTGTCAATTCTACTCTTGGTTTCTCATATTTTGTTACTTTCATTGATGACTTTTCTCGTTGCACTTGGTTGTTTCTCATGAAGAGTCGATCTGAGTTGTTTTCTGTCTTTCAGACATGCACTGTTGAAATAAAAACACAGTTTAGAATTTCTATACGTGCTTTACATAGTGATAATGCCCCTGACTACTTTTCTTCTCAATTTACTACTTTCATGACTACTCGTGGTATTCTGCATCAATCTTCTTGTCCTTATATACCTCAACAAAATGGTGTTGCCGAGCGTAAAAATCGTCATCTCAATAAAATTGCACATCACTACGTAAAGCGCATTCTGAATAGTATAGTCCAAACCCATTAGTTTACTCATCCCCTTTCTTTGTAATTGTGTCTACAACTTTTGTTGTAATAAGAACTTCAAACTCTTAAGGGTTGGTGTGGATAACAAAGAAACCACCCTCCAAGTAATGCCTCCATTTATCAACGGCTCTCAGCACTGTCAATAACTCCTTATCACATACACTTAGTCCCATATGTTTGGGAGCTAAGGCTTGGCTAAGAAGGCTATTTGATGGCCCTCCTACATGAAAATAGCTCCCACCCCAACATTACTCGCATCTGTCTCTAAGATAAAAGGTTGATTAAAGTTTGGCAAGGCCAAGACAGTTGCCTCACTCATTGCCTTCTTTAAGTTCACAAAGGCCTCCTCCACCCATGGGCTCCATTGAAAGTTGTCTTTCATCAACAACTCTATCAAGGGTTGATTAAAGTCTAGCAAGGCCAAGACAGGTGCCTCGCTCATTGCCTTCTTTAAGTTTACAAAGGCCTCCTCTTCTTGTGGGTTCCATTGAAAGTTATCTTTCTTCAACAGCTATGTCAAGGGTTTACTAATGACTCCATATCCCTGTACAAACCTCCGATAATACCCAGTCAACTCTAAAAATCCCCTCACAGCCTCAACGTTAGCAGGTCTTGGCCATCCCAGCATAACAGTCACTTTTTTTGGATCATTGTTGACTTCCTCAGCTGAAACAATGTGCCCCAAGTGCTCAACATGTCTTTGAGCAAGAGTACATTTCGATTTCTTCACATACAAGTGATTAAGCTTAAGGATCTCAAATGCAGATTTGAAATGATTGAGGTGTTCAGCAAAGGTAGGGTTGTAGATAAAGATGCCATCAAAGAAAACAAAGGAAAATTTCTTTAGGTAAGGTTCAAAGATGTGGTTCATCAAGGATTGAAAGGTGGCCGAGGCATGACCTTAAATTCATAATACCCTTGATGTGTCTAGAAGGCTATTTTGTGAGTATCCTTTGGTTTCATTTGAATTTGATGGTAACCAGCTCTTAGGTCTAGCTTAGAAAAAATAGTAGCATGCTTAAGTTCGTCAAGTAGGTCTTCAATTACAAGAAATGGGAAACTTGTCCTTGACGATTATGACATTAAGTTGATGATAGTCAACACAAAATCGTCATGAACCATCTTTTTTTTTTTTTTTTTGACAAGTAAGACTGGAGAAGATAAAGGACCATGGCTAGGTTGTATGATTAATTGTTGCAGCATGTCCTTCACTAAGGTTTCAATTTCATTCCTTAGTTTAGGTGGATATCTATAAGATTGAAGGTTGACTGGATTTGAATTGGGTTTTAATGGTATGACCAAGTTGACTAGATCTGAATTGGGTTTAAATGGTATGGCATGGTCATATAATCGTTGGGGAGGTAGAGATGTGGGTTCTGCAAAGAGATCCCTATACTCACTCAAAGGTATATGCAAGGAGTCAATCTCATCTGCCTACCAAATAGGTCGATCTTGGCTGCCTTCAGTCACTATCATCTTCTCCGAAAGTTGCTACATATCTCCCCGGTCATCAGTGGCCTGCCGTGAGAAAAGATGTGCCACTAGCTCCAATTTAGTTTTCAGCAACCTCTACAGCCTTTTTCCCGTCATCATCTTGCAAGAGCCTGCTTCTAGGCTTCCAACCAGCATTATTGACTTCCCATCCTTAGTAATGGTAACCTCTAGCTCGTTGAAATCGAAGCTAATTGGACTAATAGTTTTCATCCAATCAACTCCCAACATAGCATCACATCCTCCCAACTTAAACAATCTCAAATCAGTAACAAACATTTCTCCCTGCATCTCCCACCGAAAATTTTCACAAGCAGACCTGCTAATCTTCTCCCCATTTACAACAGTCAATGTCAATGGTTGTGTGTTGATCACCTTGCACCCCAACCTTTTGGCCAGCTTCTCATCTAAAAAAACTGTGGGTGCTTTCACTGTCAATTAGCACCGTAAGTCTATGACTTCAAACCTTCCCTTCCACTTTTATGGTCTTACTATTAATCTAGCCTCGCAAGGCATGCAATGAAATGGCACCATTACCCGACCCATCCACCTCTTCTTCCTCTTTTTCTTGAATTTTGTTGAATCATAGAACTTGAGAAAGAGAAACCCTAGTTGGAGGAAATAAATTTCTCTCTCAAATAATAGATTGTGCGCCTATATATACTATTACTAAATGGGTTATGACAAAGGCATGACATAAAGATAAATCTCACTCTCCCTTTCAAGCTGGAACATATATATCATATGTGTCGAGGTTGTGACAAATGTAGTTTATCCAAGGGCGCGTGGGGGCATCATTGTAGAATACAACCGCAAGGAAGGAGGCGACAACGATGGCAGACCAGCAATCTAGTGGCAATGCAAGATCTGTGTGATGCACAAGATCTGGAGAAGAGGCCACAAGATGTGAGAGAGCGTAGATCTTAGGGCCGTGCTGGAAGGAGAAACAAGCGTAACATCAGAGGTCGCGTCGACGATGGCGATGCTCCAACGTTGAAGAGAGGCCATCAATTGACCAAGGGGACGACACCAATAGAGAAGAGGCGGCTTGGCGACAGAAAGAACAGGCTGATAGCAGAATGGAGGGACAGATTGACGACGAGGGGTTTCGAGTAGATGACAAGTTCTGAAACCAGATCTAAGATACTAGCATTGGAGCGAGATCTAGGCCGACCAGGAAGAAAATAGCCAAATCTAAGGGATTGACGGCCAAAGATGACGAATTGACGTTCGGATATGACTAGATGGATCTGAGGGATTAACGACCGGATCTAACGGAATGACGGCTGAATCTGACAAATGATGGCCGGATCTGAAGACTGATGGCCCGATTTGAGGTCCAACAACCAAATCTAATCGAATCTGAGGGATTAACAGCCAATCTAACCTGCAGCAGCCGGAGAAGCCACTCATAAAGGCCGATGGTGGCTATGGGGGAGCTAACGACAGAGAGACGTAGCCAAAGAGTGACAGAGAGGCAGATCAGGCGAGACAGGGAGACGGAGAGGCAAACAGCCAACGAGGAAGCACTAGCAAGAAAAGGACAAATAGCCGACAAGGAAGCTGGAACTATGGCAACCAAGCGCAAGGAAGGTCGACGGTTGGTCATAATCGCGGATCTGTCGACAGAGAAGATTGATGAAAGCTGGTATTGATGGTCGCAATTCTAAGAAACCGACAGCAGATGAAAGAGATCTAAGACTTGACCGCGATTTCGAGAAGCCGATGTTGGATACCAGTAGTGACGATGGCAAACGGCTTGGGCAACTCAACAATAGCTCGCGATCGTTAATGACAGAAGAGAAGGCGACGATAGCAAGCAAAAGCCACAACAACGGCTGAAAAAAAACGACGACGGAGTTGGCAACAAACGCCAGCAATAGTGGAGAAGCAGCAACAGCTGTGGTTGCAGCTAGTGATCGAGGAAAAAGATGTCTGAAGACGTTCACGGTGGCTATGGAAGCCAAATCTCCCAAATCTGAGAAGCGGCCACAAGATCTGAGAGACCGAAGGCTGAGACCTGCAGATTGGCAATGGTGATGGCGACCGGAGAAGAGTTCAAAAATGGCCGCTACTGGAGAGAAGGCCAGAGGTGTAGGGAATGCACGCAAGAGCTGGTGGAGGAGACTGTTAGGGGCGTGGCGAAGGCGGCGTCAAGGCAGTAAAGAGGTCGTGGTTGTAACTAGGGTTTGAATGGTGGCTCTAATACCATGTTGAATCAGAGAACTTAAGAGGAAAAAAACCCTAGTTGGAGGAAATAAATTCCTCACTCAAAACAATAGATTGTACACCTATATATACCTAATACTAAATGAGTCGTGACATAAGACAGATCTCACAAATTTCTTCTATTTCCACTGTTTCTTCATCCCCTTCCAACATTAACAATTGCTTCCAGCACTGATGTCCCAGAGCATACTTCTCTCTGCACTTGAAACATTGGCCCGCCTGTCTCTTCTACTCCATAACTCCAGATTTTCCTCCTATGGGCTAATTCAAATTTACCTTGGACTGTACAATAGGTACTCTATAGTTTTGGCCCATCTTCACCATTTCCTTCCCTACTCCTCTATTCACCCCCGACCATTGCCCCCTCATGGGAAATTTTTGTTTCCTCATAATAGTGTCCACAGCCATCTCTTGCAACCTCGCACTTTCTACGACTTGTTGGACCGATCTTAGCTGTAACATTTTGACAATTGGTCTCAATTCTTCATTCAAGCTGTTGATGTAGCTTGAAACAAAGTAAGCCTCACTTAATCCCGGATTTAAATTGATCATTAAGGACTTGAGTTCCTCAAATTTTACTTGATATTGCTGGACAGTGCCCTCTTGTCTCAACTTATTAAATTCCTCCACTACATCGACCAAATTTCAGTCACCAAATCTAACACAAAATCTGTCCAATTGCTGTCCATTTGTAATCTACTTCAGCCTTGAAACCAAGACACTGCTACATCATTCAAATATGTCGAAACTAGCACCACCTTCTGTTGCTCCGGTACATGATACAACGAAAATAGCCTCTCACAATGCCTTATCCGCCACTGGGGATTCTAGCCCTCAAACATCGAAAGATCGAGCTTAGGCATAGGGAATTGAGGCTGAGTTGACGTAGCCTATATCCATGGTCTTCTCCCTCGTAGCTCGCTCCTCAAAGATCTCTCCACTAGCAGTAGGCTCTACCGCAAAATCCAGAGACTGTTGCTCTAGGGGGTGGTTCAAAAGTAGGAAGGATTGGGCCCGACCTTTCCCTGGGAGGAAAGTCCGATGATATCCTCACCTAATTATGCCCCGCAAAACATGAACATGAAGTTCTGTATCTGCCCTCAAATTCGATTCCCAATTTCGCCATGTAAACCGCCTATTTCAACGCATAAAGCCCCTTCCTCCACTTGAAATTGGTTGCCGAACTCAATGCATAGGACCTTGACTTTTGCTCGAATTTGATTGCTAATATCCGCAGGCATCTGTCCAATCACACTGTCAAACTTCTTCTCCGTTGCTTCTTCCATTGACCCGACCTCCATGCGAATTTGGCTACTGATGTCCGCGCACATCTGGCCAAACGCACCATCCATCGCCCCGACTCGGTTCTCCAATTTCAACACAGAGGAGGTCACTTGCAACACCTATGACTCCATCTACTTCATCCGCATAGCATCGGCCATGGCTATGTCTCACGAGGAATAACTTGAGTCCGTCAGTCAAGTTGGCCCACGTCCGTCTGTGTTCACGATTGTCGACAACCCAAATAGCATCACTCGCAGCACAACCCAAACTGATCCTGTCGAACTGCTTCTCCAACAAAACTGAGCTCGCCGGAATTCCAAGCCGAGGATTGCTCGGCTTTGATACCAAATTGTCAGGCATTCTAGGCTTGACAAGTAATTTTTAGTAGATTTTAGGAACTTTTGGAGAAAAGGATGCAAAGAGGGAGAGAAGAACAGAGGGATTCAAGAGAAAGAAAAGGATCGAGAGAGAGAATTTTGTTTCAAAGAATATGTTTTTTCTATACCATTCTCATTCTGTTAGGGTGGCTTTTATAGCCATTTCTTGGCACAAAATAACCTACAACTTGAGTAGCAGTCTAGGTACAATAGCATAACAGCCTTACATTGTATAAGCAAAAGACAGAGTTACCCCTATCATAACCCTAGGGTTCTGACAAACACCAACTCAAATTATTGCATGAGAGAATAATTATTGACACCAACTCATTTATAATAATAACCTCTAACAGAAAGGGATAATCATATTATTTATATTATTATTTACGCATTCAGTACACTCCTCACATGTGACCTAAGTTTCCTTCATAAATGGCCTAACATGTTCAATTATTTGAATATTAGGTTGTCTGTGAATTTGAACACAAGTCTTTGCCTACTTTAATACTATGTTAAATTATTGACCACCAATTCGTCTAAAAGTTTCAGCTATTAGGAAATTTGAACACAAGCCCTTTATGTATTTTTATACTATGTTAAATTATTGACCGCCGATTCATCTAAAAGTTTAAGCTATTAGGAAATTGGGCTCAACATTTTCCAACAATAACAAAATAAAAAATAAAAACTAAACAAAAAGACAAAGATACATCAGTTGTTTGTACAAATAACCAATGATTGCAGAAGTCCTGAACAGAGCACAACAAAACTTAAAAGAGAGATGAATGTCATTCTTTTTATGTGGCAGAATTCTAGTAAATTACTTTGAAGACTGAATGCACAAGTAACACATCCAAAGTTAAACCATGTTGGATTAAGGAATTTCATGACAAAAACCTAAAGGGTGGAAATTGCATTATGTGGCACAATAAATGAAATCTATATGCAAACAGTTAATTATTCTGGTGAAGCAATTACTAGACATTAAGACTCCTAACACAAACAATTTCAGTTGGATCAAGAAACAACATATAACACAACATAAAAGCAAACTTTTTTTTTTTATGAAGCCATGAGGCTGCATACAGAAGGTCAGTTTTCCTCAATAAGTGACTTTAGGTTACTCACCTGGTTATCTATTCTCCGGGACTCATGCAATGATGTTCCAATTACATGAAGGCCCCCAAGGCTCTTCACCTCCAATCCTTCATTGAAGCAATGTGTCTCACAATCCTTAAGAACTAAGAGATAAGTAAGTGCAATTGAAGGACCAAGTGGATACATCTCAGACTGCTCATTAACAAGCATCTCCATCCCTTGCAAATCTGTTGACTGGCCCATCTGCACAGACTCTGAAATAATACACTTTGCTTCCTGATAAGTCCAGCTCTTACCCTCATTTTTGCACACATGTTTGGCTACATGATTAATATGACACGAAGAAATGCACGTCAAACAATAAATAAATAAATAAATAAATAGGATGATTACTGAGCCATAACTAGAAACTTCAACAGAGAGACCACTGACCCATGAGTGCTGTCTTAGCTAGCAAAGCTAGTGAAGAAGGTCCAACCTTTATCTTTGATAAAACCTGCACCACAATATTGGCAGTGATAATGAAACTGAATGTCTATGTTTTAGCAACAAACAGTAACCAAAGGCAGTCACCTTTTGTGAAATTGGCTCTCCATCAACCTCTGTATTGGGAGTGTCTTGTGTCAAAAAGGAAAGCAGGCCATCCTCAATGATTTCCTTTGCAAGCATCTTAAATAAGGGCAGGTGACATGTATGTCAGAAGGGAAAACTATTTCCTCATCATTTGAGGAACATCACAACGGAAATACAGTTTTGAAGTAGGAAAAATGGAGACATAAAGATACTAAACAGATCATAATCCAATATAGATGAAACATCCCTAAATTTGTTATTACAGGTCCCCTTTTCTCTCATAGGATGGACCTTTTTCAATATGATAAATTATTCATTAACTAGACCAACCTTTGGATTTCCCCCCAGGATTATGTCAGTGCCCCTGCCAGCCATATTTGTGGAAATGGTGATGGCATATTTGCGCCCTGCTTGGGCAACAATTTCAGCCTCCCTACCAGCATACTGAGCGGAAAATAACACAAGAACACTGGTCAAGCATATGCATTTACATATACAACCAAACCAAAATGGTTCAAGCTGAAGCAACAAATCAATCGTGGAACTAGAAGAATCCACACAAATTCAACAAACCTTGGGTCGTGCATTGAGAACATTGTGGGGGATTTTCCATTCTCTCAGCAAGTGAGACAAATATTCAGAATTTTCAACACTGCATAAGGTAAAAAAAATTGAATAACAACTTTTTAGTTCATTATTCTGCTTAATTTTGGTCACAGGAGAAATTGGACATAAATTTGTAACCCTAAGATGTACAATAATCAAGATAAAAGATGAGGACAAGCATTCTCTATTAGCTAAACTGGCACAGAAACAGAAGTTAAAAGTATAAGAATCAGAAATAAGATGAGATACAACACAAAAATCTGCTTTCACATTGTTACCTAACGTTATCTTATTAGTTAGCAAATGAATGCTATTTGATTTTAGGAACATATAGGATCACACTACGAGGTGGAGAAACATGTACCAGTATTCTACATGCTACCTTTCCATCTATGTATAGGAAAGACAGAATGCACCTTATACCAAAAATCTAGGGCAAGTTAACAGATACCATCCTTGCCCTGTATGGTGAAGGCATACAGATCAACCGGGGTACTGTCATGTACCTAGCTGCTAGGCATTACATTGTGACATGTTTGTAATAATTGGTAGTTATAGTCGTTAGCTATTTCTTTTGATTGGAGGGAAATTAGCTTGCTGGCGGCATGTGCTGGCAACGCTAATTGTCTCTACAAGTGGATAGGCAAGTTGCTGATTCTAGAAGGGATTTGGGCAATCGTTTTGGCACCTATTCCCAGCTGAGCAGTATAACTACTCTGTCTCAGCTCCATTGTAATCATATTTGATAATTGAATCAGCCATTTTTCCCTCTCAAACTCTCTCTCGTTGTCTCTCTTATTCTCTAATCCTTCCCTCCAAATTCTCAAACTCTACTTCCCCCCGCAATTCCCCGCGAGTTTCTCTACTAATTGGAGAGAATTCTCACTGTCAGATTTCGGATCTAACATCTTGGTATCAGAACAAGTTCCTAGTCAGAGTTAGCGGAGCAAGTGAGCAATGGCTGACAGAACAAGTATGAGGCAAATGGAGATGCAATTGCAGCAAGTTTCAGCGTCAGTGGCAGAGGTCCAGGGTTGGGTGGATACAACAGAGGAGAAGGTTTGGTAAGCAATAGATTGGAAGTTGGATACATTGGTTGAATGACTTAGGGAAGACATGCGCTTGTAAATCAGGGAGGAGATGCAGGAGGTTAGGGAGCAAGGAAATATGTTGTGCGACTACAACAATTTATGTTGATGTTCTTGGGCCAACCACAGGTGAGAATTTCGCCTAATTTTCCACTGAGAAAGAGATCGGAGCCAATCCTTCTGAGAATTGCTACTAGTAACCGTCGTGTCGGATCATCAGGGTTGGAAGGAGATCCAGCCATGGAAGGAGAATTTGTGCTAGGGAGGAGGTAGGAGGTACCGAATCATTTGCATAAACCCGGATTTCCAGTTCCTAAGCTAGAATTGCCAGTGTTTGAGGGAACCAAACCTAGGTGGTGGGTATGAAGGTGCGAGAAGTTATTTGAAGTTCATCAGGTTGTCGAGAGGCAAAGGGTGTTGCTAGCCTCAATCTACCTCCATGATGTAGGGGATGTGTGGTTCTAGTGTTGGTCCAAGGTTAGGGAGAATTATAACTAGAAGATTTCGCACAAGGGTTGTATGAAAATTTTGATGAGCAAGGCAAATAGGATGTGGTGCAGGAATGCAAACGTTTGAGGCAAGATGGGACTGTGTTGGAATATCGGGCGAAGTTTGAGGAGCTTAAGTTCCTAATGCAAAACAAGAACCCCTACTTGGCCAAAGAGTATTTCATGTCAAGCTTCATAGGGGACTAAATGAGAACGGCGGTGCAAGTGCTCCGACCAGGAACAGTACAAGAGGCAACAAAGGGGCCTCCTTGCAAGAGATGACATTCGAAACTCTATTGAAGAAACAAAGGGGACAGAACAGAGTAGCACTACCAAGAGCAATGCCATATGGGGGAAGGCCTACGGGAAAAGAGCCCATGAGAACTGGACCTAGAGTAAGGTATCCTACATTACCCCCAGCCCCCCAAAATTTTCAAAATAGAGATAAATTGTTAGAGCAAAGGAGATTGACAGGGTTGTGTTTCAAATGCAAGGAAAAATATACACCGAGGCACTAGTGTAAGAAGTAACTATTGTTGGAAGGAGGAGAGGAGGAAGAGGATATGGCAGTCATAGCTAATGTGGAAGAGGAGGACAATGGGGCAATCTCATTGCATGCCATCAAAGGAGTGGCTAGTAGCAAGATAATCAAAGTAGAAGGTCGGGCACATGAGGGGACCCTGATGGTGTTGATCGATAGTGAGAGTACTAACAATTTCATTGACGAGGGTACAACCAAGAGGATGAAGTGCCCTTTAGCCACCACACAACCACTATCAGTCACAGTGGCCAATGGAGAAAAGGTGATAAGCAAGTCCGCTTGCTTAGGGTTTTGCTGGGAGATACAGGGTGAACTCTTTGAAGCTAATATGAGGTTACTGAAGTTGGGTTGCTGCCATATGGTACTTGGGGTGGAATGGATGAAGGGGGTAAGTCCAATCAGTTTTGATTTTAACAAGATGGAGGTATCCTTGGAAAAAGAAGGGAGGAGGGTGGTTCTCCAAGGCAATCTGGAGATGGGGACATGCAAACTAATAAGGGGAAAAAAGCAGCACCAATTGTTTCGGAAGAAAACATCTCAAGTGGCTCAACTATTTTCAATTGAGGATAGGAATAAAGGAGTGACCTATGAGGCAACAGAGGGAGATAACTCAGAATCCAGTCATCAACAGCCTCAAAGCCAATGGTAGGTAACTGAGCTGGCCTTACTTGAGTTCTTACTAACCAAATATCAAGACTTATTTGTAGAGCCCAAGTCTTTACCACCTCAAAGATCCCTAGACCATTCTATACCCCTTGTACCTCAACCTGAACCTGTTAACATCAGGTCTCATAGATATTCCCCAAAACTGAAAACATAAATTGAAAGATTGGTGAAAGACATGTTGTTCCAATCTATCATAAGACCCAGGCGTATCCCTTTTGCATCCCCTGTCCTCTTGGTTAAGAAGAAAGATGGAGCATGGCATTTTTGTGTTGATTATAGACAACTAAATGCCATCACCATCAAAGATAAATTTTCCACACCTATTATTGAAGACTTACTCGATGAACTCAAAGATCCCTCTATTTTCTCCAAATTGAACCTAAGGTCCGAGTACCATCAAATAAGAATGGACCTAGCAGACATTGGCAAAACCGCTTTTAGAACTCATCATGGCCACTATGAGTTCATTGTTATGCCATTTGGCCTTACTAATGCCCTAGCCACTTTTCAAGCTCTTATGAACCAAATATTTGAACCCCATCTCTGAAAATTTGTGCTTGTATTTTTTGACGATATTCTAATGTATAGTCCTACCTTTACCACCCACCTAGAGCACCTTATGATTACTTTTAAGGTCTTGCGATATAATCAGTTGTACCTCAAAAGGTCCAAGTGTGCTTTTGCACAAACTTAGACTAAATACCTATGGCACATTATATCTAAGGAAGGTGTAGGGACTGATCCCAACAAAATTGAGGCCATAACAGCGTGGCTAAAGCCCACTAATATCATATCACTAAGGGGAATCCTGGGGCTTACAACATACTAGTTTGTAAGGAATTATGGCCAGATCAACAAGCCCTTAACAGAACAGTTGAAGGAGGAGGGGTTTAAGTGGGATCAAAGGGCAAAGAAGGCCTTTCAACTACTTAAGAAGGCCATGAGTGAGGTGCCATTGCTGGCAATGCCTGACTTCAACAAGCCTTTTACATTGGAGACAGATGCAAGTCGGGTGGGAATAGGAGGAGTCCTATCTCAGGAGAGCAAGCCTATAGCCTTCCTTAGTTAGGCTTTGTGCCCCAGACATCAAGGGCTCAGCATATATGACAAGGAACAGCTAGCAGTGTTAATGGTGGTGGATAAGTGGCGACATTACTCGGAGGGGGGTAGGTTCATTATCAAAACAAACCATGAAAGTCTCAAGTTTCTCCTACAACGAAAGTTGCATTCCCACTTACAAAAGAAAGGAATGGCAAGGTTAATGGGGCTGGACTATGCCATTCAGTTTAGAAGAGGGAAGGAGAATGTGGCAACAGATGCTTTATCTCACTGCCAAGAAGGAGGGACACTAGCTGTTGTAACCTTAGTGGTGCCTGATTGGTTGCAAGAGGTAACTGATAGTTATAACCATGGTAAGTGGGCAAGAGAGCTTCTAGAGCAGCTAAGTATAAATGGGAACTGCAGACCTAGCTATGCGTTGTCTAATGAATTAATTAAGTACAATGGTAGACTGGTGATTGGGGAGAGTGAAGCCCTAAGAAACCAAATATTACAGTCCCTACATGGCTCTCCACTTGGGAGGCATTCGGGAATTCAAAATACTTACAAAAGAGTTAATCAAATTTTCTATTGGCCATAGCTTAAGAAGTTTGTGATGGAGTATGTGATGAACTATGATACTTGCAAAAGGTGCAAGCACGAGACAGTGCCCCAACTAGGGTTGCTCCACCCTTTGGCCATCCCCAAAAAGGCTTGGACTAATGTGACCATGGACTTCATTGAAGGACTACCAAAATCAAAGGGAAATGACTGCATTTTAGTGGTGGTTGATAGATTTACCAAGTTCAATCATTTCCTTAGTATATCCCACCCTTTCACAACCCAAAGATGTTGCAAGGGCGTTTCTGGACAACATGGAAAAGTTACATGAGTTCCACAGTCCATTGTATTTGACAGGGATAAGGTCTTCACCAGTTTATTTTGGATGGAGCTAATGAAATCTTTAGGCACTAAGTTACACATGTCAACTGCCTATCATCCCTAAACAGATGGGCAGTCTAAAAGGGTGAACCAGGACCTTGAGTCTTATCTAAAGTGTCTTTGCTTCCTAAGACCAAATGGATGGCACAAATGGTTAGCAGTGGCTCAATGGTGGTACAATTCATGCCACCACAGCTCCATTAACATGACTCCTTTTGAGGCTTATACATCTACAAGCCAGCATTATTGCTAACTGTGGAAGAGCCAACAACAGTGGCAGTAGTGGGGGCCTATATGCAACACAGACAAGAGATCCTAAGGCTACTGAAGATAGAGCTGACCATGGTCCAAAACAAGATGAAATAGATGGCGGATAGAAGAAGAAGTAAGAGGGAGTTTTCAGAAGGGGAGGAGGTGTACTTGAAGCTCAACCATCAACACCTCAAAGCTCTCTCCTGATAGCCGATATCCAAATTGAGCCCCCAAGTTCTATGGTCCATTTACAGTGCTTGCAAAGGTAGGGCTAGTGGCCTACCACCTACAGCTATAGAAGGGGTCCCAAATGCACCTGGTATTCCATATCTCCCTCAGAAGGGCATTAGGTCACAGGTAGCCAATCCTTCCCTTCTTTTTGGTATCAGTGAAGAAGCAAAGCCAACAGTTCCTATGGCTATCCTGGACAAGCGTATCATCTACAGGCAGGGGGCACCCATCCTCCGGGTGTTGGTAAAATGGTCCTCCCTACATTTGGACAACAATACATGGGAGTACCTCCCAGACTTGCTTAAGCAATTTCCCAACGTAACCAGCCTATTGCACATTTCTTGAGGACAAGAAATGATTGAAGGGGGGAGAAGTTGTTATGTACCTAGCTGCTAGGCATTACATTGTGACACGTTTTATTCTAGACTCCTTGTTCTACAACAGTTAGTATCAGAGCCCACTCATGGCAGCATGAAGAGCAAGAGTTCCTAGACTTACCCAAGCCCAATTGACGGTCGAGCTGCGAAGGATGATGGAGCACCTTATGCAAGAGGTGTGTGACCTGCATAGAGAACAATTAGAAACTCGAGGAGAGGCATCGAAAAGTGATCGTGAATCCCTAGGCAGAGATATTGGGGATGATGATGTGCACATTAACGCCTTCCATGATCCTTTGATTCATGATCAACCTAAACGTGGTGGCTTAGAGCAACAGTTAGCTAAAGCACTAGATCTAAATTCTGGTATTCATGTTGAAGTTTCCGATTTTTATGGTAAGATGCACAGTGAAGATTTCCTTGACAGGGAATCCACTTTAGAGACGTATTTTGAATGGAAGCCTATGGCTGATGAGAGGAAGGTTTTGTTTGTGAAGCTGAAACTGAAGGGAATTGCCCTTCATTGGTGGAAGAGGTTGGAGGAACAGCATGAAAGGCAAGGAAAGACCAAATTTCGATGTTGAGAGATAATGAAAGAAAAACACAGGAAACTGAAAGATTACAATAAGGAAAGACAACAATACAACACACTAGGAAAGTATCCTAATTTGAAATTAGGAAACTGTCCAAACAAGATTTAAAAAACTTTAGTATTCAAGAAGCAGTCACGGATGGCTGCTTTCCTTTTTCTTTGAAGCAATCACTGATTGCTACTTTCCTTTCTTGGCTACTTTCCTTCCTCTTGAATCTTCTCATGTCAACACTACCCCCCAAATTGGTGAATGAATATCCATCATTCCCAATTTGCACACTAAGTCTTTAAATCTTCTAGTTGCCAATCCTTTTGTTAGAAGATCAACCACCGATTTCTCGGATGGGACATATGGTATTTGAATTATACCCTTCTCAATCTTCTCCTTTATAAAATGCCAGTCAATCTCAACGTGTTTAGTCATGTCATGTTGTACAGGATTATGAGCAATGCTTATGGCTGATTGATTATCACAAAATAACATAATTGGCTCATTAATAGTAGTCTTTAAATCTACTAGCACAATCCTTAGCCATAGCAATTCACATAGGCCGAGTGCCATAGCTCTAAATTCGACTTCAGCACTTGACCTTGCCACTATACTTTGTTTCTTACTTCGCCAAAAGACAAAATTCCCACCTAAAAACATGCAATAACCAATAGTAAACCTCCTATCCATCAGTAATCCAACATAATCTGCATCTATATAACCTTGTATGTCTAAAGTACCACCTGCTTTGAATAGAATTCCTTTGCCTGGGGTTGTTTTCAAGTAGCACAATACTCTTCTTATAGCCTGCATATGATTCTTAGTAGGACTGTTGATATTAGGACTATCAAACCAGGACCAAACCGAAGAGAATTCCCACTCGAATTCTTACACATTCACTAAATTAGAAACCAATTAAGAAATCAGACATAAAACAGAATGAAAAATGAAATTACAGAAAGATACAACAAACCAGCAAGAGACGAGATTTATCTTGGTTCAGAATGCCCTCAGGCAAACCTACATCCAGCAGTCAACACCCACACAGAGCAATCTTTATTCAGATAAACTGATCAGTACATCAAGCTTCTAACCCTCATCTATATCCCCGAGTACACATAACTCATTCTCCCAAGAATACACAAGACTAAATACTAATCACCCAGCCTTTCTTTCTCAAGAATGAAACCAGCACTCGATCATAGATGAAATAGAAACTCTCTCTATTAAATTGCCTCTCGACTGCCTCCCATGCCTTCTTATTTATAGAAAGGGTGGACATCCCAATCTAACTAACTATTATTGAGATATTACAATTAGACCCCCAAAAATACTAAGTATATTAAACCTAATTGATCTAATCTTCTAGCCGACGCAACTCCAATATATTATCAATCTTCTATCGCATAAACTCTAGGCAAACACAACAAGGACAATGCATAAATTAACTAACTAAGCTCGCTGCATAGGCAATATCTAGCCTAGTATGTGACAAGTAAATCAACCGTCCTACAAGCCTCTAATACCTCCCCTTATCCACTAGTGGACTACTGGTATAAGGGGTGTGCACAGTTCAATTTGGCCAGTTTTTGGCCAATTTAATGCACCGAACCGCACATGCGGTTTTCATACATAATCAAACTGAGTAATTTGATTTGGTGCAGATAAACCGCACCGAACTGCACTGCATTATGCGGTTCAATTCGGTTCGGTTTTCGCGGTTTGACATTGCATTGCTCTCGCAGTTCCTAGGACAAGTTGGGGTTTAATAGTTTGTTGAGTGGATACAAAGCACACAATAACCGATTGCGATTAGATAAAACAACATACACATAATATCGAGAGAGAGAGAGAGAGAGCAACATCGACATACTGATTGCGATTAGGGTGCGGCGATTCGAACAGACTCGAAGTGTCGACGACAGCGCAAGCTCTCCGGCAATGGGACGAGGAAGAAAAGGGGGCGATCGGTGATCGGAAGGGGAGAGGAGAGGGTGCAGCGATGGCGCTGCAACGGTGGAGGGCTGGGGAGGGCTTGGGTGGGTTGGAGTCAATCGGTGATCGGCCATCAAAATGGAAAAGGTGCTGCGATGACGAGGGGCTGGGGTGGGTTTGCGACGACAAGGGGCCAGGGTGGGTTGGGGTCGATGGGCAATCGAAATGGAAGATGCTGAGAGGGTGCTACGACGACGAGGGTTGGGTAGAGAAAAGATGCAAAATGGAGATTAGGGTTAGATGGGTGGGTTTATGGGGTTTTATAATATTAATATATTTTTAATTATATAATTTTTTTGGGCAGTTCGGTTTTGAACCGAACCGCTAAATGTCCAAACCACGAACTGCGCAATTTAGACATTTTCAAACCGTTTCGAACTAACACTTTCGAAAAACCAATCGATTCAATCCGTTCTGGTTCAGTTTGACCGGTTTCCGCAGTCCATCGGTTTATTTGAACACCCCTAGCTGGTATCTCCCCCTAATTTAGCATTAGGTTCCACTGGAGTGCATACTTCTTTTCTTCCCAGCAAACCTATTTCCTTTTAAGAGATCCAATATATACTTGTGCTGGGATAGAAAGATACCTTATTTGGAGTAGGTCACTTTTATTCCCAATAAGTATTTGAGTGATCCTAGGTCCTTAATTTCAAAATTCTAAGCCACCTTCCTTCTTAGAACTTTTTGTTCGTCCATGTCATCCCCTGTTACAATAATATCATTCACATAGACTAATAATACAGTTACCTTTCCCTTCACTGAGTGCTTAAAAAAGAGAGTGTGGTCCCCCCTACTCTGCTGGTATCCCATAAGCTTCATGGCTTTGGAGAACCTATCAAACCAGGCTCTTAGTGATTGCTTGAGGCCATAGAGAGCCTTTTTTAGTCTACATACTTTATCTGTTTTTCCTTTCTTGAATCCTGGTGGTTGTTCCATGCATACTTCTTTTAGATCACTATGAAAAAATGCATTCTTCACGTCTAGTTGTTGTAGTTACCATCCATAGTGAGTTGCTAGGGATAACAGAATCCTTACAGTGGTCATCTTGGCTATTGGAGCAAAAGTCTCCGAGTAGTCAATCCCATATGTTTGGGCATAGCTCTTGGCAACCAATCGAACCTTATACCTTTCCAAAGAACCATCTGCATTGTATTTTAAGTTGAAAATTCATCGACAGCCGACTGGAACCACTCCTTTTAGCTTAGGCACCAGATCCCATGTGTTATTCTTCTTTAATGCTCTCATTTCCTTCTGTATTGCTAGCTTCCATTTCTAATCCTTTACGGCCTCATCCACTAACTTAGGAATGACAATGGTGTCTAGGGAAGTCAGGAAACTTTTAAACCTTTGGGACAGCCTATGATAAGAAAGATAGTTGGCTAGATGCTGAGTGCATCTTCTAACTCCTTTTTTAATGGCAATAAGGATATCCAAATTAGTAGAGAAAGAATGAACAGGATTAGGGAAACAAACCATTCAGTACCTAGTTGGGAATCAAATGTTAATTCTTGTTAAGGGTGAGAATTAGGTTGTTGTTTTATGTGGTATTCAAAAGGGAAGCCTTTGAACCTTACTAGGGAGGAAGCCTATCGTTTACCTGCTTGATCAGGGCTGTGGTGATCACATGGAACAAATAAGTGATGATCATCATCCAAGAGAGGGTTTAAACCAGTAGGATCACTATCAGAGAGAGGGTCTGAACCAATGGACGCAACTGCAGTAAGTTCTATTATCTTGAGAGGGATTAAGTCCAAACTAGGAAGAGTGGAATCCTTGGTCACCAATCAATTGATTCTCCCCCTGGAGACCAAGGTTAGGAGGACCAAAAAAGGATTGAGACTCAACAAAGGTCACATTGTTATGGTTTTGCATTAAGTATAGCCTAGAAGATTTAGAAGAAGTCAGTGCATTCAAGTTGGTCAAGCAATAGTGAGTGTTAGGTTTTTTTTCTAACGGTAATTTGACTATGAGGGGTATATTGGGATTGTGTAATCTTTAAATTAGTCCTTGTAATGTCCGCCCATTTGTCTATAAATAAGAGGCATGGGGGGCAGTCGTTGGCCATCATTCTTTTCTTATTGTGCAAGCGCTGTGAAAATTGAGAGGAAAGTCTAGAGAGATAGAACTTTGTAATCTCATTTGTATTGTACTCGGGAGAGAGGTTTGTCTTGTACTGGTTTCTTCAAGATTCTAGTGGATTGGCTCTCGGGACAAGAGGCTGGACGTAGGATCACTATTCGTGGTATGAACCAAGATAAACTAATTGTGTTCATCGTGTGGTTTGCATGTTCTTTCCTTATTTTAATTATGTTCTTGTTATTTTTTTTGTTTTGAGTGAATCAGTGTGTGTGTGTGGTTGTTAATTGGCAAAGATTGAGTGATTCCAGTGCTCCCGATTCAACACACATCCTTCAAAACAAAAAACTTCCTAGTAGAAGGATGATGGCATTTGTAGCCTTTTTGAATAAGAGAATAGCCAAGGAAGAGACATCTAAGAGCCCTAGGGTCTAGCTTGTCTTGATCTTGTTTTGGAATGTGAACAAAGGCTACACAGCCAAAAACTCTAAGAGGAAGGGGATTATGCATGCTAATGTTAGGGAAATAAGAAGAAAAACACTAGAAAGGACTTTGATGACCAAAAATTTTAGATGGGTAAGCTACAGTGAGAACTGCCTCTCCCCTGAAATTTTTAAGAACATTATGATGGTAAAGGAGAATTCTAGTGACATTTAGGAGGTGTCTCATCTTCCTCTTAGCCACTCTATTTTGTTGTGGAGTGTTGATGCAGGAAGACTTGTGGATAACCCCCTTTTGCTAGAAAAAATGTTGCAAATGCTAATTAAAATAATCCCTTGCATTATCAATCCTAAATTTCTGAATAGGAGAGCCAAATTAAGTCAAGATCATGGAATAAAAATAAGGCAAAACAATACTAACAGCAACCTTATTCTTAAGAAGGAATACCCAAGTCATTCTAGTGCAATCATCTATAAAAGAGATGGACCATCAAGCCCTAGAACAATTAGGAATCCTAGATGGTCCCCAAACATCAGAATGTATTAATGCAAAATGATGAGAATACCCTTTATTACTAGGAGGATAGGAAACTCGATGATGTTTTGAAATTTCACATACATCACAATGCAAGGTACTAGGATCTAATTGCTTAAACAAATCAGGAAACATAGTTTTAGTAATGGAAAAGGAGGATGCCCTAGCTGGTAGTGCTGAAGCCAGATGTCAATATGGGATGAACGGAATTGAGATGTGCAAGCTAGCTTAGGTTGATTTCTGTCAGGCAGCAAAGTCTTCCTCATTATAACATACACCTCATTCCTCTCCTCAACAGCACCAATCATCATCCCCATGTCCATTTCCTGAAATTCATAAGTGAGGGGAAAAAATAACCCAACAATTGAGATCCCTAGTGAGTTGATGGACAGAATCCAAGTTGGTTGACAAGTTAGGGACATGTAAAACATGTTTGATAGGAAGATTAGGGGTAAGAGTAACTCTACCCTGACCTTTTATAGGAATAGATGTCCCATTGGCAATGATAATCTATTTAGGGGTTTCAAGAGGCTTATAGGTGTCAAAAACAATGGGGTTATGGGACATGTGGTCTGTTGCCCCTGAGTCTAGAATCCATATGTCACCCTTATTGATTTTTTAGGCTGTTAAAGAATTAGAATTAAAGCTATTACCTGGATGGTTACCTTGTTGGGCAATGGAGCATGATCCATCTTGAATGATTTTCAAGAACATCTTGAGTTTGTTGATTTCAATAGCATTCAGTTGGTTAAGCTCCGGTCTAGTCACTGAGTCTGCCTTTTCCACAATCTCTTCTTTCTTGTTAGACAGATAGGCCTGATTCTTAGAGTATCTGTTTGTGAATCTCCCCAATTTCTACAGCACAGCCTCCTTCCCATGCAACTAGAAGCAGGTTTCTCAAGTATGTTTAGGTTTTTTATAGTAGGAGCACCACAAACCTTCCTTCCCTTGTGACTTAAACTACCCATCAATCCTTCCTTGTTGAGATTTGAACTTTTATCCTTCTCCTTTGTTAGTTAACATGGCTGATCCTTCAAAATTGGTTTCCCCCAGCATTATTATTCTTCTATTCTCCTCGCTTCAAATAATAGAAAAAAACCTCATTGAGATATGGAAGATTTTCTCTTCCAAGGACTTGAACTCTTACTTGGTCATACCCAGTGTTGAGTCCAGCCTAGAATTCCACAATTCTATCTCTCTCAAGAATAGAATTGAGGGTGGCTGCATCTTTACCACATACCATTTTAATGTCTTGGTAGTGGTCAAGTTCTAAACAATACCCATTCATATTGTTATAATACTCAGTTGGAAAATGCAAGAAAAGTTTACCTAAACCCATCTCAGCACATCACTGGAATCACTGCCATTAGAATTGGGTATACAGTTAAAGATGGAGAGTGGGTCAAGACTGAAAAACAAGAAAAGCCTCAGAAGAAGAGGAAGTCTGAAGGATCATCAGTAACAGATTCTCAGGATGATTTGGTGGTTCAAGGTATAGCGATCTTAAGTTAGGTCTTTCAAGGGTAGAAATGAATTTTGTTGAGTTCAGAAAGGAAGTCCGAGCTGACTTACAGGATCTTCACCAACAGCAAGAGGAGATTTCATCACAGTTGGGACACCTCCTGCAAATGATGTCCTCTCAATATCCTCCTGCTCTTTCATCATCTTCTCTTCCCTCAGCCACTTCTCCCACATCAGCTCAATCTTCTCCATCATCTATCTCTCTTGATCCATAGTTGTTGCCTTTATTATATATTTTTATCATATAAGGATGCTTATTTCTTTGTTAAACAAATGAATGTATGCCTTTTTGCTTTAACCTTTTAACATATGGTTGTTTTTGTAATGGTTGACTGTGTCACATGGCAAAATGCTTTATCTTGATGATTTCTATGAATGACTTCCATGAATGAATTATCATATGCATGTCCTCTAATCATATTAATTCGTTTGATTAGTTTATATTAATTAAATTAAAATAAATTTATTGGTTTAAGGGGGAGTCTTTTGACTCCTTATGCTCTATTAAGGGGGAGCTTCTCTACACATCTTTTTGATTTTGACAAAAAGGAGGAGACTAATATTTTACTCTTGTAAGAAGTATTTTGATAATGACAAATCATATGCCAAAAGAGTTCAAACTCAAAGTACTTGCTTCTAAGTGTCTCAAACTTCAATTTCAATGTTATCCTCTGGTATACATGTTCAAAGAGTATTTGTCATGTTTCAAGAAGTTTTTTTTTAATTAATTCTCATCAAAGAAAGCTTTAAGTCATGTTTTAGGAGATTGGAAAAACAAAGCATTATCATTCAAATTATTCTGCAATCATGAGAAACAATGTTTCAGAGATTCAAAAAGAGTCAAGTTAAAAGAAATTTTAAACAAGCTTTCTCTAAAAAGCTGTTGACAAAGGATCTAATTTTCATGGCATCTGTCGACTAAAAAAATGCATTCTGTCGACTATCAGTATTGTGTATTTTGTATCTGTCGACAAGACTTTCATTCTGTCGACTAACAGAAAGTAAGTGTTCAAAACTATTTTCATTTTGTCGACTATGTTTTTCTTGTTGTCGACTATCAGTATGCTAACTCTATTCTTTGCATTGTTCTATCAACTAAGGCATTGATTCTGTCGACTAACTTGTGTTGTTGTCGACTAAACCCATTGTTTTGTCGACTAAGCTTATTGTTTTGTCGACTATCAGATTGCTTATTTTTGAATCTGTCAACTAATGGTTCTTCTCTATCGACTATGTTTCAAATTTGTGTTGTATATCTGTCGACTATGTTTCAAATTTGTGTTTTATATCTGTCAACTAACCATTTTGTCTGTCGACAGTTTGTTTCTCTGAAACATTTAACGGCTAGTTTCTGGCGCATTAAATGCTAGCCCAACTACTATCAACAGCTCGATTTTTGTCTCCAAGCACCATCATCTATAAATAGGTGGTTGAAGGATCATTGAAGGCTGCTAAGAACATTTATTATTTTCAACTACCGAGCATTCAAGTTTACATCGAGCTTTAAATTTCATTCTCTCTGTGTTCATCTTTGTGAGGCTTTGCATCTAAACTGTTTTATTCATTTTGAACCTCTTATTTTTCTGTAGAGAGAACTTGTAACTAAGAGTATTCACTCTTAGATTCTCTTATTCTTTTTCTTGTATTTACCTAGCGTAAGCTAGAGGGGGCCCATTTGAAGTGGGAGGCTCGTAATCTTCCTAGTCGCAAACTAGAGGACCTACTCGACTTGAGTAGGGGTTTGTAGTGGATTGATTTCAAAATCCTTAGTGGGAAGCTAAAATAGTGGATTAGGCTTGAAAAGTCGAACCACTATAAATCATTGTCTCTTGTGGTTGTTTGTGATTTTCGTATTTTCCTTAAGCATTACCCATTGATTATCATTTTCATTTCTTTAAGCATCATTATCGATCAAGATTTTATCAAATAAAATCAATTTTTTTTAATTAACCCAATTCACCCCCCTTGGGTTTTGGTGCCATTGCTATACATTTATATCAGTCCCTATTTATGATGAGTATTATGATGAGATGGGTGAAGGAATTGGCTTGCTTCCTGCGGAAGGTGAGAGCTTGGTGGTAAGGCATGTGATCACAACACCTATGGTTGAGGAGGCATGGTATATGCTGCACTAGAGTTACTCGTGGGGGAAAGGTGTGTAATGTTATTATTGATAATGGCAGCAGTGAGAACATAATTGCCAAAGAAGCAGTGGAAAAACTGAAGTTGCAAACAGAGAAGCATCCCCATCCTTACAAGGTTGCTTGGGTTTGAAAAGGGAGTGAAGTACCTGTTACTTCAAGGTGCTTGGTGCAGTTCAGAATTGGCAATGACTACAAAGATGAAGTTTGGTGTGACAATGGATGTCTGTCACATTCTATTGGGAAGGTGTCAGCTCCCTAAGGATCTGACTGGCAATTCTCGATCAGTAGAAGGATCAAGAGAGAAATAGAGAGAAACGAGGGAGAATTTAGGGAGAGAAGAAGATAGAAATGAGGGAGGAAGAGAGAATAGAGAGAGAGAAATCCAAATTTTCAGTGTATTTTCATATATCCTTCGTGGGATGTGATCAGCTGTATTTATAGCTGATCCTAACCTCCCCCCATGTGCGGGTAACTACTTACATGTGCTGGGAATGTACAAGCTGCCGATGCAGCAACAAACTTAGTACAATCCCTTATAGCATACTTTGCTAATATACTACTTTTCCCTTCCTTTACATTCTAATTACAATATCTTCCCCCTTACTTCGCTAGTACATGACAGAAGGCCGTGGCTATATGATCAGAATATGAAGGATCTTAACACACCTGCATACACTTTCCAAAATGATGGAAAGACATTCACACCACATCTTTTAAAGGAGGAACCAGCTAGTCAAAAACCTAGTGACAGTAGGGTTAATTGTTTTCTCAAGGCTAGAAGATTTGAAAGGGAGAGCAAAGAGTGTATTGGTTGACAGAATTGCTGAGAGCGAAAGAGAAGAAGAATCTCCACTACCACCCGAAATCAAGAAGTGTTGAGTATCGTGAAGCATTAAGACAAAACGTTATTTTTTGGAACCGGGGATGGAAGGAGAGGTGGCAACCACAAACTGGCTACTCCAAAACACTGTCGTATTGGAGCCCGTGTGCTTGGATGGCCAAAATGGCAACCTCTCTTATCGTTTCGATTTGTGGCATGTTTGATTCTCCTGTAGCATTTTGTCGTTTTGCCTGCTGCTATGGAAGCCGTTGATCTGATCTCCAACGCCTATCTCCGCTGTTACTTTGCCTCATACCCTACTTATTTATATCCCTCTATTTCTCGAGATTTGTGCAAGAAGTCGGGTTGTTTTAGGGTTTCCTCTCATTTTTCTGTACATATTTTTCTTCATTTTCCCTGGTTCCAAATGTGGAGAGAAATGGCTAATGCCCTGAGAAACACAGCAAAGGTAGTGCTTGGAGAGACAAATGGTAGAGCCCCTAACCTTAAGGAGTCTTGGTGGTGGAATGAAGAAGTACAATTGAAAATTAAAAATAAGAAAAATTGCTATAAGGCTGTATATCAGTGCAACAATGAAGAAAATCAAAAAAATTATAAAGAATCAAAAAAGACAACAAAAAAAGCTGTTAGTGAAGCAAGGTCAAAAGCATACAAGAATCTATATAAACGACTTGATACAAAAGATGGAGAAAGGGATATATATATAAATTAGCTAAAGCAAGAGAAAGAAAAACAAGGGATTTAAATCAAGTGAAATGCATAAAAGATGAAAATCAAAATGTATTAGTGAATGAGGGAGCGATTAAGGAGAGATGGAATGAGTATTTCACAAAATTATTCAATGATAATGGCGACACAAGAGTTAGGTTGGGACATCTTAGTAACTCCGAAGGGAACGTGAGCTATACATTTTATCGACACATAAGTCCAAATGAAATAAGGCAGGCATTAAAAAAGATGAAAAATCATAAGGCGGTGGAACCGAATAATATACTAATAGAAGCATGAAAATACATGGGAGAAAAGGGTATCTCCTAGCTAACGAAATTATTTAACGTGATTCTTAAATCAAAAAAGATACCAGATGAGTGGAGGATGAGTACTTTGGTCCCTATATATAAGAACAAAGGAGATGTTCAAAACTGTGAAAATTACAGAGGAATTAAGTTAATGAGCCATACCATGAAACTCTAGGAGAGAGTAATAGAGCAGAGGCTCAGAAAAAAAACAGAGGTCTCAGAAAATCAGTTTGGTTTCATGCCTGGTAGGTCAACAATGGAAGCTATATACCTACTGAGGCGCCTAATGGAAAGGTATCGGGATCATTAGAAGGACTTACATATGGTGTTTATAGATCTAGAAAAGGCCTATGATAGGGTCCCTAGAGAAGTATTATGGAGGGTTTTAGAAAAGAAAGGAGTCCGAATAGCCTATATACAATCCCTTAAGGACATGTATCATGGTGCAGAGACAAGGGTCAGAACTTGCGGAGGGGATACTGAACTGTTTAAAATTACAATAGGATTGCATCAAGGTTCTGCACTAAATCCATACTTATTTGCTTTAGTAATGGATGAACTCACTAAAGATATTCAGACAGAGGTGCCATGGTGTATGCTATTTGCAGATGACATAGTGTTGGTGGATGAAACGAAAGAAGGAGTGAACGCTAAGCTTGAGTTATGGAGAAACAATTTAGAATCTTAGAGATTTAAATTAAGCAGAAAGAAAACAGAATATATGGAATGTAAATTTAGTAAGAATGCAAGAGTGGAGGATGTTATAATAAAATTGGAAGACCAAATCTTACAAAGAAAAGACCATTTTCGATATTTGGGATCAGTGATTCAAAAAAACGGAGAAATTCACGAGGATGTCACACATAGAATTAAGGCAGGTTGGCTAAAATGGAGAAATGCATCAGGGGTGTTATGTGATAGTAAAATCTCATTAAAATTGAAAGGAAAATTCTATAGGACAGCTATAAGACCAGTTTTGTTGTACGGCTCGGAATGTTGGGCAGTCAAATACCAACATGAGCAAAAGACGAGCGTAGCGGAAATGAGGATGTTAAGATGGATGTGCGGCCATACAAAAAAAGATAAAATTAGAAATGAAGTTATTCGTAATAAGATAGGAGTAGTGCCAATAGAAGAGAAGATGAGAGAGACTAAGATGGTTTGGTCATGTGAGAAGGAGACCAAGAGACGCTCCTGTGAGGAGAGTTGATGAAATGGAACAATTAATCAAAAAAAGAGGTAGAGACAGACCTAAGAAGACTTTGAGAGAGACATTAAAGTTTGATATGAAGTGTATGGACCTCAATGATGATATGACAAAAGACAGAAATACATGGAAGTCTAGAATTCATGTAGCCGACCCCACATAGTGGGATAAAGGCTGGATATGTTGTTGTTTTCTCTGGTTCCTTAGGTATGCCTTCAACTGATCTGTTTGTGATCTTTGGGTATTTTTGTTGGAGGACCAGTGAGTGTATAATGAGGGTGAAAGTTTGTACAATGAGGGTGTAAACATTTTTCCGACTAACGTAGTGAGCTCTTCTCATCGAAGCTCAACGTGGATGTAGCCCTATTTTTTAGGGTGAACCACGGTAAAATCTTGTTGTGTTCTTTTCGTTTTGTTTACTATTTTGTGTATGCTTATATGTGTGCTTCCAACCTTCGAATATTTATTTCAGATTCATTTGGTTCTAAGTGTTAGAGGTGGCCGAGCCTATTGCTCGTCCCAACAAGAAGCTTTTGGCTGGTTTTCAAGAGTTTCTTAGTGAAGAGCTGCCTAAAGGGTGTTCCCCAAGGGAATTGATGCAGGAGCAGTAAAAAAATTATCACCAGGGTTATTTTTGTAATTTTGCATATTTTATTATTTTCGCAACTTTCTGGTCATGTTATTTTTATTTGGGTTCAGACTATGTTGTTATGGTTTTTAGAGTCTTATCTTAGAGCCCATGTTTTCTTTATGGGCCTAGGAGTAGTAGGAGGCGTCTAGCCCAACAAAATTAGGAAATTAAACCCTAATCCTTGTGGGTTAAGTTAGGACGACTGTTTGAACAGTTGTAGTGTTTTTCCCCAGGGTTAATTTTTGGCAATTTTACTATCAGAAGAATTGTCTTCCTCGTTCCTGGATGCTTAACCTAAAACCAGTCAGTTTTGGTTGTGTTTCAAATCTATTTTACTTTTCTTCTATCAGGATTCTCTCTCTGCAACTTGGTAAATTTTATTCTAGATTCCTTGTTCTACAGCAATAAGCCAAATACAACTGAGATGGGGTAAGCAAACATGGTGCAGGCAAAGAGCAAGTGAATCCTGACACCAATTCCTTGCAAATTTTTCTAAGTTTATGCAAGTTAGAATCATTTTCAGACAAATGGGTGAGTATTAATTAAAATTCCTAACCTACTCTGGTGTCATGTTAAAATAATAAGGATTAGGAGGACAGAAAACACAAAGATATGCAAGGTTCTGTTATAAAGTCTATATCAGCAGGAAAAATATTATAGTATCATTTCATTTAGATGAACTCAATTAGATACAGAGATAGAGATAAAGCAAATAGATAAAACTTCAAAGATAGAGATAAAACTATGAACTTAATCAAAAATGGAGATAGAGATAAGGGAATAAATATAGAAATGCAGAGATAGAAACCAGACAATTCTTTTACACTTAAATCTATCATTTATAGATAATGGGCCAAAACAAACTATATTACTGATGAGTTAAGCTAAACAAAATTAGTGATATTATCTTCTCATGGATATAGGCTTTATAGCTGAATCACGTATTTTTTGCATCTCGTTCCCTCTGTTCCTTATTACTTTACTAGAGACAACTAAGGTCCTATTCTCATCAAGTGACCTTATTAAGAAGAAAAAGGAGAATTTTATAAATGAGTCCAAACTGAGAATTTGTATTACATTCCCAAAATGCGCACAATTCCAACCCTTCTTTTAATCTGGAATCTAAGGACATGGGTATTTGGCAGCTGGTCAAACTAATCACAACATGATGGGAAAGGGAATAACATTGAAATGCAAATTGACATCAATTTACCTTGTGGAACCCACTAAAACTGGACGACCTTGTCTAAACATGCTCTCAACTTCTTCACGAACATGTTGCCATTTACCACGTGCAGTCTAAGAGAGGTAGTCCAAAGAACATCAGGTTAAAAGAAGAATGTATACCATAGGATGGTACATTAGTAATTGGAATGAACGTCAAATATTGTCCTTTTACCGCAAAAGCTAAAATAGGTAAATCCTTGCGAATGTTTGGCATATTTGTTGGCACTTCAATAACTGGCATCTGAAACATTTTCAAGAACTCTTTCTCCTGCAACAATGAGAGGGGAAAATTTTGCAAGAGAAGTCCAATAAAAACCATGACTTGAGGTTGATGTAATATTCCCCCTATAACAATCAAGTGAGCAGAATTTGAAAATAAATTGCATAGAAATAATAACAAAGCAAAAATGGTCACTTGAGTGACTAATCACAATCTCACAATTCAAAGAGGAATTCATACTTCAGTTTTTGCAGTCCCAGTCATCCCTGAAAGCTTTGGATAGAGCTTAAACAGTGATTGATATGTGATTTGTGCTACGACAACAGAATCAGCCTAGCAAATATACAGACAAATACATAAGTTTTGGATGTAATTATGCTGAACAAACATCATGAAACAACATGAAATATCATACAAGACCTCAATTTTGAGACCTTCTTTAGCCTCTACAGCCTGATGAATCCCATCAGACCATCTCCTTTTCTCTTCTACTCTCCCTGTCAACTGCAAAAAAGATATGCATATTTTAATTTTGGCTAGACAGGCCTGGAACCACCATGTCATTGGAAATGAGAAATCTAGAAAGTTAAATAGGGCTACAAAAGTTGGTCACGTCAACTTGTCCAAGCTTGTAACAGTTGTTAGTCAAAGTAAATAGTAGATGAAGGGATGAATTGCATAGAAGTGTCTTTAGGTAAGGTTAAAGGAACCAGCAACGGGACTAGATCTATTTTCCAGGAGTGTTTTGGGTACTCAAAAGTCAGTAAGACTGGAGTGGTCCTACTAAAGATAAGGCTGGAGTGGGCCTACTAAAGATAACAACAATATCATATCTATCCTTAATCCCACCATGTGGCGACTATATAAATTCTGACGTCCAAATCATTTCTATCTATGGTCTTGTCTTCTGCAAGACCCATATAATAACACCAAAGAGCCTCCCACTGAGCTTTTCTTAGTCTTCTTTTACTGCTTTTGCTGAATACTTGTACCATTCCATCCACTCTCCTCACAAGAACCTCTACTTGTCTTCTTACATGACCAAACCATCCTGGCCGTATTAACGAAAATATTCAGAAACCACAATTAAGATTGTTTAGACATGAGAGAAGAAGACCAATAGAAAAACTTGTGAAGCAAGTGGATGAAATGGAGGAAGTTTATAGCAAATGAGGGAGAGGAAAACCAAAAAAAAACTTAGTAAGAAACCCATAGACATACATACAATATAATGGCCTTACATTACATGACCATGGATAGAGATAAATGGAGGTCTAGAATTCATGTAGCCATTCCCAACTAGTGGGATTAAATTAAAGCTTGTAAGTATTGTTGTTGTTAAGAGGTCATGTCACATAGCTTCCAATTTTCTATTTTTATTTTTCAGTCATAGTTTTCATTTTCAGTGCTCAGTTTCTATTTTTTGTTAACAAAAAATAAAAACTGAACATGATGTTTAATGCATATTTTATTTATTTTATTTGGTCATTAAATATATGTGATGATTCAATTGATATTGCTAAAAATGCCCTTAATGTAAAAGAAAGAATTTTGTATCCTTTTCTTTTTCATGCTTCTCTTCACGGCTGCCAACAAAACCAGGGTCTAGGTTTGCAAAGAACCTAATCAAACCCAGATAGGGTTTGGGTTCACCGCAAACCCGACAAACCCCTATCTAGGTTCATGAAGAACCCCATGAAAACCCAAACAGGATCTAGATTCTTCATTCTTCACAAACCCAATTTGAAAAGGTATCCCTAGTGCACAAGGTTGCCCCTCCTCCACTGCCCCCCCCCCCCCCCTCTCCCCCCAAAAACCCCCCACCACAAAAAAAAAAAAAAAGAAAAGAAAAAAAAAACGAGAGGGTAGGGAGAAGGTCATATTTTGGGTCACTGTCGAGGTCTAGGTGGGCCAAAGGGAGAGCCAGGAGACAAGGAAAAATGAAGAATGAAAGAGCTGAATAAAAATCAAAGAAGAGTTAACATGAGGAAAGGTAGAGCAGAAAATAACATGAAATGGAATAGAGAAAAAAAAGAAAGAAGGAAACACCATTTTAATTCATTCTCTCCAAAATTTTTAAATTTCTTTAAAGCAAAAATAAGCAAGTTAACACTATTTTCTCTTTTCGTTCCAAAATTAAAATGATAACTGAAAACTGAAAAATGGAAAACCAACCACACATCCTAACCAAGTAGTTATTTACCATACTTTATGGAACTGCGTGCAAGAATTGTACCAAAAGGTGACATGCACATTTGTGTTCTTCATTTAAGGGATGAATGTAATAACCATGATAACCTACAACATCCTAACACAAGAAGAATATAACCAATATCGTGTCAGCTCCTATATGGAAACTATAAAAACATTCAAGGAGATTTGAATGTTTGACAGGTTGATCGTTGCCAACGGGCCCAACACGACCGAACAAGAAGACTCCATGAAAGATACTGATATCCAAGGGTGAAAATGTCCAAGTAATGGTTACTTTAAAATGTACCAGCTGTTTTTGAAACCTAATAACCAAAATATTAATTATTATTATTTAGATTTCAAATTTTTCTACATCATGTATAATTGTATCTATTTAGTCTCAATCATAATTAAATCTTCCAAATTGTTATTATTCCCAAATAGTGCTACCTGTCGTTGGTAGGGAGTAATCATATTTAGTAATAAATAGGTTGAATTTCATCTAGTTTTAACGATGGCAAGAAATCTTCTATTTGGATGCCCAACATACCATGATTTTAAATTCCCTTTCCCTACTTGGACCACCACATATGAGGGAAAGAACACCCCTTAGTTTGTTCAACGACACTAAGGCCATCTTCTTGGATGTGCTTAATGAGTTCATCCATTAGAGCAAATAGATGAGGATTCAACACTGATCCCTGACATAATCCAGTTGCAACTAAAACAGTCCCAGCATTTCCTCCACAAAAACTGATAAAAATATATATAATTTCAGAACCCAATGTTGAAAATTGCATTCCTTTGTAGTTTGTAAAGTTGTTGAAGTTATTTGATAGAAAAATTGTTCTATCAAAATATTGCACTTAAGTTCGAATAAAAGTTCTGACCCTAACATGATGAATTTGGAAGCTCAGGAAAAGTTTAACCATTGATGACTCCAATTCTCAACAGTTAAAAGTCTAAAGAAAATTCTTGGCAACGGTAGTGGTGACACCAGCTGTTAGGGGAAAGTTTTGCCATGAGACAGTGATGTGATTTATCATTGAAAAAGTTTTACCACTATGGTGATGATGTATGACCCCAACTGGATATATTTAACAAAAAGACCACAAGCACCACCACTAATGAGACACTAAGTGTGATGTGGATTCATCTGGTCTAACTTTGCCAGGACGAGAAAATAATTAGCACTATATTGGTACTGAAATTATATTTGTTGACTCAGATGTTGCATTATTCTTACACTGGCATTGTTGACATATGAAATTTTGATGATATTGCTTCTTACACCATTATATGTGAGAAATTAATGTTAAGAAAACTTGTGATCAAATCTGCATGCATTGAGAAACTACAAGAAATTAGAGTTATTTTTTGCAATTGTATTACTGAAAAGTCCTTAAATTCTAGTTATGGATTAATTACTGCAAGGCTTACCATTCACCAAGTTATAAGATCACTACTCAAACTTTTAACATCAGGCGAGTAGGAGAACCATTAGACTGAACTCTGGTGCTGTGAGACCAAGATGTTATGAGCTCATAGGATTTAAACTTTTGTTTTTTTCTTTGTTCGTTTAAATGAAATAAATCTGGATTTTATTATTTATTTGGATTTTTAAGGGTACACTTTGTTAGATGGGGGGTTGATTTAAAAGCAGTTTGCAGGATATATTTATATACATAAATCATGGTGAACTTAAGAGTAGTTTCATGGATAATAATTTATCTTATTGACAGAATTAGCCTTTCATAGTCCTTGAGCTAAGGCTTGAGGCTCATAGCCAGTCTCGTCCTAAGTAGGGTGTGATAGAAAAAGTATGAATAAGGCATCTATGAGCACCTATGGATATCCAAATGTAACAGTTCCCACAGCCTTGAAAATATCCAAATGGATAATAACCCACATAAAGAAAATCCCTCTCTCCATTTATGCATGTAAACCAAGATTCTCTTTACCGACGCCAAGCACCTTAGTCATGAACAAACCTTGATGGGTAGATACCCATAGGACAAACTCATCTTCTTCCAACTGCATCATGGTTCATCACACAGATTTCTTGGTTCAAATTGACATTGACCCTTGATTCACAGTCACCAGAGAGAAAAGTAGGGATGGCTAACCTGTACCTCAACCGTTGCTTTCGTAATTCTAAGCGCTCTCCATCTCAGCTTGCCTACCAGATCCAAAATGTTGTTAGGACCCAATTGCATTCTATGTGATTCCGATTGCATTCTATGTGATTCCGGCTAACATTGAAAGGTTTGGCTTTCATCCATTTTAGGTGCCTCCCGCCTTCTTGCTTGATTTAGCGCATTTCTTTTTGGCTTTTAATTATGTTGTGTTATCAGATTCTACTCATCTTGTTGTTTGTGAGTCTATTTGGTTTATAGGTCCTCTGGCCGTATAATTCTTTGGGGTATATCCTCCCTTCTCTTACCCCCTCTTGCCCCTACCAACCTAGGAGTTAGGTTTGTCCCTCTCTTTTTCCCCCTCCCCTCCTCCTTTTTCTACCCTGCTTCTCTATTCCCTCTTCATCATATTATGCGGCTTTTTGGCGGCTCCACCCAACCAGTTTTCCTTCCTCCACTGAAACGACCAGCCAAGTATCGTGGAATTTGACAGTTTGCTCATGCTTCAAATTTCATCGTGGAACGGGGTTGTTTTCAGTGGTTGAAGTTCTTGGAATTGACAATTTTCCCCTTCCCCAAGGCAATTCTGGGGTCCTTTGGTGGTTTCTGGCTGGCCAGTTTCCTTCCTCCACTGAGGTGTTCGACCTAGTATTGTAGAATTTGACAGTTTGCTCCTGCATCATATTTCTTCGCAAAATGGGGGTTGTTTTGATGATGGGTGATTCTAGCTTCACTTGTTCCTCACTGGGCATCTCTATTGTATTCTCTGTCTTTTCCCATTATGGGAACGTTGTAGCTATATTCAATGTTTCAATATGTTAAGCTTCACGTTAGTTTCTGCCTCGCCTGTTTGAGGCCTACTTTGATGCAGCTTATTATTTCTTGTTCTTATCTAGTTTGTTGTCATTTTGTTTCTTGTTCTAAGCAGGGTATGCCCCAGCTTTTGCTGTAGACGCTTTTGTGTTTTTTTTTGTTATATGAATTTTTTTTATTTACAAAAAAAAAATTAGCGTGTTGGTAAGTAGGATGGAGCAAATCATTCTATGTGCTGGTTAGTGGAAGAATTGTAGCAGTTCAATATGGTAGGACAAGAAGCTTTGCCTTTGTGGGTTGAAGTTTGCAATTTCCACAACTCAAGGACACCGTCTTGACATTAAAGGTGCATATTACTTTTAACATCATATGTGTTTTGGTGTTTCTTTCAGTTACTCCCTTCTTAATCCAACTCTAGAGATGTAAAGTATGATACCAACCAATATGCTTTCATGATACTTTAAATCAATACTCTTCTTAATTGGCTATTGGCTATAGGTGTTGATAAGCATTTCTTTGTAACTTTCATGATCGATGAAGCTAACTTCTTTTATGAATAAAGCATGCTATTCCTAGAATATCTTCCCATTATTGGGAATGTAATTCTTATCCGATATTGTAGAATAGAAAATTCAATAAAAGATAAAGGTACGAATGGAATAACTAGGAAGTTGTAATTAAACATAATGCAAAACAGCATGGTAACCAAAAAAAAAAGCTTATAATACCTCATTGATTATAAGAGCCTTCCCATTTCTAACAATATATTGGACATCCCGCCGATAGAACTCTTTAGCCTTCAAAGCATTCATAACGAATCTGCGACAATACAGTGCAAAATACAAATTTGAAAGTTAACTAAAAAAGAAAGAAAGAAAAGAAAGGAAAAAATTAAGTTTCATAAACAACATTTTAGATAACAGTGCCAATTCAATGCCCAAACAAATTTAGCAAGCATGTGGCAATGTATTATGGTTGGTCAAATGAACTGGAACAATAGTTTGAAATTTCCCAAGAGTAAGACCATGGAAAGTAGGGCATAAAGGAAAAGATATTTTGAAAAGAATTTAGCAAAAACATTAACCAGCTTCACCACTTTCAAAGCAAGGCTAGGTTTTCTATGTGACAAGGAAAAAAAAGGTGTCACCTAGCCCATGGGTCATTTTCATCCCATAAGTCCTTTGTTTCAAGTGCCATCTCAGCCAGTGCAATTCCTTCTTCAGTCAATTCCACTGAATTGTCCTTCAGCTCCACATTATAATGCTATCAACATAATCAGAAATTTTAAAACTAATTATTATAACTAAATCGGAGAGGTTACACTGTTAAAATAAAACAATTGTACAATAAATTGCACAAAAATGCAAACAAACAACTTATGGCTAAACTGAAAAGACAAAGGCAAAAAATGCACTTACAAAGCCCCGTACAAGCAGTTCAGCAACTTTTGCAGCAACTGGATATCGTGCGGCATCTTTACTTGCCTGTGTAAAAAACCACAATAGGCCCAAAAACAAAGGATCATTTCCAAATCGTTTCCTTCCATGCTGTTTACTACAACTACCATTGGAATACTCATGTGATGAAACTTTAGAACATTAAAAAAAATTGCAGATTACCTCACCACTTATCAATAGAGGATTTCTCCCCTCATCAATAAGGACTGAATCAACTTCATCAACTATTGCAAAGTTAAATGGTTTTGGCCTGTTGTTTCAGATTGCACCACTAGTAATTCACATAAACCACTGACAAATAAACTCTCAGAAAGTTTGTAGTTGTCTAATAACACAGCCAAGATAAACTCCTCAGGTTGAAAATTTACCATCGCATCACAAGTTGTTCACTACTTCCAGCAAGGTTATCTCGGAGGTAATCAAAACCAAGCTCCTGAGACAATCAATGTAGCAGAAAGAAACATGGGTAGAGATACAATATTGATGTGTGAGCAAAATTGGCCACACAATACAGTGTCAACAAGGCAGGCAATGATCATAAAATCCAATTCAAATAATAACACAACAAACCAGAAGTTACCAGGCTCCTGAGACAATCAATGTAGCAGAAAGAAACATGGGTAGAGATACAATATTGATGTGTGAGCAAAATTGGCCACACAATACAGTGTCAACAAGGCAGGCAATGATCATAAAATCCAATTCAAATAATAACACAACAAACCAGAAGGAAGATACAATATGACTTACTGAGTTATTGGTGTAAGTAATATCACATCTGTAGTTAGATCTCCTCTCTTCAGCTGTCATTCCCCTCTATATATTCAAATGAACAAACTTTAAAATTATGATTAACAACACCAACAACAATAATAATAACTGCAGTATTAGATACTATCTGATGGGTCTTATCTGGTTTGCAGATGCTTTGTGGAGATCAGTACTTCCTCTACCAAATATTACATCATTAATTGGAAACATCTAATCAGTGGTTGTCAATAAGTTGGACCAAGATTGAATTGCAATTTGAATTAAGTCTTATTACAAGGACAGTAGATACCTTGATTCCAAAATCTACTCTTTATCCCATCAAACTCCATTCTAAAAGGATCTTATCCAATTACTATTCCAGATTAAAATTGCTTTTTTTCCAAACAGTACATAATATAATATTCAATTGTAACAAACCTTACTTTCAAGTTTCAATAGTCGGCTCAGAATTTATCAGAGCCAAGGTCTACATATATTTATTGAATCTCAACATAGTTATATGTCATGAGATCCATCAAATTTAGATTCAAATATCAAATGGTATATGCATTATATACTACTATGGGTTCCCTACGATCTATTGCAAATCCATTCATTCACATCCATATTCCGGTCCAGCTAAAGCACCTCAAGCGGAAAGGGGGAAAGATTGTAATTAACAACTTTTATTTGTTAGAAACAGGAAATTACTTGGATAAGACCCACAGAAAGGCCAAGGAAACAATGAACACGACCCATCCACTCTGCATCTCGTTCAGCTAGGTAATCATTGACGGTAACCACTTCAAAAAAAAAAAACAAATTGAGAAAAATCAGCAGCACTTCTGGATTAAACTAAGTATAGCATAATTTGTCAGGTAAAACCTCAAATTAATAATACCACTGGTTACAAAAAAATTTACATGAACAACAGAAAAAATCACAGGCTTAATTTTTCAGTAAGTAACAATCACAAGCTTAATCCCACTAGGTGGATTGGCTACAAGAATTCTAGATCTCCAGCCATGGCCACAAGCTTACCAAAAACTTTGCATGAAAATGGGGAAAATTCATTTGTGCAAAAGCTTAAAAGTCAATGCAGAATGTGACAGCAACACAAAAGCATAAAGAGGAGAAACAAAAGAAGAACAACTGACTGCACTTCTAAAGGACCAACTTCAACAACATAATTACTTGGAGCTCCATATTATCAATTCCATTATTTGCTTGGGAGAATACCAAACAGTGCATCAATATATATACAATACATATATGTCTCTGTGAACACTGGTAAGGCTTGAATTAAAAACATTTAATTGCACTGAGCTAAAGTCACTAAGCTTCACACAAGAAAAGCCCCAAGCATGTGGCAGTTCACACTTAAGTGTGCTTTTTTTTAACACTGGTAAGGCTTGACTAAAAAACATTTTTCCTGTGCCACTACTTGGAATGTTAGTGTACCATCAGAAACAGCCTTCCAAAGTAAGGGGCAGCAAAGGAATGCCTGAAATATAAACTCACTCTACATCTCTATGTACTATCCTCATTTACTGAATTTTAGCTTTAAACAATTAAATTCCACCGTGGATTTCCCTAAGGACTACAAATGTCATTCCAGAATATATATGAGCTACAAGGCCAAACCTGCAAAGGGTAAACACTTCCATTCAGACACTCAATCAGCATGCAAAAGTTTTCTGGAACTATTCAGTGTCACACTTCCGAAGTTAGTTCTCTGGCACTATTCATGATCAGTAGCCACTAACAGCCATCTTTCAATACTTACCGTGAACACCCTCGCTAGTAAGGGCATTAAGATACGCAGCTAACGTTGAAACCAGTGTTTTTCCTTCACCTGTCTTCATCTCAGCGATTGAACCATCGTGAAGCACCGCTCCACCAACGATCTGTACTTCAATTTGACATGATATTCAGACACAGTAAACTTTTTAGTTAGCAGTGAGACTAGTCAGAGAGAAACGAGGGACCTGCACGTCAAAGTGCCGCATTCCCAGCTTCCTCCTCGCAGCTTCACGAACAACAGCAAATGCCTCTAACATCATTACCAAAAACCAATAAGTTCCAAAAATCTGAATAAAAGAATTTAACTTTTTTTCCAAAAACAAGTAAAGGAATAGTTCTTGAAACCAGCTTGAATGTCCGCAAGTGTCTGCCCTTGTCTTAGCCGGTCTCGGAACTCCGTTGTTTTTGCAGTCAGCTAGAAAACCAAAACCAACAAAAAATAAATAAATGTATATGACCAACAAACAAAGCCCACCGAAACTACCAACAAACTCAAACCCAGAAACCTGTGCATCAGATAGTCCCTGAATCTGCGGCTCGAGGGCGTTAACAGAATTAACTAGCCGGTGATAGTCCCGAACGACCCAATAATTTAAGCTGGTAAAATCGCTCCAAGTCTTGGAGAGGTGACCCAAATTCTCCTGTAACAAGCACGTACCACAACCAGATGATCAGAGAATCAGTTAAGCATTTCGACAAACACCTGGTGGCAGCGAAGTATGGTACCTTGAGAGAAGAAATGATAGGCGCGGGACATCTACGCCTCGAGGAAGACAGCGAACGAGGTAAAGAAGAGAAGGGTATGGTGCACAGAAAAGCTGTACGAGAAGGGCAGTGTTGCCTTCGGATGACGAAGAAAGAGGCGCTGCAATTCAGAAAAGCAGCAGAGGAGGAAGAAGCTAACGCCATTATGTTACCCTGCTTTGGGCTTCCGTGCTGAAAACAGTTCGGCCTACTGCTTGTTAATGTAATGGTTTGTTTGGACGCTACTTGAATAAGGCTCGTGCTATTTACAGCGGAGAGAGTTTGACCGATGGGTGTACAAGGCGACATATCGTAATATATTATAATATTTTAATATCAAAATATTATAATATATCGTAATTTTTGTTCTCTCTTCTCTCTCTCCTCTTCTCTCATCATTGTAATTGACCACCTACTGTCACCCCTCTCACTATCATTCTTCCCCTTAGTCGCCTCGTCTCCTCTCGCTATTGCAATTTCATCACCTCACTAATGTCGCCTCGCCTCCTCATCGCAACATCCTCTAGCAATCAGCGTGCCTCTTGCCGCTGTATCGAAACCCCGTTGCAGCGATGAGGCGACGGCGAGAGACAAGTCGATTGCTGAAGGATGCAATAGTGAGGTGGTGAGGTTGCAGCAGCGAGAGTAGGCAAGGTGACGACAAGGTAGTAGGCGAGGCAGCAGAGGTGAAGAATAGCAACAAAAAGGCTGACGGCGGATGGTCGGTTGCAGTGGCGAGGATGCGGCGGTGGCGACGAGAGGAAGAGGAGAGATATGAGAGATTATTGGAGCAAGAAGGGGCAAAATGGTCATTGAGAGATGAGAGAAAGGGACAAAATGGTCCTTCCAGCCACCTATAAAGTCATATGTGAAAACCCTAACCGTAAAAATAGTATTATTCTTAAAATGTTATTGTCTAACCCAATAGCCATTCAAATGGGGGTGAAAATTCAATTCGGGTTACAAATGGAAATGGGGAAATGGGAGGGTATGGATATAGGATCTCTTTACTTGTTTTTTGTATTTTATTTTTATTTTTGTTTATGTACTTGTATTTATATTTTTAAAATATTTTATTTAACCCTTTATCCCACAACTTATAGAGTATTAGGCATTTGAATAGTACCCATATATACTTTATATCTATCTATATATCATTTTAACAAATTTATTTTTATAAGTTAAATAACTTCACAACAACTTTCATAAAGCAAAAATTTGATCATCTATATATATTTTTAGAAAAGGAAATGTACCAGATGGCAAAACACCTTAGCTTCAAACTAATGAGCTTAATACACTACAAAAGAAAACTGTAAGACTATCTTGGAGTTGGCTAGAAAAGTCATTTTAATACCTAAGTCAGATGTAAAGTAATCATGAGGGAGCAAAAAAACATTTAAATCATAATTGAGAGTGCTCATCTCAAAGCAAATATCCTCCTCTATTTATAGTAATTTAGAAATAATCTATTGTATAGGATTAGGTTTTTTTATTGATTAAAGTCTAGGAATAGTGATCCTAGATGGTCTTGTGGAGATTAAACTTATCTTTGAAAACTGTTTTCTTAAGATTTAAGATAAGAGGTACACCTCGAGTTTATTAAAATTATCACTAATCACCAGATTGTAGGAATTGATCCCATATTGTGATCAATCTTATCTCTTGATTCTAAGAGCAAATACTAGTAAGACGATAACTCAATCTTAGGCAAGATTGGTCTTCCCTAAGTTTGTGGAAGACTTCTTTTTCGGGCCGAGCTAGCCCCAAATAGATTTTGGATGGCAAAAATGGCCTAGTGAAATAGGTTAAGAGCGAATATGGCCTAATAAGTTGGGTTGAGGCTAAGGGTGGCCTGGTTAAGCGGACTAAGGCACTTGGTTAAACAAACTGAGGGCAAGGGTGGCTTAGTTAATCAAACCAAAGTTAAAAGTGGTCTAGTCAATAAAACTAAGGTCGAGCGTAGGTCAAGTATAATATACACATGTCAACTAACTAAATCTCAAGCATCAACAAAAGTCTCCTACTTCCTTAGTTCTATGTAATAAAAGAAATGAAGTAGAAGTAGTGTCTGTAACACCCCACTTTCCCGAAACGAGCGTTACTCTTGGAATTTTGGGCATATCTTTTTTTTTTTCCAACCATCATTCAACATATACACAACATAAATCAAATCCCGACAATCCCGATCCACTATCTTAGCATATTAACTTAAAGAATAAGCCAAGACTAACAATATCATCACATCAATCAGCTGAAGTAGAATCAAAACTTCGAAAAATACATAACCGAATTCACTTTATTCATAATGTAGAAATCGTTTGACAAGACATTTCAAAACAAAATACATCGAGTCTAATCTCTCAACAATAACTACTAACATCTCGAGCATAGACTAAATATATGCTAATGATTTCCAACGGAGCCAACGGCTACATCTCGAGAACCCCCTTTCCTTTAGTGTCGTTGCCTTTACTTGAAACGTTTGAATATTTCAGGGACATAGTCCAAATTAGATGATGAATCATCTAAGCGAGAATTCAAAAATATTTTCATGAATGTATGTAAACCATGAAACAAAATCAACATATCCCGACATGCACCAACCCAATAGAATCCCACAAAGCACTTAACACTTAATCGGAGAACATACAATCTCTCTAAAGGTAACACAACCCCATCGACACATTGGCATAACACAATCCTGCTTAAGAGGGACAACATCAACACATGAACCCAGGTATCGCCCCTATATCATGTCTAGGCATTACGCTCACACTCAAAAGCATTCGGATCCCAACATAACCTTGGCCACAAGATGATCAACACTATCATTGGGAATACATGTCCACCTCGGGAACAATACTACCGCTCAATGGTCCCGAGGTGGTGTCCACTAGTAGCCTCGCCACTTGTCAACTCGCAAAGGTGAAGTCCGGTCTCAACCCTCGTCACAAGGGGTATTTTCCCTTGGTACGCTTCCCTAGTGCTATCACTCAAGTACCTCACACAGGTTGACAACACACATCCCACATGGACATCACACAAACATGTCAATGCCAATATCATCAACTATGCATCATTTAAACATAATTTCATGTACATAATTTATCGCACAAAATTCAATACACATGCATAAAATATTTTGGGACGAACCACCCTCATGAAAAAACCGTTACACGTTAAAACCCCTCGCATGCAACAAAACCTTTGCAAGTAATCAATCACGTTTAGGAGAATCAAAACCAAGTTTTCGAATAAGAACTCACACAATACATCAAGTTTTCGATAGAACTGCTCACGATAAGTCAAGTTGGGGTAGAAACTCTCACTTTTAGACACAACTCAAATTTTCTCGAAAAGCGTGCAATGCTTCGATTTGTAGGCCTAACCTCGATTTTCGTGTCAACCTCAAAATTTGCACTAACTCTCAACCTTAGGCCTCAAGGCACCCTAATCAACATATAATCATAAAAAATCAATTTTTTCTCACAATTTCTTTATTTTCTCTATTTTCTCCCATTTTCTCTCTAAAAATTTCAAATAAATATCTCCCAAACTATTTTCTTCAATATTTCTTTACAACAAATCATAATAACCTATGAACTTCAAGAGAAAATTACTAGACTTACCTGGATGCTGCGTTTTCACATTAAACAAGGATGGTCGATGCTAAAATCGAGACACTAGAATGTCCAACCTCAAAATGTTTTGCACAAACACCTAGAACATAATTTTCTAGGATTTTTGGAATTTTTTCCAAAATTTTCTAGCCAGTCACAGGCCCGCACACACCGCGAGTGGGAGTGCATGTGAAGTCCGATGCGTGTACCTCACGCACCGATCGTCTTCTCTTACGCCAATTAACCAGCGATGCTAGTTCTTTGCACCACGACGATCCTCAGGTCCAATCGATCCCGATGCCACCTCTTGCTGCCCGAAATGAGCACCGGAAGGCCTTCAATCGGCCAGCTAAAGCCTCGGCCTCATTGTCCTCCTCCCATCTCCGGCCAAGTTTCAAATACCCCTCAAACGCACACGAAAACATCTCAAACTCCCCAAAAACCTTCCTTAGCTTATGTGCAACAAAAGCCCCATGGTTTCATCCCTTAATTCGTTCGCTAACCCTCTCAATTTGAAGCTCCAATTTTGCAAACTTTCAACCAAGCCCTAGCTCTATTTATAGGCAAAATCGACCCTCCAATCGATCATGACTTCCTTACCTGATGCCTTTAATGCCTCAAGCATCCCTTGGGTGACCCAAAAGCAGCGACAAACGACCTCAAACTTGTATTACAGGCCACACCATTGCCAACCAAACCATGGTCGGTTTCCTCGATTTTTCAGCCTCCCTTGAGCTCCCCAACAGTCCTTACTTGGTCCTCGAGCCTTCCCTGACCATCCCCTCGAGATCCCTTTGGTAAAAAATGCCAATCAATGGCTGGAAAACCTGCTAGTCGGCCATGACAACTCCATCTTTTAGATTATTACATGTTCGCCCATTCAACTTTTGACTTTTTCACTTGGCCCATTTTCATCAAGCCCTTGATCTTTCTATCATTTCCAATGAGAACCTCAAGATCCAAGATCTTCATTTCATCCCCAAAGCTTCCAAAAAATCATCCTTTTGACTTCCATCGGGCAATTTTTTAAGAATTTACACCTAGGCCCGAATTTTTATTTCGACTGCAAACTCTCTCGCTTCAACCCAAAATCGCTTAAGGGTTGTTCTACTTACATAATTAAGGTTCCGTTGAAATTTCGGAAGTCCCTCACGACAATTCAGTTTTTCAGCCTAAACCAAAGTTGTACCGAAAACTATTCCCGATCCAATTTCTTCCGATGCTAAAAATCACTTCTCGAATTGCTCATTAATATTATATTATTTTCCTTTGGTATCTAAGCTTTAGAGCACTCCCTTCAGTCGATTCGGATATTTATTTTACTATCAAACCCACTTTTCGATATTTTTATCTCACTTAAATTACGTGGCAAGCTTATGTTGAAACGGGATCTTACAGTGTCACCCTACTTGCCTATGTTCAGGGATAATATCACCCTTGGTGATTTTTTTAAATCATAGGAGCCTAAAAGTCATGGAGAAACTTATGGATTTGGCATATAATTAATGATTTAGATACCTTGCATAACTTCTTATTAAACAAACCTTACTCACTTTACTTAGCGAGTCTGAGGCACATGTTTTTTTATTAAGGTAATGTTTCACATGCATGGCTAAACGCATTTTGTTAAGTTCTTTTGGAAGGTTGTGCCACGATTAGTTGGTTTTCCCTTAAGAATTTGCAATGTCATGCTCGCTCTTTTGGTATAAGTATTCTTACACTGCCTCAAATTTACTTTGCTTCCTCTATCTACTAATTTTTTCTTTCAGCATCACCAATGCTAAAGGTTAAGAGCTCATTGCCTCAAAGGGTCATTTTACCAAGTATATCAAGTCTAAATAGATGACCTACGCAACAACAGGAGTTATTGACCAAATACGAGGTTTGCGATAGTTGGGCAATTGAGTTCAACACCAATCTCCAAGCTTGCCACCTTGTTATTGCGAAGACATACATCCTTATTCATGCATTCAATTTTAGCTTTCAACTGTCACCTCATTGTTAAGTTTGGGATTTCTTACACTTAGTATAACACCTGCTCATCTCTACCCATATGCTTAACAATATATGATGGTCTTTCTCACAAAGTTGAGTGTTGTAGCATATCTTTTGAGGGAGTTCTCTTAGAGAAGGCATCATCCTTAAGAAGAGATGTTTTCCTGAAAGGGTTCTCCTAGTAAGAGTAGTTTTCTTGGAGCACCACTCGATTAGCATTCCCAAGACCAATCTTCTCAGAGAAACACATTGCCCATTGTCAAACTAATCTCCCAGAGGGTAATAAGGGAGAATCCTCTCCCAAACAACTTTGCCCCACATTAGCCCATGCAACATGGCTCGCTTGAAACAGACTCTCTTTCCTAAGGGGTTTCTCATAAGGGCCATCCTTTTGGAGCTTAACTCTGGGACCAGTATGCATGGATGGGACAACGTCGCGTCTTGTGGCTGGGAAAGCACCATGTGTTGTTTTATCTTTTGATGATGAAAATTGTACAAAGATACATCAAATGTTTAACACTTGCTAGACATCATTCAAATGTAGCATTAGGGCACATCACCAACATTGAGGACGTGAATATCTATATGAACAATTCAAGGAATTGTGTAATGAAAAATGTATTATTAGGAAATTAACCATTCCTAGAACATCACAACAAAATGGTATAGTGAAAAAAAGGAAAATGACATTGCTTGACATGGTGAGATAGATGATTACGCAAGCTAGTTTGCCTATTTCCCACGGGAGAGATGCTTTACTCACTACAACCTATATTCTTAATCGTGTGCCCTCAAAATATGTAGCCACCACACCTTACGACTTGTGGAGTGCAAAAGACCAAACCTAGCTAAGTCATTTGAGGCCTTAGGGGACTTATGTTCATGATTCTTCTCATAATATGGAAAATTATGTCCAAAAAGAAAGAAATGTATCTTTGTGAGATATGTTGAAGACTCTAAAGAGTATGTGATCAATGACGAACATATAAATGGCGATTGGACAAAAATTAAATCACAAGATGTGACATTCTTGGATAATGAGTTTTGTAACAAATGTGAAATTAACAAAGATGAGGGGTTTGACTTGGACCTCTTACTCTTGTTCTTTCTATTCTTCTAATCCAACCTTTTCTCATTTCTCTTTCATTTCTATCCTTATTCTCATTAGACTAGGCAACATATGAACTATTAGAAATTCTAGCTACCTCCAAGCATTCATCCTCAAGTTTAATATGGTGCATAAAATCATCAAAGATTTTGATTGCTTTGTTGTGGGTCAAGTTCACCTTCAAATGTTCCCATGAATTTGGGAGAGGTTGAATCATCGCTTGGACTTGTTGCTCATCACTTAGGGTATGGCCTAGCTCATTTGAGCTCCCTAATTATATTTGACATCTCATTTGATCAACTTGTTAGCTTAAGAGGGGCGAATTAAGCTTTTCACTATTTTTAAAAAATAAACTCAAATAACATAAATGAATAAGAATGTTAAGAAATTAAAGATGTAGCACATGAGATTTAAAGTGGTTCGGTTATCAAAGCCTAATCCACTACCTCGATTTATCATCAAGGATTTTACAAACACACAAAGTGTAATATCCAAGAAATTGGGATTATTTGAGAATAAGTGTTTTATTAGAAAAATAAAATTTTTGGGAATATTGGTATCTAAATAGCCTAAAAAATTGATTGAATTGACTGCAGGGCCTGCCTTGGAGCTGAGATGCCAAAAAAAAAATGATATGGCAGTGATAAGCATTTCAAGGCATGATTTATGGCATCGACAGAAACCGAATCAGGAAAGATTTTTGGTACAGCTAAAATGTAGCTGCGATTTAGGCTGTAAAACTGAATTTTTGTAGGGGACTTCCGAGAAGTCAACGGAAGCTTGAGGGATTCATATTTAGTATGTAGAACAACTCTTCAGTGGTTTCAGGAAGAAGCAAAAGGATTTACGACCAAAATGAAAATTCGGGCCTAAGTATAATTTCTAAATTTTGTCTGAGGGAGGTCGAAATGACATTTTTTCATAATCTTAGGGGATGAAATGGAAATTATAGAACTTTTAGGTCACAATGGAAGTATTGGGAAGTTCAGGGACTTCAAGGAAAGGACCAAAAGTTCAAAATGGGAAGAAGTTGGGGTCAAAGTGCAATTTTACAAAATTGCATAAAGAGCAATTCTACCATGACCGACCAAGCTTCCTCCACCACCTCCCATCACCGAATTCAGTGGTGAAAGACTCGAAGAAAATAGTCTAGGATGCTCTTGGGTTGAGTCTAGGCCAACAATCGACCTTGGCATCGACTGAAATGACCAAATTTCAGCCGAAAGTGGCCGAAAAATTGGCCACTTTAATCAAGCTTTTGAGAGCTATTTTGGTGGGTTTTGGACTCATTAAGGGAAAGACGAGACATCAGAGGCCTTGGATTGCTCGAGATCTGTCGTTTTTGGGTTCGAATTTGGCTATAAATAGAGGATATAGTGGCTGAGGGTTTTACAAGATTTGAGCTTCAAATCGACCTCATTTTTGAACAAATTAAAGTACCAAACCATAGGGATTTTGTTGCTCATGAGGTGCGGATAATTTCTGAAAATTTTGAGAAATTTTGTAGTTCATTTGAGGGGTGATTGGAGTTTCGTCGAAAAAATCGAATCTCGTCGAAGACGGGCTAATTTTTGCTCGGAGAGAGGTCTTCTAGGTGTTGTTTCAAGCTCAAATTTGGTCAGGGTAATCAAATCAAGGTAAGATATCTTTTGGTATAGTCCGTTTAATTTTTCGGTGTGCCGACGCTGGAGAAGATGATTGGAGGTCTTTTTTTTTTAATTTTTAAATATTAAAAATAAAAAATAGAGTAAAAATAGAAATAAGAGGAAAACAATTATGGAAAAATATCCAGAAATACAGAAAAAGGAAACAGTTTACTTTTATGAATTTTATTTTGGAAATTTCATTGAGCAAATAATTATTTTTAATTTTTGAAAGGAAACTTAATTAGAAAAAAAATAGGAAGAGGTTTTTAAAAATTTCCATAAAATTTATTGAGATTAGAAATGTTATTTTAGGAATTTTAGTGAAGAAAAATTTAATAAATTACTTGATTAGTTATTTATTTTTTATTTTGGAAGAATTTATGACTATGAATAATAGGAAAAATAAGAAAAAGTTTGGAAAAAAATTAGAATATTGATTTTTCTTTGAAATGATTAGCCATGAAGTAATTTGGCCAAGGATCTTGATGATTTGCGTTATTGTTTAGGTTGACACGCAAATTGAAGCAATGTGCATTTTTCGAGATATTCCGAACTTCGTGCTAAGGTGAGTAATTTTATCCTAAACATGGTTTTGTGAGTGATTTTATCTCGAGAACCTATATATGACATGTTCACTTCATTATGCATGATATTTATTGAAGTTATGAACATTTTGTCATATTGCATGGAAAGTCGTGATTATTGCATGACATGATATTATTGGCATATTGATACTCGTGCATGGGATTTGAGATGTTGTCTTGATAGTGTAGCCGTAATTCTCCAACGACAAATGATGGAACAACGTTAGGATTATCCTGAAAGTAGGTCGAGATTCTGCCTAGGGTTCTGTGCCGGGCTGGTGGGCTAGGGAAGTTACATTAGGGTATATGATTGGTTATGTTATTGCATCATGTATTCATATATCATATTTCTAAACTTTCATTAAAAGATTCATCTTCTAATTGGGTTATGCCCCTAGAACATTCAAACGTTACAGTTATGATTTGCAACTATGGCAAGGGAATGATTGATGACATGGCCGATGGGTTCAGCAAGTTATTCGGGTATATGCTTATTCGTGAGGATTCAGAATACGTCTTTCATGGTTATAAGATTATACTATATTGAAGATCATGTATAATTGTTATGTATTTTTGAGGAATCGTCAGATTATACAGATAAGTCTCCATGTATTTAAGTATTTGATGATATGATGGTACAGACTCTTATGTTATGATTAAGTGAATTCAGTTATGTACAATATCAGGTTTCAATTATTGCTTTTGCATTTATGATGTTTACCTGTCTCAACTTATTGATTCTTATTTAGTATGCTGGAAAGGTAAAAAGGGATTGTCGGGAAACGTTTATAGTTAAATATATATATATTCCCAAAATTCCTAAGTTATTTAACGCTCGAAAAAGTAGGGCATTACACAAAGTGTATATTGTATGATACCTAGTAAATTTTACACATGATCAGCTACTTAACCTTTACAAATTTGGTTTTTACAAACTTGGCTCAGCCACAATCAATTGTCTTTCAAGAATCAGACGTAAACTTTACAAACCTTCACAAATGATGTGAAAGGATTTATCAAAAGAAAAATAAGATGATGCAATAAGAACAGATATTTCTCTTGAAAGAGAGTTACAAGAGATGAAATATAAATCACTATTTTTTTGATTTCACAGAAGAATAATATTAAAAGCGCATAAGAAGTTGGAAAACTTTTGAAAACGTTTTGAACAATTGCTCAAACTTTGCAAAACTGTTCTTGTGTATATTGTGATTGGTTGTTATAACCTTCTTCAACAGTCCCAACGACTATTTATAGATTTCTTGTATTCAGTGCTAGCTGACATGCCATTAAACAATTGGAATGTTTTTGTTTGAGTTACAATTGTCACTTTTAATCTCTATAAGCATTAAACAATTGATATTAATTCACAAAAATACATTCAAGTTGTCTGAAGAATATTTAATGAATTAAAAAGAAAAAAATGACAACATTTAATGCGTCTAACGATTATATTTTTTGAAATCTTCCAGAAAATACTCGAGTAAATTTTAGACTTACTCGACTAAGTTTGATCTTTACTCAATTTGATGTATTATGTATTTGAGTATATATTCAGCTTACTCGAGCATGACCATGTCATTACTCGATTAATTTTTAAGCCTCAGAAAGATGCATTATCTACTCAATTGCAAAGCTAAGTTTACTCGATTAGATTCAATCTTTACTTGAGTACAAACAATTGTTACTCGATTAATTTTGAGACCAAAGACTAAGTCATATTTCATCCTATTTTTACTCGATTACAAAAAATATCTACTAGAGTATAAAGGAGTATTACTCGATTACAAAAAATATTTTACTCAAGTAAAAATATGCTCAAGAATTTTAACTTAAGATTACTCGATTACAAAACAAATTCATTCGAGTACAATAGATACTCACACAATTACAAAAACACCTTACTCGATTAATTTTAAGATGACAAAAAATAAAATCACAGATTCGAGTACAAGGGTTTAGTTAATGGAGTTCACAACTTTACTTGATTATTCTTACATATGTAATTGATTATTTTTGAAAATGAACTAAGCATTACTGGATTACACTCAAGATTTACTTGATTGATTTTTACAAGAAAAACTTTCATATGCTTACTCGATTTTCACATAGGATTTACTCGATTGACTCTCACACGCTTGATAAAATACTTGATTGTTTTAAACAAATACTCGATTATATTTAAAAATTACTTGATTATTGGAAACATCATACTTGATCAAAAAATTATCAATCTTAAGAGTATCTAAAAAGGTTTTGGACATTATCAAAGAACCAAATTTACTAACAAAACATTTTCTCATTCAAATTTACCAAAATATATTCTCATAAAATCAAAACACAAATTTCTCAACATCCTTAATAAGGTGCCTCATGGTATGATTAGGGCACTTTTTACAAGTGTCAAACTTGATTAAGTCTCCTCAATCTTGTTGCTGAGGTACTCCTAATCTTATCCTTGAGAGTGTCCCATAGCTCTTTTAAAGAGGCTAGACTTTTGGACTCCATTAAAAGGTTATTCTTCATGAAGCTAACTAGGATGCCAAATAAGCCTCTTGTTCAACCTTTTGTCTCACTGTGGTAACCTTTTGTATGAGTGGTTTAAGCACTTCTTGCTCCTCCAAAATGTACTGAATTTTTCAATGCCAAATATCATAGTTGTCATCATTTAGCTTTTCACTACTTTAAGATCAATTATGATATTCTTTCCTACCATGCATTAGTTAAATTGCATAAAGATATTTAAAATTAATATACAAATGACATCAATTATCTATTTTGCACCTTACAACATTTGAAGAAGAAATTAAGCAGCCATTAGGAACAAAATCAAAAGTTCACTACATTCGGAACACACCAATTAACTATATGTCTTACTTGGGGTGCTAGCTTCCCAAATCATATACACTCATAAGTTATCTATTAGGTGGCATCATTGTGGCAAGCAAAGATAGATACTCTGCTTCTTGAGTTCCAAAATGTCATAAACCATCAAATATGAGTTCTTAAATCATATCATACACAACAATAAGATGCTCAAACATGTTTCATGCAAATGTCATTTTATGTTCATCCAATTGTCTCTTTGAATAGGAGTTCAAATGGCTTTTAGGGTCCTCATAAGTACTACCATTTTCTTAAAATTAAATTAAAGAAAAAATAGCATATTAGGAACTTAATTGGAAATTTTCCTTAAACAACATTGTTTAATAAAGAAGTCATCTTTATTAAGTAATAATTCATGCCATTTTCTTAAAATTATTATTATTTAAAAATAATAATAATTCATTCTTTAATAATAATAATTCATATAATAGTGGCTATTAAATTTAATTTTTTTATGAAAATATTTAGTAAACAACAACTTATGTTGGGAATTCAAACACTTGTGGTTAACTAATAACCTCAAAACTGTGTCACAGTATATATTTTAGTCACAAAGGCTTTCTCTTATTTTTTAAATCACGTTAATCAAACTAATTCAAAATAAATATTTTTTTATATATCTAGAAAATTAATTTTAGATATTCAAAAATATTAATTTTCCGAAACCTATATGATGGTAGTGTCAACACCTAAAAATGGGTGGTTGGAAAGTTTTGCACACATCACACATGCATTATGTTGGTTGCCAAACTTTTTTGCAAGCCAAACAAGCCCTTAGTGACTATTGGCCGAGAGTGGGTAAAGACCAAAGACTATCTTCTTCTACCTCCATTCTACTGGAAATAAGCTCTCTGCTAGGTGCAGTCTCTAGGTCGAGCATGGGTAAAGATCAAGACTATCTTCTTCAACCTCCATTTTAAGGAAAAATTCCAGATTCTACATTGTTAACAACCCAACTTTGACCTTTGAAAACTCATTCATTTCTTAACCATTTTATACCTACTTGTTAAAAAAACCAAAAGCACTCACAAAGGGACAACTATACAAGAGATAAAATTGCTCAAAGTAAGTCAAAAAAGATCATCTTTTTAAAAACAATTTTTCCTCTCCTGGGGATTTGGTTTTGCCTTTGGAGACGGGCTGTGTGGAGGAGTCAGGGATGGCAGTTGAAGATAGGGGTAAGCAAGATCAAGCTAAGCTTGAGGAGGTTTCTTTGATAGACCTCAGAGCTCGGGTTCGGAGTATATCCCCTTCAAGTCCAAGTCCCAACTGAAGAGAGAACGAAAGAAGAGGAACGCTTCTATTAGGGCCAAATAGGCTTCCAATGTTGTTGGTCCAGTGATTACGGATCCGACATGTGGTTCTTTAGGCTTATTGTCTTTTTATGTTTTGTTGGTTGCGCGGTTTCCTTTGTTTCCCTCCCCTGTTGAGGGGGTAGTTTGTTTTTTGGCTTTCCTTGGTGTAGGGGATGCCCTTGCGTAGCTTGTAATCCTTTTATAAATATATTTTACTTACAAAAATAAATTTCACCACAACTTCTATTGATCATAAGCAACACATGTTGAAAATTTTGTGGTCTAATTTGAATCCATAACCCAGATTCAGATCCTTATTTCTTACCATTGATGGTTCGATTACAATCATTGATACTTTAAGACCCCAGAGCCCATAATTGACGATTGTGCAAATGAAAAATGAAGATATTTCAAGGTAACGAAAATACCAAACAAAACTACACACCAATGATCATTAATATATTTGTTTAATAATATAATTTGATTCTAAATTTCGTAGGGACGTTTAGGAGCACTTGATGTCATATTCATAGAGGTTAATGTTCCACTAAAGGATAAAACCTGTTACAAAAATAATAAGCGTGGAATAGCAATTAATATATTAGGGGCTTACACACTAGAAATGAGATTTACATATGTTTTGAGTGGATGGGAAGGGTTGGCAGTTGTTGATCATGTGCTTCGAGGTGCAATGAATCAAGGAAATGGTCTCGTTGTACAAAGGGGTAAGATAAAATTATACATATTCCTCTTTACCATCTGTATAATATATAGTAGGGTTAATAGCCTAGTTTATCCTAAACTTAGGGTTATTTTGCAATTTTATCCCATTTTGAGTTTTGCTTCAATTTGGTCATCGAACTTAACATTGGTGTTAATTTTATCCTAAATCTGTTAGGCGTGCATCCTAACATACGTGACAGTTAAGGTGGCATGCTGATGTGTCTAATAATGGACACATCAGTAAAATGGCGTCATTTTTCCTTGCTCTTACATATTCCTCCATTAATGGTTGGCCTCTACCACTGCGTCCGTTCACCATCGCCGTCGATTGAGTGGGCTTCACAATTCAAAGCTTCATCGTCAATCAAGTGGGCTTCATGACTTTTTGAAGCTTCGCTATTGATCAAGTAGGCCTCTGTAAATTTTCGATGACTTTTGATTTTTTTTCAAGTGGGGCTCTGCAAACGTCTAACGACTATTGCCTTCATTGAAGCTTCATAACTTTTCGATTTCTCGATTGTATTCTTGGCTGACCGCTATAGATCAACCTTTCATTTACATTGGCCATCGTGCTTCGATCGTCTTTTTCATCACATTCCTTGCAACACGAATGCCAATAACACCCATATTCGTTGCAACTGATTGGTGTCTTCCTCCTATTTATAGCCATAGATTGACCTACTCGCATCATCGCGAATCTCCCTTGCCACCAACATTACTTCAACTTCCTCGTCACTGTCCATCCTTGCCTCTATTTTCCATTGAAGCAGCCATTCCAAGCACGCTTAGATCTTTCCTAGATCTGGCCCTGACTTGACCTAATTTACCCATAGATCCAACCTATATCTTGCCCAATTTACTCATTTTACTGATGTGTCAATTATTGGACACATAAGTAAAATTGACACCATGTCAGATAGGTTGCATGCTAAGTCGTTTGAGAATAAAATTTACATGAATGTTAAAAGTTTAATGACTAAATTGACATAAAACTCAAAATGGGATAAAATTGCAAAATGAACCTAAGTTCAGGATAAACCAGGCTATTAGCCCTATATAGTAAATGTTTTTCACATGAAGGTAAACATTACCTCATAGTAGCAGGTTATACTTATGGGGAAGGGCTTCTTGCACCGTATGAGGTCAAAAGTACTATTGGAATATTTGGAAGAAAAGGCACTTGATATTTTGCCTTTGTAAATGTTTTGATGATGAAAAACTTTATTATTGTTGAGTATTGTGAAACATCAACACAAACGATGCTATTTTGGAACTAGGGTGACGAAAGGCCAGATGGAAACCACACATTAGCTGCTCGAAAACCCTGCCATTTTGGAGCCTGCATGCTTGGACAACTAAAACGACAACCTCCCTTGTCGTTCTGTTTATTGGCATATTTGATGTGCCTGTTGCATTTTGTCATGTTTCTTGCTATTGTGGATGTTGTTGATCTGATCATTAGAGCTTATATTTTCCATTGCTTTGCCTCATACCCTATCTATTTAAATCCCACTATTCCTTGAGATCTGTGACACATCCGAGTTGTTTTTCGCCTAGGGCTTCTTCTTTTTTTTCTCTCTGTACATGTTTTTCTTCTTCATTTTCTCTGATTCCTTAGGTATTCCTTCTAATCTGTATGTGATCTTTGGGCATTTTTGTTAGAGGACCAGTGAATGTACAGTGAAGGTGTAAGCTTTGTACATAGATGGTGTAACCATTTTTGACTAGTACAATGAGCTCTTCTTATTGGAACTCAATGTGGATGTAGCCCTATTTTTTAGGGTGAACCACGGTAAAAATCTTGTTGCGTTCATTTTGTGTTTTACTTATTATTTTTCGTGTATGTGTATGTGTATGCTTCCAGCCTTCGAATATTTTTCAGATTCATTTGGATTAAAGTGTTAAAGGTGGCCGAGCCCATTGCTCGTCAATAATGGTATCAGAGCTAGGTTTTGGTGTTCATATCTTAGGGTTAGATCCAATCTGAATCTGGGTTGTTCAAATCTAGGGTTTCCTTGTGTTTTCTGTGTTGATATGGTTTTCTAGGGTTTATCGTGAGCCTCGGTCAGTTGGGTGTTTTACTGTGTGAGCCTTGATCAGTGTCAAGAGAGTTAGGTTACCTTCGTGCAAGGTGAAGATAGGGTCAACCCAATTTGAAATCAAAATATTTAATGGTAAAGGCGATTTTGGAAGATGGAGGAAAAAGATGAGAGTCTTGCTCTCTCATCACAACACTACAAAAAAATTGATTTTTTATGGCGTTTTAAAACCGTTGTAAAATTCGTTTTTAGCGGTGGTTCTTTTAACATTTTGCAGCGATTTTTCAAAACCACTGTAAAATTCATTAAAACATTTAATTTTGCGGCGGTTTCCAAAAAATTGCTGTTAAATTTAAAAAATAATTAAAAAATTAAAAAATAAAATTAAATTAACATTGGCGATTTTTTAAAACAGCCACAAAATTCATTAAAAAATTTAATTAAATTTTTGTTAAATTACAAAATAATTAAATAATTTAAAATTAAAATTAAAATTAAATTAACATTTGCAGCGGTTTTGAAAAATTGTCGCAAAATTCATTAAAAATTTGAACACTTAAGAAAATAATTAAAAATTAATTTCAAAAAATAAATATAAAATCTTAAAAAGAAATTTAAAATTAAATTTAAATTAATCGCAAAATTAATTAAAAATTTTAATTTAAAAAATAAAAATAAAAAAATTAACAAAATTTTAATATATAAAATTTTAATAATTTAAAAAAATATATATAAAATATTTTTTATTTTTAATAAATTAATTAATTAAATTTATTTTTAATTTATTCTAAATTAACTAATGTTTTTTAATTTATGTTAGAAAATATAAAATATAATTCTGAAAGATAGTGGTTGGATTGGTATATAATTAATATACGTGGTTATATAATAAGGGAGCTTGGCAGATCCGACGGTTTCACGTGTGCGCGCGCATAGGGGAGGTTGCGGGTTTGAAACCGGGGAAGGGAAGGCTAAAAATTTAATTTCTAGCATCCCCAAGTGGCTGGGCGCAGGCAGCTTGGCGGTTGCAGCGATATTAAAATTTTTAATTTTTTTTTTAATTTTTATGGTGGTTCAAAAATTGCCGCTAAATATTTTAAAAACAGTTGCTAAATCACTAATTTTGCGGTGGTTTAAAAACTGCGGCAACAAATATGATTTGTGACGATTATTCCATTGGTTGCTAAAAACCTCTGCTAAATGCCATTTTTTTTATAGTGCAAGGTGCTTATAGCGCTAGAGCTTAATGATGGGAAATGTACCATGGAGCAGATTACAAGGACAACTGAGATCAGAGAGGAGGCCTTCAAGCTCATATTCCTCCATTTGGGTAATAGTGTAATACATAAGGTAGATGGTATGGATAACCCTATTGATATTTGGAATAAACTCGAATCCTTATATGCTGTTATGACTACTCATAATCTAGTTTATCTTAAAGGTATGTTGTTTAATTTTAAAATGGATGCTTCTAATTCTATGGATGAGAATATTGATGAATTCACTAAACTTACTTTACTGTTAAGAGGTATTTATCAAGCCTAAGGTGATACTAGTGAAGTTATGATATTATTGAATTCTCTTACTAAAGATTATAATGTTGTTAAGCATGCTTTACAGTACACTGGTATTGTCCCTAGGTTAGAGTTTATCATTTTCGGGATTAAGGCTAGGGAATTGGAACTAAATACCTCTAAGAAACCTAGCAGTAATTTGTTCGTGAAGGGAAAATATGATAAAAAAAAATAATGTTGGGAACATTGATTAATCTAGTGGTTCAGGGTCTAACGGTAAAAAGAAAGATAAGAAAGGAAAACAAAAACAAACTAAGTGCAAATGTTATCATTATGGGAAGGAGGACATATAAATAAATATTGCTATGATGTCATAAGAAAACAAAAATAAAGGGGAAATGTGACTATAGCTGTTGGTAGTTCCAATAGCTTGGTTGATGTACTTACTGTATCTAGTTCTTCTATCACTAATGAATGGATAATGGACTTTAGATGTTCTTTTCACACGTGTCCAAATATTGAATGGTTTCAAAACTTTAGTGATAAAGAAACTAGTGTTGTGTATATGGAAACAATCATTTTTGTAGTGTTCAAGGCGTAGGTGATATCTCTCTTAAATTACAAGATAATAAAATTAGAATGCTTATTTGTGTGAGATATGTGCCTAGTTTAAAAAGGAATTTGATTTCTCTTGGTACTTTGGATGAATTAAACTTTATCTTATAAAGCTAAAAATGGTCTTATGTATGTGTTTAAAAATGATGATCTGATTCTTACTAGTACTAAGAAGCATTGATTGTATGTCTTGAATGGTTGTTGTCAATTTCCTGTTAATGTATCTTTTGCTTGTGTGGTTAAATCTAATAATACAGAACTATAGCACTTGAGGCTAGGTCATATGAGCCAGAAAGGTTTACAGGCTCTGTTAAACCAAGGTTACCTTGGTTTAGTGTCTGTAGACCCTCTGGATTTCTATGAGCCTTGTGTTCTAGGCAGGCAATATAAGTTAAGCTTCCACAAAGGAACTCACCTACTGAAGACATGCCTTGAATGCTTGCATATAGATTTGTGGGTTCCTTCACAAATGCCTACTCATGGTGGTAACATGTATTTTCTATCCATTGTTGATGATTTTACAAGGAAAGTTTAGGTGTTTCTGCTTAAAACTAAGGATTAGACTTTAGAAAGATTTGAAATTTGGAATAACTTAGTAGAAAACCAAACTAATAAGAAAATTAAAATTTTAAGAATTGACAATGGATTAAAATTTTGCAATAGGGAGTTTGATGAGTTTTGTAATTCTCATGGTATACTTAGGGATAAAACAATAAGGAACACACCCTAGCAAAATAGGGTGGCTGAGAGAATGAATAAAATACTGTTAGAAAAGGCCTGGTACTTGCTGTTTATCTCTAGTATGCCAAAATCTTTTTGGGGAGAGGCTTTCTCAACTACTGCACACTTAGTAAATAGAAGTCTTTCAATAGTTTTAAACCTTAGATGCCCTCAGGAAAAATAGACAGGTAGGAAGCTGAAAATAAACTGCCTTAAAGTGTATGAAGCCTATGCACACCAATCTGAGGGAAAGCTAGAGCCTAGGTCAATGAAATGTGTATTTGTTGGGTATCAAGAAGGGACTAAGGGATATAGGTTATGGGATAGGCATTTAGGTGGAGTCAAGATAATTATATGTAGGGATGACTTATTTAATGAGGTTGTCTTTCCTTGCATATTAACAAATATGGATGCAGGTACCAAACCCAGAACCCTAGATGATTATGTCATAATAGGTGGTACTCAAATTGAGGTGGAACAACTAGCAATAGTTGATGACTTGCCAGTTGTTCCTATCTCTCAAGAACCTGACATAGGAGATGATCCCTTACGAGCAGCCAACTCAGATCAAATCTTTGATCATGAAATTGATTAGGAGGACTATGATAATGATCCTAAGATTGAGATGGAGCAACATGACTCCTCTCAACAAGGTCTCAGGGACTATCAACTAGCCTAAGATAGAAGTAGGAGGGCTATAAGACCTCTTGCAAGATATGCCTATGTAGATTTAGTTTTTGTGCCTTTGTTGCAAGAATGGAAATGAGGAGCAGTAAGCTATCCAATTATGAGGAAGCTGTTAGCTCCCATGATTGCACCAAGTGGCAACATGCTATGGATGAGGAGATGGCTTTTCTGATGGCCAATGGAACTTGGAAATTGGTTCCAAACTAGATAAGCAAAAGCTAGTTCAATGTAAGTGGTTATTTAAGCTCAAGGAAGGTATGACTCCCTTTGACCCTATTAGATATAAAGTTAGACTAGTAGTAAAGAGATTTACCCAAAGGGAGAGCATAGATTATAATGAAATTTTCTCACCTGTAGTTAAGTTTAAAACTATTCATATGATGCTTGCTATAGTTGTACATTTTGACTTAGAATTGGAACAATTAGATGTCAAAATTGTTTTTCTACTTGGTGATCTTGATTAGCACATATATATGGTACAAGCTGCTAGGTATATTAATTCTCTTCATCCTAAACATGTTTATGAGCTTAAAAAATCTTTGTATTGCTTAAAACAATCCCCTAGGCAATGGTATAAAAAATTTAATAATTTTACTACATGGATTGGTTTTATTAGAAGTAAATATGACAATTGTTTTTACTTCATGCTCTTTGATATTCTTGTTTATTTGCTTTTATATGTAGATGATATTTTACTGATTAGTAAGCCTAAGTCTAAAATCTATGAATTAAAATCTTTATTAAATACCAATTTTGACACAAAAGACTTAAGACCTGTTAAGAAAATTTTGGGATTGGTGATTGAGAGAGATGGAAGTAAATTTTGTTTAAAGATACATCAACATGACTATTTATTGAAAATAATATATAAATTTGGCATGCTTGAATGTAAACTTGTAAGTGTTCTTTTGGCTGGTCATTTTATTTTATCAAAGTCACAATGTCCTTTATTTGATTTTGAGCTTATTAAGATGGAAACCATTTCATATGCAAATGTGATTGGAACTATCATGTACTCAAGGATTAGTATCAGACCAAACCTTGCATATTCAATTTCTTTACTCAGTAGGTTCATGTCTAATCCTGCGAAACCTCATTGGGATGCTTTGAAATATTTGTTGAGATATATTAGTGGTTCTGTAAATGTTGGCTTGAGTTGTAAGAAAAGTTGTGATTCACTTGATCTTGTGGGTTTTGTAGATTTTGACTTTGCAAGGGATCAGGACTAGAAAATCCACCACTGCTTTCTTCTCCACTTTAGGTGGTAATTGCTTTAGTTGGAAGTCACAGTTGCAGCCTCTGGTTGCACTGTCTTACACTAAGATATAATATGTAACAGTGACTGATGCATTGAAAAAGGTTATATGGCTTCAAGTCCTATTGAAGGAGATCCATCTGATACAAAGCAAAGTTGTGGTGTTTTCAAATAGCCAGAGTGTTATTCATTTATGAAAGAACCCAATGTATCATGAAAGAACCAAGCATGTGGATGTTAGATACCATTATGTGAGAGATCAGGTGGCAAATGATGTTGTGAGGATTCAAAAAGTGCCTATTGAAGACAATACATCTGACATAGGAACAAAAATGGCGACTGTATCCAAGTTCAAACATTATTTAGACTTGCTGCTTGTCAAAGTTGGTTGAAAGGTAGACCAACAAGAGTGATGATAGCGAGGATTAAACCATGCTGCACTATTGTTGGAAAGTGAGACCTCAAAGTGTTGCAGCTTTAAGGTGGAGATTGTTGAGTATTGTGAAGCATCAACACAAATGATATCGTTTTGGAACTAGGGTGATGGAAGGCCAGATAGCAACCACACACTAGTTGCTCCAAAACACTGCCGTTTTGGAGCCCGTGTGCTTAGACTACCAAAACAACCTCCCTTGTCGTTCCATTTATTGGCACATTTGATTTGCCTATTGCATTTTGTCATGTTGCTTGCTACTGTGGATGTCGTTGATCTGATCATCAGGGTTTATCTCTGTCGTTGCTTTGCCTTATACCCTACCTATTTAAATCCCACTATTCCTTAGGATTCGTGACAAAGCTAGGTTGTTTTTTGCCTAGGGTTTTGTTTTTTCTCATTTTCTCTCTATACATGTTCTTTTTCTTCATTTACTTTGGTTCCTTAAGTATGCCTTCTGATTTGTATGTGATATTTGGGCGTTTTTGTTAGAGGACTAGTGAGTGTACAGTAAGGGTGTAAGCTTTGTACATGGAGGGTGTAACCATTTTCAACTAGTGTAGTGAGCTCTTCTTGAAAGAGTTCAACATGGATGTAGCCCTACTTTTGAGGGTGAACCACGGTAAAAATCTTGTTGTGTTCATTTTATGTTTTGCTTACTATTTTTCGTGTATGTGTGTACTTCTAGCCTTCAAATATTTTTCAAATTTGTCTGGGTCTAAGTGTTAGAGGTGTCCGAGCCCATTGCTCGTCCCAACAATTTTCTTACCATTTGAAAATGAATTAAACTTTATTTTTGGAAATGGAAAATATTCATTTTGACATGAATTTTGGTTTTTTGGTTGAAATTAAATGTGTTAAGAAGTGTTAAAATATTTTTCGACGAAAAAACTGTTTTTGTAGCTGTTTGCTGTCAAAGCCATGTTTTAATATCTAAGGCCAATGAGTCAATAATTGAAAAATGGTCAACAGTTTTTGAAAAATGGTTAATCATTTTTGAAAAATTGTCGACCATCTTTTAAAAATGGTTGACTATTTCCTCTTTTAATGTCTACCATTTTTAAGCATGTCGATTGTTTTTATGCAAGCTCTTGGTTGTTTACTGTTGACTATCTTTGCATTATAAATTGTTGACAGTTCTTTAAGAATGTCAATTGTTTTACCCAAGTGTCAACTGTTTTCTTTGTTTCTGATCTACCCGGTTGACTATTTCTTTGAACCTGTTGACTGTTTTTGCCACGTCTCTATAACAACTAGTTTTGTAAGCTCCATTAGTCATAAATGGTTAGTTGATTTTAAAGCTTTTGGAATTCTTATAAATACAACAAAATGATGCTCTTGAGAAGGTTAATGGATCTGGAAGCAAAATTATCTTGTGCTTACATTTGTATTCACATTTTATGCTTTCACACTTTCTCTTAGAAGGCTTTGTAAATCATTTGTATCATTTGTTCAAGCTTGGTGTTTATATTTGAGAGATCATGGTAATTGAGAGTTTCTACTCTCAGATCTTTTTTTGTAATCACTCCTTGTAATTGCCTAGCTTGTGTAGCTAGAAGGCCCACTTATTTAAGTAAAAGGTTTTTATTTCCTATCGGTTAATATTAGAGGGCCTACTTGTGAAGTAGGACGTTTTAGTGGACTGTTTAAAATCCTTAGTGGGAAACTAAAGGAGTGGATTAGACTGGATTTAGTCGAACCATTATAAATCGTTTGTGTCATTCTATTGCTTTTATTCCTTGTTTCATTTATTGTGCTAAGCAATCCCTCATTCATCCTTATTTGCATTAAAATCTTAGTTTTCAGCAAAAGGTTTTCGAGTTTTATCAACTTTTTAAAATAATTCAATTCACCCCCTCTTGGGTTATGGTGCCATTGCTATACTATTATATAAATTGGTATCAGAGCAAGGTTTCCATTATTTTTAAGTTATAACAAACTAGGGTAAAAGATCCATTCTTGGCACACTTTGTTGGTTCATCTCAATCCGAGGGTCAAAGCACCACCCGTCCCCCATTTTTTGATGGTTTTAACTATAATTATTGGAAACAACGTATGTCTTGTTTTCTTATGCAGGACATAAACATTTTGCAATCCATTAAAAAGGAAGTCAAGCTTCCCGACATGGAGAAAATAGAGGCATGGACAGAGAAGGACAAACGAACCATGGAGTTAATGCTAAAGCCACAAACATCACCTTTTGTGCTCTTGGACCAAAGGAGTTCAATAGAGTGTCCACATACACAATGGCCAAGGAGATTTGGGACAAATTAGAAGTCACTCATGAAGGTACTAGTCAAGTCAAGGAAACAAAGGTACATTTACTAATTCATGAGTATGAACTTTTTTCTATAAAATCTTGGGAGCCCATTAAGGAGATGTTTACTAGGTTTAATAATATTGTCACATGTTTTGAGGCTCTAGGAAAAACTTACACAAATGGAGAGAAAATTAGAAAAATCCTTAGGAGTCTTCCCAAGGAATGGACCATAAAGTGACAACAATCCAAGAGGTTAAAATTTAGATAGTTTGTCTATTAATGGTTTGATTGGATCTTTCATGACTCATGAGATGATAATAAGGAGAAAATTGATAAAAATCTTCTTTTCGAGGTTTCACATTCTTCTAGTGAGGAAGAAGAAGATGATGATGATCTTGTAACACTCACTAGGAAGTTCAAAAGATTCCTTAGTGGGAAAAGTAAAAAGAATTAGAAGAAAGAAAAAACCTAAGGAAGAAGGAGGATAAGTTTGAGAGGGAGAAATATAGATGTGAAGTCAAATATTATGGATGCCAAAAGCTTGGGCATATCAAATCTGTATGTCCATTATTTTAAAAAGTATGAGAATAAGTTTAAGAAGAAAGAAGATGATTTATCTTCAAGTGATGAATCCAAGTAGATGAAGTAGCCAATTTATGTCTAATGGCCAAGGAAGAAGATGAGGAAACCTCCCACTCTAGCCTTTCAATTTCAAATTTTACTTTTGATGAATTGCATGATGCATTCAGTGATTTGATGGAAGAATTTGAAAAGGTTGGTTTGAAAAACAATGTTTAAAAGAAGAAATTTTTATCTTTAGAAAATGAAGCAATTTCTTTGAAAAATGAGAAGAATATTTTAAAAGGTCAAAATGATGATCTTCAAGAGAAAAACCAATCTCTAAAACTATATCTTGAAAAAGCTAACAAAGAAAAAGAAGAATTGAAAAATGCCCTTGAAATTCAAAGAAAATATTTTCATAAAAAGAAGAAAAGGGCAAGGTGGCTTTGTAAAAAAAAAAAAAACAAAATTTTGCCTTGCATTCTAAAATCATTTGTCATTATTGTGGTAAACGTGGGCATTCTATAAACAAATATTTTATAAGAAATCATCCCACAAGATATAAGCAAATATGGGTTCCAAAGAGGATTTTCATTGCTAATTGTGGTGACCCCAAAGAGGTTTGGGCACCAAATTCTTGTAGATAAATTATTTTTACTAGTATGCTTGACATCCAAATGAATTTCAAAGTCAAGTCTTTAATGGATGAATCAAGCATGAAGGAAAGGGGGATGTAGATAAACATCAATCCCAAATGATGTATATTTTGGCTGTCTAAGAGTAAGAAAGATTTTATCAAACAAAATCTTGGTAGTACATTTATATCCCTAAACTCTCGATGTTTAAGAGTTTTGATGATTGTGATTTATGAATTTGCCTTTATGATTTTGATTACAAAATTATTTCAAAAATGTGTCAATCATATTTCTCAAATTAAGGGGGAGTTTTAGTGTCAAAATGATTTTTAAATCTTTAATATATGCATTGATTAAATGGGAGAATAAAATTTTTAATATGAGTTATTAAGGGGGAGTATTACTGTTTTATCTTACCCTAAGGTATTCTTATTCCATTGTTGTTTTACCTAATTCTCACCTTCTCTAATGATCAGTGTTCTAAAAATCGGGCTAGGCGGTCGCCTCGAAATTGCCCTAGTCGGGCCTCCTAGGCACCGACCTGAGTAATCAGCTGGCTTGGTCACCTACGCAGCCCAGGCGGCGCATAGTCAGCCAGCGCGCCTAGGCGCCCAATTTGTTGGCTTTAAATATCAGCCATTTTTAGGGTTTTTTTTGCTAAATCATTAAATAGAACCTCTCAACGTCTCCCCTTCTCACTCTCTTCTCACCTCAACGCTGTCGCCTCAACGTCGCCAAGCTTCATCAGCCTGCCAGTAGCTCACCGTCGTCGCTGCGTCCAGCTCCATCCTCTACGTCAAGCTTCATCGTCAACGCCTCTTATCCGTCGCATCCTTCTAGTCCTCATTACCTAAGCATCCTCGCCGCCACTGCCGTCCTCACGGTCGAGCTCCATCTCCATCGCGGCAAGCTCCATCTCTGTCGTAACCTCTCTCTCTCTCTCTAGTTATTGGGGCATTTGTTGCGTTTTGGTTTCTGGTTTCTTTTTTTTTTATTTCATTTTTCTTTTCTATTTATATATAATTATTAGATTTATATTTACTTTTTTTTTATGAATTATATATATTCTGTAATATTTCCAAGAAATCCACTTAGCTGCTTACGTATAGTATTGATTGTATGACTAAATTAAAATGTAGTTTATCCATTATTGATATGTGGCTATGTGGTTTGGATATATGTTGTTGTATTATTAGTTTATGTTGCATTATTAATGTTTTTCAACTTTGATTTAATTGAAAATAACATCAAATTACATCATAAAGTTTAAAAAAAAAATAGCAATTTTCCTAGGCCTCGCCTAGGCACCCTAGGCGCCAGACCCCAGCCTGGCGCCCGACTAGTGCTTAGCGGCTTTTAGAACACTGCTAATGATAATTTTTTTTTCAAATATATCCTTTTTGATTTATGACAAAGGGGGAGAATTTTGGATATTTCATTGTAAGTTTTGTCATCATGTTTTGCCTTTGTAAATATTTTGATAATGAAAAACTTTATTTTCTTGTCATTTGAAAATGAATTAAAGTTTATCGTTGGAAATAGAAAATATTCATTTTAACATGAATTTTGGGTGTTTGGTTGAAATCAAATGAATTAAGAAGTGTCAAAATATTTTTTGGTCAAGAAAACTCTTTTTGTAGCTGTTTGATGTCAAAGCCATGTTTTAATATCTAAGGCCAAGGACTTAACAATTGAAAACGATAAATAATTGTTGAAAGAGGTTAAATGTTTTTTAAAAATTGTCAATCATTTTTGAAAAACGGTTGACTATTTTCTCTTATAATGTCAACAATTTTTATGCAATCTCTCAGTTGTTTGCTATCGACCGCCTTTACATCATAAGCTGTCGACTGTTCTTGAAGAATGTTGACTTTTTTTGCCCAACTGTAGATCGTTTCCCTTGTTTCTAATTGTTGTACCATAAGAAAACTATATGGAGAAAATGGAGTATTTTTTGAAGAAAAAATGGTATTAAAGTTTACGATAGTGTCCTTTAAGAATAGTAATTCCCTAGCAAAGAAGGCTTGCGACAGTGTGCTCTAATGCACACCAAAAGAAGGCCTTGCAACTTAAGGCCGAAGGGCTTGTGGCATAGGGGCTTGGGGTAAAGGCTGAGAGGTTGCATGGTGGCTCGCGACAAAGGGGCTTGCAACAAGGGTTGAGACATTGCATGGTGGCTTGAAGCAAAGGGGCTCGCAGCAAGAAGGCTCACGACAAGGAGGCTCGTGACAAAGGGCTTGTGGTAACATGGCCTTGCGACTAAGCACATTACTACATGTGGTCCTTGTGACAAGGACCTTATCCCTGTCAATTGTCCTTGCAGCGCCATGGACCTTACAACAAAAGCCTCATCTTGGCGAGACCAAGACCCTCACTCAACAACTAACACGTGTCAACACCTAGCATCCTTGGGAATCACTCCTTAAATAAATACCTAGCTATAAGACACTGAAAAGAACTTTCTGATTCAGTAAAATTTTAATACATTGACTATACTTTTATTGTTTTTTGTGAACAACTATCTTCATTCGGTACTAACTTAGGCATTGGAAGGTTATCATGAGCAAGAATTATCGCGAGCCTTCTAACCCTTTTTTGAGTATCAACAGGGGAACACAAAATCCCTTGAGGCGAACATCCTTGCGGAAAGGCCCTTGTGGCAACATCCTCGTCTAAGTTGGTAGCTACTAAAGATATGCCAGGGAGATTAATCCATATGGAGGTCATCCAAAGGCTAAGCATGGGGGAAAAAGAGGAGACAAAAAAGATTCATTATCTAGCGATTCAGGAAGATTGGAGTGACTCATATTGAAATATTTACTTAACTAAGAGCTCCTAGATTCCCCCCCCCCCCCGCCAAAGGAAAAACAATTGAAAGTTAGTGCTACACATTTTATAGTAGTGGGTCAAGACCTATATAAGAAAGGATACTCTATGCCTCTGCTTAAATGCCTAGGACCCCGAGAAGCCCAACAGGCCTTGGAAGAAGTACATGAAGGAGACTGTGAAGTGCACACTGGAGGAAGAGCTCTGGTGAGAAAGATTTTATGGGCATGGTTCTTTTGGCTTACCCTCTAACCAGATGCGACCCAGAAAGTTCGAATGTGTGAAAAGTGTCAAAAGCATGCCCTGATAACTGTAAAACCCCCTTCTTCCATCCAACCTATATTCTAACCATTACCTTTCTCCTAGTGGGGGCTACACATATTGGGCCCATTTTCAGTGGCTTCAGCCTAGATGAAGTTCCTACTTGTGGCCATTGATTACTTCACGAAGTGGGTGGAGGCTGAACCTTTGGCCACTATAATTGAAAAGAAGGTGGAAAACATGGTGTGGAAAGATATAATCTGTCGTTTCAATATTCCTCACATCCTTAACACTGAGCATGGTACGCATTTTGATTCCAAAGCATTCAGAGTTTTTTTTCCCAACGGTGGGGGATTAGTTTGAGAATAACGTTTGTGGCATATCCACAGGCAAATGGACAAGCCAAAGCAAGTAACAACACTATTTTGCATAGGTTGAAAACTGGATTGGAGAAGCCTACAGGCAAATGGGCAGACAAGCTCCCTAGCATCCTATGGTCATATCGGCCCACCAGTCATGTACCTACAGGGGAGATTTAGTCTAGTATATGACACGAAAACTCTTATCCCCATAAAAGCGGATCTCAAATCACCAAGAGTTATAGCATTCCAGGAAAGAGGGAATTCAAATTAACTGAGGGAGAACCTAGATATGATGGATGAACTAAGGGAAAAAACAACTATTTGGTTGGCATCATACCAAAGAAGGGTCTCTAGTTATTACAACGAAAGGGTCCGCCATAGGGCATTTGAGGAAAATGATCTAGTACTTAGGAAATTGGCCATCACTAATGCCTTCAAGGAAGAAGGAAAGTTACAACCTAATTGGGAGGGGTCATACAGGATCTAAAAAATGTTGGGGGCTAACACATGTGTGCCACAAACATTGCAAGGAGAGACACTTGGAAAGACGTGGAACACCATGCACTTGAAGAAATACTTTCCAGCTCCCTTAGAGACTAAAATTCTTTAGAATCTCTTGTAATGTTACTTCCCCCATAAATAAAGAATACCCCTCCTGTATTCCCATGGATGTAGGCAAATTATAAGCTGAACCATGTAAAATTTCCAAAGCACTGTAACATTGTGCGCTTGTTGTAAACCTTATATAGGTGCCCCAGCTCGAGCCCATCTGATCAAGGTGGATGCATTTCTTATCGAGATAAAAATTGGTTGGTGTCACTTATTAGTAATCTGGAGCCATGACCTTAGACCAACTTGGATTTCTAGTGGTGCTTCGATGCTATGCTAAGAGACTAACCTAGATCCCTTGTAGAAGTCCAACGCTAAGCCCATGAAGCTAACTTGGACTCCGTAACAGATTTGGTGCCAGGTCTCTAGGCAAACTTAGACGCTTTGTAGAAATTCAGCACCAGGCCCTTGGGCAAACTCGGATTCTCTAAAGTGAACAGACTCGAGTAGACGAATCACAACGTAAAACCATAATGGGGCAATCGACTCTTAAATTTGATAGCTAATCAAGATCTTGGAAGACGATTCGTTGTTATGACTCCAGACTAACTTGGATCCCCCATAGGTGTTTGGTGCCAAGCCCTTGGACTAACCCAGATCTTGAAAGTAGATCCGAAGCCAAGTCTCACGCAAACCCAGATTCCCTAGGATAAACCAAAGCTATGCCCGACGACTAACTTGGATCCCTCGTAGAAGTTTGGTGCTAAGCCCGTTGGCTAACTCGTACTCCTTAGTTGATCCGATGCCAAGTCCTTGAGGAAACTTGGGTTCTGGAAGAAACTTTGGAGCTGTGCCATTTAGCATACGCGAGCCATGCACTCCAACTAAAGGGTCAAAGGCATAATAATGTATATTTAGCTGCTCAACCTCATGGAATTGTTCCATCATAAAATTGAGTAAAAAGATAAGGAATAAGTCGCATTTGGATAAAAAAAAAAAAGGCACATGCATAAACAAGAAAATGATGCTTCCCATATAACATCAATACATTCAAAAAGGTTATAGGACCAACAAATTGGCCAAAAAGGAATACAAGTTGTATAAAATGTATTAAAAGCATAACAAGCATTCCCCAAAATTTGAAATTCATAAAAAAAAAGGAAAATACATCACTTATCTCGGGCAACCCAAGGGGTAGAAAGGTGTTCTAGACGCTTTGATAGCGGGCTCAGGGGGGTATCATCTGGCATATCTCTCGAAAATCCGTCCAACCCGTCCCTGATCTACTGAAGGGCCATGATCATCCTTGAAGACTCCTCAAGATCAGGCACTTAAGAACTCCAGGGACTAGAAAGGTTGGCTAGGTCATTCTCTAAGGCAGCCCTCACTATCTTTTCAGAAATCAAGGAATTAGGCTCATATTTTCTCCAATCAGGAGGATCAATTGCAGTGGTTTCTGAGAACTCCATCTATGAAAATGACTTTCCTGGATGTCGAGACTACAAAAGGTGACCAAGATAAAAATCATATTTGGAGTAATAGCTTGCATAATCATCTTTCCGTTGAAAGCAATCATTGGAAGGACGATAAGCTCGAACAGCCTCCTAGATTTCTCACTTTCTCTCACCTTCCACACATGTAACTTTTGGTCAAGGTCGTACAATTTCTTGCTGAGTTTGTGCCACTTGCTCTTCAGTTGTTGCAAGAGTTCTCGTCAGATGAATGTTATTTGGGTGAGCTTTTGAAAAGGAGGAAGCCATCTCCTCTTACCTTTTCGATCACCCTTCTAATTTCTGATATTTTACTCTTGAAAAATAAAGTAGTTTTGATAATGACTATATGAAAATCAATCTTTAAATCTATACTTTAAATATGAATTAATTTGAAAATAAAGTTTATGAAAATCAATCTTGAATTCTATAAGGAGTAAGATTGAGTGTGTTTAAATTCAAAATGAATATCTTTTTGATGATCTCAACTTGCTTTCAAAAGAAACAAAGTTAGGAAATGTCAAGTGTTCAAATTTTCAAAATGGATAGTTGACTATGTGCCTAAGTGCTGTCGACTATGCTTGAGAATAGTCGACTATGCTTGCATGTTCTGTCGACTATATATGGCTTCTATCGACTATATTATAATTTGTCGACTATGATGAATGGTCTGTCAACTATGATGAATGGTCTGTCAACTATGAATTTTGTTCTATCGACTATGTGTGTGCATGATGTTTGAAATTTTCTTTATATTTTGAATGTGTCGACTATGTGAATGTATCTGTCGACTATCAATAGATTTTGTTGGACATCTGTTGACTATGCCTTCTTGTTTGTCAATTATGCTTAGTTTTATTTGAAAATATAGTCGACTAACCTATTTTGTTTGTCGATAACTTTTTTCTCAGAAACTTGTAACGGCTAGTTTTGGCTCATTTAATGCTTGCCCAACCACCACAACGGTCGATGTTTTGTATTTATTCTTCATCAATTATAAATATGGGTTGGGAGAACCGATTGAGGGCTGTTGGAAACATTTAAGATCTTCAACTATCGAGCATTCTAGTTTACATCGAGCATTGAAGTTTTCTCTCTCTATATTCAATTTTGGAGGCTTTGTATCTACACTGTTCCATTCATTTTAAGTCTCGATTCTTCATTTAGTGAGAGCTTGTAACTAAGAGTTATACTCTTAGATTCTCATTCTCATTATTTCTGTATTTTTCCTAGCATAAGCTAGAGGGCCCATTAGATTGAGAGGATTGTACATTTCCTAGTCACGGACTAGAGGATCTTCTCATGTTGAGTAGAGGGTTGATAGTGAAGTTACTTCAAAATCTTTAGTGGGTAGCTAAAGTAGTGAACTAGACTTGGAAAGACGAACCACTATAAATCCATGTCTCCTGTGCTTTCTATTTTTACTTGTTCCTGTTAGCATTTTTATCCCTATTTAATTCGTTCATTCATTTATAAGATTTCAAATTTATTTTTCACAAAACGAGATTGTCTTTACATGGTGATACCTCATCATGCCATTTCAAGGTCTTGAGATTTAACAAATCCGTGGTTTTAATAGAAGACATCTCTGTTTCTCAAAATATTTTTTAATTATACCAATTCACGCCCCCTCTTGGTGTGTGCCATATCATTTCAATTCTATCAATTTCTCTCCACTCCCGAGCCTTAGATTCAGCAGCCTGGCACTTGGTGAAAGGATTGTCAAGTTGAGATTAGAGTTCTTGGACCTGAGTCTCTAGAAATGACTTATTTGACTCCAAATGCCTAACTTGCATGCCCAAGACTTGCTCTTCCTCTTTCCACTTCTAGGATTGATGCATCCACTGCTGGATCTCTGCTTCTTAACTGGCCATGCATGCTCAATTCATAACATTGGTAACCACTGCACCCTGAGTTCCCTACTCACAAAAGAGTGAATAAATAGCAACTAGTATTCTAAAAAAAGTTGAAGATGAAGAACTTACAATGGCAAGATAGCGCTCAAATTCGTTCATTTCTACAAGAGAATTGTAGAAATATCGATCATTGTCGTAAGGAAGAATGGTAGAATATATGAGGTGCACGCCAATACCCGAGATGTCTATCGTGTTAGTGTCTAGGACCCCCGGGCAAACCTCAAAATTTTTCTCGCAGGCCGATGACTTTCCCCAAGATTGATCACTCCTTGGTAAGAAGGAGGAGGCGTAGGAAATAAGGGCCCTAAAACCCTCACTTGCACCCTTTCTTCAATATGTAATGCCTAATGGTCGGAATGCTAAGGATTGATAACCCCACAATTAAACTATCCGCGACCACTTTCCTGGGTAACATCGATGGTCGCCTGGTCAATACGAGACGTAACCTCAACCTCTTGCGCATCCCGAGGGCCTGAGGTGTACCTCATTCAACTCCACCACGATGGGCTCATCTACATCCTACGACACCTCGAACGATTCCATCATGGACAATCCCACTCATGGCGATAGAAACAACTCACTCACAAGATAAATTGAGTGCAAGAGTAGGCTCTTCAATAAGAGAAGGAGGGAGTAGAAGATTGGCTACGAGAGCGAAAGCATTGAGATCGGCTGATGGTTAGTAGGTAGTGGGATTAACCTCTGCGAGTGGTCGAGGGCTTATCTTCTTTCGACGATGAAGTGCCCCAATAATCTCTCCCCCACCTTTTAAAGGTTCGGGAGCACAGACCTTTGGAAGAAAGGGAGGAATTTTAGGTTGGTTAGCGGGAAGAGGTGGTGGTCTAGCTTGGGCCACTGCCTCAACAGTTTTTTGATGGGTAGACAACTTCATTTGCCTTATCCCTGTAAATAGAAAAACTTTCAAATTAGAACTTGTGGAAAGGACACATATGAGGTAAAGAAAGCAACAATGATAAACTTTCTACGAATCAAGGAAAAAGAGGAAGAAGGCGCAATGAAGGGGATCCAAACCCTCAGGAGGAGACTACTCTTGTGACGGCATGGCCCCTCCTTCTACTAAGACATCGATTACTGATTGAGCTGGGGGCTGCAGAGGAAGTGTTGGAGGACCCTCGCACCTTGATGATTCTCCTACGTGAATTACCTAGCTAACTCTCCTCAACTGGTCCTCAAAGAGAAGGTCTAGGAGGTTCACTGGCCCTTCATGCAAGAGTTGGCATCGCTCATCTTTATATTGCTCCTGGAGGTCAAGAATTGACACGGAAAGAATCAGCTTAGCCACTCTATCATTTGAATGCCAACCCTGAGGGAAGTACCACCTGCTTGGCAGGGGATTCACGACGAACCAATGAGAATGTAAATAATGTGCCCTAGGCAAAATCCCCTTTAATAGACAATCATCGATGCGTTCCCTATAGCGTGTATATAGGTGATAATGAGATTGTCCCAATCGGAAGCGATACAAGCGGAAAAGAAGATCAACGGTGGGAGTCACCTGAAAGTAAAGCAAGATCACTATGGGGCAAGCAACGTAGTTCAAGATTTTTGAACTTTACCTCGATCCTGGTGATTGGATCAACGTCAAAATCAAATCATTCACATACAAAATAAAATAAATCTAACCTTTAGGTTTTCGAGTCATTTGCCGATTTAAGTCATCCAAGTGTCCAACCTTAACTCGTGATACGAAGCACGCGTCCATTAGCGAGGAGAGCAGAATGAGAGTGCTAGCTCATTCTCTTTTTCGCGACTTGTGTACAGACGGAAAAGAACGCTCACGTTTTGAATCGTGCCAAAAGAAATGAGAGTGAAATGCAATTTTTTTTCAACTCTTGAAAAATACATAAAATAATTCCATCAATAGGGCCACCCTTAAAGGGATATTTATAGAGCTAGGGGTTTTTAAAGCCTAATGGATATGGGCTAGCCCATTTATCATTGTTCAACTAGGAACTTAATTAAATGGCTTTATTCTAGTCCAACTAGAAGCTTAATTAAGTGGCCTAAATCCAATAAGCTTAAATAAAATAGTTGGTCCAAATCTAATTTAACCCAAATATATTATTTAATTTAATATTTGGCTCAAATCCAATTTCGCCAAAATATAAATTTAAGACCACGTACATTTTATTTCCAATTTGCCACTCCAACAAATAGAAAATTATTAAATTAGAAACTCCTTTCTAATTTAATCAATTGTCATTTTAGGAAACTTTTTCCTTTATGACAATCCCTCGTCATATCGACGTCATTATGCATATTTGTTCGTTTTCCGTAAGAACTTACAATGGTATAACTTATTGTCGAAGTGTCCCACTTAACCATACATCTGCTCTCCTAGTTTAAGATATGGATTGTGCCTATTGCGTATGACTCATTAGGCTTCTGAATATGTTAGCAATGTGTCGGTATGAACACATAAAACAAGATTGACCTCTGGAAAGGCATCATGCCTACCTAATTATTCAAAAAGATTTATAATCTGTAAATAACATTTCACGAGCATGGTTACCATGTAATTCGATCCTCTCGTTAATGTATCTTACGCTATCTCAAGTCTGGTGATGTGTTGCTTGATTACGATCACATGAGTTTTCTTTGGTCATTCGGATATCTTCACTTAATAAAATGTGAATCAATAACTCCTTATTGATATCTTTCACCATGGTCATGGATTTAAAGTGAATATTCACCGAAGGCGCCTTAGATACATCATCCTCTATCAAGGGATAGACGAGTCTTATATTGGTTATGCACCCATTTATATAAGCCCAATGATCGTTCATGATATGCCCAATGATCGCTCACGTGTAGCCTTTGACTAGGCCATTGAAACGATGTCAAAGCATACAGGTCTTCTTATGAGATGGCTGTGACAACCTCAAGTCCACAGATTAGTTACACCCATTTCGTATGAGAATTCCATCAACATATAACCAAAATAGATTCTCATGGCGAGTCAAAGTGTCCCATTTAACCATACGTTCGCTCTCCTAGTTTAAGCCAGGGACCGTGCTTATTACGTATGACTCATTAGGCTTCCGAATATGTTGGCAATGTATCGGTATGAATACATAAGACAAGATGAACCTTTAGCAAGGTGTCATGCCTACCTAATTATTCAAAAGGATTCATAATCCGTAAACAACCTTTCATGAGCATGGTTACCATGTAATTCAATCCTCGTCAATGTATCTTATGCGATCTCAAGTCTGGCGATGTGTTGCTTGATTACGATCACATGAGTTTTCTTCGGTCATCTGAATATCTTCACTTAATAGAAAGTGAATAAATAACTCCTTATTGATCTCTTTCACCATGGTCATGGATTTAAAGTGAATATCCACTGAAGGCACCTTAGATACATCATCCTCTATTAAGGGATAGATGAGTGTCATCTTGGTTATGCACCCATCTCCATAAGCCTCACGATATACCCAATGATCACCCACGTGCAGCCTTTGACTAGGCCCATCGAAATAATGTCAAAGTATACAGGTCTTCTTATGAGATGACCGTGACAACCTCAGGTCCAAGGATTAGTTGCACCCATCTCGTATGAGAATTCCATCAACATATAACCAAAATGGATTCTCATGGCGAGTCATGTCTAGTGACACGTTCTTCAACATTGGTCACCTACGTACTTGTCTAGGCATCCCATGCCTATGGGTGTGAGACCCCCTATTGCTATCACATAGCAAAAACATAACATATACAAGTCTTACCGCAATTGTCAATGTCCATTCTTGACATTGCTACAACTTGGGACATTTAATCACGGTATACATCATATGGACTTCTATCTAGTTTCATTCAGTCATTACAATAATAACAAGAAACTAATAGAATGACTTCTTGTGAATTTGAATAGCTCATTATTCAATAATAAATATGATTACAATTATCAATGTACAACATGCCTAATCTGATTAGGTTTAGAGCACTTATACTAACATCACCATCCTCTGTTGGCATAAAACAAAAAACCCCAGTAATTAAGCCCAGCCATGAGGATGTAGCTAGGCTGGGTTAGTCCACTTCGACGAAGAAATTTGATGCCAAATGGGTGGAGTGGAAGATGAAATTCTAGGTGAAAACTTATTTCATGGTCCGCTATACACCCCTCCGAAATAGTAGCGGCACAAGATTCGCCTGGCTCAAGCAATTTGGCATGATAAGAGGGGGAAATATGATAGTTGTCCACCAATTAAGCAACCTTATCGTTTATCAGGAAAGAATGTCTGCTTATAAGGAATTAGAAGGTGCGTCCCTCGATATCCTGAGTACAAAAATATACACCCTTAGATTCCATGCTTCCGGAAGGCAAGAAGAACCCCAAAATCAGAAGGTACAAGTCCTGGAAGAAGAAAAGATAATCGCAAGAGTTTGGCACCAAAGGGACACATTTCCCTAAAGAAGAAAGACAAAAAAGAAAGAGGATAGAAAACCTCTCGGAAGTAAGGGGATAGAAAAAATGTAGATGCTAGCAGGAAAAGGCCGCGACAAGGAGGCTTGCGACATGGAGGCATATGGTAAGGAAGCTGGAGGCAATGAGGCTTGTGACAAAGAGATGGAGGCAAGCAAGCTTGCAGTAAGGAGGCTTAAAGTAGAGGGCTTGTGGCAATACCCTCGCAGAAGAAAAGGTCACCAACAAAAGGATACGAATCTGGATCCTTGCAAGATACTGATCTAAGGTTGAAAACAAGAAAGTCCTTGTGGCAAGAGATGAATCCTTACAGCAAAGTCTGGGATTCTTGCGGCAAAGCTAGGATCCTCGCAGTAAGATGTCGATGCTAAGAAATATCCTAACAACAAGAAGAAAGAAGGGGAACTCTCGCGACAAGAACAAGGAGTAAAAGCCTTCTAACAACACAAAAAGTAAAGTCTTGTGGTAGAAGGACTATTCCAAAAAAAATTACTTGGAGGTTTCCTTACAATAGAGATATTGTATGTCTGAGATAAAAGCAGAGGAAATAACTGAGGTAAGTGGAATTTATAAGAGTGTGTCGGAAGGCCAGTGGATGACGAAAAAATTACCCTTAGGGTAATAACCGACCTTGCAGCAGTGTGCCTTAATGCCACTCTACAGTAAATTTTGAAATTTTCCTACTCTTCCATTTTACCTAAAGGGAAAAAAGAAGAGTGAGGGGCAATTGTTGTACCTAGGAAAACTATACGGAGAAAAGAGAGGATTTTTTTAAAGCAATAATGACATTGAAGTTTACAGTAGTGTTCTTTAAGAATATTAATTCCCTAGCAAAGAAGGCTTGCGATAGTGTACTCTAATGCACACCAAAAGAAGGCCCTGCGACAAGGGTTGAGGGGCTGTAAGGTGGCTCATGACAAAGGGGCTTGTGGAAACATAGCCTTGCAGCCAAGCACCTTGCGACATGGCAATCCTCACAGTAAGGGCCTTGTCGTGGCCAATTATCCTTGCGGTGCCATGGACCTTGCGGCAAGAGCCTCCTCTTAGCGAGACCAAGACCCCCACTCAACAATTGATACGTGTCAACACCTAGCATCCTTGGGAATCACGCGCTATAAATACCTAACTATAAGACACTGAAAAGAACTTTTTGATTCGATAAAATTTTGATACATTGGTTACGCTTTTACTATTTTTTATGAACAACTATCTTTATCTAGTACTGACTTAGGCATCATAAGGTTATCGCGGGCCAGGATTCTCGCCAGCCTTCTAACCCTTTTTTGAGTATCAACAGGGGAAAGCAAAATCCCTTGAGACGAACATCCTTGCGAAAAGATTCTTGTGGCAACATCCTTACAGTAAGATCCTTGTGGCAAGGTCCTTGTGGTGAACAACCTTTACCCTCTATAAATAGTTGATTAACAGTCGTTACTCGTAGTGAAAATTGGGAAAACATATCGAGACTTCGCTAAATTATGTACGAAAATAATTAGGTAAGCAAGAAATGTTTTAGAAATAATTTAATAATATTTTTTAGCTTATTCGCGTGATTGATCATGCTAATTTAGTGATAATTTTAATTAGAACGCGATGTTAGCCAAACTAGCAATTGAGCAAATATCTGAAGAAGTGGTAAATGCAAAATCGATAAGAGTTGATATGTGTTGTGTGTAAATTATTTTTGTCATGACTTGTATAAGATGTTGAGGGAGTGCCTACGCATGGGACTACAGATTTTTGACTATGTGAGTCTTGAGATGGGGTCTTAGAAGGAACCATTAGGGGCCACCAAGACCCTGGAAGGTGCGGTGGACGGGCCTGCATGCTTGATTCATTTTACATTATTTGTGTTTGTCATATTTTTTTAATTTATTTTATTTCATATTACCTTTACTGAGTCTTAGATCTCACCCCTTTATCCCCACTAATAACACAGATGGCGTGGGGTCCATTAAGGGGAAAGCAGTGTGTCGATGACCATCTAGTTAAAAGGGGTGACAACACGTGGTAGAGTGTTGGTTTAGTGGACTTGTAATTATTATGACATCCTGTTGTGAGCTAATTAGATAGGGTTAGCCAATGTTTATGTTAAATTTGTGTTGTCGGCTAGGACTGTTTATGGTAATTAAAGTTTTACGTGTTGGCCAATAAATACATTTAAATTGCAATTAATTGGTTTTACCCATAAGTGTAATACCCGAGAAATTCTTGAGGATATAAATGGCATATTATGAAATGTACAAATGAAATTTTTAAAAGAATAAGGCTATAGGGTACACTAACACAACTTTAAGTGATCAAATCGATCGAAAAGAGTAACCCAGACCCTAAATAGTCAAGGAAAATGGAATAGTATCGATGAGTGATTCGAGGCATGATTTTAGGTATCAAAAGAAGTTGGAAAGGGAATGGTTTTCAATACAGTTATCGATCGGGCTGAGAAAATCGAATCGACGTAGGAAACTTTTGAAAAGTCAACAGAGTGTTTTGAGGACCTATATTCTATATATAGAACAACCTTTGAGCAATTTCAGGTTGAAACAAAAGGGCTTATGGTCAAATCGATCAATTGGGCCTAAGTATAATTTTCTAATTTTGCCCGATGGAGGTTAAAAAGGCATTTTTTCAGAAACTTCAAGGATGAAATGAAGAGTACAAAACTTGTGGTCCTTAATGTATTGTTAGAAAGATCAGGGGTCTCAAGGAAAGGGGCAAATTGAGATTAGAAGAAACAAGGGGGGTAAAGTGAAATAAACCAAACTTCAAGTGTGAATGCAGCAAGAAAATAGCTGCCACACTGCCGCCACACATGAAGGCTTTTTCTGGATATGGGATGGCCGAGGGAGGGCTGGGAAAGGTCGTACACAACGGGGGTTTGCTTGGAGGCCAAGCCTAGGTCGTTGATTAGCCGAGATGTGATCGATTTTTGGCTATAAAATGGGGACAAGGGTTTAGGAATTTTAGCATCAAATTGGCTGCATTTTGGAGTGTTTTTGAGGGATTTGTTAAGGGGCTTTTGATTCTTGCATCAAGGGGAATGATTTTGGAGTTTTTGGGAGAATTTTCATTACGTTTAGAGGCTGTTCGAAGCTCGCCGGAAAGCACGAGGTGGACCGCCAAGCTTTGCCTGCAACTGCCCGTTTAGGGCATTTTTTGGTGAGGTTTCGGCCAGCAAGTAGTGCCGTTGGGATCGACTAACTGAGGGCTTCAAGGGGGTGTGCTTGTTTTGGCCATCGAAGCAGTCACTGGCAGTCGGAATTTAGTAAGAATGTGGTGCGTGAGCTACACGCCCCACATTTCACGCGTAGACACGTGCTGTAGGTGCCCCAAACTAAGAACCCACAACAAGATGACAAAAAATGCCAAAACATTACACATCCTCCTTGATAATGAAAGCCATACTCATACATTCTTACCCATAGACAAACACAATAGTGTTCACATGGTCACATAAACAAAAGTAACTCAATATTACACACCACATTAGGGTCCATAAACCCACCATATCCTCTCAGGGTACAACCTAAAACAAAAATAAGCATGACTTAATATTGCACACCACAAAACACCCTCAAGGACCTTTGTTTGAGACGACTCTGTACACACTGTTATCCCATGGATCTTGCTTCACTTGGCTCGCCCTCTACTTCAGCCTTACCCTTACCTGGAATGATGCAAGCAAACAAGAGCCACAATAGCCCATCAAGTATAACTGGAAGAAAGCGAGCATAAGAGTCATGGGTATCAAGTAGCAAAAGAGACATGAATGCCATTTAAGGTACTTTCACATGATAAAATGATGATACATGCATCCATGCTCATATGTAATACTTTTTAGAATTATAAACATGGGACCGAAGTCCGTAACATAAACTTGGGACTGAAGTCCATAACATAAACTTGGAACCGAAATCCATAACATAACTTGGGACCGAAGTCCAACTTTGAGCTCAACACTTTCTCTGCAGATATATCCTACGGACTCGTCCGCCGCGCTCATCTTGAGGCCTTTACATATTTTTAAAAACCATTTTCATGTATATACTTCATGCATTATCATGACATGCATATTCGCAATAACTTCTCATATATAACTGGCATGCAATTAACGAGGCAATAGGGCAACATTCATGTAAGACAACATCAAACCCTTGCATGTCCACAATAAAGCATCATTCCCAAGGAAAGATAGGGTGATACAAAACCCTATTTGAGACTCAATAAGTATAAATGTAAATCGTGGAATAATTTACTAGTAAAGGGGAAATAACTTGTAAAATAGGAAATGACTCACAATTTTAGAAAATTAAGAAGTAGGATATTGCAATAACAAGAGATATACATGAAACTTGCAATTTAAAACATAAACTTGAGGAAAGATGAATTCAACTTGTAAAACAGAAGAAGAACTTGCAAAATAGTAACAGGAACTTGCAAGCATGAACTTGAGAAAATGGAGAAACTGAACTTCCATATTAATAAGAAAACTGAGATCTTGTCTCTTAATTGAGACAAAGAGGAAGAAGAACTTGCAAAAACTAGGAAGAGAACTTGCCTTTAAATGACCGATTCTCATCCTTATCGTTCTCTCATTGAAAAATAACGAGATCATGACTTTAAGATAACTAGACTTAACCGTATAAAATTTACAAAAAAACATACCATACTTCTAATAATTTATCTACTAAACTAGCTTATTAATTAACGAGATCATGAAACAACGTCGTTTGGTGCCTTGCTGGGAGCAAAATCCTCTCAGCTTATTTTTCTTGCTCTCCCTACAACTCGAACCTGTGGCTTCTGCCAGGAATCCCTTGTGCGCGACCGCTGGGCTGGGTGCCACCCTTGATAAACATATCACCTAATTTATTCTTAAGGTGATTTTCTTCCCTCCAAGGTCCATTATTTCACTTACGCCCCAATTGTCCTAAAATCCACTAATTTAATTCACTTCATTGCTTCCATAATTGTTTCCAATTAATTTAATTTATTGCCTTAATTCCTCATTTCCTCAATACATAAGAAATAACTATCTTCTCTAAATCTCTAAATATTCAATATTAACCTCAAATACCATAAATAATTAATTTCTCTGAAGTTTCCAAATAATAACCTCAAATAATTATAAATACATTATTTTAACTCCAATAACATACCAAATTTAATATAAACTTCACATAACTCAATAAGCCACCATAAAATCCATGAATTAAATATTTTTCTTAAACCCTCGAATATTCAATAATCACTTCAAATGCCAAAATTAAAAGTTGCTAATTATCTCAAATTTCGAGATGTTACACGCGCTGGGCGCATGAGGGCGTGTGGGCCAAGGGTAATTTTGAAATTTTATTTCATTATTTTTCTTAAATTATTTTAGGATTTATCATGTTGAAAAATTTGAAAACAAAGTTTGAAGGGATAATTATTTTTAAATTATCAAGGTGAAAACTATGAGAAAAATTGAGGAAATTATGGAAAATTGAGCAAAAATGGATTTGATGCTTTTTTAAATAAGCATGATGTTTAGAAAGTATCGTTGCTTGAGATTGATTATAAGTATGGGTGTTTGAGATTTGACACGCAAATCGAGATTGTGCACAAGGATTGAGGCATTTCGAATACATTTGAGGTGAGTGGTTCTTCCCCAAAACTTGATTCACTGTGGGTGCTTCTACCTTAAAACTTGGTAATTGTGTTAACTAAATATGTTGTGATTTTATGCAAAATGATTTTATTGCATGCGAACGGTAACCGGTAACAGTTGGTTTCATGAGGGAGGTTCATTCCTAAACGTTTTGTACCTGTGCATTGCATTTCATAAAATGTTGTTTATATGATGCATTGAGTTGTGAAATGTGGCATAGTCATGCGTTTTGTGTTGTTCATATGGAATGTCAGCCTAAAATGTTGTCTGGATAGTGTAGCTGTAATTCCTTAAGAGTGTTGCAGGAATAATAGGGGTATCTTGTGCTGGTGTGCATGCCAGAATAATCATCTTGGTTTCTGTGCTAGGCCGTTTGGTTAGGAAAGTTGCACTAGGATGACTAGGTGGTCTATATGGAATTTGAGTTGGGACTGGGTAGTGGTTCCTAGATGCTTTTGAGTGATAATGTAATCCCTGACGTAAATGTGGTGAGATAGGTTTTTGCGTTGATGTGACCCTCCTAGGCCGGGAGTGGTAACAATTGTTCCCGAGATATTGAGGAGATGTGTTGACCTTGCCCTTTTCAAGCTAGAACCACGTTGTGTCGATGTGTCGGTGTGGTGGCATGGCCTTTAAAGAGATTGCTCTTTCCCTGAGGTAGGGTTAAGCGCTGTGTGGGATTCTCTTGGACTAGGGCTTGCCAGGTTGTGTTGGTTTATTTCATGTCTTGCATTCATTCATGAAAACGCGTTTTTAAACTCTCACTTAGATGATTCATCATCTAATATAGATTTTGTCCCTGAAATATTCAAACGTTCTAGGTGAAGGCAACGGTGCGAAGGGAAAAGGGATTGCCGAGGAGTGATGGCGATTAATGGATAGTTTATAATATGTCGTTTTCAATTATGTTGTTATTTTGATGACGTTATGTAAACTGTTGGATCAATTTTACATTATGAATAAAGTGGTTTCAGTTATGATCTATTGAGGTTTCGATCTAGCTTCTGCATTTGAGGTAATTTACCTGTCTTAGGTTATTAATGATTCTATGTTGATATACTGAAAAGGTGTAACGAGATCTTCGGGAAACGATTTTTGTGTTGAGTTTCCGTTGGAAAAAAATTTATCCTTCGAATCTTACATTACCTAACGCTTTGGGAGAGCAGGATGTTACGATTGGTATTAGAGCGAAGGTTTTGATTTAAGGGACTCTAGTTAGAGCAAACCCAAATCTAGATTTGTGGGCTTTTTCTTCTTTTTCTTTCTTCCTCTTTCTTTCTTTTCTCGAACCCAAATTGTAACACCCGGTGTTACCGGTGCTAATAGAATAAGAATGGAAGTGTGAAATTTCTAAAAATGCCCTTGAGAATGTGATAGATCCTTGAGATTGATGGTGCCCTATGAGAGGGGTATTTTGATAATTGGGATAGTGAAATCCAATAAAAAAGGTATTTTGGTAAATTAGAAATAATTCCTATGTGGAATTAGGTGAGTAAGTAAATTAAATTCAAAATTTGTGTTTTTTTGTGGAGATATGGGATTAATAATTCATGGAAGGGAATTTTGGTAATTTGGAGTGATTCCATAAAGGAATTTAATCATGAAAAAATAGGGAAAATGGAGAATGTGCAATTATTTGAGAAAATAATTATATTTTCCCTAAAATGGTGAATAAATATGGTAATCCCACATGGATGAATGAGATGAGAATCGGAAGCCAAGTTTGTGTCTTAGAGTGACACTTGGCATAATTTTGGAAAATTTGGGAGAAGACATATATATTAGAAATGTGGGAGCATGTATATATATGTGGATTTATGACTTGGAGAATGATTTAAATTAAATGCAAAAAGAAAGGATAATTGGTCTTTCAAGCATTTAATGAGAGGCATTATGGTGTTGGATTAAAGAAAATCCAAATTAAATGGGAAAATGGTCACCATTAATGCTTGAAATTATGGTGGATTAAATAAATCCAATGGAAAATGGGAAAGTGGTCACCCATTAATGCTTGAAAAATGGTGGGATTTATTTAAATGGAAAAAGAAGGATTATGTCTCTCAAATGTGATGGTTATGAAAATGGTCCCATTAAATTAAATGGGAAAGAAATTATTTATGTCTCTCATGTGATGGTGGAAAAATAGTCAAATTAAATTAATTGGAAATAAAAAGGAAATTTCCAAGTGATCCAATGGTTGTGCTTGAGTCTTGGAAGAAGAATGGATCCAATGGCTAGAAGTGGGTCTTAGAGGATGGCATGGATTACCAACTCATTAAGAATGTGTTTTCTCTTAAAGGTAGAGATTAACTCTTCCAAGAATCAATGGTGGAGATTTAAACCTAGCCAAACACTTGGATTGTGCTTCCTTTGGATGGCTAAGATGTTGTCTTGTAAAGTGAGAAAAGATCCAATGGTGGATTTTAATCAAGACTAAATGCCATAGATTGTGTTAGTTTGGAGGGTGAGGATTTATTCTCACCAAATAAATCCAATGGCTAGGATTTATTCTTGAAACATGGAAAACTAGTATAAAATGACAAGTGTGGAAGGCTTGTCTCCCTTTGGCCATTTGGAGAAAGAAATGAAGAAAGAAAAAGAAATAAAGGAGTCTCTCATGGAGGAAAGAAATGGAGAAGAAAAGAAGAAGAAGTCAAGGTAAGCTTATTCTTTCTTCTCTCCATTTTAATATGCTTGTTTGCAAAGTAAATTTATTTTGGAATGCCATCTTAGATGGAAGGAAATGAAGATGGAATCTTTCTTGAAAGGGGGATTTAAAGATTCAAAGAGAAGAATGAGGTAAGGGATGGCCCCATGGGAGGGTGGCCTTACAATGAGTTGTAAATATGTTCCATAAATGTATATGTTGCATTTGCATATTCTTTTATGTTCATGTGACTTATGGCCATAGGTTAGTTTGGGAACATGGTTGAAATGATGGGTTGATGCCTCAACCTTGGAGGGTTGTGAGGGCAAAGAAATCTAGCCACATTTGCATGCATTTGGCATCATATAATCTTGTTATGTTCATATTTATTTGGCATTGCACCCTTATTGAGCTTAATAGCTCATGAGGTTTTTATCCTCACATGTAGGTTGTGAAAGCATGGTAAAATAATGGCAATGGTGGAATGGCATGGGAAAGCATTGGAATGAAGACCTAAGAGCTTATTATGGCTTATGGAAGCTTTGTTGTTGTGTTGATTTATGTAATGTATTTGGTTGGTAATGGCTTTTCTTTTAAGCCTAAAGTTATGGGTGTATTCCATTTTTGTAGTGTTTGATTTAATTTGAAATGAGACATGGGCTTATGGTATGTTGAAGCCTAGGTTAAGGGAAGGTCTCATTTTGGTGTGTGTTGTGAGAAACACCAAGAAGCAAATCACAAGAGCTTGTTGGAAAATAGTGGGTGTTTGATGTATGTTATGGAAGCATAAAGAGCATGATTTAAGCCTTAATTTTGGAGAAAAAAAGGCTAAAATGGAAGGAAAATGAAGTTTATTTATTCATTATAATTTCTGAAAAATTGGGGTTTAATTGCCCAAGAAAAAAAAAAGAAAAAAAAAGTGAAGTTGCAGCCTGGCTGCAGCAGGGGCAGCAGTAGCCTCGCACGCGGCAGGGCCGCGAGGGCAGCCGTGCGCGCTGGGACGGGTAGCGCCCGTGGGCCCCGCCGGCCAATTTTTTTTAAAAATTGAAATTTTGGGGAATAAAAGGGGCAGTTCTAAAGTGATTTTTGGGCCCCGGAGGAATTTTCAAATAAAGGGATTTTTCGGACATTTTGGAGAATGACGCCAAAATTTGGGAAAATTGAAATTTATGAGTTTTCCTCCAAAATTGGTAATAAATCAATGAATTGATTTTAATGGTGATTTTTTATGGAGCCAGGTAAAATTCTTGGTCGAGAAAAGAATTTAAAATAATTGAGAAAATGACGTTTGAGCGTCTGAATAAGATTTTCTGTTTAGCCAACGCGGTGGGGTTAAAGCCCATTTCCGTTAATGAATCCTGGGGATGAGGGAAGGGAGAGACGAGCCTAGTTCCCACCTAGGGCGTTTCATCTTGAAACATGGTCTATCCTTCACCGAAGGCCAACCAGGTGGACAGTTGGGTAATTGTTTACGAGTAACACCCGTAAGTGGGAGCGGGGCGTTACACAAATCTACGTTTTTCTTCTTCAACCCAAATTTGGGCTCATTGCCACCCAATGGCTATTTAACCCAAATCCATCGCCAACTTCTTTTTCTTATTTTTCTATTCGTCTTTTCTCTCTTTTCTAACCTAGTGGTAATGAAATTAAATTTAAGTTTATGACCAAGGTCATCAACATTATTGTCATCATCATCTTTTTCTTCTCTCTCTTGAATTTAATAGTGATGAACCTACATCTAGGTTCATTGCCAACTTATTTTTCTTTTTCTTCAACCAAAATCTAAGTTCCATCACCATAGGTTGATGATAAACCCAATACGTTCCGATTAGGTTATTTTTTTTATTTTTTTAGTTTGAAAAAAAAATGAGAGAAAGAATGAATTAATTATTTTATCCTTTTATTTAACACTAAGAGGTGGTCATTGCCATTTCTGAAACATAAAAAAATTTATTGTAATTTCATCAAATCTCAATAGTGTTCTTTCCAATTTACCCTAAAAAATATAACAATCCTTTCAAACAAGCAATACTAAAATATCTCAAAAGGTAATGGTTTCACCAAAAGATAAATATCTCTAATTGGAATGGATATAAGCTAGCCAAGGTATTATAGAAGATCTAAAAGATGATCATCTCCAACTAGATATAGGTATTTGTCAAAATTCTCTTTAATGAGAAAGGTTTAGACATAAAAAAATACGGGTACCATACCTTCCTTTGATATAATATTATATATTATAAGTTATAGATTAAAAAAAAAAAACCCCAAAGTTATTTAACAAAAACCCAAGTTTATTTGAAATCCCTCCATCCAAGCACAAAGACAGGATAAGGAAAGAAAAGAACAGTAGAAATATATTTCACGGTGAAAGCCATACATACAAATTACCCTTACCTTTTTCTTTACCTTTATTTATTTTTTCTGTAAATTTTTAAAAAGAGGTACAACACGAGTACTTCCAGGATCACCCATCCTTTACCTTTACATTACCCTACCCTTTTCAAGTTTATTTTGATCAAGTACCACACTATGTTACAGACACAAACACCGACAGCTATTTACAATATATTTCATTGTCATATGAAGAAACAAACGTGTGATGACTTGTCCAGCCATGTCATATTCAGTTTTGAGCATTGTTCCATGGATGGATACCAGACAGAATTCTTCTTCTCCAGTCCAGTTGCATGTGTCAACAAGCAGCCTTCAATTTGATCCATGATAGTATACCTGGAGAGCACAAACATAAAACTATCAATCAATCAGCTTCTATCCAATATCTTGCTCCATGGAGTTAAATTATACCCAGTAAATCACTTTCCCTTCGATGGACGAGGCAAAGAAAAACAAGTGAGTCCATGATTCAAATACCATCAACTGTAAAGAGTTAAACTTCATTCTGTGATCAATAAATTCAAGTTTTACACACTTCCTTTCAGGCACGAAACTAGCATAACGCGACGTCTATGCAATCATTTTTGGCTTATGGATGATTGAACAAACTTGTATAACTAAAAACCAAAACTAAAGTGAACGAGCCATGTACAGCAAGGATTAGAATGGCACATTTTATTACAGCACCCACATAGTTCCTGAAGGAAAAAAAAAAAAAAAAGAATAGAAAACATGAACGAGAATATTTCCCTTCAAAGCATATGGGGGCTCTACACCTCCAACAGCCATAAATCTTTTTCTTTCCAATGCACCATCAAACACAAAGGAACTACCAGCAGCCCCGGCCATCTCTTTGCAAGGGAAGATGCATCCTCAACAAGGATAACTTTGGATGAGTCTTATACAGTAAATCCCCAACAAGGCCTCAAGTCTCCAACTGAAAAAGGATTTTGATTCCAATCATTCAAGGAGAATATAACAGACCCAATTTCCCTAACCACCAGAAATGTTAAAAGGAGATATGACTAGCTATGAACTTATATTGTGTATGTAACATCAATCGAAAATTATCTTCCTTATTTTTCTTTGGTTATTTGCCATGAGAAAAAGTTCCAAAGATGTTACCCAGACAACAGAAGACACCATTGAAGGGGCTTCAGTCTTCTGAATCCCTTTTCAGGGAAAGGAGAAATTTACTGTATAAGACTCATCCAAAGTTATACTTAGTTTGTCTAATGTGAGCATAAGCTCCTAGGATGATATCCAGAAAAAGAAAGACACTACCAGACGGGCTTTAGTCTTCAAAATTCCTTTTCCAAGGGAAAGACTTATCCAGCTCATGCAACAAAACTCAAAAGAGAAACCAAACAGCAAAAGTTTCAACCCTGGAAGGATTCCAACCCAGCCAGTTCGTTGCTCACCATTAATGGGACAATCATAGAAACAATCAGATGAAGGTAAACATAGAGTCAACTACCTAATCCTAGTGTTTTCAAAAGCGATAAGTGCACTTAAGTGCAGAAGGCTTACAGAGCTTAAGCACAAAACGAAGCGCACACTTAAGCAAAGTGAAGTGTACATAAATAAAGAGTACAAAATTTTATAAGCATAAAAAATATAAACTATAAAAAAAACTAAATAAAAATGAGGCTGCAAACTTAACAAATGATGAAATATCATTTTTTATTTATATTTTATACATGTTTACAAGCTCCTACAGTCAAAAAATGTGCAAGGGAAAAAAAAAATCAACCCTAATTTACACTTATCTCCAATCAATCAACCCGTAATTTACAGCAATTCCCAAACAATCAAACCCTAATTTACAATTAATCAACATAATTTATAGCAATTAGGAATTAATCATCAACTCCCTAATTTACACCTACTTAAATGTTTCCATCAATAATTGTTTCCTTGGTAAATATAGTCTATTTTTTTGTTTAAATTTGTTTAAACAGCTTTTTATGGGTAAGGTTTCCATTCAAGCAGCCACATCATTGCAAAAATTTAAACAAATCCAACCATTCATAGTCTGATAAAAAAAAAAAACAAAAACAAGTGTATTTTTGAAGCATGCTTTAATTGCGCTCAACTAAAGTTGTTGAGCTTCACACAAAAAAAAAGGCCTAAGCATGCTGCCCTTTGTGCTTTGCACTTAAAGTGCACTTTTTTAAACACTACCTAATCCTGCACTTGCAGATTTCTTTTGGCAGTGTCGTGACCCTAGGGTTTAGCTAGAGTCTAGGAAGAAAATTGGAAGAATTTGGGAGAGAACAAAGAAGAATTGGAGGGAGAGACAGAGTAGAAATCAAGAGAAAGAAGGGAAAACAAAGGAGAACGAGAGAGAGAAAGGAGGGAAATATGAATTTACTACATCATTCCAACCTACTCTTCTCTACATACTAGAGCCTATTTATAGGCTATTCAACTGAAAGAAAAATCTAGAAACAACACCCATGTGCACTATAACAGAACTAATAGCATCTCCGAACAAACAATGGTAATTAATTATAGTATTGACCCTCTAATTTTTCTTGGGTCATGATAATCCCCCCTCCTTGAAAGGTTTCTTGTCCCCAAGAAACTAACAGTTGCTGACCTTGTTCTTCATCTGATTCTAGCCTTCACAATCTGATTTCTTCTTTATCTTTTCTTGTTATTTTCTCATATTTTCCTTTTCTTTTGCTATCTCATTTCTTTTTCCTCAGACGTAACAGTATTATGACTTGCTACAGTACCAAGTCTAGCCATCCATCTCCTCTATTGCCATTGAAAATGGTTCCAATTAAGCTGTCATTTCTGTAACCATATCATTTCCAATCATAGAAAGAAATTCAAACTTCTTTGCAAGCCAAACATTGTCCATTACTTCCAACTCTTTTGGCTGCAATGCCACATCAACTCTATCTAATTTCTGACCTTTAAGCAAATCAACCCTTTTAACAACTGTTGTCTTGTCTTGTGTGCCCGTGCCCATGACATAGGTATGAAATGTTCCAAGCAAGGTGCCCGGTGCAATCCTTTCTTTCTTCTCCTCAAGTACTTGGTAAAGAGGCTTTTCAAGCTCTTTTCTCTGCTGCTTCCGGAGATCAATAGCATCAGGAGTCTCAACATCAGTGGGAGTGCTTGAGAGGTTGTCAACTGTTTGAATGCCATCCTCCAATTCCTCTTCCTCGATCTCTTCTTCCACCTGCTCTTCTTCCTCCAGACCACCCCAATGTTTGGTCTTATTAACTGGTTGTTCCTCATAGTTGGGTTGACCATAGAGCAGACGGTCATATTCATCAACAAGAGGTTTGCCCCAACCACCAAGATGATAACCAAAACTAACTCCAAGAGAAATAGGAGCATTCAACCCCTGAATCTTCAAATGCGGATAAGAAGGGGGTGGACCATATCTCAGAATGTTGAAGAGACATGGAGAAGGAGCACCTTTAGGCATCCCAAGATCTTCTTTTAGTTCATGTGACAGCATCCCAGGCTTCATCTCCCTTAGCTTTTCCTTCAAAACACAGATCATCGTGTGTTGTCAACTTAGGCTTAGTTTGATATTTGAAAAATGCATTATGGGGAACCTAATAATCAATATCCATCTATCATCTTTTTCAATATAAGCCTGTCTGATTTTCTCAATCCCTATAGCTGCCACGAAATCGGGAAGTTGAAAAGGCTATTTCTTAATGCCTCGTTTCCTCTGATATTCCTCCATCATTCCCTTCTGTTTCAACTTATTGAATCCCTTAATGACATCTATCCTCGTCTTCTCCCTGAACCTATTGCAGAGATCATTTACGAACTCCGGCCAATTCCATTCCACCCTTCCTCGGGTCCAATTCTGAAACCAAGCGTCTGCAAGGCCATCCAAATGAGTTGCAACCATGTTCGCTTTCTCCTTTTAAGCTACTTGGTATTGGTAGAACACCCATTCACATCATCGGATCCACAACTGAGGTCTATCTCTTTTGAACGAGGGAATGTCCAATCGTGGCCCTAGAAGAGTGGAGTGATTACCGCCCACACCTTGGGTCAAATTATCTTCCTCTACCTCTATCCTCTCCCTTACTGCCATCAGATCATTAGGCCTCTGTCTATATCTTGGCGCCATTAGAATTAACGTCGATGACCCCCTGGGAGGGAAATTCGTCAGTAGGCTAGCATTAGGTTGCCGAGCAAATGTGCTCAAGGCAACATTCAACTGCTGGCTGATTTGCTGGCTTAATCCAACAAATTCCTCTTGGAGCTCGCTAACAGCTCGATCCAACTTAGCCTCATACTCTGCTCGATAGCAACTTGCCTCCACTTGGAGCTGCTTGACACCAATTACCTGATTGTTTGTCCTGGTTTCCAATCGTTTCATTCCCATTCCATTTGCCATGGCTGATTACTAGGTTGCCCAATCAAGTTTACCTCACCGAAGCAGCAACTATAGCAGCACACCTAGATCTGAATCTCAGCGCCTCTAATCTAAGTCATCTCCCTAGATCACCTGAATAGCTTGACCTTGATTACTGCCAAAACTCACCACACTAGCCAACCACCTGCCTACAATTTCTGATCAAAATGAATTGCTAGGTGATTAACCTGGCCTTCGCCTTCAATTTGGAACCTTGTACGATTGGGACAAGACAAGTCGGAAGTCATGGAGCTGCTTCATTGCAGTCCCTTGAGGAATTGACTTGAATAGCACCTCTCAAGTTACTTGCTGCAATCATTTCTTGTACTCTTCATCAAATTTCGAGCCTCAAGTATCAGTTGAGAGTAACTCGGACACCGCCTCCAATAATCGCCTAATCTAGCAGCTCGAAATTCACCAAGATTTGATTTGTTTTCCTCCATCAAACCCATTGCACATGCAACAATTAGACCTGGAATCACACAATTAAAATCGCCTGTCTATTTCACCTTCAAAATCGCGACAGCCACATACTAATCAGCTTTACTTCAATTCGCCCCTAGGCTTGCGTCCCTGCTTACCCAATCATCGACCAAAGCTTTGTAACCACTGGTATTCCTTATCTCTGCCTTGGCTCAAAATCATAGAACTCCGCTTACAAATTACAGCTAGGATCAAGGTCGGGTGCGTTAGATTCCGCTTTGAGGAACGTCGCCTCCAAATTCAAGTCGGATCGGATTACAGAACCTAATCCGCTTGGCTGCAATTCACCGAAATTCCACCAGCCTCTATCCAGTCAGAATTGATAGATTCACCTCAAGCTCCGCTGCAAATACCAATGATCTGTTGTTATGAACTTAATCGTTGCTTGCGGAAATCACTCCGGACAAGATTGCTCAACTACGAATCCACCGATTCTGGAAATTGCTTGGTCGAATATGATTTTGCTTCGCCTACAATTATCACTTGTTGGGGTTCGACAAACCTTAATTTTGAGCCGATTGCTTGATCTTGATCACTCAGAATCTGCCTTAGCTAATTGCTAAAGCTTTCGGATCATAGCCGAGAGCCGTCAGAATTTCTTAACAGAGAGAACCACCGAGGAACGGTGGCTCTGATACCAAATGTCACCACCCTAGGGTTTAACTAGGGTCTAGGAAGGAAATTGGAAGAATTCGGGAGAGAACATAGAAGAATTGGAGGGAGAGACAGAGTAGAAATCAAGAGAAATGAGAGAAAACAAGGGAGAACGAGAGAGAGAAAAGAGGGAAATATGAATTCACTATATCATTCCAACCTACTCTTCACTACATACTAGAGCCTATTTATAGGCTATTCAATTGAAAGAAAAATCTAGAAACAACACCCATGTGCACTACAACAGAACTAATAGCATCTCCTAACAAACAATGGTAACTAATTACAGTATTGACCCTCTAATTCTCCTTGGGTTGTGACACAGAGGTGACTAGATAGTCTCCTCTTCCAAAACAAAAGAAGAGTCTGCCACACTCATCTTTAAGTGTGATTCGTTCCCATAAATTTACTCCGTAAGCATCACTATGGACTACTTGCCCCCTACTGTCCAACAAACTGATAAAATAATGAGCATAAGAAACATACAAAATTGTACCAGAGATTGCCAAAACTTCTAACTGACAGTCTAACACTAACTTGTTAGAAGGGGATGGAACCTTGTTATGTAAATATTGCAAGACCTGGACTACATTTCATGAAACCAAATTACAGGCATAAAGAGAGGAAAGTAAATTTTGTGGTTTAGGCTTTTTTTTTTTGTTGCTAAGTTTGTGCTTTAGGCTTTCACAAAGAAGAACAGCATGTCAAACTATTAACGAGTTATCAGGATGAATATTTGAGACAAAATTGATGCCTCCTTCAGAAGCTTCAATCAAAATACACAAAAACCTATAGGCCCTTGGGAGAAAAAAAAAAAACTATGGGCCCTTTAATCACTCAATGCAATTTCCAGTGTTCTTTTGATCACTGAAGGCAACAGAGTTTCTACCAGTACTGGCCAAGTAAGCATAAGGAGATGCTGCCAGGAAGAAAAATCAAAATGAATAGTTTGTCTTACCTTGGTTAATCCATCAGCTTGTCCAACAAAAAGCTTTCCTTCCCAGTACAGAAGAGCTGTTACAACAGAATCACAGGTAATAGATCCAAGTGGTATGGGATCTATTTGAAACTCATTTCCTGCTAGTTCCTGAAAATCAGTAGACAAGTTCATGAATCTCTAATGAAATAGACTGGAGTTAAATTCTGAATAATCTAAATTAAACATTGGAAAATCCAGAGAATCTTGTACCAGTTCATTAAATCATTTCAAATTCAATATAAAACTTTATGCATTAGTTTAATATCAGCAAACCAATCAGCTCAAAGATCAGGGCAATGCAGGAATGGTTGACATAGAATACATACAATATACCACAGTACTTACCTGCACATTAATAACCTTGTCCCAACCCCCAGTAAAAACCCATTTCCCCTCCATGCCAACAGAAAAAATGGCTCTATTGTGAACTTGGATTGATTTCTGAAGCACATCATTCCTCCAAATCTGAAAGAAGCAAAAAGAAAACAAATGATTGCTTGGAACTAAACTTATTTTGTGATTCATATAATTTTCTTTGCTATTTTTTCTCACATTGGCATATTGCCAACCCATTGATGGGCTTAGTTAACCAATTTATTAGAGTTTGGTCCCAAAATCTTCACTTTATGTCTCAATGCACAAGGCTCCTCCCTTTGCAAGGTTTGGGGAAGGTTGTATTTGCACGTATCCTTTACTTACTTTTTTGCAAAGAAGCCACATTTCAAGACTGAAAAATTCCACGCTATATTGCAAGCAGAATACATTCTTAGACTGTCTATGTTAGATGCTTCATGACATAATTGCTATTGGTTGTTTGTGCAGACTATCTAACATGGATGCTGAAGTTGCATCATTATATTCAATTGGAGTTTCCAAGTGCATATAATAACCACCATAGACAATCTCACTTAAGTCATTAGGATTTAGGAAAATAAATTACCTTCATACACCCATTCTCATGAGCCACAACAAGAGCATCCCCACATGCGGCAAGAGACAAAACAGATGTCACATTTCCAGGTGCATCTTCCCCCAGCACAGCCAAAGGACTGTGATCACTAAGACACCACAACCGCACAGTTCCATCCCAACTTCCACTGTATAGAACCCCATTAGAAACCGCTAATGTAGAGACAACTGATTTATGACCATTCATAACATGTGACAGAGAATAATCCTGAGGACAAAACAGATCATGACCTTTCAGGTTTATAGCAATAAAGCTGAAGTTACCATCGCTGAAGTGATTATAGATAAAGTCATTACCTTCAAAGACCATGCCTTTATCAACTTATCTCCACTCCCAGTATACAGGTATCCAGTTCCAGAAATAGCAAGGGCATGAATACCACTATAGCGCCAATCCTTTTGTTCAAACAGTTTCTTTATTGGTTCTTGACCAAATGGATTGCTAATACCCCAAATGTAAATGCCGCCTCCACTATCACCACTTATGCATAATGGCTGTGCTTCATCTACAAAAACTACAGCCATTACCTTGTATTCATGACCCCTAAATGTATGTACAAGAGTAAAATCCTGCAAAGGGTAGATTTGGTAAATCTCAAAGGCATATTATTAGGAAATTACAAGATCACAAATAATCTACTAATTCCATTAAAATTCATGCTTTAATAATGATTGCAAGAGTTCACTCATGAAAGAGGTACCCAGAACTATTTATATTAAGAGACTTAGTCATGTTTATAATTAAGCTTCTCACTATCTACCTACCAACCTAAGCAGGATCTTATTTTATTTTTGTTTTTAACTTAGACATCGAACTCTTCCAAATATTTTGTAAGAGAACCTCCATGCATGCATTCAACATTCTGGACCTTATCTGAGGTGCTTGAAACTAATTAACCTATCTTACACATAAAGTAAGCCCATACAAATGCTCACAACGGGAGGCCTGTAACAGGACAATAGATGTTGAGCTCATAAGCATAAATAGGGGCACTACCATGAGCAAAGGGAAACGCAATGCTCTTCGTTTGCTTATCACTTATCAATCAGTCTCATAAAATTAAGGAGCTTCAAGGAAGCTTTTGCATTCTTCCAGAAATTTTCTTATTCCCATAGATGGAAATGTAACACCTCAAAAAGGGTTAACTAGCAAATGAGCAGCAATGTTCTCTGAATATTTAGTACTTGTTAGTGGATTGCAGCATATTCCCATAGATATGTCTCTCAACTATTAATCTTTCTGCATGGTAAATTATTTCACCAGGACTGGACCATATACAGCATACTTCAGTCTCCATCAATCACCATAGCAATGCAAGCTAATTGCTAGAAAGTACTAAAGATAACCAATAATTTCAAATTATTTGGATCACCCGACAAACCTCAAAGAGTTTTCACTTTAAGGCATGTACCTGCAGAGACCATACTTGGACTGTTTTATCAAATGAGGAGCTGAAAAGGAAGCCACCTACAAGAAGAGAGAGACAGAATGTGCTCAAACTGCATGGTCTCAGTGGCAGGAAATTAGAACTTTAATGTTGCTAAAGTACATAATAGTGATGATGAGAAGTTTTAAGTTTCCATGGAAAAAAGAAAAGATGTTTAATCTACAAAAGCTAAGAGGTGACACAAAATAAGAGAATGAAAACTGACTAATGTTGCAATTTAACAATTCAAAATCAGATTTTATGGAAGCTGAGTGGAATAGAATCTGAATTTGTAATCCTTTAAGAATCTAACTGCGGGCTAGTTATAATTCTTTTCACTTGAACAATCTACTAAGACTGTTTCCACCAAAATAACTGTTTGTGACATTTGCTTCCCCTGCATTTTTCAGACCAAATGAAAGAGAGCCACTCCATACTGGGTTAGCACATGATACATTGAAAACCAAAACAGTGTGAACCATATTATATTTGGCTCATATGGCTAGCACCAGACAATCATGCAAAAGTGAAGGCTCATTAACAGGCCACCAAAAATGGCATAAGAAAGCACCATCTCAAATTTATACCTCCAACAGTTAATCCTGTAACACAATCCAGATGGGCCTTCAAATCAACACATTTGATATGACCCCCTGTGAGGCCTTCAACAAGATCCCTGTTGACCATCACCGCCTCAATTTGATCACCATCTGCTGCACCATTATCGCCCTTCTCCTGCAGGCCATTTACTAACTGTCTTTCCAATATTTTATCACTATCCGTTTGTAAATGGCACAGTTTTCCAAGAAACAAACAACGGCCTATGGTCTTTTCAACCGGTTGAGGTAAATTGGCCACAACATCAAACTTTGGTTTAATAATCATTTGCCTAATGCATTTCCACATGTCAAACACAGATGGTCGGCTTGCTGGATCAATATTTAAACCTTCATATAGAATCTCCTGCAGCGGAACAAATTCTGAAACCAAATTGGTTTCTAACAAATTCCTAACTTTTTCCATCCAACTCATATAAAACCCTGTACAATCAGAACCCTTCACATCACTAGGTAGAGGTACAAGACATTGTAATAAATTGTAGATCAAGTCAGTGAATGGTTCTCCGATAAGAAGCCAAAGGAGTGCACAAGCTAAGGACCAGACATCTGATGAATAGCCAACCTCAAATTTTGGTCCACATTTCAAGTTGATGTTTTCCCTCTGCAGTAACTCAAACAATAGCTCTGGATTAATAAATGCAAGGGTTTCTAGAGCAGAATCACTTAAACTCACTTCCATGTCTTTACTTTTTCCTACATCCTGAATAGCCTTCAAAATTGTTTTTCGAGCTCTCCTACTCATCACCAAGGCTTCATTCAAGTCAATATGAATGTGGCCAAAATGGTCGATATCAAAGCATGTTATAGACAAATAACCAATGAATAACCCTTCAGAATGTAGAGCACTTACTGCTTCACATAACTCCATACCGATCATTGCAAAATTTGTGGCACTTAACAAACCACCATTTCCATTTTCACTAATAAAACCACTTCTCCAATAGCTGAACTTTTCAGAAAAACTCCCAGCATACCTGTCACAGACCATGTATAGATTATGATCAGCCGTATTATACCAAAGACCGTAGCACTTACAAATTTGACTCTCTTTTAGAGAAGATGCCCTCAAAATCAAACCCAATTCGGCTCTTTCCTCATCTGCCATCCCGTACAAAATCTTCAGAACTTTCGCAACATAGCTGTACTTTAACTTAGAATCATCATCACATAAAGAACCACCGGCTCTAACAAGACTCACCGTTTCATGCCCTTTCATCAAACACCTGGTAGGCAACTCCCATGAATCCGAAGAATCTAAAATCTTCCCATAGAACATAGAACATAAACCATCTTCTTGTCTAAATTCAACCAGCACAGCCTCCTCCGGAACAACCCAGTTCTTCCATGCCAGATAAAACTCATGAGGCCATAAATTCGGTATTAATTGGCGATCAGTGACCGGAGTTGATGGCTTTGCGTCCAAATACGCAGGTTTTGGGCGATCTTTACCATCTGGTTTCAGGAGGGAATAGGCGAGGCGGAGGAGGTCGATGTTCTTGGGGAGAGAAGAGGGTCCTTGGAACTTAACAAGTTGGGTACAGGCGGGGCAGCGAACGGTGTGAGGGAAGGGTTGGGGGAGGCGCGGGAGACAGTTGTCGCACGCCGAATGGCCGCATGCAAGGACGCGAGGGGTTGTGGACGTGCTGTCGTAGGGTTGGAGGCACACCGGACACTCCGGCGGCTCCGGCAATTCCATGTCCGCCTTCTGCTTTCTATCTCTACAGCCTCCGGGGCCGCTGTTTACTTGGTACCCCCCGGTTTACTGATTTTTTTTATAAAAGGAGTTAAATTATAATATGTACCACGAGGTCGGATAAAAAATGAAAGCAAAATTTTATTTGGTATATGTGAGGTTTAGAATAATTGTAAAAATATTTTTGAGATTTGAGAAAATATAAAGAATATTTTTCTGATTTAATTTAATATTATAATTTCTCTCTTATTGTTAATTAATCTTGTTAAATATTAAAAAAATTAAAATACTTTCACTTTTAAACACTTTTCTCGTTATTTTTTATTTATATTTCTCTCTTTTTCAAATAGCCAAGGACAATGACAATGATAGCAACAACTTGAAGGGATAACTTTCTCTCTCATTTTCTAACTTCCACTCGCTCTCTCTTTCTCTTTTTCTTAGGTTTGGATAGAACCTAATCTTGGTTTGAATCCAGATTGGATTCTTTTTTTTTTTTTTTCTTTTTCTAGATTCAACTTCTTTTGCATCTCATTCTTAGGTTAAGGTAAAACCCAATCAAGATTGTGTTTTGTCAAAACCTTTCTTTCTTCTTTTCTAGGTGTTAGAGATATGCCCCACAAACTAATTATATTTATATGTAATTGATCATATTTTATATTGTGACTTTTTATCTTCATTCAATTATTATTGCAAGGCATTATATTTTTTGTTTGTCATTGATGGTTGTCTTTATTATTTCCATATTTGACAAAGTCCATAGATCAGATAGGCTCGTGGAATATGGTCGTGCATAGAGATGACGATCATGAAACATCTTCCTTATAAGCCTTGATCTTAAATGTTCCTAGTCGTAGAGTTATTAGGATTTGACAATAATAACTCGGATAAACTAGCATATATGATACATGCTCAATTAGGATAATGTCTTGTTTCATGGACATTGGTGTGTGGACACTAGTGCATATATGTGGGTGCTTATTATAAGAATAAGTACACTGAACTGACTCGCTACAGAATTCCTAATGGTAATTGTTGATTGTCGAATTGGAATTTCTGTGTTGCAGTAGTGCAAATTAGTCCTTAAACTTGAGACATCATGGTAGTCTTATATTTGACTGATTACGCTTTGGTTCTTTTTAGATTTCAATGGAGTCATTAACAAATTATCACTGGGCGTAACCTTATCACATATGAAGGCTTGTGAATGTCGAAATATGATTCATCACTTATCGACAAGATGAGAAGATGTCCTATGTATTCCGATGATTTCATGACTAAGAAAATCCTTGGCCAAGGTGAGATGGAAATCAAAAGGTGTTTTGATTTCATCAAACAAGTCATAAATCTGGAATGGATACATAGTTGTTGAATGACTAGGGTTTCATCATAAAACCATACCCAAAATTCAATCGGGACATAGTTGATGAAATGATTTTACTGTACGGTAATTGCAATCGAAAAAGGTCCGTGTTTTTCCATTATTGGATAGACGTTCATGGCATGTTGCTAGACGTTAACTATGATATGTAGGGTTTTAGAATTAATATAATTAATTCTAAAACTATTAATTAAAGAGTTTAATTAAGAAGTCTATGAGATGAGTTAATTATGAAGCCCATAAGTTTAATTAAAGAGTTTAATTATTCTAATGAGTTGGGCCTTCATATAGCCCAATAGAATTGACTCTACATCTAGCCCAATGGTGGACTTAAGGGGTCACACACTTGGGTCGAGCCCGTTCCACAAATTAAAAGAGAGATACGGCCCAATATGATTATGGACCGGACCTAAATCGTTTAGGGTTTTTCCAAAGGCATAATTAGGGTTTTTACTCTATAAATAGGCCACTTAAGAAGCTGAAAAAATAAGGAGAAATTCGGATCTCTCATTGGAGGCGCCTAGGGTTTGCTAGCACTACTCGAGGCGTTGTGGAAAGGGTCGATTGTGTGGACCGACTTGGAGGAGTCTGCGCTTGCAACTCTACGGATCAAATAAGGCAGAATCGAAACTACGCGGTTGGTCGATTCTAACACTAGGTTCATCTTCATCTCCTTATTGGGTTCTTTCCCAAAGAGACAATTAAGCTTGCACCCACAACCCTTTCTTATAAGGTGGGAAAATCCTTAACAACCTCGCATGAGTAAAGAGCAAACAATTCTTCTTCTCTTTCGAGATTCTTTTTCTTCTTGGGTTCTTTTTCTTTGTGTTTTGGGTTTAATGGAATCTAAATTTGGGTTCTGTCATGTAACGACCCGTTTATTTGTAAATTAATGTGAATTTGGGTGTGAAAAATTAATTGGAGAAAATTAAAATTATCAAGTGAGTTTTGGTAACTATTTGAAATTATTTGAGGTCATTATAGAATATTTGAGGAAATAGGTAATTAATTATTTTATTTGAGAATATTTTGAAAATTGAAGATAATATCTCTTTTTCATGCAATTGGCTTTGGAAATTGAAGGAATATGAAAGATGACCCTTGAAAATTAAAGGAATATGAATGATGACCTATGGAAATTGAATTGGAAATTGAAGGAATAAGCATGATGATGTTTCTCCAAGTTTTGTAGAGAATAAACTAGGTGAAGGGTAATGAATTGAGTAGAAATAGAGAACATGGATATAAAAGAATTGAGGGAGTAAGTGAAAGAGAAATAGAGGAATTGGCCATGAGCATAAGGAGGAATTTTGACAGTAAGTGAAAGTGTGATAAAGACGAGAATGAGTCATTTAAAGGCAAGTTTTCTTCCTAGTTTTTGCGAGTTCTCTTTCCTCTTTGTTTCACTTAAGAGGTAAGATCTCAGTTTTTTTATTAATAAGCAAGTCCTTATCCCTATCTTGCAAGTTCTTTTCCTATTTTACAAGTTCAGTTCATCTTTTATCAAGTTTATGTTTTAAATTGCAAGTTCAAATTTCTATCTCTTGTTATTGCAAGATCCTACCTCTTAACTTTCTAAATTGCATGTTATTTTCCTATTTTACAAGTTATTTCCCCTTTGCTAGTAAATTATTCTATGATTCACATTTATACTTATTGAATCTCAAATAGGGTTTGATATTGTCTTGCATGAATGTTGCCCTATTGTGCATATTGCTTCGTTAATTGCATGTCAGTTATATATGAGAAATTATTACAAATATGCATGTTATGAGGATGCATGAAGCATGTGCATGAAAATGATTTTTTTAAAAAATGTGTAAAGGCCTTATGATATATCCAGCGGACAAGTCCCCTGGATATATCCACAAAGAAAGTGTTGAGCTCAAAGTTGGACTTAGGTCCTAAGGTTTTGGACTTCGGTCCCATAGTTTTGGACTTCGATCCCACGGTTTTGGATTTTAGTCCCATGTTTATGGTTTTAAAAAGATTGCATATGAGTATGGATGCATGTTTCATCGTATTATCATGTGAAAGTATCTTAAATGGCATTCATGACTCTTTTGCTTCTTAATACCATGACTCTTATGCTCTCTTTCTTCCAGTTATACTTGTTGGGTCTTGTGGCTTATGTTTGCTTGTATCATTCCAGATAAGGATAAGGTTAAAGTAGAGGGCGAACCAAGTAAATCAGGATCCATGGGATAGCAGTGTGTACAAAACCATCTCAATCAAAGGCCCTTGGGGGTGTTTTGTGGTGTGTAATATTAAGTTCTGCTTGTATATGTTTTAGATTGTACCCCTGAGGGGATATGGTGGGTTATGGACCCTAATATGATGTGTAATATTGAGATACTCTTGTTTCTGTAAGCATGTGGACACTATTGTGTTGTCTATGAGTAAGAACGTATGAGTGTGGCTTCCGTTGTTAGTATCAAGGAGGATGTGTAATGTTTTAGTTGATTTGGCAAGTATATCATCTTTCTTGTGGGTCTCTAGTTTGGGGCGCCTACACGTCAAACCTTCATTTCCTTTTTTTTTTCTTCTCTCTTTCTCTATGTTTTGGGTCTGACAAACCCAAGTATAGGTTCCATCAAACTTTTATTCTTCTTCTTTCCTACTCTATTTGTTCATCAAACATCAACAATCAACTCAGCATGCGATGGATCCATCTTGGTTTATCGCAATCGCAATTTGTTGTGATGAACCTAGATGGGTTTATCACATGTTGTATGAAACCTATTGGATTCATTATTGATGCCAATGATGAACCTAGTAGGTTTTGTCTATTCAGTTAAATTTTTAATTTTAATTTTATTTTTTATTTTTCAATTTGAGGAGAAATGAGAGAGAATAAAGGGTAAATTGGTCATTTAACCATTTTATTTAATAACATGGACAATTATGGTGATTATTGTTATTTCAAAAACATTAGGGGGTCTTTTACAATTTTGCCAAACCTCAAGGGTGTTCTTTACAATTTATCCAAAGATAAAAGATATTTTTGACATTTAAGAAATATTAGTGATTTTTTCCTACTTTACAATTCTAGTTATATTTTTTCTATAATTGTTAAAATCATTAATATGACAAAAATACCCCTTTATTTTCTCTCATTTTTCTTTATCTTCCTTTTTTGTCTAGTGAACTAGGCTAGAATGTCCATTGTCTTTTTTTTTTTCTTTCCCCTATTTCTCTCTCTCTCTCTCTCTCTCACACACACACACACACACATACTCAGACTCGCTAAGATATCTAGAACTAAACCCCATCTGTAATAAGGTGGTTCTACTTTATGATGACAAAAAAGGGAATATGATGGTAGTTCTACTTTACGATGACAATTCTTTTCAAGTGACTCTCTCTCTCTTTCCCTCTTTAACTAATCATTGATCCCAGATGGTTAGGTTTGACATTAACTGTAAGGACCCACTCCCAGATATCCCACTAGCATAGGAATTTGAAAGGAGATCCCCACAAAATCAATATAGATATGACTTAAAATGATTACAATTCTAATCTTGCTCATTAACAATAGGAGCAAAATAAATAAGTACACTATCTTGCATTAACAAATCTATTTAGGGTTCAATTGCCCATATATTTTAAAATGAAAAGGCAACAAAACTATCTAATCAAAAAATAAATCCCCTTTTCTTATGCCTTTAAAACGGACCCTCAAGGATCTTTTGGCTGGGATGTCTCTGTACACATACTAAACCCCAACTCAGGTGCCACCTACCTCGCCCTCAACTATAGCCTTGCCTTTACTTGGAATAATGCAAAAACAAGTGAACCACAAGGCTCAACAAGTATAATATAAAGCAATGAAAGCATTATGACTCAAGGCATGAATAACAAGAAACGAGTAGGAAGTAACCACTTATAACATTTTATAAACTATATCATGCCTTACTCTTTCATATTGCAACACATACATGCAATTATGAGCATACAATCACATTTTTGAACATTAATGAGTATTAACACATACATAGGTGCACACAAACCATACGGTCCTTGGGGCCCAATCAAACATAGCTCCATGAGGTTATGCACTCATATACTTACCATGAGGTCCTTAGGGCCCATTCAAGATTAGCTCAACCTAAGACTAGCACAGTCCTCGGGGCCCATTCAATAGTTCAACCCAAGATTATGCGCTCATATACTTACCATGAGGTCCTTGGGGCCCATTCAAGATTAACTCAACCCAAGACTAGCATAGTCCTTGGGGCTCATTCAATAGCTCAACCCAAGGGTATGCACTCATATGCTCACCATGAGGTCCTTGGGGACTATTCAAGATTAGCTCAACCCAAGACCAACACAGTTCTTAGGGCTTATTCAATAGCTCAACGCAAGGCTTTAAAACACATACATTTCCATACAAAAATCCATACCCATAAAAGATTTCCCTTTTACTACTCGCCCATGACGGTACATTAACTCAATACTTGTTGGGCCTTGTGGCTCATATTTGTTTGCATCATTCCAACTAAGGGCAAGGCTAAAAAGGTGGGTGAGTCAAGTGAAGTTGGAGCCATGGGTGGAAGTGTGTACAGAGTTGTCTCAACTAGAAGGTCCTTGAGGGGTGTTTTGATTTTTGTAATACTAAGTTACGTTTTTTTTATATTCTAGGTTGTACCCCTGATGGGATATGGTGGGTATGTTGACGTTAATATATATATGTCTATGAATAATAACGTATCCGTATGGCTTTCATTGTTAATAGCAATGAATATGCATGATGCTTCTATTTGGATTTTGCGTATGTGCCATCTTTACTGATAAACCCTTCCCGGATTCCTCAAATGCGGGGTCTCCGGTGGTAGGGATTGTATAATTATCAGGGCTTGTCTAAACTAGAAATTGAGGGAAATTTAGGGGCATTACATTTGTGGTATCAGAGCCAAATTGGGACGAGTCTTTGTACACATAAGAATGTTGGGTAGGGTTAAGGGTATTTCTAGCAAATAGATGTGAGTCTAAATGAGAATTCGAATCTAAATATGTTAGTTGTGTAGGAAAAATGAGTGCTCGTCGAGCAAGGCCACCGACCAGAAGCCAAGGCCATGGCCAACTTACACCCACACCTGCACCTATGCCCGAGACTTCAGGGGAGTCCAGTGGAGGGTTGTCCAATGGAGGGTTGCGATAAGAGATGAGTGAGGTGTAAGAAGCTTTAACAAGGATACGGAGAAAGGTTGATATGCTTGCTACCAACTAGTTGAGGCATGATTAGGGGCAGGATCAGGCACAATATGAGGCCGAGAATAATAATGGTCAAGTCTCCAACCTAGTGGTTCAAGGGATAGAGGGCAATGTAGGAGGCCAATTGTTAAAGAATTCTATGGCGCTTCGACCCCCTGAATACTATGGAGGCGTAGATGTTTTGGCCATGGAAAATTGGATGTTATCTATGGAAAAACATCTTTGAATTATGGGATGCATTGATGCACAAAAAGTGCAATTTACCGCCTTTCTTTTGAGAGGGGATGCCAAAAAATGATGGGAAATAGCCTGTCAGAGGTACATTGATAGAGAGCCATTATGGGCAAAATTTCAAGAAGCGTTCAATGAGAAATTCTTCCTTAACTAGATTTGAGAGCAAAAGATATACGAGTTTATTGAGTTGGTGCAAGGAAGTAAGTCAGTGGCCCAGTATGTAACCGAGTTCATTTCTTTAGCTAGATTTGCTCCAAAATTGGTGATAACTGAAGCAAAGAAAGCAGCAAAATTTTAGAGGGGTCTATGAGTTGACATCTGACACGCGCTAGCTAGAGCAAGGATTCTAGATTACTTGACTATGGTATAAAGTGCTTACACCATTGAGCAAGACAAGACTGAATTGAGGAATAGACAATGGGTGCAATAAGGAATATGTATACCAAGAGAAGAGAAAATAGGAAGCACGTCCGAAAAGTGGGATGATAAGAATTCCTCTATGTGGTAATTGTGGTAGGAGACATAAGGAACCTTGTCATTTTGGTAGTGGAGTTTGCTATTTATGTGGACATGCAGGGCATGTGCAAAGGAAATGTCTTTGTAGTCAAGATAGGGCGATGACTAATGAAAAGGTGAAGTGTTTTTGATATGGTCAAAAGGGGCACCAAGCAAATAATTATCCACAATCAGCCCAGTCTTAGTATGGAGGGCAGAGATTCAGAGGACAAGGACCCCAAGCTTAACCAGAGGCCAACAACACCTAGGGCACAAGGAGTAGTCTCACATATGATGATACCGCAATGCCCTGCTATTACTGATAGACCCTGTGTGCAGGGAAAGGTGTTCACCTTGACAACAACAGATACAGAGGAAGGGAACGAGATTATTCAAGGTATTCTTTTTTTTATATGGTGTTGAGCGATGTGCATGTGCTTTTTGATACCGGTTCTACTCATTACTTTATTGCACCACATGTTATATGTCATGTTCCCATTCCTAGAACTATATTGTCATATTACCTGGTTGTGTCTACACCTAGGGGTATGGTGTTAATGGGTAGTGAGGTACTCTAGAATTGTGAAATTAAAGTGTATGACAAGGAATGTCCTGGTGACTTGGTGGTGTTGGGTATCAAGGACTTTGATCTTATCCTAGGTATGGATTGGTTACCTTAACACTATGCGAAGATTGATTGTCAGAGAAAGGTGATTCATTTTGAGTTATCCCAGCAATCAGTTATTGTGTATAGAGGTATTAGGCCGATGAGCTTAATTCCAATGATCTCGATAATAAAGGTAGAGAGATTGGTACGGCATGGTTGTGAGGCATACCTTACCTTTGTGACTACTAATGGGGACAGTAAGGTAAAATTATCAGAGCTTCCAGTAGTTTGTGAGTTCCTTGATATGTTTCCAGATGAATTGCCAGGGTTGCCACCTTAAAGAAAGGTTAAATTTTCTATTGATTTAGTGCCAGATACCCAACCCATTTCGAAAACTCCTTATAGAATGGCCCCAAATGAATTGAAAGAGTTAAAGATTCAGTTACAAGAGTTGATTGATAAGGGGTTCATTTGTCCTATTATGTTGCTATGGGGTGCTCCGGTATTGTTTGTACGAAAAAAAGATGGATTGATGAGGTTGCGTATCAATTATCATCAATTGAATCAAGTGGCAATAAAGAATAAATATCCATTGCCGCATGTGGATGATTTACTAGATCAACTTCGAGGGGCATTGGTATTCTAAAAAATTGATTTGAAGTCTGGTTATCATCAAGTATGAGTTAGAAAGGAGGATGTGCAAAAAATAGCTTTTTGCACCCACTACGGGCATTATGAGTTCGTGGTTATGCCATTCGGATTAACTAATGCCCCAACAATTTTCATGGATCTAATGAATCGGGTCTTTAAGGGGTATTTAGACTTCTTCGTAATTGTTTTCATCAATGACATTTTGATTTACTCACCAAGTCTAGAGGAGCATAAGGTCCATCTCAGACTAGTCTTGTAGAAACTTAGGGAAAATCAATTATATGTCAAACTCAATAAGTGTGATTTTTTTACAGCCATGAGTAGGATTTCTAGGTCATGTAGTCTTTAGAGAGGGTATTTTAGTCGACCTTGAGAAGGTCAAGGCTGTGGTTGATTGGCTGAGGCCTATGACAATGATTGGGATTTGTAGTTTCCTTGGTTTTACTAGCTATTACTAGGGATTTATAGAGGGCTTCGTCCATTTATTTGCTCCTATGACTAAATTGACGCGGAAGGGGGTGAAGTTCGAGTGGGATGAGGCATGTGAAACTTGCTTCCAGGAATTGAAACGAAGACTGACTACCATCCCGATGTTAGCTATTCCTAGGAGCGAAGAGAAATTTACCATATATAGTGATGTTTCTCATATAGGGTTGGGATGTGTGTTGATGCATAATGGTTGCGTAAATGACTATGCCTTGCTGCAATTGAAAAAATACGAAATGAACTACCCAACACATGATTTGGAATTGGCTGCTATGGTGTTTGCACTAAAAATTTAGTGACATTACTTATATGGTGAGAAGGTGGAGGTTTAGTACGGGTTGTATTGGGTTATTCTCCTAAACCCTTGCAAGCCTTTGTTTCTCGTACATACTTGCTGAGTCTTGTGACTCACCCTTACTTTCCATCATTCTAGGTAAGGGGAACAACTGAGTTGGCGAGCTCACTTAGTGGTGGTGGGACCTAACCTACATATCATAGTATCGTTTGCAAAGCTCTTCTGAAGATAGGGTCCTGGGTGTAGTTTTTGGTTTTGTTAGGTTAATACCCTTTTGTTTTTAAGGATGATGTGTTATATAGTCTCGGCTTGTCATATGATGTATGTAGTTGCATGGGAACCTAATTTGTGTAATTGTGTGGTTGGCTAAGAAATGTCGTATGCTGTAATTTCTTTTGCTAGATGATTGGTGAGAATTGTTCTATATCATCCTATTAATGACCTTCTCACGGATCCTCTATACTAGCAAAGGCTCTAGGAGACGAGCAGTTACAAGTGCAATTTAGACAAACTTCAAGGATGGTCTATGAAATTTATCTTATATAATAACTAAGTCGTGACTTGTGTGATGCACAATCATATTATAATCACTCTTGAGACTAAACTATCAATTGTAATAAGTAACTTTGAATAATTTTCAAATCCATCCCATAATAGATGTAACGCCGCACTTTTCCAAGTATGTAATAACTTGAAATATAAGAAAACATCACCCACGGGCATTATGGATACCCTTACCAACAGAAGCATTGGATCAAACATGAAAGCTTAACTAAAGTTAAATAAGGGGGGTTTCCACTATATTTCCTTTACAAGTACAAAAAACGCTCACGATTTTCAATACTCTAAAAGACTCAACACACCACTGTAGGTACAACTACAACACATGCCCAAGCTAGCGAATAAACCCTCATCATGACAACTTCCCCATACAACATTTGAAGTGCACCAATTGAGACACTACACCAACACAACCCACGCATTTAATACAAGCTCTAGTATCCTAGCTGTTATTACAATACATCACTTGAATTACATAATGAAATAAAACCCCAAGCTGGCTGCGAAACCTAAAGCTAGCCAAGTACCACCTGTTTGCCCTTGCTCGAACTAGAACCTGGAACACCTGACACTTTTATTAAATCTTGGAAGTAGAATCTCCCAGAGGTATGAAACACCCGAGTTAGATAATGACATCTAAGTGAGTGAATCAAAAAAGGAAAGGTATGTGCATGCAAATGCAATAATGTCATTATAAAATCCACCCTTGTGGTAGCAATGTCAGGGTGTTGCAATCACCCTCACGGTCATCATAGTCACCCCTTGGCTTACTGTAAGAGCACGAGTTCTTCCATGATGGCCTAACAACTAGACACAGTCACCAACACAAACATGATATATGACAAACAGAAAGAATATGCATAGCCAAGGAAAAATAGGACTTGTAAGCCAAAAGGCATGATATGCAAGTCAACACCCTTACCCAATAAAGCCAAAATGACCAGGATGTAACAAAAGTATGCAAGAAACACTCACCTTGCTGGTTTGGGCTTGTCGGTGCACTGTTCCCAGCGTTCGGTAATGGTTTTCTGCAAATATCACAAGTTTTGTAAACCAACTCAACATATTTTCATACAGGGTTGTAGGTAACTAAAAGAGGGTTAACTCTGAAAACTTGTTGGTCAAGAGAGGGGGTCTCAAGCGCCCTCATGCGCTGTCAGAATGTGGCTGACGTGCTCACCAGCCCCTTGCCGACGCGTGAGCTGCACGCGCCTTCCCTAAAAATAGCATAGCTTCGCCTTTTCTTGGTATTTTGGCCATAACTTTCTCGTTTTAACTTTGATTTGACCCCCATTTTTTCCTACATGCTTCTCTTTTATCCCTCTACTAGATTATGAAAGAAATCAGACTTACCTTACAATTTTGCAGACATTTGGCATGCTTTACGATAGAGACTCGAACTTTCTGATAAGCCTCATTTCTTCTCTGATTTTCTCCCTCGATTTTGGCAGAACCTTCCCTCTATTTTTGTAGCGTTTCCTCTCTCCAAAATCCCTTTCTTTCCTCTCTTAAAGAATGTCTAAAATGAATAACTCTAAAGCCCCTATTTATAGGAAACTCCAGTGAACCAAATCACGCCAATCGCGCCACGTGTCGCGAAGTGATAAGGTTCATCATTTCTCCCCTGTGCATCCAACCAAAATGTGCCATGTGTCCCACTTGGAGGCTAAGCAAAAGACTTTGGACTTGGACTTTACCCAAAACTACATTTGATTTGAGTTTGAAATCCAAGATATTTTTAAAGTTTTAAGAAACGATGCTTTGGCCCAAACTTTTCACGAAATTGTGCTTAGACCTTTGCAACTTGGTCCTCGGGCTATTTTTAAATTACACTTTTTGGTCCCTGAAAAATGGATAAATTACACTTAGCACCCCAAGATTTTAGATAAATTACACTTTTACCTGACTTCAATATTTACAATTTTACCACTGGTTCAGAAATTAAACTTTTGTCTCAAGGCTTCTATAATCCTTTGAAATGACCTATTTCCTCAAGTATTAGAACCTAATAACCTTAGGTATCACCTCATATTTGAGTTTAAAAATTTGGGGTATTATAATAGAGCTCATGCAACTAATAACATTTTAAAGAATTTTTGTGCATCTAGATTAGGATCTTTTGTCAAATTATGTTATACTCAAAAACTCTATTGCTCAATATATTAACCGATGCTTGGTCTTACAGTATTCATAACCACCTACTCATAAGCAATGAATTTTTTTCTTTGTCCACTATGCCCATAGTATGAATTTTCTGTAATTATTGACTGAATTAGGGTCATTGGTTCTCCACGATTAGTTCAATAATAATAAATTTTCATAAACCCGTTCCTATATAAATCTTTCATCACCTCATCAATGAATTTATATTTCTTGCATTTGCATTTTAAATAAGGACATCTCAACTTTCCTAACTTCTGAAACTGATTTTGAGAGCATGCAAAGTCTATAAACTCTCTACCCCCATCAATAAATTCATCAATCAAATGTCGATTAACACTTAACTTATTATCCATCACCTTTTGATGCTCAATGACTTCCATTAAAAGAAAGTAAACAAGAAAAAAAAATATTGTCAGTTGTTAAAGATAACAATAATGATGGGAAACTTATGGTGGTTACTAATGAGGTAACTAAACCTAGTGAAGATTGGATCATCGACACAACATGCACGTTTCATATGTCTCCAAATAAGGATTGGTTTTCGTCATATAAAACTTTGACTTCTGGTGATGTGTTGATGGGTAATAAATCTTCTTGTAAAATTAATGACATTGGAATAGTTAAAATTAAGAGGTTTGATGGTATTGTTCGAATTTTAACTAATGTCAGACATGTTCTCGATCTTAAAAGAAATTTTATTTCATTGAGTACTCTTGATTTGAATAGGTACAAATTCATTGGTGAAGGCAAAGTTATTAAGGTTATTAAAGGTGCTCTTGTTGTAATGAAAGGTAAAATGGAATATGGTCAATTGTACGTTCTGTAGGGTTCTACTGTTACAGGTGATACTTCTATTTCTACTTCTTCTTTAGCTAATATTGATATCACTCAGTTATGGCATATGCATCTTAGACATATGAGTGAATAGGTATGGCTAATTTAAGGAAAAGATGAATTCTTGAAAGGCAGAGTATTAGAAAATTGAAGTTCTATGAGCACTGCATATTCGGTAAACAAAAATAGGTCATATTTAATAAAGGCATTCACAATACTAAAGGTATACTAGACTTTGTCTATTTCAATCTCTGGGATCCGGCCATAGTATCCTGTAAAAGTGGCGTTAGATATATGTTGACATTCATCGATGATTTTTCTAAGAAAGTCTGGATATTTTTCTTAAAATAGAATACTGATATTTTTGCTACTTTCAAGTAGTGGAAGACTATGATTGAGAAATAAATCGATAGACAGATTAAACATTTCCACACTGATAATGGTTTATAATTTTATTCACATGAATTTAATAATTTATGTAAAAAAGAAGGAATTCTAAGGCATTTAATAATTCTGGGTAAACCACAACAAAATGGTGTAACTGAGTGGATGAATAGAACCTTGATGGAAAAGGTACAATGTATGTTATTTAATTTCGATATATCTATGTCTTTTTGGGCCGAGACTACTTATACGGAATGTTTCTTAGTTAATCGGTGTCATTTATTCACTATTGATAGTAAAACTCTAGAAGAGTTTTGGTCAGCTACTTTTGTGAATTATTTTGATTTGAAAATTTTTGGATGTCTTACATTTGTTCATGTTGATAATAGAAAATTAGAACCAAGGTCTAAACGATGTTTCTTCTTTGGTTATAAATTGGTGTTAAGAGTTATAAGTTATGGGATCTAAAAACATCTAAAGTTGTAATTAATAGAGATGTTGGTTTTGATTAAATTGCTATGTTTCATGGTTAGTCTACAAAAGAATCTAACCCTATAGGTCACCAGAGTTTTGGTATTCAAATGGAGCTTGAAATTGACAAGAGTCAAACATCCGAACCGTCGTCATCTCAGATTAAGTCAAAACCTAAGTCAAGTTTGAAAGTAAGTGTCGATCCAGTAGATTATTATATTGCAAATTAAGGATAGACGCAAAAGAAATATTATACCTGCTCAAAGATATGTTGAAGCTAATCTCATTGCATATGCTTTGAATGTGGTTAAACTTGTAAGTACTCCGTTGGCTGCATATTTTAAACTTTTATCCAGCTTGTCTCCTCAATTAGATGCTGAAATTTACAAGATGTCAAGAATTTCATACTCTAGTGTACTGGGTTGTCTCACGTATGTTATAGTTTGTACACGCCTTGATTTGGTTCATGTTGTGACCATGGTTAGTAGATATATGGCTAACCCTGGTAAAGAACATTGGATGTAACGACTCGTTAGAGGGTCTAGACATTTTCTGATATTTTATTTTGGGCTCAAAATTTTTGCTTTAATTAATTGAGGATTGAAAATATTTTTTCTATGGAATAAAGTGTAAGTGGAAATAAGAATGTGGGAAAAGTCCAAATAGATTGGGCTATTGAGATGTGTTTGGAATTTTAATTATATTATGAATGGGCTTAGATGATGATAATTTATTTGGGTTAGTGAGTTAAGCCATGGAATGGCCCATAGCATGGGCTGAGCCCAATTGAGAAATGAAATTTGAAATCTTTAAAAGAAAATCATAATAAATTAAATTGACCAGCAAATGTCAATAGTGCCCTTGGTCTTTCTTTTAACCATTATAAAGGTGAAGGGCAATCAGGTCATTTCAACCAAGTTGCTGGTACAGACTGTGCATTTTCCTCTTCGTGCTGCGCCTGCATCAGTGACCTTTCTTTTGTGCATACTCTCCTTTCCCATATGAAATTTCTTCTTCTTATTTCTTCTTTTCACTCCTGATTGATCGTATTATCATCTTGGTTGATAGCAGCTTCAGGAAGGGAGGATTTTTCTACATAGCGAAGTCATCAGGCAAGTTCTTCTTACATTCCCTCTTTATTTTCAGTATAAGCTTGTTTATACTTTCTGTATTTCACTTTCTTGATTTCCTGCTTTCTCCTTTATTGTTCTATCAGTTCTTCTTACACTTCCCTTTGATTTGCAATGTAAGTTCTCTTATACATCCTCTTATATCCTTGTGCGAGCTAGCTGATGCGATTTCTGTATTCCTTTTGTCTTATTGTGATGACTGTGAATGTATATATATATATCTGTTGTTGCGTATAACTTCTTTTTCTCTAGTTACAACATCATTTTCTTTTGAATCTCCTTACTAAGTATATAAAGGTCCCTTTGATGTTTCAAATGGGGATTGTTTCACCCCAGATTTATTTTCTACGGATGACATATGTTTGGTTTTAGTTTAGATATAGAGGTTCTATTCGCCTCTGTATCGGGCTATCAGTTGTATGCATATGTACAAATAAATAAGCCTGCTCAAATAGCTATAAGAGGCATGCAGATTGTGGGTATACTCCCTGGTCTTGAATAAACTCTCACATGTATATATTATATATGAAACAAATAGCTTGATATAGACACCCTATGTTTTAAATAGCCAACATATATCTGGCTCCTAGCCCTAACCGCAAGCTCTTTGCCATGAGCTCATGTCTATGCCCTCTATCCACAAGCTTAATCGTGACTCTTTGCCGCGAGCTCATACCTATATGCCCTCTGACCATAAGCTTAATCGCGAGCTCTTTGCCGCGAGCTCATACCCATATGCTCTTTGACCATAAGCTTAATCGCTAGCTTTTTCTCATGAGTTCATTTCTCAAGCTCTTGTCCACGAGCTCTTATCGTGCGCCTGACCTCAAGCTCTTAGCGCGAGCTCGTATAGCGAGCTCTTACCTAACCCCTTGACTGCGAACTCTGTCAGTGAACTCTTGTTCACCTCATAACCTCGAGCTCTCTCTCCGTAAGCCACGAACTCATGACCTCGAGCTTATCCCATAAGCCTTGATCGCAAGCTCTCCTTAGCTCTTTTCATAAGCCTTTGCTAGTGAGCTCGTCCCAAGCTCTTCCCATAAGCCTTGAATACGAGCTCTCTTCTCACACCCTATCCATTTACATTCCTTTAATTTATATTTTACCTTTCATTTACTTTAATACATAAATGTAGATAAGAAAGTACCTCCTATTTGAATTCAGTAAAAATATCAAAAAAATCAAAATCCATAACTATAAAAAAAATAGAATTTTGGTTTTAGTACAAACGCAAGAAATTACGATTCTACCCCCCTCGAAATACATAGCTTCTGTTTCTTGAAAAATTCATTAAAAATCATTCTTACCACAATGAATTCTAGTTATCATAATATTGAGAGTTAGTTTTTCAAAATGAAGACATTTACAAAAATATGTTCTAGTTGGTCCTTCGCCTTAAAAAAATTTTAGATTTATTTTGACCAACAATTTCAAAGAAAAATTTGGAATCCACTTTAGGAGATTCTTTTAAATATATTTTTTTTAAACTCCTCATATGTATAAGAATGAAAATAGTTTGGTTTTCATTTGAACAAAACAATACTTGATATAAGTGAACTACTATCCAGTGAGATGGACATATATAAGTATGGCAACAACTTGTGAGAGGAAATTCTTTTTGGGTTGCCATTCTTTCTTATGATTGAGATATGAGCATAAATGCAAGTAGTTGTATACTGGAATCAGTTAAATGAATTCAAGGAAATTATAAGAAGGGAAAAATAACATATTAAATCTCTAATACTCCTCAAATGTTGAATCAAGGTTTAACCTTAAATAGCATCTCCCAAAATTACTTCTAGGTTATAATTTATATCTTAAACGTGGAAAATGTTATGAAGTAAGATATGATGAGTTATCTTATGATGCTAAAATACCCGATATGGATAAATGGTGTTGAAAGTATGAATATTGAGAAACAAGAATTTAAATACGTGTGGTTGGCAAATGCATACATGATGCATACATGTACATGTTACATATATATGTTTTGCATACCTATTATTTTGCGTGGAGGGGGAAGGGGTACCCTAGAGAACCTGGCATGGGACGAGGTGGCCATAGCCCGATAGGTTGGCTCTATATTTATTTGTGAGGTTTTATGGAACTTATGCACTTTTGCATGCATCAAATTATGGCTTGAGAGCTGGAGAAATTGATATTGATAATGAAATGATGCACTCTTGCATGTATTGATTGATGGCCTTACGAGCCTGTGAGAATCGATAATGACATTGAAATTTTATGCACATTTTCATAGTAATACATAATGACATGATATATTAAGTTGAATTGATAAATTCATGAATTATGAATCTTTTATATAATTGTGGAGTCCTTGATCACTCTATTTGGTGTCATCGTGTTCTTGGATCCTATGTATTGTTCATTGTTTCTTGAACTTGCTGAGCCTTATGGCTCACTTGATCTTTTTTGCCATTACAGGTAAATGAAATACTGTTATTGGGGGCGAGTCCAGTAGGACTACAGTCTAGAAATGGTGGTGTACGGAGATGCGTCCTAACTTTAAAGATCCTAGCTAGTGATTTGGTGAGTTTATAGTTGATGTGAATTTATTATGTTTATTGTCATGTGAGCCTCTTATTATTTTGTATGGCCATCGAGCCCAGAGTTATGAGATATTGTAAGTGTAAAAAAACTTTAATTTAATTTTTGCTGCTAGAAATGAATTGAGTTGTCATTTTAGATCAGTTTTGTTCTATATCATCTCTGTAATAAACTGCTTTCGAATATCCTATGCTGAGCGGGAATATTCAGAAATGGACCTTACATTGGAAGACAATCCAATGAATTTTTTTATATTTGCGTGGTATCGCTAATGGCTGTTTACAGTTGAAAAACTCTAAAGATGGAGTTATAGGTTTTATTGATTCAAATTTTTCAAGAGATCTTGACAAGAGAAGATCGCTTACTGGATATGTATTCACCATTGATGGTTGTGCTATCAGTTGGAAGGCTACCTTACTGTCCACCATTGCCCTATCTATTACTGAAATTGAATATATGGCGATTACTAAGGTTGTTAAAGAAGCTATTTGGCTAAAAAGGTTGATTGGTGAAATCACTGAGAATCTTCAAAGTAGTTCAGTCTATTATGATAGTCAAAGTGCTATTTTCCTCACTAAAGATCAGATGTTTCATGAGAGAACGAAGCACATTGATTTGTGATATTATTGTTCGTGGTGAAGTTAATATGAGAAAAATTAGCACTCATGATAATCCAGCAAATATGTTGACCAAGTCCTTGCCTATTGCAAAGTTTGAGCATTGCGTGGATTTGGTTGGTATTCATTAGAAAGATTAATTGTAACGACCTGTTAGGGGGTCTAGGTGTTTTTGAGAATTTTATTTTGAGCTTGAAATTTTTTTTCTTTAGTTAATTGAAGATTGAAAATATGTATATGTATATATTTTTGGAATAAAGTGTAAGTGGGAATAAGAATTTAGGAGTCCATTCAAATGGGAGTTAAAAATGTGGAAAAAGTTCAAATGAATTGGGCCATTGAAATGTGTTAGAATTTTAATTGTGAATGAAGGGGATTGGGCTTTGGAATTGAATTAGGCCCAAGTGCAAAGTCGATACAAATAAGTGAAAGTTGAAAGAAGAACCATTGGACCTTAATTTAGTTGGGCCTAGTTTATTTGAGATAGATTAATGGGTTGTGCTTGAGCTCATTTGCAATTAATGATTGAAATTTAATTTGAATTTGAAATAAAATGTAAAATGTCTAAACGGGTTAATGAATGGTTGTGCATGGTAAAGAGGTAAGGGCAAGTGTGTAATTCCAATTGGGTTGAATAAAGAATATGGGAAAAGAAAAAGAGAAAATGCCAAATGTCAATACTACCCTTGGTCTTTCTTTGACCATTGTTAGAAGAGAGGGGCAGTCAGGTCATTTTCACTAATTTGCAGGTGCAGATTGTCACATTTCCCTCTTCATGTTTCATCTGCAATGGCGCCTCCTGTTCTCCTTTTTTCGTTTTTGCTTTCTCCTTCTTCAGCTTTTTCCTCCTATTTCTTCTTATTTCCCTCCTGGCTTCTTGTCTCTATACTTTTTATCTTGGCCGAGAGGAGCTTTAAGAAGAGAGATCTCAGTTGCATTGCAAGTCTTCAGGCAAGTTCTCCTTCTCGCACCACTCTTTTATATTCATTTTGTTCTTCCATTCGAGAGTTCTTTTGATCATAAGAGTTATGCCTTAGATGTTCAGTTGAAGCTATTCTTCTTCTTCCGTCACTGTGAGTATTTTGCTCACATATATATATGTATATACATACATATATACAACCAGTTATGTTTCCCTTCAAATCTAGCATTAGATCACCCCAGATTTCCATTATTTTCAATTGGGATTGTTTCCCAATCTTTATTTCGAAATGGTGTAGCCCCATAGGTATTACTTGTGTTATATATATATACGTATGTATCGCTATTGCAGAATTGTTTTTCAGTCATCCGAATGGCTAAAGGCTTATCCGAATGAATCTTGAGAAGTCATGTGAGTAACATCCAGATGAATGTGTGTCTCATTCGAATGAGTTTGTAAAAAGGTAAAAGAATGTGAATATTCTCATCCGAATATATATAAAACCCATCCGAATGCTACACTCAAAATATAGTCATATCTGGATAAATCTCAATGGCAGCAACTTCGATCATAATTTTGACCTTGATAAAGCCAGAATATCTCAAAACTTAAAGCATGAACGTTGTATATAATTTTCTTTTCGTTCCATATCATCTTGAATCATCTTAATTAAAGCTTGGACGAGAAAGTTATGCTTGGATTGCTAAATGATATCGAAACTGCCAGAATGACCTCATTTGAATATATACCAAGCCTCATTCGAAGGAGTTCCTCCCACATCCGAATGAATTTCATGTAAGTTGATCAAATTATAATGATTTTTTCCTAACATTCAGATGCTACTGTGCCCTCATCCGAATGAATTTCCCTATCATCCGAATGTGCTAGAAATCATCCGAATGTGCCATTCAATTCATGATTTACTGTAGCAGACCTGACCATACTTCATTCTTTTAGGTACATCTCATTGTCATGATATACAATTTAAGATCTGTTTGATGCGTTGGAAACTAGACTTCATAGGCTTCAATTCGATATATTATTCGAATAATTTGGTTATGTTTTGAGCCCATAACAACCGATTAATTTCTACCAAGAAATTCATAGCTTATTGTTTCGTGTAGTCAGACCACTTGGTGTTCTTTGGCCTATAACTTTCTGTTCCCATCTTCGAATTGAGATTCGTTTATTGGGTTGTAAAATATACATCCTAGGATTTGTTTTGGTATATTACCCACATTATTTGGCCTTATATTGAGTCCGTAATGACCCTATCAATCTTGGCTAAAAACTTGGAACATACTGCTTTGAACCACTTATATATATACCCATTCGAATGCTATAGTATATATTGAAAGCACCATTCAAATGCCCTCCTTGCCTTATTTGAATCACTCATATATATGTTTACACCATTCGAATGACTCATGTTCCATTTAAATAACCTATATACACATATACATATGCCATTCGAACCTTATACATATATACGCACACCATTCGAATCAGCCCCCATATATATATATATATGTATACCATTCGAATCATACATGCTCCATTCGAATGCTCCCTGTACCATTTGAATCATCCCTTGTATATACAAATATATAGTCGATTCGAATTGCCTCTGGAATGATCCGAAACACCGTCATATATGCTTATACACCATTCGAATGGCCCCCGTTTAATTTTTCCAAAAATATACATCAATGTCAAATTAGCATAATTATTGAATGAATTTAAAGGATTATATGATGGAAAAAAAATAACACATTAAGTCTCTAATATCTCCTCCAATGGTGAATCAAGATTTAACCTTAAATAGCATCTCCTAAAATTATTTCTGCGTTATAATTTACATCAATTATTTTTGTATTATAATTTACATCTTGAATGTGGTAAATGTTGTGAAGTAAGATATGTTGAATTTATCTGATGATGGTAAAATACCTAGTATGGGTAAGTGGTGTTGAAAGTATGAATTTTGAGGAAACGAAAATTTAAATGCATGTAGTTGGAAAATTCATACATGATGCATACATGTATATGATATATATATATATATACTTTTGCACCTATTATTTTGGACGGAGGGAAAGGATACACTAGAGCACTTGGCGTGGGACAAGGTGGCCATACCTCGGCAGGTTAGCTCCATATTTATTTGTGAGATTCTATTTACATGCTGCACTTTTGCATATGTTGATTAATGGCTTGAGAGCTTGCGAGATTTGATACTGAGATTGAAATGATGTACTTTTGCATGTGTTGATTGATGGTTTACAAGCCTGCGAGAATTGATACTGACATTGAAATGTCATGCACATTTGCATAGTGGTACATGATGGCATGATATATTTAAATTTGAATTGATAAATTCATAAATTATGAATCTTGTACATAACTGTGGAGTCCTTGATTACTCTTTTTGGTGTCACCATATTCTTGGATCATGTTCATTGGTTATTGTTCCTCAAACTTGTTAAGCCTTGTGGCTCACTTGATCTTATTTGTCATTCCAAGTAAAGGAAAAACTGTTATTGAGGGCAAGTCTAGTGGGACTAACGCCTAGGGATGGTGTACGGAGATGCGTCCTAACTTGAAGATCTTTAGTAGCATTTCAGTGAGGCTGGAAATAAAATTATTTTGTTTTGTTAAGTCACACTAGAGCCTCTTATTGATTTTGTATAGCCTTCAAGCCTAGTCTAATGAGATATTGAAAATGTAACTGAATATTACTTAAGTTTCCGCTGCTAGTAATGAATGAATTGTTTGTTTTAATATGGTTTTGTTTTATATTATCACTGTAATGAACTCCTTTCAAATATCATATGCTAGTGGGAATATTCAAAAGCGAGCCTTACATTAATTCTCCGTGATTTCATTAGAAGAAAAAATTCTGGATAATTTCATACATGGATTTAGAGTCAAGGTGGAGATTTGTGACAATTATGACTCCAAAATCCTAATTCATCTATGATTGATTTTCCTAATTTGACTGTAATTATAATTTCAAATTTGACTATGATTAGGATGTTGTCAAATTCAATTGTGACTGAAATTTATCTTATTTGAAGGAATATTCAAATGAATCATTTTCTGATTAGGATATGATTTTCTGTGTACATCCATAGATGATTTATATCTATAAATAGGTGCTCAGGTCACTGGAATTTATGTGGCAATATCACTTTTTTTGTATCAATATTTGTTTAGTAATATTTTATTCTTTTTGTCAGTGATTTTTCTCGATTTGGGCTTTTCAAGTAAAATTTTATGTTCGTATGTGTGATTGATGGTTTGTGTAACGACCCTAAAGTGACTCTAGGTGTTTCAATACTTAATGTCAGTTTTATGAAAATTTAAATGTGGGTCTAAGTATTTTAATAATTAATGATAAATTGTTCTAATGGCATAGAAATGATTTTGAATTGTATAATTTTATATTATGGTTCATGTGAAAGTGAAAATAAGTATATGAGTCTAATTTTTAAGAAATTGAAAAATAATGTAATGGGTCTCATTTAATTAGTTAAGGAGTTCGTGGGCTACTAGGTGGGCTAATAAATTGTTGAGTTGGGCCTATGCCCAATGGTAAAGGAAATTTAGGTTTTATTATGTGAAATAAGAAAAAAAATTAAATAAAAATAAATGTCCAATGTAAAAAATGCCCTAAATTAGGGCAGATTTGTCAATTTCTAAGGTAGGCGTAGCCTGCAGCGTGCAACCTCTTCCTCTCCCTTTTGTTCTCTTTTTTTTTTTTTTTTTGCACTGATCATCCTGTACCTTTGCAACGATTTGTTGTTGATTCTGTCTCCTATTCCATTGGCCATCGCTTTCTTCTCCTTCTCTAGCTGCTACATAATCTTCTTTTTCTTCTCCTTGTTAGGGTAACCCCCCTGCATATCTCTCTCCCTACCATTTGAAGCTCTGTGAAGGGAAGAGCCCAGCCGACGATATCTGTCTTGGAATTACTCCTCACGCAAGTTTCCTTGACTTTCCTCTCTTCTTGTTTATGCAAATTCCTTATTATTCTTCTCTTTATATGGTGTTGGTCCTTATTCGTCTCTCATTTTTCATTTCTGTGTGGAGCTATAAGCATATATGTATATATCTAATCGTTTATGGTTCTCCTTCTGTTGGTGTCAATTGAGTTTTCATACCTGAATATCTAGTGGGTCTTATTAAAATTTCAAAGGGGAATAGTATCAACCCCTATTTCCTTCAATGAATGGCTTTCCCTTGGTTTAGGAAAGGATACAAATTTGCTTCATCTATATCCATAAGTTAAGATTTATATACATATATATATACTTATGTCTCTCTATATAGTGGAGCCCATTCGAATAGGCTCCCAGCCACTCGAATGGGCTCTCTCTCTCTCTCTCTCTCTCTCTCTCTCTCTCTCTTTGATTCGAATGGTTCTCCATGTCATCTCAGCCATTCGAATCACTATATTCATATATACATATGGCCCATGTTTCATTCGAATCATATATAAATATACACACACATAAAAACACGTATTCTAGACAGAATTGACATTTTTTCGAATTTTAGGAATAACTCTCTCGTATGAGCTTCGATTAAAGTGATTCAAAATGATATAGAACGACAAGAGAAAGATCTACAATTTTTGTGTTTTGAGTTTTAAGAGATTCAAGCTGTATCATGGTCAAAATTGGCCTTCAATGAGATAAGCGCACACCAAAAACTCAAGCAATTCGAATCACTCACCCCTAATCCGAATCACACTCACTAGATATGAATATGCCTTATTTGAATCACCTCTGACTAATTCGAATCACTCTCATATATCATTTGAATGTGCTTCTTAAATTCATAATTTATTGTAGCGAATTTGTCCATGCTTCATTCTTTTAGGTATATCTTCTTGTGATGATATCCGATTTAAAATCTATTTGATGAGTTGAAAACTAGACTCCATAGGCTTCGATTTGATATATTATTTGAATAATTTGGTTACATTTTGAGTCCATAACAACTTGATTAATTTCTACTAAGAAATTCGTAACTTACTGTTTGTGTGTAGTTTGACCTCCTGGTGTTCTTTGACCTATAACTTTTTGTTCCCATTTCCTAATTGAGATCTGTTTATTGGGATATAAACTATACACCCTAGGATCTGTTTTGATATATTACTCACATTATTTGGCCTTATATTGAGTTTGTAATGGCCCCGTTAATATTGGCAAAAAATCTAGAACTTACTGCTTTGAACCACTTATATATATATATATACATTCCCGATTTGAACTGCCTTGGACTAATCCGAATCACCCCTGTGCACATACATGCCCATTCGAATGCTACAGTATATATATTCAAAGCACAATTCAAATCAGCCCTTATATATATATATGTATACCATTCGAATCATACATGCTCCATTTGAATGCTCCATGTACCATTCAAATCACCCCTTTTATATACAAATATACAGTCGATTCAAATTGCCTCTGGAATGATACAAATCACCCTCATTTATGCTTATACACCATTAGAATGGCCCCTATTTAATTTTTCTAAAAATACACATCAATGTCAATTTAGCATAATTATTGAATGAATTTAAAGGGTTATATGATGGGAAAAATAACATATTAAGTCTACAATATTCCTCAAATGGTGAATCAAGATTTAACCTTAAATAACACATTCCAAATTTATTTATGTGTTATAATTTACATCTTGAATTTAGTAAATGCATTGAAGTAAGATTTGTTGAATTTATCTGATGATGGTAAAATACTTGATATGGGTAAATGGTGTTGAAAGTACGACTATTGAGGAAACGAAAATTTAAATGCATGTGTTTGGAAAATACATACATGTACATTTCATATATATATATATTTTGCACACTTACTATTTTGCGCGAAGAAAAAAGGGTACCCTAAAGCACCTGGCGCAGGACGAGGTAGCCATTGTAACGCCCTGCTTTTCATGAGCATTAAATAACTTAAGAATTTCGAGAATATTTTTTTTTAACATAAACTCAATATAAATATTTTCTTACAATCCCGTTCTACCTTCTTAGCATACCAAAATAGGAATCAATAAGTTGAGACAGGTAATCATCATAAATGCAGAAACAATAATCGAAACCTGATATGGTACGTAACTGAATTCACTTAATCATAAAAATCTGTACCATCATATCATCAAATATTTAGATACATGGAGACTCATCATCAAGAGATAACAACTGAGAACCTTAGATACAATCTAATGATTTCTCAAAAATACATCAAACTATAATGATTATACATGATCATCAACATAGTACAATCTTCTAACCATGACTAAGAACATGTCCTAAATCCTCATGAATGAGCATATACCCAAACAACTCGCCGAACCCATCGGCCATGTCATCAGTCATCCCCTTGCCATAGCTGCAAATCCTAACTGGAACGTTTGAATGTTCCAGGGGCATAACCCAATTAGAAGATGAATCTTCTAGTGAGAGTTTAGAAACATGATACATGAATGCATGATGCAATAACATGAATAATCATATGCCCTAGTGTAACTTCCTTTCCCCACTAGGCCAGCACGAAACCCTAGGCAGAATCCTAACACTTTCGACAAAATAATTCTAACGTTGTTTCATCAATTTCCCTTGGAGAATTACGGGTACACTATCAGGGCGACATCCCAATCCCATGCACGAGTATCAACATGCCAATAATATCGTGCAATGCAAAAATCACGTCTTTCCATGCAATATGATAACAAGATCATAACATCTATATAAATATCATGCATAATAAAGCAAACATGTCATATATAGGTTCTCGGGACAAAACCACTCACCTTTAGACCCAAACTGAAATTTTCTCAAAAAGCGTGCATCGCCTCGATTTGCATGCCAATCTTGAAAATAGCACAAATCATCAAAATCCTTGGCCAATAATTTCCAAGTAAAATCAATAATCTAATTTTTCCAGACTTTTTCTTATCTTTTCTCTATTTTTACTTTTTTTTCTCTATTTTTTATAGTCATAAATTCTTTCAAAATTCAAAATAAATGCCTAATCAAGTAATTTCTTGAATTTTTCTTCATGAAAATTCCTATAATAACATTTCTAATCTCCAGACATTTTCTGAAAATTTTCCAAAACTTCTTCCTATTTTTTTTTAATTAAGTTTCATTTCAAAAATTTAAAATAATTATTTTCTCATGAAATTTCCCAAATAAAAATTCATAAAATTAAACTATTATTTGTTTTTATGTATTTTTGGATATTTTTCTAGAATGTTATCCCTCTTATTTCTATTTTTACTCTATTTTCTTTTATTTTTAGTATTTAAAAATAATAAAAATTACCTCCGATCATCTTCTTCGGTGCTGGCACACTGGAAAATCAAATAGCCTATATTAAAACATATTCCACCTTGAGTTGATCACTCTAGCCAAATTTGAAATTGAAACAACACTTTGAAGACCTCAATCCAGGCAAAAATCAGTCTGTTTCCGGTGAGATTTGATTTTTCTGGCGAAACTACGATCACCCCTCAAATGAATTCCAAAAGTCCTCAAACTTTCTAGAAATGATCTTCACCTCATGGGCAAAAAAATCCCTATGGTTTTTTGCCTCAATTTGTTAAAAAACGAGGTCGATTTGAAGCTCAAATCTTGTAAAACTCTCGACCACTATATCCTTTATTTATAGCCAAATTCGAACCCCAAAACGACAAATCTCGAGCAACCCAAGGCCTCTGATGTCTCCTCTTTCTCTTAATGATCCCAAAACCCACTGAAAGTTACCTCAAAAATCGATTTATAGTGGGTAAAAATCTAGTTTTTTTCGGTCGAAAGTTTGACCTTTTCGACCAAGCCAAGGCCGATTGTTAGCCTAGGCTCGACCCAAGAGCATCCTAGATTACTTTCCTCGAGTCTTTCGCCACCGAATTTGATGATGGGAGGTGGTGGAGGAAGTTTGGTCGGCCATGGCAGATTATTTTTTGTGTAATTTTGCAAAATTGCACTTGGACCCCAGCTTCTTTCCATTTTGCATTTTTGGTCATTTTCTTGAAGCCCCTGAGCTTCCCAATAGTGTTATTGCAACCTATAAGTTCTATAATTTTCACTGCGTCCCTGAAAATTTTGAAAAAAAGTCATTTAGACCTCCCTTTAGTAATTTTGAAAAATTGCACTTAGGCCCGAATTTTTGTTTTGGCCGTAAATCCTTTTGTTTCTTCTTGAAACAACTGAAGGGTTGTCTTTCATACTGAATATGAGCCCTCTCAAGATTTCGTTGACTTCCCAGAAGTCTCTTATGAAAATTTGATTTTGTAGCCCATATAGCAACTGCATTTTAGCTGTACCGAAATTCGTTCCTGATTCGATTTCTCTCGATGCTAAAAATCATTTCTCGAGGTACTCGTCAATGTCGTATAATTTTCCTTAGATATCTCAGCTCTAGGGCATTCCTTGTAGTTGATTCGGTCAATTTTTTAGTCTATTTAGATACCAATCTTCCTCGAAATTTCTTTTTTTGTAATAAACTGCTTATTGTCCAATAATCCCAATTTCTTGTGTATTACATTTACCTCTTCTTAAAGAAATTTCGTCCTCAAAATTTTCATCTAGCCGATCAAGTAATTAAGACAAAGCTCAGCTTATTACCTGAATACCTCGATTGCATATTGATTTGATCCTTAGCAAACACACTGAGTTTGTGTTCATTACACATCCAATGATTACAAGCACACCATTTCATTTACATAATTTCCTATTGTGTCTCTTTACAGACAACCACACCTCTTCCAACATCTTAGGCACGCACATCCTACCCTGAAACTTTTATGAATGCCCTATCGCATCTCAAAAATCATAACCCTTGGGCTGATCACAATCTTCATCATAGACAAGTACTCTTGTCAATCACACATGCCTTTGTATCTCGTTCATCCAACTAAACAACCAGGCTAACGCTAAAAACAGACGATCCATTTGGCACTACACTTAGCAGGCTAACAAGCCTCCAACATCTGACACTCATAGCTATCCACTCATGCATTGGCACCTCACGGCCACGTCCCAAGTGATACAAAGTTGTGTAGTCGTAGTCCTCTAGGAACTCCATCCATCGTTGCTACCTCTCATTTAGCTTTTTCTGTGAGAACCCATACCTTAGGCTCCTCGTGGTTCGTGAGCATATCACAATGTCCCACCATTCCGATAGTGTCTCCATAACCTCGAGAGCACATACCACATCTGCTAGCTCCAAGTCATACATCGGGTAGTCCACTTTGTGCCTTGGTGTGATCCACACGCAATCATCCGATCATGTTGCACTAACATGCAACCCGATCCTTTGAGCTATCACAAGCTCTCACTGCATCTGGTAGATCATTTTCATTAGACTCTTCTCACGAGTCCTATTATAGGCACAACTATTTCGAAGTGTCCCATCACGACCTTCTGACAACAGTTTGTCAAAACATCTTATTTTGAAACATCTTAACATTCTATTTCGAAACCTAATTTGCAAAAATTTCATCTCGAACCCTACGTTGCTCCATGTTTCGAAACATAAGATCGGGACTATAAATACCCAAAAAGCCTTGAACTCGACTTTCATGTGTCCGGATGATTTTTTTCTTCTTGCCAAAATCTCTGGAATAATAAAACACATTTTTCCATAAAAAAAATCTACATTTTTTTTCATTTCTTTTCTTTTCTTATTCTTTTTCTTTTCATTTTCCTTATTTCTTCTTACTTCTTCTTCTTTCTTCTTGTTCTTGTTCTTCTTCCTTCCTTCCTTTGCAAAGCACAAACCTTACGCGCGAACAACCACTGGCTGCCGTTGCCTTCCATCATCGCAACCACCTCCGACAGCTGCTACCGCCCCCTCTGTAACCGCCTTCAATGCCTGCTCCGCCATCGGCCGTGAGCCACAGCGTGGCTTTCTTGTGCCCTAGCCTTCGATCACCATCTCCTCCTTGCCATTATCGTCGGCCAGATCCGATCACGCCACCGTTGCTGCCTGCTTCCTCGCGCAACCACGAGCCACCGGCCGGCTTCCCTCGGCTGCCACAACGACCATCGCCGTCCCTGCCGCTACTGCCAGATCTGGGTCAATCCGACCCAATCCCTGATTTGACCCATTAGATCTAACTCATATCTGATTTGATCCATTCAATTAGATCTGACCCATATCTGATTCAACCCATGCAATTAGGTTTGACCCATATTTGATTTGCTTAGATTTAGCCATAACCTGATCTATCATGCTAAGAGTTCAGTCTCGATGTAGGGCCTGCTTAGTCTTAAATAGAGGATGCAGTTAACAGTGCATCTTTGCCTCTTACTTTTGTCATGAGGATGGCACTACTCGTTTTGCCGCCATTCATGATGTTTTTGGTGTTAGAAATGCCTTCAACCTCCTAATTCAGCTTCCGGTAAATGACAAATTTTGGGCTGCCGATACACTCTTCTTTAAAGCTCAGGCCTGGCTTCAGGATCCCGTCTATGAATGTGTATCCCACATTCGTTCCCTTCAATAATAGGTTAGTGATCTGCAAACTTATTGAGCTCTATTGCAAGATTCACTATTAGCATATTATCCTTCACATCCCCAACCTGTTCCTTAACCTGATCAAAATCCAAATTGGAGTTCCGATCTTCCAATCATCTCGGACGACATCTCTCATCCTAGTTTCCCAGAGGCTACTCTTCTATCTCACCCTGACGAAACTAGCAATAGCCAGTGCCCACTCCCAGACGACATTGATGAGCTAAGACCCGTCGTGTTTGGCAACGATCGTCGTCACTGAGCATTGGCAGTCATTATCAATTCTATGGTTCGACTTTTTCTTTTAAGTAATTGTATGGCTTGATCTCCTGTAACTGTTTTGAACATATGGAATGAATATTATATTTTTGGTACTTTAATGTGTCATTCCCTTGTCTTACCTTCGATTGCATATTGATCATAAAATATCTCAACCTCTTGCAGCTGTTTTAATAATTCATCAAATCGAGGTAAAAATACCAACTCTTAATTATCACTTGATAATTCACGTCCTCAGTCAAGCTATCATTAGTAATTTCATCATTAAGAAATAATTCTGTTAAATTTTCTGAGAATATATCTTGGTATTTTTTATTTTTTTTATGACTTTTCATTGACCGCAAGTGCCTATACCTCATACCAATAGACTCCTTATTTTCATAACTTATTGACATCATTTTAATGATTGTCCAACTATATATCTCCCAATTTGCCTACCAGGTAACCTAGACTAACCATCTAGCCATACAAGAGTTTCATTCTCCGAAATCGAAAATTTCAGATCTCTTAATTGATTTAGGTCTGCAGCTTCCCTTATTGCGACCTGTCATCCTGGCACATTTGCCATCACTTGATTCTCTCAATCACGCCAAAGATTTGCACAATCTTTAAGATGACAATCCATAACTATACTACTAGCAAGAGCCTGTAGGTACTTACGTCACCTATGGTACTCTAATCCTCGCTTGATTTCTTCCTAAAAACTCTAAAGTTTCATCATGAATCCCTAGATCCTCAATCAGTTCTTTTAAGAAATTCCTCAAGAATCTCAAACCAATTTATCTTCGAAAATCCTGAATCAGATTACGATATCTGGTTCAAATCATCTTCCGTGAACTCGATTTCCTTATAATTATGGCTCTTAACCCACCATTTATCATGGCGCTTTCGAGTTCTCTTTTTCGGGTTGACGACTGACAACTTCACCTAATTTCGTAGGTCTATTTGACACACTGTAACGTAGTCACAACCTCTGTTGACTAGGTCTTCTCATCATTCCTTTAGGGTTGATACGATTTACCAAGCAACTTTTTCCTTTTCGGTACCCGAACTCTACTTTGAATCGAGATTGTTTTCTCAGAACTCACCGTCAAGGTCTTAGACTAACCATGCTTTACTACCTGAAATCTCATTTACCGAGAATCTACTACTTCTCGTACTTCGTTCTTTTGATCCAGCTGACTATCAACACACGACCATCAAATTAGTTCTTCCTAGACAATACACTTACTGTCAGCCAGCACACAAGCTGTCACCATCACCCCGATCACATGGTAGGCTTACCCCTACACTAAGCGTCGACCCTCAAATGGGTACGCTCTAGGTGAAAACCGCACGGTCTCATCATAGTCCTCTAAGAATTATCATTCGTTGTTGCTGCCATGAGTCTAACTCTTTCCGCAAGAACATTCATTCTAAGCCCTCATCGCGTCCGATGATTTCCTTACCTCATAGGTGGGGTCTAAAAGACTCATGAGCATGCATCTTTCCTGTCCATTTCATATGTCGGGTAGCTTTTCCTTTGCAACCCAACTCTTTCTTTGAGGTAATTGCAAACACGACCATCTCATGATCCCATTGCCATACTAGACACCAAGGTTAATCTTCCCCTCGAGCCTCATGATGCTCACCTCATTACCAATTCATGAACATGAACCTACATACAATTCCTTGAATAGGACACACAGTCCTCACTCAAGACATTACATGCTTCTTCTTCCTTAGATTGTGTCTCCTCAATACGATCCATCTTATGTTGGGTCGATTCCCTAGGTTGCCAGCCTTGATCGACAAGCTAGTGGTACGCTTTGCATCCTAAATCATTGGAATTTCAACCCCACACAAGGTATAGACCCTACTGGGTTGTCCCAAATCTTCAGCATCTGATTGTCTCCCTGGCAGTCTGCTATGATGCTTTGGTCAATGGGTCTCCCGTACCTTACCAGAAGTCATCCCTCAAGCCTTTGCTCGCAGGTCCCTAGATCCAGATCTGTCACTACGAACACCGAACCAGTAGTGTCATTACGCTGCTAGGGTTCCTTATCCCGTCTCTGCGAGTCATATCGGTCGCACCACTATCACCTCATCAATTGACGTAACTCATATGCCATCACTTAGCCATCTTGGGTCCCTTGTTTGATCCAATCCGTTGGATCCTTAATCTACTCATCTAATTTTTGAGACACTAAATGATCCTCGAAAATTCTTGTCATTCGATCCTAACTCATCAGTTAGGCCCTGTCACATCAGACTAATTATCCATGATTGGATTATTCTCAATAACCATAGTTATCATATCTTCCATTATAAGGTTTTTGACTAACGACCTTAAATCAACAGTCTCTAAATCTCTTGAATCCATAATCATGGTTACAGAGTCAACCTTACACCCGAATCATATTATTGAATCCTAACTACAATAGCTAGATCACTCCGCTTGTACTAGCTTCCATTAGACTTTCACTATTCAATAGTAACCATATACTGGAATAATGTATGTATGTGAATAGTACACCAGGTAAGTTCCCAAGAAAGATAAGTGGGTCACAAACAGACACACTTAAATACCAAGTCTTTCCTTAGCCAGAACTTTCCTAGACATGCACTTCCACTACACCACACTTAAATCCAGTAACATTTAAGACTTCAACCGATAATCCCCAACTCTCTAAGTAGGGATTTTGTCCTACGAACCATTAGTCTCTTTTTCCCTAAGCCTCTACTTGGGGTTTCTATTAATTGGCTCTAACAATATCAGATTCTCTCATGTCTCCAAGTTACATTTCTCTAAATCTCTAAGTAGGGTTAAGCTTTGATACCAACTGTAACGCCCCACTTTTCCTGAGCATTAAATAACTTAGAAATTTCAAGAATATTTTTTTTTTCAACATAAACTCAATATAAGCATTTCCCGACAATCCCGTTCTACCTTCTCAGCATATCAAAATAAGAATCAATAAGTTGAGACAGGTAATCATCATAAATACAGAAGTAATAATCGAAACCTAATATGGTACGTAATTGAATTCACTAAATCATAAAAATCTATACCATTATATCATCAAATATTTAGATACATAGAGACTCATCATCAAGAGATAACAACTGAGAACCTTAGATACAATCTATTGATGTCTAAAAAATACATCAAACTGTAACGATTATACTTGATCATCAATATAGTATAATCTTCTAACCATGAGTAAGAACATATCCTAAATCCTCACGGAGGAGCATATACCCGAACAACTTTCGAACCCATCGGCCACGTCATCAATCATCCTCTTGCCATAGCTGCAAATCCTAACTGAAATGTTTGAATATTCTAGAGGCATAACCTAATTAGAAGATGAATATTCTAATGAGGGTTTAGAAACATGATACATGAATGCATGATGCAATAACATGAATAATCATATACCCTAATGTAACTTCCCTGGCCCAACAACACGGCACGGAACCCTAGGTAGAATCCTGACACCTTCGGCAAGATAATCCTAACGTTGTTCCTTCAATTACCCTTGGAGAATTACGACTACACTATCAGGGCGACATCCTAATCCCATGCACTACTATCAACATGACAATAATATGGCGCTATGCAAAAATCATGTCTTTCAATGCAATATGACAACATGATCATAACTTCTATATAAATATCATGCATAATGAAGCAAACATGTCATATATAGGTTCTCGGGAAAAAACCACTCACCTTTAGACGCAAATTTGATTTTTTTCAAAAAACGCACATCGCTTGGTTTTTCTTGCCAATCTCGAAAATATTGCAAATCGTCAAGATCCTTGGCTAAATCACTTCCTGACCAATAATTTTCAAGGAAAATCAATAATCTAATTTTTTCAGACTTTTTATGATTTTTTCTCTATTTTTCACTATTTTTCATAGTCATAAATTATTCCAAATTTCAAAATAATACCTAATCAAGTAATTTCTTGAATTTTTCTTCATGAAAATTCCTAAAATAACATTTTTAATCTCCAAATATTTTCTAGAAAATTTACAAAAGCTCTTCCTATTTTTTCCTAATTAACTTTACTTTCACAAATTCAAAATAATTATTTCCTCATGAAATTTCCCAAATAAAAATTCATAAAGTAAGATATTCTTTTCTCATATATTTTTGGATATTTTTTAAGAATTTTATCCCTCTTATTTCTATTTTTACTCTATTTTCTTTTATTTTCATTATTTGAAAATAATAAGAATTACCTTCGGTCATCTTCTCAAGTGCCTGCACACCGGAAAATCAAACGGTCTATACCAAAAGATAGCACACCTTGATTTGATCACACTGGCTAAATTTGAGCTTGAAATAACACCCCAAAGACCTCTCTCCGGGCAAAAATTAGTCCGTCTTCGACGAGATTCAATTTTTCCGACGAAACTCCGATCACCCCTCAAATGAACTTCAAAATTTCTCAAACTTTCCAGAAATGATTGTCACCTCATGTTCAACAAAATCCCTATGGTTTTTTGCTTCAATTTGTTCAAAAATGAGGTCGATTTGAAGCTCAAATCTTACAATACCCTCGACCACTATATCCTTTATTTATAGCCAAATTCGAACCCCAAAACGACAGATCTCAAGCAACCCAAGGCCTATGATGTCTCATCTTTCCCTTAATGAGCCCAAAACCCTCTGAAGGTTACCTCAAAAATCGATTTACAATGGGTAAAAATCTAGTTTCTTTTAGTCGAAAGTTTGGCCGTTTTCGACCAAGCCAAGGCCGATTGTTGGCTTAGGCTCGACTCAAGAGCATCCTAGATTAGTTTTCTCTAGTCTTTCGCCATTGAATTTGGTGATGGGAGGTGGTAGAGGAAGCTTGGTCAACCATGGCAGATTGCTCTTTGTGCAATTTTACAAAATTGCACTTTGGCCCTAACTTATTTCCATTTTACATTTTTGGTCCTTTTCTGGAAGCCCCTGAGCTTCCCAATAGTGCTATTGCAATCTACAAGTTCTATAATTTCCATTGTATCTCTAAAAATTCTGAAAAAATATCATTTCGACCTCCCTCTAAAAATTTTAGAAAACTATACTTAGGCCCGAATCTTCGCTTTGGCCGTAAATCCTTTTGTTTCTTCTTGAAACAGTTGAAGGGTTTTCCTTCATACTAAATATGAACCCCCTTAAGGTTCTGTTGATTGCTTGGAAGTCACTTACGATAATTCGATTTTACAGCCCATATAGCAACTGTATTTTAGCTGTACCGAAATTCATTCTTGATTTGATTTCTTGAGGTGCTCGTCAATACCGTCTCATTTTGCTTAGATATCTTGGCTCCATGACACTCCTTGTAGTCGATTCGATCAATTCTTCAATCTATTTAGATACCAATCTTTCCCAAAATTTCATTTTTCCAATAAACTGCTTATTCTCTAATAATCCCAATTTCTTGGGTATTACAGCCATATTCCGGCAGGTTCACTTCATATTTATTTGTGAGATTCTATTTACATGATGCGCTTTTACATATGTTGATTGATGGCTTGAGAGCTTACGAGATTTGATACTGAGATTAAAATGATGCACTTTTGCATGTGTTGATTGATGCCTTGTGAGCCTGCGAGATTTGATACTGACATTAAAATTTTATGTACATTTGCATAGTGGTACATGGTGACATGATATATTTAAGTTTGAATTGATAAATTCATGAATTATGAATCTTGTATATAACTGTGGAGTCCTTGATTACTTGGTTTGGTGTCATCATATTCTTGGATCCTGTACATTGTTCATTGTTTCTCGAACTTGCTGAGCCTTATGGCTCACTTGATCTTTTTTATCATTCCAGGTAAAGGAAAGGTTGTTACCGAGGGCAAATCTAATGGGACTAAGGCCCAGGGATAGTGGTGTGAGATGACATTGGTTATTGGCATATTTTGTTTTGTTTGAACTAATCGAAAGGTCAATCCAGTGAGAAAATAATGACAATTCGGGTTGTGTTGGAAGTGGAATGGTATTTTGATTTATATCTTATCATGTGAATAAGTAAAAGATGCCAATGTATCCAAGAGAGAATGTAATAAATAATAGCGGGCAAGCCTCTCTCTCTCTCTCTTTACAGTTAATGAGAACTATTAAAAATTTGAAGTTCTCAAGCATTACAAATAGGTTTGTAAAGTGAGTGTTGGCCATCACCCCTAAGCATTATGGCCCTTTCTGAAGATGTTGGAAAATGTCGTGCAAGTTTGGGAAGTAGAAGATGACTTACATATTCCCCTTTTGCTTATCGTTCTCCTAGTAAAAATTTCCTAGATAACCTTCACTAGTATTTCCATGTCATGATTTGTGTTTCTTGTCTAAACCTGCAACATTGTTATTTGTTGCATCACAGTGGTTGCTAATTTCATCAACTGCTCATAATCTACCTCACTTGACTTGCAATTCAACTTCGTTTTGCCTGTTGTAGAAAATCTCTAGAAAACAATCAAGTTAGTGCAATAACATCGAACCAGATTTAATTGAACGTAAAGAATCATACACAAAGTACCAATAACAGCAACAAGAAGATGAACACGAAGTAAAAACTCCCTGTTTAAATACATTCAAGGCTCAGATCTAAAAGGACCATTCACCACTTTTGATAACGCCAACGAATAGGAACCACAAGCCACAGTGAAGCCCCAAACCATAAGCCTAGAAAACCTAAACATGTAACACCCCACCTTCCCAGGGCATTTGGTAATGTAAGATTCCGGGGATATAATTTTTTTTCCCAACAGCAGAAACTCAACACAAAACTGTTCCTCGAAGATCCCATTACACCTTCTCAATATATCAACTATGAACCTTAATAAACTAAGACAGGTAAATCACCTCAAATGCGGAAGCTAGATTGAAACCTTAATATAACAAAATCGAAACCACTTTATTCATATCATAAAGCCAAACCAGCATTTTACATGACATCATCAAAGTAACCAACATAATTGAAACGACATAATATAATCTATCCATTAATCACCGTCACTCCTTGGTGATCCCTTTCCCTTTCGCACTGCTTCCTTCACCTGGAACATTTGAATATTCTAGAGACATAGTCCATATTAGATGATGAATCATCTAAGTGAGAGTTCAAAATCACGTTTTCATGAATGAATGCAAGACATAAAATAAACTAACACAACCCGGTAAGCCCTAACCCAAGAGAATCCCAAAGCACTTAACCCTACTACGGGGAAAGAGCAATCTCTTTAAAAGCTATGCCACCATACTGACATGACGCGATTCTAGCTTAAGAAGGGTAAGTCAACACATCTTTCCAATATCTCAGGAATAATCGTTACCAACTCTCGACCCAAGAGGATCACATCAACTTAAGTACCCAGCTCACCACATTTACGTCAGAGATTACGTTCCCACTCTAAGCGCCCACGAACCACCACAAAAATCCCATATGGACCACCCAATTATCTTAGTGCAACTTCCTTGACCAAACGGCCTGGCACAAAAACCAAGGCAATTATCCCGGCATGCACACCAGCACAAGATACCCCTATTATTCTATCACGCCCTTGGAGAATTGTGACTACACTATCCAAATAACATTTTAGGCTGACATTTCGTATCCCAACTAAAAATCCTATATGAACCACCTAGTCATCCTAGTGTAACTTCCTTGACCAAACGGCCCGGCATGGAAACCAAGGCGGCTACCCTAGCATGCACATCGGCACGAGATACCCTTATTATTCCGTCACATCCTTAGAGAATTATGGTTAGACTTCCAAACAACAACTTAGGCTGACATTCCATATGAACAATCACAAAACGCATGACAATGCCACATTTCACAATTCAATGCATCATGTAAACAACATTTTATAAAATGCAATGCACAGGTACAAAACGTTTAGGGACAAACCTCCCTCATAAAACCAACACTCACCGATTACCATTCGCATGCAATAAAACCATTTTGCATAAAATCACAACATGTTTAGATAGAGCAAACTCCAAGTTTTTAGGGTAGAAACACCCATAGTAAAATAAGTTTTGGGTAAATTACTCACAAGGTCAAACTAAGTTTTCAAGTAGAACACTCACCTCGAACGTATTCGGAATACCTTGATCCACGTGCACACCTCGATTTGCGTGTCAAACCACAAACGCCTGTACTTATACTCAACCTCAAGCCACGATACTCCATAAATATCATATTTAATTAAAGAACATTAAAATTTACTTTTCCTCTATTTTTCTATAATTTTCTCTATTTTTCTCTCGTTTTTCACCTAGATAATTCCAAAATAATTATCTCCTCAAACTTTTTTCCAAATTTTTCAACATGATAAATCCTAAACTAATTTAAGATAAATACTGGAAAAAAAATACCAGAAATACCCCTTCTCACGCGCCCTCATGCTCCTAGCACGTGGATGTGCGTAGAGTGTAGCGCATGCAGCTCACGCGCCACCTTCTTCTCCAATTTCCAATCGCCGGCCACTGCTCCGATGGGCAAACCAAGGATACCCCCTTGCAGCCCTTGATGTATCGATCTCAATGACAGAACTTTCAGGTTGAAAGGCCACTGGAAAGGACCCCAAATCACGAGTTACAGGTGCGGCGGAGGCATCCGCCTCATGCTTTTCAGCCAACTCTCAAACAACCTCCAAATACGATGAAAACTCCTTCAAAATCTCTAGAATCCTTCTCCTTGATAGAAGGATCAAAAGCCACTTATCAATCCTCTCAAAAACACTTCGAATTGTGGCCAATTTGTTGCCCAAAACTCGAAACCCTTGGCCCCATTTTATACCCAAAAACCAACCACCATTCAGCCAATCATCGGCCAAAGCTTGGCCCCGAAGCCTCCTAGTGCCGGATACCACCTCCCCCAAGCCTCCCTCGACCATGTGCGGTGGAAGGCGACAACCGATTTTTTCTTGTTGCGTTTAGACCACCATTTTTCCTTTATTACACTTTAGCCCCCTGATTCTTCCAATGTCATTTCCGCTATTTCCAAAACACCCCTGCACTATCCAACTATACCACTATGACCCACAAGTTTAGTACACCTCATTTCATCCTTGAAATTCTTGAAAAATTATCATTTAGACCTCCCTTGAGTAAAATTAAAAAATTACACTTAGGCCCGGTTGATTGTTTTGACCTTTAATCCATTCGTTTCAACCCGAAATCGCTCAAGGGTTGTTTCAAATGTAAAATCTAAGTCCTCAAGATACTCCATTGACTTTTCGGACGTACCCTACGTCGATTCAATTTTCTAAATTCGATCGACAACCATACCAAAAAATGTTCCCGATCCAATTTCTTTTATCACCTAAAATCATAACTCGTATTACTTGTCAATACTATTCCATTTTCCTTAAAAGTCTAGGATCCGGGATACTCTCTTCAGCTGATTCGATCACTTAATACTGCGATAGTGTACCTTGTAGCCCTGTTCTTTCAAAAATTTCACTTTTACCCTTCATTAAATTTCATTTATACCCTTAAGGATTTCCCGGGTATTACACAACACCTCTTAGCTGAACTCAATCGAAGCCTTCTCTCACCTAAACGATCAAAGTCACACATAGTAGGTTACCCAGAAGGTAGATTGGTCACAAATACAGAGGGTAAAAAGCACAGAGCCAAGGGAAAAGCTTATTGAGAATGGATGATCGAAACCCCCTAAATAAGACATGCACATCAACAATAAATCGGCTAAGATCAACAAGGAAAGATGCGGCCTCTCAACATGGAAAGAGACATCAGACCGAGATGGAAATGAAGCCATGGAAGATTAGCCACAAAGGAAACCACAAATGAAGCAATCGGTTAAGCAAGGAAACATGAGAGAAGGAAACATGAGAGAGAGAGAGGGGGGGTTAGGGTTCAGCTGAGAAAGGGAAAACACCAAGAGAATGGGCCACATAAAGGGCCTTTTATATGTGGGCTTATGGGCTAAGGGACAAGAGGGCTTTTAGGCTCAAAATAGTGGGTTTCTCCCACTTGAGCAAATGGGCTGAGGCCCATTTCACCTCCAAAGTGGGAATAGGGCTTATGGCCCGGCTTCTAAAATGGGCTGCCTAAAAGTGGTGATGAACTTGGGTTATTCAATCCCGGGCCAAAGCCTATGAAGATAATACCCACCCAAAAAAATCGTCATCACCTTGGGCCTCATTAGGAAACACAAAACCCACACCGCCTTGCGTCCATGACTTTATATAGGCAGAGGATTGTGTTTTGTTATGTGGAATAGAGATTTACTGTCTGTCGATCTCATCTCCTTTGCTACGAAACAACTCCTTGAGAGCCATTGAAGTTGTTATGTTCTTGAATTTAATGAGCTCTCGCTCAACCTTTGCCACGGTAGGGTCTGGTTCCTGTCGTGAAGAAGCTCACAAGAGGGAGAATCGAAGAGATAATCAGAATCTACTACAACTAATTATAAGGGAAAATTCACTCCTTGAAGCTTCATTCATCTTTCCTTTTAAATTCCAGTGTTAACTAACCCACTAGTGCACAACCAGCACACCACCTAAGAAAATGGAAAGCATGTGAGAGTGGAGCCTAGAGCAATCAAAAACTGTTAACAACTAAGCAGTAAAAAAATAAAAAAATAGTAAATGAAATAATGAAAGTAAAATATTGGGATAAATCATATCCTAAAAAGTAGCATAACAGTTGCAACAAAATGCATGTAATAGAAGTGGCCTGCACAACCAAGAAGTCCCGAGCCATAACAAAAAGCTAGGGGTAGAAGGGTTTTACAAATGTGTGCAAAATGTTCATGGCATTCTTCTCTACTAAATTTAGCAGTGTTCTACTACTTAGTGTCTCCTCGTATTCTTTAAACTCAAATGTAGACATTCCTCGAAATAATTGAAAGGTTCATCTAGTTAAAAAAACACTTATAACTCAAATGTAGTTTGATTTATGGCTAGTCGTTAATAAATAAAAGATGCATAAGTATCTAGGACAGTGTGAAAAAAAGAAAAAGAAATATCACTTAAGCTCTCTTCTCTTTATGGTAACATGTAGTAACTGTTAAAATTTAAAATTTAACCATTATAACATGTAGTAACTGTTAAAAGAAATATCACTTAGGTTAGTGGAAAAAGTGATAGAGGTCACCCCTAAACATTATGAACCTTTTTAGAGCCCTTGGAAAATGTCCCTGGTTAAATTCAATTCATGAACAACATTGCTTACTTCCAACCTATCTTAGGGTGACTCCATGTAATATGTCATTCCAATCTTGATCATACGAATCAATCACATGTAATATCTTGACTCCATGTAATATCTTGGACCTTTTTGTTACTGCCATTTCTTGGGCGAGTGGTTACCCTCCTCCTCTCGTTGCTGGTCGAGGCAACCACTTTTTCTTTATCATTGCACATGAGTTTCAGATCCATAATGTCCATCACATGGTCGGGTATAGTCATACTGGCAAAGGTGTGGAGATTGAGACCTACCGTAAACATCAACTCATCAGTTGGCCTCTTACCTGTCATCATCTCTAATAGCAAGATCCCAAAGCTGTAGACATCCTCGTCTCTTGAGACCTCACTTCTAAGCCCATATTATGTAGGCTTTCAAAATAAATCATTAATTGTTGGGGTTGAATGTTTTAGCATTGGTATGGATTTTGTTATCTATCATTAGTAGAAAATTCATTTTTCTACACTATTTGGATGAGATCTATGTATCATCCTTGGCAAAATAGTATTCAAATGAAATACAATAAATTGTAATTATTCCACAGAAAAATATCCAAGAGGGGAGTGAATTGAATTTTTTAAAAATTAATTATTTTAGCTCTTGTTAAAAGCTCTTGAATTCATGATCTTAATATGTGGTGATTGCAATATGAATAAATACAATAAAATAACACAACCACAGAGAACAAGAGAATATTTATAGAGGTTCAACTCTAAGAAGCTTACTCCTCTCTCTTAAGACTTAGTTTGAGATTCTACTAGGGAGAATCAACACTAACTTTTAATTAGAGTTAAAACCAACATACAATCCCTGGCTTAAGCAAGAACCACTAGCACACTGCTAGTTAATACATTTCTCTCACATAACAAGTGAGTAAAATAACAAACTTACAGCCAGAGACAATTACAAACAAGTCATCAACAGTTGAAAATTCCACCAACCAACACACTTCCAACATTTTGAACTTTCTCACTATTCTTTGAATGCTCTATCAAATTTGTTCTCATTTGAGCCATCATACGTACCCTATATATACACTACAAAAAAACTGGCATTTAGCAGCGGTTTTCAAAATCGTCGCTAAATCAGCCGTCGTGGAGCATTTAGGGGTAATTTTGACCAACCGCTGGAATAACCGCCGCAAATCATATTTTTTGTAGTAGTTCTAAAACTGCCACAAAATTAGTGATTTAGCGGTGATTTATAAAATATATAGCAGCGGTTTTTCAACCACAGTAAAAATTATTAAAAAAATTAAAATTTTTAATTTTAGCGGTGGTTTCTAAAACCAGCCGCTAAAATTAAAACAAAATTAAAAATTTTAATTTCTCCCATCTGCCCGCACCCTCACCCGCTTGGACCCGCCTTGTAATACCCGAAGTTTTCCTAGGCATTGTTGTTCAAAGAAATAAAAAGTTTCCTTGGAAATCAAAGGATACATGTGAAGTTTCGAGGTTATCGCCGAGGAACGAATGAAGGGTTTTTTGAAAAATCATGGAAACTACCGAGAGGGGGCATCATCTAAAGTATTTTGGAGAAGTTTAAGGAGTTATGGGGCTCAAGGGATATAAGTGCAAAGAAGTTTTTGGGTTAAAGAGTTATTTGTAAGAAGTTAAAATATCTTGTGACTAGTTAGTTAAAGAAACCAAGTAAGCTAACTTAGTTAGGAGACATAATCATGAGGAATCTTGAAAAAGCTAATTAACATGTGGTGGCACATGTTTAAAAGGACACATGTCACAAGGGGGAGAAATGGCTCAAATCTCAAGGGACACGTGGCGCAATCCTACGAAAGTGATGATTACAACCTTATCTAAGTGTCACATGGCAAGTGACAGATGGCACTCTTGGATTGTCCATAAATTCCTATAAATACCAAGCCCTTAGAATAGAAAATCTCATCATTAATCAATAGGAAAAGAGGAGGTGAGTTGAGAGGAGAAACTTTGCCGAAAAATAAAGTGGTAAAATGCTTCGTCAGAAAAGTTGATCTGCCACCGTAAAAGGAGTTAAATAGTGACTAAACAGAAAGTTAATTCTAATTTATTTCTTTAGTTCGATAGATAATTGAATAAGGGTCATGTAGGTTCAAACGAAATTCAAATTGGAGTCCGAACGAGGAAGAATAGGCCAAAAAACCACAAGGCGTCAAAGCTAGAGGGGCGGGGCATGCAACTCACGCGCCACCTGACTGTCGCGAGTGGAGTGTGTGGGGATCCTTCTTCCAGCACCTTAGGGCATGTGAGGGACCCTCTTGGCCCCAAAGTTTGTAGTCTTGGCCCTTATATTTTTCTCTAGGACCCCATCTAAAAATATTTTAGGTTTGAGTTTCGAAGTTATGTTATTTTTGTAGAAAAGCTTACCTGAACCCTGTGAATAGTATCTTAGCACTACCGAACCAACAAGGTGAGTACTTCTTGCATCTTTATATTACATACCAAACATTTCATCTTCACACGAGTAAGAGTGATTACTTGCATAAGCATGACTTTCCTTTAAATCAAGCATTTTATCTTCTTTGTCATGAATCATTTAGTGTGTGTGGCTAGCTGAAGTCAGGATCTCATGTTAGACTGGTGAAAGGTCTTGGAGATGTGAGAACATGATTGATCAGTAGGGGTGATTGCAACACCTCAACATCACTACCACAAAGGCAGTTTCATATCATTTTGCATATCTCATTTACATGCATGCTATCTCTTCTTGTTGCACTCACTTACATATAACTATCTAACTTGGGTGTCTCATACCCCTGGAACATTTAACGTTCTAGGTGGGTTATTCATGATAGGTGCCCGGAATCAAGCCAGAGGAAAGGAAAGGAAGTGGTTCTCGGATAGCTAGCTTCCTTACGTTTTAATTGTAAAAGCATTGTACTGTGGCTTTAGTGTGAGTTTTAATTGTTTTCAAAAGGGAAGCCTAAATGATCCCTAGATTCCCAAGTTGTATTATGGATTTTCAAGTGATTTTTGTGTTAAAAGCGTACAGTGGAAGCCTTAAATATATAGCTTATGGTTTTATAAAACTTTCAGGTTCGATCCTTTGCTTCCGTTGGCAAAGGCTTCCATAAACGCCCTTTGATTTCCATGTGGTTGCTAGCGTCATCATGCATCTTTGTATGTGTACCTTGGAAAAAGAAAAGTGGGGCGTTACAGTTGGTATCAGAGCTGGATTTACATAACTCGATTTAGCTTTCTTACATGATTGACTTTGAGGATGTTTTTGGTTAAATACAGGAAATGGTCCCCAACGTAGTTGAACATCAAAACCACTGCATTATCATGGGATGGTGGACCATGCAGTTAGGGGGAGTGTATATGATCCCTGGAGATGCCTTAGGAGATTTTCTTGATGATGTGTCACCTACCATCATGGAGTTTCCACCGGACGTAGTGGTGCCACATCTGGTAGGACTCCAGATAGAGTACTTAGTTTCCTTGCTCACCCCCAAGTGGAAGGATGCAGGAAATCATCTCATTATTCATGAGGTTCACCCCGATTTCATAGCTTTCATGGACCGCTTACGTGAGGTCGAGGCCTTCGTGGCTGATCAGGTCATGCCGACGGCTGATCAGGTTATGTTCACGCTTGTGGAGGTACCCGTACAGGAGCTCGAAGAACGTGCCCTGACACCCCCATCTGGATCCAAGGAGGAGGAGTGATGACAGTTGGAGGTGTAGGAAGACAATTTTGGTTCATGTAAATTTTGGATATGTATATAGGGAAGTGGAATAGTGGTGGATATGGCTTACACATATGTACACGTAGAATAGTGATAGTGGCGAATATGGCTTATGTATGTATACTTAGAATAACAAGGTAGGGACGTTGTGATAAGGGAATGAACCGCTATGTATGTATAAATAAAAGGCAGTGATGTAATATACAAGATGTTATAGTCGTACTAATCTTGATGGTTTGTGGTGATAGGTTATGTAAAACATAAGGAAAAAGGAACTTGAAAGAAGGACACCTAAACCCGATGAGTATGTGGATTAAGGCAGGAAAGAGTAAGTTGGTCATTCGGTAGGTTAAACCACTTTATTGCCATAACTAAGAAGCATATTGGATTTTGGGAGGTAATTCTGGAGACCTAATTATTACTCCTTGAGGGTTGTTATCCCATGGAAATTGGTGGTTATTGTTCTTAGAAATTGATGATTGTTACTTTCCAAAAAGGGGAAAAAAAAGAAAGAAAGAAAGAATTTAATGGTTATTGCTTTTGGAGATGTCATGGTTATTATCATTTGGAGATTTGTTAATTGCTACTCTTTAGAAATTTGGTGCACTAGGACTAACTAAATTATGTTGGTAAGGATACTTTGAGTAATTATTTGTGAAGTGAACAAGTGAATGCAGGTGAAGGATTAGTAACCTTGAGGATTTTGGACAAACTGACTTGGTAAATTGTCAATGATGTAGGAATTTTGGGGATGTATTGTAAACTTAAGGACCCTGAGTGTGTAACAAGAACCCTAAGAGGTTGTTACAATATGGAATTTGGGACTTAGTGATTTGCATGCTTGATAATGGCTTTATAAGACCCCTCATATGGGTATGGATAGGTGGGTGATTGTCATATAGAAAGATAGGACATGTGGTTGCATGCTTTGTTCTATTAACTGGGTATACATCTTTGGGAGAATGTGTTTATAAATTTGTTGGTCCCTTAACACACAAGATGGCCACTCAAGAGGGGGGTGAATTGAGTGATTAAAATTAATTAAATCAAATTATTCCCTTTTAAAACTCTTGAGATTTTCTTATATACAAAATACCTTTGTTATAAATATGTATGTTGTTTGAAAATGATAGCAATATAAATACACAAACAACCACAATAATCGACACAAGAAATAAAGTGGTTCGGTGTCTCCAACACCTACTCCACTCTCTCAAGGTCAACCCGATACTTGAGGTTTCACTAAAACCACACCTAAGTTTTCAACAAGCTCACCTAGGGAACTTTTACATAACACCGAGGTTTTCCCCTTAGCTCACCCCGGAAACTAATACAACAAAACACATCTAAATTACTTGGGTTCTAGGAGGCCACTCACAATCCACAATAAATACAAATAATCAATCCTATGTCCAACACACTTGGACTAAAATGGATACCAATATAAGAACAATATACAAGGCAAATATGCAAATACAATGATACAATTTTTACCAACTTGGAGAGAATATCTTCTTCTCCTTTGCCTTGGGCTCTAATAGATGTATCTTTGAGCTTGAGCCTTGGATTGCTTTGAAATGAATGCTTGAGAGCTTGGAAGTGCTTTAGGATGATAGATCTTGATTGTGCATTAGCTTCTCCAAAAATCTCACCTTGATATTTATACTAGAGCTTCCAACGGATCTGTAACGGCTAGGAAAAATTTGACCGTTGGAACCGAGAGTCGACTTCTCTAAAATAAGAGTCGACTCCTATTTGAAGTAGGAGTCAACTCTAGTTATACAAGATTTGACTTCTCTAATGCTAGAGTCGACTCTTCGAAAAATACTATGCTGCTAGGTCGACTCTGCATCAACTACTCTCGGCTGGGTCACCTCTCACTTTGCAAGAGTCGACTCCAGCTGAAGGGGAGTCAACTCTAGATATATAAGAGTTGACTTTTAGGCCAGGTTTTATAGAAAATGGATTTTAAACATATAGCAATTGTTTGAAGGCATAATCCATATAGCATGAATACACTACAAGTTATTTTATTTTATTTATATTTTACCTTCCATTTACTTTAATACATAAATGTAAATAACAAAGTACCTCCATTTGGATTCAATAAAAATATCTAAAAAATCAAAATCCAAATAGATAAGAAAGTAGATTTTGGGTTTTAGTACAAAATCGGAATTTAGCGATTTTACCACCCCCAAAATAGATACCTTATATTTCTTAAAAAATTCGTTAAAAATTATTTTAACACTATTAAATATTAGATATGAAAATACCGGGAGTTAGTTTTTCAAAATGAAAACATTTTCTAATATGTTCTCTTATAGCTTGCTAATATTCTAAACTTAGAAAAATATCATTACTTGGTTCATTTTGATACACAAAATAGTATAATACTTAAGACATATCAAAAATACATTAGAGGTTTTAAATATACCAAAAATGATTTTACTAAAATTATATTTTGTTAATCATCAAAACACCCAATAGGTTGATTGGAGCAATTTGGCTCAACAAAATTGTCCTTGAATTTGTTGTGAATGGTTTCAGATGGTAAACACTCGCCGAACCAGGAACCCTAGGCGCAGAAATAACATTCAAGAGGAGGAGATGCAGGACCAACACGAGGAAGGGACGGAGACGTCCCAAGGTAACCCACTACCAGAAGGGAACCAAGGAGGAGGAACTCGTATGGATCAAATGGAGCAGGTCTTGGAAAGTATGGTCACCCTTATGCGAGGAACACAACCAGTGGGTCAAGTTATCCCTCAAAATCCTAATGTTAGCGATAGGTTTCAGCGGTTGAACTTGCTTATTTGTCGAGGAAAGGCAGGGATTGATCCTTGTGAAAGTGAGTTTTGGCTGGAATAGATCGAAAAGATCTTTGACTTTATTAGCTGTAAGGAGGAGGAAAAAGTTGGTTGTGCAACATTCATGCTTCGTGATGAAGCTGACTAGTAGTGGAAAACGATGCAAAGAACCCTGCAAGGTCTTGAAGGACAAGGTACGTCAGCTACTACGTAGGTGAAGTTTAAGGAACTTTTTAATACAAAATACTTTCCTTTATGTAAGAAAATGGAGAAAGGCCGGGAGTTCATGAATCTAAAACAAACTGGGGACATGATCGTCACCCAATACGAGGATCACTTCACAAGGCTAATCAAGTATATACCTATATACAACCTGGGCGAGGAAGCCAAAGCACAGAAGTTCCTTGGAGGACTGAAGTGGAAGATTCAGCTGGCCTTAAGCTCCTTAAGGACACGGACCTATGCAGATGTGGTGCTACAAGCCTTGACAGTAGAAAGCAACCTTCAACGAATGGAGACTTTGGGAACGATATTTTGTGGGCTCGAGGATGGAAGGTTGGGAAGAAAGCATGACTCAGGGACCCGAGGAAGGAAGTTCAAGACCAAAGGTACGTGCCCAAAATGTCAAAAATATCATCCAGGGAAACCTTGTAGGACAAGAGCCCAGGGATGCTATTCTTATGGAGGAACTGGCCACATGGCTCGGGATTGCCCAAAGGGGATCATGTGTTTCACTTGCCAGAAGCCTTGTCATATCTCTCGCTACTGCCCTTAGGAGAAAAGTATTGTTCAATTCGGGGCAAATAAAGGAAGCATGGAGCCACAGCGAGGACGCGTATTCAATTTGACGAGAGAAGATGTCAGTGCCAACCCGTCAATAATACAAGGTACAATGATCTTTCTTGATACGCCGGTGCAAGTATTGGTAGATCCAGGGTCTACTCATTCATTTGTATCGTATGCATTGGCACATTGTCTAGAATTGGAATTGGGAGAACTAGGGTGTCCCATGTTAGTATCTACCCCTTTTGGAAGACAAATAGAAACATATACAGGCTATGGGGATGGACAGAATGTATTGGGGAATAATGAGTTTCCAGTCGAACTTACATCCCTAGATATTCAAGATTTTGACATAATCTTAGGGATGGATTTCTTAACTAAATATAATGCAAAAATTAACTGTCAAGCAAAGACAGTTGAGTTACAAGCAGATGATGGAACTTGGGAGAAGTTTCGAGGGCAAAATGGGAGTGGGAGAATCAAATGGATAACAACCCTTAAAGATGTTAATATGTTAGAAAAATGAGCATATGGCTACCTAGCTTGTGTACAGAAGGATAACAAAAAAGTTGAGCTTGGGGAAGTGGCCATAGTAAGAGACTTCCCTGATGTGTTTCCTGAAGACTTACCTGGACTACCCCCTCATCGAGAAATTGAGCTTGCCATAGATGTCCTACCAGGGACAGACCCTATATCAATACCTCCTTATAGGATGGCCCCAGCTGAATTAAGAGAATTAAAAGTCAGCTGCAGGATCTTTTGGACAAGGGTTTTATCCAACCTAGCATGTCACCTTGGGGAGCACCTATATTGTTTGTGAAGAAAAAAGACGGGAGTCTAAGGATGTGCATAGATTACTGCCAATTGAATAAGGTTACTATAAAAAACAAGTATCCGCTCCCTAGAATTGATGAGTTGTTTGACCAGTTACAAGGTGCTAGGGTATTCTCAAAGATAGATATGAGGTCGGGCTACTACCAGTTGCGGATCAAGAAGGAAGATGTACCGAAAACTGCCTTTAGATCTCATTATGGACACTATGAGTACTTGGTGATGCCATTTGGGTTGACTAATGCACCAGCAGCCTTTATGGATTTGATGAATAGGATATTCAGGTCATACTTAGACCAGTTTGTGATTGTGTTTATCGATGATATTCTAATATATTCAGCTAGCAAGGAGGAACATGAGCAACACCTAGAAACAATCCTAAAGACATTGCGGGAGCATCGACTATATGCCAAATTTTCTAAATGTGAGTTTTGGCTAACCCAAATAGCTTTTCTGGGCTATGTCATATCAGAGGAAGGACTAGTGGTGGATCCTTCAAAAGTTGAGACAATAAGGAATTGGGAGCAACCTAATGTTGGTTCCTAATGATGGTAAATATATCCCAAGAGGGGGGGTGAATTGGGATTAGGTAGATTTTCAATAATTTAAAACTTTGATTGATGAAATAATGCTAGGTTTCGAAATATATAGGATATGTTTCGAAATAAGACTTTCTGTTAAGTAAGTTTCGAAACCTACTATATATGTTTCGAAATATACTTCACTGTTTTACAAGTTTCAAAATATGCAATGTATGTTTCGAAATCTACTTCACTGTTTTGCTTGATTCGAAATCTTTTACCTTGTGTTTTAAACTAATGATCTTTGGTAAAGATGATATACATAAATAAGAGTATACCAAAGATGTTTGTTTATCAAAGATATGTTTTATATGTATGTGTATAAGTTTATACTTAAGAAAACTATTTTAGCCTTTGATAACAAATCTAATGAAAACATGTGCAATAGGCAATAATGATAAGCAAAATCTAAAGAACACTTGCACACAAGATTTATAGTGGTTCGGCACTCGCCTACTCCACTACCTTCAAGCTTACCCACTTGAAGGATTTTGCAATCCCAATCACTTTTACTTAGTGATCACCACAACAAGGGTTTTACGACGGTTTACCCAAAAACCTTACAATGTGAGTTTTTACGGGCTCAACTCAAACCTAGCACCAAGTGAGTTTTAGGCTCAACTCAAACCACAATGAGTTTTAGGCTCAACTCAAACCTTTACACCAAATGAGTTTTTAGGCTAAACTTAAACCTTACAACATTAACAAGATGATCAAATTTATCTTTACAACCCAAAGAGCAATAAATGCCTTACCACATAGTTGTACAAACCTCTTAACTTGAGGTGAGGAGAGCTGGAAGATGAGACTCGTTGTTTGCATTTGCTTCTCCTTTTTCACATCACAATGCACATCTTGGAATGGATCTTCTTGATAGCTTCTCTAACGGATTTAGATCATTTGTGCTTGTGTGTGTGTCTCTAGTGTGTGTTCTCTCTTTGTATCTTGTTCTTGCTCTATCTTCTTCTATCTACCTCTTCTTGTCTTCAAATACCTGCTATTTATACCAAGAGATAGAAATCTGGCCGTTTATAGCCGTTAGAGACAAGACAACAAAGTAGGTTTCGAAACATGCAAAGTAGGTTTCGAAGCATCATCAAAATGCACTAAGGTTTCGAAACATAGACCCTAGGTTTCGAAACATGTAAGCTTCCAGCACTCAGAGACAGCAGATAGTGGGAGACAGATTCTTACACCCACTTTGAATATTTAAAAGGAACTCACATTCAAATTCAAATTTGAATCTCTTAAGCATGGAGAATGCATTAATTAAATGAAATGAGAAACATATTAAAATGCAAAGTTATAAAACACATGCATCTCGGTTTTCAAATAAATCTGCTGACAGAATGTCAGAGGTTTCGAAACATGACATGATAGGTTTCGAAACATGCCTCTCTGGAGAAGAAGTTTCGAAACATGATGCATATAGGTTTCGAAACATGCCTCTCTGGCCAAGAGGTTTCGAAACATGATATGGAGGTTTCGAAACATAGTCTGAAACCTATTTTGAAAACACATGCAATGCATAGAAGTTTCGAAATAGCATACATGAAAACATTGAAAACCATTTCAAAGGGGTTTCGAAACATGCATAGAAACATGACACAGTTTCAGAAACATTTGAAAGCACATTCCACAGCATGTATACACCACAGCTTATTTACATTTTAATTTATTTATATTTTACCTCCATTTACTTTAATACATAAATGTAAATAACGAAGTACCCCCTATTTGAATTCAATAAAAATACTTAGAAAATCAAAATCCAAATATATAAGAAAGTAGATTTTGGGTTTTAGTACAAACTCAAGTTTTAGCACTAAACCCACCTCCAAAATATATACTTTCTATTTAATGAAAAATTCATTAAAAATCGTTTTAGCTCTAATAAATGATAGATATCAAATTACCGGGAGTTTGTTTTCTAAAAAGAAAACTCTTTCTTATACTTTTCCTTATAAGGTGCTAATCTCCCAGACTTAGCCAAAAACAGGGTTTTCAGTTTCAGACAATGAAACATGATATACTTGATATTGAAATTGATATATATTGAAAACCACATACTTGACTTATGACTTAGGGATTAAACCAATATATGTTTTTCATCATTAAAACTATTGTACAAAAAGTACAACAACAACCTAAGACCGTAACCGAGGTACGTAGTTTTTTGGGGCTGGCAGGTTATTATAGAAAATATGTTAAAGGATTTTCTCATATTGCTTTACCACTTACCCAGTTGACAAGAAAAGGAATTAAGTTTGAATGGAATATGGCGTGCGAGCATAGTTTAAATGAACTCAAAAAGAGACTAACCTCTGCACCTATTTTAGCCATGCCATGTGGGACAGGAGGGTTCGCAGTTTATACTAACACCTCAAAAACTGGCTTGGGGTGTGTATTCATGCAGAAAGAAAGGGTGGTGGCATATGGGTCTCAACAATTGAAAAATCATGAGCAACACTATCCTACCCATGATTTGGAGTTAGTTGTGGTCGTGTTTGCCTTGAAACTTTGGTGGCACTATTTGTATGGGGAGAAATTCGAGATCTTCACAGATCATAATAGCTTGCGGTATTTATTTTCACATAGGGATTTGAATATGAGGCAACGACGGTGGATGGAATTCTTGAAAGATTACAATTGTACGATCCAGTACCACCCTGGGAAGGCAAATGTTGTGGCTGATGCATTAAGCATGAAAAAGTATGCTCTGATAGCTAATTTGATGTCTCGGGAGTGGGGACTGGTGGAGGCTTTCAGCCAATTGTTAGTGGGCACTATTCCTAAAAGAACGTCTGTCTACGTCGTTGGCCTTATGTTCATTCCCATCTGGTGGATTAGATCCAGCAAGCTACTCTGGAAGACTCGAGGGTGAAGTTGTGGGTAGATGACCGGGGAAGGGTTAAAAACCGTGACTTTAGCTTTTCTGATGGAATATTACGGTTCATGGACCGAATCTATGTGCCCAGGGTCAAGGAATTGAGGCAAACCATTCTGGGAGAGGCACACTGAGCCAAATACACTATCCACCCTGGTGCTACCAAAATGTACAAGGACTTGAGAAATTTGTACTGGTGGCCGGGAATGAAGAAAGACATAGCTCATCACGTAAGTCAATGTGACACCTGTCAAAGGATAAAGATTGAACATCAAAAGCCTGCTTGGAAGCTACAACCCCTAGATATTCCTGAATGGAAGTGGGAGCATATCACTATGGATTTTGTTACAGGTTTGCCAAGAGGACCTACGGGAAATGATGCAATATGGGTAATAGTGGATAGGCTAACAAAGTCCGCTCATTTTCTACCCATGAAAGTAGAGAAACCAGTCAACAAGTTAGCACAGTTGTATATAAAAGAGATAATCAGACTGCATGGAACTTCGGTGAGTATAGTATCCGACAGGGATCCGAGATTCACTTCTTGATTTTGGGAAAGTTTGCAAAGATGTTTGGGGACCCAATTACGGCTGAGTATGGCATATCATCCCCAAATAGACGGACAGTCAGAACGGACAATTCAGACCATGGAAGACATGTTGCAAGCCTGTGTGATTGAGTTTTCAAAAGAATGGGAGGAGCACATACCCTTGATTGAGTTTGCATATAATAACAGTTATCATAGTAGTATTGGTATGGCTCCATACGAAGCTCTCTATGGTTGAAGGTGTAGAACACCTCTATGTTGGACCAAGGTGGGAGAAAGACAACTTTTAGGACCTGAAATGGTGCAACAAACTAACGAAAAGATTAAGGTGATTCAGGAGAAGATTAAGGCAGCCCAAAGCCGACAGAGGTCATATACTGATAATCGAAGGAGGGGTTTGGAATTTCAAATTGGAGACAAGGTATACCTGAAGATCTTGCACTAAGGGAAGAAACGAGGGAAGTTAAACCCATGCTACATTGGGCCATATGAGGTTTTGGAAAGTATGGGGCTAGTAGCATATCGGTTAGCACTACCCCCATCAATGTCTGGAGTACACGATGTATTCCATGTTTCTCGTCTACGAAAGTGCGAACCTGATCCTTCCCAGAAGATTCCAGAAGAAACGATTGAGCTACAAGAGAATTTGACTTATCCAAGGAACCCATTGAGATCTTAGACCCGAAGGAGAAAATATTGAGAAACAAGGTGATACCACTAGAGAAAGTGTTGTGGAAACACCATAACATTGAGGAAGCCACTTGGGAGAGAGAAGAAGAAATATAGCAGAAGTTTCCACATCTCTTCAACCATATGGAAACCTAGGAGTGTATTTCGGGGACGAAATTTTTTTTAAGGGGGGGAGGATGTAATACTCAAAGTTTTCCTAGTCATTGTTGTTCAAAGAAATAAAACGTTTCCTTGGAAATCAAAGGATACATGTGAAGTTTCGAGGTAATCGTCGAGGAACGAATGAAGGGTTTTTCGAAAAATCATGGAAACTACCGTGAGGGGGGCATCATCTAAATTATTTTGGAGAAGTTTAAGGAGTTATGGGGCTCAAGGGATATAAGTGCAAAGAAGTTTTTGGGTTAAAGAGTTATTTGTAAGAAGTTAAAATATCTTGTGACTAGTTAGTTAAAGAAACCAAGTAAGCTAACTTAGTTAGGAGACATAATCATGAGGAATCTTGAAAAAGCTAATTAACATGTGGTGGAAAATGTTTAAAAGGACACATGTCGCAAGGGGGAGAAATGGCTCAAATCTCAAGGGACACATGGCGCAATCCTACGAAAGTGATGATTACAACTTTATCTAAGTGTCACATGGCAAGTGACAAGTGGCACTCTTGGATTGGCCATAAATGCCTATAGATACCAAGCCCTTGGAATGGAAAATCTCACCATTAATCAAGAGGAAAATAGGAGGTGAGTTGAGAGGAGAAACTCTGCCCAAAAATAAAGTGGTAAAGCGCTTCGTTGGAAAAGTTGAATTGCCACTGTAAAAGGAGTTAAATAGTGACTAAACAGAAATTTAATTCTAATTTCTTTCTGTAGTTCTATAGATAATTGAATAAGGGTCGTGTGGGTTCAAATAGAAGCCAAATCGGAGTTCGGACGAGGGAGAATGGGCCAAAAAACCACAAGGCATCAAAGCTGGAGGGGCGGCACGTGGGGATCCTTCTTCCAGCGCTTTAGGGCACGTGAGGGTCCCTCTTGGCCCCAAAGTTTGTAGTCTTGGCCCTTATATTTTTCTCCAGGACCCCATCTAAAAATATTTTAGGTTTGAGTTTCGAAGTTATGTTATTTTTGCAGAAAAGCTTTCCCGAACCCTGTGAATAGTATCTTAGCGCTACCAAACCAGCAAGGTGAGTGCTTCTTGCATCTTTATATTATATACCGAACATTTTGTCTTCACACAGGTAAGTGTGATTACTTGCATAAGCATGACTTTCCTTTGAATCAAGCATTTTACTTGCATAAGCATGATTAGTTTAAGTTGTCTATTAATATTTCTCATAAAACTCATGCAAATTTAATACAAAACAATTAGCATTGAAAACAAAATATTTTAAATTAGTATTTATTATTTCAAAACAATTGAAAGATTTTAAATTATTAATGCAAATTACAAAATGTAAATTATTAATGCAATAAGTATTAATTGTAAATCATTAATGCAAGTTTTGGAGGAAAATTTCTTTTTTCAAGACTATCCTACTTTTATATATATAAAGAAGCAAATTACAAAATATAAATTATTAATGCGATAAGTACTAAATGCAAATCATTAATGCAAGTTTTGAGGGAAAATTTTATTACTACTTATTATTTCAAAGCAATTGAAAATTTTAAATTATTAATGCAAATTACAAAATATAAATTATTAATACAATAAGTATTAATTGTAAATCATTAATTAATGCAAGTTTTGGGAGGAAATTTCTTTTTTCAAGACTATCATACTTTTATATATATAAAGATTTTACAATTAATTTAAATTAAAATTTTAATTTATTTTTAAGATTTTATATTTCTTTTTCTTAATTTAATCCAATTTAATTTTAATTTTGAATTATTTAATTTTAACTTTGAATTATTTAATTATTTTTAAATTTAGCGGCGGTTAAAAACTACCGCTAAATTAAATTTTTTAATGAATTTTGCGGCAATTTTTAAAAACTGTCGCAAATGTTAATTTAATTTTAATTTTAAATTATTTAATTATTTTTTTAATTTAGCGGCGAGTTTTGAAAACCGCCGCTAAATTAAATTTTTCATGAATTTTGCGGCGATTTTTCAAAACCGTCGCAAATGTAGTTTAATTTTAATTTTGATTCATTTAATTATTTTTAATTTAGCGATGATTTCTCAAAAACCGTTGTTAAATTCAATTTTAATTTTTAATTATTTAATTATTTTCTAAAGTTAGCGACGATTTTTTGAAAACCGCCGTAAAATTGAATGTTTTAATGAATTTTGTGACGGTTTTTCAAAACCGCAGCAACATGTTAAAAAAATTGCTGCTAAAATAGTATTTTGTGGCGGTTTTAAAAACCACTGCTAAAAATCAATTTTTTTGTACTGAAATACATCTTCCAAAAAAATAGCCATTAAAGATATGGTTAATATGAAGTTTGAAATTCAAAAAATCTTTAAACTTTTTCAAATAATAAGGAGAAAAAAAAGAAGAAACATATCTAAAAATAATTCACCTTTAATTCAAAATAAATTTACTTTTTGCATGATTAAGAAATATATTTATCAAGATATGAAAATTCAAACATAAGCTTTTGAGATATAAGGGATTAAAACAAGGAACCATGTCTAAAACATCTCACTTTTAATTCGAATAAATTTACTTTTTTTTAAGTAAGAAATATATTTATTAAGATATAAAAATTCAAATATAAACTTTTAAGATGTGAATGATCAAAATAAAGAAATATGTCTAAAAGTAACTTACCTTTAATTCAAAATAAATTTATTTTTTACATAAATAATAAATAATTTATATCATAAAAATATTATTATTACCATTAAAATCTTAGGGCCTATTCTCTTTACTATTTTCAACTCGTTTTGAGTTTTCAGTTTTTCAAAACACTGGAAACGCATTCTCTTTTCTGTTTTCAAAAAGTTGTTTTTGAGAACAAAAAAAAATTTGTTGTTTTGGGTGTTTTCAGTGAAAACATACTGAAAATAGCAAAACACGAAAAACACAATCAACCCCCCCTTCCCCCCCACCTACCCACCCGCTGCAGAGACCCAGACCTCTCATGTCTCTCTTCTCTTCTCCACTTTTTCCTCTCTTCTCTTCTAGCAGTCGACTGCCATTGCCATCGCTAAGCTTCTGGCCCGCCGTCTCCTTTCTCCTCTCTAAGCTTCTGGCCTACCACTGCCATCATCGTCACTGATCGTTTTCGCAACCACCACAGCGACCACCACTGTCGACCGCTCCCATCACAAACCCTCGGATCGCGATCGACGCTACTGCCCACCGTCGTTGATCACCCCCCATCTCCTTCCTCCTCTCTTCTCTTTTGGCCCACCACTACCCACCGCTATTGACCAAAACCCTAGCATTGGGCTCGCCACTGCCCACCGCCGTTGATCGCCCCCCCTCGGTCTCCTTCCTCCTCTTTTCGTTTCTTCCTGCTTGTTGTGGCTCCTTTATCTGCGATTTGATTTTTTTGTTATTTTATTTTATTTTTTTGTTGTATTTTATTTTAAATATTAAATTAAATATGTAATATAATTTTTTTGTATTAATTTTTTAAAAATATTTTTAAATTTTTGGATTATACCTGTGATAATGTTATGTTATTTTGTAATTTATAATTACTTTCTTTCATTTCTAAAATTAAATTATCATTTATCTCTTGAATTATAGTTTTATGTCTTTGAATTAAATTTATAATTTATTAATAAATGTTTATAATTTATTTTAAGTCAAATTTATTTAACAAAATATTATAAAATAAATTTTCTCAAAATTTTAAAGTAAACGTATTTTCCAGTTTTCTATTTTAAGAAATAATTTTTTAGAATGACAAAAAAAACACGTTTTTAAAAATTTCAAAACTGACACTCAAAATACAAAACTAACAATGAATTCAAAGTTCAAAACTCAAAACTGAAATACAAAGAGAACACCATCTTATTTTTGCTTAAATTTTACAATAATGATTACTTGAAGCTGCACCAATAGTTCTTCTCACACCCCTTCAACTCCTTTGATTTGGATTCATTTATGGCCAACCCAAAATCTCTAACATGGTACCCATGTCTGCGTCAAGAAGAATGAAAACCAATGGCTAGGGGTGTGCAATCGATTATAATTCAACCGAATCATATGCAATAATCGAATCGAACCAACCGACTAACCCCAACAAACCGAACTAACCGAAACCTAAATCGTGCTAACCGAATTGAACCTAAAATTGAACTGGTAACACAAAATAACCAAGAGATCGGCCTTGCTGTTGCTGCCGGCCACTTAGCTGGCCGGCGATTTCGATGATCGAAATCGATCATTGGATTCACTCAACCACGGTGACCGACATACCCAAAAATTAAAATGATTTAATGGTTAGATTTTAGTAGATCTAGGTTTCAAACTTTCTATGTAAAAGAGAAGTAACTGGAAAACTTACCAAAAAATCATCGGCGTCGTCTTCATCTTCTTCTTCTCCATCGATGATGGCGACAGATGGTGAAAGGAGAGAGAAGAGATGAAGACGAAGAGGTAAAGAGAAGAGATGAAAACACAGATCAATGTGGTAGTGCTTGATCTACGAAGCACCGAAGAGCCTTCATCTTCGTCTTCGTCTTCGCCATCGCCAAAAATGAAGACTTGATCCGAAAGGGGAACGAGCGTTCGTCTTCACCATTGCCAGATCTATGAAGACTTGATTAGAGTGGACTGGAAGGGAATACAAGCGAGGGGAAGAAAAGATGAAATGGCAAGATGCGAGAGAGAGATATTTAGAGAGAGAAGAACGAAGACAAGTGTAGAGGCCCATTGGGGTGTTACACCTGCGTAGGGGGGCAGCTAGTTCGGTTCGCCGAGGAGGGGGTGTGGCCGGTTCAGTTGGGTATTTGCTACACATCCACTTCAGTCCGATTTTTTGAGTATTTTTATCAAAATAACTGAACCGAACCGAATAACCGATTTTTAAAGAAAAAATAACTAAACGGAACCGCTCTTTTTGAAAAACCAAATCAAACCGATCGAACTTTTTGGTTCGGTTCGATTAGTTTGGTTTAACCGAACTTTTGCTCACCCCTACCTATGGCCATCACATCCATTTTCATAATAAATTATAATAACGCATGAAATATGAATATTTTAAATTATAAATTTTAAATATCTAACATTTAAAATTTCTTCATCCATACAAACTTAGTTTGACGTTACGAACTAGAAAATGGGTTGAAGTTATTTTAAATAATTTTTTTCTCTGTTTTGATTCATAATAAAATATTTTGCATTGAAGAATAATTTTCATATGAAAATGCACACACAAAAATATATGTATAATTTTTTTATTTTATACAAAATTAAGAAAAAACAGAACTAAGTATATATAATTTTCCTCTTCATTATTCTTTAGGATCATGAATTGGCTCAAGCTAGGGTTGCAAATGAGTTAAGCTATTCGCAAATGAATCAGTGTTCAGTTCGATAAAACTTCGTTCAAATTCGTTCATTTAGACAAACGAGTCGATCTTTAACTTAATAAAGCTCGACTTGTTAAAATTTCAAAACATATTCGATTAAAAACTCGTGACTACTAATAGATTTGATTAAAAGGTCATAAATATTCTCAATTAGAAGTTGACAAATAATTCGTGAATATTCTCATTTATAAACATATTAATATATTATTTAACATAATAATATCAAATTTTAAGTTATTATAATAATATAATTAAATTAAATATATTTAATTATTATATATATTATTTAATTATTTAAAAGCCTACCTTTCATTTATCACATATATATATATATTTACACATCTTTGCTTCTCTTGATAATATATATATATATATATATATATCGACGGAAGCTTCTCAAAGAAGCTTTGATAAAAGAGAAAAAAGGTAAAGCTTCCCCAAGGAAGCTTGTCATCCTTCTTCTTCTTCGTTTGCTGGAAATAGTAGCAAACAGGTCTCCAAAAATAACAGCGAGCAAGTGGCCTGGGTTGTATCGATGAGAAAAGCAGCAACATCCAGTGAAGCTTGCAGCACACGGTCAGAGAAGCAGCGTTGACAACTTCTTCGGCAACTGCGTCCGCAAGTGCTCTCGACGGACTTCTTCGGCAACAAAACTCCTAATCTCTCCAAATTATTACAATTTTTCTCTTTGCTCGAGCCTAGGCGCTCAACCTCTTCGATTAGCCAAGTTTTAAGGCTCAAGTCGAACTCGACCTCAAGCTCGAGTCTGAGCTCAACCAAACTTAACTTGACTCGATTCAATTGTAATTTTAATTTAAACTGAAGATTCAATTAGCCAAGCATTAAGGCTCAAGTCGAACTCGACCTCAAGCTCGAGTCAGAGTTCAACTAAATTTAACTTGACTCGATTCAATTGTAATTTTAATTTAAACTGAGGGAGTAAATGGGTGGGGGAAGTATTCTATTGTTTAAATTATAATAAAGGAATGAACCAATAAATAATTTGAACAATAAGTTTTCTATTGTTCCAATTATTTTTTATTAAAATAATATCCTTCTACAGAAAAGCCCCACTTCCATAGCAAAAGTCTAACGACTAGCCCTTAAAATGAAACCCCGAACAAAGACCCATGCATCACCAGCCACCCCACCAAATATTCTTTCAAATAAGGGTACATGAAATGTGAATATTTTAAATTATAAATTTCAAATAGCAACATTTAAAATTTTTTCATACATATAGACGGAGAGAGCGTATTGGGGCCAGGCAAGGCACAGGCACAGAATGGTAAATACGCTCACCTCGACCCTGGTTGGAAAATTATTGGCGATTGTTTAAATTTGACTCAACTTTGATTAAATAACTTTAAATCCTACTCAATCAAGACAGGACGTCTTCACAGGTTTAAGTACATAAAAAACTGTTAGATTTTTTTTTTTTAAATATTTACTCGCTAATATGATGTTTTTTCTTTTTATATTAACTTATCTAGCGCGTATAGAAGACTTAAATCTGAATCTCTATCTAATTTTATTTCTCAACATATTTAGTGACATGATTTTTTTTATTTTCTTTATTAATTACTCTACAAATATTAAGGGGCCACCCAATCAGGGTCGGCTTAAGGCATAGGCCACTATATCCATGCCTAGGGTTCCCAAAATGTTTTGGCCAATTTTAGGTTCAGGTAGTCGCCAACGATCGACCACCCAAGAAGAGGCGATGTCGGAGATAGGCCCAGTTAGAGGGGCCCTAAAAATATTTCGAGCCTAGGTTTAGGAATTAGGTGGCTGCTAGCGGTCAACCACTTAGAAGGAAGAGACAACGGAGACTGAAGGAGACGGCAATAGTTGCTAGTCGGTTCACCATTCGTGTAGATGCAGATGACGGCCGGAGAGAGAGAGAGAGAAGGGGGGTCGCCTCACCTACCTCTCGATCGTGCCATTGCCTGCTACCAACCACCAACTCTCGCTTGCTTCTAACTGCTGAATTGCCATGCCATCTCCTTCCCTCTTGTTACTTTACTGGCTAGGGCTTGCCGCCCCTAAATTAATTTTTACTTAAGGCCCCCATACACTTGAGCCTGTCCTAATTCCAATACGTGGTAAAAAAAAAAAAATTAGCTCCATGTTGATCTCTGGATAAAGTTGGAAAAATTCATCAACTTCTTTAAATTCACTTAGATGTCACTATTTCAATAATTATTGTATAAAAATTATTAAATTATAAAGAAAGTGAGATAAAAGAAGTAGAACACAGACCCCTCTCTCTTTACATGTGGACATGGCCCTTTTCTTTTGGGACATTTTCCTCTTCATTCTTTTAAGACTTTTAAGACATAAAGGGTGTAAATGGGGTTCACTCATCTTTTTCTCTTCTTTTTCTTACTATTATAAAATAAAGCCAACCAATTGTTATTTTCACTTGATAGAATACGTTCCAACAAAGTTTAAGATGGGACACTAGCCATTGGCAATGGATTCAAAAGAATCATAGTTGATTTATATTTTATTTTTTTATATTAAATTTAACTTAATTTAATAGATATTAGAAATATTTTTTAATTTAATTTATGTTATTTCTTATTTAAGAATTGTTTGCCCATTTAGAAACAAATTAAAAATCGATTTGAAGAAAAATAAGAATCCTAGGGTGTCAAGACTATGAATTCATCATGGCCACAGAGAAATTTTTGGGGTGAGTGGTGACATCTTCAGTCACTTCCTGGATGCTTGGACCCATAAATAATTTGAAGAATAAAATAAATACTGTTCTAATAACTTTTTATTAAAATAATATTATTCTATAGAAAATAACACAATAATTGCCTTTCTCTTTAACAATAATTGCATGAAAGGTGAATAATTGCCTTTCTCTTTGCAATAACTTTCATTGCCTTTCTCTGTGCAAGCCCACTTTAACAATAATTGTGCATAAAACGTGAATATTTTCAATTATAAATTTTAAATAATACAAACTTAGTTCGACGTTACGAATTAGAAAATAGGTTGAAGTCCAAGATATTTGAACTTTGAATCATTTTAGTCTATGTTTTAATTTATGATAAAATATTTTGTATTGAAGAATAATTTTCATATAAAAATGCACACACAAATATATATATTTTTTATATAAAATTAAAAAAAAGAACTGAGTATATATAATTTTTCTCTTCATCATTCTTTAGGACCATGAATTGGCTTGAGCTAGGGTCACAAATAGGTTGAACAGTTCACAAGTGACTCAGTATTCGACTTGATAAAAGTTCGTTCGTTAAGATAAAAGAGACGAGTTCGAGTCTAATTTTAAAATTTAATTTGTAAATGATCCGAACTTTAACTTAATAAAGCTCGGCTTGCTAAAGTTTTCGAATGTATTCGAGTAGAGATTCGTGAATACTAATTATAGCCTCAATTAAAAGTTCTTAAGTATTTTCGATTAGAAGTTCACAAGTAGTTCATGAATAATTTCGTTTATAAATATATTAATATATTATTTAACATAATATTATTAAATTTTAAATTATTATAATAATATAATTAAATTAAATATATTTAAAATTATTATATATATTAATTTAGTCATTTAAAAGCCTACCTTTTCATTTATTATATATATATATATATATTTTCATACATCTTTGCTTCTCGAGATATATACATAATGTAGCGCCCCACAAATTTTCTCAACTTTTATTTACAACAGCGAAAGGAATTTAATTATCACTACACATATTAGGGCTTCCTCATTTACGAGTTATCAATCAACCTAGTATAACAAATTATAATGTATGCACTCATGCCTACAACTCACTTCCAGAGATTTTTTCGACCGGGATTGTTCTGTACATATAGCCACCTAAAACCGACGCAACACCAGCCTGCTCCCGACATTAGCTTCCGCACTTGGAATGATGTTAAAATAAGGTGAACCATAAGACTTAGCAAGTATAATGGCAATAAATAAGGGGCGTGGCAAAAGACGAACACAAGACAACATTTCGATGGCCAGATATATATAAGATGTGGTTGTATCAATACATCACAACATGAGCTCGTGTCATACACTACCATGTCACACAACACAAATACATATGCTACCCATTACATCCATGTATGTTGTATACAACCATGCCATGTTGTGTCATAATTATGCCCCTATGCCATGTCGCAAGACACATTACACAAGATGCTATGCTTTACCACATTTGAGACCCACGTTGTGCTATAAGCTTTCACAACTACACAAATGTTGAAGCTACACACAAAAATGTGCCTTCCACAGCCAAACATGCATATATATATATATATATATATAAATGTACCATGACATACAACTTGCTCATACAACATGCATCAATGTGCACTTCATATGCCATATTCATACATAAAGATTCCATGTCAACACTACTGATTGTCATCCACCATTTTCCTGGTTTCAACCTAGGTGAGTCTGACGAGCTGTAGCTCCCTTGATTACCATTGAGTATTCCTCATCCTGGCTTCCACCTAGGTGAGTTTGACGAGTCGTAGCTCCCTCGGTTACCCACTGAGTATATAGAAAGTTGGATATCTTCGTCTTGAGGTCATGCCATCATGCAACATAATAAGTGTGCTATTGCAACATCAATATATCATGCACATGCAACAAATATGTGTTCACATCATGTCATTTCGACTAAACATGTTTCTTGTTTCCAATGTTTTTCATGTGGTATTCCCCACGTTATAGTTTACTTCATGTATGATACATGCTTATGATCATGAGATGCAAATGGCCCATAGGCTCACACAAGTCAATATGTTCAATAGCGATATAATCAATATCATATCTCACAACATTCATCGAACACACTGCCCTTTTTGGCGTAACACACTTCTATTCTATCTAGACGTCATCAATATAGCAATAGCAGTGCCCTCGCTCAAATGTCGAGGGGAAAAATACTGTCATGTAAAGTGTGACGATCCAGGAATTTTCTCAATTTTTAAATTACAACCAACTAATAACCCAAATACATGGGCTGGGGTTTTACCCCAAATTATACAACAATAGAAGCCAAATGAATATGAGACACACCACTTAGGGGCTTAATCACACACAACAACATCACAACTAATCAAATCAGACAAACCACAATATTAGAGCCCCTGATCACATTTAGCACCTCACGGATCTTTTTAGTCGGGATTGCCCAGTACACATAGCTATCTACGACTAACATGTCAAACGGCTAGCCACGGCATTAGCTTGCACACTTGGAATGATGATAAACACAAGATGAGCCACAAGGCTCAACAAGCATAACAAAAGAATATAGGTAAGGCTGGGCATAGATCCCCCACATTGAAGTGGATCCCACTAAATGCAGGTAAGACAAACCAAAACCAGAAGTAGCCATACTCGACATATGCCTCACTAGACAAAGATTAACTAGAAATAAACCACAATCAAGTACACCTCGCAACATAACAATAACAATGTTGGGGGTACATTCCTCACCCAGAATACACTCGTACAAAGTGTTCCATATTGTGTAATAGAGAATCCAGTACTACGCATAAATATAACAATGCACATAACAGTCCTTGGGGCCCACATAAGAAATGCACATTTTGGCACCCAAGTCCTAGCATACAAACCTGTCAAAGCCATAAACTGGCTAGCATTAAGCCCATGAGCCCGAGGCTCCCACAATGCGATCCACACGAGCCCAAGGCTCTCATAAGAATCACATATCGGAGTCCCTGAGTCATAGCAATCTGGAGCCCAGCTTCCACTCATAGCTATCAATGGTCAACTTCATACCACGATCAATAACCACATACTGGAGTTCCTGAATCATAGCTATCTGAAGCCCAGCTCCCACTCATAGCTATCGAGGGTCAACTCCATACCACAATCCATATCAAACAGTAACCATGCAATGCAATAGATAATAGATGTAGTGACTTTTGCAGCATTAACGTGATGACAAAGGTCCCATAAGCCAAGCATTAGGCCATGTTACGCCCACATAGGAACCCATATAGGCAAAATACTCTAAATGCACATGCTCACCTATCATACCCAGATCAGCACTCAACAGGCCAACTGGGTTATACCAATGTGCACACTTTCCCATATATACAAAGCATGACCCCCAATGAATGTAAGCCCAATCCCAAGCACTGTAATGTCATGTAATATGCCACATAATGGCAGGGCCGGTCGACAGTGACCTAGTACCGATCGACAATTTGTGACTAGGAACAACCAGTCGACAGCTGCCCTCGGCTCGATGACGGTTCATCCTAGTGTCACTAAATAGTCAACATGTTACCTCACTAGACGATACCTCACGCTGCCTATTATTATCAGTCACGCCTACAAGTAACCATAACCACATCATGATAGACACAACACCAAGGTTGGGTGTCCGGTGGTACTAGCTTGCTTGACCTGTCTATAGTCTATAGTAACAGCTGATAACTAATGGCCATACATCCAGCCATCGACTGCCACGACCCAACAGTCTATAGTTAGTAGCTTGTACCCCATACCCTATAACTCATATAGACATATCTTGAGACTTTCGGTTACAACAACTCAACTCGGAGGGCACCCACAACCACAACAAACTCACTAGGGACCTAACCCAAACCACTTTCGGCATCATTCCCAAGGTAGTAGAGGCGATAGAATACCCTGTAAGCACTTACCGAATTAAACCCCAAAAGCCTCCTATTTAATTTAATTTAACAAAATTCGCACAATAAATAACCATAATGTATATAAATAATTTCTAAGACCAAATTGGGCGAAGGAAGGAAATAAAATTCATAAATCAAAAAAGATTCACAAAGGGAGCAAAGAGCTTGCCTTAAATTAACTGATTTCGGTGTTTATATGCTTACACGCCACTAAATCACTACACGCTGCAAAATAGTTTAATTCAACCCAAAATTAATAAAATTACACCATAAATAAAATTCCAACCGTACAGATTTATTAATACATATTTCCCTACTTACCTGGCTAATTAAATCTCGATTAAATCACGTTTAATCTTGAATTATTCTTCCTTATTCACAGCCTCAACACCCCATTTCCTTCCTTCTCTGTGTTTCCTCCTCCCTCTATTTTGTTCAATTTCCTTCAATTCTTGCTACAAATTGCAGCTTAAAAGGAAAAATAAAATAGGGCTACCAGCGACTACCATGTGGTAGCCCAGATAGTGCCATCACCTTACCCAAAATGACATCGTTTTGGGCAAGGTTTTCGCTAAAAATTCAGCCAAAATTCCCTCCAACGCGCACAGGCTCCAAGCTTCGAACCTGCATCACTCGCCTAGCCTTCCTTGCGTTGCCTTCTACCTCAACCATAATATGCACCTAGCTAATTTTATTGTAATCCCAACACAGCTTCTGAAAATTACATGAAGACCTTATAACTTTCAAAAATTATCACATACACCCCACTTATTAATAACTCTCATACCCCCAGATTATCAATAATTAATTACCCACTTCCAGAATACAAAATAATTTAATATTTTCTTTGAACTCACAAATAATCAATAATCACCACGAATACAATAATTAATAATTATTAACTGTTCCAATTTTAAATTAGTAATTATTAGCTGCTCTCGATTAAATTAATAGTTATTAATTATTCCCGAATTACCAGGATGTTAAATAAAGTCAACTCATCTAATACACTAGAAAGCACATGAGTATCATGTCATGCATGCACACATAATTCCACATATTTTATGCAGTTGCCCATACCATTTGGCACACCCAGTTAATGCTACCCATCATGAAACCCATATTTTTATGATCCGAACACACTTGTGGCTTGAGGCTCTAGTCCAACACTTACAGGTCGGCATGTTATTATTTCACATGACTCTAGGGTCAGGTTATGAACCCCTACATCGGGTTGGCATCATTCCCAAGGAAATGAGGCGATGCAAAGCTCCGTGACAGTTAGATTTGAATATCTCAAAGAGCCTTATATTTAACTTAAAACCATCGTCAATAAACTCATCAACAACTCACAACTTATAAAAGGGTTATCGCGTGTATTTACAAATTTAATATTTGGAACCGAATCAAAGTAAGGGAGGGATTAGATTACACAAAACGACAGAGGCTCGCATAAGAAATAAAGAGCATGCCAAGAGGGTTTAGAACTTGCCTTTAAATAGCCAATTCCAACCTTTCCTGTGTTCCCGTTGCAAAGTAATATGTTTTTATAGTAGATAATGAGACTATGGCCCGAAATATTAAATCATGGCCTAAAACTTACATCCAATCAGTAGAAAATTCTTAATATCTATTTTCTCACATACTTGGCTTTTTTAAACTTCAATTATGCAATTTTCCCCTTGAATTTCCTTGGATTTTCTTCCCTCCTATTGTTGTTTGTTGTTGCCTTCTTCTTCCAATTTTTCTACTTCTTTTACCCTCTGAATTGGTAGAGAAACAACTCAATTCATAAAGCAATTGGGAGTAAAATAGATAGCTGAGAAGTGGCCACTAGAGCAACCAATGCCTCCCCAAAACGACGTCATTTTGGGGATGGCTTTGTTGGAAAAATCCAGCATTTTTCCTAGCCTCGTGCGCGTGTACCTGTAATATCTAACCCGTGTCTCCCTGGCTGGCCTTCTCGTCGGTATACCGCCCACACTACACACCTCCTTCAACATATATAGGCTTCCAATTAAATTTAAAGTGACTTTACGACCACTTCCGAGAATTGCACCTTAGCTCCAAAATTTCCAAAAATAGTCACTCATGCCCCATTTCAATAACTTCACTTACACATTTTAACTTCCCATAATCTATCAATTACACCCCTTTCCATACATACGATAAATTCTTAAATAAAATATCACATATTTGCAATTCCATAAATACCCTCAAATAAAATAATTACTTATCTTAATTTTCTAACTCATTATTTGGCATTCCATTCCATAAAACTACAAATTGACGTGCCATGTCGTCATTTTCCAGTAACCCATCGACCCTAAATATCCTTGATGAGCTACCAAGAATCCCTCAATTAGATTCCTTAAAACCATAAACCCTCGATAAATTATTTTCAACACCCAAAATTACATATTATTATTTCCTCAAAATGTCAGGATGTTACAGGAGATGCAATGGGTTTCTTGGAGTTGGAGATGGAGAGTGGCAGAATGGGTTTCTTGGAGATGGAGATGTAACGATGATATGTGCATATATATGTAATCTTTACTTTAATTTTGCAGACCTAGGGGGGGACCTTTTTTCCTGGGGTTTCCACTCTAAGCTCATTTTTACTTTTCCAGTTAAAAAGATACCATTTACACATATTATTGTATTGGCTTTTGATTCCATTTTGGGTAAAATAAACTCTGATCGTGTGGGGCCCTAACGTGAGTAACAAAGGAGTGTGAAAGAAAGAAGCTTTACAGCCAACAACAACAACAACAACTTGAATGGGTTGTTGGGGTAGTTGAAGAAGAAGAAGAAGAAGAAGAAGAAGAAGAAGAAGAAGAAGAAGAAGAAATAGGCCACAAAGTTAATAATAAGCTTTTAGGATTTCAAAAAGATAGATCACAGTCGAAGGATTTGTCCCAAACAACACTAAAAGCAAAACAGGATCCTAGCAAAAAGCAGCCAAAGACAAAAGGCCTTGGATCTGTCCTCCTAAATGAGTAAATTAAGATGATGACTTGGGTTAGGGACATACTAGATCCATCTTGATGACTTGGATTAGGCTCATTCCAACCAAGCTATTCTACTCGGCAAGTTAAATAATAGAGAGCCAAACACAGATTTCTTCCTCCAACGCAGCTCGCCATCACCAATTTCTCTCACTAAAAATTTGGCAAAAACTGAAAACCCTCTCCACATGTGGCGATTGAAGTTGTTGGAGCCATCCTCATCATTTCTACCCCCACAATAGCCATCAACGTTGGAAGAGGCTTGACAAGATGCGGTGAAGACAAAATTGGTTGGAGAAGACCACCAAATTTGGCGACGACCACTAGATTCAGTGGTGGCAGCGACCAATGGAGGCTGTGGTGACCAGCAGAAGTGCCATCGACGGCGGCAAGTAGAATGAGCGGGGGCACTCCTATCAGTGAAAGAGTGCACCGGGACGCAAATGTGCTTTGGGTACAACCACCGCTGGCCGTGACCGCTGCCACTGGGATCCCTCTTTTTGGGCCGACCACGCTCGGGCACAGGGGGCCAAGTTTTGCCCCTCTCCCAGGGGACGGGCATGGCGGGTGCTTGCGTAACTTACTGTTCATAGTTTTTCACAAATTGGTTTGTGATTTTGTAGAATTTTTTATTTATTTGTGTATTGGATGAGTGATATTGTGTAATTTTGTTTTTGGTTATTAATTTGTGTTTTGGATTATTGATTTTGTGCATGTCCATATTTGATTATTGATTTTGTGTATGTGTGGTAGTTGATTATTTTGTATATTTTATTATTAATTTTTGCATTTGATTATTAATTTTGCATATGCGTGTATTTGATTATTGATTATGTATATGTGTGTATCTAATTATTTTGTGTACTTGATTATTGATTTGTGTATAGTAGTGAAAAACATATGTAAGGTAAAATAAATAGAATTAAATTTTATTAATAAATAAATGAAATAAAAAGTCAAATAGAGAAGAAAATGGGGAGTATGGTTGGAGCAGACACAGTTTTCAAGGCAAAGTCATAATAGAAAATGAATTGTTTATAATATAATAAGGAGTAGAATTGGAAGCACAGTTGGAGTCTGCCTTAGGGACCATTCAAGCTTGAGGTCGAGTTTGACTCATGCCTTAAAGCATGACTCAGGCAATGAGAAAAACTATAATAACATGGAGAGATTAGGAGTTCTATCATATATGGGATGGGTCACGAATGTGGAGGATGGGTGAATTGACTGGTTTTTTGTTTTATTTTTTTAAAATTATGGAAAGAAGTTGATGGGGATAATTTTGATGAGGTGTAGTGCTGATGAGGCAAAGTTAACACCTCTTTTAAAGACAGTTAAGTCAGGGATGAAAAATGCACAAAAATACTTGGTGTAGGGATGAACAGTGAGTACAAAATACTTGAGGTCCTTAAAGCCATTTTTTTTATTAGTCTAGGGACAAAATAATGCATTAAGCCTCCTTATTTATTGCCGTTATAGTTGTTAAGCCTTGTGGCTCACCATGTTTTAACATCAATCTAGGTGTGGAAGCTGATGTTAGGAGCGAGCTAGTGCTGCGTGTAATACCCTAGAACTTTGGGTTAATTGAGAAATAAGAATTTTATTAGAAAAATGGATTTGAGGGAAAATAGGTATCAGAATAGCCTAATAAAGTAACCCAATCGACGGCAAGGAGTACCCTGGTGCCGAGATGCCTAAAGAAAATGATATGGTAGTGTCGAGTATTTCGAGGAATGATTTATGGCATCGAAAGAAAATGGATCAAAAATAGATTTCGGTGCAGCTAAAGTACAGTTATGGGATAGACTGTAAAATCGAATAGTTGTAGGAGGCTCTTGAAAAGATAACAGAAACCTCATGAAGTTTCGATTCATCGAGTAAAGCAACCCTTCAGTGGTTTTTTGAAGAAACAAATAGGTTTGCGGTCAAAACAAATATTTGGGCTTAAGTACAATTTTTTGAATTCACCGAAGGGAGGTCGAGATGGTGATTTTTCAAAATCTTCAAGGGTGACATGGAAGTTTTAGGATTTGAGGGATGTAATGGCAATTATGGAATGTTCAAGGGCTTTCTAAAAATAGGCCAAAACATAAGAGACAAAATTAGGTGGGGTAAAAAGTGTAATTTTTCAAAGTGAAAGGAAGAAGGAAGCTGCCATAGTCGACCAGCCTTATCTGATCGTCGACCAGCGCCTATCGACCATGGGGAATCGAGAAAATGGGTCGGGGATACATCAGAGTCGGGTCTGGGCCGACAAGGGAGCTTGAGTTGGCCGGATTTGGAAGCTTTATGACTAAGTTCTTGGTCGAATTTCGAAAACAACAAAATTCATCATTACAGTTGATTTTTGCAGCAATTAGGTCAATCCAAGGGCGGTATAAGCCTCAAAGGGGTCCGTTTAAGCAGCCTTGAGCTTTTGGAAGCTCAGGTTGCCTATAAATAGCAATGGCCGAATGCCTTTGAAAAATTAATTTGTTAGATCTGTAAGTTTGTGAACAAATTGGGAGAATCGGATAAGGGGCTTTTGTTGCCAATGTCCAGAGGAGCAATTCTGAAAATTTTGAGCCATTTTGGTTAAGAGTTGAGGGAGATCCGAAGCCTTATCAAAAAAATAAGCTTTGCCGAAAATGAGCTTGAGCAGTCTAAAAATGGCTTCATTCTAGGATTTTGAGCTATTATCTGGTAGATGGAAAAAAGGGGAAGCCGCAGGTTCAAACGGGAGGTCCAACGGAGTTCGGATGAAGAAGTTATGGAAACAAAACCCGACCAGCCTCGTTTTGCATGAAAACACATCATCCGGGTAAGTTCAGTAATTTTCTCTTGAAGTTCTTAGGTTATTATGATTTTTTGTGAAGAAAAATTGGAGAAAATAGTTTTGGAGATATTTATTTGGAATTTTAGAGGCAAGAATGGGAGAAAAATGAAGAAAATGAAGAAATTGTGAGAAAAATAGGTTTTTGATGATTATATGTTGATTTGGGTGCCTTGAGGATTAAAGTGATGTGATTTGTGAAAATTTTGAGTTTGGCACGAAAATTGAGGTCGGGCACACAAACCAAGACAATGCACATTTTTCAACGTACCCTGAATTTTGTTAAAGGTGAGAGTTCTAACCCCCCCCCAAAAAAAATGGTTTGATTCTATCTTAAACTTGATTTGATCCATGCAAATGGTTTTGTTGCATGTGAATGGTTTAAACCTGTGATGGTTGGTTTCATTGGGTTTATCACGAAATGTTTTATGCATATGCATTGAATTTTGTACGATAAATTATGTACATGAAACGTTGTTTTATGCATCGAATTATGTTTTGTGGCATTGGTTTGTTTTTATGGGATGTCGACCTGGGACATTGCCCCGATAGTGTAGTCGTGATTCCCCAAGGGTACTGATGAAAACGATGGGTGTTCCATATCGGGCTAGGTGGCGAGGGAAGTTACACTAGAGTGACGGGTTGTATATATAGGATGGGATGTTAACTTATGATATGGCACTTGAAGTGACAACACTAGGGAAGCGTGCCAAGGGAAAATACCCATTTTTCACTTGGGATGAGAGGGACACCACCCTTGTGAATCGACAAATGGCAGGGCTGAGAGTGAACACCAACCCGAACCAGCTTAAGTGGCGAGGCTGCAAGTGGACACCACCCCATGAGGCCTTTGAGCAGTAGTATTGTTTCTGAGGTGGACGTGGATTCCCAAGATGGTGTTCATCATCATTTGATCAGGATCTGTGTTAACGTGCTCCAAAAGCTTCTAAGTGGGAACGTAATGATGAAGAGGTGATTCCCGGGTTCATGCATTGACATTGCTCCCTCTTAAGCTAGGACTATGTTTTGCCAATGTGTTGATGTGGTTGTGTTTCCTTTAGAGAGATTGTATTTTCCTCGGTTAGGGTTAAGTGTTGTGTGGGATTCTGTTGGGTTGGGATTTGTCATGATTTTCTATTGTTTCATGTCTTGCATACATTCATGAAAATGTTTTTGAATTCTCACTTAGATGATTCAACATCTAATTTTTGGACTTTGTCCCTGGAATATTCAATGCTCCAGGTGAAGCTAGCAGTGCAAAAGGGAAAGGAATTGTCGAGGATTGACGGCAACTTATAGGTGGATCGTAATATGTATTTGGATTATATGCTTTTCATTTTGATGATGTCATGTTAAACGATGGTACAGTGTTGGTATTATGAAGGAAATGATTTCGATTATGTACCATATCAGATTCGATCTAACTTCCGCATTTGTGATGATATTACCTGTCTTAGGTTAATGGTTTTAGTTTGATGTGCTGAGAAGGTAATCGGGATTTTCGGAGAAATTATGAATTTAAGTGAGGTGTACACTACAAGAAAAATAGAATTTAGTGACGAAAAAATCTGTCGCTAAAAAATTTAGCGATGGGAAGATTCTCGTCGCTAAAAATGACATCGCTAAATTTCAGCGACAGGAAAAATCAGTGACGAAAATTTTCGTCGCTAATTTAAAAATAAAAAATAATTTTTTTTAAAAAAATTAAATATTATTTTAGCGACGAAAAAAGTTCTGTCGCTAAATAGCGACGAAAAACTTTTCGTCGCTAATCAGCGACTGAACTGTTTCCTTTAAAAAAGAATTATAGCCCGCTCTGGAAGGTCGCGTGCGTTGCCTTGCAATGCCACGTGGTGCTGCCTTGAGCCGCCACGTGGCGCCCTGGGATAATTTCTCAGTGCACTCATTTCTTCCTTTCCTCAGTTTCGATCCCTAGTCATCCGTGCGCGCGTGAGCACGCGAACCGTTCGAGCTGCGAGCTTCCTTGTCATTTACACTGCATATATGAAATATATACTATAGTTACCTATTAGCCATTTTAATTTTATTTTGAATTAAGTTTATAAATTTTAAATTCATAAATTAATACTTATAAAAATAAATATTGTAAATTTTAACTCAACTAATATACCACTTAAATATTGTAATTAATTTATCTCTTAAATATTTATGTTTTATTTGATTAAAAATTAGTTTAATACATATTTGTTATTATAAATTTTACAATATCATATCAATTTACATATTTGGTTTGTAAATAAAATACATAAAATATACATTTAATACATTTTAATATTTATTTAATCTTTGTTTAATACATAATTAATAAATTTTATTTTTTAATTTATTTTTTTCATTTGTAACTACTGGCTAAATTTTTTATTATTAATTTAATTTTTTTAATTATTTAGCGATTTTATATTTAATTTAAATTTAAGTTTTTATTATTTATTTAATTTTTTTATTAATTAGTGACGGAATATCCCGTTGCTAAATATATTTTATTTAATTAAATAAAAATAAAAAATTTATCGATTGGATTAGTCCCATTACAAAAAAATAAAAATAAATTAAATAAAAAATAAAAAAATTAGCGATAGTATGGACTCCGTAGTTAAGAAATAAAAATAAATTAATTAAAAAATAAAAAAATTAGCGACAAGATTAGTCATGCCGCAAAAAAATAAAAATAAATTAAATAAAAAATAAAAAATTTAGCGACGATATGGTCCCCATCACTAAAAAATAAAAATGAATTAATTAAAAAATACAAAATTTAGCGACAGGGGAGCCCCAGTCGTTAAAAAATAAACATAAAAAACATAAAAATCCAAAATTCAGTGACGGGGCAACCCCCGTCGCTAAAAAATAAAAATAAATTAATTAAAAAATACAAAATTTAGGGACGGGGAAGCCCCCGTCGCTAAAAAATAAAAATAAAAAAATAAAAATAAAAAATTTAGCGATGGGGTTGCCCCGTCGCTAAAAAATAAAAAATAAATTAAATTAAAATGCAAATTTTAGAGATGGGTTGATCCATGGCTAAAAAATAAAAAAGAAATTAAATTTTTTTAATTATTTAGTGACTGAAGATTCTGTCACTAATTCCGTTGCTAAATTTTTAAAAAAATAAAAAATTTGGCGACGGAAGATTCCGTCGCAAATCCAAATTTTCGTCTCTAATTAGTGACGAAAAATTTTCGTCGCTAAATCTGTCACTAAATTACGGATTTTTTGTAGTGGTAGTTGAAGTGCATGTTTAGGAAAGTTCTGTCTAAGGGAAGACTTTGTATTTAAGTGTCTCTTTGTGACCCACCTCTCTTTCTTGAGAACTTACATGGTGTACTATTCAGGTATATTATATATTTGTGAAAAAATATATCCCCGAAATCCTTGATGATGTTGAGTTATTTATTCCGCATTAACGCCCATCGAATGAAGCGGGGTGTTCCATCATGTTAGTCTTAGGTGGCTATTTGTACAAAACAATCCCGGCCAAAAAGAGCTCTAGAAGTGAGTTGTAAGCATGAGTGCAAACATTGTAATTTGTTATACTAGGTTGATTGATCCTCGACACCTCACATCTCTCGCCGCTTTAGTTGTCGCCTCGCCTCTCGCTTTTAACTGCTGTTGCATCCTCCACTCTTGTTGCCAACTGAGCCTGAGCTTAGACTACGTTAACCGAGCTTGAGCCTGAGGTCAGATTTGTCAAGCCGAGCTGAGCTTAGCAAAGCTCGGTTCGACTAGGCTCGATTGCAACCCTAAGTTCTTTAAATTCACTTAAATGTCAGTATTTAATTAGTTAATTGATAAAAATTGCCAAATTATGGAGAGAGTGAGATAAAAGAAATGGAACACAAGCATCTCTGTCTTTACACTGGCCATTTTCTTTTGGAACATTTTCCTTTTCCTTTTTTTTTTTTTGAAGATTTTAAGACTTAAGGGAGTAAATGGGGTCCACTCATCTTTTTCTTCATTTTCCTACCATTATAAAATAAAGCCAACCAATTTTTATATGTACTTGATAGAATAGGTTCCAACTAAGTTAGAGGGACACTAGCCATTTGGATTCAAATGAACCATAGTTGATTTATATTTTATTTTTATTTCATATTAAATTTAACTTAATTTAATAGATATTAGGAATATCTTTAACTTAATTTAATTTATGTTATTTCTTATTTAAGAAGTGTTTATCCCATTTTAGGAAATTTTAAAAACTGATTTGAAGAAAAATAAAATTCATAGGGCGTCAAGGCTAAATATCCATAATTCAAGATATATAGTTAGTTTACTTAATATCGTTAGTAATAGAGGGGTATTATAGTCACAGTTAATTTACTTGTAATTAGTAACGGAGAGATACGTAACTTGTAATGATCTAAAATTTACCTCAATTTATTTTTAAATACGCTCTGATACCAAACTATAAGACCCCTCACCCGGGAGCCCCAAACAACACCAGGACCAGATGAGAGTCTCACAAAGAGAGACAAAATGGAGATAGCCTACTCAAGCAAGCCACATGACATAGTAATTTAGCGCAGTGAAAACACGATGCGTATTCATATGGGTAACACTAGTGTTGTTTTTACACACAAAAGAAAGTCAAAACGAAAACCTTGGCACCCTAGAGAATACAAACTCCTCAGGACTCAAACGGCTAAGACTGCCCTGTACACCAATTACCCAGCTAGCTCAAACCCCGTTACCTTCGCCCTTAATCTTGGCTTTTCCTTTCCATGGAATGATACAAGAAAATGTGAGCCACAAGGCCAACAAGCATAATAGAATAAAGAGAGGCATGAATATGAGGAATATCAAAAAGTACTAGGCCACAGGAAATATAAAATATCCCCACACACACATATATGAACAAGAGTAGTCGTGCAATCATTTTCACCCATAGTTATGTGACAGTATGCACCCATAACATGCCCCTAATATGCTTTTCATAAATCATGTTTTAAAAAAAAAAATTCCATTTCAGAATCATATTCAAAAGGGTCGAAGCCCTCTAAGAGTCTGGCGTTCTACCTGCTCACAATTTATAAGATATAATATATCCCCGTAGATCCCGTCTGCCACATATGGAAAGGGTCAAAGCCCACAACGAGTCCGACGTTCTTCCCACTCGAGATTTGCAGAATATATCCCTGTAGAACTAGTCTACCGCGCGCATCGAGTACCATATTCTTTTAAAAACTATTTCATGAGTATGCATATGCACAATGGCTCCCAAATCCCTATGCATCTAACTCTTCATGCTCAACATGCATCAGGCCACAACGAGATCACAACCACACCTAATATGCATGGGACACACACAAAGATCACAAAACATAGAGCAAGGTGGTAAACTCATAACCAATCAGTTTTGGGGGTGTTACAATACCTTGCATAAATCTAATCCTAGCCAACAAACATCATTCCCAAAGAATTATAGGGTAAATAAGGCCTATTTATACTCCCAAAAGGGATTTCAAGCCAAAGTCAATAAATTAGAACTAAAATTATGATGTGTTTCAACAAACTTAAGAATTCACAAGGAACTTGCAAAAGGAGTTTAAAGATTGAGATTTTACATCCGAAAAATAAAGGAACTAAAAGCTTGCAAGAGGGTTAAGAGCTTGCCCTAGATGTTCCTCTTTAAACTCTTAAAAATATCTAGAAAGCCAATGCTATGGCTCCACGCTCCTTTAATAAAATCCAACATAATAAATCGTAAGAATTACTTAAGTCTAACATTACCTCAAATACCCTTAATTTAATTCTAGCTATTTTTGTACTTACTTGGCACACGTTGTCCAATATTCCTCCAATTTGCCCCTCATTTTCCTTTTTCACGTTGCCATTTGCTCCAAATTTCTTATCCTGATTGTTAGCTATTTGGGGAGGGGGGGGGGAGGGGAATTGGCTATGAGAATGGCCGAAATTGGCCTTGAAAAGAGAAAAAATTGAAGTAGCTTGGCAGCTAAGGCAGTGGAATAGTCGAGTACGTGCCACGTGGCGCCACCAATGGCTATACATGGCTATCACACAGCCTCTCTGAAACGACATCGTTTTGATGCCTTTTTCCCTTGCTAGCACGTATGGCCGCGAATCGAACCTGCGACCTCAAGCCCCTTCTTGCACGCGCGTACCTCTAGCGTTGCATGCCTCCTCACTTAATATTATGCACATTTTTATTTTAAGGTTATCCACCACCAATTTTTGATAATTCCACTTAAATCCCAAAAATTTCACAAACTACTAGTTACACGCCTTTTCATAAATATAATAAATTCTAATTTTTCCTTAAAATTCCTTAAACCCACCAATTCTCAAATAATCATAAATAATCACCTTCTTTTAACAAAATACCACATATTTTATATTTGAACTATTCTAGTTCCTATTTCTCGAATTTACGCTTTCACCCTAAAATTTCCATAATCTACCAATCATGCTCCACTTTAGAATATATTAAATACACTATCTTTGATAAAATTCCTCGAACCCCCTAATTATCCATAAATTATAATAAATCACCTTAATTATACAAATTACTAATTATTATTCCTTCCCACTAAGTTCCCTTAAACCCTCACACAAATCATGAAATCACGAATAAACGGGTTATTATAAATCTCTTTCCCCGCTTATTCTCTTCTTAAAATTTTTGGGGTGTTAACTAATTGAGAAAAGTTTAAAGATTAATTAAATAAAATATAAATTTAAGAAAATAATTAAACAAAAGACAAAATTCAAGAGATGTACAGGTTAATTTAATTATCTTAGACAATCCAACTTGCCCATTGAAAGTGTTTTTTAAATTAAAAATATATAATCCAATTCAAAACAATTCATAAATGCATAAATTAAATACCCCATCGATGTTAGATTAGTAACATTTTTTTTATAAAAATTATTTAACTATGTAAACAACATTTTTGTTTAATGTTTCAAGCATTAATAATTAAAAAAATAAAATATAGCTATTGGAATCAAAGTTTGTGTCTGTTGCTGTAAATTTTTTTTTGTTGTCGCTTGGTAGAAGTACTTGCATTCCTCTCTTTAGTGGCGGTCCTTTTCAAACCGCCAAAAGCTCAATGGGCATCTCATCATCACCGTGTTTGATCATCCTATAACTATGCCTTAACAATCCAAATCTAGGTCTCTGTTGGCTGTATTGTCTTTATTCTTTTGACTCTTGACCAGTTGCTTTGTGGTAGTTTACTGATATGTTAAGCCCATGGTACTTGTGTTTTTGGGATGAAAGGTGTATCTGTGTTGATGTTACAAACTTTGTTGCAACCTAAAAATAAACTCTTAAGCCATACATTTTAATGCAATAATATTTGATTGAAAATCCAACCATATGTAGCTAACTTGTTATAATTATTCTAATAATTATCAATCCATTCAAACAATATAATAATTTGAGACAATGTTACAAGGCAATAATAGCATTCATGTATTTCACATAACACTCTTTCATTTTAGAAAATTTTCAAAGGTCCATCTATTTAGAAAATACTTATAACTCAAATGTAATTTGATTCATAGCTAGTAGTCAATAATTAAAAGATGCTTAAGTATCTAGGACAGAGTAAAAAAAAAAAACAATTAGCACAAATGTCATTCTCTCTTGGTGGTAACATGTAATAACTACTGAATTTTTATCATTATAAGGTTAGTGGAAAATGTGTTGGAAGTCACACTAAAGCATAATTTCCCTTCTAGAGCCCTTGAGAAATGTCCCTGATTATATTCAATTCACGAACAACATTACTTATGTCCAACCTATCTTGGGGTGACTCCATGGAACATGCCACTCCAATCTTGATCATACAAATCAAGCATCACTTTTGCTACAAACATTTTTTGGGTAGGTGGTTGCCCTCCTCTTCTTGTTGCTAGTCGAGGCAACCATTTCTTCTGCATCATTGTACATAAGTTTTGGATCCACAATGTCCTTCACATGGTTGGGTATGGCCATCTTGGCAAAGGTGTAGAGATTGAGACATGCCTGAAACATCGATTCAGTTGGCCTCTTACCTGTTATCATCTCCAATAGAAAGATCCTAAAGCTTTCGACATCCCCGGTCCTTGAGACCTCACTTCCAAGCCCATATTATGTAGGTTTTCAAAATAAATCATCAACTATTAGGGCTTACTGTTTCATTATTGATATGGATTTTCTTATGTTTCAATAGTAGAAAAATTCATTTTTCTGCATTATTTGGGTGAGATCTATGTGTCATGCTTGGTAAAATAGTAATCAAATGAAAAATAACAAATTGTAATGATTTCCTGGAGCTATATAGCCAATGGTTCCTTTCACGCCCACTGAACAACTTTGATTTGGATTCATTTTTGACATTAACCTGGCTAACCCAAAATCTCCAACATGGGCAACCATGTTTGTGTCAAGAATAATGTTGCTTGGCTTTAGGTCATAGTGAATAATTGGTGTGTGCCAGTGGCGATGTAGATACGCTAGTGCATAAGCCACATCAATAGCTATGTTTATTCTTTGTAGAAGATTATATCCTATGGCTTGATTGTCTTGATGATCTTCTGTTTCTGGGTTTGGATGCAACCACCTCTCCAAACTACCCCGAGGCATGAACTCATAAAATATAGCTTTGAAGTCATTGCCTTGAAAATCAACACTTGAACAAGAAGTTAAAATCTTGATTAGATTTCTGTGTCGAATTCTTCCCAAGGCTTCGCACTCAGCTATGAAGCTATTGGAGACCCCTTGACGTTGAAAGTTAAGCACTTTGACTGCAACAGTTGTTTCCCCAAATATTTCTTTGTATACAGAGCTAGAACTGCCCATTCCAATCAAGTTTGTTGAAGATAAGCCTTCAATCGCTTTGAAGAGGCTGTTGTATGATATTCTATCGAATGCATTCATCGATGACGAATTGAAAGTTAAATCTTTGTTTTTTTTCTTGGAGCAAGAAAATAATGTCGATGATACCACAACAACTACAATCGCCACAGATGGGAAAGAGATCAACAAGATGATTCTAAGAGACGTTTGATGTTTCTTCGATTGTTTCATGCTGCATGTTGGCAGGTGTAATTCAGGTACTTCTCCACAAAGTCTGGGATTCCCCATGACTAATATCACAGTTACATTTGAGAAAACTCCTTCGATTGGAACTTCACCCTCAAAATAGTTGAAAGATAAATTTAGATTGTTCAAAGAGAATTTTGCCAGGTACTTTGGGATTTGGGCAAACAAATTGTTTCTAGAAAGATCCAAATTCGAAAGACCTTTAAGGGACTGCAACAATGAAGGTATAGATCCTTTAAAGGAGTTTCCCTATAGGAAGAAGGCCACAAGACTATTGCAACTACCAAGCGTGGTTGGAAGCTCACCAGACAAGTAATTTTCAGATACATCCATCTCTCCCAAATTTTTCAGATTGCTAACTTCTAAGGATAGGTTCCCAGAGAAATCATTCCCTGCTAAGTTGAGTGAAGTTGAAAGAGTTGAAATGCCAAAGAGTTTTCTAGGAATGGTTCCTGTCAGGTTATTAAAAGAAAGATTTAGCAATAACAATCGTTGGTAGTTTCCAAGGGTCACAGGAAAGTTTCCTTGCAATTTGTTTTCTTCGAAGTAAAAATGGATCAAGGATGAGATGTTTCCTATTGTATTGGGAATATCTCCTTCTAGCAAGTTGGAATTAAGATATAGTTCCAGTAGGTTTTGAAGATTACCAACACTATAGGGAATTCTTCTTGTGAATTCATTGTTACCCAAGTATAACATAATTAGTCCTTCTAGATGGCTTATTTCGAAAGGGATCTCTCCATATATATGGTTTAGTTGAAAGACTAAGACAGATATTGTGGCTATGAGGTTCCTGATGCTCTTTCTCAAGGATCATTTTAGTTGGTTTGATTGAACACCCAAGTATTGCAAATTTGTGCAGTTGACCAAAGATGGAATAAAATCCATTTCGTCAGGCTCTCCAGTTCCCAATTTATTGTCGCCTAAGCTTAAATATTTGAGTCGAGGCAAGAGTTTGAGATCAGTTGATATTTTCCCACTAAAATGGTTACTGGCCAAATCGAGAAAATATATATTTGAAAAGTTGGGTAGTGATATAGGTAGGGGTCTTGTGAGATGGTTATCACCGAGCCCTAGAAGTTCATTTCATTCATAAAAGTGTTTACAACAAAAGTACATGAAATGAGATAACAAAAAGTTACATAAAGTAAAAATCTATCCTACTGGCGATGGAGGAGACACTTCGGGCTACTTGAGGGCTATACTAGAAGTCCCAAGCTAATCTACCACAAGTCCTTCCTCGTGAGGCTCTAGAACAGTGGTGTCCAAATACTATAAAGCCTCGATGATCTCCAAGTCAACATTGGACTCCTGCACATATGGACTCCATGACTCAAAAAGATTGGTTAAGTCATCCACAAGTGAGGATTCAAATATTCCTCAAGATCCTGAGGATCCAAATTGTACTGCCGCTAGTTAGGTACCATGAGGGAAGCAACCTTAGGAGCATAAACTAGCTCAAGATAAGACTCACTAGGACATTTGGTTTCAAACAATTGTCAATGTAAAACTCGTACTTGTGAATCTCGTTGCATAGGCTTCTTTAGGCCTATAATAGTCCCAAGAAAGCTTATATTCCTTTACAGACTCTGAGTGAATGGTTCTCACATCCTTCTTTTGTAGCTCGCACACACTTAATATCTTAAAGATGTATTTGGAAGTATGAGCTTTGAGCTTGGGCTTGCTCTAGATTTGTCACCATTAGGTTGTGTTCTTGAGTTAGAGTGACAAAGAAGCTTAAGCCTCATCCAATGCTTGCTGCTACTCTTTCTTTACTTGCCTTATTCTATTGTGTTCATCTTATAAGGAATGATTCTTTATTTTGAGCTGTTAAATTTCTACCTCAAGGCCTTGAACTCGACCTTGGAGGTGTCGGTGCTCCTACTATCATCCTTCAACCTCGTTGACCTGCCTTGTGGCTTCAACACAGGTACATGTGAGGCGCTCATGATTATTAGTATTCGCGACAACCATTGCTTGCACGTGTTAGTGTATCCCTTATATCTTAAGTGTTAAGTTGTACTTGATACACTAAGATATGATATTGTTAGTGTATGGATTACAACTTAAGTGTTAAGTTGTACATGATACAATAAGGTCTAATATATTATGAGTAATATATCTATTTTTTTCATGTTCATGATATTCAATTGGCATACCTTTTTCATTTATATTTAATTATATAGGATGCTCTTTATAGAAAAGAATTAAAGTGTGACTTTAATTGTAAGATCTTTGATACATATACGAGTATACCTTAGAATGTCCTTGGTCAAAATTGTAATTGATATGGGACATCAATGACACAAAGAGATTGGTGTGTGTGTGTTATGTCGTCACCTTAGGGAAGGTGGCAGTTGATCTTATAGACTGTGGCCATTGGATGCCTAAACTAGTACATGAGTGCTTGTTGGAGAACAAGTTCACTGGATAGTGACCCAACTTAAGGATTCCTTATGGATCTTGCAAGAATATCTAAGGAAACCTCTTATGGTGGTTGTACAAGTGATCATTTGACTTGAGATCACCATAGTGCCTTGCTTGTGGATTCATATACTTTAACACTATTATGAAAGCATCTCAATAAAGGGTGTGAGTGTAGTAGTGATTGGGTATGCCATGAAGCATGAGAATGTTGTGAGTGGTCAAGATAGGATTCATCGACCCTAGTTAAGGGTAGATATGTCTCATGGGACCTTTGGTGAGAGATGACTTGAAGTATGTGGCCACAGTTGGATGTTGATCCAAAGAAAGTCATCATTTCAGGAGACCAAAGAATATTATGATCAATCTGAAAAGGATTGACACTTGTTCCATATCATTGTTTGATTGAGACACTTTAAACCAATGAAGGGATTGAATTGCACCACTGTAAGGTAATGATCACAACCTGATCATTCTACTAATTGGGGGTCATGATGGGTTGCTAGACTCCACTGTTGGTTAGGGCCTTTGAGAAAGGTCATTACTAACATAAGTAGAAGCCTCTATTTGGACTCATTTATCCTCTATGTGCTTCCCTTTCTCATTGCAAGGTTTGACCTTTGCCCATTTCTGGCAGCTTCTGCCTTTGTGTTTCAACTAGTGCTTTTTTGTTGTCTAAATGTTTGTTCAAATGCTATTAATTCTCTTGCTTGTGAGTGTGATTTTTTTGCAGGGTCTTTAGCATGAATGCCTCTTGCCCCTCTCCTCCTTCTTGTAGACTCCCTATGTTATTTTCATCATAAAGATAAGAGTTCTCATGCATCATATTTTCCTAGGGAATGGTGTTGGCTTTTATGGAGGCCTCTTGTTAGCTAGCCTTTGTTATCCATAGCTGTTGTCATCCTTATTCGGTGGCTCTTTAGTGCTCTCTCCATGTTCTCTCGTGCCTTATCACTTTGGGGTGCGTGTAGTTGGTCTCCCATATTTTATTTTATTTCTAGTTTTTTTTTATTTATTTATGCGTTGTGTGTTTGAGGCGGTAATGGTTTTGTTTCCTTTTCTAATATGAGTGTGGTTCTATTTCTTTGTGCTTTTGTACGGGGTACGTAATTGTGGGCTCATTTAGGGTTTAACGAAACCCTTGTGAAGAGCTAAGTTAAATATAATCCATAAATTAGGTTTGCTAAATTCCACCTAAAATCCTAGTTGGACTAGGTTACCTAATTGGGCCTTAGGTTCTGGTGGAAATTGGTACCTAGTTAATTAGGATTTTATTTATGGACTAACCTAAGGCTATTGGGGTGATTTAAGGAGCTTAATGGGTTATTTTAAAGTACTTAAAACATAAGGCCCAAAAGGGTTGTTTTAAAGTATTTAAAACATAAAGCCCAACAAGATAATAGAAAGAAAGGTTGTTTTAAAGTATTTAAAACATAAAGCCCAACAAGACAATGGAAAGAAAGGCCCAATGCCATGTTTTAAAGAGTTTAAAACATGGGCTTAAAGACCATGCAGCCCAAACCCATTAGGGTTTTGTGCCCAACAGTTATAAATAGCCCTTATGTGGTTCTTTTGATTAAAGGTTTTCATTCAATCCATGAGAGGCCAAAAAAAGCCACAAAAGACCATGAGATGCATGAGATACATGGAAGGTTGTTGATGTCATGTGACATGCATGTGAGAGAGTTCCCACGTCGCCCCTTTTAAGCTAAGCACTCTTCAAGCCTTAGGAAGCCACCCCCTTGGAGGTTCTCGATATTGCTTACTCATGTGGATACCATTAGAGGCTGAACGCTTGGATGGCTTTGCGATCGCCTCTATCAAGTGTTGGTCTTGAATTATCACTTCAAGAGGTAATCCTTAGCCCTCACCTCCGTAATCTATTCCTTTGCAGAAATCCTAAAGGAATTTATAGTTAAAAATCTTTATTTTTTCGTTATGCTTATGATTCGTAAATTCCTTCAGTATGCCCTACAAATACATAGCAAAAGGTTAAAACTCAAAGTCAAAAGTCAACATGAGTGTTAGAAATTAACACTGAGACTTTGACTAAAATTAAACCTTACCTGAATTATAAAGTGCTTGGCATTGTCTATGTCGTTGGGCAAGCTCCTAAAACACCCTCGTTCATCATGAACCAAGATTGTTGAAAATATAAGTCTTCCCCCAACCCTAGGGTAAGACATATGAACAAGGTTAGAACTCTCATATGAGACATATAACCTAAAGTATATGTAGAAATGGAAAAACAAAAACAAAAGAGAAATAGAAAGAATAAATGAGGGGAATTAAGAGCCCTTGGGCACGTCCTCTCTTTCTTGAGGCACTTCTTGCCTCGAGGGTTCTCTCTCTTTTAATAGCCAACCAGCATCCCTCAATCGAATATGAAAGAGTAAGTCAAAAGGGTTAATTAATCATCTCTTTAAAAGGTGTGTCACAATAGCTTGATATTTTGCCTTCACGAATCACGAGCATTGTATCAAGATTGCTAGTTCTAACTTCATCATCACACCAAAATCGACGTGTATGCCATGTCAATGGCAGCCTCACCCTCGAAATGGTCCCCATTTGATGGAGACTTAGTGAATACCTGCTTGTTCCTACTCACCTTTTGAAGAGTAAAAAAGTGTACCCACCCCTCCACAGATTAGGGGTTGTAAAAGTAGCTGAACAACTCTGCATTAAGTACTACACATTCTTTGTAGAGGACATACAAACCCACCATCAAAGCCTAACCCAAACTCCATCCTAAATGGATGGAGAGGAAAGCGAAGGCCAACCCAAAGGCTATCCTTATGTACGGTCAAATCTCCTCCTTTGACTTGGGCCGTACACGCTTCCCTCTTACACAACTTCCTCACTATATGTGAAGGTGGGATGTTGTCGATAACCCTTAGTCTCTTGGCTTAGCTAATTCAAAGGATAGATGGTTGGCCCCATGAGATTATCGTTCCTTCACCTCTCTCTTCTTCATTATTAGCCTTGCTGGCCCTGTTCACAAACTTGATTCTTGGCATGTTGCAGAGATTTACCTTACAGAAAATTGTACTTGGAGTTCTCTGGGGTAACTTAAGTGTTCTCTGGGACAATATTCTGAGGGACAATAGGTGCGTTTTTCTTTAGGGCAATGAGAATATGAGTTTTTTAAGACAATTGAAGTGCACAAGGGTTCTCAAAGCACAAAAATGCAAGTGAAATCTACCAATGGACCCTTATCTATTGATACTCTGTTCCTTGGGATGCCAACCAGTGCACAACCATTGAGATTTTTTATGGTTGCAGGCTTTGATGATTCGCCTCGCAAAAAAAAATGCACTCCTTTCCTAAACAAATGAAATGCACAACCAAAGAAAGTATGACACTTCTCTGAGATAACTTCTTCACTCGAGGATTACTCTTCCCTTTGATTTTCAATTAAAGAAAATAGGGGGGAGCTACTATTTAGCCTATTCTCCAAGATAAGATAGTTCTCTGGGAGGAAGTGTACTCTCCTAGAGAAGATGTTCTTCTGGATAACTTGTCTTTGTTGAATAAGACTTCACACTATATAAACCTAATCGAGTTATTCCCTCTAGAGAACAACAAGGGAGATACTACTCCAGGACAATTATGCCCTGACATTGTCCCATACAATGACAGCTCACCACCAAGGCTTTTTGTCTCTCAGAGGACCACTTCTCAAGGGTGGTTTCTCACCAAGCTTATTCCATGCTTAACCTGGGACAACAACCTACACCCTCGTGAATGTGTACCACGTGTCTCTTTAATGTTCTCTTTCATCAACATTAAAAGGGTATAAATACCCTTCCTAATCTTTCATTTTTGGGATCTATTCATGACTTTTCAACTTCTCGCACCTCAAACAACAACTAACTTACTTGTGCATCTGGAGGAACATCCCATACTCCTCTTGGACAACCAAAGCTGCTTATTCATAGCATTCACCTGTTTATGCATAATACCAAAGATTGCATCTAACTTAAGCATTGAAAGGCCCATGTGTGAGGAATCCTCGCATGCCTTCTGATTATTTTATGCCTTATAGTTACTCTCCCAAATAATGAAGTGTCTCTCCCAGACAGCGAAACTTCCCCTGGGTAATTATTTCATTCTCCCATTTCTTTGCTTGAGCTACTTATTCAAGCCCAACAATTGCTTATTTAAGAGACTCAGACTAATTGATCTCTCCTTCGGACAAAGGCTTGAGTTCCCCTAACAATGGTGAACTCTTCCCTTGACAAGTAGCTGGTCACTCGACTCCCGATGTTTAACCAAGTCCCATGTTTCGTGATATGCTCTCCCATTCAATAAATTTACTTGTTGTATTACGACAACAACACTAGGACATTCCTAAGTGTCTTGAACTGTGATAATGTCAACCCTTACTTGAAAGCAAACAGCTTGTAACGTCAAAAATTTTCCTCATTTTTTTACCACAATTCAAATAAACCAATCATAGCTCTGATACCAAACATTAAATAACAGTAGAGAGCAATATAAATATTTACATCATAATTCATTAAATATTCACATTAAGGCTTAATTACCCCTACATCTCAAAATAAAGGGATAACTAAAATTAATACAAAATAAATTTTTTCTTTCTTTTGTCCCTGAAACATCCCTATAGATCTTTTGGTCAGGAGAGCTCTATACACATCGCTACCATAAGAGTCAAACTCTCTTGGACACGCCCTCATCCAAGGCTTTTCCCTTACTTGGAATGATGCAAAACAAATATGAGCCACAAGGCCTAGGAAGTATAATATAAAAGAAATGGAAATCAATATGCGATGAAGCAACGATAGAATTACCACTTACTCATGTTAAGCACACCTATTATGTGCCTCAAAATATCATAAATAAAAGAGAAGAAATGGAAATTAAGACAAGAGAATTACCCATTTTCATTAGACATTCTCCTGACATATATATGTACTAGCGTATACCCGTGCCTAAAGGCACGGTGTAAATAATATTAAGATTAAATGATGAAAAACTCATGTCCAATCCGAATGTTAGACACAAAAGATGAAAAATCCATATGAGTGACATCCGAATGTGTGACCTCTCTATCCGAATGCTTTCCCAAGCCATCCAAATACATCATGCCTCATTCAAATGTAGCCAAGCATCCAACACATTCAAATGACTCAAGCCTCTTTCAGATGACTTAGGTTAAACACTATCATTTTTTTTCCTTATATACTCAAATCACCCCAACGCCACTTACACATAACACCCAAGCAACTTACACCTAACATCAACATTCCAATCCATTAAATCCCACAACATTATATTATAATCAGATTACCATTAATGCATGCAAAATCATTCCCGAGTCCCAACATTGAATCACTAAACAAATTTACTAATTTTTTTTCAAATGTCACAAATTAATCAAATATTTGCATACAAATAAATATATAATCAAAAATTTGCATACAAACAAATATATAATCAAATATATAAATTAATCAAATATTTGCATACAAACAAATACATAATCAAATAAATAAATTAATCAAAATATAATTAAAACCCAATACATCAATATATACAAAATTTATATAAAATACATAAATAAAAATTACAAACCCAAATTGAAGAAGAAGTCGCTAGATGCTGGAGAAGCGAGTCGCCGTTGGTAACCTAAGTTGGTTCAGCCGCTCGCAGCCCCCCACCTTCGATTCACTAATTAATGTCATGTCTTCTTTTTTGTGAGTGTTCTAAGAATAGACTAAGCCTTGCAGGACCTTTTGATGACTGTTAAATTAAACAACATTTAATCCAATTAAACGCAACCCAAAATTCTTTCTGAATAAAATATTGAGAAGAAAAAGTTCACACACCGACCTCAATGTATGATGCAACAACCTTTGAGTGCTTGTCATTTGTCCTAGCAATGAATATGTCCCAAAATACAGACCACCACTCGAACAGAAAGCCACCAGGAGCATCAATAGCTGAAATATCCATGTCCCAGTATTTCAAAAGAATTGTACATGAAAAAACTGAATTCACAACTCATATAGGCTTTATCTTTACGTTCTATTTTTTGCTTACCAACTGGGTTAGATGATACTTTTCCTTTGGCTAGAAAAGCCTGTGGAGTAGCTTTTAGATCCCTTTTCACTAAGTAAGAACATGTTGTACCAAAATATTAGGGGAAAAAGTGAAACTTTGCATAAACAGAGACTGACATTTGCATGCATAAAACCCAACAATAATGATAAAAATGCCCAAGGGAATAAACAACATTCTGCAATAATCAATAAATTTAAAAATGAAAATTGGTGTTCAAGAAATTCAAACTGACTTAAATTTCTATGACACCGCAACATAGAGAGACTAAAAACTATTAAGAACCAGCACCCACAATCCTACCTATTTAGCAAAATAAGTTTAGCAAATCAGCCAAATTTAGTCTAGGAAAACATGGAGCAACATTAGTCAAAATAACATTTAGTCAACATTATATACTGTATCATTTTGTTTTAAACCATTACATATCTTGCAAATATATAATCAAATACACAAATTAATGAGCAAAATATATACAAAAGCTTGTACAATTACCAATACTTTGAGGGGTTGTTCCAGTCAGCTTATTGCCTCTCAAGTCACTGAAAGTAAAATGGGAAGCTTTAAACACCCTCCCAAAGAAGTGGTATTTAATGAGCAAAAACTATCATCAGCATAAGCTTAAACTTACAAATACCAAAGGCCAGTCAGTTGGCACATATCTTGGGATAGAGTTCCAGTCAATAAATTGACTCGTAAGCCCTTGTCAGTAAGGATTGCAATCAGAGTCCATTTGTTAATTATATAGATGTCATGATGCTACACACCAATTAAGACAAATTCAATTCAAAACAATTTGTCGTTGCAAATTGCATAAGGGATTCATCATAAAATTGTCAATAGCATTGATGTTATGGAAAACCCATAACACATATTTAGTAACAAAAATACTGGTCTAGTAGTTGAATATTGACATGAATACAAATGAATCCAACAAATGTGGAAAGCATACCTGTGAAAGATCTCTACCGATGACCAAAATTGAAGAGAAGCATAAGCAGAACCAATTATTTGTATTTAACAAATCGTTAATTTATCATAAAATGTACATGTCATACTAATTATTTGTATTTAACAAACTTGGAGAACAATAAATAATTAATAGAAAATGAATTACCTCAGTTCTAATTTCGGGGTCTCTAAAGGCAGCATCAATAATATCTTGAGTTGGGATGATCTTCCATGTTGGAATAACGCTGCATAGCTTGCTCTAAAAATTAATCACCATTGGACTTGGCCTCATATCATCAGCTATCTGCCTTTAATCATCCACAAATTAATAAGATCACCTTACACATAGAAAGAGGCGAACATAGAAAGAGGGAGAGAGAGAGGGGGAGAGAGAGAGAGAGAGATCACCTTACACATTCGGGCAACCAAAACAGCATCATTCCAAAAAGTTGGCTCCTTTCTGTGCAAGAGAAGAGCCACTGCTCCTCCCATGGATTCTCTTAATAGAATTCTCAGCTTACTTCTGTTTTTCTTCCTTTCTGCCTGAGCATTTTAAGCAATTAATAATTAATTAAGCATACACACATATGTACTGTCTGCCTAATTAAATGAGATTAAATATTAATCAGAAGAACCAACAATTGAATACATTATTCAAAACTCAAAAACCACACCAAGCTATGGCTGTCCCTTGGCACCGGTGGTGTCCCTTTTTTCAAAAACCACACCAAGTTATGGCTGTCACATTAAAGTGAGTGTACACTATCCATGCACATACAAAATATCCCAATATAAATCCATGAACACTACAGACCATGAAGATAAAATAAGTTAACAGTAAAGACCCCTATAATAACCCAAAGAAGTATTTAGTTCAAAGCCCTTGTACGTGAGATCCACTATAAAAATTTAGCTCTCTAATCTTTTATAAAGCCCTTGTACCCCATATCATGTCTAAGTGTTCTCACACAACATTTCAAAGTAATTAAACTAATTAAACCCTAGAGGTAGCAATACAGAAGAAGGCACTACGACTATCCAAAGATTCATTAAAATCTAAAATAAAAAATAAGAAGGATTGGTCTAAGAGTTATCCTTGCCATAGCCACCGAAAACATAGAGAAGCTTTGTAGGTGTGTCCCCACCTCGCCCCCGACCCGGCTCTGAATCGACAACCTTTCCCATTTCATTTTTCCAGATGAAGCAAACCCAGAATCTGAGAATGAAAAAATTGCAAGAAGCAGAAGCAGAGGGAAAGAGTTACCAGCGGCCAACCGATATATATATGCGGCTGCCTCCAACCGATATATATAGGCGGCGGAGGTGATTCAACAAAGGCAGTGAGGAAGCGATGGAGCTGGAGGCGGCGGCGGCGTTGAGGCAGCGAGGAGGTGGCGATGGAGCTTGAGGCAATGGAGGCGTAGAGGCAGCTTTGAGCAGCGAGGAGGCCGCGAACTTCAGGCGGCGACGACTTTCAGCAGCGAGGAGCCACGATGGAGCTTCAAGCGGCTACGACCAGGAGGCGGCGAATAGCTTCGGGGGGAGAAAGAAAGAGAGAGGGAGAGATAGAGGCAGAGGCATAGAGGAACTGAAATAAATTTTGGTGGGTCGTGAGATGGAGAAAGAGAGAGGGAGAGAGAGATGCAGTATGGGTGACGATGGTGGGTCGGCCGCGGGTGAGAGAGAGAAAGAGAGAGGGAGAGAGAGAGAGAGAGGCAGTGTGGGAAAGAGGGAAAGTTTTGGGTGGGCGGGTGGGAAAGAGAGAGGCAGAGAAGGAAAGAGGGAAAGCTTAGGCGGGCGACTACGCGTGATGGGATGGTTTTGGGCGGGCGGACTCCGGGGGGACGTGGATCTCAGCCATTGAATTAATTTGAGAATTGATCTCAGCCACACAAACATAGATTGTCTCTACATATTTTCAAAAACTTTCTTGCTATATTATATAGATATATATTACAACACACCAATTTATAACTTGCTTTACAACACCAGACAATCATGCCATACAATATCTCATTCTATACCCATGCCAAGACTCATAATACCATGCAATCATGAACATACTCAGATTTTCACATACAATCCTTGGGCTCACTCATGACACATTGGCCCCCAAGGCCTTACAATACATATACAATACATAAATTCTTCCTCATGCCTCCATGTCATATATTCATGTAATAATAATACCATATCATCACTTATGGACCATTATCCACCCACGCATTGATTTTTCACTAGACGAGCATTATGAGTCGAAGCTCCCATGATCAAGCAAGTACCTACCGAGCTTATTTTGGATATCCTTTTCCCCTCGCAAACATAGTCCGCCGCACAAAATAATAATCACGCTAAATTCAATATCATAGCCACTTAATCCATTTTTCACACATTATAGATCATACATGATCGCATGCTTCCCCCATCTCCTAGCAACCTCAACACATATAAATTCATGCATGATTACGTGTAATACACAACTTCAATTCACGAATGTATTTTCCCAAGAAAATATTCAACATGGATATATATATATATATATATATTAACTCATCATTATGCACACATAAGCCAATTTTAAGGCATATATAGACTTATGCAAGATCATAGAGATGCCCAACTTATATAAATAAGTATGTTTTTGCCCCTTCACAACAACAACCAATCCATATTACAATCCATGAAAGAACATACTGACAATTAACATGATGATTGAGGAAAAATATAAGCATTAAAGAAAGTACGTGATGAAAACAGGGTGGAATTGTCGATAGCTTGGGAAGCATCTGTCGACCGCCAGAAACTGGTAACACAAACAACGAATACGAGATGCAACCATTCACACAAGAAACGCCAAAAACTTCCATGAAACTAAGATCCTAATCAAGAAAAGCATCATTCCTTAAGAATTATGGGGTGAATAAAACCTTATTTAGGATTTTGAGCAAGACACATCAAGTATTCAAGGAAGATCAACAAGATTAAACATGATAAAATAGGCAATAATGATGATCTCAAACATAGGAAGAATAACCAATGCAAAACAGATTTAAATGGGCAAGAATTCTAGAAAATTCTAGATTTGAAGCCGATATTTATGGATCTGTTTCAAGCTCAATATTTGGTTAAATACCACAAATAATATGTTGAAATTGAAGTTCAGTAACTCTAGTTTCTAGAATAACAAACAGATTCACATTCAAAAATAACCACAAAAAGTTATTCCCCAAAAACTGAAGCAAGGCAGATTGTGCGCTACAGTAAAATTTTTAGATTTTTGATAGGGATTAACGGGGCTAGTACGGGCTCAAATCGTAACCAAATAATTCAAATAATATATCAAAATGAAAGATAAGAAGTTTAGTTTACAAAAAATAAACAGATCTCAATTCGGATATAAACACAGAAAGTTATACCTCAAAATATATAACATGCGCAATCTGGCTGAAAATTAATAACTGCAAATACCAACATTTTGAAATGAAAGAATGCGTTTTAGGAATAGAAAAGGGAGTTTAGGAACTTGAAAAAATAGAAGGAAGGAGATAGGAACTTTCCTTGAAGGATTACCCCCTTGATCCTTGCTTGGAGAGTTGCCATGAGGAAGAAAAATGCAAACTCCCAAACTGCGTTAAAGAACCAAGTAGAAAATAGAATAGAGGAAAAAAAAAGAAGATAGATGGAGCAAGGGCCACAAAAACGAAAGACAAACCACACCGGAGTTTGCAATCACACCCTATTGGGTCTTTGAACAAGAAGAAAAAGAAGAAGAGAATTAGAAAAGAAAAGAAGAAGAAAAGAAGGAGAAGAACCCACGCGCGCCAAGCCCCCAAATATCGGCCAAACTCTCCCCTTTTCCCTTTTCCTCTTTTCCTTTTTATATCTACACTTATACACACACACATATATATACACATATTATATAATAATATCTTTAATAAATCAATTAAAAAAATACATAATATATATATATATACACTTACACATGATAGCCTCTTCCAAATTTTGCCCCACACTTATACTTTGACTTTTCAACTCACTTTAGTCCCTCCTTCATTTAACTCCTCAACCCATTCTTACTTTGGAATTTTTCCATAATTTACACCTCATATAATTGACTTTTCCACCATTAATCAAAATCCATTTCTTAACTTTTCAAATATCACAACACACTTATAATTAATTCTTGACTTTTCAACACAATAATTAAAAATCATTTTTTTTCTCTGACTATCCCACATCTCAATACTTCATTTATTTTTACTTTCCCACATACACCAAATTTTATTTATTTTAACTTTTCAACATAACACAATTAATGACTCATTGCTTTACATAGCGGGTAGCTTAGGAACCGAGCCCCAGCAAAAAATGGTCGATAAACCGAAGGAGAATAGGCGACCGTTCTCGACCGATCGACAACCTGTTGTGCCTTCTTGTCCTTGCCTTCCCCTTATTTCTTTTCTTTGACTTTTCAAGTATCGCTACACTTTACACTTCATTGCTCGTCTTTTCCACAACTTATACTTCATTTATTCTAACTTTTCACCCATAACATATATATATATGTATACATATATAACTCCTCAACATCTTAATCCATTCATAACAAAATATAACACACCTCCAATGGTGAAAAAACATCCTAGACCTGTTAATGGGTTGTTATACAACTATTGCCTCTTTTTTTTTTTTTTTCCAAGATACATAATTGATTAGCCTTCATAGAAGTGTTCTTCAAAGTGGTCTCCCCTCGTAGTTGAACTTCCTAGTTATCCCACTGAACCCTTATAGTTAATGGCTTGAATTTATTTTCACCTCCCTTAGCATTGCAAGCCATTACACTCTCGAAGTCACATCAACCATCATAACAAGTAACACAAATAGCCCTAGTGAGAATTAAACTTTTTGGACCTTGAGAAGAAATTGCCAACACTTGTGTTTGCACCTTATGGAATCTCCATTCCCTAATAAAACCTTAAATGAATTTTGTTTCTCAATATCTATGCCCAACTATAAATTATATGGGATTGTATAAAGTTGTGGGTGTTCCTAGTGTCGATTGGTAGTTGGATGATATGGCCATTAACATTGCTAATTAAGTATCCTAGGGTTTTCCTGTTTCTCCAAAGCATGGTAACTAATCTCTGGCATAGTTTCAACTCCATTTGTACGCATTTTGCTGCTGTTAGTTTCCTCTAAGAATGTAGCATCCTCTTATGGCCCTTATTTTTCTTCTAGCTTATTCCCCATCAAGAATAAGTACCTCCTCTTACATTTGTGCCCTAGTGCAAACTTCTCATCACAATTGTAGTAGAGCCTTTTCCCTCCTTTGGCTTGCATTTCTTCTGAAGTAAGTCTCTTAATAGGTAAAGTTTGTTTTTGGCTTGGTTTCAATCACGGCATTAGGCACAAGTGCAGTCTTACTATTAGGGTGAGGTCCTAACAGTTGATTTGTTTTTGGTGATGTTTTGATGATAAAAAGATATATATATATATATCTCTGGAACTTGAAAATGAAAAATCAAAATCATGCTAAAGGATAAATTTTTTCCAAATGTGCTTTCAATATATACAAAATCCTTGGTGGCATGAACTTTCAACTTGAAAGACAATAGTAAATTCGTAAAAGAGAATTTATTTTCAAATCAAATGATTTATAAAAAGTAGAGTGTCAAAATATTTTCAAAACGTTAGACACTATCTGTACTTTTTATGAAAGGCCAAAAAGAGTCGATCGTTTTAGAAAAGAGTCCATCATTTTAAGCGTTAGGTCTATGAATGGCTAAAAAGTTTCAAATCGTTTTCAAAAAAGAGTCAACCATTTTATGCCTTTGTTATGGGTTGATGAAAGCAAGGGAAAACTATCGACTTGTTGTCAAAAAGAGTCAAGTAGCTTTACCCTTATGCAAAAAAAAGTTAATCATTCTTGTGAACTATCGATAAGGGAAATTTTCACTCTTTATGTATTTTATACGTAAGTTTAAAAAGAGTCAACCGTCACTGTATAATGTGTAAATTTTCTCAAAGCTTTCAATTTGTTGTCAAAATAATTGACTAATTTTCTAAATAAGTGGACCTCTTTTAGAAGAAGTCAAATATTAGCCCAAAGTCGTAAGTGTTTTTTAAATTTCCAATGGAAACAATTGACCAATTTGAAAAACTATCAACAATTTCTTTACTAACATGTTTAAACAGCTAGTTTTTGTAGGCATTAAATGTTTCAATGGCTAATTGTTGTACCGAGCGGAAGACTTAACAAGTCAGAATCTCATACACATATTCGGTAGAACAGGAAGCTTAACAGAAATTATAAACAGCCTGTTGGAAATGTATGCCCTAAAGACACGTTTTATTTAATTTATGGTAATGATGTTTTCTTTTAGTCAGTTTATGGCACATATATCATTTGCATTTAATTGTTGGAAAAGTGTCCATGCTATTAAGTAAGTGATTCATGTGATGGGTCGTTCTTCACAGTTAGGCATGAATCATGGGTACTTAATAAGCAAGAAAGAAAAATATTACTCTTGATCTTTTAATAGAACTGAGCATTCTATCATGATAAGATCATTGTGCAATAGATCCTAATGGAGGATGGCTTGCCTTAGCCAGTAAACAGTCCGTTTACTCTAATTGTACAAGCGCATTTGGAATGCGTAGAGCGGACCTGTGATAGAAGCTAATGACAAAATACTGATTATCATGGAGCTAGTCTATCACTGCTACTACGTGGACGAGTACTCTAATACTTGAGTATTAGTTGGTGGTCTAGTGAACCTAGAGCTATATTCTTAGATTCACTGTAGGTGAGGTCTATCAAAGATCAATAACCTTGTGAGTTGGGAGTGTGGTTTCTAATTAGCTAAGACAGACTAATACAAGATATTTTATGTGATTCACCCCCTTGTGATTGTCCAAGAATAATCAAATAATCCAGGGCCCTAGGAACGTGACTTAAGAGTGTGTGCTTCTGGGTAGCTCCCAGTGATAAGCAAGTACATTCGAGTAGTCACGGATTATTGGACTAGTGATCTAAGGATGGTAGAAGTCGTTTAGAGAGGTGTTAGTACATTATTCCTTTCTAAATGATGGGTGTTACACAGAGGGGTATTTTCGTCATTACACTAGTAGGTCAAAGACATCGCACATGCAAAATTATTCTTGGAGTCAGTGTTACCATATGGTGATAGTTGGAACACTTAGAATGACAAAATATAGCTACTGGGTAGCAGGGATATTTTGGTCATTTTAGTAGTCATGAATAATTTGTCTTTTAGTCCCTAGGGTAGCTCAATGTAACTCATGTATTATTTAATACATTTTGGCTTGTTGGGTGAATTACATTGAGAGATAATTATTTAATAGTTCATTGGTTTTAATTAATTAATTGGGCTAACCCAATTAGAAAATTAATTAAAATGGACTTGGCCCACTAGGGTTTGGCCCACTAGGGTTTTAGCCCTAGGGTTCTCCCTATATATATTCTCTCTCTAGTTGTTTTTTAACCTAATTTCGATTTTCTCTTCTTCACCAAAGAGAGGCCACGAGTTTGAGTCATACCTTGGAAGATCAAGAGATCTGATGCGAAGGAGCCGAAGGATTGCAGGACAGCCGTCGTCTTCACCACGCGAAGAAGCTGCCGCCCCTCCTCCTCCTGTCGCTCCATTCCGTCCGGTAATCCGTAGGAAAAGTAAGTCTTCTAGATTCTTATCACTACGAGGATAGTTGTTATGCTTAAATCGCTTCTGTTGCATGCTTTGATCCTCGTGGATGGTCCTTCACAGCCAACATATAAACCCTAGACAGAAATGAAAGAGCTGCAAAAACCAAAACGAGGACACAAGGAATTTATCGTGGTTCACCCAAAATGGGCTACGTCCACGTTGAGCTTAGTAAGGAAGAGCTCACTGCACTATATCGAGTAGGGTTACAAGAATACGAACAAGTAAACTGTACATCAATGGTTCTACTAACAAAACAGCCTCATAATCATCAAATACAAATTAGAAGCAAAACCTAGAACCAGAGATTACAAGAAGAAGAGTAGTCTATACAGATAAACAAAGCTTACTCAAAGCGACAAACCCTAACCCGAAATCCCCTTCTTTCTCTTCTCTTTCCTTTTGATCTTTCTGTGTCGTTCACCATCCCGAGGCACTGTACCATTTATATGAGATTTGAGCGGCTGGGATTGAGGTTGATAAAGGCAGCATCGATGGTTCTTGGTTAATCGCAGAGCACGATTAACAGCAATGGTAGAGAGGACAATAGAGAGAGAGGCATCGGGCAGAGCAAGGACGATCAAGGGGCATCGAGAATCAGAGGCGCCTTTAGGTTGCATTTTTGGCCGTCCATCAGCCGTCCACGTGGACTGCTGAGGTTGCCTAAAATGCCCTCCTAAGACGACAGCGTTTTGATGCTTCACCCACAACAATCTCCACCTTGAAGCATCAAGGGGAGAGAGAACCCAAATACTCAGAACATAGTGCAGCATGCTTCCATTCCTTACCATCATCGCTCTGGTCAGTTGAAGGATCAACCGACATCAATGTGCAGCAAGTTCAAGTAAAGCTTAAACTTGGCTGCAGTCAGAATCTTGGTTCCCACATCAGCTGGATTTTTCTCAGTAGATACCTTTTTAATCATTACAGTGCCATTTGCAATGAGTTCCCGGACAAAATGAAATTTTACCTCAATGTGCTTGGATCTCTCATGATAAACCGGATTTTTACTGAGATGGATAGCACTTTAACTGTCCGAGAACACCACCACCTTACTTTGAAGGAGGTTGATTTCCTTCAGGAGGCCTTGAAGCCATGTGGCTTCTTTAAAGGCGTCTGTGATTGCCACGTACTCTGCTTCAGTGGAAGACAATGCAACCAAGGGCTGCAATTGTGACTTCCAGCTGATGCAGTTACCTCCTATTGTGAAGAAGTAGGCTGTAGTGGATTTTCTGGAGTCTTTGTCACCTGCAAAATCTGAGTCTACATACCCCACCAGATCAAGATTATCATATCTTCTTTTATAACACAAACCAATGTCAACAGAACCATTTATATATCTAAACAGAAATTTCAAGGCGTCCCAATGAGGTTTCCCAGGGTTTGACATGTATCTACTTAATAAGAAAATTGAATAAGCAAGGTCAGGCCTGGTACTAATCATAGAATACATAATGGTTCCTATGGCATTTGCATAGGGTATATTTTCCATTTTGATGATTTCAGAATTTGTGGTGGGACACTGAGCTTTAGAGAGTAAAAAATGACCAGCTAAGGGAACTGAAACAACTTTACAATTATTCATTCCAAATCTTTTCACAGCTTTTAACAAATAATCCTGTTGCTGAATTTTTAGACTGAAGTTGCTTCTATTCCTTTCTATTTTCATTCCTAGAATTTTCTTAGCATGCCCCAAGTCTTCCATGTCAAATTTCATATTTAACATAGACTTTAATTCACTGATTTTTGACTTGGATTTGCTAATTAACAATATGTCATCTACATATAGAAGCAAATAAATAGGAATTTCAGAAATGGTGAAATAGAAGCAATTATCATATTGGCTTCTAACAAAGCTAATTTCAGACACAAATTGGTCAAATTTCTTATACCACTGTCTAGGTGACTGCTTTAGGCCATACAAAGATTTCTTCAATAAACATACATGCTGAGGTTTAGTGGGGTCAGTGTACCCTACTGGCTGGACCATATAGATCTGTTCTTCCAAGTCACCATGCAGGAAAGCAGTTTTGACATCTAGTTGCTCGAGTTCTAAGTCAAATTGGACAGTAACAGCTAGCATTAAGCGAATAGTTTTGAACTTGACAACTGGAGAGAATATTTCATTGTAATCTATTCCCTCTCTCTGGGTAAAACCCTTTGCAACTAACCTTGCCTTGTACTTAATTGATTCAGAGGGTGACATACCCTCTTTTAGTTTGTACAACCACTTACATTGTATTAATTTTTGGTCCTTTGGTTTGGGGACAAGTTCCCAAGTCCTATTTGCAGCAAGGGATGACATTTCTTCATCCATAGCTTGCTGCCATTTGACACTGTCTTGAGAGTTGACAGCCTCCTCAAATGTAGAAGGCTCACTATCTCTCAACTCATACCCAGCAACTAGGGCACAGTAAACTAAATCTGAATATGCATATCTTGAGGGTGGTCTTACTGTCCTTCTGCTCCTATCTCTTGCTAATTGATAGTCACTTAGATTCTGTTGAGGAACACTAGTTTGTTCCTCCTCAACCTCAGGGTTTTCAGTTTGTTCCTCTTGATCAGAATTTAGATCAGAGGAATGATCAGTGGGAGAATGCTCATTTCCCAAATCTGGTTCACCTGTGGTTGGAGTACCAGATGTGTTATTTCCCACAGCTGGTTGCTCCACCTGAATTTGGGTTTCTCTTATAATAGTATGATCATCTAGATTTCTGTGATCAACAGACATTTCTGTGTTTGTTATCTTACAAGGGAATTTTGACTCGTTGAATATGACATCTCTACTAATAATAATCCTAACTCCACCTGAATGTCTATCCCATAGTCTATATCCCTTAGTGCCTTCTTGATATCCTATAAACACACATTTTTTGGATCTGGGTTCTAACTTTCCTTCAGATTGGTGAGCATATGCCTCACATCCAAAAACTCTTAAGTATTCAAAGTTTACTCTCTTACCAGACCATAGTTCTTCAGGGCATTTGAATTTTAGGACTGTTGAAGGGCTCCTATTAATTAAATGTGATGCAGTCGACAGGGCTTCAGCCCAAAAAGTTTTAGGCATTCCTGAGGTAAAGAGAAGACACCTAACCTTTTCAAGTAAGGTCCTATTCATCCTTTCTGCCACCCCATTTTGTTGGGGTGTATTTCTAACAGTCTTATGCCTAAGTATGCCTTGTGAATTACAGTATGCATCAAATTCTCTATTACAGAATTCCAATCCATTGTCAGTTCTTAACACTTTAATTCTTTTATCAGTTTGGTTTTCCACTAAAGTTTTCCATGTTTTGAATTTTTCTAGTGTCTGATCTTTGGTCTTTAGAAGAAAAACCCAAACCTTTCTTGTGTAATCATCTACAATGGAAAGAAAGTACCTGTTACCACCATGAGAGGGAACCTGGGATGGTCCCCACAAATCAGCATGCAGGTATTCTAGGCATACCTTCGCCAAGTGAGTCCCTTGATGGAAACTCAACCTGTGTTGCTTGCCCAGAATACATGGTTCACAGAAATCCAAAGATCTAGCAGACACTGATCCAAGGTAACCTTGGTTTTTCAGTGCCTGCAGGCCTTTCAGGCTCATGTGACCAAGTCTCAAGTGCCAAATATATGTCTCATCAGATTTTATAATGCAAGCAGAATGTATATTAACAAAGGGATGATAACAACCATTTAAAATATACAAACCATGTTTCTTAGAGCCAGACATGATTAGATTATCATCTTTAAGAACATGCATAAATCCATTTTCTGCTTTATATAGAAAACCTAACTCATCCAGTGTGCATAATGAAATTAAGTTTCTTTTCAAGTCTGGTACATACCTCACATCAGTTAGGATTCTCACTTTGTTATCATGCAGTTTTAAAGGTATATTACTGATTCCTTGTATACTACATGATTCATTATTTCCCATATAGACTGTACCAGTTTCTCTTTGATTTAAGTTTTGAAACCATTCCCTATTAGGGCACATGTGAAAGGAACATCCGGAATCCATTACCCATTCATTTTCAATAGATGAGCTAGAGACAGTAAGGACTTCAGCTAGACAGTTTGAACTACCTGCATTTACATTAATGTTACCCCCTTGTTTTTGTTTTCTAATAAAGTCATAGAAGTACTTTTTAATGTGTCCCTCTTTACCACAGTAGTAGCATTTCCATTTTGATTGTTTCTGTTTTCCCTTCTTATCCTTTTTCTTTCCTTTAAACCCTGTACCACTAGATTGATCACTATTTCCTATGTAATTCTTTTTATCATTTTTAGCCTTTACAAATAAATTATTTCCAGACTTCTTTGTTGTGTTTAGTTCAAGCTCTCTTGCTTTAACACCCGAGATTATAAGATCTAAGCTAGGAACTATTCCAGTATAACGTAATGCATGTTTAACAACATCATATTCATCAGGCAAAGAGTTTAATAAAATCATGGCCTCACTAGTGTCTCCTAGTACTTGGTCAATACCTCTTAACAGTAAAGCTAATCTAGTGAATTCATCAATATTTTCATCCATTGATTTAGAGGTATCCATTTTGAAGTTAAACAACATGCCTTTTAAATACACAAGATTAGGAGCAGTCATCACAGAAAACAAAGAATCAAGTTTATTCCAGAGATCTATAGGGTTAGATATACCATCTACCTTCCTTATAACGCTGTCACCGAGGTGAAGAAAAGTGAGGTTGTATGCTTCCTCCCTGATCTCCACAGTGCGAGCAATCTGGTCTATAGACCATTTTCGATCATCTGGTTCCAGTGCAATGAGCACTTTGTGGTGTGAGAGTAGAACCCTCATCTTCTTTTTCCAACTACCGAAGTCTCCTTTCCCGTCAAATATACTGATTTCAAATTGGGTGGATAACATCTTCGCTTTGCACGAAAGTAACCTAGACCTCTAATTTATGATTCTCTCAGCACACACCCACTGACCAAGAATCAAAGAAACCCTAGAGTCTCGGTTTACTCTACAGAACGAAAGTCACAGATACCCAAACAGAGAAACCCTAAAACTCGAATTCTGACTCAACCTTAGAGCACGATTTATGAAACCGAGCTCTGATACCACTGTTGTACCGAGCGGAAGACTTAACAAGTCAGAATCTCATACACATATTCGGTAAAATAGGAAGCTTAACAGAAATCATAAACAACCAACATATAAACCCTAGACAGAATTGAAAGAGCTGCAAAAACCAAAACGAGGACACAAGGAATTTATCGCGGTTCACCCAAAATGGGCTATGTCCACGTTGAGCTCAGTAAGGAAGAGCTCACTGCACTATATCGAGTAGGGTTACAAGAATACGAACAAGTAAACTGTACATCAATGGTTCTACTAACAAAACAGCCTCATAATCATCAAATACAGATTAGAAGCAAAACCTAGAACCAGAGATTACAAGAAGAAGAGTAGTCTATACAGATAAACAGAGCTTACTCAAAGCGACAAACCCTAACCTGAAATGCCCTTCTTTCTCTTCTCTTTCCTTTTGATCTTTCTGTGTCGTTCACCATCCCGAGGCACTGTACCATTTATATGAGATTTGAGCGGCTGGGATTGAGGTTGATAAAGGCAGCATCGATGGTTCTTGGTTAATCGCAGAGCACGATTAACAGCAATGGCAGAGAGGACAATAGAGAGAGAGGCATCAGGCAGAGCAAGGACGATCAAGGGGCATCGAGAATCAGAGGCGCCTTTAGGTTGCATTTTTTACCGTCCATCAGCCGTCCACGTGGACTGCTGAGGTTGCCTAAAATGCCCTCCTAAGATGACAGCGTTTTGATGCTTCACCCACAACACTAATTAATTCTAAGATCGGGCAAAATGTGTAAATACCAGCTCAAGGATACACTAGAAAGGTTTACCAACTCATACAAGCTTACAAGTGTTCTCATATTTTCACAAGTGCTTATTCTTTCAATTTTTCTCTCAACCAAGTTTGTATATCATTTGTCATATATATTTTGTTAAAAACTTGTTGTATTTTTAGAGAGATCTTATAACTAGAGTTTCAACTCTTAGATCTTCTTATTATATATCTTGTTGTATTTCCTAACAATTTGTTAGAGGGCCTACTTGGTTTAAGTATGAAGTTTTTAGTGGATTCCAACGAATAGTTGGTAGAGTGGATGTAGGCGGGTTTTTCTAAACCACGATAAATTCTTGTGTTCATCTTCTTTCATTTCTTTCAATTTTATAGTTTTGCAAATCTTGATTTATACTTACTAATACATTGTAGTAAAAACCTATTTTCACTAAAAAAAAGTTTGCAAAAATCCACCTACTTTTAAATTACCCAATTCACTCCCCCTCTTAGGTATGTGGTGACATAATTGTGCGAATCTAACACCAACACTTATGGATTTGAGTGGGTTGAGCCCTTAGGGTGGAAGTCGTTGATGACCTTAAACTTCGCCTTATGCAACTTAGCCAAACCAAAGGCTTAGTAGAGGTTAGTAGGTGGATGAGCAATTACTTCCACTCTGAACGCAAGCTAAAGCCTGTTATGAAGTAACTAAGTAAGCAATCTGGAGGTAGGCCCAACACCATTGATGATAGGTTCTCAAATTTGGTCCGACAGTCCTATATAGAGTAAGTTTCTTGAGAGGGCTCCCTTAACATCTTCATATTGAGTTGTGTTAAATCTGACCTTCGTTACTACCTCAAAATCAGTCCAAGAACTTAGTTGATGGCTCAATTCCATCCATTTGAACCAGTTAAAGCAAGTCCATCCAAATGGAACGAAATTAGAGTAAGTTTCTAATCAGTAGGAATAACATAATAGTCAAAATATCTATTAATATCATAAAGCCAATCAGTGGGATTCTTACCATCAAACTTGGGAAGTTCAATTTTAATAAATCTAAACACTCTTCCTTGATTGTTGGTGCTAACATCAACATTAGTAATTAACAGCAGGGGGATGTGACTCATTTAATTCACTGGAGTGATAGGGATTGTATGTGCATTGTGGACATTTGCGAAGGTATTACCTTTTCCATTCTCATTTGTTATTGGATTGATGTTAGCAGGTTTATTCGAATCGTGTGCTCCCTATAATTGAGTGAAACGTGAGAACAAGCTTGTGAAACTCCCTCGTACCTACATCTGGAGTTGTAACAATCGTGCATCGGTATGCTCCTGTACTTGCTCCAATCTCGCATCAGTTCAATCCTTCTTGCTTTGAACCTCAGCAAGGAGGCGATCCTAGGTTTCAGCACAATGACCATCCAACTTCTCCACAATAGTGTCAATTTATTTGTTAGTTTTAGCCATTTTGGATCTAATCCCTTCTGCCATCATCTCTCCGCAACATCTCAATCAAAACTCCATTGATACACCCTCACTGGTAAAGGCAATGATCACTTTCAGTGGTAGCCAAGAAGAGAAATAATTTTTGTATAAAAATTGAGGAAGAAAAGACAAAACTTGGCAAGAGTAGAAGAGAAAAATTGATTGAATCCTCAATCCAATTAATGAAGCTCCTTACATCCTCTAATGTTTATATACTCTCTCATCTATTACACTTGAATAACAAATTAGGACACCTGCTACCATCCCTATTTATTACAAAAATACCCCCTAACAAATATTCTTGCAAGTTCTAGAAGAATGCTGAATTCCCTTAATTGTCTTGCCCTCAATCAAGTAGCCTAGCCAGTATTCTCCTTGCCCTCTTGCTTCTCCAAACTTGAACTTGGATTTCATCAACAACAAAAGCATTAGTAGCTTCAACAGTGGTAGCATTATGAGCTTTTCCTCCTAGGTTGGTTGGCTGCTGCTCCCCACTAACTATATTGTTATCAGGGTCACTGGGGTTTCAACAGCCTACTTCCAAACCCTTCCCCGCTCACCCCCACCCCCAAAACACTGTTGTAAGCCTAGATTACACCACTCATAAAATTGAAATCCTTTGACATATTTTATCTTTTATCTAATAACCTCATAAGATAATTAATTCTACAATCTAGACTCGAATCTTCCTTTCTTTACTCTATTAATTCATAATGGATAGAACAATAATACAAAGTAATGTAATGTTTGTTAACTTTTTATTATTTGAAAAAAAAATAAAACATAAATTAATGTAATATAATTTTATTTTATTTAAATAAAATTAAAATATAAAAAATAGTAAAAATAAAATCTGAATAATATCTCCCTTCTTTTTCAAAATACAAAAACTAACTTTGTTTAGCATGGGCTCTCTTTTCAGTTCGTGTTTCTATATTTATCAAATAACAAATTTTGTTTTTATTTTATATAAAGTCCGACTGAAATGTCAATATATATATATATATATTTGTTAACTCCTTCTATATTTTAGATTTAAAAAGAAAAATATGCTTATTGTTTTTGAATTGGATGAGAACAATTGCATTCTGTTTTATATATATCTATCCATATTATTTTTTGTAAATTTTTATATAAAAATTGTTGTTTTGCTTTTGATAAAAGGTTTTGATGATAAAAACTTCTTTGGAATTTGAAAATGATTAGCAAAACTAATTTATAAAATATCTAAAATGGTTTTGATGATATTGTTGTTCAAAACCTTTATATATATTCTGATGATGCTAACAAATAAAAATCATAAATGTCCTTTCAATATAAAATTATTTGCGAAAAATAATTTATCTTGAAAAATAATATTATAGCATCAAAGAAAAGTTATTTTGAAATCAAATGGATTGTTGTATAAAACGTGTTAAAATTATTTTACTTTTGATATTATTTTGATGATAAAAAATTTTATAATTATTTATTAATGAAAATCATTATGTTGAATATCTTTGATGAAAAATTCTTTCATAATGTAAATCTTCATTTTCAAAATGAAAATAAAGTATATATGCTTGAAAATAGTTCGCAGATGTTCTCTAAACATTTTGTCAAATCATATAAACTCCTTAGTGGCAATCTCTTGGAAAATATCTTTTTTCCATTCAATATATATTAATCAAATAATGAGTTTTGTTGAAAATTTATTTTAACATTTTTCTTAACCTTTTTTTAAAAATCAAGGCAAATCTATCAATCCTCTCATGTCAATCTGTCGACTATTTTATACCTTAGTTGTCTGTGCTTTCTAAAAGAATTAACAATTTTTTTTTAAAATAAAATATGTTAACAATTTAAAAAAAAAGTCAATTATTTTTAAAAAAAAGTCAACCGTTTTAAGCCTTAAGTATATGAAAAGCCAAAAAGAGTCAACCATTTTATACTTTTGAAAATGAGTTATACAAAAACTATTAACTGTTCTTGTGAACTATTGACCAGACAAATTTCCACTATCTATTATTTTTACAAAAGTTCAAAATCTATTGACATTGACTATATTGTGTCAACTTTCTCTCAAAATTGTCGACTTGTTGCTTCAAACTATCGACCATTTGTTAAAGAAGTCAACCTCTTTTATAAAAGAGTTGATCGATTGCCCAAAGACATTGTGTTTTTCAATTTTTACGAAAAAAAACTATCAATTGATTTGATGAAACTGTCGACCGTTTCCTTCACTAACATGTTTCAATGACTAGTTTTTGTAGGCTCTTTAATTCTCTAATGACTCTTAACGATTAGTTTTTTTCAATGCTCGTGCGAAACCTAATACCAGTCTAGGATATAGAAAAACACTAGGATTGAAATGAATTGATTGGAGCTTATAAGAATTATTCATCTTCTCACTATTGATAGTGCTTTCATTTTTCTCTCCAAAGATTATAGATATCATTTGTATTATTTTTGTTTTAACATTTGTATCTTTATTTGAGAGATTATTATAACTAAGAGTTCATACTTCTCAGATCATCTCATTATAACTTATTATTGTATTGCCTAGCTTGTAATCTAGAGGGGCCTGTCGAATTTTGATAGGAAGTTTGTAATTTCGAGCAGTGTGGTCAAAAAGCCTATTTGAGTTCAAGTATGAGATTTTAGTAAATTTAAAAATCTTTAATGAGTAGTTAAGATAGTGGAGTAGACTGGTTGAGCCAAATCATTATAAATCACTTGTATAAATCACTATTATGTGCACTTAATATTTATTTAGTGCACAGATGATTGCAAATTCTTGATTGTAAACAAAATAAACAGAGACATAATATCATTCAAAATAAAACATCCTTACTTAAAAGCAATTAGAAGTTGGAAGATATTTTTCCTATTCTCTTTGACCAACTATAGAAATAGTATTTAGACATCGAATACAGGTAATGATAATTGCTTTATCGTCTTTTAGATTTCTCTAACACAATGATTGAATCAAAGACATTCTCACACAACACTGATTCACTTTGTACCACAGATATTTTCTCTCCATTAGTAATAAGATGGAGGCCAAGGGAGCTTTGATACGTTACCTTATTCCAATAGTATTTGAATTATAAAAATAATTACTCTATAACGTAAAAACAACGCTACATGTAAATACGATTTTCTTAATGTTGCTAGAGAGAGGCTCCGTATTCTAAGAACACTGTTGATAGGGATACTTTTTGCCCATAAGCCCCGGAACAAGTGAACAAGCACTAATAATCTAAATCCAGACTCGAAACAAACAAACGAATCATTTCACGAAATTGGCATAATCACTTGAAACTTGAAAGAACCAGCAACACGAAATTTGAATTTTGAACAAGACAATGGTTATTCCGAATATATATCCTTCACGAATATCTTAATTAGCTCTGAATCGCTTGCTTTTAACACTCCCATGCATGTATTTACTGTCAAGGCCATCTATATGATAAAAATGTCTAATCGCAATTCAACTTCATTTGTTCCAATTTCTTTATTCTAATTTATTTTGTATATATGTTCTAACTTAGACCTTTCTGAGAAGAAGATTCAAACCTCCTTATGAATTGGTCTGAGCTAATGTCTTGATCGCACGCCCAGCCGTTAACAGTGCTGCTATCTCATAAATTGATTGTGGGTCAAAATAGATAATCGATGAGTCATGCAATTATTAAAATGAAGGTGCTTGGAGAGGTGGTACTTAACGCCATTCTAATTCGTTAATGATAATAGGTTTGAGTCTCGTGGGCTGCCAAGGCTGAGCATGAACTGTAAATTGCCTTTACAATGAATTAGTTAAAACCGCATTGGCAATGAGTTATTGGAAGATTAGAAGAAGATTCGTGCTCTACTCCTCCTTGGTCCTCGGAGAGACCCTACAACTTATTTATGGCGCGTGGGTCCAACCACAACCCACTAATTCTCTAGATTAGGACACTCCATTAAATTAAATAATAATAATAATTCAGAAAAGGTTTTGAGTCTCGTGGGCTGCCAAGGCTGAGCATGAACTATATATAAATTGCCTTTACAATGAAAGAGTTAAAACCGCATTGGCAACGAGTTATTGGAAGATTAGAAGAAGATTCATTCTCCTTGGTCCTCGGACAGACCCTTCAACTTATATAGGGTGGGCGGGTCCAACAACAACCCACTAATTCTCTAGATTAGGACACTCCATTAAATAGATTCCGCGTGCAGTTATGGTAATGATTAAAATTAGGTAAGGTAAAGTCAACAGAAAATATCGATAGAAGATGTAAAAAAATAAACGAAATGAAAGATGTTATCAGTAAAAGAAGTCCCAAAAAGAAAAATTAGATTCTAAACTCCTAGATATAGATATATAGTATAAGTTATAAAAATATGAATATTAAAGGGGCAATGAGACCTCACCTCTAGAGTGCGATTTTGTTCACCCCCTTTAACGAGGGTGAACATAACCCCCACTGCTGTGGGGGTTAAACATAACAGAGGGGGCTGCCAAAAATAACAGAGGGGCAGCCCCCTCTGTTATGTTTAACCCCCACAGCAGTGGGGGTTATGTTCACCCTCGTTAAAGGGGGTGAACAAAATCGCAGTCTCACCTCTTGGTTTGCATGTGAGCAATAAATAGGTTTAAAGGGCAATGTTGTAGTTTTAAATGTTCATTAGGCTAATTTTTGTCAAATAATAATTTTATTTTCTTCTTATGTTGTACTTCACATAAAAAATTCGAGTTTCTAATTTTATCATATAATAGAAAAATAGCTTTAGATGTTGCAAACTAGGAACTTTGTCCCACAACAAGTACATAAAATGCCTTTATAATTATTTTAAAAAATGTTTTTCTCTGTTGTCACGACTAAATACCTTAAAGATGGTTAGATTTAAAAAGGTACAAGACAAATAAAAAAGAAAAATAAGAAAATAATAAACAAAAATAGGTTTGGGGCACTTCTACAATCATATATTGGCTCTCTTAAAAAGGGTCAGTTTTGTAGCAAGTATAAGGTGGCTCCTGTAAAATGGTTATGAATAAGAGCCCTTTTACAAAATTTCATTGAATCATTTTTGTTTTTATTTTCTGCTAAAGCTACAGCCAGACCTTTTTTTTTTAGGTGAGATCGACGATCAAGTTTTCTAGAATAAGACTTCCTTCAGCAGAAACTATTGAACCAATAACATTATCTGCCAAATAAACAAGACAGCACCTTTCCAACCTTGAAAATTTGCTTCACAAATTAAACACCAAGTCCCCAAATCCTAATCACAAACTCCCCAATCTCCATCACGATTAGTTGTAGATTCTTCGCAACCCTCTAGAGATCAACAAATTTTCTTAGTAAGAGAAAGAAAATTAGAGTGTTGGTCGTGTTAGGACTAGTGAATGAGGAGTATGAATGTTATTCATTAGTGACAAATACTAGCCGAAAGGAGGGTCAAGGACATGGCCAGAGTTGTTGCAATATTGAGGGTGTTGGTCTATAATGTGGGTTCTGTGGGTAGACTAACTTAGTGTAGTCACACAAGTCCTAGATACTTGCACGCAAGGTATGATTCTTTACATGGGGCATTTATTGGGACATTCTGACTTTGGACAGATTATGACTATAATTAAGACTACTTAGTGTGAGATAGCGTCAAAGAAAAAGTCCATAGGTGTTCAAACCTAAAGAAAAAGTCCATACTAGGGCTAAACATGTATAACTATGACTAGAAGCCATAACCTATAGGGGATTTTATGCCTAGATGGGACTGAGGAAAGTTGAATTAAAAGTGTTGAGTTATGTTTTTGATGATGAAATCAAAGAAAAACTTTAATGATATTGTTAATTGAGTAAAGCCCTATGTTAATCAACTAACACAATGTCTACTTGAGTATACTACACTTATTAATCGAGTATATATGTTTGGAAAAGTCATTTTTAACAGTTTTAACTAACTTTCAAAATAAGACTCTTCGCTAATTATCATGTAAAACAATATATGGGTTTAAGGTTAATCGAGTAAGAAAATGATTAGTTGAATGACAAATATTCACACTCGACTAACCTACAGGATTAATCGAGTAAGATTTGAATACACTGAGGGTTAATCAAGTATATGCCTAATGTATTCGAGTAAAGAACTGAAAATACTTCAATCGAGTAATCTAAGTGTTATTCGATAAACCATGATATCAACCAAATAATTAAATTCCTTAATTGAGTAAGTATTTAGGCTAGAATAACAAGTCTCTAGACTTGTAGTATTAATCAACTAAAATAAAATAGTAATCGAGTAAAACATTTTTTTTAGTCGAGTATCCAAAAATCTTACTTGATGAGTGATTAATCAGACTAACTAGAGGTCAAGAGCCTGCTCCGATAGCTCACCATAAGGCCGACCTTCTCCCGGATGACTCCTTAGGCTACTTAGTCCTCCCAAGATGGGAGGGGATTCCTCGTAAACCCATCGAAATTTGACCGAGGACCACAATCCTTGCACTTACCGCATGCATGTTTATCTCCTACATCTAGTAAAAATATCATGATTAGCTCATCTCTAGTCAGGAAAGGTACATCTTTTACATTCATTAATTGTATTATTTATTTATTACACACTCGACTGAACCTCTATGAGTTACCCCAGATAACTATTTTACTTCACAAACTAACTTAAGCATCGGAGGGCATACGTGGGATGATAAGGAATCCCCGTTTGCCTTCTAACTTGTTTTTGTAAGCACAAATATACCCTGAACAAATAATGAGATACTCTTGGATGGGTCAATCCTCTACTGAAAATGCACTCAAGGGCTTATTCAAGACTCCTATTGGGCAATTGGAAACTGTAGCCACCATCGCATATTTTCACGAGTAGATATCTGCCAATTGTTCGTTTTGCTCTACAGCATTCCTGTCAAACAAATCTCATTTGTTGTATTTCGACAACAACAACAACTATGATGGTGCCTAAGACTAGCACCTGTCGTGTTTTTTCTCCAACACTTGAGATATTGTATCATGGGCATTATTCATGATCGAAAATTTCTCTTAACACATGATAAACATGAAGCCTATGGTTAAAGAGATGTTGACTACTTACATTGCCCATTAACATGGCATTTGTTATGGACAAGTACATTAAAAAATGGATACCCACATTGTTATAAAAAAGAACACTAGAAGAGCCTCTCCATTTCAACTTTACAATGTGGATGCCCAGGAGCAGAACTACAGCTTCGTGAGGGTAGGCAATGGCCCTCTCAACTTCTAAAGTTGCCCCATTGTTGTCCTTCATTTTATGTATAAATTACATTATTCTTTAACATTTGTCCCCCCTAAAATAAAAAAGATGGGAGATAATCAAGTAATGTCAATTAAGATGAGAGAGAGAACAAAAAATAAATAAATAAATAGTGTGTTATAAAAAAAATTTAATATACAGACTTAGATTTCTGCTCTCCTAACCCATGGTCCTGACTCCGCCACTATGGATACTCCACACTATAAGTAAAAAAAACAATGGAAGAGCTTCTCCATTTCAACTTTCCTCTCCAAAGATGAATTTGTAATAAAATGATAATAAAAATATAATACCCCGACCCAGTCCTAGATCTTATTTCACCAATCATTGATTAATGTTATAGTTAACGCAAGTGTTTTAGGATACTGTTACAGATAATAATTAGATTTATTGGTTTAGTTATCTTTATCAATTTAACTTTGGTTTTAGATTTAATTATCTCTCGAACAAATCGAGTTTACCACCCTATCCCGTCGTTGTTGCAACCCTCAACCCAAATTGCACACATATGCAGACACTCAGCCACCGATTTTGATGGATTCAGCCATCGTTTTGTGACCCAGTGATTAGTGGTTAATTTTGTAAAATTTTTGTTATAATTATAACCCCTGTTTTGATTTTAAATTGGTTTAATTGAATAATTATGTGTAATATATATCTATATATATAATATATAATATATTATAATAAACATGTAAATATAATACATATATATACCCAATGAAATACATGCATGGATTATCTATATAATATATAAGCATATAATATCTCATATAATATATCATATCAATATATATATAATATAATAGATGATTTATTAATAAATTGCTTATTTATAAGTATGAAGAAGGTGGACTTGGAAGCCCAAAAAGAATTAAAGTCCATGAAGAATTCAAGCCCATGAAGAAAAAAAATTCAAATCCATGAAGAATTCAAGCCCATGAAGAAAAAAGAATTCAAGCCCATGGAGAATTAAAGTCCATGAAAAAATTAAAGTCCATGAAGAATTAAGACCCAATTTGAGCATCCCATGAAAGATATCATTTGAAGAAGGCCCAAGGATTATTTTTAATCCTAATGAAGATTAAAAATCAATTTATAGAAATTTATTTTTATTTGAGTGCTTTATTAAGTGTGTCTTTTAGCTAAAATCCATTTAATTATTAGTTGTGTATTATAGCTAAAATCCATTTAACTTTATGAGTGCTTTATTAGGTATGTATTTTAGCTAAAATCCATTTAGCTTTAATTATGTATTATAGCTAAAATCCATTTAACTTTAAGTGTGTGAGTGCCCATTAAATATAATTATGTCTAGTTGAATAATTGAAAATTATGTGGTTTGTATTGCATCTTGTGGCCTATAAATAGGTTACTTGATTGCATTTGTAAGTGTGATTATTATTCTTGAATAAAAGTTTAGTTGTTTCCTTAGAATTCTCTCTTTGAGAATTGTTCTTGTTCTTTCTCCTTTTCTTTATTATTTTCTCTTGTGATCTTACTTCATTTCTTTCTTCTTTTAAATTCTTATGTCATTTATTGTTACTTTATTAATCACCGCCTAAATGGCCGGTTAATTTATGCCTTTAAATTTCTGTAATTTTAATTATTGTCTTTTTATTATTCACCGCCTAAATGGCCGGTTAGTTTATGCTATTTTAATTCCTGTCATTTAAATTCTGTCATTTAAATTACGCCATTTAAATTCTTGTTAATTAATTTACAAATAAAGATGAGTAGCTAAACTCAATCTTGGGTTAAGGCAAGGACAGTGTCTAACGCCAATGATTCCCAAAGAAAGCTACGCTTTAAATGAGTGATATTAATTTAAATTTCAATATAAGTGTGTATTTTTAAATTAAGAAATCACTAGGTTTGGATTGGAGCGTAAGCCTAACTTAGAGCTTTCATGCCACGTATGAGAGTTACTAGAACTGGAAACGCTATCATACCCAAACCCGGATGATTAATTTAGTTGTTTTGTATATTAATTGTAATTGGATTTATGGTAGTTGCTTAAACTAGAATCTCACATATCATGTATGGGGATTGCTTAAACTAGAACTATCATCATCTCTAATTGCATTTAATAACAAACCCTCATATTTGAAATTAAATTAATATTGCTAAACTCTTCTGCTAAAAATTGAGAATCAACGGGTTGGTGCTGAAATTGTCTTAACTCAAGTGTCGTCCAATTTCATATTCTCACATTCAGTGTTTATTTAATTTTTGTCTTACTTTATTTCCTAGCACCTGTTATTTGAAAATCCATAAAAAAATTCCTGTTTCCAATTCATCCAAATGTGTGTGTGTATTTGTGACATTCTTTTTCTTTTGCCATAAATAAATCTCTCAGTGGACGACCTGGACTCATCCAGAAAATATAAATTTAAATTTGGACTACAACTGTACTCGTACACTGACGAGTATAAACCTCTCACCAAAATAAAGAAAAAAAAATATAAAAGTTTTAATGTGTTTTTATTGTGTTTTAATTGCAGGGTGAGAGTGCAGTTAAATTTTGGCGCCGTTGCCGGGGAGATTGAGGCAAAAACAAAAAGAAAAAAAATTATAAATTAAAAAAAAATTAAAAAATAAATAGCAAAAAAAAATAAAAAAATATATATATTTAGATAACTGTTAGTTACTAAACAGAGCAAGAGACTACGATCAGGTATGATTATTGAACCATTAATTGATTCATTAACATCATTATCTGTCGTTGAATTGTTATTTTCATATTCTATATGTCTTAGTATTTTAGCATTTCTATGCCTTCTAATGCATTTGGCCATCTTGAGCCTAGTGAGGAGAGATTTTCTTTCAACCAGAATCAGAGAGAGAATTATTATTTGTCGGGCTACGACCCAAATCTTTACACTGATTTTCCCAATTCCTATGACCATTGGAATTATCCTTGGAGTGATGACTTTTTGTTCCAATCTCATGAACCTTTCTCTCCAGTGTCTCACCAATTCGAGTTAGAACAAGGGGTTAGATTTGATACTTATCAACCTCAGGATGAAAATTTTTTAGAGGACACCCTTCATGAGTTTATGCAAGGTCAAATGAGTTTTATTACACAAGTGGCCGAATTTCAAGACCAAACCTCTAAGGCCTTAGGTGATATTCTAGATCAGTTGACCTTGTTAACACAAACCTTGAGCGTAAGTGAGCCTGACGAGTTTCCAACCCAACCCAATCAAAATTCCATAAGTCATGAGTCAGTCCAACCAACACCCATTCCTAAGAGTGATGACCCAATTGAGAGACCCGATGACCCAAGGATGGTGTACCCTGCCATAGAAGAAAAATTGGACAAAAAAGAAACAAGTTTAGAAGAAAAAACCTGGGAAGAAGAAGAGGATAAAATTCGAGAGCCAAAATGTGAAGATGTCATAGGTCTATCTACATTTAAGCCTAAATTTCTACCTTTTAGGATAGTCTATGTTATTGAGGATAAAATTAAACCAAACATGTGTGAGGTGTTTGTGCGAATTAATGTGTCGTGCTCTGATGTAATAAAACCAACACCTCTGAATGATACATTTTCAAAATATGTATGTGCATTCATGAGAAATATTAATTTACATAATTTTGAAAATAAAAGTGGTGTAATGAATGAGAGTTATTATATGATTAGGTGGGCGACCACTCATCTGATCCTTAACTGGAAGAAAAGAAAAAAAATAAAAAAGGAAAACTCTAAAAAATTAAAATAATTTTTTTTAATAAATAAATATATATTTAAACCAAAAATATATATATATTGTTCCTTTTCTGCATTACTTAATTAATTTTGACTCAAATAGTATTTCTTTGTCTGCAGTCTAAACAAAATTTTTTGCATACGAGTTCATGCATTGAAGACCGCCAGGTATCCCTATCTTCTATCATTTTATTGCTGATTGCGGACAATGTGCAATTCAAGTTGGGGGGTAAGGTGTACTTAGGAATTGATTTATTGGTATTGATCCATTGTGCAAATAATTTTGTTTGACTCGATAATATTGACTTGTGTGGTATACATACTTTTATTGAACCCCTTTAAAAAAAATTAATTTAAAAAAAAAAAAACAACAGCAAAATTAAAAAAAAAAGAGTTAAAAAAAAATTCAAAATAGGGAGACAGAATTGACGTTGGGGGTAGCCACTTTTCTTGAGCAGTGTAATCACACTGCCCTATAAAGAAAGAGACACACTGCCAAATGTTGAAAAAGGAGGCACCAAGCGTTGAAAAAACGTCGAACGTTGAAAAATGAGACGCTAGACGACGCCAAGCGTGTCAGCGCAATTATGGCATGCCTCGAGCTGAGTGTGGAATAGTGGCACCCATTGCTCTATAAGAGACTCCATATTTGTAAGAGGCAAGTCACACTTTTGCAAGCAAGCTCAGTCTTCTCTCTTTCGTGTTGTTCTCCGATCAGGTACTTTCGTTCATTTTGTAAGATTTATAGTTTTTACTTTTCTCTTATTATAGTTGTCTTTTAATTACAAAAAAAAAAATGGATCTTCAGCTTTCAAAAATTCGCAAGTACTATCCATCTCTCTCAATGAATGATTTGAAAAAAATTTATACTGGTAGGTGTGTAAGACTTGGGACATTGATGCGTAATAACATCCCTGAAGATGTTCGTTGGCTGATCGAAGCAAAAGTTCGATTAGCTGGCGAAGCTTCACCTAATTTTAAGCACTTTCCAGGTTTGGGGAAGAGTAGTTTTGTGAAAAAATGAAGAGCAAAAAGAGTGAATGGTTGTTATAAATGTGCTCGTTGGACCTGTAACACACGATGCAAATCTGTGGGGTTTACATCCGTAAATCGAGAAGATAAAATTAGTTTCATAAAGGATGGACTGAGTAAGGAGTCTTTGGATGATATCCGATTGACTCTTGAGACGCATCCATGTGGAATAGTGCAAAGAGAACTTCTTGCTTTATGGGACCAGTTCATAAGTGACAACCAACGCTACAGTCTTGGAAATCTGACTAAAAACGACCATGTTTGCTAATCTATAAGAAAATTGGATGGGAAGCCTATCCCCACTTCATAGAAAGTGTTTAAGCCGTTTCTGGACGTAAAACCAGAGGAAGATGTGAGCCACAATCACAACTACTTGTATATATGCATGATTTTTTTTTGTTTGTGTCTATTTATTATTGAATTTTTGTATAACTGCTTTTGATCACCAAACCTCTTTTCAGGGCATACAGAAGGAACAAATATAAATGGAAGGTCAGTCAGTTCGTCGAATCAAGACCATATGTGTAATATGTGGCTCTCAACTTGGGAGCGATAGTTGTTACGCACTTGCAGCAAGCGAACTTGGCCTAAAATTAGGAGAGAGAAAAATTAATTTGGTATATGGAGGGGGAAGTCGTGGATTGAATGGGTGTGTTTCACAAGCTGCACATCTTGGAAAATCATATGTGGTAGGTGTAATGCCAATCCCTTGGGCTGAACCACATATTTCCGGGATTACACGCGGTCAACTTATAGAAACGAATTCTATGTCTGAGCGCATGGCTTGTAAAATTTATCAGTCAGACGCCTTCATTGCTTTACCAGGGGGTTTTCGTACACTTGAAGAAATCTTCTGTATAATCTCTTGGGCCAAGAGCGATCTACATACCAAACCCATTGGACTTTTAAATGTTAACTATTTTTTCGATGGGTTGCTCTCATTTCTTGATCAGGCTGTAGATCAAAAGTTCATTTCTCTTTCAGCAAGAAAGATTCTCATTTCTGCATCTACCATTGAGGAGCTGTTAGAGAAATTACACACTTATGTTCCACAGCACGATCCTTATGAGCCTAGGATAGATTGGTCTAAGGCAATCAGAAACAAACGTCAAAAAGGTCCGATTAATTTAGATTTATCACTCTAAGGAGTGCTCTTTGATAAGATGGCTGAGTAAGGAGTACTTTTGTACTCTTGAGACGCATCTAATTATTGTGCAACTTGCTGGATTTTTCTTGGTTGTGTTTCTTAAAAAAAAAAAAAAAAAACTGTGGAATGTTATTAGATAAGTCTATGATAAGATGACTGAGTAAGGAGTACTTTTTGTACTCTTGAGACGTATTTTGTTTATCTTATGACTTGCATGCAATTTTTATTTTGGTGTGAAAATATATAACTATATGGCATGCTCATTTGTTTGTTTGAGTTTTAGCAGTTCACAGTAAATCAATGGACTTGTGGAGTTACAGGTATTTCTAACAACCCTATTTTATTACTGCAATGCAGGTTGAGGGGTGTAAGGTCTAGTTATGAATTATCTGGTTCATGATTAACTATGAATTTGCTATTGTATGCTTGTAGTTTTGTGTGAATTGATTATCTTTATCTGCTTTTATTAAAAAAAAAAAAACAACACAAAAAAAAAATTATGTGTTTTAAATAATGCTATTCCTAAAGCTTTGGAGTTATGCACTAATAGCTGGTTAAGTTTGCAATACGGAACATGAATGTATTGATTTCTTATTTGAAAACGTATATGCATTAAAACAAGTAATTTGCATTCATCGGGTATTCAACATTAAAATTGGTTATTGGTCATAATGTCAAAGGTAACAGTAATTAGCTGATTAATACATTGTATGATCCCTCAATAGAAGTGGAGACTATTACTCAAGTGAGTGTTTGAGCCTAATAACCGTTAATTCTGAGTGAAATAACACTTATTCTTAATATGCTTTATTGTTTATCTCATCTTTTCAATGGCTTCAAAACATCAATTTGCTTTGAATGTCTAGTATGATAGCTGATGAATTTGACTAGTTTCAAATTCTGAATTAGATGACTGAGTAGCATTGTTTTGAAGCATGATAAGGGGGATCAATTTCTTTCATTTTGGGCCAATTAACATTTTCTTTCTTTACATTAACCTCCCTTGCTAGCCCATTAAGCCAATTGTAGTACAACTTATTTCATTACCCTCGTTTAACCCATAACCATATGAATTTTGTCCAACCTGGTGTGTTTTTGAGAATTAGTATGTCTAGCTATTTTCATATTTAAAAAAAAAAGAAAAAAAAAGAAAAAAAGAAGAAAAAAAAGTGAAAAAGAAAAAAAAAAAGAATTATCTTAGCTATTCAACACAAGTGTTTCAAAAAAAAAAATGTCCAGTTTGATATTAGTGTTAAAAAAAAAAAATCTCAACATACCATTTGCACACTTTACCATTTTATTTGACAACCAGTAGTAACCTCATAGCCCCATTACAACCCGGTCTGGTCCCTCTTGATGCTATAAATCATGTGATCTCAGAATTCGAGTTTGGAGTACGGAATCATGTTTAAATTCAGAAGTTACTCATCTAGAGCATTATTCCAGTCATGAAGCTATGTCATCTTCCCTGTTTTTTTTATGAAAATACGTTCCTTGTATTTGGGATGACACCGAGTTTTGAACTTGTTCTACATTTACTCTTATAACGGTGCACCCCGTTGTGTGTACACCTGAGGAATCCTTTTTATTGGAGGGAAAATCCATAGTAAGGTTTAAAGTCAAAACTTTGAGGGAGTAATTCTGTGTGTTGATTATCCTAATTGCCATTCCTGAGATTGTATGACCATTAACCAAAAATCTGATTTAGAATGCTAAATTACTTATTCGATTTTATGCAGTTCGGTTTCGAATTTGAAATTTTTACATTCATACAGTTATTGCGAATAAAGCTTGGCAAGTGTATAGTCTGATTGCTAAGGGACTAGCAATGTTTAAGTTGGGGGGTATGATTAGTGGTTAATTTTGTAAAATTTTTGTTATAATTATAACCCCTGTTTTGATTTTAAATTGGTTTAATTGAATAATTATGTGTAATATATATCTATATATATAATATATAATATATTATAATAAACATGTAAATATAATACATATATATACCCAATGAAATGCATGCATGGATTATCTATATAATATATAAGCATATAATATCTCATATAATATATCATATCAATATATATATAATATAATAGATGATTTATTAATAAATTGCTTATTTATAGGTATGAAGAAGGTGGACTTGGAAGCCCAAAAAGAATTAAAGTCCATGAAGAATTCAAGCCCATGAAGAAAAAAAATTCAAGTCCATGAAGAATTCAAGCCCATGAAGAAAAAAGAATTCAAGCCCATGGAGAATTAAAGTCCATGAAAAAATTAAAGTCCATGAAGAATTAAGACCCAATTTGAGCATCCCATGAAAGATATCATTTGAAGAAGGCCCAAGGATTATTTTTAATCCTAAAGAAGATTAAAAATCAATTTATAGAAATTTATTTTTATTTGAGTGCTTTATTAAGTGTCTTTTAGCTAAAATCTATTTAATTATTAGTTGTGTATTATAGCTAAAATCCATTTAACTTTATGAGTGCTTTATTAGGTATGTATTTTAGCTAAAATCCATTTAACTTTAAGTGTGTGAGTGCCCATTAGATATAATTATGTCTAGTTGAATAATTGAAAATTATGTGGTTTGTATTGCATCTTGTGGCCTATAAATAGGTTACTTGATTGCATTTGTAAGTGTGATTATTATTCTTGAATAAAATTTTAGTTGTTTCCTTAGAATTCTCTCTTTGAGAATTGTTCTTGTTCTTTCTCCTTTTCTTTATTATTTTCTCTTGTGATCTTACTTCATTTCTTTCTTCTTTTAAATTCTTATGTCATTTATTGTTACTTTATTAATCACCGCCTAAATGGCCGGTTAATTTATGCCTTTAAATTTCTGCAATTTTAATTATTGTCTTTTTATTATTCATCGCCTAAATGGCCGGTTAGTTTATGCTATTTTAATTCCTGTCATTTAAATTCTGTCATTTAAATTACGCCATTTAAATTCCTGTTAATTAATTTACAAATAAAGATGAGTAGCTAAACCCAATCTTGGGTTAAGGCAAGGACAGTGTTTAACGCCAATGATTCCCAAAGAAAGCTACGCTTTAAATGAGTGATATTAATTTAAATTTCAATATGAGTGTGTATTTTTAAATTAAGAAATCACTAGGTTTGGATTGGAGCGTAAGCCTAACTTAGAGCTTTCATGCCACGTATGAGAGTTACTAGAACTGGAAACGCTATCATACCCAAACCCGGATGATTAATTTAGTTGTTTTGTATATTAATTGTAATTAGATTTATAGTAGTTGCTTAAACTAGAATCTCACATATCATGTATGGGGATTGCTTAAAGTAGAACTATCATCATCTCTAATTGCATTTAATAACAAACCCTCATATTTGAAATTAAATTAATATTGCTAAACTCTTCTGCTAAAAATTGGGAATCAACGGGTTGGTGCTGAAATTGTCTTAACTCAAGTGTCGTCCAATTTCATATTCTCACATTCAGTGTTTATTTAATTTTTGTCTTACTTTATTTCCTAGCACCTGTTATTTGAAAATCCATAAAAAAATTCTTGTTTCCAATTCATCCAAATATGTGTGTGTGTGTTTGTGACATGCTTTTTCTTTTGCCATAAATAAATCTCTCAGTGGACGACCTGGACTCATCCAGAAAATATAAATTTAAATTTGGACTACAACTGCACTCGTATACTGACGAGTATAAACCTCTCACCAAAATAAAGAAAAAAAAATATAAAAGTTTTAATGTGTTTTTATTGTGTTTTAATTGCAGGGTGAGAGTGCAGTCACCCAGCCACTGCCGTGAGTGCCATCTGCATTGACACTTCTAGATTGCCGTCTTCGTGTCCATAGACCCACCCCCACTGTCTCACTAGACCTCTCTGACCTCGTCTCCATGGACAACGCCTTTAGATAAGTCTCGTCACCATACGTTGTTAGGTCACGAGTCGTCGCTAATCAACACCACCTTCACCAGATGAACTTGAGCCTAGAAGCACCATCGCTGACCCCTCTTTTTTGGCCCTCACTACTAGGTTGTGTTTTTGAAAAAGGCTCAAGGTAATAATGATGTTTCGGGCCAGTATGATCTTCACAGGCCTTGACCTGTGATTGAAGTATAACCCAAAATCACCACTTACTGACAGCTCAATTAGAAGTCGAGCGATAAGCTCATTTATCATCTTTTTGGAGGAGAAATGGGTCTGAGCCCATTTGCTGAAGAGATAGAGAAACCCAACCCTTTATCTTATGTTAGCTCATTTCTCTTGTGTAGCCCATTTGCTTTGTGCAAGCCCATTTGTTGGATGCCCTAGCTGCCTCATATATATACCTTGTTTAGTCCTTTGGAGACTCAAGTCTCCCCCCCTCTCTCTCTCTCTCTCTCTCACCTAGTCGGTGGCCAAAATGCTCTCTCTCTCTCTCCCTCCCTCGTATCAACCCCAAATATCCCCCATATCCGACTTTTCTTGCCGCTTTGTGCGACATCTCCTTGCTAATTTCTTTCATTGCTGTTTTGTGCGATGATCTCCTTACCATTCTTGGACCACACCTCGTCGATTCTCTTCTTTATATAATCGGTATGTTTGACCATTTGGGAGGTAAGCTTTTACGATCAATTCATTCTCGCTTCGTGGTTCTTGTTCTTTTGTGGACTTTACTTCGTGTAGAGCATTTTGTAGGCAAGAGAGGTTATTTTTCAGCCGAAAGAAAGAAGGGCAGTTCAGGGCTAGGTTTTGTTGGGGCTTGGTGGCTTTATTCTTGGTGTTGCCTAAGTGGTGATTCTGTAGCCCAGATTTAAGCCTTGAATATGTTCATTGTGACTGCCAAGGAGTTTATTTCATATACTTTGTATATATTTTAGTTTATGTTTTATCAATTGCATTGCACTAACCTCTTGTTTTGTAGATCTTCCACTCACACTCACTAGGTAAGAGGACCTAGAACCTCCGCCTCTTGTTAACACTCGTCTCCATTTGCTCATAATTACTGTCGAGGTCCCATTTCTCTTTATTCTACTAGTGATATAGTCATTACCCTCGTTGTCGCAACATTGGTTGAACCACCCACCCACCAATTTACTCCATGCCCCAGCCCCGCCTCACCCACCTGCCCAACTCTACTTATCCATTGCAATTTGAGAACCCTATAACTCAATCATTGTCTTCCCCTAATTCCTTCATTTTTTCCTATTCTCACTTATTCCTTTTGATTTTGGTCATTTTCATTTGTGCCCCTTGATTTCTTGTTTCTTATCGATTAGATTGTTTTTTATTCTCAGTTATCCCCCTAATTTTGATTATTCTTGGTTATTTTCCTTTTTTTTTTCAATATTCTCAGTTATCGCTTATATGAATTCTTAATTGGTTGTCATTATTGTCTTTACTTTTAGTCCCATTAATTGTGTATTTTCTCCCAAGTCTCTTGATTTGATTTTTTATTTTATCCCTGCTTGATGAATGGTCCACCGATGCCAAACCTATCATTGATTAATGTTATAGTTAACGCAAGTGTTTTAGGATACTGTTACAGATAATAATTAGATTTACTGGTTTAGTTATCTTTATCAATTTAACTTTGGTTTTAGATTTAATTATCTCTCGAATAGATCGAGTTTACCACCCTATCCCGTCGTTGTTGCAACCCTCAACCCAAATTGCACACATATGCAGACACTCAGCCATCGTTTTGGGACCCAACCACTGCCGTGAGTGCCATCTGCATTGACACTTCTAGATTGTCGTCTTCGTCTCCATAGACCCACCCCTACTGTCTCACTAGACCTCTCTGACCTCGTCTCCATGGACAACGCCTTTAGATAAGTCTCGTCACCATACGTTGTTGGTCACGAGTCGTCGCTCAACACCACCTTCACCGAGATGAACTTGAGCCTACAAACACCATCGCTGACCCCTCTTCTCTGCCCCTCACTGCTAGGTTGTGTTTTCAAATAAGGCATAAGGTAATAACGATGTTTCAGACGAATATAATCTTTATACGCCTCGGCCCGTGATTGAAATATAATTCAAAATCACTATTTACTGACAGCCTAATTAGAAGTCAAACCATAAACCCATTTATCATCTTTTTGGAGGAGAAATGGGTCTAAGCCCATTTACTCAAGAGATGGAGAAGCCCAACCCTTTATCTTATATTAGCCCATTTCTTTTGTGTGACCCATTTTCTTTATGCAAGCCCATTTGTTGGATACCCTAGTTACCTCATATATATACTTTGTTTGGTCTTTTGGAGGCTCAAGTCTCTCTTTCCCTTAGTCGGTGGCCAAAATGCTCTATTTCTCTCTCTCTCTCTCCCTCCATCGTATCAACCCCGAATATCTCCCATATCCGACTTTCCTTGCCACTTTGTGCGACATCTCCTTGCTAATTTCCTTCCTTGCTGTTTTGTGCGGTGATCTCCTTATCACTTGGACCACATACCTCGCCGATTCTCTTTTTTATATATTCAGTATGTTCGACCATTTGGGAGGTAAGCTTTTACAATCGATTCATTCTCGCTTTGTGGTTCTTGTTCCTTTGTGGACTTTACTTCATGTAGAGCATTTTGTTGCAAGAGAGGTTATTTTTTGGCCAAAAGAGAAAGAGGCGGTTCATGGCTGGGTTTTGTTGGGGCTTGGTGGCTTTATTCTTGGTGTTGCCTAATTGGTGATTTTATAGCCCAGATTTGAGCCTTGAATATGTTCATTGTGACTGCCAGGGAGTTTATTTCATGTACTTTGTGTATATTTTAGTTTATTTTTTGTTGATTGCATTGCACTAGCCTCTTGTTTTGTAGATCTTCCACTCACACTTACCAGGTAAGAGGACTTAGAACCTTCCCCTCTCGTTAACATTCATCTCCGTTTGCTCACAGTTACCGTCGAGGTCCCCTTTCTCTTTATTCTACTAGTGATATAGTCATTACCCTCATTGTCGCAACATTGGTCGAACCACCCACCCACTCATTTACTCCATGCCCTAGCCCCGCCCCGCCCCGCCCGCCTGCCCAACTCTACTTATCCATCACAATCTGAGAACCCTATAAATCAATCATTGTCCTCCCCTAATTCCTTCATTTTTTTCCTATTCTCACTTATTCCCTTTGATTTTGGTCATTTTCATTTGTGCCCCTTGATTTCTTGTTTCTTATCGATTAGATTGTTTGTTATTCTCAGTTATCCCCCTAATTTTGATTATTCTTGGTTAATTTCCTATTTTTTCCCTCAATATTCTTAGTTATCGCTTATATGAATTCTTAATTGGTTGTCATTATTGTCTTTACTTTTAGTCCCATTAATTGTGTATTTTCTTCCAAGTGTCTAACTTTGATTTTTTATTTTCTCCCTACTTGATGAATGGTCCACAGATGCCAAACCTATCATTGATTAATGTTATAGTTAACGCAAGTGTTTTAGGATACTGTTACAGATAATAATTAGATTTATTGGTTTAGTTATCTTTATCAATTTAACTTTGGTTTTAGATTTAATTATCTCTTGAACAGATCGAGTTTACCACCCTATCCCGTCGTTGTTGCAACCCTCAACTCAAATTGCACACATATGCAGACACTCAGCCACCGATTTTGATGGATTTAGTCATCGTTTTGTGACCCAGCCACTGCCGTGACTGCCATCTGCATTGACACTTCTAGATTGCCATCTTCGTCTCCATAGACCCACCCCTACTGTCTCACTAGACCTCTCTGACCTCGTCTCCACGGACAACGCCTTTAGATAAGTCTCGTCACCATACGTTGTTGGTTCACGAGACGTCGCTCAACACCGCCTTCACCGAGATGAACTTGAGCCTAAAAACACCATCGCTGACCCATCTTCTCTCCCCTCACTACTAGGTTGTGTTTCCAAATAAGGCATAAGGTAATAACAATGTTTCAGACGAATATAATCTTTATACGCCTTAGCCCGTGATTGAAATATAATTCAAAATCACTATTTACTGACAGCCTAATTAGAAGTCAGACCATAAACCCATTTATCATCTTTTTGGAGGAGAAATGGGTCTAAGCCCATTTACTCAAGAGATGGAAAAGCCCAACCCTTTATCTTATATTAGCCCATTTCTTTTGTGTGACCCATTTGCTTTGTGCAAACCCATTTGTTGGATACCCTAGCTACCTCATATATATACTTTGTTTGGTCTTTTGGAGGCTCAAGTCTCTCTCTCCCTTAGTCGGTGGCCAAAATGCTCTCTTTCTCTCTCTCTCTCTCTCATTCCATCGTATCAACCCCGAATATCTCCCATATCCGACTTTCCTTGCCGCTTTGTGCGATATCTCCTTGCTAATTTCCTTCCTTGCTGTTTTGTGCGGTGATCTCCTTATCATTCTTGGACCACATACCTCGCTGATTCTCTTCTTTATATATTCGGTATGTTCGACCATTTTGGAGGTAAGCTTTTACAATCGATTCATTCTCGCTTCGTGGTTCTTGTTCCTTTGTGGACTTTACTTCGTGTAGAGCATTTTGTTGCAAGAGAGGTTATTTTTCTGCCAAAAGAGAAAGGGGCGGTTCAAGGCTGGGTTTTGTTGGGGCTTGGTGGCTTTATTCTTGGTGTTGCCTAATTGGTGATTTTATAGCCTAGATTTGAGCCTTGAATATGTTCATTGTGACTGCCAAGAAGTTTATTTCATGTACTTTGTGTATATTTTAGTTTATGTTTGGTTGATTGCATTGCACTACCCTCTTGTTTTTTAGATATTCCACTCACACTTACCAGGTAAGAGGACCTAGAACCTCCGCCTCTCGTTAACATTCATCTCCACTTGCTCACAGTTACCGTCGAGGTCCCCTTTCTCTTTATTCTACTAGTGACATAGTCACTACCCTCGTTGTCGCAACATTGGTCGAACCACCCACCCACCCACCCACTTACTCCATGCCGCAGCCCTGCCCCGCCTGCCTGCCCAACTCTACTTATCCATCACAATCCGAGAACCCTATAAATCAATCATTGTCCTTCCTTAATTCCTTCATTTTTTCTTATTCTCACTTATTCCCTTTGATTTTGGTCATTTTCATTTGTGCCCCTTGATTTCTTGTTTCTTATCGATTAGATTGTTTGTTATTCTCAGTTGTCCCCCTAATTTTGATTATTCTTGGTTAATTTCCTATTTTTTTTCCTCAATATTCTCAATTATCGCGTATATGAATTCTTAATTGGTTGTCTTAGTTATTGTCTTTACTTTTAGTCCCATTAATTGTGTATTTTCTTCCAAGTCTCTTGATTTGATTTTTATTCTTAATTGGTTGTCTTAGTTATTGTCTTTACTTTTGGTCCCATTAATTGTGTATTTTCTTCCAAGTCTCTTGATTTGATTTTTTATTTTCTCCCTGCTTGGATATTGGTATTGTGATATCATTATCAAGTCTTCCTCAAATCTCCCCTTGGTATTTTGATACCCTGTTTGTCAGTCATCCTGTAGAAATAATTATATAAACATATATAGGGTTTGTTATAATATACATTTTACAATCAGCTTTCTTTCTCTAATTTAACAGAAACATACTCAAACTTAATTTAATCTAACAAAAACCTGAGGTTAATAAAAATAGTCGATACAGTTCTCAAACGTTAATAAAAGTATTTATAAAGTTTAATTAGAAACAGTTTAATAAGTAATAAAAAGTCATTTAAGAGATTTTTTTAAGGATTAAAAAGTCAACTATATATGAGAAATATTTTAGATATGCAAGACCCTTAAATTAAAAAAAAATGTAAATCCTAAATATATATGTTTTTTGTTAGAATATTAAAAATAATACAGATATAAAACTGTAAAATTAATAAAAAAAATACATATTATAACAAACCTTAAATATATATACTTATGCAACTATCCCTGCAAAGTATTAAGTTAATAAGAAGAGAAATCGCCCCTATGGGCATAGGACAGATGGCAGTCAAGTAGTAGATTGTAGACAATGATGCAGATTTGAGTCAAGACATTCGTAGTGTGGGAGTTTCACCTTCATGTAGGGGTGACTTTTTTTGGACACTATACACTGTGCCTCTTATCTAGTGCATCGTCGTGTACCGTGATTAACCTCTCTCACGTATATGAAATAGTGTGGGAGGCCCTTAAAGTGGGACAAATAAGAAGAGAAATCGAAGAATTATTCTGATGTGATTGTAGGTACGACGCCCATCTCTCAGCTGGTGGTGCTGCTGGTTGTGGTGGTGGGGGATACGAAGAACAAGAAGATGAATGGTCCAAAGATGCCAAACCCATCACTGATTTGATTTCTAAGTATATATATACGGGACACAGCCAGTCCCAGCCATCCATTCCACTGGTGGATCAGACATCGATTGATATATACATGCATGCTCATGCTAGCTGCGCGCGTATATATCTTCAACAGCTTCAGCAATTGGGATTGGATGGTTCCACGGTCCACCTTCTTAACCTTTTCCTTAGTGGTGGCCATGGAAAGACCACATTTGATGGTGCCCCATCAAGATGCCATGTTTATTTCTACGCCAAGTACACTAGTCTTACATGGCATCTATATAATATACACACACACATATATATATATCTATATGGCAGTTTATTTATAAGCATTGGCATTAAAAAAAAAATAAAAAAGGTGTTTCCTGACCTTATAACTCTCCCTCCCCCCTTATTGTTACTTTATACATATTATAAATTTTAATATAATAAAAATATTTTTACATTTTTTTCTCTTTCGTTCTTCTCGTATGACAAATTAGTAAAAATTTGACTATCTATTGATTTATCCCTTTTCAGTTCGATGGTGGTTAAGTATCGTTGAATTAAAAAGAGAGAAATAGATTGGCAAACTATTAGATTTTAACAAGTTTACTAGACAGAAAAGGAAGATAAAAGGAAAGGGAAGAGAAAATGCGATAATATTTTTATAATATTATTATTTTTAATAATAAAAAGAAAAAAAATATAACAAAAGTTATAAAATTGATAGAATTCATTCTCATTTCTCAAATGTTAAAATATAATTTATTTGAATTAAAAAAAAAATGGTCATATAAGAGGAAAAAATGTCACGTAACTTTGATAAAAATACAGTGTAATACATAGGAGGGGAGGGGGGTTGAAGGTATAAATGGATCTTTTTATTTTAGCAAAAAAGTCTTGTGACACCTCAAACTTTTACAACGTCTTATTAGACATCTCTATTTTAAAAAATAGAATTATTAAACTCTTTTTAATTTATATTAAATTAAATATATCCCTGAAAAAAAATTATGTGACACTAAATTTTTCTTTTAAAAAAGAAATAAGTAAATATTAAACACTTTTTAAGCAAGTTCAACTATCGCTGGTAAATTACAAAAGTTAATTTAATTTAATATAAATTAAAAGATATTTAATAATTTTACTTTTTAAAAATAAAGGTATCTAATGAAACATGGGGCAATACCTTAGAATCAGACATGTGTAGGACATTTCATTTATTTACTCAATTACCAGCCATTGAAGATTCCCGGCAGCAGCAGGATCCCAACATATACACATAAAATATTCCTTTCTTTTCCCTTTTTGTCTCCAAAGTAAATTACTCCCCTAAACTTACTGTAGTTTCAATCAACCTACCATTGCGTGTAAATTGAAAATTTATACATTAATTAAAAAAAACTATAGTAAATTAATTAATGATATTATATATGCGTGTGTTACACCCTTTGAAGTGTGTTGTACTCTCTTTTTATTTTCACACGGAATCTTAGATATCTGATGGCCAAAGTGAAAGTGATTGTAATAATCTCCAAAGTTGTCGCTTTCTCTTGTCTTATAAGGAAGGGGAATAAAGCAACATAGGACACCACTTTACTGTTTTTGGACAGCTAAAAAATATAAGGATATGAAAAATAAATAAAAAGCATATATAGTGATTTATGCATAGGGATAAAAATTGGTTATTAGATTTCTTAATTTACATCTCCTGTTAGAATTATGGAACTAAGTAGTAGGGGGCGTTCGTGATGATACGTTAACAAAAAAAAAAGAGCATAGTGACTTAAGAATATATATTAAAAAAAATAAAACCATGGTTAATATTCTTCTTATATAGATTTTTTGTATTGAAGGGTTGTGATTTTTTTTTTTTTTATAATTTTTCTCAAACCCCATCAATTAAGTTAAAATCACAAATAAGTTGTATTATTTTTTGTAGTGTTACTAGCTAGCTAGCTTCCTCCAAAATAATGAATTGAAAGGGGGATTTGCTTAAAGAGAAACAGAGAAATGAAATTGCATGGCATGGTTAATGGGACAACATTTGGAGACCCCATACTTTCATTAATTCCAAATATAAGGTTAAAAAAAGCTACAAATTAGGTCACGGCGGTGACATATATGGCTTGTTTATAGTTATAATTCTTATGAACATGCACAGGATTTAGTAGCTGGTTTTGAAGGGCTTGTAGGATTTCAGATCAAGAACAACTCCGGCGAACGATCCGGCAGCCGCCGCAATGGAGATGACGAGGCAAGCAAGGCTCAGGATTTGCAGGCACACCCATCTGGTGCTCCACTTGGGTATCTTCTTCTGCACAATGTACATCTCCACCGGGAAATACACCGTCAGTGGCCAGAACCCGAACGCTCCGAGGATTCCCACGATATCGTTGAAGAACGGCATCAGCATTGATATGACAGTGGTTGTGATCACGAAGATGGTTCGCCAGACCAGACGAAAGAGGTTGAGCTTGTAAGGCTTGAAGCCGGGAGCCGGGACGGTGATTTCGCTGGTGAAGAATTGGGTTTCCGGGTACCATTCGACCGCGGTTTTCTCGATGAAGGCGAAGAGGGGCTGGCAGTAGACTTGGTACGCTCCGACGAGGTGGATGACGATCGCGGCGTTGGCTATGTCGAGCATCCAGTAGGGGTTGTAGAAGCCGAATCCGGTGAGGAGGTTTCCCGGCGATAAGTCTCCGAAGGCGGCGTAGCCGAAGCTGCCGCAGAGCATGTAGAAGATGGTGGTCACTGCGACGCTGATCAGCGAGGCCTTCTTCATCGTCTTGGATTCTTCCGGTGGTGATCTGATCGTGTCCTGTTTTTTTCACATGCTATCATTAGTTTGGAAGTTGAACAAAATCAAATTGCATTTTGGGATTAGGATGAAGAAAGAAAGAAAGAAAGAAAGAAAGAAACCTGAATTTCGATGAGGATGATGGAGTACGAATAAGCAAAAGCTATGTCTCCGAGAGATTGGAAGCTCCTCCAAATCTTTTGAGTTTCAGTGACAGTGCCGATGCTAATTCCGGTGAGACTTCCCCGGAATTTTCCGTTCTCTGGTCATCCGGCAATCCGAGAAAGCTGAGTTAGTACGTATATCTTAATATAAGACGAAGAAACACAGAATTTATACGTACATATGTATATGTATAGAAGGTGTAGATTTGTACCTGCAACTTTGGCGATTCCAAGGCCCAGACCGATGGAAGAGTAAGTGAAAGACATGACGGCGGCGACAATGGAGAGCCAAGATATCTGATCGAAGTCAGGGATTTGGGAGAAGATGATTTCAGCAACGCCAAAGATGATCATATATGGTGTGCTTGATATTTTGCATGGATTCTGCCCTCCACTCTGGTGGAAGCAATTAGACCGTTTAATTGCCCTGCTCATCGTCAATTCAACCCAAAAATTAACGAAACCAAAAAATTAATTAGCTAAATCAAAGCTATTCAGCAGATTAAAAGCATAAAAAATTAGAAGTTTATATATATATATATATGTGTGTGTGTGTGTAGAGAGAGAGAGAGAGAGAGAGATACTCACATCATGCTTATGGAAGATGCAATGGTGTAGCCAATGGCAACTCCAAAAAGGTTGAGATACTGAATCAGCCCGCATATTTTGACCTGGATACCACCTGCCAAAAAAATTTACCCCATAAATTAGATCAAATTTGAAATTCTGAGAATTACTCACTAGTTGAATTGGATCAAACTTGAGGTTTTGATTTGACAAGTACCCACGAGTTGAATTGGATAAAAAGACTTGAGATGTGGATCAGAAATTTAAATTGCTTACCGAGGTTGGAGCGGACGGCGTCCATGTAAGTGTAGTTTCTCTTGCCGGAGACCTGATCGCCGGAGCGGTAACAGGCTGCCAGAAGGGTGGAAGTGTAGTAGGTGACAAAGGAGAACATGAACATGACAGTCGGACCGGCAATCCATCCCAGCTGAGCAGTGGCCCAAGCCAAGGACAGAACTCCGGAACCAATCACAGCTGTGATTATGTGAGCACTTGCCGTCCAAACATTCCCTGAAGTACAAAACCATCAACCCAGTAAGTAAAACAATTAATAAGCCTCCAACTCAGCCAGAGAGCTCGGGCTTGAATGATGGTAGGAGATTATAGTGACCGCGTTTACTAATGAGATTCAAACATCCCCCCCACACACAGATTATATATATATATATATATATGTTAGGTTTCGGTGGTTACCAGTTCTTTTGAGGCGGCCATCATCGTCGAAGCACTTGGAGCCGGCGGCCTGCTGCGGCAGGTCGATGGAGAGGTCGAAGACCTGGTGGTGGCTGAGGTGGTGGTGCTGGGCCCTGGTTGCGGCGTTCTCACCCATCTTAATTGTTTGATAATCACAAGCACAGATCAGAAAGCTTTTCAATAGCTCTACTTTCTTGCTGAAATGTAAATTAAGCAGCCAGGGCTCTTAAAATCTGTAGCCTTTTCTCTCAGTAGCTTGCACTACCGATAGTGAGATTGGCACGGTTTCCAATAGCTCGAAAAACCCAAAATAGAAATTAAAAACCGTAGAGAGAAGAGAACTGGAGACGAGTGGGATTAATTGGATGCCTTGTGAGAGAGTGCGGGAAGGGGTATATATAAGCGCTTCGAAGGAAGAAGAGAAGAAGCACCACCAATTGGCCACGTGAGTTTTAAAAGACGAGACGCGTTTGGAACTGTAGGCAGAGTTGAGTTGAGTTGTGCCTTCAAAAGCTTCATGCCCCACCATCCAAATCATCCTTTTTATATTTTAAATATTCTTTTACGAACCAAAAGACGTATCACAGAAAGTAATTTTATATATAATATATATACGGATAGTATATTTTTGTAGTTCGAAAGCAGAAAAGTGTATGTCTTTTTGCCTGCCTGTTTATTAATTTTCAGTCCCGTCCTTGTCGAGAATAAGCTGGTAAATGCTAGCTGGTTAAAATAAGGGGAGAAAAAGAGAGCTTATATATGGTGGCAGCAGTAAATCTTACTTATTACAAAGGGAATCCAAATTAAGGAAAGACAAAAGAGTGAAAGGAAAGGGAGAAAAGGTGGTGAGTTGAGGACGCCTCATAGTTGCCATAGCGATAAGGTTGGTTTAGAAGGTGGGATATAGGATAGGCTGTGGAAGTAGCCATCGGAATTTGTGATGTTATGGATCCTCTAGAGCTTTCCTCACCAAACATTTTTATATTTCAAACGCTATTTTTATTGGGAATTATTACACTTTATTACAAGCTCTGATATAATTAATTAATACATCTATTTAAAATTAATTTTAGAGTTCTTAAATTGATGCGACATTTTTTTTCTGGACTCTAAGGTGGCATCCCCTCTCTCTCTCTCTCTCTCTCTAAATCTTAACAATAAGATATATTTGGTAGTTACATTAATTATCACATGCACAAAGATCATTTCGGGCATTGAAAGAATGAAAGAAAAACAACAATATATATTTGGTAGTTTCAGAGTGTTTACCTTCATTTCCACCAAGATGTCTTAATTTCTTCAGAGCCCGAGCCCTAAGCCTGAGCCTCTCCCCTTGACAATGGGTATCGGGACACTTAGCTGCTTTGTGGCAACTGCCTTCAAGGTGGCGAACTTATATAGAGGGCACGGTGGAAGTGAAACGACAATATTTTAATCCATCTCTTTAAAGGAGAACCTCTACCACAAAGTTGTGTCACCAGCCGACTTTCTCCTCCACCCTTTCCTGAAGGAGAATAAGATTCCATGCTTCATTAACTAATTAATTAATTAGCTAGTGTGTTTAAGTATATAATTATAAAAATATATACATATATAACTGAATTATTGTGTAAGGTCAGTGAGAACATATATGTATTTATATATATATGAGAGAGAGAGAGAGAGAGAGAGAGATGAGTCAAAATATATTCAATGGCAATGGGTGGGGAATCAGCATAATGCCAAGAATGGTGTGGCACTGAGGCTTTCATCATTATAAGCAGAGAAGCATTGCCATTCAGAGATGGGCAATCAGTATCCTATTCTCCGTCTTTGGCTCCCAAATTCTGAGGAAGGAGAGACGCACTAGAAAGCAAAGGCTAGGTTTAGGTGTTGAACGAATGTATTGCATCATTTACAGCACTAATTAAGCCCTTCACTCAAGCTTAAAAGTATAATTTTATTTGCCAGTGATTTCTCTTCTTTGTTTCTTTTTATTTTTTTATTTAATTAATTTGGTACAACAATCAGTGGTCATGTCGTGTGGCCAGTGATCACTTGGCTTTGAAACAGAAAGAAACAAAGAAGAGAAATCTGTTTGAATGACTTGACTCATTGAGTGGCAGGATTAATTAATCTGTTGAAGATTTAGTTTAATTAATCACCAAGTTCAAATTTATGATAATAACAATCAAATCATAACTTTACTTCGTGCTACGCTTCTTCCAACCTGTCAATCAATACTTGTGTTAGAACTTTTGTTAAAGAGAACCTAAAACTTTTAGGTAAGTGTTGGCTACTTGTATAATTCTTGTTGTGTTTTTTTTTTTTATTTTTTTTCTTTTGTTAGGTCACTTTTACAATATTTCTTATTTATTTAGGTTTGAGACTAGTTATAGTTTTAGATCTTAATTTATGATTTTTTTTTCTTACACAAAATACAAAATTGAGTGATCTTTAGTGTTAGACATGAATTATGAAAAATCAAAATTATGTAACCCAATATATCAAATGTAAAAAGGTAAGTTTTACGTTACATTCATCATTATTATATCTTTAAAAATGACACAAACCTCTTCATCGCTAAAAAAATAATCAAACAAAGCATTTTACCCCTATTTAATTTTTGTCTTTCCCCTCCCTGTCTCTCTTCTTCTTTGCCTGCTCCTGTTCGAAAAAGGAGAAAAATTACAAAATAATCAAAATAAATAAAGTCAGATCATGCTATATGATATTCACTACAGAATTTTGAATTTTAGCGACGGAATATTTCCGTCGCTAAACCCAAAAATCCGTCGCTAAATCAATTTAGTGACGGATTTTTCCGTCGCTGAAACAATCGTCGCTATGTTTTTTTGCGACGGATCCGTCACCAATTTAGTGACGGATTAGCGACGGAAAATTTTCCGTCACTAAATGTATTTTTTTTAAAATTTAGTGACGGAAATTTCCGTCGCTATTTTTTTAAAAAAAAATTTAAAAAAAATTAAAATTTATTTTAGCGATGGAATATTCCGTCTCTATTTTTAAGATTTTTTTATAAAATATATTTTTTATTTTTAAAATATAAAATTAAAAATTAAAAAATGTTAGTGACGGACTATAATCCGTCGCTAACGCATATTTATAAATAAAAAAATAAAAAATAAATAATAATAATAATAATAATTAAAAAATAAAAAAAAATTACACTACAATCTGACAAATATAAAATTATTAAAAAAAATAATTAATTAATACTTAAATATTTAAACATTACATATAATAAAAAACAGAATAAAATTATAATACTAACAAACACTTCTAATAATTGGCTGAAAATAAATAAAATAACAAAAAAAAGAAAAAAGCATACAAAATATATGAACAGCAAAAAAAACATCTAAAAAATAAAAAATAAAATAAATATCTAAAAAATAAACATATGAAAACACTTTAAATATGCTTAAATTAAACTGAGCTGCAAACTAATTTTCAAAATAAAAAATAAAATAAATATCTACAAAATAAAAAATAAAAAACTAACCTAGGCAACGGCGAGGGCGAGGGGCTGCAACGCGGGCGAGGGCGAGGGGCAGCGAGCGAGAGATGAGGGCGATGCAACAAGCGAGAGCGAGAGAGCGATGGCAAGACAGTGAGGGCGAGGCCGCGAGCGAGAGGCGAGATCGAGTGAGGGCGAAGCAGCGACAGAGAGCGAGAGCCAGAGAGCGATGGCGAGACAGATAGGGCGAGGGCGAGGCCGCGAGCGAGGGCGAAGCAGCGAGGGAGAGCGACAGCTAGAGCGATGGCGAGACAGCAAGGGCGAGGGCCCGAGCGAGAGCGAAACAGCGAGCGAGAGGCGACGTCGAGCGTGGGCGAAGCAGCGACCGAGAGTGAGAGCGAGACAGTGAACGAGAGGCGAGGTCGAGCGAGGGTGAAGCAGCGACCGAGAGGCGAGGTCGAGCGAGGGCGAAGCAGCGACCCAGAGCGAGAGCGAGAGCGAGAGAGTGAGAGCGAGGCCGCGAGCGAGAGGTGACATCGAGCGAGAGCGGGGCCGGGAAGGCTAGGTAGTGAGCGAAAGCGGGGGGGACTTAGGGTTTTTTGGGGAGGGGAAGGGGGTTTCGTTAAGAAAGAGGCGGGGAGTTGCCTGCCTCTTCAAATTTTTTTTTAATATTTATTAATTAAATAAAAAATAATATAATTTATAAAAATAATAAAAATAATTATTTAATTGATAAAAATAATATATTTAAATAAAATTTTATTATTCAATAATTTAAATAAAATATATTATATTATAAATCGAATAATTATAATAAATTAATTTTATATTATAAATTAATTGATCTAAAAATTTAATTATATTATAAATCGAATAATTATAATAAATTAATTTTATATATTGAATTATTTATTAATAGTTTATTATCTTAAAAAATTAATTTCTTTTTATAAATAAAAATTATACTAAACGAATTTCAAATTGTTGAATTTCATCTATATCTCATAAACAAAATTAAAGAATAATATATTTCAAATTGTTGAATTTCAAATTATTTAATATATTTTTTATTTTATACACATGAAATATATTAATTGATAAAGTTAGAATTTAGCAATATTATGATTTTTAATATTAATATATTTATTTAAATTTTATAAATTAATTTTTTTATATTCATCTCATCTTTAAATGTATATTTAATTTTTTATAAAATTTAAATATTTATATATTTAAATATAATCGAATCGATTCGATTTTTTTTTAATTAAAAAATATAATCGAAAACAAAAACTAATTTTTTTAAAAAACATTAATTGAATAGAAGCAAATTTTTTAAAAAATTAATAATTTTTATTAATTTGATTCAATGAATTTGATTATACCGAATTTTAATTAATTTGATTCAATAAAGTAGTAAAAACCAAAATAAAATTAGAAATAAAAAAATAATACATTTTAAAAACTAACGATATATTGTCATACAAACAAAGAGTTTATATCGAATTTTAATTAATTTGATTTGATTCAATAAAGTAATAAACAACAAAAATAAAATTAAAAATTTTAAAAATCATAAATATTTAAAACTAACGATATACTATCAAACAAACAAAGAGGTCAAACGATGCATAACAAAACAACGAAGATATAATATTTAATAACATGAGATAATTAAAAAGAAAAATTTATAAAAGTTTTTAATTAAATATACATTAATATATTAGAGAGGACAAATGATAAAGAGATATATTTATTTTTTTCTTAGTCAACATTAATGTAATCCATATATTTTTTTATAGTATAACTATTAAGCGGGAAAATCATTCCATATATTTGTTCAAAAATCATCCTGGACTTATTTTGATACTTTCTTATCCGGATTAGCATATGTCACTTCTCTAGTTGTTTTATTATGAATGACTTAATTATACATTTAATCGTGTTATAATGTCTATATATTAGATAGTAACATATGATACTGTTATCAAGTATAAGACACAATATCATCCATATATCATATTTTTAAAATTTTTATTTTATCAAAAAATTCTCCTATTTATAGAGAGAAAAATACTAACAAGATAGTTTCTAGACTTCTTTCTATATAATGTAATCCCTCAATATTGTTTTATTTTTATGATTTCTAAAATTTAAAATAAAGAAAATTTCAATAATATTATAGTTTTAAAACTTTTTATTTATTTTTCAAATATAGTGTTTGTTTATATTTTGTACACATTTAATAAATATTACAAATAATTAATTATTATACATTTAATATTTTTTATTTTATGCAAATGAAATATATTAATTGATGAGTTAGAATTTAGCAATATTATGATTTTTAATATTAATATATTTATTTCAATTTTATAAATTATTTTTTTATATTCATCTCATGGTTAAATGTACATTTAATTTTTTTATAAAATTTAAATATTTATATATTTAAATATTCATTTCAAATTCAAATATTTATAAATTAACTGAATAAAAAATATAAAAAAATTAATTTTAGCGACGGATTAAATATTCCGTCGCTAAAAGAGCGACGGAATAGGATAATCCGTCGCTAACTTTATTTTTTTAATTTAAATTAATTTTAAATTTAAATTTTTTATTTTAACGTTTAATATTAAAATTAATTTTTTATTTTAAAATTTTGCGATGGAATTTGTTTCCGTCGAAAAATTAAAAATTTAATTTTTATTTTTTTATTATTATTAAAATATAGCGACGGAAATAATTTTCCGTCGCTAATCATAGCGATGGATTACTGTTTCCGTCGCAAAAATATTATTTTTTTTTATTTTTTTGCCACAGAATTTTTTCCGTCGCTAAAATTAAAATTTTTATTTTTACTTTTTTATTCTTATTAAAATTTAGCGACGGAAATAATTTTCCGTCGCTACTCATAGCGATGGATTACTGCTTCCATCGCTAAAAAATAATTTTTTTTATTTTTTTGCGACGGAATTATTATCCGTCGCTAAAATTTTTATTTTTATTTTTATTTTTTTTTATTCTTATTAAAATTTAGCGACGGAAAATTATTTCCGTCGCTAATCATAGTGATGGATTACTATTTTCGTCGCTAAAAAATAAATTTTTTTATTTTTTTGCGACGGAATTATTATCCGTCGCTAAAAAATTAATTTTTATTTTTACTTTTTTTATTCTTATTAAAATTTGGCGACGGAAAGAAGTTTCCGTCGCTAATTACAGCGATGGATTCCTGATTCTGTCGCTAAAAAATTATATTTTTCTTTTTTTTGCGACGGATTTTTTTTTTCGTCGCTAAAATCCGTTGCTAATTTTAAAAAAAAAAATTTCGTATTCCGTCGCAAGTCCATCGCTGTTCCGTCGCAAAATAACGAAAGAAATGTCCGTCGCTAAAAATCCGTCACTAAATCCCAAATTTCTTGTAGTGATTGTGGATATATATCTAAAACTACTTCCATTCACTATTAAATCTAAGTGTAGCACTAGCTTAACTATTAGCCCCATCTATTGTTGATCATTGATCTCTGAATTAAATCTATCATAACACTGAGCAACCTAACTCTTAGCCTCATCTACTGTCGATCATTGATCCCTCTTTTTGTGATCACTCCATCAAAGCTTAATTATCACACTGTATATAGGAGTGAATTCAATGGAATTCTCCTTCAAGTGGTAAAAGAAAAATATCAACAAACAGATCCATTAATCATTTATCTTGCAATAAAAATTCTTACTCATATATAGTAGAACAAGTTTGCTAGCTGTTGTCCATTAATTAGGGATATAGAACTTCGCTCGCATCCCAGACTCTAAGCAACATATCATTTACTTTCCTGAATCAATGAGGATATGGGCTTTCTTACCCAAACAAGTTCCTGAGACTCTAGTAGTGTGATAATGGGTAGTAGTCTTAATTGGCTTCCATCAAAACATGCACAGAAATTTTGGCTATTCCATCATCTGAATTTCCTACTTCCCTCACTAAATCTGTATTTTCAATACGAAATTACTCAACTTCATCTATCATTTATATGTATTTGGTGTTCTTTAATTTGTTTGCATCTATGATATAGACATCTAGCAAGCATAAACTTTTGATGACTACGCCAGAAACAAAGCCCTTTAGCTTGCTTTTCATCAATTTCCTTGCTGGTAGCCAGGTAAGGGTATTAGGTGGTTTAGAAAATGCTTTAGAGGTTTTAACTGAATTGAATTTGGTTTCAGGAGGAGGTAGAGGTGGTAACCCAGGTCGAATAGGGTTGGCATTGATTAATGTGGTACGTATTGTAGTTTTGGTTGATACTGCAGGTTATTGGAAGGAAATTGGGAGACTTTACTTGAGGCTAAGTGTTTATAAAAGCAGCTTCCTCCCATTTGGCAAATGATGAATAAGCTGCTTGTAGGTAGGGATTTTGGCAAAAACCATTCGAATTGGGATCTGTATCTCATCATTTAGGCCAACCAAGAAACAACTGAGGGCATATTCTTCGCTAAAGACTTACCTTATTCAACAACTATACATCAAATTCATCAAGATTTGATCTTGCAAGATACCTATTTGCTTCTACTTCTTGAGATCAACCATGCGGTCCTCGAATGTTTGCCCCAAATTTACTTACCAAGTCAGACAGGTTTCTTATCATTGAATTCTTGTACTTATTCTTTATAAGTGATATATTGATGCACTGAAGTGCTCTACCTTCCATATTGTTAGTATCAAATTGAGTAAATCAAAAATGATAAATAGAAATCAAATGAGAAAAATAATAAATAACACATAAAAAATTAGTTTATGTTTATAATATATGTTTATGATTACATCATAAAGGGATAATGAGTTAGGTAAACCTAACTAATCTCATGGGTTCAGAAAACTAGTCGCAAACATATCTAAATTTTGATGATCAAGTTGTAAAACATGCGAGACACATAACCATAATAATCTAGATATCTCTCTTTATATATTATTGAGATTGGTTTGTTAATCACTGAACTACGATTATCTAATTATAAATACTGAATCACAGTTGTAGCAAGATTAAGTTTATTAAACTTATCATAATCCCTTAATTAAAATTAACATATGATAAAATTACCTAAGATATTTTTTCTTCATGAGATTAATCCTATTAGATAAGATAGAATGCTAATCAACCTAAAATTTGAGAAGTTATCCTGGCTGAATTGCAGCCATTTGAATTTGATCAGACTCCTCTCCATTTCAAATAACTACAACTCCACTCTAAATAGAGAGCCACCCTTTCAAATTATGTAACCTGAGATAATGGTTTAGAATGGCTAAGGTTCGGCCATTCTAATAGGACTACCATAAGTTGATGATGGAGGCCATTTATCAAGGATCGCATGCAATTCTCCAATTGATCTTTCAAGTTATTCTAGCTTTTATCAGGTGTTTTCTTGCAAGTTCAACCATGATGAGAACGTAGGATTGATGCTCTCTGAATACTCTGGATGATAAAGGAAGGGAGAGAGAGAGAGAGAGAGAGAGAGAGGATTAATTAGAACAACAAAGAAGCATTTACAAACAAGCAATCAACAGACTTTAATTAGCGCCAACTGATTTACAGTCTTAATTAGCGATGCTATCTAGCTGACTTCAACAACTAATTAACTCCACTTAAGACTCGTCGCCTATCACCAAATCAACATCTTAACTCAACTTAATCAAAAAATCACATATCATATATTGTTACGATTCAGAAAGTTCAAATACAGAATTGATAAAAGGGTAAAATTCGTTATAAAATTCATATATACTTGGGTCAGACTTCAATTATTCTTTGTAATTTGTCCAATTTAAGCCATAAATTGTTGGCAATGGACAATGGTCAGTCTCTACTATGTTAACAAAGTGCCAAGAAACCATGAATATTATATATCACAAGATACCATAATTTTAGAAACATATGAAAGAATATCTATTTAGGTTTACACGTTATTATCATTTGAAAATTTGAAAAAAAAAAAAATCTTGTATAAATATGTGCAGAGTGCGCACAATTAGTGAGACATGTATAGAGTTTCGATAATAAAATAAATTTTTTCTCAATATAATCACGTGCGTATTTAGAGATTCAATCCTCCATTTTAAAAATATTTTCTCAAAATAAAATACTTTTAATTAGAGGGTAATTATTCTAAAAATCGAAAGAATATCTATTTAACTTTAAACATCATGTTCATGTGAAAATTTGAAAATAAAAAATTTTCAAGTAGTTGGTAATTTTTTTAAAAAAAATATTATCTTAAACAACATTATTTTTTTTAATTAAAACGTACCATAAATTGCTGGTAGCTACCACCCTTTACTTTAAATTGTAGTGACCAGCTATCCATGTAAGAAAGAATCATGTATATATATATTTCTGATTCTGCTCAGTATCATACAATTTCTCTTTGTAAATGGTTAGAGCTTTTTATTTGAAATATAGTTCATCATCTTTCTATGCATTAGTGTGTGATTTAACATAAATGAAGATGAATATAATGATGTAGAGGCGTTTGTTCTATACCTTATGGAGCTAATCTTGTCACAAATAAATAAATGATTTAACTGTGTGCGTAAGGAAGACAATAATATTATTAATTGTGCCTACATGAACATTATTTTAAACGATACAAATTTAACTTAAAATCGTGGACAGATAGAAAGAGGGTTCAGGGAGGCTCTAAAGCACCATGTGTAAGTCCACTTGTACTGTGTTAGGAAAAATAAAATACCATAATAATTGTGGGGATAAGCTACAGATAAATAAATATCTGCGACCTGTAGAAGGGGCAGTCTACCTTTTCTGTAAGATTTTGAAGTTTCTGGGAACAAAATATCAATCGAGCCAACATTTGGCACTAGTCAAAAGCTCTTCTAGGCACAGCTGGAATTTCTGACCCTTGGTATTTTTTCTTTTTTTATTTGTGGGGTAGGCAGTGCACTAAAACAAATCTGAATTGACACCACTCCACACCCGTAGTGGAAGAAATTAAGGGTTATATAATTAGTTTTATATTTATTATTTTAAGGATCAGAAATAAGTATTTTTATTAATAAAATGCGTATTTAGAATCAGAGGCCTTTTTTTATTCATAAATTAATTAAGAATTAGATTTACAAAAAAAATTATTATAACATTACAAAAACATTAGGATCAATATTATATATAGTTATTTGGTATCTTTTCTATAGCAAGATGCATTTCACTTAATTAGTTCTATATTTGTTTCTAATATATAATCAATGGGTAAATTACAACATCTTCTTAAGTAAATTATTTCAACTTTACAACAAGGGTTTTGTCAAATGATTGCAGTTGGGGCTAATACGCAAAAGCCAGAAAGCCATATGAAGGCAATCAGTACGCTAGTTTTATACCTAAAAGGCTACTACTGATCAGTGTGACCATCCCTTCCTTTTAGAAGCTCAAAAGAGAAATTAATTAATTAAAGGGTGTTGGGTTGGTTGCATGGTTCCTCTATTTGGAAACATCTTGTTCTGTAAGCTATATAATCACTAAAACAAATAGTTAAGCTCTTTTCGATGCTTTAACTGCATCCTCCCAGCAGACCCTTGATTTTTCAATCATTTATTTACTTGGAAACAATGGCAGTCTTATTACTAATGTTTGAATTAGGTCTGTGTCATTAATCTGTAGCACAAAATTAAGTTGGAGGAAGCGACTAAGAAAATTCAGAGAGAGAAGAAAGTTTAAGAAAATTTGGATGTGATGTGGGGATGGGTTGGCCAAATTGAAGGATTTTCCAGACCTAAATGACACAACGTGAAAAATGATCCACACAGGAAAGAAAGAAAGAAATCACATCAAACATTCTGCTTTTTATATCAAATCTTGATGTGCATGCATATATAAACTCTACACTTTACAGGTGTGTGTATATATATATATATAGACACACACATATACTGATATACATAATCGTTAGACACACACACACACATATATGTGTTTATGTATAAACGTTAAATCAATTAGGTATGTGTAAATATATATATAATATGCTTCTTTCCATATAGTTGATGATATGGATAAGGTGCTTATCCATTAGTTGTCTCCCCCATTCCTCCATAGAATTTAAGCTATTGTATCCATCCACCACTACACTGATCACCCATCAATGCAAATGGGTAACCTGATCATCATTCATCCATTTGCAATTGCAGGTCGAATTTTAAAATAAAAAACTATTAAAATTATTCTTTTCCGTACATATTCACAAGATATTTTTGCCCTTTTTCATAAAAGAGAGAGATTGAAATCTAAAAATATATCTTACTGATGTGACTGACAATCATATTACAAGATTTACCCAACAAAATAACATCAAAATATCATAAAACAACACTCAAGTGGGCTTTTTATTTTTTAATACTGTTATTAATTAACTATTTACCCTTAAGCTTATTAATAAATCATAAAAGAAAAGTTCTTAAAACACAAGACTTCGAAACTCACACGTATTTCTTTACCACTGGAATAGCACTCACCAGTCATGACTTGAGCGCTTTTCAAGACACGTTGTTTCTCGGAAGTCAATAAACTGCAAGAGACTGTACAGTAGCTGTTGTGATCCAGTCAAGGGCTAAATTAATTGAGAGAGGTCGGCACAGATGCCAGCTACTTAGAGTGGACGGAGACATATTGTCTTATAGTAACATGTGTTGAGTCATTTCTCTTAATAAAGTGCTTTATCTTACCACGTGTTAGGTCTGGCATTCTATTTCACAAAAACCATTGTTATGCACTTGATTTTATTTAAAAAATATATAAAAATAGACTGAAAGAAAGATTTGTCTGTTCTCCATGTCACTGGCACAGATTGTTGGGCACTATTTTTTTTTTTTTTAATGAAATAAGCATTAACGTAAGGTTTCATAGTGCTATCCACTTTCTCTCAGTAATTAATATTTTTTGTATTCTACGCGAAGTACTATTACACATGCCCACAATATTTTGGATGTTGCTCTATCATAGATATTCTCATTGTTCAGGTCCAACAAAGAAAATAAATCACCGGAGATTACACATCCAAAAAATCAAACTTGTGCATAATTGGTTGGGAGGCGACTGACAAACACTTAAATTCTACCCTTGAATCATGCATTTCGGCCCCAAGCCGCATGCACATAATTTTTATACATGTGTATAATGGATAAAAGTTCAATTTCTCCATGAACTTTTCATTATTTATCACTTTAGTTCTTGAATATTTTCTGCTCAATTACGCTTACATACTTTATGAATTGATCCACTTTGACTCTAGCTAATGGTCTATCGATTTGTGTGGTGTAGGGGAGTATTTGAGGCCAAAAAAGGTTCAAAAACTAATGTGAGAAATGCGAAAGTTTGAGGGGCCAAATTAAACTTTCTTTTTTTAATATCATATATATATATATATTCCTTTGCTACTCATTAAAATCTTGCCATTGTTATTTTTGAATTGTTTTCGATAACAAATTCCTTTGTTATCATTAAATTATTTAAATTATAAATATGAATTTATTATAATAAAAATATTAGGAATACTAGTACCCCATCAAGTATTTATTGAGATTATCGTTCTTGTACGATCTTTCGTCGCTCGTGTTCTTGATTTCGGTAAAAGAGGTAAATTACAAGCAGGCCTTTGGTCATTGTCTAAGCCGACTATCGAACTCGTGACCTACTGGTACTAATCTCAACGTATTATTTACTCGCCACTTAACCTATGCCCTAAGAGCTCCTATCAAACACTTATTATTCTACGTTTTTCTTGTATGAACCATTTTTTTTACCAAGTTCTCAAATCCCTAATGTTGTAGGAAATTCATAATTTGAAGACACATCAACAATATAGTTTTAACTTGAATATGAGAGTGTCAGTTCTTGTGGCAAACTGTTAAAATTTTAAACTAATTTATTGTGTATAATAAATTATCTCAAATTCTTAACTTTCAATTGAAATCAGAAATATAATTATATAAACTAAAAGCATAAATATCCAAAAATTTTGTCCCGGGACTAAATCATAAAATTATATCTAGTAAACGATAAATCTTAAAGATTGAAGCTTAGAAAAGGAGAAGAAAATGAGAGGAAAGAACAAGGAAAAATAAAAATTTGTGATAGAAAACTAACATCAAAACACAACTAAAATCTTGTAAGTAAAGAGTGTTTAAAATTCTTAAGGTTTAAACGGCCCAACCTATTTTGACATGCTGGAATTTTAGGATTATTTAGTGTATGATAAGAATGCTTATGATTTGGGCTAACACTGGCATCATGGTAATTTATTTTTATTCTAATAAATTCAATAGTGAAAGGAAATGCCCCAATCTAAATTTGGCCAATATAACAAATTACAAAAAAAAAAAAAAAAAAAAATTACCTAACAATATAAGAGAACCGAATATTTATGGTATTTTTAGTTGAGAAATGTTGGATTCACAAATAAGTTTGGCAAACAACCCTTTTAAATTGACATGGTATACTTAAATTTATAATAATTCTATCCAAAAATTCATAATAGTCTTACCTAAATTAACAATAATCTACTCACTATTATAAACTGTTATTAATTTTAGATAAAATTATTATAAATTTTTATGTGTCACGTCAATTTATGATAATTGTCGGTCAAACTTGTTTGCGAGAATATCATTTCCCTTTTTAGTTGTAGAAAATATTTTCTATTTTTTAACTCTAATTTTCTATTAAATAATTGAATCTCCCATTAGAAAATGAAAAACTCAATTCTCTAACTTTTCAACTATATACTATGAATATTTATATAAAAAAAAAACTTTATACTGTCTATTAAAAAACATCAATTTTGATATTTTCTAATTTTATAAAAATAAATTCTTAGATTTTTTGAAACATAAAATGTTAGGACATTTGCCATTTTAGAATTAGATTTTATAAACTAGAAAATATTGTTTCAAAATTATTTTTTATCTTTTAGCATGGACAACCCCCCACTTGGCCCTTGGTGTGTTCGCCCCTGCCTAAAGATATAAGTATGGGGACAAAGGGAAGGGACAGGATGGAGATATAGATAAGGGACTAAAGGAAGGTCCCCTACATATACCATCTCCATCATCATCCCGTGTAAAATTCAAAATCTCAAGGTTAACTTGGTATCGGATCATAATCACCTTCTCTATCAATATTCAATTAAAAAAAATGATTTAGAAACGAATTTTAGAGAAATAATTTTTTAGTCTTTAATAGAAATAAATTTAGAGATAAATTTGAAGAAAAAAAATTGGTTTTAGAGACAGATATAGAGACAAAGATTAGTTGTCTCTAATTTAGAGACAAAATCAAAGACAGATTTTCTTCGTCTCTAAATTTTTTGCCTTAAGACATAATTTTTCGATCTCTAAATTTTTTGCCTTAAGACATAATTTTTCGATCTCTGTATGTTTTTTTCTGGCCAGAGATGAAATTTTTTTGTTTCTAATTTCAAAGACCAAAAAATGTACACTCTCCCACCCAAGATGGAATTAATTCCATGTATGCCATAAAAAATAGAGCTAATTCCATCTTCACCCTCAACTTAGAGACGGATTTAATTCCATATCTATTCTTAGAGATAGAATTAATTTCATATCTACCATCTATTTTTACAAAATTAAAGAAACATAAATAAAAATAATTAAGAGTGAAATCATGTACGCAATAACAAAATAATTGCTATTTTATAATATAAAATAATTAGTATTTATATTTTAAAATATAAATATAAATAATATTTATATTCTAGAATTTGTAGAAGCATATGAGTTCAGTATTGGAAAATTTTTTGTTTCTAAACTCTATATTAAGGATTTTTTATTTTATAATAAAATAATACAAATAATTGGTATTTTCATATATGATAATTTAATAATAATTTGACTAGTTGTTGGTAGGACCAAGAGGCAAATAGGAAGTTGGGATTTTATTATGGAGAGTAGAAAATAATCTGTTAAATATAAGTTAGAACAAATAAATAATTGACTAGATTTGAAAGATCATCCAAGAGGGGGTGAATTCAATGTTTTGAGAACTTTTAAAATTATTTGATATACGATGCAGTAAAGTTATTTGAAAATAACGTTTTTCATAAATTGAAAAGAGTTGTAGCAAATTTATATTTACTGAAACATATTTTATAAAGATAATTTTTGGATACTTTGAACTTTTGATATATATAAAGATGAATGTAATTTAAGAGGAGGTAGAAGAAATCTTAACATCAAGAAGAGATCAATTTGAAACATATGAAATTAAATATATGTATTAATAAATAAGTGTGTAATTAAATAGATTTGACAAGCTTTTATTTATCCAATGAAAATTGATATTTGGAAAAATTTTATGTAAGCAATGAGAACTGTTAGAGAAATGCTTGATGATGATTGAGATAAAATATGAATACATTATATAGAATAAAAAAATATTTTATGAAAAACAAATTTAAATTTTCAGTCATAGAGAATATATGACATGATGAAGTGCAACATTCAAAGATGAGAATGAACAAAACATTTATGAAGATATAAAATCCTCATATTGATATTCCTGAATTATAATTTTTGATTCTCATGAAAGATATATGTATGCAGGAAGAAATAAGTTTTTTATGCTAGAAAATAAAGATTGAAACAAATACATTTCAAAATGATTCCAACCAATAAAACATTTGAATGATAGATGAAAAGATAATGCAATGAGCTATAAATATGTATGAAAACATTTGCATGGTAGATGAAGAATAATGTTGTAAAAAGAATGGAAAACAAGCAACATGAACACAACAAATTTAGAGTGGTTTGGCCAGCATACCTAATCCACTACCTTGCCTCTTCACTAAGGATTTTGAAAATATTCACTAAGGGATTTTAGTTTTTAGGGCTTAACTATAACCCATACATAGTTTTTACAGATTCAACTATAACCTCCACTTTTAATGGTCTAAGTAGGAACCCCAACTTTTACAAGAGCAACTATAACTTTTACATGAGACTTTTTCATTCTAGGTTGAGCCACAATCACTACCTTTTAAAGGATCAGGCGTAACCTTTACAAAAGATTCACAAAGGATTGTGAAAGGACTTCTCAAGAGAAAAATATAAGATTATACAATGATTTCAAACTTTCTCTTGAACAATAAGAGAGTTACAAGAATAAATAAATAAAGCACTCAACTCTCTTATATCTAATACCTGGTTTAAAAATATAAATATGAGAAACATTACTAGATATGTCGCTTAGAGTGAAGGAGGAATGAACATGGAAGAACAATCACTTAAGCGGTGAATATTGGCTTGAAAAAGAACATATACTAGTTGTGTTTAGATAGACTCTATATTGTTTGAACATCAGCAGCTTTATTCGCCAACTACTTAATTGACCAACATTGTTCTTGAACAACACTTGGCCTTTTTTAGAAACTTGAGACTTGGATTTAAGATTGATATTTGCACATCTTCTCAACTTTTTTGATTTGAATGATAATAGTTAAATTTGTTAAAATCATAATATAAAACATTTAGCATTCTATGTATAACCATATTTATCATTCTTATATAAAAGAACATAAATAGATTTCATAGAATAAATAAATCAAACTCTAATTGTAAAAAATGTCCTCTTTTTCATCTCTAAGTAACGACTATAAATTTCAAAATCAAGCACTACTTACTCGACTAACTTATAGTCTTACTTAACTAATATAATCCATACTCGATTGGATATTTTAGGTAATCGATTATATATAGATCTTAGTCGAGTATGAAAAAGTTCACTACTCGACTGACTTAGAAACCACAAAGACTTTGCAATGCTTACCCAGATTCTATCCAATCCTTACTCGACTGACATATATACATAGATACTCGATTATTAAAATATTTTAGTCGATTGATGAGAAAGTTATACTCGATTAAGGAGATGCTTAGAATTTTGAAAGCAAAAGATACTCGATTGAAAATAACTCCTTACTCAATTGAATTTTGAGATAACAGATAGCTTGTAGAAAATACTCAAGTAGGAGAACCTTAATAGTCGATTGAAAACAATTTTGCTAAAACACATAATTGAATGTTTTTGAAAAGCACATAGGGGCATTACTCGATTGAAAAATATGCTCATATTTCATATTTATAAAGATACTCGATTAAGTCAAAAAGCTAATTCAAGTGTGAATAATCAATACTCGATTATACAAAGTACTATGCTCGATTGTGCTTTAAGAAATATAGCTTTTGTAAGATCATACTCGATTAGGTTTTTGACACATCATTACTCGATTATTTTGAAAACAATACTGAGCTATACTCAATTGATTCAAAAGCTATTCTTAGATAGAAACAAATGTAAAAGCTTTAAGAGATTATTTGAATACTTTACCTTCAAAACCTTTATAGAATACTTTATTGATTATAACAAAAAGGCTTTTATACTTAACTGATTTTCAAAGAGATGTCAGCATACATGGCTATGTTGAAATATATATATATATGTATATGAAAACCTAAAGTTCTCCAATTTAAGAAAAATATTTTCATAAGTTTCATACTTCTTAATCAACATAAACCATGCTTGGCTATCTTGGAAGATATACATATATATGAACATGACGTTTTCCAATTTTGAAAGATTTATAAAATGTTTTAGAAATCATCAATAAACCAAATTTATTAACAAAAAAAATTCAAAAATTATTTTCTCCATAAATCAAAATACAAATTTCTCAACATGGTTCATAGCCTCGTGGCTAAGAGAGTCATGCTAGGGCCTTCGTTCACGCCTAGTTTTGGGTTCGAGTCATAAAGGAAGCACTCATTATAAGAAACAATCTTTTTAGTGGAGGCCAGGGTCATCACTAAAAGCCCAAAAAGCCGTCACTAAAAGTATTAGTGACGGCCAAACAGACTGTCACAAGTTGTTACTAATGCCCTCGTCACTAATGTAATTAGTGACGATAAAGCTGATCGTCACTAAAGTTAACCAATTAGTGACAGCCATATGTGGCTGTCACTAAAGTTAACCGATTAGTGACAACTAATATGGCCATCAATAATGTAATTAGTGACTATAATGCTGGCCGTCACTAATGGCAACCCATTAGTGACAGCCATACCTGGCCGTCACTACATGTTGACCGTCACTAAAGTTAACCCATTAGTGACACGATGTCGGCCGTCACTAAAGTTAACCCATTAGTAATGACGATGTTGGCCATCACTAAAGTTAACCCATTAGTGACGATAATGTCGGCCGTCACTAAAAGTGGTTTACCCATTAGTGACTACCATATGTGGCTGTCACTAAAAGTGGTTTACCCATTAGTGACGACCATATGCGGCCGTCACTAAAAGTGGTTTTAACCCATTAGTGACGACCATATGCGGGCGTCACTAAAAATGGTTTACAATTTCTCCTTTGTTGGCCTACAACCTATACCATGTACATTTATTTTACAAATTTACGAACACCTGCTTTACAAAATGTTACAAACTATCACAATATATGAGATATATTGCTATACAATCATCAACAACCCAAAAGGCAAACGTATATATATACTCACATTATCAACAATCAAAAACTATAATTCCAAGTATCACTTTACAAAATCAATAAACCTACAAAATATGGAATGTTGAATACTATTAATCAACTAAAACATGTCATATCAGTAGAGCATCATCATTCATTACTAACCCTTCCTAATCTAACCTCTTCCATGAAGCTTTTTAGAAAACTAAGAGTTTCTGCTTGGGTTTGCTCTACTGTGCTTAGTTTTTCTTTCAACTCTTTATTCTTTTATCTTAGTGTTTCAATTGTTGAAGCCATTTGTAATTGAGAAGGAAGCTTACCAGAGACTGAAGAAGGTGTGGGGTGGAAACCATATCCACGAACTCGACCATGTCTTTCTTTGCCCATCACTTCAAGAAAAAATTGATTTTCATCAACAGGTTCAAAAGGCTGCTCCTCAACTCTTTGGGCTGCTATAGTTTGAATATTTTCCTGTAATAAAATGTTACACAAATAATTATTACATATTGCACTTAAACAATATTAGAAAATAATCATTTTCCACAACTAAACAATTAAATTTGAGAAGTTAGAGTGAGACAAAATTCATATCCAAACAGAATTAACAGAGTTACTAGTTCCTTTTGTTTTTCTCTAATGCGCATGGATGAATGTAATATGAGAACATTTCTAGTTGGTTTTTACCTTTTTGGATTGGGCCTTGCAAGGAAGAACTTTAATTTTGATCCATAATAAGATTTCATAAAAAGATCATAATTATTTTGATGATATCAAGAATAACAAAACAACAACATAAACTTTAAAAGTAACTGAAATGCTTACCACAATTTCTACTAACGTCAAATCAACCATTGACCCATCATTCTTTTTATGTGTCAAGTAAAACATTTATACTTCTGTTAGGTCATGTCCTAATTTTTGAGCCTGGATTTAAGTAATTATCAATAAAAAAAATGTATTTTTAATTAATAGGTAAAAAAATACTACACAAAATGAAATGTAATGATAGAAATTAAAACATTGAAAATTTATACCTCTCAGCTCTAACCCGATCAAAACTTCTTGATGTCAAGTAATATGAAAAAATTAATTAATCAAATAAAAAATCTTAATGAATTTCTTTGCTTTATAAGTAAATAATAATAAATACAAATATAATAAAGCAAACACCCTTCAAGTGTAGTATAACTGAAACTCAGATGAGCTCAACCAATGCACAAAATCTCTCCATTGCTCTCTCTCAATGTCTACTGGACCCACTTGAATTCTCTCTTCATCTGTGGTGTACGTGTCTTAGTATTTGACCTTCAATCTATACTTGTAGTTTGCAAATTTGTTTCCCGTTTTTCTTATAATCCAATTTTTCCTATTTTCGTTTTCCTCAAACTCAAATTTATCCTATTAAAAAATGACTATATCTAAAAAAGAATTAAAAAATGACTATATCTATTATAAATTTTGTCTATTGACCTTACCAATACATATGAATACATTTTAGCTTTGTTGGCTCGAGGAACATCTTCCCACTATTTGCAAGTTATTGGAGCATCCTCACACACTGCAACAATCTTCCCTAAGTAGCTTGCAAACATGTTTGCATTTGGACCTATTACTTGGCTATAATTGTTAAACTATAATGGCAATTTCTGACCAGGCGCTAAACTTGTGACTTCTTATTTTTGGTATTCCCCTGAGTTCTTTTTCTTGAGATAGACCCTATTCATGTTAGAATAAATACAATATAATTAATATAATTAGGAAACAATTAGCCCAATATAAATTAGGTAATTACATTATAGATTAAACTTAATTTTGATCTGCACTTCCAGCGGAAGAGTTTAAAGGAGGCAATGATAAAGGAATTGATGAACTTGGTGATATAGATGGACTTTGATCAACACTTAGAGAAGTGTGTGCACTACTCGCCATTAACTACAAAATGCATCAACACAAATGAAAATTGCACTATCATGTTATTTTCATGGCATTGTTTTTCAAAAAAGGCAATGATTTAATATTTTATTTTTCAATAAGCAACATCACTTAAAAAATATTAAAAGTTTATATAGAAATAAAAAAAAAAGAATTTATCTTATAATTAAAATTATTTTTTATATTTAAAAATTCATTAAATATTCACATCACATTAAAAGGAACAATTTTCTAGATGGCTGATGCATAATTTAAGTATGTGACTGCATAGCTTGATAAGGACAAATAAATGGAGGCCATGAACAGAGAGTGATTTAGAATTAATAAGTTAGAATTTAAGGACACTTTCAATATACATAACCATTGCTCTAAACTTCCACTGAATTATATTTTCAAAAGTTTACTATAAACTATTGTTTATTCTATTTCATTTACTCTCCATTAAGCTTTTGAATCATACTTCAGATATTATCTAGAAGAATGGTCTCTTATCAAAGCATGGATCTCATATTTGTACTAGCATAATTTAGGGAAAGATTAATATTTGCATTATTGGTTTAAATATTAAATAAAGTTATTTGAACATTTCAATCAAAAAATGAGTACATGAGCACCTTTTTCTTTTGAAAACTGTTACTCTTGAAAGCTTTACACCAATAAGCATGCAAGGTTGGATGCAATTGATAATGAAATTAATAGATCAACTAAATCTCGAGCGAAACTATTAGGTCAGAGTCTTGAATTATGACGCACCATGTTCTACCTATGTGCTTAAGTACTCCAAGACATTCAATAATGGAAGTTGTTCTTGTTGTGATCATACCAGTTAGGCACTCACCCAATAGCTTATTACATTTATTAATTTACTTACATGTATTTTTTCAAAAATGTTATTTTTAATTAATTTACCTCTTAGACCACATATAAATATTTTGCGCCATTTAACCTCTTATTCACCCATAACTTACTTTTAGCATCTAACAAGCCCACACACAACACACTATATAAAAATATAATTAACATCTAAGGCTCACTAGACGAGTCATAACAAATTAAATCTTATCACTCACAGGATACATATAGTATTAAGCATTAAAATTTTTAAAAAATGGGTGATCACCCACCACCCGGAGGGAGTGATTAAATCCTATCACTCACAAGATACATATAGTACTAAGCATTCCAAATTTAAAAAAAAAGGTGATCACCCACCACCTTGAGGGAGTGATTAAATCCTATCACTCACAGGATACATACCTCGAACAATGCTGGTATCACAAACGCACACACAAGATGAAAAAGAGAAGGACCAACCTGTAAACCAAAAAAAAAAAAAAAGAGAGAGATAGAAAGATAAGAGTTATAGTTTGCCCATATAGGCTAATTATTTGTTTGCATGTAAATTCAATCCAAATCCAAACGAGTATATACTCTATCCAAATTAAGTCAACTTAAATTGATTCGTACTTAGTTTATAAACATCAAGACTATTATACAATAACTAGCACACATATGCAATCTCTAGTTTCTGTAAAGTTATAGTGCCTCATACTTACAAACCAAAAAGTCAAAACACTCAAGCTTTTTCATCATCATCATCATCATAACATTCAATGACTTTTTGTTTTCCTCTCCCTCTGACTTTCTTTTTTCCCTTCCCACTCCCTCTCTTTCGTTTTCCCAATTGACGTGATACACTTTTTTCACATGGAATCTCTACTGGAATGTCACTTCTAATAAATGTAAAGTCTTCCTCATATGCACTCACATCTTGGGGTGAACATGAGCTAGTTAATGGCTTTTTCTGCTGACATGGTTGATCTTCGCTACCTTCTTTAACATGCATATCATAAAAATCCCGAGGTTGTGATCTTTGAACAACATACCAATTAATTAGGATCACACATATCCCTCACACAATAAACCTGTTCAGCTTGGCAAGCCAGGACAAAAGGCTCATTGGTTTGTAAGGAACATCCAAAATTTAAGAAAGTGAACCCATGTTCATCTGTCTTGATTCCTCTTCCTTGAGAATAAACATTTCTCCAATCACACTTTAATAGAACTATTTGATTACCTCCAAGATATTGTAATTCAATAATGTTCGTTAACACGCCATAGTAATCCACATTATTGACAGTTGGACTATTATCTCGTGCACTGGCAAAACTATTTGTTTCTCCTGTCACAACAACTCCACTGTTTTGAGTCTTTAATTCTTTGTCACGATCTTGAGTATGGAATTGAAAACCATTAACAATATAACCCTTGTATGATAATGCACTATGAGTTGGACCCCAAGCAAGTGATAACAAATTATCATCCACTCCAATCTGAATTGTGCATTTGTGTCCCCTATTCATTGAAAGGCATTGTTAGAGAATACATCCCATTAATGCGAGCATTGAAAGTGTAAGTGCCACACTATGTGTGTCCAATGTGAACCCAAATGCACATTATACTTACCTGATTCTCAAACCAACTGGGAAAGTCTTTATTGTGAATATTTTCTATGTGTTGAGGAAGAGAATGGGCAAGAAAGCGAGCCAAGGACTGCTTATGTTCTATGTTCCAAATTGTACAATACCAAACGTTAGGCAAACATGAAAGTTAGTTTATATATATATATATATCAAAATTAGCACTTACTCGATGAACAATCGAACCTCATCACAATTTTTTAGAACATACAACCGAGCTTGCAACCATTCCTCCCTTTCAATCTCACATTGAGTCGCTTTCCCTAAACCACGACTTGCTTTGGAAAACACAGATAATCCTCCAGTAGGTTCCACCCCATCCCTATCATCATTCCTATCGATGCGATTGAATTTTGTTTCGATTCCAATAAGATACCTAGAACAAAAGGTTAAGCATTTCTCCGCAAGATATCCTTCCGCAATCGAACCCTCCAAACGACTCTTATTACTCACATAGGACTTTAATGTACGTAAATACCTATCAAAAGTTTTCAAACAAATGTCAGCCTCTTGTAGTAACATATGTATGCCTATTTTCTCAAATATATTTTGTTATAAGATAATGTGTTCACCTTTCAATTGGATACATCCATCGATATTGGACCGGTTCGGCAATTCTAACTTCTGAAGGCAAGTGAACTGGCAAATGTTCCATAACATCAAAAAATGTGGGAAGGAAGATTTGCTCTAATTTACAAAGAGTCTTAGAAATATGGAGCTCTAATTTATTTAGCCTTTCAACCACCAATACTCTAGAACATATTTCTTGAAAAAAGTTACTTAATTCAATCAATGCATTGCACACTTCTTTTGGAAAAATACCTTGTATAACAAGTGGTATTAACCGCTGCATAAGTATGTGGGAATCATGACTCTTCAAAGAAGAAATTTTGCGCTCCTTCATATTCACTAATCTTGAAATATTTGATGAATAACCATTAGGTACTTTCACCTCTTTCAAGAATTCCAACAACATCAATTTTTCTTTCGAAGATAAAGTATAGCATGCAAGAGATAGTTTACCATTTTTGTCGATGTGAAGTTCCTTCCTAATGCCTAGCTCCATTAAATCCATGCGTGCTTTTCTTACCATCCTTTGATTTTCATTCAATATTCATGATCGTTCCAAAAACATTGTCACATACATTTTTCTCGATGTGCATGACATCAACATTGTGACGTAATAGGAGATCTTTCCAATATGGCAAGTTAAAGAAAATACTTTTTTTTTCCAATGCTTTAACCAAGTTTCACTGGACCCCTACCAATTTTCTTTCTCAAGCGTACACAATTGATTAAGAACATCATACCCAAATAGTTGTGGTGGTTGTTCCCTTTGTTCTACCTTACCATTAAAACGAGATTTATTGTTGCACCATTTGTGGTTTATAGGTAAAAGGCAGCGATGACCCATGTAGCAAAATTTTTTCCCATATGTTAACCATTGGGAATCAGTGTCCTTGTTGCAACAAGAACAGACCCACCTTCCCTTTGTACTATATCCAGATAGATTAACATATGCAGGGAAGTCATTAATAGTCCACAAAAGAGCTGCATGTAGCTAAAAATTTTGTTTCTTTGAGGCATCATAAGTTTGAACACCGATCTCCCATAATTCCTTTAATTCCTCAATCATTGGTTGCAAGAACACATTGAGCAAGGAAAGCATGAAATATGGTTGTTTCATGCACTTCCATGGGGGAAAATTATATGGAACTACCACCACTGGCCATGTACTATTAGCAACACTCATAACGCCAAATGGATTAAATCCATCACTTGCTAAGCCAAGTCTAACATTGCAAGGATCACTTGAGAAAGATGGATGAAGCCCATCTAACCTTTTCCAAGCTTCAAAATTAGCTGGATGTCATAGCAACCCATCCTTAACACGCTCTTCATTGTGCCATCTCATATCTGCAGCTGTTTTTGAAGACATATATAGCCTTTGAAGCCGTGGGGTTAGGGAAAAATATCTTAGGGTTTTGACAGGTATCTTCTTGCTAGGTGAATCATTATGTGTTGCTACCATCTTCCATCTAGAAGCGCCACATTTTACACATTCATGGGAGTTTGCATATTCTTTTCGAAAAAGCATGCAATCATTTGGACATGCATCTATCTTCTCATAGTCAAGACCCAAATCTCGAATGAACTTTCTAGCTTCATAATATGAAGATGGTACAGTTTCACTTACAGGAAATACTGATCTAATGAGCTCAAGCAAAGTGTTGAAGGAATTATTGCTCCAACCACTCAAGCATTTCAAATGTAGCAATTTCACAAGGAATTCAAGCTTCGAAGCATGATCACATCCTGAACATGAGCCTCATGTTGTGTCGTGCGCCCAGGCCATTGGGCGCCAAACGTCCCTTGTTGCTGTTGTTACACCTGTTATGGCTAATAGAGATGGAATATTTTAATTCGTATATAATATTCCATCGCTAATTAGCGACGTCCCGTTTAGCGATGGATTAAAATCTTTCGTTAATTTTGACACTAATTAGTGACAAAATTTTCCAATTTTTTTGTAGTGATTATTGTTGGATCCCACCAAGAACTTTAGGACTAAATTCTTACCACCATGCAAAAAGCTTAAACTGTTAGTAGAGGCACAACTCTTTATCCCTATCCATACTTTGGGTGCAACCTTCTCCCCGAGCCTCACAAACAAGCAGTCCCACAAAGCAGTTGTTGAGGCATGGGCTGTGGACCAACAATCCCCCCTAGAATTAAGTTGGGCCATGGGCTATGGATCACCAAAATCCCCCACTCTCCACTTCCCCAGAACTGCCTCAGAGTAAACTCAAACCTTCAGAAACCTTCAGGATTGAGTGCTTACGTGCCAAAAGATTAAGCTGTTAATAGAGGCGTAACTCTTTATTTCTATCCACACTATAGGTGCAACCTTCTCCCTAGGCCTCACAAACAGGTAATCCCATGAAGTAGTTGCTGAGGCATGCGCTATGGACCAACAATTATGCATTATAAAAATAAAGGAGCCATTTGGTGCATCCAAAATAGGTAAGTCAATAGATCCTAATTAGGTTAGAACTAATAAATTCATTTTTTTAATTGTTTATTCATTGTTCACATTAGGGCTTATCTGCCTGTACATCTCAATCAATAATTAACAATATTTAAAATACACCACCAAATTGTTTCTCCCCTCGACACCCCCACGAATCTTTTGGTCAGAATTATCTCTGTACACATACTAACCCAGAACTCGATCTAATAGTCTCGCTTTTTTTCTTTGCTTTATCTTTACCTGGAATGACGTAGAGTAACAAAGTGAGCCACAAGGCTCATCAAGTTCATATATATATGGAATAATGACAATAGTTGAATTAAAGATATGAATGAGGAAGAGAGTCTACCATAGATACCTTACTTTCAATACCAATGTTTTACAATCATTTAACTAGAATGGAAAGGTCTTCCCATAATAATTATACGACCTTCTTCCCATGACTCAATATAATATCATGCCTCTTATCCATATTTTTCATAACATTATGAGATCATTTCATTTCCCACTCACAACATGTGAATTCATTAATGCATAATTATGTGCTTATGCATAGCCATAACAACATATAGAAAATATATAGATGCATGCTCATAGCAATTTATTTATCAATTTCATTTCATCTTATCGTGCCCACCCATATTGTGGTATAGTATGATATGGTGCAACTGTAGACATGCCATATTTTTATCAAGTACAATTGGTACTACCCCTACCCTTGCTTGGTTTGAGAGATGAATGACCTAACATCTGTTTTGAGAATTACATGAAAAATAAAAAAATGCTAAAACATACAAGGTCACAAACATTCAAAAATACAAAAGATATTATATCATAGCATATATAAGTAAATTCACATATTCAAAAATAAATCAATCTTCTTATACATATTCATCCATGATTTCATCATCACTATCTATGTCATCAGACAATAACTCTTTCTCGTCGTCTTCTAATATAGATTCTTCCTCTGCATCATCATCTTCTTCTTGTTGAACAACATTTGAGATATCTATTTCCTCAACTATCCCATCTACATCTTATAAAGTATTTCTAAGGTCATCATTTTGATCAATTTGAGGCAGTTCTGATATCTCATTCTCCTAAAAGGTTCTTCTATCTTAGTTTCGAGAGCAGTTATTGTAGCCCGTGCCTTTGTTTTAATAACAACCATCCAATCATGTTTATCACGGCAAGAGTCAAGGTATGACACGTAATACACTTGTTCAGCTTGTTGGGTAAATATGAAAAGATCATATTTCTTATACTTTCTTGATAATCAAACCTCCACAATATCATACTTATCATGGATTTTGGTTCCCCGAGAACTTGGATTGTACCATTCACATTTGAACAAAACTATCCTTTTGATTGGTAGGCAATTCAATAATGTCTATAACTTTTTCGTAATAATAGGTCTGATGATTCAACCCCCGTCCCAAGCACGTAAACACCAAAATTTTTGGTAGATCTACTATTACTCCATTTAACGGTATGAAATTTATATCTGTTCACGAAATACATTGGCCAATACTGCATGATTGGAGTCAGTCCCCATCCTATGTTTTGAATTAATGGATCTGTAACAACTTAAGTACTCAAATTAACCTGAGAAAACATTTGAATCACTTAATGTATAACTAAAATTCAATTTAGAAATAACTTAATATGAAGTAACATGCTTGATGATGGAACCACTTAGGAAAATGTTCCTCGATTTGTTTGTTTATTTTTGCGTCTGTGATATTTGAAGATAGGTGATGCAATATGTTGGTGTACATGTTGAAAAATTAAGGTGATGTATCAACCAAATAATATGAACCAAGTATGAATTTATAAATATATTCATTTAAATTTTAATTTTTACGCTATATAAGGTTCAAACTCCGAAGTATTCATTCACCTGAATTTCATTAGCCCAGTAGTATGACCTAGATAATTGAAGATAGAAATTTGTGGATGTAGCATCCCAAAATTTGGAGATAAATAATAATTATTAAAACTGGTGTTTGTGGTCATTATTGAATATTTAGAAATTTAAGAGAAAGTATTTATTTATGTTGTTTTGAGGAAATAAGAAATTAAGGTAATTAATTATTTTATTTGGGAACATTTATGGAAAAAATAAAAGATTAAAATAAATTAATTGAATTTTTGGAGATTTGGGGTGTAAGTGAAATAAGTGAAAATTGAAGTCTAGGATGTGTGTGAATTTCTAAAGTTTTGAGGGTGTTAGTGTAATTTTGGGAAAGAACCAGGAGATCTCCTTATAATTAAATTAGCGCGTTTAATTAATGAAGGAAGCAGTAGCTCGAGTGGTCGCGGGCGCGCGTGGGGAGGCTGAGGTCGAGGGTTCTAGGCTCGCGTGCTCGCTAGGGGTATTTTGCTGAATTTTTCAGCATAGGAGACCCCCGAAATGACGTCGATTCAGGGGAAGGGGGTGGCTGTGCGGCAGCCACTAGCTACGCCACATGGCAGCCTCTGGGCCACCCAAGCCAGCTCATTTTGCAGCATTTTTGTAGCATTTTAAAGGCCATCTTTGGCCATTCCAGTGGCTAATTCGACCACTTCTTGCATTATGAGGCAGAGAGAAAATAAGCGGAGAAGAAGGGTTCGCGGGGCAGCAGTAGGGTAGGAAGAAAATGGGAGAAAATCAAGGGATTTTGGGATTAATTAGTGTTTAAAATACCTAGGTAAGTGGGTAAAATTAGTATTGAGCGCTATATATTTAAATTATAAGTTTTTCACGATTAGATCATGCAGATTACACAGTTAGATTTAATTAATTTAAGTCATGGTTCTATTAATTGCAACGAAACTTTTTACTTCATGTCAAGAGCATAGAAAAGTCAAGAATCAGCTAAGTACAGGCAAGCTCCTAACCCTCTCCTCATGTTCTTAATTTCTTGTGGAAGTCTTCGTGGTTTCTTGTATTTTATCCACTTCCTCACCATGACTCGGTTCCACGCATTAATAATATAAATCCACGTGGCAACCCTCTTGTGCCTTATATTTTGTTAATGGGTTATTGTTAATTGAATGAGTTAAGCAGTGATGTCTTGGTGTCTTTCATCACGTCCGTCACGGGGCTTCGTATCGTTCCGCTTTCTTTGGGAATGATGCCGAATCCATTGGGTTAGCTTCTTAGAAGAGTTGATTATGGTTTAACGGGAGTATGTTATTAGTTTTAATGAGAAAAGTGTCGTGATCGGTAAAATGTGCATTTAGACAGTTTTCTATGTTTGAGAAGAGATGTGAGTGAGAATGGTATCATGATCTCTATGTGGCAATGTACATGAAGAGTTATGGAGGAAGGTTATGAAATTCTAAGTTTAGGAGATATAAATGTAATGTTATCTATGTGGGTCTAAGAGTTGAGGTACAAAGCCACTGACTGTCGACCGTGGGTCATGGCAGTTGATGGATAGATGTATGGGCGCCAGTCATTGGCTGCTATGATAAGTGCAAGACAGGGTAGAAGAGCTGGTACTGCCAGATTCTCGCCTTAATTGCATGCATATCATGATGTGTGTGCTGCAAGGGGTTGGGTTGCATTCATTTGGGGGACATGCTTTGTGTGTGACGGGATGTGTGAGCATTTGCATGGTCCGGTTGGTCTAAGAGCCAACTTGGGTTCTTTAGGTGAGCCGGTGCATTTAGAGCATGTCGCATATGTGAATTCCTATATGGGTGTAGCATGACCTGATGCTTGATTTATGGGGGCCTTGTAATCATGTTTATGCTGCAAAAGTCGTTGCATTGCATGATAAGAATGTGCAGTTTTAAATGATGAGTATGGGATGATGGGTGTGGCCCACCACGGAGCGTATGCCATGGAAGTGGCCCACAAAAAGACCTTGGGGTGAGACCCATGGCAACAAAAAGACCTTGGGAAGAGACCCATGGCAACAGAAAGACCTTGGGGTGAGACCCACGGCAATAGTAAGACCCTGGGATGAGACCCACGACAACAGATTATGTTGTGAATGACAGGAAGAGACATGTAAGGGAAATGCTATAATGGCCTGCGATAAGCTACTAACAAGTTTGTATGTTAGACTTGGGCGACAATGTGTGTTTTGTGTGGGCCCTAAGGACCGTTTATGTGCAATTTACTGTATGGTTATGCATTTGGAATTAAGGCACATATTTATCATGGCATGATGTTGGGGAAGAGTCCTATCCTTAACTAGTTGCCTTCCTTTCATGAGCTTGCTGAGTCTTGTGACTCACGTTTGCTTTCCATCGTTCCAGGTAAGAGTATCCTGAGATCGCAGGTGCATTCGATAAAGTTGGGTCCAAATCGTCGAGTCATGATAGCAGGTGCAGAGTTCTTCTGAAACCAGATCCTGGGTGTCATATGTCTAGGTCAGAGTAATAGTTTTATGTTTTTGAGTCAAGTGTATGTTATGTAAGCCTAAGTGGGCTCATGCATGTTGTGAATAGTTATGTAATGAAGGTTATGAGATGTTATATGATCAAAAGATTATGGTTTTAATAAGGGTTGTGTGTGAGTTATAGTTGCGTTATTGTTCAATATCATTTAAATAATGACCCTCTCACGGATCCTCTTTGTGAATGGGGGCTCTGGGAGGCGGGCCATTACAGTGGATATGAAGAATCTACCCATCATCATTTCGAGAACTCTCATCCTTCTTGATGGAATATTTGGTGCAAAATAATATGAACCAAATGTGGGCGTCTCCTCAATTAAATATGCCTCACATATAGATCCTTCTACATGAATTTTATTGTGGACCTTTTTCTTTAAAGTGTTGAGAATTCTAAACCATTCGAAGATCTCCTCAATATAGAAAAAAATTATTTTTTTTAAAAAAATAAACAGTTGAAATTATGTCGGACGTACCTTTTAAAGGGATACATCCATTTGTATTATACTGATTCCCCCACCTTTGCTTCGTAAACTAAGTGTATTGGCACATGTTCCATTGGGTTAAACCATCCGAGAGGAAATACATGTCTAATTTGCATAAAATGATAGGTATGTTTTGTTCCATGACATGTAGGTGTTCAATCCTCAATATTGTTGAGAAAATGTCTTTGAAAAACTAGCATAATACAGTAAAAGAATTTTAAATTCGATCTGGTAATGCTGTAAATGCCATTGGAAATAATCTCTCCATGAAAACATGACAATCATGGCTTGTCAACCCAAATAACTTTGCGTTTCTCATATCAACCCATTTACCTAATCTGGAAGCATATCCATCAGGGAGCTTAAGTTCATTTATCCACGTCAAAATACTTAACTTCTGTTCCCTTGTGAACGTGTATTGGGCATTGAGTTTCCAATATTTACCCCATCACGGTCTATTAGTTCAAGCTCTTTCTGCTTACAATATTCTTTAAGGTCTATTCTAGCCTTCGTATTATCTTTACTTTTACTTTTCAAATCCATTATTGCATTGAATAAATTGTTAAAAACATAGTTCTCAATGTGAATAATATCTAAGTTGTGTTAGATCATATTATCTTTCCAGTATGGTAATTCCTAGAAAGTGTTCCGTTTGGTCCAATTGTTCTCCACACCATACCCAGGCTTCGCACAGTCCTGTAGCTCTAGGATAGATGAAAAATTATAGACTCTTTGAAAAATGTTATCTCCAATTAATCGTGGTGGTGGAGAAAAATTCTCAACTTTGTTTTTTCGAAATGCACTTGTATTTCTCCGAAAGGCATGATCCATTGGCAAGAATTGCCTATGACAATAAAAAAATGATGTTTTTCCACCATACTTGAGGTTGAAAGCTTTAGTTTTCTCCATACAATATAGACATGCTAATATACCAAATATCATCCAACCAGATACAATTCCATATGCAAGAAAATCATTGACGGTGCATAATAGAGCAGCCTTCATCAAAAAATTATTAATTGTTGATATATCATAAGTCAAAACTCCTTCATACCACAACAATTTAAGTTCATCAATTAGAAGCTATAAGAACACATCTATCTTGTTTTTTGAATTTGATGGACCTGGAATAATAGCAATCAGAAAAATGAACTCTCTTTCCAAACATAATCTAAGAGGCAAGTTATATGGTGTCACAATGATCAGCCAACAAGAATACGGTCAACCCGATTTACCATACGGAGTGAACTCATCTGCACAAAGACCAAGCCTTACATTTCTAGGATCGGATGAGAAGTTAGGATATTTCTGATCAAAATATTTCCATGACGCCATCTCATGCTCGCAACTGCAACCGTGAAAGCATATATTCTTTGCAGTCTTGGTATGAGAGGCAAATACCACATTTTTTTTTATAAGAAGTTTGTTTAAATTTTCCCTTCCCACTTCTTACAGGTTTGAAACGATGACCGCAAAACTTATAACTCATCTCGGATTCATCATCCTTATAATATAGCATACACCTATTTGAATAACAATCAATCTTCTTACAACCGAGCCCAAGTTGGGAAACCAACTTCTTGGTATGATAAAAGTCAGTGAACACACGATTACTAGTTGGCATTGTTTGATGCATAAACTGCATGATTTCATTATAACCACATTCGGGAATGTTGTAATCAGACTTAATACTCAGCATCCTAACTGTAACAAAAAGTTTACTTTCTACTTTGCAGCTCGGATACAGTGGAGCTTGTGTAGCAGATAACATGTCATAAAATGTTTGTGCATTTTGATTTAGTGTTTCATCTACATTGTAAGTCTGATAACCACTTCCACTACCAGTAGCTTGCATTATATATGGCGGATTTGATGCCTCGACCACATCCATTACTATCTGTTCATACGAATTAAACTGATCCCTAAAATTGTCTTCTCTATAATATTCATTTCAACAACTGATGGAGGCATTATGGGCATTTTTCACCATGATGCGTCCAGTAATAATAACCCTTTATGAATCCATATTTGCAAATATCTCTTTTTACCTTATTGACTGATTTGAACCTCTGACACTCACATTTCATAAAAGGGCACTTTAACTTTCCTTCTAATCTTATGAAACTTTCTTGGCTAGACGCAAATTAAATAAATTCATTGACACCCTCATAAAATTCTCTAGTAATCCCACTACTTCTTGTGTTACACCTATTATCAATCCACTTACGATGTGACATGATTTCCATGTTAAATTCAATAATATATATAACCAAATAAACTATCCTGAAAATCCACAAAATAATCTTTGAGTACTACAGACCATAGTCATTGACAAATTCATATTTGAGTAATTAAAAAAATAATATTATATAACCGAGTCGCTGATAAATTGCTTTCCATTTATAAGATATTTTATTTTACATTTTAGTTTTCAAATTTTATGTTCATATTTTCTATAATATTTCTTTCTGCATTAAATATTATTTTTATTGCACTTTCAGACATACATACTTTTAAATTTTTTTTCTAAATAAATACATTTTTTATTGAAATTTATAACATTATATTTGTATGTCTAATTTTAAAACTTGTATTTAGTAAATAACTAAGTCACCAACAATATTTATAACATTATATTTTTATTTCTAATTGCAAAATTATATTTGCTCAATAACTAACTCAAAAACAATATTTATAACATTATATTTGTACTTCTAATTTTAAAATACAAATGAGAACTAACTAAAAGACTAAGCTTTTTATTTAAAATTATTGTAATATTTTTAATAAATAACTACGCAAAAACAATTTTTACAAATCAAATTGTATATTCATTTTATTTTTTATATATAATTAATATTTCATTAATAAAATAAAATTGACATAATAATTTTTTATTTATAGTTTACACATTTTTTTTATTGATTTTTCCTTTAAATCATCAATATACAATACACAATAAACAATAATATATACGGAATATACAACTATATAAATATAAAATAAACAATAATATACATGCAATAAATATAAAAAACGTAGAAATTAAAATGAACAGTTAATCATTAAAAAGTACCTAACATAGATATTAGCAATAGCTAATTATTATTATAAATTAACAGTTAAAAATCATATGTTGCGACTATTTTATTTGTTTAACATATCAGTTAAAACAAAGCAATCTATTACTAATATGGATATTTTTCATCTAAAAAATATTCATAGATGCATTTAAAAGTTAAAATAATAAAAAACTAAAAATATAATACATAGATAAATAAAAACATACCTTAATAGTTTTGTTATGTTTGTATCTTTCAAATGAAGACCCTACACCAAAAAAAAAAAAAAAAGACAAAAAAAAACTAAAAATATAAGACAAACAAAAATAAAAAAGGTATCTTAACAGTTTTGTGATGTTCGTATCTTCTAAATAAAGACCCTACAACAAAAAAAAAAATAGTTAGAAAAACTAAAAATATAATACAAAAAAATAAAAAATACCTTAACAGTTTCACGATGTTTGTACCTTCTAAATAAAGACCTCACAAAAAAAAGGCAAAAAAAGATAAAAATATAATATATAGAAAAATAAAAAAATATAATACACACAAAAATAAAAAAATACCTTAACAGTTTTACTGATGTTCATTGTTCTAAATGAAAACCCTACAACAAAAAAATAATTAGACAAAATTTTGAGAGTGAGGTAGGGAGTGCAAAAGGGGGCGAGGGGGAAAAGATGGGACAAAAAGGGTGGAGGGAAAAGAAAGAGATGGGAGATAAAGTGCAGATGGGGGTAGAGGAGGGGATTTATAGGGGGTCCAAGAAGAAGAGGGGGGAAATTCAAAAAAGAGGGCCTGGCGGATGGTAGATGAGGGGGAAAATTTAGGGGGAAGGGGGGTAGGGAAACAGCAATGGGTAGAGCCCGTCGTTGAGGTTAGCAATGAGAAAATACCCATAGCTAACCCCATTGGGATAGGGGTTTAGCGACAAGCAACTGCTCATCGCTGAATCCCCCATCCCAATAGGGTTTCAGCAATGGGCATCTACCTAAACCTTCCCCCTCTATTTATTTTAAAATATTTAAAAATTAAATTTTCAAATATTTTTAAAAAATTATAAAATATAAATAATATATTATACTCAATAATAGACATAAAATAATATATATAAATAATAAATAAAATCCCAAATTTGGAGTATCCTATTTTCACGCAATTCAAAGGATTCGACAAGCAATCAATATTTCACGATTATGGGTGTAATATTATTTGTAGTAGCGATCTTTATATATCATATTAACAATCAAAATATGGTCTAAAGAAAAAATCTCTATTTCATAGCGCTTCTTCCGATTCCTATGAATTCCATTAGACCCATAAATGATACATTTGAAGACTCCTTTAACTTTCCCAATATCAATAGATTGATTGTTTCACTAGCTTTTGTATCTTCCAAAAAGAAATAAGATCTTTGAGAGTTGTTCCTTGAATCCGAAAGAAAGTATTTGGATTCTCCTAATAACTAAAAAGTGTAATATACTTGAATCTAAATGGGGTTTGCGGTGGCGGTGATGGAAGAACTGGATCGAAAAAAAAGAAATTATAGTTGCAAGATATTTAATGAAACCGTCGTTGGGATTGAGATCTTATTCAAATAGAAATTTTAATTCATATATAAATAATATTTAAATAATATACTAAACAAAAAAATAATATATCAAAAATACTATATAAATTATATATTTATTCTAAATAAACAAAAAATATATATATAAATAATTTTTTTTTTACTCCAACTTAATGTTAAATTATCGCCCAAAAAAAATGATTCATGATTTATATGTTAAAAAATAATTTTGTAAGTAAATAATTCTAAATATTTGATAAAAAATGTCTTCAAAATGTAAAAAATTTTGTAAGTAACTCTAAGTTTATTTGTATTAATAATTTTTGTACAAATAAATAATGATCGAGTACCTTCTATGATATCCGAATATACAAATATATATTTATGTTTTGTATCTAAATATATTTTCTTCTTTGTGTCTTGTATCTGAATGTAGTTTACTTGTATTTGTCTATTTGTGTTTTGTGTTTATTTGTATCTAGATATATTTATTTTTGTTTTTGTCTTTTAGAATTCCATCACTAAAAGATTTTAATTTAATTTTAATTTTTTCCCATTTAGAGGCGAATTTATTCCGTCGATAAATAATTTTAAATTAGGTTTTATTTTTATTTTCTTTTAGCGATGAAATTATTTTGTCACTAAAAGATTTTAATTTTAATTTAATTTTTTTTGCATTTAGCAACGGATTTATTCCATTGCTAAATAATTTCAAATTAAGTTTTATTTTTATTTTCTTTTAGTGACGAAATTATTCCATCACTAAAATATTTTAATTTTAATTTAATTTTTTTTTTTGCATTTAGTGACGGATTTGTTCTGTCGCTCAATAATTTTAAATTAAGTTTTTTTTTTATTTTTTTCTTAACTAAATTAAAAAATTAATAAAAATTTCAAATTAAAAGTTATATTTTGATATTTAAAATTACGAAAATTATTTAGCGACGGGTCTTTGCATCGTTAATTCTAATTATGTCGCTAATTTTCGTCGCTTGAAAGTATTTTTCTTGTAGTGGGATGGCAAGGACGAGGCAGTTGGTTAGGACATCGTTGGCCAACTAAATAAAAGGAAAAATAGACCAAAAATAGCGAAGGGTTGTGGAAAAGAAGGCTAAAGTGGCGAAGAAAAGATGGGTGAGGCGCTCGAAGACAACTATCTGGTGGATGAGCTTGTCAATATGGGAAACATCATATTGGGTAGCTTGCCAGATTGGGGCGAACAGAGGGTGGCCCACAAGGTGGTCCTCTGACGGCATCATGTTTGGAGTCAAGGTCGGCGCTAGTGGGGGCAGTGGTGCTACGATAACCATTTTTTTTGGCGAGCTATTTGTACAAAGAGATGGGTTTGGAAGAGGTGAATCAATTAGGGAGGGGGGGATTTGTTTCCTTCGATCGAGTGGGCCTTTGAAAACATTTGACAACCACATATTAGCTTTTCATCTACATTAGCTATTGTGCTCTAGTCGTCTTCTTTATCACGTTCCCTGCAATTCAACCATCGACAACATCCATCGCCACAGATCGATGTCTTCCTCTTGTTTACTACCGTCGATTGACCTACTTACAATCATTGTCGATCTCCCTTACCACCGGTGTTGCTTCTAGCTTCCTCATCACTGTCTATTCTTGCCTCTGCCATTGAAGTAGACATTCCAAGCACACCAAGATCTTGCCAAGATATAGCCTAGATCTGACCCAACCTAACCCAATTTACCTATAGATCTGACCTAGATCTTACCTAATTTATCCATTTTGAAGACACATTAGCATGCCACCTCATCTGCCACGTATGATGGGGCACATGCTTGGTCAATTGAAGATAAAATTGAAACTAATGTTAACATTCGATGAGCAAATTGAAACAAATGTCAAAACTAGATAAAATTACAAAATGAACTTAAGTTCAGGATAAACCAGCCGATTCACCCTAACAAAAAATATCAAAGATTTTATTTTCTAGGTAAAAGATATTGAAAAAAAGACAATATAGTAAGCACATTAACAAAAAAAATATATTTATGTGGGAGGATTGCTACTCTTCATTCATGTATATATATATATACTAGGGATAACCCGTGCCTAAAGGCATGGTGCAACTAAAAAAAAATTGAATATTGAATTTGTACGCGAAATAATCAAGCACTGAATTCGGACACGTACTAAACTAAAAGCCTAAACTTGCTTATATCACGTATTGACAATGTATATAGTTATTAAACACGAAATTATCAAAAAATGAATAGAAACATGCCTAAAGGCACGATGTAAATAATATTAAGATTAAAATATAATTATAATTTTTACGTATTATGTTGAAATTTGTGAAGTTTGTATCATTTTTGATAAAGATATTGAAAAAATATATTGAAATATTTTTCATCTTAAAGAACTTGTAACAATTTTGCTTGTATTACATGCTCTACAAAATTCAAATAAAATAACAACTCCCCCTAATCTTAATGCAAATTAAGAAACGAACATATAAGATTCATAATGTTCACCAATATTCAAAATCAAAATATAAGAGCAAGTAAAAAAATTGTAAACACTGAACAAAAAACAAAAATTAAAGTTATTGTATACTTGTTAACGTTTTATAATAATAAAAAAAATTATTAAATTTATATAATAAAGCACACCAATAAGTGCTTTACAACCTGAACAAATTAAATTAAAAATTAAATATCAAAGAATACATATCAGCCTGTATTCTACAATTCCAAACAAATCAAATATAAAAAAACTTAAATATCAAATAATTCACACTAGCCAGTACTCTATAATTTAAAATAAATTAAAATTAAAATGCACACTAGTTAGTATTACTGACATCAAATTATAACTACATAAAAAAATAAATATTATATTGTCATACATCAAAAAGAGTGAATTAAAACTTTACACACCTATATATATACACACAAACACACCTATATATTTATACACACACACACACAAACACACATGGCTACGGCCATGGCACCCGCTGCCATGGCCACAGCCCCCGGTTCAGAGTTGGAGAGCCTTGGGTTCCCGACCGTGAATGGTCAGGAACCCTTGTATTCCCGAACTTTAGGTTTCCTGACTATGCGTGGTTGAGAACTCTTTGATTTTTATATTATTTTAATTAAAAAAAGCATTGTAATAAAATAAAAAATATAATTAATAAAATAAGAATAGAATTAAAAAAACAATACAAATAAATGAATATTTTTTGAATATCTGCAATAAAATAGATTAAGTATCAAAGATTCAACACCTAAAGATAAAAATATTAAATTTCAAATTAAATTTCCTATTTTGATATCATTATTTGAATAAATTTTTACACTAAAAATAGCATGTAATCATTCATTACACTGTTGGTAACTTACACTGGTGGTGCTTTTTAAAAAAACAATTATACATATTTGAAAAAGAAGTTTCTTTTAAAAAACATCTATCCCATTTACCCTTTCCTCACCCTCCTAGATAAGACAAAACCAATTTCAATAGAGTTCCTCATCTTAGAAATCCAAGCATTGATGCCTTACCCTCCTAGCTAAGGCAACACAAATTTCAATAGAGTTCCTCATCTTAGAAATCCAAGCATTGATGCAGCACCAAGAGAACCACAAATGCAAGAAAAGAATAGGTAAAGTCCCATTGAAGCAAAATCTAGTAAAAAAACATGAGAATTTTACAAAAACCAAGAAAAAAACACCCTCCCTCCCAATTTCACATCCATTTTCCAATTTCACATCTATCCCCACGAAACAATCGAAAAAAATACAAAACCCATAACACAATGTGGGAATGCAAGTTCCAAGAAAATCCCAATCTTGCCACAAACAACAAATCAAAAGATTAAAACTTTCTACACGGCCACATCCATACACTAAAACCTAGGCTAAATCAAGCAATTTAAGCCCTCTAGATTCCGATGCAAGAAATAATAGTGATAAAATCATGTAAAAATTTTAAAAACATTAAAACTTACATTGTTGGTGTTTTTTTATTTAAATTTTTTTAAATGTTATTAAAAATTGATATTTAGAATACTTAATTGATATTTAAAATTAAGCATTAATTTTTTAAAAAAATAAAAATTTTAAAAAATTAGAGAGTCTCCGACTATTTACATATATCCACAAACTGAGGAGACAAAGTACCATTAAGTGAAGAAATCAAAGGAAAAATTCTACTCAGCCCAGGTCGTTCACTTTCTCCTCCAATCACAAAAAGAACACAATTTATCAATGAAAAATTCTAAGTGTTAATTCACCCTCAATTTCAAAGAACTGAATACCATCTGTTCTGTAAATTATAAAGAAATAAAGGAACATTAATCAAGCTCATACCCATCGTCCAAAATTCACTCCTGTAAGGAATTCCAAAGCAATGGGAGATTCTCATAAAATCAAATAAACACAATATCAACCTCCCATTCACAAAATTTCATTGGCTCATTAGTTTGATTAACAAATTCTTTCATCCAAACAAAGGAGAAAAGAAAATCCCAAATTTTAAAATTTCACAGATTGAAATACAGTTAATTTAAAAAAGAATCTAAATTACACAGCGTCACCTTCCACGCTAGCAAACTGAACACAAATTCAACACATGACCCAATCTGAAATAGTGGCAAAAGCTGAAATTTTGAAACTTCAAAGCCTCAAAGATGCGAAATTCACATCCAAAACCAAGTAAAAAGCTCCCTAAAAAAAACACCCCCTCTCAACCTAAAGAAAACCCATTAAAATATGGAGGAAGAAATGGGAGTTTACTTGTTTGGGTACCTAACAAAGGCATGGGGAGATGGAGATCATTCAGCCTGAGTCCAAGCCACGCTACTCAGCTAAGGGAAAAACTTGCTTCTTTTTGGAAACCCATTATGCTTCCTCTTGTTTCTCTTCTACTTTCGGATCCCAAAAAACACAAGTAGATTCAGCATGATGGGGAAGATGGATTACGGATATGCCCAAGAAAATCTTCGATAGTAGTCTTCTTCTCTCAAAATCTTCCGTGAATCTTCCATCGACATCCCTCTATTCTTCTCCTTCTTAGATCAACAACACCAGTCTCCTCCGGCCACCACCGGACCAGATTTGCCATTGCACCTGTCTCTTCATCTCTTCTGCCATCCCCATTTTCTCTCCCTCTCTCTCTCTCCCCCTTTCACTATCTCCCACCTATCTCCCACACTCTTTGTTTGAAACAACCCACAGCCCAAAGAGCACCGCTGCCGCAAGCATCATTAGTCGTCGCCCCTTCTATGCTCGCACTGCCTCTTCCCTACCACCGTAAGAGCACCAATGCTAGCCGTCGCCCCTCTCACCTCATTGCCTGCCCCCCCCGCCATCGCCCCCCAGCCGGTCACCCCCACCCGTCAGCCCCGCTGTCGTCGGCTGGTTTCCCTTCCTACTGTTAGCGTGGATGGGTAGGAGAGAGAGGGAGAGAGATAGGGGCGGGTCTGTGAGAGAGAAAAAGACATACGGAGAGAGAGAAAGATAGAGAGAGAGAGAATAAGGAGTCACTGGGTGGGTTGTGAGAGAAAGAGAAAGATGCCTCTGACATTGTGCAGGTAGTGAAATTAATCCCAACCATTCACTAACACTCAAAACCCGTCTCAACCATTCAAAAAATGTCTGCCTCACATTTGTGTTATACAATTCAAAAACCTTCTTGATTTATTATATAGATATATATTTGAGAGAGAGAGAGAGAGAGAGAGAGAGTGTGTGTGTGTGTGTGTGTGTTTTGTTTTTTGGGTTATTGAGGTATTGTAAAATGAGTGATATGGCATGGTACAAAAATTGCAAAATAAAAATTTAAAACTGGGTCGACCTAAATCAATCAAGCTAACCCAACAATAAAAGAAAGCAAGGGCTCGTAACCCAGCTAAAGAAGCCACAAGGGCACGTGACCCACCAAGAAAGTTGTGGGTGGCACACCCACTTCCTAGCTAAGGCAATCATAGGGGCACACTATGGCTTGGCCAAGGTGGTCATGGGTGGCACCCTCGTGGCCTAGGATGTAATACCCCAGAACTTTGGGTTATTATTTTAAAGGAAAAATAGAAATTCAAGAAAAATTGGTATCCGAAAAGCCCAAAAAATTTATCGAATTAGCCGAAGGGAAATAGGAATGCCTTTAACGAGCATCTCGAGGCATGATTTTGGCATCGAAAGAAATCGGATCGAGAATAATTTTTTGGAACAACTATGGATCAGGCTAAAAAATTGAATTCTCGTAGGAGACTTCTAAAAAGATAACAGAAGCCTCAGAAATCTTCGATTCATTGAGTAGAACAACCCTTCAATGATTTCAGGAAGAAACGAATAGGTTTACTGCCAAAACAAAAATTCGGGCCAAGTGTAATTTTTCAAAATTGCCTGAGGGGGGTCAAAATGACGTTTTTCTAAAATTTTCAGGGGAGAAATGGAAAGGCTAGAACTTGAGGGACTCAATGGAAATTACCAAAAGTTGAGGGGCTTTATGAAATAGGGTCAAAATAGAAAAGACAAAACAGTTGGGGCTAAAGTGAAAAATCTAAAAATCATGGCTGTGGGAAACTGACTAGCCATTTTCGATCGCCGACCGGCCATTTGGACCATTGGGATCGCACGAGGAGTGGTCGGGGACGCCTTAGGAGTGATCATTAGCCGATAATAGCCACCGGGGTGGCCAGATTTTTGAGAAATCTGACCAAGAAAGCTAGTCGCGATGTTGAGCCTTGCAACTTGATTCTTTGGTCGCATGAGGATGCTTCTAGGTCAATCCATGGAAGGGGAAGATGTCTAAGGGAATGGGTAAGGCGGCCAAAGGCATTTTGGGGTTCGATTTTGACTATAAATAGAGCTTGCAGTGGCCGAGATTTTTAGAAGTTGGAAGCTCAAATCGAAGGCCTTTTTAAACGAATTGAGAGCAAAGGATAGAGGGATTTTGTTGCCCATAATTTGTAGATCATTTATGGAGCCTTTGGTGAGCAACGAAGCATGAACAAGGGAGATCCGAAGCCTCGCCGGAACCCTAGGCGGACCGCCTGGCCGAGAGTTTGAGCTCTCCATTGAGCCTCTTCCCGACTTCCTTTTGAGCCAATCAAGGTACCATCGCGATCAAATTGGCCTATAGATTAGCGAGATGTGAAAATCCCAACTTTTTGGTATGTCATCGCAGGAGAAGACGATCGGCGCGTGTGCATCACACGCTAGTCTCACTCGCCCTATCATGTGCTGGCCCGTGCAGGCACATGGGGCCTTGTTAATTTCATAAATTTTTTTAATTATTCCTAGAAAATTATTTTAGAATTTATCATGAAAAAATATTTGGAGAAAAAAGATGTAGTTATTTATTTTGAATTATTAGAGAGAATAATTGGAGAAAATGGAGAAAAAGGAAAGAAAATTAAGGAAAAATAGTTTTTATTGATTATTTAAATAAATATCTTGCCTAGGGTGCTTTGGGATTTGAGGTGAAGTAGTTGGTACAATTTTCGAAGTTGACACGAAAAATGAGGCAAGTGCACGCTTTTTGAGGTAACCTGAACTTTGTGAAAGGTGAGCGATTTTGTCCCTATAACCCATATACGACATGATTACATGTATATGCATGATATTTATGTATGTTATGATCATCTTTATCATATTTGTTTATATACTGTTGCATGGGAAGTCGTAATGTATGCATGACATGATATTATTGACATATTGAAACTCATGCATAGGATTGGGATGTCACCCTGAAAGTGTAGCCGTAATTCCCTAAGGACAATTGATGGAACAACGTTAGGGTTATCCTACAGAGGTTTGGGATTTTGCCTAGGGTTTTATGTCGAGCTGGTGGGCCAAGGAAGTTACACTAAGGTATATGTTTTATACATGTCCATGCATCATTCATTCATTCATGATTATTTAAGCCCCACTTAGAAGATTTCATCTTCTAATATTGGACTATGTCCTTAGAATATTCCACGTTCCAAGCGTGGCAAGCGGCCAGAAAGGCAAGGAGGTGATTGAGGCATGAACGTGACAAAAATTTTATGGGCCCCATGCGGGGCTACGACCATCTATTTCATTCAGCTGTATTTTTTAGGTTTTAATAGTATTTGTAATTTTATGTTGGGTGAATGATGTTTATGTACCCACGTATGCTATGTTTTCAAGGTTCCTTACAGGTTCTGATCTTACTTCCGCTTATGTTTAAAGTATATCATTCATTTCTATGTTTGGGAGTGTTTATCTATAAAGGTTATGTTGAGGATTTATTGTGGTTCATGTGTGATGTATGTAAAAAAAAATAAAATCCTAGCATATATTTTAATGCCATGGAAGGCGGGGTGTTACATAGGAGGCCAGTGGACAATTGTCAAGAGTTGACAGACATGCCGTTAAGAGTTAATGGGGGCCTTGGTTTCATCATGAGATAAAGAAAGGGTCATTAAGAGTTAATAGAAAGCCTAGATGCAATTTCTGAAAAGTTGGACAAAAGTGACAAAATCGATCGATAGTCCTTAGAAGTTCTTGAATGGTCGAACGTTCTTGTCGTAGACGATCGCGTCTACACTATCATTTTTTCATTTTGTGTAACCGTTTTCATGGGATGCACGGAAAAAGAAGAACGACATACGGAATGACGGCATGCTTGGGGCACGCATCTCCCTCCTTAGTCGTGTCCCCTCTCTTTTTCTCTCTCTATCTCCTAATCATTTGTCCCAATTTGGGACGCTTAGGGTTTTCTTGGGTGTGCATATTTAAGCGAAAGAGGAAGAAAACAAGAAGTGTGTGGTTGGTTGTCTTGTGTGTACAATTCTCTCTTGGCCTTGGCTTGTTTCTCTCCTAATTCTAGAGCCCAAAACCCTTATCCATTCCTTCTCCCAATTTCACATTTGGTTTCTCTATTGCTAGAGTAGCAAGACACTTTCAATAGTGAGACTATCGTGTGTTGAGAAACCATTTTGTTTGAACTCCAATTTAGCCCAATCTCCCTCACTCAATCTGGCTTGTACATAGAATGAGTTGAGGGATTCATCCACCCTTTGGAGCGTGGCTAACTAGGCCCCTTGTGCATTCGGAGGTCAGTTTGGTCTAACTGAGGTGTTGTTCAGTAGGAGTTCAGAGAAGCAAAGGTTGTTTTTGAGAGGATTTACAGCCTTTTCATCAGCCTTCAAACCATCTGAGAGGTATATCTTGTAACCCCCTATGGAATGTTCTTTTTTTTTTTTTTTGTATTTCATATGATCATGGGAAACCGAGTCTTACAAGGTGATTCTTTATTTATTTTCCCTAGCTATGTATGATTTTTCGAAAAATGTTTTTGAAAACCAATAAAACCCTTACATGATACACCAAATGTTGGCATTCATCTTCAGTAAGTCAGTCAAGTGATGACTTTGTCATACTCGAGTAAGGCTTCTATATAATCGATTACATAATTGTCTAATCGATTGTGCTCCTCATTAGTCGAGTAACTAGCATTAGATTTCAAATTTTATAGCCGTTACTCATAAAGCAAAAAGAGACTAGTTTTAACTGTTAGAGCTTTATTTTCTTATTCCAATGTGTCTAGCTGAGTTCTCTTATAAAAGAATGTTGGAACATACTTATACAAGTGTGCTTAATGCTTATTTATATAAATTACATATGATTCTAATGAATTTGATTGTTAGTGGTCAAATCAAAGAAGTTGTATGTATAGGTTTCCATGTCATTCTTCTCGAGTCTCAAGTTTCTATAAAAGGCTAAGAGCAGCAAAAGATGAAACTATCGCTGAGAAATCAATCTAAGCTGTTGATGTTGCTCTAAACTCAACTAGCTATATTCTTTTTGGGCCGATAGCAAATGCTTGAAGTAAGCGATTTTCATTTTTATTCTTCTTCACTTCAAAGCTATAATATGGTGAGATTAATTGTATATCTATCTAAACCAGATTTTATAAGAGAGTTGAGTGCTTTATTCATTTATTCTTTCGAACTCTTTTTTTTTTCGAGAGAAGAGTGATATCATTATACATCTTATATTTTTCTCTTGAGATATCCTTACACATGTTTTGTGTAAACTTGTAAAAGGTTATGCTTGGGCCTTGAAAAGCAATGTCTCGGTTGTGGCTAAGCTGAGTGTGGAAATGCCTCATGTAAGGGTTCCTACTTAGCCCGTGAATAGTAGAGGTTACCGCTTAGCCTATGAAAAAGCTGAGATTCCTACTTAGCCTATTGAAAGTGGAGGTTGTAGCTGCTCCTGTAAAAGTTGGGGTTCCTACTTAGCACAAAAAACAGAGATTATAGTTAAACTTGTAAAAACTACTATCTTTAGTGGATGTTTTCAAAATTCTTAGTGAGCAGTTAAGCTAGTGGATTAGGCATGTTGGCCGAACCACTCAAAAATTGTTGTCATTGTTTCTTTTATTTATGTTTTAACAACATTATTTATTTCCTGCTATCCGTATGTCTTTCATCTTTAAACATAATTCCTTGCACAGTTTACTTAACAGTTATAGTCATTTTTTGTTGGTTGGAATCATTTCAAAATCTTTTCAAGTATAAACTTCATTCATGCATAAAGAGCTATAACTAAATTGTAAGTGAATTAGCATATGTGAATATCCAAAGTTGTGTATGTTGATGAGTTGAAGAGTTAAACCCTTTGGGCCTAATATGGGTTAGGCTAATGGATTTGGCCTTGGGCCCATGTGTATTATAATGTGGGTTGATAAAAGAAAAGGGAAAAAGGAAATGAAAAAGGGGAAATTACCTAAAGGGTTAAAATATTTTAGTTTGTGTGTGTGTGTGTGTGCAAGTGAAGGTAATTGTGGAAGCAAAGAAAATAGAGTGATGGGAGCAGTTGGGGGGCAGACATGTAAGCCATGCCCCTCTCATATCTTGTCTCCTTCTTTCTTCTTTTTCCTCCTCCTCTCAGCTCTCTCATTTTTTCTTCTTCTTTATTTCCTTCTTCCTCTCTTCTTGGTGGTCTAGAAGCTCAAAGGAGTGGGGGGGGGGGGTTGTAGTTGGTTCCTTCTTCTCTTCTTTCTTCTCATTGGTAAGCAACTCCAAGGCAAGTTCTTCTCTTTGGTTCAAGCTTCAAAGTTAAGTTCCTACTCTCCTTCTTCTTTCAAGCAAGCCTCTAATATCTATCTCTTATAAATGATGGTTGAAATGTCTCTTTTGTATTAATGATCATGGGTTTGTTCTTGTTGTAACCTTGAAAAACCATTTTTGTAGTTAATGGGTTTTTCTTTCAACTTCTTGAATTTTTATGGATTTTTCTTAAGATGTCATTGAGTCTCATTAAAAGTCTCCATGGGGTTTATTTCATCCTATTTTCATTAAAGGAATGGCAAATTAAGGGTTAGGAAACCTTAGGAACCATACCTTGGGAGTTTGGGTGTGCTTGTCATTTTTCAACTCCATTGTAACTTCGGTCGACTAAGGTTGTAACTTTAGTCAACCTAAGTCATCCAGCAGCTTGTTGGTATCTTAGGTCGAAGGTTCGACCGACCTAAGATCATGGGTCAGCTTTTTACCCATTTACAATCAACCTAATTTAGATTTCGATTGACTAAAGCTCAAAAAGTAGCATTTTGTCCAACTTCGGTCGACCTAAGTTGAACTTTGGTCGACCTAAGTTACTTAGTCGTTTCAGTCATCGGTCGAATTGCACACCTTGTACTCTTTTGGGCATAACTTTTTGTATAGATGTCTGATTTGTGAAACATTTAGTGCGTTGTAAAATATAAACTCGATAGGCTTCGTTTTGGTATAGAAATTGGATTATTTGGACAAGTATTTAGCCTATAAATTCCCTGTGAAATACTCATTTGGAATCTAGGATTTCTCTTTCAATCCAATGACATTCTAGTTTATAGAACATAACTTTCTATGGTGTTATCCAAATTGAGATCTGCTTTGTGTGTCATAATCTAGACTTCATAAGCTTTGTTTTGGAATAATTCTTGGAACAATTGGTTATGTTTTGGGATCATAGCAGCTCTGCCAATCTTGGCCTAGAATATGGAATTCTTCCATTTTGGATGGTCCGCCTTGCTTTAGTTTTGGAGAGATAAATACCCTAATTTGGCTCATGATTGGGGTATGATGAGGTCCATTGATGGAATAAATGATAATGCTTCTAGATGTAATTTATTAGGAGATTAGAAGAGTTTTCTTGAGCATTATTGACGAATTTTGTATTTAGTAGCCAAGTAGGGCTTGTTCTCCCTACATTTCTTTGTGGAATGATGTTGTACCCTAATGAGATAGGTTCTAGATGGTCGGTATTGGGTTTCTAGTGTAACTTTTTTTATGGTCATGTTGCATTGCATTTTGTTACTATATTGCTTTGCATTATGATGTTGGGCTATGGGTTGCATTCATTGAGGGGTCATGCTTTGTATGTGTTGAGAGCATGAGCATGGACATGACACAGTTGGCCTATTGAGTGCTGACTTGTGTATGTTAAGCATTCGTTTGTGTGAATTCCTACGTGGGCGTAGCATGGCCTGATGCTTGACTTATGGGGGCCTTATCATCACGTTAATGTTGCAAAAGCCATTGCATTCCTTATGTGTTGCATTGCATGGAGAGGTTGTGGGTAATGATGAAAAGGAAGCACAACTTCTGTTGATGTGTGATATGAGATCTTGATATACAAGCCAAGGGCTTGGCGTGATGTGATTGTGAGTGCTTTGGCACATGATGACGACGATGATGGATATGATATTTTTGGATGTGGTATGAGAGCCTTAGGCTCATGTTATTGATTTGGTAACCTGTCCTTGGTTGCTAGCAGGTTTGTATACAGGCTCTTGGGCGCCAGTGTATACATTTTATGTGAGCCCCAAGGACCATATGTGTATATCTATGCATTTATGTTATGGTTGTGTATCATGTTATATAACCACATGACATGGTTTGTGATATGAAATTTGACATGGCATGGATTGTGTGTCGTTTATGTATATGAGACTAGCGTGTGTTTCCATATACGTCATGATATGCATGATATTTAGGGAAAGTCTGGTCGTATCTATTTTATGTTATTTCTATATGCTTGCTAAGCCTTATGGCTCACCTTGCTTTAATATCATTCCAAGTTAGGGGAAAAAGGCAAAGTTCGAGGTTATTTCCAGTAGCCTTGATCCTTTTGGGATAGATATGTGTATAGAGGCAATCTCGACCGAAAAGATCTTTGAGGGTTTTCTTTTGTTGTTGTTTTGGTGCACAGGAGTATGTGTTATGTTTTGTTAGATCTAAAGTGCACCTTTTATGTATTTTGTGTAATTAGAACCTAGTGGATGTAATAAATGAATTGGATATTTATCATGTTTCTGATGATGTTGATGTTTTGGTTTTAATGGTTGACTAAACGTATATATATGTTATGAAAATAAAATCAATTTCAAACTATTTTTCATCAAGTTATCATATGCAAATTAAATCAAATTTAATAAAAAACAATCGTTCATATTTATATCATAGCAAATTCATCATATTTTGTCTTAAACACATTGGTCGTATTATGTTCCAAAACGTTGTTTTAAATTGCCTAAATTTCCATGTAAAATGATAGCTTTTTCAAATCATAAGACAACCTTTGCATGTTGATCAAAATACTCAATTCACCATCTCTCTTGGGTAAACCTTTCACAAAGACAGATTTCATTTAATGTGCTATAATGGCTATATTTTTTAAAATTTGTTAAACATTACTCGAGTACAAATTAGGCATTATTCAACTAAGTTTGATTTTTACTTGACTATGTGCGTCATGTAACTGATTACTTTTTATGCTTACTTGAGTACAAAGATACATTTACTTGATTATTTTTTAGTCACAGAAAAATTCTTTATCTACTGAATTACAAAGTATTATTTACTCGATTAAAAAATATCCTTAATTAGTATAAAGATTCTAACTTGATTAAACTTTAAGTATAGAGACTTGGCTTATTTTCAACTTATATTTACTTTATTACAAGAAGAATCTACTCAAGTACAAAGTGTACATTACTCAATTACAAATTTCACTCACTTGAATAAAACGTGTTAAGAAATTCTAACTGAAATTTACTCGATTACAAAGGAAATTCATTCGAGTACATTAATCATTACTCGATTACAAAAATATTTTACTTGATTACTTTGAACATGACAGAGAATTGCATTACATACTCGAGTACAAAGACTGAGTTAGTCAAGTATTTTTTATATTTACGCGATTATTCCTACATTTATAATAAAAAAAATAAGATAGACTAAGCATTACTCGATTACAAAAAATGATTTACTCGATTAATTTACACTTGTAAAAATTCATTTAAACCTATTTGATCATTGAGATACTCGATTATTTTGAACTCATTACTCAATCAAAAAAACTTTTGACTTGATTCTCGATTAAAAACTTGATTTTATTTCAAATGCTTTACATATCATTTGTAATTGTTTTAGTCATCATCTTTGAACCAAATTTACTTCTTTTTTTTCTCATTAAATCAAACCACCAAATTTCTAAACTAGGTGAATAAAAATTTATATGATCTTAAAAATATGCTTAGAATAATAAGAAAAATATGATTTTATGGAAACACTACAACAAAAACGGGTTTTAACGACGGGAAAATCAGTCGTTAAAAGTTGATTTTCAGTCGTTAAAAAGTTTTAACGACGGGAATTTTCCTGTCGTCAGTCGTCGTTATTGCCTCCGAGGATAAAAGTCTTTAACGACGAGAATGGTAAACCCGTCGTTAATTGTATTAGCGACCGTATGATTCCCGTCGTTAAAAATAGTTATTAACTACCAAATTATAACCCAATAACAACAATATTTTCCGTCGTTAATAGTCTAAACAATTAACGACCGTATAATTCCTGTCGTTAAAAATAATTTTTAGTTATCAAAGCACAAACCAATAACAACAATATTTCCTCTCGTTAATAATATGAACAATTAGTGACGATATAATTCCTATCGTTAAAAATTTTTTTTTTTTTAATTTTTAATTTTTTAATTTTTTTTATTTTTTTTAATAGTATATATGAAAACAATTGCTAGTCATCAATGACAAAAATATCATGTTTTGATATAAACCACCAAACTTATATATCATTATCCATATCAAATTAAAATAAAACTCATAAAATTAAACATGTCATTCAAATAATACAAAGTAATCATTATCCATTACCATTTACACACCAAAAGTAGTATATATATAAGTGTTAATTGACAACAAATTACACCAAAGAATATGTTCAACTAAAAATAACACTTTGACAATTATATATACTATTCAAAAATTTACACCAAAAAAGATATTCAATTAAAAGTAACATTTTAACAATCATATATACTATTCAAAAATATACAACAAAACACTATATATAGTCATAAAACTGTTCATGTACTCCAAGGTAGCAGTTGTTTCCTTTAGAGTCTTGTTGTCTCATTGACCTACAAAAACAAGAAATAAAGCATTAAATTAGAATCAAATAAGTGTTCATGTTTTTTTTATAAAATATAAAATATTAACCCAAATAACTTAACTCAAATGCTAGCTGTAAGTTAAGTTATAGTATTTTGTGAATGTAAAGTAAGGGTCTTAAAACTGGTTGTAATTGGGAAATGGAGCATGATGTAATATAAACAAAAGCTCATAAAATAGAGTTAATGTGTATCAAATCCCACACATTCGTATCAAATCCCACATATTCTTCATTCAATCAATCATCAAAAGCAATCCATCATTGTGTAGTAAATAAGAATTCAACTACTCATGCCAATCACCCATTGTATCTCAATTCATCTCAATAATGCACAACAATCCAAATCACATAGGGACAGGCACCAACAGAATCTAGAATTTAGAAGAGAATTTTCAAAAATTTTCTTGAAAAGTAAAACAAAAGCAGAATTGTTATATGTTATTAGCAAGCACCACAAGGAGAACCAGAGCCAGTCATGGTGATTATCAGTTGCTCTCGCTCTGCAGCCTAGTGCAAGCAATATGATTGATGATCAGTTGCTCTCGTTCTGCAGCTTAGTGCAAGCAATATAATTACTGTGTTTATAAACACTAGAGGATGAGGGGGTGGATCATATTATAATGAATTCTTAATTGCATTTGGTTCCCTTAATGGCTTACAGATTGCATTATTTTTTTCATTATAAAAAGCTCTCTCTCACCCCTCTGTCCTGATGAGTTTTAATACTCTCATTTTAAGATTCCACATACAACATCCTTAAAGGACAAATTGAAGAGCTGAACATAAACCAAACCAAACCCATTCATTTCTATAATTTTCTCTGTGATTATGGATCTTTGCAGCTCATTTCTGAAGGACTTGATTTTTTTATGTGATAAGCACTGCAACTAGATATGTGCTGATCGAACCAAAATCAAAGATATAATTAGAAGGGAAAAATGGTGGAGAACTGGTTGATCTTGTCTTTGCAAGAATATATAATTTTTCATCAATACACAGTTAATGCTTAGTATTTTCTTCTTTTAAGTAGTAATGAACTTGTCCATTTATTGCAGAATCGGGATTTACGGGCATCTAATGATACATTCTAGAAATCCCCCGCAGTAGTATTGGAAGCCTTATCCGACAATATGGAACCAATAACTAGTAGGCAAGGAGAGACTGATTAAGGCAAGTCATAACTAGGCCTATACAGAGACTAATAGTGAATTTGATTGTACTGATATGCATAATATAATGTTAATTAACAAAATGTAAAGTCCTAAGAACTAACTATTTCTCCGTTCCTGCATCCCATTTGGACATTGTGAAATGGGTACCGAACCATTCATACATTCCCAACTATGTTGACTAGGCCTATATTGTGTCATACATAGGCACCAACATGTAGACCTTGCCAATGTTCATTTAGGCCCCACATCTAAGCCTTAATAATGACCCCTCAACTTAAGTAACCCTTCTTTCTCCCTTACGGACTGATACCTTTACCCAATTAATTAGAAATGATCTTCTCTTGGCTGTGTTTGGCAACACATACCTCATTCTAATTTGGGTTTAATTAAGCAGGTCATAGTTAACTCCAAAAATGTGACCATATTAGTCACCCACTATATAGAATGATTTAAACTCTCTTCCTTCATATAACAAATATTTTATTAATACGAAATAATTATCTAGTCATAACAAATATTTTATTAATACGAAATAATTATGTAGTCATAGCTAATAACATTAAAGTCAAATCGAGCTTATGAGCATCTAAAATTCCATGATGGTGAGCCATTCCAATATGTCTTATCGTCTTTGAATTCTACAAGTGAAGCCTTCTTCATGAAGATGGCATTTTCCTATTCTCTGTGTGAATAACTATATGTATGTCAAATGTGCAATTCTGTTGTCTTTACACTGCTTTTGGTTTTTCTACTTTATGCATAGAGTATGGTTTTCTACTTTATGTATGTATGTCAAATAACTATATATATGTCAAATGTGCATTCTACTTTATGCATATGTTAGAAATTTGCTGCTTCTGGTTTTCTACTTTATGCAACCACCCATTTTTTTCATCCATGGCAATTCTAAATTTTTCTTAGTTTAAAAAGGAAGATAAAGATTTCTACTCCACTAATTTAATTTCAAGCCCGATAAGTCAACAACGGAAGCTATACTTGCAAAAATCTAAAAAAAAGTCGAGGGATAAACAGAATTATATATTACCTCAGTAGATTGAGATGTAGAAGGTTGATCTTGACTCCTAAATTGCATAAATTCTTTAAATGCATCTTCTAGAGCTTTCACCCGGTCTTTAAGCATCTTGTTCTCTTCTTCCAGTTCATTCTTGCTTGAAGATGCAAGTTTTAATTCTTTAGGTCTCACCCCGCCACCATACAAAAGAACATGATTCTTGACTTGGGGGCCAAAACAAGTCTCAATGATTTCAAGATTTGACATTTCAGGATTCGATTGGATGGTTTGAACTAGTTGATCCTACAAAACATGTTCATGGTATAATTTAATACACATTAAATACAATTGGGTGTGAAAAATTGAACAAGAAAATTAAAACAAGTGTCATTAACTATTTAACTTACATATGTTTCTTGTTCTTTCGGCTCCACCAACTTCTCACCTTTCTTCCTAGTTGAAAACCACATTTCTGCTAAATTGGGTTCATGACCATTTTTGCCTCCCTAAATAAAATGAAAAGTTTAGAGTAACCGCTATCTAACAAACTATTGATATGTATAAAGTAAGAAAATTGTTAAAGGTATATGTTATAGTAACCATTTGATATGCAATCTCTCGCATTGGTTTGCTTCCAGTCCTATGGGGCATGCGTGGCTGCTTTCTATTTTTCGAATTTCTTTCACTTTTTTCCTATCCAAATTTAGAGAATTTAATAAAAACATAAAGTATATCAATAAGATAGAAATGCTACTACTTAAAAAACTAGAAGTAGAATAACCAAAAAAAATCAAGGCTGTTTACCTTGAAGGATGAAGCTTGAAAATGATTTTTGACAAGCCATTCCCAATCTTCTTGATCTTGGATCTCAATGGGTTTTTTCTTTAGAATGTCTTGTACACTATTGTACGGTTTGATATATTTTCTATTCAATAAGGACCTCCAATTATTCCACAAGGAACGCATGTGACAAAGTGCATCTTTACGGTGATCCTCCATATTATCATTTTTAAACTTCTCCTACAAAGAAAAGTTGAACAAATCAATAACCAAAATTGAAAATATATATATCAACTAATTTTTATTTACCTTAATTGCAGCCCACATGTGGCTCTTCTCCTGTTCTCCAATTTCCTTCCAACTATGAACTCTAACAGAACAAATATTAAACAAAAACAAGTCATTGCTTTCTGATGGGTTAGAGGGCGTGATTTTATGATTGTTTGAACCGTACAAATTTGTTTTAATGCTATAGCAGTCTATCTAATGAACAAAAACAGTGTAAAAGCAGAAGTTATAAGCCATTGTAGAAATTTCAATCTTTAATGTTCAAGCAGAAGCAACAGTTTACTTCCAAGAATTCATTTGAATAAATATAAAGCTTACCCTAATACCAAAACATCCACAAGGTCTGCATTCTGTTCCATGTAATCAGATGCAATCAGCCGCGAGTTAACTTGCTGTCTTTGCAAATTGACAGCCACGTGAGTGGCTTCTTGACGCGCCTGGAGATAACGAATTATCATGAGTCAAACATGAAGAACATACAACTTAAAACCAAGAACATATGAGAATTCAGAAGTTAGTTACCTCCAAATCCAGTCTATCTAATGAACAAAAACAGTGTAAAAGCAGAAGTTATAAGCCATTGTAGAAATTTCAATCTTTAATGTTCAAGCAGAAGCAACAGTTTACTTCCAAGAATTCATTTGAATAAATATAAAGCTTACCCTAATACCAAAACATCCACAAGGTCTGCATTCTGTTCCATGTAATCAGATGCAATCAGCCGCGAGTTAACTTGCTGTCTTTGCAAATTGACAGCCACGTGAGTGGCTTCTTGACGCGCCTGGAGATAACGAATTATCATGAGTCAAACATGAAGAACATACAACTTAAAACCAAGAACATATGAGAATTCAGAAGTTAGTTACCTCCAAATCCAGTTTGGGAAGACAGTTAATTAGAAGGCGCAAGATGTCGCCTTCGAAGAACACCTTCGTCAACTGTGAGCAAGTTTCAGGTACTGGCTCTGATTCAGAATCACCATAGAGAAGTGTCCTCATCTCCAGGAAGAGTTTACTCAGTTCAGATATCTGCACAGAGTGAATAAGTCAGTTCAGTTCAAAACTGTATGTTCTGAAACCCCCATAAAGAGCTATATTCCAGAATAAGAAATGAGTCACATTGAAGATTTGGGTTCAAACATGTAGATTTAGTGTTTAGTGAAAATTTTAAGAGAATAAGAAAAATATGACATCACAGTTGATTAATGTGACTCAAATGGATAAACAATGGAGTTAAGATACTAAATGCCCACCGTTCAAGGATCCTGCAACATAGTAATCTTTGCTCATGTTATTGATCCATAGGAAGGAGAGATTATTGAAGATGTTACTCCTAAAAACAAAAGGGGAAACAAAAGGGGATCCTACATATACACACACACAATATATATATATACCTATATATATACCTTCTTTGAGGCAGCGAAGGCGGAGGCAGATTTTGCCGCGGTGGCAACCGGAGGCGGAGGCGGAGGCAGCGGCAGCGACAGCGGCAACGGCTACGACAGGAGGCGCGGCGAATCGATGGACAGCGCGAGTATTTCAGAGAGAGAGAGAGAGAGAGAGGAAGAAAGGGGAGTTAGGGATTTGATGATTGGGGAAGAAGAGGAAAGGGAGAGGGAGAGAAAAGAGAGGGAGAGATATACACGGCGGGAGTAATCCCGCCCACAGTTTTTCCTTTTTTTTATTTTTAAAATATTTATTTGTAAAACAAAAATCAAATCATTTATACAAATAATATTATTAATTATTTAATTGATAAAAATAAAATAATTTATAATTATGATAACTAATAAAATAATAATTTGAATTATTAATCTAAAATATGGTAATAAAATAATTTAAATTATTGTATCAAATTAATATTTATTTAAAAATATAATTATATTATAAATCTAATAATTATAATAAATTAATCAATTTGATATATTGTATTATTATAATAATTATAATAAATTAATTATTATAAGTAGTACTTAAATTTTAATATTTTTTTTATTTTATAGTTATAATTAAAAATTTTAGTCAATAACGACGGGAAAATGATTGATTAACGACGACTTATTTTGCCTGTCGTTAAAAGTTATCTTATAACGACGGGATTTATATTTAGTCGTTAATAGTACTACATTAACGACCAAAACTAATGTCGTCGCTAATTTTTTGTCGTTAATGCCTGTTTTTGTTGTAGTGAAAAGAGTTTTTCAATGAAAGTGCTATGTAATGTTTGAGAGAGATCCAAAATGCAAAAGACAAATGATTTATAGTGGTTTAGTCATTTCCATCCTACTTTTACTACTCTAGAACATGGTTAGAGATTTTCAAATCCACTAAAAAAAATTTTCAAGTAGCAAACCACTACCTAATACAACTAACTAGCTCTCTGGCAGAGCCCACTAGGAAAAACAAGTAGTACAGATTACAAGAACAAAAATATCTCTGATCTCTTGCTAGAACAAGGTTGAATTGAAGTTTACAATAAATGAACAAGCCTTGACAGAACTTTGAGAGATAAAATAGTAAAAATTTAATGTAACAATGAAATCAGAAAATGTTTGATCTCGATCTCCTTTTTTCTTTTTGTTTTTTTGTTTGTTGTTACACTTAAATTTCAAAATGGTTTGTATTTATAGTGGAAAAAATTCAGTTTGCAGAAAAGTAGTAGTTAATAATTTCTTAAGCATAATCGATCAACTATTTTATAAAGCTAGCAGTCGATAGTATAATATTTAAAATTTTAAAAACACGGTCAACAGTTTGTCGCAACTGGTTGACTGTCTTTCAAAAGCAAATGATAATTTTTCCTCTGCATTTTAAACTTTGTGTACATGTTTGAAATCTACAATTTCAAGTATTGTTCAAGTATATTAATCATTGGCTAATGGTTTCTAAAAACCATTTTCAAATATCATTCAGAGTAATTTAAGTTTCAATACTTAGTTCAAGATCTAATCATTATTTATCAAGATTTTATATAAACATATTTATCATCAAAAGATGATCAAATTAAACCAACAATCTCCCCCATTTTAATAATAATAACAAAACTTTAATAAAGTATATCTATTTCTCCCCCCTTTTGGCATCAACAAAAAATAATAGGGATATGAAGATAATTAATGTATCTCTTTCCCTATTTCAAGACAAATATGCATTGGAAGTCAAGGGATCATCAATACTAAGAATAGTACCTATATAGCACTTATCATATATATAATCAAAGAGAGGATAGTGAATGTTTAACTATTAAGGTCGAAAGTGAAACTCCCCCTAGTTGAATATGACAAGCACCACATTAATTCAAGGCAGGTATTTCAATATCTAATTCAATTACCAAAGAGATTTGAGCAAGGAGCATTGCTAATCATGACATTAAACAAATTGCACCATAATCAATATGAGCACAATGAATAGCATATGAGTCCATCAATTAAGAAAATGTTGTATTTACTCAATATGCATATTTTCAATTAGATATAATTACCAATCTCTTCTTTAGCACTCATGTAAAATTATTTAAGCACATGTAAAATTTCCCTTAAACATATATATACCATTAAGCAACCAAGAAACATATAGCATAGGAAAATCACAAAATTTATCTACGAAATAGAGTATAACTTTGAAAGCATATGGAAGGAATAAAAGACTAAATAGAAGTACATAAGTGAAGACAATTTTACATATAAGCATATGGTATACTCTACCAAAGTATAAGCAACAATTACATTAACATTAAGAAACAATATTGTTTGAACATTTTTATTCCCTTTTAGTAACAAACAATTTCATGCAATACGTCAAAGGGAGTAAGACTTGGAGAATGAGATCAATGAGGATTAATACCAATACAAAATGTCGATCTCAACTCCTTTTTACTTCTAACCCTAAATGGAAATTTTAGCTCATAATTAAAATCCACAAGAACTAGTATGAAAAGTATAGCATGCGAGTAAGATTTTCATTCTAAAAAAAATATGAGAAATTAACTTGCATTAAGTAATAAATTTAGCATGACAACCAATGGCAGAGCCAAGAAAGATTTTTAGCGGGGGTCAAATTATATTTATAAATTGAATTTTATTATTTTTATAATTTTATTTTTATTTTATTTTTAAAATACATAATTTAAATTATTAAATTTATTAAATTTGACAGTTATATCTATTTAGTTGGGGCTAAATTATAATTTTAATTCTAGTCAAATTATAATTATCTATAATAATATATATAAAAAATCAAAAAAATAGAAAAGTCAGCTGGGGCGAAGGCCCCAGCTGGCCATAACGTGGCTCCGCCACTAATGACAACTTCAAAGAACAACTCAAGTAGACAACAAAATTGTCTTGGATGCGCCCCCACGGGTATGACTTAGCGGTAAAGCACAAGGAGGATAATAAGAGCATCGGAGATTTGAATCTCAATGGCATCTTAGAAGGTAGCATTTAATGCTGGAAGGCAAGTCTCCCTTGTGGAGGTAGGGTTATGGTGCGCTATGTTGCACATCTGGGAGTCCCGTATGCACATCATGAAGGTAGGGTTCATGAGGAAAGAAGTCGTTTTTCAAAAGTTCACTCCAAATGTGTATAGATTGTGACCACATCCAAATTTACATGAGAGATATATGAGGGGAGAAAGTCACCTATCTCTAAAAATTAGTCAAGTGTAAACTCAAAAACCCCAATATATATAATAATAATAAAAAAAATATCTTAGATGATTTTCATCAATACTTCACACTTCAAGACACATGCCACACTCATCAATTTATATTCATTTTCGCACAAGTTTTCACCAGTCAATACTTTTCATCATTAATAAATATTTCAATCAACGCACTCAAACATTTACACTTATGAACACGGGAATCAATCGACAAATTTTCATACAAGGCTTGCTTGCATATCAACTCAAGTAAGATCAATCAAATAATTTTATTAGCAAAATATTGTGATCCTTGTACACACCTAAAATAGATATATCTCATAATATAGAAAGTATTATCTCAATCTTCCCTTGATGGAGACAATTAAGAGAAGATAGTGATTAAGCACAAAAGTATCAACTCACATGAGAGTAATCCAATGATAAAAACATTTATGCGCATGATCAAAGAAACTCATGTATTTTTCAATAAAGTACTCCCACACAAATCATCAAGAGGGTGGAGTCCCACTTTCCATATGTGCAACTCCCTTTTTCTAAAACCAATCATAAGTATTAAAACCATATGCATTAATTGAACACAATAATGGATAATTGGTTTTAATCTCAATTATTATTTTTCATTATTTAAGTAATAAAAGATTAAAAATCATATAAGCAATTTGCTTAAATAGTCACTCATATAAGCAAGAGATACAAATATCAAATAATATGTTTTGCATGTATAAACAAATTTTGGAAGTTAATTATAACTAATGGGAAGGAAGACGGGGTAATTATTGAAGTAGGTAAGAAGAAATAATTGTTTGAATAGAGAGACCATTGGATTCCATTATTTCATGAAAAATACGATCTTTGGAACCACTAATACATTACACATGACTATGCTGCCAAAAAGCGCATGCCACCTTTGGTAATCTTCAAAAGCCTTCTTGACATCGACTTCACTCATTTATTATTTATATACTACCACCCAAGACAACATAGCATGACCAGCACTTTTGCTACCTTCACTTATGAGCTTTCCATTCTATTTACATTTATGGGTTTTCTTTAAAAAAAAAATTATCCTTGTGACTAAAATCAATAACAATTTGAAAAACCCTAAAAGGCCCTGAAATCAAAATAGATTCATGAGCACCCCCTCTCTTAAATTTGTGAGCGATCACTTCAAGTAATTATGGGACAATAGACTTAAACTTATAATTTAAAATCAATGTGTATAAGAAGTACCTTCGAAACTACTATCTTGTGCTTTAAACAAATTAAAAAAAATATTAATTAAAGGTGGATTGCTCTTTTTGTGCTCTCGGGACACAAGATAAGAGTAGTTAATTACTAAAATGATAACAGTAATTATTTTTATCGTTAGGTTATAATGTCCTTCCTTCTCATGTATACCCTACCACTAAAACACCTTAAAAAATTATATACATAAAATAATAATAATAATAATAATTAATTTATTATAATATGTACTTTTGTGTTGTACTCTGCGTACAATGATGAGACAGATGGTTGGGGGATCAAGACCGTCGATATTTTGGTCCGCATTGGACGGTCATGAGACGGTCAACCCAACCATAACCATTGTGGTGGGATTGGGGGATTAGAGTGGGGCCCACCCAAGTGGTTTTAGATTTCCTCACGCCCTGACCCCACCCTCCCCTTGTCAACTATGCCAGCCCTTATTATTTATTATTCCTTTCTACAACTCTTCATAATTTATTAACAAAATATATAATTTTTATGAGTCTTTTAATTTTATATCAATTATACAATAATGGAATGAATTATCTAATAAAATATTTCTATTAAAACAAGATGATATGTAGTGGCCTAACGTGCGAAATAGATGCCAACATTGAAGTATGTGTCACATCACTCTATTTAATGGAGTGTTATTTTATTAAATGATTTATTACAGTATCATATAATTGATACAAAATTAAAAATTTACATATGAAATTGATAATTTTAAAATTTAGTATAAAATTGATAAAATCGTTAATTTTTTTTTTATAATTTACACTAAATTTAAAAACTAAAATCATGAACTTAAAAAAGTGTATATTACAACCATATTAGTGTTTGGTGGGTAAAAGGATTTAAAGTGTCACCCATTAAATTTGAAATTATGAATTTGATTCTTAGTTCAATTTGAATAATGTTTACCCAAAAAGTCTAATGTCACATGATAAGCTAGTAAAATATAATTTTAATAACGTGCATTAGGGGATAAAATATAACATTTGATTTTTTCACTTTATCTTGGTTGAAGTAAAATGGGATGATCAAAAAAAAAATATTATTGTTATTTACTTTCTACTATGTTTTGAGCTGCTTAATAGTAATTGGGAGTTGACAATATACTCCGACATCATCATTCACGTCAAACGGTGGTTCAAAATATGAGTATGCAAATATATTCTAAGCAATTAATATTTAGGGGAGTAATTGGATATTTTCATTATAAAATGTCGACATTCACGTCAAAAAACTAAGTAATACTTAGGAAAGATTCATTAAAAAAAAAAAAAAATCATCGTCCGTATTACTCCTTATGTTTGTAATAGTTGAGAGAAATGATTACAAGAAAGTTATTGCATGATTTAATTATGTTAGTTGTAAGGTTTCATGAATTATTTTTGAAGTATGCATGACATCAAAAGTGATGATTTTACATAATTAATTCTTTCAATTAATATTTTTGGATTTAGAATTGATATGATAATATGAAAAGTAACCAATTTCAAGAATAATTATGTGTTGATATGTTGTTGGATTTCTTGATTTTGGTCTAGCGTAAAAATGAAATGTTTAATTTTTAATTTCTTCTTTGCTTTACTTGAGCACAAGGAAACGGTTAAATCTAGGAGTATTTGATAGGGTTTAATTATAAATATATTTTTATCTAATTTTTATTTTAATCTTATGCTATTTTTTTTACTAAAAATGTGTCTATATAGATTTTTTATATTACTTTAATCTTTTTTTAGGAATCCAACAAAAAATATTAATTGGAAGATTTGAACATAAAAAATATATATTATAAATTAATTTATAATATTAATTTTAAAATTAATATTATAATATAAATAAAAAATTAATAATTAAATAATGAAGTAGTTCTTAATTGGAAGTCCAATTGGAGAAAATCTCGGCATGTGCAAATTGGAGAATTGGGAAGTGAAGGCAAATATATAAAATATATTATAATATATATATAATATTATAATTGGTGGAGGAACTTGAATTGGAGGAAGACTCAGGCGCATGCTCCATATAGATATATTATTTTAATTGAAAGAGGTGGGAGATTGGAAGGCAATTGGAGACGCCAGAACATGAAGAATTAAAGAAGCAAGCAGGCCTAGGAAGCAACGGAAAGACGCCTCAGGCAAGCAAGCAGCACCAATTGTGATTCAGATCTGGATAGGAAGATGATTCTCCATTTAATTACAGTTTTTATTTTTATTTTAATAATATCTAACTAAATTGTTTTAGTTAGGACTTAATGAATTTTAATTTTGAGATTATATGATTATTTATTTAGTTTGATTCAAAATTCGATTATTATTTATATGAGAAATTTATATTGTTGTACTTAATATTTTTTAAAAGAGTAATTATTTTTTAATGATTTAATGATTTATACATGACTGACTAAATGATTGTTATAAATTAGATTCATAGGCAATATAAATCTCAACTTGACTATGATATCGAGAGATAATTAATTCATGTATGGGAATTGAGGAAGTTTAATGAGTCAAATCTCCTTCTAAGATTAGAGGTTTCTAAATAATTTAATGTTTACTTATTCTTTTGATCTCTGTTCAGAAATTTGACAATAAAATTAAATTAATAAAGGATTAATATTGTAGGCACCTTAGGCGAATCTCACATCGGCCATGCAAAGGGGGGGAATTGGGCATATAAGTGCGGAGGGTGTTCTACATAGTGACGCATGTTTTGGGATTAAATCCAAGACTGACAAAATCAGGGATTGTTTGTGAGTTGAACCAAACAATACGTTGCTATGTGGACCCCGACTGTTACAAATATGACTTGAGAAAACTTATTAATTAATTGAGAAAAATCCACCATCACATGTAAATAATTGTAAAATATTGTAAGGATATTTTTGGTTTTGAATCGAGTTAAATAGATAATTAGATAACCCAAATTAAATGAAATCTAAATCCTAGTGCATTTATTAATTAATTTTGCTCATAAAAAATTTAGTTTTGCTTTTATTTTTCTTTGTATTCATCTGATTAATTAAGTAGTTCAATTTAGGCTAAATTAAAATTGTTTTGGTATTGTGATCTAGTTTTTGTGGGATTGATATTTGTTTTATCACTATACACATATTTGACTAAGGTACACTTGTCTGAATTAATTGTGCATAAATCACACATCACAATCCATAGAGAGATATATGAAGATATGGTTAGAGCCTTCTACTACACTGAAAATATGTTCAATGGGAGAAGATCTGATGAAATATTTAGAACAAATGTTGGTTCAACCCACCTAGAAGTGAATACAAATATGAATCATAATAGTTTTGGACTTCAGTTTTGGAATTCTTGAAGGTGGTCTTAGATATTCTAAATGGACACAAAATTATGTCAAAACGTGTCAAGAAGCATATGAAGATGATACCATTACATCTCACATACCAGACACCACCAGAATGAGCCTCAACACTAGAATTTTATACTTGATTTGCTTTCAAATGCTAGTCGCTAGAAATGGTAGTTTCTCCATTGTGACTAGGATAGATCTATGGTTAATGCAGTGCATAATGACAAAAAGACAACCAAATCTCTTCCATCTCATCATACAAACAATGATTGATTCTTTTAATGGCAAGAATAGGTAACTCCCATATGGCATGGCCCTTAGTGAGTTGCTAGTGAAAGAACTAGGGGATTTGTCTAGTACTTGAAAAGTTTATCTTAATGCAGCTCAACACATCAATGCAAACACGGCTATCAAAATGGGCTTCATAGCTCAAGAAAATACATGGGTTAGAGAGGTGAAAAGAAAGACCAATCCAACATCCAACACTCAACCTGCATAGCCTACTGATCTATCATCATCATCTATTCCCTCCTCACATCTGAAGTCATCTCTTGACATTAATGCTTTGGTTTATGGGCTAGCAGAGTTCAAATCTAAATTTTCAAGTTTTCGTGAAGAAGTGCATGGAGAGTTTGGTGAGCTTCATCACTGTCTTGATGAGATTTTAGACGTGGTTCTCACATGTCTATTTGTTCCTTAGTCAGCATCGTCACCTCCATCCACTGATTTCTAGTTTCCCTTATATATCACACATTTCAGTAGATCTTATTTTGTTGTTATGTATTAGTCCATATTTGACTTAAACTTAATTATATTAGAATGGTAATGGTTTTGGTTTTGGATTTGAACTTGTATAGAAATGGATTTGATTTCTTGGATGTATTTGGATCTACTTAGCTTGAACTTGAATGATAATTGGTTAGGGAAGATATGTAAGGTTGTCTTGGCCTAAATGTTCTATTCACTTATCTGGTTGGTTGTCAAAGGGCTTATGACCATGTTAAGGGAGAGTTTTCTGTCTAAAGGAACCTATATCTTACTCTTGTATTTGTCTTGTGTGTTTGTTGAACTTGATTTCCTAATGTAAGTATTCCCATCTCTTTATTTTATTATTATTATTATTATTAGTTTTAGGGGGAGTATTCATCCTTAATATTTCTAAAACATACCTTTTTGATTTATGTCAAAAATAGGGAGAACTATATTGAAATTGATTTTCAAGAACAAAAAGGGATTTGTCATCATCAAAAAGGGGGAGATTGATATTTTGTTTTTGCTTTTGATGATGCAAAAATAAGATTACAATTTTGAATGTCTTTCAAACAAAAATTAATTTCAAATTCACTCTTTTCACTCATGTTCCTGAGTTATTTATTTTGAAAAAATCACATTGGTTCTCAAGTCTCAAGATGTTGATCAAAGTATGTCAAAGTCTTTTTAGGAGATTGGAAAAACAAAGTATTAACATTCAAATAAATCTCCAAATATTGAGAATTAAAGCTAAAATTTTCTAAGGTAAATAGTAGGGTCTGTCGACTGATTGGCTTATATTTGTCGACTAATAGGCAATCCTAGTTTCTGTTTGTTGACTAGTGTTGTGTAATCTGTCGACCGACAGCATGCTCATCATCTTGCATCTGTCGACCAAGTAAGCCATTTTTACCTTTGCCTGTCAACCGATCTCACTTCATTTATCAACCGACATAATGCATGTTGATCTTGAATTTCAAATAATTTCCTAATCTATTGACTAATTATCGAGGATCTATCGACTAACATAATGTATGTCAATTCATTTTCATTTGGTATCTATGTTGCATCTGTCAACTAACCTCTTTTTCTATCGACTGATTTTTGAATTTATCTACTAATCTATCGACTGATGCTTTGCATATGTCAACTATTTGTTTCTCATAAACTCATAACGACTAGTTCTGGAGCGCATTAAATGCGCCCCAACTACCTCAAATGGTCAAAATTTTGGAAGCATTCTCCCACAAATATAAATACTCGATTAGTGGAGCATTCAAAGGGCTAGAAGAATTTATTGCCAAGCTTTCAAGAGAGTCAATCAATTTATTGTGCTTACATCTTTCACTCTCTCATTGTTCTTGTTAGGCTTGTATGTTCATTAATGCTTTATTCTTTTCAAACCTTGTAATTTTTTTGTTGAGAGAATCTATAATTAAGAGGTAAAAACTCTTAAAATCCCTCTTTTCATATTTATTGTTTTTCCTAACAAGAGCTAGAGGGCCTATTTTGTGTAGGAGGATTGTATACCTAGGCTTTGGACTAGATGACCTACTTGGTTCAAGTAAGGAGTGTTTTTTTAGTGGATTGTTTTTAAAATCCTTAGTGAGAAACTAAGATTAGTTAAGTGGAACTACTATAAATCCAAGTGTTCTCTTGTGCATGCTCTATTTGTTCTTTTAGTCATTCCAATCATTTCTCTTTTCTTCACTTGCATTATACTTTTATCTTTCATTAAAAAGATTTTAGATTTATCAAGCAAATTTTAAATATCTCAATTCACCCTATTTCTTGAGCATTGGTGCCATCACTATTCATTTCTATCAATTGGTATCAAATCTTGGTTCCTACTGTTTTTCAAGGTCTAACAATCTAAGGTAAAAGATCCACATATGGCACACATTGCTAGCACTTCACAATTTGAAGGTCAAAGCACCACTAGTCCTCCTTATTTTGATGGTACTGATTACAATTATTGGAAAACTAGGATGCAAATTTATCTTATATAGGACTCTATTTTGATGCAAGCTATCAAGAAAGAAATCACATTGGGCGATATGCAGAAAATTGAGACTTGGATAATGGAAGAAAGAAGGAACATGGAGATCAACGCTAAGGAAATGAACACATTAATTTGTGCTCTGTGCCTGGAAGAGTTCAACCGCATATCAACTTGCAAGCAAGACCACCAAAGAAATTTGGGACAAACTAAAGGTGCCTAAGTCAATACTCAAAGCAAGCAATTACCCAAGAGAAACAGTAAGAGTGCTTTAAGTCTCTAGCATTTACCAAATGTAGAAGTCCCTTTCTAAGTCCAGTACTTGAGTATTTATAGGGCACGATTCCTAAGGATGTCAGGGATGACACGTGTCAATCATCCCGTGGGAGGTTGGATGACCAAAGAGAACGTCTTTACCGAAAGGACTCATTTGGCCTAGAGAACTCCCTTGGCCGAGAGGATGTCTCTACCAAGAGAATTTCCTTTAGCCGAGAGAACTCCTCTGGCTGTAAGAACTCCCTTGGCCAAGAGGATGTCTCTACCAAGAGAACTCATTTGGCCAAGAGACTCCTCATTTACCGGGAGAATCTTTGTTGACAAGAGAATCCTTTCTACCAAGAGAATCCTCATTGCCAAGAAAAACCTCGCTACCGAGAGTAACCTTTCTTCCAAGAGAGAGAGGCTTTGCCAAGAAGGAGAAACCTTGCCGAGAGAGTGTCTCTGTCGAGAGAAACGTCACCGAGAGAATTCTGTTTCAAAAATCCTCTTTTCTGCCCATCTTTCTTTGGGTGGTACAACAATGGGTCTCCTAGGTAATGTTCCCATGGTTGTGGTGAGCATATGTTAGATAGGCTTTGACATATATGGCACCACACACCCAACAAGGGATGATTGAATTGGGTGAATAAAAATTTAGATGATCTTAAAAACATTTTTAGAATAATAAGCAAAATACGATTTTATGGAAAAGAGTTTTTCACTAAAAGTGCTATGTAATGTTTGAGAGAGATCCAAAATATAACAGACACAAATAATTTATAGTGATCCAGCCCTTTTCGGCCTACTTCTACTACTCTGGAACTTAGTTAGAGATTTTGAAATCCACTAAAAAGAATTTTCAAGTAGCAAACTGCTACCTAATACAACTAACTAGCTCTCAAACTAGTTCTCTAGCACAACCCGTTAGGAAAAACAACAAATATAGATTACAAAAAACAAAAATATCACTGTGATATCTTGCTAACAAGGCTGAAATGAAGTTTACAATAAATGAAAGAGCCTTGACAGAACTTTGAGAGATAAAATAGTAAAAATTTAATGTAACAGTGAAATAAGAAAATGTTTGAGCTCAGTCTCCTTTTTTTCTTTTCTCTGTTTGTTGACATCTTTGAATTTCAAAATAGCTTGTATTTATAGCCTTCAACCTTCCCTGCAATAACTATTCATTAGTGAGCAAAATGGAAAAAATTCAATTTGTAGAAAAGTAGCCGTTAACAATTTCTTAATCAAATCCGATCAACTATTTTATGAAATATTCTATAGTATATTTGAAATTTTAAAAACACAGTCAACAGTTTATTGCAACCGGTCGACTATCTTTGAAAAGCATATGATAGTTTTTCCTCTGCATTTTAAACTTTGTATACATTTTTGAAATCTACCAATTTCAAGTATTGTACAAGTATATATGTTAATTATTGGCTCATTGTTTTTGAAAACCATTTTCAAATATCATTAAGAGTAATTTAAGTTTTAATACTTAGTTCAAGATCTAATAATTATTTATCAAGGTTTTATATAAACGTATTTAAGATCAAAACATGATCAAATTAAACCAACAATCTCCCTTTTTAATAATGATAAAACTTTAATAAAGCATATATATATTTCTCTCCCATTTCGACAACAACAAAAAATAATTGGGATATGAAGATAATTAATGTATCTCTTTCCCTATTTCAAGACAAATATGCATTTGAAGTCAAGGGATCATCAATACTAATTAAGAATAGTACCTATATAACACTTATCATATAAATCAAAGAGAGGATAGTGAATGTTTAACTATTAAGGTCGAAAGTGAAACTCCCCCTAGTTGAATTTGACAAGCACCACATTAATTCAAGGCAGATATTTCAATATCTAATTCAATTACCAAAAGAGATTTGAGCAAGAGAGCATTGCTAATCATGACATTAAACAAATTGCTACATAATCAATATAAGCACAATGAATAGCATATGAGTCCATCAATTAAGAAAATGATGTATTTACTCAACATGCATATTTTCAATTAGATATAATTACCAATCTCTTCGTTAGCACTCATGTAAAATTATTTTAGCACATGAAAAAGTACTATACTATTTTCAATTTCCCTTAAACATGCATATACGATTAGGCATAGCATAGGAAAATCACAAAATTTATCTACGAAATAAAGTATAACTTTGAAAGCATATGGAAGGAATAGAAGACTAAATAGAAGTACATAAGTGAAGACAATTTTACATATAAGAATATGGCATACTCTCCCAAAGTATAAGTAACAATTACATGAAGATTAAGAAACAATATTTTTTGAACATTTTTATTCCCTTTTAGTGAGAAACAATTTCATGCAATACGTCAAAGGGAGTAAGATTAGGAGAATGAGATCAATGAGGATTAATACCAATACAAAATGTGAATCTCAACTCCTTTTTACTTTTAACCCTAAAAGGAAATTTTAGCTCATAATTAAAATCCACAAGAACTAGCATGAAAAGTATAGCATGTGAGTAAGATTTTCATTCTAAAAAAATATGAGAAATTAACTTGCATTAAGCAATAAATTTAGCATGACAACTTCAAAGAACAACTCAACCAGATAACAAAATTATCTTGGATGCGCCCCTACAGGCATGACTCAGCGGTAAAGTACAAAGAGAATAATAAGAGCATCGGAGGTTCAAATCTCAGTGGCGTCCTAGAAGGCAACATTTAATACTGGAAGGCAAGTTGCCCTTGTGGAGGAGGGATTTGGGGCACCATGTCGCCCCTCTAGGGTCCCGTCTGCACATCGTGAAGGTGGAGTTCATGGAGAGAGAAGTCGTTTTTTGAAAATCCATTCCAAATGTGTGTAGACTGTGATCATATCCGGATTTATATAGGGGATATATCAAGGGAGAAGGTCGCCCATCTCTGAAATTTAGTCGGGCGTAAACTCGAAAACCATAGGGATAATAAAAAAAAATATCTTAGATGCTTTTCATCAATACTTCACACTTCAAGACACATGCCACACTTATCAATTTATATTCATTTTTGCAGAAGTTTTCACCAATCAATATTTTTCATCATCAATAAATATTTCAATCAACACACTCAAACATTTACACTTATGAACATGAGAATCAATCAACAAGTTTTCATTCAAGGCTTGTTTGCATATCAACGCAAGTAAGATCAATCAAATGATTTTATTAGCAAAATATTGTGATCCTTGTACACACCTAAAATAAAAGATATATCTCATAATATAGAAAGTATTATCTCAATCTTCCCTTGATGGAAACAATTAAGAGAAGATAGTGATTGAGCACAAAAGTATCAACTCACATGAGAGTAATCCAATGATATAAACATTTATGCACATGTTCAAGGAAACTCATGTATTTTTCAATAAAGTACTCCCACACAAATCATCGAGAGAGTGGAGTCCAACTTTCCATATGTGCAACTCCGTTTTTCTAAAAGCAATCATAAGTATTAAAACCATGCGTTAATTGAACACAATAATGGATAATTGGTTGAAATCTCAATTATTTTTCATTATTTATAAGTAATAAAAGATTAAAAATCATATAAGCAATTTGCTTAAATAGTCACTCATATAAGCATTTTTGTATCATATAATTGATACAAAATTAAAAATTTACATATAAAATTGATAATTTTAAAATTTAGGACCTGTCTAATAGCCACTTTTTTCCTAGGAAAAGAGTTTTTTTCCACCCAATTTTTCATTTGTGCAGTGTTTGACAGCCAAAGTTTTTCAGGGAATTCATTTTCCCATTTCTTGTCTTGTGATAGTTTTTTCCTTCAAATCAAGGAAACTAAATTCCTTGGGGGGGAGAAGCTCTGATTTTTCAGGCAATTGAGGCAGCAACCCACTGTGCTCCCATTTTCATCCCTTTCAACTTCCATGGAAGCAGATTTGCAGTGAGAGGGACAGAGAGTGAACGAGAAAGAGGGCAGGCAGGCAAGAGAGAGGAGTGAGAGAAAGGGCGAGCGAGAGAATGGGTCAGCAACTGTAAGCGACGACGGGTGGGTGAGGTAGCAGATTTGTATGTATGTGTGCGTGTGTGTGTGTATCTGTGTGCGAACGAAAAGAAGGGCAAGCGAGCGAGAGAAGGCCTCTTTGTGTGCGCGTATATATATACATATATGTATATATGTATGTGTGCGTATATATATGTGTGTATCTGTGTGTGTATATATATTTATGTATATATATGTCTATGTATGTAGAGATGAAGAATTTTCAATGTTGGTTTGGATATATATATGTGTGTATCTGTGTGCGTATATATATGTGTGTATGTATCTGTGTGTGTATATATATTTATGTATATAAGTATGTTTGTATAGGGATTCAGTATTTTTCAATACATTTTCACCATTGAATTCCATGGAAAATGTGTCATTTTTCATAAAAAATAATGCTTATCAAACATGAAATGTCAGGAAAATGACCAAATTCTATGGAAAATATTACCAATCAAACACCAAAAAATGAAAAATAACATTATTTTTTAGGTAAAAAATTATACCAATTAAACAGGTTAAACTTCCAATTTTCAAAAATTCATTTTCCCAAGAATTTAATTCCCTGGAATTCATTTTCTTTCCACCCAAATTCCACCATTGCAATCCAACGCACCCTTAGTATAAAATTGATAAAATTGTGAATTTTTTTTATAATTTACCCTAAATTTAAAAACTAAAATCATGAACTTAAAAAAGTGTATTTTACAACCATATTAGTGTTTGGTGGGTAAAAGGATTTAAAGTGTCACCCACTAAATTTGAAATTATAAATTTGATTCTTAGTTCAATTTGAATAATGTTTACCCAAAAAGTCTCATGTCACATGATAAGCTAGTAAAATGTAATTCTAATAATGTGCATTTGGGGACAAAATATAACATTTTCTTTTTTCACTTTATCTTAGTTGAAGTAAAATGGGATGATGAAAAAAAAAATTGTTATTACTATTTATTTAGTCCTATGTTTTGAGTTTCTTAATAATAATTGGGGGTTGACAGTGTACTCATACATCATCTTTTACGTCAAACGGTGGTTTAAAATATGAGTATGCAAATACATTCTAAACAATTAATATTTAGGATAATAACCGGATGTCTTCATCACAAAATATCAACATTCGCGTCAAAAAGCCAAGAAATGCTTAGGAAAGATTGATTAAAAAAAGAAAATCATTGTCCTTGTTACTCCTTATGTTTGTAATAGAAGAGATAAATGATTGCAAGAAAACTATTGCATAATTTAATTATGTTAGTGCAATTTTTCATGAATTAATTTTAAAATATACGTGGCATCAAAAGTGATGATTTTGTATGATTAATTATTTTAATTAATACTTTTGGATTTAGAATTGATATGATAATATGAAGGGTAACCAATTTCAAGATTAATTATACATTAATATGTTGTTGGATTTCTTAATTTTGGCCTGGCGTGAAAATGAAATGTTTAATTTTTAATTTCTTCTTTGCTTTACTTGAGGGCAAGCAAAATGTTAAGTTTAGAGGTATTTGATAGACTTTAATTATATATATATTCTTATCTAATTTTTATTTTAACTTTATACTATTTTTTTTTACTTAGAATATGTGTTTATATAGATTTTATATTTTTTTTATAGAAATTTAGCAAAAAAAATATATTATAAATTAATTTATAATTTTAATTTTAAAATTAATATTATAATATAGATAAAAAAATAATAATTAAATAATGAAGTAGTTTTGAATTGGAAGTCCAATTGGAGAAAATCTCGCCATGTGCAAATTGGAGAATTGGCGAGCGAGGGCATATATATAATATTATAATTGGTGGAGGAAGTTGAATTGGAGGAAGACTAAGGCGCATGCTCCATATATATATATATATATATATATATATTATTTTAAATGGAAGAGATGGGAGATTAAACGCCAGAACATGAAGAATTAAACGCCTAGGAAGCAAGGGAAAGACGAGTGCAATTTTGTTCACTCTCTTTAATGGGGTGACCATCACCCTTAGTACTTTTAAGGGTAAAAAATAACAGAACAACTGCATGGGGGGTGATATTTGATTACCGTTCCATTATTTTTCACCCTCAAAGCACTGAGGGTGATGGTCACCCCCGTTAAAGGGAGTGAACAAAATCGCACTCCAGAAAGACGCCTCAGGCAAACAAGCAAGTAACACCAATTGCGATTCAAATTTGTTTCAGATTTGGACATCATTCTCCATTCAATTTCATTTTTTATTGTTATTTTAATAATATCTAATTAAATTATTTTAGTTAGGGCTTGGATGAATTTTAATTTTGAGATTATATAATTATTTATTTAGTTTGATTCAAAACTCGATTATTATTTGTATGAAAAATTTATATTATTGTGTTTAATACTTTAAAAAATTAATCACATTTTAATAATTTAATGATTTATGCATGACTAACTAAAGGATTGTTATAAATTAGATCTATAGGTAATATAAATCACATGTTTGACTATGATATCGAGAGATGATTAGGTCATGTGTGAGAATCAAGAAAATTTAATGAGTTAAATTCCCTTCCGAGATTAGAGGTTTTCAAATAACTTAATGCTTATTTATTTTTTGACATCTACTCAGAAATTTGACGGTGAAATTGAATTAATAAAGTATTAATATAACTTTAAAAAGATTATTAATTAATTGAAGAAAATCCACATTCACATGTAAACAATTATAAAATACTGTAAGGATATTTTTTATTTTGAATCAAGTTACATAGATAATTGCATAATCTAAATTAAATGAAATCTAAACCCTAGTGCATTCATTAATTAATTTTTCTCATAAAGAATTAAGTTTTTCATTTATTTTTCTTTTTATTCATCCGATTAATTAATTAGTTCAACTTAGGCTAAATTAAAATTATTTTGGTATTGTGATTTAGTTTTTGTGGGATTGACATTTGTTTTGTCATTATATGTTTGACTAAAGTACACTTATCCGAATCAATTATACATAAATCACACATCACAATCCATATATATATATATATATATGAAGATGTGGTTAAAGTCTTCTACTCTAATGCTAGAAATATGTTCAATGAGAGAAGATCTTATGAGAGATTTAGAACAAATGTTGGTTCAACCCACCTAGAAGTGAATACAAATATGATTCATAATAGTTTTCGAATTCCTGATAGTGGTCTTGGATATTCTAAATGGATATAGAATTATGTCAAAGCATGTAAAGAAGTATATAAAGATGATACCATCACATCTCACATATCAAACACCACCAGAATGAGCCTCAACACTAGAATTTTACACTTGATTTGTTGTCAAATGCTAGTCCTTAGAAATGACAATTTCTCTATTGTGACTAGGATATATCTATGGTTAATGCAGTGTATAATAGCAAAAAGACAACCAAACCTTTGCTATCTCATCATACATACAATGATTGATTCTTTTAATGGCAAGAATAGTCGCTCCCATATGGCATGGCCCTTAATGAGTTGCTAGGGAAAGAACTAGGGGATTTATCTAGTACTCGAAAAGTTTATCTTAATCCATCTTAACACATCAATGCAAACACAACAATCAGAATAGGCTTCATAGCTCAACAAAATACATGGGTTAGAGGGGTGAAAAGAAAGACCAATCCAACATCCGACACTCAACCTACATAGCCTACTGATCTACCGTCATAGTCTATTCCCTCCTCGAATCCTGAGTCATCTCCTGACATTGATGCTTTGGTTCATGGGCTAGCAGAGCTCAAATTTGAATTTCAAGTTTTCGTGAAGAAGTGCGTGGAGAGTTTGGTGAGCTTTATCGCCGTCTTGATGAGATTGTAGACGTGGTTCTCACACGTCTATCTGCTTCTTTGTCAGCAATGTCACCTCCATCCACTGATTTCTAGTTTCCCTTATGTATCACACATTTTAGTAGATCTTATTTTGTTGCTATGTATTGGTCCATATTTGACTTAATTATATTAGAATGGTACTTGTTTTGTTTTTGGTTTTGAACTTGTATACAAATGGATTTGTTTTCTTGGATGTATTTGGATTTACTTTGCTTGAACTTGAATGATAATTGGTTAGGGAAGATATGTATGGTTGTCTTGGCCTAAATGTTCTATTCACTTACCTAGTTAGTTATCAAAGGGCTTATAACCATGTTAAGGGAGAATTTTCCGTTTAAAGGAACCTATATCATGTTGGTTCCTAATGATAACAAATATATCCCAAGAGGGGGGGTGAATTGAGATTTGTCTAAATTTTCTATAATTTAAAACTTTGATTGTTGGCAGAATACTAGCTTCCGAAATGTAGACTATATGTTTCGAAATAAAACTATCTATTAAGTAGGTTTTGAAACCTACTGTATATGTTTCGAAATATACCTTACTGTTTTGCTAGTTTCGAAATATAGATTGTATGTTTCGAAATATACTTTTATGTTTTGCTTCATTCAAAATCTTTTAACTTGTATTTCAAACTAATGACCTTTGGCAAAGATGATTTACATAAATAAGAATATACCAAAGATGTTTGTATATCAAAAATATGTTTATATGAATATGTATAGGCTTATGCTCAAGAAAACTATTTTAGCCTTTGATAACAAAACTTATGGAAACATGTGCAATAGGAAATAACGATAGGCAAAAACGAAAGAACACTTGCACATAAGATATATAGTGGTTCGGCACCCCGCCTAGTCCACTACCTTTAAGCTTACCCACTTGAAGGATTTTCAATCCCAATCACTTTTACTAGTGATAAATCACAACAAAGGTTTTACCACGGTTCACCCTAAAACCTTACACAATGAGTTTTTACGAGCTCAACTCAAATCTAACACCAAGTGAGTTTTTATGAGATTAACTCAAACCTTACATGAAATGAGTTTTAAGAATAAACTCAAACCTTTGACGCAATGAGTTTTAGGCTGAACTCAAACCTTACAACATTAACAAGATAAATAGAATTTTATCTTTATAGCCCAATAGAATGTATAGTAATAAATATCTTACCAATGGTTGGAAAAACCTCTTAGCTTGAGGTGAGGAGAGTTGGACAAGATGAGACTTCAGTTTTCACTTGCTTCTCCTTTTCACTTACAATGCACAAGAATAAAATTTGTAGAAGATCTTCTTTGAGAGCTTGAATAAATGATTTGATCAACACTTGTGCTTTTTTATGTATCTCTAGTGTGTGCTCTCTTGTTGTTTCTTGTTCTTGTTTTCAAACACCTGCTATTTATATCAAAAGATAGAAATCTAGCCGTTTTATAGCCGTTAAAGACAAGATAGAAAAGTAGGTTTCGAAACATAGCATACAGGTTTCATAACATCACAATTTTACACTTAGGTTTCGAAACATACTCCTCATGTTTCAAAACATACAATATTTCCAGCTGGACTTGCACTTTGAGACAGCAATGAGTGGGAGACATAATCTATTCCCTACTAACATATAATAATGACCTCCATTTCAAATTTGAATTTGAATTCTTAAGGCATAGAGAATACATTTAAAAATACTTTGAGAAGCTTTTAGATAAATATTAAAATGCAAAACCAAAAAGTATCTTGGATCTCTGCTGACAGAAATATAGGTTTCGAAACATGATATATATATGTATTGAAGCATACCTCTCTGGAAAAGAGGTTTCGAAACATGACATATAGGTTTCGAAACATAGTCCAAAACCTTAAACAAATGCTAATACATAGATGTTTTGAAATAACATACACACTTTAAAAAACATGAAAACCTTTTCAAAGGGGTTTTGAAACATACACAGAAATATGATAGAGTTTCAAAAGGATTTACTTGAAAGCACGATCCATAGCATGTATACATCACAACTTATTTACATTTCTTTAGTTTAAGTAATAAATAAATGTAATACATAAATGTAATAAATAAATGTAATACATAAATGTAATAAGAAAGTACCCCCTATTTGGATTCAATAAAAATATCCAAAAAATCAAAATCTATAACTATAAGAAAGCAGAATTTGAGTTTTAGTACAACTCAAGATTTAGCAATATTACTGTAATACCTGAGAAAATTCTTGAGGATATAAATGGCATATTATGAAGGATACAAATGGTATTTTTGAAAGAATAAGGCTATAGGATGTACACTAACACAATCTTAGGCGACCAAATCGACCAAATGGAGTACCTTGGACCCTAGATCATTAAGGAAAATGTAATAGTGTTGATGAGTAATACGAATTATGATTTTAGACAGCAAAAGAAGTGGGATCGAGAACAGTTTTTGTTACAGCTGTTGACCAGGCTAAGAAAATCGAATCGACATAGGAAACATCTAGAAAGCCAGTGGAGCATGTTGGGGACTAATATTTTATGTGTAGAACAACCCTCTAGCGATTTCGTGTTAAAACAAAGAGATTTAGGGTCATATCGATTAGCCGGGCCTAAGTGTAATTTTCTAAATTTACCCGAGGGAGGTCAAAAGGATAATTTTTCAAAAATTTTAAGGGTGGATTGAGAAGTACTAAACTTGTGGGCCTTAGTGGTATAGTTGGATAGATCAAGGGTATCATGGAAAGGACCAAAATAAGATTTGAAGAAGTTAGGGGGGCCAAAGTGTAATAAACCAAAACCCAAGTGTGAACACAAGCAAAAAAAAAAAAAAAATGGTCGCCGCACTGCCATCGCACATGGCCATCGTTTTCGGTGATGGGACGGCCAAGGGAGGCTCGAGGGAGGTGATATCGGGCGCAAGGAGGCTTGGACGCCAAGCCTTGGCCTCTGATTTCTACCTATAAATAGCTAGTTTTTTGGCTCAGAATTGGCACTCAAATTACTCACGTTTGGAAGTGAATCAAAGGAAATGGATAAAGGGCTTTTATTCTTGACAGATCAAGGATAATTTCTGGAGAATTTGGATCATTTTGGTGTGCATTTGAAGCAGTTTCAAAGCTTGCTGGAAAACTCAAGGCGGTCCGCCACGCCGCACCTACAACAGCTCGTTAGGGGCACTTTCCAATGTCGTTTCAGCCGAAAAATGGTGTCATTCGCATTGACTCTTCAAGGACTTCAAGGGGGTACCTTTGGTTTGGCTACCGGAGCCGTCGCTGACGATTGGAAATTGGGGAAAAAAGGTGATGCGTGAGCTGCACGCGCAACACACGCTGAGCGCGTGAGGGCGCGTGTGACAGGGGTAAATCCGATACTTTGCTTCAATATTTTTCTTGAATTATTTTAGGATTTATCATGTGGAAAAATTTGGAAAAATATTTGAGGAGATAATTATTTTGGAATTATTAACGTGAAAATTTTAAGAAAAATAGAGGAAATTATAGAAAATTGAGAAAAAATGAATTTTAATACTTCCTTAACTAAATATAGTGTTTAGGGAGTGTCGTGACTCGAGACTGTGTATAAGTTTGGGTGTTTGTGATTTGGCACGCAAATCGAGGCAGTACGCAAGGATTGAGGCATTCCAAAATAAATGTAATGGTGTTGATGAGTAATACAAATTATGATTTTTGGCAGCAAATAAGTGGGATCGGGAACAGTTTTCAGTACAGCTATCGATCAGATTGAGAAAATTGAATCAACGTAGGAAACATTCGGAAAGCCAACGGAGCATGTTGGGGACCAATATTTTATGTGTAGAACAACCCTCTAGTGATTTCGTGTTGAAACAAAGAGATTTAGGGTCAAATCGATTAGTCGGGCCTAAGTGTAATTTTTTAAATTTTCTCGAGGGAGTCAAAAGAATAATTTTTCAAAAATTTCAAGGGTGAAATGAGAAGTACTAAACTTGTGGGCCTTAGTGGTATAGTTGGATAGATCAGGGGTATCATAGAAAGAACCAAAATGAGATTTGAAGAAGTTAGGGGGGTGAAAGTGTAATAAACCAGAACCCAAGTGTGAACACAAGCAAATAAAAAAAACGGCCGCCACACTACCACTGAACGTGGCTATCATTTTCATTGATGGGACGGCCAAGGGAGGCTCGGGAGAGATGGTATCCGGTGCAAAGAGGCTTGGGGGCCAAGCCTTGGCCTCTGATTTGTTGAAGAATAATCGATTTTTGCCTATAAATAGCTAGGTTTGGGCCAAGAATTGGCACTCAAATTACTCACGTTTGGGAATGAATCAAAGGAAAGGGATAGAGGGCTTTTATTCTTGATGGATCAAGGATAATTTCTGGAGATTTTGGATCATTTTGGTGTGCATTTGAAGCAGTTTCAAAGCTTGCTGGAAAACGCAAGGCGGTCCACCACGCCGCATATTATGAAGGATACAAATGGTATTTTTGAAAGAATAAGGCTATAGGGTGAACACTAACATAATCTTAGGCGATCGAATCGACTGAAGGGAGTACCTTGGACCCTAGATGATTAAGGAAAATGTAATAGTGTTGATGAGTAATACGAATTATGATTTTAGGAAGCAAAAGAAGTAGGATCGGGAACAGTTTTCGATACAGTTGTCGATCGGGCTGAGAAAATCGAATTGACGTAGGAAACATCCGAAAAGCCAACGGAGCATGTTGGGGACCAATATTTTATGTGTAGAACAACCCTCTAGCAATTTCGTGTTGAAACAAAGAGATTTAGCGTCATATCGATTAGCTGGTCCTAAGTGTAATTTTCTAAATTTGCCCGAGGGAGTCAAAAGGATAATTTTTTAGAAATTGCAACGGTGAAGAAGAAGTACTAAACTTGTGGGCCTCAGTAGTATAGTTGGATAGATCAGGGGTATCATGGAAAAGACCAAAATGTAATTTGAAGAAGTCAGGGGGGCCAAAGTGTAATAAACCAAAACACAAGTTTGAACACAAGCAAAAAAAAATAAAAAACGGCTGCTGCACTGCCACCACATGTGGCCACCGTTTTCGACGATAGGACGGCCAAGGGAGGCTCAAGGGGGGTGGTATCTGGCGCAAGGAGTCTTGGGGGCCAAGCCTTGGCCTTTGATTGGCTGAAGAATGACTGATTTTTGCTTATAAATAGCTAGGTTTTTTGCCCATAATTGGCAGTCAAATTACTCACGTTTGGGAGTCAATCAAAGGAAAGGGATATAGGGCTTTTATTCTTGATGGATCAAGGATAATTTCTGGAGATTTTGGATCACTTTGGTGTGCATTTGAAGTAGTTTCAAATCTTGCTGGAAAACTCAAGGCGGTCCACCACACCACACCTGCAACAGCCCATTAGGGGCACTTTTCGATGTCGTTTCGGTCGGAAAATGGTGCCATTCGCATTGACTTTTGAAGGGCTTCGAGAGGGTACCTTTGGTTTGGCCATCGGAGCCGTCGTCGGCAGTTGGAAATCGGGGAAAAAGGTGACGCGTGAACTGCATGAGCCACACTTCACGCCCAAACACGCGCTGAGCGCATGAGGGCGTGTGTGACAGGTGTAAATCCAATACTTTGCTTCAATATTTTTCTTGAATTATTTTGGGATTTATCATGTGAAAAAATTTAGAAAAATGTTTGAGAAGATAATTATTTTGGAATTATTTATGTGAAAATTTGGAGAAAAATAGAGGAAATTGTGGAAAATTTAAGAAAAATAAATTTTAATACTTCCTTAACTAAATATGGTATTTAAGGAGTGTCGTGGCTCGAGGCTATGTATAAGTTCGGGTGTTTGTGATTTGACATGCAAATCAAGGTAGTGCACAAGAATCGAGGCATTCCGAAATAAATGTAATGGTGTTGATGAGTAATATGAATTATGATTTTAGGCAGCAAAATAAGTGGGATCGGGAATAGTTTTCGGTACAGCTGTCAATCGGGCTGAGAAAATCGAATCAACGTAGGAAACATTCGGAAAGCCAACGAAGCATGTTGGGGACCAATATTTTATGTGTAGAACAACCTCTAGCGATTTCGTGTTGAAACAAAGAGATTTAGGGTCATCTTGATTAGCTGAACCTAAGTGTAATTTTCTAAATTTGCTCGAGGGAGTCAAAAGGATAATTTTTTAGAAATTTCAAGGGTTAAATGAGAAGTACTAAACTTGTGGGCCTTAGTGGTATAGTTGGATAGATCAAGGGTATCATGGAAAGGACCAAAATGAGATTTGAAGAAGTCAGCGGGGGCCAAAGTGTAATAAACCAAAACCCAAGTGTGAACATAAGAAAAAAAAAAAAATAGTCGCAACACGTGGCCGTCATTTTCGGCGATGGGACAGTCAAGGGAGGCCTAGTGGAGGTGGTATCCGGCACAAGAAGGCTTGGGGACCAAGCCTTGGCCTCTGATTGGTTGAAGAATGGACGATTTTTGCCTATAAATAGCTAGGTTTTTAGCCTATAATTGGCACTCAAATTACTCACGTTTGGGAGTAAATCAAAGGAAAGGGATAGAGCACTTTTATTCTTGATAGATTGAGGATAATTTTTGGAGAATTTGGATCATTTTGGGGTGCATTTGAAGTAGTTTCAAAGCTTGCTGGAAAACTCAAGGCGGTCTACCACACCGCACCTGTAATAGCCCGTTAGGGGCACTTTCCAATGTTGTTTCGGTCAGAAAATGGTGCCATTCGCATTAACCCTTCAAGGGCTTCAAGGGGGTACCTTTGGTTTGACCATCAGAGCCGTCGTCGGTAGTTGGAAATCGGGGAAGAAAGTGGCACTTGAGCTGCACACTCCACACTTCACGCTCTGAGCACGTGAGGGCGCATGTGACAAGGGCAAATCCAATACTTTGCTTCAATATTTTTCTTGAATTATTTTAGGATTTATCATGTAGAAAAATTTGGAAAAATTTTTTAAGAGATAATTATTTTGAAATTATCGAGATGAAAATTTGGAGAAAAATAGAGGAAATTATGAAAAATTGAGGAAAAATAAATTTTAATGCTTCCTTAACTAAATATGGTGTTTAGGGAGTGTCGTGGCTTAAGGTTGTGTATAAGTTTGGGTGTTTTTGATTTGGCATGCAAATCGAGGCGGTGCATAGGGATAGAGGCATTCCAAATACGTTCAAAGGTGAGTGGTTTGATTCCAGTTTTACCTTTGTTTGGAAGTGTGTTGGTGTGTGTATAATGGGTTCAGGTGAGCGATTTTACCCTCCCGAGATTAGGTTACACATGATTGAACTAGTTCAAATGAACGGTTATACCCTCCAGAACTTGGGATATTATGCATAGATGCATTTCTTATGTACTTATGACATCATATGTATATTGAATATGTGGTATATTGCATTAACTATTTTTACTTGTAAAAGAGTCGGTGCATGGCTTGTGGTTTTCATATCATCGAGGTGTTGATTTTGTGTGGTGTTATGTCCATCTGAGACGGGATGAGATCTTCTTGAGAATGGGACAAGATTAATTCAGATGAATGGATGACATGGTGGGGTACTCGAGGATTAAGTATGTCGCAAGAAGGTTAATCCCAAAGGTGTGTAGAATAGATTTGCCACGGGAGGTTGAGTATGTTAGTGAGATTTCTCAAGTTAGGCATGTTGCATGTTGTCGTTGTCTGTATATGGCATGCTCGAGTGTGTTTCATGCATTCAGTAAACTGTATCATGCCATCACTTAAATGATTTATCATCTAATCTGGGTTATGCTCTTGAAATGTTCAACGTTCCAGCTAGGGACTGCTACAAAGGCAAGGATGTGGCTAGTTAAAGGCCAACAGTGTTTAGTATGATAGATGTTGTAGCTTTTGAGGTGATAGTATTTACTTTGACATATGCACGAATGGCTGTATGATAATGTTGTTATCATTCGGTAGCTTTGTACAACGTATTTTGTTGTGGAAATGCTATGTAAGAATCTCGTGGAAGGCTACAACATTTTGATGTTATTATATCCGCTGTGTTATTCTATGACTCATTTAGTTTAAGATTATTGATCTTGTTAAGTTAAACGGGCATGACTAGGGTTTTCCAGGATCTTATCTGCATGTGAAGATTGTTTTTGAAGTCACTGCAGATGTTGGCCATCGCATGTGTCGAGTGTGTTAAAGCATGTGATGATTGTTCATGAAGCATTGCGCGTGATGAACATGAAAAAAAAAAATTCAAGAATTCCCTTATAATGACACGCCTAGTGAGACGAGGTGTTACAATTACCACCTCCAAAATACATAATTTCTATTTTTTGAAAAATTCATTAAAAATTATTTTAATACCAACGAATGTTAGTTATCAAAATATCGGGAGATAGTTTTCCAAATGAAAACATTTTCATATATGTCTTTTTATAAGGTGCTAACTTTCCAAACTTAAAAGAAATAGAGTTCTGAAATCTCGATACTTGAAATTCATTTGGTTTTCATTTTCACAAAGTAATACTTGATATTGAAATTGAAATATGTTGAAAACCACATACTTGATTCATGACTTAGGGATTAAACCAACAGATATTTTTCATCATCAAAACTAATATACAAAAAGGTGCAACATCATATCTTACTCTTGTATTTATCTTGTGTGTTTGTTGAACTTTATCTCCTAATTTTAGTATTCCCATCTCTTTATTTTCTTATTATTATTATCAGTTTTAGGGGGAGTATTCAACCTTAATATTTCTAAAATATACCATTTTGATTTATGACAAAAAAGGGGGAGAACTATATTGAATTTGATTTTCAAGAGCAAAATGGGTTTTGTCATCATGAAAAATGAGGAGATTGATATTTTGTTTTTGCTTTTGATGATGCAAAAATAAGATTATAATTTCAAATGTCTTTCACACAAAAATCAATTTGAAATTCACACTCTTTTCACTCATGTTCCTAAGTTATTTATTTTGACAAATCACCTTGGTTCTCAAGTCTCAAGATGTTGATTAAAGTATGCCAAAGTCTTTTTAAGAGATTGAAAAAACAAAGTATTAACATTCAAATAAATCTCCAAGTATTGAGAATTAAAACTAAAATTTTCTAAGGCAAATAGTAGGATTTATCGACTGATTGGCTTATATCTATCAATTAATAAGTAATCATGGTTTTTGTCTGTTAACTAGTGTTGTGTAATCTGTCGACCAACAGCATGCTCATCATCTTGCATCTATTGACCAGGTAAACCATTTTTGCCTTTGCTTGTCGACAGATCTCACTTGATTTGTCAACCGACAGAATGCATGTTGATCTTGAATTTCAGATAATTGCCTAATCTATTGACTAATCATCTAGGATTTGTCGACTAACATAATGCATGCCAATTTATTTTCATTTGGTATAGATGTTGCATCTGTCGTCTAATCTCTTTTTCTATCGATTGATTTTTGAATTTATGCACTAATTTGTCGACTAATGCTTTACATTTGTTAACTATTTGTTTCGTAGAAACTCATAACCACTAATTCTGAAGTGCATTAAATACGCCCCAACTACATCAAACAATCAAAATTTTAGAAGCATTCACCCACAACTATAAATACTCAGGTGGTGGAGCATTCAAAGGGTTAAAAGAATTTATTGCCAAGCTTCCAAGAAAGTCAATCAATTTATTAAAAAGATATATAATTTTTATTAGTCTTTTATTTTTATATCAATTATACAATCATGGAATGAATTATCTAATGAATTATTTCTATTAAAACAAGATGATATGTAGTAGCCTAATGGGCGTAATAGATGCCAAGATAGAAGTATGTGTCACATCACTCTATTTAATGGAGTGTTATTTTATTAAATGATTTATTATAGTATCATATAATTGATACAAAATTAAAAATTTACATATAAAATTGATAAAATTGTTAATTTTTTTTATAATTTACCCTAAATTTAAAAACTAAAATCATGAACTTAAAAAAGTGTATATTATAACCATATTAGTGTTTGGTGGGTAAAAGGTTTTAAAGTGTCACCTATTAGATTTGAAATTATGAATTTGATTCTTAGTTTAATTTGAATAATGTTTACCCAAAAAGTCTCATGTCACATGATAAGCTAGTAAAATATAATTCTAATAATGTGCATTAAGGGGCAAAATATAACATTTTCTTTTTTCACTTTATCTTGGTTGCTTGACAATGTGTATCGTTTTTATCTTGGTCTTAGTATTATTTTTACCTATTGTTGTCAAGATACAACAATAAATTTATTTATAGTAAAAGAGTATCTTCGGTGTAGTCTCCCAGAGACTTGCAGGGAAAGAAACCGGTGAAGGGCGCAAGTGAGTCTTCCTTATAGACCCTCCAATGTTTAAGTTAATCTCGTGATTGATGCATAAAATACAGAAAACAAATAGAATTATAGTCTCTATAGATTTGTAAGCGTACAGTTACTAAAAGGAGAAATCTCCTATTTGTAAAGAAGGAAGAGACTAACAGATCGAGGAAAAGTTGTAATCTTCAACGAGCATCTTGGGCTGTCTCTTGGATTTGTAGGCGAGCATCTTAAAGATATGATTGATTTTGTCCTTCACAATCTCACATGAGTAGTGTTTAGAGATCAAATATCTTGAGGTTTTTTATAACGACCTGCCTCCCGAAGCCTTTGCTAGCATAGAAGATCCGTGAGAGGGTCATCACTTGAGTGATATAGGACAAAAAACACAACTAAAACTCACACACAACCTTTATCTAAACCATAACTTTTTAATCATATAATATTTTATAATCATCCTTACATAACCATTCACCATTTGGACCCATATGAGCTTACATAACCTGCACCTACCTCAAAAGCATAAAATCATTACTTTGACCAAACATACGACACCTAGGACCTCATCTCGAGAGGACTCTGCACTTTCTATTATGAATCGATGATCTGCACCCAACTCTGACGAACACACATGTGATCTCAAGATACTCATACTTGGAATGATGGAAAGCAAATGTGAGTCACAAGACTTAGTAAGCTCATAAAAAAAAGGTTATAGGCTAAAGAGAGGACTCTTCCCATAGCACCCCGTGCAATCCATGCCAATGCAACAACCCGACATGTCATGATCCCTACATCCCTTAATTCTAAATGCATAACATAAAATCAGTTGCACATAAAGGGTTATTGGAGCCCACATAAGACACACATTGGCACCCAAGTCCCACATACAAACCTGTTGTAGCCTTATATAGGCTACCATATCATCATTCCTAACCTGCCTTTTCCTGTCCTTGGTCGACTTTTCCTGACATTCAACATTTGGGTTTTCCTGTCATCATATCATGTCTTTTCCTGACAATCATAACATGTATATAGCATGAGACCACCCAACCTTAGGATTGGGATTCGCACTCCCCGGCTAACCTACTGGGTCTATGCCCCCAACCCACCCATATCATAGCCTTGCACTCCCTGGCTAACCCATCAGGTCCGTGTTGTACTCCCCAGCTAACCTACCGAGTCCATGCCATCATCAAAATCACTCTCCTCACCATGCAATGTGACACAAAAGAAACGCAATGGCATTTGTAGCATAAACATGATGTGAAGGATCCCATAAACAAAGCATCAGGCTATGCTACGCCCACATAAAAATACACACATGCGAAATGCTTCTAAATGCACCGGCTCACCTAGAGTACCCAAGTAGGCTCTTAGACCAACCGGGTCATACAAATGCTCACACATCCCGTCACACACAACGCATGTCCCACCAGTGAATGCAACCCAACTCCATGCAACACACATATCATGAAATGCACAAAGTTAAGGTGGAATCTGGCAGTACCAGCTCTTTTGGCCCATTTAACACTTATCGTAATAGCCGATGACTGGCGCCCATATATCCAACCATCAGCTACCATGACCCACAGTCGACAGTTAGTGGCTTTGTACCCCATATCCTGAAGACACACATGACCAACATTTAATTTATGACTTTTAGACTTAACTTTACATAACATTTCTTTGTAACCCTTCACGTACATAACCACATAAACATAATAATACCATTCTCATTCTCATTACTTGTCATGTTAATGAACCATTCACTTTTCTCATTAAACCCTTTAACATAACCTCGTAATCCATACCAACTCTTATAAGATCCTAACCCATCAGGTTTGGCATCATTCCCAAGGAAAGCAGAGCGATACGAAGCTCCGAAACGAACGTAATGAACGACACCAAAACATCATTTACTTAACTCATTTCATTAACAATAACTTCATTAATAAAATATAATTCATAGGGTGGTTGTCACGTGAATTATTGCTATTAATGCGTGGAACCGAGTTACGGTGGGGAAGAGTTTAAAATACGAAAAACTACGAAGACTCTCACAAGAAATTAAGAACATGAGGGAAGGGTTAGGAGCTTGCCTGCGAATAGTCGATCCTAGCTTCTCTCGCACTCCCGCTGCGACGTAATATAGTTAAAATAAATAATGAGTTCTCGAGCCCCAATTAATTAATTTCAACCGTATAAAATTAATATCTCTATGTGTATAATATTCTAATAATTTATTTAACTTACCTGGACACTTAAAATGCGGATTAAACCAGATTTCCTCCCACTTCTCTGCTACTGCTTGTTGTTCTCCAACTTCAATCTTCTCCTCCAATTTTGTTCCCTTAATTTCCCTCATTTAACTGGCTTGACAGACGCAAGGGAGGAGCACACAAATAAGGTTGTAATTTTATTTGCATCCACAAATCAATTTAGCAATGTGGAGGTTAGATTTCCAATTGAAGTTTCTTAGGAGCATCATTATGCCTACCTTCTTCTATCTATGCCATTTGACCACACTTGATAATTTCCCACACCCAAAGTACGCATGGCCATCCCTTTTGCCAAGACCATCTCTTCCAACATTAATTTGCCTTGACTTGCCTCCCTTTTAATTTTATTATAATATTTGCTAATTCAAGTTACCACACATATCCTATATATATAAACATAAAGCGAGCTCGGGCTCACGGCCCCTGTTGCTTCACCATTTTATTTTCTTAATTTTTGACTTTTCTACAAACGTATCCCTTCCTCAATTGCCATCATTATACACATTTAATTCGTCTGATTTCCCTTTCTCCAATGCTAAGTTGAGCTTCCACGTTCACGGCTGGAATTAAATTAAAATTGGAGAGTAATTGCTTGGCCCAAAATCAAATTGAAATTGGTGAGGAGGTAAGGCTAGGCGGACAAGGGCAGCAGCGCTAGACGCGTGGCTCCACATTGCCCATATATTAACATGTTATTATTAAGTATTATGCCATTGATATAGTATATGATAATATTATATATATAAATATATACATATATGTATTTTACTTATTCATATTGAGAGCAAGTTACGTACAGCAACTTGCTCCAAATTGCAATAACTTCTTTTATTTAATTATTTTATATTATATATAAACATATTAATTTTTATAATATTTTACTTGCCTTAATCACTTAATAATCTAAGTCCTAGGAATTCTACAAACTTTCGATCACTTCCTCATTTAGAAATATAATAAATTTAATATCCACTTTTAAAGTTCTTTAACTCACAAATATTCCATAAGTCACCAATTACTCTAAAACGTCGGAATTAATAATTATTATTTATCTCTAAAATTTTGAATATTACATTTTTAGTCTCCCAGAAGAGTCTCTCGCACAATTAAGAAAGAGGCTTCTAGGTCTAAATGGCTCGCGAAAGTCTCTCGAGTAACAGTGGCTAAGTGACACATGAATTTCAGATAGGGTCTTTCAAATGACCCAAGAGAAGCTCTCGAGTGAAGTCACTCGATCTCAATCTTTCGATCCCAGTCTCTTTATCTCAATCACTCAATCCTAGTCTCTCTGTCTTAGTCACTCGGTCTTGGTCTCTCAGTCTCTCAATCTCAATCTCTCGTTCTTGGTCTTGGTCACTTGGACTGATGTTCCTTAGTCATAGTCATCTAATGACTTCTTGTATTTGTGACTTATTTCTATAAATTTCTTCTTCTAATAGGTTTTTTGAGCTTTTTCTTTGGACTTGAGCTTATTTTTAGATATGGGCTCATTTTCTTAGACGCAACACCATCATTTCTATATTTGTATTTTAAATTATGTCATTTAAATAATACTTATGAACTATTATTTTACATTTTTTATTTTTTTTCAAAATCCAAAAATATATTTAAACTCAAATTCAAATAATTTCTAGCTAATATATCCAAATAAATCATTTTTATAATTTCAAATTCGAAACCATAAATAAGAAAACCAAATCACTTAAACATAAATACATTGTAAATAAACTTTTGTTGTCTATATCCATCTAAGGAAGTTGAATAATGATTTTTCTTCTTCTATTAAAATAACAAAACTCATCATAGGGCATGCATTACCCTTACCTTTTTTGTCTAACTTGGCAAGATCTTTTTCTTTTTTCGTAATGTTATTTATACATTAACTTTTAATATTCATTCTTTCATTATAACATTTAACAATTTGAATTGAAACCTTATATTATGTTAACATAAATTTTTTTCTTATATTTTTAATTGATTTATGTTCTAATATATGTGATTTATAGACTATTACTTATATTCGAACTTCATCCAATGTGCATCTAAAGGGTGGTGGTTAGGTTGATTGTCGTAAAAAAAAAATAAAAAGACACGAACAGCTTTAAAAGATCATTTACAATACATTTTATTAGAATAATTATGTTTTTATTTATATTTTGCATGTAAATAACACTTTCTAGGGTATGCTCATGTCACCACCCTATTTATATTGTTAATTGCCTTCTCAAGCCCATATGTCCAACAAATTGGGAAATTTTTCAAACAAGAGATGTTTGAACTTGATTGTTGTGAAAATTAGACTATCTTCTCTTTGTTGTCTTTAAGTCGTTTTCAGTTTTTTAAAACAATAAAAACGTATTTACTTTTATATTTTCAAAATATATTTTCGAAAACAATAAAAAATTTTGTAAAGAAAACTCAAAATAACAAAAATTCATTTTGACTATTTTCATTACAAACACGCTCAAAATTTTCAAAACACAAAAAATATCGCATACAAAAAGAATGCATTTTCAGCAATTTTAAAACAAACACTCAAAATATAAAATTGAAAAAAAAAAATCAAAACTGAAAATCAAAAACTAAAATATGAAAATGCGTGTAATAGATACATTCGTTTTTTATGCCTAAATTATTTTATTAATTATTATTAAAATAAGGGGTAATGTTGTTAAATTAGCCATTGTTATTTGATCTCGACCAAAATGATCGCTTATTTTAAAATGGCCTAACATATCACTGTATTTTTAGATCTAAGCTGATGTTAGCGTAGATGTTATATTGATATTGTTGGATGTTTATTTAATTTCGTTAAAGTTAACCCTAATACTTTAATTCGAGGGTTAAATTGATCATTATATTTTAAAAAGAATCAAATAAAAAGTTAAATTGGTCTTTATATTTTAGCAGCTCGAGGGTTAAATGACTATCCAACGATGTTAAAACGACACTTAGGATAATTGACTAAAGGGACATCAAATTTAAAAATATGATAATTTATTTAATCATCTTTAAAATATAATTGTCAAATTGACTTTGGCCATACTTGAGAAATCCTTAGATTCTAAAAAGTAAAATTCCTCACTTTAAGAGCCCGCAGCTCAGCCTCAATATTTCTGCAGGAAGGGTTTACTTGAGAAATCCTATGAGAATATATTTCAGCAATAAAATGACAAAATTTTGCAATGATTATGTTAATTCTAATTAATAACTTTAATTATTCTATTTAGGAACATTTACCAATGATTTGAGAACTAGACTGGGTTTGGCAGTTCGCTTTGTTTGGTTGATCTAAGACCCAACCTAGAAAGTAGAAACTAGTTAATTAGTTCATGGGACAAAATTTGTAAGTGGAAAATCCCAGTTTATTTTTTGCTCAAGCTAATGGACTGATGACGTGGCTTAATTGAGTCGATTCAACAAGATGAATTGGATGACATATTTTTTAAATATTTTACTTATGTTGTATTTTAAAATATTATAAAATATAATAACAATTTGAAATAATTAGAAAGAGTTTATGTCTATTATCTAAACACTATCTCCCATTTTTTTGTTAATGAATGGATCATTTTTCTAAAGTTTTTTATTTGAAATTTAAGTATTTGATGTTTAGTTTTATTTTATCTTTATCATAAATTATTTTAATATTGTTGTATAAATAATTATTAAAATACAAACCATAAAATTACAAAAAAAGAAAATATACAAATCATTGAATTATAACAAATACAAATAAAAAGAAATCAACTATAAGTTTAAAAACATTCGATCAGTAGCGATAATTAGAGGGTGTTTGGCTTATAGATTTGACTGCTTATAAGCTATTGAAATAGATTATAAGTTACGTAGTTTATTTTTTTACGCGTTTGACAACATTTACGAGTTTAAATGCTACCCAGTTTTTAAGCTAATTCAATAACATTTTTCAAAAACTCCTCCCCAACTTTTCCAAATAAGCTCTTAGTATCTTATTGCGTTGACCAAACAAATTATAAAATTACTCTCACACAATTCTGATATTTACACTCTTTCATCCTCTCCCATCTCTTTCTATGGTCGCCTTCTCCATGGCCAACCATTCTTCGCTGCCTCAAGCCTCACGTCATTGTTGTCGCCTACTTCCGCCTCCGTTGCCTTAGTCGCCGCCTCCTCTTGCAGTCGTCAACCACCCTTCACTGTCTATATATATATAATACATAATATATATTGACTTTAATAAACCATAATATTAGTATTTTTTTAATAATTTTATATAATTTATCAATATTTAATGATAAAATTTTATCAGTTAGACATTAATTTATAATTTATTTTTATACATTTTATTTATACTATTCAACAATAGGTCTATTTTCGTCTTTTTGTCAAATTCTAATAACTTATCAACTCTTTTAAGTCAAACACATAACTATATAACTGTCAGCTTAAAACACATTTATGTAAACACATTATCAAGTTAAACTCTATCCATCTTTTTAACTTTACACAACTTAAAAGCTAAACAGCTTAAAAGTTGCTGAAAAACTAGTAAGCCAAGTACCCCTTAAACCTGAGACTTAAAAGTACTGTCTAGTTGGATGGAATGGAGAAAAATTATTTTGGTTACAAACTTTAAAATGGAATTATCCATTTTCTAGAGGCCAAAGAAAAAAAATATTTTATTTTCATCTATAAATAAAAATACTATTTTATTAGCACCCATAAATAGAAATAAAATTTTAGCTACACTACAAAAATAAAATAATATTTTATTTTTTTTATTAATAACCATATTAGTGCATCAACAGCTCTTAGTCAGTTATTTATAAGATATTTTATTAATATTATTAGTATTGAATTATTTTGACATTTTTCTTTTATAAAAATTGGAGAAAAATAACACTTTTCACTAGAAAGTAGAGAGGAGAGAGTGTGAACATTGTTAGTGATAGGGATAGGGTTAGGCCAAGTTGGTTAAGGTGGCGTCTTTTCAATTTGCACTTTGGCTCACCACTCAGTTATCAGTTGGATTGCACCAAACCTAGTACTATTTGACAAAATACAGCAGTATAGAGCAGTGGGCTCACCACTCACCACTCACCATATATCACACGAACTTTTGTAATCCTACCAAATGCCCCCAATCAAATCCATCTTGGGCTGTGGAGGTGGCGTGGTGGTGAGAGTCTTAGCAGTCACCGGCGGCAAAGATATGTAAATTTATATATATACATATATATATATATATGGTGGAATGTGAATTAATTTTGAGCACTCTACCAATCCCACCTTCCCCAATCATTGTGAATTATATATATATATATATATATAACATGGTATTATAATTATATATATTGGATATATTCTTTCTATCATTAGAGTTGTAAATAAGTTAAGCCGTTTGCATACGACTCGATTTTCGATTCGATAAAAACTCGTTTGATTTTGTTTGTTAAGATAAATGATCCGAACTTAAACATAACTTTGAAACTTAATCTATAAATAAGTCAAGTCAAACTTAGTTCTTTAAAAGTAATGAACATTTAAAAATTCGTAAATATTAATATACTCGATTAGAGAATCATAAACATGCTCATTTAGAAGTTCATAAATAAGTCATGAATAAACTCGTTTATAAATATATTAATACATTTATTTTTAATTTTATATAAAAAAAATTTAATATAAAGTTATCAAATTTTAAACAATTATAATAATATTATTAAATTAAATATGTTAATGATATTTAATTATGTTTGAGTCATTGTTCCATGTCTCATTGTCCAAAGTTAGTTATAAAAATAAAAATAATATGAAATTAATAATAATTATAAATACCACTAATAAATTATTTCATTACAAGAATTTGAAAAATTTAATTACACACATAAATGTGGATAAAAATTACCTTATGCATCAACTATAATTTTTCCTCACACATAATGCAAATGTACATATATATGGGTAAACTGGGTTAGAAATTTTTTTTTACCCACATATATATTTGTGTGGGTAAAACTTAATATATTACCCACACATATATTTGTAGATAAATATTTCTGTATGTTTTGTATTTTTATGTCAGAAAGTTGTAATAATGACGTGGTTGATGATGTGGCTTTAATTGGATGATGATGTGACATGACACGTGTATTTGTTTATGTGTAGGTAAAGTTAAGATTATGTGTAGGTAATAATATAAAAAAATAATTTTTATATGTATGAGTAAAAATGTTATGTGTGTAAAAAAATTATTATGTGTGAGTAATAATATAAAAAAATTTGAATATGTGTGGGTAAAAAAAATATAATGTGGGTAACAAACATATTATGTGGGAAATAATACAAAAAATAATTTCCGTATGAGAGAATAATTTCCATATGTGATCCTAAAAAACATATTATGTGTGGACAAAACTAAAATTTTATACTTAAAATTTCAATTGTTGCAACATCTTTTACAATATAGTTCAAACATATACGTACCTAAAAATTCATAAAGTCACAAAATAAGCATAAAGTCATAAAGTTACCTAAAAAGTTCAAACATATATGAAAAAAAAAGCATCAAAATAAATTATTAAATCTTGTCGCCAAACTCCTGTTCAGTAGAATGGACGAAAGGGCTGGAGCTGGATAGGTCGAGGCAGGATGGGCCGAGGCAGGATTGTCCTGAACTATGATCCAATGGTACATACAGAGAAGGCATAATATTCTGTTCAATCAACACTTGTCGCAACATGTTTACGTCTCCCTGGAGCTCTTGAAAAATAGACTTGTACTGGTTCAAAAATCATTATTAGATATTACAAAATAGGTTTAGTTGCACTTAGAACTTGTGTTCTAAAGGATAGAAAGGAGACATAAAATAAGAAAGACTTTTAATCCTAAAAACATTATCTTTAAATTTTTTGGGCTTAGAAAATTACTTAAGAATTATAGAGTGATTGTTCCTCTCCCTCTCAATTAGAAAATTAATTAGAAAACCCTAGCAGCCGCCTTAATTTTCCTATTCATGTCTCTCTCTCGTCTGTGTCTTCATCTCCTCTTCTTTTATGGCATGCGTCTTTTCTTCTTCTTTAGCCAATAGTTGTCGTTCGTTAGCTCGCACTCTCTTCCTCTTGACTAGCAATCCCTTCACTCTTTTCTAGCCAACTGACTCTCATCCTAGATACAATTGCAAGCCTCCATCTGAGGCTGAACCGCTACAAGCTGTTGCCTTCCACTGCCATTGCATGCCACATTTCGATGCTTTGCCATTGCCTGTTGTCAGTTGCCTTTGCCTACCGCTGCCATACACACCTTTACTGCGTTGTTATGGCCCATTACCATCACCACTTATCGTCATGCACCCTCTACATTCGCCTGCCGTAGTTGTTGTCGCCTCCCACCGCTCGCTAATAGGTGCTTTGTTAGTGTTATGTGCCCTTATGCTAGATTTGGATGACATCTAGCAGACTTGTTTTAATGCATTAATTGTGTCTTTGTATAAATTAATAAAAGGCAAGATTTTCTTCACTCATATTTTCTCCAATCAATTATATGAATGAGTCCATAGATCTTCTGTGTGAGAATCTTATTCTCAAGGTGTTGAGATTGTGTGACAGGATTTTCTGGTAACAAAACTTTATAAACTATTCATAGTCCTTAGATTCTTTGGATAGGGGCTCCGATTAATAAAGTATAGCCTAACACAGGGGTTACTATCTCATTTGGTATGGGGATATCGTTGGGAGAATAGTGTGTCATGTGCCATATGATATAAGATGTCATTAGTAGACCTCTAGGTGGTAATTATGGAATGATCAGCCGAATGTGACGCTAATGACTGACCACATGGCTTGATGGATAATGGTCAAGTCATCAAGTTGTAATGGTGTGTTGATCTTTAGACTTGAACTGGTACGGTTGTTTTGTGTATTGGTGTGCGAGATATGCTAATGAGCTGAACCATCCAATTGGAAGGTGGGAACATTCATATATGTGATTCCATATTGCTGATATATGGAGATAGGTGCTGGGAATAGGATTTGTCGCCCTTGTCGGTATTTGATAGGGTTAACGTTCTATGTGATCTACTATTAATATGATGAGATAGTCTCTGGCCAAGGCAGATTGAAAGTCAAGAAAGGTGTTTCCTAAGGTGTCATTTGATCACATTAATAAGGTTTGACATATAGGTATCGAGTTTGTGAGTTTATCACTCCATAATTTATCTCAGTCGAGACATTAGGGGATGAAAGGATTATAATATACGGTAATTGTCAATTGTAATATGTTCACTTGAAGTGAGACTTCATTGCCACTTATATTGCCCTGAATCGCTACTAGCCGCTATTCAAGAACTCTCAGAATATCGTCAGGAGTTGGAAAAGTTTCTGTGATGGGTTAAGGAGTTGACCGATATTGAAAAGGGTTTTGATGTTATTTGGTTGCTAGCGAGTAGTAAACCTAGAAAATCACACACCATATAGTGTTGCGTTTGGTATTGATATCGTGTGCTCGAAATGTTTCTAGAAATGGTTGGTTAAAAGTTGACCGTTGACCCCTCTTGCCAATAGTGCATAATGCATAGTGCAATGCATTATTAAAGGGGGGCTACGCAGATGCGAGAAGAAATCAAATAGGGAGAACAAGAAAAAGATGAGGGGGAGAAAATGATTAAATAAGGTAGAAGCATGGCCTCTTCCTTTTTCTCTATCTCTCCATTCTCTCTCTCCCTCACGATTTTGCTTCATTTTCTTCTTTCTCTAAAAAATCATAGAAATTATATTTGTAATTGTTACACGTATAATTTTGAGATACGGGCATTGATGATGCACATATCATCTATGTCTAGAACGAGAAGAGGTGACCGAAATGGTACTATTCAGCATACTAGGTGTGGACCAACTAAGACAACCACATCTTGAGGTAGACTTTGTCTCAATACAGAAATTGATTTTGTATTTCATCCCTTCATCGAGCAGCAAGTATGCATTTATTTAGGTATGCAATTGTTGAATATGTGTGTTTCTTAAATACTCAAGGTATGTATGGCGTGTATATTATATTCTGGTACTTGTATTTGATACACGATAAAAAATTCATTTTTACTTATACCATCGTACTAGTGATTCCCTTCAATGGCATCAGAGCCTCAGTTTAGTATTTAATGCATATACGTGAATGTATGTGACAAATATTGCATTTAATCGGCTTGCCGATTCCGGCAATTAGACATCATGTTCTAATTGTTTCATTTTTATGGTTGTGCAGTAATTCGCATTGGACATTAATACGAGGATTTCGATATGCTTGTTTGGATGTAGGATTGTATTATTTAACATATGCAAAATAAATGTTTTTAAAATTATTTTGAAACAATGGAAGCGGATATATGTACAGGATGAACATAGGCTTGGTATGTAGGAATGAATGAATGTTATAGGGTTTCGTTTGATTTAACTTAAATATTTAATAATTAATTCATTCAGGTATGTATTGTAACGACCCACTAATGGGTCCAGAGTATTTAACATTTTATGCTCTATATATATATATATTGTTTTTTGTTTTTTTATGTTTATGTTACTTAAGCATTGAGTATGGTAAATTTTGATAGTGTAAAATTTCTAAGGATGGATATAGATAATTTCATGGGCCTATTATAAATGGGCTTAATTTAAGTAGTTAAGAAATGAGAATTTTGGGCCTAGATGTAAAATGGATAAGTGGCCACGATGTGGGCTTGAGCCCATTTGGGTGGTGGAGGTAAATGCAATTGGGAAAGAAATAAGTGAAATAAGAAAAGAAAAATTAAAATGGGTAGCCAGAGTTTCCTAACAGTGTTGTCTTTCGCGTGAGTAAGGGGCGAATTGGTTATCTCGCAGGAATAGGCATGTAGATCTGCAACCACTTTCCCCTGATCCTCTGGTACTCGTATCCTCTTATTTTTTTCCCTCTTTGCAGTGATTTGCCTCCTAATTCTATTTCCATCACTTTCATTCTCTTTCTCCAATTGGTACATAATCTCCTTCTTCTCCTTGTTACTATGCCTCTACATATCTCTTTCCCTACCATTTGAAGCTCAGTGAAGGGAAGAGCCCAACTAGCGATATCTGTCCTGGAATTACTCGTTAGGCAAGTTTCCTTGACTTTCCTCTATTCTCGTTTATGCAAATTCCTTATTATATATATTTTTTATATGGTGTTGATCCCTATTCGTCTCTCCCATTTTTCGTTACTATGTGGAGCTATATGCATATATGTGTATATCTAACCATTTATGGTTCTCCTTCTGTTAGTGTCCATTGAGTCTTCATACTTGAGTATCTAGTGGGTCTTATTGAAATCTCAAAGGGGAATAGTATCAACCCCTATTTCCTTCAATGAATGGCCTTCCCTTGGTTTAGGAAAGGATGCAAATCTTGTTCGTTTGTATCCAGAAGCTGAGATATATATACATATATATATATATACTTATGTCTCTCTGTATAGTGGAGCCTATTCGAATAGGCTACCAACCATTCGAATGGGAGTTCTCTCTCTCCCTTACTATTTGATTCAAATGGTTCTCCATGTCATCTCAGCCATTCGAATCACCCTATACATATATACATGTGCCCATTCGAATCACCCTCATTGGGCCATTCGAATCACCCTCTTATATATATACTGTCAACGTTCGAAATCAATCGACCATGATACGTTTTGCCTGCATTGAGAAAGTAAACACAAAAGAAAGGAAGAAGAAGTACACAAAGGAGTTTTTACGTAATTCGGCCTGAATGATGCCTAGTCCACGACTATCCCTCTGGTTATTTCGGCAGAGTCACAGTATATTGCTTCTATTGTCATACACTAGTTTTCGACCCCCTATTTATAGCATGGGGTGTTTACAATTTGAATAAAATAATGGAAGGATAATATCATGAAGATAATATTTCCTTATCAGCTCCACACAATTAGGAACGGATTCCGCATTATCAAGGATCTGATTTTCTTTAGATTGGGAAGGTTGATTCTATGATCGTTTATGATAAATTCGTTACCTCATCGTGATACGAGCTGAGTAGCCTAACGGCGTGTCCCATAGCTTAAGACCTTTTGTGATCTGACTTAGTCAAAGCGACCTACGACCTCACCATAATATCTTCGCCCTGGGTCTAAATGGGCTTTAGAGAGATTGGGCCGATCCACTGGAGTTCTTCCAACCCATAAAAACAGTCTAGAAAATACCCAAAACACTAGCCCCCCAGCTCGCAGTGCAATCTTCGGACTGGAAGCTGATGTATGCTAATTGAAGTGGGCTATGCAAGCTATCAATCCGCCTTTCAGACTTCTTCCTAATCGTTTTAAATCATGTCATTTCATGCTACACGCTTTATCTGTACTGCATTTAATGCACACGTCTCTCATAACTGCTGTGCAATCATGACGTGAGCCTTGGAGCTTTTGTGCAGTCGTTGGATCTAGGGCAGATAATCCGATGGCCAGGTAGACAAAACTATATATAAATGAGAGAAAGAATTGCTTTTCCTCTCTCCAAGCCATTTGAAAAGATTTCTTCTTGCTCTTGTGCTCTTCTTCTTCTCCCAACTTCGAAACTTCATCGCCGACTGACTCAAAACTTCCCATCTTCCCTTTTGAAGATCATTGCTATGTTTCCACCAGATATTGCCTCTCTCTTCTAGCTTTTGCAATGATAAATCAAAACGATAAGCTTTTCGTAACCTGCTGGCTCGTTATATAGCCGGTCTAATTTCTTCCTGCAAAACTCCTTTTCAGACATTGCCTCTTGGTGATAGTTGTCTGTTAGAGTGTATGATGAGGTGATGTTTGGGCCTTCGGGCTAGAGAACCATAGGGGCAACTTTATTTTGCTTTAGAGGTCTAATGGGTTGGTAAACTCAATCCCCCTGTCTTGAGCAATCCCCCAGTTGCAAAGTGCGCAACTTGGCAGATAGAAAATGTCCCTTGGATTTTTAGCTCATGGGGACTGGTCAGCTTCTGTCGACCTGACTCTAACTTTATTGTAGATGTCCTCCTCAAGTTAAAGGCGCCGCAACTACAGAGTAGGGGATATGAACACTTCGAGCTGTTTGGAGCTGTGTGAAGGGTGGACAGAGACCGTTCAAGAGATGACCTCTCACCGCGTTGAGACTATCGAAGAAACTGCCACATCCTTTGACCCTATCGCGAGCCAATGGGCTTTTGAGGAGCATGCAACTCGCGAGGTGTTCAAGCACTACCCTTCCAAAGTTACTCTTAATGATCTAAAGTCATGTGCGAGGGAGTACCATTTGCCCGCTAGTTGCCATGTGATGGTCCCCTCACCGAAAGACCACGCAGCTTTCCCCTCAAAGGGATTTATTGTTGTTGGCCCCCAACATTTAGAGTCTAGGCTTAGGTTCCCAATCCTCCCATACTTGGTAAATCTTTTGAATGACCTCAAACTTTCTCCATTTCAACTCACCATGAACTCATATGCTCAACTAACCTCGTTAACCATCTTCCTCATGAGGAAGGGTCATTCCCCTCTCTCCTCTCACCCAAAATATTTAAAAGCCTTTATTCCTTCAGGAGTACCAAGGATGGGATTTACTACGTAACAACTCGTCCTTTTGACTTCAAAGGACTCCTCCCACAGAGCAAGGCTAAGGGAAAATCCAATATGGGAGACTACAAAACCCATTGGTTTTTCATCTTCTGCTCTTCCCTCTTTAACCTCAAAAACTTTGGCTTTGTGCTCATGCCCAGTAAGCGAGCTTTAACTCTCACTATCTTCCTCTTTTCTTTCTCTCTATCATCATATTATTTTATAATAATTTTTTTTTTCACAAACATTATCGGAGAAATACCCGAGCTTACTAAAGCTGAAGCTAAGGAGCTCAGGGCACTTGTTGAAAAGAAAACGGAAGACGATGACGTCAAGCTCACCGACTACTTGTTGCGTGAGTATCAGCTCGTCCCTACCCTTGAGATTAATACCATTGAAGAAAAAAGACACATCAGAGCTTAAGGCCAATGGGACATTAGATTCATCTTTGACGAGGTCGTTATAAGCGGGAGCCTGGACCAGGAAGTAGCAGTGAGTTCGAAAATGGTGAACCTAAAGCTCCGTAAGCCTGGATAGTCTGTGAACTTATCGGCTGCTAATTCATCACTCTTGCCTACCGTCACTGCTCAAGGAGAAGAGCCCCAATCTAGAAGACCCCATAAGGCGGCCAATAATATTCCTCCGAGCTCTACTTCCACAGTGGTAGCTATACAGATTTCACCAGAATCAATTCCTGTTGTGGCCGTTGTTAGAACTGATCATGAGAAGGTTCCAACACGCAAGGTTCAATTTGATGTTTGCGGGAAAGCTCCTGCTGGTACGACCCAAGCTTCTTTTGTTGTTGGAAGCAAAAGAAAAACCTCTTCTACTTCATTTGCTATCCAATAAACACAACTGGATAAGAGACAGAAGGGAGCCGCTTCCTTTGAGAAGGTCGCGCCTGAGGTCGTGGCCAGAGGGTCGTACTTCGACATCCTCCTCGACGGCTTGGGCGAGGTCCTAGGCAATTCCACCAGGACTCTAGATAGGAAGGAGCTATCGGGTGAGACGTTCTCCAATTACATAGCTCGTCATAGCCTCCTGGTAAGAACCTTTACCTAGTCTCGACTTGATGTCTTCCCTTCTTCAGAAGCTAACTGTTTATGTCTTCTAGGCTTCCCTAGGCACCTTGAAACAAAGGGAGGAGATCGCCCAGTTCACCGAGGACAAAGAAAAATTTGAGGCTGCCGCAAAGGTGCTCAGGGAGGACAAAAAGAAGCTGGAGCATAGCCTGACCTTCCTAACCCTTGAATCCCAAAGGGCTCGAAATATTACCCAAGGCTTAGAGGATCGGGTAAGGGAGGTCGAGAGAGCCAAGAGGGAGTCTGAGGACAAGCTAGCCCAGGAGAAAGCAGCCTACAAGATGGGCCTTTCCTCCGCCACTTCAAAGCTTAACAAAGCTGAAGCAGAGTTGAGCAAAACACAAGACGAGATGGAGCTAGCTCGACAGCGAGTTGACACTGCCTCAGAGGAGGCGGAGGTAGTGAGACGAGAGGTCGAATGGATCAAAGAGGAGGTTGCACAAATAAAGGCTGAAGCTAAAGCTCGAGTCGCCAAGGAGCACGAGGAAGTCTAGTCCGAAACCTACAGCCTGTTCCTCTTCACTCTCTAGGAGGAACATCCCGAACTTGATTTCTCCTTCTTTAGCGAGGAGATGATGGAGGAAGTGAAGAAGTTCGCTATCAAAGCCACAAATAAGGAGGTTGTCCCAGCTTCATCCATGCCTAATCAGACCAGGACCGGCCTCCTTTCTAAAGACGTCGAAAACCCAACACCCCAAGATGCGACTCCTTCAAGCTGATACTCTTTAGGCCACCAGGGCTTTGAGTTTTCTTCTCTTTATTTTTCTTCTTTGTACGGGCTATTAATATATGGAAAAATTGCTTTGCTTGTCATTTGGATTTTCCTTAGTGTAATCTTTACTGTTAGCTGAAAGTGAGACACAGTAAGCACGTTTAACTTTAATTTCAAAAGTAAATTTAACTCAAACCTTGCAAGCTAAATAGGTCATAGATATCAACGCTCAAGTTAATTCAGATGCACATTATCTTGCAATTCAGAGGCTGAGTAATCATAAATAATAATAATTAGAAAGTCTGAGTTGCACGTCCAGCGGGTCGTCAATAATACTTAGGCTAGTGAGAACAGATCATACCTTAACAGAGAAATTGGTTGAATTATATTTCGTTACCAAGTTATATGTCCAAGTACATCATAATCCAATCTTAGCTAACATACCATGGCTTCATAAATTTGATCGAGGTCAAGATGAACACCCAGATAGGTCACAAACCATGACTTCTTGGTCAAGATGAGAGGACCTCAGTTAGTGAACCATGACTTATAAGGTTTTTTTTTTTTAGCCAAAATGGTTGCTTAGTAAGTGCTAAACCATGACTCTGCAGTCAAGATGAATTGGCCCTAGCTCATGAAGCATGGCTTAGGGTGAGGACTAAGATGAATGCTTAGATAAGCCACAAACCATGGCGCATAAGCCAAGTTGAATGGGGGCCAGCTCGCAAACCACAGCCTTTTGACTTCGAATTTATCTTATTTCCTACCTCTTATTTTTAACAAAAGGTGGACGTAATAAGATTTGGCAGCAATAATTAGGAATTCAATTTATTAAAGGAGCAATGTTAGAATACATAGAACATCAATAACTAAAATTGCATAGAGAAAGAGTATCGCTTATCGAAAATATGGTCTGAGGTGCTCTACATTCCAAGCCCGTGGGACTTCGACTCCATCGATTCTAGTCAAATGAAATGCACCATTCTCTAGGTTCTCTTTGATAATATAGAGGCCTTCCCAGTTTGGGCCTAGTGTCCTGTTGCTGGCCTTGGAAGCTCCAAGAAGAACAAGGCGCAGCATGAGATCACCGACGTTATAACACAGAACCCGAACTATTCTGTTGTAATACCTCGTGACCCGCTGTTGATAGGTGGCTAACCTTATGCGGGCTAACTCCCTTGACTCCTTGAGTAAATCAAGGTTTGTGGCCATTAGCTGGTCGTTGTTCTTTGGGTCGAAGGTGGCTCTTCGCTGACTGGTCACTTCATATTTCGTCGAGATCAAGGCCACAAACTCATAAACCATAGAGAAAGGAGTTTCTCGTGTGGTGGTCTGAGTTATGGTCTTGTAAGCCTAGAGTACCTTTTGTAACTCATCCACCCAGACTCCCTTCCTGACCTCCAGCTTGTTTTTCAATATCTGCTTAATTATTTCATTCACAGCCTCGACTTGCCCATTGGCCTGGGGGTGGTCTATGGTTGAGAAACTCTTCACTATCCCCAATGAGATGCAGAACCTGAAGAATTGTTCACTAGGTCCCATTGTTAGTAACTATTTGTAACACCTCGCTTTTCCCAAGCTTGTCACTACATTGAGGCCCATCATATAAATATATATTCTTTTTCTTAAATACATTTCTTAAACCTCAAATATTGTATTTCAAAGAGAAACCCCAACATATCATTACAAATGCAAAAGCAATAATCGAAACCTGATATGATACATAATCAATTCACTTTAATTATAACATAAGAATCCGTACCATAGTTTAACATCATATTTTCAACAACCTTAATACATAAATACATGGAGATTTGTTTCCTAATATAACATCTAAATACCTAAGGTGCAATCAAATGATACCTCAAATACATAGCCATTTCCCAACTCATCTAAAACATATTCGGATCTTCATGAATAAACAAAATATCGGATCAACATGCTAAATCCATCGGACACGTCACCCCATGATGTCATATCTCAACCTGCTCCTTGTCTAAACTACAAGTCTCAACTGAACGTTGAATGTTCCAAGGACATAACTCAATTAGAAGATGAAACTTCTAATGAGGGTCCAAAAACAGATACATGAATGTATGATACAATAACATGAACAATTACATATTCTAGTGTAACTTCCTTGGCCCACAAGCCAGGCACGGACCCCTAGGTAGAATCCTGACACCTTCGGCAAGATAATCCTAACGTTGTTCCATCAATTTCCCTTGAAAAATTACGGATACACTATTAGGACGACATCCTAATCCCATGCACGTATATCAATATACCAATAATATCGCGCCATGCAAATCACGACTTTCCATGAAATATCACAAGATGATCATAACTTTAATAAATATCATGGATAATGAAGCAGACATGTCATATATAAGCTCTTGGGATAAAATCACCCACCTTTAACAAGAAGTTCGGAATACCTCAAAAAAAGCTCATCGCATCGATTTGCGTGCCCGACCTTGATTTTTGTGCCAAACCTCAAAAGTTACACAAATCACTTTACCTCGAGTACAACAATCCTATAAATCATATTTAATCATGGAATATATCAATACTCCAATTTCTTCCTATTTTCCTTCATTTTCTCCCATTTTCCCTTCTAAAAATCCAAATAAATACCTTCGAGACTATTTTCTCCAATCTTTTTCCACAACAATTCATTAAATTCTAATAACTTCAAATGACAATTCCAGAACATACCTCAAAGCTTTGTTTGCACGTAAAATGAGGCTGGTCGTTGTAAAAACCAAGACATCGAGAAGGCAAACCCAAAACTTTTTGCACAACCATTAAGAAAACATTTTTCTAGAATTTTTGGAATTTTTCTAAGAATTTTTCAAGCCCGGACACACCCCCATGCGCTCCGTGTGGCGTCTGCGCGTGAAGGCCACGCATCAGCCTTCTTCCCCAGCTCTGGCACACCGAAAAATTTGGATCTCTCTACTAGTTTGTTCTCCTTGACAAGTTGATTAGCATGGCACCTTCCTCGCCCTGAAAGAAACATCGGAAACCCCTCAACGAGCACGCCAAAGCTTCGGCTTAGTCGCTCGCTCCTTCTCCGGTGAAGTCTCGAAACCCTTTTTAACTAGCACGAAAATGCCTCCAAATTTTTAGAATTTATCCTCACCTCATGGGCAACAAAAGCCCTATGGTTTGGTCACTCAATTCGTTCAAAGTGTCCTTGATTTGAAGCTCCAACTCTTCCAATTTTCAACCACTTAACCCAACCCCTAAGGCATCTCTACCTCCCCTAGATTGGCCTGGAAGTAGTCTCATCCAGCCAAAATCACAACTTACAAGTGATCGACAAAGCGACTAGATTTCTAGTTGGATTTTTTTTGAAATCCGGCCACCCCAATGGCTGTTGTCGGCCCAACCTTTAGCCAAAAGCTTTCCTCGACCATCCCTCATGCAACCCCATGGCCGATTTCGACGGTCCATAAGCGGCAAAGTTACTGGTTAGATTCCCATCGGCCAACTTTTGCTTAATTGCACTTTGGCCCCTCTAGTTTTGGCAACCTCACTTTAGCCTATTTTTCAGATAGCCCCTTAACTTTCCATAATTACATTTAAGACCCTCAAGTCCTAAAACATCCATTTCATTCCCGAAGATTCCAAAAAAACATCTTTTCGACCTCCCTCTGGCAATTTTGGAAAACTGCACTTAAGCTCGAATCTTTGTTTTGGCCGTAAACCCTTTCGTTTCTTCCTAAAACCACTGAAGGGTTGTTCTACATACTGAATCTGAACCCCCTTAAGGTTTCATTGACTTCCCAGAAGCCCCCTACGATAATTCAATTTGGTAGTCTAAATCGCAGTTGCATTTTAGCTATACCAAAAATCGTTCCCGATCTGATTTCTTTCGATACCATAAATCCCATCTTGGGATGGTTGTCAATGCCACATCATTTTCCTTTGGCATCTTGGCTTCAGGGCACTCCCTACAGTCGATTCGATCATTGATACGATAGAAAATTACCCTATATCCTCAATTTGTCTGCAAATTTCACTTTTGCCCCAAGAGAATTTACTCTTATGTCTTTTTTAAATTCTCGGGTATTACACTATCTACTGGGGAATTTTGAATCTAAAAATGATATTACACCAGACAAACTTCTCTACCTTTATCGTGGATATTTTCGCAAGCTTCTTTGCCTCCACCCATTTGGTGAAGTAATCGACTGCCACTATACCATGCCTGCACCCACCGCAAGCTGTAGGGAGTAGCCCGATTATATCCATGCCCCATATGGCGAAGGGTCATGGGCTACTCATCTGTTGTAGATAGACAGGTGGAGCTCGTGATATTTTTGCAAACCTCTAGCATGTGTCACACCTTTTTACCAGATTCATAGCGTCTTGCATCATGGTAGGCTAATAGAATCCCTGGCAAAGTGCCTTTTGAGACAAGGACAGACCCCCAACGTGATTGCCATAATGACGTGCATGTATCTCCTTGAGAATTGCTTGGATATCAGGATCATCAATGCACCTCAACAGCGGGGTTGTGAACCCCTTTTTGTAAAGCATATCATTATGAAGGCAGTATCTGGTCGCTTGAGCTCGCATATGACGTGCCTCCATCTTATTGCCTGGCAACTTTCTCTCCTGTAGATATTCAACAATGGGGCTCATCCATGAGTCCAGGCTCATAACAATTGTCAACACTTCACCTTGTTCTTCCATGCTTGGTGCTGCCAAGAACTTTACTGGGATGGCTCCCAGGGAATCTACATCTCGACCCGACGCAAGGCAAGCTAGAGCATTGGCGTGAGAGTTCTGGTCTCTTGGCACCGGATTCACCTCGCATTCTTCAAAAGTGCGCGCTAAATCCCGGACTTTCGAAGGTAAGCCACCATCTTCAAGCCCTTCGCCTAATATAGGGGTGAGCATTTGGTTTAACCGAACCAAACCGGTCATTTTTTACCGAATCGAACCGAACCGTTTTAACATGGAAAACCGAACCGACCGAACCGAACTATTATACTAACCGATTTAACTGAACCCGAACAAACCGACCGTGAAATTCACTTAACCGAACGGAAAAATCGAATCGATGATACCCAAGAATAATCGAAAAAAACCGAACCGAATATACCCAAAACCGATATAACCGAAATCCTAAAAACAAAACCGAAATTGGTGAACTAATTCCTACAAACAAAACAGAAGTTTGCATCCAAAAGTTTTCTATAAAGAATTGACAAGTCTGCTGGAAAAACATTGCATCTAAACATATATCATCAATATAAGTCTGCTGGAAAACCATTGCATATAAACATAAATCATAAACAAACATACCCCCATTGCATCTAAACAATAAACATAAATCATCAACATAAGTTTGCTGGAAAACCATTCCATATAAACATAAATCATAAACAAACATACCCCCATTGCATCTAAACAATAAACATAAATCTGTTGGAAAACCATTGCATATAAACATAAATCATAAACAAACATAACCCCCATTGCATCTAAACATAAATCATCAACATAAATTTGCTGGAAACTAAGTCATGCAACGTGACTTAACTACGAACAAACAAATCTTCATTTTGACATGCCTGTTGGAAAGTAAAACTAACAAATCTTCATTTTATATAAACATCTAAACAAACATTTACCAATATAAACATCTAAACAAAAAACCTTCATTCTATTTATATAAACATCTAAAAAAACAAATCTTCATTTTTGTGTTGTCCTCAACATAAGTTTGCTGAGTTTGCTAGAAACTAAAAGTTAACTACAACTCTACAAGCATTTTCACATGCCCCTTCCAAAATTTGATCACAAGTTGATAAAAAAAATATGTACCTACCTTTGAGTACAAATTTTGAAGCAACTAAATACATAATGATGTTAGAAACTTAGAATGTTATCAGGCCTCCTCACCTCCTTGCATCTAACCTACAAAAGAAGTGGAGCCAATATATGTTAGTCCATGAAGAAAGTTGTTCAAAGCAATTCCACTTTAGAGTATACAAATAGAAAGGTTGTATAAGTACTTTTACCAATATATGTTAATACCCATGAGGATAATTAGGTTGATATTTTTTCCACCAAACGAAATGAAAATGTTGAATTCAAGAATAGTGGAACAAAAGACCATTCATTGCAATTATTAACTGCATCTACATGCACCACATAGAATATAAAATATATACTTACAAATATAAAATATATACAACTAGAAAGTAGAAAACATTTATACTTACAAATGCACGAGATCTTCAAAATTGGAAATCTAAATTTCCATATTGGATGTTGAGCTGTTGCTTATGATAACCTTTGACAATTCTAAAAACAATATGTAAAATGAATTAGTTAATATCAAAGTACCATGTATGTATTGAACTAATTGTTGAGTAAATTTAAAAGAGAGTAAAACTGAGTAAATTTAACAAGTTTTACCTTCTTCAAGTTGTTGAGCATGCTCCAAATCTTCTTCAACACTTATTGGGGTGGTAGATGACCGAAGCCAATCTCGCGTACAAATCAAGCTTTCAACCACTTTAGGAGATAGAGAGCTTCTAAATGGATCAAGTACTCGACCCCCAGTACTGAATGCAGACTAAAACGCAACAGTAGAAACTGGAATTGCCAATATATCTCAAGCCATCGAAGACAGAATAGGAAACCTATGACAATTTGCTTTCCACCATTTCAAAATGTCAAATTCTTTAGTTGGAGGCTCACACACTTCACTAAAATACTTATCCAATTCTGAAGGCACAACTGTAGGTCCACTACCACTGCCACACTTATATTTTTTGAAGCGAGAAAAAAATGGGTTTTCAAAGTCATCCTCATCATCCACCACAACAGTTGGAGTAGACACTTCAGTTGACTCTCTAGCATCATCTCGAGGTCCCAACTTTTTCTTATATTCCTTATATAAAGCATGTAGAGAATGTTTTAATAATAAAACTACACCAACTCCTCTCTCACCCTGATACATCTCTTTCAGTACATATTCCATATATTCTAACTTGTACCTCGGATCAAGCACAACAGCAATATAAATTAAGTGAATTGTTTTATGCGGATCCCCCCAATATTTATCAAACTTTTCTTTCATTTTTATCGCCATTTCCACCATTTCAAAATCATCACTCTCCAACCACCCCTGTAAGAGACAATGCATCTTACCAAGCTCATGAAAAAATGTGTTGGAGGTGACATATAATGAACCAGATACTCGCAAAGTTAGCTTATAAAAATGTTTCAAGACTTTGACAAAAAGTCTGACCTTATTCCAATCCTCTGCCTTTAGTCTCCCATCTATAGTAATAACTTGGTTCAAATTAGTATTCCAATTATTTGTACAAAGATCAAGTTTAAAATAAGGATCTTCTTCATCAAATCTCTCAAAAGCTCTCTCAAACTTTTGAGCAGTCTCTAACATCAAGTAGGTGGAGTTCCATCTAGTTGTAACATCCAGCGATAACAAGCCCTTACATTCAATTTTTTCAATTTCAGCACATTCTTTGAATTTTCTTAATCTTGCAGGGGATTGTCTAACATATCTAACTGCATCCCTAAGTCTTGTTACTGATTCATTTAAGTCTTTCAACCCATTTTGTACAACCAGATTTATAATGTGAGCCACACACCTCATAAGCAAATATTGCCCATTCATAATGCTAGTATCCCATTTTGCCATTTTTTTCTTGAAATTAGCCACAACAACATCATTTGAACTAGCATTATCCATGGTCAAAGTAAAAACACTATCAAGTTCCCATCCCATGAGACATTTCTCAATTGCCATAGCAATGACATCACCCTTATGACTAGAAATTGGACAAAAGTTCATGATTTTTTTCTTCAAATTCCAAGAATTGTCAATATAGTGCGTTGTCAAGCACATATAATTTATCCTTTGAATTGAAGTCCAAGTGTCAGTGGTTAAGCAAACTCTTTGATAATAATTTTTTAACTCATTCATCATGTTCAACCTCTCTTCATTGAATAACTCAAAACAATCACGCACCATAGTCCAACGTGAAGGAAACCGAAATTTTGGATGAATAACATTCACAAAGTGTCTAAACCCCTCACGCTCAACAAACTTGAAAGGTAGTTCATCTACTACCAGCATACAACCTAAAGCCTTTCTTGCGAGCACTTGATCAAATTTCCAATTAACCACTTTAGCAACATTATCACCACCCTCTCTCTCACCCCCTGTTGCAGTTGATTGAATTGTAATTCCATTTGACGAGATTCTACAACATGAGGGCGTTTCTTACAATTTCCCATATGATTCCTTAAAGCTGTAGTCCCATTTTTTTTGGGATCACAGTGGAACTCCTTAGAACAATAGTTGCATCTCCCTTTAATCTCACCCTCTGAATTTGTAAACTTGATAAAATGATCTCAAACCTCTGACCTAGCTCTTATTGGTTTTCTCTTTGCCTTCCCAAGTGATGTTGCACCTCTATCATTTTTTAGTTGGGTATCTTGAGTTGGTGGTATTGGTGCAGGTCTTGAACTATCCACACTAGGGATATTTGTGGTGTGAGTCATGTCTTCTTCTCTTTCCATCTAAAATTAGATTATTAATAATTTAATACAATTGACAATTGTAAATTTAATTTAAATGTATTTAAAGACTAAAGAGTAATTTTAATTTATTTTAAATATTTTTAAATACTAAAGACTATAGTTAGAAATGGCATCTATGTACATAAATTAGGAAACCCAACACATGAAAACAAGAATCAATTACTAAAAAACCATATAGCAATATTAGTATGACGTTATGTACATTGCAAGAAGAGGACGTTGAGGCTGCCATTTCGAATAAAGTACCAGTGTAATAATACTTATACTCCCTGTTACATTACAATAAATAATATTATCAAAATTAGTCTATTTCAAATAATAGTAATGTTGTCATTACTATTATTTGAATGGCCTTGGAAGGATAACCTTAGTGGGGTTTAAATAATACCACCACTAGTATCCATAGAAACCTATGAGAAGATATGTTTAGGTTTTGTACATGATTTTGAAAAATATATGTTTTTATTTTATGAGCGAAAATGTATATGTTATTTCTCATGCATTTTTTAAGTATGACTATGAACAACTCAAGCCTTAAAGATCCATTTGACTATGTTCAAAAGAAAACTATTAAAATGAGAAATAGAATAGACATGCCATGTATTATGAATCATCACAATAAAAATTTAAAATTTTTCTATTAACAAATTTTATTTTTTGTCCACAAAAGGGGTGATATAGCTATTAATTAATTAATTTATAGGTTTTTCTACCATTGGTTGGAGAGGTCCCATGGCACAAAATATTGCATAATTAGATCTTCCATTTTGTCCAAATAGGATTAGGACCCCAAGTGAATAAAAAAGAATAAAACAATTACTGTAAAATACAAAATTAAAATAAAAAAAACTCACAATGGGCCATGTCCGAATCCTCTATTTTGGGGTCTTCAAACAAACCATAAGTAGCTGACAGTAGAAAAAAAATGGATTGATGCCATCATGCCAAGAAGAAATCATTTAATTAAAACCAAAAGAAAACCAAAACAAAAAAACCCAAAATGGATTGGGACAAACAGTGTACAATGCACAAAGACAAAGTTGAGTAGCATATATAGCCATATCAAAAGATTCAAAACAAACGAAAAAACAAAAACAATGAAAAAATACCTAGGCGTGGTGTGGTGGATGCAGACAAAGGAGACGATGGATAGGCAGCGGCCGGTCGGCGACTCAGCGTCGGCTCTGAGCATAACCAAAAACAAAGTTAAATACCATAGAGAGAGAGAGAGAGAGGGAAAGGCGATGGCCGATCAGAGACTCACCTGTGGCTGTAGCTGTGTGAGTATGTCGACATCTAACACAAAAACAAGGCGACGGATGGGCCGGGACAACGGAGGCGACGAAGGAATCGACTACCGAGGGCAACGGACGACGACAACGATGACTCATCGACGACGACCGGGGTTCGAAATGGGTTATCTGGGTTAGGGTTAGGGTTTCGCTCTCGCCTCTTTGAAATTGGGTTAGGGTATGGCGCGCGGACGAACACGAACCGACTAAAGGCTGGGTGGGGGGGATTAACACAAAACGACGTTGTTTCTAGATATACAAAACGACGTCGTTTAATATATCGGTCGGTTTGGTTTCTTCGGGTAAACGGCCGAGAAAACTGAACCTCTAAACTGAACCGCTCAATTTCGCCCCTTTAAACTGAACCGGTCACTTCCAACATAAATAACTGAACTGAACCGGCCGGTTCGATCGGTTCGGTTCGGTTGGTTCGGTTAAACCGAAATACTACTCACCCCTAGCCTGATATTCATCTCAGATCTAACATACCACGAGTTGAGAATCACTGTAGACCATTATATGCTCTTCTTTCACCTCTCTTGCCAGGCACAGTCCTGCCAGCAATGCCTCATACTCCACTTCATTATTGGTTGTTTTAAACCCGAATCTTAATGCATAGGGAATTTTGTGCCCCTCTAGGCTTATCAGAAGTACCCCAGCTCCAACTCTTTTATCACTGGAAGACCCATCTACATACAATTCCCAAGACGAACTTCCTGTGGGCCCGACCTCTTCTTCTACTGGGCTCGTAAATTCAGCCACAAAGTCTGTCAGCACCTTTCCCTTCACAGTCATCCTTGGCTTGTACTCTATATCGAACTGGGCAAGCTCAACCTTCCATTTGAGTAGACAACCAGATGAGTCTGGCTTCTGCAGGACCTGCTTCAATGGATATTTGGTCATAACTTCAATCTCATGCGCCTGGAAATAAGGTTGCAGCTTCCTTAAGGCCATCACTAGACAATAAGCGAGCTTCTCCATGGGGGTGCACCTCGTTTCAACATCTGATAACCTCTGACTTACATAGTACACTGGGTGTTATGCCCTGTCCTCTTCTCGTATAAAGGCGACATTAATAGCATACTGAGATACCCCCAGATAAATAATTATCTTCTCTCCTTCCTTTGGCTTGGATAGGAGCAGAGCTCGCCAAATATATTATTTCAGATGTTGGAAAATGACTTCATATTCCTCGATCCATTGGAACTTCCTCCCCTGTTTCAACACATTAAAGAATGGAACACATTTATCTGTAGCTTTGGAGATGAACCTGTTAAGAGTTGCGACCTGGCCGGTGAGGCTTCTCACATCCTTTATTCTGGTTGTTGATCTCATGTCAAGCAAAGCTCAGATCTTTTCGAGGTTGACTTCAAGCCCCTTTTCATTCACCATGAAGCACAAGAATTTCCCAAAAGCTACGCCGAACGTGCATTTGAGCGGATTCAACTTCATTTGATATTTCCTCAGAATTTGGAACATCTCTTCCAGGTCGCGTACATGGTCAGCAACTTGCTTGGACTTCACCAGTATATCATCTACATACACCTCCATGGTTTCCCCAATCAGATCTTCGAACATCATATTAACCAGACGCTGGTAGGTCACTCTCGCATTCTTTAGCTCGAAGGGTATCACCTTGTAGCAGTATAGCTCACGATCCGTGGCGAATAAGGTGTGCTCCTTGTCCTCCGGGTTCATGGGAATCTAGTGATACCTCGAGTACGCGTCCATGAAACTGAGTAGTTGGTGGCCAGCCATTGCATCCACGAGCTGATCTATTCTTAGCAGAGGAAAACTGTCCTTCGGGTATGCCTTGTTTAAGTTTGTGAAGTTAATGTAGGTCCTCCACTTTCCATTCTTCTTCTTCACAAGAATTGGGTTTGCCACCAAGACGGGATAATGGGCCTCTCTGATGAATTTCTTGGCCAGGAGCTTGTCCACTTCTTCTTTTAGGGCTGCATAATGCTTTGCAATCATAGGCCTCCTCTTCTGGCGAACTGGCCTGTGGTTGGAGTTAATGTTAAGCCAGTGTAACATCACCTCCGGGTTTATCCCCACCATATCCTCATGGTTCTAGCCTAACACATCTAGATTTTCCTTAAGAAAATTAGTCAGCTGGGCCTTTACCTCAGGGGCGAGGTCCTTACCTAGATTGAGACACCTCTCGCCTACCAAGACAATTGCTCGATCATAGTCCACCTCGCATGGATCTAGGTCGTGACTAACTCCCTTCTTACTTATGAGTCATGACCCCCCTCCTGAAACCACATTGACTTTCTTTCCTTTCAGCCCTATTTTTACTGCCTTTTTGTAGCAACGTCTCGTCGAGTACTGCTCGCCTCTTATGCACACACTCCCATTCAGAGTTAGAAATTTGATTACCAGAGCTCTAGTTGAGACGACCAGATTCGGGTCATTCATTGCGGTCCTCCCCATAATGACGTTGTATGTTGAAGGGAAGTCAATGATCAAGAAATCCATCATCATCGTAGCCTGGCAATCAGAGTCCCCAACCATGAGTGGGAGGCTGATACATCTCATTAGAGTCACTGCATCTCCAATGAAACCATAAAGCTGCTCTGGGGACGCCATCAACTAATCTGACCCCAGGTCCATTTGGTCAAAGCATCCCCTATACATTTTATTCACCGAGCTGCCTATGTCTACCATAATTCTCTGCACTTCAACATTGCCAATTCGAGCTTAGACCACAAGAGCATCATTATGCAACCTGTGCACATCTCTATCATCTCCTTCTGTGAAAATGACGTCGTCTGGGGCCACTCTGGATTTCTTGGACAATCCCTCCTGCCCGCCATATCCAGCGAGTAGAAGGTGACCAGCCTTCTGAATATAACGTTCGTGTCATCTGTTAGAAGTTCCTGCGATATGAGGCCTATCATGAATAGTAAAAATAGTTCTTACTGCGAGTGTTTGATCTTGCTCTGGAGCTTGATGAGGCTCTGGTCGAGCTGGCAGCTACAACTATTGATTTCCTAGTCGCACCACATAATCACGCAAGTGACCTCTCCTAATCAATTTCTTAATTTCATCTTTTAATGCCTAACACTCGGAGGTGTTGTGTCCTACCTCATTGTGGTAGGTACAGAACTTGTCCTTATTCCTAAATTTGTTGGGGGTCCTTATGGGATTAGGCCTCCCAAAGTCCTCTTTGTTCTTCTCAGCAACTAAAATCCTATCTTGAGTGTCAGACAGGATACTATAGTTCTCATAGCGACCTTGGCATGGAGGTCGCTCGCCTCCTTACTTGTTCCTTACTTTCTTAGCGACCTGATCAATAGAATTTCGCCCCTATTATTCTCATAGCGACCTTGGCACGAAGGTCGCTCGCCTTCTTCGAGCCAAAAGTCTCCTCCCATCTGATCTCCTTTGCAACTCGTTCGTAGAACTCACCCAAGTCCCTTACGAGGGATTTGTAGATGCTCTCATAGAGATTCCCATCCTTTTGAAGCACCGTAGATATCATAGTTAAAATACTCTCGTCCGATGGGTTTTCCAGATTATTAACCTCACGCCTAAACCTCTTAATGTAATCCTTTAAGGATTCACTGGACCACTAGAACACTGTAGCAAGGTGACATGACGGGGCGAGCTTTCTCCTAAGCGATCTGTATTGATTGATGAACTTTCTTTGACATTCCTCCCAACCACAGATACTGCAAGGATGGAGACTCCTTAACCAGGTCCGAAGTATATCTCCCAGGGTCGCGAGGAAGACACGACATTTCACTAACAAACTAGAACTCTGGAGGTTCATCTGGACATTGAAAAGCATCCAGATGGTCATATGGATCGCCATCTCCATTGTACTGAGCGATATTAGGGATCTTGAACCTGTGAGGGAGAGGCTCCAGTTTGATTTCCCTATAGAATGGGATCCACTCTCCGTGGCCTTCCCTCCGATCATGAACCTCGTGTCTCGCCTCTAGCTGTCGAACCCTCTGTAGTAATTCCTCCATAGTGGGGTCTTGATCCACAGATCGCCCAGTAGGAGACCGCTTCTCCCATCTGCTGTCTCGCTCTAGCGAATAGCGATCTCATGACATACGTCGTCTCCTATTTATGAAATCTAGTGAGTTGCGGTATGCGGCATGACCCGGGCTAACCCTGACCAAGCTTTCTCCTCAACACGAATCTCCACGTCATTGATTCCCTTCATGAACCTCTTCACGATGATCTCCATAATGATTCACTCTCACCCTTAGATCTATGGGGTGCACCTCCAACTCGTCATCATGGCATCATCATTCTTCCAATCTTCAGGACCTCAAGTTTGAGGAATGAAACTATCCATCCCGTCGCGATGTTCCTCTAACTTCTCTTTCGTTTGGCACAAGCCTCTCACCTTGAGGATGAGGGACCCCCTCAGGTGGCACAACATCAACTCGCCTTTAGGCAGCTTGGACATGCGTTTGGGCTAACGCCTTAACTGCATCTGCAAGCTGCATAATCACCTCTATCCCGAGGACAGGGATCACAGATTGGTAGGGAACCTAAGGGGGAATGCTAGTGGAGGCTCTAGCCAATGGGGGAACAGAAGTAGTTGCAGCAGTTACGACCAAGCCCTCGACTGGCAGAACTTCTGGTGGTTGGTTAACATGGTCTTAAGACTGATGAGCCACCAGTTCAGAACTCCTCGTATTTCTTCCCCTTGCCATTGATATCAATTAGAACAATCCTTCATCTAGTGCCAAAATGTCGACGTTCGAAATCAGTTAACCATGATTCGTTTTGCACGCACTGAGAAAGTAAACAAGAAAGAAAGGAAAAGAAAGTACGCAGAGGAGTTTTTATGTGGTTCGACCTGAACGATGCCTAGTCCACGACTGTCCCTTTGGTTATTTCGGCAGAGTCACTATAACACCCCTTCTCCTAGAACTGCCCAAGAAGAGGTGTTATAGGAAAATAAAATAAAACTAACTGATAAAATGAAATTTGATACCATAAATGAATATCTCAAACAACTAAAGTAAAACTCTAAGTCAACATAAATTGGAAACCATAAACTCTGTCTAAGGGACAATCCCTCAACTAAAATTTAAAATAACACTAACTGATAAGACACTATAAACTAACAAACTCCCAGACATCTTTGGTCTTGAGCGGTTCCATGTACACACACTATTGACCACTACTGCTAGACCCCACATCTGGTACTCCCCTGCTAGGACCTAGAATAGTGAATAGTACAAGGTGAGCTACAAATCTCAGCAAGTAATAAGCTGAAAAGAATAACTGAAGCTGAATCGAGAAATATCGATACTCATAAAGATAATAACTATCCTTGTATTGAGAAATACAAGAATCACTGTAAGGTTGTATTTACATGATGTAATGCACATAAGCTATGAAATAAATGCAAGTATGCAACTTTGGCTCATAGGTCCACATAGTTGTAATACATACCTAATTGATCTAAATCCTACAAACATAAAAGTTGTAAGCACATACTGTGGGCAATATGCCCCTAGCCCCCTACTGACCACCAAGTGGGCAACTCATATACTGAGTTGAAACTGAAACTGGTGGGATCGCAGCAGACTAGTCGCCTAGCATGCATTATGTAATGCTCATATACATGCTGACACATGATATGTAGTGCTCCATATAAAGTCATGCTCAATGCTCATAACAAGATGTATGCACATAGTCTCACGAAATAATGTTGAACATGTCACAACAAAAGTATAAAATGCACAAGCTGTTATTACTATAATTGGAGTCCAATATTACTCGTATTTTTTCTTAAAATACCAAATTTATTGATATTTATTTATTTATTTATTCTGAGGGTGCAACATGAAAACTTCCCGAGGGGGTCACCCATCCTATCACTACTCCCACCTGAGCACACTTAACTTTGGAGTTTCTTGCATTATTGGTTGCTAACAGGAATGTAGTGTATGAAAAATTTGGTGTGAGTGACTTGCCTTATTGCCATTCGAATGTCTCCAAAATTCATTCGAATGAATTTGAAGGAACTAAAGCATTTGAATGGGAAAAATGTAACACATTCGAATGCAACAGTGCCCCATTCGAATGAGTGAATGGAATACACACAAGTTATTCGAATGACAGGGAAATTCATTCGAATGTTAGATGATGCAAAGCAAAGGTTTACTCGGATCTTTCAGGGACTCATTCGAATGACAAAAAAAAACTCATTTGAATGACACACTGAAAACCTTAAGAACACATTCAAATGATACAATAACACTGAGAACTCATTCGGATACCACAAAGACTCATTCGAATGGCACAAGGCTCATTCGAATGTCTAAAAACTCATACAAAAGAAAGCTTACAATAACAGAGACCACAAAACTCATTCGAATGATTTGATAACACTAAGAATTCATTCGGATAACACCCAAAACTCATTCAAATGTCTGAAACATCATAAGAATAAACTTACAGTAACAAAGATTGCATCTTGAATCGAAGCTTAATATTACTACACCATTCCAAAAGAAATCTTGGGAGAACAATCCAAATCGATATAGAATAACATCAAGATGAATCAAGAATCATACTGGGAAAGGAAACGCTTGTGAGAAAATTATGCATAGCTTATCAAAACTCACTGTACATTAATATACTACATGTGTATATATATATAAACATACTATCTGATCAATCTGAAAACTCAAATAAAGAGTTATTGAAACTGAGATTATTACTAAAAGATGATCCCGTAAGAATGGTTTACCGGGATAGATATTTGCTCATGACTTTATTGTTATACACATACATATATATAGATATATAAACGTATCTGTTTACTGATGCAAAATTGAAACTTAAAGAAGCTATTGAATAATCTAAAAACGTACTCACAAGAACCTGTAATAGAAGGGATTACAGGGAAGATACTTGCCTTGATAATTCTGATCAACTCAACAATTACAATGCAAAACTCCCACGGAAAACCTCACGGACTGCACTCTTGAACTCTATGTTGCAACCTTCTTAACTCTCTATTCTTCACGGCGTGAAGAAAACAATGCACTATGAATCTATATATATAATGTAGAAGCAACCCTAAAGCTCACATCTCCTTCTCCTTATACAACTAGGAGACTTCGCAATCCTTCTCCTTCTCACGTATGAACTCCCAATCTCTTAATTATTCTAATTAAATAATTAAATTCTAATAACAAATTCTTAAATGACCATCATGTCCTTACACCTAATTCTCACAACAATTAAATAGAATTAAATGCTATTCTTTTCCTTTAAAATCTCTAAATTACCACATTAAAATAATTATTTGAAAAAATCTCTTAAACACTAATTAAATAGGGAATTAAATAATTTTTAAATAATTTCTAGACCCTCTAATGGGTCGTTACAATCATAGTATATTACTTCTCTTTTCATACAATGGTTTTCAACCCCTATTTATAGCATGGGGTGTTTATAATTTGAATAAAATAATGGAAGAAAAATATCATGAAGATAATATTTCCTTATCAGCTCCACACAATCAGGAATGGATTCTGCATTATCAGGGATCTAATTTGATTTAGATTAGGAAGGTTGACTTCTTCTATGATCGTTTAAGATAAATTCGTTACCTCGTCATGATGCGAACTGAGTAGCCTGGCGGCGTGTCCTGCAGCTTAAGACTTTTTGCGATCTGACTTAGTCGAAGTGACTTGCAACCTCGCCATGAAGTCTTCGCCCTGGGTCTTGGTGGGGTTTAGAAAGATTGGGCCAATCCACTGGACTTCTTCCAACCCATAAAAACGGTTTATAAAATACCCGTAACATATACATATACAGCCATTCGAATCATACCCCCCTAGACCCATTCGAATCGGAAAGCCTCCATTCGAATCAGCAAGAATTAAAAGCCCATCGAATTATTAAAGCTCTCATCTGAATTGACCAGGCTTTCCCATTAAAGCCCATTCAAATCAGCTTTGTTTCTTAAAACATCATCCGAATCAACCTAAGCTCCATTCGAATGGCCTTGCTGCTTAATGGCTCATTTGAATCAGCCTTGCGTCTTCAGAACCCCATCCGAATGAGGCTTGCCTTTTAATGCCACCATTCTAATCACCCTTTTTGCCTTTTAAAGTCTCATTTGAATGGCCTTCATTTAAAAACCACCATCCAAATGTTCTGCCCTCACGATCATGTGCCTATTATTTCTGGAAATTTATAATCATGTTTTGTAATGAATCAACTCAAAATATTTACAATATCTTTTATGCATTTGTCCTGAATTATTGCAAAATTTTTGTGCTTACCCTTGCGTTGGATTTTAATGTTGTTAATTAATTCATAAAATGAAATATGATTGCCTTGATTTCTTACTTGAAAATAGAAATGTGAGTTGTGGAATTAGTATTTTGCATGTATTTTGGGTACAACAGTTACTCAGTTGTCTTCATGGAATAAAGATGATGTATCTAACAACTACTTGTGAGATGAAATTTCATAATGTTCGTGTATATATATATATATGGAAGTGAATGCATGACACATTTTTGTACACATTCGGTATGATATCATTATGATGCTTCATGTTATTAATCTTTAAGCACATATTATTTTGCACGGAGAGAAAGGGTACCCTAGAGCACCTGGTATGGGATGAGGTGGCCATAGCCCGGCAGCTTGGCTCCATATTTATTTGTGAGATTTCGTTTACATGATGCACCTTGGCATGTGTTGATTGATGGCTTGCGAGCCTACAAGATTTGATACTAACATTAAATTTATACGCACATTTGGATAGTGGTATATGGTGGCATGATCCAGTTAACTTAGAATTGATCAAGTCATAAATATCGAATCTTGTATATAACTGTTGAGTCATTGATTACTCTTTTTGTGTCACTACGTTCTTGGATCCTATTCATTATTCATTATTTCTAGAACTTGCTGAGCCTTGTGCTTCACTTAATCTTCTTTGCCATTCCAGGTAGGGGCAAAACCATTATTGGGGGCAAGTCCAGTAGGACTAAGGCCCAAGGATAGTAGTGTACGGAGATGCGTCCTAATTTCAAAATCCTTAGTAGTATTTTGGTGAGGCTTCTATTGAAATGATTTTATTTTGTTAATTCACACTAGAGCCTCTATTTATTTTGTATGGCCTTCGAGCCTGGACTTATGAGGTATTGGAATGTAACTAAACCTTAATTTAGTTTTCACTGTGAATTGAGTTGTTTGTTTTAATATTGTTTATCCTATATCATCTCTATGATGACCTCCTCTCGAATATCCTATGCTAGTGGGAATATTCAAGAGTGGGCCCTTACATGTACTGAGGTATAAGCTTCTAGTAGCTTCTTTTAGTATTTATTTTATAAAATTTGTAAATGAAGATGATGTCAATGAGTTGATCGTAATAGAAGCAATGTAGCAGCAGTCCATCAAAGAGTTGATGTGCGACATGGTTTAAACCTAGGAGGCTTGGATTTATTCTATGTGCAAACCCATGGTCATCCTGTTTAATTTATTATTTATTTTATTATGCAATGGTTGTGAGATGGAATGAATAATGAAATCTGATGAGACCTTAAAATAATAAGCACAAAAATCTTCTCATTAAAATTAATATTAGAACTAAACGGTAAATCTAATTTATCGTGACTTTCCACTATCATAGGGGTTCGTTAGTCTAATTGGGTGTATCCAAAAAACTGTAAATTTGTGGGTGTATTTCATGAAAAATTGTTTGATTTCTCTTATTTAACCATGAGATGGGGTGATGTTCAACAGGTCTCACCTAACCAAGTAACTAAAATGTGAAAAAGGGTGATGTTTAACTCATTGCACTTAGCCAGACAATGGGTGAGATCAAACTAGTCCATCAGACAAAAAAAAAAAAACTGTAAATGTAAGGTTTATGATGGGTTTGAAGCTAAAGGTCGAGCTTCACATATGATGTAATGGCAAATGTTGCCTACTCAATTATGAGAGTATTCCAAAAAACTATAAATGTGGGGTATTTTTATGAAAGAGAATTCGACCACCTGCTATTGGATTCTATATAAGCACATTTTCTTTCTGGGAAGTGTAGGATTCGAAAAATTAGTGGGAGTACCCATATAATCAAAAGTCCTTAATTAAATGGAGTTTTACAAAGACACAATCTAATATATCTATTTATTTTCTGCAGATAAAAAAGGAAGGTTTAAATTCATTAACTCGTATTCTAGAAACCAATAGGCTCATTGGCCTTAATTTTTTTGATTGGTTTCGAAGTCTAAAAATAGTACTCAATATGGAAAAGATAGATGACACATTGTCCTATATACCACCTACTAAAATTCCTCTAAGTGCGACTGAGGAAGAGATTACCACTTGGGAGATTTGAAAAGAACATGACATGAGCACTCGTAATTGTATTCTAGCATCGATGTCTAATAATTTGCAGCATCAGCTTGAACACTTCATGAGTGTTGTGAGCATGATACAACATCTCAATGGCTTCTTTGGCGAGCATAGTCGAAAAGTTCGGTATGAAATATCGAAAAAATTATTTTGGGCTCGGATGGTTGAGGGTTCAGATGTTAGAGACCATGTTATCAGCATGATCAATATGATTGGTCAATTGAATTCCTAATGAACACTCAACTCTAAACTGATCTTGTCTTGCAATTATTGCCAGATTCTTTCTCCTCCTTTATTACTTATTTCTATATTAATAAGATTGAGTGTTCTTCCTTGAGTTATTAAACATGTTAATAAATAGTTACAGATGAAAGGAAAGAGTAGAGAAGAAGTTCTTGTTGTTACCTCATTTTCTTCCCAAAAGAAACCTAAATCTAGGAAGAGAAAAATAAATGTTCTCCAAGCCAACAAAGGTGGTGGTCAAATGAAGACAAAGGGTAATTGTTACTTTTGCGGCCAGAAGGGACACTGGAAGAGAAATTACCTAGACTATCTGAGAAGCTTTAACGGAAAACACCGAGAACGTCAAGGTATTTTTCCTTATATGTGTGTTATTGAGACTGACCTTTCAATTGGTCGATACCATACTTCTTGGATTGTGGATTCTGGGACTACTTCTCATAGTTGTTTGTCTGCATAGGATCTCAATCAAAGTAGGGCACTTGGGAAGCGTGACATGGTTTTGAGGGTTCGCAATGGGGTAAGCGTTGTTGTATTAACCATAGGGACTACTTCTGTATCTTTACCTATTAGGCCATGTACTGGTTTTATATGACTATTTACATATACCGAATGTGATTCAGAATGTTGTTTCTATTCCATAGCTTGTAAGTCATGGTTATACATTTTCTTTTGCATGTAATGAATGTTTGATTATATTTGATAACGTGTGTAGGCAAAGTTGTGATGATAAATGGTCTATATTTTCTGAAAACATATGCATGTGAATACCACATTAAAAGAGAAGCATTCTCAAGGTAATCAAAATAATTCGAAAGAATTGTGGCACCTTAGGCTGGATCAATAAGCAAGAGTAGGCTTATGAAGTTGGCTTATCAGGGTCTTATATGTGATTTGTGTGTTGAACGTGGGCCAACTTGTGAGTCATGTATTCTTCAGAAAATGACCAAGTCTCCTTTTGTTGGACAAGGCGAAAGTGCTACTAAATTGTTAGGATTGGTACATTCAGATGTACGTGGGCCTATAAATGTTATGGCTCAGGGTGGTTATGTCGATTTTGTAATTTTTATTGATGATTTATCAAGAGAAGGTTACGTGTACTTAATGAAGTACAAGTCTGAAGTATTTGAAAATTTTAAAAAATTCAAGGCTAAAGTAGAAACCCAAACAGGAAAAAGTTTCAAAATTCTTCGATTAAATCGAGGAAGTGAATACTTGAGTACTGAGTTTCTTGATTATCTTAAAGCTTGTGGTATAATTTCACAATTGAATCCTCCTTATACACCACAGTTGAATGGTGTAGCTAAACGTAGGAATAAGACTCTATTAAATATGGTTCATTATATGCTAAGCTACACGGATTTTCCCATTTCATTGTGGGGTTACGCTATTCTTATCGCAATTTATTTGATAAATCGAGTACCAACTAAATCTACTTCAACCACACCATATGAGATATGGGTTAGGAAACCTCTGAGTTTTAAGTATGTTAGGATTTAGGATTGCCTGATTTTTATGAAGAGGTTGAGCATAGAGAAGTTGGATACTAGATCTGAGAAAGGTCATTTTGTGGGATATCCTAAAGATAGTTTAGGGTATTATATCTATTTTTCAGATGACCCTAGAGTTGTAGTTGTCAGGCATGTTATCTTCTTGGAAAAAGAGTTCATCCAAGAATGTGGCATGGGGAAGAAAATATATCTGATGGAAGAGTAGTCTTTATTCCACAAATACCTACTCGGATTATTGAGTAAGGCGAATCAAGTTAGAGAGATCATGCACAGGTTCCCCGTAGGTTTGGTAGAGTGTCTCATCCCCCAGATCAATGGTAAGGTTTATCGGTGGAAGAGATACATGAGTTATTCTTGTATGGGAACAATGACAAGTTAATTGACCCTACCACATATGAGGAGGCAATATCTGATATCAATGCCTCAAAGTAACAGATAGCTATAGAATCTAAGATGGAGTCTATGTACTCCAACTAGGTCTAGGTCTAGGTCTTGGTAGATCCATCTAAGGGAATTGTTCCTATCGGATGTAAATGGTTCTTCAAGAGAAAGATCAATTCAAATGGACAGATTTCAACCTATAAAGTTCAATTGGTGGCAAAGGGTTATCGTTTGCATCAAGGTATTGACTATGATGAGACTTTTTGACCTATCGCGATGTTTAAGTCCATCAGCATGATGTTAGCTATAACTGCTTACTATGACTATGAGATCTGACATATGGACATCAAGATAAATATTTTTGAATAGATTTCTTGAAAAAGAGGTCTATATGGAACAACTGAGTGGATTTGAGTCCGTCGATCCACGTCAGGTGTGTTTGCTAAAGAGACCAGTATATGGTCAAAAGCAAGCATCGAGGAATTGGTATATCCATTTTGATCATGAGATTAAAGGGTTTGGTTTCTTGAAAAATTCGAATGAACCTTGTGTATATAAGAAGACTAGTGAGAGCAACATTGTGTTCCTAGTCTTGTATGTGAATGATATTTTAATTATGGGTAATAGTGTGGACATAATGATGTCTACAAAAGCCTAGTTGTCCAAAGTATTCTCCATAAAAAATTTGGGAGATGCTACCTATATTTTGGGGATTAGACTTTATAAAGATAAAGTTAGGAAATTGATAGATCTCTCACAGATCTTGTATATAGAGAAGATATTAAAGAGATTTAGTATGTTGAATTCCAAAAGGGGATAGTTGCTTGTCTGGATTGAAGTTCATCTCTCTAAGAAGATGTCCCCTAATACGTATTTGATTGTGGTTGAATCAAGTGTTAAAAGCTAACTTGTATTAGTTGTAGCTGAGCCTGTTTAAAAGCTACAAGGTAAAGGTAAAGATTTGTTGTTTGCCAAAATCCTTGTGAGAAACCAAGGTAGTGGAGTAGGCTTTGAAAGGTGAACCACTTAAAATCTATTGTGTTGCATTCATATTTTCTTACATTCTTATTTTACTTCAATCTGTAAATTATTTTTAAAGAGGGTGAAAAAGTTTAATTCACCCCCCTTCTTAAGCTAATTGTTCAACAAGCTCAAAAGAAAATGAGTCCCTTTTCCACCAATTGAGAAATGAACCGTGTAAGGGTTGCCTTTCTTCTCATCAATCATTGCATCTCTTTCAAACTCCTCGACGTGCATATCGAGGATGGCTTGTATCTTCTTAATGTTGGACTTGATTCCCTAGTGATAGACAATAAATCTAAGGAATTTTCTTGCTATAACTCCAAAGGAGGACTTGGTGAGATTCGATTTCACGTTAAACTTTCTCAAATTCTAGAAATATTTTCAAGGTCTACCTTTTGTTGCTTGACTTTATGGCTTTTAACAGGCACATCATTGACATGTTCTTTCGTATTTCATTTGAGTCTAAACCTGAAGATCTTATTAATGAGTCTTTAGTTAATGGCACTAGTATTCTTGAGTCCAAATGGCATGACCCGGTAGTAGTATGTGGATTTGTTAGTAATAAAGGTTATTTTCTCCTAGTTGTTTGGATAGAGTGAAATTTGGTGATAGCCTTGAAAAACATCTAGGAAACTCACCAGCTTGCATACTGTCATTCCATCAATCAGGGTGTCTATGCTTAACATAGAATAGTTAACTTTTGGGTAAGCCTTATTCAGATTTCTGACATCGACCTATAGCCTCTATTTATTTGATCCCTTGGAGATGAACACTACATTCTCCAACCACTTGGGTAATCCATCTCTCGAATTTACTCTACTTTTAAGAGCTTATTCACTTCCTCTTCAATAGCCTAAGCCTTCTCCTAGGCAAACTTTCTCTTACTTTACTTTACTAGCACGTAGCTCATGCTAATGTTTAACCTATGGGTCATAACATTAGGATCAATCTCAAGCATCTTGTTCACTTAACCAGGAAAATATGTCTATATAGTTCCTTAGTAAAGAATTTATTTGGCTTCTGGTGGGGTTCATCAATTGGTAGCAAATTCTCACTATTCGATCTGGTTGGTCTTCTCGCTGGGGAACTTTTGTCAATTTATTCACTGAACTTGTAACCTTCATCTTTTTTAAACTTCCCAACAAGTAGCTAGTAGTTCATAGGGGCGTTATTATCTATCTTGAGTTATGACAATCATGTGAAAATGATATCAAGGTTGGTTAGGGAAGGATTTTTCCCACCCCCGAGACTTCTTTACCATTTGAAGGAGTTAGTGACTCTAAGTGGCATTCTCAAGCTGCTCTTTAGTTAACATGAACCTTTCCTACCCATTAGGTGTGGGAAATTTCATTACCATCTTGTATGTACAAGCAGTGGCTTGGAAGGTCGTTAGCCCGAATCAGCCGAGGATTATATTATAAGTAGAAAGGGTGTCGATTACAATGAAGTCAAGGTCCATTGTTACCTTTCTCAAGCTTGAGCTTAATGTTATCGAGATTTTTATGATCCGAACTAAAGATTTTCGTCACATATTCTTAATAATTAAAAATAAGATCTCTATGAAGAAATGTAAGAATTCATTTATAATGAAAAGAGAATAGTATGAATAAAGATATGACCTTTTATTAATAAACAAAATTATATCATTAGAGTCGTTTACATACATCTAATGTTAGGGCCCACTTTCAGATATACCCGCTAGCATAGGAACATCTAAAAGAAGGTCATTCCAAAATGGAATACAAAAATAGACATATTAAAAATTTGCTCACTTTTCACAGGAGCAGCATTCATTCTTATATCATTTCTTAAGACTTTAAAAGCCATACACTTTTTTAAAATATACAAGGGCGCTAATAAAATACTAAAAAGAAATAACCTTCTACACTGGCCCTTCCCACAAGTCCCAAAATCTTTAAGCTGGGGGAGATCTCTGTACACGTTTAAATTTAACCTTGAGCCCCACTAAACTCCCCTTCTACAACGATTTTTCCCTTACTTGGAATGACAAAAACAAACAAGTGAGCCACAAGTTTTAGCAAACATAAATATAGCAAGAGGAATAAAGATAAGGTAGATTTATGAAGCCATGCATAATATAAGAGTTAATGGAAGACTACTACCTGACATTTAGAGACAAAGCTTTTGATAATGCCTTCATCATCAATACATCCTCAATAATTGATATTTCTTTGCTTAACAACAAGGCACATGTTTAACTCATAGAGTAACATTCACACAATTCACATAATGGCATAATACCCTTTCTTCCATACATGACTCATAGCATAAGAAGTCACATAGCACATATACAAAAGAGTGTGGTCGAGCCGCCTTGGTAGGATATCCCATTTTCTTTCTTTCTTTTCTTTTCCTTTCTTTTCCTTTCAGACAAGCCATTTTTTTTTTTTTTTTTGTCATGGCATGCCTTTGGGATATCCACTTACTTTCCTTCCATGCAAAATAATAGGTGCATTAAGGTAATGTATATATATATATATATACATATATATGCATACATAGTCAAGTATCTTAACATACTTCACAACAACATGCTTATACTCACCCACTAAGATTTTCGGCCACATCACATCATTTTCATGCATATGACTTCATTCAGATAGGGATATATATATATATATCTTGATTTCTTTTAACACTGTGTAATGAAAGGAGATTAGGTTTCAAAATACACAGATTATGTTTCGAAATCAAAGTTTATGTTCAAGCAAGTTTCAAAATACACGAATTATGTTTTGAAATCAAAGTTTTTGTTGGAGCAAGTTTCGAAATATGCGGATTATGTTTCGAAATCTTCAACTCGAATAGTTGACCAAACTCACAAGAAACTAAAAACCCACAAACGACAAATACCCAAACTCCCATAAACAAAGCCCTAACCCCCAAGTTGCCATTTCTTGAATAAAAGATGGGGAAAACAGGCCCTATAGAGACCAAAACAAGACTCAACGACACCTTTGAAGGAAATCCACAAGATTTGAGAAAAACAGGAAACTAATACATTTAACTACAAGGTTTCAAAAACCACCATTGAAGAGATGATAGCGAAAATTTTGTTTAAATATAAGGATATACCTTGTACTAAAAGATAGGAGAAAAGGAGAAGGAAGCTTGCCTTTTGATGAAAAAACTAAAGAGAAGAAGAAGCACTCCAAGAGCTTGAAATCTACCCACTTTGAGAGCTTGATCCCACTACACTAAATTGAAGAAGAAGGGAAGAAGAAGATGATGAAGAAGATGGAAGAAAGCTGCCGAGAAGGAGCAAGGAGATAGAGAGAAAGAAAAGAAGTTTGAAAGAAAAGAGAGGCATGGGAGAGAATAAGCTACACATTCATTCTTCAACCACCCCCTTCTCCCAAAATTTCAATTTTGCCCCTCACACATAACACACACACCCAACTTACTCATGCCTTAATGGTCTTTTGCTTCTATTTTCCTTTTCTTTTATCTTTTCTATATTCATTCTATTTTGTAAAATCCCATTTTACCCTTAACTTTTACCCCACACACACATAACATATAAGCTCTCTTTGGACATTTTGCATTTTCATTATCTTTTCCAATTTTCTTATTCGTTCATTTTCCTGAATATATATATATATACATCTTATTAAATAAAACCCATATTTATACATGGTCCAAGCACATTTAAAAGCCCAATTCATATTGAACCCATGGAATTATTGTAAACCCACCACTTCCATTGGGCTTTAAACCCTTGGTCTAAGCCCACTTTGTAACACATATACATTAATTTACTCATATGCAATAACCCCAAATATTTTATTTAACCCTAACTTTTTTTTAGACCACATACAAAATATTTTTCACTATTTAACTTTTTCACAACCCATAAATTATTTTCAGCATTCATCAAATAAAGTCCACATCCAACACACTATATAAAAATATAATTAATATCTATGAGCCACTCAACGGGTCGTTACAATTTTGACCCATGACCAAATTGATATTGAACTTTAAAATAGATTAAATAAGCTGCTAAATTTAGAAATAAAGTCACATTAGTCAATCATAGATATGTTTAAATTTATTCAATGGATGTCCTTGTATTTTTAATTTCTTTTTTTGAAAGAAAAATGTAAGGTTTAAATAAATTTAATAACATTTATTAATATAAATGAATTAATTTAATGAGTGTCTTTCATTTTTCTTTATTTTTGTTAGTAAAATAAATTATAAAATTTAATAGGATTTGTAAAATTATTAATGTAAATAAAGTTATTTAGCGAGTGTCATTTCTGTTATTGGAATGAATTAAATCAATAGAATTTTTTGAAACTTATGCCCTAAATAAATTCATATATTATGTATCCTTCGACTTTATTTTTTTAAGTTCTATTGAAAGAAAATTGTGAGGTTTAAATAAATTTAATAAAACTTATAAATTTTATTAACCTAAATAAATTTATTTAATGTCTGCCACTTTATTTTATTTTATTTTTATTTTTGTTATTGGAAGGAAACTGAAAGATTTAAACAAATTTAATATAATTTAATTTATTAATGTAAATAAATTCATTTAATGAGTGTAATTTCATTTTCTTATTCTCATTATTGGAAAAAATTTGTAAAATTTAAATAAATTAAATGGAATTTATAAAGTTTCTGCCATTAATAGTGTAGATTGCGTTTTATACATACATACGTATATATATAATAAGTAGAAAATAATAATATCAGATAATTAATAATTAAATAAATAATAACCTAAGATTAAATAATAATGACATATTCGAGACAAGCTAAGCCATTGAATCACATAAATATGTTGTTGGTATTTCTTTTAGTTTCTGCGTTCTCTTTTGATGATGATGTTACGAGGTGGTAGCCGCACGTTCCCTTCCTGCCTCTTCAGATGCACCTGCACTGGAGACAGGGACTTGCTCCCCTAGTGAATCTCTGACGATCAAGTCAGTTATCACCCCTGGACCAAATTCAGTATAATTACTTAAATCATATCTTGAAAGCCAAAAAGAAAAGTCCCTTCCTCTTACCTCGCCTTCTCCTTTTAACCTTTTCTCGGGATAGAGATCCTAAAGAGATCTTCGGGATCTCCCCTCTGTATTTCTCAGAATCTTCCTGATAAGGATTCCATAATAACATCCGTCTTCGAAGGGTTCGGGATAGCTGTTGCCTCCGTGACCTTCGACGAGATAGTCTATTCCTACGACCTCGAAGATTTCCTTGCCGAGTGCCTATCCGATTGGTGTGGTGATGTTTATCCACCACATGTCTTTTAGATCTAAGCGAGATGATCGCAGGCGAAACTCCCTATTAGGAAACATATGTCTTAGCCGCCATTGGATGCCTGTTCGGGGTATTGGCGTAATTATGGGACCGAAGGCCTTCTCCTCATCACTTACCCCCCCACTTCTTGAGCTCTTCGGCTTAAATGACTCAAGGAGTGGTAAAGCTCCCAAGGCTCCTCCTCCTAACTCCCTGTTGGTCGATACTTATAAGGTCTGGGGAGTTGGTCGTGTGTTTTTTTTTTTGCACGTGCCTGGAGGGCACGGGAATCGATTAGTTTCGACGACGATATATGTTCCCCATGTGTTGTCCAAAGCCTTTTTGTCTTTCGAGCCATGCCAGCCTGGGGTAATTAATGCTCATTATTGCTCACCCTTTGGTCTCTTACCCCTATGGTTTAAATAGGAACTCTCCACCCTTTTACTCATTTTTCCACTCGACTTTTCTTCAACTTTAACTCTTCTTGTGCCGGTAAGCTTTTTCCCTTTTTTCGCATCACTTTCTTCTACCTTTCTGCTATGGCGATTACTGGGTCTGGGAAGTTCAACTCCACTGGCACGGAGTTGATCGAGTGGGAAAAACACCCTGCTGCATCTATTCCATGCCAATGGATGAGCAAGACGGAGTGTCAGCAGTTCAGAGAAAAATACAACATCCCCGAAGAGTGGGAAGTGGAGTTCAACATCCATTTGCGAGCGTGCCATCCTGTCGTCTGCCGCCTCTTCGTTTACAAGTGTTCTTTCGATAGGGGCTTTCGACTCCCTCCCCGAAGAAGAGTGATGTCCTTACTTCAACATCTTACCATCGCTCCCGCCCAGCTGTCCCCTTTCGGATGACGATATCTGATGGGCTTCCTCCTCATTTTCCATACCGAAAAGATTAGCCATCCGAGGATCTCTTCAACTACTTTTTCACAACCAACCGTGACCCTGGGGGTTGGATCTCCATTTCCCACCGAATCATGAAAGATGGCCATCTCCTCGCCTCCAAGGAGCGCCCCGAACTTGAGATTTCCACTTCGATGCTCATGCAATTTGGTGGGTCGAAAGATTCTGACGATTGGAAAGAGCCCTTCGTCTTCGTCCGCCCTAGGCTATCCAACTCTTCTCAAGAGATCTGGTTCGTCTGCAATGGGTGGACTCTAGATACTAAGCACAAGCGTCCAGTTCAATCAATCAAATGAAGACTCAAAGGGGACCACCCCTAATAATTAAGGAATCAATTCCAGGAATCACTCCCAAAACAAAAAGAAGGTTTGATGTAACCTCTTTCATGTAGCGCTGCTTGCTTAGCAAGAATCTTGATCCTTTAACTTTCGCTGGAGGTTCTTTCCAAACCAAGAGGGGTTACATCAAACCTTCTTTTTGTTTTGGGAGTGATTCTTGGAATTCATTCCTTAATTATCAGGGGTGGTCCCCTTTGAGCCGTCGGTGGTCGAGGTTCGTAGCCTCGAACTCGTTCCTTAACTATTAAGGGCGGTCCCCTTTGAGTCTTCGTCTGGTGGAGGTGCGTAACCTCCGAACTGGTGCTTTAATTATTAGGGGTGGTCCCCTTTGGTCTTCATTTGGCGAAGGTTCGTAGCCTCCGAATTGGTGCCTTAATTAGTAAGGTTGGTCCTCTTTGGTCTTCATTTGGCAAAGGTTCGTAGCCTCCGAATTGGTGCCTTAATTAATAGGGGTGGTCCCCTTTGGTCTTCGCCTGGTGGAGATGCGTAACCTCCGAATTGGTGCCTTAATTATTAGGGGTGGTCCCCTTTGAGTCTTTGCCTGGCAGAGGTACGTAACCCCGAACTTGTTCCTTAATTATTAGGGGTGGTCCCCTTTGATTTTGAGTTGTCAGGAGTTTCGAGGATCATATGTGATCCTTTTGTCTTGAGTTGATCCTTTTGTCTTGAGTTGTCGGGGGTTCAGGGCCCCTCGATGATCACTTCTGATCCTTTGTTTTTGAGTGTTCGGGGGTTCAGGGCCCCCCGTGGATCACATCTGATCCTTTGTTTTTGAGTGTTCGGGGGTTCGAGGCCCCCCGAGGATCACATCCGATCCTTTCTTTTTGAGTGTTCGGGGGTTCGGGGCCTTTTGGACCCTCGGTCTTCGTGTGCACATGCTAGCTTGGATTGTGGTTGATGACGGGATTTCAAATAATATCCTTAATTTATTTTCGCGGTTCAGCGAAATGCCTACGTCTGCAATTAAAGAATAATAATATTTTATTTTCACGGTTCGACGTAATGTCTACATCCGCAATTAAAGAATAACAATATTTTGTTTTCGCGGTTCGACATAATGTTTATGCCCGCAATTAAAGAATAATAATATTTTATTTTCGCGATTCGGCGTAACGCCTACGTCTGCATGTGTTCAAGGCGAGTCATTCGTCTATTAACGTTATTAATCCCGAACATTTTAATAGAAATAATTAAAATACAAATCATTGAAGCATAAATAAATTAATAAAACCTGGAGGAGAAAAAACTCCCTTGCCCCATTTTGGCACCGGAACTAGATCCAAATCCGCTCGCCCGTTTTCTTGATGCGTGGGCCATGTCTACCCCCTTCTGACTTGTGGCTACGTGGCTTAGAATATGATATATATGTTGGGTATATCACGTCTCTTCAAATAATAGATATATCCAAGACTCCAAGATAACAATGATCTGAACTCTTTTGTTGGTAAGTAAAAAGTCCTCTTATGTTGTTAAGCCAAAAATCCCATTAGAATCAGTAATTGGAGAAAAATGCAGGTGCAGCAGGCAACCACACAATCACCTCGCACACAACAAGCCACCATGCTTGGCCCATACAACCACTCACACACTAAGCAAAACAATAAGGCATTGCAAGGCACACGCAAGAGATGGTGGTGGAAGAAAGCAAGCGTGTGTGGAGAGCACCATTGGAAGGCAATACACTTTCAGCTTCGATGCCATGGACGTCTTCGTCATTGAAATCTCCTTCTCCCTTGCTGGTTCAAATTAAAACCTTTTGCTTCTACCTATATATCCATGATGCAATTCTCTAATGGATAATAGTTAAAACACTACAATGATAAAACAAAGGAAATAAGTTTTAACCAAAACGACATTAATGGAGCTTTCGTCGCAGCCATTATCGCTGTTTGCTGTGGCCATCGCCTGGCTCATCCATGGTGGCTTCTAGGTATATACCCCTTTTCCAGGAAGCCTTCCCCTTTAATATTATAATATAACACATCTTTTCTTATCTGCTAGGCTTCCATGATGAGCTTTTCTCCAACATATGTATATAATATGAATGTAAACGTATATCATGTATGTATGTGCGCGTGATCCACAATAATGGTAGAATTACGCTTCTTTTATGTGATTGAACATATATATATATATATGAATCTTTCTGCCTTCTCTTTCAATTATTTTTTGCATAAAACAATAATTGAAAAATAAAACGTAGGAGGCACAAAAAATATTAAAAGAGAAACAAGCGTACCCATGATGCAATCAACACATACGTGTAATTGAGTTGAATATATTTCCTACGGCTTGAAATTGTACTTGGAAAACAAAAGGAAAAGACGAAGGCCCCACGATGGGCGCTAATTGATGATGATATTACGAGGTGGTAGCCGCACGTTCCCTTCTTGCCTCTTCAAATGCACCTGCACTAGAGACGGGGACTTGCTCCCCCAGTCAATCTCCAACGAGCAAGTCAATTATCACCCCTGGACCAAATTCAGTATAATTACTTAAATCATATCTGGAAAGCTGAAAAGAAAAGTCCCTTCCTCTTACCTCGCCTTCTCCTTTTAACCTTTTCTCGGGATAGGGATCCTAAAGAGATCTTCAAGATCTCCCCTTCGCTTTTCTCGGAATCTTCCTGATAAGGATTCCATAATAGCATCCGTCTCCGAAGGGTTTGGGATAGTTGCTGCCTTCGTGACCTTCAGCAAGATAGTCTATTCCTACGACCTCGGAGATTTCCTTGTTGAGTGCCTATCCGATTGGTGTGGTGATGTTTATCCGCCACATGCCTTTTAGATCTAAGCGTGATGATCGCAGGCGAAACTCCCTATTAGGAAACATATGTCATGGCTGCCATTGGATGCGTGCCCGGGGTATTAGCGTAATTATGGGACCGAAGGCCTTCTCCTCATCATCTTTTCATAATATAATTGTTATCATTCACTCCTTTAAGGGTACAACAATCTTATATACGAATTTTTTGTAAAAATATTATGATATCACAATATTATCTACTACAAGTGGTGTGATGATGATTAATAAAATTGTAATCGAATCGAGTCGAGTTAAGTTTTGCAAAATTTAGAATCTATTCAATGAGCTAGTTTTTATGCTCGAGCTCGGCTTCTGCTCGGCTTGTCAGTTTGGACTTGAGCTCGACGTGAGCTTGAGTATGAAGGGAATCACTAGTACGACGGTACAGGTAAAAATAAAATTTTTATAGTGTATTGGATACATGTAGCGAAATATAATATACACACCATATATACCTTAGGTATTTAAGGAACATGTATATTCAATAATTGAATACATAAATAAATGCATACCTATTGCTCGATGAAGGGATGAAATATAGAACTGATTTCTATATTGAGAGAGAGTCTACCTCAAGATGTGGTAGTCCTTATCAATCCACACCTAGTATGCTAAATGATGTCGTTTTGGTCACCTCTTCCCCTATTAGACACAGAAGATCTGCGTATCACCAGTGCCAGTATATCAAAGTTATACAAGTAACAATTACATATATAATTTCTATGATTTTTCAGAAGATGAAAGAAAAAGAAAAAGAAGCAGAATCGCGAGGGAGAGAAAGAAGGGAGAAATAGAGAAAAAGGCAGAGGCAGAGCCTCTGCCTTGTTTAATCATTTTCTCCCCCATATCTTTTTCTTCTTCTCCCCATTTGATTTCTTCTCACATCTGCGTAGCCCCCCCATTCAATAATGTATACAATAATGTATTGCACTATGCACTATTGGTAAGAGGGGCCAAGGGTCAACTTTTGACCAACCATTTCCAGAGATATTTTAGGCACACGATATTGATACCAAACGCAACACTATATGATATGTGACTTTTGAGATTCACTATTTGTTAGCAATCAAATAACACCGAAACCCTTTTCAGTATCGGTTAACCCTTTTAAGAAAATATGAATGAGGATCTAAGGACTCAATCATATAATTGATTGGAGAAAATATGAATGAAGAAAACCTTACCTCTTATTAATTTATACAAAGATATAATTCATGCATTAAAACAAGCCCTCTAGCTATCATCCAAATCTAGCATAAGGGTACACAACAATAACAATCTCTTACTTACACTAATGTTAATTTACATCACATGTACATCTAGTGCTACACCATTGCCAAAAATTAGATACCCATCTTCTCAAGATGCCGATTTAGTTGTGACTTAGTCATAACCTTGATGGGTGAGTCAGGTATATTATCCACTGAATCTATTCTTTGTAGTTGCACATCCCCACGTGCTATAATCTCTCGAATCAAATGAAATTGGTGTTTAATGTGTTTAGACTTCTCATGAGACCTAGGTTTCTTCACTTACACGATAGCTCCATTATTGTCACAATATAAATGTATTGGTGACAAAATGGCTAGAACCATATCAACCTTCGAAAGAAACTTCCAGATCCAAACAGCTTTCTTAGCAACATCACATGCCGGAACATACTCAGCTGCAGTGGTTGAATTGCTGTGATTGCTTGTTTGGAACTCTTTCAACTCACAACACCACCATTCAATAGATATACAAAACCAAACGTTGATTTACGATCATCAACATTTGATTGAAAATCTGAATCAGTGAATCTGTCTACATGGAAATTACCCCCTCCATAAATCAGTACCATATCTTTAATCATTTGCAAGTACTTCAGAATATGCTTCACTATGATCCAGTGACTCTCACCAGGTTCGGATTGATATCTGTAATACCTCGAGAGCCCAGAGAAGTTCGTATATATCGAGGATAGTGTAAGAAATGAAACAACACTAGCTGGATACCTTTTGGGCTGAATGTAGGCAAGGAACTCCAGGGTTAAGCATGCTTGAGCTGGGAGCAGTTCAAGGATGGGTGACCCCCTGGGAAGTTCGCGTAGGCCCATCAGGGTAAGTTGATCTGGTCCTTCCTATCGCTTGATGCGGGATGTTACAGGTGGTATCAGAGCCGACCCTTGGAGAAGGCAGTCCGACGAGGGCGGGGAATGGCGCCGAGGGGCGAGGCCTGATCGAGGAGCGGCTCCTGGAAGGCTTCTAGGATGGTAGCCTCCAAAAGGGAGAAGGTCTGGGACCAGTTGTAAGGTAGCATGACGAGGACGTCATGTGCTTAAGGGGGGGAGAATGTAATACCCCGAGAACCCAGAGAAATTAGTATATATCGAGGATAGTGTAAGAAAGGAAACAACACCAGCTAGATACCTTTTGAGCTGAATGTAGGCAAGGAACTCCGGGGCTAAGCGTGCTTGAGCTGAGAGCAGTTCAAGGATGGGTGACCCCTTGGGAAGTTCGCGTAGGCCCATCAGGGTAAGTTGTTCCGGTCCTTCCTATCACTTGATGCGAGATGTTACAATATCAGCTTACAACACTTATAGCGTATGCAATATTCGGCCTCGTACATATCATCGTATACATAAGGCTGCCAACCGCCGAAGCTTAAGGTATCTTACTCATACGATCCCTCTCTTCAGGAGTATTTAGGGCTAAGAAAAACATTAGTTTAGCCAATTAAATTGAACCGAACCGGTCGGTTTGATTCGGTTATTAGTGGTGGGGGGTTCGGGTTCAGTTAGTGTTAGGAAAATGTTTTGGGTAATCAGTTCAGTTTGATTATTTGGGCAAAAATACCCGAAAAACCGAACCAACTCGAGCTACCCAATAGGCCTCAAGAAAACCCACCTTGACTCGTGCGTGTTGTTACCCCCCCATCCCATTCTATCCATTCATTTCTTCTTCCTTCTTACGCATCACTCACTCTCACCCGATACCGATAGCCCACTCAAGCTGAGAGAGACCGCCTCACCCATCGTCAACCTTCACCTCGCCCTTGCCATCGGAGCCACTGAACACCTTCGTCGTCATCGGCTTCTCCCCCACCCAACACCCATCTAGCCCCCCCTCACTTGTCATCAAAGCATCAACCCTAGGTCCCTAGCCTTAGGTCATTTGCGGCTAACCCTCAGCTCACCATCCGGCCATCGTTGTCAGACCCAAACGCCTTCAACTTCAAGGCTTCAAGCCTCTTTACCGTCGGCTTCTTCAATCTTCCCCACCCAACAATCAGCCCCTCTGGCCCATACACCCAACCCGATAGCCCGATACAATGATACCCAGCCGCCCCCTCGATTATCGAAGCATCGACCCTAGCCCTAGGTCACCGACTAACCCTCACCTCGCTGTCGCCCTCGCTGTCAGACCCAAACACCTTCACCTGATAGTCTGAGACCCAACCCACCCCCCCACCCTGTCGAACATGACAAAAAACCTAAAGCCTATTTCAATGATTTCACCCTCCTCAGTCCTCACCTTCTCACCATCAACGTCAAGGACTCAAGGCGTCAACAATCTAGTTGGTTTCGGGCTTTCGGTAACTTATGAGTGAACAATCTTGCTGGTATCGCTGTCATCAATTTGAGAAAGTAAACGATTTCAACAACTTAATCATCATGTGGTTTTGATTGTAATGTCTAATCTGGTTGGTTCCTCTTGCTGTTTGTTTACTCTTTCGATGCTTTGACTTGGATTTGCAAATTCGTTGTTTCTGTTTTGTGTTTTATGTTTTGATTTCATCATTTCAGATATGATTTTGTTTTGTGATTTGTTGTTTGTTTAACCTATAGATACATTCCATGTAATGTTCCTATTGTTTTTCTTCTATTTCTTGCAATTAGAACAAAAAAACCCAAAAAAGGGAAAACATGACCGGGTATTGCTATTTTTAAGCATTGTTCTTCAGTTGTGACTATGACGCTACGTTTTGCTTTTCTAATATTATTGATTGTAATATAACAGGACACTATGATTTGTTTTTCTACAAGTTTGATTGGCAAACTGTAGTTTTTTAAAATGAAATTAAAGGCTGAAAGAGAATGTTACTTAGATTATCATATATGTTTTATTTATGATTGTGTTGTGTTTATTGTTATGTTTTGTTTAAATTAGATTTGGATTTAAGACAAATTTGTTAGGTTTAACGACGACTTAGATGCCCTTTCCAACTATGTGTCATCACTCTTTAAATACAAATTAATTACTTCCAATTTTATTAAATTTAGATGGCTAGAGAAGAAGACATCGGTCACACAACAAACATCCCTATGAATGATGATGATAGTTCAAGGCCTACAACAACAGTATCATCAAGCCAAACTTAAGATGATAGAGGTGCAACATCACTAGGAAAGCCTAAGAGAAAAGCAATAAGATCTAGGTCAGATGTATGGGATCACTTCACCAAATTTGTAAATGATGAGGGTCAGATTAAAGGAAAATACAACTATTGTTCTAGGGAGTTCAATTGTGATAAAAAAAAATGGGACAACAGCTTCAAGGAATCATATGGGAACTTGTAAGAAACACCCTCATGCTATAGAATCTCGTCAAATGGAATTACATTTGCAATCATCTACAACGGGGGGTGAGAGAGATGGTGGTGATAGTATTAGTGCAGTAGTGAATTGGAAATTTGAACAAGTGCTCGCAAGAAAAGCTTTAGGTCTTATGCTAATAGTAGATGAGTGGCCTTTCAAGTTTGTTGAGCTTGAGGGGTTTCGACTCTTCGTGAATGTTATTTGTCCAGAAATTTGGTTTCTTTCACGTTGGACTATGGCTCGTGATAATTTTGAGTTATTCAATGAAGAGAGGTTGAACATGATGAATGAGTTAAAAAATTCTTGTCAAAGAGTCTGCTTAACCACTGACACATGGACCTCCATTCAAAGGATGAATTATACATGCTTGACGGCACACTATATTAACAATACTTGGACGTTAAAGAAAAAAATCATAAACTTTTGTCCAATAAGTACTCATAAGGGTGATGCCATTGCTATGGCAATTGAGAGATGTCTGATGGGATGGAAACTCGATAGAATTTTTACTTTGATAATGGATAATTCTAATTCAAATGATGTTGTGGGTAATTTCAAGAAAAAAATGGCAAAATGGGATGCTAGCATTATGAATGGACAATATTTGCATATGAGGTGTGTGGCTCACATAATAAATCTAGTTGTACAACATGGGTTGAAATATCTAAATGATTCAATAACAATGTGCTGAACAATGTGCTGAACTAGAAAAAATTGAATATAAGGGCTTGTTATCATTGGATGTTGCAACTAGATGGAATTCCACCTACCTGATGTTAGAAATGGCTCAAAATTTTGAGAGGGCTTTTGAAATATTTGATGAGGAAGATCCTTGTTTTCAGCTTGATCTTAGTATAAGTAATTGGAATAATGATTTGCATCAAGTTATTACTATAGATGGGAGACCCAAGGCAGAAGATTGAACAAAGGTCAGAATGTTTGTCAAAGTGTTGAAACATTTTTATGAGCTAACTTTGCGAGTATCGGGTAACAAATATGTCACCTCCAACACATTTTTCCATGAGCTTAGTAAAATGCATTGTCTCTTACAAGGGTGGCTGGAGAGTAACGAATTTGAAATGGTGGAAATGGCAGTAAAAATGAAGGAAAATTTTGATAAATATTGGGGGGATCCACACAAAACAAATCACCTAATTTACATTGTTGTGGTGCTTGATCCTAGGTACAAGTTAGAGTATATGGAATATGTACTAAAACATATGTATTTGGGTGAGAGAGGTATAGGTGTAGTTTTGTTGTTAAAAAATGACCTACAAGCTATGTACGAGGAATATAAGAAAAAGTTAGGACCTCAAGGTGATGCTGGAGAGTCATCTGGAGTGTCTACTCCAATTGTTGTGGCGGATGATAAGGACGACTCAGAAAACCCATTTTTTTCTCACTTCATAAAGGACAAGTGTAGCACTGGTAGTGGTTCTATAAATGTGCCTTCAAAATTGGATAAGCATTTCAGTGAAGTGTGAGAACCTCCAAGTAAAGACTTTAACATCTTGAAATGGTGGAAAGCAAATTATAATGGGTTTCCTATTCTATCTTTTATAGCTCGGGATGTATTGGCAATTCTAGTTTCTACTGTTGCATCTGAATCTGCATTCGGCACTAAGGGTCAAGTACTTGATCCATTTAGGAGTTTTCTATCTTCTAAATTTGTTGAAAGTTTTATTTGTACGCAAGATTGGCTTCGGTCGTCTACCATGCCAATGAGTGTTGAAGAAGATTTGGATCATGTTAAACAACTTGAAGAAGGTAAACTAAGTTGAATTTTACTCTTTTTTTAAATTTACTTAAATTTTAGTTCAATACTTTGAAATTAACTAATTCATCTTGCGTATTGATTTTAGAATTGACAAAGATTCCCTTAGACAACAGTAGTAGCACGACTTCCAAATCCAATATGGAAATATAGATTTTTGAAGATCTCGTGCATTTGTAAGTAATAAGTATTTATAATTTTTTACTATCTAGTTTATGTTTTCAATTATTGTTTATATTATTTTTCATTTTGGTCTGAATTATTGGATTGGATTCTTATTTCAGCAGCACTATATCTTGGCGATGAGCTTCCAGTTTCAGACTTCAGTACTATATCTTTGCATTGTGGTCAGAATGTCTGGTTTGGATTCTTGTTTGACACTATATCTTTTATTTTTGTATTGCTTTAACTATGAGTGAATGCATATTGATATTTCAGCTGAATTATGTAGCTGTGCAGTGAATGAATGAATGCATGGTGATGTTTTTGTTGTACTTGAGTGAATGAATGAATGCATGGTGATGTTTTTGTTGTACTTGAGTGAATGAATGAATGCATGGTGATGTTTTTGTTATACTGGAGTGAATGAATGAATGAATGCGGTACTGAATTGTTAATTTGTTTTGTTGTGCAGCTTTAACTATGAGTGAATGCATGGTGATGTTTTTGTTGGTGTTATCTTTATTTGCTGGAATTTTCGTTCATGAATTGGTGTTAGCCTTTGTTGGTCTTAATTTGCTGGAATTTTCCTTCATGAATCATTATCAGGTGAATGTTTTTTCTAGAGTGTTATAATGTGAAACTAACTATTGAATATTTATGGAGTGTGTCACGCGGATAATATATGAATCTGCTCCTATGTATTTGTTATTAGTTTTGTTGTGCAGCTCCTATGTATGAATCACGCGGACACCTTTGTTGGTGTTATTAGTTTTGTTATAATGAATCTGTTCCTATGTATTTGTTAGTATTTGTTAATCCAAATCTCATATTAGAAATATTTGTGTGTCATCTCCCAATCTATTACCACATTAGTGTCAGTGTATCACGCGGACAATTGATGTATTTAGTTCGGTTTTTGTATTGTTTCTTAGTTTAATCACTAGTTCGGTTAGTTTAAGTCAAAATTGGTTAATTCGGTTCAGTTTACGGTTGGGTTAGTTAAAACTCAAAATCGTTTAATTTGGTTTTGGTTATTTCGATTAGTGTATTTAGGTGGTTTGGCAAAACAGGGCAGTTTGGTTAGGTTAGAACCGAATGCACACCCCTATCACAAGTATTGTGAAAAGATTTCTCAAGAGAAAAATATAGAATATTACAATGAGAACAAGAAATTTCTCTTGAACAAAAGAGAGAAAAAGACTTTAAAAATGATACACTCTCTCATTTTTAAAGTCTCACAAAGATTGATATTGGATAGCACGAGAGATGAAGTATTTGAAAGTTCTTGAGTATTTGCAAGATGAGTTTAAGCTCTTTGTAAACTGTTGTAACCTTTTTCAGCATGCCTCTTATCCTATTTATAATTTTTTGTATTCAATGCTTGCTGACAGGTCAATTCACAAAAAGAATGCTGGTTTGTCTCACAACTACCATATTTTGTCTTTACACACTTCAATCAAATGGTTAGATGTTGATAAAATATGTGTATGATGTCTGAAGAGCATTAAATGAATTGAAAAAGCAAGACAAACTCATTAAATGCAAGGTAATGTCTATAATTTTTGAATTCTTACAGAAAATACTTGAGTATATTTTAGCATTACTTGACTAAGTTTGAACCTTACTTGATTAGATGTATTATGTAATCAATTGTTTTTTAAGCCACAGAAAGGTGTATTATTCACTCGATTACATAGCTAAATTTACTTGATTACTTATAATCTTTACTCGATTACAAAGATTATTACTCGATTAACTATTAAGTCTAAAGACTTAGTCAGATTTTAAACTATATTTACTTGATTACCCAAGAAATTCACTTAAGTACAAAAACAAGAATACTCAATTAATAAACATACTTTACTTGAGTAACAAAATGCCCAGATGAAGGGAATCACGTTAATGACAGTACAGGTAAATATAAAATTTTTATTATGTATTAAATAACACGCAACAGAATATAATATACACGTCATACGCTAGTTTGGGTATTAAAGTAACATGCATATTCAACAATTATACATAACTAAATGCATACCTGCTGCCCGATGTAAGGATAGAGTATAGAAACGATTTATGTGCTGAGAATGAATCCATCTCAAGATGTGATGGTCCTAGTCAGTCCACACCTAATATCTCGAATGGTACCGTTCCGATCACCTATTCTCATGCTAGATACAGAGGTTTCACGTATAACTAGTGCTTGTGTCTCAAAATTATACACGTGACCTTCACACGTATAATTTATGGTAGGAGAAGAAATTATAGAGCAAGAAGAGGAAGAAGAAAGAAGAAGAGGAAGCAGTATGGATGCAAAGGGAGAGAGAGAGAGAGAGAGAGAAAGAAGAAGCCCTGCCTCTGCTAATTAATCAACCCCCATCCCCTTTTCCAATTCCAATAAATTCTCATGCTCACAACTCTCCCCCACCTCCAATAATTTCTCTATAACCATCAAGAGATTACTATTTAATTTTATTATGCACTATTTTCTATGCACTATACATTATTAGAAGGGGGCCAAGGGTCAACTTTTAACCAATTAATTCCTGAGACATTATGGGCACACGATGGAGATACCAAACACGACATTATATGATATGCGACTTTCTAGGTTCACTACCCGCTACCAATTAGATAACACTGAAACCCTTTTTGGTATCAGTCAGTCCTTTGACCTATCACCAAAACTTCTGCAAATCCTGACGATGTTTCAAGAGTTCTCAAATAGCCCCTAGTAGCGATTCAAGACAATATAAGTGCCAATGAAGTCTTATTTCAAGTGAACCTATTACAGTTGATAATTACTGTGTGTTATAATCTGTCCATTACCTAATATCTTGATTAAGCGAGAGTCATGGAGTAACAAAATCACAAACTCAGTAACTATGTGTTAGACTTCATTAATGTGACCAGATGATGTAACGACCCGTTAGGGGGCCTAAGCATTTTCGAGAATTTTATTTTGGGCTCAAATTTTTTTTTTTCTTTAGTTAATTGAAGAATGACAATATTTTTTTTATGGAATAAAGTGTAAGTGGAAATAAGAATTTAGGTGCCCATTCAAATGGGATTTAAAAATGTGGGGAAAGTTCAAATGAATTGAGCCATTGAGATGTGTTAGAATTGTAATTGTGAATGAAGGGGATTGGGCTTTAGAATTGAGTTAGACCCAAGTGCAAAATTGATACAAATAAGTGAAAGTTGGAACAAGAACCGTTGCCTTAATTTAGTTGAGCCTAGTTTAATTGAGATAGATTAATGGATTGGCTTAAGCCCATTTACAATTAATGATTGAAATTTAATATGAAATTAAAATAAAATGTAAAATGTCTAAAATGGGTTAATGAATGGATATGCATGGTAAAAAGGTAAGGGCAAGTGTGTAATTCCAATTGGGTTGAATAAAGAATATGGGAAAAGAAAAAGAGGAAATGCCAAATGTCAATACTACCCTTGGTCTTCCTTTGACCATTGTTAGAAGAGAAGGGTAGTCAAGTCTTTTCCACCAATTTGTAGGTGCAAACTGTCGCATTTCCCTCTTCATGCTCCATTTGCAACTACAAACCCCCTGTACTCTTTCTACGCATGATCCTTTCCTTCTTCAACTTTCTTCCATATATTTCTCCTTCCCCTCAAACTTCGCATCTCTGTGTCTTTGTCTTGGCTGATAGGAGTTTCAGGAAGAAAGGGGATTCTTGTATATCGCAAAGTCATTAGGCAAGTTCACCTCTCATCTCTTGATTTCACTTCGTGCAAACATCTCATTATCCCTTGGTTCATGCTTACTTGTGCATCTGTATATATATAACATCTTCTACTCTATCAAGTCCTTCTCTATTTGAGTACGCCTGTATATGTATATATTTTGTATACAATAAACGTCAATCTATGAGTCTCTTTGTTGTCTCAAAAGGGTGGCTTATTCACCCCCAAATTATTCATTGAATGACATCTTATTGGTAGAAGAAGATACAAAGCTTTGGTTGCTTTTGTGTCTACGTAAGTTACTTCAGTGATCATATCTGAATGCTTAGAAACCTCTTATTCAAATACAAGACATAAGGCCTCTAACATATCAGAATTCCAAGCCTCATATTCAAATATATCAACCAAAAGAAAGCCTATTTATGCAAGACTCCAATCCGAATGAAAGGGGCTTTTAATGAAAAATGCATATTCTAGATAGATTTGACACCCTTTTGAATTTGAGGAATAACTCTCTCGTCTGAGCCCTGATTAAGGTGATTGAAGATTCTATAGAACAATAAGAGAAAGATCTACAACTTTCATGTTTTGAGTTTTGAGAGATTCAGATTGTATCATGGTCAAAATCAGGCTTTAATGGGATAACCAAACACTGGAAACTGACTAATCCGAATCACTCACTCCCGAATCTAAATCGCTCTCTTCCCATCCGAATCACTCTCACCAAAAATTCAAGAAGTCATCCGAATGAGCTTCTGTAGCATCTGAATGACCTTTCCACCACTTTCCTCCTATCCAAATGTTCCTATGCTCCATTCGAATGCAATACCATAGCAACTAACCATGCTTCATTCTTTTAGGTATATCTCCTTGTGATGATATCCGATTTAAGATCTGTTTACTGAGTTGGAAACTAGACTTCATAGGATTCGATTTGATATATTATTCGAATAATTTGGTTACGTTTTGAACCTATAACAACTCGATTAATTTATGCTAAGAAATTCGTAGTTTACTATTTTTGTGTATTCTGACCACCTGGTGTTCTTTGGCCTATAACTTTCTGTTCACATCTTCGAATTGATATCTGTTTATTGGGATATAAACTAGACATCCTAGGATTCATTTTGATATATTACTTATGATATTTGGCTTTATATTGAGTCCATAATAGCCCTGTCAATCTTAGCCAAAAATTTGGAACTTTCTACTTGAATCACCTATATATACATATACACATGCCCGATTTGAACTGCCTCTTGAGTGATCCGAACCACACTCCCACATGTTCATATGTCTATTCAAATGCCCCATGATTAATTCGAATAACCCTCACTTAAATACTCAAGCCATTCACATCCCCTATATCGTATTCGAATCATATGTATATAAACCCAATAGTTTCATTCAAATAAACCCCCCATGATTCGGATAGCTTATATGTATATGTATATACATACCCCTCATTCGAATAAACCACCTTGATTTGAATAGCCCCTGTATATCTATATACCTCGTTATTCGAACAGCCCTATATATTTTTACTTATGCCTGATTCGAATGCCCTTGGAATGATTCGAATCACCCACATAATCTCATATGACTCATTCGAATGACCCTCCTCGCTGATTCGAATCACATATATATATATATATACAAAATCAATCCATTCAAATGCCCCTTGTACCATTGGAATCACCCCCAGCTATACTTGACTAATTCGAATAGCCTTATATATATATACACACACCCCATGACTGATTCAAATAGCCCTTGCTTATATGCTTATTCACCATTCAAATGGCCCTGCTTAATTTTTCCAAAAACATACATCAATGTCAATTCAGCATAATTATTGAATGAATTTAAAGGATTATATGATTGGAAAAATAACATATTAAGTCTCTAATATTCCTCAAATGGTGAATCCAGATTTAACCTTAAATAACATCTCCTAAAATTATTTTTGTGTTATAATTTACATCTTAAATGTGGTAAATGTTATGAAGTAAGATATATTAAATTTATCTGATGATGGTAAAATACACGGTATGGGTAAATGTCGTTGAAAGTATGAATATTGAGGAAACGAGAATTTAAATGCATGTGGTTGGCAAATGCATACATGATGTATACATGTACATGTCATATATATATATATATATTGTGCACTTACAATTTTACGCGGAGGGAAAAGAATACCCTAGAACACCTGGCACAAGACGAGGGGGCCATAACCCAGCAGGTTGGCTCCATATTTATTAGTAAGATTATATTGAAATGATGCACTTTTGCATGTGTTGATTAATGGCTTGAGAGCCTGCGAGATTTGATATTGACATTGAAATGATGCACTTTTTCATGTGTTGATTGATGGCTTGCAAGCCAGTGAGATTTGATACTGACATTTAAATTTTAATGCACAATTGCATAATGGTACATGGTGGCATGATATATTTAAATTTGAACTGATAAATTCATAAACGATGAATCTTGTACATAACTATTGAGTCCTTGATTACTCTTTTTGGTGTCACCATATTCTTAGATCCTATACATTATTCATTGTTTCTCGAATAGTTAAAGGAAAGACTGTTATTGGGGGTGAGTCCAATAGGGCTAAGGTGTAACACCCGAGATTCTTGTTTCTTTTCTTTCTCAATTCAAATATGTAATATCCAAGAACCTTAAATTGTGATATGTACCAAGGATCTTTGAGTTTAGATATATGATAAAATGAGAACTTTACAAGGGGTTGCAAAAGACCTAAGACAAAAATTTAGTTTTTGAACCAGTGGCAAAATTGTAATTACTAAGCCCGGGTGATAGTGAAATTTTTGGAAAAACTCGGGCACAAGTGTAATATTGGTAAACTAGCTAAAATATCAACCAAAAATAATAGGGATTAGCTAATCAACGCCCTCCAAGTGTCCTTGTGAGGTGGAAGCACTCTATTGGATGTTTAAAGATAAGATCAATGATGACGTGGCACAAATCTATTGGTTCGGATTTCAAATAAGTCTTAAATTCTACTTTGGATTCCAAAGCTTATTTAAATGTAGCGTAAGACACATGTCAAGATTTGATTTGGGCACATGGAAAGGTTTCATTGGCCACACATGGAAGTAATGATTATAGGACACATGGCACCATTTGGAGAAAACACATGGAAGTAATGATTATGGGACACATGGCATTATTTCAATGGAAGCACATGGATAAGTCTTCTCCAAGCCTTTACTTAACCTCTAAGTTTGGGAAACATGTCACCATTTGGGTGGTAACACATGGAAGTAATGATGAATCCCTAATAATTAAGGCGACACATGGCATGCTATGATTTGATGGATAATTCTATAAATAGGCTTGAAATCTAACATTCCAAGCCATTTCAAGATTTGTGAGCCGAATCCATGCCACTTTGAGAGCACTTTTAGAGAGAAATAAGGTCTTGAATTTGAGGAGGAAGTTCTTCAAAAGGAAGGACAGAAAGTCGATGGAAAACAAGAGAGAAAACGAAGAAGAGGCAAAGGCTTGACAGAAAATGGACAGCTGCAAAGATCGGCTACAACAGTCCACAAATCAGAAAGGTAAGTATGATTTATTTCCATATTCATATATAGGATTGAAATAGGAGTCTTTAGGTTCAAATGGAAGTCATTTTGGAGTTAAAATGAGGGAGATACGGCGAAAATACGAAAGGGTGTCAAATCTGCCTCTAAGGCATAAAAATAGGCACTGCCTCTCCTTGGGGCTCGTGGAGGTGCGTGGAAGTCTGTTTTCCCATGATATTTCACATATCAACCCCTTATTCAATTACCTACAATACTTTATAAGATCATTTGAGGTTTAGTTCACGAAAATACATATTGTGTATGCAGAAAAGCAACCCGATAAGGTGCGAAGCCTTAAATATTCGAATATCATCCAACCAAGTTGAGGTAAGTACACTACGAACTATTTATGATGTTTAAGTATGCCCATGAATTATGTGATGCAGTCCCTTATGATATGTTATGTTCACGCAAGTTTCAGGACTAGAGCTCGGTAGCGCTACGCACGAGGGTTCGTGCCCTCGTAGTTGGTGGAACCTCTCGTGTCTCCATATGATATGATATGTTATGTTATGTCATGACTTGTTTAAATACATATAATAGTTCTCTTGTACTTACTGAGACTCGCAAGAATCTCATCCCATATTTTTCCCCCAGGTGATAGCGAATGAGGAGACTGGAGGACGGACGTGGACCGTGGTGGGTCTTTAAAAATAGATTTTCATAAAACTAGAATCTATCTTTCTTTCCTTTATCCAAACAAGTTTTTGAATTTAAAATCTAAATGTTATGAGAGAGCTTGTTCTAAAGACTATTTTGTGGTTTATGTTATGTTTTTTGTCTTGACAAATTCAGATATTTGTATCGTTCTTTATGAATGAAAAACCCCGCTTTCTTTGATTTTAAATTCTAATTTTGTAATCAATTGAGGCCATGAGAATATAAGGATGTTATTTTGGAATTTTCTTTTAAGATTCTCAAGCAAAGTTTTAAACCTCTTATATTCCTAATATTTGAAAGATATAGATATATATATATGTACCTATACTTCTTATTCTTCAAAAGTATAAGAGTTATTTTTATCACATAAATATGTATATGTGTATATATATCAAAGGAAAAAAAAATGTATTTAGAAATATGACTGCCTGCCCTACGCTTTTATATTCATGCAAGTTAAGGGTGTCACATAGTGGTATCAAAGCGGGTTTACTTTCCTGTAGACTCAAATTATTTCAAAGGAAAAATTTTAGTTTTGGAAGGATTTGTAAGGAAATTACTTTCATGAAAACCACCACGTCCCGCCCAAGCTTCCAATCTCCAGGTAAGTTATAAGAATTGCTATGCTTATGAATACCATGTTTATACCTCATAGATTATTCTCATGAAAGTCTCATTCCTTATGATTACATCGCTATTCTCTCAAGCTATGACTATGAGCATATGTTGATGTATGTAAGCACATGCTTGACCATGTGATCATGATGATATTTGTTTACGCATGCACAAGTATGACCATGTTGATATTATGTTAGGACCAATATGAGGAATGTATGATTTTTGGGGATGAACAAATGATGAATGTGTTTTAGTAGAATAGGTGTTCTAAATAGAAAGTATGGTTAGACCATGTGGTCCCCTCCATGTTTTGAAGCTCTATTGATAAATGTTTGTCATGTACATGATTAAATCAGTACAATGCAAATTCATAGCCATTAAGTAAGTGCTCTTCATTAGGGACCTTACAATTAGGCACTGATTTAGTATTTTATATAGGATATGGCGGCTCGGGGTAGAAGCAGTAGGGGGAGATAATCACAACCTGCAGCTAACGAAAGCAATGATCTTGATAATCAACTTATGCAGCTCATTGATGCCCTTCGTAACGTGGTGCCTCGAGCTACACCCCCTCCTGAAAATCCAGAAAGCAATGTGGCATTAGTAGAACAATTCAGAAAGTTGCAGCCTCCAACTTTTGAGGGTGATTTAGACCCTCTTGTGGCTAAAGATTGGATATCCTCAATTGAGCGGATTTTCAATCTCATTAATTGTCCAGATGCTAGGAAAGTGGTATGCGCCACATTCATGTTACAGCATGGGGCAAGGCATTGGTGGGATTCCACTGCTAGATCCTGACCACAAGGACATATGTGGACCTGGGAGGAATTCAAGGAACTCTTTCTTAAAAAGTATTACCCTGCCAACATCCGTAATCAAAAGGAAGCGGAATTCCTTGTGCTGAAGCAGGGTAGCATGACCTTAGTTGAATATGAAAGAAAAACGAGCGAGGTGGTTTGAACAAGGCCTGAGGGATGATCTACGACAGGTGGTCGTAACCTTCGAGTTGGGCACATATCATGAAGTGCTAGCTAAGGCCCAGCTAGCCAACTTTAAGGAAGGCTCCAGTAGCAATAGTAAGCCGCCACAGTCAGGGCCATCAGAAAAGCGTAAATGGGAAGACAAGGGCAAAGGGAAGCAACACTTTACAAAGAAGAATCGAGGGGGACCAACACTAAGCAATTTCCAACAGTACCCAATGTGTGGGAAGTGTCAAAGGCGTCATTTTGGAACATGCCTGATCAGAACAGGTGTTTGCTACAATTGTGGCGAAACAGGACACGGGGTTAAATTTTATCCCAAGAAGCAGCAGCAACAACCATATCATCAAAAGCCAAGAAATCCCCCTAAGGCTCAAGCTAAAGTGTATGCACTCTCAGGTCAAGAGAAGGATCAAGATCCTCATGTGTTGGCCAGTAATGTCCTCATCTCTAGAAGGTCTACTTATACCTTATTTGATTCAGGTTCCACTCATTCTTTCATATCTTTAAATTTTGCAAGTAAACTCGGCACATATGTGGAACATGTAAGCACTTCCTTAGAGATAGTTATGCCCTCAGGGGGAACAGTAAGCACAAATCATATAGTAGAAATAGTTAATGTAGAGATTGGTGGGCAGCCTCTAGAAGCAACCCTATATGTCTTAAATATGAAGGAGTTTGATGTGATTTTGGGTATGGACTGGCTTTCCAAATATCATGCGACCATATTGTGCTCTGAGAGGGAAATAGTTTGTAAGAGTACTGAAGGGCTAGAACTTCACCATTCTGTGGTAGAAATGAAACACCCCCTTGTGTCATTTCGACAATAAATGCTGAAAAGCTACTATGGTCGGAAGGTTGTATTGGATTCTTAATGTCAGTTGTAGTGAAGGAAGGTGACGAATTGGCAGTGAATGATGTTAAAGTAGTCAAGGATTTCCCAGAAGTATTCCCTGATGATATGATCGAAATGCCACCAGAACGGGAAGTAGAGTTCACGATTGATCTAGTTCCTGCTTCTGCACCAATTTCTAAAGCTCCTTATAGGATGGCACCAAGGGAGTTACAAGAGTTGAAAACTCAATTAGAAGAGTTATTAAGGAAAGGTTTCATCCGACCTAGTGTGTCTCCATGGGGAGCACCCGTATTGTTCGTCAAAAAGAAAGACGGATCAATGAGGATGTGCATTGATTACCGAGAACTGAATAAAGTCACCATTAAGAACAAGTATCCTCTTCCTAGAATCGAGGACTTGTTTGATCAATTACATGGTGCACGAGTGTTTTCAAGATCGATCTAAGGTCAGGATACCATCAACTGAGGATCAAAGCTGATGATATTCCAAAGACAGCTTTCAGAACACGGTACGACCACTATGAGTTTTTGGTCATGCCATTTGGTTTAACTAATGCACCAGGAGTTTTCATGGATCTGATGAATCAAATTTTCTATGAGTACTTGGATCAGTTTGTTATTATTTTTATTGATGATATCTTGGTGTATAAGCAAAGCGAAGAAGAGCGTGAGAAACACTTAAGAGTGGTGTTAGGAATTTTAAAGGAAAAGAAGCTATTCGCAAAATTTAAGAAATGTGAATTTTGGTTGGAACGGGTTGTATTTCTTGGGCATGTGGTAACAGCTCAAGGAATAGAAGTGGACCCCAGCAAGGTAGAAGCAGTGTTGAATTGGTCAAGACCAACTAATGTAAGTGAAGTACGCAGCTTCTTAGGGTTAGCTAGGTACTATAGAAGATTCATCGAAGGGTTCTCTAAACTGGCAGGACCCCTAACTCAGCTCACTTGTAAAGGCATTAAGTTTGAATGGACAGAGAAGTGTGAATCTAGTTTTGAGGAATTAAAGAGGAGGCTAGTCAATGCACTAGTATTAACTATTCCTGAAGGATCCGAAGGTTTTGTCATCTATAGTGATGCATCCAAACAGGGAATTGGGTGTGTATTGATGCAAAAAGGTAAGGTAGTTGCTTATGCGTCAAGGCAGTTGAAACCTTATGAGCAAAACTATCCTACACACGACCTGGAACTTGCTGCAGTTGTGCATTCTTTAAAGATTTGGAGACACTGCCTATATGGAGGTAAATGTGATATCTATACAGATCATAAGAGTCTTTTACATTTTTACGCAAAAAGAGTTGAATATGAGACAAAGAAGATGGCTAGAATTGGTGAATGACTATGATTGCAAAATTCATTACCACCCGGGTAAGGCAAATGTGGTAGCTGATGCCTTGAGTAGAAAGAAAATGGACCAAGTAGCGGCCTTGACAACACAAAAACCTTTATGGAAAGAATTTGAGAAGTTAAGCCTCGAGATAGTTGCTGAACCATCTAGTTCTAATGCTCAAATGGCAGTTCTATCCGTCCATCCAACCCTCCGTGATCGAATTAAGTGCCACCAGAAGGGAGATCAATATTTTGAGTATGTCAAAGCTGAAATTGATACAGAAAAGCGAAAGGATTTCACAGTAGCTGATGACAATACACTTTATTACCAAGGGCGCCTTTGTGTGCCAAATTTTGAGGAACTAAAGCAAGAAATTCTAGAGGAAGCCCACTCCACTCCCTACTCGGTACATCCAGGAAGTACAAAGATGTATCGTGATTTAAAAGCAATCTTTTGGTGGAGAAATATGAAGGAGGACATAGCTAAATTTGTTGAGAAGTGTCTGGTATGTCAGCAAGTGAAAGCTGAGCACCAACAACCGTCAGGGTTGCTGCAATCACTAGAGGTTCCAGAGTGGAAATGGGAACATGTGACAATGGATTTTGTTGTAGGTTTCCCGAGATCAGTAACAGGCCATGAGGCTATTTGGGTGATCGTGGATCGACTTACCAAATCTGCACATTTCTTACCCGTTCGAATGACATTTACAATGGACCAATTTGCACGACTGTATGTCAAGGAAATAGTAAGATTTCATGGTGTTCCAGTATCTATTGTATCCGATAGGGACCCTAGATTTACATCGAACTTTTGGAAGAGCTTACACCGTGCCATGGGCACCAAATTGAGTTTTAGTACAGCTTTCCATCCTCAAACAGATGGACAATCTGAAAGAACAATTCAGACTTTAGAGGATATGCTTCGAAGTTGTGCTCTAGAGTTTGGTGGTCAATGGGAAAGGCATTTACCATTAATTGAATTCGCGTACAATAATAGTTATCATGCATCTATTGGCATGGCACCCTATGAGGCATTATATGGAAGGAAGTGCAGATCACCTATTCATTGGAATGAAATTGGTGAGCGAAAGATACTGGGTCCAGAGATTGTGGAGCAAACAGTTCAGGCCATCGAAAGAATCAAGATTAGTATGAAAAAGGGCTCAAGATAGACAAAAAAGCTATGCAAATAAAAGAAGAAAGGATCTGGAGTTTACCATAGGTGATAAGGTATTCCTAAAGATTATGTCCATAAAAGGAGTCCTACGGTTTGGGAAGAAAGGGAAGCTCAGACCTCGGTATATAGGTCCATTTGAGATCTTAAAGCGGGTTGGGAATGTTGCTTACCAGCTGGCCTTACCACCAAAACTTTCAGCAGTACATGATGTTTTCCACATATCAATGCTTAGAAAGTATGTCCCTGAGCCAGCTCACATAATCAAACATCAACCATTGGATATCCAGCAAGATCTAAAATTTGAAGAGGCTCCAATACGCATTCTAGCTCAAGAAGTGCGGAAGCTTAGCAATAAAGAAATACCATTGGTCAAGGTATTATGGCAACATCATTCAGTTGACGAATCAACATGGGAGTGCGAAGATGAGATGCGATCCAAATACCCCCAACTGTTTAACAACCCCAATTGAAGGAAATTTCGAGGATAAATTTTATTTTAAAAGGGGAAAGATGTAACACCTGGGATTCTTGTTTCTTTTCTTTCTCAATTCAAATATGTAATATCCAAGAACCTTAAATTGTGATATGTACCAAGGATCTTTGAGTTTAGATATATGATGAAATGAGACTTTTACAAGGGGTTACAAAAGACCTAAGACAAAAATTTAGTTTTTGAACCAGTCGCAAAATCGTAATTACTAAGTCCGGGTGATAGTGAAATTTTTGGAAAAACTCGGGCACAAGTATAATATTGGTAAACTAGCCAAAATACCAACCAAAAATATCAGGGATTAGCCAATCAACGCCCTCCAAGTGTCCTTGTAAGGTGGAAGAACTCTATTGGATGTTTGAAGATAAGATCAATGATGACGTGGCACAAATCTATTGGTTCGGATTTCAAATAAGTCTTAAATTCTACTTTGGATTCCAAAGCTTATTTAAATGTAGCTTAAGACACATGTCAAGATTTGATTTGGGCACATGGAAAGGTTTCATTGGCCACACATGGAAGTAATGATTATAGGACACATGGCACCATTTAGAGAAAACACATGGAAGTAATGATTATGGGACACATGGCATTATTTCATTGGAAGCACATGGATAAGTCTTCTCCAAGCCTTTACTTAACCTCCAAGTTTGGGACACATGTCACCATTTGGGTGGTAACACATGGAAGTAATGATGAATCCCTAATAATTAAGGTGACACATGGCATGCTATGATTTGATGGATAATTCTATAAATAGGCTTGAAATCTAACCTTCCAAGCCATTTCAAGATTTGCGAGCCGAATCCATGCCACTTTGAGAGCACTTTTAGAGAGAAATAAGGTCTTGAATGTGAGGAGGAATTTCTGCAAAAGGAAGGACAGAAAGTCGATGGAAAACAAGAGAGAAAACGAAGAAGAGGCAAAGGCTTGACAGAAAATGGATAGCTGCAAAGGTCAGCTACAACAGTGCACAAATCATAAAGGCAAGTCTGATTTCTTTCCATATTCATATAGAGGATTGAAATAGGAGTCTGTAGGTTCAAACAGAAGTTTTTTTGGAGTTAACATGAGGGAGATACGGCGAAAATACGAAAGGGTGTCAAATCTGCCTCTAAGGCATAAAAATAGGCATCGCCTCTCCTTGGGGCGCGTGGAGGTGCGTGGAAGTCTGTTTTCCCATGATATTTCACATATCAGCCCCTTATTCAATTACCTACAATACTGTATAAGATAATTTGAGGTTTAGTTCACGAAAATACATATTTTGTATGCAGAAAAGCAACCCGATAAGGTGCGAAGCCTTAAATATTCGAATATCATCCAACCAAGTTGAGGTAAGTACACTATGAACTATTTATGATGTTAAGCATGCCCATGAATTATGTTATGTGGTCTCTTATGATATGTTATGTTCACGCAAATTTCAAGACCGGAGCTCGGTAGCGCTACGCACGAGGGTTCGTGCCCCCGTAGTTGGTGGAACCTCTCGTGTCTCCATATGATATGATATGTTATGTTATGTCATGACTTGTTTAAATACATATAATAGTTTTCTTATACTTACTGAGACTCGCAAGAATCTCATCCCATATTTTTCCCCCAGGTGATAGCGAATGAGGAGACTGGAGGACGGACGTGGACCGTGGTGGGTCTTTAAAAATTGATTTTCATAAACCTAGAATCTATCTTTCTTTCCTTTATCCAAACAAGTTTTTGAATTTAAAATCTAAATGTTATGAGAGAGCTTGTTCTAAAGACTATTTTGTGGTTTATGTTATGTTTTCTATCTTGACAAATTCAGATATTTGTATCGTTCCTTTATGAATGAAAAACCCCGCTTTCTTTGATTTTAAATTCTAATGTTGTAATCAATTGAGGCCATGAGAATATAAGGGTGTTATTTTGGAATTTTCATCTAAGATTCTCAAGCAAAGTTTTAAACCTCTTATATTCCTGATATTTGAAAGATATAGATATATATATATGTACCTATACTTCTTATTCTTCAAAAGTATAAGAGTTATTTTTATCACATAAATATGTATATGTGTATATATATCAAAGGAAAAAAAATGTATTTAGAAATATGACCGCCTGCCCTACGCTTTTATATTCATACAAGTTAAGGGTGTCACATAGGGACCAGGGATAGTGGTGTACGAAGGCACATCCTATCTTGAAGATCCTTAGTAGTATTTTGGAGAGGCTTATAAAGAAATAAGTTTTATTTTGTTAATTCACACTAGAGCCTCTTATTTATTTTGTACGACCTTCGAGCCTAAACTTATGAGGTATTGGAAATGTAACTGAATCTTACTTAAGTTTCTACTGCTAGTAATGAAATGAATTGTTTGTTTTAATATGGTATTGTTCTATATCATCACTGTGATTACCTCCTTTCGAATATTTTATGCTAGCGAGAATATTTGGGAGTGGACCCTTATAGATGACACCTCAGGAAACACTTTTCCTGACTTTCAATCTGCCTTAGCTAGAGACTGTCCCGTCACATCAATAGTAGATCACATAGGACATTCACTCCATCAAATACCGACGAGGGCAACAGATCCTATTCCCAACACCTGTCTCCATATACTAGCAATACGGAACCACATAGATGAACACTCCTACCTCCTAATTGGATGGTTCGACTCATTAGCAAATCCCACACACCAATACATACAACCATGCCGATTCAAGTCTAAGGATCAACACACAATCGCAACCTGATGACTCAACCAATATCCACCATGCCATGTGATCTATCATCGGCATCACATTTGGCTGATTGTTCTCCAACTAGGTTTACTAGCGACATCTCATGTCATATGTAGCGTAACACACCATCCTTTCATTAGTATCCCTATACCGAATGAGGTAGCAACCCCTATGCTAGTCCATACTTGATTAATCAGAGTCCTCATCCAAAGAATCTAAGAACTAGCAATAATGTAAAAAATTATGTTACCAAAGAATCCTGTCATACAGTCTCAACACCTTGAAAATAAGATTCTCACACAAAAAATCTAGAGACTCATTCATAAAATTGATTGGAGAAAATATAAATGAAGAAAACCTTGTCTTTTATTGATTTATACGAAGATATAATGAATATATAAAAATAAACCCGCCAGATGTCATCCAAATCTAGTATTAGGGCACACATTGGTAACATTCTCTTACTTGCGCTAATGCTAATTTAGTGCTACACCATCAACAAGGATTGGATACCCTTCTTCTTAAGATGCCGATACAACTGTGACTAAGTCATAGCCTTAGTGAGTGGGTCAACTACATTATCCATTGAATCTATTCTCTATGACTGCACGTCCTCACATGTTATAATCTCTTGAATTAAATGAAACTGGCGTTCATTGTGTTTGTAGTTCAGATTAGACTTCGGTTTTATCGCCTGTGTGATAGCTTCATTATTGTCACAATACAAAGGTACTAGTAACAGAATGTCTAGAACCACATCAACCTCTGAAAGAAACTTCTGGATCCAAATAGCTTCCTTAGCAGCATCACATCCTGCAACATACTCAGCTTCTATGGTTGAATCTGCTGTGATTACATGTTTGGAACTTTTCCAACTCACATCACTACCATTCAAGAGATATACAAAACCAAACATGATTTGTAATCATCAACATCCGACTGAAAATCCGAATTAGTTATCCATCCACATGGAAATCACTCTCTTTTTGAATTCAATATACTAAACCTCTTTAGCATCTTCTCTATGTACAAGCTCTGGGAGAGACCTATCAATTTCCTGACTCTATCTTTATAATGTCGAATCCCCAATATATATATATAGCATCTTCCAAATCTTTCATGGAGAATATTCAAGATAACTAGGCTTTCATAAACATCATCATGTCCACACTGTTACCCATAATTAAAATATCATCCAAATACAAGACTAGGAACACAATGTTACTCCCACTAGCCTTCTTATATACACATGATTCATCCGAATTTCTCAAGAAACCAAACCCTTTGATCTCAAGATCAAAGCGGGTGTTCCAACTCCTCGATGCTTACTTCATACCATATATTGATCTCTTTAGTAAACACACCTAACATGGATCTGCAGATTCAAATCCACTCAATTATTCCATATAGATCTCTTCTTTAAGAAATTCATTCAGAAAAGTTGTCTTAATGTCCATCTACCAGATCTCATAGTCATAGTAAGCATCTATAACTAACATCATCCTAATGGACTTAAGCATCGTGACAGGTCATAAATCCTCGTTGTAGTCAATTCCTTGACATTGATGATAGCCCTTTGCACCAACCGATCTTTATAGGTCGAAACATGTCCATCTAAATCGGTCTTACTCCTGAAGATCCATTTACACCCAACAGAAACAATTCCCTCAGGTGGATCTACCAAGACCCAAACCTAGTTGGAGTACATAGACTCCATCTCAAATTCCATAGCTATCTGTTATTTCAAGGCATCGATATCAGATATCGCATCCTCATAGGTGGTACGGTCAACTAACTTGTCACTGTCCTTATATAAGAACAATTCATGTATCTCTTTTATCGATAAACTATACCATTAATCTAGAAGATGGAGCACTTTACCAGACCTACAAGAAACCTGTGGATGATCTCTTTAACTTAATTCATCATGCTCGATAATTTAATCAGGTATTTGTGGAATTGAAAACCCATCTTCTGTCATATCTATTTTATGTTATAAGAGTACAACAATGGCACCACACATCAAGAGAAGGGTGAATTGGTTTATTGACAAATTAAAAACTTTTTGGGAGGTTTTGAAAACTAAACAAGAAAATAATAAAGCACAACCAAAATAAAATGCAAGAAGGACACAAGTGATATATAGTGGTTCGACTAAACCAAGCCTAATCCAGTACCTTAACTCTTCACTAAGGATTTTCAAATTAATCCACTAAACCTCCTACCAAACCCATTAAGCCACCTAGCATAAACCATTAGGAAATACAAAGCTCATACTTATACACAAGTAGGCACTCTAATTTAAACCGCTAGGAATTACAACCTCCTACCAACAACCGATAGTCCCTCTAGCTCATAAGTTAGAAAATACAGTAAATATATAGAAAAGAGAGTCTAAGAAATGAATATCTTAGATACAAGATCTCTCAATAATAAACATAAGATTTGAACAAAATGATACAAATGATAATCAAAACTTTTTGAGAGAAAAAATGAAAGCATAAGTATAATGGAGAAGTAAAAATACAAATGTTAGCTCAACTGAATTTATTCTTGTTTCTTGATTATCTTAAAAGCATCCTTGAATAGTATTTATAGACATTCCAAGAGTTTCAAAAGAAACTAGCCGTTTTTATACCTATTACTATTCACAACGATCAGATTATTGTTCACAACGGTCGGATCACTGTTTACAACGGTCCAATTACTATTCATTATTCAATGTAGTAAACGGTAAGAAATCGTTTAAATAAATTTTTGTACATTTTAACCAAACAAAATATAATATTCCAAATGCCATAAAAAAATTTATTACAAGATTTTTGGCATTAGATTGTATGATGAAATTGATTTTCATTTTGTTGCTTAATAGAATATATAAAAGTAATTTGGAGCACCGAGTTAATAACCATTAACAAAATAATTTTATCATCAAAATACAATTGGTTTTCATCATTAAAATCCTATCAAATGCAAAACATCATTTTCTTCCCCATACCACCCTCCAAGATGAACTCTTCTTCCAAGAAAATGACATGCCTAGCAAACACAACTCTTGGGTTAGCTAAAAAAATAGATATAATACCCTAAACTGTCTTTAGAATATCCCACATAACAACCCTTCTTAGATCTAGGATCTAACTTCTCTATTCTTAACCTCTTCGCATAAACCGGGAAACCCCAAATGCTAACATGCTTAAAACTCGGCAGTTTCTCAACCTATATGTCATATGGTGTGGTTGAAAGATATTTAGTCAATACTCAATTTATCAAATAAATTATAGTAAGAATAGCATAACCCTATAGTGAAATAGGCAAATCCGTGTAACTTAACATAGAACGAGCCATGTCCAACAAAGTTTGATTCCTACATTCAGCCACACCATTCAACTATAGTGTATAAGGAGGAGTTAACTATAAAACTATACTGCAAGCCTTGAGATAATCAATAAACTAAATACTCAAGTGTTCACCTCATCGATCTAATCAAAGAATCTTAATACTCTTTCTTGTTTGGTTTTTTCCTTCATCCTTGATGTAATACCCCATATTTTCGTGAGGTCGCCACGTAATTTAGATGAGTTTAAAATATCAAAAAATTAGTTTGATGGTAAAATAAATCATCGAATCGACAATAGAAAGTGCCTCAGAACTTAGATGTCTAAAGAAAAGAGTATGACATCGACAAGAGTCTTGAGATAGGATTTATGACGCTAAAAGAAATTAAATTCGAGATGATTTTTGGTACAACTAAGTTATAGCCTGAAAAACTGAATGATGGTAAGGGACTTTTGAGAAATCCACGAAACCCTATAAAGACTCTAATTTTGTGAACAGAACAACCCTTAAGTGGTTTTGGGATGAAACAAAAGGGTTTATGGTCGAAACATTTGTTTGGCTCCTAAGTGTAATTTTAAATTCTAGTTGAAAAGATGGTGAAAATGATATTTTTTCAAATTTGTCAGGCCAATTGAGAAGCATGAAACTTAGGGGTTCATGTGATAAAATATCAAAATCTAAGAACTTGAGGAAGAGGCCGAAAATGCAAAAAGAAGAAGTTGGGGGGCAAAATGTAATTTTCAAAACTTGCTTCCAAGGGTATAGCCAATCTGGCTGTCGCACATGGACCAAAATTCGCCAATGGGATGGCAATCTCTCACCAGGTTATGGCCATCTCTAGCCTAGGAGGCGTGTGGATGAAGTTATGGCCAGTGATTGGCTAAAGGGTGGCCAGATTTTGCATATAAATAGGTGACGATTTTGGCCGATTTTAAAGCATCATATTGCTCTAGTTTTGGTGAGTTTTTGAGATATTTGATAAAGTTCTTTTCTCTACAGGTCTTGGGCAACATTTTTGTAGAATTTGGAGTGTTTTCATGGAGGTTTGAGTGGGTTTTGAAGGTGGTTGGAAAATCGAGTATTATCGCCAGAACCAGACTGTTTTTGGTCGATTTAGGGCTTCTCCGGTGGTTGTTTCAGGCACTCAAGGGTACTTAGGTGATTCACTTGAGAAGGGCTTCGAGGTGGTGCAAGAATTTTGGTAATCGAAGCATCTCTAGCTACCGAAGAAAAGAAGAAGACGATCAGCACGTGCATCACATGCGCAGTCCACACGTAGGTATGTGAGGACACATGGGTCAAGAAAATTTCCTAAATTTTTTTTATATTTTTTAGAAAAGTAATTTATGATTTATGGTGAAGAAAAATTTGAAAAAATACTTGAGGAGGTATTTATTTTAGAATTATTGAGGAAAAAATAGGAAGAAAAAAAAAGAAAAATTATGAAAAATATATATTCATTTGAATAAGTATGATGAGTAGGGATCATTGAAGCTTGAGGTTGAGCAATAGTACGTCTGGCATGAGAATCGAGGTCAAAAACTAATTTTGAGGAATCCCAGATTAAGTTCAAGGTGAGGCTCCTGTACTCCAAACCCTATTTTTCTCTTACGTGACACTCATATTGCATGAAACGTGTCTTGTGTAAAGACTCATGTATACAAATTCCTATTGTCCTTTTTGCATGAAATCATGTGGCATATTCGAAATGTGTTTTCTTGAAAAATATATGACGTTGGCTTTCAAACTGTTGCATTCATAAAGTCTGTGTGGCCATACTGTTGTACCTATTTGTTGTTGTCCGAGGCAAAAAATCTAGATATCCCCCAAGAGGCACTATGCGTGCATCATCGAGATAGCTCTCATGGGGAAGACCATGAGTCTAAGGGACAACGGATGTGGTGTTTGCATGAGTTTTATGAGGTCGGGCCAAAGTGATATGGTTAGGGACCTCCCGAGAGGTATTGTGCGTGCGCCATTGAGAAAACTCTTGTTTGGAGAAGGCTGACATGTTCACGAGGCACTTCGAAGTAGTCCTTATTGTTTCCTCATACGTTTTGTATCATGTTCATGCATTTATATAAACTGTTTTGGAGTTCTCACTAGAAGATTCATCTTTTAATTGAACTGTGTCCCTGGAATTTTCAAACATTCTAGGTTCTACAAACGGCTCTTAAGGAAAGGAGATATCTGAAGAATAAACTCATTTTGTTGTTTGTAGTATGTTTTAGCATATCTTTAAGTATTTCAATTGATGCAAATGTTTCGATCATGTTTGAGACATTTGGTAATCGTTTCGAGAGATGATATCCGTGTAATTTGCTTTATTGAGGTCTTGAACAATTTCTTATATGATAAATAAAGTATTATGGTTATGTACCATATTAGGTTCGATCTAGCTTTCGCATTTATAATTATAACACCATGTCTTAGCTATTTGATTGTTGGGTTTGATAGGCTGAGAAGGTGAAATTGGGATTTTTAGGAATTGCATGTTGTACATCAGTAGATGTGGTGTGAAAAAAAAAAAAACAAATTCCTGAAATTCTAAGTTATTTAACGCCCCAAAAATTTAGGGTGTTACACTTGAATTCTTTGAACTTTTCAAATACTTCAAACTTGTATTTCATTAGGTACACATAACTTTACCGTAACAAATCATTAGTAAAAGTTACAAAGTAGATATAACCACCTCGGGACACAACATTTATGAGCCCACATACATCTAAATGTATAAATCTTAATAATTCAGTAACCCTTTCCCCTTATCCAACAAAAGAGACTTAGTCATTTTTTCAAGAATATATGACTCACAAGTTGGCCTAGGTTCAGCACACAAATCACATAAAAGACCCTGATGAGCTAACTTCATAAGCCTACTCTCGTCGATATGATCTGACCTAAGGTGTCACAATTGTTTGTGATTAATTTGATTACCCCGAGAATACTTCTCTTTTAAAGTGGTATTAGGTCTAGAAACTATTTGTTGACTATATTCACATGCATGTGTTTTCAGAAAATATAGACCATTCATCATCACATCTTTTCCCACACACATGTTATCAAACATAATCAAATATTCATTGCATGCAAAAGGAAATGTATAACTATGACTTACAAGCTATGAAATTGAAACAACATTTCTAATCACATTCGATATATGTAAACAGTCATATAAAACCAGTATATGCCTAGAAGGTAAAGATATAGAAACAGTCCATATGGCTAATGCAATAACACTTACCCCATTGCCAACCCTCAGAACCACTTTGTGCTTCCCAAGCACCTTATTTTGACTGAGATCTTGCACAAACAAACAAATATGAGAAGTAGTCCAAGAATCCACAATCTAAGAAGTAAGGTATCGACCAATCGAAAGATCAGTCTCAATAACACATATAGAAGGAAAAATACCTTGACCCTTTGGGCGCTTTTCCTTAAAACTCCTCAAATAATATGGGCAGTTCCTCTTCCAGTGTCCCTTGTGTCTAAAAAAGTAACAATTACCCTTACCCTAAAGCTCCTTAACCTTTGTCTCTACCTAACCACCACCCCTATTAGCTCGGAAAATATTTTTCTTCCTCTTCCTAGATTTAGGTTTCTTTTGGGAAGAAGACAAAGTAATAACAAGAACTCCTTCTCTACCTCTTCCTTTCATATGTGACTGGGCAATTATTAACATGTTTAATAACTTAGGGAGAGAACACTTAATCTTATTTATATAGAAATAAGTAATAAAAGATGAGAAATAATCCGGCAACGATTGTAGGACAAGATCAGTCTAGAGTTGAGTGTTCATTGGGAATTCTAAGGCATCCAGTTGACCAATCATATTGATCATGCTGATGGCATGGTCTCTAACATCTGAACCCTCAACCATCTAGGCCCAAAACAGCTTCTTGGATATCTCATACTTAGTTGTTTGACTATGCTTACCAAAGAAGTCCTTGAGATATTGTATCATGCTCGCAACACTCATGAAGTGCTCAAGCTGACGCTGCAAATCATTAGACATTGATATGAGAATATAGTTGCAGGCTCTCATGTCATGTACTTTCAAAATCTTCCAAGTGCTAATCTCTTTCTCAGTCGCAGTTAGAGGAATTTCAATAGGTGGTATATAGGACAAAGTGTCATTTATCTTTTCCATATTGAGCACTATTTTTAAACTTCAAAACTAATCAGAAAAATTAGGGCCAGTAAGCATATTGGTTTCTAGACTACAAGTTAACAAATTTAAACCTTTCATTTTATCAACAGAAAATAAATATATAATTAGCTTGTATCTTTATAAAACTCCATTTAATTAAGGACTTTTGATTAAATGGGTACTCCCACTAATTTTTTGAATCTTGCACTTCCCAGACAGAAAACGTGATCCTTATACAGAATCCAATAATAGGTGATCAAATTCTCTTTCATAAGAATACCTCACATTACAATTTTTTGGAATACTCTCATAATTGACTAGGCAAAACTTATCACCACATCATATGTGGAGTTTGACATTTGGCTTATAACCCATCATAAACCTCACATTTACAGTTTTCTTTCCTGATGAACTAGTTAGATCTCATCCATTATCTAGCTAAGTGCAATGAGTTGAACATCACCCTCCCTCACATTTTAGTTACTTGGTTAGGTGAAACCCATTGAACATAGCCCCATCTCATGGTTAAATAAGATAAATCAAACAATATTTCATGAAATGCACCCTTACATTTTAGTTTTTTGGATACACCCAGTCGAACTGATGAACCTCTACGACAGTGGAAAGCCATGATAAATTAGATTTACAGTTTAAATTTGATATTAATTTTATGAAAAGATTTTTGGGCTTCTTGTTTTAAGGTCTCATCAGTTTCCATCATTCATTCCATCACACAACCATTGCATAATAAAATGAACAATAAATTAACTAAAATGACTATGGGCTTGCACACAGAATAAACTCGAGCCTTCTGCGTTAAAACCATGTCACACATCAACTCTTTGATGTATTGCTATGATCAACTCCTTGACGTCATGTTCAATTTACAACTTTTGTAAAATAAAGGATAAAAGAAACTACTAGAGGCCTATGCCTCAATACATACCCAAATGAATTAATTATTAAAAATTTGAACTAAATCAAATGAAACCCTGTAATATACATTCATTCAAACCAAGCTCGTGCTCATCCTATACATACATATGTTTCCACTTTTTCAAAATAATTTTGAAAAAAATTATCATGCATATGTCAAATAATACAATCCAACATCCAAACAAGCATATCTAAATCCTCATATTAATGTCCAATGTGAATTACCGTACAACCGTAAAAACAAAACAATTAGAATATGTCGTTTGGCTACCGAAATTGACATGCCGATTAAATGCAATATTTGACACATACATTCAGATATATGCATTAAATATCAAGCTAAGTATCTAATACCACTAAAAGGAATCATGTGTACGACGGTATGGACAAAAATAAATTTTTTATCGTGTATCAGATACACGTCGCAAAATATAATATACACGTCAAACACTAGCTTGGGTATTTAAGCAACATACATATTCAACAATTGAATATGTTGTGGGTATTTCCCGCTCTACTCCTTATGGACTGGGCCTAGCCCAGCAAGACTACCCAATCGCATGAAACCCAGTAGACCCCGAACTCAGTTCATCGAAGCGAGCTCACACCTAGTTGGAGCCCAAGATTAGATCACAGGATAGAGCGAGCTTCCTGAAATACCCTTAGTTCATCAGCCTATCTGAGCGACCTCCCAACTACACTTCGAGCGAGCTCCCAACTACACTTCAAGCGAGCTCCCAACAACTCTCATAGTCCGTCAGCCTAGCTGATCGACTTGCGTAACGAGAGGGTCATATGCCACGGGATATCAGTAGGTTAGGGGACACCCCAACTAGACCACTCAGGCCCATTCTCTCAGCCCATTTGACCGGCCCATGCCAGTCTCATCCTAGCTTTTTTGCCATAAATCATTACAGTTGCCCCTGGGTTTCCACGCGTTCACCTCAGATCTCATCCTCATTAATGGCGGATCCCATCCACATTAATGAAGGTCTCGTTGGCACCTTGCTACTGCATGGACATTCCCGCCGATTATTCTATCACATCACTTGCATACGTACAGCGCATGCAAGAGGGCTTTTTCTCCTATATATCAGCCAGCCCTTTTGAGGGCCAAAGTATGTTATGCTTTTCTGATCAGCCCTCTTACAAAGATCCTGCACACTTGGTTACTCGTTCATTGACTTAAGCATCAGAGTACCTTGTAGGGACGGGCCGGCGGGTAAGCAAATCAAACCAGATATCTCATCCTCTCCCTGTCGGATCCATCACACCAATATGGACCAACGAATCACCGTCAACCAATTCTGAACGTCGACAGAATATAAATAAATGCATACCTGCTGCCCAATGTAAGGATGGAGTACAGAAACGGTTTCTGTAGTAAGACTGAATCCACCTCAAGATGTGATGGTTCTAGTCAGTCTACACCTAACATGCCAAATGGTACCTGATAAGTGTCTTTTATACACTTATTTTGGTCTATAAACTTAGCATTTTTACATTCAATGAGCATGATTTCTACTTGATTTGGTTCTATATATGGCTATGTAGATGTGGAGCATGTGTTAAAGCGAACATGGAGCAAAAAGAGCAATTTTTGGTGCATGATGGGAGTGAAATGAAGTTTGGAGGCATGGTCGGGTTTCGAATTAAAAAGAAGCAAAAAAGTATCGAGAATAAGAAGTTGAAGATGATAAAGCAAGAGGCCAAAGAAGAAGGCTAGCGGGCTTATAGCGGTACGCATACCGCTATAGCACCACTATAAGAATTATTTTCTAGAGCTCACGGTCTTACAGCGGTATGCATACCGCTGTAGGACTGCTTTAGGAATTATTTTCTGGAGCTCACGGGTCTGCAGCAACAAGCATACCGCGGTAGGGTTCAAAGCTTCGAGACAAGGCCGTTTTAAGCCCGTTTTAATCCAAATAAAAGGGAAAAAGACTCCTTCAAGGTGAAGGACTTTGATAACCTAAAGAGGGCTATATAAAGGCTTATTTTTGGGAGATTCAGGAGTTTTTGAAGAAGAGAGGAAGACGGCAAATCGAGGCAAAAAGAGGATTCTCTTGAAGATCTTCGATTTTGGTTTTATTTTTCTGTTCTTTATTCTTTGCAACATCATGAACTCCATTTTTATTACTTTTTCTTTGGTTGAAACTATGTTAGGCTAAGTACTTTGTGGCTAGGGTGATTGATGAAACCTAGTTCAATGATGGTTTAATTTAAAGTATTTTAGTTTTATGTTATTCTTGTCTTTTGAGTTGATCATTTATTATGCACTAATTCCGTTTTGATGCTTGGCCGCCATTAGAACGTGTTTGTGATTTATATTGCTTTCGAGAGATTCAATATAGATTAGCACTTGATAATGAATGACATAAGGTTCGATAATAGGTAGAGATACCGTTATGCCTTGTGAAATCTTATTTTGATGATCATTGTGGATAAATGCATGTTTGTATATTTGCAGATTAATTAGAGATGATTAATCTCATATGTGAGCATAGATTCGATTGACCATTGAGAGAGGCTTTTGATTAACTCAAGATCATTGATTTTCTTCTCAAAGCAAGAATTATGAAACCCGATCAGTGAAAGATTAAACCATTTATAGAACTACGGTGGAATTATGAACCCTAGTGCATTAGATTACTATATTTAAAACCTAAAGAGTTATTTTGTGTTTTCTTTTTTGGTGAGTTAGTTTTAACTTATATAAAACTTCTATTGATTATTCTTTTAATTGTGTGTGGCTTATTAAAGTTAATAGTGGTTAAAGTAGGGATTAAAAGCTAATCCTCATGGGAACGATACTTGATTCATCATTATATTACTTGTTACGATTCCGTACACTTGCGGGAAAGAAAGAGCGAATAGTACCGTTCCAATCACCTCTTCCCTTCCTAGATATAAAGGTTTTACGTACCACAAGTGCCCACGTTTTAAAATTATACACGTGACCTTCACAGGTATAATTTATGCCAAGAAAAGAAATTACAAATGAAGCAAATAAAGAAGAAAGAAGAAGAGGAAGCAACATTTGTGCATAGAGAGAGAGAAAGAGAGAAAAGGTAAAGGCCTTGTCTCTGCTAATTAATCAACCCCCCTCCCCTTTTCAAATTCCAATAAATTCTCATGCCTGCAACCCTCCCCCACCTCCAATAATCTCTCTACAATCATCAAGAGAATACTATGCAATTTTACTATACACTATGTATTATTAGCAGGGGTCAAGGGTCAACTTTTGACCAATCAATTTTTGAGACATTATAAGCACATAATGGCAATACCAAACTCAACACTATAAGGTGTGTGATCAAATAACACCAAAATCCTTTTCGTGTTCAATTTTTTTTACTATTAGTTTTTGTTAAATCTTCATGCTCCAGCTCCTTATATAGTGTTCCTATTTTAAATGCACAGTTGGTTTGTCCTTAAATAAAATATTTTTCTTTATAATTGCCATTTTTTGTCTCTAAATAAACTCATAAAGAAGTTAGAAATAGATATTTAATTTGTAAATTGTCTAAAAAATATCAATTAGCATTTAATGAATCAATGATGAATTGAAAAGTAGAAACTACGCACATTAAATACTTTGTAACGGCTATAAATTCAAAAACAGCAACAATTTACTAGAGTACATTTACAATTTACTCAACTAATTTTTACAAATACTTGAGTGCATATAGTTTGTAATCAACTATTTTTTGGATTTATTTGATTACAAAATGCTTGTATTTGATTACAATTTTGTGACAAAAACTTGTAAAGGTTACTCAATTGAATTGTTGAATTTAGTCTATTATATTCTAACATTTACTCAATTACAAATTTAAATAATCGATTACATAAATGTTTCAGAGACTTGATAATTCACTAGAGAATAAATACTCAATTACAATTTGGATTTACTCGAGCATATTTTGGTATTTACTCAACTATAAACTTTAAATATTCGATTACTTTTGTTATACCAAAGACTTGCAATAAACACTCAATTATAAAAATATATTTAGTCAAGTACAAGTTCATATTTACTTGAATACAATCTAACTTGTAATCGATTATCTTTTAAGCAAAAATGACTTACTCAAATATAATAAGATTTTACTCGATTACAAGATAGAATATAGAGATATACCTGATTGCAATTGATATTATACTCCATTAAATTGACAAGTACAAATACTCAATAGCCAAGATAAATATTTTACTCGAATAGCGCAGATTTTGCACTTAATTAATATTTTGATATACTCGATTGATTTTATGCCTTACTCGATTAAAACTCTATCAACTTTTTATCTCTAATATATTATTTTGTACATCATCATCAACACTATTTTCTCGTCATATCAAAACCTAACATATGATTTAACAATTGTGCATTGATTGCGTCATTATTGTGTTATCAATCTCGAGTATAATGACTGACTTTAGAATCGAAAGATCTATTAGTGATCGAGCCTTACCCGTCTTTTGTAGTTAGAGCAATTCCCAAACAAACTCAAGCTCAAGGATAGCTAAAAATACCTCAAAACCAAGAAGAGCCAGTTGAGAACACATTCATTGCAGATTGTGTGGTGAGCAGCCCCAAAACCCTCATCAATTAATATTATAACATTTTTTTTGTCCATATTTGTTTAAAAAAAGAAAAAGAAAAAAAAAATCTTAGATTTCTTTACAACCTTAACAAAGAAAAATTAAACCAAATAGTTCGATTTCATTTCGATTTTTTCTTCTTCTTAGACTAGTTTCTATCCACCCACTTAAAAAATCAAATAATTCAGTTCAGTTCGATTTTTGTTGCACTTTCTACAAAAATCGAATGATGCACACCTCTATTTTATCGAAAAAAAAAGGTCAAATTAGTCGTCGTAATTTAGTGTAAGGGCCAATTTGGTAAATACACTTTTAAATAGGTCGAATAAGACATTAAAGTTTTGTAAACAAGCCCATTCCTTACTCTCTTTTTCTTTTCTTTTTTTTTTAAATTTTGAGTTTTGTAGGAAGGTACAACGTCCCGTTTCTTGTGAAAACTAGTTAAGACTTCATAGTTAATGGACACTTAAAAAATATCAAAATGTTAGTTAATCACTCAGTAACGAATCACATGGTCCAATCAATTCTTGAAAGAAAAATTACATGGAATTTCATTACATTATTGCTGAGTCAGTCAAGAAATTTCTTTAATATTTGTAAAAAGATACATAAGTTTATATAAGAATTTATTTAACCACTTAGTATATAAAAATAAATCTCTTTACACCTCTCAAATATCTTCTCCCTAGTAGTCTCTTGTTGGCATAAACTAAAGCTTTTTGACATCATTATTCTTGTACAAAAAGGTTGGGAAACAAATTAATAGATCAATCACTTCAATTTCGAATTTTAAAAATAATTTTTCACTTAAAAAAAAATAAGATACTTCGACCTAAAATCAAATTGGTTGTTAAAACTTTAAAATTAACTAAATAATCCACCCATTACGTCCAATGACTTTATGAGAAAAAAAAAAGTAACATAACCTTGTTTATGAAAATTTGATAACTTATTTGATCCATATTTTAAAATTTTATGAGAATTTGACACTTCACCCTCAATTGGGCCCTTAATTTTCTGTTCAAGTTGGGCCTTGAGTTTAGTTTAAACTTGTTAGGCCCAATTTACGTCCTCTAAACAACTTGGGCTCCTTTTCAAACCCAGTTAACTACTTTGTCCACTCGCCACAAAACTCCCATCCCCACCTCCTAGAATTTCAAAAGTACTTGTATTTTAGCTTTTGCTTTGGTCCTCTGGAGGCTTACCTATTTTTAGAGATACCTCCAGGCTCCAGCCATTCTTCTAACTTATCAAACAGACTTTGGCCCACAAAACAGTGGTAAATTTTGAACAGATAATAATAAAGTAGAGGTGCCTGCCTGCCCAGAACCTCATTTATCCCTTTTAAGCTGCTTTACTGGGCATTCTTGGTCGGGCATGCACAATGACTGGGACTATTTCTGGTAAAATATCATATTATAAGTTACAACATAATACCTAATTTTATCTCAAAAACATAGTATTACAGCATATATAGTAGAGTGATTTTCATATTGAGATTACAATGGTATTAGATGAACCAGACTACTCAAACTCAACTCAAATCAGGCCTGTAATAATCTCCCTCTCTCTCTCTGGATTGATTCATAATAACGTTCACATATCTTTTGATCAGGCAGTACCGGTGACGCCAAGATCTTGCTTGTCATCTTCATCTTTACCGGCGCCGAAAACCGGGCCACCCTCGCCGGCTGCGTCGGGAACTTTGTCCTGAAGCTTGTCGATCTGGATGCCGCCCTCGTCCTCCCTGGAGCGTATATCGACCTTCGTCTTGTTCTCGCCTCCTTCCACGGACTCGTACGTCGTCGCCGTCTTCGACTCCGGCGGCAGCGCTCCTTGTGCCCCTGACATCTCTATCTACTATTTCACCCAACTCGAAGCCTTTCCCAAACTCGACCTTACAAAGTATGGCTTTTCTTCCCGCGTCTGTTTATTTATCTATATATATAAAAGAAACTCTGCTGTCTTGCAGTCTGCCACGTTGGCTGTACGTGTCAGACAGATACTTCCACGTGTTGCCATTACTGAACGTTAAGGCACCACGTGTCTCCCCTGAATTGCCACGTTTCACATCAGCCTCCGATGCTGCCGTGGGAAAGTTTTCGATAGTCTTAATTAACTCAGATTTGTAGAGTGCGATTTTGTTCACCCCTTTAACGAGTTATTTTATCTTCTCGTTAGTTTGGAATAAAAAAGTCATTTCGGGGGTCTTCACCCACCCATTTCTCTGTCTCTCTCCCTTTCTCTCCCCTTCTTCCTTTCCCTTGCTCTCATCGTCGTCGACCCTTTCGTCGCCTTCCGCTGCATCGCCGCTACATCGCCTAGCCACCTTTCGCCTCGCCTCTGCAACGCCTCGTCGCACCTCGCCTCTGCACCACCATCGCGCCTCGCCTCTACACCATCGCCTCGTCTCGTCGCACCTTGAGGCTGGCTGGAGAAGAAGAGGAAAGAGGAGAGGGGGAGATTTGGAGAAGAAAAGGGAAACAGCGAGGAGAAGCAGAGAACAGAGAGAAGAAAACGGAAGCAGAGAAGAGAGGAGAGGGAAAGGGCGTTAGTTTTCACGGGGGTTACTTTAACCCCCGTTAAATGGGGTGAACAAAATCGCACTCAGATTTGTATGGAAGATGTAATTTTGATGATAATTTTTAGGTTGGAATGTAAAATTAGTTATTTTACTTTGGATTGAGGTTAAAAGCTTAAATAATTGTTTTTTTCACTTTTAGATTCCTAATAAAATGGTGTTTTATTTTTATAAATTTTCAGGTCTAAAATTTGTAGCAAAATTAGCGTTTTTATTTGTAATAAACTATCCTATGTTTAGATTGGGGATAAAATAGAGATTTTTACTTTTAAAAAAAGTTAAAATATAAAAATAAGAATAAAATGCTAACCATAAGAGTGTGTGTGTGTGTGTGTGTTCAAATATAAATTCTAACTGGAGAAACTAAAATGTTGAATTTGACTAAGTATGGAATGGTCTAGTTTCCAATCTAAGATTTGAGAAGATTTAATATTCAGTCTCGCTGATATATGTAGGACTAAAAATCAAATTATTCATATAATATATATATATATATATTATATATTATTTATTTTATATTATTTTAAAGCCCAAATTTCAAATTTTGTTTTGTGGAGAGAATAATTAGATGTTAAAATTATGTTGATTTTGTTTAGACCCTTGTGAGTATATATATGTGTTTCAAATTCATATTACAAACAAATAGAGAGAGAAAGAGAATGGCATTCTTACACCAACAAGGATTGAAATCTTGTGACCACCCTTTTAATCGATCTAGCCTTCGGTCCGTCAAGTTTTCATTTCTCGATCTCTTCTTAATCTAATTTGGTCTAATTGAACACCCTTAGCTAAATTAAATAAGTTGTTATTTTGTCTTTAATAATATTTTGATAATAAAAAACTTTATATACTTAGTATTTGAAAATGAATTATATTTTATCTTTGAAAATGAAAAATATTCTATTCAATCAATAGCAAAGGAGATATATACTTTCAATGTTTATAAAATCTTTTAAATTTATTGTGAAATCAAATGTTTTGTATTTGTTTTGAAATTAAATGTGTTAAGAGTGTAAAAATATTTTTCATATCATAAACACTCTTTTTGAAGCCAAAATTATCGACTATGTTAGTGTGATTGTCAACCATTTTGTACTTTTAATTTTTGGGCTATCAAAATAAGGCAAAATTATCGACTATTTTAAACCTTTCAACAAAAGTAGTTGATGGTCTCCTAAACTATCAATCGGAATTTTTCAAACTCTATTGTTTTGTTTTTAGTTCATTTTCAGTTGACCGTGCATGTATAGTGTCAAATTTTTTTTCAAAATTGTCAATCGTTTCTTTCAAACTATCAACCATTTGTTGTAAGAAATCGACCTCTTTGGTAAAAGAAACGACTGTTCACTCAAAAGTTGAATGTGCTTCAAATAGCTAAAGAAAATGGCCGACCAGTTTAATGTAAATGTCGACCATTTCGTTCACTAATATTCTGTAATGGCTAGTTTTTACAGGCTCCCACAACTATTAACAACTAGTAAACTTGAGAAAAGTCTATAACAACCCAAGGAAGGACTGGAGAAGACTAATGAATTGAAATGCAGTGTTAAAAGTTTACTATTGTATTGATCCTTCTTATTAGTGTTTAAGCTTTCATTTTTCTCTTAAAAAGCTAATAGATATCATTTGTATTATATTATTCTTAAACTTCATTTGTATATTTGAGAAACATTGGAACTAAGAGTATTAACTCTCAAATCTTCTCGTTTGTATTTATCATTTTAATTCCTAATTAGTGTTCTAAAGGGTATATCGAGTTTGGTATGAGGATTGTATTCCTAACAATTTATACTAGAATGCCTACTTGGTTTAGTAGGAGATTTTAGTGAATTTGAAAATCCTTAGTGGAGAGCTAAGGTAGTGTAGTAGATTGGATTTAGTTGAACCACTATAAATCTCTTGTATCATTCTTCTTTCTTACTTTATATTTTTCAAGCATTGCATTTGACATTTGACATTTTCTATTTTAACTCACTAAAACCTCATTTCAAGTAAATTTTTAAAAGACCAAATTCACCCTCCTCATAGGTGTGTAGTGTTGTACGTACTTGAGCCAACCCAACATAAGTCACTATACTTTTAAATTTAAAACCACGTGCCATTATGCTACAAGTCAACTCGATGTCATTTATAACATTTTAATTCTGTTGACAGTGTTAACTCTATCTTTAATTGAATCTTAATTCAAAAATTAAACTCAAAATCAAATTCCAAATATGTTAGACAAGAGAGTGTTCTTCGAGATCATGATCTAAGGCTCTTACATTGTAGGGTGTTTGTGATTGTATGAGGTTTTTTCAATCTAAATTTGCGTGTTTACGATTGTTATTTAAATCCCAATTGCAATTGAGATAAATTTGCTTGCAATTGAGGTTAATGGAATTTATAGGTCATTGATGGCATTAAAATGACAAATACTATAATACATAACGTGGTCTCCAATCTAAAAGTAGAATAACAAATTTGGGTATGCATCTAAAGATACAATACCTTATTTAGTATTTTTTGAAGTGTAACTACCATTTGATCCTTAGGCCAAAGAGCAATGATTTATTTGACATTTCTTTAATGACTCTAATTACAATTACACCTCAAATTTGTATTTATATAATCATTCCCAATCAAAAAATCATACCTTGCCCAAATTAAAAGCAAGAACCCTAGCAAGAGAATATGTGATGCATGCCTATTGGAACACTAATTTGAGTCTAGTTTTAGGAGTTAAGGTTTTACTTGAGTAAATTGCATACACTCTCACTATGGTTTGACACATTTTCAATGATACCTTTATTTGTTAAAATTTGCCTTTAAAGTTCTTGTGTTTTAACATTTTGCACTGTTAGAACGGGATATGCTATGGCACACACCAAAAGGGGGGTGAATTGGTATAAATAAAAACTTAATTGATAGAACTTGGAAACTTTTTGACCTGATTGAGGTTTTAGTGACCTAAAACATAGAACATATGAGATGATAAATGCAAAGCAAGAAGAATAAAAGACACAAAAGATTTATAGTGGTTTGACTTAAACCAAGCCTAATCCATTACCTTAGCTTTCACTAAGGATTTTAAACCAATTCACTAAAACCTCCTACTTACACAAGTAGGCCCTCTAGCTACACAAGCTAGGAAATACAACCTCCCAATTTAATGGGCCCTTTAGCTACACAAGCTAGGAAAATAAAAACTATACAAATGAAAGAGATAAGCTAAGAGTTAACACTCTTAGTTACAAGTTCTCTCACAATGAAAAACAAGGCTTGACAATAAATTTACAATAATAGAACATCAAAGCCTTGGAGAGAAAAATAAAACAATGAAAGCCCAAACACTGTAAGTTCGAATAAAATTATTTGCAATTGCTAGATCATCTCGTTTTCGTCCATTAGCCTTCTCTTGATCATCTATGACATGTATATATATCTGTCCCACGAAGTTGAAGAGAAATATAGCCGTTTGGAGCCGTTGGGATTTGAAAAAATAGTCGTTGGAGCTTTCTGCAAAAAGAAATAGTCGACAGAAGAAATACATAGTTGACTATTTTTACAACTAAAGCAAGAAATAGTCGACAGACAAAACGAATAGTCGACTATTTTATAACACAAAATTTCAATAGTCGACAGATGCTGAGATATGAAGAAATTTTTGAATTTTATGAACAAAAATAGTCGACAGATCAGAAGGCATAGTCGACTATTTTTACTCGATAGTCGACAGATGCTAAAAAGGTCGACAGATGCTTAAATAGTCGACAGAACAATCAAAATAGTCGACTATTTCAAAGCATAGTCAACAGAATGAACCTGATAGTCGACTATTCTTTAGAAAAACTTGAATTTTCAATACATTCTTATTCGATTCTTTAAAAACTCATTTTGATTATCTTTAAAGCAAGTTAAGATTATCAAAAGTATAATTTGAAACAAATCATTCTTAACAAACAAGTTGAGATTATCAAAAATATAATTTGAAACAAATCATTCTCAACCATATTCAATATTTCTTTTATAAGTTTTCATATCTTGCTTCAAAACTTATATACTAAAAATTCATTTTCTTATATATAATCCACATCCACATAGTAGAAATTGATTTTCATATAGTTATTTCTCAAAACCATTCATATAGACATTTATCAAAACCATTTCATTACCAAGAGATAGTTTTCTAAAATGAACACACTTTCAAAAACATGTTCTAGTTGGTCTTTTGCCTTAGAATTATTTTGACCAACGATTTCAAGGATATTCTTTTTAGATCTTAAAACTTGTTTATGCTAATCTCCAACTAATATAAAAGATCATAGATCACTTTAACAAAACACTTTGAAATTGATTTTTGTTTCCAAACCATATGCTTTGATTGAGAGAAAATAAAAAAACCATTTGAAAATTTTCATCATCAAAACTAAACACAAGAGTAAAATATCAATCTCCCCATTTTTGATGATGACAAAACTTAAAGTCAATTTCAACAAATCTCTCCCCCTTTTTGTCATAAATCAAAAAGATAAGGCTTTTTTTTAAAAAAAAAAAAATAGACTTGTCCTTAAACCAAAAGATAATCTTTCTCCCCATTTTTAACTCTCCCCCATCGAGAGTTTGAAAAACTTCATTTTGAAATAAAAATATTTCAAATGATTTCACAAATCTTAAAATAGATAATCTCCCCCTTAAACCAAAATCTTTTCAATAGAAATGAATTCGAGATAATACTACCAAGCAATGATACATATAACTCCCCCAATACATATCTCTCCCCCAACAATAGTCTTAACCTTTTTTCAATACTTCTTTAAAACTAGCGATAGCTCCCCCTTAAGATGACATAATTAATATCAAACATAATTTTTGAGCACATGTCATATATATATAAAAAAAACTTTTTATGAGATGCCAAAAAAAATTTTCATAGCATATTGCGAACTCATGATCATATCAGAGCCAATCTATATCTTTCAAAGAAATCACTCATATTTAAGCAATCAAAGCACTAGATCAATTGCATAGCCATTCATCTTATAAAAAGGCATATACATTAAGTGATCAATATAAGAGTGAAATATATCATTTCAAACACATAGAAAGACTCTCTTTAAAAAAAAAAAAAACTCCCCCTTAAACTTACACGGGAGATTTTAGCCATAGAGACATTTTTCATATAAAAATAGTAATTATCTCAATTCAAATGATTTTCACAAGGGTAAAACATATCAATGGCCAAGTTTTTGAGGAATGAACCACATGAACTTACTTTTCATATATTCAAACAATAAGTGGTCATCCAAAAACATAAATCTAAACAAGTTATGGCAGATTTAATGCAAGACATATTAAGGATAGGCTTTAAGAGCATACATTTGTCTTTTGATAATCTTAGTCATACTTGTAATCACATAGGATCATTACATATATATAGATGACTTCCAGAAGCAAGATGATCCTTTAGCAAATAAAGCATGATTTCATACTCAAGTATTCATTTGTCACACAAAGATAATCAAGCTATTTTATACAAGAAAAATAGCATTATAAATGATTCAAGACATGAATACTATATGCCATCAAGAATATATCATTTATCAATTTTTTGAGATCTAAGAAATTGGCGACGAAGCCCTTTGATTTAACTAATGATAGATTTGAACGACATGAAGGATCTAAATTTCTTTGAATCAAAGGTTTCGAAATAGAATGATATGATGTTTCGAAACTTCTTCAAATAAAATCACTTGAACACAAGGATTGATAGGGATTTATCTAGAGTTTGATTTTCAATAGATTTGGACATGATACCAATTTATATTTTCTTTTTGAGTAAGATTCCTTGAATTTTTGCTAGGGCTATAGCATTTGTATTGGCACATTTGATTTTGAATATGGTGGAGATTTATGCCATAGTCTTTTTGTTCCATCCATAGGATTCGAGCAACTATAAATTCACCTTTAGTAAAAGAGAATGGAATGAAATTTTACTTCTTTCTAAACAATTACACTAGGAAATTTCTGATAAATTTGCATGAGCCACTAGTGATTCAAGGCATAATCATTAAAGTACCCAAAAACTTGACATTTAATCATATGTATGCTATATGGAAGACATCTTTTGTTTGAAGTGAATGCTCCAATCATTAAAAAAAATAGAATTGTAAACAATATCTCCTTTTATAGATATAAAACAATTAAAGGTGTTAGGGGCATTTCAATATAAAGATTTAATGGCATCTTCATAAATGATTCTATGGAGTGTAAGAAAGTATTTTCAAACAATATTTTCTAGATTAATTGTATATGGAAGATTTATAGAGTCTAAGAAAATCATATGTAAGAACTCTTCCTGATAAATGTTTTAATCACACAGTATATCAAGATGCAAACCTTTCTAGGTCACTTGTCTTAGGATTGGATTGAAATCTAGCATATAGGCAAATACTAAGCACAATGTTCTACCTACTTGCTGTCAATATAGCAATAATCCAATCATATTTCTATAATGCTCATTTTCCACCATTTTGGCATTTCCCATATTTGTCTAGGGTTGATGTACTATTCTTTTGAGTGGCTACTAATTTGCTTTTGAAGAAAATTAGATTTCTTAAGAAGATGTATTTTTGAAGAGATATATAAATTCCTTTATCTCCTTACCTAGGTTACAATCTTTAGAAGAGTTGTTAACTTTCCCATTATGCTCATTACAAATTTCTCTTGGTAATATATTGACAATTTGATTCCATAGGGATTTATTTGAGAATTTGAATAAAATGTTATCTACATAGATTATTTATAGATTCATAACACTGTCCTTGCTAAGAGGCTTAGAGTAATGTTATATCTATTTGACCTCTTTTAGATTCTTCCTCTAGAATAAACTTGCTAGGACTTCCATACCATGACTTAGGGGCTTGTTTTAAACAATATAGTGCCTTGTTGAGTTTGAGCACATGATTCTCATATTGAGTATTCTTAAGATTGGGAGTTTGTTCCGCATACATTTCCTCATTTATAACCACTTAAAGAGGCACTCTTAACTTTCTTTTGATATAGTTTAAAGAATTATGGAGTGTAAAAGCCAACAACATTCTTATGGCTTCCAGACTTGCTATGGGAGCATAGGTTTCATTATGATCTTCCCTTTTTACTTGACTATACTCTTAAGCTACTAATTTAGTTTTATTCCTCTTTCATCCATTTTGTTCCTAAACACCCATTTGGTGTGAGAATGGTAAAAAGAATTTCCATAAGAGGATTGAATTTGGGAAAAATAAAAATCTCTTTTTCAAAAGATCTTTTTCAAATGAAAGGATGTCACCAGTGAAGGCTACGGCTTTGTTAAACCTCAAGACCTTGAAATGGCACGATGAGGTATCAACCGTGTAAAGACAATCCCTTTTTGCAAGTAATAAACCTATATTTGAAATGCAGGGAGACAAGTTTTGAAATATAAACAAGGAGGAGGTTTCAAAATAGAAGTTTTTGTTTATGATATTTCTATTTGAGATAAGAAGGTTGCAACTTTTCATTCATTTATAATGGATGCCCTTGTCCTAATACCTTTGGAAGGATCTCCAATAATATCATTTCTTTACAAATTTTTTCTTTTGAAAATGATTGTTCTTTCTTTTCTTGGACTATGTTTTCTTCATTAAACATTTAAGCATATTAACATTAAGTCACAATCTTCACTAGGAATTGAATCTTTAACACTATCTCACATCATCAACTATAGGTAGAAAAGATTCTTCTACAACAAGAGTTCTTTTGATATATACCCTATATGCTTTATTTTGAGTTGAATAACCTAAGGAAATTCTTTCATCATTCTAAACATCAAAACTTTCTCAAAGAGTTTTTACCATTGTTAAGAATAAAGCATGTACTACCAAAAACATGAAAATATGGAATATTTGGTTTATAACTCATAGGGGTTTTCTTTAAGATAAGCATTATAGAAATCATATTCAACATATGGCATGAGGTGTTAATGGCTTAGATTAAAAAGGAATTTTGTCACATAGCACAATTCTAGCCATTTCTTGTAAAGATCTATTTTTCTTTTCAAGTACCTCATTTTGTTCTAGCACTAGAAAATTATGATCAATACCATTTTCATCACAATAGTGCTTGAATTGTTCATTTCAAAATATCCCCATGTTCGCTTACTAATTTTTGAAATACACATACTTTTATCTTTTGAAAATATTTCAAATGAGCTAAATGTTTCTCTTTTAGATATAAGACATATTTCCCAAGTTACCTAGAATAGTCATCTACAATGACACGGATAAAATGTTTTTCACTTTAGGCTTTTGGGTTCTCATAGGTCCAAAGAGATCTAAATAGATTGAGATTAGAGACCTAGAGGTTGAGATTTTATTTGAAGGCTTAAATGATATACTTATTTGTTAGCCTTTCATGCATGCCTCACAAATATTTTTCATATTTAAGCTTTAGGCAATTTCTCAACAAGATCATGTTTGGATAGATTATAGAAGCATATTTATATTTGCATGACTTAGTTCATTATGCCATAGATAAATAGATGAGAGATGAATGATACTAGGCATTTCTCTTATACTAGATGAGAATAAGTCTATGCACAATTTCTATCCAGTTTCTTATAATCTCTATTTCCTTTGTTTTGAGACAAAATACTTCACATAAATTGGCATTAAAACATACTTTTTGTCTCATTTGTTTTTATACATGTAACCTTATAAGAATTAGCATCAATGCATTTATAATGATTCATATCACATAATCGGTAACAATGATCAAGATATGTTTAAGGCCATTTACCACAAACACATTTTTTAGCACATATCAACAAATGTTATTCTCCCCCTTAATCAATACATATATCAAAACACTATAACTCTCTTAATTTTAGAAATCAATATAAGTTTTCAACAAAATCATAAAGGCACACTTATAACTCAAGATCATCAAAACTTATAAATCGAGAGTTTAGGGAAAGAAATATACCACCAAGGATGAAATTTAAATATCTCTTACTCTTGGTTGGTAAAATGAGAATCTAATGGAGTTGATTTTCTCCTTCATCCTCCTTTTGTTTTCATGCTTGATACATCCATACAAATTTTACTTTGAGTCCCATTTGGATGTCAAGCAACCTACAAAAATAAATCATCCACAAGCTTTTGGTGCCCAAAACACCTTGGGATCACCATTGTTAGCATAGAGCTCTTCCTTAAGAACCCAAATTTGTTTCAACCTATGTGGACTATTTCTTTCAAAGTCTTTGTTTCTAAAATGATACAAATAGCTAGGATGTGAAGCAAAGGATTTTTGTTTCCTTTTTATGACGATTGTTTGCTTCTTATCCTTATGCACATTCCTCTTAAAATGAGAGTTTTTAGGTATCAAAACTTGCTTGGATTCTTGGGGTTTAATATAAGAAACAGAAGACACCTTAGTTCCCTTAGGAATCCATTTCAAATTAGGACCACTAGATAATTTCCTTTTAAAATGACAACAAAATGCCATGTGGCCTATCTTGCAACAATAAAAGCATTTGATTTCACAATAGGTGTGTAAATGTGAGCTTTTGACATTAGCTCCTTGACTAATAAAATTTTGAACACCTATTTCATGATCACAAGAATTTGAAATCTCCTCTTTTAAAATGGATATCTCATTTGATGCACTGTTTAAGGATTTTAATTCAAAATTTTCAAAAACTTTTTCCTCTGAAAATTCTCTATTGGAAGCAAGCAAATGTTCATTCTTTGATCTCAAAACTTCCAATTCATTTGATAGTAAATCTAATTGCTTTTGAACAGTTTTATTTTTCAAACATAGCTTTTCAAAATTTTCATATAAATCAGTTAAAGCATTCAACAACTCATCATTTGTAAATGTTTCATGCTCATCATTTTTAGCATACAAATAACTAGACTCATAATCATTTTTAATATCATTAGAATCATTAAAATTGACAGTAGAACTAGAGGTTACCTCCTCTTCTTCATTTACCATGAGGCACGTATTTGAGCTTTCTTCACTAGAGGTATGGGAACTTTCTTTCTTCTCTATTTGTTGATGATTCAATGGATTTTTAACCTGTAGATTTTCATCAACATGCTCACAAGACTTGTCAGAGAGATATAATGAATCAAGAGTATTCAATATCTCTTTAGCACTATAGCACTTAGAAATTTTTGCATAAATATTTTCAAGTAAAGCTTGATGCAAAATTTTCATAGCTTTGATATTTAAAACAAAACTGTTTTTATCATCTTCACTCCAAATGGATTTTGGTTTTGAAACAAATCCTTTTTCTACAATATACCACAAATTAAAATCAATAGATTGCAAGTAAATACAAATCCTTTTTCTCCAAAAATCATAATAAGAACCATCAAAGTACGGTGCCACATTTGTATGATAACCTTCCTTAAGAGCCATGGTTCTCTCCTTAGGTTGTTAAACCTTGAAACAGGGAGTTAGGCTCTGATACCAATTGTTAGAACGAGAGAAGCTATGGCACACACCAAGAGGGGGGGTGAATTGGTATAAATAAAAACTTAATTGATAGAACTTGAAAACTTTCTTACCCGATTGAGGTTTTAGTGACTTAAAACATATAACATATGAGATGATAAATGTAAAGCAAGAAGAATAAAAGACACAAAGGATTTATAGTGGTTCGACTTAAACCAAGCCTAATCCACTACCTTAGCTTCCACTAAGGATTTTAAACCAATTCACTAAAACCTCCTACTTACACAAGTAGGCCCTCTAGCTACACAAGCTAGGAAATACAACCTCCCAATTTAATGGGCTCTCTAGCTACACAAGCTAGGAAAATAGAAACGATACAAATGAAAGAGATAAGCTAAGAGTTAACACTCTTAGTTATAAGTTCTCTCACAATGAAAAATAAGGCTTGACAATAAATTTACAATAATAGAACAGCAAAGCCTTGGAGAGAAAAATAAAACAATGAAAGCCCAAACACTATAAGTTCGAATAAAATTATTTGCAATTGCTAGATCATCTCGTTTTCGTCCATTAGCCTTCTCTTGATCATCTATGACATGTATATATATGTGTCCCACGAAGTTGAAGAGAAATATAGCCGTTTGGAGCCGTTGGGATTTGAAAAAATAGCCGTTGGAGCTTTCTGCAAAAAGAAATAGTCGATAGAAGAAATACATAGTTGACTATTTTTACAACTAAAGCAAGAAATAGTCGACAGACAAAACGAATAGTCGACTATTTTATAACACAAAATTTCAATAGTCAACAGACACATTCCAATAGTCGACAGATGCTGAGATATGAAGAAATTTTTGAATTTCATGAACAAAAATAGTCGACAGATCAGAAGGCATAGTCGACTATTTTTACTCGATAGTCGACAGATGCTAAAATAGTCGACAGATGCTTGAATAGTCGACAAAACAATCAAAATAGTCGACTATTTCAAAGCATAGTCAACAGAATGAACCTGATAGTCGACTATTCTTTAGAAAAACTTGAATTTTCAATACATTCTTATTTGATTCTTTAAAAACTCATTTTGATTATCTTTAAAGCAAGTTGAGATTATCAAAAGTATAATTTGAAACAAATCATCAAATCATTCTTAACAAACAAGTTGAGATTATCAAAAATATAATTTGAAACAAATCATTCTCAACCATATTCAATATTTCTTTTATAAGTTTTCATATCTTGCTTCAAAACTTATATACTAAAAATTTATTTTCTTATATATAATCCACATCCACATAGTAGAAATTGATTTTCATATAGTCATTTCTCAAAACCATTCATATAGACATTTATCAAAACCATTTCATTACCAAGGGATAGTTTTCTAAAATGAACACACTTTCAAAAACATGTTCTAGTTGGTCTTTTGTCTTAGAATTATTTTGACCAACGATTTCAAGGATATTTTTTTTAGATCTTAAAACTTGTTTATGCTAATCTCCAACTAATATAAAAGATCATAGATCACTTTAACAAAACACTTTGAAATTGATTTTTGTTTCCAAACCATATGCTTTGATTGAGAGAAAATAAAAAAACCATTTGAAAATTTTCATCATCAAAACTAAACACAAGAGTAAAATATCATGCACAACCCCCCCACCCCCCTCCATTATAACTTCATTATGTAAATCTTTGTTAAACTAACCTAAGTTAATTAAAAAATAATTAAATTAGCTCAAATACAACTTTAACCAAAATAAAAACAAAAAATAAATAAACAAAAAGATCGCCTGCAAAAAAGATAGTGATTGAAAAAGAGAAAGGAAATGCAGATATACGGGTGAGTGATGACGACATTGATGCTAGAAACGGCCGAGACATGTTAGATAGATTTCTTCTTTCTTCTTCATAATTTGGAGGCAAGATTTGGTAAGAACCCACGGCGACGGGTTGTAGATTTATCTGTTCCAAAACCCATTTAGTGAGTTTTGTTTGACAAACACATCGTGGCAAGATTTGGAAATTTGGGACCCATCAAGGTTGGTTTTGGTTTGAACCATTGTGATGGGGTTGAGAGAGAGAGACATGAAGAAGAAAAAGAAAAATAAAAAAGTCAACAAAAGAAGAGTTGAAGAAACATAATAGTAGATTCTATTTTAATGAAAAAGAAACGGGAAAGAAATAGAATTGTTAATAACATTGAACCCGTTGATAGTAGGTTCTATTTTAGTGAGAAAGAGAAAAGAAAAAAAGAAAAGAGTTGTTGGCCAAAAATAGTTTCTGACAAAGAATCATTTTTCTTCTTTTAGTTTTTTTGATTATTTATTTCATTTCAGTTAATTTTAATTTTATAAAAAATTAAATTAAAAATATTGAAAAAATTATGTCAGTTTAGATTAAAATTGACAACGTTAGTTGATAAAACTAACAAAGGGGTGGGTGCATTTGCAAGGAATTGAAACAATATAAATTTCAAAAGAAAATTTTAAAATATAAGAAATGTTGAACGAAATTGCGTAAGACCACATAAAATGTATAATATAATTCACTTATTTCACTTAGTGTAAACTTAATAATGTGGTTAATGAAAAAAGATGCATAAACTTGAGGGTCATTTCACTTTCGTGGTGATGTAGGATGGATTTGGCACTCAAGCTCCCTTTATAATATCAGTCAAATAGTATTTTAATTTATGTTCATTTTCATCTTTTCAGTTTTATGTCTATTTTAGGATTGCTAGTAATATTTAAACGTGTTCTCTTCATTAGAGGCAGCTTAAATAAATTTGTTTTTTGAGTTTTTACTCATTACTGGTGGATTCCAATTTATGTGTTCTCAAGGATTTTGCTGGAAATCATTTGCTTTGTGCTACGTCAAGTAATATCAAAGCCACACCGCTCGTGAAGGTGGATGAGATATCATAAACCATAGACTTTTTTTATCTCCCCTCGCCACCCAGATTTGTTGTCGCCAAGCACCTCGCCACCTAGATCCACCATTGCCAAGCATCTCGTTGCCCAGATTCGTCGTCGCTGCAACCATTAGCGACTCTAGATCCAACTCTCAAATCCACTACTATAGGCCACTACTGAAGTCTTCCACGTCGCTCTTCCCAGATCCACTATCGCTACAATTGTATTCCAATTTATATGCTCACCAAATCTGGCTGCCCTCAGATCCACTACTGTTGGCTTCCCCTAAGATCCAACTCTGCTCAGATCCATGCCGCTGCCACTCAGATCCACCACCTTGCTCATCTAGATCCGACCATCGTTGCTCAAATCTGTACCTAGCTTACCCAGATCTGTTGTCTCTGCCTTGAGTTTTCATTGAGTTTTATCCATAGGTGACGCATCACTACCAATCACCAGGCGTATTTAAATGCCCAAAACAAGCGGATTGACGATCTCACTACTCAGATTTGGGAGATCCGTCAACTATTGTTACAGATTGTTGGAATAGAGGAAACAACAACGAGTTGACTGTTAATGTTGATGCTCGACAAGGATATAATAGGAGGCCCACAGTAGGAGAGAGTGACTCGAAGTTAGATGACGATTATAAGATTAAGATTAAGGCCCAATCTTTGGAACCAAAACATCTTCGACGATTATAAGATTAAGGTCGATATTCCTCCATTCTCAGGAAATCTAAAGATCGAAGATTTCTTGGATTAACTAGTGGAGGTTAAATGGTTTATCGAGATCATGGAGGTTTCGAAGGAGAAATTAGTTAAGATGGTGGATTTCATATTGAAATCAACAGTTGTCATATAGTGGGATCAGTTGCAGAAGACCTGTCAAAGATAGGGAAATAGTAGGGTTCGAACCTAGAGAAAGATGAAACAACTTATGATAGATCAGTTCCTACCTGTAGATTATGAACAGATTTTGTATCGCATGTACTTGGATGCTTGCAGGGAAATCGTACAATATCAAACTATACCAACGAATTCATGCAGCTGGCAGAACATAACGATTTGTTAGAATCCAAAAATTATAAGGTAGCTAGGTATACCAGTGGTTTGAAAGTTGTTATTCATGATAGAATTGGTATGCAAAATATTTGGATGTTACAGGAAGCCATTAATATGGCATTGAAGGCTGAGATGATGGAGGTCGATAAGAGAGCGATCAATTATCAAAGGGTTGCTCAACCTACTGAACGGTTATTGTCTATTCCGATGAACAAAGGAAAGATCCCACAACAAACCCAAGCCAACCCTAGTAAAGGTGTTGTTGAGAGTAGTAACAGGGTTACTAATAGAGGTCCATCCCAAAATCCACCTCAAATGGAGAACCCGTATGCCAAACCCATGGGAAACATTTGCTATAGATGCCACAAGCTTGGGCATCGCTCCAATAATTGTCCAGAACGAAGGTAGGCTAACTTACTAGAGCCTAATGGAAATAAGGAAAACGAAAAAGACCAAAAAAAAAGAATAAAATGTAATAGTGGAGGATGAATATAATGGAGTCCAATTTGCTATTGAAGAAGGAATGGAGAGATTGGATTTGGTGTTACAACAAGTCCTTTTGTTACCTAATGAAGAGAGGCAGCGTTATAGCATTTTCCGTTAACTTTATTGTATCAAGAATAAAGAGTGTGAAGTGATTGTAGACAATGGGAGTTGTGAGAACTTCGTTTCAATGAAGTTGGTGAACTTGTTGCAATTACTAACTGGGAACCATCCCAGTCCTTATTCACTCAAGTGGGTAAAGATGGGCCCTTTAGTTTAGGTTGCTAAAACTTGCAAAGTACCCCTTTCTATTGGCAAATATTACAGGGACAATATGGTATGTGATGTTGTTGACATGGGTGCATGCTATATCCTTTTAAGTCATCCACGGCAATTTGATGTGGGCTCAACCTTTAAGGGGCGTGATGATGTAGTGATCTTCACATGGGGCAATCACAAAATCACCAATGGCTCCTCTCAAGCAGACCGAAAAATCAACTAAGCCACAACTTGAGAGTTTCTTTACTCTTACAAGTAATAAGTGAGAAATTGCAGATTTTGTAAAAGACACTGATTGCATCTACTCAATAATGGTTAAGGGGCTTACAGTGGCCAATAGAAAGGGAGAAGATGTTATTGTTGAAGTACATAAAATATTGAATGATTTTCAAGTTTTGACCTCAAACGAGTTGCCTCCCATGCAAAAAATTTAACACTAAATTGATTTAGTGCCAAGGGTTAATCTTCCAAATTTGCCTCATTATCGAATGAGATCGAAGGAGAATGAGATTCTAATAGGGTAGATTGAAGATCTACTGACGAAAGGATTCATAAGAGAAAGTATGAGCCCATGTGCAGTACCCGTCTTGTTGGTGCCTAAGAAAGGTGGGACTTGGCGCATGTGTGTTGACAGTGGCACTATCAATAAGATAATTATGAAATACCAATTTTCCATTCGACAATTAGAAGACATGTTGGATGTGCTTGAGGGTTCTAAACTATTTTCGAAGATAGATCTTTGTAGTGGCTACCACCAAATCCGTATCAAACCTGGGGACGAGTGGAAGACTGCTTTTAAAAGCAAGGATGGGCTGTACGAATGGTTGGTAATGCCATTCGAATTGTCAAATGCTCCAAGTACCTTCATGAGGTTAATGAATTAGGTTCTTTATCTATTCATTAGCTCTTTTGTTTTTGTCTATTTTGATGATATACTTATTTACAACAAGACCAAAGAGAAGCATTTGATTCATTTGATGCAGGTCTTAGACATTTTGAATGAAAATCAGTTATATATTAATCTAAATAATTGTAGTTTTTTGCACAAATGAGCTATTGTTTTTGGATTTTGTGGTTAGTGAGAATGGTATATAAGTGGATGAGGAGAAGATAAAAGCAATTCAAGATTGGCCAACTCTAAAATTAGTGTTAGATGTGCGAAGTTTTCATGGCTTGGCCATTTTCTATAGACGATTTTTTTGATGTTTTAGCGTTATTGTGGCATCACTTACTGAATGTTTGAAGAAGGGAAGATTCTGTTGGGGAGAGGAACAAGATAAGAGCTTCGTCCTCATCAAGGAGAAGTTGTGCACTACTCTAGTACTAGACTTGTCAAGTTTTGACAAAGTATTCGAGGTTAAATGTGATGCCGGTGGCGTGGGTGTTGGGACTGTACTTTCCCAAGAAAATAGATATGTGGCTATCTTTTTTGAAAAATTGAGTGATGCTAGATAGAGGTGGAGCACCTATGATCAAGAATTTTATGCAATTGTGAGAGCCTTGAAATAATGGGAGCACTACCTTGTGCAGAAGGAATTTGTGTTGTTTACTAATCACTAAGCCATGAAGTTTATCAACAATCAAAATCATGTTAACAAGATGCATACCCAGTGGGTGACCTCCCTACAGAAATTTCCTTTTGTGATCAAGCATAAATCTGAGAGTTCGAATCGAGTTGCTGATGCCCTTTGCCTAAGAGCCTATTTTTTTATCACACTTTCCTAGGAAATTGTAGAGTTTGAACGCTTGAAGGAGTTATCTAGGGATGATGTTGATTTTGGGCAGATTTGGGGCAAGTGTGTGAATTGCGAATCAATGGTAGATTTCCATGCCAATGATGGTATTTGTTTAAAGGCAATCAGCTTTGTATTCCTACCTCATATCCTTACATTAGAAGTTGATTTGCGATCTGCATAGTGGAAGTTTGAGTGGACATTTGGGGTGTGACAAAACCATAGCCAGTTTGGATGAGAGATATTATTAGCCCCAACTAAAGCGGGATGTTGGCATCATAGTCAAAAAGTGTTACACTTGTCAAATGGCGAAGGGTCATGACTAGAATACCGAGTTATACATGTCACTTTCTATTCTTGAAGGCATCTGGCAAGATCTTTCCATGGATTTTATACTAGGATTATTGCAGACTCAAAGGGAAGTAGATTCAGTTTTTGAGGTGATTGACAGGATTTCCAAGATGGCCCACTTTATAGCTTGTCGAAAAACATTTGAAGCGTTAATTATTCCCAAGTTATTTTTCTGAGAGGTTGTTCAATTGTATGGAGTTCCCAAATCAATTACTTCTGATGAAGACAAAAAATTTCTAGAACACTTTTGGATTACATTGTGGAAGTTGTTTAGGACGAAGTTAAACAAAAGCAGCACTGCTCATCCACAAACGTATGGTTCAACTAAGGTCATAACTGCACTCTTGGGAATATGATTCGAAGAATATATGGAGACAAGCCAAAATAGTGGGATTGTGTGTTCCCTCAAGTTGAGTTTGCATACAATAGTGCAGTTCACACAACTATAGTTAAGGCCCCATTTGTTATTGTGTACACTGAAGTTCCCAACTGTTGTTGTCAAAATACAACAATTAAAATTTGTGATGTGTGGTGTCCACTCGAGCTTGATGTCGGGTGAAGTTGGGTTGCCGTTAGAGATGCTGTCACGAGGGAGTTTGCTGTTAGGATGCTCGCCACAAGGATCTGTCTCAAGTTTTCGCCGCCACTAGCCTTCGTCACAAGCTCTTGCCACTAGCCCTTTGCCCCAAGCCCTTGCCACAAGCTCTTGCCACTAGCCTTTGCCACAAGCCCTTTCCACAAGCTCTTGCCACTAGCCTTTCCCATAAGCCCTTGCCACAAGCTCTTGCCACTAGCCTTTACCACAAGCTCTTGCCACAAGCCTTTGCCACAAGCCCTTGCCACTAGCCTTGGCCACAAGCTCTTGCCACTAGCCTTTGGCACAAGCCCTTGCCACAAGCTCTTGCCACTAGCCTTTGCCACAAGCTCTTGCCACTAGGTTTTGCCACAAGTTTCGCCGCTAGCTTCGCCGCAAGGTTTTGCCACAAGCTTCGCCGCTAGCTTCGCCGCAAGGTTTTGCCACAAGCTTCGCCGCTAGCTTTGCCACAAGCTTTGCCACTAGGTTTTACCTTCGCCGCTAGGTTCATCGCAAGACCTTACCTTCGCCACTAGGTTCGCCGCAAGGATTTGACCCTGTTGATGCTCAAAAAAATGTGTTAGAGGGCTTGCCGGAATCTTTCCCGCAAAGACCCTCCGATGCCAAAGTCAATCTCGGATCCCAATGACTATTCACGAAAATAGTAAAAGTGTATTCAAAGTTACCAGTTTTACTGAAGTTGGAAGTCCCCATTAATGTCTTGTAGCTGGGTATTTATAGGGCACGGATCTCAAGGGTGTCTGGTGTTGACACGTGGCATTTGCTAAATGGGGGCAACTTCAATCAAAGGGGGATCATCACGAATCTGCCGCGAGACAAATTGCGGCAGGGGGCCGCGAGGACAAGTGGCCGCAAGGCTTAAACCTTGCGGCCCAATCAAGTGGCCGCAGCCATCAAATGGCCTTGCGGCCATTTTTAATTTGGCTGGCCGCAAGGCTCAAGCCTTGCGGCCAGCCCCTGAGGGGGCCGCGGCCTTTCGACCCAACCAAGTGGCCACAAGGCCATTTTAATTTGGCTGGCCGCAAGGCTCAAGCCTTGCGGCCAGCCCCTGAGGGGGCCGCAGCCGCCTACCGCAAGGCTACCGCTCGCGTGGCCAGCCGCAAGGCTGGCTTTGCGGCTAACCTTGCGGCTGGCCAATGGTACAAGGCTAACCTCGCGGCTAGCTCGTGCGGCGAGGCTAGTGGCATTTGTGCCGCAAGGCTGGCGGCATTTTACCGCCAGCTTTTTCTTTCTTCTTTTATTATTTTATTTTGTTTCTCAATTTTTTAGTGGCACAACAATTGCCCCCCACTCTTCTGTTTTGTCTTTAGACAAAATTGAAGAGTAGGATATTGATCAAAGAGCCGGGCCTAGCACCGGAATTCAATCAAAGGTTCCGAGAAACTCGAAGATCTAACGTTAGCCAAGGGCTTTAGGTACCAAATTATCTTTTGGGCAACCATGCCCTTGAGAGATAATTTCCACTGAGGAGTTCCCGTCGTGGGTCCGAGCTTGCCGGGAGGCCTAGGCGCTGGATCAGCCAAGGAGTCGGGTCTAACTTGGAGCATAGCACCGGACTCAGTCAAGGGGTCCAGCGAGCCTAAGGGCACAGTCTCCGGGGCATCCGATGATCCTATGATGGATCATAATGCTCGGTCTATTGTGTTCTCCATGTCCGTCTTTTCGGGGTTAGCCCATTTCAAGGAATCTGGGTTTAGCCAGTGGTCTAGCACGGGATTCCTACCAGACATCCGAGTTTACCGAGAGACCTAGGCACCGAACTCCAACGATGGATCCGGGTGAGTCTGCAGGCATAGACATCGGATGTTCTGGCAATCCCGGGCCAACTTGTGGTCATGGGCACCAGATTGCAACTGAATGACTCAATTCTGATAAGCGGGGTCATTGGCAGAGTTGTCATAGGGTTGTTGTCTTTTCATGCCTTCCTTGGGCCAATCTACCTCAAGGGATCTAGGTTTGGCTAGTAGGCTGGCGCGGGATTCCTACCAGGCATCTGAGTTTGCCATGAGACCTAGGTGCCAGATCAACCAAGGAGTCGGGTCTAGCCAAAACGGCATAGCACCAAACTCAAACGAGGGATCCGGGTGAGTCTGTGTGCATATGCATCGGATCATCTGGTGATCCCAAGCCAGCTCCTGGTCATCGGCACCAGATTGCCACTAGGCGACTTGACCTTTGGGAGCAGTCTTGTGCTAGAGCTATCAGGTGATCATTTTGCTTCTTTTCTGCCTTCTTAGGGCCAGTCTACCTTAGGGAATCTGGGTTTGGCCAGTGGTCCAACACGGGATTCCTACCAGACATCAGAGTTTGCCGGGAGACATAGGCACCGGATCAACCAGGGAGTTGGTTCTAGCCAAAAAGCATAGTACCAAACTCAAACGAGGGATCCGGGTAAGTCTGCAGGCATAAGCATCGGATGTTCTGGTGATCTCGGGTCAACCTGTGGTCATCGGCACCAGATTGCTGCTAGGCGACTTGACCTATTGGAAGCGAGCTGTGCTTAAGCCTCCATACCTACATTATACATACAAATAATCTCGGCCCATGGAGATTTTACGTGGTTCAGCTTATAGTTTCGCCTACTTCCACGGGAATACAGGGGGTATATTCTTTTATTTATCGGGGGACATTATTGTAATGAAAAATTAAGAACAATTCCGGCCTTCAGCCGGGCTTAGTAACGCTTCAGATGACAGGCTCGACTCTGCGTCTCGCACCTGGTCCGTTCCCTTGGGGCTAAAGTTGGGAAGCACTTCTTGCGGTGCATGATGTTCCAAACTTTCCCTACCGCCTCGCTTTATCGTGTCGACGGTAAGTACCTGTTGGGTCCTTTGCACTTTGTGCTGAATTTCCCACCCTCTTCTATTACTTTCTCTTGCGTCCAAAATTTTCATTTGGATGACAAACTGTTCTGCTCGGTCGAACAACTCCGTCAAAGAGTTTGGCTCGGAGAAGGCTAAGGATCTTCTAAGCGGGGTGTATATAGTTCCGTTTAGTAGGGCTGATGCCGCCAATCCGGCTGGGAGATCCTTGACTTCTTGCGCCGCGGCTCTGAATCGCTCGATGTATTGCTTTAAGGATTCATTCGGCTTCTGCTGCAAGCTCATTAGATATATTGCGCTCTTCTTTTTTGGGAGATAGATGGAAAATACATTTAGGAATTCTTTATTCAATTGATCAAATGATCGTATATGTCCAGCTGGTATTTCAGTGAACCACTGCTGAGCTTGTCCTGCCAGGAAGAGTGGGAAGGCCTTACACCTGGTGACCTCATTCCACCCATGTAATACGGCCACTGCGACAAAACGTTGTAAGTGCTTCTCGGGGTCCTTCCTTCCTGAGTACATCGAAAGCTGTGGCAGTTCAAACCCTGGTTGCCTTTGGAGTTCATCGGATAGAGAAAACCCTTTCAGAGGAGTTACCTTTGGCACCATCATTACCTGCTTCTGTTCTAGCACCTCTTCTATGAGGCGTTTGATGTTAGACGTGCTGAGTGTTTCTGGTTTCGCTTCATTTTGGCAAGGAGATGGGTCATAAAGGACTCCCGAGTAGGTGTTTTCTGTTGTCTCTCCATACATGGGAGCTCTTCTTGCCCTCCTATTATTTTTTCTTCTCAAGTTTGTTACTTCCGGGACTAGGCTATTCAGCCCTGGAGTTCTGATTCTTATCCCTTGGCGAGGGTCCCTTGGAGGGTTATCCTGGGATCTCTGATGTTCCCTCCTCGTATCGATTTGTCCCATGTGGGGGACGTGAATGTCCGGCATTAGTTCACGTAACAATGTAGTGACTCCTTGTAGCCTCCTCATATTCTCTTCATTGTTCATCCTGAGCTCATCATTTTGTTGCTTCAGCTCCTCAAAATTCTTGTGTAATAGTTCATAATCTAAGAGTAAGACTGTGAGTGGAGCTATTCTTGAAGTCCCTACGAGGTTTCATTTGGAATTGAAGACTGTCCAAAGGAGTGTTGTTCCTGACTAGCAGGCGCTGCATGTGGGACTTGCTTCTCTTGCCTTGTCGTATATCTCCTCAATCCAACCACATGTGCTTCTTGCTCGGAACGCTCCATGCCCCCCGGTCCAGTGGTATGGTTGCATTCGAGCAACCGGGAAGTTCCCTGAACGTGCTTCATTGTTAGGGTGTTCTACTGAAAATTCTGGCGCTGTAGAGTACGCTTGATGAGGGCCATTCGTGGCTCTCGTTCTGGTACGAGCGCTCCTTTAGGTGGGGTCAGGCGGGTTCGCCCAACTAGTTGACCTTGTCCCTCTCGGCATCTTATGTTAAAATTGGCTTTTTGTTGCGTTTACCACAGATGGCACCAAATTGTTGTTGCCAAAATACAACAATTAAAATTTGTGATGTGTGGGGTCCACTCGAGCTTGATGTCGGGTGAAGTTGGGTTGCCGTTAAAGATGCTGTCACGAGGGAGTTTGCTGTTAGGATGCTCGCCACAAGGATCTGACTCAAGTTTTCGCCGCCACTAGCCTTTGCCACAAGCTCTTGCCACTAGCCCTTTGCCACAAGCTCTTGCCACTAGCCTTTGCCATAAGCTCTTGCCACTAGCCTTTGCCACAAGCCCTTGCCACAAGCTCTTGCCACTAGCCTTTGCCACAAGCCCTTGCCACAAGCTCTTGCCACTAGCCTTTGACACAAGCCCTTGCCACTAACCTTGGCCACAAGCTCTTGCCACTAGCCTTTGCCATAAGCTCTTGCCACTAGCCTTTGCCACAAGCTCTTGCCACTAACCTTTGCCACAAGCCCTTACCACAAGCTCTTGCCACTAGCCTTTGCCACAAGGTTTTGCCACAAGTTTCGCCGCTAGCTTCGCCGCAAGGTTTTGCCACAAGCTTCGCCGCTAGCTTTGCCACAAGCTTCGCCATTAGGTTTTACCTTCGTCGCTAGGTTCGTCGCAAGACCTTACCTTCGCCACTAGGTTCGCCGCAAGGATTTGACCCTGTTGATGCTCAAAAAAATGTGTTAGAGGGCTTGCCGGAATCTTTCCCGCAAAGACCCTCCGATGCCAAAGTCAGTCTCGGATCCCAATGACTATTCACGAAAATAGTAAAAGTGTATTCAAAGTTACCAGTTTTACTGAAGTTGGAGTCCCCATTAATGTCTTGTAGCTGGGTATTTATAGGGCACGGATCTCAAGGGTGTCTGGTGTTGACACGTGGCATTTGCTAAATGGGGGCAACTTCAATCAAAGGGAGATCATCACGAATCTGCCGTGAGACAAATTGCGGCAGGGGGCCGCGAGGACTAGTGGCCGCAAGGCTTAAACCTTGCGGCCCAATCAAGTGGCCGTAGCCATCAAATGGCCTTGCGGCCATTTTTAATTTGGCTGGCCAAGGCTAGCCCCTGAGGGGGCCACGGCCTTGCGGCCCAACCAACTGGCCGCAAGGCCATTTTAATTTGGCTGCGGCCTTGCGGCCCAACCAAGTTGTCGCAAGGCCATTTTAATTTGGCTGGCCGCAAGGCTCAAGCTTTGCAACCAGCCCCTGAGGAGGCCGCAGCCCTCGCGACAGGCAGCCGCGAGGCTGCGACTGGCCAATGCCACAAGGCTAGCCTCGCGGCTAGCTCGTGTCGCGAGGCTAGCGGCATTTGTGTCGCAAGGCTGGCGGCATTTTGCTGCCAGCTTTTTCTTTCTTCTTTTATTATTTTATTTTGTTTCTCAATTTTTTAGTGGCACAACACCAACCATGTAGTCGATTTAGTGAAGCTACCCCAATGTCATGGTAAGAGTACAACTACTAAACATTTGGTTGAAGATGTGATTGTTGTCTATGATGAAGTAAAACAGAAATTTGAAAAGACTAATGCAAAGTATAAGGCAGCTCTATATGCTCACTAGCAAAATAAACAATTTCATGAAGGGGATTCAGTGATGTATGTTTATGAAGAATGAGAGGTTTCCTGTAGTACCTAAAACAAGTTGAAACCTAGAAAATACAATCCTTTCAAAGTGCTGAATCGAATCAACAACAACGCCTACATTCTTGATTTGTGAGCTTCTATGAGAATTTCTAATATCTTCAATATGGTAGACTTGTATGAATTTCATGAAAATGAAGAACCTCTATATCTAGATTATAACTTGAGGTTGAGTTCTTCAGAGGTGGAAGGGATTGATGTAGGAATTTGGCACTCAAGCTCAAAATAACCTTTATAATATTACTCGTATTTTAATTTATGTCCATTTTTGTCTTTTCAATTTTATGTCTATTTTAGAATTTTAGAGTTGTTAGTAATATTTAAACGTGTTCTTTTTATTAGACGCAGTTTGAATAAAATTGTTCTTAGTTCTTACTCCTCATTACTGGTGGATTCCAATTTTTGTGTTCTTAAGGATTTCGCTGAAAATCCTTCACTTGGTGCTGTGTCAGTTGTACGGTATGGACAGGCACATTTATGAAGACAGATTAAGTAACGAATACTGAAGAAACTGTACAAGCATTGAGAGGACGACTAAGACTGAATATCCGACAAACAACATTACAGTTCTTTTTTTTTTTCTTTTTTTTTTTTGAGTTCCGTCGGAGGACCCAAACATGAAATGAAATATTCTAATATTTGAAGCAATTGAGAGCTAAAAAGGTTACAAAAAAAAAAAGAAAATTTAAAAATCCCATCCAACGGAGCATTGGAACAGCAGCTGAAAGACCTTCTAGCAGTTCAAGTCCTGGAAATACTCTGCAGGTATGGACGGCGGGCAGTATTTCTTCGCAGCAAATTTGTACTGATTCACAACCAACCCATCAAAATTATTAACTTTGTAAGGACAGTGAGAAAGAGAGAAAGTCAGGCCAAGTGATCGAATGATCACTTTTAACCCACCCAATCTGAAAAATCAATCCAACTTATTCTTACCTTGTGTTGACTGTACTTCTCCCTTATGGCAGGCAAATTGGAACTCTGGCCGTTGCTGCAGAGGCTGTGCAGAGCTCTAACACAGTCCACCAACTCCGACGGCTGGTAGAGAGTGTAATGCCGCAATGTTGAGTTCTGCATGCACCCGTTTTACACTTGTTTACAAAAATTCTGCTTCATATCAGAACATTACAAGCACAAAGTTAACATACCCAAGGTCTCTTTGAAGGAAGAAGAATGTAGTTGGCCAAGAAGATTGCTGAAGCAGCTACAACCGATGGGGCATAGCAGAGCATGCTGTATTCAAGAAGCGATAACTCTGCAACGTAGTTGGCCAAGCACTCTAGCTGCATCGATGGAGCCTGCAAACAGATTAAACCAATGCTTAAATTCAATTCAAATACTTGTTGAGGAGAATAACGAGAAGATGACGATACCTCGTTGACCCCTTGAGCAGCGCGAACGAATCGCCTTAGAAAGCATTTAGCCGTTGGTGCTGTCATTTCAAACTTCAAGTAGTTCAGAACAGAAGATTCCATTTGCAAAACCTGCAGCAGCAGATACATTGTCTCATGCTCATGCAAACTGAAAGCAACTCAAAAAGACTCTGAGAACAGAACTGACCTCCTCTTTGAAGTATGTGTTATCAGTTATATAACAGAACTCTTCGACCTGGGGCGCACAGATCTCCTCGTATTTCCTGGCAATGTCACAGTCCGTCATTTTTAGAGCTTATAGATAGAAATGGAAGATAGCAGAGAAGATAAATGTTGGCTTACGCAGCAATCATCATGCATGCTACACCAAGCAATTGTAACCGTTGCCTGTCCATTGTGTTACCAGAAAGATAGCGGTCTATGTAGTTAACTGTCAAATACAGAGTATCAGGAACAAGCCTGTACTCCTCTGCAACCTGTTATATAATGGTAAGCAGAGATTTTAGACTCAAATTGATTATTACAACAACAAAAATACACCCTTAAACAAGCCACCGTAGAGTACCTCAACTAGCCAATCAACAAGGATTGCACGCATGCTAGCGTTAATGTCTTTCTGGACTCTCTCCATGAAGTCTGTAGAAGGCCTCTTCTTTGCCTGAAAATCCAAGAGAGAGGATGAATAATAGAAACAAACACAAGACCCAAAGGAAAATTAAACAGCAAGAAGAATCCCTGAATGTTATTCTGAACATAGTAGGGTAAGAACCAATTTCCAATCAAGGAATGGAAATGCTGCAAAGAGAGATCAGAATATCAAAATAAGGATGGAGATTTCAAAAGACTTGTAATGGAGTAATGTATAATTGGCCTATATTGTTGTGATGTTCTATGGTGAATGATATATTAGAAGCGAGCAGTGCCCCAAAGTTTCTCCTTTCCTGTTGAAAATCTTCAGGGGAAAAAATCGAATCGAATCAACATGATGTTATGAAGTTTTCCTGATTGAAAGATTTAATGCATTCTGTATATGAACCAATGCTTTGGCCCTAAAAGAAGTCATTCTAATGTAGTAGTTTGAAGGTTCACGGCAATAGTCTGTCTTTTCAGCTTACGTATTTCTATTCATTCCTCCATAGCCCACATAGTTATGTAGAGGAATGGTAAGGGAAATTTTGCACTAAACATGTCAATCAGACCATGTAAATTCTTCAGCAAGAGTAACATTTGGAGCACCACAAGAAAGAACTAGTGGAACATACCTCAGATGCTCGCAAGTGTTTGTAAATGTCACAAGCCATGGTTGCACATAGTTGGGGGTCCAATAAATTGTCATCAACATCAACAACGTTGGTGAATGCTACCCCGGCAAGTATGTCTCTCTTGCAGACAATTTCTGCCAAAGGCATGAAGGAATAAATGACATTAATATGCCATCCAGTGAAGAAAAAGAAGAAAATCACCAAAAGACTGTTGCAATCTGACATATACGGCTACCAATAGAATAAAATTAAACGTCTAAAACTTATAAATGAAACCTGCTTGCTCCACATGCTCTGAGATGAAGAGTTTACTACTTGTCTTCCTCTCAATGGAATCTACTGCAGCTATGTCATTATTGTCAACATATTCAACATCTGGACTTTTCAAAGAATCACAGGTAGACATAGTTTCATCCAGAGAAACAGAAGACCCATCTGACTGTGGGGGAGAAATATCCATGCCACATGGAACAGGAGGAGGAGCAATATTCCTAGAGAGATCATCACCTTTTGTGAAAGACACACTCCTATTGGAAATAACCACACTTGGTTTCACATCCAATGGTGCCGGCAAGGTACTTCCAGAGAACCCTACATTGTGAATGGAAGTAGAGGATATCTTCTTGGCATTGGCTATTTTAGCTGTACAAGGTACCTTCAAATATGAATATCTGTTAGCTCTTTCAGACAACAATAAAATATTTCAAAAAGATATAAGGAGCATAAAATTTTGTGCCGAGCCAGCGTGCAAGCTAGACTGGGTAAAAAAAAATTGGCATCAATTGAATTTCCTAACCAACTTCCTTCTCTTATAAATGAAAGCGCATGTCCAATATTCAATATGATAATACCTTTTGTCAACTTTTTATTACTTTTCACTGTTACTGGACAAACAAAATTATCAGAAATTGCTTCACCTCAGAAGGCCCAATTATCTATATCTTCATTACACTGTATATTGTTCAAGGCAAAAGCAGGTGCTCATCCAACAAGGTTGGCGTCATTTATAACAGAAACTGGAATGTATTAGAATTGGAGAAACACAATAGATAAATGGTATTCTATGGCTTGAATGTGTATATAAACAAATATTGAACAAATTAAGGAGAAAATTGTGATCAATCCAATTTCTAACAACATGCTACAATGCCTATAATCATGCCGATTACATCTCTAATAGCCAATAATCATGCAAACAAAATTTTGTACAATTTTAAATGACGCTTCTTTATTTGTTTATGGTGTCACTGTCATCTGTTCCTTGTATTCCCCTGTTACCAAGCGTTCATTAAAGTTAAAATGGGCGTTCTTTTGGGGGCTCGTCTTCTCTAAAAATGTTCCTCCATTGAATCAAATAAGACGGGGAAAAGGAAGGGCTACAAACAAAAATAAAAAGTCAAAATTCAGAAAGGCCAACAACTAATAAAATTAAAATAAAGAAACAAATTTTTTATTTCAAGTAAGAAGTCAACAAACAAGGCCCAAATTTCTTTTGGGTCTGCTCGAAACTTGTAGATGAAATTTCAAAACATTCCAATTTAAGAGAAGTGATTGTTTTTTTATGTTTTGTTTGTAAATAAAATGAAAGAAAAATCACAAGGAAATGAATATTGCTTGTTTAGGAAAGTGTAACAATTTAAGTAGGTGAGTAAAAAAAAAATGGAAAAGTGACAAGGAAAATGACTCTTCTTGATTTTCTTTCCATCGTCATTCGCTTCCTATTTCCGCGCTTACCCAAGGAGAAGAACGAAATTCCCTTACTTATTCTTTCGTCTAAATGCAAGAACACCCTTTCAGTGATTATCGTAACGAAAACCTACCAATGTGCACAGGATCAACAAGAAGATTACGTAAAGACCAGAAAGGAGAAAAGAAAAAAGTAAATTCAACGATAGGAACAGAATAAAGAAAAAAGAAGAACCGAGCACGAATTAAAACAGACTCATTCATAAGATAGCAATGATCGAAATTAAAGCAAACGAATACCATATTCGACGACCCCGAAGCCGAGGTTCGGGACCCCGTCTGAGTCCCGTGCCTCTGGTTCGTCACGTTGGCGAGAGCCGGCCGCTTCTTCGCCATGTGCGGCGGCGCCGTGACGACCTTCCCAAGATTCTCCGCCTGCCGCTTCGCCAGAGAGGACGACGAAACCGACGACCGGCGACCCTGGGTTGACATCTTCTCTCGGCCGTAACCAAGCGATCAAAACCGTTCTTCGAAACTCAACGGATTCAGCCTTGTTTCTTGCCTACAGACTGAGCAAGAAAACAAGCGATTGCTACGCAATGATCGCGAGAAGCGAAGTCTAGCTCAACAAAAATATGGGAATTTGGGGGAATTAGGGTTTGAATTAAGGTTTCGAATTGTGGTTTTGGCGTTTTGAAATAGGAAGTAACCGAAGCAGAGCGGAGGAGCCTTGTAGTTTTAGAAAGTGAGGGTACTGTTGGTATTTATTATTTAAGTTATTGTTCTTTTGAGGCGGCAAAGGCGTGATTTGAATTCCCTGCCCATCCTAGCCGTTGGATCTGCTCGGTAATCGTTAGGAGCGGACAAGCAGTGGGGCCCACCCGGGTTTCCGTTTGAATTTGGATTCTATTGCAACATGCGCGGACGGGACACTGACCAATCAGATAGCGATAAAGCTTAAATGGTCATTAGTTGGGCGTATATTATTGGTCGGTCTTTTACCTTGACTCACAGGCAGTCGTCATAAACAGTAATTTCGAATTCGAATTTTAACGTTAGAAAGTTCCTGTCTTTAGCGTGACAAGTACCCACGTTATCCAATATCATCGGTCTTACCACAGCCAACAAAATAGAAGTTGTAGACAAAATTACTAATTAATTTGAAGTTTTAATTCACGTTTTGAATTAAAAATGAGTGAACTCGTTTTCTTTAGCCAACTGAATAAATAAATAATTAACCAATCTTACCACTTGATTGGATGAATATTCGGTGATTTTAATTTGGCCATATCTATACATTTATCTTTATATTATCACTTTTTTTTTTCATATGGATGATTTTTTTTGGATGAATATTCATTTTACTTTAATTTCCATATTTTGACATTTTTTTATGTGATAATTCAAATTTTTCATTGTTTCGATTACAGTTATAGATTTATATTTTTGACTTAATTTAATCTTTGTAATTTGATACAAACAAAGTATAACATGCATGTACTTTGTCATATTATTTTAATTTATATATATATATATGAAAGTATAAAGGTGAAACTGACCCGAAAATGCAGTCTAAAAATATAATCAAAATAATAAAAAGTTCGAATTACTACACACAAAAAAAAAAAACACAGAGATTAAATTGACTTGGAAATCAAGTTTAATAGTGTAATCGAAATAATAAAAAATTAGAATAATTATACGAAAAAACGTGAAAGTACATGAGCACAAATATCAATTTGGCCATTTTAATTTCTTATACAACCAAATATTTTATACTAAACTAGTACATTTAATTTCAAAAGGAAGTAAATTGTGTAGATTCCAACACAATAATGAATTTATTTGTCCAAAAAGAACTATTTCCAAGCTTCAAATACTTTGTAAAGAAGAATATGGTCAAAAAGCACAAGGCAATCCCTTTGTAAACTCTCTGATTTGGAATTGTAGAGCTTTTAAATGAGTAAAAGTGACTTTTTTCTTTTTTTTTGAAAAATGAAGGACCACCTATTTATAATTGAGTTAAATGATGTGTGATAACTATAATTGATATTTTGAGACTATCTTAGATTTGGATAATCTTTATTCTTTATACAATTTTTGAAAAATACTTTAAAGATAGGTTTGCACGTCTCTGTCATAAGATTACCCTATCGGGAACCCTCCGAGAGACCTCATAGACTTGTTTGGAGCTTTTTAGCTTTCCCTTGCAAGAGTCTGTCGAAAGGGTCACTTAGAGATCTTTCATTCAAGAAAGTCTCTCGATTCTTTTTGTGAGACTTTCTTATTTTACTTTATTCTTAACTTTTGAGCTTGACTTTCATGTATTTCATAAATAGGACTAAGTTCATATGCACATCAATTTCTATCTATCAATTAAATTAGTAAACTAAGAAATTCACACCTCTTATCTTCTTTTTTTTCTTTTTTTTTTTTTTTTTGCTTTTCATTCATGAATTGAAATGATTAATATAAAGAGAGAATTTGATGGTTCACAATACCGTAAATAATAAGACAAATTTCATGAGATATTGTTGAAGTTTACCAAACATGCACCAATCATCCATGCACCTTTTTAAAATAACACAAACCTCTGTTGACTTGTTGATTGTGCAACACTTTCTTCCCTATTGTTGGAAATCGCAGTTAATTTTTTGAAAATTTTCAAAATGCCCTCCTCGCTCTCTTTCTCCCCATCTCTTTATCTTTGCTCTATAATTAAAAATAACAAAAATTTAAAACAAATAATTGTGTGACCACCACCGTAGCTAGCTACAAGACTAGGTCTCTCCATGGAGATCCAATAGAACCAAAGGTAGAGAAAAAGATAGCCAAATTGAACTTGAAATCTAAACCCAACTTCACTATATATAGCCCCCAAAATTCCAAAATCTCAATCCCTTATAACATTCCCTATTTCTTCATCTAAACCACCATTTTTGTGATGAACAACCATTGCCAAATATTGCAATATGAAAATACCTCATATTTCATTTTTTTTTTACTAAATTGTTGTTTTTCCTTTGATAATATTTTGATGATGAAAAACTTTATATATTTGGTATTTGAATATGAATTATATTTTATCTTTGAAAAATGAAAATGATCAATCCGATCAATGCCAAACGATAAATATGCTTTCAATGTATACAAAATATTTTATATTTATTTTGAAATCAAATTTTTTGTATTTATTTGAAATTAAATGTCTTAAGAGTGTCAAAATATTTTTCATATTATGAAAACTTGATTTAAAGGAAAAATTATCAATTATATTAGTGAAACTATCAACAGTTTTGCACCATTGAGTTTCGGGCTATCGAAGTGAGGTAAAGCTGTTGATCTGTTTGAGATTAATGGTTGAGATTAATTTTTAATGTATATGGATGGTTGAGATGAATGTATCTTCCCGCCCACTAACTCCTCACTCACTCCCTTTGTCTTTCTCTCTCTCTCTCTCTCTCACAGACCCACCCACCCACCCCTCACTCACTGTCTCTCTTTCTCTCAATATAAAAAAATTGAGTTTTTGTGGTGATTTTTTTGCGACTGTTTTAAAAACCACCACAAAACATGGTATTTTGCGGCAATTTTGAAACCGCTGCAAAATATGATTTTTGCAGTGTTTTTTTAAAATTTTGCAGCGGTTTCATAAAACCGCCGCAAAATTTAGTAAAACAATGCGCACAAGAAATCGTTGCCCATCTCTTTAATATTGCTTTGGTTAAAGCTTATTCCCTTTATTTTTACCATTGTTGTGTTTTAAAGGCTGTTTAGCTTAGCAGTTTGATCGCATATAACCCATTTGTGCAGCTGATTTGCTATGGGGCGTTTGATGGTTAACTGTTTGGCTTAACATTTCAACTTATACGCTATCTCACTGAAAAGTTGTTATACCAGTGTTTGGCAAAAGTTGGTATCCCCAGCTTTGTCAAAAAACGCTGATAAGTTGACCAATAAAAATATGAAAATACCCATTGCACCATCACCTGTTTCCTCCTTCTTCTCTAATCCGCTGTTGCTGCCTCCTTCTTCTCCAGATCCACCGGGCTTCCTTTCCAGATCGAGCATCATCACCGGTGGGCCTCTTCCTTGTCACACCATCGCCATCGCCATTGTCACTGGTGGGCCCATCGCCGTTATCTCATTGTCCAGCGACCTCCTTCTTCTAGATTTGTCCCCTTTGGTATATTTCCTTCTTTCATCAGTTTATATATATATATGTATATATATATGTTGTGTACTATTTTCCTTTTCCTGTATTTATATGTATATATTTTTTTGATAATTATATATAATTTATCAACTTGTAATTATAAGTATTCTATTAATTATAAATTTATTTGATCAAAAATAGTATTTTATGTTTTTTAATTGTATTATTCAGCATCATGTCTATTTTAGTCTTTTTGTCAAGTCCTGACAGGTTATCAGCTTTTACAAACCAAACACATAACTAATAATTGACAGTTTAAAAATACATCTATTCAAACACATTATTAACTTAAACACTATCTAACTTTTAAGTTAAAAGCTAAATCACTTAAAAGCTATTAAAAAAAAGGCTAAGCCAAACAGCCTCCTAATTGTTATCGACTGGAAAATTGCTGGATATATAGGTATAAGCAAAGGTCTTGATTTGAACCTCGGCGATGAACGAGGCGTTGTTAGACGACATAATTTATCGGCTTCTTGACGTGAGGACTCAAGGCCAAGCCGCCGCAAGCAGGATCAAGAAGAGACGAAAGCCGCATGGCTTGGCCTAATCACAGCAACAGGCGGCTGTAAGGCACAAGGTGTGCAGAAGCAGTAGCGCAAGCAGGCAGTGTGGCAGCTAAGCAAGCAGCAGCTGAACAATCCGTTGGAGCGGCGATTCAGATCTGGGCAGGGGAGCCTTAATTTTCATTTATTTTTCCTGTTAAACTCACAACCCTCTTTCTCTCTTTATCTATCCCTCGATATTCATATCTTCTGAGCTGCTGTATATAAACCAAACCCAGTACATAATCCTTTCTTTTTTAGGGGAGGGTGGTTTAGTTTTATTCATCTTGCACTAATTGTACAGTTGCTTCATATATGTATGTATGTAAGCATGTATGTACAGTTGCAAAAGTTGGGGTCACACCCATGTCCAAAAGGCTTAAAGGCAAGCTTATCCGCAGGATAGATATGGTGGATATCCTGCACCTGCCCGATCAGGTTATGGCTAGCCCCAGACAAATCCATTTCAGGGATATGAACAGCAGCAAGGCTATACATCAACTCCTGGTTATGGTAATGTGACCAACTAAACTCCAGAGGGTCATACCCCTTCCTATGAGGGAGCGCAGGGAGATGCCAACCAAGTGTCTCTATTTGCCCAGACTTCTGTAGTGGGCCAACAAGAATACAGCAGTGGACAACATACAAGCCCCTCATTCTACTAGTTATCCAACTCAAGGATCTGCCCAGCAAGGTTATGGGGTATCCACTTCCCAACCAGGTTATGGGGCTCAGCCACCTTCCGACTATGGCTCCAACTATGGTTCACCTAGGCTCAGAAGCCACCAACCAATCAACCAGCTTATGGGTAGCCACAACAGTCACCCAGCGCCTAAGGAGTTATATGCACCCTGGATTCGGGCAGCCCCCACCAACACAAGCTGGATATGCTCAACCAGATTCTAGTGCACAGAGGGCTCCACCGTCCAGCTATGATATAGCTGCGGCTCAACCAGTCAATGGTGCCGCACCAACCAGTGAATGGTGCGGCACCGGTGAGTCAGCAAGGGTATGGGCAGTAGCCACCAGCATGCAACAGCTCTTATGGGTGGTTATTCTCAGCCTCCACCTTATTCTAGTGACGGCAAGAAAAGATAAGAAAAAAAAAAAAAAAACCTTGGGAGACTGAGAACACACCCACAGAGAAAAGCAAGAAAATTCTAGTGAGATATGAAAAAATATATATAAATATGGATATTCTTTTCGAATGTGAATGTAGGCATTGTGTCGAACCACAAAAATAAAATATAAATATTCTTTCTGAGAGCGGATGTAGGCGTTATGCCAAACTATGAAAACAAAATACGAATATTCTTTCTGATCATGGACGTAGGCGTTACGCATAACTACGAAAAAAAAATATGGATATTCCTTCTAAGTGTGGACGCAAATGTTATGCCGAATCACAAAAATAAAATACGGATATTCTTTCTAAGTGCGAACGTAGGTATTACACTGAACCACAAAAACAAAATATAAGCATATTTTTTCTAAGTGCGAACGTAGGCGTTATATCAAACAACGAAAACAAAATATAAATATTCTTTATAATTGTGAATGTCGGCATTACGCCCACAATTCCAACAATCATATATACACGAAACTGGGGAGCCACAATATTATGATAAAAGGCCCGTTGCCGGCAACGAGGAAGACAACAAGTGTAATGACCCGAAGTTTTTAGACAAAGAGCAAGGCGGTTTCAATAATTGTTGGAAAAAATAGGAGAGCAATGTGTGTTTTGAAGGAACTTTAAGCGAATAAGTTAATCCGAGAAGGCTTGGAGGCCAAAAGAGGATCGAGTTAGGGGGATTTTGAGCTTGGCATGGGATGTATTCGGATATGAGAAGCTAGGTATTCAGATATGCTAGGGGATATTCGAATATGTCAAAAGAGGAGTGCATGTACTCAGATGGTGTGAGGGGTATTTGAATATGAGGGGTTATGTATTCAGATATGTGAGAAGCTTATTCGGATATGTGAGAGAAATGGATGAACCATATTTGGATATGCTAAAAGGTATTCAAATATGTGAGAGAAGAAGAGGAAGGCTTGTTCGGATAGCTTGAGGGGCATTCAAATATGCCAAGATGTCATTCAGATATGAGGGCATGTATTTAGATATATGATACAAAGAAGGAGGAGTCGTATTCAGATATGGGGGATTTTATTCGGATATCACTCTCAAAGGAAGCAAGATAGCATTCGGATAGCCTAAAGGCATCTGGTTCCGACTTATTTTGCGGCCAAGCAAGGCATTAAGGGGTGCCAGGGCATGGAGAAATCAGGGAAAAGCATGGCTAGGAGTGGGTTTAGCTTACCTAATCTCTGAGTAAATTAATTAAAGGGATGGTGAGGCATGACGAGGATGTAGTCACGAGGAGGCTATAAATAGGAGCATGAGGCTCGGCCAGGGAAGAGAAAAAGGGAGAAGAAGCCTTGGCAACAGCTGGATGTTGGGGGAAGGATCAGAAGAAGTTGAAGAAGAAGAAGTCGCAGCCAACAACAAGAAGTAAGGAGCAAGGTTGAAGAAGATAGTGTGAGTGAAGCTTAAGGCAAACTCACTCCTCTCTCATTTAGGTTTAAATACTGCAAGATCCATGAGTTTATCCTTTGTCTTTCTTGACTTGTTGTAACCTCCCTCTTGAGCATGAAAATAGAGTTTGACTTACCCTATTACTATTTGGGAATGATGCTTCTTGGCTAGGTTCAAACGTATGCAAGATATTGTATCATCTTGCAGGAAAAGGGTACGGTTTGTCTTTTCGAGTATACTAAGTTATAACCTATGAATGTTGATGTAAAAAGAGTTTAAGCAAAAGAGAGTTTAATAAGTGTATGAAATGAGTTTATGTAATCATGTAAGAGTCTTAAAGGAAACAGTACAGGAAAAGTCATGGGAAAGGGTATGTCGTGCTAAGTTTAATGTATAAGATAATGTTGTTGGTGTGTGGTTAAGGGTGTGGGGTGTAAAGTTACTGGCTGTCTATCGTGGGTTGTGGTAGTCGATGGTTGGATGTATGGGCGCTAGTCATCAGCTGTTACAATAAACTATAGATGGGTCATGAAAGCTGGTACTACCGGTGTAATACCTCAAAATAAAATAAAGTAATTTCAGAATTTTTAGAAATTTTCCAAGTTACTATGAAGCAGTCTAGAGAATTAGAAGTCAGTGTAATAAGACAAATCCATTGAAGGGAGTACCCCAAAACTCAGATACCTAGAAGAAGGATATGATATTGACTAATGTTTCGAGATGAGATTTATGACACTAAAAGAAATTAAAATAGAGATAGTTTTTTGTGTAGCTAAAATACAATTTGAAAAATCAAATGATCGTAATGCACTTTCGAAAAGCCAACGGAACCCTAAGAGGGTTTCGATTTTATGTAAGGATCAACCATAAAGTGGTTTTAAGACAAAACGATGGTCCTGTATGGACACAAGGATAGAAACGTACTTTTTGAATAACTATAGACTAGTAATTTTAGACTTTGAACATTCAGTGTTAAAGGTTTATATAATACAAGATCTTATAACTTGTTTTATTAAATAGAAAATATATTATATGATAAGATGATAATAATTTATAAAAAATATATTATGTGATAATATGATAATGAATTATATAACATAACTATATATATGCGTGATCATAGCAGAGGAATTGAAATGGAATGTCAAATAGCCAAATTAATGGGTATATGAAATCAATGGGAAAGGTGAAAAAATCAGTGGGTATAACAATGATGCCCAAGTCTCCTATTCCTATATAAATGGGTGAAGTGAACATAGGAGGGAAAAAAGAAAAAGAAACAAAAGAAATAGAAAAATGGAGAAAAAATATGAATTATCTAAAAAATTTTAAAAAATTCTGGAATTTAATTTGGGGAAAAAATATGCTCAAAGCCAAGTTGCCTGAGCACACATTTCAAGATCAAGGCATGTATATCGAGCAAACCTGAGAGACTAAGTTAATGTTTCTCTCAGAAATTATTTTATGAATTATGGTAGTATGAAAATTAGAAAAATGTTTGAGGTATTATTTAGTGTGGAGTTATCGAGGAAAAATAGGAAGAAATAGGGGAAAATTAAGAAAAATAGAATATTAATATCCTTCAATAAATATGATGGCCAGGATATGTTGGGATTTTGAATTGAGTACATTAGAAGCCTGACATGAGAATCAAGATATTCTGAGATATGTTTGAGGTGAGTGTTCCTACTTAAAAAGTTATTTTTCAAAATAATACGAAAATACATTATTTGTCATATTGTCATTTGTTGAGATGAATAATACATTTAGAAATGCACTTCATATGATGTGTTATGATGCATATGTGCATTCATAATATTTCTTCGGCATGTATCGCATGTGGAATGTTGATATCACTAATCTATCACAGATGTTGTAAGTACATCCTGCCCTTGGAAGTAGGGTCGCATGAATGATAATTAGCATGAATGATGATATCACTAATCTATCACGAATATTGTAAGCACATCCCACCCTTGCAAGTAGGGTTGCAAAATGATAATTACCACGAAATGAAGGATGATGCATTTTGCACTTGCATGTCATGCATGAAATTTTATTAAATAAAACCTCACTTAGATGATTCAACATCTAATTTGGGTTATACCCTTGGAATATTCAAACGTTCCAGATGAAGATTGTAGCATAAACGAGGATGGAAGAGGCATGTAATGGTACTTTGCAAAAGTACATGATGTATTGGCTATATGTATATGCAGCCTATGTATTTAAGTTCCTCTACTTTGAATTCTAAATGTTTTGAAGGATAATGATGTATAACATTATTTATGGTTAATGTTAAAGTTAAGGTTCGATTCTTAGTTTTTGCATTTGATTTCCATGATGGTTCTCATTCGAGATAGATGAATGAAAATTTTAGGATATAAATGGTGAATGATATGGTTTAGCATTAGTTTTGAAAAAAAAAATATTATCCTAGAATTGTCCTAAGTTATAACATGCTTGGAAAAGTGGGGTGTTACAACCAGTCACCCACCTTGATTGTATACATAGCATGATATTGTTGTGATGCATGGGGATTGGGTTACATTCATTGGGGGGACATGCTCTGTGTGTGTGGGGGTGTGTGAGCATTAGCATGACCCAGTTGGCCTAAGTGCCGACTTGGATACCTTAGGTGATCATATGCATGTAGAGCATTTCACATGTGTGTATTCTTGTGTGAGCATAGCATAGCCTGATGCTTGGTTTATGGTGGCCTTGTCATCATGATTATACTGCACAAGCCATTGTATTTATTATGTGTTGCATTGCATGGTGAGCAAGAGTGGTTATAAGAGGTGGGTGAGGCCACAGTGGTGCGTAAGACCGTGGGGATGAGACCCATAGCAGCTACAGGTTATGATGTTATGTGATGATGCATAAGACCGTGGGGATGACACCCACAACAGCTTTATGTTATGATGATGATATGATGATGACAGGAAAATGCGATATGTTATGAATGAAAGGAAAACCCAAATAATGTGATGAAAGGCAGATTATGAATAATGATATAGTAACCTATATTGGGTTACTAGCAGGTTTGTATGTGGAAATTGGGTGCCAATGTGTGTATCTTATGTGGGACCTAAGGACCGTCTATGTGCAAGTTGCTTTATGTTATGCATCCAAGGTAGAAGCATGCATGCTACATGGCAAGTTATGTTATTGCATTGGCATGATAACACAAGGGGTGTAAGGAAAGTTCTAGTTTAGGTTTAATGCCTTTCTTCTTATACTTGCTAAGTCTTGTGACTCACCCTTGTTGTTGCATCATTCCATGTAGGTGTGTGGCTAGGCAAGAGGAGCCCGAGGGCCTAAGAGGGTTGATGTTTAGGCGTTACGTACAAGGTCGTCCCGATTGCAAAGATTCTAGGGATGTGCTAGGCAAGGGATCTAATGTTGTAATCCATACTAGGCGTTTTTGATTGATATATGTATGAGAGTGACCATGTCATAATCGTTACGCTATTGTTATGTAAAAGGATAGTGAGGAAAATGGAAGGTATTTTGATTTAAATTTTTAATCGTGGCCTCCTGAATTTGGGGTTATGACAACAAGCCTGTTGCCCCGCATATAACCCGGTATTGAGGAGAAATGAAGCTCGTTACCTCGTGCATAGCCCAGCAATGAGGGAAAAACGAAAGGCCCATTGCCCTGCAACAAGGAGAAACAGAACTCATTGCCTTGTGCATAGCCTGACAACGAGGGAAAAATGAAAGGCTCGTTGCCCTACTTATAGCCCAATAACAAGGAAGACAACAAGCCCATTACCTCGCACATAGCTCGGCAATGAAAGAAAAATAACAAGCTTGTTACCTCACACATAGCTCGACAACGAGGGAAAAACAAAAGACCTGTTGCCTTTCTTATAGCTCGACAACGAGGAGAAAATGAAGTCTGTTACCCAGCGCATAGCCCGACAACGAGGTAAACACAGAAGCCCCATTGTCCTGCTCACAATGAGACAACGCAGTAAACATTGAAGGCTCGTCGTCCTGCTCATAGCCTGACAACGTGGTTATTGTTACCAAAAACACAACAATCAGAATTTATAATGCGAGAATGCTAGAGTTGTGGCACAGTGAGGTGAACAGCCGACAGGTGTCTACCTGTGGAAATGCACGTCAGGTAGCTTTGGTCTCCAATTATCTGGTCAAGGTCTCAAATAAGCTCTCTGATGCACATTCGGTAGGGAATTAATCTGTTTGGGAGTATTTTCCCTTGCATTTAGGGTATAACTGCCTTCACAAAAACAAGTTAAAAGGCACACATGGATTCCTTACCTTGCATATGGCTTCTAGTGCTTAAGTCAGTATGTGAAAGAAAGTAGTACCATCAGGAGAAACTCGTAAAGGTTTTGCCGGGTGTGGCATAAATAAGGGATGCAGTTAATGAACAAAAAAGATGTACCTAAGAGATGAGTTATTCATAGTATTCTTACTAGATGTCAAGGATGAACATGTATGTTTTTGGCATGAGAACTGTGGTCCTTGGGCTAATTCAAATGGGTTTAAGAGTAATCCCCCTAGAGGACTAAATAGCCTAGGGAGTCTTCCGAGAGAAGGTGGGCCTTACAATGAGCTGTTGGAGCAAGTTCCTGGCTTCTAAGTGGCCTTCTTGGATGAAACCCCAGGTGACAAAGAATATTTCTGAGAGTTGTCTATTATTTTGGAATTAATATAATACCTCCCATAAAGATTGTATCTTGGTTACATAAGGTAAGGATTAATTCCTCTTCCTCTAAAAAATAATTAGTTATATGCATAATATTCATTTAATTAATCATGCACCTCTGATATGTGCGTGCATGAGAGTGTAATTATAAACCATAGAGTACAAGCTAATGCATGGGGGCTCGTTGGGCACTTGGTGATGAAGGAATGGCTTCCATGCACATTATATGAATATATGTATATTATATATACATCATAGGTGAATTGCTTGGAGATATTTATTATGGGGCTTGTGGGGCACTATGGCTTGAGGAATTGGAATGTTTGAGAGGCAATTGTGGTGGACAATGCACCTAGCCAAAAGAGGGGGCCACACACATGGCCCTAACGTGGGGAAAATCAATTTGTGAATGAAAGAGGCTTGGGGGCATGACAAGCAAAGTAATGGAGTGGCTTGCACGTGAAGAAAAAATTAGTAAGCAGCAGCTGAGGGGAAGCCTTTTCGAGAGGGAGAAGCTTTACCGAGAGAAAGAGGTTGTTGAGAAACTTGTGAGTGTCGAGAGGTCTTAAGAATGCCCCAAGAGAATTGTGTTGCCGCAAGAATGAATTGTTGCAAGAAAATGTGACTGCCACAAGAATCATTGTTACCACAAGAAAATGTGTCATTGCAAGAATGTGACTGTCTCAAGGGAATGTGTCATCACAAGGAAATGCCCTAAGGGAATGTGACTGCCGTAAAAATCATTGTTGTCATAAGGAAATGTGTTTGCTACAAGGTCCTTTTGTGCCACAAGGACTGTTAGAAATTGAATAGTAATGGCACTACAACCTAAGAAAGGGGTGAATTGGGTGTTTGAGAAATTTAAAAACTTTATAGGAGGTTTTGAAAACAAAATATAAAAACAATGAAACACAACTAACATAAATGCAAGAGGGACACGAGGATTTATAGTAGTTCGGTTAAACCAAGCCTAATCCACTACCTAGGTCCTTATTAAGGAGTTGAAGTAATTCATTGAAACCTCCTACCACACTCAGTAGGCCCTCTAGCAATCTTGTTAGGAATTACAACCTCTTATCTCACAAGTAAGCCCCCTAGCTCAGAAGTTAGTAAATACAAACCTCTTACAAACAATGTAATCCCTCTACCTATTCAAGTTTGGAAAACTAAGAATGATACAAAAGAGAGGATCTAAAAGTAAACACTCTTAGTTACAAAATCTCTCCAAATAAACACAAGCCTTGAACAAAATGAAACAAATGATAATCAAAGCCTTTTGAGAGAAAAATGAAGAACAAATAAGAATATAAAAGATTGAGCACTTGAAAACTTGTAATGAATTCTCTTGGGATACTTGAATAAACCTCCATCCCTCTATTTATAGAGCTTCATGAGAGCCTTCAAAATACTAGCTGTTATTGTAGCTAACGGTTGGATTATTATTGCAACGATCGGATTATTGTAACAACAGTAAAAATACTTTTAAATAAATTTTTGCACATTTTAACCAAATAAAATACTTTTAAAGCGTAATCCGATCAGGCGAGGGAGGAGGGCCATCTGGACTGCGGTCTCTCCTTTGCGAGCTCCTTGGAGGATTATTCTGGCTCGTTTTTGGGGCGAGGTTACCACCGACAGCTCGAGACTGTTGTCTTATAGTCGCCATCAAAACGGAGAAACTAACTCAAACGTCATAACAAGTCGTATTGGAGAGATAGAAAAGAAAATGCTTCAGCCTCACGGTGGGCGCCAATTAATGATGCAGTGGCCGATCACCCCCCTTCTGTCTCAAGCCAAGTACCTGCAAGGAAGTCGGGGACTTACTCCCCCGAAATCACTCCGAAATTCAAGTCAGATTACCAGAATATCGTCAACACAAAGGAGTACAATCTTAGAGTTTAGAGAGAAAAAGATCATTTACCTGTTGTTGGTCTTTTTCCTTTTGTCCTCTTACTAAGGTAAGGATATTCTTTCAAATTACTGGGATCCTTATCCCGTTCTTTACGGAGCTAGGATCTTACCGATATGGATTCCATAATCGCTTCCGAGGAGTTCTGGGTAGCTCCCATCTCCATGATCCTCGGTGGGATGGTTGATCATGAGGAATCTGGAGGATCCTCACTGAGTAACAGGTTAGCTGGTGTGGTGATACGCATCTATCACGTGTCGTCTCCGGGTCTACATAGGGTGACGTCTGGGGAGTGACTCCTTGACGAGCATGTGTCACGGTTGTCAATGGTCATATTCCCACGATATTAGAGTAATTGTGGATCCGATGGTATTTTCCCTTATCAGTTGACCATACAAAGATAATATTGATAAAATTCATCTTTTAAGAAGTTTTTGTTTTAAATCAACCATCTTATAATTTCATAACAAAAATATTTCTAATTTAAGAGATTGATAAGTTTTGTACATCATCAAAAGGTTATTTGCTGACACAATTGAGATTAACACAAACACTTGTACTATTAACATTTTTTCTATTTTTTGTCAGTTAATTTTATTATTTAGTTTTTAAAATTTATAATATCAATACTATTGATATTATTAATATAATATTATTAGTCAAGTTAAAATTGTAATATTTTAGTTATATATATAATATTATTTATTATTAGTCAACTTTGGTATTTATTGATAGTAATAGTAATAAATTACTATTACTATTATTGGTATTTATATAATATTATTGGTTCGTAATAGTAATATTATTGATATTTCTACATTATAAATTTTTTATTATTAATAAATTTCAAAATTTATATGTTAAAATTATAATATTTTAGTTAATATATATAATATTATTTATTATTATTCAACTTTGGTATTTATTTATATTTCTATTATTCACAATACTATTATTATTGACATTTCTATATTCTAAAATTTTTATTATTAATAAATTTCAAAATTTACTTTTTTTTATTATTTATATTGACATTAATATAAATAAAATTAATATTAATTTTGATGCTAATATATCTATGAGTGTTAAATGTTCAGACTTCTCGTTGATATTCTGATGAAAATAATTTTAAATCTTTTAAGAGCAGCACAGTTATCTTGTAAGTGTAAAAGTGTAATAATTCTGCCAAGCACAAGCAACTGATAAAATCTTTAAATTTCCTTTCAAAAGTGTTGGGTGATCAATTTCTAGTGGAAACAAAAATACTTCATTTAGCTTGATTATGGGGAAAGCTCAACAGTTAGAGCGATTCTAAAAGTTGAAAATCGTTTGTCGGCGTCATACATTGCGGCGGGGCTAAGGATTGAACTAACTGTTGAGTCCTTTGATTTATATCTCTTGCTAATATTGTGGAACTGAATAACGGGGCGTTCGTAATGGTGCGTTAATAAAAAAAAATTAATTTAATGAGAACTGATCGTGTATTCACTTGAAAGTGTATAAGTTTGTAATCGCATTCGATTTACTTAAAGATCGAATTAGAGAAAATGTCGATCTCCTTTAAAATTAGGTGGCCCGGATACATGGATTATATAAAAAAAAAAGTGTAATAATTGTTAAAAACCGTGAAATATATTTATAAATATATATATATATATATATATAACTTTTATATTGGTTAAGTCGTCGTCGTCTTCTTCTTCTTCTTCTTCTACTCTCTATTCTCAACAAGTTCCATATGCAACCACTGAGAACATCACCAATTATGAAGAGAAAATTCACCTCAATCGCCACCGCAACCACCGCCGTGCCGCCCACACCTTCCACTCCTCCAACCCCACAAATCTCCCAGAGAACCCCCCATCCCAAACCGCTCGCACTCTCCTCCCAAAAACCCAGAAAAGTTCTCTTCCCTAATCGTTTAAATCCTCAAACCCCCAAATGGGTTCCCCTCAACCTTGGAAAATCGGAGCTCTCCTTGCCTCTCACCTTCCCCACTGGCCAGACCTTCCGCTGGAAAAAAACCGGCGACCAAATGTACACCGGCGTCGTCGCTTCCCATTTGGTTTCCCTCAAGCATCTCCCAAACGGCGATGTTGCTTACTGCTTCCACAACGCGGCCTGTGAGGCCGATGCTCGCCTCGCTCTACTGGATTTTCTCAATGTGGGGATTTGTTTGGCTGATTTGTGGCAGGAGTTTTCGGCCTCCGATTCGAGGTTCGCGGAGCTAGCCAGCCATTTGGGCGGCGCGCGGGTGCTCCGGCAAGACCCGCTTGAGTGCATAATTCAGTTTCTTTGTTCGTCGAACAATAATATTGGCAGAATTACCAGGATGGTTGATTTTGTTTCTTCCTTGGGGAACCATTTAGGCACAGTTGAAGGCTTTGAGTTCCATGAATTTCCGTCGCTGGATCGGTTGTCGAAGGTTTCAGAGCAAGAGCTTAGAGACGCAGGTTTTGGTTACAGGTCGGTTTTTCTCTCCTTTTGTTTAACTAACCTTTGTTTTGGATTGTTGTAGTTTGTTTTCCTGTAAATTTTAGGGGCTTTTGTTTGCAAACTCATAAAGAAACGGATCACAGGAAATAGCACTTGGATTCTAGTCTCACAAGATACCCAGATATTGATTCTTTTTCTTTAACTGCTTTAGTTCTTCTTGTACCATACATATCTAGCTAGAAATATGGGCTCTTCTGTGCGTCTGTTTATGATTCTGTGATTATACTCGATTTATTGTATTCTGGTCTTGATATGTCTTAAATGTAGAACATCAATTGTGTTACTTTGGTCGCAAAGACTTGGTCTAGTTTCAAAATATTGTATTTCTCTGTTAACTAATGCAGCTAATAATGACTCGGCTATGATCTAAAGATGTTTTGTTTGGGTTTTTAGACATCTCAATTAGATGTTGGCGCTTATATGGCAAAGGCAATATAGTACTTGGTACCTCATAGAAGTGAACCTATGCAAAAATGCTTGATGCTATGGTCTAAAGATGTTTTGTTTGGGTTTTTAGATATCTCAATTTGATGTTGGCTTATATGGAAAAGGCTTTTGGCTCCCACTACTTTGTGTGGAGCATATTGATTTTGACACAGCATTTAGTTAAACCAACGTGTACTTTTTGCAGGGTGTTTTGGGTTAAGATTTTATAGCTTGATTGGTTTTGTTTAACCTATGGCTATCAAATTTAGAGATTTTGTGAGCTGGGGAGTTTATCATTTATTAGTTTAATTGTTGATTGATAAGACATCAAACAATTTAACTCTAGTTTTAATCTGTAAAATGAATCATGGAAACTAAATTATACACAATTCCTTTCTACAAGAAACTTGAGTTTGAATGTTTCAGACAGTAGTTTAGAGTTTTGCCCACAAAATGAAGATTCAAAATTTTGAGGATTCTAAAAAATAAGTTTTTTTGATGCCCTTCTCTTTCTGGAAGAAAAAGAAAAAGAAGTGTCATTCAATTCCATGATAATTTACAGAAGAACTCACTGCAAATGCAATTACAGAGAAACAATTAGTTTGTTCTAATTTCTTTTGTAATTAGAAGAAAATGAATTACAGCAGAACACATAGCAAAAACAATTAGTTTTTTTTTTTAAATTGTAAAAGAAATTAGAAGAGAGAGAAAAAAATCAGTAGAGCACACAGTGAAACAATTACACAAAACAATTTGTTTCTTTTGCAATTAGTTTCTTCTAAATTGCAACAGAAATTAGGTGATAGAAAAAGAAACTAGAGTAAAACAGACAGAGAAAAACAATATCAGCAACTAATTAGTTTTTCTTTTTTCAATTAGTTTATTCTAAATTGCAAAAGTAATCAGAAGAAAAAAAGAAAAATGCAGTAGAATGCACAGGGAATGTACAATGATGCAACCAACAACCACAATTTCAGCTGGCTAATGGAGAAAGGTCACCAAGAGGGTGGTCACCTGTCTCTGGCAACTTTGCATGTGAAAACAGGTCACCAGAGGGCTGGCCATGCACCCACATGTGTGACTAGTTCTCCAGCCAATCAATGTCACTGCCAAAGAATCCCAGCCAGTGGGAGATGACAAAATGGACATGAAATAGGGTTTTAATATACTTATATGTAGAAGCTACATGAGGTGTGTGCCTTGCGCCTTTCATGCTTCTAGGTGCACCTTTGACAACTATGGTTTTATGGTGAAGTGTGGCTTAATATGTTTGTTATATGGTTTAAATTTCTATGACTATTTTGTTTGGAGGACGAATAAGCATGAAGAAAAAGGAACTTTTCATCCATTCATGGATGATTGTTGTTATTATTAGGCTTTTCTATGATGTTTACGGTGAACTGTGACGTAAATATGTTTGTTATACGTTAGATTTCTGAGAATTTGTTTGTTTATTCAATCATTGTTTTCTGGTTTTCAAATCAGATACTTCCTAGCAGAGTGTTTGGTGAATTTGTTCCAGGAACTTTTTGAGAGAATTAACGTTGAAATATCTCTTGCTTTAGGAAATGACAAAAACACCAAAAACTAGTATCACTGGAAAATAAAAACTACTTGAAAATAACATTGTTTTCAAAGTTTTCAGAATGTATTAGTTTGGAAAACAATAAAAGACAATATGTCTTAATTTACTTATAGGTTCTTTGATTTGATCTGAGCTGTGAGCAGGGCAAAATACATAGTTGGCACAGTAGATGCTTTACAATCAAAACCTGGTGGGGGTGCAAATTGGCTTGCTTCTCTTCGCGAGTTGGATCTCCAAGAGGTTATTGGTGCTCTCTCTACTCTACCTGGTGTTGGTCCCAAGGTGGCGGCATGTATTGCTCTCTTCTCCCTAGATCAGCATCAGGCTATTCCTGTTGATACTCATGTGTGGCAGGTGAGTTTTGAAGGTGTTATTTTTACTAGTCAAAGACATCCTTTTATTCATAATATAATGAACCACCAGTAAGTGCTAAAACAACAACAACAACAACATATCCAGCCGTTATCCCACTATGTGGGGTTGGCTACATGAATTCTAGACTTCTATGTGGGTTACATCCCAATAGATAGTTTGTCTAGAATTCATATTTGGATCCGACTAAGTTTTACGCTGGCTGTCGGCTACCTAACGCAACCCTCCTCCTTTATCCGGGCTTGAGACCGGCAGTGGATAATATCCCCTATTCCATATTATTCAGAAATAAAAATTACACTGCAGGATGCAATTTGTGAACTGGTTTATCCAACTATTTGGTGTATGGTAAAGAAAAATTCCAGCCACTTGGCAATTTTTTCATTTAAGGTCATGAAATGTTGTTTGATGAGGATAGAGAATGAACATGGGCCAGAAGTTTACTCAACAACAGTTGAAATTTGGCAGGAACTTTTTTTTATCACATAACTTGCTTTTCATTTAACAGTACCTGTAAATTTTGATTGAGGAAATCTGCCTTTTGTTCGGTTTCATATATTTGATAATCTTATGAATAGCCTATCACAATAAAGCTTAAATCTAACTGAAATTGACCATGAGTATCTTTGCTTTTGCTGAGTTGATTTAGATATTTGAGTTGATTTAGATATTTTAGCTCAGTTTCATAAAGGGTATTAATAGGTTCAAATTTAAGATCTCTCACTGAGTATGATCTTTTGTTAGGGTTCTATCCTTTGTAGGATAGTAGTCATTTCATTCTTGGATGAGTTGAAAATGGAAGAGGAGTTAATAGAACTTTTAAACTCAATAGACTGTGCAAATTATACAGTGGAAAATCTTATATTCTTTATTGCTGAACCCCTTTCAAGTAGTTGAATCAGGAACATGCCTTTTTGGTGATTGAAGCACTTAAAATATTTTCCAATTAAACATTCGACAAACTCTTGCCATTGGGCCAGTAATCATGTTGCTGTATGGTAATCTGTCTGGCTGAAAGCTTCCCCTCTCTGTCTTGTATTAACAGTACAGTACAGCTGGTAATTGCAACAAAAGGGAAAAATAATTGCACTTGCATACTGTAATCTCCAAATAGTGATAAAAACATATATTTCTGTTTATGTATGCTTGTTTACTCATGGCACATTTGAGAACTTAAAGTATCCAATAAAAACTCAGTAAGTGCTAATGCTACAATGTCTTATTTCTTGGTTGTGGAAGGTAGCAACTAGTTACCTCATCCCCGAGCTTGTGGGTGCCCGCTTGACGCCTAAACTTTGCAATTGTGTAGCTGATGCCTTTGTCAGAAAATATGGAAAGTATGCTGGTTGGGCCCAAACTCTACTTTTCATTGCTGAGTTACCTTCACAAAAGGCTCTACTACCATCTAACAATTGGATTACTGAAGGCCAGAAATCCATTAAGCCAAAAGTTGGACGATCCAAAGGTATTAGGAAAAAGCAGAGAAATATTTGAGTGGATTGTTTATAGTTATTGCATCTTTTGCTCAAGGGAAAAACCTGTGAATGCAGGTAGCAGTCTGAATATTGGAAAAGAAAAGGCTTATGAGAAGATATAACTTACTGCAGATTAGTTGGTATTGCAAGGAAATTCGTAGGTGGGACTCGGGAAAACATCAGGAGGTTGACTTTCAAACTGTCGAATTTACGTTTCTTTCCAGTGTCTTCTCTCTCTTGTTATTTATCATCCCTTTTTTTTATCGTTTAACATTATATTCACCAGATTCAGTATTCAATTCCGAACGTAGAACGTAGGAATATGGGAATCTCTTATTTCAACATTCAGCTACATAATTCACTTAGATGTACGAGTTCAGAATCGGCAGTTGCATGAATAGCTTGTTATTTTTATCCTTTTTGATCTGTTTCAGAAGGGTTCATTGCAATCATTAGTATGTGAGAAAACTTAAATAGCTTGAACCAGTTTTTGAAACAGGTTAATTTGCAGAATTTATCATTTACCTGACCTGTGAACTCTACTTGATCTGATGGGAGTATAGTATGGTTTGGGCAAAATTCTATTTCAGCTTGAGAACATTATGTATTCTGGGATTTTCAACTTCTTCTTTTCTAGACCCACAGAAGGATTGGAATAATTACTAGGACATATGTTCTTGACAAGATAGGAACACTGGTGATTCTTTTCTGTTGTTGCAGATAAAATGGAGCACGAGATGGAGACAAATGGAGCTAACATCTCTGCAAGTAGACGCACACGAATCTAGTCTCTAGTCTCCCCTTCATGCATTTTTACGGGATTTGCGCATGTAAGTCACGGCATGTGCTTTATGTTTTGTAAGTTACACCAACTTCTTTATCATCGAATGAGTGCCAAGAAGCTTGTTATTATTACATTAGACCATGATTAGGAAACCGATGGGTTCCGAAACCCACCCACGTGACATCTTAGGAAGATGGTGACGTGGCACATGAGGTGGACATAAGCCTAAGCTAGAGGTTTTCTCAAAGGCCTTGTCTCTTTCTAACACTATCATACCCCTAACATATTTGGTTTCTTTTGTCCTATACTGTTGGAGGTTTATTTTCAATTTTATATGTTATTTCATAATACAGCTATGATATTTCTAAAGCTTCAGTAACTTTTCTTTTCTCCTTAAAACTGTTTCTTCAAAAACCCTAACTTATTCTTGTAGTACTCTCATTTTTAACCATTTCCATCATGTTACATTTGGTTCTATTCAACTTATCCAACAAGATTCCACATAATATTTTCTCACGAGCTGTGCGTTCATCATCAATCCATTGAAACCATCTACAATCATCAACTAGTCCAGCAGACCATTCAACAATTAATTTCATTTACGTTAATTGCTTATACATTTATAAGATAACAAATTACCTTTCAGAACCGACACCTCAAGAATTTCCTTCTAGGATTAGTCTTAGTCCATGATGTATAGCATCAAATAGATACACCATGCTTACACACGATTGTTTGATGAGAATTAAGAGTTAATTGAAGTTTCACCCATTTCCAAATTGGAAGTCATAATTCCTGAGATAATAAAATTTGGAAGTCAGGAATTGTGACTTTCAATTTGGAAATGGGTGAAGCTTCAATTAACACTTAATTCGCATAAGACAATCTTGTGTAAGCATAATGTATCTATTTGGTGTTACACATCATGGACTAAGACTAATTCTGGAAGAAAATTCTTGAGATGTTGGTTTTAGAAGGTAATTTGTTATCTTATAAATGTATAAACAGTTAATGTGAATGAAATTAATTGTTGGATTGTTTGATGGACAAGATGATGATTGTAGATGATTTTAATGGATTGATGATGAACGCACAGCTCGTGAAAAAACATTATGTGGAGTCTTGTTGGATAAGTTGAATGGAACCAAACATAGCATGATGGAAATTGTTGAAGATGAGAGAGTACTACAAAAACAAGCTAGGATTTTTGAAGAAAAAACTTTGAGGAGAAAAGAAAAGTTATTGAACCTTCAAAAAGACCATAGTTGTATTATAGTAGAAAATATAAAATTAAATGAAGCTCCAAGAGTATAGAACAAAAAAAGTAGGTTTGTTAGGAGTATGATAGTGTTAGGATTAGATTGTTTTTGTTCAATTTATGGGTGATGAAAAATGAAGGAAGTAGATTCAAGTATGTGTTTAGTTTTAGTGTAAAAATAGTTGCAAGAAGATTGAGTATGTTTCTTATTTGTAATTTATTGTTATTTTAGTTATTAGTATGATAATAAAAAAATGAAACGTAATTTCATATTTGGGGGCTTTATTTTTTTTATTTTAATTATTTATTTAAATACAAAAAATTTGCATTTCATTCTTTATAATAAACAAATAAATACGTGAAGGCCTCAAAAAATCACCTTAATTATGAACATATGAAAATCATATCATTGATATATATCTATATGTGGATACACAAAATTGTTACAAAAATTACGTATAAAGTGTTCCCATAGGACTTGCCATAGCTTGGTTTGTATTTTTTATCCGCATCATGTTGTGAACTCATCGTAGGTTTCATAAAATCATTAACAAACTATTCTAAAGTTTTTTTCATTTGAGTTCTATGTTTTATTAGAGTTGTGTTTTCATATTGTACTTGTTGGTTTCACCATATCAACTAAGTTATGGAACACAACTATATCAATTATCTTCCTTCACCACCATCTCATGAAATTTCTCCATGTGAAGATGGTGTTCAAACTTCATTTCATCATTACTCCGCCAGGGGATATTATCCACTGCCGGTCCCAAGTCCGGATAAAGGAGGAGGGTTGCGTTAGGTAGCCGACAGCCAGCGTAAAACCTAGTCGGATCCAAATATGAATTCTAGACAAACTATCTGTTGAGATGTAACCCACATAGAAGTCTAGAATTCATATAGCCAACCCCACATAGTGGGATAACGGCTGGATATGTTGTTTTAGTTCTATGTTTTATTACGTAATCATTCATAAACTGTGTGTTAATTCTGTATAAAAATTTATATAGACTATGGATTTGATGGGAAGAAGGTGTTCCAGTAAAAGTTAGTTTGATACTCGACCTACATGTCAAGGATATTTATTTACCAGGATAAACTGAAAAATGCAAAATCAGTAAGTATGGTAATAGGGTCGTTATATTTTACTTTAGCAAAAGAAGAAGAAGAAGGAGAAGAAGAAGAAGAAGATAAGAGGCCATTTCCCAATTAAAAAGAAAAGATGGTTTCAGCAGTATCACTTGTCATCACTTCCAATCATATGGGAACAAAGCATACGAACTCCAGGTAATTCAACAGAATTCAAGTTACACATCAAGTAAATATTCCACATGTTATTGAATCAAAGATAATGATTCATGGCAAGTTCCAGATTCAGCAACTCTCTGCCACTGCATGTGTTTCGGCACTACCAAGATCCTTCAGCACCCGCAGTTGGATTCTCAAACTCCCCAAAAGTTCCAGAAAGTGTTCAATGCATAGGGCGGATAAATTGCCGCTCCTTCTTCTGTGATTTTTGCTATTTGCAATTTTGAGGTACCATCGTGTTAGTTAGCTAAGGTAGTAAAATGTTCAGAACCTTAATAGTTGCTAGAGAATTACCCCCTCCATATTCCCTCTTTCTTTCCACCACCATTGCAAGTTAAGCAGCATCCCACTAATAGTTGCTAGAGAATGTAACATAAGCCAAATGCATTAGACTATAGCCCCATGTCATTGGAGGATTCAGATCCTGCTGCACATTCAAAAAATAGTGATTGAAAGATGAAGAAGATCCAGTTAAAAGTGATTGACAAACCATGACTTGGTTTAAAGCTCAGGAACAAGATGCAACTCTTTCCATGCTAAAACTAATTTATTCTTAAAGCAGTGTAATTAGAATAGCAATATGGCAAAGTACAAAACTACAAGCTTGTTCTGATGTTGGAGAGACATTAAGAAAGCAACACCAGGAGAACAAAGCATTAGTAACCTGTTTAGCCATGCCATTGATGCACCAAAAAGCACTGTATGGATGAAAGTGCCTTTGTACGTCTTTTATGGTGTTTGGCCAATAGCAAAAAGTGATTATTTATGATAACAAAAGCTATTTTTTTTGCTGTGGGGGATACACAGGAACTTGAACCTTCTTCTATGGAGCAGAAGCAGCAAATAAAAAGCACTTTTTACAAAAAAATAATTCTTGTGACAGAAGAATTTCACAACAATACCAAACATGCATCAACAATTGAATTGAACTTTCATAGAGACTACATGAGAAAAAAAGAAACAATTTAAGTGTATCTGCAATCCTCTACATCCCAAGGCATCCATGAGTGCAACAAATTTGACAGCCCGCCTGGGCGGATTAGGGCTTTTGATTCTTCTTCTTGTTGACAAAACTATTTGATAGCCCACCTGGTCGGATTAACACTACGTTATGAGGTAAGTAAAAAATAGATTAAAGGATATATTTGTTTTCTTGGAATTCATTTTCAATGGGCCATTTTTATGAAGATTCCTAGATTTACTAGTATTATCTTGCTCTTAGTTGTTTTTGCGTGGTTTTGGACTTTTTTCATTCTTTTTGTTCCTCCTGATTTAATCTTATTGAGTAAGAATAAGGATTTAGTCAAAGTAGGTAACCTAAGATCACAATTGACTCTTAAATCTTATCCTCCCTAATTTAGTCTTATAGATTGAGGGTTAAGGACTTCATTTTTTTTATTTATTTTATGTTTTTAGACTGATCCCAACACTTAGTCCAAGTAGGCAACTTAAGATCACAATTGACCCTTGAATTTTATCCTCCCTAATTTAGTCTTATAAACTGATAGATAAAAACTTGTAAGTTTTTTTTTATTCTTAGCCTAATCACAACAGTTAGTTGAAGTAGACAACTTAGAATCACAATCGACTCTTAAATCTTATCCTCTCTAATTTGGTCTTATAAATTGAGGGATAAGGATTCAAAATTTCAGTTCACGTACCTTTGAATGAGACCAAGACAAGAGACTTAGGCTTAATTTCAACTTTTTTGTATTTAAGTTAGGGTTAGTATAATTAAGCATGTTAACTTTTCTAGGATACTTGAGTATTCACTAGAGTAACGGACAAGGATGTCCCCTAAAACTTTCAATCGAGTCCTTGAAATTGAATCCATAATTGAACGAAATTAAAAATTTCCTAAATCGCATTGGTTCAATTCAATTTCTAAATATTTTCCAACTCATGAACATCCCAGTGTCATGAGAGGCAGGTATATTAAGAGATGGATGTAATATAAATAGGGAGAGATAGAGAGGAATGGGTTGCAACTAGAGGTGTCAAAAGGGCCGGGCGGCCCGCGGGCTGCCCGGCCCAGCCCGGGACGGGCCGGGCTTTGGCCCGGCCCGTTACTGTTCATAGGGGGCCGGGCCGAGCCCGGCCCCCATGGGGGGGCCGGGCTGGGCCTAAGAAATTAGGCCCACGGCCCGGCCCGGCCCGGCCGTTTAAGGGCCCAGCCCGGCCCGGCCCGTGGCCCTTATGGGCCGGGCCCATGAGGCCCTTATGGGCCAGTAAGGCCCTTATACATTTTTTTTTAAATTTTGTTATTTTTTAGTAATTATTGATATTAGATATTAAAATATTTAATTTCACAATATATATAAATAATAACCATCAATTTATTTAAAATTTTTAAGTTAAATTTTTTATATATTTAAATTATAAATAAACATTCTTCTTTTTATATGTACATTATTTTTCATATTAATTCACAAAAAAATTTATAAGGTATATAGAATTTTGAAATATAAAATGATGAAATAATATTTAAGAATTAAGATAGAAAATATTTTTTTTAAAAAAACTAATTTTTATTTATGTATTATTTTGATATTTATATATGTATATATTGTATATATTATTTTTAAAAAAAATATTTTAAAAAAAGAAAAAAAGGGCTGGGCCCACCGGGTCCGGCCCGCTAGGCCCTATGGGCTAAGGGCCCGGCCCGGCCCGGCCCCTTTGTAGGGGGGCCGTGGGCCGGGCCGGGCCCTATCAATGGCAAAAGGGCCCGGGCCCGGCCCGGCCCTTTTAGTAAAAGGGTCGGCCCGGCCCGTTTAAAAAGCCCGTGGGCCGACTCGGGCCGGGCCGAGCCGGCCCTTTTGACACCTCTAGTTGCAACGTAGAGAGAGAAAACAAGTACTCGGGCTGATGAGGTCAGCAAACCAATTGGATTGATGGGCTTTGCAAACAGTATCGGGCCGCCTGTTTCTGTTCGGCCCTTTACCCATTCATCGGTCCAATTGGAGTGTCCTCCAAGCCAGAAAACATCAAAACAGTAAATTCGCTTCTCCATTTTTGCAGGCTTTCGTTTCTTCCTTCCAATTCACTTCTCCAAGAGTCTCTCTCTCGCAAAGCTAAGCTTCAACAATCTTCTCCAATGTCGGTACGTGGCTTCTTCGTCTCTTCTTTATCCATCATTTTCGGGAAACTCTACCGTGTTTAAATCGCCGCAAAAGCAATGATTTTATTGATTGACTTGATTTGCAGATCTTCGAGTATAATGGAAGTGCTCTTGTGGCGATGGTCGGCAAGAACTGTTTCGCCATCGCCAGCGATCGGCGGCTTGGCGTTCAGCTCCAGACCGTGGCCACTGATTTTCAGAGAATTTATCAGATTCACGACAAGGTCTTCCTGGGTCTCTCCGGACTCGCCACCGACGCTCAGACTCTGTCAGTAATTTTTTCATTTCGTTTTCTATTCTCTCTTTTTTTTTTTTTTGGTTATGTAGATGTATTTTGGTGATTCTGGTTATGAATGGGATTTCTCTAATTTTTCCAGGTACCAGCGGCTGGTGTTTCGTCACAAGCTGTACGAGCTACGAGAAGAGAGGAATATGAAGCCTGAAACATTTGCCAGCCTTGTTTCTGCCCTTCTTTACGAGAAGAGGTTAGTAAAAAATAATATATTTTATACGCATATATACACATTTGAATTGATACAGGTATTTATGTGTATATTACCTAGGGTTTGTCTGCATTTGTGAATTTCTTTCACTAGTCTGTTTGGTCGGGTTTCAGAAACTTAGGCTTGGGGCATCATGTTAATTTGCACACTCTTTTGATGCTTTGGTTTGAATCTTTGGTGGAAATAGAACTCACTTATTTTAGTTACACTAAAAAGTTCACAAGTAGTAGGCTATTTGTTTTGTATCTACTTTTCTGATTGTTCAGGGTTCACTTCCCTTTCGAATTGTCTTTCTATGTTGTTATTACTTATAAACGAAAAAAGTTCATAAAGAATCATCATCAGCTTTAGTCAACAAAACTATGATTGGGGGACTGTGTAATATTCTGATGTACCTCTTGCATGCGGAGGATACTCCTACTTGCTTCTTATCTTGATGTTGAGCAGGATATACTTCTAGAGAGAGTTATAGCACTACATCTTAGCCTAATTTTCAAATCTAGTTGTATAATTTTGGTTTGACAGCTTTCTACACTTAAGCTGTGAAGTTCACTCTAATCTCCTCTCATACATGGATTCATCACATTTTTAATATGGAATATTTCTTTGGACACTCAATCCTCCTTTTGGGAATGTAAGAGATACATGTCCAACATCGTTGATCGGTATACACTTAGGAGGAATGTCTCAAGTTTAATATATGGCAATTCATGTGACCCCATGTTAAGAATTCTCTATTTCATCTTAAAGACACTATCTCGTTCTGTCACAACAACAATAATGCCAAATCATAGTTCCACTAGGTGGCGTTGATTATACATATTTTAGCTTTTCAATTATCTTTATCCATGATCACATTTTTTATAAGGCCATTATATTTTATGCCATGTATTAAGAGTCTTTCACCAAATTCTTTTTTTTTTTTTTTAATTTTTTTCCTTTTGTCTTCCTCTACTTCTTTTGTTACCAATTTATTTCTTTTAATTCTCTCTTCTTATATGAGTGGAAATTGTTTTTTGTTTCACATGTCCAAACCATTTTAAATGCATCTTATGCTTCTTATGTTCAATAGCCACTTCAATCTTATTACACTTTATCTTATTTTTATTTTATGGTCACACATATACCATAACATTCTCAATTTAGGTATGGTTATATTTTGCCCATATTGGCATTTAGTTCCCAAGATTAGATGCCCTACCTCAGGGGCTTGCTATATAGTTGTCAAGTAAAACTTATCTTTTAGATTTAAAGGAATTTTACAATCACGCAAAACATATAGAGCACTTCTGCATTGTAACTATACTGCTTTGATTCTGTGAGTGACATTTCAATAATCTTCTTGTTTTTGTGAATAATTAAAATAAAAAATGTTGAGGATCATGGATATTTGCAGTTCCTCATATCCTTGGGTATAAAAATCATTTTTTTTTAAATTATATTTATATTTGTACCTATCAACAATATACCTGAGCCCTATGATAGGTGTTAACATTAGTATCAACATCCACAACAACAATAACAATCATAGGCCTTAATCCTACTAAATGGGGTTGGGAAAATGAATTCTAAATCTCTAACTGTCTCTATCCATGATCATATCCCTCCAAATTTTCTTTGATCTCTCTCTCTCTCTCTCTCTCTCTCTCTCATGCTACAAATCTCCAATTCATCCACTCCCTTTCTAGGTGCTTCTATTGATTTTCTTCCCACATGTTAAACCTATCTTAATCATGATTCCCTTATCTTATGGTTGATAAGTGCCACTCATCCTTATTATGTACAATGTCGGTTCTTATGTTGTCCTTTCTTGTATGGCCACACATTATCATAACATTCTGATCTCACCTACGTTCATATTCTGCATATTTTGGTGCTTAGTTGTCCAACATTCTAAGTCATACAACATAAATGGTTTTATAGTTGTTTGATAAAACTTTCCTTTTAGCTTTAATGAGGATGTTACCTAGAGAAATCTGGCATTTTATGTGTGAGTAAGATTCAGTTAAGACTAGCTTTGTTGTATGACATAAAATGTTGAGTAGTAAAACACCAACATATGCAAAATATGACTGTACCAGAGATGAGAATGTTATGATGGATGTGTGGTCATACAAGAAAAAATAAAAATAGAAATTAGGTTATTCATAAGGTCAGAGGAGCTCCTATTCTAGGTAAGATGCTCAAGACATGATTAAGTAGTTTGGCCTTGTGAGAAGATCGTAAAGCCTTATATAAGGAGAGTGGATATAATGGAACAAGTTTTTAGCCAGAGGGGTAGAGGGAAAACAACATATCAAGATTTTATCCCACTATGTGGGGTTAACTTTATGAATTTTATCTCATCGGTCATTTTTATGTATGGCCTTATTTTTTGTAAGGTTCTTATAACTTATGTCATACCTAAGTGGCTCCCACCAATTTTTTCTTAGTTTGTCTTTACCTCTCTTGCTAGATAATTGATAAATTGCATCCACTCTCCTCACATGAACCTTTATTGGTCTTCTTTTCACATGACCAAGCCTCGAAATTGTGTGTGACACATCTTACTTTCAATAAGAACCACTCCAACCTTATGAAGAATATCTTCATTTATAATTTTATAATTTTTATATGGTCTCACATGCATATTATGTCCTTGTCTCTGTTATTTTCATATTTTGTGCTTGTGGTTTGTCCAACATTTTTTGCCATACAACAAATTTGGTCTACTAACTGTCTTATACAATTTTCTTTTTAGTTTTAATAAAATCTTATTGTCACATAAAATGTTGGATGCTTTTTTTCATTTTAACCATCTTGCCTTTTCAGTGGGTAACGTCATCATTAATCTCCCATGTTTTGGATAATTGATCTAAGATATTTGAATTGATCTTTGTTTGGTCTTGATCTTCTAATTTTATCATAACATCATCCATAACTATATTTTTACTAAACTTTACATATATTCACTTTTCAATTCTCTTATCTTTAGATTCTAAAATATTCCTTCAAATCTCAAGCTTAGTATTTTCATGCCTACTTTTATCTCATCCACCAACACAATATCATTTACAAATAGCATATTCCAATGTACATTTGTCTAGATATTTTTAGTGAGTTCATTCATTAGTAGGTGAACCTTTAATTGGAAAAGGCTTTAATAACCTTTAAAGCACATCTGTGATGCAATCCTTTTAATTGTAAAAGGCTTAGTATCTCTGCCATATGTTCTAATACTTGCTTTTGCTCCATGGTACATGTCTTTAATACCATATATTTAAGTAATTCAAACTTCTTTATTCTCTAAAACCCTTCATAAGACTTCGTTAAGGACTTTGTCATAAGTTTTTTCTAAATTTATAATGACCATATATGCATCATTTTCTTTATCTCTATACCTTTCCATTAGGTGTTGTAGCCAGTACATTGCTTCTGTCATTGATCTATTAGGCATGAATCCAAATTGGTTTTCAGACACCCTAGATTCTCTTTTCAATCTTCGCTTATCATTCTTTCCCAAAGTTTCATAGTGTAGCTCTTAGCTTGATTATGCTATAATTTCCACAACTTTGAACATTTCTTTTATTCTTGTTAATAGGCACTAAAGTGTTTTTTCTCCACCTGTTCAACTTCTTTTTCTATTTAAGGATCATATTAGATAATTTTGCTAACCCAACTTGCAGTACATATGTACTAACAATAGTCATGATTTCTTCTTCTAGAACAATTTCAACTACAATAATCCCATCCCCTATTCTCTTCATGTCAATTACTCCATCCTTTAAAGTCTATCCATAATAATTTTCACTGGGTTATTTTCCCAACCATGAGTACCAAAGTTTATATCCATACTCTGTTAACAAATATTAGCCTTCTCTCCAACCCATTGGCATGTTCCTAGGGTTGACCTACGGTTTGGATGGGAAATTGGAAGAATCTGAGGGAGTTAGAACTTAGAGCTGAGAACAAAGAGGATTGGAGGGAGAATTAGAACAGAAAGAAGGAGATAATAGACAGAATTGAGGGGGAAATGTAGACAGAATAGAGAGAGAGAGAGAGAGAGAGAGAGAGATTATCATTCAACTATGACTTTCTCTATAAAATGTATTCCTCAAAGATCTCTATGTCAAGGCTTGCTTCTCCAATAATTCCAGTAATTTCCTTGACCTTCATACAAAAATTATGCCGGTGAGTTGTAACAATAAGCATTCCAGCAACAACCTTCTCTTCCATCATCTTCCAAATCTTATGGCAGTTCTTCTGTTCAGTCCGCTTCAAATTTTCCTTCTTTGCCAAAAACAGCACCAGAAACTGTTTGAAGCCTGCTTTAACCAAAGCCGTGGACTCCGCAGCCTTCTCCGGAATCCAAGGCAAGGGAACAATATCCTTAGGACCCTTTTTCTTAAAACCATTCCTCCCAACCGAAGTTCCAGCAAAAGAATGCCTTTCCTCAACCTCTAGCTTCTTCTTTTGGTCCAAGTCCTCGTTGAATGCCTGTCCACGCTCATCAGCCTTAAAATCAGTTTTCTTAGAGCCAATAGAAGTTTGTTCTGGTCCAGATTGCTCCATCAAGACTTCTTTAACTGCATGTGGAGTGTCACAAACTTGATTGGCAGCCTTAGAAGCACCTCCAATCTGCTGGCTGCTCATAGAATAACTTTTAGGCTGCAGCCTATGCTTTCTTAAAATGGCTTCCATCACCAATTCTTGCAGCCTAGCCTTCTCAGCCACTTGTTTTATTGTGGCTGGATGCATCATTTTCACAGTAGGCCTTAGCTCATTGTTTAGACTATTAATGAATCTCGATACAAAGTAAGACTCATTCAAGATCAGATGGGAAATGAATATCATTGCTTTTAATTCCTCAAACTTGACCTGCTAATTCGTAGCAGAGCCTTCTTGTTTGAGTTTTTTGAACTTTTTATTGTAACTCTCATGCTCGACCTGAGTTATTTCCTAACTGCAGTAGAAAAATGCCGAATAAGCAAACTGCCTTCCCAAACTTATCTTTTTAAGGAATCAGAATACTCCTTAAAACATAATTTGGCTGGAATACTAACCTAAAACTTCTGTAAAAAATGAATAAAAAATTCATCCAGTTTTTGATAGTGAATTGTTCCTTGATTCATGTGTCCATTGTTTACCTCAGAAACTGCTTCTAGGAGTCACCTAATCCTCAATTCAGCAACCTTGAATCCGCCTTAACCATTGCCTCAAGGTAATCTATCTGATCGGAAACCTTTTTCCTGTGATATGATCTGATCTGAAACTGAGATTAGAGATGATAGAATTTTTCATTGAACCGCCGTCAAAATGCAGCTAGGATTAGGATTGGTTGCTCTAGGTTAATTGCTAAGGATTGTTTACATTAATCAGCAATTGCCAATGGTCAACAATCACTCAAGAAACTGTTTCCAGCAGTCGCCTTCCTGATTCACCTCAATCATGATGTAGTAGCCAAGATGGCCTTACTCACAGCCTGCTGAAATTGCCTCGGTTACAGAATCAATCCTCTGAAACAATCTCCTGAAATTGATAGACTCTGATAGCACCTCTTGAATCTTCTTCGACTTCCTTGATCGAGTGCTCAAAATTTCTGGAAGCACAACTGAGAATCAACCTGTAGGTATCACATTTGGATCACAGTCGAAAGTCACCTAGCTCTGCTTTGCTTTCACAATTCGAACAAGAACTGCCAGAATTCACAGCCAAGAATCAACTGGAATTCACAACTTCCTGTTTCGCCTTTTTCACTTTGCAGTAACCGAGGACTAGTTGCTAAGAATTTCCAGAATCATAGCCGAGAATCATTGGTTCTGATACCATTTGTCATGTTCCTAGGGTTTACCTAGGGTTTGGATGGGAAATTGGAAGAATCCGAGGGAGTTAGAACAGAGAGGATTGGAGGGAGAATTAGAACCGAAAAGAGGGAGGTAACAGACAAAATTAAGGGGGAAATGCAGACAGAATATATATATATATATATAGAGAGAGAGAGAGAGAGAGAGAGAGAATCAGAAATTCAATTATCATTCAACTATGACTTTCTCTAACTAACTTGGCCTATTTATAGGCTTTCTTATCCTTTTAGTTACAATACAACTGAAAGGTACAACTACTATAACATGAAGTCTAACAACCAAAAGAATTACATATAATACATAATTACTACCCTATCCTTGAGGTCATGACACCCATGTCATCTCTTGGATATTAATTTTTCTCCTAATCATAACGCCCACCATTTTTACAGATTTTCATGTAAGCTTGATATGCCATATTCAATTCTTAATTTATAGTCTTTGACAAACTTCTTTACTCGCATTCATCCATGAAAATGTGACGTGTTGCTATGAAGAATTATTCCCCAATGATTTGTCATTGTCATGCACCAAGGTTTAACCTAGGGTTTGTAAGGGAATTTGGAAGAAATTGGGGAAGCGAGAATAGAAAGGGAGGGAGAAATGAGAAGAATGGAGAGAGATTACGGAGAATAGAGAGAAAGAGAGAGAAGAGTAGAGAGATGCGAGAAAGAAATTAGGGAGAGAATTGAAGAGAGAGAAGCATTTAATTAGTTATTACTCAATATCCTCCAAAAGATCCTCTCGGGTAGCTTATATAGCTACTCTATAATTTGTAATTGAAAGTATTACAGCTTTCCATTCTAAAACAGAAATGTAGCTGAAAAAAATACAAGTTGTAAAAGAAAAATACAAAGCAATAACTCAGTCATTTGTCTAGAATTTCTGTTGTTTGATTTGATGAGTTTTATGCTAGCTGTCAGTTATCTTAAGCAACCCGCTTTTATCTAAGCATGTGGAGTTAAAAGTGGTAGTGGAAGGCCTTGAAAAAGTTGGGGGAAGATTCTTAAGTATAATGTTATAGGGGCCTTATAGAAGATAAAACCATAGATAAAAATGAATGGGGAGCAAGAGTTCATGTTGCTGGCCTTAAGTAGTGGGATTAAGGCTTCATATGTTGTTACTATATAAAACCATAATCTCCTTTTCTTTTTGAACAATTGTTCTAAGATATCGAAATTGATCTTTTTTTGGGATAACTTAATCCTTGAGTTTCACAATACCATCATCTACACTTTCATTTTTACTAAACTTAATTCTTCTTCTTCTTCTTCTCCCCCCCCCCTCTCTCTCTCTCTCGCTTGGCACTAAATGTGCATTCTAGATGCTCAGCTTTTGACCTGCTTAGTTTAAAACCTTTTGGAATCTAAGGGTTTTTTTTAATTTAAATTTATTATCGACACCTTCTATTATCTCACCTATGAAGAAAATGTCATCTATATAACATATACTAAGATACTTTTTTCTTGGATGTGTTTTTTGAGTTAATTCATAGTAAGAATAAGAGGTAAGGGCTCAATGTAGATATTCAACGTAATCTGTTGTAATTTGGAAAACCTTGGTAATGTCCTCTAGAAGTCCTAAAACATGTTTCTGCTTGATGATATACGTCCTTAATAACCTGTATATATGCAATCAAAATACCTTTCTTCTCTAGCACCTTCGACAAGACTTCTCTTGGTACTCTCTCATAGGCCTTTTTTCAAGTCTATACATAACATATGCAATTTTTTTTGTTTATCTTTAGACCTTTCCATTAAGCATTTCCATAAGTGGATAGCTGTTAGCTCAACCTCACTTGTTGAACTATTACCACAGCTAATGAGGAGTATTGGAAGACAGAGAAATTTAGGGAGAAGGGAAGGAATTGTTGTAATTATTATTATTTTTGCTCAATACTAGTGTTGCTGCTTTTATACTTGCTGCAAAATACTTTTCCTTCACTGCCTTTGGCTAACAGACTAACCAATTGAAAGAATTATTATAACCAACTAATAACCAATCACTGACAGCTCAGCAACTAACAGCCCTCTATTCCAAACTTCTACTGACTTTTGTTATGCCAAATATTGGCATGAAACTTATCTCCTCCTTGCTGGCAACCTCCTTGATGTTGGTGTCCTCTGATTCTGTTTCAGAATTCGTAACAATAGCTTCTATTATTGACCTACCAGGCAAAATTAGTATCATGTAAAATATGAAACATTTTAGTGTATGAATGATACTTGATAAATTAATATATAATGAACTTGATTGCCAACTTATGCTTATAAAAAAGCTAGTCATTTCTATGTAATTGTGGTGTTGGTACTCTTATCAGTCCTTGGAAATGGTCATAGGTGTAAATTTAAGATACTCAATTTTTTGAGAGTACTAATGAAGCTTCCATTTTTGTATATAAGATACAATCAGAAGCAAAGGTATCAAAAACATGTTAACAAAGTTTCATTACATAATCCTCATTATTGATAATTAATAGAAAGAGAAAGGCTTTGTTGGTTAGGAAGCAAAACTATATTAGCTTTCTGGAATAGAAAAAGTTGTTCTACCTTTAGTATCAGCAACTACTTTTTCCATTATCAACTCTTTCTGTCATCATGTGTATTCTTATTTGTTCTTGCAGTGGGTTATGCGTTCATCATCCTCATTTTCCATGTCAATATTGACTCGCTTGCCAGATGCTCCCTTAACCATATTGATTCATGATCTGTATTTTTAGTATGCGTTTAAAATTTTTAGGTTCAGCGCATTGCTCATTGTCTGTGCATATATATTTGCTTAGATCTATGCTTGAAAAATATAGAATTTATTAGGGTGTGTTTACCTAAGCAGTGCATATTTTTGGTAAAAAAAGGACCTAATTGTCATGACCTAAGGACATAGTAGTAATTAGATAATAGATAAATTTCTTTTAGTTGTATTGTAGTAGCCTTCAGCTATATTGATTTGAATAATTAGGAGCCCTATTGGCACCAAACCTAGCAACCGGATCAGTACATAAGGCTGATCCAATCTGATTCAAAAGAGAAGAATATTATTGAATGAAATCTGATTTCAAACTCTCTCTCAACTACCCTCTCTTTCTCTCGGTTCTCACTAATCTCTCTCACTGCTTCTGTTCTTCTCTAATTCCCTCCCATTTCTTCTGGTCTATCTTCGCCAATTCCTTCCCATTATCTCTTAAACCCTCGGTTGAACCCTATGTACATGACAATAACTAGGTACAAATCTCATACTTTATCAATTGTCTGAAATGCCATTGGAGTCCTAGCTGAGTTAGGCAAATGAAGAGCCCCCTTTTACTTTCATCTTGGTTCTTTTTTCCTAGATTCTCTCTCCATTTTGTTCAATTAGTGGCCACAATTTAACGAAATTATAAAATTTTTACTTTATCATCTCAATGCAAGTGGATTTTGACGCTCACTCCTTAGTTACTCCACTCACTTCCCAATGGCATTGTACAGTCTCAAAACAATTCATCAATTTTTTTTTTCTTTGGGGGGGGGAGGGGCGGGGGGCGGGGGGCGGCTAAGTAAAGACATCAAGAATTTATCCTATCATGTCAATTTCCAATCTCACTCCACATTTTACCTCATCCATCTTATTATTCTTATCTCATCTAAGAATAATTTTTCTGTGCTTTCATATAGAAATTTGTAAACATAAAATGTGGACAGAGTGATTTATTTTGAGTTTCAATGTTCTATCTTCACTCTGTTTCATTTTTCTATTGTACTTACTTTTACTTGATGAGAAAAGTTTAATGTACAAGATTATACCATTATCTGCTGCACAGGTTTGGCCCCTATTTCTGCCAGCCTGTGATTGCTGGACTGGGAGATGAAAACAAGCCCTTCATTTGCACAATGGATTCCATTGGAGCCAAGTATGTAGACTGAATTCTCTCATTCACTGTTGTTTTTAGTCTGGGAAAACAATAAGAATTGTACTACCTCTTTCTTTGTTTCTTTGATATTTCAATATAGTTGCTGTTTATGCAAAACTCCATCCATCCTATATGTTATAATTGTTCACATAAACACAGAGTTTAAGATTTGTAACAAATAAGTTGTTTATTTTCTCTCTCATTCATTAGTTAGAAAGTGTCACAATAATTGTCTTTTATAGCAGTGTGCGCTCCTGGGAAATTATTTGCCCAATGTGTTGGTTTAAAACAGTGGGCTTTAACTGCATGTCACATTGGATCTATTCCTCTTAAATTTTTTGAGATGGAACACGACTATATCAATTATCTTCATTCATTGCCATCTCATGAAACTTTCTCCTATGAAAATGGTATTGGAACTTTATTTAATCATTTCATTACTAGAGAGTTGCGTTAGGAAGGGCATTTGTGTAAAATTGTCACATTGTTCTTTTGCATGGATTTGTATTGTCTATGTAACTTTCAGGAATCAATGGATATTATGAATTCTGTTCCACCAACCCTGACTTGGTTAGGAAAAGGTGCAGTTGATGATGATGATGGTTCGTTCATTGTTCTAGGCCCTTGTAAATTTGTTGTCAAGGTCTATTTTTGGTATTTTATCTACTGCTTTGCAAAGATTACATACAGATTCGAAATAAAATTTGCAAATTGGAAATTGCAGAATATGAAGCTGTGTAAGTTGATGTCTCCTTGTTACATGTGTTAAATTTGTAGCCTGTTCAATTGGTTGTGCAAGCGTTTGGATGAAGCTATCAACTTATAGCTATAACCATTTTTGCAGCAAGATATATATCATTCTTTTTCAGAAATGCAGGAATCTCACATTGTCCAGTAATTTTATCATTTCCTAATTTCCCACCTCCAAAACTAATAATTTTTTTTCTTTACATCCTAAGCAAGTGACCGTTCTGATGGGGACATGTAAATTTCTCAGTGGGCTTTTTATTCTCGTGATATTGTTGACTCACTGTTTCTTCACGTGTGTCTGTTAACCTTTAAAATTTATCATAATTCATGGTTGAGTCTTGCTTATTCAATTTTTGGTGGCTTGGTAACTATTGAAGTGATACTTCCTCACTTCTTGTAAAAAATCCTTTATGGATCTTGGCTGGTACAAAATTTGCTTGATATTTCATGTCCTTTCAAGTTTGTTTGATATAGGCCAAGGATCAAACTTTTGTTTGGGTAACTCTTCATTTAGCTCAAGTGCTTGACAAAGATTTAGAAAATGTTGTGGAAGCGAGAAAGAAACTTGGAATATGTTGAAATATCTGAAAGCATGAAATTGAGATCTACTTGCATGCACAAAAAACTAAGGTGTTTGATTTTGCTGCTGTTTTCCATTTTCTTGTTTTCATTTCACTTTTTCAAATTTTTGTTTCCATTTTCACTTTTTTGAAATAAAAAAAAAAAAACCATAGTTTAGTGTGCTGTTTCATTTCTGAAAAGACTGACTGTAGTTTTCTTTTTGGTAAAAATGGAAACACCAGTTTGCATATCCATATTTTTGTTTCCAATTAATTAACTAGCCACTCCCTTGTCAACTTAACCTCTGATAGCCAACCACCCGCTACACCCCCTTCATCAACTCAACATCTAGCAACCAACCAGCCATTTCTTTTTGTAATGGGCGGTACTTTTGTTGATATAAAAGTTTTCTATGCACATTTAATAATCTACTAGCTACACGACATTATCTTCAGTTTTGTTTTTAAAATTTAGAAAAATGGCAACACACAGTGTTTAGTTTTAATTCTTTTAACAAAAAAATATAAACAGACATAAAAAAGAACTAAAAAAACAAGCACTGAAATTGAATACATAAGAACTGACAGCAAAATAAGAAGGCCCTAAATAATTGATTATTTTAACAACTTATTGTTTTGGTATCACTCTCTTAGGAAACAGAAACTTTTTCATTTACAGGAAACAAGTTGAATTCGTTTCTTGGTACTGACACCATATTGCTTGTCTTCTGTTCGGAATGCAGGGAGCTTGCAAAAGATTTTGTTGTTGCTGGGACAGCCTCTGAATCTCTCTATGGTGCCTGTGAGGCTATGTTCAAGCCTGACATGGTTTGTCATCATTTAACTTGAATTCATTTTACAAAATGGATTTTGGTTCATTTGGAAATGAAAACATGTAGAATCCCTTGTATTGGCAAAATCATATATGCTCAGAATTTTGGAACATTTAGTTTCAAGAGAAAAACTTTGAGCCTTGTCTCGAGACCTTCTTATGCTGGTCAGAAAAGGCATTCAGATGGATATGTTACCAAAAATAAGTATAAAAAAGATATTGCATTATATGAAGTGGGCCACAGTCCTGCATTCTAAAGATCAAAATGTGGAAACATGTGCAGTTAAATTTAATGGGGGAAACACATCATTAAAAAAATAGGATTTTCCTATTAGCTTTCTTTGTATGCATAATAAATTCTGTTTTGTCTGTTAGGTTGTCTTAGTGATACTGTTTCTTAACATTTTATGAGCAAATCTAATGATGATTTTCTCATTTTGTATCTAGTGATTTGCCCATCTTGTCATAACCATGCCTGCTTTATAGACATGTATATCCACTGTGGGGTTTTGTAAAGCAACTTATCAAGCTTTAATCCTTCTAGGTGGGGTTGACTATAGAGAGCTCACTAATCATTTCTATTTAAGGTCATATATTTTGTAAGTCCATTATAATGCCACTATTGAGTTACATCATCTTATTTTGTAAGTCCATTATGACGCCACTGTTGGTTTATGTCATCTTATTTATTTTTAATTTAATCTTCTCTCAGTTAGTACTTCTGATTATATGACAGCTCATTCATTACTCATTTTGTCTTTTCTTTTCTTGGTCATTTCTCTTGTTTGATATGTTCAAAATCATGTAATAAAATGATGTTGATACTCCACTGCTCAAATTTCATCTTGATAAGCATTGTCACCTGCACGTGTTGTAATTCATGATAGTACGATGTTAATAATGATTAAAAAATGTCATGTAGAATTTTGCAAACCTTTCATTTAAGTTGATTCTCACGTTCATTGGGCATCTAGCTTTTCTCATTCTGTTTGTACTACTATTTCCTCCTCGTGATATTTTATAGCTGTTGAAGTGAGAAATAATGGGACTTAATGCCTATTGAATTATGTTATTTAATGGTTTAGCAATTCATTGTGATTGATATATACAATTCCTAACTTTGGTGGAAAAGGTTTTTCAAAAAGGATCTTAACCTTCAGACAGAGAGATTTGGAAGTTAGTTTTTGTTGTGTGAACCTACACAATTCTGTCCAACTTTGATCTATCCAATGTTCTGCCCAATTCTCTTAGCTTTATCTCCCTTGTTTTGGTCTTTTGTCACTGAGGGCTTGTTTGTTTAGTCTTTTATTTGGATTTGCAATTTTCTTTCTCTGCTTCCTTTAATATTTCTTGGTGTATTGTCTGAACAAGCAATGGCTGAACTAGGTAGGCATGCCAAAACCTTAAGAAATAGTATTTTTTTTTCTAATTATTGTATGTTATGTATGACTTGATATCGTACTGTAAGGTAGAATTTTCATCTCCCCTGCCTGATGCTCTTTTGTCTGGTTTCCCTTGTATTTGTCTTCAGGCACAGTGAATTTATTTCTGTTTTAATCTTTTATCTGAATTTGTAATTTTTTTCTGCTATGTGTCTGTCTGTGGCATATTGTTTGAATGAACGAAAATAATAGGAACTGATCTAGTCAAAAAAAAAAAAAAAAATTAGGAACTGGATGACTCAGAACCATGAAGAAAGCATAACATTTTTCTAATGATTGGAATCTTGGTATTGACTGATTTTCTAAAGAACTTTGGGAACTGCTGAAATGGATACTGAAGTAGGAAATATCTTCTATGAACGAGTGAGATTTTCTGTTCATTTCTGTCTTATCCTTTCAATTCTTGGGAAATTGGGTAGTATCTGTAGTTGCTAATTTGTGTATGCTATAAATTTTGTGTCAAGTATTGTTTAAGAGGCTAAACAACTGATACTTCAACGGATTGCAATTGAAATTATGTCAGCAATGCTTCCTAGGGTGGTTAAGAAGCCCTAAGGAAAATGAAAGTACAGGTCTAAGAATTCTGAGCAGTGAGAGAGGGGGGGGGGGGGACGGAGGAGACAGTTAAACTTGCTATTAGTTTTAACAAACAGCTCATCATTGAATTCCTGTAAATTTTTCCTCATTCCATTTGTATCATCCACATGTGAAGTTCTTCAGCCTGGCATGATTAGCTTATGTTTGAAGGTTGTTTGCATCATGCCGCAATAACTTTTTGTTTCAAAAATATTCAGGAAGCTGAAGAATTGTTTGAGACAATCTCTCAAGCGCTGCAGTCATCTGTGGACCGTGACTGTCTGAGTGGTTGGGGTGGCCATGTATATGTCGTGTAAGCCCCAGTGAACTCTCACTTGAGCATTATATATGTATTTGTATATATTAGTGTTTTTTATAATAGGTTGTGATACTAAGAATGCAAACCTAAGTCTGGGACAGTAAATCAAGGATCACAGCCTTCATGGTATCTTATTACCAGAATAGGCTCTTGACTTCATTTTTCATTTTCTTAAGCACATTGGGTTATCAGTGACGTGTAGAGATAAGCAAGTTTTTTTTTCTGATTTGTTGCAGCACGCCAACAGAAGTAACAGAAAGGATTCTGAAAGGAAGGATGGATTAACCTGTTCCCGACGTAGTTTTTGAAGCCCATCTGTTTTCAACTGTCATTTCAGTGCATTACTTCTTTTGGTCCATGTTAGGATGCTGAAAATGGTGTGGTGTGAATCATTTGGCATCTTTAACAACCAAGGCATGCATTATTATTGCTTCTGGAAGTTGATGTATCCAAGATAATATAAATTTGAATTTCATATATTTAGCTTGTCGGATGCTAAATTCGTTGATAATTTAGATTTACTTTGGGAGTTTCAACACCGCACTGGATACCGTTTTCTTGCTGGCTTAATGGCTTAATGGTTAGATTACATTGTTGGGTTGTTTTGATATAGGTTTATTTACTGTCTGGAGCAGTAATCGAATGACTTAATGTGTACGTTACGTTACGTTGTGACTTGCAACTGCAAAGTGGCGCTGCCCTCTGCTTCCAAATTGTGCTTTAATTAATTATATATATATATATTTATATATGTACAGGTAAAACAATTGGGCTGGTGCTTGTTGTCTGGCTTGCCAGCCTTCATGATTCCATCATGTGGACTAAATTTGAAATACGACATTTGAGACTTGGATTCAATTTTTTGTTAGGCACTTTTCTTAAACCTCCAAAGGCGGCCACTTGATTAATTTTCAACACGGTGACAAAACACCCCTCTTGACTTCATTCTTATATTATTCCCAAAATATTAAAATTTGAAAATTTTCACTAGCAATTTAAATTTAGCTCATAGGCCTCCTTCCTTGCATGAATTGGGCCAAAATGCACAATGGTCTGTCGGTACTCGATCGAACTCAAATTTATTAACGTTTTTCTTTAAATCCATTAACGCTATCTCATTGGGGATCAGATCTTCTGTACTATATACTATTCCTATCCTGAACTTGAATTTTGAATGGTTATTCAACAACAATTACGCGAATGCGTCAAATAATTTTCAATGAGATGAGTCTTTGAAGATCAACTGGTAATTTATTTCAAGAATGCGTTTTGAAGTCCTAAGGTAGGTATCTAAAAATGGTTAGGACTCACATACGATGTTCTAGGTTCTTCTTCGTTGATATATAATATATATATAAATAGAAGGATCAAATTCTTTTGTTGAGGAGCTTTCCCTTGGGAATTTGACCATTATTTCTACATCTACTTGGCACAAGACGACGTAACAATAATGATACAAAGTCATGGTTCCTTGGTAAAGCTCAAGAGCTTTCATGGTTGTAGCATGCAATACTAATCGTATGTCTTAATTAATTCCACTAAAGAAAGCCGTTTCATCCTGTATTCGCTGCAGCTCGCAAGATAGATAGATGTAATGACAACGGGCTGGCTGCCCCAGACTAAACGGCCTTGTTTCTTACATTATCTTTTTAATTTAGAAAATTACCCTTACTATTATTTTCTAAAAAATTTGCTACAACTTCTTAGCAAATAAAGTCATCTTCATGACCTTTACAACCCATTTGGCAAGAGTATCAACACATAGTATCACTTTCTAATGCGGTAATGTCATATTTGAAACAGCAAATTAAGGGGGTGGGTGATACACTAAGCAAAAGATTAATTAATCGTACTGAATTGGGTGGGATAAATTTGTACAACTTACCCCTAAGTATAAAATAGTCCTTATTATACTTGGATGGAATTTATATTTTACATTAACTCTCATGCCTTTTCCTATTTGCACATCTCGCCACTGCCCACCTCCACCAACTCTCTCTCTCTCTCTCTCTCCTTCTTCTTCTTTCCATATTTGATTTCCTCCCAGATGAGGTTAGAACACCATGATATAATATAAGTTTGGCTTTCTAAAGACAAACTTAATTTTAAATCCATGATAGTCCTTAGCAGTGGATTTGTACAAGAAGTAGGACTAGGGGTTGACTTCCAGCCTTGAATGTTCTCTAATGCAGCAAGATGAGGTAAGCACTTTTAAGGGATATTTATACCCTCCCTACTAAGATTTTTTAGCTTGTAGGAAAAGAAATAGGAGACCTAGCCCACCAACATGTAAAAGACGTCCCACAAGTTTCCCCAAAATTACATCATCGGCTTCTATAGGTTTAAACTAATTTAGCCCATATTAATTTAATTTTGAATATTAACTCACTAATTTACATTAATTATAAGTTACTTAATGTCTCATAATAAGACCAATGTATCTTAACTTGATTTAGTATATAATAAGCCCATACAATAAAAATCTAACATTAATTCTCTCACTTGGGTTGATATTAGTTGTGATTTGCTTTATAAAAGACTTCCAAGAAAACTTTTCGGGTTATTTGAAACTTTAAGGGGCTAAGTGTTGAAAACAAAATTAGTCTTCAAACAACTAATACGGAATTATAACGATATTTACATCATTGAACAATATAGTATCATTGACCTTGCTAACATGAATTAGATGTGGTAGTATAATAAGGAACAATGGTAACACTCACACATCATCAAATGTGCAATGTTCTCTTCTTATTCTCATATTTCTCTTCCTTAAGTAGCAAAAGCACACTAGAGAAATCCCTTTGGCTTAAACATTAAAGTGGCATGTCTTAATTACAATTTAATATCTAGAGCATATGACAACAAAGTAGTCTAATAATCTTTATCAAAATTAGATACAAATATTTTCTTAGTAGACCAACTACAAAAGCAATGTCAAGTCTAGTGTAAACTTATGCATACATCATATTTCGTATTACACTAGCGTATGACACTATTTTCATGTATTCTCTCTCAAGTTCATTCCTAGGACACTAAGCCAAGCTCAATTGGTAAGAGTTCATAATTGGCACATCCCAAGGCTTGCAATCATGCATGTTGAATTTGTTCAATATGCATTCAATGTATGCCTTTTGAGAGAAGCCCATCAAGCTTCATGATCTTTACCCAATACTAAGAACATAAGGTGTTTGTCCAAGGTTTTTCATATCAAATTGTTTAGATAATAAGTGTTTAGTCTCACATAACATACCTAGATCACTAGTTCCAAGCAAAATATCATCCACATAAATAAACAAGAAATATGAATTTTCTCCAACTCACCTTGAGATATATGCATCAATCTATTTTATTTTTCACAAACCAAAGGACGTGATTATATTTTCAAACTTTAGGAATCACTAATGAAAAACTTGTTTGAGTCCATGAATAGACTTTTCGAGTCTACTCACAAAATGATCTTGATCATCTTGAACCTTGTAAGTTATCCCATGTAGACCATTTCATTCAACCTTCCATTTAAGAATGAATGTTGTTTTAATATCCATCTAATGTGGCTTGGGATCATAATAAGTCACTAGTGCTAAGAAAACTTTAAATGCATCTTTAAAGGAAATTGGATGACATGTTTCAATATAGTTAACTTCTTATTTCTGAGTGGAACATTTGATAACTAATCTAGTTTTAAACCTCACTATTCCTTTCAAAGTCTTTCTTAGTCTTATAAATCCACTTGCACTCAATAAGCTTGCAATTTCTAAGTAACTAAACAAGCTTCCACACATCATTATGCCTTATAGACTACAACTCATCCCTTATTACATCCCAACACAGACCAAATTGGGGACTAGAAACAACCTCTCCAAAAAAGATATTGGATATATAACATAACCAATATCATAATCCCTCTCTTCTAAATTAACCACATTATTTGAATGAATTATAGGCTTTACTTCCCTAATAGACCTTCTAAGTGGAACCTCAATATCTTCTATTTGAGGAGTCTCAACATGTTTCGAGTGTTCCTCTATTGAAGTAATCACAAGTGCAGGCGCTGCAATTTCAGGTAGTATAAGGAATATAAATGGTTTTGGCTTGCATATTGTCTTTAATGATCTTAATTAGAGGAACTACAATCGTAAACCACATGAAATTCCATAAATTCATTTTTTTGTAACTCCACAATCCAAAATCCTCTTTTTTTTTTTAGTAAAATTTGTAACCCTTGAAATGGTCTAGGTATCCTATGAAATAGCAACAAGTAGATCTAGAATGAAATTTGTTTTTGGTGTTGAAGGGAACTATATTTGTAAAACCCAAAAAACATTAAATGTGGAATACCTTTTAGATGAGATTTTTGCTTCTTGTTTCACCTATCATCAGGTTGCGATCACCACCAAAAAGAAACCAATATCCACAACCCAAATGCTATTACTAGGACTTAGAGAGAGAGAGCAATGACTCCCTAGAAAAAACCAAACTCATTTTTTTCTTTGTTATTGTTGTTATATGTCATTCATATAAAATATGACAACCTTTAACTCTTTTTTATAAGGAAGTTTCCAATAACCATTATAATTCCTAATTGATTGAAAGTCGATTTGACTTTCAAATCAAAACTACTATGGTCAGAGACAATCATCTACATCTATGATAACTCGAATTGAATCAAAATTATCACTATAATCTTAATTTGATTGAATTCCAAGATAAACACATTATCCTTTATGGATTAGTGCCTCATGGGTGTACCTCATGGACTTAGGTTGGGTCAACCCCACATAAGGGCTCCATATACCCAATCCAATCTACATCTCTCACTCACATGGTGGGAGTGAGTCAACTCATCTAATGGTTTCTTCTCAGTTTTCTTTTTCATCTCAATTCATGGTAGTAAAAGGATTGTGCAAGCAATGAGTATACCTGCAATTTGGGAGCCTAACAATGTGTTTGTTAGGGATAACGGAGAGGCTATAACCCCAAGATAAATATATATATATATATATATGAACTTGCAGTGCCCCATATCTAACTCGTTGCATTAGTACACAACATTCTTAATTATTGTAATTTTGGAGCAATCTAATTTTATTGAATTATGCTCTGCTTAAATACATGAGTTTGCAACTAAAAACTAGAAATAAAGGCAACAAACTTCCTATACTTAAGCAACTAACGTTGACAGACAATAGATAACAGAAAATGAAAAATAGATATCTCCTAAAAACTTGGTCAAAGAGCATCTATTGCAATGAATACCAATTACAACCCTTAAAACGTGATCTTGAAGACAGCTGACAGTAAAACATGAGCTTACAACCTCAGTTTTACATGTGCAGCCACCTCTACTAGCCATGTCAGCATCCATATCAACAATCCTGCAGCTACTGATGCACAAATTCAACACTCCTCCTTGCATTAGTGGGTGAAGATTCCAAGTTTCTCTCTTAAAAACTCAAAACTGCTTCTAAAAAGAGCTTTAGTGAAGATATCTACTAGCTGGTTTTCAGTCTTGCAATACTTCAAACACATTGTACCATCCTTTTGAACATCTCTGAGAAAGAACAACTTTATATTGAAATGCTTTGTTTTTCCATGAAAAACTAGATTGTTGGAGATGGCTATGGCTGTTTGGCTGTCCACCATCACCTCTGTACTCATTCCTTGCTCCAAGTGCAAATCAATTAGAATTTTTTTTAGCCATAAGGCCTGATTAATAGCTATTATAGCTACTATAAACTCTACTTTAGCTGTTGATTATGCACCGATTTCTTATTTTTTTGAACACCAAGAGAATACACCTGATCCAAAGCTGAAATAGTAGCTTGTGGTGCTTTTCATGTTGTCTAAAGACCCTGCCCAATCACTATCAGAGTAACCTTGCAGCTTGAAACTCTGACATGTACTAAACTTGATATCATAACTTAAGGTCCCCTTGACATACCTTAGAAGCTTTTTTGCTGCTTTAAAATGACTGTCACTTGCGCAATTCATGAACCTTGATAGTACACTTACAACATGCAAGATATCTGGTCTTATCGTTGTGAGATACATTAAGCAGCCAATTAAACTTTTGTAGAGAGTTTCATCTACTTATTAAGCTCCATCGTCCTTACACAGCTTATCCTTTTGACACATTGGAGTACTCATGCTTTTACAATTTTTCATGTTGAATTTCTTTAGGATCTCTTTTGCATACTTCCTTTGATAGATGAAAATTTCATTCTTTTCCTGCTTAATCTCCATTCCAAGGAAGTAAGTCATTTCTCCCAAGTCAGTCATCTCAAAGACTTGCATCATGTCTTCTTTAAAGTGTTGTACAAGTTCAGTATTGTTACCTGTAACTAATTAAGAGATCATCAACATATAAAGAGATCATGAAAAAATTAGCTTGATCACCTTTGACATACAAAGTTGATTCACTAAGGCTTTTAACAAAGCCTAAGTCCAACAGATGCTCATCAATCTTGCTGTACCAAGCCCTTGGGGCCTATTTTAAACCATACAAAGCCTTCTTCAATAGATAAACCTTATTCTCATGTCCTTTCATAGCAAAAACTTCAGGTTAATCTACATAGATTTCTTTCTCTAGAAATCCATTTAGAAATGATGATTTCACACTAAGTTGGTAGATTGTCCATCCCTTTTGTGCTGCAATGGATAACAACCTGATTATGTCTAGCCTTGTAACAGGAGCAAATGTATCAAAAAAATCCACACCAAAAACTTGAGTATACCCTTTTACCACTAGCCTTGCTTTGTGTTTGTTAATTGAGCCATCTGCATTTAGCTTTGTTCTAAACACCCACTTGACTCCAATCACCTTTCAGTGTTTAGGCCTTTCAACAAGTTCCCAGGTTTGATTTTTTTTCAATCATGGAGAGCTTCTCCTGCATTGCAACCCTCCATTTGTGATCCTTTTCACCTTCCCAATACCCTATAGGTTCAAGAATTGCAACGTTGCATCTCTGACAAACATCAGAGAGCAATCTAGTTCCTCTTATAGGAGGATCATCAACTGACTCATCTTGATTTTGTAAAGGATTAGCAATTGGTTTCTTTTCTGCATCTTTCCAACTCTATTGCTCATTCTCCATGAAGTGCACATCCTTGCTCATTAGAATTTTCCTTGTGTGAGGTTGGAAAACTTTGTAAGCCTTGGATATTGAGCTATATCCCACAAAGATACCAGGCTCAGCTTTCTTGTCTAACTCATATCTTTTAATCTGTGGGACATGAGTAAAACACAAGCATCCAAACACTTTAAAATTTTGCAAAGAGGGCTTGTAACCATACCAGGCCTCAAAAGGAGTCTTCCCATTTACAGCTTTGGTGGGAAGTCTGTTTAGCAAAAATACTACAGTGTTTGCAGTCTCTACCCAATACTCCTTAGGCAATCCTTTTTCATAGAGCATGCACCGGACCATTTCCACAATTATTCTATTTTTCCTCTCACTCACTCCATTTTGTTGTGGAGTGTATGGTGTAGTGAGTTGATGCTCAATGCTTGTTTCATCACAAAACAAGTTAAATTGTTCTGAAGTATATTCTTTGCCATTGTCAAACCTTAGAACGTGAATCTTGCAACCACTTTGGTTCTCAATCCACTGCTTGAATTTTAAAAAACTCCTGCAACTTCTGACTTAAACCTGAGAAAATAAATCTAACACATTCTGGTGAAGTCATCAATGAAAACTACGTAATATTTACTCCCTTTAAGTGAAGGAGTTCTTTGAGGTCTAGCCAGATCAGTGTGGATAAGTTTCAGCTTCTTAGCTGCCCTCCAAATTGACTATGAGAAGGATAATCTTGTTTGCTTGCCCAACTGACAAGCCTTGCAATTCAGCACATCAGCTTCAAGATGAGGCAATCCCTGAACCAACTGCTTCCTTTGCATAGACAAGATTGTTGCATGATGAAAATGACCTAATCTCTTGTGCCAGATCTCTGTATTGTTTACAATTATTGAATAAGCTGCTTGCTCCTCCTTCATTAGATCAAGTGAGAAACTTTTGCCTCTCATTTTGATTCTGAAAACTTCCTTATCATTAGCATCCTTGATTAAACATTGCTTTTTTTCAAAGATGACTTTAAATCCCTTCTCAACTAATTGTCTCACACTTAGCAAGTTTTGATCAATATCAGGTACATACAAAACATTAGAAATTAATTTTGTACCTATGCAACTTTCAATGGCTACAGTTCCCTTTCCTTTAACAATAATGAGTTCACCATTTCTAATTCTAACTTTTGATGCCTGTGATCTGTCCAACTCTCTGAAAAGCTCATGATCATAAGTCATGTGACTTCTGCAATCACTATGCACTAGCCAGCATTCACTTGAGCTATTGCTTGTAAAACAGGTTGATACAAACAACTGCTCTTCCTCATAGTGATCTGCAACTTGAGCTCATTTTATTGCTGAGAGTTGCTTTTATAGATCTTCTCATGATGCCCCATTTTGTTGCATTTACTACACTTCACATCTGGCCTTTTCCAACATTTAAAATAAGGATGCCCTTTCTTGCCACAGTGATGACAAGGAGGGTAATTTTTCTTCTTGTATCCACTATTAATGCTATTGTCATTAGCAACAACCTCATCAGCATTCTTATTTTTTTATTTCTTATTCTTCCCTTTGCTTTGGAGTTGAGCTTGTAGGGCACCTTCAATTGCACCTTCTTACCTCACGAGTCTTCTTTGTTCTTGTGCCTACAATGCATTCAATAATTCTACCAAAGTAATACTTGATAGATCTTTAGAGTTCTCCAATGCGAAAATTATTGCCTCAAATTTTTTAGGCTATGTAACTATGATTTTTTGTGCAATCCTACTATCAAGCATATTAGATTTCAACAACCCTACCCTATTAACAATGCTAAGGAGCCTGTCAGCATACTCCTTAATTTTTTTTGACTCTTTCATCCTTTGCATCTCAAATTCCCTAATCAAATTCAACACTTGCATTCCTTTGACTCTCTCATTACCTTCATACTCTTGCTTAAGGAAGCCCTAGATTTCCTTAGCTGATTTTAGGGTCATAATCCTGGTAAAGATTGTTGATGAGACAGTAGAAAACAGACACGATTTTTCCTTTGACTTCCTTTGCCTCCTTTCTTTGTGATTTTTGATTTGAGTAAGTGTTGGATTGTTAGGCAATGGAGGAATCTCGTAATCTGCTTCAACAGCCTCCCAAAGATCACTTGTATCCAAGAAGGCCTCCATTCTAACTGCCCAAACCTGATAATTTTCACCATCAAATAAAGGTGGTGCAATTGTTGTAAATGGTGAGTCTGAATCCATTGTATAACAAATTTGCTGAAAGGTTGGTTGGGTCTTTCAATGGGAGGCACTTGGAAATACTCACAAGTCCCTTAAAAGAGAGCTCTGATACCAATCTATTGTAATTTTGGAGCAATCTAATTTTATTGAATTATGCTCTGCTTAAATACACGAGTTTGCAACAAAAAACCAAAAATAAAGGCAACAAACTTCCTAAACTTTATCTACTAACATTAACAACTAGTAGATAATAGAAAATGAAAAACAAATCTCCTAAAAACTTGGTCAAATAGCATCTATTGCACTAAATACCAGTTACAACACTTAAAACGTGATCTTGAAGACACCTGACTGTAAAACATGAGCTTGTAGCCTTAGTTTTACATGTGCAGCCACCTCTGCTAGCCATGTCAACATCCATATCAGCAATCCTGCAACTACTGATGCACACATTCAACATTAATCCTTCCTAGAGTAATGTTGTTGGACTCTCTGTTCTATTCACAATTATGTTCTAGCTACTCAAAGCGATATAATAGAAAATGAAAAACAAATCTCCTAAAAACTTGGTCAAATAGCATCTATTGCACTAAATACCAGTTACAACACTTAAAACGTGATCTTGAAGACACCTGACTGTAAAACATGAGCTTGTAGCCTTAGTTTTACATGTGCAGCCACCTCTGCTAGCCATGTCAACATCCATATCAGCAATCCTGCAACTACTGATGCACACATTCAACATTAATCCGTCCTAGAGTAATGTTGTTGGACTCTCTGTTCTATTCACAATTATGTTCTAGCTACTCAAAGCGATATAATTGGTCGATTAATGAATACCTGAGTCCAAATGGGTGTAACACGGTTAGTCTTCCTCTCCATCATATATTTCTACACTTCAGCCCAATCATTTTCCTAGAAATGTCTTGCTAAGCCAAATCAATCATGACCATTGGCAACACCTAAAGTAGCAAACATTGGATTAAAACTTTGAAATATAGAGGTAAGTCATCTTAAAGACATCTGATTGAATGTGTTGTCAACCTTTGGGAACTCACACAATCAAAGAGTAGGGATTCGTCCATTTCACTTTTCTTACATGGTCGAGGCAACACATATGGTATGAAACATGTGGTGTGATGTTTAACTCTCACTGGAATATATGTTTTCGTCCTTTAGTTTCAACATCACGCTGATTTTGGTTTAGTCTCCCATTGGCAACTAACGTAAGTCCTCAAAGTCCTTTCACTTTGTCGGTTTGTGACCAAGGTCTCACATCTGACTTTGTTATAGGTTATCCAAGAACAATATCAAATATTCACAATGACCTCACTCATGTTTGCTCGCTTCTCCAGCTTCAAAAATGATTTTTTTTTTGTGAGAGAACCACTCTCAACCAAATTAGATATATATTTAGTCCTCTGAGACCATAATGTCACATGTATATTACATTTTGAATGCAGTTAACATTTTAGACACACAATATTAAAGAAAAAAATATGCTAATTTTATTAAATAAGATGAAAAGACAAGATGTCTCAAAAGTTGATTTTAATTGTTACGCTTTCAAAAATAAAAGAAATAAAAATGTGTTTTAAAGCTTACATAACCCTAAAGATCTCACATGCCCATGAAAGCATCTCTTGTTATCGACTTCATCAATGGGTCCACCACATGCTATGTGTTGAAATATATTATAGTTGTACTTGCTTGCAAGATATGATATCTTTAACAAAGTTAACTTAGTATCAATGTGTTTGGTCTTGCAATGGTATTTTGGGCTTTTAGTATTATCTATTGGAACTTGGCTATCACATTGGAAAGCATTGACCCATTATTCTCATCTTCAAATCCCAGGTCCAATATGAACATGTGCAACCAAATAGCTTCTTGGACCATTGTAATACATGCTATGAATTATACTTCTATGGTGGATAAGGTTATGCATGTCTATTTTTTGCTACTCCATGAAATAGCTCCATTATTGAGTAAAAATGGGCAAGTAGATGCGGATTTTCACCCATCCAAGTCACCACCTTAATCAGCATCTGTGAAGCCTTTTAAGCATAGATCTTCTCCTTGGAAACATAAAACATAGTTTTTGGTGCCTTTCAAGTATCTCAAAATCCTCTTAACCATTTGATTGTCTAAGATATGATTGATATCAGCTGATTAATCCCACAACATAGCAAATATCAGGGCATGTGCACCTTATAACATATATTAAGCTTCCAATAACACTACAATATGAAGCTCGTTCCATATCCCTAATCTCTTCAAGAGTATTTGAACATATTCTGACACTAAGCTTATCTAATTTTAATTCGAGAATGTTAATAGAATTATAATTTTTTATACCAAAATGCTCAAGAATTTATTAATATAAACTTCTTGAGATTGCGCAAGAAGTCTCGTTGAGCGATTCCTATGGATCTTATCTCCAAGTATGTAATATGCTTCTCTTATGTTTTTCATATCAAAATTAAAGGACAACCATTTTTTATCGGCAACAATACTTCCCATATCATTTCTCATTATCAGTATATCATCAACATTTAAGGACAAAATCATAAATTTATTTATGGATCATTTTATATAAACACTGTGGTCTTCTTCAAATCATCGTAAAGCCATAACGATTTTGGCTTGATAGAATCTCAAATTTCATTGTCTTGATGACTATTTAGGGGCATATATTGATTGTTTGAGCTTGCACAGTTTGCGCTCATGGCTTTGAACTTCAAAACCTATAAGTTGTTGCATGCAGATTCATTTAATTCTTTATGGAGAAAAGTTGTCATTATGTTTATTTGATTTAATTCCAAATCCAAATATGCAATAATGGAAAGAATAAGACAAACTGAGGTAAATTCTATTAATAATAAGGGTGTTTCCTCATAATATACACCTTTTTATGAAGTTGTTGGTCTTGGTCTCACGATTAGCAAATAACAACCAAGAACAACATTCTCTGCACTTGACTCTTAACTCTTTTTGGTTCATTTTCCCTTAAAACAACATCAACCCCCTTTGTAACAGCATACGTTGAAACAAATTCTCTAAATTCCTACACATTTTTAAATACCATTCCAAGTTCCCAGTAAGGCACAACAACATTTGGATCAAAGTGGGTTTTCCTCAACTTATTTCTTTGTTTCTTTTCTATTAACTCATTTTTTGATTGATAATAACTGACATTTGAATCAATTGGATCTGAGCTTCCTAGGTATGGTTGACCACCACTTGTTCTTTCTTCACGAGATCTGTTACATATATCCTCACCATTAAACCCAGCTTCAGTCTTAGCCTCCCTTATTTCTACAGCTCTTGAATTTGTATTTTCTGCTAGTCTACCTCTTTTGGCTTTGTAATTTTTTATATTATGTTTTTCTAGCACAAGCTCTCCCTATTCAAATCACTGCCATCATTTGGATCATCCTCAGGTGCATCATCACTTTTATTCTCACTTATAGCCTCAATTGACTGCTTGAGTTTTCACTAACGTCATTATTCATCCTTTGATTGCTTTTACTAGCTAAATCCTCATTACCACCAACACCTAGCCCCTATATGTTTCTCTACCTTCATTCAATGCAACACCATCTTCACTTATATTAAAACCCTCATTTGTCTCAACTTATGCATTTGCATTTCCATCTACATTTGAAATTACATTTGCAATCTCCACTAGTACCACAACCTCTTCCTTCATATGTTCAATATATAAATCCATAGTACTCCCATTTCCAAGCTCATTGATACATTCACTGTAACAAAATCCTTCCATAGCATCCTAAAGTACTCCATTTCACCGACTATAATATCTTAAAGGAATATAGAGTATATTTGCTCATAACCTAAATCTCTTGCATAGGCCATCAATTACACCACATATAACTTTCAGGGTCTATTTTAGGCATAATTGTTTTAGTCCCACCAATGTATGTCATTACATGTTGAGATTTTCAGCTAGAAATCTTAATTAGTCTTGAAGATTATTTCCTATTCCTAATATTAGTTTTCTGTTTAGTGTGTAATCCTATTTACTAGTCAATTGTTAATTATTGTTAGGTAAGAAAATATTAGCCTTGGTGAATAAGGAAATTAGTCTATAAATAGGATGCTTAACTTGTTATTCAAGGTGTGCAAATCACTTGTGAGAGACTAATAAGAGTTAGGAATTAGGTATAATTGAGACTTAGGTTTAGAGAGAAAATATTTAACTTTGTAATTGTAAATTTTACTACATAGTGATATTTTGTTCTTTGTCATCCTGATGGCCGTGGTTTTTCTCTTTTAGGATTTTTCACGTAAAAATCTCTTATATTTGAATGTGATTGGATTGTTTGTTTCTCATCTTATTTTTCAACATTACAGATTGACATTCAAAAGTTCTCTCATGGTTCCATCTCAAATTCATTATTTTATCCATAATATATAACCTAAATAAAGAAAGGTGAAAAAAAAAAATTAGACCAGAAATTGATAGAAAAGACAAAGATGGAATAATTATTTTATTCAGGAAAGAAAGTGCTTACTGTTCACTTTTATAAATATTTTTTTTCAAAATTTTAAAAATAAAAATTACAATCACACAACCCTAAGTTTTCTCTTTTAGTTATAAAAAGTAAAAAACTTGAACCTTCATTGGACTTCTACTATCAAAATCTTAAACAAACAAAACCATAGAACATTGTAATCAAATAAGCAGAATAGGGTCAGGATGGGTTTATATATATATATATATATATACATACCTATAATCAATGCTTGCAATAGGGAGATCGAAGATTGGGGATATATATACATGTAACAAGGTTTATATACAGGAGAGAAACTAATTATACAAGTAAAATTTTTATTTTGTATAAGAGAGAAACATATTAGAGATCGATGCCTACAATAGGGTTTATATATATAACTATAATTAAATAGAGCAATAGGGAATAGTTGTCGGGAACGACGACGAGCTGATCAATGGGTTTCGATGTTTTGGTACAAGAACAATGATGGGCTCGATGATGATGAGCTCGATGATGGCGGGAACGACGGTCTATAGAGTATAGAAAAATAATAGAAAAATGGAAAAAAGAAAAACACTGAAACCCTAATCCCACATGCATTTCACTTCCACCCTTTGTCTCTAATTATTGTTTGTTGAGGTGTTTAATAGTTTTAGTTTTTTGAAGTACAAGTGTCTAATGAGACATTTTAAAAGTTCAATGTACTACAATTCTTTTTGGTAAAGTACAAGGGTGCATTTATACCTTCACCTTATAATTAATGATAATCTTTTAATTATGCTAAATATTATTAAGAATAAAATATTGCATTAGTTAAAAACTAAACACATATTTTATACATCCAACTCCATACGTTTTATTTTCAAGATATAAGAGAGAACAAAAATAAACAATTCTCCATATTTGACAGTTGAATACATTTTTTAAAAAAAACTTGAAATAAATCAAAAGATTAAAAATAAAACATTAGAAATGTTCTTGGTAATTAAGCAATCTCTAAAATATTTTTTTTATGTTCATAGTTTTAGTTTCATTTGACCAACCAACTAAATATGCTTTTAGCACAATCTTTGGTCACCATCCAAGTTTTCCAAATCGATAATTGTTGTTACTTGAATACAATAATTAAAATTTATATCAAGGGAGGAGCTCCAGGAGTCGATAGAAATTGGCAAGGGAATAAGGCTTCTATGGGACAAAGTTCTTTGGGAGAATTGAAGTTGGCCCTGAGGAAGACTTGTAAGGAAAAAAATAGGTCAAGAGGCATGTGGGGACTTCTCTTGCGTGGGCCTTCCGATGTTTAATTTAAAGAGGTTGTGGTGAAGTTTAAATGTAGATGAAATTATGCAAAAGTGTGTGGAAGGGACCAATGGAGAGTCGTCTGAGAGAAATGTAGTTTTTCGGGAGAGCTTGTCTTGCCAATGTTCCTAAAATCCAAGGGTCATATAGAAGAAGAGAAAAAGGTCCTCGGTCAAGGGCTATTTATTATTGCTGGATGGTAACTAAGACATGCGATACGCACGATTTGACAATTGGCTCTTAGTTTTCTTCATTTCAAAGGTTGAGTGCAAGAGGATATTTATACATAGATACATGGAACTATTCTAGGAAGAAAAATAGAATCTGCACTATCCTAGGCTAACGTTACTGATATTCATTAATTAGAAATAAAATCCATATAATTTCTCCACAAATCTCTATTAATAGTCCATGCCAATCCCTATAATCTCTCCACAAACAGCTCATGCCAATACTCCCCCTCAAGTTGGTGCATAGATGTCTCCAATCCCCAACTTGTCTAATGAGTTGTAAAAAACTTGGCTTGAGACAACTTTTGTAAGTATACATGCTAATTGATCTTCTAATTTTACAAACGAAAATTAAATTGTCTTGTTTTTAAGTTTTTCCTTGATGACGTGTCGATCCACTTCCACATGCTTCGTTCGATCATGTTGAATTGGATTGTGTGCAATTTCTATGGTTGCCTTATTGTCACAATACAAACTCAACTCATTGTATATTCATAAAAGTAACCAATTTCTTTCAGTAACCTCTTTAACCACAAAAGTTCACAAAGTCCTTTAGTCATGCCTCTGAACTCTTCTATGCTAGATAATGCAACCAATTTTGTTTCTTGCTTTCCCAAGTTACCAAATTACCTCCTACAAAGGTGAAGTATCATGATGTAGATTTTCTATCAGTATTGCTTCCTTCTCAATCAGCATCAATATAGCCATCAATGTTTAAGTGATTATGCTTCTTGAACATGAGTCCCTTTCCCGGTGATGATTTCAAGTATCACAAAATTTGGACCATTGCATTCATGTGATCTTCACTAGGATTATGCATAAATTGACTCACCAAACTAACATAGGCAATATTTGGTCATGCGTGAGATAAGTAGATTAGTTTTCCCACAAGTCATTAGTATCTTTTTTCTATTTGTAGGTATTTGATCTGGGTATTCTCCCAATTTGTGATTCTAGACCATGGGTGTGTCTGTAGGCTTGCAATCAAGCATCCCTGTTTCTGCAAGTAAATCAAGTATGTATTTCTTTTATGATAGAAATATGCCTTGACTTGATCTAGCTACTTCGACACCCAGAAAATACTTTAATCCGCTAAGATTCTTCACTTTGAATTCAGTTGCTAAGTGTTTTTGCAAGCTAGTAATTTCCTCTTTGTTGTTTCCTATAATTATCATATCATCGACAAAGATTATTAGAGCTATAAACGTTTATTTTCGATGCTTTAAGAATAAGATATGGTCTGAATTACTCTGTTTGATCCCATGCCTCCTCATAACCAAGCTAAATTGCCCAAACCATGCTCTAGGTGATAGCTTCAGCTCGTATAATGCCTTCTACAACTTGCATACAACCTTAGTTTGTGATGAGGTAGTAAAGTTGGGTGGGATGTCCATGTACACCTTTTCCTTAATATCTCCATGTAGGAACACATTTTTTACATCGAACTGATGTAGAGGCTAATCTAAGTTTGCAGCAAAAGATATAAGCACTTTGATAGTTTTTAACTTAATTTGCAACTGGTGAAAACATCTCTTGATAATCTATACCATAGGTTTGAGTGTATCTTTTTGCTACAAGTCTCGCCTTGTATCTCTCTATTAACCCATCTGTATTGTGTTTTATGGAGAATATCCACCTACATCCCACTGTTTTCTTTCCTTTTGGTAGTGATACAAGGATCCACATACCATTCTTTTAAAAGGTTGTCATTTCCTCAGTTATTGCTTGGGTCCACTTATAATCATTCAAGGCTTCTTGTATTGTATCTGGAATATCTTCAAATAACAGCTTGTGCACCAAAGTTTTAAGGGGTTGTGACAATCTCTGAGTTGATACACGGTTAGCAATAGGGTATTTTTTTCATTCTTTCTTCATAGTCTGGTGAGTACCGATTTGGTGGTTTCCCACGATTATATCTGAAAGGTAACTTATAGCTAATAGAGTTATCAAGAATATTCGTGGAAGAAGAGTTTAAAGACTGTACGTCAGGAGTATTCTCAAGAGATAAGTCGTTTGGTATTAAAGTATGTGGGGTGGGCTGTTTAGGCTCGGTATTATCAGTTTCTTTCCTCTGTTCAACTATCTCTTCTTGTTGAGTCTCCACTAGATCACCTTGAGGTTCATCATCTAGAAGATGTGATAAGCCATTTAGTGGTTTGGTTCCATCAAATTCACTTATTCTTTCTTGGTTTGTGTCTTCAAAACAACCTGGATAGTGTTCCTAAGTCTCCTAATTTTGCTCTTCACTCAATAGCTCCCCTTGAAGAGGAGAATAAGTATTCTGTTAGGGGATAGAAGGTTCCAATTCAAGGAAAGTGACATCCATGGTGATATAGATGTAATACCCCAAGAGTCCAAGTTCAGGTCCAAGAAAAGATTCCAAAAAAGCTAGTATATATATCGAAGATAGTAAGAAATAAAACAACACCAACTGGAAACCTTTTAGGTTGAATATAGATAAAGAACTCTTGGGTTAAGCATGCTTGAGCTAGGATAGCTCAAGGACAAGTGACTCCTGGGAAGTTCGTGTAAGCCCATCAGGGTAAGTTGATCTGATCCTTCTTTTCGCTTAATACGGAATGTTATAATAGAGACGTCTGGTGGTAGGGTCATAACATCGATAACCTTTCCTGTGAGTAACATATCCCAAAAAATGCACTTGATAGCACAAGGGTCAAGTTTTGTTCGTTGGTTTTTATGCAAATGTACATATGCAATAGAGCCAAATATTCGAGGTGGAAGCATTAAAATAGATGACAATGTTACATTGCGAGCAAGTGCCTAAAGTGGAGTGGCAAATTCCAAGACACGAGAGGGCATTCGATTTAATAAGTAAACCACAACAACAATTGCATCTATCCAGTTTCATTAGGGAGCATGTGCTCCAGTAAAAAATTCTCGAGTTATTTCAAGTATATGTTTATTCTTTTGCACCACAACACCATTTTACTATGGTGTAGAACAAGTAGTCTCATGATAGAGACTATGGCCCTGAAAATATTCTCAAAATTCATTGTTGTCATATTCCCTACCATTATCAGATTGAAGAATCTAAACATTTACAGAGAAATGTGTCTTTAGCATACTATGAAAAAATCAAAATATTCAGAACACTTCATTTTTATTTTTCATCAAATATAGCCAAGTCATAAGAGTACAGTCATCAACAAAAGTCACAAACCATTTAACACCCGAAGAAATTGAAATGGGAGTAGGTCCCTAAATATCAGAATGAATTAATGCAAATGGAGTCTCACATTTTTTCAAGCTTATTGGATAAGAAACAAGATGAATTTTTTCTTGAATGCAAGTTTCACATCTAAAATCTGACTCATTTATATTTAAAAACAAACTTGGAAATACTTGTTTCAAGAAATGGAATGATGGATGCCCCAGTCGATGATGCCACAACCAAATCTGTTGTTCTTTGTCACTAGTTCATTGCACAATATTGACTCTACCAAAGCTGAAGTCATCCATGTAGTACAGTGTAATATCCGAGATTTTTAGACTCAAAACATTCGAGGAAATAAGACATTTCAAAGGATTGTGAAAGTCCTAAGACAAAAGTTCAGTTTTTGAACTAGGGATAAAATCATAATTTTGAGGGTAAAAGTGCAATTTTTGAAAAAGAAACCTGGGAACAAGTGTAATTTATTAAAAGAGCTAGGAATTGGTGAGATTCAAGGATAGCTCAAGGACTTAAATGAAATGTATTTCAAACTTCAAATCCAATATAATTTTGGATTTCAAATAATATTCCAATTTTGTTTTGGATTTCAAATAGAATTCCAATATAGTTTTGGGACATATGGCAAGACAGGATTAACACAAGTGGTGATGTAATAATTACGGTGCTAGGTGGCGGGACACTTAGCGAAACGAGATTGGCCAAAAAATCTATAAGTAGGCCAAAGTTCCATTCCCAAACCATTTCAAGTAGAATTGAGGCAAAACCATGAGAGTTTGAGGGGTTTTAAGGTGAGGAATAAGATCTCAAGAGTGTGGGGAGAATTTTGCAAAAAGAAAGAGGAAAAACGGTGGAGAAACGAGGAAGATACGGGCTTCTCAGGAATTTTTGGATCTTCACTAGAGTTTGTGCTAAATAGTTAGAAAAAATGCAAGATAAGTCTAGTTTCTTTCTATTTTCCTATAGAAGGGGAAGAGAAGGAGCCATAGGTTCAAAGGTGGGTCAAATTGGAGCTAAAACGAGGGAGATATGACTAAAAAATTGAAGCCTTGTTGCGTTGTCTCCAAAAAAGACGATGGCGCGTGCAGTGCACACGCCGAGAAAGGCTACACATTGCAGCGCGTGGGCTCTCTTCCCGAGGTACGTGAGGGGGCGTAATAGCTTGGTTTTCCTTGAAAATTTCCAAAAACACTCATTTAATGTGCTACAACCTTATGTAAAAATATTTGATGTTAGGTTCACCAAAATTCGTGTTTTCTACAAAAAACCTAAACTGACAAGCGTGAACAATACACCCAAAAGATAAATAGTCAAGGTGAGTGATTTCTGTATGCTTCTTGCTTCTTCTTGATCACTCTTGGTTTTATTTGTGGATGGTTTGTTGCCTACACCTCATGTTTCCTTTATTTCAGGCATATCCATCCTACTTTGCTTACATCGGGTTTAAACATGATGACTTTCGTGAGTGGCTTGTGGCTTGCATATCACATTCCTTCTACTTTATCATACATCATGTCATTTTGGTGGTTGTGGCTAGTTGGTGGCTTGTCATGAGTGAACTACCAAGGGGGCCTATGTGAGGGGGCCAACCACGTGAGTTTGTGTAAGGGGGCTACCTCGTGCCTGTGTAAGAAGACCAAGGAGTTCGGACATGGAAAGTAAGAGGGTTAACTCGTGCTTGTGTAAAGGGGCCAAGAAGTTCATGGCAAGTAAGAGGTTCATGGCAGGATAGGGTAACATTCTAGCATGATTGCCATTGAAAAGATTTCATGGCATAAGTGCATATTGCTCTTGCATGCATTGTTTCCTTTCTTGTGTCACTCACTTAGATGTAATTATCTAACTTGGGTGTTTCATACCTTTTGAACATTCAACATTCCAGGTGTGTAAGGTGTGAGAGGTATCCCAGGTTCCAGTTCGGGTAAAGGCAAAGAGGTGGTGCTTGGCTAGATTTGAAGTTTTGGATCTTTAGTTTATGAAATCGTTGATTATACTTGTAACCCAAGCATAGTACTTGTATTCCCAATATTGTATTGTAAATAACAACTAAGATATTTAAGGATGTATAGTGTTTGTGTGCGGTTCTACGGTTGTACCATAAATTCATGTACTTGTGAGGCTACTCTAGTTTCTGATATGTTAGTGTGTGACAGATTTTTATTAAACTTGTGGAAATCCTAGCTATTTAGCATACTTAGGTTTGATCCTTACTTTTGTTGATATGTTGGTGCTTCCATTCATTATTACTAGCATATAATGAATATCATATAGCTTCATTGTATATTTAGAATACGGGGTGTTACAATAGCCCCTCCCTTTTACTACCATGACCAATAATCTCCTTGTTGAGATATCATGGAATAAACAAAAATTTGGTTACATTAGTGCACAACAGTTTAGCTCCTCGGTAACTTGGCCTATAGATAATAATTTATTTGAAAGAGATGGAACCAATAGAGTATTTGGTAATAAAAAGGAAGGAGAAAGAGCCACGTTTCCAGCTCTTGTAACTGGATATTGCACACCATTAGCATTGGCAATGCATGTTCGTTTCGGTTGGGTAGACTCTACGAAATCCTTTAGGTCAAATGTCATGTGGTTAGTCACTCCTGAATCAATAATCCAACCATGGGAATTCTCCTATCTGGAGGAAAACAAAACACAACCATTGTTACCTGAATCACTTGACATCCCAGATTTATTTTCAACAATAGATTCTCCTCATGGGATAAGGGATAATTCTGGTTTAGTGCTTACAAATGCAGCTTAACTAGTGTTCTCATTTGCACCGATTTCACGTTTCTTTTTCACCTTGATTTCATGTCACCACTTTGGATACCTATGTAACTTGAAGCATATTTCTCGAGTATGTTTTATATTTCCAAAGTGAGTGCAAACTCCCTTTTCCACCTGTCATTTGCCTTTTGAGGTTGGCTTACCACTACCTGTAGTTGTTGGCACACTCCTAGATATATGTAAATTGGATGGTTGTGCCTTGAATCCTTTAGAGACCATAGCAGCACTTGCTGTATTCTTTATGCCATTTAACATAACTGTCTACCAAACAACCTCTCTTTGAACATGAGCATAGGCTTACTCAATTGTATGGAATGACTTTATTTGAAATACATCACCCCAAACCTTGTCTAACCGATCATCTAGGTCATCTAGAATGTGCAGACTCTAGCTTTCTGTAAGTTGGAATTATACATGCGTACATCATCAGGACATTTCATTGGATTTGGTTGTCGAAACTTCTACACAAGCCTTGAAGTCCATTGTAATATAATTCTATGGATCCTCTAGCTTGTCTCATCCTAGTAACCTTTTTCTTTAATTCATAAACTTGAGAAGTGTCAGACCCATCAAAAAAAGTTGTAGCAATTGAATCCCATACTAGTTTTGTCATTGGGTAACAGATGAAGTTACTAATCAATGATGGATCAATAGGGTTGATCAGCCACCATTTCACAATAACATTCTTAGTCCGCCACTTCCTGAATGTTGGGTCTGTAGGTTCAAGTTATGCAATATCTCCATTGATGTATCCCAGTTTGTCTTTGCTAGAGATGTACATCTCGACAACTTGAGACCATAGGCCATAGTTAGTGCCATCTAGCTTGATGTCGATCAGTGTTGTTGGAGGTTCAAAGGTCGATACTTAGGGTTGGTTCTGGGTTAGAACTTGCGTCATTTGTGTCGTTAAGTCATTGAGAATGGTCGTGGTAGACTGATCACTATTTTGCCGGTGCTTTATCATGTCAGTTGGTCCAATCGTCAAGTCAGTAGTTTTAGCCATAGTTTCTGATCAGTTTTGGTGGTGTCTGATTGAGGCAAACATTCTTAGGATCTCATGCTTTGATACCATCACAATTTGATAATTGGTTCTCAATTTTCTTCATTTCAAAGGTTGAGTACAAAAGGATATTTATACACAAATACATGGAGTTATTCTAGGAAGAAAAATAGAATTTGCATTATCCTAAGCTAACGTTATTGATATTCAGTAATCAAAAATAAAATCTCTATAATTTCTCCACAAATCTCTATCAATAGTTCATACCAATCCCTATAATCTCTTTACAAACAGCTCACGCCAACAAACCCTTTCCCCAAGGAAAACCCCATCTAGAAGACATCTTCTCCTCAGTATGATGCCTTTTATGGGAGATCTCCCCTAGGCTACTGCAATAATAAACACAACAAAAATTAATAATAAAATAGACCCTAAACATTTTGACTTCTAAAATTACTTTGGGAAACTTTACAAAAAAAAAAAAAAAAATCTTTTGGTCATTTTAGTTGTTTAAATGAAATATTGAAAATGTTGAGACAAATTACTTCAATCAACCTATTATGTGTTTTGATGATTAACAAAATATAATTTTAATAAAATTATTTTTGGTATATTTAAAATCCCTAATGAATTTTTGACATGTCTTAAGTATTACAGTATTTTGTGTATCAAAATGAACCAAGTAATGTTATTTCTCTAAATCTGGAATATTCGCGCACTATAAAGGAACATATTAGAAAATATTTTCATTTTGAAAAACTAACTCCCGGTATTTTCATTGCTAATAGTCATTAGTGTTAAAATGATTTTTAACGAATTTTTCAAAAAATAGAAGACATGTATTTTAGGGGTGGTAAAATCGCAAAATTTCAATTTTGTACTAAAACCAAAAATCTACTTTCTTATCTATTTGAATTTTGATTTTTTAGATATTTTTATTGAATCCAAATGGGGAGTACTCTATTATTTACATTTTTGTATTAAAGTAAATGGAAGGTAAAATATAAATAAAATAAAATGAGGACATTTACTTAAACTAAAAAAATATAAATATCTTGTATTGTATACATGCTATATGGTTTATATGTTCAATCTATTGCTACATATATAAAATTTATTTTCTGTAAATCTAGCCTCAGAAGTCGACTCTTGGTTCAAATGAGTCGACTCTTGCAAAACGAGAGGTGACCCAGCCGAGAGCAGGTATATGCAGAGTCGACCTAGCAGCATTAGTGTTTTTCGAAGAGTTGACTCTAGTATTAGAGAAGTCGATTCTTGTATAATTAGAGTCGACTCTAGCATTAGAGAATTCAACTCTTGTATAACTAGAGTCGACTCCTACTTCAAATAGGAGTCGACTCCTGTTTTAGAGAAGTCGACTCTCGGGTCCAACGGTCGAATTTTTTCTATCCATTACAGATCCGTTGGAAGCTCCATTATAAATATCAAGGAGGGATTTTTGGAGAAGGCTAATGCACAATCAAGATCTATCTTCTTAAAGCACACCCAAGCTCTCAAGCAACTCAAGAATAACAATCCAATGCTCAAGCTTAAAGTTTAATCTATTGGAGCCCAAGGCATAAGGAGAAGACATTCTCTCCATTTGTGGTAACTTGTATTAATTCTATTTTGCTTTGTATATTATTGTACTTATTTCCATATTAATCCAATGTTGTTTGGACATAGGATTTATTTGTATTGGATTGTGGTGTGGCATCCTAGAGCCTATTGTAATCTAGGTGTTATTGTTGTTGTTATATTGTATTAGTTTTCAGGATAAGTTAAGGGAAAAAGCTCAGTGTTGTGTAAAAGTTCCCTAGGTGAGCTTGTTGAAAACTTAGGTGTAGTTATAGTAGAATCTCAAGTGTCGAGTTGACCTTGAGAGAGTGAAGTAGGTGTTGGAGACACCGAACCACTATATATTATTGTGTTGATTATTATTGTTTGTGTATTTATATAACTATAATACTCAAACAACATATATATTTATATCAAGTATATTTTGTATAAGAAAATCTTAAGAGTTTTTAAAAGGGAAGAATTTGATTTAATTAGTTTTAATTACTCAATTTACTCCCTCTTCTTGAGTGGTCATTGTGTATGTCAAATGACAAATAGAAAATTGTCATATATGTGTATATAATATATATATATATATATATTAACCCTTACTGGTTATGTTTTGGTGGTAAGAACTACAATGATCTCCTCCATGTTCATCATTCCTTATTAGTAGTGCACTTGCTCAATGTTCATATTTGTAGATTATATTACCTATGGTCAACGAAGGTATTTATTTTATTATTATATAAATAAATATATTGTTTCAAAATTTGGTTAATAAAGTAAAATTTTAAAATATTTAATTTAAAAAATAAAAATTTATTATGTGAATGAAATTTAAACTCATGACCTGACATAAAATCAACTTAAAACTAATTATATCACTACTCCACCATATAAATATTGTCCTAAAAACTTAAAAACTAAAGTTCAACTGTTAGGCTCATTTTTTTTAATTTTCGAGTACATAACACCGACTATACCCCTAAAATATCTTACTTACACTAAAAAAAAGTAATGATTAAGGCTTCTCTTTGTTAGTGTTAAGATAATAATCAGATTCACTAGATCAGTATTATTTATTATTTAAGTTTAGATTTAATTTTAGTTGGTTAGGTTTATCTTTATCTTATAATTGTAGTCTATAAGTATTATTTAATCAAACGATATCTTGTTTCCATATTTCTTCTAATAGATTTAACAAATAAAAAAATTTACATATTTATCTTCTTTTTTTCTTTTACTCTTTATTCACAATCAAATAATTAGCCTAGATATACACCTTACACTCTAATAGAGGAAGACAAGCCCAAAAAAATCTAAAAAAGTACTAATGTCTTGAGGGCCATTCAATCGCTTAGATCATTTAAAAAACAATAATGCTTACTTATAATACACGAGGTTTAAACCTCTTTGTCCAGATAGCATTTCCCTTTTGGAAAATCCCATGGAAGAAAAGAGGGCACTAACGTCGTCCACATGAAAGTTGAGGAGGTGGGGAGCCTCACAATCTTGGAATATTATCCAGTTTTAGACTAGTCCAAACAGCACCAACCCGGCCGCAGAATTATTCATGAAAAGGAGGCACAGTTCCTTTGAGAGAGAGAGAGAGATGTCTCTGGAGTTCAGCTCAGTGCTGTTCACTACTACTTCTGGAGGCGGCGCAAGTGTTGCCGACTTCAAGCGTCTTCATTTGCCGACATGTACAGCAGCTAGGCCTTCTTCACCGAGCGTCAGGGTGAGCGTGTCGTTTTCCTCATCGACCGCGTCTTTCGGACGTTCCTTTAGTCGCAGGAGCAACAGTTCATCATCATACGTCGTCTGCAAGGCCAGCAAAGCTGTGGACCAAGGCAAGCCTCTCTCCCCCTTGCTAATAATTATAAGATTAGGTTAGAAATCTTAAAAACTTAATTCTATAGGACAATTTTTTAATGATAATGATTATTAATTAGGTGGAAAATTATGTCTAAGTGCAATGCAAATCTTATACCTAAAATGCATTTTTCCCAAACTTTGGGGGGGGGGGGGGGATTTTGAAAACTTTTTACAAACCTCAGGTCTAAAATGCATTTTTTTCCTAAAGCTTGAGGCTTGCCTCCCTCCCAAGTATATATGGGTTTGCCAGTGCTTATAGTGTATATGGGTTTGATTCAAATTTAAAATTGAGGTTCGAACAACTTATTTATTTAGAATTTTGTCAAACTTGATTTCTAACTCCGGTTGTTTATATTAAATAAGCTTTACAGGTTTTAAAGGAACTTCAAATGACTTTAATTTTGATAAATTCAAATCTTGGACGGAGAAATAAGAGACTGGAGATGGCATTTAATTTGTTTCATGCACACACACAATGGTTTCTGTAATTTTCATAGCAAGCTAGCTCTATTAGTATTTAATTATATAAAAGAATTATATATATGCGCCTATATACCAGAAAGAAAGAAAGAAAGAAAGATAGATTATATCCGTCCCTATATATATCCTAATTAAATCCTAAATCTAAAAATCTTGGCAGTTAAAGAGGTGAAAGAATCGGGGTGGCAAAGCCTGGTGATAGGGTCCGAAACGCCGGTGCTGGTGGAGTTCTGGGCGCCGTGGTGCGGGCCGTGCAGGATGATAGCGCCGGTGGTGGACGAGTTGGCCAAGGAGTACGCCGGCAAAATTCGCTGCTACAAGCTCAACACCGACGAGTCCCCCAACGTCGCCAAGGAATACGGCATCAGAAGCATCCCCACCGTCCTGTTCTTCAAGGACGGCGAGCGCAAAGAGAACATCATCGGCGCAGTGCCCAAGTCCACTCTTGCCGCCATGATAGAAAAGTATTTGGAGGCTTGAAGAAGCAGAAGAACTGAAATACCAAATACTTTGTTTTCATTTATAATAAATGATATATATGTGGAGGGAAAGGGATTGGGAATCTTCATTTATTAATTACTCGTGTAAATTTAATTAATGTACCGATTAATCCTTCACTTTGATTTTTCTTTTCTTTTATATATGTTTTCCTTTTATTTTTTATTTAACTCATTTATCCCAAGTTGTATGTGTGCTATATATATATATATTGTTTTCTATTATATGGTCATAAACATTAGATTTGATCTTAGGAAACTGATCTATTAAGCTTTTTATTTCTCAACGTGCACTTTATATATTTTCCTGAAAAGAACACAAGCAACAAAAAAAGTTGTTTCTTGAGTTGAGTGTGTGACTTTCAAGATCATAATAAAAAAAAAAAAAAACACACACACACACACACAAATTTGTCTTGCATCAAAATTCATCTTCATTAAAATGTACCCATAAATAAACAAAAGCTGAATTCCAATCACCAAAAGTAACACTCCTTAGTATAGTACTCATAGGGTATTTATGTCAAATTCTTTGATTAATTATGGCCCAACGTTTCTATTATGTGCCACCTATGTTGATTGAGCTGTAAATATAGTTTCTTAATTGACTATGGTACAAACATTTTTAACTATGTTAGCTCATTGATTGAGTTGTAAAGTGGTAATGAATGCACATTCTTGATGGAATGACATACATATATATACATGATTTGGTTCTTAGGCTCTATCATCATTTTCTCTTCATGATACACCATCATTTGAGATGTTTTGAAAGTTTGAAAGTATCAAAGCCAACAAAAAACAATAAAGAACTGCAATGACGGGAGGTAATCCACCATCTAATTTCCATATTGATCTAATTGTTTATAGCATGTTTGATCAGTTTATTTGTCTAACACACTACAATTGGGTGTTTATAATTTTCAGCTTGAAGGCGATTCTTAATTAGTTGTCATCTTTGATCGATATTGTGCATGATCGATTCACATGTGTTGGCGGATTATAGTCATTATATTTCCTCTATTATAACTATTCTTGATGAGGTTGGGGGGTTTTAGATGTTATGCGCGTTGAGAGTCTAGTAATAGGGCAGTGCACTTTTCTGCCTAGATGGGGTCTCATTTTGATTTGTTTGACATGAAGGTGTGGATTTTTAATTTCTCTCCCTCTCCTCTGTCTTTCGTTGGTTGATCTCTAGTTCTTCTAATGAAAATTTCAAGCTCTAATAAAAATAAAAAAGCATCATTCCTGGAAGGTGAGGCTTAATTCGTTTGAAGCTCACAAGTCACTCCTCCAGTGGTTTATAAAAGGGAAGCTCAAAATAAATAAATAAAGTTTCAGTTAGTTATCGGTGCCATTACTGAGGATGGATCCCTTTTGAGGAACCTAATTTTTTGATTCCTATGAAGGAGAACTCAGTTTTTTTTGGGATTAGAAAACCTGGATACTTTTGGTTTTCTTTCAAAATGTGGGTTCCTTCAAAGGAGAACCCCAAAAATCTAGGTTCCTAATGAAGTTCCGTTGGAGAGAGAGAGAGAGAGAGATAATTGTCAAGAAACACTACCATTTCCATTACCAACATCATCACTATTGTCTCCACATCAGTTCTAATGGTCTTTTCTAGAGAAACCCCTATTGATCACGATAAAGTGTTCATCTAAAAATCTTCATTGGGATTGATGGTTGGGGTTTCTAAAGAAATCAATGGTAGTCTGGTGACTAGAAAAAAGAAAGAATAAGAAAAGAGAGAGTGTGAGAGTAGAAATGAGAGATACCAAAGGTTTACCTTTGTTGGGAAGGTTGACGATGTATTGCTGGGAAGGTTCTATTGCTAATCCAAAGAGAGAGAGAGAGAGAGAGAGAGAGAGAGAGAGAGAGAGATTTAAAATATAAAGGCAAAATAGATAGTTTTGATACTTTAATAATGGTAAGGGGGTGAGTAACATTTTAAAAAATATAGATTATATACTTATTTGGGCAGTTGCATTAGTTATAGTTGATATATTTTCTTTATCTCTTATTTTCTTATCCCTTTATTTTAGAAAGTCAAAATTTGGTGATTAGTTCCTATCTTAGGGAAAGTTAGTGGAGAAATCAATTTCCTATTTTGAGGAAAACAAATTTTTTATTTCTTTTTAAATTATGTATATATATTCAAACTCCTCGAATAAAGAGAGGCAATTTTTTCAATCTCAATCTAATTTGTGTCAAAAACAATCCCTCCGAAACAATTGTACAAAGGACAATCAAGTTTTTATTATAAAGAATCAAGTGCAAAAAAGGCGGCCACACACATGGAACGGCCAACAAGTTTACACATGTCAACAGCCAAAACTATGCAAAACCAAAGCAGCCTACAAGTGTGTGTGTGTGTGTGTGAGTGGTTAGCCAAGTGCAAGTTTATAAGTGATTTTATTTGCACAAATCAAAATTGATAAGTAAATAAACACTACGCACAAGCAATGATATGGCTAGGATAAGCAATGTGTCACACCCCACCAATTTTGGATGCCGTGCGGGAGCCTTGACTGGGAGCTTTCTTAGAATATTTTAGACTTCCCTAGCATCATTGAGAGTATTCAAGGTTAACTCGGAAATCTGAAGGGTTCTATAAGTTGTTCTGAAATGATTTAAGGTGTTCTAACTTCTAAGTTCTAGAAGGATCAAGGGTATTCTAGATTCCCTGGACTATTTTTGGGGTCTTCCAATTATTCTAGATTATCCTTGAGTATTGCATGTTCTAAATTATTCTCAAGTTAGGTCTTGCATTCCACATACTCTAGAGAGTTCTTGAGTAGTAGTTAGGACCTAGGTGTATCTATTAGGAAGATTCTGAACACTTAGGAGCTCATATAAATGACTTGTAAGCTCATATGTAGTCATTCTAAAGTTGAGTTGAGAATTCAATAGAACAGAATCCTCATAGTTTCTCACTCTAGTAATCTCTCCAGATTGCTTGGTTTGCCTCCTACCCTCTAGCTCAATCAAGCAAGGTGCTCAAGAGATAGGTTAACTCACTGAGGGGTGTCAAAGCTAAAGTATTGGCTAATTGGTGTTGCAGTTTCAAGCCTAGGCCTGTGACGATTGTGATATCAAAGCCTTGGTTCACAGACAATGTGGACCAGCTCAATAGAAGAAAAACACATTGAGTTAGACGAGAGGTGAAGGGAATCTCATCTTTAGAGGAAGCACAAGTTCATAACAACACTTATTGCATCGCAAGAGGTCAAAAGATTTTCAAATCAAGATATTAAATCAAGGTAAAAACATCTTAAGTTATAAAAGCACATAGAGGCATCTTATCAGATATAAAACTTCATTTAGAGTACACAAGAATACAAAACAGAACATAAGAGCATCTTTATCTAACTTAATAGTTTAAGTAAAGCTAAAACATAGGATATACAAGAAAAAAAAACTCTAATTGTTTAACTACTTGAAGCATAAAGAACTCCAACAATTAATCTAAAGAACTCCCATTATTTAATGTACCAAAAAAATCAGCAATTGCCCTCATAAATGTAACAAGAGAAAAAAGAGAAGAGAAGGGGAGATCAGGTGTAGCAACTAAATTATGGGAATACCCATGCTTGATATGGCACTCACCTCATCAATATAATGCATTATCATCATTTTTTGTTTGGCATTTTTGCACAGTATTCACCCAATTTCCTGTCAAATGCCATTGCTACCTCCTAACCAAGGAAGACTAGCTAGTTTTTATAACACATATTTTCTGAAAATTTAGAACAAAAAAAAAAGGGGGGAATTATTGAGCAAAATCATTTTGGTGAGGTTGTGGGGACTGGTTCTAAGGTTTTCCGAACTTGGTTCCCTTTGGCTACATAATTGCTCATGGCAAGAGAAGTCATCCTGATTGCTGAACCACAGCCAGTGTAACAAATTATAATAGATTTTTGTTGTACTAATAGTTTTGACATTTTTTTTTACCAAATACATATTTTAATCTCAATGCTTACACAATTTTTTTATTTAAATACTCAAATTTTTTTGTTATTTCAAAAACACTTTTAAACTATACAATTTTGAATGAATTACATCCCTAAATTTTTTATTATTTCAGTTACACTCTTAAATTCATTATTCTCAATAAATTTGTTAAAAATTATTTATTGAGATGTGCAATTAACTCGAAATTATATAATTTAACGATGTAATTAAAATAAAATTACAAGTTTAGGGATATTTTTGAAACAATAAAAAAATTAAATATCTAAATAAAAAAAATATACAATTACAGAATTAAAATATATATTTTACTTTTTTTTAAAAAAAAAAGAAAAAAAACAAGGTGAAATATCATTATTGAAGGACAAGGAGCCAATCCAAGACAAGCCCAAAAACAACCCCAAACTATGTTACATGGACTTTATCCCTACACTTGTCAATTTCAGACTTATCAATTTCATAAATTTTAGAATATAGGAATATATGTCCAAATATAAAACACAGATATTGAAATAAGTCATAGAGAATAGAAAATCTTACTACCTCATCTCTACACTTCCAGATCCTTTTTATCTTCTATAAGTAAAAATTAAGTATACGTTACTTATAAGATAACATAGTAACTGTAGATAGGAAATTTATGTGATCTCATACAAACATGTATTTTAAAAGACTAAAAGCAGATTAATAGAAATAATAAATCAAAATAAATAGTTAGTGTTTATTATTTTAAATTATAAGTAAATTAAATACATAAAAACTAAGAATTAACACATAAACCTAAGAAAAAGAAGAGTTTGGCACATATCCTACATCAGTATCAACGTCAAATCGTTCGACAATAGTACAATGCGTAAGAATGCCGACTCACGATAACATAAGACTCCAAGAGACAAACCAAAAAACTAACAACCCAAAAGGTTGTTTGTCACAGAGGGGTGTGACATTGTTGATCCTTGACCAAACAACTCCAATTACATTGAAATAAAAAAAGGCCAGCCATTTCCAGAAGGATACCCACCAAAACAGTAACCGTAACCCCCTCAAGAAAGCCACTGCACACCTGACAACCAAAAAAAACTCCACCAAAGTCCAGCAGTAACCATTCTGAATTTCAGAGACCCAAAGCCACGACAACCTTCCTGATCTTAAGAGAATTGTTTCCAAAAATGTAAGCCCACTCACAAATCAGCCAACACAAGAAGGAACTTCCCATACTAAAGGGAAACAGCTCCAAGAAAAGATGAAACCTCCTAACGTCACTTTTATAAAAACCCCCCAGTAGAATTCTTGATCCACCAAAGCAAATCAAGCAAGAAGAATCCAAAAAATGATCCCAAAAAATTCAAACCACAACGATAAAAACCCTGCTTGGAATCGAAAATTTGGCAAGATTACAACCCCCAACAAAAACGACATTAACTTCAATATACCAAACCCAGGCAAAAAGATTCCCACTTAAAGCAAGCCAACCTCTGGAAACAAGCAGCAAAAAGAAGACCAACTTGGATACTAATATACACTCCAATCCGAACAAAAGCGATTAGAAACCAGCATGTCTTCGTTCCTGATTAAGATGGTAACTTTTGAAGAAACCATAACCAAGCATATGAAAAGGGAATGCTATCAAAGAAAAGCAAAAGCAAGAAAACACTGATGAAACACAAAGCCAAGGCACAGAGACCACACTTTACCATACAGTAGAAATAACAAGGGACTTCAGCAAGAAGACCTTCCCAAAAGAGATCCATAAACACAAGCTAAATCTGATACCCATGATAGGATAGAGAGAATAAACCATCCAGAGGAAAGGACAAAATACAGCTGCCAAAGACAACCCCAGCACATGAGACGATAAATAGGCAAAAATAGATTCCCTCTACCCATCAGATACTACGGAGATTACTCCAAAATTGACCTATTGAAGACCCCAGCCCCCATCCCTCCAGAAATCCTGCCTCTAGAACATCAGGACTCAACATGCCACATAAACCAACACCTAAAACTTTTACTCAGAAGTCTGACTTTTGTTGATTTTTCTGTTGATAGCTCTATTGGTTTCCAACACCATGGGGGTGGATTTTTATAAAGCCAGAGGCTACGCTGCTGATGGTAAATGTATTACACAGCCAAAAAAAAAAAGAAAAAGAAAAAAACCAACCAATCTAATAGTAAATGCTATTCAATAAGTTCAAGTAGAAAAACATCAGAATAATATACTATTTGAAATGCATGAAACTAAAAATCCTATTTGCTTAGAGAAGTGTTTTATATACATGAAACCAAATTTGTAGGCCCACCAGCTAAATAATCAATAATTGTCTTCTCTATCTTAGGTGTTATAAGTAAACTCAATCCTGTTTACTACATAAATTTTGCTGCAGACAACCTAGTTCAAAAATAACTAACTAGTAAAATAGTAAATACTAAGTTGACTAATGACTTCCAAAGCATAACCTATTATTTTCAACATGTTTGGAGTAAGACTGTTTTTACATTTCTTTCTGAAATTTTATTGATTCCAACCTTTCCTCTGTAACCAACCCTAGATCCAAAACATAATCACAAAATTTCATTTTCTATGTTAATTTTTGTAAAAAAGATGCATTAAGTTGTCTTCCTAGCTAAAACCCTTCTATCCTAGAGGTGTCATAATTAACCCAAATTTTACTGTCCTGATACCCTCAGTGTGTCGTCACACTGTAAATAATATGGGTCATAGTTATTAAAGGCGCGCCTAGCCGCAAGGCGCCACTTTGGCGCCTCGCCTGGGCTGAGGCGAGGCGGTTTCTGCAAGCCGCTCGCCTTGCAAGGTGAGGCGCTGAGCCGCGCCTCATGAAACCGGCGCCTGCATCCTCCCTGCATCATTTCTTCCTCTCCTCCCCAACATCCCCTCTACTCAGTTTCAGCATGTATACATCACTACTTATTTACATTTCTTTCTCCACATTTTCTTTTATTTATATTTTACCTTCCATTTACTTTAATACATAAATGTAAATAAGAAAGTACCCCCCATTTGGATTCAATAAAAATATCTAAAAAATCAAAATCCATAACAATAAGAAAATAGAATTTTGATTTTAGTACAAAGTCAGAATTTAGCGATTTTACCACCCCAAAATACATACCTACTATTTCTTGAAAAATTCATTAAAAATCATTTTAACAACAATGAATATTAACTATCAAAATACCAGGAGTTAGTTTTTCAAAATGAAAACATTTTCTTATATGTCTCCTTATAATGCCCTAATCTTCCAGACTTAGAAAAAATGCGCTAATCTTCCAGACCTAGAAAAATAGCATTTTTCAAAATGAAAGCATTTTCTTGATTGTGGACTTGTAGTGTTTATTGATTGTGGAGAATACTAAAACTATTCCAAAATGTCCTTCATCAATAAAATAAGAGATTTGAGAGTACATGCAAAAGAAGAAAAATAGCAGGGAATCAGGGATGAGCAAAATATGGCACCGTAAGATGATTTTCAATTTGGTGAAGGGTATGATGATGATGATGATTAAAACTTCTTTATTGATTGTGGACTTGTAGTGTTTATATGTTCGTTTAGAACTTTGCACGATGGTTGGTACTTGTTTGAGTTTGAGACTTTAAGTTTGAACTTTAATGATGTTTCTAGTTTAGAAATTGTATGATGAATGAATTAACTTTGATGTTGTTAGTTTAGAATTTGAAGATAATGAAACATTAATGATATGTATGTGTTATTATTGATAATTTGATAGTTTTTTATGATTTTACAAGATTTTTAGTTTTTTTTCAAAAAGGTGCGCCTCGCTTCGCAAAGGCGCGCCTCGCCTCGTGCGCCTCGCGCCTCAGGCTCTAGGACCCTTTGCGCCTCGCTGCGCCTCGCGCCTTTCAGAACTATGATATGGGTCAATTGCGGCAAAATGACTGCTTCTCCACCTTGCAATTCCTAGTACACATCTCTTTGTATCAGTAAGACCCAACTAATCTCAGTCTGTACAAAAACTGCAAAAAATATAAATATGAACGTAAATACAACCTTGGAATTTGCTATAATTCCAACTAATTGCTGGTAGACATCTTTGCTCCCCTACCAATATTGAAGTTGTTAAGAGTAGAAACACAACACTATTTTACATAAATTTCCCTGATATTTATTCCACTAATCTAGTACAAATGTTCTAACAGAAGTTTAATACACATTAAAAAAGATTGTCAAATGACCATTTATGTCAAGTTTTATTTATTTTCCCATTTAGCTTCTCGGTTCTCAATACACTAACTTCACACCAAAAACTTTCACTAACTCAAGGTAAGGGCAACGGCTCTATATTTCCAAGCAATACAGTAACACAAGCATGTATCTGATATGGCAAATTCACAAATCCTAGCAAAACCTTAGTGAGAAGGATTGGATAATACAACATTGGATAAAAGTCAATGGTAAAATCTTCCAACGCCATGCAATGTTACTGTTGGGGTTTCCAATAGTGATAAAATTTGATTCAAGACTGACAGTAGCCACCTTGCACCGCCAAGCCATATATACCACTTTGATATGGTAATACATATATCAGTTTCGGTAACATATGTACCAATACAATATAATACTTTTGGTGTTTATTTTTATATGTGCAATGCTATCCTGTAACGTGATCCACTTGACAAGAAATGACCTACAACAACAGTAAATTCATAACTCATATTCTGCATATATACAAGGCTTACCTCTTAATTGAATTACCCTTCACAAAATACATCGCTAGAAAATGCATTAAGAACAACATTAACTTATTGTCAAGAGAAAATTGAAGAAAATAAACACATTACCTCTTAATAGAAATTATTCAACAGAAACACATTGATAGCAAATACATCAAGAATGTAAACTAGTAGTGACTGTGAAATGGCCTATAAGAATAACTCCCAACATCAAGATTTTACAGATGCTTGTGCAAAGGTAAGAAGGTCACAAGGTGAAACAATGCTTGTTCGACTTTAATATAATCCACTTTATCTTGCAACACCCAACATTAACAGAAACCAATATCAAGTAATATAAATGATAAGATACATTTCCATAGTCAACCTAGGATTATCTAGGAAAGTAGACAAGAAATTCCAAGTATGCCTTCTTCAATTGTTCAGTTTTGTGCAAGAATATACCACTTAAGTACTAAGAATATGTACAGTGCTCTGAAATCTACATCTCTACATGTTTTTCTTTTTCTTATTTAACATCTAAATCATAGACTTAAAAATGAAAACTCTGAACCATAAATATAAATACAAACCAAATATGAAGGACCCATTAATTGGTGCAATGGTGAAGGATTAGACTTTCAAGCATGATGTCTGTTTGAGTCAAATAGCAGATAGTTTACTCAATTATCCCAAAGGTTGGATCTTAGACAAGCCAACTGCAGTGGTCACTCTCTTCTGTCGGAGGTTAGCATTAGGGAAAGACTCACGTGTATGTACCATGCATGAAAGGTAATTCAGCTTGGGTGTGAATTTGATGTTTATTGCCCCTTTAAATTGAATGCATTATAATCACAACAGGTAACTACACTCTAGTCCATGTATTTGCTTCCTGAATATTTGCAAAAATTTCCCATATCGCGGAATTCCTTTTAAGAGTCTTTACCATCTTGGCTGCTTTATGGTTGGAGTCAAGTGGGAAGGAAGGTGGCTAGCCACCTTCCTACTCCACCTCCCCCACCCAAATAAAAAAGGGTGTTCCCAGCATTCAAGGTTCCCTACTTATCCATGAAAATATAGGTTTAGGGTATGCATTTGTAAACTAACAACCCAAATGACAACATGTTCATCAGACTGTTAAAAATGGTAAACAAAAATAGGCAAAAAAAAAAAAAAGAAGAAGAAGAAGGATTTGGGATAAAAACGCCCAAAACACTTAAACATATATAGTGGTAATTCTCCAACTAGTTCTGAAGCGACATATTTCAAACTTGGTTTAATTTCATTTACAAATAAAATATTTTCTTTGTACGTTCAAGGTTTTGAAAAAATTGGACAAGTTCAAGAGAAGTCCGTTACATTTGCAATATATATGTCTGTTTAGTTATCTATATACTGTTATGTTGATCCAGTATTCCATCCCAGTGTAACAGTCCTCATCCTAGAAACCCCGTCCCCAACACACAGATTCCTTTTTTTTTTTCCGGGCTAAAGGCCATCCATTAGAAATGGAAAGAAGATGCAGAATAAGGCAAAACAGAAATGTGGAACATTCACACACCAAATAAACTATCAATCTATTCTTTATTTTTCATAGAGACAAACTACAGTTGTCATGGCATAAAAATATATTCGGACTACAAAGCCAAAAACAGAATGACAGAGAAAAGCTAACAATCAATGCTTGATAGCAATGAATAAGAAAGAGCCAGGCCTCCATATTTAGCAAGCAATCTAGAAGTAAGCTGACCCAAGCTGAGCAAGCAATGCTATTCCTCGTCTGGCTATATTCTGTCCCTTGCAATGCTTGTAACACTGGGTTAATAATCTTCCAGCAGCCAATTTTCTCACATTTCCTTGGTGTTCTTCAGTCAGGTCAACAGAAGAAATAGGTAGAGGAGCTGCCGGCGTTGGGGAGTAGCGGAGGGACTTGTGGTGCAGATGATTGATGAGAATTATCATCTACAACCTTTTCCTCATCACGAGCTGGTGATCCCCCCCCACTTCACATCAAGGACTTGAGTGATCTAGCCTTATCGTTAACTTAACAAACTAGAATAGACAAAGATGATATATGGCAGTCGTCTGATGACTTTGGTTCCATTAATCCTCATCAGGTTGGCAAACTGGAGAAAGCACACGTTCCAAACCAACAGCAGGGACAATTTAATTTCCTGGGCATCTATATCCAGAACCTTCTCCTCATCAGGGACTGCTGAATTTATCCACCCAGAAATGCCCGAAGGAAATTGAGAAAAAGAGCAGAAATTGCCAAGCAAATTCCTTCCCTTGACGATAGCCAAGGCCTTTTGCTTGATCTGAATCAAAACTTGCCTTTTGTGAAGAACTTTCCACATTGGCAAACCACAGAGTCTATGGAAGTATTCCACGTAATGCCGCAGAAACCCACTCTTGAGTCCTTTGTAAAGAGAGTCCTCGTGAAGGATTAGCCATAGGTTGTATGGCAACGACCTGTATAGAGACATCTCTTATGCTCTGTGGACAGCATAAGATTTCAACTGTAGGTGAAATCTTTCTGCTGCATTTCCATTGTACTGAATATTGAACGAATCTGAACCATGGTGGCATCAGATTCTAGAAACAATTGGACTTTCTCGTCCACATTAAGTAAATCATAAACGCAAGCAAGGAGCGATAGGAGAGTCACCGGAATTGGGGGATCCTCAGAGTCGGAAGGACCTCGTTGTCCGAGTACTGGAGTCGGCCAATCAAGTGCCAACAAGGGTTTGTACCGAAGCAGCTGGAAATGATGGATGATAAGGGGAAGGGGTAGCCGCCGTCGTCGTCGGCGTCGAAGGAAGATGAGATCATCGTCCTCGAAGGCCATGGATTCGCCGTAGGTTACCCCCTCTCTCTCTCCCTCCGTCCCTCTCCCTCTCGGGTACAATAACACAACCCTTGCCCTGCATTAGGGCAAACATATATAGGAAACTTTTTCCAATGCGTTATCGCATCGGGAATTGAGTAAACTTTTTTTTAACTCGTACTTACACCCATAAACTTTCATAAATTTCTTTATTAGCCTCCTCACAATAATTAAAACGACTAATCAAGATTTTAAAAAGAACATAACTAAAATAAAACATTTAATTTAGAAATAAACTCCAATATATTACATTCCCACATCATATTCGAACAAATAAGAAAACTAAACATTAGAACAACAAAAATTCTTAAAATATGAAAGAATAATTAGAAAAATCATCTTCTAATTGACTATATTTCCCATTCTTTTTGAATTATTTGAATTAATTCACATGTTTGAATATGCTGATGAAACACTTAGTAACACTCCCTAGTGGTTTTCATATGTAACATGGTTAAGCATATTAATATGACAGACTTTTTAGACCCTTGTGACAAAACAAAGTGGTAACCACCGTTTATTTCCTATCAATTTAACTCATATTATTTGGTTTGCTGTTTATTGTTCATAATGAAAAAGTTTCTATTTTGTTTCTATTTTTGCCACAAATACATACATATATACGATCATTGGTTAATTTCTTACTAATTTGTATTTCTATAATCTAAATTAGTCATTGATTGATTTTGAGTTTCGATTTAAAGGCTCGCAAAAGATAAATGAGTGCAATGCTTGGTTTGAATGGTTTAAAATGTGTTGCTCAAAACAAACTCTTTGTTGTCAGCTCGCTTATTTTTCAAATCATAACTAAACCATTATAGACTTGAAACCACCCAAACTATCGCTCAGCAGTTTGGGTGGTTTCGATGATTTCAACTATAACAATTAACAACAATTAATAAGAAAAAGTAGGAAGCTTACAAACAATAATGATTTGTTATTCTTTTAGTTGATGGTCAAGTAAAAAAACTAATGAAAAATTGATTATTTCAAAGGTCTTATTCCAAATCATTAAAAAAAATTGTGAACTTGTTATTTTACTTAACAATCAAGTAAAATTCAAAGTTTTGACTAAATAAAAATTTAAGAATAAATTTCACTTATCTCCTTTGAGGATTGCCTAAATTACATCGACCAACTTTCTGTTTTCAAATAACACTGACCTCCTTTGAGATTAAGTGCTATGCAATGCATACCTATTGTCGTTAATTAATGATATTAATTTTGTAAAAATTCTCAAAATACCTTCCTTTTTTTATTTTTTTCCTAAATTACACAAGAATAAAAAAATTTAAAAAATTACGCAATATGATCATTTCCAACAGTCATCTACTACTAACTATTATCAATAGGCTTTGTTAATGAGATTCTCTAATTGTTGGAAAGAGAAAGAAAGAGAGATAAAAAGTTAGGATCCATCTTTGAACTAGATTGTTCAAGGTTTGGATGAACTCATAGATTGGGTTCATAAAAAACCCAAAATGCACATGCACATATAGACTTATCACTAATAAACCTTTGTTGTTACTACTTCAACCTAGATTAGAGAGAAAAAAAAAAAGAGATCAAAGAAGGAGAATGAGGAAAAAGATAAGAAAAATCAATATGGGCTCAAACAACCCATATTTGGGCTCATCCATGATTATTCTACTCTACATTCATTGTCAAACCTCCATCAAGGTTTGATTTTAAATTTCTTTATAAATCGGAGAGAGGGAGAGAGAGATTATATGTGCATGCAAAAAGATAACTATCATAGGACAAAAAGAAAAAAAAAATGATTAGAGTAGGCATAGAAGGTTTTTGTTGGATTGCAAGGGCAGCCAATAATGGTATGCTTTAAGTGAAATAAAGAGAATGAGAGAAATGAGAATAAAGATGAAAGGGAGAGAGAAATATGTGATAATTTATATATAAAGACAAAATATTCAATTTGTATAATGTATTAATCACAATAGAGGTAGTGTTGATTCTAGAAATATAGGAATAATTAGTGCAATTTAGTCAAAATTTTATTGGTATCTTATGAAATTTACCTAAAATTTAATCTTACGAAAAATTTAGATGGTGTTCTTTACGTATTTCAGTATTTCAGTTTTGAGTTTTAAATTCATTTTCAGTTTTATGTTTTAAGTGTTTATTTTGAAAATTTTTAAAAAGTGCTCTTTTTGTCATTCTGAAAAATTATTTCTTAAAATAGAAACTAGAAAACACATTTCCTTTGGAATTTTGAAAAAAATTATTTTATGATATTTTATTCAATAAATTTAATTATTAAATAATAAAATTAACTTTTTTTAATAAAATCTACTATTAAAATAAAATAATAAATTTGATTAATAAATTACTGACATATATCTTAACAATAATTTATATTAAATTATACACTTAATAATCTATATAATAAGGTAGCACTGTTTTTGAATTGTCTAACACAAATATGAGAGACACATTTTTTAGATGGTTGTGATGAATTTTCAACAAAATCAATGGTTGAGATCAGTTTTGAGGATATAATTTTCCCTCCCAAAACCATCATATCCCTCGTTAACACACGCATACAGAGCCACTTGCTGCCTAACTCTCTCTTTCCTCTTTCCCTCTCACACTCCATTTATGCCTAGTCGCTCTCTCTCTCTCTTTCTCTCTCTCTCTCTCTCACAGTCACCCACCTACCCACGCCATCGTCACCCCCTTGTCACCCCACTGGCAACCGCTCAATCGTCGTCGCTCCTCATCGCACAGCCTTCGCCATCGCCTCCCGCCAAGCTGCCACCCCTCACTGACTCTGTCTTTCTCTCTTTCCCATTCCCTCAAGCTCCGGCGCCTCAAGCTGCATCTACACCGTCATCGCCTCAAGCTCCATCATTGCCGCCGTCGCCGCTTCCAACTCCATCGCATCTTCCTCACCTCCGCTGTATGTATGTGCGTGTGTGTTTTGTGTATATGTAAATGGGTGTGTGTGTTCATGTGATCTGTGTATATGTAAATGGGTGTGTATGTGTGCATATATATGTAATTTATGTATGTGTGCTCTGTGTATACATGTATATGTGTGTGTGTATAAATGGGTGTGTGTGTGTGTTCTGTGTATACATAATATATGTATGTGTGTGTTCTGTGTAAATGGGTGTATATATATGTAAATGGGTGTGTGTGCGTGTGTTCTATGTATACATAATATATGTATGTGTGTTTTCTATGTAAATGAGTGTGTATATATATATGTAAATGGGTGCATATGTGTGTTCTGTGTACGTGTACATGTAAATGGGTTTTCTTCTTTCATCCCCCCTCTTTGCCCAACGCACTCACTCTCTGCCAAACCTACTCTCTGCCAGCCTCCACTTCTCTCTCTCTTTCTCTCAAAGCTCTTGCATCGCTACCCCTGTCGCCCACCGTCGTCGCCCCCATCTCTCTCTCTCTTTATTGCATCTTTCTCTCTGTCTATATATATATATATATTATATAGATATACATGCAGTCGTCGACCACTTTGCTAGGGGAGGGGGGTGGTGGGGGTGGGGGGTCTGGAACCAGCGGGGGAGGGTGGCCGGGGAGGGATGCCCTCTCCCCGACTGCGCATGGCTGGAGAGGGCACCCTTCCCCGACCGCTTTTTTTTATTTTTTATTTTTTGTTGTTTTTTTATATTACACTTATAATTTGTGTAAAAATATTTTTACACAAATATTTAAATTAGATAAAATAAAAAGTAAAAATATTTAAAGTTCCTTAATGAATAAAATAGAAAGTAAAAACATTACATGTAAGATAGTAAACCATTAAGGAACTTTAAATATTAGTTTATGTGTACTTTTTGGTATTCTATATATGTAAGATGGTAAACCATATTATGCATCTTTGGCTTGAAGGTCCAGGGATGATGTAGGCAGGTCACTTGACAAGTTTTTTGTGTTTATGTTTGAAAAAAGTGAGATAAGTCATCAACGAAAATGAAAAATAGTGAAGTAGTTGGACTGAAGCTCACTGTGTGTGTATGTGTATATTTAGTGAGTGTCTACGCCACGTGAAGCTATATATTGATTTTGTATGTATATATTGATTTTATGTATCTCTCATCATTTATCTACAATCTCTTCATGCAATGTAACACATAAAGAATACAATGACTCTTATAGCATTAACATGATAGCAAGGCTCTCATAAGCCAAGCATCAGGCCATACTACACCCATATAGTATAATGACCCATTAGAGGGGTTAGATTTTATTAAGAATTATTAAAGGCATTTAAATTAGTGTTTAAGAGATTTTTGTCAATTAAATATTTAATATGACAATTTAGTAATGTTAATTGAGAATTAGCATTTAAATGGCATTAATTATGTGGAAATTAATGCAAGGGCATGTTGGTAATTTAAAATTTTAAATAATAATTTAGAATTTAATTATTATTTGAGATTTGAGCGTGAGGATTAAGTTGCAATAGTTCAAGTTGACTAAGAATAATGTTTCCAAATTATAAAAGGAGATTGAGTTATGGGCTAAGGTTTTATATATATATATATAGTCTATTATCCATAATCTCCTTCACATTGTGTGAAGAACAGAGAATTGAAGGAGTTGCAACAGTGTATTGGCTTAAGAGATTTTCATTGAAATCGTTGAGGAATCCGAGTAGAGAGATTGAAAGACAAGCATCTCCTCTGTAAATCCTTCTTTTACAAGTTCATATATGTAACACTCCATCTTTTAAGGCATTAAAATATATGTTAGGATTTCTTTTTTTTACACCAAACACAAATCAATAATAATTTCTCAACATAACCTTTATATATAACACTCTCAACCATAGTGAAGGAATGATACAATTTAAACGTAAGTGAAAGCAAGATCAGAACCTGCATGAAACCTTGAAAACATAGCATGGGTTCATAGCCATCATTTACCCAACACATCCTTACAAGCATTTATTTAAAATCTAAATAATAGAGCTGAATGAAATATATGGTCCTAGTCTCACATGGGACCCACAAAATTTTCGTCGCGATCAGGCCTCGATCACCTCCTTGCCCTTCCGGGCGCTTGCCTCGTCTGGAATGTAGAATATTTTAAGGACATAGTCCAATATTAGAAGATGAAATCTTCTAACTGAGGGTTAGATAAGTATGAATGAATGAATGATGCATGGATATTTATAAACAGATACCTGCAGTGTAACTTCCCTAGCCTACCAAGCTGGCACGGAACCCTAAGCAAAATCCTGAACCTTTGCAGAATAACTCTAACGTTGTTCCATCAATTTCCTTGAAGGAATTACAGCCACACTCTTAGGGCGACATTCCAATCCCATGCACGAGTTTCAATATGACAATAATATTGTGCCATGTGAGTATCACAACTTTCCATGCAAATAAAATATGAAAATATGACTAAAATGATAATAACATACATAAATATCATGCATAGAAAGGTATTCATGTTATGTACAGATTATAGGGACAAACCACTCACCTTTCTCAAAAATCGGGATACCTTGAAAAGCGTGCAACTTGTCTTGTTTTTTGTGCCAACTTCGAAAATCACACCAATTGTTTCACCTCAAATCACAAGACACCCTAGGCAAGATATTCATTTAAATAATCAATAAAAAATATTTTTTCTTAATTTTCTTGCCCTTTTTCTTTATTTTTCTCCAATTATTTTCACTAACAATTCAAAATAAATACCTACATCACTTTTTTTCCAATTTTTTTTTCACAAAAAATCCTAAAATATTTTTCTAAGCATGTTAAAAAAAATTCAGAAATTAACAAGGCCCCACCCACTTGCACACGCCAGCGCATGATAGGGCGAGTGAGACTAGAGCGTGAAGCCCAGGCACTGGTCGTCTTCTCCGACGAAGGTTTCGCAGGAAAAATGGGATTTGTAATGACCCGCTAATGGGTCTAGAAGTTTATTAATATTTTAGTTATGAAAATCTGAAAATTTTGCCCTATTAAATTAATGTGTGAAATATTTATATGTGGTAAAGAATATGTAATTAAATTATGTGTTAAATTAATGGATTGGGTTGCCCATTTGGGCCTAAGCCCATGCATTAGTGGGCTATATTTTAATTAAATTGGAAGGATTTGATTGGTCCTAAGCCTCATGTTTTGTGATGTGTTTAAAGTAAATGAAAGTGGACTTGGGTCATGTGTTTAAGGCCAATAAAAGTGGTGGGTTAGAGAAATCCCATTGAGCCTAAGAATGTGCTGGGCTTGGGCCTATGTGCATAATGTTTGTTTTTAAATAAATGAAGTTATAAAGTTGGCCCATTGGGCCAAGTATGTGAATTATTGATTTGGGCTTAACCCTAATTGAAATTTTGTTTTAAATTAAATGAAAATAAGAATGTGTTAATTGTCAAAAATGGGCTTGCTTTGGGAATAAAGGTGAGGGTAAAATGGAGATTTGCAAAATTGGTTTGATAAAGAAATTGAGAAAGAAATAAGAAAAATGTAAAATGTCCATAAGGGGCATGAGATATTTTGTGTTTTGTGTGTGTGTGTATGAGGACATTTTGGTCATTTTCATGGGGGAGTGGTTGGCTTCATTCTCCTTCTTCATTTTCTCCTTCTTCCGACGGATTCTTCTTCCATTTTTCATCATCTTCTTCTTCTATTCTCTTTTTGCTTCTCCCATTTATCTCCATGGTTGGAGCTTCAAGAAATACGGAGGGTGGCTTCATCGAAAGGATCTTCTTCTCTTCGGTTCTCTTCAACAAGGCAAGCGTCCCTCTCCTCTTCTTCTACCTTTTGATGCATGGCTATGTCTTCATGTGTAACTCTATTATATTTTTGCATCCTTTGATGTTAAAAGTATTTTTCGTATTGAGGGAAGATGTTATCTTCATTTTTTATTCAAATCTCGAGTTGTGTCGAGTCTTTGTTGAGTCTTGTTGATGGTTTCGTTGGGGTTTGAGCACCCAATTTTTCTTTCAAGGAATGACTTTGATAGATTAAGAAGCTAGAATGGAAGTTTTTGAGAGTTTGGTGTGTATTTTGAGTGTTTTTGGGGGATTTTAGGCCTTTTCCGGGCATTCTCGGCCAAGTCGACTCGCCCAGGTGGTCAAGTCGACTCGGGCCAAGTCGACTCAGTTTTGGGCGAGTCGACTCGAATTTCCGTCGAGTCGACTCAGCCGCAACTTTGACAACTCTGCGCATGTCTCGCTGTTTCGACTATAACTTTTGATATAGAACTCGGATTTGCGATCCGTTTGAATTTTTATAATCTAGACTTCGAGGGCTTTGATTTAATATGTAATATAATATATTTTGGTTATGATTTGAATGGGGTAAGACTCTTCTTAATACAACTCAAATAAAATGGCTAATGTAAAGTGTTTTTAAATACTTTCTTTGGTATCCCTCAATCCCCTATAATGATAAAATATGATTGAAAGCATCTATATGTATATACATAGGGATTCATAAGATAAGAATGTAATTGAGTTGCATGAGGAAGCATGATGATAATCCTTTGGGAGGTCATGTCCATGGTAAATCATGCTTGATGCATGACTATGATTGTATAAATAAATGCCCTTAATCAATGTGAAATGGGTGGAAAAGCCAAGAGCTCTAATGGAAAATTAAATGAGGATGTATGAATGCCATTAATCATAGCATTGTTAGTAGTTGTATATGTTGCATGACATTGTGTTTCTTTATTGTCTCACTTTGTGATGTTGGATCATGGGTTGCATTCATTGGGGGTCATGCCTTGTATGTGATGGGAGCATGAGCATTGTCATGACACGGTTGGCCGTGAGTGCTGACTTGTATATGTTAGGCGAGCATATGTATTAGAGCATTCGTGTGTGTGAATTCTTACGTGGGCGTAGCATGGCCTGATGCTTGGCTTATGGAGGCCTAGCCATCAAGTTAATGCTGCAAGAGCCATTGTATTCCTTATATGTAGCATTACATAGTTCTTTTGCGCGCGATGGTGATGATGGTGGAAAATGACTTGTGCTTGGGGTGCGTAAGACTATGGATGGAGGACTACAACAACTAGATCCTATGACGCGTAAAACTGTGGGTGGAGGCCCACAGCAGCTGGATCTTGTGATGCGTAAGACTATGGGTGGAGGCCCATAGCAGCTTGTGACTTGATGAGATTGAGAGTGATGTGAAACATGATGGCGATGGCGAATGATGTGAGATGAGAGCCTTGGGCTCCCGTTCTTATTTTGGTAGCTTGCCTTGGCTACAATAGGTTTATATACAGGGTCTTGGGCGCCATTATGTCCATTTCCTTATATGAGCCCCAACGACCATATGTGTGCATTATATGTGCATCCACACATTGATGTATGGTTGGGTAACGTGAGTAATAATTACATGGTATGGATTGTGTGTCATATATGCCTTTGGGGCTTGTGTGTGTCCATGTGTGATATGATATGAACGATGATTAGGGAAGGCTAATCATATCCAGTTTTCGTGGGATTATACACTTATCGAGCCTTAGGGCTCACTTTGGAAAATGGATTTTAATGGAATGTAGTGAATTATAAATTTTGGGAGATGATGTTGTCAAGCGTAAAAGGCGTGGATTTAAGTTGTCGGGATTGTGATTTTTCCTTGGCTCTATGTTGCCCATGCCTTCATATATTATCTTATTAATGTCTCTCTTTTTACTATATACTTGCTGAGCCTTGTGACTCACCTTTTCTTTTTGTCATTCCAGGTAAGTGGAAGATAAATAGTTGGGGCAAGTCTTGGATAGATGTGTACAGAGATGTCCCATCCTCGAAGATCCATAGGTGTAGTTTAAGGGCATGATTAGAGGGTTTCATTTTTGTATTTAAAGCCTTAATGCCCTTTAATTTTAAAAATGTATGGGTTGTAAACCTGAGTATATGTTGTAAAGAATGGTGTATGATGTTTATTTTGGCTCCTAATGATAGTGAGCAATTATGGAAATGAAAATAATTTATGGCAAAAAATTTTTATTGTTATCTTGTATCTGTATCCATTTTTTATGGACCTTCTCACGGATTTCCTATATAAATATATATGCCCTTTATAAATATATATGTTGTTTGAGAGTGATAGCAATATAAATACACAAATAACTACAATATTAATACAACATATATAGTGATTCGGTGTCTCCAATACCTACGTCCACTCTCTCAAGGTTAACTCAACACTTGAGGTTTCACAATAACCACATCTAGGTTTTTCAATAAGCTCACATAGGAAACTTTTACACAACATCGAGGTTTTCCCTTATCTCACCCCGAAAACTAATACAATACACCTAGATTACAACGGGCTCTAGGATGTCACTTATAATCCACAATTAATACAAATAAATCTTATGTCCAAACAATCTTAAACCAAAATAGAATTAAACACAATGATATTACAAGGCAAATATAAATAATACAAGAGTTACCAATAAGAAGAGAACTTCTTCTTCTTCGCCTTGGGTTCCAAATAATGTATTTTCAATACTTGGGCCTTGGATTACTTTTCTTGAGTGCTTAAGAGTGTCTTTTGAAAGATTAATCTTGGTTGTGCATTAGCCATCTTCAGATTTCTCCTTTTTTCTTTTATAGATTTGGCTTCCAACCTCTTTTTTGACGGTTGAAAAATTCAATCGTGGGAGTTTGAAAGTCAACTATTCTAAAATAAGAATTGACTTCCATTTTAAGTAGGAGTCGACTCTAGTTATACAAGAGTTGACTTCTCCACTACTAGAGTTGACTCTTCAAAATACACCAATGTTGCTAAGTTAACTTTGCATAACTTGCTCTCAGCTACCTCGACTCTGCATAACCCATAGTCGACTGTCTCTCACTAGGAGTCGACTCTCAGTCCAGATTTTCAGAAAAATTAGATTTGCTTGATGATACAATCTATAACATGTATACATTGCAACATATTTACATTTCTTTAGTTTAAGCAAAATGTGGACATTTACTTTAATATATAAATATAAATAAGAAAGTATCCTCCATTAACATTCAATAAAAATATCTAAAAAATTAATATCCATAACAAAAAGAAAATAGAATTTTAGTTTTAGTACAAATTCAGAATTTAGCGATTTTACCACCCTAAAATATATACCTTCTATTTCATGAAAAATTTATTAAAAATTATTTTAACAATAATGAATATTACCTATCAAAATATCGGGAGATAATTTTTCAAAAAGAAAACATTTTTTTATATGTCTCTTTATAATGCGTTAATCTTCCTGACTTAGAAAAATAGCATTTCTTGGTTCATTTTGATACACAAAATACCATAATACTTAAAATATATTTTCCACCATAAGACATATCAAAAATCCATTAGGAGATTTAAATATACCAAAAATAGTCTTACTAAAATTATGTTTTGTTAAACATCAAAATACACAAAAAGTTTATTGGAGCAATTTGGCTCAACAAGGGGAAGAGGTTGATGACGAATTAGATTTAGTAGAACATGATAATATTATGAGGTGTGTACTAACTGAGAGTGTCCGTGACAATGAATGAAAATGCACTAGTATTTTTTAGACATGCATTAGGAGTGGTAAAAAAAATTGCACACTAGTTATTAATAGGGGTAACACCATAAATGTGGTTTCTAAATCTACAATTACTAGACTTAATCTTAAGGTAGAACCACATCTTAAACCATTTAGGGGCTGTTCTCTTTCTCGTTTTTGGGCCATTTTCTGTTTTCAATTTTTGAAAATACTGAAAATGCGTTCTCTTTGTTATTTTTCAAAAACCATTTTGGAAAACAACTAAAAATTTTGTTAAGAAAACCCAAAACAACATTTTGTTGTTTTGGGTGTTTTCAGTGAAAATACACTGAAAACACAAAACAAATCCAAAACGCGAAAAACAGTGCCCCCGACCCAACCCTCCGCACGCGCACACGCACAGACCCACTGCCCCCCCTCTCTCTTTCTCTCCCCCCTTTCTTCTCTCCATTCTCCTCTCCTCTTCTGGCCATCGACAGCCATCACCACCGCCGTCGACCTTCGACTCCACCGCGACCAACGCACCCCAACGCCACTGCGACCAGTACCGCAACCATCGTCATCGACCTCGCCCCCCTCCGCGACCGCGACCAGCGACCAGCACCCCTTCTGCCATCGCGACCGCAACCAGCACCCCCCTTCGCCATTGCGACCGTGACCAGCGACTAGCATCCCCCTCCGCCATAGCGACCGCAACCAGCACCCCCCCTCCGCCATCGCGACCGCACCCTCACCCCCTCCGCCACCGCGACCAGTGCCTCTACCGCCACCGCGAATACCGCCCCCCCCCCCCCACACACACACAGAGAAAACCCCAGATGAAGAAGATAGGTGCGGCTCTGATTTGATTTTTTTTGTGTTATTTAATTTTATTTATTTATTAAATTGAATATGTGATATGTTTTTTTTTGTATTAATTTCTTTAAATGATATTTCTAAGGTTATAGATTTTTTTATTTTATTTTATTTAAATTTTATTTTATAGTTTAAAGTATTTGAATCAAATTTATAATTTATTAATAAATATTTATTATTTATTTTAAATTAAATTTATTAAATCAAATATCATTATAATAAAAAAACCATTTTTAAAATTTCAAAGTAAACGCGTTTTCTAGTTTTCTGTTTTGAGAAATAATTTTTCAAAATGACAAAAAAAACGCATTTTCAAAAATTTCAAAACAGACACTCAAAACACAAAACTCAAAATGAATTCAAAACTCAAAACACAAAACTAAAACACAAAGAGAACACCACCTTAGAGTTGCATTAGGTGAATAACACAACTTTGTCAATCATCGAGAGATTCCTTGTTCCTTTTTAATTAGGTGATTACAAAGTTCAAATTTTGTCATATTTTGCCTATGAATGTTGCCCATATCATAGGTGGAAGGTCACTAGAGAGCTCATCAAGCATGATATTAGAAAATTCTTCTAACAAGGGCTTATGGAAAGTCCAAACTCTCAAAAGAACTCTCTAAAAAAAACAAAATACATACACAGTGGGAACAAAATATCCATCTCTCGTCAACCCCCAAGTTGGGCATCCTTTATACCCCTTACATGGTTTGGAACGAAAATAAAATCTCAATTAAGGCATTATATGGAAATACAATCACACAAAAGGGTGTAATTATTAGTGTTTCTATAAATTAATACAAGAATTCACATATTACGTTATGTCCCGTAAGTATCTACAATGATTTTATGTAGGACATACCATGTTGAATTTTCTTTGTGATATTTACGTCCCATTCATACCCATCTTTCTTGGATTCTTATAAAAGATTTTTCTATCTTGGCTCTCCAAAAATAAATGATCAAAACAAATTTTGGAAGGAATAAATCAAGGTTGTTAATTCTGTTGGCTATCCTTTCATATTTTTCTTTCAACGTTCTGTTTCAGAATTATATATATAATATTACATATATGCGCACGCGCACACACATATATAACACTCACATGACCATTGACAGAAATCTGCAACGAGGTCCTATTGAGCCACATTACTCCATTTAACCTCTAATTTAAGTTTTGATGATTATTAAAAAAGATACTGTTACGGATATTTCCCGCTCTATTCCTTATGAGTTGGGCTCAACTCAGTGGGTTGACCCAATCGCATAAGACCTAGTAGACCTCAAGCTGAATTCATCGAAGCGAGCTCGCACATTGCTGGAGCTAGAGCTCGAATCGCAAGACCAAGCGAGCTCTCAGCAATGCCTCTAACTCGCCAACCTATCCGAGCGAGCTCCCAACTACACTTCGAGCGAGCTCCCAACACTCTTGTAGTTTGTCGGCCTCGCAGATCAGCTCACATAACGAAAAAATCATATGCCAGAGAATATTAGTGGGCCAGGGGCTGCCCTAGCTGGGCCATTCAGGCCCAATCTGGCCCCATTTTCTCGGCCCATTCGATCGACCCATATTAGTCCTATCTTGACCCCTTTGCGACAACATCATTACAGCCTCATCTGGATTTTCGCACGTCCACCTCATATCTCATCCTTATTAATGACGGATCTCATTCACATTAAGGAGGGTCTCGTCGGCACCTTACTGTTGCATGGGCGTTTCCGTCAGCTCCGGATATTCTGTCCTATCACCTGCATGCGTACAACACATGTAGGAAGACATCTCCTCCTCTGATATATCAACCAGCTCTTACTAGAGTCAAGGTATGTTTTTCTCTGCCAACTTGATGATACTCTGTATTTTCTTACTCGCTTACTTACTGGAGCATCAGAGTATTTTGTAGAGACTGGCCGACGGGTCAACAAATCAAACTAGATAACTCTATTACTCCCTCTTGGATTCATTACACCAGTGCGGGCCAATGAATTACGGTCGATTGATTCCGAACGTCGACAGATACTCTTTTAATATATAAATTGTAAATCCTAATTATTTTTTATTAATTTATAAAATATTTTTTTATAGTATATGTATAATCAAAATTGTTATTTTCCATCAAAACCATCTTTCAAATAAATATAAAATTCATAAAAAAAAAATGTTTTTCCAAAATCTAGATAAAAAAATCGACTTCTACCTTGGAAAGTTGACTCCTGGTTTGCCAAAACTCTATTAACTCATGAATTAATCTTGAATAAGATGAATGAAGATTCTAAGGGTAAGAAAACTCTAGCTTTAAAAGTAAATAAAGAAATGAAATTTAGTGAAAAGGAAGAAGATGATGAAACTACCCTCCTAACAAGAACATTTGCTAGATTAATGACAAAGAAAAGAAAGCAGTGCAAGAGAATGCCTCCTTCATGCTAAAAATGTAAGAAGATTGAGTACTTGCAATATGACTATCTTGAAGAAAAAAGATATTAGAAAGAAAAGAAAGTAGAAAAGAAAGAAGAAAAAAAAGTAGAAAAGAAGAGATTCAAGAAACCAAAAAGGCACGCCTTTGCAGCATGGGATGTGAATATCTCACGTGAATCATCTCAATATGAAGATAAACAAGCACATATGTGCTTTATGGCTTTGAAGGATGATGAAGAAGAAGAAGAAGATAACATGGAGTTCGAAGAACTCCAAGAGGCATATCAAAAGTTGTATCAAGAATATTAGTTCATCAAAAAAAGTTATAGATCTCAAAGAAAACTCATAAAGAAGAAAATGAAAAATTAAATGATGAAATAAAGAATCTAGAGGAAAGATCTCAAGAGTCAAAGAAAGCAAATGAAAAAATAGTAGCTGACCAAATAATTAAATTTCAAGAAGAAAACAAATCTCTAAAAACTCAAAATAACAAATTATTAGTAGAAAAGAATGTCATTGAGAAATCATTAGCCATATTGATCTCTAGAAAGAACTTAAGGCCTAGATCAAGACACAAGACACCAAAGAGAGAATAGAAACAACTTAGGTGGAGACCCCAACCTAGTAAGAGTAGTCAAGTATAAATGTGGATACCCAAAGGGGTAGTTTAAACAATGAGAGCTTTGAATTACAAAGTTATTAATGATGTTAATGCACCTCATGTAAATGCATCAAGAATTATTAAAAAATTTGATCCTAATGAAGTAAAAGTCAAGGGACCCGTTTATAGATGAGTGCCCAAATATAAGACGTGATTTTTTCAAATGTGCAGATATGTGTGAAGACAATAATGGGCATCAAATGGTATATGGATAGTGGCTGCTCACAGCACATGATCGGTCAGAGAGATTTATTTTTATATCTCACTCCCAATGATAGAGATTTTATCACATTTGGTGACAATGCAAAAAGTAAAGTGGTTGGTATTGGTATAATTATCCAGCCACATCTCACTACTACTAGAAATGCTCTTTTAGTAGATGGTTTAAAGTATAATTTTCTTAGCATTAGTCAATTTTGTGATGATAGCTATGAGGTTATTTTAAAACAAAGGCATTGTCTTGTTGTTGATAAAAATAATTTCATTATTATATGTGCTAATAGGCAAGACAATCTTTACATTGCCGATATTGACGAAATAAATGTGAAATGCCTAATGGAGAAAAATGAAGATGTTCTTTTATGGCATAGAAATTAGGTCATCTTAATCCAGATCTAATTAGAAAAATCTCTAATAAAGATTGTCTTAAAGGCTTCCTAAGATAAAATTCGATGATGAAATTTTTTGTGATATTTGTTGTCAAGGGAAACAAACTATATCATCTTTTAAAACCAAGAATAAAATATCAACTAGCATACCTCTACAAACTTTTGCACATGGACTTATTTGGACCCTCACAAACTAGAAGTTTGGGTGAAAAATTTTATGCAAATGTCATAGTAAATGATTTCTCTAGGTTTACTTAGGTCATGTTTTTGTCCTCAAAGGATGAAACTTTTCAAAGCTTTGTCAAATTAGCTAAGAGAATTCAAAGAGAGCAAGATGATAAAACTGTCACTATTAGAAGTGATCATGCTGAAGAATAAGTATTTTATGGAATTTTGTGAAGATAATAAAATCCTTCATCAATTCTCTACACCTAAAACCCCTCAACAAAATAGTGTTATTAAGAGGAAAAATAAGACTCTTCAAGAAATTACCAGGACCATGTTTTTAGAGAATAGCTTGCCTACTTATTTTTGGGTGAAAGTGGTTAATATCGCTTGTTATATCCTAAACAGATTTAATTTAAGGCAAGGCATAAAAAATACATCATTTGAGATATATTATGAGAAGAAGTCCAATGTATCATATTTTAGAGGATTTTGATATAAATGTTTCATTTTGAACACAAAAGACAACGTAGGAAAGTTTGAAGCTAAAAGTGACCAAAGCATCTTCCTTGGATATTCAAATACTAACAAGGCTTATAGAGTGCAAAATACTAGAACAAACTCATTAGAATAATCTATTCATGTGAAATTTAATGAATCATTTGTGACGAAAAGACAAAATGAAGATGAAGTAACATCTATGGATCCACCTAAAGAAATCGAGAAGTCGAATATTCAAAAAGAGGTCAAGAATGAAGCATCAAACACTCAATCTAGAAACCAAGAGAATCCATTAGATGAGGATATTTTAGGCAAACTTCCCAAGAGTTATAAATTTGTATAAAATCATCTTGGGCATCAAATTATTGGGGAACCAAGCCAAGGTGTGAGGATTAGAGCATCCTCACATCAATATTGCAACAATGTAGCCTTTATATCTAATGTTGACCCAACTTGCATAAATCCAGCTTTAAAAGATGAATATTGGATTAAGGTTATGCAAGAACAATTAGACCAATTTAAGAAAAATAAAGTATGAGAGTTAGTTCCCAAGCCTAAGGATAAATCCATAATAGGGACCAAATGGGAGTTCAAAAACAAACCAGATGAAAATAGAAACATAATTCGAAATAAAACAAGGCTAGTAACCAAAGGATATTGCCAAGAGGAAGGTATTGATTTTAAAGAATCATATGTTTCTATGGCTAGGTTAAAAGCAATTAGAATGCTTTTAGCCTTTGCCTCTCACATAAATTTCATGTTCTATCAAATAGATGTGAATAGTGCATTTCTAAATGGCTATATAAATGAAGAAGTGTATGTGGAATAACCTCCCGACTTTGAGGATCCTCATTTAAAGGACCATGTATATAAACTAAGAAAAGCTTTATATGGTCTCAAACAAGCTCCTAGAGCTTGGTATGAACGATTGAGTAAATTTCTTATTGAGAAAGGTTTTTCAAGAGGAAAAGTTGACACAACTCTCTTCATAAAACATGAAGAATCAAATATTCTAATAATTCAAGTATATGTGGATGATATAGTGTTTGGAGGTACAAGTGAAAAACTTTGCAAGGATTTTGAAAATTTAATGAAAAATGAATTCGAAATGAGTCTCATGGGAGAACTTACATATTTTCTAGGACTCCAAGTAAAACAAACTAAAGAATGAATCTTTGTTTATCAAGCAAAATATTTAAGAGAAATGTTAAAGAAATTTTGGATGGAAAATGGTAAAGCAATAGGCACACCTATGAGTACATCCACAAAAATAAATAAAGATGATCGAGGCATGAGTGTAGATCAAAAACTCTATAAGGTAAGATTAAACTATTTCCAACATGTTTCTTTCTAATGCAACCACACAGATGAATGAAAATCCCAGCCTATTCAATTGCAACTCAACTAGTTCCTTCCAGGTTTTATGCCATTCAGTTTGATTCTGATGAAACCAAATGCCATCTAACAGATTTTCAATCAAAAATGACTCACACTCAAAGCTCAAAACACAGTTTCAAGCGCACCTGCCAATGAAGGAAAATACATCTTGGTTTCCTAATCGCTATCAATGTTATATGGCACCGTATAAAGTAATCATGTCAGGCAGCCCGCTTCTTGTCTAGGCCTTTAAATTAATCTCCAAGTATAAAAGTTAAGGAAAATTAGATATCCAGCAATTTCAGTGTCCTTGTAAGCTACAAATAAAGGTCTTATAAATCTCACCCTAGCAGTCACACACCTGTTTTAGATGCTATAGCTAAAAGGATGTAACCTGATTTAACAAAAACCAAAAGCTTACACACAATGTACATTCTGCTTCAAAACTTCGATCGGGAAAATTTTGCTACATAGGGCTTGCTGGCTCTTAGATATTAAGGAAAGAAACTGCATAGATACCACTTATAACATTGTTGCATCTCACGTTTGTCAGCCAAGCAATTGATATTTAGTTAACTACAGATAAATTTCATCAATGGTAAGTAAACATATCTCAAACTGCCACGAAAGAACAGGAGTAAAGTTTCTAGCAGAGGTCTCAAAATATCTTGTTCAACTTTCAAAAGCAACAATCACTGAAGTTAAATCAAGTAACATAAGAAATGAAAATTCTATGACACATAAAGGAGCCACACCTCATAGGTTAATGTACCTCTAGAAGAATCAGGCTGTTTAAGTGTAGCACTTGAAATTAAACCTGTAGCAGGAATGATGCAAACAGCTTGAGGCCCTAGCATGGTAAAGGGGACAATCTTCCTTGTAGTATCCTAATTAATGTAGACAAAATATCAAAGAAGTTGGGTTTAGTTATAAATGTTAAATAGGCAGAAATAGAAACAATTCAAAAGAACTGACTTCAGAAGGAAACACCTTGTTGCCTAATCATTTATTGGCATATTGTTATAATATCATATTTATATATAGAAGGGCACTGTTTTAAATGCATGAAACTAGACTTATAGACCCACATGCTAAAAAAAAAAAAAGCTAAATAATAAATAAAAAAATTGCCTTCTCTCTCTCAGGTGTTAGAAGAAAACTATACTCTTTTGACTTAGCAGCACATTATTCCATTCTATCCCCGCCAGATAAGAAAAGAGATTTATTAGTAAGTGCCTCTACACACGACATCATGTTTTGTTGCAAACTGGTAAGTTTAAATATGACTATTCATAACATAGTAATACTTTATAGATTAATGACATGCAAAACATAACTTATTAGTTTCAAAATGTTTGGAATAATAATGCCATGTTTCTTTCCAAACACTTCCTGATTCTCACCTTCCCTTGGTAACAAACCTAGATTCAAAACAAAAACCCAAAATTTCATGCTTTGTGTTAATTTTGATAGAAAAAGTGCATTAAATTGTCTTCCTAGCTAAAACCCTGACCTCCTTAAAAATCATATTAGCTCAAACTTTACTGTCTAGATATCCTCTTTGTGTCATCATTCATCAGTGTAAATATGAATGTCCATAACTTCTTCACCTTACAATCCCTAGTAAACATCTGTTCGTGTCAGTAGGACTCAACTGAGCAGAAAGTTTGCACAAAAACTACAAAAAATCTAAACGCAACCTCGGAATTTGCTATAATTCCAACTAGTTCCTGAATATAAACTTACATCTTCACTCAACGGGCAATATTTAGTTCTAATATTATCCTAATATAAATAAAACGATCAATAAAATATCAAATCACAATTTGTCTGCCAAATGGAGAATCCCAGTATAGATACTTTACTAATTTATAAATGTGGACAACAAGACAGGTTCAAATAGCCAACAATTCATTTCCCTTCCCCTTCCCTCACGTGGCCATAAGGAAAATCAGATAAGAAAAAGTAAGAAAATAAGGAAACGTGAGATGAAACTGTGGTTGCAAGGGCCATCCTTTCCCGCCCTATAAAGAAAGGAGGCCACCTGTAAAGGACCACCAGCAACTAGTGGTCCTGCAAGTATTCTCCGAATCACACAAGCATCTGGACTTTCTAAAAAGCACATTCAAGAAACCTGCCCGGTTGAACCTTGAGGTCTCAACAATACAAGAGTGTGAAAGATCTGATAATGAGAGCATTCAGAACAATCCCTGCAAAACAATTGGACAAAGGGCAATCAGGTTTTTATGTAAAGAACCAAGTGCAGAAAAGAAGGCCACACACATGGAACAGCCAAGAAGGTTACACATGTCAGCAGCCAAAATATGCACAATAAGGAAACCTACAAGAGTGTGCGTGTGTGTGTGTGATTTGGTTAGGTAAGTGCAAGTTTATAAGTGATTTTATTTGCACAAATCAAAACTGATAAGTAAATAAACACTACACACATCATGCCAATCATACATTGATATGGCTAGGATAAGCGATGTGTGACATCCCACCAATTATGGATGCCATGCAGGAGCCTAGACTGGCAGCTTTCTTAGAATATTCTAGTCTTCCCTAGCGTCTTTGAGAGTATTCAAGGTTTAACTTGGAAATCTGAAGGGTCCTATAAGTTGTTCTGAAATGATTTGGGGCGTTCTAGGTTCTGGAAGGATCAAGGGTATTCTAGGTTCCTCAGACTATTCTGGAGTCTTATAATTATTCTAGATTATTCTTGAGGATTGTATGTTCTAAATTATTCTTAGGTTAGGTCTTGCATTCCACATAATCTAGGGAGTTCTTTAGTAAGCCCACGCACAAATCAGCCAACACAAGAAGGAACTTCCGATAATAAAGGGAAAAAGCTCCAAGAAAAGATGAAACCTCCTAACGTCACTTTTATAAAACCACCGAGTAGAATTCTAGATCCACCAAAGCAAATCAAGCAAGAAAAATCCAAATAATGATCCCAAAAAATTCAAACCACCACAATAAAAGCCCAGCTGCTTGGAATTGAACATTCGGCAAGATTACAACTCCCAACAAAAATGACATTAAGTATACCAAACCCAGGGAAATAGATTCCCACTTAAAGCAAGCCAAGTTCTGGAAACAAGCAGCAAAAAGAAGACAAACTTGGATACTAATATACACTCCAATCCGAACAAAGCAATTAGAAACCGGCTGTCTTCGTTCCTGATTAAGATCCTTTGAAGAAACCACAACCAAGCATATGAGAAGGGAATGCCATCAAAGAAAAGCAAAAGCCAGAAAACACTGATTAAGCATCCAACCAGCACAAATGAAATCCAAAGCAAAGGCACAGAGAAAACACTTTACAATACAGTAGAAATAATAAGGGACTTCAGCAAGAAGACGTTCCCAATAGAAATCCATAAACACAAGCTAAATCCGATATTGATGATAGGACAGAGAGAATAAATCATCCAGAGCAACAACAACAACAACAACAACATATCCAGCCGTTATCCCACTATGTGGGGTTGGCTACATGAATTCTAGACTTCTATGTGGGTTACATCCCAACAGATAGTTTGTCTAGAATTCATATTTGGATCCGACTAGGTTTTACGCTGGCTGTCGGCTACCTAACGCAACCCTCCTCCTTTATCCGGGCTTGGGACCGACAGTGGATAATATCCCCTGGCGGAGTAATGATGAAATGAAGTTTGAACACCATCTTCACATGGAGAAATTTCATGAGATGGTGGTGAATGAAGATAATTGATATAGTTGTGTTCCATAACTTAGTTGACATGGTGAAACCAACAAGTACAATATGGAAACATAACAAATAAATCATCCAGAGCAAAGAAGAAAATACAGCTGCCAAAGACAACCCCTGCACAATGGACGATAAATAGGCCAAAATAGACTCCCTCTACCCATCTGCTACTACGGACATTACATCAAAGTTGACCTATTGCAGACCCCAGCCCCCAGCCCTCCAGAAATCCTGCCTCTAGAACATCAGGACTCAACATGCCACATAGACTCAACATGCCACATAAACTAACACCTAAACTTTTTACTCAGAAGCCTGACTTTTGTTGATTTTTCTGTTGATAGCTCTATTGGCTTGCAGCACCATGGGGCCCAATTATTCTGGAGGCTACGCTGGTGATGGTAAATGTATTAAATAGCAAAAAAGAAAAAAGAAAAAGAAAATGAAAAAAACCAATGAATCTACTAGTAAATGCCATTCAATAAGTTCAAAAATGAAAAAACATCAGAATAATATACTATTTGAAATGCATGAAACTAAATATCCTATTTGCTGAGAGAAATGTTTTGCTTACATGAAACCAAATTTGTAGGGCCACCAGCAAAATAATCAATAATTGTCTTCTCTATCTTAGGTGTTATAAGTAAACTCAATCCTGTTTACTACATAAAGTTTTGCTGCAGACTAGCAAGTTCAAAAATAACTAACTCATAAAATAGTAAATACTGAGTTGACTAATGACTTCCAAAGCATAACCTATTATTTTCAACATGTTAGGCATAAAAATGTTTTTACATTTCTTTCCGAATTTTTATCGATTCTAACAATTCCCCTGTAACCAACCCTAGATCCAAAACATAATCACAAAATTTCATTTTCTATGTTAATTTTGGTTAAAAAAAGAAAAAAAGATGCATTAAATTGTCTCTCTAGCTAAAACCCTTCTATCCTAGAGGTGCCATAATTAACTCAAATTTTACTGTCCTAATACCCTCACTGTGTCTTCAGAGCGTAAAAAATATGAGTCAACAGTGGCAAAATGACTGCTTCTCCACCTTGCAATTCCTAGTACACATCTGTTTGTATGAGTATTGAGTATAACCCAATGACTTAGAGTCTGTATGAAAACTACAAAAAATCAAAATATGAACATAAATACAACCTAGGAATTTGCTATAATTCCAACTAATTGCTGGTATACATTGACATCTTTGCTCACCTACCAATATTGAAGTCTAATATCATATTAAAAATGCTTGTCAAACGTCCATTTATGTCAAGTTTTACGCATTTTCCCATCTAGTTTCTTGCTTCTCAATACACTAACTTCACACCAAAAACTTTCACTAACTCAAGGTAAGGGTAACTGCTCAATATTTCCAAGCAAGCAGTACTGTAACACAAGCACATATCTCATGAAAAATTCACAAATCCTAGCAAAACCAGAGTGAGAAGGATTGGATAATACACATTGGATAAAGGTCAACGGTAAAATCTTCCAATGCCGTGCAATGTTACTGTTGGGGTTCCAATAGCGATAAAAGTTGATTCAAGACTGACAGTAGCCACCTTGCACCGCCAAGCCATATATATCACTTCGATATGGTAACTCAGATATCAGGTTCGGTAAAATATGTACCCATACAATACAATACTTTTTGCATTTAGTTTTATACGTGCAATACTATCCCGTAACGTGATCCACTTGACAAGAAACGACCTACAACAACAGCAAAATCATAATTCATATGCTGCATATATACAAGGCATTACCTCTTAAAAGAATTACCCTTCACAAAATACATCACTAGAAAATGCATTAAGAACAACATTAACTTATTGTCAAGAGAAAATTGCAGACAACAAGCACATTACCAAACAACAACAACAACAACATATCCAGCCGTTATCCCACTATGTGGGGTTGGCTACATGAATTCTAGACTTCTATGTGGGTTACATCCCAACAGATAATTTGCCTAGAATTCATATTTGGATCCGACTAGGTTTTACGCTGGCTGTCGGCTACCTAACGCAACAACAAGCACATTACCACTTAATAGAAATTATTCAACAGAAACACATTGATAGCAAATATATCAAGAATTTTAACTCAAGGTCATTAAAAAAGTGAAGTAAAAAATACAGCCCTATATTACTCATGATGAAACATATAGTAGGTAACAATTTCAAAACAATCAAAGAACATCTCGGAGTTGGTCTTTTACATCTATATAACAGGGTTCAAGTATGTATTTAACTACAACATCTTGAACCCCATATCGGGTCCTTGACAATGAAAACAGTAATTCTCAATGTGACCAATGAAGGATTGATATGTTTTGAGGCAAGCAGGGAAGAATGGGAAATTACACCTAAAGTTATAGCATTATGTTAGTAGTGACTGTGACATGACCTGTAAGAATGACTCCCAACATCTAGATTTTACAGATGCTTGTGCAAAGGTAAGAAGGCCACAAGGTGAAACAATGCTTGTTTGACTTTAATGGAATCCACTTTCATCTTGCAACACCCGAAATTAACACAAATCAATATCAAGTAAAATAAATGATAATAAGATACATTTCCATAGTCAACCTAGGATTATCTAGGAAAGTAGACAAGAAATTCCAAGTATGCCTTCTTCAATTGTTCAATTTGTGTGAAAGAATCTACCACTTAAGTACTACGTATAAGTACGGTGCTCTCAAATCTACATCTCTACACGATTCTCATTTTCTTATTTAACATCTAAACCATACTTAAAAATGAAAACTCTGAACCATAAATATAAATGTAAACCAAATATGAAGGACCCATTAATTGGTGCAATGGCGAAGGACTAGACTTTCAAGCATGATGTCTGTTCGAGTCAAATAGCAGATAGTTTACTCAATTATGCCAAAGGTTGGATCTTAGACAAGCCTACCGCAATGATCACTCTCTACTGTCGAAGGTTAGCATTAGGGAAAGACTCACGTGTATGTACCATGCATGCAAGGTAATTCAGCTTGGGTATGAATTTGATATTTATTGCCCCTTTAAATTGAACGCATTATAATCACAACAGGTAACTACACCCTAGTCCATGTATTTGCTTCCTGAATATTTGCAAAAATTGCCCATATCTCATAATTCCTTTTAAGAGATTTTACTACCTTTGCGGCTTTATGGTTGGACTTTCGAGTCAAGTGGGAAGGAAGGTGGCTACCTTCCTACTCCACCTCCTGCACCCAAATAAAAAAGGGAGTTCCCAGCACACAAGGTTCCCTGCTTATCCATGAAAATATAGGTTTAGGGTATGCATTTGTATACTAACAACCCAAATGACAAGATTTTCTTCGTACGTTAAAGGTTTAGGGTATGCATTTGTAAATAAAAACAGGCAACAAAAAGAAGAGGGATTTTGGATAAAAAGGCACAAGACATTAACATATATAGTAGCAATTTTCCAACACTAATTAATTTCATTTACAAATAAAAGATTTTCTTCACACATTCAAGGTTTTGCAAAAATTGGACAAGAGATGCAGAATAAGGCAAAACAGAAATGTGGAACATTCACACACCAATTAAACTATCAATCCATTCTTTATTTTTCATTCATAGGCGAAGCTGTCACTTTATTTTTCATAGAGACAAACTACAGTTGTCGTGGCATAAAACTATATTCGGACTACAAAGCCAAAAACAGAATGACAGACAAAAGCTAACAATCAATGCTTGATAGCAATGAATAAGAAAAAGCCAGGTCTCCATATTTAGCAAGCGATCTAGAAGTGAGCTGAGCAAGCAATGCTATTCCTCGTCAGGCTATATTCTGTCCTTTGCAATGCTTGTAACACTGGGTTAATAATCCTTCCAGCAGCCAATTTTCTCACATTTCCTTGGTGTTCTTCAGTCAGGTCAACAGCAAAAATAGGTAGAGGAGCTGCCGGAGTTGGGGAGTAGTGGATGGACTTGTAGTGCAGATGGTTTATGAGAATTATCATCTACAACCTTTTCCTCATCACGAGCTGGTGATCCCCACATGTCACATCAAGGACTTGAGTGATCTAGACCTATCAATTAACTTTAACAAACTAGAATAGACAAAGATGATATATGGCAGTCGTCTGATGACTTTGGTTCCATTAAATCCTCATCAGGTTGGCAAACAGGAGAAGGCACACGTTCCAAACCAACAGCAGGGACAATTTAATTTCTTGACCATCTATATCCAGAACCTTCTCCTCATCAGGGACTGCTTAATTTATCCATCCAGAAATGCCCGAAGGAAATTGAGAAAAAGAGCAGAAATTGCCAAGCAAATTCCTTCCCTTGACGGTAGCCAAGGCCTTTTGCTTGATCTGAATCAAAACTTATCTTTTGTGAAGAACTTTCCACATTGGCAAACCATAGAGTCTAAGTATTCCACGTAATGCCGCAGAAGCCTACACTTGAGTCCTTTGTAAAGAGAGTCCTCGTGAAGGATTAGCCATAGGTTGTATGGTTACCTTCTCCAGTAGAGTTTCAATTTTGGAACCCAAGAATCTCCATTGAGGACAGTCCATATTAAATACATCATAAAGGGCTTGGACGTGCTGATCGTCGATATTAAGTCGATTGCGTCTACGATCATGGACAAGAGGCAACGACCTGTATACATACATCTCTTCTGCTCTGTGGCCAGCATAAGATTTCAACTGTAGGTGAAATCTTTCTGCTGCATTTCCATTTTACAGAATTATTGAACGAATCTGAACCATGGTGGCATCAGATTCTAGAAACAATTGGACTTTCTCGTCCACATTAAGTAAATCATAAACGCAAGCAAGGAGCGATAGGAGAGTCACCGGAATTGGGGGATCCTCAGAGTCGGAGGAACCTCGTTGTTCGAGTACTGGAGTCGGCCGATCAAGTGCGAAGAAGGGTTTGTACCAAAGCAGCTGGAGATGATGGATGATAAGGGGAAGGGGTCGTCGTCGTCGTCGAACGAAGATGAGATCATCGTCCTCGAAGGCCATGGATTCGCCGGAGGTTAGCGTCTCTCTCTGTCTCTCTCTCTCCCTCTCGGGTACGATAACAACCTTGAGACGCTCACAGCACGATTTGAACTTATTTTTATTTTCTTTCAGAATGAAAGCCAAGAATTAAAGTTAATTTTACATATCAAATTGAGGTTAGCCTAAATTGGCAATCGAAGGTGTGATTTTATAAATTATACTAAAGGTGTATTTGATTGCATTACTTAGAATTTAATTCTAGGTAATATTGGTTAGAAAATAAAAACCATCTCATCCCCTTAGAAAATAAATTCCATGAAAAAAAGTTTTAAATACTTGTACCTTACATATTTTTCCATAGAAAAATTAAGAGTGTTTGATTGTTTTCCATAGAAACAAACACACCCTAAGAGTGTGTTTGATTGCACACAAAACAATCAAATATTCTTTATTTTTTTTATAGAAAAATATATATAATACAAACATTTAAAGCTTATTTCCATAGAAATCTTTTTCCAAATGAGTGAGGTGGTTTTTATTTTCTAGGTAATATTACCTAAAATTAAATTCTAGGTAATACAATCAAACACACCCTAACTTCTTTTATAGCTAACAAAACAAACATTGAAATTAACCCAAATAAACCACTTTATGCTTGAAACCACCCAAAATATCGCTTAGTAGTTTAGATGGTCCCAAAATATCACTTAGTAGTTTAGATGGTTTAGGTGATTTCAATTATAATTGTTGGCAACAAATAAGGAAAAAAGTCAAAAACATACTAATAATAATGATATGTTATTCTTTTAGATAACGTTTATTAAAATAAGCAAAATAAGGAAGTATCAAGATAAATTCAAAATTATTTTTTGATCAAGATATGAAATGATCAAGATAAAATTAAGATGCATTCCAATATTTTTATTAAACTATTTGTTAAATTCTTTAAAATGTATTAGAGGACACAAAAGTCATGTTTTTCTTATACATAGGGACCAATATATGCTTATTTTGAAGTCATTTTTGCCTAAATTGCATCGACTAACTTTGTGTTTTCAAATAGCAACACCAACCTCCCTTGAGATTAATTATTATACAATGCATATCCATTGTTGTTAATTAATGGTAGTTAATTTTGTAAAAATCCCTAAAATAACTTTCCCTCTCAACTTTTTTTTAAAATTATACAAAAAATAAAAAATTAAAAAGAAATTACACAATAGAATCATTTCCAACAGTCATCTACTGCTAACTATTAGCAATAGGGTTTGTCAATGAGATTCTCTGATTGTTGGAAAGATGAGGAGAGAGAGAGCGAGCTAAAATTCATCTTTGAACCTAGATCATTTTAGGTTTGGATAACTCATAGATTAAACCCAAAATGCGCATGCACATATAGACTTGTTATTAATAAACCTTTGTTATTGCTACTTTAACCTAGATTAGAGAAGAACAAAGAGAGATCGAAGAAGAAAAAAGGAGAAAAAGATGAGAGAAGTCAGTCTAGGTTCAAATAACTCATATTTGGGCTCATCCATGATTGTTATATTCTAAACTCTTAGTCAATGGGTTGCAAGAGAGAGATAGAGAGAGAGCCATTTGGTTTCTATAGAAGCCCCATCAAGGTTTGATTTTGAATTCTTTTATAAATCAAAGAGAAAGGTTGAGAGAGATAACTTGTGCATGCAGTAAGATGACTATTAAAAACAAAAAAAAGGATTAGAGTGAGCATCCAAAGGTTTTTGTTGGACTATAAAGGTGGCCGACAGTGGCATGCTCCAAGTGAAAGAAAGAGAATTAGAGGAATAAGAATAGAAACGAGAGGAGAGAGAAAGATGCGATAATTTATATGTAAAGACAAATATTCAATTTGCATAATCTATTAATCACAAGGGAGATAATGTTGATTCTAGAAATACAAGCATTGTCAGTGCAATTTAGTCAAATTTTAAGAGTACATTATGAAATTTATCCAAAATTTAATCTTACAAAAAACTTAGTTATTGTGAGTGATTGATTTGGTGGTTTACTGGAAATCAAATTTCAAACAAAACCACTTTAAACAGTTTTTAAACTTACTAGACCATAACTGACCACTTTTTTTGTGGTTTGATGATTTTTTAGTTTGTGTCTCTTTGGTTTTTTCTTGCTTACCCCTATCAAATAGATTAGAAAGTCTTGGTGATACAATGGTTCAATTTTTCAACTCAAAACATTTTCCTTGTCATTAATCAGCAATCCATATAAAAAATGTTGGTTTCGCTAAAAAAAATGTTGGTGATACAATGTTAGTTATTTAAACCTAATTTAAAATTGTTTAATTAGAATTTAAGTCGAAAAAAGCCACTTTAAGTAGTTTTTAAACTTACTAAACCATAACTGACCACTTCTTTTATGGTTTGACGATTTTGCAGTTTGAGTCAATTTGGTTTTTTCTTACTTACCCCTATCAATGAGATTAGAAAGTCTTGGTGATATTGTTCAATTTTTCAGCTCAAAACATTTTCCTTGTCATTAATCAGCAATCCATATAAAAAATGTTGGTTCAGCTCAAAAATGTTGGTGATACAATGTTAGTTGTTTAAACCTAATTTAAAATCGTTTGATTAGAATTTAAGTCAAAAAAAGCCACTTTAAGTAGTTTTTAAACTTACTAAACCATAACTGACCACTTCTTTTATGGTTTGAAGATTTTACTGTTTGAGTCAATTTGGTTTTTTCTTACTTACCCCTATCAATGAGATTAGAAAGTCTTGGTGATATTGTTCAATTTTTCAACTCAAAATATCTTCCTCATTATTGATCTATAATCCATATCAAAAACATTGGTTTTAACCAGTCATAAGCCTTGTAAGTTGTTTCAACCCAATTCAAAATCAATTAATTAGAATTTAAGTCCAAAAGGTCTACCTGAACTGTTTGTTTTGTTGCTAAGGAAATTCTTCATAAACTTAAAAAGTGGATGAAACAAAAGAAGGAGTGAACACTAAGCTTGAGTTGTGGAGAAACAATTTAGAATCTAAGGGATTTAAATTAAGTAGAAAGAAAACAGAATATATGGAATGCAAATTTAGTAAAAATGCAAGAGTGGATGATGTTATAATAAAATTAGAAGACCAAATCTTACAAAGAAAAGACCATTTTCGATATTTGGGATCAGTGATTCAAAAAGATGGAGAAATTCACGAGGATGTCGCACATAGAATTAAGGCAGGTTGGCTAAAATGGAGAAATGCATCGGGAGTGTTATGTGATGGTAAAATCCCATTAAAATTGAAAGGAAAATTTTATAGGAGAGCTATAAGACCAGTTTTGCTGTATGACTCAGAATGTTGGGCAGTCAAATACCAGCATGAGCAAAAGACGAGTGTAGCGGAGATGAGGATGTTAAGATGGATGTGCGGACATACAAGAAAGGATAAAATTAGAAATGAAGTTATTCGTAATAAGGTAGGAGTAGTGCCAATCGAGGAGAAGATGAGAGAGACTAGACTAAGATGGTTTGGTCATGTGAGAAGGAGACTAAGAGACGCTCCTGTGAGGAGAGTTGATGAAATGGAACAATTAGTCACAAAAAGAGGTAGATGTAGACCCAAGAAGACTTTGGGAGAGACATTAAAGTTCGATATGAAGTATATGGATCTAAATGAAGATATGACAAACGATAGAAATACATGGAAGTCTAGAATTCATGTAGCCGACCCCACATAATGGGATAAAGGCTGGATATATATGATATATACTTTTTAGCCATCGAAGTGTCTACATAGGTGACAAGCATGTCTTCACCTGTATCCTTCTAAAAAAATGTAAGAAAGTGTCGAACATGTCACATTTCTTTGTTTGACACGTATCATGGGGGTGTCTGCATATTAGCGTATGACACATTGATAACATTGGTAAGCTAGCCCTTATAATCCTTGGTTTTTTAGCAAGATTCATCTTCATTAAATATTTGTCAAAAAAAATTCAATTGTAAGCATGAAGTGTCACCTTTGACCCAACAAACAATAACAATATTCTTCCACTACAATTGATCTTTAATAATTATAGAATTCCATAAAATCTATTTGGTGTGTCATGAGAAAAAATATCGAAAAAATAAATTTATAAATGGATCAATCCAGCTTAATCGGGACGACTTGGCAGCAAAAGGCCTTAGGTGACGATTATGAAAGATGACGACCAAGAAAGGTGACGTCAGACTGCTACGGAATACGATAGTTGTGGAAGGCAACACAAGACGATTGCGAAAGACGACGGCTAAGGAAGGCGATGCCAAATGGCTGAGGAAGACAATAGTTGAGGAAGGCAACGCCGAATAGCCGTGAAAGGCGACGATTGAGGAAGGCGACACCAGATGGTTGCATAAGACAATGACTGAAGAAGGCGATATCGGATGGCTGTGAAATGCGACAATTATAGACAAAGGCGACTCAAGGAGAACACAGCCACGGGCCATGAGGTGCAAGACGACCTAAAGCAAGGAAAGGAAAGATGGTCGCGAGCCACAAGGAATGCGACAGCCGTAGGCCAGAGATGCGCAATGACCGTGGGCCATGAGACATGCCACGACCGTGAGGTGTGCAATGGCTACACTAAAGCCGAAGTAATCTCTCAAAAATGTGGGGGGTCCCACAAAACATGTAAACATGATAACTCCGATAGTTGAAAATCCTTTTAGGAAAAGAATAGACAATCATCCACAAGGAATTTAATCCTCAAAAAGGATAAGATAAATATCATCTATAAAAGATAGATATTATCCACAACAATTCTAATTCCAATCGAACGAGGATTAATCAAAATAAACGTTATCCATAAGAATCTTAATCATGGGACACTTTGGATCACTCCATATTTCTTGATAAATAGTTAAACATTTATTCCAAAAAAGGTACGCCTCTAATACTGGTGTAAATACTGCTCTACAACTTTTATCACTCTCAATGTCTGACTTAAGCATCAGAGTGTTTGCGCAGGAACCCTTTCGCACCTTATGATGGTTTTCTCCTTTGCAGACTCAAGCAGCTTTACAACAATATTTTTTGACAACTAAATTCATTATTATATCTTGACAACAATACTATTAAAACTAGAATAAACAATCTCAAGAGTCTGTCAAATATAGTAGAAATGCTTACTAAATAGATGGCACAAGTCCTCAACATACTAGGTAAGCAAAAGATAGGAGATGATTTTGTAGAGTCCCCCCGTTCTAATGAGTTTGTATATAGCATACTCAAGACTTCAATGATACACATTGCTTCCATTAAGATTCCTCACTCATATAAGACACTACCTCATTTCAAACCTAGGCATCCCCATGATAGAAATACACGTCATCAAGCACCTAAGTATGACTGCAAGCATATAAACTTTGAAAAACCTATAGCTAATGTTAGGGTGATAACTTAGCCCATAGAAAACAATTCAAATTCAAAGTCTTAGGCATTAGTTGCTAAATTGTAGGAGCTAATTCAACTCATTCATTTCAAATTTAAATTCAAATGTATATGTTAGTTATATCAAACATCTATATATATATATATATATTAACTTTGTAAATCTTGTACAACATTTCAAGAAATACAAAATTATTATAGCCATTTGGATGACGAGGAGAGAACCCACCATTGCCACGTTGGTTTGAGTACTAGATCAAAACTGCTTGTTGAAGGTGGCATTTTTTTTTATGAAAATTGAAAGTGGGAGCTGAGACTTCAAAGGGAGAATCATCGCGTTTCAAATACTCCTCTTGAGAAACCAAATGACTATGGAGTTCTTCAAAAGAGAATGGACGGTTTCTTGTCTGGATTAAGGCAGCAAAGTCCCTCAAGGCCAGTTACTCAATCCATGCACAATATCCGTAAGCCCAACAAAAAATTCCTGCTAACCACCAAACATCCTCCTCCATCCACTGTTGAACCAACATGTGTCATTGAGGCAATGAAGTCTCTTGAATGACAATAGGCTATGAGCAATGAATTAAATGCCCTACTTACCCAAGGTACTTGGGATCTAATTCCACAAGATCAGTCACAAAATGTTACTGGATGCAAATGGGTCTTCCGTATCAAAAGAAACCTAGATGGTTCAATTTCCAAGTATAAAGCGAAAATAGTGGCTAAGAGATTCCATCAAAGACCAGGCCTTGACTACACTCAAACATTTAGTCTAGTAATTAAACATACCACAATTTGCTTGGTACTCTTTATTGCTCTCCAACACCAATGGGTCATTAGATAATTGGATGTGAACAATGCGTTTGTTCATGGTCACATAAATGAAGAAGTGTACATGGCTCAACCACCTATATTCGTCACTCCTGAATTTTCCAACCATGTTTGTCATTTAAAAAAATCGATTTACGGATTTAAGCAAGCCCCCCGGGCTTGGTTCACTGCTTTACATTCTTTTCTGTGCTCATATGGTTTTCACACCTCAAAATCACTCTTCTCTTCTCATTGTCAATCGATGTAACATGATACTTTATGCTCTTGTATGTGTGGATGACATTTTACTTATTGGCTCCTCCATTTCTACCATCAATCATTGCATCTTTTCTTTGGCCACGTAATTCCTCATCAAAGATTTGGGATCTCTTCATTATTTTCTAGGCATAGAGGCTATTCCTACCAAGACAGGTCTTTTACTCAGTCAATAAATACAACCGCGACCTTCTTAAATAGATAAAATGGCATAAGCAAAAGAGGTTGAAACTCCACTTTCAACTAGCACATCTCTCACATTACATGATGGTACTGCAGTTGTGGACTACTATGAATATAGAAGTATTATTGGTACTCTCCAATATTTATCCATGACAAGGCCGAACATTGCCTTCCCAATATATCGCCAAACCTAATTCATGCACAAACCCACTACTATGCACATGGCATCTCTTAAACGCCTCATCTAATACCTCAAAGCTACCATCTTTCATGGCATTCATCTCTGCAAAGGGCGTCTGTCTTCTCTCTATCCCTTTAGCAACGTCGATTGGGTCAACAACAAGGAAGATTACACTTTAACATTCGCTCATCTTGTTTTCTATGATGGGAACCTCATCTCATGGAAATCTTCCAAACAACGTGCAATGGCTCATTCCACTGAGGCCAAATATTGGTCCTTAGCAACAACCCTAGATGAACTCATGTGGATTCGCTCTTTACTCTCTAAACTTTGCATCCAAGTTCAACATGTCCCAACCATCTACTATGACAATCTTAGTGCCACTTATCTTTCACTTAATCTGGTAATGCACAATATAAAGAAGCACATAGAAATCAATGTGCATTTTGTTCGTGATCTTGTCCAACAAGGTATTCTCCGAGTGCAATATGTCTCCACCATGGATCAACTTGTTGATTGCCTCACAAAGCCCCTAATCTAGGCAACGTCATCACTACCTCACAAACAAGATTGGTGTCTTCAATGGCACACCACTCTTGTGGAGGTGTGTCGAGGCAACAACTCATCCCATAGAGAACAATTCAAATTCAAATTTAAATTCAAAGTCTTAGGCGTTAGTTGATGAATTGTAGGAGTTAATTTAGCTAATTTATTTCAAATTTAAATTCAAATGTATATGTCAATTATATCAAACATCTATATATATATCAACTTTGTAAATCTTGTACAACATTTTAGAAAATACAAAATTATTTTCACTCATTTTCTATTGTTAGCAATCCTACAATCAAAGCACATCACGAAGGAAATCTAGAGAGAGAATACATGCAACCACCTTCGCCCCATAGGAATATGCGAAAAAACAATAGAGAAAACAATAGGAATGTGAAAGTGGATGCTCAGGAGTATTATAATGGTTAGACCCTAATGAGTTTTTTAGATTGGCTGGATTGCATGGAAGATTATTTCACTTGGTATAGCATAATTAATATCAAGAGAGTTTGTTTCCCCAAAATGAAATTGATTGGTTCTGCGAAGAAATATTGGCAAAATGTTCAACATAATTTTGAGAGATTAAGTGAGCTTATAATCACCTAATGGGTCATTATGAAGCAAAACTTTGTCATGAACTTGGACTTGACAGAATAAATTCTCAGCCAATGGCGAGAATTAAGGCAAGAAGTGGAGAGAGATAAGGCATAAAATAGAAGAAATTTAAGAGAATAAAGAGAGAGAAGAATAGAAAGGTGAGAGAGAGAGAGAGAGTTCTAAGAGAGAAGATCGGAAGAGAAAATTGGAGAGAGAAATACAAAAACTGAAATTTAGTAATGTCATTGAATGAATACAAAACAGATTGATTAGCTTTATATATGGCTAATCAATCAACCGGTATAATTTTAGTTACAAGTTGTAATTGTTCTCTAGAAAATTATTATTCTACAACTAGCATCAAATTAAATGGCTGTAACCTACTGAAACCCTAGGAACTTGACAAAGTTAAAGGAGAAGTACATGCCCTCCTTCCACAAAGGTCAGTTGCAATAATAACTACTAAACCTAAAATAGTCAAATTTAAGTGTAATTAAATACTTGACCTAATTTTAAAATCTTTTAATTCGAAGTGATTGAAATGAGAATTCTTCCTTTACAATGCAAAGAATCTTCTATCTTGGCTCTCCAAAAATAAATGATCCAAACAAATTTTGGAGGAAATAAATCAACGTTGTCAATTTCGTTGGCTATCCTTTTAAATTTTTTACTAGAATGAGATATTTCAATAATAGAGCATTTTAGCATTTTGTTTTAGAATTATATATACAATAACATATACACACACACACACATATATATATATAACACTGGCCTAACCATTGACTGAAATCAGAAGCGAGGTTCAACCATTCAATGCTAAGTTTTCCATCGACTATTGGTGACTGAAAGAAAATAAATAGAAAAGGCCTGCTAAAAAAAAAAAGAAGAAGAAGAAGAAAAAGAAGAAGAAAAGGAGAAGGAGAAGGCATGTCGATCGCCAACTGATACAATCGACACCGTAGAAAGGAAGACTAAAAGAAGAGAAGAGAAAGGAAAACTGACTGAGATTGACCGACCAACACAACGACACTACCAAAAAAAAGAGGAAAAGACAGCTTCTGAAAAAAAGGATGAAATGACAGACGACCCTTGGAAAAAGAAGATGAAAGGAGAAGGAGAACATGTAAATAGGGAAATGAGAATTGTTGTGCTATGTAACAATTGTCGCGACTCGCGAGCCATTGTTTAAATGACCACAACTGCCATGCTCATAAGTTGTCGACAGAACTAAGAGTATAAAGGAAGAAGGAAGGGAAGACTAAAAGAAAGGGTTTTTGTTTTTTTATTACTTTTGCACTGTACATAGTGTTGACCCTCTCCCCTCATCACAAATCTTGACCCATCCCACCATTTCGATCGAAATTTCAATTTTAGTCTAAATTGTCATTCTGAGTAGAAAACCTCCGAGATCGTTAGAAGTTTGCCAATACAAATCTTAAGTAATTTTGTTCTAGTTTCAACAAAAATCATAGATGTTCCTACCATTTTGGTTGAAACTGAATGGTAATGACCACTTTGGAATAAATCAAATATAGGCTAGGGTGAATACTACACTAAAGGAAGGAAGAAAGCATCACTTGATGGGGAAAACTACATTCTAACTCATTTAATTAAGTAAAGAAAGGAAGAGTGATGAAAATCATAGAAATAAATATTTGAGAAATAATGTTTTAGGGATAAAAATAGAAATTAATATTGTTTTTATAGCTTCTTTATTTTAATTTGTTTCTATTTTCTTTTAATTTTTTTATTTCCTAAAATCTTAATCGAATTGGTATTATCTTTATAATCTAAATTAGATTGGATCAAAGAAACATAGCTAAAATTAGTTTTTATCTATTCATAATCTTTTAGTGATATATTAAAATTAAACTTTTATAAATAATATTGAATACTAATAGTTATTTTGGGTAATCGGAATTACTTTTGTTTCATGGTTTGCATCAAGGAGACTCCAAACTAAACTCTATAAATTAAATAATAAATAAAATATCAAACTTGGATCGCATTTGATTCAAATGGGATACCATATTGGGTGAAATCGTATTTGGTCTTTACTAGTCTAGTTAACATTAGTAGAATGTAATAAATTACTAGAAAAATAAAATTGGTGGAATGCAAGTCTAAAATAACATTACCAAAACAAAGCAGATCTTATTCCAAGCACAAATGCGGGATGTAGCTCCATTACCAAAATAACTTCATAAATGTGATAGTTATTGGTCTAGGTAATATTTAATATAGTCTAACTATAAATAGAAACTCAATCAATATTCATGAGCATAAAAACAAATAAGAAGTAAAAAATATATATATAACGAGTAGAAAAGGTACTTTTGAGACATTATTCCCTACTTAAAACATAATATCCATATACAAGAATACTCTATATATTCATAAACATTGAACTTAGGGTGTGTTTGATTGTATTACCTAAAATTTAATTTTAGGTAATATTGCCTAGAAAACAAAAACCATCCCACCCATTAGAAAATGAATTCCATGAAAAAAAATTTTAAATGCTTGTACCTTACATATTTTTCCATAGAAAAATTAAAAGTATTTGATTATTTTCCATAGAAAATATGTAATGATTACATATTTGATTACATATTTTCCATAGAAAATATATGCAATCAAACACACTCTTAGTTGTAATTAGAGTTGTCAATAGATCACCTGATCTGACGATTCAATCTGAACACGACACGAAATTAATAGATTTGAGTTGACTCTTAATAGGTTTGGATCATTATTAAGCTGACTTGATAAGAGTTTACAAGGTTCAATTTGATAGTAGAACAAATAAAAAAAAACTTAGAATTGATTTGATAACAAAGTATGTTCAAGTGGGTCAAGATGAAACAAAAAACTGAAGTTGACGCATTAACCCATTAGGACCCATTAATTTATATGTCTATTTCCAAAATACCACTCAAGCATTTAACATCCTAAATTCCTAATTCAACTTCTAAGCGTATTTTTTAGATAAAAGAATTAAAACCCTAGGGTTAAAAACATCCAGCAACTTTTCCATTCTTTCATTTTCTCTAGCCAACCATCTCCATCCTCTTGACCTCAACTCTAAATAGGTTAATGGGTCAATCTGATTGATATATATTAACTTGAATAGCTATTTAATATGTTAGCATGTTTAATTGTTTAATTAGCATATCTAGATTAGGGTTAAGGATTCTTGATCCAATAAGCTATATCAAGTTAAAGGTGAGCCTTAACAGATTGCAACTCAACAGTGACTCAACCTAAACCTGTTTATCTGTTTTGATATCCCTGCTTATAATGACAACTATTGGAATAAATAAAAGAATATTAACAACTAACCAATAGAAAACATAAAGAAAAGATGTTAAAAGCAATAAATAATAGAAATAAACCATTTTTTCTTACAAGAAAACAATTATTTGAACTTAATTCTTCTCCACATTGAATGAATCACTTTTCTATAAGGTAAGATTACTCTATTTCCAACATGTTTCTTTCTAATGCAACCACACAAATGAATGAAAATCCCAGCCTATTTGATTCCAACTCAACTAGTTCCTCCCAGGTTTTATGCCATTCAGTTTGATTCTGATGAAACCAAATGCCATCTTACAGGTTTTCAATCACAAATGGGTAAATTATGAGTAAGAGGAGCAGTTGCATGATTTTCACACTCAAAGTTGTACCTTGCTCGTGTCACACAGAACACAGGTTCAGGAGCACCTGCCAATGAAGGAAAATACATCTTGGTTTCCTGATCGCAATCAATGTTATATGGCACCGTATAAAGCAATCATGTCAGGCGGCTTGCTTCTTGTCTAGGCTTTTAAATTAATCTCCAAGTACAAAAGTTGAGGAAAATTGGATATCCAGCAATTTCAGTGTCCTTGTGAGCTATAAATAAAGGTCTTAAAAATCTCAACCCCGGCAATCACACACCTATTTCAGATGCTATAGCTAAAAGGATGTAACCTGATTTGACAAAAACCAAAAGCTTACACACAATGTACATTCTACTTCAAAACTTCCATGGCGACAACTTTGCTACATAGGGCTTGCTGGCTCTCAGATATTAAGGAAAGAAACTGCATAGATACCACTCATAATATTGTTGCATCTCACGTTTGTTAGCCAAACAATTGATATTTAGCTAACTACACATAAATTTCATCAATGGTAAGTAAACATATCTCAAACTGTCACGAAAGAACAGGAGTAAAGTTTCTAACAGAGGTCTCAAAGTATCTTGTTCACATTCAAAAACAACAATAACTGAAGTTAAATCAAGTAACATAAGAAATAAAAATTTTAGGATACATAAGGAGCCACACCTCATAGGTCAATGTACCCCTAGAAGAATCAGGCTGTCATAGGTTAATGTACCGCTAGAAGAATCAGGCTGTCTAAGTGTAGCACTTGAAATTTGTAGAAATTCTCTTTTTGGAAGAATAATCTATCATATTTTATTCTCTTGGAAATGCTACAAATATATATACAATGGATCCTAAGAATTCTCCAAATAATTATACTAGATTTTAGATATTAGATTCCTACTTTGCAGGACTAGATTATAATAATCTTATATACAAACAAATCTAATAAAAATGAAAGATAAGATATAACAACAATATAAATCAAGATAAATCACAGATAATAAATCATTCGATAACGAGCTTAGTAGCTTGGCAACTCGACCATTAGCTCGGCAACTCAGCCCTCCATCAGCTCAGCAGCTTAGCCTTTCATCAGCTCGGCCTCTCATCAGCTCTCAACACTCCTCCTCGAGCTGAGGAATAGATACAAGTCATTCTCAGCTTGTCAATTAGTAACTCGAACCCTATCCTTACAACAGTTTTTGTGAAAATATTAGCCACCTGATTCCTCCTTCAATTTCCCTCTTTATAAAATTCTTGTCAATTCTTACATGTTTCATTCGGTCATGCTGAACCGATTTTTTCACAATACTGATAGCAGACTTGTTATCACTATAAACTTTTGTTGGTTGAGATAAGGATATCCCCAAGTCTTTCATTATCCTTTCTAGCCAAATAACTTCACATATCCCTTGAGCAATAGCACGAAATTCAGTCTCAACACTGCTTCGAGCTACTATGGATTGCTTTTTGCTCCTCCAAGTAACCACATTACCCCATAACTTAGTGCAATAACCTAAAGTTGACCTACTATCCTCACGTGAAGTAGCCCAATCAACATCCACAAAACATTCAATTCTTCTTTCATTAGTTTTCCTGAACATCAGCCATTTCCCAGCAGTTCCCTTGAGGTATCTTAGAACATAGAACACTGCATTCATATGTTTTTGAGTAGGGGAATGCATGCATTGACTTATGACACTTACTGCATAAGCTATGTCTGGCCTTGTAAGTGATAAATAAATTAGTCTACCAACCAACCTTTGCTACCTTTCTTTTTCAAGAGGAGTGTCTTCTTTTTCTTCGACATTCCAACCCTTTTCTAGAGGAGTAACAATCGGTCTGCATGCTAACATCTCAGTTTCCTTTAACAAATTAAGTGTGTACTTCCTTTGAGAGATGAATAGCCCTTCTTTACTCCAAGCCACCTCCATTCCCAGGAAGTATCTCATGACTCATAGATCTTTCACTTCAAATTCAGTTTTTAATTGTTTCTTCAAATTTTAAATTTCCTATAAGCCATCACCTGTCACAATAATGTCATCAACATAAACAATTAATATAGCATTTTTACCTTCTACTGTAGACTTTATAAACAGGGTATGGTTAGCTTACCCTTGCTTATATCCCAAATGATTGAGAGTCATGCTAAATTTCTTGAACCAAGCCCTTGGAGATTACTTTAATCCATATAGTGATTTCCTTAATTTGCACACATTTTCACTGCCAATTTCCTATTCAAATCTTAGGGATATTCTCATATATATCTCCTCATCCAAGTCACCATTCAAAAAAGTATTTTTAATATCAAATTGAAGTAAAGGCCAATCAAGATTAACAATAAGAGAAATTAATACCTAAATTGAGTTGAGTTTGGCCATAGGAGCAAACGTCTCCTCATAGTCAATGCCATATGCTTGAGTAAACCCTCGTGCAATCAATCTTGTCTCATATCTTTTAACACTTCCATCTATATTATGCTTTACTGTGAAAACCCATCTACAACCAACCACCCTTTTGTTTGAAGGTAGTTTAACAATCTCCCATGTGTTATTTTTCACCAAGGCACTCATCTCCTCCATAGCTGCAACTTTCCACTTAGGATCACTCATAGCCTCTTGAATATTCCTTGGAACGACAATGCTATCAATACTTGCAACAAATCCCTTGTACTAAGGGGATAACTTAGCATAAGTCAAGTGATTAGACATAGGATACTTGACACAAGATCTTACCCCTTTCCTTAGAGCAATAGGCATAGCCCAATCCAAATTATCACTATTGGTAGACTCATTCTCAGTGTTGTTTTTTGATAGACCAACATCTGGAAGTGATTATTGGTGTTGTCCCTCAGGATGGGCCTTTGAACGTCTAGAACACAATGTATAGGATTTTTAGCAACTAAATATGGAGTTGGAACATGAGGTTCAGCTATAGTTTCTAGCAGAGAGGATGGCTGAGAAGATGGATTAGGAGAAATAGGAGAAGAGCTTGAAGGATCTGCCCTTATGCTATTGGAACTTGAAGGCCTAACAGGCGGAGAGGCCATAAATTCTCCCCCTTGAGAGCATAAAGGCAGAGGAGCATCAAGGGAAGGAAAGGGAATAAGAGTAAGATCCGAGAGGGATGGAGATGCAACAACTGAAACTGGTGAAGGGTACAATGATTGGTCTTCATAGAATGTGACATCTGTGGAGACCAAGACTTGTCTTTTGAGAGGGTTATAGCATTTGTAACCTTTTTGGGAGGGAGAGTACCCAATAAAGATACATTTAAGGGCCTTGGGGCTAACTTTGTACGGTTAAGATGATTATTGTGAACATACACAGTGCAACCGAAATTTTTTTGGAGGAAGAGAATGTAAGTGGCTAACAGTTGGGTAGAGAAAACAAAGGACAACAAGAGGGGTCTGAAATTTTAGGGTCTTTGAGGGAAGTCTATTGATCAAATATGCAGTTGTAAGAACCGCTTCCCCCTAATAGAAATGTGGGATATGGGTGGTGAACATCATAGCACGAGCCATTTCTAGAAGAGGGCGATTTTTTCTTTCTGCCACACCATTTTGATGTGGTGTGTATGGACAAGAGCTTTGATGTAGAATGCCATGTTCGGATAGATAATTGGTAAGGTCATGAGAAATATTCTCGACCATTATCAGTACGAAGAATTTGGATGGAAGTTTGAAACATATTTAAGATGAGTTTGTGAAATTTCTTAAAAATGTTGCAAGCTTCAAATTTTTCCCTCATAATGTACACCCAACATGCCCTAAAATGATCATCAATAAAGGTTATAAACCACTTAGAACCAGAAATATTACGAGTTTTAGATAGTCCCCAAATATCACTATGAACTAAATGGAATGATTTAGATGGCTTATAGGATTGAATTGGATGAGAAGAACAAGACTATTTGGCAATGGTGCACTGTTCACATGAGAAGTTTGATTTTTATTGATGAAAAAATGCAGATACAAGAATTTAAGATAAGAAAAACTTGGGTGACCTAAACGATTATGCTACAACAAAATCTTAGCATCAGTTGTGGCTGTCAAAACAACCTTATTTGTAGAAGAAAAAATCCTATCCTCTGTCATATAATAAAGCCCATCCTTAGCTTTAACATCGCCAATTGTCCTCCCCAATACTTGGTCCTGAAATAAGCAATATGAAGGAAAGAAGGTCACACAACAATTCATATCTTGAGTAATCTTATGGACTGACAGTAAACTACATCTTAAACCAGAAACATGTAAAACTGATTTAAGTTTTAAATCAGAAATACAAACTATTCCATATCCTTTGGCTGGAGAAGTGGTACCATCATCCATTGAAATATTTATAGAGTTGTCACAAGGAGTGTATTTTGTCATTGAATAGGCTGAACATGCCATATGGTCGGAAGCACCTGTATCTATTATCCATATATTCTTAGAGAGTTTGCTAGAATTTAGAGAGTCAATGAGGATTACCTTGTAAAGCAGTAGTTGCCATAGGAGGACTTGGAGAGGATATACCTTGATTCAATAGCTTATACAAGGTCTGAATTTGCTCCTCTGATAGGTTAAGGCTGGTACTGCTTCCTGCTTCTTTTGGGGCATCAACTATGTAGGCAATCCTTCCACTCTCATTTTTTCCTCTTGGCTTCCAGTTAGCCAGTTTCCCATGAATTTTCCAACATGTTTCTTTGGTATGATATGGCCTTTTACAGTGGTCACACCACTGTTTCTCCCATCCTAGATTCCTTGGTTGACTCTCTTCTTGTTTAAAACTTACTAAAGCAGAATTTTGGTGAGTTAAAGGGGACTCACCTTGCTAATTTAGCATTACCTTTCTTTGGCTTTCCTCCCTCCGAACCTTAGCAAAAACTTCTCGAAGTGAAGGAAAAGGTTTTGTACCCAAGATTCTGCCTCTTACTTCATCCAAATCATGATTAAGGCCACTAGGAAATCAAACACCCGATCTTTCTCAATCATCTTACTATATTTTGAACTATCCGCAAAAATGTGTAAAATAGATCCATCTCATGCCAAAGTTCAACCAAAACATTAAAGTAATTAGTAACATTTAGATTACCTTGTCGTGTGGTCCTAATGACAGATCTGATCTCAAAGCATTGAGATGAGTTCTCTAAATCTGGGCACATGTCTTGGACCGAATCTCATATCTCCTTTGCGGTTTTATAAAATAGGTAAGTTCTTCCTATTCTAGGCTCCATCGAATTGATCAGCCAGGCCATTACGGTGGAATTCTCGGCTTCCCAGGTACCATATGTGGCTATTGTGCTCGGTGGAGAAGAAATAAAGCCTGTTAAGTAACCGACCTTTCCTTTTCCTTTGATAACCAGCATAACTGACTGAAACCATTCCCTAAAGTTACTCCCATTCAACTTACAATTGAGTTGCTAGAAAGATTTGTTGCAGAATTCAAAGGCAGAACAAACGGATTGATCAGAGAACTTGTGGCAAAAGCCTCAGTTAGAGTGGGATTAGGTTGAGTATCCGCCATTAATGAAACATGGTGTAGATGGAAGAAACAAATAACACTGATTGATGAAGCAAGGTGTGAACAGAAGAATAGAGGCTGCTTTAGGATCGAAGAGCAAGCTTTGATACCATGCAAAAATCCTCTTTTTGGAAGAATAATCCATCGTATTTTATTCTCTTGGGAATGCCACAAATATATACACAATGGATCCTAAGAATTCTGCAAGATTTTAGAGATTAGATTCCTACATTGTAGGACTAGATTACAACAACCTTAAATACAAACAAATCTAATAAAAATAAAAGATAAGATATAACAACAATATGACTCAAGATAAATCACAGAGGATAAATTAGCCGATAACGAGCTTAGTAGCTCGGCAACTCGGCCCTCCATCAGTTCAGCCATTAGCTCGGCAACTTGGCCCTTCATTAGCTCGGCCTCCCATCAACTCCCAACTAAATTAAACCTGTAGCAGGAATGATGCAAACAGCTTGAGTCCTTGGCATGGTAAAGGGGACAATCATCCTAGTAGTATCCTAATTGATATGGACAAAACATAAGAGAAGTTCGATTTAGTTATAAATGTTAAATGGGTAGAAATAGAAACAATCCAAAAGAACTGACTTTAGAAGCAAACATGTTGTTGCCTAATCATTTATTGGCATATTGTTATAATATCGTATCTATATATAGAAGGGCACTGTTTTACATGCATGAAACTAGACTTGTAGGCCCACAAGCTAAAAAAAAAAAAGAGCTAAATAATCCAAAAAAATGCCTTCTCTCTATCAGGTGATCGAAGGAAACTTTACTCTTTTGACTTACTGTAACAGCACATTATTTCATTTTATCCCCACCAGATAAGAAAAGAGATTTATTAGCAAGTGCCTCGACACACGACATCATGTTTTGTTGCAAACTGGCAAGTTTAAATATGACTATTCATAACATAGTAAATACTTTATAGATTAATGATATGCAAAGCATAATTTAATTAGCTTCAAAATGTTTGGAATAGGATTGTCCTGTTTCTTTCCAAACACTTACTGATTCTCACCTTCCCTTGGTAACAAACCCTAGACTCAAAACAAAATCCCAAAAATTCATGCTTTGTGTTAATTTTGGAAGAAAATGTGCATTAAATTGTCTTCCTAGCTAAAACCCTCACCTCCTTAAAAATCATAGTAGCTCAAATTTTACTATCTAGATATCCTCATTGTGTCATCATTCATTAGTGTAAATATTAATGACCATAACTTCTCCGCCTTACAATCTCTAAGTAAACATCTGTTTGTGTCAATAGGACTCAACTATAAGTTGTTCTGAAATGATTTAGGGCGTTCTAGGTTTTGTAAGGATCAAGGATATTCTAGGTTCCCTGGAGTATTCTGGAGTATTCTAATTATTATAGATTATTCTTGGGTATTGTATGTTCCAAATTATTCTTAGGTTAGGTCTTGCATTCCACATGCTCTAGGGAGTTCTTGAGTAAGCCCACGCACAAATCAGCCAACACAAGAAGGAACTTCCGATACTAAAGGGAAAATGCTCCAAGAAAAGAAGAAACCTCCTAACGTCACTTTCTAAAAAGCATCTGGACTTTCTAAAAAGCACATTCGAGCAACCTGCCCGGTTGAACCTTGAGGTCTCAACAATACAAGAGTGTGAATGATCTGATAATGAGAGAATTCAAAACAATCCCAGCAAAACAATTGGACAAAGGGCAATCAGGTTTTTATGTAAAGAACCAAGTGCAGAAAAGAAGGCGCCACAGATGGAACAGCCAAGAAGGTTACACATGTCAACAGCCAAAATATGACAACCAAGGCAACCTAGAATTGTGTGTGTGTGTGTGTGTTTTGGTTAGGTAAGTGCAAGTTTATAAGTGATTTTATTTGAACAAATCAAAACTGGTAAGTAAATAAACACTACGCACATCATGCCAATCGTACATTGATATGGCTAGGATAAGCAAAGTGTCACACCCCACCAATTATGGATGCCATGCAGGAGCCTAGAGTGGGATCTTTCTTAGAATATTCTAGACTTCCCTACCATCTATGAGAGTATTCCAGGTTTAATTTGGAAATCTGAAGGGTCCTATAAGTTGTTCTGAAATGATTTGGGGCGTTCTAGGTTCTGGAAGGATCAAGGGTCCTATAAGTTATTCTTGAGTATTGTATGTTCTAAATTATTCTTAGGTTAGGTCTTGCATTCCACATACTCTAGGGTGTTCTTGAGTAAGCCCACGCACAAATCAGCCAACAAAAGAAGGAACTTCCGATATTAAAGGGAAACAACTCCAAGAAAAGATGAAACCTCCTAACGTCACTTTTATAAAACAACCCAGTAGAATTCTTGATCCACCAAAGCAAATAAGGCAATAAAAATCCAAATAATGATCCCAAAAAATTCAAACCACAACAATAAAAACCCAGCTGCTTGGAATTGAACATTCGGCAAGATTACAACTCCCAACAAAAAGGACATCAACTTAAATATACCAAACCCAGGCAAATAGATTCCCACTTAAAGCAAGCCAACCTGTGGAAACAAGCAGCAAAAAGAAGACCAACTGGGATACTAATATACACTCCAATCAGAACAAAGCGATTAGAAACCAGCATGTCTTCCTTCCTGATTAAGATGGTAAGCTTTGAAGAAACCACAACCAAGCATATGAAAAGGGAATGCCATCAAAGAAAAGAAAAAGCCAAAAAACACAGATTAAGCATCCAACCAGCACAAATGAAACCCAAAGCCAAGGCACAGAAGCACAGAGAACACCCATTATGATACAGTAGAAATAACAAGGGACTTCAGCAAGAAGACCTTCCCAATAGAGATCCATAAACACAAGCTAAATCCAATACCGACGATAGGACAGAGAGAATAAATCATTGAGAGCAAAGGAGAAAATACAGCTGCCAAAGACAACCCCTGCACAATGGATGATAAATAGGCCAAAATAGACTCCCTCTACCCATCAGCTACTACGGACATTGCTTCAAAATTGACCTATTGCAGACCCCAGCCCTCCAGAAATCCTGCCTTTAGAACATCAGGACTCAACATGCCACATAAACCAACACCTAAACCTTTTACTCAGAAGCCTGACTTTTGTTGATTTTTCTGTTGATAGCTCCATTGGTTTGCAGGACCATGGGGCTCGATTTTTAAAAAGCCAGAGGTTACGCTGCTGATGGTAAATGTATTAAATAGCAAAATAAAAAAAGAAAAAGAAAAAAACCAACCAATCTAATGGTAAATGCCATTCAATAAGTTCAAAAATGAAAAACATCAGAATAATATACTATTTGAAGTGCATGAAACTAAATATCCTATTTGCTGAGAGAAGTGTTTTGCATACATGAAACCAAATTTGTAGGCCCACCAGCCAAATAATCAATAATTGTCTTCTCTATCTTAGGTGTTATAAGTACACTCAATCCTGTTTACTACATAAAGTTTTGCTGCAGACTACCAAGTTCAAAAATAACTAACTCGTAAAATAGTAAATACTAAGTTGATTAATGACTTCCAAAGCATAACCTATTATTTTCAACATGTTTGGCATAAGAATGTTTTTACATTTCTTTCTGAATTTTTATTGATTCTAATATTTCCTCTGTAACCAACCCTAGATCTAAAACATAATCACAAAATTTCATTTTCTATGTTAATTTAGGTAAAAAAATATGCATTAAATTGTCTTTCTAGCTAAAACACTTCTATCTTAGAGGTGCCATAATTAACTCAAATTTTACTGTCCTGACACTCACCATGCCGTCAGAGTGTAAATAATATGGGTCAATTGTGGCAAAATGACTACTTCTCCACCTTGCAATTCCTAGTACACATCTGTCTGTATCAGTAGGATACAACTACTCAAAGTCTATGAAAGCCACAAAAAACCAAAATATGAACAAAAATACAACCTTGGAATTTGCTATAATTCCAACTAATTGCTGTTATACATTGAAATCTTTGCTCATCTACCAATATTGAAGTCTAATATCATATTAAAAATGCTAGTCAAACGCCCATTTAAGTCAAGTTTTATTTATTTTCCCATTTAGTTTCTTGCTTCTCAATACACTAACTTCACGCTAAAAACTTTCACTAACTCAAGGTAAGGGCAACTGTCTATATTTCCAAGCAATACAGTAACGCAAGCACGTATCTCATGACAAATTCACAATTCCTAGCAAAACCTGAGTGAGAAGGATTGGATAATACAACATTGGATAAAGGTCAATGGTAAAATCTTCCAACGCGGTGCAATGCTACTGTTGGGGTTTCCAATAGTGATAAAAGTTGATTCAAGACTGACAGTAGCCACCTTGCACCACCAAGCCATATATATCACTTCAATATGGTAACTCATATATCAGTTTCGGTAAAATATGTAGCAATACAATACGATACTTTTTATGTTTAGTTTTATATGTGCAATGTGATCCCGTAACATGATCCACTTGACAAGAAATGACCTACAACAACACCAAAGTCATAATTCATATGCTTCATATATATAAGGCATTACCTCTTAAAAGAATTACCCTTCACAAAATACATCACTAGAAAATGCATTAAGAACAACATTAACTTATTGTCAAGAGAAAATTGAAGACCATAAACACATTACCTCTTAATAGAAATTATTCAACAGAAACAAATTGATAGCAAATACATCAAGAATTTTAACTCAAGGTCATTAAAAAAGTGAATAAAAAATACACTACTATATTACTCATGATGAAACATATAGTAGGTAACAATTTCACAACAATCAAAGAACATCTCATGGTTAGTCTTTTACATCTATATAACAGGGTTCAAGTATGTATTTAACTGTGTCATCGATTGAAGTTTAAAGTTGAATGATTGGCTATCAAATAGAAGAGGATAAGGAGCCAAGAGGATAAAGCCTTGTTTGTTTTAAGTTTTGTAATCTCTTATGTAAATCTGTAAATTATGAAGCTATCTAGTCCTACTAATTAGGATTGAAATTTGTTCCTAGTTTTTAGGAGAATTATTAGGAGATTTCTTGTATGTATTAGCTTACACACGGAATGAAAGATTAAGGAATTCTATTCTCTTCAAAATTCCTTTTAACATGGTATCAGAGTTGGCCTTCTAAGAGGCTCCTTTTTTCCGACCTCCAGTGCCTTTCTCAGGCATTCATTATCACCACCTTAGTGGGATAATCAAGGCCTCATTTGCCTATTTTCTTCACCTGATTCTTGATCAATTATTCCTTCACCCAATAGGATAGGATGTCTACTGCCTGTAACACGAATCCTACACTAGAGACGATGGAAATCAACAGCACGACGGAGGTTCTGTTTGCTAGAATGGGCAGTACAAGCAAAGGAGGAGAGTTGCAAAATCTCCAGGAGGCCTACCGGTTAAATGGGAAAAATTATTTAAAGTGGTCCCAGTTGATCTGTACTTTTCTCAAGGGAAAAGGGAAACTAAGTCATCTCTTAGGGATTGGTTCTAAGGAGGAAGATCCTATGTTTGCAGCATGGGATGAGGAGTATTCCTTAGTAATTTCATGGCTATGGAATTCAGTGGTTCCAAAGATAAGTGATATGGTGATGTTCTTAACAACTGTGAAAGATATATGGGAGGTAGTCAAGCTCACCTATTCCAAGGTGAAAGATGCTGCACAGATCTACGAAATAAGGACCAAGATTCCTGCCACCAAACAAAGGGTAAGGTCTACCACCGAGTATGCAAATACACTGCAAACTTTATGACAAGAATTAGATCATTACCAATGTCTAAAGATGAAATGTAGTGAAGATGTAGCATTACAAAAAAGGTTTGTGGAGAAAGAAAGAACCTACGATTTCTTAGCTGGACTTAATATAGAATTTGATGCAGTAAGAGTTCAAGTTCTTGGTAAGAAGGATTTACCCTCTTTAAATGAAGTAATCTCTATAATCCAAGCTGAAGAAGGGAGAAGGGGAGTGACGCTAGACGACTCTCCAATAGAGAGATTGGCACTAGTATCACTAAAGGCTCCTAAAAGGGGTCCTAAAGAGGATAAGAAGGCTGGGGATAGAGACACTCTATGGTGTACCTTCTGTAAAAAACCTAGGCATACCATAGAGAGATGCTGGAAGTTACATGAAAAACCATCTAAAGGAGGACAGCTAGGGGCCAAAGGAGGACAGCTGGAGGGGCAAAGCAAAGCCTATATGGCTAGTAGCCAACAACAAGCAGAACAAAAAAGATCAGAGCAGGGAGAAGGCTTGGATCTCAATTGGGCAGAAATCGAGAAGCTAAGGAATTTTCTAGAATCTCTTGACAAGAAAGAAAAAGGTACATGTTCTCTTGCACTTATAGGTATTTCCTCTCATTCTCTTACCTTACATGTTTCAAGAATAACCCAACCTAATTCTTGGATCCTAGACTCTGGGGCAACAAATCATATGACCCTTCTTTCCCATTATTTCATTACCTACAGCCCTTGTTCAAGTTCCAAGAAAATAACCATGGCAGATGAGCCTTTAACCATAGTTGTCAGCAAAGGAGATATCATTCTCAATGAATATCTTACACTCAAGAATGTTCTCCATGTCCCTAAATTATTCACTAACCTTATTTCCATTCAAAAACTAGTCTTAGACAACAATTGCAGTGATAACTTTTATCCTACTTTCTGTGAAATTCAGGGACAGGAATCGAAGAAGATGATTGGGCTTGCTAAGTCTAGGGCTGGCCTATACTATCTTAAGGGACCAAATGAGCAGGAAAAAAAAAAGAGAAGGTGAATTATGTGTCATGTTTTGGTGCAATCTAATAGGAGATCAGATTTGCTTACATCACTATCGCCTTGGTCACCCCTCATTTTTTACTCTTAGTGTCATGTTTCTAGCTTTATTTAGAGGTCTTGATGTTAAAAATTTTTAGTGTTCAATTTGTGAATTTGCTAAACATAAGAGGGTGTCTTATCCTTCATTGAATAAAAGAACTTATGTTCCATTCTCTCTCATTCATAGTGATGTTTGGGGGTCATGCAACCATTCCCAATATTTCTAGGGCACGGTGGTTTATAGTGTTTGTGGATGATTGCACCCAAGTGATGTGGTTATTTCTTATAAAAAATAAATTTGAAGTGAGCACTATTTTTCCTACTTCTATAACATGATTAGTACTCAATTTGGAGTGAAAATCAAGAGACTAAGATCTGATAATGCCAAAGATTTCTTTAACCAATCCCTATCAAATTTTTTCCAACAAAAATGGATTATCCATGAGTCCTCTTGTCCCTATACTCCTCAACAAAATGGGGTAATAGAGAGGAAAAATGGGCATCTATTGGTTGTTACTAGAGCACTCATTTTTCACCACAATGTTCCTAAACACTATTAGGGAGACGCAATTCTAACTGTCACATCCCTCATCAATTGATTGACTTCCCAAACTCTTGACTCTCTCAGCCCCATGCAGCTCCTAACCAAACACTTCCTAGACATTCATATCCCTAGTTGCTGGAAACCAAAAATTTTTGGGTGTATATCATTTGTCCATATTCATAATCCTCATAGAGGCAAGTTAGACCCTCAAGCTCTAAAATGCATCTTCATTGGATACTCATCTACCCAAAAAGGCTATAGATGTTACCATCCCCCTTTAAAAAAATTATGTGTCAGCTAATGTGACTTTTGTGGAAAACATGCCTTATTTTGACCATTTTCATAACAGCTAAATAGTCACAGATAGAGACCAAATTTCATCTTTGTCTTATTCTGGTCCGGTTAATTCTAAGGATTCATCAAATATGACTCATGAGGACCTTACTCCAAGTACTCCTCCTCTACAGGTCTATTCAAAACGGAAGCGGTTGGTTTCTAGCCCTATGCATGTTTAAGAATCCAATTCATCTCCTGAACCTGCTACTAAGAGCACTGACAATCTCCTTGAAATCTCATCAGATAAATCTCCTATTAATCCCTTTGGATCTACAACCGAACCTATTAAACCTGTAAATGAGCCTGAAATCTCTCAAAGTGATCTTGAATGGCCTATTGCCCTTAGAAAAGGCACTAGGACCTATACCAAGCATCCATTGCATCTGTTTCTGTCCTATTTCAAATTATCTAACCCACATAAAACCTTCATGACCAGCCTGCATACCATACCTATTCTCAAGCACTTTACCAAAGCTATAGAGGATGAGAATTGGAGGAATGCCATGGAAATCGAGATGGCAACCTTGAAAAATACCAAACTTGGGAGCTAGTTCAATTACCTAAAGGAAAAGACCCGTTCAGATGTAAATGGGTTTACACAGTCAAATATAATTATGATGGGACATTAGACAAATATAAGGCAAGGCAAGTAGCCAAGGGATACACTCAAGTATATAGCATAGATTACCTAGACCCATTTGCCCCTATTGCAAAGCTAAACATAGTTCAAGTACTCCTATCTCTAGCTGATAACCTAGGCTGGCCATTGCTGCAATATGATGTAAAAAAAATGCCTTCTTGCATGGAGACCTAGAAGAGGAAGTTTACATGGATTTACCACTGGATATAGTCCAACTACCCAAGATCATGTATTGTGCAAATTGAAGAAGGCTTTATACGGTCTTAAACAATCTCCCAGGGCTTGGTTTGGCCACTTTACGAAAGTAATGCTTACTCTAAGGTATAAACAAAGTCAAGGAGACCATACCCTTTTCATACATTACTTGGCCACAAGAGGAGTGACAGCTTTACTTGTGTATGTGGATGATATTGTTGTGACCGAAAATGATGAAGAAAGTAGGAATAAACTCAGGGAATGCCAAATCAAGTAGTTTGAAATTAAAGAATTGGGAAGATTGAAATACTTCTTAGGCATAGAAGTTGTCCACTCAAAAGAAGGCATCTTATTTCACAACAGAAATATATTGTGGATTTGCTAACAGAAACCGAACTACTAGGTTGTAAGGCAGCTGAAACTCCAATTGAACCCAATCATAAATTGGGGAAGTTCTAGAGGATAATGAAGTTGATAAGGGGTCCTACCAAAGGCTAGTGGGAAGAAAAATTTACCTAGCTCATACTCGGCCGAATATTGCATATGTAGTAGGGGTTGTTAGCCAATTTATGCATAATCCAAAAGAAACTCGCCAAAAGGCTGTTTATAGAATATTGCATTATTTGAAAGGAATACCGAGAAAAGGCATTATGTTCAAAAGGGATGCATGACACTTGAAGCCTATACTGATGCAGATTATGCAGGGTTAGTGGTGGACAAGAGATCTACATCTGGGTATTGTACCTTCCTAGGAGGTAATCTTGTGACATAGAGAAGTGAGAAACAAGGTGTAGCGGCTCGGTCAAGTGTAGAGACAGAATTTAGATCCATAGCTCTTAAGAGTTTGAGTTGCTTTGGTTGAAAATATTACTAGATGACTTGAAAATCACTTTGGTAACACCTATGAGATGCTATTGTGATAACAAATCAGTAATAAATATTGCTCACAATCCAGTCCAACATGACAGAACTAAGCATGTTGAAATAGATAGACATTTTATCAAATAAAAATTGGATAGTGGCTTGATTTGTACCCCATATATATCATTTTGTGAACAACTTGCAGATATTCTAACTAAAGGGTTACCCGCAGGCCACTACACCTTGTTTCTTCGTTCTCCAAGTCACAAGGTTACCCCCTAGGAAGGTACAATACCCAGATGTGGCTCGGTCCAGTGTGAAGGCAAAATTCAGATTCATGGCTCTAGGAGTTTGTGAGTTGCTTTGGTTGAAAATATTACTAAATGACTTGAAAGTCACTTTGGTATCACCTATTAGACTATTGTGACAACAAATCAGCAATACATATTACTCACAATCCAGTCCAACATGACAGAACGAAGCATGTTGAAGTGGACAGATATTTTATCAAAGAAAAATTGGATAGTGGCTTGATTTGTAATCCATATATATCATCTTGTGAACAACTTGCAGATATTCTAACTAAAGGGTTACCGCAGCCAGTTATCAGAAGATGACTAGCAAGCTTGGAATGGACGATATCCATTTTCAATCTTGAGGGGGAGTCATAGTTCTGAAAGGTGCAAGGCGCAGCGAGGCACAAAGGGTCCTGGAGCCTGAGGCGCGAGGCGCACGAGGCGAGGCACGCCTTTGCGAAGCGAGGCGCACCTTTTAGAAAAAAAACTAAAAATCTTGTAAAATCATAAAAAAACTATCAAATTATTAATAATAACACATGCATATCATTAATGTTTCATTATCTTCAAATTCTAAACTAACAACATCAAAGTTAATTCATTCATCATACAATTTCCAAACTAGAAACATCATTAAAGTTCAAACTTAAAGTCTCAAACTCAAACAAGTACCAACCATCGTGCAAAGTTCTAAACGAACATATAAACACTACAAGTCCACAATCAATAAAGAAGTTTTAATCATCATCATCATCATACCCTTCACCAAATTGAAAATCATCTTACGGTGCCATATTTTGCTCATCCCTGATTCCTTGCTATTTTTCTTCTTTTGCATGTACTCTCCAATCTCTTGTTTTATTGATGGAGGACATTTTGGAATAGCTTTAGTATTCTCCACAATTAATAAACACTACAAGTCCACAATCAAGAAAATGCTTTCATTTTGAAAAATGTTATTTTTCTAGGTCTGGAAGATTAGCGCATTTTTTCTAAGTCTGGAAGATTAGGGCATTATAAGGAGAGATATAAGAAAATGTTTTCATTTTGAAAAACTAACTCCCGGTATTTTGATAGTTAATATTCATTGTTGTTAAAATTATTTTTAATGAATTTTTCAAGAAATAGTAGGTATGTATTTTGGGGTGGTAAAATCACTAAATTCTGAGTTTGTACTAAAATCAAAATTCTATTTTCTTATTGTTATGGATTTTGATTTTTTAGATATTTTTATTGAATCCAAATGGGGGTACTTTCTTATTTACATTTATGTATTAAAGTAAATGGAAGGTAAAATATAAATAAAAGAAAATGTAAATAAGTAGTGATGTATACATGTTGAAACTGAGAAGAGGGGATGCTAGGGAGGAGAGGAAGAAATGATGCAGCCAGGATGCAGGCGCGGGTTTCATGAGGCGCGCCTAGGCACGCCTCAGCGCCTCACCTTGCAAGGCGAGCGCCTTGCAGAAACCGCCTCGCCTCAGCCCAAGCGAGGCGCCAAACTGGCGCCTAGGCGCGCCTTTAATAACTATGGGGGGAATGTCAACGATTGAAGTTTAAAGTTGAATGATTAGCTATCAAATAGAAGAGGATAAGGAGCAAAGAAGATAAAGCCTTATTTGTTTTTAGTTTTTTAATCTCTTATGTAAATCTGTAAATTATGAAGCTATCTAATCCTACTAATTAGGATTGTAATCTGTTCTTAGTTTTTAGTAGAATTATTAGGAGATTTCTTGTATATATTAGCTTACACACGGAATGGAAGATTAATGAATTCTATTCTCTTCAAAATTCCTTTTGACAAACTACAACATCTTGAACCCCGTATCGGGTCCTTGAAAATGCAAACAGTAATTCTCAATGTGACCAATGAAGGATTGATATGTTTGAGGCAAGTAGGGAAGAATTGGAAATTACTCCTAATGTTATAGCATTATGTTAGTAGTGACTATGACATGGCATATAAGAATGACTCCAACATCTAGATTGTTGGATGAGGAGTTCCAAAGGAGATTTAAAATTCAAAGGAAAATATCAAGTCAATGGATGTGGATAATAAGAAGAATCTGATAATGTTGACATTTAAAGTTTGTAATTTTAATTTGTAAAGTTTGTTGTAGAGTTTATATTTATCTCCTAAGTTTTAGAGATAGATTATCTATTTTCTAGGAGTTTGATAATCCTAATCTTCTCCTAAATTATAGGAGAACATTTAGGAAATAATTTGTATATTTTTTTTCACAGATTTCATGGAAATTGATCAAGCCTTTAGATTATTTCCAGCTTGTTTCATGGTATTAGAGCCTGCTCTTCGATCTTAAATCAGCCTCTACCCGTTTTTTCATCCAAGTTCGTGCCTACATCAATGGCTGACATCCAACCTAATCTTACCCTAATCGAGGCATCAACCACCAGTTCTCCGAATCCTCTTCCTTCTTCGTCCTCTCCGCCTCAACAAAACAAACCCATAATGATATGGTCACTGATCAAGACCCGATCACGTTGGAACAATATTTTAATACTTCTTAAGTTTTAGAATTCTACTTGATTTAGGATTTTACTTCATGTTTCTACTTGATTTAGAATTCTACTTCATGTTCGATTAGGGTTTTATTTTTATTAGGATTTCAGTTGAATTTTATTTACAAATATTAGATGAATTTGTATTAACCAAACACTATAAATATACCTAGAATCTAGAGTTTATAATCAAGTTTTCTCAATACAAATTTCAACAACCTATTTGAGTTTTTTTAGCAAAACAGTCTTGTTTTTGCGTCTTCTTGAGAGCCAAGCTTCGGTGATTAAAATTTGTTCTTTCAAGGGTTTATTTTGGTGTGTCTTTTTCACACCCACGCTACACATTGCGTCACATAATTTCTATTTATAATCACTCTTTGCAAATTACTCAACATAAACTAAATGAGAGTAATTTCAGAGAGTGGTTCTAATCAGTTATGTTGGTGATTAAAGGAAAAGGTAAAGCTAGTTATCTAACAGGATCTATTCCTATTCCTCCTGCAACTGCAACAACCTATGGAGTATGGAAGGCAAAAGATTCAACGATTATGACATGGTTGATCAACTCAATGGAGCTGAGAATAGGTATGACTTATCTTTTCTACAAAATAGAAAAAGAAATCTAGGATTCAATACAGGAGATGTATTTGGACCTGGAAAACTCCTCTCAGTGCTTTGAAATCAGGTCAGCTATAAGATCTACTAAACAAGGTACCCTAGGTGTTACATAATACTTTAATACTTTGATAGGATTGTGGCATGAAATGGACTTATTTCATAATATTAGTTGGGAATCTCTTGCTGATAGTATTAAATACAGTAAGATGGTTGAAAAAGACCGGATTTTTGATTTCTTGTATGGGCTTAACTTTGATCTTGATAAAGTTAGAGGAAGGATTTTGGGTTCAAAACCCTTACTAGCCCTAAGAGAGGTCTTTGCAGAGGTCAAAAAAGAAGAAAGTAGACATAGGGTAATGTTGCGACAAACAGAACCGGTTCTAAACCATCAAAATTCAACACTAGCCATAACCAAACAGAGGCAATCTTTTTCATGAAATCCAAGAAGGGAAAAATTGTGGTGTGATAATTGCAAGAAACCATACCACGCGAAGGAAACATGCTGGAAAATCCACAGCAAACCACCCAATTGGAAGCCAAGAATGAAGAAAGAAAATCTCAGATTTGCCTATGCTATCGAAGTTTCTACTGAAATCAAAACCAGCCCAAGTTTGAATCTATCCGAGGAGCAAATCCAAGCTTTATACAGGCTACTAAATCAAGGTGCAAATCAGTCAGGTTCTTCTAATCCTCAATCCTCAGCATCCACAGCCGTGTAAGGTAAATCTAAGTCTTACTCCCTAATTACAAAGAGACTGCCTAATTACAAAGAGACTGTTTGGATAGTTGATACGGGGGCTTCTAATCATATGTCAAGTGCTGAAAACCTAATGACTGATGATACACCATGCCATTCCTCGATTAATATTTCAATGGCTGATGGTACCACTTCTCCTGCCTTAGGAATTGGCACGATTTGTGTGTCAAAACTAAGGCCGCAGTCGGAACTACATGTCTCAGGAATAAAATATAATCTATTATTAGTTAGTAAGTTGACAAATGACATGGGCTATAGTGTAACATTTTTCCCTCTCATTGTGTTTTTCAAGACCAAGCATCGGGGAAGATGATTGGCAATGCTAGAGTGATGGATGGTCTTTACTACTTGGCTGGTGATATCCTAAATTCTTCTCACAATAAAGTTGCCCTAAACGTAACTGCCAATGACAAAGTCTTGTTATAGCATCAACATCTAGGGCACCCTAGTTTCCCTTATCTTAAATTATTAGAAATTTTCATCAATAAAGATCAAGTTTTCTCATGCCAACAGTGCACTATTGCAAAACAACCTAGATCTCACCATTCTATTCAATCTTATAAACCCTCTAAACCCTTTCATTTGATACATAGTGACATTTGGGGTCCCTCTAAATGTCCTAATGTCAATGGTTTTAGATGGTTTATAACTTTCATTGATGATCACTCTAGGACTTGTTGGGTGTACTTAATGAAGGAAAAATCAGAAACAAGTAACATTTTCAAAAGATTTCATACATTCATTTTGAATATGTTTCAAACTTCTATTCATATCTTTCGAACCGATAACGGCCGAGAGTATTTTTCTAATGAATTCACCAACTACGTTGGTCAAGCATGGTATCCTTCACCAAAACTCATGTCCTTACACACCCCAACAAAATGGGATTGCTGAGAGAAAAAACCGCCACCTTCTAGAAGTGGCTAGAGCCATAATGTTCACCACCAATGTTCCTCATTTTTATTGGGGTGAAGCTGTCATCACAGCTGCATACCTAATAAATCGACTTCCATCTAAACCTCTGAAGTTCAAAACTCCCCTTAGCATTCTTTGACTCATATCTGGATATACCTTATCTTTCTTCTCTTAATCCTAAGGTGTTTGGGTGCCTTGTGTATGTTCATAACCATAATCCATCTCGTTCCAAATTAGACCCCAAAGCACACAAATGTATCTTTATTGGGTGCTCTCCATCCCAAAAAGGCTACAAGTGCTACTGTCCAACCACCCACAAATTCTATATTTCCACTGATGTCACATTCTATGAGCATCTACCATTTTATCCCTCTCTCGATTCTCTTCCAACAACACCCAGCACTCACCATGACCATATTCCTTCCTTGCCTCCGCTTGCTCCTAACCTGCCAGTGTATTCTCAAGGGGGAGCATCTCAAGGAGCCACTGATAATACACTGGCAACAATTCCTACAGCTCCTATTTCTCCTATCTCGCACACCTCTGGCTCTTCCTCAAAGTGTTCTCCTACTAAATCTGGGCATGAGAAAATAGCCTCCAACCCAAATCCAGCAGCTAACAACCCTTTGTTTGTCTACTCCAGAAGACCCAAAGGCCATCCTAAACCTAATGTCAGCCTACCATTGCCCTTAAATGATGGTCCAATGGAGGATGAACCAGATGTGGTTGTTGGCAACATCAGTGACACAAAAGTAGGGGGAGACAATATTGATAGCAGGGAAGATGGTTTAGATTGGGCTATTACTATAGCCCTACATAAAGGGGTAAGATCATGTGTGAAATACCCAATTGCTAACCACCTAACCAATACAAAGTTGTATTCTCAATTTAAGGGTTTTGTTGCCAAGCTTGACAACATTGTAATTCCAACAAATATTCATAGTGCCATGAGTGATCCTAAGTGGAAGGAGGTTGTTATGGAAGAAATGGGTGCCTTAATTGAAAATCAAACTTGGGAGATAGTTAAACTTCCACCAAACAAAAAGATAGTTGGCTTCTAGTGGACCTTCACTATTAAACATAAGGCAGATAAGAGTATTGAAAGGTATAAAGCAAGGTTAGTGGCCCAAGATTTTACACTAACCTATGGAATTGATTATGAGGAGACATTTACTCCTGTTGCTAAGTTGAATTCTATAAGAGTATTGTTGTCTATTACTGTAAATTTAGATTGGCTCTTACGTCAATTTGACATTAAAAATGCTTTTCTTAATGGTGATTTGGATGAAGAAATATATATGAGAATTTCCCTAGGTTTTGAGGAAAAAATTGACAGTGGAAATGTGTGCAAACTGAAAAAATTTCTATATGGATTGAAGCAATCACCAAGGGCTTGGTTCAAGAAATTCAATATGACCCTAAATCAGTTGGGATATAAACAAGGACAAGTTGACCATACATTGTTCATAAAATCCTTAACAAGTGGAAAGAAAGCAATACTAATAGTTTATGTTGATGATATTATTATGATAGGAGATGATTTTCAAGAGATTATAAACTTGAAGAATAAATTGAGGGCAAAATTTCAAGTCAAAGACCTAGGGAGTATGAGATACTTCCTTGGAATGGAGGTGGCAAGAAGCAAAGGAAGCCTATTTATCTCTCAACGAAAGTATACACTTGATCTGCTAGAGGAAACTGAAATGCTAGCCTGCAGGCTGGCTGCAACTCCATTAGAAAAAGGGTGGAATGTTGAAGAAAAGATGATACTCCGATGGAAAAGAAAAGGCACCAAAGGTAGGTTGGAAAATTAATTTATTTGTCACTAACAAGACCAAATATAGCCTATTCAGTGAGTATAATCAGTCAATACATGCATTCTCCTACTCAAAAGCATATGAATGCAGTGATTCATGTTCTTATATATCTAAAAGGTACACATAGAAAAGGGATGTTGTTTCAGAAAACAGATGAAAATGGAATTGAAGGCTATGTGGTGGATGCAGATTAGGCTGGTTCTAGAGAAGATAGCAAGTCCACCTCTGGTTATTGCACCAAGCTATGGGGTAATATTATTACATGGAGAAGTAAGAAGCAATCGATTGTAGCACGAAGCAGTGCTAAAGCCGAATTCTGAGCCATAACTCAAGGAATATGTGAGGTCATATGGTTGGAAAGGATGATGGAAGACTTCGAGATACCTTTATCCCATAAAACAAAGGTATTTAGTGATAACAATTCCGCTATCAGCATTGCGAAAAATTCGGTCCAAAATGACCAAATGAAACATGTGGGGATAGATAGGAGCTTCATAAAAAGAGAGATCGAAGAAGGAAGGATTGACTTATCCTATGTTCCTACCACTGATCAAGTAGTTGATGTGTTCACAAAAGCTGTTACAAGACTAGTATTTGAAGCATTGATTGGCAAGCTAGGAATGATGTCTATCTATTCTAAAGCTTGAAGGGCAGTGTTGGATACGGAGTTCCGAAAGAGATTTAAAATTCAAAGGAAAAGATCAAGTCAATAGATGCGGATAATAAGAAGAATCTGATAATGTTGATATTTAAAGTTTGTAATTTTAAGTTGTAAAGTTTGTTGTAGAGTTTATATTTATCGCCAAAGTTTTAGAGATAGATTATCTATTTTCTAGGAGTTTGATAATCCTAATCTTCTCCTAAATTATAGGAGAACATTTAGGAAATAACTTGTTTAAGATTTCATAGAAATTGATCAAGCCTTTAGATTATTTCTGACTTGTTTCATAGATTTTAGAGATGCTTGTGCAAAGGTAAGAAGGTCACAAGGTGAAACAATGCTTGCTCGACTTTAATGGAATCCACTTTCATCTTGCAACACCCAACATTAACACAAACCAATATCAAGTAATATAAATGATAATAAGATACATTTCCATAGTCAACCTAGGATTATCTAGGAAAGTACACAAGAAATTCAAAGTATGACTTCTTCAATTGTTCAATTTGTGTGAAAGAATCTACCACTTAAGTACTACGTATAAGTACAGTGCACTCAAATCTACATCTCTACATGATTTTCTTTTTCTTATTTAACATCTAAATCATAGACTTAAAAATGAAAACTCTGAACCATAAATATAAATATAAACCAAATATGAAGGACCCATTAATTGGTGCAACGACGAAGGATTAGACTTTCAAGCATGATGTCTGTTCGAGTCAAATAGCAGATAGTTTACTCAATTATCCCAAAGGCTAGAACTTAGACTGCGATCACTCTCTACTGTCGGAGGTTAGCATTAGGGAAAGACTCACGTGTATGTACCATGCATGCAAGGTAATTCAACTTGGGTGTGAATTTGATGTTTATTGCCCCTTTAAATTGAATGCATTATAATCAAAACAGGTAACTACACTCTAGTCCATGTATTTGCTTCCTGAATATTTGCAAAAATTGCCCATATCACGTAATTCCTTTTAAGAGTTTTTACTATCTTGGTGGCTTTATGGTTGGACTTTGGAGTCAAGTGAGAAGGAAGGTGGCTACCTTCCTACTCCACCTCCCCCACCCAAATAAAAAAGGGGTTCCCAGCACACAAGGTTCCCTACTTATCCATGAAAATAAAGGTTTAGGGTAAGCATTTGTAAACTAACAACCCAAATGACAATATTTTCTTCATACGTTCAAGGGTTAGGGTATGCATTTGTTAACAAATATAGGCAACAAAAAGAAGAGGTATTTGGGATAAAAAATATGCATTTGTTCTAGGTTAGGTTCTGAAATAGGCAACAAAAATATACATTTGTTCTAGGTTAGGTTCTGAAATGATTTAGGGCATTCTTGGGTATTGAATGTTCTAAATTATTCTTAGGTTAGGTCTTGAGTAAGCCCACTCACAAATCAGCCAACACGGGAAGGAACTTCTGATACTAAAGGGAAACAGTTCCAAGAAAAGAAGAAACCTCCTCACGTCACTTTTATAAAACCCCCCGGTAGAATTCTTGATCCACCAAAGCAAATCAAGAAACAAAAATCCAAATAATGACCCCAAAAAATTCAAACCACAACAATAAAAACCTAGCTGCTTGGAATTGAACATTCGGCAAGATTACAACTCCCAACAAAAAGGACATTAACTTAAATATACCAAACCCAGGCAAATAGATTCCCACTTAAAGCAAGCCAACCCGTGGAAACAAGCAGCAAAAAGAAGACCAACATGGATACTAATATACACGCCAACCCGAACAAAGCGACAGAAACCGGCATGTCTTTGTTCCTGATTAAGATGGTAACCTTTGAAGAAACCACAACCAAGTATATGAAAAGGGAATGCCATCAAAGAAAAGAAAAAGCCAGAAAACACTGATTAAGCATCCAACTAGCACAAATGAAACCCAAAGCCAAGGCACTGAGAACACAATTTATGATACAGTAGAAATAACAAGGGACTTCAGTAAGAAGACCTTCCCAATAGAGATCCATAAACACAAGTTAAATCCGATACCGATGATAGGACAGAGCGAATAAACCATCCAGACCAAAGGAGAAAATACAGCTGCCAAAGACAGCCCCTGCACATGAGACAATTAATAGGCCAAAATAGACTCCCTCTACCCATCAGCTACTACGGAGATTACTTCAAAATTGACCTATTGCAGACCCCAGCCCTCTAGAAATCCTACCTCTAGAACATCAGGACTCAACATGCCACATAAACCAACACCTAAACCTTTTACTCAGAAGGTTTTTTCTGTTGATAGCTATTGGTTTGCAGCACCAATGCTGCAGATGGTAAATGTATTAATTAGAAAGAAAAAAAAAAGAAAAAGTAAAAACCAACCAATATAATAGTAAATGCCAATCAATAAGTTCAAAAATGAAAAACATCAGAATAATATACTATTTGAAATGCAAGAAACTAAATATCCGATTTGCTGAGAGAAGTGTTTTACATGCATGAAACCAAATTCGTAGGCCCACCAGCTAAATAATCAATAATTGTCTTCTCTATCTTAGGTGTTATAAGTAAACTCAATCCTGTTTACTACATAAAGTTTTGCTGCAGACTAGCGAGCTCAAAAATAACTAACTCATGAAATAGTAAATACTAAGTTGTCTAATGACTTCCAAAGTAAAACCTATTATTTTCAACATATTTGGCATAAGAATGTTTTACATTTCTTTCTGAATTTTTTATTGATTCTAACCATTCCTCTGTAACCAACCCTAGATCCAAAACATAATCACAAAAATTCATTTTCTATGTTAATTTTGGTTAAAAAAAAAATATGCATTAAATTGTCTTCCTAGCTAAAACACTACTATCCTAGAGGTGCCATAATTAACTCAAATTTTGCTGTCCTAGTACCCTCAGTGTGTTGTCAGAGTGTAAATAATGCGGGTCACCTATGTCAAAATGACCACTTCTCCACCTTGAAATTCCAAGTACACATCTGTTTGTATCAGTAAGACCCAACTAATCAGAGTCTGTATGAAAACTACAAAAAATCAAAATATGAACATAAATACAACCTTGGAATTTGCTATAATTCCAACTAATGGCTGGTATACATTGACATCTTTGCTCGCCTACCAATATTGAAGTCTAATATCATATTAAAAATGCTTGTCAAACATCCATTTATGTCAACTTTTATTTATTTTCTCATTTAGTGTCTTGCTTCTCAATACACTTACTTCACACCAAAAACTTTCACTAACTCAAAGTAAGGGAAACTGCTCTATATTTCCAAGCAGTACAGTAACTCAAGCACACATGTCATGACAAATTCATAAATCCTAGAAAAACCTGAGTGAGAAGGATTGGATAATACAACAATGGATAAAGGTCAACGGTAAAATCTTCCAACGCCACGCAATGTTACTGTTGGGCTTTCCAGTAGTGATAAAAGTTGATTCAAGACTGACAGTAGCCACCTTGCACCGCCAAGCCATATATATCACTTCGATGTGGTAACTCATGTATCAGTTTCGGTAAAATATGTACCGATACAATACAATACTTTTTGCATTTTAGTTTTATTTGTGCAAAGCTATCCCGTAACGTGATCCACTTGACAAGAAATGACATACAACAACAGCAAAGTCAGAATTCATATGCTGCATATATATAAGGCATTACCTCTTAAAAGAATTACCCTTCACAAAATACATCACTAGAAAATGCATTAAGAACAACATTAACTTATTGTCAAGAGAAAATTGAAGACAATAAACACATTACCTCTTAATAGAAATTATTCAACAGAAACACATTGATAGCAAATACATCAAGAATTTTAAATCGAGGTCATTAAAAAAGTGAAGTAAAAAATGCAGCACTTTATTACTCATGATGAAACATATAGTAGGTAACAATTTCACAACAATCAAAGAACATCTCATAGTTAGTCGTTTACATCTCTATAACTGGGTTCAAGTATGTATTTAACTACAACATCCCCCATATCAGGTCCTTGACAACACAAACAGTAATTCTCAATGTGACCAATGAAGGATTGATATGTTTGAGGCAAGCAGGGAAGAATGGGAAATTACTCCTAACGTTATACCATTATGTTAGTAGTGACTGTAACATGGCCCGTAAGAATGATTCCCAACACCTAGATTTTACAGATGCTTGTGCAAGGTAAGAAGGTCACAAGGTGAAACAATGCTTGTTTGACTTTAATGGAATCCACTTTCATCATGCAACACCTGACATTAACACAAATCAATATCAAGTAATATAAATGATAATAAGATACATTTCCATAGTCAACCTAGGATTATCTAGGAAAATACACAAGAAATTCCAAGTATGCCTTATTAAATTGTTCAATTTGTGTGAAAGAATCTACCACTTAAGTACTACGTATAAGTACAGTGCTCTTAAATCTACATCTCTGCATGATTTTCTTTTTCTTATTTAACATCTAAATCATAGACTTAAAAATGAAAACTCTGAACCATAAATATAAACCAAATATGAAGGACCCATTAATTGGTGCAACGATGAAGGATTAGACTTCCAAGTATGATGTTTGTTCAAGTCAAATAGCAGATAGTTTATTCAATTATCCCAAAGGTTGGATCTTAGACAAGCCTACTACAGTGATCACTCTCTACTATCGGAGGTTAGCATTAGGGAAAGACTCACATGTATGTACCATGCATGCAAGGTAATTCAGCTTGGGTGTGAATTTGATGTTTATTGCTCCTTTAAATTGAATGCATTATAATCACAACAGGTAACTACACTCTAGTCCACGTATTTGCTTCCTGAATATTTGCAAAAATTGCCCATATTGCGTAATTCCTTTTAAGAGTTTTTACTATCTTGGTGGCTTTATGGTTGGACTTTGGAGTCAAGTGGGAAGGAAGGTGGTTAGCTTCCTACCCCACCTCCCCCACCCAAATAAAAAAGGGGGTTCCCAGCACACAAGGTTCCCTACTTATCCATGAAAATAAAGGTTTAGGTTATGCATTTGTAAACAAAAATCCACAACAAAAAGAAGAGGAATTTGGGATAAAAAGGCACAAAACACTTAATATATATAGTGGCAATGCTACAACTAGTTCTGAAGCAAGATATTTGAAACTTGGTTTAATTTCAGTTACAAATAAAAGATTTTCTTCGTACATTAAGGGTTTTGCAAAAATTGGACAAGTTCAAGAGAAGTCAATTACGTATGCAATATATATGCCTGTTTAGTTATCTATATTAATATACTGTTATGTTGATCCAGTATTCTATCCCAATGTAACAGTCCACATCCTAGAAACCCCTCTCCCAACACACAGATTCTTTTTTTTTTTTTTTCCCAGAGTAAAGGGGCCATCCATTAGAAATGGCAAGAAGATGCAGAATAAGGAAGAACAGAAACGCGGAACATTCACACACCAATTAAACTATCAATCTATTCTTTATTTTTCATTCATAGGTGAAGCTGTCACTTTACTTTTCATAGAGACAAACTACAGTTGTCGTGGCATAAAACTATATTCGGACTACAAAGCCAAAAACAGAATGACAGACAAAAGCTAACAATCAATGCTTGATAGCAATGAATAAGAAAGAGCCAGGCCTCCATAATTAACAAGCAATCTAAAAGTAAGCTGACCCAAGCTGAGCAAGCAATGCTATTCCTTGTCTGGCTATATTCTGTCCCTTGCAACGCTTGCAACAGTGGGTTAATAATCCTTCCATATGCCAATTTTCTCACATTTCCTTGGTGTTCTTCAGTCAGGTCAACAGCAAAAATAGGTAGAGGAGCTGCCGGAGTTGGGGAGTAGTGGATGGACTTGTAGTGCAGATGGTTTATGAGAATTATCATCTACAACCTTTTCCTCATCACGAGCTGGTGACCCCCCCATGTCACATCAAGGACTTGAGTGATCTAGCCTTATAATTAACTTTAACAAACTAGAATAGACAAAGATGATATATGGCAGTCGTCTGATGACTTTGGTTCCATTAAATCCTCATCAGGTTGGCAAACAGGAGAAGGCACACGTTCCAAACCAACAGCAGGGACAATTTAATTTCTTGACCATCTATATCCAGAACCTTCTCCTCATCAGGGACTGCTTAATTTATCCATCCAGAAATGCCAGAAGGAAATTGAGAAAAAGAACAGAAATTGCCAAGCAAACTCCTTCCCTTGACGTTAGCCAAGGCCTTTTGCTTGATCTGAATCAAAACTTACCTTTTGTAAAGACCTTTCCACATTGGCAAACCACAGAGTCTATGGAAGTATTCCACGTAATGCCGCAGAAGCCAACACTTGAGTCCTTTGTAAAGAGAGTCCTCGTGAAGGATTAGCCATAGGTGTAGGTTGTATGGTTACCTTCTCCAGTAGAGTTGCAATTTTGGAACCCAAGAATCTCCAATGAGGACAGTCCATATTAAATACATCATAAAGGGCTTGGACGTGCAGACCGTCGATATTAAGTCGATTGCCTCTACGATGATGGCCAAGAGGCAACGACCTGTATACATACATCTCTTCTGCTCTTTGGCCAGCATAAGATTTCAACTGTAGGTGAAATCTTTCTGCTGCATTTCCATTTTACTGAGTTATTGAACGAATCTGAACCATGGTGGCATCAGATTATAGAAACAATTGGACTTTCTCGTCCACATTAAGTAAATCATAAACGCAAGCAAGAAGCGATAAGAGAGTCACCGGAATTGGGGGAACCTCAGAGTCGGAGGCACCTCGTTGTCCGAGTAATGGAGTCGGCCGATTAAGTGCCAACAAGGGTTTGCACCAAAGCAGCTGGAGATGATGGATGATGAGGGGAAGGGGTCGCCGTCGTCGTCGTCGAAGGAAGATGAGATCGTCGTCCTCGAAGGCCATGGATTCGCCGGAGGTTACCCCTCTCTCTCTCTCTCTCTCTCCCTCTCGGGTACGATAACACAACCCTTGACACGCTCACTGTATATCAAATTGAGGTCAGCCTAAATTTGCAATAGAAGGTGTGATTTTTAAAATTACACCACACTTCTTTTATAGCTAACAAAACAAACATAGAAATTAACCAAACCAATCTCAATTTCATACATGTTCCTTTTTGTTTTTTAATTCATTAACATTTACTTTGTTTTTTTTCATCTTTAACAATTTTCGATTAATAAAAAGTCTCATTCTCTAAATATGTTCAGATATCTCACACTTATTCTCTATATTAGAAATTCTATCTATGGTAAGATTTTAATTAAATACAAATCTAAATATCACTACCAACACTTTTTGGTAAAATTCATTCATGAGTTTCTCCTCAAACCTATTCTTCTTAACATTATTAACATTAGATTTTTAATGAAACACCATTTTTTTCTCACATTTGAATGAACCTAAGGTTCGAAGAATCGAACCTTTCAAATCCATTTCTAGGTTTGTTTCTTTATATTTGTCTAGATTCGATTCTATGAATTAAACTTTTCAAGGTTCATGCTTAAAATTTAGTTCAATTTTTAATATTTTTCTAGGTTTAATCCTATATCAAGATTTGAACCGGAGCACTTTTTTAGAATTCAACCTAGAAGAGGAAATGGGTGGCTACTATATATTTTTTATTTTTTATATTTTTATAATAATTACATTAAAAGAGAAAATAAAGACATTTTAGATTTTTAATAAGAAATAACATCTATTTGTTATCAATACCAGCGTGCCCTCTTCACATTTTATTTGCAATCTAATGATCCTAAACAATGAGTTTTCACCAAATAGTTCAAGATTTTAAACAAGTGTCATTCTCATTATTGATGGTCAATGCATGATATGACAATGGTTGCGTTAATTTTTATGTTTTTCTTTTTTTTTTAGGGTGACAGAATTTAAACAAAACATTTCTCTCTCCATTCATACCTTTTTTTTTTTTTTTCTGATAAGACAATGGTAGCCTTAATTTGTTCAAGATTGTTTTTTGTTTTTATTTTGAATTAGGAAGACAATAGAAAATATTAATTAGATTTAATTAATCTAATTTGAATCAATATCAATAGTTTCAAAACGTAACAAAATGGGATGTTTAAGTAAAAAGTGTAAACATGGGGCTTCTAGAGACATGGGGTATTTGGGCAAAATGCTCAAACTACAGGAGTATGGATGCAATTGAACTTTTTTTTTTTTTTAATTTTCATTCTTTCATTTTCGTTATGATATTATTATTTTGGAAATCGAAACCTAAACCCTAAATTTACTAAATATATAATATTATATAATATATACTAATTACCTAAAATTATATGTTGTACTAAAAAATACTTTAATGATAGAATTTTTAGCATTTTTTTATTTAAAAATTTGTATACAAAATTTCAAATAAATTATACCAATATTTTTTTTATTTTAAGTACTGAGAATTTTTTAGTTGTTTTCACTTATTTTATTGACTAATATAATATTTATACCATTCAAACCAAAATTTGAACCAAACCAAACCATAATTTATTGTTTATTTGATTTAATTAATTTCATTACGAAAATGCAGTTGATTTTGAAATTTTATATATAAATAAGATTAAAATATTTATATAAAAATATAAATAAGATTAAAATATTTATATAAAAAAATATAGGCAAATATAATAAGATTAGGTTAATTTTTTGGTAGATGGAATGCTTATAATAGCATCACGTAACGGTAAACTTTTCGTTGATTGCCAATTTATGTGTAGTAGTGGAGTTACACAATCGGCCATCAAGTTGACTCTCAAACTCGCTTTTAACCTATTTTCTTCTTATTTCTTTCTCATATTCCTTTATGCCATGTACAAGTAGCATTCATAAGATATAAAAATTACTTAATTAGTCCCCGAGGCATAGCTCCATTGATAAAGAAAGTACACTTTGGGATGCTACGACTCTCAGATTCAGTATTCGAGATCTGACCATGGAGGAAACTCAGCTATCAGAGCGACCTTAAAAGTTAAAAACAGCTTGCCGCCCTCACGTTTGTGGCGGGATTAGGGATCGAACTGCCCACTGAGTCATCTGATTTACATCTCATGCTGATATCGTAGAATCAAACAATGGGAGCACTTGTAATGGTATGTTAACAAAAAAAAAAAATTGCTTAATTATATTGCTACAGTATGGGTGTAAGAATGATTACATGTCAAAAAGCATACCAAACTTAGATATCACATCCTAATAATGAAAGAGTAAATGAAAATTTAAGCCTACTTACCCCTGCAAATCCATTAGGGCAAACATTTATAGGGTTTCTTATCTTCCCATTACAATCCTATGCTTTTTCCAATGGGTTATAGCACAGGGAATTCGGGAAACTTTTTATTTTAACTTGTATTTACACCTATAAAATTTCATAAATTCTCTTTTTAGCCTCCTAATAATAATTAAAACAACTAATTAGGGTTTTACATAGAACATAATTAGAATGAACCTAATAGAGATGTTAGTAACAAAAAATAGAACATATAACTTAGAAATAAACTCCAATTTATTACATTCCACACATCATATTTGAACAAATAAGACAACTAAACATTACAACAAAAAAAACCATTCTAAAGTATGAATACATAAGTAGAAAATTTGTCTTCTAATTGACGATCTTCTCCATTTTTTTTGAATTATTTGGATTAATTCACATGTCTGAATATGCTGATGAAACACTTAGTAACACTCCTTAGTGGTTTTCGTGCGTAACATGATTAAACATATTAAAATGACAAACTTTGTACACTCTTATGAAAAAACAAGGTAGTAACTATTGTTTATTCTTTATCATTTGGTTTGTTGTTTATTGTTTATACCAAAAAAACTTTCATTTTATTCTATTTTTACCACAGATACATACATATATACGATTACTGGTTAATTTCTTGCTAATTTGCATCCCAACCTCCAATCTCTGTAATCAAAATTGGTCCTTGATTGATTTTGAGCCTTGATTTAAAAACAAGTGGAGCATAAGGGAGTGTAATTGTTGGTTTGAATGGTTTGAAATGTATTGTTCAAAACAAATTCCCCTCTTTCCCTTCCTTTGTGAGCTTGTTTATTTTTCAAACCTTATCCAAACCACTATATGCTTGAAACCACCCAAACTATCACTTAGCAATTTAGGTGATTTCAACTATAACAGTTAGCAACAACTAACAAAAAAAAGTAGGAAACATACTAACAATAATGATCTGTTATTCTTTTAGTTGATAGTGATGTAAAAATTTTGATGAAAATTTGATTATTTCAAAATCATTAAACAAAAAATTATGAACTTGTTATTTTACCTAACAATGAAGTAAAATTCAATGTTTTGTGACTAAATAAAAATTTAAGGATAAATTTCACATATCTCTCTTGAGGTTTGCCTAAATTGCATCGACTAATTTTATGTTTTTAAATAACACTGACCTCTCTTGAGATTAATTATTGTGTAACGTATATCCATTGTCATTAGTTAATTTTGTAAAAATCCCCAAAATACCTTCCATTCCCTATTTTTTTCCCTAAAATTACACAAAAATAAAAAAATTAAAAAGAAATTGCACAATAAGATCATTTCCAACACTCATATATTCCTAACTATTAGCGATAAGCTTTGTTAATGAGATTATCTAATTAATGGAGAGAGAGAGAGCTAGGATTCATCTTTGAACCTAGATCGTTCTAGGTTTGGATGAACTCATAGATTTGTTTTCGTGAAAAATCCAAAATGTGCATGCACATATAAACTTATCACTAATTAACAAACTTTTTTCGTTGCTACTTCAACCTAGATTAGAGAAGAACAAAAAGAGATCAAAGAAGGAGAAGGAAGAAGATGAGAAAAGTCAATCTAGGTTCAAATAACCCATATATGGGCTCGTCCATAACCGTTATATTCTACACTTATTGTTGATAGGTTGCAAGAGAGAGTGAGAGATACCCATTTTGGTTTCCCCATTAAGGTTTGATTTTGAATTCCTCTATAAATTGGAGAGAAAGAGAGAGAGAGAGAGAGAGAGAGAGATATCACACGTGCATGCAGGAAGATGAATATCATAGGAAAAAAAAAAAAGGACTGGAGTGGGCATCACAAGGTTTTTGCTGGACTGCAAATATGGGCAATAGTGGTATGCTCCAAGTGAAAGAAAGAATGAGAGTAGAAGAAGGGGAGAGAAAGATGTGATACTTTATATAGAGAGAGACAAAATATTTAATTTGCATAATATATTAATTGCAAGGGAAGTAGTGTTGATTCTAGAAATATAGGGGTAGTCAGTGCAATTTAGTCAAATTTTAAGGATATCTTATGAAATTTAATCTTAGAAAAACTTAGTTACGATGCATGATTGGTTTGGTAGTTTACCATAAATCAAATTCCAAACAAAACTACTTTAAACAGTTTTTAAACTTATTAAATCATAACTGACCATTTCATTTGTGATTCAATAATTTTTTAGTTTGAATCCGTTTGGTTTTTTCTTGCTTATCCCTATCAAAGAGATTTGAAGGTCTTGGTGATATGATGGTTCAATTTTTCAATTCAAAACATATTCCTCGTCATTGATCGGTAATCCATGTCCCACAAATTTCTACATCTATGCTTTTTATATGTATTAGAAGGTATGGGTTTTCCAAAATGCCATAAACATACAATCTTGTTTTAAAACAAGAAAACATTAAAAAAAAAAAATCTTACTGTAAGAATTGAGCAAAAGTAGATAGTTAGGGGACATGACATTTTTCAAGAAAGTAGATTATGACACAGTTGAGATCTATTCATTAATAAAATATTATTTTATATTTTTAACAAAAAAAACATGTATCAAACTATATTCAAAACATTTTAAATATGCATTTAAAATTCACAGGTCTAAATTCCAATGGAATAACTCCAATCAAATTAGCATGTAATAATTCTATTTGCTTTGTTCTTCACAACCTAGTTGATATTTAAAGATCTAGAGAGTTGAAACATGAAGTATAATTAAACAATGACACAACTAAAACATGGAAAAACAAAAGAATCAAATAATTGCCAACTTGAAAAAAATGAGAAGCCAAAAAAAAAAATTTAAAGAAAGTGTCAAACATGCTACATGTAATACCCCCGGAACTTGATGTAAGGCTTACATGTTGTAATAAAGTGATGGCATTTTGATTCAAGGGAAATGAGTGGAACATTTAGTTCTATTAAATTGTGAATGTGTAAAGGGGTTATAAGCACCTAGGAAAAAAAAAAGGTTAGCAAGGTAAGATTTTATGTTGAGAACGCAAAAGTGTTTTCAATGGAAGTTGAGGATTAAAATGTCATCAAAAGTGGATCTCGGGCGTTAACGTAATAAGAGAAAGGAAGAAACCAGGCCTAGGTGCTAATGCTACAACTTGTTAAAGGTAAATGTGAATTTAACCAAAGGTGATAAAGGTAATAATGAATCCCTACCCTAGGTGCACATGGAGGCATGACTTAGGAATGGGATTGGATTTGGGATAATGGTAATAATGAACTTTTATCCTAAAATAACATGAAGGCATAATTTGGAGGAATGAGATTGGACTTGGAAATAAAAGAGACAATGGTAATAATGGACTTTTATCCTAAAGTCACATGAAGGCATAACTTGGAGGAATGAGATTGGACTTGGAAAGAAAAGAGATAATGGTAATAATGGACTCTTATCCTAAAGTCACGTGGAGGCTTAACTTGGAGACTTGGGATTGGAAGAAAATGGAAATTAGAATAGAAAGATAATTCGAATGGATAATTCAAGATTTGGTAATGATGACTTGGGAAGAAAAGAATGTAACTTAAAAGCTAAGAGATATCTTGAGATGTGGGTGTTTTGGTAGATTATATAAATGGAGGAAGGCTTACGTGAGTATAAAATGTGGCAAGTGTAGTGGATGCACCAAGCAAAACAAAAGGGGAAAGAATCAAAGAAAGCAAGGAAGAGGAAGAGTGGAAACACCTCATCGGAAATCAGCAGAAACAACGGGGAAAACAAAAAGGTAAGCCGATTTCTTTCCATAGAGTCTTAGAACACGAAAAAAGGAGTCCGTAGGTTTAAACGGAAGATGAATTGGAGCTAAAATTGGCAAGTTATAGCATTTTAAATTTTCAATTGCAGAATTCATAATATGGAAAAAGATGGCGTGTGCATCACACGCACCAACTGCTGCTGCGCGTGGTCGCACGTAGCCACCTTTCTGGTGGCACATGACAGGGCCTCTTCCTCTAAAATTTTTTAGCTTTCTTTCTTAAATTATTTCCTAGCATCTTATGTAAAAATATTTTAGATTAGTGACTCATACTGTGTGAAACTATAGCCAAATCGGGCCAAAATTCCTGTGAACAATGAACCGGTAGGGCCAGTGGCTAGAGTGAGTGGTTACTTATATTATTCGTTCTTCATATTGATCATTTATTAAATCACTTGTGTCGAATGCAGACTTACTCACTTGCTTTTCTTGTTTAGCATTTTTTTTTAACTTATTTCGTCACTACATGGCATGAAGCGTTGTGGCAAGTTAGTGGCCGTCATGAGTGGCTCTTGGAGTCACAAATTGTGTTTGATGTGAGCATGGCGTGCGCTGGGGTGATTGCAACACCCTGGCATGGCTTCCATAAAAAGGGGTTTCACTTTTCATATGTGCATTACATACATGTTTTACTTTTGTCATGAAACCACTTCACTTAGATATACGTTATCTAACTTGGGTTGATACCTCTGGAACGTTCTACGTTTCAGGTATGTTTGACATGTCAAGAACTAAGGAGGCAATCGAAGCAAATGGAAAGGAAACTATGGACGCCTAAAGTTTTTTGTGACTTTGTGTAATCTCGTTCAAAAGCGTTGTATCAGTTCGATGATTACACTATTTTGTGTCAAACTTAAACTTTATCTAAATAAAAGGCTTGTATATTTAATGCTAGTTTAGGGAACCCTTTCAAACTCCTGGCAGGTTCAATCCATGATTTCCACTGTTTAGGGTTCCTAACACCTCTTAGGCAGTTAGGCGTATGCCTTCCTGTGATGTTTGAGTCGAGGAGATGTTACACTACATTTCTATGTTTAACAAGTATCATGGTGGTGTCTGCATATTAGTGTATGACACATTGATAACAATGGTAAACTAGTCCTTAGAAAGTGTTCGTGCTTTATAATTCTTGCCTTTTTAGTAAGATTCATTTTCATTAAATATTTGCCCAAAAAAATTCAATTATAAGCATGCAATGCCACCCTTGACCCAACAAACACGGACAATCTTCTTCCACTACAATTGATCTTCAATCATTACACGATTCCATAAAATCTATTAAAAGTAGAATAAACAATCTCAATAGTCTGTCGAATATAGTAGGAATGTTTACTAAATATATGGCACAAGTTCTCAACATACTAAGCAAAAGATAGGAGATGATTTTGTAAAGTCCCTCTATTCTAATGAGTTTGTATATAGTGTACTTAGGACTCTGATGATACACATTGCTTCTAATAAGATTCCTTACACATATGGGACACTACCTACTTTCAAACCAAGGCAACCCCATGATAGAAAACACACGTTTTGAAGCACCTAAGTATGATATGAATCATCTAAACTTTGAAGAACCTATAGCTAGAAATCCTAGAATCCATGCACATCAAAAGAGATATAGAGAGAGAATATAGGCGACCACCTTTGCCCCATAAGAATATACGAGAAGACAATAGAGAAAACAATAGAAATGTGAAAGTGAATGTCTAGGAGTATGACAATAGGTTAGACCCTAATGCGTTTTTAGATTGGTTGGATGACATGGAAGATTATTTCACTTGATATAACATGACTAATATTAAGAGAGTTCACTTCGCCAAAATGAAATTGATTGGTTCTACAAGGAAATATTGACAAAATGTCCAACATAACTTTGAGAGATTATATGAGCCTATAATCACGCCATGGGCCGTCATGAAGCAAAAGTTTGTCATGAACCTAGACCTGACAGAATAAATTCTCAACCAATGGCGAGAATTAAGGCAAAAAGTGGTGAGAGATAAGGCAAAAATAAAAAAAAAAATTAAGAGGAGAATAAAGAGAGAGAATAACAGAAAGATGAAAGAGAGAGAGAGAGAGAGATAATGTTCAGGAGAGAGAGAAATTGAGAGAGGAACTGATAATTCTGAGAGAGAAGATTGGGAGAGAAAATTGGAGAGAAAAAAACAAAAACTGAAATTTAGTAATATCATTGAATGAATATAAAATAGATTGATTAGATTTACATATAACTAATCAATCAATTGCTACAATTTCAATTACCAGTTGTAACTATTCTCTAGAGAATTAATATTTTACGGATGACATAAAATTAAATAGCTACAACCTACTAAAATCCTAGAAACTTGACAAAGTTGAAGGAGAAGTACCTACCCTCCTTTCACAAGGGCCAGTCACAACAACAACTACTAAAGTTAAAACAGACAAATTTAAGTGTACCTGAATACTTGACCCAATTTTAAAATCTTCTGATTCAATGTGATTGAAATGAGAATTCTTTCTATACAATGCAAAGGTTTATAAATGGATTGAGGATGAACATGCTGAAAGGGATTACGTTACACTTCCCCGAGACTATACAGAAAGCCTATCATAAACGCTTATAGATAGAAAAATACCTTAAAGCCCTTCCTATTTGTTGAGTATCCACATAATTATCTAACTCCAATCCATTAAGGTTATTTTCTCCACTATCCCTTATAAATACTAATGTCAATTAGGCAGTCTTATATTTAGCCTCTAGGGATAACATTGCTAATAATTATAGAGATTTTTTCCCTCTAAAATTTTCCAACTTAGTACTTCCTGTCCTTATAATCCTTCCATTTAATGCCTTAACTCTATTGTCATAAGAAGGGTCAAATAACTGCTAGTTGTCCTAAATGTGCCTTAACTCTAGAGTAAGGGCAAGAATTTACTGATAACTTGAAGATGAAGATCGAATTGTTAATTCTCTAGATTTTTCAAAGGGAGGGGAAGAGGTTAATGACGAACTAGATTTAGTAGAACGGGTTAATACTGTGAGGTGTGTACTAACTGAGGGTGTCCATGATAATGAATGAAAATTCACTAGCATTTTTCATATATGCATTTGGATTGGAAAAAAATATTGCATGCTAGTTATTGATGGGGGTAGCACCATGATATGGCCTAGGCTTTAGGATCTGTTGGACATGGACCTAGTTATTAGGAGTAAGTTGATTTTCAATAAAAATCATAAAAGTGTTGGTTGCTAGAATTTTGACACTTCTGCTAGTTTTCAGTATTTTTTCATTCATGATTTTATTGGTAGTAACCACTCCTTTTTGCTCATTGTTTTCAACTTTCACGTTGTAACATAGGCTTATTAATCTAGTTGTTGTTAATAAGATTATGAGATTTTACACACAAATACTTGTCTTTCTCAACTTCTTCTTCCTTTCCTCTTTACTTCACAAACAAATTCCTATCACACCATGAATGTGGTTTCTAAGTCTACAATAACTAGACTTAATCTTTAAAGTGAACCATATCCAAAATCATTTAAAGTTGCATTGGGTGAATAACACAACTTTGCCAATCACCGAAAGATGTCTTGTTCCTATTTAATTAGGTGATTACAAAGATCAAATATTTTTCTCATGTTTTACCTATGGACGTTGCCCATATCATAGGTGGTAGGTCACTAGGGAGTTCATTGGGCATGATATTAGAAAATTATTCTAACAAGGGCTTATGGAAAGTCCAAATTCTCAAAGGAACTCTTTAGCTAAGTGTCTCTAAAAAAATAGAAAATACCTATATGGTGAGAACAAAATATTCATCTCTCATCAACCCCTAAGTTGGGCATCCCCTAAACCCCTTTCATGTTTTGGAATGAGAATAAAATCTCAATAAGGCATTATATGGAAATATAATCAACAAAAGAGAGTAATTATTAGTGTTTTTACAAATCAATACTAGAATCGACATTCATTTGTTGTGTCCCATAAGTATCTATGATGATTTTATTTAGGACATTCCATGCTGAATTTTCTTTGTGATATTTATATCCCATTCATACCCATCTTTCTTGGATTCTTACAAAAGACTCTCCTATCTGGGCTCTCTAAAAATAAATGATCCAAACAAATTTTGGAGGGAATATTTTGGTAACATAGTATTTCAGCGTTCTATTTCAAAATTATATATATAATATTACATATATGCATATATATATATATATATATCACTCACCTAACTATTGACTGAAATCTAAAGCAAGGTCCAACCATCCAGTGCTAAGTTTGGCACCGGCTATCCATGATTGAAAGAAAATGAATGAAGAAGGCTCGTAAAAAAAAAGAAAAAGAAAAATGAGAAAGAAAAGGCTTATCAGTCACAACTGATACAACCGACACTGTAGAAAGGAATATTAAAAAGAAAAAAGAGAAAGGAAAGTTGAGACTAACCGACCGACACACCGATATTGTTAGAAAAGAAGAAGAAAAGACAACCTCCGAAAAAGAAGATAAAATGACAGAAAACCCTCGAGAAAAGAAGATAAACGAAAAAGGTAAACATGAAAAGAAAGGGAAAGGAGAATTGTTGTGTCATGTCACAACTGTCGTGACCCACGAGCCATTGTTGAAATGACCAAAACTGCCATCCTCGTAAGTCATCGTTAGAACCAAGAAGATAAAGGAAGAAGAAAAGGAAGACTGAAATAAAAGGTTTCTATTTTTCGATTACTTTTGCACTATACACAATGTTGACCCCCCATCCTAAATCCTAACCCATCCCACTATTTCGATTGAAATTTCAATTTTGGTCCAAATTGTCATTCCAATTAGTTTTGGTTGAAAACCTCTGAGATCGTTAGGAATTTGCCAATACAAATCTTAGGGAATTTCGTTTAGTTTCAACAAAAATTCGAGATGTTCTAACCATTTTAGTCAAAACTAAATGGCATTGAGTACTTTGGAATAAATCAAATTTAGGATGGGGTGAATACTAGACTAAAGGAAGGAAGAAAGCATCACTTGATGGAGAAAACTATATTTTAACTCAATTAATTAAGTGAAGAAATGAGGAGTGATGAAAATAATAGACATAAATATTCAAGAAATGATATTTTAGATATAAAATTAGAAATTAATATTGTTTTACTAGCTTTTTTATTTTAATTTATTTTTAATTTCTTTAATTTTTTTCATTTCCTAAAATCTTAATTGAATTAGTATTATCTTTATAATCTTAATTAGATTGGATAAAAAAATATAGTTAAAATTAATTTTTATTTATTAATTATCTAAAATAATACTTTAGTGATGTATTGAAGATTAGACTTTTACGAACAATATTGAATACTAATATTTATTTTGGATAATTGGATATACTTTTGTTTCTTTAATTCGGGTTTTACATCAAGGAGACTCCAAACTAAACCCTATAAATTAAACAACTAATAAAAATATCAAACTTGGATCACATTTGATTCAAATGGGATACTATATTGGGCGAAATTCTATTTGATCTTTACTAGTCTAGTTAACATTAGTAGAATGTAATAAATTATTAAAAAAATAAAATTGGTGGAATGCAAGTCTAAAATAAACACTACCAAAAAAACCAGATCTTACTACAAGCACAGATACAGGATGTAGCTCTATTACCAAGATAACTTTATGAATGTGATAGTTATTGATCTAGATAACATTTAATATAGTCTAACTATAAATAGAAAGCTGATCAATTTTTATGAGAATAATAACAAATAAGAAGTAAAGAAACAAACATGATGAGTAGAAAAGATAATGAGACATTATTCCGTACTTAACACATAATATTTATATACAAGTATACTCTATGTATTCATAAACATTTAACGTAATTATAATTATAGTTGTCAATGTATCACCTGACCTAGGGATCCAACCTAAACTCGACACGAAATTAGTGGATTTGGATCGACCCTTAATAGGTTTGATTCGTTATTGGGTCGACTTGATAAAAGTTTATTAAGTTCAATTTGATAGCAGAACAAATCGAAAAAACCTAGAATTGATATGATGACGAAGTAGATTTAAGTGGGTCACAATAAAAGTAAAAATTGAAGTTGATCCATTATGATTCATTAATTTAAATATCTATTTTCCAAAATATCCCTCGAGCATTTAACATCCTAAATTCCTAATTCAACTTTTAAGGGTACTTTTCAGATAAAAAAAATTGAAACCCTATGGTTAGAAACATCTAGCAACTTTTCCATTCTTTCATTTTCTCTAGCCAACCATCTCCATGCTCTTAATCTAAACTTTGAATTAGTTAATGGGTCAAATATATATTAATTTGAATAGATATTTAATAAGTTAACCTGTTTATCTATTTAGTTAACATAAGCAGGAAGATTAGGCTAATAATTTTTTATGTAATAAGCTATTAGATCAAAATGTTTAACAAATTGAACTCAACATGTTTCCCTGTTTTGATATCATTGCTTATAATAACAACTATTGGGATACATAAAAAAATATTAACAACTAGCAAATAAAAAAATAAAGAAAAGATATTAAAAGCAATAAATAATAGTAATAAACTATTTTTTCTTACAAGGAAACAATTATTTGGACTTAATTCTTCTCCACATTGAATGAATCATTTTTCTATAAGGTAAGATTAACATATTTCCAACATGTTTCTGGCTAATGCAACCACACAAATGAATGAAAATCCCAGCCTATATGATTCCAACTCAACTAGTTCATTCCGTATAAAGTAATCATGTCAGGCGGCCCGCTTCTTGTCTAGGCCTTTAAATTAATCTCCAAGTATAAAAGTTAAGGAAAATTAGATATCCAGCAATTTCAGTGTCCTTGTGACCTACAAATAAAGGTCTTAAAAATCTCACCCCAGCAGTCACACACCTATTTCAGATGCTATAGGTAAAAGGATGTAACCTGATTGGACAAAAACCAAAAGCTTACACACAATGTACATTCTGCTTCAAAAACTTCCGGTGAAAATTTTGCTACTCGGGGCTTGCCGGCTCTCAGATATTAAGGAAAGAAACTGCATAGATACCACACATAAATTTCTAGCAAAGGTAAGTAAACATATCTCAAACTGCCACGAAGGAACAGGACTAAGGTTTCTAGCAAAGGTCTCAAAATATGTTGTTCAGCATTCAAAAGCAACAATCACTAAAGTTAAATCAAGTAACATAAGAAATGAAAATTTTAGGACCCATAAGGAGCCACACGTCATAGGTCAATGTACCCCTTGAAGAATCAAGCTGTAGTGTAGCACTTGAAATTAAACCTGTAGCAGGAATGATGCAAACAGCTTGAGGCCCTGGCATGGTAAAGGGGACAATCTTCCCCGTAAAATCCTAATTAATATAGACAAAACATCAGAGAAGTTTGGTTTAATTATAAATGTTAAATAGACAAAAATATAAACAATTAAAAAGAACTGACTTCAGAAGGAAACACGTTGTTGCCTAATCATTTATTGGCATATTGTTATAATATCGTACTTATACATAGAAGGGCACTGTTTTAAAGGCATGAAACTAGACTTGTAGGCCCACAAGCTTAAAAAAAAAAAAGGCTAAATAATAAAAAAAATTGCCTTCTCTCTCTCTCAGGTGTTACAAGGAAACTTTACTCTCTTGACTTACCGTAGCAGCACACTATTCCATTCTATCCCCACCAGATAAGAAAATAGATTTATTAGTAAGTGCCTCTACACACAACATCATGTTTTGCAGCACATTGGCAAGTTTAAATATGGCTATTCATAACATGGTAATACTTCTTAGATTAATGACATGCAAAGCATAACTTAATTAGTTTCAAAATGTTTGGAACAGTATGTCCTGTTTCTTTCCAAACACTTACTGATTCTCACCTTCCCTTGCAAACAAACCTAGATTCAAAACAAAATCCCAAAATTTCACGCTTTGTGTTAATTTTGATAGAAAAAGTGCATTAAATTGTCTTCCTCGCTAAAACCCTCATCTCCTTAAAAATCATATTAGCTCAAACTTTACTGTCTAGATATCCTCTTTGTGTCATCATTCATCAGTGTAAATATGAAGGACCACAACTTCTCTGCCTTACAATCCCTAGTAAACATCTGTTTGTGTCAATAAGAATCAAATGATCAAACAGTCTTCACGAAAACTACAAAAAATCTAAACACAACCTTGCAATTTGCTATAATTCCAACTAGTTCCCGACTATAAACTCACATCTTCACTCAACAGCCAATATTTAGTTCTAATATTACCCTAATATAAATAAAACGGTCAGCAAAATATCAAATCACAATTTGTCTGCCAAATGGCAAATCCCAGTATAGATACTTTACTAATTTATGAATGAGGATAACAAGACAGGTTCATTTTGTAAATAGCCAACAATTCATTTCCCTTCCTCTTCCCTCACGTGGCCATAAGGAAAATTAGATATGAAAAAGTAAGAAAATAAGGAAAAGTGAGATGAAACTGTGGTTGCAAGGGCAATCCTTTCCCGCCCTATAAAGAAAGGAGGCCACCTGTAAAGGACCACCAGCAACTAGTGTTCCTACAAGTATTCTCCGAATCACACAAGCATCTGGACTTTCTAAAAAGCACATTCGAGCATCCTGCACGGTTGAACCTTGAGGTCTCAACAATACAAGAGTGTGAATGATCTGACAATGCGAGATTCAAAACAATCCCTGCAAAACAATTGGACAAAGGGCAATCAGGTTTTTATGTAAAGAACCAAGTGCAGAAAAGAAGGCCACACACAAGGAACAGCCAAGAAGGTTACACACGTCAACAGCCAAAATATGCAAAACCAATGCAACCTACAAGAGTGTGTGTGTGTGTGCGCAAGCGAGCGCTGGTGTGTGTTTTGGTTAGGTAAGTGAAAGTATATAAGTGATTCTATTTGCACAAATCAAAACTGATAAGTAAATAAACACTACGCACAACATGCCAATCGTACACCGATATGGCTGGGATAAGCAATGTGTCACAACCCACCAATTATGGATGCTGTGCAGGAGCCTAGACTGAGAGCTTTCTTAGAATATTCTAGACTTTCCTAGTGTCTTTGCCAGTATTCAGGGTTTAACTTGGAAATCTGAAGGGTCCTATAAGTTGTTCTGAAATGATTTCGGGCATTCTAGTTTCTGGAAGGATCAAGGGTATTCTAGGTTCCCCGGACTGTTCTGGAGTCTTATAATTATTCTAGATTATTCTTGAGTATTGTATGTTCTAAATTATTCTTAGGTTAGGTCTTGCATTCCACGTACTCTAGGGAGTTCTTAAGTAAGACCACGCACAAATCAGCCAACACAAGAAGGAACTTCCGGTACTAAAGGGAGACAGCTCCAAGAAAAGATGAAACCTACTAACATCACTTATATAAAACCACCAAGTAGAATTCTTGGTCCACCAAAGCAAATCAAGCAAGAAAAATATAGTAGGTAACAATTTCACAACAATCTATCGTAGTTAGTCTTTTACATCTATAACAAGGTTCAGGTATGTATTTAACTACAGCTTCTTGAACCCCATATCGGGTCCTTGACAATCCAAACAGTAATTCTCAACATGACCAATGAAGGATTGATATGTTTGAGGCAAGCAGGGAAGAATGGAAAATTACTCCTAATGTTATAGCATTATGTTAGTAGTGACTGTGACATGGCCTGTAAGAATGACTCCCAACATCTAGATTTTACAGATGCTTGTGCAAAGGTAAGAAGGTCACAAGGTTTGAAACAATGCTCATTCGACTTTAATGGAATCCACTTTCATCTTGCAGAACCCCACATTAACACAAACCAATATCAAGTAAAATAAATGATAATAAGATACATTTCCATAGTCGACCTAGGATTATCAAGGAAAGTAGACAAGAAATTCCAAGTATGCCTTCTTCAATTGCTCAATTTGTGTGAAAGAATCTACCACTTAAGTACTAAGTATAGAAGTACAATGCTCTCAAATCTACATCTCTACATGATTTTCTTTTACTTATTTAACATCTAAATCATAGACTTAAAAATCAAAACTCTGAACCATAAATATAAATATAAACCAAATATGAAGCACCTATTAATTGGTGAAATGACGAAGGATTAGACTTTCTAGCATGATGTCTGTCTGAGTGAAATAGCAGATCGTTTACACAATTATGCCAAAGGTTGGATCTTAGACAAGCCTACTGGAGTGATCACTCCCACTGTCAGAGGTTAGCATTAGGGAAAGACTCACGTGTATGTACCATGCATGCAAGGTAATTCAGCTCGGGTGTGAATTTGATGTTTATTGCTCCTTTAAATTGAAAGCATTATAGTCACAACAGGTAACTACACTCTACTCCATGTATTTGCTTCCTGAATATTTGAAAATTTTGCACAAATAGCGTAATTCCTTTTAAAAGTTTTTACTATCTTGGTGGCTTTACGGTTGGACTTTGAAGTCAAGTGGGAAGGAAGGTGGCTACCTTCTCACTCCACCTCCCACACCCAAATAAAGAAGGGTGTCCCCAGCACACAAGGTTCCCTACTTATCCATTAAAATATAGGTTTAGGGTATGCATTTGTAAACAAAAATAGGCAACAGAAAGAAGAGGTATTTAGGATAAAAAGGCACAAAACGCTATCATATATAGTGGCAATTCTCCAACTAGTTCTGAAGCAACATATTTGAAACTTGGTTTAATTTCATTTACAAATAAAGATTTTCTTCGTACAGTCCAGGTTTTGCAAAAATTGGACAAGTTCAAGAGAAGTCAGTTACGTTTGCAATATATATGCCTGTTTAGTTATCTATATACTGTTACGTTGATCCACCATTCGATCCCAGTGTAACAGTCCTCATCCTAGAAATCCCGCCCCCAACACAGATATTTTTTTTTTTTTCCAGAGTAAAGGCCATCCATTAGAAATGGCAAGAAGATGCAGAAAAAGGCAAAAAAGAAATGTGGAACATTCACTCACCAATTAAACTATCAATCTATTCTTTATTTTTCATTCATAGGTGAAGCTGTCACTTTATTTTTCATAGAGACAAACTACAGTTGTTGTGGCATAAAACTATATTCGGACTACAAAGCCAAAAGGAGAATGACAGACAAAAGCTAACAATCAATGCTTGATAACAATGAATAAGAAAGAGCCAGGCCTCCATATTTAGCAAGCAATCTAAAAGTAAGCTGACCCAAGCTGAGCAAGCAATACTATTCCTTGTCTGGCTATATTCTGTCCCTTGCAATGCTCGTAACAGTGGGTTAATAATCCTTCCAGCAGCCCTTTTTCTCACATTTCCTTGGTGTTCTTCAGTCAGGTCAACAGCAAAAATAGGTAGAGGAGCTGCCGGAGTTGGGGAGTAGTGGAGAGACTTGTGGTGCAGATGATTTGTGAGAATTATCATCTACAACCTTTTCCTCATCACGAGCTGGTGATCCCCCCACTTCACATCAAGGACTTGAGTGATCTAGCCTTATCATTAACTCTAATAAGCTAGAATAGACAAAGATGATATATTGCAGTCGTCTGATGACTTTGGTTCCATTAATCCTCATCAGGTTGGCAAACAGGAGAAAGCACACGTTCCAAACCAACAGCAGGGACAATTTAATTTCCTGGGCATCTATATCCAGAACCTTCTCCTCATCAGGGACTGCTGAATTTATCCATCCAGAAATGCCCGAAGGAAATTGAGAAAAAGAACAGAAATTGCCAAGCAAATTCCTTCCCTTGACGTTAGCCAAGGCCTTTTGCTTGATCTGAATCAAAACTAGCCTTTTGTGAAGACCTTTCCACATTGGCAAACCACAGAGTCTATGGAAGTATTCCACGTAATGCCGCAGAAGCCTACACTTGAGCCCGTTGTAAAGAGAGTCCTCGTGAAGGATTAGCCATAGCTGTAGGTTGTATGGTTACCTTCTCCAGTAGAGTTGCAATTTTGGAACCCAAGAATCTCCATTGACGACAGTCCATAATAAATACATCATAAAGGGCTTGGACGTGCAGATCGTCGATATTAAGTCGATTGCATCTACGATCATGGCCAAGAGGCAACGACCTGTATACATACATCTCTTCTGCTCTGTGACCAGCATAAGATTTCAACTGTAGGTGAAATCTTTCATATGCATTTCCATTGCACTGAATCATTGAGCGAATCTGAACCATGGTGGCATCAGATTCTAGAAACAATTGGACTTTCTCGTCCACATTAAGTAAATCATAAACGCAAGCAAGGAGCGACAGGAGAGTCACCGGAATTGGGGGATCCTCAGAGTCGAAAGGACCTCGTTGTCCGAGTACTGGAGTCGGCCAATCAAGTGCCAACATGGGTTTGTACCGAAGCAGCTGGAGAGGATGGGTGATAAGGGGAAGGGGTCGCCGTCGCCGTCGTCGTCGTCGGCGTCGAAGGAAGATGAGATCGTCGTCCCCGAAGGCCATGGATTCGCCGTAGGTTACCGCCTCTCTCTCTCTCCCTCCCTCTCCCTCTCGGGTACGATAACACAACCCTTGACCTGCATCAGGGCGAACATATATAGGAAACTTTTCCAATGCGTTATCGCATCGGGAATTCAGGAAACTTTTTTAACTTGTACTTACACCCATAAGTTTTCATAAATTTACTTCTTAGCCTCCTGACAATAATTAAAATAACTAATCAAGGTTTTACGCATAACATAACTAAAATGAAATTAATCAAAATGTAGTAACAGAAAATAGAACATTTAAAAATAAACTCCAATTTATTACATTCCCACGTATCATATTCAAACAAATAAAAAAACTGAACATTACAATAACAAAAATTCCAAATTATGAAAACATAATTAAAAAATTATCTTCTAATTGACTATCTTCTTCCTTGTCTTTGAATTATTTGGATTAACTCACATATTTGAATATACTAATGAAACACTTAGTAACACTCCCTAGTGATTTTCGTGGATAACATGATTAAGCATATTAATATCACAAACTTTCTATACCTTTACGACAAAACAAGGTAATAACCATCATTTATTCTTTATCAATTTAACCTACATCATTTGGTGTGATGTTTATTGTTTATAACGAAAAATTTTCCATTTTGTTTCTATTCTTACCACAAATACATACATATATATATGATCATTGATTAATTTATTGTCAATTTTCATCCCAACCTTCAATCTCTTTAATCAAAATTGGTCCTTGATTGATTTTGACTCTCAATTTAAAAGCTTGTAAATGATAAGGGAGTGTAATGCTTGATTTGGATAATTTAAAATGTGTTATTCAAAGAAAACTCTTCTTCGTCAACTCACCTATCTTTCAAACCATAACTAAACTACTATATACTTGAAACCACCCAAGCAGTTTTGGTGGTTTAGGTGATTTCAACTATAACAATTAGCAACAACTAATAAAAGAAAATAGAAAATATACCAACAATAATGATGTTTAGTTTGAGTCATTTGCAATATATAGGCCTGTTTAGTTATCTATATAGTGTAATGTTGATACAGTGCTAACAGTCATCCTAGAAACCCTGCCCAACACAGTTTCTTTTTTTTTTTTTCTGAAGTAAAGGCCATCCATTAGAAATGGCAAGACGATGTAGAATAAGGCAAAACAGAAATGTGGAACATTCACACACCAATAAAACTATCAATCTATCCTTTATTTTTCATTCATGGGTGAAGCTGTCACTTTATTTTTCATTGAGACAAACTACAGTGTAATATAGTGTAACTATAAATAGAAATCCAATCAATTTTCATGAGAATAATAACACATAAGAAGTAAAGATACATACATGATGAGTAGAAAAGGTACTAAGACATTATCCTCTACTTAACACATAATATTCATGTACAAGTATACTCTATGTATTCATAAACATTGAATGTAGTTATAATTAGAATTGTCAATATATCACCTGACCTGACGATTCAAATTGAACTCGACACAGAATTAGCGGATTTGGATCGACCTTTAATAAGTTTGGTTCGTAATTGGGTCCACTTAATAAGAGTTTATTAGGTTCAATTTGATAGCAGAACAAATCAAAAAAATCTAGAATTGATTTGATAACAAAATAGGTTTAAGTGGGTCAAGATAAAACTAAAAACTGAATTGGTTAATGGATAAATATCTATTTTCCAAAATACCCCTCAAGCATTTAACATCCTAAATTCCTAATTCAACTTTTAAGGGTATTTTTTAGATAAAAAAATTGAAACCCTAGGGTTAGAAACATCTAGCCACTTTTCCATTCTTTCATTTTCTCTAGCCAACCATCTCCATGCTCTTAATCTCAACTCTGAAAAGGTTAATGAGTCAACCTGATCGATATATATTAATTTGAATAGATACTTAATAAGTTAACCTATTTATCTATTTAGTTAGCATAAGCAGGCAGATTAGGCTAAGGATTTTTGATCCAATAAGCTATTAGATCAAGTTAAGGTTGAGGCTTAACAAATTGCAACCCAATAGAGACCCAACTTGAACCCGACCTGTTTCCCTGTTTTGATATCATTGCTTATAATGACAACTATTGGGATACATAAAAGAATATTAGCAACTAACAAATAAAAAACATAAAGAAAATATATTAAAAGCAATAAATAATAATAATAAACTATTTTTTCTTAGAAGAAAACAATTATTTGGACTTAATTCTTCTCCACATTAAATGAATCATTTTTCTATAAGGTAAGATTAATCTATTTCCAACTAGTTTCTTGCTAATGCAACCACACAAACGAATGAAAATCCCAGCCTATTTGATTCCAACTCAACTGGTTCCTTCCAGGTTTTAGGCCATTCGGTTTGATTCTGATGAAACCAAATGCCATCTTACAGATTTTCAATCACAAATGGGCTAGGTGGATGTAAATTATGAGTTAGAGGACCAGTTACATGACTTTCACACTCAAAGCTGTACCTTGCTTGGGTCAAATTTCAAACTAAATAGGCACAGAACACAGTTTCAGGCTCACCTCCCATTGAAGGAAAATACATCTTGGTTTCCTGATCACTATCAATGTTATATGGCACCGTATAAAGCAATCATGTCAGGCGGCCTGCTTCTTGTCTAGGATTTTAAATTAATCTCCAAGTACAAAAGTTTAAGGAAAATTGGATACCCAGCAATTTCAATGTCCTTGTGAGCTACAAATAAAGGTCTTAAAAGTCTCACCTCAGCAGTCACACACCTATTTCAGATGCTATAGCTAAAAGGATGTAACCTGATTTGACAAAAACCAAAAGCTTACACATAATGTACATTCTGCTTCAAAACTTCGATGGTGAAAATTGTGCTACATAGGGCTTGCTGGCTCTCGGATATTAAGGAAAGAAACTGCATGGATACCACTCATAACATTGTTGCATCTCATGTTTGTTAGCCAAACAATTGATATTTAGGTAACCACACATAAATTTCATCAATGGTAAGTAAACATATCTCAAACTTCCACGAAAAAACAAGAGTAAAGTTTCTAGCAGAGGTCTCAACGTATCTTGTTCAACATTCAAAAGCAACAATAACTGAAGTTAAATCAAGTAACATAAGAAATGAAAATTTTAGGATACATAAGGAGCCACGCCTCACAGGTCGATGTACCCGTGGAAGAATCAGGTTGTCTAAGTCTAGCACTTGACATTAAACCTGCAGCAGGAATGATGCAAACAGCTTGAGGCCCGGCATGGTAAAGGGGACAATCTTCCTCATAATATCCTCATTAATATAGACAAAACATAAGAGACGTGCGGTTTAGTTAAAAATGTTAAATGGGCAGAAATACAAACAATTAAAAAGAACTGACTTCAGAAAGAAACACATTGTTGCCTAATCATTTATTAGCATATTGTTATAATATGTATTCACATATAGAAGGGCACTGTTTTAAATGCATGAGACTACACTTGTAGGCCCACAAGCTATTAAAAAAAAAGGGGGGGGGGGGCTAAATAATAAAAAAAATTGCCTTCTCTTTCTCAGGTGTTACGAGGAAACTTTACTCTTTTGACTAACTGTAGCAGCACATTATTCCATTCTATCCTCACCAGATAAGAAAAGAGATTTATTAGTAAGTGACTCTACACACAACATCTGTTTTGCTGCGGACTGGCAAGTTTAAATATGGCCATTCATAACATGGTAAATACTTTATAGATTAATGACATGCAAAGTGTCACGACCCAAAATCCGGGGCCGTGACCGGCACTATTCCCCCTAGAAGTCACAAACTCTAGCAAGGAATAGTAAGCCTTCTATTACACAATCCTTCAAACATTTAACAATCTCATAAGCATTACAAAATAAATGCATTTCCATTAACTGATATTAAAATGCCCACCGGGCTATAAATCCATTACATGCTTACAATATTCAAAATTTCTCACATTACATACGAAAGGAATATTAACTTCCCTATACTCAACCCGTGAGAAGGAATGCATGTGCTGTAGCCGGAGCGTGTCTAGAGTAAATAAAGTAGAATCGTTACCACGACTTCTACTGTCAAAATGATGTCAACCTACAAAATCTGAAGTATTGAGGGGTAAGCCTGACACTGGCTTAGTGAGGAGTAAAGAGCATTATAATGGGGGAAAAGTAGAATCAATGCATCCCAAAAATGATCATCATAACATGTTATGCCAATAGTACTTACAACAATATAAGAGATGGCAAATAAACATACACATATATGAGTTAACCATCTAGAACCAAAGTTCACATATTCCATTCTCTTGGGGCGGAACGACTCTCACCCACAAGATTTGCTTTGGCGGAACCACTCTCGCCTACAAAGCATCATGGCGGAACCACTCTCGCCAAGTAAGGGTGGACCCACTCTCACCCTAATACATATACGTATACGTGGTGCACCGACGGCTAACATTTACTGTAGTTAGCATACAGGGTTCTAGTGGTTACTTCATTTAACACATTTTTCATACCATCATTTAATATTATCAAATGCCATATACAATGTATCACAAATGTCAATATGCGCTCAACAACCAATATGGATTCTACCTTCCCATATGCAATTCAAGAATGAAATCATGCATAATATATAGATTAATGAAAGAAATGAATGCAACAATTACCACCATAATACAATTCACCCACTCACAGTATTATAGAAGATGCAGGATCCCATCAAACGCCTCTTAGCTAGGGCGCGTCAAAATCACCTAACAAAATTATCAAATTATATAAGATTTAATTAAATACAAAATTTAAATCCCCTAGGATTTGGACCGACCCAAATCCAACGGCCCAACACCCCAAAATAAAACAACCTAGGCCAGCCACATTGCCAACGGCCACCACTGGCCGAAAATCTCGACGATCAAAACCTACCATTAGCAATGCCTAACAATAGAGGTCAATATATACAAAAATGAGCCAGATCTAACGGCTGGATTTCCGTAGATCTGGTTTTTAACATTCTGGCCAGATTTAAAAATAAGCTATTCGGCATCGCCAATCACATTTTTCGGCGATCCGAGACCACCAGTCAACTCTCTTACCCTTATGGACCAACATAACCAAAAATCATCAAGATCTAACGGTTAGATCTCTGTAGATCTAACTTTTAATTTTCGGCCAGATTACAAAACATGCTATTTCCGCCGCCGGCCAACGTTTTCCGACGATCCGAGGCAGCCATTCAACATCCCTAACCCCATTTACTAACATATCCAAAATTTAGCAAGATCTAACGGCTAGATCTTTGTAGATCTAAGTTCAAACTTTCGGCCAACACACTCAAATACATATACATACACCTCTCACGAATTTATGCTTAAAAGTAAGGCTAAAGAAAATAAAAAGCTTACCTTGTTGTAGATCGGGGTCGATTTCATGGTGAAAGTGTGGTTGGATTCAAGATCCAACGGCTAGATTTTGTAAAATCACTTGAAGGAGAAAATGAGAGAGAGAGAGAGAGAGAAAGAGAGAGAGAGAGTTGCTGGGTGGGAAGAATAGAAGAGAAGGGGGGCCTAATTTGGGAGCCCTAAGGCCTTATATATGGCCATTTGGGCTGGGTCTTCAAGTCTTGGGCCTTCTCCATACAAGGCCCAAAAGTTGGGCTTTACAATCTCACCTCCTTATAGAAAATTCGTCCTCGAATTTTTTTTTTTATTCTTATTTATTCCGCCTCTTTTCTTCTTTCTTCTTCTCCTCATTCTTCTTTCTTCCTTCTTATGCCTTCTTCTCCCTCGCTCATTCGGCCAGTCTGTAACCTGCAATCAGTCGCCTCCTGCGCACGTTCACCGTCGACCTCCGCCGTGTCGAGCCTTCGCTGATCAGATCTGTGATCCCCTTCTCTCCAGTTACCGCCGACAAACCTTAGATCTACCCTACTGCCTTGGAGAGCTGTTGCCATTAACCTAGCCATTGCCACATCTCAGATCGGCGTCACCACCGACTGCCGTCACCAGATCGGACCGTTGCGGCCCAGATCTGACCCTCCATCAATCGTCGTTCATCAGATCGGGTCGTCGTCGTCGCTACCTGGCCTCCTGCCTACCCCGACGCTTGTCAGCCCCATCATCGATTGCTCCCAGCCATTGAGCTTGCGGATTCACTCCATCGCGACCGCCTACAGTCCGCGCACAGCTCGCACAACTCGCTCCCAAATCCAGCCATACCACCGCCTGCGCCTGCTCCTTTGCGCAACCATCTGTTGTCGTCGGGCCTCCCCGGTTGCCATCGCGACCAACGTCACCTCTGCCAGGCCATCGACCCTGCTTCTCTCATTAGATCAGGCCCTTCATCGGCCATCACCTGATCGAGTCGCCACCGTCATTGCTGCCATTAGATCTGAAACCAGATCTGGATTAACCTGACCCGACTAGATTTGATCGGATTCAATACAACTAGATCCGATCCGACCTGACCTATATTCTGATCCAATCCGACCCGACTAGATTTGATCTGACCCGGCCTATATTCCGATCCGATCCGACCCGACTGGATCTAATCTAACCCAGCCTTTATTCCGATCCGATCCGACCCATTTAGTTCTTAGATCCATCATGCCAAGACTCAGGCCAAGACGTCGATCTCCATGCGGTGCCTGTATAGTCTTGCATGCCCAATGTACCTCATTGTGCTTCTTTGCCCCTTTCTTTAGCCACGAGGAAGGAGTTACTGATTTTTCTGCCATCCACAGAGTTTTTGGTGCCATGAATGCATCCATCCTCCTGGCCCGGGTTCCGACAAGGGACCGGTCTGAGGCAGCCATTACCCTTACTATTGAAGCCTTAGCTCGACTTCAAGATCCTGCTTATGGTTGTGTGTCATACATTCTTGCCCTTCAACAACAGGTTAGTGATCTGCTAACTTATCGAGCTCTATTGCAGCAATTTGTAAACTATTATGCACATCCTCAGCCTATTCCAGATTGGCCTCACCCACAACCAAATCCCAATCAATTTCCAGAAAATACCTCACTCCCTAGTTTCCCAGAGGCTAGTTATTTACCCTACCATACCGATGCTAGCAGTAGCCAGGGCCCACATCGAGACGACATCGATGAGCTTGGACCCGTCGTGTTCGGCAATCATCGTCGGCACTGAGCATTGACAACATTTCAAGCTATCGATTTCTTTGGTTTGACTATTTTTTTTTTCTTTGGTTTATCTCTTGTAAACGTATTGAACCTATGGAATGAATATTGTGCTTGGATACTATAATGTCTCATTCCCTTGTCTTTACCCTTAATCGCATATCAATCATAAAATATCTCTGGCTCTTGCAGCTGTTTAATAATTTAGCAAATCGAGGAAAAATGTTGATTCTTAATTATCACTTGATAATTTACGTCCTCAGTCAAGTCACACATAACTAAGCATCAATAACTTTGAGTTATTAATGGCAATTCAAACTTTTTATTTAGAAATAATTCCATTAAATCCTCCGATAATACATTATGGTATTTCTCTTACTGTCTTCATTCTTTCACGGCTTCAATCTTCGTAGGGTCAACCATGATGCCCTCCTTAGACACCACGTGGCCCAAAAACGCCACACTATCCAACTAGAACTCACATTTCGAGAACTTAGCATATAGCTTGTGTTTTTTTTTTTTTTTTTTTTTTTTTTTTTTTTTTTTTGCCATGTTTGAAGCACTACCCTAAGGTGTTGCTCATGCTCCTCTTGGCTCGTCAAGTAAATCAATATGTCATCGATAAATACAATGACAAAATGATCAAGGTGCGGTCTAAATACTTTATTCATGAGGCTCGTAAATGTCGTCGGGGCATTCGTAAAGCCAAAGGACATTACTAAAAATTCATAGTGACCGTATCGAGTCCTAAACGCAGCCTTAGGGATGTCATCACCCCTAATACGAAGCTAGTGATAACCCGATCTAAGGTCGATCTTGGAAAAACATTAGGCACCTTGCAACTGGTCAAATAGGTCATTTATACAAGGTAATGGATATTTGTTTCGGATAGTGGCCTTGTTCAATTGCCTATAGTCAAAACAAAGCATCATGGTTCCATCATTCTTCTTCACAAAGAGCACAGGTGCTCCCCATGGCGAAGTACTTGGGCGAATAAAGCCCTTGTCTAAAAGGTCTTGGATTTGTATCTTAAGTTCCTTTAGCTCGGCTGGAGCTATATGATACGGAGGTATTAAAATTGGTCAAGTCTCATGAGATAAATCCATACATAACTCTATATCATGTTCCGAATGTGGTCCCGACAAATTTTCGGGAAAACATTTGAATACTCCCTCATTACAGACACATGCCTTGACTCACCCTCTGCCTCGAGAGTCTCTTGTACCACGGTTAGGAACGCCTAACACCCCTCATTCATCAATTGTCTCATCACTAAATCAGACATAATGTTCTCAATTCAACTTGGTCACTGTTTTGTCATTTCCTTGAGTGGTACCGTTTGATCAATTTTTTTTTTTTTTTAATTATACCAGCCCTATAACCAATGTAGACTGTGAAACGTAATAATTTGTTACTTACTTAAAAAAAACTAAAATATTTATTATTATTATTAATTTATTATTTAAAATTTAAAATTTAAAATATAATAATATTTAGCTACACCACTACTTGTGGTTTTGGAGTTAACACACCTCATTCACTTCACTTTGTGGTTTTTGAAACCAGCATTTACTACTTCCCATTCACTTGTCAATATTGTAACATTAGTATCACATGCCATCTCACCATTCTTATACCTATCTTTATATTTGCATTTATAGTTAGGGTAAATTTCACTTAAACCCACTGAATTTGAATTATTTATTTATATGGACATTTCTTAAAAGTTAAAATGAAAATTTCAAGCTTCAAAAACCTCCAAAAATATTTTCAAATAACATGAAACCTTCTTATAAATAACACAAAACTTAGGTGCATTTTGCCTTACCCTAATTATGAATAAATCATTAGGCCTATCTTACAGCTGCGGACTCAGGAACTTCTACCCCAAGTTATTTGCCACATGACATCCCATTTTTTTTTTTTTTAATATGCTGTTATAGCAACATAATTATATTTGATATTTGCAAGACCAACAAAACCACTGCCCTTCATCACTAACACTAGACATTAATCAATTAGTTGGGATACCAAGGAAAATTAAGCCAACCATTAATAGTACTGCTCATAGCAAAATGATAATATCCAACATACATACTTGTGTGTATATATATATATTTGTCTAAGATCCGGTCAAAAACCAGTTAGTGCCTTTAGACGGCAGAGAACCAGACGACTTAGTGACCGACCCAAACTTGGACCGAAATTCGAACACTCCTAACTAACACAGTACCTCAGAGCCAAAACAAATTTCTCCCAACTCAAAACCTATATTCAAGCACATCTCTACAATCTCAATTCTGTGACTCATTGCACCTCACTTAGTGCCAATGTTCCTGGCTCAGGATCTAGGTTTCAACATTACTATGAAGCCTCAAATTTTTTTTTTTAATCACTATCTCTCATAGAACTTCGTGTCCTAGGAGGCATGATTCTACTGTATGCAACATTCAAATTGTCTTACCATTCAGAAACAAATAATATGCCAAATAAAATAGAACTTCACATACACAAATCAAATATGCACAAGGGACCTAGAGTCCTTGGCAGAGCAAGGTTATGAATATGTCGCGACTCATATTCATACCTATCCTGCCAAAAACGTGCTCCGAACTATAGTGTATGCAGTACAATGCATGTGAAAGTGTTTAACCCCTTATTCATACACCCAAGTGTCATTTCATTTTCGTTTTATTTCCCAAGTTCTAAAGCCTAAGCTCTGATACCAACTTTGTCACGACCCAAAATCCGGGGCCGTGACCGGCACTATTCCCCCTAGAAGTCACAAACTCTAGCAAGGAATAGTAAGCCTTCTATTACACAATCCTTCAAACATTTAACAATCTCATAAGCATTACAAAATAAATGCATTTCCATTAACTGATATTAAAATGCCCACCGGGCTATAAATCCATTACATGCTTACAATATTCAAAATTTCTCACATTACATACGAAAGGAATATTAACTTCCCTATACTCAACCCGTGAGAAGGAATGCATGTGCTGTAGCCGGAGCGTGTCTAGAGTAAATAAAGTAGAATCGTTACCACGACTTCTACTGTCAAAATGATGTCAACCTACAAAATCTGAAGTATTGAGGGGTAAGCCTGACACTGGCTTAGTGAGGAGTAAAGAGCATTATAATGGGGGAAAAGTAGAATCAATGCATCCCAAAAATGATCATCATAACATGTTATGCCAATAGTACTTACAACAATATAAGAGATGGCAAATAAACATACACATATATGAGTTAACCATCTAGAACCAAAGTTCACATATTCCATTCTCTTGGGGCGGAACGACTCTCACCCACAAGATTTGCTTTGGCGGAACCACTCTCGCCTACAAAGCATCATGGCGGAACCACTCTCGCCAAGTAAGGGTGGACCCACTCTCACCCTAATACATATACGTATACGTGGTGCACCGACGGCTAACATTTACTGTAGTTAGCATACAGGGTTCTAGTGGTTACTTCATTTAACACATTTTTCATACCATCATTTAATATTATCAAATGCCATATACAATGTATCACAAATGTCAATATGCGCTCAACAACCAATATGGATTCTACCTTCCCATATGCAATTCAAGAATGAAATCATGCATAATATATAGATTAATGAAAGAAATGAATGCAACAATTACCACCATAATACAATTCACCCACTCACAGTATTATAGAAGATGCAGGATCCCATCAAACGCCTCTTAGCTAGGGCGCGTCAAAATCACCTAACAAAATTATCAAATTATATAAGATTTAATTAAATACAAAATTTAAATCCCCTAGGATTTGGACCGACCCAAATCCAACGGCCCAACACCCCAAAATAAAACAACCTAGGCCAGCCACATTGCCAACGGCCACCACTGGCCGAAAATCTCGACGATCAAAACCTACCATTAGCAATGCCTAACAATAGAGGTCAATATATACAAAAATGAGCCAGATCTAACGGCTGGATTTCCGTAGATCTGGTTTTTAACATTCTGGCCAGATTTAAAAATAAGCTATTCGGCATCGCCAATCACATTTTTCGGCGATCCGAGACCACCAGTCAACTCTCTTACCCTTATGGACCAACATAACCAAAAATCATCAAGATCTAACGGTTAGATCTCTGTAGATCTAACTTTTAATTTTCGGCCAGATTACAAAACATGCTATTTCCGCCGCCGGCCAACGTTTTCCGACGATCCGAGGCAGCCATTCAACATCCCTAACCCCATTTACTAACATATCCAAAATTTAGCAAGATCTAACGGCTAGATCTTTGTAGATCTAAGTTCAAACTTTCGGCCAACACACTCAAATACATATACATACACCTCTCACGAATTTATGCTTAAAAGTAAGGCTAAAGAAAATAAAAAGCTTACCTTGTTGTAGATCGGGGTCGATTTCATGGTGAAAGTGTGGTTGGATTCAAGATCCAACGGCTAGATTTTGTAAAATCACTTGAAGGAGAAAATGAGAGAGAGAGAGAGAGAGAAAGAGAGAGAGAGAGTTGCTGGGTGGGAAGAATAGAAGAGAAGGGGGGCCTAATTTGGGAGCCCTAAGACCTTATATATGGCCATTTGGGCTGGGTCTTCAAGTCTTGGGCCTTCTCCATACAAGGCCCAAAAGTTGGGCTTTACACAAAGCATAACTTAATTAGTTTCAAAATGTTTGGAAAAGGAATGTCCTGTTTCTTCCCAAACACTTACTGATTCTCACCTTCCCTTGGTAATAAACCCTAGATTCAAAACAAAATCCCAAAATTTCATGCTTTGTGTTAATTTTGGCAGAAAAGGTGCATTAAATTGTCTTCCTAGCTAAAACCCTTACCTCCTGAAAAATCATATTAGCTCAAACTTTACTGTCTAGATATCCTCTTTGTGTCATCATTCATCAGTGCAAATATGAATGACCGTAACTTCTCCGCTTTACAATCTCTAGTAAACATCTTTTTGTGTCAGTAGGACTCAACTATAAGTTGTTCTGAAATGATTTAGGGCGTTCTAGGTTCTGGAAAGATCAAGGGTATTCTAGGTTCCCTGGACAATACTGGAGTCTTCTAATTATTCTAGATTATTCTTGGGTATTGAATGCTCTAAATTATTCTTAGGTTAGGTCTTGAGTAAGCCCACTCACAAATTTGCCAACACAGGAAGGAACTTCTGATACTATAGGGAAACAGTTCCAAGAGAAGAAGAAATCTCTTCACGTCACTTTTATAAAACCCCCCAGTAGAGTTCTTGATCCACCAAAGCAAATCAAGCAACGAAAATCCAAATAATGATCCCAAAAAATTCAAACCACAACAATAAAAACCCAGCTGCTTGGAATTGAACAGTCGGCAAGATTACAACTCCCAACAAAAACGACATTAACTTAAATATACCAAACCCAGGCAAACAGATTCCCGCTTAAAGCAAGCCAACCTGTGGAAACAAGCAGCAAAAAGAAGACCAACATGGATACTAATATACACTCCAACCCGAACAAAGCGACAGAAACCGGCATGTCTTTGTTCCTGATTAAGATGGTAACCTTTGAAGAAACCACAACCAAGTATATGAAAAGGGAATGCCATCAAAGAAAATCAAAAGCCAGAAAACACTGATTAAGCATCCAACTAGCACAAATGAAACCCAAAGCCAAGGCACAGAGAACACAATTTACAATACAGTAGAAATAACAAGGGACTTCAGCAAGAAGACCTTCCCAATAGAGATCCATAAACACAAGTTAAATCCGATACCGATGATAGGACAGAGCGAATAAACCATCCAGACCAAAGGAGAGAATACAGCTGCCTAAGACAACCCCTGCACATGAGACGATAAATAGGCCAAAATAGACTCCCTCTACCCATCAGCTACTACGGAGATTACTTCAAAATTGACCTATTGCAGACCCCAGCCCTCTAGAAATCCTGCCTCTAGAACATCAGGACTCAACATGCCACATGAACCAACACCTAAACCTTTATCCAGAAGGTTTTTTCTGTTGATTTTTCTGTTGATAGCTATCGGTTTGCAGCACCAACGCTGCAGATGGTAAGTGTATTAAACAGAAAAAAAAAAAAAAAAGAAAAAGTAAAAACCAACCAATATAATAGTAAATGCCAATCAATAAGTTCAAAAATGAAAAACATCAGAATAATATAATATTTGAAACACAAGAAACTAAATATCCGATTTGCTGAGAGAAGTGTTTTACATACATGAAACCAAATTCGTAGGCCCACCAGCTAAATAATCAATAATTGTCTTCTCTATCTTAAGTGTTATAAGTAAACTCAATCCTGTTTACTACATAAAGTTTTGCTGCAGATTAGCGAGTTCAAAAATAACTAACTCGTGAAATAGTAAATACTAAGTTGACAAATGACTTCCAAAGTATAACCTATTATTTTCAACATATTTGGCATAAGAATGTTTTACATTTCTTTCTGAATTTTTATTGATTCTAACCATTCCTCTGTAACCAAACCTAGATCCAAAACATAATCACAAAAATTCATTTTCTATGTTAATTTTGGTTAAAAAAAAAAATATGCATTAAATTGTCTTCCTAGCTAAAACACTACTATCCTAGAGGTGCCATAATTAACTCAAATTTTGCTGTCCTAGTACCCTCAGTGTGTTGTCAATGTGCAAATAATACGGGTCACCTGTGGCAAAATGACCACTTCTCCACCTTGAAATTCCTAGTACACATCTGTTTGTATCGGTAGGACCCAACTAATCAGAGTCTGTATGAAAACTACAAAAAATCAAAATATGAACATAAATACAACCTTGGAATTTGCTATAATTCCAACTAATTGCTGGTATACATTGACATCTTTGCTAGCCTACCAATATTGAAGTCTAATATCATATTAAAAATGCTTACCAAACATCCATTTATGTCAACTTTTATTTATTTTCCCATTTAGTGTCTTGCTTCTCAATACACTTACTTCACACCAAAAACTTTCACTAACTCAAAGTAAGGGAAACTGCTCTATATTTCCAAGCAGTACAGTAACGCAAGCAGCACTCATCTCATGACAAATTCATAAATCCTAGCAAAACCTGAGTGAGAAGGATTGGATAATACAACAATGGATAAAGGTCAATGGTAAAATCTTCCAACGCCACGCAATGTTCCTGTTGGGCTTTCCAATAGTGATAAAAGCTGATTCAAGACAAGAAATGTTACTGTAGCCACCTTGCACCGCCAAGCCATATATATCACTTCGATATGGTAACTCATGTATCAGTTTCGGTAAAATATGTACCAATACAATACAATACTTTGCATTTTAGTTTTATATCTGCAAAGTTATCCCGTAACGTGATCCACTTGACAAGAAATGACATACAACAACAGCAAAGTCAGAACTCATATGCTGCATATATAAGGCATTACCTCTTAAAAGTTTTGGTGGTTTAGGTGATTTCAACTATAACAATTAGCAACAACTAATAAAAAAAAGTAGAAAACATACCACCAATAATGATGTTTAGTTTGAGTCATTTGCAACATATATGCCTGTTTAGTTATCTATATAGTGTTATGTTGATACAGTGCTCTATCCCAGTGTAACAGTCATCCTAGAAACCCTGCCCCCAACACACAGATTCTTTTTTCTTTTTTTTTTTTTTTCTGGGGAGTAAAGGCCATCCATTAGAAATGGCAAGAAGATGCAGAATAAGGCAAAACAGAAATGTGGAACATTTACACACCAATTAAACTATCAATCTATTCTTTATTTTTCATTCATAGGTGAAGCTGTCACTTTATTTTTCATAGAGACAAACAACAGTTGTCGTGGCATAAAACTATATCCGGACTACAAAGTGAAAAACAGAATGACAGACAAAAGCTAACAATCAATGCTTGATAGCAATGAATAAGAAAGTGCCAGGCCTCCATATTTAGCAAGCAGCTGACCCAAGCTGAGCAAGCAATGCTATTCCTCGTCTGGCTATATTCTGTCCCTTGCAATGCTTGTAACAGTGGGTTAATAATCCTTCCAGCAGGCAATCTTCTCACATTTCCTTGGTGTTCTTCAGTCAGGTCAACAGCAAAAATAGGTATAGGAGCTGCCGGAGTTGGGGAGTAGTGGAGGGACTTGTAGTGCAGATGATTTAGGAGAATTACCATCTAGAACCTTTTCCTCATCACAAGCTGGTGATCCCCTCCCCATTTCACATCAAGGACTTGAGTGATCTAGCCTTATCGTTAACTTTAACAGACTAGAACAGCCTTATGCCCCACTTCAAATCACGAATCTGAACCGTAGTGGCATCAGATTCTAGAAACAATTGGACATTCTCGTCCACATTAAGTAAATCATAAACGCAAGCAAGGAGCGATAGGAGAGTCACCGGAATTGAGGGATCCTCAGAGTCGGAGGGGCCTCGTTGTCCGAGTACTGGAGTCGGCCGATCAAGTGCCAACAAGAGTTTGTACCAAAGCAGCCGGAGATGATGGATGATAAGGGGAAGGGGTCGCCGTCGTCGAAGGAAGATGAGATCGTCGTCCTCGAAGGCCATGGATTCGCCGGAGGTTACGTTCTCTCTCTCTCTCTCTCTCTCTCTCCTGCTCTCCCTCTCGGGTACGATAACACAACCCTCGATGCGCTCACGGCACGATTTGAACTTATATTTATTTCCTTTCAGAATGAAAGCCAATAACCTGCGTTAGGGCAAACATATATTTAGGGTTTATTATCTAACCAGTATAATCTTATGATCCCCTGTTTTTTGTTTTGTTTTTTTTTTTAACTTCTACCTACACTCATAAATTTTCATAAACTTCCTTTTTATCCCTTATTAATAATTAAAATAACTAATTAAATTTTTATATAAAAGAGGACTAGAATGAACCTAATCAAGATATAGTAACAAAAAATAGAATATTTAATTTAAAAATAAACTTCAATTTATTACATTCCCATAACATATTTGAACAAAATAAGAAAACTAAATATTACAACAACAAAAATATTCTAAAGTATGAAAACATAATTAGAAAAATTGTCTTCTAATTGACTATTGTTATGGGTATTTTCCGCCCTACTCTATAAGGGTATTGGGCCGGTCCAACTGTCAAAGGAGCTGATAGGCTTCAAACTGAGACCCTCAAAGCGAGCTCACGCATGGCCGAAACTCGGCCTGGAATAATGTAATCTGGACGAGCTCCCGGCGACCTCGCTGGTTACCGGCTCAGCCAACCAGCTCGCATGATGAAAGGGCCAAAGTCTTGACGAGTTAACAGGCCAGGGGCCGCCCCCAGCCATGTGGTCCAGGCCCATTTCTCTTAGCCTATTTCGCCGTTAATGACTAGTTTCGTCCACATTAATGAAGGTTCCATCGGTACCTTCCTGCCGCATGGTCATCCTTCGCCGGCACTAGGTATTCTGTCTCATCTCCTAGGACAGACATGCTACACCTAAGGAAGAACATCCCTCGATATATATGGGCCAGCTCTGGTAAGAAGGGGTAAGACACTTTTTCCAATTAACACATTTTTCTCTCTTTACTCTCCACAAACTCGCTTATTAACTTAAGCTTCGGAGTACCTTGCAGGGACGGAGACGAGGGTCAGGAGATCAAAAATCAGACATCACGTATACATTCTTTGGATCCATTGCGCCAGGCGGGCCAAAGAATCATAGTCGACCAATTCCGAATGTCGACAACTATCTTCTCCCTTTTCTTTGAATTATTTGTATTAATTCACATATTTAAATATGCTAATAAAATATTTAAATAACACTCTCTAGCAATTTTCGTGCGTAGTATAGTTAAGCATATTAGTATGACAAGACAAGGTAGTAACCACTGTTTATTCTTTATCAGTTTTACCCACATCATTTGGTTTGTTGTTTATTATTTATAACGAAAAAACTTCTATTTTGTTTCTATTCTTGCCACAAATGCATACATATATACGATCATTGGTTAATTGCCAAATTTCATCCCAACCCTCAATCTTTGTAATCAAAATTGGTCCTTGATTGATTTTGAGTCTCGATTTAGAGACTCACAAAGGATAGGGGAGTGTAATGGTTGGCTTGGATGGTTTGAAATGTGATGCTCAAAGCAAACCCCCCCGGTTGTCAGCTCACCTATTTTTCAAACCATAACAAAACCACTATATACTTGGAATCACTCAAATTGTCGTTTAGTAGTTTGGGTGGTTTAGGTGATTTCAACTATAATAGTTAACAACAACTAATAAAAAAAGTAGGAAGCATAACAACAATAATGGTATTTTATTCTTTTAGTTGATAGCGAGGTAAAAAAGTTTATGAAAATTTGAATATTTCAAATCATTAAATAAAAAATTGTGACTAAATAAAAATTTAAGGAAAAATTTCACATACATCCCTTGAGGTTCGCCTAAATTGCATTAACCAACTTTGTGTTTTCAAATAACATTGACCTCCCTTGAGATTAGTTACTATGCAACGCATACCCATTGTCCTTGGTTTTCTTCAATTAGGTCAATAGAAAAAATAGGCAGAGGAGCTGTCAGAGTTGGGGAGTAGTGAAGGGACTTGTAATGCAAATGATTTATGAGAATTGTTATCCAGAACCTTTTCCTAATCATGAGTTGGTGATCCCCCCTACTTCATATCAAGGACTTAAGTGATCTAGCCTTATTGTTAACTTTAACAAACTAGAATAGCCTTATCCCCCCATTTCACATCACGAATCTGAACCATGGTGGCATCAGATTTTAGAAACAATTGGACTTTCTCGTCTACATTAGGTAAATCATAAACACAAGCAATGAGTGATAGGAGAGTCACCAGAATTGGGGAATCCTCAGAGTTGAAGGGACCTCATTGTCCGACTACTAGAGTCGGACGATCAAGGGCCAATAAGGGTTTGTACCAAAGCAGCTGGAGATGATGGATGCTAAGGGGAAGGGGTCGTTGTCGTTGTTGAAGGAAGATGATATTGTCGTCCTCAAAGGCCATGGATTCGTCAGAGGTTACCCCCCTCTCTCTCTTCCTCTCCTTCTTGGGTACGATAACACAACCCTTGACATGCTCACGACACGATTTGAACTTATTTTTATTTTATTTCAAAATGAAAGCCAATAACCTGCATTGGGTAAATTTAATATACATTCATTAAAAATGTAACTACTTACTCTGAACTTTGAATTGTTACTATTTACTCATTGAACTTCTTTCAATGTCAACCATCTATCACCCATTATATCATCATTTGATCTTACAAACGGAAAATGTCCACGTGACTAACGGAATCCGAAGTGGCTAACGAAAAATGTCCACATGATTAAAGAATTTAATATACACTCACTAAACTTTAAAAATGTAACTACTTACTTACTAAACTTTGGGAGCAAACCATGTGAGAAAACCAAAACCAAGAAACAGATAAAAATGCATGCTCAGATGGTTCAATTATGGAAGCAAACTAGAAGCATAAACTCAACCAAAAAATCACCATGAAAAGGCCTACTCAGGTGCCTCAATTTTGGAAGCAACGTAGATGCAAAAACTCAACTAAAACAACAGATAAAAACAGACTGCTCAAATGCATTAATTTTTGAAGCAAACCAGAAGTAAAAACTCAAACTAATCAATCAACATCCTTTAACCAATCAAGAAATGAAAAAACTAGAGATTTTTTTACCTCCATTAAGAACAATGAAATCCATAAAGATGTATTCAATAATGAGACCAAGAGCTCATAATTGATTACAAAAATCGTCTTCTATGCCAAAAATTAAGAGCTAAAAACTAATTACAAAAATCATCTTCTATGCCAAAAACCAACAATCTTTGAGTACCTATTTGTGGATTTCATGGTTCTTAATGGAGGTAAAAAAATTTACAGTTTTTTCATTTATTGATTGGTTAAAGGATGTTAATTGATTAGTTTGAGTTTTTGCTGCTGATTTGCTTCAAGAATTAATACATCTAAGCAATCTGTTTTTATCTGTTGTCTTGATTGAGTTTTTGCATATGCATTGCTTCTAGAATTGAGATACTTGAGCAGGCCTTTTCATGGTGATTTTTTGGTTGAGTTTATGCTTGTGGTTTGCTTCCAGAATTGAACCATCCGAGTAAGCCTTTTTATTTGTTTCTTAGTTTTGGTTTTTCCACGTGGTTTATTTTCAAAGTTTAGTGAGTAAATAGTTATATTTTTAAAATTTAGTAAGTATTTATTAAATTTACCCAACCTGCATTAGGGCAAATATATATAGGGTTTATTATCTAACTAGTATAATCCTATGATCCCTATTTTTTTGTAATGCGTTATCATTGGGATTTTAGAATTCTTTTTTTACTTATACTTATACTCAAATTTTCATAAATTGCCTTTTTACCCTCTTAATAATAATTATAATAACTAATTAGAATTTTACATAGAAGATGACTAGAATGAACCTAATCGAGATGTAATAACAAAAAATAGAACATTTTATTTAGAAATAAACTCCAATTTATTGCATTCCCACATATCAATTTCGAACAAATAAGAAAACTAAACATTACAACAACAAAAATATTCTAAAGCATGGAAACAAAATTAGAAAAATTGTCTTCTAATTGACTGTCTTCTTCCTTCCCTTTGAATTATTTGGATTAACTCATATGTTTTGAATATGCTGATGAAACAGTTAGTAATACTCTTTAGTAGTTTTTGTGCATAACATGGTTAAGCATATTAATATGACAAGACAATGTCCGTTTATTCTTTTTCAATTTAACCCACATCATTTGGTTTGTTGTTTAATATTTATAGCGAAAAAGCTTCCATTTTGATTCTATTCTTGCCACAAATACATACATACATAAATATGATCATTAGTTACTTTTTTGCCAACTTTCATCCCAACCTTTAATCTCTATAATCAAAATTTGTTCTTAATTGATTTTGAGTCTCAATTTAAAGGCTCATGGAGGATAAGGAAGTTTAATGGTTGGTTTGGATGGTTTTAAGTGTGTTGTTGAAATAAAACTCCCCATTGTCAGCTTGTTTATTTTTCAAGCCATAACTAAACCACTATATGTTTGAAACCACCCAAAGTATTAGTTAGCAATTTGGGTCGTTTAGGTGATTTTAACTATAACAGTTAGCAACAACTAATAGAAAAAGTAAGAAACATACCAACAATAATGATTTGTTATTCTTTTAGTTGTCAATAAGGTAAAGAAGTTGATGAAAATTTGATTATTTCAAAAGTTTTATTCCAAATCATTAAATAAAAAATTGTGAACTTGTTATTTTACTTAACAATCAAGTAAAATTCAAAGTTTTTTTACTAAATAAAAATTTAAGGATAAATTCCACTTACCTCCTTTCAGGTTTGCCTAAATTGCATTGACCAATTTTGTGTTTTCAAATAATACTGACCTCTCTTCAGATTAAGTCTTGTGTATTAATGCATACCCATTGTTGTTAATTACTGGTAGTTACTTTTGGAAAAATCCCCCAAATACCTTCCCCTCTCTATTTTTTTCTTGAATTACACAAAAAAAAAAGAAATTAAAAAAAAATTACACAATAGGATCATTTCCAACAATCATCAGTTGCTAACTATAACCGATAGGTTGTGTCAATGAGATTCTGTAACTGTTGGGGAGAGAGAGAGAGCTAGGATTTATCTTTGAATGTAGATCGTTTTAGGTTTGGATGAACTCATTGATTTAGGATCATAAAAAACCCAAAATGTACAGGCACTACGACGACCCCACCCTTGGAAACCCCAACTGAGGGATCGAAGGGAAAAGTGTCTGGAAGAAAGGTACCTGCTGAGTTATAGAAGGAAAAAACACCACAATCACCTTGACTTCGACATCAAGGATATATATATGCAAAATTAAACATCAAACATTGTCATATACAATGGGATAATACACCTATAACATCACAAAAGAAAGTAATGCATGGCCCACAAAATAAACATCCACTGACAGGCATTATGCCAAAATCCCCTTGGGACTTTCTAGTTTGAACAACTCTATACATGACTAGACATCGGACCCCACATTGCTAGGCTCTCCATCTTCCTTACACTTGCCTCTACCTGGAATGATGCAAGCACAAGTGAGCTACAAAGCCCAACAAGCACAATAAAATAACAAGTAACAAGAGTACCAAGAAGTGAATTATAGATAACAACGAGTAATCCCCACTCATGTATTTACAGAAGAGAGTAACCACATCATATGCACCATGATCATGTAACGACCTGCACCCATGAGACGTTAGAATCAAGCCACAAATGAATATGTGTAAAGGAAAAGGTACACATGCTCCCACAACTCTCTTGTAACCATAATCATATTAAGGGATCTAGGTCCCACACGATTCCAGCACTATAGCCCACTCGAGCTTGACATGAGTCTGGCATTACAACCCACCAAAGCTTTTGGCTTAACACCATGAAGGATATATCCTAGTGGATTTCGTCCGCAGCGCCCATCAAGTATCATATGCTTTCCCAAAACCATGCCATGCATAAACATAAACATCATGTGTTCACAAAGCCCATGCATAGGACCATTTATACACAACATGCACAATGCCAAACATATCCATATAACCATTTTTGAAATGCATGGGATACACTCAAGAATAAGAAAACATTATTCAAGAAAGGGAGAAGAGGTCATTAAGCTTGTAGGAGGAATTTAAGCCACAAATAGGGGAAATCGGTCGATAGACAGAGGCAAAAATTACCCCAATCCCCTACTTATCACACCCGAAACCATGGCAAAATGGATCATAACCTTGTTAAATCTTCACCTTATCAAAAAAGGCATCATTCCCTAGAAAAGTAAGGAGAACAAGTCCTGTTGAAAGCATTAACAAGGAAATTAAATGAAAGGAAGAAAGTAAATTACAACCATGTAGTTATTTTGCTCTCAAAACAGAGAGTTATGTAAAAACCATTTTAAAGCTGAAATTTTAGACTTCCAATCATTAAAAAGGTTGAGAACTTACCCCAGCTTCCCTCTTTAACAATTCCTAGCCCTTCCTCATCTTCAACCCAACTTATAGGTGCCATACATGGAGATTTACATCTCTTTTTAGCCGTAAAATAAAGAAAAAAATAGAATTCTAGACTAAGGGAGGCTAGAAGATGAATTCCTACCATTTTAATCCCTTCCTTGAGATCCCTAACAACCACAAGAAGAAAAGAAATGGTGGAGAGAAGAACCCTAGTAGCTGGAAAAGCCTCTCCCGATCTTCCACCACCTCAAATTGCTTTTTCTTCAAACCTTTGCTCTATTTATACTTATTTAACATTTTGATTTAATTTAATCCCCCACTTTAGCATATTTAAATCCCACATTTGCATTTAATTTCAATGAACTTGATGGACATTTATCTTGCATCTCCCTTGAGTTTGTTAATCATTCCTTAGTCTTTTTAGCCACTTTGCAGATACCAAAATAATTCTCCAAGTTATTTTTCACATGATAATAAATTCCTAGAATAATACTATCTATGTAGCCATAACATACTATCGGGGCTTATAGACACATATAGATTTATCACTAATAAACCTTTGTCGCAGCTACTTCTATCACGGCCCGCCTCCCGGAGTACTCGCTAGCATAGGCAATCCATGAGAAGGTCGCTAAGAAATGGAAACAAAGCATCCCAATAGTACTTTCATGACATTATACTAACATTTAAACATAGAGAACTTGACATTCATATAACACAATCAAGTAACATGTTTGGTTTGGGCTTATCCACCCATACAATACAAAAAAAAAAAAAAACATGGTGGCATGAAACAAAAATTACATTAAGACAACTGTTCTCCCACTCTCTGCCAAAAAGAAAACAAAACACTCCTCAGGATCCTTCGCCCGAGGTGATTCTGTACACACTATGCATATCCCAATATCAAATGTGACTAAACCCAATGCCCATTGCTGCTTTCCCTTTATTTGGATTGACACAGAATAAACAAAGTGAGCCACAAGGACCAACAAGTATAGTTTATATAAAAGTAAGGCAATAGGAAACAATGGGACATAAATAGACATGCAACAAATTTATTTTACCATGTGTGATTACATCATGCATTTCTAACTCAACGATACATGCATCCCATATATATATATATCACATATCAAAACATGTCATATGCTACCAAGTAAAATATATGCACCATCATCTCGTGGACCATTTTCCTTTCTCGTCCTGACCACATTTCAGGCCAGTCTAAATAGTTGTAGTGAGACTTTAATCCATAGTCTTATACGTCATGGGGTACAGATGCAGTGGGACTCTAACCTACAGTCTTACACTTTTCCCTTTGTAGGATATCCTTTTTCTTTTCCTCCGCGCAAAATAGGAGATGCACTAATGTACATATAAATATATCAAGTATGTGAAACATGTATGTGAACATCTTATGCCTCATCTAAAATTGAGCCCCACTTGATCATCTTGTCATTACTCTTACAATTTTGAACTCTTTGTGGGCACATACTTGATAACTCATTCTCTTAGTATGATATCTGAATTTAAAATAGAACTTTTGTGATTCATTTTACAACCAAAATATGCTAAGTTATATATCAAATCAAAGCCCTCGACGTCTAGTTTACAACTCAAAAAACAGATCTCAATTATGATATTAGGACAAAAAGTTATGGCTAAAATAGTACAAAGTATGCAGTGTAGTCCACTGCGAGAGTCAACTTTTGACATATTGGAAGTCAACTTTTGAAGGAGAGTTGACTTTTTACATATTGGGAGTTGACTTTTGAAGGAGAGTTGGGAAGTCAACTTTTGAAGGAGAGTCGACTTTTTACATATTGGGAGTCAAATTTTGAAGGAGAGTCGACTTTTTACATATTGGAAGTCGACTTTTGCAAGCAGAAACATAACAGAATTGACAAAACAAAACCCTAATCCAATTTTTTTAATTTTCAACTCATTTAAGCTCAATTTTGGCTCAAAACTAGTGTTAATACTTAGGAAATATGGGGTAGATCAATACCCTAACAAAACCACAAGCTTAGACACTCAAAATCGTATAACAAATGAAAGATTTACATACAATTAGATTTTTGCATAAAAACCAACCCAAACCAAAATACCCCCAATTTTTAGATTTCAACTTGGTGAAATTCATTTACAAGGCTTCCAAAAATCCCCACAAAACTCATTTCTACCATCCCCATGAAAAAGAGGGGAATTAAATACATAATGTGAAAGGGAAGATAACTTGCCTTAAGTTGAAGAAACCCGATTGAAGCTGAAATTGCTGGCTCCAAACTGATATTTGGTCCTTTTTAAAGTCCACAAACCCAGCTAGAGGAAGAAAAAACAAGTAGAAGAGAGGATCTTGAGGTGGCTGAGAAGAACAAGGAAAAAGAAAGAAAGAAGAAAGAAGAAAAATGAAGGAAATAAGAGAAGGAGATGAAGGATGAAGTGCACGAGCAGCCCCATCCCCCTCTTTAATTCTTTTTTTTTTCCCATTTTACCCCTTGCTAAATATGTCAATTCCTATCATATCCCCATTCAATTTAATTGTTTTTTTTTAAATAAACATACATGCATATACACATTTCTTTTTTTTTTCCTTTCTGTCATTTTCTTTTTCCATCCACATCATTTATTTATCATTTCATCTCATTTTTTTTCCAATTTAATCATTTTATGGCCACAATATAATACACGCTAAAATAATACCAAAAAATAATTTAGATCCACTAATAGGTCGTTACAATTTCAACCTAGATTAGAGAAGGACAAAGAGAGATTGAAGAAGAATGAGTAAGAAGATGAGAGAAATCGGTCTAGGTTCAAGTAATATTTGGGCTCGTCCATGATCATTCTACTTTACACTCATTGTCGATGGGTTACGAGAGAGAGAGAGAGAGAGAGAGAGAGATTACCTGTCCATGCAGTAAGATGACTATCATAGAAGAAAAAAAAAAGGATTGGAGTGGGCATTAGAAGGTTTTTGTTGGATTGCAATGGTGGCAAATAGTGGTATGCTCCAAGTGATAAAGAAAGAGAATGAGATGAACGAGAATAAAGCCAAGAGAGAGAAAAATGTGATAATTTATATAAAAAGAGACAAAATATTCAATTTGCATAATCTATTAACTGTAAGGGAGGTAGTGTTGATTCTAGAAATACAGGGGTAGTCAGTGCAATCTAGTCAAATTGTAAGGGTATCTTAAGAAATTTATCCAAACAAAACCACTTTAAGCAATTTATAAACTTACAGAACCATATCTGACCACTTCTTTTGTGGTTCAATGATTTTTTAGTTTGAGTTCGTTTGGTTTCAACTCAATTCAAAATCATTTGATTAGAATTTAAGTCCAAAAAAGCCACTTTAAGTAGTTTTTAAACTTACTAAACCATAATTGACCATTTCTTTTATGGTTTGACAATTTTATAGTTTGAGTCAATTTGGTTTTTTCTTGCTTACCCGTATCAATGAGATTAGAAAGTCTTGGTGATATTGTTCAATTTTTCAGGTTAAAATATCTTCCTCGTCATTGATCAGTAATCCATATAGGAAACGTTGATTTTGATCCCCTACCGTCTATAAGCCTTGTAAGTCCTTTCAACCCAATTCAAAATCACTTGATTAGAATTTAAGTCCAAAAAGGTCTACCTGAACTGTTCATCTTGCTGCGGAGCAAATTTTTCACAAACTTATAAACTTGATTACTTGTAATTTGATGGTTGATAATGTAAATTGGAAGTACCTTTGTGTTCTCGGTCATGCCCTCTTCAACACCTATCTTTTGATTTGTCTTAACCCAAGCTCCTTTAGATTTTATTTGAGTCCAAAGTAGACTATGTAATTAATCAATTATGTATTTTAACGACTTCAGGTACAATATAATCAAATTGCTTCTCTATGTTTGCCAAAAATTGGGTCCAAAGGGTTTATTTGAATCTCGTCTATGATGTTTGGTATTGGGTTTGACCCAATTTAATTCTATTTAGTTGAATTTTTTGGTCAATGTTAGCTTCATAACTTAAAGAAATGACCTACATATACAATTTTGACAAATTACATTCAGAACTTATTTTTTTTTATAAATTCATGTTAGCTTCATAACTTATTTTTTTCCAAAACTTACTTTTTTGCCAAAATCGTTGCTAAGTACCCTTTGGGTATGATTTCAATAACTTTAAAAATAAATTTTAATATCTAAAATTTCTCTAAAATTCTTAGATAGTACAAATCTCGACCCATACACTAGGATATTATAGTGATCAATTGACTAATTAGACTGATTATTAAGTACAACTAATTCTTATATCTGACTAGTACATTTGCACGTGTATTCTTGTATTTAATGTTATTATTTTTTTTATTGTAGATATTGTAACAGTTTTACATTGTTGAATGGGTTTTTCAATGCTTGATTACAATAGGTCATGACATATAAATTCTTAGCTCACATAAATATGTTTTGTTACCATTTAGTGACACTTACCTAACAAAGTCATGTTACAATTGAGCTTGCCTAACTCATCCCTTTGCTTGTTGACATCTTAGATTATATGAATATATAGGAGAGGTAGGCAAAAGTTTGAATTGGTCGCTCATCATTAATAACCATATCCTGCTATCATGTCACAACTCAATTCCACATCAATTGTCTATTGTGAAGGTCTTGGGTTCCAACTAACACTTTTTAGACAAGTTGAAAAATAGTGATCTTTACAAAGAAACACAACTATCTTTTATAATGGCTTGAAAAAGCTAGAAAAGGGTTACAAGCCTACCGTGGACCTTCTTAGTTGATAAATGGTTTGATCTAGCTTTTTTTTTTTTTTCACTCCCATGACTAGTGCTTTCTTTCTAGAACAATGTATAAGGTGAAGAGACAGGTAATGATCGAAAACAAACTCAAGAGATGTAAATATACATACACATAGAAATCAAAAGAAAATGTAAGCTCTCTCAATAAAAAAAAAATGATCCTCTCTAAGAGATTCATAGCCACTTAAGTGACTGGTGAAAACATTGTGTAAAATGCAAAAAAAAATCCCAATATTATAATACTATTTTACACGAGCAAGGTAAAGGATCGTATCCCACATACACAACTTTTTTTTTTTTGTCCTTTTGCTATTTAATGTTGACACATTTCTACATCTATGCCTTTTATATGTATTAGAAGGCATGGCTTTTCCAAAATGCCATATGTATACAGTCTTGTTTAAAAACAAGCAAACATAAAAAAAAAAAAAAAAATTCCTACTGTAAGAATTGAACAAGAGTAGATAGCTAGGGAACAAAATATTTTTTCAAGAAAGTAGATTGCGACACAATCGAGATTTGTTTATTAATAAAATACTATTTTATATTTTTAATGGAAAAATCATGTATCAAACTATATTCAAAAGTAAAAAATAGTCATGTCTAAATTCCAAGTGAATAACTCCAATCAAATTAGCAAGTAATAGTCCAATTTTCTATGATCTTCACAATCTAGTTGATGTGTAAAGATCTAGAGAATAGAAACATGAAGGATAATTAAACAATGATGCAACCAAAACATGGAAAAACAAAAGAATCAAGCAATTGCCAACTTGAAAAAAAAATGAAGAGCAAAAAAGAAAAAAGTTATTTTTAGTCATCAAAGTGTTTGCATAGGTGACATACATGTCCTCACTTGTATCTTTCTTAAAAATATTAAGAAAGTGTTGAATATGCCACATTTTATGTTTGACACGTATCATGGGTACGCATGCATATTAGTGTATGAGACATTGACAACATTGGAAAGGTAGCCCTAAGTATGATTGCAGTAATCTAAACTTTGAAGAACCTATAGCTAGCAATCCTAGAATCAATGCACATCATGAAAGAAATCTAGAGAAAGAATATAGGAAACCACATTTGCCTCATAGGAATAGACGAGAAGACAATAAAAAAAACAATGGGAATGTGAAAGTGGATGTTCAGGAGTATGACAATGGGTTAAAGCCTAATGTGTTTTTAGATTGGTTGGATGACATTGATAATTATTTCACTTGGTATAACATGACTAATATTAAGAGAGTTCATTTCGCTAAAATGAAATTGATTGGTTCTACAAAGAAATATTGGCAAAATGTTCATCAACGTAGTTTTGAGAGATTATGTGAGCCCATAATCACCCAATGGGTTGTCATGAAGCAAAAGTTTGTCATGAACTTGGACCCGACAAAATAAATTCTCAACCAATGGCAAGAATTAATGCAAGAAGTGGCGAGAGATAAGGTAAAAAATAAGAGAAATTTAAGAGGAGAATAAAGAGAGAGGAGAATGAGAGAGAGAAAATGTTTGGGAGAGAGAAATTGAGAGATAAACTGATAATTCTGAGAGAGAAGATCGGGAGAGAAAATTGGAGAGAGAAATACAGAAAATGAAATTTGTAATGTCATTGAATGAATACAAAAAACTCCACCTGGGGATGTTATCCATTGCCGGTCCCAAGCCCGGATAAAGGAGGAGGGTTGTATTAGATAGCCGACAGTCAACGTAAAACCTAGTCGGATCCAAAACATGAATTCTAGACAAATTATGAAAAATCGTTGGGGTGTAACCCTTTGATGAGAATCATGGAGGATCGACTAACAATGACGCAATCAGATTAGTCAATCCAGTCAACCGTGTCGGAATTGGATGAAAACTAATTCCTTTTTTACTAGGATATTCTTGTTTAACAAGTTATTTACTTATTTCCTAGGTAATTTAGGATTGAATTAGTTTTATTATTCCAACTTGTAGTTGGATTAGGTTAGTTATTATTCCAACTTGTAGTTGGATCGGGTTATTTTTGTTTTTTCTACTTCTATTTCGATTGGGTTAACTAAAACTCATCAGATTTAGGATTTAGTTTATGACTAGGTTTAGGATTTTTATTAGATTTCAAGTAGAATTAGGATTTAATTATTTTTTCCTATTTAAAGGTTTTTCCATTGTAAAAGAGAAAAAAAGAAGATCATGAATTGAATTTGAGAGATTTCTCTTTTTTATATCTTGTTCTTCAATAAACAAAACTCCGAACTTATCAAATGATTGATTTCTTTGTGGCGTTCAAGATTTGAACTTATCAAAGATTTGGGTAGTCTTTGTGGCGGTCAACAACACAATTCTTGGTTCTTGTTTCCGCATATCAACGGGTCTAGATTTTAATATAATCTAGGTTCTTGGTGAAGGACCAACACGAGGATCAAAGCATGCAACAGAAGCGTTTTTAAAAAATAAAAACTATCCTCGCCATGATTAGAATCTAGGAAACTTACTTTTCCTTCGGATTACCGGACGGAATGGAGCGACAGAAGGAGGAGGCGCGACAGCTTCTACGCGTGGTGGAGATGACGACTGTCCTGCAATCCGTCGGCTCTTTCGCATCAGATCTCTTGATCTTCCAAGGTATGACTCAAAACTCGTGGCCTCTCTTGGTGAAGAAGAGAAAAACGACTTCAGGGTGAAAAAACAAACAAAGAGAGAATATATATAGGGAGAACCCTAAGGTTAAAACTCTAGTGGGCCAAACCCTAGTGGGCCAAGTCCATTTAATTAATTTTTTAATTGGGTTAGCCCAATTAATTAATTAAAACCAATGAACTTATTATTTTATTCTAGCCCAATTAATTATGGACCATTCTGAATAAAATAATTCTCTCAATGTCATTCACCCAACAGGCCAAATGTATTAAATAATACATGAGTTATATCGAGCTACCCCGGGGACCAAAAGACAAATTATTCATGGCTACTAAAATGATCAAAATACCCCTGCTACCCAGTAGCTATATTTTGTCATTCTAAGTGTTTCAACTATCACCATATGGTAACACTGACCCCACGAATAATTTTGCATGTGCAATGTCTTTGACCTACTAGTGTAATGACAAAAATACCCCTCTGTGTAACACCCATCATTTAGAAAGGAATAATATACTAACACCTCTCTAAATGATTTCTACCATCCTTAGATCACTAGTCCAATAATCCGTGACTACTCGATTGTACTTGCTTATCACTAAGAGCTACCCAGAAGCACACACTCTTAAGTCACGTTCCCAGGGCCCTGGATTATTTGATTGTTCTTGGACAATCACAAGGGGGTGAATCACAGAAACTATCTTGCATTAGTCTGTCTTAGCTAATTAGAAACCATACTCCCAACTCACAAGGTTATTGTTCTTTGATAGACCTTACCTACAGTGAATCTAAGAATACAGCTCTAGGTTCACTAGACCACCAACTAATACTCAAGTATTAGAGTACTCGTCCACGTAGTAGCAGTGATAGACTAGCTCCATGATAATTAGTACTTTGTCATTAGCTTCTATCACAGGTCCACTTTACGCATTCCAAATGCGCTTATACAATTAGAGTAAACGGACTGTTTACTGGCTAAGGCAAGCCATCCTCCATTAGGATCTATTGTACAATGATCTTATCATGATAGAATGCCCAGTTCTATCAAAAGATCAAGAGTAATGTTTTTCTTGCTTATTAAGTACCCATGATTCATGCCTAACTGTGAAGAACGACCCATCACATGAATCACTTACTTAATAGCATGGACACTTTTCCAACAATTAAATGCAAATGATATATGTGCCATAAACTGACTAAAAGAAAACATCATTACCATAAATTTAATAAAACGTGTCTTTAGGGCATACATTTCCAACACTTGGTTCATGAATCAACGAGTTAAGAATTCTTTGCCTTATATCCGATTTTGGCTTTTCTAGGGTTCGTTTCAATATTTTGTGGGTTCCTTTAGTTTCATTTCATCACGGGTTCACATCAGTTGGTATCAGAGCTTTGAGTACGCATAAGTTGGTATTAGAGCTTTGGGTGCTCATCTCTCTTTATAGCGACGCGCTATACTGCCCGCGTGTAGTGTCAAGTGAGCTAGGGCCGCTGCATCGACGCTTGGATGTAGTGACAAATGAGCAAGCATCCTCGCATTTGCTTGGACGAATGTGAGTAAAGAAACTAGTCCAAAATAAAAAAAAATCAAAATAAAAAACAAAATCAAATTCAAAGTCAAAGCAAAAATCAAAATCATAGATTAAGGATTGAGTTATGGAACATAGAAACATTAACAAACAAGGCTATGAAAGTGGTAGATGTGATGATTAGGAGAAAGATTAATATTATGCACCTTCAAGAGACGAGATGGATAGGGAAAAAAATAAAAACTTTATCAGAAATTGGATATAAAATATGGTACACAGCAAATAATCGAGCAAAAAATGGAATGAGGATTGGATTATTATGGATAAGAGCTTAGTAGATGAGATAGTGGATGTAAAGAGAATAGGGGATATGATTATTATGGTGAAAATTGGTCTAGAAAGAATAACTATAAATATCTTTAGTACATATACACCACAAGCGGGGTTAGGTGAGGAGATAAAAGAAAAATTCTGGGAGGACCTAGAGGGACCCATACAAATGATACCAAGAGGAGAGAAAGTGATTATAGGAGGTGACTTAAATGGTCATGTGGGTAAAGACAAAAGCGGTTAAAGAAAGGTACATGGAGGGTATGGATTCGAGGAAATTAATAATAAGGGTAAGCCTATTCTAGATTTTGCTATGGTGTATGGGCTCATCATAACCAATACTAGGTTTAAAAAATGGGATGAATACTTAATCACATATAAAAATGTTACATTAAGCACCCAAATAGATTACTTCCTCATGAGACAAGAGGATCGATTATGTTGTAGGGATTGTAAGGAGATACTAGGAGAGTGTTTGACTACCCAACATAGACTTTTGGTACTTGACGTCCAAGTAAGAAATTGGAAGAGAAAAAATCACATAAAACAAAATCCAAGAATTAGGTAGTGGGATTTAAAAGGGAGAAACAATTAATCTTTAAAGAAAAATTAAGGGGTAGAAAAGAATGGAATGGAGAAGAATAGGAAAACCAAATGTGGAGGAAAATGGCTACTGTCTTAAGAAATAAGACAAAAGGTGGTCCTTGGAGAGACAAATGATAAAATCCCAAACCTTAAGGAGTCTTGGTGGTAGAATGAAGAGGTACAATTGAAATTAGAAAGAAGAAAACTTGCTATAAGATTGTATCTCAGTGCAATAATGAAGAAAACCTAAAAAATTATAAAGAAATGAAAAAGATAGCAAAAAGAGCTGCTAGTGAAGCAAGGTCAAAAGCATATGAGAATCTATATAAATGACTTGATACAAAAGATGGAGAAAGGAATATATATAAATTAGCTAAAGAGAGAGAAAGAAAAACAAGGGATCTAAACCAAGCCAAATGCATAAAAGATGAAAACCAAAATATATTAGTGTATGAGAGAGCGATTAAGAAGAGATAGAATGAGTATTTCATAAAATTATTCAATGATGGTGGGGACACAAGAGTTAGGTTGGGACATCTTAGTAACTCTAAAGGGAATATGAGCTATACATTTTATCAACGCATAAGTTCAAAAGAAATAAGGCAAGCATTAAAAAAGATGAAAAATCATAAGGCGTTGGGTTCGGATAATATACCAATAGAAGTATGAAAAAGCATGGGAGAAGAGGGCATCTCTTGGCTAACGAAATTATTTAACGCGATCCTTAAATCAAAAAAGATGCTAGATGAATGGAGGAAGAATACTTTGGTTCTATATACAAATACAAAGGAAATGTTTAACACTGTGAAAATTACAGAGAAATTAAGTTAATGAGTCATACCATAAAACTCTGGGAGAGAGTAATAGAGCAGAGGTTTAGAAAAGAAACAGATGTCTCGAAAAATCAATTTGGTTTCATGCTTGATAGGTCAACAATGAAAGCTATATACTTACTGAGGCGCATAATAGAAAAGTATCGGGATCATCAAAAGGACCTGCAAATGGTGTTTATAAATCTAGAAAAGGCTTATGATAGGGTCCCTTAGAGAAGTATTATGAAGGGTTTTAGAGAAGAAAGGAGTCTGAATAGCCTATATACAAGCTCTTAAGGACATGTATCATGGTGCAGAGACAAAGGTGAGAACATGCATAGGGGATACTGAACCCTTTAAAATTACAATGGGACTGCATCAAGGTTCTGCACTAAGTCCATACTTATTTACTTTAGTAATGGATGAACTCACTAAACACATTCAGATAGAGGCGTCATGGTGTATGCTATTTGTAGATGATATAGTGTTGGTGGATGAAACAAAAGAGAGAGTGAACACTAAGCTTGAGTTGTGGAGAAACTATTTAGAATCTAAGGGTTTTAAATTAAGTAGAAGGAAAACATAATATATGGAATGTAAATTTAGTAAGAATGTAAGAGTGGAGGATATTATAATAAAATTGGAAGAACAAATCATACAAAGAAAAAATCATTTTTGATATTTGGGATCAGTGATTCAAAAAGATGGAGAAATTCACGAGGATGTCATGCATATAATTAAGGCAGGTTGGCTAAAATGGAGAAATGCATCAGGGGTGCTATGTGATGGGAAAATTCCATTAAAACTAAAAGAAAAATTCTATAAGAAAACTATAAGACCAGTTTTGTTGTATGATTCAGAATATTAGACAGTTAAATATCAACATGATCAAAAGACGAGCATAACGGAGATGAGGATGCTAAGATGGATATGCGACCATACAAGAAAAGATAAAATTAGAAATGGGGTTATTCATAATAAGGTAGGAGTAGTGCCAATCGAGGAGAAGATAAGAGAGACTAGATTAAGATGCTTTAGTCATGTGAGAAGAAGATCAAGAGATGCTTTTGTGATGAGAGTTGATGAAATGAAACAATTAGTAAAAAGAAAAAAAGAGGTAGAGGCCGACCCAAGAAGACTTTGGGAGAGACAATAAAGTTTGATATGAAGTGTATGGGCTTAAATAAAGATATGACAAAAGACAGAAATACATAGAAGTCTATAATTCATATAACCGACCCCACATAGTGGGATAAAGGCTGGATATGTTGTTGTTGTTATTAAATGAATACAAAACAAATTGATTAGCTTTATACAAAGCCAATGAATCAACTGCTACAATTTCAGTTACAAGTTGTAACTATTCTCTAGAAAATTAATATTCTATAGGTGACATCAAATTAAATGGCTACAACCTACTAAAATTGTAGGAACCTGGAAAAGTTAAAGGAGAAACACCTACCCTCCTTCCATAAGGGTTAGTCACAACAACTACTAAACCTAAAACAATCAAATTTAAGTATAACTAAATACTTACCCAATTTTAAAATCTTCTGATTCGATATGATTGAAATGAGAATTCTTTCTGTACAATGCAAAGGTTTATAAATGGATAGAAAAAGCCTATGATAAAACATTATAGATAGAAAAATACCTTAAAGCCCCTCTTATTCGTTAAGTGTCCACACAATAATCTAATTCCTATCCATTAAGGTTATTTTCTCCGCTTTCCCTTAGAAATACTAATGTCAATAAGATAGTCTCTTATTTAGCTTATAGGGATAACATTGATAGTAATTATAGAGATTTTTTCCCTCCTAAAATTCCCAACTTAGTATTTCTTATCCTTATAACCCTTCCATTCAATGTCACCATTGTCATAAGAAGGGTCACATAATTGATTGTTGTCTTAAATGTGCCTTGACTCTAGAGTAAGGGCAAGAATTTACTAATTAACTTGAGGATGAAGATGGAATGGTTAATCCACTAGATTTTTCTAGGGGAGGGGAAGAGATTGATGATGAGTTAGATTTAGTAGAACAGGTTAATACTATGAAGTGTGTACTAACTGAGAGTGTCCATGACAATGATTGAAAATGCACTAGTATTTTTCAAACATGGATTAGGATTGGTAAAAAAAAATTGCATGATTGCATGCTAGTTATTAATAGGGGTAGAACCGTGAATGTGGTTTCTAAGTGTATGGCCCGCTTTCGAATATTCCCGCTAGCATAGGATATTCGAAAAAATGTCATTACAGATATGATATAGAACAAAACTGAACTCAAATAACAACTCATTTAATTTCTAGTAGCAGAAATTTAAATAAGATTTAATTATATTTTCAATATCTCATGACTCTAAGCTCGATGGCCATACAAAATGATAAGAGACTCAAATGCAAATAAACATAACAAAACCTCATCACTATATACCTCACCAAATCACTAACTAGAATCTTTGAAGTTAGGACGCGTCTCCGTACACCACTATCCCTGGGCTGTAGTTCTACTGGACTCACCCCCAATAACATTCTTTCCTTCACCTGGAATGGCAAAGAAGATCAAGTGAGCCACAAGGCTTAACAAGTTTGAAAAACAAGGAACAATATATAGGATCCAAGAACGCGATGACACCAAGAAGAGTAATCAAGGACTCCACAATTATATATAAGATTCATAATTCATGAATTTATCAATTCTACTTAACATATCATGTCACCATGTATCACTATGCAAATGTGCATAAACTTTCAATGTCATTATCAATTCTCTCAGGCTCGCAAGCCATCATTCAACACATGCAACAATGTGTTATTTCATTATCAATATCAATCTTCTCGACTCTCAAACCATAAATCGATGCATACAAAAGTGCATAATTTCAATAAAATCTCACAAATAAATATGGAGCCAACCTGCTGGGCTATGGCCACCTCGTCCCGCGCCAAGTGCTCTAGGGTACTCTTTCTCCCTCAGCACAAAATAATAGGTGTGGAAAACACATATATATGTAACATGTACATGTATGCATTTGTTAACCACATGTATTTAAATTCTTGTTTTCGCGATATTTATACTTTCAACATCACTTAGCCATATTGGGTATTTTTCCATCATCAAATAAATTCAACATATCTTACTTCATAACGTTTACTACATTCAAGATGTAATTCATGACACAAAAATTCTTGATGTAATTTATAACATAGGAATAATTTTTGAGAGATGCTATTTAATATTAAATCTCGATTCACCAGCTGAGGAGTATTATAAATTTAATAACTATTTTTCCCATTATATGATTGTTGTGATTTCATTTAACCAACGACAATATGCATTTACTTGCATTCATGCTCATAGCTCAAATTAATGATTTGTCCCCATGCAATCAGAATGACCAACTAGAACATATTTTTAAAAATGTCTTCATTTTGGTATTTTGATAACTAACATTCATTGTTGTAAGAATAATTTTTAATGATTTTTTTAAGAAACGGAAGCTATGTATTTCGAAGGTAGTAAAATCGTAATTTCGTGAGTTTGTACTAAAACCAAAATTCTATTTTTTATTGTTATGAATTTTTATTTTTTTTTGATATTTTTATTGAATCAAAATATGTGGTACTTTCTTATTTATATTTATGTATTAAAGTAACATTTACTTAAATTAAGGGAATGTAAATGGATAGGGTGTGAGTAGAGAGCTCGCAATCGAAGGCTTATGGGAAGAGCTTGAGACGAGCTCGCTGGCAAAGGCTTATGAAAAGAGCTTGGGAGAGCTTGCGGTCAAGGCTTATGGGATGAGCTCGAGGTCATGAGTTTGTGGCTTACGAAGAGAGCTCGAGAGAGCTTACGGAAAGGACAAGTCAAAAAAGCTCGGAACGAGCTTAATGTTATGAGATGAACAAGAGTTCGTTGAACGAGCTCGCGGTCAAGGGGTTGGGCAAGAGCTCGCTAGACGAGCTTGCGCCAAGAGCTTGAGAGATGAACTCGCGGGAAAGAGCTCACGATTAAGCTTATGGTCAGAGAGCATATAGGTATGAACTCGCGACAAAGAGCTCGCGATTAAGCTTATGGTCAGAGGGCATATACGTATGAGCTCGCGATTAAGGCTAGCAGCTAGATATACGTCGGCTATTTAAAACATAAGGCGTCTATGCCAAACTGTTCGTTTCATATATAATAAATACATGTGAGAGTTTATTCAAGACTAGGGAGTATACCCACGTTCTGCCTGCCTCTTATAAGGGCTATTTGAGTGGGCTTTTTTATTTGTACATATGCATACAACCAATAGCTCGATATAGAGGCAAATAGAACCTCTGTATCTAAACTGAAACCAAATATATGCCATTCGCAGAAAATAAATCTAGGGTAAAGAAATTCCCATTCAAAACATCAAAGGGACCTTAATATACTTAGTAAGGAGATTCAAAAGAAAAGGATGCTATAACTGGAGAAGCAGAAGTTACACGCAACAATAGAGATATATATATATATATACATTCACAGTCATCACAATAAGACAAAATGAATACAAAAATTGCATCACCTAGCTCGCACAAGGATATAAGAGGATGTACAAGAGAACTTGCACTGTAAATCAAAGGGAAGTGCAAGAAAAATTGAAAGAACAATAAAGGAGAAAGCAGGAAATCAAGGAAGTGAAATATAGAATGTATAAACGAGCTTGTACTGAAAATAAAGAGGGAGTGCAAGAAGAACTTGCCTAATGAAGATGCCTCCATTAGCGAAATGGAAGCCACGCCGCAACAGTAACAAATGAACAGAGAAGAAGAAGAAGAATGCTAAATAAGAAGAAGAAGAAGAAGATGAGGCTGAAGGTAAAATTGTAGACAAAGACGAAGGAGGAAAGAATACAGGCGGGGACGTTGGGGGCCAGAAATGATACACTAAAGAGGAAATCCTCGACGTAATAGAGGGGATAAAGAGATGGTTGCAGGTTTGCCCAAGCATTCCATGACAGATTACTTGATTGGCCCTCACCCTTACAATGGTCAAAAAGAAGACCAAGGGCACTATTGACATTTGTTGGCCAATTTAATTTATTATGATTTTTTTTCAAAAAAAATTCAAATCTCATTTCCCAATTGGGCTCAGCCCATACCGTGGGACATTCTATGGCCTAACTCATAGATCCAATTAATTCTCAACATCTAAGCCCATTCATAATATAATTAAAATTTTAAACACATCTCAATGGCCCAATTCACTTGGACTTTCCCCTAGAAATTCTAGATTCCATTTACATGGGCTACAAAATTCTTATTTTCACTTACTTTTCATTCCATAAGCAAAGAAAAATATTTTCAACCCTCAATTAATCAAAGCAAAAATTTTTTGAATCCAAAATAAAATACCCAAAAACGTCTAGACCCCCTGACGGGTCGTTACACTAAGTCTGCAATTACCAGACTTAATCTTAAGGTAGAACCACGTCCAAAACCATTCAAAGTTGCATTTGGTGAATAACACAACTTTGCTAATCACCGAGAGATGCCTTGTTCCTATTCAATTAGGTGATTACAAAGATTAAATTTTTTGTCATGTTTTTCCTATGGATGTTGCCTATATCATAAGTGGTAGGTTGCTAGGGAGCTCATTAGGCATCATATTAGAAAATTCTTCTAACAAGGGCTTATGGAAATTCTAAACTCTCAAAGGAACTCTTTAGCAAAACGCGTCTCTAAAAAAAAAGAAAAATACATACATGGTGAGAACAAAATATTCATCTCTCATCAACCCCCCTATTGGACATCCTCTATACCCTTTATATGGTTTGGAATGAGAATAAAATCTCAACAAGGCATTATATGGAAATACAATCACACAAAAGGGTGTAATTATTAGTGTTTTTACAAATCAATACAAGAATTGACATTCATTTGCTATGTCCCATAAGTATCTACGATGATTTTATTTAGGACATACCATGTTGAATTTTCTTTGTGATATTTATGTTCCATTCATACCCATCTTTCTTGGATTCTTACAAAAGACTTTTCTATCTAGACTCTCCAAAAATAAATGATCCAAACAAATTTTGGAGGGAATAAATAGTGATTATGAATTCTGTTAGCTATTCTTTCAGATTTTTCGCTGGAATGAGATATTTTGGTAAGTAGTAACAGAGCATTTCAGTATTCTGTTTTAGAATTATATATATAAATTACACACACACACACACACACACACACATATATATATATGTATAACACTCACCTAACCATTAATTGAAATTTTGTAGGAAGTCTAACCATCCAATGCTAAGTTTGTCGCCACCTATCTGCGACTAAAAGAAAAGGAATGGAGAAGGCCTGCCAAAAATGAAAAGAGAAAGAGAAGGAGAAGGCCTATTGATTGTCAACCGATAGAGCCAACACCGCAGAAAGAAGGACTAAATGGAGAGAAGAGAAAGGAAGGTTGAGACTAATTGATCGACATAGTGACACTATCAGAAAAGAAGAGGAAAAGATTGTAATGACCCGTTAGTGGGTCCGATGGACACGTAAGGGAATAAAAAAATAAAAAAATAAAAAAACTAATTAAAAAGGTTGACTTTGATGGAGATGGGACCCATAATAAGTTAGGGTGTGCCATGAAGGGTTATTCAGAACTTATGGAGTTTAGTTAATGTCTAAAGTGCCCTTGGAATGGAAGCAATTTCCATTTAGGTTGATGTGTCATGGGGGGGGTATTTAAGTAATTGTGTCATGTGTGTGTACGTGTATATATAAGAAGAAGGCTAGCTTTGTAAGCATTTAAAAGGAAAGTAAAAGAGAGAAGAGAGGGTGGCCGATTGAGAGGAAGCAAGGAAGGTTAGGGCTCATCATCTCCTTCATTTCTTTTTGACTTTGGTCCTCCAAGAGAGGTGGTGTAAGTTGGTGGTAGTTTTCCTTCTTGTTATCTTACTTATTTCCATTGTTTTTGGGGTGTAGAATAAAGTATAGCCTGTGGTGATCTCTTTCAAGTAAGACCTTAAAAGGAAAATCTTCTAAAGGCAAGTTCTACCTCTCTCAAACTCCTTAAAACTCTTTGAACTTGTTATGTTGAGGATTTGAGGCTAAAACCTCCTTGCTTTGCAAAAATCAAGTCCTTGTTGATACTTATGTAGAGATGTTTGTAAATATACCTCAATTCTTGGTTGTCTACTTTGAGGTGATTTGGAACTTCAAATAGGGCCTATTTTACCCTATAATCCATAAAATATGGGGTGTTATTGGTTAGGATGAAGTTTGTGCAAGTGTTTGGGGTTAAAACACAAGTTTGGGTATGATTCGAGGGTTTTCGAGTATTGCTGGTCGACCGTTTTCCCATAATCAGTCGACAGTTAGGTGCAGAGGGTTTTGTTGGTCGACCGTTGCCTTAAACAGTTGACAGTTTGAGTGAAAAGCCTCTGTCAGTCGACCGTTTCCTTCTCATTGGTCGACCATTTTTAGCTTTGACAGCCTGTGCATGCCTTACTGTTTTAGGCATAACTTTTAATAGAAAACTTAGACTTGAGATCTGTTTGATGCGTTGTAAACTAGACTCGATAAGCTTCGATTGGGTATAGAATATGAATTATTTGGATGAGTTTTGAATGGGTTCATATTGGTTTGAATACATGGCTAGAGGAGTTGGGGTTCATAAAAGGCTTATGTTAAAATGATGAGTTTGGGGGGATTTCTCCATGATTCCCAAGAATGTTTATATTCTCTTAAGGGATTGTTTGGGAAATATTGGGTATAGTTGGGGGGCATGATTTGGGGTTACACGAGTTTAGTAATCCGATGATATATTAAAAGCTTGCTTAAAGACATTAAGGTGGGCTTGCGAGGTACGCTATGAGACTTAATATAATATGGGTTGAATGCTATGTGGGACTCGAATACTTGTCTAGAGAGATCTAGTACATGTGATGCTTGCCTAGCTATGTCTAGTGCATGTGGATGATGATGATGCTTACCTAGCTATGTCTAGTGCATGTGGATGATGATGATGCTTGCCTAGCTTGTCTAGTGCATATGGATGGTGATGATGTTTGCCTAGCTATGTCTAGTGCATGTGGATGATGCACGATGCTTGCCTAGCTATGTCTAGTGCATGTGATGACACTTTCCTAGTGTATCTAGTGTATGTGGAGCATTAGCTCATGATGCTTGCGCCGTGTATGCGGGTGCATGTGGGGTGTTACCCCTTATGCTTGTCTTGTGTTGTCTTGTGAATGTGAGAGTTGCTACTCATGAGGGTCATGGTTCTGTTATCTATTGCATGTGAGAGCTACGACTCCAAACGGTTATGTGGGATATGATGAGCGAGCTTAGGCTCGTGATGGATGTGGTTCTATGAGAGCTTTAGCTTGAGGTGGCCACCGGTGTGGACCTGGTGCGTGATGGGACATTGTCCGGATGATGAAGGGGCGAGAAAGACCCTAGTAAAGTGTGATATATGACATGTGTGGTGAGGCATGGTATCATTAGGTGTGATTAGAATGTTATGTTAATGTCATGAGCTATTCACTCTATTTCATTTTTGATTATGCATACCTCTAAATATTTGCACTGACGTTATTTTGTTTCATATACTTGTTGAGCCTTGTGGCTCATACTGTTTCTTGCACCATTCCAGGTAAAGTTAAAGAAAAAGCTGAGAAAGGTGATTGATCTAGCTGCTAGTGATGGGTCGTGTTAGGTATGTGTATAGATGTCTTCCCAACCTGAAGATCTTTGGGGGATCGTGTTGAGGGCAAAAAACTGAGTGTTATTTTGTCATTTCCTTTTTGTTCCGTGCGTCCATGTGGATGATTGTTGTGGGATTGTGTTCCTGTACCTTATCAGTGACGACTCTCTCACGGATTTTCTTTATTATTGGGAGCTCTGGGAGGCGGGCTGTTATAAAGATAGCCTTTGGAAAAAAAAAAAAGATGTAAAGACAGATGACCCTCGGGAAAAGAAGATGAAAGGAGAAGGAGAACATGAAAAGAAGGGGAAAAGAGAATTGTTGTGTTGTGTCAACCATCGTGGCCCGCGAGCCGTTGTCGAAATGACCACAACTGCCATGCTCGTAAGTTGTTGTCATAAGCGAGAGGATAAAGGAAGAAGAAAGGGAAGACTGGAAGAGATGGATTTTGTTTTCTGATTACTTTTGCACTGTACATAGTGTCGACCTCCCACCCCCATCCCAAATCCCGACTCATCTCACTATTTCGATTGAAATTTCAATTTTAGTAGAAATTATCCTTTCGACTAGTTTTGGTCGAAAACCTCTGAGATCGTCAAAAGTTTGCCAATACAAATTTTAAGGAATTTCATTCTAGTTTCAACAAAAATTCGAGATGTTCCAACTAGTTCGACCGAAACTAAATGGTACAAACCACTTTGGAATAAATCAAATATAGGATGGCGTGAATAGTAAACTAAAGAAATGAAGGAAGCATCACTTGAGGGAGAAAACTACATTTTAACTTATTTAATTAAGTGAAGAAAGAAAGAGGAAGAGTGATAAAGATCATAGAAATAAATATTTGAGAAACAATATTTTAGACATAAAAATAGAAATTAATATATTTTTTTAACTTCTTTTTTTAATTTGTTTCTAATTTCTTTTAATTTTTTTATTTTCAAAAACTTAATTGAATTGGTTTTATCTATATAATTTTAATTAGATTGGATCAAAGAAACATAGTTAGAATTAGTTTTTATCTATTAATTATCTATAAATAATCATTTAGTGATGCATTGAAGGTCAGATTTTTATGAATAATATTGAATATTGATATTTATTTTAGGTAATCGGAATTACTTTTGTTTATTTGATTCGAGTTTTGTATCTAGGGGACTCCAAACTAAACCCTATAAATTAAACAACTAAAAAATATCAAACTTGGACCACATTTGATTCAAATGGGATACTATATTGGGCAAAATCATATCTGGTCTTTACCAGTCTAGTTAACATTAGTAGAATGTAAGAAATTACTAAAAAAATAAAATTTGTGGACTGCAAGTCTAAAATAACTCTATCAGAACAAAGTAGATCTCACTACAAGCACAAATGCGAGATGTAGCTCCATTACCAAGATAACTTTATGGATGTGATAGTTATTGGTCTATATAACATTTAATATAGTCTAACTATAAATAGAAATTCAATCAATTTTTATGAAAATAATAACAAATAAAAAGTAAAGAAACATATATGACGAGTAGAAAAAGTACTGAGACATTATTCCTTACTTAATACATAATATCCACATATAAGTATACTCTTATGTATTCATAAACATTGAACGTAATTGTAATTAAAGTTGTCAATAGATCATCTCAACTGACGATCCAACTTGAACTCGATATGAAATTAATGAATTTGGATCGACCCTTAATAAGTTTGAGTCATTATTGGGTTGACTTGATAATAGTTTATTAGTTTCAATTTGATAGTAGAACAAATCGAAAAAACCTAAAATTGATTTGATAACAAAGTAGATTTAAGTGGGTCAAGATAAACCAAAAAGAAGTTGACTTGATATAATCCATTAATTTAAATATCTATTTTCCGAAATAACCCTCAAGCATTTAACATTCTAAATTCCTAATTCAACTTTTAAGGGTATTTTTGAGATAAAAAATTAAAACCCTAGGGTTAGAAACATCTAGTAACTTCTCGATTCTTTCATTTTCTCTAGCCAATCATCTCCATCCTCTTAACCTCAACTCTAAACAAGTTAGTGAGTAAACCTGATTGATATATATTAACTTGAATAGGTCTTTAATAGGTTAACTTATTTATCTATTTAGTTAGCATATTCAGATTAGGGCTAATGATTCTTGATCTAATAAGCTATCAAATTAATTTAGGATTGAATCTTAACATATTGCAACCAGTGTTATTAAAGGCTCAAGGCACACAAGGGTCTTGGAGCTTGAAGCGCAAGGCGAGGCGTGAGTCTAGTGGAATTAGGCACAAGTTAATAAAATATATATATATATATATATATCTCATAGTTGAAGAAAAAAGTATAAAATAGATCCTGACGGCTAATAATATTTTAACAAGTATGTTATAAAAAAATATAAAATTCAACATATACTAACTATGATATTTCCACATTAGATCTTTTATTCTACTAACAGAGCTACTATCAGGATTATGATCAATGGTATTGGATGACATTTTAAATTTTTGATTCTTGTAAGATTCGCAACATGTCAACAACAATACTACTCTAAAGACCATCTTAAGAAAAACAAAGAGATAATACTTAAACTTAAACAAGTACCAATCATTATGCAAAATTCTAAACAAACACAAACACTACAAGTCCACAATCAAAAAAATGTTTTCATTTTTAAAAATACTATTTTTCTTAGTCTGAAAATTAGCACATTATAAGGAGACATAAAAAAATGTTTTCATTTTGAAAAAATATCTCCCAATATTTTGATAATTAATATTCATTGTTGTTAAAATGATTTTTAATGAATTTTTCAAAAAATAATAGGTATGTATTTTGAGGGTGGTAAAATCGTTAAATCCCGAGTTTGTACTAAAACCAAAATTCTATTTTCTTATTGTTATGAATTTTGATTTTTTAGATATTTTTATTAAATCTAAATGAAGGGTATTTTCTTGTTTATATTTATATATTAAAGTAAATGAAAGATAAAATATAAATTAAAGAAAATATAAATATGTTATAATGTATATATGCTAGAATTGAGAAGAAGAGAGGCTGGAACCAAGAATGACAGCTGATTTTGATGGGTAGTGAGCTGCTTGACAACTAATTTCATGAGACGCACTTAACATCTATGAGCCCAAGGCTTTGCCCGAGGGCCTGGGTGCACCCAGGTGCGCTTAGGCAAATCTCGTCTGCCTAGTTTGTTTCTAGGTGCCAGGCTTGCGCCAGATATCTAGGCGCACCTTTAATAACACTGATTGCAACCTGATAGTGACCCAACTAGTTTACCTATTTTGATATCCCTACTTATAATGACAACTATGGGGATATATAAAAGAATATTAACAACTAACAAATAAAAAACATAAAGAAAATATATTAAAAGCAATAAATAATAGTAATAAACTATTTTTTCTTACAAGAAAACAATTATTTGGACTTAATTCTTCTCCATGTTGAATGAATCTTTTTCTATAAGGTAAGATTAATCTATTTCGAACAAGTTTCTATTTAATGCAACCACACAAATGAACGAAAATCCCAGCCAGTTTGATTCCAACTCAACTAGTTCCTTCCAAGTTTAATGCCATTCGATTTGATTCTGATGAAACCAAACGCCATCTTACAGATTTTCACACAATATAAAAGCAATCATGGCACCGTATAAAGCAATCATGTCAGGCAGCCTGCTTCTTGTCTAGGCTGTTTAAATTAATCTCCAAGTATAAAAGTTAAGGAAAATTGGATATCCAGCAATTTCAGTGTCCTTGTGAGCTACAAATAAAGGTCTTAAAAATCTCACCCCACCAGTCACACACCTATTTCAGTGTCCTTGTAAGCTAAAAGGATGTAACCTGATTTGACAAAAACCAAAAGCTTACACACAATGTACATTCTGCTTCAAAACTTGGATGGTGAAAATTTTGCTACATAAGGCTTGCTGGCTCTCAGATATTAAGGAAAGAAACTGCACAAATACACTCATAACATTGTTGCATCTCACGTTTGTTAGCCAAAGAATTGATATTTAGCTAACTACACATAAATTTCATCAATGGTAAGTAAACATATCTCAAACTACCATGAAAGAACAGGAGTAAAGTTTCTAGCACAGGTCTCAAATGATCTTGCTCAACATTCAAAAGCAACAATCACTGAAGTTAAATCAAGTAACATAAGAAACGAAAATTTTAGGATACATAAGGAGCCACACCTCATAGGTCAATGCACCCCTAGAAGAATCAGGCTAAGTGTAGCACTTGAAATTAAACCTGTACCAGGAATGTTGCAAACAGCTTGAAGCCCTGGCATGGTAAAGGGTACAATTGTCCTCGTAATAACCTAATTAATATAGTCAAAACATCAGAGAAATTTGGTTTAGTTATAAATGTTAAATAGGAAGAAATAGAAACAATTCAAAAGAACTGACTTCAGAAGGAAACACGTTGCTGCCTAATCATTTATTGGCATATTGTTATAATATCATACTTATATATAGAAGGGCACTGTTTTAAATGCATGAAACTAGACTTGTACAAGCTAAAAAAAAAAGGCTAAATAATAAAAAAAATTGCCTCCTCTCTCTCAATTGTTAGAAGGAAACTTTGCTCTTTTGTAGCAGGACATTATTCCATTCTATCCCCACCAGATAAGAAAAAAAATCTATTAGTAAGTGCCTCTACACACGATGTCATGTTTTGCTGCAGACTGGCAAGTTTAAATATGGCTATTCATAACATAGTAAATACTTTGTGTTAATTTTGGTAGAAAAGGTGCATTAAATTGTCTTCCTACCTAAAACCGTCACCTCCTTAAAAATCATATTAACTCAAACTTTACTGTCTAGATATCCTCTTTGTGTCATCATTCATCAGTGTAAATATGAATGATCATAACTTCTCCACCTTACAATCCCTAGTAAACATCTGTTTGTGTCAGTAAGACTCAACTAATCATAAAGTCTGCACAAAAACTACAAAAAAATCTAAACGCAAACTTGGAATTTGCTATAATTCCAACTAGTTCCTGAGTATAAACTTACATCTTCACTTAACAGCCAATATTAGTTCTAATATTACCCTAATATAAATAAAACGGTCAGCAAAATATCAAATCACAATTTGTCTGCCAAATGGCAAATCCCAGTATAGATACTTTACTAATTTATGAATTGAGGACAAGAAGACAGGTTCATTTTGTAAATAGCCAACAATTCCTTTCCCTTCCCCTTCCCTCACGTGGCTATAAGGAAAATCAGATATGAAAAAGTAAGAAAATAAGGAAAAGTGAGATGAAACTGTGGTTGCAAGGGCCATCCTTTCCCGTCCTATAAAGAAAGGAGGTCACCTGTAAAGGACCACCAGCAACTAGTGGTCCTGCAAATATTCTCCAAATCACACAAGCATCTGTACTTTCTAAAAGGCACATTCGAGCAACCTGCCCGGTTGAACCTTGAGGTCTCAACAATACAAGAGTATGAATGATCTGATAATGAGAGAATTCAAAGTAATCCCTGCAAAACAATTGGACAAAGGGCAATCAGGTTTTTATGTAAAGAACCAAGTGCAGAAAAGAAGGCCACACACATCATGCCAATCGTACATTGATATGGCTAGGATAAGCAACGTGTCACACCCCACCAATTATGGATGCCATGCAGGAGCCTAGACTGGGAGCTTTCTTAGAATATTCTAGGCTTCCCTAGCATCATTTGAGAGTATTCAAGGTTTAACTTGGAAATCTGAAGGCTTCTGTCATGACCCAAGAATCTATAGAGAACAATATAGTAATAGGTTGATAATAGTTGTTAGAAGATATTTTAGATATTTTAGCAAGTGGTTAGAAGCACATGGGAGCATGTGCTAGGCTATTAGAAGGCAAACATGCCTATAAAAGGTTGCTGTAATGGTTTGTTTCCTTATCCAAGAAATTAATGAATTGAATCTGTTCTTCTCCTCTTCCAAACTCTCTCCCCTTTCTTGATCTTCATCTCCCTCTTTTTCTATTCTCTAATCTCCCTAACACTTCTAATCTCTCCCTCATTCTTCCAATTTCCTCCTTAATTCCCTTCTGTTCTTGGCTTAGTTGAATCGGATTCTTCCGATTTCCAAACTGATCCTAGGTTAAGCCTTAGGATCATGACAAATTGGTATCAGAGCATCATTCCTCGGCAGTTTTTTCTTGTTGATTAATGTCGATGGGAATTGACGGCTGCTATCCAACGCAAGGAGGATTGGTTATCAGACTGTGAAGACGACTACGAAAACCAGAAGCAGCGGTGGAATTAATCGAACAATTGAATCGATCAATGACAGTAGGTGTGAACGTTAGGTGGAGTGAACTGAATTCAACGAATTCAGTTCCAATTAGTCCGACGGAGGAGTGGCTCTCGACTTGAACAATTCAGAAGTGTTGTTCAATCAAGGAAGGCGACCTCGGTTGTGGAAGAAAGCGGAAGGTTCGACTATTGAATTTCAGAGCAGCAAGTTGATTCACTGCTATTTTTCGAGTCGCTGCAGTCGTTGAATCTCAGCAAACGCACACAGAGCTTGGGCAATCTTGAATCCGTTGTAATCTTGTGTGATCAGTGCAAGAGGTTGACGGCTCGCGGCTAAGACCGCAATCTTGTCCGGAATTGAAGGCGAGCAAGCCAGGAGGATTCACGATTGGAGCTTGTGGACGGTGATTGGGTGGTGACCGGTGTAAGGAGGAATTGGACTTGAATTGATCGAGCAACGATTCTAGGTGAGGCGAGCGCGAATTCAATCAGTTGTGTTGCTGGTGCTGATGTTTTGATTGGTCGACCATTCCGACCCAGACAGTGAGGAGCAAATCTGGGAGTTTTTGTTATCAATGCGTAAGATTCAGATTGTGAAGGTGTGCGATTGAGGCTAGTCCAGCTTCTTGGGCGATTGATGATCAATGACAATTTCGATCTAGTAGCAAAGCAAATCCGATCAATTCTCAAGGAGTTACGTGATTGAGGCAGTGGGGCTTGAGGCAATTCAGGTGGTCTGGTGAATTCAACGGAATTGGTAGTCCTAACCATTGACCAAGCGACTTCCACGAACGAATCAGGCTAAGCGCTTGAATTCTAGGAGCAACGGCCGAATGAAGGCAATCGCATGTGGGATCTGAGGTATTAGCGGTTTAGTGGGTGTTGCAATTTGGACTAGGGAGTGTTGCGATGTAGTGGGTTGAACTCGGGAGTGGGTGTAGCGATTGAACTGGCAGTAAATTCTGGTGATTTTGGAATCACAAGCGATTGCAAATTGCGCTGGGAGCCCTGGACGGTGATTGGGCAGTAGCTGTTCTTTGGCTGCGATTTTGATTTGAGTGTAAGGCAAGGAAATCAGTTTCCATAGTTAAGGTCCAGGTTGAGGAGGATTGAAGGCAACTTGGCCTGGCTGGTCCGACGGTGTTTTCGGCAACTCCGGTGAATTGATTAAGCAGCGAATTCTGGAGTCCAGTGAGTCAATGGAACTGGAAGTTCCGATAACTACTCACCGATCACTTTCCGAAGGTTACGGAGATTGAGCTTGGGCTGAAAGCTAAGGCCGAACGTGGAAGGAAAAGCAAATTCGAGCCTAGCCGATTCCAGTGGTGAAGCAGACAGTCAGTGTTCGAATTTCTGCAGGCGTAATAGGAGGTGATTCCAATCGAATTCTAGGCTGCTAGTAAGGTAAACAAAGGGTAATTTCAACTTTGAATTCTGGTTAACTTTGTTTGAATGGTAGACGCAAAGAAGAGCAATATGTATATAGCTCCTTGGTCTTCAAAGTATGCTGATTGTGAAAAATCAGCTAAGAGAAGTAAGGCACACATGAAACAAATGGGGTCTCAATTGCAGCAGAATGATGTTGCATTTTCAGTGGTTAATTTAGAGCAGCCTCAATTGCAGTTAAAGGATGCTGCATTTTCATTGGAATGTCCTGCTCATGAAGCCTTGGGAAGTAGCACACGAAGGAGTCCAATGGAGTCTCAATTGCAGTAGAAGAATGCTTCATTTTCAGCTGAAATGGAGCCTCAATGGCAGCCAAAGGAGGCTGCATTTTCAGTTGGCAGCAACAGGGACAAAGAAACAAGCAATGGGATTCATGAGAAGTGCAAGGAATTCGGTCAAATGTTCCGCGAGAAGTTGCAAGAGTTTGCGATGATACTTATTAAGAAGTATCAGTACAACTTTCCGGTAGAATACTTTGATGATTATCACGGAAGTTTTAACAAAGAAGAATTTCTTGAAGTGGAGCAGCTGAAGGAGGAGACAAGATTACGAACGATCGATTCACTGCCTACTCTAGACTTTGGGCAGAAAAAGAAACATTTTGACGGAGGCAGCAGTGACCAAAAAGATGGCTGCAACATTGAGAGCAATTCTGGTGGTGAAAAGCATAATCTCAAGGAAAATTATATTGATCAGGTTGATATGACATCAGATCAAAAGGAGCCCATGAATCCTTTTGAAAGAGAAGTGCATGTAGCTGAAATATCTTCCAATGTTGTGAAGGTGTGTAGAACTGATCCTAAAATGTGCCACAATGTTGCTGTAAATTTTGAGGTTGAGGAGCAACATCAATTGAAGGCTGAAGGATTGCAAGTTTCAGCTGTTGCCTGTGACCAGAAGCAGCTAAATTCAATGAAAGCACTAGATGAGGATATATTGACTGGATTGGGTATCATAATGGATCCTCAATCTATGGGTACAAGCTATCTTAATTTGGTAGCTTTCACCAACCCACAGGAAATGGTATGTCGCTCCTTGGAGGAAGATGCAGCTTTGATTGCACTAATTATAATTATTGTTTCAGTTGAGGAGTATCCAAGAACAAAGAAGAAGCGGCCTAGAAAGGGAATGATAAAATAAAGAACAACCAAGCTAGAGGGAGTTGGTATTGGTTGAGGAGCAATGGCTAAATTGTTGTAAGTTCTTGGGGACAAGAACTCTCTCAAGGAGGGGGAATTGTCATGACCAAAGAATCTATAGAAGACAATATAGTAATAGGTTGATAATAGTTGTTAGAAGATATTTTAGATATTTTAGTAAGTGGTTAGAAGCACATGGGAGCATGTGCTAGGCTGTTAGAAGGCAAATATGCCTATAAAAGGTTGCTATAATGGCTTGTTTCCTTATCCAAGAAATTAATGAATTGAATCTGTTCTTCTCCTCTTCCAAATTCTCTCCCCTTTCTTGATCTTCATCTCCCTCTTTTTCTGTTCTCTAATCTCCCTAACACTTCTTCTAATCTCTCCCTCATTCTTCCAATTTCCTCCTTAATTCCTTTCTGTTCTTGGCTTAGCTGAATTGGATTCTTCCAATTCCCAAACTGATCCTAGGTTAAGCCCTAGGATCATGACAGCTTCTATAAGTTGTTCTGAAATGATTTAGGGCATTCTAGGTTCTAAGTATCAAGGGTATTCTAGGTTCCCTGGACTACTCTGGAGTCTTCTAATTATTCTAGATTATTCTTGAGTATTGCATGTTCTAAATTATTCTTAGCTTAGGTCTTGCATTCCACATACTCTAGGGAGTTCTTGAGTAAGCCCACTCACAAATCAGCCAACACAAGAAGGAACCTCCGATACTAAAGGGAAACAGCTCCAAGAAAAGATGAAACCTCCTAACGTCACTTTTATAAAACCACCAAGTAGAATTCTTGATCCACCAAAGCAAATCAAGCAAGAAAAATCCAAATAATGATCCCAAAAAATTCAAACCACAACAATAAAAACCCAGCTGCTTGGAATTGAACATTCGGCAAGATTACAGCTCCCAACAAAAACGACATTAACTTTAATATACCAAACCCAGGCAAATAGATTCCCACTTAAAGCAAGCCAACCTGTTAACAAGCAGCAAAAAGAAGACCGACTTGGATACTAATATACACTCCACTCCGAACAAAGCGATTAGAAACCGGCATGTGCTCGTTCCTGATTAAGATGGTAACCTTTGAAGAAACCACAACCAAGCATATGAAAAGGGGATGCCATCAAAGAAAAGAAAAAGCCAGAAATCACTGATTAAGCATCCAACCAGCACAAATGAAACCCAATGCCAAGGCACAGAGAACACACTTTACGATACAGTAGAAATAACAAGGGACTTCAGCAAGAAGGCCTTCCGAATAGAGATCCATAAACACAAGCTAAATCTGATACCGGTGATAGGACAGAGAGAATAAATCATCCAGAGCAAAGGAGAAAATACAGCTGCCAAAGACAACCCCTGCACATGAGACGACAAATAGGCCAAAATAGAATCCCTCTACCCATCAGCTACTATGGAGATTACTTCAAAATTGACCTATTGCAGACCCCAGCCCCCAGTCCTCCAGAAATCCTACCTCTAGAACATCAGGACTCAACATGGCACATAAACCAACAACTAAACCTTTTACTCAGAAGCCTGACTTTTGTTGACTTTTCTGTTGATAGCTCTATTGGTTTGCAGCACCATGGGGCCCGATTTTTATAAAGCCAGAGGCTACGCTGCAGATGGTAAATGTATTAAATTGAAAAAAAAAAAGAAAAGAAAAGAACCAACCAATCTAATAGTAAATGCCATTAAATAAATTCAAAAATGAAAACCATCAGAATAATATACTATTTGAAATGCATGAAACTAAATATCCTATTTGCTGAGAGAAGTGTTCTACATACATGAAACCAAATTTGTAGGCCCACCAGTTAAATAATCAATAATTGTCTTCTCTATCTTAGGTGTTATAAGTAAACTCAATCCTGTTTAATACATAAAGTTTTGCTGCAGACTAGCAAGTTCAGAAATAACTAACTCGTAAAACACAAGAATGTTTTTATATTTCTTTCAAAATTTTTATTGATTCTAACCTTTCTTCTGTAATAAGCCATAGATTCAAAACAAAATCACAAAATTTCATTTTCTATGTTAATTTTGGTAAAAAAAGACACATTAAATTGTCTTTCTAGCTAAAACCCTTCTATCCTAGAGGTGCCATAATTAACTCAAATTTTACTGTCCTGATACCCTCAGTGTGTCGTCAGAGTGTAAATAATATGGGTCAACTGTGGCAAAATGACTGCTTCTCCACCTTTCAATTCCTAGTACACATCTGTTTGAATCAGTAGGACCCAACTTATCACAGTCTGTATGAAAACTACAAAAAATCTAAATATGAACATAAATACAACCTTGGAATTTGCTATAATTCCAACTAATTGCTGGTATACATTGACATCTTTGCTCACCTACCAATATTGAAGTCTAATATCATTATTAAAAATGCTTGTCAAATGCCCATTTATGTCAAGTTTCATTTATTTCCCCATTTAGTTTCTTGCTTCTCAATACACTAACTTCACACCAAAAACTTTCACTAACTCAAGGTAAGGGAAACTGCTCTATATTTCCAATCAATACAGTAACGCAAGCACATATCTCATGACAAATTCACAAATCCTAGCAAAACCTTAGTGAGAAGGATTGGATAATACAACATCGGATAAAGGTCAATGGTAAAATCTTCCAATTCCATGCAATGTTACTGTTGGGGTTTCCAATAGTGATAAAAGTTGATTCAAGACTGACAGTAGCCACCTTGCACCGCCAAGCCATATATAACACTTCGATATGGTAACTCATATATCAGTTTCGGTAAAATATGTACCAATACAATACAATACTTTTTGTGTTTAGTTTTATATGTGCAATGCTATCCCATAACGTGATCCACTTGACAAGAAAGGACCTACAACAACAGCAAGGTCATAATTCATATGCTGCATATATATAAGGCATTACCTCTTAAAAGAATTACCCTTCACAAAATACATCACTAGAAAATGCATAAAGAACAACATTAACTTATTGTCAAGAGAAAATTGAAGACAATAAACACATTACCTCTTAATAGAAATTATTCAACAGAAACAAATTGATAGCAAATACATCAAGAATGTTAACTCAAGTACATTAAAAAGGTGAAGTAAAAAATACAGTACTATATTACTCATGATGGTTTATATAGTAGGTAACAATTTCACAACAATCAAAGAACATCTTGTAGTTAGTCTTTTACATCTATATAACAGGGTTCAAGTATGTATTTAACTACAAAATCTTGAACCCCATATCAGGTCCTTGACAATGCAAACAGCAATTCTCAATGTGACCAATGAAGGATTGATATGTTTGATGCAAGCAGGCAAGGATGGGAAATTACTCCTAATGTTATAGCATTATGTTAGTAGTGACTGTGACATGGCCTATGAGAATGACTCCCAACATCTAGATTTTACAGATGCTTGTGCAAAGATAAGAAGGTCACAAGGTGAAACAATGCTTGTTCAACTTTAATGGAATCCAGTTTCATCTTGCAACACCCGACATTAACACAAGCCAATATCAAATAACATAAATGATAATAAGATACATTTCCATAGTCAACCTAGGATTATGTAGGAAAGTAGACAAGAAATTCGAACTTCAATTGTTCAGTTTGTGTGAAAGAATCTACCACTTAAGTACTATGAATAAGTGCAGTGCTCTCAAATCTACATCTCTACATGATTTTCTTTTTCTTATTTAACATCTAAATCATAGACTTAAATACAAAAACTCTAAACCATAAATATAAATATAAACCAAATATGAAGGACCCATTAATTGGTGCAATGGTGAAGGATTAGACTTTCAAGCATGATGTCTGTTCAAGACAAATAGCAGATAGTTTACTCAGTTATCCCAAAGGTTGGATCTTAGACAAGCCTACTGTGGTGATCACTCTCTACTGTCGGAGGTTAGCATTAGGGAAAGACTCACGTGTATGTACAATGCATGCAAGTTAATTCAGCTTGGGTGTGAATTTGATGTTTATTGTCCCTTTAAATTGAATGCATTATAATCACAACAGGTAACTGCACTCTAGTCCATGTATTCGCTTCCTTAATATTTGCAAAAATTGCCCATATTGGGTAATTCCTTTTAAGAGTTTTTACCATCTTGGCCGCTTTATGGTTGGAGTCAAGTGGGAAGGAAGGCGGCTACCTTCCTACTCCACCTCCCCCACCCAAATAAAAAAGGGTGTTCCCAGCACACGAGGTCCCTACTTATCCATGAAAGTATAGGTTTAGGGTATGCATTTGTAAACTAACAACCCAAATGACAATATGTTCATCACACTGTTAAAAATGGTAAACAAGGAAACAAGAAGAGAACATATGATGAACCCCACACCAATGGCTTGTGCTAATAAATTAGACTGCACTGATAAATAGCTGTATTGACATTGGACTCAAAAGCCAACTGTGGTCAAATTAAATTACAATAACCTGCATTATCTTGGAAGGAAAAATTAAAAAAAAAGGGTATAATAAAGATTTGGAAGAAGAAATATTTTAAAAAACTACTAAAAAGGAGTGGCATGGAATTGCACACACAACTACATCATTTAAGTACTTTGTTTATTCATAAATTATAAGACCTAATTTTGCCTGGAGGTTGAACAAATAGATACTGCGAAATGATAAACTAATTAGGAAAGTACAAAGACATTGAAAAAAAAAGATAAGAAAGCAAATTTTAACAAAATAGGAAACAAAAAGAAGAGGGATTTGGGATAAAAAGGCACAAAACACTAACATATATAGTGGCAATTCTCCAAATAGTTCTGAAGCAACATATTTGAAACTTGGATTAATTTCATTTACAAATAAAAGATTTTCTTCATACGTTCAAGGTTTTGCAAAAATTGGACAAGTTCGTGAGTAGTTAGTTATGTTTGCAATATCTATGACTATTTAGTTATCTATATCCTGTTATGTTGATCCAGTATCCTATCCCAGCGTAACAGTCCTCATCCTAGAAACCCTGCCGCCAACACACAGATTCTTTTTTTTTTGCCCCCCAGAGTATAGGACATCCATTAGAAATGGCAAGAAGATGCAGAATAAGGCAAAACAGAAATGTGGAACATTCACACACCAATTAAACTATCAATCTATTCTTTCTTTTTCATTCATAGGTGAAGCTGTCACTTTATTTTTCATATAGACAAACTACAGTTGTCCTGGCATAAAACTATATTCGGACTGTAAAGCCAAAAACCGAATGACAGAGAAAAGCTAACAATCAATGCTTGATAGCGATGAATAAGAAAGAGCCAGGCCTCCCAATTTAGCAAGGAATCAAGAAGTAAGCTGACCCAAGCTGACCCAAGCTGAGCAAGCAATGCTATTCTCGTCTGGCTATATTCTGTCCCTTGCAATGCTTGTAACAGTGGGTTAATAATCCTTTCAGCAGTCAATTTTTTCACATTTCCATGGTGTCCTTCAGTCAGGTCAACAACGAATGGAAAAAAATAGGGAGGGGAGCTGCCGGAGTTGGAGAGTAGTGGAGGGACTTGTAGATGATTTATGAGAATTATCATCTAGAACCTTCACATGGCGAGCTGGGGATCCCCCACTTCACATCAAGGACTTGAGTGATCTAGCCTTATCATTAACTTTAACAAACTAGCATAGACAAAGATGATTTATGACAGTCGTCTGTTGACTTTGGTTGCATTGAATCCTCATCAGGTTGGCAAACAGGAGAAAACACACGTTCCAAACCAACAGCACGGACAATTTAATTTCCTGGGCATCTATATCCAGAACCTTCTCCTCATCAGGGACTGCTTAATTTGTCCATCCAGAAATGCCCGAAGGAAATTGAGAAAAAGAGCAGAAATTGCCAAGCGAATTCCTTCCCTTGACGTCAGCCAAGGCCTTTTGCTTGATCTGAATCAAAACTTGCCTTTTGTGAAGACCTTTCCTCTTTGGCAAACCACCGAGTCTATGGAAGTATTCCACGTAATGCCGCAGAAGCCAACACTTTAGTCCTTTGTAAAGAGAGTCCTCGTGAAGGATTAGCCATAGGTTGTATGGTTCCAGTGCTGTAAGGAAGACATCTGAGTTGCAATTTTGGAACCCAAGAATCTCCATTGAGGACAGTCCATATTAAATAAATCATAAACGGCTTGGACGTGCAAATCGTCCATATTAAGTTCATTCCGTCTACGAACATGGCCAAGAGGCAACGACCTGTATGCATACATCTCTTCTGCTCTGTGGCCAGCATAAGATTTCTACTGCATTTCCATTTTACTGAATTATTGAACGAATCTGAACCATGGTGGCATCAGATTCTAGAAACAATTGGACTTTCTCGTCCACATTAAGTAAATCATAAACGCAAGCAAGGAGCGATAGGAGAGTCACCGGAATTGGGGGATCCACAGAGTCGGAGGGACCTCGTTGTCCGAGTACTGGAGTCGGACGATCAAGTGCCAACAAGGGTTTGTACCAAAGCAGCTGGAGATGATGGACGATAAGGGGAAGGGGTCGTCGTCGTCGAACGAAGATGAGATCGTCGTCCTCGAAGGCCATGGATTCGCCGGAGGTTACCCCTCTCTCCCTCTCGGGTACGATAACACAACCCTTGACATGCTCACGGCACGATTTAGATTTAACGATATTTTTAGGGTTAATTTCACATATCAAATTAAGGTTAGCCCACTTTGGCCACTCCAACGTGTGATTTTAAAAATTACACTAACTTCTTTTACTCGTAACAAAACATCAAAATTAACCCAAACTATCCTCAATTTCATCTATGCTTTCTTTTAATTCTTTCATACTTTCTCTTGTAGTTTTTAACCAATAAAACCACCACTCCCATTCTCTAAAAATATTTAGGTCTCTCATATTTTTTCTCTATCTTAGAAATTTCATCCATACTAGGCCTTCAAAGAAACCTATCTATCACAACTATTGGGTTTCTGGTGAAACCCAACCACACAGTAAGGTTTCTCCTAAAACCTATTTATCTCTTACAATAGATTTTTAGTAAACATACTCTGTCTCTCTCACATTCAAATGAGCCTAAAGTTCAAATGATCTAACATTTCAAATCCATTTATAAGTTCATTCCTTCAAACTTGTCTAGATTCAATTCTAGATATTAAACATTTCAAGGTTCGTACCTAAAATTTTGTTCAATTTGAACATTTCTCTAAGTTTGACTCCAAATTAAGGTTTGAACCCATATCTTAGAACCCTTTTCTAGAAATCAACCAAAAAGTTGATGATGGCAATGGTGAGTTACTATATTTTCTTTTCTATAATTACATTGAAAGGGAAAATGAGGGCATTTTGGGTATTTAAAAAAATAGCATTTATTTGTTAACAACAAAGGGGAAAATAACTCATGATCATAAAACTTGAGAGAAATGCATGTTAATTCCAAAAAATATACGGGTAATTAGTACAATTTAGACAAAACTCAATAATGACTTGTGCAATGTGCCCTATTTATTAAGGGTAAATTACCCTCATATCCTTTGTGGTTTGAAACTTATAAGCTCTAGTCCTTTCTTTTACTTAGATAGTTTAGGAAAGAACTGAAAGATGAATGAAAAAAAATTCATTTCCTCGTATCATAGTGTTTGGTTAAACAATTGGCCTTCCTTACAAGAAAGAGGAGTGGGTGGCAATTATCAATACTAGTGGGCATTCTTCATCTTTTATTTGCAATCTAATGATGCTAACAATGTCTTCACCAAATAGCTTGAGATTTTGAACAAGGGTCATCCTTATTGTCGGTGGTCAGTGTATAATGAGACAATGGTAGCTTTAATTGCTATGTTTTCTACTTTGGGTGGCAAAGTATAAGCAAAACCCTTCCTTTTCCACTCTTACTTTTTTCTCTCTCAACTTTCCCCAATTTATATGACTATTTTTTTTTTCATTTTTTTATTTTGTATTAGGAAGACAAGAGAAAATATTGTTTAAATTTAATTAATCTAATTTTAATCAACATCATATGTTTCAAACCCTAACAAAATGGGATGTTTAAGCAAAAAGTTAACACATGGGGTTTCTAGAGACATAGGGATATCTAGGCAAAATGTTCAAACCATAGGAGTATGGATGCAATTAAACTTTTTTTTATTGTATTTCTTAACTCCTAAAAGGAAATGAAAACACTAGTTTCATTCTTCAATTTTTGTTATGATATTATTATTTTGGAAATTGAAACCTAAACCCTAAATTTACTATACTATTTACCTAAAATTATATATTGTACCAAAAAATAACACTTTAATGATAGAACTTTTTGTTTATATATAAATTCTCAAATAAAGTATACATTTTTTTTTTATTTTAACTATGTTGTAGCCTACCCTTCAAGAGGAGGTGAAATTCTCTCAAAGAGGTGCATTCTCCCTAGGGAAGTTCTCTTGAGAAGCTTAAGAAGGGAGTCCTCTAGGACAGTCAAGTCCACCCAAACACATCTTTCACCTTCCACATTGACAAATTGCAGTCGAGCCATTCTTCCAGGGAACAATAAGGGAGATCTTTCTCCTGGATAATTATACCTCGTCTTTGTCTTGCACAATAATGACTTACCTCACAAAGGCATTCATTTTCTTAGAGGACTGCTTTTCTGAGGAGGGGTGTTTCTCACTAGGCCTACTTTGTGCTTAACCTAGGACCATATCGTGTATTCTATGCACATGTGCCACGTGTCCCTCTCACCGATATCGAGGGTGTAACACCCCGCCCTATACAGGCGTGTTACTATAAGGAAATTCTCGGGGTTTCTTTTTTTTTTTTCATTTTCACCAAGTCTGGTACTCGCGGCGCCTGTGAGCACAATCTTCACATGCAGATGAAAACCCCAAGAGATCCAGTCCTACTCGTTTAGTTAATAATAACATAATTTCAACTGAACGAGACAATTTAAACACAGCGGAATACTTGTTTAATCAAAAGGACGTGGCCTACCACGTGTTACAACCGAATTGTTCCCATACCACCATATGAATACAATATCAATACTAATTATTACAACATCGTCAAGCAGTAGATAAATAACATTAATGTTTCCAAAATGATATAACACCAACAACTATTAAACATACACCACTGGCTCCTCAGTCGTGTCCTCGACCTCGCTTCTATCCCTGACTGGAACGTTGAATATTCCAGGGGCATAACCCATGTTAGATGATAAACCATCTAAGTGAAGGCAAGAAGCAATTATACAATGCATGAAAGACATACGAGCATGGCATACTATACGACAAATGCAAGACACGTCTAACTCGAGATATCACCTTGACATGCTTAATCCCTCGAATGCCCCACTGTGGCACATGTTCACCTGGTCCAACGTTAATCCCTCGGGTGCACCGTCGTGACACCCGTTCACCTGGTTTAACATTTTTCCCTCGAGTGCCCCAGTGTGACACCTGTTCACCTGGATTAGCATTATCCCAATCTCAAGTAGACCCCACATCGCCCCACACAAACCCAATGATGCGATTAAACAAGACTCCTCATGATATAAAAATTTACACGCCATGCACCAACATTTTAAAAATAAACAGTTAATGTAATGTAGTGATTTTCGACACAACGAACGTAAGTAAAAAGCCTTGTAAAATAAGCTAAGCCTAGGAGGGTAAAATTACTCACTAGAACTCGCCAAAGCACTTTAAGAACACTTTCAAGATAAGGATAAGCTAGAATCAAGCCACTCACCTCAATTCGGATAAGTTCGGATTTCGCCTCGAAAAACGTGCCACACCTCGAAAATTGTGTAAATCCTCTTCCAATGACCCAAATGACTCCTATTTCATCATTTAACACCTTTGGAATCAACATTCTATTTTTTCCATAATTTTCTCTATTTTTATTTAATTTTTAAACATCTATACCTTCGGAAATTCATAAAAAATACCAAACATCTTTTTTCTCAAAATTTTCTTCCATGATAATTCCTAAAATAATTCAACAAAAATTCTGAAATTGAAAACACTCAAAAACCCTACCTCACGCGCCCTCACGCGCCACCCCTATGCCCTGCGAGTGGGTTTCACGCGCCGCCGCACAGTCTTCTTCTCCGGTCGTCTTCTCCGATTCCGGCGACGTCCAATGCCCTAAACTCCTATGGGGGCTTGTAGATCTCCTCAATGCGACCTCAATGGTGCATTTTTTCGTCGGAAACAGTGGCCGGAAGTGGGATTAAAAGCGAGTTGCAGGTCGCGGCGGCCGATTTTCTGATTTTCCGGCCAAGCTTCGAAACCCTCCAAAATCTATACCAAACGATCCAAAACTCTCCAGAATTGATCCTTAGATCACTAAGAACGAAAGCCCCTTATCCCTCAAGCTCGATTCAAGCAAGAACTCGACAATTTGAACGATTTTTGATTTTGAAACCCTCGGCCGAAACCTCCCTTTTATAGTCGATTTTCGCTCAATTAATCATCCGATCTTGCTCGTCCTCATCCCTTTAGCCCAAATCTAGCCTCTAAACCAATCGAAAAACAACAAATCAAGCTCTAGATCCCTCGAAAGATTTGGCCAAATCGGAGAAAATTTCCGCCATCATTTCCGGTCACGTCGCCGCCGTGCTCGGCCAATGGCCACTCCCTGAAGCTTCATCATCACCTGGAGCTCGTCCTAGCACCCTTAGGTGAGCTTCCCGACGTCCAGAGGCGGCTGGCCGGCGGCCCATGTGCGGCGGTCGGATTCCCATTGCAATTTTCCAAAATTGCAATTTTACCCCTATTTTCTTAATTTGACATTTTAGCCCTTTCTTTAGAGTCCCTGATCTTTCTAAATATACCACAATGAACCTCAAGTTCTATATTTTCCATTTCCTTTTGGAATTTCTGGAAAATTCATTGATTCGACCTCCCACTGACATTTTGCAAAAACTGCACTTTTGCCCGAACTCTCCTAATTGCGTGCTTTTGACTTCAAACCTTTGAAAATCCCTAATTTTATCAAATATCATCTAATTGCGCCATTTTTCCTCAATTGGCTTATCTTAACTTGGTCATTCGTCCTTCGCTTAAGTTTCGAATATTGTATTTTGGCCCAAAACTTTGCTAAATATCGTTTTGACCCATATCTTCGAAAATTCTCTTATTATTTAATACCGGGTATTACAGAGGGGGTATAAATACCCTTCAACTCTGCATTTTGGGGGATATTTTGGATTTTTTTTCAAAATTTCAACATCCAAACACACACATGCATACCTAAGTAGCTTGTCTTCTCGGAGAAATGTGTCATACTTCTCCCGAATAACTTAAGCTACTTCTTCATACATTCTATTTACTATTTCAAAACATCATGCAGACTAAATTTGACTTAAGCATCGGAAGGCTTAAGCGAGAGAGATCCCTGCGTGCTTTCTGATCGCTTGTACCCTTGTAGAAGATTTTTCCTAGACAGTAAAGCTTCTCCTAAACAACTGTAACAATCTCCCCTTTTGACTCATTGAGTTGCTTCTTTAGGCTTGACAATTGCTTACTCTCCTAGACAAAGATGTGAGTTCCCTTGGACAACAGTGAACTCCCCCAAAATAAATAGCTAGACAACTACATCCCAGCACACATCTAAAATCCTTATTCTCTGCTTGGCTCTACCCTAGCTTGAGCATCCTAGTGCAAATTTTACTTGTATTTTTGGCAATAACAAATTGGCGCCGTTTGTGGGAAAGAACAAGAAGTAAAGCTAACATGGCAAGAATAAGGTTTACTCATGCTAGAGAACCATAGTACCAAGGAGAAATAACTACCAGAGCCAAGACAAGTCCTCTCGGATAATAGAAGACTATTTTTAATTGTTTCTTTGGGGCAACTTACATTCGGTCGTGCACCAAGTTCTCCCGGATAGAGACAGAGAGAGCTTGCAACCAACTTGTAGTATTCTCTAGAGCAGGGCTAGTCTGTTGAATGTCACTCTTCTAAATAGGTCCATAGTTTTCCAGGGCAAGTTCAACCTACTCTAGTTAAAGAGGAGTCCTCCTCAATAGTAGAAATGTTCTCTTGGACGATTTACTATTCCTAACAAATTTCATGATGTACATTCCCCAATATACTCCACCACTCCTAGGAGTAATACTCAAGTCCCTATACACTACAAAAAAAAATCGATATTTTGCGGCGATTTTAAAATTCTCCACAAAACATAGTATTTTACAGTGATTTCTTTAACATTTTGTGATGCTTTTAAAAAATCGTTGTAAAATTTAAAAATTTTAAATTTTAAAATTAAATTTTGTGGCAATTTTCAAAAAATTGTTGTTAAATTTAGAAAATAATTCAATAATTTAAAAATAAAAAATAAATTTTATCACAATTTTTGAAAAAAAGTCACAAAATTTAGAAAATAATTTAATAATTAAAAAATTAAATTAAATTAACATTTGCAGCAATTTTGAAGAACCATTGCAAAATTCATTAAAATAATTTAATAATTAAGAAATAAAATTAAATTAACATTTGCGACGATTTTGAAGAACCATTGCAAAATTTATTAAAATAATTTAATAATTAAAAAATAAAATAAAATTAACATTTGCAGTGGTTTTGAAGAACCATTGCAAAATTCATTAAAATAATTTAATAATTAAAAAATAAAAAAAAATTAACATTTGCAGTGGTTTTGAAGAACTGCCGCTAAATTTATTAAAAAAAATTAAATTTTGTGGCGATTTTTGAAAAACAGTCCAAAATTTAGAAAATAATTTAATAATTAAAAAATAAAATAAAATTAACATTTGTAGCGGTTTGGAAGAACTGTCGCAAAATTTAAGAAAAAACTAATATTCATATTAGAAAATATATAAAATTTTAATAATTTATAAAAATAAATTTTTAAAAAATATGTTAATTATTATTTTTATTTTTTAATCAATTAATTAATTTAATTTAATTCAATTAATTTATTTTTAATTTTTTCCATTATTCTTTTAAAAAATATATTTTTAATTTAATCAATTAATTTATTTTTTTATACATAATGTAATTCTAGAAAATAGTTGTTGGATTAGTATATAATTAATATGCACGAATATATAACAAGGAGACTTCGCACATTGGCTGGCTTCTCGCGCACATGCGCGTATGGGAGGTCTTGGGATTAAAATTGGGGAAGGGGAAAGGCTGCTGGAATAAAATTCCTGCATTGCCACATGGTGAGTCTAACAGAATCGTTGCTAAAATTCAATGATTTTAACATTTTTTAGCAACGGTTTTAAAACCACCACTAAATGTTACTGTTATTGTCAAAATACAACAATCTATTTTTAATTGTGGGTGGATGTAAGAGCTTGATAACTATGAGCTGAGTCTTGATGGCCAAGAGGGTCTGATGATCTGGTGGCCAAGATAATCGAGTGGCTAAGGATAACTGAGTGGCCCTTGATAACTGAGTGGCCAAGATAATTGAGTGGCCAAGAATAACCGAGTGGCCCTTGATAATCGAGTGGCCAAGGATAACCAAGTGGCCCTTGATAACCGAGTGACCCTTGATAACCGAGTGGTCCTTGATAACTAAGTGGCCAAGGATAACCAAATGGCCTGCAAGACAAGAGCACCGTTAGGACGCGGGTAGGGGTTCTCGCGTAAACCCTCCGATGCTTAAGTCAGTTCTTGAGAGCAAAAGTGCAAAAATGGTACTTCAAAGGCTCAAAAGTGCGTACCTCATAAGGAAGGCATGGCCTCCTATTCATAGTGGAGGGTGAGGGGGGCCACATGGCAATCACGACGATAATTCCACGACCTATTCTGGAGATTTCGCAGCCCATTTCGAGGGTTTCGAAGCCCATTCGGCTAGGTGGACGCGAATGCTTTCTACCTTGGCCTTCTTGCGAGACGGTGAGAGGGAGCCCACTCGATTATGACCAAGTGGGTCATGAAAAATGGGAAAGCTAGCGAGACACCGAGAGGGGGCCCACTCGATCATGATTGAGTGGGCCATAAAATGGTGCAATCGGGTTCCCACTCGGCTATGACCGAGTGAGGCTTCTTCCGCTGCCTCTGACGCTTTTGCCCCTTTTTTTTCTTGATTTGTCTTCCTTTTCGCTACCATGCTAGGCCCATCTTTAATCAGGTATTGGCTCAATTTTTTTGGGTATATCAATTGCTCCCTACTTTTTTAGTAGAGAAAGTCGGGTGAAAGAGCATATAGTCCCGGGAAAATCTTGCGCGTTTCTTGCCATATTTTGCTTATCTTCGGAAGACCGTTTGTGTGTGCTTGTTCTTTATTTTCTTTATTCATCTGCAAGTTTCGATGCTTTTCTGTCTTTTGAGCCCCTATAAATAGGGCTCAAGACCTTCATTTGATCCACATGCAACTTGGTTATGGGTATCTTCAGAGCTCAAATTCCTCTCAAGTCTCGATGCGTTTTTAGGCCTCATCGCATTTCCAAGCCCGTTGCATGAGGCATTTGGCCACTCGGTCATGACTAAGTGGCTGCGTTGGTGCGGCTAGGAGGCCACTCGGTCATGACTGAGTGGCTGTGTTGATATGGTTGGGGGGCCACTCTATCACGACCGAGTGGCTATGCTGGTTTTAGTCAAGGCCCACTCGGTCATAACCGAGTGGGTGTATTCACCTGCTCCTGGGTGCTTATTGCTTGCTCCCTTTCATGGCTCTGTTTTTCTTTGTTTTGTACTGATGTTTTTTCTTTATCCGCAGGTACTGTTTGTTGTGACCATCCACATTTTTTCACTTCTTCAGCATTTAAATAAGATAATGTTCTCTAGTCTCTTTAATATGTCGAGGAGAAGATTGACATCACCCCTCAGTCCCCACACATTCTTGAGGATTCAAGCTCTTGACTTCATTTCAGAGATTTCGAGAGGGTTTATGATGCTACCCCCTCGGGATACATGGTAAGGTACCGTCACTTTGATGAGATGAACCCTTCGCAAGTGGATGCCCAGATGTCGGAGTGGAGGAACTACCAATCTGCCTAGAATGAAGAATGCCAGGAGCTGAAGTGTAGCGCTCGCCAAGCAGAGGCCCAGAAGTGAAATGTGGAGGCAGAGCTTGAGGGCATGCATGCTCAACTGTCTGAAGTTGCTATTGGTTCCTCGGGTCTTCAAGGAGAAATTCAAGATTTACATACTAAGCTGGAGGCTGAAGAGCAAAAGAATGTCGGGTTGATGACGAGGCACGAGGAACTTCTATAAGAACACTCTTTGTTCTTGGCGGAGCTGAAGATAAGTTGTAGGGATGCCTGCGCCATTCGTGCTGATGCGGTAAAGGAATATCGTCTTTCGACCAATTGTCAGGATAGGAAAGGGAGGTATGCCTCAGGCTTTTTGAGGTATGGGTTTTATCTGGCTCACACCTATCTGGAATCTCAGCACCCGGGAGAGACTTTTCCTAAACTTCTGCTTACTCCCGAAGTTGAGGAGTCTACCCAGGTGGATTGGCGTCAGTATGAGCCGAATGCTCCCATGAGTCCTTCTTACTTGGATTCTTTTATGGTGGACGACTTAGAGAATCTGAAAGGCCCATGGGATCTGTTTCCTTTCAACTGTGAGGGAGAAGACATGGTGGACAACCTCGAAGCAATTGAGGAGGATCCTAGCTTGGCTGTTGAAGGCGTACCGAATATGGTCGAGGCTGAGGAAGGAGAACTTCTAACGGTTCTTTCTAAGATTCCTACTACATCGTTTGGGTGTACTAGGCACTCCTCTCGCAAGTCTCGCTCCCGTGAGTAGATCCTCATTGTTGTTAGCTTTTTGTTTTTTGTTTTCTTTTTTTTACTCTCTATTGTTCTTGCTGCAATAAGAGTTATCGCTTTTATCTTCTTTGATCTGCTCAATATGATTCATTTTTTAATGTCTAACTTATTCTTTAATGTTGACCTTAGTCTTGGATAGAAGGTCAGGATTTTTCTTTCGTTGCCGGGCCGTAAGCGAAGCAACGGGCCTGAACATATTTTTACCTCATTACCAGGCTGAAAGCAGGACAACAGGTTTGAAAGTATTTTTTCCTCATTACAGGGCTGAAAGCGGGACAACAGGTTTGAATGTATTTTACCTCGTTGCCGGGCCATGAGCGAGGCGACGGGTTTAGACGTATTTTACCTCGTTACCAGGCCATGAGCAGGGTCACATGTTTGAACGTATTTTACCTTGTTGCCGGGCTATGAGCGGGCAATGGGTTTGAATGTATTTTACCTCGTTGCTGGGCCATGAGCGGGGCAACGAGTTTGAATGTATTTTACTTCATTGCCGGCCCATGAGCGAGGCAACGGGTTTGAACAATTTTTACCTCGTTGCCAGGCCATGAGTGGGCCAACGGGTTTGAATGTATTTTACCTCGTTGCTGGGCCATGAGCGGGGCAACGATTTTGAATGTATTTTACCTCGTTGCTGGGCCATGAGCGGGGCAACAGGTTTGAATGTGTTTTTACCTCGTTGCTCGACTATGAGCGGGGTAACAGGTTTGAACGTATTTTACCTCGTTGCTGGGCCATGAGTGGGGCAACGGGTTTGACTGGATTTCTTGAGTTTCCTTTTTGCAGGTAAATAACATGAAATAAAATACTACACATAATAAAAGTCATGAACACAGAAGCATTTTTACGTGGTTCAGCTAAATGTGCCTATGTCCACGGCCTCGATTAGGGCTTATATTATTGCAGATACTTTGTTCGGTATAACATTCATATACAACTTGAGATAATTAAAATTCCACGTTTTTTCGAGGGTTTCCCTCAAAAGGGTCTGTAAAATGCAGGTGTTGGGACCAATCAACTTCTAAATGAGGTAGCCCCTCCCAATTTGCTCATAACTTTCCATCATCTTTGAGCGCGTTGGTCACAGTAGACCTTCAGAGTACTAAATCCCCTTCTTCCATGGGCCTATTCCTTACCCGAGAGTTATAATAATTGGTGATTCTTCTCTGATAAGCAGCTATCCTCATGGCAGCGTTATCCCGCTGCTCCTTAATCAAATCCAAATTTTCTCGCAATGCTTCGAAATTCCTCGTACCGTTCTCTTCCTCATATGCCAGCAGCCTAGGAGACTTAGCTAAAATTTCAATGGGAATTAAGGCCTCTGTTCTGTATACCAGATTGAATGGAGTTTAACCAGTAGCGATTCCACTAGTCGTTCGGTAAGCCCATAAAATCGATGGTAGTTCGTCAGCCCATGTTCCCTTGACCCCCTCAAGTCGGGTTTTTAAGCCATGCAATATAGTTCAGTTACTGACCTCGGCTTGTCCATTAACTTGAGGGTATGCCACTAAAGTGAATCGTAGTTGAACCCCTAGGTTGTCACAGAATTTTCTAAATGAGTCACAATCAAATTGCTTTTCATGGTCTGTAACGACAATTCTGGGAACTCCAAACAGACACACTATGTCTTTCCACACTGTTGTTTCTACTTTTCTTGCTGTAATGGTGGCCAAGGCCTCAACTTCAATCCATTTGGTGAAATAGTTAGTGGCTACCAGTAAGAATTTTCTTTGCCCCAATGCTGGCGGGAATGGACCCAAAATACTAAACCCCACTAAGCGAATGGTATACGCTGGAATGTAGGCTGTAATTGAGATATCGAGGCAAATTGGATTGGCGCATGTCACTGGCATTTGTTGCATGATTTAACTGTCTTTAACGCGTTTGATCGTAAGGTGGGCTAAAAGAAACCTGCCCGTAAGACCTTAGTTGCCAAGAATTTTGCTCCCAAATGCTCTCCACATACCCCGCTATGGGTTTCTGCTAGAGTATAGTCAGCTTCTTGAGGACCCAGACACTTGAGAAGTGGTGTAGTGTAAGCCTGCTTATACAATACCCCATCTATGATGGTAAACCTTGCAGCCAGTATCCTAAGTCTCCTTGCTTCTTGTGGGTCATTGGGTAGTTCACTGCTGGTTAGGTAGCGGTAGAGGGGTGTTTACCAGTCCATTCCTACTTTAACACATGACACCTCTTTCTCTTCAATGCTCGGTTGATGAAGCACTTTGATAAATACTGTTCATTTAGCCGTTTCTTTAGTGGATGCCAGTTTTGACAAAGCATCCGCGTGTCCGTTGAGTAATCGATTTATTTGTATTAACTGAAAATTCTGAAACATCTGTGCCATGTCTTTCACCTTGTGCAAATATTATGCCATCACATGTTCCCTAGTTTCATACTGCTCATGAAATTGTTGAACAATCAATTGGAAGTCACTATAGGTGATCAACTGTGTTACCTCCAATTTTCGTGCCAACCTCATTCCTGCAATCAATGCCTCGTATTCGGCCACATTGTTGGTGCTTGGGAAAGCGAATCGTAGAGAATATTCTAACATTTCTCCCTCGGGGGGTATAAGTACAATCCCTGCTCTGCTTCCTTGCGAGCCGGATGCCCCATCCACAAATAGTAGCCATTCGATTTGCTTATTTTCCCCCATTTTATAGGAGTGTGTACATTCCATAATAAAGTCAGCCAATGCCTGTCCCTTTATGGCTTGTCAGGGCCAGTACTGTATATCATACTCACTCAGTTCAATGGACCATTTGGTAAGGTGACTGGAGCATTTAGGCTTCTGCAAGATACTTTGCAATGGTTGGTCTGTTAGTACGATGATTGAATGAGCTTGAAAGTATAGCCTCAATTTTCTGGAGGCATTTAGCAGAGCTAGTGCCACCTTTTCAGCATAGGGGTAACGTGTCTCTGGACCCTGCAACACCTTGCTAACATAGTATATTGGTCAATCCACCTGTCCCTCTTTTTTAATCAATACCGCACTTATTGCTTCATCGCTTATTCCCGGGTATAAGTACAATGTCTCTCCAGTTTTTGGGCTTGTCAATAGGGGAACTTCTTTCAAGTACTCCTTTAATGCTTCAAATGACTTCTAGCATTGTTCTATCCACTCAAACTTTTTTCCAGCCCTTATTGTCCGTAAAAATGGAAGCTCTCTCTCGGCTGATTTGGAGAGAAAATGCCCTAGGGTTGCCATCCATCCCGTTAGTCACTGAACGTCCTTGATTGATGTCGGTGATTCCATAACCAATATCACTTGAATTTTTTCAAGGTTCGCCTCGATCCCCCTTTGTGTGATCATGTACCCCAAGAATTTTTCGGATTGTACTCCAAAGGTGCAGTTTGTTGGGTTTAGCCGCACTTTGTATTGTCTAAAAACTTCGAGCACCTGCGTCAGCCTTTTCACGTGTGATTCATTCTCCTGACTTTTCACAATCATGTCGTCAACATATGCTTCCATTGTGTCCCCCCAACAACTCCTTAAAGACTTTATTCACCATGCGTTGATAAGTGGCCCCAGCATTCTTGAGCCCAAAGAGCATGACTTGGTAACAATACATCCCCTTTTTAGTGATAAACGACATTTTCTCCTGGTCTAGAGGATACATCATTATTTGGTGATACCCTGAGAAAGCATCCGAAAAGCTCAGGAATTGATACCCAAATGATCTACGGGTCAATTGATCCGAGGTAGTGGGTAAGAATCTTTGGGACATGCCTTATTGAGATTGGTAAAGTCCACACACACATGCCATTTTTCGCTGGGCTTTGGGACCACGACAATGTTGGCCAACCATTCTGGATACAACAGTTCTCGAATGATGATTGATGTTCAAAAATGTCAAAATTTTATTATATTTTCACCCTTATTTTGACCTTGAAATTGGATTTAATTGAATATCTATATGCAATTAATAGTTATATGCAAGTTTAGAGGAAAATGAAATTTAAAGAGGAATTAAGAGTGAATTAGAAATTTTAGAAAAGAATATTCCTCTTTAATTTTTGATAAAAGAAATTAAAAAGAAAAGAATTTATAATATCTATAAATATATATAATATATCTCTATAATATATAATATAATACATATCCATATATAATACATTTCCATGCGTGCATGCCATATAAATATATAGTATAATATAATCTAACATATTTACTCACCTCCAGTGTGAAGCTCAACTATTCGGATATGAAGAGAAAAAGAAAGCCAAGCCCATTCGAATGTTGCCAAACTCATTCGAATGCATTGAAGTAATCAGAAAAGTAAGATTAGAAATTCATTCGAATATGGTTACTGTTGCATTCGAATGACTGAGAAAATCGCCGTGCAAGGAACAGTAAAATGTGAAATTCATTCGAATATGATTAAAATTCATTCGAATGACCCGAGCGGGCACAGGGAATCAAACGCACATTCAAATGTCTCTACTCACTCATTCGAATGATCACCTGAAGCAAGCCTTCTAATGCGCAAATGAACGCGGTGGCACAAGCGGTAAATTCAACCAACTTTTTGAGAAACTTTTCACCAAGTGGTCCCCCTTCTCCATGCGCGACAAGGATGATCCTCCTGGAAATCAAAACAACATGCAGAATTTGGCAGAGAACAGACAAAAGTAATATTCAGAATGCTTCAGAAGATTGGCGGGAGATTTGAAAATATTTTGTTTCCAGTGGCTTATAAATAGACTAGACTATCAAGAAGCGGAGAGACCCCATCCGCCATTTCTGCAAGAATAAGGGGAAGAGAGCATTGTTTACGTTCTGTTTTTTCTTTTCTTTCATTCCAGTAGTGTTGTTCATTTACTTTGTTTCATCAATACAGTGTTCTTCATTTCTGTTAGTTACATTATGCAATTTCTTTTCATACTTGTTTACATTCTGTAATGTTCTTTAACTATTCATTTACGTTTCTGTAATTTTGATTTCTGTATTTACATTCCAGCATTTTACTTCTTGTCTCTTTAATTTTTAGTTGGAGATGTGTGGCTAAACTTGAGCTTGGGCCAAGGCAAGGACTGTGTCCAGTGCCACTACTTGCCCAAGAGAGCCGAACTCATATTGAATTAACAGAATGCTTATTTGAATTGAGAAATGTGTGTGTATTGAATCTTTTGGTTTGAGTTGAAACATAAGCCTACCTTAGAGTCTCCATGCCATGTATGGAGGTTACTTAAATTGGAAATAGTTTCATACTCAAGCTGGAATGACTAATCTGCGATCCAATTTATGATAGTTGCTTAATCTATACTCTCTCATGCCATGTATGGAGAGTGCTTAATCTAGATCTATCATGACCTTGAGTTGTGGTTACTTATCGGATCTCAAATGTGTGTTAATTTGTATTTCAATTTATGATAGTTTCTTAATCCAGACTCTCTCATGCCATGTATAGAGAGTGCTTAACTTAGAATTATTATCATCTTGGGATATAATTAACTGCATAACCTCATTTTAAATCAGTCGATGTTAATATTTTGATATCTCTTTGGTAAATCAGTGGGCTGGCACATAAATTGCTTTGTCCCAAGATTACCTTCCATCCACAAACATCCATTTTCTTCTTGAGAAAAAGCAAATCATTTAGCTGAATTGGTCTGACAAACCCATTTAGCACATAAAAATCTTTCGCCGCATTTTATTTCTGTTTTGATCTCCCAGTGAATCGACCTGGACTTACCCAGAAAATTAAATTGTACTACAGCGCACACTCGTACACTGGCGAGTATAAACGCCTTGTGCTTGCATGCTTGTTTCTTCTTTGTTTATTTTGTATGTGTTTGTTTGAAATAAATGCACAAGGTTAAGCGCAGCTAAATGAAGCTTGCCCTTAATAGTTTATCAATTTCCTCTTCTAATGCTTGTAGCCTATCGGGGGCAATGTTTCGCTTCTTCTGCCTGACCAGCTTGAACTGGGGATCTACATTCAAATGGTGACATATTACCTCTGGACTGATCCCTGGCATGTCTTTTGGTGTCCAGGAAAATACGTCCAAATTTTCTCGTAGGCATTTCACAATCTCTTCTTTTACATGTTTTGGAAGTTGTGAGCCAACATATGCTAATTTCTTGGAATCTATTTCACTCAAGTACACTGCCTTTAATTCTTAAATGGGTTGAGGCTTACGAGCGATTCCTTCTTCCAAGGATTTATGTATAGCCTTCTCGACGATAGATAAGGATTTATGTATAGCCTTCTCGACGATAGAATAGGTCCGTGCCTTCCTTTAGTCTCCTCGAACCTGTCCAACTCCGGAGGGCATAGGGAACTTCATCAATAAGTAGCATGAGGACACCACAACCCTCATATCATTGAGTAATAGGTGACCCAAAATCATGTTGTATACTACCGAGGGAGCTTTAACCACCATAAAGTTTGCCTGTCGAGTCACGCTTTGGGGGTCTACACCCAACGTGATGGGTAACTGAATAGACCTTGCCACCGGGACTACTTCCCCGGTGAAGCTGTATAGGGGCGAGGACACTTTTCTTAATCGGTCATGAGATAAATGCATCTGTTCGAAATAGTTCTAGTAGATCAGATTAACAGAACTACCACTATCTACCAGGATTCTACTGATGGGGTGTTTGGCCATGACTTTTGAAATAACCATTGGATCATCATGCGGGAGTATTATATCACCTCGGTCGGTAGGGGTGAATGTAATTGGCTCTTCGTCATCTCTAACCTCCATCACCGAATTAACCTGGTAGGCCTAACGGGCATATGCCTTTCAGGAGGCCGATATGTCTCCAGCTAGGGTTTCTCCACCTGAGATAATGTGAATGGCTTGTTGAGTTAGTTCATTATCTAAATGAGGGTCTTGCCTGCGATCCCTTCCTCTCTCTTGCTGCCTTTGGTTTTGCCTCTCATACCCATCGCACCTATCTTCCCTTTGCCGGGGCTCTTGGCCTTCTTCTCCCTCATTTAGCACATATCCTTGCAGGTGCCCCTCTCGAATGAGCATTTCAATCTGAGTTTTCAATTCCCTGTAATGATCTGTAGAAAGTCCACGAGTTCGATGGTACCTCTAATACTCCTCTTGATTTTTTCCCATGGGTTTGTCAACTCTACGAGGTAGTTTGAGGAGTCCTTCCCCCTCTACTATTGCCAGTATAGATGATCATGGTTATAGAAGCTGGGTGTAATGATTAAATTGGGGTCTAGGTGCATCTACTCTCTTACCCTTTTCCTGTCGCCGTATGGAATTTTCTTCTCCTTCATGCTCTTTTCTTTTTCGTTCTCTGTCGTCATTCCCTCCTACATTTCTCATGACCTTAGCGTGGAGGATATACCTATTTGCTCTGACAAACAGGTCGACTCTTGAAGAGAGGCAAGTCGTGTCCTTTAGAGCATGGTGGACACCGCCACCTGGGCTGGCAGATCGAGAACTTTAAGAGTGGCATTGCGAAATCAGTCCACAAACTGACGTAGAGATTCTTTGTTCCCACACCGTATACTGAGCAAGTATGTGCCATCCTTTTTTCTTCAACTGTCAATCACAAAAGCCTTGATAAATTCTGTCCTAAGCTGCCCAAACGAGGAAATAGAGGTTTCTGGCAGGCTGTTAAACCATGTCTGTGCATGCCCTGATAGTGTTAGGGAGAAGGCTCGACATATTATGTCGTTGTCTCATCCATGCAATATCATCAGTGACTCATAGTTTTGAATGTGATCATATGGATCGTCTCTTCCTGAATAGGGGTGATTTCAAGTATTTTGAACTTTCAGGGTAGAGACCTTTCCAATATATCTGTAGTAAAGGGGCATTTTCTGCGCTAATGTTCCTCTGCTGTGGGGATTAGCTTTTTCCGCTCAAGCACCTCTTCAACTACTCTTTTCATATTATCACATATGCTTGCTACTGTTTGGTTATCATGTCTTTTTGGCGTACTGGCCACAGTTTCATGGTATCTTCGTCTTTGGGGGCTTCTGGTCTTATTTTCCATTCGTGGGTTATCATTTTTTCGGGGCGTGGTGCGAGGATTCTTCCTCGGTGGTGGTGATCAGGGCTTATTCTCCTGATAAGGAGTGGATTGGGAATGAGAATCGGGAGTGGTCTCCTGATAGGAATCAGCTCCCCTATCTGGTTGAGGCTCAGGCAGTGGCATAAACTTTTTCAAGGTATCGGGCAATGTCTCTCCTGGCATCATTCCTTGGAGTATGCTAGCCATGTTTCGAAGTGCCTGCATTCCCTCAACATGTTGTCGTCTCAATGCTTCGTACTCTTCCCACGGGGCCATATGTGGTGGCTGTTTCAAAGTCCCAGCTTGATTGGTGGGGAGTGGACTTGAGCCAGTGTTAAGTGGCGATAGGGCCTGCTGGTTCCCTACTTGTCGGTTTGGAGAAATGAGGGGATCACCTCCTTAGGGTTGAGCATTACGAGGAGGCAGAGATGCGCCATGCGGGTGAGCATCTGGAATAATGGGAGACGCTCCCTGTTGTTTAGAGTTCCATAGAGGTAGGCAAGTTTCTACGCCTTGAGAGAGAGTTCGTCGGTGTCCACAGGTGTTTGTCATTCTTAAGTTGACTTTTTGTCTTGCGTTTCCCACATACGACGCCAATTGTTGCTGCCAAAATACAATAATCTATTTTTAATTGTGGGTGGACGTAAGAGCCTTGTAACTATGAGTTGAGTCTTGATGGCTAAGAGGGTCTGATGATCTGGTGGGTTTGGTGATCTGGTGGGTCTAATGATCTAGTGGGTTTGGTTATCTGGTGGGTCTGATGATCTGGTAGCCATGATAATCGAGTTGCAAAGATAACTGAGTGGCCAAGGATGACTGAGTGACCCTTGATAATCGAGTGGCCAAGGATAACTGAGTGGCCCTTGATAATTGAGTGGCCAAGGATAACCAAGTGGCTTGTAAGACAAGAGCACCGTTAGGACGTGGGTGGGGGTCCTCGTGCAAACCCTCTGATGCCTAAGTCATTTTTTGAGAGCAAAATTGTGAAAATGGTACTTCAAAGTCTCAAAAGTGCGTACCTCATGAGGAAGGCATGGCCTCCTATTTATAGTGGAGGGTGAGGGGAGCCACATGGCAATCACGGCGATAATTTTGCGGCCCATTCTGGAGATTCTGCAACCCATTTCAAGGGTTTTGAAGCCCATTTGTCTAGGTAGACGTGAACCCTTTCTGCCTTGGCCTTCTTGGGAGACGACAAGAGAGGGCCCACTCGATTATGACCAAGTGGGTCATGAAAAATGGGGAAGCTAGCGAGACATTGAGAGGGGGCCCACTCGGTCATGACTAGGTGGGCCATAAAATGGTGCAATCGGGTTAGGCTACTCAGCTATGACCGAGTGGGCAGCCACTCGATTATGCCGAGTGGGGCTTCTTCTGCTGCCTCTAATGCTTTTTCCCTTTTCTTTTTTCTTGATTTGTCTCCCTTTTTGCTATCATGCTGGGCCTATCTTTAATCAGGTGTTAGCTTGATTTTTTCGGGTATATCAGTTACCAACAGTAGCAAAATCTATTATTTTGTGGAAGGTTCTTAAACTACAGCAAAAAATATAATTTGTGGTGGTTACTCTAGCAGTTGTTGAAAACTACCACTAAATGCTCCACGACAGCTGTATCTGCGACGGTTTTCAAAACTGTCACAAAATGCAAAAAAAACCACATCTAAAATTTGATTTTTTTGTAGTGATAGGTGCCCTGGGAACTTTGGGAGGAATAATGCTACAAACTGTCTCTCTTGTGGAATACCAAGAGCTCAAGAAGAATTATGATGATTTGAGAAAAAGTCATGAAGGGAATGCTAAGGTCCTTAAGGACCTCATAGATTTGTTGCAAGACATTCTACCCACTGCTAAATTGCCCTTGTCAACAAGGCACTTGACTTCAAGAAGGGTTTGGCCTCATTTTCCCTCAAAGCGACAGATATACCACTTCCAGTCCTACAAATATAGCATCCTCATGTGCCAATACCTAAAGAGGAATATGCAAAAAGACGTAGGCAAACTAGTAAAGGCATTGTGCAGGATGAGATTGCAGAGACCACTACTTCCACCAAGGGTGACTAAAATTTAGTGCAAGAAATTTTCTTGAAACCCATTGAGGATACTTCTCAAACTCCTTTGGGCTCCTAGGTGAGATGGATTGTTGAGGAGATTCTAGAGCAGAAGAAGGTCATGTTAGCCTACAGGGGATATGCAAAACAAATAGTACTTTTCTTTGCTAATTTGTTGAGGCAACCACTCTGTAACACCCCAAGTTTAAAAATCCTAGACCAAGATGTGTTTACATTTACTTCACTTGAAATGCGGAAATAAATAAATTTGTCTTCAAATTATCTCTTTTTACTTTCTTTATTTACCACACACACACATATATATATATATTTTATTTTTATTTTTTTAAAAAAAAGAATTCTATAGAAATTTCAGCAGAGTCTCCCCTACAAATTTGACTTAGTCAACCTGTAGAGGGACACCGCATCCACAACTATATAAATATTAATTAACTAAGTAAATAACTCAGTCCAAAAAGAAGATTTGAGTCCAATCAAACCAAAACTATCATATTCGAAATCTCAAAATTAAACAATTAAAGAAAGGGGTAAATAAATGATTTACGAACAAGTGTTATTAACCACAAGTCCAAAACTAAAACCATATGCTATGGATTACTGGGTGAGTCTGCCTCCAAGCGATCTCCTTAACTCATCTAGCTCTCATCACCTGAAACGTGGGGAAAATAAAAGGGTGAGCTAAAGCTCAGCAAGTAAACTCCATGCACATGATGCATGCTTGTGACATGCAAGATTTGAATAAATTTTGAAAACTACATCCCCATTTACTTTAACTTCTCAAAACATTTCATTACCATTGTGAGCTCATAGGGTGAGTCATCTAGCCAATCAGAATGCAGTGGGCAATTCTTATTTGGAACCAGGTTCATTCCACAGGTAGTACCGCAAAGCGGTTTAAAATTTCTTTCTACTTTCAACTTTCACATTCACATTACTTTCAATCGGGTGCGCCGGTCCCCCACGCCCCATTTCCCACTCACATTATTCATGGCATAGATATTCACCCATTTCCTTTAAAACTTGAGTTACATATCTTTGAAAGAAAATTTGCACCTTTACACATCTTTCCTTTGAAAACATTTAACCTTCTCAAATCAATGCCTATGCGTGCCCATTGATGCAATGGCATGATATATGTATATATGCACATACTTAATCATTTTCATTGTATGTAAAGAAATGACACAAGTAATTAAAAAGATTTAGCATTAAATACCTGTAAGCCAACCATAAAGCACAATTTTTCCACATTAACCATTCCACATGAGTTAAATTAGAGAGAGTTTACTTACTTGAAGTCTTTAAAGTTCACTTCTTGGATTTGTAAGTGGAGGAGTTTTAGTTGCCCACGACGTCAATGTGCCAAAAATCCTAATTCATTATCAATCATTTTAAAATCTTCAATAATCCTTGTCTTTCTAACATGACTCCAATTCACTATTATATTTTCTCAAGTGAATTTATTATAATACTACATGTATAGACAACATTCAATGCAAAAACATAAATGAAACATTTAAAATAGAAACCTACTAATGAAACACTATCCATTTACTAAGTTTAAATTGTCGGCCCTTACAAAGACAAGCATAAATTTAAATTCTTAGCACAAAATTATGTGAATCCAATTTGATGGGTTAAATAACTCATAGAGATACATTCTCAATTAAATTCACATTAAGATTCGGATTACAAGACTCTCAAAATATTTTTTTTTTCAAATTCATAAACAGAATTTATTTTTTCTTCTCTGGCAGCATGCAGTATATTATTTCAAAAATCATTTAAAAATAGGAAACGATATCATAAAATTATAAAATTTATACAGAGTGTAGTAAACTCTTATAAGTTCATCATATAAAAAAATGAGCTCATTACAGAAACGTTTGGTCTTCCAAAACATTTTTTCTATCCTCCAAAATACTGTTCTCGTATGAATCTGTCCATGTATACGAAAAATGTCATAAATACTTATACGAGTCTCCAAATGATGTCATTACAACTCTAGATGATAGAAAACTCATAGGGGGTCATTTTCCAATTTGAATCTTCCCAAAATTCAATATATACGATTTTTGACAAATTTTTAAAGCAAGTGCAGAAAAGCTGTTAAATCTGGGCAGCATTGTTGCTCCATTAGATTTAACAAAATTACAGGCCTATAATACTCAATCAATATAAAATCAAACCAATCATATGTATTCTTCCACATCTATTTATAAATGTTGTATATAAAATATACATCCTATTAAAGGTTGATTTGGGAAGAATCAAATAAAAGGATAGTTACCTCTTTCTTTCTTCTTCTTCTTCTTCTTCTTCTTCTTCTTCTTCTTCTAGGAGAGATGTGATATGTGGGTTGAGAGAGGAGAGAGAAGTGAGATGGGTGAGGGAGAGAGGGAGAGACGTGAGGTTTGGGGAGGGGAAAGATGTTTTAGGGTTTCTTTTTCTTTTATTAGGTTTTTGAGTTGGGTTGGTTTTATTTGGGCTTTTGGGCTATTTCTATTTTTATTTTTATTTTTCTTATTGGGCTAAGATTGGGTCTCTTATAAGTTTAAGCCCAACATTAAACTTATTTGTGTTCTAAGCCCTATTGAGTGCTATTAAAAATTTCAAATCCAAATAAATATATTTAGACACTTGAATTGAATTTAGTAAAAATACAATACACCTAGAAATATATTTTTCTCAATTTGGCACATTGAACGTGGCGATGTCCATTTCCTTCCACTACATAACAAGGCTCAATAATTGGTATTAATAATTATAATTGAATCATTTATTGTGGCATAAGAAATAAAAATTACACAAAATTTATAAATGCATGTAAAATGACACTCGGTGTTACACACTCCTTCCTAAATTTAAACTCTCTTAGTTGCCTATCTAGTCAAGAAGGGAAATCCCAACCACCATGTGTAGTAGTATGAGTCGCTTACTCTTATCTATGGACGAGACGATGCTATAATGTGTCGAGCCTTCCCCTTGACCCTAGAAGACTTGCTCATGCTTGGTTCAACAAACTACCAGAAAGGTTTATTTCTTCATTTGACCAGCTACAACGAGAATTTATCATAGCTTTTGCAGTCAATGCCCTTAAGAAGAATGATCCTGCTTCATCAGTGTTTGTCAAAGCTCAAATGAGATATTGAGGTAGTACATCAATCACTTTAGAAATACCACCTTAGAAGTACATGGGTTGCAAGTTGGCATGGTGGTTGCAGTGCTCCTCAGAGGCACAACCTTTACGCCATTAAGAGTCCCTAGCCTTTGACCAACTGACGTCATCGTTGAACTTCTTGCTCACACCAACCATTTCGTGGTGAAAATGGAGATTCTCAGCACTTTTAACACATCCAATGACAATGATATGAAGAAGAGAGAAAGCCAATTGGCAAAAGGCTAGAAAGATAAGAAATAAAGGCCTAGAAAATTAATAATTTTGCCAAGATGCAGTTTTAGAATTTTACAACTCTCATACTCTCGTATTGCTATCCTTTCCTCTGCGAGCATATTGGATTAATTAATTTCCCTCCTCCTTCCAATAAAACATTAGGCAGGGACCCGGAGGCTTACTGTAAATTTCACTAGTGTTCGGGTCACTCAATAGAATAATGCCACGACCTTTGGAATCATATTGAACAGCTTATTTGGGGAGGCAAATTGGACAGGTTTATTCTTGATGGTCTAAGGTGACTCCACTAGAAAATAAGGGGTCCATGATAAGGAAACCAAGAAGAAAGACCTCCAAGGCTGAGGTGTGGTAACTAGTAGAAGAGGAACAATAATGGCGATCACCAACAAAAAGGGGGAGAAACCTTAGGGGCCCCCATTGATAATGAACCCACACAAGAATACATCCTCCTTATTTCCATTGATGAAACAGTAGCTGACAACTCATTATCAGCAAGGAAGGCATATACTCAACCCTTCATGTGGATTTTGTGGCTCAAGTGGAACCTAATGAAGAACCCATTGCCTTTACTCTTGCGAATCAAGGAAACATTTTTATGTCGCACAATAATTCACTTATCATCTTGGCAGTGATTACTACACATCCTATTGAGAGGATTCTTATGGATAATGGTAATTCCATCAATCTCATGTATTGGAACTGTTTCAAGCAAATGCATATTGATTTTGATTAGCTAAAACATGTTTCTTCTCCTTTATATAGTTTTACAGGCGAGGCAGTACCTATTGTAGGTTTTGTACAACTGCCAACAACTTTGGGTACATACCCCAAAACGTCACCTGCCAAATCAACTTCATAGTAATAAAGACATTGTCCACTACATACAATTGAAGGGAAACGGGGCCCGAGGCACAAAACCAATCACATGTGGATCAATGTAAGGATTAACCAGTTTTAAACCTTTTACAAAACCAAAACATACACATCACAATGCATAACGGAAGCGAAAATAAATCCTTGCAAGACCTGATATTCATCATCCATATGTAATAAATTAAAAGTCATGTCATAGGGGGTTTTTGGGTATACCTTTTGGATGACGATTCGAAGCCAGTTATCCACGTAATGCCTGTTCCTTTTTTATCTAGCAAGCTCTCGCCTATCTGTAACATCCCGGTGACCATCCCACCTCCACAAGCATAGATGACCTAGTTCATCCATGCCTGAGATGCTTACAACCCCTAACAGAGTTGTGCTAGGCCCCTTTCGATGGAGGTGACCCAAAGCTATATGTGGTCCTTTCCTTCAGTTGCACTGTGGCTATCTAATAGCCTATCTATGAGAGAGACAGTGATGAGAGTACTACACCGGCTAAGCTCGGAGCAAGGAGTAGTGGCCACTGCTGAACAAGGAAGGAGAAAAAGTAGCAGAGAAGCAAGAGCAGAAGAAAAACAAGGAGAAGAAGAACATGCAGAGGGGAGCAGCTTGTGAAGCCTCGTCTAAGCCTCTCAATCTCCCTACTCGAATTGCAATCTGCTAAGCATTTCCCCCAGCTTCTCCTGCACACCTTCTTCTATCCCCATTCCTCAATCATCACATGCATTATGCAACAAAGCAGCTAAGCATTAATGGCAGAAACAATCAACTGCTTGAGGCGCCTAGTCAACTGCTTGAAGCAGCTGACCTTCCTTATGCACCAGTCATCAGCACGTGACCAGTCGACTGCATGTGAGCACCCAGGCAGTTGACCGCTCTATGCACTAGTTGACTGATTTTTTCCAACCATGCTCCAACTTTGTCTAACTACACTAAGGCCTTGCTATCCAATAACAATCTCTCATAACCATAGACCCATGTGTCCCACACATAAAATAACAACTAACATCACTGTCCCATAGTGATGAGGAACCCACTAATAGCAACTAATCATTAATCTGATACATTACTTAGTATGCGTGTGACTTTCTAGATTCACAACCATGTAGCAATAAGGACACATCAACTCCTTAATGTCGGCCGATCTCATTGACCTATTAAGAGGATATTTCCAAATCCCCAGAGCACCCTAAATGATCTTGAGTATCCTTTAGCTAGGACTCAGGACTATCCTAATGGCAATGAAGTCTAACTTCATATGATCCTATTAAGGCTCCTCGATTACAATGCACTATAGTCCTTCCACTAATTAACATCCCAACCGAGTGAGAGTCATGGGCTAATTAAACTCATAGGACTTAGTAGCTGGGTCTGATGGAGGTAGTATGTCGAATCCAATCCGACATTAGAACTCTTTCCAATCTCATGCTCACCTTGGCCAAGGGATTTCCAATCACCACCAACATAGACCACGCAGGATGTATGTCTCCATCTAATGGAGGTCAATGGATCCCATCAACGAGCATTTGCCTCCATACACCATTGCATAGAGACTACATAAAGAGCATCCCCACCTCTTACACTAGATGGTTTCGCTTAACGGCAAATCCCTGACACCAGTGCACAAGATACTGTATTGCCTCTAGTCTAAGGACTAGATACACAACTGAGAGCTAGCAATAGATCATTAATCCTCCAAGCCATGTGATCTGTCATTGCATCACATTCAGTTGATGTTTTACTAACACCCACCCATATGTCTACTATACGCTTCCCATGCAATGTGGCGTGTGACTTACCACTCCATTCCCACTAGCATCCCATGCTGACAATGGTAGTAGCTCATGTGCCAATCCACTGATCGATAAATCATATTCCCCTTATGATAAATGTAAGGACTAGGAATACCTTTAAGAAATCCTAAACTACAGGTCCACGCCACACAATCTCAACACCTCGAGTATAGGACCTCTAAAAGAAAATATAGGGACTCATTCATAGAGATGAGATGAAGAGATATGAATGAAGATATGATATTTTATTAATATTAAGAATACATCAACTGTGCCATTCACTTTCATCCCATGAAGTGTAAATCTAGCATTTAGGACACTATCATTAACAAACTCCCACTTGCACTAATGCTAATTTACAAGCAACAACTATTGAATCGTTGCATGGAATTTAAGACCCATCTTCTAAAGATGCAATCCAATTGAGCCTATGTGAAAGCTTTAGTTAGTGGGTCAGCGATGTTCTCTAATGACGCCACCTTCAGCTGCTGCATGTCCCCACGTGCTACAATCTCTCGAATCAGATGGAAGCGACACTCAATGTGTTAGACTTCTGGGGAGACCTAGTTTCCTTGGCTTCTATAATAGCTACATTATTGTCACAATATAAAGGTATCAGCAACTCAACAGATGTAACCACGTCCAATTCATAAAGGAATTTCCTCATCCAAAACCCTAAACCCCGAATATTATGGAAGCCAGGAAAGTCGAGTTGGAGTCCTAGGAAGGAAAAAACAAATAAAAGATCACAACAACATGGCCACAATGATAACTAGTTGGCATAAAGGAAGTTTGGTGCACATATACATACAGACTGGCCCAAAAAGGCTTGGAGGTAACAAAAGTAGGGCATGACCCCTTATCAACACAAAAACATACATAGACGCATCACAAGGGGTGGAACAAACACCCTCCAGGACCCAAGATCACTAAAACTCCCATAGGGCTTGTCACCTGGGATCCCCCTATACACACACATACACTCGCTAAGTTAGACACCGTTACACTCACCCTCAACCTTCGCCTTTCCCTTACTTGGAATGATATAAAGCGAGACTGAGTCACAAGACTCAACAAGAATAATGGACTAAAAGGGATACAAGGTTAGGGATAAACATCACCCACACATCACATGTAATCCATGCCATGAAGCCTCACAAAATACACTCACCAGCAATGCGTAAATAGGCATATAACGAATTGTGGGGCCCACATAAAGCACATATATTGGCACCCAAGGTTCTCTATACAAACTTGTCACAACCATGAATTGGCTGGCATATGTTCAAGAACTGGAGCTCCCATAACCCATCCTCTTGAGCCAATGCTCACATAACAACCCCTCGAGCTAAAGCTCGTATAACATCCTCTCGAGTCGAAGCTCATGGGTATACCCTGCTGATAAATCCGCCACGCGCATCAGTAACCATGCAATGTAACACATAGAAAATGCATTGCGGTGTAAGTATCAACATGAAACAGGGCCCCCATAAAACCAAGCATCAAGACAAGTCATACACATCCGATGTAATGCCAGTGCTCCTAGAGACCCTATGATATTCGTGCTCAAGCACAAATATCATATGAACCACCTGAAGTGGAAACCCGAAGCCCAATACCATAATGAAATGTTGTACAATAAATGTAACGCCCCGTTTTCTTAGCGCGTTATTTCTTGGGACAATCCCAGGACGATAAATTTTTTTCTTTCGAACTCATACTAAATCGCGTCATTTATCCATCATCCCAGAATTTCCCTACATTAATTTATTCTCGAAAGAGAGACATCATATACATACCTCAATTGTGGAAGCTAGAATCGAACTTGCCATCTTACATAACATTAAATCATAAATCAAGTCTTTACATCATCGTTTCTCGAACTTAATCCTCAATATGACTTAAAACATAACATACGTTCTCATCTAATATTAACCCTAACTAGGGTTTATACATCGTCATCATTAATCATAAGGTTACTATTAGTGTAGGTGCTCTAGATCCAATCAGATTGGGCATGTTGTACACTGACAATTATAATCATGTTTATTATTTGAATAAGGAGTTGTTCAAATTCACAAGAAGTTATTCTATTAGTTTCTTGTTATTATTGTAATAACCAAATGAAACTAGATAGAAGTCCATATGATGTATACTGTGATTAATCTATAAAGATGTGAGATGATGCATCACAGTTTCTAGACATCATTAAACGTCCCAAGTCGTAGCAATGTCAAGAATGGACATTGACAATTGCAGTAAGACTTGTATGTGCTATGTTTTTTCTATGTGATAGCAATGGAGGTCTCACACCCATAGGCATGGGGATGCCTAGACAAGTACATATGTGACCAATGTTGGAGAACATGTCACTGGACATGACTCGTCATGAGAATCCATTTTGGTTATATGTTGATGGTATTCTCATACGAGATGGGTGTAACTAATCCTTGGACTTGAGGTTATCATGGTCATCTCATAAGAAGACCGGTATGCTTTGACATCGTTTCGATGGGCCTAGACAAAGGCTGCACGTGGGCGATCGTTGGGTATATCGTGAGACTTATGGAGATGGGTGTATAACCAAGATGGGACTCGTCTATCCCTTGATAGAGGATGATGTATCTAAGAGGCCTTCGGTGGATATTCACTTTAAATCCATGGCCATGGTGAAAGAGATCAATAAGGAGTTATTGATTTACTTTCTAATTAAGTGAAGATATCCGAAAGACCGAAGAAAACTCATGTGATCGTTATCAAGCAACACATTTCCAACTTGAGATCACATAGGATACATTGACGAGAGGATCGAATTACATGGTAACCATGCTCGTGAAAGGTTATTTGCGGATTATGAATCCTTCTGAATAATTGGGTAGGCATGATGCCTTGCTAGAGGCCAATTTTGTCTTATGTGTTCGTACCGACACATTGCCAACATATTCGGGAGCCTAATGAGTCATACGCAATAGGCACGGTCCCTGGCTTAAACCAGGAAAGCGGACGTATGGTTAAGTAGGACACTTCGGCAAAAAGTTGTGCCGTTATAGGTTCTCACGGGAAAAGAACAAACAGACGTAATGACGTCGATATGACGAGGGGTCGTTATAAAGGAAAAAGTTTCCTAAAATAGCAATTGATTAAATTAGAAAGTAGTTTCTAACTTAATGATTAAATTAGAAAGAAGTTTCTAATTTAATAATTTGGGCTTAATTTAATACTTGGGCTAAATAAAGTATTTGGGCCAAATATTAAATTAAATTAAATATTTGGGTTAAATTAGATTTGGGTTAAATATTAAAGAAAAACAAATATTAAATATTTGGGTTTGAATTAGATTTGGACCAAATATTTTATAAATGGATTTGAGCCACTTTAATTGGACTAGGATTAATGAGCTAGCTCAATCCATGTCTATTAGGGTTTGGGAAACCCTAGGAGGTTGTTTCTCTATAAATAGCCCTTTATGGGATGCCCAAATTAAGCCTTTTTATTTTGTTGGTTTTCAAGAGTTGAAAATCGATTATTTTTCCCGTCCATTCATAAGCCTTGTTAGGAGAAGGAGCTAGCACTCCTATTCTGCTCTCCTTGCTAACGGACGCATGCCGGGTATCATGAGTTAGAGGCCGGACGCTTGGACGGCTCGAATTCGCGAACGACTCGATTATCTAAAGGTTTGATTTATTTATTTGTTTGTGAATGATTTGATCTCGACGTTGATCCAATCGCCGGGATCGGGGCAAGATTCCAAATTTTTAAACTACGCTGCTTGCTCCGTAGCGATCTTGCTTTACTTTCAGTTACATCATCATTCCTCATACGTCCATCATAACTCATACCTTACATCATGGACTTTCAAATCGTTCAGATTTCAAAGTAGCAAGACTTAAACACATGGGCTACATTACATCATTCATCTCATCATTCGTTCATCATGCACTTAACTAACTGCCATTTCATGCCTCATTCATCTTCGTACCTACTGCAATCTCCATCTGGAACGTTTGAATGTTCCAGGGGCGAAGCCCGATTAGATGATGAACCATCTAAGTAAGCAGCACAAAATCATTTTCATGAATGTATGCAAAATGCAAATGTCAACATTTCTTATCTCATTCCGTGAATCGACCACACCTTATGCTACCCCATTGCTATGGCTTCCTTTCCATGCCGAGGTCAATGGGTGCAGTGGTGCCATCGTAACTCATATGCAATGCGTGATCAATAACATCATCGTGAATGTATGCACATTTCATCATCAAAACATGTAAATGCAATCTACATGACATTTTCAATCAAAATATGGCAACATGATAAAATCATTTACATCAAATTGGGTTTTGGATTAAACCACTTTCATACCAAGCATTTTTCATAATACTAAATTCTTTTTGGTAAGTACTACTTACACATCAAGCATTTTTCGTAAACTAAAACCATTTGAGTGGTACTACTTACCTCGTACGCATTCTCTTAACATCTCGATTCTCATGCCAGACTCTAACATAATCAATTCGAATCCTCAACATACCCTGGCCATCATATTCATTTAGTATCATTAATAATCTATTCCTCATAATTTCCTCATAACCTATCCTTTATTTCTTCATATTTTTCTCAATAATTCCTTAAACATAATATTCCTAAAATATTTTCGAACTAAATATTTCTCCAATAGATCCTCGAATATTTCTCTATAAAAGCTCATAAAATAATATTTCTAATTTACTGAAATTTTCTAGGAAATTTTGTTTACCTTAACTTAGCCTCTCAGGCTGTCTCGGTATATGCGCTAAGATCTCGAAATTCGTTACCGACCTCGATCGTAGCGCAAGTCATCGATTTTCGCACACCACCTCAATTCTCGTGCACTACCTCGCTTCCCGCGCATTAACCTCAATTTTTGAGCAACATCTTAATTTTCGTGCACCGCTTCGATTTTCGTACACCGTCTCGAAACGCATGTCCGAACCATTTTTCTTGCCAAAGTCTCCGGAATATTAATACACATCATTTCCTATTTTTTTGACATTTTTCGAGAGCTTCTAAGATTTATTTCTATTTTTTTTCTCTTCCTTTTCTTTTTCTTTTCATATTTTTTCTCTCCTCCTTACTGTTCATCTTCTCCTTCACGCGGCCCCTGCAACTCCTCCTCTTCATTTTCCTCTTCTTCTTCTTTCTTTCTTCTTCCTTTCTTTTCTTCTTCTTCTTATTCTTCTTCTTCTTCTTCTTCTTCTTCTTCTTCTTCAGCGAACCAGCGCCTGCATCTCGGCCATGCCTCGTGCACAGCTGCTCACACATGGCTGCCTCGCGGCCATCGCCGCCTGCCAGCTTCGCCATTGCCGATGTCACCCCCGCTGGTTGCTGCACCGGCCTCCGACCTCGCCCGCACGCACAGCCAGCCGCCCTGCTCCTTCGCGGCCATGGCCGCTTGAAATGGCCCCCGCTGCGACCGCACACAGCTGCAACAGCAGCTTCATGGCCACTTTCGGCCATCTCTCCTCTCGCTCTCGGTCCTTTTTTTGTCAAGCTTTAACGAGCTCTCCGCCATAGCAGCCGAGCCAGCCTCCCTTCTTCGCGGAACCGCCATGGCCGAGTCCCTCTCGGCCAGCTTGATATACCATGGCCGAATTTGGCCATCTTCTTCTCTATTTATAGAGAACCCGACACCCCAAGAGCCTTAGCGCCCACTCCTTCCCTCGACAATTTTCTGCAAACCCCTCGCCCCAATTCAAAATGCTCCAAGCTTGCCTCCCATGCCTTCCAACATGCTGCAACACGCCTCCCACGCCTCACAGACAGAAAACATGGAGCTTCTCCCCTGCCCCTCACGTATGCTCGCCTATATATATATATTATATATAATTTATACCAATATAATTATAGGTAAATAAATATTTAATCCTCATAATTATTCTATATTACACTTGGGAATTTCTCTAATTGCAAAAACACCCTTAAAACGCCTAATTAATTTGCATTACGATGCTTTAAACCCAAATTAATTACTTCAAATTTGCTTGACAAGGATGATTTTGCCCTCGAGTCCTCACCGGACCATTGATTCGTCTTGAAATCGCCTAAGGATTGATCGTCACGCAAAATCGGAGGCTCTTTAGGGTTCCGTTGAATTCACGGACGTCCTATGCGATAGTTTGGTATTTCAGCCTGATCCGAAGCTGTATTTAAGCTGTACTGAAAATCGTCTCAATTCTGATTTTTTTTACTTCCATAAATCCTGTCTCGGAACGCTCATCGAGACCATGCCATTTTCTTTAGCCAATTACACTCCAGGGTACTCCCTCTAGTCGATTTGGTGATTTATTTTGCTATCAAGCTTAATTTTCGGTATTCAAACCTTGCTTAAATGACGTGGCAACCTTACGCTGAAACGGGGTATTACATTCTCCCCTCCTTACAAAAATTTCGTCCTCGAAATTTGCCACATCCTAAATGTTTGAAATCCCGTCCTCGAAATTAACACCTAGTAAATCAAATAGCTAGGGAAGAATCCTACCTCATTATCTTATTCCAATAATCCTGATATAGCTTTTTACAAGCGATCTTATCTCTAGGAAAACTTTACCGTCTATATCATTTTCTTAACCACAAGACCTCTAGCACATATATCCTGCCCGAAACTTTAGAATGCCATCTCGCATTTGAAATTAGAACCCTTAGCTAACTACGCTCATCAATCCCTAAACAATCACGCTTGACAACCATGCATGCTTTTCTAAAGTCTCTTTCAAATCCACACCCGATCCTTGGGTCACGAGTCTCAACCCGAGTTCCCATCCAAGTTGATACACACATCATTATAATGAGCCCACGGCTCTCATATCCATATCCTCAATTTTCAATTTACTAAATCTAATCTATATCTTTATACATATCACTTCTCAAATGCCGATTTCTCACATCGTCCTTTACCTCGCTTTGCCATTTTTCTAATCTTATCACAAAAGCCCTTGCTTTCGATACATCTTAACTTTTATCAAATCGGGTCCTCAAAGAAATATTCTTAGGACATCAAACTATTTCATGTATCCTTGGTCCTCAAACAACACACATCTTATCATTACTAGGTTGTTTCATAAACTTCCAGACTGCCACAACAAGTCAATGGTCTTATTACCTTGGCTACCACATATCCTCGAATAATTTTTGTCCTCGAAACTAGCTATGCCTCACCTTAAGTCATCACAAAATTAATCATTGCTCGATCTTTATCAGCTAATCTATTCGAGGTTTCTTATAAATTATTATTTCCTCATTCTCGTAGGAATTCATCACTCAGTAAAACCTCAAGTTTCTGCCAATTGACCATAATCATCTTCTAATCATGTCATATACTATTTCCTCAAGAAAATCTTTATAATCAATGTGTTCTATCTGTCTCCAATCTTACTTTCGTAATCTAACTTTTCATATCAATCAAAATCAATCAATGTCTCCCAATCTAGCAACACTAATATCCTTACATCGCTTGCTCATTTGTTACTTAGTCGCCAAACTAATACCTATTCACTCATATACCCATGACTCCAATAAGTCCTCGTACTTCTCGAAATGATCCTCGAATAACATTTCATATCATTTGATCCTCAATTTTGTTTGAACTAACCCTCGAGTGATAAAATTTCATATCAACTAACTCTAGTCCTGCTGATCCTTAAGGCACCATCTAATGCCGATTATACTTTACCATAAGAAGAACATCTGATTTCTTTCCTCGTATTTGACCACATGCTCTTTTGACTTCCAGTCAATTATAGTATAGGTTCACTTGCTAGCTTGCAATCTCCTAATCACCCAACCAGACTTGCTTCTTAACCCTAAATGTCTAATTGCCTCGGCAATAGTGCTACTAACTTTATCCATACTATTCTAACCTCTTAGTCCACACAATCGGTGTCGTCATTATCGCCTAATCAAAACCTTGGGACCATTTACCCTCAAACATCACAATAAAGATCTACTTATCCCTCACCTAGCGTCACATGTGACCTTAATATTACATCAAAGGTCTACTTTATTCCTCGATCATCATTACATTGATTGCGGCTTAACTCACTATTGCTATGGCTAATACACGACCAATCTTCTTCTTGCCATACATATCTAAGTAATCTCAAACCATCAATGGAAAAATTCAAACTCTTTATTAAGAAACATGCCCAATAAATTTTTTTGAGGATATGTCATAGCATTTCTCTCGCTACCTCAACTTCCTCGGGGCTTTTTATTGACCACAAGCGCCCGTACCACATACGACAGGCTCCTTATTTCCATAACTTGCTGACATCACTTTAGTGATCGTCCAGCTACATATATCTTAATTTGCACACTAGGGCTATCTAGACCAATTGTCTAGCCCAATAAGAGCTCCATTCTCCAAAATCAAAAATCTTAGATCTCCAATCGACTTAGGTCTGCAACTTCCCCTACTACAACCCGACATCCTGACACATCTGCCATTAGCTGTCTCTTTCTCAAACACATCGAAAGAATCACACAATCATCAATACAACAATCCATAAATGTCCCACCAACTAGAGCGGGTAGATACTTACGTCACCCATGATATTCCGATCCTTGCCGGATCATAGGTTTCACAGCTTAAGAGATTCAATCTCTATTTCCTTAGCGATATTACCCAAAGACCTTCCAAATATTTTCTTAAAAACTTTAATGTCTCCTCACAAATCCTTACATTCTCAAATCCTTAGGAAAATTCCTCGAAATCCCAAATTGATCCATCTTTGAAGATCTTTATTCAGATCACGTTACCCGATTCCAATCATTTCCTATAAACAATCGAACCTCAAAACTTCCAATGACACTTTACCGAGTGATACTTTAAACCTCAAATAACAATTCAGGTCCCCATGCCAATGCACAAGGCATAACTTACTCACGAGTCTTTTCTCACGGACCTTCGAATCCTCAAGCCCACTTGGCACACTGAACAGTAGTTGCAACCTCTGCCGACTAGGTTTCTCATCTTCCTCCCTTAGGGCTGACACAACCTACAAGCAACTCTTGCCTTTTAGGTACCCTGATCTTTTTCTCGAACTGAGATTGCCACCTCACAACTCTTCGTCAAGGCCTTGAACTGGTCATGCTCTACTACCCAAAATCTCGTTTATCGAGAATCCATCGAATCTAGCATTTCGATCTTTAGATCCAACCGACTATTGGTGTATGACCATTCCTGATCCCATTACCATACTAGATACCAAGATACTTTACCCCTCGAGTCTCGCAATGTTCATCGTGTCACCACTCCCAAGATGACCACGAGTCCAACTACAATTCTTTAAACAGGACACCCAATCCACACTCAAACCATCTCATTTTGGGTTGATTCCCAAGGCTTCCAGCCTCGCTTAACACGTTAATGACACACCTCGTACCTTGTCCATTCGGACTTGGACCTCATACACTACTAGGGTTCTTTGCCTCGTCTCTGCGAGTCATATCGGTTGCACCACTGCCACCTCATCATTTGACGCCACTCACTTGCCATCTTCGGTCTCTCGCTCGACCCAATCCCTAGGATCCTTGATCCACGTATCTCTTCTTCAGAGTCACTAAATGATCCTCGAAGACACTTATCATTCCATCCTAACTCAAAAGTTAGGCTATGCCACATTAGACTAATCATCTATGACTCAATCATCCTTGATAACTACTAGTTATCTTAACATTCATCGTAAAATTTTTGGCTAATGACCTCAAATCAACCAATCATTTTCTTCCTCAATATTTGATCAAAATCAACAATCTCTAAATCTCTCGGATCCATAATCATGGGTACCGAACCATCCTTATAGCTAAATCATATCATCTAACTTTAATAGCTAAGTCAATTCGACCAGCTGATCTATAGCTTAACAAGGTTATATCCTCAAATCAATAACTTCTAAGACCTCAATCGACAATTCTTGAATCTCTAAGGACTTCATTCGACGAACCATCATGATTTGACTATTCTTGATAATTATCAGTTATCCTATCCTTCATCGTAAGGATTTCAACTAATAACCTCAAATCAACAGATAAATCCTCGAATTTCTATCATTTCCTTCCTCAAGACTTGTTCTAAATCAGCAATCTCTAAACCATCAGCAATCCCCAAGTCACCAGATTAGACTTCTTATAAATCTCCAATAAACTTAAGCTCTTATACTAACTGTATCAAAACCACTTAAGGCTCCAAATAATCTTAAGCTCTGATACCAACTGTAACGCCCCGTTTTCTCGGCGCGTTATTTCTTGGGACAATACCAGGACGATAAATTTTTTTCTTTCGAACTCATACTAAATCGCATCATTTATCCATCATCCTAGAATTTCCCTACATTAATTTATTCTCGAAAGAGAGACATCATACACATACCTCAATTGCGGAAGTAAGAATCGAACCTGCCATCTTACATAACATTAAATCATAAATCAAGTCTTTACATCATCGTTCCTCGAACTTAATCCTCAATATGACTTAAAACATAACATACGTTCTCATCTAATATTAACCCTAACTAGGGTTTATACATCGTCATCATTAATCATAAGGTTACATCATCATTCCTCATACGTCAATCATAACTCACACCTTACATCATAGACTTTCAAATCATTCAGATTTCAAAGTACCAGGACTTAAACACATGGGCTAAATTACATCATTCATCTCATCATTCGTTCATCATGCACTTAGCTAAGTGCCATTTCATGCCTCATTCATCTTCGTACCTACTACAATCTCCATCTGGAACGTTTGAATGTTCCAGGGGCGAAGCCCGATTAGATGATGAACCATCTAAGTAAGCAGCACAAAATCATTTTCATGAATGTATGCAAAATGCAAATGTCAACATTCCTTATCACATTCAGTGAATTGACCGCACCTTATGCTACCCCCATTGCTACGGCTTCCTTTCCATGCCGAGGTCAATGGTGCAACAGTGACGATCCGTATTCCTGTTTGCACCTTAATGCTACCTCTCATTGCTACGACTTCCTTTCCATGCCGAGGTCAATGGGTGCAGCGGTGCCATCGTAACTCATATGCAATGCGTGATCAATAACGTCATCGTGAATGTATGTACATTTCATCATCAAAACATGTAAATGCAATCTACATGACATTTTCAATCAAAATATGGCAACATGATAAAATCATTTACATCAAATTGGGTTTTGGATTAAACAATTTTCATACCAAGCATTTTTCATAATACTAAATTCTTTTTGGTCAGTACTGCTTACACATCAAGCATTTTTCATAAACTCAAACCATTTGAGTGGTACTACTTACCTCGTACGCATTCTCTTAACATCTCGATTCTCGTGCCAGACTCTAGCATAATCAATTCGAATCCTCAACATACCCTGGCCATCATATTCATTTAATATCATTAATAATCTATTCCTCATAATTTCCTCATAACCTATCCTTTATTTCTTCCTATTTTTCTCAATAATTCCTTAAACATAATATTCCTAAAATATTTTCGAACTAAATATTTCTCCAATATATCCTCGAATATTTCTCTATAAAAGCTCATAAAATAATATTTCTAATTTACTGAAATTTTCTAAGAAGTTTTGCTTACCTTAACTTAGCCTCTCAAGCTACCTCGGTATGCGCGCCCAGCCCTCAAAATTCATTACCGACCTTGATTGTCGCGCAAGTCATCAATTCTCGCACACCACCTCAATTCTCGTGCACTACATCGCTTCCCGCGCATTAACCTCAATTTTTGAGCAACATCTTAATTTTCGTGCACCGCTTCGATTTTCGTACATCGTCCTGAAACGTATGTCCAAACCATTTTTCTTGCCAAAGTCTCCAGAATATTAATACACATCATTCCCTATTTTTTCAGCATTTTTCGAGAGCTTCTAAGATTTATTTCTATTTTTTTTCTCTTCCTTTTCTTTTTCTTTTTCTTTTTCTTTTCTTATTTTTTCTCTCTCCTTACTGTTCATCTTCTCCTTCACGCGGCCCCTGCAACTCCTCCTCTTCTATTTTTATTTTTATTTTCTGTCCTCCTTTATTTCTATTTTTTCTTCCTTTCTTCTTCTTCTTCTTCAGCGAACCAGCGCCTGCATCTCGGCCATGCCTCGTGCACAGCTGCTCACACATGGCTGCCTCGCGGCCATCGCCGCCTGCCAGCTTCGCCATTGCCGACGTCGCCCCCGCTGGTTTCTGCACCGGCCTCCGACCTCGCCCGCACGCACAGCCAGCCGCCCATGCTCCTTCGCGGCCATGGCCTCTTGAAATGGCCCTCGCTTCGACCGCACACAGCTGCAACAGCAGCTTCATGGCCACTTTCGGCCATCTCTCCTCTCGCTCTCGGTCCTTTTTTTGTCAAGCTTTAACGAGCTCTCCGCCATAGCCAGCCTAGCCAGCCTCCCTTCTTCGCGGAACCGCCATGGCCGAGTCCCTCTCGGCCAGCTTGATATACCATGGCCGAATTTGGCCATCTTCTTCTCTATTTATAGAGAACCCGACACCCCAAGAGCCTTAGCGCCCACTCCTTCCCTCGACAATTTTCTGCAAACCCCTCGCCCCAATTCAAAATGCTCCAAGCTTGCCTCCCATGCCTTCCAACATGCTGCAACATGCCTCCCACGCCACACAGACAGAAAACATGGAGCTTCTCCCCTGCCCCTCACGCATGCTCGCCTATATATATATATATTATATATAATTTATACCAATATAATTATAGCTAAATAAATATTTAATTCTCATAATTATTCTATATTACACTTGAGAATTTCTCTAATTGCAAAAACACCCTTAAATGCCTAATTAATTTGCATTACGATGCTTTAAACCCAAATTAATTACTTCAAATTTGCTTGACAAGGACGATTTCGCCCTCGAGTCCTCACCGAGCCATTGATTCGTCCTGAAATTACCTAAGGATTGATCGTCACGCAAAACCGGAGCCTTCCTAGGGTTCCGTTAAATTCACGGATGTCCCATGCGATAGTTTTGTATTTCAGCCTGATCCGAAACTGCATTTTAACTGTACCAAAAATCGTCTCAATTCCGATTTCTTTTACTTCCATAAATCGTCTCAAAATCGTCTAAGGCAAGCTCTTCTTCCTTCTTACAACTAAAAAGACGCAAGGATAACCAGGAAATAAGAAAATCAAACCATGGAGAAGGTAAGAAAGAAGAAGAGCTTGCCTTAGACAACCTGAGAGTGAAAGAGAGGGGCTAGAAGTGCTTGGTTGAAGCCTTCTTCTTGCTCTTCCTTTCCTTCTTTTTTCTTCTCTTCCTTCTCTCCACCGCTCGAGCAAACAAGCTTTGCCTTCACTCTAATGCATCCTCAGCCCTTTTAGGAAGTTAGTGGAAGCCTCTTCACGTGCCAAAGCCTTCTAGAAGAGCTCTTATTACTTTACCCATTTCACACCGCCTCAATTGGGTTACCTAGAAAGTTGCACTCGGATAGGAATGGTCGACAGCCTTGGAGGGACCCGTCGATAGCTTCTCGCTTCCCAGTTGAATAATCAATAGTTCGAGGAAACTGGTTGATAGTTAGGGCATTTAACAAAATGATCGATAGCCTCAGAGAATCTTTTAGTTGCTGCCTCCTGTCACCTAGCCCTTGAGTATCCTACATGCATTATAACACCAATGCCACTATAAAACTTAGATGCATGAAAACCTAACCTCGTTAATCGGTCGTTACACTGCCTCTAACCTCATAGAGAGTGGAACTACATGCCAATCAGGTATTATCCCTTTCTTGGAGTTCTCCATGCTAAACCTCTTTATCCTTTTGTTTATGTACAAGGCTTGGGAGAGACCTATCCATCTCCTCGCTCTATCTCTATAGACACAGATTCCCAAGATGAAGGTCACATCTCCCAAATCTTTTATGGAGAATTTACTAGAAAATCAAACCTTAGTCTACATCAACATGCCAACATCGTTCCCCATAAGGAGAATGTCATTCACATACAAGATAAGAAAGACTCTCATACTCCCACTTACCTTTTTATATATACAAGGCTCATTCTGATTCTTTATAAAACCAAACTCTTTGATTTCAGAATCAAAATGGATATTTGAAGAGCGTGATGCCTGCTTGAGACCATAAATGAACCTCTTCAGTTGGCAAACCCGATCAGGATCAGTTGATTAGAATCCCTACGACTGTTCCATGAATATATCTTCCTTAAGATAACCATTCAGGAACGCTGCCTTAACATCCATATGCCATATCTCATATTCATAATGCGCGGCAACGACTAGCATCACCCTAATGGACTTAAGCATAATGACAGGTGAAAAGGTATCTTCATAGTCAACTCCTTGACATTGGGGATACCCTTTCACCACCAGTTGCGCTTTGAATGTTTTCACTTTCCCATCAGCACTGATCTTACTCTTGTAGATCTACTTACGTCCTATGGGAAAAATTATTGAAGGGATCCATTAGAGTCTAGACTTGGTTGGAATACATAGATTCCATTTTTGCCTGCATAGTCTCCTATCATCTCTTGGAATCGATAGTGCATATTGCCTCTTTATAGGTGGTAGGATCAACCATTAGATCACCCTCACCACACAGGAACATATCTTGGATCACCTCCATACTAAATCCATATCATTTTTGAGGGCGAGATACTCTATCAGACCTACGAAGTTCCTCGGTGATGACATCTGACAAACTGACTATTTCATCATTCTGATGAGGTACGATCTGTGCCCTAGAGGACTTCTTTTCCAAATATATCTTCCTCCAAATTTCACCTTCTTGAAGAAACTATTTCTCAAAGAATACATCTTAGCACTCTATAATTGCTTGGAAAATAGAACTAGTACCCCTTACAATGGAGCGGATACCCCACAAATCTACCTTTGCTAGAGCAGACCTTCAACTTATCTATTTTAAGCTTCTTTACAAAAGCCGAACAACCTCAGACCTTAACATGCTTAAGACTAGGAGGTTTCCCATACCATATCTCATATGGCGTCGTCTTGGTAGACTTAGTCGAAGCCTTATTTAGGAGAAAATTACAGTCTAAGGCTCATAACCTCATAAGAAAATGGGCAAATTTGTATAAACGATCATTGAACGCACTATGTCAAACAAGATACAATTCTTATGCTAAAAAATCCCATTTAATTGCGGTGTGACAGGAGGTGTCAATGAGAGACTATGCCACAAGCCTTGAGGTAGTCACCAAACTTCGTACTCAACTACTCCCTACCTCGATTTGATTGAAGTGTTTTAATACTCTTTCTAGTCTGGTTCTTGTAACAACCTGCCCTTCGCCGGCGTGCTATTATTCTTGGGGTTTCTTTTTTTTTTTTTTTATCACAAATTCCTCAATATAAAATCCCCATATATAAATACATTCAGCATTTCATATGGTAAGCTAAGGAAAGGTAACTCAAACACTTACCGAAGTTAGAATCAAAACTTGAAGGATATCGTAATTCTATACAAACACAAACGCACACTACTGTTCTTAACAACCAACAAATTACAATATTTGGTAGGTGATATAACATATAAAATTGCTTTAAACATAGGGAATATCATGAATTGAAATTAAATTACTCTTCGACCACTCTTTTTTCTTTCTTACTGCTCAATTCACCTAGAACGTGGAATATTCTAAGGACAAAAGTCCAAATTAGAAGATGAATCTTCTAAGTGAGGATTAAAATAAATTTCATTAATGAATAATGCATGGATATAAATAAATCGATACCCTAGTGTAGATTTCATTAGCATCGACACGGAACCCTAGATAGTTATCCCAACAATTCTCACTTTGGGAAAAATGCATCCACAGCACAGGAGACTCCTGCAATTTTTCTGTAAAACTCACTTAGGGAAATACGGCTATGCTACCAGGACAACTTTGCAACCTGCCATTCATACCTCGATCAATATGCCAATGATTTTCATGCCAGATGCCATATTTAAATTATACAGTGCAACATAAGTAAATAAGCATAAGGATAGTAAGATGCATGTAAACCATGTTGAATTTGTAGATTCTTTATGAAACTCATATTTATCTAGGCAATTCATATCACATAATTTTTTTTGAGAAAACCACTCACCTTGATTTAGCTTTTTGAGCCTTCTTGAAATACGTGTTTGGCCTCAAAATTCGTGCCTTAATAATTTCATGGCCAATTTTTGTGAAAAATTAATAAAACTAAATTTCTCAATTTTTTAGAATTTTTTTCCCAATTTTTCTCTATTTTATTTTCCATTTTCTCCCTATTTTCCCTATTTTTTTCCTTAATTTTCCTCACTTGCATGTGCCCACACCTGCACGTCTCGCGTATGCACTTCATGTGCCTTCTCTGGTTATTTTCTTTGATTGCTTCTTAACCACCGATGACTTAGGTTTTGCTACTTTACCGCCTTCCTACCCTATTTGACCTTCCAAATACGATGAATCAACTTTTGCCTTGAAACAACAAGTCGAACACCTTTGATTTGGCCGTTTATTCGTGGGATTGGACGAGACACGATATTTTAGCCAAGCCTCGTAACACGTTCAAATCACTTCCGAAATCTCTCAAACTCTCTAGAAATTCTCCACTCACTTTGGAAATCAAAAGCCCTCTATAAAAACCCTCAAATTTCTTCTCAAACACTTGAATTTCTTGGATGAAATTCAATGAAACCCTCGGCCACCAACACGACTATTTATAGCGGATTTTGACTGCCCCTCTGGCTAATCCCGGCCTCGTTTTGCACCTCAAGGCCTACCCTAGGCCATGATGGCCCTATCCTTGCTTTGAAAAGGCGATGGGACACTGATGGCCGGCGGCCAACAGCGCGACTGTTAACCCATTATAGTGTTCACACTATTTTTTGCTGTTTTGCGCCCTTTTTCTTCTGCTTTCTTACACTTTCACCTCCTAGCCCTCAAGTCCTTAAGTTTCTATAATCTTACCTTATTCCCACAACTTTGGAAAAATTACACTCATCCCCCATAATTTTGAAAAATTTCACTCATGCCCCAAAATAATTACATTTGAGTCCTCAAGAAATTTTCGGGTATTATAGTTCTCCACTTCAACCTTAAACTCCCTAAATTTCTCAAGGGCCTCGAATTTTTACTTCATCAAGTACACATATCCATACCTTGAAAAATCATCAATAACAAATAAACAATTTGAATAAACCCTTGCAATTCTACATACATCAATGTAAATCAGCCCTAGCAATTTGAAAGAATAGATAAACACCCAAGAGAGGGGTGAATTGGGTTTTAAAGAATTTTTCTTGTTTTAAAAAACTTTAAGAAAAATAGTTTGGACTTTTTCAAAATAATGCTTCAACTGAATCCTTGACAGAAACTAATAAGAGATGTAGAACAAATTTTATGCAAGGAGATTGATCTTCTTAAGGTTTTAAAAATTTGTTAATGGAGTATTTAAAAATTGATAATAAGATAGGAAAGAAGATGATACTCTGCAGAAAGTAAAATGAAAGTGCTGAAATGAAAGAAGAAAACAATGATGCATGTATAGATTTATAGTGGTTTAGCTAAAAGCCTACTCCACTCCCTTAGCTCCTCACCAAGGATTTACCAAATCCACTTAACTTTTTTAGGCTCAGCTATAACCTCAACGTTTCACAGGGATAGCCGTAACCTCCACTCTTAACAAGCTCAATAGTAACCATTACAATCAGCTTTTAAAGGTGCAACCAAAACCACTATCTTTTCATAGGATCAGGCGTAATCTCTTACCTTTTCAAAGGACTAGGCACAACCTCTTACCTTTTAGGGATCACGCATAACTATAACAAGATATCATAACAAGATATAAGAAGATTACAAAATGAAACTAACTAGAGAATCTCTTATAAGATTTATAATAAGTACAAAGAGTGGCTTCTCACAATATGTGACGACCCGCTCCCACCTACAGGCACCACCAGTGAATAATTGACCAGATAACTCACACGCCAAGCCAATGACTGAAGAGATAGACTATGTTTCAACAAGAAACGCCCTAGATGGGCAGTAGGCTTCTTCCCTCTCTTCGCTCCACTCAAAGAATCGGTCCCAACATAGATAAGGAAACATAGCAGAACGGGATCCAAAACCCGAGTGAGCTTCACCTTTCTTCAGCTTGCCTCACAACAAGCCAAAGGTGACCTAGGTACAAAACTAGCACATCAAACATCCACTGCCTATTGGGGATTTATAGGATCATACCTTTTCGATCCTTGCCTGATTCAAAGCTCGGCTCCACCAACTAAAGCCATATACATCAAACAATCTCACAATCACCTATCACACTATTATGATTACAACAACTACACTAAACTGATTACAACAAACTGGATACCCTCCAACGCCCAACAACATATACATTCCATCACGAGAATAAATGTATACAGGAAACACCCTCGAATACATGCATGAATATATATATATATATCACATACAAGTCAGGCAACATTGCTAGTAACCACATCATCCTCCCAGCATCCCGGCTTGCTTTTAGACTTGTAACATCTACAATATGAGATAAAACCTCATGAGTCATAAAGACTCAGCAAGGGTGCAAATGAATGTAAAAAGGATAATATATGCGATGCATTGACAAGTATGTATGCATGAATGGCGAGACATCACTGCCCTCCGAACCCACCTGTTCGAGGCATAACCTCCTAAATTACCCCTAGCATGCATCTAGTGTGTAACACCTCACCTCGCCAAGCGTGCCACTATAAGGGAATTCCAAGAAATCTTTTTTTTTCCAAGTCTATCACGCGCGGTGTATCAAGAACAATCTTCACATGCAGAAAAGATGCCCGACACATAAAATGGCCTGATCTGCGGTGATTTCAAGAACAATCTTCACAAGCAAATAAGATCCCAAGAACCCCAGTCTTGCTCGTTTAACTAACAAGATCAATAATCTTACGACTAAACGAGATATTGCATAACGCAACGGATACATTAACATCAAAATACCATGGCTTATCACAAGGTTCTTACATAGTATTTTTATAACAAATTACATAGTACAAAGCTACCAAATGATAACAACATTATCGTACATCCATTCATAAATGTATCAAAATAAGTGCTAACGTCTCAAAATGATACAACTGCTAACATACTAAAGACTGTTGGCCCTCAACTGGCCATGTCCTCGCCTTCGCAGCAGTCCCTGGCTGGAACGTTGAGTGTTTCAGGGGCATAACCTAGATTAGATGATAAAACATCTAAGTCATGGCATGATATAGTTTACTGAATGCATGAAAGACATACAAGCATGGCATATACAGACAACAACAACATGCAACACGTCTAACTTGAGAAATCTCCTTGACATACTCAACTTCCTGTGGAAAATCCATTCCATACACCTTTGGAGTTGACCTTGCTGCGATATACTTAATCTTTGAGTGCCCTACCGTGTCACTTGTTCACCTGGATTAACCTTGCCCCATTCTCAAGAAGACCCCATCCCGTCTCACACAGACATAACACCACATGAAATCAACACCCCGATGATATGAAAACCACACGCCATGCACTAACTCTTTTACAAGTAAAAATAGTTGACCCAATATACCACATGTTCAATATACATATGATGTCACAAGTACATAAGAATAACATCTCTGCATAATACCTCAAGTTCTGGAGGGTATAATTGCTCACTTGAACTGGTTCAATCACGTGTAACCTAAGGTTGGGAGGGTAAAACCGCTCACCTGAACCCACTACACACACACCAACACACTTCCAAACAGGGGTAATGTAACACCCCGCCTCGTCGGAGGGCGTGTCACTATGCGGGGGCCCATTATACATACATAATCCCTTTACCAAATACATCAAATGCCGTATTTCAAAGGGAAACCCCCCAGCAAATCATTCACAATGCGGAAGCAATAATCGAAACCTGATACGGTACATACTTGAATTCACTATATTTAAAACAATATAAGAATCAGTACCATATATTACCATCATATCCTCAATTACATAAATACATTGATACATATCTCCCGAGATAACATCTAACACCCTATGTGCAAATCATATGAAATCTCGAGTACATACATAGCCATTTCTCAATAAATAAAATACTGGAAACTCCTGCTGAATCCATCGACCACGCCATCACGTGCCGTCATATCTCAACCTGCTCCTTGCCCTAACTGCAAGTCTCAACTGGAACGTTGAATGTTCCAGGGGCATAACCCATTAGAAGATGAAACTTCTAGTGAGGGTCCAAAAATATATATATGATGCATGATGCAATAGCATGAATAAACATATACCCATAATGTAACTTCCCAGGCATCCCCAGCCCAGCTAGGAATCCTAGGCAAATCCCGAACCTCTACGGGATAGGCCTAACGTTATTCCCTCAATGCCCTAGGGGAATTACGGCTACACTCTGAGGGTATCATCCTATCCCCATGCACAAGTTTCAATATGACAATAATATCGTGCAATATAAATATCACGACTTTCAATGCAATATGACAAATGAATATTGCAATTCATAATAACATGCATATATAACAATTATATGATGAATATAAGTTCTTGTGAGAATACCACTCACCTTTGCCCAAAGACAAAGACATCTCGAAAAGCGTGCATCACCTCGATATGCGTGCCCCACCTCGATTCTCGTGCCAACTCTCAAAAGTTACACCAATCTCATCATCTCGATCTTCTCAATCATAAAATAATATTTAATTACTAAATATCCTCAATATTCTAATTATTTCTTATTTCCTTTCATTTTCCATCATTTTTCCTTCTAAAAATCTCAATAAATCCATAGAGACTATTTCCTCAAATCTAACTTCACAACAATTCATAATATCCAATGAACTTTTAAGGAAAAATACTGAACTTACCCGGATATTGCGTTTTCATGCAAAACGAGGATCTTTGGTGTGGAAACCGAGGCATTGGGAATCCCAAATCCCAATATTTTTGCACAAACATCCATAAAATATTTTTCCTTATTTTTCCAAGATTTTTGCAGATTTTTCAGAGGACACACGCGCCCGCACGCGCCTACACGCGCTAGGGCGACTAGGCGCGCGTGAAGACCAGCGCGTGCATGCTACGCGCCGGTCGTCTTCTTCGGCCTTCCGGTCGCCGGTGATTTGAGATTGCTCCGCCATCTTCAAGCCCTTGACCAGTCGATCTCAATGGCACCTCTTGGAGCTCAAAAAGAGGCCGGGAAGGCCTCCGATTTGCCGGCCAAAAGCTCGGCCAGGCGCACCGCCCATCTTTTCCGGCGACCCTTGAACAGCCTTCAATTTGCATCCAAAATGCTCCAAATTCTCCAGATCTCTTCTATCTCTCATGGGCTTCAAAAGCCCCTTAAAATGGAAGCTCAATTCGTTCATTAAGGCGGCCGATTTGAAGCTCAAAGTTCTCCCATTTTCGGCCAAGCCCTAGCTCTATTTATAGGAGAAATCGAGCGACCAAAAGCCCTTGGCCGACCTACCCACTTGCATTAGAGCATCACCCGCCCCTGGATCGACCTTTAAATGACCTTAGCGACCAAGAAAATCCAAGTTGCAGGCGCGACCAAAACTGGTCGGCTTTTCCCTTCAAATTCCGACCACTCGAGTGGTCTTTGCCGTCCAAGCCTTTACAAAAGTTGGTCCTAGACAAGCCCTCGTGCCATCCCTACGGTTGGATCGGCCGAAATCGACGACCGGAGACCCCATGGTCGAATCCCATTGGCCAAACTTTGCTGAAATTGCACTTTGGCCCCTTAACTTTTGGCTATTTCATTTTAGCCCATTTCCACTTAACCCCTCAAGTTTCCTTTATTGCATTTAGGCCCAAAAAGTCCTAAAACATCATTTTGACCCTTGAGAATTCCGAAACAACCTCGTTTCGACCTCCCTCTAGCAATTTCTAAAAACTACACTTAGGCCCGAATCTTCGTTTTGGCCCTAAACCCATTCGTTTCTTCCTAAAACCTCTGAAGAGTTGTTCCTCATGAAAAACCGAAGCCTCCTCAAGCTTCCGTTGACTTCCAAAAAGTTATCTATGATAATTCGATATTGCAGCCTATTTGACAGCTGCCTTTTTAGCTGTACCAAAAACGGTTCCCGATCCGATTTCTTTCGGCACCATAAATCCTATCTCGGGGTGCTCATTAATGCCACATCATTTTCCTTTGGCATCTCGGCTCCAGGGTACTCCCGACAGTCGATTCAGTCATCTATACGGTATTAAATTACCATTATACCCTCAATTTATCCTTAAATTCCATTTTTACCCCAAGATAAATTACCCTTGAGTCCTCTAGAATTTCTCGGGTATTACATTCACCCCTCCTTAAAGAAATTTCGTCCTCAAAATTTTCATCTGACAGTCAGGTAACTAAGACATAACATAGATTACCTGAATTCTTCAAATCAAACATCTATTTGATCCTTTGGCAAACACCCCTCGATTTGCATTCCTTACACGAGCAATGCTTACAAGCATACCGTGTCATTCACATCATTTCCTTTTGTGGCTCCTATCAGACAACCACACATCTTTTATTATTCTAGGCACGCACATTCTACCCTGGAACTTTTGAGAATGCCCTTCTCGCATTTCAAAAATCATTACTCTTGGACTGGCTATATCATCAATCATAGACAAGTACACTTGTCAACCACCCTTGCCTTTGTATCTCGTTCACCAGATCCAGCTAAACAACCAGGCTAGCCATAAAAATAGACGATCCCTTCGGCACTACCATCATAGTCGGCAGGCTTACAAGCCTCCAACTTCATCTGACACTCACAGCTATCCACCAGGTCCTGCGTTGGGCACCTCTTTGCCACGCGCCTGGTGATACGAAGTAGTGCAGTCGTAGTCCTAAAGGAACTCCATCAACCTTTGCTACCTCTCGTTTAGCTCCTTCTGAGAGAACTCATACTTCAGGCTCCTTGTGGTTCATGAGCACATCAATGCCCCATCATTCTAGTAGTGTCTCGATAACTTTGAGAGCAAATACCTCATTTGCCAGTTCCAAGTCATACATCGGGTAGTCCTTTCTGTGCCTTGGCATGATCCACACGCCATCATTCATTCCTGTTGCACTATCATGCAACTCTATCCTTTGAGCTATCACAAGCTCTCACTACACCGGCAGTTCATTCTCATTCGACTCTCTCCTCGAGTCCTTTCATAGACATAACTATTTCAGAGAGTTCCCTCTCGAACCCCTGACAACAGCTTGTCAACCTAAAAAAAAAGCTTTACATCATTTCATAGACAGGTAGGGATCCTATCACAACACTTCGGTCCATTGGAACTTGGATCCTAGTCAAACCATAACAGTCACGGTGGTACCTAAGCTTTGGAATCTGACTGTCTCCTTGGCAGTACGCTAAGCAACTTAGACCCTGAGTCCCTGACTCATACCGCGAGACAGCTACCTAGCTTCCCCGGTACGTTGATCATAAGCTCTTTACTAGCCTTCATACCTTGGTCCTTGGGCTCAGATCCGCTGTTACAGGCCACACACCCATGGTGCTATCGTCATTCTAGAGACTCCTTGTCCCGTCTCCGAGAGTTGTAATTGACCCGACTCCCGTCACTTCTGATACTTTTCAATACCAGTCTAAATCTCCAAACCTTATGGATCCTCGATCCTATTCAGAGTTACATTCGCTTAGGTTTCCAACCTTTCCTCGAACCAACCTCAATTTAAAACTCTTGGTTCGTCTCCCGAAATCTATCAGGACATCTTACATTTCAGAAACTTCTGATCCTTATGGTGCTTATGACAATCAACTCTGATTTCACGATCACCATCATAGAGCCTCATGCTCTCATCAATTCTTTCATAATCTGCTTACTACCTAGCAAGCCAATCTCATTCATAACATCTATCGTGATGTTCCTTAACATTATCCTCAATGTTCCTCGTGCGTCTCCCTATCTGAGGAGTACACCATCATATCATTAATTCTGAGATCCTCAAAATCGAAAATCTCGAATCCTCAATCAATTTGGGCCTGCAGCTTCTCTTACTGCAACCTATCGTCTTGACACATCTGCCATCATCTGATCCTTTCAATCACGTCCAAGATTTGCACAATCTTTACAATCATAACCTTACTACCAGCTAGAGCAGGCAGGTACTTATGTCACCTACGATACTCTCATCCTTACTGGATTTCTTCCTTTCAAAACTCTAAAGTTCCAATTACTAACCTCTAGATCCTCAATCATTTCTTTCAGGGAAATTCCTCAAGATTCACGAACCGATCAATTCTCGTAAATCCTGAATTAGATCACAATATCTGGTTCCTTTTATCTTCCAAGAACTTGATTTCCTTTGCCATTATGGCTCACTATTCATCATGGTGTATTTAAGCTCTCTTCGTCAGATTGACTATCGACTACTTTACCTGATTTCACAGGTTCGTTTAACACACTGAACCGTAGTCACGACCTCTGTTGACTAGGTTTCCTTATCATTTCTTTACGGTCGATACGACCCATTAAGCACCTCTTTCATTTTTAGTACCCGAACTCTAGCTTGAGTCGAGACTACCATTTCATTATTCATCGGTCAAACCTTTGAACCGGTCATGCTCCACTACCTGCAATCTCATTTACCGAGAATCCACTGACTCTCGCCTTTCGTTCTTCAGATCCAGTTGACTATCGGCACCCGACCATTAAATTAGTTCTTCCTAGGCATTACTCTTTCCGTCAGCCAGCACACAGCTGTCATTATCACCCCAATCATATGGTAAGCTTACTCCTACATCATACGTCGACCCTCACTCGGGTACGTCCCGGGTGAAAACTGCACGGTTTCGTCGTAGTCCTCTAAGAATTATCATTCGTCGTCGTTGCCCTGAGTCTAACTCCTTCTGTAAGAACATTCATTCTAAGCCCTCATCATGGCCTGGTGATTCCATCACCTCATAGGTAGCGCCTACACGGCTCACGAGCATGCATATTTCCTTTCCATTTCATACGTTAGGTAGCATTCCTTTACCCAACACGACCATCTCATGATCCCATTGCAATCTTTAAATAGGACACACAGTCCATATTTAATCCATCTCTTTTAGATTCCTGAGGCTTCCGGCCTCGATCTATCATAGCTAGTGGTACACCTCGCACCCATTGGGACTTAGATCTCCCCTACAAGGTACAGACCCTACTGTGTTGCCCCAGATATTCAGCATCTGATCGTCTCCTCGGCAGTACACTAAGCAACTTAGATCTTGGGTCCCTGACCCATACCGCGAGACAGCTAACTAGCTTCCCCGGTACGTTGATCGTAAGCTCATCACAAGCCTTCTGCTCGGTCCCTAGATCCAGATCTGTCACTGCGAACACCGACCAGTAGTGTTGTCACCCTGCTAGGGTTTCCTATCCCGCCTTTGCGAGTCTCATCGGTTGCTCCACTTTTGCCTCATCAATTGACGCAATCACGCGCCCCTCATTTGGCTATCTTTGGCCTCTCGTTTGTCCCAATCCGTGGGATCCAATATCTTATTCCCGAGATACTAAATGATCCTCGAAAATACTTATCCTTTGGTCCTAACTCATCAGCTAGGTCATGCCTCATCAGACTAATCATCCCTGATTCGATCATCCTCGATAACTACCTGTTATCCAATCTTTCCTTATAATGATTTTGGCTAATTTCCTCAAATCAATAGTCTCCAAAATCTCTCGGATCGAATATCATGGTTACCGAGTCATCCTTACATTCGAATCACATCATCGGATCCTTATTCCAATAGCTAGATCATTTTTCAAGTACTAGCTTCTATCAGGCATTCTACTATTCACCAGGAATAGTAGTCGTCTACTGAAATAATGTCTGTCGTGAAGAGTACACCAGGTAAGTTCCCAGGAAAGAGTGGTGGGTCACAAAGGACTCACTTAAGTACCAGTCTTTCCTTAGCCAGAACTAGCCTAGACATGCACTTTCACTACAACGCACTTATCCAGTAACCGTCAATACCCAAATCTTACGGTGGCTTTACTTATCTAGCCACACGCGACCTTTTCCTTAGGTTCACTCTAATATCAACTATACTAGAGTCACATAAGTTTCAGACATTTCCTATGTCCTCAACATTTTTGCTCTGATACCAACTGTAACACCCCGCCTCGTCGGAGGGTGTGTCACTATGCTGGGGCCCATTATATATACATAATCCCTTTACCAAATACATCAAATGCCGTATTTCAAAGGGAAACCCCCCAGCAAATCATTCTCAATGCGGAAGCAATAATCGAAACCTGATACGGTACATACTTGAATTCACTATATTTAAAACAATATAAGAATCAGTACCATATATTACCATCATATCCTCAATTACATAAATACATTGATACATATCTCCCGAGATAACATCTAACACCCTATGTGCAAATCATATGAAATCTCGAGTACATACATAGCCATTTCTCAATAAATAAAATACTGGAAACTCCTACTGAATCCATCGGCCACGCCATCACGTGCCGTCATATCTTAACCTGCTCCTTGCCCTAACTGCAAGTCTCAACTGGAACGTTGAATGTTCCAGGGGCATAACCCATTAGAAGATGAAACTTCTAGTGAGGGTCCAAAAACATATATATGATGCATGATGCAATAGCATGAATAAACATATACCCATAATGTAACTTCCCAGGCATCCCCAGCCCTGCTAGGAATCCTAGGAAAATCCCGAACCTTTGTGGGATAGGCCTAACGTTATTCCCTCAATGCCCTAGGGGAATTACGACTACACTCTGAGGGTATCATCCCATCCCCATGCACAAGTTTCAATATGACAATAATATCGTGCAATGTAAATATCACGACTTTCAATGCAATATGACAAATGAATATTGCAATTCATAATAACATGCATATATAACAATTATATGATGAATATAAGTTCTTGTGAGAATACCACTCACCTTTGCCCAAAGACAAAGACATCTCGAAAAGCGTGCATCACCTCGATATGCGTGCCCCACCTCGATTCTCGTGCCAACTCTCAAAAGTTACACCAATCTCATCATCTCGATCTTCTCAATCATAAAATAATATCTAATTACTAAATATCCTCAATATTCTAATTATTTCTTATTTCCTTTCATTTTCCATCATTTTTCCTTCTAAAAATCCCAATAAATCCATAGAGACTATTTCCTCAAATCTAACTTCACAACAATTCATAATATCCAATGAACTTTCAAGGAAAAATACTAAACTTACCCGGATATTGCGTTTTCACGCAAAACGAGGATCTTTGGTGTGGAAACTGAGGCATTGGGAATCCCAAATCCCAATATTTTTGCACAAACATCCATAAAATATTTTTCCTTATTTTTCCAATATTTTTGCAGATTTTTTGGAGGACCCACGCGCCCGCACGCGCCTACACGCGTTAGGGCGACTGGGCGCTCGTGAAGACCAGCACGTGCATGCCACGCGCCGGTCGTCTTCTCCGGCCTTCCGGTCGCCGGCGATTTGAGATTGCTCCGCCATCTTCAAGCCCTTGACCAGTCGATCTCAATGGCACCTCTTGGAGCTCGAAAGGAGGCCGAGAAAGCCTCCGATTTGCCGGCCAAAAGCTTGGCCAGGCGCACCGCCCATCTTTTCCGGTGACCCTCGAATAGCCTTCAATTTGCATCCAAAATGCTCCAAATTCTCCAGATCTCTTCGGCCATGGCAGCCGCGACTAGAGGTAGTGGGCAGCGAGCAAGCGATCGCAGCAGAGGCAGTCAAGGTTGGGGATGGCACAGTCAGCGACGAAGGCTCACGATGGAGCTGGCAGTGGCTCACGGTGGAGCTGGCCGCAAGCTCGTGGCAGCAGCCATGGCCGTGAGCTTGCAGCGGCTGGCCAGCGAACCAACGGCGGTCGGGAGCAGCAGCTCGCGGCGGTGTGAGGCGTGGCGATGCAGAAAGCCGGTGGTGGTAGCCGCGATGCACTGCGAAGGCGGCTGCGATGGCCGACGAAGCTCGGCCGTGGGCGTACAAGGCGGTCGCGGGAAGGAGATGAAGCAGAGGCGGTCCGCGCGTAGGAAGGAGAAGAAGAAAGGGAAGAAGAAGAAGAAGAAGAAGAAGAAGAAGAAGAAGAAGAAGAAGAAGAAGAAGAAAAAGAAAAGAAAAAGAAGAAAGAAGGAAAAGAAGGAAGAAGAAGAAGAAGAAGATGGAGGCGCAGGGGGGTTGCAGCGGGAGGAAGAAGAAGATGAATAGGAGAAAGGGAGAAAAAAAAAGAAAAAAAGAAAAGAAAGAAAAAGAAGAAAAAATAGGAAAATGATGGGGAAAAATCTTAGAAAATTCCAAAAGATAGGAAACTATATTTCGGTGATATCCTGGAGATTTTGGTGAAGAAAAAATGGCCCAGGCACGCATTTCGGGAATGTGGCACGCATATCGAGGAAACCGGAGATGCTGAGTTAAGGTAAGTAAAATCTCCTAGAAAATTTTAGAAATTCAAGAATATTATTTTATAAATTTTCTTAGTGAAATATTTGAGAAAATATTTTAGAAATATTTAAACTGGATTTATTGAGGAAAAATAGGAAGAAATAGAGAGAAAATTATAGAAAATGCCAGAAATTATGGAAAAATAGGATTTAATATTTATTCAAATACCTATGGTGATTAGGATGCTTTGAGGTCAAAGTTGAGGTGTCTGGTGTGAATTTTGAGGTTGGCACGCAAATTGAGGTAAGGCACGGATTATGAGATAGTCCGATAAGCTCTAGAAGGTAAGTGGTACTTCCTTGAAAATGTTTTCATCATATTGACATGCCCTGATATGTATCTATCACATAGAATGCATACATGACTATGAAATGCATGAATACACAATGATGTCATTGATCACACGCATATGAGGCCATAGGGGGTACGAACTGGCACCGCTGCCTTACCAAGGGTGCACCCATACACCCCGGCTTCGAAAGAGGTGGCTGCTAAAATGGTGGGTAGCATGAGGGGTGCAGTTGACACCTACGATGAAAGACATTGCATACACACATGATATAGCATTATGTACCCTTACTTAGATGGTTCATCATCTAACTTGGGTTCGCCCCTAGAACATTCAACGTTCCAGTCGGGACTTGCAGAGATGATTCCGAGATTGATGATGTGTAGTGAGCGAGACGTCAAGAAGCGAGTAATTGTACCATGTTATGTTGTAATATGAGTAGTTTAAGAATTATGTACATTGTATTTATCGTCAGACGCTTATGAATTAACTTTGTAATGAATCTCATGTCCAGTTATTTTTATATGCATTAACATGAGTAGGTTCGATTCAGCTTCCGCTTTGTATTTATTTTCTAGTGTAGATATCTCGCACTAGATAAGGTCTTAGGAAATTTCGGGATAATGTAAGGATAAAAAAAAAAAAATAGACCAAATTTCCTAAGGCATAACATGCCCTGAAGAAGTGGGCTGTTACAGTTGGTATCAGAGCTTAAGATTATTGGAAGCCCTAAGTGACTCAGATATAGTTGATTAGACCTTATTTGGAGTTTAGGGAATAGTAATTTGGAGACTTTAGAGGATCTGGTAAAGCCAGCTAGTAGGAACCCGAAGTGGAGACTCAGGGGAAAGAAACTAAGGGTTTGTAAAAATGAAATCCCTATTTGGAGATTTGGGAATGGTCAATTGAAGTCTTGGAGGTTATTGACTTGAGGATCTAATCTTGCTAAGCAATAGAACGACCGGTCGAGATAATCTAGCTATTGATGTTAGGATCTGATGATATGATTCGGGTGTAAGGTTGACTCAGTAACCATGATTATTTGGAGACTGTCAAGTTGAGGTCGTTAGTTGAAATCTCTATAATAAGATAGGATAACTATAGTTGTTAAGAATGATTGGATCATGGATGATTAGTCTAATGTGACGTGACCTAGTTAAAGAGTTAGGATCAAACGATAAAGAATTTGCGAGAACCATTTAGTGTCTCAGGAGTAAGATGTGTAAGATCAGAGACAGTCAAACAAGAGATCGAAGGTGGTCAAGTGATGACAGGTGAGTTGCGTCAATTGATGAGATGGCTGTGGTGCAGCTAGTGAGACTCACAGAGACGAGACAAGGAACCCTAAGAGTGTCTAGGGTCCAATGAACTAGGATGCAAGGTGTGCCACTAGCTACGATTAATCGAGGTCGGAAGCCTAGGAAATCAACACAAAGTGAAATGAATTGTATATGGACTGAGTGTCTTATTTAAAGAATTGTATATAGGTCATCTTAGGAGTTGGTGACACGACAAGCGCTGTGAGGCTCGAGGAGTAGAATACCGCAATATCCAGTATGGCAATAGGGTCATGGATGGTCGTGTCTCGGTAGTCAGCTGGATTTAAAGATCAAAATGCGAGGGTTAGTGAATTCTCGGTAAACGAGACTATGACCAGTTCAAGGCCTTGGCGATGAATAGTGAGATAACAACATCGGTTTGAATAGAGTTCGGGTATCAAAAATGAAAGAGTTGCTTAATAGGTCATATCAACCCTAATGATAAGGAGACAGAGGTTGTGACTACGGTTCGATGTGCCAAGTGGGTTTGAGGATTCGAAAGTCTGTAAGAGAAGACTTGCGAATAAGTTATGCCTTATGCATCGATATGTGAACCCTAATCATTATTTGAGGTTTAAAGTATCATTTGGTAAAGAGTTCTTGCGAGTTTAAGGTTCGGTTGTTTTAATAATTGGAACCAGGTAACGTGATCTGAATAGAGATCTTCAAAGATGTATCGATTTCAGATTTTCGAGGAATTTCCTAAGAATTGGAGTACCATGGGAGACGTGGGTACTTACCCACTCTAGTTAGCAGGATGGTTACAAATAGATGTCTTTGGGAGTCTTTGGCATGCTTGAGAGAGACAAGTAATGGCAAATGTGCCAGGATGTTAGATTATAGTAGATGTTGCGTTCTTAATAGATCAAAATTTATTGGAGATCTAGAATTTTCAATTTTGAAGAATAAAGGTCCTGTTAGGCTAGACAATTAGTTTAAGATAGCCCTGGTGGGCAAATTGAGGATGTGTAGCTAGGCGATGATTAAAATGATGTTAGTGAGTAAAAAAAAAAATACCATAAGGTATTCTCAGAAGATTTAATAGGATTATTTCTTAATTGCCAATAAATAGCTTGAGGTTATTAGATGTTTAGTTATAAGTAGCTTGAATGAGGATGTAAATTATTGAGCTTTGAAAAGATGTGATAATTAAGAGTCAAAATCTTTACCTCAAATTTGATGAATTGTAAACGGTTGCAAGAGGCTGGGGTAAATGCGATTGATGTGCGACCAAGGGATGAGACATTTCGAAAATCGAAAATGGAATCATGAATTGATGATTTAACCAAAGTACCATTTGCATTAAAGTCACGTGGTAATCGTGTCTAGCAAGGATATATTGGTGTACTCCTCAGATAGGGAGACGCATGAGAAACATTGAGGATAATGTTCAGGAATGTCGCGATAGATGTTGAGACTGAGACTTGCTTGCTAGGTCGTGAGCCAATCGAGAAAGAAATGATGAGAGCATGAGGCTCTGTGTCGGGAACGTGAAATCAAGGTTGAGGATTGAAAGTTTCGAAAAGTCAGATATCCCAGTAGGTCGAGAGACGAACCAAATGTTTGAGTAGAGATTGATTCAAGCAAAGGTCAGTAACTTGAGTAAGTAACTCCAAAAAGGATCGAGCATGATTGAAATGAGTTGACATAAAACGTTATTACTAGAAGAGTAATTTGAGGATTAAATGATTAATTTGATGATATAAAATGTTACTTGAGGATCACTTCGAAAAGTTCAAGGAGTTATTTAAGTTATGGGTATATGGATAAATAGGTATTAGTTTGGTAGCCAAGTAACAAAGGAACAAGTGATGCAAGGATATTAGTGTTGCTAGACTTGGAAGACAACGTTAAATTTCGATCAAATTTTTGGAGACAAATAGAATCTATTAATAAAGATTCTTGAGAAAATAGTACATGATTAGAAGATGATTGTGGTCAGTTGGCAGAAACTTGAGATTATATCGGGGGATGAATACCTACAAGAATAAGTAAACAATAAAAATCTCGAATAGATTAGCACAAGTAAAGATTAAGCAATGACTAAGTTTGAGATGACCTATGGTGAGGCATAGCTAGTTTCAAGGATATGAGATGACGTATATTTTTTATGTTTTTGGAGCCAAGGATACGTGAAATAGTTTAATGACAAAAAAAAAAAAAAAAAATTTGAGGATCGATTTGATAAAAGTCAAGATGTATCGAGATCAGGGACTGTTGTGCTAAGGTTGGAAGATTATCAAAGCATGATTGATTAGCTCAAGAGAATTGACGTCGTGAAAAAATCAGTAATAGAGAAGTGACAGGAATAAGGATATCGATTAGATGACTCAGTGAAAATCAAATTGAAAATTGAGAATGTGGATATGAGAGCCGTGGTCTCATTATAATGATGTGGGTACCGACTTGGATGGGAGTTTAGGTTAAGGCTCATTGCCCAAGAACCGAGTTATGCAGTTGATATTTGAAAGGTATGTATGGTTGACAAGTGTACTTGTCTAGGAATTGATAAGTGTGGTTAGCCCAAGAGTTCTAATTTTGATCTTTAGAATGTGGCAAATTTTGAGGACGAAATTTTGTAAGGAGGGGAGAATGTAATACCCCATGTTTAGATAAGGTTGCCACGTAATTTCAATGAGTTTAGAATATCGAAAAATTGATTTTATAGCAATTACAGGTACCGAATCAACTGAAAGGAATGCCTCAGAGTGAAATTGTCTAAGAAGAATTATATGGTCTCGACGAGCGTATCGAGATAGGATTTATGGTATCGAAAGAAATCAAATTCGGAACAATTTTCGGTACAGCAAAAATACAACTATCATTTAGGCTGTAAAACCGAATCATTGTAAGAGTCTCCCGAAAAATCAACAGAACTCTAGGGGGGCTCCGGTTTTGCATAACGAGCAACCCTTCAGTAGTTTCGGGATGAAACGACCACCCAATAAGGACACTAAGGCGAATCGTCCTTTTTGACTAAGTTTTGAATTATTAATTTTGAATTTTTGGTATTGTAATGCAAATTAAATTGAGATTTAAGACCGTAACTGTAATTAGGGAATTGTATTACTGTAATAAGGATAAAATTTGAAGTTTAATATATAATTTTGTAAATTAATTATGCAATTTTTATATATTAAAGTAGTATATAATTATGTATATGCATATGCGTAGCAGACACCCTGCAAATCCACCCATGCCCTGTAAATCAGCCATTTGCATCCGTGATTTGCGCAAATCAGCCACGCGTCTGCAATCGAAGCTCACCTCTACAAAGTTTGGAAGATCTTGCACGCCAAGTTGAGTAATGCCCAAGCCACATTTGCCTATAAATGGGCAGCAATCTTGGCCGAATGGAAGCAGGGATCCAAGAGGTAGGAAGAGAAAGATCAGGAGGGAAGGAAGAAGAGAAGGAGAGCAATGGCCGAGAGTTGCAGCATGGCTGAAAGCAGCTTGCGAGCTCGAGAAAGAAGGCGAGAAGAGAGAGCATTGAAGCAAGGCCGAGTTTTGGCCATGGCAGCCGCGGCCAGAGGTAGTGGGCAGCGAGCAAGCGATCGCAGCAGAGGGGGGTTGCAGCGGGAGGAAGAAAAAGATGAATAGGAGAAAAGGAGAAAAAAAAAGAAAAAAAGAAAAGAAAGAAAAAGAAGAAAAAATAGGAAAATGATGGGAAAAATTTTTAGAAAATTCCAAAAGATAGGAAACTATATTTCGGTGATATCCTGGAGATTTTGGTGAAGAAAAAAAAGCCCAGGCACATATTTCGAGAATGTGGCACGCATATCGAGAAAACTGGAGATGCTGAGTTAAGGTAAGTAAAATCTCCTAGAAAATTTTAGAAATTCAAGAATATTATTTTATAAATTTTCGTAGTGAAATATTTGAGAAAATATTTTAGAAATATTTAAACTGGATTTATTGAGGAAAAATAGGAAGAAATAGAGAGAAAATTATAGAAAATGCCAGAAATTATGGAAAAATAGGATTTAATATTTATTCAAATACCTATGGTGATTAGGATGCTTTGAGGTCAAAGTTGAGGTGTCTGGTGCGAATTTTGAGGTTGGCACACAAATTGAGGCAAGACACGGATTACGAGGTAGCCCGATAAGCTCTAGAAGGTAAGTGGTACTTCCTCGAAAATGTTTTCATCATATTGACACTCCCTGATATGTATCTATCACATAGAATGCATACATAACTATGAAATGCATGAATACACGATGATGTCATTGATCACACGCATATGAGGCTGTAGGGGGTACGAACTGGCACCGCTGCCTTACCAAGGGTGCACCCATACACCCCGGCTTCGAAAGAGGTGGCCGCTAAAATGGTGGGTAGCATGAGGGGTGCAGTTGACACCTAGGATGAAAGACATTGCATACACACATGACATAGTATTATGTACCCTTACTTAGATGGTTCATCATTTAACTTGGGTTCGCCCCTGGAATATTCAACGTTCCAGTCGGGACTTGCAGAGATGATTCCGAGATTGATGATGTATAGTGAACGAGACGTCAAGAAGCGAGTAATTGTACCATGTTATGTTGTAATATGAGTAGTTTAAGAATTATGTACATTGTATTTATCGTCAGACGCTTATGAATTAACTTTGTAATGAATGTCATGTCCAGTTATTATTATATGCATTAACATGAGCAGGTTCGATTCAGCTTCTGCTTTGTATTTATTTTCTAGTGTAGATATCTCGCACTAGATAAGGTCTTAGGGAATTTCGGGATAATGTAATGATAAAAAAAAAAAAATAGACCAAATTTTCTAAGGCTTAACACGCCCTGAAGAAGTGGGCTGTTACTCAAGGAAGCTTCCTCCTCACACACGGCCATACATATATATAATACATAAATTATATTATTTCCCCCAAATTTCACATTAATCCCACTTATGGAATTTTAATTAAACTTGAGAATTTTAATAATAACACTTGGATCTTCCAAGGCTTAATTTAATTACTCTTAAGCAGCTCAAAATCTCGATTTAATCGAAATTAATATACAACTTTTACTCGAAAATACCGATTTTGTCCCTGCACCTGCACGGGACTTCTATTCCACCCGAAAATACCTAAGGGTTGCCTTACATGCAAAATTGGACCACCCTTAAGGTCCCCTCAGCTTCCCGAAAGTCCCTTGCGACCATTCGGTATTTGCACTCAATCAGGCTTATACAGAATTTATTCCAAAAATTATTCCTGATCGGGCCACTTCTAGCGTCATTATCCTCATCTCGAGACGCTCACTAATCGCTTGCCCTCTTCCCTAGACATCCAAGTCCCGAGGTACTCCTTGCCGCCAACTCGATAATTTTATTAATTAATTTCTCGAGATTGACCTTTAGGCTTCCCGGACCACCTGAGGTCTTGCCAAAACAATCAAAAATTATTTATTTTCAATTCCATGTAATACTGGGTATTACACGATGGCCGGCATCTACAGTGATTTCAAGAACAATCTTCACATGCAGATAAGATCCCAAGAACCCCAGTCTTGCCCGTTCAACTAATAAGATCAATAATCATAAGACTAAACGAGGCATTGCATAACGCAGTGGATACATTAACATAAAAAAACCATGGCTTAGCACGAGGTTCTGACATAGTATTTTTACAACAAATTACGTAGTACAAAGCTACCAAATGATAACAACATTATCATATATCCGCTCATACATGTATCAAAATATGTGCTAACATCTCAAAATGATACAACCGCTAACATACTAAACACTATTGGCCCTCAACTAGCCATGTCCTAGCTTTCACAATAGTCCCTGGTTAGAAAGTTGAATGTTCTAGGGGTATAATCCACATTAGATGATAAAACATCTAAGTGATGGCATGATACAGTTTACTGAATGCATGAAAGACATACGAGCATGGCATATACAGATAACAACAATATGTAACATGTTTAACTTGAGAAATCTCCTTGACATACTCAACCTCCCGTGGAAAATCCATTCCACACACCTTTAGGGTTGACCTTACCGCGACATACTTAATCCTCGACTGCCCTACCGTGTCACTCGTTCACCTAGATTAACCTTGCTCCATGCTCAAGAAGACCCCATCCCATCCCGCACGGATATAACACCACAAGAAATCAACACCCCGATGATATGAAAGCAACACGCTATGCACCGACTCTTTTACAAGTAAAAATAGTTGATGCAATATACCACATGTTCAATATGCATATGATGCCACAAGTACATAAGAAAAACATCTATGCATAATATCCCAAGTTCTGAAGGGTAAAATCGCTCACTTGAACTAGTTCAATCACGTATAACCTAAGGTCGGGAGGGTAAAACCGCTCATTTGAACCCACTACACACACACTAACACACTTCCAAACAAGGGTAAGATTAGAATCAAACCCCTTTGAAGCCTTCAACCAGTCGATCCTCACGGCACCATTTTTCTACCGAAAGGACACTAGAAAAGCCTCTTAATGGGCGGTTGAAGGTGCGGCAGAGGAGTCCACCTCGAGCTTTCCAGCCAAGCTCGAACAACCACCAATTGCACTTTAAACACTCCCAAATGCTCCAGATCTTCTCTCATTGATGCAAAGGTCAAAAGCCCTCTAACCACTCTTATCGATTCTACCTCTAACCCATCCGATTTGAAGCTCCAAATTTTTGAAAAACCCTTGGCCACTTTGCTTTTATTTATAGGCGAAATCCGACTGTTTTGTAACCAATCAAAGGCAAGGGCTTGGCCCCCCAAGCCTCCTAGCGCCGGATACAACCTTCCCCAGCCCTCCCTCAGCTATTCCATCATCGAAAATGGCCTCCATGTGTGGTGGAAGTGCGGCGGCTGTCTTCTTCCTTGCGTTCACATTGTATTTTCCTTTTATTTCACTTTGGTCCCCTGATTTCTTCAAATGTCATTTTAGCCCCTTTCAAAGCATCCCTGATTTATCCAACTATACCACTAAGGCCCAAGAGTTTAGTATTCTTCATTTCACTCTAAAAATTTCTAAAAAATTATCCTTTTGACCTCCCTCGGGCAAATTTAAAAAATTACACTTTGGCCTGGTTGATCATTTTGGCCCTAAATCCCTTTGTTTCAACCCGAAATCGCTAGAGGGTTGTTTAATATGTAAAATCTTAGTCCTCAAGACACACCATTGACTTTTCGGACGTTCCTTATGTCAATTCAGTTTTCTCATCCTGATCGACAGTTGTACCAAAATCTGTTCTTGATCCAATTTCTTTTATCACCTAAAATCACTCATCTATACTATCCCATTTTCCTTAGCTATCTATGGTCTGGGGTATTCCTTTCGGTTGATTCGGTTGCTTAAAACTTTGATAGTGTACCATATAGTCCCGTTTTTTTGAAAATTCCACTTGTACCTTTCATTAAATGCCATTTATAGCCTCAAGAACTTCCCAGGTATTACATAGTCTCTTCCATGGCCATAGGACTATACTAGACCACCTATAGAACATGCACACATATACTGCAAACAACATATATTCAACCATATTACCAAACATTCGCAAGGCCACCCCCTTGGGGCCGTCTCTTACCTGGTTTGAAGCCTCTCCTGCAAAGAGTGAGAATGCCTGCTTGAACTCTGAGCTCTTCTAGGGTCATCGCCTCCCTGGTCAAACCTAGATGCAATCAAATCCCAACAACATCATAAATTTAACCAGAGCCTTTTTTTTTGCCATACCTTGCAAAAACCCACCCATCCACAATTTCCAAACAACCTCATCCAATGATTTAATCCAACTAACACTATTCACATAATCCCACATATGAAATTAGCACAAACAGAATTAATTTATTTACCTCGATCAATCTGGAGGAGAAATCGAAAAAATGTCCACCCGGCATTGCCTTCTGAGCAGATACTTCATGCTTGAATTCCCATTTTTGAGCCTCTAGCATGCTCCTCGAGCCCCAAATTAATTTTCAAATTTTTCCTCAATTTTTTTTTGAAATTTTCTAACATTTTTCTCCTATTTTCCCCTTATTTTCTAGATTTTTTCTTTTTCTTGTATTCTTTCTTCTCCTCCTACCTCTTTTTCTTCACTACGTAACCCCTCTGCTGCGTGTGCACAGTAGCTGTAGGGCAACAGCCACTGCCTGGCCTCCCCGGCCGTCGCTGCCTTCCAGTACTGCCACCGACGACCACACAAATGCCAGTCGGCCGTTGCCATTGCGACTAGCTTCCCCTACTACGGGCATGAGCATGTGCTCTACTGCCAACGCACCTCCACCGGCCACTGGCCAGACACTGTACAACTACCCATAATCATAGGCCTAAAATAGCCTCGCCGAGACCTCGTTGACCGCCTCTCGTCGCTACTACACTGTCTAGCACCATCATCGGCCATTGCTGCCTCTGGTTTAGTCGCTGCTTCCTTCGCTTCTGGCCATAACCACTTTAGGCCACCATCGGCCACGCTCCCAACTGGCCACCGACGTACTTCAGGCCACCATTAGTCGTTAATCAACCATCCCCTTACTATCTTGATCTCTTTCTCTTGCAATCTCTCAGCCTTTCTTTACCTACCCTTCTCTCTCTCTCTGCTTTTGATTTCAAGAGAATGGCCACTATTGAAGACTTGGAGAGCAAGTTGCCGGTGTTAGAGTTAAGCCCCACAAGCTAATTATTTTTACATGTAATTGATTATACTTTACATTGCGATTCTTTGTCTTCAATCAATTATTATTGCAAGGAATTATGATTTTATTTGTCATTAATATTTGTCGTCATTATTTATTGCATCCATACTTGACAAAGTCGATAGATCAAATAGGCTCATGGAATATGGTCATGCATAGACGACCATGAAACATATTCCTTATAAGCCTTGATCTTAAATGTTCCTAGTCATAGAGTTATTAGGATTAGACACTAATTACTCGGATAGACCAGCACATATGATGCATGCTCAATCAGGAAAATGTTTTGTTTCATAGACATTGGTGTGTGGACACTAGTGCATATATGCGGGTGCTTATTATAAGAATAAGTACATTGAACTGACCTGCTACAGAATTCCTAATGGTTATTGTTTAATGTTAAATTGGAATTCCTGTGTTGCAATACTACAGATTGATCCTTAGACTTGAGACATCATGGTAGTCTTATATTTGTTTGGTTACACTTTGGTGTTTTTTGGATTCTAATGGAGTCATTAACAAACTATCACTGGGCATAACCTTATCACATATGAAGGCTTGTGAATGTCGAATTAGGATTTATCACTTATCGACAAGATGAGAAGATGTCATATGTATTATGATGATTTCATGACTGAGGAAATCCTTGGCCAAGGTGAGGTGAAAATCAAAAGGTGTTTTGATTTCACCTATCAAGTCATAAATCTGGAATGGATATGTATTTATTGAATGATTAGGATTTTGTCATAAAACTATACCCTAAATTCAATCAGGACATAGATTGATGAAAGGATTTTACTGCACGGTAATTGCAATTGAAAAGGTCCATTTTTTTTCATCGTTGGCTAGTGATTAGTGGTTAATTTTGTAAAATTTTTGTTATAATTATAACCCTCATTTTGATTTTAAATTGGTTTAATTGAATAATTATGTGTAATATATATCTATATATAATATATAATATATTATAATAAATATGTAAATATAATACATATATATACTCAATGAAATGCATGCATGGATTATCTATATAATATATAAGTTTATAATATACCATATAGTATATCATATAAATATATATATATATATAATATATAATTTATTACTAATATTTAATTACTTATTTGTAGGCATGAAGAATGTGGGCTTGGAGACCCATGAAGAATCAAAGCCCAAAAAGAATTCAAGCCCATGAAGAAAAAAAAAGAATTCAAGTCCATGAAGAATTCAAGCCCATGAAGAAAAAAGAATTCAAGCCCATGGAGAATTAAAGTCCATGAAAAAAATTAAAGTCCATGAAGAATTAAGACCCAACTTGAGCATCCCATGAAAGATATCATTTGAAGAAGGCCCAAGGATTATTTTTAATCCTAATGAAGATTAAAAATCAATTTATAGAAATCTATTTTTATTTTTTATGTGAGTGCTTTATTAAGTGTGTCTTTTAGCTAAAATCCATTTAATTATTAGTTGTGTATTATAGCTAAAATCCATTTAACTTTATGAGTGCTTTATTAGGTATGTATTTTAGCTAAAATCCATTTAACTTTAATTATGTATTATAGCTAAAATCCATTTAACTTTAAGTGTGTGAGTGCCCATTAGATATAATTATGTCTAGTTGAATAATTGAAAATTATGTGGTTTGTATTGCATCTTGTGGCCTATAAATAGGTTACTTGATTGCATTTGTAAGAGTGATTATTATTCTTGAATAAAAGTTTAGTTGTTTCCTTAGAATTCTCTCTTTGAGAATTATTCTTGTTCTTTCTCCTTTTCTTTATTATTTTCTCTTGTGATCTTACTTCATTTCTTTCTTCTTTTAAATTCTTATGTCATTTATTGTTACTTTATTAATCACCGCCTAAATGGCCGGTTAATTTATGTCTTTAAATTTCTGCAATTTTAATTCTTGTCATTTAAATATTCACCGCCTAAATGGTCGGTTAGTTTATGCTATTTTAATTCCTGCAATTTTAATTCTTGTCTTTTAAATATTCACCGCCTAAATGGCCGGTTAGTTTATGCTATTTTAATTCCTGTCATTTAAATTCTGTCATTTAAATTACGCCATTTAAATTCCTGTTAATTAATTTACAAATAAAGATGAGTAGCTAAACCCAATCTTGGGTTAAGGCAAGGACAGTGTCCAACGCCAATGATTCCCAAAGAAAGCTACACTTTAAATGAGTGATATTAATTTAAATTTCAATATGAGTGTGTATTTTAAATTAAGAAATCACTAGGTTTGGATTGGAGCGTAAGCCTAACTTAGAGCTTTCATGCCACGTATGAGAGTTACTAGAACTGGAAACGCTATCATACCCAAACCCGGATGATTAATTTAGTTGTTTTGTATATTAATTGTAATTGGATTTATGGTAGTTGCTTAAACTAGAATCTCACATATCATGTATGGGGATTGCTTAAACTAGAACTATCATCATCTCTAATTGCATTTAATAACAAACCCTCATATTTGAAATTAAATTAATATTGCTAAACTCTTCTGCTAAAAATTGGGAATCAATGGGTTGGTGCTGAAATTGTCTTAACTCAAGTGTCGTCCAATTTCATAATCTCATATTCAGTGTTTATTTAATTTTTGTCTTACTTTATTTCCTAGCACCTGTTATTTGAAAATCCATAAAAAAATTCCTGTTTCCAATTCATCCAAATGTGTGTGTGTGTTTGTGACATTCTTTTTATTTTGCCATAAATAAATCTCTCAGTGGACGACCTGGACTCATCCAGAAAATATAAATTTAAATTTGGACTACAACTGCACTCGTACACTGACGAGTATAAACCTCTCACCAATATATAAAAAATATATAAAATTTTTATTGTGTTTTGTTTTGTGTTTTAATTGCAGGGTGAGAGTGCAGCCAAATTTTGGCGCCGTTGCCGGGGAGATTGAGGCAAAAACAAAAAGAAAAAAAAATATATAAGAATAAACATCTCCTGATAAATTCGGTAACTCTGTTTCTCTTTTATTTTATTTTTTTGTTTGTGCATGGTGTATGATACTTAGGTCAGGTAGGATTTTACAATATCAGTCACTCATGTCTCAACACAACGAGAACTTGCCACTTGCACCTAATATGTCTGTACATGGTAGTGACCACGGTAACCTTGATCCCACTGATCAGGAAGTGATTAGACCTCTTAGGGATTACCTTCATCCTCCTAGACAGACAACTCCATCATGCATCATCCTTCCCATCAACCATCATAGGTTCAACTTCAAACCTGGCACAATCCAATTGTTGCCAACTTTTCATGGCATGGATTCTGAAAATCCATATACTCATATGAAAGAATTTGAGGAAGTATGTAGCACTTGCATGGACCATACAACAAATGAGGATGTCATAAGATTAAAACTCTTTCCATTCTCACTGAAAGATAAGGCAAAAATGTGGTTAGGCACTCTCTCACCTAGATCTATAGGAACTTGGAGAGAAATGCAAGCAACTTTCTTAAAAAAATACTTCCCTGCCAACAGAACTGTTACTCTTCAAAGACAAATCATGAACTTTGCTTGTAAATCAAATGAGAATTTTGCTCAAGCGTGGGAAAGGTTTAAAGACCTTCTTCACACTTGTCCGCACCATGCTTTTGAGCAATGGAGAGTGGTCAGTTTTTTTTATGATTCACTCACTCCCCAATTGAAAATGCTAGTTTCTACAATGTGCAATGGAGAATTCTATGAGAAGACTCCAGAAGAAGCTTTTGACTTCTTTGACACATTGGCTGAGAATACAAGGAATTGGGAAGTTGGTCCAACATCTGCTCTTGATCTAAGAGAAAATCCACAACCTAGAGGGAGATACCAACTGAGTGAAAGTGATGATTTAAATGCAAGACTAACTGCTTTAACAAAGAAAGTTGAAAACATGGAACCCAAAAAGGTGCAATCCGTTAATCAAATGGAAGTAAAGTGTGTTGTGTGTGATGCAATAGATCATTCAACTGAAGAATGTCCTACCCTACCTGCTTTCAAGGAGGTATTGTATGGGCAGACTAATAACAATCATTCACACAACTTTGAGGGGAGACAAAATCAAAATCAAAGTGGAGCCTATTATGGGAACAATCAGAACTACAATTCATACCATCCCAATAATAGAAATCACCCCAATTTTTCTTGGAGAAATGATTCTGGAAATCATTCTCAACCTCCTTTCCATACACAACAACACATCTTCCAACAAAATCAAGGTTCCTCATCCAACACCTATCAGCCACCTCATAGGAGACCTTTAGAGGACACTCTGCATCAATTCATCCAAAGCCAAACAGGAATCAATAATCAAGTTGCCAAAACTCAAGAGCAAACAAACAGAGCCATAGAAGACATTAGGAGTCAGTTGAGCAAGTTAACACAAACATTGAGTGTGAGAGAACCCGGAAGGTTTCCATCCCAAACTAATCCTAACCCAATTAGGCAAACCAACCAGGTAGAAACTTCAAATAGTGAAACCAACACTCATGAACAAGTGCAAGTAGTGACTGCCTTAAGAAGTGGAAGAATGATAGAAAAACCAATTGATCCTAGGATAAACCAAGCTGTTGTTGAAGAGGAAGAACAAAAAGATCATGAATTCACCGTGGAGAAAAATCAAAAAAATGAGAAAAATGAAAAAAATGAAAAAAATGAGAAAAATGAAAAAAATGAAAAACAAAAAGAAGATGGGAAAGAAATTCAATACAAGCCCAAACCACCTTTTCCACAAAGGTTGAATCATTTGAAAAAAGAGCAACAAAATGCAGATATATATGAAGTGTTTAAGCAAGTGAGAATCAACATCCCGCTGTTGGATGCCATCAAACAAACACCTTCATATGCAAAATTTTTGAAAGATCTGTGCACTGTCAAAAGAAAAACAAATGTGCATGAAAAGGCATTCCTGACCGAACAAGTTAGTGCCATTCTCCAATTGAAAACTCCTCCCAAATACAAAGACCCAGGTTGTCCAACCATTACATGCATCATAGGAAGTCAAAAGGTTGATCGTGCACTCTTGGATTTAGGAGCTAGTGTCAATTTGTTGCCATACAGTGTATATCAACAATTGGGATTAGGTGAGCTCAAACCCACTAGAGTGACCCTTCAGCTGGCTGATCGATCAATCAAAGTTCCACGAGGAATTGTGGAGGATGTTCTGGTACAAATCGATAAGTTCTACTTTCCAGTGGACTTCATCGTTTTGGACACTCAGCCGCATCAAGGGCCTCAACCTCCTGTGCCAGTCATCTTAGGTCGACCATTCCTTGCCACATCAAATGCCATCATCAACTGTAGGAATGGTGTGTTAAAGCTATCTTTTGGGAACATGACTGTAGAAATGAATATCTTCAGGGTAGCCAAACATCAAGACACTGAGAGTGAAGTGGAGGAGGTAGACTTGATCGAAACACTGACCAATGATTATTTTGAAGAGTTCATGAGAAGACCAAAAGAAGGAAATCAAGATTTTGAGGAAATAAGAGAAGTGGAAGTCATAAGCAAAGAAAGTGAGAAACCTACATGGATGCCTGTTTTAGATCCATTAAGGAACTTGGACAGTAAGCTCACGGCTTCTGATAGTCATCAGTCCACGCTTGAAAGAAAGCCATTGCCCAGTGATTTGAAGTATGTCTTTCTAGGAGAAGGAGAAGCATTCCCAGTGGTGATCTCTTCTAGTTTGACACCTCAGCAAGAACAACAACTGATAGAAGTTCTAAAAGCACACAAGAAGTCATTAGGATGGACCATTTCAGATTTGCAAGGTATTAGCCCTTTGATCTGTACTCATAAGATATTTTTGGAAGAAGGAGCAAAACCAGTTAGGCAAATGCAAAGGAGATTAAATCCCAACATGAAAGAAGTTGTCAGAAAAGAAGTGCTTAAGCTATTGGATGCTGGAATAATTTACCCAATCTCTGATTCTAAGTGGGTAAGTCCAACACAGGTAGTACCAAAAAAGTCTGGAGTCACTGTTGTAAAAAATGAGAATAATGAACTGATTCCCACGCGCATTCAGACAGGATGGCGTATGTGCATTGACTATAGAAAGCTCAATTCTGTGACAAGGAAAGATCATTTTCCTTTACCTTTCTTGGATCAAGTTCTGGAAAGAATAGCAGGCCAAGCCTACTATTGTTTCTTAGATGGGTACTCAGGGTACAATCAGATAGAAATTGCACTAGAAGATCAAGAGAAGACTACTTTCACATGTCCATTTGGGACATTTGCATACAGGCGCATGCCATTTGGGTTATGCAATGCTCCAGCCACCTTTCAAAGGTGTATGATGAGCATCTTTAGTGAAATGGTTGAGCAAATTGTTGAAGTATTCATGGATGACTTTTCTGTGTATGGAAGTAACTTTGAGGCATGTTTGGAGAATCTGAAAAAGGTTTTAACAAGATGTGAAGAAACAAATCTGATACTCAACTGGGAAAAGTGTCACTTCATGGTGAAACAGGGCATAGTCTTGGGGCACATTGTTTCATCCAGGGGGATGGAGGTAGATAGGTCAAAAATTGAAACCATTCAAAAACTCCCCACTCCTAGGAATGTGAAAGACATCAGAAGTTTTTTAGGACATGCAGGGTTCTATAGGAGATTCATTGCTTCCTTTAGCACCATAACAAGGCCCTTGTGCCATTTGTTGTCTCAAGATGTTTCGTTTGAATGGAATCTTGCTTGTCAAAATGCTTTTGATAAATTGAAAGATGCACTCGTTTCAGCACCTATCATTCAGTCCCCTGATTGGTCCCTCCCGTTTGAACTTATGTGCGATGCTAGTGATTACGCAGTAGGAGCTGTGTTAGGGCAAAGGAAGGATAAGAAACCTCATGTAATATACTATGCTAGCAAAACTCTTAATGAGGCACAAAAGAATTACACCACTACAGAGAAAGAGTTACTAGCAGTTGTCTTTGCCCTGGAAAAGTTCCGATCTTACCTCGTAGGGTCACTAGTGATCATTTTTACTGATCATGCTGCTCTGAAGTATTTGTTCACAAAGCAAGATGCAAAACCCCGTCTCCTCCGATGGATTTTACTCTTGCAAGAGTTCAACATTGAAATCAGAGACAAGAAGGGAGTAGAGAATGTGGTGGCTGATCATTTGTCAAGGATTCCGGGTCAAGATCTCACACAATTTGATGAACCAATCCATGACAATTTCCCTGATGAGCAACTGTTTGAAGTGAATGTTATTCATGCATCATCTGTTGTCCCTTGGTATGCCGACATTGCGAACTACCTGGCAACTGGTCTGATCCCAGACCATTGGAGTAAGCTAGATAGGCATAAATTCTTCAGAAAAGTCATAACCTTCTTTTGGGATGAACCCTACCTCTTCAAGTATTGTCCTGACCAAATCATTCGTAGATGCATACCTGATCATGAGCAACAAAGTGTTATTAATTTTTGTCATACTCTTGCATGTGGAGGCCATTTTTCTGTAAAAAAAACAGTTGCAAAAATTTTTCAAAGTGGATTTTATTGGCCAACATTGTTCAAGGATGTGTACAAATTCTGTTCAAGTTGTGATCGATGTCAAAGGTTAGGAAGTCTGTCAAGGAGAAACATGATGCCATTACATCCGATCCAAGTGTTAGAAGTTTTTGACTGTTGGGGTATGGATTTTATGGGCCCATTTGTCAATTCATTTGGTCATGAATACATCTTACTTGCTGTCGACTATGTGTCCAAATGGGTCGAAGCGATCCCGGCTAGAACAAATGACCATAAGACTGTAGTGAAATTTTTGAAAGAAAACATATTCAGTCGATTTGGGATGCCACGAGCAATCATCAGTGATGGGGGTTCCCATTTTTGTAATAAAGTTGTGGCAGGACTAATGAAGAAATATGGTGTACTGCACAAGGTTGCAACACCATACCATCCCCAAACCAATGGTCAAGCCGAGTTAGCCAATAGGGAGATTAAGGGCATATTGGAAAAGACTGTTGCTACTAATCGTAAGGATTGGTCCTTAAGATTAGTGGACGCTCTTTGGGCGTACAGGACAGCTTACAAAACAATTTTAGGAATGTCTCCCTATAGGCTCGTATACGGTAAATCTTGTCATCTGCCGGTGGAAATTGAGCATAAAGCATATTGGGCAATTCAAAAGATCAACAAGAGTCTAACTGAAGCATGTCTATCTAGGAAGCTCCAATTGAATGAACTCGAGGAAATTCGGAATGAGGCATTTGAAAATGCAAGATTGGCCAAGGTTCACATGAAAGAGTTGCATGATCGACATATCATTCGAAAAAGCTTTCAGGTAGGGCAACAGGTACTCTTGTATGATTCTAGATTGCATCTATTCCCAGGAAAATTGAAGTCTCGATGGGTTGGCCCCTTTGTAATCAAGACTATTTCAAAATATGGGGCATTTGAGATACAAAATCTGGAGTCAGGACAACTTCTTACAGTCAATGGTCATAGGTTGAAGCCATATCAGGGTTTTGTTAAGGAAAATGAAGAATTTGTGGATTTGGGTGAACCACCATCATCTGATGAGTAAGGGGAGTTTCGTGTCGTCTGGGAATCTGACGTTAAAAGACCACCTTTCCATTTAGGTTAAATGGATGTCTCTGGATTTGGGACATTAAAAAAAAAAAAAAGTATATTAAATATATATATATACATAACTATATATATTGTTTCTTTTCTGCATTACTTAATTAATTTTGACTCAAATAGTGTTTCTTTGTGTGCAGTCTAAACAAAATTTTTGCATACGAGTTTATACATTGAAGACCGCCAGGTATCCATATCTTCTATCTTTTTATTGCTAATTGAGGACAATGTGCAATTCAAGTTGGGGGGTAAGGTGTACTTAGGAATTGATCCATTGTGCAAATAATTTTGTTTGACTCGATAATATTGACTTGTGTGGTATACATACTTTTATTGAACCCCTTTAAAAAAAATTAATTTAAAAAAAAAAAAAAAAACAACAACAACAACAAAATTAAAAAAAAAAAAGAGTTAAAAAAATAAAAAAAAAATTTTCAAAATAGGGAGACAGAATTGACGTTGGGGTAGCCACTTTTCTTGAGCAGTGTAATCACACTGCCCTATAAAGAAAGAGACACACTGCCAAATGTTGAAAAATGAGACGCTAGACGACGCCAAGCGTGTCAGCGCAATTATGGCAGGTCTCGAGCCGAGTGTGGAATAGTGATGCCCATTGCTCTATAAGAGACTCCATATCTGTATGAGGCAAGCCACCCTTCTTGAGCTTAATCATCTCTCCTTTGTGTTATTCTCCGATCAGGTACTCTCATCCCTTTTGTAAAGTTTATAGTTCTTTATTTATTTATTTATTTATTTTTCTTATTAGAGTTTTCTTTAAAAAAAAAAAAAAAATGGATCTTCAGCTTTCAAAAATTCGCAAGTACTATCCATCTCTCCCAATGAATGATTTGAAAAAAATTTATACTGGTAGGTGTGTAAGACTTGGGACATTGATGCGTAATAACATCCCTGAAGATGTTCGTTGGCTGATCGAAGCAAAAGTTCGATTAGCTGGCGAAACTTCACCTAGTTTTAAGCACTTTCCAGGTTTGGGGAAGAGTAGTTTTGCGAAAAAACGAAGAGCAAAAAGAGTGAATGGTTGTTATAAATGTGCTCGTTGGACCTGTAACACACGATGCAAATCTGTGGGGTTTACATCCGTAAATCGAGAAGATAAAATTAGTTTCATAAAGGATGGACTGAGTAAGGAGTCTTTGGATGATATCCGATTGACTCTTGAGACGCATCCATGTGGAATAGTGCAAAGAGAACTTCTTGCTTTATGGGACCAGTTCATAAGTGACAACCAACGCTACAGTCTTGGGAATCTGACTAAAAACGACCCTGTTTGCCAATCTATAAGAAAATTGGATGGGAAGCCTATCCCCACTTCATAGAAAGTGTTTAAGCCGTTTCTGGACGTAAAACCAGAGGAAGATGTGAGCCACAATCACAACTATTTGTACATACGCATGATTTTTGTTTGTATTTATTTCTTGTTAAATTGTTGTATAGCTACTTTTGATCGCCAAACCTTTTTCCAGGGCATACAAAGAAACATAAATGGAAGGTCAGTCAGTTCGTCGAATCAAGATCATATGTGTACTATGTGGCTCTCAACTTGGGAGCGATAGTTGTTACGCACTTGCAGCAAGCGAACTTGGCCTAAAATTAGGAGAGAGAAAAATTAATTTGGTATATGGAGGGGGAAGTCGTGGATTGAATGGTTGTATTTCACAAGCTGCACATCTTGGAAAATCATATGTGGTAGGTGTAATGCCAATCCCTTGGGCTGAACCACATATTTCCGGGAATACACGCGGTCAACTTATAGAAACGAATTCTATGTCTGAGCGCATGGCTTGTAAGATGTATCAGTCAGACGCCTTCATTGCTTTACCAGGAGGTTTTGGTACACTTGAAGAAATCTTCTGTATAATCTCTTGGGCCAAGAGCGATCTACATACCAAACCCATTGGACTTTTAAATGTTAACCATTTTTTCGATGGGTTGCTCTCATTTCTTGATCAGGCTGTAGATCAAAAGTTCATTTCTCTTTCAGCAAGAAATATTCTCATTTCTGCATCTACCATTGAGGAGCTGTTAGAGAAATTACACACTTATGTTCCACAGCACGATCCTTATGAGCCTCGGATAGACTGGTCTAAGGCAATCAGAAACAAACGTCAAAAAGGTTCGATTAATTTAGATTTATCACTGTGAGGAGTGCTCTTTGTTAAGATGGCTGAGTAAGGAGTACTTTTTGTACTCTTGAGACGCATCTAATTATTGTACAACTTGCAGGATTTTTCTTGGTTGTGTTCCTAAAAAAAAAAAAAAAAAAAAAAAAGACTATGAAATGTTGTTAGGTAAGTCTATGATAAGATGGCCGAGTAAGGAGTACTTTTAGTACTCTTGAGACGCATCTAGTTATTGTACAACTTGCATGAAATTTCTTTTCTTGTGCTCTTAAAAAAAAAAAAAAAAAAAAAAACTGTGGAATATTGTTAAGCAAGTCTATGATAAGATGGCTGAGTAAGGAGTACTCTTTGTACTCTTGAGACGCATTTTGTTTATCTTATGACTTGCATGAAATTTTTATTTTGGTGAGAAAATATATAACTATATGGTATGCTCATTTGTTTGTTTGAGTTTTAGCAGTTCACAGTAAATCAATGGACTTGTGGAGTTACAGGTATTCCTAACAACCCTATTTTATTACTGCAATTCAGGTTGAGGGGTGTAAGGTCTAGTTATGAATTATCTGGTTCATGATTAACTATGAATTTGCTATTGTATGCTTGTAGTTTTGTGTGAATTGATTATCTTTATCTACTTTTATTAAAAAAAAATAATAAAAAAACAAAAAAATAAAAAATAAAAAAAATTGTGTGTTTTAAATGCTATTCCTAAAGCTTTGGAGTTATGCACTAATAGCTGATTAAGTTTGCAATACGGAACATGAATGCATTGATTTCTTATTTGAAAACGTATATGCATTAAAACAAGTAATTTGCATTCATCGGGTATTCAAAATTTAAAATTGGTTATTGGTCATAAAGTCAAAGGTAACAGTAATTAGATAATTAATACATTGTATGATCCCTCAATAGAAGTGGAGACTATTACCCAAGTGAGTGTTTGAGCCTAATAACCGTTAATTCTGAGTGAAATAACACTTATTCTAAATATGCTTTATTGTTTATCTCATCTTTTCAATGGCTTCAAAACATCAATTTGCTTTGAATGTCTAGTATGATAGCTGATGAATTTGACTGGTTTCAAATTCTGAATTAGATGACTGAGTAGCATTGTTTTGAAGCATGATAAGGGGATCAATTTCTTTCATTTTGGGCCAATTAACCTTTTCTTTCTTTACATTAACCTCCCTTGCTAGCCCATTGAGCCAATTGTAGTACAACTTATTTCATTACCCTCGTTTAACCCATAACCATATGAATTTTGTCCAACCTGGTGTGTTTTTGAGAATTAGTCTGTCTAGCTATTTTCATATTTAAAAAAAAAAGAAAAAAAAAGAAAAAAAAAGAAAAAAAAAAAGAAAAAAAAAGTGAAAAAGAAAAAAAAAAAGAATTATCTTAGCTATTCAACACAAGTGTTTCAAAAAAAAAAAAAAATGTCCAGTTTGATATTAGTGTTAAAAAAAAAAAAACAAAAATTCCCAACACACCATTTGCACACTTTACCCTTTTATTTGACAATTAGTATTAACCTCATAGCCCCATTACAACCTGGTCTGGTCCCTCTTGCTACTATAAATCATGTGATCTCAGAATTCGAGTTTGGAGTAAGGAATCATGTTTAAATTCAAAAGTTACTCATCTAGAGCATTATTCCAGTCATGAAGCTATGTCATTTTCCCTGTTCTTTCATGAAAATATGTTCCTTCTATTTGGGATGACACCAAGTTTTGAACTTGTTCTACATTTACTCTTATAATGGTGCACCCTCTTGTGTGTATACCTGAGGAATCCTTTTATTGGAGGGAAAATTCATAGTAAGGTTTGAAGTCAAAACTTTGAGGGAGTAATTCTATGTGTTGATTATCCTAATTGTCATTCCTGAGATTGTATGACCATTAACCAAAAATCTGATTTAGAATGCTAAATTACTTATTCGATTTTATGCAATTCGGTTTCGAATTTGAAATTTTTACATTCATACAGTTATTGCGAATAAAGATTGGCAAGTGTATAGTCTGATTGCTAAGGGACTAGCAATGTTTAAGTTGGGGGGTATGATTAGTGGTTAATTTTGTAAAATTTTTGTTATAATTATAACCCTCATTTTGATTTTAAATTGGTTTAATTGAATAATTATGTGTAATATATATCTATATATAATATATAATATATTATAATAAATATGTAAATATAATACATATATATACTCAATGAAATGCATGCATGGATTATCTATATAATATATAAGTTTATAATATACCATATAGTATATCATATAAATATATATATATATAATATATAATTTATTACTAATATTTAATTACTTATTTGTAGGCATGAAGAATGTGGGCTTGGAGACCCATGAAGAATCAAAGCCCAAAAAGAATTCAAGCCCATGAAGAAAAAAAAAGAATTCAAGTCCATGAAGAATTCAAGCCCATGAAGAAAAAAGAATTCAAGCCCATGGAGAATTAAAGTCCATGAAAAAAATTAAAGTCCATGAAGAATTAAGACCCAACTTGAGCATCCCATGAAAGATATCATTTGAAGAAGGCCCAAGGATTATTTTTAATCCTAATGAAGATTAAAAATCAATTTATAGAAATCTATTTTTATTTTTTATGTGAGTGCTTTATTAAGTGTGTCTTTTAGCTAAAATCCATTTAATTATTAGTTGTGTATTATAGCTAAAATCCATTTAACTTTATGAGTGCTTTATTAGGTATGTATTTTAGCTAAAATCCATTTAACTTTAATTATGTATTATAGCTAAAATCCATTTAACTTTAAGTGTGTGAGTGCCCATTAGATATAATTATGTCTAGTTGAATAATTGAAAATTATGTGGTTTGTATTGCATCTTGTGGCCTATAAATAGGTTACTTGATTGCATTTGTAAGAGTGATTATTATTCTTGAATAAAAGTTTAGTTGTTTCCTTAGAATTCTCTCTTTGAGAATTATTCTTGTTCTTTCTCCTTTTCTTTATTATTTTCTCTTGTGATCTTACTTCATTTCTTTCTTCTTTTAAATTCTTATGTCATTTATTGTTACTTTATTAATCACCGCCTAAATGGCCGGTTAATTTATGTCTTTAAATTTCTGCAATTTTAATTCTTGTCATTTAAATATTCACCGCCTAAATGGTCGGTTAGTTTATGCTATTTTAATTCCTGCAATTTTAATTCTTGTCTTTTAAATATTCACCGCCTAAATGGCCGGTTAGTTTATGCTATTTTAATTCCTGTCATTTAAATTCTGTCATTTAAATTACGCCATTTAAATTCCTGTTAATTAATTTACAAATAAAGATGAGTAGCTAAACCCAATCTTGGGTTAAGGCAAGGACAGTGTCCAACGCCAATGATTCCCAAAGAAAGCTACACTTTAAATGAGTGATATTAATTTAAATTTCAATATGAGTGTGTATTTTAAATTAAGAAATCACTAGGTTTGGATTGGAGCGTAAGCCTAACTTAGAGCTTTCATGCCACGTATGAGAGTTACTAGAACTGGAAACGCTATCATACCCAAACCCGGATGATTAATTTAGTTGTTTTGTATATTAATTGTAATTGGATTTATGGTAGTTGCTTAAACTAGAATCTCACATATCATGTATGGGGATTGCTTAAACTAGAACTATCATCATCTCTAATTGCATTTAATAACAAACCCTCATATTTGAAATTAAATTAATATTGCTAAACTCTTCTGCTAAAAATTGGGAATCAATGGGTTGGTGCTGAAATTGTCTTAACTCAAGTGTCGTCCAATTTCATAATCTCATATTCAGTGTTTATTTAATTTTTGTCTTACTTTATTTCCTAGCACTTGTTATTTGAAAATCCATAAAAAAATTCCTGTTTCCAATTCATCCAAATGTGTGTGTGTGTTTGTGACATTCTTTTTATTTTGCCATAAATAAATCTCTCAGTGGACGACCTGGACTCATCCAGAAAATATAAATTTAAATTTGGACTACAACTGCACTCGTACACTGACGAGTATAAACCTCTCACCAATATATAAAAAATATATAAAATTTTTATTGTGTTTTGTTTTGTGTTTTAATTGCAGGGTGAGAGTGCAGCCAGCTAGCTAATCATAGCATGTTGCTAGACGTCAAGCATGATATGTAGGGTGTTAGAATTAATTTGATTAATTCTAAAACTATTAATTAAAGAGTTTAATTAAGAAGCCCATGAGATGTGTTAATTAAAAGGCCCATGAGTTTAATTAATCTAATGAGTTGGGCCTTGATATAGCCTAATAGAATTGGCCCTACATGTAATACTCAAGAATGATTTGAGGATATAAACGGTATTTAATGAAGGGTATAAATGAAATTTTTAGAAAAATGAGGCTATAGGGTACACTAACGCAGCTTTAGGAAGCCACATCAGTCGGAGGGAGTACCTCGGACCCTAGATAGCCAAGGAAAATGGTATAGTATCGACGAGTGATTTGAATTATGATTTTTAGTGACGAAAGAAATTAGATCGGGAACAGTTTTTGGTATAGCTGTCGACCGTGCTGAGAAAATCGAATCAACGTAAGAGACGTCTAGAAAGTCAACAGAGCATGTCAAGGACTAATATTTTATGTATAGAACAACCCTTAAGTGATTTCGGGTTGAAACAAATGGATTTAAGGTCAAATCGATCAATCAAGCCTAAGGGTAATTTTCTAAATTTGCCTGAGAGAGGTCAAAACGGTAATTTTTTGAAAGTTTCAGGGGTGAAATGAGAAGTAATAGTCTTGAGGGCCTTAGAGGTATAGTTGGATTTATCAAGGGTGTCATGGAAATGGCAAAAATGGCATTTGAAGGAGTCATGGGGTTAAAGTGTAAATAATAGAAGTTACAGTGTGAACGCATAGTGAGGGAAAATGACCGCTGCCTTTAATCACACATGGCCACCGTTTCTGGCGATGGGACGGCCGAGGCTGGTTTGGAGGAGGTGCTATACGGCGGTGAGAGGCTTGGGGAGCAAGGCTCGGCTGGTGATTGGCCGAGAGGTGGTTAGAATTGGAGTATAAATAGAGACCGAGGGTTCGAGTTTTTGAAGCACAAATCGACTAAGTTTTTGGATCTTTTTGAGAGAGTGATTAAGGGGCTTTTGGTCGTGAGGCATCAAGGATCATTTTGGGTTTATTTTGAGGCATTTTGGTGTTCGTTTGAGGGCTGTTTGAAGTTGGCTGTGAGTTGGAGGCGGTCCGCCTACCGCCGCTTGTAACTGGCCATTTGGTGGGTTTTCTGGTGGCTTTTCGGCCTAATTTTGGTGCCATTGTGATCGACTTTCTTGGGGCTTCAAGGGGGTACGTTCGTGTTTGACATCAGAGCAACTGTCGGCAAACGGAAAAAGATTGAAGATGATGGCGTGTGAGCAACACGCGCCAGCCTTTACTTGCATCCACGCGCCAGGCACGTGAGGGTGCATGAGAAGGGATTTTTGGTAATTTTAATTCTAGAATTTTTATTTAATTATTTGAGGATTTATTGTGTTGAAATATTTGAAAAAATAGTTGAGGAAATAATTATTTTGGAATTATCGAGGTGAAAAATGGGAGAAAATAGAGGAAATTATGGAAAAATTGAGGAAAATGGATTTTAATGCTTCCTTAATTAATTATGGTGTTTAGGAAGTGTTGTGGTTCAAGGTTGACTGTAAATTCAAGTGTCTGTGATTTGGCACGCATAACGAGGTTATGCACGAGGATCGAAGCGATTCAAATTCGTCGAGGTGAGTGTTCGCCCCCAAAAACTTGATTTATTGTGCTTGTTCTATCTGAACATGTGGTGATTTCATGCAAAATGGTTTTGTACATTGAAATGATAACTGGTGACGGTTGGTTTTTATGAGGGAGGTTCATCCCTAAACGTTTTGAACTTGTGCATTGCATTTTAAAAAATATTGTTTATATGATGCATTGAATTGTGAAATGTGGCATTGTCTTGCGTTTTGTGTGTACGTATGGAATGTCAGCCTAAGATGTTGTCTGGATAGTGCAGCCGTAATTCTCCAAGGGCGTGATAGAATAATAGGGGTATCTGATGCTGGTGTGCATGTCAGGATAGCTACCTTGATTTCCGTCCCAGGCCGTTTGGCCTGGAAAGTAGCACTAGGACGATTAGGTGGTCCATACTGTGTTGTTCATGTGGGATGTCAACTTAGGATGTTATCTTGATAGTGTAGTCGTAATTCTCCAAGGGTGTCACGGAATAATAGGGGTATTTGATGTTGGTGTGCATGTCAGGATAGTTGCCTTGATTTTCATGCCAGGCCGTTTGACCAGGGAAGTTGCACTAGGATGACTAGGTGGTCCATGTGAAATTTTGGAGTTGGGATTGTATGGTGGTTCTTAAATGCTTAAGGTAGGAACGTCGTGTCGTTGAGTCGGTGTGGTGGCATAACTTTTAGAGAGATTGCTCTTTACCCGTGGTAGGGTTAAGCGCTAGGGATTCTCTTGGGCTAGGGCTTATCGGGTGTATTGGTTTATTTCATGTCTTGCATTATTCATGAAAAATGTGTTTTGAACTCTCACTTAGATGATTTATCATCTAATTTGGACTATGTCCCTGGAATGTTCAAATGTTTTAGGTGAAGACAGCAGTATGAAAAGAAAGGGAATTGCCGAGGAGTGACGATGATTAGTTGATAGCTTATAATATGTTGCTTTCAATAATGTTGTTTATTTTGAGGACGTCTTGTAAATGTTGGTTTAACTTTATATTATAAATAAAGTGGTTTCGGTTATGACCTGTTAAGGTTTCGATCTAGCTTCCACATTTGTTTTGGCTTGTCTTGGTTTATTGATGGTTCATAGTTGATATACTAAGAAGGTGTAACAGGATCTTCGGGGATCGATTTTTGGTGATGGGTTATTTGTTTGGAAAATAAATTGATATCCCCGGAATCTTACGTTACGGTAATGTCCCGGGAATTGGGATGTTACACTACATCTAGTCTAATGGTGGACCTTAGGGGTCACACACTTAAATCGAGCCCATTCCACAATTAAAAAAGGAGAGTGTTGGCCTAATGTGATTAAGGGCCAGGCCTAAAGTGTTTAGGGTTTTTCCAAGGCATGATTAGGGTTTTTAACTCTATATATATGCCGCTTTAGAAGCTGGAAAAAAACAAGAAAATTCATATTCTCTCAAGAGGCGGCTAGGGTTGCTAGCACTATTTGAGACATTCGTGGAAGGGTCGATCATGTGGACCAATTTAGAGGAGATCGCGCTTGTGTCTCTACAGATTGGAACTGGGCAGAATCGAAGCCTTCAGGTTAGTAGTTTCTAACAGTGGTATCAGTGCATTCAGGTTATCTTGAACCTTTAAATGTTTTCATTATTCTGCGTATTTGATTTGGTCTTCGATTATAGCAACAACGAATCAGTCTCGTTTTTATTTTGCCATGTCTCGATGGGTTATTTATGCAAGTAACAAATCCTGTATTGTTTTTGATTTTGCCATGTCTTGATGGTCTATTGAAGTATCGAATCAGCATGCTAAGATGGTAGGTTATAAAATTCAGTAATCAGTTTTTAATGTGATATAAAACTGATGTATAGAAACAATTTGAATCTGCCATTATATGATGTTTCACTCGTGCTTCGAATCAGTTTTATTTTCGAGGGTTTAGATAAGATCTATAGTCGACATTTAATAAGATTAAAATTGTTGGATATGGGGGTCGATTCATAGAACAGTATGATTGGATGGATTTGTTTTGATATGATGAACTAAAGTTTATTTTCTGAAACGAACAACAACTATGATATGATCAGTATTTAAAACGAACAACAATAATGATGCGATCAGTATTTTTTTTTATCATTTTATATGATCAGTATTTAAACGAACAACAATAATGATGCGATCAGTATTTGTTCGAACAGTTTGTTGGGTGCTAGGTTTATGATGCGATCTAAGCCGAACACCAAGTCATTTTGATATAATAAAAGGAACAACATTCTATCGAACTGCATATTGTTCTATAAAATTTCTTTTCTATTGTTGTAACTTTCTGTTCTATAAAATTTGGTAAACAAATTTCTGTTATATTGCTGTAACTTTCTGTCGAACAACAAATATGACAATTTCTGTTCTATTGCTGTAACTTTCTGTCAAGCAGAAATAATGATGCAATCAACATTTATAATACACAACTTTCTGTCGAACACCAAGTCATATTTGTTTATCGTTTGACCCCGTTGGGGGCGCAACCCCCGAACCCCCATATTGAATGGTACATAATTTGTTATGTGTATTATAAATGCAAAGGCTGAAAATCAGTTTGTATACATGTCTATTTAACTTGTATTCAAATACTTTGTTCATTGCATGAGATGGTCTTATGATTTCTAAGATGCATGCTAATAACATGTTAGTATCATTATGTATAAGATGCATGCTTATGATAAATTAATTGTGCAATGTGTTAAATGCATGTATTGTGATCTAAATGAAAGATTAAAAACCCCTCACTTAAAATTGTTTTAAGTAAAAATATTAAGTCCTGAACAGGGAAATCAAAAGAGTTTAATTTCACCATGCCCTTCCATCATTGGCATGTAATATGAGGTTTCCATGTTTGATATGCATCGCCAATATTATTTGGGGCATACTTGTAACGCCCCACTTTTTAATTATACAATTAAGCAATATGATTTTCATTACCACCACGAGCGTTATTGGAAACCTTTAATCAACAGAAGCGTTGGATCAAACCTGTAAACTTAATCAAAGCTTAATAAAGGGGTTTCCACTAGATTTCCTTTACAAGCATAAGAAATGCATACGACTTTCAATACTTTAAAAAAAACACAATACATCACTATAGGTACAACAACTGTAGGACACTCACTCACACCTCTTACAACTTTAAGTATCCTAGCCATCATTTACAACACATCATTTGAACTACAATGGTACATAATGAAATACAACCCAAAGCTAGCTGCATAACCCAAGCTTGCCAAGCACCACCTCTTTGCCCTTGCTCGAACTAGAACCTGGATCACCTGGAACGTCTAATATACCTGGGACGTTGAATATCCCAGGGGTATAAAACACCTGGGTTAGATTGCTACATCTAAGTGAGTGGCATAAGAAAGGAAACTATGCATGCAAGAGCAATATGCAGTTATGCCAGGAAATATATAGAAATAAGTATAAATCTTCCAAGATCATATCAATATAAAACCTCCCCTAGTCACCATCATCCCTGTCAGCACTCGTGTTGAACATCTCAGCCTCACCTCTAGGCTAAGCCCCACCTCTGGGCAAGTGATTGTGGTCCAACCCCTCATGCCTCACCTCTAGGCACAACCCCATCTCTGGGCACGAGATTGCCCCCCCCGATCATCGTGAAGTTCCATCAACAAGCTGCTAATCATCATGTTCAATTTCTAGACCCATCAACTAGCCACAAATACAAACATCGAGATGCGTATAAGATGGGCAAGATATGCTCAAAGCAAGGAAATATGAGATGTAAGCCACCAACCATGAGATGTTGTATAACAAAGCAGAAGGAATATGATATGCAAGCCACAAGCCACGCACGAAAGCTGTCATAGTCAAACTCGATTCAACAAAGTAGAAAGGATATGCTCGGAACAAAGGGAACATAAGACGTAAGTAACAAACCATCTACAAATGAAACCCAAGATTGATCAATAGGAATCAAGAAGCATGCAAGAACCACTCACCTTGACTAATTACCTTAGGAAGTACGGTTTACAACGAGCGGGGATGAGTGTTCTGATTGCTTGACACAAACTTTGAGAAAGACTCGAAAACTCTGGCGAGGCCCGTTCCCCCTTGATTCTCCTTTGATTTTCTTCCTTCTTTTTGCAGGATTCTCTCTTCTTTCTCAAGAAAAAGACCCTTTCCTTTGTTTCCCTCAATTTGGAAGAGATTCTCCTATAGAATGTTTGAAATGATTTGTGATCAATGTAGACCCTTATTTATAGACTTTTCTAACCAACCACATGTTGCCACCTCAAGGGTCATCATGAGTCCTTAACTTAGCTTCCAAGTAGTCCAATGGTTGCTTGCAATGTGTCCTTGAGGATAAGGTTTGGAGACTTTAGCAAACTTGGAGGCTAAGTTAGTTTTATGGCCAATCACGTGATGCCACCTCAGGGGGTCATTATGAACCATCATGTGACCTTATCTTTTCTTCCAAATGGCCAATGAATGCTTGCCACATGTCTCTAGCTTGGAGACAAAGCAAAAGACTTGGAGAAGACTTAGAAAATACTTGGAAAAGACTTAAAGAAGACTTACTTTAACAAAGACTTGGACTTCAAAACGATCCAAAGCTATATTTGATTTAAGTTTGAAATCCAAGTTATTTTGAGGAGATATTTTAAGGTTTTAACAAACGACGTTTTGACCCAAACTTTTTAGGTAACTGCACTTAGACCCCTTGTAACTTGGTCCCCAGGTAATTTTTAATTGCACTTTTTGGTCTTTAGAAAATGGATAAATTACACTTAGCACCCCTAGATTTTAGATAAATTACACTTTTACCCGACTTCAATATTTACGATTTTTCCACTAGCTCAGAAATTGAACCTTTGTCTCAAGGCTTCTATAATCCTTTGAAATGACCTATTTCCTCAAGTATTAGAACCTAATAACTTTAGGTATCACCTCATATTTGAGTTTGAAAATCTGGGGTAATACAATACTGAGTATGAAAATCTATATTATATGTTATGCATATTGATGTACATTAGGTGATATGTAGAAATACTATCGTCAATATTGTTTGGGAGCATCTCTATTTGTCACACTTGTGTTTAATGATGGTTTGACTTAACATGTTTTGCATAAGAGTGTCACTAATATTTGAGTTTAAGTAAATATAAGACAAAATAGTTTGAGGGTTACATGAGATGTAATTGGTAAGACCTATCTTTTAAAATTACTATAAGAGCTACGATATTATTCGAGTTTATGGTAGATTTTAATTGGGCCTCAAGCCCACTAGAAAGCCTATGTATTTTAGCTTTCCGAATCTTATCTTGAGGGTGCTAAGATTTGATCAAAATAATGGGAGTATCACTTATGACAAAAGTCCTTAAGATTTGATTTTAATCATATGTGAATGTAATTGATTGAATGTTTAACTGTATGATCATGTTTATCTTTGCAGATTTTTGAAATAAAAAATGGCCAAGAATCCACTTGCAGGTTTTCTAGACACTAACAAGTTGACAGATCCTTATTATCTGGATTGGCTAAGGAATCTCAAAATTGTTTTAGATTCCGAGAAAATAACATATGTGCTGGATAATGCCCCACCTGAAAAAGTTTTAGAGGCATCCACCCTAGAGGAATTGACCACTTGGTAGAAGAGGAAATATGATGATTTTCATGCTCGTTGCTATATGATGGATCGATGTCCAAGAGCTGCAAAAGCAGCATGAGAACATGGAGCATGCATCAGAGATTCGTTTGCACCTACAAGAGTTATATGGTGAACAAACTAGATATGTGAGATATCATATCTCAAAGGAGCTTTTCAGGGCCCGTATAACGAATGGTGAATCAGTCAATACTCATGTATTGAAAATGATAAACTTGATAGAAAAGCTTGAGTCTTTGAATGCTATTATGGATAATGATCTATATGTAGATCTGATCTTACAATCTCTTCCTGATTCATTTGATCATTTTGTCATGAATTTCAATATGTACAAGCTTCAAACTACTCTTCCTGAGCTTCTTAACATGTTGAAAACTAATGAGATGACAATGAAGAAGGATAAACCTATCATGCTTATTGGTTCCTCACATTCCTCAAAACCAAAGAAGAATTGGTCAAAGCAAGGCAAAGAGAAGAGTTCTCAAAAGGGGAAGATAAAGCCTAAATATGGAGTCAAGAAGGCAAATCCAAGTCCATCAGAGAAAGGAAATTGCTTCCATTATGGAAAGCTTGGGCACCAAAAAAGGAATTGCAAGACTTATCTTGCTGAACTGAAACAAAAATGTTCTGATTTAGGTATGTACTTTGTTGAAATTAACCTTTTAGTTAATGATACTTCTTGGGTATTAGATACCTGATGTGATAGTCATATTTGCAATGATTTGTAGTTGATGACAAAAATCAGGAGACTAAATAAAGATGAGGTTTCTCTACGACTTGGGAATGGAGTAAGGGTTGCTGCTATAGCCATAGGGACAATTTATTTAGTTTTAGAATCTGGAATAAAGTTAGTTTTGAATGATTATTTTTATGTGCCAGACATTATCAAGAACATTATTTCTATTCCTGTTTTGGACAAGGAAGGTTTTAATTTTACAATTTCTAATGGAGTTTGTTCTATTTTCAAAAATAATTTTTTATATGGTACTAGTGCCTTATCAAATAATTCGTGTACTGTTCAAACTAATGATTCCATGATTTGTCTACAACAAAGTAACAAAAGAAAGGCTGATGATCAAAAGTATGCTTACATGTGACATCTAAGATTAGGTCATATATCCAAAGACAAGATAAATGAGTTGGTTAAAAATGGGTTGTTGAACTTGTTTGACTTACAATCACTTCCAACTTGTGAATCGTGTCTTAAAGGAAAGATGACAAAATCACCATTTGTTGGACAAGTGGAATGTGCATCTAATTTATTGGATTTGATCCATTCAGATGTATGTGGGACACTAAATGTTAGTGCAAGAGGTGATTTTTCATACTTCATTATCTTCACCGATGATTTCTCACAGTATGGCTATGTGTACCTTATGAAGCACAAGTCAGAAGCCTTTAAAAAGTTCTAAGAATTTAGGAATGAAGTAGAGAAACAAACAGGAAAAAGTGTTAAGGTCCTTTGATCTAATTGAGGGGGAGAATACTTGAGTATAACATTCACTGATCATCTTAAAGAGAATGGGATTCTCTCCCAGTTGACTCCACCAGGAACACCACAACTCAATGGAGTTTCTGAACAAAGGAATCAAACCTTATTAGATATGGTTAGATCCTTGATGAGTTTCGCTGATCTTCTTTATTCTTTTAGGGTTATGCTCTTGAGACAACTGCCCATTTACTGAATAGATTTCCCTCTAAATCATTGCTTAAGATACCATATGAGATGTGGTTTGGTAAGACACCTAGTTACAAATATTTAAAAATATGGGGGTGTCCTACCTATGTCAAGAAAATAGTGGGAGATAAGTTAGATACTAGATCCACTAAGTGTAATTTTGTGGGATATCTAAAAGAATCAATTAGATATTATTTCTATCATCCCCTTGAACAAAAGGTCTTTGTTTCAAGAAATGCCACTTTTCTAGAAAATGAGTTCCTATTGGATGGGAATAATGGCAATATGATAGATCTTGAAGAAATTCAAGAATCACAAACTACTATCCCACAACAAGTGGAAGTAGAAAATAACTTTGAACCTTAAAGTACACAACTCCACGTAGATCCCAAAGGATCTCAAGACCTCCTGATAGGTATGGTTTCTTAGTTGAGGGTAATGAGGATAACCTTCTATTGGATGAAGATCCAAGAACCTACAAGGAGGTGATATCTGATATCGACTCGGGAAAATAGAAAGAAGCTATGAAATCTGAAATGGATTCCATGTACTCTAACAAAGCGTGGACTTTGGTAGATCCTCTCGAAGGTATTGTACCAATTGGCTATAAATGGATCTACAAGCGAAAGCTTGGAGTTGATGGAAAGGTAGAGACTTATAAAGCTCGTTTGGTGGCAAAGAGTTACACTCAAACTCAAGGTATTGATTTTGAGGAAACCTTCTCACCAGTTGCAATGGTTAAATTCATTCAGATTTACTTGCCATACCTACATATTATGACTATGAGATATGGCAAATAGATGTGAAAATAGCCTTCCTTAATGGTGACATTAAGGAGGATATTTATATGGAACAACCAGAGGGATTCATATACAATGGAAATGAGCAGAAAGTCTGCAAGTTTCAAAGGTCCATTTATGGACTAAAACAAGCTTCCCGTAGTTGGAACATACGTTTTGATAAGACAATCAAATTGTTTGATTTCATAAGAAACTTGGATGAACCATATGTGTATAAGAAGGTTAGTGGGAGTGTAGTCTCTTTTCTGGTGCTATATGTTGATGACATACTACTCATTGGGAATGATGTAGGTATGTTACAAGCAACAAAATCCTGGTTATCTACGAATTTCTCCATGAAATATTTGGGCGAATCATCTTATATTTTGGGGATTAAGATCTATAGAGATAGATAAAAAAGGATGCTTGGTTTGTCCCAATCAATGTCTATAGATAAAATGTTAAAAAGGTTTAACATGGAAGGATCTAAAAGAGGATTTCTTCCAATGCGCCAAGCATAGCTTTAATAGTTTAGCCTACTATCGTACAACCCAAATAAAATTTCCATAGTGAATCTAGAAACTCACGTTTTCCTTTATAACAACTCATTCACATGCTTTCTCAAATCATAACACGTCTCTTAGAAGGAAAAACACTTCTGTTTACTTATCATCATATAGCTTATCATATCTTCATGTTGACTTCGTATCATTCTATAGATCAACTCATGTTTTTAAGAGTACCAAGATATACCACTATAAAAAAAAAAAAGTTTTAACGAGGTGAAAAGTGGTCATTAAAAGTCAATTTCCCTTCGTTAATGAGTTTTAACGATGAGAAAAATCCCGTCGTTGCCCTTCGTTAAAGCTTCCATCGTTAAAAGTATTAATGATGGAAAAAAAATATCGTTGTTAATATAAGTAGTGAGGGCCATAAGTCCTGTCATTAAAACTCATAATAACGACAAATATTCCCGTCGTTATTGCAATATTTACCGATCACTAAATATAATATCAACGATGGATATTCCCGTCATTATTACAATGTTTACCGGTCACTAAATATAATATCAACGATGGATATTCCCGTCGTTATTACAATGTTTACCGGTCACTAAATATAATATCAACGATGGATATTCTCGTCACTATTGCAATATTTACCCACCACTAAACATAATATCAACAATAAATAGTCTCGTTGTTATAGCTATATTTATCAATCACTAAAAATAATATCAATAATCAATATTTTTGTCGTTATATATATATTTATCTGTCATTATTATTATTATTACAATTCTAATGACTATTTCTATTATTATATAAAAATTTATTTTGTACTTATTAATTTTGGCAAGAGAGATACTAATAATAAAAATATCATCACATTAATTTAGTAGAAAACAAGATATATACAAAAAATGATCATTGACATTCATTATTTATTGATTACATTCATCATAAGAGCTTTTATACCCTCCACAATCATAAAAAATGAGAGGAAAAAAATTATGAGTTTCATATTATTCTAATCTCTCCCTATAATGAAAATCAAAAAATTATTACAAGTTTGGCTAGAATCCACGTATTATTCACAACTAATACCAAGAGTTTCCTGCTCGACTTGTATCTTCAAATACCTACAAATTGCAAAGAAACAAAATCATATTACTCACCATTCTCCAGCATTGTATGATGATCTAAACATAAATCTCATAAGTAATAATGTAATCAAATATAAAAGCAAAAACAAAATAGACTTCAATTCAAAAGCTAACATTTAACAACTTATAATGCATCAGCTCTAAGAATAGAGATGTCTGTCTATTCGTTGCTATATGGTTTCACTGAACATATGGATCATGTCTAGTGCCCCTATAATCATCATAGTACCAATCTCATGGGATTGTTGTAGATCTTCAAACGCGAATCTTCAAGAAAGCATCAACATTCAACATCAACAAGTTGATGCTTTACTACTTATCTTCAATGTCGAATCTTCAAGAAAGCATCAACATTCAATATTTAGTTGTTGCTATCACTTGCTGAAAATAAATTGATGCTCAAATAGTTTACTTACAAATCTAGTAAATAACTCTTTAATTTTCTTTAATCCAGAAAAATTACATCAACAAGACACAAGGAAAGCCAACACATATAGAAGCCCTTTAAATCTAAATATCAACAATCATAAGCTTGAGACTTCCTTTCTCTATCACCTAACCTTGAGCCTAAACACGCAAGTAGTATTCATAATCTCAGCATGTTTTGTGGCACAAAGCTACTATTCATCAAGCATAAACATTCAACAAGTTCTTAACAAAGTCTACATCATCAATTAATTTTTCAAACAATTTTGTCCACAACAAACCACCATTGCAACAAACAAAATTTCAGCATATATCAACACATATATACTATCATCATAAAACTGTTCAACTCATTCAAAATTCCAACATACTTTCAATCACCCAAACTTTTAATATTATCAATATGCTCAATCAACCAAACTCTCAACTATATATATATACCATCATAAGCATTCTCCCCCTTTTTTTTTTCATTATCAAAACAAATAGGCAGCAAACCAAACTTATTTTGCCCAACAAATAGGCAGGAATTTCACCCAACTAATTCAAATTTCAGCCACAATAAGCAACAAAAGCAATATTAGTAGTCAAAGCAATATTTTCAACTGTATATATAACCAGACTCAATAAATTATGAAGGACAAGTGACCAACACTATGATGACACTTTATCTCAGTAAAAGTATTAGAAGCAAATACACAAAATCAGAGATTAGGAGGTTTAAGAATGTAATACCTGTTTAGTAAAAAGTTACCAAAAAAGCTGTCATATGGTCTAGTTTTGAACATTGTCCTGCAAAAAAGTTTAAACCAATCAGTTTAAAAAAAACTTTAGGATCAAAACTATAGAAAATCATCAAAAAAATTATATTGGACATTGAACATTGTAAATAGATAGATTGGTATTTATTACCATTTCATAAATGACCTCTCTATGAGGCTTACTACCCGTGTAATGAGGCATTGAAGATTTAGCTTTATTTTGAGAGGCTTGAGAGCTTATTTTCTATATGAGAACCAAAAAATAATTATCATTAGAGTAATGTTTCTTTTTTTTTTTGTTCATTAAATTATACTTTCCTGCCTTAGCGTTAGTTTTGATTTTTTTTTTATTATTGACTGCTACTTATTGTTAGGTTTTTAATTACTCAGCTAAAATAGATGGAGAGTTGATTTTTGGGTCTAAAATATATAAGACAAATGAGGAGACTCGTAAATGTACATGTAAAACAAGTAGACACATAGAATGGAAGAAATTTGTGATAAAAGAGATAGAAGAACACTAATTAAATTTGTATGAAAAGCCCTTAGAACCAAGATGAGATATAATAGTCTTATAGGACACCTTTGTGTTAACCTCAAAACTACAATTAAAATTTTTTTTATGATAACAAAAATAATTTATTGCTTAAACAAGTACTCTTAAAAATATTTTTCAAAAATCCTAATTTTTTAGAAGGAACGAGCAGTTCGAAACTTATTGCTAGTTTCCATAATAAATTAAAGAGTTTATAGCCATCCTATTTTTTGACCCAAAATATCTCTCAGAAAAAATTTTAAAGTCTTTTCTTTATCAAATTAATTAAAATATGCCTTTTATTTTGATGACCCTTTCCATTGCCTTTCATTGTTCTTCCTATAATGTCATATACTATACATATTTACAGATATATATTTCTAAGTGGCAACACATGGGAAAGGATAGAAAAGTGGAGGACTCTCTATAGAGAAACTGAAAACAGGCGAGACAGACCCCTACTTCTCTTTCACCCATCATCATTTATATATATATATATTATATATATTATTGTGTATAATATTTTATAACATATTATAGCAACCAACTTCTCTTTCACCCATCATCATCTTCTATTATATATATATATATTATTGTGTATCAGTACATTACTGGGCTGCACATGGAATGGCAGGAAAAAAGAATGGAGAAAGAGGCTCTATCATTATAATATATTATATATATTTTAGACACATCTCACAGCCTCCATCTTCCCTTTACTTACATTCACATACAAATATCTTATTCCATATATGTATTTACTAAAGCAATAAAATCTAATATTATATCTATATATACCTTGCATTCAACAATCCTCACTCACCCACTTTTCCATTCCAATTGCAATTCTCCTCTACTTGGACTTACAACATATTATATATATATATATATATATATATTTCACACCTTGCTGTATATAAATGTTTTCACACCTTACTGTAAAATTGAAGATACATCAAATAGCTGTGTAGAATAGGGAAAAACTACATCCATGGCTAATGAACTCTATAGCCAGAAGCAAGCTAAAACTGAAAAAATGAGTTTAGTTTCTTAGGATCTAAAATTAACAGAGTGCAGAACACTATAGACTTTAGGCATCTTATTTTCCTAGCAACCAAACAGAGAGCATAGGAAGTGAAAGCAACAAAGAGCAGAAATGGAACTTCTCGTGACAAAATCACCAAAGATGGAAAATAAAAAAAACGAAGATCTAGGAAGCAATATTTCTGGATCCAAAAAATACTCCACATTATAGCAATGACAACAACGAATAGCCCTGCCAAACAAAAAATCTCGAAATCACCTTCAATCGAAACCTTCAAAACGGGAAAACTTTTCTCAAATTCTTCAAGAACAAAAACACACCAGAGATCCAATATTAAACACAAATCTGATGGTAAATCTTAGTTATTACGCTATTATGATATAAATACTTCAAAAGTAAATCACGAAACGTGATTAAAAATGGCAATCCGATTGACGTTAACCACAGGAGAGTTCAATACATCCAAAACAATTTTAAATTTCTCAAATGCAAGACTTCAGATTATAATAGAATAACGTTGAACCTTAGGTCAAGAAGAATTCATAAAAATATATAAACATGCATCAATGTAAATAAACAGCTTGAAATGTACATACCTGGAAGAGAAAAGAGTTGTTGGAGTGCCTTCGCCTCTTACGAGTTTCTCTCTATTTGAATTTTTTTCAAAATCTCTGTGTCTCCGTAAATACGAGAGAGAGGCCATTGAATCGTTGGCCTGGTAGTAGTTTGAAGCTCAAAGAAAGAGGCGAATTTGGATTGACAGGAGAGGCAATTTTGGAGTGGCAGGAGAGGCGACTTCATATTTTGATTTGGTAGCTAGGGATTTGGTAGCAAGGGAAAAGAGGCGGGGAAGGAAGATTGGGATACAGGAAGAGGTGGGGAAGGAAAATTTTTAACCTAATGAAGATTATGAAAAAAGAATATTAAGTGTAAAGAGAAAAATTAATAAAAAATATTACTTAATTAGAATTAAATATTTATATTTGGAGGGAAATATATTTGTTAATTTTTTAAACTCAATAACGACGGAATTTTTAATTAATAGTGAGAAATACAAAAACTCGTCGTTAAAAAGTTAATTTTATACCACATTTAGCGAGAGTATAAATAATTCCTCATTATAATTATGAAAATTATGCTTTTAACGACGGGGTATTTGTCCTCTTGCTAATTTTTCCTCGTTAAAAGCCTTTTTTTTTGTAGTGTACCTAGTTTTGCTCCAACCTTTTTATATCACTAAAGGCAAGATTCATGACAACTAAGTCAGAGCCAATTGCTCACAATTCTTGGGGTGTGTAATATTAAGCACACAAAATAGAAAATCAAGACAATAGCCGTAATTAAATTCCTCCCTAAAGCCATATCCGGGAAACAACCGTCCCACCATTCGCCTAATTCGGGAAACACATTTCCTAAGCCAACCCAATTCACATGCCTGTACCAGGGATCATTCCATTCCTAGTTATGACCTATCTCATCCTATGAACATAATTACTATTTCACCACAATTCCCGAATTCCTAGGCCCACTCGTAACTTCTTAGTAACCATAATTTTCACGAGTTTGGTCGTGGATGCAATTATCCCAGAAGAATCCTTCCGCAAATTTCTAGTAATAGTCTGTCAAACACTATTTCTTCGCTAGAGATTACATTTCTTTCTTTCAATTCTCTTTTGACTATCATAATCCACATAACAATTATCCAGCGTAAGTTATCTTCCAAGCCTTCAATCTTTTCATAACGATTAGGGATCCTACCATGATGCTCCAGTCCCTTGGAACTTGGACTCTAATTCGTAAATAACAGCCACTGTGTTGCCCAAACTTGGCACTTGACTGTCTCCACAGTTCACTGTGTTACTCCGACTCATGCGTATCACACCCCAAACCGCGAGCCAACCACAAGTCCTTTGCCTTGGTCCCTAGGCTTAGATCCATTGTTATAGGCCGAACACCAATGGTGTTATCATTACCCTAGAATTCCTTATTCCACCTCTGAGAGCTACAGTGGTTTTGTTAGTACTAGTCCAAATCCCTGATCTCTCGGTTTCTTAATTTTCTTTTCTAAAGAAAATATCACTCAATTGAGTGGTGAACCCTTATCCTAACCATTCCCAGTACCTTAGATTTTCTTCTACAACCTAATCTCTTTTAGTTTCCAACTTACCATGGAACCTGACATTCTTGTTGCTACCCTTTATAGGTGCTATAATCATTTCCTCCAAAATCACTAGAAATTCACCCAACACTATTATCGTATTAGAAAGTTATACTCCTTATGTCACAATCATGTGCTTCGTCTATCTAGGTCTAGAAGTTCTACACTCCTTTATATGTTTCTGACATCTTATTTTGCGATTGACTTTCAACTTGACACTTCACTTTATAGGTCGCTTCTTCAATCATTCCTAGTTCTCCCTTTGGATCAATTAGGATCAACCTCAACGTGTTAAGATCTAATCATATCTTAAGATATCTTTACGAGTTTTATCAACTTTTAGCAAGTCCTATCTCATTGCTTGGTGCCTTAAAACTTGAGCCAAAATTTTTATGATTACCCTTCAATTGGTCCTTGACCATTGTTATGCTAACTACTTTCTTTTGAGTTTGAACCTTCTTAAATCGGCTAGGTCCTTCCAAGCTTTAGATGTAACCACCTCCTTATGTTGAAATATCATTTATCTCCAAGTCTGTATAGCCCGTGTAATTTTCCTTAAAAACATCAAAGTCAAACTCGAGATTCTTTTATCCTGAAACCTTTCTAAGATTCGTCCTAATCACAAAGCTTTAGTTTATCATTGATCTCTATATTATTTACAATCCTCAAATATTCACCCAAGGTTTCATTCTACAAATCCTCTATAAGCCACAAGATTCTTTCAAATTTTCAATGAAAATTCTAACCCTCAAAACATGCGAACTTCACGTTTCATATCTTGATAATTTTCGATCGAAACTTGACCCTAACTATAGCTAACTTATGGTCATTCCCTCTTTGTCTAGTAGTGACCATTTGAAAGGAAACAAATTGAGCTCACACTCAAAAGGAAAATTGCAACTCAAAACATAGTACATCAATCTCCAATTACTATTATGAAAACTTCTAAAACACCCAATATCTAGCAAGATGAGAATTCAACCTCAATTAATCCTTCTTCGATTTTAATAGTCTGGTCCTAAACTAATATCCTCGATACTGTTTTTTTCTTTTTATTGTTACCCAAAACTTTCACAAAACTCAAGGCCCTCTTTACCCTTGAATAACCTATGAAACCAACACATATTGTTTCCTTATGGTAATCTTTCCTTTGTCATCAATTCTGGTCCCCTTGTCTCGATATCCTTATCAATATTTTTGAATTCCTAAAACCCTCAAAAAGTGCTTATCGAACCGTCTTGGCTTTCTTTCTTCAAGTCGTTCCTTTGGACCCTCGATCTATACTGGACCATTCTTACTCCTAAATCTTGATGATTTCATATCATCCATTCACAAACCTGATTTACCATTAGGTTATATCATATCAGACTAACCATCCATAACTCGCTTACTCTTAATATCCACCAGATATCCCTACATTTAGCAAAAATGATTTTGACTAATGGTCTCTAATTTACAGTTCTCAAATCTCATGGGTCCTCAGTTGTGGTTACTGAATCAACCTTACATTTGAACCATATCATTGGATGCTAACTCCCAACCCCATGTTTTATCACTTAGGCAGGTCTGGTATTCTCCAATTACTAAACCCAAATCTCTAAGTAGGGATTTTTTCTTTATGATCCACCAGTTTCTTTTCCCCTAAGTCTCCATTTGGGATTTCCATTAATTGGCTCTAACTGAATCCGTTCTTCTTAAGTCCCTGCTTGGGGTATCTAACTCAACCTTAAGATCTTCAAACCATTCTTCTTTCCCATGCCTTTGACAAGTTCTCCAAATAATCTCAGTCGTTTCACTTATCTTTGTCAGGGCATGACATCACCATTATTTAACATGTCCCAATCGGGAGATACTAAGACGAATCACTAAAATTATTCCAAAAGGGATTTTATACTATGCTTCAAGTTGTACCAGAATCACCAAAGTATTCATTCTTCTAACATTTTGTTGATCATATATGTATGTCATTTCGACGACCCTCATTACTGGCTTCCTCATTTCCAAAAGATGTGAATAGAACTTGTTCGACTTCTCTTATCACAGAAAGCATATTCAAGTTGAAAAACCTCAAATCTCACCTCTCTAGAATCTCCATACTGTTTTCATCTATGTTCTGAATGTCTCTTAGAGTCCATAACCTTGTTTTAAGTTCTCGTTTAACAATTCTAACCATGCTAAGTTCAACAACCTATCCTAACCATCCCAGGGTTTTAACCTAGGGTTGTGATACCAATTGTAACATCCCGCCTCACCGGGCATGTCCCTATAAGGCAATTCCCAGGATTTTTTTTTCCAAGTTCAACACGCGTGGTGTATCAAGAACAATCTTCACATGCAGATACAAACCCCGAGAACCATAGTCTTACCCATTTAACTATCAAGATCAATAATTTTAAACTAAACAAGACGTGTTATAATGCAACGAATACATTAACATCAAAATACTGTGGCCTACCACAAGTTCCATACAAGGTGTTCCCACACCGAAATACGTATTACAAAACTACCAAATGATAACAACATCATCATACAACCAAAATACATACTAAGCCTCTCAAAATGATACAACGACTATAAAGCTAAGCACTGTTGGCCCTCAACTGGCCATATCCTCGCCCTTGCAGCAGTCCCTGGCTGGAATGTTGAATGTTCCAAGGGCATAACACAGGTTAGATGATAAACTATCTAACTGATGGCATGAAATAGTTTACTGAATACATAAAAGACATACGAGCATGGCATAAACAGACAACAACAACATGCAACACGTCTAACTTGAGAAATCTCCCTAACATACTAAACCTCCCATGGAAAATCCATTCGACACACCGTTAGTGTAATACCCAGGAAATTATTAAGGGTATAAATGGTATTTGATGAAGGGTATAATAGGAATTATCGAAAGAAAGAGGCTATAGGGTACACTAATGCAGTTTTAGGCAGCCGAATCAGTCGGGGAGATTACCTTGGACCCTAGATGATTAAGGAAAATGGTATAGTAAGGACGAGTAGTATAAGTTATGATTTTAGGAATAAAAAGAAATGGGATCGGGAACAGTTTTTGGTACAGTTATCGACCAGGCAGAGAAAATTGAATTGACATAGAGACCATCCAGAAAGTCAACGGAGCATGTTAAGGACCTATATTTTATGTGATGAACAACCCTTAAGTGATTTTGGGTTGAAACTAATGGATTTAAGGTCAAATCGAGCGACTGGGCTAAAGTATAATTTTCTAATTTTACCCAAGGAAGGTCTAAACGATAATTTTTTGAAATTTTTAAGGATCAAATGAAGAGTACAAGAATTTTGGGCCTTAGTGATGGTGTTGGAAAGATCAGGGGTATCATGAAAGGGGCCAAAATGAGATTAGATGAAAACATGGGGTCAAAGTGTAATTAACAAAAAAATTAGCAATGTGAACGTGAAGGGAGAAGACGGTCGTTGCACTGCCACGCACATGGCTGTCGTTTTCAATGATGGGACGATCGAGGCGGACCTGGGAAGGTCGTATACGACTAAGGGAATGCTTGAGGACAAAGCTTGGTTGGCGATTGGTCGAAAAGTGGCCGATTTTTAGGTATAAAACGTGGCCGAAACTTCAAGGTTTTTAGCATCAAATTGCTTACATTTTGGTGAGAATCAAAGGCAAGGGATAGAAGGCTTTTGGTCTCGAGGCATCAAGGATCATTTTGGAAGCATTTTGAGGCATTTTCGTGTTTGTTTGGTGACCAATCAAAGCTCAGCCAGAAGCGGGTGGCAGATGCCTAGGGTCGACCTGTAACTCGTCGTTCGAAGCATTTTCTGGCTATCTTTCGGCTTGGAAGTGGCACCATCCTGATTTGCTGGACGTAGGCTTCAAGGGGGTACCAATTTCAAGGCCATCAGAGAAACCGTCGGTGGTCAGAAAAAGAAAGAAGATGGTGGCGCGTGACTGCACGCACCAGCCTTCACTCGCACACATGCGCTGAGCGCGTGAGGGCACGTAAGCATGGGCTTTTTGGTAAATTTTGTTCTAGAATTTTGATTTAATTATTTAAGGATTTATCATGTAGAAATATTTGGGAAAATGTTTGAGGAAATAATTATTTTGGAATTATCGAGGTGAAAATTGAGAGAAAATAGAGAAAATTATAGAAACATTGAGGAAAATGGATTTTTAATGCTTCCTTAATTAAATATGGCGTTTAGGAAGTGTTGTGGCTTAAGGTTGAGTGTAAGTTCAAGTGATTCAGATTTGGCACACAAATCGAGGCGTTACATGAGAATTGAGGCGAACCGAATACGTTCGAGGTGAGTGGCCTGATCCTAGATTTACCTTATCTTAAAAATATGTTGGAATGTGTGTAGTGGTTTCAGGTGGGCGGTGTTACCCTCTTGAACCTAGGTTACACGCGACTGGACCAGTTCTAGTGAGCGGTTATACCCTCTAGGATTTGGGTTAATTTGAAAAAGTGTTTCTCTTATGTACTTGTGGTATTATTTTCATATTGAACATGTGGTATATTGCATCAACTATTTTTACTTATAAAACAGTCGAGGCATAGCGTGTGATTTTCATATCATCGGGGTATTGATATTTGTGTCGGTGTTGTGTTCGTGTTGGACGGGATGAGGTCTACTTGAGAATGGGGTAATGTTAATCCAGGTGAACGAGTGACACGGTAGGGCACTCGAAGGATTAAGAATGCCGAGGCAAGGTTAACCCCAACTGTGTGTGGAATGGATTTTTCATAGGAGGTTGAGTACGTCGGGGAGATTTCTCAAGTTAGATGTGTTGCATGTTGTGGTGTCTGTATATGCCATGCTTGTATGTCTTTCATGCATTCCGTAAACTGTTTCATGCCTTCACTTTGATGTTTTATTATCTAATCTGGGTTATACCCCTGGAACATTCAACATTCCAGACAAGGACTACTGCGAGGGAAAGGACACGGCTAGTTAGGGCCAATGGTGCTTAGTTTGATAGTCGTTGTAACGTATGGAGGCTTTAGTATGTACTTTAGGTTGTATATGAACAATTGTATGGCAGCGTTGTCATCATTTGATCTGTATTACGTATTTTGTTATGGAAATACTATGTAAGAACTACGGTGTTTTGATGTTAATGTATCCGTTGCGTTATATTATGTCTCGTTTAGTTTAAGATTATTGATCTTGATGGTTAAACGGGTAAGGCTGGGGTTCTTGGGGTTTGTATTTGCATGTGAAGATTGTTCTTGATACACCGCGCATGTTGAACTTGGAAGAAAAAAAAAGTAATTTCGGGAATACCCTTATAGTGACGCGCTCATGCAAGACGGGGTGTTACAATTGGTATCAAAGCCCTAGGTTAAAACCCTAGGATGGTTAAGCTAGGTTGTTGAAACTTAGTATGGTTAGAACTGTTGAACGGGAACTTAGAACAGGGTTATGGATTCTAAGAGACATTCGGAACATAGATGAAAATGGTATGGAGACTCTAAAGGGGTGAAAGTTGAGATTTTTAATTTGAATATACTTTCAATAACAAGAAGAGACGGACAAATTCTATTCACATCTTGGGCTCATCAGTAGGAGGTGAGAGGGCCAATAATAAGAGTTGTCGAAAGGACATAGATATATGGTCAACAAAATGTTAGAAGAGTGAATACTTTGGTGATTCTGGTACAACTAAAAGTATAGTATAAAATCTCTTTTGGAAGAATTTTAGTAAATCGTCTTAGTATCTCCCGATTGGGACATGTTAGTAAAGGTGATGTCATGCCCTGATAAGATAAGTGAAAAGACAGAGGTTAGTAAGAAAACTCATCAAGGGGTGTGGGAGAGTAAGAATGACTTGCAGCTAATTTAAATTTTAAGGTTGAGTTAGATACCCCAAGTTAGAGACTTAGAGGAAAGAAAACTGATGGATCATGAAAACAAAATCGCTTCTTAGAGATTCAGGGGTTATCGGTTGAAGTCTTTGTGATTATTAAATGGAAAAATACTAGACCTTGCTAGGTGATAGAATGTTGGATTGAGAGTTAGCATTCAACGATATGGTTCGAATGTAAGGTTGGTTCAATAAATCATAACTGAGGATTCGTAAGATTTGGAAACTGTAGATTGGAGATCATTAGTCAAAATGATTTTCGCTGAGTGTTGGGATAACTGGTGGTTATTAAGAATAAGCGAGTTGTGGACGGTTAGTATGATATGAGATAACCTAATTGTAATCAGGTTTTGATCGAATGGTATAAGGATTCAAGGGAAAGAATGATTCGGTATAGATTGAGAATCCTAAGGAACGACCTGAAGCAAGAAACCCAAGATGGTCAATAAGCGTTTTTGAGGGTTTTATGAATCGAAAAATAATGATGAGGATATTGAGATAAAAGGACCAGAATTAATGACAAAGGAAATAAGGAAAGATTACCAAAAGGAAACTATATGTGTTGGTTTCATAGGTTATTCAAGGGTAACGAGGGTCAAGATGTAGCCTTGAGTCTTATGGAAGTTTAATAAAGGAATAGTTGTATCAAGGACATTAACCTAGGATCAGACGAGGAAATCAAATCAGGATTAATTAAGGATCGAATTCTTGAGGTTTTCTAGAAGTTTTTCTCGGTAGTAGTTGGCTTGAATAAAATGCTCTAGGTAATAGTGAGAATTTTCCTTTTGAGTGAATTCTTGGAGATAAAAAGATATTTCAACTTATGGAGATGATGCTATTTTAAGCTTGAAATGACCCTAGTCGATTTAGGAAGGTTCAAACTCAGAGGAAAATATTTAGCAACGTGTACAGTAGCCGGATAAAAAATTATACACACAAAGGGTCGTATGAAAGATAAGTCCTTATAAACCACATAGTTAGCACGATAATTGTCAAGGACCAAGTGGTAATCATAAAAGTCTTCGCTTGAGTTTTAAGGCACCAAGCAATGAGATAGGACTTGCTAAAGTTTGGTAGAGCTCTTAAAAAAATATCTTGAGACATGATTAGATCCTAACAAGTTGAAGTTGATCCTAATGGATTCAAAGAGAGAAATAGGATTGATGATCCACAAAATGAGGTGTCAAGTTGGAATAGGATCTCAGAAACATATACAGGAGGATAGAGCTTTTAGAACAAGATTTGTGATAGATGGAGCCTATGATTATGACATAAGTTTATAGGAAAGAACGATTATGCAACCTAGTATAATTTCTGAATATGGTAACAATGCTAGGTGGATTTCTAGTAAATTTTGGAAGAAATGATTATAGCACTTGTAAGGGTAGCAGCAAGAACGTGAGGTTCCATGATAAGTTGGAAATGAAGGGAGACTAGATTGTGGAAGAAAATTTGAGGTATTGGGAATGCTAAGGACAAGGGTGCACCACTCAATTGAATGATAAATTTTGGAAAAGAAAAATTAAGGAATCCAAGAGATCAAAGATTTGGACTAGTATTAATAAGAACCACTATAGCTCTCAGAGATGGAACAAGGAGTTCTAGCATAGCGATAACACCATTGGTGTTTGGTCTGTAACAATGGATCTAAGTCTAGGGACCAAGGCAGAGGACTGGTGGTTGGCTCGCGGTTTGGAGTGTGATACCTACGAGTCGAAGCAACACAATGAACTGTGGAGATGGTCAGGTGCCAAAGTTTGGGCAACACTGAGGATGTTATGTATGGTTTAGAGTCTAGGTTCCAAGGGACCAGGAGCATCGTGGCAAGATCCCTAATCATTATGGAAAGGGGTAAAAGCTTGGAAGGTGACCTAAGCGGGATAATTGCTATGTGGATTATGATAGTCAATAATCAGAAGAGAATCGGAAGAAGGAAATGTAATCTTGAGCGACGAAATAATGTTTGGCGAGCTGTTAACAGAGATTTGTGAAGGATTCTTCTAGGATAATTGTATCCACGACAGAAATTCGTGAAGTCAAGGTTACTAAGAAGTGATGAGTGCACTCAGGAAATTTAGGAGTTGTGGTGAAACAGTAATTGTGTTCATAGGTCGAGGTAGGTCCTAACTAGGAATGGAACGATCCTTGATATAGGTATGTGTTACAAACTTGCTTAGGAAAATGTGTTTCCCGGATATAGCGTCTGGAAGAAATTTAACTCTAGTTATTGACTTAACTTTTAGTTTCATGTGCCTATTAATACGCACCCCAGGAATTGTGAGCAAATAGCTCTGAATTAGTTATCTTGAACCTTTCCTTCGGTGATATAAAAAGGTTGGAGCAATAGTAGATATATTTTGGTGCTCCCAAGAACATGAGTTAATCTATAAAATGAGACAAAGTCAACCTGAAGATATGATAAGTTATAAGTTGATAAGTAAATGAAAGTATTTTTCCTTCCAAGAAACGTGTTATGAGTTAAGAAAACATGTAATGAGTTGTTATAAAGGAAGACGTGAGCTTCTAGTTCCACCATGGAAATTTTATTTGGGTTGTAAGATAGTAGGATAAGCTATTAAAGTTGTGCTAGGTGTTGTCGAAGACCCGGTGAGAATCAAAAGTTATCCAGTAAGATTTTCATTTAAGGAGTTATGTGAAAACTAGATTGCCTAAGAAGGACGAGATTATATCTACTCCTATAATCGGGGACAATAGGGATCTTGTTTAACTCAATAGAGAGATTGTTTCTCATGTGAGAAGTATATGGAAAGTATCGATTAGGTGAAATAGAGCGCTTGGCAGTTCTAGGGTGAGGTGTCACGAATAACGTATGGGTCTAGGTGCTTGAGTTATTAGTATAACAGTGGGATGTTATTTGGTGAACAATGAATTGAAATGACACTAGAGTTCTGTGTTGAGACAAATTGATCTGATTGATGGATAGTGTTTGGAAGAGAAATAGTAAGCATGCCAGGATGTTAGGTTGCCATAAGAGAAATTGAGTTCTTGATAGACCTAAATTGATGATTTGCATGACCAGCCGCAAGAGGCTAAGAAATTATCTCTAAAGTTAATGTGCAATCGAGGTACTGATAATTGAGAAAAAGGTACTCCAAGCTAGTTCAATGTTATCAATTTTTGTGTAATCATGGCAGCCAAGTTAGCTCAATTTTTGTGTGATCATGATATATGCATTAGCATAAGAGTGGGTTGGGAATGATATTAGGTTTTATAAACTATTTTTGGGATTCGTGTAGCCGCTGGTATAGAGCTACAATGGGATATTCTAGAAAATAAGTAAGATGCTTGGCAAGCATGGATCGTGTTAGGATATAAGTTATGAATGATTGCTAAGGATTAGAAGTGGTATCTATGACATTTCAATTGGGAGTCATTAGCAATAGCAGTGATTCAATTATCACGGACCAAATTTCGAGGACGAAATTTATTAAGGGGAGAGAATGTGATACCCAGGAAATTATTAAGGGTATAAATGGTAATTGATGAACGGTATAATAGGAAATATCGAAAGAAAGAGGCTATAGGGTACAATAACGCAGCTTTAGGCGATTGAATCAGTCGGAGAGATTACCCCGGACCTTAGATGATTAAGAAAAATGGTATAGTAAGGACAAGTAGTATAAGTTATGATTTTAGGAATCAAAAGAAATGGGATTGGGAACAATTTTCGGTACAGCTGTCGACCGAGCTGAGAAAATTGAATCGACGTAAGGACCATTCGGAAAGTCAAAGGAGCGTGTTAAGGACCTATATTTTATGTGAAGAACAACCCTTAAGTGATTTTGGGTTGAAACTAATGGATTTAAGGTCCAATCGAGTGATGGGCCAAAGTGCAATTTTCTAATTTTGCTCGAGGGAGGTTTAAATGGTAATTTTTTGGAAGTTTTAAGGATCAAATGAAGAGTACAAGACTTGTGGGCCTTAGTGATGGTGTTGGAAAGATCAGGGGTATCATGAAAGGGGCCAAAATGAGATTAGATGAAAACATGGGGTCAAAGTGTAATTAACAAAAAAATTAACAATGTGAACGTGAAGGAAAAGACGGTCGTCGCACTGCCACACACATGGCCGCCGTTTCCAGCAATGGGACGGCTAAGGCGGACTTGGGGAAGGTCGTATACAGCTGAGGGAATGCTTGGGGACCAAGCTTGGCCGGTAATTGGTCGAAAAGTGGCCGATTTTTAGGTATAAATAGTGGCTGAAACTTCAAGGTTTTTGGCATCAAATTGCTCGCATTTTGGTGAGAATCGAAGGCAAGGGATAGAGGGCTTTTGGTCTCAAGGGATCAAGGATCATTTTGGGAGCATTTTGAGGCATTTTCGTGTTCGTTTGGTGACCAATCGAAGCTTGGCCTGAAGCGAGTGGCAGACGTCTAGGGCTGACTTGCAACTCGTCGTTCGAAGCATTTTCTGGTGGTCTTTCAGCCTGGAAGTGGCACATCCTGATCGACGGGACGTAGGCTTCAAGGGGGTACCGATTTCAAGGCCATCGGAGCAACCGTCGGCGGCCGGAAAAAGAAAGAAGATGGTGGCGCGTGACTGCACGCACCAGCCTTCACTCGCACACACGTGCTGAGCGCGTGAGGGGGCACGAGCATGGGCATTTTGGTAAATTTGATTCCAGAATTTTCATTTAATTATTTAAGGATTTATCATGTAGAAATATTTGGGAAAATGTTTGAGGAAATAATTATTTTGGAATTATTGAGGTGAAAATGGGAGAAAATAGAGAAAATTATAGAAAAATTGAGGAAAATGGATTTTTAATGCTTTCTTAATTAAATATGGTGTTTAGGAAGTGTTGTGGCTCAAGGTTGAGTGTAAGTTCAAGCGATTCCGATTTGGCATGCAAATTGAGGCATTGCATGAGGATCAAGGCGAACCGAATACGTTCAAGGTGAGTGGTCTGATCCTAGCTTTATCTTATCTTCAAAATAATGTGTATAGTGGGTTCAGGTGGACGGTGTTACCCTCGCGAACCTAGGTTACATGCGACTAGACCAGTTCTAGTGAATGGTTATACCCTCCAGGACTTGGGTTAATTTGAAAAAGTGTTTCTCTTATGTACTTGTGACATCATTTGCATATTGAACATGTGGTATATTGCATCAACTGTTTTTACTTATAAAAGAGTCGTTGCATGGCGTGTGATTTTCATATTATCGGGGTATTGATATTTGTATCGGTGTTGTGTCCGTGTTGGACGGGATGGGGTCTACTTGAGAATGGGGTAATGTTAATCCAGGTGAACGAGTGACACGGTAGGGCACTCGAAGGACTAAGTATGCCGCGGCAAGGTCAACCCCAATGGTGTGTGGAATGGATTTTTCACGGAAGGTTGAGTATGTCAGGGAGATTTCTCAAGTTAGACGTGTTGCATGTTGTTGTGTCTGTATATGCCATGCTTGTATGTCTTTCATGCATTCCGTAAATTGTTTCATGCCGTCACTTAGATGTTTTATCATCTAATCTGGGTTATACTCCTGGAACATTCAACGTTCTAGACAGGGACTGCTGCGAGGGCAAGGACACGGCCAATTGGGGCCAATGGTGCTTAGTTTGATAGTTGTTATAACGTATGGAGGCTTTAGTATGTACTTTAGGTTGTATATGAACAGTTGTATGGCAGCATTGTCATCATTTGATCTGTATTACGTATTTTGTTATAGAAATACTATGTAAGAACTACGATATTTTGGTGTTAATGTATTCGCTGCGTTATATTGCATCTCGTTTAGTTTAAGATTATTGATCTCGATGGTTAAACGGGCAAGGCTGGGGTTCTTGGGGTTTGTATCTGCATGTGAAGATTGTTCTTGATACATCGCGCATGTTGAAGTTAGAGGAAAAAAAAAAGTAATTCCGAGAATACCCTTATAGTGACGCACCCGTGCGAGACGGAGTGTTACAGTTGGGGTTGACCTTGCCGCGACATACTTAATCCCTCGAGTGCCCTAGCGTGTCACTCGTTCACCTGGATTAGCCTTGCCCCATTCTTAAGTAGACCCCATCCCGTCCCACACGGACATAACACGACATGAAATCGACACCCGGATGATATGAAAACCACATGCCATGCACCAACTCTTTTATATGTAAAAAAAGTTGATGCATTATATCACATGTTCAATATGCAAATGATGCCACAAGTACATGAGTGAAACGCCTTTGCAAAACAACCTAAGTTCTGGAGGGTATAACCGCTCACTAGAATTGGCTCAATCACGTGTAACCTAAGCTCGGGAGGGTAAGACCACTCACTTCAACCCATTACACACACACCAACACACTTTCAAATAAGGTAAGACTAGAATCAAACCACTCACCTCAAACGTATTCAGATTGCCTCGATTCTCGTGCACTACCTTGATTTGCGTGCCAAATCAAAACACTTGAACTTATACTCAACCTCGAGCCATGATACTTCCTAAACATCAAATTTAATTAAGGAAGCATCAAAGTCCATTTTTCCCAAATTTTCCTTAATTTCCATTATTCTTCTCCCAATTTTCACCTCGATAATTCAAAAATAATTATCTCTTCAAATATTTTTTCAAATATTTCAAAATGATAAATCCTAAAATAAATCAATAAAAATTATGGAAGACTAATATTAAAAAAGCCCCTGCTCACGCACCTTCACGCGTGGGTGCGAGTGGAGTGTGGCACGTGTAGCCACTCGCCACTTTCTTCTCCAATTTTTCGGCTGCTCGCGAGGTCTCCGATGGCTGATTTGAGCCCAACCCCTTGAAGCCTTCACTTATTCAATCATGATGACACCACTTGGTGGTCGAAACCTTGCCGGAAAAGCCCCTTAACCGGCAGTTGCAGTTATGGCGGAGGCAGACCGCCTCGAGTCTCCAGCCAAAGCTCAAACAACCTCCAAACTTGCTCCAAACGCTCTCAAATGCTCTAGATCGCTTCCTCTTGATGCAAGGATCAAAAGCCCTCTATCCACTCTCTTTGATTCATATGAAAACGCGACCAATTTCATGCCAAAATTCTAAAACCCTCGACCCCTATTTATACCCAAAAACTGATCAGATTTTGGCCAATCAACGGCCATGACTTAGTCCCCAAGCCTCCTACCGCCGGATACCACCTCCCCCGAGCCACCCTCGGTAGTCCCATCACCTGAAACAACGGCCATGTGCGGTGAAGGCAGTGACCGAATTCCTTCTTCTATGTTCACACTATAATTTTGTTTTTTTGCACTTCCACCCCCTAGATTCTTCCAATGTCATATTTGCCCTTTGCATGATACCCTTGATCTATCCAACTACACCACTAAGACCCATAAGTTTAGTACTTCTCATTTCCCCCTCGAAACTTCCAAAAAATTATCCATTTGACCTCTCTCGGGCAAAATTAGAAAATTGCACTTTAGCCCGATTGCTCATTCTAACCTTAAATCTCTTCGTTTTAACCTGAACTCGCTCAAGGGTTGTTCTACACATAAAATGTTAGTCCTCAGCATGCTTTGCTGACTTTCCAGATGTCCCCTACGTTAATTCAATTTTCTCAGCCCAATCGACAGTTGTACCAAAAACTGTTCCCGATCCCACTTCTTTTGATGCCTAAAATCATAACTCGTATTACTCGTCCCTTCTATACCATTTTCCTTAATCATCAAGGGTCTGGGGTACTCCCTCTGGTCGAGTTGATAGCTTTAAACTGTGATAGTGTATCCTACAGCCTCTTTATTTTGAAAATTTTAGTTATACCCTTCATCAAAGACTATTTATAGCCTCAAGAAATTCCCAAGTATTACATCAAGGATGGGTGACCCCTTAGGAAGTTCGCGTAGGCTTATCAGGGTAAGTTATTTTGGTCCTTCCTATTGCTCAATGCGGGATGTTACAAGTGGTATCAGAGCCAACCTTCGAGCCTCTGAGCACGGTGGTGGCACAAAACCTCAACGAGAACGTTGAGTTGTAACACCCCGCCTCGCACAGGCGAGTCACTATAAGGCAATTCTCAGAATTTCTTTTTTTTTTTCCAAGTTCAACACTTGCGGTGTGTCAAGAACAAACTTCACATGCAGATACAAACCCCAGTCTTGCCCGTTTAACTAACAAGATCAGTAATCTTAAACTAAACGAGACATAATACAACGTAGCTGATACATTAACATCTAAACATCGTAGTTCTTACATAGTATTTCCATAACAAAATACGTAATACAAATCACCAAATGATAACAACGTTACCATACAACTGTTCATACACAAGCTGAAATACATACTAAAGCCTCCAAAAAGTTACAACGACTATTAAACTAAGCACCATTGGCCCTTAACTGGCTATGTCCTTGCCCTCGCAGCAGTCCCTGTCTGGAACGTTGAATGTTCCAGGGGTATAACCTAGGTTAGATGATAAAACATCTGAGTGACAATATGAAATAGTTTACTAAATGCATGAAAGATATATGAGCATCGCATAAACAGACAATAACAACATGCAACATGTCTAACTTGAGAAATCTCCCTGACATACTCAACCTCCCATGGAAAATCCATTCCACACACCGTTGGGGTTGACTTTGCCGCGACATACTTAATCCCTCAAGAACCCTACAGTGTCACTCGTTCACCTGGATTAGCATTGCCCCATTCTCAAGTAGACCCCATCCCGTCTCATATGGACATAACACCGACATGAATATCAATACCCCGATGATATGAAAATCACATGCCATGCACCGACTCTTTTATAAGTAAAAATAATTGATGCAATATACTACATGTTCAATATGCAAATGATGCCATAAGTACGTAAGTAACGCCTTTGCAAAACAACCCAAGTTCTGGAGGGTAAAATCACTCTCTAGAACTGGTCCAATCGCGTGTAACATACGTTCGAGAGGGTTAAACCACCCATCTGAACCCACTACACACATTTTAACACATTTTAAAGATAAGGTAAAGCTAGGATCAGACCACTCACCTCGAACGTATTTGGATTGCCTCGATCCTCGTGCATTACCTCAATTTATGTGCTAAATCACAAACACTTGAACTTATACTCAACCTCGAGCTATGATACTCCCTAAACATCATATTTCATTAAGGAAGCATTAAAATATATTTTCCTCAATTTTTCCATAATTTCCTCTATTTTCTCCCAATTTTCACCTCAATAATTCCAAAGTAATTATTTCCTCAAACATTTTTCAAAATATTTCAACATGATAAATCCTAAAATAAATTAAAAAAAATTCGGGAAGAGGAAATACCAAAAATGCCCCTATCACGTGCCCTCACGCGCCTGGCGCATGGATGCGAGTGGAAGTTGGTGGGTGCAGCCACGCACCATCGTTTTCTTCCTTAGATCCAACTGCCGATGACTCCTCCGATGGCTAAAATAAGGGCACCCCCTTGAAGCCCTTTGCAAGTCGATCCCAATGATACCACTTGGTGGTCGAAACATCACCAAAAAATGGCCAAAAATTGTAGTTGCAGGCGGCGGTAGGCGGTCTGCCACCCGATCCTGACTGAGCTTCAATCGGCCTCTACACTTGATGAAAATGCTCCAAAAACCTCCCGAAATCTTTCCCTTGATGCAACATTAGTAGCCCCTTATCAAAGCTCCCAAAATCATCCAAAAACACGATCGATTTGCTGCTCCAAAAGTTGAAGCCCTTGGCCCCTATTTATGCTCAAATTCTGGCCACATTTCGGCCAATCACTGGCCAATTATTTGTCTTTAAGCATCCTCACGCCATATACAACCTCCCTCAATTCCTCCCTAGCTGTCCCATCGCCGAGATCTACCTCCATGTGTGTAGATTTGCGGCGGTGGATTTTGGCTTTGTGTTCACACTGCAACTTTTGTTTTATTGCACTTTCACCCCCTACTTTCATCGTATCTCTTTTTGGCCCCCTTCCATGATACCGCTGATCTTTCCAATATCATGAATAAAGCCTACAAGATTAATAATTCTCATTTCACCCTTAAAATTTTTGAAAATCCATCGTTTTGACCTCTTTCAGGCAAATTTAGAAAATTACACTTAGACTCGGTTGATCGTTTTGACCTTAAATCCATTAGTTTCTACCTAAAATCACTCAAGGGTTGTTCTATACATAAAATGTTGGTCCTTAGCATGCTCCATTGACTTTCTGGATGTTTCCTACATCAATTCAATTTTCTCGACCTGGTCTACAGTTGTATCGAAAATTGTTCCCGATCCCACTTCTTTTGATTCCTGAAATCATATCTTGAATCGCTCGTCCTTAATATACCATTTTCCTTAATCATCTAGGGTCCAGGGTACTCCCTCTAGTTGATTCGGTCTCTTAAAACTTCGATTGTGTACCCTAAAGCCTCATTTTTCCAAAAATTCCTGTTATACCCTTCACGAAATTCCATTTATATCCTTAAGAAATTCTTGGGTATTACATGAGTCCCTAAGGGGGGGTACATGTAGGCACCTTAGGCAAATCCCACATCGGCCATGAAAATGGGAGAGATCTGTAATAAGTTGTAAGGTCACATGACGAGGACATCATGTGCTCAAGGAAGGGAGAATGTAATACCCTGAGAGCCTAAAGAAGGGTAATATAAATCGAGGATAAGTAAGAAAGAAAACAATACCAGTAAGAAAGAAAACAATACCAGCTGGATACCTTTTGAGCTGAATGTAGGCAAAAAACTCTGGGGTTAAGCGTGCTTGAGCTGGGAAAGCTCAACGATGGGTAACCCCCTGGGAAGTTCGCGTAGGCCTATCAAGGTAAGTTATTTCTGTCCTTCCTATCACTCAATGCGGGATGTTACAACAGTCTTGATCGATTAACCAATTCGACAGGTGCTTCCGAAGCTGAAACTATTAGGGAAAATGATCACACACGACAAATCTCAAGTACTATTAGGGAGAATGTCGAGCTCTCTAAATTGGGTATACAATACCAACCTCACAAACACATCAAATCTCAAGTACTGTCTGACTTCTGCGCTGAGTTATCTTCTCCTAGTTCGAACCCGGAATCCAATCACTAGATATTGTTTGTCAATGGAGCCTCCAACATCAAAGGAAGCAGAGTTGGAATCATTTTAGAAGGACTCGGTGGCCTACTGCTCTAACAATCCATTTGCTTTAATTTCAAGGCCACTAACAACTAGGAAGAATATGAAGCCCTCATAGCTAGGTTAAACTTAGTGAAAAAAATAGGAGTAGCCAAGGTGGTCGTTAAAGTGACTCTCAATAGTTGACCAATTAGGTTAAGGACGAATTCTAGACATGGGAACCACAACTGAGCCGCTATCACAATATGGTTAGAATCTTAGCTGAATCCTTTGAATACTTCTAAATCGAATACATTCCCAGAAACAACTCTCAAAGCTAGAAAGCACTGAAAAGCCCAGGAACAACCTATCTGTTATACAAGAGGCCTTGGACTCGCCCACTATCGACCGGCCTAACATACAAGTCGTGGAAGCAACCCCCAAATTCTAGGGAACTCCCATCATCAAGTTCATACAGAATGGGACATTCCCCGCTGATGAGAAAAAAGCTGGGAAACTCAAAAAATGCACCTACTTCTTTACCTTGCTCAGGGATCAACTTTAAATGAGGGGATTTTTCACACTACTTCTTAAGCATGTCAACACCAACCAGTCCGCCTACATTATGGCCAAAGTACACAAAAGGATGTGCGGGAGTCACCTCAAGGGACGATCCCTAGCAACAAAAGTGCTAGGAGCCACTTACTATTGGCCGACAATGAGAAACGACTACATGGCTTATGTTAGACACTACGACAAATGCCAAAGGTTTACAAGTGCACACCACTCTCTACTGGAAGAACTCCGCAATCTCAGTTGCCCCGGAATATTTTACAAATGGGGAATAAACATCCTCAGGCCCTTCCCAGCGGCTGTTGGGCAACTCAAGTTCATTGTGGTGGCAATTGATTATTTCACCAAATGGATTGAAGTTGAGCCCCTGACCACTATCACTGTTGAAAGGATCAGGAGATTCATTTGGGAAAACATCATCTATCGGTACACCCTCCCCAATGTGCTATGTTCATACAACTACACCTAGTTCACCAATAACAGACTACGAGAATTCTGCCAAGAGCTCGGCATTCACCAGGTCTTCACCTCGGTCGAGCACCCTTAGACCAACGACTAGACGGAAGCCACCAACAAAATCATCTTAGCAGGACTAAAGAAACAACTCGATCAAGCCAAGGGCACATGGCCGAATGAGCTGCCAATGGTATTATGCTAGTACCACACAACATGTAACGACCCATTACAGGGTCCAAAATTTTTTTAGAATTATTTAAGTATTTATTTGAGTTATGAGAATTTTCCAAGTAATTTTAATGTGGCAATTTAGATTTTTAATTGAGAAATAACATTTAAATGGCATTTAATTACTTAAGAATTAAATGTAAGGACATGAAGGTAATTCTGGAATTCCATTATTAATTAAGAGATTTTATATAATTTCTTTTAATAGGAATTATTAGTTATTTAATTAAAGTGGGAATCCATATGAGAGAAGGATTTGGATTGGAAGTCTCCAAGTTAAGTTAGGAGAAGGATTCCAAGTTATAAATGGAGTGTGATCTAGGGATTTTATATATATATATATATATAGCCCATTAGCCATAGTTTTCTCCTCACCCCGTGAAGGAGCAAGAAGCCAAGAACAAAGAGAGCCCAGATAGATAGCAGTGTCTTGCACCGGAGAGTTTGCAAATTTGATCGTGAATCCAATCAGAGAGTTATCAAGGCAAGTATCTTCCTTGTAATTCCTTTCATTACAGGTCATTCTTAGTTCTGTTTTCAGATTATTCAGGAACTCTTATTAAGTTTATAGTTTCATTATTCAGAAACTCTTATTGAGTTGCAGTTTATATCGTTCAGCAGATACGTCATATATATATATATGCATATAACAGTGAGTACATGAAGAAGATATGTATGATTTCCTTATAGAGATTCAAATAGATATAATCTTTGAACCATCTTGATATTATTTCTTGTCGATTGGGATTGTTTTCTCAATATTCCCCTCAGAATGGTGTAGTAATAATAAGCTTGCATTAGATTGAGTCTTCTGTGATCGTTCATAACCTGTTCTTCATGGGCAAGCTTGAAAGGTCATAGCTCGCTAGCAGATTTTACGAGCGTTAGTAGCTCGTAAGCAAATCCTAAGTGTCAAGTAGCTCACAAGCGTGTAGCTCACAGGTAGATCCTAGATGTTAGTTAGCTCGTGGCATGTAGCTCGCCAGCAAACCCTTAGTGTCATGTAGCTCGCAAGCAGACCCTAAGTGTCAAGTAGCTCACAAGCGTATAGCTTGCGGGCAGATCCTAAGTGTCAGTTAGCTCGCAGCATGTAGCTCACCAGTGAACCCTATGTGTCATGTAGCTCACTAGCGGACCTCTTAAGCTTCTTGTAGCTCGCTAGCCTTATAGCTCGCCAGTAGATCCTATGAGCTTTATAGCTCGCCAAATATGTACAGCCAATCCTTAAGACTTAATCTTCAGTATTGAGTCGCCCAGCGAGCCAAATCCAAAGCTTTTAACTAAATCTTCAATACTCCCAAATATTGAATTCACATGCCAAGTATGATAAAATCAAATATGCCCATTCCAAAATACATAAATCACAGAATCTTATATTCCAATATATTAAAGATCAGTTAACATGTTTAGTAATTCTTATAACACGTTCAACATTATTATGTGAAATTTATGTGCATACATTCAAGTATGAGCATTGAGTATGACTTTATATGGAGCACTACATATTGCATACCAGCATGTATATATGAGCATTACATTGCATTATGGAGCTAAGTGGCTAGTCTGCGGGGATCCCACCAATTTCAGTTCAGCCCAGTTTATGAGATCGCTTGCCTGGTGACAACCAGGGGGCCAGGGGCTTATTGCCTACAGTATGTGCTTACAGTTTTTATGTATGCAGGATTCAGATCAGACAGGTATGTGTCATTAGTTTATGTGAGCCTTTGAGGCAAAGTTGCATACCTGTATTTAGTTTTCAGTTTATGTGCATTACATCATTGTGAATGTTAACAACCAATATTTATACCCAGTGCAAGTTCAACTAGTATGATTATTAGTATCGATATTCTTTGATTCAGCTTCAGTTATTCTTTCTAACTTATTACTTACTGAGCTTTGTAGCTCACCTTGTACTCTTCACCATTCCAGGTCCTAGCGGGGGAGTACTAGAGTTGGGGCCTAGTAGCAGTGGTCAGTAGTGTGTGTATGTGGAGCTGCTCAAGATCAAAGATGACTAGGAGTCTATTAGTGTCTAGTCAGTTTTGGATTATTTATTATTTAAGCTGAGAGATTTTCCCTTAGACAGAGATTATTGTTTCAGTTTTCATCTCAGTTAGAGATGTTTTAGTTATGATCAGTTGAGTTATTAATGGTATCAGATTTTGGTTTGTGATGAGTTGGAGTTTTATGTTATTTTATTCAATTTTCCCTGGTAGCACCTCTTCTCGGGCAATTCTAAGAGGGGGTGTTACAGTATTGGTATCAGAGTGTTGTTTTGAGGAGTCTCCCATACACACATAGGATGTTGGGTAGGGTTAGGACTTGTGTTCATCAGTTAGATAAGTTAGCCCAATTAATAGTATTGTAACCCTAAGTGGTGATGTAGGAAGATGAGTAATAGAAGAGGATGACCCTGTACTCGCAGACAAGCTGCACCCATTCCAGATGAGGTTCCAGTATCCACGCTTGGCTCACCTGGAGAGTCTGGTAGTGATCTACAGAAGGAGATGACCGAGATGCGCGGTATGTTAGCAGACTTGATGGGAGTGGTTGATACCCTAGCTACTAATCAAGTGAGGCAACCACAAGTACCATAAGAAGCAGGAGGCAGTAGAGGCGATCCGCCAGTTGCTCCAACAATTCTAGTTGTGGAGACAGACATAGGGAGTCAATTACTAAAGGATTTTATGGCCTTCCGACCACCAGCATTCCATGGAGGCACAGATGCAGCAGCGGTAGAGAATTGGATGCTATCGATAGAGAAGCATCTTCGATCTATCGATTGTTCAGATAATCGAAGGGTGTGACTTAGCACATTCTTGTTCAGAGGCAATGTCGAGAGTTGGTGGGAGACTGCCCACCAGAGGTTTAGTAATCGAGAACCCACATGGGCAGAGTTCCATCAAGTATTCAATGATGTTTATTATCCAGCATGGGTCAAGGAGCAGAAGGTTTATGAGTTCATTGAGTTGGTTTAAAGTACCAAGACAGTGGCCCAGTATGAGGCAGAATTTATAGCCTTATCTCGATATGCCCCAGAGTTGGTGTCCACTGAAGCAAAGAAATTCGCCAAGTTTCAGCGAGGATTGCGTGTAGATATTCATCATGCCTTTGGAAGAGCTCTGAGCATGGATTATGCCACAATAGTCCAGCGAGCGTATACTATCGAGCAAGATTGCAATGAGTAGAGAGCAGCACAAGTAGCTAAGAAGGGCACAAGTGCATCTCTGGGTTCATCCAATAATATGAAAAGGAAGTGAACAGTCGGACCAGGAAATAATACAGAGAATAGTCCATAATGTAATTAGTATTGGAGGAAGCACGGAGGACCATGCCTAACTGGACAAAATGTCTGTTTCAAGTGTGGACAAGGACATAAGAAGAAAGATTGTATGAGGAATCAAGAAGCACTCCCCGTACTAGAGGTGACTTGTTTTAGGTGCAGAAAGAAGGGACACACAGCTAATAAATGTACAAAACTGCCCCAAAATAGAGGCCAGCAGGCGAATTAGAGGCCACCAGTAGCTAGAGGGCTAGGAGCAGCACCTTTATCAATGCAACCAGTAGCTCAGTATCCACCTTCCGCAGAGAGGCAAGTGCAGGGTAGAGTTTATACCCTCACCACAGCGAAAATAGAACAAGGCGATAGTACCATCCAAGGTATTTTATCCTTATATGGTCATGATGTGCGTGCACTATTTGATTCTGGTTCTGTTGTTGTACTTTTGTACATCAGTTTAATGATGAAAAACATATATTGGTTTAATCCCTAAGTCATGAGTCAAGACTATGGTTTTCAACATATATCAATTTCAATATCAAGTACTACATTGTAGATGTTCAGAATTGGTTGACCGTGATTCGTTGGCCTCCACTGGTGTAACGAATTTGAGAGGGAGAAAATGAGTTATCTGGATCAATTTGTTGACCCCTGGCCCGTCTCTGCAAGGCACTCTGTTGCTCAAGTCAATTTTTGAGTAAGTAAAATGGCAGAGTATTAGTAAGTTGGCAGGAAAAAGCATACCATGCTCTGAAAAGAGATGGCTGATATATACGAGGAGATGAGATGTCCTCCAGCATGTGTTGTACATTTACAAGTGGTGGGACAGAATATCCAACGCCGGCTAGAACGCCTGTGCAACAGCAAGGTGCTGACGGGACCCTTATTAATGTGGATGAGATTCGTCATTAATGAGGATGGGATCTGTGGTGAACGCGCGAAAATCCAGACGTGGCTGTAATAATGTTCTTGCAAAGAGCCAAGATGGGATTGCCGTGGGCCGATCAAATGGGCTAAGAGGGTAAGGGCAGATTAGGCCTTAATGGCCCAGCTAGGACAGCCCCTAGGCCACTAAGATTCTCCTGCATATGACCTCTCATTATGTGAGCTGATTGACTAGGCCAACGAAATGCAAGAGTTGCTAGGAGCTTGCTTGAAGTGTAGTTAGGAGTTCGCTCGGATAGGTTGGCGAGCTAGAGGAATTCTTGGGAGCTCGCTTGGCCCTGTGATCCGAGCTCGGGCTCCAGCAATGTGTGAGCTCGCTTTGATGAACTCGGCTTGAGGTCTACTAGGCCTCATGCAATTGAGCTGGCTCGCTGAATTGAGCTCAACCCGTAAGGAGTAGAGCGGGAAATACTCGTAGTAAGTTTTAATGATGAAAAACGTATATTGGTTTAATCCCTAAGTCATAAGTCAAGTCTATGATTTTTAACATATATCAATTTCAATATCAAGTACTACATTGTGAAAATGAAACCAAATGAATTTCAAGTATCAAGATTTCAAAACCCTGTTTTGACTAAGTTTGGAAGGTTAGCACCTTATAAGGAGACATATAAGAAAATGTTTTCTTTTTAGAAAAATATCTCCTGGCATTTTGATAGCTAACATTCATTAGTACTAAAATGATTTTTAATGAATTTTTCATTAAATAAAAAGTATATATTTTGAAAGTGGTAATATTGCTAAATCTTGAGTTTGTTCTAAAACCCAAAATCTACTTTCTTATTGTTCTGGATTTTAATTTTCTAGATATTTTTATTGAATCCAACTAGAGGGTACTTCGTTATTTACATTTATGTATTAAAGTAAATGGAAGGTAAAATATAAATAAAAGAAAATGTGGACAAGAAATGTAAATATGTTGTGATGTATACATGCTGTGGATTGTGCTTTCAAGAGAATCATTTTGAAATCTGTCATGTTTCTATGCATGTTTCAAAACCCCTTTGAAAAGGCTTTCATGTTTTCTAACTGTATATGCTATTTCGAAACATCTATGTATTAACATTTGTTCCAGGTTTTCGACTATATTTCGAAACCTGTATATTATGTTTCAAAACCTCATTTCTAGAGAGGTATGTTTCGAAACCTATTATGTCATGTTTCGAAACCTCATTTCTAGAGAGGTATGTTTTGAAACCTATATATATCATGTTTCGAAACCTCTGACATTCTATCAGCAGATCATTTGAAAATCGAGATGCTTTTGCTTTACATTTCTTAATTTATCTATCTAAAAGCTTCTCAATCATTTTATCAATGCATTCTCCATGCTATGAGAATCAAATTCAAATTTGAATGTGAGTGCTTATAAAATATTCAAAGTGGGCATAAGAATCTGTCTCCCACTCTTTGTTGTCTCTAAGTGCTTTGTCCAACTGGAAGCCTATGTTTTGAAACCCTAGTGTATTTATGTGATGTTTCGAAATCTATTTTTCTGTCTTGTCTCTAACTGTTATAAATGGCTAGATTTCTATATCTTGGTATAAATATCAAGTATTTGAAGCCAAGAAGAGATAGATTGAGCTAGAACAAGGTACAACAAGTGAATACACACTAGAGACACACACACAAGCACAAGTGATCTAAATCCGTTTGACAAGCTCTCAAGAAGATCCATTCATATGATCCTAGATGTGCATTGTGATGTGAAAAAGGAGAAGCAAGTGAAAACAACGAGCCTCATCTCTCTAGCTCTCCTCACCTCAAGTTAAGAGGTTTGTACAACCATTTAGTAAGGCATTTATTGCTCATTGGGTTGTAAAGATAAAACTTCTATTTATCTGGATTGTTGTATGGTTTGAGTTAAGCTCGTAAAAACTCACTCGGTGCTAGGTTTGAGTTGAACCCGTAAAAACTCACATTGTAAGGTTTTAAGGTGAACCGTGGTAAAACCCTTGTTGTGGTGATTACTAGTAAAGGTGATTTGGATTGAAAAATCCTTGAAGTGGGTAAGTTTGAAGGTAGTGGACTAGGCGGGTGCCAAACCACTATACATCTTGTGTGCAAGTGTTCTTTAGCTTTCGTTTATCATTATTGCCTATTGCAAATGCTTTCATAAGTTTTGTTATCAAAGTCTAAAACAAAGTTTTCTTGAGTTAAATTGTATACATACATACAAACATATCTTTGATATACAAACATCTTTGGTATACTCTTATATATGTAAATCATCTTTGCCAAAGATCATTGTTTTGAAATACAAGGCAAAAGATTTCAAATCAAGCAAAACAGAAAAGTGTATTTCGAAACATACAATCTATATTTCAAAACTAGCAAAACAGTGAGGTATATTTCGAAATATATATAGTAGGTTTCGAAACCTACTTAACAAAAAGTCTTATTTCGAAACATAATGTTTATATTTCGAAACCTATTATTCTGCCATCAATCAAAGTTTTAAATTATCGAAAATTTATACAAATCCTAATTCACCCCCTCTTGGGATATATTTGCCATCATTAGGAACCGATAGGTTCTACACACTCTTTTATCACTCTGCACACAGTATGTTATGTTCCCCATTCCCAGATTTCTTTGCCATATCAATTGATTGTGTCTACACCGGGAAATAAGATTATGGTGGCAAGAGAAATGTTTGAGAACTGTCAGATCGAGGTACATGATAAGAAGCTGTAATTCTTGATGTTAAGGATTTTGATTTAATCCTTGGAATGGATTGGTTATCCCAGCATTATGCAAGAGTTAACTATCAACGGAAGATTATCTACTTTGAACTACCTCAACAGTCAGTTCTTATATATAGAGGAGTCAAGCCTATGTCTACGATTTCTATATCTTTTTCCATTAATTGCATCCATGAATAATTAATATATGTGAACGCATTAATATTTGGTATATCAACCTTTCTTTTATTATTATTATTATTTAATCCTTAATATAGAAACTTAATAAACCTTACTTTTGCACATTAACTATAGGGTTTGAAATTGTTACTTTTTACCATTAAAAAAACTAATATGTTGGTCGACGCTAATGTGGCAACAGATCAATGGGGGTGGGACCCAATAGGGACCCACACCCTCATAATTAGGGCTCACACCCCCCAATGATCTGTTTCCACGACAGTGTCACCCGACGCAGGCAACAAATCAAGGCTTGTACCATTAATGCTTTAGACTATTATTTCAGCATCTTGGTTTTCTTTCTCTTGATTTGTTAAGTGATTCTATGTCGACACTAAATTTGTTGTAACGTATCTTGGTTGTATGTCGCACCTATGTTATTACCTTGCCTTTTTTGCTACAAATGGAAACATGCCCCTCTTATTTGCATTTGGTTTTGGTTGCTTCATCCCATTTTCATCTATATAAGTTGCCCATCTCTCTCCACAATTCTCACAGTCCAATCAAGCATTACCTCTGTCTCTATCTGTCTTTCTCTTTCTCTAAGAATTGATGGAGAAGCAATCCTCTTCTGCCATTTTCATCTCCATTTCCATGCTCAAGAATAAGAATCCCTCTTTGGAAGAGCCATTGACCTTGAAAAAAGAGGAAATTGCCTTACATAGGGTAAGTTCGACTTCTTTTCTTGCCGCTCTTCATTTCACAAGCTATGATGCACAAAAACGCCTCGGGAGCGTTGTTTCTGCGTTTCCAAAATGTTTCCATTTCTGAAATGCGAAAAAACATTTCTTAGTTGTTTCTACAATTTTGAAAATGTTTTGGGGCCATTTTAATTTTTGTCTCTAACCTGATTAGAGACAAAAATTTTCCATCTCTAACTCAAAATTTTTAAATTTTTCTAGAATTTGTTTGAGTGCATCATAGAATTTATGTTTATTTTTTAGATTGAATAACTATTTTTATAATTTTCAATATTAAAAATTATGTTTACAAAAAAGGGCTTATATTTTTTTATTTAAGCATTTTTTAGCATTTTCATTTTCTATTTTTTTGAAAAATGTTGTTTTCCTGTTTCTATTTCGTATTAGATCTGTTTCCCATTTCTATTTTTGTGCAATCTAGTTCACAAGTAACTGTGCTACACAACAATTTCATTTGCATATATATTTCTTTCTATGTCGCTAGGTTGTTGGCTAATGTTATCTACGTGTTGTTTCTAAAGCTAGTAGCCCTGCAAATTATCAATTCCCATGCGAAAGAGGAAGTAAAGAAAAAACTTCTCCAGGTAATTTTGTTCTCCTTCCTTAATCGATCAGTTGGTGGAAAAAAGTTTATTTTGATTTACGAGGTCTTTTTTCTTTCTTTCTTTTTTTTCTCTTTTTACAAGTCACTAACTTTAATTTGGTAGATCCAACAAAGGTAAAACAAATTAAGGCTTCTTATGTTTTCTCTTTAATAAAAAATTATTATTTTAAAGCAACCTTAAAAGGGGAATTGTGATGTAGGAAACATTTTTTGGCATATCACTTTAGACACTATTTTTCTTAGATCATATTTAATAGATGGAAAGCTAGTTAGAAATGTCAGGTTTTATGGGATTGTCCTTGTTTAGAATATTTTCAATCTTAAAACTCAAAAAGTAAAAGTTAATGCAATACAAAAATATTTTTAGCATATCATTTTTAACTCATTTTTTGAGCCCACCCTTGTTATGTTATTACTTTTTTTCAAATATTGTTTTCAGTGTGAGTAAACTAGCCATCTTTTAATGACACCTTTGCCATTGCCACCATGCTACAGCAGAAGGATCCCTCTTTAGAAGAGCCACTCACCTTGAGAAAGGAGGAAATTAACATGCATAGGGTAACTTTAATTTATTTTCTTTCAATTTTCCCTTCACAAGCAGTTGTTCAACACAACATTTCATTCGCATATATGTTTATTTCAATATCTTTAAGTGTTTCTAATGATATCTAGATGTTGTTTTAAAGCTAGCTGCCCTTCAACTTATCAATTCGCATCCCAAAGAAGAAGCAGAGAAAGCATTTCTTAGGTAATTTTCATTCTCCTTCCACAATCTTGATCACTTAGTGGTAAAGCTCTATTTTTCTTTAGGTGTTCCCTAAAAGATAATAATTTTATAAATCAAATAAATGCCGGAAACTTAAGGGTTTTCAACACGTCTTTCCAATATATATATATATATATATTATTTTAAAGCTCATTTAGAAAGGCATGGCAATGTAGTAAATATGATTTTGCATATCATTTTAGACATTGTTTTACTCAAAAAAAAAAAAAAATTGATTGATGAAAGTTGGTCAAAAAATTTAAGGTTTAAGGGTATATCCCTATTTGAAAATTTTTTCAATCTTAAAATAAAAAAAAAAATGTCATTTTTGATATTGTTTTCGACTTCATTTTTGGGTCATTTCTTATTATATTATTATAAATTTTCTCAAATATTTATAATTGTAAATAAACTAGCTCTTTGCTAAGAATTTCAAGACTTTGTTGGTCTAATTTTGAAATTAGTTATATATGAGACTTGTTTTCCTTCATGAAGATTACTTGATTTCCTATACTCCATTGAACTATTTTTACCATTCGAGGTGGGATTAACAAGCTTTTGTCAATGTATTTGCATAAGTTTACCATGTTGTGATATGTAACTCTTCAATTTTGTACTTTTTTTCATTATTAATTTCTTATACATATCGATTTGTCATGTTTCATCTAGCAAATTTTAGTTCCATTGAAGTAGAGTTAATTAACTTCCATCGTTCTCATTGCAAATTTTTATTTTACATGATGATTCATTATTTAACTCCTTATTTTTGGTCGATAGATTCAATTGTCAATTTGTTGCATATTATGTCAGTTTGAGTTTAGTAGCACTTAAGGTAGACTCAACTATTCCTTTCGACCCAAAAGGGGTGGTTGAATGTGGGCTTACAGCGATAAGGAATGGGCTCCAACAATTGGTTCGTTAAGGGGCGACTGGCACCTGCAAGCACTCTGATGCTCAAGTAAGTAAGTAAGAGAGTAAATTGACAAAATATCCGTAGTTTAGAAAAGAACATACCTTGGCTCTGGAGAGAGTTAGTCTATATAAGAGGAGGAGAGGTCCTCTTACATACATGCTTGCATTGGCCATTACAGGGTGATAGGACTAGATATCTTGCATCGACATAGAATGGTGGCCATTAATGGTGGCATGGTACCGATGAGATCCTCATTAAATGATGATGGAATCTGCCATTAATGAGGATGGGATCCTCATTAATGAGGATAAGATCTGTGGCAAGTACGGGAGTATCCAACATGTAATGGCTAATGCAGACTGGCACGCGGCCAAGATTAGGCTGCCTAATATGGACCTGGGTTGGGTTAGGCTTGATTTAGGCTAATACTATCTATAGCCTCCTAAGTCATTTGGTCGTGAAACAAGCATCTGAGCTAGAAAAAGGAAAGTTGGGTGAATCTAATGCTTAGGTGAGGTTTATGGTTGAGTTAGCGTTTGGACTCAGCCAGGATAGATGGTTGAGCTAAGGCTTTGGATGTGCTCGAGACCAATGTCTGAGCTAATGTGGGTTTGTGCCTAGGCAGATGTAGGTCATATGGGTACCTGAAGTCAGCTCAAATCCTATAATGAGGTGGCCCTCTTGAGATTTGAATATGCAGCGTGTGTAGTTTCAAGATTCGAGGTGTCACGCTTAGGAGGTGGGATGTTGCAAACAAGTAACAGATAGCTCATCGTTTTGCTTGTGGTTTTGAATGTGTGACAAGTGGCGGCTTCCTAGTGGTGGATTTGGTGACAGATGACTTTTGTCCATCGAATGCGCCGTGTATTGGCCCTTATAAAGGCCCTCTTATGTCTAGAGTTTCTACACTTTACTTCTCCAAGTTTTCGAATTCCAGCAATCTCGCAAGTTTCTCATGTTTTTCCTCCATCTTTGCTACCTTCAATCAGGATCGTTCTTCTGGGTTGCACTTCCCTTTCACCCACAATTGTGACCAGGTAATCCTTTAAATCTGTATTTCTTTCATTATTGTGGGTTTGCGTCAGGAAGTTGTGGGGGTTTTTCCAAATACGTTAGTGGTTTTTAGCTTCGCTCACTCTTCTGCTTCTGTCTGTCCAACACATATGTGCTCATCCCGTGTATTCTTCTTGTAGGAAAAATGGCACCAAAGTTTTCCAAGGGAGACATGAAGGTGCTCGACAACAAGAGGAAGGAAATAGTGCTGAGCTCTGAGCCAGATGACAAAGTGACTGGGAAGACCATAGGCCTATCAAGGTCAGTTCCCAAACCTAGGAAGTCTACCATTACCAAGGAGCTATTTCGGTACCACACTACAAAAAAAAAAAATGGCATTTAGCTGCGATTTGTTTTGCACTTAGCGACGGTTTTTAATCGCCGCTAAGTAATTTAGTTGTGGTTTTGAAAACCACCACTAAATTAGCCGTCGCGGAGCATTTAGCGATGGTTTTCAGCAACCGTCACAAATTATATTTTTTGTGACCATTTTTAAACCGCCGCAAAATTAGTGATTTAGCGGCGATTTTCGAAACGCCATTAAAATTAAAAAAAAAATTAATTTATGGCTGGCCGCCCCTGCCCAGCAGCTCACACAGGCTCATGCACACGCCTAGACCCTATGCGCCACGTGGCAATGCTGAAAATTGAATTTCCAAATTCCCCTTCCCCAAATTCGAACACGGGACTTCTCTATGCACGTGCGCACGTGTAACCGTCTGATCTGCCAAGCCTCCTTATTAAAGATCTACCCATATAAATTATATACTAATCCAACAACTATTTTGTCGAATTATATTTTATATTTTTTAATATAAATTAAAAAATATTAATTAATTTATTATTTTTTAAAAGAATAAAGGAATAAATGAAAAATAAATTAATTGATTTAAATTAAATAAATTAATTGATTTAAATTAAATAAATTAATTGATTAAAAAATAAAAAAATATTTTATATATTTTTTAAAATTATTAAAATTTTGTTAAATTAATTTTTATTTTTATGTTTAAATTAAAATTTTTAATTAATTTTGTGATTAATTTAAATTTCTTTCTAAGATTTTATATTTCTTCTTATTAATTTAATTTTTAATTATTTTCTTAAGTAAAATACAAATTTTTAATGAGGTTGTCGTAGCCAAGGCCGAGGTAACCGAGAAGAAGATGAAGGCGAAAGCCAATATTGCGGTCACTCAGTTCGAGGTGGAAGAGGTGAAGGCCTAGGTGGCCAAGACCAAGGAGGAGGTTTGTAATACCTCATATTTTTGTGAGGTTACCACGTAATTTAAGTGAGTTTAGAATATCAAAAAATTGGCTTGTAAGGGCAACAAGTCACCAAATCAGCTGTAAGGAGTGCCCTAAAGCTTAGATACCTAAGAAAAAAGGTATATCATTGACGAGAGTCTTGAGGTGAGATTTATAACTCCGAAAGAAATCAAATCAGAGACAATTTTTGGTACTGTTGTGAGTTAGCTTGAGAGATAAATGGTTTTGGGATGAAACGAAAAGGTTTGCAATCAAAACATGCATTTTGACCATAAGTGTAATTTTTTATTCTAGTCGAAAAAGAGTTGAAAATGATATTTTTTCAAATTTGTTGGGCCAATTGAGAAGCATGGGACTTAGGGGTTCATGTGGTAAACTATCAAAGCTTGAGGACCTGAAATAAGGCCCAATGTGGCATTTCTAAGAAGCTTGGGGTATTAGATTTGGATTTTAAAATTTATTCAATATAGTTTTGAATCACTTTGGATCTCAAAACTCATTCCAATATAGCTTTGAATCATTTTAGAGTTCAAACAACATTGCATTCTAGCTTTGGATCACTTTGAAGTCCAAAGCTTATCTAGGGACATGTGGCGACCCGTAATTGGCCCAAAAAATCTATACGCCATGGGGTTTTTCTCAAATCATTCCAAGTAAGTTTGAGGATTGAGGGATTCTAAGGTGAGGATTTTATTCTTGAGAGAAGGGAGAAAATTCTATAAGAAGGGAAGGAATTAGAGGAGAAGCGAAGGAGAATGGGTATCGTCGGAGTTTTGGATCTTTACTGGAGTTCATCCCAAACAGTCAGAAAAATGGAGAAATAAGTTTTTTTTTTTTTTTGTAATATTCCTATAGAGGGAGGGAGAGAGGGACTCGTAGCTTCGAACGGGGGTTGAATCGAAGATAAAACGAGAGAGTTATGGCTAAAATACGAAAACTACACAAAACTATCCAAAATATAAGGGCGGCATGTGTAATACACGCGTCGAGAAGGGGCTGCATGTGAAGGCTCGTGGGCCACCTTCCTAGGGTGCATTGATATTTTACTCTTAGTAATAAAATGGTTTTGATAATGACTATATGAAAATCAATCTCTACTATATGAATTATATGAATGAGAAAATCAATCTTTAATAAATGAGTTTGAAGCAAGATATGAAAATCTATAGAAGATATGTTGAGTATGGTTGAGTGTGGTTTGTTTCAAAATATATTTTTGATAATCTCAACTTGCTTTCAAAAGAATCAAAATGAGGATTTGTTAAGTTTTCAATATTTTCAAAAGGATAGTCGACTATGCTAGTTTAATCTATTGACTATATAAGGCTTCTGTCGACTATTTTTCACTTTGTCGACTATTACGTAAGGATAGTCGACTATGACTTTTCTTTTGTTGACTATATTTGTACATGATTTTCAAAATCTTTTTCATATTTTTATATCTATCGATTATGTATATGTCTGTCAACTATAGGTAATTTGTGTTGAAGATAGTCGACTATGATTTATTATCTGTCGACTATGCCTAGTTGTATTTGAAGAAATAGTCAACTAACATTTTTAACTGTCGACTATGTGTTTCTCAGAAACTTATAACGGCTAATTTTTCAATCTCCAACAGCTAGTTTCTCATTCTCCAACGGCTCAATAATGGCTAGTTTTGGGCAAGACTCTTGGGATGCTTATATATACATATCAAGGAGATCAAGAGAAGGAAAATGGACGGGAATGAAATGATTTGAGCTTACTATTATTCTCATTTGTATTTAAAATCATTTGTGCCTTATTTTTCTCTCTTTAAGGCTTTGATCTAAATCTGTATACATTCATTTAAGCCTTGTTTACTTTTGAGAGACATTGTAACTAAGAGATTCATCTCTTAGATTCTCTCCAATTGTACATTTCTTGTATTTCCTAGCTTGTGTAGCTAGAGTGCCCATTTGATTGGGAGGTTTGTATTTTTCCTAGTCTCGGACTAGAGGACCTACTTGGTTTAAGTAGGGGGTTTTAGTGGATAGTTTGAAAAATCCTTAGTGAGGAGCTAAGGTAGTGGATTAGGCTTGGGTTAAGCCGAACCACTATAAATCTTTGTGTTCTCTCTTGCTTATGTTATTTGATTTGTTTATCATTGCTAGCATTTTATTATCCTCACTTGCATTGAATTTTTATTTCAATCAAAAGGATTTCAAAGTTCGATCAAGTTTTTTAAAATAACTAATTCACCCCCTCTCTTGGTGTGTGCCATAGCACCTCTCATTCTAACACATGTGGGGTCCCCTTGCTCTGAATTTTTCCAGTTATGTCCCTCATTTAATGCCCTTAAACCCTATGTAGAAAAATTAGTGGTTTGGTTTACTGAAACTTATGTTTTCTGCAGAAACCTAGACCCACTGGCTGTGAACATTAACTTCCAGAGGTAAACCTTCAAGGTGAGGCTCCTAAACTCCAAATCCTATATTTTTCTCTTATGAGAGACTTCTATTGCATGAAATGTGTGTTGTGGAGTTCCTATACGTAAACTCCTATTGTTCTCTTGCATGAAATCATGTTGCATATATGAAATGTGTTTTCTTGGAAATATATGGTGTTGGCTTTCAACTGTTGCTTTTATAAAATTCGTATGGCCATACTATTGTACCTATGTTGTTGCCCGAGGATAAAAGTTTGGATATCCCCCAAGAAGCGCTATGTGTGCGCTATCAAGAAAGCTCTCGTGGGAAAGATCGTGAGTCTAAGGGACAACAGATGTGGTGTTTGCATGAGTTCTATGAGGTTGGGTCGATGTGACATGGTTAGGGACTTCCCGAGAGGCGTTATGCATGCGTCGTTGAGAAAGCTCTCGTTGGAAGAGGCTGACATGTTCATGAGGCAATTCGAAGCAGTCCTCATTATTTCCTCATACATTTTATACCTGTTCATGCATTTATATAAATTGTTTTGGAGTTCTCACTAGAAGATTCATCTTCTAATTGGATTGTGTCCTTGAAATATTCAAATATTCTAGGTTTAACAAGCTACTCTAAAGGAAAAGTGATAGCTGAAGAATAAGTTTATTCTGCATATGTAGCATATTTTAGCACGTCTTTGATTATGTATGAACCTATGTAAACCTTAGTATGTTTTCGATTATATTTGAGACGTTCGATTATTGCTTTCGAGGGATGATATCCAAGTAATATATTTTGTAGACGTTGTGAACGATTTCTGATATGTTAAATAAAGCGTTATGGTTATGTACCATATTAGGTTCGATTTAGCTTCCATATTTGTAATAATATCACCTATCTTAGCTATTTGATTATTGGGTTTGATAGGCTCAGAGATGAAATTGGGATATTTGGGAATTGTATGTATATCAGTGGTTGTGGTGAAAAAAAAAGAAAAAAAATAAATTCCTGAAATCCTAAGTTATAACAAGCTCAAAAAATTTAGGGTGTTACAAGGTTGGTAGGGTGCAAGCCGAGGCTGAAGAGCTAGCGGGTGAGGCTTCCCTTCAATATATCAAGGACTACGAAGTAGCTTTGTCCCATGCCCGGGCTATCTTTCCCAAGCTGGATCTCTCAGCCTTTAGTCTTTTCAAAGAAATCAAGCACGACTAGCTCGAGAACCTAGTGGAACAGAGCCAAGTTGAGCAAGGCAACATTTTGGAAGCAGCCGAGTCACGCCAAGCTGGGGATAAAGCACTCCAAGATAATAGAATTGTTGATCCTACTTCGGGGTCCCTACTTGAGGCTGCTAGTGAGCCTGTTCTCGAGCCCACCAAGCTGTGATCGCTTGCTCTTTTTCTTTTTCTTTTGTGATAGTTTGTGTGATATGGTAGGTCTCTTGCTATTGTGATGCACCAATCTTATAACTTTCCTCGAATTTAAACAAAATGGACTACTTCTTTTCCTTCTATTTTTGTTGTTTTTTTTCTATTACCTCTTTTTATGTGCTTGCCTTCAAAAATGATATGTAACTCGAATGCTCTTCGTTTTCCTTTGTGAACTAGCTATGCTCGAGGGTTAGATGTCCATCAAGTAGGATTAGGTTGGTAGGCCAGCATGGCTCTCAACCCCCCAGGTCGGATGCTTGCAAGGGGAGTATCTAGGCTTGTATATGCTTTACCGAGATGGCTATGAGATGGTTCGGCTAGTGTTGAGCTCGGCACTCTAAGAAAGCTATTTTGACGTAACGTTGCTTTGAATTCGGAGGGTTATTCTGACATCCTGACTTGATTGCGCGCATGTCTAAAAAATGAGGCGCCTGCTTGAGAAAGTGAGATGGCGCCTGCAGGCGTGGAGGCAACCCACTACCCAAGGTGGAGCAAGTTTGTCAGAGCATTAATTGTGGGGTATGTGGCAAAATCACAGCAGTCCCCTTAGCTTATATCCGTCCATTCAGTGTCCCACACGATGCTTATAAGTACACTTTCTTTCCACTCAAGTGCACTTCTCGCATTCGTCTCTAACTGTTCGCCTATCTTCCCTCCCATCGTGTACGAATTCTCTAGCCTCCTTTTCCTTCAGATTGCCCGATCGACTAGATAGTTTGCTAACTCATTTCCCAATGGCTAGGTCATCTGCAAGCCCCATTTGTCCGTATGATTGGGTAAATGAAGAGGTCACCAAGATTTCCTCGAAATACACTACTACCTTATCCGTGAAAGCGATGAGGAAGGAAATCTTTCTCTCTAGAACTAAAGATGGGGAAGAATATTTCGTTTGCTAACTGTGCCAGAGGGAAGAGTGCATATACTCGAAACTCAGCTCTGCCCTAGAAGCTGCATTTGTTTATATGTTTGAGACATTCTTTTCCCGACTATGTTTGTGGTTGCCTTTGACCGAGTTTTAGGGCTCGATTTTGCAAGCACTGAATGTTACCCCAACGTAGTTGTACCCAAACAGTTGGGTGTTCATCCGCGAGTTCGAGGTATTGAATGAGTTTCTCGGTCGAAAGCCTAGCTTGGGGGTTTTTTTCTTTTATTATCATTGGAAAAGGGCCAAAAAGGGCAATTATGTCTCCTTAACCACACGTCCGGGGAGGAAGCTACTAAAAGCCTACACTCCTATAAGAATTTCAAGGATGGCTACTTCAAGGTGGCTTCAAAGAAGGACGAGTTCTGCTATTTTCTAGATGCGGATGGCCAGGAGAAGTATCCCACATGCTGGTAGTTGGAGCCAAGCTCCTTCATGGACGTGTAGTATGAAAGTTTAAATTCAGAGGACCAAGCCTTGGCGAATGCCTTTTCATTTTCTCCCTAGCTTTAGTCTGCAAGGCTTGTTGAGCTCGGGGAGGATTCTAAGGGCTTATCACAATACATTCTTTAGTTGTTGTTGTCTTTCATTTGTTTGGTTTTTATTGACCGTGGCTCATATCGATGTTTATTATTTCAGGTTGGGCGACACCCAATTTAACGGCAAAGGAGGTGATGAAGAGCACGATAGAGAAGAGTGCCCAATCGCGCTTTGGAGAGGTGGTTGGCATGAAGAAGTTCATCTCTTCAAGAACGAAAGGCCCTGTCCCTGCCCAACCGATTTCAATGGTTGCTACTATTGAAGTTGTCCCTTTTCGTCCATCCAATGAAGTGGTCAAGGAGGTCCCTCTACAACAGACGAGGCTCTGAATCACGACGAATCAATGCCTTTGAGCTTGAGCCAAGCTACCGATGTGCCAAGCCCTTCTAGCTCAAGCCAAGCTAAGGGCGAGCTAGTGCCCTCGAGCTCGAAATGTCATCCGAGACCAAGCTTATAGGGTTGCAACGATGCTGAGGCTGATCCTCGAAGACTCTGGAGCCATGAATTCTGGCCAAGAAAGTTCATCACATAACACGTCTTCCTAGAGTCAGACCAAGAAAGGTATGCTTCCCTGGGGGACCCCGAGCTATTTCAGTGAGTACAAATGCAACTTCTGCATGTTGCCAATGCTACCCAATTGTTGGTGATCGAGGCTAGGTTGCAAAAGGCCTACGTTAAGGAAGCCCAAGATGTTCCATTCGGCCTAAAATGCGTTGTCGGACATGGGCTTGCAGCGGCAAGGAATGAGCTCTTGCGATCAGTACGTTGGGGGGCGGTTGGCACCTGCAAGCACTCTGATGCTCAAGTAAGTAAGAGAGTAAATTAACAGAGTATCGCTAGGCTAGAAAAGAATATATCTTGGCTCTAGAGAGAGCTAGTCTATATAGGAGAAGAAGAGCTCCTCCTGCATGCATGCTTGCATCGGACATTACAGGGTGATGGGACTAGATATCTGATGTCGATAGGGCTCCCTGATTATGGCATGGTGCCGACGGGACTCTCATTAAATGCAGATGGGATCTGTCATTAATGAGGATGAGATCTAGGCAATCACAAGAGTATCCAGGATGTAATGGTAATGATGGCTGCTGCAGACAGCGTAAGGTCGAGATTGGGCCAGGCCAAGATGAAATTGGCTCTGGTACGGTCCATCAACTAATTTTTCTCATTCTTGTAACATACATTGGTTGTCATTCATGGACATATTCTTTTTTTCTAACTTTCTATTAAATCATTGTGACACATATGTAATTGATTATTTTTATATCTTATTAATATTCATTTAATTTTTTATATTCAAGTTTAACCATCAAATTTTTTTAAGGCTTAACTATCAAATTTCAAGAAAACGAAATTATTAATATAAACATGCATTCCCTGTAAATGGAACTCTATATTCCCGCCAATTAATCTTTTAATGTTTGTGATGTTTTTGGCATATCATTCACAATTATATCTATGAATAATTGATGATTTTTTAACTCATTTAGTATCTAATGTTTCCACTTTCCTTATAGGTGTTTAAATTATTCTTTAATTGCAGGGTTTCAAAGTAGTTGCTATGATATTGAATCAAGTTAATATAGACTCCGATCATGGAGTGGACTGGACAATGCTGCGGTTGGGATATTCTAGTATTTTCAATAATATCTACAATTATCTTACTTGATAATATAAGGCTATACATAGCCAAATAAATTTGGGACAATTGTAACTTGGTTTGATCCTTTGTGTTTCATACTGTATCTTTCTAGCTTGTTTAATGACCTAGCCAAATACACATCAAATTACTATCTTTGCGACAAAACATTTGTTGTTAATAGTGCTTTTGAGTAAAAATTCTCTCTCTGGAAGTACATTTTGTGGCAAAAATATTGTCTCCATTAGTACTTTTTGAGGCAAAAACATTTGTTGCTAGTAGTACTTTTTCATGGCAAATTTAGAGGTTTGCATATATATATATATATATATTTTAACAAATTTATTAGTCACCATTTAGATTTTTGCCGCACATAATAAATTGTCACTAAAGATGGAATTATCGATGTAAATAATCACAACAATCATTTTATCAACATCAAATAGTTTTAGAAGTATATATATGAATTTTTGCGTCACATAAGAGGGCAATTTTGTAGATATATATAATACCACTAATAATTTAATATATAATATTAAATTATTGAGGCAAATAAATCTGTCCCTATTAGATTTTGCCTTAATTTGTCATATTGAGGCAAAAAATAGTTTCTTTAATATATAATATTAAGTCTCACCAATAATAATGTATTTTTCATTTAAAGATAATTAAATTCGATAGTGATGGTGGTTGTTTAATAGGAATCTTTAATTTAGTTTACTACATTTTTTAATTATTAAAATAATTATCATGCTAATGATATATAATGCAAGTCACATACACTTCAAATCTAAATGAAAAAACAAAATTTTTCACAACATTGTAACTTCTCATATGTTGACATAAATTGAAAATATCTACCAAATACTATAAACCCTTGAATACAAAAAAAGAAAAAAAAAATTTGCAAGGTACGTATTCCATTATAAAGTGTTAACACCAAAATTAGTGTTAATTAGTCTTGGTTCTTCATATAATCAAACATCTCTATAACCATCATCTATCAATCAAAATATAATAAGTCAATGCCATTATATAAAATGTACATATATTTTGTAGGGAAAAATTACTAGTATACGAACCATAAATGAAAATAGTAGAAACATACCTATTTCTTTTAGTGGAAGTTGTATAGATCTTTGAGTTGAGTTGAATTATTGGTTAAATGAAATCACAAAATGGAAATCATTTTTATTCACAACCTAAAAGCCTTACTTCACAAATACAGAAAAAAAAAATTGGAGAGTTTTTGCAATCCTCAGATTTGCTTCTTTTAATTCATACGAATGAATACACACAAAAGTATATTTTGAATGTATATATACACATATATACTAGCATACACCACGTATATGCATGCTATGCATCTACCCACTCTCTCCATAATTGGAGGAAGTGGGTACAACTGTGTAGTTTTTTCCCTTGTAGATTTGGATGTGGATCCAGATCTGAAGTCTTTTTGGGTGGACTAACCCGGGTCCCTAACTTGGATCTAAGCCCATATCGATTACAAATTTATATCAAAAAGAGCTTTATTTGTTTAACTTACTAAAAATGAAGACAAAGCAATAGTCGTCTTGACAAGTCAACTACATATTTGATTGTTTCGTAATTTTCATTTCACATTTTTACTCCCAAAATTTATATCCTACATAAAGAAACCCAAAAAAGAAAGACCATTGATTGATAAACTGTTGTTGCCAAAATACAACAATAAATTTGTAACGTGAGAAAGGTCATTTTGACATTCATGTGCGAGGATGATCAGGAGACATTGAGGTAAATGATTAGGAGGCCAAAATGATTAGGTGGCCTAGAGAAAGGATGGCTTGTTGGTGAGCGGTTGCTTGCTGATGAATGGGAGGTCTCAAATGATAGAGAGGCCTCAAATGACTAAGAGGCCCCAAATGACCGAGAAGCCTCAAATGACTAAAAGGCCCCAAATGACCGAGAGGCCCTAGATGATCAAGAGGCCTTGGATGAATGAGAGGCCTTCCAAAACGAATAAACAGTTAGGGGTATAGGAGGTTGTTCCCACGCAAACCTTTCGTTGCTTAAATTAGTTTTTTAGTGCTTAAGCGCAAAAATAAGAGTTGAGTATCTGAGTCAACGTATGTGAAAGAGGAGGCAGGCCTCTTATTTATAGAGTAGGGAAAGGGGCACATGTGCCAGCCATCCCAGGTTTCCCAGGTGGCATATTTTGGGTATATTCCTAGAATATTCATGGCATATTTCATAGAATCTTAGAATATTCTTGGCATATTCGATTCGAGGAAGCCCCATTAGAGTTTGTTGGCTATGAAGGAGGCTCTTGGGGGTAGAGGTCATTTGTGATCAAGTGGTCACATATGACCAAGTAGTGACCACTCGATGCTTCTTCACTTTTTCTTTTTTCTTCTTGGCTCTTAGGTTGTTTTTTTGGTGCTATTCGAAAGTGATGTAATCATGGAGATAGTGCGGCTAAGTTTGGTAAGGCATGACTGAATGGCCACTCGGTTATGGCCTAATTGGCTTGGAGTGCCTAAGTGACCACTCTATCTTGGCCTACTTCTCTTAAGGAGCCATGTGTAATACCCGAGAATCTTCAAAGGACTCAAGTGTAATTTACCTTGAGCTGTAAGTGAGATTTCAAATAAACTTGGGGAAGATTGGTATCTAAATAGCCTAAAAAGTTAACCGAATCAACTGTAGAGAATGCCCTGGAGCTGATATATCTAAGGAAATCGATATGGTATTGATGATCAATTCAAGGTAAGATTTATGCCATTGAAAGCAGTCAAATTCGAGACAGTTTTCGATATAGCTATGGTTCGGGTTGAAAAAAATTGAATGGCCATAGGACACTTCTGAAAAGTCAAGGGAAGGCTTCAGAGACTTTGATTTTGTTCTTAAAACAACCCTTAAGTGGTTTCGGGTTAAAACAAAAGGATTTTTGATCAAAACGAACATTCAGGCCTAAGTGTAATTTTTTAATTTTGCCCGAGGGAAGTCGAAATGATGTTTCCTAAATTTTGGGGGATGGAATGAAAAGTTTAGAACTTTTGGGCCTTAATGGAATAATTGGAAAACAAAGGGGCTATTTGGAAAAGGAAAAAATGGAATTTCAAAAGTTAAAAGGGTAAAAATGTAATTTGGCAAAGCCTGACAGTGTGAACACTGCCATGGCCGCCAGCCACCTCCCATCACCGATTTGGCTATGGGAGGCTTCCAGAGAGGTCATAAGGGTTCCAGGGCTAGTCCTAGGCCAGCCCTTGGACGAGAATCGACCACGAGGGTGGCCAATTTGATCGGATTTTCAGCCTTGAGGGTCACTGGAAAAATCAGAGATCGAGGGGGTCAAATCTCAACCATTTCAGGTCGAATGGAGACCATTTAATGGTCATGATGATGATGGGGAGCAAGGACTTGGCAAGATTGGATGTTTCGAAACTCAACATTGGTTATAAATAGAGGAAGGTTGGCCGAGGGTTTTCACAAATTTGGGCTCCAAATTATTCTCGTTTTTGGGTGAATTGAAGGATGAGGATAAGGGGCTTTTGTTCCCCAAGTCAAGAGGAAGGCTTTTGGAGGTTTTAGTGCATTTTGGTATAAGTTATAAGTTGATTCCAAGCTTGGCCAGAGAAGAAGGCAGATGTCAGAGCCGAGGCTTTGGCCAGCCAATTGAGGGCCTTCAAGTGCTTCTTTCAAGCCTCAAAACATGCCATCTGGATCGACTAGGAAAGGAGGTCAAGATGGAGGAGGAAACCAAAAACGCTGGTGTGCTGGCGCTAGAAAAGATGACTGGCCCGTGAGCTGCACGCGTTCGTCATCATGCGCTGCCCACGCGCTTGGCACATGAGGGCACGTGGCATGGGGGTAACTGCTAAAATTTCTTTTAATATTTTTCTAGAATTATTTCATGATTTATGGTGGAGAAAAATTTGAGAAAATACTTGTGTAGGTATTTATTTTGGAATTATCAAAAGAAAAATAGGAAGAAAATGAGAAGAAATTATGGAGAAATTATGAAAAATAGATATCTATATTCTTTTAAAATAAATATTATGTCTAGGGATCGTTGAGGCTCAGTATTAAGTATATGTGCTATTATCTAAGCCTGGCACGAAAATTGAGGCAATGCACGCATACCAAGAAAGCTTGAGAGGCTAAGTTAAGGCGAGTGGTTCTATCCCGAAAACCTAAACATGTTATTTTTTGCCTATGTTGAGCATGATTGGTGAATAAGTTATATGTGTTATATGAGCATCTTGACATATCTGTACATGTTTTATTGCATCGATAATCGTGATTATTTCACATGATTGGCATATTGAAATTTGCTCATGGGATGGGATGTCACCCTGATAGTTTAGCCGTAATTCCCTAAGGGTACTGTTGGAAGAATGTTTGGGGTACCCCGTTGCCTTGTGTGCAAGTCGAGACTACTGCCTAGGGTTCCATACTAGGCTAAAGGACCAGAGAAGTTACACTAAGGTATTTATTGTTCGTGTCTACGCATCATTCATTCATATATCTATTTTAAACCCTCACTAAAAGGTTCATCTCCTAATTGGACTTTATCCCTGGAACATTCAAATGTTCCAATTGAGACTTGTAGCTTAGGCATGGAAGTGATTGAGACCTAATGTACATGATGACGTGCCCGATGGATGGAGCATGTTGTTCCAATATTTTCCTTCTTCAGGAAGATTCGGTTATGTTTTAATCATGTTGAACTTATGTTCCATTTGATGATCAGTCTTGTAGAATAAAGTGTATTATGTATTCCGATAATGTTTGAGAGTCAATCATGTAATATTGTTATGATTCAATGTTAATTGAGATATCACTTGATTGTATTTGAAGTATTCAATTGTTATCTCTGAGAAGTGAGTCTCTATGTATTATGGTACGGATTCTTTTGTCATTATTAAAGTGAATTCGGCTGTGTATCATATCAGGTTTCGATTATTGCTTCCGCATTTATAATGATTACATGTCTTAACTTATTGATTCTTATTTTGGTATGCTGAAAAGGTAGAACGAGATTGTCGGTGAATGATTTATGTTGAGTTTATGTTAAAAAATATATATATATATATATCCCTGAAATTCCTAAGTTATTTAATGTAACACCCCTTCTCCTAGAATTGTCCGAGAAGAGGTGCTATGGGGAAATAAAATTAAACTAATGAAAAAACTAAAATCTGATACCAAAATAAATATCTCAATCAACTGAAATAAAACTCAGAGTCAACAAAACTAAAAACCATAAACTCTGTATAAGGGAAAATCCCTCAACTGAAAAATAAACTAATACTAAACTAATAAACACTATAAAACTAACAACTCCCAGACATCTTTGGTCTTGAGCGGCTCCACATACACACACTACTAGACATTGCTGCTAGGCCCCACATCTGGTACTCCCCTGCTAGGACTTAGAACAGTGAAGAGTATAAGGTGAGCTACAAAGCTCAGCAAGTAATAAACTGGAAACAATAACTGAAAATGAATCGAATAATATCGATACTGATAAAATACTTATCGAACTTGTACCGAAAGATATAATAATCACTGGATTGCATTTATAAGATGTAATGCACATAAACTGTAAGATAGATGCAGGTATGCAACTTTGGCACATAAGCTCACATAACTGTAATACATACCTGGCTAATCTGAAACCTGCAAACATAAAAGCTATAAGCACATACTGTGGACAATATGCCCCTAGCTCCCTAGTCTACATCAGGCAAGAAAAGCATAGACTCAAACTAAAATTAGTGGGATCCTCGCGGACTAGCCACCTGGCATGCATAATGCAATGCTCATATACATGCTAGCACACGATATATAGTGCTCCATAGAAATGTCATGCTCAATGCTCATACCAAGATGTATGCACATAATCTCACGAAATAATGTTGATCATGTCATAACAAAACTAATCATGCAATCTGATCTAATATATTGGAGTACACAAATTCTATGAATTATGAGTTATGGTATGGGCATGTTTAACTTGTCATATTCTGGCATATGGTTTCAATATTGGAAGGTATTGAATACATTTAATTAAACTAAACTTGAATTAGGACTCATGGTAAGCCTATTTGAAATTTTGGGAAGAGGCATCCGGATACAGATGGAGTCATCTAGATAAGACTGGAGTCATCCGGATATGAAACAAGTTATCCAAATACACTGGGAATACAAGGAATGAGCTATTCGGATGTACTGGAAAGTATTCAGATATGGGCTAGAACATCTAGATATGATTCTGGCCATCCAGATATCTCACCGAGGCATTCGGATATTACTGGAGCTTATTCGAATGTAAAAATTCCAACTTCTGATAGGGCATCCGGATATGAAACGAGATATCCGGATATGAACTTGACTCATCCGCATCTAGATGTATGAGAAAGGCATCCGGACATCATACTAGACACATGAAGATACGACTCAATGTATCCAGATATCACTTGAATTAGACATATTCGGATACAACATGATGTATCTGAGTATCACTCACAAAATAAACACTGGCACATCCTGATACGAGAACAAAGCATCCGAATATCACTGAGACCATCCGGATGTGAATAATGGTCATTCGGATGTCACTCACATAAATCTTTTTGACATATCCAGATAGCCTCTGGCCCATCCGAATGTCACTCACATACTCTGAAAAACCCATCCGGATATGAGGGAACCTATCCGAATGTCTGCAACTTTTAAACCCAGAAACGAACGCTCACAATGACTCTATTCTTGATTCAATCTTAAATAAACTACACCATTCCAAAAGGAAACTTGGGAAATCGAATCCCAATTGATTTGAACAAACTTAAGAATGATTCAACAATAATATTGATAAGAATCGCTGGACGAAATCATGCATGATCTAATATACATACTCACTGCTCATGCATATATATATATATATATATATACATTGACTGTAAAATAAATCTAAAACTTAAGCAAAGAGCTGCTAAAACTGATGATCGAATACTACATACGATCCTACAAGAAAGGTTTACAAGGAGAAGAACTTGCCTTATTCTCTCTGATTGATCAAACGATTGCAACAAGAAATCTCCTAAGCAATCTCACTGTTAAGGCTTCTTTCTTCTCCTGTTCTTCACACGACGTGAAGAAGAATTAATGCCAATGTGCTCTATATATATAGGTATTAAAACCATAGATCTCTCTCCTTTTATAACTTGGAATACCTCTCCCAATTGAACTTGGAGACTCTCAAAGCCTTCTCCTATTGACACTAGGAGACTCTTAAACCCAAAGCTTTCATACGCATGGATTCCCATTCTCAATATAACTTTAATTAATTAAATAATTAAATTCTAATAATAAATTGCTAAATGACCTTCATATCCTAGCATTTAATTCCCATAATAAATAAAAAGAATTAAATGCCCTTTAAATGCTATTCTCTCAATTAAAAATATTCTAAATTACCACATTAAATAATTAATTGGCAAAATCACTTAATCAAAACTTAAATAAGAAATTAAATGATCTCTAAATAAAATCTAGACCCTTTAATGGGTCGTTACATTTAATGCCTAGAGAGGTGGGTCATTACACCATGATTGAGTGGCCACTCAGTCATGGCCAAATTGAGCTCTTTCCCCTTGGTTTTTTGCTTTTTTTTTTGTTTAATTAGCTCTCTTCCTTGCTCATCGTCCCTTGCTTGGTTCTTTATTTCCTTGATCTTTCTATTTTGCTCTTCCCTTGTTGGTTTTGCTTTTGAGTTCTGCATTTTGGCCCACTTCCATATGTAATTTAACCCAAGTGCCCTATTTGTACGTCTGACGCAGATTTGCGATTTGGGCATGTTCCATACTTGAGCTATTTGCTATTTGTGAGGCATATCAATTCTTCCCTACTCTTTTGACTAAGATTCCCAGAGGAAAAGTATTTCGCTTTGCAACTTTTATACGTGCCTTCTTTTCACTTTTTTCCCTTGAAGCTTTCTTGCAAGTGACTTTCAAGCCTTAGGGTCATTTGAAGCTCTTAGATTTTTCGTATTTCAACTTCCAAGTGTCAACGACCCTAGGATGGTAAGGCAAGTGTCTCAGAAACAGAGGTCTCGAGGTTCAATTCATTATCCCCTGAGAGTGTAGAAGTGACTCCTTCATGTGCTCCCAACTCCTGAGAAGGCAGAGGCTCTTCTTCTCCTTAACTCTTGGTAATGCTTACTGATGACTCAATGCTTCCCAAGAGAGATCTTTAAATCCACTCAAGAGTGCTAGACAAGGACTTGGTGACTATGCCCATTATTGGCTTATATAGGCATTTATATTTTCTCGAGAGAAGCATTGGCATATTAGGAATTTTCTCCAAATCGATGATGCTCGTGATGATTCATGTTCCATTTCCTAGTTTTCAGATTACTTGCAGAATGATGAATATGACGTCTCTTTGTTTTCAGGCTTCTTACGAGACAATGGCTATTATGCCATTTGATCACCAAGAAAAGTGGTGTCAGTTGTGAAAGTAAAGCAAGATCGCTACGGGGCAAGCAGCGTAGTTCAAAAAATTTTGAACCTTACCCCGATCCCGGCGATTGGATCAACGTTGAAATCAAATCATTCACAAACAAATAAATAAATCTAACCTTTAGATAATCGAGTCATTCGCAGATTCGAGCCGTCCAAGCGTCCGACCTCTAACTCATGATACGCGGCACGCGTCCGTTGGCAAGGAGAGCGGAATAGGAGTGCTAGCTCCTTCTCCTAACAAGGCTTATGAATGGACGGGAAAAATGATCGATTTTCAACTCTTGAAAACCAATAAAATTAGAGGCATCATTTGGGCATCCCATAAAGGGCTATTTATGGAGAGGCAACCTCCTAGGGTTTCCCAAACCCTAATGGACATGGATTGGGCTAGCCCATTAATCCTAGTCCAACTATAAAATATGTGGCCCAAATCTAATTCAAGCCAAATATCTAATATTTGGCCCAAATCTTATTTAGCCCAAATATAATATTTATTATTTAATATTTAACCCAAATCTAATTTGGCCCAAATATTAAATTTAATTTAATATTTGGCCCAAATATTTTATTTAGCCCAAGTATTAAATTAAGCCCAAATTATTAAATTAGAAACTTCTTTCTAATTTAATCATTAAGTTAGAAACTACTTTCTAATTTAATCAATTGCTATTTTAGGAAACGTTTTCCTATATAACGACCCCTCGTCATATCGACGTCATTACGTCTATTTGTTCTTTTTTCGTGAGAACCTACGACGGCACAACTTCTTGCCGAAGTGTCCCACTTAACCATATGTCTGCTTTCCTGGTTTAAGCCAGGGACCGTGCCTATTACGTATGACTCATTAGGCTCCCGAATATGTTGGCAATGTGTCGGTATGAACACATAAGACAAGATTGGCCTCTAACAAGGCATCATGCCTACCTAATTATTCAGAAGAATTCATAATCCGCAAATAACCTTTCACGAGCATGGTTACCATGTAATTCGATCCTCTCGTCAATGTATCTTATGTGATCTCAAGTATGGCAATGTGTTGCTTGATAACGATCACATGAGTTTTCTTCGGTCTTCCAGATATCTTCACTTAATTAGAAAGTAAACTAATAACTCCTTATTGATCTCTTTCACCATGGCCATGGATTTAAAGTGAATATCCACCGAAGGTGCCTTAGATACATCATCCTCTGTCAAATGATAGACGAGTCCCATCTTGGTTATACACCCATCTCCATAAGCCTCACGATATACCCGACGATCGCCCACGTGCAGCCTTTATCTAGGCCCATCGAAACAATGTCAAAGCATACCGGTCTTCTTATGAGATGACTGTGATAACCTCAAGTCCAAGGATTAGTTACACCCATCTCGTATTAGAATACCATCAACATATAACCAAAATGGATTCTCATGGCGAGTCATGTCCAGTGATATGTTCTCCAACATTGGTCACCTATGTACTTGTCTAGGCATCCCCATGCCTATGGGTGTGAGACCCTCATTGCTATCACATAGCAAAAACATAGCACATACAAGTCTTAATGCAATTGTCAATGTCCATTATTGACTTTGCTACGACTTGGGACCTTTAATGATGTCTAGAAACTGTGATGCATCATCTCACATCTTTATAGATTAATCACAGTATACATCATATGGACTTCTATCTAATTTCATTTGGTTATTACAATAACAACAAGAAACTAATAGAATGACTTCTTGTGAATTTGAACAACTCCTTATTCAAATAATAAACATGATTATAATTGTCAGTGTACAACATGCCCAATCTGATTGGATCTAGAGCACCTACACTAACAAGTTGCTCGTAGGGTAACGGATATTTTGTTGTTCAGTCACCAGGCGCAACAGCGTAAGTTGCTTGCGGGGATATTTTTCCATTCGGTCACCAGGTAAAGCAGTATAAGTAGCCTGCGGGGTAACAAATATTATGCCTCCTTGTTGTCGGCTACTTGAGGGACAATGACCTTATGCATACCTGTTGTTAGGCTACTTGTGGGAAATGGGTCTTGTTTTTGTCATTGTTAGCTATGCTATGTGTGGGATAACGAATTTGTTTTTCCTCAATTACTAGGCTATGCATGGGATAATGGGTTTGTTTTTTTACTCATTGATGGGCTGTCAATGGGACAATGAGCTTATGTTTTCCTTGTTCGATTATACGCAGGGCAACGGATTTCATTTTCTCCTCATTGTCGAGCTATGTGGGGGGCAATGATTTTGCATTTTCCTCCATTACAAGGCTATGCACTAGACAACGGGCTTTTTGTTTTCCTTGTTGTTAGGGCTATAAGCAAGGTGACGGGCATTTTGTGTGCTTACCTCATTGTCAAGTTGTTAACGGGACAACAGGCCTTGGTTCTCTCCTCATTGCTAGGTCATAAGCAAGGCAACAACCCTTTTATGTTTTCCTTGCTGTTGGACTATTAGTGTAACACCCAAGAACTTTGGGTTATTATTTTATTAGAAAAATAAAAATTCAGGGAAGATGGTATCTAAATAGCCCAAAAAATTTACCAAATCAGCCACAGGGAATACCCTGAAGCTTAAATGTCTAAGGAAATAGGAATTCTTATGACGAGCATCTCGAGCCATGATTTTTAGTAGCAAAAGAAATCGAATCTGAAACTGTTTTCGGTATAGCTATGGATCGGGCTAAAAAATTGAATTGTCATAGGAGATTTCTAAAAAGATAATGAAAGTCTAAGGAGACTTTGATTCATCAAGCAGAACAACCCTTCAGTGGTTTTAAGAAGAAACAAAGGGGTTTACGACCAAAACGAAGATTCGGGCCTAAGTGTAATTGCTTGAATTTGCTCGAGGAAGGTCGAAATGACATTTTTTCTGGATTTTCGATGGAGAAATGAAAGGATTTGAACTTGAGAGTCTCAATGGAAATTAAGGAAAGTTTAGGGGCTTTGTGAAAAAGGGTCAATACATAAGAGACAAAACAGATGGGGTAAATGTGCAAAAAAAATAAAAAAATTGGCAATGGGAAATCAACCAGGCCACTGTCGATCGCCGATCATCGATTTCAGCCACGGGGAACACAAGAGTAGTTGTCAGGGATGCTTTAGGGTCGAGTTTGGGCATACAACAGCCATTGGGGTGGCCGAATTTTTGAGTTTTCTGATCAAAAGTAGGTCGAATTATCGAAGCTCTGTAAATAAAGCTCTGTAAATCGAGATTGTGGTTGGGTAAGGGTGTTTTCAGGTCGATCTAAGGGAGGTAGAGACATCTAAGGCATTGGATTAAACAACCAAGGGTGTTTCAAAGCTCGATTTTGGCTATAAATAGGCGTCGAAGTGGCCGAGAATTTGCAGAAGAGTAAAGCTCAAATTGAAGGCATTAGAGGGAGAATCGAGAGCTAGGGATAAAGGGCTTTTGATCCTTGAAAGTAGTAGAGCATTCTTGAAAAGTTTGGAGAGCAAAGGAGTAGAATCGAGTGAGATTCGAGGCTTCGCCGGAGCCCTAAGCGGATGGTTTGACCAAGGATTCGAGCTTCCGGTTGGACCCCTTCCGGCCATCCTTTCGATCCATTCAAGGTACCATCGTGATCAACTGAAGGTGTAAAAAAGAAAAGGCATCAGAATCCAGCATCGCCGGTGTACCGGCACTAGAGAAGATGATTAGTGCGTCAGCTTCACGTGTTAGTCTTACTCTCACTTTCATGCATGGCGCGTGCGGGCATGTGGGGCCTAGGCATATTCTGATTTTTTTTTTCAATTCCTAGAAAATTATTTTAGGAATTTTGGTGCAAAAAGATTTGGGAAAAAGTTTGAGTAGGTATTTATTTTGGAATAATAGAAAAAAATATTGGAGAAAAATAGAGAAAAAGGAATGAAAATTATGAAAAAATAGGTTTTAATGATTATTTAAATAAATATATTGGATAGGGTGCTTTCGGGCTTGAGGTGAAGTTGTTTGTGCAAATTTTGAGGTTTGGCACAAAAATCGAGGCGATGCATGTTCTTTAAGGTGCTCCGAACTTTGCGAAAGGTGAGTAATTTTGTCCCAAGAGTTTATATATGACATAACTTCTTACATTATGCATGATATTTATGGAAGTTATAATCATTTTGTCATATTTGTTCATATACTATTGCATAGAAAGTCGTAATTTTCACATAGTACGATATTATTGGCATATTGATACTCGTGCATGGTATTGGGATGTCGCTCTGATAGCATAGTCATAATTTCCCAAGGGTAATTGATGGAACAACATTTGGATTATCCTGAAAGTAGGTCAGGATTCTTCTTAAAGCTCTGTGCCGGGCTGGTGAGCCAGGAAAGTTACACTAGGGTATTTGTTTATACATGTCCATGCATTATTCATTCATTTATGATTATTTTAACCCTCTCTTAGAGAAGATTTCATCTTCTAATATTGGACTATGTCCCTCGAATATACCACGTTCTAGGCGAGGCAAGCTGCCAGAAGGGCAAGAGGGTGATCGAGGAATGAACGTGATGGAAATTTTTATGGGTCCCATGCAGAACAAGGACCATTTATTTCATTTGGTTACATTATATGGCTTTAATAGTATTTGTAATGATATGTTGGGCGAATGATGTGTATGAACCCATGTATGTTGTGATTTTCAAGATTCCTTAAGGTTCTGATCTTGCTTCCACTTATGTTTAAGTATATCATCCCTTCGCTATGTTTGGGAGTGTTAATATTAAAGGGATATGTTGAGGATTTTATTGTGAATCGTGTTTGATGTATGAAAAAAAAATCCTAACATATGATTTAACGCCCTAGAAAGGCGAGGTGTTACAATTAGCAGGACAATGGGCCTCAGTCCTCTCCTCATTACAGGGCCATGAGTAGAGCAATGGGCCTTTTGGGTTTACCTCATTGTCGAGATGTTAGCTAGACAACAGGGCTTGTGTTTACCTCATTGTCAGGATGTTAGTGGGACAATGGGCCTTTTAATTTTCATCTCGTTATCAAGCTATACGCAGAGCAATGGCCTTTTGTGTTTACCTCATTGTCAAGCTATTAGTGGGATAACATGTCTTGGATTTTTAACCTCGTTACTGGGCTATAAGCAGGGCAACAAGCCTTTTGTGTTTACCTACTTTTCGGGTTGTTAGCGGGACAACGGGCCTTGGGTTTTTCACCTCGTTGCTGAGATATAAGCAGGGCAACAGGACTTTTGTACTAAAAGAACTTTTGATTGATCTTTCCTTTCATCTTGAGAAATGAAATAGGCATATAATAATGGATATAATAATAATAATAATGTATTGCACGAGAGAGTACAAGCATTTTTTATGTGGTTCAGCCAAATGTGCTTATGTCCACATTCCCACGTTAGGCTCACATTATTATAATGTAGATAATTCATATGAAAGAAATAATACAACTTGGGATTTATGAGCGATTAATTTTGAGTAGCTTGCTTGGTAATAGCTAAAGGCTTTTCACTTTTCTTCCCTTTTATGGCCCCTTAGACTTGTCCCACACCTTGAGGCATAGGAAACTTCATCAATAGATAGCAAAAAGAGACAACATTCCCATATCGTCGAGTAGGAGGGCGACCTAAAATCACATTGTACGTAGTTGAGGTGGCTTTAACCACCATAAAGTTGGCTTATCATGTTATGCTAAGAGGATTAGAGCCCAATGTGATTGGCAATTGGATTGAACTGGTGGTCGTGACAGTCTCCCTGGTGAAACTATATAAAGGGGAGGAGAGCTTTTTCAGTTGATCATGGGAAATCTTCATCTGTTCAAAGTAGTTCCAATAAATAAGGTTCATCAAACTGCCACTGCCCACTAGAATTCTCCCAATGGGATGTTTTGCAATGATGGCTAAAATTACCATCAAATAATCTTGTGAGATGATTATGTCTACCCTGTCAGCTGGTGTGAACATAATGGGCTCTTCATTCTTTATAGTCTCCATTATCGAGTTTTCTTAGTAGGCCATACAAGCATAGGCCTTTTAGGAAGAGGAGCTGTCACCAGACAAAGTTTTTCCACCTGATATGACATGTATAGCTTGATGAGTTGGCTTGATATCGAGAGGTGGATTTTGTTTGTAATCCCTCCCTCTCTCTCGTTGTCTCTGATTATGTCCCTCTTGTCCTTCAGGCCTTTCTTCCCTTCTTTTTAGCTCCCTGTCATTTCCCTTTTCTTCTTGTATATATCTTCGAAAGTGTCCTTCCTAGATAAGCAGCTTGATTTGATTTTTTAACTCCCGACATTGATCGGTGGAACGGCCACGAGTTCTATGGTATTTGCAATATTCATCCTGATTTTTTCCCATAAGCTAATTAACCCTTTTCGAAAGTCTAATAAGTCCTGACCCCTCTATGGATACTAATATGGTTGACCGTGGTTGGGTGGTTAGGCATAGTGATTAAATTGGGTCCTGACATAGTCGAGTCTTTGAGCCTTCTTTTGTCGTCGATTAAGTTTTTCTTCAACATCTCTGTAATACCCGGGAAGTTATTAAGAGTATAAATGATTTTTAAGGAAGGGTATAATTGGAATTAGCAAAAAAAATAAGGCTATATGGCACATTAACGCAGTTTTAGACGACCAAATCAGTCGGAGGGAGTAACCCGGACCTCAGATAGCTAAAGATAATTATACAGTATCGACAAGCGATTTAAACTATGATTTTTAGTAATGAAAGAAATTGGATCAGGAACAGTTTTCGGTATAGCTATCGACCGAGCTGAGAAAACCGAATCGACGTAGGAGACATCCGAAAAGTCAACAGAGCGTGTCAAGGACCTATATTTAATGTGTAGAACAACCCTTAAGCGATTTTGGGTTGAATTAAATGGATTTAAGGTCAATTTGACCAGCCGGGCCTAAGTGCAGTTTTCTAATTTTGCCTGAGGGAGGTCAAAATGGTAATTTTTCAGGGGTTTCGAGGATCAAATGAGATATACTAAACTTGTGGGACGTAGTGGTATGTTTGGATAGTTTAGGGGCACAAGGACAAGGTCTGAAATGTCATTAGAAGAAAGTAGGGGTCAAAGTGCAAAAAATGGAAAAATGGCATAGTGTGAACGCGAAGGATTTTCGGCCGCCGCAAATCTCCGCACGTGGAGGCTGTTTCCGGCGATGGGACGGCCGAGGCTTGCTTGGGGAAGGTAGTATACGGCCATAGGAGTCTTGGGGAGCAAGAGTTGGCCGGTGATTGGCCGGATTTTGGCTGGTTTTCGGGTATAAAAGGAGGCCGCGAAGTTCAAGCTTTTAGAGCACAAATCGATCGTGGTTTCGAATGATTTTAAGCGAGTGATTAAGGGGCTTTTGATCCTTGCATCAAGGAGAAGAGATTGGGCTTGATTTGAAGCATTTTGGTGCATGTTTGAGGGCTATTCGAAATCGGCCGAGGGTTAGAGGCGGACGCACAAAACAGACCTGTAAATCGATTTTTAATGGCCTTAACGATGTTGTTTCGGCCTGATTTTGGTGCCATTGGGATCGACTCTTCAAGAGCTTCAAGGGGGTACCGGTTTTTCAGTCATCGGAGGGGTCGCCGCCGGCCGGTCTTGAGGAAGAAGATGACGCGCGTGGCTGCACGCGCCAGCATCCACGCACAGCCACGCGCAGGGCGCGTGAGAGCGCGTGCGATGGGGTATTTTGGTCAATTTAATTCTAATATTTTTATTTAATTATTTTAGAAATTATTGTGTTGAAATATTTGGAAAAATAGTTGAAGAAATAATTATTTTGGAATTATTAAGGTGAAAATTGGGAGAAAATAGAGAAAATCATGGAAAAATTGAAGAAAATAGATTTTAATGCTTCCTTAATTAAAAATGATGTTTAGGAAGTATCTTGGTTTGAGGTTGAGCACAAGTTCAAGTAATTGGGGTTTGACACGCAAATCGAGGCGTTGCACGAGGATCGAGGCGATCTGAATTCAATCGAGGTGAGTGGTCTAATCCTATCTTTACCTTATCTTGAAAATGTGTTGGAAGGCGTGTAGCGGGTTCAAGTGGGTGGTGTTACCCTCCCGAACTTAGGTTACACGCAAATGAGGCTAGTTCTAGTGAGCGGTTTTACCCTCCGAAACTTGGGTTGTTCTGCGAAAGCATTTCACTTATGTATTTATGTCAACATTTGCATATTGAACATGTGATATATTGCATCAACTGTTTTTACTTACAAAAGAGTCGGTGCATGGCGTGTGATTTTCATATCATCGGCGTATTGATATTCGTGTCAATGTTGTTTTCCGTGTGGTCGGGATGGGGTCTACTTGGGATTGGGACAATGTTAATCCAGGTGAACGGGTGTCACACTGGGGCACTCGAGGGAATAATGTTAAACCAGGTGAACGGGTGTCACGACGGTGCACTCGAGGGATTAACGTTGGACCAGGTGAACGTGTGCCACAGTGGGGCATTTGAGGGATTAAGTATGTCAAGGTGATATCTCAAGTTTGACGTGTCTTGCATGTTGTCGTTTGTCAGAGTATGCCATGCTCGTGTGTCTCTCATGCATTGTATAAACTGTTTCATACCGTCACTTAGATGTATTATCATCTAACCTGGGCTATGCCCCTGGAACGTTTAATGTTCCAGCCAGGGACTGCTGCGAGGGCAAGGATGTGGCCGGTTAAGGGCCAATGGTGCTTGGTTTGTTAAGTCATTGTAACGTTTGGAGACTTTGGTATGTATTTCAGGTTGTAAATGAACTGTTGTATAATAGCAATGTTATCATTTGGTCTATATTACGAATCACAGTGTAAGAACTATGGTGTTTTGATATTAATGTATCCGTTGCGTTGTAATATGTCTCGTTCGTTTAAGATTATTTATCTTGATAGTTAAATGGGCAAGGCTGGGGTTCTCGGGGTTTGTGTCTGCATGTGAAGATTGTTCTTAATGCACCGCGCGTGTTGAACTTGGAGGAAAAAAAAAAAAAGAAACCCCGGGAATACCCTTATAGTGACACGCCTGGCGAGACGGGGTGTTACAATTGGTATCAGAGCCCTAGGTTAAAACCCTAGGATGGTTAGGCTAGATTATTGAACTTAGCATGGTTAGAACTGTTGAACAAGGACTTAGAACAGGATTATGGATTCTAAGAGACATTCGGAACATAGTTGAAAATGGTATGGAGACTCTAAAATGTGAAATTTGAGGTTTTCAATTTGAATATACTTTCAACGTCAAGAGGAGATAAACAAGATCTATTCACATCTTTTGGAAATTAGGAAGCCAGTAATGAGGGTCGTCGAAATGAAAGAAATATATGATCTCAAACCTTTGAGGAATAAATAGTTTGATGATTCCGGTACAACTTGAGGTATAGTATAAAATCTCTTTCGGAAGAATCTTAGTGAAATGTCTTAATACCCTCCCGTTTGGGACATGTTTAATGATAGTGATGTCATGCCCTGACAAAGATAAGTGAAGTGACAGGGGTTATTAAGAGAACCTGTCGAGGGCGTGAGAAAAAGAAACGACCTGAAGATCTTAAGGTTAAGTTAGATATTCAAATTGAGGACCTAAGAAGAACGGATTCAGTTAAGGCTAACTAATGAAAATCCCGAGTGGAGACGAAAGGGAATGGAACTAGTAGATCATAAAGACAAAAAAAAATTCCTGCTTGGAGATTTGGGGGTTTGTCGATTGAAGTCTTTGAAATTATTAATTGGAGAATACTAGATTTATCTAAGTGATGGAATGTCGGATTGGGAGTTAGCATCCAACAATATGGGTCGAATGTAAGGATGGTTCGATAAACCATAACTGAGGATTCGTAAGATTTGGAAACCGTAGATTGGAGATCATTAGTTAAAATCAATCTCACTAAATGTTGGGATAACTGGTGGTTAATAAGAAGAAACAAGTTATGGATGATTAGTTTGATATGACATAACCTAATCGTAAGTCAGGTTTTGATCGAATGTATAAGGATTCAAGAATGACTTGGTATAGATCGAGAATCTTAAGAAACGACCTGATAAGAAAACCAGGGTGAGTCGATAAAAACTTTTTAGAATTGAGGATTTTAGGAATCCAAAATTGTTGATGGGGATATTGAAATAAAGGAACTGGAGTTAACGATTGAGGAAATAAGGAAATGTTACCTTAAAACGACTCATAGGAACGAGTCGTATGTATGACTTCTTATGTTGTTCAAAGACAAAGTAGGTCAAGGTGTAGATTTGAGTCTTATGGAAGTTTCAGTAACGGAATAGTTGTATCGAGGATGTTAGCTCAGGAATCAGACGAGGAAAACAAGTCGGAACTAATTGAGGATCGAATTCTTGTTTGAGGTGTTTAGAAGTTTTTCTCGGTAATAATTGGCTTGAATAAAATGCTCTAGATTATAGTGGGAATTCTTCTTTTGAAAGAAATCTTGATGATTTAGGCTTTTGGAATTTTGAATAGTGACTAAGAGACAAAGAGGGATCAACCGTAAGTTAGCTATAGATAGGATCAAGTTATGATCGAAAGTTATTAGGATGTAAAGCGTAAAGTTCGCATGTTTCGAGGATTAGAATTTTCCCTTGGAAGTTGAAAGAATCTTTTGGTTTATAGAGAATTTGCAAAATGGAATCTTACTTGATGATTTAGATTATAAATAATATAGGGAACAACGATAGATTAGAGATTTGTGATTTAAAACGAACCTTGGAAATTAGAAAAAATCTTGGGATAAGAGAATTATGCGTATGACTATTGAAGTTGCTAAACGAAAATTTACGTATACCGTATATACTTGGAAATAAAATTTCAACTTATGGAGACAATTATATTTTAAGCTTGGAATGACTCTAGCCGATTTAAGAAGATACAAACCCAAGGAAAATAGTTAGCATAACGATGATTATCAAGGACTAAGAGGTAGTCATAAAAGTCTTGGTTTGAGTTTTAAGGCACCAAGCAATGAGATAGGCTTGCTAAAACTTGATTAAGCTCGTAAAGATATCTTGGGGCGCGATTAGATCTTAACAAGTTGAACTTGATCTTGGTAAATTCAAATAGAGAAATGGGATTGGTGATTCAAAAAGTGAGGTGTCAAGTTGAAGTGGGATGTTAGAAACGTATACAGAAGGGTAGAGCTTTTAGAACTAGATAGACGGAACACGTGATTGAAGCACAAGGAGTATAACTTTCTGATACGATAATAACGCTGGGTGGATTTCTAGTAGTTTGGTACCTGTAAGAGTAGTAGCAAGGAAGTGAGATTCCATGATAAGTTGGAAACGAAAGGAGATTAGATTTTGGAAGAAAATACGAGGTACTGGGAATGGGAAGGACAAGGGTACCACTCAAATTGAGTGATATCTTCTTTAGAAAAAAAAAAAAATCAGGAATCCAAGAGATCAGGGATTTGGGCTAGTATTAAAAGAACCACTATAGTTCTCGAAAATGGAACAAGGAATTCTAGCGTAGTGATAACACCATTGGTGCTTGGCCTGTAACAACGGATCTGAGCCTAGGGACCAAGGCAGAGGACTGGTGGTTGGCTCGCGGTTTGGGGTGTGATACCCACAAGTCGGAGCAACACAGTGAACTGTGGAGACGGTCAAGTGTAAAGGTTTGGGCGGCAACGTGGATGTTATGTACGGATTAGAGTCCAAGTTCCTAGGGGCCAGAGCATTATGGTAGAATCCCTAACCATTATAAAAAGGTTGACAGCTTGAAAGATGACCTAAGCGGGATAGTTACCATGTGGATTATGATAGTTGATAGTCAAAAGAGAATCGGAAGAAGGAAATGTAATCTCGAGCGACGAAATAATGTTTGGTGAGCTGTTAACAAAGACTTGTGATGGATTCTTTTAGGATAATTGCATCCACGACAGAAATTTGTGAAATTAAGGTTACTAAGAAGTGACGAGTGCATTCTCTAGGATAATTGCATCCACGACAGAAATTTGTGAAATTAAGGTTACTAAGAAGTGACGAGTGCATTCGAGAAATTCGGGAGTTGTGGTGAAACAGTAATTGTGTTCATAGGTCGGGGTAGGTTCTAACTAGGAATGGAACGAACCCTAATATAGGCATGTGTTACGAACTTGCTTAGGAAAATGTGTTTCTTAGATGTGGCATCTAGAAGAAATATAACTCTAGTTATTGGCTTAACTTTAGTTTCGTGTGCCTATTAATACTCACCCTAAGAATTGTGAGCAATTGGCTTCGATTTAGTTGTTTCGAACCTTGCCTTTAGTGATATAAAAAGGTTGGAGCAATGGTAAGTATACCTAGGTACCCTTGAGAACATGAGTTGATTTTTAAAATGAGTCGAAGTCAATATAAAGATATGGTAAGTTACAAGTTGATAAGTAAACGAAAGTGTTTTTCTTTCTGAGAGACGTGTTATGATTTGAGGAAACATATAGTGAGTTATTATAAAGGAAGACGTGAGTTTTTAGTTCCACTATGGAAATTTTATTTGGGTTGTAAGACAATAGGCTAAGCTATTAAAGTTATGTTAAGTGTTACTAAAGACCCGGTGAGAATCAAAAGTTGTACAGTAAAGTTTTCATTTAATGAAGTAGTGTGGAAATAGATCGCCTAAGAGAGACGAGAATAAATCTATTCCAGGAATCAAGGAAAATAGGAAATTTTGTTTGACTCAATAGAGAGACTATTTCTCATGTGGAGAAATATGGAAAGCACCGTTTAGATGAAACAGAACATTTAGTGGTACTAAGTTGAAGGGCCACAAATGAAGGACGCGTATAAGTATGGAAAGTGGTCGCTAAATTGAAATGATATGGGAGTTCTGTGCTAAGATAAACCGATGTGATTGATTGATAGTATTTGAAAGAGAAATAGTAACATGTTAGGATGTCAGGCTGTTGTAAGAAAAATTGTAATTTTGGGAGATCTAAATGGATAATTTGCATGACCAGCCGTAAAAGGCTAGGAAATTATCTCTAAAGCTAATATGCAATTAAGGTACCGATACTTGAAAGAAAGATACGCCAAGATAGTTCAATGTTATCAATTTCTGTGCCATCATGTCAGCTGAGTAGTTCAATCTTGGTGTGATCATCGGGTTGGGAGATTTAAAAGCCAGATAAAAAGTAGTTTGAGGACACAATTGGGAATGATATTAGGATTTATAAATTATTTTGGGAATTGAGTAGCCGTCGATATGGAGCTACAACGGGATATTCTGAAAGATAAGAAATCGAGTTTGGTAAACTCAAACCATATGAAGATATAAATTATGAATGATTGTTAAAGACTAACAATGGTATTTAGGACATTGCAATCGAAAGTCAATCGCAATAGTGGTGATACAAGTATCGTGGATCAAATTTCGAGGACGAAATTTATTAAAGGGGGGGAGAATGTAATACCCGGGAAGTTATTAAGAGTATAAATGATTTTTAAGGAAGGGTATAATTGGAATTAGCAAAAAAAATAAGGCTATATGGCACATTAACGCAGTTTTAGACGACCAAATCAGTCGGAGGGAGTAACCCGGACCTCAGATAGCTAAAGATAATTATACAGTATCGACAAGCGATTTAAACTATGATTTTTAGTAATGAAAGAAATTGGATCAGGAATAGTTTTCGGTACAGCTATCGACCGAGCTGAGAAAACCGAATCGACGTAGGAGACATCCGAAAAGTCAACAGAGCGTGTCAAGGACCTATATTTAATGTGTAGAACAACCCTTAAGCGATTTTGGGTTGAATTAAATGGATTTAAGGTCAATTTGACCAGCCGGGCCTAAGTGCAGTTTTCTAATTTTGCCTGAGGGAGGTCAAAATGGTAATTTTTCAGGGGTTTCGAGGATCAAATGAGATATACTAAACTTGTGGGACGTAGTGGTATGTTTGGATAGTTTAGGGGCACAAGGACAAGGTCTGAAATGTCATTAGAAGAAAGTAGGGGTCAAAGTGCAAAAAATGGAAAAATGGCATAGTGTGAACGCGAAGGATTTTCGGCCGCCGCAAATCTCCGCACGTGGAGGCTGTTTCCGGCGATGGGACGGCCGAGGCTTGCTTGGGGAAGGTAGTATACGGCCATAGGAGTCTTGGGGAGCAAGAGTTGGCCGGTGATTGGCCGGATTTTGGCTGGTTTTCGGGTATAAAAGGAGGCCGCGAAGTTCAAGCTTTTAGAGCACAAATCGATCGTGGTTTCGAATGATTTTAAGCGAGTGATTAAGGGGCTTTTGATCCTTGCATCAAGGAGAAGAGATTGGGCTTGATTTGAAGCATTTTGGTGCATGTTTGAGGGCTATTCGAAATCGGCCGAGGGTTAGAGGCGGACGCACAAAACAGACCTGTAAATCGATTTTTAATGGCCTTAACGATGTTGTTTTGGCCTGATTTTGGTGCCATTGGGATCGACTCTTCAAGAGCTTCAAGGGGGTACCGGTTTTTCAGTCATCGGAGGGGTCGCCGCCGGCCGGTCTTGAGGAAGAAGATGACGCGCGTGGCTGCACGCGCCAGCATCCACGCACAGCCACGCGCAGGGCGCGTGAGAGCGCGTGCGATGGGGTATTTTGGTCAATTTAATTCTAATATTTTTATTTAATTATTTTAGAAATTATTGTGTTGAAATATTTGGAAAAATAGTTGAAGAAATAATTATTTTGGAATTATTAAGGTGAAAATTGGGAGAAAATAGAGAAAATCATGGAAAAATTGAAGAAAATAGATTTTAATGCTTCCTTAATTAAAAATGATGTTTAGGAAGTATCTTGGTTTGAGGTTGAGCACAAGTTCAAGTAATTGGGGTTTGACACGCAAATCGAGGCGTTGCACGAGGATCGAGGCGATCTGAATTCAATCGAGGTGAGTGGTCTAATCCTATCTTTACCTTATCTTGAAAATGTGTTGGAAGGCGTGTAGCGGGTTCAAGTGGGTGGTGTTACCCTCCCGAACTTAGGTTACACGCAAATGAGGCTAGTTCTAGTGAGCGGTTTTACCCTCCGAAACTTGGGTTGTTCTGCGAAAGCATTTCACTTATGTATTTATGTCAACATTTGCATATTGAACATGTGATATATTGCATCAACTGTTTTTACTTACAAAAGAGTCGGTGCATGGCGTGTGATTTTCATATCATCGGCGTATTGATATTCGTGTCAATGTTGTTTTCCGTGTGGTCGGGATGGGGTCTACTTGGGATTGGGACAATGTTAATCCAGGTGAACGGGTGTCACACTGGGGCACTCGAGGGAATAATGTTAAACCAGGTGAACGGGTGTCACGACGGTGCACTCGAGGGATTAACGTTGGACCAGGTGAACGTGTGCCACAGTGGGGCATTTGAGGGATTAAGTATGTCAAGGTGATATCTCAAGTTTGACGTGTCTTGCATGTTGTCGTTTGTCAGAGTATGCCATGCTCGTGTGTCTCTCATGCATTGTATAAACTGTTTCATACCGTCACTTAGATGTATTATCATCTAACCTGGGCTATGCCCCTGGAACGTTTAATGTTCCAGCCAGGGACTGCTGCGAGGGCAAGGATGTGGCCGGTTAAGGGCCAATGGTGCTTGGTTTGTTAAGTCATTGTAACGTTTGGAGACTTTGGTATGTATTTCAGGTTGTAAATGAACTGTTGTATAATAGCAATGTTATCATTTGGTCTATATTACGAATCACAGTGTAAGAACTATGGTGTTTTGATATTAATGTATCCGTTGCGTTGTAATATGTCTCGTTCGTTTAAGATTATTTATCTTGATAGTTAAATGGGCAAGGCTGGGGTTCTCGGGGTTTGTGTCTGCATGTGAAGATTGTTCTTAATGCACCGCGCGTGTTGAACTTGGAGGAAAAAAAAAAAAAGAAACCCCGGGAATACCCTTATAGTGACACGCCTGGCGAGACGGGGTGTTACAATCTCACTCCTTTCTTTTCCACTCCCTATCTTCATCTATTCCCATTGTCCATATTACCTCCGTATAGAGTATGTATTAATTTTCTCTAACAAACAAATTTGTCAAGGACTTTGGGGGGTCCAATGATAGCGATTCTTGGAAGGATACCAATTGTGCCCCTTGCATCATAGCAGATACTACCATTTCGAGTGGTAAGTCATGGATTTTGATGGTGGCATTACGAAACCTATCCACATACTGGCAAAAGGTCTCTTTTCCTCCCTATTCAATACTGAAAAGGTACTTTGCATTTTTCTTTTTTTGACCGTTAATAACAAATGCTTTAATGAATTCTTCCCTTAGCTCCCCGAATGAGAAGATGGATGTTTTAGGTAAATTTTTAAACAGATTTAGGTGTGTCTTGTCAAAGTTAATGAGAATGCTCGACACATAATTTCATCATCCCAACCATAAAGTGTCATTAGGGACACATAATTCTGAATGTGATCGTCAGGATCATCTTTGTCGACGCAGGGGGTCATTTGTGGCATCTTAAATTTTCTTGACAATGGTTTTCCCAATACACTCTCCGTCAATGAGGACTTCCTTCTTGGTTGTTCATTGGTGGCCAAAACAAATTTCTTTCGTTCGAGTGCTTCTTCTACCACCCTCTTCATGTTGTGTTGTATACTCATTGCGATGTAATTGTCAGCCCCTCTATTTCTTAGTGTTGAACCCCTAGTAGGACTTCACCTCCTTTCCATGGGTATACTCGCCATAGTTTCCTGACGTCTTCCCCTTCGTGGGCTTCGTCTATCTCCTCAATAATTTTATTCTCACTCCTGATTTTGTCGTGGAGCGGTATTAGCTCCTCGTGGAGAGAGTTTAGTCTGATTTCCTCAACAAAGGAAGGAACGAGAATAGGATTCAAGCATAACTTCTCGATAAGAACTGATTTCCTTATCCCTTTGCTGAGTTTTTCTTGGTGGTGCAGTTTCTCGTATAAATTTCCTCGGCATTGTAGGTAACGTTGCACTAGGGACTATACTTTGAAGTATCCATGCCATGTCTCGTAAGGCTTACATTCCCTCGATATGTTGTTGTCATAGCATTTCATATCCTGCCCAAGGGATGGTAAAAGGAACCTTTTGTGAAAAGCCAGGTTGATTTTGACGTTTATGTTGATTAACCAAGTGTTGGAAACCTAATGGAGGTGGTTGAGTCCCTATCTGTTGCTAAGGATACAAGGGAGGTGACTGAATGCTTCCTTTTGGTTGAGAGTCTCGTGAGGGAGGGCAAAGTTCAACACCTTGAGAGAAATTTTGTCGATTGCCTCTAATCTTTGTCATCAATGGAGTTCTTTGTTTGACTTTCCGTTGCTCTTCCCACAGACGGCGCCAATTGTTATTTCCAAAATATAACAACAAATTTGTAAGGTGGAAAAGGTGATTTTGACGTCTGTGTGCAAGGATGATCAAGAGGCCAAACGATCAGGCGACTTGGAGAAATGATGGCTTACTGGTGAGCAGGAGGGCTCAAATGATTGAGAAGTCTCAAATGATGAGAGGCCCCAAATGATTGAGAGGACTTGGATGACTGAGAGGCTTGCCAAAACGAAAAAACATTTAGGGGCGCATGAGGTTGTTCCTACATAAACCCTCTAATGCTTAAGTTGGTCATTAAGTGATTGAGCATAAAAATATGATTTGAGTATCTGAGTTAGCATACTTGAGAAAGGAGGCAGGCCTTCTATTTATAGAGAAGGACACATGGCAGCCATCTCGGGTTCCCCAGGTGGCATATTTTGGGTATATTTCTAGCATATTCTTGTCATATTCTGTGAAATCTTGGAATATTCTTAGCATATTTTGTTCAAGGAACGCATGAGGGTCCGTTGGCTATGAGTGAGGCTCCAGGGGGTAGAATGCATTTGTGACCACGTGGTCACATATGATCGAGTGGTGACTACTTGATGCTCCTTCAATTTTTCTTTTTGCTTCTTACCTCTTGGGTTGTTTCTTAGGTGCTCTTCGAGGGTGATGCAATCATGGATATGGTGAGGACGAGTTTGGTGAGGCATGACCAAGTAGCCACTCAATCATGGCCTAATTAGCTTGGAGTGGCATTACCAAGTGGCCACTCAATCATGGCTTAATTGAGCTTCTTCCCCTTAATGTTTTACGATTTCTTTTTTTTTTTATTGGCTCTCTTCTTTGCTCATCTTCCCTTCCTTGGTTTTTCATTTCCTTGCTCTTTTTATTTTGAACTTTCCTTATTGGTATTTGTTTTGCTTTTGAGTTGTGCATTTTGGCCCACTTCGGTATGTATTTTAACCTAAATGCCCTATTTGTAGGTCTAACCCAAATTTGTGACTTGGGTTTGTTCCATACCCGAGTTGTCTATTGTTTGCAGGGCATATTAGAAACCAAAAAAAAAGAAAGAATGAAGATGGTGTTATAATTATAACAAAAGTCTTATACAAGGATGGGTGAAATTTACCAAGACCAAGAGAGTTCCAAACAATCAAGGTAGCTTGAAGTAACAATTTTAGTGACACAAAAGGAAAAAAAAAGAAAAAAAAAAAGATGGTGGTAACGTGAAGAAAGATCATTGATTGAGAAACCAAAAAGAATAAGATTTTCTTAGAATAATACCAAAAATCTTATACAAGTATAGATGAAACTTATAAAGATTAGGGGAGATTGAAACAATCTCAGTGGCCTGAAGTAATGTTGGTAACAAAAAAAATAAAATAACAATGAGAGTATGAAGATATAGAATTTTCGTTGAAAGAAGAGTTAAGTGAAGAATATTGAAGGAGGGGAAGTTAAAATTGATGTGGGTTATTGGAGGGAACACAAAAGTGTTTCATGGATATATATGTGCCACAAAGCCAAGAATAAAGGTTTACTTCACTATTTATTTTATATTAATTAGAAGTCAAGAACACATGATACGTGCGTAGCTTTGGGACCTAAATTTTAACAATTAAGTAACTTAAACACTGATTATCAACCAATCATTTTTTCATAGAAAATGGTATTTTTTTTATACAAAATAGCTTTATCTATATTATTATTTGGTAAAAAAAAATCACTTTTTTTTTTTTTTTGTATCAAACATTATTCTTAGTTTTGATTTTCAAAATTTTGAGAGCATTCATATTGGTGAGCAATGCCTAGTTGAGGCATGCTAATGGGATTCGATTGCTAAGATGAAAGGTTAGGATTCATCTAATCCTAACGTCTTATTGTTTATGGTTCCAAGGCAGTCAATGATAGACAATTAGCAATTACTGCCTCCACGTAGAGCTAACAAGGGTTGAAGAGGAGCGCGAGATAAGGCATGATGAAATTGCATAGTGACAAAATGGGTGTCCCCTTTGATAAGGAAATGGAAGAGTTGGAGATGAGATGTTGTGATTTTGGCACTAGAAGTGAGTGCATGAGGCATGAGCCTAGGGGGCTATGTAGAAAAGAGAAGCAAATATGGCGAATTGCAGGGGTAACCCAGAGGTCAAACGTCAAGTAGGTGTAAGAAGATCACCTTAAATAATAATAGGTGAGTTAAGGAAGACCTACAAATAGTTCTGTTTTTGCAAATAAAGCCAAAAGCTATCAAGTCGAGGTCAACAAAGGTGAATGCGACACACTGGGAGGGGGGCATCAAGAAGGGTGGTCCCCCTAAGTAGTTGCTTCAAATTGAAGCAAGAGTATGTGATTGGTCGCACCAGGTGTTACGAAATTTGGATCAAATATAAACCACAATCAGACCATCAATCACACACACAAACATAGAATTTTACATGGCAAACCCAAATCAAGAAAAACCATGGGTAGAAAGAACAAAATATCATTAGGAAAATAATTGTTATAACAAAACTAATATTGTCATAATAAAATATCACTAAGATGATATTGTTACAGTTAATTTCAAAGCATTGGGCACCTATTTATAGATCTAAAATCATCTATAGATGTTGTTGTTGCCAAAAATACAACAATTACATTTATTTGTCTGGGATTGGACAAAGAAGAGTCCTTTGCTATAGCTAAGGGTCCGAGATGTCCCTAGCGAGGTCAACCAAGTCAGAGTCAGAGTCCTAGAAGGTCGAATATTCAGGAATCCAGATGGGGGTCTTCAGGGCTTTCAAGACTGTGTGCCTGAAAGTGTCTTCGAGACAATGATAGATGGGGAGCCCCTATGAGTATTTAAGTAAACGAGGCTTTGGGGTCTTCTAAAAGTAGGGATTAACCTTAGCCTACGAGCACAAAGGACGTCAGAAAGGTACGCGGGAGGCTTCTCCACAGAGGCCTTCCGATGCCTAAGTCAAACAATAGTCCGAGAAGTATGAGAAATGTACAAGTCTGTAAGTGTCCCATGTATGATGTATGTGGTGTCTTCCGTGTGTCCTGAAGAGGATGTTTTGGATAGGTTTTAGAGAGAAAAAGAGTCAAGTCTAAATGGTTCCAAAAAGTCCTAAGAGTTTCATTTGCCTTGGGGGGGGGGGGGGGAATATTTATAGACCAATGGGTGGGACTCACGGTCGAGTCTTTGGACTCTTCAGAGGAGTTTTATGCAAAGAGGCCAGCGGGCCTCGAGATTGATAGAATTAATTAGCTATGGCAACAATACCCAAGAGGGGGGATGAATTGGTATAAAAAAATTATTCTTTTTCTTTAAAAATTCTTTTGATAAAATGGAGATGTTGTCTATGAAGACCACGGCTTCGTTAAACCTCAAGACCTTGAAATGACACGATGAGATATCAACCGTATAAAAACAATCTCGTCTTGACAATGGAGAACACAACATTAAAAGAAATTTGAAATCTTTTTCATTGAAAGGTAAAGTGAGGAATATAGAGATGCTTGAAAAGATAAATAAACAAACAACATAAGCACAATAGAACACAAGGATATATAGTGGTTCAGCTTAAACAAGCCTAATCCACTACCTTAGGTCCTCACTAAGGATTTTCAAGCAAAACACTAAAACTTTCCTATCACACCAGATAGTCCCTCTAACACTAAGCTAAGAAAATACAAACCTCTTGCTTAAACAAGCAAGCCCTCTAGTAAAGTTAAGTATCACAAAAAAACCTCCTACAAGCAAAGTAGGCCCTCTAGCAAGACAAACTAGGAAAATACAAAATGTTACAAGATAAGAGAGGGTCTGAAAAACAATATTCTCAATTACAAGTTCTCTCAAAAAAATAAAGACAAGGATCGAATAAGGATTACACAAAATAAATACAATGCCTTGAAAAGAGAACGAATTTACCAATGAAGCACAACAATGATTTTAGCACTTGGGAGCTTGTAGATAGATCGCTTAGGTAATTTGAAATCTCCTTATGACTTGTATTTATAGCCTCATGAAAGCCCATGTTTGAATCAAACCGGTGTAAGTGGAGAGAGTACTTGAGTGCAAAAGATAAACTAACCGTTGTGTTTCTGTGAAGCAAATGGTTGACAGATGCAAGGCATTGATCGACAAATTAGTAAAAATTCAAAATCTGGTCGACAGGTCATTTCAGACTGTTGACAGTTCCTTGTGCAAGCATTATACCGGATGACTTTCCTACCACAGAAGCACCAAGGGTTGGCATTCTGTCAATCGATAGACGCAAGAGCATCGGTCAACAGTTTCCTGGGAAAACATAAGACTGATCGACAGATGATGATATATCTATCGACAGATGAAGCCTATCCATAGAAAATACATACTGTCAGTCGACAGATGAAGGTTAATACAAAGGGTCGGTTGACAGATAACAAACAATCTGTCGACAGATGCATAAGTATCAGTCGACAGCTGGGCCAAAATTTAAAAAACGATCCACAGGTCACATTGACCAATCGACATATGACCTTACTGATTTTGGAGATTATGCTTCATTTGGAACCTATTTTGACTAACAACACAGACAACCTTTTGAATAAAGATTTCATACAAATATGCTTTGAAGATGTTTTGTTTTGGTTAATGACAAATCGATTTCAATAGAAGATTTTTCAAATGCGAGAGATGTTTTTCATCATTAAAACTAAAGTCCTTATATTTGAACAAAGATCGATCATGTAATTCATCAGAGATGTCTTTGAGGTAGAACCCCAATGGCTATCTCCCAGTGGTCCCGAAGAGGGCTTTGGGGCCACTGGATGGCTTTAGTCTGGGAGACCCAAAGGGTGTCTCTAAACTTATGCAAAAATGAATAGGTCAGACAGTTCTAGGGGGACCTATTTGGGGGCCCGAGAGGTTATTGTCCTGGAGACTATTCAGGAAACTATGATTCATCGGGAATATGCTTAAGAGTTAGAAACTTTTTAGGGCACCCCCACAATAATAGCTCTCTACTCTTCCCAAGGGCTAAAAGGTAAAGGGAAGAGTATAAAAAGGTGGGTACTCAAAGACTCATTGCGAGAGAGTCTTTAGGGGATTGGCAATGCTTGGTCTGTCGATGACTTCAACTATAAATATAAGATGGTCCCCTATAGGCCACATTTTCCTCTAAAGACTCAAATTCATCCAAAGCTCCCAAAGACTCCTAATCGTCCCGAAGACTCTTTTGCTACCTTTAGCCCTCAGAATTTCTAATCCTCCAAAAGACTTTACTCACTGAAAAATATTAACTCTCTTGAGGTAAAAATAGCTTCTGAACAACCTTCTACTAAGTTTACTATTTCCCCACAGATGACACCCTCGATTTTACAAGGAAAAACTATCGAAGATTTTGCGTGATCCTACTATATTCCTGAGTCATGGAACCCTAGAGGCCCTACAAAAAGGGAACCCAGGACTACCGTTAGGGAAGGATCGATAGTAATTCATTTAGATATTTTACGAGCAAGACTTAGGATTCCATTGCACCCTTTTGGGATGCAAATTTTTAGGGAGGAAATATTAGAGCTAGCCCAGTTGCATCCAAATGGTTGGGCCATGTTAGCAGGATTTTTTGTTTTGTGCAAAGAACCGGGGGTAAAACCCACCACGTCCTTATTACACTGCTTTTATCACGCTCGCACTATAAGAGGGAGAAAGAGTATGTGTCCCTTCAAAGGACCTCAAAAAATAGATGATTTTGAGATTAGGTGGTTGGTGGTCACACAGCCCGCAGGATGTTGGAGATCATCACGATATTGGCATACCGAGTGAACAAGGAATGCGAGATGCAATTGGTTGGATGTTGATTCACTGGTGAAGGACCGTCAGGATGAGATAAATAAGCTGCCCGAATGACGTCCAATATTTTTATCAAATTTAATAAATGATACAGGCCTTATTGAGGCGGGATGGATAGTTATTGGAGAGGGCGATGACGCTAGCCCTTCAGAACCAATTGAATCTTAGGAAACCACATCCCCAACATCCTCTTCATTGGATGTAGAAGAAGAGAGTGAGGAAAATGAAGGTGAGGACGAAGAGGTGGATATTACAGGGGACTCAGATGCAGCCAGAGGGGAGAAAGGGTGTAAAAGGGAGAAGAGGCCTATGGGTGCTCACCTTAACCCTTATCTTTTTTTTCTCTAAGATTTGCTTCTTTTGATATCAATATTTTTATAATTGCATTGATGATTTGATTATCTTTGGATGTGTAGATATAAGACGATTTTAGAGGGCTTCTTTGGGCAGGCAAGAAGAATCAAAACAACGGGCACATGAGGCCCTGTAAAGGACACAACAGCAAGCTACCCAAGCACCCTATAACATCCCGCATCAAGTGATACGAATGATCAGAACAACTTACCCTGATGAGCCTAAGAAAACTTCCTAGGGAGTCACCCATCCTTGAGCTTCCCTAGTTCAAGCACGCTTAACTCGGGAGTTCATTGCCTACATTCAGCCCAAAAGGTATCCAACTAGTGTTGTTTCCTTTCTTACTTATCCTCGATATATACTACCCTTATCTGGGCTCTTGGGGTATTACACTCCCCCTTCATTAAGAGAAATTTCACAGGCCCGGAGGAGAAAAAAGGCCAGAGCGAATAGCGAGGGGCCCAGCTTAGTGGGAACTTCTATGGACCCACTTTCAAATGATTTTTTCAACTTTCCTTTAACAGACCTTCCACCATCCCCTCCTCCCACTGGCGAGATTATTGAGGAATGAGAGATTCCATTACTCTCACCGCTAAGTCTGAGGGCCCAAGCGACTATAGAAGCTGGTAGGGCCCAATGGGAAGCGAGCGAAAAGGTTGAGACCCATTCTGAATTAGAGAGACACCATTGCTAAAATTAGGCCATCAACAACCTACCTTTTACAAAACTGATAAAGCGATAGAGGTAACTAGCCTAAGAGTCTAGGAGTCACCAGCCCCTATTTCCTGACCTGGGCCCTATCTACTAGGGAGTAGTGCTAGTAGGGGACCAAGATCTATGGGGGCATGAATTTTTGGTTCGCCTGAGCCTCTTGGATATTAATTCTATTTTAGAGCTAGGCATCGTAGCAAGACTTATCTATACAACAATAATACTACGTGATAAGCCAAGGTATGCATGGAGCACTTGAAGCCAACTAGATATAACGGAGCAATATTTAGCTAAGGTGTGGGGACTTTGAATTTCATTTTAGTGCTTCATTTATATTTATTGAGGCTTCTAATATTGGGCTTTTACTTGGCAAGGATTGTCCCTTCAGGCGATGGCCATGGCAAATAGCCAAGAAGACCTAGCCGAGGTTGAGGTAGATAGAGCCTGGATGGTTCACTGCTCCCTTTGCCAGAGAGATGAGATGAGGCGCCTAGACCATGAGGTTCGGGACCTCAAAAATTATAAGAAGCAAGCTCTTTGGCTCGAACGCGAGGCTAAGGAGGAGAAGAAAGAGAGAGACTCCTTGAAGAATGATGTTAAGCGGTATAGGAAGACTGTGGCAGTGCTCATGAGGGCCAACTCTACCCTATCTACCAAGCTTGAGCAAGCTTTGCAAGAGAGAGATAGTTTTGTAAGAGAGAAATAGTGCTAGCTCCCAATTTTAGGAGGAGAGAAGGCAGATTGAGGAGCTATCTAATTAGCTTGGGGGGATGAATATTGAGGCCATCAAGGCTGAGATGGTTAAGGAATATCGATTGTCTCGGGTGTGCCATAAGGAAAAGGAAAGGTATGCCTTGGGTTTTACGAAATATGGTTTTTTACAGGAATATCGATTATCCGGGCACCGATTTTTCTGACATCATCTATATGAGTGATAAGATCAGAAAGGGTATCCATGACTAGAGGGGATCCTGATCCTATAGCGCCAAAGGACTTTTTGAATGAAGAAGCAAAGGATCTTGCCAAACCTGCTGGTCCATAGAGCAAATACATACTGGAGACGAACTCAAACCCTCCAACACCAGCCGATCATGGAGCTCCCCAGGGTATAGAGGGAATTGATGCCTTGGAGGATATTAAGTTCATCAACTTGAATTTCACAGAGGGAGCTCATAGGGCTCTAATTTAGGATATACTTATTTTCACCCCTTTTTTGTCTTTCTAGCTCATTACACTTTTTGTACTTTGAGAACTGAATAGATACTAATAGAATGAGCATTCTTTTAGATGACAGATTGCTATTCGATTGACAAACCAAGAGCCTAACGTGCACATGAATGCATGAAGCATAAATGAAAATAATTCAATTGTTATCAACAAAGATGTTCCTCTCTTTGAGCAAGGTCTATGTGCTTTACAAGTACTTGTGTTCCTGCATATTCATAGGCACACCAAGAGAATTAAGCCCCCTAGTGCAATGGGGACATTGACTTCTTGCAACTCATGGAGGGTAAAATAGTTGTATATATAAACTTATGGAAAGAGTAAAGTAATTTCAAGGGTATCAATATACTTGTCAGGGCAATATGAAGTATCCAACCCTGTGAAATAGGATATAGAATTCAAAGTAAATATTCAAAAAGAGACGTCATGAATCTGACATCAACCGGGAGTACCACTGCCACCATTGCGACTAGGGGTGAGATGCGTGCCTAAGTCCACCAACTGCCTTTCACCTGTCAATCTCGTCCGTAGCCAGAATGTCACCACTATGCCCCAAGGCCATGCGAGAGGGAGGACACCAAGACATAAAGTTTCTTTATGGAAAGGTCTAACCGTGAGGAGCATTACCTAGTCCTAGGTGCCCTAATTCAGTGGAAGGGGTGAGTACCAATGGATCTACAAAATAAAGGAAATTTCCTAATACTTTGTTCCTTCCACCAATTAGTGTGTGGATGCACAAAGCCTGTTGATTGGTGCTGTCGAACAACGATAGATTAGATGAAATATAGATTCAGATTTGCAATAAGGGTGCAACCCAAAATCGTCTCCCAACGAACCTCAAACGGATCTGTCAAAACAAGACTAAACGAGGGGGGTTGTGATGAAAACCGAAATATAAACGTTCAAGAATGAAACAACGATGAAGTAAAACGTAACCCGCTACAAACCCTACCTCCTTACCACGGTAATCCTCGTCTCATTTATGAAAATAATCTGTTTTGGTTTGATTTTCTTTTGATTTGAAAAACTCTTTTACAACCATAAAAGATTAAATCCAATCAAGCAATCGCTCATACAAATATACCGTTTCTTTCTAATCGAAGCCTTAACTGAGTACGTCAATTAAAACCATCCAAAGATCATGCATGCATTCACACAATCACATAAAAGAAACATACATAAACTTAGAGAAGGAAAGAAACAGAATCATCAATTAAAACATGAAAATCAAGTTCCAAATCGGATTCGACTATATGACCGAGACTCAAACCGGGCAAGGGGTACGAGAATGTAGCGAATTACAAACGAATTAGCCTTCCATCTTCTTGGTTGAAATCATGAGAATTCTCCCAAAATCGGCCACCCCCAATGCCTCTTAGCTAGCTCTTATTTATAGGGTTTTGGAAAAGAAAACCTAGGCTAAATGGGCTTAGGGAGGAAACCCTAGGTTACCGCAACTTCACAGCCAATTTAGAATAGGATAACATGCGTTATGGGCTTTGGCCCCTTCATAAAAATTGTATATCAGGAAGAGTAGATGAATTTAGACTTTTAAATCACTTGATTTGGATATCGGACGCCCAAGTTATGGCCTTTTAAAGATCCAACATCTGTGCAGCTTTCCTAATTTGACCCAACTTTCTGGTCCCAAATTTGAAGCGATGTTTGGAGGCCCAAATGAACTTGGATTTGGACAAACCATACCATTGAAGAAAGAAAAAGAGGTCCTCTACAATATCTCTGAAGACATCATTCACGTTCTAGGATTGTAATTTGGCCAAAAAACTTGAAAGAAGCATAGAAGGTCAAATCTGTCAGCACACTTTTGCTTCTTTGTCTCCAATCTCCTTGTTTCCCTTCTTGCCATCAAAATTCCTCATGACCCAGGAAGACCTAATATGTCCAAAATAAGAGAAAATAGTGTGAAGCCCAATTCCTATAAAATAAAATAAAACAAAATCAAGATGAATAAAATGACACAACTAATGTGCAAAAAGACTAAATATGAGGGCTAAATAATATGAAAATATGCGCTCTATCACCTGTGGAACAGACATTTAAGGGAGTGACCCTAGTCATTACGTCCAAAGACAATGAAATTTTCTGAATAGATATGTATGTTGGGCCCATAAAAAAGAATACTAGGTGGAGAGGACAGGGGCCCTAATGGCATGGAGCGCACCAAGAGACACTTTATTTTGTTAACATTGTTCGATAGTCTATGTTCAAGGATCTATTTTGTATTGTCAGTTCGGTGGGATTTTTACTAGGCCACCTACATTTGCAATCATGATATCAATATTTTGTCGAGGGGGTTTGGCAAAGTGTTAACTTCTGCAATCATAATGTTTTTTCGAAGCGGTTTAGCGGAATGCCCCTTTTTACAATCATAATGTTTTGTCGAAGAGGTTCGGTAGAGTGCCTACTTCCATAATCATAATGTTTTGTCGAAGCGGTTTGGTAAAGTGCCTAGTTTCGTAGTAAGATAGCAATTATTGGACAGGGCATCTTCGATTGTGATCATGGAGTAATTGGATATTTTTATTCTAGTGGTTCATCCTTTCACCTATATCCACCCTTAGAGATTGCCTTTAACAGGTGGTTGTTAGCATATCAAAATGTCAGATGACTTGTGGTGTTGCTAGAATACTTCTATTCCAAAACCTTGTGCATTCATAACTGTTTAACTTTGACTTCAAGATTACAAGAGATTGACATTGGACTAAGCTTAAGGGTTTCCATCCCCTTAACTCCTAGTCCAGCTCTTAGTCTTGCAAAATAAAAGATACACGCATATATGTTACCTTATATCTTCTTTACATCATAGGTGTATTTTGTTTACATGGTTCGATATAAGCACCTACTTCTGTGGTTTATAAGATGTTAGTTTTAAGTTAGTAATGTCTTCACTTGGTAGCTTCTGCTTGTGAGCTAGCAACTTCTAATCTGCGATCTGGAATAACTTGGTTCTACATCTTCAGATATGGCATTCCTAAAGTGATCAATATAACATTCCAGGCACTTACAGTGATCCCCTACCTTTGAGATATGGCGAAGGGTCATGCGAAACTCTCGTCCCAGCTAATCGCAAGGGTTGAGTGAGCAAGGGTGGAACACCAAACATCTTCTGGCCGAGGGGGTTGTGGTCGTGATAGGAGTGGTTACAAAAAAAGGGGGGCTGTTGCAAAGAGTTTTCTTCTTGGATCAATAGTCGCTGCAGGGCCCACTACTTCAAAAGATGCTAATAATTTTCTTTTTCTCATCAGCACTTCGTGCAACTTTACAACTCCTGCCTCCACTTGAGTTGGTAAGCCACCTTTTGCTTTTGAATCTCCTTGAGCTTGGAAAAAATATATCTGAGGAAGCTAGGAAGCCCGAGGTACTTTCTCTTGGGTTCATAGAATACTCTTAAAACACATCCCAGGAGGAGTCTTTCCTATAGAATAGGTCTTTATAATTTCCATCCTTCATCCAATGCTCTTTTGCAATGGCTAGCATTGCTACAAAGGATGACCCAATTATTAAACACAAGTTTAGAAAGAGACAAACTCCTAAACTTGGCCTTTAGATATCCTCAAGGGGTTCATCCTCACTTTCCACTTGCCTAGCTTGAATCTCTCCTTTGAAGAACAACATGGATGCCCAATAAAAATATAGGGAGGGGACGTGTGCTTTTCTCCTTAGGGTCAGCATAATAGTTGGAGAAAAGCCTTGGAAGGCTCATAATAGTAGAAGAAAATCCTTGCAGGAAGCTCCCCGGTGCTTGCCTAGAGGATTCAAAGCATGACTCATTAAAAGTTGTTGTAGAATAAGACGAGGGGCGCTAAGGCAACATCTTCACACGACTGTTTGACAATTGCAAAGGTATGGTTTTTTGCTCGTTTCCCACAAAAGGCACCAAATCATTATTACCAAAAATACAACAATTACATTTATTTCTCTAGGATCGACCAAAGCAAAGTCCTTTGCTATAGCTGAGGGTCCAAGTTTTCACTGGCGAGGTCAGTCGAGTCCAGACCAAGTTGGAGCCGGAGTCCTAGAAGGTCGAATCTTTAGGAACTTGGATGTGGATCTTTGGGACTACACGCCTGGAAGAGTCTTCTAGGCAATGATGGATGGGGTTCTCGATGAGTCTTCGGGTAGATGAGCCTTTGGGGTCTTTTGGAAGTTAGGCTTTGAAAGTTTAGGTAAAATCGCTACGGGGCAAGTAGCATAGTTCAAAAATTTTGAACCTTACCCCTATCCTGGCAATTGGATCAACGTCGAAATCAAATCAATTGCATACAAAATAAAATAAATCTAACTATTAGATTTCTGAGTCGTTTGCGGATTCAAGCTATCCAAGTGTCCGGCCTTTAACTCATGATATGCGGCCCGCATCTATTAGCGAGGAGAGAGGAATAGGAGTACTAGCTCCTTATCCTTTTCGCAGCTTGTGTATAGACGGAAAAAACCTTCTCATTTCGAATCGATGAGGAAGGAAACAGGAGAGAGTGAATATGGGTCGGCCTATTTATCCTAGTCCAACTAATAATTAATTAAGTGGCTCAAATCCAATTATAAGTTTAAATAAAATATTTTGTTCAAATCTAATTTAAGCCCAAATATAATATTTAATTTAATATTTGGTCCAAATCTAATTTAGCCTAAATATTAAATTAATTTAATATTTGCCCAAAATGCTTTATTTAGCCCAAATATTAACTTAAACCCAAATATATTTTATTTCCTATTTTTCACTCCAACAAATAGAAAATTGTTAAATTAGAAACTCCTGTCTAATTTAATCAATTGTCATTTTAGGAAATTTTTTTCTTTATTATCACTCCTGTCATATTGACGTCATTACGTCTATTTTTTCTTTTTCTGTGAGAACCTACAGTGGCACAACTTCTTGCTGAAATGTCCCACTTAACCATACGTTCGCTCTCTTAGTTTAATTAAGGGATCGTACCTATTGCGTTTGACTTAGTAGCCTTTTGAATATGTTAGCAATGTGTCGGTATGAACACATAAGACAAGATTGGCCTCTAACAAGGCGTCATGCGTACCCAATTATTCAGAAAGATTCATAATCCTCAAACATCCTTTCATGAGCATGGTTATCGTGTAATTTGATCCTTTCATCAATGTATCTTATGTGATCTCAAGTCTGGCGATGTGTTGCTTAATTACGATCACATGAGTTTTCTTTGATCCTCCGGATATCCTCACTCAATAGAAAGTGAATCAATAAGTCTTTATTGATCTCTTTCACCATGGCCATGGATTTAAAGTGAATATCCACCAAAGGCACCTTAGTTACATCATCCTCTATCAAGGGATAGACGAGTCCCATCTTAGTTAAGCACACATCTCCATAAGCCTCACGATATGGCCAACGATCGCCCATATGCAACCTTTGTCTAGGCCCATAAAAACGATGTCAAAGCATACTAGTCTTCTTATGAGATGACCATGACAACCTCAAATCCAAGGATTAGTTACACCCATCTCATATGAAAATTCCATCAACATATAACCAGAATGGATTCTCATGGCGAGTCATGTCTAGTGACACATTCTCTAACATTGGTCACTTATGTACTTGTCTAGGCATCCCCATGCCTATGGGTGTGAGACCCCCATTGTTATCACATAGCATATACAAATCTTATCGCAATTGTCAATGTCCATTTTTAACATTGTTACAACTTGGGACATTTAATGATGTCTAGAAATTGTGATGCATCATCTCACACTATTATAGATTAATCACAGTATATATCATATGGACTTCTATCTAGTTTCATCAAGTCATTAACAATAATAATAATAAGAAACTAATACAACGACTTCTTGTGAAATTGAATAACTCCTTATCCAATAATAAATATGATTGCAATTGTCAGTGTACAACATACCTAATCTAATTGGGTCCAGTCTTTTGGGTAATGACGGAAGGGGTTACCAATGGGTCTTCGGGTAGATGAGCCTTTGGAGTCTTCTGGAAGTTGGGCTTTACCTTAGCTTGTAAGCAAGAAGGACGTTAGAAAGGCAAGCGAGAGACTTTCCCACGCAAGCCCTTCGATGCTTAAGTTAGACAATAGTTCGAGAAGTGTGAGAAATGTACATGTAAGTGTCCAATGTTTGTATGTATGTGGTGTCTTTCGTATGTTCCAAAGAGGATTTTCCCAATGGCTTTTAGAGAGAGAAAGAATTGGGTCTAAATGGTTCCAAGAAGACCCCAAGAGTTTCATTTTCCTTGGAGGTGGCAAATATTTATAGACCAATAAATGGGACCCATGGTAGAGTCTTCGAACCTTTCTAGGGAGTTTATGTAAAAAGGCTAAAGGGCCTAGAGATGTCTTCAAGGTAGAGCCCTGATGGCTATCTCTGGGTGGTCCTGAATAGGACTTCAAGGCCACCGAGTGGCTTTGGTCCAAGAAACTCGAAGGGTGTCTCTAGACTTATGCAGAATGAATAGGTCAGACTGTTCCTAAGGGACCCATCAAAAGGCCTAGGAGGCTATTATCTTGGAGACTGTCCAGGGAACTATGATTCATCGAGAAGATGCTTAAGACTTAGGAAATTTTTAGGGCACCCATAACAGATGTACATAGAAATATATCTTGATCAAAAGATGATTTATGATGATATTCCTCCAGATGAGATAAATCTCACTCAAAATTGAATTTGATAACATGTTAATCACAATCAAATTCAAAGTCATAATCACATTCAAATTAGGAGTCCCAATATCAGTCAAATTTAAATTTTGAGTCATAATTATAACAAACTCCATCTTGACACAAAATTCAAATATAAAATTATCCAAAATTATTTCTTTCAACTAAATCATAGAGAATTAATATCCTGATAAATACCAACCAAAAATGCACCACGGGGAATAACACCAAAATCCACACAAAGTTTATTGTAGCGGATACTTTAGCCACACTCTAAGTATAAACAGTAAGATTAGCCTCAACGTATCTTTACTGAACGACCCCACCCTTAGAAACCCTGGCCGAGGGAAACCAAGGGAGAAGTGTCAAGAAGGAAAGGTACTTGTTGGAGTCATCAATGTGAACACTATAATCAACTTATAGCCAACAACAAGATTATATATACAAAACTGACATCAAGTACCGACATAAACAATGGGGCCATACACCCATAACATCACCCAAAAAAAAAATAATACAAGGCCCTCAAAAGAGCTAAATATCAACAACATTGGCACCATGCCAACATCCCCCAAACACCTTTTATTTGGAAGAGTTTTGTCCATATCTAAACACCGGACCCCATAATGCTAGGCTCCCCATCTTCTTTAGACTTGCCTCTACCCGGAATGATGCAAGCACAAGTGAGCTACAAAGCCTAACAAGTAATATAGAATAAAAAAGATAAGAAGAGTATCAAGGTCTGAAACATAAATAATGACGAATATCCCCACTCATACATGTAGGGAAGAGAGGAAGTGAGTCATAAGCACCATGAACATGTAACAACATGCATCCATGCAATGCTAGCATCAAGCTACAAGTGAACATGTGTAGAGAATAAGGTGCATACTCCCACAGCCACTATTATAGCACAATCATATCAAGGGCTCCAAATCCCACACGAGTCTGACATTATAGTCCACTTGAGCTTGACACGAGTCTAGCATTATAGGCTACTTGAGCTTGACACGAGTCCAATATCATAGCCCACCCTAGTTTCTAGCATAACGCCATAAAGGATATATCCTAGTGGATTCTGTCTGTAGCACACATCATAAATCACATATAATCCCCAAACCATGCCACGTATAGGTTAGTGTTGGTACCCTAATGCTAGATTTAGATGGCATCTGGCATTTATAATTATGGGACTAATGATGTAATTCTTGTAATATATATATGACAAAATGTGTTTTCATATTTTAGGGTCATATCTTCATTCATAGCTTTGCAATCATTATATATGAATGAGTCCTTAGATTTCCTATTGAATGTCTTATTCTTAAGTGTTAAGAATATGTGACAGTTGACCTTTGTAATAAGGATATCTTAATGATATTTCCCAGTCCTTAGACTTCTCAAATGGGGAATATGATTAGTCAAGTATGAACTGGCACGTGGGATACTACTTTTGATTAGTATAAGATGCTAATGATAAAGGATGGTGAGTCGCATGCCATAATTCATGAGATGGATATAGTATACATGTGGGTAAGTGTTAGTGACACACTTACTGAATGTGATGCACATGATAGATCACATGGCTGAGTGGATCTATGGTCTATCACAGGCTTTGATTGTATTACTAGTCCTTTAACCAGAGGTAACACAGTTGTCTCATGTGTTGGTGCCAGGGATTTGTCGTTGCTAAGAACCATCCAGTTACCGGGTGAGAGATGCACTGTGTGGTCCTTATGCAGTGGCATATAAAGGTAGGTGAGTGCTAATGGGATCCATCAACCTTCAGCATGAGGTGAACATACTTTGAAATCAGTGGTAGTCTTGATTGTAGAAACCCCTAACCAAGGTACACTTCATTGGAAAGTGTTCCAATGTCGGAAAAAGTTTCGATGTGTCATCTCAATCGCCACACTAATTTTAGCATAATCATTGAGTTAGTGAGTTTGATCAATCCATGACTCTCACTCGATCAGGATGATAATTAATGGAGGGATTAAAGTACACGGGAATTGAAAGCCCAAATAGATTCTATTTTGAAGTAAGACTCCATTACTAGTAGGATTGCCCTGACATAATGCTAGTGTCACTCAGGGTCTTTCAGAGTACATCAAGGAGATGGAGAGATTGTCGTTGTAGACTAAAGGTGTAACGCCCCACTTTTCCAAATACATGACAATGTGATATATAAGCAGACATCACCTAGGGCGTTATGGAAACCCTTGCCAACGGAAGTGTTGGATCGAACCTGAAAGCTTAACTAAAGCTAAATAAATGGGGTTTCCACTGTATTTCTTTTATAAGTACAAGAAATGATCACGAACTCCAATACTCCAAAAGAAAACACATCATTGTAGTTACAATTGCAGGACACTCAAACACACACACTTCTTACAACCTTGAGTATCCTAGCTGCTATTTACAATGCATCATTCGAAAACTTCCAAAATCCAACAAATAACTCTTACCATGTTCATAGTACATAGTAACCCCGACTTACACCCTCAACAGTATAAAACTAAATCCAAGCCTTACATAACCCCTATTTATACAACTGCGATACATAATGCTCAAACAAAACCAAAGGTTACATAAGATCCATAGCATATGAATAACATGAAGTTAAACTAAACTTCGGCCTCCTCATAGCCTTTTCTCCTACTCGTCTCTAGGGTCCTGGCATGTTAATATACCTGGGACATTGAATGTCCCAGGGGCATCAACCCAAGTTAGATAATGACATCTAAGTGAGTGTATTAAAGAAGGAAATATTGTATATAAATGAGTTATGCAAATGACATGAAACCACCCGTGTGGTAGTGACGCCGAGATGTTGCAATCACTTCCACTGATCTATCATGTTCTCACATCTCCATGACTTTTCACCAGTCTAAGATGAGATCTTGATTTCATCTAGCCACACACACCAAGTGATGCATGACAAAGAAAGAGAAAATGTTCGGTTTAAAGGAAAGTCATGCTTATGCAAGTAATCACCCTTACCCGTGTGAAGAAAAAATGTTTGGCATGTAGCATAAGGATGAAAAAAGCACTCACCTTACTGGTTTGGATGCGTTAGGGCACTGTTCACAGGGTTCAGGAATGATTTTCTGCAAAAATTACATATTTTCGTAACTCAAACTTAGAATATTTTTATATAGGGTCCTAGGGATAAAATAGAGGACAAATGATGCAAAATTGTGGGCTAGGGGGGCCTCCACATGCACTGGGGGAAGCACCCCCATGCGCTGCACGCTCAGCAGGCAGGTGGTGCGTGAGCTGCATGAGCTGCCCCTCCCGTTTTGATTGCTTGCTATTTTTCGGCCCGTTCTCCCTCGTTCGAACTCCAATTTGACCCCTGTTTGAACCCACATGACCCTTATTCAATTCTCTATCAAAGCATGGAAAGAAATTGGAATTACCTTGCTATTTTAATGTTGTTTGGATCCTCTTACGATGGTGGCCTGACTTTGCTGACAAAGTATTTTTCCACCTCCTTCTTTGGTAAAGTTTCTCCTCCCAAACTCACCTCTTTTTTCCTCTTGTTTAATGGTGAGAATGTCCCTTCTAAAGGCTTAATATTTATAGGCATCCTCAGCCAATTCGGGTGTGCCATATGTTGCTTGGATAAGTTAGGTAATCATTGCTTTCGTACGATCGTGCCACGTGTCCCTAGAGATTTGTGCCATTTCATACCCTTGCGACAAGTGTCCTTTGAGATATGTGCCACCACATGCTTAATTTGATTTTCAAGATTCCCCATCATTACATCCCACATGGTAAATTACATTTTCCACATTTCCCATCATTGCTCATGATTACATTTCCAACAACTTGTTAGCTCATTTGGTTTCCCTAACTACTTAGTTACAAGATATTTTAGATTTCTCACAAATAACTCCTTAGCCCAAAACTTCTTTGTACTTATGACACTTGACCCTAGAATTGCTTAAACTCTTCCAAAATCCCTTAAGATGATGCCCCCTTGCTGTAGTTTCCATGATCTTTTGAAAAATCCTTTATTTGTTTCTCGGCGATTACCCAAGAACTTCACATGTATCAATTGTATCCTTCAACTTCCAAGGAAACGCTTTACTTCTTGAACAACAATGCCTAGGAAAACTTTAGGTATTACAAAAGGTGTTTGGTCGGCATCAAAGTGGTTGACATGTTTCGATTGCCACTTAGTAGTGAACCTAAAAAGTCACACGCATATCCGGGTGTGATGGTTAACTAAGTGATTAAGGCTGAAACCGTCATTAAGAGTTAATGACATTTACCATTAAAAGTTAACAGGCTAGGTTTAAATGATTAATAATTGAGGAGTAATCATCAAGAGTTGATGGGCATGCCATTAAGAGTTAACAGGGGTTTTAGTGTCATTATGAGATAGTGAAAAGTGCTATTAAGAGTTAATAGTGAGCCTAGATGCAATAAACCAAAGTTCAGAAATAAGAGCCAAAACTGTTGATAGTTTCTATCGAAGTCATTGAACGTTTACACGATCGATTTGTCGTCTTGTGTAACAGAAAGCGAGCCACGTGGCAAGGGCAGATGAAAAGGAGGATGACGTGCATCCTTATGGTCTCCTTCTTATTCCCCAGCTCATTTTCCATGTCATTTGTCCGTTGTGGAGGATTTGGGTTGCTAGGGTTTATGGAGATGCCCTAGGGTTTCCAGATTTGGGTACATATAAGGTTTATGTTTTGTGTTGAATGAGCAGTGACGGTTGAGCTTTGTTTCTCACATCCATATACTTGTTTTCTTTCTCTCATTCTAGAGCACAAGAGCCCTCAATCATTGCTCCCAATGATTTCCTCTCCCTCTCTCATATTGCTAGAGTAGCAATCCATCCATAGAGAGTCTGTGCTTTGTCTTTGAGAGGTTGTTTTTCATTTTGACCCGAACCCATTTCGTTTCAGCCCATAATCTCCCACATTCTCTCTGTCTAGCACAAGGAGAGATTGGTGGGATTCGATCATTCATTGGAGCATGGACTTGATAGGCCCTCCGTAGTTTCAGGGGAAGGTTCAGTCTAGCTGGAAGGAGTTTCAAGAGCAGTTTTTGGAGCAAGAGTTACTGCCTCGAGTGGATTTCAACCCTATATCGGCCTTTAATAGTTGAGAGGTAAAATAACTAAATCCCTATGGCATGGTTTGGTTTTGTATAGCATATGAACATGAGAAACGGGTCTTGCAAGTTGTTTTTCGATATTGTTTTCGCTGCTATCTTTGATTTTTTCAAAAAATATTTTTGAAAATGGCTTAAACCCTTACATTGGTACACTTCGCAATGGTGTTCCTCATCAGTATAAGTAAAGACATCATGTCCCACACAAAACCCATCCTTAAGACCTCTTGTAATTAACATACACAAGGCCAAATGTAGTCATATAATCATAGTTGAAATGCATGGGATACATTCAAGAAGAGGGAGACATGATTCAAGAGGGAGAAAAGAGGTTTACAAGCTTATAGGAGGCATTTGGGCCAAAACAGGGGAAATTGATCGATAGATGCATTGGCATCTATCGACATATTGCTCTCTGGAAGGAAATTTGTTGACAAATTGTTCCTGATCTGTCGACCTACAGAACCCAAAAACACCCCAATCCTTTGCTTCTCACACCCAAAGCTATGGCAAAGTGGCACCAAACCTTGCCAAATCTTCATCCTAACAAAAAAAAAAAAACATCATTCCTTAGCTTCTTTCTTTATCATTCCTTAGCCTTTCTTTACCTTCAACACCACTTATAGGTTGCCATACATAGAGATGTACATCTCTTTTTAGCCACAAAATAGAGGAAATAGATAATTCTAAGCTAAAAAGAGCTAGAAGGTGAGTTTCCTACCTTGAAATCCCTTCCTTAAGACCCCTACTAGCCACTAGAAGAAGAGAGATGAAGAGGAGAAGAGTCCTAGCAGTTGGAAAAGCTTCTCCCGAACCTCACCACCTTAAAATTGCTCCCTCTTCAAACATTGGCTCTATTTATACTTAACATTTTGGTTTAATTTTAATTCCTTATTTCTCAGCCCACTTTAGCTAACTTAATCACCTTATTTGCATTTCATATCATTTGCCTTGTATTTCAGCCACCTCCCTATTTTGACTTGTTTCCTTCACCATTTGACTTTGAATTTTCTACCTTCTTGCTTGCTCTTTCAAATTGTCAAACATTTTCCTTTTGACTTCTTTAATCCCTCCTTAGTCTTTTATTCCACCTTGCACATACAAAATAATTCTCCAAGTTTTTTTTCACATGATAAGAAATTCCTTAGAATAATACCATCCAAGTAGCCATAACACACTAATGGGGTGTTACATTTACTGACCTTAATGATTCCACATTCTCCAATGTAACTCCCCCTTGATGACTCCACCTTCATCTAAATCCATCCGTCCAAAATTGCACGCATCTTAACCTGGCATAGCAAAAATCTAATATTTTGATCCAATAGAGGAATATTGTACTTCAAAGTAGCCATCAAATAACCCTAAATAATATCAAATAATTGATAAATAAGAAACCCAATTGAAAATACATCAAAAATATCGAATCTAGGCCAAATTTGGATAAAACAATAGATTTGAATTTGTTAATCTGGCTTACCAAATTTGAAGCGAGTTAGATCCTAGCAGGTCGAGTCAAATTTGAGTCTGGCCAAATTTGGGTCTTAGATGGTAAGCTTGGATGCTTCGATAATGGTTGACTGAGGGCAGGATCTTCAAGTGACCGATGATGATTGTGTATGTGATGGTGATGCTCTGATGAAGAAGTAGGAAGGAAAAAAATAGATGGCCACAAGAGACTAATAAGGGAGTGGAACATCGATTGATGATGGCCCAGTAAGGCAGTCCAAGGTCAAATAGAAGAGGCTAAAAAGCAAGCAGGAGATCGACCGTATAGGCAAAAGAAAAATTGGAAATCAGCGATGACAATGCTAATAGATGGTTACGAAATCACGACCAATGGCGAAGGATGAAGATCAGACGATTGGCGACAATGAAGGTAGTAGTAGCATTGACAATTAGTGATGCAAGATCGACGGATAACAACCAATGGCGCGAGGGAGTTTGACAAAGAAGTCACGGAAGACCAACGAAGCAGTAGTCATACAAAGCAAAGGTGGCCAAGAGGATGACATCGACAGTGTGAAATGGTTGGTGCTAGAAGCAGTGGCGGTGGCTATAGCTGGGCAACTTGTGTTCTGGTTGAAAGATAATGGAGATGTGCAGATCAAATGACTAAGATCTGCCAAACGTTGATGGTTTGATCTAACGGCTCTGATACCAGTTTGTTATGAAATTTGGATAGAATGAAAACCACAATCAAACCATCAATCACACACATGAACATAGAATTTTACGTGAAAAACCCAAATCAGGAAAAACCACGAGCAGAAAGAATAAAATATCACTAAGCAAATAATTGCTACAACAAAATTGATATTGCCACACCAAAATATCACTAAGATGATATTGCTGGAACTAATTTCAGAGCATTGGGCACATATTTATATGCCTAAAATCATCTATAGATGTATATATGAAATTATATCTTGATCAAAAAATGATTCATGAGGATATTCCTCCAAATGAGATAAATCTCAATCAAAATCGAATTTGACAACATGTTAATCGCAGTCAAATTCAAAGTCATAATCACGGTCAAATTAGGAGTCCCAATCTCAGTCAAATTTGAATTTTGGGTCACAATTATAACACCATGTATGGATTATACCTAGTCTATAACTCTTGGGAGAAAGTTGTCTTGGGGACTCGCTCCCCAAGTTGATATTTAATTCTAAACTAGATAAAGATAAGAAGTTGCGCCTTCAGTAGTAGGCGCTAGTGGATAAAATGCTAGCTTGAGGATTTGCATAGAAAAGGAGAAGAATACGTAATGGATAATAGAGACAATGCTAAATTCAAGTGTTATGCATGTTTAACAGAATCATCCAAGCAATGGGTGAGCTCGAGCAAGCTAGAAACAGGCTTTAGTACTTATAAGCGAAGGTAGAGAATGTTCAGATAGAGTTGGTGGATGTAAAAGTTGTTAAGGAGTATGGAGTCTCATAGGATTATTTTGAGCGACAGCAAGAATACGTTATGGGTTATCTCAACTGTGGGTTCAACTTGGTTTGTAGCTTTTTTTGGGAGAAAGCATTTCTAGGGATTGCTCCCTAAGTAGATATTTTGTGATGAGGTTTTAATCATAAGTTGGCAAGGAGAAGGATCTTGATAGATTTGAAATGCTATGACACACACCCAAGAGGGGGGTGAATTGGATAATTTAAAAACTTAATAGAACTTGAAAAGATTTTTGATCCAATTGAAGTTTTAGTAATTTAAAACATAAAACATATAAAATGACAAATATAAAGCATAAAAGAATGTAAAGCAAGAAGGATAAATATGTGAACCAAGTGAGGAATAAAGAAATATTTGGAAAGATAAATAGATCAAAGAACACAAGCACAAGAGAACACAAAGATTTATAATGGTTTGACTTAACCAAACCTAGTCCACTACCTTATTTCCTTACTAAGGATTTTAAACCAATTCACTAAAGCCTCCTTCTTGAACCCAAGTACGCCCTCTAGCAACAAGTTAGGAAAATACAACCTCCTACTTACACAAGTAAGCTCTCTAGCTACATAAGCTAGGAAATATAAGCAATGATTAATAGAGAGAAAAATCTAAGAGATGAATCTCTTAGTTACAAAGATCTCTCAAATGAAAACAAAAGGCTTGAATAATAAAATACAAATTAAGATCAAAGCCTTTGAGAGAAAAGATTAAAACACAAATACAATTGAGATGATGTAAATAATTTGTAAGCTCACTTCACTTCATTTCCCATCCATTAGCTTCTTCTAGATCATCCATAACTTGTATTTATAAGTATCCAAAAAGATTCATGAGAAATATAGCCGTTTATAGCCGTTGAAGTATGAAAACTAGCCGTTATTTGCTTTCTGCCAAAAAATAGTTGACCGATGCAAAGCATATGTCGACGGATTAAAGCACTAATTCAAAAATCAGACGACATATGAAAATGATTAGTTGACAGATCAGTTATATATAGAAGTGATTAACACATGCATAAGTATTGTCAGGCGATAGATAAAATAATTAATCCCCTGATACAAGCTATAACAATATTCAAAAGATGCATGCAATCTATTAGGTGACAAATGAAATGCAATAGACGACAGATTGAGGAAAAACGATTTTAACTATGAAAACGTGCACACTGTCAGGCGACAAATTGAAATGGATAGACAACTGATTAGTTAAGAAACACACATCATGCATGTTAAACGTCTGATTAAGGAGGATTAGTCGACCGATAGAAATCACATCAACCCATCAGACCACAGATTAAAAAATTCAATCGACTAACACCTTTATAATCTTTAAAAACTCTTTTTTCCTTAAACCTTAAACTCATTTAAAAACATTTTGAACTTTTAATATAAATACAAAAACATGAGATACTTGCCATTTTCCTTGAGATATGATTTCCAATATCACTTTATTTAATCTCTCATTGATCCTTATTTGAAATTAAAAAATGTACGCTTGAAAGATATACACTTCAAATATCATCAAGAAATTTATCACAAGCTTTTTAACATTGAATTGTTGAATATAATTTTCATTTAACATTTTCAATCAATTAAAAATATAATATACAAAAATGCCATAAAGAAATTTATCACAAGATATTTTGACATTGGATTTAATTTTCTTTCAACAATCTTGATCAAATAGAAATAGAAATTCAAATATCACAAAGAAATTTATAACAAGATTTTTGACATTCAATTATATGATGGAATTAATTTTTATTTTGGTTCTTAATAAAAAATATAAAAATAATTTAGAGCATCAAGTCAATAAACATCAATAAAATAATTTCATTATCAAAATACAATTGATTTTCATCATCAAAACTATATGAAAAGAAAAAAACATCAATCTATCAAGAACATACATGGTCTTTTGCCTTTGAAAATGTTTTGCTTCATTTATCCAATGATTCAAAACCAATTTATAAAAATCATTTGGGAGATTTATCATAATACTTATTTGTGAAAATCTCCATCTATACAAAATTATAGATCAATTGGTTTTCATTTTAACAAAGCACTTAAAATTGATTTATGTTTGAAAACATGAAAATCATATATTTGACTTAAGATATAAATCATTTATTTTTCATCACCAAAACCAACACAAGTGTAAAATATCATATCTATCCTACCTAGCGAGCTCTAGGGCCTTGGATATGTTAGAGCCAGACATAACATCAGGATTGGAGTGTTGGATGCATATTAGACTTAGGCATCCACGAATGTTGACGGTATTCCATAGGTTTGAGGAAAAGAGCCAAGCTGGGGGCAACCCCGAATTTCAATAGCAATTGTCAGGCAGTTTAAGGTGCCTTTTCGACCACTCATGGTCTAGACTTGTAGGCTTAGTGTTTTGGATTTTCAAGTTGCATTCTTAATTCCTCGTTTTCATGTGGTGAACTTGTGTTGAAGACATTTGTGCGTGTATGAATGAAATGAGGCTCTTTTATGAAATTGGCAAGTTGTGCATGTTGCTTAAGGTTTGTGCTTGCATGTACACATGCATGTCTATGCATTTGACATATATTAGGATGTGAGTAGCATGATAGGAAAGTAAGCGGCAAGGTAGTTGTTGAGTTTGTTCTTGAGTGTTTTGATGATGAATGTTTTATAAAAACTTTAATATAAGGAATTTTCTATATTAAGGATGCTTTGAGAATAAACTTAAGGAATCTTGTTGAGTTTTGATAAGTTTATCAATATGGTTTATTAATGTGTTTTAAGATATATGTTGAGGTTTCCTTCAGAATGTATAAGGTTAAAGAACCTTGATGGGCTTATCTCTTAATATGATTTATCTATTAATGTTCTCATATGATGAGTTTAGCCATAGGATATGTCTTTTTAATATGCTTCTTTTGGGAGTCATCCTAGAGATAATGTATGAGTGTTTTGTAGAGCTCATGATATGCTAAGTGTTTTATGTAGCAACATTACTCAAAGTTTAAGAGTAATATGTTCTAGGTTTTATATCTAATGATTAATTAAGTAAATGATCGTATACTCATGTGATGGTACTTGAGTTTTGATTTGAAAGATTTATGTTGTCTTTTCCTTCATGTTAAGGTTGTGCTAATAACCTTACTATGTTTTTGTTTGTGATTAATCTTGCTCTTGCTTATGTGCTTATTATGTCAATAGGTTGTTCTAGGATATCAAGGGATATCCTAAGTATCCTAATGAATTAGTGTCATGGATAAATATCATATATCCTCATGACACTTAGAGTAACCTTAAGGTTGGGAAATATCTTAAGTGCTCAAAATATGTGAAAGCATTTTCTCTAATCTAAGAGCAATGTGTTTTGTTTAATTTCAATCATCTTTTCTCTTGAGTAAATGTATGTATGCCTAGACAAGTGATTCTAAGTTCTAATTCATAAAGCCTAAGTTATATATTTGATATTTAATATCATATTCTTAAGGCTCTCAATGTTTTGAAATTTAGTGGAAGAACATTTAAGACTTTATTAGTTAAATGTTGTTGTTTTGATTCAAGTATTTCTAGGATTGTTGATTTCAAGGAGCATTTGGTTAAGCTACTGAAAATCTATGTTCTCAAGCTTATAGTCAAGTAATGGTTAATCGCTCAAATAAGAATAAAGATGCAATTAAGTGGTATGATTTTAAAACATCTAGATATAGTCAGTATATTTCTTGAAAGAATCTAAATGATGTATGTGTTCCAAGCAATACTTCCTAGTATTGCTCATGTTTAGGTTCAATGCATTTGAGTAATAGAATTTTGAAGGTTCTATCTTTCAAGAATTACTCAAGATATGCATTAGTGGTATATGTAAATTTAGCTTATAGAATAAGAAATCTTGTATACTTTGTTCATCTTATATGTTGTGTGCTCAATATATTTGAATTGTTATATTTGTTTTATTTCAGTCAAGTAAATATAACTACTTGACTTATGAATGTTTCATGTTAGTATCTTTCATAAAGTTTTTATGATGCATCTTTATGTCGTGTATTAATTTATGAGCCTAGTAGAATGATTCTTATTTGAATCTAGAAAAATAAAGTTTTTAGTTGAGTAACATATATTATTCTCACTTGTTATCAAAGCCATGTGCTTTAAGAATGTCTCATTTATTTTCTAAGACTTTCTATATAACCAAGTGAATGTGATTGGAAAGGTAGTCTTAACCAACTTTCACAAACAACACTTGCCTTTCATATTCTTGAGCTTAATGTTTATGTTATTTAGTTAGATGTTATTTTGATGATGATATTCAAAACAATATATGTTACTTGAATAATAGTCAAGTAAGGCATAAGAATAAATCGAGTGTTTTTTGTAAGTTTCTTCTATATCAAAAGCAATCAAGTAATCAAATTTATAGTCAAGTGTTATGCCTTTTTTAGTCAACTAAGAGATAAGCATAATTGAGTAAAATCTTGTATTAGTCTAGATAAGCATAATTGAGCTTAATGTTTATGTTATTTAGTTAGATGTTGTTTTGATGATGATATTCAAAACAATATATGTTGTTTGAATGATAGTCGAGTAAGGCATAAAAATAAATCGAGTATTTATTATAAGTTTCGATTATATCTAAAGTAATCGAGTAATCAAAGTTATAGTTGAGTGTTATGCCTTTTTTAGTCGATTAAGAGATAAGCATAATCGAGTAAAATCTTGTATTAGTCGAGTATTTCTATTCAATAGTCGAGTGGTTTTGCTTAAACATAGATTATGAGTTTTTGTTCTCTTTTAATTGAGTATTTTTCATGAGCAATCGAGTATAAGTTAATGTATAATCGACTATTTTAGAGTGATAGTCAAGTATTTAATTCATGTCTTTGCATAATTGAGTAACTGATGAGTATAATTGCGTACCTTATGAGTATAATCAAGTAGATGTTGAACATAATCAAGTGCAGTCAAAGCTTACTCGAGTAGAGACTAAAGTTAATCGAGTAAAGGCTAAATTTACTCGAGTAAATGTGTATTGAACCGAATTTTTATAGCTGTTAAACTAGCCATTACAAGTGCTTTTAATGCACAGTTTTGATCGTTAAGGCTTTGAAATGACTCTAAATTTCCTCTCAATTATTTATCTTAATTTTTGAATATTTTAATGATTAATTGGAGGGAGCGAAAACTATTTCTTGCAAATATCTCTCTCTTAACAGCAAGTATAAAAGGAGAAGAAGATGAAGAACAAGGTTGTTGTTCTTGAATACTTACTACTGCTTTGAGCTAGAGAAATTTTTCAAGCTTTTATCTTCATTTAGAAAAAGAGATAAAGTGTACTTATATTCTTTACATTCTTTCTTTCTTTTCTTTGTGAGAAGCTAATCTTTTGTTTGTTCTAAATCTTGTAAGCGTTTCTCAAAGTGTTTCAATTTGTAATCTTTACCTATCTACTTGTGGTTCCATTTGATCCTTAAAAGGAAAAAGATTACGCCTCATCCTTTGAAAAAGCTGTGGTTATGGCTCATCCTTTGAAAGACAGTGGTTTCGGTTAAGTTTTTTAAAAATAGTTGTAAATTAAGTTTGTAATTGGTTACTGTTGAACTAGTGAAAAATAGAGGTTGCAACTGCATTAGTTAAAAGCTGAGGTTATAGCTGAGCCTGCAAAAGTTATAGTATATTGTTAAGAAATTTTGTGAGGAGTCAACATAGTGGACTAGGCTAGTTGAGTTGAACCAGTATAAAATATTTGTGTGCTGTATTATTTGTTTCTTCCTTTTATTTCAGCAAATTAAATTTTTATTTCTAACATTCAAGGTTTGCGGTTACAACAATATAATTTGATCTTCCAAAACTCTCTATTATTCAAGTTATATTTGCATTATTGTTTCTTAAATCACCTAGAACTTAATATTTCTATAAAATCTCTTATATCCATCTTTTAAAGATTCCAAAAAGGCCAAATAGTTTTCTTTGCACAAAAGTCTTTAAAAAAATTTTGAAAACCCAATTCACTCTTTAAGTGTCTATTATTTCCTTCAAGACTAAGCAAGGTAGCGATACCTAGTTGCTTGTGGTTGCTTGTATGTTATGCATGCTTTCTTGCGGCTTGTCAACCATTAAGGTTAGAGTAAAATGCAAAGGCAATATCGCATATGGTGTCTTATCTCAAATTATTGCATGGATGTTTGCGCATATGACACAATTGCTAAGGGTGGGATCTTAATCACTTTCTGGAGGTGGTGGGTGATAACCCTTTTTTAGTTTTATGCTCTGAACTTAAATGGATGCGTGAATATGAGTGATTGTATACTGATGAAATCTACTAACCTAAGTACTTATGTTTTCATACGTATGCTAGTGAGAGATGATTGGACTTGCTATGGAAATCATTATTTTGAAAATATTTTATCTATAAAAGTGGTTGAACTCGTATTATTAGCTATCAAGAAGTGTCATAGAAAAATAAAATTTTTAAGCTAAAAGGGTAACAATTTTGTTAATAGAATTGCTTTTAGGGTTTATTCAGTTGATTTGAAATACTTTTCACACCAACAAGTTCCTATATTTTAAAGCATCTTTCACAAAATTGGTGCATCCATGCGTCTAAATTAATAATTTTTTAAGACACTTTTTCAGCTTATATATCAATAAATTGTGCATTAAAAACAACTTTTGAGAATGTCAAATTTACCTTTCTTACATATTTTCTCCATGAATGTGTGATAATTATGCAAAATCCTACAACATAATTTTTCGTTCTTTCACTACTACTTGTAGCTATGTCTTACTCCAATCTGAATGTAGAGTTCTAATTTGAATGACTTCACGTGTAGTGGAAAAAGAAATAACAAATTTAATACCCATTTACAATTGACAACACCGTCTAGATATTGATTATTTTGCTTCCTTGTTCACTAAATGATAGAACTTGCAAACTAGAGGAGCATTTCCGCTTCATTAATTTCTACTTGAACTTGATCTTCTGAGTTTTGCTAATATTGCATTGACTTGACAATAATGGTTAATCTAGAAAGTTTCACAGGAACAAATTTGGTTGTTGTGTCAAGTTTCCCTCTAGTTCTTTTATATCCTCCTTACTCGTTATATTCCTATATTCACTAGCTAATTGCTAATTAATAATCTATATGTTTATTCCTACTTTGTTCCTCTTTCCATTGTACTTCCTTAGCCCAAAAAAAAAATGAAAAGAAATTAAATAAATTACTTCCAATGATGTATTTCATTATATCATTAATTTTTTCTTTTTTTATATGCCTTTGATTTATAATTTTATATAAATTTTTCATTTAATCTGCGATAAATTGATTTGTTTCTTTGTTGATTTATAACAAATTTAATTAGAAATTTTTTGGTTTTTTACTTTTTTCTAAATAAGTCATTCCTAATAGTTATTATAGAAAAATATATATAAATAACGCGAACAATTATTAATTGTCGACGTTTATTCAATATTCCTATCGGTTTTAAATCACTAGAAAATTGTTATCCTATTGTGACAATTACAATAACCAATAAAACAAACACTCGATATTGGCGCTTGAATATCGTGCCCATTTCTAACTTTATTAATAGTTTTCATCTTAGTTTTTTTTTTGGTGGGAAGAAACTGCCAGGAAGTTTTCCCACACTTTTGTTGAATTGATTTTGATGATGTGTAATTTTAATAAGTGCTACTTAAATGATATCAAAATAAGTGTTTTAAAATTAAAGGTTTTGAATATATTAAAATAAGTGTTTTGAATTTAAATGTTTTGAACTTCAAGATTTTGATCTTAAACAATTCTTGAAAATGATTTTAAACGCATCTTTTAAATCAATGAAATCTTGTGGATTCTAAAATATGATTAAAGTTTTAAAAGGCAAAGAAATTAGCTTTAAAGTAAAAGAAAAAACAATTAAACATTGAATCTAGCGGCAAAACTGTCAACTTCCTTTTAAATACTGTCAACTACATAAGATAAGCTATCGATTATAACAATTTTGGGTTTAAGAGGCATTTAAAAATGCCCTAATATGTAGTTTATTGGGGCATTTTAGCTATTAGGGCATTAACAAAAGTGTCGCATGTAATCATGCCCCAAAAGCTTATTGAGGCATTTATAAATGTTGTGTAAATCCATCAAGATATCTCCTAGCATCTTTACATGTAACGACATTTAAAAATGCCTCGAAAATAACTGTAAATTTATGCATGTAATGACATTTAAAAATGCCTCAAAAATAATTTTAAATTTATGCATGTAATGGCATTCAAAAATGCCTCGAAAACAATTGTAAATTTAAACATGTAATGGCGTTTAAAAATGCCTCAAAAACAATTGTAAATTTAAACATGTAATGGCATTCAAAAATGCCTCGAAAACAATTGTAAATTTAAGCATGTAATGGCATTCAAAAATGCCTCGAAAACAACTATCAATTTAAGCATGTAATGGCATTCAAAAATGCCTCGAAAACAACTGTAAATTTAAGTACCTGATGACATTTAAAAATGCCTCTAAAACAATTATAAATTTAAGCACTTTTTTTTTAAAAAAGAGGTTGATGTGGTGAACAAATTTTTGAATTCTGAAACCTGATATCAACCAATATAGTCACAAGTCTCTTCATCTAATTTAGTAATCCAAACCACATAATAAAACCACTTCACATATACATATACAAAGTCAACACCTCCATGGTCTATGATTGATTTGTCAAAAAAAAGAATTACTCCAAAAATCCATAAATCTAACAATTATCATCATTTGTCATCCATTATAACAAAAAAAAAAAATAACAACAACTAATCTCCATGATCTGTTGAACTTTAATCACTTTTATCACGTTCAACCTACACAAAAAAAGTAAAAATATCTTAGTAAAATAGAAACAAAGTTTTTCTAAAGAAAGATGAAATCAACAATATAAAAGTATAATTGTACCAAGAATAATGGCCATGCAACATGTGCTCCAAGGGCATCTCCAATGGTTTCAAACATTCCATATCTTCTTATCAATTCTTCATCCCACTCCACTGCCACTTGAATATGTACCTCACACCAATTAGGTCCTAGTCGTGATCCACCAACCTCTGTGGATGGATCAATACTCTGGACAATTCCCTTTGCTACAATTTGGGTTGGGTCATTTATACTTTTCAAACAAATTCTATTTTGAACCTATCAACAAAATAACAATGGATAATACAAGTTCAATATCCAGCAACATCCTCAATAAAAAAGTAACATATATAAAACAAAAATTTAAGCAGCATCACACTACTTGTAAAACTCATCATAAATAGAATAATGGAAAACAAAAGGAGAGAAAAAGAGAGATGAAACTAAATAGAAAGAAAAGACCATCGAATAGGTCAAAACCTAAAGTTACAATGTCTCAAACAACAATTTTAAGTCGTAGTCCTCGAATGTGCATAACTACTACAATGAAGAAGACAGTAAGAAAATTACCCGAATTGGTTGGCGAGTTGAAGTTGGTGAAGAAAAACCCATATTGCTATGAGGAGATAACACAAGATTAGAAGGGTTCAAAGATGGCGTAGGATGACTATTACTAGGTGTTTCCCTGTTTTCCATGCACATAGCTCTTAATTCTTGTAGCTGCTCATTCATATTCATGTATTGTTCCTTCATCATCTCCAATTCATTCTTATAACTCATAGCAAGCCTATGAGACGTTGCGCGACTAGGTGTTGGACCATAAAGATCTGAAGGACAAACACCTAAGCCATACATACGTACATGCCCAGCTTTCTCTTTTCCCATAACTTGAGAGTAAATATCATTTTCATTTTGGTCATTTCGTGGACCTTCTGGAGCATTAATGGTTAACTCACGCATTGCTTCCTACAAAAAAAAAATTATATTCAAAGAATAAATATAAACAAATGGACAAATAAATTATTATTATTTTTATTTAACTATTACCATTGCTTGCCTAGCTGCCTCATTTCTCGGAGTTTCATCTTTTGAGTAACACTCAATGAACAAGGTAGAACGTGATGGGTAATAGCCAAGTTCCTTTTTCTACATACAATGTTAATATTTATATATTATACAATAGTTAAACAAAGATATAAAATTGAATACTTCTAATCATGACAAATATAATTAATAAAAAACAAAAATAATATTTATTTCATTAAAATTCAATTATACATAGCATTTTGAAAGAAAGTAGAAGTTACCTTTTTCTCTACCACTCTAGCGAAACTCATCTTACCCTTTCGGTGTACCATTTTTTGATGTCCTCGACTCACTTTATTCCTATCACTAACTCTCTAGAATACATGGCAAAGTTTGTAAGAGTAATTAATTGAAAAATACCACAAGTTAAAGTATAACTTTACACACACCTTTGATGCATCAGAATTCCAAAAAGTTACCAACTCCTTCCATTGGTCTTCATGAACTCTTTCAGGAACATTTTTCATTTGTTCAACAAGAGATACATTTGGATCATAATAGTTTGTTTTCACGAAAGATTTCCAATTTCTCCACTTTTTGGCGATGGATTTCAATATCCTATCCTCTTGACCAAGAGGAAGTTGAAACTTTTCCTAAAAAAAACAAATCAATTTGATCGAAGAATAAGTAAGAACAATGATATTATTCAATATTGTTATAATATAAAGAACAAAGTACACTAGTACCTGAACTTGGGTCAACATCTCTTTTTTATAAGTTTGAGGTACTTTGATCCAATTCTTATAATGTAATGGTGCGTATCTTCCATTGCGTGCTATAGCCCCCAAGAAGTGAGCTAATTCACTTGATGACTTTTCATCAATAGGTTGCCCTAGGTCATTAAATTCAACTTGAATAACCTCTTGCTTATCTCGAGCCCAAATTTTTCGCATAAATGTTGGCCCTCGTACATTCTTCTTGATACCATTGTCTATTCCAAAACATTATAGAAGTATAAAGTGAAATGAGCAAAGTTGAATTAGAAAAGTTGATAGATTACCTGAGACTGTATTGGTTTGAGTGTTGCTTAAATCTCTTCTTGATTGGTTTGAGTCCAACCCATCAGACATACGTCCAATTCTAGTCCTTGGTGCCATCAAGTTGAATTTGTGTGAATGTAGCAATACTCACTGTTATATAACAATGATTCTATGTACCAAACTAATGGAACAACACATAAGTAGTATTTAGATAATTGAAATAGCTAATTAAGACAACACAATCTTGATATATAGTTTTCTACAACGAAAAATGAATTAATTGCGCATAAAACCCAAAGGAGAAAGCATTAAAAACTACAAAGTCAATTTAGAAAAGCATAGAATTGAAAGTTGTACAAAGTTATAACATAAAAAAATAATAATGAACCATATCAACCATAAGCATCATATTCCTCATGCTCCCTAGCCCATGTAATATCAACATTGATGTCACCATCTTGAATTTGAGGATTGCATGCATGGCTTTGCAGCTGAGTCTCTATATCATCCTCACATGAATTGACTTTTTGATCAAATTGGTCTCTAGGTGTGGTTCTTATTACAACATGCCAATCTTTTTCTGTAGGGTCTTCCACATAAAAAACTTGTTGTGCTTGAGAAGCTAAAATAAATGGCTCATCTGTGGGCATGAGTCTAGTGAAATTGACTAAGGTGAAACCATCATCATCTTCTTTCTTTCCACTTCTTTGAGAAACCCAATCACAATTGAATAGCGTCACTTTTTTACCACTGAGATAATCTAACTCTAAAATATTATTTAGAACTCCATAATATGTGACATCTCCTAATATGGGGTTGTTATCCCTCACGCTAGCATAACTGTCTGTCTTGGCAGTCACAATAACCCCACTATTTTGAGTTTTTCTCTTTTCCTCAACTTCTTTCACACGAAATCTAAAACCATTAATAATAAAACCCTTGTACTTTCTTGCAACACAATTAGGACCTTGAGCAAGAGCTTGAAGCTCTTCAGATATATCCTCATTTCCAGCAGCAAACATTTCTCCAACCTAAGTAAATGAAGAATAAGATTATGAAAAATAAATAAATAAATAAATAAATAAAAGAGAAACCAAGGTTACTAAATAAAAACTTACTGTGTCACTAAACCATGAAGTAAATTCCTCGGTGTGTTTAATAGCCCTTTGTCGCTTAGAAAGACGAGGATATTGATTGTTTATTACAGTCTCATGTTGTCTGTGCATATAGTAGAATATAAGGATACAAAAAGCTATTTATACTCTATTAAAATTAATAACAAATAATTATTGACTTACTGAATAAATTCTTGAACTGCGTCACAATTAAACAACACATATTTATGTGCCATTTCTAATGTTTCTCTATTTAAAACAACCATTTCTTCTTTTCCAAATGATCGTCCTTGCATTGCAAATATTGGTAACTCAACATTGCTAACATTTCCTTCATCAGAATTTCTACTTGGCCGATTGAATTTGGTTTCAATGTCATCAAAATATCTAGAACAGAAGGTTAAACATTCATTTGCTAAATAACCTTCAGCAATGGAACCCTCTGGATGAGATCTGTTTCTTACATATGACTTCAATGTGGACAAGTACCTATAAGATGCCCAATAATGAAAAAGTAATTATGTTTGCTTTTAAATGAATGATATCTAAATAAAATTTGACAAATTAGAAGTAATGAGTATTACTTACCTCTCAATAGGATACATCCAACGATAATGCACAGGCCCAGCAAGTTTAGCTTCTGTTGCTAAGTGAATCGGTAAATGCACCATAACATCAAAGAATGATGGAGGGAAAATCCTTTCTAGGTGACAAAGTATTAATGCAATTTGGTATTCCATTTGAACCAAATCAACAGAGTGGAGTGATTTCGAACAAAGATTTTTGAAGTACTGGCATAACTCAATCAAGGGCTTTCGAACATGCTGGGGTAAGACCTTTCGCAACGCTAATGGAAGTAATTGTTGCATCAAAATGTGATTGTCATGACTCTTAAGACCTAATATTTTGAATGGTTTAAGGTGTACACACCTTGAAATATTTGCAGCATACCCATCAGGAACTTTCACTTTCTTCAACACTTTGCCAAATATCTCTTTTTCTTTTTTATTCATTGAAAAACAAGCAGGCGGTAAAGAACCATCTTCTCTCGGGTGAAGTTCACTTCTAATATTCTTCGCTTGTAAATCAAGACGTGCATTCTTGTGATCTTTTGTCTTCCCATCTAGATTCAACAAGGTCCCAAGAATACTGTCACACACATTTTTCTCAATATGCATTACATCAAGATTGTGGCGCACTAAATTATCCTTCCAATAGGGCAACTCAAAGAAAATGCTTTTCTTTTTCCAATTATAAGGCAATTTTGGATTATCACTCACTTGTTTTCCAAATTTTATGTTGAATCCGTTCAATTCATCTAACATCATAGAGCCAGTTAAGCGTGGAGGTGCCTTTCTATGTTCTTCCTCACCATCAAAATTTTTCTTATCTTTACGAAAGGCATGATCAACATCCAAGAATCTTCGATGACCCATGTAACATGATTTTCCACTTTTTTGCAATCGTTCAGAACATGTATACTTATGGCATGAGGGGCAAGCAAGCTCTCCTTTTGTGCTCCATCCAGATAAGTTAGCATAGGCAGGAAAGTCACTAATAGTCCACATAATAGCTGCACGCATTTTAAAATTTTCCTTAGTAGATACATCATATGTGTTTACCCCATCCCATAATTCCTTTAACTCCTCTATCAAAGGTTGTAAGTATACATCAAGGTTATTTCCAGGTGGTGAAGGGCCAGGGATGAGCAACGATAACATGAAAAAAGGTTGTTTCATACACATCCAAGGAGGGAGGTTGTATGGCATTAGGATAACTGGCCAAGTACTATGAGTACTACTCATTGTCCTAAATGGGTTAAATCCATCACATGCTAATCCAAGTCTAACATTACGTGGATCTTTAGCAAACTCAGGATGCTTAAAGTCAAAAGTCTGCCAAGCTGGAGAATCTGCCGGGTGCCACATGTATCCATCTTTAATTCGGTCTTCCTTATGCCATTTCATAAAGGAGGTAATTTTTGAAGACATGAATAGCCTTTGCAATCTTGGTTTCAATGGGAAATAGAATAATACCTTAGCAGGGATTTTTGTCTCACTTGTATCTGTGCTCGTTTCTCCATCATTTTGCAACCTATTTGTAGGTATTTTGTATCTAGGAGTGTGACATTGAACACATTCTGTGGCTGTCTCATATTCCTTATGATAAAGTATGCAATCATTTGGACATGCGTGAATTTTTCTACACTCAAGGCCAAGTCCCTTAAACACTTTCTTTGTCTCGTAGTAAGATTTTGGTAATTTGGCCCCCTCAGGAAATGCATCCTTTAACAACTCCAATAACATTGAAAACGACTTGTTCGACTAATTCCAAGACATTTAATGTGAAATAGGCGAACAAGAAATGATAACAATGAAAACTTACTCCCGGGGAAGAGTTCTTGTTTAGATTCATGAAGCAACTTATAAAATGTCTCAGTCGTTTCATTAGGTTCTTCTACAATATTCATTGGGTCATCTTCATTTACATGTTCATTTGGGATGCCAAATTCATCATATAATAGCTCATGCATCTCATCATTCAAAAATAGGTCATTAGGAGCATGTGTTTCAAATCCCACAAATGATGAACCTTCTCCATGGGCTTGCCATTTTGTATATCCTTTAATAAACCCAAAGCAGATCAAATGATCTTTTGCCTCTTCCCTAGTTGCCCACAGTCCATTCCCACACTTCTTACATGGGCATGTTATTTTTCCATTGATACTTGCTTTAGCAAATGCCAAACTTAAGAATTCTTCCACTCCATCAATGTACCTTCTACTAACTCTATGTTCATTCATCCAATTTCTATCCGTCATTTTCCCTTTCAAATAAAAGGATTTCCAAACAAAGATATCTACAAAAAAGATCAAGAAATTAAATAGGTTCAATACCAATGCTTCAGGAAACATAAAAAAATAGCAAAAATGAAGGCTAGAAAGCATTTAGATCATAAACTAAAGCCCCCCCCCCCCACACACACAAAATACATATATATATATATATATATCAACAACAATTTTGCAAGTAAAAAAAAAGGCTGCTATCAGCTATCAGCCTTTTCTCTCTCTCTATATATATATATATCAACAACAATTTTGCAAGTAAAAAAAAGGTTGCTATCAGCTAGCAGCCTTCTCTCTCTATATATAAATATATATATGTATATGTATATATATATTAGCTGGAGAGAGCATTGGAAGATGGCAGTGTGTCTCTCTCTTCTAAATATAGCTTTTTCTTTGTCATTTTCCTGTCAAATTATTTTTCATCCAAATTACATCAACCAATACATGATATTTTCACATACTCTTTCTATCTCCAAGTTATATATCTAATATATATTTTCAGTTTGCTGTTTTACTTCCAGTCACATTTTTCTTTCTTAGAATTATTTTTGGGTCTAGCATGAATTGACTGAATTTTATATTATTTTATAAAAAAACAGATTATTAAGTATATATTGCTTTGATATCCCCCTCCCACCGCCCCACGACAAGGAATGGGTTTCTAAAATAATTGAAAGTGGGAGCCACAATATTTGACTACCAATGCTTCAGGAAACGTTAAAAAAGATATAGAAATAAAGGTTAAAAAAACATTTAGATCATAAATTGAAGACCTTCTCACACACACACACACACACAAAATACATATATAAAACATATATAGCTTCAAAACAGAAACTAACTGTGAGGTGGCAGAAACGATTCAACAAAGGCGACAAGGAGGCTGTGAACTACCTGGAGCAGGCAGCGACCGTGTTGAGGCAACAGGAGGCTGCGACGGTGGTGTTCAGGGAGCAAGGACGTGGCGGAGATGGCGTTCAGGCAGCAAGGACAAGGACGCTGGCGTTGAGACAGTAAGAATGCAGCGATGGCGGACGTTGAGGCAATAAGAATGCGACGACGATGACTTTGAGGGAGTAAGCATGCGACGACGGCAACGTTGAGGGAGTCGATGAAAGCTGCAATATGCTTAAGGAAGATGGGCAATAGGGATTTAGGGATTTGGCAAGGGGAAAGGGAAGAGGCAGTGGAATCTCCCGCCACTATTTTTTTATGTTTTGTATATATTTTTTGGTTTTTTATTTAGTTGTTATATATATATATTTTGTTTTTTTATTTAGTTGTTAAATAAAATAAAATAAATTATAAAAATAATATTAATAATTATTTGATTAATAAAAATAAAATAATTTCAGATTATGATAACTATTAAAATAGTTTAAATTATCACAATTATTAAATAATTTAAATAATAATTTATGATAATAATTTAAAATATGATAATAAATAATTTAAATTATTGTATTAAATTAATATTTATTTAAAAATTTTGAATCCATATATATAGCCTTGTTTCACATAAGGGTGCGCAAATGATTGGTTTGGTTACCGAATCAATTGAAAAGTAATAATGAAAATAATTGAACTGTATGTAATAATCAAATCGAATTGATTGACAAATCCCAAATAATCAAACTAACCAAAATTGAATCATTAACCAAACAAAATTTGTAAAAACTAAACCGGACCAAGAATTGAACTTTCCCACATAATAACCAAACAAATTGAACTAAAGTTCGGCCTTACTTGTTGTCGGCCACCTAACGGGGGTGGCGATTCCAATGATCAAAACTGATCATTGGATTCCTCTAACCACAATGGTTCATATACTCAAAAATCAAAATGATCTAATGGTTAGACAAAGACGAAGGGCCGAGTTAATCGGAGACGAAGAAAAAAGGGCCAGGTCTTTTGTTTAGGCCATTTACTTGGCTAGTCGACCCTTCATTTCCAACTCTTTGGCCTCTTAGAGTCTCCATATTTGTCTTTGTCTTCAAGGAATGGTGGTGGTGATAGGGGGTAGAGGTGGTGGTGATAGGGGGTAGAGGTAGTGGTGGTGGTGGGTAACCAGGTTAAACGACAAAAAATAAGAAGATAGAAGTAAGGGTGAGTAGAAACGAAAAAAATAAAATTAAAGAAAGGACGGGTAGCGGTTCGATTGGCTCTATTAACCGACCAATGAAGACCGAATCAATAAAAATTAACCCAAAATTTTTGCCAAAAATAATTAAACCACTAATCGACACCTAAATAACTAAACCAAACCTGCTAGTCAGTCGGTTCAGTCTAACTGAATCTCTACACACTACTAGTTCCACACTTCAAAATTTGTCTTATTAGAATTATTTTATTAAATATCTTTACTAGAGCACTTCATAAAAGTGTCTCATTAGAATTATTTTATTAGGGCACTTTAAAAATTTTGTCCAATTAAATTTTTCTATTAGGGCATTTCATCAAAGTGTCTCATTAGAATTAATTTATTGAGGCACTACAAATATTCTGCCCTATTATATTTTTCTATTAGGGCACTTCATCAAAGTGTCTCATTACAATTATTTTATAGGGGCATTTTAAAAATTCTGCCCTATTAGATTTTTTTATTAGGACACTTTATTAAAGTGTCTTATTAGAATTATTTTATAGAAGCACTTTAAAAATTTTGCCCTATTAGATTTTTCTATTAGGGCACTTCATTAAAGTGTCTCATTAGAATTATTTTATAGAGGCACTTTAAAAATTTTGCCCTATTAGATTTTTCTATTAGGGCAGTTCATTAAAGTGTCTCATTAGAATTATTTTATAGAAGCACTTTAAAAATTTTGCCATATTAGATTTTTCTATTAGGGCACTTCATTAAAGTGTCTCATTAGAATTATTTTATAGAGGCACTTTAAAAATTTTGCCCTATTAGATTTTTTTTATTAAGGCATTTCATTAAAAGTGTCTTATTAGAGTTATTTTATTGGGACACTTCAAAAATTATGTCCTAATAGAGTTTTCTATTAGGGCACTTTATCGATGTGCCTCATTAGAATTATTTTATTAGGGCATTTTTTTAAATTGTGCCTCAAAATAGTATTTTATAGGGCATTTTTAAAAAAATGTCCTAAAAAAAGTGCCTCTATAAGTGTTTTTTGTTGTAGTTATTTCATAAAATAAAGTTAACCGGTTTTAATATTGTCAATAGTTTCTGTTAAGAAAATCATTAACAACTATTTTTCTATAGATTATCTTTTTGCCGCTTTGATCTCCAAGTTTTCTGCAAGGAAGGTTGAAGGCTATAAATACAACTCTTGGCCAGTAGAAAAATGATGAGAAGCAATAATGCATTGGAAATCATTTATGTAAGTTTCAAACATATTTCTCATCAATCTTAGAGTTTCATTTGTAAATATATCCTAGAGAGGATTGTTGTAAGAAAAACATTGTAAACCTTGTGATTTGAACTTCTATCATTATATTGAATAGAGTACTAAAAAGCTTAAGGTATGGCTCCTGGGTATTAAATTTACTAGTTCTTAAGAAGAGAAAAACTAGTTGGTTGAAGGTTCCGATTTGCTCAAAGCAAAAAATACTCATTTTCATGATCATTTATATCACTACGAGGAGACCTTTTCAACATCATTTTACTCAAGGAAACTAGTAGGATGTGAAGTTGAAGAGGAAAATGAAATAATCAATAGGAGATTTCAATTATTTTTTGTCAGCCAACCAACTGAACGTCTCTGTAATTGTTGAAATGGGTGGAAACTAGTACAAATGTTTCTTACTAATTCTAGCAAAAACCAATGAAAAGAAGAATGATGAGATCAGTTAAACGTACTAATTAGGAAGAGATTTGAGAACACAAGGAGAGGTGATGGAGGGTACTAGCCTTAATAAGCCTCTAGGGAAGCTGTGAAAGGCCTATAGTTTGGAATTGTTGAGGATTGGCTTAAACCTCGACACTTCTCCAAACAAGAGCCTTAATCAACAAGCACAAAAGTTGATTGGATAAGTTTGTGTTTTCACACGCAATGCTTTCAAACATATATTAATGCCATCGTATAACTCCTACTCTAGAGGATATAGATTAAATCATTGTGCACTTGGTAATAGAACAAACTATATTTCTTTCAACTTGGAAATCAAAACCCTTAGCATTATGTATTGCAATTTGTTTTTAATTATGAATTCTTCAATTAGCTACACAAAAATTTCTTGTTCATGGAAAAAACTAAAAAGAAAACATAGATTGCTAGACAACAATCCTAAGAAAAAAACTTGTAACTTTTTGCAGACAGGATGATAGTTCGAAATCCTCCAATAGGGGCAAGGATGGTTATTAGAACGCCAACAACAATTGAAATCTGCAATGATCAAAACAAAAGAGAAAAGTCATTGAGTGATTGACAATTGATATTAGCATGCATGCATAAGATAGATATTGGCACATTTTACTTACCCATGATGCAGTCCAGTGAAAGGTCCATCTTTCTGGTTTCTTGAGGGCAAGCCACATAAAACATGGAATCTACATAGAAACAAATTCCTTGTGCTACTTAATTTGACACACATAATTTATCTAATGGAATAATTAAATTCAAATGCTAAAAAGAATAAAGTAATAGTCAAGAATGAGCAATCAAAAAACTCACAAAATATGAAGTGGACGAGAATGCTAGCCCTCCGAAAAACCCTAGTAATCCGCCGAAAAATGGAAGAGAAATTCCAATAAATGCTGTCAAAGCTGTCAAATACAGTTTGATTCATGAGTTCATGAAAACAATGGTTCCAAAGGTTGTAATGTAAGATCTATGAACCTCTTACTAGTTTTTCATTTCTGCATATTTATTTTCTTGGTTTATCATTATTTGGAAGATTACATATCCACAATGTAGCATAAAGTTTCAGTATCATAATATTAGTCCTTTTGATATTTAGTTGTGTATTAATTGGCATGGCTTTAATTGATGTTATTTGTGTTTCTTTTATTTAAAATTTGTCCTTATATTGAACTTTGTTGTAGGTTTCTTGTATTCAGATCCTATGATATGCAACCTTCTAAATCCTCATTTTGTGATACAGCTTGCTAAGATGACATTTCTAATTAATTATCTTAATTAGATTGAAAACCAAAAACAAAAAAATTAAAAAATGTGAAACTTGTAAGCTTACCTACAAATAAACTACGAGCAGCTACACGAAGGGGTAGTCCTGGCTTGAGTCCCCGATTCAGAGTTAAGTAAGACTCTAGCGTATCGAACACTGACATTGCAAAAACCTACATGAAAGAGAAATAAATAATGTCTTTCATGGTTTCATTTAGTACTATGAGTACTTAGGTAATCATTTATGACACCATCATGGGTATTAGGTATTGATCTAATTATCTAACAAATAGTATCATGACGATAGCAAGTTGACTGTTTTACGTTTTTTGGGTAATTTTCTTTTATCAAAGTTTACCTGATAACTCCCTAAGACATGGAGGAAGACCATGAAATTGGCAAGGGCAATGATCCAGCGGGGCTTTTCTAGTGAAACTAGGACATCATCCTCCACAAGATCACCAAAAGCCCAGAATCCAGTAATTGACACAGAAAAATAGCATATGGCAACAATGATATAAGCAAATCTGGCTCCTCGCCACATCGGCTTCTTCGATGGTTCGTCTGGGGTCGAAGGGATCGTCGCCTGAATCTCGAGCACCACACTGTGCCCTGCGAATGCAAAGGCAACAGTGCCGAGGGCATTGAACATATCGAACACTATGCCCGCCGTAGAATGGGAACGGATGCCATGTCTAACATGCTGGTGGTGATTGATGCCCCTCGCTATTGAAGCAACCGAAGCCACTATTGAATAACTTGGTGCAATTTCAGAAGAGAAGAAAATTTTGCAATTGTTAGAAGAAGCGCCAACTCAAAACAATGATTATTATATTGTCAACTATACGTTTATTAGAGCTATTTACAGAAAGAATCATTAAAAATAATAAATCTATACAAGAGAGAAAAAAAAAAAAAAAGACTGCAAAGAAGATGAAGCCCATAGATAGGGGATGGATGATATCTTGAAGAGATAAGAGATAAGCCCCTTTGAATATTCTAGTCTTAACAGTAATTACTTAAGTAAACAAGGAGATGCAACATGAAGAAATTCTGCAAGTGAAAGTAGTGAAGATTAATGTTAATTAATTACCAGAAAGACATGATTGCAGCAATCAATGAAACCACTTTCAAGGAATTGAAGTTAGGGGTTTGGGACAATATCAGTTGTATAGCAGCGAAGAACATGATGAAATAAGTCTGCGGAATCGAACCGATCTGCGCAGAGAGCAGAACAGCACACTTCTTCAGTGACTTCCCGCCGGTTACCATGTACACAATGCATGAGCCCACCTGAACCAACATCTGTTGAGGCATCACAATCCAGTAGCCAAGCTTTTCACCGAAAGCATGCTGCCCCAGTTCAGGGTATCGATCGAATCGCTTCCCCGGCACATGTTCATGCAATTCAATCATCTGCCACAATGAATAATACGTGACCACCCAGGAAACCGCAATTGATGCGATCCCGGGACCCCTGAAAAGTGCAAATTATCACCAAGGATTCTATAACGTCAAAAGTTATGATCTAAAAATTCTGGCAAAAGTAGTTAGGTATTGATTGAGTTTACGGGACCAAGTAGATTAATTACCAACCGAGCTGGGACATCGCGAATGGTAAGCCCAGGACACCGGCGCCAACCATAGCTGTGACATTGTGGAAGGCTGAGTACCACCATCTTCCTTCCCTAGATGCCGTCACCGGCAACCAGCTATTCAAGTCCTCGGATTTTTGGCTTCTTTTAGTGCCATCAGCCGATGTATTCGTATTGGTTTCCTGACACAACATTAAATGGGAGCATCGTAAACACAAAAGAAACAAAGTGGCAAGACAATATTGATCAAATAAACAACTGATCAAAGCATTAGTATTAGTTTCAACGTCTTTAGGTTCCAATGGCGTGATCAAACTAGGGTCAGTTTCAACTTCTTCAGCCATGCTCCAATGGCGTAAACATACCATGATAGCGTTCGAGTTGGGCATCTCTTCTGCCTCCTATATAATATATGACCGTCCGTCTCCAAGCAGAACTTGATTAATATTCTGAAAGATAAGAAAAAAACTAATTGTTGATTTTGCAGCACTTTGAAACATAAGTTAAGATAAAATACTACGTTTAACTTTTGTAGTGATCTCAAGATCCAAATTTGGTGGGATATTGAGTTATTCTTAAAATCTCAAATTGACAATTTGAAGATAAGTAAAAGACATTTAGAATTAGATCTGTATTCCGAGAAAATAGAGAAAACTGCATCAGTAGCCTTTATCCTTCTAACAATCGATGAAATATTCAAGCTAATTATCATGAGTTAATTATGAGTATTGATCACCTGTATAGATTTTTAATATACATTAATCTCTAATAAATTTAAAAATAAAGATAAGAGTTTGTCTTTATCAATTTTGCTCAATGTTAATAATACTTTCACAATCCTGAAAAAGAACTAATAAATGATAATTTGTATTTAAATAAAATAAATAAGTATAATATGCATCCAAACAATAACTGAATTCATATTCAAATAATAAGTATTAAATTATCAAATAAGAAAATTTTCAAATACAAAAAAGTTTACCTGGTTTATGTTTGACCGATTCAAAGAATTATTAAACATATTTCTTTCAAATCATAAAAAATAAAACCTTGAGATACCATATACCGTATCATATTATTATATTACACATAAAAATAAAAGAAATTGAGAGTGCTCTCTCTTTATTTTGACATTTGTCATCTATTTCTATCATGTGGCATTTAGTCCCATTAAAACTTAAATGTATTTTTTAATATTTAAGGATATTTTATATTTTAAATATAATAAATAAAATATTATCTTTTGAAGGTATAGACATGAAGTTAGAAAACCTCATCTTATTGAGATTTAAAATATTTATATTTCAAATGTATCCTTTATTCAATAATAATAAATAAAATATATTTATTGTTGTCTACCTTTGAGACAATCCCTAAAAAATCTTTGGGGAGAATTTCCTGGGAAAAGGAAATTGTTCTTTGGGAAAGGCTCTATCCTAGAAGAGGTCTTCCAAGTTAATCCCCCGAAGACTTATTCTGCATGTATCATTTGGTCGAGCAATCCTCTCAAACAAGTTTTTTATGGAGACTCGTCTCTCGCACTAGTTTACTCCACATTTTGCAAAACGTGACTTGCATTTCTGTAATATTCTAATATTTCGGAAACAAATAATAATTATTAATCTTGATATTTAAGATGATTTATGATTTATTGAAGTTGTGGATTTGAGAAATTTTGTGAGAGAAAAAAATTAATATAATAGTTAACGTGCAACATGTGATGTATTAAATAATAGTAATAATAATAATAAGATAAGGAAGTGATGACAATTTAGAATAGGATGGCTGTGCGTAATTGTGTGCATATACATGATACATTATAATGATAATATATTAAATATTATATTAATAACAAAGAAGGAAAGGGAAATGGGAGGAGAAGCTGGAATTTTTCCAGCAGCACTTGGAGTCTCGCCTCCCCCGTACGTGTGCCCTATTTCCCATTCACTAACCAAAGACTATACCCCTGGACCTTTCATTTTTTGGGAATCCTTTTCCAACTCTTCATCTTTGGGGATCCTTTATAATAAATAAAATATTATTTTTTGTAGGTACATAAACGAAGTTAGAAAATTTCGTCACACTTAGATTTGAAATATAAATTTTTATATTTCAAAAGTATTTTTTATTCAATATGTTGTTGTCAAACTATAACAATTAATATTTATTTATTTTAAATAAACTCAACGAGTGTCAAAAGAACAAGAGACGTCCCTCAATCTTCTTGCCCTACCTTCTAACTAGTGAATCAAGCCTCTTGAGAAAAGAAGTTATCCAAGGTGGACCTATTTGTTTGTATCAGAAAAAATTCAGTGAGCAATCAAAAAAATAAGAGGCATTCCTTGACCTTCTTACTTTACTTGCCAAATCTAGGCGTAGAAGGTAGGAATGCCAAAAAATAGCTCTTGTTCATCCAAGTATTAGATGAGTTTCTTCAAAACAAACAAATATTAATTGTTGTAATCTAGCAACAATAAAATAATAATACATATATATTTTTAATTAAATGTGGTTCCATTGAGATTTAAGTATAATTTAAATATTTTAAGTGCATTTTTATAATAGAGAATAATTAATATAGGGACCACCTCAAGTTTAATTTAATTGTAGAAAGTACTCTTCATGTCCTAAAATTATATTCACCCCCCCTGAAGATACAAAATACATTGCATTTTTTCTCCTTTTAGTTAGTTAAATCTAGTTAAATTTTTAAAATAGCAAAAAACCCTCATTTTTTCTTCCTTATACATTTTTCTTTCTTTATCTCTCTCTTACCTTGTCAATTAAAAATTCATATAAAAATTATCTTGTGACTCACATGATAATTAATAGAAAATATGTTATTAGATAAATTAGTAATAATTATCTGATATATTATAATATAATTAATTAAATCTAATATCAGATATAATGGTGTTAATCTGATGAGATAATTAAATAATTTAATAAGATAATTGATTACTTTATAATTATATTTGGTTTAGAAGATGTGAAAGATAAGTCTTAAAAACTCTTCAGGGGATAATACTTTTATTATTATAAATAAAGAGTTTGGTATCTCTCTACCTAATACAAAAAAATAATTATAATTATATTTTATATCTACCTAATACAAAAAAAATCTTGAGGGGATAATACTTTCAAAGTCCCTCCTATATAATATATGACAGTCCATCTCCAAACGAAACTTGATTAATATTCTGAGAAGACAAAAGAAAAAAATTGATTGGTGATTTTGTAGCACTTTAAAATATAAGTTAAGATATAATACTATGTTTAACTTTTATAGCGATCCCAAGATCCAAATTTGGTAAGATATTGAGTTATTCTTAAAACCTCAAATTGAGAGTTTGAAGTTAAGTAAAAGAGATTCAGAATTAAATCTGTATTTCGAGAAAATAGAGGAAACTACATCAGTAGCCTCTATCCTTCTTAACAGTCGATGAAATATTCAAGCTAATTATCATGACTTAATTATGAGTATTGATCACCAATATAAGTTTTTAATATACATTGGTGCGTAATCTTTGATAAATTTAAAAATAAAGATAGAGTTTGTCTTTATCAACTTTACTCAATGTTAATAATACTTTCATGCACAATCCTAAAAAGGAACTAACAAATGATAATTTGTATTCAAATAAAATAAATAACTATAATAAGCATCCAAGTAATAACTGAATTCATATTCAAATAATAAGTATTAAATTATCAAATAAGAAAATTTTCAAATACAAAAAAATTTACCTGGTTTATGTTTGACGGATTCAAAGAATTATTAAACATATTTCTTTCAAATCATAAAAAAATAAAAGCTTGAGATACCATATACCATATCATATTATTGTATTACACATAAAAATAAAAGAAATTGAGAGTGCTCTCTCTTTATTTTGACACTTGTCATCCATTTCTATCATGTGGCATTTGGTCCCATTAAAACTTAAATGTATTTTTTAATATTTAAGGATATATTTTAAATGTGTTTCCATTGAGATTTAAGTATAATTTAAATATTTTAAGTGCATTTTTATAATAGAGAATAATTAATATAGGCACCACCTCAAGTTTAATTTAATTGTAAAAAGTACTCTTTATGTCTTAAAATTATATTCACCCCCCTTGAAGATACAAAATACATTGCATTTTTTTTCCTTGTAGTTAGTTAAATCTAGTTAAATTTTTAAAATAGCAAAAAACCCTCATTTTTTCTTCCTTATACATTTTTCTTTGTTTATCTCTCTCTTACCTTGGTCAATTAAAAATTCATGTAAAAATTATCTTGTGACTCAGATGATAATTAATAAAAAATATTTTATTAGATAAATTAGTAATAATTATCTGATATATTATAATATAATTAATTAAATCTAATATCAGATATAATGGTATTAATCTGATGAAATAATTAAATAATTTAATAAGATAATTGATTACTTTATAATTATATTTAATTTAGAAAATGTGAAAGATAAGTCTTAAAAAGCCTTGAGGGAATAATACTTTTATTATTATAAATAAAGAGTTTGGTATCTCTCTATCTAATACAAAAAGTTAATTATAATTATATTTTATATCTATCATTACGATTGAGATTAAAGAGAAAAAATCATGTTCTGATGTTTTTATCTCCAATTGATAATTTTTTTACGACTTAATTTTTAATGAATTTAGATATGTATTTATTTAATCATATAATGTGATTTATATAAATTTTTTAAATTTATGGACATGACGGATAATTATATGTGCCAGGTGTGATATAAGAGCATGAGATTTTAGATACTCATGTATTTTTCGTATAAATTTATTTAATTTCTGTATTAACATAAACCAAGCTTATACTAAAAATAAAGGAAAAGGAGAACAGTGGCATAAACGGGCATAAAGGCGTTGCCTTGTTGAAAAACCAGAGAAAGGGGCGTCGCTGGCGGCTGGAGTCGTTGTGGCCTAGCCATGGCCAGGGCCGAGTCGCCGGTGGGCGTGGGCTCCGTCACCGCCTCTATTCGCCTCTTCCGTGAACGATTTCCCCTCGCTTCATCTTCTTTTCCTTTGTTGCGATGTCGCCTGTAAGGGGATCTGGGTATGCCATGGCCGTCGATCAGGGTCATAGCCATGGCAGTGGGTGTCGATCGGCTTCGGCTTTACCTTCGCCTTGGTCACCGCCATCATCAAGTTGTCGTTTAAGCGTGAGTCATCGCCAGCTTCATGTGGCCTCCGGCGATGAAAGACAGAAAAGAAAGGGGAGGTGGCGCCGGCGCATAGGAGTAGGAAAGAGGCAGAAACCCTAGCTAAAGAAGATGATGGATTTTAAACTTGCGGGTCGGACCGGGTCAATCCGACCCATCAAAGGATCTAGGACTCCGACCATTAAGGCGGTGTGGTCCGGTTGCAGCAACCGGATCCAACCAGATCCAAGCGGTCCGAACCGGATTATTCGACCCGGATCACAAACATAACTGATCCATAATGGGATCCGTTTAAATATATATAATTATGGAATATATATATAATAAATGAAATAAAATATTTATAATTTAAAATTTATAAAAAAATTTAATCACAAAGTGACCAAAATTTTAAAGTAAATAAATTTTGAATTATAAATTATTTTTAATCACTCATATATACTATATTTGATGATGATAATAAATTTATACATAATATTTATTTATGGGTAAATTAAATTTTATATTATAAGATTTTTTAAAATTAACTCAAAAGTTATGACTATGTTCTCTTTCTCTTTGTTGTTTTCAAATTATTTTTAGTTTTCAATTTTTTAAAAGAATCAAATTGTGTTTATTTTGTTATTTTAAAAATATATTTTCAAAAATAAGAAAAAAATTTAAAAAAATAAAATATTGTTTTGGTTGTCTTAAGTTAAAACAATCTCTAAATGTAAAATATGAAAAACACAATCTATTTTTTATGTTTTGACTCTAAAAAGGAAAAAGGAAACAAATAAAAGAAAAAAAAATTATTTTTAAATTTTAAAAATAAAATTATATTTTTTTAAAAATCTAAAAAAATAATATATCTATATTATAATTAAAAATATAAGATAACATATAGTATATTATTAAGTATATTACACATATTATATATAATAATATTTAATATAAATTATAACTCAGTAATTTATTAACCAAAATTATTATTTTATTTTAATAATAAAATTTTATTAAAAATACTTAATTTTATTATTTAATAATCAAATTTATAAAATAAAATATTATAAATTAATTTTTCTCAAAATTATAAAGTAAACACGTTTTCTAATTTTTTATTTTAATAAATAATTTTTTAAAATGATAAAAAGAATACATTTTTAGTTTTTTGAAAACAGATTATCAAAACAGAAAATTGAAAATAAATTTAAAACTCAAAATTAAAAATACAAAGAGAACGTGTTCTTTTCATAAAACTAAAAATGTGTTTTTTTTTGTCTTTTTAAATTTTTTTTTTAAAATAAAAAATTAAAAAATGCGTTTACTTTAGAATTTTGAGAAAAATTATTTTATGATATTTTATTCAATAAATGTGATTATTAAATGATAAAATTAACTTTTTTTAATAAAATTTTTACTATTAAAATAAAATAATAAATTTGATTAATAAATTACTGACATTTAAGTGATATTATGTATAATAATTATGTATAATATACTTAATAATATACTATATGTTATCCTATATTTTTAATTATAATATAGATATACTACATTTTTTAAAGTTTAAATAAACATATAATTTTATTTTTAAAATTTAAGAATAAATTTTTCTTTTTTTTCCCTTCTTTTCTTTTTTTCCTTTTTCTTTTTTAGAGCCAAAATATGGAAAATGAATTGTGTTTTCCATGTTTTGGACTTAGAGATTGTTTTGGTTGAAAAAAACTAAAATAATTTTTTGTTGTTTTGGGTTTTCTTTATAAATTTTTTTCTTGTTTTCTAAAATTTATTTTTAAAAATAATAAAATAAACGTATTTTGGTTATTTTAAAAAATTAAAAACTAAAAATAACCTGAAAACAACAAAGAGAACGCAACCTAATTTTCTGTTCAATATGATAATTAGTATGCGCTATTAGTTTTATTTTACTTATCCAAAGATAACAAATAGATTTAATTAGTGCATATTTAATTATCAATTATTGTTTTATTTTGTACATCTTAGTATCACCTAGAGAAATTTGATATACCTTATGATAAATATTTGAATATAAAATTATGTGAAATTTTTAAAATATTAATATATGAGTATTTCAATTTCAATTGCAGTATCTGTATCTCTTTCAATGCATTCGCACGCATCATCTGTTCCCCTTTTTAACTGATTAATTTTCTTCAATTGGAGTGAATAACTTTAGTTTCACTTAGCTATTCTAAATCTTGACTTAACACTCCAAATTGAGAAACCTAATGATCTCATTGATGAAAGTATGGATAATCGGAGGGATCTTTATAAAGTATAGGAGAGATCAAAAAAATTGTGTATAATGTTTATGTGAATGACTATTGCAAACAACATAAGGTCAACTCTTCCCAAAACTAAAAATGCCGAGAAACTTATGAAATTTATGGAAGAACGTTCCCAGATTGCTGATAAATTGCTTACCGGTACATTAATGAGTACATTAACCACCATGAAATATGATGGTTCTCGTACCATGCATAAGCACGCTCTAGAAATGACGACCTTAACAGCATAATTCTTTGCCTTTTGAGCAATACGAGCCATTTAGATAAATTACAACACTATAAAGGATAAGTGGAATGTAAATGAATTGACTTGTAATATCCTAAAATTTTGGAGACGATAATAATTATTAAATTTCCGTATTTGGGGTCCGTATTGAACATTTGAGGATTTAAGGTAACCAAATAATAATAAAAATAATACTAATAATAATAGAAATCATAATAATGGTAAAAATAATGCTAATAAAAGAGATGATGATAATAATAATAATAATAATAAATGTGTAAATTATGTTAACTTAACTTAAATTAATGAATTAATATATAAATACATATATATATATATTGCCAATGGTAATAGAGATAATAATATAATCATAATAATAATAGAGTAAATCAAATTAATATGCTTAAAAATGTGTGACTGTGCATGTGTGCTTGGAGGCCAAGTATAGCACAGTGGCTTTTGCTCTCTGAAATTAAAACAGAGGGAGAAGGGAGAGCTCTTGAGTGAGCAATGAGCAAAGAGATGGGAAGAGAGAGAGAGAGAGGAAAGGAAAGGGAAAGAGATAGAGAAATAGAAAGATGGAGAGAGGCGCGGTGGCCATGGAAACTGGCTGAGTGAAGCTCGGCCATGGCAGTCGAGCGAAGTAGCAGCAACTGGGGGGGGCGACGCGGGCAATGCGCGGTCGTGGGTGGTGGCGCCGGTAGTGGGAGCGGTCGATGGTGTCGCCGGCAGGAGGTGGAGAGGCTGGTGGAGCTCGGTCGCGGCAGGTGGCCATTGGTGCATGCGCCATGGAGAAGAAGAAGGAGCAGTGGATGCGAGAAAAAAGAAGAGAAGAAAGGAAAGAGAAGGAAAGAAAGAAAAGAAAAGAAAAAGAAAGAAAAAGAAAGAAAAAGAAAATAAGAGAAAAGGAAGAAGGAAAAAAATATAGGAAAAATAAAGGGGTTTGCGATTATTTCGACGTGGAAAGTGATCAAGTACGTGGGTAAAAATTAGTAGAAGCATTATATGATTAAATTATAAATTTTATGTGGTTAGATTTAATTAATTTAAGCTATGGTTCTATTAAACGCAACAAAACGTTTTACTTCACAACGGGAGCACAAGAGAGGCCGAGAGCAGCTGGTTACAGGCAAGCTCCTAACCCTCTACTCGTATTCTTTATTTCCTGTGAGAATCTTCGTAGTTTCTCGTATGTTATTCATTACCTCACCGTGACTCAGTTCCATGCATTAATAATAATAATCCGTGTGGTAACTACCTTATGACTTATATTTTATTAATGAGTCCACTCTTAATGGAATGACCTAAGCAATGATGTCTTGGTGTCTTTCATTCCATCCGTCACGGAGCTTCGTATCGCTCCGCTTTCCTTGGGAATGATGCCGAACCCATTGGGGCTAGGTTCTTAGAAAATGGATGCGGTCAAGATTATAGAGTTATATTAATAATTTAATATTAATGTGGAGATGGTTTCTTGGGTATGAGAAGAGATGAGAATGTGAATGACATAATAGTGTCTATGTTGTCATGAATAAAGTGTGCGAAATGATAAGTATAAGGTATAAAAGTTTAGTGTTGCCTATATGGGTGTCTAAGGGTATGGGGTACAAAGCCACTGACTGTCGATCGTCGGTCGTGGCAGTTGATGGCTGGATGGGATGTGTGAGCAAAAGAGCGCTAGACAGGCCAAAAGAGTTAAACGTACGATAAGCGCTAGACGGGCTAGAAGAGCTGGTACTGTTAGATTCCCAACTTGGCTTGTGCATATCATGATGTGTGTGCTGCATAGGGCTTGGGTTGCATTCATTGTTTGGACATGCTTTGTGTGTGATGGGATGTGTGAGCATTTGCATAACTCGGTTGGTCTAAGAGTAGATTTGGGTTCTCTAGGTGAGCCAGTGCATTTAGAGCATATCGCATGTGTGAATTCTTATGTGGGCGTAGCATGGCCTGATGCTTGGTTTATGGGGGCCTTGTCATCACGTTTATGCTGCAAAAGCCGTTGCATTTCTTAAATTGTTGCACTACATGGTGAGAATGTGCAGTTTTAAGTAATGAGTATGGGTGGCGGCGTGGCCCATGGTAAGACCTTAGGAGTGAGACCCACGGCGGCGTGACCCACGATAAGACCTTAGAAATTAGCTTGGGGGAAGCTTGAGAGAAGATAGAAAAAGCCAAACATTGAATGTCAGGAAAAGCCGACCATGGTCAGGAAAAGGCGGGTCCTATTGAATGATGAAATGGTAGCCTATTTTAAGCTGCAATAGGTTTGTATGCGGGACTTGGGTGCCAATGTGTGATTTATGTGGGCCCCTAGTTTCTTTATATGCAGTTAACTATATGTTATGCATTTAGAAGTAAGGCACGTATGGATCATGACATGGTGTGGTTGCGTTGGCATGAATTGCATGGGGTGTTATGGGAAGAGTTTTGTTTGTACCCTACAGCCTTTCTTTCATGAGCTTGCTGAGTCTTGTGACTCACGTTTGTTTTCCATCATTCCAGGTAAGAATATCCTGAGATAGTAGGTGCGTCCGGTAGAGTTGGGTTCCAGATCGTCGAGTTAAGGTAGCAAGTGCAGAGTGCTCCCGAGACTAGGTCCTGGGTGTCGTTGTGCTTGTGTTAGAGTAATGTTTTATTTGTTGAGATGAGTGTATTCTATGAAGCCAGATGGGCCCAGGTTGTGAGTGATTTTGTAAGAATGACTATTAAATGCCTCATGATAAGGAGTTATGGTTTCTAAAAATGTTGAGTGTGAGTTTTTAGTTTATGTTATTGTTCGGTATCACTCAAATAATGACCCTCTCAGGGATCCTCTATTCGCGATAGAGGCTTCGGGAGGCGGGCCGTTACATGACTAGTATGCTCATTCAAGATGAGACAATATTAAAGAATCAAATAGCTCATTCAGTTCATTTTCTTGAGCCATCAAGAAGGTAGAAAAAATTCTGAAAGGAGAAATGGAAAGAGTAAGAAGAAAAGTCTTAACAACCTAAATGAATCTTTGAAATGTGCTCATAAAGAACATGAGGCTATTAAGTGTTACTTTTGTAAGAAAAGTAGACACCTTAAGAAAGAGTGCTTGAAATGTAAAGTTTGGTTCAAAAAGAAAGGTAAGCCTTGTGCTTTAGTATGTTTTGAACCAAACTTTATTTAAGTTTGACATAATACTTGGTGGATAGATTTTGGTTCCATTACTCATCTTTTTAATACAATGCAGAGATTCCTTACAATTCAAACCACAAAACCAAATGAAAGTTTCATGTTCATGGGAAATAAAGGTAAAGCTCCCATTGAAGGTGTTGGCACTTATAGTTTGATTTTAGATGTCGTGTTGGTCCTTTTGGGAATGGCCACTCAAGAGGGGGGGAGGGGTGAATTGAGTGATTAAAACTTTTATCAATTTTAGAGAAAATTCTTGAATAATTATTTTATATAAAATATACTTGCTTAAATATGTATAAGTGATGTTTGAGATTTTGATTGTATATGCCACAAGATATAGCAAGAACAAATAAAATGAGATAATGATGAGTTATAGTGGTTTGGTGTATCCACACACACCTAATCCACTTTCCCAAGGGTCTAACCACCCTTAGAGTTCCACCAAATCCAACAACAATACCAAGGTTTCTACACTAGCTCACCTTGAAAACTAGATATACACATCCAAATTTTAAGGGTTCTAGGCAACCAACACAATCCACAACAAGTTTAAATAGATATTGTAATACCCCGGGAGCCCAGAGAAGAATAGTATATATCAAGGATAAGTAAGGAAGGAAACAACACCAGTTGGATACATTTTGGGCTGAATGTAGGCAAGGAACTCTGGGATTAAGCGTGCTTGAGCTGGGGCAGCTTAGGGATGGGTGACCCCTTGGGAAGTTCACGTAGGCCCATCATGGTAAATTATTTCGGTCGATGTGGGATGTTACAGGTGGTATCAGAGCCGACCCTTGGTGAAGGCGGTCCGATGAGGGTGGGGAGTGGTGCCGAGGCTCGAGAGCCTGTACAAGGAGCGGCTTTTGGCAGGCTTCTAGGATGCAGCCCTCAAGGGAAGAAGGTCTGGGACTAGTTGTAAGGTCACATGACGAGAACGTTATATGCTCAAGGGGGGGAGAATGTAATACCTCGGGAGCCTAGAGGAGAATAGTATATATCGAGGATAAGTAAGGAAGGAAACAATACCAGTTAGATACCTTTTGGGCTGAATATAGGCAAGGAACTCCGGGGTGCTTGAGCTGGGGTAACTCAGGGATGGGTGACCCCCTGGGAAGTTCGTGTAGACCCATCAGGGTAAGTTGTTCCGGTTCTTCCTATCGCTCGATGTGGGATGTTACAGATACAACAATTATCCACACTTGGACACAAATAAATCAAAAAGTAGGATCAATAATACAAGGCAAAGAAATACAAATAGAATCAATAAAAATTTAGAATGGACTCGAGACCCTTTTTCTCCACTTACCTTGTGGATCTTTGATGGATGTGCAATAAAGCTTGAGAGCCTTTGGATTGCTTGGTAAATGAATGAGAGCTTTTAAAGAGTTGGTAGAAGATTTAGATGTTCAAGAGTGCTAAAACTTCTTCTCCAATTCAAGCACCAAGTATATATAGGCATGGTTGGATGACTTGCATTACGTTCAAAAATTTGATCGTTGGGCTCGGGCAGTCGACTATCTTAAAGCAGGAGTCGATTGTCATTTGAACTAGAGTCGACTTCCACCAAGCGAGAGTTGACTGCCTAAGAATGGCTCTTGGCCAGGTTAACTCTACATAATACGCTCTTGGTTAGGTCGACTTTAGCTTTGCCATATTCAACTTTGGCACATCAAGAGTCAACTTTCCAAGACTAGGAGTTGACTCTTAGTCCAAATTTTGAAAAATCTAACTTTATGTACTTTATATTTACTTAAAAATAATTTCAATAGAAAATAACACTTTTGATAACAAATATATTATGGGAAAATATTTTATAATTTAATTAGGAATAATTAAGGCCTACAATTTATACATTATTTAAAATATCTTTTATGTTAATTATCAAAACTTAATTAGAGGTTAAGTGGAGCAAGTTGGTTCAACGTACCGAACATTGTTTAGATTTATTAGAAACTCTTTATGTGCATACATTTTCTCCTAATTTAGTTTTTATACAGAAACTTGACATAATCGGGTTTTCTTTAAAATTTGGTTCTGGATCTTTTAGTTTATTTAAAAATAATAGTTTGATTGGTTTTGGTATATTATGTGATGGTCGCTATAAGTTTAAGCTTGATAATATGTTTGTTGAGATCTTGATGACCTTACATCATAACGTTGGTACTAAATGTACTTGTGGCATAAATGTTTGGGTTATATATCTAAAGAAAGGATGGAAAGATTAGTAAAGCATGAAATCCTTCCACATTTAGATTTCACTAATCTTGAAGTGTGTATTAATTGCATTAAAGACAAACAAACAAAACACACTAAAAAATGAACCACAAGAAGCACATAGCTTCCTGAAATTATACACACTGTTATTTACGGACCTTTTGATGCTCCATCTTTTGGTGGAGAAAAATATTTTATCACTTTTATTGATGATTTTTCATGTTAGGTTATATTTATCTATTGCATGATAATTCTCAATCGGTGGATACACTTGAGGTGTATATTAAAGAGATTGAGAGGCAATTAGATAAAAATGTGAAAATAGTAAGGTTAGATAGAGAGTTGGTGAATATTATGGAAAGTTTGATGAATCAGGTTAATGTCGAGATCCATTTGTCAAATTCCTCGAAAGACATGGTATTTGTGTTCAATACACAATGCTAGGTACTGTTGTTTTACTTTTGTCTACTTAGTTTTGATGATGAAAAATAATATTTTATTTAATCCCTAAGTCATGAATCAAGATTGTGGTTTTCCACATAAATCAATTTCAATATCAAGTATTACTTTGTGAGAATGAAAACCAAATGAATTTCAAGTATCAAGATTTCAAAGTCATATTTTTCTAAGTCTGGAAGGTTAGCACCTTATAAGAAGACATATATGAAAATGTTTTCTTTTTAGAAAACTATCTCCCGGTATTTTGATAGCTAGTATTCATTGTTGTTAAAACGATTTTTAATAAATTTTTCAAGAAATAGAAGGTATGTATTTTGGGAGTGGTAAAATTGTTAAATTCCTAATTTGTACTAAAACCAAAATTCTATTTTCTTTTGGTTATGAATTTTGATTTTTTGGATATTTTTATTGAATCCAAATAGAGGGTACTTTCTTATTTACATTTATGTATTAAAGTAAATGGAAGGTAAAATATAAATTAATCAAAATGAGGACATAATGGAAGGTAAAATATAAATTAAGAATTGTAAATATGTTGTGATGTTTTGTATCAATCAAGTGTGCTTTTACATGTTATCAGTTAAGTGTTGAGTTTTTCATAATGGATAGTCGACTATGTGTTTTAGTGCTGTCGACTATGCCTGTCAATAGTCGACTATATGCCTGAGGATAGTCGACTATACCTAAGGATAGTCCACTATGCTTGTATGCTCTATCGACTATGTGTGTCTTTTGTCGACTATATTCTATTCTGTTGACTATTATGTAAGGATAGTCGACTATGATTTTTCTTCTGTGTACTATGTATACGTATGACGTTATAAAATTTTCTTTATATTTTTTATCTGTCGACTATGTAAAAGGATTTGTTGACTATGAGTAGTTTTGGTTGAGCAATAGTCGACTATGCTTTCTTATTTATCGACTATGCCTAGTTTTATTTGAAAATATAGTCGACTAACCCATTATGTCTGTTGACTATTTGTTTCTCAAAATCTTGTAACGACTATTTTTTCAATCTCCAACTGCTAGTTTCTTATTCTCCGATGGCTCAATAACGGCTAGTTTTGGGAAAGACTCTTGGGATACTTATATATACATATAAAGGAGATTAAGAGAAAGCCAATGGATAGGAATGAAATAATTTGAGCTTACTGTTACTCTCGTTTGTATTTACAGTGATTGTGCTTCATTTTTTTCTCTCTTTAAGGCTTTGATTTTAACTTGTATTAATTCATTCAAGCCTTGTTTTCATTGTGAGAGAACTTGTAACTAACAGTGTCAACTATTAGCATCTCGTTTACATATGTATCACTCTTATTTTTCTAGCTTGTTGTGCTAGAGGACTTGCTCGTTGAAGCAAGGGGTTGTAATTTCTAGCTAGGTGTTAGAGGGCTTGCTTGTATAAGCAAGATGTTGTAATTCTTAGTCTTAGACTAGAGGACTTACTTGGCTTAAGTAGGGGGTTTTAGTGAATTGTTTGCAAAATCCTTAGTGAGGAGCTAAGGTAGTGGATTAGGTTTGGGTTAAGCTGAACCACTATAAAATCCTTGTGTCTCTTGTGCTTGTGCTCTTTGATCTATTTATCTTTCCAAGCATTTCATTATTCTTCATTTGGTTCACTTATTTATCTTTGTAAACTTTCATCTGTCAATTTATATGCTTCACGTTTTAAATCCTAAAATCTCAATTTGTATCAAAAAGTTTTTTAAATTCAATTAAGTTTTTAAATTAACCAATTCACCCCCCATCTTGGTGTGTGCCATAGCACCTCCCAGTTTAACAGGTACATCACAACAAAATTGTATTATTGAAAGGTGTAATCATACCCTAATCGAAATGGTTAGAAGTATGATAAGTCACTTGTCTTTACCCTTATCTTTCTGGATGTATGCATTAAAGACTGCCATGTATTTTCTAAACAGGGTTTCTACTAAGGCAATTCCAATGACTCCTTTTGAACTGTGGATAGGTAGAAAACCCTGTTTAAGGCACTTACATGTTTGGAGTTACCCAACAGAAGTAAGGATTACAATCCACATGAAAAGAAATTAAACTTTAGAACAACCAGTGGTTATTTCATTGAATATCTGGAAAAGTCCAAGCGGTATAGATTTTATTGTCCTAGTCACAGTATTAGAATTATTGAAACTGGAAACTCAAAGTTTATTGAAAGTGGTGAAATTAGTGGGAGTCAAAGAATGCATGAAGTCAACATTCAAGAAGTTAAGGTAGAAGTTCCTATGCCCAGATTGATACGAGGCGTTGCACAAGGATCGATGCGAATTCAAATACGTTCGAGGTGCGTGGTTTGTCTCTAGTTTTACAATTGGTGGGAATGTCTTGGTGAGAATGTAGTGAGTTCAGGTGAGCGGTTTCACCAGGACTCGGGATGCTATGCTTATGCGCTTTATTTATGCATATATGACATCTTTTGCATATTGATCATGTGATGTATTGCATCAACTATTTTTACTTATAAAAGAGTCGATGCATGGCGTGTGGTTTTCATATCATCGGAGTTTTGATATTCGTGTCGATGTTATTTCTGTGTGGGACGGGATGGGGTCTATTTGAGAATGGGACAAGGTTAATCCTGGTGATCGGGTGACACGGTAGGGCACCTGGGGCTTGTGCTGGTGATCGAGTGACACGGTAGGGCATCCGAGGCTGGTGATCGAGTGACTCGGTAGGGTACTCAAGGATTAAGTATGTCGTGGCAAGGTCAACCCCAACGGTTTGTGGAATGGTGTTTTCCACGGGAGGTTGAGTATATCAGGGAGATTTCTCAAGTTAGACGTGTCTTGCATGTTGTTGTTTGTTTGAGTATGTCATGCTCGTGTGTCTTTCATGCATTGTATTAACCATTTCATGCAGTCACTTAGATGTCTTATCATCTAACCTGGGCTATGCCCCTGGAATGTTAATTGTTCCAATCAGGGACTACTGCGAGGGCAAGGATGTGGTCGGTTGAGGGCCAATAGTGCTTAGTTTGTTAAGTTACTATAACGTTTGGAGGCTTTAGTATATATTTCAGGTTGTAAATGATCAGTTGTATAATAGCAATTTTATCATTTGATCTGTATTATGTATTTTGCTATGGAAATACAATATAAGAACTATGGTGTTTTGGTATTAATGTATCTGCTGCATTGTATTAAGACTCGTTTAGTTTAAGATTATTGATCTTGATAGTTAAATGGACAAGGCTGGGGTTCGCGGGGTTTTGTATCTGCATGTGAAGATTGTTCTTGATACACCGCGCGTGTTGAATTTGAAAAAAAAAAAAAAAATCCCGGGAATACCCTTATAATTACTCGCCTGGCGAGACGAGGTGTTACAATTGGTATCAGAGCCCTAGGTTAAAACCCTAGGACAATTTGGCTAGGTTGTTGAACTTAGTATGGTTAGAACTATTGAATGAGAACTTAGAACAGGGTTATGGATTCTAAGAGACGTTCGCAACATAGTCGAAAATGGTATGGAGACTCTAGAAAGGTGAAATTTGAGGTTTTCAATTTGAATATACATTCAGCAACAAGAGGAGACGGACAAATTCTACTTTAGGCGCATCAGTAGAAGGTGAGAGAGCTAGTAATAAGAGTTGTTGAAAGGACATAGACATATGATCAACAAAATGTTAAAAGAATGAGTACGTTGGTGATTTTGGTACAACTTGAAGCATAGCATAAAATCTCTTTCGGAAGAATCTTAGTGAATTGTCTTAGTGCCCTCCCGATTGGGACATGTTAAATGATGGTGATGCCATGCCCTGACAAAGATAAGTGAAATGACGAAGATTATTAGGAGAACCTGTCAAGGGCGTGGGAAAGAAGAACAACTTGAAGATCTTAAGGTTAAGTTAGATATCCGAATTGAGCACTTAAGAAGAACGGATTCAGTTAGGGCTAACTAGTGAAAATCCCGAATGGAGACTTAAGGGGAAGGGAACTAGTAGATCATAAAGACAAAATCCCTACTTGGAGATTTGGGGGTTTGTCGGTTGAAGTCTTTGAAATTATTAATTGGAGAATACTAGATTTTGCTAAGTGATGGAACGTTGAATCGGGAGTTAGCATCCAACAATATGGGTCGAATGTAAGGTTGGTTCGATAAACCATAACTGAGGATTCGTAAGATCTGAAAACTATAAATTGGAGATCATTAGTCAAAATCCTTTACACTAAATGTTGGGATATCTGGTGATTAATAAGAGTAAGCGAGTTGGGATGTTTAGTTTGATATGATATAATCTAATGATAAATTAGGTTTGTGAACAGATTATATGAAGAATCAAGGGTAAGAATGACTTGATATAAATCTCGAGAAACGATCTGCAGTAAGCAACCTAGGATGATTCGATAAGAGCTTTGAGAATAAAAAAAATTGAGTTAGGAATCTAAAATTGTGGATAGGGATACTGAGACAAATGATCCAGGATTAAGGACAAAGGAAATAAGGAAAGATTGCTATAAGGAAATGGTGTGTGTTGGTTATTCAAGGGTAACGAGAGTCAAGTATAGCTTTGAGACTTATGGAAGTTTTAAATAAAAGGAATAATTGTATCGAGGACATTAACCTAGGATCAGACGAGGAAAACAAATCGAAACTAAATGAGAATCGAATTCTTGTTGAGGTGTTTAGAAGTTTTTCTCGGAAAAATTTGGCTTGTATAAAGTACTCTAGGTAGAATTTTCCTTTTGAATGAAATCTTAGAATGTAATCTCAATCTAATTTCCTTATTAATGGTCACTACTAGACAATGAGGGATCGATTGTAAACCAGCCATAGTTAGGATCAAGGTACAACCGGAAGTTATTAGGATGTAAAACGTAAAGTTTGCATGTTTCGAGGATTAGAATTTTTCCTTAGAAATTGAAAGAATCTTTTGGCTTATAGAGGATTTTCAAAATGGAACCTTACTTGATGATTTTGAGATTGTAAATAATATAGGGAACAACGATAGATTAGAGATTTGTGATTTAAAACGAACCTTGGAAATTAGAAAAAACAAATTTGGGATAAGGGAATTATGCGTATGACTATTGAGGTTGCTAAAAGAAAATTTACATGTATCGTATATACTTGGAGATAAAATGGTATTTCAACCTGTGGAGACAATTATATTTTAAGCTTAAAATGACTCTAGCCAATTTAAGAAGATTCAAAATCAAAGAAGATAGTTAGCATAACGATGATTATCAAGGACTGAGGGGTAGTCATAAAAGTCTTGGCTTGAGTTGTAAGGCACCAAACAATGAGATAGGCTTGCTAAAGCTTGATTAAGCTCGTAAAGATATTGTGGGAATTGATTAGGTCTTAACAAAATTGAAGTTGGACCTAATAGATTCAAAGAAATAGGAATGATTGACATAATGACCTGTATAGTGAGTGTTAGTTGAAAGTCAACCGTGGAATAAACATATAAGGAGAATGGAATTTCTAAGCCAATCTTGTGATCGATTAAGCATACGGCAGTGACGAGAATATGGTTTAGTATAAGTTTAGAAAATGATAAACTGGAAATACAATTGATGTTGGAGTGTTTGATAAATTATGAACGTCTGCAAGAGCAGCACCAGGAGCGCGAGGCTCCGTCACGTGCGTGACAAATTTGGAAAGTAAAGAGAGATTAAATTGTGAGAAAGAAATCCAAAGTCTTAGGAATGGTAAGAACAAGGGTACACCACTCAAATTGAGTGATATCTTCTTTAGAAAAGAAAATTAGGAATCCAAAAGATCAGGGATTTGGATTAGTACCTATAAGAACCACTGTAGCTCTCAGAGATGGAATGAGGAATTCTGGCGTAACGATAACACCATTGGTGTTGGCCTGTAACAACGGATCTGAACCTAGGGACCAAGGCAGATGACTGGTGGTTGGCTTGCGGTTTGGGGTGTGATACCTACGAATCGGAGCAACACAGTGAACTGTGGAGACGGTCAGGTGCCGAAGTTTGGGCAACACTGAGAATGTTATGTACGAATTAGAGTCCAAGTTCTAAGGAACTAGAGCATCATTGCGGGATTCCCTAAGCAATATGGAAAAGAGAAGAAACTTGGAAGGTGACCTAAGCGGAATAATTGTCATATGAAGGACCATCCATGAGGAAACATAGCATGCAACGGAAGCGTTTTTAAAAATAAAAACTTTCCTCGTATTGATTAGAATCTAGGAAACTTACTTTTCCTTCGGATCACCGGACGGAATGAAGCGACAGGAGGAGGAGAGGCGGCAGCTTCTTCGCGTGGTGGAGACGACGACTGTCCTACAATCCTTCGGCTCCTTCGCATCAGATCTTGAACGCTCTCTTGATCTTCCAAGGTATGACTCAAACTCGTGGCCTCTCTTTTGGTGAAGAAGAGTAAAAACAATTAGGTGAAAAATAACTAAAGAGATAATATATATAGGGAGAACCCTAGGGTTAAAACCCTAGTGGGCTAAACCCTAGTGGGCCAAGTTCATTTAATTAATTTTCTAATTGGGTTAGCCCAATTAATTAATTAAAAACCAATGAACTATTATTTTATTCTAGCACAATTAATTATGGACCATTCTGAATAAAATAATTCTCTCTCAATGTAATTCACCCAACAAGCCAAATGTATTAAATAATACATGAGTTATATCGAGCTACCCCGGGGACCAAAAGACAAATTATTCATGGCTACTAAAATGACCAAAATACCCCTGCTACCCAGTAGCTATATTTTGTCATTCTAAGTGTTCCAACTATCACCATATGGTAACACTGACCCCACGAATAATTTTACATGTGCAATGTCTTTGACCTACTTGTGTAATGATGAAAATACCCCTCTGCGTAACACCCATCATTTAGAAAGGAATAATGTACTAACACCTCTCTAAATGATTTCTACCATCCTTAGATCACTAGTCCAATAATCCGTGACTACTCGAATGTACTTGCTTATCACCGGGAGCTACCTAGAAGCACACACTTTTAAGTCACGTTCCTAGGGCTCTAGATTATTTGATTATTCTTGGACAATCACAACGGGGTGAATCACAAAAACTATCTTGTATTAGTCTGTCTTAGCTAATTAGAAACCATACTCCCATCTCACAAGGTTATTGATCTTTGATAGACCTCACCTACAGTGAATCTAAGAATATAGCTCTAGGTTCACTAGACCACCAACTAATACTCAAGTATTAGAGTACTCGTCCACGTAGTAGCAGTGATAGACTAGCTCCATGATAATTATTACTTTGTCATTAGCTTCTATCACAGGTCCACTCTACGCATTCCAAATGCACTTGTACAATTAGAGTAAACGGACTGTTTACTGGCTAAGGCAAGCCATCCTCCATTAGGATCTATTGCACAATGATCTTATCATGATAGAATGCCCAGTTCTATCAAAAGATCAAGAGTAATATTTTTCTTGCTTATTAAGTACCCATGATTCATGCCTAACTGTGAAGAACGACCCATCACATGAATCACTTACTTAATAGCATGGACACTTTTCCAACAATTAAATGCAAATAATATATGTGCCATAAACTGACTAAAAGAAACATCATTACCATAAATTAAATAAAACGTGTCTTTAGGGCATACATTTCCAACATCATATGGATTATGATAGTCGATAGGAATCAGAAGAAGAAAATGTAATCTCAAGTGACAACATAATGTTTAGCGAGCTATTAACAGAGAATTGTAAAGGATTCTTCTAGGATAATTACGTTCATGACAGAAATTCGTGAAGTAAGGTTACTAAGAAGTGATGAATACACTCGGGAAATTCAGGATTTGTGGTGAAATAGTAATAATGCTCCTAGGTTAAGGTAGCTCCTAACTAGAAATGAAGTAATCCTTGGTATAAACAAGTGCTGTAAAGTTGCTTAGGAAAATGTGGGACGATTGTTTTCTAGATATCGCTTTGGGAGGAATTTAATTATTGTTATCGACTTGGCTCTTAGTTTAGTGTATTTAATATTCCACACCCTAGGAATTGTTAGCAATTAGCTGCGATTTAGTTGTTTCAAGCCTTGCCTTTGGTGACACAAAAAGGTTGGAGCAATGGTAAGTATACTTAGGTACCCTTGAGATCATGAGTTAATGTTTAAAATGAGTCGAAGTCAACATAAAGATATGGTAAGTTATAAGTTGATAAGTAAATGAAAGTGTTTTTCTTTCCGAGAGACGTGTTATGGTTTGAGGAAACATATTATGAGTTGCTATAAAGGACGACGTAAGTTTCTAGTTGCACTATGGAAATTTTATTTGGGTTGTAAAATAGTAAGCTAAGCTGTTAAATTTATGCTGGGTGTTGCTAAAGACTCGGTGGGAATAAAAAATTGTCCAATAAGGTTTTCATTTAAGGAGTTGTGTGAAAACTAGATCGCTTAAGAAGGACGAGATTATATCTACTCCTAGAATTGGGGATAATAGGGATCTTGATTGACTCAATAGAGAGATTGTTCTCATGTGGAAAAATATGGGAATCACCGTTTGGTTGAAGTAGAACACTTAGCGGTACTAAGTTGAAGAGCCAGAAATGAAGGACGTGTACAAATATGGAAGGTTGTTGGTAAATTGAAACGACACGGGAGTTCTGAGCTGAGATAAATTGATCTGATTGATGGATAGTGTTTGGAAGAGAAATAGTAACATGTCAGGATGTTAGGCTGCTGAAAGAGAAATTGTGTTTTTGGGACCTAAATGGATCATTTGCATGACCAGCCGTAAGAGGCTGAGAAATTTTCTCTAAAGATAATATGCGATCGAGATAATTGGGAGAAAGATACGCTGAGTAAGTTCAATGTTATCAATTTTTGTGCCATCATGGCAGCCGAGTTAGTTTAATCTTGGTGTGATCATTGGGTTGGGAGATTTAGGAGCCAGATAAAATATATTTTGGGAACACGATTGGGAATGGTACTGGGTTTTATAAATCATTTTGGGAGATGAGTAGCCGCCGATATGTAGCTACAACGGGATATTCTGGAAGATCAGAAATGAGTCTGGTAAACCCAAACCCTATGGAGATAAAAGTTATGAATGATTACTAGGAACTAGAAATGGTATATAGGGCATTACATTTGGGAGTCATTAACAGCGGTGGTGATACAATTGTCATGGACCAAATTTCGAGGATGAAATTTATTAAAGGGAGAGAATGTAATACCCAGGAAATTATTAAGAGTATAAATGATATTTAATGAAGGGTAAAACTGGAATTATCGAAAGAATAAGGCTATATGACACACTAACACAGTTTTAGACAACCGAATCAGTCGGAGGGAGTAACCCGGACCTTAGATAGCCGAAGAAAATTGTACAGCATCGACAAGTGATTCGAATTATGATTTTTAGTGATGAAAGAAATTGGATCGGGAACAATTTTCGATACAGCTGTCAACTGGGCTGAGAAAACCGAATTGACGTTAGAGATATCCGAAAAGTCAATGGAGCGTGTCAAGGACTAATATTTTACGTATAGAACAACCCTTAAGGGATTTCGAGTTAAAACGAATGGATGTAAGGTCAAAATGATCAATCGGGCCTAAGTGTAATTTTCTAAATTTGCCCGAAGGAGGTCAAAACAGTAATTTTTCAAGAATTTCGAAGGTCAAATGAGATGTACTATACTTGTGGGCCTTAATGGTGGTGTTGGATAGTTTAGGGGTGCATGGGAAAGACCAAAACGTGATTTGAAGAAACTGTGGGGGTGAAACTGCAATTTAACAAAAAAGACATAGTGTGAACGCGAAGGGATTTCGACCGCCGCAAATCAACCGCACGTGGAGGCCGAATCCGGTGATGGGACGGCCGAGGGAGGTGCGAGGAAGGATGTATCCGGCGCTAGGGTGCTTGGTGGCCAAGGAATGGCCGCTGATTAGCCCGTTTTTGGCCAAAAAACTACTATAAAAACCTAGGGTTTTGGCCAAAACTTTGCACAAAAATAGGCCATGATTTGGTGTGAATTGAGGAGAGTGAATAGGGGGTTTTTCATCCTTGCATCAAGGTGAGCCATTCTGGAGAATTTCGTGAGTTTTCGTGTGCAATTGGAGGCTGTTCGAAGAAGCGAGGCGGTCCGCCTCGTCGGACCTGCAACTGCCGATTTGGCAGCTTTTCCGGCATCCTTTCAGCCGAAAAATGGCACCAATGGGATCGACTCATCGAAGACTTGAAGGGGGTGAGGTCAGATTGGTCATCAGAGGAGGTGCCGCCGGTTGGAAATCAGAGAAGAAGGTGGCGCGTGAGCCACACGCACCATACTTCACACGCACTCACGCGCTAAGTACGTGTGGGCGCGTGACAAGGGCAAAATAGGTAATTTTAATTCCAGTATTTTCCTTTAATTATTTTAGAAATTATCATGTGAAAAAATTGAGAAAAATGTTTGAGGAAAAAATTATTTTGGAATTATCGAGGTGAAAAATGGGAGAAAATAGAGAAAATTATGAAAAAATTGAGGAAACTAGATTTTAATGATTTCTTAATTAAATATGGTGTTTAGGAAGTGTTGTGGCTGGAGGTTGCGTATAAGTTCAAATATTTGGGATTTGGCATGCAAATCGAGGCATTGCACAAGGATTGATGCGAATTCAAATACGTTCGAGGTGAGTGGTTTGTCTCTAGTTTTACAATTGGTGGGAATGTCTTGGTGAGAATGTAGTGAGTTCAGGTGAGCGGTTTCACCAGGACTCGGGATGCTATGCTTATGCGCTTTATTTATGCATATATGACATCTTTTGCATATTGATCATGTGATGTATTGCATCAACTGTTTTTACTTATAAAAGAGTCGGTGCATGGCATGCGGTTTTCATATCATCGGGGTATTGATATTCGTGTTGATGTTATTTCTGTGTGGGACGGGATGGGGTCTACTTGAGAATAAGACAAGGTTAATCCTGGTGATCGGGTGACACGGTAGGGCACCCGGGGCTTGTGCTGGTGATCGGGTGACACAGTAGGGCATCCGGGGCTAGTGATCGAGTGACTCAGTAGGGCACTCGAGGATTAAGTATGTCGCGGCAAGGTCAACCCCAACGGTTTGTGGAATAGTGTTTTCCACAGGAGGTTGAGCATGTCAGGGAGATTTCTCAAGTTAGACGTGTCTTGCATGTTGTTGTTTGTTTGAGTATGCCATGCTCGTGTGTCTTTCATGCATTGTATTAACCATTTCATGCCGTCACTTAGATGTCTTATCATCTAACCTGGGCTATGCCCTTGGAACGTTTATTGTTCCAGCCAGGGACTGCTGCGAGGGCAAGGATGTGGCCGGTTGAGGGCCAATGTGCTTAGTTTGTTAAGTTGCTGTAACGTTTGGAGGCTTTAGTATGTATTTCAGGTTGTAAATGATCAGTTGTATAATAGTAATTTTATCATTTGATCTGTATTATGTATTTTGCTATGGAAATACAATGTAAGAACTATGGTGTTTTGGTATTAATGTATCCGCTGCGTTGTATTAAGACTCGTTTAGTTTAAGATTTTTGATCTTGATAGTTAAGCGGGCAAGGCTAGGGTTCGCGGAGTTTTGTATCTGCATGTGAAGATTGTTCTTTATACACCGTGCGTGTTGAACTTGAAAAAAAAAAAAAGGAAATCCCGGGAATACCCTTATAGTGACTTGCTTGGCGAGACGGGGTGTTACAATAGTCAAGAACAACAAACACTCCATGATGAACTAGCAGTAATTGAACCACTAACAATAGCATTAAGGAGATCTCAAAGAGAAAGGAGATCCGTTATTTTTGATGATTATGTGGTTTATTTACAAGAGTCAGAATTTGACTAATGAATTGATAATGATCAAGTTTCATTTAAACAAGCTATGAAATGTGATGATTCTACTAAATGGTTAGATACCATGAAAGAAGAGTTAAAATCTATGGATTAAAATCAAGTCTGGGATCTCGTTGAATTGCTTGAAGGGTATAAAAGAGATGAATCTAAATGGGTCTTTAAGACCATATGAGACTCTAAAGGTAATATTGAATGACATAAAGCCAGATTTGTTGCCAGCATCGATTATAAAGAGAATTTTTCACCAATCTCTTAGAAAGATTCTCTTAGAATCATCATGGCTTTAGTGGCTCATTATGACTTGGATTTACATTAGATGGATGTTAAACTCGCCTTTCATAATGGGGCTTTGGAGAAAGATGTCTATATGGATTAACTTGAAGGCTTTTTAGTTGAGAAAAAGGAACACATGGTGTGTAAGTTAAAGAAGTCAATATACAGACTTAAGCAAGCCTCCCGCCCATGCTATCTGAAGTTTAACAATACCATAACCTCTTTTGGCTTTCTAGAAAACATTGTTGATTGGTGTATATATATGAAGGTCAATGGGAGCAAATTTATTTTTCTAATTCTATATGTTGATGATATTCTCTTTGCTGCTAATGATCTTGATTTATTACATGAAACAAAGAAGTATCTCTCTGAGAATTTCCAAATGAAAGATATGAGAAATGCAACTTATGTGATAGGAATAGAAATATACTATGATAGATCAAAAGAATTGTTAGGGTTATCTCAAAAGGCCTATATTAAGAAAATTCTAAAGAGATTCAATATAAATAAATGATCATCAGGGGTAGCTCCAATTCATATGGGGGATAAATTTCAGCTTAGGTAATGCCTGAAAAATGAATTGGAACGAGAGAAAATGCAAAATATTCCTTATTTGTCTGCAGTTCAGAGTTGTTGTTGCCAGAATACAATAATTGAATTTGTTTGTCTTGGGAACAACTAAAATAGAGTCCCTCGAGGAAATAATAAGGTCTGGGCTGCCACACTAAGGATGAACTATTAGATATAAGCCCCTAAGTGTTAGTGTAGGTGCTCTAGACCCAATCAGATTGGGCATGTTGTACACTAACAATTGTAATCATGTTATTATTTGAATAAGGAGTTGTTCAAATTCACAAGAAGTCATTCTATTAGTTTCTTGTTATTATTGTAATAACCAAATGAAACTAGATAGAAGTCCATATGATGTATACTGTGATTAATCTATAAAGATGTGAGATGATGCATCATAGTTTCTAGACATCATTAAACGTCCCAAGTCGTAGCAATGTCAAGAATGGACATTGACAATTGCGGTAAGACTTGTATGTGCTATGTTTTTGCTATGTGATAGCAATGGAGGTCTCACACCCATAGGCATGGGGATGTCTAGATAAGTACAGAGGTGACCAATGTTGGAGAACATGTCACTGGACATGACTCGCCATGAGAATCCATTTTGGTTATATGTTGATGGTATTCTCATACGAGATGGGTGTAACTAATCCTTGGACCTGAGGTTATCACGGTCATCTCATAAGAAGACCGGTATGCTTTGACATCGTTTCGATGGGATAGACAAAGGCTGCACGTGGGCGATCGTTGGGTATATCGTGAGGCTTATGGAGATGGGTGTATAACCAAGATGGGACTCGTCTATCCCTTGATAGAGGATGATGTATCTAAGGCACCTTCGGTGGATATTCACTTTAAATCCATGGCCATGGTGAAAGAGATCAATAAGGAGTTATTGATTTACTTTCTAATTAAGTGAAGATATCCGGAAGACCGAAGAAAACTCATGTGATCGTTATCAAGTAACACATTGCCATACTTGAGATCACATAAGATACATTGACGAAAGGATCGAATTACATGGTAACCATGCTCGTGAGAGGTTATTTGAGGATTATGAATCCTTCTGAATAATTGGGTAGGCATGATGCCTTGCTAGAGGCCAATCTTGTCTTATGTGTTCGTACCGACACATTGCCAACATATTTGGGAGCCTAATGAGTCATATGCAATAGGCACAGTCCCTGACTTAAACTAGGAAAGCAGACGTATGGTTAAGTGGGACACTTCGGAAAGAAATTGTGTCGTCGTAGGTTCTCACGGGAAAAGAACAAATAGACGTAATGACGTCGATATGACGAGGGGTCGTTATAAAGGAAAAAGTTTCCTAAAATAGCAATTGATTAATGATTAAATTAGAAAGAAGTTTCTAATTTAATAATTTGGGCTTAATTTAATACTTGGGCTAAATAAAATATTTGGACCAAATATTAAATTAAATTATATATTTGGGCTAAATAAGATTTGGGCCAAATATTAAATATTTGGCTTGAATTAGATTTGGGCCACTTTAATTTCTAGTTGGACTAGAATTAATGGGTTAGCCCAATCCATGTCCATTAGGGTTTGGGAAACCCTAGGAGGTTGCCTCTTTATAAATAGCCCTTTATGGGATGCCCAAATTATGCCTTTTTTTATTATTGGTTTTCAAGAGTTGAAAATCGATTATTTTTCCTGTCCATTCATAAGCCTTGTTAGGAGAAGCAGCTAGCACTCCTATTCCGCTCTCCTTGCTAACAGACGCGTGCCGCGTATCATGAGTTAGAGGCCGGACGCTTGGACGGTTAGAATCCGCGAATGACTCTATTATCTAAAGGTTAGATTTATTTATTTGTTTGTGAATGATTTGATTTCAATGTTGATCCCATCGCCGGGATCGGGGTAAGGTTCAAATTTTTTTTTTGAACTACTCTGTTTGCCCCGTAGCGATCTTACTTTACTTTCTCTAAGATCAGTTCTAGTGACATAATAGGGTTTGATATTGCAAGTATTATATTTAATTTAAATTACAATATGGTTTGAATTGAACATACAAATATCCTTTAGTATAATAAAGAGTGGATATCATTCTTAATTATTAAGAATAATCGAGACGGATAATCCATAGTATGGTATACTATAAATATGTTCCTGGCCATAAAGTTTCTAACCTGGATAATTAGTAACTTGTAAAGGCTGGCACATCATTTTTCTCCTTGATTGGTATGAGGTTGTAAAAGATAAGGTTGGTGGGTCTGGTGCCATTTTGTATGAGATATAGAAGAAAGATGAGTGGGTGCTCGTTATAGGAACGAGTTCACTAAATAGAACTGTTAATATTAAATTACATGGGTTATATCTCATGGGTCAATAATTCAATATTAAATACGAATTTGCAATTAGTCCTTAGACTTGAGATGACATGAACATCTGTGTGTTGGTGAATTAGGATATCGGTGATATTATATGGTTGTTCAAATTAGAAATGGCCATATGTATCTATGTGCCTAGTTTAGTGACACATGGGGTATGTGTGCATCAAATATGAAATCTATCACCTCGAGATATTCGAGGAGGATATCTTATGTGATCCAGTAATCACTTGACAATAAATCCTTGGCATAAGCCTTACATCAAGCCTTGCTCGCCTTGAAAGGAAGACACATATAATGCAATATGCCTGTGGCTAAGCACACAAGTCAAATGAGTACCTAGTATGCATAACCCATCTTAGGTGTACAAGCCGTGCTTTTAACAAACCGAGTGTGTTTAACTGGTTGGAACAGGAAAAACAGTGTTTAAAGTATTTATAACCTTCCACTACAGTCACGAGATGACAACTACCCCAAAGGGACCTATCTTCATTCTTTTTATAGAAGGTAGAGAGTAAATAAGCCCTCTAGAAACACAAGACAGAATTTGAGAGCAAGACCACCCTGACCTTATATTTACCCAGTTGAAATATATATATATTCTCATTAAAAGAGACCATGATAGAAAATGTGTAAATATATAACTTACTCTTATTATTTATACTATATAAATAATATAGCAAAATATATCCCTCCATAAATTCCCTATTTTATTTTATCTCATATACATATACATTTTAGCTTAGCCTTTACCCCCAACAATGAAGTTTAAATATTCTAAATAAACTACTAATCTACAAACCTTCAAGTGGAGACGTTGACTTATGTTCACTGCTAGCATTCATTCACATGCCAATTCAACCACAATGAAAAGATCTAACAATTGTCTTCCTTTCCCATCTCTTAAAATATTAATATTTTATTTGTTAACATATCTTATACCCACATAATAAGAACGCATAGCATGTCACGAGGGAACTGTTCTGTCCACCATATTTCATTTCTTCTTCTTGCTCCATTCATATAACCCACTGTAATATATATAGACACATGTATATATATATGATGATGATGATGATGTACAAAATACGAAGCATGCACAAAGGGAAACAGTGGGTCGAAACCATCAAAGAAAGACAAGAATAGAAGTCACTGGACTCAGCCTCCAAGAACTACTACACCCTCGGCTATATATGTGTATATATATATAGATACATATAACTCCAACCCAGAGACTTGCGGAAAAATAGAGACTACACAACCTATAAGCTATATGACCGAATCAAAAGAAGAGTAAGCTTGCCTAATCCCTGGAAAACAACAACCAACGTATATACATATATATCTACATCTATATATATATATAAGCACATGCATGTATATAATAGAGGCCATCTCCCTATTTCCCAGCTCAAAGAACCTATTTTCTAGAAGGTTATCAAAAGTCAATGGAAGAAGGGAGAGAATGAGAGCTTGCAAACAAAGCACATCATTAGGAAGAAAATCCCACTAAAACCCACTAGAACTCCATGGAGGTTGAGAGGAAATCATAGGTAACGGTCTGCAAGGGAGAGGAAAAAAGCTTGCAAAGGAGAAGAAAAGCTTGCCTGATATGCGAAGAAGAGAACCACTTGCCAAACTCTTCTCATTCTTCCTCTGTTTTCTTCTTCCTACTGCTCTCGGTCGAACTCACTGCCCAAACTCCCTTCTCTCAATAATTGCTTTATTATATAGCTGGGAGACAAGGAATAATGGGCTTAGACGCGTGCCCGATCGCACGAAAAATCGTTTGACATGCCACTTAAAAAACCAAGGTCTAGGTGGAGAGAATGGTTCTGAAACTCCCTTCCAGAAAAAAAAACTCACTGGATTTAAGAAGATACCTGGATGCCCGACCCGTATCCAGATTTGAGAGGGTTTAATGAAAAATGGAGGGTTCTGGACATATTCGATATCCTTTCGAATTTCGGGTATAACTCTCTCGTTCGAGTTTCGATTGAGCCGATTCAAGATTCTGTGAAAATAAAAGAGACAGATCTGCAACCTTTATGTTTTACATTTTCAGTGATTCTGGCTGAATAACTATCTAAATTTAGCTTCAAAGTGGAAACATAATGTTGGAATGCAACGTTTACAAGATTCTAGACAACTCTGACACATCTTAGTAATTTGGCCATAACACTCTCATATGAGCTCCAATTGGGGTGATTCAAGATGGTATGGAAATATGAGAGAAATATATACAACTTTTATGTTTTGGGCTTTTAGAGATTTAGGCTGAATCAAGGTTAAAATCAGGGTGCATTGCAAAAAATGGAAATATAGGCAATCCGAATCACACACCCAAATTCGAATCACTCTTTCCCAATTCGAATCAATCACTCTCAATTCGGATCACACTCAAAAAAATCACAAGATTTAATCCAATTTAGCCTTGATTCCAATCACTTACTATCCTATTCAAATACCAATTAAATTCATTCTGATACTCCAAACATATACGCAACACTTAATTAATAAATACTAAAAATAACATATTAAACATCAAGGTTAACCAATTCAACCACAATGCATGACACAACATTAATTAATTAAATTAGGGTCATTATAAATCCTCTCCCTTTAAAAGAATTTGGTCCCCCAAATTCATACCTGATTTCTCGAAAAGATGGGGATGAACTCACCTCATCTCTTCTTCTAATTCCCCCTCTAGCCCGTGCCCCTGCCATTACACTTTAACATAGGGAATAAAACGATTATGTAATACCTTCTCCTTTTGATCCACAATACACATAGGCATCTTGGTATATGAGGCGTTGTCTCAAACTTCAAGGGGTTGATAATCAATAACTTGACTCGGATCTACCACACACTAACGGAGCATAGAGACGTGGAACACGTCATGCACTTAAGCAACCTGGGGAGGCAAAGCAAGTTAGTATGCCAATGGTCCAATCCACTCAACACCTCAAACAACCCCACATAACGCGAACTGAGCTTACCTGAAACTCCAAAATGGCGAATACCCCTCATTGGCATCACCCGAAGGAATACATGATCTCCCATAGCAGACTCTAAGTCTCAACGTCGCTTATCTGTATAGCTCTTTTGGCAATCTTGAGCAGTCTTATCCACGCTCTAATCAATTTAACCTTCTCGGTGGTCTGCTCAACAATGTCTGGCCCTAACATTGATCTATCTTCAACCTCGGCCCAATATAACGGGGATCTGCAAGGTCGCTCGTACAGTGCCTCGAATGGTGCCATCTTAATACTAGACTAGTAGCTATTATTTTAAGCAAACTCTACCAGTGACAGATGTTCATCCCAACTCCCCTGAAAATCTAACACGCACGTCCAGAGCATATCCTCCAAAATATGAATGGTTTGCTCCGTCTACCCATCTGTCTAGGGATGGAATGTCGTACTGGACGCCAACCTCGTTCCCATGGCACTTTGCAACGCTCCCCAAAAACGAGAAGTAAACCGAGGGTCACGGTCCGATACTATACTAGCTGGCACCCCATGCAATCTCACAATCTTGTCAATGTACAACTTGGCCAGACGATGCATAGGATATGTCTTCTTTGATGTGAATCAGGTTGCTAAAACCCCACAAAATCTGTTGAGCATTCATGGAGGTCCAATGACAAGGGCAAGAACCAAGAAAATTACAGGAGCATTAAATGAGCTAATTGAACACATCTCAAATTCAAGCATTGTTCAAGATTTTAATATGCCCGAATTAAGTATTCAAGATAGTCAATGCTTTGTCAATGTTATCCAAGTCTCTAAAAGTAAACTGGGCTGATTGATTGAGAAGATTTTCCAGATTGCAAGATTTGGGGTTGATTAACTGATTGGTTGATTGATTGACAAGATTGCAAGATTTGGGGTTGATTGATTGATTGATTGACAAGATTTGCAAGATTTGGGGATGATTGAATGATAATCTAGGCACATAAAAAGGAATGGTTGAATATTTGACCACTTCCCTTATTTCCTACTTTATTTTAAATCTTTTCTATTTTAGATAATTTTTTGTTTCTTTATTATCAGATTATGCTATTTCCTTCTTGTAATCAATTCCTACTATGCCTAGGATTTGATTTATTTCCTTCTAATTTAGGATTTGTATTCGGCTATATAAGCCAAAGTAACCCTGAGAGGAATTTAGTTTTTGATCAATATTAATAGTGAGATTTTTCTCTTTGGTTCTTCGACGAATTACTTTGAACTTATCAAGATTTTCATCTTGTGGCGTTCATCCTTGACTTATCACTCACAACTCTTCTCTTCTATCTTGTGTGTGGCGTCAACCCTATCCTTCTTATACCTTTGGTTCTTATCTCCTTATAGATAAAGGGTCAAGGTCTTTTGTTTTGTTTATTACGAATTTGTTGGCAAAGGAATCATTTTTGATCGTCAGGTCTCACCTTTCTTTGTGGGGTTCACATCATTCTTGATAGGTAGAAAGTGGGTCGACTTCGTTAGTGATCGTTGCTGTCGAACACCGATAGATTAGATGAATAATAATTCGGATTTGCAATAAGGGTGCAACCCAAAGTCGTCTCCCAACGAACCTCAAACGGATCTGTCAAAACAAGATTAAACGAGGGGGTTTGTGATGAAAACCGGAATTAAAAACGTTCAAGAATGAAACAAAGATAAAGTAAAACGTAACCCGCTACAAACCCTACCTTCTTACCACGGTAATCCTTGTCTCACATATAAAAACAATCTGTTTGGTTTGATTTTCTTTTGATTTGAAAAACTCTTCTACAACCGTAAAAGATTAAATCAAATCGAGCAATCACTCATACAAATATACCGTTTCGTTTCTTTCTAATCAAAGCCTCAACCGAGTACATCAATTAAACCCAACCAAATATCATGCATGCATTCACACAATCGCATAAAAGAAACATACATAAACTTAGAGAAGGAAAAGAAACAAAATCATCCATAAAAACATGAAAATCGAGTCCCAAACCGGATTCAACAATATGATCAAGACTCAAACCGGGCAAGGGGTACGAGAATGTAGCGAATCACAAGAAAATTAGCCTTCCATCTTCTTGGTTGAAATCATGAGAATCCTCCCAAAATCGGCCACCCCTAAAATCAGCCACTTAATGTGCTTAAATAGAGCTTAGGGAGGAAACCCTAAGTTACCGCATCTTCACAGCCGTTTTCGAATAGGATAGCGTGCGTTCTGGGCTTCGGCCTCTTCATCAAAATTGTATACCAGGAATAGTAGATGAATTTTAGCTTTTAAATCACTTAATTTGGATATCGTACGCCCAAGTTATGGCCTTTTAAAGATTCAGCATCTGTGCAGCTTTCCTAATTTGACCCGACTTTCTGGTCCCGACTTTGAAGCGATGTTTGGAGGCCCAAAAGAACTTGGATTTGGACCTACCATACCATTACAGGAAGCCCAAGAAGTACTCTACAATATCTCTGAAGAAGTCATTCACGTTCTGGGATTATAAATTGGCCAAAAACTTGAAAGAAGCATAGAATGTCAAATCTATCAGCACACTTTTGCTTCTTTTTCTCCAATCTCCTTGTTTCCCTTCTTGCCATCAAAATTCCTCATGACCCAGGAAGCCCTAATCTGTTCAAAATAATAAAAAAATAGTGTGAATCCCAATTCCTATAAAATAAAATAAAACAAAATCAAGATGAATAAAATAACACAACTAATGTGCAGAAAGACTAAATATGAGGGCTAAATAATATGAAAATATGTGCTCTATCAAATTCCCCCACACTTAGACTTTTGCACTTTTGGGCAAAACACTAAATGCTAACATTCACTCTTTCAAACAAAAAAGATGCGAAGAATGCAAAATGAGAGACACGACAAGTTTTATAGGAATTCAACACTCAAAGATCATCTTTCCTATACTTCCCAGACAAACAAATAGCATGGCAATTTTACTTGGCAAGACGAGTCAAAATAAGCAGAACCTTATAAGAACATGCTGTCAAGTTCCTCACATGCTATGCCTAACTCCACCCAATCATAATTCCACTACCAGATATGCTCATCTTCTAAATCTCCACTCTCAATGCTTTATGCATGCAAATCAAAAGGACTTTTATTCATGGCTCCAACATGATAAGGTGAAAACATTCAAGACAACCCAAGATCAATGAAGAACTATTAAGCTAGCAGAAAATAGATCTCTCTCTTTTTTTTTTTGAATGGTGGGTGCGTTTTACGCTCCATCGCAACCTTGGTGAGTGCGTTTTACGCTCCGTCTCACCTTGGCCTTTGGCCTTTCTATCTATTTTCTTTTGATTCCAAAGGACTTGCTTAATATTTTTTCCATAATCAAGAGATGCAATGAATGTTCTTCAACCTAAAGAAGAGAAATAAACTCTTTTTTTTTTTTTTTTCAGAAGTATGGCGAGTAAAATGAAAGAATGCCTTAATCATCTTTTCACATGCATGAGCACTGATAGCTTCAATAAAGATTCAAAACAATCTCTAGAGTGATACCCATAATTAGTGAATGCACACATAGCATAAGAAAGAACATGCACAACTATCCTCACAAAGACTACCTCAATCAACTCACCGAGCCAAACTCATTGCCAATTTACTTGAAAGCCCAAAAAGATAAGATCGACTTTCTAATCATGCCAAATTATGTCAAACTCAATTTTCCTCATTTTGCCCTTTTTTTTTTTGTTGAAAAGAAACAAAATCATCCATAAAAACATGAAAATCGAGTTCCAAACCGGATTCAACAATATGACCGAGACTCAAATCGGGCAAGGGGTACAAGAATGTAGCGAATCACAAGCAAATTAGCCTTCCATCTTCTTGGTTGAAATCGTGAGAATCCTCCCAAAATCGGCCACCCCCAAAATCGGCCACTTAATGTGCTTAAATAGAGCTTAGGGAGGAAACCCTAAGTTACCTCAACTTCACAGCCATTTTCGAATAGGATAGCGTGCGTTCTGGGCTTTGGCCTCTTCATAAAAATTGTATAACAGGAAGAGTAGATGAATTTGGGATTTTAAATCACTTGATTTGGATATCGGACGCCCAAGTTATGGCCTTTTAAAGATTCAGCATCTGTGCAGCTTTCCGAATTTGACCCGACTTTCTGGTCCCGACTTTGAAGCGATGTTTGGAGGCCCAAAAGAACTTGGATTTGGACCTACCATACCATTACAGAAAGCCCAAGAAGTACTCTACAATATCTCTGAAGATGTCATTCACGTTCTGGGATTATAACTTGGCCAAAAACTTGAAAGAAGCATAGAAGGTCAAATCTATCAGCACACTTTTGCTTCTTTGTCTCCAATCTCCTTGTTTCCCTTCTTGCCATCAAAATTCCTCATGACCCAGGAAGCCCTAATCTGTTCAAAATAAGAAAAAATAGTGTGAATCCCAATTCCTATAAAATAAAATAAAACAAAATCAAGATGAATAAAATGACACAACTAACGTGCAGAAAGACTAAATATGAGGGCTAAATAATATGAAAATATGTGCTCTATCAGTTAGCCTATCAACTACACCCATATGGCGTCATGCCTTCTGCTAGAACGGGGTAATCCAGACACGAAATCCATGAAAATTTGGTCCCACTTCTACTCTGGAATAGACAAGGGATGAAGCAATCCTGCGGGTCTCTGGTATTCAGCTTTAACCTGCTGACACACCAAGCAACGAGACACATATTGAGCTATCTGCCTTTTCATGCCCATCCACCAATATTGACGATGCAAGTCCTGATACATCTTTCCTGCTCTTGGGTGAATGGTGTAGCGGGATCGATAAGCCTCTAACAATATCTCCTGCCTGATCTCCTCATCATTCGGCACACAAATTTAATCACAAAACAACAGCAAACCATCATCCTTTATGTTGTATCCCAAAGGTCCAAACCTGACCATATCTGCCATAATCTGAGCCAACCTCTTATCATGCTGCTGTCAGTTCCATGTCCGATCCACTAAATTTGAATGAATGCTCATATAGGCACAGTAAATATCTAGGACATCTCTTGACTCTGAAATGGTAAGCTTGCTCATCTGCTCTAATAGAGACCATTCTTGAACCAACATCGCTGCCACCGAAGCTCTTCTACAACTTAAGGTGTCAGCTACCACATTTGCCTTGCCCGGATGATACAGAATCTCACCTTGCTCGGATGATACAGAATCTCACAGTCATAATCCTTTATCAACTCCAACCAACGACGTTATCACATGTTCAGCTCCTTCTGAGAGAATAAGTATTTCAAACTCTTATGATTAGTGATTATCTGCATCTTCTCTCCATAAAGATAAGGACGCCAAATCTTTAAAGCAAATACCACTATAGCAAGCTCCAAATCATGGGTAGGATAATTCACCTTATGTTTCTTCAACTGCTAAGAGGCATAAGCATTAAATCAACCCCCTTGCCTCAAAACACAACCCATACCTGTATATGAGGCATCACTATAGACTGTAAACAACTCACCACTCCTGGGTATGGCCAACACAGGTGTCGAGGTCAACCGCTGCTTCAATTCCTAAAAACAACTCTCACAGGCATCGCTCCAAATAAAGCTAACTCCCTTACGTGTCAACATAGTCATAGGGGAAGCCAAACGAGAAAACCCCTCAATGAAGCGTCGATAATATCCAACAAGACCTAGAAAACTTCGAACCTCTATCACAGTAGTAGGCGTCGGCCAATCCAACACAACTTTAATCTTCTCAGGATCTACTGCTATGCCCTTGCCAGAAACTATGTGACCCAAAAATACTACTTGAGTCTACCAAAGCTCGCATTTAGAAAGCTTGGCATACAAATGCTCTTCCCCGAGTCTTTGCAAAACTAACCTCAAATGATCCTCATGACTTGACGGGCTAAGTGAATAAACCAGGATGTCATTAATGAAAATGATGACGAAGCTGTCCAAATATTCCCAGAAAACCCGGTTCATCAAGTCTATAAATGTTGCTGGCGCATTAGTCAACCCAAATGGCATGACTACAAACTCATAATGCCCATATCTCGTGCGAAACACTGTCTTGGAGACATGCTCATCTCTCACATGCACCTGATGGTACCCCGACCTCAAATCAATCTTGGAAAACACCGAGGCTCCTCGAAGTTAGTCGAACAAATCATCCACACAAGGAAATGGATTGTAACACCCCACCCTATACAAGCGTGTTACTATAAGGAAGTTCCCAGGGATTCTTTTTTTTTTTTTCATTCTCGCCAAGTTTGATACTCGTGGCGCCTGTGAGCACAATCTTCACATGTAGATGAAAACCCTGAGAGTTCCAGTCTTGCTCGTTAAGTCAACAATAACATAAACTCAACCGAACGAGACAATATAAACACAGCGGAATACTTAATTAATCAAAATGACGTGGCCTACCACGTGTTACACTCGAATTGTTCCCACATCACCATATGAATACAATACCAATACTAATTATTACAACATCATCAAGCGGTTTATATATATAACATTAATGTTTCCAAAATAACATAACACCAACAACTATCAAACATACACCACTGGCTCCTCAGTCGTGTCCTCGACCTCGCTGCTATCCCTGACTGGAACGTTGAATGTTCCAGGGGCATAACCCATGTTAGATGATAAACCATCTAAGTGAAGGTAAGAAACAGTTATACAATGCATGAAAGACTTACGAGCATGGCATACTATACGACAAATGCAAGACACGTCTAACTCGAGATATCACCTTGACATGCTTAATCCCTCGAATGCCTCACCGTGGCACACGTTCACCTGGTCCAATGTTAATCCCTCGGGTGCACCGTCGTGACACCCGTTCACCTGGTTTAACATTATTCCCTCGAGTACCCCAGTGTGACACCCGTTCACCTGGATTAGCATTATCCCAATCTCAAGTAGACCCCACATCGCCCCACATAAACCCAATGATGCGATTAAACATGACTCCTCATGATATGAAAATTTACACGCCATGCACCATCATTTTAAAAATAAATAGTTAATGCATTGTAGTGATTATCGACACAGCGAACATAAGTAAATAAGCTAAGCCTAGGAGGGTAAAACTTTCTCACTAGAACTCGCCAAAGTACCCTAAAAACACTTTTAAGGCAAGGATAAGCTAGAATCAAACCACTCACCTCAATTCAGAAAAGTCCGGATTTTGCCTCGAAAAATGTGCCACACCTCGAAAATTGTGTAAATCCTCTTCCAATGACCCAAATGACTCCTATTTCATCATTTAACACCTTTGGAATCAACATTCTATTTTTTCCATAATTTTCTCTATTTTTATTTAATTTTTAAACATCTATACCTTCGGAAATTCATAAAAAATACCAAACATCTTTTTTCTCAAAATTTTCTTTCATGATAATTCCTAAAATAATTCAACAAAAATTCTGAAATTAAAAACACTCAAAAACCCTACCTCACGCGCCCTCACGCGCCACCCCTATGCCCTGCGAGTGGGATTCACGCGCCGCCGCACAGTCTTCTTCTCCGGTCGTCTTCTCCGATTCCGGCGACGTCCAATGCCCTAAATTCCTATGGGGGCTTGTAGATCTCTTCAAGGCGACCTCAATGGTGCCTTTTTTCGTTGGAAACAGTGGCCGGAAGTGGGATTAAAAGCGAGTTGCAGGTCGCGGTGGCCGATTTTCTGATTTTCCGGCCAAGCTTCGAAACCCTCCAAAATCTATACAAAACGATCCAAAACTCTCCAGAATTGATCCTTAGATCACTAAGAACGAAAGCCCCTTATCCCTCAAGCTCGATTCAAGCAAAAACTCGACAATTTTGAACGATTTTTGATTTTGAACCCTCGGCCGAACACCCCATTTTATAGTCATTTTTTGCTCAATTATTCACCCGATCTTGCTCGTCCTCATCCCTTTAGCCAAATATAGCCTCTAAATAGATCAAATAGCACTAAATCATGAGATTTGGTCCTTAAAAGTTTCGGTCGAATCGGCGGTCACTTCCGCCATTAAATCCGATCGTTTCGAAGCTATTTCTGGCCAATAGCAAGCCCTAACAGCTTCATCATCACCTGAAGCTACTCTAGCCACCTCCAGGCGACCTTCCCGACGCCTCCAGAGGCGGCGGCCGGCAGCCTTGTGCGGCCGGTCGGTTTTACACAATGCAATTTTCAAAAATTACATTTTTGCCCCTATTTCCTTTATTTGACATTTTTGGTCCTTTCCTTTGAGTCCCTGATCTTTCTAAATATACCACAATGACCCTCAAGTTCTATATTTTCCATTTCCTTTTGGAATTTCTAAAAAACTCGTTGATTCGACCTCCCACTGACATTTTGCAAAAATTACACTTTTGCCCGAACTCTCCTATTTGCGTGCTTTTGACTTCAAACCTCTGAAAATCCCTAATTTTATCAAATATCATCTAATTGTGCCATTTTTCCTCAATTGGTTTTTCTTAACTTGGTCATTCGTCTTTCGTTTAAGTTTCGAATATTGCATTTTGGCCCGAAACTTTGCTAAATATCGTTTTGACCCATATCCTCAAAAATTCTCTTATTATTTAATACCGGGTATTACATCCTCCCCCTCTAAAAAGAAATTTCTTCCTCGAAATTACTAACTTACAATATCAAAATAAATGCGGAAAAGAAATCTTCATCTCTTCTTCGCGTTCCCAAGTTGCCTCTTCTTCGTTATGATTGCCCCATAGTACCTTTACTAAGGGAATAACCTTGTTCCTTAAGACTTGATCCCTTTGATCTAGGATTCGAACTGGTTCCTCAGGGTATGTTAGATCATTTCGTATCTCAATGGTCTCATTCCGAAGTACCTGCGTAGGGTCTGGCTCATGTTTCCGTAGTTGAGACACATGAAACACGTTGTGGATGTTTGATAATGCCACAGGCAAAGCTAATCTGTAAGCCACTAGTCCAATTTTCTCCAAAATTTCATAGGGTCCTATGTATCTTGGGCTTAATTTCCCTTTTCTTTTTCCTCGAATCACGGATTTAAATGGAGAGACTTTCAAGTATACCTTGTCGCCGACCAAAAATTCCAGGTTTCGCCTTCGCCGATCAGCGTACGATTTCTGACGACTTTGACTTGTTCTCATTTTCTCCTGTATTTGCTTAATCTTTTCGGTAGTAGTCTGAACAATCTCAGGTCCAATTAATCCTACCTCTCCAGTTTCCACCCAACAGAGCGGTGTTTTGCATCTTCGTCCATATAATGCCTCGTAAGGAGCCATTCCAATGCTGCTGTGGTGCCCGTTGTTGTAGGCAAATTCTACCAACGGTAGATGTTTCTCCCAACTTCCTGATAATTCCAATATACATGCCCTCAACATGTCCTCGAGTGTTTGAATTGTCCGCTCGGACTGTCCGTCAGTCTGAGGGTGATAAGCTGTACTGAGCTTTAACTGTGTTCCCATACACTTGTGGAAACTTTCCCAAAATCGTGATGTAAATCGTGGGTCCCGATCTGACACTATACTTGCGGGTATTCCATGTAATCGTACTATTTCCTCAATGTAAAGCTGGCCCAGAGTGTGAGTCGGTTGTCCTATCTTAATAGGCAAGAAATGTGCCGACTTGGTCAGTCGATCCACTATTACCCAAATAACATCGTTTCCTTTGGGACTTCGAGGTAAATTGGTCACAAAATCCATAGTGACGTGATCCCATTTCCACTCGGGAATGTCCAATGGTTGTAATTTTCCTCCCGGTCGCTGATGCTCAATTTTGATTCGTTGACAGGTATCGCATTGTGCCACGTACCGTGCCACGTCCTTTTTCATTCCTGGCCACCAATAAATTTCCCTAAGATCCTTATACATTTTTGTGGATCCTGGATGTACTGTGTATCTTGCCCGATGAGCTTCTCCCAAGATAACTTGTCTTAGATCTTGATCCCTTGGTACATAGGTTCTTTCCTGAAATCGAAGTATATCATCACGGTAACTAAATTCAGGTGCCTTAACTTGATCGTTCTCGTCTATCCACTGACTTCTTCTTGTGTCTGTTTGAAGAGCTAATCTGATTTGATTTACCACATCAGGTTGAATTGTCAAATTTGCCAAATATCCCTTGATTGGTTTAGGCTTAACACCTACTGTGAGGTGACTAAATTCCTCGATCATCATGTTAGCCACAATCTCAGAGCTTCTTCGGCTAAGAGCGTCTGCAACTATGTTAGCCTTTCCTGGATGATAGGAAATGGTACAATCGTAGTCTTTTAAGTACTCCATCCATCTTCTTTGTCTCATGTTTAATTACTTCTGAGAAAATATGTACTTCAAACTCTTATGATCCGTAAAAATTTCAAATTGTACTCCATAAAGGTAATGCCTCCACAACTTCAAAGCGTAAATTATGGCTGCTAATTCCAAGTCGTGAGTTGGGTAGTTTTGCTCATGTCTCTTCAATTGCCGAGATCCGTAAGTAACTACTTTCTCATCTTGCATTAAGACACACCCCAACCCTATCCCAGAAGCATCACTATACACCATAAACTTTCCTGACTCAGTCGGCATTGCCAAAATCGGTGCCGTAGTCAATCGTGCCTTAAGTTCCTGAAAACTTTGCTCACATTTATCACTCCATTCAAATTTCACTTCTTTCTGTGTCAATCGAGTAAGTGGAGCTGATATCTTTGAAAATCCTTCTACAAATCTTCTGTAGTACCCTGCTAGTCCAAGAAAACTTCGAATTTCCCCAATGGTCTTAGGTGCTTGCCATTTTTGAACTGCTTCTATCTTTGCTGGATCGACAGCTATACCTTCTGTAGAAATTATATGTCCAAGAAATGCCACTTGAGTAAGCCAAAATTCACACTTCGAGAATTTGGCGTACAACTTTTGGTCCTTTAAAGTCTGCAAGACTATCCTTAAATGTTCTTCATGATCAATCTCACTTGTAGAGTAAATCAAAATGTCATCTATGAACACTATCACGAACTTGTCCAGGTAAGGCCTAAAAGTTCGGTTCATTAAGTCCATAAATGCAGCAGGTGCATTGGTCAATCCAAACGGCATCACTAGATACTCGTAATGTCCATACCGTGATCGAAATGCAGTCTTGGGTACATCTTCCGGTTTGATCTTCATTTGATAGTATCCTGACCGAAGATCTATCTTAGAAAATACTCTGGCTCCTTGAAGTTGGTCAAACAATTCCTCAATCCTAGGCAAAGGGTACTTATTCTTTATGGTGACCTTGTTTAACTGTCGCTAGTCAGTACACATACGTAAGGTACCATCTTTCTTTTTCACGAACAATATCGGAGCTCCCCAGGGCGACACACTTGGTCTGATAAATCCTTTGTCGGTCAAGTCTTGTAATTGCTCCTTCAATTCCCTCATCTCAGCAGGGGCCATCTTGTACGGAGGTATGGATATTGGCTGTGTATTTGGTACAAGATCTATCAAAAATTCGATTTCTCTTAGAGGAGGTAATCCTGGCAATTCCTCAGGAAACACCTCAGGATACTCATTCACGACCCTCACTAACTCCAATTCGAGACTTTTCTTTCCTGATTCGGGTTTGGCTGACTGCAACGTATGCAAAGTCATGTCATTTTCTCTCTTAATCTTCCTACTTTGACCTTGGAACACAGTCCACTCTCTGTTAAGCTTGGGTATGCTTACAGTCTTACTCTTACAATCTATTTTTGCCTCATGAAGTGATAGGAAATCCATTCCGACAATTACATCGAAATCTTGAATATCTAACACCACTAAATCAATCTTGAAACTTTCTGATCCCATACTAAAAATACACTCGCGGCACCCTACCGCAGTTCTTAAAGTTGAACCCATAGGAGTGGCTATTACCATTTGATAACCCAATTCCCTAGGTTCTAATTGTAGACTTTCTACTGACGCATGCGACACGAATGAATGCGTAGCACCTGGATCTATTAAAGCATGAACTGGAATATTCGAGAAGAACAATGTACCTTCAATAACTGCAGGATCGGCCTCAGCGTCCTCACAAGTCAGGTTGTACACTCGACCTGGACGAACATTTTGTGTACTTCCACTCGGTGGTTCCATCTTCTGCCTTTTTGAGCAATCGCGCGAGATATGCCCTGGTTGACCACAACTGTAGCACACCACCTTTCCCTGATACCCAACCTGGGGTGTTGCTTTGATCTTTGGGCAGTTTCTCCCGATGTGACCTTCTTCGCCGCATCCATAGCACCTCAAGACACACCTCTTCCCAGGGTGTTTTCTCCTGCATCGGGGGTATTTTCCGTCATCCCTTGATTGAGTCGTCGAACTGCCTGATTTACCACTTTTACTTCCTTCCTCTGTCTTGATGATCTTGGCTCGTGTCAGATTTCTTTCTATGGTCAAAGCTCGGTGCAATGCTTCTTTGTAAGTTTCAATGTCCCATCCACTCAGAACTTGCTGGAGATGTTCTTGTAATCCTGAAACAAACTTTTGTGCTTTCTGACTCTCGTCAGTCTCATACATGGGCACGTACTTAATCAGTTGAATGAACCGATTATCATATTGATTCACAGTCATCTCACCCGTCTGCTTAAGCCTCATAAATTCCCAGATTCTTTCTTCCTTCCAACTCTTAGAAAAGTACTTGGCGTTAAACTCTTCCTTGAATACCGCCCAAGTATACATTGGTGCATCCTCGTTCTCAGCTTCACGTTCCTGTTGAGACCTTGTTAATGAACGCTCGGTAGACTGCCACCACCGGCCTGCTTCTTCCTCCAGCGTGTAGGTTGCACACCTCACTTTTTCCTCTTCACTACATTGGAGATGCTGAAGTAGTTTCTCGGTCTTCTCTAGCCAGTACTCAGCTGTGCTAGGATCATCGCCAGTCCTTCCTTTGAACACAGGGGGTCTCAAATGTCGGTATCGCTCCAAAGCCGTGGTCGTGTGCCGAGTAGGCTCCTCTCGACTCACGTATGTCAGCATATTTTCCAAAAATCGCTCCATTCGCTCAAACCGATCTTCACTGGAGCTTGATTCTCCAACATACCTTCGATTTCCTCCTGAGTGATTTCTGTGATCACCCATATCTTCAGGATTATTTTCTTCTCTTCTCCCACTTTTAGCATGGGCTGCATTTCGAAGTCTTCGTGTATTCACCATCTGAAGTGAATCACGGAAATAAATTATGCACAAGACAAAATTGTTTCTATACAAAGGGACAGTTTTATTTCTTTATATTATCCCATAAACAGAACAACTTAGTACTACTGAAAAAGAAATAGACATAACATCTTATTATATTTTATATCTACATATCCCTTCTTTCTTCAGTCACTTCGTCGGCCTTGCTCAGTAGTTCTTTGGCCTCCAGATCCAGGACTCTTTGTGGTCCCCTTCACTGTCGGATGCCACCGAGGGTCCTTCGTCGTCATCTTGGACTTCCTGAGTCTCCTCATCTGATTCCTCGTCAGAGCTAATATCTATGACCTCATTTGCGAGGTTTGCAGCAATCTCTGCTTTTTCCTCCTCATCCATAACGTCTCCAAGTAGGTCTTGATGCTCGTTCCTCATTCTTGCACAAAATTCACGTAGAGTGTCATCCTCCCAGTCTTGCCACAACCACTGTGCAAAAGTTTTCCATTCTCCCTCAAACTGATCAATAAGGAAGCCAATCTGAAACTCTGATAAATCTACCAACTGTCGATAGCTGGGGGGCACATCATCTATGATCTCTTCCATTGCAAGCAGAAATACATTCATGTCCTCATCCTGCGGGTTTCCTCGAGCTTCAATCCTATTTGCCCAGTGTGACAGCAGTACTTGGTCCACCATTTTCTACTAATATTACACAAAGATTTTCTCAAAAACCTCAAACAAGTGTTTCCTAAAGTTTTCATATGTTACCTAAAATCCTTATTCCTATTCTAAGTTAACAAATCTAACCATGCTAAGTTCAATAACCTAGCCTAACCATCCTAGGGTTTTAACCTAGGGCTCTGATACCAATTGTAACACCCCGCCCTATACAGGCGTGTTACTATAAGGAAGTTCCCGGGGATTCTTTTTTTTTTTTTTTTCATTCTCGCCAAGTTTGATACTCGTGGCGCCTGTGAGCACAATCTTCACATGTAGATGAAAACCCCGAGAGTTCCAGTCTTGCTCGTTAAGTCAACAATAACATAAACTCAACCGAACGAGACAATGTAAACACAGCGGAATACTTAATTAATCAAAATGACGTGGCCTACCACGTGTTACACTCGAATTGTTCCCACATCACCATATGAATACAATACCAATACTAATTATTACAACATCATCAAGCGGTTTATATATATAACATTAATGTTTCCAAAATAACATAACACCAACAACTATCAAACATACACCACTGGCTCCTCAGTCGTGTCCTCGACCTCGCTGCTATCCCTGACTGGAACGTTGAATGTTCCAGGGGCATAACCCATGTTAGATGATAAACCATCTAAGTGAAGGTAAGAAACAGTTATACAATGCATGAAAGACATACGAGCATGGCATACTATACGACAAATGCAAGACACGTCTAACTCGAGATATCACCTTGACATGCTTAATCCCTCGAATGCCTCACTGTGGCACACGTTCACCTGGTCCAATGTTAATCCCTCGGGTGCACCGTCGTGACACCCGTTCACCTGGTTTAACATTATTCCCTCGAGTACCCCAGTGTGACACCCGTTCACCTGGATTAACATTATCCCAATCTCAAGTAGACCCCACATCGCCCCACATAAACCCAATGATGCGATTAAACATGACTCCTCATGATATGAAAATTTACACGCCATGCACCATCATTTTAAAAATAAATAGTTAATGCATTGTAGTGATTATCGACACAGCGAACATAAGTAAATAAGCTAAGCCTAGGAGGGTAAAAATTTCTCACTAGAACTCGCCAAAGTACCCTAAAAACACTTTTAAGGCAAGGATAAGCTAGAATCAAACCACTCACCTCAATTCAAAAAAGTCTGGATTTTGCCTCGAAAAACGTGCCACACCTCGAAAATTGTGTAAATCCTCTTCCAATGACCCAAATGACTCCTATTTCATCATTTAACACCTTTGGAATCAACATTCTATTTTTTCCATAATTTTCTCTATTTTTATTTAATTTTTAAACATCTATACCTTCGGAAATTCATAAAAAATACCAAACATCTTTTTTCTCAAAATTTTCTTCCATGATAATTCCTAAAATAATTCAACAAAAATTCTGAAATTAAAAACACTCAAAAACCCTACCTCACGCGCCCTCACGCGCCACCCCTATGCCCTGCGAGTGGGATTCACGCGCCGTCGCACAGTCTTCTTCTCCGGTCGTCTTCTCCGATTCCGGCGACGTCCAATGCCCTAAATTCCTATGGGGGCTTGTAGATCTCTTCAAGGCGACCTCAATGGTGCCTTTTTTCGTTGGAAACAGTGGCCGGAAGTGGGATTAAAAGTGAGTTGCAGGTCGCGGTGGCCGATTTTCTGATTTTTCGGCCAAGCTTCGAAACCCTCCAAAATCTATACCAAACGATCCAAAACTCTCCAGAATTGATCCTTAGATCACTAAGAACGAAAGCCCCTTATCCCTCAAGCTCGATTCAAGCAAAAACTCGACAATTTTGAACGATTTTTGATTTTGAACCCTCGGCCGAACACCCCATTTTATAGTCATTTTTTGCTCAATTATTCACCCGATCTTGCTCGTCCTCATCCCTTTAGCCCAAATCTAGCCTCTAAATAGATCAAATAGCACTAAATCATGAGATTTGGTCCTTAAAAGTTTTGGCCGAATCGGCGGTCACTTCCGCCATTAAATCCGATCGTTTCGAAGCTATTTCCGACCAATAGCAAGCCCTAACAGCTTCATCATCACCTGAAGCTACTCTAGCCACCTCCAGGCGACCTTCCCGACGCCTCTAGAGGCGGCGGCCGGCGGCCATGTGCGGCCGGTCGGTTTCACACAATGCAATTTTCAAAAATTGTATTTTTGCCCCTATTTCCTTTATTTGACATTTTTGGTCCTTTCCTTTGAGTCCCTGATCTTTCTAAATATACCACAATGACCCTCAAGTTCTATATTTTCCATTTCCTTTTGGAATTTCTGAAAAACTCGTTGATTCGACCTCCCACTGACATTTTGCAAAAACTGTACTTTTGCCCGAACTCTCCTATTTGCATGCTTTTGACTTCAAACCTCTGAAAATCCCTAATTTTATCAAATATCATCTAATTGTGCCATTTTTCCTCAATTGGCTTTTCTTAACTTTGTCATTCGTCTTTCGTTTAAGTTTCAAATATTGTATTTTGGCCCGAAACTTTGCTAAATATCGTTTTGACCCATATCCTCAAAAATTCTCTTATTATTTAATACCGGGTATTACATGGATACTTGTTCTTCACCGTCATCTGGTTAAGTTTCCTATAATCAATACATAGTCACATGGAACCATCCTTCTTACGCACAAATAGTACCGGTACTCCCACGGTGACGTACTAGGCTGTATGAAACCCTTATCCAGAAGATCCTGCACCTGCACCTGCACCTTTAACTCCTTCAATTCATTGGTAGCCATATGATAGGGAGTCTTGGATACAGGCTGAGTTCCTAGAAGCAACTCAATAGTGAAATCAATCTCCCTACGAGGTGGTAAACCTGGTAACTCCTTCGGAAACACATTTGAAAAATCTCGAACAATAGGAATATTTGCCAACTCCCTTTCTTCGCTAGAAGTAACGGCCACGAAGGCAAGGTATGCCTCACACCCTTACCGAATTAACTTTCCTACTTGCACCACCAAGATCATAGGTGTTGCCACCATGGGCTTAACTCCTCGGTATACCATAACTGGCTGATATGGATGCTCAAAAGTGATTTTCTTCTGCCGACAATCTACCTTGGCATAATGCCGAGATAACCAATCCATCCCTAATAGAAGATTAAAGTCCTGGATGGATAGCACCACAAGGTTGAAAGTAAAGCAAGATCTCTACGGGGCAAGCAGCGTAGTTCAAAATTTTTGAACCTTACCCCGATCCCGGCGATTGGATCAACGTCGAAATCAAAACAATCACAAACATAATAAAGTAAATCTAACCTTTAGATTTTAAGTCGTTTGCGGATTCAAGCCGTCCAAGTGTCTAGCCTCTAACTTGTGATACGCGGCACGCGTCCATTGGCGAGGAGAGCGGAATGGGAGTGCTAGCTCCTTCTCCTAATAAGGCTTATGAATGGACGGGAAAATAATCGATTTTCAACTCTTGAAAACCAACAAAATGAAAAGGCTTAATTTGGGCATCCCATAAAGGGCTATTTATAGAGAAGCAACCTCCTAGGGTTTCCCAAACCCTAATAGACATGGATTGGGCTAGCTCATTAATCCTAGTCCAACTAGAAATTAAAGTGTTCCAAATCCATTTATAAAATATTTGGTCCAAATCTAATTCAAGCCCAAATATTTAATATTTGTTTTTCTTTAATATTTGACCCAAATCTAATTTAACCCAAATATTTAATTTAATTTAATATTTGGCTCAAATACTTTATTTAGCCCAAGTATTAAATTAAGTCCAAATTATTAAATTAGAAACTTCTTTCTAATTTAATCATTAAGTTAGAAACTACTTTCTAATTTAATCAATTGCTATTTTAGGAAACTTTTTCCTTTATAACGACCCCTCATCATATCGACGTCATTACGTCTGTTTGTTCTTTTCTCGTGAGAACCTACGACGGCACAACTTCTTGCCGAAGTGTCCCACTTAACCATACGTCCGCTTTCCTGGTTTAAGCCAGGGACCGTGCCTATTGCGTATGACTCATTAGGCTCCCGAATATGTTGGCAATGTGTCGGTTCGAACACATAAGACAAGATTGGCCTCTAGCAAGGCATCATGCCTACCTAATTATTCAGAAGGATTCATAATCCGCAAATAACCTTTCACGAGCATGGTTACCGTGTAATTCGATCCTCTCGTCAATGTATCCTATGTGATCTCAAGTTAGCAATGTGTTGCTTGATTATGATCACATAAGTCTTTCTTCGATCATTCGAATATTTTCACTTAATAGAAAGTGAATCAATAACTCCTTATTGATCTCTTTCACCATGGCCATGGATTTAAAGTGAATATCCACCGAAGGTGCCTTAGATACATCATCCTCTATCAAGGGATAAACGAGTCCCATCTTGGTTACGCACCCAACTCCATAAGCCTCACGATATGCCCAACGATCGACCACGTGCAGCCTTTATCTAGGCCCATCGAAACGATGTCAAAGCATATCGGTCTTCTTATGAGATGACCATGACAACCTCAGGTCCAAGGATTAGTTACACCCATCTCGTATGAGAATTCCATCAACGTATAACCAAAATGGATTCTCATGGCGAGTCATGTCCAGTGACACGTTCTCCAACATTGGTCACCTATGTACTTGTCTAGGCATCCCCATGCCTATGGGTGTGAGACCCCATTGCTATCACATAGCAAAAACATAGCACATACAAGTCTTACCGCAATTGTCAATGTCCATTCTTGACATTGCTACGACTTGGGACATTTAATGATGTTAAGAAACTGTGATGCATCATCTCACATCTTTATAGATTAATCACAGTATACATCATATGGACTTCTATCTAGTTTCATCCGATCATTACATTAATAACAAGAAACTAATAGAATGACTTCTTGTAGAATCAAATAACTCTTTATTTAATATGAAATATGATTACAAATGTCAATCCACAATTTACCCAATCTAATTGGGTCTAGAGCACCTACACTAACAAAGGTCACTCGGCAAAACTCGGTCATGAACCATAATCTCATAGTCCCACACCACTTCATTTCGTAGTAACCTACTATTGCCCGAAGTCATAACAGACAGGTCATATGGCAAAGGACTACAAGCAAAAGGAACTAGATGCAAAACACGAGGTGCTATGAAAGAATGCGTAGAACCTGTGCCAAATAGAACACAGACATCAGAGCTATATAAGGAAAGTATACATTGCACCGTGTCATTTCCTCCTTTTGCTTCAGTTGTTGATAGTGCAAACACCTTGCCCAAAGCCTAAGATCGTGTTGCTTGTGAAGATAGCGATGTGGCTGCTCCCTGAACTTTGGGAATCAACGGTCTCTGGGCTTGCCTAAGGCCTGATCCTCCAATCTAGGGTCCACCTCCCTGGATTGGCTAAGTGAACACATTAGACTTGTGATCGAGTTAGCCATAACGATAGACAACAATCCCCTGGCCAGCCACTGCATCAGATCTACGCGAGCAATCTCTCCGTACATCGTCTAGTTGTCCACAACGGTAACACACATTCCCTTGAGTTACTCTACATTATCCTTAATGCCTCTTACCACAAGTCTTGCATTCTGGAACAACTCCTAATCCCTGGCTGGAACCTGCATCCCGGCCTCTCTTCTTACCTTTGTTCCATGTAGTCTTCCCTATAGTCGTTACCTGTAACATCTTGGCCTCTTGTAAATTCTGTTTAATAGCATGGGTTCGCCTCACAATAGTAGGAAAGTCCTCAGCCCGAACTCCAGCCATAGCATGTCGGAGCTCCGCACGTAGGCCCCTCTCGAACTTGTTGATCTTTCAGGACTCTAGAGTCACCAACTCTGGAGCATATCGGGCTAGTGCAACAAACTAGGCCTCATACTGAGCAACAGTCATGCTCCCCTGGTGTAGTTCTATGAACTCATAAACTCTCTGCTCTTAAACCCACTTAGGAATGTAGGTCTCGTGAAACAAAGCCTCGAACTCGATCCCAGAAGGCACCTTATCTCCAAACTGTTGTCTAGTAGTCTCTCTCCAGCGCCTTGCATCACCTTTTAGGAGAAAAGTCCCTAATTGCACCTTCTGATCCTCTGTGCAACTCATGGAACTCATATGCTTTTCTATCTCTAGGAGCCAATTCTCCGCCTTAGCTACATTTGCACCCCCTTGGAACTTCGGTGGATGCAAATACATGAAATTCTTAAGAAGCGCACCTGCAGAGCTGCCCTCAACACTCGGTGCCCCTGAATGAGATACTTGACTACAATCCGGATCATGCTACCCCTAGCTCAACTGTGCGGCAACCAACACATCCACTGCTTGCAAAATGCCCGCAAGGGTATCCTGCATATCTTGAGTCCCCTGCGATCATGCTCCACTTGCATCACTTGGCACCTTAGGTGGGGGAATATCCTACCCGCAATCCACACGAGGTGGTCGTCCTCGCCCTCGACCACTGTGAGTATTCATATTCCTACAAAAACAATAGGATTTAGAAATAAAATTTAACCTCGAATATTAATCCAACACTTAAACATCCTAACTCTACCCGACAACCTAAGTGTAAAGGGACATCTCATCCTAAATAACTCCAAGCAAGCTTTGACACCAAGAGATGCGAGACCTCCTTCCCGGATACCCCAACCAAGCTAAAGAACCTGAGCGAGAGGCTGCACGAGGGAAAAAGAAACAGAATAAAACCACCCTAATCTGCCAGGCATACACAACTAGGGTCATCCATATTCATACATAAGAGACAACAATGGAAGCATAATACATCCTAGGCATGCATAAAAAGATAACCAGTCATAGGGTTACATGGCATTAACATGCACATATACAAAATCATGCCAAGCACTCGAAAACTAAACGTCTATGGCACAACACTACAAGATGCACACACACACGAAACATAATCTGTTAGGACTGCCTTGTACACCACCTATCAAAATAACTAAAGAACTGCTAGCCTCGCCCCCATACTTAGCCTTGCCCTTACCTGGAATGAAGAGAAGCAAGAGTGAGTCACAAGACTCACCAAGCATATAAGAAATGAAAGGATGATAAGAGTAAGGGAGCTAATAGATTAACCCACACCCAAGTGTAAAACTCATCCATAGCATGACATCCAACCATACATCACATGTCCATGAATCACATGACAGGTATATAAAAATGCCACATAATAAAATATGCAAATACTAGTCCTTGGGACCCACATAAGACACACGACACTCAAGTCTCTATCACAAACCTGTCGATGCCCTGCAAGGCAGTATACGAACATCCCGAGTTGAAGTTCCCTCGGGCTGGAGCTACCGAAACCCAAGAACCCAGTACTCTAATAACGTCCGTAAACCCGGCATGGCATAACAATCTGTAAAATCCAGCACGCTAATCTGCGTCTGTAAAACCAGCACAACACACCCACATGGCGCTAGGAACCATGAAATGCACAAATATAATGCAGTGGCATAATGATTATAAACGATGATACAAAGCCCCCATAAGTCGTGCATCAAGCCCTGCTCGCCCATATAGGAAATCACATACAATGCAGTGCCCATGTAATGCAGAGGCATCCTAAGCACAAACGATGATACATAGCCCCCATAAGCCTTGCATCAAGCCCTGCTCGCCCTGAAAAGAAGACACATATAATGTAATATGCCTGTGGCTAAGCACACAAGTCAAACTAGTACCCAGTATGCATAACCCGTCTCAAGCGTACAAGCCGTGCTTTTAACAAATCGAGTGTGTTTAACTGGTTGGAATAGGGAAAACAATGTTAAAAGTATTTATAACCTTCCACTACAGTCACGAGTTGGCAACTACCCCAAAGGGACCTATCTTCATTCCTTTTATAGAAGGTAGAGAGTGAATAAGCCCTCTAGAAACACAAGTAAGACTTCAAGAGCAAGACCACCCTGACCTTATATTTACCCAATTTAAATATATTTATTCTCATTAAAAGAGACTATGACAGAAAATGTATAAATATATAACTTACTCTTATTATTTATACTATATAAATAATATAGAAAAATATATCCCCCCATAAATTCCCTATTTTATTTTATCTCATATACATATACATTTTAGCTTAGCCTTTACCCCTAACAGTGAAGTTTAAATAATCTAAATAAACTACTAACCTACAAACCTTCAAATGGAGACGTTTGACTTATGTTCACTGCTAGCATTCATTCACATGCGAATTCAACCACAATGAAAATATCTAACAATTGTCTTCCTTTCCCATCTCTTAAAATATTAATATTTTATTTGTTAACATATCTTATACCCACATAATAGGAACGCATAGCACTTAATGAGGGAATTGTTCTATCCACCATATTTCGTTTCTTCTTCTTACTCCATTCATATAACCTACCGTAATATATTTAGACACATGTATATATATATATTGATGTAAAAAATAGGAAGCATGCATAAAGGGAAGCAATCAATGGAGGTTATCAAAAGTCAGTGGAATAAGGCTATCAAAAGTCAATGGAAGAAGGGAGAGAAGGAGAGCTTGCAAACAGAGCACATCATAAGGAAGAAAATCCCACTGAAACCCACTAGAACTCCATAGAGGTTGAGAAGAAATCATAGGTTAATATAACCCACTACAACGTGTCACGTCATCATTCCACCTATGAGCATCCAATTAAAATATGCCACGTGCCCCTGATATTTTGAACCTTCACATGTTTAATTAGATTTTCCAATATTTCCATCATTACATCCCACATGGTTTAATCATTTTTCTACATTTCCCATTATTACACCTTTAATTAACGACTACATCCCACATGGTTAATTGCTTTTTCTCCATTTTTCATCATTACACTTCAAATCCTATCTCCAAGTGGCCAATGAATGTTTGCCACATGTCCTTAGAGATATGTACCACCACATGCTTAATTACATTTTCAAGATTCCCCATCATTGCTTATGATTATCTTTCAAATTGTGGCTAATCACTTTGTGCCACTTGTTCCCTCATCATGAGACCTTAACTTAACTTCCAAGTAACCTAATGGTTACTTGCCAAGTGTACATAGAGATTAGAGATTTGAGCATTCACACTATGCTCATCATTACACCCATAATCATTACACCCCTAATTATAAGATTTCAACTAATCCAATTGTGACACCTAGGAGGGACACTTGGCCATTCATGATTTGCCCATGGATGATATTTTGGGCTGATATTTTTAAAGTTTCAAGAAACGATGCTTTGGCCCAAACTTTTTATGTAACTGCACTTAGACCCTTGCAACTTGGTCCTCAGGCTATTTTTAAATTGCACTTTTTGGTCCCTGTAAAATGGATAAATTACACTTAGCACCCCAAGATTTTAGATAAATTACACTTTTACGCGACTTCAATATTTACGATTTTGCCATTGGTTCAGAAACTGAATTTTTCCCTCAAAGCTTCCTCAATTCCTTGAAATGACATATTTCCTCAAGTATTAGAAGCTAATAACCTCAGGTATTACATTATATTTGAGTTTGAAAATCTGGGATGTTACATTCCTACTACGCTCAGCCGAACTCACTGGCCAAACTCCCTTCTCTCAATAATCGCTCTATTATATAGCTGGGAGACAAGGAATAATGGGCTTAGACGCGTGCCCGACCGCACGAAAAATCATCTGACATGCCACTTCAAAAACCAAGGTCTGGGTGGAAAGAATGGTTCTGAAACTCCCTTCCAGAAAAATGCACTCACTGGATTTAAGAAGATACCTGGATGCCTGGCCCGTATCCGGATTTGAGAGGGTTTAATGAAAAATAGAGGGTTCTGGACAGAGTCAATATCCTTTCGAATTTCGGGCATAAATCATTCGAGTTCCGATTGAGCTGATTCAAGATTCTGTGGAAAGAAAAGAGATAGATCTACAACTTTTATGTTTTATGTTTTGAGCGATTCAGGCTGAATCACGGTCTAAATTTAGTTTCAAAGTGGAAACATAATGCTGGAATGCAGGGTGTACTAGATTCTGGGCAGCTCTGACACATCTTAGTAATTTAGCCATAACACTCTCATATGAGCTCCAATTGGGGTGATTTAAGATGGTATGGAAATATGAGAGAAATATATACAACTTATATGTTTTTGGTTTTTAGAGATTTGGGCTAAATCAGGGTTAAAATCGGGGTGCAATGCAAAAACTACACACTGGAAATATAGGCAATTCGAATCACACACACCAAAATTCGAATCACTCTCTCCCAATTTGAATCAATCACTCTTAATTCAGATCACACTCACAAAACTGACAAAATTTAATCCAAGTTAGCCTTGATTCCAATCACTCACTATCCTATTCAAATACCAATTAAATTCATTCCTATACTCCAAACACATATGCAACACTTAATTAATAAATACTAAAAATAACATATTAAACATCAAGACTAACCAATTCAACCACAAGGAATGACATATTAATTAACTAAATTCGGGTCATTACACATATTGCATATTCAAAGCATCCAAAAATCTCAAACGCTCTCAAGCTAACATGAAAGCAATTCGAGGCTCTCGAAGCATTATTACACATCAACCAAAGAGCCACGAGGCAAGAGGAGAAAAAGATTTTCAAGTCTACTCCAAATTTCTCCATCAATCTGAGGTCACCAATTTATTTATTTACTTAAATATTATTGTCTTATATATTTTGTGCTTAATTACTTATTTATTTGTGTCCAAATGTGGACAATTACTTGTAAACATTTAAACTATAGTTGTGAATTGTATAGATTTTCTAGAATAATTAAAATCTAGGTGAATCTAGTTTTTAAGGTAAGTTAGAGTGGAAACATTGGTGTAATGGTTGCCTAAAACTTGTTGTAATCTAGGTGTATATCTAGTTTCTAAGGTTAGTTAGTGTGGAAACCTTGATGAAATTGGTTTACTAGAACCCCAAGGGTGGTTATATCTTAGGAGAGTAGACTAGGTGTGTGTGGAGATAACAAACCACTTAAGATTGCTTACTATCTCATTTAATTTTTTTTGGTTATATCTTGTGCTTTGCATTTATTATTAATCTCAAACACTATTTATTATATTTATCAAATATATATTCTTAAATAAAATCATTAATCAAGAATATTTATTAAAATTACAAAAAATTTTAATCACTCAATTCACTTCCCTTTTGATTGGCCATTCCTTAAGGGACCAATAGGAGAATATAAGAATTATCTCGTGGCTCACATGATAATTAATAGAAAATATCTCATCAGATAAATCAATAACAATTATCTAGTATATTACAATATAATTAATCAAATACAATATCAGATATAATGATGTAAATTTGATGAGATGATCAAAGAATTTAATAAGATAATTGATTACTTTATAATTCTAGTTGTGGATGATAACTCTTAAAAAGTCTTAATATGAGACTACTTTTACTATTATAAATAAGGGGTTTGGTCATCTCCCTACCTAACATAGAAAAACAATTACAGTTATATTTTATATCTATCATTACTGTTGAGGTTAAGAGGGATAAACCAGATTCTGGTGTTTTTGTCTTCAACTAACAATTCTATTTACATCTTATTTTTTTATGGATCTAGGTACGCATTTATTTAATCCAATAATGTGATTTATATGAGTTTCTTAGATTCATAGACATGACTTAAAATTGTATGTTATGATTCTACATACAGTATTATAGCTTATACTTCAATACCATAGATGAGGTAATGCTTTCTAGTAGCCACATTATTGAGTACAACCACAAACTTTTTTCGCCTTCACTAGCAAACTCTATGGAGATCAAGACACAAACATGGCATAAGAAGTTGGGATGCTCTCTGTGTAGTCTCTGTGCAGTGGTGTTGGAGGCAGATGTTTGTTGATGGGATCCATTGACCTTTATTGGATGAGAGCAAATATCCTATGTGGTCCTTGTTGGACTCGTGAGTACATGGAATGTCATGCCCATTTGGAGAGAATGCAAACAACAATGCTATAAGGAAAACATGAATACTATCATAGTATATTTTAAATAAACATAAATACTATATTATTTATATAGGTTTAGAACATTGGGACTCTAAGGGAAGATACAATTAGTGCTTCGGTAACCTTTCAATTGCCTCTTGAGTTTGCTCCATTGTCCTTCTCCATCAAGCCTCGTTTTTAAGAGGTAAGAATACAATTATGTAGGAATTAAATTAGATACAATAGTAAATCAGGTAAAGACATGTAATGCAGCAAAGTGTGAGGTAGATTAATAAAACTAAACAGTCTATATGTTATATATAATAAATGGTGACATATAGAACCCAAGTCTACTAACAAAGTAAAGTAAAGCCTTGTCAATATAAACAAATACCAAATAATTGTGGCATGCCAAAGTTGATAGTGTCATCATATTAACCGTCTTGTGGATTTCAGTATCCTATTCAATCTAGTCCCACATTTATTAATGCACATTAAATGAAGAGAATTGGAACCCCCCCCCCTCTCCTAAAAAAAAAAAGAGGAGAGAATTGAATTTAGGGAACTTTGTGATGCCCCGCTCCCACTTACGGGTGCCACTGGTGAACAATCATCCCAACTTCTTGTTAGATTCGAATAGCTATGGCACCAACACCAAGAGGGGGGTGAATTGGGTTGTTTTAAAAATTTGATTGAACTTGAAAATCCTTTTAATGAAAAATGTGATTTTAGTGAAAGTGAGGATTAATGAAATGCTTGAAACAATAAATGAAACAAATAGCACAAGCATACAAGAGACACAACGATATATAGTGGTTCGGCTTAAACCAAGCCTGCTCTACTACCTTAGCTCCTCACTAAGGATTTTTCAATCAATCCACTAAAAATCTCCTATCTCTCCGGATAGGCCCTCTAGCAACAAGCTAGGAAATACAACCCCTTGCTTCAACAAGCAAGTCCTCTAGCACAACAAGCTAGGTATTCAACCCCTTGCTTCAATAAGCAAGTCCTCTAGCACAACAAGCTAGGAAACAAAATCCTCCTACAAGCAATGTAGTCTCTCTAGCAAAACAAGCTAGGAAATTTACAAAGAGATATAAGATTGGAGAGGATCTGAGAAACAATATTCTCAGTTACAAACTCTCTCAAATATAAATACAAGGCTTGATAATGAATTTAACAAAATGAATACAAAGCCTTGAAATGAGAAAGAATTTACCAATGAAGCACAATCATGATTTTGGCACTTGGGAGCTTGTAATGTAATCTCTTGGTTAGTTGAATCATCCATTTGACTTGTATTTATAGTCTCTTGAAAGCCCATGGATGAATCTTGCCGTTGGTAGTGGGAAAGCCACTTTGGGTGAGTGGAAAAACTAGCCGTTGGGGGTTTCTGCGACACAAACGGTCGACAGATGCAAGGCATCAGTCGACAGATTAGCAAGATTTTAAAATCCGGTCGACAGATCAAGAGCAACGGTCGACAGATGATTGTGCGAGCATTCTGCTGGTCGACAGATGCAAAGGCATCGGTCGACAGATGGTGCATACCATCGATGCAGACATTCTGTCGGTCGACAGATGCAAGAGCATCGGTCGACAGATGGTCTAAAAACTAAGAATCGATCGACAGATGGTGAAACATCTGTTGACAGATGAAGCCATCTTTTGGGACATACATTCAGCACAACTCATTTTAATTTATTTATATTTTACCTCCATTTACTTTAATACATAAATGTAAATAACGAAGTACCCCCCATTTGGATTCAATAAAAATACTTAGAAAATCAAAATCCATAAGAATAAAAAAGTAGAATTTGGGTTTTAGTACAAACTTAGGATTTTGCAATTTTACCACCTCCAAGATATACACTTTCCATTTCTTGAAAAATTCGTTAAAAATCGTTTTGGCTCTAATGAATGATAGATATCAAATTACCGGGAGTTTGTTTTCTAAAAAGAAAACTCTTTCTTATACTTCTCCTTATAAGGTGCTAATCTCCCAGACTTAGCCAAAATTTGAGATGTTATCAAAACAAGTTTCAAAACATGATGCATGAACTAAAGGATATTTCATACGATTAAATTTCAAGCCAAAACCTTTCATGCATGCTTCAAAATATGAAAGCTTATTTTGAAATATGAGATTAACATAAATGATTTTCATACTTAAGATTGGATTTTCATTAAGCGCATTTATGTTCAAGTTGGTCTTTTGTCTTAGAACACTTTTAGCTCTATCTTGACCAACGACTTCAAAGCTATTTTGAAAATCATTAGGAGATTCTTTTAAGACTAAATACTGGACTTTCCAAATCTCCAACTAATATAGAAAATCATAAATCATTTTGGTTTTCATTTTAACAAAGTATTTGAAATTGATTTTGGTTGAAAACCATAAACTTGACTCATGACTTGGGGATAGAACAAAGTATTGTTTTTCATCATCAAAACTAAACACAAGGGTAGAACATCACTTCTCACATGTCCGGTCATATGTGAAGGGCGGACTATGTTTCAACATTAAACGCCCTAAGTGGGAACTAGGTTTCATTCTTCCATTCCCTCAATCCCATAATCGACTAGCAGATTTGGGCTTTAACAATTCCACACTCGGTTAATTAATTTTCATTTAATTTGCCCAAAATCCCTTTTTAAATAATTTATTTCTTTTACTTTTGAATATTCCACCGGGCTCCATATAGATCAATTTCCAAACCACCCATTGATTTTCTCAATTTCAAGGAAAATCTCATATATTTTAATTTTTTCAAAAATACCCCAAAAATCCCTTTAATTTTGAAAATTCCTACGGGGCCTAAAATTAATCCAGAAATGCCCCCAAAATCCAAAATTTTCAGAATTTTTTTAAAAATTGACTAGCGAGGCCTGCTGGCATGCCTGGGGCTAGAACAGGGCCCAGCGGTGCGCTGGCAATGCGGGCTAGCCGTGGGCCACGCACACCCCGCACCTGCCTCCCGCTTGTGCCCACTATGGCCCGCTGGTGGCCACCTACTGCTGCCAACTTCCTTTACCATTTTTTTTCCTTCGGGCTTCTTAGCTAAATTTCTCCAGAATTAATATACCACAAATATACATATAAAATCTTACCATTTTGCACCCCCACTACAACTCTTTGGCTTTGAAAGCCTTACAAAAATTTTATTCATTTGTGCCACCAATATAAATAATGAGGGTCTAACCCAAATACACATGGCAACAACATCACCCTTATACAACATAAATAAACCAAAAATTACAACACATGCTTTAGGCTTCAAAAAACCATAAAACTAACAAAAATCCACCATGAGCTTCCAAACTTCAAGCTTGCAACACTCCCAACCTCTTGTCATATGAACAACCTACAAGGTGAGGATGAAAACCTCATGAGATATAAAGCTCAGTAAGGGTGCAATGCATGTAAATGAGGTTAGATCCTTTCATCCTCACAACCTACCAAGGTTTGAGGCATCAACCTACCCCTCCCCAACACTAGTCTTCCATATGGCCATAGATACCTTAGAACTCATATCATGCAAATGTTAACCACTACATGCAAATGCTACATAAAATTTTTTCATATTTACCAATCTTGCAAGGCCACCTCCACATGGGCCATCCCTTATCTCTTTTCTCCTTGGAGCTTCAAGTCTTAACCTTCCAAGACTCCCTTTGATTCCAACTCTCCACTTGATAGAAACTAGAAAAGAAATGAAGAAGCTAAAGCAACATTCCAAAAGAATAAAGGAAGGAAACTTTGCAACCCATTTCAAGAAAGAACTCTTACCTTTCTATTTCTTCTCTTCCTTTCTTTTCCTTCTGCTTCTCTTTTTCTTCTCCCATTTTCTTCTCTCCATTTGGAAGCCTTAACATTGGAAGACTTCTTCCAATTTCTCTATTCCATTTTCCTTTTATATCTAATAGCCTCAAAATTAAATCTTAGCCTTTGGATTTACTTTAGGAGAGCAAATCTCATCCTTCCAGATTAACACAATCCAAGTGCTTATGGGAGATCAAACCTTAACTATTGGATCTACTTTTGAGATTAAATCTCATCCACACAAACAAACACAATCCATGCCTTTTTGAAAATTTTAATCTCCACCCTTGGATTCCTTTGCCTTTTCCAAGACTCAATCTCCAGCACATAAGAAAACACAATCCATGTGCTTTAAAGAGCTTAAATCTCCACCATTCATACTTTAATACTTGGCAATCCATGCCATTTCCTCTCCTTAAATCTTAACCCTTTATTGAGATTGGAGATTAAATCTCCACCTTCCAAAGTAGCACAGTCCATGCCACTTGGAGACTTTAAATCCCAACCCTTGGATCACTTAAATTTCCCATTTCTTTCTCTTTTATTTTAATGAGACTATTTTCCATCATAAATGCTTGACAACTTTTCATTTTCTTTCCCATTTAAATAATTCTCCCATTTTCAAAGCATTAATGAGAGGTAATTTTTCATTTTCCTCTTTGAATTTCTTTATTTCTCCCATAATCATTCATTCCATAAATTCTAGAATGACTAATTCTCATTTCTTTTTGATTTAATTAAATCATTCCTTTTTCTTGGACAAGAGCTTGCCAAGTGTCACTCTTAGACACCACCCTTGGCTTCCAAGTTTTAATCCAAGCCATCCATGTGGCTCTACCACATTTATTCTCCATTTTAGGGAAAATAAATTTCTCCTCACATATTAATAAACTATAATTAATTTTCTCTCTAATAATTTAATTACCTCATGAAATTATACTCTAATCTACCAAAATGCCCTTAGGAATTAACAATTCCTTCAATTCTATTCAATTGCACAAATGAGAATAATTCCCAACAAATTCTCATTCCAACAAGGGAATAATTTCTAAATTTTTCAATTAGCCTTCATTGGGTCTCGCTACCCAATTTACCAAAATGCCCCTCCCCGAGGACACCTTTAATCCTATAGATCCACTTATCGTAAGGGTACTTTTAGGAAGTTTCTATCAACCTTCCATATTTTCTGACACCAATAACACCGGGGTATTACGAACTTACATATAAAATATAACTTCATTCTTTTGCAATTGCAACCCTTTCTATCTCTAAAAACCCTTGGATTAGAAATCCTCTCTTGCCTTTTTTACCTCTCACTTCTATGACCCTAAGGCTTTGAGCTTTCTTCCTTTGATCTTTCATTGATCTCCACCCTGGAAGCTTCATCTTTCCTCATCTCTTCCAATTACTTTCATTCCTCATCACTTTCCTTCCCGCATTTTGTCTACTTCAAATTTCTCTTTTTCTCCCCATTTTAAAGTGGAAGACTCTTATTTTAGATAATATATATGTTTCATTGTTTGGAAACTATTGGTTGTTTGTTTTCTAGAGGAAATTTAAACACTCTTGACTGCTAATTAATACACCATTGATGTTGCTCTAGTTTATCTATGGATCAATGTTCCCTTGGTCAGACATCCGCAGGATCTAGGGAGAGTTTTAGGAAGTTGATTTCTCAACCTATATCCTAGATCTAAATGGTTAGATATGTAACACCCCATCTCCTAGAACTACCCGAGAAGAGGTGCTATGGGAAAAATAAAATAAACTAACTGATAATCTGAAATCTAATACTATAAATGAATATCTCAATCAACTAAAATAAAAACTCTAAGTCAACAAAGCTGAAATCCATAAACTTTGTCTAAGGGAAAATCCCTCATCTGAAAAATAAACTAATACTAAATTGGCAGACACTGTGAAACTATCAACTCCCAGACATCTTTGGTCTTAAGCGGCTATTCGGATATAAAACAAGTGATTCGGATACACTGGAAATACAAAGAACGAGCTATTCAGATATGTTGGAAAGTATTCGGATATGGACTAGGACATCCGAATATGATTCTGGCCATCCAGATATCTCACTGAGGCATTCGGATATTACTGGAGCTTATTCGAATATAAAAATTTCAATTTTTGAGAGGAGCATTCGAATATGAAACAGGATATCCGGATATCAACTTGACTCATCCGGATGTATGAGAAAGGCATCCGAATATCATACTAAACACATCTGGATACGACTCAATGTATCCGGATACAACACGATGTATCCGAATACCACTCACAAAATAAACACTAGCACATCTGGATACAAGAACAAAGCATCCGGATATTACTGAGACCATCCGGATGTGAATAATGGTCATCTGAATGTCACTCACATAAATCTTTTTGACACATCCAGATAGCCTCTAGCCCATCCGAATGTGACTCACATACTCTGAAAAACCCATCCAGATATGAGGGAAACTATCTGGATGTCTGCAACTTTTAAACCCAGAACGAACGCTCACAGAGACTCTGTTCTTGATTCAAACTTAAATAAACTACACCATTTCGAAAGAAAACTTGGGAAATCAAATCCCAACCGACATGAAATAGCTTTAGGAACGAATCAACGATTATATCTAATTGAATCGTTGTAAAAGAAACTTACATGAACTGGTATACACATACTATATACACATATATATAAATATAACGTATCTGAAACTTGAATGATCCAACAAGATAAACAATCTGGAATAACTGAGGTAATGCTAATATACTCCCGTAAGAAAGGATTACAAGGAGAGGAAACTTGCCTTAATCTCTCTGATCGAATCAACCGATTGCAATGGAAGATCTCTTAAGCAATCTCACTATTGAAGCTTCTTCCTTCTCCTGTTCTTCACACGGCGTGAAGAAGAACTAATGCTAATGGATTAAATATATACACATGAAACCCTAGATCAAACTCCTTTATAACTTGGAACCCTTCTCCTATCATAACTAGGAGACTTTAATCCCAATCCCCTCACGGATGGATACATCAATCCCTTAACCACAATAACTTTACTTAATAATTAAATTCTAATAACAAATCCTTAAATGACCCTCATGTCCTTGCATTTAATTTTCACAATAAATAAATATAATTAAATGTTATTTTCTAAATTAAAATCTATAAATGGAAATATTAAATAATTAATTGACAAATTCTCTGAAACAAACTTAAATAAGAAATTAAATAATTTCTAAATAAATTCTAGACCCTCTAATGGGTCACTATAAGATATGAATTCAAAGATTCTTGAAGTTGGGCCTTCTTTGATGGGTACTAGCTAGTGTAGGCTTGTAGGCCTTCTTTCTGTGTAATGTGTGTATGCGTGCTTTATTCTTTCTATCTTTTGCTTAATCTCTATTTTAGTTTGATGAATTTGCACATGCCTTGGATTGTGTTGATTTTGATTTATTTTTTTTGGTTGAAACAAAATCACTACAAGAAAACAGTCAATTTGATACGGATTTAGAGATGGATTTTGGCTATCGTAAAAAACCCCCGTTAGTAAATTTAAGACGGATTTTTTACATCGCTATTTGAGACGGATGTAGAGACTGATTTACAGATGGTTTTTGAGATGGGTTTAGAGATGGGTTTTTTCGTCTCTGTTTGAGATAGATTTTGAGATCGATTTCAAAACAGATTTAGAGATGGTTTTCTCCCATCTCTGTTTGAGATGGATTTTGAGACAGATTTAGAGACGGATTTTTTTTGCTTCTATTAGAGACGGATTTAGAGACAGATTTACAGATGGTTTTTGAGACGAATTTAGAGACAGTTTTTTTCTGTCTCTGCTTGAGATGGATTTAGAGACAGATTTTTCTGTCTATATTTAGAGCCAGATTTAGAGATGAATTCTGAGACTAATTCAGTGTAATTTTGAGACAGATTTAGAGACGAATGTTTTCCGTCTCAATTATAAATTTAATTAAAAAAATAATTAATATTCCTATAAAATTTTATATATAAACCTAATATACACAATATAAATCATTCATAAATATATAAACCTAATATGCACAATATTAAATCCATATAATATTAAATTCATACATGAAATCCATATAATATTAAATTCATACAAGAAATCCATACAATATTAATAACACACATTGTCCATGAACAGTAAGAATAATATAATGTAATATTTATCCATGGTAATGGCGGATCCTCCTAATGATCCGAAGGATTTGAGGGCGACGGCGATGAAGAAGAGTTATGTAATCTTTCTTCTATGGCTGATAAATGATGGTGAAATGGTTCTATAGCTGCGCTAACAACTTGTTAAATTTGGTCTTTTAGTGAGACCGATGACGACTATGGAGGCGGTGGTAGTGGCAGTGGCAATGGTGACAACACATGATAGGAACCAGGGATGACATATGCTTTTGACCCCATCCCATACATACTACCCTTTTTTTTCCCGCTTGCAACCTCCAACCATAATGATGTCTCATCAAAAGCTAGTTGCGAGGGTTATCCAACAGCGTCACTATCTTCTGTTGGGCCAACTGCTGATGATTGTGATGATGCATCATGTTGCTGCATCTGGAATTCAACCTGCAAGTATATATATACATGCAATAAGTTATACTATTAAAAGGTCAGTTAAGCATAATAGAATATAATAAGACACAAGTATTGTTGTATACTTACATAAGTTTCCTTGGATTTACTGTTAATGAATCCTAAATGATCTTTTCTTTGGTGCGTCGCAATGAATAACTCAGCCTGTGTAGGTGGGTGACCAAATAACTTCGATTGCAAGGGGAAAAATAAAGTGTTCATGCAACCATACTTAAGTAATTAAGTAAAATGAAAATAACAAAAAATATCAAATATTATTAGTCTCTTCTTATGCTCAAATATAGAGATGGAACCATGTATGCTTACTACCTCCAACATCTGAGGACTGATTTTTCTTGGCATTTTCTTATTTGTTCTTAAATTATGGAGTATTCCAATACTCCTTGAGTGCTTCAAATACAACAGGACACATCCAAGATGATTTTTTTGGTCAAGTCCTTCCTCACACGGGACAAAAGGTTGGTCAAACGATCAGAGGCCGTTTTTTCAAAATGTATCCTCATTTGATTTTCCAATTCACTCTCCCAAGACCAATTCTTTTGTAATGTAAAGCAAAGCAAAACAAAATCAAAAGTTAAATTAATCTGTCCTAATCCAAACTCCTACAATTTGCAAATGTAAATTATTGATTTTTTCTATTGCAAACGTGTATAATGAATAATAAAGCTATTCTGGATTAATCAAACTTTAAATACCAGATTCCAAGAATACCCATCAACAAAATTCTTGACTCAATGGTTTGATGACACAAATGTAGTCTGGAAAATCCTAAGGCTAGGGCATTAACCAAGGGGGACATCAAATCATATACACCTGGAATCCCCATGGGTAAGTATTTTTAACTGCCTCTTATTAAGCTCCCATTTGCCCATTATAAGTTCCAATGGGCAAACATCTGTAGCTATGATAACCCCATCTATCAACAAATCATTACATAAATAACTATGGAGTTTTGCCTCATTCGCTTGCATATGCAATATGTTCAACAAACATAAAGTAGAATCCAATAACAAATCATCAAAACTAGCTGTTCACAATGATCTAAATTCAGAATTTATACAACATTGAATCTCCTTCCATAGGCCAGATAACAAACAAGTAAAAGCTAAGGGATTTTATTGATAATTTGACAGCAGATGCTAGTTCCTGGAACAATCTTAATGAAGATAAAAACAAAAGAGTACACTACCAATTCTTCAACAAGTTTTCCTTTTTATTGTCTACTTCATGAATATTTTTCAATAGATTAGTTATAGTAAAGCATGTAAACAGCCAATTGAAAGGCCTGTTGTAATACCCCAAAGCTTGAAGTGAAGCTTGGATTTTGTAATGAAAATTGAAGTGACGAAATGAATGGTATTTTGATTCAAGAAAAAAAGGAGAAACTTTTAATTTTATTGTCTTGTGAATATAAAAAAGGGCTAGAAGTAACCTAGGGGAAAGAGTTATCAAGGTAGGATTCTATGTTTAAGGGGGGAAAAAGTGTTTCTAATGGAGGTTGAGGGTTAAAATGTAAACATAAGTGGTTTTCGGGCATTAACGTAATAAGAGAAAGAAGGGAACCGGGCCTAAGTGTAAATGCTTCAACTTGTTAAAGATTAGTTTGTTTTTAACAGAAGGTAATGATGGTAATAATGAGTTCTTATCTTAAGGACACATGAGGCATGATTTGGAATCTTAGGATTTGATGAAAAATAGAAATTTAGAGTTAAGAGATATTTTAAGAGATAATGAAAGATCATGTCATGATTACTTAAGGAGATATGGATATCTTGAAAGCCTATAAAAGGGGGAGACTTGCCATGGAAGTGGCGTGTGGCAAGTATAGTGATTTTCCAAGTGAAACAAAGAGGAAGAATCAAGAGAAGGAAAGAAGGAAGAAGGTGGTGGCAAGCAATCAATGTTTCACCGAAAATCAGTCAATACAGCAGGAAAATCAAAGAGGTAAGTCAGTTTTCTTTTTGTGGGGTCGTAGAGCACGAAAAGGGGAGTCTATAGGTTCAAACGGGAGGGGGGAGGGGTGAAATGGAGCTAAAATAAGCAGGATATGGCATTTTAAACTTCAGTAGCAAGATCCGTCGCGAGGAAGAAGGCGGCACATGCGTTTCACATGCCAACTACTACTGCGCATGGCCACGTGTGGCCACCCTTCTAGTGGCGCGTGGCCATGGGTGAGAGGGCCTTTCCCTTTGAAATTTTCTATATTTCTTCCTTAATTTATTTCCTATCATCCTATGTAAAAATATTTTAGATTGGTAACTCGAACTTTGTGAAACTACAGCAAAACCGAATCGAAACCCCTGTGAACAGTAACCCGACGAGGCTAACAACCAAGGTGGATGATTTTTTACATATTTCTAGCTACACATTGATCATTTATTGAATCATTTGTGCTGAATGTGAATCTACTCACTTGATTTCCTTGTATAGCATGTTTCCTTTACTTTTCTTCGCTACAAAAGCATGAGGTGTTGTGGTAAGCTAGTGGTCATCATGGGTATGACATACCTATGTTTGATATGAGTATGACATGCGCAGGCGTGATTGCAACACCTTGGCATGACTTCCACAAAAGGGGATTTCACTTTGCATATGTGCAATACATACATGTCTTACTTCTTTCATAAAACCACTTCACTTAGATACCTATTATCTAACTTGGATTGATGCCCCTGGAACGCCCACATTCCAAGTATGTTTGACGTGTCAGGAATTGAGGAAGCAAGCAAGGCGAGTGGCAAGGAAATTATGGATACTTAATGTTTTTGTTTTTTTTTATCTTGTGGCCTAACGTGTAGTCTTGTTTGAGTTGTAAATAAAGCACTGTATCAGTTTGATGGTTGTACTACTTAATGTTAAACTTAAATAGCACCTAAAAGAAAGGCTTGTATGTGTTTATATTAGCCTAGGAAACCCTTTCAATTCTCTTGGTAGGTTTAATCCATAGCTTTTGTTGTTTGGGGTTTCCTAACACCCCTGAGGCAGTTATGTGTATGCCTTCCTTTGATATTTGAGCTGAGGGGGTGTTACACCTACCCACCCAGAAGAGAATAATTGGTACCTGCACTATAAAACCTGAGAAAGGTTTTCTACTGAACCAAATATTGTTGTCGACACTTGAGAAAGGTTTTCTACTATTTAAGGAGTTCTCAATTTGTTTTGTGATGTCTATATGTATATAGATAAGTGCTTTCAGTATAAGACTAAAATAGATGGTTGAATTTTTAATTTCAGTACAATTTACAACAAATTCCAAATAAAACTTATCAAATTGGATGTTGGTCCTACTTGTGGTTGGTTGGAAAGTTATATGTGTACACACCTATGGTTGATGTGTTAATTTTAATTTTTTATTTTTTGACCCAAATTTTCCTATAAAAGGTTTAGGAGTGTATTTAAATTTTGCTATGTATTCAGCTTTCGTGAGATGCACATAATTACAGCACAATCTGACATTACTATAATTAAATTACACGTATTCCATTTCAGGAAGCTTCTTTATAGTAATACTTTGTGTGCAACATAATGGAGAATAGATAATAAAAATCACTATCTGTAGAGCTCATATTTTACATATTTTTGGTGCTTAAATGCTAAACTACTAGGGCATAAATATATTAAAACATTATCCACTAGGTTAAAACAGGTCAAAAGCAAAAACAAGTATGGCTTCTAAAACTTTAAATAATATAGATATACTAAAATAACACATTACCTTAAACTCGCCAAACCACATATCCCTGACAGTGGGGTTTGTTTTTTTCCAATTCGGGTATGGCTTCTCAAACTTACTTTGGATTATTCGTGTTATATCTCATTTGCACCAAATGTTATCAAACATGTTGAAACACACATTAGTTTGTGAAAACATCTACTAAAAGTTTGTGCAAATAAAATTTCATTAATAAAATCAAGAATGCTTACAAGGAACCCAAGGGATGTATCATGGTACAGCTTTGAGGGTAGCGGGCTTTGATGAACCCCCAACCTTAGTGGGCATGGAAGAAGGCTTATCGGTGTAGGAGTGGGGTGTTTGTGGACAAGGGGAATCAAATTTCACATCAGAAAGAGATGAATGTCCCCCTACAAAAATAAATAATTGTAAGGGGTTTAACATGGAAAGTGATGAATAGGCTAAAGATGGGGTGTGGAGTGTACCAATGTGGTCCTCGCCAGCACTCTCTCTAAAATGATGACGTCGCATACCCTAACCATATGGTGTTCTTTGTGACATATCCTGTCAGATAAGGCAAACAATAGTTAGTAGGCATGTGATCACAACTTTTAAATACTTTCACAATAAAATATGATTTATCATGTACAAAATGGTTTATATTGTATTCATGAACTCGTGTTTAAAATTGTGTTTTTGAACCAATAACTTAAATGTAAGCATAACATTACAGTTAGTTGGCGTATGTTTAGTTAGCTATGTGATTTACGAATTATTATAAATATTTTTAATTTTACAAAACATACATTGGAAAACTAATGACCGCAAATTATTATAAGAAAATATTATGTATATATATATATTTCAATCTAAGTTCCTAATCAGCCTCATATTCTATTAGGAGTTCACAAATAACATTATTGATATCTCTTAGTTAGATATTAATAGTTTGAAAATTAAACTCACAACATCAAACTTTCTAATCTATAAAAGGATCATACCGATTGTGATAACAACTTCTAAATATTTTTGAAATAAAATATGATTTATCATATAGAACAATGGTTTATGTTATATTCATGAACTCGTGTTTCAAATTGTGTTTTTAAACTAATAGATTAAATGTAAGGATAAGATTGCAGTTGTTCACTATCACCTATGTAGCTATTCCGTGTCGGCTGGCTACTCATCTTCATACTCCTCTTCGTCCTCATCTTCATACTCATCTTCGTCCTCATCTTCGACTTCTTCAGCGTTTAGCTCCTCATCACCCGCAACAAGGTTCTAATCAAATGAGTACTTATCCACCCATTCGAATTCACCAACTTTATCTCTAAGGGTGTCAAGTTATTCATCTCCAACTGCAGCCAGCTACACTGGCATTTCCTCATCTGCTTGATATCCATCCCTTTGTCTTTCGATAGTTGGGGCGTGAACTGTGCTCCTAGCCTTAGCTTGAATAAGCACCCACCAGTCTACCAAATTTCGTTGTCGAGATGGATACGGAGCATAATAAACTTGATGCGCTTGAGAGACAAGTATAAAAGGATCGTACCGATTGTACCTTCTGTTAGCTCGGACCTCAACTATTCCATATTGATCATGTATTTGAGTCCCACGTCTAGGGGTTAGGTCGAACCATGTGCAATTAAATAACACCACTTGTTTGATTGGTAATCACAGGTATTCCAGTTGGATTACCTCTTGAAGTATACCATAATAGTCATCTTCAGGTTACCTGTATACTGACCCTCTAGTGCAAACTCCATTGTTTCTTTTTGACTTGCCTTGACTCTATGAATCTGTGTGAAACTTGTACCCATTGATGATGTACATAGGCCATGTGCGAGCAATCTCAAAGGCCCCTATGACATGTCACGTATTTGTTGATCATTAATCTCATTAGTTGGATCATGCACCTATGCATATGAAATACATGGCATAATTCGTATATTTTTCATGATAATAAGTTCAGTAATTTAAGATAGACTTACGTATTGCTTAAACCATTTTTGGAAATCAACTTCTATCCTCTTATCTACAACAATGTGGCACGGTTTATTTCTCGATCATCCAATAATCGATCTTTGTATGCACCTGATGGTTGACTAGAACGATTGAAGATGGAAAAAGTTGAATGATTTGGCGATAGGTCAACACCATAATCATTTCGTGGACCTCGTATGATTCTTGATTGTACATTAGGTCCAAAATAATACGAACAAAAAGTGGAGGTTTCCTCTATGATGTATGAAATGGAGCCCTCCACACGTGCCTTATTTTTAACTTTACGCTTTAATGTGTGCAAAAACTTATTGGGTAAACAAAAAAAATATTAACTCAAGTTTCTAGGTCACATAACAAAGGATATTGTGTAATGTTTCCTTTTTAATTACCTCTCAAATGGATACATCCAATGATAATGCACTGGACGTCCAACACAGGCCTCATAAGCTAAATGTATAGGCAAATGCTCCACTGAGTTAAAGAACCCAGGTGGAAAAATTTGCTCCAGCTTGCAAAAGGTTACCTAAATATTTTCCTCCATTATTTCTTGTAACAACCCGGTTATTTGACAGTTAATGTGAATTTGGGCATAAGGAATTAATTGGAGAAAAGTTAAAATTGATCAAGTGAGTTTAGGTAATTATTTAAAAGTATTTGAGGTCATTATGGGATATTTGGGGATTTAAGGGAAAATAATAGTTTATGTTATTTTGAGGAAATGGGTAATTAATTATTTTAAGGTATTATGGAAATAAGGAAAGATTAAAATAAATTGATTTGGGTTAATTTCTGCAAGTTATTGGGGTTAAAGAGAAATTATGGAAATTTGAAATGCCTTAAAAGTAAATTTATTACGAAGAGGAGCAAGGAGAGTTGTAGAGAGAAGGTTGTGGGTGCCAAAGAGGAGGGAGAGGTCACGGGATCAAACTCGTTGCCAAGCAAAATGCAGCTACCAAGTGTGCTAGGCGTGCCCATGTGCGAGCGGCCCTGTTGGGGCCCATGCGCACACAGGCGCGCGCAGCTGCCTGGCCATGCGGCTGGCACGTGTGCGCCCATGCGACCGACATACTCGCAGCCAGGCGCGCACATGCGCGTCACGTAGGGCCCTGCTGTGCGCCCACGTGGCTGGCTCCTTCAGCCATGTGTCCAGCCACCCCCTTGCTGTCCAAACTCAATTTTTTAGTGCCCCACATTGCTTTACACCTTCCCTACCCCTTGGCCTATAAATAAGCTATGTCTTTGAGTAAAATGGGAGATTTTGGGGGAAGGTTTTGGGGAAAGTTTGGGAGAATTTTGAGGAAAGTATGGGAAATTCTGCCCATGGGAGTTTGGGCTAAGACGTAAGTAATGGGCTGAGACGTAAGTAACCTTGATTTGCAATAGAGGTTAAAGAAGAATATCTAAGGCAAGTTCTCTTCCTAGTTTTTGCAAGTTCTTATTCCTAATTTGACAAGTTTAGTTTCTCTCTATTCTCAAGTTCATGTTTTTAATTTGCAAGTTCTTATTCCTGTTAAGGCAAGTTCTTCTTCCTCTTTGTTCCACTTAAGAGGCAAGATCTTAGTCTTTCTATTAATGAGCAAGTTCTTATCCCTATCTTGCATGTTATTTTTCCTATTTTACAAGTTATTTCCCTTTGCTAGTAAATTATTCCATGATTTACGTACCTTTATACCTATTATATCTCAAATAAGGTTTTGTAGCACCCTATCTTTCCTTGGGAATGATGATTTATTGTGGACATGCAAGGGTTTGATGTTGCCTTGCATGAATGTTGCCCTACTGTGCATATTGCTTCGTTAATTACATGTCAATTATATATGAGAAGTTATTACGAATATGCATGTTATGATAATGCATGAAGCATATACATGAAAATCGATTTTAAAAATATATAAAGGCCGCATGATGCTCGCAGCGGACGAGTCCCCAGGATATATCCGCAGAGAAAGTGTTGAGCTTAAAGTTAGACTTCGGTCCCAAGTTTATGTTATGGACTTCGGTCCCAAGGTTTTGGACTTCGATCCCATGATTATGGTTTTAAAAAGATTGCATATGAGCATAGATGCATGTTTTATCATATTACCATTTGAAAGTACCTTAAATGGAATTCATGTCTCTTTTGCTTCTTAATACCCATGACTCTTATGCTCGCTTTCTTCCAGTTATACTTGATGGGCTTTGTGGCTCATGTTTGCTTGCATCATTCCAAGTAAGGGTAAGGCTAAAATAGAGGGCGAGCCAAGTGAATCAGGATCCATGGGGTAGCCGTGTGCATAGAGTCGTCTCAATCAAAGGTCACTAGGGGTGTTTTATGTTGTGAAATATTAAGTTATGCTTGTCTATGTTTTAGGTTGTACCCCTGAGGGGATATGGTGGGTTTATGGACCCTGATATGGTGTATAATATTGAGATACGTTGATTTATGTGGGCGTATGGACCCTATTATATATGTTTATGAATAAAAATATACGAGTGTGGATTCCACGTTAAATAAAAATAGGATGTATGTGATGTTTCTAATTGATTTGGCAAGTATATCATCTTTCTTGTGGGTCCCTAGTTTGGGATGCCTACATTTCTAGCTTATCAACCCTAAGACTTGAAGAACACAGTTCCCTAAAGAATTGACTCAACTCTGCTAGAGGCTTCCATATAGGGTTTGGGAGTGCTCTTAATGCAATTGGGAGGAGGCGTTTCATGAAAACATGACAATCATGATTTTTCATGCCATGCAACTTTTCTTCTTGCATGTCTACACAACAAGACAAATCAGATGCATATCCATCAGGAAGTTTTAATTGACATACCCATTTGCACACTGCTCTCATTTGTTCCACGTTGAGAGTATACTGAGCCTTTAGCTTTAAGTACTTGTCATTACCTTGTGCCACTAACTTAAGTTCCCTACGTCGACAATACTCTTTTATGTCCATCATAGCCTTAATGTTGTCCTTTGTCTTGCCCTTGACATCCATCATGGTGTTAAAAACATTATCAAATACGTTCTTCTCAATATGCATTACATCCGAATTATGGCGAATGAAATTTGTTTTCCAATATGGAAACTCCTCAAAAATACTTTCCTTGTCCAATTGTGGTTTGTCCCGTAGCCTTGCATACGAATTGGACCTGTTTCAGTTATTTCTGATAATGCCCAAACTCGATCCCATATGCCATCAACGCTCAACCGTGGTGGGGGCCCACCCTTCTCAATCTTATTCTTAACAAAAGCATCTTGGTTCCTTTGAAATGGGTGATTCAAGGGCAAAAACATTCGATGACAATCAAAACAGGATGTCTTTCGACCATGCTTCAGCGTGAATGCTTTTGAATTCTCTATGTAATACGAGCATGCTAACTTGACCGCAGTCATCCAACCTGATAGCATACCATAGGCTAGGAATTCATTTATAGTCCACATCAGTGCAGCCCTCATCTAAGAGTTTTGTTTTAGTGAAATATTGTATGTTGGCACATTAATATCCCATAACATTTTCAACTCGTCTATGAGAGGTTGTAGGAACACATTTATTTTGGATTTCAGATTGTGAGGACCAGGGATGATTATTGTAAGAAACAAATACTCTTGTCACATGCACATCCATGGAGGAAGATTATAAGAAGTGACATTCATAGGCCAACATGAATAGGTTTTCCCAGATTGACCATATGGTGTGAAGCCATCAACACATAGCCCAAGCCTGACATTGCGTGGTTCACAAGCAAAATCAGGATGCACATTATCGAAGTGCTTCCATGCTTCTCCATCAGATGAGTGGACAACACACCTGGCTCCCATGGGTTTTCATAGTGCCATCTTATCTCCCTAGTTGTTGTCTTCGATGCGTAAAACCTTTGGAGCCTAGGTGTTATTGGTAAATACCACATTTGTTTAATTGGAACATCCTTTCACCTCCCAGGACCTACCTTGCGACTTGTATATCGTGGGGCTTGACAAAACTTGCACTCGGTTGCATTAGTATCATCCTTAAAATAAAGCATACACATATTAACATAGCAATCGATCTTTTGGAACCCAAGGCCCAACTTAGAAACCATCTTCTTTGTTCTGTAAAAGTCCTTGGGCATTATGTTGCCTTCGGGCATCAACTCATTTATTAGTTGCACCCAAGCATTATAGTATTGCTCAGGTAAATTGAAATAAGCCTTAATGCTAAGCATCCTTGCCGTTGTAGAAGGTTCGGTGTGAGTAGTGCAACCATTATATATAGGTGTTCTTACATTATCCAACATTTCATAAAAGTTTTGTGCATCTACATTGGGCTCTTCTGCTTCGTTCTCCAATGTATGGGCTCTAATAGAAGGACCTGCACCATCCATCACCATTGCATCATATGCATTTGGATTATCCTCGTAAACCCCTTGTGCTTCATTATATGCACTAGCATTCGTTCCGACCTTGGATTCCATGGAAGGCTCCTCTTCCCTATGGCATGTCCAGTAATAGTAATAGGCTATGAATTCCCTCTGATAAAGATGCAACTTCACATCATCCACACTTAAAAATTTTCTACATCGGCACTTAACACACGAACACCTTAAGGTCTCATCGACCCGTGTGAACTATGGCCGGGCACATACATAATGTATGAAACTCTCAACTCCACATATGACCTCATTTGTTATCCCTCGACGATTAGGTGCCACTCTGTTATACATCCATGATCGTTGCTCATGTACGTCCATGATCTGCAATAGATTCACATCAATTCTTAGGGCACATCAAAACTCTCAACCCCAATCGCTAAAATATATAATAGCCCCCTAGCCATATATATACAAGGATAATTACAATAGTTTTTTATTTGAGGTTTTTTAATCTTTTTCCACTAAACCACTTCTTATAACTCCTCCTTAAAATTTGAAGGTTGGGATCTATCCCATCCGGAAATGAGTCATGCTATGACCATTAGCGGACCCATTTACTCACGGTATGAAATTTTGGCAACATCTCAACGCAGTTCTCTAGATGCACGATAAGGATTATGTACCAATTTGTACGAGTTACACTCAATTTGGGTCAATCTCATGAATGAGAACATATTCCTATATGCAACCGGAGAAGAACGTGAGATGCTACCAAATTTTCGTATCATTCATGAGTAAATTAATGCTTATCCGTCGGGCACACAACACGACATCAAATTTCCTGACTGTCTAACTGGACAATTCAGTAACATCCTCGCTCTATCGAAGAGGTCACCAAACGGGAATCTAAGGCTAACTTCTAGAAAATCTAACTAAATTGCTGAAAATTATTTAATTAATTATATTCTTTATTTAATATAATTTCCTTTTAAAATCCAGCAGAGTCTCCCATCTAACCAGACTACACCCCTTGTAAGATTGTTTAAAATCACAACAAAATTCATCTTATAGAGAATTACCAACATGTTCATAATGATAGATCATTCGCACAAATAACAATTGAAAATGCAAGATCAATTATATTTTTGGGTTTTCTCCAAATAAGACAATGATTAGATTGAAATAAATTTAATTTTGTTAAAGATATTAAATAGGTGAATAAATTTGATTTTAGCAGACAAGATCAATTATATTTTTAATGGTGATTTGATAATTTCTTAAACCATAATTAAAAACAAGTGAAAAACCAAATTAATAGCCAGCAAAACAAGTGGCCACTGGCAAGAACAATGATTATGGGCTCTCTGAAGGCTGAAGGGATTTTTCTTTGGTTGAATGTTACAAGAGAGTGTATTTGCGATTAATTTAATATTTAAAAATAGAGAAAAGCATAAAGCTTGATATTCTGAAGCAAACCTACAACTTCAGAACTATACTACCAAGGTATACGAAAGACATTAAATCAACAAGTCACAGCACAAAAAACCTAGTTTCCTTTATCCTTCAACGATATGGATTTACTCCTCCCTCTTCATTGCACTGTTTCAGTTAGATTTATTGTCTATTACACATGGGAATCCATGATATGCATGTTTAATGTGTTGAATGGAACCTCATATTTATCCAAAAATATTCAAAACCCACTAGATCAAGCCGACAACATTCAAGTGTTAGTAACTCTACAATCATGAACCCATGCCAGGTTTGATACTTATAAAATTGTGAAGTACATGGAACACTTTTAACACTTGAGGAATACAGAATGTGACCAACATGTCTAACTGGACAATGACTTTACCTTAAACTCTCGTTTCATTAATTAAAAACCCTATATTAGTTTCCAACATTTATCTTAAGTAAATATGAAATTCAATTGTCCCATAAATATGTTGGTCCGGTTAATATAAAATGCAAATCATTTAGAAACATAAGAGAAACAACAAAGGTTTTAAAAACATATGAAAATATATTGGAACAATACCCATGATGAGATTGAAAATTATTAATTAGGTTGGTAAAAACAAAATTATCCAAACTTTCATTATTCTCTGAGACCTATGGAGAAATTTTAATTTTATTTCTAGGTAGAAAAGACCAAATTTGAATTTTGCACAAATAATGTTGATTATAACACTCAATTGCAGTTTAGTATATTTTAATTCTATTTCTAAGCAGTAAATATTTCTCAAATTTTTATTTATTATTTAACACCTTAGGAACAAATTCTTTGAAAAAAGAAAGGCAAGTTACTATATTATTTATAAAACTATTGTCTTCATAATTACATAATTGGTTTATGGTTACAAAAATGAATACATTCTACTAATTAGTATTTCAAATTTCAAAGTTAAATATGCTATTTGAAGCCAAGAACCTAGACCAAAGATTGAATTGAAAGAACACAACAAACTTTAGGAAACAAACCTCTCAACTAAACCAACAACATAGCAAAATAGAACAGTTAACAGAATATTGTTCTATAAACAATATTGTTCTATTAACAATTAACAAACCAACAACACCAAAGATTGAATTAAAATAACAAACCATAATATTGAATTTAAAACCAAGCAGAACACAACAACAAAGATTGAACCAAACCTTTTCAACGAGAGCAAAGGAGCGAGCAAGCAACATATAGAACCTCTCCAGTTACGGATTGAGAGGTAAGGGTGACCTGCAAGCGAGCAAGCTAGAGGCGAGGGTGAGCGATGAGAGAGAGGGCGAGCCAGTGAGCAGGAGTGAGGGCAAGCCAGTGAGTAGGAGCGAGGGCGAGGGTGAGCCGCGAGAGGCGAGGCAGCGGGCCAGCCACAAGAGCGAGGGTGAGGGCGAGGGCGAGCTGCAAGAGGCAAAGGCTAAGCAACGAGTTAGGGCGAGGGCAAGAGAACCAGAGAGAGGTAGAGATCGAGGGAGAAGGGGGTGAGAGAGCTAGAGAAGGAGAAGGATTTTCTAGGGGGGAGGGAAAGAGGCAGGGAGATTCCCGCCTCTTTAATTTCTTTAATATTTGATATTAAATAAAAATAATATAATTTAAAATTATGATAGCGGATAAAATAATTTAAATTTTGAAAAATAATATTATTAATTATTTAATTAATAAAAATAAAATAAGTTATGATTAAAATAACTAATAAAATAATAATCTAAAATATGGTAATAAAATAATTTAAATTATTGCATCAAATTAATATTTATTTAAAAATATAATTATATTATAAATCTAATAATTCTAATAAATAAGTTTGATATATTATAAATCTAAAATTAACTTTTCATTTTTTTATTTTTTGGTATTTAAAAAAATATTAAATAAAAATATCACAAAAATAATTTAATGCATAAAAAATAAAAAATATAAGAAAAATAAGATTAGGGATGGAAAAGTTTTAATGAAAAATAATTTATATGCATTTAATATCGATTTTAAATATATAAAAAAAATATCAATTTTAGTTTTCAAATCACGAAGAAGCTGATTATTGAATGAATATAATAAACACAGTGCATTTATTGAATTAATAGTTTTCAAATTAGTCAGTATACTTTATAATAGTTCAATAATAAACTATTTTACTTTTACAATTAGGAATTTAATTTTGAGTTAGTATCTGTCGACGTTGAGAATTGGTCGACTGTGATTCGTTGACCTGCACTGAGGAAATGAACACGAAAGAGAGGAAGAGAAGGCACACCAAGAAATGTTGTGTGATTCAGGCTGCATTCCTTTGGGTCGCCGGCCCTTGCAAATACTCCGACGTTCAAGTAAGTAAGGGAGTAAGGAAAAGTTGTGTATCAGTAGGTTAGTAGGGAAAAACATACATTGGCTCTGGAAAGAGCTTACTTATATAGGAGGAGGAGATGTCCCTCCATACACCTGCGTCGTGCATCGGCAGGTGATGGGATTGAATATTCGACGCCGGTGAAGGTACCCAAGTGGCAGCAAGGTGCTGACGGGATCCTTATTAATGTGGATGAGATTCGCCATTAATGAGGATAAGATTTCAGGTGGGCGCACGGATACCCAAAAAAGGTCGCAATGATGTTGTTTGCAGGATGATATAAGGCCAGGATGGGACTTGCATGGGCCAAGAAATGGGCCGAGAGGATAGAGCTAGATCGGGTCTAGACTACCCAACTAGAATAACGCCTAGTCCACGACTGTTCTTTGGTTATTTTGTGGCTTTCTTGTTATGCGAGTTGAACAGTTCATCAGGCGAGCTGAAAGCATCTCTAGGAGCTTGCTTGGCCATGTCAACGAGCTGGAACATCGCTGGGAGCTTGCTTGGTTCTTGTGGTCTGAACTCAGGCCTCAACAAAGTGTGACCTTGTTCTGGGGAGCTCAGCCTTAGGCCTAATAGGCTTCAAGAGATTGGGCCGACTGACTAGGTCGAGTTCAACCCATAAGGAGGGGTTCGATAAATAGCCGTAACAGTATCTAAATTACCACTTAAATTTGATGGTGTGTTGCAAGCCCCATTATTTCTATGAAAACGCTTGTGTTTTGAGTTTCAACACCAATCATTCTCCTACCAACATACTCACCAAAACAAAAAGGACAAAACAATTAAATAAACCATACATAAGCCTTCAAACTTCTAAAGAGAGGGCTTGCACGAACAATGTGTTGGAAATGTATGCCCTAAAGACACGTTTTATTCAATTTATGGTAATGATGTTTTCTTTTAGTCAGTTTATGGCACATATATCATTTGCATTTAATTGTTAGAAAAGTGTCCATGCTATTAAGTAAATGATTCATGTGATGGGTCGTTCTTCACAGTTAGGCATGGATCATGGATACTTAATTAGCAAGAAAATTATTACTCTTGATCTTTTGATAGAACTGGGCATTCTATCATGATAAGATCATTGTGCAATAGATCCTAATGGAGGATGGCTTGCCTTAACCAGTAAACAGTCCGTTTACTCTAATTGTACAAGCGCATTTGGAATGCGTAGAGTGGACCTGTGATAGAAGCTAATGACAAAGTACTGATTATTATGGAGCTAGTCTATCACTGCTACTACGTGGACGAGTACTCTAACACTTGAGTGTTAGTTGGTGGTCTGGTGAACCTAGAGCTATATTCTTAGATTCACTATAGGTGAGGTCTATCAAAGATCAGCAACCTTATGAGTTGGGAGTATGGTCTCTAATTAGCTAAGACAGACTAATGCAAGATAGTTTCTGTGATTCACCCCCTTGTGATTGTCCAAGAATAATCTAATAATCTAGGGCCCTGGGAACGTGACTTAAGAGTGTGTGCTTCTGGGTAGCTCCCAGTGATAAGAAAGTACATTCGAGTAGTCACGAATTATTGGACTAGAGATCTAAGGATGGTAGAAATCATTTAGAGAGGTGTTAGTACATTATTCCTTTCTAAATGATGGGTGTTACACAGAGGGGTATTTTTGTCATTACACTAGTAGGTCAAAGACATCGCACATGCAAAATTATTCGTGGGGTCAGTGTTACCATATGGTGATAGTTGGAACACTTAGAATGACAAAATATAGCTACTGGGTAGCAGGGATATTTTGGTCATTTTAGCAGCCATGAATAATTTGTCTTTTGGTCCCCAGGGTAGCTCGATGTAACTCATGTATTTTTTAATACATTTTGGCTTGTTGGGTAAATTACATTGAGAGAGAATTATTTAATAGTTCATTGGTTTTAATTAATTAATTGGACTAACCCAATTAGAGAATTAATTAAAAATGGACTTGGCCCACTAGGGTTTAGCCCACTAGGGTTTTTAACCCTAGGGCTCTCCCTATATATATTCTCTCTCTAGTTGTTTTAAACCCTAATTTCGATTTTCTCTTCTTCACCAAGAGAGGCCACGAGTTCGAGTCATACCTTGGAAGATCAAGAGATCTGATGCAAAGAAGCCGACGGATCGCAGGACAGTCGACGACTCCACCACGCGAAGAAGCTATCGCGCCTCCTCCTCCTATCGCTTCATTCCAACCGGTAATCCGTAGGAAAAGTAAGTCTCCTAGACTCAAATCAATTCGAGGATAGTTTTGATGCTTAAATCGCTTCCGTTGCATGCTTTGATCCTCGTTTTCGTTCCTTCACAATGAAAGTTCCAAAAAATGAAGTGAAACACTATCAGTTGTCGTTGGCCACCGCAGTCGGTCGTTTCCGACGATTAGAGGCAAGCACCCGACACCTTTATCCCCATCGACCAACATACCCAAAAATCAACAAAATCCAACGGTCGGATCTCTGTAGATCTATGTTTAAACTTCCAGCCTAACACCCAAATCCCACATATATGTATATATATCATGGATATATACTGAAAAAAATATGTTGATGAAACTGAAAGACTTATCTACTTGTACATTGATTTCACTTTCACAATGAAAACGTTGTCTAATCGACGATCGGACGGTTGAATATATACATGGCATAAATCGGTGATTTAGAAAGGTGCTCTTGAGAGAAAATTTAGAGAGAGAGAGAGCAAAATTGGTGGGGAAACTTTTGGCTCCCACCATCGACCCCATCTTATTTATATCTTACCCAATCGGCACGGGTCGACCTTCCTTTTTAGCAAGCGGATCTGACTCGGTCTGCGTGCCTTCTCTCTTTTTTCTTTTAATATAGATATATGTATATATATATCTCTTTTTTTAATATAGATATTATTATTATTTAGATCAGAATTTTCTCCCATCTCTTCCATCTCTAAATTTGTCTCAAAAAATTTCATCTCAAAATTCGTCTAAAAAATCCGTCTCTAAACTGTTGCTTTATTGTAGTGTCATTTCATCACAATAAGTATGTTGTCTGAATTTTCATACCTATTGTGACAAATTAGTTTATCAGAACAAATCTAAATTATTGTAGTAAAGGTGTTCACCATCTTACTATGACTGGCATTGTCGAAATCTTTAGGGGCTAAATTGAACATGTCTTTAACCTATCATCCTTAAATAAATGGGCAGTCCTTATATTTTTCATAAGAGAAAAATATGATAAATCGATTATAAACTGACACATGGACTACTACTTTTAATTAATAAAAAATATTAATATTAAAGAATAATAAGTTACATGCCAATATTCATGAGATGAATATAGTAGATATGTAGATAAATGTTAGTTAAACATCTACTGAATGTGACACGAGTCGCATAGGTAGCACCATTTTTTTTTGGTTGATTCATATAAGGAAATTTGTTATATATTTATTATTGCATGTTTATAATTTTTTATTTAACATTTTTTTGAATTAATTTAAAGTTCTTTTAATTATTTAATCATCTTAAGTCTTAGATTGATAACTTTTAATTTAATTATTTTTTAATATTTGATTCTCCCATTTTGCATCCATAAAATTTAAAATGTAGTGTATGTTTAGTACATATTTTTTATTTATAGAGTTTTATAATATTAAAATGTAGAGTATTACTAATTAAATGTAGTGTATATATTATTAGTATTACTAATTAAAATGGAGTGTGTGTTTTATAAAATTTTACATTTAGTTTACATTTTCTAATATATTTTTCATTATATTTTATTATTTATATATTTAAATAAAATTTTAATAGACTTTAAATTAAATAATTATATTTAATTTCTAAATAGAGACGAATTTTGAGACAAATTTTTTACTATCTCTAATTAGAGACGGATTTTTTTTGTCTCTAAATCCGTCTCAAATTAGTGACGGATTTTGAGACAAAGAAAATCCATCTCTCAAATTTGAGATGGATTTTTTCCCTTCTCAAAATAGAGACGGATTTAGAGGCGAAAAAAAATCCATCTCAAAATGGAGAGACGGATTTTTTCCGTCTTTAAATCCGTTTTTAATTTGGCACTGATTTGTTTCTATTTCTAAATCCGTCTCTATTTTGAGACGAATTTTTTTCTATCTCTAATTCTGTCTCTAATTTGAGACGAATTTTTTCCGTCTTTAAATCCGTCTCAAAGAGTTTCGTCTTAAATCCGTATCTAAACTACTGTTTTCTTGTAGTGAATGGTTAAGAAAGATCGACGAACATATAAAGCACAAGACCAAACCCCCAGAGAGAGAGATCAGATGCATTGATACAAGCTCAAGCCAAACACCTAAAGAGCATAGACAACACAATCAACAAGCTTAACTGTGTAAAATAACAAAGAGAATTAACAAGCTTAACTGTACAAAACAACAAATAGAAACAAACTAAATACAATGATGGGTTCTAGCCTAATTAAGTGTTGGAGTCAAGCCAAAATTAGGCTAATGTTAGGCAACCTAACATTCCTTGGGGTAGGTAGCCTAATTTTGCCTAATTGTGCCTAATGTTAGGTAACCTAATTTCTCTTTTGGGGAGTATAAATACCCCCTCATATGCTAAGGTTTAAGTATCCCATTTGTATCTCATTTGCATCCATTTGTGAGAGCATTTAGAGAAGAGAGGCAAGGAAGCAAAGGCTTCAAAGTGAGGGTGTTTTGTGAGTGCCACTATATTGTTGTATCACTTGAAAGAGAGTAGAGTGTGTGAGGATATTTTTGTAATTATCCTTATTATAGTGGATTATTGCTCGGATCTTGCCCCGTGGTTTTTCCCTCAACATTGGAGGGTTTTCCACGTTAAATCTCTGTCTCTTGTATTTTCTGCTGTGTTCTATTCCGTGGTGGGAAAAGGTGATTCTGAGAAGCTTCCGCGATTGTTCGAATCTCTATCCTATTTTTCCCAACAAGTGGTATCAGAGCTCTTGGTTACGAAAGTATAAGTCTTTTCAAGAAATTCTTAGTATGCTCTGTGGTTGCAACTTTGTTTGATCTTCCACATCAGAAAAGAATTATCTTGGTCTTTTCAGGAAATTCTTAGTATGCTCTATGGTCGCAACTTTGTTTGATCTTCCACATCAGAAAAGAATTGTCTTGGCTAAAAGCATCTTTCTTGTATGTCCGGTTATTGGATTTAAGTGTGGTGTAGTGGAAGTGCATGTCTAGGAAAGTTCTGGCTAAGGAAAGACTTGGTACTTAAGTGTGTCCGTTTGTGACCCACCTCTCTTTCCTGGGAACTTACCTGGTATACTATTCACGTACAAACACTATTCCAATATTTGATTACTATTCATAGTGAATAGTGGGAGCCTGATGGAAGCTAGTACAAGCAGAATGATTAGTCTGAATGGAACCAACTATCACATATGGAGGGGAAAAATGAAAGATCTCCTTTATGTGAAAAGTTGGCATCTACCGGTATTTGCTATACAGAAGCCCGAATAGAAGACCGATGAAGATTGGGAATTCGAACATGCCCAAGTATGTGGTTTTATTCGACAATGGGTAGATGACAATGTACTCAATCATATTTGTGATGAGACGCATGCCAAATCGTTGTGGGAGAAACTTGAATCTCTATATGCTCGGAAGACCGGCAACAACAAGCTCTTCTTGATTAAGAAGATGATGTCTTTGCACTTTAAGGAGGATAGTACTATCTCTAATCACTTGAGTGATTTTCAAGGAGTTTTGCAGCAGTTGTCTTCTATGGGTATAAAGTTTGATGATGAGATTCAAGCTTTATGGTTGCTCGGTACTTTACCAGACTCTTGGGAGACATTCAGAATGTCTCTTTGTAACTCCGCTCCTAATGGTGTAGTGACGATGGAACTTGTTAAGGGTGTTGTTTTGAACAAAGAGATGAGGAGAAGATCTCAAGCTTCGTCTTCACAATCCGAAGTTTTCATCACCGAAGATAGAGGGAGAAGTAAAAACAAAGGTTCAAAAGGTAAAGATAAAGGCCGAAGCAAGTCAAGGCCTAATTACAAAGATGTCAAGTGTCACTATTGTGGCAAATTGGGACACATTAAAAAGAAGTGTTTCCAGTTTAAGGACATGAAAAAGGGCAATGAAGAAAAGAAAGATCGTGATACAGTTGCTGCTGCTGACCTTGTCATAGTTTGTGATAAAGAGATCATTAATTTTGCCTGTCAAGAGACAAGCTGGGTCATTAATAGTGGAGCTGCCTTGCATGTTACATCAAAGAAGGAACTCTTTTCATCTTATACCCCTGATAATTTTGGGGTGGTAAAGATGGGTAATGAGAATTATTCAAAGGTTGCTGGCATGGGAGATATCCACTTGGAGACCAATAAAGGAGCACGACTGATTCTCAAGGATGTTAGGCATGTGCCTGATATTCGCTTTAATCTAATCTCAGTGAGAAGGCTTGACGATGAGGGCTATTGCAACACCTTTGGCAATGGACAGTGGAAACTTACTAAAGGTTCCGTGATTGTGGCTCGAGGAGAGAAGAGTCCTAGCTTGTATGTGACACAAGCTAACATTGCTAGTGACTCTGTTAATGCTGTGGAAGATGAGAAGACAGTCGAGATGTGGCACAAGAGACTTAGCCACATAAGTGAGAAGGGGCTAAACTGTTTGGCCAAGAAGGATCTGCTCTCAAGTGTAAAGAGAGCAAATTTGAAGAAATGTGTGCATTGCATGGTCGGGAAGCAAAATAGAGTTGCTTTCAATAGTCACTCTCCTTCAAGACAATCGGATTTGCTAGAGTTGGTGCACTCCGATGTTTGTGGTCCCTTAAAGGTAAAATCCTTTAGTGGCGGGATTTATTTTGTGACGTTTATTGATGACCATTCAAGGAAGCTTTGGGCTTATGTTTTGAAGACCAAAGATCGTGTGCTTGATGTTTTCAAGCAATTTCATGTTTCTGTTGAAAGGGAAACTGATAAGAAGTTGAAGTGTATTCGTACTGACAATGGAGGCGAATACAGTGGTCCTTTTGATGAGTACTGCAGAAAGATGGGCATCAGACATCAAAAGACACCTCCAAAGACTCCACAGTTGAATGGTCTGCCTACAAGAAAAACGGGTTTTAACGACGGGAAAATCAGTCGTTAAAAGTTGATTTTCGGTCGTTAAAAAGTTGTAACGACGGGAATTTTCCCGTCGTCGGTCGTCGTTATTGCCTCCGAGGGTAAAAGTCTTTAACGACGGGAATGATAAACCTGTCGTTAATTGTATTAGCGACCGTATGATTCCCGTCGTTAAAAATAATTATTAACTACCAAATCATAACCCAATAACGACAATATTTCCCGTCGTTAATAGTCTAAACAATTAGCGACCGTATGATTCTTGTCGTTAAAAATAACTTTTTAGTTATCAAAATACAAACCAATAACAACAATATTTCCTCTCGTTAATAATGTGAACAATTAGCGACGGTATGATTTCTATCGTTAAAAAAATATTTTTTTATTTTTTATTTTTTTTATTTTTTATTTTTTATTTTTTAATAGTATGAAAATAATTGCTAATCATCAATGACAAAAACATCTTGTTTTGATATAAACCACAAAACTTATATATCATTATCTATATCAAATTGGAATAATACTTATAAAATTAAACATGTCATTCAAATAACACCAAAGTAATTATTATCCATTAGCATTTACACACCAAAAGTAGTATATATATAAGTGTTAATTGCCAACAAATTACACCAAAAAATATGTTCAACTAAAAATAACACTTTGATAATTGTATATATTATTTAAAAATGTACACCAAAAAAGATATTCAACTAAAAGTAACACTTTAACAATCATATATACTATTCAAAACTAATGTACAACAAAGCACTATATATAGTCATAAAACTGTTCATGTACTCCAAGATAGCAGTTGCTTCCTTTAGAGTCTCGTTGTCTCATTGACCTATAAAAAAATAAAATAAAATATGAAATTAGAGTCAAAGAAGTATTCATGTTTTCTTTATAAAATGTTAGAAATAGAATTAACAAAGCCCAAAACGTCTCCATCACAAACTACATAACATACAATCACTAAAATATACCAAAACATAGAAACCCTTAAATATAAAGTAGATTGAGATGTAGATTAACAAAAACACCAAACCTTAGTTCTATGGAATGGGGCCACCTATATGAATTCTAATTTGTGAATTATCTTTATCCATGACCATATCTTCTGTAAGATCATTAGTCCTATGACCCAACATAAAATATTTGGAAGATAGCAAGTATATCATTTTTTGCATTCATAACTAATCTCACAAATCAAAAAGGCACTTTATCTTCATGCAACAACTTTTAAACATAAAATCTCCTTCCAACAATCCATGAATCCATATTGGAAAGATTCAAATCCTATATTTCAAAATTCTCTTCTTTTTTTTTTACAGCATTAGAAATCACTAAATCAAATCCTATATTAAAGTTTTAAAGGCTTTTTAGGTTTTATATAGATATATATGTATGAATCATGATTGATACATTAATTCTATCTCTACGAAGACTTAAAATTTTAGAAAAGAATGGAGCATGAGTTGTTTATTAAAGACATACCCTATGTAATATAATTAATCATTGGACAACAATTTGTGTTAGGATTTATGAAAAAGAATTTGAAACTTTTTTCAATAATAAATGGATTACATCAATTATAAGTGGATTATATTATAAATACAAATATAATAAAGCAAACACCCTTCAAGTGTAGTATATCTAAAACTCAGGTGAGCTCAACCAATGCTCGAAATTTCTCCATTGCTCTCTCAATGTCTACTAGACCCACTTGATTTCTCTCATTTGTGGTGAACACGTCGTAGTATTTTGCGCCATTTAACCTCTTATTCACCCATAACTTACTTTTGGCATCTAACAAGCCCACATACAACACACTATATAAAAATATAATTAACATCAAAGGCTCACTAGACAACTCGTTACATATTAAATCTTATCACTCACAGGATACATATAGTATTAAGCATTAAAAATTTTAAAAAATGGGTGATCACCCACCACCCGGAGAGAGTGATTAAATCCTATCACTCACAAGATACATATAGTACTAAGCATTAATAATAAAAAATAATGGGTGATCACCCACCACCCGGAGGGAGTGATTAAATCCTATCACTCACAGGATACATATAGTACTAAGCATTAATAATAAAAAATAATGGGTGATCACCCACCACCCGGAGGGAGTGATTAAATCCTATCACTCACAGGATACATATAATACTAAGCATTCAAAATTTAAAAAAAAGGGTGATCACCCACCACCCGGAAGGAGTGATTAAATCCTATCACTCACAAGATACATACCTCGAACAATGTTGGTATCACAAATAATCATCAACTCCATCAACATACTGGTAAGAAAGTCTATCATCCAATTGCATCCAATTCCTATCCATCGTACTAGATATAACAAAAATTGATAGTATTAGAGATAGATTAAATTATAGAGCACGAGAATATGGGATAAAAGCACTATCAGTATTCATGTACATATATATATACATATATATATATATATATCTACCAACCTAAAAGAAACAAAGCTCTTATATTAGTATTATTTACATATATATTATATGGCTATAAAAGAAACAAAGCTCTTATATGGCTATAAATCCATTACTATGTCCCATCAATTTGACTATGCCAATACCATGATGAGAACTATGTGCTTGTTGGAAGATTGAGAGAAAACTCAGAAATCAAGGTACTAATACCAAGAAGGATTGTAAACTATAGGTACATAACTCCAAGAAATGAATGATGATTTAATAATTACACCAAATTCACAACCAACAAAATAAGCGCAGCAGTAAGAATTAAAAGCAACTTGCACCAATGCACAACAAACAAAATAAGAACTAAATGAAACTTGCACCTCAATGTATGCTGAATTTATCTCATAAAAGAATGACAAAATCTTGTACTTCACCTAAACAATATAACAATAATATCGTTTAGCTAAGCCTTAAGAAATAAAGTTGGCTATTCATAAAAAAATTTAGCTTCTCATTATCAGAGTTGGACTTTAAACTTGTATGAACTTTTAGAAAACAAAAGTTTAGGCCAACTTATTACTTGAACAATTAAAAGCTTGTTGAATCAATTAAAAGCTTGTGTGTGTGTGTGTGAAAATTATAATGTAACTTAACTTTTTGAGCATGTAAAAGTCAATCACTGTAAATTTGTTGAGGAGGTGGAGAGCTCTGAAATTTGAGCATGATTAGGTTTGGGAGAAGAAACAAATCATTTGGGTGATTTCATGTCTCCTAATGGACTAACAGTAACACCCCTCCCGCCCCCATAATAATGCCTACTGATAGAGTAATTACTTACACCAGTTAAAATTAAAATTGTGCTTTTTAATTAAAGCATCAATTTTCCAACTCGAATATCAAACGTCTTAAAAGCTCATTTAGTGACCAAGGACTATATGTAGATGTATGGGTTGGATTATCTTTAGCAGTTATAAAATTTACATGTTCGTCTAAGTTGTTTATTTAGCCTCTTAAGAGTAGAAGTTATTTATCCTTTTTGCATTAGGCTCATATTCAGTCATCCATAATAGATTTGAAAAGGAAGAAAAATGATCAACTGAAAAGAGTACTGCTATCATTGTTGAAACTAAACAAATAACTGAACCAGTGGAGGTTCTAGTGGTACTGTTGATAATTTTGCTGAAAAAATTGTGTTAAAGGAGAATTTTGAGTTTATTTTCAAAATAAATCTGTATCACCTTGTACACTACAAAAATCTTAGAAAACTAATAATAATAATAACAATAAAGTGAAAGGAAAAGCAACCAACCCAAACAAAGTAGGGTCAGTGCATAACTAATTGTGCTCTCCAACCTTAGACTAAGACAACTGTTAATGATCTGTTGTTGTCATCATATGATCGTCAAAGGTATGACAATGTAACTAACCATGACTGAACCAGCTGACTGGTTAGACTGATCATTAGACACCAAGTCGGCCTTGTTCAGGGAAAAAGATCCAAGATACGAATAAATTGGTTTAGGGAAAAAGATCAAATAGATGGTACACGCAGAGGTGAAACATAGGCATTTTATCAAACATATGGAGTGCTTGTACAACTAAAACGTAAACAATGAATTCAAGAAATTAGGGCAAAACCAATTTAGGGAAAAAATAACAGAATCAATTCTGGACACTTAGTCAGGTACCATTTCGTGTATGCCAGGAAACAAACTAGTTGAAGAAAATAAATCCAACTCCTCTTGTTAGACCGCAACCTTTTATACTAGCATTTGAACCTGCATTTATATCCATAACATGTTAGTATAATGATATCATAAATTTTCTACGATTTAAATATTTTAACATGTTAGTAGTATAAATATAAAAATATATATCCATAACATGATAGTATAATCATAGTATAAATTTAATTAGGTTTTTTTAATCTTAACACATTTATCTCACTTTATGCACTGCCACACAATACTAAACTTATAGATTTATATATAGCCTTGCCTAAACATATATTCATTTAAAATAACAAGAAAGAAATGGTTCTGTCAAACATGACAGTCAAATTGAGATCCTTTCTAAGCCAAACTATGAGCAACTAACCATTTACTCGGTGCACATGATGAACAGATCCAAAATGAAAAAGCATTTCAAATTGCCCATAAAAAATTAGAGATACCAAAGCCCAAAACAGAGACCCAACAAGTGGCGAACAACTCATAAACAAGCTAAACCCTAATTTCACCATATACACTGCCATCCGCAATCCAAAATGTCCCTCGTCGGTTAAAAGAACAAGAAGCTAGCACTGGTTCTTTATTTTTTTTTATTTGTAGATATATAATATAGGCTCCCCTCTACTGCACAGTGACACAAGTGTAAGAAGCCAAGCAAGTTTTGGGCATGGCCGTGATACGAGTCTTCTCTGAGGACTTTCGAAAAACACGTGGTGTGCTTGTACAACTAATTAAACACAAGCATTTTATCAAAATGATGGTACACACAGAAGGGGCAAAACATAAACAATGAATCCTAGCAATACGGGCGAAACCAATTTAGGGCCAAAATAAAAGAATCAATTCTGGATATAGAGAAGATCAAAATTCTGTTTGATTTTTTACCATTGGTATTGAAACCCTAACACAACACGTCAACTGTCAAAACCAAATATTGAACCAAACCTGGAACAGTGGAACTGAAACCACTAATTTGCAGAGCGACCCAGCGAGAGCGAGAGCAAGAGCGATTTGAAGAGAACGAGAGGCGACCGATGACGTCGGACCTCCCCCAACGCCAGCGGCGACCGACCAAGAGTGAGCGAGAAAGAGGCAGTGAGAGTAACCAGCAAGACAAAGCAAAACAGAGCGAGAGAGGCAGTGGCGATGGGCGACCGCTGAGGAACTCATCCAACCATGTTTGGTGATGCACGGCTCTGCATATACACGAGCACATAGTTTAATGATAAAAATACTAACAATGATAATGCAAATAATACTAATTATTATAATTATAATAATATTGATAATAACAATAACAATAAAAATAATAAGGATAATAATAACAATAATATATATAATAATGATAACAACATACATATTACCAACAACAATGATAATAATAATAATAATAATAATAATAATAATAATAATAATAATAATAATAATAATAATGTAAATATTACTAACAATAATAATATTAACCATAATAATAATAGTAATATGAATATACATATAAAATAATAATAGATATGAATATACATATAAAATAATAATAATAGTAATATGAATATACATAATAATCGATCGACGGCGGGCGTACTTCAGAGAGAAAGAGGGGGGTGAGTTAAGATTTTGGGATTTCGCTGATTTGGGGTTAGGGATTTCGCTGATTTGGGGAAAGAGGGGAAAGGGAAAGGGAGAGGGAGAGGGAGAGAGAGATCGATACACTCGCCTTTGTTTTTTTTTTCATTTATGTTTTAAATATTTATTTGTTAAATAAAAATCAAATAATTTATACAAATAATATTATTAATTATTTAATTGATAAAAATAAAATAATTTATGATTATGATAATTAATAAAATAATAATTTGAATTAATAATCTAAAATATGGTAATAAAATAATTTAAATTATTATATCAAATTAATATTTATTTTAAAATATAATTATATTATAAATCTAATAATTATAATAAATTAATTAGTTTGATATATTGTATTATTATAATAATTATAATAAAGTAATTATTATAAGTAGTATTTAAATCTTAATAATTTTTTTTATTATTTTATAGTTAGAATTAAAAATTTTAGTCAATAACGACAGGAAAATAGTTTATTAACGACCACTTATTTTGCCTGTCGTTAAAAGTTATCTTATAACGACAAGATTTATATTTAGTCGTTAATAGTACTACATTAACGACCAAAACTAATGTCGTCGCTAATTTTTGGTCGTTAATGCTTGTTTTTGTTGTAGTGTTGGCTGAAAGGATGAATCGAACCCTAATGGAGAGAGTCAGATGTTTGCTTTCAGAAGCAAAATTGCCAAAATCTTTTTGGGGGGAGGCTTTGCTCACAGCAGTACATGTTATCAACATATCTCCTGCAGTTGCTCTGAATGGTGATGTCCCGAACAAAGTTTGGTATGGTAGAGAAGTCTCTTATGATCATCTACGAGTTTTCAGATGTAAGGCGTTTGTTCACATTCCGAAGGATGAGAGGTCAAAGCTTGATGCTAAGACACGACAGTGCATCTTTATCGGTTATGGTCTTGATGAATTTGGCTACAGATTGTATGACCCGATTGAGAAGAAACTCGTTCGAAGTCGCGATGTAGTATTCATGGAAGATCAAACTATTGATGATATTGAAAAGGCTGAGAAGAAAGTGTCTAGTGGCAGTGAAGGCTTGGTTGATCTAAATCCAGTTCCTATGGTGAACTTGCCTAATCCAGTTGTCCGTGGTACTCAAGGTGATAATCAGACTGATGGTCAGCCGGGGGCAGATGATGCAGGAAATGATGATGAGGTTGTTGAGCAAGGGGAGTAGCCCCCTCCACCACCGCTCAGAAGATTAGAAAGAGAGCGGCGACCTTCTTCCAGGTACTCTAGTTCAGAGTATATACTTCTTACTGATGAGGGGGAGCTAGAGGGCTTTGATGAAGTTCAAACTCATAAGGATAAAACCCAGTGGATGAAAGCCATGCAGGACGAGATGGATTCCTTACAGAAAAATAATACTTATGAGCTTGTGGAACTTCCAGAAGGCAGGAAAGCCTTAAAGAACAAGTGGGTGTTCAAGCTTAAGAGAGATTGTAACAAGCTGGTGAAATTTAAAGCTCGCTTAGTCGTGAAAGGTTTTGGACAAAAGTGAGGGATTGATTTTGATGAGATTTTCTCTCCAGTTGTCAAAATCAACTCTATTAGAGCAATATTGGGTTTGACTGCTAGCTTGGATCTAGAGCTTGAGCAACTTGATGTGAAGACTGCATTTCTCCATGGTGATTTGGAGGAAGAAATCTATATGGATCAACCAGAAGGATTTGAAAAGAAAGGGAATGAACACATGGTTTGTAGATTGAAAAAGAGCCTGTATGGATTGAAGCAAGCTCCGAGACAGTGGTATAAGAAGTTTGACTCTTTCATGATGAGTCATAACTATACCAGAACTGACACAGACCACTGTGTGTACTTCAAAAGTGTCCTAGGTGACAAATTCATTATCCTTTTGTTATATGTAGATGATATGTTGATAGTGGGGCAAGACAGGGAGATGATTGGCAATCTGAAAACGGAGTTATCAAAGGTGTTTGACATGAAAGATCTAGGACCAGCAAGGAAAATTCTGGGAATGCATATTTTTCGAGATCGAAAAGCTAAAAAGCTATGGTTATCACAGGAAAAATATGTGGAGCGGGTTCTTGAAAGATTCAACATGCAGAGTGCTAAACCAGTTAGCACGCCGTTGGCCAGTCACTTTAATCTTAGTAGAAAGAGTTGTCCCACCAGTCAAGAAGAAAGGGAAGACATGGCTAAAATTCCTTATTCCTCTTCAGTCGGAAGTTTGATGTACGCCATGGTCAGTACCCGTCTGGATATCGCTCATGCGGTAGGAGTCGTCAGCAGGTTTCTTTCCAACCCAGGTAGAGACCATTGGGAAGCTGTGAAGTGGATCTTGAGATATCTCAGAGGTAGTACAAAAATGTGCTTGTGTTTTGGAGGATCTGAACCAATTTTGAAGGGATATGCAGATGCAGATATGGCAGGTGACCTGGACAATAGGAAATCTACTTCAGGATTCTTATTCACTTTTGCAGGTGGAGCAGTATCGTGGCAGTCTAAATTGCAGAAGTGTGTTGCCTTATCTACAAAAGAGGCAGAATACATTGCCATGACCGAAGCAGGAAAAGAAATACTTTGGTTGACAAGATTTCTTCAACAATTGAGGATGAAGCTGGAAAAGACAGTAATTTACTGTGACAGTCAGAGTGCTCTAGATTTGAGGAAGAACGCGATGTATCACTCGCGCACAAAGCACATTGATATCAGATACCATTGGCTACGATTAGCAGTGGAGGAGCATCAATTCGTATTAGAGAAGATCCACACTGATAAAAATCCTGCTGACATGATGACAAAGGTTGTAACTCGGGAGAAGCTGCAACTAAGTGCCGGGTTGGCCGGCATGGACTCCGCTTAAATGCTTCCGGTGTTATTCTCCTTGCTCTTAGGCTGGAGGGGGAGAATTGATGGGTTCCAGCCTAATTAAGTGTTGGAGTCAAGCCAAAATTAGGCTAATGTTAGGCAACCTAACATTCCTTGGGGTAGGTAGCCTAATTTTGCCTAATTGTGCCTAATGTTAGGCAACTTAATTTCTCTTTTGGGGGGTATAAATACCCCCTCATATGCTAAGGTTTAAGTATCCCATTTGTATCTCATTTGCATCCATTTGTGAGAGCATTTAGAGAAGAGAGGCAAGGAAGCAAAGGCTTCAAAGTGAGGGTGTTTTGTGAGTGTCACTATATTGTTGTATCATTTGAAAGAAAGTAGAGTGTGTGAGGATATTTTTGTAATTATCCTTATTATAGTGGATTATTGCTCGGATCTTGCCCCGTGGTTTTTTCCTCAACATTGGAGGGTTTTCCACGTTAAATCTCTGTCTCTTGTATTTTCTGCTTGTGTTCTATTCCGTGGTGGGAAAAGGTGATTCTGAGAAGCTTCCGCGATTGTTCGAATCTCTGTCCTATTTTTCCCAACATACAATGCTCTAACAAATAGACATTCGGTTATAGAGCTTGAATATGCGAAAAGAAATGGAAAACCGAATCATGGCCTAATTAAGGGAGTTGGAAACATAGAATGAGACCTAGCTAAGGCAACCACAACACCCTTGCCTTCAAAATTGTCTTCGCACCAAACTAACTTCAACTTATAAACATTGACGAGTAGAGATTTGGTGAGGATCCTATGCGTGAAACTGGAGGAGCCCCATGAATGAGACATTCTATTTTGAGACAACAAAATGTTGGGCCCTATTGTGACACTTTTTGTGTTTTTTGTAAATACCAATTATTTTTTAGTAAAAGGATGGAGGAGATAGAGCAATAAGCTTATGCTAAGAGCTCTAAGAAACGTGACCCTAGAAGCAAGGGTGATGTCTATCAGTTGCCCAACAGTAGATGGCGGCTTTACCCTGAGAAACCCTTGGGGTGGGGTAGGGAGAGAAAGAGAGAGCAAAGTGTTTTATTTTATTTTGTTTTGTTTTGAGTTCGCTTAGTGCATTTCTCCTATAGAGGAATGGTCCACGTTCTTTTCATGTGTTATTTGGGTTTGGTTTGTGATTTTACCTTTTATTTAGCCAAAAAATAAGAATTAAAAAAATGAAAAATCTTCATTCTTTCACCGTCTATTCACGACCAAATTTGGTATCTGAGATGCCTATGTCATTGGGAAATGACACGACGATATATTTATTATGCAAACGAATTGCATAAAGTTTGTTGTCGTTCAGATCAAAAACATTTTTTATGCTTTTAATTTTTCTCATTCAAACTAAAAACACTATATTTAGTGTGTGAACATTTTTTATATATTAAAAAAACTTTTCAAAGGAAACATACTTAAGTTTGTTGTATTAACACTTGGCCATCTCCATTATTAAAGTTGCTCATCAAACAACCCCAAATGTTCACTCCAAGTTAGCTTGGCTGGTGATATATAGAGTTATAATTCCTTTTTGTTATGATCAGGATTTAAAATATTTTTACAGTGAATTCATACATATATATAGTTTTTAACGTAAGCTTGGTTATTTAATGCACGTCATTTTGTTATTTGTGTTTGACGAATTTAATTTATTTAATATGCATTAAACTTAAATATCAATAGTAACATCATCAGTAAATTTGAAATTTCAAGTTAGAATTTCCTGAGCTTTAATTACTGTTGAAGATAATGAACTCTCTTGACTAATTAATTAATATATTATTATATTCAAAAAGCACACCGCACTAGCCTTTTTCTTTCGCAAAAATCCTCCCCACCTTTTCTCTCATCCGAGACCATTCTCCAAGATGCTACGTGTCCGCTGAACTGTCCCAAAAAATCAAATGATAATTAACTAATTAATGATAAATGATCATTTTCAAAAATAATTATTTAATAAAATATAATATATATCACCCTAAAGATAAGATACAAAATAGAAAAACCCATCATGGGAATTTATAATATCGACATTCTCATAATTAATAGCTAATCACTTTAATGGGTTTATGATATATATGATTATTAATTGTTTTTATATTTCCTAGCAAAATTAAATGTAAATATGAAACTTGTGCCACTTAGGGCCACGTCATCCCTGCGGCACGGCCCTGAACCCTCGCTCCCACACTTGTCACGCGCCTGACTCGTGCCTTAAACGAGTCGGCCACGAACCTCCTTCCTTTATATACCCCGTGATAATGGTTTCTCCCCACAACCACATAAACCCTAGCTTTCTTACCCTTATCACCTTTTTCCCGTCCCATTTTCTTCTCTTCCGCCGATTTTCCCGGGAAAATACTGTAACATGTCTCTCCTTTCCCTACTGGCCATTAATGTGTCCAGCTGGCGCAACAAGCTAAATCAACATGGGTATGATAATGTGGAAGCTGGAATATGTGAGAGTGCACCACTGCCATGCATAGAAGATGGTGACGGTGACGACGATGATGACGATGACGATGGAGATTACGGCTGCGCTCCGGCCGCAGCATTGTCCGCGAGGGAGGCTATGACTGCTGCTGCAGCTGCATGGGTGATTTTTTAATTAATTACTTAGTAGATATTAATTGCTTTTTTGGAGGGACAATTAAAGCTGATTCCTAATTAACCCTAATCTTTCAGTTTATATGAATCCAATCCCTTTTTTCTTTCCTTTTTTTGCAGGCTACGCCTATGTGGTAAGGAAGAATTTAGGCTTTAGGCTCCTAAGTAGAGCTTTCATCGTTAGGCTTAAATGCAGGTTATGAATAGTATGTATGGCTATGTATGTGCGTGTGTTGTTAATTTCTTTGCAATCAGTGGCCGTCTTTGGTGGAGAATGGACTGTTTTACGTTTTATGAAAATTGTCAGGCAGTGAAAACATAACGTCTTAAACCCAATCTAAATTGGTATTCATGTATAATTTTTATTTAAACATTGACACGACACAGTATAACAATAATTAATATTTCTTTAATTATAAGATATTCTGGTAACTTTTTTACAGGAGAATGTATTAATCTTGTTTAATTATCTACTGTTGGTTCAATTCTAATTTAAATTACTCAACTTAGAAAGTATAAAAATAGACAATTTTTTTTAATAAATTTAAAATTTGGTGAGTTTAATTAATTAAGATATCTAACCTATATATACTTATATATATATATATATATTGTTCTCTATCCTCTTATCAATAGAAATCCAAACGTATCTATAGAAGTTTGATTGAAAAAAGATTGGAAAAAAAAATATTTTCTAATTTCGTGAAAAACAATTCCCACCTCCAATTTTTTTTATGGAAAATGGGTCAAAATATATTTCAATGTGTTGTATCATAAAAAAATTTCATAGAAAATGTTAAACAATTAAACATGCAAGGATGAAATTTTTTTTATTGATGTGACATTTTTCATGAAAAATAATTCTAATCAAACACCCCCTAATATTCTAATTATTGGGTAGTAGCCGTGGTTAATGTTTCTTGCCAGATGCATCATGCAACTAAATTGTTTTTGTGATTTGTTGAAATCATATCATTACAGAGGCCATGAAAGGATGGATGCACTGAAATTTCTACTTAAATACAAAATAGACAAAACACAGAAACAAACTATTTAATTTAACGAAAAGATTGGTTTTGCAAAAATGTTCACTGATTTGTTTTGTTTTTATCAAAAGGGTTTCAAAGTCATATATTTAATATTCAATTTAAAAATTTATTTTTTATGACAAAATTCTCGCAACCACTATCATAGGCATTGGATAAACTCTATTTTCAATATTTGTTGAGAATGGAATATTGGTTTGACTTCAATTTCGTAATCTTTACGTTTCATAGCTTAGTTTATAGTGCTCCATTTTTTTTTTTTTATGCATAGTAAGAAAACAGTGAAAATGAGGAAAAAGGAGCCGGACTGTAGTAAGAAAAGTGGAGTCAACCAACTTACCACATCTAGACAATTATTGACTAAAAGAGCAATCAATGTTAACTTATTTATTACGAATTCCCGTTCCAAACAAAGAACAATGTGGAATTGCAATACACTTTTTCTTTGTTTTGGTAAGAAATAAAAAAAAAAAAAGGAAAACACATGCTAAAAAAGAACCTAATGATGGTGTTTGAGACCAATCACCACGTGTTGCCTAGACAAATGGAGCTCGGGAGTTCAAGCTTCGGACTCAGCTATGTCAGCCCTCGAGAATACAACCTACAAGATAAAGGAGTGACGGGACTAGGATCCCCTGGAGTAGACTCCTATGCTCAAATCAGTAAAGTAAATGTGGCTAGTAGAAAATGTAAGAGCTAGAGACTTCTCATACTTGATGAGGACCCTTGCTTTTTATAGGCAGGTTCATTATAGGGTACCTGAGATAAAACTCGAGATGGGTGGGCACAACTCCCAAGGACCTTGGTCAAGTTGGATCGGGTCTCATGGTCTGGTCCGAATTTTTCGGACTCCATTCTAGATTACTCTGCAAGCATTACCACGTGTCCTTAAACTGGTCGTATAAGACTGTTCCCTACTCTGCATTGTGGACTTGTCACGTGTCAGTCTCTCAGACGATCCACGTGGCGAGTGAGACTACTAGCGTGTGAGGGATATTTTAGTAATTTAGATAATACCACATCACTTGCCTTTCCTTGAGCTGAGCTAAAAATCATGTTGGGTCGAGGAGTAGCCAAATTTCTAAAGTTATTTGAGTGTGGACTTTCCCCAATATGAGCAAGAGTATTTTTAAATATGAGATTAACATTTAACAGAGTCATTTATTATTTTGAAATTATAAGGGGTGTTTGGTTGGAAGGCTTAGGTCCCTTTATATAAGCTCAAAGCCCCACCCCTTAATTTTCATTCCACTTGACAGCCAAGCTCCAAAGTTTTGAGGTCAGTCTTTCCCTCCATTCTCTTTTTTTACTTCTTCCTTTTGCTTCTCTTTATATATATATATATATATTTTTAAACCCTTTCAGGGCCAAATCTGCCATGGCCGAGCTCGGCCTCGGCAGATCTTGGCCTGACCGAGCTCAGAGCTTGGCTGCCTGGGGCAGGGGCCGAGGTCAGCCATGGTCGATCTCTCCCTTAGGCTCTTGCCCCGCTGCTACCCCCTTTCCTTTTGTCTTTTTTTATTTCTTTAATTTAATATATATATATATATATATATTTGAAACTTTGGCTAACCTATTTCTTGTTGCTTTCGTCACAGACGTGGTTGAGAGTTCTCAAGCTAGGTTGGGTTTGCTAAGCTTCCTTTTAGCCCATGCCCAGTTTCGATTTTCCTTTCGTGACTTTTGTCCCCTTTCTCCTGGTTGGTTCTTCCTTCTTCGTTAATCTTATTCATTTTAGCATGTAATCTTCGTCTTCGTCTTCCTTGGACTCAGAAACCTTGAGTACCAGCCTCCGTAGTGAGGAATTAAGTCTAGGATCATCCAGTCCCTCCCACGACCCCCTTCGTAGGCCTAAAAAGATTAGGAGACATGAAGGAGTTTCTCCTCATCCTTCCTTATAGTCCCGTTTGAGTAGTGATCACAACTTAGAGAAGTTGCCTGAGGATTTGACTATCGATCATTCCACTATAACCAAGAAAGAATTGATTCCTCTCATCAAGAAATGCCACCTCATTCTTGATGATTATTGGTATAGAGAACCTTGAGGCTTAAAAGCCCATTAGGCCCCCCATGGTTGTATCACCGTATATGAGTAAACCCTTGTTGTCGCCCTTAGATTTTCCCTCGTGGCCTCTATAGTCGAGGTGTTCTCGGCTATGAGGTTATGTCCCTCTCAGTTGACTCCCAATGGATAGAGATGCCTTGCTTCCTTCGTTCTCTGTTGTTGAGATCGAGATATTGAGCCTAATGCCAAACTCTTTTTTAGAATGTTTAAGGTAATCTCTGTTAGTAAGACCGAACCTCAGTTCGCATTCTGTCTCCTTAATCAACGTCAGTTCATAGGTTATAATCCCACATTAGTAAAATGATGGAAGAGTAGATTTTTCTTTGCTAGTCTGAAGGAGAAGGATGTCAGTTTTGGGGTGCCAGTTGAGTGGGTTTTCCAGCCCTCAAAGATCCATAATTCTGAGGTCTAGCATGATGAGCTTCATAACATTCAAATTTTGAGGGAGTTGAACCCTATCAGCGCTCGGGTATTGATATGTGATCGTACCTTGTACATGAGGGGTTTATCTATACTCACGTCTACTCCGATCCCGATGTTACTCTGGGTAGTTACTACTTCTTCCACTATTTTCGTACCTTTGATTTGTTGTTTTCCTTACTACTAACATATTGCTTGTGCTTTTGCAGCTAAAATGGTGAGCACAACCTTCATTTGGGGAAAGAATAAGTGGAGACTCGCGGAGGGTGAGGGTGTCACTGTCCCCAAGAAGGGAAAAGCTGCCCTAGACTCCTTCCTAGCCAGGAAGAGGGAGTCTAGCCGTCTTAGGAGGAAGAAAACTTCTCAACCTTCGAGACAACTCATTCTAGCATCTGATTCTCCCCCATACTGCTAGACCATGTTCCCAACTAGGGAGTGAAGGAAAACGATCTCAGTCGAAATAGCCAGGTAACGAGATGAATGATTCACCACTTCGCCACCCCTGTCGACCATCAAGTGCTAGCTGAACGTTCCTCGGAGGCAGTAGAGGCTGCCTTGTGTAAGCATTTAGCCTAAGTAATCCTTTTTACCTTTTTGGCATCTTTTAGGCTTAGCTATGCTGCCCTTACTCAATTTTCTTATTGCAGGTGGTCACGCTTGTTTCAAACATCTTTGGACGCTTTACCCAGGCTTATAAGAAGACCTTAGAACTAGACACTCAATTGTAAGAGAGGGACGAAATAGTGGAGAGTCAGAGGAAGGACTTGGAGGAGTTGATCTCTGAGCGACAGTTTTTGGGCCACCGCATTCAAGAGCTCGAGGAGGAGCTATCTAGGGTGAACTCCCTCAATCCCCAATACGAACGCAAATATGCTGAGCCCACTCAACTTCCTGAGGTAGAGGAGTTCATCCAGCAAACTTGCAGGAGGCTTAGAGAAAAGGATTCCACGCCCATGCTACTAAGGTTTTACAAGCTCATTTGGGTTTAGACCTATCCAATGTTCAATCCATTGAAGAGATTGTGGCCAAGCTAGAGGAGGACTCAGAGATGGCAGATGATGAAGATGCTCCTCCTGATGCTCGAGTTTTTTCACATTTTTTAGCTTTTTGTACTTCCTCTAACATCATGTATTGGACTATTTCGCTTTTATATAATGTCATTCTACTTTGACACTTCACTTTTTGATTGCGAATATACAAGCTTGGACTAGTTGAATCCTGATCCTTTGTGCAGTTCAAGGGGATTAATCCCGCCCTTGGTCCTCATTTAGTTGATAGATTTGAGGGGACGGTCTAAGGCTCCTGACCTTAGATTTTAGCAACTCCTTCTCGGATGAGGGTGTTGAGCTCTAAGTTTTTTCTGGCCATTAGTCCACCTTCAACTTGGGGATGGTTTAGGGCTTTTAATCCTTTGATTTTAGCCACTCCCTTGTGAAGGAGAGTGTTGGGCTCTAAGTTTTTCCTAGCTATTAGTTCGCCTTCAACTTGGGGAGGGCTTAGGGCTCTTGACCCTTGGATTTTAGCCACTCCCTCATGGAGGAGGGTATTGGGCTCCAAGATTTTCCTAGCCATTAGTCCGCCTTCAACTTGGGGAAGGCCTAGGGTTCTTGACCCTTGGATTTTAGCCACTCCCTCGCGGAGGTGGGTGTTGGGCTCCAAGTTTTTCCTAGCCATTAGTCCGCCTTCGACTTGGGGACGACCTCGGGCTCTTGACCCTTGGATTTTTCTTTGGTTAATTGTTGACTTTTGTGAGATTATTATTGGATGGAGAGAATTCGAAGTCTTTCCATTAGTCATAAAAAGAGTACAAAGAGGTTCGGGGAATTCCCTTTCTTATTAATAAAACTTAAGTTTTGCACATGTAGGTATGCTTCAAGGGCTTGCCTTCCATATCTTCTAGTCGATACGCCATCAGACTTAAGGATTCAGCCACCCCTACGGTCCTTCCCAATTCGGGGTTAATTTATTTACGTCCTAAGGATTACTCACGTCAAACTGTCACAACACAAGATCTCTTCGTATGAAACTCCTGGCGTGCACTTGTTAGTTGTAGTACCTAGCGATGCGCTGGTTATATGCAGCTTGTCAATTCCACGCCAGGTCTCGGAGCTCATCCATCAGATCCAAGTTGCACCTTAGCCCTTGCTCGTTCACCTTAGGATCGAAATGCTCCACTCGATAGCTAATCACCCCGATCTCGACAGATTAAGAGCCTTTAAGCCATAGCACAATGTGAAAGAGCATTCTCTTATAGTCGTTCGTGGTGTGGTTCAATAGGACCATAGTATGCTAGGGAGCTCATCTACCCATTGACCGTCCGCTTTCTCAACCCGAGCTTGGAGTCGTTAAAGAACGGTCCTTTTTGTCAGCTTTACCTACCCATTAGTTTGAGGATGGGCTATGGAGGTAAAATATTGCTTAATCCCTAACTCGCGACACAATTCTTTCACCAACCGGTCCTCAAATTGGGTGTGATTATCCATTATTATTACCTTGGGAATACTGAATCAGTAGACAATGGATTTCCAAAGAAATTTTTTTACCCTCCGGCCAGTGATAGTCGCCATAGGTTCAACCTCCACCCACTTAGTAAAGTAGTCAATGGTTGCTATAAAGTATTTGTTCTATTTGACCACTTGTGGAAAGGGTCCGAGGATATCAACTCCCCACTTTGCGAATGGGCAAGGCAACGCTAGGTGGGTAAGTTCAGTTGTCGGGGTGTGAACTAGGTTGGACGTCATTTGGCCTCTCTCACAAGTTCGGACCAGCTACACAACATCACTTATCATCATCGGTTAGTAGTACCCTTGCCGAAGTGCTTTTTAGGAAAGAGACCGAGCTCTAATATGACTATTGTAAATTCCCTCATGGATCTCTCTCAGGATATAGTTGGCCTCGACGGGCCAACACACCTCAGCAGCGGCTTGGTGAAGGACTTCTTGTAAAGGTCAGGCCCAACCAATAGGAACTTTCCAGCCTGGCGCTTGAGTTTCCAGCTATCTTGTCCTTCCTCTGGTAGCCATCCTTTGGTTAGATGTGCTATGATGGGATCCATCAAATTTTCTACCTTGTCCAAGCAAAGCTACTTTGTTTATCTCTTTATGCTCTTCTAGGGCAGTGACTCCTTGTAGACAGCTCGAGAAATCCTGGGGAAGGAAGAAGCAACTATCCTTGAGAGAGCATCCGCCACTGCATTCTGTGCTCGTGGGACATGATTGATTTTCACTGCCCGAAATCGTGCCATAAGATCTTTGGCTATCGCCAAGTATTAGACTATAGTGTCCTCTCGGGCCTCGAACTCTCCTGTGACTTACGGTACAATCAAATTCGAGTCAGAATATACCTCCAGATCCCTAACTCATCTGCTCTGCTAATTTGAGCCCAGTAATGAGCGCCTCGTACTCCACCTCATTGTTAGAGGCATTGAACTCGAAGTGGAGGGCATACGACCAAGCCTGGCCATCGGGGCCCTAGAGTAATAGTCCAACACCACTACCCCCGATGCTAGAGCTTCCATCCACAAAGAGAGTCTAGGTCTGCGAAACCTCTTCATCTTCTTCCTCCAGTAAAGTGCCTTCAACTGTGAAGTCAACCAGAGCCTATGCCTTAATGGCTGGTTGAGGACAATAGTTGATGTCGAAAACGCTTAGCTCTACCGCCCATTTGAGCATCCTCCCCGACAAGTTTGGCTTTCTCAACACATGCCTTAATGGCTTACTAGATAGGACGATAATGTGGTGCGCCTCGAAGTAGGGCCTCAACTTCCGAGCGGAGATGATTAGGGCATAGGCCAACTTCTCTGTTGGAGTGTAGCGAATCTCAGCCCCGGTCAACCTCTTGCTCACATAGTAGACTGGCTTTTGAACTTTGTCTTCCTCCCACACTAGAATCAAACTGACTGCTTCATTCGAAACAACTAAATAAATATATAGTGACTCCTCTGGCTATGGCTTACCAGGACTGGGGGGGAGACTAGATACTGTTTTAGTTGCTCAAATGTCTCCTGGCATTCTTCCGTCCATGTGAAATTCTGGACTCAAGTCAAGGCCTTAAAAAATGGCATTCCCTTTTCCGTGGACCTTGACAAGAACCTCCCAAATGTCGCCATCCTTCCGGTTAGTCTCTGTACCTCCTTGATACTCCGAGGATGATGCATCTCCAGGATGGCTTTTATCTTCGAGGGGTTGGCCTCAATTCCATGGTAGTGCAACATGAACCCCAAGAACTTACTAGCCGTAACCCCGAAAGCACACTTGGCCGGGTTGAGCTTCATCTAGTACTGGTGCAAGGTCCGGAAGCACTCCTCCAACTCATCTGGATGTTGTTCAGCCAAGAGACTCTTAACCAACACATCATCCACATAAGCCTCCATATTCCAACTGAGCTGAGCTTTAAACAACTTGTTGACCAACCTCTGGTATGTAGCTTCGACGTTCTTTAACCCGAAGGGCATGACTCGGTAACAAAAGGTGGCCTTGTCTGTAATGAAGGCAGTTTTTTCTTAGTCATCAGGGTGTAGTGGAATTTGGTGGTACCCCTGGAATGCATCCAAGAAACTCATCAGTTGGCACCCCGTTGTTCCATCTATCAATGCATCAATTCTAGGCAGAGGGTAACTATCTTTTGGACAGGCTTTGTTGAGATCCTTAAAATCAATACAGAGTCACCATTTTCCCGACCCCTTGGAGATGAGAACAACATTAGCTAGCCACTCTGGATAGTCAACCTCTTGGACGTGATTGGTCTCGATGAATTTTTCCACCTCAGCCTCTATAGCTTTAGCCCGCTCCGGGGTAAACTTCCTCTTCCTCTACCTTATCGACACACAATCCGGGTAGTGCCCCAAATGATGGGTCATGATAGTCGGGTCTATCCCAGGTATATCTAGTGTAGACCATGCGAACACATCGCTATACCTTCGCAAGAGTGATAGGACTTTAGATCGCAATAGCTCTTGTAACTTAGAATTCATCTGTATTCTCTGATCAAGCTATTCTCCCAACGAAACTTCCTCTAGCTCGTCCATTGGCTCTGAGGTCTTAGGCTCCTCTGGACCCTCCAAGATGAAACTAGTGACCACACCATGGAGGGCCCCAGAACTCTGTCCCACCCCCTTACCGGCCTTTGATATGCTCCTATACTTGGGGCTCTTGCCTGTTCTAGCTCCATCTGGCCTTGATCGACTTGATGAATAACATCCTGATTTAGTCCTGAGTTTGACTCTGACCCCTTGGCAATAGTAGCATTCAAGATGGCCACGTAGCATTCCCTAGCCTACTGTTGGTCTCTTCTTACCTTGCCAATCCCACCTGGAATAGGGAATTTCAACACCATGTGATACGTGCTCGATACCACCCTCAGAATACTAAGCCCAGACCTACCAAGGATCATATTATATGCTGAAGGCATATCAACAACCAAAAAATCCAATATCACCTAGGACTTGCGAGAGCCACTGCCAACCGTCAGGGGTAGCTGGATTAGCCCCTCTGAATGAATCACCATTCCATCAAAGCCAACCAACGAAACTCGAATTGGCCTAAGCTGATCGAGCGTAAATCCATCCCCAAGAGCGCCCTTTTGTAAAGAATCTCCAAAGAGCTACCAGGGTTCATAAGGATTCGCCTTATCTCCCACTCTCCTACCTGAGTAGTGTTCACCAGAGGGTTTCAGTAGTTGGGATAGCTCGAAAAATCCTCATTGGAGAAAGTGATGATCACCTTATCCTTTACTGCATTGTTGGGAGTGGTGGAGTCTAACCTACTCTAGACCCCCAACCAATTATCTTGAGGCCAGGGAACCATTCCCATCACTAATGTGTATAAGATAAACTTCTGTCCTACCTTCTCGACGGGTTGTTTTCCTTCTCTCTGGGGTGGTGTTCGACTTCACTCTTTGAAGCGATCACGAGTAGGAGACCTCCCCCTATTCTCCAGCTTAGACCCTACTCTGCCTGAGCTCGTGCCTCCTCGGCTAATGAAATCACAGAGGTAACCTCGGTTGATAAGCTCCTGAATCTCTTCCTTTAACTGGATGTAGTCTTCTATATCATGGTCGTGGTCACGGTGGAATCGACAATTACTTCTTTTTGCTTCGAGTGTTAGGCGGAGACTTCAACGGAGGAGGACGCCGTAGATAATCCTTATCCTCCAGTACCAGTAGAATCTCTACTCGATTGCCATTGAGGGGAGTATAACTCACCTGGCTTCCACGAGCACCCCCAAAACCCAGGCGATCTTGGGTTTGAGAGGGGGCGATAATCATTCTTTTGTTCTACCACTAGCTTTTTGTCCTCTTTCTCTCTTTCCTTCATGTCAGGCTATTCAGCCCTCTTTACCTTCATCATCTTTTCGACGTCGATGCACTTGTTAGCCCGAGTAAGGACTTATGTGAAGGTACGAGGTGGAGTCTTGGTCAAGGGCTAAGCGAATGACCCAACCCTCAAGCCATTCTAGAGAGCCATCATTGCAATCCGCTAATCAAACTCCTTGATGCTCAAAGCCTCCTCATTAAACCTAGCCACAAAATCCCTTAGGGACTCACCTTTGTTTTGCTTGACGTTAACCAAAGCCATAGAAGACTTCCGGTGGCGCTTCAAGGAAACGTAATAGGCTAGGAAACAACTTTTTAATTCTCGCCTGCTGTTGATGGAACGATGGGGAAGGAAAGAGTACCACGTCCGGGCATGACCTCCCAAAGTAGCTGAAAAGGCCCAGCACTATATCGCATTTGACCCCGATTGCACCAACATGTAAGAGAAGAAAAGCTCTACATGATCATCAGGGTCTATGTTTCTGTCATAGAGCTTGATAGATGGGATACAAAACCTTTTTAGAGGAACCTCTACGATGATGTTCTTAGTCAGGGGTTGGTTAGAATCGAAGTGGGGCAACTCCTTCTTTCCCTTCTTGAGTTCTTGGACCTGCCTCCAAAAAACACAACCGCCTCTCCTACGAGGTCCCTCCTTCTCGTGAGGGGGAAGAAGTAGATCCTGCCGCCTCAGAGGCATGGATTTCTTGGCCCAGCTATGGGATGGACGAGGATCCCGAGTAGGAGGAGGTGACAGGTGCTCCTCCCGATGAGAGGGCACCTATAGATGACATTTCTCATTCTGGTGTAGATAACCAGTCAATAACTCGGTTAATTGGTGGACCTGATTTTCTAACCTAGTGAGTCGGTCCTTTGGTATTGGATTGGTTGGAGGCGGCGGATCCTCCCTTCGTATCAGGGTCTAGATTGGCACCAGCCTGGCTACGGGTCACATCCCTTCGGGGAGCCATGCAGTTAGTTATGGCAAGGAGCAAAAAATCGTTGACACTTGGTTGGAGGTGAGAAGATCAAGGTCTGAGGTGAGGAGGGAAAGTTCGAAGCACGAGGTAGGGAAAAAAAAGGCTGGCAAGTATGGACGTCGGCCCCACTGTGGGTGCCAAATTATGATGGTGTTTGAGATTGACCACCACGTGTCGCCTCGACAAATTGACCTCGGGAGTTGAAGCATCGGACTAGACTATGTTAGGCCTCGCGAATACAACCTACAAGACAACGAAGTGACGGGGCTAGAATCCCCCAGGATAGACTCCGACGCTCAAGTCAGTAGAGTAAATACAGGTAGTAGAAAATGTAAGAGCTGGAGACTTCTCATACCTGGTGAGAACCCTTGCTTTTTATAGGCAAGTCCGTTATAGGGTACCTAAGATAAAGCCCGAGATAGGCGGGCACGGCTCTCAAGGACCCCAGTCAAGTTGGAACGAGTCTCGTGGTTTTGGTTCGAATTTTTTGGATTCCACTCTGGATTACTCTGCAAGCATTGCCACTTGTCCTTTAATTGGTCATATAGGACTGTTCCATACTCTACATTTTGGACTTGCCATATGTCAGTTTCTTAGGCGATCCACGTGGCGAGCGAGACTACTAGCGCGCAAGGGGTATTTTAGTAATATAGGTAATGCCACATCAAAACCAAATAAAACCAAGATGGGGAAATGTCTCTAAGATAATCTTTATCATATCATAATTTTAGTTAGGGGATTAGGATAGGTTTGGGAAACTTAATCTCATTGTGATTGTGACTTGAGGTCTATAAATAGATAGCGTTGGTTTAGTGATTAATGAACCATCCCAATGATCTACGTACATATATATATATTTAAATTATTATGATTGAGTGTCATGTATTTTGTGTATATTCCATAACTTGATAAGTAGAGTCTCATTGTGTGGTCAAATTAAATTAGGTGTTTAAAGCCATGAGGTTAGTTTGTTTTGGTTTGTAGATTATCACCTTGTGATTGGAACATGGACATAAGCTGTTGATCCAAACCGCATTGATTTTATGTTTGCCATTATTTCTCTCATTTGATTTCTATTTTTGTTATTGGTTTATACAATTTGATCCTAATAGGTAACTATATATGCCTCCTAAGAGGAGTGCAATTGCTAAGAAATCTAATGAAAGGTCGTGGTAGACAAGGGACGACTAGAGGAACTGTTCCTTCTAATGGTAATATAATATAAGCCATGGGTAAGTTCAAATGGAAGACAAACTTTTGCTTAAATAGATCTGTGATATGATAATTTTTAGGCCCTATTTTACATAGGTTATGGTAGACGGGCAGATTCAGGGGGGATTCAAGGGGGGCTGGCATAGGTTCAATTCTAAGGGATGGTGTGGGCATTTATATATATATATATATATATACACACACTCTGATGTTTGGGTTGAGATTGGCACGGGTTGAAGTGCGCGCCAGCCTCCCCTAGATCCACCACTTGGTAGTAGATATGGTAGGTTACCTTAATTAGTTGTCATTTGTTTTTAGTGTTTTGTACTTATGCCACATCCTAAAATGGTTTTATGGTTGTGTTTTGTTATGTAATTTAAAAAAAAGACTTTAGGTGTGTTCGGTTGTCAAGTAATTAATTCAGGTGAATAACGAGATTGATATCACTAGCTAGCTAGGGTCATGCTAATGGAGTGAGAACAAAAAGTTTTATGAGGTTTGTTTAATGAAAGTAGAAAGCATTGGGTTAATGGAAGATTTAGTCTAGTAAGATCATTCCATGGAAAAATAATTATTAGATGATATTATAAGAGTTGTTTCTAAAGAGTTGAATTAAGCCATTGAGTTGATCTTGGATTTAGTCTAGTAAGATTAAGATGAGTAATTAAGGTTGCGTTCTCTTTGTCATTTTCAAGTCATTTTTAGTTTTCAATTTTCTAAAATAATGAAAACAAGTTCTCTTTGTTGTTTTTAAAAATGCATTTTTTGAAACAAAAAAAAAATTATAAAGAAAACTCAAAACAACAAAAAGTTATTTTGAGTGTTTTCATCCAAAATAAATTCTAAACTCAACACACATTTATTTATGTATTTATTCATATTTTATATTGTAATGAGAAAAAATATTACAAAATTAATTAAATTTAAAATGTATATATTTTTTTAATAATATATTAACATTAAAAATTTCTAATTTACTAAATAATCAATTTTTTTTGTATAAAATATTATTAAAAATTTATTTTCAAAATTTCAAAGAGAACGCGTTTTCTAATTTTCTGCTTTCAGAAATAATTTTTCAAAATGACAAAGAGAACGTATTTTCAATTTTCTAAAAACAGACAATCAAAATAGAAAACTGAAAATGAATTCAAAACTCAAAACTGAAAATTGAAAATCAAAGAGAACGCAGCCTAAATTTTGTCCTGAAATGTGTATTGTCAAGTAAGGAGGTACTTACTTTTGATCTAAAATTAGCATTTGATTTTGAGAGTTAACAAAGTAAAACAACTAAAGATATATATTTGAACAATATAATGGTAAAATTATGAATTTTGAGTTAGAGCTAATGGAATGGTGCTAGGTATATATAGTCTTATGATGTTCCTTTGATGCGCAAGCATTTTTTGATGTGGGGTTCATATATATCATCGTGTGTCTATTTTTTTGCAACCAAATTTGGTTGAGACTTTGCATGGACGTCTGAATAATATTAGTTGTCAAACACACCAAAAGGGGAGTTGATAATGGTGGAATATGTGCACAAGTCATGTAAGATATATCTAGCGAATCAATATACAAACGTAAACTAGATAGTCCTAGACATGGTAAATTTTGGTGACATCTTAAGCATGGAAGGGTAAGGCGGTCCTCGGAACCTAGACAAAAAAAAAGATACAACCATCAAATAGTCTTCTCTAGAGCCTAATGAGGGAACCCTAATGGTTCCCTTGGCCCTTCTCTTCCTTTTTATACACTCTGTCCTGAATGGTCTAGGGCCTCACAAGCTTTTGGATAAACCCACTTTGTGGGCTGGCCTGTGCGGCCTTATCCACACCCCCCAACCATCAAATAGTCTTCTCTAGAGCCTAATGAGGGAACCCTAATGGGTTTTTTTTTTTTTTTTGTATTATTACTTATTGTTAATTTCAAGTTAACCTTTATAGTATTCAAATTTCGCACCCCTTTTCATTTAATTTTTTGTTTTAGAACCATTAGAGAAGGGAATGTGCAAAAAGGTCTTGAGGTTGTAATACTTTTTCATCTCAACTAGGAGAAGTACAAAAAGGGGTTTGAAGGTCTAATAATTAATTCTTTATCTCAACTTCTTATTCTTCATCACCTATATACATATACATAAGATTAGTTGTTAAAATTCAACGACAATTATCATAAAGATTAAAAATGAAATAAAACAAAAAATATAAGTATTTAAAAATAAATGCATACTCTCATTATTCTCATTAATTCAGTAATTTGAACAAGATATTTATTTCAAGCTTCGAGCGGTACCAACATCCATCGGTTATTAGGAAAACATAACAATTGTAAATTTTTTAAAAGTATTAAGATTTATTTAAATAAATATTTTCCTTTTCTATTGGCGATAGAGTCATTCTACTTCATTTAAAATATTTTTGCAATTCAAAATATGTCACTATATTCCCATAAAGATAACAAAGCAACAAAAATGAAGAACTATTCACAATTTAATACATATATATATATTACAAATATGACAACTCATCATTTACGATCCTTCCTGTCCTTGTGGGTACGACTTGCAATGTACCATTCAGCCCGTAAAGGTTCCACTCCATTGACATCCTTTTTCCAAGAACATAGTCATTTAGAAAATGTCATGACCCGATTTTTAATAGGTCGTGATCGACACTAATTCCTAGGCTCAACGACCCCACCGTAGATTAGTAAGTCTTTTTTCTAGCTTAATTTGCTATAAACATTAATATTACTGACAAATATAGAGACATGAATTAAAATATTATATCAACTTCCCATAAAAATCTCAATATCTCATGTACAATAGCTACAAAAAATGAATATCCATCATTCTGTTGTCATAAATACATATACAATCCCATATTGCGAGCTTTTGGAATAAATGTGTACCACAAAAATAAAGTATAAAAGAGTAGACTCAACAATAAGTGTGCGTCTCCACAGAGCATCCCATATCAAATCAAGAATCAAATGAGATCTGACATCATATCAGAAGATCTGTTAGACTCATATTCAAAAGAAGAATCTCCTAAAAATATTTTTATAAAAAGGGTGAATCTTGTGGACTTGCAAGTATAAGGTATGCCATGCCTACTAGGAGAGTATGCAACAAAAATGCTAGGAAGAACATCATGGATACAATAACATAATAGTAAGAAGAACAACAAGTATATGTATCATAGGTTTACATGATCTGAAGTTCAAAAGAAAAACATAGTATAGGAAAAATAGGTGTCTAGAGACAATCCCCATAAGTTGCTCACCTAACCACTTAAGTCTCCTATACTTTTTATATGCAATGCATGCACCAAATCTAAGGACCCACCAGTAGAAACTGGCCTAGCGTCTATACACACATGCACACAAGTACATATACTGGCACATACATCATCATCACACTATAATGCCATAAGAGCCCACGTGATAACAGTACTGAAACATACCATCCGTGTCTCTCATGGCCTTAGCATGCCAAGCCTCACAGTACCATGATCTTTTCCTATTGTGAATCACCGGGGAATCTACCAGTTAGTCCTCTAATAATGCAAATGATACCCTACTTATTGCACAAGTTATAACCATTTATCATTTCATGTGGTGCCTAAAATGCACCACATCATTCAATACTTCTCATACTCAATGACAAGAAATCAGTTAGGGTATCACTTATAATCTTTATGCTTTTGTCTCTCCCAGTAGGATGAAAATATTTTATACATTTTAGAAACATTTAAAAGTATTTTTCTATGATCTACATAAAAAAATCATGTACAAATGATGTATGGAACAGTATATGCATGCACAATATAAGGTAAACATAACATATCCAGTCTACTCGCTTGGAAAAGAATGACTCAAGTCCGAGCTTGGGGACGTAATGAAAATTACCGAAGATCTTAACCATTTCTTAATACCCTGAATCCGTTATTTTATACCTTGACCCACACAATATTTGAATTTGGCACCATGGAATTTGTTGGGCTTAGCTATCAACTACGTCGTCATGCCTCGCCATGCATGCTACGCGTAAGTGTATAGTGGGACTACACACCCACTTATAGGCTGTAGTAAGAATAATATATATATATATATTCACCCATAACTAGATTTCTTTTAATTTAGATAATATTTTAAATTTTTTCAAAAATACATATATATATTTATGATTTAATTGGTAAAATTTTAAAAGCGTAACAATTAATTAATAAGTGATTTAATAGATGGTTTAAAAAAAAAAAAGATTTGGAATGTGCTAGCATCAAAATAAAATGAATCCATCATGAATCAGCATTCAAGGTAAATCCAAGTCATCATCATAGGCCAGCCTAAAACACACTCGGAGTCAGTCTTGTTCGATCTCGAATTATCTAATAGGGGTTCATCTTTAGAACTCCGATCAACAAAGTGACTCGCTAGTCACATCGCTAATTCCAAGAGATCTAAAGAGAACCCAAATTAGACTGGCGTTAATATCTTGAGTAGGACCAACCTAACCAAGTTATTCTAGATTTAAGGACAAGCGACAAGAAGGAAAAACAAGTCGAGTAGGCCACCCAAAGGGCTGCCACAACTAGGTCAAACCATGCCCAACACATTGAGTCATTCTATAAGCCAATCGGGCCCCGCCATCCTAGGCCAAAACCTTACTTGACCTATCCAAACCCAAAACCCCCCCTCCCTTTTTTTTCTTTCTTCCCCACATTTTGCTTCCGTCGGCTGGCAATGATATGGCCGACAAGCATACCAATTCTAAGCCCTCGCCATGAACATCAACACATCTCAAAATGAGAGCCATCTGACGGTTAGATTTTAAGAGATCTAAAAATTAATTTTTGACTAACAAAGCGACGCGTTCTGCTCATAGTTGGTCACCGACCTTCAGCAACTTTTTCGAAGATCGGAGGCTACCACGAGGTGCGTTACACTAAGGAGACCTACATACCCGAAAATGACTAAGATCGGATGGCTAGATTTTCGTAGATCTAGGATTTAATTTTCGGCTAAAATAGAAAACTCGATGCCAGTCGCCGCCGGCCACTGTGGCCCGTGGTTTTTCAGTGATCTGAGACCACCATTCGATACCCTCATCCATTCTGACAAACATATCCCAAATCCAACAGTCAGATCTCCATAGATCTAAATTTAAACATTCGGCTAAGACCCAAATCGCACCTATATACATGCATCCCACAAAACAACAAAAAAAAACCCTCAAAGATCAAACCAAAACACTTACCTCCTTGAAGATCAGGAGCACTTTAACAGCGAAAATGAAATCGGATGCAAGATCGAACGATCGAATTCGCGAGAAACCAGCAAACCTGAGAGAGAAAACAAAAGAAAGAGCCGATATGGGGGGTTACCCGCGCCCCCCCCCCCCCTTTTTTGTATTTTTATATTTTTTTGTTTATTATTTGTTTATTTATTTATTTATTATTATTATTATTATTATTATTATTATTTCCAGATCTTAACACAAAAATTCATTAATTAGTCTCACCAAAAAGATAACATAATTTAATGAAAGATACAAAAATATTGATGTCACCTTCCTTATTGTTAGCTAGCCTATAAAAGGATTTAGTCCCTAAACAATGAGCCTCTTTGGATTTAATTAGGACGATTTGCTTTATTTAACAAGTTGATTTCCTAAAATTAAGATATATAAGTGGTTACCTAGACAACAAAAAAATAAAATGAAGTATAAATAATGTAGTTACAAATAACATGATTAGTCTTACTTTTGTTATTTGAAAGCACTAATGGCAACCAAGAACTTTGTACTGATCTTTGTCCACTCAAGAGTTTGATACACGTAAAATATTATTTGTACTCTTTAAATTACATAATATAGTTAAAATGATAAAAATACCCCTCACCCAAGGCGGTGAGATGAGGCAGCGAGGCGACGTGAAACGATGAGGCGACATAACTAAAATACCCTTTACCCAAAGCGATGAAGCGACGCAAAGTAATGAGGTGAGACAGTGAAGTGCGAGAAATATTTTAATTATTTGTGTGCGTGTATGTAACTCGATATAACCCTTGATATACAAATAATATGATCCTACATACACATTCAGCCATTTGTTCTTCAGTTAAGCTAAGGTCAAAACCTTACTAGTGGGTACATTATTTTCAACCATATATAGGGATACGTTCTTCACCATCTAGCTAGATTTCATAGATCATTCATGCGAGTGGACCCTTGAGCCTTTTTCTTTGTTGGAAATACTCACCTACTCATTTTTATAGAATAATTTGAAATACATTAACTAACCAACATAAAATTATTTAAGTAGTTACTAAAAATGTGATTTTTCCAAGTAATCCATGCATTAGCTTGTGGTGGTTAACCTTCATCTACAATTTGCGAGAGAATGAGATAGTTAGCGAGTTTCTTCTCTTATGTAATTTTTTTTGGTTAAGGGCCTATTTGATTGGCCATATTTTCTATGGAAAATGGCCACTTTCCATGTAAATTCTAGTTTTGATGGTGTTTGATTAGCAATATTTTCTAGGTAAAATTAATTCTCACTTTGGTCACGTGATGCCTCTTTTCTCACTTTTGATGGAAAACAAATTCTTAGGGGGGGGATGAGAAAACATTTTCCAAGCAAGATGGTATATCATTCCCAACCGCTCTTTCCTCAAGTCTCTCTTCCATTCAGCGTCTGATCCTCGACTTCCCCTTGTTCGTCCCATCTCCGCCGAATACAAGCTTCGAGGGTTCATCATCTTCATTCAAGATAAGGTTTCACCTTCCCCTGAAAGTAGATCTGTAGTGAGAGAGGGACAGAGGTAACGACGGAGTAAGTGAGTGAGAGAGAGGGCGGGCAAGCAAGAGAGAGCGACGGTGAACGACGGTGGTGGCGGTGGAGGGAGGCAGTGAGAAGAAGCGGGTTTGGGAGGGAAGGAGAGAGAGAGAGAGAGAGAGAGAGAGAGAGAGAGATGAGGGGAGGAGGAGACAGTAGGTTTTGAGGAGAAAATTCCATAGAAAATAATATTGTAGTCATACATCCTCAATTGATAATTTCTATGTAAATAATTTCTAGGTAATTGAATTACCTAGAACTTATTTTCTTTCCATGCAAGTTTCATGCTTGTAATCAAACGCACCCTAAGTTTATTAGCCTGTATTTTAAATCAACCATATGAAATAAAAGGAACAAAATTACAAGTTTTTCGATATTCGAGAGTAGAATGAGATAGTTAGCGAGTTTCTTCTCTTGTAATTTTGTTCTCCTCTTGCTGAATTTCTTCTCTTTCATTTTTTGATTTTCTTTCAAATTTGGTATTAATTAGTGTAGGCCTAGAGTTCCATGAGGCATACTGAAGAATCATGCTACATGAGGTATATGCCATGACTAGGACGTTGGCATACATATGTTACCACAATAATTATTTTTGCACATAGGTTATGATTGTCAATGCTAAATGAAAATTTGAAACGAGGTTTAAAGGCAAAGCCAACAAGCAATTACGACTACTGAAGGAAATTTAGAGTGTGTTTGATTGCACACATTTACCATAGAAAATATGTAATTATTACACATTTTCTATGGAAAGTAATCAAACACTCTTAACTTTTCTATGGAAAAATATGTATGGTACAAACATTTAAAGGTTCTTTCCATTGAATTCATTTTCCAAGGGAGTGGAGTGGTTTTTGTTTTCTAGGCAATATTACCTAAAATTAAATTCTAGATAATGCAATCAAACACACCTTTAAAGTAAAATGAGGGAGTGGGAAGTACATAGAGAGCAAGAAATTTACTCTTTAACAGCTAGCTAGAGGTCCAAGGAATAGAATTAGCTGCACTAGCAAGTGTAACGACCCGATCGAGCGATAGGAAGGACCAGAACAACTTACCCTAATGGGTCTACGCGAACTTCCCAGGGGGTCACCCATCCCTGGATTACCCCAGGTTAAGCACGCTTAATTTGGGAGTTCTTTGCCAACATTCAACCCAAAAGGTATCCAGCTGGTGTCGTTTCCTTTCTTACACTATCCTCGATATATACTAACTTTTCTGGGTTCTCGGGGTATTACATTCTCCCCCCCTTAAGCACATGACGTCCTCGTCTGCGACCTTATAATTGGTCCCAGATCTCTCCCCCCTTGCATGGCCGATGTGGGATTCGCCTAAGGTGCTTACACGCACCCCCCATAGGGGCCTACACGCCCCTCTCGGGACTCAGCCTCCTTGCTAAGGTTTGCCCCACCATCGAGCTCAGAGGCTCGGGGTCAGCTCTGATACCACTTGTAACGACCTGATCGAGCGATAGGAAGGACCGGAACAACTTACCCTGATGGGACTACGCGAACTTCCAAGGGTCACCCATCCCTGGATTACCCCAGGTTAAGCACGCTTAACTTGGGAGTTCTTTGCCAACATTCAGCCCAAAAGGTATCCAGCTGGTGTTGTTTCCTTTCTTACACTATCCTCGATATATACTAACTTTTCTGGGCTCTCGGGATATTACAGCAAGTGGTCTAAGGAATAGAATTTACACATTATGATTATTTTAAAGAGTATCATTTTAAATAAGAAAATTTAAAATATGAATATTTTAAATTACAAATTTCAAATAAAGAAATTTAAAATCTCTATGTTTAAACACTGCTTAAAAGTGCAAAGTGTGAATAATTTTTACCCAAACAAAAAAAAGAAACGAAAAGTTTGTGAAAAGAATCAATCTTTTGCTCCTAAACACGTGGCATTTACAGTGGTACCATAAACAAAACGGATTTGCTACAATGATAAATAGTAGATGAGAGAAATTAAGCTACGACGTGTGAAGCTATTCTTCATTGTGAGAATAATTGGTTCAATATAAATTGCAACAATCATTAAGCAATAAATAAAGGCTCCGTTTGTTTTTTCTTCTTCACCAAAAGGCAAAAGCTCCATCACACACAAGGATCACAATGGGATCCATAGAAAGTGTATCAATAATTAAGAAACTAAGAATTATGTTCAATTTGCTTCAACGTCATCCAAAAATGTTATGCTCTTCATTCTCCAAACCCAGTATTATGCATGCCAATTATTTTTCTCTTACTTTCTCTTTCTCTTTCTTCTCAGTTTCATTATAGTTTATATATATAAACACAGAGGTATATTCTTCCTCACTTGTTATTGAAATGATCAATTTTGTGACAGCCCCCAACCGAATATCCCGTCAGCATAGGAAATTGGTAGGAAGTCCCTCGAGGGAATAAAAGAGAAGCATAATTCTACCATGCACAATCATAGGACAACAACCTAGCATAGCTGAAACATGATATATACATAGCTAAAGAGTCGTGGAGGTGTTAACATCACAACATAACACAATGACATATATACAACACAACACCAAGGGGTAACAGACACCCTCTAAACACGCAAAAGTTGCAAGACTCCTCCCTAAGACTCAATGGTTGGGATCGCCCTATACACCCTGATACCTAACAACTTAGATACTATCACCCTCGCCCCCGATCTTAGCCTTCCCTTTACCTGGAATGATGTAAAGCGAGGGTGAGTCACTAAACTCAACAAGCATAAAGAATAAAAAGGTAATAGAGCTGAGGGAATAACCCAAACCACCTCCATGACATGTGCTCATACACATACGCATCCATACCATGAACCACAACCATGCAGTAAACGCATAAATATACATGCACATAATGGTCCTTGGGGCCCACATAAGGCACAACGGCGCCAAAGTCCCTAAATTTAAACTTGCCTACTGCCATGAACTGGAAATCAAATTAATATGAGCCGCTACTCCAAAATCCACACCATGTGCCCAAGCCCTCTTACCAACATACTGAGCCCAAAGCTCCCACCATAATAAATCGAGCTGAAGCAACCTCGAGACGATCCTCCCATCACCCAACCTGTGGATGTACATCTCGTGGATAAATTTTTCATACACTTTAATAACCATGTAATGCAACATATAAGAAATGTAATGGCGTAATAAGCATAAACATGATACAAGACCCCCATAAAACCAAGCATCAAGCCATGCATCCCCTACATAGTAATACACACGCAATACAATGCTCGTACAAAACCCTAGTCATTCTAACATGCCTGTGCCCAAGCATTCATAGTACATATATGGCCCCCTGGTGATGCAAACTCAAACCCCAACATCACATTAACATTAATAAAGGCTATAAAATACAAACAAGGAAGGATTGGTCAATAGATTCTCAGGCATAGATTGATAGTTTGCGTCTCAAGGGTAACTGATCGATAGGTTGCTTGAGCTGATCGACAATTTCCTCCCACAACACCAACTAATCAACAGCCTAGGCCAATCGATCGACAACCCCTGCATCCAGCAACCCAAACAATAACATAAAGAACCCAAATCACACAAACCAGCAGGCATGCAGCCAACTAAAACCTACCCCAACATAGCTAGGCATCATTCCATGAAGAAATAATCGAGCCCTATTCAAGCTCTTGGAAGAAACACAACAAGATTTCCCCTTTAAGGAGCTCGCAACTCAATAGGCCCAAAGAGACTAGAAAATAGAGAATTCAAATCGCAGAGAGGGTAAGAAGAAGAGAAACTTTCCTTAAGCAACCTGAGAGTGAAAGAGAGGGGTAAGAAATGCCCGAATGCAGCCTTCTTCTTCTTTCTTTCCTTCATTTCTTCCTTCCTTCTCTTCCATTTCCTCTAAATTGAATGCTCCTCTCTCATTTTCTTCTCTTCTCTCTATTTATATAACCCCTTAGATAGTGTAGGAATACCCTTACACGAGCCAAAGCCTTCTAAAAGGAACCCACCGAGCTCCACACTACCTAATCGACCTGAAAGTTACCTGGGAAGTTGATCTCGGTAACAATTGATTGATAGTATTATGCAATCTGTCGATAGTTTTTCCAATCGATCGACAAATTAAATTCAATATGTTGATAGCTTCCTCAATTAATTGACAGTTTTGAGGCAATCTATCAACAATTGCTGCCTGCAACCACCTCCCTCTCTTACACCCTACAAACATACATCAAATATACTTAAATACTGCAAAACCCTAGACCCCAATAATGGGTCGTTACAAATCCTCCCCCCTTAAAAAGATTTGGCCCTCCAAATTCATACCTGGTCACTTGAATAACTGGGGGTAGATGCGCTTCATTTCCTCTTTCAGCTCCCATGTAGCATTGTTCGGTCCATGGCATTGCCATTAAACTTTCACATAAAGAATAGTCTGATTCTGAAGTACCTTCTCCTTGTGGTCCAAAATACAAATAGGTATCTCATTGAAAGTTACATCATCTCTAATATCCAAGAGTCAGCAGTAAATGAAGTGTTGTGGGTCTGGCATATACTTCTAAAGTATAGAGATGTGAAAAACATCATGCACACCGACTAACTGTAGGGGCAAAGCTAATTGATAAGCTAGCGATCCAATTCGCTCCAATATCTAGAATGGTCCCACATAATGAGGACTAAGCTTCCCTGAAACTCTAAATCTTTGCACTCTATGAGAGGGCATCACTCTAAAAAAAAAACATGATCCCTGACAGCAAACTCCAACTCTCGTCGCTGTTTGTCTGCATAGTTTTTCTACCTATCTTGGGCTACTTTCATTCAGGCCCTGATTAGCTAAATTTTCTCTATTGTCTTCTCAATGATCTCTGGTCCTAGTAATGCACCATCTCCTACTTTAGTCTAGCAGATGGGAGATCTGTAGGGCCTATCGTACAATGCCATATACGGTGCCATCCCAATACTTGAGTGGTAACTGTTGTTGTACGCAAACTCCACCAAAGCCAAATGCTCTTCCCAACTACCATGGAAATCTATAACACATGCTTGCAACATATTCTCCAGGGTTTGTATGGTCTGCTTCGACTGCCTGTCTATCTGCGGATGAAACGTTGTACTGAACGTCAACCGAGTCCCTAAGGCATTTTGCTTCGCCTCCCAAAATTGAGAATTAAATCTAGGATCACAATTAGATACTACACTAATGGGAACATCATAGAGTCTCACAATTTCCCCAACATATAATTCAGTCAAACAGTGCATAGGGAACGTCTTCTTAATAGGTAAGAAGTGTGTCGACTTCGTTAGTCCGTCGACAATCACCTATATAACATCATGTCCGTTATCCGAACGTGGAAATCCTGAAACAAAATTCATGGTAACATTGTCCCATTTCCATTGTTGATAGATAATGGTTGTAGTAACCCTATGGGTCTCTGGTGCTCAGCTTTCACCTGCTAGCAAGCTAAGCATCGTGATACAAACTTTGCCACACTCTTCTTCATACCGTCCCACCAAAAGTGGCGGCTTATGTTCTGATACATATTCGTAGCTCCTGGGTGTATAATACAACATGTTTAGTAGGCTTCTGATAGAATCTCTCGCTTTAGTACCTCATTATCTGGCACGCAAATCCGTCCATGATATAATAGCAAGCCACTATCCCTCTGGCTAAAACCCATAGGACCAAATCTCGCCATATCTTCTAAAATTTGCTCCAACCTCTCACCAATTTGTTGTTGTCCCGTATCCAATCTATCAAGTCTGACTTAAATTGGATAAATCTGGAATCTAGAAGATTCTAGGAATTTTGGAATTTGGGACCAATGATTACAAACTTGAGGATATTTGGGTGATGATAACCTAGGATTGATGGTCAAATAAACTCGCGAAGAATCCTGGAAATCCTATAGTTCTTGGGCTACGATTCACCAGTTGATTGTGGATAGTTGGAGACCATTGGGGAGACCAACTAGACTTTGAGGACATTTGATTCACGGTTCGTTGGAAATGTTTTGCAGGTGTCTGATGGCTTCAAAACTTTGAGGACTTTAGATAGCTAGTGCTCGAGAAATTGTTTGGATTGAGGTACGAACCTGATAAAGGTTTGGTAAGTACCTAGTTCGTGAAAATCCTAATACATATTGCGGATATGGATATTTGGAATTTATTGGATTGATGGAAAAAACTTGATGTTCTCAAAAAAATTGGGAAAATACACAACTTGGGAACTCAAGGAAAAAACCTTAAGACAAAGGGTAGTGTCCCTGATGCCAAGATTGATTTTCGATTAAGAATAATAGAGTTGCAAGACGATTATGGGACATGGGAAAGGTTTCAAGGGTAAGTTGTAATAATCTGGATTTTTGGGAATAGTAGGGTTATTAATTTATGGTTTACCAATGATTAGTTGGTTATGAATGTTTCTGGAATTATTTTACTGATGAGGTTTGAGTATTGATCATATGATTTTGAGTATGACTATTCCAGGCAGGAAGTGCCCGAGGCTTGGGACAAGACATGGCCTGGGAATCTAAGGAAGGAAACTTCAAACCAAAGGGTAACTATCCCAGTTATTTTATTTCAAAAAATCTTGCAAATTTGGAAACTTGGTTGGGGCCAAATGGGAGGCCAAAGAGTGTTATACTTGAGGAAAAGGGTGATTGCTAGCCCGGGTTGTCTAAAGGGTTTAGGTTGTCCTTTTTGGGAGACCTATGGTGGACATTATGAATTTTGATAATGCCATTTGAGTTGGCCAACCCTTATGGGTTTGAAAGTAAGTCAGCAAAGGTACCAGGAGTCATGACTACTGCATTGTGTGCTAAGTGGGCTTGGGAATTCGGAGGTTTGGGAAAGGGGTGGTGGAACTATGATTGCATACATGGGTCGGGGTAGGCCATAACCATGGGTGGAATACTTCCCAGTGTAGGCATGTGTGTGGTATGGGCTTGCTTAGGAAAGTGTGTTTCCCAAGATAGCAAGCATGGGGATATGTGTGTTCCCCGGATTTGGCCTTAGGAAGGGAGATTTATTTTGGCTACTGACCTGACCTTCGGTTTAGTGTGCGAATTATTATACACCCCAGCTATTGTGAGCAATTAGCTCTAATTTGATTATTCCGAATCTAGCCCTAGCACAAATGTTAATGTAGTAGTGGGAATGCTTTGGCAGTGCTATCTGTGTGAAAGGTTCGAGGTCTTCACGATTGCTTGAGGTACTTGTTCTTTCAGAGGGGTTTGAATGCAGGGTAACGACAGTGGATAGAGTTTTCAAAGGGTTGTGGTTATGTAATCCAGTATCACCTCGGGAGGGTGAACGTGGTGGACAGTGAGTCCGCTCTTATAGCCTATTCTAGGTGAACGTAGTGGCTGGTGCGGGAATGGACCTGTTCTGATGACCTAAGGGTGGGGACTGGTGAAGGCTTATGGCCATTGATGGCGGATGCGATTCCTAAGGGAACATCTGTTTGCGTCACTAGCCTGGCGATTCACTCCCATCTGGTGAATAGGTCTGGCAAGCTATTTTAGAAGACTCGAATGTGTGGTCATGTATGGGTCAAACCCTGGTATTTGATTTTGGGGAGAATGCTATGATTTTTGAGTCGAATTTTGGCAAACCATAGTGGTCAGGGCATGCTAAGAAAAGTGTTCGGGAGACACCATGATTTTGAGGAATTTGCTTCGGGAAATAGATTATGAGTGAGCTATGAAGAGAAATTTTGGGGACGAAATTTATTTTAAGGGGGGGAGGATGTAATACCCCAAAAATTAATTTAAAGGTTGAATGTTGTAATAAAGTGTTTATGAAAGTTTAGGGCTTAAGTGTAAATGGGAATGGTTTTAGGACCCAAATGCAAATATCATAACTTGTAAAAAAAGATAAGCTTGTCTCCAACGAATGGGAATATTAGCAATGATGAATTCTTATTCAAGAAGGCTTGAGTTGGAAAGTTAGGATTGGAGAATTTTTCCTAAAGTCTTATGATTGTAATGATTAATCTTACACCAAAAGTCTTGGAATTGCTTAACTTGGAACACTTGACTTGGAGGAAGACTTGTATTGGCTTGCAAAAGAAGAGAATGATAGAGCTTATCCTAAAGCCACGTGAGGGAGTATTTGGAAGTTTAAGATTGGAAGAAAGGAGAAGCTTGAATAGGAAGATAAAAATATTCAAAGGTTGTAATGATTTATTTCTACCCTAAAAGTCTAAACTTGGAAGATTAGGATTGGCTTGCAAAGGAAGAATATGATGGAGCTTATCTTGAAGGCCACGTGAAGGTGTATTTGGAAGCCTAGGATTGGAAGAAGTGGAGGCTTGCTTGAGAAAATTGCAAAAATTTCAAAGTTGTGATGATTAATTGGGTGGAAAATAAGTAACTTGGAGGCCAAGTGAAACCTTGAGGATTTGGGAATTTAAAGGCTATATAAATGGATGGACAAGAAGCCACGTGAAGCTAAGAAGAAAGAAAGCAAGCAAGTGCAAGAAAAACCAAAGAAAAAGCAAAGGAAAAAGAAAAGAGAGACCTGGTCGGAGAACTGTCAAAACAGAAAGGAAACTGAGAAGGTAAGCTACTTGTATTTCTGTAGGATCATAGAGCATGAAAAGAGGAGTCCGTAGGTTCAAACGGAGAGCAAATCGGATAAACAGTGAGCAAGATATAGCCATTTTAACTTTGGGTTGCAAAATAGAGAAGGGGGCAGCGTGTGGCCACCCTTCCGGGGGCACGTGAGGGCGCATCTGGCCTCCGATTGGCCTGAAATTTTCACTGTTGTTCTCCTATTTTAATTACCTACAACCCTGTGTAAAAATATTTAAGGTTTGGTTCACTGAAATCCATGATTTCTATAGAAACAGCCCCTAGTGCTCGAAACCGGGCTATAAACGATGCTATCGAAGGGAAACGATCAAGGTGAGTGGTTCTTGTGCATGCTTCCTCTTGATCATTCTTGGTTTCATTTATGAATGGTCCTTACACATGCTCCTTGATTCCTATTGATCATTCTTGGTTTTCACTTGTGGATGGTTGTCGCTTACATCTCATGATTCCTTACTTTCGAGTATTTCTTTCCTATTTTTCTTGCATCATGGAGTTTGATGTTGTGGTTCATCGATGGGATTAAATGTGACTACTCTTACACGTAGCTTGTGGTTGCATATCATATTTTCCTTGGTTTGTGCACCGTGCCTATAGGTGAGGCCGTACCTACTTGATATTCCTTGGTTTGTACATATTCCTTCTGCTTTGTCTTCCACATGTTACTTGGTAATATGATAGTTGATATTGGTGTATCGGGAACTTGTATATGATGGTTGGTCGTTTGTTGGAGAAGCGTCATGATGATTGGGGAGGGGCAACCCCGTGCCTACAGGTGGGGTCGTGCCTAGAGGTGAGGCAAGAGGGGTTGGACCACGATCACGTGCCTACAGGTGGGGCTGAGACGTTTCACACAAGTGCCAGCATGGTGATTCGGGGAGACTTCCTATTACATTGCATTTACACTTGCATGTGCTGTTTCTTTCTTTCTTGCCACTCACTTGGATGTAATATCTAACTCGGGTGTTTCTTACCCCTGGGACATTCATCGTCCCAGCTTTGTCAGAAGTATAAAGTGTTTCAGGTTCCAGGTCAAAGCGTGGGCAAGGAGGTGGAGCTTCACTAGCTTTGGGATCTTTGTTTCATGTACCCTTGTAACCTAAGTAATATTTTGTGAATAGCAGCTAGGGTACTCAGGGTTGTAAGAGGTGTGTATATGTGGGTGTCTTACATCTGTACCTACAATGATGTGTTGAGTCATTTTTTTGGAATGTTGGAAGTCATGAGCATTTCTTGTACTTGGAAATGAAATCTAGTGGAAACCCGCTTTATTTAGCTTTGGTTAAGCTTGCAGATTCAATCCAATGCTTCCGTTGGTAAGGGTTTCCATAATGCCCGTAGGTGATGTTAGCTTATATTTGATATTATTGCGTATTTGAAAAGTGGGGCGTTACACAATCAATGGCTGACTCTCTCTCTATATATACAAAGAGCAAGCAGTGGGCAAGAGAGTTGAAGTGACTGGGTGCGGCGATCAGAGGCGCGGTCGATGGTAGTCAGATGCGGTGACGCTTGGTGGCCAAAAGCAGTAGGGTCGAATGTCCGTGCGCGCAGGGTCGAACGATGATGGTGGCCTGCGACGGTGAATGGCTGATGGTGACGACTGAGGACAACCGGCGGAGACGGCGCTGGCCAACGGAGGTTGCGCGGGCAGTGGCCGGTGCTGTGCATTGCGTTGCAGAAAAAAGAAGCGGGAGGAAGAAGATGAAAGGAGAAGGAGAAAGAAACAAAAGAAAAATAAAATTTAAATGTATATATATAATTTATTGGATTCTGTGTGTACGTATGTTAATGTATTGGATTAATTAAATGTATTTTTTTTTTTGTGTATGTATAATTATGTATTTTGTGTATGGTTATATTTTTTGTATGTATGTATTCTATATATATATGTTGTATTTTTTGTATGTGTGTATGTATATTGTATTCTGTGTATGTATGTATATTTTTTGCATAACTCTTTTTATGTGTGTGTATGTATCAAATTTTATTGTCCTAAATATATACACAATCAAATTTATTTACATACACAAAAAAATATTATGATAGAATTGTCCTAAATGTTATTTACAATCAAATTTTGTGATAGAATATGTTGATCTATGATTTATTGATTAATAAAAAATTAAATTTATTATTTAGGACGATTGTAAATAATTAAAAATAATCTTATTTGTTTTATTTCTGTAGAACGATTTATCTAGTTTTTAATTTTTTATTTTAAAATGTCACTATATTCTATAGAATTTTCTGTAATTATATGTCATTATATACTTTAAAAACTTCAAACCCAAACCAAACAAATCCTTTGCCCAAAAGCCCTCTTAACTCAATAGAAAAATATTCAATTTATTATGTAACCAAAATGTATTATGCAAACTATCAATCAAATTTTATGGTGCAATATGTTAGTGATGAAGCAAAGAAAATGAATATGACATTGAGTTTAACTATGATTTACCGTTTAATAAAAAATTAAATTTATCATATAGGACGATTGTAAATAACTAAAAACAATCTCTTCATAAAATAAAGATAAAATTAAATATAAAAAAACCCTCATGATATACATACATACAATTCCTCTATTTTTTAATTTCTTATTTTAAATTTAAAATATCACTATTTTATGTTAAAAATAAAATTATTATTATAATTATCATCTATATAATAAAGCAGAAGAATATTTAAAAATATGTAAAATATCTCAGAGACACATTTCAATGGCTGAGATAAATTTAAAATATATATCAATGGTTGAGTGATGTTCCCACCCATTCACTCCCTCACTCACTGCCTCTCTCTCTCTTCCTTTGTCTTTCTCTGTCTCACATATCCACTCACCCACCCGTCACTCACTATCTCTTTCTTTCTCTCTCTCACAAACCCACCCACCCATATCATCGGCGGATGCGACGGTTATGGGGGGAAGGGAGGGCCAACTGTGGGTAGGGGGCCAGCAAGTGCGACAACCATTCACTCCCTCACTCATTGCCTTTCTCTCTCTTTCTCTCTCTCATAGACCTATCCACCACGCCATCGGCAGGTGCAACGGTGATGGGGGAAAAGAGAGTTGGCAGTGGGTGGGGGGTCGGCGAATGTGATGGCGGTGAAGGGGCTGACGAGTGCGACGACCACTCACTCCCTCTCTGTTGCACCCTCTCTCCCATTCCTTCCACTGCCTCTCTCCCTCTTCCTTTCTCTTTCTTTATCTCACAAACCTACCTACCTATGCCATCGGCAGATGCAACAGCGTGAAGAGGGACGGCAGGGTCGACGGTGGGTGGGGGGCTGACGGATGGGGGAGAGGCGTTGCGAGGACTGGCAAGGGGGCGATGGAGGTCCAAGATGACCTTTGGGCCCTCGACTGGTCGCTGTCGCGGGTTATAAGGGTCTCGGGGACGACTGGTATGTATTGTTTGATATTTAATTTTTAATTTAATTTATTCATATTGTAGAGCGCTTACTAATGTACTTTATTATATAGATTTAATTTAATAATTTTTTTCTTTTTATTATAAAACGTTAACAAGTATATAATAACTTTAATTTATATTTTTTGTTCAGTATTTATAATTTTTTTTACAATATTAGTGAACATTATTGTATTTTAATCTTAATATTATTTACACCGTGTTTTCAGGCACGAGTATACGCTAGTATATATATATAGAGAGAGAGAGAGAGAGAGAGAGAAAGGAGGCAATCATGGTTGATGTTAGGATTTTGGATCGAATACAAACCATCAATCACACAAACGAACACATAATTTTTCGTGGAAACCCAAATTGGGAAAAATCATGGGCAAAAAGAATAAAATATCACTATGATAAAATTGGTACAATAATAGTGATATATTTGTGACTAATTCCAGGGTATTGGACACTTATTTATGAACCTAAAATCATCTATAGATGTATACAAAAAATTATATCTTGATCAAAAGATGATTCATGAGAAATGAGAATATTCCTTCAAATGAGATAAATCTTAATCCAAATCGAATTTGACAACATCCTAATTACAATCAAATTCGAAGTTATAATTACGGTTAAATTAGAAGTCTCAATCCCAATCAAATTTAAATTCTAAGTTACAATTATAACAACCTCCACCTTGACAAGAAATTCAAATATAGAATTATTCAAAATTCTTTCTTCCAACAAAATCACAAAGTATTAATCTTTTGATAAATACCAACCAAAATAGTACCACGAGAAATACCACAAAAAATTTACTGTAGTGGATATCTTCAACCACACTCAAAGCATGGACAATAAGATCAACCTCAACGTATCTTTTCTGACCTTAATGATTCCACATTCACTAATATAAATCCACGTTGATAACTCCACCTTCATCTAAATCCATCCATCGAAAATTGTACACATCTGATGTGAGAATTTATTCACACATTTATTAGTCATAATTGAATAGCGTTTCTAGTATTTTATATGTGTTTTACCTAAAATTGTCTACTGTTTCGAGTTTTCTTTACATATATTTAATTTTTAGTATTTCTTGTTATTTTGCCAGAATACTATTTGGTGTTTGGTTTAAAAGAAAAAAAAATAAAAATAAAAAGAAAGAAAAATTATTATAAAGTTAATTTTAAAATTAATATTATAAATTAATATTATAATTTAAATAAATAATATTATAAATAATAAGTATTATAATATAATTAAAATTAATATAATTAGTAGTATATTAAATATTATATTTTATATTTTATATTATACTATTTATATATATATTATATAAAGTATCGTGAGGGTTTTGTGTGGGCTGTCTGTGGTATATATATATATATATATTATAAATTAAATATATATTATATTAATTTATGGAGGAGTGTGGCGTGAATGTGTGGGTTAGGGTGGAGTTGTGCATACATTTATTTATATATATATAATAAATTGATATGTGAAAGCGGTAATTGGAAGCTGGGCGGCGCACGGACTTATGGGACTTAAAAAGAGTATGGAGAGGAGTTGGGCAGCGGCGCACGGAGAATTGGAAAAGGCTGAGCAAGCACGCACAGAAAAGGAAATTAATTGAAGAAATTGAAGGCAGTGGCAGAGACTCGGTGTGGCGGAACTGGAAGGCACAAGGCACGGATTGGAAGGAAAAATTGTGAGAAGACTTTGCAGCGTACACCAGGAAGTCGCGACCAATTAAACAGTGAAGAAGATTGGAGATTTTAATTCTGAAATAATTTTTTTAATTCTTTTGTTCTTAAAATAATTTTAGATTTTAATTATGTTTTTTTGGAGTTTAATTATAATGATTTCTGTTACCATGGTTAGCTAAATTTACTGTTAGGTCAGGTAACGAGATAGCCATGAGATAATGTTGTGATTGATACTATTGTTGGTTAATTTGATTGATCTTTATTTCATGCGATTATGTGATATGGCTATTATTGTTTTGACAATTTGATCACGTGTTAAATGATTTTTTGAACATAGATGATACAAACCAAGTAATTCTATGTTAAGTTTTGCATATCACATAACTTACATTGGATATTGAAACGGACTAAGTATGAATATTCATCTTTGTGGTAACTTGAATTTTCTTGAATTAGTGATTTGAGTTAGTGAATTTCACAAAACTTAATGCATTGTTAATTAATTGATTTTACATGGACCAACTGTAAAATTAGTGATTAGCAGTAGTTTTGTTATACCTGGACCAAAGGATAATAAATAAGTTATGAAATTCCGCCGTCACATATAAGTAAAATCCATCTAATTAACTTATTTGGTAGAGATTCCAACATTCTCGTAGGTGAATCGAATACCTTAGCTATCTTATCTCTCTGTTTTAACTTGTCTGATTTCTCTTTATTTTGTTATTTTCGATACGTCGTATTCTTCTTACTTTATTTTGTCTTTATTTTATCTTTATTTGAAATTATCTCTAATTCGATTTTTCTAGATAAAAAATATGATTGCTCCATTTTGGTACTTGTTTCGGCAGTCCCTATGGAACGATACTTTACTCATTCACTTTATTACTTGATCGACTGGTGCACTTGCCATTGCATTTTAGGCACATCAACATCTTAACCTACAACTGTGAGAATCAAAAATACCAATCCAACAATGGAATATCATACTTCAATGTAGCCAATAAGAAGATCAAATAACTTCAAATAATTCCAAATGATCAATAAATAAAAATATCGATAGAAGACAAAGTATAATACCAAATCTGGGCAGTAAATCTAAGCAAAAATATATCTGAATCTAGGCTATCAGATCTAAAGTGAGCTAATAGGGTTGGGTCAGATCTGGGCAAGGATCTGGGTTTGAAGCTTATTGTTAATGGCAGAGGAAGCAATAGAAGGCCAATGGCAACAGCGAACGATAACTGCAATGTGGACGATGAATAATCTCCAATGATCGTCGATGATGGCAGAGGAGCAATCGAGGGCAGAAGGAAGCAAACAGATAACTTGAAAAAGAATAGAGATGAATCAATTGAAGAGTAAAGATTAAAGGAAAAATCAACGAGAAAGATGAAACAGTTGATCGATGTTGTTATTGTTGTCAGCAAAGATGATAGAGGAAGCTAAGTAGGTCGTTAGTGAGTGGGCTATCATTTAATAGTGATGGCTACATCTAATAGTGGGTCAATCGTTGACATTGTTTCATAATCGGTTGATTGAAAACCGAAACAACCGATGGTGGTCTTTCGTAAACACTGGAGGCAATGATCAGAGGCTATATGGCTGACAATAGCAACCGTCGATGGTGATAGCAGAAGGCTAGAGTTGACGGTGATTGATGATGACCGAAAACATACAACGAATAGCTACAATGGTTGAGGATGATGGAGCCATCGATGGCGGTGACAAAAGGCAAGGATACGATTGACAACGACTAACAGCAGTGACAGCTAGCAGAATGACAACGGTGACCGATGGCGGTAATTGGGCAACTTGTGTTTTGGATTAAAGATGACAAAGATGTGTAGATCCAACGTCTGAGATATGCTAAACGTTGATGATTTGATCCAATAGCTCTAACGCCAATTTGTTACAAAATTGAATTGAAAACAAATCAAAATCAAACCATCAATCACACAAATGAACACAAAATTTTATATAGAAAACCCAAATCGGGAAAAACCATGGGCAGAAAGAACAAAATATCACTATGATAAAATTAATACAATAATAGTGATATAGTTGCAACTAATTCCAAGGCATTGGGCACCTATTTATAGACCTAAAATCATCTATAGATGTACATAAGAAATAATATCCTAATCAGAAGATGATTCATGAGAATATTCCTCCAAATGAGATAAATTTCAATCAAAATCAAATTTGACAATATCCTAATCACAGTCAAAATTGACGTCATGATCATGGTCAAATTAAGAGTCTCAATTTCAGTCAAATTTGAATTTTAACTCAAAATTATAACAGTTGAGATGGGTTTTTCCATGGTGAACTCCACCTTTAATTGGGTTACTCCCAAAAATGAGAGAGAAATGAAAAGGGAACAAAAGAGAGAGAGAAAAGACAGAGATCATTGCCTTCATTGCCTCCATTATGAGTTTCTTGGTATGAAATAAGAGAGAGAAGAGATAGGGGAGCGAGGAAGAAAGACGAGAAAGAAAAGGAAAGATTTTTTGTGAGATCCCCACCCCGGATACCCCGGAAGCCAGGGAGGCCGAGTTGGTGTCTCAAGAAGGGAAAAAAAATAAAAGATCACAACAACATGGCCAGACGGGCGTCTAGTTGGAATAGGGGAAGCATGGTGCACATATACATACAGATTGGCCAAAAAAGGCGCAGAGGTAACAAAAGTATAGCATAAACCCTATCAACACAAAAAGCATATACAGACGCATCACAAGGGGTAGAATAGACACCCTCCAGCACCCAAGATCAACAAAACTCTCTCAGGACTCATCGGTGGGGATACCCCTGTACACACATATCTACCCGCTAGATCAGACACTGTTACACTCGCCCTCAAACTTCGTATTTCCTTTACTTGGAATGATGTAAAGCAAGCGTGAGTCACAAGACTCAACAAGCATAATGGAATAATAAAAGGTACAAGGCTAGGGATAAACATCACCCACACATCACCTCTAATCCATGCCATAAAGCACCATAACATACACTCACTAGCAACACGTCAATGCACATATAACTAACCGTGAGCCCCACATAAGGCACATATACTGGCACCCAGGGTTTTGCATACAAACCTATCATAGCCATCAACTGGCTGGCATATGCCTAAGAACTGGAGCTCCCATAACTCATCCACTCGAGCCAAAGCTCGCATAACAACTTCTCGAGTCAATGCTCACATAACAACCTCTTGAGTGAAGCTCGTATAACATCCTCTTGAGCTTAAGCTTATGGGTATACCCTGTAGATAAATCCGCCACGCACATCAGTAACCATGCAATGCGGCACATAAAAATGCATGGCGATGTAAGCATTAACGTGATACAAGGCCCCCATAAAACCAGGAGTTAAGTCGTGCTTCGCCCACGTAAACATACACATACGATGCAATGTTAGTGCTCCTAGCAATCCTATGATGTCTGTGCTCACACACACATATCATATAAACCACTCGAAGTGAAAACCCGAAGCCCAATGTCACAATGCAATCCTAAATAACAAATATTGGCAAAGGCGATCGATAGTCTCTAGCCAACGATCGACAGCTTGTGACAGTGGGGAAAACAGTCGACAACTTCCTCAAGCTGGTCGATAGTTCCCTTTTACTAGCACCCAAATGGTCGACAACCACTGCAACCACAGCCAGAAATCTACATGCAAACACACCTGAATTGCATACGCAACAACCCATCACCTCTAAGAACCTATCCCAACATAGTTAGGCATCATTCCATGAAGAAACATAGGGATAGTCAAAACCTATTCAAGCTCTTGGAAGAAACACCTCAAACTTGCCCCTTTAAGGAGCTTACAACTCTAAGGACCCAAAAATAGTTGAGAAATAGAAAAATCAAACCATGGAAAAGGTAAAAAGGAATATGAGCTTGCCTCAGACAGCCTGAGAATGAAAGAAAGGGGCTAGAAGTGCCTGATTTCAACCTCCTTCTTTCTCTTCCTTTCCTTCTTCTTTCTTTCCACCACCCGAGAAACACAAGCTTTGCCTTCAATCTAATGTTTCCTCAACCCTTTTAAGGAGTTAATGGAAGCCTCCTCACATGCCAAAGCCTTCTAGAAGAGTTCCCACCACCTTACCCACTTCACACCGCCTCAACAGGGTGGCTTGGGAAGTTGCACCCGTATAGTAACGGTCGACAACCTTGGAGGGACCTGTTGCAACACCCCACTTTTCCAGGCGTGTTATAACTTAGAACAATTCTAGGATAATAATTTTTTTTTTTCAAATCTAATGCTAAATCATATCATTCCTCATATCCATCCCAAAATTTCCATACATTTATCTCGAAAAAGAATCATCATAACATCAAATGCGAAAGCTAGAATTAAACCTAACATCTTAACACTAATCATAAATCAGTTCTTACATCATCATTTCTCAAAACGTTCAGAATTCAAAGTAGTAGAACTTAAATACATGGGCTACATAACATACATTCAATTCATCATGCACTTTGCTAAGTGTCATTTCATGCCTCAATCATCCTCGTATCTGTTACAATCTCCATCTGGAACGTTTGAATATTTCAGAGGCAAAGCCCAAGTTAGATGATGAATCATCTAAATAAGGGAACAAAATATTTAATGCACGTGTATGAATGCAATGCACATATCATCATTACTCTCATGTTTGGGTCGACTACACCCAACTATTACCAGCCATTTTTACAATCTCCCTGCCAGACCGAGGTATATGGGTGCACCCTTGGCAAAGCAACAGTGCCAGTCACTAATCCCAAACCCATGCAACGTATGACTGTGAATCTCATCGTGCTCATATGCATATTTTATCATGAATACATGTAAATGCAAGTTACATGACATGTTCACATCAAGACATGACAACATGATAAAACTATTTACATAAAGTCATGTTTTTAGGGTCAACCACTTATCTCGATTGTATCTCATAATATCTTGATTCGTGTGTCAGGCTTCTAATATACAAAGTTCTGAACCTCAACATACCATGGCCATCATATTTATTAAAAAATATCAATATTCTATTTTTCCTAATTTTCACATAATTTCCTCTATTTCCACCTATTTTTTCTCAATAAATACAAACTAAACATTTCTCAAATATTTTCTCAAATATTTCTCTATGAAAATTCATAAAATAACTTTCCTGATTTTCTAGAATTTTTTAGAAAATTTTATTCACCTTAACTTAGCCTCTCAGGCTTTCTCGATATGCGTGTCTTGCCTCAAAATACGTGTCGACTTCAAAAAACGTGCGACTCTCCAAATCCTATAGCCAAATATTCTCTTGATCAATAAATATTCCATCAAATCAACGTTTCAGATTTTTTCTATATTTATCCCTATTTTCTAATTTTCTTTATTTTTTTCCAAAATAATTAAATACTTTCATAGCGTTTTTCTCCAATTTTCCTCTACGAAAATTCATCAAATCATGTTCTACTTATCTGGAATTTTTCTAAAATTCCTCCTATTTTTCCTATTTTCCCTCAAACCTCATTTCTCTTAAAATAAAAACTCCTCAATGTTTTTTTTTTGTTTTCCAATTTTTCCTCACAATATCTCATAAAAATATTCCTATTTTACTAAATTTTTTTTGGAATTTTTTTCAATTTTTTCCTATTTCTTTTCTATTTTTCTTTCTTTTTTTTTCTTTTTTTTTCTAGAAACCCTTACCTCACACGCATAGCGCGTGTTCAGCCCACGCGTCTTCTCCATCGAGCCTGCTCGTCGCTGGCAACTACCCGACCACTTTTTTCTTCTGATTTCTTCTTGTCTCTTGATCTATTCAACCTCCCGAACATCATGATATGCCTATTTTCTTGAAACGACTGACCAAGCACCCTCAAAAAGCCGATTACAGCCTTGGTTTCGGTGACTTGGCTAATTTTTCGGCAAACCTCGAATACCCCTCAAAACACTACGAAACATTCCCAAAATCTTCAGAAACAACCCTCACATTCTCGAGATCAAAAGCCCTTTACCCAAGACTCTTGATTCACATCCAAACGAGAGAATTTTGAAGCTAAATTTTTTATGAAATCGGCCACTACCAAAACCCCTATTTATACTCGATTTTGAAACTTAAATCACGCCAAAACTAGTCAAATCTAAGCTACTAATGTTCGGTGAGGCCCTACCATGTCTCAAATTGCGATAAATTTTCACGAAACCCTTACCCCAAAACCCAGATGCTTTCGGCTATAACCACCGTTATTTGTCAAATCACTATTGTGCGGGGTCATTCGCGACCCCATTCCCTGCCCAATCAATTCCTCACGCCATGGGCCCACGACAAAGTCCTCAAATGGTTGAAACGGCACCGACCAGCGGCTTGCCAGTGATGGTCGTCGGCCATGGCTGCTTCATCTTCTCAAACTTTATATTTTTTTGCACTTTAATCCCCTTAATTTTCTAAGTCTCTTTCAGGCCTTTTCATGAAGCCCGTTGAGTTCCCAAAAAATTCCTCGGCAATCCTTAGGACTTCCTCTTTCACGCTACGCTCTCTGAATTTTATTTCGCCAAATTTCAAAAATTATACTTCAACCCAAAACTTACGCAAAATTGTATTTGATCGCAAATTCCTTTGTTTTACCCCAAACCTTCTCCCAGGTCATTTTTTATGCAAAACTTAACTATTTTCGAGGGCCTGCTAACTTTTTCGAGACCCCCTCATGACGATTCGGTATTCTAAGTTGCTCCAAAGCTGTACCGAAAACAGTTCTTGATTTGATTTCTCTCAGCACTAAAAATCTTATTTTAACATGCTTGATATGGAGATCTCTTTCCTTTAAAATGTGTACGTCTCGGGGTATTCCCTCCTATCGATTCGGTTATTCAGTTTGAATTGAAGCTGCATTTTAACTGTACCGAAAATCATCTCGATTCTGATTTCTTTTAATACCGTAAATCTTATCTCGGAATGCTCATTGAGACCATATCATTTTCCTTAGGCATCTACACTCCAGAACATTCCTTGCAATCGATTCGGTACTTATAACTGTAAGAATTTATACTTAAGCCCTAATTTTTTGAAAATTTCACTTATGACCCACGTTAAAATTACTTTTGAGCCTTTTAGAAAATTTGGGATATTACACCTGTCAACAGCTTCCCGTTTCCCAACTAAATAGTTGACAATTTGAACAAATCGTTTGATAGTTCGAGCATTCAACAAAAATGGTCAACAGTCTTGGAAGAATCGATCGACTAATACCTCGTGCCACCTAGCTCTTGAGCATCCTTCATGCATCACAACACTAATGCCACTATAAAACTTAGATGACACGAAAATCTAACCACGTTAATTGGTGGTTACATTTTTAAAATATAAGAATATATTAATCATTTTCAATACTTAACTGGTTAACTAATGATAGGCAAAAATTATAATGTTACGTTAAAATGTCTCAAATATCAATAATACTATTTACATTTACTATAAAACTCAATGGTATGGTACACATTTTTCCTTTTTTGTCTCAAATTTAGCAATATGTTCCATGAATCTCGTTACTCCCTTTAAACATTCAAATTCTCCAAGCAATTTGAATAATTCGACACTAAATTCACTAATCTCATGAGTCTCCTCAAAATACTCTTAAACGAGTGACGTTTTACCTTTTTGATATAAAACAAGAGACGTTTTTAATACAGAAATTAAGAGCCACGTTAAGTTATAGAAAGTATTTTTTATTTTTTCAATTTTAATATTTTATTAAATAATTAAAAACTCAATTTTCTAATATTTTAACTTTATACTAAAAATTCAAAAACATCAAAAGGTATGTTTTTTTGCAATGAATGATATTGCTTTTTTAAAATGTAAAATGTTAAAATACATTTAATTGTAAAATTAGAGAAAAAATTATAACATATTTTCCACGACTGAGTAGGCCCTAAACTCTCCCTTTATATTTTTTCAGATTAAAAAATTAGGTTGCATTCTCTTTGTTATTTTCAACGCATTTTTAGTTTTTAATTTTCTAAAATAATAAAAACGCTTTCTCTTTGATGTTTTTAAAAATACATTTTTTAAAATAAAAAAAAATTATAAAGAAAATTCAAAACAACAAAAAGTTGTTTTTGAGTGTTTTCATCCAAAACTAACTCTAAATTCAAAATACATTTATTTATGTATTTATTCATATTTTATTATTGTAATGGAAAAAATATTACAAAATTCATTAACTTTAAAATGTATATATTTTTTTAATAATACATTAACATTAAATATTTCTAATTTATTGAATAATCAAATTTTTGTTGTATAAAATATTATTAAAAAATTATTTTCAAAATTTCAAAAAGAACGCGTTTTCTAATTTTCTGTTTTGAGAAATAATTTTTCAAAATGACAAAGAGAATGTGTTTTTAATTTTTTAAAAACAGACTATTAAAACAGAAAATTGAAAATGAATTCAAAACTCAAAATTAAAAATTAAAATGTAAAGAGAATGCAACCTTAGTTTTTTATACTTCTAACATCTTAACACATTTTTTTTTTCAAATTCTCTATGAAAATTGAAAATTAGATCATTTATATAAAATTGGGATAAAATATCTAAAACATATTCTTCGGGACCAAACATTAAGTTGTTTCACTAATGAAGTCTTAGTTCGCATTAATTGGACTAGCCCATAATGATCTATTAAGCATGAGAGTATAGAGAGGGCCTAGCCATATGTTTATAATAATATATCACTGTGCTCCCGTCACAAGTGTCTAATGGACTTCGATTCACACTAACCCTTTCATTAAATCTTATATGTGCAGTATGATTGGGCTATAAAAATTTACAACAATATCATATAATCCGTATCTATGTTGCAGTCAAATTTTATCATATCATAACTCTCTCAAGCTCAGCCAAGTCATGATACCCCACCAGCCCAATTGGGATAGAAACAAAATTTTTAACACACATTATGTACTGCTGTCAAATATTTATGGAGCTTGTGTTAACTGGAACAAAGCTGAGAAGAAAGAGGATAGTGATGCTTGGATAAAGGGTTTTGAAGGGCATCTGTGCCATGTTTGCTTTAACTTATATCACATCCAGAAGGCTCCAGAAGAGATGTTAGAGGTTGCTTTAACAATCACTTCATTTTCCATTCATAGGAATCAACTTATATATGGATCCATCAGAAACATTGTTTCTTCAGTTGCTTGGACGCGGATGATAATTCTCAAGAGGAATCAATTGCAGAGGAAATTAGCCGATAAATGTTTTGCAATTCTTGTGACAGAAAACAAGATCACATTCTTCTAAAATGACCCCAATTGGAGCATTCATATGACATTCATGTGAAGTTTGCTACCTCAATTTGGAGATCATTTGCCAAATCAAACAACCCGGAAAGAATCGGCTATCTTCTTCAAATCGTTATAGTGCCTCTTCCATTGAAGACCTGCATAAAACCCAAATGAGTCTGAATTACTCTCATTCTTGCTTGGTGATATGAAAGCCCATGAGTGTGGAAAGAAAAGCACACCATTTGCAGTTATATTGAACAGATAAAGGCGATTTCCTGCCGCTGTTGCAGTGATAAGAGCATGAGGGGGTTCCAGCTCGAACTGGTAATATTTTCTTCCCGAGTGTTCGGTTACCTCCATGCTTATCACCTTCCCTTCCACATTCTCTCCAATAACTTCTGGCCCGAATGCACTGATGACTTTCTCCGGTGGTCCAATTCGTTCTATTTTAGCATCGTCTCCAAGATCTGCTTATCGCACGAAACATATCAAACAAAAATGGAAGTGCTAATGCCAAAGTCTATAAGCTACACAAGCATCTGAGCACATTTTTTTTGACATAAGATGGTTTAGTAGAGAGTGCAGGAAGCTAGCTCACTGTCTGCGAATCTGAGGACGGGAGCGACAATGACAAAAAGGCGGCCTTCCTTGGGACTGGCAAATCTCAAGTCAATCTCTGTTCCACCTAGATCTGCAATGGAGACAGGAACCTGTAAATGCAAAGGTTAAGAGGCAGATTAAGTTAAACTTTGCATAATCAAATTGGTGAGGGAAATCCTTTCTACCCCTTGAATCTGAATGTAAATTCAGTGAAGCTTGATGAACTGGGTACTTCATTTATTTACCTCTCCCCAATCTTCAGGCACCGAGAACAAATAAGGGATAATAGGACTCCATCCAACACCATGCCCTCCAGACTTCTCATCTGGTCTGCGGTACGTCCTCCAACCTGTCTGAGCAATTTCCTCTTTAATCAAAAATGAATCTCTACAACAAACAAACAACGTATGGAGTCTTTATCTTAATTATTATATACAGTCGGCTACATGAACCTAATCGCGCCAATTATTTATATCTATTGCCTTGTCTTCTGCAAGGACTTTAAACTCATATCATACCCAAATGTCTCTCACAAAAGGGAACCTCTACTTGTATAAAACTATCAATGAAAAAGGAATCAGTATCTTAGCCGTATGTATCTCCGGCAGTTAAGTTGGAGTACCAGAGATTTTTCTTTCTGTGTGGGAGGATTGATTGAACTCATAAACTAACTTTTCTAGCTACCAGGAGGGTTACAATAAGAAAATTCTATCAGTAGGCAATATGGAGTGAAAATTAAACAAGCAAAGACTTTGTAAACTAACCTTGTTCATCTGGTTCAGAGAGGCCAGGAATCCTTCCTGCCAGAGGGCCTTGTTTGACAGCTGCAGCTCCTTCCCTTGGAAAACCCAGAACAGCAGAAGAAATCAAACAAATCCCAGAAACTAGAGCTTGCCTTCTCTTCAGAAACCCAGAAGAACTCTCACTTTGCTCATCTACAAACCCGTTTTCTCTCGGAACTGCTGAAACCTTGGATTTATCAGATGAAGAATGAACCACCATATGACGACGATGACGATGACGATGACGATGACGAGGATTAAGTTGCGGGTGAGTTCTCCATGAGGAGCAACAGCTTGTGATTGAGGCTGTTACCATCTTCTCTTCAGAAAAGTATGGTGATTAAGTTTACAGAAGAGATTGTCTGCAACTTTCAGAGATTCCAGCTCAATATTGAACTCACACAAGCAGAGGAGAGTGAGCTTGCGACAAATTGGGCGAGATTTCTCTATGATGTGGACCAGCTCTTTGTAGCTGTAAGGTCCTGATGAAGGTTGGTTATATTTTTGTGGACTAGGTGCTACGACTCTGTATGACCATGATTTGCCCATTTTTTGAGTTAAACCCGTTCTGGCTGGGGAGAGTGCCACGTGTCCTTTGAATGAATTAGATGCGTGAGATAGTTTTGTGGAAGGGAACCCAAAGTAAACTTCATATTGCCTATGAGGAAAAGACCATAGTAAATGAACCCCTAGTAAACTTCATATTGCCTATGAGGAAAAGACCATAGTAAATGAACCCCTCTCAATTTAACCTGTCGATCAACAACATAGCTTGCAGCATCAACATATCCAAATCTTCCATTATGTAGAACCGATTACATGAATTTTAGATAACTAATCATTTATATACAGCCAATCGTCGTAAACTAGATAAAACATTCAACTATCAAAAAAATAACAGCAAGCTGTACCATTTGACTGTCACAGACATTGACGAAGGGTACGATAACCATCTGTGTGTCTTTACATGTCATTCAAGCAATGAGAAGAACGAAGAATCATCTACTTAACCCTATATTTTTAAACCTTCCTGAGCGCATTTTTGAAATAGGAAAAGACAAGAATAGAAAGAAGATAAAATGGAAATGTTATGTGAATCAAAAGTAGTAACATCTCTGGCGAGCAGAAGAGACCATCTTCCTCAGCACAATCAAGGCAAAGGCAAGGGAGGCTTCCAGTGGCTGAACTCTACCAAGTTTCTGTTCACTATAGATCCATTGTGCAGCCAGAATGTTTCGGCTGATTGGTGGAAATGCCTGACTTTCCTCTGAAGTTCCCATAGGATTCCATTAAACGCGGAGCAGGCATCTGATTCGGGCGCATAAACCCATAAGCATCTAACCCGTCTGCCATGGGCGATCATCCTCTCTATATCTTTATCTGAGAAGAAAGCAAAGGCATTAGAAATGATGCCGCAGGTTAGAAAAGAGAAATTTTATGGACCAGTGAATTTCACCTGGTATTGAGGCTAGGTACTCAAGAAGTTCAGGACCTATACGATTCCAGGGCCATTTGATAGATATCTGGGTGTAGTCAATAACATTTTGAAAAGGCAATTCCACATAATCTGATATGATCACTGGGACACACTCCTGTTCAGCAATTGTCTTATCGCAGTTAGATAATATTACTAGACTGTTAATTTTAATTCATGAGAGAGAGAGAGAGAGAGAGACCACAAAGAAAGACTCGAAAAAGCGAAGAGTCCATGATGACTCGCCACGTGGAGCAAGGCAAAACTTGGCATTTTGGAGATGTTCAAAATATTCTTTCTTTCCCAATTTGTCAGGGCCACTGAACTTCAACTCTGGAGATTCCAACTGTTTACAAAATCAACATCCGCATATTTGGGAGGAAATATCTTTTGAATAAGACAGAGCGACAAAGAGAGGACAGAAAAAATATGAGAGAGGTCCTGCTCATGGAGATAGTAAGCAATGCCAGGAGTTCAATGCCCAAGAGTGGAACGCATAAAAACTTCACAGTTGCTACTCTAAGAAATATGCCATTGACTTCATTATTTAAGAAATAAAAAAATGCTGCTCACGACAATTTGATCATATGCCATAGTTAGCATCAATAATCACGGAGGAAAAAAGGTCCTCAAAGAAATCAACATCATTATGGACAAGAAAAGAAATTTATCAATGAACGAGCAGCTCCTGTTCTACATGTGTTTAATTGATGCTCGAATAAGTAGTGTCAACAATTCCATAGCCTCTTTTTGACAACACAACATCAATCCCTCAAAGATAGATGGGGGCCAACATGTTACAGCTGCAGCAAATACATAACTAATGGGCAAGGATCAAACAATTCCAGCAGGTAATGTATAGTAAGTGAATCTTCCCCCTTTTCTAGCAAATTTATTTATTTATTTTTTTTTTTTTTTCTTTTGACAGCAACATCATGGGAATCAAACTTGATCCTTCCTCGCTGAATGCAGTCTAAGCCACAAAGATGTCCCCAAGGAAACATAATAAATTGAACACCCAGCTAATCTATTAGATGCTCAAACTACTGATAGTATTTCTGAAGCAATTAGCAGAGCTGCTATCTACCATTACATATATGAATGACAGCATGTAACTTTCAAGTTAATGCCTAAAAATCAGGAAAAATGAAAACGGATAACTCCTATGAGACAATAATGAAGTTATAGAGGAAGGCATACTCTCTCAGGGTATTGCTTTGCAAGCTCCACCAATTGAAGCCGACCAACTTTCCCTTGTGTCCGGCCTAAAAAATTTGCCAAATATTTCCTTTTAGATAGAGGCAAGGGCTGGACTAATCCATGCCCACGAATAGTCATCCCGTCATCAACATTTCCGGGAATGATAATATCTTTCCATGTATTAAATGCACTTGTGTCTCGCTTATCTGTGCGGTCACCCTGCAATAAATCAGACGAGATACAACATCATTGAACTCAACTGAAGGTACTCAAGCTATCATAATTTTGATTGATATATATGAAACAAGGGAATTGTACACTTCAAGAAGGTAACGACAATATCATCAAATTTGAACCAATGTGCAGAATGCCATCAATAGGAATCTGAAACTTTAGAATAGACAGACAAAGTATTATTAAAGGCACGCCTAGGCGCACGGCGCACCTTTGGCGCCTAGAATGCTCCCAAGCTGGCACAGACCAACCAGGCATGCCTAGGCCCACCAGGCCCTCACACGCAACCTTGGGATTAGGCACGCCTGGCATTTTTAAACTGTTTTTAGGGTTTCTATTTACCATTTGTTACTTTATTTAATTTTTTACGGTTTAGGGTTTATATTTATTGCTGTAACTTTTTTAGAAATTAACTATTTCTAATAGAATCCTAATGGGGAAAGGAAATTTTGGAGATTCCAATTCCAATTATTCTTAAATACTAAATAAACAATAAATCAAAAGAAAACAAAAAACAACATAAGAGCCAACAGCCATAAAAAAAAGAAAGAAAAAAGAAAGAAAGAAAGAAAGAAAGAAAACTGAAGAGACTTTCAAACCAAGCAACACAAGAACTAAAGAGACTCTCTCTTCTTCAAACAGCACAATGTCCTCCTTCAAACTTACATCATCTCCCCTTCTCCAAACTGCACTCTCTTGAGGCAAACGGCACAAAGGGCAAATGACACCAATATTTCCAGGTATGTTCATTGTCTCCGCTTTTTCTTTATTTTCTAGTTTCATTTTTCTGCTTTTTCTTTTCCATGCTTTACTGGTATTGTTGTGAATTTTCATTTTACAAAAACTGTTTCTTTCCTTTATGTTGGTTAATGAAGAATTTATGCAGAATTTCTAGTAACTCCACTGTGTTGGTTGTGCAGAATTTTTATACATAATTTTCCATCTTTTGTTATGCAGAATTTTGATTCTTTTTTACGCAGAATTTTCTGCCTTTTTTTATGCAAAATTCTTGGTGACTCCTCTATGTTGATTATAAAGAATTTTCATTCTTTTTTATTCAAAATTTTGAGCCTTTTTTATGCAGAATTTTTACGTACTCTTCTAAGTTGATTATGTGAATTTTTATGCAGAATTTTCAGTCTTTTTAAGCAGAATTTTTAGTTTTATAACCCTTAATGAATTATGATGATCATTGATTTAATTTTATAGCTATGATGATTATGGCAGAATTTTTTTGTCTATAAACTACAATGATTGTTATTCTAATTCTATTCCATTTTATATAAATCTTGCAGGAATTATAATGTCATCCAATGCTCCTGATAGTAGCTCTTGTGGTCAAAGAAAAGATCCAAGATGGAAATATCACACTTTGATAAATCCAAAATATATAAACTCTTTCAAATGTAATTTTTGTGGGACAATAACTAAAGGAGGTATTTTTCAAGCCAAATAGCACCTTGTTGGAAGTTATAAGAATGTTGAAATTTATCAGAAATGTCCTCCACATGTCAAAGAAGAAATTAAAGAGTACATGTCAAAAAAGAAAGAGAAGAATGACATTGATGTTATACTAGATTTTTATGATATTGATACACTTGGAGATGATGATATTGATGAAGCGGACGAAGTGGCCTTCCAAAGCCATGGTAAAATTAAAAAGCTCATGCAAGGTTCATTTGTGCAACAAAAAAGGCAAAGGCAAAAGCAAAAAGGGCCTCTTGATTTGTTTTGTATGCTAAACCTAAAGTGAATAATCAAAAGGATGCAAAAGGGAAGCAAACAACAATAGAAATTCATGTCAACAAAGAGTTGAGAGAGAATGCTTGTGTTTGGTTTTCTAGATGGATGTATGAAGCTAGTATACCCTTTAATGCAATCAATTATCCAGTTTTAAGTCAATGATTGAGGCTGTTGGTCGAGCTGGTCTAGGCATGAAACCCCAGTTTTCAAGAGGTCAGAATACCTTATCTTAAGGAGTTGGCATACTCAAATGAAATTATGAAGAGTCACAAGTATGATTGGACAAGACATGGATGTACAATTATGTGTGATGGTTGGAAGGATAAGAGAGATAGGGTTTTGTTCAACTTTTTGGTAAATAGTCCTAAGGGGAGCATGTTTATTGAATCTATTGATACTTCTTCCTATGCTAAAGATGGGTTGAAACTTTTCCATTTACTTGACCAATTTGTCGAGCAAATAGGAGAAACAAATGTGGTTCAAGTTATTACTGATAATGCTTTAACTAATGTTTTAACTGGTAAGTTTTACTAATTATTTTTTTTTTCTTTGAACTTTTAGTGAAGTTAATGGCTGACTTTTCCCTTTAATTCATGTCTTGTAGGAGAGTTCTTAATGGCTAAGCGCAAGAATTTGTAATGGACGTCGTGTGATGCCCATTGTTTGGACTTGATGTTGGAGGATATTTTCAAAATTTCTAGACTCGAGAACACATTTCAGAAGGTATCTTCAGTAAATGGCTACTTATATAGCTCTGCACAAGTGTTGAATATGATGAGAACATTTACAAAGAAAAGAGAGATGCTAAGACCTAGGAAAACAATATTTGCCACAACTTTCCTCACCCTTTCAAGATTTTATAAACAAAAAGCTAATTTGCGGAAGATGTTCACTTGAGAAGAATGGAATAAATCTAGATTTGAAAAGGAAACACGAGGTAAGCAAGCATCTCAAATAGTGCTACAAAATTTATTTTGGAAAAATGTTCTTTATGCTCTCAAGGTGACCGGGCATCTTGTCAAGGCGCATAGAGTGGTGGATAAAGAGGATAAACTTGATATGCCTTGTATTTATGAGGTTATGGATAAGGCAAAAGAGGCTATTGAAAAACCTTTCGATAATGAATCAAATACAAGAAAATAGCTATTGAAAAATCTTTTCATGATGAAAGCAAATACAAGAAAATATTTAAAATCATTGATGAGGGTTGATGGTGGAATAAATCCACCACTCTAAGCACCTTGACAAGAGGCCCAGTTACCTTGAGAGCACAAAGAACATTTTTCCAGAATGAATCCTGTAACGCTATTTGAGATGGATGCTTGCTTACCTCATGTTTCCTTTCCAAATCTAGACTTAGTCCACACTTCTCAAGTGAACATCTTCCACAAATTAGATTTTTGTTTATGCAATCTTAAAAGGGTGAGGAAAGCCATGGTAAATCTTGTTTTCCCAGGTCTTAGCATCTCTCTTTTCTTTGTAAATATTCTCATCATATTCAACACTTGTGCAGAGCCATATAAGCCATTTACAAAACATACCTTTTGAAATGTGTTCTTGAGTACAGTAATTTTGAAAATGTCCTCCAACATCAAATCCAAATAATGGGCAGCACATGGCTTCCAATACAAATTCTTAGGCTTAGCCATTAAGAACTCTCCTACAAGAAATGAATTAAAGGGAAAAGTCAGCAATTAAGTTCACTATAAGTTAAAAAGAAAAAAAAAAGTAAATTAGTAAAACTTATCAGCTAAAACATTAGCCGAAGCATTATCAGTAATAACTTGAACCACATTTGTTTCTCCTATTTCCTCCACAAATCGGTCAAGTAATTAGAAAAGTTTCAACCCATCTTTAGCATAAGAAGAATCAATAGATTCAATAAACATGCTCCCCTTTGGACTATTTACCAAAAAGTTCAGCAAAGACCTCTCTCTCTTATCCTTCCAACCATCACACATAATTGTACATCCATATCTTGCCTAATCCTCCTTATGACTCTTCATAATTTCATTTGTGTGAGCCAACAACTCCTTAAGATAAGGTACTCTGACCTCCTGAAAACTTGGGAGTTTCATGCTTAGACCAGCTCGCCCAATAGCTTTAATCATTGACTTAAAACTAGGATAATTGATTGCATTAAAGGGTATACCAGCTTCATACATCTATCTAGAAAACCAAACACAAGCATTCTCTCTCCACTCTTTGTTGACATGACTTTCTATTGTTGTTTGTTTCCCTTTTGTATCCTTTCAATTATTCACTTTAGGTTTAGCATACAAAACAAATCAAGAGGCCCTTTTTGCTTTTGCTTTTGCTTTTGCTTTTGCCTTTGCCTTTTTTGTTGCACAAATGAACCTTGCATGGGCTTTTTAATTTTACCATGGCTTTGGAAGGCCACTTCGTCTACTTCATCAACATCATCATCTCCAAGTGTATCAATATCACCAAAATCTAGTATAACATCAATGTCATTCTTCTATTTCTTTTTTGACGTGTACTCTTTAATTTCTTCTCTGACATGTATGTCACAACCCTAGGGTTTGGCTAGGGTTTAGGAAGGAAATTGGAAGACTGCGAGAAAGAAATAGAGAAGAATGGGAGGGAGAGACAGAGCAAAAATCTAGAGAAATGAGGAAAAACAAGGGAGAACCAGAGAGAAAATGAGAGGAGAGAATTATGAATTCAACATATCATTTTCAACATACATTTCTCTACATACTATAGCCTATTTATAGGCTATTTAACTGAAAGTAAAATCTAGACACAACACCCATGTGCACTTCAACGGAATCAATAGCATCTCTTAACAAACAATTGTAACTAATTACAGTATTGCCCTTGTAATTCCTCTTGGGTCGTGACAATGTGGAAGACATTTCGGACAAATTTCAGCATTTCTATAACCTCCAACAAGGTGTTGTTTGGCTAGAAAAACACCTCCTTTTGTTATTTTCCCACATAAATTACATTTGAAAGAGTTTATATATTTTGGATTTATCAAAGTGTGATATTTCCATCCTGGATCTTTTCATCGACCACAAGAGCTACTATTAGGAGCGTTGGATGACATTATAATTCCTGCAAGATTCATATGAAATCAAATAGAATTAGTATAACAATCATTTTAGCTTATAGAGAAAAAAATCTGCCATAATCATCATAGAGATAAAATTAAATCAATAACCATCATAATTCATAAAAGGATTACAAAACTAAAAATTCTGCTTAAAAAAGACTGAAAATTCTGTGTAAAAATTTGCATAATCAGCGTAGAAGAGTTACTAAAAGTTTTGCATAAAAAGGCTCAAAATTTTGCATAAAAAATAAAGAAAATTTTGCATAAAAATTCTTTATAATCAACATAGAGGAGTCACTAATAATTTTGCATAAAAAAAGACAGAAAATTCTGTGTAAAAAAAATCAAAATTCTCCATAAAAAAAGACGGAAAATTATGCATAAAAATTCTGCATGATCAACCCAGAGGAGTTCTAAAAATTCTGCATAAATTCTTCATTAATCAACATAAAGAAAAAAAAAAACAGTTTTCGTAAACTGAAAATTCACAACAGTACCAGTAAAGCATGGAAAAGAAAAAACAGAAAAACGAAACTAGAAAATAAAATAAAATAAAGGAGACAACAAACATACCTGGAAATATTGGTGTCATTCACCCTTTGTGCCATTTGTGGTTTTCCACAAGAGAGTACCGTTTGAAGAAGGGAGATGATGTAAGTTTGAAGAAGGAGATTGTGCCGTTTGAAGAAGGGAGAGTCTCTTTAGTTCTTGCCTTGCTTGGTTTGAAAGTCTCTTCAGTTTTCTTTCTTTTTTTTCAGCTCTTAGTTTTTTTTTTTTTCTTTTGATTTATTGTTTATTTAGTATTTAGTAATAATTGGAATTGGAATCTCAAAAGTTTTATTTTCCCATCAGGATTCTATTAGATGTAGTTAATTTTTAAAATAGTTACAGCAATAAATATAAATCCTAAATAGTAAAAAATTAAATAAAATAATAAATAGTAAATATAAATCCTAAAAACAGTTAAAAAAAAGGCGCACCTAAGCCTTAGGCTGTGCCTGAGGGCCTGGTGGGCCTAGCTGGTTTGTGCCCACCTGGGAGCATTCCAGGCTCCAAAGGTGTGACTTGCACCTAGGCACACCTTTAATAACACTAACCTGAATCATCACACAAGAAGTCTTGTTCCAATAATCAAATGTTGTAAGACTTGTGGAACATTATTAGAATATATGTTGCAGAAATAGTGATTGTCAGGTCGCTGCTCCAATCATCCAAGATAATGGCCCATTATCATATATTTTACACTAATATTCTGCCTGCCAAGCTAACTATCTCATATTGAGATCTACTGCAATGACAACAACAACAATAATCACAAGCCTTAATCACACTAGATGGGGTTGGATACTAAGATCTATGCATTTCCCTTTTTTTTTTTTCCAGGGGAGGTAGCTTGGAGATAATGCTTTTTGCACTACCCTTCTGCTTTTCCTTCTGGAAAATTAAGAAGCAACTAAAGATGGAACAAAGTCCTATCATTACGAAAGAACACCCCTTTTTTCCACACTTTCATATTTCAAGTTACCCCTTAATGGAGAGTAACAAGGTCTAAAACCACTCTTGGACATCATGATGCACCTTTTACTTTTCCCAGGTTACTTATGAGTTAATGACTAATCAATTACCATAACAAATGGTCCTTGTCTCCTTGACAATCACACCTTATGCCTCACGCAAACAAAGATGGAGCACTTCTCTATTTAAAGGCGTGTTCAAATTGAACAGGTGGAATCTAATTCCATAACCCTAGAGGTCTATCCCAAGACAGAAATCATCAGGAGCTAAGTTTCAGTACTCAGTATCAAATTCAGACAGGTTTTCAGAAACACATCAATGTCATATAAAATGTGTGGAAAAGTCAGACTGGTACCTCAGGACTAAGAATTATTGAATGATTCAAATATGTAGCCCAAGATCTAAACAGGGATGCTCCAGCACCACTGCAACAAGTGAAAGCAAGCATGCATGAGTCATAACAAGAATTGCTCAAGATACCTAAATGGAATAGGTGGTAATTAGGAGCCACTACAAACAACTACATGCAAATTTAAGATCATATCCATGGAAGATCAAACAAATTTAGTTGAAGGCCTTGAAAATAAAAAGAAATGAACATGCAACCATCAAACCAAAGCTAAAATCCATTTTTATCTGTTTGGAGATGTCTTTCCAATATTATCTTCCAAAATCAATTTTAATTCATCATGAGGAATCACAGAGTACAATGGAAAATAATGAATACCCCACAATACCTTGGAAACACAAAGATGTGGTTGCGACCGCCAGATAGCCTAAAATATGGCATTTGACTTAAAACCTGAAAGCAAATGATGACATATAACCATAGAGAAGATATATAACCCCTATTCCATCAAACACATTTCAGAAACAATTCAGATAAAAATATAGTGAATTATATTTTCACAATCTACTGACAATATATAGCGAATTATATAATTCTTTGACAAAGAATCAAAATATAGTGAATTATATCAGCTACTATATTTTCACAATGTACTGAAAAATATAGCAAAATGTATAATTCTTCGACAAAGAATCAAAATATAGCGAATTATATAACCCCTATTCCATCAAACACGTTTCAGAAAAGATTCAGATAAAAATATAGTGAATTATATTTTCACAATCTACTGAAAAATATGGCGAATTATATAATTCTTCGACAAAGAATCAAAATATAGTGAATTATGTCAGCTATTAAAATCAGCTAAAACTCAACCAATCCTTCTTCCCAAATACTTGGCAAGCTACATACTCCTCTTCGTTCATTACTAAGACCACAGTTCTATTAAACTGCAAAAATGTTAATATTTTTTATTATCTCTGTCAAATTAAAATCCAACAACCAAGTTAGTAATTATATAACAATGCCTTTACATGGATATAAGAGTCAAATTGACTTGTGCTGTAAAGCAAAGGACACAGGATCTATAGCAGACTTCGACTCACTGCAAGTTGATGATTTTCAAGTATTATGCTGCAGCATCACCTTCACATATGTCTGGTTAATCTCTTTATCATTCAGACCGCCCATCATCCGAACGCACTTCACGTAACTTGGCACAAAGAAAAGATCCGCTTCCTCTTTCTTCCTCGTCCGAAATCTTGACTGTAAAAGCATCCTGTGAATTTTCACCTACAAAATTCACATCACAAACGTACAAAATATTAATAAACAAACAAAAACACACAAATTAGCCAATGAAAAAAATCATATACGAGCAAAAGAACAGCAGAAACAAATACATAAGAAACTGCAGGTTTTCTATTTCCTTGAAGACAATAAAATGGGAATTTTACAGTTTCTGCATTTTTGTACTTCAAACTATCCTAATTTTCACAGTTTCCCCAAACACTAAGGTACTTTAGGAAATTTCCTGAAAACAATTCCCAGAACTTGTCGCTTTTTAAAATTCGGAACAGGTTTCTGGAATTACGCTCACCTGAGTGCCCCACTGGCCTTTAACACAGGCATCGGAGGAAATCTTGCCGTCGCGGCCGTATAACAAGGGCTTGAGGCCGTCGATCTCGCGCTCATCATAGACGTAGATCTTGAGGGAGAGGTGGCTCCCGTATCCGCGGCGGGGCCAGGAGATGGAGCCGCCGCCGGCGAATAGGAGGACGTCTTGAGATCCGTGAAACCGATCATCAACGGCCGAGGAAGCGAACGAAGATGGCTGGTCTATGAGTCTGGTGACGAAGAACGTGGAGGCGACGAGGGCCAGGGCTCCGATCTGGTGCGCTCGGGTACAGTGGGCTCCGAATGGTGTTCTGCTACTGGATTTGTTGCTTAAGCTTCCCATTTTCATCTCCGACCGTGCTTGGAACCTGATGAGGGGCGAACCTTATGGGGAAGAAGACGACGGAAAGCAGCGCGAAGCAAAACGACGTCGTTCATAGCAGCCCATGGTGAAAATATCTTGCCACCACGCTATCATGGGCAACTTAGTCGTACCCTTTTTAACTTTAATTATTTGACTTAATATTTCGTGAATTTTATAATTCACCCATCATCAATTTTTGAACTTTTCAAATTAGTGAACAAACCGATGAATTAAACATAGCAAGGGTGAAGATTGAAAATTAAAAAAAAATTCTCAAAATACAGGATAAGCGGTTAGATGATAATAAATTAAGATTCATATTACTAGATTATATATTTAACTCTTTTTCTTACCTAATAAAGTAAAGACTCCACCTACGATTTACCTTTTCTATTAAAATCGAGAGTACGAGCGATAGAAGACCATGCAAAGGCAATAATCTCAAGATTAATCTTAAAAGAAGTATTGTGTTAATTTTATATTGTTTAAGTATTAATTTAATAAACTTTAAAAGTTCAAGCAGTGTTATAATTAAATGGTCAAATTTCAAATAGTGTAGAATCAATTTATCCTATTTAATAAAAATTTACCATTTTAGGTATTAAATACCTCGTGCAGATTTATGGTATAAACTCTATTTTAAATTTTAAAACTATCAAATTTCATGCATTTAGGGTGTGTTTGATAGTATTTAGTTAAAAATGAAATCATTTTCCAACTTGCATGAAAAACAAAAACCATCTCCCCCTTAAATGGAATTTTTCATAAAAAAAAGACAAAAATATGCTTTAATGATTGTATCATAAAATTCAATTTTATAGAAAATATAGTGTATCAAACATAAAAAATGAAATTCAATTTTTTGAATGTAACATTTTTATATATTTTTCATACTATCAAACACACACTTAATATCTATCTATAGATATGGAAATTTTTTATTAAATTAGGATATGATATTACTACAATAACAAATGATACAATTACATTAAGTATTTCCTCAATAGAGTAAGAATGGAAAGAAGGAGAGGCAAATTTATCATGAGGTAGAGTTTAATGGGCCTAAAAGCCCATAAATATCAACCTGTAGCCCAACTTAATAAAATAGCAAATTCATTTATTAATGGCATTTTTGTTGGTGTGAGACCCATTTATTATGCAGGATGGTGATGAGTGGAGAGTATAATAGGCCGGTTGTCCAACTTAGTAAATTAGCAAATAAGCTTTAATAATGTGGTGAAATACACTAATCATCTATTATGTAGGCCTTAATTCAATGGATCAAGGCTTTATTTTTAGAAATTACACTTTATATCCTTAAAATTTAAAAGTTCTTAACTTTTGGCTCCCTTATGTTATTAAACAATTGTTAAATTTTCAAAATAACCCAAAATACCCTTTTATTTTCTCACTCTTTCTTTTCTCTCTCTTTTCGTCACTCCATCTCTATGCTACCGAACTTCTCAATCCTATTCTACACAATAATGGTGTCGATTTCTTCTTTCTTCATACTTTTATTTTTTCTTACCTCTTATCCCTTTGCCTCGTTCTCCCCAATAATGATTGGGATTGGAACCTATCCATTGTTTTAAAACCTAGCATTATTGCTTTGAATCATAACAACCCCAAATCCAAGTGTGGTTGGGTATAAATAGTGGTCATAATGTTATTTTTTCAATTTAAAAAAAAAATATATCCAAGTATGAGAGAAAGAAAAAAAAGAGAGAAAATATAAAAAGATGAAACTTCTACTAAGGTGACCAAAGAGAAATTAGAAAGATAAGAAAAGGAAGAGCAAGCAAATACCTTCTCCACAAAGACTCCAAGATGAGGTTCTCTCACACACTAAACTCTTATTTCGTGGTTTTTTTGTGTTAAATGAAAAATTAATTTTGAAAATGTACTATGTTTAGCATTTCATTTACATCTATGGATCATGTATGATTATACAATTTTGCTTTATGCTAGTTGGGCACGAGGTAACATGGTTAAAGACCATCCAAGAGGCGCTTAAGGTGTCAGTTGAGAAAACTCTTAGAATCATGCTGACATTGTCATAAGTAGCATTGTGGAGTGAAAACTTTCATCCATTTTCATGCACATATTTTATATAAATGTTTTATTTATAGGGGTATTGTGATAACATATTCTAGTTCAATATCCCAATTTTGCACATGTACTTTGATAAAATAGTATCTTATTTCTATATGTTTAATTCTAGAATGCAAAAAGGGATTTTTAATCAATTGGATTGCACTTGTGTTATCACATCCACTGGGGATATGATCAAATATATAATGTGCCATAATCCTCTATTTGATGCATAATCTATAGAATTTGGGCACAACTACTTCTATCCACTATATATTTAGCCTCAGTAGTCGAAAGAGCAACTAGCATTTATTTCTTACTAAACTACAAGACAAGAGATTGTCCAATAAATTGTCATGTGTTGCTAATTTTTTTTTTTTCCTTTGTCAACCTTACTTCCAGTAAAGTTGGCACTGGTATATCTTACTAACTCAAGAGTTGCTCTTTTAGGATACCATAGACCTAGATCTTGTGTACATAAAAGATATTTAAAAATTATTCCAGTAAATTAGATTGTTTTGAATTTGCTTGAAATCTTGCACACAAATATACACTAAATATAATATTTGGTCTATTTGTCATCAGATACAACAAAGACCCTATCATTCATCTATATCTCTTTTGATCAACATATTTTTTTTTTTTGTTTTTTTACCTTATCTAGCTTCATTCTTGTATGTAACAAATAAATATATGTGATTATATATTTGTTTTTATAAGAATTAAGCTATATTGAAATTATTTGTGATTTTTAGATGGATATTTTTTGGAAATGGGAAAAGCTATCGACTGATTTTTGCAAACGGTCAATTGTTTTTCGCAAAGTCTAAGTACAAAATAAATGCATAAAATTGTCGACAATTTCAAAAAAAAAATAGAAAAATGTCGATTGGTTTTGTCAAAAACAAGTTTAAAAACCCTTTAACTTCATTTCCTTTACACCTTAAACCCAAGTCTATCGACTTAAATCCTAAATCAGTTGATTCCGAGCACTTTCCAAGCCAAAACCCCTGAAAACTTCATTCAATCTTTACAGAATGTGATCGAAGAACCCCCAATGTGGATTCTAACCGCCAATCCGATCAACTCGAGCACATTCAACGCCTCTTCAACAACTAAAAGCAACTGAAAAAATACAACCTCTATTTCAATCAACGAGATGTGTTTTTAGACAAGTTTATTGATATCTCATTTTTACAATCTATCAATTTTCCTTACCTAAGAGTTTTTAAAGAATTTAGATGGTGGAACTTTATTACTCTACATTGGTCTAGATACATAGATTTTGTTAGAGTGTTCTACTCCAATGCTAAAAACACATACAATGGAAGAAAATCATACTGTAGATTTACGACCAACATAACAGACAATAGGTTTGAGGTAAATTCCACCTTCATTCATAATTGTTTTGGAATATTTGAAGGTGGAGTAGGGTATTAATCATGGTCATTTAATATTGAAAAAGCAATCAAAGTGATGCTAGAGGATACTTTTTATCTAAGTATGTGGATGACGTAACTAGGTTGTCATTCTATAACAGGTTGCTTCATCTAATTTGTACACAAGTTTTATTGCCTAGGAAAGACAATTTTGTTCAAGTAAGGAAGATTTATGGCTAATGTACATGATCATAACTAGTCAATGAGTAGATTTATGTTTTTGCATAGTAAATCAAAAGATTTGGGCCTCTAATGGAAATAATAGGGCACTTCTTTATGGAGTTGCAGTAGATAGACACCATTTTAGATGCCAAGGTGGAGGACTTTGGGCAACTAAAAAATGTCTACACCGACATTGCCTAACATCTCTAAGAGGATGTAGGGGCCTGAGACCAAAAACCAACTATTGATGGATCAATGCAAGGGTATACAGGTTCTAAAACTTTTTCAAAACCAAAATAATACATAGGGAAAACAAAAACAACCCTTGCAAAACTCAATATTAAGTCATCCATGTGCATTAGAAATGAAGACCAACCATAGGGGTTAGCAATATACCTCCACGGATGATTTCACTGGCCGGTTGTCCAACGTGCAACAAGCCTCTCATTGCTTTGCTTGTTGTCTGAAGCTGCTCCCATGAATTTGCAACTTGGGTGACCAGCCCATTTCCTCAACCGTGGAAGTCCAAGTTTGTCCATGCTTAAGTTGCCTCAAAACCCTTCACTGGAGCCATGCTAGGTCTCTCTCGATGAAGGTGAACCAATGTTGTTCGGGGTTCCTCTCTGTTACACTGTGGCTGTCTCACAACCTAATTAAAATGGAAGAAAGAGATAGATAAGCTAAAAAAGCTTCATGGAGCAAGAAGAAGCTGCTACCTCAGCCAATAGAGGAGGAAGAAGAAGTAAGTAAGCAGAAGAAGAAGAAGCTTATGTAACTATTATAATCAGTTTTCCCCATTTTTGCTTCTTGGCTAAGGCTTCTCTTCAAACCCTATCTCCTATTAAATGAAGCATCAATGCAATTAATGCTCTAATGTGATAAAGCAATGGGAAAAATAAGCTCAAAACTGTTAACTGCATGATATGACCAGTTGATCGATTTAAGCTATCAACCACCTCATGATCTAGTCGACCGTTTGTGCTAGATCCCACTACACTTTTATCATATTGCACTTAGTCCCTGCTATTAACACTTAATAGCCTTTCCACTAACTCTTAATGGAACCAAGATCCCTATTAACTCTTAACAGTGTGCCTTGCTAACTCTTAGTGGTCTCTCATACACATTGATCAATTCAGATAACACTTAACTGCAATTGACATCATTAACTCTTAATAAAGTGAAACACAGAAACAACAATGGTTCACTAATCCAATATATTACTCAGAATGCGTGTGACTTTCTAGATTCAAAGCCATGTAACACTTAGGACACGACAACTCCTTGACGTCGAAACACTTCAACCTACTAAAAGGATCTCTTTAGCTCCCCAAAACATCCTAAAAGATCCTAAGTATCCTCTAACTAGGACTCAAGATGATCCTAATGGCAATGAAGTCAATACTTCAAATAAACCTATTAAGGCTCTTCAATTACCGTGTACTATAGTCCTTCCACTAACTAATATCTCCATTGAGTGAGAGTCATAGATTGATTAAAATCACAAAACTTGGTAACTATAGCAAATCTAGTATAGTGTGATCGAGGTAGCATTTTGGAATAATTCAGACATCAAAAACTCTTTCTGATCATGCTCACTCTAGCCAGGGGATTTCCAGTCACAACCAACTAAGACCACATAGGATGTTCACCTTCCATCTAATGGAGAACAATGGATCCCATCATTGAGCATCTGCCTCCATACACCACTGCACAAAAATCGTACAAAGAACATCCCTACCTCTTACACTGGATGGTTTCGCTCAACGGTAAATCCCCAAGATACTAGTACACAAGATAACTTGTTACTTTCGGTCAAAGAACCGGATACACAATTGAGAAATAATAATAGATCATTAATCCTCATAGCCATGTGATTTGTTACAGGCATCACATTCAATAACTGTTCAACTAACACTTACCCACGTGTTTACTATTTGCATCTCATGCAATGTGGTTATGACTCACCACCTATACTCATTAACATCTCAAGCTAATCAATGGTAGTAGCCCATGTGCTAGTCTATGATTGATAAATCATATTTTTCTTTTGATAAATCCAAAGACTAGGAATTCCTGTAAGAAATCCAAAACTAAAGATCTTTGTCACATAATCTTAACATTTAAGAATAAGATCTCTACCAGGAAATCTAGGGACTCATTCATAAATAAAGACGGAGAGTATGAATGATGATATGACATTTTATTTATTATCAAGATTACATCATTAGTGCTACTCACATACATCTCGTATAGTGTAAATCTAGCATTTGGGTACTAACACTAACAAACTCCTACTTGCACTAATGCTAATTTACAAGATCACTATATCATCGCATGGTATCTAATACCCATCTTCTCAAGATGGCAATCCAATTGTGCCAATGTCAAAGCTTTGGTAGGTCAACGACATTCTCTAATGATGCTATCTTCTATGTGCTATAATTTCTCAAATGAGATGGAAGCGACGCTTAATGTGCTTGGACTTTTGGTGAGACATGGTTGTGCAATCGCCCTGTTGTTGTCACAATACAGAGGTATCGACAACTCAATAGACGAAACCATTTCTAGTTCAGAAATGAACTTGCTCATCAAATAACTTCTTTTGTAGCATCACATGCATCAACATATTATACTTCCGTGGTGGAATCTGTAGTTATATCCTACTTGAAACTTTTCCGGCTAACTACTCCATCATTAAAAATAAATACAAACCCTGATATAAACTTTCTATCATCAAAATCAAACTAGAAGTCTAAATCTGTGAACTTGTCAACACGGAGATCACCTCCTCCGTAGACCAGAACCATATTCTTAGTTCTTCTTAAGTACTTGAAGATATGTTTCACGGCCACCCAGTGTAATACCCTATATTGCGTAGTGTTAAGTAAGTTCAAAGAACTGAAAATTGTAATGAGAATTTAGCTAATTAATTGTCGAATCAATAGAAGGGAGTATCCCAGAACGTAAATATCTAAGAAAAAAGGTATGTAATTGATGAGCGTCTCAAGGTGAGATTTATGACTCCAAAAGAAATCAAATTAGAGACAGTTTTTGGTACACCCATGATTTAGCCTAAAAAAAATGAATAATCGTAAAAGACTTCTGAAAAGTCAACAAACCTTGAGGGGATTCAAGTTTTGCATAAAAAATAACTCTGAAGTGTTTTCGGGATGAAACAAAAGGATTCACAATCAAAATGTGATCTTACATATATTCAGGCCTAAGTATAAATTATTAATCTTAGCCGAGGGTGGTCAAAATGATATTTTTCTAAATCTTTGGGGATGAAATGAAGAATTTGGAACTCATGGGTCTTAATGGAATTATTGAAAAACTCAAGGGCTTCAAGGAAATGGTCAAAATGTAATTGGAAATAAGCTGAAGGGCTAAAGTGTAATTTTCCAAAACTATTGTGCTAAAGTGAAAATTTTTAATTTTGAGAGTTGGGATACAATTATTAAAACCTGAGGGCTTAAGGGCAAGGGCCGAAATGAGATAAGGAGAAAATTGAAGTGCAAAAGTGTAAAACGCAGATGTGAAACCTACAAAACTAGATCGCCACAAAATTGATCGCTAACATCCTGTCCCATCATCGACTAGGGCTGGGATAGGGTCATCATGGCCTATAAAGGATTGGGGTGCAAGCAAGGCCTCTGATTGGCCGGTGGGTTAGCCGAAATCGACTATAAATAGAAAAGAATTTGACTGAGGGTTTCAATCAATTTCAAGAGTTTAATCCAAGCCTTTAAGGCAAAATCGAGGGAACTAGATAAAGGGGTTTTATTCCTTGTGTCAAGATGATTAATTCTAAAAATTTTGGAGGGTTTTTGTGTATATTTGAGGGAGATATGAGGCTTGGCTGAAAAGTTGTGAGTCGTCAAAGCCGGACATTAAATGGCCAAAAAAAGGGTGATTGGCCAGTTGTTTCGATTCAAGGGTTGTGTAATCATGTTTGGAAGATTGAGTAGGCCAAGAAGGAAGGAGAAAATCCAAGAAATCAAGCTAAAACCAGTCGTCGATGGCGAGAGACTAGCTAGAAAAAAAGATCTGAGTTAGGCGCGTGAAGGCACGCGTCAAACGAGTGGCTGCAGGCGTGTGGCAAGCACGTGGAAGGTAAGGAAAAAGGAAAAATAAGAAGAAAAAAAGGGGAAAAAATTCTAGAAAAATAGAAAATTATGTTTTATTATTTTTCTGAAGGATTTGACCAGGAAATTATTCGGACACGCGTTTTAAGGTTAGGGCACGCATATTGAGGAAGCTTGAGAGACTAAGTCAAGGTAAGTGGTTTTATCCAAACTTAGCCTATTTTATAAATTAGTATGATTTGCATACGCAAGTACACTCCACAATTTGTTTGACATATTGACATGCCTTGAAATGTATACATCATGTAGTTGCATTTACATGTTATGATGATGAAATATGCATATTTTCACGATAATATTATTGATCATGCATCGCACATGTTTGAGAGTACAGTCAAACATCGCTGCTCTATCATGGGTGTTGTACAACACCTAGGCTTGATAAGGAGGTTGTAAAGTAGGGAGTAGTATTAAAGTGTGGTTAATGCCTTGTAAGCTCAAACGAAAGGAATGAGGACATTTTGCATACATATATGAAATATGAATTTTGTACCCTTACTTAGATGATTCAACATCTAATTAGACTTTGTCCTTAGAATATTCAAACATTCTAGATGAAGATTGTAACAGACGCGAGCATGGAAGAAACATGTAATGGCACTTAACAAAAGTACATGTTGTATTGGCTAAATGTTTATGCAGTTTATGCATTTAAGTTCTACTACTTTGAATTCTGAACATTTTGAAGGATGATCATGTATAACCTTATTTATAGTTAATGTTAAAGTTTAGGATCGATTCCTGTCTTTTGCTATCAATCAAGTATGTAGTCTAACTTATATGATGTATGAATCCCATGCTGTAACACCCCAAATTTTTCGGGCGTTATATAGCTTAAGATTTCAGGAATTTTTTTTTCACAACACATCCACTGATATACGTCACACAATTTCCCAAAAACCGTAATGTTCACCTCTTTAGCCTAACAATCCCATTAATTGAATAGCTAAGATAGGTGTTAAAATTTCAAATGCAAAAGCTTGATCAAATCTGATATGGTTCATAACCATAATATTTTATTTAAAATATAAGAAGTTGTTCGAGACGTTTACAAAACGCATTACATGGATACCATCTCTTGAATCAACAACCGAACGTCTCAAACATAACCAAAACATATATAGTTCGCACAAAATCAAAACATGCTAGACATACTACACGCGATGAAATAAGCCTATTCTTCAACTATCTCCTTTCCCTTGGAGCCGCTTGTCGAACCTAAAATGTTTGAATATTCTAAGGACATAGTCCAATTAGAAGATGAATCTTCTAGTGAGAACTCAAAAATAGTTTATATAAATGCATGAATAAGTATAAAATGTATGAGAAAACAATAAGAACTATTCTGAAGTGCCTCGTGAACATTTCAATCTCCTCTAATAAGAGATTTCTTAATGGCGCATGCATAATGCTTATCGGGAGGTCTCTAACCATACCACCCAAGCTCGACCTCATTGAACTCATGCAAGCACCACATCCGTTGTCCCTTAGGCTCACGGTCTTCCCTACAAGAGCTTTCTCGATGGCGCACGTATAGCGTCTCTTGGGGGATATCCAGACTTTTGCTCTCGGCCAACAACAAATAGGTACAATAGTATGGCCACACGAATTTTTATAAATGCAACAATTGAAAACCAACGACATATATTTTTCAAGGAAACACATTTCATATATGCAACATGATTTTACGTAAGAGAACAACAAGAATTTGCATACAGGAACATTACACAAAACACATTTCATGCAATAGGAGCTTTACACAAAAAATAGGAGTTTGAGTACCGGAGTCTCACCTTGACTTAATTCGGGATTCCTCAAAATTTGTACCCGATCTTGATTTTCATGCCAGGCACACTATTGCTCAACCACGAGCCTCAACGATACCCTAAACATCATATGAATTCAAAGGAAAATCAGTATTTCTAATTTTCCTAATTTCTCATAATTTCTCAAATATTTTTCCTCAATAATCCAAAATAATAACTTCTCAAGTATTTTTCTCAATTTTTCTCCACAATAATTCATAAAATAATATTCCTAATTTTTTTAGGAATTTGTTCAGATTTTTCTCCTATTTTTCTTTATTTTCCAAAATTTCCCCCTTTTTTTTTTTATCAAAAATCACAAAATAAATATTTCTTTCAATATTTTTCTAGAAATTTCTTCCATATGAATTCATAAAATAAAATCCTTGATTTTCTGGAAATTTTTTTGAAAGTTTTTCAAATTTTCTTCTATTTTTTTTCTTTTTCCTCTTTTTCTTTTCTATTTTTCCTTACCTCTTCACGCGCTGCCACTCGCCTGCAGCCACTTGCCTGGCACGTGTGTCTCACGTGACTTCTTCGGTCTTCTTCCCTGACGAGTTGCTTGCTGCTGATCACTTAGTTTCACCACGAAACCTTGATTTCTCTCTTCCATCTTGGTCTTCTCGGCCTCACGAACACAATGAACCACCTTAGGACTCGAAAAAACGACCGGAGCAACCTTGAATGACAGATTAAACTCTCGACTTTTCGGCGATTCGCAATTCTGGCCACTCCTTAAAACAACTTCAAATCAACACGAAAATGTTCCAAAATTTTCAGAAATCATCCTCTCAACACAAGGAACAAAAGCCCCTTAACCATTTCCTTTGAATCACTCTTAAACATGATAAATTTGAGTGAAGAACCTCGGCAGTAACGCCCCACTTTTCTTTTTCCAAGGTACACATACAAAGATGCATGATGATGCTAGCAACCACATGGTAATCAAAGGGCGTTTATGGAAGCCTTTTCGAACGGAAGCAAAGGATCAAACCGGAAAGCTTTATAAAAATCATAAGCTTGACACCCCACTTTTCTTTTTCCAAGGTACACATACAAAGATGCATGATGATGCTAGCAACCACATGGTAATCAAAGGGTGTTTATGGAAGCCTTTGCCAACAGAAGCAAAGGATCGAACCTAAAAACTTTATAAAAACCATAAGCTAGACATTTAAGGCTTCCACTACATGCTTTTAACACAAAAACCTCCTGAAAGGCCATAATACAACTTGGAAATCTAGGGATTATTTAGGCTCCCTTTTACGAAAAGTAAAACTCACACTAAAGTCACAGTACAACGCTTTGCAATTAAAAAGAAGCTAACTATCCAAGAACCACTTCTTTTCCTTTCCTCTGACTTGATTCCGGGGCACCTGTCATGACTAACCCACCTGGAACGTTGAATGTTCCATGGGTATGAGACACCCAAGTTAGATAGTTATATCTAAGTGAGTGCAACAAGAAGAGATAGAATGCATGTAAATGAATTATGCAAAATGATATGAAACCGCCTGTGTGGTAGTGACGCTGAGGTGTTGCAATCACCCTCGCTGATCAATCATGTTCTCACATCTCCAAGACTTTTCACCAGTCTAACATGAGATCCTGACTTCAGCTAGCCACACACACCAAATGATGCATGACAAAAAAGAGAAAATGCTTGATTTTAAAGAAAGTCATGCTTATGCAAGTAATCACCCTTACCCGTGTGAAGACAAAATGTTTGATATGTATTATAAAGATGCAAGAAGCAATCACCTTGCTGATTTGGTAGCGCTAAGGTACTGTTCACAGGGTTCGGGAAAGGTTTTCTGCAAAAATAACATAATTTCGAAACTTAAACCTAAAATATTTTTACATTGGGTCCTAGGGAAGAATTTAAGGGCCAAGACTACAAAATTTGGGGCCAAGGGGGCCTCTCACGCGCCGTCACGCACTGGGGGAAAGATCCCCATGGGCTCCACTCGCGGCAATCAGGTGGCGCGTGAGCTGCACGCGCCGCCCCATCAACTTTGACACCTTGTGGTTTTTTGGCCCGTTCTCCCTCGTCCAGACTCCGATTTGACTTCCGTTTGAACCCACACGACCCTTATTCAATTATCTACCGAACTACAGAAAGAAATTAGAATTACCTTGCTGTTTAGTCACTGTTTAACTCCTTTTACGGTGGTGGTTCCACTTTTCCAACGAAACGTTTTACCACTCTATTTTTTGGTAAAGGTTCTCCTCTCAACTCACCTCCTCATTTCCTCTTGATTAATGGTGAGATTTTTCCTTCCAAGGCCTTGGTATTTATAGGAATTTAGGGCCAATCCAAGAGTGCCATGTGTCACTTGCCATGTGACACTAATTAGATAAGGTTGTAATCATCACTTTTGTAGGATTGTGCCAAGTGTCCCTTGTGATTTGAGCCATTTCTCCCCCTTGCGACATGGGTCCTTTTAAACATGTGTCACCACATGCTAATTTCATTTTTCAAGATTCTTCATGATTATGTCTCCTAACTAAGTTAGCTTACTTGGTTCCTTTAACTAACTAGTCACAAGATATTTTAACTTCTTACAAATAACTCTTTAACCCAAAAACTTCTTTGCACTTATATCCCTTGAGCCCTATAACTGCTTAAACTTCTCCAAAATACCTTAGATGATGTCCCCTTGCGATGGTTTCCATGATTTTTTGGAAAACCCTTCATTCGTTCCTCGGCGATTACCTCGGAACTTCATATGTATCCTTCGATTTCCAAGGAAATGTTTTATTTCTTAAACAACAATGCCTAGGAAAACTTCGGGTATTACATTCTCCCCCCCTTAAAAAAAGATTTTGTCCTCGAAATATACTCCTAGGTTTCCATATGGTTGAAGAGGTGTGAGAACTTCTGTTGCATTTCTTCTTCTCTCTCCCAAGTGGCTTCCTCAATGTTATGGTGTTTCCACAACACTTTCACCAGTGGTATCACCTTGTTCCTTAATACTTTCTCCTTCCGGTCCAAGATCTCAATAGGTTCTTCGGGGTAGGTCAAATTCTCTTGTAGCTCAATCGTTTCTTCTGGAATCTTTTGAGAAGGATCGGGTTCGCACTTTCGTAAACGAGAAACATGGAATACATCGTGTACTCCAGACATTAATGGGGGTAGTGCTAACCGATATGCTACTGGCCCAATACGTTCCAAAACCTCATATGGCCCGACGTAGCACGAGTTTAACTTTCCTCGTTTCTTCCCTAGGTGCAAGATCTTCAAGTATACCTTGTCTCCAGTTTGAAATTCCAAACCCCTCATTCGATTATCGGCATATGACCTCTGTCGGCTTTGAGCTGCCCTAATCTTCTCCTGAATCAGCTTAATCTTTTCGTTAGTTTGTTGCACCATTTCAGGTCCTAAAAGCTGTCTTTCTCCTACCTCGGTCCAACATAGAGGTGTTCTGCACCTTCGACCATAGAGAGCTTTGTATGGTGCCATACCAATACTACTGTGATAACTGTTATTATATGCAAACTCAATTAAGGGTATGTGCTCCTCCCATCCCTTTGAAAACTCAATCACACAGGCTCGCAACATGTCTTCCATGGTCTGAATTGTCCGTTCTGACTGTCCGTCTGTTTGGGGATGATATGCTGTACTCAGCCGCAATTGGGTCCCCAAACCTTTTTGCAAACTCTCCCAAAATCGAGAAGTGAATCTCGAATCTCTATCGGATACTATACTCACTGGAGTTCCATGTTGTCTGATTATCTCTTTTATATACAACTGTGCTAACTTACTGACTGGTTGCCTTACTTTCATGGGCAGAAAATGAGCAGACTTTGTTAGCCTATCCACTATTACCCATATTGCATCATTTCCCGTAGGTCCTCTTAGCAAACCCATAACAAAATCCATAGTGATATGCTCTCACTTCCATTTAGGAATATCTAGGGGTTGCAACTTCCCAGCAGGCTTTTGATGTTCAATCTTTATCCTTTGACAGGTGTCACATCGACCCACGTGACGAGCTATATCTTTCTTCATTCCCGACCACCAGTACAAATTTCTCAAGTCCCTGTACATTTTGGTAGCACCAGGGTGGATAGTGTATTTGGCTCGGTGCGCCTCTCCCAGAATGGTTTGCCTCAATTCCTTGACCCTGGGCACATAGATTCGGTCCATGAACCGTAATATACCATCAGAAAAACTGAAGTCAGGGTTCTTGACCCTTCCCCAGTCATCTACCCACAACTTCACCCTCGAGTCTTCCAGAGTAGCTTGCCGGATTTGTTCCACCAGATGGGAATGAACTACCAGGCCAGCGACGTAGACGGACGTTCTTTTAGGAATAACGCCCACTGACAATTAGCTGAAAGCCTCCACTAATCCCCACTCCCGGGCCATCAATTTAGCTATTAGAGCAGGCTTTTTCCTGCTTAACGCATCAGCCACAACATTTGCCTTCCCGGGGTGGTATTGGATCGTACAATCGTAGTCCTTCAAGAATTCCATCCATCGCCGTTGCCTCATATTCAAATCCCTCTGTGAAAATAAATATCGCAAGCTCTTATGATCTGTGAAGATCTCAAACTTTTCCCCATATAAATAGTGTCGCCAAAGTTTCAAGGCAAACACGACCGCAGCCAACTCCAAATCATGGGTAGGTTAGTGTTGCTCATGATTTTTCAATTGCCGAGACCCATATGCCACCACCTTTTCGTTTTGCATGAGTACACACCCCAAGCCAGTTTTTGAGGCGTCAGTATAAACTACGAACCGTCCTGTCCCACATGGCATGGCTAAAATGGGTGCAGAGGTTAGTCTCTTTTTGAGTTCATTAAAACTATGCTCGCACGCTATATTCCATTCAAACTTAATTCCTTTTCTTGTCAACTGGGTAAGTGGTAAAGCAATATGAGAAAATCCTTCAACATATTTTCTATAGTAACCTGCCAACCCCAAGAAACTACATACCTCAGTTACGGTCTTAGGTTGCTCCCAATTCCTTATTGTCTCAACCTTTGAAGGATCCACGCTATTCCTTCCTTTGATATGACATGGCCCAGAAAAGCTATTTGGGTTAGCCAAAACTCACATTTAGAAAATTTGGCATATAGTCGATGCTCCTGCAATGTCTTTAGGACTATTTCCAAGTGTTGCTCATGTTCCTCCCTGCTAGCTGAGTATATTAGAATATCATCAATAAACACAATTACAAATTGGTCTAAGTATGGCCTGAATATTCTATTCATCAAGTCCGTAAAGGCTGCTGGTGCGTTAGTCAACCCAAATGGCATCACCAAGTACTCATAGTGTCCATAACGAGATCTAAAGGCAGTTTTCAATACATCCTCCTTCTTGATCCGCAATTGGTAGTAGCCCGACCTCAAATCTATCTTCGAGAACACCCTAGCACCTTGTAACTGGTCAAACAACTCGTCAATTCTAGGGAGCGGATACTTATTTTTTATAGTAACCTTATTCAATTGACGGTAATCTATGCACATCCTTAGACTCCCATCTTTTTTCTTTACAAACAATGTAGGTGCTCCCCAAGGTGACATGCTAGGTTGGATAAAACCCTTGTCCAAAAGATCCTGCAGTTGACTTTTCAATTCCCTTAATTCTGCTGGGGCCATCCTATAAGGAGGTATTGATATAGGGTCTGTCCCTGGTAGGACATCTATGGCAAGTTCAATTTCTTGACAAGGGGGTAGTCCAGGTAAGTCTTCAGGAAACACATCAGGGAAGTCTTTTACTATGGCCACTTCCCCAAACTCAACCTTTTTGTTATCCTCCTGTACACAAGCTAGGTAGCCATATGCTCATTTCCTTAACATCCTAACAGCTTTAAGGGCTGCTATCCATTTGAGCCTCCCACTCCCATTTTGCCCTTGAAACTTTTCCCAAGTTCCATCATCTGCTTGTAACTCAACTGTCTTTGCTTGATAGTTAATTTTTGCATTATATTTAGTCAAGAAATCCATCCCCAAGATTATGTCAAAATCCTGAATATCTAGGGACGTAAGTTCGACTGGAAACTCATTATTCCCCAATACGATCCATCCATCCCCATAGCCTGTATATGTTTCTTCTTGTCTTCAAAAAGGGGTAGATACTATCATGGGACACCCTAGTTCTCTCAATTCCAATTTTAAACAACATACCAATGCATGCGATACAAATGAATGAGTAGACCCTGGGTCTATCAATACTTGCACCGGCGTATCAAGAAAGATCATTGTACCTTGTATTATTGACGGGTTGGCACTGGCATCTTCTCTCGTCAAATTGAACACGCGTCCCCGCTGCGGCTCCATGCTTCCTTTATTCGCCCTGAATTGAACAATACGTTTCTTCTGAGGGCAGTCGCGAGAGATATGACCAGGCTTCTGGCAAGTGAAACACACAATCCCCTTTGGGCAATCCCGAGCCACGTGGCCAGTTCCTCCACAAGAATAACATCCCTGGGCTCCTGTCCTACAGGGCTTCCCTGGATGATATTTCTGACATTTCAGGCATGTACCCTTGGTCTTGAACTTCCTCCCTCGAGTCCCTAAGTCATGCTTTCTTCTCGACCTTCCGTCCTCGGGCCCACGAAACTCTGTTCCCAAAGTCTCCATTCGTCGAAGGTTGCTTTCTACTGTCAAGGCTTGCAACACCACTTTTGCATAGGTGCGTGTCCCTAAGGAGCTTAAGGCCAACTGAATCTTCCACTTCAGTCCTCTAAGGAATTTCTGCGCTTTGGCTTCTTCGTCCAAGTTGTATATAGGCATATACTTGATTAGCCTTGTGAAGTGATCCTCATATTGGGCGACGGTCATGTCCCCAGTTTGTTTTAGATTCATGAACTCCCGGCCTTTCTCCATTTTCTTACACAAAGGAAAGTATTTCGTATTAAAAAGTTCCTTAAACTGCACCCACGTAGTGACTGGCGTACCTTGTCCTTCAGGACCTTGCAGGGTTCTCTGCATCGTTTTCCACCATTAGTCAGCTTCATCACGAAGCATGAATGTTGCACAACCAACCTTGTCCTCCTCCTCACAGCCAATAAAATCGAAGATCTTTTCGATCTGCTCCAGCCAAAACTCACTTTCACAGGGGTCAGTCCCTGCCTTTCCTTGAAAAATAGGCGGGTTCAACCGCTGAAATCTGTCGCTAACATTAGGATTTCGAGGGATAACCTGACCCGTTGGTTGTGTTCCTCGCATAAGGGTGACCATACTTTCCAGGACCCGCTCCATTTGATCCATACGAGTTCTTCCAACTTGGTTCCCTTCTGGCAGTGGGTTACCTTGGGGCGTCTCCGTCCCTTCCTCGTGGTGGTCCTGCATCTCCTTCTCTTGAATGTTGTTTCTGTGCCTAAGGTTCCTGGTTTGGCGAGTGTTTACCATTTAAAACCATTCACAATAAATTTGAAAGACAATTTATAAACATATTCTCCCAAAAATGTACACTCAGTCAGTAAAATAAAGCATGTAACCACTCGTCCTAACCTTCTATATAACAGTCACCCACCTATCCATACCCATTTGAGGGGTCTTTATAAAGCCATTATCAAGCATGCAAATCCCTAAGTCTCAAATTCCATATTGTAACAACCTCTTAGGGTTCTTGTCACACACTCGGGGCCCTTAGATTTACAATACATTCCCAAAATTCCTACAACATCAATTTACCAAGTCTGTTTGTCCAAAATCCTCAAGGCTCCTAATCCTCCACCTACAATCACTTGTTCACTTCACAATCCATTACTCAAGGCATCCTTATCAACATAATTCAGTTGGTCCTAGTTCATCAAATTCCTAAAGCAGCAATCAACAAATCTCCAAATGATAATGACCATCACATGACCATCACTTCTTCTTCTCTTTTTTTTTTGGAAAGTAACAATCATCAACTTCTAGGTACAATAACCACCAATTTCTAGGAAATAATAACCATCAATTTCCAAGAAGCAATAACTAGAACTTTATATGTCAAACCAAAATTACCTCCCAAAATCCAATATGCTTCTTAGTTATGGTAATAGAGTGGTTTAACCTACCGAACGACCAACTTACTCTTTCCTTCCTTAACCCACTTACTCATCGGGTTTAGGTGTCATTCCATCGGGTACCTTCTTCCTTATGTTTTACATAACCTATCATCACAAATCATCAAGATTAGTACGACTATAACATCTTGTATATTACATCACCGCCTTCTATTTATACATACATAGCGGTTCATTCCCTTACCACGACCTCCCTACCTTGCTATTCTAAGTATACATACATAAGCCATATCCACCATTATCACTATTCTATGTGTACATATGTGTAAGCCATATCTGCCACTACTCCACTTTCCTATATACATATCCAAAATTTACATAAACCCAAAATTATCTTCCTACACCTCCAACTGTCATCACTCCTCGTCCTTGGATCCAGATGGGGGTGTCAGGGCACGTTTCTCGGGCTCTTGCACGGGTACCTCCACAAGCGCGGGTATAACCTGATCAGCCGCAGGCATGACCTGATCAGCCACGAGAGCCTCGACCTCACGTAAGCGGTCCATGAAAGCTATGAAATCGGGGTGAACCTCATGGATGATGAGATGATTTCCTGCATCCTTCCACTCTGGGGTGAGTAGGGAAACTAAGTAAGCTACTTGGAGTCCTGCCAGATGCGGCACCACTATGTCCGATGGAAGCTCTATGATGGTAGGTGACACTACATCAAGAAAATCTCCTAAGGCATCTCCAGGGATCATATACACTCCCCCTAACTGCATGGTCCACCACCCCATGATAATGCGCTAGTTTTGATGTTCAACTACGTTGGGGTCCATTTCCTGTATTTAACCAAAAACATCCTTAAAGTCAATCATGTAAGAAAACTAAATCGAGTTATGTAAATCCAGCTCTGATACAAACTGTAACGCCCCACTTTTTTTTTTTCAAGGTACACGTACAAAGATGCATGATGATGCTAGCAACCACATGGTAATCAAAGGGCGTTTATGGAAGCCTTTGCCAACGGAAGCAAAGGATCGAACCTGAAAGCTTTATAAAAATCATAAGCTAGACATTTAAGGCTTCCACTACATGCTTTTAACACAAAAACCTCCTGAAAGGCCATAATACAACTTGGAAATCTAGGGATTATTTAGGCTCCCTTTTACGAAAAGTAAAACTCACACTAAAGTCACAATACAACGCTTTGCAATTAAAAAGAAGCTAACTATCCAAGAACCACTTCTTTTCCTTTCCTCTAACTTGATTCCGGGGCACCTATCATGACTAACCCACCTGGAACGTTGAATGTTCCAGGGGTATGAGACACCCAAGTTAGATAGTTATATCTAAGTGAGTGCAACAAGAAGAGATAGAATGCATGTAAATGAATTATGCAAAATGATATGAAACCGCCTGTGTGGTAGTGACGCCGAGGTGTTGCAATCACCCCCGCTGATCAATCATGTTCTCACATCTCCAAGACTTTTCACCAGTCTAACATGAGATCCTGACTTTAGCTAGCCACACACACCAAATGATGCATGACAAAAAAGAGAAAATGCTTGATTTTAAAGAAAGTCATGCTTATGCAAGTAATCACCCTTACCCGTGTGAAGACAAAATGTTTGATATGTATTATAAAGATGCAAGAAGCAATCACCTTGCTGATTTGGTAGCGCTAAGGTACTGTTCACAGGGTTCGGGAAAGGTTTTCTGCAAAAATAACATAATTTCGAAACTTAAACCTAAAATATTTTTACATTGGGTCCTAGGGAAGAATTTAAGGGCCAAGACTACAAAATTTGGGGCCAAGGGGGCCTCTCACGCGTCATCACGCACTGGGGGAAAGATCCCCACGCGCTCCACTCGCGGCAGTCAGGTGGCGCGTGAGCTGCACGCGCCACCCCATCAGCTTTGACGCCTTGTGGTTTTTTGGCCCGTTTTCCCTCGTCCGGACTCCAATTTGACTTCCGTTTGAACCCACACGACCCTTATTAAATTATCTATTGAACTACCAAAAGAAATTAGAATTACCTTGCTGTTTAGTCGCTGTTTAACTCTTTTTACGATGGCAGTTCCACTTTTCCGATGAAGCGTTTTACCACTCTATTTTTTGGTAAAGGTTCTCCTCTCAACTCACCTCCTCTTTTCCTCTTGATTAATGGTGAGATTTTCCCAAGGCCTTGGTATTTATAGGCATTTAGGGCCAATCCAAGAGTGCCATGTGTCACTTGCCATGTGACACTAATTAGATAAGGTTGTAATCATCACTTTCGTAGGATTGTGCCAAGTGTCCCTTGAGATTTGAGCCATTTCTCCCCCTTCTGACATGTGTCCTTTTAAACATGTGTCACCACATGCTAATTTCATTTTTCAAGATTCTTCATGATTATGTCTCCTAACTAAGTTAGCTTACTTGGTTCCTTTAACTAACTAGTCACAAGATATTTTAACTTCTTACAAATAACTCTTTAACCCAAAAACTTCTTTGCACTTATATCCCTTGAGCCCTATAACTGCTTAAACTTCTCCAAAATACCTTAGATGATGTCCCCTTGCGATGGTTTCCATGATTTTTTGGAAAACCCTTCATTCGTTCCTCGGCGATTACCTCAGAACTTCACATGTATCCTTCGATTTCCAAGGAAATGTTTTATTTCTTAAACAACAATGCCCAGGAAAACTTCAGGTATTACATCAGCTAAAACCCTCGATATTTATAGGCCAATCCTGACCATTCTCTAACCAATCAGAGGCCGTTGCTTCGCCCATACAAGTTTGAAATCCTGGGAGATTTCATACTTTTTTCTGCATATTTCCTGACATAACTGCATATTGCTCTTGCATGCATTATTTTTTTTTTTTGTACCACTCACTTAGATATAACTTTCTAACTTAGTTATTTCATAGCCCTAGAACATTCAACATTCCAAGTATGCCAGATGCGACAGGTATCCTAGGTTCCAGTTCAGGTAAAGGTAATGAGGTGGTGCTTGGCTAGCTTTGGAGTGTTGGATCTTTAGTTTACGAAATCGTTGTTTATACTTATAACCCAATTGTAGTACTTGTATTCCTAATATTGTATTTTAAATAGTAGCTAAAATACTTAAGGATGTATGGTGTATGTGGGCGATTGGCTATACCCCAAATTCATGTATTCGTGAGGCTGCTATAGTTTCTGATATGTTGGTGCATGACAAATTTTTATTAAACTTGTGAAAATCCTAACTATTTAGCATACTCAGATTCGATCCTTATTTCCATTGATAAAGGATTTTTTATAATGCCTGAGGTTGTTATTAGCGTATAATGAATATCATATAGCCTTATTATATATTTGAAAAGTAGGGCGTTACAATTTGTATCAGAGCTAGAATTTATGATTTAGGGTTTGACTTGGCTAAGTTTGAGGATATTTCCTAATTAGATTTTTATGGTCTTGATTTGGATTTTAATTTGATTAATCTTAAGGATATTTTGGGTTGATGGAAGGTATGAATCAAGATATCATATAAACCAAGGTATTAGAGACATGCCCGATGGAATGGTGGATCCCATAGAGTTACCTGAGAAGTAAGCCCTTACACCTCCACTTCAATTTGAGACCGAGAATGAATAAATTATGTTATTGGAGGAATAAGGACTTGTAAATGTGTAAATGAGATAGGATGTTATGTATTCATATGTGCAAATAAGGGTGTACAAATAAGGATGTAATAGTGGTTGGGAGACATGTATGATACTAACTTTTAAGGATTCTTGATTTCAGGGTAGGTTGCAAGAACACTCGGGAATCGAAAAAGAGGGATTTTGGTGCTAAAGATTGTTGTATGCCTACACAAATAGGATGTGATGATAACATTTGGGATTGGGATAACCAATAGCATTTATGGATTCGATATCTAGGATGTTCAAAACCATAGTAGGATTGAGTTATGATTATATTTGTTGAGTATATTTTAATTTACTCAACCTGTAGGGAAATTGAGCAAAGCTTGAGGATTATCTTAAAGACACTGCAGGTAATTTTTCTAAGTTGAGGAAAATAGGTTGGTCGTAAGTCTTCCAAAGATCGAGGCAAATATGAGGTAAGAAATGTACCCTTGGGCGTGACGAAACCCGAGGAACGAGCACCCCGAGACCAAGAAGGAATGATTTTGGGATTGTATTTATACATGTATAAATAATGAAGTTGGGCGTTTGTTGAAAAAGAAAGTAGTCGATGAGATATTTAATATTGTTAATCTTGTGATCATAGGATAGGTCATGTTGCTACTTTTGGGGAATCATAAAGGATAAAGTAGCAATATGAGATGTTTATGAAACATATTTGATGTCACTAACCTGTAAGCTTCTTGGTGACAGGATAAGTGGTGTAACAATTTTGGGAGATTAGACAAGCGTCAACAGAATTCGGTGAGTAAGTAGAATGAGGTAAGGAACGGGTAAGTATGTTAATTGAACCTCTAGCCAAGATCATGAGTGATTTGTTGGATTTTAGAAACATCATTCCTTATAAGTGACCGCTTGAGGTTTTGGGAAATTGCTTATACTAGATATAGTCCATTGAATCATGTGTTGCTTCACAGGGACTCGATGAGTTTGGCGTTTCAAGGAATGCTAGGTGATAATCATTGGGAGACTACCCCACCTTGCAGACCTTTGATCTTAAGGATCTTAGATGATACGTGTTCAAGGGCTTATCTTGCTATTTGATTGTTTTACCAGATTTTTGCGAACATTTTTATATATGGGTCATTGGAAGTTCCCGTTTGGCAAGTTTAAAGTGTCCAAGGAGTTTTTAGATTTATTAAAATTTCGTACTGATAACTATTTTACAGGAATTTGACGAATTTGGGATATTGAAGATTCTAGGCGATAAACGTTTGAAGGATGCCTAATTGCTTCACAAGATAAGACTTGGTACAAGTATTTGACGGATCTATAATCTTAAGGATTTTAGACAATAAGTGATCAGAAAATTATTTTGCTGTTAAATTGTTTCACAAGGATTGTGGAATTTGAAAGATTATTTGAATCGAGGTTAGAAACCTGATAAAGGTCTAGTAGACACCTGATTCATAAAATCCCTATATTAATTTGGGAATACAGATATTTGAAACTTGTTGTATTAGTAGTCAGTTAGATCCACGTGAATCGGGAAAGTCGAAAGCTTATGATTTTGAATTTTGGTCTTATCAGTTGGTTATGAATGTTTCGGGATTATTTTACCACTAAGGCTTAAATGTTAACTTCATAATTTAATTAGGTGTGACTATTTCAGATGGTGAATACCCAACGATCCTAGAAATTGGAAACAACCACTCCAAATTTTCATAGGAGTGATACCCAAGAGGAATGAGCACAACACACCCACGAGGAGACATCAAAAACCCCTCAAGAAAACCCATCCCAATGGGGAAGCCAAGAGGGTGAAACTTGCATGGGTGATTAGAGGTCAATTTTGTAAAAATTCTGTTATAATTTTACCCTTATTTTGATTTTAAAATTAGATTAAATTGAATATTAATATACATTTTGTGATAGCATTCAAGTTTAAAAAAATTAATATAATAATAATAATAATAAAGAAATAAATATAATATATAATACACATATATATATTCCATATACATATATTCAATGCATGCGTGAAGTATATATATATAAAATATATAAACATATAATATATCATATAATATATAACCATATTAACATATATAACATGCAGGCATACTTGCGTGAAGGCCCAGCCAATTAAATTCCAATGTGAAGCCAATTGAAGACCCTGCCACTGCTTGTTTAAGTGCCAGCCGCAGCCCATTCATGACCATTTAAAGCCCACCCACTAATTGGACTTAAAGCCCAGCTCAAGAAGTCTCGCACAGCAGCGTCCATGCGGTCCCTAAATTGTAAATCTTCATCAAATCCAGGGCATTTCAGCTGGAGTGAATTATATATATATATATATATGTATGCACAGCGCACAGCGGAAGCTCCATCCGCCATTTTCAGTAAGGAGAATAAGGGGCAGAGAGGAGTCCAGTTTGAAGGGAGGCGCACTGTTCTTTTAATTTATGTAATTTCAGTCCGTTCCGTTCTTCAATTTTTTTGTTTGTTCAGTGTTATTTCTGATGTGGCACCAACTAAAATTATTAGAATACTTCTACGCGTTAATAGTCTCACCTGCCACGTGGATCACTTGAGAGACCGACACGTGGTAAGTCAACAATCCAGAGTGGAGCCCGAAAAATCCGGGCCGGACCGCAAGACTCGTTCCAACTTGACCGGGATCCTCGGGAGTCGTGCCCGCTCATCTCGGGTACTCCAAAACGGGTCCACTTATAAACGACAAGGATTCTTGCCAGGTATCCCCAAGCTCTACAACTCTTACATTTATTTCTACTTGCATTTACTCTACTAATTTGAGCGTCGGAGTCCCCCCCGGGGGATCCTAGTCCCGGCCCTCCATTGTCCTGTAGGTTCCATACCCGAGGTCCGACATCGCCAAGTTCGAGGTACTATACCCGAGGTCCAGTCGCAGAGGTGGCACGTGGTGGTCGGTCCCAAAAACTATCATCAATTTCAATTCCAGAGGTGGCACGTCCGCATGTGCCCTCTCAGCGGGCAGAACATCAGTCACCTCCTTCTACTCGGGAGCCTCGTCAATCCCGTCAGACGGGCCAGGAAATCCACTCTTCTGAGGCGGCAGGATCTACTTCTACCCCCTTACGAAAAAGAGGGACTTCACAAGAGAGGCGATTGCGTTTCCTAGAGAGGCAAGTCCAGGAACTTAAGAAAGGAAAAGAAGAGCTGCCCCACCTCGACTCTAACCAACCCTTGAGCAAGGGCATCATGGTAGAAGTTCCTCCAGAAAGGTTTCGTATCCCATCCATCAAGCTTTATGACGGAAGCACAGATCCCTATGATCATGTCGAGCTTTTCTCCTCTCACATGTTGGTGCAATTGGGGTCGGACGCAATGTGGTGCTGGGCATTTTTAGCTACTTTGGGAGGACATGCTCGGACTTGGTACTCCTGTCTTCCCCATCATTCCATCAACCACTGGAAAGATCTGAAGACCTGTTTCTTAGCCCACTACGCTCCCTTGAAGCGCCACCGAAAGTCTTCCATGGCTCTGGTAAACATCAAGAAAAACTAGGGTGAATCCCTAAGGGATTTCGTGGCTAGGTTCAACGAGGAGGCATTGAGTATCGACGAGTTTGACTAACGGATCGCAATGGTGGCTCTTCAGAATGGCTTGAGAGTTGGGCTATTTGCTCAGTCCTTGGCCAAGACTCCACCTCGTACTTTCACAGAGGACTTGGCTCGGGCTAATAAGTACATCAACGCTGAAGAGGTGATGAAGGTGAAGCGGGCGGAACAACCTGATAGGAAGGAAAGAGAAAAGGCGAAGAAAAAGCCAGTAGTGGAGCAGAAGACGGACTATCACCCCTCTTGAGCTCCAGATCGCCCGGGTTTTGGGGGTGCACGTGAAAGCCCGGTGAATTACACTCCCTTAATGCCAGTCGAGTAGAGATTCTCCTAGCCCTGGAGGATAAGAATTATTTGCGGTGTCCTCCCTCGCTGAAGTCTCCACCCAACACTCGAAACAAAAAGAAGTATTGTCATTTCCACCGCGACCACGACCATGATACTAAGGACTACATCCAATTGAAAGAAGAAATACAAGAGCTTATCAACTGAGGTTACCTTCGGGATTTCGTTGGTCGAGGAGGTACGAGCTTGGGCAGGGTAGAATCCAAGCCGGAGCATCGAGGGAGGTCTCCTACTCGAGATCGCTTTCGAGAGCGAAGCTGAACACCGCCCCGAAGAGAAGGAAAATAGCCCGTCGAGGAGGGAGGGGGACAGAAGTTTATCTTGTACACGCTGGCGGCAGGAACAATTCAGGGTCCCACTCAACTGCTCCCAAGAGGTAAAGGAAAGGGTGGTCATCACTTTCTCCGAGGAGGATCTTCCGAGCTTACGTAGATGATATGTTGGTCAAGAGTCTCTTGGCTGAACAGCATCCGGACGACTTGGAGGAGTGCTTCCGGACCTTACACCAGTATCAGATGAAGCTTAACCCGACCAAGTGTGCCTTCGGGGTTACAGTTGGTAAATTCTTGGGGTTCATGGTGCATTACCGGGGAATTGAGGCTAACCCCTCGAAGATAAAGGCCATTCTCGAGATGCCTCCTCCTCGAAGTATCAAGGAGGTACAGAGACTAGCCGGGAGGATAGCAGCATTAGAGAGGTTCTTGTCAAGATTTGCGGAAAGATAATTGCCATTCTTTAAGACCTTAACTCGAGTCCAGAATTTTGCATGGATAGAGGAATGCCAGGAGGCGTTTGAGCAGCTGAAACAGTGTCTAGTCTCCCCTCTAGTCCTAGCTAAACTGTAGTCGGGAGAGTTACTCTACATTTATCTGGCTGCCTCGGATGAGCCTGTCAGTTTGATTTTGGTACAAGAGGAGGACAAAGTTCAAAAGCCAGTCTACTATGTGAGCAAGAGGTTGGCCGGAGCCGAGATTCGTTACACTCCAACAGAAAAGTTGGCCTATGCCCTAGTCATCTCTGCTCGAAAGTTGAGGCCCTACTTTGAGGCACACCACATTATCGTCCTATCAAGTCAACCACTGAGGCATGTGTTGGGAAAGCTGGACTTGTCGGGGAGGATGCTTAAATGGGCAGTGGAGCTGAGTGCCTTCGACATCGACTATCGACCTTGGCTGGCCATCAAGGCGTAGGCTCTTGCTGACTTCATCGTGGAGGGCACCCTACCAGAGGAAGCAGACGAAGGGGTTTCCCAGACTTGGACTCTCTCTATGGATGGCAGCTCCAGTGTTGGAGGCAGTGGTGCTGGATTACTACTCCAGGGCCCCAATGGCCAGGCTTGACCGTATGCCCTCCACTTCGAGTTCAATGCCTCTAACAATGAGGCCGAGTACGAGGCGCTCATTGTCGGGCTCAGACTAGCGCAACAGATGGGAGTCAGGGATCTGGAGGTATATTTTGACTCAAATTTAATTGTGCAGAAGGTCATAGGGGAGTTCGAGGCCCGAGAGGACGCCATGGCCCAATACTTGGCGATAGCCAAGGATCTTATGGCATGGTTTCGGGCGGTGAAAATCAATCATGTCCCACGTGCACAGAATGTAGTGGCGGATGCTCTCTTGAGGATAGCTGCTTCTTCCTTCTCTAGGAATTCTTGAGCTGTCTACATGGAGTCATTGCCCCAGAGGAGCATAGAGACAGAGGCAGAGCAATTTTGCGTGGAAGGGGTAGAAAGTTGGATGGATCCCATCATAGCACATCTGACCAAGGGATGGCTACCAGGAGAGGAACAAGAAAGTCAGAAACTCAAGCGCCAGGCTCCCAAGTTTCTACTAGTCGGATTAGACCTTTATAAGAAATCCTTCACTCAGCCGTTGCTGAAGTGCGTTGGGCCCGTCGAAGCCGACTACATCCTAAGGGAGATCCACGAAGGGATTTGTAGCAATCACATCGGAGGTTGGTCTCTTTCCCAAAAGGCACTTCAGCAAGGGTATTATTGGCCGACAATGATGAGCGACGCTGTTGGTCCGGACTTGTGAGAGATGCCAAAAAACATCCAACCTAGTTCACACCCCGGCAGCAGAACTCACCCACCTGGCTTTACCTTGTCCATTTTCCAGGTGGGGAGTCGATATCCTCGGGCCCTTCTCGCTAGCGGCTGGACAGAATAAGTACTTGATAGCAGCCATCGACTACTTCACTAAGTGGGTAGAGGCCGAGCCTGTGGCGACTATTACCGGCTGAAGGGTAAAACAATTCCTTTGGAAATCCATTATCTGTCGTTAGGTATTCCAAGAGTGATAATAACGGATAATGGCACCCAATTCGAGGACCGATCGGTGCAAGAATGGTGCCGCGAGTTGGGGATTAAGCAACATTTTACCTCGGTGACCCATCCTCAAGCTAATGGGCAGGTGGAGCTGACGAACAGGACGATTCTGCAAGGACTCCGAGCTCGGGTTGAGAAGGCGGACGGTCGATGGGTAGATGAGCTCCTGATGGCGCACATATTTTATATTATTTATCCCTCTTATTCCATCTTCATTGCACTCTATTTAGGTTATTTCATTTGTCTTGTGTTTATTTTATTTTATTGGGCTTCACACTATTTTTATTCTTTTTTAGCAGATTTGGGCCGCAGATTTGAGCTATTTCGATAGAGGCACAAGTGGGCTTCGCAAGGTGGGCGGACATCGAGTTTGAAATAGGCAAACCATACTTCATTATGGGTTATGAGCAAATTTAGAATCCATTGGGCCCTTTTAATTAATTAAATTATGGGCCATATGTAATAAAAAAACCCTAAGCCCATTTAGCCTAGGTTTCTCTTTTCCAAAACCCTATAAATAAGAGCTAGCTAAGAGGCATTGGGGGGTGGCCGATTTTGGAGGATTCTCACGATTTCAACCTAGAAGCTATGGAAGGCTAATTCGCTTGTAATCTGCTACGCTCTCGTACCCCTTGCCCGGTTTGAGTCTCGGTCATATAGTCGAATCTGGTTTGGAACTCGATTTTCATGTTTTTATTGATGATTTCGTTTCTTTTCCTTCTCTAAGTTTATGTATGTTTCTTTTACGCGGTTGTGTGAATGCATGCATGATCTTTGGACGGGTTTAATTGACATGCTCGGTTGAGGCTTTGATAAGAAAGAAACGGTATATTTGTATGAGCGATTGCTCGTTTTGATTCAATCTTTTACGGTTGTAGAATAGTTTTTCAAATCAAAAAGAAGATCAAACCAAATAGATTATTTTTCATAAGTGAGACAGGGATTACCGTGGTAAGGAGGTAGGGTTTGTAGCGGGTTACGTTTTAGTTGGTCGAGATTTCATCTTTGTTTCATTCTTGAGTGTTTTTAAGTTCGGTTTTCATCACAAACCCCCCCTCATTTAATCTTGTTTTGACAGTTCATTGATAGTTCGTTGGGAGACGACCTAGGGAGCATCCTAGCTGCAAACCAGTCCTAATACATACATTAATCTGGTCGGTTCGACAGCCTCGATCAGCTCCCTAGTATCCTATGGTCCTATCAAACCACGCTGCGAACGACTACAAGAGAATGCCCTTTCACATTGTGCTATGGCTCGGAGGCTCTTATCCCTGTCGAGATTGGAGTGATGAGCTACCGAGTGGAGCATTTTGATCCTGAGATTAATGAGCAAGGCCTAAGAGGCAACTTGGATCTGATGGATGAGCTCCAAGACCTGGCACGAATTCGACAAGCCGCATATAACCAGCGCATTGCTAGGTATTACAATCGATGAGTCCACGCTAGGAGTTTCATGCCAGGAGATCTTGTACTATGACGGTTTGACGTGAGTTATCCTCGAGACGCGATTAAACTAACTCAGAATTGGGAGGGTCCGTACCGAGTGGTGGAATCCTTAAGTCCGGGGGCATATCGACTAGAAGACATGAAAGGCAAGCCCTTGAAGCATACTTGGAATGTGTAAAACTTAAGGAAGTTTTATCAATGAGCAAGGAAATTCCCTGAACCTCTTTATACTTTTTTTTATGACTAATGGCAAGGCTTCGTATTCTCTCCATCTAATAGCAATTTCACAAAGGACTACACTTCGCCAAAGAAAAATCCAAGGGTCACGAGCCCTAGGCCATCCCCAAAGGTGGACTAATGGCTATGGAAAAAACTTATCCAAGGGTCACGAGCCCTAGGCCGTCCCCAAAGGTGGACTAAGGGCCATGGAAAAAACTTATCTAAGAATCACGAGCCCTAGGCCGTCCTCATGGGTGGACTAAGGGCCATGGAAAAACTTATCTAAGGGTCACGAGCCCTAGGCCGTCCCCAAAGGTGGACTAATGGCCATGAAAAATCCAAGGGTCACGAGCCCTAGGCCGTCCTCATAGGCGGACTAACATCCACAAAAAAAACTTATCCAAGGGTCACAAGCCCTAGGCCGTCCCCAAAGGTGGACTAATGGCCAATGGAAAACTCTAGCCTAACACCTTCCTCCGCGTAGGAGTGGCTAAAATCCGAGGGTCACGAGCCCTTGGCTGTCCCCAAAGTGGACTAATGGCTAAGAAAAAATTATAACACAGCACCGCAAAGGAGGAGCCAGAAACTCGGGGATCAAATCCCTAGACCGGCCCCTCCTGTTTGTCGACTTAGGGAGAACCAAGGGTCGAATTAACCCTCGTTAACTATGGAGGAGATCGAGGTTCAACTAGTCCTGGCCCATATGTCCGCAATCAAAAGATGAACAATTAAAATGAAATGGCATTGTATAAAAGCAAGAGGGTCCAATACATGATGATAGAGGAAGTACAAAAGGTCCTAGCTAGAAAAAAAAGAAAGACTCAAGCATCGGAAGGAGCATCATTATCGTCGGCCATCTCTGAGTCCTCCATCTTGGCCACAATCTCCTCAACAGACCGAACATTGGACATGTCCAAGTCCAGATGAGCTCGTAATACCTCAGTCATATGAGCTTGAAATCCCTTTGTCCAAGCATCCTGCAAGTTCTACTGGATGAACTCCTCCACCTCAAGAAGTTTGATGGGCTTGGCATACTTATCTCATACTGGCGAATGACTGAGTTCAGCCAGGATAGCTTTGAGCTCGTCTGAGATAGCTCTGCCTCAAGCTCCTGAATACGTAGGTCCGAAGCCTGCCGCTCGGAGGACAACTCATCCAAGTTCTTCCTATGGCTCTCCAGTAACTCGTCCCTCTCCGCAACTGTGTGTCTAGCTCCAACGTCTTCTTAGAAGCTTGAGCATTGACATGACCTAGTTCACCTAAGAGATGACTTGGGTACTTTAGGTGAGCATATACATTTAGAGCATGTTGCTTGTGTGAGTTCCTATATGGGCATAGCATAGCCTGATGCTTGGTTTATGGGGGCCTTGCCATCACGTTTATGTTGTAAATGTCATTGCATTTATTATGTGTTGCATTGCATAGTGAGGACGAGTGGTTATGAGAGGTGGGTTTGGCCTACAAGTAAGACAGTCGGGATGAGACCCACGACAACATGTTATGATATGGCGTAAGACCATAGAGCGGACCCACGATGGCAACATGTTATGATGAGGTTATGTTATAAATGGTAGGAAAAGGCATGTATGTTAGCAAAAGCAAAATGATGTGACGAAAGGCATGGCAATGGAAATGATATGGTAGCCTATGATAGGTTGCTCTCAGGTTTGTATGTGGGATTCGGGCGCCAATGTGTGTATGTTATATCGGCCCCAAGGACCGTCTATGTGCAATTTACATTATGTTATGCATTTAAGGCAAAGGTACGAATTATACATGACATGTTATGTAGTTGGATTGGCATGAAAGGCATTTGGTATGGGGAAAACTTTATGATTAATTTGTTACCTTTATTTCTTTATGCTTGCTGAGCCTTGTGGCTCACGTTTGCTTGCGTCATTCCAGGTAAGGGCAAGGATCGGGAGAAGGCGAGTTAAGTAGTGCTTGAGGCGGGGTTTAGACGTGTACAGAGTAATCCCGACCATAAGGTCTTGGTGTTGTCATCTCGCTGCGAATATTGTAATAGGGTATTATGAAATTATAGTGTTGTGAAATGTAATTAACCTTGATGTATGTTTAAGAATGTTTTAATTGAATTTGTGAGGCTATTGCCAAGTTATGTGTCGGAAATGAGTTTGCTAAGTATGGTAATATCATTAAGACTCCGGTAGGTGTTCAATATTCTGACGCTTCCCCTTGAATTCATTGGCCGGGGTTTCCAAGGAAGAAGTTGCCATGAGTTTTTGGGTTACCGTGCCAGCGTCAAGTCCTCGTGAAAATAAAATGGTAATTAAAGTAGGGACCTTACAGCTTGGTTGTTTGGCTTGGTTATGCCTTAGTGTGGCTTGTTGTGTCTCGCATGGTACCCCCTTGGTAATAACCAAGAGACTCAAGAGTCTCTTGGTTATTAGCTTTGGCATAGTTGGGATATTGGACCAACTCACTCAACTATGGTGTGTTTGTAGCCTTTATCATACATGTGCCTTTTAGTCCAAGTTGCTCCGTGTAACATCTTGCATCGAGTGATAGGAAGGACTGTAACAACTTACCCTGATGGGCCTACGCAAACTTCCCAGGGGGTCACCCATCCTTGAGCTTCCCAGCTCAAGCATGCTTAACCTGAGAGTTCTTTGCATACATTCAGGCTAAAAGGTATCCAACTGGTATTGTTTCTTTCCTTACTTATCCTCGATATATACTACCCTTCTCTAGGCTCTTGGGGTATTACATTCTCCCCCCCTCCTTGAGCACATGACGTCCTCGTCATGCGACCTTAGAATTGATCCCAGATCTTCTTCCATTTGGAGGCTGCCATCCTAGAAACCTGCCAGAAGCAGCTCTGTGTACAGGCCCTCGAGCCGCGGCGCCACTCCCAACCCTCATCGGACCGCTTTCTCTAAGGGTCGGCTCTGATACCACCTGTAATGTCCCTCATCTAGCGATAGGAAGGACCAGAACAAAAGGTATCCAGCTGTAATATCCTGCCCTCATCGGATCGCTTTCTCCAAGGGTCGGCTCTGATACCACCTGTAACATCCCGCATCGAGCGATAGGAAGGATCAGAACAATTTACCCTAATGAGCTTACGCGAACTTTCAGGGGGTCACCCATCCTCGAGCTTCCCTAGCTCAAGCATGTTTAACCTAGAAGTTCCTTGTCTACATTTAACCCAAAAGGTATCCAGCTAGTGTTGTTTCCTTCCTTACTTATTCTCGATATATATTACTCTTCGCTAGGCTCTTGGGGTATTACATTCTGCCCCCCTTGAGCACATGACGTCCTTGTCATGTGACCTTACAACTAGTCTTAGCTCTTCCCTTTGGAGGAAGCTTGCCAGGAGCCGCTCTTTGTTCAAGCCCTCAAGCCCACGAGACCCGGCGCCACTCCTCGCCCTTATCGAACCGCCTTCACCAAGCGTCAGCTCTGATACCACCTGTAACATACCACATCGAGCGATAGGAAGGACCAGAACAACTTACCCTAATGGGCCTACGCGAACTTCCTAGGGGTCACCCATCCTTAAGCTTTCCCAGCTCAAGCACGCTTAACACGGGAGTTCTTTGCCTATATTTAGCCCAAAAGGTATCCAACTGGTGTTGTTTTGTTCCTTACTTATCCTCGATATATACTACCCTTTTCTGGGTCAATTAGTTATAATCGAGTGACTAAGGGGATCGGTTGGGTGGTAATTCTTCCGATTCACTCCTCACACAATGTAACACCCCAGTTTTCTAGGGAATCAGATAACGTAAGATTTTGGGTATATATTTTTTTTTCCAACATAAACTCAACATAAATCAATCCCCGACAATCTCGTTACACCTTCTCAACATACCAAAATAAGAATCGACAGGCTAAGACAAGTAAGTCATCAAAATGCAGAAGCTAGATCGAAATCTCAAACGGTACATAACCGAACTCATTTTATTTATAACATAAAAAGTCATACTTCTCGTTAAACATGACATCATCAAAACACACATCATAATTGAAAGACATGCTACGAATTATCTACTAATTGCCGTTAATCCTCGGCAATTCCTTTCTCCTTAGCACCGCTACCTCCACTTGGAACGTTTGAATATTCTAGAGACAAAGTCCAAATAAGATGTTAAATCATCTAAGTGAGAGTTCAAAAACCTTTTCATGAATGTATGCAAGACATGAAACAAAACCTGTGATACCCGAGAAATTTGGGTTAATTGATAATAAGTATTTTATTAGATTTCGGGGAAGATTGGTATCTAAATAGCCCAAAAAATTGACCGAATCGACTGCAGGGAGTGCCCTAGAGCCAAGATTCTTAATGAAAATGATATGGCATTGTCGAGCATCCAGACATAGGATTTATGGTATCGAAAGAAATTGGATCGAGAACGATTTTTGATATAGCTAAAATGCAACTTTGATTTAGGCTGAAATATCGAATTATCGTAGGGGACTTCCGAGAAGTCAATGAAAGCTTGAGGGAGCTTCAATTTTCGTAAGGAACAACCCTTCAGTGGTTTTAGGAAGAAACAAAAGGGTTTGAGGTCAAAACGAAGATTCAGGCCTTAGTGTAATTTTTTGAAATTGCCTGAAGGAGGTCGAAATGTCGATTTTTTGGAATCTTTGGGGATGAAATAAAGATTTTAGGAGTTGAGGGTCCTATTGGAAATGATGGAAAGATCAGGGGCTTGATGAAAAGGGCCAAAGTGTAAGAAGTCAAAAAGAAGGAGCAAAAGTGTAATTTTTGGAAATTGCAAGCTGCCATGGCCGACCATTGTTGTCAGTCACCGACCAGGGGAATCTGACCATTGGGATCTCGAGTTTTGGGTCTGGGAAGCTCAAGGACCCAAGCCATGCCGACGACGAGCATCGAGGTGGCCGAAAAATCAAGAAAATCGACCATGTCTTGGTTGGTTGGTCGCGGCCTGTAATCGACCATTTGAGGCCAATTGTTGTCGTTTTTAGGTCACCCAAGAATAGTAGGAGGTGTTTGAGGCATTGGGTAAGGCGGCCATGGGCATTTCGAGGGCCAATTTTTGCTATAAATAGTCGAGTTTCATGAGAGGGTTTGGCCGAGGGTTTTAAAAAGTTCGAGCTTCAAATCAAAAGGGTTAGTGAATGAATTGTGCCACAAGATTAAGGGGCTTTTGTTGCCCATGAGTGGTAGATTCATTCTGGAGATTTTGAGGTATTTTCTTTAAGCTTTGAAGGGGTTTTGGGGCTGGTCGGAGTTGGGAGGCAGTAGCAATGGTCGAGGCTTTAAGCCTCCGGTTGAGGCACGTTCGGTGCTCCGTTCAAGGTACAAGTTGGCCCATGATGATTGACTGGTCGAGGCGAGCAAGGGGTGGAGTCAGTTAGCATCGTCGGAGAAGAGGACCAGTGAGTGGCCGGCACGTGTTTGGCTTCACGCGAGGCCACTCGCCCTAGCACATGGGGGCATGTGCAGGCGCATGGAGTTGCCTAAAAATACAGAAAAATCCCTGAAAAATGGAGAAAAATAATTTGAGGGTGTCTGTGCAAAAAGTTTTAAAGTTGGGCTTTTCGATGTCTCTTTTTCTACGATGATTAGTCTCATTTTTCATGCAAATGAGTCATTGAGGTAAGTTCTGGAATTTTCTTTTGAAGTTCTTAGACTTTTATGAATTGTTGTGGAATTAGATTTGAGAAATTAGTCCCAAGGGTATTTATTCGGATTTTTAGAAAGAAAAATGGAGGAAATGGATAAATTGTGAGAAAAATAGGTTTTTGATTATTATATATTGATTAGGGTGCCTTAATGATTAAAGTAATGTGATTTGTGCAACTTTTGAGGTTGGCACGAAAATCGAGGTTAGGCATGCATATTGAGGCGATGCACGCTTCTTGAGGTGTTATGGATTTTGGGCATCAAATGAATGGTTTTTCTCAAAAAACTCGCATGTGTTATATTATGCATGTTATTCATAAAAGTTATGATCATCTTGTCACATTTGTTCATATATTATTGCATGGAAATACGAGATTCTCATATGGCATGATATTATTGGCATATTGATATTTGTGCATGGGATTAGGATGTTACCCTGATAGTGTAGTCGTAATTCTCCAAAGGCAATTGAGGGAACAACGTTAGGATTATCTTGCCAAAGGTGTCAAGATTCTGCCTAGGGTTCTGTGTCAGGCTGGGCCTGGTAAGTTACACTAGGGCAAATGTTTGTTCATGTATTTTTATCATGCATTCATGTAACTGTTTTTAAAATGCTCACTAGAAGGTTCATCTTCTAATTGGGTTATGCCCCTGGAACATTCAAACGTTCCACTTAAGACCTGCAGATATGGCTAGGAGATGATTGAGGCGTAACAGCACATGATAACGTGGTCGATGGATTTGGCGAGTAGATCCGGTATTTGATTCTTCATGAGGATTCAGGACATGTTTTTAGTCATGTTTAGAAGTTTATATCATATTGATGATCATGTATAATTGAGATATTTAGTTACTATCTCTTGATGATGAGTCTCCATGTAATGTATGTATTTGAAGATGTAATGGTCTAGATTCTTATGATATATTTAAAGTGAATTTAGTTGTGTACCATATCAGGTTTCAATTATTGCTTCTGCATTGTGAATGATATGCTGGGGGTTGTGTATGGAAATTCAATACTTGAGGTTTAAGTTGTGTTCCAAAAAAAAAAAAAAAAAAGAATTTATGTATATTTTGGGCACGCTCGGTAAAAAAAAGCGGGGTGTTACAAAACCAACATAACCCGACAAGACCTAACCCAAGAGAATCCCACATAGTGCTTAACCCAACCTTGGGGAAAGAGCAATCTCTCTAAAGGCAATATCACCGCATCGACACATTGGCACAACATATCCTAGCTTAAGAGGGGCAAAGTCAATGCATCTCCCCGATACCTAGGAAACAATCGTTACCACTCTCGAATCAGGAGGGTCAAATCAACGCAAGAACCCGGCTCACTGCAATCACATCAAGGATTACGTTCCCACTCAAAAAGCATTCCGAAAATATTACCCATTCCCAACCCATATCCCACATGGACAACCAATGGCCCTAGTGTAACTTCCCTGGCCACACGGATCGGCACGGAACCTTAGGCAGCTATCCCGGCATGCACACTAGCATGAGATACCCTTTTACATTATTCTGGTAACACCCTTGGGGAATTACGTCTACACTATCCAGACAACATCCCAGGCTAACATCCCATACGACAAACACAAACACATGACAATGCAACATATCACAACTCGATGCATCATTTAAAATAACATTTCATGTACATAATTTATCGCACAAAATTCAATACACATGCATAAAATACTTTGGGACGAACCTCCCACATGAACACAACCATAACAGGTTTAACCATTCATATGCAAGAAAACACTTTTGCATGAAATCAAATCAAGTTTAGGTAGAATCAGAATAAGTATTTAGGATAGAACTATTCACAATAGATCAAGTTTGGGGTAAGACCTCTCACATTGAAAGAAACTCAGAACACCTCAAATCTTGTGCCCAACCTCGATTTTCATGCAACTCATTAAGTCTTTTGACCAAACCACCTCCTTATACGCCCTCATGCGCTGCCCAAATGCTCTGGGCATGTGATGCCTCGTGTATGCTTTAAAAGCCCTCTATCCACTAAACTCGAAGCACTCTCGTCTAGCACGAATTTATCATAATTTTAAATGAGAAAACCCTTGGCCATGAACACCATATTTATGGGCTTTGAAACTTGGCCACAAAGTAACCCACATTAAATTACAATATTTCTTAATCATTTCAAATTTTTTCCAAATCTTTCAAGATATTTCAATCATTTCAAATCTTCTAAAATCTTTTACAATCATTCCAAATCTTCTAAGATTTTCTACAATCATTCTTATCTAAATCAAAGCTTATTCAAATCAAATCAAATCTTTATCCAAATCAAATCTTATCCAAATCTTATCTTTAAAGTCATCATGAGGCTTCATTTTTATCTTTAAAGTCATCATGAGTTTTCATCCTTATCTCTAAAGTCATCATGAGCCTTCATCTTATCTTTAAAGTCATCATGAGGCTTTATCATTATCTCTAAAGTCATCATGAATCTTCATCTTATCTCTAAAGTCATCATGAGACTATATCTTTATCTCTAAAGTCATCATGAGGCTTTTCCTGAATCTCCCAAATGCTCATAGGAAAAGGTTCAAGAATTACACATTAGCCTGAACTTTTCAAGTAATTGCACTTAGACCCCTTTCAACTTGGTTCCCGAGCCATTTTTTAATTGCACTTGTACCCCTGGAGAAAGGATTAATTACACTAATACCCCAAGATTTTAGATAAATTACACTTTTACCCGAACCTTAAAAATTACAATTTTGCCCCTAGCTCAGAAACTGAACTTTTATCTCTAGACTTTCATAATCCTTTGAAATGTCCTATTTTCTCAAATAATTGAATCTAAAAATCTCGATATTACATCCTTTATGATCATTCAATTTTTCAGTCTAAAATTAGCTATACCAAAAACTATCTCTGTTCCAATTGCTTTCAGTGTCATAAATCCTGTCTCAAGACACTTGTCAATGACGTACCTTTTCCCTTTGATATTTACATTTTGGGGTACTCCCTTCCATCGATTCGACAATTACTTAACTAAATTCTGAAACTGATTTCTAGTTCCTTACACTACGCAATACAGGGTATTACACACAACCTATTTGATTCATTCGATCTCAGTCCTCTTGGCTTGTACTTGGCTAGCCCCTTTAGCCCATTTCCAATTTACCCTCAAGTAGGCTAACCCAATGCTTTGTGAGCCCACTTAGGCTCATGGTGTTTGGGCACAACATTTAGATAACAAGTTTATTATTGAAAGTGACACAAATTATGAACACTTACATGGATGCATGTTTGTATGTTAATAGATTATTCTTAATGATTGTTATACATGTGATCCTTAGATTTGAGAGTATCATGGTTATCTTGTGTATAAATTGTCATACTTTAACAATGCATATACAATTATTATTGTAACTTACCCTTCGGAACAGTTCCCTCGGAGAAGTCATTAGGAAGATTCTCGAGAGACGTGCTCGCTTTCGTATAGGTATCTGTGCTCAGAGTGCATCCTCGAAAAGGTTAAACCAAAAGACAAGGCTTAAAATTGAGAATAAAGAAAATTAATAAAAAATAAAGGGAGAAAGGCATAACCAGCAGGGCCCCTCTATACATAGGCGGGAGGGGGCGCCCCTTGTGTAATAGCTTTTAGGCTAGGTAGGGGTGGGGCAGCCCCTTGCATGATGCCCTCCTATCGCGTGTGGGTGGTGCGCATGCTCACGTACGACTATTCTGTTGCATTTGTCGCATGTCTGTGCACCCTCGGAAGCCCATATATGTGCTAGTCATCAGCATACCCTGCCCACGTGCCTGCACGCTGCACCAACCTTCTCACATCCAGTTACCTCTAAAAGCCAGTCTTCCATACACTCGCGTGCGAATGTCCCTTCCTCTGGTGGAAGCCACCCTACTGTGTACCCAACCATGCCCATGCCTACCTCTTGTGTGCCCAAGCCTGGTGTACCACCTTTTACACACTGTCATATGCTGTCACACACCCGTGGCCATGCATGCCTACTTGTCGCATGTTTCCACACGTCTGTCACATGTCCTTCGATTGACACACCTGCGTCCCTCACCATGCCACACATCGTGCCATGTGTTCCTTCTTCATGAGCACATGTTGATAACCCTCTCGGGCATCCCCATAACACCTTGTCAAGTCTTTGATGACCTCTTGGGTCACTTGAAGACCCCCAAGATCTCATCCCTCATTGTCTCATGGTGATAAGGCCAGACTGCTAAGGCTCCATTTCCTTCCAAGACCATTTCCATTTGGGGGGGGGGGGAGGGGAGGGTTTCTCACTTATGTCTCTCCATGCATGCCTAACCCCAGACCACCGGATGTAACGAGAGAGTCATGTGCTTGCTGGATTTGTGTGTGACATGTCCGTCACGTGTTCCTATCATGATCGACCTTTATAAATATCCATTGACCTCTTAACTCTCAGAAAGCCATTCCAACCATAGAGCTCCGCCTTTACATGTCACTTACCTGTAGTGTCCATCTACATAGTCCACTCATATTGCTCACTCGTGCTCCTCCTCATAGTACACTCGTAGACCTCATCCATGCGATACACCCTAGCATACTACATCTCACTACATCTTTACTTCTTCATGACCTATACTGACTTAGGCATGAAAGGGCCCACACGAGAGAAATCCCCACGTGCCTTCTGACTGTCTTATGTCTTGCAAACCCTCCTGAAGGCTCATTTGTAGACTTTATAGGCACCATCTGAAAACTTATCCGAGGCACTCCTGCCTCTCCGGTGCTGCATCATTTTGCTTTCCCAGACAGGGGGTCAACACCTCTGTGTTGATCTCCTCTAATGACCCCTCGTTATTCCATCTTGCCTAGCCCTACCAACTGTTTATTGAGGTTCTACTGCATACAAATTCAATTGTTCTAGTTTGGAAACAACAACTTGGTGTTGTCTATGGGAAACGAGCAAGTCAAATCCCGTGGCAACAAAGATAAGGTCTATCCACACCAGAGAATCACCACTGCCCAGAGAGATACTTGGGAAGCTATTGTGGCCGGGGAAACCTTTAGAACACTCCTACATTGCTCTCTAGCATCTTTCAATGAGTCACATGGTGAATCATCCTGGAGAAACACCCGAAAACCTTTATGAGGCTATTCTCCTACAATTAATAGAATACAATGTTTTTCTTCTCTAGATTTTTTCCTTAAATCAAGAGGTAATCTACTACACACCTTCAAGATAAATTCTTGGCAACCACAGATTTCATTGTCTATGTAATAATAGAAGGAACCCAAAATAACAATAAAAGGAGAGAAATACTTCACCAAACAATTAATGATAGAAAGCAAACATTGAAGTAGAAAGGCATAACCTTCCTCCTCAAATAATCAAGCAGCAACAACTTCTCACTCAGAACTCTCAGTTTCAGGCATGAGTATATATATACATATACAATTCGGATGTTGTTGCTATTTAATTATAATCCCAAGATCAACCAAATTCTTGAGCCCAAAGTCAAATGACAAAAGACAAAACCCTTTTTCTTGTTATTTATATTAGAGGCCCAATGAAAAGCCATCCAACTATTATAAGCATGGGCTAGACCCATATTAATTTTAAAATTGGGCAATGTCTTATAAGCCCAACTGAAGCACCTCAAAATTTTCTTGTATTTTTATTTACAATAGTAGAAGCAAATTAATTATAAATACACACCTCAGGGGCTATCTCATACACAATAGAGCATCAACCAGTCAAATCTAACAAATTACAATATCTGAGCCCTTGCCTAGAACTCACTCCTAGGGATCTTTTCGGTTGGGATTGCCCTATACACATAGCCACCTAAGACTAACATGCCATAAGCCCATCCTCGTCATCAGCTCCCACACCTGGAATGATGTTAAAACAAGGTGAGCTACAAGGCTTAGCAAGCATATAATATGGAAGAAATTAAGCATTGGGGACTTTGGTAAAGCTGGATTAATAGTACACGAATGAAATTAAAATTAACTTGACAATTACACCATTATATCCATACCTGATTAAGTTATAGTATGGTTATTCTCTTTCTACCTTAATCATTTTCTCACACTACATGCATTAATGTGAACTCCACATGCCAAACACATATATACATATAAAAATGCCATGATAGTATTGTGGACCATCATCCACCCTCACCCTAGCTTTAACCCAAGCGAGTCTGCTGAGTCGTAGCTCCCTTGGTTATCCACCGAGTATACAAAAAGTTGGATATCCCCGTCTTGTGGTCACACCACCGCGCAAAATAATAGGTGCATTAATGTAAGTATCAATATATCGTACCCATGCAACAAATATGTAACTACATCATGTTGTTTTGATTACACACATTTCTCGTTTACATTACTTTTCATGTTGTATACCCCATGTTATGGTTTACTTCATTTTTGACACATGCTTATTGTTGGGCATCCCTAAAATCGGAGAGGATTTCTTGAAGGAAATGGAGTCAAAAATGGGAGGGCTCGGAAGAGTCTTTCAGGGAGCTCATCCCCGAAAGAGTTTTTTTGGGGAGAGTTGTTTCGGGCATGATCTTTTCACAGCACAAGCAAAGGCGAGTAGACACATGGCAGCCTCGAGATTCGAGTCTATATAAACCAAGCTACAGTACATGGAAAAGGACCTCAACCTGATCGATACACCTAACCTTCTCTTTTCTTTCGGTAATTTCTTTCAAATTTCTTTTTCGTAACACATTTCCTTTTGGGATTCTAACTTGAGAGTTAGAGGGTCTTCGTAGGTGGCTATCTCTCATGAGCCTCTAACCCCTTGTCATTTTTGCAGCCTAGCCAGAAGGATTGTTTCATGTCTGAGAGACCCAAAACCCTTGCAGACGTGATTTTCTCCTTCCTGACAAAACCCAGACATTTGTCCCGAAAGCCTCATTTCTGCCTCCTTCCCAAAAGACTTTAACAAATCTTTCAGGAATCTTTCATAAACACCCTAACCCTCTCATAAACATCCATTTAGGAAGACCATTCCTTTTTTCCCAGAAGACCATCTCTCGGGAAACCAAAGTTCTTCATGGAATACTTAACTGTTTCGGGAACAATGTTTCTCCTTCAAAAACCTCTTGAAAAGCCTGCTCATCTCAGGGACACCTCTCTCGGTGAAGCCTTATTCTCTCAAGGAAGCATAATTCTTTTGGGGAAGCCATTCTTTTCGGTAAGCTTTCTTCCTCTTCGAAAGGATCCTTTAGGGAAAATCCTTTCTGGAAAGACCCTTTCAGATCTAGCCAATTTCACTACTATTTGCCAACCCTTTAGAGACCCAGATTTCAGAGACACAAACCTACCTTCGGATCCTAGTCTATTGATTTCCAAACCTCACCAAGAAATTCTAATTGTTGTATTTTTTGTAACAACAATTTGGCACCGTTTGTGGAAAACCAACTAAAAGTTGATCTTAACACAAGATGCCAAGAAGGATACGATCAGTTGGTTTGGCGAACCTGCCTAACCCCACCCAAAGAAGCACTCGCAGTAGGACATATGCCACAAGAGACCTCAACCAGGTGCAACAATCAAGACCACCACTAATCGCATAGGATATTCACTTCATGCTGAAGGTTGATGGATCCCACTAGCAATCACCTGTCTCCATATGCCACTACACAGGACCACACAGTGCATCTTCGACTCGATAACTGGATGGTTCTTAGCTACGATAAATCCCTGGCACCAACATACAATACAACTGTGTTGCCTTTGATCTAAGGATCAGTAATACAATCGAAACCTATTATAAACCATAGATCCTCTCAGCCATGTGATCTATCACGTGCATCACATTCAATAAGTGTTTCACTAACACCTACCCACATGTATACTATATCCATCTCATGGATTATGGAATGTGACTCATCATCCTTTATTATTAGAATCTCATACTAATTAAAGATAGTATCTCATGTGCCAGTCCGTAATCAACTAATCATAGTCCCCTTTTGAGAAGTCTAAGAGCTGGGAATTACCATTAAGATATCCTTATTACAAAGGTCAATTGTCACATATTCTTAACAGTTAAGAATATGACCTTCAATAGGAAATCTAATGACTCATTCATATATAATGATTGGAGAGCTATGAATGAAGATATGATCTTAAAATATAAAAACATATTTTAGTACATATTGCAAGAATTACATCATTAGTCCCATAAAATCGTGGCCATGTGTGATTGGCAAGGGAAACGTTATTGTGGGTGAGCGGGGTAAAATCATTGTAAACTAATCAGTGATGCAATGTTAGCGTGTGTTGGTTTCAGTTGATGTGGAAAATGAGAAGTGGACTGCAAAGTGATACTTTGAGGCAATTGAAATCCATCAAGAGATGGACATCGTTGCAATAAATATGACCAGTAGTATGATTTGGCAAGAGGCCAAGGTGGTATTGAAGGATGAATGTCCTTGAGAGTCAGAGGACCAAAAGCCTAAGTGAAACCTCGAGACGGGAATAGCCCGAGGGGGAAAAGGTGAGCAATGGCTAAGATTGGAGATTCTCGAGTATGGAATTTAAGAAATAGCTCGAGAATATATTTATCTTAAGCAGAGGAGTAAGGTAAAGTGAATTTCGATGACAAAATTCTTTTAAGGCGGTGGAATGTAATACCCTATGTTATTGGTGTTAGAAAATATGGAAGATTAATAGAAACTTTCGAAAAGTGCCCTTGAGATTAATGGAGCTATGGGAATATAGGTGCCCTTAAGAGGGGCATTTTGGTAAATTGGGTAGCAAGACCCAATGAAGGCTAATTGAGAAATTTTGAAATTATTCCTTTGTTGGAATGAGAATGGGTTGGGAATTATTCTCATTTGTGCAATTGTATGGAGATTGATGGAATTGTTAATTCCTAACGGCATTTTGGTAATTTAGAATATAATTCCATGATGGAATTAAAATTATTAAAGAGGGAAATTACTTATAATTTATTTATATGTGAGAAGTAATCTATTTTTCCTAAAATGGAGAATAAATGTGGTGGAGCCACATGGATGGCTTGGATTAAAGCTTGAAAGCCAAGGGTGGTGTCTAAGAGTGACACTTGGCAAGCTCTTAGAAAATTTTGGTAAATATGTTTTATAAAATTTTTATGTAGCACTTGCATGTAATTGTTAACATTTGCATAATATGAGTTCTAGTATACCTATGGCCATGTGAAGGACTAGTGTTATGGGAAGGGGTAGGTTGATGCCTCAAACCTTAGTGGGTTGTGAGGATGGAAGGACCTAACCTCATTTGTATGCACTTGACATACATAATCATGTTTATATTCATATTTATATGCATTGCACCCTTACTGAGTTTTATGGCTCATGAGGTTTCACCCTCACCTTTTAGGTTTTTTATTTGTCAAGAGGTTGGGAATGTTGCAAGCTTGAAGCCTTGAAGGATTTAAGATGCTTGATGTAATTTGTGTTGTTGGTTATTGTTTGTAATGTATATATGGTGTTTAATCTCAATGTTAGGATGTATGATTTTATTTTGAAAGTGAGACAATGGCTTATGGCATGTTGAAGCCTAAGTATTGGTATAAATCTCATATTTGGTATGTGTTGTTAGAAGCACCAAAGGGGTTAAATAATATGATTTTTTTTTTGTAATGTTAGTGATTTTTTATGATTATTTATTAAAGTTGAATTCTGAAAAATTTGGGCTAAGAAGCTCAAGGAAAAAAAAAAAGGTGGGTGAAGGCTGGTGGCAACAACTGGGGCCACCAGAGGGCCACAGTGAGCAGCAGGCGCGCGAGCGCGGCCAGGGGTGGCATCCGGGCCAGCGCATGCTGCCAGCATATCGTGGGGCCCCGAGCGAGCTAGCAAGCCCCGTCGGCCAATTTTTGGGGCATTTCTGGATTAATTTTGGGTCCTAAAGGAATTTTTAAAATAAAGGAATTTTTCTGGCATTTTTGGATATAAATGCCAAATTTTTTAAAAATTAAAATTTATGAGTTTTTTCTTGAAATTGAAAAAATTAATGGGTTGTTTGGAATTTTGAATTAATAGAGCCCGGTGGAATATTCAAAAGAAGAAGAAATAAATTATTTAAAAAGGAATTTTGGGCAAATTAAATGAAAATTAATTAGCTGAGTGTGGAATTGTTAAAACCCAAATCTACTAGTCGATTCCGGGATTGAGGGAAAGTAAGGACGGTTCCCATCTAGGGTGTTTCATGTTGAAACATAGTCCTCCCTTCACATATGACCAGATATGTGAGTAGTTTGGATGATTGTTCACGAGTGGCACCCGTAAGTGGGAGCGGGGTGTCACACTATATAACGCCCCGCTTTTCAAATATATAATAAGGTTATATGATATTCATTATATGCTAATAACAACCTCGAGCATTATTGGAAATCCTTTATCAATGGAAGCAAGGATCAAACCTAAGTATGCCAAATAGCTAAGATTTCCACAAGTTTAATAAAAATCTGTCATGCACCAACATATCAGAAACTATAGCAACCTCACGAGTACATGAATTTAGGGTACAACCAATCTCCCACATACACCATACATCCTTAAGTATTTAGTTTCTATTTACAATACAATATTGGGAATACAAGTACTACACTTGGGTTACAAGTATAAACAAAAATTTCATAAACTAAAGATCCAAAACTCTAAAACTAGACAAGCACCACCCCCTTGCCTTTACTCGAATTGGAACCTGAGATACCTATCGCATCTGGCATACCTAGAACGTTGAATGTTCCAGGGGTATGAAACACCCAAATTAGATAGTTATATCTAAGTGAGTGGTAAAAGAAAAGAAACAATGCATGCAAGAGCAATATGCAAAAATAAGTACGAAATCTCCCAAGATCATGTCAATATAAAACCTCCCATGTGGTATAGCCATGCTAGGATGTTGCCATGTCTGAACCTCTTGGCCCCCTTACATAGGCACCAGATAGCCTCCTTACTTGCCATGTTTGAACCCCGCGACCCCCTTACACAAGCTCGAGATAGCCCCCTTACACAGGCTCCCGTGGTAGTTTGCACATGACAAGCCACCAACTAGCCACAGTCACCAAAACGACATGATGTATGACAAAGAAGAAGAAATATGATATGCAAGCCACAAACCATGTACGAGAGTCATCATGTTCAAACTGGATGCAACAAAGTAAAAATGATATGCTCGAAATAAAGGAAACATGAGACGTAAGCAACAAACCACCCACAAACGAAACCAAGAGTGATCAAGAGAAAGCACGAAGCATGTATAAACCACTCACCTTGACAATTTACCTTTCGAGTGTACTATTTACCCTCGTCAGGTTAGGTTTTCTATAGAAAACACATATTTTCGTAAACCAAGACCCAAATATTTTTACAAATGGTTGTGGAGCATTAAAATAGGGTCAAAACTGTAAAATTTCAACCCAAAAGAAGCTATCACGCGCCCTCACACGCTGGGAGAAGGAGCCCCACGTGCTACCATGCCCAACCTTTGCCGGCGCGTGAACTGCACGCGCCACTGTCTTCTCTAATGACGATGCGATAGGTTTTTGATTTTTGGCCATATCTCTCTCGTTTTAGTTTTGATTCGACTCCCGTTTCAACCTACGGGTCCCTCTCTTCCCCCTCTACGAGAATATAACAAGAAATCGAACTTACCTCATCGTTTTTTTAACCGTTTGGCACGAACTTTGATAAAGACCAAAAAAGTTTGATGAAGCCCATTCTCCCTCGTTTCTCCACCGATTTCTCTCCTTCTTTTCGTAGAATCTTCCCCTCATTCTCAAGATCTTATTCCTTACCTCACATCCTCTCAATTTCGCATGGTTTTAGCTCAAATCCTAATGGCATGCTTTGTGAACACCCAAGGTCCCTATTTATAAAAATCCCAGGCCAATCTCTTGTCGCCATGTACCCCACCACTTGTCCCTCCATGTGTGGCCTTGATTGTCGTGCCCAATCCTATCCCACCACTTATCCAAATCCAATTTGAATAATATTTGGAATCCAAAGTCATATTTAATAAGTTTTAAAATCCAAAGTCATATTGGAATGAAGTTTGAAATCCATTTCATTTAAGTCCTCGAGCTTTCCTTAAATTCCATCAATTCCCAAGTCTTTTAGTAAATTACACTTGTTCTTAGATTTCATTTTCAAAAATTATACTTTTACCAAAGCTTCAAAATTATGATTTTGCCCCTAGTTCAAAAGCTACGCTTTTGTCCCAAGGTTTTCATAATCCTTTGAAACGTCCTATTTCCTTAAGTATTTGAGTTTAAAAATCTCGGGTATTACACTCTCATCCCCTTAATAATAAATTTCATCCTTGAAATTTTACCTTATTCCTCAAAATCATGGTGTCTCCAGAATACCTTTTCTAGGAGATATTATTTCATTCCTCAAGACTAGCATCAGGAAGGATACCGTACTTGGCTTGGTGTGTCTTGTTGAGTACGATTTACCTCAATTTTTGGCTTCAGTCACATAATTTCGTCTCAGAAATCAAAATATTTCATCCTAAAACTGATATTAGGGTTTTTAACCTATTCCCAATTGTCAACACTTTACCACACCTTCGACTCTTCTAAAATAACTTATAAGATCTGTTCATCAGACGAGAATGAATTGCCAAGCTAGCGACGTAAATAGACGTTTTCTCAGGAATCACATCCACTAATAATGAGCTAAAAGCCTCTACCAGTCCCCACTCTTTGGTCATCAAAATAGGTTATCAGAGTAAACTCATTCCCACATTAGCCACCATGTTCACCCAGAATAAGCTATTAGAACAGGCTTGTTAGCCACCATGTTCACCCTCTTGAGGTGGTACTGGATCACACAACCACAACCCTTCAAAAACTCTATCCACTATCGCTACCTACATTCAAATTCCTCTGAAAGAACATACACCTCAAGCAATCATGACTTATGAAGACCACGATTTTTTTTTTTTTTTATCACAAATTCAATTCCTTAATGAAAGGGAAGATTGGATAATTTTCTCTCATTATGTACAACAATGTTATGAACCCAAAGGTGGGTAATCTCGTAGTACCAACTTCCCTGGCCCGTTTAGGCTAGTCACAGCAGTCGATAACTAGAGCCCATTCATCCAATGATCGACCGTCAAGACTTAACGTTTGACAGCTAGTAGCTGATGGGTGATTAGCAGTACCAACTCTCTTGGCTAATCATAACGGCAAATAGTTGGCGCCTATACATCCATCCATTGATTGCCATGACTCAATGATCGATAATCATAACTATCGATAGTTAGCGCCCATACATCCAACCATTAACTGTCACGACTCAACGATTGACAGCTAGTAGTTTTTACCTCACACCCTTGGTCCCACATAGGTAATGCGACCCATGGTTACACCCATATTTGTATGGATTTAATATTTATGACATTAGGCTTGACATATTGGCATCTCATATGATTCCAGAATAAGGGTATGAACTCCCACATAGCGTTAACTAATTTACCCAAACACTTGATTCACATGACAACCACAACTTATAACATTTTTATCCTCATGTTGGCTTATTCCCACTTCCAAGGCCAACTCTTCTCCTAGGTGCGCCGAAGCATACCCACTACTGCATCCACACCTATGTTAATAAAGGCAAGATTCGGGATAATCAAACCAGAGCCAATTGCTCATAATTGTTGGGTGTATAACAATCTGCATTCTAAACTGAAGGTTAAGTCAATAACCAGAATAAAATTTCCCTTCCCTAAAGGCCAAGTATGGGAACCACAATCTCATTGCTTGCTATTATGGGAAAACACATTTTCTAAATAAGCTCACAACACATCACATGCTTACATCGAGGAAAAAATACCACTCATAGTTACGACCTACCCCGACCCCTATATGCAATCGCAATTCCAGCACCTCTTTTTCCAAACCTTTGAATTCCCAAGCCCATTTAACCCACTATGCAGTAGTCATAATTTTTTGGCACCTAAGTATTTTTCTCATATTAATGACTTAGCCCCATGATCCCTGGCTTTCCTCCATTTTCTTACACAAAGGAAAATACTTAGCAGATAAATCCTGAAAATCAAATCGGTATCTAGTGTAGAGTGGGCCCCAGCATGGGAACATAATGAAAGTAAACAAGATCGCTAGGGGAGCAAGCAGCGTAGTTCAAAATTTTTGAACCTTACCCCGATCCCAGCGATTGGATCAACGTCAAAATCAAATCATTCACATACAAAATAAAATAAATCTAACCTTTAGATTTTTGAGTTGTTTGCGAATCCGAGCAGTCCAAGTGTTTGACCTCTAACTCATGATACGAGGCACACGTCCGTTGGTGAGGAGAGCGGAATAGAAGTGCTAGTTCCTTCTCATTTTTACGGCTTGTGTATGGACAAAAAGAACCTCCTGTTTCAAATCGATGCGGAACAGAAACGGGAGAGAATGTATGGCAATTTTTCAACTCTTGAAAAACCATCAAAAATTAAATCATCATTTGGGCAACCCTTAAAAGGGTATTTATAGAGAAGGCTCCTAGGACTTTTTAAACCCTAATGGATTGGGCCGGCCCATTTATCCTAGTCCAACTAGGAACTTAATTAAATGGGTTTATTCTAGTTCAACTAGAAGTTTAATTAAGTAGTCCAAATCCAATTATAAGTTTAAATAAAATATTTGGCACAAATCTAATTCAAGCCCAAATATAATATTTAATTTAATATTTGGCCCAAATCTAATTTAGGACAAATATTAATTTAATTTAATATTTATCCCAAATACTTTATTTAGACCAAATATTAATTTCAGCCCAAATATATTTTATTTCCTATTTGCCACTCCAACAAATAGAAAATTATTAAATTAGAAACTCCTTCCTAATTTAATCAATTGTCATTTTAGGAAACTTTTCCTTTATGACAACCTCTCGTCATATCAACGACATTACGTCTATTTGTTTTTTTTTCGTGAGAACCTACGACGGCACAACTTCTTGCCAAAGTGTCCCACTTAACCATACGTCCGCTCTCCTAATTTAAGCAAGGAACCGTGCCTATTGCGTATAACTTATTAGGCTTCCAAATATGTTGACAATGTGTCGATACGAACACATAAGACAAGATTGGCCTCTAGCAAGGCATCATGCCTACCCGATTATTCATAAGGATTCATAATCCGCAAATAACTTTTCACGAGCATGGTTACCATGTAATTCAATCATCTCGTTAATGTATCTTATATGATCTCAAGTCTGGTGATGTGTTGCTTGATTACGATCACATGAGTTTTTCTTCGGTCTTTCGGATATCCTCACTTAATAGAAAGTGAATCAATAACTCCTTATTGATCTCTTTCACCATGGTCATGGATTTAAAGTGAATATCCACCAAAAGCGCCTTAGATACATCATCCTCTATCAAGGGATAGACGAGTCCCATCTTGGTTATGCACCCATCTCCATAAGTCTCACAATATACCCAATGATCTCCCACGTGCAACCTTTATCTAGGCCCATCGAAACGATGTCAAAGCATTCCGATCTTCTTATGAGATGATCATGACAACCTCAGGTCCAAGGATTTGTTACACCCATCTCGTATGAGAATTCCATCAACATATAACCAAAACAAATTCTCATGGCGAGTCATGTCCAGTGACACGTTCTCTAACATTGGTCACCTATGTACTTGTCTAGGTATCCCCATGTCTATGGGTGTGAGACCCCCATTGCTATCACATAGCAAAAACATAGCACATACAAGTCTTACCACAATTGTCAATGTCCATTCTTGACATTGCTAAGACTTGGGATGTTTAATGATGTCTAGAAACTGTGATGCATCATGTCACATCTTTATAGATTAATCACAATATACATCATATGGACTTCTATCTAGTTTCATCTGGTCATTACAATAATAACAAGAAACTAATAGAACGACTTCTTGTGAGATTGAATAGCTCCTCATTCAATAATAAATATGATTGCAATTGTCACTGTACAACATGCCCAATTTGATTGGGTCTAGATCACCTACACTAACAATCTTCCACTTGCACTATAGCTAATCACTCGTGTATCTTATATTTGATGATCGAACGTGACTTTCATGTTTCTCCTGGGACAGAGCTTTAGTCAAAGGATCTTTGATATTATCATCCATCGACATTTTCTCTATATATGTCACCTCGGCTGATAATCTCCATTATCATATGGTGATGTCGCAATACAAGTTTAATCCGTTGAGGAGACCATGGTTCCTTCGCTTATGTGATAGCTCCATTGTTATCACAATAACTGTTATTGGATCAACAATGTTGGACACCACTCTAAGTTCATCAATGAGCTTACAGATCCATACAACCTCCTAAGTTGCTTTGGAGGTTGCTATCTATTCAGCTTTAGTTTTTGAATCTGCTACTATCTCTTGTTGGAACGCTTCCAACTCATGGCCCCGCCATTTAGGCAGAGTAAGAATCCTGACTATACGTGATTTAAAATCATCATGATAGGATTGGAAACTAGCATCCGTGAACCCCTTCACGATAAGCTCTCATTCTCTATAAGCTAAGAACATCTCTTTAGTCCTTCACAAGTATTTAAGGATGTTTTTCTCAAAAATCCAGTGTTTCTCACCTTGATCAGCCATATATCAACTACATATGCTCAAAGTATATGCGACATCAGGCCTCATACATCTCATGGCATACATGATCGAGCCAATAGTCGAGGTTTATGGTGCTCGACCATCTTATTTCTCTCATCTTGTGTCTTTGGATACATAGCCTTGAACACATAGCCAATAACTGAGGACTTCTATCTAGTTTCATCTGGTCATTACAATAATAACAAGAAACTAATAGAATAACTTCTTGTGAGATTGAATATGTCAGTGTATAACATGCCCAATCTGATTGAGTCTATAGCACCTAGACTAACATAGAAATAAAGTCAAACCAAGAGAAAACGCAAAAGAAAGCATCGAAGCCAAAGAAAGAAGGCCCACTTTGTAACATCCCGCATCGAGTGATAGGAAGGACCGGAACAACTTGCCCTAATGGGCTTACACGAACTTTCCCGGGGGTCACCCATCCTTGAGCTTCCTTATCTGAAGCATGCTTAACCCGATAGTTCTTTACCTACATTCTGCTCAAAAGGTATCCAACTGGTGTTGTTTCATTCCTTACTTATCCTTGATATATACTACCCTTCTCTGGGCTCTTAGGGTATTACACAATCGGTCATAATCAAGTGGCACCCCACTCAATCATGACCAAGTAGGCTGGGGCAGGCCTCTCCTTTTTCATGACCAAGTAGGTCCCCTCTCGTCGTCTTGCGAGATAGTCAAAGCATGAAACACCAGTGTGCACCTAGGCAGATAGGCTTCGAGACTCTTGGATGGGCAGCGGAATCTCCAGAATAGGCCGCGAAACTCTCATCATAGTTTCCATGCATCCCCTCTCACTCTCCATTCAAAATAAGAAGCCACACCCCCAACACAAGGTACGCACTCTAGAGCGTTCTTAGTACGATTTCACACTTTTGCTCTTGGAAACAAACTTAGGCATCCGAGGATTTGCACGGGGACCCCTACTCGCGCCTTTAACAGTGTTCTCGTCTTACAGGCCATTTGGTGATCAAGGCCACATCAAGGGCCACCAGATCACCAAAGGCTACCAAATCATTAAGACCCACCAGATCACCAAGGGCTACCAAATCATCAAGACCCACATGATCATCTGACCCAACCATTCATCAGACACTCTCAGTCACCAAGACTCAACACATCCATGACAAGGCTTGAACGAGACTCCTGTGATCAACCACCCACCTAGTATTCTCCCACGATTATAAATAAATTGTTTTATTTTGGCAACAACAATTAGCGTCGTCTGTCGGAAGAAGAACAAGAAGTCAACTTGAGAATGGCCAACACTCGTGACATCGACGAACTCTCTCTCAAGGCGTAGGAACATGCCCACCTTCGTGGAACCCTCAACAGCAGGGAGTGCCTCCCTTTATTCCAGACTCTCACCCGCAAGGAGCAGCTCCGCCCCCTTCCAACTCTCAGCCACAGGGAGGTGACTGCTCTGTTTTCTCGAATTGACAAGTGGGGTACCCGCCAACCCCACCTCCACTTAACACCGGCTCACGGGAACCCTCTACTGATCAAGTTGGGACTTCGCGACAGCCACCGCACATGGTCTTGTGGGAAGAGTATGAAGTGTTAAGATAACAACACGTTGAGGGCATGCAAGCACTTCGAGATATGGCTGGTGTAATACCTCAAGAGCCCAGAGAAGTTAGTATATATTGAGGATAGTGTAAGAAAGGAAACAACACCATCTGGATACCTTTTTGGCTTAATGTAGGCAAAGAACTCCCGGCTTAAGCGTATCTGGGGAAGCTCAAGGATGGGTGACCCCTGGGAAGTTCACATAAGCCCATCAAGGTAAGTTATTCCGATTCTTCCTATCACTTGATGCGAGATGTTACAGCTAGTATACACCAAGGCATGATGCCTGGAGGGACACTGCCTGACACCTTGAAAAAGTTTATGCCAAAATCTATCTACCTGAACCTTAGCCCGATGAAGGAGTTGATTCCTACCAAGAGGCCACTCCCGATTCTCATTCCCAGTCCACTCCTCGTCGGGAGGATAGGTCGAGATCACCACCACCCAGAACGAATCCTCACGCCATGCCCAGAAGAAATGAAAACCCACAAATGGAGAATAGGGCTAGATGCCCACAAAGGCGAAGGTATCATGAAACTGTGGCTAGTACGCCAAAAAGACATGAAAACCAAATAGCAGCAAGCATATGGGATGACATAAAAAAGGTAGTTCAAGAAGTGCTTGAGTGGAAAAAATTAATCCCCGCAGCAGAGGAGCATCAGTGCATAAAATGCCCTTTTACTACAAATATATTGGACAAATTGTTGCCTAGGAAATTCAAAATGCCTCAAATCACCCCATATTTAGGAAAGGACAATCCTTATGATCACATTCAAAACTATGAGTCGCTAATGATATTGCATGGATGGGATGAAAATATAATGTGCCGGGCCTTCTCCCTAACACTATCAGGGCACGCTCAGACATGGTTTAATAGCCTGCCTGAAACCTCTATTTCTTCGTTTTGACAGCTTAGAACAGAATTTGTCAAGGCTTTTGTGATTAATAGTCGAAGAAAAAAGAACACCACATACTTGCTCAGTATTTGATTGGGGAACAAAAAAACTCTACGTCACTTTTTGGACAGGTTTCGCAATGCCACTCTCAAAATCCCTGATTTGCCGGTCTATGTGGCAGTGTCCCCCATGCTTCAAGGGACACGACTTTCTTTTCTTCAAGAGTCACTTTCCCTGGACGCTCCAATGTCCCTAGCAGACTTGTCCATCAGAGCAAACAAATATATCCTCCACACTGAGATCATGCGAAACATAGGAGGAAATGAAGACAGGGTGTGAAAGAGAAAAGAACTTGAAGGAGAGGATGATTTTATACGACGATAGGAGAGGGTTAGGAGAACAGATGGCCCAAGACCTTAGTTTAATCATTACACCAGACTTCTACAACCTTGATCAGCCATACTAGCAGCAGTAGAGGGAGAGGGTTTCCTCAAACTACCTCGAATAGTTGATAAGCCCCTGGGAAAAAATCAAGAGGAGTATTGCAGGTATCATCGAACCCGAGGACATTCTACGGATCATTGTAGGGAATTGAAGAATCAGATTGAAATGCTCATTCGGGAAGGACATCTGCAAAGATATGTGAGACATGACGAAGAGGAAGGTCGAGAGCCCCGTCGAAGGGAAAACAGACTCGAGGGGCACGAGAGACAAAACCAAAGGCAGTGAGAGAGAGGAAGAGATCGTAGGCAAGACCCCCCTTGGATAATGAAACGACCCACCAAGCCATCCATGTTATTTCAGGCGGTGAAACTTTGGCTGGAGACACTTCAGCCTCACGAAAGGCATACACCCAACAGGCCTATTAGGTCAATTCAGTTATGGAGGTAAGAGATGATGAGAAGCCAATCACATTCACTCCTACTAATACGGGTGATATAATACTCTTGCATGACGATCCAATGGTAATTTCGATAGTTGTTGCCAAACACCCCATCAGTAGAATCTTAGTGGATAATGGTAACTCTGTTAATCTGGTATACTATAACTGTTTTGAGCAAATGCATATATCTCATGACCAATTAAGAAAAGTGTCCTCCCCTCTGTACAGCTTCACAGGGGAGGCTGTCCCAGTGGCAGGGTCTATTCAGTTACTAATCACATTGAGCACAGACCCCCAAAGTGTGACTTGACAGGCAAACTTTATGGTGGTCAAAGCCCTTTCAGTAGCATACAACATGATTTTAGGTCGACCACTCCTCAATGATATGAGGGATGTAGTGTCCTCTTACTACTTATTGATGAAGTTCCCCACGCTCTTAGAAGTGGGGCAGGTTCGTGGGGATCAGAGGAAGGTAAGGACATGTTATGTGTCATCTATGAAGGGAAAAAGGATGGAGGAGACTTTATTTATTGCAGAAAAGGCCATACATAAATCCTTGGCAGAAGAGATTGCCAGCAAACTTCAACCTGTTGAAGAGTTAGAAGCAATATACTTAAGCGATACTGATCTCGAGAAATTGGCGTATGTTGGCACATAGCTTCTAGAACAAGTAAAAGAAGAGTTCGTGAAATGTCTTAGAGAAAATTTGGATGTTTTTACTGGACACCAAAGGATATGCCTGGGATCAATCCGGACATGATATGTCACCATCTGAATGTAGACCCTCAATTCAAGCCTATTCGACAGAAGAAACGGAATATTACCCTAGATAGATTGCCAGCATTAGAAGAAGAAATCGATAAATTATTAAAGGCGGGTTTCATTCGAGAAGTGTTGTATCCGGAGTGGCTGGCCAATGTCGTCATGGTCAAAAAGCCCAATGGAAAATGGCGCGTGTGCATAGACTTCGCTAACCTCAACAAGGTGTGTCCCAAAGATTCTTACCCATTGCCTCGGATTAATCGTCTTGTGGATGAAACATCTGGGTATCAACTATTGAGGTTTTTGGATGCCTTCTCAGGGTATCATCAAATAATGATGTATCCTCCAGATCAGAAGAAAACATCATTTATTACAGAGAATGGGACATATTGTTACCAAGTCATGCCCTTTGGGCTCAAGAACGCTGAGGCCACTTATTAGCGCATAGTGAATAAAGTCTTTAAGGAGTTGCTAGGTGATACAATGGAAGCATAGTTGATGACATGATTGTGAAAAGTCGAGAGAAGGAATCGCACGTAAAAAAGTTGGCACAAGTGCTTGAAGTTTTTAGACAATACAAAATGCGACTAAACCTAGTAAAATGTGCATTTAGGGTACAGTCTAAAAAATTCTTGGGGTATATGATCACACAAAGGGGCATCGAGGCGAACCCCGAAAAAATTCCAGCGATACTAGTTAAGGACGTGCAGCGATTAACAGGACGGATGGCGGCTCTAGGACGTTTCCTCTCCAAGTCAGCCAAGAGGGAACTCATGTTTTTTCAAATGCTGAGGGCTGAGAAAAAGTTTGAGTGGACGAAACAATGTCAGAAGTCGTTTGAAGCATTAAAGGAGTACTTTAAAGAAATTCCCCTATTGACACGTCCAGAAACGGGGGAGACATTGTATTTGTACTTGGGCATAAGTGACAAAACAGTAAGTGCGGTATTGATTAGAAAATAGGGACATGTGGATTGGCTAGTATACTCTGTCAGCAAGGTTTTATAGGGTTCAGAGACACGTTATCCCTTCACTGAAAATGTGGCACTAGCTTTGCTGAACGCCTCCAGAAAACTGAGCCTATACTTCCAAGCTCATTCTATCGTCGTACTGACAGACCAACCACTATAGAGTATCTTGCAGAAGCCTGAATGTTCTGGTCGCCTCACTAAATGGTCCATTGAATTGAGCGAGTAAGATATATAGTTCTAGCCCCGGTAGGCCATAAAGGGACAAGCTTTGGCAAACTTTATTGTAGAATATACACACTCCCGTGAGACGGGGGGAGATGAGCAGACAAAATAGCTACTATTCATGGATGGGGCATCCAGCTCGCAGGAAAGCGGAGATGGAATAGTACTTATACCCCCCGAGGGGGAAACGTTTGAATACTCTCTGCGGTTTGCTTTCCCAAGCTCCAACAATGTGGCAGAATATGAGGCACTGATTGCTAGAATGGGGTTAGCATGAAAATTGGAAATAACACAGTTGATTGCCCATAGTGACTCCCAGTCGATTGTTCAACAGTTCCATGGGCAGTATAAGACTAGAGAATAGGTGATGGCACAGTACCTACGCAAGGTAAAAGACATGGCATAGGCGCTTCAGAATTTTTAGTTAGTACAAATAAATCAATCGCTCAATGGGCATGCTAATCCTTTATCTAAGTTGGTGTTGACTAAAGAAACTACTGGGCGAACAGTATTTGTTGAGGTGCTTCATCAATCGAGCATTGAAGAGAAGGAAGTAAGATGTGTTGAAACAGGATTAATAGATTGGCAAACACCCCTCTATCAATATCTGACCAGCAATGAACTACCCAACGATCCACAGGAAGCGAGAAGAGTTAGAATACGGGCTGCATGGTTTACCATTATAGATGGGGTATTATACAAACAGGCTTTCACTGTACCACTTCTCAAGTGTTTGGCCCTTCTGGAAGCTGAATATACTTTGACAGAAATCCATAGTGGGGTATGTAGTGAGCATTTGGGAGCAAGAGCTCTCACGGCTAAAGTTTTACGGGCAGGTTTCTTTTAGCCCATGTTACGATCAAACACGTTAAAGAAAGTCAAATCGTGCGACAAATGTCAGCGACATGCTCCAAAATAATCCGCCCCCATATCTCAATTGCAACCTGTATTTCAGCCTATACCATTAACTTAGTGGGGTTTAGACATTCTGGGTCCATTCCCGCAAGCACTGGGTAAAAGAAAATTCTTACTGGTAGCCACTGATTATTTCACCATATGGATTAAGGCTGAGGCATTGGCCACCATTACAATTAGAAAAGTGGAAGCAATGATATGGAAAGACGTCATGTGCCGGTTCAGAGTTCCGAGAATTATTGTCACAGATCATGGAAAACAGTTTGATTGTGACTCGTTTAGAAAATTCTGTGACAACTTAGGGATTCGACTATGATTTGCTTCGGTGGCGTATCCATAGGACAATGGACAAGCAGAGGTCAGCAACCGTACCATATTACATGGCCTAAGAACCTGTCTTGAAGGGCCAGGAGAACATGGATTGAGGAGCTACCGTCAATTTTATGGGCCTACCGAACAACTAGTCAAGTCACTACCGGCGAAACTCCATTCAATTTGGTGCATGGAACAAAAGCCTTGATTCCCATCGAAATTTCAACTAAATCTCCTAGGCTAATGGCATATGATGAAGATAATGGTGCAGGGAATTCTGAGGCATTGCGTGAGAACCTAGATTTGATTGAGGAACAGCGGGATTACGCTGCCATGAGGATGGCAGCTTATCATAGAAGAATCACTAGTTACTATAACTCTCAGGTAAGGAATAGACCCATGGAAGAAGTTGATCTGACCCTTAGAAGGTCCCCCATGACCAATGCGCTCAAGGATGATGGAAAGTTACGAGCCAATTGGGAGGGACCATATCGCATACAGAAATTGATTGGTCCCAACACATGTATTTTACAAACTTTTTCAGGGGAAACCTTTGGGAAAACATGGAATTTGAATTATCTCAAGTTGTATATGAACCTTGTACCTGAAAAAGTATTAGCAATAATATAAGCCCTAATTAGGGCCGTGGACGTAGGCACATTTGGCTGAACCACGTAAAAATGCTTGTGTGTTTATTACTCTTATTTTACTTGGCATATATTTATGTGATTTACCTGAAAAAAGGAAACTCAAATAATATATTCAAGCCCATTGCCCCGCTCATGGCCCGGCAACGAGGAAAAAATACATTCAAGCCCGTTGCCCCACTCATAGCCAAGCAACGAGGGAAAAAAGCATTCAAGCCTGTTGCCCCGCTCACGGCCCGGCAATGGGATAAAAATACATTCAAGCCCGTTGCCCCGCTAACGGCCCAATAACAAGGGAAAAATACATTCAAGCCCGTTGCCTTGATCACAGCCCAGCAATGAGGGAAAAATACATTCAAGCCTATTGCCTCGCTCACGGCCCGGTAATGAGGGAAAAATACATTCAAGCCTATCGCCCTGCTCACGGCCCAGCAACAAGGGAAAAATACATTCAAGCCCGTTAGCCCGCTCACAGCCCGGCAACGAGGTAAAAATACATTCAAACTTGTTGCCGCGCTCAAGGCCCGGCAACGAGGCAAAAATACATCCAAACCCTTTGTCCCACTCATAACCAAGTATTGATGATAAACCTAAGGCGTGAATAAAGTTAAGTAAATCAAGGAAAACAAATGCTGGGAATAAAACGATAGTCTTTACTGTTAAAAGGAAAATAGAAAAATAACAACAACAACAACAACAACAAGAAAGGAAACAAAAGAACTACTCGCGGGAGTGGGACTTTTGAGATGAGCGCCTAGTGGACCCAAAGGACGTGGCAGGATTCTCAGTAGGCACCGTTGGAAGTTCTCCTTCCTTAGCCTCAACCATATCTGGCACACCTTCAATAGCCACGCCAAGATCCTCCTCAATTGCTTCGAGGTCGTCCACCACCTCTTCCTCCCCATGGTTGAACGGATATGGATCTCATGGGCCTGACAGATTTTCCAAGTCGTCCACCATAAGAGAATCCAAATAAGAGGAAGGACTCATGGGAGCGTCCAGTTCAAACTGAAGCCAATCCATGTGGGGTAGACTCCTCAACCTCAAGAGTAAGCAAAAGTTTAGGAAAAGTCTCCCCAGGGCGTTGGGATTCCAGAAAGGTGTGAGCCATATAAAACCCATACTTCAAAAAATCGACGGTGTAGCTCCCCTTCCAATCTTAGCAGTAGGTCAAAAGTTGATATTCCTTCACTGCTTCAGCATGAATGGCGTGTGCATCCCTACAACTTATCTTTAGCTTTGCCAAGTGCAAGGTGTGTTCTTGTAGAAGTTCCTCGTGCGTCGTCATCAACCCAACATTTTTCTGCTTTACGGCCTCTAACTTAGAGCGTAAATCCTAAATTTCTCCTTGAAGACCTAAGGTGCCAATGGCAGCCTCACGCATCCCCTCCAGCTCTGCCTCTACGTTTTGCTTCCTAGCCTCCGCCTGACGAGCATGACATTTTTACTCTTGACGTTCTTCATTCCAAGCAGATTGGTGGTTCCTCCATTCTGACATCTGGGCATCCATTTGCTCACGATATGCCCTATCTCTTCCATTAAACGCAATGATCCCTGAATCCCTTGCACCAGGTATTACTCAGCTTCATCCCTAGCCTGGGCATGGTTACTGCTAATGAATCGTCGCTTGTCTCAAGAGAGAATGGTGGAGTAGATGAGACGGGCACCAATGTTAGGTTCGGAGACAGAGTCCGTTTCCAGCACCCCGGGGGAAAATTGAAAATTTCGTCCACAAACCTTTGTTTCATCCCCAAGAATCACTGTATGCTTCACCTCGCCTAGAACAGGAAGGATAAGAGGTGACGCCATCGACTTCTCACTATCAAGGAGACGATGATCCTTCATGTTGGGGATCACGGGGCGACGACATTCTCCATCCACTTGGGCCATGTCACCGACAAATTGAGAAGATGAACTTCGTCCCCCTCGAGAGCTGGGAGCAGGAGAAGGGACATCAGTGGCTCCTTCTCGCGAGAGAGGAGCTGAGGATGGGTTTTCCATAGGAGAAGGGACTTCTACATTCGAATGATCACCTCTCGGGCGGCGATGCCTTTCAACTCTGGTTGGAGAAACTCCTATAGGCCGGCATGATCAAAGAGGTCGAGAACTTGTAGATCCCTCAGTAGGATGAATGGAAGTTCCGGCCGTTGCCACAATGCGTGCCTCCTCATCGAGATGGCGCCTGCACAACTCTACCAGTCTGCCTATTCCCACCATCTCTGCCAAAATTAGCGAAAAGCGTTAGATAGAAGAAGTAATACGAAAAAATGCAACGAAGATGATAACAAAAGGAAATCTACCTTCAGGAGTAATTTTCTCCTGAGGATCGAAAGGAGGATACGAAGATTGCCTAGGGATTTCCATCTCTTCCTCCTCCTCTACCCCTACCATTCCTCGATCAAATAGCATAGAAGATGGAGGAGGAGCAGTTGGCGTTACAACCCCCCAACCCGCGACTCTGAGATTCTCCAAGTTCAAGAGACTTGACAATTCAACAAGACCACGTGTTGTTAGCAACTCCATGAGATGACGATATACGTCCTGGACATCCTTGGAGGGTGGGAACCCTTGGCTAACATCACTGTGGTTCCAAGACAAGGGAGCATCCCAATCAAGTGGGGGCTCTATCACCAACCATTGACCTTCGAACCAATTGATCTTCTTAGGAAGAGCGAGAACTCGAAGCCATATGTCTTTTGGAGCATGTAGAGATGACAGTCTTGGCTAGCCTTCCGTAACCGGAAGAAGCAGCTGAAAAGTATTAAAGATGGGACCACATCCTACTGATGACAAAGAATGGAGAAGCCTACTAATTGAGCTCAACCGTTAGGGTGGAGTTGGGCTGGAACTATCCCGTAGTGGCGCAACCACTCTCTGGCAAAAGGCGAAAGAGGAAAATAAAGTCTCACCTCGAACGAAGCATAATGAATGCCTAGAGAGCCTTCATCCACTTGCAAAAGGTCAGGCTCATCAAGGCAAGGATATCTTACCATATATCCCGAGGGGGTGGCATCATAAACCTATTTGAAATCCTCGAAACAAAGTTGAGAGCTTGAATCCTCGGGAAGTGCCTAGGGCTGGGGGTGATGCCGGTCTTCTCCTCAACATATTAAAGAAACTTGAGAAAAATTACCTTACTTAAATACTGAGGAAGTTAAGAAGCGCGTAGCAAACAACACCTACAAAAAAACAATACAAAAGCATTAGCACAAAAAGAAGAGGAGATAAAATCCTGGAAAAGAGAAAAAAATAAGCGGCAGGCAGCAAGCAAAGACACCCACTCGGTCATGATCGAGTGGACCCTCAGCCGCACAAGCATACCTACTCGGTCATGATCGAGTGGGTAGATATCTCAAAGCAACAAGGCCTGAAACGCGTCGAGACCTGAGCGAATTTAAGTTTGAAAGTCACCCACAACTGAGGTTACACATGAAGCAAATGAAGGACTTAGGCCCTATTTATAGGGGCTCAAGGAGCAGAAAGACACCGGGGCATACAAATGAATACAAAAAATAAAGAACAGTTGCATGCAAACGGTCTTCTGAAGACAAACAAGACAGGGCATGAAATGCATAAGATTTTTCAGGGCCATATACTCTCTCACCCGACTTCCTCGGCCGAAAAAGTAGGGACCAATTGATAAATCCTAAAAATCGAATCGATATCTGGTGGAGAGTGGACCCCAGCATGGGAACGAAAATAAAGCCAAACCAAGAGAAAACGCAAAAGAAAGCATCGAATCCAAAGAAAGAAGGCCCACTAGGTCATGATCGAGTGGGTTGGGGCAGGCCTCTCTTTTTTCATGACCCACTTGGTCATGACGGAGTGGGTCCTTTCTCGTTGTCTTGCAAGTTAGCCAAAGCATGAAACACCCGCGTGCGCCTAGGAAGATGGGCTCCGAGACTCTCAGATGGGCCGTGAAATCTTCAGAATGGGCCGCGAAACTCTCGTCGTAGTTGCCACGCATCCCCTCTCTCCCTCTGCTATAAATAGGAGGCCACGCCGTCAACACAAGGTACACATTCTTGAGCGTTCTCAGTACGATTTCACACTTTTGCTCTCAAAAACTAACTTAGGCATCGAAGTGTATGTGAGGGGACCCCCACCCGTGCCCCTAACGGTGTTCTCGTCTTGCAAGCCATTCGGTCATCAAGGCCACTCATTCATCAAGGGCCACTCGGTCATCAAGGCTACTCGATCACCAAGGGCCACCAGATCATTGGGACCCACCAAATCACCAAGGGCCACCAGATCATCAAGACCCACGTGATCATTTGACCCAACCGTTCATCAGACCCTCTCGGTCACTAAGACTCAGGACATCCGTGACAAGGCTTGAATAAGACTCCTGTTATCAACCACGCACCTCGTATTCTCTCACGATTATAAATAAATTATTGTATTTTGGCAACAACATTAGCATTAAAAAGTTCTTTAAATCGTGCCCATTCAATATTTTGCATACCTTTCTCTCTAGAACCTTACAAAGTTCTTTGCATAGTACTCTTACTAATGGTTTTCCTCGTCCCAAAGCATAAAGGTGGCACAGATAATCTTTTCCTCCTTATTACAACCAAGGAAATTAAAACATCTTTTCCATCTACTCTAGCCAGTACTCACTCTCGCTTGGGTCAGTTCCTACTTTTCCCTGGAAATAGGAAGATTCAACCACTGGAATCTACCAATGGCATCTAGAGCTTGAGGGGTAACTCGATTGGTTAGTTGTACCCCTTACATATACGTTATCATGTTTTCCATGACTCGCTCCATTTGGTTGTTCAACTCCTACCCTTGCGTAAAAATTAAGTATCCTAAAGACACACTCACAAAGGGGTCATGCACGTCAGCATATGAGGTTTATGTAGTATATAATTTAAATTGGTAAGTCCAGGTCAAATCCACAGGTAAGTCAATTATTAAAAAAAAAGTAAAGACAGTGAATGAAAGTAAATTGTGAAGTAGTGTGGTGTGATATGGGGGAAAATTGAGATAATCACTGAAAATAAAAGGTCTTGGGATGAGACAATTTATGTGCCAGCCCACTGAGTTATCAAAGAGATACCAAAATACTCAACATCGACGTATTAAGCATTTTCCATGCAGTTAACTATATTCCAAAATGACAATAGTTCTAAGTTAAACACTTTCCATACATAGCATGAGAAAGTCTAGATTAAGCAACTATCATAAATCAAAATACAATTAACATACCTTGAGATTCTGCCAATAATTACAACTCAAGATAATGATAATTCTAGATTAAGCACTCTCCATACAAGGCATGTGAGAGTCTAGATTAAGTAATTACCATAAGTTGGATTGCAATTAATGAATAGAGATCAATGATTCAGATTAATCAAATAAGTTTGGATTTGAAAACATTTTCAATTTAAGTAACCTCCATACATGGAATGGAGACTCTAATTTAGGATTATGCTTCAATCCAAACCCATAGATTTAATTTACACACTACTCAATTAAAATCAACCTACTCTTAATTCATTAAGAGTTCGGCTTTCTTGGGCAAACAGTGGCACTGGACACAGTTCTTACCTTGGCCCAAGATAAATTTAGGCACACATCTCTATCAAATTAACTAATAGAAATTAAATTAATGACTAGAAATTAAAAGACAATATTTATAGAATAGAAATTATTTGCAGTAAATTAAAATGGTAAGCATCAACTGAATTTAATAACAAAATGTAAATTATATTACTAAAATGGACAAAAATTAAACATGACAGACTGTAACTATGCGTGTGAAATGAAATAAAAGTAGTGCGTGGAAATGAAAATAAGAGCAAATCGATGAACAAGAAGTGAATATCTGGAATTGAAATTGATGATGGTTTTTGGGACCGACCACCACGTGCCACCTCTGCGATTGGACCTCGGGTATAGCACCTCGGACTTGGCGATGTCGAACCTCGGGTATGGAACCTGCAAGACAATGGAGGGCTGGGACTAGGATCCCCCGGGGTGGACTCCGATGCTCAAATTAGTAGAGTAAATGCAAGTAGAATAAATGTGAGCGTTTTAGAGCTTGGGGATACTTGGAAAGAATCCTTATCTTTTATAGGCGGACCCGTTTTGGGGTACCCGAGATGAGTGGACACGACTCTCAAGGATCCCGATCAAGTTGGAATGGGTCTTGCGGTCCGGCCCGAATTTTTTGGGCTCCACTCCGGATTGTTGACTTGCCACGTGTCGGTCTCTCAGGTGATCCACGTGGCAGGTGAGACTATTAGCGCATAGGAGTATTCTAGTAATTTTAGTTGGTACCACATCACTTGCCCCCCACTCCTTGAGCCAAGCTGAAAATCATGCTGGGTCGAGGAGTAGCTTAACTTTTTAGGTTACTTGACTGTTGATTTTTTCCAAGACGCACAAGAGTGTTTTTAGACTTGAGATTAATGCCTAACAACCTCATTTACTACCTTGAAATTATAAGGAGTCCTTGGTTGGAGGGAAACATTCGTTATTTTGAAATTTGGCTTGAGGGCTTGAGTCCCCTCTATATAAGCCCTAAGGCCCTACCCCACAATTATCATTTCAAGACAAGCATCAAACTTCTTGAAGTTAGTCTTTCCCACACTCCTTTGCTTATTTTTTCTTTTCCTTGTTATTTATTTTTCGCATTCTGCTCTCTTTGTTTTTTTTTTTTTTTTTAAATAAATCATCTTCTCCCTCGGCCAGGCGCCTCTGCCTGGCCAAGGTCGACCTGGCCAAGCAGCCTCGGCCATGGTCGAGGTCGGCCTAGCCGAGCTGGCCTGGCTAGACCTCAGCCGCGACCGAGGTCGCTCTTAGCCGAGCCAGAGCTCGGCCTGGCCAGACCTCGGCCGCGGCCGAGGTCGACCCTAGTTCGTGGCCGAGGTCGGCCAAGGCCGGGGGACTCGGCCCTGGCCGACCTCCCTCGGGGAGCCCCCTTCCTGCTTCCTTTTTTTGCTTTTTTTTATAATATATATATAAATATATATATATGGGCGCCCCTTGGGTCGGCCATGGCCGACCCTTGGGGCTTTTACCCCTTTTTTTTTATGTATAAATATCCTTTGTTAATGATAACAAAATAATCTTCAAAATAAAGTTTAACTTGACTAACCCATTTTCTTGGCTCTTCTTTTTCGCAGGCGTCGCTCGAGATTTTCCCAAGCTAAATCGCACCCACTGAGCTCTCCTAGGCTTAAGCCCAGTCGTGGTTGTTCTTTCCTGACCTTGGCCTTCACTCTCTTGGTCAGTGACCTTCTCTTAGCTACCTCTACTCGTTTTTTAGCATGGCTTCTTCCTCTTATTCCTCTGATTTAGAAAACTCTAGTACCAGCTCTAGTAGTGAGGAATCGAACATTGAGTTATCCAACCCCTCCCATGGCCCCCTTCGTAGACCCGAAAAACTTAGGAGGCCTGAAAGAGTTTCACCTCATCCCTCTTCAGAGTCTTATGTGAGTAGTGATCCCCACTTAGAAAACTTACCCGAGGATCTGACCATGGACCACTCCACCATAACCGAGAGAGAGTTATTTCCTCTCCTCCGAAAATACCACCTCATTCATGATGAGTATTGGTACAGTGAACCCTAAGCTCTGAAAGCTCATCAAGCCCCCTATAGTTGCATCGCTGTATATGAGTAGGCCCTTGCCGCCGGCCTTAGGTTTCCCCTCACGGCTCTTGTGGTTGAGGTGTTCGCTGTTGTGGGGTTATGCCCCTCTCAGTTGACCCCCAATGGCTGGAGGTGCCTATCTACCTTTGTTCTCTACTGTTGAGCTCGGGACATTGAGCCTACTGCCTAACTCCTCTTTAGGATGTTCAAGGTAATCTCCATTAGCAAAACTGAGGCTCGATTCTCCTTTTCCCCCCTCAACCAGCATCAGTTCATAGTCAACAACCCCACATCGATAAAACAATGGAAGAGTAGAATTTTCTTTACTGGCTTGAAAGATGGGGGGGTCAGCTTCACGGTGCCAGTTGAGTGGGCTTTCTAGCCCTCAAAGGTCCGTAGCCGCGAGATCACGCAAGACGAGCTTCGTAATATTCAGATATTGAGAGAGCTGAACCCTATCAGCGCTCGGGCCTTGATATGTGATCGTACCTTGTACCTGAGGGGTTTATCCACTCACACTTGCTTCGAGCCTGATGTCATTTTTCCACTATTTTCATACTTTTCTGACTTGTTTTTCTTGCCACTAATATCTTGCCTGTGCATTTACAGCTGAGATGGTGAGCACGACTTTCATCTTGGGGAAGAACAAACGGAGACTCGCGGAGGATGAGGGCGCCCCTGCTTCTACGAGGGGAAAGGCTGCCTTGAATCCTCTTGCTGAGGAAGGAGAGCCTAGTCGTACTAGGAGGAAGAGGACTTCCCATCCTCCAAGACAGCTCATGCCAGCCCCCGAGTCTCCCCCACACTGTCCAGATCATGTTCCTGAATGGGGAGTGAAGGAAAACGATCTCAGCTAGAACACACAGGTGGCGAGATGCATGATTCACCACTTTGCCACCCCCGCCGATCGTCAGGTGCTAGCCGAGCAATCCTCGGAGGCAATAGAAGCCACATTGTGCAAGTATTTGGCCTAGGTAATCCCCTATACTTTATCAGCATCTTCCAGGCTTATCTATGTTTCCCTTACTTGTCTTGCCCATTACAGGTGGTCATACTCGTTTCAGACTTTTCTGGACATTTTTCATACATCCCCACTCATACAAAGCATGTCTCCCCCATTGAATGCAACCCATCCCCATGCGTCCCAATTCTATCATGATATTCACAAACATTAAAGGTGGGTGAATGGCAATACCAACTTTTCCGACCCGTCTATCGTTTATCATAACAACTGATTGGTGGCGCCCATACATCCAGCCATCCACTGCCACGATCCATGTTCGACAGCTAGTAGCTTTGTACCCCACACCCTTAACGACATACAAACAATATTAAACTTATGCATCTTAAACTTAGCATCCCATAATCCTTCTTGTAACTTTTCATACATGCTACCATTATGATCATTAACATAACTCTCCATACTCTTCCTTCATTTTTCCCTGTTAAGATCTTTAACCTATCCCAATGAATTCCATTTCATACAGTCACTAAACTTTCTTTTCGCATAAACCCTTTTATTGACGTTAACATTTCCAACCTAGACTCAATAAACTTGAGAACTAGCCTGCACCCATACATTATCTTCCTGTAAAATGCCACAAAATCTTTCATATATCTAAAACTAGCCAAGAAAACATCATTCCTAATGGATAATAGGGTGAAGCAAATCCTATTTTCATGTTGAATGAGGGATTACAATGAAGCCAAAAACGGAAAATAAACTCATGGACTGCATAATGCTTAAATGTAGAAGAGAAAGAAATAGAGCTTGCCTTAAGACTTCCTTAGCACTGTCTTCTTCAATCTTCTACTCACTTTTCTTCTTCCCTTTCGCGATCGATTGTGTCTTCTTCATCCTCAAAATCCTTCTAGCCAAGCATTTTCTTCTTCTTCTTCCTTTCTTTTCTTCTTCTTCCAACTTATTTTCTGGTCTTTTTCCTTTAATTCTAGCTATTGCCAAGACTCCTTCTTCTATTCTCCTCCTCTGGCCAAGCTTCTCTCTCTATTCATATACACCCAAGCCTCCTCACAATCATATCCTCATCATTTCACACACCATGCCTCACCATTCTTTACCATCCCTCTCATTAATTTTTAAAGAGGTTAGGTGAAGTAAAACCCATTCCCAGCCATACCCTAATTAATTTACTTCATATGTATTAGGTAAACTAACCCTTACTCTTAGCCATACCTCACTTCACCTCACCTTACCTCACCCCAAATACCCTTCTAGCATATCTGAATGGAGTCCTTCTCTTATTCTCCCCCATATTTGAATGGGCTTTATGCTTAACTTGGATTGAGGAAAACCTTGACCAACACAAACCATAACCAAAACATGCAATATTATATATCAAATCGAATCCCTTGAAGTCTAGATTATGAATCTTCAAATGGATCTCAATTCGTACTTCTACATCAAAAGTTATGAACAAAACATTATAAGGTGCGCAATGATTCCATTGAGAAAATTTTGAAATATAGAGGGAAGGTTTCGAAATATAAGTCTCTATTTGGCATGTTTCGAAATATAGGGTGCATGTTTCAAAATATAAGTTTATGTTTGGCTATTTTGAAATTTTTAGCTCAAAAAGTCGACTAAACTCACACGAAATCGAAAACCTATGAATGACAAACTCCCAAAACACCGACGAATTTCCTTTAAACCCCACATAAGTCCACCTTGCTCCTTATCCTAAAAAGTCGAGTCGTTATACAAGCTATGCAAAGGAAACTTGCCACTAAGTCCACTAAGCTACGTCTAACCGAGAGACTTGGCAAAGCATGTGGCAACACTATGCATGTTGTGGAAAGACTCATGAGCCATGTACACAAAGACCTAGAAACAACAAAGTGACCCCTTGAAAGCCTCTTTTGACACAATTAGGAGACCCTTTCATGGTAACTCACAAGTCACTCGCCCCATTTGAAGACATAAAGGAGACTCTTGTAAACCGCCCAAACTCAAGAGCCTTTCTCCAAGCCATGCGAGAGATCCTTCCTAGAGGCCGTGAGACCTAGTGAAAGATGCGTTCGAGATGCATGTCGAAAAGGGCAAGTCACACGCCACTTGTTAGCAGGGTCACCTCCTCACTCAAGGTACGCTCACTTTTGTACTCAAACTCTCTCTTTGCACTCAAGTATTCAATACTCTCAAGGACTAAATTAAGAGTCATAGGGTCTACGTGTGGGGACACTCACCTGCACCCCTAACCAATTTCTTTCTCAACAAATCTCTTGTCATTTTGGGACTCTCTTGTCACTTTGAGACTCTCTCATCACCCTGAGAATCACTTGTTGAGTCAATTTTGATATTTTACTCTAGTGGTTAGTTTTGATAATGAAAAACAAATTGATTTATACCCTAAGTCATAAGTCAAGTATATGGTTTTCAAACAAAAATCAATTTGATGCAGTTAAAATAGAGTTATATCCATATATAACTTAAATAGAGATGTTATATTCTTATACATACATAGAGATTTACACAAACAAGTATTATGATGAAATCCCCAAATGATTTTCAAAAATTAGTTTTGAACTGTTGGTCAAAATAAATGTAAAATTTTCTAAGGCAAAAGACCATCAATTGATGATGAAAATCAATTATATTTTCATGATGAAATTATTGTGTAAATGGCTATTAACTTGGTGCACCAAATTACTTTTATATGATTTATTAAGCACCAAAATTAAAATCAATTTTATCATGCATTCTAATATCAAAAAATCTTGTGATAAATATCTTAATGACATTTGGAATATTATGTTTTTATTTCATTAAAAATATTATATCAAAAATATTTTTGAAAATATTTTTGAAGTGGAGAAAAAGTTTCAAAATTGAATTTTTTGGCCGTTGCTATAGTAATTTGCGGTTGCTATAGTAAATTTCGATAGCTACAGTATCTTTCGGTTGCTACTGTGGATTTACTACAATGAATTCTTACAAGCAGTTGATCATTTGCTACAGTAGCGATCTATCATTTCTTATAATCAGTCGACCGTTTTTATGCAAGCTCTCAATTATTTGTTGTAGACCGCCTCTATATCATGACTTGTTGACCATTCCTCAATACGGTTGACCATTCTATACCAACCAGTCGACCATTGTTTGAATTTTTGAGCTAACTAGTTGATTGTTTACTTGAACCTGTCGATCATTTCTTTGCAGACAGCGTCCAATGGCTAGTTTTTCAAGTTCCAACGACTTTAAACAGCTAGTTTTCTTTCAAGCTTTGAAGAAGCCTATAAATACCATTCAAGAAAGCTCTTGAAAGGACTAAGAAAGAAGAATAAATTTATTTGAGCTAACATTTGTATTCTTACTTCTCCATTCTACTTGTGCTTTCATTTTTCTCTCAAAAGGATTTGATTATCATTTGTATCATCTTGATTAAGCCTTTGCATTTATATTTGAGAGACTATTGTAGTTGAGAGTTTTCACTCTCAGATTCTCTTCTACATCACTCTTGTATTTCCTAACTAGTGAGCTAGTGTAGTGGCCTATTCCTGGATAGTTCCGCTAGCATAGGATATTTGAAAGAAGGTCATCACAAAGATGATATAGAACAAGATAAAACAACATCAGACATCAAATCTTAACTTAACTAGCAGAAGCTATGATATAGGTTTTATATCACCATCAGTTCACAACATTCTCTTGGCACCATGGCCTACACAAATTGTATACAAGGGTAATAAAGAAATTAACAAAATAAAAATCTCCACACAACATGCCCTCATCACAACCACTAACATGGACCATCTAGTCTAGGATGCCTCTATACACCTCTAGACATGGGCTCTAACCCTACTTGACTCGCCCTTAACCACTGTTTTACCTTTACCTAGAATGACACGAGAGTACAACAAGGTGAGCCACAAGATTTAGCAAATATATATATATATATATGTATATATAAAGCATGGAGAGATAGTGTAATACTTCATATTTTTGTAAGGTTGTCACGTATTTTAAGTGAGTTCAAAATACCAAAAAAATAGGGTTGAAAATAAAACAAGTGACCGAATCAGCTGCAGGGAGTGACTTAGAGTTTAGATACCTAAGGCAAAAGGTATGTTATTGATGAGCATCTCGAGGCGGGATTTATGGTATTAAAAGAAATCAGAACCGAGACAGTTTTCGGTATAACTGTAATTCAGGTTGAAAAATTGAATGATCATAAGGGACCTCTGGGAAGTCAATGGAACCCTGAGGGGGCTTTAGTTTTACGTAAAGATCAACTCTGAATTGGTTTCAAAATGAAACAAAGATCCTGAGAGGGCACAAAGACGAAATCGTCCTTATCAAGTAAGCCTTGAGTTATTAATTTTGGATTTTAAGTACTTTGATTAGAATTAATTTGATGTTTGAGGGTGTAATTGCAATTATAGAATTATCCAAACGAAATAAGGATGAAATTAGGAGTTCATGTGGTAAAATATAACAGCTTGAGGAATTAAAAAAAGGGCAAAAATGGCATTTGGAAAAAGCTTGGGGTATTAGTTTTGGATTTCAAAATTCATTCAATTCTAACTTTAGATTTCAAAACTCAATCCAACTTGGCTTTGGATTTCAAGCAACATTCAATTCTAGTTTTGGATCTCTTGGAGCCCAAAGCTTATCTAGAGACATGTAGTGATGCATGATTGGTTCGAGAAATCTATAAATAAGGCCCATGGGTTGTTCTCAAATCATTCCAAGGGAGTTGAGGATTGAGGGATTCTAAGGTGGGGATCCTATTCCTGAGAAAGGGGAGGAAATTCTGCAAGAAGATGGGAGGTAATCGAAGGAGAAGCAGGAGAGAACGAGCATCGCCGGAGTTTCGGAAGTATCACCAGAGTTTGTGCCAAACAGTTAGAAAAACGATAAGGTAAGTTTGATTTTTTGTAATAATCTTGTAGAGAGGGAACATAGAGACCCAGAGGTTCAAATGAGTGTTGAATCAGAGTTAAAACAAGGGAGTTATGTCCAAAATATGAATGTTACGCGAAGCTATCGTGGCGACGCGTGAGATACACGCTCCAAGAAGAGGCTTCATGTGAAGGCGTGTGGGCCACCTTTTTAGGGCTCGTGAGAGAAAGTGTGGGGCTCCTTTGCCTTGAAATTATCTAGTTTGGTCCTAATTTAATTCCTTTCAACCCTATGTAAAAATATTGGAGGTTAGGTTTACAAAAACTCGTGTTTTCTGCAGAAACTTAGGTCGTTTGCTATGAAACCGTAACTTTTAGAGATAAACCTTCAAGGTAAGATTCCTAAACTCCAAATCCTTTATTTTTTCTCTTGTGTGAGACTTCTATTTCATGAAACGTGTTTTATGATAATCCTGTACACAAACTCCTGTTGTTCTCTTGCATGAAATCATGTTGCATATATGAAATGTATTTTCTTGAAAATATATGTTGTTGGCTTTCACCTATTGCATTTATAAAATCCGTGTGGCCATACTCTTGTACCTATCTGTTATTGCCTGAGGGTAAAAGGCTAGATATCCCCCAAGAAGCGTTATGCGTGTGCCATCAAGAAAGGTCTCGTGGGGAAGATCGTGAGTCTAAGGGACAACAGATGTGGGGATTGCATGAGTTCTATGAGGTCAGGCTAACGTGACATGGTTAGGGACCTCCCGAGAGGCACTATGCGTGCGCTATTGAGAAAGATCTTATTGGAGGAGGCTGACATGTTCACGAGACACTTCAGAAAAGTCCTCGTTGTTTCCTCATACGTTTTATATCTATTCATACATGTATATAAACTGTTTTCGAGATTATCACTAAAAGATTCATCTTCTAATTGGACTATATCCCTGAAATATTCAAATGTTCTAGGTTCGACAAGTGGCTCTAAGTGAAAAGAGATGGCTAAAGGATAAGCTCGTTTTGCTGTTTGTAGCATGTTTTAGCATATCTTTAAATATGTATGAGAAATTCAATTGATGCGAACCTTAGTATGTTTGTGGTCATGTTTGAGGTGTTCGATTATCACTTTCAAGAGATGACATCCATGTAATGCGTTTTGTAGACGTTTTAAACGGTTTCATTTATGATAAATAAAGCGTTATGGTTACGTACCATATCAGGTTAGATCTAGCTTCCATTTGTAATAATATCACTTGTCTTACCTATTTGATTATTGGGTTTGATAGACTAAGAAGGTGAACTTGGGATTTTTTTTTGGAATTGTATATTGTACATCAGTGGATGTGGTGTGAAAAAAATATATTCCTGAAATTCTAAATTATAACACACCCAAAAAATTTGGGGTGTTACAGATAAAATCAAAGGCATGGATAACCAAGATAGAGTAAATAAAGACTCCATGAAAATGTGTAAGTAGGACAACTCACAAGTTTTTCCCATTCACGCCCATTTCCATGCTGTGATCATTCTACATACATGTATTCATTTCCATGCTCATGCACATGCATCAATACTAAGGAATTTTCCACATATTCCACATGGATCCAATGGCCACCATATCCATACATGAATATATACATCATGAAAATACATCAACAAGCAATAATAATTTGAGCCTCACCTACCGGGTTGATGGCCACCTCACCCGAGTCAAACGCTCATAGGATATCATTTTCTCACCCACGAATATAACCGCAGAGCAAAATAATAGGTGCGCAAATCAATATAATCATGGATCACATATATATATATCCCAATTTTATGTCAATCCTTAATGATTAAGAAAAATCCCACATTATGCTTATCATGCACAATTACATAAATTAAGGTGTGTATTATCTTATGATCACATGGTAAATTCTAATACATTTATTTACTCATTAATACTTATAGGAATGTCCAACCAATACTCACGGTATATTTTTACCCCAACAACCACCACAAGAAGCCAAAATTTATACATGCAAGAAACACTAAATCTTTCATGACCCTAGACCCTAATAAAGAAATGTGTCATTTCTTAAGAAATATAGGGTGATACAAAACCCTATCGAGGCTTCCAACAAGACTCCACAAAAATACAAGAAAATTTCAGAACTTAGAAAAACAAGGGAGATACAACTCATTTATCAAAATGGGGTTTTTGCATAAGTAAGAAACATGATATTAACATAGGAAATATAGCAACATGATAAATTTTTAAAATTTTCATATTTCAGTTGCAACTTCAGGGACCTATTCTAGACTCATAACTTAGTCAAATATTATGAATAATAGATCTAAATCGAAGCTTGGGATCTCTAGTTTCTAAAACAACAAATGGATTCAGAATCGGAAATAATCACAATGAGTTATTGCCCAAAAACCAAAGCAAGACAGAATTGCTATAGTAAAATTATAGCATTTTGGGCAAAATTTAACAAGGCTTTTATGGGTCCTAATCATGACCAAAAATTTCAAATCCTATACTGAAACAAAGCTTGTGATGTCTAGTTTACATATCAACAAACAGATTGCAAATTGGATATAACCATAGAAATCTATACCACAAAAACCCAAGCAAGGTCGATTTACATGGAGTAGTAAAGTTACGAATGTTTTAGCAGAAATTAGCAAGGCCACGAGGCTCAAATCAAAGCCAAAAAATTCAAACCCTATATAAAATTGAAGCTCATGAAGTCTAGTTTATAAGGAAACAAATGGATCTTAAATTAGATATAAACATAGGAAGTTATAGACCAAAATGTATAACATGCGCAAATTCGCCAAAAATAAGAGTTCTATATACGACATTCTGAAATCCAAAAATAAGGGCTTCAAGTATCATAGATGGAAGGAGAAAATTTCTAGAATAGGAAGGGGGTTTAAGAACTTGCATTAACAAGAATGAAATAAGGGAACTTGCACAAATAAAGAAGAAGAAGATAACTTGCATAACTAGAAGAGATGCAAGGAGAACTTGCCTTTCTTTTGATGGAGAGAAACCAAGGAGAACTTGTCTTCCAAACTTGAGAATTCACTCTTGAAGCTCCAAATGAAGGAGATGGAAATGGAGAAGAAGAAGAAAATCAAGAAGGAGAAGAAGAAGACTTCTTGGAAGAGGAAATGAGAGAGAGAAAATAATGATTGAGAGACAAATGAGAGGAAAATGGGGAAAAGAGAGGGTCATATGTCTCTCACCAAATTACCCCTTTTCCTTTCACTTGCAGACACAATCACAATTATTCTCATGCCCCTCTTGGACATTTCACAATTAATTTCATTTTCATTTAAATTTATCTCATCATTTTACAAATAGGCTCAAACCCAACCCATTAATTCAACTCTTATTAATTAGGTCCAACTCACATAAGTTCAAAGAGTTTTTTTTCCAAATTGGGCCAACCCATTACATTTGAATTTAACTAAATCCACGACCCACATAGCTTAGGCCCAATCCATTAGAAATGGGTTTTATTTAATTTTTAGCTTTCCCAAGCCTTTAGGTTTTTCACATTAGCCCAACCCTATGCATTAAACTCAACCAATTTTAGTAAATTTTCAATCCCTTAATTTTCTTTATAATACCAATTTATATATGCATCAAAATAAAATAAAATATCATTAATGCCATAGACCCAATAATGGGTCGTTACAACTAGAGGGCCTACCGAGTTTTGGTAGGAGGTTTTGTAATCCTAGTGGTATATGCTAAAGGGCCTACCTGGTGTTGGTACAAGATTGTAATTTCCTAACTTGTTGCTAGAAAGTCTATCTAGAGAGATAGGAAGATTATAGTGGATTGATTCAAAAATTTTTAGTAAAGAGCTAAAGTAATAAATTATGTTTGGTTTAAACCGAACCACTATATATCGCTTGTGTTTCTTTTGTTTTACTTATAGCTCCAAGGAATTCTCTTGCAAACATTAAAATCTTATTTTTCACTAAAAAGGATTTTAAACCTCAATCAAATTTTTAAATAGCCCAATTTATCCTCTCTTCTTGGGTATTAATGTCATTGCTATACAAACCTATTACACTACAAAAAATCAACGTTTAGCAAAGGAAAATTCCGTCTCTAAAACATAAAAATCCGTTGTTAAAAAATTTAGCGACGGATTTAGTGACGGATACTTTTCTATCGCTAAAAAGAGTGTCACTGAAATTTAGCAACAGGATGATTTTAGCGACGGAATCAACGACGGGTGATATCCCCGTCGCTAAATTTTAATTTTTTTTTATTTTTTAGCGAATTTGAATTTTTTTATTTAATTTTTTTTATTTTTTAGCGATGATATTGACCCTGTCGCTAAATTAAAATTTTTTATTTAATTTTTTTTATTATTTAGAGACGGGGTCGACCCCATCGCTAAATAATACTCTCAGCTATTATCTCATGCCCTCAACCAGATTCGAAACCCCAACCTCTAATGACCAAATTTCGCGCGTGAGCTAGCTGATCTGGAACCTTCTTTATTCATTGATATATATAAAATATATTTATACTATTCTCTTTTAAATATTTCAGAATTATATTTATATACCAAAATTTCTTAAACTTATTTAATGATATTAATTTTAATATTTAATGTTAGTAAAGGGAAATAAATATTAATTTTAATTTTATTTCGTTATTAATTTAAATTAAACCTTATTAATTATTATATTAAGAGAGAAAAATTATGTTTTAATTTGATTTTAATTTTAATATATTTAAAAATTATTAGTTTAATTTTTACTAATATTAATGTTGGTAAAAATTATTGTGATATGTTTAAATATAAAATTTTTACTTTTTTACTTAATTTTTTTTATTTTTTAGCGACGAGAGTAACCCCGTCGCTAAATTTTAATTTTTTTATTTATTTTTTTATTATTTTGCGACAGAAGTAACCCTGTCGTTATTTTTTTATTTAATTTTTTAGTAAAAATAAAATTAATTTAGCAATGGGTCACTCCCGTCGTTAAAAAATAAAAAAATAAATAAATAAAAATATTAAAATTTAGCGATGGATCAATCCCGTCGCTAAAAAATAAAAAAATTAAAATTTAGAGATGAGAATTTAAATAAAAAATTTTAAAAAATTAAAAAATTAAAATTTAGTGACGGGGATATCCTCGTCGCTAGAAAATAAAAAAAAATAAATAAAAAAATTTAAATTCTCTAAAAAATAAATAAAAAAATTAAAATTTAGTTACTGGGTCATCCCCGTCGCTAAAAAATAAAATCAATTAAATAAAAAATTTAAAATTTAGCGACGGGGTTACTCCCGTGGCTAAAAAATAAAAATAAATAAATAAAAAAGTTTAAATTCGTTAAAAAAGAAAAAGATTAAATAAAAAAATTAAAATGTAGCGACGGGATTTTCGTCGCTAAATTTAGTGACCGATATTCCATCGTTAAATTAAAAAAAAATTAAAAAATTAGCGACGGAATAATTCCGTCTCTTAATTTCGTCACTAAATATGATTTTTCTTGTAGTGTTAATTAGTATCAGAGCCTAACTCCTTGGTTTAAGGTCTAACAAACTAAGGAGAGATCCATAGCATTCATGTTTAAGGAAGATTATTGTATTGATATGACACTTTATTTTGATGGCTCATACTATGAACATTGGAGAATAAAAATTTGTGTTTTCATGAAATCCATTAATTTTAGTTTGTGGAATATTGTGGAAAAATGATTTGTTTCAAAACCAAAATCCATTTGGAGTGAAGATGATAAAAACTATATTGTTTTAAATATCAAAGTCATGAAAATTTTGCATCAAGCTTTGCATGAAAATGTTTACACAAAAATTTATGTGTTCAAACGCTAAAGATATTTTGAATACTCTTGATTCAATTTATCTTACTAATAAATGTTGTGAGCATGTTGATAAAAATTTATAAATTGAAAATCCATTGAACCATCAACAAAGAGAGAAAGAAAGCTATCATGTCTCTAGTGAAAAAAGTTTAACATCAAATATGTGCTTCATTGCTAAAGAAGAAGAGGATGTAATTTCTACTTCTACTTATGATTTTGATGATAATGATGATATTGAAAATGATTTTTTAAAAAAAGAGTTACTAAATACTTTCAATGAGTTATGTGTCAAGTTTGAAAAAGTATGTTAAAATAAAACTCTTCAAAAATAATTAGATTTAGTGTTAAACGAATTGAAAGTTTTAAGATCAAAGAATGATTATTTACTTGCATCCAATAAAGAATTTTCAAAGAAAAATAATTTAAAAGAATCTCAATTGAAATCTTCTAATAATGCTTTGAATGAAAAACCTATTTTAAATAGAAAGATTTCAAATTCACGTGATTATGAAAAAGGTGTTAAAAATTTTAATAATAAAAAAACTAATGTCAAAAGCTCATCTTTACACAACTCTAATGATATTAAATGTTTTCATTATTGCAAGATAGACCAAATTACATTTTGTTGTCATTTTAAAAGGAAATCATCTAGTAGGCTTAAAATGAAATAGATTTCTAAGGGAACTAAGGTATTTAGTATTTCTTATACTAAACACCAATGATCCAAGCATGTTTTGATACCAAAAATTTCTTACTTTCATAAGAATGTGCACAAGGATAAAAAGCAAATAATTTTCATAAAAAGGAAACAAAAATCCTTTGCTTCACATTCTAACTATTTGTTTCATTTTAAATATAAAGGTTTTATAAAAAACTATCCAAAAATTTTTAAACAAGCATGGGTTCCTAAGGGAACACTCTATGCCAACAATGGCGAACTCAAAGTGGTTTGGGCACCAAAAGCTTGTGGATAGTTATTTTTGCATATTTGTTTTGACATCCAATTGGAACTCATAGTGAAATCTTTATGGAAAAATCAAGCATGAAGAAAAAAGGAGATGAAAAAGAAATTCAATCCTAAATGATGAATTGATATCTAAGAATAAAAAATATTTTATTAATTAAAATCTCAGTAGTATATTTCTATCTCAAAACTCTCTATATTTATAAGTTTTGAAGATTTTGAGCTATAAATTTGCATTTGTGGTTTTGTTGTCTTAGTAGAATATCTTAAACATAGTCAAGGGACATAGAGTATGCTTTAATGCCAAATTATGTGAAGTATCTTGTCTCAAAACAAATAAAATAAAGATTATAGAAAATAAGATGGAAAATGTATATAGACTTATTCTTATCTAGTATAGAAAAATGCCTAGAATCAACTATATCTCAAAATATTAACTATGGCATAATGGACTAAGTCATGCAAGCATGAATGTTTTTATTAAACTATCCAAATATGATCATGTTAAAGGATTGCTTAAGTTAAAATATAAAACATATCACGTTTGTGAGGCATATATAAAAGGAAAACAAATAAGCATATCTTTTAAGCCTAAAAATAAAGTCCCAACCTTTAGGTCTCCAACTTTACTTCATTTAGATCTTTTTTGTATCATTTACTCTTGAGAATTAATTTTTTGATATTTATTTCTATAGACTTTATCATGTATAAACAAGATATAATCTATATATGAATAATAAAATAAATAAAAAATGCCCTTTTAATCTAATAATTCATTAATTAAAAATAATTAATAGTACAAAGAATCACCCCTAAACATCATCTCACGAGGGGCATTTAGGGAATAAGCCTAACACGCACATTCCTAAAGCACTCTATCAAACTTGAGAGACAGCAACCTACCTCTAACTGTATCAAATACAGTATTATTTCCTACAAAACTTGAGCCTTTAGTTACATCTTGAAAGATCATTGCATTTTATTCCCACTAGATGCTATAAATCAATTATGCAACGATGCCATTTATTCAAGCCCACCCAACAAGACGATGCCGTGGCCATTTAGTCAATGAAGAAAACGAGGATGTTGGAGATATATAACCAAAAAGAAAAAAGAAACGAGGGAATGATTAAGGAGATATTGACGCAATTATATTGAAGGTTTGGACTAAGCCAAATTAAACTTTAAACTTCTTAAATACAAAAACCTAAAATTACACATTTCACAAAATCTCATAAAATATTCTATTTTTTTCCAATTTAGAGTCAACATGCAGGATGTTGGAGACTTTCTTGGGCCCAGAATATATTTAATTGAGAAGATAAAGATTATATAATAAAATTTGAACAAGTTAATATAGTGGTTAAAAATAGAAAATAACTAAAGGGAAAACACAATGGCCGACCCAAATCACCGTCCTAGATTTAATAGCGTATAGAGAAAAAGTTTCAATATATTTTGTCAATACATGAGATACATATGGATGATACTGCTGGATGTACTTACCATTCTTTATTTTATTATTATTTTATTTCTTTATTCTCACTAGACTTTATCTTTGCATTTATCCTAATAGACTCCACTCATCCCACCAAAAACTCCGATCTATCCATACTTAACCCACCCTTAACATGAAAAGGGTGATTTCCTTTCCTTTTAGCTTGAAAAGTGGACGATGGGGGGATAACAAATCTCTCTCTTTGGCTATACATACTTGAAGATCTCTGAAGGAGTAAAGGAAGAGGGAATAGTGTTTTTTTTTCTTTTTTTTTATGTTCTACATTCTTGACTTGCTGTAATTACAAGCTTTACATATAATTATTTTGGAATGATATATATTTTGTAATATACAAGAGAAATGAGGTCTTCTTAGGAGAGTTTATTCTACACGAAAATCTCCTAGAGAGATCATTACATCATGAGAATATAATGATCTCTGTTAGAATGTTGGGGATATTAATAAAATCATGGAAATAAATTTTCACTAAGTTTAGGGTGATTGATTTCGTATATTCTGTTAATTATACATTCCCAGAATCATTAATGTGATTTTAAGGAATGAATGATATGTCTTAGTTCAATGGAGGTTCTAGAACCCTTAGGTAAGGACGGGACGTCGATTCTGCCTGGACCTCCATGAAAAGACAAAGTTGACTATTTCGTTGTTTTCCTTTGTTTTTTATGAAATGAATGGGAGTAGACACTCCTATATTTCATAAAATATGTATAAGATGCTTTCTTAATACCCCTCTAATTTTAATATTTCTAACAAAAGGGACATGAAACCTGGTCAATTTTTTAGATTTATCCAACTATTTCTTTTTTTTTTTTTTTTTGAGTGTCCACATACAGACATCAAAATCAAAATTATATCATACCACTTGCTCTCATTTTCAACAAAAATGGCTCAAACCAAAATTTTGAATCTCTATCCACCTACCTACGTAGTAAGTCAATCTAAAACCTCAAGTATGCCTTCCGCTCACCGCACTCTGTAACAATGGTTGTACATGGTTGGATTTCATTAACAAGCATGCTTCTCCTTTCTTTGCAAATCAAGATCCATGTTTGGACTTTATTATGCGGTTTTTAAGGCTTAATACATATGGTGATCTCTCAATAATTAAAAAATATAGTATTTATTCTCTAATATATAAAAAGTTAAGATTCAATATCTCAACTAATAAAAATTGTTGGTTTAAGTTTTATCGTAATAAAATATTAGTGTGTGTATGAACATGCCCATTTTCGCTGATAAACGACACATTAGAGAGTCATATCAGATCAGACTTAATATATAAATATGATATTTGATTTCTCAACAATTAAAAAAATTGACATTTGATCCTTGATATGAAAAGAAGACCAAATTTTGTATAAAAAAAAGACCTAAAATTTTCATAAAAACCTAAAACTATTAAAAAAGAATCTAAATTTCATTAAAAAAATAAAAAATAATAATAACCTAAATTTTAAAAAATACCTAAAAATTTCATTAAAAAAATATCTAAAAATATTCAAAAAAATGATGGCGTTTATTTTGTCACATCCTATTTAAGACTTCATTTGATAGTTTGTAAACAACATTTATGAATTCAATAAAGTTTTTCATTTGAATTCTTGTTATCACAGTTTCTGTTAGGTCTTTTATATGAAATTTGGTTTGCTTTTGAATATTTTTAAGTCTTTTTTCATGAAATTTTTAGGTATTTTTATGAAATTTAAGTATTTTTTGAATATTTTTAGGTCTTTTTTTTATGAAATTTAAGTCTTTTTTAAATATTTTTATGAATGTTTTCCCTTTTTAAAAGTTAGGTCTTTTTTTATTAAATTTGGTCTTCTTTTCATATCAACAACCAAATGTCAAACTTTTTAATTGTTGAGGGATCAGATATTATATTTATGTATTAAGCCTAATATGATGTGTCTCATTAACATTGCATCCTACTTGATGTAGATAACAACTCTATTTGCTTTTAGTCACAATAAGGATTCAAAATAATATTTTTTTAATAATTGAGATTGAAAAAGTTCATATAGTCATATGCAACGAAATTTAAAAATTTTAGTTACGAATTCCTATAGAAGACCAGCTCCTAGGGAATAGATTATGGAGAAAGGCTAAGACATTACCTTTTGTAGCGCAAGTTACCGAAGGAGAATAATCATCTCTAGCTACACAAACGCTCAGCCTTTAATATGTAATTCGTGCAAACAACACTTGGAATAACAATCGGAGTGGCTTCCCTAGAGTATTGTGGAACGCTAGCCAATGGAAGGGTGGAATTTAGAGGGAAGAGGGCACAACTTAGCTTGTGTGGGCTTAAACCTAAGGTTTCTTTTTTTTCATTCTCTTCCAATTTGACTCTCAACAAGAATATATATAAACTCTTGATGAAACCTTAACTTGTGTGGGATTAAACCTGTGTGTGACTCATCTTCCATTGGGCTTGGTTTTATTTAAACATTTAAAATTAGCCACTAATAACCATACTAAACTCCTTAATCCAGCTCATGATTAACCCTATGTAAGTGGTAAATAAGATCAACTAATAATTTAGGCTAATAAATTATTAAACTCTAAAGCCCAATAAGGATCCATATCCAAATTAGGGTTTACATCTTTTCCAAGGACATTAAATGACTTTATTCTCATATTATTAGGATTATTATTTATATTAATTGTTTTAATATTAATCTCATTAACATTTAGGAAATACCAGTTCTTATATTTATGTTTACTCACAAAACCTATAGAACTTGTAATTGCCTTATTATGTTGTCTTATTGCGTGTGATCCATTAGACTTCTATATATATTGACAATAATTCTTTTTCTTAAAAGAATCATAGGCCTTGAGTGGGATCTAACAATCCATCAAGGCTCCCAATTAGTAGAAAAATCAAAAGATTACAAACCTTTCAGTAGAGGCTAAAACCCTATACATGTAATGTTATCCTTTCATCAGTTTAAAGTGTTTCAACCAAATAGAAGATTAGATTATGTGTCACCTCTTCTAAGTTTGTTCTTACAATCTTTGATATATCAAAAAGATAATTTGAAGAGTATTTGATTTAAGATTTAATTTCAAATCAAATTCCCGCTATACACAGATTTAACAATTAGCTTTTCATCAAAGGGGCCCAAGGGACATTCTCCCATTAAGGGTCGATGAATCATCTGTAGATCACTTACAACCTCCGTATGCTTCATGACATACCCAATCACTGCTAAGTTCACACCTTTTATTGGATGCTTTCATAATGGAGTCAAAGTATGCGAATCTACATATAAGATACTAAGGCGACTATAAGTCAAATGATGACTTTACACAGCTGCCACCAAGGTTTCCATATACACCTGTAAACCTTATGGAATCTAATGTCGGGTCATGTCCAGTGAACTTGTTCTCCAACAAGCACCCATACACTTGACTTGGATCCCACACCACCAGCCTTATAAGATTGGTTGTTATATTCCTTAAGACAAAGACAACATGTATACAAGTCTCTCATGCATCATTGATATCCTTTCTTAATAATACCTTGACTATGGACTATTTTTTAAGATACAAATCTTTTGGTGTATGTGTTAAGTGTTCTTACAATTAAAGTCATACTTTAACCACTCTCCACACAAGTTGGTCCTCGAGACTTCATCCTTAGGCATTTATATATAATTAAGTAAAAAAGATAAATTGCTCCTAATTTATTTTATTATTTGCAATAATTATTGTGTATCTGTCACTAAACCACCACACTTGGTTCGTGAAGGCTACATTAACTTACATTTGATGTAGCATTTATGAGTTCATCACATTTGGCCCATAAGGCATAAACTAACAGAGATATCAAATCTTGACATTTTTTATATCAGAGATCAAATGTCATATTTTTTAATTGTTGAGGAGACATCGTACGTATTAAGCCAATATTTAAAGAAGATGAGTATTAAGTTGATCATTTATCAAAGGGGTATAGATCGGCATTACAAAGGTATTTGAAATGTTTACACATTTATATTGATAATATTGATATTAGTGAAGGCCCTTAAAGATTTTGGACAGCTACTAAAAAAAGGAGGGGTAATTGCAGTGCGAAGGATATCATTTATATTTTTTAAATGTGAAGAATAATTTTTATGATAAACCTAAATCTTGGAAATATCAAGTACAATTATCCCTAAGAGAAAAACATGTAGAGTTTCATAGTGATATGACTTGGCAGGCATGATCACGGTGGACGATGCCATTTTACCTGATGTAGTTCAGTATACAATGTATCTTTGACTACAATGTATCAGAACTGTAGGATATATAAATTGTAAACTCTTGAGACGCGTGCGGGTTCCTAGCTAGTAGTGGAACCATCAACCATGATTCACCTAGGGACGTCACAATCTGCGAGACCATATAGGTTTGGTCTCCACATGTAGAATACAACAAAAGTTAATCGCAAATGTGTGACAAATGATGGCGATAACATAACTAACTGTTCCAAATCCTAACTCTGTTGGGCACTTAAATTCCCCATGTCAGCCAGCCCCCACATGATGCTGACCTAGACAAAGACAAAGGCAAATGGCATATATATATATATATATATATTGCGCCTACCCTCAAAAGTAGTCATTATTGAGGATTTATATATAAATGCTCAAAAGCTGAAGCCGAACATGCAAAAGATTCTTCTGGCATGGGCATTTAGAGTCAATAGATGTACTAGCTAGGAAGATTTTAGAACCATAAATGAAGCTTCCTTCCACTAAGGAAAATTAAAAGATCACAGGCTTCACAGCACAATATCTTTGGGTCCTCCTCCACCGTCCCAAAAGAACATTGAAAGAAAAGGAAGGCAAAAACACAGTTAGCAATTATTATGTGGGCATGGATGGCATCTTAACTCTCAATTGGCTTCAAATTGACTATAGCCTCGTCTACCTAGAAGTGTTCAAATTTCGAATATGGAATATCGTAATAATGGTAGACATTGAATCATTTTTGTTTTGATATTCTATATAAAATCCCATAACATCTAAGTGGCAAAATTCTGTTTCTAAACATATTTTGTCAACCCCTTTTCATTTGTATCTGTTGCAAATTCTAATTTGAGTAGAAAATTCAAATTAGAAAATTCTCCTTATTCCTTCATTCATATGTATTTTATTATGAGAAGGGTTATTCGAGCGTATTTAAATAGATATTATGTTTTCATATGAATCCTTACATTCCATTTTGGATTAAGAATAGACATAATCAGACTCACTTTTTACATATCTCTCCTTATTTGGGACCTTATTCACCTCTTTTGGCAATTTAGGAGGAATCAATGAAAGGACATGAAATCAAATCTTGGACTTTCGAATTGAGAGAGATCAAGAATTCTCACTATTTCTTAGATTCATTGTAAGCACCCCCGCCCGGATATCCCAGCCGCCTGGATTATCCGAACGGGAGCACTTACGGAAAGAAAAAAATGTTGAAACACGAGACCAAGACCACCCTAGCATGCATACACAAAAATAAGAACAACGGAAGCGAAGTAAGACACATGCATGCACTACCGGTGCCCCGCTAGCATAGCGGTCGCAAGATGAATAAATGAAAACAGACTCCTGTGCCAACATACACGAAACACAAGAAATGACCTGGCACAGTACAAAAATAAGAGAATAGACCCTACACAACCATCAGAGTTGACAGAGATTGATGGGACTGCCTGTACACCACACCGACTTTGCCGCTAGACGCTGACTACCTTGCTCGGACCCCCGCTGGCACTACCTGGAATGATGGAAAGCAAAGTGAGTCGAGAGACTCAGCAAGCATAGAGAAAAGAAAGGCCGAAGGCTGAACGTAACCAGAAAACTCTTCCCAAAATAAACCTCCAGGTACACACAAGGCATGAGACGCTACAACACAGCAGTATAGCATAATAAAAGCACATACCGGTCCTTGGGGCCCACACAAGACACATGGCACCCAAATCCCATACCAACCTGCCGCTGCCCTGAAAGGCAACAAATATCTGCAACAAACCTGCGCGCGCGATCCCGGGCCGGTACTCCCGTCGCCCATCCCCGTCGGTACTCCCGACAACCGAGCCATAGGCTCCCTCGGAACGGTACTCCCGTCCGAGAACTATATACTACCAGTAGCCATGCAATGCACATAGAAATGCAATGGCGTAATGAGCATCAACGTGATACAAGGCGCCCATACATCCAGGCATCAGGCCATGCTCCGCCCACATAGTAAACCACACGCCATGCATATGCTCGCGCTGGATGCAACCTAACCAAACTAGAATGTCCGTGTCCAAGCATACTCAAAAATGAATATCCCAACATGCAACCCGTACCCATGTGCATATCAAATCATGAACAGTAAAATAATGAATCTAGACGTGCAATAAATTACATACCGGCAGAGCTAGTCAGCAGTGTCCGGCACCGGTCAACGGCCCGTGACTAGGAGTGTCCACCTGACGGTCCACATCAGGGCCATACAAAAGTCCACCCCAACGTCACCAACAACCGACCCCTGCCCCACTGCTCGATAGCTCTAACAGAACCATAAATAAATCCAAAAAGAACAGTGAATAAACCCGCACGTCTAGGAACCTAGTCCCCAAGATGGTTCAGCATCATTCCCAAAAGGAGTGGGGGCGGTACAAACCCCCGTAGGCTCACAACAAATAACATTCTAGAAGTTTCGATTTTAAATTAAATCAAAACAAGTGAATAATAATTCAACAAATAAGACTGGGTACCGAATTAAAGTAAGGGAGATGATAAAGTACGAGAAATCATGGGGTCTTTTACGGGAATTGAAGAACACAGGGAGAGGGTTAGGAGCTTGCCTTTACACAGCCGTTTCTTCTCCTCTTTGCACTCCCGCTGCGAAATAAAACGTTTAATAACTATTAATAAAATACGTGGCTCACACTAATTAAATCTAACCGTGTAATTTAAATAATTTGACCATCTAAAATCCCATATAAGCACACCGTAAATAAAACCCCAATGAATCCTATATTTAATTTAAATCATGTTACACCAATAACATCTTCAATATATATAATTAATTAATTAATATATATTAATAACAACTCACCAATATGCATATACGGCCAGGGCACTCTCTTCTTTTCTTCCACCCTACTTTCATTGCACCCACTCACAGGGACATTCCGCTTAACTTATAAACATAGAAACATATATATATATATATATATATATATATTTGCTTAGCAGCATATACAAATATCTTCACCCATATGCTTACACGGCCAGGCATTCCTTAACTTCACCCCTTGATTCACGCTCACACACTGATTACACATATATACATATAGATATACAAAATAGCACACGGCACACTCACTGTGATTACCCCTCACAATCAAATTAATATACACACAGCAAACTCACCACTCGCCACAGCGTATTAGCATGTATGTATATATATATATATGCATATCAAATTAATACACCCCACACAGCATAATCACCCAGATTAACAAAATCACACTTATAATTAAAATCTAACCGTATAAAATTATTAATACACAATAACTTACTTACCCGGCTAATTAAACCATAATTAAACTTGGTTTAATCCTCAACTTCTCCCAATTTTTCTCAAGATTTCCAGCTTCTGTGCGTCATTTTCTTCTTGCCCCGAACTCTCTGCTTCGCTCCCAATTTAATCTAGATTTTTAGCTTCAATTGAAGCAATTTATGGCAGCAAAATCGGTAGAAAAACATGGCCAATTTGGCCTTAAAAAGTGTGCAAACAGTGGGCGTGAGAGAGTGGCAGCACGGACGCACCAGCGCGCGCCACGTGGCAGCGAAGGGCTGCCCACCGCCTAATCAAAACGACGCCGTTTCAGCGCCCCTCTGCTGCCCAAAACAATTAATTTCTTCTTCCCAGCGCGCGCGCGCGTCCGCTCATTGGCTCGATCCCGCGTCTCACGCCAGCACCCGCGCCCACGCGGCCACTGGGCTGGCTGCTTCCTTAGCAATATGGTCACACTTAATTAATTTTATAGTGACTTTCAGACACTTCCGAAAATTTACACTTAAACCCACAACTTCCAGAAACCTCCACATACACCCCTAACTCCTATTTCCCTTATTACACTTATATCCCAAACATTCCAGAAATTACCATATTAATTTATTTTCTCCTATTTCATAAATACTCCCAATTAAATTAATTAAACCTAAATTTCCTATTTCCTCAAAATTACATAATTAAACATTTTTTTTTTAATTCTCCAAATACCCAAATAAATTAATATTTTCTTTTTAACCCACCAATATTCAATTCCAATAAATCGAAATCACTTCAAATGCAAAATTTAGCAATTATTAATTGTTCTCAAACAAATTAATAATCATTTATTTAATTTCCAAATTTCAGGATGTCACATTCATGGACCCAATTCAATTGAGTGAGATCTTTCATTCATGTTTTTTTCCACCAAGAAAGTTCTACAAAATTCTTTGACCCCCGAATTTTTGAGTATCCTACTTTCATGCAATTCACAGGGTTTAACAAGCAATCAATATTTCACGATCAAGGGTGTAATACTCTTTGTAGTATCTTTAATTTCATATTCAAGAGTATAATAAGTCAATTTGTAATCTTTAACACCAGCTTTGAATCCAACACTTTGCTTTAGTCTCGGTTTGTGGTGACATAAATCCCTCCCTACAACTCATGAATTAAAAATTCTCAACAAGAGGGTCTACTCAACAAGAATTCGGCATTAATAAAAATTTTAACAGGAATCTTTCACAAAACTCTTAACTAATACTAATATTATCACAGCAGCATCCAGTAGATTGCTACCCCATAATAATGCTTTGGATTGAATGAACCAAACAGCTATTCAGATTCCATCCCTCTACGTGCTCATATTATTATTATTTTTTCTTTTAGTTCAGATACACTCTGATTACTCGACATTAAGTACATCATGTTTTTAATATTTTACTTAACCAATAATAAGTGTATTTGAAAGTTAAAAATAAGTGTGTTGAGTTTATGATGTTTTGACCATGATTAATGCTTATGCAAAACTTTAATGTAATCATATTTCTTGAGGGTATGTTAAGATGGTTTTGATAGGATATGTTGAGGTTGTTTGAGAATGAATAACCTAAGGAACCATGATAGGTTTAACTATTCACATGTTTTATCTAGCACTATTTATCAATGTTGTAATATCTATTGGAGTTGCTTTATCTATTAATATGTTTTTCTTTACACTACAAGAAAACTCGTGTTTAGAGATGAATTTTTGAGACGGATTTTCAGACGGATTTAGAAACTGAACCATTTAGAGACGGATTTAGAGACGGTAAAAATTCGTCTCAAATTTGAGATGGATTTAGAGACGGAAAAAAATCCGTCTCAAAATAGAGACTAATTTTGAGACGGAAATAAATCAGTCTCAAATTAAAGACGGATTTAGAGTCGGAAAAAATCCGTCTAAAAAATTTGAGATGAATTTTGAAACGAATTTATTTCCGTCTCTAATTGAACACGAATTTTTCCCATCTCTAAATCCGTCTTTATTTTGAGATAGAAGAAATATGTCTCAAATTTGAGACGGATTTTGAGACGAAAAAATTTTTGTGTCCAATTAGAGACGGATTTTGAGATGGGAAAAAATTCGTCTCCAAATAGAGACGGAAATAAATCTGTCTCAAAATCCATCTCAGATTGAGATGGATTTTTTCCGCCTCAAAATCCGTCTTTAATTGGAAATTGAATACAATTATTTAATTTAAAGTCTATTGAAAATTTATTTAAATATATAAATAATAAAATAAAAAATTTAATGAAAAGTATATTAAAAAATGCAAACTAAATATAAAATTTTATAAAACACACACTCCATTTTAATTAGTAATATAAATTAATGATATACTACATTTTAATATTATGAAACTCTATAAATAAAATATATACTAAATTTATACTACATTTTAAATTTTAAGGATGTAAAATGGGGGAATTAAAAATTAAAAAATAATTAAATTAAAAGTTAAACAATCTACAACTTAGGATGATTAAATAATTAAAAAACTTTTAAATCAATTCAAAAAATGTTAAATAATAAAATTATAGACATTTAATAATAAATATATAAATAATTTTCTTAAAGGATTCAACAAAAAAAATAGTGCTACCTATGCGACTCGTGTCACATTCAGTAGATGTTTAACTAACATTTATTCATATATCTACTATATCTATCTCATGAATATTGGCATGTGACTTATTATGCTTTAAAATTAATATTTCATACTAAATAAAAGTAATAGTCTATCTGTCAATTTAATTATAATCAATTTATTATATTTTTCTTTTATGAAAAATCTAGGAACTGTTTATTTATTTAAGGATGCATGATAGGTTAAAGACATATTCAATTAATTAACCCCTAAATATTTCGACAATGTCATTCACAATAAGATGGTGAACACTTTTAGTACAATAATTTAGACTTGTTCTGATAAACTAATTTGTCGCAATACGTATGAAAATTCTGACAACATATTTATTGTGACCAAATGATACTACAATAAAATAACAGTTTAGACACAGATTTTTGAGATGGAAAAATTTAGAGATTGAAGAGACGGGAGAAAATCATAATCTAAATAATAATAATAATATCTATATCTATATTAAAAAATAGATATACATATATACATATATCTATATTAAAAATATATAGATAAGGTAGGCAGATCGGGTCGAATCCGCCTAATAAAATGGAAGGTCAACCCGTGCCGATCGAGTCAGATATAAATAGAATGGGGTCGATGGTGAGTGTCAAAAGTTCCCTCATCAATTTGTCTCTCTCTCTCTCTCTCAATTTTCTTTCAAGAACACCTTTCTAAATCATCGATTTATGCCATGTATATTTAGTTGTTCGATCATCGATCTGACAACGTTTTTGTTTTAGTATGGTGGTAGGAGAATGATTGGTGTTGAAACTCAAAATACGATCGTTTTCATAGAAACAATGGCGCTTGCAACACACTATCAAATTCAAGTCGTAATTTAGATACTAACTCAAAATTAGATTCCTAATTCTAAAAGTAAAATAGTTTATTATTGAACTATTATAAAATATATTGACTAATTTGAAAACTATTAATTCAATAAGTGCACACTATATTTAATAGATTCATTCAATAATCAAGTTGATTAGGATCTGAAAAATAAAATTGATATTTTTTTATATATTTTGAATGGATATTAAATACATATAAATTAAAATTCATTAAACAATTTCCATCCCTAATATTATTTTTCTTATATTTTTTATTTTTATGCATTAAATTATTTTTGTGATATTTTTATTTAATATTTATTTAAATACCAAAAAGTATAAAAATGAGAAGTTAATTTTAGATTTATAATATATCAAACTTATTTATTAGATTTATAATATAATTATATTTCTATATAAATATTAATTTTATGCAATAATATTATTTTTCATAATTTAAATGTTTTTATCCTCTATTATAATTTTAAATTATATTATTTTTATTAATTAAATAATAATTGTTTACATTTTAATAAATTATATTTTTTATTTAGTATTACATATTAAATAATATTTAAAATTAATTATTATTTTTATATTTTATTTTTTTTTTATATTTTAATATTAAATATTAAAAGATTTCTCTCCTTCTCTTCTTCCCCCCATCATTTCCCACCCGAAAACCCTAAATCTCTGGATCTCTCGCCATTTCTCTAGATCTCTCTGGCTCGCCCTTACCCTCGATCTCGCTGCTAACCCTCGCCCTCACCCTCAATCTCGCCGTTAACCCTTGCCCTATCTCTCGTCCTCACTCACTGGCTTGGCCTCGCCCTCGCCCTCGATCTCGCGGCTCGAGCTCGCCCTAGCTCTCTCTCTCGTTCACTGGCTCTCCCTTGCCCTCGCCCTCAATCTGTTGGATCCTAATGATGTCAAATATATCCCAAGAGGGGGGGTGAATTGGGATTAGGTAGATTTTCGATAATTTAAAACTTTGATTGTTGGAAGAATACTAGGTTTCGAAATATAGGCTATAAGTTTCGAAATAAATCTTTCTGTTAAGTAGGTTTCGAAACCTACTATATATGTTTCGAAATATAGCTCACTGTTTTACAAGTTTCGAAATATGAAATGTATGTTTCGAAATCTACTTCACTGTTTTGCTTGGTTCGAAATCTTTTGACTTGTATTTCAAACTAATGATCTTTGGTAAAGATGATTTACATAAGTAAGATTATACCAAAGATGTTTGTATATCAAATATATGTTTTCTATGTATATGTATAAGCTTATGTTCAAGAAAACTATTTTAGCCTTTGATAACAAAACTTATGAAAACATGTGCAATAGGCAATAATGATACATGAAAGCTAAAGAACACTTGCACACAAGATTTATAGTGGTTCGGCACTCGCCTACTCCACTACCTTCAAGCTTACCTACTTGAAAGATTTGCAATCCCAATCACTTTTACTTAGTGATCACCACAATAAGGGTTTTACAACGGTTCACCCAAAAACTTTACAATGTGAGTTTTTACGGGCTAAACTCAAACCTAGCACCAAGTGAGTTTTAGGCTCAACTCAAACCACAATGAGTTTTAGGCTCAACTCAAACCTTTACACTAAGTGAGTTTTAGGCTAAACTCAAACCTTACAATATTCAAGATAATCAAATTTATCTTTACAACCCAAAGAGCAATAAATGCCTTACCACATGGTTGTACAAACCTCTTAACTTGAGGTGAGGAGAGCTGGAGGATGATGCTCGTTGTTTGCACTTGCTTCTCCTTTTTCACATCACAATGCACATCTAGGAATGGATGAATGGATCCTCTTTGAAAGCTTTGTCAAAAGAATGGATTTAGATCATTTGTGCTTGTGTGTGTGTCTCTAGTGTGTTCTGTCTTTGTATCTTGTTCTTGCTTAATCTTCTAGTTCTTGTCTTCAAATACCTGGTATTTATATCAAGAGATAGAAATCTGGCCGTTTATAGCCGTTAGAGACAAGACAGCAAAGTAGGTTTCGAAACATGCAGAGTGTGTTTCGAAACATCATAAAAATACACTAAGGTTTCGAAACATAGACAAGAGGTTTCGAAACATGTAAGCTTCCAGCTGGACAAAGCACTTAGAGACAGCAGACAAGTGGGAGACAAACTCTTCAGCCCACTTTGAATAAATTAAAAGCACTAGCATTCAAATTTGAATTTGAATCTCATAGCATGGAGAATGCATTAAACAAATGATAGAGAAGTATTTTAATAAATACAAAGTTGCAAAACAAATGCATCTCGGTTTTCAAATGAATCTGCTGACAGAATGTCAGAGGTTTCGAAACATGACATGATAGGTTTCGAAACATGCCTCTCTGGAGAGGAGGTTTCGAAACATGATGGAATGAGGTTTCGAAACATGCCTCTCTGGCAATGAGGTTTCGAAACATGATATGGAGGTCTCGAAACATAGTCCGAAACCTGTTTTGAAAACACATGCAATGCATAGATGTTTCGAAATAGCATACATGAAAACCATTTCAAAGAGGTTTCGAAACATGCACAGAAACATGACACAGTTTCAGAAACATTTGCTTGACAGCACAATCCACAGCATGTTTACATCACAGGTTATTTCCATTTCTTTAGTTTAAGTAAATGTCTACATTTTAATTTATTTATATTTTACCTCCATTTACTTTAATACATAAATGTAAATAACGAAGTACTCCCTATTTGGATTCAATAAAAATACTTAGAAAATCAAAATCCAAATATATAAGAAAGTAGATTTTGGGTTTTAGTACAAACTCAAGTTTTAGCAATAAACCCACCTCCAAAATATATACTTTCTATTTAATGAAAAATTCATTAAAAATCGTTTTAGCACTAATAAATGATAGATATCAAATTACCGGGAGTTTGTTTTCTAAAAAGAAAACTATTTCTTATACTTCTCCTTATAAGGTGCTAATCTCCCAGACTTAGCCAAAAACAGGGTTTCCAGTTTCAGACAATGAAACATGATATACTTGATATTGAAATTGATATATATTGAAAACCACATACTTGACTAATGACTTAGGGATTAAACCAATATATGTTTTTCATCATTAAAACTATTGTACAAAAAGTACAACAACATTCTCCCCCTTTTTGATGATGACAAAACCTTAAATCAATTTCATATATCTCTTTCCCTAAAATCATATATCTATCTCTCCCTTTTTCTAAACACTTTTGATTTAACATATATCTCTCCCCCTTTTTGTCATATATCAAAAAGGTGTAGCTTTAAAAATATAATCTCTTTGTTAAACCAAAAAAAAAATTTCTCTGCCTTTTTAACTCTCCCCCAATGATAGTTCAAATGATTTCACATATCTTAAAATAGATATTCTTCCTTTTTAAACCAAAATATTTTCAATAGGTATGAGTTGGAGATAACACTACCAAGTAAAGATGGTTTTAAAAACTAGAGATAGCTCGAGTTGGAGATAGCTTTAAAAACTGGAGATAGCTCCCCCTTAAGATGATATGGTTAATATCATAAAAGAATTTTTGAGCACATGCCATATACATAAAATTTTTTCATGAGATGCCAAGATTTAAAAGTTTTCATACCAAATTGCATACTCATGATCATATCAGAGCCAATCTATATCTTTCCAGATAATCACTCATATGTATAAAGTCAAAGTACATATATCAAATGCATAGCCATTCATCATATAAGAGGCATATACACTAAATGATCAATATAGGAGTGACATATATCATTTCAAGCAGATAGAAAGACTCTCTTTTTGAACAACTCCCCCTTAAACTGATACGGGAGGTTTTGGCCATAGAGACATTTTTACAAAAAAAATTGTCTCATTTCAGATGTTTTTTACAAGGATAGCACACATCAACGGCCAAGTAATTGAGGAATTAACCACATGAACTTACTTTCCATATATTCAAAAATAAGTGGTCATCCAAAAGTACAATTCTAAACAAGTTACGACAGATTTCATACAAGACACATTAAGGATGTGCTTTAAGAGCATACATTTGTCTTTTGATAATTATAGTCATACTTGTAATTACATAGGATCATTTCATAAAGATTACTTCAAGAAGCAAGATGATCCTTTAGCAACTAAATCGCAATTTCTCACTTAGGTATTCATTCATCAAAAATAAGCAAGCTATTTCATATAAGAAAAAATAGCATTTTTAATTGATTCAAGACATGAATACTATATGCCATTAATAAACTTTTTAAAAGATCTAAGAGCTTGATGGCATGGTCCTTTGATTTAACCAATGATAGATTTGAGAAAGATGAAAAGTTGAATCTTCTCTGAATCAAAGGTTTCGAAACTTAGATCAATATGTTTCGAAATAGGATTTTCTGGAACACATGTTTCGAAACTTGGAACAACATGTTTCGAAATTACACTTTCTGGAAATTGTGTTTCGAAATAGGATGTTATGATGTTTCGAAATTTCTTTATACAAAAGCACTTGAACTCAACGATTGACTGGGATTTATCTAAAGTTTGATTTCCAATAGATTTGGACATGATACCAATTGATACCAATTCTTTACAATTGATATTTCCTTTTTGAGCAAGATCCCTTATGAATAGAAGATTAATATTAATAAGTTGAGTCATGAAATCCAGAATTTTTGTTATGGCACATTTGATTGAAATATTGTGGAATTTTATGCCATAGCTTGATGTTCCATCCATAGGATTTGAGCAACTCTATATATATATTCACTTTTAGTGAACGAGAATGGAATGGAATGAAATTTAACTTCCTTTTAAACAAAGACACTAGGGAATGTTTTTATACATTGACATAGATCACTAGTGTTCTTTTTAGCCATTTTTGCTTCCAAGATGGAATTTCTTAGGATTGGATTAAAATCTAGCACATAGGCAAACATGTTGCAAATTTAGCAAACATGATGTTCATCCTACTAGCTATCAAGTATAGCAATGGTCCAATCATATTTCTATATAGCTCATTTTCCACCATTTGGCTTTTCTCATATTTGTCTAGGCTTGATTAACTACTCTTTTGAGGCGCTATTGATTTCCTTTCAAGAATTATTGAATTTCTTAAGAAGATGAATTTTTGAAGAGATATACATAAATTCATTTATCTTCTTGCCTAGATTTGCAAACTTATAAAAGTTTTTAGCTTTCTCATTATGCTCATTTCAAGTTTCCCTTTTGCATTATATTGATAAATTGATTCCATAGAGATTTGTTTGAGGATTCAAATATAATGTTATCTACATAAATTATTTGTAGACTTATAAGATTTCCTTGTTATGAGGCTTAGAAGCAATATTATATCTATTTGACTTATTTGAGATTTTTCGTCTAAACTAAACTTGCTAGGACTTTCATACCATGACTTAGGGGCTTGTTTTCAACAATATAGTGCCTTGATGAGATTAAGCACATGATTCTCATATTGAGAATTCTTAGGATTGGGAGTTTATTCCACATACACTTCCTCATTTATATAATCACTTAAAGTGGCACTCTTGACATTCTCATGATGAGCTTGAAGGATTTGTGGCATGCTAATGCCAACCACATTCTTATGGTTTCTAGATTTGCTATGGGAGCCTAGGTTTCATCATAGTTTATTCCTTCTTCTTAACTATGCCCTTAAGCTACTATTCTAGCTTTATTCCTCTTTTATCTATTTTGTTCCTAAACACCCATTTGGTTCAAATGGTTGGGTGCTCTTTAGGATTTGGAGCTAATTTCCACAAGAGAAGGTGAATTTGGAAAAATAAAAGATTTCCCCCTTTTAAACACTTTTTCACAAATGTCACCGATGAAGGCAACGGCTTTGTTAGACCTCAAGACCTTGAAATGACACGATGAGGTATCAACCGTATAAAGACAATCCCTTTTTGCAAATGATAATCCCTTTTTGCAAATTGATAATCCTAGATTTGAATTGCAAAGATAAGTTTTGAACTATAGACAATTTTCAAAAAATAGATAAGGAGTTTGCAAATTTTCACTCATTTCTAATGGATGCTCTTGTCTTAATATCTTTGAAAAGATCTCCAATCATATTATTTCTCTACATGAGGTTTTCTCTCTTGGAATGAATGGTTCTTTCTCTTTATGGGCTATTAGACATTTAAGCATGTTATCACTTGATAGACTTGATTGCTTTTGATCTAATGAGAGTTTTTCATATTGAGATCATTCTTATAATCTTCTATAGGTTTGGGAGCTTTAACACGAATATCATTAATTATAACTTATAGGGGTTTTCTCTTAAGATAGACATGGAATCCCTATTTAACATATAGCATGAGGTGTTAATGGCTTAGACCAAAGATTTACACAACATAATTCTAGCCATTTCTTATAAAGATCTTTCTTTTCAACTACCTCATTTTGTTAAGATGATCTAGTACTAAGCATTACGATTAAAATCATTTTCCTCACAATAGTGCTTGAATTCTTTCATTTCAACAATCTCTTAAATGATCACACTTTTAGATGCAAGAGATATTACCCAAGATTATCTAGAGAAGTCATCTATAATGACAAAGATATAATGTTTTTCATCTAGGTTTTGGATTCTCATAGGTCCAAAGAAATCTAAATAGATTGAGGTTAAAGACCTAGAGGTTGAGATTTTTGAAGGCTTAAATAATATACTTGTTTGTTAGCCTTTCATGCATGCCTCACAAATATTTTTCATATTTAAGCTTTAGGCAATTTCTCAACAAGATCATGATTGGATAGACTAAGAAGATTCACACTTGTATGACTTAGTCCATTATGCCATAGTCAAATATTTGAGATATTGATTATACTAGGAATTTCTCTTATACTAGACAAGAATAAGTCTATGCACAAATTCTATCCTATTTTCTATGATCTTTATTTCATTAGTGATAAGATATTTCACATGAATTAGCATTAAGGCATACTTTATATCTCTTATCACATAATTGACTTATGCTAGTTAGGACATGCATAGGAGCATTTATCAAGATAGCACTTACTAGCATATATCAACAAACTTCATTCTTCCCTTACTCAATGCACATATCAAAACACAATATAGTGAAAGCATATCATTCAAAACTAATAAGCATAGAGAGTTTAGGGATAAAAGTGTACCACCAAGATTGTAGTTAATAAGATCTTCCTTACACTTGGTTGGCAAAATGAGGAGTGGTCTTCTTGTTCACTTCCTCTTTCCTTCATGCTTGATTCATCCAATAAGATTTCTCTTTAAAGGTCATTTGGATGTCAAGCAACCTACAAAAACACTATCCACAAGCTTTTGGTGCCCAAACCACCTTGGGTTCACCCATGTTAGCATAGAGCTCCTCCTTAGGAACCCAAATTTGTTTAAGCTTATGTGGGTGTTTTGTTATGAAACCTTTATGTTTAAAATGATTCCAATGATTAGAATGTGATGCAAATGATTTTCTTTTGAAATTCATTTTCCTTTTATCCTTATGCACATTCCTCTTAAAATGATCATTTTTAGGTTTCAAAACATGCTTGGATCCTTGGGGTTTAATATGGGAAATATTAGATACTTCAGTTCCCTTAGGAATCCATTTTATTTTTGGACCACTAGATGATTTCCTCCTAAAAGGACAACTAGATGCAATGTGGCCAAATTTACAACAATGAAAGCATTTAATATCATGAGAGGTGTGTATAGATGAGTTTTTGAAATTTGCTCTTTGACTATGAAAATTTTGAACACCCTTAACATGATTACAAGAATTTGAAATCTTCCTATTTGAAATAGGTTTCTCATTTAAAGCAACATTAGGAGATTTCAATAGATTTTCTTTTAAATCATTTTTCATTGAAAGTTCATTATTGGAAGCAAGCAAATATTCATTTTTAGATTTTAAAGCTTCCAACTCATTAGATAGAGAATCTAATTTCTTTTGAAGAGTTTTGTTTTTCAAACACATTTTTTCAAAATTGACATACAACTCATTAAATGCATTTAACAACTCTTCATTTGAGCAAGCATCATGATCATCATATATATCATTTGAAGAACTAGATTCATGATCACTTTCAATATCAAGAACAAGAGTAGAAGTAGAGGTTACCTCCTCTTCTTCATTTACCATGAAGCACACGTTTGAGCTTTTATCACTAGGGACGAGGGAACTTTCTTTCTCCTCTATTTGTTGATGATTCACTGGATTTTCAATCTGTATACTTTCATCAACATTCTCACAAGATTGATTAGAAAGATATAAAGAATCAAGAGTATTTAATATATCTTTAGCATTAATGCACTTAGACACTTTAGCATAGATATCATCACTTAATGCATGGTGTAAAATATGCATGGCTCTAATGTTTAAGAAAAAGTTCTTTTTGTCATGATCATCCCATTCAAGTTTTGGTTTTGAAACAAAACCATTTTTCACAATATCCCACAAATAAGAATCAATAGATGTCATGTAAAATGAAATTCTAATTCTCCAATGTTCATAATATGAGCCATTTAAATAAGGTGCTACATCAATAGGATAACCTTCCTTAAAAGCCATGGATCTCTCCTTAGGTTGTTAGACCTTGAGGGAGTTAGGCTCTGATACCAATTGTTGGATCCTAATGATGTCAAATATATCCCAAGAGGGGGGGTGAATTGGGATTAGGTAGATTTTCGATAATTTAAAACTTTGATTGTTGGAAGAATACTAGGTTTCGAAATATAGGCTATAAGTTTCGAAATAAATCTTTCTGTTAAGTAGGTTTCGAAACCTACTATATATGTTTCGAAATATAGCTCACTGTTTTACAAGTTTCGAAATATGAAATGTATGTTTCGAAATCTACTTCACTGTTTTGCTTGGTTCGAAATCTTTTGACTTGTATTTCAAACTAATGATCTTTGGTAAAGATGATTTACATAAGTAAGATTATACCAAAGATGTTTGTATATCAAATATATGTTTTCTATGTATATGTATAAGCTTATGTTCAAGAAAACTATTTTAGCCTTTGATAACAAAACTTATGAAAACATGTGCAATAGGCAATAATGATACATGAAAGCTAAAGAACACTTGCACACAAGATTTATAGTGGTTCGGCACTCGCCTACTCCACTACCTTCAAGCTTACCTACTTGAAAGATTTGCAATCCCAATCACTTTTACTTAGTGATCACCACAATAAGGGTTTTACAACGGTTCACCCAAAAACTTTACAATGTGAGTTTTTACGGGCTAAACTCAAACCTAGCACCAAGTGAGTTTTAGGCTCAACTCAAACCACAATGAGTTTTAGGCTCAACTCAAACCTTTACACTAAGTGAGTTTTAGGCTAAACTCAAACCTTACAATATTCAAGATAATCAAATTTATCTTTACAACCCAAAGAGCAATAAATGCCTTACCACATGGTTGTACAAACCTCTTAACTTGAGGTGAGGAGAGCTGGAGGATGATGCTCGTTGTTTGCACTTGCTTCTCCTTTTTCACATCACAATGCACATCTAGGAATGGATGAATGGATCCTCTTTGAAAGCTTTGTCAAAAGAATGGATTTAGATCATTTGTGCTTGTGTGTGTGTCTCTAGTGTGTTCTGTCTTTGTATCTTGTTCTTGCTTAATCTTCTAGTTCTTGTCTTCAAATACCTGGTATTTATATCAAGAGATAGAAATCTGGCCGTTTATAGCCGTTAGAGACAAGACAGCAAAGTAGGTTTCGAAACATGCAGAGTGTGTTTCGAAACATCATAAAAATACACTAAGGTTTCGAAACATAGACAAGAGGTTTCGAAACATGTAAGCTTCCAGCTGGACAAAGCACTTAGAGACAGCAGACAAGTGGGAGACAAACTCTTCAGCCCACTTTGAATAAATTAAAAGCACTAGCATTCAAATTTGAATTTGAATCTCATAGCATGGAGAATGCATTAAACAAATGATAGAGAAGTATTTTAATAAATACAAAGTTGCAAAACAAATGCATCTCGGTTTTCAAATGAATCTGCTGACAGAATGTCAGAGGTTTCGAAACATGACATGATAGGTTTCGAAACATGCCTCTCTGGAGAGGAGGTTTCGAAACATGATGGAATGAGGTTTCGAAACATGCCTCTCTGGCAATGAGGTTTCGAAACATGATATGGAGGTCTCGAAACATAGTCCGAAACCTGTTTTGAAAACACATGCAATGCATAGATGTTTCGAAATAGCATACATGAAAACCATTTCAAAGAGGTTTCGAAACATGCACAGAAACATGACACAGTTTCAGAAACATTTGCTTGACAGCACAATCCACAGCATGTTTACATCACAGGTTATTTCCATTTCTTTAGTTTAAGTAAATGTCGGTAAAATATAAATAAATTAAAATGTAGACATTTACTTTAATACATAAATGTAAATAACGAAGTACTCCCTATTTGGATTCAATAAAAATACTTAGAAAATCAAAATCCAAATATATAAGAAAGTAGATTTTGGGTTTTAGTACAAACTCAAGTTTTAGCAATAAACCCACCTCCAAAATATATACTTTCTATTTAATGAAAAATTCATTAAAAATCGTTTTAGCACTAATAAATGATAGATATCAAATTACCGGGAGTTTGTTTTCTAAAAAGAAAACTATTTCTTATACTTCTCCTTATAAGGTGCTAATCTCCCAGACTTAGCCAAAAACAGGGTTTCCAGTTTCAGACAATGAAACATGATATACTTGATATTGAAATTGATATATATTGAAAACCACATACTTGACTAATGACTTAGGGATTAAACCAATATATGTTTTTCATCATTAAAACTATTGTACAAAAAGTACAACAACACAATCTCCCTTGCCCTCGCCCTCGATCTCGCGGGTCAATCTCGCGGCTTACCTTCGCCCTAGTCCTTGCCCTCGATCTCGCGGATCGGCCTCACCTTCGCCCTCGCCCTTGCCCCTCGATCTCGCTGATCGGCCTCGCCCTCGCCCCTCGATCTCGCTGATCGGCCTCGCCCTTACCCCCGCCCCTCGCTCACTGGCTTAGCCTCACCCTGGCCCTCGCCCTCGATCTCGAGGCTTGAGCTCGCCCTAGCTCTCTCCCTCGTTCACTGGCTCTCCCTCGCCCTCGCCCTCGCCCTCGATCTCTCAACTCGAGCTCGCCCTAGCTCTCGCCCTTGCCCTCAATCTCGCGGCTTGCCCTCGCCCTTGCCTTCATCCTCGCGACTGGCCTGCTGCCTCACCCTCGCTCTCGCGACTAACCCTAACCCTCGCTCTCGCTCTCTGGCTCGCCCTCGCCTGCTAGCCCTCACCCTTGCTCTCGCTCTCTAGCTCGCCTTCACTCTCTGGCTCTCCCTCGCCAGCCGTCGCATCAAACAGTGTTTCCCCCAGTAGATCCTAGTCCTACGATACCAACTCCATTACAAGGTATCAACACTCAACCCTCACAGAATAACAATAACTGTTGAAGATATTTTTTTGCTACTATTGACTATTAAGTTGCTTCTGTATTACTTTCATATGCTGTATTGGTTTGATATGTATTTTAGTTTAGCCTTTGTTTTATGTTTAAAGTTGCTTTGTTTTCGTGTTATAACACTGTTGAGAGGTTTGTTGAAGATATGGTTTAGTTGAGAGGTTTGTTTCCTAAAGTTTGTTGTGTTCTTTTGATTCAATCTTTGGTCTAGGTTCTTAGTTTCAAATAGCATATTTAACTTTGAAATTTGAAATACTAATTAGTAAAATGTATTCATTTTTGTAACCATAAATATTAGTTGAATTTCATATTTACTTAAGATAAATGTTGGAAACTAATATAGGGTTTTTAATTAATGGAATGAGAGTTTAATGTAAAGTCATTGTCGAGTTAGACATGTTGGTCACATTTTGTATTCCTTAATTGTTAAAAGTGTTCTATTTTGGTACTTCACAATTTTACAAGTGTCATACCTAATTGTTTTATTATAAGTATTTTGGCTTTATTTCATATATATGTCAAACAAGTGATTCCTCGTTAAACCGTGACACTTAATCACATTGTTTTATTTATTAGAAAGTTGTTAATAAGAATTAGTAACTGATATTATTATTGAAATTAAATCATCTATCTGTCTCTGTTTGCGATTTAATTTCTAGAAATGGGGCAAATGAATTAATATCTAATATCAAACCTCGAAAATGAATTCCTTAATTTGTAACGTGAGCATGGGTGTGTTGGCTTTGAATTTGACTAGAGAGTCAATTGGGTCATAATTTAATTATTATTATTGTTAACTTACAGCCTTGGTCTTTACGAAAATTAGAATTTGGTAATTAATAATTAGTCATGGGACGTGTTGTTTGGATGTAATTAATTGATTAGATGTGCTGAAGAATATTAATGATGTATATAAATAATGTATTGTGGGGGAAAGTCAAAAGTGCTGGAATAAAGATTATATATATATGGTGATTTTTTGCTTTTAATTTTGATTTTAATTTCTTTGAAGCCTAAGGCGTTAGGCTTGAGAACACGGTCACGTTAAACAAGAATAAGTTAAAAATGTACATTGAGAGGCAAAAGTATCTCATGTTGTGATATTTTTTAATTAATTAAAGAATATAATTAATTAAATAATTTTCAACAATTTAGTTACATTTGTTAGAAGTTAGCCTTAGATTCCCGTTCAGTGGCCTCCTCGATGGAGCGAGGAGGTCACTGAATTGTCCAATTGGACAGTCTAGAAATTTGATATCGTGTTGTGTGCCTGGTGGATACGCATTAATTTACTCATGCATGATACGAAAATTCGGTAGCATCTCATGTTGTTCTCCGGTTGCATATAGGAATATGTTCTGATTTATGCGATTGACTCAAATTGAGTGTAAGTCGTACGAATCGGCACATAATCCTTATCGTGCATTTGGAGAACTGTGTTGGGATGCTGCCGAAATTTCGTACTGTGAGTAAATCCGTCTGCTAGTGGTCATATCACGACTCATTTCCAGATGGGATAGGTCCCAACCTTCAAATTTTAAGGAGTGGTTCAATGGACAAAGATTACAAAAAATTCAAATAAAAAAAACTATTGTAATTGTCTTTGTACATATATGGCTAGGGGGATATTATATATATTAGCCATAGGGGTTGAAAGTTTTGATGTGTGCTAAGAATTGATGTGAATCTATTGTAGATCATGGATGTACGTGAGCAACGAGCATGGATGTATGATAGAGTGGCACCTAATCGTCGAGGGATAATAAATGAGTTCATGTGTGGAGTTGAGAGTTTCATACATTATGTATGTGCTCGGCCACAGTTCACGTGGGACGATGAGACCTTAAGGTGTCCGTGTGTTAAGTGTCGATGTAGAAAATTTCTAAGTGTGGATGATGTGAAGTTGCATCTTTATTAGAAGGGATTCATGGCCCATTACTATTATTGGACATGCCATGGGGAAGAGAAGCCTCCTATGGAATCCCAGGTCCAAACGAATGCTGGTCCATATAATGAAGCATAAGAGATTTATGAGGATAATCCAAATGCATATGATGCAATGGTGATGGATGGTGCATGTCCTTCTGTTGGAGCACATACATTGGAGAACGAAGAAGAAGAGCCCAATGTAGATGCACAAGACTTTTATGAAATGTTGGATAATGCAAGAACACCTATATATGATGGTTGCACTACTCACACCGAACTTTCTACAGCGATGAGGATGCTTAGCATTAAGGCTAATTTCAACTTACCTGAGCAATGCTATAATGCTTGGGTGCAACTAATAAATGAGTTGATGCCCGAAGGCAATCAGATGCCCAAGGACTTTTACAGGACAAAGAAGATGGTTTCTAAGCTGGGCCTTGGGTTCCAAAAGATTGATTGCTGTGTTAATATGTGAATGCTTTATTTTAAAGATGATACTAATGCAACCGAGTGTAAGTTTTGTCATGCCCCACGATATACAAGCCGCAAGGTAGGTCCTGGGAGATGAAAGGATGTTCCAACTAAATGGATGTGGTATTTACCTATAACACCTCGGCTCTAGAGGCTTTACGCGTCAAAAACAACAGCTGGGGAGATGAGATGGCACTATGAAAACCCACGGGAGCCAGGTGTGTTGTCCCACCCATCTGATGGAGAAGCATGGAAGCACTTCGATAATGTGCATCCTGATTTTGCTTCTGAACCACGCAATGTCAGGCTTGGGCTGTGTGCTGATGGCTTCACACCGTATGGTCAATTTGGGAAAACCTATTCATGTTGGCCTGTGATTGTCACTCCTTATAATCTTCCTCCATGGATGTGCATGCGACAAGAGTATTTGTTTCTTACAATAATCATCCCTGGTCCTCACAATCCGAAATCCAAAATAGATGTGTTCCTACAACCTCTCATAGACGAGTTGAAAATGTTATGGGATATTGGCGTGCCAACATACGATATTTCACTAAAACAAAACTTTCAAATGAGGGTTGCACTGATGTGGACTATTAATGACTTCCCAGCCTATGGTATGCTATCAGGTTAGATGACTGCGGGCAAGTTAGCATGCTCGTATTGCATGGAGAATTCAAAAGCATTCACGTTGAAGCATGGTCGGAAGACATCCTTTTTTGATTGTCATCGAATGTTTTTACCCATGAATCACCCATTTCGAAGGAACCGAGATGCCTTTGTTAAGAATAAGATTGAGAAGGGTGGGCCTCCACCACGATTGAGCGGTGATGGAATATGGGGTCGAGTTTGGACGTTGCCAGAAATAACTAAAACAGGTCTAATTCGCACGCAAGGCTATGAGGTAAACCACAATTGGACAAGGAAAAGTATTTTTTGGGAGTTGCCATATTGGAAAACAAATCTCATTCGCCACAATTTGGATGTAATGCATATTGAAAAAAACGTATTTGATAATATTTTTAACACCGTGATGGATGTGAAGGGCAAAACAAAGGACAACATTAAGGCTAGGATGGACATAAAAGAGTATTGTCGACGTAGAGAACTTGAGTTAGTGGCACAAGGTAATGGCAAGTACATAAAGCCAAAGGCTTGGTATGCTCTCAACGTGGAACAAAGGAGAGCATTGTGCGAATGGGTATGTTAATTAAAACTTCCTGATGGATATGCATCTGATTGGGGTCGTTGTGTAGACATGCGAGAAGCAAAGTTGCATGGCATGAAAAGCCATGATTGTCATGTTTTCATGGAACGCCTCCTCCCAATTGCACTAAGAGCATTTCTAGACCCTATATGGAAGCCTCTAGCAGAGTTGAGTCAATTCTTTAGGGAATTATGTTCTTCAAGTCTCAGGGTAGATAAGCTAGAAATAATGGAGGAAAATATTAAGGTAATCATTTGCAAGATGGAGCAAATTTTTCCACCTGGGTTCTTTAACTCAATGGAGCACTTGCCTATACATTTAGCTTATGAGGCACGTGTTGGCGGCCCAATGCACTATCGTTGGATGTATCCATTTGAGAGGTAATTATAATTGAAACATTACACAATATCCTTTGTTATGTAACCTAAAAACTTGAGTTAATATATTTTTGTTACCCAATAGATTTTTGCACACATTGAAGCGTAAAGTTAAAAATAAGACACGTGTGGAGGACTCCATTTGCAAGGCATACATCACAGAGGAAACCTCCACTTTTTGTTCGCATTATTTTGGACCTGATGTACAATCAAGAATCAGACGAGGTCCACGGAATGATTATGGTGTTGACTTATCGCCAGATCAATCAACTTTTTCCATCTCCAATCAATCTGGTCGACCATCAGGTGCATATAAAGATCGATTATTGCATGATCAAGAAATAGACCGTGCCACATTATATGTTCTTTTGAATTGTGATGAGGTCCAACCATATATTAAGTAAGTAATCACTCATATCTTTGGTATTATCAACTTTAGGTTTCTTATTTGCATATATGATTAACATGGCCTATATAAACGCAGTTTATTTGTGGATTCTATTAAAGCGGATGCACCACACATGACTAAAATTGATGTAGATAAGAGGATAGAGGTTGATTTCCCGAAATGGTTTAAGGAATACGAAAGTCTATCTTAAATTACGGAAATTATTATTGTGACAAATATACGAATTATGCTATGTATTTCATGTGCACAGGTGCATGATCCAACGAATAAGATTAATGATCAACAAATACGTGACATGTCATGGGGGCCCTTGAGAATGGTGCGCACATGGCCTATGTACATCATAAATGGGTATAAGTTTCACACAGATTCATGGAGTCAAGGCAAGTCAACAAGAAACAGCGGCGTTTGCACTAAAGGGTCAGTATACGGGCAACCCGAAGATGACTATTATGGTATACTTCAAGAGGTAATCCAATTAGAATACTTGAGATTACCAATCAAACAAGTGGTGCTATTTAATTGAACATGGTTTGACCCGACCCCTAGACGTGGGACTCGAATACATGATCAATATGGAATAGTTGAGGTCCGAGCTAACAAAAGGTACAATCGGTATGATCCTTTTATACTTGCCTCTCAAGCGCATCAGGTTTATTATGCTCCATATCCATCTCAACAACGAAATTTGGTAGACTGGTGGGTGGTTATTTGAGCTAAGGCTAGGAGCACAGTTCACGCCCCAACTATCGAGAGACCAAGGGATGCATATCAGGAAGATGAGGAAATGCCAGTGTAGCCGGCTGCAGTTGGAAATGAATAACTCAACACCCTTAGAGATGAAGTTGGTGAATTCGAATGGGTGGATGAGCACTCATTTGATCAGAACCTTGTTGCGGGTGATGAGGAGGTAGACGCTGAAGAAGTCGAAGATGAGGACGAAAATGAGGATGAAGATGAGGACAAAGATGAGCAGTCAGAAGACATAGAATAGCTACATAAGTGATAGTGAACAACTACAATCTTATCCTTACATTTAATTTGTTAGTTCAAAAACACAATTTGAAACACGAGTTCATGAATATAACATAAACCATTGATTTATATGATAAATCATATTTTATTTTGAAAGTATTTAAAAGTTGTTATCACAATCGGTATGATCCTTTTATAGATTAGAAAGTTTGATTTTGTGAGTTTCAATTTCAAACTATTAATATCTAACTAAGATATCAATAATGTTATTTGTGAACTCCTGAGGCTGATTAGGTACTTACATTGAAATATATATATATATATGTATATATACATAATACTTTCTTATAATAATTTGCGGTCACTAGTTCTTCAATGTATATTTTGTAAAATTAAAAATATTTATAACAATTCATAAATCACATAGCCAACTAAACATACGCCAACTAACTATATTGTTATGCTTACATTTAAGTTATTGGTTCAAAAACACAATTTTAAACACGGGTTCATGAATATAACATAAGCCATTTTGTACATGATAAATCATATTTTATTGTGAAAGTATTTAAAAGTTGTCATCACATGCCTACTAACTGTTTTCTTTATATGACAGGATATGTCACAAAGAACACCATATGGTCAGGGTATGCGACATCGTCAGTTTAGAGAGAGTGCTGGAGATGACCACATTGGTACACTCTACACTCCATCTTTAAATTATTCATTACTTGCATGTTGAACCCCTCACAATTATTTATTTTTGTAGGGGGACATTCATCTCCTTCTGATGTGAGATTTGATTCCCCTAGCCCACATACACCTTACTCCTACACTGATGGGCCTTCTTCCACGCCCACTGAGGTTGGGGGTTCATCAACGCCCCTTGCTCCCCCTCAAAACCGTATCATGATACATCCCTTGGGTTCCTCGTAAGCATTCTTCATTTTATTAATCATTTCTTATTTGCACAAAGTTTTAATAGATGTTTTCACCAACTAATGTGTGTTTCAACAAGTTTGATAACATTTTGTGCAAACGAGATATTACACACATAATTTAAAGTAAATTTGAGAAGCCGTATACAAGTTGGAAAAAGACAGACCCTGTTGTCCGGGATATGTGGTTTGGCGAATTCAAGGTAATGTGTTACTTTAGTATGTCTAAACTGTTTAAAGTTTTAGAAGCCATACTTGTTTTTTGCTTTTGACCTGTTTTAACCCAATGGATAACTTTTTACTATATTTATGCCTTAGTAGTTTAATCTGGTATGAAATTAGCTAAACTATTAAATGATTATACATGTATTATACAGGATAAGAATGAAACTAGCTGATATACTTCTCTAGCACATATTTCTATACAAACTAGAATTCACCTTCTAGCTAAAGATGAGATTTAATGTTTACATAATCTGCTAATTACAAAGAGCATCACTATCTCCACAATGAGGTGAGATCTATCAACTTTCCATATAACCAAATTCTGTAACATTTTTATATATGAATATTCTACTACATTGATATGTGGGGCATGCTAGAACTATCTCTTATGACTTCATCTACATATAATCCAAATATGCCCAAAAATATTTATCCCATTCATTACACATGATAAATACTCCTTCACATTTTGATCTAGTCACTGTTAAGGCTTGTGGTTCTCTTTCCAAAAGAAAATGTCTGAATTATATAAACCAACATAGTGATTCCTTCGACATAATCACACATGTATGTATATTGTAGTCAACCATTGACATATTTACGAGACATTCAATAAAACATAACATGGATATGGTGGATTATAATTGGTGGTGCCATGTTTTATAGATATTGGTAGGAATTTTTCACACAGTGAGTCCTGGCATTTGCATTATCAAAAATAGTTTAATGTGTTCTAACATAGCATTTTACTAACAACAAGGTCTAGTTTAAATAATTATTTATAAGTTGCTTTTAAATCAATATTATATATTTATAGTTTGCTTCATCAAATGGAATATAACAATTCGTGTGCAAAATTTGATTATATTCACATTGGATTCATTAATGTTCTGGTTTGTACTGTGCCTAAATTATGTGTGTATTAAGAAGGCCAAGGCTGTGAGGTAACATTTTTCCTATGCATGTTCTTTCCAAATGCATACTTGGGAAGCGAATTATCTTATATTGTTTAGTGTCTGATAAAGACGTACTCTTTTTGTTTTATTCATTAACATCAATTGCTTTTGTGTAGTGTAATTGTGAATAATGATCACCTGTTGCTCTCTCTAAAAAAGGATATTAATCTTGTTCAGCAGCTATTTCCATTTTTACCAAGAAGTAAATAGCCTACAGAGTGAAAATATGCTAGGAGATGACAAGGGGATTAGTTGGGAGATAGAAGAAGCTACAACACCTAAACATAAGGATGAAGTCAGACAAGACAGACCCACAACACTTCTCCATATCATCAATAATGACAACCACTGGCTTGTCACGTTTCCCTTGTTCAATGTACCATGCCACCAAGATAGACATATCAGCTGCCTGCATAAAACATGGGAAAACAATAATAGTGTCATGAAGCACTTTATCTAAGGAAACAAGGTGAACTGAGGAAAAATAAACCATTGCCTTCACTTACATCCAGTCCAACCATAAGAAACTGTCTTAATAAAGCTCTGAAACAACCAGCAATTCCATTCTTGGCAGAGAAGTCGTCAGATGATAGATTAGCCACATGGCATCCATGTGATTTCAAATGTAAACCAAGTTCCTCAAATGTCAATAGATCATCAACCAAATCTATATTTTCTGCAAACCACGAAACAATTAAGAATTCAGTTTTAAAGGTAAATAAAGGAAAATGAATATTGTAGATAGAAATCATGTATGTGTGTAACTATGATTTAATAAGTCAATAAAATGACCTGAAGGAGGCCAGTTGACTCGCCCAAATGTACACAGCCCTTATTCAACTTTTTATTTTGTTTAAATTTTGCTTCGCTTTACATTACAGAAGAGTTGGTCTTGGGAGAGTGAATTGGAAAATCAAATAAGGATAAATTTTGAAAAGACAGCCTCTGATCGTATGACCGACCTTTTGTTCCGTGTGAGGAAGGACTTAACAAAAAAACCATCTTGGATGTGTCCTGTTGTATTTGAAGCACTCAAAGAGTATTGGAATAGTCTAGAATTTAAGAACAAATAAGAAAAGGCAAAGAAAAATCGATCCTCAGATGTTGGAGGTAATAAGCATACTTGTGGTTCCATCCCTATGTCTGAACATAAGAAGAGACAGGTAATTGTTAAACTTTTTTATTATTTTCATTTTACTTAATTACTTAAGTATGGTTGCATTAACATTTTATTTTTTGCCTTTGCAGTCTAAGCTATTAGGTTGTCCATTAAAAAAAGGCTGAGTTATTCATTGCGACGCACCAAAGAAAAGATCATTTAGGATTCGTTGACAGTAGATCCGAGGAAACTTATGTAAGTATATAACAATACTTGTGTTTTATTATACTTAATTGACCTTTTGATAGTACAACTTATTCCATGTATTATATACTTGCAGGCTGACTTTTAGATGCGGCAAGCATCATCACAATCATCAGCAGTTGGCCCGACAGAAAATAGTGACGCTGCTGGACAGCCCTCGCAGCCAGCTTTTGATGAGACATCATTATGGTTGGAGATTGCAGGCGGGAAAAAGAAGGGCCGTGTGTATGGCATGGGGTTTGAAGCACATGTCATCCTTGGTTCCTATCATGTGTTATCGCCACCGCCTCCATAGTCATCAATTTCACTCGCTGACCAAATTCAACAAGCTGTTAGTTGCGCTATTAGCGCAGCTATAGAACCATTTAATAATCGTTTGTCAGCTATAGAAGAAAGATTTCATAACCCTTCTTCATCGTCGCCGCCCTCAAATCCCTCGGATCATTAGGAGGATTCGTCATTGCCATGGATAGATATTACATTGTATTATTTTAAATGTTCATGGACGATGTGTTTGACTAATATTGTATGGATTTCTTGTATGACGACGTGTATGGATTTCTTATATGGACTTCTTGTATGGATTTAATATTGTATGGATTTAAGATTGTGTATATTAGGTTTATATATTTATGCATGATTTATATTTTGTATATCAGGTTTATATATAAAAATTTGTAAGAATATTAATTATTCTTTTTAATTAAATTTAAAATTGAGACAGATTTTGAGACGGATTTTTCCGTCTCAAAATCCGTCTCAAATCATTAATAATTCAGGCTCTTAATCCGTCTCAAAATTAAATAAAAATCTGTCTCTAAATCCGTCTCTGATCCGTCTCTAAATCCGTCTTTAATTCCGTCTCTAATCGAGACGGAAAATTTTCGTCTCAAATTCCGTCTCTGTAACTGTCTCTACATCCGTCTCAAAATGGAGACGAAAAATTTCCGTCTCAAAACCCGTCTCTAAATTAAATGAAATCCGTCTCTAATTCCGTCTCTAATAGAGATATAAATCTGTCTCTAATTCCGTCTCAAATAGAGACGGAAAATTTTCATCTCAAATTCTGTCTCTAAATCCGTCTCAAAATGGAGACGGAAAATTTTCGTCTCTAATAGATCTCTAAATTCGTCTCTAATTCCGTCTCAAAATCCGTCTCTATGACTGTCTCTAAATCTGTCTCAAATGGAGACGGAAAATTTCCGTCTCAAAATTCGTCTGTAAATCCGTCTCAAATTTACTGACGGGGGTTTTCGCGACGGCCAAAATCCGTCTCTAAATCCATCTCAAACGAAAATTCCATCTCTAAATCCATCTCAAATTGACTGTTTTCCTGTAGTGTTAGGAATATCTTAAAGATAATGCATGAATGTCATACGAAGATCATGATAGTCTAAGTGATCAAAGTATGCAACAGCATATTAGTCTAAGTTTAAGAGCAATATGTTTCATATATATTTCTTATGTTTAAAAGTCAAACATCAAGACCTTAAATGAATGATCAATATATTCATGAGATGTTTCTTGAGTTTTGATTCATAGAGTTTAATTTGACTGTTTGATAATTAGTATCAAATTCTTAAAGTTTTCAATGTTCTAAAATTTTAGTAAAACTACTTGAAAAACTTAAAATTTGAATGTTTGTTGCTTAGAAAGCAAAACTATTCAAATATTTGATAAATTTAGAAGTTGTCAAGCCATTGAGATTTTATCTCAACAAGGTATTAATCGAGTGAAAAATGATATTTAAATCAATTCACTCAAACAAGAGCTTAAATGTATTAGAGTATTAATTAGTTGCGTACATCCTTCAAGTATTTCTCAAAGTTTCCTATATTGATAATATAATGCTTCAAAGCTTATAAAATGAATACACGATAAACGTTAGTCGAAATAGGATCACTGTAACAACTCACTTTTTCAGGACGTGTTATGCCTTAGGAAATTTAGTCTATTTTTTTTTTTCTAAATTACATTACTCCTGAAATTCCTTAAGACCTATCTAGTGTTTAATTTACACACTAGAGATAAATTTAATTTTATAAAGCGGAATCTGAATCGAACCTACTCATGGCAATACATATATGAATAACTAGACATAGCATTTATTACAAAGTTATTACATAAGCTTCTAAAAATAAAACAAATGTACTTAATTCTCAACTATTCATATTACAACATAACATTACTCATTTCCTCGTTTCTTGACGTCTCGCATCATTACACATCTCCAACCTTGGTATCATCACTGCAAGTCCCGACTGGAACATTTGAATGTTTCAAGGGCAAACCCAAGTTAGATGATGAACCATCTAAGTAAGGGTACATAATGCTATAACATGAGTGTATGTAATGTCTTTCATCGTAGGTGTCAATTACACTCCTTAAACTATCTACAATTCTTACGGCCCCTCATTCGGAGCCGGGGTATCTGGGGGTACCCTTGGTAGCGGTGCTAGTTCGTACTCCCTACGGCCTCATATGCGTGTGATCGACAATATCAACGTGTAATTATGCATTTCATAATCATGTATGCAATCTACGTGATAGATACATATCAAGGCATGTCAATATGATGGAACATTTTTGAGAAACAGAAACCACTTGTAAACCAAGCAATTTTCATAAAATTAACTTTAATTGAGAGTGTCACTTACCTTCTAGAACTTATCGGGTTACCTCGAAATTCGTGTCTTACCTCGATTTGCGTGCCAACCTCAAAATTCGCAGCAGACACCTCAACTTTGACCTCAAAGCATCCTAATCACCATAGGTATTTTAATAATTATTAAATCCTATTTTTCCATAATTTCTGGCATTTTCTTTAATTTTCTCTCTATTTCTTCCTATTTTTCCTCAATAATTCCAAATTAAATATTTTTAGAAATATTTTCTCAAATATTTCACTACGAAAATTCATAAAATAATATTTTGAAATTTCTGAAATTTTCTAGAGAATTTTACTCACCTTGACTTAGCATCTCCGATTTTCTCGATTTACGTGCAATATTCTCGAAAAGCGTGCCCGAGCCATTTTCTTTTTCACCAAAATTTCTGAGATATCACCAAAACATAATTTTCTATTTTTTCAAGATTTTTCTAGAATTTTTTCCCATCATTTTTTTCCTATTTTCTTTTCTTTCTTTTCTTTTCTTCTTTTTTTTCTTTTTTCTTTCTCTTCTTCCTCCCTTCTCCTTCTTCCCTCGCGCGCCTGCAACTCCCCTGCCTCCTCCTTCCCGCGGCCACCGCCGCTGCCAGCGCCTCCGCGCGACTCTGCCCTACCGCTGGCTGCCCCGGCCTCCCGGACCCCGACACCACCCACCGCCGCGAGCTGCTGCTCGCGGCCGCCGCCGGCTGGCTGCCCAGCCGCTGCGAGCTTGCAGCTCCTCCGATCACCGGCCTTGCCACTGTTTTCCCGCGCCACCGCGTGCCTCCCCTCGCATCGGACCATCGCCGAGCTACACCACCGCCTGCCACCGCGAGCTGCCATCACGGCAGCTCTCTGCCTCGCGCCTAGCTTGCTGGAGCTCGCTGCAATGGCCGCGGCTCCACTGCCTTGGGTCGTTTCTCGGGCCTCCGATCTCACCTCCATGCTTCTTCCTTCGATCACCTAACCGCTTGGTTGCTGCCTTCGCCTTCCATCTTGCTGCAATTCTCGGCCACCGCTCTCTGCAACTTCATTTCATTTCTTCGTGATGCTCTCAATCGTCCAAAATGGCTGCCAATTTATAACCTTCATTGCCTTGGCCGCTACTCCATTAGTACATCATATTAATTGCTTCTTTCCTTAATTCACGCTGCCACAATCTTCCATTTGCAGCCCTAAATTTCGGTCATTAATGCTTCGCGAAGCCAGCTTGCACACACGCACGATGCTTATATATATATATATATATATATATTTATAACTATCATATAATACACTAACACAAAAGAAAATCACACTTTTAATCCCCATAATTTATCTAATATTACTTAGTTAATTTTCTTATTTGCCACCATGCCCTCAAACATCAATTAAATTTACATTTTAATGCCGAAAACACCAAATTAATAACTTGAAGCCTAATTAAAAAGAACGATTTTGCCCCAGAGTCCTCACCGAGCTATTGTTTCATCCCGTAACCACTGAAGGGTTGCTCGTTAAGCAAAACCGGAGCCCCCCTAGGGTTCCGTTGATTTTTTTCGGGAGTCCCATACGATGATTCGGTTTTACAGCCTAAATAGTAGCTGTATTTTAGTTGTACCGAAAATCGTTCTGAATTTGATTTCTTTTGATACCATAAATCCTATCCCGATACGCTCGTCGAGACCATATAATTTTCCTTAAATAATTTCATTCCGAGGCATTCTCTACAGTTGATTTGATACTTGAAATTGCTATAAAACCAACTTTTCGGTATTCTAAACTCATTGAAATGACGTGGCAACCTCATATGAACATAGGGTATTACAATCACATAAAGTAAGACTTCATTAGCTTATAAGATTATCCTAATATAATGTCAATTGTCACTCGAGACTTTTCAGGGTATTTTGAGAAGATTGAGAGATTCTCCAAATAGGTTGAAGAATTCGATTAGCTTTAAAGGGATTTAACGTTTCCTGATTGCTATTTAGAAGTGAACCAAGAAGGTCACAAGCTCAAAAAGCAAAGCACTAAACTAGTGATGCTTAGCTAGCAATAAGTTCTTGATCATCATTGAGTTAATGAGGATGAATATTATTAAGAGTTAATGAGGGGTTAAAGTAATGTTAAGAGTTAATGGGGATATCGTTAAGAGTTAATGGTCATGCAATTAAGGAGTTAATAGGGGTTTAATTAAGTTCCATTAAAAGTTAATGAAAATATTATTAAGAGTTAATAACGGGCCTATGGACTTGGAAAGCCAGACCCAGAAGAAAACTAGTCTTGATTAATCAATCTATAAAAGAAAACTAAGCCAATGCAATTGGCAAAACTCATATTTTTATTTTTATGTGACAACTCTTATTCTTTAACATTTTTTTATGTGACAACTCAAATTTTTTGTTATTTTATTTATACTTATATACCTATATTTTCAAATCAATTTAACCTATTTACTAAGACTATAAAAAAAAAATTAAATTAACTCATCTCACTTTACTCTTTTTTTTTGTACATCAAAATACAGAAACTAAATTTACTAAAAATGTAAATATATAGGTGTAATTAGAACAATAAAAAGTTCAACTTACTACACACAAAAAAATCTAAGTATAAGATTTAAATTAACTCGAAAATACATATTTAATGATATAATTGAAATAATAAAAAATTTATATGACCACAGAACAAAAATATGAGTTTGGCCAAAAAAATTTAAGAATATATGATTACTAGACAATTAATCCGATAATAAAACTGAAATTCACAACTTTTAACTCCCCGACTACTACCCGCAATTAAATTAATGAATTATATTAGCATCTCACGTGATTAAAATAATGTTTTTTGATTTAAAGTATATGGCGACAAATTAGAGGTCTTTGGGGTACCTCGGCTTTAAGCATGAGAGGGAAGGTTCCTACAAAATCACATGGTGACCCTTCAAAAAGGCTGTTTTTTTTCTTCTTTTTAATTCAAAAATAAAACTACAACTTGAGTTGAAGCATCATAAATAGCTTAATACATACTGCACCCTCCTCATTAATTAAAACATATAATTTTTTATTTTTAATATATAAAATATTAAGATTCAATATTTTAATTATTAAAAATCATTATAGTGAATCCTTACATGTGTATTAAAAATTATTATTTAAATCTTTACCATAATGAAACGTTATCACGTGTATGTGTGAACGTATTTGATTCTATAAATGACATGTAATGATTGATAATATTTAAATAAATTTACTAATTTATTATACTTCCTCAACAATTGTTGAACACGATCTATTAAGTCCCTTCATTTGTATCCATCCCTTCATTTGTGTTCTCGGTATTATATATGTTTACTTGTCAAGCCTTATAACTCACTTTTCAATATGAGTTTTGATGAATCATGAGAAAGTGTGTTTCTTTGAAGATGTTGTTGTTCGATCTAGAAGGCATGAACCTAATGGGTAACTAGATGTTAGGTAATGATAATTTTTGCCTCTGAATTATTTATGCCTTCATATATCGTTCCATAGATTCTTTCCTTTGTTATATACTTACTGAGACCCGTGGCTCACGTTGTTTCTTTTGTCATTCCAGGTAATGAAAGTTAGATATTTTTGGGATGAGTTCAGGTTAGATATGTACAGAGATGTCTCGGCCTCAAAATTCGTGGGTGTATGTTGAGGGCAAGAAATGGAGGATTTATTTTGTTTTTAAAGCCTTAGTGCCCTTTTATTTTAAAAATGTATGGGTGGTAAGCCCAAGATAATAATGTATTGAATGTTATGTAATTTATTTTGACTCCTATTATTGGTAAGCATATTCGGAAGAGAAATTTCTCAAAAATTTTGAGTATTTGTATCCATCCTTAATGGATCTTCTCTCGAACTTCCTGTGCTAGCAGAAAAATCTGGTAGCGAGCCCTGACACTTCCTTCTACGTAGCTTTCCTTCTTCTTAATGTCTTCTCCTTCTCCTCCTATGACCCATGCTCTTGTGATGGGCTTCTTTCTTTAATAAGAACCTACAACCATCTTTCCATCACCTTTACTTAGTCTCTTCTAGCACAAGTGACCGACAAAGGATTTTAGTTGCAACTTTAGTGTGGACTAACTTAGCCCTTCACATTTATGGAGGAGGCTTGGTCAGCTAAGGTAAAACATGCAAGGAGTTGTCCCTGAAGGAGGCACGAAGGATTCAAGACATTGCACAAAAAAGAAACAACCGATAGTAACATCTCTCCATAAGGTAAAAGCTACTATTATAGAATTTTCATTTTGAATGCAATATGTGCATGTGTCTGAAACAACTAAGTTAGCAAGAGATTTTTCATTCTATTTTCGCTACATTTATATATTTTTGAAAATCTTACGAATTTTTTGCGACACTCACCTAATATAAACACATCTTTCAAGAAAATGCCATTACAACGAACAATAATATTGGTGTTTAATTTGTTGGCTGAATATATAATTAAGGTCTATAGGTTTAAAATGACCAATTTACTTTGTGTGGGTTGTAATAATCAACATAAGGGTAGACGGGTTATTTTGACCAATCAACATTTGTATTAGGAAAAAAAAAAGTAGAGAAATCATTATTCTATGGAATTTTATGGTACTTCTCATAAAAAATTACAAGCATGATTAATTAATAAAAATTTATTAGAATGACACGTATATTCATAGAAGATTTTTGTTTTTTATAAAAAAACTCTCGAGAGTTGGTGGAAAAATAATAAAACGTTACATGAATTAAACTCAAAACTTCAAACACACCTCAATTATCACTTACCATAGAATTATAAGTCAAATAATGATTAAAATGATATGATATCATTTTATATGAATTTCTTTTATTAATGTAATAAGACGGAGCATTCCAAGGAGGCGCGAATAGGTCACAATATTTGCTAGACAATAAACATGACAGATGTTGACTTGAATTTATAATAATAATAATAATAATAATCCAAGGTGTGGTGACGGGTTGATACGTGATTTTGATAGTCAATTTCCCAAATTCACTAATGGTTTGAATTAATTTGATCGGAATTTTCATGATAAAGCTGGTCGGCCACTAGGGTTTTGGAGGGTTGAGTTTTACAGATTATATTCAGGGTGATAATGGAAATTTTTGAAAGAAAACGTTTAGCATATGCTTGGCGAATACCAATTTAATTACCTCATTCCATACATAATGAACTTTGACCTAGCTAGCTAGCGCATTCTATTGATGATGGTCAATTAAAATGGTGGGGAAAACTAAGTTTGGAGAAAGAAAATGGAAAGGTTAATAATATTAGGTGGTAGTTTATGTTAATAATTGAGTTTTGAATTTGAGTCTCATGAATGAATAATATGTAAGTTATAATATTATTTATAAGAATAATAACAAATAATTAAACGTTATGCCCATTAATTATAGAAATTTCATGTAATTCACGTAATGTGGTTAAATAAATGCGTATTTTAATTCATTAAGAATTAAGCCCGTAAAGGAGATGACCAATTGATAACAAAAATGCGTGGAATTTAATTTCTCACCCATAAAATATAACTATAATTTATTTTTCTGTGTTGGGTAGAGAGAGGAACAAATTCTTATTTATAATAGTAGAAGTATTATTCCATCAAAACTCATCAAGAGCTATACATGTCTTCTAAATTAAATTGAGCTTTTAATTAATCTATTATCTTATTAAATTCTTTAATTATCTCATTTGATTAATCTCATCATATTTGATATTTAATTTAATTATCTCATCAGATAAAAATTATCATATTTGATAAAATATTTATTTCATTTATCTTGTAAGATATCAAATAATTGGTACTTATTTATCTAATGAGATGTTTCCATCCATTATCATGTAAATCATAAGATAATTTTTATATAATAAACATATTATTTTTGTGATATGTAGTTTCTCGGTATTATTAATTGAGTTTATTATGAATGTTTGTAAATATATCAACTAAGTAATGTTTTTTACAAACGTGTTACTTTTGTTATATGTAGTTCTTCGATATTATTAATTGAGTTTATTTTTATAAAAAAAAATAAACATTTACCATGAAAGTTTGCAAATAGATATATGAACCAAGTAATGTTTTCTACAAGGGGTTAGAGTCTTTGAAAAGAATTAAACATTTTTTTATGAATTATTTTATAATATAATAAAAAAAAGTTGGATATGTTGTTGTTGTTGTTGTATAATAAAAAATGTATAAATTTTAGAAAAAAAAATAATAGCCTTTCTAGAAGCAATTTTTTGCTCGTTGAACACTGAATGCATCAAATTGCAAGCAATATTTCAATTGCAGTGTGATATGTTGAGCAACAAGAAACAACACTGTTAAAAAATCAAAAATATATATATTTACTCATAAAATGAAATATATATGTAAATATATACATATACATTTACATATAAAGAAAACTTGTATATAATATTTTATAAAATAAAAAATATGATTTTATATAAATATAATATTAAATTTATATATATTATATACAATCTTAACTTTTATATATATATATATACACACTGAAAGGCAAGACTGGGCCAACAATCTTAGGCCTTATCCTCTTTCCTATTTTCAAATCGTTTTGAATTTTTTAAATAATAAAAATGTGTTTATTTTATATTTTTAAAAATAAAAAAAGTTATTTTTGATTATTTTTATGATCACAATGAAAAAAAAATCTATAGATAAAAAATATATATTTTTAGTAATTTTAAAATGGATATTTAAAATACAAAATTAAAAATAAATTCAAAACTCAAAAAAAAAATTAAAAAAAAAAACAGCCCCTTAAATTTTGTCAACGCAAGGGTCAACAGTTTTGTCCTAACCTCACTCTCAAACAAACGTTAATTGGATTCAAGATTAGCCCCACTCAGTCCCAAGTCAAAGATGATCTTGTCCTAATTGAAGCAGGCCGGTGGGTTTCTAGAGCCCTATATATCTATCTTAAGAATAAAATAGTAATAACGTTAAATTTTTAATATATCTCATGTTTTATATTCAATGCATACAGGGTGGCTCAAAGCATAGGCCTTAGGGAGCATAGCCTAGGGCCCCAAAAAGCTGGGACCCTTAAAAAATTATACTCTTTAAATATTAAATAATTTTTACCATTTTTTTAGAGAATTCCAAAACTTATTAGCGCCTAAAGTTCAAGGGACCCTTAGATCGACCCTAAATGCATAGAATAAAGTGTAAGAAATAAAAAAGGAACGATGGAAATTAATCTCTTTTTTTAATTTTTATTGTTAATATTTACTATAAAAGATATGAAAAAAATTCAAATTCAAAATTCTATATTTGTCATGAATTATTGATCAAGTGCATCTTTGAAAAATTATTTTTAGATGTGACGAATATCTTTTCTTTTGTCTCCTTTTATATGCTCTCTCAATCCAAATATAGTTTAACATTCAACCAACCTTTTTCAATGGAGAAGAAGACTGAAAAGAAAGGGGTCAATCAATGCTTCGTGGAAGCCAAGTCAACACTAATTTGTCATACAAGTTTGATTTGAACTCTTCCGGGGGCATTAGCCAACAGAGGGAATGATTAGGCCACATAAAAATAAATAAACTTTAATTTATAGAAGAAACAAAATAACCCAAAGGCCACAAATAAAACAAGGAGGCTTGTCCTCTCGTGACAACGTGTAAAATGATGTTACTAATGTACATGAACTAAAGTAAAATGCACTGTTTATTATTTCACCCTAACTTCAAAGGCAATCACTCACGGCCATAGTCAGCTAAGTGAATATTTCACTTTATTTTTGTGTCAACACTTGAAATCATATTTTGTCTCCATCATCAGCCCAAGTTGGTCATGTGACTCCACCCAAATTTACAATAGCATTAGAAAATTAATCGTCCAATATCTAATCTGAAATTAAAAACCAAAACAATGGGCTGAACTCGCAATACTCTTGGCGAGTGAAATGACCCAACAAAAACATTAAATGGTGGTAGTTTCAGCTGTGAGAAATAATTAGTTATCAGTAATATATTCTTTAATAGATAGAATAATGATAGTTCGTTCAGTCTGTGCTTGAGAGTGCGGAAGTGATAAATTTGTCATTTGCCCCTTTTTGATCCCTCGGAATAAAGTATTAATTAATGTCCTTTCTAACAAAGTTTTACCGTACTTATAAATAGTGGTACTTTGTTATTGTAAATACAATTTTGTTAACATAAAGAATGCATTGTGTAATATTATATAACTCAAAAATTTATAATATTCTATTTACGTCGTTAAAAATTATATCGATACTTTTGAGTATTACAAAATTTTTCTTTTTTATTTTGTCGCATCACTATTCAAGAGTTGGATAGTTCATGTAATTTCAAGCGAGTAAAAACTAGCTTGAAAGTGTTCGATCTAAATAGGCCAATTGACAAGGGTAATTCTTCGGCTTTTGTTATCAATTTTTATGTGTTCTTTTAATATTTGTTTTTACTCGTTTAAATTTTTTAAACAAGTAAAAACTAGCTTGAAAAAATTTAATTATTGTTTAGAAAATAAGCCAAGAAAGGAGTGATTTAGTTTTTTTTTTTTTTTATAAATTTTAAGTTTATCTAAAAGTTTTCTATGGTATAATCACTATAAGAAATAAGATTTTTAGTGGAAGCCAAGACCGTCACTAAAACAATAAAAACTCATCACTAAAAGTTTTAGTGTCCGCCGAATTGATCGTCACAAGCTGTCACTAAAAAGTCTGTCACAAATAGTATTAGTGGCGATTATTGGCTGGCTGTCACTAAAAATACTCTTTTAGTGGCTGCCGAATATGATGGTTATAAAAAAATTTTTAGTGACACCCACAATCCTCTGCCACTAATGTCATTTTTTGTGACGGTCATGGCTGTCACAAATAATGATTCTTCAGTGACGGCCACTGTTGTCACAAGTAATGATTTTTTTGTGACAGCTTTGTTAATTGTCACAAATGATAAGATTTTAGTGATAGTGTTGGTCGCCATAAAATGAAAGTTTTTTAGTGACCACATTATATTGGTTGCCACAAAAAGTGTTTGACAGATACTTTTAGTGAGAGTCATGGCTGCCACAAAAGAAGACATTTTTAGTGACCATTTTTTGTTGTCCGCCACAAAAAGTGATTTTTATAAAATTTTCCCACAACCCACTACTTGTTTTTCTATATTTTAAACCCTATTAATTTAATACATTGCATCCAAAATAAACACCATTCTAATCATCAAGAAACTTCAGAAAATAACTCTAGTCAATTAATAATTGACTACCATTTTACATTTACATTGTCATAAAAAAAAGATATCTAGCAATTACATTCACATTGTCATTAAAAAAAGACATCTAGCACTTTACATAAAAAAAGACATCAAATAATTAAGTTTAGTCAATTGTTATTTCTAATCCTTCCTGCCCTAACATCTTCTATAAAAGTTTTAAAAATTGATTGTCTTTCTTTGATTTGGTCTAATTCTGTCGACAACGCTTCATTTTTCTCTTTCAAAAGTTGCATTTCATTTTTCAAACCATTATTATGTTGTCGCATTTGTTCTAATTCTGTAATGAGCTCATGACGAGATAGAATCTTTCCAAGGACAGAAGAAGGAGTTGGTCCGAATCCATACCCACGAACATGTCCATGTCTTTCTTTTCCCATTATTTCAGAGAAAATTTCATTTTTCATCAATAGCTTGAGAAGGTTCTTCCTCAGCTCTTTGGGTTACTAAAGATTGAATTTTGTCATGAAATTTGATAATAAATAAAATAGATATGTTGTAACATAATACTAAAATATATATATCACAACAACAATATAAACTGCTTAAAATAAAATTTTTCACTATTTTTTTTAACGTGGAATCAACCATTGACTTGTTTTTTTTCTTATATGTTACCTTGAACATTTCCCATGCAGACGGTTCGTGTCTTAATATTTCAGCCTGTATTAAATAGACAAGTTAATCAGCAAAAAAAAAAAAAAAAATTGTTAATGAGAAAGATGTATAAATGACTTAAATTATACCTATTTAGCTCTAACTCGAGCAAAACTTCTAGTGTCGGTAGTTTTAATCATTGTTTTCTTTAACCGATTAGACTTATTACGAGCACAAGCAACCTATATGTAAGACCAAATACAGTAATCATGTTTTAAATAATTAAAATGACTTGTGCATAAAAAAAAGTAAAGGGTATAGAATACCTGAAACTCATGTGAGCTCAACTAAGTGACAAATTGTCTCCATTGTCCTTGGTCGACTGTTGTTGGAGCAAACTTAATTTGATCATCATCATTGTCATATGCATCATAATAGTTAGCCTTCAACCTATATCTATGGTTTGCAAAAGCCCTTCCCATCTTTCTAAAGATCCAATTTTTTCTTACTTCGTTTTCTTCAAATTCAAATTTCTCCTACACAAGTTAAAAGGAAAAGTTGTTTGAAACGTTATAAGTCATGAAGAACAATTTAATACAATATCATATAAGTATGATATATAATAATTACTAATCTTACCAGTATATAAGAATACATTTTATTCTTATTGTCTTGTGGAACATCTTCCCAACGCTTGCAAGAAATTGGTGCATCTTCACATACTTTAACAATCTTGCCAATATGACTTGCAAACACATTAGCATTTGATCCAATGGCTTAACCATAATTATTGAATTCCAATGGCAATTTTTGACTAAGAGCCAAAGATGTTAGTATTTTATTCTTTGTTTTCTCTCGACCTCTTTTTCTTGCATTAGATGATGATGATCCTCTATAATAAATATATGATAAATAAAAACTAATAATTATTTTATCATTTTACAGATGAGAAAACCAAACTATTAAAACATGGCTAATTATTTCTTACTAGTGTAACTTTATCTTGTAGATGGATCAAAATTAGTTGGTGTGACGAGAGTTTGTTCGTTGGTTTCAGCTATACCTTCTATTGGCTACAACATAAACTTATATATAGAAAGTGACTAAAGAAAAAAGAAACACTGAAATACACTAAGCTTTAGAAAAATAGAGGGAAAAAAGAAAAAGAAACATATTAAAACTAAGCAAGCAAGGCATATACAATCAATCATCATCACTTAAAATTGGTTTTTGTTTCCTTCTTCTTCTAGTCCTTTTCTTTCCCTTGATTAAAGGATACATTCTTTTCCTTCATTGTCTTGATGCCCCTTCTTCAAATGCAATCTCTAGTGGAATGCCACTTTTATGGCATGAAAACTCACAATCATTTAGATCCGCATCTTGGGTTGAACATTGGCTAATGTTTGACAGATCATTTTGTTGAAATGGTTCATCACTAGTGGCTTCATAGGCATCCATATCATAAAAGTCTCGAGGTTGTGATCACTGAACAACATACCAATTAGGTTCCCTCATTTCCCATACATAAAACACCTGTTCAGCTTGGCAAGCAAGTATACATGGTTCATTAGTCTGCAATGATCTATCAAAATTTAAGGAAGTGAACCCGTAATTATCTGTCTTGATTCCTCTTCCTTTTTTGCATACATCTCTCTAATCACACTTGAATAGTATTACTCGTAAACCACCAAGATATTGCAATTCGATAAATTTCATTAACACGCTATAGTAATCCACATTACCAAGGGTTGGGTTACCATCTCTCGCAGTTACAAAACTATTTGTTTCCCCTCTCACAAAAATTTCACTATTTTGAGTTTTCAATTCTTTCTCTCGATCTCGGGTGTGGAACCAAAAACCATTAATAATGTATCCTTTGTATGACAATGCAGTATGATTTGGCCCTTGAGCAAGTGATAACAAATGATTGGTGACTTTGCCATTTTCTGAATTATACATTTGTGTCACCTATCCATTTAAAGGGAAATGGGTTAAATGACAATATAGTTCAAATGGATGGCATTGAACATGTAACCACAAAACATTTAAATGATACATATTGGATCTTAATATACTTGATGCTCAAACCAACTTGGGAATTCTCTATTGTGAATGTTTTCTACGTTTCTGGGATGGGAATGGGCCAGAGATTGGACCACCAATTGTTTGTGTTCTCTATTTTAAATTATACACAAAAGTGGTAAGAGAAATTCCATGAAAAAATAATTGTTATAAATTAATTGGTATAAAATATGTCAAAATTATCACTTACTCTATGAATGATTGGATTTCATCACAATTTTTAAGGACATATAATTGAGCTTGGGACCATTCCTCTCTTCCAAGCTCACATTGAGTCGCTTTTCCTAAAGCACGACCTATTTGAGTAAACACAGATAATCCATCAATTATTTTCACACCATCCGCGTCAACATTTCTTTCAATGCGATTGAATTTTGTTTCACATCCTTTTAGGTATCTAGAACAAAAATTTAAGCATTCTTCTACAAGATATCCCTCTGCAATTGAACCCTCTGGACATCTTTTATTACGTACATAAGATTTCAATATGCGTAAATACCTGTCAAAGAAATTGATAACTTTTCTTAAACTCCTTAATAAGGGGTCTCAAGAAGGAATTCATAGCAAGAAAATGCATATTAATGGCTCTGTGTAAGTAGGCAAGTGCTTTTCCAAGAATTATTCATGCATTGATTGATCTACTTGAATAAAAAACTCATCAACACTAGGTAGAACATTTCCAGATGACTCGTGTTGACAATAATGAGATGTAGTTAATAATAGGAATCATATCTAGGCAAAGTAGAAACCATGCAATTATCAAGTCATTATCCAATACTCTCCCCAACAATACTTCGACTGTGCCAATGATTTTCCAATTATAAATTTAGAATAAAAAAGCAGAGTCTCAAGCTTCCCATAATGAAATCAGAGTTCAACTATGCCAATCATTTGCTTCAACTAAAATAACTCATTTCCTTCGAGACTAACCAAGACGACTTTATTACATACGTGCATAAAAGGGCTAAGACTGAATTATTTATAATTTTAAATTTATTACAAAATCATAAATACCATTAAATCCATTAAAAGATTATAATTTATTACAAAATGATAAATGATAAATAACTCATTTCCCAACTATAAATGTTTAGATTTAAAAGCAAAATACATTAAATCCAACTAGTTTTAGGAGCATTTGCTTTTAAGAAAAAACTCCATGTATGATTCAAACTTAAAAATCAAATTTGCTTTCTTTGTTACTTTAAGATTATAATCAATTTAAATCAAATTTGAATTGCATTTATAGCTAAATAAGATTATATCTTTCTTTGTGAAATTTTGACATACGGCAAAGCTTCTCGTGGGCTTTCTAGTCTGCTTTTATCTTAAATGTAATGAAACATAATTCATTTTTTCCATAATTCAAGGTCATCTCCGTTTCTTTCAAACCCCCTCCCCACGTCTATATATATGTGTGTGTATATAAAATATAACTCCCAGTTTTATGGAGTTGAGTTCGTAGAATCATGAAGTTGCGTTGGTTCTTCAGTCGCAAAACAAGTTTAATCTTACAGGTTCCGAAGATCGCTGTTTCGGTTCATTTTCCTCAGATTTACTAAAGTAAGAACGATTTTATCATCATATATTCTATGTAGTTTGTTATTCCTTTTCTTCCCTAAGAAATTAACAAATTAACAGGTTCTTAATCAGTCTAACCCTAAGAAATTAACAAGTCTTTCCCCCTGTCTCCAAGAATTTCTTTGAGGACATAAATCCCATATATTCTAAAATTTCTATCTCTTTTTTAATAGATAGACATTAGGAGCATTAAATCAGAATTAGAATGAGAACAAAATATGAATTAGAATGTAAGTCACAAGAAATATGAATTAGAAAGTGAACGAATGGAAAATGAGAGGCCAAAAGAGACAAGTGATGATTGATTGGAGAGTGAAAGGGATTTAGGGTTAGATTAATCCAACAGGTGTGTCTATTGCAACAAAATCAGAGAGATACCTGCTGGAGCTACAGGTCGCGATAGAGATGGAGACGCGACGACGTTAAGTCAACGGAGGCGGTAGCACTAGTAGCAACGACATCGTTGAGGCAGCAGAGGCGACAACAACGACAGCGTAGAGACTACAATGGAGTCAAAGCCGAAGACAGAGAAGGAGAAGGAAACAAAGACGGAGATGGAGACGGAGTGTAACGCCCTGCTTTCTCTAGCCGTTATAACTTGAGACAATTATGGGATAATAATTTCTTTTTCTCTTTCAAACACTAAGCTAAATCATATTATTCCTCATATCTATCTCAGAATTTCCAATCATTTATCTCTGAAGAGAATCATCATACACATCAAAATACGGAAGCAAAGATCAAACTTGATATCTTAACATTAATTGAAATTTAGTTCTTACATCATCATTCCTCAATGTTAATCCTAAATCATATCTTACATCATCATTCCTTAAAACATTCAGATTTCAAAGTAGAAAAACTTAAATACATGGGCTACATAACATACATTTCATTCGTCATGCACTTTGCTAAGTGCCATTTCATGCCTCATTCATCCTCGTATCTGCTACAATCTCCATTTAGAACGTTTGAATATTCTAGGGGCAAAGCCCAAGTTAGATGATGAATCATCTAAATAAGGATACAGAAAACATATTTCGTGTATGGATGCAATGTCTTACTCCTCGTAAGGGTCAATTGCACTCTTCATGCTACTTACCATTTTTACGGCCACCTCTTTCGAAGCCGGGGTGTATGGGTGCACCCTTGGTAAAGCAGCGGTGTCAGTTCGTACTCCTTACGGCAACAATACGCGTGATCAATGATATTAACGTGTACATATGCATTTCATAGCATGTCATGTATGCAGTTTACGTGATGGATACATATCAGAGCATGTCAATATGATGAAAACATTCCCGAGGGTTGGGATTTGAAACATAAATCACCTACAACTAACCATTTTCCATAAAACTAAATCTATTTGGGAAGTACCACTTACCTTTTCAAGCTTATCAGGCTACCCCGAGATTCGCGTATGTCTCGAATTTTGTGCATTGCCTCGATTTGCATGCCAACCTCAAAAATTGCACGAGTCGCTTCAACTTTAGCCTCAAAGTATCCTAATCACCATATTTATTTAAGTAAGCATTAAAACCTTTTTTTTCCATAATTTCTTGCATTTTCTTTATTTTTCTTTCTATTTCTTCATATTTTTTCTCAATAAATCCAAACTAAATATTTCTCTAATATTTTCTCAAATATTTCACTGTGAAAATTCATAAAATAATATCCTTGAATTTCTAAAATTTTCTAATAAATTTTACTTACCTTAACTTGGTCTCTCTGACTTCCTCGATATGCGTGCCCTAATCTTGAAACGCGTGCCCGGATAATTTTTCTTATCAAAATCTCCGGGATATTATCGAAATATAATTTCCAATTTTTGGGGATTTGTTCTGGGATTTTTTCAATATTTTTCCTCCTTTTTTTTTCCATTTCTTTTCTTTTTCTTTTTGCTTTTTTCTTCTCTTCTTCCTTCCTTCTCCTTCTTCTTCTTCTTCTTCTTCTTCTTCTTCTTCTTCTTCTTCTCCCTTACACCCACCTACAACTTCCACGCGCATAGTGTGCACCAGCCGCCGCTACTAGTGCCAACGCGTGCCTCTGCCGCCGACCGTGTCATCCCCAAGCTCGGCAGCCTCCGTTATGGCCACCTGTGCTCGCTACCCACTTCCACTGGCCGTAGCTGCCATGGTCGAAAAGGTCATCCCAGGCCACCTCCAACAGCCGCTACTGTCGCTTCTTGGGCCTCCAGCCGCTTCCGCGCGGACACTGCGCGTTTGCATCCATCACCGCGCCTCATCGCTGCTGCTCTGCTTGCTGGCCCGGTTCTGTGTATGCTCGAGCTTGCGGCCATGGCCGAATTTGGCCATTGCAGGTTGCTTCCATTGCCACCATTCTCTCTCTCTCTCTCTCTCTCTCTCTCTCTCTCGATTTGGATCTCCCACTTGCTTGTTGCTCTCAATTGGCTAAAATGCATCCCAATTTATAGACCTAGCGCCTTGGCCACCACTCCATCCGTATACATTTATATATATATATATCACTGTTGTATGCTTGCCCACAACGCACATTATTTAATGTGAAAATCTCGACAAATCTTGCTGCTATTCCCTCAAATCTCGTTGCCATTCTCTTCCAATTTGTAGCAAAATCTCGGCCAAGAAGATGGCCTCACACGCACACGCGCACGACCATTTATTTACATATATATAACATTATATACTACACTTCAAATTAAGAGAAATTACACATTAAACCTCAATTTTATCATAATATCACTTGGGTAATTTTCTTATTGCAACCATGCCCTTAAACATTGAATTAATTTGCATTATAATACCAAAAATGCAAAATTAATAACTTTAAAGTTACTCAATAATGTCAATTTCACCCCAATGTCCTCACTGGGCTATCGTTTCATCCCGAAACCACTGAAGGGTTGGTCATTACGAAAAACCAGAGCCCCTTGAAGGTTCCGTTGACTTTCTGGGAGTCTCCTACAATGATTCGATTTTGCAGCCTGAATCGCAGCTGTATTTTAGCTGTACCGAAAATCATTCCCGATCCAATTTCTTTTGATACCATAAATCCTATCTCGAGATGCTTATCACCGTCGTATCATTTTCCTTAGATAATTTCACTCTGAGACATTCCCTGCAGTCAATTCGGTACTTATAACTGCTATCAAACTAATTTTTCAGTATTATAAACTCATCAAAATTACGTGACAATTTTATGAAAATATGGGTTCTTACATGGAGAAGGAGAGGGTTGTGGCAGTCAGGCGACAAAGGAGGAGATGGGGTGGGAGAGATGAAGGAGGGTGGGAGGTAGGGAGATGGAGGGACATGAATAAGGAGGCGCAGGAGAAAGAGGAGGGAGGGCGATGAAGGGAAAAGAAAAATATTATTAATAGTAAAAATATAACTTTTTAAGAATATTTTTAAAAAAGAAAAATATAACTTTTGTTTATATTTTGAAGGAAAAGAAAAATAAATTAAATATATTTTTCTCTTTTTGTAAATTTTATAATAGTAAAAAATATAATATTGAAATAAAAAAAATGTGGTTTTAATTATTAATTATATTTATATTTTAAGAATATAAAAGTATATTTTTTTAAGAATAAGTATATTATTAATTATTAATTGTAAAAGTATATTGGAAGAAAAATGTTATTAAGAATGAAAATATTTTTTATTAATTATTAATTATATATTTTATATTTTGTCACATTTTATGCCACAAATAAGTATATATTCCAATTTAGATAGAAGCTTTTTGTGGCCGCCATGTTTGATTGTTACAAATAAGTATACTTTTAGTGGCTGTTGGCTTTGGTCGTCACAGATAATATGCTTTTAGTCTCATGTATAACCTTGTTGGTAAAACCACATCTCAAGGTTTTAGTGGCCGCCATGTGTAGTGTTCACAAATAATTCACCTTTAGTGGCAGCCACTTCTTCCTGTCACAAATAGTTGTCTTTTAGTGGCCGCCCGCACCGGCCCTCACAAATAAGCATAAACCCCACCCACGCCCACAAGCTTTTAGTGGTCGCCACATCCAACTGTCATAAATAATGCTTGTTGCACCTTTAGTGGTGGCCACTAGTGGCCGCCACAAATAATCGTGTTTTAATGGCAGCCCACTGCCAGTCATCACAAATAAGGTTAGCTGGGAGGGCCACCATCTCAAGCTTTTAGTGGCCGCCATGTCTTATTGTCACAAATAATCCATCTTTAGTGGCGACCACTAGTGACTATCACAAATAATCGTATTCAATTAAGTCCAACATCTCAAGGTTTTAGTGGCTGCCATGTCTGGTTGTCACAAATAATTTACATTTAGTGGCCGCCACTTGTGCCTATCACAAACAGTTATCTTTTAGTGGCCCCCTATGTCGACCCTCACAAATAAGCCCACTTTTAGTGGCCGCTGGTACTGACCGTCATAAATAATTGCTTGTTATAGCACCTTTAGTGGCGGCCACTAGTGGCCTTCACAAATAATCGTGTTTAATTAAGTGCAACATCTCAAGGTTTTAGTGCCCGCCATGTCTGATTGTCAAAAATAATTTACCTTTAGTGGCCACCACTTATGCCTGCCACAAATAGTTATCTTTTAGTGGCCCCTTACGCCGACCCTCACAAATAAGGCCCCCAGCTCGCCGCCACATCCAAATAACCATCTTTTAGTGGCCATAAATGGTGGTCGTCACAAGTGAGGGGCTTTTAGTGGCCAATTTTTTTCGCCCACCACTAAATATGTCTTTCTTGTGACAAAAGGCACTGGCTACCACTAATAATTGTATTTGTGACGAATATCTTCTGGCCGCCACTAAAAGTCACTTTTCTTGTAGTGAATTTAAGTTTTAGTGTGCTTGCAAAACAGATAATTAAGGTGGCAAAATTTGAGTAAGAAACAATACAAGTAACATACAATATTTACAGAGGTTCAACTGCAATAGCCTACATCATCTCTTTTCAAAACTATGCTTGAGGGTTCACTATGTAAATAAGGAATCCTATCTTTTGATAACAGTTAAAATCTTTATAATCCCTTACAAATGCAAGACACTAGTATAAGCTAGTAAAATAACTTTGGGAGTGTAACGACTCGGTATTTTGAGGAAAGAATAGATGGAAAGGAATGAGTCGATTAATTCAATGTTAAGTTAATTGTGGCTTACTAGTGGTTTGTGGGCTGAGTGGAGGATCACATGTGATGTTGATGGTCAAAGTATCTAAATTTGGTGTTGGAAGTTCAAAATCAAAGGTGAAGTGAAATACAAAAAACCCAATCAAAGGAAATTATATGGGTATGTGATGTTGAGTAATCAAAGTTAAAGAAGGAAGCCAAGATGTTGAGTATTGAAAAGTCCAAGTTAGAGGTATTGGGAAGTGGGTTGCTAAGGACATTTGGAGGAAATGACTTTTGGCAGTCGACAGATGGGGCAAAGTTGTCGACCGATTGGTTCAATGGACACTGTTGGTCGACATAAAGTGATCAAGTTGTCAACCGTTTGAGGTGGTTTGAGGATATATGAGAGGAAGTGGCTTCTAGTGGTCGCTTGTTCATATGGTTTATCGACCTTTCATGGGGATAAAATAAGGAAATTGTCAATCGATGGTGTTGAGTCTATCGATCGATCTTGAAGGTTGGCCTCTAGTTGTTGGCAAATGCTTGGGAACTGTCGATTGATTTTAACTGAGGTACCATTTTCCAAGCCATCTAGTATATAAATCAGTGGGAGAAGAAGGTGGTAGAAGCTTGAAGAAGTTAGTGGAAGGAGAGTGCTACATAAGGCAATGGCTTCTTCTTTTCTTTTCCTTTTCTTCTTCTCTCTTTCTCCTTTGATCATCAATGCTTCAAGAAAAAATTCTAGAAAGTGGTGGTTGATCTTCAATCATCTTCTTCCTTCCCTTGGGCGGTTTCTTCTAGCTTGGTGAAGGTTGGTGAAGATTGGGTTCTTGTAAGAGCTTTTCTCAAACTCGAATAAAAGGAAAAGCAAGATAAAGCAAGTTCCTCTTGTTCTTTTCTATCATATGCAAGTTCTTCTTCTTTCCTTTCGTTAAAGGGGCAAGTTCTCATATTTGGATTATTTTCCATGGCAAGTTTTTATTTCTTTTTCTTTTCGATAAAGAGGCAAGTTCTAACCCCTTTCTTGGTTTTAAACCTATGAATCATGAAAAACTCTCTATTTTGGAAAAATTGATCAAGTTTGAAGCCTATTTAAAAAGTTTTGCAATTCTCCCTAGATTCTTGTTGTTGCTTTCTAAAACCATTTGGAACTTCAAATAAGGTTTATATCACCCTATAATCTTCAAAGGAGTGATGTATTTTTCTTAGAATGTAGATCATGCAAGGTTTTGCATAGCTTGTATGTGGGTTGTTTTGAAAATGTTATGTTTCAGGCTTGAAACCATTCTGTCAATCAACAGATGGCTTGAAACTGTCGACCGTTAGCCCTCAAACATTCTATCGGTCGACAGATGCCCAGGAAACTATTGATCGATGGGGGAAACTGTCAACCATTTTCCATGGGTTGTCAACCGATGCTGCTGGTTTTCTACTATGAAAATCAAGTTGCTTTCTAAGTGTTTTTCTCTTGATTCGACCTCTTGTGTAAATATTTTTGGGGAATATATGCGCATGCATGAGCATGAAAATGAGTTATGGTTGAGCCATGTGGAACCTTGTGATTGAAAAGCACTTCATAGGCATGTTTTGTATGTAATATGTTATGTTTATTATTTGTGTGTCAAGGCTTTGGGTTGAGCTAATGGGCCTTAATGGGTGTATGCGATATGAAGGCATTGACATTGAGTTGAGCTAATGGGCCTCAAAGACCTCGTGACATATGATATGGTAAGACCTTGGGTTAAGCTAATAGGACCCAATGGGCATATGCAATATGAAGGCATAAACATTGGGTTGAGCTAAAGGGCTCCAAGAGTCACTTGATATCTATATATATGAGTTTATGTGTTTTCAAGATTTACACACCTTATTCATTAAACACTTGTGGATGGTGCATGGTGTGGGTGCATTTCATGTGGTTAGTGGTTTGGTCTTCCATGAGGTTATTTATTATTGCAGTTCTTCATCTTATGCTCTTCCATTTCATATTATACTTGTTGGGCCTTGTGGCTTATTCTTGTTTTACATCATTCCAGGTAAAGGAAAAGCTAAAAATGAGGGTGGTCCTAGTAGTACGTGATCTTTTGGGATATTTGTGTACAGAGCTCCCCTAAACCAAAGATCTTGGGCTATCAATTAGTTTGTGCCATGCTCATGGCTACGTTTTGTCATTAAGGCTTGATGTATTTCTTTTGAAAAATCCTAATGGGATGTAATGGATTATGTTTATGTTGTGTTGAATGGAAAATGGTTGTGGTCTTTATTATTTGGTGTGAATTGAGTGTATGTTCTTACTAGAGTTTTATTATGTTTCCACTCTTCTATGGCATCCCCTTTTGGACTTCTTGGTCATCGGAACTCCAGGGGTGGGGTCACCACAGGGAGCCTCCACCTCTAAATTTTGGAAGTAGAATGTTGATGATGCAGCCAAAGGAAAACCTCATTTGTGGGATTGAGGGGTGCTTAAAGACTTTAATGGAACTTTTTTTTGTTATTTTTTCATGTCCTACAAGTTAAGGAATCCAATAAGGTGAAGTTCTGAGCTATTATAAAAGCCCTAGAGTTATTTTTGGAGACAGATTATTTTCAATCAATCTTGTGAATAATTGAATCAAATTCAAGCAACACAATCAATTAGGCTTCCAATCCACTATCTTTTAAGAATTCCTGGAAATTATGGGACTACCTGATAAAGTTAGATGGGTTTTCCAAATGTTTCACCTTAGTCACTTTTGTTCAAGTACTACAAAATGTTAATATGGTAGCAGATTCTCTAATTTAGGGAGATACCTCTTGATAGAGAGCGTTAGCGACTTGGATATAGGAGTTTTGTGGAGATGCAAGGGATACAAAACTTTTGGGTTCGTGTAAGGTGATGTTGGTCTAACTACTACTTCAAGGTGATTTTCTATGGAAACTGATATAATTGTATAACAATAGCACCACAACCCAAGATGGGGGTGAATTTGGTTGTTTTTAAAATTAATTGAACTTAAAAATAATTTTTGCTACAAAATAAGAGTTTAATGCAAATGAGAGCGATTGAGGTGTTGCTTAGCACAATAAATAAAATCAAAAATAAAAATAATAGAGGGACACACAAGATATATAAAGGTTCAGCCAAATGGCCTAACCCACTCCTTTACCTTCTCATTAAGAATTTTAAACTCTTCACTATAGCTTCCTACTTGATCACAAGTAGGCCCTCTAGTCTCCAAGACTAGGAATTACAATCTCCTACAAACAATATAGTCCATCTAGCTATCTTGCTAGAAAATTACAATGAGATTACAAAATGAGAAGATCTAAGAGATAAACCCTCAGTTACAGGTTCTCTTAAAATGATACAAGGCTTAAAAAAAATAAATATAATGAAGCAACAAAGACTTAAAGAGAGGAAAATTAAAGAACAATTAAGCACTTGAAAGTATTGAGCACTTGCCACTTTGTAATAAATTCTCTAACCCCATAAATGCTCTATCAAGTCTGAATTTATAGAGTAAGACCCTTCCAAAAATATGGTCGTTGGTGGTAGTTGGGGCGCATTAAATAAATTATCAAACTAACCGTTGGAAGTTTCTACGATAAAAACGATCGACAGATTCAAAGAATTGGTCGACAGGTTAGTTCCAAAACTTGAAAAACGGTCGACACTTAGAGCAAAATCAGTTGACATTCTTGAAAATGGTCGACTGGTCTTGTAACATCTCGCATCAAGCGATAAGAATGATCAAAACAACTTACCCTGATAGGCCTACGCGAACTTCCCAATGATCACCCATCCTTAAGCTTCCCTAGTTCAAGCACGCTTAACTCGGGAGTTCTTTGCCTACATTCAGTCTAAAAGGTATCCAGCTGATATTGTTTGCTTTCTTACCTATCCTTGATATATACTACTCTTCTCTGGGTTCTTGGGGTATTACATTCTCCCCTCCTTAAGCACATGACGTCCTTATCATGCAACCTTACAATTGGTCCCAACTCTTCCCCGTCAAATGTCCTCGGTCTAGTACCCCAAGCCATTAGCTAGTACACGGTCTCCTGTCCAGTACCCCCAGCCTTTGGCTAGTACACGGTCCCAACACATGGCCCGGGTTGCTCTGATACCACTTGTAATATCCTGTATCAAGCGATGGGAATGACAGAAACAACTTACCTTGATGGGCCTACAAGAACTTCCCAGGAGTCACCCATCCTTAAGCTTCCTCAGTTCAAGCACGCTTAACCCGAGAGTTCTTTGTCTACATTCAGCGTAAAAGGTATCCAACTGGTGTTATTTCCTTCCTTACTTATCATCGATATATACTACCATTCTCTAGACTCTTGGGGTATTACAAGTCTTAATGCAATAGCTGTTGACCACTCATGGCTGAGAACTTCATAATGACTGGTCAACAGGCTATAGAAGCCAGTCGACAATAAGGACAAAAACAGGTGACAGTTCCTTAAAACTGGTCGACAGCTTGTCCTTTTCTTTTTAAAATATTTTACTCCATTCTCTAACATTTTGATACTGATAGGAGAATAATTCATAATGGCTATTGCCTTTGTAGAATGAAGGAAGGAATGGGCTCTTTAAATTGATTTAAGATTTAGATTTTTTTAAAAAAAATTGCACAAACAACTAGGAGTTTTGATTACCCTAAATAATGTTAAAAAGTGTCATTATTAAATTTTTAGGTAAATTGTTTTATTAATAATATTTTTATAATTAAAAAAATTTAAAATATTATTACTTATTTAAACTTATCAAAATAGTATATTATTTTATTAATTTTTTATTACATATAAAAAATTCCTTATAAAAATACTAAAATAAAATTTTAAAAAATATTCATATGCACACATTTTCCCTTTCATGTTTGAGAAGAAGGAAAATTTGATGGTTTATTATTTGTATTTGTAAATAAAATAAAAATAAAAATTTTATTTTAAAATTATAAAAATTAAAGTGGCGTAATTTTGTAATTTAAATATAAAATCATAAATACATGAATACCCACACATATATAAAATTTGTAATTCTATGTGAGTAAGTTTATAAACAATTATCAACACATGCGTAACATTTATTAATATGTGTAGGTAATTGATTAAAAAATTAAATTAATTTTTTTATAATAAAATAAAAATAATAATGGAATAAATTTAAAATAAAAAGAAGAGTTAACATATTTTTTGATGATGACAAAACCAAAAACAAGAATAAAATATAATTTTCCTTATTTTTAATGATGACAAAACCTAATTTAAAATCAATTTCAATAAATGTATCTCTCATAAATAAAAAAGAGTTCAGGGAAAACAATTTATCCACAAATATGCATTCGTTGAAAATGAACTCCCCCTTAAGATGGCCAAACATACATTATGCATGAGAAATAGGAGACACAATGGAAGCATATAAGGAATATTCATAACAACCATCACAAAATAAGAAGCTCCCCTAGGCATAGTTCTACTGGCACATGAAGTAGACTTCAGGGTGTTCCTCTTTGGACCCTCAGTCCAATGTTCAAGCCCTAGCCAGGGGGGGAAGCTCAGTAGTCAGAGTGATCCTGAACGTTGAAAATCGTTTGTCGCCCTCACGTTTGCGGTGGGGCTAGGGATCGAACTGGCCGTTGAGTCATCTAATTTTCATCTCCTGCTGATATCATGGGGCCGAACAGCGGGGGCGCTCATGATGGTGTATTAACCAAAAAAAAAAAAAAAGATATATATTTTCATGTTGCATAGGATCCGAGCATAAAAGCGATTTCATTTTTCATACAAAGGGGCATGTAACATCATCCATACAATCAATTCTACATAGAGCCAAAACATAGAGGCAAAACATACATGATTGTTCATATATCATTCAAAAACAAAAGATACATAAAAAATATGAAAATGCGTGAACATAAGAAAAAGTACTAAGACTCGGATGGCGACGGTGGAGAGGATGACGATGTAGGCGACGACAAACGAGATAAGACAATCTCCATAAGGTGTCATATGTGACGATATCTTTGCTTGCCTACTCTGAATGTCCTGAACGTCTGCCCTAAAAAAGTTGACCTCTGATTTGAGGTCGGCTAGTGCATGCACCATGAGGTCATCTATAGACTGAGAAGAGTCTCCTACTGGGCATGAGAAAGAACCCGATACTAGCGATGGTGGAGGCATAGAAGATGTAGTAGAAGGCTTAACTGAAGTGGAAGGAGGAGGATGTGGTTGATTTTCCCCATCTTCGGATAGGTGAATCTCCTTTCTCTTTTTGGATTTCACCTACTTATCATCTTTGTCTTCTTTATATCCCATATGACTGAATGATCCTTGATTAAGATATTTGAAGGATGAATGGAGACACGACGAACATTTCCAAGATTATCTACCTTGGAATGAATAATGGAGTTGAGAATCATTTTATAAGGAAGACATCTATTTTTTCTAGTGAAGGACCCTATCATTTGACTCACTATGATGGAACAAAGATCCACCCGTTGATGAGTCATGATATAATACATTAGCCACAAATCCTCTGGTGCCTTGGGCATAAGTTCCCTTGCGAGGGATAAGGATGTGAATATAGATAAGATGTAAGAAATGACCCATCATAGACAAGTGAGAAACAGAATCAATGTAGCATGGAAGGGTTTCATCCTCAAAAACAATTTAGGTGGCTTCATCAAAATTAAACTCTAACGATTGGTAAACAGGACCACTGTCTGGTATTCTAAACATGTTGTGAATGAGTTGGGTGTTTATCTCAAATGACTTACCACATACTTTGGTTCTGAATTTTGTTTGAGAGGGATAACGATGGTATACATTTGAGGCGTTAAAACAAGGCCTTAACAGCATCTTCATACACGTCTCTATGCAAGGAAATAAATGGCATCCGATCGAAGTTTTTGAAATTGACGAGATAAGGAAATTTAATGGATTCAAGGAAATCAATGTCAAGAAACCTACCAAATAGGACATCCCGTGATCCAAAAAGAGTAGAATATTGCTCGAGATTGCATGGGTTGGCCACTAGATGTTGAACGTCTGCGAGTTTGTTGGATTGGGGGTTTTCGATGACTTTGAGAAACCATAAGGAAGAATAGAAGCACAACCAATGATTGAAATGAACAAACAAGGGAGAAATTAGACGAATGAAAGAGAGAAATGAAAAGAAGAATTGACCAAATTGAGAGAGAGGAAAGGGTTTGCTCAAATGAGCAACCTGATGGTCACCCGTTTCTTTTAAAGGATGATAGAAATGATCTATAGCTCCATAAGAGTGGTTGACAAATTGGGTCGAAACGGTCAATAGTAGGTATAGAATAGTCGAAAGTTTGCCTTAAGATCACAATATTGATTTAATCCATGTTAAACGGTTGATATTCTGGGAAGACCGGTCAAACATTTTTCAGAAACGGTTAATAGTATGAAAAGAACTAGTGGACTGATTCTTACTTGGCTTTTGAAAAATTGAAAGCATATAACATCCAATCAAAATTTTAATCACATAACATACAAAAGCTTGCATAAAAAATATTTGAAACACATATATCACATAATCATTACATCAAGAGACAATCATTTCAAGTTCATTTCTAAAATATTCAAATTTGACCTTATCTAGGGGTTTTGTGAATATATCCACTATTTGATGATTTGAGGTCAAACATCATTTCATTAGAGATCATGAAATCTAATGAAATGATGTTCGACCTTAATATGTTTAGTTATTGCATGAAACACTGTATTTTTTTTTAACACTTATGTTATCACATTTTATTAGAATGTTTTGAAGTTTTATGCCAAAATCTTCATGTTAATGTTTCATTGATAGAATTTGTGCACAACAACTTTCAACTGCAACATATTCAACCTCAATGGAAGATAGTGCAACGGTATTTTTCTTCATACTAAACCATGATACTAGAGAATTACCTAGGAATTAACATGAGCCACTAGTGCTCATTCTATCTATTTTGCATCAATCATAGTCCGCATTAGTATAGGCCACAAGATTAAATTTATTTGATTTAGGATAAAACAATTCTAAATTAGATGATCATTTTAGATACCTAAAGATTCTTTTAATGGCATTTGGATGGGATTTTTAGGATTGGATTGAAATATAGCACATAGGCAAACACTAAACATAATATCCAGCCTACTACCGGTCAAATATAGCAATAATCCAATCATACTCCTATATAATTTATTATCTACCATTTGGCCTATTTCACCCTTATCTAGGTACAATGAACTACTCATAAGAGTGGTTAGAGGCTTACTATCTTGAATATTGAATTTCTTAAGAAGATCTCTTATGTATTTTTTTTGAGATATATAAATTCCTTCATTTTCTTGTCTTATTTGAAATCCTAGAAAATATTTTAATTCTTCTATCATACTCATTTCAAATTTTCCTTGCATTAGATTTGCAAATTCATCACATAGGGATTTATTTGTGGATTCAAATATAATATCATCTACATAAATTTGAACTAATAGAATATCCTTGTCATGAGACTTAATAAATAATATTATATCTATTTGTCATCTTTTAAAGTCTTTTTCTAGAAGAAATTTGCTAAGTCTCTCATACCATGCCCTAGGGGCTTGCTTGTTTAAAACCATACAATGCCTTAGTGAGTTTAAACACATGATCTTCATATTGAGGGTTTTCAAAACTGGGAGGTTGTTCCCCATATACCTCCTCATTGGTATATCTATTTAAAAAGGCACTTTTAACATCTATTTGATATAGTTTAAAATTTGTATGGCATACAAATGCCAACAACATTCTTATGGTTTCTAATCTTGCTATGGGGGTAAGTTTCATCATAATCTATCTCTTTTTCTTGGCTATATCCTTGAGCAATTAACCTAGCTTTGTTTCTTACAACAGTTTCATTTTCATCTATTTTGTTTCTAAATATCCATTTGGTTCCTATGGTTGGGTGTTTTTTAAGCCTTAGAACCAATTGTCACACTCAATTTCTTTCAAATTAATTTAACTTTTCTTCCATAGCAATGATCTAATTTTCATCATTTAGGGATTCCTTGATATTTTTAGGCTTTATTTGGGATAGGAAGGTAGACAATTAACAATCATTTCTAAGTGATGATCTAGTTCTAATTCCTCTAAAAGGATCTCCTATGATCTTATTTTCTTCCACATACTTTCTTTCCCTTGGAAATATGGTTCTCTCTCTTCATTAAAGATATTTTCATTTGGTGAATTTGTTTCCTTGTGATCTAACGATAATTTTTCAAAATTCTAACCTAATTCATTTTCACATTCTTCATGAATTTTTGGAGTACCAATATTTATATCATCAACTATCACTTGAATAGATTCTTCTACAACTAAAGTTCTTTTGTTAAACACCCTATATGCTTTACTTTAAGTACACTATCCTAAGAAAATTCTTTCATCACTCTTAGCATCTGATATGCCTTGCAAACAATTTAGATATAGCCCAGACCCATGTGACGAATCTGGGTCAAATCCGTAAGTGGGTACTCGAGTTAAATATACCTAAATGGGCCAAAATCCACAACGCAAAGACAAATAAATTTTATTGTTGTAGAATGGCAATAACAATTGGCATCGTTTGTGGGAACACGCAACAAAAAGTCAAATCATTGTCAATGGTAGGCATTAGAGGCAATCGACAGACTCTCTTTAAGGCCGTGGAAATTTTCCCTCCTTCACAAGACTCGCAAAGTTCAATGGAAGCACATCAACCTCCACCCAATCTTTAACAATAAGGAAGTCTTCAACAGCAAGTGGGGACCTAGCCACCTCCACCAGGTTTCCAACACTTGGTTAATCAACACAAGGCCATGATCAGCCTGGCTCTTCATAGTAGGCTCCTCTTACTATCCTATGGGTAGATTATGAAGCATTGCAGTAGCAACATATTGAAGGAATGCAGGCCTTACGGGACTTGGCGAGGATACTCCAAAGTCTAGGTTGCAACGCTAAGGAGACCTATGTTGAAAACTGTGCCACTAAAGAGAACTCATCATAGGGATGAAAAGATTAGTTCTTATCAAGAAGCCACACCCAACTCCCATTCTCATTCCACTTCTCGTAGAGGAAATCAGCCTAAACTCCCACCATGAGGAGCTAATGCCTTTCTGTTACAAAATCGAAAGCGGAGAAATTGGTTTCGGCCTATGAAAAGAAGCTAATGCCTATGAAAAGAAGGCAAAGCCCCACCAAGGAATAGAGGAACTAATAATAACACTGCAATGTGTATACAAGATAACATGAAGAGGGTAATAGAAGAAGTACTTGAACAAAAGAAATTGGTTTCGGCCACTTAGGAACAACCAAGAAGGAAATCCCTATTCACTGAAAACATATTGAAGAAACCACTGCCACAAAAATTTAAGATGCCATAGATTACCCCTTATGCTGACAAAGATGACCCTGATGATCATATGTAGGATTATGAATCATTAATGATACTTCATAGATGGGGTGACGAAGTTATGTCTCAGGAATTTTTGTTGACTTTGACCAAGCATGCTCGAACCTAGTTTAATGGGTTACCTGAAGCATCCATTTCATCATTTGAGCAGTTAAGAACAAAACTCATTAAAGCCTTTGTAATTAATAGTTGAAAAAAGAAAGATATGACATATCTCCTCAATATCAGACAGGAAGCTATAGGAACCTTAAAGCAATATGTGGATAGATTTCAGAATGTCACTCTCGAAATCCTAGACTTACCAATTGAGGTAGCAGTATCTGCTATGATGCAAGGGGCGTGACTAACATCCTTTCAAGAGTTGTTATCTTTGGACCCCCCAAAGTCTTTGGTAGATTTATTTGCCAGGGCAAACAAGTATATTCTCCATACTAAGATAATGAGAACAATGGGAGAAGGTGAAATTGAAGAACAAAAAAGAAAAGATCAAGAAATCGAAGAAGACTTCAACATGTGATAGGAAAGCTGGTTATCCTATGGGAAAAAATCAGAAAGAATTTTGCAGATACCACAGGAGTTGAAGAACTGAATTAAGATGTGTATCTTGGAAGGAGCAAATGACAAATAACTCAATATTAAGCACCTAAAAACCAAAAATATAAAAATGAATGTACATTGTGAACCAAAGACTAGGGAGCAGACATAATGTCCGCCTATCATCCACTCAAGAGTAGAGAGCCGGCATGTCCCATTTTCTAAGGAAAAGTGAAGTGTAAGTAATAAAAATTTTAAATAATTTACTACAAAAGTTATATACTCTACAAAATGCTAACATGTCACATAGAGAAATGAACAAGGCCATAGAACCAGAAGCACATGAAGTGTTAGAATGGCATGGGTTCCCACCTCATGACACAACTTCCCTCCTAGTGAATAAAAGGCGCATTGTTCCACTTACAGCTCGATAACACGATTTACAGGATTGACCCATTGTCTCACCTAACAGCCTAAAAATATGGTTCACACAACCTTTCCATTTGAAAGATTAACCCATTGCCCAGCCTAACGGCCTAACAATGTGGTTTGCACAATCTCTCCTTCTACAAGATTGGCCTATTGTCCCGCCTAACGACCCGATAATGTGGTTCGCACAATCGTCCTATCTGAACGATTGGTCTGTTGTCCAGCCTGACGCCTCAGCAACATGGTTCGAACAATTACTCCATCAACATGGTTATTTTCTCTAAGTGCAAACGTAGAGATACGTCAAACCACATGAACAAAATATGATTGTTTCCCCCAATCGCAGATGTAGAGTTTGTTGAACCACGAGACCAAAATATGGATATTTTCTCTAATCACGGACATAGGGTTACGTCAAATCGCATGAACAAAAATATGATCATTTTCTATAATCGAGGATGTAGGGTTACGCCGAATCACGAAAACAAAATATGGATATTTTCTTAAATTAAGGACATAAGGTTACATCGAGCCCCAAGAAAAAAAATAAGGATATGTTCTCTAATCGCAGACGTAGGGTTGCGCCAAATCACATGAACAAAAATATGGTCATTTTCTATAATCGCGGATGTAGGATTACGCCGAACTATGAGAACAAAATTTGATTATTTCTTATGAATGCAAAAGTAGGGTTACGCCGAATCGTAAGAACAAAATATAGCTATCGCAGACGTAGGGTTACGTCGGATCGCAAGAACAAAATATAGCGTTCGACGATGTAGGGTTACGCCGAACCACAAGAACAAAATATGGTGATCGTGAATTTAGGGTAACACTGAACCCCGAGAACAAAATATAGCGTTCGTGGACATAAGGTTACGCCGAATCATGAGAACAAAATATGGCGATCGCGAACGTAGGGTTACGTCAAACCATGAGAACAAAATATGAAGATCGTAGACATAAGGTTACGCCAAACCACAAGAACAAAAAGTGGATATTTTTTCTAATCGTGAACGTAGGGTTACGTCAAACTGCTTGAACAAAAATATGGTCATTTTTTATCTATGATCATGGACATAGGGTTACACTGAATTGTGAGAACAAAATAAGGATATTTTTTCTAATTGCGAACGTAGGGTTACGCTGAACCGCATGACAAAATATGGTCATTCTCTATGGTTGCGGATGTAGGGTGTCCTTGAACCCCGAAAATAAAATAATAGTATTCTTTTAATTGTAAACAAAAACGTTATGCCTGTGGTTTTAGCAAGCGTATATAGGTGGAATGGGGAAGCTATGACATTATGACATAGAAAAGTTGTTATCCCACTCATAGCCTGACAACAAGGGAAAAACAAGAAGCCCATTGCCTTGCACATAGCTTGGCAACGAGGTAAACACAAGAAAGCCCCTTGTCTGACTAACAGCTTGGAAAAGCACTGAAGGCCCGTCATCTCGCCTAATGGCCCGAAAACATGGTTAACAGAATCGATCTGTTAACGCGATTGGCCCGTTTACCCCACCTAACGGCCTGACAACGTAGTTCAAACAATCGCTCCGTCAACACGATTGACCCATTACCTTATGCATAGCCGAGCAACAAGAGAAAAACAAATGTCTTATTGCCCTGCTTATAGGCCAACAACAAGGAAAATAACAAACCCTTTGCCCTACATGCAACCTAGCAAGGGAGGAAAAATAATTGTTGTCTTGCAAATAGCCTGGCAACTAAAAGGAATAAGATTGATGTCTCGTGAGTGTCCCAACAACTAAGAGACGTCATATTCATTGTTCTTCAAGTAATTTGACAACAAAGAAGCTAAACATCAATCATCATGAACATCCAAGACTTGGAGAAAGTTCCCAATATGCTAATGCTTCTCTTTGCAAAATATAGATGCATATAAGAGCCAATAACTAGCATAGTCACCAAGTCCATGTATAACGCTTTTAAGTGGAGTTAAAGGTCTTTCCCAGGAAGTATTGAGCCTTCAACAAGCAGTACTAGGGTTGAGGAGGAGAAGAGTCTCCACCCCATCGGGAGCTGGGAGCTCAAGAAGGAGTTGTGTCAACACTCTTAAGGGAGGAAATATTGAACACAAGGATATCTACTACGACGAAAGAAGCTTCGACACCATATGTGCTTACTGAGACACCTGCTTGATCATCTTAGAGACGTTGACGCTTATAAAGGTTCCAAATACAAAAATTCTAGAGTTGAAATGACAGAAAAAACTTGCAAAAGAATCGTAGGGCAAGATACTCTTTCACCCACTCTCGGTCAAAATAGTAGGAAGTAATTGACATGCCCTGCAAACAATTTAGATATAGACCGGACCCACGTGACTAATCTGGGTTAGATTTATAAGTGGGTACTTGAGTTAATATACCTAAATGGACCAAAATCAACAACGCAAAGGAAGAATAACAAAGTAACAAAAATAAGGCAGAGTAGGCACAGCCAACAAGCTGCAACCTATTAATTCCACGACACCACCGAGATGCCACTCGACCAAATAACAAATTAAAATCATATGAAGCTTAGCAATTGGAAGATTTAATTAATTAAACAACTAGTGGAGTATGAAACTTGGAAATTGAAGTTAAAGCCCTACACGTGAAGACACAATTGAAGCAACACGAATATTAATAAACAATCAGAAGTGCACATAGGAGATTGAATTGGAAGTCCAACAAGCCATGGGGTGGCCTAACTGAGAGCCTCTCGATTTTCTTGGTTGTGGCCACCATGGGGTGGCCCAACTGAGAGTCTCTCAGTTTATAATCCATAGCCTCTCAGTTTAAGTCGTTTGATTTCTTTAAAATCTTGAAACAAATATGTTATGTAATATATCAAGAATATGCCATCCGAGAAACCTGAGATGACTGCCACGTCTCCCCATCTCCATCCTCTATAAATAGTCGGCTTGTCTCTCACTTGGGGGGGATTCTTTTGGACAAGGACTCCATTTTTCTTTCAAGCATTTCAAGGGTCAGTCTGTTCTCAAGGGCGAGTCGGTTCTTAGGGCCTAGTTGGTTCTCAAGGGCCCAGTCGGTTCTTAGTGGCTAGTCAATTTTGAAGGGCCAGTCAATTCTCAAGGCCCATTCAGTTCTTAGTGGTCATTCAGTTCTCAAGGGACAGTCGGTTCTTAGTAGCCTGTTGGTTATTTAGGGCTAGTTGGTTATTTCAATAGTACTATTCATTAGGGAGTTAGTGTTCACTAGTAACTATTCATCAGCATGAGCATGAGCATCTATACACATATCGATGATGTCATGCATATTATCTACAACATGCATTGCACATATTTCTTAGAACATTGTCTGACTTGGCCGTCGGAAGGCTCACGTGGAGGACTCCCTTGTGTGGCCTTCTAACTATTGTTGTGCCCACAGGCTAAATCTTGGATTGCTTGCCCTTAGCCTTGGAAGACTAACCTATTGAAAAGTCCCTCAGGGTCCCACATTACTCGTCACTCGAAGACTTTTCCAGGCACCTCACATAGGAGATTCCGGAGACTATTCCAGGCCCATGCCTTGTTGAATTCCAACTCTAACCTGATCCAAATCTGTCGAAGCCTAACTGATGATATCCTAGACCCTGGATAGCGATGGATGCTTCTGCTCAGGTCGATCCCGAGACAAATAAATTTTATTGTTGTAGAATGACAACAACATCAAATTTACCTAAAGAATCTTTACCATTGTTAAAGATAAAACATTTACTACCAAAGATGTAAAAATATTAAATATTTGGTCTTTTTTTCATTTATACAACTCATAAGTAGTTTTCTTTAAGGTGGGTCTTGTGAAAACCCTATTTAAGATATAACATGAAGTGTTTATGGCTTCTGCCCAAAAATATTTTGGAAGATTTTTGCCACATAATATGGTCCTTGCCATTTCTTATAAAGACCTATTATTCCTTTCAACTACCCCATTTTGTTGAGATGTTCTAGCACTAGAAAAATTATGTTCAATACCATTTTCTTCACAATAATGTTTGAATTGTTCATTTTCAAATTCTCCCCCAATACCAGTTCTAATTTTTGAAGTACATATGCATTTATCTTTTTGAACTCTTTTACAAAAAAATTCAAAAGATTTGAATGTTTCATTTTTAGATGCAAGAAAAATTACCCAAGTGAACCTAGAATAATCATCTACAATGACTAACACATATTGTTTTCCACCTTGGTTTTGTGTCCTCATAGGTCCAAAGAGATCTAAATGAAGTAGAGATAGAGGCCTAGAGGTTGAGACTTCATTTTTAGGCTTAAATGATATACTTATTTGTTTGCCTCTCATACATGCACCACAAATGTGGTCTCTTTCATATTTTAACTTAGGCAAACTTTTAACAGGATCATGTTTGGATAATTTATTCATGAAATTCATGCTAGCATGTCCTTGTCTATTATGCCATAGCCAAGTGTTTTGAGTGATAGTAGATACTAAGTAATTCTCTATGCTAGATAAAGACAAGTCCAAGTATATGATATGTACATTTCCTATCCTATTACCTATTAATTTTAATTCATTTGGTTTGAGAAAAGACACTCCACAAGAATTAGCATCAGAGCATACTTTATGGCCCTTGTCACACGATTGAGTTATGCTAATTAAGTTATGTTTAAGACCTTCAACCACGAAAACATTTTCTAAAACAATGTTTAGAAAACAAATAGATCCAACCAAGGATCTTACCATTGGAGTTACGTCCATATATCACACTACCTCCTTGCTTGTAGGAGATGTTGTTGAAGAGCCTCATCCTCGGTCATGTGCTTGGAGCACCCACTATCGAGGAACCATTTACTCTTCACTTGATTTGAGACTAGAGCAACCTGCAACAAAAGCAATTATATTGCTCCCTTTGGAACCCAAACCTTTTTGGGTCCATTCTCATTAGCATAAAGCACATCCTTAGGCACCCAAAATTATTTAAACCTATGTGAGTTGTTTCTTATAAAACATTTGTTGATTGAATATTCATGCCTACCACAATAATTGCATGTAATCCTATTTATTGAAAATTTTGATTTATAAAATGATTTCTTTACATTAGATTTTTGTGAATTTTTATAGGAAGCTTTCACAAAAATAGTTTTCTTTTGCTTGGTTTGGAAAGGACCAAAACCTATTCTTTGTTTATTTCCAAAATTTTTTTGAGCCCTTAAAATAATTTCTAGTTTCTTTTTGCCTTCAACAAGCTTTTCTAGGCAATCCTTTAAATTCAAATTTTGTTTAGAAAGATTTTCTTTCTCACCAATCAAAATCTTTTTATCATTAATCCAAGATTCTTTTTCTTCTTTTAGCAAACTTACTTCTTCATCTAGAGACTTTAGTTTTTTCTTTAAAGCAATATTTTCAAACTAAATTTTTCAAATGCACTTATGAAATCATTAAATGTATCGTGTAATTCATCAAGAGTAAAATTTGAAATTGAAATAATAGAGTAGGAAGTTATCTCATCTTCTTCCTTGGCCATGAGGCATAGGTTGGCAACTTCTTCACCTTCTTCTTCTTTCCTTTTCTTTTCTTCTTTTTAACAAATGACACTCGGTCTTTATATGACCTAATTTCTTACATTCAAAACATCAAATTTCATTAGTAGTAGCTTCTTTTTTATCTTTGTCTTTCTTAGGTTCCTTCTTTCATTAAATCTACCCTTTTTCATGAACTTACTAAATCTCCTAACAAGCATTGCCAAGTCATCATCTTCACCATCTCGAAAATCTTTTTCTTCTTTTTCAACTTTAAATGCTTCATTTTTATTTTATTTTTTATTTTTTTTGACCCATCCTTATCATCTCTTTCCATCATAATTTCATGAGTCATCTAACAAATTGTCAAATGACAAGTTATCTAAATCTTTAGGTTCAGTTATGGCTATAACTTTAGGATTCCCAGCCCTAGGAAGACTTCTCAATATTTTTTTTACTTTCTCACCATTTGTATATGTCTTTCCTAGAGATTCCAAACCAGTAACTATATCATTAAACCTAGTAAACATTTATTTCATTGATTCGTTTTCTTTCATAGAGAATAACTCATAATCATGAATAAACAAATTAATTTTCATTTCTTTTACTTGTTTTGTACCTTCATATGTTACCTCTAATTTGTTCCAAATTTATTCGACGGTTTTGCATGTAGATACCCAGTTGAACTCCTCTTCTGTCCATTCCTCCATATTTTTCGTATCTGGAAATTTTATTTCCTTCTTGATGGATTGCAAAATGTTGATGTCCTGCATAAGAAGGCAAGATATACATTTCTTCTAATAACCATAGTTAGAACCATCAAAGAAATGAGGATGGGAAGTGCTTTGACCCTTAAATTAAATTAAGATAACCAAAAATTTGTGCCATTAGTGGATCTTTATCCCTAGATTGTTAAACCTTTGAAAAGAGTGGGAACTTGGCTCTAATACCAATTGATATAATTGTAAAGCAATAACACCACAACCCAAGAGGGGGGTGAATTGGATTATTTTTAAAAAATTAACTGAACTTGAAAATCTTTTTTGTTGAAAAATGAGAGTTTAATGCGAATTAAGGGGCTACTTAGCACAATAAATGAAATCAATAATAAAAACTGTAATGCCCTGTATTTTCAATATGTTAAGAACCTAATTACAACTATTACATGCTATGTACATCACTCAGGCGTTATGGGAAATCCTTTTTTAGCAGAAGTAGGGATCGAACCTAAAATGCTAAAATAGCTAGGATTTCCATGATGTTATCTTTAATCAAGTCCATAGAACAAACACACACACACGCATCTTCAAGTAGTTGTCCTGTTTCTTACAAATTCCAAACATACATCTCACACCCTTATAGAGTTAAAGAAGCTTCATACATACACCCATACATCTTGTAATTTAAGTATCGTAGTCGTTATTTACAATACAATAGTCATACTACAAAATCATATACAACATTTCAAGAGGGCTTAAACTGAACGTCCACCACCTCCTTGCCACTTGCTCGGGTTTGCACCTATAGTACCTGACACATCTGTTATACCTAGGATGTTAAATATCCCAGGGGTATGAAGCACCCAAGTTAGACAATAATATCTAAATGAAATGGTTCATGAAAGAAGAGTGTATGTGTACAAATGCAATATGCAGTATGAAACCCCCTTGTGGTAGTTATCATGGCAACACGTTGGCTCACCGCAAAAGCATGAGATTTTGGCTCACCGCAAGAGCACGAGAACACCCATGATGTCCCAACAACTAGCCACAATCACCAAAACGACATGATGTATGACAAAGTAAAAGGAATATGCATAAACCAAGGAAAATATGATATGCAAGTCAACACCCATGCACAAGTGAAGTAAAAAATGCTCAAGGTGTCACAAAACATGCAGAAACCACTCACCTTGATAGTTTACCTTTTGGGTGTACTGTTCACGTTCGTCGGGTTAGGTTTTCTATAAAAAAACACGTATTTTCATAAATCAAAATCCAAATATTTTTACATAAAGTTGAAGAGTATTAAATTAGGGGTAAAGATGAAAATATTATGGAAAAATAGTGTCTCACATGCCCTAGGAAGATGGCCCACGCGCCTTCACCTGCAGCCCCTTCCCGGCGTGTGAAGTTCACGCGCCGCCCTTAATTTTCGGCCAACCTTGCGCAATTTTCGTATTTTGACCATAACTCCCTTGTTTTAGCTTCGATTTGACCCCTATTTTTTCCTACATGCTCCTCTTTCATCCCTCTACAAGAATATGAACTTAGATCAGACTTACCTCATAGATTTCCTAACTATTCAGCATGATCTTTGAGAAAAGCCTAAAAATTTCGACGAGGCTCGTTTCTCTCTCATTTTTGTCAGAACCTCCCCCTTTCTTTCTTACAGAACACTTTCTCTCTAAAGATATCACTTTCTTCTCTTTTGGTTGCTCCAAAATCTCCCCCAAAGCCTTGTATTTATAGAAATCCCAGGCCAATCCTGTGTCGCCACATGTCCCGTCACCTAACGCCATAATCATTACACTACCGCTTGTCCCTGCCACCTCATGCCTTGATTCTCATGCCCAATCCTATGCCGCCACTTGTGTAAAACCAAATTTAATAATATTTAGAATCCAAAGTTACATTTAATAAGTTTTGAAATCCAAAGTTATATTGGAATGAAATTTGAAATCCATTTCATTTAAGTCCCCCGAGCTTTCCTTGAATCTCACCAATTCTCAGGTCTTTTAGTAAATTACACTTGTTTCTAAGTTCCTTTTTCAAAAATTGTACTTTTACCTGAACTTCAAAATTACGATTTTGCCCCTAGTTCAAAAATTGAACTTTTGTCTCAAGGCTTTCATATTCCTTTGAAATGTCCTATTTCCTTAAACATTTAAACTTAAAAATCTCAGGTATTACAAAAATAATAGAGGGACACACAAGATTTATAGTGGTTCAACCTAATGGCCTAATCCACTCCCTTAGTTTCTCATTAAGGATTTTAAACACTTCACTATAGCCTCCTACTTGATCACAAGTAGGTCCTTTAGTCCCCAAGACTAGCAATTACAACCTCCTACAAACAATGTAGGCCCTTTCACTATCATGCTAGGAAATTACAACAAGATTACAAAATGAGAAGATTTGAGAGATAAACCTCAGTTATAGGTTCTCTCAAAATGATACAAGACTTGAAACAAATAAATGCAATGAAGCAACAAAGCCTTAAAGAGAGAAAAATTAAACAATTAAGCACTTGAAAGTATTGAGAACTTGGACACTTTGCAATAAATTCTCTAACCCCATAAATGCTCCATCAAGTTTGAATTTATAGAGAAAGACAAGTGCTTCCAAAAACATAGCCTTTGATAGTGGTTGGAGCACATTAAATGAACTATCAAATTAGCCGTTGGAAGTTTTTGCAACAAAAACAGTCGACTGATTCAAAGAATCGGTCAACAGGTTAGTTCAAAAAATTTGAAAAATGGTCGACACTTGGAGCAAAATCGATCGACATCCTTGAAAATGGTTGACTGGTCTTAATGTAGTGACTGTCGACCACTCACGGCCGAGAGCCTGATAATGACCTGTTGAATAGCCATAGAAGCTGATCGACAGCAGGGACAAAAGCCGTAGACAATTCCTTAGAACTAGTCAACAGCTTGTCCTTTGCTTTTTAAAACATTTTGCTCCATTTTCTCGAACATTTTAATACTGATTTTGAAATACATTTTTGGAGATTCTTGTGAATCATAAAACTTTTTTTCTTCCAATCTCCAATAAGATATATTGAACGAAATTGATTTTCATTTGAAAGAAAAAATATTTTAGATTCTTAATTTAGTGCACAAATGTTTTTCATCATCAAAATAAAAAACAAGAGTAAAATATCAAAAACTCTGCTTCTTGGTTCATCTCTTTAGTAGTTGGTGGGCAAACTTTTAAAGTCTTTGATAACTCCTTAATAACGATAGTTTTTTCTCAACATTCCTCAAGAGCTTATGTTTTGCCCAAATGCTCATTTGACGAAGTAATAAGGGATGTCTTTGTTCTGTTTGGATGATTATGTGATTGTGAGGTTTTGGCTTGTGGATAGTCACCTATTACTTGTTGTATTAATTTTGATGATGAACACTGTTTTCACAAAACTTTAATAAAAAAGTTTTGAAACTTTCATTTTAAAAAAAATTATCAAAACTACTGACTAGGTGATGATGCTTGTTGACCGGTTGTTATATTTTCCCTTTAACAAATCTTTTCAAAGTTAAAATAGTTAACTGGTTTTTAAAAAATATGGACAAATCTTCCGACCCATCAATAGGTTATTAAAACTATCAACTGACTATTATACAAACTCTCAGTTGTTTACTGTCAACCGATTCTATAAGCTTTTCAATTTAAAGTTTTCTTGAACTATCAACTACTTGTCTAATCTATCGACTGACCTATTCAAAAATTCAAAAATTTGTCGACCAATTACCAAAATTAGTCTACCATTTTTGTTGCAAAGTTTTAAACAACTAATTATACTTAATCTCTACAGGTTAAGTTGTCTCTAACAGCTATATCTTCAAAAAAGGACGACGAAATCTATAAATATGAGAAGAATTGAAGCTCAAAGAGAGAGATTGATCATTTGGGCTTACAAGTTTCAGATTACACATTCTTAAGTTTTTAATGCTTCATGATTTGCACTCTCATTTTCAGTCAAGCCTTTTTCTTTCATTATAAATTCTTTTCAAAGTCTTGTATTAACTTGTTATCTTAGAGAGTGGTGTGTTTTTTAGAGTTGTGCTAGAAAAACTAGTTTGAGAGCTAGTTAGTGTAAAAAGTTATAGTTTGCAATCTAAAAGTTTATAGTAGATTTTAAAATCTCTAGTGGAGACTTAGAATAGTGGATGGAGGTTAAGTTGGGCCGAATAACTCTAAATTCTCAGTCTCTGTTGCACTTTTCATTTTTTGTTATACCATTTCTTTTTCCATTTTACAAGTTACTATTCTATTAACTAAAATTAATAGTTGTATTCAAAGTTTTTCAAAATAAATAATCCGTTTAAAACACCCAATTCGCCCAAGTGTGGGTACCATAATATTGCATCATTTTAATATAGTATTGATGCTTCTGGAGGTGGAGTTGCACTTTTATTGAGTTTCTTAATGTTTGGGTTTCTAGTAGTTTTGAGTGTTGTGTTGGTGTCCTTATTTGGTAATTGTGCCCCAGTGATTCCCTCTCTCGTTTCTCTAACTTTGAACTAACTTTGAACTGAGCTCTGATCTCTTTGTTTGTATTTGAATTCTGCATCTATTTAAAGTAATAAATTCCCTCACCCTAAAAAAAAAAAGCACTAGCAAAATAACACATCACACTACTTATGAGTAAATACAAACTTACTTACACAATTTTGGAGAGCAATAAAAACACACAAAAAAAGACAACGGATGTATATAACCAGCAAGTTCCAGCAACTTAAATGCACTCTTCTTTGATTTGAATGCTTTGAAATTAGTAAAATAGTCCTTCAATGAAGCCAGCCCTCTCTATAGACTTCTTCAGAGAAATGTAATTATTGGACCTCTTTTTCTAGCAATTTAAAATTCAGAAACAGCTCAGTATTTGCAGGGAAAGGTTGATTAGTTTTGTAGAGGAAGACAACATCTGTTTTGGGTGTTTTGTATGCAGGCCAAACCATTCATTAATTGTCAATCAAAAAAAGATAGCGATGCTATTACCTAGCTCATCTACATCAAAGCAAACTTGTAATAAAATATATTGGAGAACACAAGAACAGTTAAGTTGTTTTTCCCAAGAAAATACGATATCAGCAGCTCTTTCTTCATGCAAAATAACAATAAATAGATAAGGATGGATGTACAAGTATATATCCTATCCATGTGCAATGACAAGGTGATAATATTATATATTTAAAATAAATCTAGCTAAAATAATATAAATTTACTTTATACACCCATCTGAGAAAGAAAAAATATTATTTTCTAGGAGTTTATAATTACCAAAATTAGATTTTAAATTAATATGTAGATGTGGATATATTTTTATATATATCCATATATATAAGAATTTTATAAAAATATTATTTAATTTTCTCCAAAAAAAGAAAAAGAAAAAAAGGGTCCTCCGCCTAGAAGGCATTTTGGATGGTCGTGAATACACGTAAACTAATCATGGGAACAAACAAGAATACAGAGATGGACCAATATTCTTCCAAAAATCATAAAGTGCCATGCTAAATGTAGAAACGCCTTAAAAATGGTGGTGAATATTATTATGTTTAGAAGAATAAAAAAAACATAAAAATTAACTTTCGAGGCAGGAAACGTTGTTCCTAGGAATACGAGACCTATCCCATCTTGAACAAATCAAATATTGATCCGTACATAAATATCTCTGGCAGCGTTGCATGCCCGCATGCAAATCATTGATGTTGAGTTTAGCTAAAAAAAAAAAAAAAAAAAATTATTTGGTGTCGTTTGCGAGATAGATAGAGTTTAAGGTGTAATGATTACATAAAAATTATGTATTTATTAGATTATATGGCTAAGGTGTTTTTTATTTATATTTTAAAATTTATATAATAAAATATATATTGTTGTTCACCAGATAAAATAATAAAATTTTAACTATCAAGAAATTTTTTACGAGTCATAAAGGTGCTACAAAGAAGAGGACAATCAAAGAACAGGGCATTCTCTATTAAATTATCCGATGTTTAAGTCAAATTTGTTGAAAGTGGAGATAAAAAAATTTAGAGTATTTCCAATGGCATTTGTGTCATATCTAAAAATGAGGGGTCATTCCCCTTTATAGAGGTAATTGCTGACAGATGGCAGTGTCTCCAACTCTCAAGATTTGATTATTTTAACTTTGAAAAATTTTATTTGTAATCACTTTTTTGTTCTTTACAATTATTAAAAATTCATTTTTTCTTTTTTAGTCTTTGTAACCAGGTTAACAACTTTTTACGGTTAAATTTTTTTCAAAAATACCCTCTTCTATCACTACATAGTCATCCTTAAAACATATCCTCAAATCCTCTTTTATACACACATAGATATATATATATATATATATATACACTGTAACCAACACAAAAATTCTACAAAAATAGAAAATAAGGGTCCAACATTCCTCCCAAACTCAAGTTGAGCAAGATGCAATTTTTCCTCCCCTTTTATTCAATGACTTTCATAGTTTAAATATAGCAAATCTTCGGAAAAAAAATAGAAATCACTAAACTTAAAATAAGGAAAAAGATTACAACCTATTTCCACTACCAACATATATCTATACACATAGTGTATATATGTATACACAGTGGCATAACACACACACACACGTATATATATATACACATATAGTGGCATAACACACACACACATATATATACACACAGTGGCATATATACGCACACACGTGCAGACACACACACACACATATATACGCACACATACAGACATATATATATAAATACATACACACAGTGGCATGGGTGGCCATATATATATATATTTATGAATAGATATGTTTGTGTGTATGTAGGCATTGCGTATCTATATATATATTTATGTATATATATGTTTTTGTGTATGCAGGCATTGCGTATATATATATATATATTTATGTATATATATGTCTGTGTATGCGAAGATGTGTGTATATGTGCATATATGTGTGTGTGATTGTATATGTATATATGTGTATATATATATGTGTGTGTATGCGTTCTTCTATTCCTCGTTTTTTGTTTTCACATAGCATCCGACGTTCTCCACTGATATTCTAAAAGAAAATGGCTGGGTACAGGTGTGAAACAAGAGGAATGAGTGATCTTAAAAGGAAAAAACTTTTCGATGGCGAGTATGAAATAATAAGTAATTGCGATGGCCAATGAGAATAAATTATAGAGTTTCCCCGATGGAAGAAAGTGCAATGTCAGGTGATTGTGTAATGTGGGTGGTTGAGTATTGAAAATGAAAGGTAAAACTGAATTTTTGCTTGACGCTATTTTAAGTATATTGAAAAGTGGCTGCAGAGAGTAAAATCGTGGCTGCGAATAGAATTTCCCTTTAACTTTCAAATAGAAGACTTTAGAGATAATTATTTGCATTGATATTAGGGAAATGCCTTGAAGTAGATTTTCGGGAAACCTTACCATGTCACTCGGACCTTCCTTTCATCAAGAGTCTACCGAGAAGGTCTCCTAGAGACCCTTAGCTTGAGAGGGTCTCTCGGGCTCTTGGCTCTCTCCTCCAATTTGTCCTTTATGATTTATTTTTTAGCTTTTGAGCTTAACTTTTATGGGTTCTGTAATTGGATTGATGCATATTTATTGGATAGATCTTTTTACCCTAAATCTTTTTCCTTTTGGTTTTCCTGATAATTTCCCTCTGCATCCCTCATTAGGCTTATTTTACAAGGCTTTAATTCAAGTATACATCAATATACATATATATATATATATATGATTTGTTTATAATACATAATCAACAATAATTTTTTTATCTGATCAAAGATTTTTGATAAAAAATACATGATAAGCTAGGCTTGGGCCTTACTCACTTATGGCCATGCTTAGGCTCACTTGTTTAAGGGGTTAGGCTTAACCTTGTTTATTTATGATAAACCTCATTCATTTACACATAAGGATTAGAAACTTGCCTTGATGATGAGTACTCTCATATGATTATTGTCAAGGTTCATTTCTATAATCTCTAAAAAGGTAATGAAAACTACACTTGATATGAAGAATCTCGTAAGATTTAGCTCAAATCAACTATTCATAACTAATAACAATCATAATAAAATTTCTTCCTAGCGAAGGATTCTCCTAAGCAAACATAAATAGGGGAGGAACCCCCTAAAGTGAAACATCCTTTAACCTTACTACTCTTCACAATTTTTAACTTGACTCCTCATTTAGCTTGCGCATCCAAATGTCTTTCTTGTATGACTTGAGATAGTCCTCATTGTTTTTTCCTTACATAGTTTGCTTACCCATCATTCATGTTAAGCAAGTTTTTGTCCATGTCTTTTGTCATATTTTTGATAAATATATTAATGATCCATTTTTTTACCTCATTGGAAGGGTTTAGCCAGTTACAAGCATAAGCTTCTCAAAGATGCAAGCCTAAGAATCTAACAAAAGGAAAATCTAACCATCCAAAACTATTAAGCAATCCCAATACAAACCAAAATTCTATTAAGGCAGAAGGCAACAAAGTCTAGCAATACAACAATAACCTAGCCAAGTCTTCATGAAATAAACTTGTATCTCTTTAATTAAGCTCATAGAACAAGAATCCAAAGAAGGCCTAGCAATGATCCAACACATAGATAACTTTTATACCAATTAGCAAACTCACTACGCAAGTAAAAATTAGTTTGATTGAAACAATATATGTACAAGAGAAAAATAAACACCTTACATGTTTCTCTTGCAAAAGCAAATCAAATCTTTGAGCAATATGAAGGACTATCACGAGGAAAAAGCATGCAACGGAAGCGTTTTTAAAAAAAAAACATTCCTCGTATTGATTAAAATCTAGAAAACTTACTTTTCCTTCGGATTACCGGACGGAATGAAGCGACAGGAGGAGGAGGCGCGGGAGCTTCTTCGCGTGGTGGAGATGACGGCTGTCCTGCAATCCGTCGGCTCCTTCGCATCAGATCTAGAACGTTCTCTTGATTTTCCAAGGTATGACTCAAACTCGTGGCCTTTCTTTTGGTGAAGAAGAGTAAAAACAATTAGGTGAAAAACAACTAAAGAGAGAATATATATAGGGAGAACCCTAGGGTTAAAACCCTAGTGGGCCAAACCTTGGTGCGCCAAGTCCATTTAATTAATTTTCTAATTGGGTTAGCCCATTTAATTAATTAAAAACTAATGAACTATTATTTTATTCTAGCCCAATTAATTATGGACCATTCTGAATAAAATAATTCTCTCTCAATGTAATTCACCCAACAAGCCAAATGTATTAAATAATACATTGAGTTATATCGAGCTACCCTGGGGACCAAAAGACAAATTATTCATGACTACTAAAATGACCAAAATACCCCTGCTACCCAGTAGCTATATTTTGTCATTCTAAGTGTTCCAACTATCACCATATGGTAACACTGACCCCACGAATAATTTTGCATGTGCAATGTCTTTGACCTACTAGTTTAATGACGAAAATACCCCTCTGCGTAACACCCATCATTTAGAAAGGAATAATGTACTAACACCTCTCTAAATGATTTCTACCATCCTTAGATCACTAGTCCAATAATCCGTGACTACTCGAATGTACTTGCTTATCACCGGGAGCTACCCAGAAGCACACACTCTTAAGTCATGTTCCCAGGGCCCTGGATTATTTGATTATTCTTGGACAATCACAAGGGGGTGAATCACAGAAACTATCTTGTATTAGTCTGTCTTAGCTAATTAGAAACCATACTCCCAACTCACAAGGTTATTGATCTTTGATAGACCTCACCTACAGTGAATCTAAGAATATAGCTCTAGGTTCACTAGACCACCAACTAATACTCAAGTATTAGAGTACTCGTCCATGTAGTAGCAGTGATAGACTAGCTCCATGATAATTAGTACTTTGTCATTAGCTTCTATCACAAGTCCACTCTACGCATTCCAAATGCTCTTGTACAATTAGAGTAAACGGACTGTTTACTGGCTAAGGCAAGCCATCCTCCATTAGGATCTATTGCACAATGATCTTATCATGATAGAATGCCCAGTTCTATCAAAAGATCAAGAGTAATATTTTTCTTGCTTATTAAGTACCCATGATTCATGCCTAACTGTGAAGAACGACCCATCACATGAATCACTTATTTAATAGCATGGACACTTTTCCAACAATTAAATGCAAATAATATATGTGCCATAAACTGACTAAAAGAAACATCATTACCATAAATTAAATAAAACGTGTCTTTAGGGCATACATTTCCAACACAATATTTATATTATTGGTTATGAACGAGATCACTGCAATGGAAATAGTTCTAAATCTGTAACCTAAAAGCCTCCCTTCCATAATACACAGAGAGAATGGGTTGAGAGTGTTTTGAGAGAACTCCTCATCTTTTTCTTTCTTTCACACGCACACACACACATGAAACACATCTCATTTCTTCATATATATACACGTGCATGTAGTTGTTTTTTTCACCCTAAAAAATTACCCTAAAGGGGGTGAATTGGTTGTTTTGACTACTTTTACAAATAATGAAAATATCTTTAGAAACATTATAATGCAGGATAGTTATTTGAAGAAAAATATTTTCTTTAACTACAAATTAGTGCAACAGCATAAAGATGCAAGCAAGCATGTATTCATCATAAAAGATTTTTCATAATCATGATTTGAGAAAACTTTAAGCATTTGAAAAGATTATATATGAAAATATTAGTATGAAGATGTATGCATTTAAGGAAGAGTGTAAGAGACATTTTAGACAATATAGAGATCAGTTTCAAACATATGAAATAAATGAATGCAATGAGAAATAACTATGTAGTTAGAGAATATCAAATAAGTTCTTATGTTCAAAGAAATAAATACTTGAAAAACTTTTTATGAGATTTGATAAAAGCTGAAATAGAAATGAAGACTAAATACAAGATATCTACTATGCATATAGTTTTCATATAAAGATGAAGAAGAATATTTGAAATGATAAGATTATAAAACCAAAATGGGAGAGAAAATGAATTTCCTTTTAAGATGATTCCAATCAAGAAAACATTTTAATGGAAGTTATGAAAGCAATGCAACATGCAGTTTTATGAATGAAGAAAGAATGCATAGCAAATAAAGATTGATTGCTGGCAAAATGAAAGTAATTAAGGAAAGCAACATGAATACAACAATTTAGAGTGGTTTGGCTAACTGCCTAATCCACTACCTTATCTCTTTACTAAGAATTTAGAAAATATCCACTTAAGAATAGTAGTTTTTGCAGGTTCAACTATAACCTCCACTTTTACGAGCTAAGTAAGAACCCCCACTTTTACAAGTTAAACAGTAACCTCCACTTTTAACAAGTTAAGTAGGAACCTCTGCTTTTACAAGCTAAGTAGGAATTTTTACATGTGGTTTTTTCATTCTAGGCTAAGCCACAACCACTACCTTTAAAGGATAAGGCGTAATCTTTACATGAGACTTTTTCACTCTAAGTTAAGCCACAACCACTACCTTTTAAAGGATAAGATGTAACATTTACAAGTTCATAATAAATGTGAAAGGATTTCTCAAAAGAAAAATATAAGATGTACAAATATACCACTTTTCTCTTGGACAAAAGTGAGTTTGAAAGAATAAAGAAATAAGCACTCAACTCTCTTATACAATCTAGTTTAGAATGATATTCAAATAATCTCACCAAATAATAACTTTGAAGTGAAAAAGAATAGATATGAAGATCGTTCACTTCAAGCATTTGCTATCGGCCTAAAAGGATATAGCTAGCTAAGTTTAGAACAACATCAGTAGCATACGTTAATCTTTAAGCCGCAACTTCATCTCTTGTTGCTATTGGCATTTTATAGAAACTTGAGACTCGAGAAGAATGGCATGGAATCCTACACACACTCATAGCTTCTTTAATTTGACCACAAACAATTAAATTCATTAGAATCATATGCAATTTATATAAATAAGCATTAATCACACTTGTATAAATATATTCTAAGATTATTTCATAAGAGAATACAGTTAGACACATTGGAAAAGGAAAATAAAGCTATAATGGTCAAAATTGTCATCTTCTAGTTTTCTGAGTAACAGTTATAAAATTTGAAATCAGATGTCAATTACTTGAGTAATCTTAGACTCACTCAACTAATGAAATGCACACTCGACTGGATAAGTCCTATAATCAAATATAGATAAGGCTTACTCGAGTATGACAAAGTAATACTCGACTGACTCAAAAACCACAGAGACTTTGCATTAAACACTCAACTACTTGGCTAGGCTCACTCGACTAAAAAAAGTATATACTCGAGTACAGATAACTGAGAATCGATTAAAATTAAGCACATAAACTTAACCATATTCTATCCAATCTTTACTCGATTAAAACATATAGATAATCAATTATAAAAATACATTAGTTGATTGAGAGAAAGATATACTCGACTAAGGAGATACTTGGAGTTTTGATACTAGAAAAATATTCAATTGAAAACATTTCTTACTCAATTGATTTTGGAAATACAAAGAGCTTGTAAAACCTACTCAAGTAGGAAATCTTAATAGTTGATTGAAAGAAGGTTTTTCTAAAGCATGTAATCAACTAATTTGAAAAACATATAAAGCTATACTCGACTAAAAATATGTTCAAATTTTGGTTTCTATAAAGATACTTGACTGAGTACTCGAATATATTTGAAAAGTATATATACTGTGCAGTATTTGTTTGATAAAACTATTTTTGATTCAAGGTTAATAAAGAAGTTTTAACAAAATATTTTAATACTTTGCCTTGAAAAGCTTCAAAAATACATATACTTAGTATAACAAAAGGGCTTTTATACTTAGCCAATTTTCAAAGAGCTTTTATAGAGAAAAGCTTTGAAATATATATGCGTGTGTGTGGAGACCTGAAGTTCTCCAATTTAAAAAAATATATATTCATAAACTTCATACTCCTTTATCAACTAATACTCAGTTGTTTAGAAAGATATATAAATGTGTAAGTATGAGGTTTTATATTATATATCTATATAATAAAACAGAACGATTTTTGAAAATGTCTAAGATACATTTTCATCCTATGCCTGAGATTAATTTTGAATGTTGATCAATGGATGAGATCAAATATTAACATATTTTCCCCCCTAAAACCATCCCATCCTCCTTCACTGCCCCTCTCTCCCTCTCTCACAGGCCCACCTTCCCACTCCTTCACTCATTGTCTCTCTCTCTTTCTCTCTCTGATAGACCCCCCACCCACCCCATTGCCCCCCTCCCTAAACACACACATACATATACACACACACACACACATACGCATACATATATATATATACATACACAAGCACATACACACACACACACATACCCACCCACCCACAATGGCCGACCCTCTCTCTCTCTCTCTCTCCCTCTCTCTCTCTATATATATAAAGAAAGCAAGCAGTGGATGAGGAAGTTGAAGGTCGAACGGTGGCCGGTGGGGCCGATTGCAGGGGCAATGGAACCTAAAACAATGAGCGGCCAAAAGTGGCAGACGATGCAGCGAGTGGCCAGAGGTGGGCTCGCGACGAAAAGCTGATGCAGTGGCTGGGTGTGATGGTCGGATGCAACGACCCTTGGCGGCTAAAAGTAGCAGGGTCAAATGGCGATGACGGTCCGTGCACATAGGCAGAGGTGCGGGAGCTGGCCCGCAACGGCGAACGGCTGATGGCGATGATGGCGCAGCGACCTGAGGACGATCGACGGAGACAACGTTGGCCGCGGTGGAGGCTAGGCCAGCAAGTGGCCAGTGCTATGCACAAGCGGTGGCTGTGCGTTGCAGGAAGAATAAGCGAGAGGAAGAAGATGAAGGGAGAAGGAGAAAAATAAAAGAAAAGAAGAAAATATTGAAAAAAATAGGGAAAAGGGAGAAAATGTCAAAAATTCTGAAAATCAATTTGGGCCTTGAGGAACGTGCCAAAGGCTCGAAAATGGGGGACCCTTGGAGCAGTTGGGACTCCAAATTTTTTTTAAATTTTTAATTTTTTAAAAATTTAATTTTTAAAAAAATTAATATATAATTTTTTAATTTTTAAATATCAATACTTAATTTTATTTAAAATATTTTAAATAAAAAACACCAAAGTGCAATTTTTTTATACCGAGGTCGGGGACACTTTTTTAATTTTTTTAAATTTTAATTTTTAAAGTATTTAATACTTAATTTTTAAATATTCTAAATATCAACAGCGTAAGTTTTTGAAATTTTTCAAAATATCATGTAAATTTAAATATTTAATTTTTTAAATAAAAAAAAACACCAACTGTGTAAGTTTTAATGTATAAAAATTTGACATTTAGAATTTAACATAGATGATTCAATTCCAAAAGAAATAAAAATCTCATTTTTAAATCATTGATGATGCTTCTTTTAGTATAAAACTTTATTCAAAGTAGGAAGTTTAATTCAAAATTTAATATTTTTATCTTTAAGTATTGAATGTTTGAGACTTAAAGAAATGTGAAATTGGTTAATCTATCATATCGAGTTACTTAAATATGAAAATATTCAAAAATAATTTATTTTTTTAATTCTATTTTTATTTTAATAATTTTATTTTTATTTTAGGCACAATAATTTTTTTAAAAATTAAAATAATATAAAAATCAAAGAATTCTCGACCATACATGATTAGAGAACACAAGGGTTCTCGATCACTCACGGTCAGAAACCCAAGATTCTCTAACCCCGAACTGGGGTTCCCTCCCCCCGGTTGATGGTCGCGGCCGGCGGCAGTTGATATGTATTGTTTGATATTTAATTTTTAATTTAATTTATTCAGATTATAGAGTATTTACTTATGTGCTTTATTATATAGATTTAGTGTTGTTTCACTTTTGTATATTAGTTTTGATGATGAAAAACATCTATTGGCTTAATCCCTAAGTCATGAGTTAAGGTTTTGGTTTTCAACATATATTAATTTCAATATCAAATATTATTGTATTCAAATTAAAAACAAATTAATTTTATTCTTATACATATAGAGATTTGCAAAACAAAACAAAAAAAAATATTAAGATTTAAAAGAATCTCCTGAAGTGTTTTTCAAAATTAACCTTGAAATCGTTGATCAAAATAAAGCTAAAATTATTCTAAGGCAAAAGACCAATTAGAATATATTTTTGAGAAAATATTTTCATTTTGGAAAACTATCTCCTGGTATTTTGATAGCTAATATCCATTGGAGATAAAATAATTTTTAATAACTTTTTTAAAAAATAGAAGTATGTATTTTGAAGGTGATAAAATCACAAAATCCTGACTTTATTCTAAAAGCAAAATTCTACTTTTTAATTGTTATTAACTCTAATTTTTTGGATATTTTTATTAAATCCAAATAGGGGGTACTTGTTTATTTACATTTATGTATTAACGTAAATAGAAGGTAAAATATAGATAAAAAAAAATGTGGACATTTACTTAAGCTAAAAAAATGTAAATGTGTTGTAATGTATACATGCTATGGATTGTATTGTCAAACAAATTCTTCTGAAAATCTGTCATGTTTCTGTGCATATTTCAAAAGCCCTTTTTGAAAGGTTTCAATGTTTTCTAAGTGTGTATGCTATTTCGAAACATCTATGTAATGCATATGTTTTCAGATCAGGTTTTGGACTATGTTTCGAAACCTATATGTTATGTTTCGAAATCTCTGACACTTATGTCAACAGAACATTAAAGATCCGAGATGTTTTTTTCTTATATATTTATTTTCATTCAAAACTATGCTCAATCATTTTTTTTAATATAATCTCCATCCTCTTATATTCAAATTCATATTTGAATTAGAGATCATGTGTATAATCATAATGGATATAAGATTATGTCTCCCACTATATGTTGTCTCGAAGTGCTTGTCCAGCTATAAAGGTTGGATGTTTCGAAACATATGGTTTATGTTTCAAAACCTTAATGTAAATTTGTGATGTATCGAAACTTGTATGTTATGTTTCAAAATCTTCTTTTATGTCTTATCTCTAACGGCTATAAATGGCCAAATCTCTATCTCTTGATATAAATAGCAAGTGTTTGAAGACAAGAAGAAGACAAAATAAGAGAGCACACACTAGAGACACATACACAAGCACAAGTGGTGATCAAAAAGTTTGATTGAGCTTCCAAAGAAGATCCATGCATACATTTGTGGTGTTATAAGTGTATAAAGGAAGAGCAAATCGAAAACAAGAAGTATTATCTCGTTAGCTCTTCTCACCTCAATCTTAGAGGTTTCTGTAGCCATTGGTAAGGCACTTAATTGCTGTGAATTTCACTGGGCTATAAAGATAAGTTTTATTTATCTTATTGATTGTTACAAGATTTGAGTTGAGCCTAAAACTCATTTGGTGTAAGATTTGAGTTGAGCCCGTAAAAACTCATTGTAAAAGGTTTTAGGGTGAGCCGTGGTAAAATCTTTGTTGTGGTTGATCACTAGTAAAAGTGATTGAGCTTGAAAAATCCTTCAAGTGGGTAAGTTTGAAAGTAGTGGACTAGGCGGAGTGTCGAACCACTATATATCTTGTGTGTAGTTTATCTTTTGCTTTTGTTTATCCATTATTGCTTGAGCTTTTAAAAAAATTGTTTTCAAGCCTAAAACATATTTTCCTTGAGCATAAGCCTATATTCATTCATATAAATATAAGTACCTATCTTTAATCTCAAACACCTTTGGTATACTCTTACTTATGTAAATCATCTTTGTCAAAGATCATTATTTTGAAATACAAGTTAAAAGATTTCAAATCAAGCAAAACAGAAAAGTATATTTCAAAACACACATTCTATATTTTGAAACAAGCTATAATAGTAAGGTATATTTTGAAATATATATAGTAGGTTACAAAACTTGCAAAACAGAAAGATTTATTTTGAAACATATACCCTATATTTCAAAACATAGTTTTCTTCCATCAATCAATGTTTTAATTATCGAAAAATTTATACGAACCCCAATTCGCCCCTCCTCTTGGGATATACTTGTCATCAGTGGAACCAACATTTAGAAAAAAAATTTATTATAAAACGTTAACAAGTATACAATAACTTTAATTTCTATTTTTTGTTCAATGTTTACAATTTTATTTTTACTTGCTCTTATATTTTGATTTGCAATATTAGTAAACATTATATTATAAATCTTATATGTTTGTTTCTTATTTAAATTTTGTAGAGCACTTAATACAAGCAAAATTATTTTAACATAATATGTATAAATTATAACTACATTTTAATCTTAATATTATTTACACCGTGTCTTTAGGCATGGGTTTACACTAGTATATATATAAAGTGTTTTGAAAATTATTAATAAACTAAATTTATTGAAAATATATTTTTTAATATTATTTTCTTCATAAATCAAAATACAAATTTCTTAACACACCCCACTTCTATCCATTTTAGAGAAAATGGGACATAACTACCATTGTATAGTTATTTGACCCATCAGCTCTTATGGGCTAGTTGGCATCTAGGTCCAAATTTCTTACATTTATAACCATAATCTATGAGTCGGAGCTATTTTGTATGGCTTTAAATTCCCTAAGAATGGATGACATAGACCATTTAAAGTTAATGCACTCTAATTACCAAAGTAGTCATTTAACTGAATAACTTTTGGGCCATAATGAAAGGGTTTAGACAAAGGATATGAATCATACTTGCTGGATCAAATATATCCCACGAAAAAACATTTGTCTCCTTCAAAATAAAAAACTCTTGGTCATGGACACCTATGACCAATTGCAAATCTTCTAGAATGGGTTTTGGGGATGGAGACTCCAATATAGCACTCCCCAATTCCCATGGATGAAACACATAGCCTCAAAGAGGTCAAGAATAGAAGTTATCACCACGGTCCTTTGGGTGGCGCAAACATGGTTTTGACTTATTTGAAGTAATGAGCTCTAAAAACATGGTAGATGTTGTTGCCAGACTACAACAATTTAAATTTATTTTTCTGAGATAAGTTAAAGCAAAGTTGTTCACCAAGCTAAGGGTCTGAGATGTTACTGGTGATGTCAATCGAGCCTAAACTGGGTCGGAGCTAGATGGGTGGTCTTTATGGCCTTCGGGACAAGATGTCCGAAAGGATCTTCAAGGAACTGATGATGAGTAGCCCTGATAGGGCTTCGGGAAGTAGGGCTTTCGATCTTTGGGAAAGCAGGGCTTGGACTTGGTCTGCAAGCAAATGAGCAGTTAGAAAGGCACATGAGAGACTCCCCCACGCTGCACCTTCGATGGATAAGTCAAACTACAGTCCGAGAGCAAGATCCAAAGTACGTATATGAATGTCCAATGTAAGATGTATGTGGTATGTATATGTCTTGTGTCCCGAATGGAGGGGTCTGTAGTTTCCTAAATGGGTTATAAAGAGAGATAGTGTGATGGTCGAATGGCTTAAGAGAGTCAGGTGAAAAATCAGTCGGCCAAAAGATCATTTTTCCTTCGAAGTGGCACATATTTATAGATGAGCTCAATGGAACCCACAAATGACTCTTTCAGGGAGTGCATAACGGAGGCTGAGGGGCCTTGAGATGTCTTTGGGGTGAAGCACCCCAATAGCTATCTGGGTGGCTTAAAGAGGCTTTGGGGCCACCGAATGACTTGGGTCCAAGAGACCAAAAAGGTGTCCTCGGACTTATACAAAATGAATGAGGCTAGACCATTCCCAAGGGACCCTTCGGAGGGCCCAAGAGGCTATTGTCCCAAAGACTTTCTGGGAAAGGAATCATCGAGTGATTTCTTATGACTTAAGAAAATTTTACAGCACCCCACAACAATAGCTCCCCACTCTTGCCTTGGGTTGAACAGCAAAGGGAAGAGTAAAATATAAGTGGGTGCCCAACGGCTTATCGGGAGAGAGTTTCCGGGGGACTCACGATGCTTGGCCTACCGATGGCTATGACTATAAATTAAAGGTGGTCTCAAATAGGCCACACTTTCTTCCTCGAAGTACCAGAGTCATCTGGAGCTTCCCGAAGACTCTTATCGTTTCATAGACCTTTTGCTGCTCTCGGTGTAATGTCCTGAGAGTCCAAGGTCAGGTCTAAGAAGGGACTCTAGAGAAGTAAGTATATATCGAGGATAAGTAAAGAAGAAAATAACACCAACTACATACCTTTTGGGCTGAATGTAGGCAAAAAATCCCAAGTTAAGCGTGGTTGAGTTGGGGAAGCTTAAGGTTGGGTGACCCTTGGGAAGTGTTGAGCCAAATTGCTCCAATCAACCTATTGTGTGTTTTGATGATTAATAAAATATAATTTTAGTAAAACTATTTTTGGGTATATTTAAAACCCCTAATAGATTTTTGATATGTCTTAAGTATTACAGTATTTTGTGTATTGAAATAAACCAAAAAATGTTATTTCTCTAAGTCTGGAGTATTAGCGCGCTATAAGGGAACATATAAGAAAATGTTTTTTTTTTGGAAAACTAACTCCCGGTATTTTCATAGCTAATATTAATTAGTGTTAAAATAATTTTTAATGAATTTTTCAAGAAATGGAAAGTATGTATTTTGGAAATGCTAAAATCGCCAAATTCGAAATTTGTTCTAAAACTAAAAATTTACTTTCTTATCTATTTGGATTTTTATTTTTTAAATATTTTTATTGAATCCAAATGGGGTGTACTTTTTTATTTTCATTTATGTATTAAGGTGACATTTACTTAAACTAAAGAAATGTAAATATCTTGTATTATATACATGTTATATGGTTTATATCTTCAATCTATTACTATATGTATAAAATCTATTTTTTGTAATTTGGCCTCAGAAGTCGACTCTTGTATATCTAGAGTCGACTCCCCTTAAGCTGAAGTCGACTCTTACAAAGCGAGAGGCAACCCAACTGAGAGCAGGTTTATGCAGAGTCGACCTAGCAGCATTAGTGTTTTTCGAAGAGTCGACTCTAGCATTAGAGAAGTCGACTCTTGTATAACTAAAGTCGACTCCTACTTCAAATAGGAGTCGATTCCTGTTTTAGAAAAATCGACTCTCGGGTCCAATGGTTGAATTTTTCCTAACCGTTATAGATCCGTTGAAAACTCTACTATATATCAGGAAGGGATTTTTGGAGAAGGCTAATGCACAATCAAGATCTATCTTCCTAAAGCACACCCAAGCTCTTAAGCAACTCAAATAAAGCAATCCAAGGCTCAAGCTCAAAGATATATCTATTGGAGCCTAAGGCAAATGAGAAGAAGATATTCTCTCCAAGTGTGGTAAAAATTATATCATTATATTTATTCATTTTCCTTGTATATTTTTATTGTATTCATATCTATATTAGTCCAACTTTGTTGGACATATGATTGTTTATTTTTATTAATTGTGGATTGTGAGTGGCCTCCTAGAGTCTAAGTAATATAGGTACATTTGTTGTATTAGTTTCTGATGTGAGCTAAGGGGAAAACCTCAGTGTTGTGTAAAAGTTCCCTAGGTGAGCTTGTTGAAAACCTAGGTGTGGTTATACTGGAACCTCAAGTGTCGGGTTGACCTTAAGAGAGAGGAGTAGGTGTTAGAGACACCGAACCACTATATATTCTTGTGTTATTATTGTTGTTTGCATATTTATATTGCTATCACACTCAAACGTACCTAGATTTATAACAAGCGTATTTTGTGTACAAGAAAATCTCGAGAGTTTTAAAAGGGAAGAATTTGATTTAATTAGTTTTAATCACTCAATTCACCCCTTCTTGAGTGGCCATTGCGTGTCAAGGGACCAACAGAAAGTTCGCGTAGGCTCATCAAGGTAAGTTGTTCCGATCCTTCTTATCACTCGATGCGGGATATTACACTCAATCCCAGAGATTTTGATCATCTGGAAGACTCTTTGCTCAAAAAAGTTAAATTTTTGAGGTAAAATGGATTTTGAACAACCTTTTACTGATATTACCATTTCCTCGCAAATGAGACCCTCAGTTTTAAGAAACAAAGCCACCAAAGATTTTACATGATCCTATTCTATCTCAAATTCATGGAGACCAAGAGGTCCTAGAGGAAATAAACTTACAGCCACTGTTAGGGGAGGATCAATAGCGATTTATTTAGATAGCTTACAAGTGGGCCTTAGATTGCCATTGCACCCTTTTGGGATGTAGTTTTTTAGGGAAAAAATATTGGCAGTGGCCCAACTGCATCCAAACAGCTAGGCCATGTTAGCAGGGTTTTTTGTTTTGTGCAAGGAGTAAGGGGTGGAACCCAAGACGTCTTTATTGTGCTGCTTCTATCACGCTAGCACCATAAGAGAGGAGAAGGAATTTGTGTCCCTCTAGAGAACACACATCAAAGTAAATTATTTAGGGGTGGAGCACAAAAAATAGATGATTTCGAGACTAAATGGTTAGTGGTCACACCACCTGCAAGGCATTGGGAGTCCTCGTGGTATTGGCGCATTGAGAGAATAAGGAGCGCAAGAGGTGATTGGTCAAATGTTGATTCCTTGGCAAATGACCACCAAGATGAAATTAATAAATTAGCTGAAGGGGGCTCAGTATTTTTATCAGATTTAATAAATGACACACGCCTTATCGAGATAGGATGGATGGTTATTGAAGGCTGCGAAGGCGCTGGTCCTTTAGAACCTATCAATTCTCATGTATCATTGTCCCCATCATCCTCTTTGTTAGATGATAATGAGAGAGGGAGAATGGAGGAATGTGAGGGAGATGACGAAGAGGTGGATATTACAGGGGACTCAAATATGGACGGAGAGGATGAAAAAGGGCTTAAAGGGGAGTCAGACCCTAGGGGTGCTCGCCTAGACCCTTATCTTTTTACTTGGCACTTTAAAGATTTTTTAATATTGATATTCAATAATTGCATTGATGATTTGATTGAATGTTTAGAGATGAGGTGGCTTTAGAGAGTAACACGGACTAGATAGTAGGAATCAAAACAATAAGTGCAGAAGGCCCTTTAGAGAACACAGATGTAGGCTGCCCAGGCCCCTCACTTTCCAGAAGAAGTCGAGGAGGGAGAGGCCTTGCAGGCCTAAGGGAGGGAGAAGGCCATAACAAACGGTGAAGGGCTCATCTCGCTAGGAACTTCTATAGACCCACTTTCAAAATATTTTTTCATCTTTTCTATGGAAAATCTTCCTCCATCTCTGCCACCTACTTGTGGGACTATTGAGGAGGGAGAGATTCCATAGCCATCACCAATGAGTCTGGGAGCTCAAGCAACTATAGCAGTTGGCCAGGCCCAATTGGAAGCAAGGAAGGATGCTAAGGCTCAAGCAGAGCTGGAACGACACCATGATTAGAACTGAGTCATTAGTAATTTACCTTTTCTGAGCGGCATGGGCAGAGAGAGCTGGCTTTAGAGTTTGGGGCTCATCTACCTTTATTTCTGAATTTGGGCCCTATCTATTAAGGAGTGGTGCCAGCAGAGAGCCAAAATTTGAGTGGACATGAATTTTTGGTTTGCTGAGGACTATTAGACATAGACACTGTTTTGGAGTCGAGCATTGCATCGAGGCTCGTGTATACCATGATAATACCGTGGGATGAGCTGAGGTATGCAGGGAGCACACTGAGCCAGCTTGATACTATATAGAAATATTTGCCAGAGGTATGGAAGATTTTGAATTTCTTTTTAGTGTTTCCTCTTATGCTTATTGCGGATTTTGATGTTTGGGCTTTTACTTAACAGGGAATACAGCATTGGGCAATGGCCATGGCGAAGGCTCAGGCGGATCTAATTAAGGTCGAGAAAGACAAAAGATGGATGGTCTACCACCATTCATCTGATTAGAGATGAGATAAGACGCCTAAAGCAAGAGGTTTGACACCCTAACTAGTACAAGAAACAAGCTTCTCGGCTCGAACGCGAGGTTGGGGAGGTGAAAAAGGAAAGAGACTCCCTGAATGAGGATGTTGATAAACATAGGGAGACCGAGGCATCATTGTCAGGGGTTAACTCCACCCTATAAACTGAACTCAAGCGAGCCTTGCAAGAAAGAGATAATGCCCATTTCCAATTTCAGGTGGAGAAAATTAAGTGTTTTAATGAATTTTGTAGTAGTTTTGAAAAATGGCTGCAAAATGTTAAAAAGCCCATCGCTAAAAACGTATTTTGTGACGGTTTTAAAAATCGCCACAAAAAATCAATTTTTTTGTAGTGCCTCTTTACGATTCCTACCTCAACTTGAGTTGGTAGGTCACCCTCTACTTTTGGAACTCCCCGAACTTGGAAAAATATTTGAGGAAACTAGGAAGTTCGAGGAGGCACCTCCTGGGCTCTTAGAATGCTCTTACAGGCACATCCTAGGAGGTCTTTCCCCATGGAATAGGCCTTCACAATCTTTATTCTTCACAGCAGCACTCTTCTACGGGTGCCGACATTGCTAGGGAGAACGATCCTTAGCCATCAAATACAAGTTCAAGAATTGATGTGCTCCTAAACTCAGCCTTTACAAATAGGGGGATCGTCCTCCTCACTTCCCACTTGCTTTCTTTGATGAATAGCGTGGACGCCTGACAGAGATACAGGATGGGAATGTGCATTCTTCTCCAGAGGGTTAGCGTAATAACGAGAGAAAAGCCTTAGAAAACTCATAATAGTAGGAGAAAAGCCTTGCAAAAAGCTCCCCAGTGCCTTCTTGAAGGATTCGGAGTGTGGTTCAATGGGAGGCACTATAGGATGAAGCGGGAGCACAGCATCTTTACTCAACTGACCCTTAAAGCAACCGAGTAAGGATGAATTTTTTTCTCAATTACCACAGAAGGTGTCAAATTGTTGTTGTCACACTATAATAATTAAATTTATTTGTCTAAGATTAGCCAAAGTAGAGTCCTTCACTAAAATTGAGGGTCTGAGATGTTGTTGGAGAGGTTAATCGAGTCTAAACCAGGTCGGAGTCGGATGGGTGGTCTTCGAGGCCTTCAGAATAGGATGTCTGGAAAGGTCTTCAATGAGCCGATGATGAGTGGCCTTGATAGGTCTTTGGGAAGCAAGGCTTCCAATCTTCGGGAGAGTAAGGCTTGGACTTAGCTTACAAGCAAATGAGTATTCAAAAAGAAAAGCGGGAGACTTCCCCATGTGGGCCCTCTAATGCCTCAGTCAGACAACATTTTGAGAGAAATATCCAAAGTATGTATATGAATGTCTAATGTAAGATGTATGTGGCATGTATATGTTTTGTGTCCCGAATAGAAGGGTGTGTAATTTCCTAGATGCATTGTAAAGAGAGATAGCATGATGGCCGAATGGTTTAAGACACTTAAGAGAGAAATCAATCATCCAAAAGATCATTTTTCCTTCGAATAGGCGCATATTTTTAAACGAGCTTAGTGGGACCCACGAATGACTCTTCTAGGGAATGCATAAATGAGGTTGGAGGGCTTGGAGACGTCTTTAGGGTGAAGCACCTCAATGGCTATCTCCGGGTGGCCTGAAGAGGCTTCGGGGCCACTGGATGACTTGGGTCTGGGAGACCAAAAAGGTGTCATTGGACTTATGAAAAATGAATGAGCCAGACCATTCTCGGAGGACCCTTCGGGCCCCAAAAGGCTATCGTCCCGGAGACTCTTCGGGAAAAGAATCATCAGGTGATTTATTGGGACTTAGGAAAATTTTAGAGCACCCCACAACAGTAGAGGTGGCAAGATCTAGCTCAAGGGCATTGGAGAATACCAAATCTAGCAAAGATGTCCGACACTAACCAAATTTGGTGAATTTGCAATGTAGATGATTGGATCACGTTGAGATGTGGCAAAGTCCAGTTCTAGTAGTAAACAATATCAGACATGCATAATAAAAAAAATAGATTATTTGCATATCTTAATAGTTTCAGGATCAAGATTGTACTACGAGCTTCTGGCGTTCCAAATAGCAATCTTCAATGCTCCTAGTGTATGGTTATTATCAAAACAACCACTAACACCCACAGTGTAAACTCTATAGAACTTAATTCTTGGATAGTATATGTAGAGAGAGAAACTTGTCTTTTCAAGATATGAAAAGCACGAGCATGAGAAGGCAAATCACATTATGAGGCGATGCAGTGGTGATTGGTGGGTGAGAACATAATGGTTTGTTGTAAGACGAAGAGGAGAAAATAGAGAAAAAGAGAAGAGGCGATGAAAAACAATGAAAAACACTAATTGGTTGTGGAGGAAGGGTATCCTGCACTAGAGAAATCTAAAGAGAAAAGGGGAAGGACAACCGATACACAATAAACTCCAACTCTCATGCCCTAAAAAGCCCTAGTTTCTAAAGACAGGTAGCAGTAAAACCTTATTTAAGAATGGATACTACGTTATTTGTTAATATTGTGATTCAAAATAGATCGATATGTTCTATGTTATTTGATTAATTCATGTATGTAACATGTGGCATATGGTATTATATTTTGATATTAAATATATTAACAAAGTATATGCTGATTTTATCATATGTTTTTATTTGGGTCAAATAATTGAATTGGGTTTTAGTATATAAATAATTGGGTTGGGCCGTTGAAGTCTGCAGCCCAACAAGCCCAAGCCCATGTTTTATGTCAAACCCATTAAATACCATTTGTGTCCCTTGGCCAATGTATATAAACCTATGAATTGGGGAGAAATCTGTAAAAGGGTGGTTTTTCTCTTGCTCACCAACGTACGAACAAAAACCCTAGAGAGAGAGAGAGAGAGAGAGAGCAAGAACGAAGAACTCGATGCACTCAGCATGGGAAGAGAACTGAATGCATGAAGACGGTCGATCGGTGAAGAAGATCGCGGCAATGGAACCAGATCTAAGACACGTCATTCGGTAAGGTTGAATGAGTGAGATTGTTTGGTGTATTGTGAACGTTTTATTATGATTGATGTATTATTCTTGAGTGACAATGATGAGGGGAATACCCTTGGGTCCATGATTACTCCAATATCCCGGGTATGCAACCATTGACAGCACACTACAAGAAAAATCAGTTTTAGTGACGGGTTTTGTGACAGGGATGCTCCCGTCACTAATTTGTGACGGGTTTAGTGATGGAAAGCCGTCACTAAAGTGGTTTAGTAACGGTCTGAAATTACCGTCACAAAATTGTGATGGGATATCTATTTCCGTCACAAATCAGTGACGGGATAGTGTATCCCGTCACAAAATAGTGACGAAAAATAATCTCCCGTCACAAATCAGTGACGGGAGCGAGGTTTCCCGTCGCAGTTCTGTGACGGGACTGACGCCCCGTCACAGTTCTGCGATGGGACTGACGCCCCGTCAAAGTTCTGTGACGGGGACTGACGCCCCGTCACAGTTCTGCGACGGGATATCTCAGTCCCGTCGCAGTTTTGTGACGGGGACTGACGCCCTCGTCACAGTTCTGTGACGGGGACTGACGCCTCGTCGCAGAACTGCGACGGGACTGACATGTCCCGTCACAGTCGTTCCTTTAAAATAACCCCCGCCCCCCTTTCCCTCCCACTCTTTCTCCACACCATTGAACGGCCCCCCTCCCTTTCTCTCACTGTCTCGATTTTTCTTCTTCTTCACAGTTTCCTTGGTTCTTCACAGTCTTCTTGGTTCTTTTTCTTCTTCAGTTATCTTTGGTGCTCCCAAGCTAAGTATTTTATGTTTTTTATTTTGTTTTAGTTTTAATTATATTCTGTTAGTTTAATTATAATTTATTTGTGTTAGTTTAGTTGTAATTATTTTATTTTTGTGTTAGTTTAGTTGTAGTTATTTTATTTTTGTGTTAGTTTAGCAGTTTATTTTTATATTAATTAGTTTAGTTTTAGTTTAATTGTTTATATTATTTGTAATGCTTAATTAAATAATTAAACTACAACTAATTAATTATTTAGTTATTTTGATATATAATAATTGGACTAGGAAACTCGTGGATGTGTAAATAATGTTTTTTTTTTATTTTTAAGTTTAGATATATTTTTAATGAAAAATACTGTAATTTTAAATAAAATACGTAAAAAAATATATACTAAAAATAAACTTACTATTTAAGAAAACATATATTTTAAGAAACTTAATATTTTCTAAAAATATTAAGTTTATATACTAAAAATATTTTCTTAATATTTTAAGTTTATATACTAAAAATAAACTTAATAAAATATTTTAGGTTTATATACTAAAAATAAACTTAATATTTTCTTATTGTCATAAGAAAATATTTAAGTGTATACATTAAAAAATTAAAAAAATTCTATTAAAAATATAAAAGAATTCTATTTAAAATATAAAAAATAATAAATAATAAATAAAATTTTAATTAAAAATTTTAAAACTAGCATATGAAATAAATTAGATAATTCTATTTAAAAAATTAATGTTAAATTTGTTTTAATTTTAATGTGAATGTGGGTAATATTAATTTTATTTAATGTTATTTTTAATATTTTATTTAAATTTTTAAAAAAAATCTTGTTATTTTAAATTTTTTTATTCTTATAAAAGAAAATATTAATTTTAATTTTAATTTTAATAAATATAAATGTTAATTTTATAAATGTAAAAATTAAAAATATATTTTTTGAAATTAAAAATATATTAATTTCATAAAAATATATTATTGATTTAAAATATTAATATTAATTTAATATTTTTTTAAAATTATTTTTTTATTTAAAAAATATCTGCGACGGGCTGTCCCGTCGCAGATTGATCATATTAATTTTATTATTTTTAAATAAAATTATTTATTTAATATTATTTTTTTTATATTTAAGAATATTTGTGACGGGTACTCCCGTCGCAGATCTGTGACGGGGTACTACCCGTCACAGATTGTTCGTTTTAATTATTTTTTTATTTTAATAATGTTTGTGACGGGTAGCGCCCGTTACAGATCTGTGACGGGATAGTACTTCCTGTCACAGATCTGTGACGGCTTGTCATGTTCGTCACAGATTTGTGACGAATAGTTCCCCGTCACAGATCTGTGATGGGGTAATTCCCGTCACAAATCTGTGACGGGCACTATTTCCCCGTCACAGATTTGTGACGGGCAGCACTTCCCCCGTCACAGATTTGTGACGGGTAGAACTGCCCCGTCACAGATCTGTGACGGGTACTACTGCCCCGTCACAGATCTGTGACGGTGTCCCGTCACAAATCTGTGACGGAATTGCTATCCCGTCACAGATCTGCGACGGGTAGCACTCCCCCCGTCACTAAAATTCTGTCACGCCCCTATTAGTGACGGATTTTATCCCGTCACTAAACCCGTCACAGAAAAATTTAGTGACGGATTTTATGTTTTTAATGACGGATTTTTTCGTCACTAAAACTGATTTTTTTTGTAGTGGCAGTGCCACGTGTCCGCTAAAGAGATACTTCACCGATGTTATCTTGCTTGGGTCTAGGGGGGACACGTGACAGATATGTATCATCGTGCCAGTTGGCCTGATGCTCGATAAGGAATTCTCCGAGTTCTTTGGGATCAACCATCCCGCCGAGGATTATGGAGACAGGAGCTATCCCGAACTCTTCGGAGGCGGTTACGATTATGGAATCCTCATCAATAAGATTTCGAGAAGAGCGGGAAAGAGATCCCGACGATCTCTCCAGGATCCTTATCTCAACATGAGGATAAAAGAAAAAAAGCGCGAGAAGGTAAGGGATCGAACTTCTGATTTCTCAAGCATAGGGAATAATTCAAAGTTTCTTGTTCTGGTAATCTGACTTGATCGTCGGAGATAGACCAAGGGAGTGAGTCCCCATCTCCATTGCAGGTGCTCTGGCAGAGGCAGAAGAGGGTGATTGGCCACCGCATCATTAGACAGTGAGATCGAGAGAGAGGTCTTGTTTCTGTTGTCTTGTTTATCTCTGTAAATCCTATATAAATATGCATATATATTTCTAGTGGATTGACTAGAGGTGAAATCCCTACCGTGATTAGGATTCTTTTGAATCCGAACATGTATACACAGTATATTCTCTGTGTGTGCGCACATTGTGATGTTGGATGTTCTTTATTTTCTATTTTAACTTGTGGATCTTGGTACTTCTCTTGGTCTTGGTCTTGGTCTTATTGCTATGTAATTGGTTCACAGGTAACATCAACATTATTGGACCTGATATTGTGAAGAACTACTAGTTGGATGTTTAGTTCGCAGCAAACTCCACGTGTGGAAGTTGTGGTTGGAAGGAGTCTATTGTTTGCCATAATTTTGCTCTGTGTTCTTTTCAATGCATGTATCTGCAGATCATTCAAAGAAGATGGACAACGATCGAACCAGGCACATGCATGCATGTATGCATGGATGCCACCTACTCACATGCATGTTGTTTGATCAATCAATCGAAGATTAGTAATGCATGCATGGTTAGAAGCTTGTACCTGATCCTTACTGTCTTCACTTTAACCTGATAGCAATTACCATTCGAGTTGCTTCACAAATTATGGAATATAATATACGAAATTACTCTTGTAAACTTAATTTTAACATTTGAGACGATACTTACGTACTTTTATATTATATTTTGTGTCATATTAATACAAATATATAATCTATTAGTATAGAATGTCACCCTAAATGTTAAAAATTAAATGTTCAAATAACATTTTTCGTATAATATAATATAAATCATCTCGACACGCAACATGATTAAAGTTTAATTTTAGGAGTTGGTACTTAATATAAAACGACTTGAGATATAGCCTATCAGAGTGATTAATTGGTTGATGTTATTTTATTTAACTAATATTATTAATGTTTTCCTTTTTCTCTAAATAAATAAATTGAAAGAGGGATTAACCAATATCCCAAGGACAAAGTTTATAACCAAAGCCATTATAATAGAGCAGTTACACCATATAGAAAGACTATATATTTTTCTTAAAAAATAAAAAGTTAATTACTTTAATAAGATTTAAATTTATAACCTCTATATATTTGAAGAGCAAGGACCAAGACTCCACGCAAAGGGCTTGATTAGTTGGAGTGGCTTTACGTCTGTTTATTTGCTATTATCGTGTTGTGCTGTGTTATGCTTTAAAGATAATATATTTTATAATTAAGAGTTGTGTTATGTTCGGTAATGTTAAAAATAATTAATAAGAATTGAATTAATATTTTTTATTACCGAAAATAACTAAATAATTATAAATAAAGAAAATATTTATAAAAGTAAATAACTCTTTAATAATTGTGGATCACACTAGAGCTGCTACATGTTTTATAAAATGCAGGAGCACCTTGCTAAAGGCATATTGCCCTTAAACACCCAGCACTGACCTTTTTTGTTTTTTTTTTAAAGTAAATTGCCCTTCAACAAACGTGCTATTTTTAAAAGAAAATTAATAAAAGTTATAATATTCAAAAATATGATACCAAATAAGGCAGTGTGCAAAGTCCAATTATCGAGGAGGAGTTGGGAAAAGAAAGTTGGGGCTGGAGCCGGACAGGGCAAGGTTTGTGATTGGAACAGATCATGCGGGGCCCATCACATGTCATGGCTAACCGATTAGATCGCCGTTATGAACCGCCACAGACTCCAGTACCAGTTCCATTAATAAGACTTGTGATTCCAAGAAACGTTGGATATCTATCCATCCAAAACCCACATACACATGCACATTTATAAACAAAAAGTATTTCTATAATACGATGCTGTCTTCTTATTTTAAAAATAAAAAATTAAAAAATACGTTTTTTTTAAATTTTGAAAATAATTTTTTAATAATATTTTATTTAATAAATTTAATTATTCAGTAAATTATAAATTTTTAATATTAATATATTATTAAAATATATATATACATTTTAAAATTAATAAATTTTATAATATTTTTTCTATTAGAATAATAAAATATAAATAAATAAATGTGTTTTGAGTTTAAAGTTTATTTTAAATGAAAATTTTTGAGTGTTCTTTACATTTTTTTTTTTGTTTTTGAAAATGTATTTTTAAAAATAGAAAAAAGAATGTGTTTTTATTATTTTAAAAAATTAAAAATTAAAAATAACTTGAAAATAATAAAGAGAATACAGTTTAAATTTTTTTAAATAATATTATTTAATTTATACTAAATAATATTAATAATTTACATATAATATTGTGAGACTCATCCTATTAAATTATTATATTAAAAATTTAAATAAGTGAATCTCATAATATCAATATATTTGAGTTACTATATTCATGTCGTTTAATATAAATTAAATAATGTTATTTAAGAGATTAAAATGTTATCTGGTATAAATAATAATATATTATATTATGGATGTTTAATTATTCTGACGCACCTGGGTTAACCCAATAGTCCATAGGTCTTGATTACAAGTTTATTTTGTTTTATTATTTTTAAACTATGATATATTTTGTAATCAGACCCGGCCCAACGGAATTGGAGACCTTAGGCGAAAAGGTTCGTTGAGGCCTTCGAGTATTAATTTTTTTTTATAAAAAATAAATAATACATTTTTTTACACAAATATTTTATTATTTTATTAAAAAAATTAAAATCCAATCAATTACAAAATATAATAATCTCTTAACGATAATAAATTTTCAACTAAAATATAATGTCACAGATATAAATAAAAAAAAAGTCAAACAACTTACTACAATAAACGAAGAAAAACAAAACTAATTTTTCTTGAAATTCTAAAAAGATTAGTGTCAGAAAAAACTATATATTCATGATTCTCTTATAGAAGAAATCAAAATAAAATATTAAATAGATAGTATTAAAAAGATAAAATTCATTAATAATGAGCAACTTTTCATTTTACAAATATGTGTTGAATAAAAAATATATATTTTATTTGATTATCTAAGTCAATTAATAAAATATTATTATTAAATATACATATATATATTATAATTTTTTAAAATTTGGGGTTTTTTAAATTTGGAGGTCTTATGCCATGGCATAAATGGCTTAATGGTTGGGCCGGCACTGTTTGTAATTTTAAAATAATTTTTATTTTAAAATTAAAATCAATCAACATAATTTATATATCTTAATTAATTTATTTTATAACCACATAATAACTACAAAATAATGGTAAATTAATTGTGTTATAACTTTTAAGACACACTTTCTATAATTATTGTTTTTCAGTGATGCAGAACAATTGATTATTTATAGTTCAATTTATCTGACATCTCCACTTCTTACACATAAACTAATATATTTAACTATTTTTCTATTATTCAATAAAAAAATAGCATTATTTTTGTTTGTTTTAATAATGATTTGGTTTTTTGCATTGAAATGGATAAGAAGCGAAATGTTGCTTTTGGAGCGCGCCTTGGTTACGTACGTGGAAGGCTACTGTTTTCCGGTCGTGAAGCATGTCGCGAAATTCGTGCGTCAACCTTGTCCAAGTCGGACGGAATGCTGGAAGGCAATTGCCACGTCAGATAGAAAGATAGGCATCTAAATTAATTTTTGTATTATATTAGTTACGTGCAAGGCTACTGCTTGGTTATGTAATAGATATAAATAATATTATATATATATATATTATGTTAAGTACACAACATTTTTATCAAATACCGTTTTCTATTATTTTTAAAATTTAGAAAAGACAAAATTATGAAACATAATATTCAATTTCAAAATTTTTAATAAAATTAAAAGGGCAATCAAAGCATCTAATTAAAAATAACATAATTTCGTGGGCTCCATGGAAAGAGCATAATTACTAAATTATCCTTTAATTATGAATACGTACAACATTTATCATGCAATTTGGCAGGCAGATAATTGATTTAGAGGGTTTGAAAAATATTTTTTAAATTCAAATTATAATTAATTCACTAAATATATGAAACTATTTAAATATAACTTAATAGTTTAAGTGGTTTAAGCTACAGCAACAAATTATAAGGATGAGGGATATCAAAAAATTATGTTTATTTTTTAAATCGGCTCCCAACAACATTCCTTTAGCGAATGGCCTGTCAATGCATATGTACCACCAATCAAAACATGACAAATGTTTAAATTATAATAATTTGTTATAATTCAATCTATATAGTTTATTAATTAAGTAATTATACTAAAATATTTTTTTTATTTCAATTTTACTTAAAAATAACTAATAATTGAAATATAGTTGTTATTTAAATTTTTTTAATTTCTTATTCACACACACACACACACACACACATATATATATATATATACCAAGAGACATTGATACACCAATAAATAAGTATGATAAAGTACATATTTTAATTCCTACATTTGTATGTTTTTTTTTATTTAGACATTCAATTTTTTTGTTATTTCAAAAACACCACTAAACTTATAAGTTTGAGTCAATTGCACCTCTAAATTTTTTATTGTTTAATTATACCCCTGAATTCATTATTCTTAATAAATTTATCGAGATATGCAATTAACTTTAAATTACATAATTTAAGAGTATAACTAAAGCAATAAAAAGTTTATATGTATAATTGACTCGAAATTACATAATTTATGATTGTTTTTAAAATAATAAAAAGTTTGAATGTATAAATTAAAAAAATACAAAAAAAAGAGTTAAAATATAGAATAATGCTAGGAATCATGACTAATGATTGTGTTATAATTATGTGGTGCCTCCTAATTGAAGTAGATTAAGAAGAGCATATGATATTATCTCATCTATTAACGACTCCTAACATCAACTTTAATCTAAAATATATATTTAGCCAATAAGTATTCCTCTTGGTAACTGATCCTTTCCAATCTGTACATGACCCACAACCGATTTTATTTACTAAAACAACGCAACAACAACAATTCAAGTTTCAGAACGAATGACTGCAAAATAGCAACATTACTAAGAATAAAAATCCCGCAGAAGAAACACCTATATTGGAGCCGGATTTCGATAGTTTCTAAAACACATGCATACGGCCATGTTTGGCATTGGCGAGTCGCTATTTCAGTTTTAGTTTGGAAAACAAGGACCTCTCACCCATAAGGAACCGTCCCGTAGCCTAATAAGCCGTAGACGATATTCTACGCATTGTGCAGAGAGAAGCAGTTGAAATTGCCATGTGATGGCGGGTCGGGTAGTAGCATTAATTTCCAGATTGTGGGAAAATGGCCGCCATGCACGGAGCAAGGGGAATTGATGGGTGGGGTGTCATTAGTCAGAAGTGGGGTTCAATCAATGAAGGGTTGCCAGAAATGGGTTGGCAAGAAAGAAGAAAACCCGCCACTCTAGGGGGGGAGACAGGAAGTGGAGGGAGGAGGAGGAGGAGGAGTGATGATGTCAATTTCACACTTGCGTTTCCAAAGCCCGATTGATTGTTACCCTTCTTAGCCCTTTAACTAATTTCCACCGCCCGAATAACTTTGTTGCCAAATGTCTCCCCTCATTTTTTTTTTTTTTATAATTTATGGATAGCGATGAATCCTGACGTACATTGAAATGATGTTATTTTAGCCTTTTTAAAACTTTTTATATCTCAAAATCTCAAGAAACACACACACACACACAAAGAGAGGCTATTTTCATAATTGTGAAAACATTTTGTTGCCAAATGTTTCCCCTTCTTTTCTTTTTTATAATTTATGGATAGCGATATTGATGGATAGTGATGTACCCTGACATATAAAACGTTGAAATGGTGTTATTTTAGTGTTTTTGAAACTTTTCATACCTCAAAACCTCAAGAAACACACACAAAAAAAAGTTGGGCTATTTTCATAATTGTGAAAATATTTTAGAGCCGTTTTGTAATTTTTGAAAAAATAAAACATAGAAATGCGTTTTTCTCCTGTATTTAATAACCACATTAGGGACAAAACAAATAATTGAGATTTGGGTTTAACCTTCCTCTGTTGCTGCCGTCATCCTTTCATCTTTTCACTGCCCTTTCATCGTTCCACCGTTGTCCTTTTATCTTTTCACCGTTCCATCATCTCTTCGTCTTCTTATTGGTGTTTGGTAATTTAACAACCATTATGTTTGAGCTCTTTAACCAACGACCATAGGAACCACCATCTATGAGTATATATGTAGTTGCAAGTATATTTATGAATATATGTATGCTTGTAAGTAATTTTATGGGTGTTTCTGTTGGGTCGGTTTTCCCTCCTAGTTGGAAGATGGCCTAGTAATAGTTGGATATTTCTAAAAGGATGGTCCGTTAATGGTTAATTATTCCTAAATGATGGCTCGATTTTTGTCACTAATATTTTTATCTCATGGGACTAAAATACCCCTTAATAAGATTAGGGTTTTATGCCTCTTAGGATGTAAAAGTCGTGCATAAAGAAGAGAAGAAACAAGAAAAAAAACGTTAGGGTTCTTGGAGAATTTGGATTTTAGTTTTTGTTTATACAGTTGTGATCAAACAGACGATTAGGCGATGTTTTGTGGTCTGATTGAGCTGAAATTTGGAAGGTACATTCTAAACTCATGATTTTAGGATCTAACAGTGGAGATTTGATTTAGAGGCTAGGGTCCTTGGGTGTCAAGTCGTTTTCGTACTATCTTGTGGTTTACCTTGTTCTTTCCTAGCTTTTTTGTTGATCAAACGATCAGACGGTGTTTTATGGTCTGATTGAGCTAAAATTTGGAGAGTACGTTCTTTACTCATGGTTCTAGGATTTGATCCGTGAAGATTTGATTTGAAAACTGGAATCCTTAGGAATTGAGCCATTTCGTACTACCTTGCGGTTCAATTTGTTCTTCCCTAACTCCTTTGTTATTTCATTAATTTAAGATAAATTTGATTATATGTTTTGTCTCTTGTCTCTTGTGATTGTTCAGAGGATTTTGTAACTCAAATTTGGTGATATTAGTAAAATTTTTTGATAGACTTTAGTCTCGTGGTTTTTATTCCTCATATTAAGGAAATTTTTCACTCAAATTGGTTGTCCACTTTATTTTTGTAATTGCACTTGGTACTTGGCGGATTGTTTTGTTTCCTCACAAGTTAGGGGTTGAATATTTTGTTCCCAACATTTCTCTGTTGTTGCGCTCTTGGGATTTAAATAATTTTTCTATGTTTTGGCATAATAGGTTTGATTGCTTTTGTGTGTGTGTTATGGTTGCTATTATTAAAAAAAAAAAGGGATGAATGTATAAAAATATACATGTACTTTACCAAAAGGTCATGTGATATCTCGAACTTTCAAAATAACTCATTATACACCTTTACTCTAAAAAGTGGAACTATTAAATACCTAAGCAAACAATAATTAGGGGTAAAATCTTAATGTGAAATGCATGCGCAATAATTAGGATTTTAGGGTTTTTACTTTTAACATTTTTCTATTCTTTCCCTATACTAGAACGTTGGAACCTGTTAGGCTGTTTTGTTCTTGTCAAGCTATTCTAGTCTTGTCATCGAGGAGCCATTTTGTTCGTCGTTCCCATTGAGCTATTCAATTCCCATTACCCCTGTCATTATTCCGTTCTTGATGTCCAAGACAACCAAAACATCATCAAGTTGTTCCCTGTTGCTTCGATCTCTCTTTCAACGTCCTCATCTAGCCAATCTCTAATTTTCAATTTTTAATCTCTTTATTGCTCAAATTGAATTGTTAATACAATGATCTATGAGACTTATTTTGAATTTTTAATTACCCTCTTATGAGAAGTTGTCTTTATTTGATTTTGTTGAGGATGATCAACTTGAATGTAATTAATCATTTGGCTTATTATTAATATACCCATTAGACATCTGTACTCCAAATATGTGAAAATATTAAACAATTATTAGACATTTAATTATTAGGAATAATTTAAAAATATAAAATGCACGCATAGTGATGTGTCATAAACAATACAATTTGGCATCCGTGCATTATAATAAACTAGAAAAATATTTTTTTAAAATTTTTAAAAATAAATGCTATTACTTTTAAAAACATAAAATGATAGTATATATTTAGTTATAAAATTAGAGTTGGAAAGAAAATATTTTCTAAAACTAAATGTAATTCTATTTTTTAATTTACAAATTTAATTGTTTAAAATTAAATTAAAAAATATTTAATAATTCTACTTTTTTAATATAGCGGTGTCTAACCAAACATTTTAAATTTCAATTTTGTTTCCGTGCAATTTAAGATGGGAGATGGGAATTTGTTGGTTGAGGGTGCAAAATTACTTTTTTATGTTCATGCATATGGAAATTTGAGCGAACTTTGTCCATGAAGAAAAATATTTTTTTAAAAATATTCTTTATATATTTATTTTATAATTTAAACAAACACCTCATTATTTTTTGGTTAATACACCATCACGAGCTCCTTTTGTTGTTTGGTCCGATAATATCAGTAGAAAATATAAATCAGATGACTCATAAGCTAGTTCGATCCCTAATTTCGCCGTAAACGTGAGGGCGGTAAACTGTTTTCAACTTTCAGAATTGCTCTAACTGCTGAGCTTCTCCCTTTATCAGAACTCGAATACTGAACTTGAGAATCCAAAAAACAATATCCCAAAGTATACTTTCTTTACCAATGGAGTTATGTCCTCTGGCAACAAACACCTCATTTAGTATTATGAAATCTTGTTAATAAAATGATTTCTCATAACACCATTTTGTATATTTTATTTTAAAACACAAAAAGTATATGAAATTCTATAGTTAATTTTATCGCTTCAACCAAAGTTATTTTTATTTAATTTGTTTTTAAAAAAAAAAGATTCAACTTTTTGGTACATTTTTTTCTTGCAGGTGTATAGCATGGACATATCTCTAGTTTTACTTAAAAAACAAAAATTAAATAAACAATATATGAACTCATGATATCTAATATAAGAATAGAATAAACTCAGCGTGAATCTCACCACTACACTCACACATCTTAATTTAAATTTTACCTAAAAATTACTTTTGAGTAAATTATTGTATACACCTAATAACATACATACAATCACACTTTTATTCTTAGCCAATTTCTTACTTCTTCTTGAGTCAATTGATTTCCCATCCATCTTAGGAGTTATAGATATAAGAGTCCTTTGCTTTAAAATTTATGTATTTATTAACTTTGTGGGGACTGACTGGTTTTAAACCCTTATCAAGGTGGGGCTCTGACCCAATTAAAACATATAAAATCTTAAGAAAAGTAATCTACCCAATTAAGTAGGCATCAGTTAGATTTCAGTACCAAGCCAAGCATTAGTCCAAGACTTTGTCCCACACATCACCTAGCTATAAAAACTTGGCCAAATATATATTTTAGTTTTTATACTTAATTATACGTTTTTTTTTTATTTAAACACTCTTTGAACTTTACCTGTTGGAGAGGATATTGTGGCTAATTTTGAAAAATTCAAGAATTAATTGATAAATTTTAAAGTTCAAGAGATGTTTTAGTCAAACAATTAAAGTTTAAGGGATAATCGGGAACTTCAGTAGGGGTACTTGGATATAGAGGAGCTGTAATGGATGGTCTTATCGGCTTTGGTATTTCTTAAATGAAAAAAATAAGGGTATATGACCTAAAAGATTGGTAACTTTTTGCCCTTATTTTTAAATGAAAAAAATAAGGGTATATGACCTAAAAGATTGGTAACATTTTGGCCTTATTTTTATATTTATTAGAACTTTCAATTTTATTAATTTATCTTCTAGTCTTTAAAAATCATTGCAATGCTATGTTGTTTAAATAATATTATTACTAATTATTCAAACCGATAGCATGTAACAGCGTTTAGGACATGATTTTAAACCAGTAAAAGGATACCATAACATTAGAACATAATGTAAAATATTGAAATAAAATTGGAATTTTGAAACTGTCTAATTAAAGTTTGTTATTTTCTGAGTTATTTACCCAAAAACATAAAAATGCCAAAACGCAAGGCCCACAAATAGAAGTTTGATACCAAAACCTTGAGCGAGTGGGAGAATTTTATATCAAATTATTTATTTTATTCAAAATAAAGTAAATATTCGAGTGACTAAAAATACATCATGTTGTCTTTGTACTTAACAAATACGTTGACTCTTTAAAAGATTGATTTAGAAAGAATATGTTGTTAATCATCTTGGATATCTTTATCGGCTCTGTCCCTTGGTTCGACAACATCGATATAATATATTTTATTTTATTTTATTATTCCTAAAATTTCTCAATTATATGACGAATATTATCCAAATAAATGAGAAGCAATTCTCAAATATTATATACAAAGGATCCCATGGAGCTATCACATTGGGAGGTGAACCATTTTTTTCCCTCTGAATAAGAAATTTATGACAGTAATTAATAATTATGAAGTATTTCCTATATATATATATCCAAAAAAATGAATTATTAAATTATAAAAGGATGCCACTTGAATTTTATTTTAGTAGAAATTCTATAGAACGCAATTTTCTTTTTCCTTATTGAATTTTTGTATGACGTAATGTCACACGTCAAAATCAATATTAAGAAAATTGAATTAAATATGATTAGGGAACAACCAGCTTTTACATTTTATTCCTTCATAATATTGGGTAGATAAATAAATATAATTTAGTTTTTAATTTGCTTATTCCTGGCTGATTATGATGTGAGTCACTATATATAACACTGACAGATGGAAAGAACATACAAACCTCTTGCATGCTCATTTAACCTTCTCTCGGAGAGAGAGCGAGGGCGAGAGCGAGAGAGAGAGAGAAAGGGAAGCAGACAACTCTGATTGCCGAAGCAAAAAGATAAAGCCGCTAGAGTTCGTTCTTTTTCCTTAATTTTCGTTCTGTAAACATTTATATATAAATCTCTCTCTCGTGTCTATCATCATCACCGCTTCATTTCGTCTTCGTTCTCAGAACTCGAATAATCCTTCCTTTGGCGTTTGTTGATTGATCTCTCCCGATCGGTCAATTTGCTTTTCGATTTCAGTTTCTCGTGTCGAGTTCTGCTGCTGAAGAGAAAAGATCTGCAGATATGGCTATTTCTGCTCACGTCGTCTTTGGCGTCTTCGGTGAGTGTATATATAGTGTACTGTTCTCGATCTCCTCCTTTTTCTTGATTACTTTCTTGTCTTCCTTTTATTCTTCTTGATGATTAATTGCTTTATAATTCTCTGTCCATCTTTGTCTTTGGAACAGGAAATGCTAATGGCCTCTTGCTGTTTCTGGCCCCGACGTAAGCTTCCCGGCCGCTCTCTGCCTCTGCCCGGATCTGTCCAACAAATTGATATTTGAAATTTTTATCTTAAAAGTATTATTAAAAATAGCGGTATTAGAATAATGCAATAATGACAGTTTCCGAATATGAATTATTATGATTATGATGTGTCTTTTTCATTTTGATCATTATTTTGTATGAAATTTCGATTAAAATTTTCTTTCGCGGATCACAGGATCACGTTTAAGAGGATCATTGCAAACAAATCGACGGAGCAGTTTTCAGGCGTTCCATACGTGATGACTCTGCTCAACTGCCTCCTTTCTGCTTGGTAATTTTCTCATCTCTATATGGTGCATGCATTTCTCCTGCTTGAAATATTCTTCAAAATTCTCTTTAAATCCTTGATTCCGATGTGTTTTTCTGATTATCTTGCCTTATTAACAGTATTTTAGTCATTTTAACACTATATTCTAATAAATCTATTGCTGGAAGCAGGTATAACTGTCAAAATGACATGACTATCGTCCCTCCCTATGCTGCACTTCAACAATGACTTGCTTTTATTTCATTACTAGTTAATTATTTTAGCGATACATATAAAAATTTTGTGAAAAAAGTAGCTATTCCGTATTTTCCTTGTCGGTCTCCACACGCTTCCCCATGTAGTAGACAAACTTATCCCATGAGTTTATTTGGAAAGATACTGACATTTATACAGAACTTGTTAAAAATTATACTAAAATAATGGATGAGATGTTTTTGTAACCATAAATTATTTTAATAGGTATTTTTGTCATTACCACATGGTTAAAAGTTCTTTCTTAATATTTATATATGAATTTAACGTCATAATCCGAATCATCTCTGTAAGATCTCTTGGCACGATCTTGCCCCCATGAACCATGCTAATTTACAAGATTGCCATGGATAAACCAAACCAACTAAACAACAGGTATGGGCTGCCTTTCGTTTCACCACACAACATCCTGGTGACAACAATCAACGGAGCTGGCGCAGTAATCGAGTCCATCTACGTGCTGATTTTCCTCATCTTTGCACCAAAAAAGGAGAAGGGCAAGATCCTGGCGCTTTTTACTTTCATGCTCGCTGTGTTCTCAGCTGTCGCCCTCATTTCCCTCTTTGCTCTTCACGGCAATCACAGGACGATCTTCTGTGGCCTAGCCGCCTCCGTCTTCTCCATAATCATGTATGCTTCCCCTCTCTCAATCATGGTAAGCCCTCAACTCTAATCATAATTTTCTCGTTCACAACCCGCTTAATTTCATCTTATTAAGTGGACTGGTTTTGCGACAAGAGTTAATGTTCAATGCGGTTGATGGATTTTTCCTGTACGATCGATTCCGTACTTGAATGTGCAGAGAATGGTGATCAAGACAAAGAGTGTGGAGTACATGCCGTTTTTCTTGTCACTGTGTGTGTTCTTCTGCGGCACTTCCTGGTTCATCTATGGGCTGCTAGGGAAGGACCCTTTCCTTTTTGTGAGTAGCAGGATCATTATTTTGGGATTAATGATTTTTGGTCTTAAATAGATGCACAAAATGGGTTTACCGGAAAAATTTTCAATTTGTCCTTATAATGTTAAAAGCAAGCACGGAAAAATGCGAAATTCATTAATTTAGGCAGCTAGTATGATAGGATCAAATTATCATTGTCTTTATTCTTGACAAATGTTATTGAACTTGTCATGTGTTAGTACTACTAGTTCCACAGCCTCTCTTAATTTCATGCCATTAGGCCTTGCGATGGCTTAATTATGATTTGATGAATGCTGGTGGTGCAGGTGCCTAATGGTTTTGGGTCTGCCCTGGGGACAGCACAGCTTATCCTGTATGCCATTTATCGCGGTTACAAGGGCGAAGCCAAGAAACCAGAGGCCGAGGAGTCGCTGGAGATGGGGCTGGGCAAGCCCCAGCCAGACAAACAATCAAACAAATAGTGATCACTAGAGTCACACATCTGAATGGTCTATATGTCGACTGTATTAGGACTTTCGTTCCGTTTTCTGCGTACTTCCTGTACTTCAGCTTAATTCCGCCTTTGCAACGTTACTCTTCAGCATTTAGCTTCCTATCTAATTAATGCAAATGCCAATACATAAAATTCAGTCTTCACAATGATAGCTTTACCTAATTATTAATTGGAATTCACTATGACACAAATCTTGATGTCACCAGGCAAGATCTCTAACCATTTTCAGGCTATGCCGTCATTAATTTGAATTCGTTCATTGATGAAAATGATTTATTTTGAGTCACAATTAACAACCATTTTTACCATTACGAATCCAATTATACATTTATACAATGCCCACTAAAAGAATAGCAGACGCAAATTTCTAACTAGAAAAAATAAATGAACTTGTTTCTATGCAAACATTATGATAATGAGTTTCATTTAATTTACCAAAATCACATCCAAGTCTCCATTTGTCACTTGCATTTTTTAGGTAATTGATTGCATAAAAAGTCTGGCAGTTTTGAATTTAGTTTTTTTACTTTAATTAAAAAGGAATTTAAACAATAAGAACTTAAAATAGTCAAAAATAAAGAAAAATATAATATCATTTTTATTTTTTCAATAACAAAAGAGAGAAAACAAAATATGTTGTAACACCTAATGGTCTAAAAGCTATTAGGTGTTAAAAGCTTATAATTGTTGTCGGTATAGACCATCATGCATCCTTGCAAGATGTCATGAAGCTTGCCCCAAGGCACAGGTTGAACTGTCAAGCAAATGATATGCTGGTATTAGTTCGATGGGTCATGAGTTTGATCCTTATTCTACGCAATAAGACGAAGTTTTATATTTGTGATTTATCTTTTTTGACGTAATCGAGGGCACGAGCATTGGAGACTGCGCCAGGACGGTGATCCCAAGATGTCATGAAGCTTGCTACAAAATATTAAAAATGATTTTATAACTCCATTACTTGTAAATTGAGGTTCATTCTGTGAAATGGCTTAACCATGACACCAGCGAAGCAAGCTTGATTGCTTATTGCATGAGAACAGAGAACGCAGTCAATAAAGCTACGGGAGGCCTTAAAAATATGTAAAGAGGAAGAAAGCAGGCGTGATTTTTAAAGAAAAAGGACTGAATAGTCTTAAAATAAGCAGATTAAGAATGCAGATTGCCACTAAAAATAAGCGGATTAAGTGGTTTAATACGCACCGAGAATGGGCCTAAGTTAGCCTAACGTACTTTTAAAAAGTGGATTTAGCTTAGGGCGCCTAACATGATATGAAAAGAGTTCCGTTGGTTGGGCCTAAATGGGGCCGAAGTGTTTAAAAAGTGAATATGGGCATAACTAAAACCCAAATTAATCAAAAATATTTGTATTGAGCTTAAAGTTGGGGAAAAGACCTAAAAAAGTGGGTTACTGGACTTGGCAAGGATGCCCCAAGATTTTCTTATAGAGTAAGATGTCTAGCTAATAAGTTACTGTAAAATCGGAATGGATATAGGCCAAACTAGGTACAGTGGAGTACACAAACCAATAGTGGTTACATTTATTTATTATGAATAATGAAATCTCGCAGATTTGGGTTTTAACCGGTCCAAGGGGTGGAATTTCTCAGCCTTGAAGGATTGTGGGCTGACTGCTTTCTTGAAGGATTACGGGCTTTGAGGTGTCCATAAAAAAGAGGCTAAGCCTTGGTAAGGTTTTCTCCCCATCTTCCAAAATGCACATGGATTTTCAAAGCCATGTGCGATGGATTTGTTTCATAGAAGGGAAAATTACAAAAATTAACTATCTTGAATTTTTAGGCTTTTAATTTTAGTAATTCATTAATTAAACTTATCATTTTGTTACAATTATAGAACTCCATTATAAACTGTTAGGGTTTGTTGGTTTGATTTTGATAATGTTTTGATAATGAATATGTTTACACAAAATTTTAATGGATATTGCTTGTATCTTAAGTTTAAACTACTTAAACTATTTTGGACAATATTTAATTTTGGATGGCACTTAAAGTGTTGGATCAAAGTTCTAAAATGAAGAAAAAGATAGCTTTAAAAGAAAGAAAAATGCATAAGTGTTTTAGATCATCGAAAACAAGTTTGTAAACAATTCAGAATAGATTGTCTACCGATTCTATCAAACTGTTTACTAAATCTCCAGAAAGATGGTATACTACTTTTTACATTTTTGAAAAATTGTTGACTTTGTTTTTAAAATTTTAAATAAACTATCGACTACTTTATAAATAGTCAACTAGTTATGTTCGAAAAATTATTAATGACAATTTTTCTAGACTGGGTTTTTGCCCTTTTTGATCAGCAACAGCTATTCTTTTATAGAGAAGGTTGAAAACTATAAATACAAGCTATTTTAAACTTCAAGTAACAATTAAGAAGGAGATTGAGATTAAACATTTTTTGATTTCCTTATTGCATTAAAATTTTACTATTTTATCTTTCAAAGTTTTGTCAAGACCTATTCATTTATTATAAACTTTATTTCAGCCTTGTTCTATCAAGAGATCAAAGAGATTTTTGTTCTTGTAACATGTATTTGTTGTTTTTCCTAGCAGGTTGTGCTAGAGAGTTAGTTTTGAGAACCAGTTGATCGTATTGGATAGTGGTTTGTTACTTGAAAATTCTTTTTAGTGGATTTGAAAATTTTTATCTGGGTGACGTAGACCGGAAATGGCCAAACTACTATAAATCATTTTGTGTTTGTTGCATTTTTAATCTCTCTCAAAAATTACATAACTCTTTCCACTTTTTCCATAAAATCATATACTGCTCATTATTCTGAGAATACTTTTTAAGATAATCTAAAATTTTATTCACCCAATTCACCCCTTCTTGAGTGCATCCCTCCCCCCCCCTTCCCCCAACCCCCACATATATCAAAATCTATTTAATAGGTTTACCATTAAATGGTGACTTGTCAAATAAGTTGGATAGAAGAAAATATGTCATGGATGACAATGCAACTTTTAATTAATGGTTTGGAAGAAAATTGAGAAACATTGTGGAATATTATTAAGGAATACAAAATGACGAATTATATGATGACCCCGCCCTTGAAGACCCCGACTGAGGAAAACAAGGGAAAAGTGTCAAAAAGAAAGGGTACCTGTTGGAGTCATGAAAGGAAAACACCACAATCATCTCATAACCAACACCAAAGTTATATAAACAAAACTGAACTTCAAGCATTGACATATACAACGGGATCATACACCCATAACATCTCAAAAGAAAATAACACATGACCCTTAAAAGAACAAAACATCTATTGACAGGTACTATGCCAAAATCCCTCATGGACCTTCTAGTTGGAACTATTCTGTACACATTTAGACACTAGACCCCAGATTGTTAGGCTCTCATTCTTCTTTAGACTTGCCTCTACCTAGAATGATGCAAGCACAAGTGAGGCACAAGGCCCAGCAAACACAATAAAATAAAAGGGTAAAAAGAGTATCACAGACTGAATCATAGAAAATAATGAGTATCCCTACTCACATAGTTATGGAAAAGAGTAACCAAGTCATATGCACTATGTTCATGTAACAACATGCACCCATGATATGCTAGAGTTAAGCCACAAATAAACATGTATAAAGAATAAGATGCATGTTCCCACAAACTCCTCTATGACCATAACCATATCAAGGGATCAAAGTGCCACACGAGTCCGACATTACTGCCCACCCGAGCTTTCAGCTTAATGCAGTAAAAGATATATCCCAGTGGATCCCGTTTGCAGCGGGTCTCAAATATCATGTGTTCCAAAACCATGCCACGTGTAGACACAAACCTTGTGTCCCTCAAAACTCATGCATAGGACCACTTATAAACATCATGCACAATGCCAAGCATAATCAAGTAACCATGTTTGAAATGCATGGGGTACACTCAAGGATAGGAAATCATGACTTAAGAGGAAGAAAAGAGGCATTTAAGTTTGTGGGAAGTGTTTGGCCAAAAACTAAAGCAATTAGTCGATAGATTTCCCTTTTGAAGGAAATATGTCGATAGATTACCCCCAATCTGTTGATAGATAGAATAAAAAATCCCCCATAACCTTTACTTCTCACACCCAAAACCTTGGAAAAATGGATCAAAACCTTGCCAAATCTTTATCTTAGCAAAATAAGCATCATTGTAATGACCCATTTATTTATGAATTAATGTATTTTTGATCGAGGGAGTTTTAGCAATTATTCAAAAATATTGGGGTTTAAGTGTAATTTGGAAACTAGTGGCCAAATCACCTTAAATATAGAATATGCACAATTAGAATCAAGGGAGCATGTAGGCAAGTTGGCGTGTGAGCGTGAAGGGATAGGGAAGGTCGCGGGATCAAACACGCAGCCAAAACGACGTCGTTTTAGGGTATGCGATGGAGCCCATGCTCACAGGTGTGCGCGTGGCCATGCACGACCTTGCTTCACCACTCAGGGCCCTGCATGGCCTTGCCGCGTGCGACGTGGCTGCTAGCCGCTGCCACTTGGTGCAATTGCCCTGCCACGTGTCCAAACTACTTTTTTGCCACCAGAATGGGTTGTCCTTACTGCTACGATGTTCTTACAACATTCCTTCCTCTTGGCTTATATATATGTGGTGGATGTTTGAGGAAAATGGAGAATTTTGGAGAGATTGGGAAGATTTTGGTGGCATGGGTAGACTGAATTTTGTGAAGAAGGGACTTGGACTATGACATCAGCGACTTTTGTACATTGCAAGGGTTAAGAAAAAAAATCTAAGGCAACTTTATGCTTTTTAACTTTCTATTTTGCAAGTTCATGCTTCTTAACTTTCTATTTTGCGAGTTCTTTTCCTAAGTTCCTTCATGTTCCCTCTATCTTGCAAGCTCTTTAACACTCCATTGCCCTTACTTCTTTGATGCCTTGGTTTCTTGAGTTTGGATTATCTAAACCCTTGACAGTGGAAGGGTTGGTTTGCATGTGGCCTATGTTGTTATTCTGGTAACTTTTTCATGGTTCTCATTTATAGCTATTGAATCTCAAATAAGGTTTTGTATCACCCTATCTTCCTTTAGGAATGATACTTTATTGATGGTATGCAAGAGTTTAATGTTGTCTTACATGAGTTTTGCTCTCGTGTGTATGTTGTTTCAGGTAATCGTGTGACAATCATATATGATAAGACATTATAAATATGCATGTTATGATGATGCATGGAGCATGTACATGAAAAAGTTTTTAAAATGTATAAAGGCTTCATGATGAACGCCAGAAGGGTTTCGTAGGATATATTCGTAGAGAAAGCTTCGACTCAGAGAAGGACTTCAGTCCCATGGTTATGATATGGACTTCGGTCCCATGGTTTTGGAATTTGGTCCCATGGTTATGGTTTTTAAAAGATTACATAAAATCATGAATGCTTGTTTCATCATGTTATCATGTAAAGTGGTGAAATGAGATGTGGCGTGAGTGCCTTAAATGTTATGCATGGTCCTTATTGCTTCTCTATACCTATGATTCTCGTGCTCACTTCCTTTCAGCTATAATTGTTGGGCCTTGTGGCTCACATTTGTTGCATCATTCTAGGTAAGGGTAAGACTAAAAAGGTGGGCGAGTCAAGTGACGTTGGAGCCTTGGGGTAGAAGTGTGTACAGAGCTATCTCAACTCAAAGGTCCTTGGGGGTGTTTTGAGATATGTAATACTAAGTTACGTTTTGTTTATGTTCTAGGTTGTACTCCTGAGAGGATATGATGGGTATGTTGACCCTAATATGTATATGTTTATGAGTAATGATGTATGAGTATGACTTCCATTGTTAATAGCAAGGAAAATGCATAATGCTTCTATTTGGGTTTTGTGTATGTGCCATTTTTTTTACGGACCCTTCATGGATTCCTCGAATGCTTCGGTTGTAAGGCCCGTTTTCGAATATTCCCACTAGTATAGGATATTCAAAAAAAGGTCATCACAGTGATGATATTGAACAAATCATATTAAAACAAACAACTCATTTCATTAATAGCAACGGAAACTAAATTAAGGTTCAATTACATTTCCAATACCTCGTAAGTCTAGCCTCGAAGGCCATACAAAATAAATAGAGGCTCTAGTGTGAATTAACAAAATAAATTCATTTCATTACAAGCCTCTTCAAAATGCTATTAAGGATCTTCAAGCTAGGACGCGTCTCCGTACATCACTAACCCTAGGCTGGAGTCCTATTGGACTCGCCCCCAGTAATAGTCTTTCCTTTACCTAGAATGGAAAAAAAGATCAAGTGAGCCACAAGGCTCAGCAAGTTCGAGAACAATAAATAATGAATAGGATCCAAGAACATGGTGACACCAAAAAGAATTATCAAGGATTCAACAGTTATGTACAAGATTCATAGCTCATGAATTTATCAATTTAAATTTAAATATATCATGTCACCATGTACCACTATGCAATTGTGCATAAAATTTCAGTGTCAATATCAAATCTCATAGGCTCGCAAGCCATCAATCAACACAAGCAAAAGTGCATCATTTCAATGTCAATATCAAATCTCCCCGACTCTCAAGCCATGAACCAATGCATGCAAAAGTGCATCATTTCAATATCAATATCAAATTTCCTCGGCTCTCAAGCCATTAATCAATATATGCAAAAATGTATCATTTCAATAGAATCTCACAAATAAATATGGAGCCAACCTGTCGGGCTATGGCCAACTCGTCCCACGCCAGGTGCTCTAAGGTACCCTTTCCCTCTGCTCAAAATAATAGGTGCGCAAAAAATATATAACATGTATATATATATATATATATATATCATGTATACATTTGCCAACCACATGCATCTCAATATTCATACTTTCAACACCAATTACCCATACTGGGTATTTTACCATCATCAAATAATTCAACATAACTTACTTCATAATATTTATCACGTTCAAAATGTAAATTATAACACAGAGATAATTTTGGGAGATACTATTTAAGGTTAACGCTTGATTCAACATTTGAGAGTATTATAGATTTAATATGCTATTTTTTTCATCTTATAATTTTCTTGAATTCATTTAACTAGTGCGGGTATACAATTACTTGCATTCATGCTCATAGCTCAATCATAAGAAAGAATGGCAACCCAAAAGAATTTCATATCAACGATTCCTTAAATTTTAGATTTGTTTTGGGGTGATTTCGAAGGATTGATTCAGGTTCGATATTTGATCAATTGCCCTAAAAACAAATTTGAAATTTAAGTTCAAGAACTCTAGTTTTGGGAACATCAAACGGATTCGTAATTGGAATTATCCACCAAAAGTTATTCTACAAAAACTACAACAATGCAAAAATCAAAATAGTAAGATTCCAGATTTTTGGGCAAGATTGAAGGGGCCATTACGGGCACAATATGAAGCCAAATATGGTGGATAATATATCAAAATGAAGCCTAGGATGTCTAGTTTACATCCCAACAAATGAATCTAAATTCAGAGATGAGAACAGAAAGTTATAGGCCAAAGAACACCATGTGGTCAGAATGCACGAAAATAGTAAACTATGAATTTCATGGCATAAATTAATTGGGTTGCTACGGGCCTAAAACATAACCAAATCATTTGAATAATATATCAAATGGAAGCCTATGAAGTCTAGTTTCCAACGCATCAAACAGATCTTAAATCAGATATCATCATAGGGAGATATACCAGAAAGAATGAAGCATGGTCATATTTGCTACAGTAAATCACAAGTTTGAGAGGCACATTCGAATGACTTGTAGCACATTCGAATGATAAGGAAATTCATTCGAATAAGGGAAATGTTGCATTGAATGTTAGGCAAAAATCAGCATAGTTTGATCAAATTTCATGAAATTCATTCAGATGTAGGAGGCATTCATTCGAATGAGGCTATTTCGACAGTTTTAACATTGTTTGGTAATTCGGGCATAACTATCTCGGCAGACCTCCGATGGTTCATGCCTATTCGAATGCATCATTTAGGCTTCTGCGAGATGCATTTGGCCATGTATACACGATTAAGTTCAAGAAGATACAGAAGCAAACAGGGCCTCGTATCTATATCTAGACAAATAAATTGCCATTCATTGAAGGAAACTTGGGGTGGAAACAAACCCCATTTGAGACCACAATGAGACCCCAAAGAGATACTAAACATTTCACAGAAAGACTCAACTAGAGGAAGTCATAGACAACGCTATCAAAGTTAAACATAGCAAGCCAAAATGACAAGAACAACTACAGACTCATATCAGTAGAAAGAAAATATAGAATAGCTTGTACGAAAATAAAAGATGGTGCAAGGGAAACTTGCTTGAAAAGAAGAAGAAATCCAAGTTGAACACCACCAATCTCTTTCCACTTAACTTACTCTGCCACAGTAATGAAGAAGGAGAAAAACAACAGCAGCGTAGCAGTAGCAAATCAATAGCGAAGAAGAAGAAAGATGCTGAATAAGAAGAAGTAGGCTAAGAAAGAGAGATGACAAGTGAAGAAAGTTGGACGTTGTCAAGATTACACGGAAAAGGAAAGCCTTAGTGCAAACAGTGGGAAAAAGGAGAGGACTGCAGGCCTGAACACTGCATCCCTGTCAAATTACCTGATTACCCCTCACCTTTACAATGGTTAAAAGGAAGACCATGGGCGCTATTGACATTTTTCGGCCAATTTAATTTATTATTATTTTATTTTTTAAAAATTTTAAATCTCATTTCTCAATTGGGCTGCATCACCTTCATCACCTCTTCAGCGTTGATGTACTTATTAGCCTGGGCAAGGGCCTCTATGAAAGTACGAGGTGGAGTCTTGGCCAAGGACTGAGCGAATGGCCTAGCCCTCAAGCCATTCTGAAAAGCCACCATTGCGATCAATTGGTCGAACTCGTCGATGCTCAACGCCTTCTCATTGAACCTAGCCACGAAATCCCTTAGGGATTCACCCTGGTTTTGCTTGACGTTCACCAGAGCCATAGAAGACTTTCGGTGGCGCTTCAAGGGAGTATAATGGGCCAGGAAACAGGTCTTCAGCTCCCCCCAGCTGTTGATGGAACGATGAGGAAGGAAAGAGTACCAAGTCCTGGCATGTCCTCCCAAAGTAGCCGAAAATACCCGGCACCACATCGCCTCTGACCTCGATTGCACCAACATGTGAGAAGAGAAAAACTCTACGTGATCATAGGGGTCTGTGCTTCTATTATAAAGCTTGATGGATGGGATACGAAACCTTTCTAGCAAAACCTCTGTCATGATGCTCTTTGTTATATTTTTCTGTGAAACATCAAATGTGGCCCATAGGATTGGGGGGCATTTGGCAACCGTGGGCTGCCCTCTTTTGGGCGCCCACTAGAGGGCCAAACTTGCAGCCACCTTTGGGCCAGCCCAAGCCCTATGGCTCTTGGCTTTTGTCGCATAGCCTGCAGCCGTCCCTTTTGCACGATCTCATCCAGGCCGTTGCTGGTCCTTTATTGTGTGCAATCCCAGCCATTCAGTCAGATTATTTATCACGCCTCGAGATTGCTGATTCGGTGTGTGAAGATGAAAGGAAAGAGGGGTGCCGAGAGTGTGGTCATTTTCTAGGGTTTTTCTTTTCTATCTCTCTCTCTCTCTCTCTGTAAATGCTGTACAATTCGTCTTCTTTTGGGGTTCCCTGATTTTGTTTTTGATCGAAGGTAAGCTCTTAATCTATTAGTGATTCTGAGCCTTATTGTATAGAAAATTAGGGTTGTTTTTGTTTCGATTTCGCTGTAATCGGATTGAATATATTTAGTGGAGTGAGCTATTCTCACCAGAGCTCAAGTGGACGTAGCCCTTGTTTGGGGTGAACCACTATAAATCTTGTGCCTTTTGTTTTTGTTTATGCTTTGAATATTGTCTGTATCGATTTATGTCTCTCGGTCAGATTTGTTGATTTCATTAGTATAGTTTTTTGACTGTGTTAGTTTGTGTGGAGATTTACTATCTTTGTTTGTTCGTAACAGTGGTATTAGAGCTTCTGGTTTTAGTATCCAACGTTTTTGGATCAAAATCGCGTTCGATTCTTTTTCTTGAAATCTAGGGTTTCCTTTCATTTCTCCGTGTCGATGTTGTTTTAAAATTCTAGGGTTTTCTGAAGAGATCCTGTCAGCGGGAGTTTGCTGTACAGGTCTCAGTCAGTAATCTAGGGTTTATTTTTGGGCATTTTTTGTGTATCACGAAAATGACAACAACCCGATTTGAAATCGGTACATTCGATGAAAAGGGGGATTTCGGTAGTTGGAAAAAGAAGATGAGGGTCCTTCTCTCTCATCACAAAGTGCTTATAGCACTTGAGTCAGATGACAAAAAATGGTCACTTGAGCAGCTAGCTCGAACTGATGAAATCAGAGAAGAGGCTTTTAATTTGATATTCCTCCATCTCGGTGATTCTGTAATCCGTAAGGTTGACAGTATATCTCTACCTCTTGAACTTTGGAATAGATTAGAATCTTTATATTCTGTAATGTCTGCTCCAAATTTGGTTTATTTAAAGGGCATGTTGTTTAACTTTAAGATGAATACCTCTAAGTCTATGGATGAAAACATAGATGAATTTACTAGACTCACTTTGTTATTAAGAGGTACTGATCAGGCTTTAGGAGATACTAGTGAAACCATGATTTTGTTAAACTCCTTCCCTGATGATTATGATGTAGTGAAACATGCTTTACGTTACACTGGTATAGTCCTTAGTATGAAACTTGTTATTTCTGGTATTAAGGCTAGAGAATTAGAACTTAGTACATCTAAGAAAATAGGAAATAATTTGTTTGTTAACGAAAATACTGATAAAAGAAATTATACTGTGAATACTGAACAACATAATGGGTCAAGACAGAAGGGAAAAAGGAAGGATAAGAAGGGAAAACAAAAACAAAAATGGAAATGCTACCACTGTGGGAAAGAAGGACATATAAAGAAATATTGTTATGATTATTTGAAAAAACAAAATCAAGGGGGTGCTGTAACAGTAGCAGCTAGTAGTTCTAACTGTTTGGCTGAGATGCTTAATGTATCTTCTAGCTTTGTTATAAATGAATGGATTATGGATTCTGGTTGTTCTTTTCATATGTGTCCTAATATTGACTGGTTTCACAACTTTAATAACAGAGAAAGTGGAATAGTGTATATGGGAAACAACCATTCATGTAATGTTCAGGGTAAATGTGACATAACTCTTAAGTTGCATGATAACAAAGTAAGAACTCTCACTGATGTAAGATATGTACCTGACCTTAAAAGGAATTTAATTTCTCTTGGTACCTTTGATGAGTTAGGATTCTCATACAAAGCTAAAAATGGTTCTATGAATGTTTTTAAGGGAGAAGAGTTAATCCTAACTGGTTCAAAGAGAAATAGTTTTTATGTTTTAAATGGTTGTTTTCACTCCTCTATTATATCAAACTCTGCATGCTATGTTAACACTGATAAGACTGAACTGTGGCACTTGAGGCTTGGCCACATGGGCCTGAAAGCTTTGTAGGCACTATCAAACCAAGGACACCTTGGTTCAGTGTCTGTTGAGACCCTCGTTTTTTGTGAACCATGTGCTAGGCAAGCAACACAGGATGAGTTTCCATAAGAGAACTCACCTGGCGAAGGCATGCCTTGAGTACTTACATGCAAATCTTTGGGGACCCTCCCAGGTCCCCACCCATGGTGGCAACAGGTATTTTCTTTCTATCATTGATTATTTTACTAGGAAGGTGTGGGTTTTTCTACTAAAAACCAAAGATCAAATATTAGAGAAGTTTAAAACTTGGAAGATCTTAATAGAAAACCAAGCTGATAGGAAAATCAAAACTCTTAGAACAGACAATGGGTTAGAATTTTGTAATAAAGAGTTTGATGAATACTGTAACTCCCAAGGAATAAATAGGCATAAGACTGTTAGGAACACACCCCAACAAAATGGGGTGGCTGAAAGGATAAACCGAACCCTCTTTGAAAAAGTGAGGTGCCTTTTGTTCACATCTGGTTTACCTAAATCATTTTGGGGAGAGGCCTTAGCAACAGCTTCACACCTAGTAAATAGAAGTCCCTCTACTGCCCTTAATTTTAAGTGCCCTGAAAAAAACTGGATTGGAAGGAAATTAAACTTCAACTACTTAAGAACTTTTGGCTGTGAAGCCTATGCTTATCAGTCAGAAGGCAAGCTGGAACCTAGATCCACTAAGTGTGTTTTTATTGGGTATCAGGAGGGAACTAAGGGATATAGGCTATGGGAAAGATAATCTAAGGGTGTAAAAATTATCATCAGCCGAGATGTTATATTTAATGAATCAGTCTTCCCTTGCAAATTATCTAAAACTGATGAATCCAATCAACATAGTGACATAGATAATTTTATCAGCTTAGGAGATACCCAAATAGAGGTAGAGCACCAAGTTATAGATGATAACCCTCCGAATGCTCCAGTTATACCAGACCTTCAACCTGAAGGAGATCCTTCACCCTGAAGGAGATCCTTCACCTACATCAAACTTAGACTAGACCTCTGATCATGAATCTGATCATGAGGAACAAAATGGTGAAACTGGAATTGAGGTGGAGCAACATTGTAACACCCCGTCCCATCGAAGGGCGTGTCACTATGCTGGGGCCCATCGTATACATACATAATCCCTTTACTTATACATTTTTCATACATCAAATACTGTATTACAAAGGGAAGCCCCCCAGCAAATCATTCACAATTACGGAAGCGATAATCGAAACTTGATACGGTACATACCTGAATTTACTTTATATAATATCATAAAGAATTCGTACCATATATTACCATCAAATCCTCAATTACATAAATACATTGAGACACGTCTCCTGAGATAACATCTAACACCCTAGGTGCAATCATATGAAACCTCGAGCATACATCAGATACATTTCTCAATAAATAAAAACTGGAATCTCCTGCTGAATCCATCGGCCACGCCATCACGTGCCGTCATACCTCAACCTACTCCTTGCCCTAACTGCAAGTCTCAACTGGAACGTTGAATGTTCCAGGGGCATAACCCATTAGAAGATGAAACTTCTAGTGAGGGTCCAAAAACATATATATGATGCATGATGCAATGACATGAATAAACATATACCCATAATGTAACTTCCCAGGCATCCCCAGCCCGACTAGGAATCCTAGGCAAATCCCGAACGTCTGCGGGATAGGCCTAACGTTATTCCCTCAACGCCCTAGGGGAATTACGGCTACACTCTGAGGGTATCATCCCAACCCCATGCACAAGTTTCAATATGACAATAATATCGTGCAATGTAAATATCACGACTTTCAATGCAATATGACAAATGAATATTGCAATTCATAAATAGCATGCATATATAACAATTATATCATGAATATAAGTTCTTGTGAGAATACCACTCACTAATCATACTTAGGAGAGGACGACTCACCTTTTGAGATAAACTTGCATTTTCTTCGAAAAGCGTGCATCGCCTCGATATGCGTGCCCCACCTCGATTCTCGTGCCAACTCTCAAAAGTTGCACCAACCTCATCATCTCGATCTCCTCAATCATAAAATAATATTTAATTACTAAATATCCTCAATATTCCATTTATTTCCTATTTTCTTTCATTTTCCTTCATTTTTCCTTCTAAAAATCCCAATAATTATATCAAGACTATTTCCTCCAATCTAACTTCACAACAATTCATTATATGCTATGAAATTTCAAGGAAAAATACTGAACTTACCCGGATGTTGCGTTTTCACGTAAAACGAGGCACTTTGGTGCAGAAACTGAGACATCCGGAATCCCAAATCCCAATCTTTTTGCACAAACCTCCATAAAATATTTTTCTCTATTTTTCAAGCATTTTTCCCAAATTTTTCCATGGCCCACGCGCCCGCACGCGCCTAGGGCGAGTGGTGGCGCGTGGAGACCCGCGCGTGACCGCCACGCGTCGGTCGTCTTCTCTGGCCAACTTTTTCCGGCGAACTTCGTTTTCTCCACCAATGGCTAGCCCTCTTTCAGTCGATCACCATGGTATCCTTGGATGCCCCAAAGAACCACCGGAAGGCCGTCAACCGACGGCTCAAACTCTCGGCCAAGGCGTCCGCCTCCTTTTTCCGGCGACGCTTAAACGGCCATCAAACCATCACAAAAATTGCCAAAAGTTTCCAGAATTGATCTACCTCTCATGGGATTCAAAAGCCCCTTAAAATGGAGCATCAATTCGTTCGTTAAGGCGGCCGATTTGAAGGTCCAAAAATGCTAAAAACCCTCGGCCAACTCTCGGCTATTTATAGCCAAAACCGAACGACCCACTGCCTTTGGCCGCTTCATACACCTTCTAGAGAGTCTCTACCTCCCTTACATGGCCCTAGAATCGGCCCTTGTCGACCAAGGAAGCCCTTTGCAGGTGCGACCAAGAACGACCGAAAATTCGGTATGTTTTCTTCGATTTCCGGCCACCATGATGATTGTTGGTCGGCCAAGCCTTTACAAAAGTTGGTCTCCCGACCAAGCCTCATGCAACCCGTGCCTCAGATTGCTGGTCGGCGACTGTTCGTGCCATGGTCGGATTTTTGGCCAAAGTTTTGCTTATTTGCACTTTAACTCCTCAACTTTTGGGCTATCTCATTTTAGCCATTTTCACTTAACCCTCAACTTTCCAATATTGCATTTAGGCCCCAAAAGACCTAAAACATCATTTTGACCCTTTAGGATTCCAAAATATACCTCATTTCGGCCTCCCACTAGCAATTTCCAAAAACTGCACTTAGGCCCGAATCTTCGTTTAGGCCTCAAACCCATTTGTTTCTTCCTGAAACCTCTGAAGGGTTGTTCCTCATGAAAAACCGAAGCTCCCTCAAGCTTCCGTTGACTTTCAAAAAGTCGTCTATGAAGATTCGGTATTGCAGCCTAATTGGCATCTGCCTTTTTAGCTGTACCGAAAACTGTTCCCAATCTCATTTCTTCCGGCACCATAAATCCTATCTCGGGGTGCTCTTTAATTCCACATCATTTTCCTTTGGTATTTCGACTCCAGGGTACTCCCGGCAGTCGATACAGTTATCTATACGGTAATAAATTACCGTTATACCCTTAATTTATCCTTAAATTCCATTCTTACCCCAAGGTAAATTACCCTTGAGTCCTTTAGAATTTCTCGGGTATTACAAACATGACACCCTTCAACCTGATCTTGGAGACTACCAACTTGCCCGAGATAGAAGCAGAAGGTCTATAAGACCACCTGCTAGGTATGCTTTCTCAGATTTAGTGTTTTGTGCCCTAGTGGCAGGTGTTGAGATGAGGAGCAGTGAGCCTTCCTCTTATGAGGAGGCTGTCAGCTCAAAGGAAAGTAAAAAATGGCAGCAAGCCATGGACGAAGAAATGGCCTCTCTAATGGCCAACAGAACTTGGGTTCTTGTCCCTCGTCCAGAAAATCAGAAACTAATCCAATGTAAGTGGCTGTTCAAATTAAAGGAAGGTATGTCTTCTAATGACCCTATTAGATATAAAGCAAGACTAGTAGCTAAGGGGTATACACAAAGGGAAGGGATAGATTATACTGAAATTTTCTCTCATGTGGTTAAATTTAAGACAATCCGCATGATGCTTGCAGTAGTAGTTCAATTTGATTTAGAACTTGAACAGTTAGATGTTAAAACTGCATTTTTACATGGAGACCTTGATGAACACATTTACATGGTTCAGTCCAATGGTTATGTTGTGTCTGAAAAATCTGATCATGTCTATTTGTTGGAAAAATCTTTGTATGGCTTAAAACAGGCCCCAAGACAATGGTACAAAAAATTTGATAATTTTGTTCTAGGGGCTGGTTTTGTTAGAAGTCAATATGACAATTGCTTCTATTTTATGCTCACTGATATCCCTGTTTATCTACTGCTGTATGTAGATGATATCCTACTTATTAGCAAGTCTAAGTCAAAGATTAAGGAGTTAAAATCTATGTTAAATACAACCTTTGATATGAAAGACTTAGATCATGCTAAGAAAATATTAGGAATGAAAATTGAGAGAAATAGAAGCAACAATAGCCTTAAAATACATCAGCATGATTATTTGGTAAAAGCTGTTCATAAATTTGGAATGTAAAACTATAAAACTGTTAAAACTCCATTGGCTGGACACTTCATTCTATCTAAATTACTGTGTCCCACATCCAATTCTGAAATAATAGAAATGGAAAATGTCCCTTATGCAAATGTAATTGGAACAATTATGTACTCAATGATAAGTATTAGACCAGACCTTGCATATTCAATTTCATTACTTAGTTGATATATGTCTAACCCTGGGAAAATTCATTGGGATGCCTTAAAACATTTGCTTAGGTACATAAATGGTACTGTATGCATTGGTTTAAATTTTAAGAAAAGATTTGATACACTTGATCTTGTTGGGTATGTTGACTTTGATTTTGCAGGGGATGGAGACTCTAGAAAATCCACCACTGCCTACTATTTTACCTTGGGTAGAAACTGCATCAGTTGGAAGTCTCAGTTACAGCCTCTTGTAGCTCTGTCCTCTACTAAGGCAGAGTATGTGGCTGTAATAGATGCCTTCAAGGAAGTCATATGGCTCCAAGGTATTCTCAAGGAAATCCACTTGCTTTAAAGCAAAGTGATAGTTTTCTCGGATAGCCAAAGTGCCATCCACCTATCCAAAAATCCAGTGTATTATGATTGGACCAAACATGTGGATGTGAAGTATCATTATGTAAGGGAAATGATAGCCAACGGAACTGTGGGCATCCAAAAAGTTTCTTCAGCCAACAATCCCGCTGACATGGGTACCAAGGTATTGACTGCAACTAAATTCAAGCATTGCTTGAAATTGTTGCATATTGATGATGGCTAAATTATTTTAGACATCTAGAGCTGTAAAGGTGAGAATTGTAGCATGTTGCACTTATATTTTTCTGTCTGATTACTTAGTCATTTGATGTATCAAGGTGGAGTTTGTTATATTTTTCTGTGAAACATCAAATGTGGCCCATAGGATTGGGGGGCATTTGGCAACCGTGGGCTGCCCTCTTTTGGGCGCCCACTGGAGGGCCAAACTTACAGCCACCTTTGGGCTAGCCCAAGCCCTATGGCTCTTGGCTTTTGTCATATAGCCTGCAGCCGTCCCTTTTGCACGATCTCATCTAGGCCATTGCTACTCCTTTATTGTGTGCAATCCTAGCCATTCAGTCGGATTATTTATCGCGCCTCGAGTTTGCTGATTCGGTGTGTGAAGACGAAAGGAAAGAAGGGTGCCGAGAGTGTGGTCATTTTCTAGGGTTTTTCTTTTCTATCTCTCTCTCTCTCTCTGTAAATGCTGTACAGTTCGTCTTCTTTTGGGGTTCCCTGATTTTGTTTTTGATCAAAGGTAAGCTCTTAATCTGTTAGTAATTCTGAGCCTTATTGTATAGAAAATCAGGGTTGTTTTTGTTTCGATTTCACTGTAATCAGATTGAATATATTTAGTGGAGTGAACTCTTCTCACCAGAGCTTAAGTGGACGTAGCCCCTGTTTAGGGTGAACCACTATAAATCTTGTGCCTTTTGTTTTTGTTTATGCTTTGAATATTGTCTGTATCGATTTATGTCTCTCGGTCAGATTTGTTGATTTCATCAGTATAGTTTTTTGACTGTGTTAGTTTGTGTGGAGATTTGCTATCTCTGTTTGTTTGTAACACTCTTGCTTAAGGGTTGGTTAGAGCAGAGGTGGGGCAGCTCTTCCTTTCCCTTCTTGAGTTCCTGGACTTGCTTCTCCAGGAAACACAATCGTCTCTCCTGCGAAGTCCCTCCTTCTCGTGAGGGGGCAAAAGTAAATCCTGCCGCCTTAGAGGAGTGGATTTCCTGGCCCGACTGGCGGGATTGACGAGGCTCCCGAGTAGGAGGAGATGACTGATGCTCCGCCCGCTGAGAGGGCACATGCGGACGATATTGTTCATTCTGGTGTAGATAACTAGTCAAAAACTCAGTTAATTGTCGGACTTGATTCTCCAGCCTGGCGAGTCGGTCCTCTGGCATTAGATTGGCCGGAAGTAAGGGATTCTCCCCCTACGGCGGGGCCTCTAGATTGGCACCAGCCTGGCTACGAGTCACGTCCCTTCGGGGAGCCATGTAGTTAGTTATGGCAAGGAGCGAAAGTCGTTTGACACTTGTGGAAAGACCAAGGTCCAAGGTGAGGAGTTGAAGTTCGAAGTGCAAGGTAGGGAAAGAAGAGACTGGCGAGTATGGACGTCAGCCCCACGGTGGGCGCTAAATGATGATGGTTTTTGGGACCGATCACCACGTGCCACCTCTACAAATGGACCTCGAGAGTAGTACCTCAGACTTAACGATGTCAGACCTTGGGTATAGAACCTGCAAGACAATGTAAAGCCGGGGCTAGAATCTCCCGAGGTGGAGCAAGTAGTAATAAATGTGAGAGATGTAGAGCTCGGTCATACTTGATGAGGACCCTTGTCTTTTATAGGCGGACCCGTTATGGGGTACCTGAGATAAAACCTGTGATGAGCGAGCACGACTCCTGAGGATCCTGGTTAAGTTGGAACGGGTCTTGTGGCTCAGCCCGAATTTTTTGGTGTCCGTTCTGGATTGTTGACTTACCACTTGTCAGTCTCTCAGGCAATCCACGTGGCCAGTGAGACTATTAGTCCGTAGGGGTATTCTCGTAATTTTAGGTGGTGCCACATCAACTATATTTATAATCATGTATAGTTGTTACGATTTAATATATTTTTGACGAATCGTCAGATTGTATCTAAGGTGCTCAGTTGTTATCTCTTGATAATAAGTCTCAATATATTTAAGTATTTGCTGATATGATGGTACAGATTCTTATGGTATAATTAAGTGAATTCAGTTATGTACCATATCAGATTTTGATTTTAAGCTTCCGCATTTATGATGATTACCTATCTTAACTTAATTCTTATCTTGGCATGCTGGCAAGGTAGAGCGAGATCGTTAGAAAATGATTTATATATAAAAAAAAATATTCTTAAAATTTATAAGTTATTTAACCCTCGAAAAAAATGGACGTTACAAAACCCCCTGTGAGAGTTCAAGTTTTTGCATCATTAGAATGATAGTTACCTTTTCATCCTTGCCACTTGATCCACTACATATCATACAGGAACGATCATGAAAAGCCAGAAAATAGTTTTCAAGGCATTTAGCTACGAGAAGGATTCAAATAACAAATAAACAATATAAGTGAATGAACCATATGAACTATGGCCTATTTAATATTGCTTTCAAATGAAAAATATTATAATAGAAGACAACTTGTTACTTGGTCAACTCACAAGGAAAAAACAAATCTTGCTTAACTTAAATTTCATTCATACTGACAGTGTGTTACAGTGATATTGGTAGGGGTGTGCAACGAAACTAAGTTAATCAAAAAATCAACTCGAATCGAGGTGTTTGATTCATTTTTTAACAAGATTTGATTTGGTTTTAATTTAACATTTGACAAATCAATTTAAGGAGTTAAAAGATCAGCTCAACCCAAAAAACTAATCGAAGTATAAAACCTGAAAAATCAAATCAACCTAAAAGGCTAATCAAAATATAAAACCAAGCAAGACCAGGATCGAAACCAACTATACGGATATATACCCCTGCACTAAATTAGCATTTTGCTGCTGTATATGCTATTCATAGTATTCTCCTCCCATCCCACATATCTTATGTTTATACAATACATACATACATCTATATATATCATAATAGATATTACTTAAACAATAGTCGTGGGTTTGTTTCTACTTTCTCCATTGATGTAGATTAGATATTGTGCTTTTATCCAACGAGAATGAATGAATGAATGGTGCATGAAGAACCTTGTTAGTTGCTAGCTAGTTGCAGCTTGCTATAACCATTATTATACGTACTATTACATGCACATTAAACAAGCAGCATTTTCAATTTATTATTTCTCAGTTTTGACAATTCTTATTACACAAATAGATTACACAGGTTGTCTGGCTAGTTGTTGCTTGCTTTGGTTTGGACAATTCTTATTTTTCAGTTTTATACAGGCAACATGCACAGTTTATCATCAATCTTGAACGATTTAGTTGTAAACGATTCGTAAGAATATTAGTATATTTCTTAAACCCTGAGCCCCAACGGTTGTCAATGGAATAACATGTTGCTTTAGAAAACTAACAATCTCAATTTGCTGGAACCGCTATGGCCCATGGAATCAGTACCGTTTACCTTTTCATTTACTGGTTCATATGATATATAATTTAAATGCTCATAAATTATTTATATATATTTATGCAGATGCATCTTTATCCATCAACATTATCCCCCCCCCCCCCAAAAAAAAAATGATATATTAGTGACATTTTCTTAAATATTTCTTATTTTGCTTATTGTTTGACTTTCTCAATCCATGGTCGTTAAAATTTTAGTTATCACTTTATAACAAAATTTTCTAAAAGATTATTAAGATTATATGTCCTTGCCCATGCTGATTAATTAAGCTAACCATGCTTAAAGGATATTATTAACATTTCAGGGGCGATTCTTCTGATGCTAGCGATTGTCAGAGTCAACTGAGTCTAAGGGAATATAAATGGTGGAGAAATTTGATATTGTTTTTTTTTTTTACCTAAAATAAAACCGGGAGTCCTAAAACACCATCCCACTAACCGGAAACCTGGTACGGTTTTGCTATCCCGGCTTCGCCTACGGTATCTAATTGATATGATTATTGTAAATTCAGTAAACAATTGTTTACAGGAACATATGTGACTAAAATAATCTCAAAAAGAGCAACTACGCAACTGTGTACTTATAAATGGCTCCTCAGCCCCCATTGCTCTGCATCTCATACAAATCAACTGCACATTAAGAGTTCTGAAATTCACATACTTCAAACAAAAAGAGATGGCAAGCACTGTTGGCCAAGTAATAGTCTGCAAAGGTTGGTGCAATATAAATATATTCAATATATGTATATATATGGTATTCTACATGTTATTTCACAGAGGTTTATAAAGATGATACAAACAAAGATACATATTGGTGGTTTTTGGTTCGTTTGTGGTGGCAGCTGCCGTGGCATGGGAAGCAGGGAAGCCGCTGGAGCTGGAAGAAGTGGAGGTGGCGCCGCCGCAGAAGATGGAGGTCCGGCTGAAGATCCTCTACACCTCTCTATGCCACACCGACGTTTATTTCTGGGAAGCCAAGGTAATTCAATTAGAAATATATGTGCAACCATATGACCCCAGAAACTAATTCTCCCTCCTCCTCCTTCCTCCCAAACTTGCAGGGTCAGAATCCAATGTTTCCTCGAATCCTTGGGCACGAGGCAGGCGGGTAAGTTGATTTCTCTACAACAACATCCTGATTCATCATCCTTGCTTGTATTTGATGCTTAAAATGGAATCTGTTGTGACAGGATTGTGGAGAGTGTTGGAGAGGGAGTGACGGACCTTGCACCGGGAGACCATGTGCTTCCAGTGTTCACAGGGGAATGCAAAAAATGCGCCCACTGCAATTCAGAGGAAAGCAACATGTGCGATCTTCTCAGGATAAACACCGACAGAGGGGTCATGCTCCATGATGCCAAATCAAGGTTTTCCATCCATGGCAAGCCCATTTACCACTTTCTTGGAACCTCCACTTTCAGTGAGTACACCGTCCTTCATGCCGGTTGCGTTGCCAAGATCAACCCCTTCGCTCCTCTTGACAAAGTTTGTATTATGAGCTGTGGATTCTGCACAGGTGCAATATTAACAGACGTTCTTCAATTTCAGTACTAGCAAAAACCATCTAAAGTGTTGGCTAAATTTGTACTGTTTTTCTGATGAAACAAACTCTAATTTTTTCTTCCTGGGTGCTTGTTTTGGTAAAGGATTTGGTGCCACCGTGAATGTTGCCAAGCCACCAAAGGGCTCATCAGTAGCTGTTTTCGGATTGGGAGCTGTGGGCCTTGCAGTGAGTTTCTAAATGAATAGTTACTCTATTTCGGAATTTGGATGAATTATGTCACATCCGGAATTATGTGTCTGTGTATATATATCTGGTGGTTTTTCAATGTGATCAGGCTGCAGAAGGAGCTAGAGTTTCTGGGGCTTCAAGGATCATCGGTGTTGATATTAACCCCAGCAGATTTGAACAAGGTATGCGACAGTGATACAAACATTGATCAACAGAAACAATACACATATCGTCTAAGTTGGAAGCCCTAATTTCTAATACTTGAGGCATCTTGTTGGTGATAACTAAGAAAATAGAAGTAAAAAACAGCAGAGAGAATTCACTAAATGGAGGCAAATCACTAATAAGATTTATTGAGTCTCTAGGATTGTTTAAATACATCAAACCTTAACTGTTATCTCCTAAAATATAGGAACTGATCAACTGAAGAATTTAAACTACAGATAAACAAAAATAAATCAAAACAGAAGCCTTAAACTTAGGACTGTAACTAACTATTTTATTAATTAAATTAGCTACTTCTGCTCCTATTTTTCCTCTCCCAAAGCCAGCTGTAGGAGAGATTTCCAGATAATCTTCAATTCTGCTCCAACGTCATAACAGTTGCTGAGGCATTTTCAACACTCCTCCTTGCATCAGCAGCTGGACACACTCCTAAATTCAATCTCAGTTGTTCAAACTTGGTTTTAGGTAAAGCCTTTGTAAATATGTCAGCCAACTGGTCTTCTGTTTTGCAATACAGAAGCTTAACATCACCATTCTATTGCACTTCTCTGAGAAAATACAATTTGATGTTGAAATGCTTAGTTTTGCCATGGAAAACTGGATTGTTGGAGATAGCTATCGCTGCTTGGTTGTCCACATAAATTGATGTACTTTTTGGTTGCACCAAACATAGATCAAATAGAATTTTCCTCAGCCAAAGAGCTTGATTCACAGCTGCAGTTGCTACTATAAATTCTGCTTCTGCAGTTGATTGGGCTACAACTTCTTGCTTCTTTGAACTCCAAGAGAACACTCCAGATCCCAAAGTAAAACAGTACCCTGAGGTGCTTTTCATATCATCTAAAGATCCTCCCCAATCTGAATCAGAATAACCTTCCAAGTTGAACACTTGATTAGGTTTAAACTGAACACCATAATCAACTGTTCCCTTAATGTATCTGAGGACTCTTTTTGCTGCCTTGTAATGCTTTACACTAGCACAATGTAAGAACCTTGAAAGAACACTTACAGCATGAAGGATGTCAAGTCTTGTTGCAGTCAAATACATGAGACAACCAATAAGACTTCTGTAGATTCCTTCTTCAGCCTTCTCAGCACCATCATCCTTACTTAGCTTTTCCTTTTGATTCATCGGAGTCGCGATTGCTTTGCATTCTTCCATATAAAACCTTCTTAGTATTTCCTTTGCATACCTTTTCTGACATATGAAGATTCCTTGTCGATCTTGCTTTATCTCCATTCCCAGAAAGTAAGCCATAGCTCCAAGGTCTGTCATTTCAAAAACTTTCAGCATTTCTTGCTTAAATTGATCAACTTGCTTAACATCACTCCCTGTCACCAAGAGATCGTCTACATACAAAGACACAATCAATATATCAGCATGTGAGTGCTTGATGTACAAGGTTGATTCACTTAAGCTCCTCATGAAGCCAAGATTCTGCAAATGCTCATCTATCCTGCTATACCAGGCCCTAGGAGCTTGTTTTAACCCATACAAAGCTTTTTTCAACAAATAAACCTTGTCTTCTTGCCCTTGAACAACAAACCCTTCTGGTTGTTCCACAAAAATCTCCTCTTCCAAGTAGCCATTGAGAAAGGCTGACTTGACATCAAGTTGAAATACAGTCCACCCTTTCTGAGCTGCTATTTCAAGAATTAATCTAATGGTATCTAGGCGTGCAACAGGTGCAAAAGTGTCTGAGAAATCTACTCCATACACCTGTGCATAGCCTTTAACCACTAACCTTGCCTTGTGTTTGTTGATAGAACCATCAGCATTCAGTTTTGTTTTGAACACCCACTTCACTCCTATGACTTTTTTGTGTTGTGGTCTGTTAACCAAGTCCCAGGTCTGATTCTTCTCAATCATCTTCAACTCCTCTTGCATTGCTTCTATCCAATTGGGATCTGTTGCTGCTTCATTGTAATATCCAGGTTCCACCATAGAAAGATTGCATCTCTGATATACATCAGATAACAATCTTGTACCTCTGATTGGCAAATCATCAACGATCTCATCCTCAACTAATGGTGGAGTTGCAAATGATGGCGAGACAGCTGCTGATGTGCCTTTTTTATCCTCCCAATGCCACTTTTCCTCTTCTGCAAAATGGACATCTCGGCTGATTACAATTTTTCCAGACTCTGGCTGAAACACTCTATAGGCTTTAGAGAAGTTGCTATAGCCTATAAAGATGCCCGGATCAGCTCTCTTATCTAACTTGTCTCTTTTTACCTGTGGCACAAGAGTATAACAAATACAACCAAACACCTTTAAGTTCTTTACAAGAGGTTTGTAACCATACCATGCTTCAAAAGGTGTTTTCCCTTGCACTGATTTTGTAGGCAATCTATTTTGTAAAAACACAGCTGTGTTAGCTGCTTCAGCCCAAAACTTCTTGGGAAGATCTTTCTCATGAAGCATGCAGCGAGACATCTCCATAATAGTCCTATTCTTCCTTTCACTCACTCCATTTTATTGTGGAGTGTAGGGAGTTGAAAATTGGTGCTCAATTCCAGCCTCTTCACAGAATTTGGTAAACTGTTCCGAGGTGTACTCCGTCCCATTATCTGATCTAATAACTTGAATCCTGCAGCCACTTTGATTCTCAATCCATGCCTTGAATCTCCAAAATACTCCTGCAACTTCAGTTTTGAATCTCAAGAAATAGATCCAACACATTCTAGTTAGATCATTCTATAAATGCAATATAATAGCGACTTCCCTTCAAAGATGACTCTGACTTTGGTCCACTAAGGTCAGTATGAACCAACTGCAACTTTTGAGTCGCTCTCCAAATTGTTTGAGTAAAAGGTAGCCTAGTTTGCTTCCCAAACTGGCAGGCTTTACAAACTGATTTAAGATCTTCCAATAGAGGTAATCCTTACACCATATTCCTTTTCCCGAGATCCTGCAAAACAACCTGATTGCAATGGCCTAATCTTTTATGCCATAGTTCAGTTGCATTATCAATTACAACATGAGCTGTTTGTTCATTTTTCTTTAGGTCTAAAGGAAAGCATTTACTTTTCATGCTAACCCTAAACACCTGCTGACCATTAGCATCCTTAATCACGCACATGCTATCCTCAAACAACAGTTTAAATCCTTTTTCAAGCAACTGGCCAACACTAAGCAAATTTTGATCAACTTCAGGCACAAAAAGAACATTCGAAATCATCTTAGTACCTGAAGAGGTTTCCAATGCAATGGTTCCTCTGCCTTTGACCTCCATGTAATCTCCATTGCCTATCTTCACCTTCATGCCCCCGACGTCTTCAAGCTCCTTAAATAACTCTAGATTGCTGGTCATATGATTGGAGCAGGCACTGTCTACCAGCCACATTCCTTTGAACAATTGGCTAAAAGACAATTTGCAGCAAACAATTGCTCCTCCTGGTGATCAGCAACCTGAGCTTCTGTAGCTTGATGAGATTTACTTTTGCATATCTTAGCAATATGTCCCAGTTGCTTGCATTTGTTGCACCTAACATCTGGTCTCTTCCAACATCTGTAAGGTGGATGACCCTTCTTTTTGCAATGTTCACAAGGAGGAAAGTTTGGCTTGCCACTACCTCCTATCTTGTTGTCAGAACGATCCACTTCCTCCTTCTTCCATTTCTTTTTTTCTTTACCACCTTGACTAACCTGCAACTTAGCCTGCAATGCTCCCTCAATTGACCCTTCCTATCTTATAAACCTTCTCTGTTCCTGTGCTTGCAAGGCATTCAAAAGTTCTGCCAAAGTGATGATTGACAGGTCTTTTGAATTCTCCAAGGCTGAGATTGTTGTCTCAAACCTTTCAGGAACTGTCACAAGCAGCTTCTGCACTATCCTTGAATCAGCAAATTCACCTCCCAGCAATCTCACCTTGTTTGCAATTCCTAGAAGTTTATCTGAGTATTCTTGAACTGTCTCAGATTCCTTCATCTTCTGCAACTCAAATTCCCTTATTAGATTCAGCTTTTGCATCCCCTTGATCCTCTCATCTCCTTCATACTCTTTCTTGAGAAAATCCCAGATCTCTTTAGCTGTCTTCAGGGTCATAATTCTGGTGAATATTGCTGGAGAAACTGCAGAGAACAAATAAGACTTGGCCTTTGACTTTCTCTGCTTCTTTTCTTTGTGATTGCGTAGTTGAGCTACAGTTGGATTCTCAGGCAAAGGAGGGATAGCATAATCCTCCTCAACAGCTTCCCAGAGGTCATTGGCATCTAGAAAAGCTTTTATTCTTACTGCCCAAACTTGGTAGTTTAGACCATCAAACACTGGAGGAGCTATAGCAATAAAAGGAGTTTCAGATTGCATGGTGTTTCCCTAAAAAGAATAGCTCACAGGTCCCGCAAGAAAAAATAGCTCTGATACCAATTTGTTGGTGATAACTAAGAAAATAGAAGTAAAAAATAGCAGAGAGAATTCACTAAATGGAGGCAAATCACTAATAAGATTTATTGAGTCTCTAGGATTGTTTAAATACATTAAACCTTAACTGTTATCTCCTAAAATATAGGAACTGATCAACTGAAGAATTTAAACTACAGATAAACAAAAATAAATCAAAACAGAAGCCTTAAACTTAGGACTGTAACTAACTATTTTATTAATTAAATTAACTACTTCTGCTCCTATTTTTCCTCTCCCAAAGCCAGCTGTAGGAGAGATTTCTAGATAATCTTCAATTCTGCTCCAACGTCATAACAGTTGCTGAGGCATTTTCAACACATCTGCTTTTATGTGTAAACAGCAAAGAAGTTTGGTGTGACAGAGTTTGTGAACCCCAAAGACTACAAAAAACCTGTTCAAGAGGTTTTCTTCAAACCCTCTTCTTTACAGGCAGTTAGCATTTGCCAACATTCGATTAAGTTTGTACTGTCCTTGTTTTTTAAGGTGATTGCAAGTATTACCAATGGAGGAGTCGATAGAAGTGTCGAATGCACTAGAAACATAGATGCCATGATCTCAGCATTCGAATGCGTCCATGATGTAAGTTATTTGGGTAATAGAAAACATTTCAAATCTTGTTAAACACAGAATTCGCCAACACTGATTACTATTTGACTACAATATGGTGTGTCAGGGTTGGGGTGTTGCCGTACTTGTAGGTGTGCCCCACAAGGAGGCTGTGTTTAAGACACACCCTGTGAACTTCCTGAATGAGCGGACACTAAAAGGGACCTTCTTTGGGAACTACAAGCCCCGCTCAGACCTTCCAACTGTTGTCGAAAAATACATGAACAAGGTAACATTCTAAACACTTACAAGCAAACCTATAACCTACAGCTGATGCAAGTACATATAATCATAAGCAAACAAGAAAAGATTGAATTTCGAGGCCTTACCTTGGATTTTGTAATGTGCAGGAAATTGAACTGGAGAAGTTCATCACTCATCAAGTGCCATTCTCAGAGATCAACAAGGCGTTTGAGTACATGCTTAAAGGGGAAAGCCTTCAATGTGTCATCCGAATGGAAGAATAGAGCGGCTCAAGTTTCTGGTGTCTGATGTTGGAGTGTTGCATCTTCTGTAAAATGATAAATGAGAGTTTTCAGCCAGATGTGTGTGCATGTTCTGTTAATACTTCATGTGTCTATCAAAAAGTTTGCTTTAGTAACTTATGTACTATTAAATTTGTTGAGCCAATGAATAAAATTTTATTGTTTTTGTGGAATTGTTAATTATCATCTCATCTAAAAGTTTAAAAAGTTGTATAAAGGATTCAATCATGTACAATAATTTTAATATTAAGTTGGCAAGGTTTGAACAGATTGATTCATTTGCTTGTCTACCCAACCAAAATTACAGAAAATGGCAGCTTCAGTTTCTTCTATTTCATTCCCTATCCTTTGCCTTCATTCTCCTTTTTCCTTCACAAATTCTAGCTTAACATATACTAAAAGTTGCACCGGATTGGGTGAAAGAGGATTTGGAGATATGGTCACTTCCTATTCTTTGGATTTTCTCGAGCTATTTAGAGTTTATATCCCGTCTCGCGCGCCTTATGGCAGCTAGCCTGACACGATGGGACGTATCTATATGAAGTTTCCCTCTTTAACGAGTCTAATTGACAGCAGTATCTCTCCCTCTCTAACAAGGAATCACCTTTTTTCTCTCAGATACAGTTCTTCAAGTGCAACTTGTATTGGAAAAATCTGAGCTGGCTTCACGCTTCTTCAACCAACAGTTGTTCTTCAGTTCACAAACATGTTTCTTCAAGCAACAGTGATCTTGTTCTAATCCTAGTAAATCTTATAATATCAAAAATGTTTATCTTGAATCCTAAAATTTCCCTATAAACAGGTAAGTTCTCATTTTGAAAAGATTTGTCTCAAATACCAATCAAAGTTCTGCATTTAACTCTTCAACAATTTTCGATGTTTGACTTAAGAATCAAAGCGTTTGCCTTGAGAAAAGTTCTGCGTCCTTTAATTGTTTTCTTTCTTGTAGATCTTAAGCGACTTGACGAAGACTTTCCTAGCAAATAAATTTGTTATTGTGGTCAAGTGATAATAATTAGCATTGTTTGTGGTAAACATTTAAAAAGCCTAAGACATTAAAAATGGTTTACACATGTCTCAAGCTGCGAGAAATCACCATAGTGAGCAAGGGCAGGATGTCATCAGTCTTCCCAATCCAAGACCTTGAGAGACCCTATCGATAGAGGCTTCCAGAGCTTTCAGGATAGTTCCTCAAACTGTTCCACTTAGTGAACACAAAGCCTTAAGACGATAGTATAAGGAAAGCGTCAAGGTTCTCCCAAAGATGGTAGCTTTCCTCCAGATAGCTCTCCCGTAGACACCTCTTCCTCCCATGTTGCATTGGCGAGATGATCAAAGGAAGGCACTAGCAGGACTGCTGCTGTAATGCCCCACTTTTCCTAGGCGTTTAAATAACTTAGGATTCGGGAATATATATATATATATATATTTTCCATGAATACATAACATAAATCATTCTCTAACAATCCCGTTGTACCTTCTCAGCATATCAAACTTAAAATCAGTAAGCTAAGACAGGTAATATCATTATAAATGTAACACCCCCTTCTACTAGAACTGTTTGAGAAGAGGTACTACGGGAAAATAAAATAAAATTAACTGATAAACTGAAATCTGATACCATAACTGAACATTTCAATCAATTTGAAATGAAAACTATAAGTTAAATAAATTGAAAACCATAAACTCTGTCTTAGGAAAAATCTCTCAACTGAAATATAAACTAATCTTAAACTGATAAGACACTATAAACTAACAAAACACCCAGACATCTTTGATCTTGAGCGGCTCCACGTACACACACTATTGACCACTACTGTTAGGCCCCACATCTGGTACTCCCCCGCTAGGACCTAGAATGGTGAAGAATACAAGGTGAACTACAAAACTCAGCAAGTATAAGCTGGAAAGAACAAATGAACCTGAATCGAGAAATATTGATACTCATAAGATAATAACTATACTTGTACTGAGAAATACAAGAATCACTGTAAGGGTGCAATTACAAGATGTAATGCACATAAACTGTAAAATAAATGCAGGCATGCAACTTTGACTCATAAGCCCACATAACTGTAATACATATCTGACTGATATGAATTCTGCAAACATAAAACCTGTAAGCACATACTGTGAGCAATATGCCCCAAGCCCCCTAGTGGCTACTAGGCGGGTAACTCCTAAATTGAGCTAAAACTGAAACTGGTCGGATCCCCGCGGACTAGCTGCCGGATGCACATAATGCAATGCTCATATACATGTTGGCACACGATATGTAGTGCTCCATATAAAGTCATGCTCAATGCTCATACTAAGTTGTATGCATATAATCTCATGAAATAATGCTGAACATGTCATAACTTCACACAAAAGTATAAAATGCACAAGTTGTTCTTACTATTATTGGATTCTACATATTACTCGTATTTCCCCTTAAATTATAGAATTTACTGATATTTATTTATTTATTTAATTAATTATTTAATTTTTAGGGTACAACATGAAAACTTCCCAGGGGATCACCCATCCTATCATTACTCCTACCTGGGCACGCTTAACTTTAGAGTTCTTGCATTATTGGTTGTCAAAAGGAATGTAGTGTATGAAAAATTTGGTGTGAGTGACTTGCACCTATTGCCATTCGAATGTCTCTAAAATTCATTCGAATGAATTTGAAGGAACTAAAGAATTTGAACGGGTAGAATGTAACACATTCGAATGCAACAGTACCCCATTCGAATGAGTGAATGGAATACACACGGGTCATTCGAATGACAGAGAAACTCATTTGAATGCTAGATGATGCAAAGCAAAGGCTTACTTGGATCTTTCAAGGACTCATTCGAATGAAAAAAAAGCTCATTCGAATGACACACTGAAAACCTTAAGAACACATTCAAATGACAAAAAAACTCATTTGAATGACACACTAAAAACCTTAAGAACACATTCGAATGACACAATAACACTGAGAACTCATTCAGATACCATATAAACTCATTCGAATGACACAAGGCTCATTCGAATGTCTGAAAACTCACACGAAATAAAGCTTACGATAACAGAGACCACAAAACTCATTCGAATGATTCGAAAACACTAAGAACTCATTCGGATAACACCCAAAACTCATTCGAATATCTGAAACATCATAAGAATAAACTTATAGTAACAGAGACTACATCTTGAATCGAATCTTAATATTACTACACCATTCCAAAAGAAATATTGGGAGAACAATCCCAATCGATATAGAATAACGTCAAGATGAATCGATAATCATACTGGGAAAGGAAACGCTTGCGAGAAAATTAAGCATAGCTTATCAAAACTCACTGTACATTGATATACTGCATGTATAAATATATATATATATAAACATACTGTCTGATCAACCTGAAAACTCAAATAAAGAGTTATTGAAATTGAGATTATTATTGAAACATGATCCTGTAAGAATGGTTCACCGGGATAGATACTTGCTCATGACTTCATTGTTATACGTAAATATATATATATATATAGATATTAAACGTATCTGTTTACTGATGCAAAATTGAAACTTAACGAAACTATTGAATAATCTGAAAACGTACTCACAAAAACTTGTAATGGAAGGGATTACAGGGAAGATACTTGTCTTTCAATCTCTCTGATCGACTTCTATTGTATCATATTTTTTAGTATATGAGAAAATGTGTTTGATGAAAAACCATATGAAAATCTCATATTTCAAAATAAGTTTTTCATATTCCAAAACATGTATGATTAGTGTTTTGGCCTTAAAGGTCAAATATTTCAAAAATCCATCTTTTATCTCATCACGTTTCGAAACTATGTTTCTATGTTTCAAAACATAGTTTCTATTCGAAATGCTCTTCAATATGATGTATTTCGAAACATAGTTTCCATGTTTCGAAACATCAGTCTGTCATGTTTCTAAACTTGTTTCAAGATGTATATTAAAAAGGGTTTAAGTTTTGCTTAATCTATATGATGTATTTTGAAATCTATTTGAAATCTAAGCCTATGTTTCGAAACCTATTAGCATATTTCGAAATCTTTGTCAGCAGTGTATCCTTGTTCAACATGTTTTGAAACATGTTTCTGAAGTACGTTTCGAAACCTACTTTTCATATTTCGAAACATCTGTCTCTGTCAGAAGAATTTCAAAAATCTGTCATGTCTTTGCATTTTATTTGAAAAGCTACTTTAATAATCTATTTTTGAAATTATACCCATACCCTGATGTTCAAATCTGAGATATGTTTTAAGTGGAGAATAAAACCAAATCATTTGGTTTTTTAAAGAGAAGTCTTCCACCCATGTTGTCTCTTGGTGCATATCCAACTGTAAAGGCTATATGTTTCGAAACATGTTATGTGTGTTTCGAAACCTCTATGTAAAAATGTGTTGTTTCGAAACCTGATAAGTATATTTCGAAACCTACTTTCTTATCTTGTCTCTAACGGTTATAATTAGCCAAAAGTGTATCTGTTTATTATATATATCAGCTCTTTGAAGATAAGAACATCTCTTTCCCAAGCATACATAATTTTTACACAACTACAAGAGATTTTTGCCACAAGCACAAGTGAACAAATCCCTTTTAGCGAACTCTCAAAGAAGTTCCTTTCAATCATTCCTTGGTGTGCATTGTGGTACAAACAGGAGAAGCAAGCCAAATCCAAAGCTCTCATTTCTTCAAAGCTCTCCTCACTCCACACTAATAGGTTTGCTATAACTATTTGGTAAGGTGTTTTTAATTACATTTAAATTGTTGGGTTGTAAAAGATAAGTGTTATTTATCTTGTTGTAAGGTTTAAGTTAAGCCCGTAAAAACTCAGTGTGTAAGGTTTTAGGGTGAACCGTGATAAAACCCTTGGTGTCATTGATCGCTAGTAAAAGTGATTGTGGTATGCAAATCCTTCAAGTGGGTAAGCTTGAAGGTAGTAGAGTAGACAAGTGCCGAACCACTATAAATCTTGTGTGTACTTCATTTCTCATTCCTACTTGTTGTTATTCTTGTTCAAGTTGTTTAAAAGAATCATTTTTGAAAATCTAAAGGAGTTTTATTATTTGCAAATCAGTGAGCACCATTTCGAAACACACCTAAGTAGATTTCGAAACATACCTGCCAATAAGTTTGATTTCGAAACATACTCATCTATATTTCGAAACATACTTAACAGAAAGGTTTGTTTCGAAACATACTTCCTCAAGTTTTGAAATATAGTATCCTGCAAGCCAAAGTTTTCAAATTATTGAAAAATTTACCCAAATCCCAAGGTCTCTAAGTGTTTTGTAGGTTTAACCACAAAAGAGCAAAGATCCAAATGGCACTCAAGACCGACTTCAAGTTAGAGGGACAAAACACCTCAAGACCACCCTATTTCGACGGTTCAAACTACACCTACTGGAAAACAAGAATGAGGTATTTCTTGATGCAAAATACTGAACTATATACATGTATATCTAGTACGGTTACTCTTCCAGAACCTCCTACGACAACTTGGAATGAACAACAAAAACAAACAAATGAGATAAATGCTAGACTTGTAAATATATTACATTGTGCATTAAGTCCAGCTGAGTTTAATAGAATAATTTCATGTACTACAGTAAAAGAAATTTGGGATCACTTAGAAGTAACACATGAAAGAACCAAGAAAGTGAAAAGCACTAAAATTATCCTTACTAGTGAATATCAAAATTTCGTAATGAGTACTAGTGAATCCATTAAAGAGATGTTCACAAGATTTAATAACATTGTAACGAACTTGCAAGCTCTAGGAAAAACAATAACCACAGAAGAAAAGGTTCAAAAGATCTTAGGAAGTCTACCATCTATTTGGGAACCTAAAGTCACAGCCATAGAAGAAGCTAGAGACACATCAACACTTACAATGGATGATTTACTAGGCTCACTATTGACTCATGAGATTAAGCTAAACAGAAAAGAATCAAATGATCTTAAAATGAAATCATTAGCATTCAAGGCCAAAGAAGAAGATGAAAGTGAAACAAGTGATGAATATGAAGAACTTACTCTACTCACAAAACGTTTTAATAAGTTTATGAGAAAAGGAAAATTTCCCAAGAGAAAACCATATGAGAATAAGAAATTCTCTAAGGATACTCCTTATGAATTAAAATGTTTTGAGTGTAAGAAACCAGGACATATCAAGGCAGATTGTCCTTAGTACAAAAAGTTGAAAGGAACAAGAAGAAGAAGTCACTAGCTACATTGAATGAAGAAGATTCCCTCTCCTCTGATTCAAGTCAACAAGAAGAAGAAGCTGCAAATTTTTGTCTTATGGCTCAAGAAGAAAATGAGGTAACTTCATGTTTATCTAGTAGCAACTCTCTTTCATTTAATTCCTTATAAGATAAATACAACTTACTGTTAGAAACATATAACAAAGTGTTGGCTAAGAATAAAGTTCTGAAAAATGTCTCAATAATCAAAGAAAAAGAATGTAATGATCTTAAGCTTGCATATGATGACTTAGAGCAAATTATTAATCAAAAGAATAATGAAAATGCAAACTTAAAGATCAAACTTTCAGAATTAGAAAATAAGAACAATGATCTATTAGACTCATTTGAAAAATTATTAGAAGGAAAGAAAAAGATGGAAATAATTTTGGGAAATCAAAAACCATTTGGGGATAAAAGAGGTCTTGGATACATAGATGATATGCCATCTACCTCAACAACTATATTTGTTAAAGAATAATCCTTGAACAAACCCCATTCATTTAGAAAACATGTTGTTCAACATAATCAAGATCTTTATAAAAAAACAAGTTTAACTTGTCATTATTGTAACAAAAAGGGACACCATATCAAGCAATGTTTCTATAGAAAAATGCTCATAGATTAAATTTGAAGTGGATTCCAAAAGTTAACAACGATGTGTTTACTAACATTGATGGACCCAAAAAGACTTGGGTACCAAAAGTACCAATATGATATGTTTCTTATAGGTAAGCTTGGCATCCAAAAAAGGAAAGAAGAAGTGGTATCTTGATAGTGGATGTACCAAGCACATGACGGGAGACAAGGATCAATTCATCTCTCTCACCTATAAAGATGGGGGTAATGTTGTCTATGTAGATAACTCTAAAGGTAAAATTCTTGGCTATGGCACAGTTGGTTTATGTAAAACAAAGATTGAAAATGTATGCCTAGTTGAAGGTTTAAAACACAACTTGCTGAGTATAAGCCAATTATGTGATAAAGTACATAGAGTCACTTTTAAATCAAGGAAATGCAAAGTCTATAACTTGAAATCAAATGAACTTACTTTTTATGGAAATAGACATGGTAATGTATATATTATTTAGCTTGATGATGTTGTGCTAAAACATGAAAATTGCCTTATTGCATCAAATTCAAACTTGTCTTGGTTATGGCATAAAAAATTAAGACATGCAAGTATCAGTTTAATTAACAAATTGGCTAGAAAACAACTAGTTAGAGGTTTACCAAATATCAACTTTAAAAAGGATCATGTATGTGATATGTGTATGAAAGGAAAACAAACTAGAGCCTCATTTAAGCCTATAAATTCAATTAGCATAGCTAGACCTTTAGAATTGCTTCACCTAGATTTGTTTGGTTATATGAGAACTCAAAGTTTAGGAGGAAAATCCTATATCTTAGTTATAGTAGATGATTTCTCAAGGTTTACATGGGTGTTATTTCTAGGAAATAAAAGTGATGCTTTTAAAGCATTCTCTAGATTGTGCAAAAGAATTCAAAACGAACAAGAATTAAAGTTAAAACAAATAAGGAGTGATCATGGTGGAGAATTTGAAAATCAAGAATTTCAATCCTTTTGTGAAGAAAATGGAATTCATCATAACTTCTCGGTCTCTAGAACTTCTCAACAAAATGGTGTCGTTGAAAAAAAGAATAGAACTCTTATAGAAATGTCTAGAACAATGTTGCTAGAAAGTAACTTGCCAAAATATTTTTGGGCTGAAGCTGTAAATACAGCCTGCTATGTTCTAAATAGAGTATCAATAAGACCTATCATCAAAAGAACCCCATATGAACTTTTCAAATACAATAAACCCAATATTTCATATTTTCATCATTTTGGGTGCAAGTGTTTCATTCTAAACAATGGAAAAGATCAACTAGGGAAGTTTGATGCTAAGGCATATTCATAGGATATTCATCTCAAAGCAAAGCTTATCGAGTCTTTAACAAAAGAACACTAGTTGTAGAAGAATCAATTCATATAGTGTTTGATGAAAATCCAAAAATAGACAATAATGATGACGATCTAGAAGTCATTTCAAATAAAGTAAATCGAATTCAAATCAATGAAAAAAAAGATCATTCCATTATCCAAACTTCTGATATTCAAAAAGAAGTTTCATTTCCCAGAGAAAGAAACTATCTTAAAGAAAATGAAATTCTAGGAGATCCTAGCAAAGGAGTATTAACTAGATCTTCCCTTAGATTAAACACAAATCTAGTTCTAATATCTCAAATAGAACCCAAAAATGTACAAGAAGCTGTAAATGATGATGAATGGGTTAAAGCTATGCAAGATGAACTAGATTAATTCGAAAAGAATGAAGTTTGGTGTCTTGTACCTGAACCTCCAGATCATCCTATCATTGGAACAAAATGGGTCTTTAGAAACAAGCGTGATGAAAGTGGCAACATCATTAGAAATAAAGCTAGATTAGTTGCTCAAGGTTATAGTCAAGAAGAAGGCATAGATTATGATAAAACCTATGCTCTGATAGCAAAATTGGAAGTTATAAGAATTTTATTATCTTTCTCATGCTACAAGAACTTCACTTTATATCAAATGGATGTTAAAAGTGCATTCTTAAATGGTTTCATTTCGGAGCAAGTGTTTGTAAAACAACCACCCGGCTTTGAAAATCCAAAATATCCAAATCATTTATATAAGCTTACTAAAGCCCTATATGGTTTAAAGCAAGATCCTAGAGTTTGGTATGTGTAACACCCCAATTCCCGGGAGCGTTAACGTAACGTAAGATTCCGGGGATCATTTTTTTTTTTCAAATAAAAACCCATCACAAAAACCATTCCCCGAAGATCCCGTTACACCTTCTCAGTATATCAACTATGAACCATTAATAAACCAAGACAGGTTCACCAACACAAATACGAAAGCTAGATCGAAACCTTAACAGGTCATAACCGAAACCACTTTATTTATATATAAAGCTGCACCAACGTTTACATGACATTTTCAAAAGTAAATAACATAACTGAAAAGACATAATGTAAACTATCCACTAATCACTGTCACTCCTCGACGATCCCTTTCCCTTTTGCACCACTGCCTTCACCTGGAACGTTTGTATATTCCAGGGACAAAGTCCAAATTAGATGATGAATCATCTAAGTGAGAGGTCAAAACACATTTTTCATGAATAATGCAAGACATGAAATAAACCAATACACCCGGTAAGCCCTAGCTTAAGAGAATTCCCACGCGCTTAACCCTACCACGGGAAAAGAGCAATCTCTCTAAAAGCTATGCCACCACACCGACTCGACGACACGACGACGTGATGCGATTCTAGCTTAAATGGGGCTGCCAACGCATCTCACCAGAATACGTTCCCACCTTAAGCATCTAGGAACCACTATATAATCCCAACTCCAAAATTTCACATGGACCACCTAGTTGTCCTAGTGTAACTTCCCTGGCCAAATGGCCTGGCACGAAAATCAAGGCGGCTATCCTGACATGCACACCTAGCATCAGATACCCCTATCATTCTGTCACGCCCTTAGAGAATTACGGCTACACTATCTAGACAACATCCTAGGCTGACATCCCACACGAACAACACAGTATGGACCACCTAGTCATCCTAGTGCAACTTCCCTGATCAAACGACCTGGCACGGAAACTAAGGCAGCTATCTTGACATGCACACCTGCATCAGATACCCCTATTATTTTGTCACGCCCTTGGAGAATTACGGCTGCACTATCTAGACAACATCCTAGGCTAACATCCCACATGAACAACACAGTATGGACCACCTAGTCATCCTAGTGTAACTTCCCCGGTCAAACGACCTGGCACAGAAACCAAGACGACTATCCTGACGTGCACACCAGCATCAGATACCCCTATTATTCCGTCACGCCCTTGGAGAATTACGGCTACACTATCCAGACAACATCCGAGGTTGACATTCCATACGTACACATAAAACGCAAGACAATGCCACATTTCACAATTCAATGCATCGTATAAACAACATTTATAAAATGCAATGCACAATTCAAAACGTTTAGGGACGAACCTCCCTCGTAAAACCAACCGTCACCGGTTACCATTTCAATGCACAAAACCATTTTGCATGAAATCACCACATGTTCAAATAGAACAAGCACAATAAATCAAGTAGTTTTCCAGACAGAACACTCACAAGTCAAAACAAAGTTTCGGGGGCGAACACTCACAGTAAATCAAGTAGTTTCCAGACAGAACACTCACAACTTTAAATCAAATTTTTGGGTTGGAACCATTCACCTTGAACGAAACTCAAAACACCTTGAATCTTGTGTCGAATTTCGACTTTTATGCAACTCCTCAAGTATTTTAACCAAACCACCTCCTTACACGTCCTCACGCGCTGCCCAAGTGCTCTACCCGCGTGATGCCTCGCGTATGCTTTAAAAACCCTCTATCCACTAAACCCGAAGCACTCTCGTCTAGCACAAATGTATCACAACTTCAAATGAGAGAATCCTTAGCCTTGAACCCCTATTTATATGTTTAGGAAACTTAGCCACCAAGAAATATATATTCTGCAATCATTTCAAATCTTTCAAAATCTTTTCCAATCATTCCAAATCTTCTAAGATTTTCTATAATCATTCCAAATCTTTTGATATCTTTTGCAATCATTCCAAAATCTTCTAATATCTTTTGCAATCATTCCAAAATCTTCTAAGATTTTATATAATCATTCCAAAATCTTGTAAGATCTTCTGCAATCATTGTTATCTAAATCAAATCTTTTCTTATCCAATCAAATCTTATGCAAATCTTATCCTTAAAGTCATCATGAGCCTTCATCTTATCTCTAACGTCATCATGAGACTTCATCCTTATCTCTAAAGTCATTTATGAGGCTTTTCCTGAATCTCCCAAATGCCTCTAGTAAAAAGATTTCAAGAATTACACTTTGGCCCGAACTTTTGGATAATTACACTTAGACCCTTTTCAACATGGTCCCCGGCTAATTTTTAATTACATTTTAGTCCCTGAAGAATGGGTTAATTACGCTAATACCCCTGATTTTTAGGTAAATTACACTTTTACCCGAATCTTAAAAATTACGATTTTGCCCCTGGTTCATAAATTAAACTTTTATCTCCAAAACATCCACAACCCCTTAAAATATCCTATTTCCTCAAGTATTTGAATTTAAAAATCTCGAGTATTACATCCCTTACGATCATTCGATTTTCTCAACCTGGTCGACAGCTGTACCGAAAACTGTTCCCAATCCAATTTCTTTCACCACTAAAAATCATAATTTAAATCACTCGTCGATACTATACAATTTTCTTTAATCTTCTAGGGTCCGGGGTACTCCCTCCGACTAATTCGATCGTCCAAAGCTGCGTTAGTGTACCCTATAGCCTCATTTTTCTGTAAATTCCATTTATGCCCTTCATTAAATACCGTTTATATCCTCAAATCATTCCCGGGTATTACAGTATGAAAGGCTAAGTAAATTTCTTATTGAAAATGGATTTCAAAGAGGTAAGGTTGACACAACACTTTTCATTAAAAAGAAAAGAAATGATATGTTGCTTGCTCAAATTTATGTAGATGACATTATTTTTGGATCCTCAAATCTTAAGTTATGTGAAGAGTTTGCCTCGATAATGCAAAATGAGTTTGAAATGAGCATGATGGGAGAATTAACATACTTCCTAGGTCTTCAAATTAGGCAAACACCTTAAGGAGCTTATTTAAGCCAAGCAAAGTATGTAAAAGAAATTCTAGCAAAATTTGGTATGAAAGATTGTAAACTTATATCAACCCCTATGAGTGCATCTAGTGTCATTGATAAAGATGAGAAAGGAAAAGTAGTGGATCAAAAGCTATATAGAGGGATCATTGGCTATTTGCTATACTTAACGGCTTCTAGGCTTGATATTGTATTTAGTGTTGGTATATGTGCTAGATACCAAGCCGATCCAAAAGAATCTCACTTGAAAGCCACTAAAAGAATTTTGAGATATATCAAAGGCTCTGAAAACCTAGGTCTATTCTATGCAAAATCAAAAGATTTCAAGCTAAATGCTTATACCGATGCCGACTATGGAGGATGTAAGATTGATAGAAAGAGTACAAGTGGAATATACCACTTTCTAGGAAACTCTTTAGTGTCTTGGGTAGTGTCTTGGGGTAGCAAGAAACAAAATACTGTTGCCCTATCCTCAACCGAAGCTGAATATGTAACAGCTAGCCTATGTTGCACACAAGTCCTTTGGATTAAGCATCAACTAGAAGATTACGACATCTTCTTAGAAAAAATACCAATCAACTGTGATAACACTAGCACAATAGCTTTATCCAAAAATTTGGTATTCCATGCAAGAACCAAGCAAATTGAAATCAAACATTATTTATTAAGGGATCATGTTCAAAAAGAGGATATTACATTGGAATTCGTGGACACAAATAATCAAGTTGCTGATATCTTTACTAAACCATTGGATAACAAAAAGTTTGAACACTTTAGATCATGCCTTAATTTATTGGAAATCAAATTCTAGATCTGCTCATATCATAATTTGAATCGAAATGTTTCTACTTAAGGAAGTTTCGAAACATCTCTTTCATGTTTCAAAATATGTTCTATATCGAGAATATAGTGTTTCGAAACATCATATCATCTTAGTTCGAAACACAATTTCCAGAAAGTTGTATTTCAAAACATACTTGTTCCATGTTTCGAAACCTAGTTTCCAGAGAGTGTTATTTCGAAACATACTTGGTCTGTGTTTTGAAACCTGTTTTCTAGAGAGGTATGTTTTGAATCATTTTAATCATGTTTCGAAACCTAATGTCGGGATTATAAATACTCGAACCGTTTCAAATCCTCATTTCTTCCGAAATCTCCCTCTTATTTCGAAACCCTAGCTTCCGAAATCTCTCTTCTTCTCTCACCCACTCAAAGTCTCTCTCAATCTTTCTCTCCATTCTATCAAATCAATCACGGTTAGGTCGTAGAGATCTGCCGGTAAGCATCAATGTACTCAACTTTCCCCATCTCTGCCTCCTCAAGAATATCACAGAGATTTTCCTACCATTCAATCCCTCAAGATCTTCAAATCCTTATTCGAGAAACGCGAGGTAAATCCCGGTCGCCTCTTTGATATTGATGTCTTAGGAAAAGCTAAGTTTTCTTACCTTACTTCTCTACGTAATTGAAACTGGTTACAACTTCTTAAACTTCGAGTTCCGGTTATTCAAGACTATGTTCGTATCTTTTACTCAAATGCTCAAACCTCATTTGATGGGCATGACTATACCGATCGTTTTAAAACCTTTCTCCAAAACACCGAATTTGAATTTAACCCTTCAACTCTTGCTACTTTTTTAAACATTCCAGCCACTGGTGATATCTATGTTCCCTATACTTTCAAATCCTTAGATTCTTGCAAGAAAATCTTAGGAAATCCTAATCTTAAAAAGCCCTTCAAACATATCAACGCTTTATCTATTGACTTCCGTATCTTGCATCTTATCATTCGCCAAGTCTTGCATCCTAGGAAGGGAAATTTTGCTCAACTCTATCCCAAAGGCTTGTGGTTCATAGAAAAGTTTATCGACAATAAGCCAATAAATCTCCCCTCCATTACATGCAACAAAATGGTAAATGCCTGTGCTTATCATAAACAATCACTTCCATATGGTTGCATGCTTTCAGAATTTATTAAATCTAAATTTCCTAACATTCGATCCTCATCCATTCTCCCTATATCAAAACTTACTATTTTTAAACATACGTCGCTTACCAAAATGGGATATCGATATGATGATGTAAATAAAAAATACACCAAAATGATGCATCGTCATCAAAGATTTAGTTTTGAGATGGATGCGCAAGTTGAGGAAAAAGATGAGGAAGAAAATGAAGAAGAAGAAGAAGAAGACGAAGAAGATGAAGACGCACCAGTCGAGTCCGATGCTGGACCATCGACTCGAGTCACGCCGAATATGCTTGCATCACTTCAGTCCACCATGGCTGAAGGTTTTGCCTCTATGACTCAGAAGTTTGATGACGTCTTAGCTATTCAAGCCACTTTTGGGACTCAGCTGCAAGTTTTAAACGAAAAAGTCAATGACAACCACCGCCAAACGAAAGACTACCTTGATAGTCTTAGAGATCAACTAGGAAACCTAGAAGAATTGGTAGCTAGTCATCCAAGTCCTAGTGCCCCTACCTCCCCATCTCCCTAGAATTTTTAGTTGATGTCTTTGTTTTGTAATTGACTATCTATATGCTCTAGTGTTTGATTCTGTTTTGCAAAGTACTGGATGTTTGTTTTTAAATGCATTCCAATTTAGTTAATCTTGATACTTTGTTTTATCTTAATTACCATATTTTTCGGTTATGATAAAAAGGGGGAGAAAAATGAAAAACATATTGAATTGGATGTTTGGAATGTATGTGTGAAATGGATGCTTAATTAAGTTGGTATCAAACATTCGATATTAAGCGAAACTATTGGTCTTATGTTGAAATACTAACTCTTGGTATCAAGGAACTTTTTCATGTTATATAACTTCAACCAAATGCAAAGGAGGATGTGCCGTTTCAAGGTTGTATTTCTAACTCCAATGTACGTTTATGGGTGAGCTATGTAAATGTTTAATGCATATTGATTTTTTCAAAGGTTTTCATCATTATCAAAAACTAGGGGGAGAATTGTTGTATCATATTTTTTGGTATATGAGAAAATGTGTTTGATAAAAAACCATATGAAAATCTCATATTTCGAAATAAGTTTTTCATATTTTGAAACATGTATGATTAGTGTTTTGGCGCTAAAGGTCAAATATTTCAAAAATCTATCTTTTATCTCATCATGTTTCAAAACTATGTTTCTATGTTTCGAAACATAGTTTCTATTCGAAATGCTCTTCAATATGATGTATTTCGAAACATAGTTTCCATGCTTCGAAACATCAGTCTGTCATGTTTCTAAACTTATTTCAAGATGTATATTAAAAAGGGTTTAAGTTTTGCTTAATCTATATGATGTATTTCGAAATCTATTTGAAATCTAAGCCTATGTTTTGAAACCTATTTAGCATATTTCGAAACCTTTGTCAGCAGTGTATCCTTGTTCAACATGTTTTGAAACATGTTTCTAAAGTATGTTTCGAAACCTACTTTTCATATTTCGAAACATCTGTCTCTGTCAGAAGAATTTCAAAAATCTGTTATGTCTTTGCACTTTATTTGGAAAGCTATTTTAATAATCTATTTTTGAAATTATACCCATACCCTGATGTTCAAATCTCAGATATATTTTTAGTGGAGAATAAAACCAAATCATTTGGTTTTTTAAAGAGAAGTCTTCCACCCATGTTGTCTCTTGGTGCATATCCAACTGTAAAGGCTGTATGTTTCGAAACATGTTATGTGTGTTTCGAAACCTCTGTGTAAAAATGTGTTGTTTCGAAACCTGATAAGTATATTTCGAAACCTACTTTCTTATCTTGTCTCTAACGGTTATAATTAGCCAAAAGTGTATTTGTTTATTATATATATCAGCTCTTTGAAGACAAGAAGATCTCTCTCCCAAGCATACACAATTTTTACACAACTACAAGAGATTTTTGCCACAAGCACAAGTGAACAAAGCCTTTCTAGCGAACTCTCAAAGAAGTTCCTTTCAATCATTCCTTGGTGTGCATTGTGGTACAAATAGGAGAAGCAAGCCAAATCCAAAGCTCTCATTTCTTCAAAGCTCTCCTCACTCCACACCAATAGGTTTGCTATAACTATTTGGTAAGGTGTTTTTAATTACATTCAAATTGTTGGATTGTTAAGTGTTATTTATCTTATTGTAAGGTTTGAGTTAAGCCCGTAAAAACTCAATGTGTAAGGTTTTAGGGTGAACCGTGATAAAACCCTTGGTGTCATTGATCGCTAGTAAAAGTGATTGTGGTTTGCAAATCCTTCAAGTGGGTAAACTTGAAGGTAGTGGAGTAGGCAAGTGCCGAACCACTATAAATCTTGTGTGTACTTAATTTCTCATTCCTACTTGTTGTTATTCTTGTTCAAGTTGTTTAAAAGAATCATTTTTGAAAATCTAAAGGAGTTTTATTATTTGCAAATCAGTGAGCACTATTTCGAAACACACCTTAGTAGATTTCGAAACATACTTGCCAGTAAGTTTGATTTCGAAACATACTCATCTATATTTCAAAACATACTTAATAGAAAGGTTTGTTTCGAAACATACTTCCTCAAGTTTCGAAATATAATATCTTGCAAGCCAAAGTTTTCAAATTATTGAAAAATTTACCCAAATCCCAATTCACCCCCCTCTTAGGATATACTTACCATTATATAGAACTAACAACTTCTACGACTTCGATGGAAATCTCCTACGAAAAACCTCACGGATTGCATTCTTGAACTCTCTGATGCAACCTTCTCAACTTTATGTTCTTCACGGCATGAAGAAAACTATGCATATGAATCTATATATACAATGGAGACGCAACCCTAAAGCCCACATCTCCTTCTCCTTATACAACTAGGAGACTTCTCAATCCTTCTCCTTCTCACATATAAACTCCAAATCTCTTAACAACTCTAATTAAATAATTAAATTCTAATAACAAATTTTTAAATGACCATCATGTCCTTGCATCTAATTCTCACAAGTAAATAGAATTAAATGCTATTATTTTCTTTTAAAATCTCTAAATTACCACAATAAAATAATTAATTGACAAAATCTCTTAAACACTAATTAAATAGGGAGTTAAATAATTTCTAAATAATTTCTAGACCCTCTAATGGGTCGTTACAATAAATGCAGAAGCTAAATTGAAACCTCAAACGGTATTTAACCAAAACCACTTTATTCAAAAGATCACACCATCGTTTAACATGACATCAATTAAATAAAATATATCATAATCAAAAAGTCATGCTACGAACCACCTACAAATCACTGTCACTCCTTGGCATTTCCTTTCCCTTTGGCACCACTGCTTTGACCTATAACGTTTGAATATTTCAGAGAGAAAGTTCAAAATCAGATGCTGAATATAACACCCCGCTTTTCCAAGCATGTTATAACTTAGGAAATTTCAGGTTAAACAATTCCAACATAACACAAAATTTCCAATTACCATTCATCTATCTCGAATGAGAATCATCATAAACATCAAATGCGAAAGCTAAGAATCGAACCTTAACTTTAACATTAACTATAAATAAGGTTATACATCATCATCCTTCAAAACGTTCAGAATTCAAAGTAGTAGAACTTAAATACATAGGGTACATATACATATAGCCAACACATCATGTACTTTGCGAAGTACCATTACATGCCTCTTTCATCCTCGCTTCTGCTACAATCTCCATCTAGAACGTTTGAATATTCTAGGGGCATAGCCCAAGTTAGATGCTAAATCATTTAAGTGAGGTCTCATTTAACAAAATCTCATGCGTGACATATAAGTGCAAAATGCATCATCTTTCCTTTCATGCTAATTATCATTTTGCAACCCTACTTCCAAGGGCAGGATGTGCTTACAACATCCATGATAGATTAACGATATCATGATGCTAATTATCATTTATGCGTCCCTACTTACAAGGGCGGGATGTACTTACAACATCCATGATAGATTAGTGATATCATCATTCCACATATGATACATGCCAAGAAATATTGAGAATGCACATATGCCTTACAACACATGACATGAATGCATTTCTAAATGTATAAGGCATCATCACACATGACAATATGACAAATGAATTACTTGTGGATTATTTTGGAAAGTAACCCTTTAGGTAAGGACACTCACCTCGAACATATCTCAGAATATCTTGATTCTTGTGCTAGGCTTCTAATGTCCTCAATTCGAAACCTCAACGTACCCTTGACTTAGTCTCTCAACATTCCTCGGTATGCCTGCCATGACCTCGAAACGCGTGCTCAAATAATTTTCTGGCCTTGAGCATGCTTCTTTAGCCCCAAATTAATTTTCAAAATTTTCATACATCTTTTTTCCTAATTTTCTCTATTTTTCTTCCTTTTTTTCGTTTTCCTTTTCCTTTCTTCTCTTTTTTTTTTCTTTTCTCTTTCTCTTTTTCTTCTCTTCTCCTTCCTCCTTCTTCTTCGCACCGCCACATCGTGCACATAACACCGCAACCACCATGGCCAACCTTTGGCCTTTCCGCGCCCATCGTCAGTCTCCTCGGAGCGCTACCTTGGCTTGATTGCCGATCGCATAAGACCGCCACTACGACCCCCTGTTCACCGTCTATTGCGATGGCTACCTCACAACAACTTTGTTGCTACTACTGCCATGGTCAAATTTAGCCATTCCAAGCCACCTCTGGCTACGCTGCTACTCCTCGCGGTTGCTTCCATGGCTGCCATCGTCGGTCGCCATTGCATCCGCTGTAATAGACCTCCTTGGCTGCTATTTGCCCGGCCACTCATCTCTCTTTCTCAGGCTTTCTCTTAACTTGGCCTGCTTCCTTCAGCTCCACGATGCGCCCCTTATATACACACCTAATGCTTGGGTACCAAGCTATATATATATAATTCTTCCTATGTGCTCCCACCTTTCATCCACAGACTCTGCCACAACCACGTGTATATATATATAATTAGATATTATATTATAACTATATAATATATTATGTAACATAATATCGTAGAAAATTATTTATTTAATTCTCAAATTTCTTCATCATCTCGATTGGGTATTTTCTCTAATTGCAATTTTGCCCACAAACATTTAAATAATTCTCATTGAGATACTTAAAAATCAAAATTAATAACTCATGGCTACTTGATAAGTACGTTTTTGCTCCAGTGTCATCACAGGACCTTTGTTCCATTCCGAAACAACCTCAGGATTAATGTTTACATAAAATCAGAGCCTTCTTAGGGTTCTGTTAGCTTTTCAGAAGTCCCTTAGGATCATTCAATTTTTCAGGGTGTATTTTAGCTGCATCGAAAACTGTCTCCATTTTAATTTCTTTCAGCGCCATAAATCTCATCTCAAGACGCTTGCTAATATCATGTCATTCTTCTAAGTATCTAAGTTATGGGGTACTCCCTTCAGTGGATTCGACTTATTACTCTGACTTATGGTTTTCTGAATTGCTTCATCGTCACTTGGAAAATTTCTAAAAATTTCAAAATTACTTTCTTTTATTTTGGGGTGTTACATTCTCCCCCCCTTACAAAAATTTCATCCTCGAAATTTGACTTATACTCACAACCTCAAAGAACTTTTATCCAAATTTCATATATCCTTCCCTAAATCTTAAGAATGCCACTTTGCATCTTGAATTACCCTGTTATAGACTGGCCATTCTTATTTACTTATAGACTTATATGCCTCTTCTATCTCTTTATCAGATCCAGCCAAACTATTAGGTTAGCAATAAGGTTGGACGATTCTTTTGGTACAATCATCATCATCAAATGCCATTTACAAGCCATCAATTTGATCCTATTAGTAGGCATATTCCCATTTAAGGCATCAGCCACTTTATTGACATGCTCCAGGTAACATAACATCAATGCGGTCCTTGAGAAAAATCCACCTACCATTGCTACCACATATTCAACTCTTTAATCATCTTGTCACATAGGTAAGGATTTTGCCTATACTATCATTGCCAACACTAGGTAGTTTTCCTCATACCTTTTCCCTTTGACCATTATAACCTTTTTGGCATATCACTCATGTTGGATCATCTTTACCACATTACTCTAGTTTCTTGGAAGTTGGATTATATCCTTAACATAAGATCCACATTGCTACCCAAACTTCGACACCTGACCATCTCCTGCAATACACTATGCTGCTCCGAGTCTTTGGGTCTCACACCCCTGCCGCGAGCCAACTTACAATCCTTCCACTGTGGCTGCTCTGATCATCATTTGTTGCATGCCAACCATCAGTCCTCTGCGCTGGTCCTTAGCCTCAGGCTCGTCATTATAGGTCATGCACTTATGGTGTTATCGATATGCTAAAACTCCTTGTTCCGTCTCTGAGAGCTATGGTGGTTTTACTAATACTAGTCCAAATCCCTAGAATCCCCAAACTTGTTAGTCTCCTCAAAATTCTTGGGTTCTATCTTTAAAACAATCCAAGTATACTTATAGAACCATCCTAGGCTTGTTATCTTATCTAATATCTCTGGGATCCTAGATTTATACCAAATCATACCTACACTCAACCTTTATGATTCATATCATTTATTCACGAACTTATCTTAGAACAACCTAAGAATCACTTACCGTCACATAACTTAAGGCATTACTTCAAGTCCTCAAATGAATCTTTTTCCACAAATTTTGCTATGTCTTAAGTCACCTCAAAAATTGAATCATTGCTTGATTTTACTGGTGCTAACGTATTCAAGGTTTCTTTCAGATAATTGCTTCCCCATACTTGTAGGTATTTGTCTCCTCAAATTTCTATCAATTATCCACAATCATTGTCCTAATACTATTTCATCAAAAGACCCTAAATTTAAAGATTTTTTCGAATTGATTCCATAAAATAACATTCTTTGTCATCAAATTACTTTGTATATCATTTGATCCTCAATATTCAACACTCTCAACTTGTTGTATCATATTTTTTGATATATTAGAAAATGTGTTTGATGAAAAACCATATGAAAATCTCATATTTCAAAATAAATTTTTCATATTTCAAAACATGTATGATTAGTGTTTTGGCGCTAAAGGTCAAATATTTCAAAAATCTATCTTTTATCTCATCATGTTTCGAAACTATGTTTCTATGTTTCGAAACATAGTTTCCATTCGAAATGCTCTTCAATATGATGTATTTCGAAACATAGTTTCCATGTTTCGAAACATCAGTCTGTCATGTTTCTAAACTTGTTTCAAGATGTATATTAAAAAGGGTTTAAGTTTTGCTTAATCTATATGATGTATTTCGAAATCTAAGCCTATGTTTCGAAATCTAAGCCTATGTTTTGAAACATGTTTCTGAAGTATGTTTCGAAACCTACTTTTCATATTTCGAAACATCTGTCTCTGTCAGAAGAATTTCAAAAATCTGTCATGTCTTTACACTTTATTTGAAAAGCTATTTTAATAATCTATTTTTGAAATTATACCTATACCCTAATGTTCAAATCTCAGATATGTTTTAAGTGGAGAATAAAACCAAATCATTTGGTTTTTTTTTTAAAGAGAAGTCTTCCACCCATGTTGTCTCCTGGTGCATATCCAGCTGTAAAGGCTGTATGTTTCGAAACATGTTATGTGTGTTTCGAAACCTCTGTGTAAAAATATGTTGTTTCGAAACCTGATAAGTATATTTTGAAACCTACTTTCTTATCTTTTCTCTAACTGTTATAATTAGGCAAAAGTGTATCTGTTTATTATATATATCAGCTCTTTGAAGACAAGAACATCTCTCTCAAGCATATACAATTTTTACACAACTACAAGAGATTTTTGCCACAAGCACAAGTGAACAAAGCCTTTCTAGCGAACTCTCAAAGAAGTTTCTTTCAATCATTCCTTGGTGTGCATTGTGGTACAAACAGGAGAAGCAAGCCAAATCCAAAGCTCTCATTTCTTCAAAGCTCTCCTCACTCCATACCAGTAGGTTTGCTATAACTATTTGGTAAGGTGTTTTTAATTACATTCAAATTTTTGGGTTGTAAAAGATAAGTGTTATTTATCTTGTTGTAAGGTTTAAGTTAAGCCCGTAAAAAACTCAGTGTGTAAGGTTTTAGGGTGAACCATGGTAAAACCCTTGGTGTCATTGATCGCTAGTAAAAGTGATTGTGATTTGCAAATCCTTCAAGTGGGTAAGCTTGAAGGTAGTGGAGTAGGCAAGTGCCGAACCACTATAAATCTTGTGTGTACTTGATTTCTCATTCCTACTTGTTGTTATTCTTGTTCATGTTTTTTAACAGAATCATTTTTGAAAATCTAAAGGAGTTTTTTACAAATTAGTGAGTCTATTTCGAAACATACCTTAGTAGGTTTCGAAACATACCTGCCAGTAAATTTGATTTTGAAACATACTCATCTATATTTCGAAACATACTTAATAGAAAGGTTTGTTTCGAAACATACTTCCTTAAGTTTCGAAACATAGTATCCTGCAAGACAAAGTTTTCAAGTTATCGAAAAATTTACCCAAATCCCAATTCACCCCCCCTCTTGGGATATACTTGCCATTATATGGAACTAACACAACTAATCCTCATGTCCTTTAGTCTTCAAAACGTCACTCAATATCAATTGACTATAGTCATGTTTAATCCTCAAGGTAATATCTTATGTCGATGCTTAATCCTTATTTAATTTCTCAAAATTCTGTCTTTGAATCTCACTTTGCCTTGCTCTTTTGCGTGAGAAAATTTCATCCTCAAGCCTTTTATTAACTCCATTGTTTCATGGCTTAGCCATTTCCTAGTGCTAATATACTCGAGGTCTTACTTATCCTTTATTTCTAAGGATATTCCTCAACCGGTATCGTTTTAGTTTTTCGCTACAACTTGTATTTACTTACTAAGCATGACTTCGAAACCTACGATAACTATTGGCTCGACAAATTCCGTCTATCTTGTAAGATTATTTTGTGATTGACTTCTCGTTTTTAATACTGATACAATGATGGTTTTTCTGCCATTTTTTTTTCATGTCAACAATATCACCTACTGACCATTAACATGGATTTTGTGTAGTTCTTTCTCTGTAATCTCCCATGATTATGATAACAACATTCTGAAGCTATTTGATAACAACTATTGCTGATCTGACATACTAACACCTTAGCATGTTATCCTCCAATCATCTCTATCAATCGTGTATATCAATTGAATTGATCTCATATCTGATTCTTAATCATACTCGACTTCCAAGACAATATCTATATAGGATGCAATCATAAGACTTTTTTTTTGTGGACATAATTGATCATTTTCTATAAGGTCTATTATCTTGACTAACTGATTCTTATTTGTTATTAAGCATAATCGACACCCTTTATCCATCATAATAAGCACTTCCTAAGTCCATACCCTATGCAGAACAACCTGACAGGAAGGAAAGAGAAAAGGAGAAGAAAAAGCCAGTGGTGGAGCAGAAGACAGATTATCGCCCCTCTCGAGCTCAAGATCACCCGGGTTTTGGGGGGTGCATGTGGAAGCCTGATGAGTTACACTCCCCTTAACGCCAGTTGAGCAGAGACTCTCCTAGCACTGGAGGATAAGAATTATTTGCAGCGTCCTCCCCTGCTAAAGTCTCCACCCAACACTCGAAACAAAAAGAAGTATTGTCGTTTCCACCGCGACCACGACCATGATACTGAGGACTGCATCTAATTGAAAGAAAAGATACAAGAGCTTATCAACTGGGGTTACCTCCAGGATTTCGTTGGTCGAGGAGGTACGAGCTCGGGCAAGGTAGAATCCAAGCCGGAGCATAGATGGAGGTCTCCTACTCGTGATTGCTTTCGAAAGCGAAGTCGAACATCGCCCCGGAGAGAAGGAAAATAGCCCGCCGAGGAGGGAGGATAGAAGTTTATCTTGTACACGTTGGTGGTAGGAACAGTTCTAGGGCCCTATTCAACTGCTCCCAAGAGCGTGGTAAAGGAAATGGTGGTCATCACTTTCTCTGAGAAGGATCTTTCGAGCTATCCCAACTATTCAGGCCCTTTGGTGATCACTATTTAGGTAGGAGAGTGGGAGATGAGGTGAATCCTCATGGATCTAGGTAGCTCTTCGGAGATTCTCTACAAGAGGGCATTCCTAGGGATGGGGTTCACGCTCGATCAGTTAAGGCCAGTCCGTGTCCCATTGATGGGTTTTGATGGAATGGTAATCCATTCTGAGGGGTTGATCCGACTGCCCCTAACAGTCAGTAGTGGCTCTCATAAGTCCCAGGTGACGTTGGATTTTTTGGTTGTCGATGTGCCCTTGGGATACAATATGATCCTTGGTAGGTCTGGGCTTACTGTTCTAAGGGTAGTATCGAGCACGTATCACATGGTGTTGAAATTCCCTACTCCAGAAGGGATTGGCAAGGTAAGAGGAGACCAACGACAGGCTAGGGAATCCTACGTGGCCTCCTTGATTGCCACTATTTCCAAGGGGTCAGAGTTAGACTCAAGACTGAACCAGGATGCTGTCCCTCAAGCTGGTCAGGGCCAGATAGAAACGGAATAGGCGAGAGCCCCATGTATAAGAGTAGGTCAGAGGTCGGTAAGAGGGGAGGGATAGAGTTCCACTGTCCCTCCCACTATGGTTACCAGTTTCATCTTGGAAGGTCTAGAGGAGACTAAGACCTCAGAGCCGATGGACGAGCTCGAGGAAGTCTCACTTGGGAAAGAGCCCGATTAGATAGTGTAGATCAGTTCCAAGTTACAGGAGCCCTTGTGGTCCAAGGTCCTTTCACTCCTGCGCCAGTATCAAGATGTGTTTGCATGGTCTACACTGGATATGCCAGGGATAGACCTGGCGGTCATGACCCATCACTTGGGGCTCTACCCGAATTACGTGCCGGTAAGGCAAAGGAAGAGGAAGTTTGCCCCAGAGTAGGCTAAAGCTATAGAGGCTGAGGCAGAAAAGCTTATGGAGGCTAATCATATTCGAGAAGTTGACTACCCAGAGTGGTTAGCCAGCGTGGTCCTTGTCTCCAAGGGGTCGGGAAAATGGAGGCTTTGTATTGATTTTAAAGATCTTAATAAGGTCTGCCCGAAAGATAGTTACCCTTTGCCCAGGATTGATGCGTTGATTGACGGAACAATGGGATGTCAGCTGATGAGTTTCCTGGATGCATTCCAGGGGTACCACCAAATCCCACTACACCTTGAGGATCAGGAAAAGATCGCCTTCATCACAGATAAGTCCACCTATTATTATCAAGTCATGCCCTTTGGGTTGAAGAACACCGGAGCTACATATCAGAGGTTGGTTAACAAGTTGTTCAAGGCTCAGCTCGGTCGAAACATGGAAGCTTACGTGGATGATATGTTGGTCAAGAGTCTCTTGGCTGAGCAGCATCCGGATGACTTGGAGAAGTGCCTCTGGAGCTTACGCTAGTATCAGATGAAGCTCAACCCGGTCAAGTGTGCCTTTGGGGTTACAGCTGGTAAATTCTTGGGGTTCATGGTGCATTACTAGGGAATTGAGGCCAACCCCTTGAAGATAAAGGCCATTCTCGAGATGCCTCATCTTCGGAGTATTAAGGAGGTACAGAGACTAACTGGGAGGACGGCAGCATTAGGAAGGTTCTTATCAAGATCCGCGAAAAAGCAATTACCATTTTTTAAGGCCTTGACTCGAGTCTGGGATTTTACATGGATAGAAGAATGCTAGGAGGTGTTTGAGCAATTGAAGTAGTGTCTAGTCTCCCCTCTAGTCCTACCTAAGCCATAGCCGAGAGAGTCACTATACATTTATCTGGCTGCTTTGAGTGAGGCTGTCAGTTCGATTTCGGTATGGGAGGAGGACAAGGTTCAAAAGTCGGTTTACTATGTGAGCAAGAGGTTGGATGAAGTTGAGATTCGCTATACTCCAACAAAGAAGTTAGTCTATGCCCTAGTCGTCTCCGCTCAAAAGTTGAGGCCCTACTTCAAGGCACACCACGTTATTGTCCTATTAAGTCAGCCATTGAGGCATGTGTTGGGAAAGTCAAACTTGTCGGGGAGGATGCTTAAATAGGTAGTGGAGCTAAGTACCTTCGACATCAACTATCAACCTCGGCTGGCCATCAAGACACAGGCTCTTGCTAACTTCATCGTGAAGGGCACCCTACTAGAGGAAGCAGATAAAGGGGTTTCCTAGACTTGGACTCTCTCTATGGATGGAAGCTCTAGTGTCAGAGGTAGTGGTGCTGGATTACTGCTCCAGGGCCCCGATGGCCACGCTTGGTCGTATGCTATCCACTTCGAGTTCAATGCCTCTAACAATGAGGCCAAGTATGAGGCGGTCATTGCCGGGCTTAGACTAGTGGAACAGATGGGAGTTAGGGATCTGGAGGTATATTCTGACTCGAATTTAATTGTACAACAGGTCATAGGGGAGTTTGAGGCTCGGGAGGACGCCATGGCCTAATACTTGGCGATAGCCAAGGATCTTATGGCAAGATTTCGGGTGGTGAAAATCAATCATGTCCTACGTGCACAAACTGCAGTGGAGGATGCTCTCTCAAGGATAGCTGCTTCTTCCTTCCCCATGAATTCTCGAGCTGTCTACATGGAGTCGTTGCCCCAGAAGAGCATAGAGACAGAAACAAAGTAGCTTTGCGTGGAAGGGGTAGAAAGTTGGATGGATCCCATTGTAGCATATATGACCAAAGAATGGCTACCAGAGGAGGAATAAAAGAGTCAAAAACTCAAGCGTCAGGCTGTCAAGTTTCTATTGGTCGGATCAAACCTTTACAAGAAATCCTTCACTCAGCCGCTACTAAAGTGCGTTGGGCTCATCGAGGCCGACTACGTCCTAAAGGAGATCCACGAGGGGATTTACAGCAGTCACATCGGAGCTCGGTCTCTTTCCTAGAAGGCACTTCGGCAAGGGTATTATTGGCTGACAATGATGAGCGACGTTGGGCAGTTAGTCCGGACTTGTGAGAGATGCCAAAAAACTTCCAACCTAGTTCACACCCTAGCAACTGAACTCACCCACCTGGCTTTGCCTTGTCCATTTTCCAGGTGGGAAGTCAATATCCTTGGGCCCTTCCTGCTAGCGGCTGGACAGAACAAGTACTTGATAGCAGTCATCGACTACTTCATTGAGTGGGTAGAGGCTGAGCCTGTGGCGACTATTACCGGCCGGAGAGTAAAACAATTCCTTTGGAAATCCATCATCTGGCAGTTTGGTATTCCAAGGGTGATAATAACAGATAATGACACCCAATTCAAAGACCGATCAGTGCAAGAATGGTGTTGCGAGTTACGGATTAAGCAACATTTTACCTCGGTGGCCCATCCTCAAGCTAATGGGCAGGTGGAGTTGACAAATAGGACCATTTTGCAAGGACTCTGGGCACGAGTTGAGAGGGCGGACGACCGATAGGTAGATGAGCTCTCCAGTATACTATGGTCGTATTGAACCACACCACGAATGACTACAAGAGAATGCCCTTTCACATTGTGCTGTGGCTCGGAGGCTCTTATCCCTGTCGAGATTGGGGTGACAAGCTATCTAGTGGAGCATTTCAATCCTGAGGTTAGTGAACAAGGGCTAAGGTGCAACTTGACCAGATGGATGAGCTCTGAGACCTAGCACGAATTCGACAAGCCGCGTATAACCAGCACATTGCTAGGTACTACAATTGACGAGTCCATGCTAGGAGTTTCACGCCAGGAGATCTTGTACTATGACGGTTCGATGTGAGTCATCCTCAGGACATGAATAAACTAACTCTAAATTGGGAAGGACCATACTGGGTGGTGGAATCCTTAAGTTCAGGGGCATATTGACTAGAAAACATGGAAGGCAAGCCTTTGAAGCATACTTGGAATGTGCAAAACTTAAGAAAGTTTTATCAATGAGCAGGGGAATTTCTCGAACTTCTTTGTACTCTTTTTATGACTAATGGCAAGACTTCGTATTCTCTCCATCTAATAACAATTTCACAAAGGACAACGCTTCGCCAAAGAAAAATCCAAGGGTCACGACCCCTAGGCTGTCCCCAAAGGTGGACTAATGGCCACGAAAAAACTCATTCAAAAGTCACAAGCCCTAGGCCATCCCCAAAGGTGGACTAATGGCCACGAAAAAATTCATCCAAGGGTCACGAGCCCTAGGCCGTCCCCAAAGGTGGACTATTGGCCACGAAAAAACTTATCCAAAGGTCATGAGCCCTAGGCCGTCCCCAAAGGTGGACTAATGGCCAAGGAAAAACTCTAGCCTAACACCCTTCTCCGTGAGAGAGTGGATAAAATCCAAGGGTCATGAGCCCTAGGCTATCCCAAAGGTGGACTAATGGCCAAGGAGAAACTCTAGCCTAGCACCCTTCTCCGCGAGGGAGAGGCTAAAATCCAAGGGTCACGAGCCCTAGGCTGTCCCCAAAGGTAGACTAATGGCCAAGGAAAAATTGTAGCATAACACCTTATCCGCAAAGGAGGGGCTATAAACCAGGGGTCCAAAACCCAAGACTGGCCCCTCTTGTTTGTCGACTTAGGGAGAACCAAGGTCGAATTAGCCCTCTTCAACTATACAAGGGATCGGGGTTCAACTAGTCCCATCCCATATGTCCGTAATCAAAAGATGAGGAGTCAAAATGAAATGGCATTATATAAAAGCAAGATTGTCCAATACATGATGATAAGGGAAGTACAAAGGTCCTAGCTAGAAAAAGAGGAAAAACTCAAACATCAAGAGGAGCATCGTTATCGTCGGCCATCTCTGAGTCCTCCATCTGGGCTACAATTTCTTCAACGGATCAAACATTGGACATGCCCAAGTCTGGATGAGCTCGTAACACTTCAGTCGCATGGGCTTGAAATCCCTTTGTCCAAGCTTCCTGCAAGTTCTGCTGGATGAACTCCTCCACCTTAGGAAGTTTGATGGGCTCAGCATACTTGTGCTCATACTTGCGAATGACTAAGTTTGCTTGGGATAGCTTTAAGCCTGCCCAAGATAGCTCTGCCTCAAGCTCTTGAATACGTAGGTCCAAAGACTGTCACTCGGAGGACAACTCATCCAGGTTCTTCCTCTGGCTCTCCAGTAACTCGTCCCTCTCATGCAATTGTGTGTCTAGCTCCAAGGTCTTTTTAGAAGCTTTGGAAAAACGTCCAAAAAGTCTAAAACGAGCATGACCATCTGTAATGAGCAAGAAAAGTAAGGGCAACATAGCTAAGCCTGAAAGATGCTGATAAAGTAGAAGGGATTACCTAGGCCAAATACTTGCACAAGGCGGCTTCTACTGACTCCGAGGACTGTTCAGCCAGCTCTTGACCATCGGCGGGGGTGGAAAAGTGGTGAATCATGCGTCTCACCACCTGACTATTCTGGCTGAGATCGTTTTCCTTCACTCCCAAATCAGGAACATGGTCTGGATAGTGTGGGGGAGACTCGGGGCTAGCATGAGCTGTCTTGGAGGTTGGGAAGTCCTTTTCCTCCTAGTGCAGCTAGGCTCTCCTTCCTCAGCAGGAGGGGGATCCAAGGCAACTTTTCCCCTTGTAAGAGCAGGGCGCCCTCATCCTCCGCAAGTCTCCGTTCCTTCTTCCCCCAGATGAAAGTCGTACTCACCATCTCAGCTGCAAATGCACAAGCAAGATATTAGTGGCAAGAAAAACAACAAGTCAAAAAAGTATGAAAATAGTGAGAAAATGACTACCCAAAGTGACATCGGGCTCGAAGCAAGTGTGAGTGGATAAACCCTCCAGGTACAAGGTACGATCACATATCAAGGCCTGAGAGCTGATAGGGTTCAGCTCCCTCAAGATCTGAATATTATGAAGCTCGTCCTGCGTGATTTCGTGACTATGGACCTTTGAGGGCTGGAAAGCCCACTCAACTGGCACCCCGAAGCTGACCCCCCTTCCCCGCGTCTTTCAAGCCATTAAAGCAAAATCTACTCTTCCATCGTTTTATCGATGTGGGGTTGTCAACTATGAACTGACGTTGGTTGAAGGGGAAAAAAATGAATCGAGGTTCAATTTTGCTAATGGAGATTACCTTGAACATCCTAAAGAAGATTTGAGCAGTAGGCTCAATGTCTCGAGCTCGACAACAAAGAACGAAGGTAGATAGGCAACTCCAGCCATTAGGAGTCAACTGAGAAGGGCATAACCCCATGACAGTGAACACCTCAACCACAGGAGCCGCGAGGGGAAACCTAAGGCCGGCGGCAAGGGCCTGCTCATATACGGTGATACAACCATGGGGGGCCTAGTGAGGTTTTAGACCTCGGGGTTCACTGTACCCAATACTCATCATGAATGAGGTGGTATTTTCTGGGAAGGGGAAACAACTCTCTCTCGGTTATGGTGGAGTGATCCATGGTCAGATCCTCGGGTAAGTTTTTTAGGTGGGGATTACTGCTCACATGAGACTCCGAAGAGGGATGAGGTGAAACTCTTTCGAGCCTCTTAAGTTTTTTGGGCCTCTTAAGTTTTTCGGGCCTATGAAGAGGGCTATGGGAGGGGCTGGATAACTTGATGTTCGATTCCTCACTACTAGAGGTAATACTGGAGGTTTCTAAATCAGAGGAGTAAGAGGAAGAAGACATGCTAAAAAACGAATAGAACTAGCCAAGAAGAGGTCACTGACCAGGAGAATGAAGGTAGAGGTCAGGGAAGGAAAACCACAGCTGGGCTCGAGCCTAAGGGAGCTCAGTAGGCGCGACTTAGTGACTGCTACACTACCTTGCACATTTATTTATCAAAACTACAACCAAATTCATCATACGTTAATCCTTTTATTAAAGCAGGTGTAGGGCGATTATACTCGCCAGTGTGCGAGTGTGCGTGTAGTACAATTTTAAATTTATATTTCGGTGAGTCCGAGTCGATTCATAGGGAGATTATTTATGGATGAAAATGAAGATCACAAAATATTTGATTTTAAGAGGTAATTAAGATGATGTAAAGACAATAATTAAAGCTAAACTAATACTGAATTTAAGTAGCTTGGGTCAAGACAATTTCAGTGCCAAAACCAATTAATTCCTGATTTAATAGAAAAGATCAGTAATATTATCTAATTTAAGTTTTGCAGATCTGTTAGTAATCTTAGTTCAAGATAATGATAATTCTTGTTTAAGCAATCTCCATACGTGGCATGAAAATTCTAGGTTAAGTAATTACCATAAATTGAATTATATTCCACAGACAGATTTTATAGATACAGATTAATCATTTGGGTTTGGGTATGAAAATATTTCCAGGTCTAGCAATCTCCATACGTGGCATGAAAATTCTATGTTAGGCTTATGCTCCAATCCAAACTCAAAGATACACTATACACACACTACTCAAATTAAATCAGATTAATATTACATATTTTAAGCGCAGCTTTCTTTGGGAATCATTGGCGTTGGACACTGTCCTTGCCTTAACCCAGGAATGGATTTAGCTACTCATCTTCATTTTAAAATAAATTGACAGGAATTTAAATGACGGGAATTAAAAGACAGTATTTAAAAGACAATTTTTTAACCGACCATATAGGCAGTATATAATTGAAAGACAATAATTGAAAGACTATTTTAACCGACCATATAGGTGGTATATAATTGAAAGACAATAATTGAAAGACTATTTTTTAACTGACCATATAGGCGGTATATAATAAAAAGACAATATGAATAACATAATACAACTATATGGAAACAAAGGTTAAAGATTTAAGAGAGAAATTCTAAGAACAAAACTATATAGAAACTAAAGTTGAAAATTTAAGAGAGAAATCTAAAGATCACAACTATATTTTCATTATAAGAAAATCAAATCCTTACAAATGCACCCTAAGTGCTCTATTTATAGGCTAGAAGATGTAATGGAAACTATTCAATTGTATAATTTAATAATACAAAATATCTAATTGATGATGTAAGCGATGATGTAATTCCAACTCATGATGTAAGTGATGATGTCACTCCAACCCATGATGTAAGCAATGATGTCACTCCAACCCATGATGTAAGCAATGATGTCAGCAATTTGGGCTTTTCATATTTTTGGGCTTGGGCCTTCCTTGTGTTGGGCTTGGGCTTGGGCTTGGGCTTGGGCCTTCCTTGTGTTAGGCTTGTGCTTGGGCCTTCCTTGTGTTGGGCTTGGGCTTGCAATCCATATATTATATTTTTTATATTATATATATATTTTTTATATTTTATATATTTTATATATATTTTTATATTAATATTTTTAAACTTGCATGCAATCACAAAATGCATAATAATATTCAATTTAAACGATTTTAAGATCAAAATAAGGGTGAAATTATAATAAAAATTTTACAAAATTGATTTCTAATCACTTAGCTTGGGAAATCTCGAGCCACACCTAGGACAAAGAAAAGCCAAAGAAACGGGTTAGTCAAGTTAAATCTTATTTTGTTATTATTAACAAAAGATATATATATATATATTTATATTATAATATAAAAAAAAAAAAGCCTCGAGGGTTGGCAATGGCCGACCCAATGCACACCTATATATATATATTTATATATATATCAAACCAAAAAAAAGAAAAAGAAAAAAAGGCAGGAAGCAGAAAGGGGGCTCCCCAAAGGGAGGTCGGCCATGGTCGACTCGGCTAGGCCGAGCTAAGTGCTCAGCCATGGCCGACCTCGGCCAAGGCTAAGGTCTGGCCAGGTCGACCTCAGCCATGGTCGAGGCTGCCTGGCCGGGCTGACCTCAGCCAGGCAAGCCTCTGCCTGGCCGAGGAAGAAGATGAATTTTAAAAAAATAAATAAAGAAAGAAAGAAACAGAGAGTAGCAATGCAAAAAAATAATAAGAAGCAAGAAAAAAAAAAAAGCAAAGAGAAGCAAATGAATGAGGGAAAAACTAACCTCAATAAGTTGGATGCTTGCCTTGAAATGATAATTGTGGGGTGGGGCCTTAGGGCTTTTATAGAGGGGACCCAAGCCCTCCAACCGAATACCCTGTAAAAATTCAAACTAACGAATGTTTCCCTCCAACCAATGACCCCTTATAAACACTCTTGTGCATCTTGGGAAGAATCGACAGTCAAGTAACCTCAAAAATTAAGCTACTCCTTGACCCAGCATGATTTGCAGCTCAACTCAAGGAGTGGGGGGCAAGTGATGTGGCACTACCTAAAATTACGAGAATACCCCTATGCATTTATAGTCTCACTCGCCACGTGGATTGCCTGAGAGACTGACACGTGGAAAGTCAACAATCCAGAGTGGAGCCTAAAAAATTTGGGTCGGACCGCAAGACCCGTTCCAACTTGACCGGGATCCTCGGGAGTCGTGCCCGCTCATCACGGGTTTTATCTCGGGTACCCCATAATGGGTTCGCCTATAAAAGAAAAGGGTCCTCACTAGGTATGACCAAGTTCTACAGCTCTCACATTTATTACTACTTGCATTTACTCTACTAATTTGAGCGTTGGAGTCCACCCCGGGGGATCCTAGCCTCGGCCCTCCATTGTCTTGCTGGTTCTATACCCGAGGTCTGACATCGCCAAGTCCGAGGTACTACTCTCGAGGTCCATTCGCAGAGGTGGCACGTGGTGGTCGGTCCTAAAAACCATCATTAATAGTATAATCTTCTAACCATGACTAAAAACATATTATGAATCCTCATGAAGGTGCATATACCGGAACAACTCGTCAAACCCATCGGTCACGTCATCACGTGCCGTCACATCTTAATCATCCCGTTGCCATAGCTGCAAATCCTAACTAGAACGTTTGAATGTTCCAGGGGTTTAACCCAATTAGAAGATGAATCTTCTAGTGAGGGTTTAATAATATGATACATGAATGCATGATACAATAACATGAACGATCACATCCCCTAGTGTAACTTCATTGGCCCATTAACCCGGCATGGAACCCTAAGAAAAATCCTGGCCTAGGTGTTGCCCCATGGTTCCTCAGCCCACTTCCTTGAGTCTTATGCCACAGAATTCGATGATGGGAAGGGTGGCAAGAAGCTTGGTCTGCCATGGCAGCTTCCAAGTTTTGGAAATTGCACTTTTACCCCTTCATTTTTTACTTCTTTATATTTTGGCCTTTCCATGAAGCCCCTGAACTTTCTATAACTTCCATTGAGTCCCTCAAGTTTTGAACTCTTCATTTCATCCTCTAAGATTCTAAAAAAAAATGTCGTTTCAACCTCCCTCGGGAAAATTTGAGAAATTGCACTTAAGCCCGAATCTTTATTTTGGTCGTAAATCCTTTTATTTTTTCCTGAAACCACTGAAGGGTTGTTTTACATACTAAATATGAACTTCCTTGGGGTTCCGTTGACCTCTTGAAAGTCTCCTACAATAATTCAATTTTTAAGTCAGAATCATAATTGTATTTTAGCTGTACCAAAAATCGTTCTTAATCTAATTTCTTCTGATGCCATAAATCACGCCTCGAAATGCTCGTCAATGCCATATCGTTTCCCTTAAATATCTCAGCTCCAGAGCACTCCTTGTAGTTGATTCGATCAATTTTTCAGGTTATTTAAATACCAATCTTTCTCAAAATTTTATTTTTCTAAAAAAACACTTATTCTCAAATAATCCCAATTTCTGGGGTATTACATTCATCCATCCTTAAAGAAATTTCGTTCTCAAAATTTGCATCTGACCAATCAAGTAATTAAGACAAAACTTAGCTTATTACCTGAACATATCGATTCAATCCTTAACAAGCACCTTGAGTTTGTATTCATTACACATCTCATGTCTTCGAGCATACCGTGTTTATTCATAAAAATTACTGTTGTGGTTCTTTACAAGCGACCACACATCCCCTAACATTTTAGGCATGCACATCCTACCCCGACACTTGAGAATGCCAACTTGTATCTCTGCAACCAGAACCCTTAGGCTAGCCATGATCATCAATCCATAAAAAAAATACATTTGTCAACTACACATGCCTTCCGTATCTCGTTTACCAAATCCAGCTAAACCGTCAGGTTAGCGATAAAAACAGATGATCCCTTCGACACTACACTCACAGTCAGCAGGCTAAAAGCCTCCAACAACTGTCACTCATAGCTATCCACTGGGTCACAATAGACATACTCCTACTCAAACTGTCGGCACCTCTCTGCCACACCCCAGGTGATACGAAGTAGTGTAGTCGTAGCCCTCAAGGAACTCCATCCACCATCGGCACCTCTCTGCCTCATGTTCAGCTTCTTCTACTAGAACACATACCTTAGGCTCTTCATGGTTCGTGAGCATATCAAATGTCTCACCATTCCGGTAATGCTCCCATAACCTCTAGAGCACATTCCCCAGCTGCCAACTCCAAGTCATACATCGGGTAGTCCTCTTTGTGCCTTGGTGTAATCCACACGTAATCATTCGTTCATGCTGCACTAACACACAACCCGATCCTTTGATCTATCACACGCTCTCACTGCATCTGGCAGATCATTCTCGTTAGACTCTTCTCACAAGTCCTATTATGGACACAAATATTTCAAAGTGTCCTATCACGACCCTTTGACAACAGTTTATCAAACATCTTATTTCAAAAAATTCTAGCATCCTATTTCGAAACCTGATTCCCAAAATTTTATTTTGAATCCTACGTTGCTCCATGTTTCAAAACATAGAGTTGGAACTATAAATACTCGAAAAGCCCCGAACTCAACTTTCGCGCGTGTCTGAATAATAATTTTTTTTTCTTGCCAAAATCTCTAGAATAAAACACGTTTTTCCAAAAAAAAAAAATTCTACATTTTTTTTTCTTTTCTTTTCTTTTCTTTTTCTTTTCTTTTTCTTTTTTTCTTTTCTTCTTCTTCTTCCTTTCTTTGGTCTTCTCCTTCGTGAATGCCCACTGCCCGCGCACAACCTGGCCACCCCTGGCATCCGCTGCAGCTGCTACGTCCACCTCCGGTCGACTCCACTAGCCTTACGATCGCCACCATCGACGCCTTTACGGCCTCACTCACAACCTCCTGCTCGCACAACGGTCCTACTGCAATCGACTGAAGCTACCTTTGGCCGCCTCCACCAACCGTGCGATTGTTGATCGGTCCTTCTGCTGCCATCATCGATCACTTCCTCTTCCAGCTGCTGCCTTCCATAGGCCAAATCTAGCCACACCGCCGCTTGCACCTACTCTTTCGCGTGGCCACCAACCACTGCCTGGCTTCCCCGACCGCCATTACTGCCGCTGCTGCCAGATCTGGGTCAATCCGACCTGATTTAGGTTCGACCCATCCAATTAGATCTGACCCCGTACCCGATCTGACCCATACCCGATCCATCCAGATCCAATCAAATTTGACTCATACCTAATTCGTTTAGATCTAACTAGAACCCAGATCCATCATGCCAAGGCCCATTATACCTAACCCCCAGTCTCGATGCTGTGCCAGCTTAGTCTTACATGTACATTATACCCCATGATACTTCTTTACCCTTTACTTTAATGATGAGGAAAGAGCTATTAACTTTTCTTCCATCCACAGAGTTTTTGGTGCTAGTAATGCCTCCCTCATTCTGGCCCGTCTTCCGGCAAGGGATTAGTCAAAGGCAGCCATTTCACTTACTATTGAAGCTTTAGCTCGGCTTTAAGATCCCGTCTATGGCTGTGTATCCCATATTCTTTCCTTTCAACAACAGGTTAGTGATTTGTAAGCTTATCGAACTCATTTGCAGGATTTACTTTTTCCAACATATCCTGCACATCCCCAACCTGTCCCAAATTGGTCTCCCCTACAACCTGATCAAAACCCAAACTGGAGCTCCAAACTTCCTATCATCCCGGAGGACGTCCCATATCCTAGTTTCCTAGAGGCTACTCTTTTACCTTACCCTGGCAAAACTAGCAATAGCTAGTGCCTACTCTCAAAAAACATAGATAAGGTAGGACATGTCGTGTTTAGCCAACCATCGTCGTCACTGAGCATCAGCAACATTATTAGTTCTATGGTTTAACTTTTTTTTTTTTTTGGAGTAATTGTATGGCTTGATCTCTTGTAACTGTGTTGAATGTATGGAATGAATATTATGTTTGGTTACTTTAACGTCTCATTCCCTTGCCTTACCCTCGATTGCATATTGATTATAAAATATCTCAGCCTCTTGCAGCTCTTTAATAATTCATCAAATCGAGGTAAAAATATCGACTCTTAATCATCACTTGATAATTCATGTCCTCAATCAAGTCACACATAGCTAAGCATCCAATAACCTCAAACTATCATTGGCAATTACATCATTAAGAAATAATCCCATTAAATCTTCCGAGAATATATCCTAGTATTTCTCATTTTCTTACGACTTTTCACTGACCGCAAGTGCATGTACCATATCTTAGCAGACTCCTTATTTCCATAATTTTCTGACATCACTCAGCTATACATCTCCCAATTTACCTACCAGGGCTACCTAGACTAATCGTTTAGTCATACGAGAGTTCCATTCTCCAAAATAGAAATTCTCAGATTTTCAATCGATTTCGGTCTGTAGCTTTTCCTACTGCAACCCGTCATCCTAGCACATCTGCCATTACTCGATCACGTCAAAGATTCACACAATGTTTAAGACGATAATCCATAATTTTACTTCCAGCTAGAGTAAGCAGGTACTCACGTCACCTACGGTACTCCAATCCTCACTGAATTTCTTTTTAAAAACTCTAAAGTTTATCTTAGATCCTCAATGGCCCTTGAAATCACCTTTAGGAAATTTCTCAGGAATCCTAACCCGATTTATCTCTGAAGATCCCGAATCAGATCATGATATCTGGTCCCAGTCATCTTCTAGAAACTCGCGAATAATTGAACCTCAAAAACTCCCAGGGACTCTTTGCCTAAGGATACCTCAATCCTCAAATAATAATTCTGGTCCCCATGCAGTTGCACAAGACAACCCTTTCACGTGTCCTTTCTCACAGACTTTTGAATCCTTAAGCCCATAGTCACAGCCTCTGTTAACTCAGTCTCCTTATCATTTCTTTTTGTGTTACTACGATCTATCAAGCAACTCTTTGCATTTTTGATACCCGAACCCTACCTTGAACCGAGATTGCCATCTCACAACTCATCGTCAAGGTTTTGGACTAGCCATGCTCCATTACCTGAAATCTCATTTACTAAGGATCTCCTGCTTCTCATATCTCGTTCTTCAAATCCAGCTGACTATCGGCACGCAACCATCAAATTAGTTCTTCATAGGTACTACACTTATCATTAGCCAACACACAAGCTATCATCATCACCTCGATCGCATAGTAGGCCTAATCCTACACCAAGCATCGACCCTCAAATGGGTACGCCCTGGGTGAAAACCACATGGTCTCATCGTAGTTGTCCGAGAACTATCATTTACTATCGCTGCCCTAAGTTAAACTCCTTTTGCAATAACATTTATTCTAGGCCCTCATCACGGCCAGTGATAACGTCACCACATAGGTAGTGCCTAAACGGCTCATGAGCATGAATATACCATGTTTCTTTCATATGTTGGATAGCTCTTCCTCAACAACCTAACTCTTTCCTTGAGGCAAATGCAAACACGACCATCTCATGATCTTACTTAGTATTGCCACACTAGACATCGAGGTTAATCTACCCTATGAGCCTCATAATGCTCGTATCATGACTACGAATCATTGATGGAACTCTTTAAATAGGACACACGGTCCATTTCTTATTTCCTCTTCCTTAGATCGTGTCTTCTCGATACGATTCATCTTACGTTGGGTCGATTGCTAGGCTCCCAGCCTTGATCGACAAACTAGTGGTACGCCTCGCATCCTAGACCATTTGAACTTAGACCCCATACAAGGTACAAACCCTACTGTGTTACCCCAGATCTTCAGCATCTGATCATCTCCCAGGTAGTCTGCTATGATGCTTTGGTCGACAGGTTTCTTGTACCTTATTGTAAGCCATCCCTCAGCCCTCTGCACGTGGGTCCCTAAATCCAGATCTGTCACTACGAACACCAAACCAGTAGTGTCGGCATGCTACTAGGGTTCCTTACCCCGTTTCTGCAAGTCACATCGGTTGCACCACTATCGTCTCATCAATTTACGCAACTCACACGCCATCAGTTGGCCATCTTTGGCCTCTCATTTGACCCAATCTGTTGGATCCCTGATCTATACATCTTATTTTCGAGACCCTAATTGATCCTCAAAAATACTTATCATTTGATCTTAACTAATTAGCTAGGCCATATCACATCAAACTAATCATTCTGCTTGTACTAGTTTCCATCAGGCTTCCACTATTCACTACGAATAGTAACCATATATTGAAATAGTATCCGTTTGTGAATACTACAGCAAGTAAGTTCCCAAGAAAGAGATGTGGGTCACAAACGGACACACTTAAATACTAAGTCTTTCCATAGCTTAAGCTTTTCTAAACATGCACTTCCACTACACCACACTTAAATCCATAACTTTTATGACTTCAACCGACAATCCCCAAATTTCTAAGTAAGGATTACGTTCTACGAACCATTAGTCTCTTTTCCCTTAAGCCTCCACTTGGGATTTCTACTAATTGGTTCTAACTGCATTTGATACCCTTAAGTTTCCAATTAAACGTTTTCTCTGAGTCCACAACCCCTAAATCGTCAAGTAGGGTTTTTGACTCCAATTAAGCTCTAATACCAACTGTAATGATCTGTTTTTCCCGAGCGTTAAATAACTTAGAAATTTCAGGAATATATTTTTTTTTCAACATAAACCATTTCTCCACAATCTCGTTCTACCATCCTAACATACCAAGATAAGAATTAAGCTAAGACAGGTAATCATCACAAATGTGGAAGCTTAAAATCAAAACCTAATATGGTACATAACTGAATTCACTTAATCATACCATAAGAATTTGTACCATCATATCATCAAATACTTAAATACATGGAGACTTATCATCAAGAGAAAACAACTAAGCACCTTAGATACAATCTAACGATTCCTCAAAAATACATTAAATCGTAACAACTGTACATGATCACCAATATAGTATAATCTTCTAACCATGACTAAAAACATATTCTGAATCCTTACGAAGGTGCATATACCGAAACAACTCATCGAACCCATTGGTCATGTCATCACGTGCCGTCACATCTCAATCATCCCCTTACCATAGTTGCAAATCCTAACTGGAATGTTTGAGTATTCCAGGGGCATAACCCAATTAGAAGATGAATCTTCTAGTGAGGGCTTAATAATATGATACATGAATGCATGATACAATAACATGAATGATCACATCCCCTAGTGTAACTTCCCTGGCCGACCAGCCCGCACGGAACCTTAGGCAGAATCCCGATCTACCTTCAGGATAATCCTAACGTTGTTCCATCATTTTTCCTTGGGGAATTACGACTACACTATTAGGGCGACATCCCAATCCCATGCACGAGTATCAATATGCGAATAATATCGTGCCATGCAAAAATCATTATCCATCGATGCAAAAAATACATGTATAAATATGATATGATGCTCATATAATACATTTAACTTAGCTACTTTCATGACTATCATGCTCAACATATACAAAATACAACATATATAAGCTTTTGGGGAAAACCACTCACCTTTAGCACAAAGTTCGAAATACCTCCATTTTCATGCCAAACCTCAAAAATTCCACAAATCTCTTAATCTCGAGCACAACAATCCTATGAAACATATTTAACCACAGAATATCTCAATACCTTAATATCTTCAAATTTTCCTTCATTTTCTCCCAATTTCCCTTTTAAAATTTCAAATAAATACCTTTTTAACTATTTTCTCCAATATTTTCCACAACAATTCATTATATTCTAAGAACTTCAAAGGAAAATTCCATAACTTACCTCCAAGCTTCATTTACAAGCAAAACGAGGCTGGTCGTTGCAGAAATCGGGAAGACCAAATCCAAAACTTTTTACACAAACCTCTAGATCTCGATTTTAGAAGAATTTAGCAATTTTTTTCAGAATTTTTGGAGGCCAGACACGCCCTAAGAAGACTGCCCCATGCGCCCCCACTCATGGGGCCTGCTGGCACGTGCACTACATGCACCGGTTGTTTTCAACCTCCAGCTCCGCCGCAGCTCGCAAACAGCCTGGTTTTTTGGCCATTTCTTCCTTATTCGAGCTCTGTTTTGCCTCCCGTTTGAACCTACACCTTTCTCTCTTCATCATCTATAGGATTATAGCTTCAAATCGGTCTATTGGAGCCATTTTTTGACTGCTCAACCCAATTTTTTGGCCAAGCTCATTTTTCTATCGAACCTCCATATCTCCTTCATCTCTCAACGAAAATAGCTCAAATTTCATAAGAATTATCCTCTGGACATGGAGAACAAAAACCCCTTATCTATTGCTCTCAATTTTTTCCCTAACTCTTAGATCTAAGAGTTTAATTTTTCACTTCATTCGGCAATTCCAAAAACTCCTATTTATAGGCAACCCCAGGCCTCCAAAGGCTCATGGCTGGTCGATCCAACATCCCTAAGGCCTCTACCTACCCCATATTGATCCAAAATCCTCGAAGATAAGCCTTAAAAGACGATTATAGTAGCCCAATTTTTTGGCCACTTTTGGTTGAAATTCGGCCATTTCAGTCGATGCCAAGGCCGATTGTCGGCCTAAGTGTTGCCCCATGGTCCCTCAGCCCACTCCCTTGAGTCTTATGCCACAAATTTGGTGATGGGAAGGGTGGCCAGAAGCTTGATCTGCCATAGCAGCTTCCAAGTTTTGGAAATTATACTTTTGCCCCGTCATTTTGACTTCTTTACATTTTGGCCTTTCCATGAAGCCCCTGAACTTTCTATAACTTCCATTGAGTCCCTCAATCTTTGAAATCTTCATTTATCCTTTAAGATTCTGAAAAAAAAATGTTATTTCGACCTCTCTCGGACAAATTCGAGAAATTGTACTTAGGCCCGAATCTTCATTTTGGCCATAAATCCTTTTGTTTCTTCCTAAAACCATTTAAGGGATGTTCAGCATACTAAATATGAACCTCCTTGGGGTTTTGTTGACCTCTCAAAATTCTGTTGCGATAATTCAGTTTTTCAGCCAGAATCATAGCTGTATTTTAGCTGTACCAAAAATCATTCTTGATCTAATTAATTCTGATGCCATAAATCATGCCTCGAAATGCTCGTCAATGCGATATCATTTCCCTTAGATATCTCAGTTCCAAGGCACTCCCTACAGTTGATTCAGTTAATTTTTTTGGCTATTAAGATACCAATCTTCCTCGAAATTTCATTTTTCTAGTAAAACACTTATTCTCAAATAATCCCAATTTCTTGGGTATTGCAGGTTTAGTATTTGGGATAAGATTATATTATCTCAAGATTAGTTGTATAATACCTCGAGAGCCCAGAGAAGTTAGTATATATCGAGGATAGTGTAAGAAATGAAACAACACCAGCTGGATACCTTTTGGGCTGAATGTAGGCAAGGAACTCCGGGGTTAAGCGTGCTTGAGCTAGGAGCAGTTCAAGGATGGGTGACCCCCTGGGAATTTCGCGTAGGCCCATTAGGGTAAGTTGTTCTGATCCTTCCTATTGCTCGATCGGGTCATTATAGGTGGTATCAAAGCCGACCCCTGAGTCTCTGAGCGCGATGGTGGGGCAAACCTCGGCGAGGAGGCTGAGTCCCGAGAGGGGTGTGTGTAGGCCCCTATGGGGGGTACGTGTAAGCACCTTAGGCGAATCCCACATCGGCCATGCAAGGGGGGAGATCTGGGACCGGTTGTAAGGTCGCATGACGAGGACGTCATATGCTTAAGGAGAGGAGAATGTAATACCCCGAGAGCCCAAAGAAGTTAGTATATATCGAGGATAGTGTAAGAAAGGAAACAACACCAGCTGGATACCTTTTGGGCTGAATGTAGGCAAGGAACTCAAGGGTTAAGCGTGCTTGAGCTAGGAGCAGTTCAAGGATGGGTGACCCCCTGGGAAGTTCGTGTAGGCCCATTAGGGTAAGTTGTTCCGGTCCTTCCTATCGCTTGATCGGGTCGTTACAAGTTGTACATTTATTTTGGACAATTCAACAATATGGGATTGTAGATAATCCCTTATTTATGGAATTAACTTATCCTAGCATCTTACCTTAGTTTAACTTATCCCAACCCAAAAATGACAAGATCTGGACCAAATTGGCCTCCAGCTGTAAAACACAAAATCGTTCCCCCTCCATGTCTCCGTTTATGTGTCTTCCATTTTTCACTTAGGTTGTCTTTGATTTGCAGCATAGAGTAAGGGTGGCAAAACGGGTTGATGGGTCATAATTGGGTCGTGTCGAGACACACGTATAACACGATTAACTAATCGTGTCAAAACTCTCAACCCTAACACGGACATATTTATTAAATGGATTATACCACACGACACGTGTAACCCTTTTAACAATTTATATATTAGATATACTAATTGTAAATATTAAATTACAATCATAAATTTTTTTAATACATAATATTTTTTTTTAATATTATAACTCTTTTTAATTTATTTTTGTAAATTGGTCTTAAACGTGTCATTTAGTGTATAATCGCGTTAATGTGTTCAAATCAACCCACTAAGCCTTTTAATTAAACGTGTCAATTCATATATAATCGTGTTAACGTATTGGGGTCAACCCGTTAGCCCGTTTAATTAAATGGGTGTCTAAACGAGTTAAACAGGTTCACCTGCCTAAGACACGAAAATAACCGTGACTCAAACCCGATTAGCCCCAAGCCTAACCCGCTTAACTTCGTGTCGTTTCGTGTCGTGTAATCGAGTTGTGTCAAAAATTGTCAGCCCTAGCACAGAGCTCCACCGCAAATGTTGATTCGAAAAACGTGGAGCTCCATTTTCCAGCCAAGCAGCCTTCCATTTTGAAGTGGTCAAATACTTGGTGTGTGAATAAAGTAAAGGGTAAAGTGGTAAATTTCTACCATGGCCAATGTGTTGGAAATGTATGCCCTAAAGACACGTTTTATTTAATTTATGGTAATGATGTTTCTTTTAGTCAGTTTATTGCACATATATCATTTGCATTTAATTGTTGGAAAAGTGTCCATGCTATTAAGTAAGTGATTCATGTGATGGGTCGTTCTTCACAGTTAGGCATGAATCATGGGTACTTAATAAGCAAGAAAAATATTACTCTTGATCTTTTGATAGAACTGGGCATTCTATCATGATAAGATCATTGTGCAATAGATCCTAATGGAGGATGGCTTGCCTTAGCCAGTAAACAGTCCGTTTACTCTTATTGTACAAGCGCATTTGGAATGCGTAGAGTGGACCTGTGATAGAAGCTAATGACAAAGTACTGATTATCATGGAGCTGGTCTATCACTGCTACTACGTGGACGAGTACTCTAATACTTGAGTATTAGTTGATGGTCTAGTGAGCCTAGAACTATATTCTTAGATTCACTGTAGGTGAGGTCTATCAAAGATCAGCAACCTTGTGAGTTGGGAGTGTGGTTTCTAATTAGCTAAGACAGACTGATACAAGATAGTTTCTGTGATTCACCCCCTTGTGATTGTCCAAGAATAATCAAATAATCCAGGGCCCTGGGAACGTGACTTAAGAGTGTGTGCTTCTGGGTAGCTCCCAGTGATAAGCAAGTACATTCGACTAGTCACGGATTATTGGACTAGTGATCTAAGGATGGTAGAAGTCATTTAGAGAGGTGTTAGTACATTATTCCTTTCTAAATGATGGGTGTTACACAGAAGGGTATTATCGTCATTACACTAGTAGGTCAAAGACATCGCACATGCAAAATTATTCGTGGGGTCAGTGTTACCATATGGTGATAGTTGGAACACTTAGAATGACAAAATATAGCTACTAGGTAGCAGGGATATTTTGGTCATTTTAATAGCCATGAATAATTTGTCTTTTGGTCCCCGGGGTAGCTCGATATAACTCATGTATTTTTAATACATTTGGCCTATTGGGTGGATTACATGAGAGAGAATTATTTTATTCAGAATGGTCCATTGGGCTAGAATAAAATAATAAGTTCATTGGTTTAATTAATTAATTGGGCTAACCCAATTAGAAAATTAATTAATTGGACTTGGCCCACTAGGGTTTGGCCCACTAGGGTTTTAACCCTAGGGTTCTCCCTATATATATTCTCTCTTTTGTTTGTTTTTCAATCCAAGTCGTTTTTCTCTTCGTCACCAAGAGAGGCCACGAGTTTTAGAGTCATACCTTGGAAGATCAAGAGATCTGATGCGAAGGAGCCGACGAATCGCAGGACAGCCGTCATCTCCACCACGCGAAGAAGCCGTCGCGCCTCCTCCTTCTGTCGCTCCATTCCGACCGGTAATCCGCAGGAAAAGTAAGCTTTCTAGATTCTAATCATTACGAGGATAGATTTTACTTTAAAATCGCTTCCGTTGCATGCTTTGGTCCTCGTAGACGGTCCTTCACAATGTATTAACCTATAATACCAAACAAGGGATATAATAACTCCAAGAACACCTTTACATACCAAACAAAGTATAATATTCCATAATCCGATCACTATTTTATCCCATTACTAATTTATCCCACATACCAAACACCCTATTAAGAAATTGATGATTTAAACTGATAGAATAATGGAGGATTATTCTAATTTTCCTGAATCGGTTGATGCACGAGATGACTAAAGACATCAAATGACAAAAATATCCTTATCTTAAAATTGTCGCCTCGCCTCAAATACACCGCGCACGCGTTTAAATACATCATAGATGAAATTCGCTCGAACTAAATGGGCGGACTTCATCACAAATGAAGTTCGCCCAACACAGTGCTGGGCGGATTTTATCATAGATGAAATCAGCCTTAACTGAACGAGCGGACTTCAACATTGTTGAAGTCTGCCTAGCAATTTTTTAGCAAACACGTGCGTCAACCTCTTTCGGGCACTGTAGCACGACTCGAATAATAGACAAGGTCATTGTTGACTAGGATAGTGAGCTTGAAATGCTCTTTTTAACCTATAACAAATAATGAAAAACTACCCTCGATAATTTTAGGATGAGCTCTTCATGCCTAATGTGCTACGTGGTCCCAATCTCCATATAGTTAAGTTCAATTAATTGGGGACATGAAACGTTGGTCGCAAGAGATGGAGGCTCAAAGGTCCCACCTTGAAGAGGTGTGCCAATTATTCAAGTCATTATGGATTTGCAAACAAATTGGGTCAATAAAATTCTTAAGGTGACTTGCAGAACATGTAGTACCAAGGGAATGAAGAGGGTTGGCAACCACTTATCCCTTATAGTGGGAAAGTAAATAATATTTCTCATAGCATTAATACCAACATTCTTCCCTCATAAACCTAATGTCCTTTAGCAGAAGGAGGAAGTGTTTGGTTATGTTTCCAAATAAGATCCAAGGCGATGACGATTTTTTAAGTGGGTCTAATTTTCATAGGCCTCAACCTGTGATTGAAGTATAACCCAAGTCCATGTCACCACTTATTAGCAGCCCAAAATAGAATTCGGACCATAAATCCATTAATCATTTCCTTTGAGGAGAAATGGGCCTAAGCCCATTTGCTCAAGAAATGAGAAGCCCGGCTCACTTTCTTGTTTTGCCCTAGTTGTTCACATTTATATATGTTGTTTGGTATTTCAAGGTTCTCATACTCTTTCTCTCTCCCTCAAGTTAGCACCATTTTTCCCCTTCTCCTTACCTATTTTGTTATCAGTCGGCGCCGCTTGCATGCTGTCGGCCGATGCCTTCTCCTCTCTGTTTGTGGTACCTGACTTGCAGCTTTGTGCTACATATCTTGGATCTTCTTTTGATATTTTTTGGCCGATCCAAGATGCCTCTTGCATCACCTATATATACTGATTCTCGGCTCACTCTTTCGTATACAAAGAAGCTCTCTCTCGGTTTGTCTTCTTCGACCCATTATCTTTGTGATACTTGTTGTTTCCTTTAGGGACTCTACTTCGTGTAGAGTAGTTCAGTTTTTAACGAGGGGCATTTCGGGTTAGCCTTCGTTGAGGCTTGGTGGTCTTATTCTCAGTGTTACCTAAGTGGTGATTTGATTATCTAGATCTGAGCCTTGAGCACCTATATCGTGACTGCTAGGGAATTTCCTATACTTTGTGTATTTTCAATTAATACTTGCACTAACCATCCTTTTTTGTAGATCTTTCGCTCAAAAATGGTACTAGAGCCTTGTTAGGTTTCTAGATTGTGTAAAATCGAAACCAGATTGGAAAAACCCCTTCATTTTCGGATCTAATTTCGTCGTAAGCTGTGTCCTAACCAAATCTGATTTTTTTTAAAATTATTTTGTGTTGGCTTTGAGTTGGGGTAAAAGGACCCCATACCAAAAACCAACAACCGTTGGGTTTCCTGTCTGACCAGCGCGTGTCATCAGACTTACTAGTCGGGGATGGCGCATGGGGTTTCAAGCAGTGACACGTGCAGTGGCGCATGGAGGCCGACGATAGTCTTTAGATTCGACCTTATTTCAGCTTCAGATCTCATATCCGATTTTTGTCAGTAAAATTAGTGTTGTTTTAGATATTTTTTGTGTGTTTTACTAGTGGTTATTTAACTACTAAGTGCATTTAAATTTTGTGTAAGTAAATATGTGTTATTTTATTTTGTTGTTGTTGCCCGAAAATTTGTCCTTAATTGAAGTTAATTTTGTGAATCTGTTGCCTAGGTCTTTGGGCTGAAACTTTGTGTTTCTTAGTCCCTTTATTGGTTGCATTTTATCTATGTTGTGCATATTCTCTATGAACATGACTACACATCACTTTGAAATGGGTGTTTTCAACGGGAAGGGTGATTTTAGTTCAACAAAAGATTAAGGGAATTTTAGTTCAACAAAAAGTTTCAAAAGCCATTAATGGCAAGTTTCCTACAACTTATAACATTGCAGAACAAAATACAGAAGCTAATGAACTTGCATATACTTCTATAATTTTGCACATCTCTAACTCAATTTTAAGGAAACTCAAGAACTTTGAAAAAAATTAAAGGATTTGTATGTTAAGAAATCTACTCCCAATAAGCTTTTTCTTACTCGAAAATTTTTTTAGCTTTAAAATTGACCCCTCTAAGGGTCTAGATGACAACCTAGATGTCTTTAACAAACTAGTTCAAGATATCATAAATTGTGGTGAAAAAGTGACCAAGGAATATAAGGCCATAAGTCTTTTGAATGCCATTCCTAATGCCTAAAAGGAACTAAAAAATGTCATTAAGTATGGTAGGGACACTTTAACACCTGAGATTGTCATTGATTCACTTAGGAGTAAGGAAATGGATTTGAGGAGTGAGAAAAAACATGGTGAGATCCACATGATGAGGGGTAGATCTCAATTTAGAAGTCAAGAAAGAGGTGGCAAGAAGAAAGAGAAAAGTAGGTCTAAATCCAAAGCTCGAGGTAAGGGCAAGAAGTGTTATAGTTGTGGGAAAATCGAACACTTCATTAAAGATTGTTATGCCGAGAAATGCAAACAAAAGGAAAAAGTGAAAGAACAAGAAGAGGCCAATGTAGTGACCTCTTATGACCCTAGTAAGATATATGCGATCCTAGATTCTGACTCTACTAAAATAAATATTGCATTTAGGTTGCATATGCAAAAATGGATTCTTGACTTAGGTGCATCGTTTCATGTCACATCTCAAAGATATTGGTTTAAAAACATGTATGAATCAGAAGATGGTCATGCTATAGTTTGCAGCAATATTGCATATAAGGTCATTTGGATAGGGGACGTCACCATTAAGTTAGACACAAGATATGTCTTAAAGTTGAGAGATGTCAGGTATATTCCTAAAATGGCCAAGAATCTAATTTCAGTGGGTGAGTTAGAAAAGAATGGATTTACGGGAAAAATTAATTAAAGGAGCAATGGTGGTTTGCAAAGGGGTTAGAAGAAATGGTATTTACATCTCAACTGTCGAGGTAATCGGTGGCTCAAGTTCCCACATTGCCTCAATCAATATTGATGACACACATAAATAACACAATAGATTACCCATGCATATGAGTGTTAAAGGACTTAAGTTTTTGAATGATAAGGGAGTCTTTGGTAAAGACTATGTGTTTGATATTTCCTTTTGTGACCATTGTGTGCTTGGAAAACATCACAAGTTGTCATTCTCATCTAGTGTGCAAAAGGCAATAAGGGTCCTTGAGTATATTCACTTAGACCTGTGGGGATCGGCTTCAAATCCCACATCTGGTAGGAATAGATATTTCTTGTCCATCATAGATGATTTCTCTAGGAAGATTTGGATTTTTCTCTTAAAAGACAAATCAGAAACCTTTAAGAGTTTTAAAATTTGGAAAACTCAAGTGGAGAACCAAACAGGCAAGAAGATAAAATATCTTAGAACTGATAATGGTCTAAAATTTTCCAATGCTAATTTTGATAATTTATGTAAAGAATGTGGGATCACTAGATATAAGACTGTTCCTTACACCTCTTAGCAGAATAGGGTGGCGAAACGAATGAATAGGACTCTTTTGGACAAGGTTAGGTATATAATGATCAATTCTAGTATACCTAAGTCCTTTTGGGGCTAAGCAGTCATGATTGTTTGTTACCTAACTAACATAACCCCATCAATTACCTTAAATGGTGACACTCCATATGAAAAATGGCATGAAACACTACCAAAAAAATAGATATTTTGCGATGGTCTATTGCGACAGTTTTTAAAACTGTCGCAAAACATGGTATTTTGTTACGGTTTATAAACCACCGCAAAATAACAATAGTTTCCTTGACATTTTGTTGTAGTTGTAAAAAACTGTTGCAAAATTTAAAAATTTTAAATTTTAAAATTAAATTTTGCAGCAATTTTCAAAAAATTGCCATTAAATTTAAAAAACAATTTAATAATTAAAAAATTAAATTAAATTAACATTTGTGGCAATTTTAAAGAACCGTCACTAAATTCATTAAAAAAAAATAAATCTTGCGATGATTTTTGAAAAATCGTTGTAAAATTTAAAAAATAATTTAATAATTAAAGAATTAAATTAAATTAACATTTATGGTGGTCTTGAAGAACCACCACTAAATTCATTAAAAAATTAAATTTTGTGACAATTTTTGTAAAATTGCCACAAAATTTAGAAAATAATTTAATAATTAAAAAAATTAAATTAAATTAAATTAACATTTGTGGCGATTTTGAAAATCTATCACAAAATTTTAGAAAATAAACTAATATTCATATTAAAAATATATAAAATTTTGATGACTTTTTATTTTTAATCAATTAATTTATTTTATTTAATTCAATTGATTTATTTTTAAGTTATTCCATTATTCTTTTAAAAAATATAAAATGTAATTCAAAAAAATAGTGGTTTGATCAATATATAATTAATATGCACAAGTATATAACAAGGAGGCTTCGTAAATCGGCTGCCTTCGCGCATGCACGCTCATACAGGAGGTCCAAGGATAGAAACTGGGGAAGGAAGAAGGCAGTTGGAATAAAATTCTAACAGTGCCACATGGCACGCGAACATGCAGCCACGTGGTGCTAGAGGTGTCAAAAGGGCTGGGCGGCCCGTGGGCCGCTCGGGACGGGTCGGGCCAAAGCTCGGCCCGTTACTGTTCAAACGGGCCAGGCCAAAGAAATTAGGCCCCCGGCCCGGCCCGTCTAAGGGCCCGGCCCGTTGGGCCCTTATGGGCCGATCAATTAAGCCCTTACTCATTTTTTTTAATTATGTTATTCTTTAGTAAATAATAACTATCAATTTATTTAAAATTTTTAAGTTAAATTTTGTATATATTTAAATTATAAATAAACATTAAATTATTTTTCATATCAATTCACAAGAAAATTTATAAGGCATATAGAATTTTGAAATATAAAATGATGAAATAATATTTAAAACTTAAGAATTAAGATATAAAATATTTTTAAAAGAAAAAAAATTGATTTTTATATATGTACTATTTTCATATTTATATATGTATATATTATAGACATTATTTTTAAAAAAAATATTTAAAAAAAAGAAAAAAAGGGTCGGCCCCACTAGGCCCGGCCCATTAGGCCCTGTGGGCTAAGGGCCCAACCTGACCCTCTAGCCGTGGGTCGGGCCCTATCCACAGCAAAAGGGCCCGGGTCCGGCCCGGCCCTTTTAGTAAAAGGGCTGGCCCGACCCGTTTAAAAAACCCGTGGGCCGACGCAGGCTGGTCCGGGCCGGCCCTTTTGACACCTCTATGTGGTACGTAGAGTGGCGAGTGCACGGACGACCAGGCGAGCTCGAGTGCGTACACGTCAAAAACAGCAGCAGTTTTAGAACCACTGCTAAAATTCAATGATTTTGGTATTTTTTAGCGACAGTTCTGAAATCGCCGCTAAATGTTTTAAAAATTGTCGGCAAAATCTATTATTTCACGGTGGTTCTTAAACCGCCACAAAAAATATAATTTACAACGGTTACTCCAATGGTTGCTAAAATTCCCCACTAAATACTTCGCGACGGCTATATCTACGACGGTTTTCAAAAATGCCACAAAATCACTTTGTGACAGTTAAAACTGCCACAAAATGAAAAAAAAAAAAGAAAAAAAGCTACAAAAATTCAATTTTTTGTAGTGAAAAATGCGCTGACTACTCACATCTTAGAAATTTTGGTTATGCTGTCTTTCTCACCAGAATTAGGGGAAATTAGAACTACAGCTAGGAAATGTGATTTTTCTAGGAAACTCAAAGGAAGTCAAAGGGTACAGACTTTGGGGTAGAAGCCAAAGTGGAGTGAGAATCATTGTGAGTAGGAACATCACTAGGGTTGGCAATGGTTCAGTTTGTTTTCGATTTTTGCTAAAACCATAACCAAACCAAACTTAAAATACTAAAACCAAAACCAAACCATTAACCCATTGGTTTTAAAAATTAAAAACCATAACCAAACCATTCGGTTTCGGTTTTAACCATGGTTTTTTTAGTTTGATCCATACCAACAAATAAAGACAAACTCTTGCAAATAGCATTCATAAAAACTTGTTGATCTGCATGCACTACATTATGCCTTTCGCAATTGTGGCAACTAACAATAACATTATGCAAACATATATCTAACTATTAGATGAAAGAATGTTGTTTTACTTTGGTATACTTAGTTTTGATGATGAAAAATAATATTTTATTTAATCCCTAAGTCATGAATCAAGATTGTGGTTTTCAACATAAATCAATTTCAATATCAAGTATTACTTTGTTAAAATGAAAACCAAATGATTTATATTCTTATACATAGAGATTTGCACAAACATGTATTATGATGAAATCTCCTAAAATGGTTTTCAAATTAGCTTTGAAGTCGTTGGTCAACATAGAGCTAAAATTGTTCTAAAGCAAAAGACCAACTAGAACATAAATGTGTTTGATGAAAAACCAATCTTAAATATGAAAGATCATTTATGTTAATCTCATATTTTAATATAAGCTTTTCAGATTTCGAAACATACATGAAAGGTTTTGGCTTGAAATTCAAATGTTTGAAAAATCCTTTAGTTCATGTATCATGTTTCGAGACTCTTTTTGGTAAGGTTTCAATATTTTTCTAAGTCTGGAAAGTTAGCACCTTATAAGGAGACATATATGAAAATGTTTTCTTTTTCGAAAACTAACTCCTGGTAATTCAATAGCTAACATTCATTAGTGATAAAATGATTTTTAATAAATTTTTCAAGAAATAGAAAGTGTATATCTTGGAGGTGGTAAAATCACAAAATCCTAAGTTCTTACTAAAACCCAAATTCTACTTTCTTATTCTTATGGATTTTGATTTTTTAGATATTTTTATTGAATCCAAATGGGGGGTACTTCATTAGTTACATTTATGTATTAAAGTAAATGGAAGGTAAAATATAAATTAAATATATGGTGATGTTTTGTATCAATCAAGTGTGCTTCTACATGTTATCTGTTAAGTTTTCAGATTTTCCAAATGGATAGTCGACTATGTTGTTCTGTGCTGTCGACTATGCGTAAGGATAGTCAACTATGCTGGTTTGATCTGTCAACTATTTAAGGCCTCTATCGACTATTTTTGCATCTGTCGACTATCATGTAAGGATAGTCGACTATGGCTTTTCTTCTGTCGACTATTTTTGTACATAAGTTTCAAAATTTTCTTCACATTTTTGCGTCTGCCGACTATGGGTATGTGTCTGCCGACTATGAAAAATTTGTGTTATAAGATAATCGACTATGTCTTGTTTTACTTATAAAAATAGTCAACTATGCATTTTCTTCTGTCGACTATATCTTTTGCAGAAAGCTTCCAACGGCTAGTTTTTCAAACTCTAACGGTCACAAACGGCTAGTTTCCTCTTCAATCTTTATGGAAGCCTATATATACAACTCAAGCAAGATCAAGAGACGGCTAATGGATGAGAACGAGTTGATCTAAAGAGTTCAAATCATTTTTACTCAAGCTTATAATATTTACGCTTTCACTGTTGTATATTTTTCTCTAAGGCTTCATTGTTCTATCATTGTAAATTTATTATTAAGCCTCGTTTTCATTGTGAGAGAACTTGTAACTAAGAGTGTTAACTTTTAGCTTCTCTCTTTCATTTGTATCGTTGTTATTTTCCTAGCTTGTGTAGCTAGAGGGCCCATTTGAGTGGGAGGTTGTAATTCCTAGTCTCGAACTAGAGGACCTACTCGGGTTGAGTAGGGGATTTTTAGTGGATGGTTTGAAAAATCCTTAATGAGGAGCTAAGGTAGTGGATTAGGCTTGGGTTAAGCCGAACCACTATAAATCTTTGTGTTCTCTCTTGCTTTTGTTTTTTTTTATTTGTTTATCACTGCTACCATTTCATTATCCTCACTTGCATTGAGTTTTTATTTTCAATCAAAAGGATTTCAAAGTTCTATCAAGTATTTTTAAAATAACCAATTCACCCCTCCTCTTGGTGTGTGTCATAGCATCTCCCGTTCTAACAAATCCTAACATTAACCCCATGCTTTTGGCTTCAAATTGACACTGGCTCCTAAATTGCAATAATTTAATTTATTTATACATCTAAGTGATAAACACAAACACACCCACAATATATATTAATATTTGATCAAAAAAATCGATGCAAATGCGGATGGAGGAAACAAAAAGTTTGACCTTCCAATTCATTGCAATAAGGGGAAAAAGAACCAAAATAGAGGAGTAAAGAAAGAAATAGCGAACACAAACACATTCTTAAACATTATAGATTTACATAAAAATATAGAATGGAAGTTAAATTTAGATTTAGGCATTTGTGCATCAATCAGACCAAAATAATAAATCAAGTCAGAAACCCTAATTTGGGAGTTGTCGAGAGACAGAGAGAGAGAAAGAGAGAGGGAGACCTTGCTATCGCCATACAAAGATAAATTGCACAAGGCAATTCAAGTGTGATGCTCAGAAAACGAAGGTCCACAACTCTCGACTCGCCTGGTCGATGCTTCTTGTGTTTCGATTATTGCTCTCAAAACTATATTTGTAATACAGAGAGGGTGAGGGAGAGCGACATAGGTAGCGAGCAAGAGCGAGGGCGAGTGGCCGAGGGTGAGCAACAGAACGGATCGAGAGGGAAGGGGAGAGGGAGAAAGGTTTGCTGCTATTTGCAGGGAGGGGTAGAGCGAGACCAAGAGAGAGGCGAGAGCAAGGGTGAGCACTAGCAAAAGGGGCTGAGAACGAGGGTGAGCAAGAGCAATAGAGGTAGAGAGCGAGGGTGAGCGCGAGAAAGAGGGGCCAAACCCTAGCAAGAGCAAGAGAGAGCCAGCGAGGGCAAACAGAGGGAAAGCGAGAGCAAGACTGCAAGAGAGAGGCAGAGAGCGAAGGCGAGCACGAGTAGACGAGCAAGAGAGATAAGGCAGAGAGCGAGAGGCAGCGAGGGTGAGAGAGAGCGAGAGCGAGGTCGAGAGAGGAAGGAGAAGAGAAGGGTTTGCAAGTGGGCTGGGGTGGGGTGGGTTTGGGGCTAGGTTTCGTAGCCGCCCCTCTAATGTATAATATATATTATATATATTTATATATTCGGTTCGGTTCGGTTTGGTTTGGTTCGGTTACCCACATAATAGTTCGGTTTCGGTTCGGGTTTTGGTTTGGTTTTAGTGAAAACCATAACCAAATCATACCCATTGAAACAGTGTTCGATTTTTCCCCAAACCAAACTATTACCCAGTCAAACAGTTTTTAACCACATTGACCGGTTCTGTTTCAGTTCGGTTCCCCATGGTTTCGGTTGCAATTGCCATCCCTAAACATCACCTTTAATGAGTCTAAGAGGCGCTATTTAAAATCAAAAATTGAGAATGAGAAATCTTAAGACGAGTCTAGTAGAACAAATATCCTCATTCCCAAGACCTCAAGCGAGGTGGAGAATCAAAGTCAGCGAGTATCAGATGAGGAAAGTGAGACAGTAGTAGCACACCCCATTGACCAAACATCATTAACTGATTACCAATTAGCTCGAGATAGGGAAAGAATACCTCATAGGTTACCCTAAAGGCTAACATCAAATTTTGAATTAGCCTATACTGGCTATTAAGAGCTAGCTAACAATGAGCCAAACACATATGAGTAGGCTATTAGAAGTGAATACTCTAAGGAGTAAATAGAAGTAATGAAAGAGGAGATGAGTTCCCTCTCTAAAAACCAAACTTGGGAGTTAGTGCCGAAACCTAAAGACAAGTCCATTGTAGGCTGTAGATGGATTTATAAGGTTAAGGAGGGTACTATTAAAAACGAACATGTAAGATTTAAAGTTAGATTAGTAGCCAAGGGATTCACACAAAAATAAAGGGTTGATTATAGAGAGATTTTTTCGCCAGTTGTAAAGTATATCACTATTCTTGTCATGTTTGCATCAGTTGCATACTTTGACAAGAAACTTGAACAACTTTATGTGAAAACTGTCTTTTTGCATGGTGATCTAGAAGAAAAAATTTATGTCTCAACCTAAAGGTTTTGAAGATAAGTGAAAACCTGATTTTGTGTGCTTCTTAAAGAAATCCCTGTATGATTTAAAACAATCTCTCAGGCAATGGTACAAACGTTTTGATTCATTTTTCCATTCAATTGGTTTCAAAATAAGTGAATTTGATCATTGCTTATATTTCCAACATCATAATAAGGACCGTGTAATACCTCGAGAGCCCAAGGTTAAGTCTAAGAAGGGACTCTAAAGAAGCTAGTATATATATTGAGGATAGTAATGAAGGAAACAACACCCGAGTTAAGCGTGCTTGAGCTAGGGTAGCTTAAGGATGGGTGACCCCTAGGAAGTTCGTGTAGACCCATCAGGGTAAATTGATCTGGTCCTTCCTATCGCTCTATACAAGATGTTACAGACTATGTGTTTCTTTTATTATATGTTGATGATATGCTCCTAATAGGCTCAAATATTAAGATGATTAATGACATAAAAATAGCTTTAAGTAGTGAATTTGATATGAAAGACCTAAGGATTGCTAAGAGAATCTTAGGTACGAAAATTAAAAGAGATAGGTTAAATTCACTGTTGTTTCTGCATCAATCATCATATGTGTTAAAGGTTTTGAAAAGATTTGGCATGCATGATAGCAGACACATTTCTTTACCGCTGGCAAACCATTTTAATTTATCAAAAGACCAGTCTCCTACTAATGAAGAAGAAGAGGAATATATGAGTAAAATTCCATACTCGAATGCAATAGGATTTGTCATGTATCTTATGGTGAGTACTAGACCAAACCTAGCATTTGTCGTTAGCACCCTAAATAGATTTATGGCAAACCCTGGTCCCATTCATTGGGAAATGTTAAAATGAGTAGATTTAGATTTCCAGTTTGATGTTGATGATAGAAAGTCTACATCAAGGTTTGTGTTTGTCTTGAATGGTGGAGTAGTTAGCTGGAAGAGTTCCAAGTAGGATATAACTGTGGATTCCACCACAGAAGCAGCATATGTTGCAGCATGTGATACTGCAAAAGAAACTATTTGGATAATGAAGTTCATTTCTAAAGTAGACATGGTTTTATCAAATGAGTTATCGATACATCTGTATTGCGACAACAACAGGGAAATGACACAAGCTAAGGAACCCAGGTCTCACCAAAAGTCCAAACACATTGAGTGTCACTTCCATCTTATTCAAGAAATAGTAGCACGTGGAGGCATGCAACTGTAGAAGGTCGCGTCATTAGAGAATGTCACGGACCCACTGACTAAATCTTTGACACAAGCACAATGGGATCGTGTAACGACCTGCTCCCACCCATGAGTGCTACTGATGAATAATCGCCCAGATTACTCACGCACAACACCAAACTAATGAAGAGATGGACTATGTTTCATCGGGAAGTGTCCTAAGTGGAGACTAGCTTCATCATTTCCTTTTCTCCACTCGAGGAGTTGGTCCCAAAACAATTAAAGAACTACAGCAGAACGGAACTGAAAACCTGAGTGAGCTTCACCTTTCTTTAGCTCATCTCACCAAAAGCCAAAGGTGACCCAGGCACAAAACTAGCAAGTCAAATATCTACTGAGTACTGAGATTTATGGGAAATACCTCTTTGATCCTTATCTCATCCTAAACTTGGCTCCACCAAACAAGCCACTATCAACCAGAAGTCTACACAATCAATACTACATTATACCGATTACAATAAACTGGATACAATCCAGCACCCAACAACATACATATTCACCCACAAGGATATATATATATATATATATATACCACCACATAAATATATACAGGAGATAATACAATTCACAACACGGGCAACAACGTTAGTTGCCACTTCAACCTCCCGACATCATCCCTGCTTGCATCTGGACTTGTAACATCTACAACATGAGGTAAAACCTCATGAGTCATAAAGACTTAGTAAGGGTGCAACTGAATATAAACAAGATAATATATGCAATGCAATGACAAATAAATATGCATGAATGACGAGGCACCACTGCTCTCTGAACCTACTTATTCGAGGCACTTACCTCCCATATTATCCCTAGCATGCATCTAGTCTCTCCCATGGCCATAGGGCTCCACTAGACTACCTATAGAACATGCACAACACACCACTGCACACAACATATATTTAACCATATTACCAAACATTCGCATGGCCGCCACCATTGGGGCCGTCCCTTACTTAGCGTGAAACCTCTTCTACCAAGAGCGAGAACGCCAGCCAGCACTTCGAACTCTTCTCTGACCACTGCCTCCTCGGTAGCACCTAGATGCAACACACAAAATCCAACTGCTTCAGAAATTAACCTAGGGCCTATGCTTGCGCAACATATCAAAACCACCCATCGGCAATTTCCAAACAACCCAAACCAAGGGTTTAATCCAACCAATGCTTCCACAACATAACATTTCAATATTCTACATCACCTCACATAACGCAAATAATTTGAAAAGGAATTATTCAATTACCTTAATCAATCTGGAGGAGAAATCCAACAAATCGCCCACATCGGCGTTGCCTCTTCGGCTGCCCTCATGCGCCCAAATTGCGCTTTCGAGTCTCTGGCACGCTCCTCGTACCCCCAAATAATTTCTGGACTTTCCCCTAATTTTTCTAGAATTGTTGGCTATTTTTTTTCATTTTTCCTTTATTTTCTATATTTCTTTATTTTTTTTTCTTTTTCTTTTCTATTTTTTTTCCTTCTTCCTATTCACCATCTTCTTCCTCCCTCTCCCACGCGCACCACCTGCCTCCGCCACTGGCTCCTCCAATCGTCGCTCACGACACCATCGGACGCCCCAGCTTTGTTGCGTACAGCGGCCTCCACCGAGACCTCCCGGGCCTTCAGCCATCACCAGCCCAAACGCACAGAGCCGCCACTACGTGTGGCCGTTTCTGGCCGCTAACTCCATCACCTAAACCCCGCGACCACCATTTGTTTCTCGTGCCTCCACGCATGCTGCCATTGCAGCCGCTCACGCTGCTCGAGCTTCGCCTGTTGCTGTGCTTCAATCGTCGACCATGGCAGCTACTGCCATGGCTGATCTTTCCTCTCTCTCACGTTGCTCTCTCTCTCTCTCGCGCGCTTTGGATTTGGCCGAGACTCTCTCGGCCTCTCCTTTCTTCATTTGCTTTCTCTTTTGCCTTTTCACATTTAGGATCCAAAGCTCCACTGTAGGGAGCTTGGTCTCCAAGCACTCTCGCACATCACATATACATTTATAATATATATTATTTACACTTAATTCTACACATTTAATTACACCATAAGACACATAATTATTTAATAATTACGCATCAACCCCACTAATACTCCATAATCCCATTTAGGAAATTTTAATAATCGTATTTAGACCCTCTAAGGTCTTAAATAATTGCCCTCAAGACACTAAAAATCTTGATTTTCCAAAATTAATAATCGGTCATTACTCGATAAAACTAATCTCGTCCTTGTGCCTTCATAGGACCTTATCTCAACCTGAAAACACTTTAAGTTGACTTATTCATAAAATTGGGCCACCCTTTGGGCCCCTCTGACTTACCTGTGATTTCCCTGTTGGCCCTCACGAACATTCAGTTCAACAATAATTTAAGCTTATACAGTAGTTGTACTAAAAACTATTCTTGATCTGATTTCTTTCAGCATCATTAGTCTCATCTCAAAACACTCGACAATCCCGTGCTCTATTGGACATCCAAGTCTTAGGGCATTTCCTGCCATTGCTTCGGTAATTTGTTACTTTACTTCTCAAAACTACCCTTAGGGCCCGCTGGACCGCTCACTATCCAAATAATCAAAATGCCTCTCCCCTAGGGCACTATCATTTATTTTCCGCCTCTCTCTCAAAGGGCACTCTTGGAATTTTATCTTATTTTCTAACACTGGTAACACAGGGTGTTACATTCCACCCCCCTTAAAAAGAATTTCGTCCTTGAAATTCACTTTCACGATTCCTCTGCTTGAGACACTCTCGTTCTCAAGCCGCTTCCTCATTCTTACACTTAGGAATCTCATAGCTTCATCATTCGCTCAAGTTACCACCACACAAGCTTCTGCTTAAGTTACCGATCCTTTAATTCTCGAGGATATTCATCTACTGATGCCACTTTGGCCTCTCGCCGATACCCACAACTAGCTGCTAGTCATAACACGCGGCTACTCCACTAATACCCATCTTCTTGATGGATTTCAACTGTCTCTTTGCATCACCTTACAATCAGCTTCCCATTTTTCCCACATCAAACCAAAACCATAGCACGATGATGCCAATCAATCTCATCAACACTACATCACTGATCAATCAACAACGATTTTACACCGATCGCACACGGCAATGTTTCCCTTGCCGAACCCGTATGGCCACAATTTTTACACCCATCACACACATAGCAACGTCTTAGCACTGATCAATCGCAGCAGTGTCACTTCTAGTACCCACAAGACGCACTAACACCCATTCACCCATGGTATTTCGTCATTAATCATATGCATGTATAGCTTAAGTCGATCCTCATGGCAACATCCCATTGTCGATTGACTATCACTATGCTAGTACTATATGGGAAACAACCATCTAGCTCCATTAGTCGTACTCAACAATTTTACACATAGTCTACTACTTCGACCAGCCGAGCTTCACTTATCTCTATGACTCAAGCATAACCCACATACCCATACTTCATCATAATAGGTAATTTCACGCTTTAACTAATAACATGCACTACTCGAGTCCACACCTTGAGCTTAACAAAGTACGTACCATACCACTCTCCTAACTAGGAATTCTTTCCATACTCGACAAAAATGCTGAGGCTTTTCCTATTGGGCAATGCCACTTGCCAATTGGGGCCACTTACCCCTACCTAAGAATTCCCGTTGGGCAACCCCTTTTAAATAGGTTGCATCTGGTCCTTAATTTCTACCTTGCTAGGCTTTCTCTTGGTTGTCAAGCCCTATAATGAGTGAGTGGTCCTACCATTTCGCCTTCCGGTTGTGGAACCTTTAACCACAGCCCTCGTCACGCCTATCGTGCTTACTACAGGTCTTCGGTCCCTGCCCACCTGCACAATCACTATGTTACCCTTGTGCACCCAGTGAGTCATCACCCAATCTCACGGCTGGGCTGCTCCCACAAGGACACACTCGATCCCAACACTAGTTCCCAACAGCATGGCTCAGGTCTGTCACTGCTTACATCGCACCCGTAACATGACTTCTAGCTTTTGGTCCCACACCTACCACCTCAAGCTATCATGGTTACACTAACATCCTTGTAACGACTTTTTAGCAAAGATTACCAACCTAGCCTCATTCATCTTCGTTTCTGCTACAATCTTCATATTCTCAAGCTTATCGGGCTAACTCAAAATTTGCGTCTTGCCTTGAAATACGAGCATCATCTCGATTCCCGCGCACAATCTTGATTTTCGTGCACTGCCTAGAAACACGTGTCCGAACCATTTCTCTTGTCAAAATCTCCAGAATATTAACAAATCTCCATTTCCTATTTTTTTAGGATTTTTCCCACATTTTCCAGGATTTTTTGGTATTTTTCGACTTTTTTTCTTTTTTCTTTACCCATTTCTTCCTTCTTTCCTTCCCTTTTTCTCCCGTATCTTCTTCTTCCACTTCCTTCCTCCTTCCTCTGCAATGCATCGACCGAGCTAACAGCCACCGGTCGTAAGAGTAGCCACCACCTCCAACGGCCGCCACTGCCCTCTCAGCAATCACCTCCAGTGCCTGCTCCGCAATCGGCCGTGAGCCACCACGTGGCTTCCTCGATCCCCAGCCACCGATCACATCTCCTCCCAGTCATCATCGCCGGCCCATCAGCCCTCGCGATCGCTCCACCGACAGACGCCTCAGCAACCTCAGACCTCCTACGAGCACTACCGCTGCAACTGACTGCCATCACCTCCGGTTGCCTCCAACTGTTGTGCGATCGCCAGCCACCGCCGCCTCCTGATCTCCCTCGCACAGCTACCGACCGCATCGATCGCACCCTCTCTCCAGCTACTACCTTCTATAGGCTAGATCTAGCGATGCCGCTGCCACCTGCTCCCTCTTGCAGGCACTGGCTTCCTCGGCTGCCACCGTGACCATCGCTGCCTCTACCAGCCATCAACACCCCCACCGTTGCTACCTGATCTGAAGCCAGATCTGGGTCTACCTAACCCGACCTGATTCAGGTTCGACCCATCAAATTAGATCTGATCCATATCTAATTTGCTTAGATTTAGCCAGAACTCAGATCTATCATGCCAACACACAACATACCAAGACCCCAATCTCGATGCGGTGCCTGTGTAGTCTTGAATAGAGGATGTAATCCACAGTGCATCTTTGCTCCTTACTTTCGTCATGAGGATGGTACTACTCGTTTTGCCTCCATCCGTGATGTTTTTAGTGACAGAAATGCCGTCAACATCCTAGCTCCGCTTCTAGTAAGTGACCAGTTTTGGGCTACCGATACACTCTTCTTTGAAGCTTAGGCCCGGTTTTAGGATCCCGTCTATGGATGTGTATCCCACATTCTTGCCCTTCAGAAGTAGGTTAGTGATCTGCAAGCTTATCGAGCTCTATTGCAAGATTCACTATTCGCATAATATTCTTCACATCCCCAACCTGTTTCTCAACCTGATCAAAACCCAAACTGGAGCTTCGATCTTCCCATCATCCCAGAAGCTGTGTCTCATCCTAGTTTCCTAGAGGCTACTCTACCTTACCCTGGCGAAACTAGCAACAGCCAGATGCCACTCCCAGAGGACATCGATGAGCTAAGACCCGTCGTCTTTGGCAACCATCGTCGTCAATGAGCATCGGCACATTATCATTTTTATGGTTTGCCCTCTCTTTTTTTTTTTTTAAGCAATTGTATGGCTTGATCTCCTGTAACTGTATTAAACATATGGAATGAATATTATATTTTGAGTACTTTAACGTTTCATTCCCTTGTCTTACCCTCGATTGCATATCAATCATAAGAAAATTATCTCAACCTTTTGCAGTTGTTTAATAATTAATCACATCAAGGTAAATGATACCGAGTCTTAATTGTCATCTCCTTCTAAGCTTGGAAATTAACATTCCCAATCAGGCTACACAACTTCCAAACCACAGCGCCCCGCCAGCAACCCTACCACAACACTACAGTCCCCATGGAAATCAGGCTTAGCCTAGACATAACCTACAGTTCCCTCCAAGTCTTCGGCATCTAATCATCTCCACAGCAGATTGGTTACCCCACATAGAGGGTCACAGTCCCTCTACATGAGCTAACCTAATGGCCACCTACCACTTGCATTCAGTGGTCCTTAGCATTAGACCCGTCACTGATAGGTATCACATGTAGCATTATTCCATACTAGAGCCATTCCTCGTTCCTCGGGTTCCACTTTCTATGGACATCTTAAGACACCACATGGTCTCAACATTCATTGAACCAGCTTCTTGGCAATCTATTCCCATGCAAACAACTACATCTTCGTATACGCATAACCGAGTCATTTCCCAACTTGCGATCTCTCAGCTACTCAACCAAGCTTATTTTTTGACATCAAGGGTCTAATCATCACGATACGTAAGTCATTATCGTTGACCACCACCCTGGTTCCTCGATCACCTTGACCTTCATAAAAGGCTAACGGTCATACGGAACAAAGACTCTTACTTAACATACTTCTTATAGTGTTACTCTAGATCTTTGGCATCTGATTCTCACCTACAGTTCACTATGTTGCTTCGGCTAATGGACCACCTGCCTTACCGCGAGCTAACCCACAAGTCCTCTGCCATATGATCCATAGCATCAAATCCGTCACTGCGAGCCTTGCACTCGTAGCATTAATGCTACATTGAAGCCTCCACTAACTACGATGATTCCACTACCATCTCACGAAAGCAACCTTATCTGGTTGTCCTTGTCTTGATAACCTCAAGCTTACTACATGAGCCTCGTTCCTCAAGACTTTACATTTCTTACAACCTAAGAGCATCTCGAACCAATCCAACACTTAAGGCCCCATGATCCTTCCCCACAAGATCGTACTTCATAACCTTCAACCACAATCCGAAAGATCCATCTTTCCACAACAATGGATTCACGTCCATCATGATTCACTTAGCCACCAAGCTCATTCCAAAGCTTGATCATCTTTCCTCGAAGTCTTGCTTGCATTGTTCATCAAACTTGAAATCCACATCCTTTTGGAGGAGGTGGGATAATGGAATTGCAATCTTACTGAATTCTTGGATGAATCTCCTGTAAAACCCTGCATGGCCAAGGAAAGAGCGAAGTTCCCGCACGGACGCGGGGTAAGGAAAAGAAGCAATGATATCCACCTTGGCACTATCGACAGCGATACCTTGTTTGGAGATAACATGACCTAAGACTATGCCCTGCTCAACCATGAAGTGACATTTTTCATAATTCAAAACAAGGTTTTTCTCAACACACCTTTCCAAAACTTTACCCAAGCTAACCAAGCAGTCATCAAATGAGGTGCCATAAATAGAAAAATCATCCATGAATACTTCCATACAATGCTCAAGAAATTCAGAAAATAAACTCATCATGCACCGCTAGAACGTACCTGGAGCATTACACAAACCAAATGGCATCCTTCAGTAGGCAAAAGTGCCAAAAGGACAAGTGAAGGTGGTCTTCTCCTGATCCTCTGATGCTATGCATATCTGAAAATAACCAGAAAAGCCATCAAGAAAACAATAATGAGATTTACTTGCTAACCTTTCCAACATTTGGTCGATGAATGGAAGGGGAAAATGATCTTTTCTGGTTGCTTGGTTGAGCTTCCTATAGTCGATGCAGACCCTCCAGCTATTCTGCACTCTCATGGGCACTAGCTCATTTCTTTCATTAGCCACCACTGTGAAACCTGTCTTCTTGGGGACAACCTGCACTGGACTCACCCACTTACTATCAAATATAGGATATATGATACCAGCCGAAAGTAACTCACTTACCTCTTTCTTGACCACATCTAGGATGGTGGGATTTAGTCTCCTCTGTGGCTACCTCACTGGTCGGGCTCCTTCCTCTAAATGAATCCTGTGCATGCACAAAGAAGGACTAATACCTGGTATGTCCGCCAAGGTCCAGCCTATTGCTCGTTTATTCCTCCTGAGTAGGTTCAGCAATCTCTTCTCTTGGTCAGGGCGGAGGTTGTTGGCTATGAGCACTGGCAACTTCTCTCCCTCCTCCAAGTAAGCATACTTAAGGTTGTCAGGTAAGGGTTTGCACTCCAAGGCAGGTGGCTGTTGAATTGAAGGCAGCAACCTGTTTGTGTTTAAATCAAGAGAACCATCTGCTTGCATGACATTCTCAGCAAGGGAAACATTTGCCATGGAAGGCTCCGGAGAATGCTCCTGAGAGTCAGTGGGATGCACATGCTAAAAACTTATGTCAGATTCAAAAAGATTTAAAAACTCATCTATCTCAGAACAAGCGGCACACTTACTGAATCCATCATGATAATCAGGGCAATGCATACTATCAGGAAAGTCATGGATGGTGGGGAACTCAGAAACAAAGTCAGGAAGATCAGCACATGCAACATCAACCATCAAGTCAATAAAATTAACATGCCAAGAGGAATGATCTTCTGAAGGATACTTCATGGAATCAAGAATGTTGAAATGGATAGTATTACCGGCAAATTCCATAGATAAGGTACCCTCATGCACATTAATTATTGTCCTAGCAGTTTTCAGAAAAGGTCTGCCTAGTATCAATGGTGCATGTCCAAGTTTGTTATCATCTTCCATATTTAAAACATAAAAATCAGGTGGGAAGATAAGATCCTTAACCTTAACCAACACGTCCTCCAAGACTCCCGTGGGATAGACCGTGCTCCTGTTAGCTAGCTGGACTACCACTCTTGTGGATTTCAATGGGCCAACCTGCAAAGATGCATAAATAGACTTAGGCATTACATTAATGGAAGCACCTAAATCTAGCAAAGCATTTGTGAATTGCAGCTCTCCTATAGTGCAAGGAATGGTAAACGTCCCTGGATCTTTGCATTTCATAGGCATGGCGGGCTGGATTAGGGCTGAGACATTCCTTCCAAGGTTGACCTGCTCATTTCCCTTCAGCTTCCTCTTGTGAGTGCACAAGTCTTTGAGAAACTTGGCATACTTGGGAATCTGTCTGATGGCCTCCAAGAGTGGTATATTGACTTCGACCTTCTGAAAAGTCTCCATGATCTCCTTGTCCAACTCAGCTTCTGCCCTATTCTTGTTTTGAGTGGCTCTATGGGGAAAAGGCAATGGATTGGTGTAGGGGTGTTCTCCCTTGTCCTGATCATTATTGATGTGCTGCTTGGCCCTTTGAATTGAGAGGGGTTGCGACTCTTCTTTTCTACCAGTTTCTTCTTGTGCCTTCTCTGGAACATTCACTTCTTTACCACTACGCAGCATGATCGCACTCACATTCCCCTTTTGATTGGATATTGGCTGTGAATGTAGCTGACCCGAGCCTTGACTCCTTAGCTCATTTATGTTAGTTGCTAACTGCCCAATCTGTGTCTCCAAATTCTGTATGGTGGTGTCAGTCCGTTGTTGGAATTTGAGAGTATTGGCAGCCAATTGCTGCACTATGTCATTCAAGCTCGGTTCGGGCTTGGGTAATGTTTGTGCTTGTTGCTTCATTGGTGTGGCATGTTGGAAATGTATGCCCTAAAGACACGTTTTATTTAATTTATGGTAATGATGTTTTCTTTTAGTCAGTTTATGGCACATATATCATTTGCATTTAATTGTTGGAAAAGTGTCCACGCTATTAAGTAAGTGATTCATGTGATGGGTCGTTTTTCACAGTTAGGCATGAATCATGAGTACTTAATAAGCAAGAAAAATATTACTCTTGATCTTTTGATAGAACTGGGCATTCTATCATGATAAGATCATTGTGCAATAGATCCTAATGGAGGATGGCTTGCCTTAGCCAGTAAACAGTCCGTTTACTCTAATTGTACAAGCGCATTTGGAATGCGTAGAGTGGACCTGTGATAGAAGCTAATGACAAAGTACTAATTATCATGGAGCTAGTCTATCACTGCTACTACGTGGACGAGTACTTTAATACTTGAGTATTAGTTGGTGGTCTAGTGAACCTAGAGCTATATTCTTAGATTCACTGTAGGTGAGGTCTACCAAAGATCAATAACCTTGTGAGTTGGGAGTATGGTTTCTAATTAGCTAAGACAGACTAATACAAGATAGTTTCTGTGATTCACCCCCTTATGATTGTCCAAGAATAATCAAATAATCCAGGGCCTTGGGAATGTGACTTAAGAGTGTGTGCTTCTGGGTAGCTCCCAGTGATAAGCAAATACATTCGAGTAGTCATGGATTATTGGACTAGTGATCTAAGGATGGTAGAAGTCATTTAGAGAGGTGTTGGTACATTATTCCTTTCTAAATGATGGGTGTTACACAGAGGGGTATTTTCGTCATTACACTAGTAGGTCAAAGACATCGCACATGCAAAATTATTCGTGGGGTCAGTGTTACCATATGGTGATAGTTGGAACACTTAGAATGACAAAATATAGCTACTGGGTAGCAGGGATATTTTGGTCATTTTAGTAGCCATGAATAATTTATCTTTTGGTCCCTAGGGTAGCTCGATGTAACTCATGTATTACTTAATACATTTTGGCTTGTTGGGTGAATTACATTGAGAGAGAATTATTTAATAGTTCATTGGTTTTAATTAATTAATTGGGCTAACCCAATTAGAAAATTAATTAAAATGGACTTGGCCCACTAGGGTTTGGCCCACTAGGGTTTTAGCCCTAGGGTTCTCCCTATATATATTCTCTCTCTAGTTATTTTTTTACCTAATTTCGATTTTCTCTTCTTCACCAAAGAGAGGCCACGAGTTTGAGTCATACCTTGGAAGATCAAGAGATCTGATGCGAAGGAGCCGAAGGATTGCAGGACAGCCGTCATCACCACCACGCGAAGAAACTGCCGCCCCTCCTCCTCCTGTCGCTCCATTCCGTCCGGTAATCCATAGGAAAAGTAAGTCTTCTTGATTCTTATCAATACGAGGATTGTTATGTTTTAAAAACGCTTCTGTTGCATGCTTTGATCCTCGTGGATGGTCCTTCATGGCATTACTTTGACCCGATGCATTGAACCTCTATTGGAATGGTTGAGTTGAAGCACCCCCATATCTGAAGTTGGGATGGTCTCTCCAGCCCGGATTGTAGGTGGGAGCATAAGGATCATACCTATTCTGTTGTGGCTGTTGCTATAATGGTCTTCCAGGGAAGATTCCATTACATGATTCTGTGTTATCCTGTAATTGTGGGCACTGATCAGTCACATGTGAAGATAATGAACAAATGCCACATACCTGCTAGGGCTGGTTTCGATCAAGGGCTAACTGGCGAACCATTGAAGTTAGTTCCTCCAGCCTATTTTCTATTCTCCTTTGGTCCATAGGTGCAGCAAAACCAACCTCATTGACAGGCTTCATGGGAGTGTTCAACCTGGTATCAAATTGTTGTGCATTTTGAGCCATCTTTGAAATTAAGTCCCGGGCTGCAGCTGGTGTCTTTTCCACTAAGGCTCCTCCAGATGCAACATCCACTAAGTACCTGTCCATGGGGAGCAAACCTTCATAAAAATATTGAATGAGGAGCTGGTCACTTATCTGATGATGAGGGCAACTAGCACACAGCTTCTTGAATCTCTCCCAATACTCATGCAAACTTTCTCCATCTATCTGTCGGATGCCACAAATGTCCTTCCTGATGGCTGTTGTTCTGGAAGTAGGGAAGAACTTCTCCAGACATATTCTCCTCAGGCCATCCCAATTGGTAATGGCAGTAGGTGGCAAATAATACAGCCAGTCTTTGGCAGCTCCATCAAGAGAGAAAGGGAATGCCCTTAGCTTGATTTCTTCTTCATCAACCCCTTGCGGCCTCATGGTAGAGCATACAACATGAAACTCCTTAAAATTCTTGTGTGGATCTTCACCTGCAAGACCATGAAACTTAGGAAGCAAATGTATCAATCCAGATTTCAGTTCAAAGTTTGCCTCCAATTGGGGATACTGAATACACAAGGGTTGATAATGCACATCAGGGGCAGCCAATTCTCTAATAGTTCTGTTAGTATTATTCCCATTATTCCCATTCTCATTGCCATTGTTTTCATTGGCGGCCATATTGATCAGTTTAGGTTGGAACTCAAACACAGTATCAGAAACAATGGGAAAGACACTATTAATCACTGCCCTATCTTGGGATCTAAGTTCTCTTGCTTGTCGCCTAAGGGTTCTATCAATTTCTGGATCTAAATCAATTAGGTCACCCTTAGATGATCTGGTCATGCATTAAATATCAACAAGAACAAAAACAAAACAAAACACACAAGGAAAAATCACATAAACACACCAAGAAAACACAAAATGGCCCAAAAAGTGGTCTAAACGTTGAAATTTGGCCAAAATACGCCCTCCTCGCTAAAAAGCAGTGACTATTTCTCCCCACACCCCCATTCCTTTGGACACCAAAAATCAGGGCATTCCGAGATAGTCGTCGACGGTGAACAGTGCCGGTTATGGCAAAAAAATAGAAAACAAGAAAACCGAGAACAGAAAAGAAGAGAAGAATAAAGAAAACCGAAAAGGATGAACAAAGAAATAAGAGAACAGATAAAAAAAAGAAGAAAACACAAAGAAGCAACAAAAGAAAGTAACAAAGAATGAAAGAGAATTAAAAAGAAACCAAAGACAGAAAACAAATCTTGTTATGGCAGAACAGATTGACGGTTCCCCGGCAACGGCGCCAAAATCTGGTCGATGCTGTCGAACAACGATAGATTAGATGAAATATAGATTTGGATTTGCAATAAGGGTGCAACCCAAAGTCGTCTCCCAACGAACCTCAAACGGATCTGTCAAAACAAGACTAAACGAGAGGGGTTGTGATGAAAACCGAAATATAAACGTTCAAGAATGAAACAATGATGAAGTAAAACGTAACCCGCTACAAACCCTACCTCCTTACCACGGTAATCCTCGTCTCATTATGAAAACAATCTGTTTTGGTTTGATTTTCTTTTGATTTGAAAAACTCTTCTACAACCGTAAAAGATTAAATCCAATCGAGCAATCGCTCATACAAATATACCGTTTCTTTCTAATCAAAGCCTCAACCGAGTACGTCAATTAAAACCATCCAAAGATCATGCATGCATTCACACAATCGCATAAAAGAAACATACATAAACTTAGAGAAGGAAAGAAACAGAATCATCAATTAAAACATGAAAATCGAGTTCCAAACCGGATTCGACTATATGACCGAGACTCAAACCGGGCAAGGGGTACGAGAATGTAGCGAATTACAAGTGAATTAGCCTTCCATATTCTTGGTTGAAATCGTGAGAATCCTCCAAAATCAGCCACTTAATGTGCTTAAATAGAGCTTAGGGAGGAAACCCTAGGTTACCGCAAATTCACAACAGATTTCGAATAGGATAACGTGCGTTATAGGCTTCGTCCCCTTCATCAAAATTGTAGATCAGGAAGAGTAGATGAATTTTGGATTTTAAATCACTTGATTTGGATATTGGACGCCCAAGTTATGGCCTTTTAAAGATTCAGCATCTATTCAGCTTTCCTAATTTGACCCAACTTTCTAGTCCCGACTTTGAAGCAATGTTTGGAGGCCCAAAAGAACTTGGATTTGGACCTACCATACCATTCCAAAAAGCCCAAGAAGTCCTCTACAATATCTCTGATACATCATTCACGTTCTGGGATTATAACTTGGACAAAAACTTGAGAGAAGCACAGAAGGTTAAATCTGTGAGCACATTTTTGCTTCTTTGTCTCCAATCTCCTTGTTTCCCTTCTTGCCATCAACATTCCTCATGACCCAGGAAGCCCAAATCTGTCCAAAATAAGATAAAACAGTGTGAAGCCCAATTCCTATAAGATAAAATAAAACAAAATCAAGATGAATAAAATGACACAACTAACGTGCAAAAAGACTAAATATGAGGGCTAAATAATATGAAAATATGCGCTCTATCATTAACTCTCACTTTAGCTCACTCTATCTCAAGCACAAAACCCTTGTCGCACCACCTCTAAGGGAACAACTCCTCTTCCTCAAACATGCTTGGCAAATCCCCAACATAGCGACGCTATACTAATCCCCTCCCGGATTAGTTATACCTCAGGCTCCCTTGCCCCTTCATAAGTTGGCTTCGTGCCTCCACACGAGCCTCTACACTTCAATCTCAAGGAATCCTCATCCTTAATTAGAACACTTAATATCCCCAAATTCCCAAATTCGGGTTTCTTATCACTACACCCACACTTGTGTCTTTGGTTCTTCATTGCCTCGACCCGTATTCTTCTTATGGGTATATCATTTCAACCCATGGTATTTTCCTATTCCTATAATGGGAATATCCAAACATACCATTCAAACCATCGTAGGCCTCACCACCTTAACCCAATCTTTAGGGTCCTTGGACCACATGTCCAACTTTCAAGGTCATCGGATCAATCACACATCGCAACCTCAAAGTCACAAACAAACTGTTCCCGACCCCAACTCAGCAGCTAGGATATTCTAACTTATATCCAAATCATGCAAGATATCCTCGACTCCAAATTCTGGCAATTGCTCACATCAATCACTTAATCGACCATACATGACACCACAACACGCTAGCTTTCCCCACTCATATTGCTAGCCATGCTCTGATACCAACTGTAATGACCTGCTTCCACCCACGAGTGCTACCAATGAATAATCGTCTGGATTACTCATGCACAACACCAAACTAATGAAGATATGGACTATGTTTCATCGAAAAATGTCCTAGGTGGGGACTAGGCTTCGTCTTTCCCTTCGTTCCACTCGAGGAGTCAGTCCCAAAACAATTAAAGAACCACAGCGGAATGGAATCGAAAACCCGAGTGAGCTTTACCTTTCTTCAGCTCGTCTCACCACAAGCCAAAGGTGACCTAGGCACAAAACTAGCACGTCAAATATCTACTGAGCACTAGGATTTATGGGAAATACCTCTTTTGTTATGCCCTATTTTTTCATATACATAACAACGTGAAATATAAAAAGACATCACCTACGAGCGTTATGGAAACCCTTACCAACGGAAGCATTGGATCGAACCTGCAAGCTTAACCAAAGCTAAATAAAGGGGTTTCCACCAGATTTTCCTTTATAAGTACAAGAAATGATCACGACTTTCAATACCCCAAAAAGATAACACATCATTGTAGGAACAATTGTAGGACACCCACATACACACACCTCTTACAACCTTGAGTATCCTAACTGCTATTACAATACATCACTTGAATTACATAATGAAATAAAATCCTAAGCTGGCTGCAGAACCCAAAGCTAGCCAAGTACCACCTATTTTCCCTTGCTCGAACCAGAACCTGGAACACCTGGCACTTATATTAAATCTGGGACGTTGAATGTCCCAAGGGTATGAAACACTCGAGTTAGATAATGATATCTATGTGAGTGATATAAGAAAAGAAACAATGCATGCAAGAGAAATATGCAGTTATGCCAAGTAATACACCGAACTAAGAACAAAATATCCCAAGATCATGGCTCACCACAAGAGCACGAGATCCCCTGTGATGTCTCAACAACTAGCCACAGATACAAATACCGAGATGCATATAAAAATAAACAAGATATACTCAAAGAAATAAAACATGATATCTAACCTCTCGACCCCTTTACACAAGCACAAGATATCCTCCTCACTTGCCAGGCATGAACCCCTCAGCCCCCTTACACAAGCTCAAGGTAGCCCCCTTATACAAGCCCACATGGTCAACCCCCTTACACAGGCCCCCGTGGTAGTTCACACACAACAAGCCACCAAATCGCCACAGTCACCCAAATGACACGATGTATGACAAAGCAGAAGGAATATGATATGCAAGCAACAAGCCACACACGAAAGCCATCGTGTTCAAACCCGATGCAACAAAATAGAGGATATGCTCGAACACATGGAACATAAGACGTGAGCAACAACTCATCCACAGATGAAACCAAAAGGGATCAAGAGGAAGTAAAAAGCATGCACAAGAACCACTCACCTTCGAGTTCACCAAAAAGCACCGTTTACATGCAAACCGAGGCTGTTACTGCCAAAACATGAGTTTTAGTAAGGCAAAACATGAGTTTTAGTAAGGCAAATACCAAATATTTTCATACAGAGTTGTAGGGATTAAATCAAGGGTCACTACTGCAAAATTCCAAGGAAAAATGAGGTTGCATGCACCTTCACGAGTCCCGAGAAGGGGCCTCACGCACTACCCCTATTTTCAGCCAGCTTTGTGTAGTTTTCGTATTTCGATTGTATCTCCCTTGTTTTAACTCCGATTCCACCCCCGTTTTTTCAGAACTTACCTCGTTGTTTTCCAGCGACTCGAGCCCAGATTCCGATGAAATGCAGATTTCCTGACGAAACTCGTATCTCCTTTGTTTTTTGGGTAGAATTTTCCTCCTTCTTCGACAAAGTTTCCTCTCTCAAAATCTCCTTCTTTTTCTCTCATTTGGTGCTCCAAAATCATTCCCCCAAAGCCTTGTATTAATAGGTAATTTCAACTAATTAAATCATTCCACGTGTCACGTTGGGATAAGAACTCATCATGAGATTTTCCCATATTAAGCCATGTATTCATAGGGATTTGTGCATTCACATGGAGATTTGTGTTCCATCATTACACCCCTCATCATTACACTCCTAAGATTAAGCCATATATACACAGAGATTAGAGATTTGAGCGTTCACACTATGCTCATCATTACACCCATAATCATTACAAGATTTCAACCAATCCAATTATGACACCTAGGGGGACACTTAGCCATTCATGATTTACCCATGGATGATATTTAAAGTTTTAGGAAACTACGCTTTGGCCCAAACTTTTTACGTAACTGCACTTAGACCCTTGCAACTTGGTCTCTGGACCATTTTTTAATTGCACTTTTTTGGTCCCTGAGAAATGAATAAATTACACTTAGCGCCCCAAGATTTTAGATAAATTACACTTTTACCCGACTTCAATATTTACGATTTTGCCACTAGTTCAGAAACTGAATTTTTCCCTCAAGGCTTCCTCAATTCCTTGAAATGCCTTATTTCCACAAGTATTAAAACCTAATAACCTTAGGTATCACCTCATATTTGAGTTTAAAAATCTAGGGTATTACATCTTTGATCCTTACCTGATCATAAACTTAGCTCCACCAAACAAACCACTATCAACCAGAAGTCTACACAATCAATACTACATTATACCAATTACAATAAACTGGATACCATCCAGCGCCCAACAACATACATATTCACCCACAAGGATATATATATATACATACCACCACATGAATACATACAAGAGATAATACAATTCACAACATGGGCAACAACGTTGGTCGCCACTTTAACCTCCAGACATCATCCCTGCTTACATCTGGACTTGTAACATCTACAACACGAGGTAAAACCTCATGAGTCATAAAGACTCAATAAGGGTGCAAATGAATGTAAATAAGATAATATATGCAACGCAATGACAAATAAATATGTATGAATGACGAGGCACCACTGCTCTCCGAACCTACTTATTCGAGGCACTTACCTTCCATATGGGGGCCATCGTACCCTTCTTAAAAGCCTCTTCCGCGTACCCTAGTGCACCCTTGCCTACCTTTCATGACCCACTTTTTAGCGCCCAATGCTCTAGAAATTAGCACCAGTCACATGTCCCATGCGCATGCCCTCGCATGAGAGTTGACATTCCATGCGCAAAAGCCTCTTCATCATGCAAGAGCCCTTTCACTCGCCCCAGTGCACCCTTACCCACCTTTCGTGTTCTACTTTTCTATGCCCCAGTATGCCATACACCCACACATCCCCTGCAACCTTCCGCATACAACCGTCTTTGGACGCCTATGCCTCAGCCATATACACACCCATTTGCACCCCACGTGGCACATGCCAAACCATGTTATCGCACCCTTGCCACACATTCATGCCCTTCAACCAACGCACCCACGTGCCTCCTCACGCCATGCATCATGCCACGTACTCCTTCATGAGCACCGGCGAATGACCCTCACATGCACCTATATAAGCATTCGGTCAAGTCTCTGGTAACCTCCTAAGTGACCTAAAGACCCCCAAGATCTCACCGCTCATTGTCTCATGGAAATAAGTCCAACCTTCAAAGGCTTTCCTTCCTTAAGGGACCATTCTCGATTGGGGGTTTCTCACATACGTCCCTTCATGCATGCCTAATCCCAAGACCACCAGATGTAGTGGAAGAGTCACAATAATTGCATCCTCGTGTCACATGCCAGTCATGTGTCCCTATCACGATCGACCTCTATAAATACCCATCAACCCTCAACTTTAAGCAATCCATTCTAACCATAGAGCTTCTCTCTCTACTCTTCTATGTTCCTTACCCAAAGAGTCCATCTACACATCCCACTCATACTACTCACTTATGCATCTCTTCAAAGTGCATCCGTACACCTTATCCATGAGATACACCCGAGCATAATGCATCTCTACTTCTTTATGGACTATACTGACTTAGGCATTAAGGGCTCGCGCGAGAGAAATCCCTGCATTCCTTATAACTGTTTTCTATCTTATAGATCCTTTAGAGGACTCATCCGTAGACTCTACAGCTGTTGACACACATTTTTGTAATACCCCGCATCGAGCAATAGGAAGGTTCGAGAAAATTTACCCTAATGGGCCTACGCGAACTTCCCAGGGGGTCAACCATCCTTGGATTTCCCCAGGTCAAGCACACTTAACTTGGGAGTTATTTGCCTACATTCAACCCAAAAGGTATACAACGAGTGTTGTTTCCTTCTTTACTTATCCTCGATATATACTACCCTTCTCTAGATTCTTGGGGTATTACACACATCGTGTCATTATCATGGGGCCCATAGCTATGGGTCAGCTCTTAGCTCTCGCCCTTCAACAGCTAGGAACCCTACTGCACTTATGAGCCCCTCGGTGGTGATGTGGGATTCATGCCTAGGGGCCAATCGACCCCTTAGCGCCCCTAGTTCGGGGGGAGGGGGGTGATGGGTGGTCCCTCGAAGGGTTCCCACAGATGGCCAAATGTTGACACACATTTTTGTAACACCCCGCATCGAGCAATAGGAAGGACCAGAACAACTTACCCTGACGGCCCTACTCGAACTTCTCAGGGGGTCACCCATCCTTGGGCTTCCCCAGGTCAAGCACGCTTAACCCTGTAGTTCTTTGCTTACATTCAGCCCAAAAGGTATCCAGCTAGTGTTGTTTCCTTCCTTACTTATTCTCGATATATACTACCCTTCTCTGGGCTCTTGGGGTATTACACACATCGTGTCATCATCATGGGGCCCACAGATGCGGGTCAACTCTTAGCTCTTGCCCTTCAACGGCCAGGAGCCCCACCGCACTTATGAGCCCCTCAGTGGTCACCCTCAAGGCGACCTGATGTAGGATTCATGCCTAGGAGCCTATCAGCCCCCTGCTTGACGTTCAGAACTAGTCAACCGTGATTTGACCATGATTTGTTTGGCACCGTTTGTGGGAACCCTTTGAGGGAACCGCCCATCACCCCCCGCACTGGGGGGCCAGGGGGCCGATTGCCCCTAGGCATGAATCCCATATTAGGTCACCCAGAGGGCGACCACTGAGGGGCTCATAAGTGTGGTAGGGCTCCTAGCCGTTGAAGGACAAGAGCTAAGAGTTAACCCGCATCTGTAGGCCCCATGATGATGACACGATGTGTGTAATACCCCAAGAGCCCAAAGAATGGTAGTATATGTAAGAACCCATATTTTTGTAAAGTTGCCACGTAATTTAGGCAAGTTTAGAATACCGAAAAATTGATTTGATAGTAGTTACAAGTACCGAATCAACTGTAGAGAATGCCTCGGAGTGAAATTGTCTAGGAAAAATGATAGGGTCTCGATGAACGTTCCGAGATAAGATTTATGGTGTCGAAAGAAATCGAATCAGGAACGATTTTTAGAACAGCTAAAATACAGCTACCATTTAGGCTGCAAAACTAAATCATTGTAGGAGACTCCCGAGAAGTCAATGGAAGCCTAAGGGGGCTCTGGTTTTTCGTAATGAGCAATCCTTCAGTAGTTTCAGGATGGAGCGATAGCCCGGTGAGGACATTGGGGCAAAATCGGCATTTCTGAGTAACTTTGAAGTTATTAATTTTGTGTTTTCGATATTAAAATGTAAATTAATTCAGTGTTTGAGGGCATGGTTGCAATAAGAAAATTACCCAGGTGATATTAGATGAATTATGGGATTAAAAGTGTAATTTTCCTTATATGTTGGGATATTATATAATAGTTATATATATATATATACATCTCATGCGTGCATGAGCCATCCCTCTGCAAATTACCCATGCCTTGCAACCTTCAACCCACCCCCTGCAAGATTAAAGCCACGTCTCTGCAAGTTTTGGAAGGATTTGCACGCCAAGAGGAATGGGCAATGCAATTGGGTGCGTGGTGTGTTGCCTATAAATAGGCAGGGAGCTTGGCCGATTGAGAAGCAGCAATGGAGATCGGATGAGAGTTGCAGAGAGATCTAGGCCAAGAGAAAGGGAGGAAATGGAAGAGAGATTGAGAGAGGAAGGTTGAGCTGAGAAAGGCCGAGAGAGAGAGAAAGAGATCGCAAAAGAGAGAGGCCGATCGATGGCAGCCAAAAAAGCAAGCCGCCATAACCACAAGCTTCAAGCAGCCATGGCCGCGGGCAGCAAGGTGGGTGTGCAACTAGGCGGCTCATGCGGAGGTGGCTGGTGGGGTCGCAACCAGCTAAAGCGACGGCAACCAAATGCATGGAGGCGTGGAACGGCCGAAGTCGACCATGGTAGTGTGTGCTGGTGCAACTGCAGGCAGCCATGGCCGACGCGAAGGGGAGCTACAGCGCGCGTAGGAGGTTGCTCGACGGCAGCTCGCGATAGTGGGTATGGTGCGACTGGTGGCGAAGGCGCACGGTGGTGCTGGCAACGACGGCAGCCGGCGAAAAGGCTAAGCAGCCTGCGGCTGTACGTGAAGGACCATAAACGAGGATCAAAGCATGCAACGGAAGCGTTTTTAAACATATCAATCCTCGTATTGATAAGAATCTAGAAGACTTACTTTTCCTACGGATTACCGGACGGAATGGAGCGACAGGAGGAGGAGGGGCGGCAGCTTCTTCGCGTGGTGGTGACGACGGCTGTCCTGCAATCCTTCGGCTCCTTCGCATCAGATCTCTTGATCTTCCAAGGTATGACTCAAACTCGTGGCCTCTCTTTGGTGAAGAAGAGAAAATCGAAATTAGGTTAAAAAACAACTAGAGAGAGAATATATATAGGGAGAACCCTAGGGCTAAAACCCTAGTGGGCCAAACCCTAGTGGGCCAAGTCCATTTTAATTAATTTTCTAATTGGGTTAGCCCAATTAATTAATTAAAACCAATGAACTATTAAATAATTCTCTCTCAATGTAATTCACCCAACAAGCCAAAATGTATTAAATAATACATGAGTTACATCGAGCTACCCTGGGGACCAAAAGACAAATTATTCATGGCTACTAAAATGACCAAAATATCCCTGCTACCCAGTAGCTATATTTTGTCATTCTAAGTGTTCCAACTATCACCATATGGTAACACTGACCCCACGAATAATTTTGCATGTGCGATGTCTTTGACCTACTAGTGTAATGACAAAAATAGCCCTCTGTGTAACACCCATCATTTAGAAAGGAATAATGTACCAACACCTCTCTAAATGACTTCTACCATCCTTAGATCACTAGTCCAATAATCCATGACTACTCGAATGTATTTGCTTATCACTGGGAGCTACCCAGAAGCACACTCTTAAGTCACGTTCCAGGGCCCTGGATTATTTGATTATTCTTGGACAATCACAAGGGGGTGAATCACAGAAACTATCTTGTATTAGTCTGTCTTAGCTAATTAGAAACCATACTCCCAACTCACAAGGTTATTGATCTTTGGTAGACCTCACCTACAGTGAATCTAAGAATATAGCTCTAGGTTCACTAAACCACCAACTAATACTCAAGTATTAGAGTACTCGTCCACGTAGTAGCAGTGATAGACTAGCTCCATGATAATTAGTACTTTGTCATTAGCTTCTATCACAGGTCCACTCTACGCATTCCAAATGCACTTGTACAATTAGAGTAAACGGACTGTTTACTAGCTAAGGCAAGCCATCCTCCATTATGATCTATTGCACAATGATCTTATCATGATAGAATGCCCAGTTCTATCAAAAGATCAAGAGTAATATTTTTCTTACTTATTAAGTACCCATGATTCATGCCTAACTGTGAAGAACGACCCATCACATGAATCACTTACTTAATAGCATGGACACTTTTCCAACAATTAAATGCAAATGATATATGTGCCATAAACTGACTAAAAGAAAAAATCATTACCATAAATTAAATAAAACGTGTCTTTAGGGCATACATTTCCAACAGTGCGCACGCAGGAGTTGCAGAGGAAGAAGAAAGAGGAGGAGGAGGAGGATGGAGAAGAAAGAGAGAAAAAAAAAAGAAAAAAATGGAAGAAAAGAAAAGAAAGAAAAGGAAAATAGAAAAACAAAATTGGAGAAAATTTCCAAAAAAAAAATCCCAAAAAATAGGATTTCGGTATTTATTAATATTTCAAAGATTTTGGTCGAGAAAATGATTCGGGCAGGCATTTTGAGGATGTGGCACGCGTACCGAGGAAACCAGAGAGGCTAGGTTAAGGTAAATAAAATTTCTTAGAAAATTTAAGAAATTCAAGATTATTGTTTTATGAATTGTCATAGTGAAATATTCGAGGAAATATTTAAGAAATATTTAGTTGGGATCTATTGAGGAAAAATAGGAAGAAATAGAGAGAAAAATAAGGAAAATACAAGAAATTATGGAAAAATAGGTTTTAATGCTTATTTCAATAATTATGGTGATTAGGATGCTTTGAGGCTTACATTGAAGTGACTGGTGCGAATTTTGAGGTTAGCACGCAAATCGAGGTGATGCACAAATTTCGAGACAGGCACAAATATCAAGATAGCTCGATAAGCTTAAGAAGGTAAGTGGTACTTCCCAACTGGATTTAGTTTTATAGAAAATGCTTAGTTTGTAACTTATTTATATTTCAAACCCCGATTCTCGAAAATGTTTTCGTTATATTGACATACCTTGATATGTATCCATCACGTAGACTGTATACATGACATGACTATGAAATACATATGTACACGTTGTTATCATTGATCACGCGCATTGGATCTGTTGGGAGTATGAACTGGCACCATTGCTTTACCAAGAGTGCCCCCATACACCCCGGCTTTGAAAGAGGTGGCCGTAAAAATAGAGGTAGCATGAAGGGTGCAATTGACCCCTACGATGAGTAAGACATTGCATACATACATTAAAAAACATTTTGTACCCTTACTTAGATGATTCATCATCTAACTTGGGCTTTGCCCCTGGAATATTCGAACGTTCCAAATGGAGATTGTAGCAGAAATGAGGATGAATGAGGTATGAAATGGCATTTAACAGAGTGTATGAGGAATGAAATGTATGTTATGTAGTCCATGTATTTAAGTTCTGCTACTTTGAATTCTGAATGTTTTGAGGAATGATGATGTATAACCTTATTTAGGGTTAATGACAGTTGAGGACTTATGCTTTGTATTAAGTTATGTTGAGGAACGATGATGTGAGATCTGAATTTCGATTAATGTTAAGATATCAGGTTCGATCCTTACTTCCACATTTGATGTGTATAATGATTCTCTTTTGAGAAAAATGATTAGAAATTTTGGGATAGATGTGAGGAATGATATGATTTAACTTTAAGTTTGAAAGAAAAAAATTAGTATCCCAGAATTGTCCCAAGTTATAACGCGCCCGGGAAAGCGAGGCATTACAGTTGGTATCAGAGCTTAAGTTTATTGGAAGTCTTAAATGACTCTGATATAGTTGAAATCAGAGTTAAACCTATTTGAAAATTAGGGAATAGCAATTTGGAGACTTAAGAGGATCCGATGTTGATAGATACAGTTAGGAGGAACCCCAAATGGAGGCTTATGGGAAAGAAACCAAGGGTTCGTAAGACAAAATCCATATTTGGAGATTCGAGAATTGTCCGTTGAAGGCTTAGAGGTTACTAGATTTAAGTGTTGTGTAGTGGAAGTGTATGTCTAGGATAGTTCTATCTAAGGAAAGAGTTGGTATTTAAGTGTGTCCATTTGTGACCCACCTCTCTTTCTTGGGAACTTACCTGGTGTACTATTCACATACATACACTATTTCAGTATCTGGTTACTATTTTTAATGAATAGTGAAAGCCTAATGGAAGCTAGTACAAGCAGAATGATCTAGCTATTGAAGTTAGGATCCGATGATATGATTCGGGTGTAAGGTTGACTCGGTAACCATGATTATGGATCCGAGAGATTTAGAGACTACTGATTTGAGGTCATTAGTTGAAATCCTTACGATAAATGATAGGATAGCTAGTAGTTATCAAGAATGATTGAGTCATGGATGATTAGTCTGATGTGGCATAGCCTACCTGTTGAGTTAGGATCGAATGATAAGTATTTCGAGGACCATTTAGTGTCTCAGAAGCAAGATGTGTAAGATCAGGGATCCAACGGATTGAGAGAAGCAAGAGACCGAAGGTGATCAAGTGATGACAAGTGAGTTGCGTCAGTTAATGAGGTGACAGTGGTGCAACCGATGGGACGAGGAACCCTAACAGTGTGTAGGGTCCAAGTTCTAATGGTCTAGGGTGTGAAGTGTGCCACTAGCTAGTTGAAAGAGGCTGGAAGCCTGGGGAATCAACCCAAAATGAGATGGATTGAGTATGGACTGAGTGACCTATTAAAAGAATTGCATCGGAGTTCGCGGTCATCTTGGGAGAGGGTGACACGACAAACAATGCTAGGCTTGAGGAGTAAAATACCTCAATATCTAGTATAGCAATGATATCATGAATGGTCGTGTGTCAATAGTCAATTGGATCTGAAGAACGAAATGCGAGAGTCAATGGATTCTCAGTACATGAGATTTCAGGTAGTGGAGCATGGTTAGTCCAAAACCTTGACGATGAGTAGTAAGATGGCAACCTCAGTTCAAAGTAGAGTTCGAGTACCGAAAAATAAAAGAGTGCTTAATAGGTCATATCAACCCTAAAGGAATGATGAGGAGACCTAGTCAATAGAGGTTGTGACTAAGGTTCAGTGTGCCAAATAGACCTGCAGAATCAGGTAAAGTTATCGGTGGTCAACCTGACGAGGAGAACTCGGAAGCACCATGAGGAATAGTGGATTAAGAGCAATAGTTGTAGGGAAATAGAAGATGATTGGAACCAGATATCGTGATCTGATTTGAGATTTTTGGAGATAAATCGGTTTGAGATTCTTGAGAAATTTTTTGAAAGAATTGATTGGGGATCTAAGGATTCATGATGAAACTTTACAGTTTTCAGGAAAAAAATCCAACAAGGATTAGAGTACCATCAGTGATGTAAGTATCTTCCTACTCTAGCTGGTAGTATAGTTATGGATTGTCATCTTAAAGGCTGTGAAAATCTTTGGCGTGATTGAGAGAATCAAGTAATGGCAGATGTGCCAGAATAATGGGTCGCAGTAGGAAAAGCTGCAGACCTAAATCGATTAGAAAGCCGAGATTTTCGATTTTGGAGAATGAAACTCTCGTATGGCTAAACAGTTAGTCTAGGTAGCCCTGGTAGGTAAATTGCGAGATGTATAGCTGAGTGATGTCAGCAAATTATGATTATAAGGAGACTGTTGATCTATGGCATAGGGATTTGCGGTCAGTAAAAGGTTGTAAGAAAAATGAAAAATACCAGAAGATATCTTGGAACATTTATAAGGATTATTTCTTAATGATGAAAATGCCAATAATAGCTTGAGGTTATTAGATGCTTAGCTATAAGTGACTTGATTAAGGATGTAAATTATCAGGCTTTGAAAAGAGGTTAGTTCGAGCAAAGATCGGTAACTTGAGTAAGTAACTCCGAAAAGGATTAAGGATCCATGAGATTGGAAATTTTGTATAGATAATAATGACGACTCATATTGTGTGGATTAAGAGGCTAGACTAGCATGAATAACACTAGTGTTAAGTCAAGTAGACTCATTAAAGTCAGGAAGCAAGTCTAGAGATTGCGAGTTGGCAAATGAACCGGTGCTATGATTGACTGGGAGTCAAAAGAGCCAATGGTCAAATGCGAGAAAGGAAATTATATGATTTCCGTATGATAAAGTATAATTGGCATGAGATAGTGCCTTAAGGATCGAGCATGATTAGAGTCGGTTAACATGAAACGTTATCACTCGAGGATTAGTTCAAGAAAATTTGAGGATCAAATGATTAATCTGTTGATATGAAATGTTATTTGAGGATTACTTCAAAAAATGCGATGAGTTATTTAGGTTATGGGTATAGGGATGAATAGGTATTAGTATGGCAACTAAGTAACGAATGTTATGTGAAAACGATGTAAGGATATTAGTATTGCAAGATTTGGAAGACATTGTTAGATGTCGATTGATATTAAAAGTTAAGTTACGGAAGGAAGATTTGGAGACAGATAGAATTTATTAATAAATTGTAAAAATTTCTTGATGGGATAGTTATACGACATGATTAGAAGATGATTATGGTCAATTGTCAAAAACTTGAGGTTATATCAGGTGATGAATACCTACTAGAATGAGGAAACAATAGTTTATAAGAAACCTCGAATAGGTTGGCTTGAGTAAAGATCAAGCAATGATTAAGTTTGTGATGACTTAAGGTGAGGCATAGCTAGATTCGAGGACAAAAATCATTTGAGGACATGTGATAAACAAGATGAAATGGTAGGACCACTGACTTATTATGCCAGTCTAGAAGCCTATGAAACAACCTCGTGATGACAAGATATGTGACGTTTGAGGATTCATTTGATAGAAGTCAAGATGTATTAAGATCAAGGACTTTTATGTTAAGGTTAAAAGATTATCGAAGCATAATTGATTAGTACAAGAGAATTGCCGTCATGAAAAATCGGTAATAGAGAAGTAACAAGAATAAGGATATCGATCGAATGACTTAGTGAAAAGCAAATTGAAAATTGAGAATGTGGATATGAGAGCCGTGGGCTCATTATAATGATGTGGGTACCAGTTTGGATGGGAGTTCAGGTTAAGACTCCTGGCCCAAGGATCGAGTTATGAGGTTATGATTCGAAAGGTATGCATGGTTAACAAGTGTACTTGTCTATGGGTTGATGAGCATGGTAAGTCCAAGGGTTCAGATTTTGATATGCGCATCGGTATTCACAAGTTTCGAGTAGGATCTTCTCTAGTTATTTGATTAGTCAGGTGTTCATTTTGAGAATGAAATTTTTAGATTTAGGACATGTGGCAAATTTAGAGGACGAAATTTTTGTAAGGAGGGGAGAATGTAAGAACCCATACTTTCATAACGTTGCCACGTAATTTAGGAAAGTTTAGAATACCGAAAAATTGATTTGATAGCAGTCATAAGTACCGAATCAACTGCAGGGAATGCCTTAGAGTGAAATTGTCTAAGGAAAATGATTGGGTCTCGATGAGAGTTCCGAGATAAGATTTATGGTGTCGAAAGAAATCGGATCGAGAATGGTTTTCGATACAGCTAAAATACAGCTGCCATTTAGGCTGCAAAATCGAATCGTTATAGGAGACTCCCGGGAAGACAACGGAAGCCTAAAGGGGCTCCAATTTTTCGTAATGAGCAACCCTTTAGTAGTTTCAGGATGGAGCGATAGCCCGGTGAGGACATTGGGGCAAAATTGGCATTTTCGTGTAACTTTGAAGTTATTAATTTTGCGTTTTCGGTATTAAAATGTAAATTAATTCAGTGTTTGAGGGCATGGTTGCAATAAGAAAATTATCCAGGTGATATTAGATGAATCATGGGATTAAAAGTGTAATTTTCCTTATATGTTGGGCTATTATATAATAGTTATATATATATACATCTCGTGCGTGCGTGAGCCATCCCTCTACAAATTACCCATGCCCTGCAACCTTCAACCCATACCCTGCAAGATTGAAGCCAAGTCTCTGCAAGTTTTGGAAGGATTTGCACGCCAAGAGGGATGGGCGACGCAATTGGGTGTGTGGTGTGTTTCCTATAAATAGGCAGGGAGCTTAGCCGATTGAGAAGCAGCAAGGGAGATCGGATGAGAGTTGCAGAGAGATCTTGGCCAAGAGAAAGTGAGGAAATGGAAGAGAGATTGAGAGAGGAAGGTTGGGCTTAGCAAGGCCAAGAGAGAGAGAAAGAGATCACGAGAGAGAGAGGCCGATCTATGGCAATCAAAGAAGCAAGCGGCCATAGCCCCAAGCTTCAAGCAACCATGGTCGCGGGCAGCAAGGTGGGTGTGCAGCTGGGTGGCTCATGCGAAGGTGGCTAGTGGCAACCAGCTGAAGCGACGACAACCAGATGCGTGGAGGCGTGGAACGACCGAAGTCAGCCATGGCAGTGCGTGCTGGTGCAACTACAAGCAGCCATGGCCGACACGAAGGGGAGCTGCAACGCGTGTAGGAGGCTGCTCGGCGACGGCTCGCGACAGTGGGCATGGTGCGGCTAGCGGCAGTGGCGGTAACAGTGGCGACAACAGGCGAAAGGGCCAAGCGGCCTACGGCTGTATGCACGTAGGAGTTGCAAAGGAAGAAGAAGAAGGAGGAGGAGGGAGAAGAAGGAGAGAGAAAAAAAAGAGAAAAGAAAAGAAAAAAAAGGAAGAAAAGAAAAGAAAAAAAAGGAAAATAAAAAAACAAAATTGGAGAAAATTTTTGAAAAAAATCCCAAAAAATAGGATTTGGGTATTTATTAATATTTCAGAGATTTTGGTAAAGAAAATGATTTGGGCACGCATTTTGATGATGTGGCATGCATATCGAGGAAGCCAGAAAGGCTAGGTTAAGGTAAGTAAAATTTTCTAGAAAATTTTAAAAATTTAAGAATATTCTTTTATAAATTGTCATAGTGAAATATTCGAGGAAATATTTAAGAAATATTTAGTTGGGATCTATTGAGGAAAAATAGGAAGAAATAGAGAGAAAAATAAGAAAAATGCAAGAAATTATGGAAAAATAGGTTTTAATGCTTATTTAAATAATTATGGTGATTAGGATGCTTTGAGGCTTAAGTTGAAGTAACTGGTGCGAATTTTGAGATTAGCACGCAAATCGAGGCGATGCATGAATTTTGAGACAGGCACGAATATCGAGGTAGCTCGATAAGCTTGAGAAGGTAAGTGGTATTTCCCAACTGGATTTAGTTTTATGGAAAATGCTTTGTTTGTAAGTGATTTATGTTTCAAATCTCGATCCTCAGAAATGTTTTCGTCATATTGACATGCTTTGATATGTTTCCATCACGTAGACTACATAAATGACATGACCATGACCACGAAATGCATATGTACACGTTGATATCATTAATCACGCGCATTGGATCTGTTGGGAGTACGAACTGGCACCGTTGCTTTGCCAAGGGTGCCTCTATACACCCCGGCTTTGAAAGAGGTGGTCGTAAAAATAAAGGTAGCATGAAGGGTGTAGTTGAGCCTTACGATGAGTAAGACATTGCATACATACATTAAAAAATATTTTGTACCCTTACTTAGATGATTCATCATCTAACTTGGGCTTTGCCTTTGGAATATTCGAACGTTCCAGATGGAGATTGTTGCAAAAACGAGGATAAATGAGGCATGAAATTGCACTTAACAGAGTGTATGAGGAATGAAATATATGTTATGTAGCCCATGTATTTAAATTCTGCTACTTTGAATTCTGAATGTTTTGAGGAATGATAATGTATAACCTTATTTAGGGTTAATGACAGTTGAGGACTTATGCTTTGTATTAAGTTATGTTGAGGAACGATGATGTGAGATCTGAATTTCGATTAATGTTAAGATATCAGGTTTGATCCTTGCTTCCGCATTTGATGTGTATAATGATTCTCTTTTGAAAAAAATGATTGGAAATTTTGGGATAGATATGAGGAATGATATGATTTAACTTTAAGTTTGAAAGAAAAAAATTATTATCCCAGAATTGTCCCAAGTTATAACGCGCCCGGGAAAGCGGGGTGTTACAGTATATATCGAGAATAAGTAGTGGAGGAAATAATACCAGCTGAATACTTTTTATGCTGAATGTAGGCAAAAAAACTCTAGGGTTAAGCGTGCTTGACCTAGGAAAACCCAAGGATGGGTGACCCCCTGGGAAGTTCGTATAGGCCCATCAAGGTAAGTTGTCCCAGTCCTTCCTATCGCTCTATGCAAGGTGTTACAAAAATGTGTGTCAGCAACAAGCATCTTCCGGAGACCCATCCGAGGCACCCCTGCCTCTCCGATGCTCCACCATTTCGCTCCTCCTAAACAGCGGGTCGAACCCCCGACTTTCGTTCTCCTTTATTGACTCCTCATTCTTCTGTCTTGCCCAGAATTACCGACTATTTGCTGAGCTTCCCCATATACATTGAGCTTCCCTGCATACAAATTTAATTATTGTAGTTTAGCAGCAACAATCTTAATAAAGATAAGTTTTTCATCATGTATTACTCTTTAGTTTGTTGTGTGAGTGAGTCCTTGGATTTCTTATTTGAAATCTTATCCTTTAAATGTTAAGAATATGTGACAATATTCTCTAGTAATGGGATTTCTTAAGTGTTCATGGTCCTTAGATTATTCAAATCGAGACTTTAATTAATCAATTATGGACTGCCACACAGTTTACTACCATGTTTAGTATGAGATACTAATAGTTAAGGGTGATAAGTCACATATTACATAGTACATGATGCTTATAATAAACTAGTTTATGGTTGTTAGAGAACAACGCATTTAACATGACACCAAAAACTAATCACGTGGCATGGTGGATAATGATCTTGTCGTCAAGTTGTGGTTGTGTAACTGATCCTTTGACTTGAAGTGATATAGTTGTTTTGTGTATTGGTGTACGAGATTTGCTAATGCTCCAAACTATCCAATTGTAGGGTGGGGACGTTCATTTGTGTGGTCTCATATTGTTAGCGCGTGGAAGTAAGTGCTCACGAATATGATCTACCACCCTCATTAAGTTAAGGAAAACATCCTATGTGTCTACCATTAGTATGGCGAGAAAGTCTTTGGCCGAGGCAGTATGATTAATCAGAAAAGAGTTTTCTAAGATGTTATCTAGTCACGTTTATGATATCAAATACATAGTTACTGAGTTTGTGAGTTTATCATACCATGACTTATTATAAGAGGTTCGATTTTTTTCGGCAGTGAAAAAATTGGCGGAAAAAAGTAAAAAAACCGTCGGTAAAAGTTTTACCGGTGGTAATTATATCCGCCAGAAATACCTCCGTTGGAAAATCTTTCCGACAGTTGAAAACTGTCGGAAAATAAAATTTACTAGCAGTTTTGATAAACCGCTGATAAAAACAATCATTACCGGCAGTTTTTGTAAACTGCCGGTAATTTCCGGCAGTTAAGAAAACCGCCGGCAAATATTAAACTTTGCCTGCGGTTTATGAAAACATAAATTGCCAGAAAATTAAAAAGTTTGCCAGCGATTTAGAAATCACCGGTAAATACCTTAGGCTGAACATTCACGCCATTACTCCGTTCCTCTTTGCGTCTCCTCTAAAACTATCTCCCTCGTTGTCTCACTCACAATTTGCTTCGTTTCGAAATCCGCATTTCTCTCTCGCGATGCAGAAGTTCCGGAAGCTGTTTCAACGGCATTGCCGTGTTGCAGACTCCTCACACTACTCTCTCCTTCTACCGGAGTCGCCCACGCCATCACATTCGTGTTCTGGAAAGATTCGGGGATCGAAAGTCCCATTAGAGGCCGTGCCGGTGGGACATCTGTCGGTTTACATCGGCGAAGAGATGGAGTAGTTCGTCATGAGCACGCAGCTGCTGAATCATCCGATGTTCGCGAAACTGCTTGACGAGTCGGCTCAGGAGTACGGTTACAACCAACAAGGCGCGCTTCGGATTCCTTGCCATGTCGACGTCTTCAAACGCTTTGTTGAAGCTTTGCTCGTCAGTGATATATGAATGTTCGGTTTAAGATCTTTTGACTCATAATCCGATCGCATCCTGTACGAATTTTCAAGGCCGCCTTTCTTTCTTTTTTTCTTCTTTCTTGGACAGTGAGATTGCAGTAGGTTTTTGTTTTGGATCACGATCGCTGTACTGAATTTGTAACCACTCTTAGACTAATAGCAATGGATTCAGAAAGGAGTAGCGTACTGTAAACTTAAATTTTGGAAGAGAAGGGGGTGAGGGGAAGATTTGGGCGGGGGCGCGAGTGGGGGGGGGGGGAATTTTAGTGTGTTATTATATTAAATCATATCCCCGGCAGTTTATAAAAATTGTCGGGGATGTGCATGATATAACCGACGGTTATTTTAACTGCCGGGGATTGTGTTAAATCCCTGGCAGATTATAAAAACTGCCGGGGATGTGTTTGCTATATTCGGCGGCTTTATCGGATATGCATGATATACCTGGCGGTTATTTTAACTGCCGGGGATTGTGTTAAATCCCCGATAAATTATAAAAATCGTCGAAGATGTGTTTGCTATATCCGGCAGCTTTATCAACCGCTTGGGATTGTGTTAAATCCCCGGCGGTTTATAAAACCACCGGGGATTGTGCTATATTCCTGACAATTGTTTAAACCGTCGGGAAAAGTTCGCCAGCAATACCCCTTTTTCTTGTAGTGACTCTTACTAGGTTTGGACATTAAGTGATGGAAGAATTGTATTATAATAAAAAGTCACACACCATATAGCATGACGTTGTGTATCAAATACTATGCAAACTTAGATAATGTTAAACCCTTTTTGATGTTTTCAACCCATCTCGAAAATCTCTCCATATTCTAAGAGAAACAAAGGGCACAAAAGAGAGAGAAAGATGGAAAAGGATTAAAAATGGTGGCAAAATGGTCAATCTCCATGATACAACCTCAATGTAAAAACAATTTGAGGCAGAAATTTTGGAGAGAATGAGAGGTTTTTTTGTAAGTTTGTCTTTTCCTCTGGCCTACTCTATTCCTTTCTGCTTCAGCACATCTACTTCTTGCTGTTATCTTCTAATGAGTGCGAGCGACTCAATGCCCTCTAGCTAACACTAGACGAGGACTATGAGTTGATACTGGAAGATGTACTTGGTATGGATGAACTAGGCCTTCTACAGTCTGAGGATGATACAATCTCAATGTAAAATTAATTTTTACACCCACCTGACATCGAGCTTTCAGGCTTTCAGGTGCACATTTATTGTGTTACATATAATGTAATATCATGTTGTTTAAATACCCAAAATTGCATATGGTTAGTGTTACATTGTGTTTTTGCTGTGTATATATGATACATGAAATTTTTTAAATTCACACACACTGCCATATGTATGACTATTCCAACAGGAGAATGGTTGGAGTCACTCGGTTTTTGGCTTCTACGTCTTATGCATAGGCCTGTATATTCACGTGACCTGATTAGGCATGGTTCAGGATTAGCAAGATGGCTTGGTGTGTGGCCAAACCAACTAACCAAAACGGGGGAGGAGGGGGGAGGTCATATCGAGTCTATAGGTCACTTAGTTTAACTTGAGAGTTCCCCGACTCTTCATTTTTCGGCTTATTTTAGTTCTTACGAAGCCCGAAAACACTTCTTTGGTCCACTTAGTCCTTTGGTCTTGGCCTTGATGGTTTACACTGGCCCAAATTAAGTTTTCAGCCCATCTTCATACCTTAGCTCATCCCCTTAGATTGTAAACCCATTTTATCACATTCAGACCGATTATTTGGCACAACAGTAATAGTGAGTTCGCAATGGTAACCATCGCTAGACAATCGGAGGAGGGGATCATCAAAGCACAGTAGCAAGTGTGCCCATCATTGCCATACATTGATGTGATGGGAAAGGAGAGATAAACAAAGAGCAGAAAAGAGAGATAAAGATTAAAAACAGTAGCAAAATGGTCATTCTCCATGATAGTTTCATACACTAAAATAGTTGAACCTATAATCGAACATATTTTAATCGAATCTAAGAATTTAAATCTAGCATCAAATTGACCTATAAAAAAAACAATCAAACTAATCGCATTGTCACAATTGGGTTCCATGATCTACAGAGACCCATTGACACGCCTAACAAAAAATTAAACAAACTTGGTTACTTCCATCATAAAATGGTCAATCTCTCCATGATAAGTAATAGATCTGTCCAAGTTAGTTTCATACACTAAAATGGTTGAACCTAGAACCGAACCTATTTTAATCAAATCTAAGAATTTAAATCTAGCATCAAATTGACCTATAAAAAAAACAATCAAACTAATAACATTGTCACAATTGGGTTCCTTGATCTACCCAGACCCATTGACACACCTAACAAAAAATTAAACAAACTTGGTTACTTGCATCATAAAATTTGCTTTTACGGTACTAATAATTTTTCCTATATTTTGTTTGTTCTAAATTTTGATAAAGATGTCGGTGAAGAGAGACTCCTTAAACATACAAGGCTAGACCCATCAAGCTTTTACATGTAAAAATCATTGACTAAAATAGACTCCATTAATAGCTTATATGCATACATGGACATGAGGAATGGATCTTGGCTCCTGGCCCATATGGAATGGCTGGTCAGTTCTATGGTGATTTTCCTTCTTTTACTAGAGGGGTTTCCCTGTTGGATCCTATTCCTTTTTATTGTCTATTTATTGCAACTTCCTAAGTACATCAAAGAATTGATTTTATATGGTGTGGGGGGTGATTTTGGGCCTACATGATTGCTTTTACTATGGGCAGTGCGTATGGTGGGTGGGTGGTCCCTTCTTAGATACGAGTGTTCTGTTTGTTCAGGAACTTTGTGAGGAAGGAGAAACAAATTGCCATTGGAAGCAACACATTTATATGCATAATAAATCACTTGAAAACAGTTTTCTTAACATTTATGTAGGTCTGAATTAAGAAAAGGTGTTTTCCTTCCTATAATCAGATCTAATAATACGGCTTGATGATATGTTGTTCCCTTGTTCTGGATTCTTCACTGGGAAGCTGTCCACAATGTATTTAAGAAGAAAAACTTCCAACTTCAACACTCACAACTTTCACTGTTCTTTATGTATTCAGAAGATCAAAGCTTCATCAATTGGCTCAACAAATTTAAGAGTACGTATATTAAAAACAAAATTTTGACTGAAACGACAAGCATGTACCAACATAATAAGCGCACACAACATCTGGGTAAAAACTCTTATTCATCAGTTTACAGACGATGCAACACCACTACATCCTCGGCTATGACCAACTTGAGCCACCACTCTATTATTCCATTCGGATGATGCATCGAAGGCTTTCCCCTTTAAGCATGTAATCGAAGGCCTTGTTGATCTCCGAGAATGGCACCTCATGCGTGATGAACTTCTCCAATTCCAGTTCCTGCATCATTAATTTATATACAGAGAGAGAGAACAAAGTTTTTATGGCGCTCTAGACTGTAGATTTGCTTACTATAACTGCATTGAAAAGTAGGGAAATTAAGTTAATACCTTGTTCATGTATTTTTCCACAACACCAGGAAGGTCCGAGCGAGGCTTGTAGTTGCCGAAGAAGGTCCCTTTTAGGGTCCTCTCGTTGAGGAAGTTGCCTGGGTGTGTCCTGAAAGTAGCCTCTTTGTGGGGTACACCCACAAGAACAGCAACTCCCCAGCCCTGTCTCCCACCAAATTTTAGATTTCAGTGTTTGCAAGTTTTGTGTCTTACCAGAAATTTTGAATGTTTTGCATTTGCCTAAATTACTTACATCATGGACGCATTCGAATGCGGAGATCATGGCATCGATATTTCCTGTGCATTCGACGCTTCTGTCGACTCCTCCATCAGTAATATCAGCAATCACCTGAAGAGCGAGTCCAGTACGAACTTAATTGGATGCTAGGAAACTGCTATATATTTAACATTATTATTGGCCTGATAAGAAGAGGGTTAGTTTAAAGGGTACCTCTTGAACAGGTTTCTTATGGTCTTTGGGGTTCACGAACTCTGTCACGCCGAACTTCTTTGCTGCTTACACACAAAAACAAAGGCCTCGGGTATTAGAAATTAATTAAGATTATTTCCACATAGAAATCTCTACTGTTTTTGTTGATTGATGTTACAGTATGGCTTACCTTGTTCAAATCTGCTGGGATTGATGTCGACACCGATGATCCTTGACGCCCCAGAAACTCTAGCTCCTTCCGCAGCCTGATCACAAGCAAATTCCATCATCATATACACATATATATATATATATATATATATAAAGATTCATCCAAATTCCAACGCGGAGTAAAAATATTCATTTAGAAACTCACCGCAAGGCCGACAGCTCCCAATCCGAAAATAGCCACAGAGGAGCCCCTTTTTGGCTTGGCAACATTCACGGTGGCCCCAAATCCTTACCCAAAATTGAATAAAATGATCCATCAGCAAAACAATACATCAGATTTAGCCGAGTATTAAATCGCGTTAATGAATATATGTATATTGTACCTGTGCAGAATCCACAGCTCATAATGCACACTTTGTCAAGAGGAGCAAGGGGGTTGATCTTGGCAAGGCAGCCGATATGAATAACGGTGTATTCACTGAAAGTGGAGGTTCCAAGAAAGTGGTAAATGGGCTTGCCGTTGATGGAAAACCTTGATTTGGCATCATGGAGCATGACCCCTCTGTCGGTGTTGATCCTGAGCAGATCACACATGTTGCTTTCCTCTGACTTGCAGTGGGCGCATTCTTTGCATTCTCCTGTGAACACCGGAAGCACATGGTCTCCCGGTGCAAGATCCGTCACTCCCTCTCCAACACTCTCCACAATCCTGTCGCAACGGATCCCATTTTAAGCATCAAATACAAGCAAGAATTAATCATCACAGAAGAAAAATCAACTTACCCTCCTGCCTCGTGGCCGAGGATTCGAGGAAACACAGGATTCTGCCCCTGCAAGTTTGACAGGATCATCAAGGGGGAGGAGAAGAAGAAAAATCAGTTTTTGAGCGATCACCCACCCAATAACCGTCACCATCCCCATTTTTTTGCACGATATATGTAAAAGTATTACCTTGGCTTCCCAGAAGTAGACGTCAGTGTGGCAGAGAGAGGTATAGAGGATCTTGATGCGGACCTCCATCTTCTGTGGCGGCGCCACCTCCACATCTTCCAGCACCAGGGGTTTCCCGGCTTCCCATGCCACGGCGGCTGCCACCACAAACAATTAATCAAATACCCACGTATATCAATATTAATTAGCTTTGAATGAATCATCGGGGACCCGTACAAACCTTTACAAACAATCACTTGACCAGCGGTGGCTGCCATCTCTCTGGGCTTATAATTTGCTTTTTCTCAGAGCGGAGAACTCAATATATACGCTGTTGGTTTGTGTGAGATGTTGAGAATTGTGGGGGTGGGGATGTATTTATACGAAGACATAAAGTCGCTCTTTTTAAAATAATTATTAATAATCATAGTTGGGTCCCTTAAATACAGTAGGCGAAGCCGGGATTGCAAAACCAAGCCAGGTTTCCGGTTACCGGTATTTTGGACAGACTGCGGGTTTTGTTTTACGGGGGCAGTCCCTTGGTTTAGACTTGTACAAATAAGAAAAAATCATACTTAAATAACAGACGAAAATTACACATCCTCAGCTTATGTATAAATTATACTGACCATTCTTAATATTCAAAAATTATACTACACTACCTTATGGGATTAGATTTAGGTTACAACTGGTACACTTAATTTTTATAAAATCACTTGAATTTTTTAAGAAATAATTAATTAAAAGAAAATGAATGTAATTTTTAAAAATATAAAAATATATTTTTTAGTTTAATAATACATTAAAGGTAGAGATATGCAAATCATCGATTCACTAAACTAGTCAAAATTTAGTAATTGAAAACACCTAACTGTTGTACAAAATTGAAGTAAACCGACCACGTAAACTCAAAAATCGAACAAAATTCATAAAAACCAAATCGATTAAATAAACTAAACAAACTCAAAGAAACCTGAAAATAAACAAACAAATCAAATTAATTTTCAGCTTTACTGTTCTTGCCAGCCACCTAGCCAGCCAATGATTCTAATGATTAAAATCGATCATCGGATTTCGCTAATCACAATGGTTCATCTATCCAAAAATTAGTTTGATCAAACTGTTGATGTTTTGTAGATTTAAATATTAATTTTATTGTCAAAAAACTCAATACTCGTTTCTGAAAAAATATTGTTGGTCACCATCCATGGCTGAATCCGACGATTGGAATTGACCATCAACTTTGGTTCAATGATCCATGTACACAAAAATAAAAAAGATTTAATGGCTGGATTTCAGTAGATCTAGATTTTAATGTAGATACCCAACCATAAAAAGGTAATTGGAAAAATTACTGAATGAGCAACCAATGGTGGTTGCTAAGATGGCGTCAATGGGCGAGCATGGTGGTGCGAATCGTGTGATAGAGCCAGTGGTTTACGGTGGGAATAAACAATCGAAGGAAAAAAGATGTGATAGTGATGGTCGATAGGAACAGAGCTGGCCATTGTCTGTGTCAGAGGTAAAGAATGAGAGTCAATGTAAGTATCGACGTCGGATGGAGTGATGGGATCAGTCAAAGATGGCAATGAGAGTCAAAGAAAAAGGAAAAATATCGAACGAAGAGAAATGCAAAAGGAGTAAAGTATTACTCCAATCCTTCCACCATTCTATGAGTTATGTCTATTCTTCTTCTTTTATACTAAGCCCAAAATGACATCATTTTATAAGTTCGATCGATTCGGTTAATTCAGCTATTTCTTATCTAAAAATTGATCCAAAATTGAAAAATTAAAATTTCTCTAAAAAAACATAATTGAATCGAATTTTCATAAAAATCGAACTAAATCTAGAATTTCAATCAATTTAATTCAATTATTTCGATTAGACTAAAATTTTATACACCTTTAATTAAATAATTAAAGGTGTCGACCATAGTTTATCGTAAATAATAATTTCAAATTAATTTATTCACATTTATGTTTGGTTAGGTGACCCGGTAAGCCTTATATTAGCAGAATAATGAGTCGGGAAGTATTGTCAAAATACCATAATAAACTCTTCAGACTTATTAACAGTAATTCCAGTTGTCATCAATCATTACATCACAGGGAAGCCTAAAACTCTTAAATAACCAACGAAGCACTGAAGGAAGAAATTCAAAGAAGCAGATTCCATGGGCCATAGCGGTTGGGAGCATTTGGAGCTACAAGATTAAGATGGCTGGTCTTCCTAAGGAACGTGCTATCCTATGACAACTGTTATACAAAATCTTCATGAGAATGACAAGTCCATGGTCTTGGATACCAATTTTAATATTATATTAACTTTTAGTACTTTGAAAATTAGATTGAACTAGTTGATTCAGGCTGTTTTTGACCCGGACCCCTTGAATACCGCCTTCCGAGTATTCAAGTGAGTTGAGGTGTACTTGATACGAAATCTGTTAATACGGAGTTTGGCAACACCACAAACCTCTAAACTCTTAACTCATTTTAGTTGAGTTGAGAGGGCTAAGGCAACTTTACCAAAATAATGAGATTGCATTCACTCAATGTAAAATTAATTAATGTATCAAAAATACTCTTATATTTTTGAAATTATCGCGATTTTTGTATCATCATTTTGACAAAAAATGTAAATTACAAGTAGAGATTTTACCTCACAAAAGAATCAAACTCATAATCTAGTGATATGAATCCCTACTTATCATGAGCCAACCACTTAACCTGTGCCCTAAGAGTAAAAATACTCTTATATTCTTTCAAGGAACTAGAACAAATTTTAGTTCCCTATATATCCCACTAAAATTTAGTCAATATGTCAAAAATACCCATTTCATATAATTCATACAAATTTATATATCCCTCGTGTTCCTATAAAAACTATAATTGAAACTGTTGTTCAAGGATACAACAATTAATCTTATTTGTCTTTGGGAACAATTCCGTAAACCCTGGTGAAAATATATGGAATAAGGCCATCTCCAACCATCGTTCCTATCTCACTTTCTATTATATTATAAATAATTTACTCTTTATTCTAATTTTACTTAAAAAAATATGCGTGCTCCAACCACACTCCCTATTCTCTTCTCTATTTCACTTCTTATCTCAATTATTTATTAATAAATTTTAATTCTATTTATTTTACTTCACTTATAATTTTTATTACTATAAAAATTTATTATTTATTTGATAATTTAATAATAAATATGGAGGTATTAGATTTTTTTAATATTTAATATATTTGTAAATAAATTTATTAATATTTTTTAAAAATGATTATTTAACAAAATTATTTGAAATATTCCCATAATTCAAAATTTAATTGGTCAAATTACGTAAAAAATTACAAAAGTAAATACTCTTCTTGTGATATAATAATTATTATTTTAAATACAATATTAAATAATGTAACTGAGTAACTTTGACATTCATTTTTAGAATCAGTTTCAAAACATTACATTGAATCATGTAAAAAAAAAAATATGTAATACACAAAATGAATCAAATACACATAATCAATAATTAAAGACACATACATATAAACAGATACACACATACACATTACATTAAAATAATAAGATACACATATATACATAATTAATAATTAAATACACAAAATAATCAAATACACACAAAATAAATAATCAAGTAGACAAAATAATTAAATATATGTATACACAAAATATATAATCAAATACAAGTGTATAAAAAAATTAATAATTAAATACACAAAATTTAATTCACCTAATACTTCAATAGATAAAACATATATACAAAATGCAATAGGGGGAAAATTTCAGCTCCTCATCTCTAAAGAGCCATTTGAAACTCAATCAAATTTTGGAGAGTGACAAGATAGATGAAGGGGTGGGTTGGAGATGAATTTCAACACTTTCCTCCTTATTTTTTGACTTAGCGAGAATTTTGGACATGCGTTGAAAATGGCCTAAGGTCTATGTTGGTGAATCATACTAGCAAGTGTCTGGTTGGAGAACAACTCTATCCGTTTTCTAGGAGAGCTAGAAAGCAACCCTAGAAAATTCCATAAAAATGATGGCCTTCGGATGGTTGGTGGCTCGGAGGGTCTTTAGGAGTGGGTGGCCCAAAGGGCCTTGTACTAAGGGCCTTTGGATGGGTTTGGCTCCAATGGAGGTGTAGGGGTCTCCAAAAGGTGCTATGGTTTAATTGTCCATGGATGGGTGATGCGTGTCGAATGCACCAAATCATAAAATTACTCTACTCACAATTAATAGTAATGGCAAGTAAAGATCAATCCACATGACTAGTCAATCAAATTTAATATCACAATAAATCAATGAAAATAAAAAAAAATAAGGTGGGTTTAATGCTAAAATTAATTGACAAAAAAATAATTTAAAAGAAACAAAATTGAGTAACTAAATTTAATTGAAGACAATATCGATTCAAGAAAAATTACTCACAACTGTAAATTTATCTCTAATAGATATATTTTTCTATAATCAAATATTTAATCAAAGATTGTCAACAACTGAGACAAGTTTTACCTTTTCTAATTTAATTAATCTCAACCTAGCACCCAAATTAATCTTTATCAATAAACCAATTGGTATTAAGCAATTCTTATGAATTTATTGATAGCATTACGAACTAAAAAGTTAAAAATGAATAACAATTGACAAGCGTCAGATTATTTAATTTATTCTATATTTTCCTTAAGCAAATAATAAAATTTGGGATTATAATTATTTTACTTAATTGCCACTTTAACTAAATATCATAACAATTACAGATTATGGATTCAATTTAACTATAGATCACACAATTAAATTAATTAATAGGCCTTTTTAATTAATCAAATTATGTAACCATTGTAAAATAAAAAAACATATATACATGAATAGAAAATAAATAAAATTAAGAACAAAATCTCATAATTTTACTAACTATTTTTAAATTCTTTGAATCGACTAAAAAATTTTAGTCAAAGATAATAGAATAAAAAATACAAAAATCTAACATATATTCGCTTATGTTTCCGTCCGATTTGCCGCTTCCTTTCTCTTCTGCAATTTTCTTCCTATCTGAATCTCCAATGTGCCGCTTGCTTATATATATATATATATATATACCAAGTGCAGTGCATGGGAAGCCCTCCAATTTCCATGGGCCCACTTCAATTGGACTTCCAATATTAAATGCATGTGGGATTACACCATGGGCCTTCAATTCCTTCCTTCCAATTGCACGTGGCTTCCTGGACCTTCAATTTTTAAATTCAAGTAGCCTTTCTAATTTATATTATAATATATATATGGGCCTCCATATATATACATATCAATATATGCACATATATGGGCCTCTAAATATATATTATATTATAAATCAATTGCAATTCTAATTTCATCTTCACGCCTTCCTTTTCTTTTGCTTGAATATATATATATATATATATATTAGAATATTATATATTTTTTATATATATAAATCAAGCATAGCCATTAATTTCTTTCCAATTTAATAATAAGCGAACTGCGTCCTTTAACCTTCAAATTTCAATTTGCATTAGCAGCTTTTAAATTATCTCAAATTGCGTCAATTAATTTCCTTTCATTTCTTACAAAAAAATATTTAATATAGAAAATTTATATAAATACATATTTTAAGTAGAAGAATAAGGACAAAAAAAAAATAGATAAAAATATGTGTAACAATATGGACATAAATTATTTATTTATTTATTTTTATTTTTTTAAACATAATTTATTAAACTTTGTCACTAATGTCTTATACATAAAAGACCATCACAAATAAACACCTTAGGACATAAAACATGCTAAATAGACTAAATGTTAGGAGAATACAAATATGAAATTATAAGTTTATCAATGGGTCTTCCAAGTCTCCATGTGGTATGTGACAGAGAAATAGTTAAAAGACACGCGGGGAACTCTCTCATACGAGATCTCCAATACCAAAGTTAAATGTTGCCATCATGTAGAAGATTATGTGCAAATGGGTTGAGTGTGTCTTCAAGTTCTTTGGAAGGGGTTGGAGTTGATGAATTTGAAGTGTTGGGTTTTGGTTTAAGTCTGGGTCTTCAAGTGTTAGATCTGGATGTGAAAGACCTATATCCAAGTGGTATTTATAGGCATCAAGGACTGGGCCACGTGGCAAAGCGAAACATGTGGCACACGCTGGTGTCTTGACCCTTTAGGCGAGGCACTTAGCTTTTCAGGTCTGCGGATGAGGGCTAGAAGGCCTGAAGGTACCTTCGGGAATTGGAAACTCCGAAGACTATATCCTTCCGTGGGCTTTCCCCGAAGGTCCTGTAGACTATCCTTCAAAGTCTTTGGGATTCAAGGGTTCTTGGTCCTAATGACTCTTCGGTTCTTCAGGATTCAAGGGTTTCGGCCAGCCTTGCCCAAAAGACTCTTTGGGTCTTCTAAAGGCTACTTACATGTTTGGTTATCTCGCAACAATAGCTCCCCATTCTTGAATTTGGCTACAAGATAAAGGAAAGAGTTATCTTCGGGTCTTGAATTTTCTGAAGATAGGTCTGTATATGTTTTAGGTTTGAAGGAAGAATTTTGAATAAGTTTGTGCTTCACATCAGAAGAGGTGGAAGACATCTCTAGATGCCCAGGCTCGCACTTGCATACTAATTACATGACGATTCAACTTCTGAAAGGAAGGCTATAAATAACGATGATCCCATGTGGTTCACACCTTTCGTCATTTACTTACCCGAAGACTCGCTAGAACCCAAAGACTCTTTCGACGCACCCGAAAACTCTTCCAAAGACTAACCTTCCGAAGATTGTTTTTGACGCCAAAAGTAATTAAGTATGGCTTCTTCTATACCCATACCCATATTGCAATAGGGTACGTTTGGGGCGTCTAGGATAATTATTTCTCCCAAATTGAAATGATCAGTTTTGAAGAGTAGGGACGTTGCAAGTTATGTGCGTGCGTTTAACATCCCCATTTTGTGGTTGTCGAGAAAGCTGTATAAGAAAGGGTTTACCACCGCTGTTGAAGAGGCTAAGGTGGCGATTCATATTGATAGTCTGAAGGCAAGACTCAGACTACTACTTCACCTATTTAGGATGCATTTTTTATTGAAGCATGAGTTAACGCTAACCCAGTTGCATCCAAATGGCTGGGCGATGCTTACATGATTTTTTGTTTTATGCAAAGAGCATGGAGTAAAGCCCACCGCCGATTTGTTCGAATGTTTCTATCATATCTAAACCACAAAAGGGGAGAAAGAGTTTGTAGCTCTTCAAAATACGACCAATAAAGTCAAACTTTTCAAAGTTACCACATAAGGTGGACGGCTTCGAGACGAGATGGCTAGTGATCCAATTTCCCTTAAGTTGGAAAGCTCCATGATTCTAACGCACTACAGCCATGAGAAAGAAAGTGTGCAAGTGGCTAGATGCAAAGCCACTGGTTAAGGCAGACATTGACAAGTTGGCTTACGGAGGACCTGTTATCTTAGCTAACTTACTCCTAGAAAAACCTCTAATTGAGGCAAGATGGATGGTGGTCGAGAGGGATGGGGACGAAGGTGCCAACTCGTCGGAGCCGCAACTCAAGATGTTAGGACTTTTGAATTGGTTCCCAAGAAGGCCGCTCCCCAAGGACCTCACGTAGTGGATGAAGAAGAAGAGGAAGGGGGAGAAGAGAGTAGCGAGGAGGAAGAGGTAGATGTAGTAGGGGATGAAGATGAAGCAGGAGAAGAAAAGAAGAAAGGATACGAAGGGGAGACAGACTCTAAGGGTGCTTACCTCGCCTTGTATTTTCTTTTTGTTTAATCGCTTTTGTTTCTTTACTTTTAGGCAATGTATTAATGGATTTTTTCTTTTGTCGTTTATAGAGATGTAGCAATTCAAAGGACTGACATGGCCAAAATGGCTAAGGCCCTGAAGCTATCTCAAGAGGCTCGAGAGAAAGAAGATAAGAAGATAGGTGGTGACAGCTAGAACAACTTCAACAACAACCGCCATCACAACCCATTCATGCCTAGCAATCTGAAAAGACCAAGGAAAGAGAAGTGCCCCTAGCTTGAAGAAGAAAAAAATCCAAGGTATGAGGAGAAGAGTTAGGCGATGTAAGAACCTCGATGGAACCATTGCATGCCAATCCACTCAACCCACCACCAATTATTCTTCCTCTAATGCTTCCATCACCGTGGGCCTCAGGACACGTCTATGATCAAGGCGAGCTGCCTGACTCGCCTTCTCCATTAGGTTTGGGCACACAAGAAACCCTAGCGACAAGCAAGGCCAAGGTTGTGGCAGAAAGCAAGATCCTGGCCTAAACAAGCCCGGCTAGATAGGTACCACAGCTAGCACCGAGCTATTTGTAGGCTTCCACTCCCTCAATGAACAGAGCCCCACCGCGAAGGGAGTTAGAGATAGAGTCCCACGCACATTCGCCTCAATTTTCAGCCATAAGACCAATTCATGAAGGAGAGATCCCACTCCCATGCTGACTATTAAATGAGCACGAAATTTAGGTATGGCTAGGGCTACTTGACACTAACTTAATGGCGGAGCCTGGTATGGGGGCACGACTGATCTACGCAACGGTGTTACCGCGTGAAGAGCGGGAATTCATGAAGTGCGCACCGAAAAGTTTTGAAATTGCCAAGCAACACCTGGTAGAGGTAGGATTATCTAACTTAGGTTTCATGGAGTAAGAGTCTGGCTAACCCTGATGAATTCCAATGTATCATTTCTTGCTTCTTAAGGGTTTGCAAAGGCTAGTGGCTAACGCAAACATATGGGCTAACTTGGCTTGGGCTAAGGCTGATCGACAACACTAGATTGAGGAAGGCATGCATCTTCAAGCAGAACGCAACTATCTCAAGCACAAAATAAAGGATATTGAGGGCTATAGGGAGTAAGCCCTCGAGATGATTTTATCCTGCTTAACCATTCAATTTCTATGTCAAACCAAATGGTGTCTCCCACTAGACTTTTCGAATCCTATATTTCCCAAGTGGTAAACACGAATCCGCTAGGACTCGTAGGGGGTGATCAAGTTCTCTCCTACATGAATGCCCCTCACATTTTTAGTTTCTTGAGATACCCAAATACTCGAGCAAGCAACTCTTGCCTTCCACATCTCATGTGGGGTTTAATCTTCGAGCCATGTGCCACCAAATCCTCACATTTGTAGTTTCTTTAACCAATGACACAGTTAAATTTGACCCTTCGCCTCAATTAATGATCCATTCAAACATTTATGACCTCATATTTATAGTTTATTGGGCATATCCATATGGGTATACCGACAACATCACATACTTTAGGTAGGTAAATCAATCAAATCTCATGAAATGCACCCTTCTGTCTTTTGGTAGCCAAAATACACCCAATCGAGCAACGATTTCCTACGATGATGGAGGGCCATGATAAATCACATTTATCGCTTTAATTTAATATTTAAATTTACACAATTTTGGAAAGATTTTTGGTCTTTATTTTAAGGTCTCACTTCCCATATGCAGATGTTTTCAGTATGTATCACATACATCACAAAACAAATGCATATAAATAAATTAACTGGATGATCATGGACTTTAGGTTATTAATTAAATCCAAGCCCCTAGATTTAATTAATAGAGGCTAAGAAACACATTCACACATAAACATATCCCATATGTTTGATCTTTCTCTCAACAGCCTTGCTCCTTCAAGTCACTAACTCTTGATGGCTCCATGCTCTATTACACTAACACTCAATGCTTTTTCTTCATTTTACATAAACTAATGTATAATACATTTGAATCTAAAGATAAAAAAAATGGAGACTTATGTCTCTTACATAGCGAATGAAATACTAGATTAAAAATTTAATCACATTAAATATTGGTAGCATTCATTCATTCATTCATTCATCCATTCAATCACATTAAATCTACTCCATGATCACCAATTCGATCTTGTCGACGTTGAGAATCGGTCGACTGTGATTCATTGGCTCGCACTCAGGAAATGAATGCGAGAGGGAGGAAGAGAAGGTACACCAAGGAATGTTGTGTGATTCTGTCAGCGTTCTTTCGGGCGAATGACCCCTGCAAGTACTCCGATGTTCAAGTAAGTAAGGGAATAAGGAAAAGATGTGTATTAGTAGGTTCACAGGAAAAACATACCTTGGCTCTGAAAAAAGCTTACTAATATAAGAGGAGGAGACGTCCTTCTGTACGGATGCATCATGCATCTGTAGGTGATGGGATTGAATATCCGACGCCAGTAAAGGTACCTAGGTGGCAGTAAGGTGCCGACGGGACCCTCATTAATGTGGATGGGATCCTCCATTAATAAGGATATGGTCTGAGGCAGGCGTGGGGATACCCAAAAGATGCTGCAATAATGTTGTTTGCAGGCTGATATAGGGCCAAGATGGGATCGGCATGGGCTAAGAACTGGGCCGAGAGAGTGGAGCCAGATTAGGCCTGGATGGCCCAATCGGAATAACACCTAGTCCACGACTATTCTCTAGCTATTTCATGGCTTTCTTATTATGCGAGCTGAACAGTTCATCCAGTGAGATGAAAGCATCTCTGGGAGTTCGCTTGGCTAGGTCAGCAAGCTGGAACATCGCTAGGAGCTCACTTGGCTAGGTCAGCGACATAGAACATCATTGGGAGCTCGCTTGGTTCCCGTGATCTGAACTCGCCCCTAAATGAAGTGTGACCTTGTTCTAGCGAGCTTGACCTTAGGCCCATTGCGCTTCAAGAGATTGGGCCGACCTACTGAGTCAAGTTTAGCCCATAAGAAGGGGTCTGAAAAATACCCGTAACACTAGCCCCCCAGCTTGCAGTGCGATTTTCGGACTGGGAGCTAATGTACGCCAGCTATTCCAGTTGTCAATCCACCTCTCAGACTTCTGCTCGATCGTTTCAAATCACGTCGCTTCATGCTGCACGCCTTGTCTAAGGCAAAAAAATGTGCACGTTCCCCTATTATAGCGCATGATTATAACCGTGCGGCCCACGAGCTGTCGTGCAAATAGTGAATGCGAGGCATGCCAATAGCCATTTTGATATGATGGCTAGGATCGATCGAGCTGAAGGTATAAATAGTAGAGAAATCACTCTATTTTCCCCTTCACGCTATTTTTAAATTCTGCCTTTGCTCTCAGTTTACTCAGAGACTCCCTTCTATGATGAATCTTCTCAAGCTACAATCACTTGGGCATTCATTGTCGTTTGAGGTTTGTTCCAGGTTATTGCACCAGTAAGAAGTTCATCGATAGGTAAGCCCTTCCCGTCTTTTGTCTTTTCTTTTGATCAAGCCATCCATTTTCGGTTAACTGTCGACGGTTCTCTAGTCTTCCTGATTCTATCGGTGTCACCTCCATTTTTTGGTACACCGATTTGAATCGGTTTGTTAGGTATTCACTGAGCCTTCGGGCTTAATGAATTAGTGTTGTGCCATGTGAAAAGAAGGGATGAAAATAAAAAAATCAGAAAAGAAGAAAGAATAAAAATAAAGCTGGCAGTAACAAATTGCTGCCAGCTGGCGAGACTTGCGGCTGCAAAGCAGCCGCAAGAAGAAGCAGCAGCCGCGAGGTGCAACCTCGCGGCTAGCTCTGCCTCGCGGCTATATGCCGTGAGGCACAGCAGCCTCGCGGCAAGGCGCCGCAGCCTAGCGGCCAAGCACCGCGAGGCATAGCAGCCTCGCGGCTACCCGCCGCGAGGCACTGCAGCCTCGCGGCTATTTGCCGCGAGGTGCAGTCTCGGGGCTGCATGTCGCGAGGAGTTACTGCCTTGCAGCAGTGATGGCCGCAAGGCACACCGCCGCAAGGCCCAGCTGCCCGGGGCTACATCGTAGCAATCCCTTCATTTTCTTTGGCTTTAACCCACTGAGAAAACGCCACGTGTCGGCACCAGACGCCCTTGAGATCCGTGCCCTATAAATACCCAGCTAAAGGACATTAATGGGGGCTCCCAACTTCGATAAAATCGGTCACTTTGAATACACTTTTACTATTTTTTTGTGAATAGTCATTGGGATCCGAGACTGACTTTGGCATCGGAGGGTCTTCGCGGGAAAGATTCCCGCAAGCCCTCTAACACATTTTTTGAGCATCAACAAGGTCAAATCCTAGCGGCGAAGCTTGTGGCAAAGGCTAGTGGCAAGAGCTAGTGGCAAGAGTTTGTGGCAAGGGCTTGTGATAAAGGCTAGTGGCAAGAGCCTCTGGCATGGGCTTGTGGCCAAGGCTAGTGGCAAAAGCTTGTGGCAAAGGCTAGTGGCCAGAGCTTGTGGCAAGGGCTTGTGGCCAAGGCTAGTGGAAAAAGCTTGTGGCAAAGGCTAATGGCAAGAGTTTGTGGCAAGGGCTTATGGCAAAGGCTAGTGGCAAGAGCTTGTGGCACAAGCTTGTGGCCAAGGCTAGTGGCAAAAGCTTGTGGCAAAGGCTAGTGCAAGAGCTTGTGGCAAGGGCTTGTGGCCAAGGCTAGTGGCAAAAGCTTGTGGCAAAGGCTTGTGGCAAAGGCTAGTGGCAAGAACTTGTGGCAAAGGCTAGTGGCAAGGGCTTGTGGCCAAGGCTAGTGGCAAAAGCTAGCAGCGAAGACTTGAGACGAATCCTTGTGGCAAGCATCCTAACAGCAAACTCCCTCGTGACAGCATCTCTAACGGCAACCCAACTTCACCCGACATCAAGCTCGAGTGGACCCCACACTTCACAAATTTTAATTGTTGTATTTTGGCAACAACAATTAGGATTAGTCTTCCATAAAGTACCAAGCTTGTAGTCATAGTCCCTCCGCCTTAGGCGACACCCCATTGCAAAGCACATGACCTTTTGGGATAGGGAGTACTTTTAGGGTTTTTTCAGTTCTTTGAGGTTTGGTCTGCGAACTGCAACCTAACTGTTCTTTCTTTCTTTATAGATGTCTGATTCTGTTCAAGAGAACTCGGGTCAAAAGCGCTGCAACCACATCATAGGGGAAGACGACACCTCAAATTCTAAAGATTGCCTCGTAATAGAAATGCATAACATTGAAAGAACGAGCTCGCAAGCTGTGGAGGTCGCAGAAGTGACGACTTCCAAGACTGATCCGGCTGTTAGCGAGAAGATCGCTGAAGGAAGTAAGGGGCGCGAGGTCTTTAGGAAGTTTCCTTCCAAAGCCAAATTCCATGAGGTAGGGACTTGCACTGGGAGTTCTGCCTCCCAAAGGATTATCAAGTGTTTATCCCTTCTTCGAGCTACCATGCAGTCTATCCCCCAACTGGCTTCATAGCCATTAGCCCCCAGTATCTGGAGTCTGGGTTTAGGTTTCCTATCACACCATATCTCCTCAATCTTCTGAACGAGCTCAAGCTTGCACCCTTTCAGTTGACCCTAAACTCGTATTCCCAACTCACTTCTTTAGCCATTTTGTTCCTTAGGAATGAACTTTCTCCCCCATCACCAAAACTCATCAAATTTCTCTTTTCTTTCAAGAGTGCCAAGGATAGGTTGTACTACTTGACAGCTCGTCCTTCATCCTACAAAGCCATTCTACCCCAGGGTAGGGCAAAGGGGAAGTCCAACGTGGGCGATAACAAGTCCAGTTGGTTCTTCGTTTCTTGCCCTTCACTCCTGTCACTCAAAAGCTTTAGCTTTGCACTGACACATGTTCTTTTTATTTCATATACATATTTTGGCATCTTCATTCTGTTGTGTAGATTTCAAAAGTAGGAGGCCGAACTTGTCGGCTGAAGAGGTCAAGGTCCTCGACATCCTTTTTACTGCGGGGTCGGGCTCAGAAGACTTCGAGCTAACTAACGAGCTGCTTAGGGAGCACGAGCTCGCACCCCCTCTTGATGCCAAGATCATAAAGAGAGAGTTTATCAAAGTTCGAGGAACAGGGTCTGTTCCATCCGCCTTTGAACTCACCGAAGCTAGTAGCAGCAGAGGAAGAGAAGGTCTAGCTGTCGAGATGGTGAAGCTGAATCTTGAAATGCCGAAAAGGTCTGGCGTTAGACCAAGTGTTGCTTCGTCTGCGACCCCGAGCTCAAGCTCACGGGGAGGGAGGTCAGAACAGCTACAACCACGGCCACAACCTCAACAACACCAATAACACTAGCAACAACGACCCCCACAATAGCAACAACAGCCACGAGCCTCCATTTCTCAAGACCAATGGAGGGAAAATCGAGGTCGTGGGAAGGAGGCCTAGCACGCTCCCGTGCTGGATCAAAAAGAGGGCCAAATTGACAGTAGGAGGAAGATAAAAATAAGAAGGTCAGAGTCCCTAAGAATGAGGTGACTCCGGAGACCATGGTTGGAGGGGCCTACTTCAGCGCCCTCCTGGATGAGATGCCCACACTCGTGGGCTCAACCGCCAGACCCCTGGATCGGGAGGAGATTAAAGGGACGGCACTTTACGATTACATAGCTCACCACAGCTTCTTGGTAAGCTCTTTCTTTATTTCTCAGCTTCTTTGTTTTGTTTTTGCAAGCTAACCCTTTGTATCTTGCAGACCTCCCTTGCTACCATGAAAACTAAGAAGCAGCAGCAGGATTTTGAGGGATGGCTCTAGGTTGCAAACATGTCCTTCAAGGACGAAATAAGGTTCCAGAAGGAGAAAGAGTCTCAGCTTATCGAGCTCCAGCTCCGAAAGAATGTTGAAGGCCTTGAGATGAAGCTACGAGATGCACAACAAAGAAATAAGGACCTTGAGGAGGAGCTTCATCGAGAGAAGGTTTCGTGGGAGTCTTCCAAAATTGACTTCACCAGCAAGCTGAATAAAGCCAAGGAGGAGCTGTGCAAAATGAAAATCGAGCAGAAGCTGGCCGAGGAGCAAGCTGCAGAGTGCGAGCGGATGGTGTGGAAGCTCAGTTAGACAAGGCATGTGAGGAAGCCGAATCTGATACCTGCTCGGCGTTTCTCTACACCTTGTGGTTGAATCATCCAGAAATGGATTTCTCTTTCTTTAATGTAGAGGCCGTTGAGGAGGTGAAGAAGTTAGCGGCTCAAGCTGCCAAGGATGCCGAAGCTTCCACCCCACAAGATCAAGGCGAGGTCGTTCTACCAGCTGACAGCACCGAGGTTTAGCCAACTGAAGCAGCAGCTCCTCCTAGCTAGGGCTTCTTTTTGTTTTCTTTTCTTTGCTTTGCAACACAAGTATTTCTTCAATGAAATTGGGTATTTTTGAGCATATGTCTCTTTCTTTAAATTTTTTCGCGAACTCAAGCCAATCAATCTTGAAGTTTAAAGAAAATAACTTAAGACAACTTTCACAATACAACTTGAGTCAATCTTCATGATTTAACTTTAAAAACGAGCTCCAGGAAGCTACTATATATCACGATAAGCTCGAAAGTATAACTTAGAAGAAGTCTTCAAGAATATAAATTGAGGATGAATCTTCCAAACTTAAGTTAAGGTAGACCCAAAGAATTCCAGATCACAACTCAGCAAGCTTGAAGTAGTTCATCAACACTAGACATAATAATCAATAATCAATAATCAATGTGTATCCGGGAAGCCACGAACAACCATACTTAAGCAAATAAAGGCAACCCTTAGTTAACATGTCTTGACAGAATAATATCCAGATCTTATTGAAAACCTTGTCGAGATATTTGTCCAGATAAATTGCCTTGTGATCTCAGCTAACATACCACGGCTGAATAGCTCGTGATTGATGAACGCAATAATCGACAACTAGGATACGTGTCCAGTAGGTCGCGAACAACCATACTTAAACGAACCTCAGGTAACATGTCCTGTCGAAATAATGAAAACCTTGCCAAGATATATGTCCGGGTAGATATTACTGCGACCTCAGCTAACACACTATGGCTTTTTACATATTTAAATTACTTGCATTGCCAAGCTATATGTCCAGGTAGATCGCATTGCGATCTCAGCTAACATACCATGGCTTTTTACAAGTTTTAAATGAGCTGAAAGGGAACACCCAGGTAGGTCGTAGATCATGACTTGAATCAAGATGAAAGGACCCTAGCTGGTGAACTATGACTTACAATTTTTTAGCCGAAATGGTTGCTCGGTAAAACACCAAACCATGACATTGTGGTCAAGATGAATGGATTCTAGCTCACGAACCATGGCCTAGGGCAAAGACTAAGATGAATGCTCAAATAAGCCACAAACCATGGTGCATAGGCCAAGTTGAATGGGCCCCAACTCGCAATCCATAGCCCTCATACCTCGAATTATTTTCTACCTCTTATTTTTGGCAAAATGTGGGTGCGATAAGATTCAGAAGTAAAAATCATAAGTTCAATTTATTAATGAAGCAATGTTAGTGAAAACGAGACATCAATTAATAATTAATATCACACAAATGAGAGATGTTACTTATTGAAAATATAGTCTGAGGTGTTCCGCATTCCAAGCTCGTGGGAGAACAGCTCCACTCATGTCTGCCAAGTGATATGCTCCGTTGCCCAGGTTTTCTTTAATAATATAAGGGCTTTCCCAGTTCGAGCCTAGTGTCTGTCACTGGCTTTGCGAGCTCCAGGAAGAACAAGGCACAACACATGATCACCGATATTATAGCACCGAACTCGAACCCTCCGATTGTAATACGTCGCGACCCGCTGCTGATAGGTGGCCACCCTCATGCGAGCTAGCTCTATTGCCTCCTCTAGTAGATCGAGGTTCGCGGCCAGTAGCTAGTCGTTCTCGGGGTCGAAGGTGGCTCTTCGCTAGCTGATCACTTCATTCTTCGCCGGGATCACTGCCTCAAACCCATAAACCATAAATAAAGGGGTTTCTCCAGTGGTGGTTCGAGTTGTGGTCCAGTAGGCCCAGAACACTATTTGTAGTTCGTGTACCTAGGCTCCCTTTCTTGCTTCCAGTTTCATCTTCAGGATCTACTTGATTATTTTGTTGACAGCTTCGACTTAACCGTTAGCTTGGGGATGGTCAACAACTGTGAAACTTTTTTGGATTCCCAACGATTCACAGAACTAGATGAACTGCTAGCTGGTGAATTGGGTTCCATTGTCCGTGACTATCTGCTAAGAAACTCTGAATTTGCAAATGATATTGCTCTAGACAAATTTCTCTACCTTTGATGTGGATATTGTTGAGTGTAGATTTTGATGATTGATGATTGGCAACCTATATAGAGATTTCATTATATATGGAAACAAGTTTTTAGAGAGCTTTCTAGAAATTTGAGTATTTGAGCTATATATGGAAAGTTCTTGGAATAGAAAGTCTAGAAGATATATATATGGAATCCTTGTTTATATATGAAAAGTTCTTCTTGGAATGGAAAGTCTAAAAGATATATATATAGAATCCTTGTTTATATATGGAAAGTTCTTCTTGGAATGGAAAGTCTAGAAGATATATATATATATATGGAATCCTTGTTTATATATGGAAAGTTCTTCTTGGAATGGAAGGTCTAGAAGATATATATATATATATATATATATATGGAATCCTTGTTTATATATGGGAAGTTCAAAAGATCTATATGGAAGTTTTTGAGGAGATTGGAGTAGTCCACTATATGGAGTTGCCATATATGTAACTTGGCGACATGGCATTGTTAATGTGGCATCTTGATGACATGGCAGCCACGTAGAGCACACTCATCAAGGTTACATCATCTCATTGGTTTAAATATGGTAAGAGAATCATGGAGTAAATTTAAAGGTTCTTAGAAGCTTCTTTACTCAGTTAAATATGGAAGAATTTTTGAATTGCATTCAAATGGAGAAGTTAAAGATTCAGCCTTATTGTTCAACATTAATGGAAGATATTAAGGTTTGAAAGTTAAACCTTGATTGATATTACTTTCCTTTATTGCTGATTCTCTCTCATTAAAAAGGATCCTCTACTCAAATCATGGAATCAATTATCCTACTCATTATGACTAATTGATATCCTCATTATGGTTAATTGATATCTTCATTATGGGAGAATATTCTAAGGATATCTTGCATATATTCAGCTACACAAATTGATTCTCTTTTTGTTGTCAACATTTTTAGTATGGAAACTTGATCAATTAAGGGCTTTTGAAGTTATGATTGATATCTTCATTGTTGGACAAATTTGCTTCATTATTTGAGAATATTTGAATGGATTTTACACTATTTGGAGATTTAAATTCAAATTTCAAATTAACTATGCTTGTTATGGAAGCTAAGGAGCCAATTGCACAATCAAAGGTGATTGAAGATTCAACTAGAAGTCAGAATTGATTAGTTCTTATTTATGATCGATTTTGCAAGAATTATGAAGGATTTTGATGATATTTTAATCCTTAAAATCAGTCATGCATTTTTGGAATTGATTTGCTCATTTAAGGCTGATTGGAGATCAACAAAAGTCAAAGATCTTGATGATCAATCAAGTTAGCTGTTTATGGAAGGTAAATCAAGAATTCAAATGAAGGGCTGAGATTGACTTGAAGACTTGACACATGGAGGGCTGAGATTGATTAAGGAAAGCCTTCTCTAGCACTATATAAAAGGATGTCTTGAAGACTTTGGAACAACTTTTGGAAGCCCTATTATTTTCTACATCATTGGCCAAGATTTTCATTCTCTCCAAGTCTTTCTTTTCCTCTATCTTCTTGAGAGAAAACTAAAAGAGTTCTCTACACTTCATTGTATTATTTTTGAGAGAACCCTATTTCGCAATCTCTACTATTCTTGTATCTTGTAAAGAGCGTACAAAATCCAAACTAGTGAGTGTGAGACTCCAAAAATAGTTTGGTGGTGGTGAAGCCAAGTGAAGGCTTTGGTGGTTGTAAGAAAAGTTTCATATAGTGGATTTGATTGAAAATCCTAAGGAAGGGAATCCTTAGGTAGTGGATGTAAGCCATAAGGGCCGAACCACTATAAATCACTGTGTTCTTCTTCTCTTCACTCTTACTTATTCTTGTTAGATTATATTCTGATTTGCTTAAATTGATTATTCTTTGTACTAATTCAATATTTCATTTGGTTTATTTAAAGTGCATTCAAATCACTTATTTTCACCAAGTTGTAATTTGAAGAGTATATTGGATCAAAGCACATACTAGCACAGCTGGCGGATATCATATTATCCATCTAGTATTTAAGTGCTCCCGTACTTTCAACTACAATTTTGGTTTATATTAAATTTGTTTTCTCATATATATGCGTGCATTAGTTTCGCATTACAATTTTAAAAAGGTGTCAATTCACCCCCCTCTTGACTAGGTTAGAACTCAACAGATATCTGTATGAGCTCCTTCACTAGTGAAGTAATTGGCTACCACTATACCATGCTTGCATCCGCCTTGAGCTGTAGGTAGCAGCCCGATTAGGTCCATGCCCCACATGGCGAAAGGCCACGGGCTGCTCATTTGTTGTAGGTAGGCAGGTGGAGCTTGCGACACCTTTGCAAACCTCTAGCATGTGTCACATCTCTTTACCAGATTTATGGCATCTTACTTCATGATAGGCCAGTAAAACCCCCGACGAAGTGCTTTTTGAGCTAAGGACACCCCCTGCGTGATTGTCGCAGTAACTTGAATGGATTTCTATGAGAACTGCCTGACAATCAGGCTCATCGATGTATCTCAACAACAAGGCTGTGAACCCCTTTTTGTAGAGCATTTTGTTGTGAATACAGTATCTGGCTGCACAAGCTTGCATACGTCACACTTCTAGCTTGTTGCCTGGTAATTTTTCCTCTTGTAAATAGTCAACGATAGGCCCCATCCATGAGTCCGGCCTCACCGCAATTGCCAGCACTTCATCTTGCCCTTCTATGCTTGGTTCTGCTAGGAATTCCATAGGAATGGCTCCTAAGGAGTCTGTAGTTTGGGCAGATGGCAAGGGAGCTAGGATATCAGCGTGAGAATTCTAGTTCCTGGGCACTTGGTTCACCTTACACCCCTCAAAGATGCTCATTAGGTCCCGGACTTTCTGAAGGTAGGCTATCATTTTCGAGCCCTTAGCCTGTTATTCACCTCGTATTTGACATACCACGAGCTGAGAGTCACTGAAGACCACCAGTTGTTCTTCCTTCACCTCTTTTTCCAAGTATAGTCTTGTCAACAGCGCCTTATACTCAGCTTCATTGTTGGTCGCCTCAAAGCTAAATCTCAATGCACAGGGAATTTTATGCCCTTCCGGGCTTATCAGGAGTACCCCAGTCCAACTGCATGCTCATTGGAAGATCCGTCTACATATAATTCTCAGGATGGACCTTTCAAATATTTGGGCTCCTCCTCTGCTGGGTCTGTAAACTCAGCAATAAAATCTGCCAACACCTACCCTTTTATGGTCGACCTAGATTTGTACTTTATATCGAACTAAGCGAGCTCGATGGCCTACTTGAGTAAACAGCCGGATGAGTCGGGCTTCTGCAGGACCTGCTTCAGTGGGTACTTGGTCAACACTTCAACCTAATGGGCCTAGAAATAGAGGCATAGTTTCCTTGATGCCACCACTAAATAATAGGCGAGCTTCTCCATGGGGGTGTATCTGGTTTCAGCATGTATTAGTCTGTGGCTCACATAATATACCGGGTATTCCACCCTATCTTCTTCTTGCACCAGTGCCGCACTGATAGAGTATTGAGACACCCCGAGATAGATGGTCAACTCTTCTCCTTCCTTAGGTTTTGACATGAGGGGGTCCATCCCATATATTCCTTTAATTGTTGAAAGGCGACTACACATTCCTCTGTCCACTGTAAATTTTTTTCCTGCTTCAACACGTTAAAGAATGGAATACACTTATCAGAGGCCTTGGAGACAAACCTGCTAAGGGTAGCGATCTGGCCGTTAAGGTTTTGCACCTCCTTTATCTTGGCTAGTGATCTCATGTGAAGCAAAGCTCAAATCTTCTCGGGGTTGGCCTCAACCCCCCTTTCATTTACCTTAACGCCCAAGAATTTCCCAAAAGCTACACCGAATTAGCACTTGAGCAGATTCAGTCTCATTTGATACTTTCTCAGAACCTGGAACATCTCTTCCAGGTCGCGGATATGGTTGACAATCTGCTTGGATTTCACTAGCATATCATCTACATATACCTCCATGGTTTTCCCGATCAAGTCCTCGAACATCATGCTAACCAGACGCTGGTAGGTTGGTCCCGCATTCTTCAGCCTGAAGGGCATCACCTTGTAGCAATGTAACCCTCGATCTATGACAAACGAGGTATGCTCCTCATCTTCGGGGTTCATAGGAATCTAGTTGTACCTCAAATAAGCATCCATAAAGCTGAGAAGCTAGTGACCAGTCATTTCATCCACGAGCTGGTTTATTCTGCGGAGAGGAAAATTGTCCTTTGAGCATACTTTATTCAAGTCTGTGAAGTCGACGCATGTCCTCCACTTTCCATTTTTCTTCTTCATAAGGACTGAGTTTGCCACCCAAATTGGATAACGGGCCTCCTTGATAAACTCGTTGGTCAGCAGCTTTTATATTTCTTGTTTTAGGGCAGCGTAATGGTTTGCAATCATGGGCCTCCTCTTCTGGTGAACTAGCCTATGGTTGGGGTCTATGTTAAGTCGATACAACATCACCTTTGGGTCTATCCCAACCATATCTTCATGGTTCCAGGCGAACACATCTAGATTTGCTTTAAGAAAATCCATTAGTGGGATTTTACCTCGGGGGTGAGGCCATTTCCCAGCTTGAGACACCTCTCAACATCCACGTTACTAACAACGATATCTTCTAGCTCACCTACCGGGCCGGTAGCTCGGTCACAGTCCACCTCGTGGGGATCCAGGTCGTGATTAACCCCCCTTTCACTTATGACTCGTGGCCTTCTCTAGAGACAACATTAACTTTCTTTCCTTTGAGCCCCATCTTTAACGCCTCTTCATAGCAGCGCCTTGCTGAGTATTGCTCGCCCTTTATGCACCCGGTCCCATTCAGAGTTGGGAACTTGATTTCCAAAGCTCTGGTTGAGATGACCAAATTTAAGTCATTTATGACAGGCCTCCCCATGACGACGTTGTATGCTGAGGGGCAATTGATGATCAGGAAGTCCACCATTGCCGTGGCCTGATAATCTGAATCCCCAACCATGAGCGGGAGCCTGATACATCCCGTCAGAATCACCGAGTCTCCGGTGAAACCATAGAGCGGTTCTGGGGATGCTACCAGGTGATTTGACCCCAGGCCCATTTGGTTAAACATCCCTTATACATCACGTTCACCAAACTGCCTGTGTCTACCATAATCCTCCACACTTCCACGTTGCCAATTCGAGCTTGGACCACAAGAGCATCATTATGAGACCAGTGCACATCTTTGCTATCTCTTTCTGTAAAGACGACATCGTCTGGGGCCATCCTGGCTTTCTTAGATGGTCCTTCCTACCTTCCATATCCGACGAGTAGAAGGTGATCGGCTTCTCGAACATAACGTTTATGCGATTTGTTAGAAGTTCCCGCAATATGAGGCCCACCATGAATTGTAAAAATAGTTCTCACATAGGTGTTAATTTGGTCCTGCTTGAGAGCTCGATGAGGCTCCGTTTGAGCTAGCTGCTGGGGCTGCTGATCGCCTAGTCGCACCACATAATCACGTAAGCGCCCCCTCCTGATCAGCTCCTTAATTGCGTCCTTCAATGCCTAACACTTAGAGTTGTTGTGCCCCACCTCTTTGTGGTAGGCATAGAACTTGTCTTTGTTCCTAAATCTGTTGGGGGTTCTTATGGGATTAGGCCTCCCAAAATCTTCCTTGTTTCTCTCAATAGAGAAAATCCTATCTTGAGTGTCAGACAGGGTGTTGTAGTTCTCATAGCGACCTTGGCGAGAAGGTCGCTCGCCTCCTTACTCGTTCCTTGCTTTCTTAGCAACCTGATCACTAGAATTTTGCCCTTGGCTTCCTTTATGATTATCGCCATTGACCCTCTTCTGGCTCTGGTTAGTGCCTTCTCCTCCATCTTTTTGGTTGCCTGGCTTTTTCAAGCCAAAAGTTTCCTCCCATCTGACCTCCTTCGCAGCTCGCTCATAGAATTCACCTAGGTCCTTTACAGGGGATTTATAGATGCTCTCATAGAGCTTCCCATCCTTCTGAAGACCAGCAGATATCGCGGTCAAAACGCTCTCGTCCGGGTTTTCCACATTATTGATCTCACGCCTAAACCTCTCTATGTAATCCTTCAAGGATTCGCTGGACCGGTAGAACACCATAGGGAGGTGACATCTAGGGGCGAGTTACCTCCGAAGCAATCTGTACTGGTTAATAAACTTCCTCTGAGACTCCTTCCAACTACAGATACTACGGGGATGGAGACTTTTTAACTAGGTCTGAGGTATGTCTCCCAGGGTCATAGGGAAGACTCAACATTTCACTAATGACCTAGAAGTCTACAGGTCCATCTAGATGTTGAAAGCATCCAGGTGGTCATATGGATCCCCATCTCCATTATACTGAGGGATGTTGGGGACCTTGAACCTGCAGGGGAGAGGCTCCAGCTCAATTTCCCTGGAGAACAAGGTTATCTCTTCATGGCCTTCCCTCTGATCATGAGCCTCATGTCTCGCCTCCAACTGTTAGATCCTCTGTAGTAGTTCCTCCACGGTGGGGTCTTGATCCATAGATCATTTGATGGGAGATCGCCTCTCCCATGCGCTATCTTAATCTAGCGAATAGCTATCTCATGGAAGATGTCGTCTCCTATTCTCATGATCTGGCGAGTTGTTGTCGGTGGCGTGACCCGGGCTGACCCGACCGAGCTAACCCCTCGGCGCAGATCTCCATGTCATCGAATTTCTTCATGAACCTCATAACGGTGATCACCATAAGGATTCACTCTCACCCTCCGATCAGTGGGGTCCACCTCCAGTTCGTCATCACGGCCTTGCCGTTCTTCCGATCTTTGAGATTGTAAGCTTGAGGAACGTACTGATCCAGCCTGTCGTGGCACTCTTCTAGCTTCTTTTTCGTCATAGGAAAGCCTTCAACTTCCACTCGGAGGCTGAGGGTCACATCTAGGTGGCATGGTCTCCGCTTGCATATGGGCTGCTTGAACTTGCATTTGGGCCAACGCCCTAACCGCGTCAGCGAGCTACATGACTGTACTCTCCAGTGCTTCTTGACATTGCTGCCAAGCCTACATCGCCTCTAGCAAGGGGGTAGGGGCCACAGATTGGCAGGGAACCCATGCGAGGATGCCAGGGCAGCTCCGGCCAATGGGGGTACAGAAGTAGTTACAACAGTTACGATTGTGTCCCCAACTGGCAGAACTTCTGGCAGTTGATTAGTATGGTTTGCAAGTTTATTGGTTATCACTTCAAAACTTCTTGTGTTTCTTACTTTCCGCATTGATATTGATCACAGTAGGCCCCTTCCTCTAGTGCCAAAATGTCGACATTGAGAATCGATCGACTGTGATTCGTTGGCCTGTACTCAGGAAATGAATGCGAGAGGGAGGAAGAAAAGGTACACCAAGGAATGTTGTGTGATTCGATCTGCATTCCTCTAGCCGACTGGCCTCTACAAGTACTCCGACGTTCAAGTAAGTAAAGGAGTAAGGAAAAGTTGTGTATTAGTAGATTCACAAGAAAAACATACCTTGGCTCTAGAAAGAGTTTACTGATATAGGAGGAGGAGACGTCCCTCCGTACGCATGTGTCGTGCATCTCCAGGTGATGGGATTGAATATCTGGCGCTAGTGAAGGTACCCAGGTGGTGGCAAGATGCAGACATGACCCTCATTAATGTGGATCAGATCCGCCATTAATGAGGATGGGGTCTGAGGCGGGCGCGCGGATACCCAAAAGAGGCTACAATAATGTTGCTTACAGCTAATATAGGGTCAGGATGGGACCGACATGAGCCAAGAAATGGGCCGAGATGGTGGAGCCAAATTGGGCCTAGACGCCTAGTCGAAATAACGCCTAGTCCACGACTATTCTCTAGCTATTTCGTGGCCTTCTTGTTATGTGAGCTAAACAGTCGATCCAGCAAGCTGAAAGCATCTCTGGGAGTTCGCTTGGCTAGGTCAGTGAGCTGGAACATCGTTGGGAGCTCGCTTGGCTAGGTCAGCAAGCTAGAACATCGCTAGGAGCTTGCTTGGCTAGGTCAACGAGCTGGAACATCGCTAGGAGCTCATTTGGTTCCCGCGGTCTGAACTCAGGCCTCAATGAAGTGTGGCCTTGTTCTAGCGAGCTCTGCCTTGGGCCCATTGGGCTTCAAGAGATTGGGTCGGCCTACTAAGTCGAGTTCAACCCATAAGAATAGGTCCAGAAAATACCCGTAACAGATCTCATAAAAAATAGTGCACAATAATAACAATAAATAAACCGTGTCTATGTATTGTATGCCGCTTTTCGGACTATTGACATCTCATGTCATATCTTTCAGTTTTTCCATCTAATACAATCTCATTGTATTCCGACACCTACTAAAAGAAAACAACCGGCAAAGTTAACTTTGTCTTCAAAATGGTCGATTGTTTTTAGCTTTTGAAGAAAGTTGACTATTTTTGTGGGTCTCTCAAAACAGTCAATAGCCTGGACAAACTAGTTGATAGTTATTCAAGATCTTGCAAAAACATCAAACAACATCCATGTTCGAAACAAGCAAACCATTACACAAACACACGCATAAGCTAAAATCACTGAGTCGAGGCTCTGTACCACTGAAATGTGCATTAACACTTAGCGGTAGATGCAAGAAATCAAACTAGTTTTCAAAACTATTTTCAAAAACCAAACAAAGAAGTAGTGAAAATAGATCGTTTCTTGCATGACACGGTGATATCAGCCATATGCATATAACAAAAACATCAAATGAAATACTTAACAGTTAATAATTACCTTCAAGCACAAAGAAGAGATGTCGGTTGCTTTTGTTGCACGTTTAACCCTATTGTTGCCAAAATATAACAATTGAAATTTGTTGTTTGGAAACATCTCGGATCTTAGCAAAGTGAACTAAACTACATGAACAACTGTCAATTGATTGCTCACAGGGGTGAAATTCAGGTATCTCTAAAGAGTCTAGTGAACTGTGGGGGTTCCACACCTTGGAACTTTGAGGGTTCTTTAGCTTGAATTGCAAGAGTTCTACACCTTGGAACTGCAGGGGTTTCTTTGGCTTGAACTGAGGAGGTTCCACATAACCTATTCTTCATGTGAATCTACACCCAAAAATCAGGTTATAAGGCATGAGGGGATTCCTCACACGCGTATGCCCTCTAACACTCAAGTCAATAACAGTAAGAAAAGATCTCCAAAAGAACCGCAAAATGTAAGGATTCTGCTAGATGTACAATAGGAATGTATGTAGATAAAATAACTGAGATAAGAATGCAAAAGTTGGAATCCTTTACCTAAAGAAGAAATGTCATATTTATAAGCATGCAAAACAAGGACTGAACAGGGGGTATGTGTCACCTGCTCATAGTGACACATGGGGCACCTACAGGAGTTCTTGGAGAAACTCCCATGAACATGTACGCGGGGGTTCTTGATGGAACCCCCACAACTGCGCAAGCGTGGTCCCTTGCGAAAACCCCTGATGTCGTGCACGAGAGAACTCTGGCAGGCTCACAATCCAGAAGAATTATTTTAATTATTTTTATTCTTGGACTATAATATCATTCCTACATATACTTTATCATTGAAGCAATCTAGAAGAATTATATATATAAGAAAGGTCATTTTACCAAAAAATAAAAATAATTATGGCAATAACAATTATGTTATTATAATAATTACTTTCATGATGTGAAAAAAATGATTATTTTATTATAAAATAAAAACCTTAATATAATTGAAAAAGTAGAGAGAAGTTTATCTATCTCTAAGTTTAGAGACGAAAAATATTGCATCTCTAATTTCGAAGACGGAACAATTCCATCTCTGAATTCGTTTTAGAGACAAAAATTCCATCTCTGGATGAAAAAAAATTCCAAAGATGGAAAACTTTCCGTCTTTTCAGAAATGGAAATTTTCCATTTTTGAATCCATCTCTAAAGGAAAAAATTTCAGAGATAGAAAATATCTATCTCAAATTCGTTCTTTAACTCAAAGATGGATATTTTCTATATCTAAATCTATCTCTAAAATCTTTTTTCCTAATTCATCTCTAAAATTGTTCTTTTTTTTGGTAGTATTTGTCTAATCAAATTTATGACTAAGTCACATAGATACTTGATATGTAATAACACTACTCAAATACCGATTAGGTTATACATGATTAGCATATGTGCTTCAAATGGAATACTCAATTGGCAATTTTTGATATTCAATTGAATCATGTCATTACTTAATAATGATATACTTGATAATCGATTAATAAATAAAATACAAAGACTCACTCTTTGTTCAACATAATATATTTGATTAAGGTATAGATTTACTTGACTAAGAAACAAGATACTTGATTAAACAAAACTCTTAGTTGATTAATGTCAAAGTACTGAGACTTGACATTTTACAGTTGATATATTACTCGAGTAAGAGAATTCATTACTCGACTAAAAAGATGTTATACTCAATTACTGATTTCTTTTAGTTGATTAGCTATATAAGCACAGAGGCTTGCTATTTCAGTTTTGTTTCTTACTTAATTACTAAGTACATTTACTCAAATAACATCTTGATTTAGTCAAATATAACTCAGATTACTCGATTGAAATATTTTTCAGTGCATTATTCGAGTACAATAGGTATATACTTGATTGAACATGAGATAACGGATTACTCTAACATTTTACAAGTAGTATTCAACTTATCCATTAAGGTGGTCAAGTATGACAACTTGTCACTCAACTGATATTTTTCTTATATTTTTCTTACTAGATTAACAGTAAGCCCAAAAACTAATTTACTTGATTACTAAAATTGAATACTCAACTAGTGTTTTGAAGATTGATTAAAATTAACTTTTCTAATCACATTCACTCGATTATTAGAGAACTTTACTCAAGTAGGTTAACATGTTACTCAATTCATACAAGGCTTAACTCAATTGTTAATTTAATGTTAAATTCATTAAATTTATTAAAGTTTTGCTTAAGATTTTATCATTATCAAAACATAACTCAACAACTCTCAATTAAAATTCGGTGTTAACAAAGTCGAGGTTATATATGTTGCTTCATGAAAATTAAGCCGACATCAGTCAAGATTAGGTGAATTTAAGTCATTATCCATTAATTTTGAGAAATTACAAAGACTTTTCTTGAAATTTAAAATTTGTATCAATCTATTTTTCCATCATTAAATGACAATTAACTTTATAAAAATACCAAAAATGCCTTAATCTAGCTTCGCTATCCCTGTCACCATCTTTTTCTTCCATTCCACGAAGAACCTAGTACTTCCTAGTTTCTAAATTTTACGTTTAACTAGATTTTTTCTCGTCTTTCTTTCATTTCACAAGAAACTTGCCTTGTCCATATCCATTTCTCTTTTTTTCTCGTACTTTCTCTATGTCTTTTTCTCTATCTTTTTCCTTTTAATGATGTTAGAGTTCACCTAGCGAGACAAACAACTACCATTGGTAGCTAGCCATTACTAGCCACCATCAATATTTTTCTCTTTTATTTTTTATTTTTATAAAACAATAGAACGAGATGAGGAGAAAGGGGGAAAGGCAAAGAAAGGAGATAGGTGAGAGAAATTTGAGGTAAAATAGTTGTTTTATATGTTGATTTTTAACATAGGAGATCCTTGTAATTTTTTAAAATTCTAATCTCAAGGGATGTAAGTGTCATTTACCCATAATATTTGACTTACCTAAATTAGATCCTAGCTATAATCTTTTTAGCAAAAAAACCCGCGGTTCATTCCAGCGGCTAATAACCAATCTTGATTTAAGAATATCATCCCTTTGCGCAATTGGATTTGGCATTGTATGCATAGTACACCAATCAAAGTGTTCAAGGTCTTTTAATTTGAATCAGATTCTTGATAAGTACAAATATAAAATTTTAAATTTTAACTTGATAGTGATGATGTGTTTATTTTTGATTGGCTTAATCTATCATTACTAATAAATAGCTACGTATATAACTGAAATTATCAGTGAATTAAAGAAGCCCAATAACAAATTGTTGACCCTATGAAATCTGTTGGACCTATAAATTGGGTCTTCATGTGACTCTTATAGGTTGTGAGACAAGCTTAATTTATGAGTTGAGCGCACAAAATAATAATAATAATAATAACTACCTAACACCGGCCATGAGATTATGTTCAAATACAAATCAAAGCAATTGGAAGGCCTTGGCTCTGTAAAACCCAAGCCGCTCCTGTCTCACCTGGTGCGTGGATTTGGTCAAAACCAAAATGCTTATCCAATCCGGCATTGTACGATCTCCCCTGCAACACAACCACGTTTCTCTCGCTCACTCTCTCTCCTTCCCCGCCGGTTTTCCCAGTTCGGCATTTCTTCGAACAGTTAGAGCGCGTAAGCAACCCGTGGTTACGGTTAGGTGTTCGATATCACAGGTCCACAGCTACGGGACTGTGGACTATGAGGGGAGGCCGCCAATCAAATGGAACGCTGTGTACAGGAGGATATCGATGATGGAGGACCCGGAAATGGGTTCTGCAACTGTGCTGAACCAGTGCGAGAAAGAAGGCAAGAGGCTCACCAAGTGGGAGCTTTGTAGAGTTGTTAGACAGTTGAGGAAGTTCAGGCGTTATAAGCCTGCTCTTGAGGTAACATTGTTCAACATGTTAATTGGGTATTTGCTTTTTCCTCTGAATTTTGTTTGAGTTGGTCGGTTGGTTGGCTGGGTACAAGCTTGCTCTTCAGGTAAAATTGATCGAGTTTAAGATATTATTCATGTTTTGGTCGTGTGATGTTTTATGGGTATTTCTGGTACGTATATGAATTTTGTTTGATTTGGTTGGTTGGCTAGCTTGATGAAAGCTTCCTCTTGAGGTAAAGTTTATCAAGTTTTAGGCTTCCATTGGCTGATGTTTTCCGAATTTGTTTGAATTGATTGGTTTGCTTGATACAAGCTTGCCCTTAGGTAAAAGTGATCAAATTTTAATTTTTATAATGTCTTGGTTATGTGGGGCTCAATGAATATTTTTTACTTTTGGTTTTTGTTTGAATTGATTAGTTCACTTGATACAAACCTGTTCTAGGTAAAGACGATCATATCTATTGTGTTTTGGTTGTGTGATACTCAATGGGTATTGGTCGCTTCTTGTGGTTTTTGTTTGAATTGATTGGTTTGCTTGATTGAAGCTTGTTTATAGGTAAAAATGATTAAATTTCAGTGTGTTATTTTTTGGATGTGTGATACTTAATGTGTATTTTTTTTACTTCTTATGGGTTTTCTTTGAATTGTTGAATAATTTACACTATTAAAATGCAGAAGAAAAGAAAATGGTGTCTAAGTTTTTTATAACTTTAGTTTTGTTTTCAAGAGCCAGGAGTCTTTAAAAATAGACATGCATGTTCAAAAAAGATATGCTTATTTACAAAGAGACATGTCTTTTAGTTTAAATTTAACTACTTAAGAGATGTGTCTTTTGCTTTAAAATCCAAGAGATCTACCTTTTGAGTTTAACATTCAAGAGACATGACTATTTTTACAAAGAGACACGATTGTTTAGAAAATGATGTGTCCTTTGGTTTAAATGAAAATGTATGACCTTTAACAAATGGACATGGTCTATTCACTCACTCATTAAATAGGTGAATCCATGTTATTGAAATGATATCTATTGATTTGCTCTCTATCTCCTCCTCTCAAAAATATACTAAGTTGTTTTAAACGGAAATCTTCAAAAATTGCTAGCTACAGATTTCTGTGAGTTTGATAAATCTTGGGTGTGTTTTGCCATTAACCCTGCAGCAATTCTAGTGGGGGGAACTAACACCTTAAAGATGGTGGTTTATCACATTCAAAGTCACGTTATACAGAAATCCCTATAATATTTTCCCAACATGAATTGATTGCTTAATACAAGCTTGCCCTTGAGATAGAACTCATCAAGTTTTTGAACTCTTCAAGCATCTTTTCTATTTTTGGTTGTGATATTAAATATGTATTTGTTAAATATTCTGAATTTTGTTTGAATTGGTTGGATAGGTCAAATTTTAGAGCACATCTCATGTTTCAGCCATAATCTTTAATGGTTATTTGGTTCTTATTATGAATTTTCTTTTGATCGGTTGTTTGAACTTTGTGATAGGATTCCAATAGAATTCCAATATCAATATATTCCAATCACTTTCAACAGAAAAACAAGAATGAAACAGGGCATTCAAGAGGCCCTAGCTCTCCCAATTCTCTACCGAAAGCTTGCTACCTAACTCACCATCTTTTATCCTTTTTATACCCCCCCTGCCACGCATTCCTAACAGAATTCCCCATTCACACTGCTGATTATTCTTTCAGCAGTGTGGATTACAATTTTACCCCCCTTCCCCATGCGCACATGCTGGTTGTTACACCTGCATGTGCGGTCTCCTTAATTCCAGCCTCAAGCCTTCAGGTGCTTATTGCGCCTATGATAAGTTTGTTGTATCGGTGGCCTATCATTACTCCCCTCTTGGACTTTCACCTTGTCCTCAAGGTGAAAAGCTGGAAATTGATGCTGAATCATGTTGTAGGGCTCCCAAGTTGCCTCTAACGGTGGTAAGCCCTTCCATTGGATCAAGATATCCAGCCCGCGCAAATTAGAACCCTTCCCCGGCTGCACACCCAACACTGCTTCTGGTTCAACCTTCATTTCTAAGTCAGCCTGCAGCTCGAGGGGAATCTGCTCCATTGTGCCAGGCCTGCCCTTAGCTTCCTTCAACTGAGACACATGGAAAACCGGGTGAACCTGGCAGGTGGCTGGGAGTTTGAGTCTATAAGCCATTGACCCCACTTTCTGCTCAATTTTAAATGGCCCGTAGTACCTCGGAGCCAACTTCTCATTAGGTCTGCTAGCTAGGGACTTCCTCCTATATGGCCTTAATTTCAAGTAGACAAAATCACCAACTTCAAATTGCACATCCCTTCTCTTCCGGTCAGCCCCTTTCTTCATAATTACTTGAGCTCGTTCCAGCTGGTTCTTGAGCTCATCCAAAGCTAAATCCCTCTCTCGCAATTGCTGTTCCACTGCTGATACCGGGGTTGATCCCTTGTCAAATCGGATCAAGGTTGGTGGCTCTCTCCCATAAACAGCTTGGAAGGGAGTAATCCGGGAGGCAGTGTGGTAAGAGGTGTTGTACCACAATTCCGCCCATGGCAGCCACACATACCACCCTACAGGCCTTGCTGATGCAAAACAGCGCAAATAAGTTTCTAAGGTCCGGTTGAGTACTTCCGTTTGCCCATCCGTTTGGGGGTGGTAGGCTGTACTTCGTTGAAGTTTAGTGCCTTGAAGTCGAAATAGCTCCTCCCAAAAACGACTCATAAAAACCTTATCTCGATCCGAAACAATAGTCCTAGGTATACCATGCAACCGAACTGCCTCTTTTATGAAGATTCCAGCTATTGTTCCAGCTGTGAAAGGGTGTTTGAGACTAATAAAATGGCCGTATTTGCTGAGTCTATCCACAACCACCAATATAACATTCATATGACCCGATTTCGGTAGCCCTTCAATAAAATCCATGGCTATATCCTCCCAAATCTGACAAGGAACCGGAAGAGGCTGCAAAAGACCCCTTGGTGATAAGGACTCATATTTACTTTGCTGGCAAATGACACACCTCTCCACATATCGGCGAATATCCCGCTTCATGCCCGCCCAAAAAACACTTGCTGCAATGCGCTTGTAAGTCTTGAGGAACCCAGAATGACCCCCTACACTGCCATCATGTCCCTCCTGGAGCACCAAAGGAATTAAGGAAGATTTCTTAGGCAGGAACAGCCGCCCCTTATAGAGGAGCTGGTTGTCTACCAGCTGAAAATTGGGGCTGGAAGTTGGATCTGTCTTCAATTTCTGTATAATACCTTGTAAATAAGTATCCTTCTCCACTTCTCGGACCAGCTGATCGAGTTGCACCACCCTTGGCACTGTTAGAGCGAATAGAGCGGCTGGGTGACTGACTCTCGAAAGGCTATCTGCAGCCTTGTTCTCCAATCCCGGCCTGTAGTGTATCTCAAAATTGAAGCCCATTAGTTTCAGCATCCACCTTTGATACTCCGAGCTCACCATTCGCTGTTCAAACAAAAACTTCAAGCTTTTTTGGTCCGTTCTTACTATGAACTTCCTTCCCCAAAGATAATGTCTCCATTTCTGAATTGCAAACACCATGGCCATCAACTCTCTTTCGTAAACAGATTTCTTTCTCTCTGATGGTTTAAGAGCATGGCTGTAGTATGCAATCGGTCTATGATTCTGCATCAACACTGCCCCTAATCCATGCCCTGATGCATCGGATTCAATAATGAAGGGCTGATCGAAGTCTGGTAGTGCAAGGACTGGCAGCGACACCATTGCTGTTTTGAGCTGCTGAAATGCTCTTTCAGCCTCTCCATCCCAACGAAAATTGTTCTTCTTTAGTTTCTCGGTGAGGGGCCATGCCATCTTACCATAATTCTTCACGAACCTCCTATAGTATCCCGTAAGACCAAGGAATCCTCGCAACTCCTTCAAGCAACTTGGTGCTGGCCAGTCGATCATGGCTTGCACCTTGCAATGATCAGCCGACACTCCTTGTTGGGAGATTATATGGCCCAGGTATTCAACCTCCAACTGCCCAAATGAGCACTTCTTTTTGTTGGCGAACAGCTGATTTGCAGCCAGCACTTTCAGCACACAACGTAAGTGCTGCAAATGTTGGTCAAAATTTTGGCTATAGATTAAAATATCATCAAAAACAACTAACACAAACCGGCGCAAATACTCCCGGAAGACATCATTCATCAAGGATTGGAAGATGGCCGGGGCATTTGTCAATCCGAAGGGCATGACAAGGAACTCATAATGGCCCTCATGTGTTCGAAAGGCTGTCTTTGGTTCATCTCCAGCCTTGACTCGAATCTGATGGTAACCAGATTTGAGGTCCAATTTCGAGAAAATCTTCGCACCATGTAGTTCATCCAGCAATTCATCAATGACTGGAATAGGAAACTTATCAGGGATTGTCACCTTGTTGAGGGTCCGGTAATCTACACAAAACCGCCATCCTCCATCTTTCTTCTTAACGAGCAACACCGGACTAGAAAAAGGGCTAACACTTGGCTTGATAATACCAGCTGCCAACATCTCTCGTACCATCTTTTCGATCTCATTCTTTTGAAGATACGGGTAGCGATAAGGTCGAACACTAACCGGGGGGGTGTCGGGTAGGAGATTGATGGCATGATCTCTGTTTCTAGTGGGTGGCAGTCCCATTGGGCTGGAAAAAACTCCTTCAAACTCCGCCAATAATTCTTCTAAACTTCCTGGCAGCCCCACTTGCAGCTCATTGCATTCGGCAGCCACCTCTCCAATTTCCAACAACATTCCTTCCCTACTCTCCTTCAACGCCTTCATCATAGCTTTTAGGGAAGCTAATGTTTTACTTAAGCTAGGATCACCCTGCAAAGTTACTGCCATTCCCCCTACCGAAAACTTCATGGTCAGATTCCTCCAATCCACACTCATCTTACCCATCGAAGCCAGCCATTTCATGCCAAGAATGACATCCGAACTTCCTAACTCAAGTGGAAGGAATTCTTCCACTATCTGCAAGTTATCCAAAGACAATTTGACCCCCTTACAAACTCCTGCACCCTGTACCGCCATTCCAGTTCCCATTATCACCCCATATCCAGCCGTTTCCGTCCTTGGTAAATTCAAGCGCTGCACCAACTCAGAGGAGATGAAGTTATGGGTTGCTCCCCCATCCACCAGAACTACTACTGGTTGTCCTTCTATAAGCCCCCTTAACTTCATCGTTTGAGGGGTGGTTAATCCCACCAATGAATTCATAGATAATTCAATCACCTCGCTGCCATATCCCACTCCTCCGTCACCTCCTTGCTCCTCTTCTTCTTCTGTCGCAGCCTCGCCTACTTCTTCATCATAGAGCATCAGCACTTGGAGCTCTTTGTTCTTGCATCTATGGCCAATCGAGTACTTCTCATCGCAGCGAAAGCAAAGGCCCTTCTCTCGCCTTGCCTTCCATTCAGCCTCACTAAGTTTCTTGAAGGGAAAACTGCCACCATTACTTGCCGACTGAATCTGGGGGCCTGGCTGGTTCACTGACCTTTGGGAGGATCCCACACCCTTCGCGGGTACCGGTGACAGCCGACTCGCTATTGCGGTTGTGGTGGAATAACCGCTCCTCGTTGACCCAGTTGCCCGATGGTAATGTTGAAGAGCTAAGTTCTTATCCTCAATGTTTTGTGCCACCAGCATAATTCGGTCAAGCCCCTGCGGTTGTAATACTCTGATCTCGGCTCGTATCTCTGGGTTGAGGCCGTTGAGGAATTGGCCTTCCAAAAACGCCTCCGGCACATCCGGTACTGCTGCAGCCATAGTCTCAAACTTCAAACGATACTCCTTCACCGATCCCTCTTGCCGAAGGGCCAAGAACCGCTCCTCTAACGACCCTTCCTGAGTGGGGCGAAACCGGCTCAGAAGTCCTTGTTTCAAGCCTTCCCAGCTCCAGATTCCTCTTCGCCTGGTCTCCCATTGAAACCACGACAGTGCTGCGGCTTCAAAACACAGGGCTGCGGATTCAACCTTCTCTTCATCCGAGAGCTGGTTGACAGCAAAATACCTCTCGGCTCGAAAGATCCACTCATCTGGATTGTCTCCTTCTAAGAGAGGCATCTCCAATCGTCTTCCACGTAAATCCGCTCGGTACTCAATCCCACTACCCCCTACCGGATTGTATCCCCCCATAACTCCAGGGGTTACTTTGGAATCCAAGGTGAATTCCAAAGGCCCTTCCCGCTCTCTGGACTTGTTCTTCCTTTCCCGCTCCAGCTCATCCCATTTCGCTCGCATGAAAGCGAATTGCTCAAGCAACATCGCTACATTTCGCTCCACCGACTGTACATTCCCTCTAATGTCGTCGACCCCTCTTTTGACGCCTTCCACCGTCGACTCCAACTCGCCAACACGCTCTGTCAAGTTCACCATCGGAAGCGGATTGTCTCTGATACCAAATTGATAGGATTCCAATAGAATTCCAATATCAATATATTCCAATCACTTTCAACAGAAAAACAAGAATGAAACAGGGCATTCGAGAGGCCCTAGCTCTCCCAATTCTCTACCGAAAGCTTGCTACCTAACTCACCATCTTTTATCCTTTTTATACCCCCCCCCGCCACGCATTCCTAACAGAATTCCCCATTCACACTGCTGATTATTCTTTCAGCAGTGTGGATTACAATTTTACCCCCCCTTCCTCATGCGCACATGCTGGTTGTTACACCTGCATGTGCGGTCTCCTTAATTCCAGCCTCAAGCCTTCAGGTGCTTATTGCGCCTATGATAAGTTTGTTGTATCGGTGGCCTATCACTTTGTTCTTGAGACAAGACTCACCAAAGTTAACATTTATCTTATAATTACATTTTTGTTGGACCGAGCGGAAGACTCAACAAAAACAGAATACTAAAATGGCTATCTTAGAATCCAAATACTTCGGCAGAACAGAAAAATATGAACACACTTACGCAATCAAATAAAAAATCGTAAGCTAATCAGAACATAAAGAAGAACAGAAAATTGGAAGAAGACACCAAAAATTTATTGTGGTTCACCCAAATAGGCTACGTCCACATTGAGCTCAGTAAGAAAGAGTTCACTGCACTATATCGAGTAGGGTTACAAAAATCCGAACAAACAAACTGTACATCAATGGTTCTCCTAACAAAAAATAGCCTCACAATCATCAAATACAGATTAGAAGCAAACCTAAGAACTAGAGATTACAATGATAACAGAAGCTATCCGAATGAAAGAAAAAATGCACCCAAACGAAAAACCCTATACCAATCGATATCCCTTCTTCTTCTTTCTTTCTCCGATTTCTTTTGTCTGATTTACCATCCCGAGGCACTGTTACATTTATATGAGAATTGGGCGGCCAAGATTAGATTTGATAAAGGCAGCATTGATGGCCAAAGCTTAACGTATAACATGATTAACAGAAAGCTGAAAGGACAGATAAAGGCGTCGGGTAGAGGCTTGTAGCCTTGATGGTTGCCAAGTGGCCTTCCAGTCAGCCGTCCAAGTTTGGGCAGCTGAGGTTGCCAACTCAACCATCCAATCAAGACAGCGTCGCATTGATACTTCACTCACAACAATCTCCACCTTGAAGCATCAAGAGGATAATGAACCCAATACTTAGAAGATAGTACAACATGCTTCAATTTCTTACTATCATCGCTCTTGTCAGTTAAAGGACCAACTAACTTCAATGTGCAGCAAACTCAAGCAATGCTTGAACTTGGCTGCAGTCAAAGTCTTGGTTCCCATCTCAGTTGGATTATCCTCGGTAGAAACCTTTTTAATAATCACAGTTCCATTTGTTACTAGTTCTCGGACAAAGTGATACTTTACCTCAATGTGCTTAGTCCTCTCATGATATACCGGATTTTTACAGAGGTGGATAGCACTTTGACTATCTGAGAACACCATCACCTTGCTTTGAAGCAAATTGATTTCCCTCAGGAGGCCTTGAAGCCATATGGCTTCTTTAAAGGCATCAGTGATCGTCACGTATTCTGCCTCAGTGGAAAACAATGCAACCAAAGGCTGCAATTGTGACTTCCAGCTAATGCAGTTACCTCCCAATGTGAAGAAGTAAGTTGTAGTGGATTTCCTGGAGTCTTTATCACCTGCAAAATCTAAATCTATGTATCCCACAAGATCAAGATTATCATATCTTCTTTCATAACACAAACCAATGTCAACAAAACCATTTATATATCTAAACAAGTATTTCAAGGCATCCCAATGAGGTTTCCCAGGGTTTGACATGTATCTACTTAGTACGGAAATTGAATGAGTAAGGTCAGGACTGGTACTAATCATAGAATACATAATGGTTCCTATGGCATTTGCATAAGGTACATTTCCCATCTTAATGATTTCAGAATTTGAAGTGGGACACTGAGCTTTTGAAAGCAAGAAATGACTAGCTAAAGGAATTGATACAGGTTTACAGTTATTCATACCAAATCTTTGCACAGCCTTTAACAAGTAATCATGTTGCTGTATTTTTAAACTGAAATTGCTTCTATTTCTTTCTATTTTCATTCCTAGAATTTTCTTAGCATGCCCTAAGTCCTTCATGTCAAATTTCATATTTAACATAGATTTTAATTCACTGATTTTGGACTTGGAGTTGCTAATTAACAGAATATCATCTACATATAGCAGCAAATAAATAGGACTATCAAAAAGGGTAAAATAGAAGCAATTATCATACTGACTCCTAACAAAGCCAATTTCAGAAACAAAATGGTCAAATTTCTTATACCATTGTCTAGGTGACTATTTTAGGCCAAATAATGATTTCTTTAATAAACAAACATGCTGAGGTTTAATTGAGTCAATATATCCAACAGGCTGTACCATATATATTTGTTCTTCCAAGTCACCATGCAGGAAGACAGTCTTAATATCTAGTTATTCAAGTTCTAAATCAAAATGAACAGTAATAGCTAGCATTAAACGGATAGTTTCAAACTTGACAATTGGAGAAAATATTTTATTATAATTTATTCTCTCTCTTTGGGTAAAACCCTTTGCAACTAACCTTGCCTTGTATTTAATTGGTTTAGAGGGTGACATACTCGCTTTTAATTTGTACAACCACTTATATTGGATTAATTTTTGATCCTTTGGTCTGGGAACAAGTTCTCAAGTTCTATTTGCAGCAGTGAACAAAAACGCGGCCTAGGCGGCCGCCTAGGCGGAGCCGAGGCGCTAGGCGGCCCCTGGCCGCCGCGAATAAGGCCAAGTCGGCCACCTTAGGCGCTAGCCCGGCTAATTGGTACCGGGCGGCGCCTAGGCGGCCAAGGCGAACGCCTAGCCGCCTGAATCGACTGGCCAAGGCGGACGCCTAGGCGGCCAAATCGGCCGCCTGGGCCGCGTGAAGTGCCTGGTATAAATTGATTAGGGTTGGTTCCTTACCCGTTACCCCTTTCCCTCCTCAGTTAATATTTCTCTCTCGCCGTCGCCTCTCTCGTTCTCGCGCACGCCGCCACCGTCTCCTCTTGTAGTTGCAGAGTCGCCGTCGGCCCGTCACCACCGTCTCGTCCTCGCACACCGTCACGCCACACTCTGGTTGTCTCTTGCTCTTGCAGCTTCACCTTCTTCACTCGCCGTCGCCACCACTCGCAGCTTCAGCTTCACCTTCTTCACTCGCCACCGTCTCCTCTTGACGGTTGTCTCTTGCTCTTGCAGCAGCTTCAGCCTTCATCTTCTTCAATCTTCACTCACCCTCGGCCTCCGCCTCCTTCGGTAAGTAGTAGCCAGCAATAAGCAAGCAGCAGCAACGCTGCTGCTTGCTGTTGCCTCTCGCCCTTTTGTTTTTTATTTATTTTTCTGTTATTTAATTTAGTATTTAACTATTTATATTAATATTTGATTATTTGTTATTCAAATATTAATTAATTATTATTATTAATGTATTTAAAAAATTAATATTTGCAACTTACAAGCAAGCAACAAATGCAGCAAGCTGCCTTTGTTGTTGCTTGTTGTTGCTGTTGCTTGGGCTATTGTTAGTTACTTAGTTTTTGGCTTTGTTTGTTAGCTAGTTAGCCTAATTGTCTATTTTAATTCAATTATTCAATGTCAATTTACTCAGGAAAAAAAAGAAGAAAAAAGGAAGTCATGTCGGATGGAATTGGGAGTACGGAAGCATTGTCTGATGCTGCCTCAGTTTTTAAAAGAAAATCAAATGATGTCGGATGGGAGTATGGAATGTTAATTAATCCAAAGAACATGGATAAAGTTAAATGCAAGTTGTGTGGTAAAATTATGTCTGGAGGAGTTTATAGAGTCAAAGAACACATCGGCCACATTTCCGGAAATGTTTCTGCATGTCCAAAATCTTCTCCGGATGATAAAGCTAAATGCAAGAATGCTATTGCTGAGGCAAAGAGTAAGAAGAAGAATAAGAAGCAGGAGGAAGATATGATGAGATCCTCGGTTAATATTTCTAACAAGGGGAAAGGGGTGGATGATGAAGATGAATTGGAAGAGTTAGGGAGTACAAAAATGCCTCGTACTCTTGGCCCTATAGATAAGTTTGCAAGCTCCATTAGTCCTGAAATTTGTTTGAGTTCGAGAATGACGCAAAAACAACAAAATATTAGTGATGCATTGTTTAAAGAGAGAACACAGACTGTACAAGGATATTGTGCTAGATGGGTGTACGAAGCTGGTATACCTTTCAATGCTATTGATCATGATAGCTTCAAATTGTTTGTTGAGGCGGTTGGTCAATTTGGGCCGAGGTTCAAACCTCCTAGTCAATACCAATTGAGGGAACCATTATTAAAGGAAGAGGTTGACAGAATGAAAGACTTACTGAAGAAGCATGAAGAAGAGTGGGCACAAAATGGGTGCTCTATTATGACAGACGCTTGGACAGACAGAAAAAGAAGAAGCATCATGAACCTATGTGTTAATTCTAGCATGGGTACTACTTTTCTTTCTTCAAAAGAAGCATCAGACGAAGCACATACAAGTGAACTCATATTTGAGTATGTGGACAAGTGCATTGAACAAGTTGGGGCACAAAATGTCGTCCCAGTAGTAACCGACAATGCTGCCAACAATATGGGAGCGGCAAAATTATTGAAGCTGAAGAGGCCAAATATCTTTTGGACATCATGTGCTACTCACACCATCAATTTGATGCTTAAAAGTATTGGAAAAATGCCAAGATATAAGAAAGTCATTGATCAGGCAAAAAGTTTGACAATCTTCATTTATGCACACCATAAGACCTTGTCCTTAATGAGGTCATTTACGAAGAAGAGGGATATAGTGAGACCGGGAGTCACTAGATTTGCTTCTTCTTTTCTTACTTTGCAGAGTTTGATGGAGAAAAAGACTCAATTGAGGTCAATGTTTACCAGCTCTGAATGGGAGGAGTGTAAATGGTCAAAGAATGTTAAAGGAAAAGCAGCATATGCTACTGTGATGAGCATTGCTTTCTGGAATGGTGTAACTTTATGCCTTAAGGTTTTTGCACCTTTGGTGAAGGTACTTCGAATTGTTGATGCAGATAGAAAGCCTTCGATGGGTTTTTTATATGGAGAGATTAAGCAAGCAAAGGAAGATATTAAGGAGGCCCTAAATAATCTTAAGAAAAACTATCAGCCTGTTATAGAGATTATTGAAGCAAGGGTGAAAGATAGGCTAGATAGTCCATTGCATTTGGCGGCTTACCTTTTGAATCCCTACTACCTTTTCAAGAATAAGACTATATATCTTGATAATGAAGTGATGGATTGGTTTTTTAATTGTGTGGAGATGTTTTATCATGGTGATGATCATTTTGAATTGCAAGGTTATGTCATAAATGTTGAGTTGCCAAAGTATACTCGTAAAGAGGGAGCTTTTGGAAAAGTGTGGGCAGCTCAAGGCTGTGCAAAAAATGATGACAATTATAATCCAGGTATAAAATTCCTTTAATCCTTTTCTTAGTTCCTAATATGTATTAGTGTATAAATTTGTTTACTTTATACTTGTTAACTTATGTAGTTACATGGTGGATGACTTATGGAAATCAAACTCCAAACTTGCAACGAATGGCAACAAGAATGCTCTCGTTAACCAGTAGTTCATCTGTTTGTGAAAGAAATTGGAGCACTTTTGAAGGGGTTAGTGCATATGAAAATATGAACTATATTTCTTTAATATCAATAACTTATCTATCATTTAAATTGAAATTACTTTTATTTTATTTATGTAGATACATACGAAGAAAATAAATAGACTGGATGTGCATCGATTGAACAATCTTGTCTATGTCCAATTTAATGCAAAACTGATGAACAAGCAAAAGAGGGAGAAGGAAAGAAATGTTGATGTGCTGCTTGCTAGTGATGCCAGCAATGCACAAGGATGGATTGTTGAAGGAGGAGATGATGAAGAAATTGAGCCTGGTACGGGGCTTACTTGGGAAGTGATTGGTGAAGCATCCGGAGCAGACGAGATGCTTCAACCTCGAAGAAGTTCTAGGATGAGAGAGCTTCATGAAGATGATTTTCAATCAGAAGAAGAAGAAGAAGATGAGCAAGAGCTCAATGAATTTGATTTTGAATCTGATGAAGATCATGTATTGGAAGAATATGGAGAGGAAGAAGAATTCCAATTAGATAGTTAGATACTTAGATTATTCAAATATGGTTTATGTTGCATTATTGTTGTTTTTGTCTTATTGAAGTTTGAACCTAGAACTAATCTACAACAATTGTTTTCTCATGCTTAAGTCTATATTTCACGTGTCATTCCATTATTGTTGTATTATTGGTTTATGTTGCATTATTGATGCTTTTCAACTTTGATTTAATTGAAAATAACAACAAATTACATCACAAAGTTAAAAAACAAAAAAAAAAATAGTAGTTTTCCTAGGCCCTGCCTAGGCCCCCTAGGCGCTAGGCCCCAGCCTGGCGCCTGACTAGCGCCTAGCGCCTTTTAGAACACTAATTTGCAGCAAGAGATGCCATTTCTTCATCCATGGCTTGCTGCCATTTAACATTGTCTTGAGAGTTGACAGCCTTCTCAAAGGTAGAAGGCTCACTATCCCTCAATTCATACCCAACAACCAAAGCACAGTGCACTAAATCTGAATATGCATATCTAGAGGGTGGTCTCACTGCCCTCCTGCTCCTATCCCTGGGTAGTTGATAGTCACTTAGATCTTGTTGGGGAACACTATTTTGTTCCTCCTCAATCTCTGGGTTATCTGTTTGTTCCTCCTGATCAGAAATGTGATCAGAGGTATGATCAGTAGGGGATGAAACATTCCCTAAGTTTGGTTCAAGAGTGTTTGGAGCACCAGACATGTCATTTCCAATAGCTGGTTGCTCCACCTGAATTTGAGTATCCTCTAGAATAGTATGATCATCTAGTTTTCTCTTGTCATTAGATTCTTCTGTGTTTGTTATCTTACAAGGGAATTTAGTTTCATTGAATATGACATCTCTACTAATGGTTATCCTAACTCCACCTGAATGCCTATCCCATAGTCTATATCCCTTAATACTTAAGAGTTTAAGGGATTTTGGATCTGGGTTCTAACTTCCCTTCAGATTGATGAACATATGCCTTACAACCAAAAACTCTTAAGTATTCAAAGTTTACTTTCTTACCTATCCACATTTCTTCAGGGCATTTAAAATTTAGGACTGTTGAAGGGCTTCTATTGATTAAATAAGATGTAGTTGAAAGAGCCTCACCCCAAAAGGATTTAGGCATGCCTGAGGTAAAGAGAAGGCACCTAACTTTTTCAAGTAAGGTCCTATTCATTCTTTCAGCCACCCCATTTTGTTGGGGTGTATTTCTAACAGTCTTATGCCTAAGCATGCCTTGTGAATTACAATATGCATCAAATTCTCTATTACAAAATTCCAATCCATTGTCTGTTCTTAACACCTTAATCTTCTTATCAGTTTGGTTTTCTACTAAAATCTTCCATGTTTTAAATTTTTCTAATGTCTGATCCTTGGTTTTTAGCAGGAATACCCAAACTTTTCTAGTGTAATCATCTACAATGGAAAGGAAATACCTAATACCACCATGGGAAGGAACCTGGGAAGGTCCCCACAAATCAGCATGAAGGTATTCTAGGCATACTTTCGCCAGGTGAGTCCCTTGATGGAAACTCAACCTGTGTTGCTTGCCCAGAATACATGGCTCACAGAAATCCAAGGATCCGACAGACACTGGTCCAAGGTAACCTTGGTTTTTCAGTGCCTACAAACCTTTCAGACTCATGTGACCAAGTCTCAAGTGTCATAGATCTGTCTCATCATATTTTATAATGCAAGTAGAATGCATATTAACTGAAGGATGATAGCAGCCATTTAAAATATACAAACCATATTTCTTATTGCCAGACATGATTAGATTATCACCTTTAATTACATGCATGAAACCATTCTCTGTTTTGTATGAAAAACCTAACTCATCTAGAGTGCCAAGTGATATTAAGTTTCTCTTTAAACCTGGTACATATCTTACATCAGTTAAAATTCTTACTTTGTTATCATGCAAATATGAATTCTAGACAAACTATCTGTTGGGATGTAACCCACATAGAAGTCTAGAATTCATGTAGCCAACCCCACATAGTGGGATAACGGCTGGATATGTTGTTGTTGTTATCATGCAATTTTAATGGTATATTACCAATTCCTTGAACACTACATGATTGATTATTACCCATATAGACTGTACCAGATTCCTTTTGATTAAAGTTTTGAAACCATTCTCTATTAGGGCACATATGAAAAGAACAACTGGAATCCATTACCCATTCTTTTTCAACATATGAGCTAGAGACAGTGAGAACTTTAGCTAGACAGGTTGAACTACCTGCATTTACATTTGTGTTATCCCTTTGTTTATGTTTTCTAATAAAGTCATAACAATATTTTTTGATATGTCCCTCTTTTCTATAGTAGTAGCACTTCTATTTTGTTTGTTTCTGTTTGCCCTTCTTATCCTTTTTCTTTCCTTTAAACCCTGTTCCACTAGATTGATCACTATTTCCTGTGTGATTCTTTTGATCACTTTTAGCTTTCACAAACAGATTATTACCAGATTTCTTTGTTGTATTTTATTCAAGTTCTCTTGCTTTAATACCCGAGATTACAAGATCTAAGCTAGGAACTATACCAATATAACGTAATGCATGTTTAACAACATCATATTCATCAGGTAACGAATTTAATAAAATCATTGCCTCATTGGTGTCTCCCAATGCTTGGTCAGTACCTCTTAACAATAGAGTTAATCTAGTAAATTCATCCACACTTTCATCCATTGATTTAGAGGTATCCATTTTGAAGTTGAACAACATGCCTTTTAAATATACAAGATTAGGAGCAGTCATAACAGAAAATAAATAATCAAGTTTGTTCCAGAGATCAATAGAGTTAGACATACCATCTACCTTTCGTATAACGTTGTCATCGAGATGAAGAAATATGAGGTTGTAAGCCTTCTCTCTGATTTCCTCAGTTCGAGCGATCTGGTCTATAGACCATTTCTGATCATTTAGTTCCAGTGCTATCGGCACTTTGTGATGAGAGAGTAAGACTCTTATCTTCTTTTTCAAACTACCGAAGTCTCCTTTTCCATCAAATATTCCGATTTAAAATCGGGTGGACGTCATCTTCGCTTTGCACGAAGGTAACCTAAACCTCTAGATTAAGACTCTCTCAGCACACACCCACTGACTGAGAATCGAAGAAACCCTAGAGCCTCGGTTTGCTTTACAAAGCAAATAACAAAGAACACCCAAACGTAGAAATCAAATGACCCGGATTCTGACTCAAACCCTAGAGCACGATTTATGAAACCGAGCTTTGATACCACTGTTGGACCAAGCGGAAGACTCAACAAAAACAGAATACTAAAATGGCTATCTCATAATCCAATTACTTCGACAGAACAGAAAAATATGAACACACTGGCAAATCAAATTAAAAACCGTAAGCTAATCATAACGTAAAGAAGAACAAAAAATAGGAAGAAGACACCAAAAATTTACCGTGGTTCACCTAAATGGGCTACATCCACGTTGAGCTCAGTAAGAAAGAGCTCACTGCACTATATCGAGTAGGGTTACAAAAATCCGAATAAACAAACTGTACATCAATGGTTCTCCTAACAAAAAATAGCCTCACAATCATCGAATACAGATTAGAAGCAAACTTAAGAACCTGAGATTACAATGATAACAGAAGCTATCCGAATGAAAGAAAAAACTCACCCAAACGAAAAACCCTATACCAATCGATATCCCTTCTTCTTCTTTCTTTCTTCGATTTCTTTCGTCTGATTTACCATCCCAAGGCACTATTACATTTATATGAGAATTGGGCGGCCAAGATTAGATCTAATAAAGGCATCATCGACGGCCAAAGCTTAATCGTATAACACGATTAACAGAAAGCTGAAAGGACAGATAAAGGCGCCGGGCAAAGGCTTGCAGTCTTGATGGTTGCCAAGTGGCCCTCCAATCAGCCGTCCAAGTTTGGGCAGCTGAGGTTGCCAACTCGACCATCCAATCAAGATGGCGTCGCATTGATGCTTCACTCACAACAATTTTAATGGATGTTATGACATCAAAGATATTGCTTGCACAAAATGGAAACATCCATCTCTTAGTCTACTACATTGCATCTAGATGGTTATATGTACGTGTAACAGTAGGTTCTATATTAGTGGTTATGTCTTTATTTCATCTCCTGTATGTGACCTGGATATGTGTAACGTCTACCTAGATTTTGCAATACTTATTGAAACTTTTGACTTGAAAATTCAGTAAATGCACATAGCAGTCATAAATTATAATTGTGGATAACATTAATGTGTTGGCCAAATTAATTCTATGCAACAGTTTGGCCCCTTGGTACAACTCTAGTTGATTTGTTTATAATACAGTTTAGCTTCTTCTTACTTCTTACACTTAATGATGTTATCAATGGAAAATGTTCAGTTGGACAATCATATAACTGACTATTGAATATTTCCACCTGCAAGGAAGAGCGCAGCTGATAATATGCACAAACGCAAGCAACTTTTCTACTGGAACTTTTTTTTGTTCTATGCGTAAACAAACAGTCTTGACCCCATATAGTGGGCTTAAAGCTTTGCTATGTTGTTTTTGTATGCATAAACAATCAGTGCATGGAATGAAGCATTTTCTTCCTTCAATTCACTTTTCTTTGTTTTCGCCATTGCATCTCGTTCCATGACTAAAGCTATGAACTTTCCTATATGCAGGTATATGAGTGGATGAACAACAAAAAAGAGAGGTTTAGATTATCCACCACCGACACAGCAATTCAATTAGATCTAATTGCCAAAGTGCAGGGAATTATAAGTGCTGAAATTTTTTTCCTGAAGCTGCCAGATACATTGAAGGACAATCGAACTTATGGGGCTCTTCTTAATGCTTATGTCCGGGCTCAAATGAGAGAGCAGGCGGAATCTTTAATGGAGAAAATGAGAGATAGAGGTTATGCCATGAATGCACTTCCTTTCAATGTGATAATGACTCTCTATATGAACCTTAAAGATTATGATAAAGTTGACTTGGTTGTTTCCCAGATGAAGGAGGAAAATATACCTTTAGATATATACTCTTATAACATCTGGTTATCATCTTGTGGATACCAAGGATCTGTCAAGAAGATGGAACAAGTGTTTTTACAGATGAAACTTGACAGAACCATCAATCCAAACTGGACAACGTTCAGCACAATGGCTTCAATGTATATTAAACTGGGACAGATGGAAAAAGCTGAGGACTGCCTAAAGAAGGTTGAGACTAGAATCACAGGTCGGAATAGAATTTCTTATCATTATCTCATTAGTTTGTATGGCGGTGTTGGCCTCAAGGAGGAGGTTTATCGCATCTGGAACATTTATAAATCAATTTTTCCGTCTATTTCAAATTTGGGTTACCATACTATGATCTCTTCTTTGATCCGGCTTGGTGATATCAGAGGGGCAGAACAGATTTTTGAGGAATGGTTGTTGGTTAAATCAACTTATGACCCTAGAATAGTGAATCTTCTCATGGGTAGGTATGTTAGAGAAGGGCTTTTTGAGAAGGCTAAAGGTTTGTTTGATGAAATGGTGGAAGGAGGAGGAAAGGCAAATTCAAGCACATGGGAGATTCTTGCAGAAGGGCACATAAGAGGGAAGAGGATTTCCGAGGCATTGTCCTGCCTTAAGGAGGCTGTCTTGGTCGAGCGATCCAAAACCTGGAAACCCAAGCCTGCTAACATTTGTTCCATTCTGAAGCTATGCGAACAAGAAGGTGACTCGGGAAGCAAGGATTATTTGGTGGGGTTGTTGAGGCAAACGGGTTTTCTTGACGATGAAGCTTATGAGCCCTACATCCTTTAACCATCAGGGTGGCTGCTCGCGAGGAACAGATAATAGAGAAAGGTAGAACGGATGTTGAAGTCGAGGAGGGAGCCAAAATGCTTCTCAACCAGCTGGAGGGAAGGTTATAACTGTCTTTTCCTTTTCTATCAGTTTGCCGGAGGGTTTTGAGGCTGGTTGGCTTACCCTTTTTTTAACAATTTTTAAGTTGTGCTTTTAAGTTGTGTAAATCTTAAAAAGTGAATAACATGTAAGTTAATAACGTATTTAAATAAATATATTTTTAAATTATCAATTAATAATTATGTGTTTAGTTTGAAAGAATTAATAAGGTATTAGAACTTGACAAAAAAATAAAAATAAATATGTTGAATAATGTAAATAAAATTTTAAAACATATTAATTTTAAATAAAAATATTAAATATATTAATTTAATATACATTAATATATATATATATATATAGTGAACGTAATTGCAATGGGGGCAATAGCAACAATAAGAGGAGGAGGCAATGGAGACAACAAAGGCGACAAACGATGGGTTGGGGTGAAGACAATGGTGACGAAGGATGGTGGTCGAAGATGGGTCTAGCAACAGTGGGATCAGAGAAGACAGATGGATGAAGAAGAATATAAGTTGAAAATATGTATTTTATTTGAGAGTAAATACATAATTTATTCAGTTAATGCAAAAAATTCCTAGTAGGGTTTTTGGAAAAGTTGGGGGGGGGGGGGTTTGGGAAATGCTAGTGAATGGGGTTTGCCAAATGCTAATGAGTGACCTTTTAAGCTTGGTAGTGTTTAAGTTGTTAGATGTTACCAAGCACTTAAAAATATAAGCTACGTATCTTATAAGCTAAATCAATAGTTTATAAGCGGTGAAACCGGTAGCCAAACACCTTCTTTATCTGGTTGCAGTGGGAACAGTATATGATTTTTCTGTCTCTTTATGGAGCTTAAGATTGAAATTTGAGAGTTCAATTATGGCTGGGAATCTGTTTTCTGATTTCAGAAACAGAAAAATCAGCAGAATACATTCAAAAAAAACTCGTTGCCAAACTGTTTATAGGTCACTTGCTTCTCTTCTATTGATTCTGTGATTTTTTATGCCATCTGCAACTTTATAGAAGCTTCACTTCTTTGGCCTTGCAAAGAGAAGTGAAGTAAATCAGAGATTCTATATCTACCATGGAGTGTTTCAAAATACCTTTAAAATTATTAATCTCTTTATATCTTCTAATCCAATACATTACAACTTACAGATTTTTAAAATAATTACAGTATAGTTAAAAAATAATGTACTAATTTAAAATATTATTATATATATCAAATATATTATTATATAATATATTTTTTATATAACTATATATTGTACTACATTACATTATCATAATACATTATAGTTTGAAATAATATACTAATATTATAATTATATAAAAATATTTTATTATATTACAACATAATGTAATATAATTTTATTAAAAACTTAAACAAAACTCAACCCAACTTTAAATTTAACAAAAAAGGTGTTATACATATTTATCGCACCACTTCTTATAGGCTAAACTCAATCCAATAGACCGGCTCAATTGCCTAAAGCCCAGTAGGCCTAGTCGAGCTCGTCATGCAAGCTCATACATCACTAAAATCCGCGCTTAGATCACGAAATCAAGCGAGCTCCTAGCAAGGCTTCCAACGAGCTCTCAGCGATATACCCAACGAGCTACCAACAATGCTTCTAGCTCGTTGGCACCGTTCAGCTCGCTGGTCAAACTATTCAAGTCGCATAACAACATTGTTGCTGAATAATCAGAGGTAGGGACCCACCTACTTTATCTGATACTAACCAGATCCCTGGTAATATTGAGCCTACTCCCAATTTCATGGAATTGATAAGAACATTTTTGTCCCCATGATATCATTTTACCACTTTTTGATTTTATGTAATTGTAAGCACCCCTCACTATATAAATAGGGGTCAAAAACACCATTGTAAATGGGACGCAACCATAAGAATATACTGTTGCTCTGTCAGAATAATCAGAGGACAGTCATGGAGTATGCATCATTTTGGCCGAACCACGTAAAAATTCCTTATGTTAATTCTATTTCGTTCTTTCTCCTTGCATTTTGGCTTATTTATTCACTACGGGCCTACGAATCACAGTCAACTAATTCTGAACGTCGATAAAAGAGTTTTGTATAACCTATCCCACTTCAACTCAACACATATTACCTTATCTCATTTGACCTAGTTACATCGTGGCTCAACTTTTTTTTCTAACTAAATCACGAACAAAGTCAATCTATCAGTGAAACAGTCTTAGGTATTCATTGTAACAAAGTAAGGTTACTCGTAAGTTTAACTTTAGAGTATCTCTAGTATAACATGAGTGTATGTTTGGTATAGCGACATAGGTCGAATAGTCGGATGAACAATATGCTGGTGTCAATTCAGTGGGTTGCAAGTTCGATCATCACCCGCCCTGTGCAAGGACCAAAGGTCCAACTTGCGATTTACCTCCCCTGACGTAATCGAGGGCATGGACACTGAGCGCCATGCAAGAGCGATCATCTCAAGTGTATGTTTGGTATAACATATATATGGACATATACAATTTTAAGGTATTGGTGGAATAAAGTAAGAGTATTTTTCATAGTATATTGTATAAATATTCATCATATAATATAGTGATATTTATGATATAAAATACAGGTCTTATTTAGCATAGTGTAAAGGTATATCATGTAGTGGTATCCATGATATGAAGTAGTGGTGTTCATGTTATACATGGTAGTATTCTTAGTATAACTTAATGATATTTGTGGTATAAGGTGGGGATATCTGTGGTATAACATAGGGTATTTGTGATATAATAAAAGAGTATTTTTGGAATAACATATAGTTATCGTGTTATAACATAGGATATATGTGATATAAAATGAGGGTTTTTGTTGTATGACATATGGTATTTATGGTGTAATTTAGGTATATCCGTGGTGTAACATAATGATAGTTGTAGTATATCATAGGGATATGCATGATATAATACACTTGTACTTGTGGTACAATATATGGGTATCTATAATATAATATAGGGGTATACATGGTACAACATTGGTGTATCCATAGTATAACATACGACGTTCATGTGGTATGATATATATGAGTATTTGTGGTATAACAAAGAGATATCTATAGTACAATACAAGAATTTTTATGATATAACATACAAGTATTTGGGATACAATATAGGGTAAATGTTGTATAACATAATATAACTCAATGTTATTTGTGATATAATATAGAGATAGTGTTGTTTTTTGTTCCCTAATAAGACCCAAGGCAATGACGATTTTTTCGGACGGGTCTTTATAGGCTTCGGCCCGGGATTGAAGGACCCAAGACCGTTACCGTCCTCTTTTGGCAGCCCATTTTAGAAATCGGGCCACAAGCCCACTCCCCATTTTAGAGAAGAAATGGGCCTCAGCCCATTTGCTCAAATGGGGATAACAACCCACTCAAGCCCAGCCCATTTCTTTTCATAGCCCACATATATAAGAGCCTTATGGCTCTTCTGTTGGCGCCTCTGTTCGCTATTTTCGGCCGAGCCTTAGTTTCTCTCTCTCTCTCTCTCTCTCTCTCTCTCTCTCTCTCGTGTTTCCTATCTTGACCGATTGCTTCATCGCTTCAATCCTTGTTCATTCGATAGCGATGAAGGCTATCTTACCTTCTGTGGGTTTTATTTCCTTTGATGGATTCAGTCGCCTTTCCTTGTGTGCAAAAGGCAGCCTCTCGGATGTCGCTGGAAACCGCTTATATAACCAGATCTGGGTTCTTCTTTTGGGTAAGTCGATCTCCTTGCTTTGTGCCTTGATCTTGCTGTCTTTGTCACCGATCTACCTACTGTGTGTGTGGTTGTGATCTTTTGAGCGAGAGAGGGTTTACTTTGCTGGTTTGGCTGAGAGGGGTTGGGGCTTTTCTGGGCTTCGGTTTGAGGGCTTTCGATTGTGGCTTGTGGTTCCTATTCGTTGGTGTTACCAAGAGTGGTAACTGGTCTCTCAGATCCGAGCCTTGAACGTTCGAAACATAGAGTTTGTATTGTGTTTACTTTACATTCTTGTTTTGATCTATTTTGGATTCGTTATATTGCACTAACCTATTCTGTTTTGAAGAAATATTCCGCAACAAATGGTATCAGAGCCTTGTGTGGCTCTTGGATAGTGCCTTGTTCGAATCAGATCTGAAAAGCCCTATCGTTTTCAAATCCGATCTTAGTAAGTTTGTTTCCATTTTCGGATCTGATCTCAGTTTGTTCGATTGACCATTCCAGGTTGTGAGGTGGGTTGCAAGGACCCCAGATCCGGACTTAGCAAGTCATGGGAATTCACTCCGAGCAGCACATGGCTGCTCACTCGCCTGCCGACCAGCGGCGCGTGAGCGTGTAGGCGGCAGCGCGTGGAGGCCGAGGTTGCCCCTCTTCTGTTCCAGATTTGTGCCTGCATCTTCTACAGATCTCAATCTTGAGATCTGTACTGGTAACTTCTCTGCATTCCTTTTTCTAGCAAATTAGCAGGTCATCGTGTGGGGGTGGCCATTAGGTTTGGGGGTTACCCTATGGTGGTAACCATTGCTTGTTGCTAGACTTAGGGTTATTTGTGATTTTCTTGCACTAGCATAAACTGTTTTGGTACGGTTAAGTCTTGCTTAGAAAATCAGTGCTACTGTGCTGCATGTGAAATCTACCTTAAGTTATTCCTATTTTGTTAGGTTGAATTTTAAAACCCTAAAAATATTCTGCTTGTATGTGTTAAGCATATTCTTTTGTGTGAACATGTCTGCACATCATTTTGAATTGGGGGTTTTCAATGGAAAGGGGGATTTCTCAATTTGGCAACAAAAAATGAGGGGAATTTTGGTACAACAGAAAGTTTCTAAAGCCTTAGATGGCAAATACCCTGAATCCTATACTGTTGAAAAGAAAACTGAGACTGATGAATTGGCTTATACTTCTATCATTTTACATCTTTCTGATTCTGTTTTAAGAAAGGTAGGAAAACTTGACTCTACAAAAGAGTTATGGGAAAAATTGGAAAAACTCTTTGTGAAAAAATTCACACCCAACAAACTTTTCTTGCTTGAAAGTTTTTTCAGTTTTAAGATAGACTCCTCTAGGGACCTTGATGATAATCTAGATATCTTTAATAAGCTGGTACAAGATATAACTAATTGTGGTGAAAAGGTAACTAAAGAATACAAAGCTATAATTCTTTTAAATGCAATTCCAGATGCATATAAGGAAGTTAAAAATGCCATTAAGTATAGTAGAGACACCTTGACACCTGAGATAGTCATAGATTCCCTTAGGAGCAAAGATATGGAGTTAAAAAGTGAGAAAAGACATGGAACTGTTCCTCACACCCCACAGCAAAATGGGGTGGCTGAAAGAATGAATAGAACTCTCCTAGATAAGGTTAGGTGTATGATGATTAGTTCTAATATACCTAAATCTTTTTGGGGTGAAGCAGTGATGATTGCTTATTACTTGGTTAACTTAACCCCATCAGCCACATTAAATGGTGACACTCCTTATGAGAAATGGTATGGAAAATGTGCAGATTATTCCACCCTTAGAACCTTTGGCTGTGCTGCCTATTCTCATCAGAATGAAGGCAAGTTGGAACCTAGATCAAAAAAATGTGTTTTCTTAGGATATCCTGAAGGAGTAAAGGGTTATAGACTTTGGGATAGAAGTCAAAAGGGAGTAAAGATAATTGTAAGTAGAAATGTCACATTTAATGAAGCTGAAATGCCTTGTTTACAATCAAATAGTAACAATCAACAAGATAATGAGGGTGAGGAATCCCTAGAAGAGTCTAGGAATATTAGCACCAACATTCCCACCCCTCAAGTGAGGTGGAGATACAAAACCAGATTGAAGAAAATGAGGAAAATGAGATAGTAGAAGAGTAGCCTCCTATAGAACAGCCACCTCTATCTAATTATCAACTAGCCCGAGATAGGGAGAGGAGATCTCATAGGATTCCTCAAAGGCTAGAATCTGATTTCGATTTAGCTTTTGCTAGTTATCAAAATCTAGCCGACAAGGAGCCAAAAACATATGAAGAGGCCATTAGAAGTGAGTATTCTAAAAACTGGAAAGAAGCAATGGGAGAGAAGATGAGTTCTTTAAATAAAAACCATACATGGGAATTAGTACCTAGACCAAAAGATAAGTCAATTGTGGGATGTAAGTGGATATTTAAGGTTAAAGAAGGTACAAGTGAAAAAGACCCCATAAGATTTAAGGCTAGGTTAGTAGCCAAAGGTTTCACATAAAAGGAAGGGGTAGATTATAATAAAATTTTTTCACCAGTTGTTAAGTATACCACCATTTGAGTCATGCTTGCTTTTGTTGCATATTTTGAATGTGAACTTGAACAACTTGATATTAAAACTGTTCTTTTGCATGGTGACTTAGATGAAAAAATCTATATGTCTCAACCCAAAGGTTTTAAAGATAAGAAAAAACCAGATTTTGTGTATTTCTTGAAAAAATCTTTATATGGTTTAAAGCAATCTCCTAGGCAATGGTATAAACGTTTTGATTCATTTGTTAAATCAATTGGTTTTAAAAGAAGTGATTTTGATCATTGCCTATATTTTCAGCATAAAAATAAAGATGACTGTGTATTTCTTTTACTTTATGTTGATGACATGCTTCTTATTGGCCTTGATGTTAAAAAGATCAATAACATAAAATCTGTTTTAGGTGGAGAATTTGACATGAAAGACCTAGGTATAGCTAAAAGAATCCTAGGTATGGAAATTATAAGAGATAGGTCAAATTCCATGTTATTCTTGCATCAAACTTCATATGTGTTAAAAATTCTAAAAAGATTCAGCATGCATGAAAGCAAATCAGTTTCTTTACCTTTAGGAGCCCATTTCATATTGTCAAAAGAAAAATCTCCAGCTAACAAAGAAGAAGAAGAGTACATGAGTAAAGTCCCTTATTCAAATGCTATAGGATCGGTTATGTACCTCATGGTGTGTACTAGACCAGACTTAACCCATGCAGTTAGCACATTAAATAGATTTATGATAAACCCAGGTCCTGTCCATTGGGAAGCTTTGAAATGGTTGCTTAGTTATTTGAGGGGTACTTCTAATGTAGGTTTAGTGTATAAACATCATTTAGATAAAATGAGTTTAATGGGGTTTACAGATTCAGATTATGCAGGTGATAGAGACAATAGAAAATCAACATCATCCTATGTGTTTACTTTATGTAATTCATGCATTAGTTGGAAGTCTCAACTCCAACACATTGTTGCTTTATCCACGACTGAATCTGAATATATAGATGCTACAGAAGCAATTAAAGAAGCATTGTGGCTTAAAGGTTTGCTTAATGAACTGTGTGTTCTAATAGAAAATGTTATTGTTTTTTCTGATAGTCAGTCAGCTATACACTTGTGTAAAAACCCTGTTTTTCACGAACGCACTAAACACATTGATATAAGATTGCATTTTATTCGTGATATTATATCTCAATATATTATTAGACTTGAAAAAGTGCATTCAGATTTCAACCCCTCTGATATAGGAACAAAGGTGCTTACTGCTGAAAAATTCAAAAGGTGCCTAGAACTTCTAAGCATTGGTAAAGTTACGTGAGAGAATTGGTAAGGTTTTTCTTTTACCTACTGATTATGCTTTATGCTGTATGTTATTTTGCTATTTGTGTCTGTTGGTCTTATTAGGAAACAAGGTGGAGATTTGTTGTTTTTTGTTCCCTAATAAGACCCAAGGCAATGACGATTTTTTCGGGCGGGTCTTCATAGGCTTCGCCCCGGGATTGAAGGACCCAAGACCATTACCGTCCTCTTTGGCAGCCCATTTTAGAAGTCGGGCCACAAGCCCACTCCCCATTTTAGAGGAGAAATGGGCCTCAGCCCATTTTCTCAAATGGGGATAACAACCCACTCAAGCCCAGCCCATTTCTTTTCATAGCCCACATATATAAGAGCCTTGTGGCTCTTCTGTTGGCACCTCTGTTTGCTATTTTTGGCCGAGCCCTAGTTTCTCTTTCTCTCTCTCTCTCTCTCTCGTGTTTCCTATCTTGACCGATTGCTTCATCGCTTCAATCCTTGTTCATTCGATAGCGATGAAGGCTATCTTACCTTCTGTGGGTTTTGTTTCCTTTGATGGATTCAACCGCCTTTCCTTATGGGCAAAAGGCAGCCTCTCGGATGTCGCAGAAAACCGATTATATAACCAGATCTGGGTTCTTCTTTTGGGTAAGTCGATCTCCTTGCTTTGTGCCTTGATCTTGTTGTCTTTGTCACCGATCTACCTACTGTGTGTGTGGTTGTGATCTTCTGAGCGAGAGAGGGTTTACTTTGCTGGTTTGGCCGAGAGGGGTTGGGGCTTTTCTGGGCTTCGGTTTGAGGGCTTCGATTGTGGCTTGTGGTTCCTATTCGTTGGTGTTACCAAGAGTGGTAACTGGTCTCTCAGATCCGAGCCTTGAACGTTCGAAACATAGAGTTTGTATTGTGTTTACTTTACATTCTTGTTTTGATCTATTTTGGATTTGTTATATTGCACTAACCTATTCTATTTTGAAGAAATATTCCGCAACAGATAGCATAGAAAGAAGGCCAGCTCAAGGCATAGGCCACTAAGGGCTGCCTAGGGCCCCCAAAAAGGGGGGGCCCAAAAAATTTTCAGAGGTTGTTGGCCCTATTGCCCAGAAAAAGGCCATTGACGGTTGACAGTAGTCGGCCCCCAGAAAGACGGGCCCCAAAAAATTTTTAGAGGCTGTCAACCCTACTACCCCGAAAAAGGCCATCGACGACCATTAGTCATTGGCCCTCAGAAATGAGGGCCCTAAAAAATTTGCAGAGCCCATCAGCCCTTCTTAGAAAAACTGAAGGAGGCCACCAATAGCTGACCACCAAGGAGCCAAGACCAGGAGGAGGCGAAGTTGAGGAAGAGATGGCAAGATGCCGACTGGATTTATCGATAGAGATCAAAGGAGACGGCTTGTGCTAGAGAGAGATGGATGACGGGATGTGGGTGAGAGAGAGAGAGAGAGCTTGTGCCACAGCCCCTGTCGGACTACAGCTGCTGTTGTGACATTTTTTGGTTAATGAGAAAATATGTTTGATGAAAAACTAAAATTAGATCCAAAAATTCAATGTGTTGAAATCATGTTTCGAAATAAGAGTCCTTGGTTTCGAAACATGCACATATGGTTTTGGTTCGAAAATTCAAAAGTTTGAAAAATCTAAAGTTTGTGCATTATGTTTCGAAACTTGTTGTCTATAATTCGAAACTTCACCAAAACATGTTTCTATATATATTTCGAAACTCTCTTGTTAAGATTTCAAATATTTTCTGACTATGTATGTTATGTTTCGAAACTTGAATATTATGTTCCAAAATATCTATGTAATGCATGTGTTTCGAAATGAGGTTTTGGTCCAAAACAAATGTTTCTAAGTACTCATATTGCAAAACATGCATGTTATGTTCTAAAACCTTTGTCGTTTCTGACAGCAAGTTCAAGAAAATTTAAAATATATATATATTTTTTTTGAAAATTATTCTTGTATCTAAAAGCAATTCACTCTCTTAATTCCATTTTCATGAAAGCAAATTCAAATTTAAAATTGTAATCATTGCAAAACTTGGTAGGTAAATGCTTTTGTCTTGCATAAAATGCTATCCCAGTTTGCAGGGCCAACTGTAAAGTCAGATATTTCGAAAAATGGAGTATATGTTTCAAAACTTTAGTGTAAATTGGGATGTTTCAAAGCCCGTTTAGTTATGTTTCAAAACATGATGTCAAATTTTGTGATATCTTGTCTCTAACGGCTAGAAACGACTAAAATTCTATGTTTTCATATAAATAGCAGGTGTTTGAAGATGAAAAAAAAGAAAAGAACAGAACCAAAAAGCATTTATTGAGGTATCAAAGCAAAGAATCTCCTATTTATTGTGCATTGAATGTGTAAATGAGAAGCAAGTGGAATTAAGAAGTGTTTTTACTCCTAGCTCTCATTCTCTCAAGTTGTTATAAGAGGTTTATATAGCCGTTGGTATGGTATTTATTGATATCATAGTTGTTTGAGTTGTAAAATTAATTTCTTTTATTTACCATTTGTTGTGAAGTTTGAGTTTAGTCTTAAAAACTCACTGTATATAAAGATTTTGAGGTGAATCTTGGTAAAATTCTTGTTTTTTTTGTTGATAGTGATTGGGATTGAAAATCTTTAAGTGGCAAGACTTGAAGGTAGTAGGCTATGCTTGGTGCCGAACCACTCTAAAATACTCGTGTACTCAAAATTATTTTTCATTTGGTTATTGTTCATTACTTAAACTCTTAAAAAAAAATTTATCAAGTTAAAAAGGACTCTATTTATTCAAAACAAACGAGTATTATTGATTATAAACATTATTGTTTACTTATTCTTAAAAAGATCATCATTTGCTAGAACTGGTATTTCAAATTAGAAGCTAAAAATTTCGAAATAGCTAAAAACATAAACTTACATTTTGAAATCTGTATATTATATTTCGAAACTTATTCAAACAAAAATTTTGATTTCGAAACATAATCCGTGTATTTCGAAATCAAATCTTTTTCGTTATACGGTGTTAGAAGAAATCAAGATATATATATATATATTTATACATATATATATATATCCCAATTCACCCCTCATTGGATATTTTTGCCATTAATTGAACTAATAATTGCCAACCCCTTCCCCCGCCCTATGACAACAATAAATGTGAGTAAGGTGAAGTGTGATATTTTGACTTTTGAGTGACAACTGATGAGAGAGAGAAAGAGAGAAGCAATGATAGAAAATAAAAAATAGAATAAAGAAGAGAAGATGATGAGGCTCATGTTCACCTATTGCTGATTATTTGGCATAATTATTTGGTATGATGTGTTGTTTTCTGTTAATTCAATTAGTAAATATTTACAGTGTAAAGATATAGATATTACTATTGTAATAGATCACTTAAAAGGTATTATTTTTTTTTAAAAAAAACTATAGAGAAGACGGTTTTAAATTTTTATGATTTTTGCTAAAGAAATTGCAAAGTAAATGAATATAGAATCAAAATTTCGTAAAAAACATACAATAAGGAGAAAGAAAAAAATTGATGAGAATGAAAATGAGGAGATTAAATTATCTATTGAAGAATCTTTTAAAATTAATTATTTTACATATTTAGTTGATTATGCTATTTCTTCTATTCAAAATAGATTTGACCAATTTAAAATTTACAAAAATAATTTTGGTCTCCTTTATAATGTAGAAAATTTAAAATTACTTGATAATAATAATTTGAAAAAAAAATTTAAATCTTAAAATTTTTCTAAAACATGATATGTTCTTTGATATTGATAGTTTAAATTTATTTTTAGAATTAAAAATTTTTGAAAAAATTATAATCATTGAAATAAAAATACTACTTGCAATACTAAATTTTATAAAAAAAATAAATTCGTTTTCAAAAGTATGGATAGTTTATACAATATTATTAACCATTCATGTACTAGAACTTCAGCAAAAAAAATTTTTTCAAAATTAAAATTAAAAAAATCTTATTTACATTCAATTATATTTAAAAAAAATTAAATAATTTGGGTTGATTGAAAAATATTTTATTACTAAACTAAAATATAAACATTTAATTAATGATTTTATAATTTAAAAAATAAAAAAATATAAAATTTTAATAATTTTTTTATTTTTTGAAAAAATCTCTAGATTAACTATCATCCACAACCCCTTGAGCGGTCCCTACATAGAAACACCCAACACAAAATAGTGACACAGCCATTGCAGTACCAAGCAATCGTCTTCCAAGGGATCCCACCCCAACAGTTGAAAGAGAAATCATAACTGAATAGTGTCTAAAAAAGGTGAGGAGAGATTCTAATGGCTGCCTTTTTCAAAGGATGGAGATGGTGGTGCTCTAATTCTTGGAATTGAAAGTGACAGCTATTTATTTGTTTGAAATGAACAAGAAACTGGTTGACAATTGCAGCAAAATTAGAAGAGATGAAATTAGGCCAGAAAGTTCTACAGGAGTCCTACCTTCAGTTCAAATTCAAAAGCTAGCCAGGTAAGGCTCCGTCCTAAAATGTTTTAGGATTTATATATATTAATGTATATTATTTCTGTTTCTGTTTCTATTAATAGAAAAGTTAAAAATAAAATTAAATGTTAATATAAATCAATATCTGATAATTATGATGATAAAAATTAAAATATAATTAACTAATTTATTACGAATTATAAAATTCAATCACGAATAAAGTAATTTACCCTTTCTCCAAACAAAGTGAGTTCTAATGGCAATTCAATTTATAGACTTTTTTTTTTTGTAAATAAGAAATATATAAAAGAAAACATGCCGAAAAAGACTACAAACCAAAACTAGGGAAAATCCCAGACCACTAAAACACCAGGGGGAACAACACATCAACGATCACTCTCTGGGCCAAAAAAATAAAAAAAAGTAAAAAATAAAAATAAACATAAAAAAATAAAAATAAATAAAACTAAAATATGTACAAGATAAATACACTGGCCAAAAACAAGACAAAAATCCCATCTAGATATGATAATGCGACAAATAAGATCTCTGATAGTCCAAGGTCTGATCAACAGACAAACCCAAGCTGGGAATTAACAAAGTATAAGCACGAGCTAGTACCAAGGATGAGACTTCATGGATATAAAGCTTTGCCTTCAAAGCAATGACATCTCAATGCGAGGAAGAGGTCTGCTCTCTCGGAAGTCGTCAGACATGATGAAGAGCATGACTCTGAAGGAACAACCTGAAGCCAATAGCCGTCAGATGCACTACAAAAAAATTGATTTTTTGCGGTAGTTTTTGAAAAATTTAGCGACAGTGCAAAATTCATTAAAACATTTAGCGGCGATTTTCAAAAAATCGTCGCTAAATTTAGAAAATAATTAAATAATTAAAAAATAAAATTAAATTTAGTGGCGGTTTTTGAGAAACCACCGCTAAATTCAAAAATAATTAAATAATTTTTAAAAAAATTAAATTAATATTTGCAGCGATTTTTCAAAATCGTTGCAAAATTCATTAAAAATTTGAATTTAGCGACAGTGTTTGAGAAATAATCGCTAAATTCAAAAATAATTAAATAATTTAAAATTAAAATTAAAATTTTAATTATTTTTAATAAAAGAAAAAATAATTAAAAATTAAATTTTAATTCATTAAAAATTTAAATTTTATTTAAGAAAATAATACATTAAAAATTTTAATTTTACTTAAGAAAATAATTAAAAATTAAATTAATAAAAGGAAATATAAAATCTTAAAAAGAAATTTAAAATTTAATTTAAATTAATAGTAGAATTAATTAAAATTTTTAATTTAAAAAAATAAAAATAAAAAGTAATTTAACAAAATTTTAATAATTTTAAAAATATATAAAATCTTTTTTTATTTTTAATCAATTAATTAATATTTTTTAATTTATATTAAAAATATAAAATATAATTTTAGAAAATAATTGTTGGATCAGTATAAAATTTATATGGGTAGATATATAATAAGGAGGCTTAGCAGATCGGATGGTTACGCGCACGCGCATAGGAGAGGTCCCGTGTTCAAATCTGGGGAAGGGGAAGCTGGAAATTCAATTTCTAGCATCGCCACGTGGCGCGCATGTAAGATCCCGCATCGAGTGATATGAAGGACCGAAACAACTTACTCTGATGGGCCTAGGCAAACTTTTCAGGGGGTCACTCATCCTTGAGCTTCCTCAGCTCAAGCGTGCTTAACTCAGGAGTTTTTTACCTACATTTAGCTCAAAAGGTATCCATTTGATATTGTTTTCTTTCTTACTTATTCTCGATATATATTACTATTCTCTAGATTCTTGGGGTATTACATTCTCCCCCCCTTGAGCACATGACGTCATCGTTATGCGACCTTACAACCAGTCCTAGATCTCCCCCCTTTGCATGGTCGATGTGGGATTCGCCTAAGGTGTCTACACGCACTCCCCTTAGGGACTCAGCGTCCTTGCTGAGGTTTGCCCCACCACCGCACTCAGAGGCTCAGGGGTTGGCTCTGATACCACTTGTAACATCCCACATCGAGATATAGGAAGGATCGGAACAACTTACCCTGATGTGCCTACGCGAACTTCTCTGGGGGTCACCCATCCTTAAACTTCCCTAGCTCAAGCACGCTTAACCCGGGAATTTCTTGCCTACATTCAGCCCAAAAGGTATCCAAGTGGTATTGTTTCCTTCCTTACTTATTCTCGATATATACTACCTTTCTCTAGGCTCTTGGGGTATTACCGCGTAGGTCCAGGCAGGCGCGGGTGCGGGCTGCTAGGGGCGCTCACGAGCCCGCGCACAGGTTTTAGCCCAGGCGCGGGCGACCCTTGGGAGAAATTAAATTTTTAATTTCTTTTAATTTTTGCGATAGTTCTAAGAATCGTCGCTAAAATTAATTTTTTTTTTAATTTTATCGGCGGTTCAAAAATCGCTGCTAAATCACTAATTTTGCAGCGGTTTGAAAACCGCCGCAAAAAATGTAATTTGTGGTAGTTACTCCAGCGGTTGCTAAAAACCGTCGCTAAATGCACTAAATTACGTAGCGACAGTTTTAACCGCCGCTAAATGAAAAAAAAAACTGCCGCTAAATGCCATTTTTTTTGTAATGACGGGCCCACACCGCACACTGAATCAAGTGAGCCAATTGGGATGCTGATCTTTCTTGATCACAGAAACACTAGTTGTTGCGCTCCCTCCAAATGAAATACACCAGGGCATGAAGAACTAATATGTTCGCCACTTGCCAAGGACTCTTGCTGCTTTATCTAGCCGTTACCCAAAAGACTCTAATATCCCATTTGCGCTAGGGCCAGTTGAATTTCTTCGATCTACGAAAAAAGGACAACACCTTTCTGGAATAGCTACACTGGAAGAACATGTGGCTACGTCTCTCAACATCAACCCTACAAAGAAAACATCTATTCGGAAAAGATAAGAACAAGTTAATATGGTCAAGAGTAAGTAGAGATACCAGCAGACGACCATACTAAACGATACTAGGGAACCTGAAGGCGCTAGGCTTGAATTGCCTGGAAGGCAGCCTTAACTGAGAAAAGCCCATTTGGGGTTGGAAGCCAATAAGGCTCATCATGGCGATCAGGCTGCCGTAGGCTGGGAAAATGTTTCCAAAAAAGATTTGAAGATAGAGAAAGAAGAGTTTCCATCCGAGTCCAGGAACCATCCTCTAGATGATGGGCTTGCTTACTCACCCTTAGCCTTCATCTTGTCTTTCCTTTTTTTACTTTGCACTTTAACAAAATTCTCTTCCTCACCTCCTTTCTCACTAGTCTCTAGAAGGTTAGGCTTTTACTGTTTTGGGCACCGTGCATTTAAGTGACCAAAGACTCTACAGTGGGAGCAAATAGATGGAATCCACTGATACTCAATAGGCAACCTAGAGATACAATGTTCCCCAGTGGCTTCATCAATACCTTGGTCAATATCAATATGCTTCGAAAATTTAGATAGAACATTGACCTCGACACAAACCCTAGCATAACCTAATCTTGATCTATCCTCTATCATTGGGTCTGCATGCAAAGGTCTTCCAATCTAACTAGCCATAATTGAAATCCCTTTCAAGGACCATCCTTCTAATGGTGGGTTATGAATTTTAACCCGCAATGGGATGGCTAAATGGGATTCATTAGCCAAATTCATTCCTGATTCCCAACATTTAATAATAAACGGACGGTTCGCAAAATGATACGGATCAGCATCAACAACCTTCAACATACTTTCTTGGGAATGAAAACGAAAAAAATAAAAACCGTAATTATTCGAAAGGACCTCAAGAAAGTTATGGTGTTGCCACATTCGTTTTACAATATTTTGAACAATTGGGAAAGGCAGACGTTTTTCAATAAAATAGCCAACAAGAGTATTTATCCAGTAATTAGTGCATTCATTGATAACATCACCGGTAAATGAACTAATGGGATTTTGGATTGCGTACCTGAAGGCTAAAAATATTCAAGTGGGTGGGAATTCTTTGGGGTCGAACATCAACAATATTGGCCCAAGATTTAATGGGCTGGCCGAGTGGCATTTTCTGGTTGGGCTTAAAAGAAACCTGCTCCCCAAAGGAAAAAGGCCCATGGGCCGTTTGCTGCACACCATGAGTAGGCCCAGACGATGGTAGGCCCACCCCATTTAAGAAGGCTGCATAATCATAGGCTGGACGCTGCCTTTTAATAAAGGCCCTTGGGCCACCTGGGCCATGAGTAGATGTGGGAAATGGGCGAGCCCGGCCCGCCTCCCGCTTGGCCCACTCATTTGGTGGGCCGGGCCGAATTTGGCCCATGAGGGAGACGGGCCGGGGAAATGAAAATTGGGGCCTGGCACGGCCCGTGGCCCTTAATTTTTTTATTTTTCTCTCAAATGTAAAAAATATTTTTTAAAATATATTTTTATAAGTAATTACAAGCAAACAGTTTTACCTTATTATTTAAAAAAATTTATTAACCTTTTCTAAAAAATTATCTTATACTTGTTTCATTATATACAGAAAGAATTATGCTTAGATGTCCCTACAGTGAATTCCCCCCCCCCAATTTAATAATATTATTTGTATATTATAATTAACAAATAATATTATTATAAGAATTTAATATTTAAAAGTAAACAGACTATCAAACACACAAATAAATAAAAAAATTAAGTTATAATTATTACAATTATTTATTACTTTTAACTTGTTTTGGGTATTGAAAGAATCTTAAATGGAACTCTGTCTAAAACTTATTATTGCAATTTTTAACTGTGGTTTGTACAAATGTTTAAATTTTAATTCAAATTGAGAACTTGGTCCAAATCTTCAATTTATTTATCGGCTTCAATAATAAGTTTGGGGGGGGGGGAGGGTTTCCTGTAAAACTCCCTGTAGGAGTTTTCGGGACATCAAGCATAATTCATACAGAAAACATGAAATAAATTCAAATTGTAGATGGGTTCCATTAATTTTATTTATTTTATTCAAATTGTAGATATATTATTAAATGACATTAAAAAAATAAACTCATATTTAAGTGTTGTCCAATCCCCTTGATTCCTTCAAACGGTATAAGTACCTACAAAGAATTGCCCTCGGGATTGCTCCCAAGGGCACTCTGATGCTTAAGTTAGTATCCCGAGGGCACTCCGATGCTTAAGTTAGTATAGTTTGAAGAAAAAATAATAAAATTTAAGTACGAGAAAATAATTAACTATTAAAATGCATAAAAAAACTCAAACCAATAATTGCGGGGGCATATTCCATTTAAGAGGAAATATCACTGTGCTGTGGATGGCCCTGCACTGTTATTGTGTTCTGATTCACTAGATTCATCGTACAAATCTATCCCTTGTTCGTCAAATTCAGCATCCAACCAATCCTTAAAGCATATACACATTTCCAGTATCATATGTTGCAACCTCGATCTCTTTGGGTTGAGCACCCTATTTCTTGCAGAAAAAGCTGACTCCTATGGCACTATGGACACCCGGGGGGGGAGGGTTAGTAGATCTCGGGCCATGGCGGCCAACACCGGATACGTGTGTTGATTTTGACGCCACCATGACAAAATATCAAATGTATTAATTTGCTCATCAGAAAATGAAGATCTCCTATTTAAATAGAATTCAAGTTCGTTAAACCTACTAAATGTTTGTGGACCGCCCTTTGGTTTTTTTGATTTGAGGTATGTGGACCACCCTCATTTTAATAATCCCTTAGATTTCCTTTGTGAAGAATAATTTTCACTACTTGGTTTATTACCAAAACGAGACTCATATAAATTATACATTTTAAAAATTAGATTTCGAACTTTTGTTTTTATTTCTTGTGTGTCAACCCCCATAGTCGTTTCGTAAAACTCTAAAAAATATTCAACACCTTCCTACTTTTGTGCGAGATCTAATACAGCTGCCATAAGATATAATAATGGTATAATAGTCTAATATTTTCTAAATTTTTTTTCCATGGGGGCTATAAATTGTCCATATATATTTGAATCCCTATGTTATGCAAAACAACTAACAATAGGAAATATTTCACGAATAAAAATATGTGTGGTAGGATATTTACAACTAGAAAATGATTTTGTTGCACTATAAAATGTTTCTAATATATATATAATAACATCTAGTTGTTCCCAATCACTATCCCTTAGTTGATATACTTCTACCATTTCCCTATTCCAAAATAATTCAAGTTGTTGTCTATATGATTTAGTTTTTTGTAACAACAAATAAGTTGAATTCCACTTAGTTTGAACATCTGTTGGAAATCTTCTATATGGTAACCCAAATCCATTAACAAGTCGTTTCCACTCTCGAGAACGGGATTCACTACTTCGAACGGATTCACTACTTCGAATTAAAGCCAAAACACCCTTTATTTTAGCTAATGCCTCATTATATATTTGTAGACCTTCCTGTACACATAAGTTTAAATATGGCATGCGCATCTATTGTGAAACAATTGTCCATCTAAAATTAATGAAAGTTCGTGTCTTATTCATTCAATGGCAGAGCCATTGTTACTCGCATTATCAAATGAGATTGTCATTATTTTATCACTAATATTGTAATTATAACTGGTCTCTCGAATTTTACTTGCAATTAAATTACTTCTATGTTGTTCTACTAATTCTATGAATCCAATTATTCTTTTTTGAATTTTCCATTCTTCATCAATCCAATGTATTGTGACACACATATAGTGGTTATTTGTCATAACATCATACTAAATATCTTATGTTAATGGCACCCATCCATTAAATGTATTTCTTAATTGTTCTAAATATTCTAAATATAATCTCATCGCTTCATTTTTTATAGTCTTTCATGAAAAACCCCTAGTTGCAGGTTGTAATGCATTTTTACAATACCATTTAAACATTGCATCCTCTCCAAACAAAAAAGAAGATTCAGTTTTAATTATTAGTTTTGCTAAGCTAGATTTATCAAGTTCTCTATTATATCGAAAAATCAAACCCTTACCTTGTTGCAATTGTGTCTGCGTTGCATCCAAGCCGCCATCATCATGTTTCAAGGCATGTCTCATTAAGTGTCCAGTCCCACCCCCTGGTTGGCATAAGTAGTCGTTTTTACAAAATTTGCACAAAGCTCTTTAACCCTTCCCAACTATATTAATAATCTCGAACACCTGTCAAACATTACTAGTTCTTTGTCGTTTGGAGTTGCGTTGTGAGCTTGACGGCTCCTCATTTGGTTGTTTTGAGGATGTCTGACCCTCATTTGGTGAGTGTTGCTCAGTTGGTAGAGGTGGGGGGTTACAAAACATTTGCATATCAGGATTTTGTGATTCAGGAGGTTGTGTATCTGATTCAATAAATGATGGGTGTTCCCATACCCATTGACTGCCACTCCAATCGTTAAAAAAATCATGGGAGAGTGGTCCCATTGGGGATGGAATAGAAGGTCGTTGGGGGTTTGTAGAAGATGTACTAGCTCAAGGGGGCTCAATGGAAGAAGCATTGCGAGGATCATTTCTACGAGTAGTGAGGGAGCGACGAAGGGAAGACATGATTGTAAATGTAGAGTAATAAAATCAATCAAAGATATTGTGACACTAGAAAGTATAGTAATTAGCAAGATAGTAACAGAACAGGACAACTTGTAAAATAGCGTATCAGCAAGAGAGTAAGATAGCAAAAGCAAATTTTGTGATTGAACAACTTCAACACTTATTTATAGACACAAACATTTGAACATTCCCACGAATTGCAATGAAAATTCAAATTTTGAATTTCAAATTATCAAAATCATGGGAGCCTAGCCTGCCATATTCTCTTTCATCAACAATAATGAGTGTATAACATGGCAACAATAATGAGTGCATAACAATAAATAAGTTTTTATTATTTACATATTGTGTATTCTTATTTGCACATGATACTATAGTATGAATAATAATCTCATGATGTTAATTAAGAAGCATTACAGAATTTGAAAGTTTTAATAAAAATATATAGATTAAAAATTGAATATATAAAATGTAAATTTATATTTGTGAATACTTTTATAGTTTTATTATTAGATCAAATCATGTCAAGAAGAGATTAATTTAAAAATCTTGAACTAATTATTTAAATTAATAGATTGAGAGATTAATAATATAAATTAATATTGCTACTCCTAAAATTAAAAGAATGATTTAAATAAATTATTTTTTTTATAGTCTGAATCAGGAGCTTAGAAATTGTTATGAAAATTTAAACTTTAAATTCTGATCACTATCAGAATCGTGGAAACAATAATGGGTGTATAGTATGGCAACAATAATGGGTGCATAGCAATTTCTAGACTGCCATATTCTCTGAAAAGTATAAATGTACTTTTATCATTGTATCTATTTTTTTTAAATTCATATGATTTTGACATAATTTATTTATTTATTTAATTTTATAGTTATGAGCAAGTTAATAAGCTTTTATACTAAATAATTTAATACACATTTGTTTCTATAATAATTTTTATACAGTTTATTATGGCACCTAATTTGGTATAATAATTCCTAAAATAAAAATATACTAAATATATTTTATTTAAAAAATATGTATTAGTTACAATTTATTAATATGAAAAAATATTATTTAAAAATTAATTCATATTTCCTGCAAAAGCTCATGATTCCCTGCCATCAAATGCAAGTGAGTTGAATCATGGGAGCCTAGAAATTACTATAAAAATTCAAACTTTAAATTTTATAGTAATCAGAATTGTGGGAGGATAGCCTGATAACAATAATGGGTGCATAGTATGGCAACAATAATGGGTGCATATCAATTTTTAAGCTGCCATATTCTCTGAAAAGTTTAAATGTATTTCTATCATTGTATCTATTTTTTTAAATTCATATAATTTTAACATAATTTATTTATTTATTTAGTTTTATAGCTATGAGCAAGTTAATAAGCTTTTATACTAAATAATTTAATACACATTTTTTTCGATAATAATTTTTGTACAGTTTATTATGGCACCTAATTTGGTATAATAATTCCTAAAATAAAAATATACTAAATATATTTTATTTAAAAAATATGTATTAGTTACAATTTATCATTATGAAAAATATTATTTAAAAATTAATCCATATTTCCTGCAAAAACCCATGGTTCCCTGCCATCAAATACAAGTGGGTTGAATCATGGGAGCCTAAAAATTGTTATAAAAATTCAAACTTTAAATTTTATAGTGATCAGAATCGTGGGAGCATAGCATGACAACAATAATGGGTGCAAAGTTGGCAATAATAATAGGTGTATAGTATGACAACAATACTATAAAATTAGAAGATGCTTGAGCCTATAAAAGCCTAGAAAATATTTGTTTGTTTCTACCATCAAAAGTCTAGAAAAGCCTATAAAATTATTCTTTCCATATACTTGAAATTATTTCTCCCACATGCTTGAATAGTTTAAAATTATTCTTGTCATATGCTGACAATTGTAATTATTATGAAATTGACTTTTAAAATATTTTTTGACATTTGAATTTTAAAGTTCGCAAGTTAAATTTCAAAAAATTATATTTTTTACATAATTATATTATATAAATATAATTATTGTCTGACTAATAATATAATTATTTTATTATAATTGAATAATAATCTTAAATTAGAGAATGAAAGATAAAGGGCATATGACTTTTTAAGTTACCGGCTAATTAATAGTTTATTTCATTTCATCTCTGTTTTCCCATTGTCTTTCTGTTTCTTACTTAATATTTGTTTATTTTTTTATTCCATTCAATTACAATTACTAACCCCTCTTCCAAACACACACCACACATGGATGACGCTAATAACTCTGATAGACAACCTCAGTACTATAAATTCAATTGAAAAATTAAACACATTTGTGTTGAGTTTGAATTTAACTATTAAAAAAAATATTAAAAATGAGATAAATATCATTAAGTATATATATTTATATTATTATAATTAATAATATATAATGTAACCAATAGAAAAATAACATTAGTTATATATCAATCAGTACACCACCATTACCCATTATTCCACACATGACTACTACTTATCCAAAACCAACCCCGCCATAATTTTCACTAATTTCGACAGCTAAACCAACAGAACAACAAACAAACTAATGAAACTCTATGGATATTTGATATTTGGACGACATTTGGCTGCTACTGCTGGTCTGGGCTTGTTGAACTTTTATTTAAAACTAATTATTGAACTTTTAAATTATTTCTTGCTGGGCTGGGCGTGTTGGGCCATTTTGACAGGCCAGGCCGGACCATTTTAGCAGGCCAGTTGATGGGCTGGCCCACTGGCCATTTTGGTGGGCCGGGCCAGGCCATTTTAGCGGGCTAATTGATGGGCCGGCCCACGGGCTATTTTGGCGGGCCGGGCTGCGGGCCACATATTGCTAGCCCGGCCCGTCTGCTACAGTAACGGGCCGGGCAGACGGGCCGGGTCGGGCTGGGCTATGAGGCGGGCTGGCTGGGCCGACCCATTTACCATCTCTAGCCATGAGATTGTCTGCCAACAGCTTGAGGAAAAGCCCCCCGCAGGTAAGGTCTACCACCTTTGAAAATCCTGGCTTCCTCATCCTCCAACATTTGGCCTGCAGCAACGTGGTCGTTCTAGAAATTACGTTGCAGTTGATGAGGCCGGGTAACACCTCGTGGACTGGAGCTTTGCTAGAAGTGGGTGGGAGCTCGGGGAAGGGTATGGTCCGAAGCCTGGACCTTACCACTTTGAGCTGTTGTTGCGTCACCAGCTGGTTGCAACTGCAAACGTGGCTCTTCTACCACCACTGGAGCCACCGCCTTCCTCATCTGCAAGCTAGTTTTGGCTGAGCATGAGGCGACTTTAAGGCGATCAGAACTCCTATCTTCAAGCTGGTGGCATGTCTTATAGACTAGCTTCCAGCCTTGCACTGCCTTTATTTTTTTCAATACCGGACGAAGATGGCCGTACTTCGACGATCTCTTCTGTAGGCGACGTGAACGACCTCACATCGATGACACCTTCTACACATGGTGGAGAAGATCGTGCTCGACCACCATTCAACGGAGGAAACAACAAGGGGTCACCTAAGTCGATTCTTCCAGATTCTTCACCATCTTGCCCAGAAACTACATGGCCGTCGCCTTGCCTAGAGACATCTGCAAGTAGCTGGTGACCATCTTCGACCATGAACACCTATCCACCCTCCATCACTACACGTTCTTCTTCGCTAGTTCATTATCATTCCAAACTTGATCGTTGTCTTCCTCTTGGTTCGACATCATGCCGGCTGTTTCTATAAGATCTCATTTTTCTGTAAGGTTGCCACGTAATTTAAGCAAGGTTTGGATACTGAAAAATTGGTTTGACAGCAAAATAAAGTGTCGAATCAACTACAGGGAATATCCCAGAGTGTAAATGTCTTTGGAAAATAACATAGTCTCGATGAACGTTCTGAGATAAGATTTATGGAAATAAAAGAAATTAGAATTAAGATGATTTTCGGTATAACTAAAATACAACTGTGATTGAGGCTGAAATACTGAATTGTCATAAGGGTCGTCCAGGAAGTCAATGGAACCCTGAGGGGGTTTCGGTTTTTCGCAAAAATCAAACCTTTAGTGGTTTTGGGATGAATCAAGGGCCCGGTGAGGAAACTAGGGCGAAATCGGTCTTTATTGAGTAATTGCCAATTATTAATTTTGGATTTAAGCATCGTTATGCAAATTATTTTGAGCATTAAGGGAGGCATTTGCAATTTAAGGATTACCAAGTGTAATAAAGAATAAATATGAGGATTGAATGTGTAGTTTCCTATAATTATATTAGTGTAAAATATTATTAAATATATGTATGTATTATATATACATGCGTATAGGCATGGGGGCAAAATCTGCAGCATGTTGGAGTTGCTCTTCAATTGAGATTTTGGGCAGAGAAAATGCATAGGGTTTGAGAGATTTTCGAGAAAGAGAGTGGCGCCCAAGTCAATTAGGCTATATATAGAGAGAGAGGGAAAGAGGGAGATGGCTGAATCGGCCATGGCAGCAAGCTGGCTGAGAATGGGAGAGCATGTGAGGGAGAGAAAGATTGCAAGAGAGAGTGCTTGAGAGGGAGAGAGGTCGGCCTGAAATGGTAGCCATGGAAGCCACAAGTTCGAGCTTCCAGCAAGCTCGTGTGGCCATGGCCGCAAGCTTGGGCGAAGAAGGGACGGCCAGCGAGTAGGGGCGGAGCTGGGCAACGATAATGTGAAGGCCAGTCGAGGTAGCACAGTGTTGCAAAGAGGCGTCTGGAGCCAAAAACGATCTTCTATGCTCGGCTAGGGCTGTCCCGCGAGCTCGCAGCAGCGAGCAGGCTGTGCAGAGGAGGCTGATGCGGCGAAGGCTACTGCGATGGCAGCTTGTGGCGGCTGTTGCGGGACGACCAGCGAGGTCGAAGGCGGCTGCGATGGTCGGTGATGGGCGGTGTGCGGTGGCTGGGCTGTGCGCTCATGGAGCTGGTTCGAGAAAAAAGATGAAGTGAGGAGAAAAAAGGAAAAAAGGAAAAGTAAAAGAAAAGAAAAGGAAAAGTAAAAGAAAAGAAAAGGAAAAGAAAAAGAAGAAAAAGGAAAAAAAAGAAAAAAAATGAGAAAAGATCTTGAAAAATTCTAGAAAAATAGGGATTAAAGATGTATTAATATTTCGGAGATTTTGGCGAGAAAAATGGTTCTGGTACGAGTTTTGAGGAGTTGCGTGAAAATTGAGACGGTGCACAAAAATTGAGATGTCGCACAAAAATTTAGGTAATACGCGAGAATCGAGGTAGTGCGCAAGAATTGAGGTAGTGTGCGAGAATTGAGGATTTACGCGACAATCAAGGTCTGTCACACATTTCGAGGTCAAGCTACACATACCGAGGAAGCTGTAAAAGCTAAGCTGAGATAAGTAAAATTTCCTAGAAAAATTCAGTAAAATAGGAATATTATTTTAGGAATTGCTATTGAGAAATGTTTAGTATGGATTTATTGAGAAAAATAGGAAGAAATGGATAGAAGCGATGAGGAAATTATGAGAAATAGAATATTGATATTATTGAATAAATATGATGGTCAGGGTATGTTGAGGATTTGATTTGAGTATGTTAGAAGGCCGGCACGAGAATCAAGATGTTATGAGATGCGTATAAGGTAAGTGGTACTTCCCAAATTGAATTTAGTTTTATGAAAATGCTTGAGTTGAAAGTGGTTTTCCCAAAACCTTATTTTATGTGAACGATTTTATCATGTTGTCATGTCTTGATGTAATTATGTCATGTAGATTGCATTTACATATATTTATGATGAAATGTGCATACATTCACGATGATATTATTGATCATGCATCGCAAAAAGGGTTTGGAATTATGGATTGGCACCGTTGCTCTACCAAGGGTGCACCCATACACCTCGGCTCGGGAAGGGGTTATAAAAATGGGGAGCAGCAGTTGAGTGTGGTCGACTCAAATCGAAAATGACGAGGACATTTTGCATTTTGTATTCAAGCATGAAAATGATTTTTTGTACGCTTACTTAGATGATTCATCATCTAATTTGGGCTTTGTCCCTGGAATATTCAAATGTTCCAGATGGAGATTGTAGCAGATATGAGGATTAATGAGGCATGAAATGGCACTTAGCAAAGTGCATGATGAATGAACGATGAGATGAACGTATGTAATGTAGTCTACGTGTTTAAGTTCTGTTACTTTGAAATCTGAACGTTTTGAAAGTCCATGATGTAAGATATGAGTTATGATTGATTTTTGATGAATGATGATGTATAACCTTATGGTTAATGACGATGTATAACCTCATTTAGGGGTAATGTTAGTTGAGAACTTAGGCTATGTGTTAATGTTAGTTGAGAACTTATGTTATATTTTAAGTCATTGATGAATAGTCTTGTATTGGGAATTAAGTTTGAGAAATGGTCATGTATAATCTATTTACGGTTAATGAGGATGTAAGAACTTATTTATAATTTAATGTTAAGGTAAGATGTCAGGTTCGATTTTAGCTTCCGCAATTGTTGTATATGACGATTCTCTTTTGAGATAAAATGATTGAAAATTCTGGGATGGATGTGAAGAATGATGCGGTTTAGTATTAGTTTAAAAGAAAAAAATTTATCGTCCCAGAATTGTCCCAACTTATGACCCGCTCGGGAAAGCGGGACGTTACAGTTTCATAGCCATTGAACTCCTTTGCCGAACTTGCTTCCGACCTTACTCCATCGTTTCCTCTATTTCCAGCCATTGGTAAACCATCAACACTCGTTCCTATCACACAAGCAATAACCGAATTTCGCGATTTGGACTTGCAAATCTTCTTGGAAATACCCCCATTGCTTTGGCCTAAGGGAGACCAGCTTCGTGGATGTGATCTCGTCGATGGAGACTGGTGGGACCGCGCCATATACACAGTTTGCTTAGGAATAGCCACGAGGAACTCAAAACCTCTCAAGGTAGATAGAAAAAGAGAATTCAATACTAAATAATTTATAGACTTGATGATGGGTAAAAAGGGGAAAAAAATGTTAACGAATTTTCATGCAAAAAGCTATACAAATTCAAGTTCCATGTTCATTGATGTTTTAATTTGAAGACCTGACTCAAGTTGCATGTTCATTGATGCAAAAAGCTATACAAATTCAAATTCAAATTATAAGGATTAATACTGGAGCAAAATTTGAATCCTCAATATCTTAGAATCTAGTTGTTTTAATAATCGACAAGAAGTCGTAGGGGCGACACAAGTTTTCTTCACTAGGGTTCGAAGCTTTGAGAGAAAGAGGTGTTTGTTGGTTTTTCAAGAGTTTTTTTTTTATATTTACTTAGGGCACATAATTTGTGAACTATTTGATGATTTATGCAATATATACTTAAAAGATAAAAGGTAATAACTATAAATTTTAATCAGAATGAGAAGATAATTTGTTTAGATTGGCATGGGTTTTTATATCTTTCTTAATAAAAGGGTAACATTCGATTCATAGAGTTAAGCTTATCTATTATTTGCAAGTCCAACAACACTTGATGAGAATTTCATAGCAGCATAATTAACACTTTTATCTCTTGTTATAGACTGTCTTTCAAAGGGAGTTCTCTTAGAGAAGGCGTTTTCTCCGAGAAAGCAATTCTCTTGGAGAAGAGATGATTTTCGAGATAATAAGTTATCCCAAACAATCTGACGGAAGTCTTACTAGAGAACCATGGCGAGTTCTGCCAAAGAGACACATATCACATGCCACATTCCACCTACAGGGTGTTTGACTTACCGTTTTTTAAGATGATTTTTAAGCCTTTCTACTTAAAAGCAATGTAAAAGTTTAAAACTAACTAACATTTAAGTTGATAACAAGTTTGGATAAATGTGGTCATTTATATAGTTATATGTTTTGTTTGAAAAACCTAATAAGCTATCAGAACTTAATAAAAAGACTAAAATGGACATGTTGAATCATACAAATCAAATTCGTAAAAAAAAATTATAAATTGATGTCCAACTGATAAAAATTTTATCATTAGATGTGATAAATTATATACAATTATTAAAAAATATATTAATACAATACTTTATGTTTAAATTTATGTTTAATTCATAAAAATATTAAATGTATATATTGAGACATTAATATATATATATATATACACACACACACACAGAAAGAAGGGCAAGGGATGGAAGTGACGATGGAGATGGAGTCGGCAATGGCAATGAGGCGACGGCGACCACGATGATGGAGGTGATGACAATGGGGATGGTGCTGGAGGTGGTGACTGCCATGGAGGAGATTGAAGTGATGACGAGAAGAAGATGGATAAAGGCGGTGATGAGAAAGAGATGGGGAGGGTAGAGAGAGTTTTATAATGTTTAAGATTGGAAATATGATAGTTGTTAAAAGAAAAAATTATAAAATATTTAGTTAATTAAATAAGTTATGGAATCGTTTTGAGAAAAGATAGTGGGAGCTTTTTTAAACACTATCAAATAGCGTTTAAATTTGACAGCGTTTAAACTCTTTAATTTTTAACAAACGTGCAACTAATAAGCTATACAACGTTTAAGCTTTACTGATAGCGTATAAGTGATCGAATTGCTCAGCCGAACACCCTCTTAGTCAAGCCAACCTCTCGAGGAAGTATACGAGAGAACCTTCTCCTAGAAAACTTTGCCTTACTTTGTCCTACATAACGTGGCTAGCTTGAATAGAGGCTTTCTTTCCTCTAAAAGACAATTTCTTGGGAGGGAAAAGGGTTCTCATGTGTTAGGTTTGTATAGCAATGGCACTAATACCCAAGAGGGGGGGTGAATTGGGTTGTTTTAAAAAATTGATTGAACTTGAAAATTCTTTTGATGAAAAATGAGATTTTAGTGCAAGTAAGGATTATTGAAACACTTGGAACAATAAATGAAAGGAAAAACACAAGCAAAGAAGAGACACAACAATATATAGTGGTTTGACTTAAACCAAACATAATCCACTACCTTAACTTTTCACTAAGGATTTTTCAATCAATTCACTAAAAATCTCCTATCTCTCCGGATAGACCCTCTAGCAACAAGTGAGGAAAATACATCCTTTTGCTTAACTAAGCAAACCCTCTAGCAACAAACTAGGTAATACAACCTCATACAATCAATGTAGATCCTCTAGCAATCTTACTAGAAAAACTAAGAATAATACAAAAGAAAAGATTTAAGAATAGACACTTTTAGTTACAAGATCTCTCAATAAATAAACTAGGCTTGAAATTAAATTTACAAAGATGAAAGCAAAGCCTTGGAGACAAAAATGAAGAACAAATGAGTATTTGAAAGATGGAGCACTTCAAAACTTGTAATCAATTCTCTTGGTTGATTTGAAATCACCCAGTTGACTTGTATTTATAGTGCCTTGAGAGTCCATTCACGAATCTTGTCGTTGGTAGTGGAAAAACCACTTTAGGTGAGTAGAAAAACTAGTTGTTGGGTGTTCTGCGATATAAACGATCGATAAACGATCGATGGATGAAGGCTATTGATCGACAGATTAGCTAAAATATGAAAAACGGTCTACAAACGAAGAAAACGGTCGATAGATGCAAAAATTGCATTCTGCTAGTCGACAAATGGATGAGCATTGGTCGACAATACTATAGCAAAATATTGTAGCTACCGAAAAATACTGTAGCAACCGGAAAGTACTACAGCAAAATGTTAAAAAATTATTTTGAAACTTTTTCTTTACTCCAAAATTATTAGAAGTATTTTTTATACAATTTTTAATAAAAACATAATGTTCCAAATGTCATAAAGAGATTTATCACAAGAGTTTCGGCATTGGAATACATAATGAAATTGATTTTAATTTTTAGTACTTAATAGATCATATAAAACTAATTTAGAGCACTAAGATAATAACTATTAACAAAAATAATTTCATCATTAAAATGCAATTAATTTTTATCATCAAAAACCTATCAAAGGCAAAGCATCAATCTATCATCAACAAACATTTTGTCGGTCGATAGATGTATAAGCATTGGTTGACAGATGGACCAATTTTAAAAGATCGGTCGACAGATGGAGCCCACTTATAAGAACAAGCATTCTGTAGGTCAACAACCCTAAGGCAATCAGTCGACAAGCAAAAACACAACGGTTGACAATCACTATCAATTTGTCGACAGTTTGGTCCAAATGCCAAAACAGTCGACATATGGTCTTTTGCATTTGAAAGAATTTAGCTTCATTTTAACCAACGGATCAAAACTAATTTTTAAATATAATTTAGAGGATTTCATCATAATACATATTTGAGCAAATCTCCATATATGGATAAGAATATAATTTGATTAGTTTTTATTTTAACAAAAGTGTTTAAAATTGATTTTTGTTAAAAATCATAAACTTGACTCATGACTTGGAGATCAAAATCAATTGTTGTTTTTTATCATCAAAACTAAACATAAGAGTAAAACATCATCATGAAGGTCATTTTTCAATCTTAACTTTGAGATAATCGTGTGTGGCTAGGATAACATCGTCTCTTGTGGCTGGAAGAACACTACGTCCCTCACATGTGCTGTAATACCCGGTATTAAATAATAAGTGAATTTTTGAGGATATGGGTCAAAATGATATTTAGCAAAGTTTCGGGCCAAAATGCAATATTTGAAACTTAAACGAAAGACGAATGACCAAGTTAAGATAAGCCAATTGAGGAAAAGTGGCACAATTAGATGGTATTTGATAAAATTAGGAATTTTCAAAGGTTTGAAGCCAAAAGCATGCAATTAGGAGAGTTCGGGCAAAAGTGCAGTTTTTGCAAAATATCAGTGGGAGGTCGAATCGACGAATTTTTCAGAAATTCCAAAAGGAAATGGAAAATATAGAACTTGAGGGACATTGTGGTATATTTAGAAAGATCAGGGACTCAAAGGAAAGGACCAAAATGTCAAATTAAGAAAATAGGGGCAAAAATGCAATTTTTAAAAATTGCACATGTGAAACCGACCGGCCGCACATGGCCGCCGGCAGCCGCCTCTGGAGGCGTCGGGAAGCTCGCCTAAGGGTGCTAGCTTGCTCGCCAGGTGATGATGAAGCTCCAGGGGGTGGCCATTGGCCGAGCACGGCGGCGACGTGACTGGAAATGATGGCGGAAGTTTTCTCCGATTTGGCCGAATCTTTCGAGGGATCTAGAGCTTGATTTGTTGTTTTTCGATTGATTTAGAGGCTAGATTTGGGCTAAAGGGATGAGGACGAGCAAGATTGGGTAAAGAATCGAGTGGAAATCGACTATAAAAGGGGGTATTCGGCCGAGGGTTCGAAAACAAAATCGACCACAAATTCTCGTGTTTTTGCTTGAATCGAGCTTGAGGGATAAGGGGCTTTTGTTCTTGGTGTTCTAAGGACCATTTCTGGAGAATTTGAGATCGTTTGGTATAGAAATAGAGGGGTTTTCGAAGTTGGCCGGAAAACCGAGGTTTCCGACGCCGCGACCTGCAACTCGCCTTTAAGCCTACCTCCGGCCACTTTTTCCGACAATCAAGGGCACCATTGAGGTCGCCTTGAAGAGATCTACAAGCCCCCATAGTTGGTTTAGCAAAAGGGAGTCGCCGGAGAAGACGACCTGTGCGGCGGCGCGTGAATCCCACTCACAGGACTTCGGGGTGGCGCGTGAGGGCGCGTGAGGTGTGTTTTTGCTTTGTTTTTAATTCCAAAATTTAGGTTGAATTATTTTAGGAATTATCATGGAAGAAAATTTTGAAAAAAATGATGTTTGGCATTTTTAATGATTTTCCGAAGGTATAGATGTTTAAAAATTAAATAAAAATAGAGAAAATTATGAAAAAAAATAGAATTTTGATTCCAAAGGTATTAAATGGTGAAATAGGAGTCAGTTGGGTCATTGGAAGAGGATTTACACAGTTTTCGAGGTGTGGCACGTTTTTCGAGACAAAATCCAGACTTTTCCGAATTGAGGCGAGTGGTTCGATTCTAGCCCTACCTTGTCTTAAAAGTGTTTTAAAATGCATTTGGTGAGTTCTAGTGAGCTATTATACTCTCCTAGACTTAGCCTATTTTACAAGTTTTACTTTTTTGGTCATGGTGTCAGCATTCGCTACATCGCATAATCTGATTTACTTTAAAATGTTAGTGCATGGCGTGTGAATTTTATGTCATTTAAAGTCTAGTTTCCTTACATCATTGGGTTCATATGGGGCGGTCGGGGTCTTCTTGAGAATGGGACACGGTTAGTCCTGGCAACCGGGTGACACGGTAGGGCATCCGGGGCTGGTATTGGTGATCGGGTGACACGGTAGGGCATCCGGGACTAGTAACCGAGTGACACAGTAGGGCACCCGGGGACTAAGTTTGTCAGGGAAATTCTCAAGTATGACGTGTCATACATGTTGTCGTTTAGTATGCCATGCTCATATGTCATTCATGCCTTACATAAACTGTTTTATGCCTTCACTTAGATGTTTATTCATCTAACCTGGGTTATGCCCATGGAACATTCAACGTTCCAGTTAGGGACAGCTGCGAAGACAAGGACGAGGCCGGAGAGCCAATGGTGTTTATGTGATAGACATTGTATCATTTGGTAGCATAGTAATCTATTTTGCTATATGTATGAACGTTTGTACGACGGTGTTGTAAACCTCTAGTATAGGAAACAACTTGTGTAACACGTGGTAGGCCACGTCATTTTGATTAATTAAGTATTCCGCTGTGCTTATATTGTCTCGTTCTGTTGAGATTATGTTGTTTTTAACTAAACGAGTAAGTCTGGAACTCTCGGGGTTTATATCTGCATGTGGAAATTGCTCTAGAGTTCACCGCGGGTGCCGGCTATAGTTTTGCAGCGTGTGTTCCATCTGCATGTGAAGATTGTGCTTACAGGCGCCGCGGGTAGCAGACTTAGGTAAAAAAAAAAAAAAAGAACCCCGGATTTTTCCTTATAGTGACACGCCTGGCGAGACGGGGTGTTACATGTGCATTTCATGTGTTCCAGTCATGACCAATGACCATAAACACCCCTCGACCCTTTGTATTGAGGGGACTTCCTCCAGCTTTTCAACCCTAACACTTGTACAACTATAGTTCTTCCCAAAAATTGACTTATCCTGGAGAACCCATTACATGGTCATTGCATACTTTATTCATACTTCATGTACATCATCACCTTACCATGATTTCATTTAACTTAAATATCGAAGACCTATTTCTCTCTTACAGGCCATTTTTCTCGAAAAACTCCTCTAAATAGCAAATCGAGCTCCCTCACAACAAGTGTTGGTTTCTCTCGAACAAGTCTTGTCCTCCCACTAAGATTTGTCGACTTATAAACTCTTCTCTTAATATAAATTTTAATTTTTGTATTCAGATAATAATATCTCATAAACTTGGCATGCCATAACAAAATACCAGACTGAGACGTAAAGATAAAGTAACTAAAACTCTAAAATTCAAAGTTGAAAAAGCAAATTCACCAAGGTTTTTGGATAGTGGCAAGTTTTTTTTGTTTTTTTTTTTTCAATTTATCCTTGATGCTAAGGGGGGACCAAACGCAATTGGAGCGCTCAAAACTCAAAAGACACACTATTGCTTGTCAAATAAAAGAAAGGACGAAAACAAAATGTCGTGGAAAGCAGTGAGAGGCCAATACCTAAAAGCTAGTGCTGTCCAAATGCCTTTCCTTTCAGACTTCCTACCTTTTCCTTTCATGCTTCCTTCAAAGTTACCATGAAATAACCGCTTGTGGAGATGACAAGGGGTGCGTAATTAAAGTTCACATGATATCAGAGGAGGAAAAAAGAGGTTAATTGAGCAAATATGATTTCTAGACTGAAAAGTTCACAATTTTGAACTTTTGAGATTTTATCAAACAGTTATAGCCTTTACCCTTGATGTGCCAATTGAATGTACCCAATAGAACATGAAAATTGAATAAGGTGCGAATTAATTTAAGTTTTACTAGTTTTAAAAAAGAAATAATCTATTAAATATATATATATATATTCAGAATTACTGTTTTGACATTAATAACATTTTTATAATAAAAAATTAAAAATATTAACATTTATGGGGACACTAAAAATTGATATGTTATATATATATACAACACCGGACGTACATTGCACGCAGCTGATATGATTTGGCGGGTCCACTTGGCCCGTGGCGGGACCCACCTAATCCATAGACCCCATCGGAACCTGTAGGCACAGATCTTGACTTTTCCTTTCTCTGTTGCTCTTATTACAGAAAATTTACTATATATATATATTATGTAGGTTGAAATTTTCGGCCATCACCTCATCATCATCAAGAAAAACAAAGCAGAAAAATAGTAACTGCCACGGACAGGACATTGAAGATAACCTCTGTATACTTATATTAATATATAATATATCTTTGTGGAAAAATGTTAAGGGCAACGTAACATTTAGTATGAAAGCAAATGTGAGAGGGTCGGTGTAGGCCTCACCCTCTCCTTCACCCCTTGTTAGCCTGTGCAATAGAACAACACTCTTATCTTTGTGAGTGTAAATATTTGTTGCTGTTTAAATGTGATGCCTTGTCTGCCTTTGAGAATCTCACCGAGGCTGCCACGTTAACTAATGGTTCAGTGCTAAGACAAATTAAATTAGATTAACCTTTTAATTAGAATGATAATTATTCTGGGAAATAATTTGAATTCACACAAACGGCGTGTATTGACCGTCCGAATAAAACCAGGAAACAGCCAAAATACCGTGGAATCAGCAATCCTGTTGGCAGTTTTGCAATTTGCCTGGTGTAATCCGAGGGTGATAGCTGTCATCTTTCACGGAGTCCATCAAACACTGCACACATCACCTCTACGTTAAACTATTCTGAAATACTCCAACTTTACTCTCCCCTCTTTATCTTCCCTCTTCACCGTCTACTATAAATAAATCGTCACCCCCCGCAAGTCTCAGCAGCCCACGCAACCCAACTGCGTATATATTATATAAAGGAAGTTCTGAGAAAAAGCAAATTAAGCCCACAGAGATGGCAGCCACCGCTGGTCAAGTGATTGTTTGTAAAGGTTTGTACGGGTCCCTTATGGATGATTCATTCAACCGAAGCTAATTGATATTGATATGTGGGTATTTGATTAATTGTTTGTGTTGGCAGCTGCCGTGGCATGGGAAGCTGGGAAACCCCTGGTGCTGGAAGATGTGGAGGTGACGCCGCCACAGAAGATGGAGGTCCGCATCAAGATCCTCTATACCTCTCTCTGCCACACCGACGTCTACTTCTGGGAAGCCAAGGTAATACTTTTACATATATTGGGCAAACAAATGGTGATCGTGATGGTGATTGGGTCGGTGATCACCCAAAAACTGATTTTTCTTCTTATTCTTCTCCTCCACCCTGATGATCCTTTCAAACTTGCAGGGTCAGAATCCTGTGTTTCCTCGAATCCTCGGCCATGAGGCAGGAGGGTAAGTTGATTTTTCTTCTGTGATGATTAATTCTTGCTTGTACAAGTATTTGACGCTTAAAATGGGATCCGTTGTGGCAGGATTGTGGAGAGTGTTGGAGAGGGAGTGACGGATCTTGCACCGGGAGACCATGTGCTTCCGGTGTTCACAGGGGAATGCAAAGAATGCGCCCACTGCAAGTCAGAGGAAAGCAACATGTGTGATCTGCTCAGGATCAACACCGACAGAGGGGTCATGCTCCATGATGCCAAATCAAGGTTTTCCATCAGCGGCAAACCCATTTACCACTTTCTTGGAACCTCCACTTTCAGTGAATACACCGTTATTCATGTCGGTTGCGTTGCCAAGATCAACCCCCTTGCTCCTCTTGACAAAGTCTGCATTATGAGCTGTGGATTCTGCACAGGTTCAATATACATATATTCATTAACGCGATGACACGCACACACACTCCAATTCCAGCACTAGCCTTTAAAACCCATTTAATGTTTGGCTAAATCCGATGTATTGTTTTGCTGATTGGTCTTTTTCTTCAATTTTGGGTAAGGATTTGGGGCCACCGTGAATGTTGCCAAGCCAAAAAGGGGCTCCTCTGTGGCTATTTTCGGATTGGGAGCTGTGGGCCTTGCGGTGAGTTTCTAAATGAATATTTTTACTCTGCGTTGGAATTTGGATGAATCTTTATATATGTACGATGATTATGGAATTTGCTTATGATCAGGCTGCGGAAGGAGCTAGAGTTTCTGGGGCTTCAAGGATCATCGGTGTTGACATCAATCCCAGCAGATTTGAACAAGGTAAGTGATACTATAACACCGATCAACAAAAACCGTAGAGATTTCTATGTTGAAGTAATCTTAATTAATTTCTAATGCTCCAGGCCCTTTGTTTTCGTGTGTAAACAGCAAAGAAGTTCGGCGTGACAGAGTTCGTGAACCCCAAAGACCATAAGAAACCTGTTCAAGAGGTACCCTTTAGACTAACACACTTCTTATCAGGCCAACAATATTAAATACTGAACTCGCTCTTCAGGTGATTGCTGAGATTACCGATGGAGGAGTCGACAGAAGCGTCGAATGCACCGGAAACGTCGATGCCATGATCTCAGCATTCGAATGCGTCCATGATGTAAGTAATTTGACAAATGCAAAACACTCAAAATTTCTGCTAAAACACAAAACTTGCAAACACTGAATCTAAAATTTGGTGGGTGATAGGGCTGGGGCGTTGCTGTTCTTGTGGGTGTACCCCACAAAGAGGCCGTTTTCAAGACACACCCAGTGAACTTCCTCAACGAGAGGACCCTAAAGGGGACCTTCTTCGGCAACTTCAAGCCTCTCTCGGACCTTCCTGGTGTTGTGGAAAAATACATGAACAAGGTATTAATTTAATTTCTCAACTCTTCAATGCAGTGATTGTAAGCAAATCTGTAGTCTAGAGAGCCATAAAAACTTTGTTATATATATATATATATATGTATATATTAATGCAGGAGCTGGAATTGGAGAAGTTCATCACGCATGAGGTGCCATTCTCGGAGATCAACAAGGCCTTCGATTACATGCTTAAAGGGGAAAGCCTTCGATGCATCATCCGAATGGAATAACAGAGTGGTGGCTCAAGTTGGTCATATCCGAGGATGTAGTGGAGTTGCATCATCTGTAAACTGATGAATAAACTAATGAATAAGAGTTGTTACCCAGATGGTCTGTGCTTATAATGTTGGTATATGCTTTACGTTTCTATCAAAAATCGTGGTTTTAATATCCCTACTCTTGAATTTGTTGAGCCAATTGAAGAAGCTTTGATATTCCGACACGTAATATTGTTGGGTTTTGTTTCGGTTGTTGTCAAAATATAACATGACTGAAAACATTGTTATTAGTATGCTTGAGTCTATAAGAAAGAAAAATTAATTTATTTGACTGAAAACGTCGTTGTCGGTTCGCTTGAGTCTATAAGAAAGAAAATAGTTAAGAGGATGTGAGGAGATTTTTATGTAAACATTTTGATATTTAAGTCAGATATTGAGAATTTTGAAAATTTTAGAGTAGAATTTTTATCAATATTTAAAATATATATTTTTTATATAAGTATTTGCTTATTTATAAAGGGGTATATAAAATAATCTTAAATATTTTAAAATTAATATTTTTATATATGATATTTATCTCTTGTAGATGATGTTTATTTTCTTAGAGAAATTTTTAAATATTGAAATTGTTTTGATGTGCGCATTATGTAGGACCCTCTCATACTCAGGGAAATATTTTTGCAAAGTTGCCCTCAAGGGGCAAGATCGCCCCTTGTCCCAAGGCTAGTTCTTGGGATGCGACTAGCTCACACGACGTCGAATCGTGGTCACTCTATGGTGGCCCTGGCAAGGTAAGGGGTTGCCCCTCTCAGTAGGCCAGTGGAGGCAACCCTCAATGGGAGCCCCCCACAATTGTCATGGTTGTGTTAGTGATGTGCTTAAATGCTAGATTTAGATAATGTCTAACATGTATATTAATAATGCATATAATGTATCTTTGTATATTTTTATAAAAAAGTCAAGTTTATCATTATTAATTACTTTTTAGTTTGTTGTATAAATAAATTCCTAAATTTTTTAAATTTTATTCTTAAATTTGTTAAGAATATGTGATAAGTATAGACAAATTCACAAGTATAGGAAATTACTCAAATAATAAAGTAGTAAATCAGATATCGTTCCCACATAAATTGTATATTAATTATCAAAATTAGTTAACTTTATTATTATTTAAACTATTAAGAAAGGTTGTAATTAAACTAAACTTAAATAAAATAAAATTAATTAATTTAATTTCAATGAATTAGAGAATAACAAGAAAATCTAATATTAATTTATTATTAGAGTATTTTGAATTTACTTAAATCAATTCTATTTAATTTATTTGACTAATAATTTAATTTTAATTATCCATGTAATAGTTGAATAACTCTAAAATAATTGATATTCTCTTTGGAGTCATACTAATTATATTGATTAATATTTATTACTTATTTTTAATAATAATAATAGATATTAATCAATTCATTAAGATCAATGGTTATTCAATTAAATTCCACACAAATCAAGTCTTTAATAATTTTTTTTATAGAATTTCTTACCTAGGTCATGAATCTTTTATTCTCGTCCTATTTCATAGATAACAAATTAATTAAATATTTAATAACTTTAGAAATAATAAAAAAAATTTCGCATAGATGAAAAAAATTAATTCAAATAAACATAAATTATTAATAATTTAAATTTCATAAAAAACTCTAATAAATAAAATTAATTCACGACATATTTAATGGAATCCAGCAAAATAGACAAAAATTAATTGTCCCATATCTAAATCTGAAACAAATCTGGGTCGTAGGAATCTGAATAGCGTCTGCTTGCTTGCTACTCCTCGCTTGCGCTTCTGCTGCTGTTGCGTGAGGCGGCTCTGTGCGGTTCAAGCCTTGCGGCTTGCTTGTGGGCGCGTGCGGCCTTGCGTGAACTGCTTGCCTGCGTCTTGCTTCCTTCTCCCAGAGTCCGTTCTTCCCCTGTCGTCCTCCCAATTCTCTTCTCCCAAATTCAATCACCTTCATAATATTTTATATATAGGTGCACGGTTTCCCTCCTCCAATTTGAATTATTTATCCTCCGTCTCAATCTTCCTCTTTTAATTTTTTGTTTCCTTTTTATCTCAATCATATATAATCTCCTTAAATTTCTTTTGAATTCTTATTTCCTGCTTCAATTTCTTCTCAATTGCCGTGCGTTGCTTCCCTCTCCTGTTAATTCTTTATGATTAATTTATAATATTAAAATTAATATTATAAATTAACAAAAAATATCTTCTTTAAAACTCAATTTCTTAAATTTATTTTTTTTTTGCTGGATTCTTACAAAAAGAAATTTAAATTATGTAAAATCCATATAAGCTCACACTTCAAGTAAAAAAAATAACACAAAGTTAAGACAAAAATTAAACAAAAATATATATAAAATTAAGGCTTATCAACGAGATTATTTGGCAATAAGATTTCTCAAATATTCCTAATATTTAAATTAATTAAATGGAGATTTTGATTAGTCGAGTATAAACTGATGCAATGTTTACTGTCTTGATTAGTATGAGATACCAATGGTTAAGGATAGTGAGTCACATATCATATGACATGGCATGTTTTTAGTAAACTCGTTGGTAGTTGTTAGAGAATAATGCATTGAATGTGACACTAATGACTGATCACATGACATTGTGAATAATGATCTTGTCATCGAATTATGATTGTGTAAGTGAACCTTAGACTTGAATAAATACAGTTGTCTTGTGTATAAGTTTACGGAATTTGTTAATGCACCGAACCATCCAAGTGTGAGGTGGGGACATTCATTTATGTGGTTCCATATTACTAGTGTATGGAGGCAAGTGGTCAGAATAATATCTGTCACCTTCATTTTGATGTGGTGAACATCCTATGTGGTCTATTGTTAGTGTGGTGGAAAAGTCTTTGGTCAAGGCAACATGATTAATCATAAAGTGTTTCTAAATGTGTCATCTAATCATGCTGATAAGATCTGACACAAAGTTACTAAGTTTGTGAATTTATCATACCATGACTTTCACTTGTTAGGACGTTGAGTGATAAAAAGATTGTATTATACGGTAATCGTCAACTATAGTAAACTCACTTGAAGTTTGACTTCATTGCCTACTATATTGTGTTAGACTACTGCTAGGCGCTTCCCAACATCTTTCAAATCATCACCAAAACATGGAGAAATTCTCGTGACAGGTTGAGGTAATTCGACGAATGTCAAAAGGGTCTTGGCATTATCTGATTGCTATATGTTAGACAATGAATGTAGAAAGTCACACATCATATAACGTGACATCTGATATTAACATTGTGCACTTATTATGTCTCAGACATCATTAATAGTTAATGGTGGTTTTGGATATGTCATTAAGTGTTAATGACTTGGTTAATTAAAAGTTAATGAGTCGGTTGCAGTTTCTTCGGAAACAACACTCAGAGTCAACTGCTTTGTTCAGATAGTCGACTACCTCAACAGTCAACTCCCTGAGGCTGTTAGTCAACTCCCACTACCTATTCAGCCAAATGTAGTGGATTACACATGGCACTAAATTGGAGGGGGTGGTGGTGATTCGGGAGGTAGAGAAAATTGGGAGGAATTGAGGAGGAATTATAGAGGTGATTTTTAACTTATTTTTTTATATTTTTTTGCTCCTACTTTTGAGGAAAAATCATAGCTGCACAATTGTTACAAGCTAAGTTACTTTTGGGTAGTCTAGGGAGACAGACAGGTGCTGGTGAATCAATGTCCTCTAGCAAGCATGGAACAAGGACTACGACATGGTACCGGGTAACGCAACTGTGTAGAGAGCACAAAGCAAACTATTCTTTCGCCTTTTACTAAAGAATACGTGGTATCGTGTAGCTTGCTAGGTGTGAATGGACTAGGCCTACCATGACTTGAGGTGGAATCAGTCTTAGTATAGAAAAAACTTCTACACCCACTTGACATTAGGTTACAAGTATGTGATTTATTGTATTTCATATGATAAAATATTATGTTTCTTAAATACTCAATCTAAGTATGATGTGTCCATTAATATCTTCCATTGTATATGTCTAATGTGCAAAAAATTTTAAATTTACCTACACCACCATACGTGAATTCTAACAGTGGTATCAAAGACTTAACTTGGTATTTAATGCATATACGAGGATGTATGTGTCAAGTTTTGTAGTATTTGGGCATTTGGTTGTTACAGACGATTAAAATTTTTAACTGTGCTAGTAGGAGAGTCAATTGCCTCTTGTAGATAGTCGACTCTCTTCAGCAGATAATCGATTATCTGACATGTACAGAGCCAATCGATTGTCTTTTGGTCCAGTTGATTGCCTCTATTTGATCTACCCAAATTGCATGCTTCTACATGCCTAATGTTGTTGGTTATGTGATATTCACATTGGACAATGACATGTGAATGTTGAGCGTGCAGTTATGAACGCCTGAATGTTAATTCTTGACATATGCCTAGATCTTTTCAAAATTGTTTTAGTAGAAGCAAAGTGGTTTGTTATGTATGTTTAGGATGAACATGGGCTTGAATGTGAATGGATGAATGTTACAGGGGCTTCGTATTAATTTGATTAATATGTATAATTCATTCATTCGGTATGTAATGAGACATAAGTCTCAATATCTTCTTTTAGTATTTATTTAAAAATGTTGTAAAAGAAGACAAACATCAAGCCATTAATGGGGAAGACGTCAAAGGTTGATGGATTCTCAAGCCAAGAAGTAGTAAATCCAAGAAGAAGTCATATCTTGTGTTATGTGATTCAGGTATGGCTTAAATCTTTGAGGCTTTGGTTTAATCTGTGCTCAAGCCCATGATCATTCCATTTCTTATGTTTATGTATGTTTATTCCTTTTATTATGCATATGATGTTTGATGGAATGAATGGATGTGTTGATGAGACCACATGTTTTAGAAGCCCTAGATTTAAGCGGTGAATCTAATTCATAGTGGCTTTCCACTATTGTAGGGGGTTCATAAGTCTAATTGGGTGTGTCCAATAATTAAAATGTGAGGGTGCATTTTATGAAAGATTATTTGATTCTCCTATCTTAACCATATGATAGGGAAATGTTCAATTGTTGTCACCTAACCAAAAACTGAAATGTGGGGGAGGGTGATGTTCAAACCATTGCACTTAGGAAAGATAGTAGGTGGGATCTAACTCATCCATCAGGACAAAAACTAAAATGTGAGGTTTATGGTAGGTTAGAAGAAAAAAAATCAAGCTCTACATGTGATGTGGTGTCAAGTTGTTTCCTACTCAATTATGTGAGTACTTCAAAAACTAAAATGTGAGGGGTATTCATATGAGATAGAATTCAATCACCTGCTATTGGATCTTTCTAAAGGATCTCATTTTCTGTTTGGGAAGTGTAGGATTAAAAAAATTTAGTGGGAGTGCACATTTAGTTTAAAATCCTTAATTAATTGGTGTTTTACAAAGATATATCTACTAATATATCTATTTATTTTTTGCAGATAAAATAACAGGCAATATGAATCTGTTAACCCGTATTTTTTATACAAATAGTCTTACTAGCTCTAATTTCTCTGATTGATTTCAAAATCTCAAAATAATTCTCAGTATGGAAAAGATAGATGATGTCTTGTTCCTTAGTCCTCTTTTTTCTATTCTCGATGATGTGACTGATGAGGAAAGGTTTACTTGGGAGAGTTTGAAAGATCATGACTTGAGAGCTCATAACTACATACTCGCATTTATGTCTAATGATTTGCAGTCACAACACAAGAATTTTCCTAGTGTTGCAAGCATGATTCAGAATCTAAAGGACCTTTATGGTGAGCATAGTCGAATAGCTTGATATGAGATACTAAAGAAGCTGTTTTAGGATCGAATGATGGAAAGGTTAGATTGTAACAACTCGAAAATAAGAAAAGCTACAAGGTAACAATATGTTACTGACATCTATGTAATTAGAGGTTGGGATGCCTATCTCGAGGGTGTCATGTGGTTGAAGATGCCTCCAACGTTAGGGGTAACGAGAATTAAATTATTGTAACAGGATAAAGGTGGAGGGATACGTGATCGTGATAGTTGGTGTGTCTGTATAGCGTCAAAAGGAAATGGAAGGTATGATGTGGAATAGTCAAAAGGAGGAAATTGCATTGTGGGTGAAAGTTAAAGAAAGGATTAAGTTAAAGATTGTAAAGTCCAAAATTAGAGGTATTGGGAAGAGGCTGTCATGCCTAGTTGGGTGTGTATATGCGTGAGAAATATGTATTATGTTGTCACCAAATTGTGTAGGGAATGTGTGTAAGTTATTTGTATTGTGTTGGAAATATGTATATGGGATTGCAGGGTGGCAAACTGAGGTAGTAAGTAGCAGAGTGAGAAGAGAATGTTGTGGCGGTCAATAGGTGAGGTGAGGTTGTTTACTGTTTAGTATAATATGCCCGAGCTGTAGATAGTTAGTGTGGAAGCTGTTGACCGTTTGAGGCGATTTGAGGGTGTTTGAGAGAGAAATTGTAACACCCCGCCTTGCCGGGCGTGCCACTATAAGGAATTTATCGGGATTTTATTTTTCTTCCGTACATAAGTTCAACACACATAGTGTTTCAAAGAACAATCTTCACATGCTCACAAAATCCTAGAACCCTAGTATTGCCCTTTTAACTATCAAGATTAATAAACCTAAGCTAAACAAGGCATATCATTATGCAGCGAAAATAACGAACTTATTATCATAGATTACAACAATCGTTCATACAACTGAATTCAAATCAAATAAAGATTACATAACTTTAAGAAAAGAAACTAACGTTTATCATGCTCGTACTCCATCAACTCTAACTAACCACGTTCTTGCCCCTGCTGTAACCCTCGTTTGGAATGTTTGAATGTTTTATGGGCATAACCCAGATTAGATGCTGAATCATCTAAGTGATGGCATAAAAATAGTTTACAGAATGCATGTTTATTCATGAGCATGACATATACAGACTACGACAACATGCAACGCGTCTAACTTGAGAAATCTTCCTAGCATACTCAATCTCCTGTGGAAAATCCATTCTACACATCGTTGGGATTGACCTTGTCGCGACATACTTAATCCCTGGCTGCCTATCCACATCACCCGATCACCGAAATTAACCTTGTCCCATTCTCAAGAAGACCCCATCCCATCCCACCAGACATCACAACAATGACATGATCTCAGATATAACAATGTCATGAAAAACCCACACGCCATGCATTTTACAAACATAACTAGTTGATGCAATTTTCAAGAAACCCAATATGCACAACATGCTAATGAATCAAGAGTAATTCCGACAAAACATTTATACAAAACCAAATTAAGCTTTTGGGATAGAACCACTCACCTTAACTTAGCCTTACAGGCTTTCTCGGTATGCGTGTCTTGACCTCGAAATGCATGTTTGGATAATTTCCTATCTTTGACATGCTCCTATAGCTCCAAATAAATTTCTAAAATTTTATGAGATTTTTCGAAAGCTTTTCCCTATTTTTTCTCATTGTTTTCTTTTTTCTTTTATTTTCTTTTATTTTTCTTTTTTCTTTCTTTTTCTTCTTTTTTCTCCTTATCCCTGTTTCTTCTTCCTCCTGCGCGACCTGTGCGACCTGCGTGCACGGCCGCCACCACCAGCGCACCTTCCAGCCTTTCTGTTGCCCTCGCCGACTACTGCTGCCTCTGCCAGTCGCTTCACCGGCTTCCGATCTTCTGGTTGTTGCTTGTGGCCACTGCAGGCCACCCTCCACCTACTTGTTGTCCAGCCGTAACAACTCACGGCCATGGCTCTCGCTTGCTGTTGTGGCTTGCTCCGATCGCTTTCGACCTTCCTCATGGCTGCTTCCGGCCACAAGCTTCGAGTCCTAGCTCTCTCTCGATCACCTGGTTGGTTACTCGTTGCCACGGCTGCCCATGCTTGCTACCATTCGACCATTACTTGCTTTCTATTTCTTCCATTTTCCACTTCCAATCTCTCCCTCTATTTATAGCCTCTGCATTGCCCCACCGCCTTTAGCAAGCTTAGCCACCACTCTTTCAGCAAGACTAGGCCACCACTCCAAGCAATTCGGCCATGAAGTTTCTCGGAAGCTTTCACTAGCACACACGCACATATGTATATATTTATGTATATATATCACATAATACACTATAATACAAAAAATTACATATTTAAACCCCAATTTCCATCTTAATTTCACTAGGTAATTTTCTAATTACAACTATACCCTCAAACATCAAATTAATTCGCATTATGATACTGAAAATACAAAATTAATAATTTAAGACTTACTCAATAAGGACAATTTCACCCTAGCGTCCTCACCGGGCTGTTGTTTCATCCCAAAACCACTTCTAGGTTGATCTTTACATAAAATTGGAGCCCCTTTAGGATTCCGTTGATTTCCTGGAGGTTTTTTTACGACAATTTCATAATTTAGGTTGAATCGAAGCTGTACCGAAAACTATCTCTGGTTTGACTTCTTTCAATATCATAAATCATGTTTTGATATGCTTGATGACTTCATACCTTTTCTTTTAGACATCTAAGTTCCAAGGCATTCCCTGTCGCTGATTCGACGACTTACTTTACTATCACAACCATTTTTCGGTATCCCAAACTCATTCAAGCAATGTGGCAACCAAACGAAACATGGGATATTATATTCATCCACAACATACTTTTTCTTCTCGAGATACTTATGTTTTAGGGCATTCCCTTTAATTGATCTGGTTGTTTATGACTCCAAGAAATCATACTTAAACCCCAAAACTTTTAATAATTTCATTTTTGCTCTCGAATAAATTACTTTTGAGCCCTTTGAAATTTTTTGGCTATTACAGAAATTGTTGATCGATAAAGATGAGGTTGTTGACCGTTTGTTCCAAAATAGGGAAACTATAAACCATTTCTGGGAGGCTTTTGATTGTTTATAAGTAGGAAGGACTTAGGTTGTCGACATATGCTTTTGAGTTGTCGATCGTTTTCTGTCGAGGCACGATTTTTCAAGCTGTCCATTGTATAAATCTGAGAGGGATGGAAAGGGGGATGTGTAACATCTAGAAAGTTCGAATTGCTTCAGGAATGGTAAATTTGAGAAAAATACGAGTTTTGTGAAAAATTAGTATCTAAAAAGCCCAAAAAATTGATCGAATCGACTGTAGGACCCTACGATTTAGATTATAACGACCCGTTAGAGGGCTCAGAATTTATTTAGAATTATTTAAGTATTTATTTAAGTTTTGAGAATTTGTCAATTTATTATTTAATGCAACAATTTAGATTTTTAATTGAGGAATAACATTTAATGGCATTTAATTATTTAAGAATTAAATGTAGGGGCATGAAGGTAATTCTAGAGTTTAATTATTAATTAAGAGTTTCAATAATAATTTTTTTTTATTATTATTATTAATTAAGTGAGATTATGTATTTAAGGGAGAGTGAGAAACCATGCGTGAGATGGATTTGGATTTAGAGTCTCCTAATTATAGTAGGAGAAGAATTTCAAGTTATAAAGGGAGTGTGATCTAGGGCTTCTTATGTCTATATATATAGGATCATATAAAGCCATAAGCTTCTCAAGTCGCTGGAAAAGATTTCTATGAAGAACAGAGAGCCAAGAGAGGTAGCAGTGTTGCATAGGAGCTTTTGTTGAAGTGTTTGAGTCGATCAAAAGTCTTCAAGTTCGTTCAAGGGTTCGATCAGAGTTTTATCAGGCAAGTATCTTTCCTGTAATCCCTTTCATTACAGGTTCATATTAGTTTTGTTTTCAGATTATTCTAGTTCTTCATTGTAGTTTTTAGATTCATATCAGTAAGTAGAAACGTGTATATATATATATATGCGTATAGCAGTGAAGTTATGAGCAAGTTCTATTACTCTTTCTCCATTTTGGATTGTGAGATCTATTACTCCTTCTTCATTTTGGATTGCGAGTTCTATTACTCCTTCTCCATTTTGGATTGTAAGTTCTATTACTCATTTTTCATTTTGGATTGTGAGTTCTATTACTCTTTCTCCCATTTGGAGTGCAAGACCTATTATTTCTTCTTTCTTTTGAGTTGCAAGTTCCTTCCTCCTTTTATTTCTTTTAGAGGCAAGTTCTCATATATGCATGATCTTTATAGCAATTCAAACAAATATTATCTTTGAATCATCCTTAAAGTTGTTTTATATCGATTGGAATTCGTTTTCCCAAGATTTTATTCAGAATGGTGTAGAATCATTATGTTTTGTTACTGATTAGCGTTCATGTTCATCAAATTTAATTGCAGATATCCAAATGGGTCTTACCATATCCAGAAGAGTTAATCTATGTATGTAAGTGTCATCCGAATGGGGTAGTGCTTACCCAGATAAGTGAAAAAGATTTATGTGAGAGACATCTGGATAACCCTGTTTGTATCTGGATGTCCTTTATTTGATATTCGGATGCTTTGATCCACATCCAGATGAGTTCAGTGATTCCTTGAGAGTCATATTCGAATACCTTGTGTTGTATCCAGATGTGTCTATTCCATTGTGAGTGATATCTGGATATATTAAGTCATATCCGGATGTGTCCTTTTGTTTTTGTGTGTGATATCCGAATGTCTTCCTTAGTATATTCGGATGGGTCAAGTTGATACTCGGATGCCTTGTTTCATATCTGGATACCCCTTTCAAGTTTTGAACTTCATATCCGAATAAGCTCCTATAGCATCCGAATGCCTTAGTGAGATATCCAGATGACCTAAATCATATACGGATGTCCTATGTTATATCTAAATACATCTCAGCATATCCGAATAGCTCATGTTATGAAGTGTCAGTATATCCAGATGACCTGTTTCATATTCGGATAGCTTCTCTCATATCCGAATCTCCTTCCTAACATCCAGATAGTTTTTCTCATAATTTCAAATATGTTTCCAGAGAGTCCTATTTCAAGTTTTAATTAAATTAAAGTATTCAATACTCCTAAATATTGAATTCACATGCCAAATATGATGAGTCTAATATGTCCATACCATAAATCATAAAATCTTGGTATTCCAATATAAGTGATGGAGATCATATAACATGTTTAGCAATTATTATGATATGTTCAACATTATTTCGTGATATTATGTGCATATTGAAGGACCATCCACGAGGATCAAAGCATGCAACGGAAATGTTTTTAAACATAACAACTATCCTCGTATTGATTAGAATATAGGAAACTTACTTTTCCTACAGATTACCGGACAGAATGGAGCGACAGGAGGAGGAGGGGCGGCAGCTTCTTCACGTGGTGGTGACGACGGCTGTCCTGTAATCATTCGGCTCCTTCGCATCAGATCTCTTGATCTTCCAAGGTATGACTCAAGCTCGTGGCCTCTCTTTGGTGAAGAAGAGAAAATCGAAAAATTAGGTTAAAAACAACTAGAGAAAGAATATATATAGGGAGAACCCTAGGGCTAAAACCCTAGTGGGCCAAACCCTAGTGGGCCAAGTCCATTTTAATTAATTTTCTAATTGGGTTAGCCCAATTAATTAATTAAAACCAATGAACTATTAAATAATTCTCTCTCAATGTAATTCACCCAACAAGCCAAAATGTATTAAATAATACATGAGTTACATCGAGCTACCCTGGGGACCAAAAGACAAATTATTCATGGCTACTAAAATGACCAAAATATCCCTGCTACCCAGTAGTTATATTTTGTCATTCTAAGTGTTCCAACTATCACCATATGGTAACACTGACCCCACGAATAATTTTGCATGTGCGATGTCTTTGACCTACTAGTGTAATGACGAAAATTCCCCTCTGTGTAACACCCATCATTTAGAAAGGAATAATGTACCAACACCTCTCTAAATGACTTCTACCATCCTTAGATCACTAGTCCAATAATCCGTGACTACTCGAATGTACTTGCTTATCACTGGGAGCTACCCAGAAGCACACATTCTTAAGTCACGTTCCCAGGGCCCTGGATTATTTGATTATTCTTGGACAATCACAAGGGGGTGAATCACAGAAACTATCTTGTATTAGTCTGTCTTAGCTAATTAGAAACCATACTCCCAACTCACAAGGTTATTGATCTTTGATAGACCTCACCTACAGTGAATCTAAGAATATAGCTCTAGGTTCACTAGACCACCAACTAATACTCAAGTATTAGAGTACTCGTCCACGTAGTAGCAGTGATAGACTAGCTCCATGATAATTAGTACTTTGTCATTAGCTTCTATCACAGGTCCACTCTACGCATTCCAAATGCGCTTGTACAATTAGAGTAAACGGACTGTTTACTGGCTAAGGCAAGCCATCCTCCATTAAGATCTATTGCACAATGATCTTATCATGATAGAATGCCCAGTTCTATCAAAAGATCAAGAGTAATATTTTTCTTGCCTATTAAGTACCCATGATTTATGCCTAACTGTGAAGAACGACCCATCACATGAATCACTTACTTAATAGCATGGACACTTTTCCAACAATTAAATGCAAATGATATATGTGCCATAAACTGCCTAAAAGAAAACATCATTACCATAAATTAAATAAAACGTGTCTTTAGGGCATACATTTCCAACACATATATCTTGGTATGAGCATTGAGTATGACTTTCTATGGAGCACTACATATTGTGTGCTAGCATGCATGTGCGCATTGCATTACAATATGCGCGCTAGGTGGCTAGTCCGCGGGGATCTCACCAGTTTCAGTTACAACTCAATTTATGAGTTGCTTGCCTGGTAACAACCAGGAGGCTAGGGGCATATTGCGCATTGTATGTGCTTACAGTTTTTATGTATGCAAGATTCAGATAAGTCAGATATGTATTATCAGATTATGTGGGCCTATGAACCAAAGTTGCATACCTGCATTTATTTTTCAGTTTATGTGCATTACATCTTGTAAATGTAATTTTTCAATGATTATTATATCCCTTAGTACAAGAACAGTTAGTATTTTTATCAGTGTCAATATTCTTCGATTCAGTTTCAGTTATTCTTTCCAGCTTATTATTTGCTGAGCTTTGTAGCTCATCTTTTACTCTTCACCATTCCAGGTCCTAGCAGGGGAGTACCAGATGTGGGGCCTACCAGTAGTAGTCAATAGTGTGTGTACATGGAGTTGCTCAAGAATAAAAGATTTTTGGGAGTTTTGTTAGTTTATAGTGTCTTGTTAATTTAGGATTATTTTATATTCTAGTTGAGGGATTGTCGCTTAGACAGAGTTTATGGTTTTCAGTTTATATTGACTCAAAGGTCAATTTCAGTTGTTTGAGACGGTTATAGTTTTGATTAGTTGAGTTATTGATGATTTCAGTTTCAGTTTATTAGAGAGTTCATTTTATTTTATCTATTTTTCCCATAACACCTCTTCTTAGGCAGTTCTAGGAGAGGGATTGTTACATAGATACCTACGAAAAATGGTACGAAGTCAACGAACATCTTGAAGAATGATTTTTAGTATCGAAAAAAATAGGATCAAAGATAGTTTTCGGTATAGTTTCAGTTTAGGCTAAAAAATTGAATTGACGTAAGGAACTTTTGAGAAGTCAATGGAACCCTCAAAAGTTTTTATTTTTGCATAAGAAACAACCCTTAAGTGGTTTTGGGATGAAACAAGGGGGTTTTGCAATTAAAGCATAATTTCGAGCCTAAGTGTAATTTCTTGAAATTGCTTGAGAGAGGTCAAAATGATGTTATTTCTGAATTTTCAGAGGTCAAATGAAAAGTTTAGAACTTAAGGGTAATTTTGGAACTTTTGGAAATCCAAGTGGTTGCTCAGAAGGGTACCAAATGCAATTTCAAAAGTTGAGGGAGGTTATAGTGTAATTTTTCAAACTTGGGCAAAGCCATGGTTGACAAAGGTTCTGTCCACACCTCCCATCATCGATTTCGATCGTGGGAGACTCGAGGGAGTGGGCTGAGGGGCCTCAGGGCTAGGCCTAGGCTGTTCCTTAGTCGACAATCAGCTGTGTCGATGGCAGATATGGCCAAAATTTCGATCGAGAAGTGGCCAAAATTTTGGGCCTCTATAATCAGGTCTTGAGGGCTTTCATCGAGGTTTTTGGACTGATCTTGGGTAAGTAGAAGCCTTTATGGCCTTGGATTAAACGAAATTGGACGTTTGGAGGCTCGATTTCGAGTATAAAAAGAGAACGAAGGGGTCGAGGGTTTCTCATTTTTCAAACTCAAATTGCTCTCATTTTGGGTTGAATCGAGAGCAAGGGATAAGGGGCTTTTGATCTTTGAATGTTGTAGAATGTTTCTAGAAGGTTTGGGGGGCAAAGGTGTAGGTTTGAGTGGGTTGCGAAGGGTTGCTGGAAAATTGAGGCGATAGCTTTGGCCGAGACTTCGAACGGCTGGTTGGGCCATTTCCGGTCATCCTTTCAAGCCACCAACCAACCCATTGTGATCGATTGAGAGATTAGAACAAGCCTAAAGTAAAACTAGCATCGTCGGTGTGCCAAAGTCGAAAAAGATGATCGACTCTTGGATTGTACGCGCTAGTCCTCATTAGCCAGCTCGTGAAGGCGCGTGCCAAGCAGGTATTTTCTCATTTTTTTAAAAATTATTTGGAATTTATTTTAGGAATTTTGGTGCAAAACTATTTGAAAAAATGTTTGAGTAGGTATTTATTTTGGAATATTAGATAAGAAAATTGGAGAAAAATAGGGAAAAAAATGTGGAAAAATAGGGTTTGATATTTATTTGAATAAATATGATGAATATGGTGCTTTGTGGCTCAACATATAGTGTTGTGCGACTTTTGAGGCTTTGTACGCAAATTGAGGCTCTACACGCTTTTTGAGGTGTTTTAATTCTAGTTTGAAAGGTGAGTGGTTTTTACCCCAAAGGCTTATATGTGATGAGATTTCCTTTACTATGCATGCTAGTCCCGAGAATTGCTAAGTTATAAGTAATTAATGTGCATCTTGACATATCTGTACATGTATTGTTGCATCGATAGTCGTAATTTTTCACATGGCATAATATTGTTAGTATATTGATATTTGTTCATGGGATTGGATGTCACCCTAATAGTGTAGCGATAATTCTCCAAGGGTATTGCCAGAACAATGTATAGGAGTAATTCGTTGCCTTGTGTGCAAGACGAGACTACTACCTAGGGTTCCGTGTTGGGCTGTTTTCCAAGGAAGTTACACTAGGGTATTGATTTATGTAAGTTCATGCATCATACATTCTTGTTATTTTAAGCCTCTCTTAGAAGATTCATCTTCTAATGTTGGTTATCTATCCCTGGAATATTCCACATTCCAGACGAGACGAGCAGCCGAAAAGGCAAGGGAGTGATCGAGTTGTGAGCATGACAGAGGTTGTGATGGGTCCTAAACCAAGGCTAGGACAAGTTATCTAGTTAGATTGGCTTGCTTTAGTTTCAGTATTTGTAATGTTATGATGAACAAACGATATGTATGAACTCGTTTATGTTATGATTTTCGAGGTTTCTTAAGGTTTCAATTCTCACTTCTGCTTATGTTTAAGTATACCATTTCTCAGTCATGTTTGGGAAGGTTAATCTTATTTAGGTATGTTGAGGATTTTAGTGTGATTCATGTATGTATATAAAAAAAAAAAAATCCTAGCATAAATTTTAACGCCCTGGAGAGACGGGCTATTACAAGAAGTTGGTAGAAGCTTGGAGAAGTAGAAGGCAGTCGAGAAGTGGTGAGTGGTCTCTTCCTTTCTCTGTCTTCTTCTCTTTTCCTTCATTCCTTCCTTCTTCTTTCTCTTTTCTTATTCTTTCCTTCTTCTTTTAGCTTTGGAGCTTCTGGATAAAGGTGGTGGTGCAGGTCCAGCAAGTTGTTTCTTCTCCTTGGTTTGATCATCTAACATCTTTAAAGGCAAGCTCTACTACCTCTTTCTTTTCTTTAAAGAGGCAAGTTCTTATATTTGGATTGTTTATCATGGCTAGTTCTTCCTTTTATGAAGCAAGACTATTTATTTTATACCCTTGATGGCTGCAAGTTTACCTTTATTTGCGGTTATTGATGTAAGCTCTTTAACCCTTTATTGCTCTTACTTCTTTAGTGCCTTGATTTCTTGAGTTTGGATTATGTAAACCCTTGATTGTAGAAGAATTGAATCTTGCATGTAGCCTATGTGGTTATTCTTGTAACTCTTTCATGGTTCTTATTCATATCTATTGAAATCTCAAATACGATTTTGTATCACCCTATCTTCCTTTGGGAATGATGCTTTGTTTGGTAAGGGTAGGACATGCAAGGTTTCGGTGATACTTGCATGGTGTGATTTTCTTACTTAACTATCTTTGGGCTTTTGAGTTGTAAGCTCCTTTAAGGGGTAAGTTTGTAGTGTTTCTTCCAAAAGCTTAAATAGGGTTTGGCTCTTCCTATGTTTCTTCATGGAATGATGCCTAACCATGTTAGGATAGGTTCCTAGAAGGTGCTGGGGTGTTATGCATACAATTCGAGTGTGCTTGCATGTAGATTTTTGGGTGTGAGTTACAGGGGTTGTTAATCGGTTGGGCTAAGCTGTCGATCGTTTGGGTGTCTTGCGGGAGGAAGCTATCAACCAGCTCGAGAAGCTATCGACAGATTCCCTCGTAGACACAAGTTGTCGACCGATGGTTAGCAATTGTTAACCTGTTCTACTAACATTTGTTGTTCAGCATTACATTGTGGCATTGGGGTTTGGCTTTGTACTATGGGCGAATCATATGACATGTATGCTTGAGCACAAACATTGTTGGGTCTCTAGGAGCATTGTTATTGCATTGAATGTGTATGACTATGGGGGCGAAGTATGACTTGATTCCTGATTTTATGGGGGCCTTATATCACGTTTATACTTACATTGCCATGCATTTTCTATGCATTGCATTGCATGGTTACTGATGCGCGCGGCGAATTTATCCACAAGGTACCCACGAGTTTTGACTCGAGAGGATGTTATGGGAGCTTTGGCTTGAAAAGATGTTATGTGGGCTTGGGTTCAAGAGGTTGTTATGCGAGCATTGGCTCGAGAGGATGATATGTGAGCATTGGCTCAAGAGGATGTTATACGAGCTTTGGCTCAAGGGGTTGTTATGGGAGCTCCAGTTCATGGGTATATGCTAGCTAGTACATGATTGTGGATAGGTTTGTATATAGAGCTCTGGGTGCCAGAGTGTCTTATGTGGACCCCTTGGCTTATTATGTATGCATTGATCCATTGGTATATTCGTGACCGGTGGGTTGAATTGTGATTCATGGCATAGTTTGTTTGTGGTGGAATATTTGGTCGCAATCTAGCTCATGAGGCTCCTCGGACCCCTCATTCGGTTGAGTTGCCTGCTCCAACAACTGTCCGTACGTTTCCTAAGATAGTTGAACGAAAAAAAATAAAATAAGTTAATTACGAATATTATAATTTATGTTAATTATAAAAATGATATTATTTACAATTAAAAAATACTTACAGCGACACTCGCAGAACGTTTGTCAATGTACATCCTCTCTCCTCAATATTTTTAGAATGAGTTCGTTCAAAAAAAGTTCAATCAGCGTGGGCTCCCTCCCAAACTCCTTTCCCTAAAAAAATGTGATATATAATTAATAATTTTAATAATAAAGGATTACAAATATTAATAAATTAAATAAATTAAATTTCTCACCCTTTGTCTCTTATGCTCCGTTGAGGATATGGAGCCCCCAGTGTGGTGGAAAGGATCGGGGTTGGGGTCATCCGTCTCACTCAAGCTGTTTAGCACTGCCTATGTAAGCCATTTCTTGAAGGCTTCATTTTGTTTCCATTTATGCGTCCAACGGTCCCAGACATCACCTGGCAGAAAGACTGGTTTTCCATTGGCATGCTACCTACAAATGTTGTCGATGTTTCGCTTAGCTGCTTTTTGTGTCCACTTTCTCCTCACCAATGCACAACTCACAAGATCCCACTGACAAGTTTTTTGTAAGGAAAAATAAGATTAAATAGCTGAAACATCTCTACATTGATAATTAACAATATATATATTATTAATTTGAATTTAATATCGTAAATTCATTCCAGTATAAGTCCTTCATCTCCGAAGGAACTTTTTTCTAAACGTGGCCCTCCTTATGAAGACATTTCTTGAAGATTGTCGATATAATATGGGAAATGTTAATTGTAAGACAAAAAATGCTCCTATATACAAATAATAATAATAATTAGTATAAAAAAATAACTTATATCATAATGTAAAAAAAATAGAGAAAACAAAGTTACCCATCGTCATCTAGCTCTATAACATGCCAAGATTCTGGCGTAAATGGACTGCAAACCGAGTGGGATGATAGAGCTACCAGTGACTCTGCAGCATGGGTCGGTGTTGAAGCAACTGTAGAGGGAACAACAAGAGATGTTGTAGGAAGGGGGAGACCAATAAAACGTCCCCCGAAATATCCATCGGTAGAAATGCTATTGGAGGAGATGATATAGGTGTTGCGGTAGATGAGATGGAAGCAGTAGTGGACCTGGAAGAGCTAGGTCTAGAACCACTGCGTCTTGCATGATAAAGTCCTCTAGCACCCGTCATACCTACAATGAAATAAATCAATTAGCAAAATTAATATCATTAATAATTAAACATAGATATATAAATTATAGAATTTTCCTCTAATCACTATCATATAAGTCTACATCTATGTCATTTGATTCTGAGTCATCGTTAGAATGTGATTAAAGTACTTGCTCATCATTTGATTCAAAGTCTGATCGCATGACTTACTCATCAGATGATTCTGACTTATCTTTAGAATCAGATCTTAGAACTTGCTCATCATTCAATTCTATGTCTTCATCCTAAACAACTTAAGTTTCTTCATGTCAACACATTTGGCCATGTTCGACACATATCCATAAGGAAAGTTCAAGTTTTTTACCCACGCACACTTGGCCGTTTTTTCTTTCTTATTCAGGGTAAAAATCGGTTGAGCAATGTGATGACGATACTAATTCAACTCTTCTCTCGACTTCATTGTAAGGGCTTACTCTCGAATATTGCCGCTGTAATACCCAGGAATGATTTGAGGACGTAAATGATATTTAATGAAGGGCATAAATGGAATTTACGAAAAAATAAGACTATAGGGCACACTGACGCAGTTTTGGACGATCGAATTAGTTAGAGGGAGTATCCCAAACCCTAGATAGATAAGGAAAATGGTACAGTATTAACAAGTGATTCGAATTATGATTTTTAGTGATGAAAGAAGTGGGATCGGGAGCAGTTTTCGGTACAGCTAAAATACAGCTGCAAATTAGGCTCAAAAACTGAATTGTTATAGGGGACTTCCAGGAAGTCAATGGAAGCCTGAGGGGGCTCCGATTTTTCATAAGGAACAACCCTTCATTGGTTTCGGGATGAAACAATAGCTCGGTGAGGACACTGGGGTAGAATGGTCATTATCGAGTAACTTTGAAGTTATTAAATTTGCGTTTTCGGTATTATAACGCAAATTAATTTGAGGTTTAAAGATGCATTTGCAATTAGAGGTCTACCCAAGTGAAATTAAGATGGAAATTTGGGGGTTAATGTGTAATTTAAGTATATTAATAAAGTAATATATAGTTATATATATATATGTATATACTCTCGTGCGTGTGTGTTGATGGAAGCTGCCGAGAAGCTTCATGACCGATTTTGCTTGGAGTGGTGGCCAAGTTTGGATGCAAGAGTGGTGTCCAAGGCGCTTAAGTCGGTGGGTAGTCTATAAATAGTAGAGAAATGAAAGAGAGAAGAAGAATTAAAATGGAAAAGGAAGAACGAAACTAGCCGAGAGTTTTTAGCGAGGGAGAGTAGCCGAGAGTTGCAGGGGCTTGGCCGAGAGCTTGGAGGAGATTGAGGGAGAGTTGAGAGCATCACAGGTGACCGGAGGCATTCGTGGGGATGGCTGGAAGTAGCCGGAGCAAGCCGAACCAGCTTGCGGCAGCCATGGCCGCAAGCATCCAGCATGCTCGAACTGGCTGGGGCGGCTAGCAGCGGCCAAGGCGATGGTCCAACAGCGGTGCGACGGGTCTGAAGTAGCTCGGTCGAGGCTAGGGAGGTGACTGATTGGAGCAAACGCGGCCATGGGAGCCATGGCTGCAACCAGTTGCAGCGAACAGCAACCAGCTGCAGCTAATGGTGGCCGCGGGCAGGAGTGCGTGCGTGGCAGCAAGGTGGGCGATGACCAGCGGGGGCAAGGGCGGTCAGTGGTGGTGCCGGAAGGCGACGGTGGCCGGCAGGTGGGCTGGTGCACGCGGTGGCAGCGGTGCGCGCATGGCAGTCACGAAGAAGAAGAAACAGAGACGGGCGGGAGGAAGAAGAAAGGGTGAAGAAAAAAAGAAAAAAAGAGAAAAAAAGAAAAGAAAAGGAAAAAAAGAGGAAAAGGAAAGAAATAGAAGAAAAATAGGGAAAAATGGGAAAAATTCTTGAAAAAAATCCTAGAAAATTCTGAGAATTAATTTGAGGCTAAAGGAGTATGCCAAAGCCAGGAAATTATTCAAACGCGCATTTCGAGGCTTAGCATGCATTACGAGACAAAAATTGGTTTTTATCAAATTCAGGTGAGTGGTTTAATCCTATCTTTACCTTATCTTGAAAATGTGTTGGAAGGCGTGTAGTGGGTTCAAGTGGGTGGTGTTACCTTCCCGAACTTAGGTTACACGCAAATGAGGCCAGTTCTAGTGAGCGGTTTTACCCTCCGGAACTTGGGTTGTTCTGCGAAAGCATTTCACTTATGTATTTATGTCATCATTTGCATATTGAACATGTGATATATTGCATCAACTGTTTTTACTTACAAAAGAGTCGGTGCATGGCGTGCGATTTTCATATCATCGGCGTATTGATATTCGTGTCAATGTTGTTTCTGTGTGGTCGGGATGGGGTCTACTTGGGATTGGGACAATGTTAATCCAGGTGAACGGGTGTCACACTGGGGCACTCGAGGGAATAATGTTAAACCAGGTGAACGGGTGTCACGACGGTGCACTCGAGGGATTAACGTTGGACCAGGTGAACGTGTGCCACAGTGGGGCATTCGAGGGATTAAGTATGTCAAGGTGATATCTCAAGTTAGACGTGTCTTGCATGTTGTCGTTTGTCTGAGTATGCCATGCTCGTGTATCTCTCATGCATTGTATAAACTGTTTCATACCGTCACTTAGATGTATTATCATCTAACCTGGGCTATACCCCTGGAACGTTTAATGTTCCAGCCAGGGACTGCTGCGAGGGCAAGGATGTGGCCGGTTAAGGGCCAATGGTGCTTGATTTGTTAAGTCATTGTAACGTTTGGAGACTTTAGTATGTATTTCAGGTTGTAAATGAACTGTTGTATAATAGCAATGTTATCATTTGGTCTGTATTACGTATTTTGCTATGGAATCACAATGTAAGAACTATGGTGTTTTGATATTAATGTATCCGCTGCGTTGTAATATGTCTCGTTTAGTTTAAGATTATTTATCTTGATAGTTAAACGGGCAAGGCTGGGGTTCTCGGGGTTTGTATCTGCATGTGAAGATTGTTCTTGATGCACCGTGCGTGTTGAACTTGGAGAAAAAAAAAAAGAAATCCCGGGAATACCCTTATAGTGACATGCCTGGCGAGACGGGGTGTTACAATTGGTATCAGAGCCCTAGGTTAAAACCCTAGGACGATTTGGCTAGACGTTGAACTTAGCATGGTTAGAATTGTTGAACAAGGACTTAGAACAGGATTATGGATTCTAAGAGATATTTGGAACATAGTTGAAAATGGTATGGAGACTCTAAAATGTGAAATTTGAGGTTTTCAATTTGAATATACTTTCAACGTCAAGTGGAGATAAACAAGATCTATTCACATCTTTTGGAAATTAGGAAGCCAGTAATGAGGGTCGTTGAAATAAAAGAAATATATGATCTCAAACCTTTGAGGAATAAATACTTTGATGATTCCGGTATAACTTGAGGTATGGTATAAAATCTCTTTCGGAAGAATCTTAGTGAAATGTCCTAATACCCTCCCGATTGGGACATGTTTAATGATGGTAATGTCATGCCCTGACAAAGATAAGTGAAGTGACAGAGGTTATTAAAAGAACCTGTCGAGGGCGTGAGAAAAAGAAACGACCTGAAGATCTTAAGGTTAAGTTAGATATCCGAATTGAGGACCTAAGAAGAACGGATTCAGTTAAGGCTAATTAATAAAAATCCCGAGTGGAGACGTAAGGAAATGGAACTAGTAGATCAAAAAGGCAATCCCTACTTGGAGATTTGGGGGTTTGTCGGTTGAGGTCTTTGAAATTATTAATTGGAGAATACTAGATTTTGTTAAGTGATGAAACGTTGAATCGGGAGTTAGTAACCAACAAAATGGGTCAAGGTCGATTCGATAAACCATAACTGAGGACTCGTAAGATCTAGATACCGTAGATTGGAGATCATTAGTTAAAATCAATCTCACAAAATGTTGGGATAACTGGTGGTTAATAAGAAGAAACAAGTTATGGATGATTAGTTTGATATGACATAACCTAATCGTAAGTCAGGTTTTGATCGAATGGTGTAAGGATTCAAGAATGACTTGGTATAGATCGAGAATCTTAGGAAACGACCTGATAAGAAAATCAGGGTGAGACGATAAAAACTTTTTAGAATTGAGGATTTTAGGAATCCGAAATTGTTGATGGGGATATTGAAATAAAGGAACTGGAGTTAACGATTGAGGAAATAAGGAAATGTTACCTTAAAACAACTCATAGGAACGAGTTGTATGTATGACTTCTTATGTTGTTCAAAGACAAAGTAGGTCAAGGTGTAGATTTGAGTCTTATGGAAGTTTCAGTAACGGAATAGTTGTATCGAGGATGTTAGCTCAGGAATCAGACGAGGAAAACAAGTCGGAACTAATCGAGGATCGAATTCTTGTTTGAGGTGTTTAGAAGTTTTTCTCGGTAGTAATTGGCTTGAATAAAATGCTCTAGGTTGTAGTGGGAATTTTCCTTTTGAGTAAAATTTTGATGATTTAGGATTTTGGAATTTCAAATAGTGACTACAAGACAAAGAGGGATCGACTGTAAATCAGCTATAGTTAGGGTCAAGGAGCGATCGAAAAATTACTTGGATATCAAGCGTAGGATCCGCATGTTTTGAAGATTAGAACTTTTCTGTTAAATTGGAAATTTGAGAGAATCTTTTGGCTTATAGAGGATTTGCAAAATGAAACCTTACTTGATGATTTTGAGATTGTAAATAATATAAGGAACAACGGTAGATTAGAGATTTGTGACGAACCTTGGAAATTAGAAAACATTTTGGGATAAGGGAATTACGAGTATGACTTTGATGTTGTTAAGAGAAAAATTACGCGTACTGTATATACTTGGAGATAAAATGGTATTTCAACCTGTGGAGACGATTATATTATAAGCTTGAAATGATCCTAGCCGATTTAAGAAAATTCAAACTCAAAAGAAAATGGTTAGCATAACGACGATTGTCAAGGACCGAGGGGTAGTCATAAAAGTCTTGGTTTGAGTTTTAAGGCACCAAGCAATAAGATAGACTTGCTAAAGCTTGAATAAGCTCGTAAAAATATCTTGGGATTTGATTAGGTCTTAACAAAATTGAACTTGGTCCTAATAGATTCAAAGAAATAGGAATGATTGACATAACGATCTGTATAGTGAGTGTTAGTTGAAAGTCAATCGTGGAATAAACATATAAGGAGAATGAAATTTCTAAGCCAATCTTGTGATAGATTAAGCATACGGCAGTGACGAGAACATGGTAGAACGATCTAGTATAAGTTTAGAAAATGATAAACTGGAAATACAATTGGTGTTGAAGTGTTTGATAAATTGTGAATGTCTGTTAAAGCAGCAACAGTAGCGCGAGGTTCCGTCACGTGCATAACAAATTAGGAAAGCAAAAGAGATTAAGTTGTGAGAAAGAAATCTGAAGTCTTAGGAATGGTTAGGATAAGAATGCTTGATACGATTGAGTGTTACTCTAGAAAAGAACGTTAGGAATCCAAAAGATCAGAGAGTTGGATTAGTATTAACAAGAACCACTATAGCTCTCAGAGATGGAACAAGGAATTCTAGCATAGCGATAACACCATTAGTGTTTGGTCTGTAACAATGGATCTGAGCCTAGGGACCAAGGCAGGGGACTGGTGGTTGGCTCGCGGTTTGGGGTGTGATACCTACGAGTCGGAGCGACACAGTGAACTGTGGAGACGGTCAGGTGCCAAAGTTTGGACGACACTGAGAATGTTATGTATGGTTTAGAGTCCAAGTTCCAAGGGACCAGAGCGTCGTGGCAGGATTCTTAATCGTGGTGAAAAGATTGAAGGCTTGGATTGTAATCTAAGTGGGATAACTTCTATGTGAAATATGGTAATCGATAATCAAAAGAGAATCGAAGGGAGGAAAAGTAAAACTCGAGTGACCCAAACAATGTTGGGCAAGCTGTTAACGGAGATTTGTAAAGGATTCTTCTAGGATAATTACATCCATGATAAAAATTCGTGAAGTTAAGAAGAGAGGAGTGCGCTCAAGAAATTTAGGAGTTGTGGTGAAATAGTAATTGTGTACATAGACCAAGGTAGGTTCTAATCAGGAATAGAACGATCTTTGATATTAATGTGTGTTATGAACTTACTGAGGTAAATGTGTTTTCCGGATGTGGCAATTGGAAGAAATTTAACCCTAGTTATTGACTTAACTTTTAGTTTCGTGTGCTTATTAGTACGCATCCTAGAAATTGTGAGCAATTGGCTCCAAATTAATTGTTTCGAACCTTGCCTTCAGTGACATAAAAAGATTGGAGTAATAGTAAGTATACCTAGGTACCCTTGAGAACATGAGTGGATTTTTTTTAAAATGAAGTCAAAGTCAACATAAAGAAATGGTAAGATATAAGTTGATGAGTAAACAAAAGTGTTTATCTTTCCAAGAAACGTGTTATGATTTGAGGAAACAAATAGTAAGCTGTTATAAAGGAAGAAGTGAGTTTTAGTTGCATTAAGAAAATTTTATTTGGGTCGTAAGATGGTAGGCTAAGCTAGTTAAGTTATGTTAAGTGTTACTAAAGACCCGGTGAGAATCAAAAGTTGTACAGTAAAGTTTTCATTTAATGAAGTAGTGTGGAAATAGATCGCCTAAGAGAGACGAGAATAAATCTATTCCAAGAATCAAGGAAAATAGGAATTTTGTTAGACTCAATAGAGAGATTATTTCTCATGTGGAGAAATATGGAAAGCACCGTTTAGATGAAACAGAACATTTAGTGGTACTAAGTTGAGGAGCCACAAATGAAGGACGCGTATAAGTATGGAAAGTGGTCGCTAAATTGAAATGATATGGGAGTTCTGTGCTAAGATAAACTGATGTGATTGATTGATAGTATTTGAAAGAGAAATAGTAACATGTTAGGATGTCAGGCTGTTGTAAAAAAAAAAAAATTGTAGTTTGGGAGACCTAAATGGATAATTTGCATGACCAACCGTAAGAGGCTAGGAAATTATCTCTAAAGCTAATATGCAATTAAGGTACCGATACTTGAAAGAAAGATACGCCAAGATAGTTCAATGTTATCAATTTCTGTGCCATCATGTCAGCTGAGTAGTTCAATCTTGGTGTGATCATTGGGTTGAGAGATTTAAGAGCCAGATAAAAAGTAGTTTGAGGACACAATTGGGAATGATATTAGGGTTTATAAATTATTTTGGGAGTTGAGTAGCCGCCGATATGGAGCTACAACAGGATATTCTGGAAGATAAGAAACGAGTCCTGTAAACTCAACCATATGAAGATATAAGTTATGAATGATTGTTAAAGACTAACAATAGTATTTAGGACTTTGCAATCGAAAGTCAATCGCAATAGTGGTGATACAAGTATCGTGGATCAAATTTCGAGGACGAAATTTATTAAAGGGGGGGAGAATGTAATACCCAGGAATGATTTGAGGACGTAAATGATATTTAATGAAGGGCATAAATGGAATTTACGAAAAAATAAGACTATAGGGCACACTGACGCAGTTTTGGACGATCGAATTAGTTAGAGGGAGTATCCCAAACCCTAGATAGATAAGGAAAATGGTACAGTATTAACAAGTGATTCGAATTATGATTTTTAGTGATGAAAGAAGTGGGATCGGGAGCAATTTTCGGTACAGCTAAAATACAGCTGCAAATTAGGCTCAAAAACTGAATTGTTATAGGGGACTTCCAGGAAGTCAACGGAAGCCTGAGGGGGCTCCGATTTTTCATAAGGAACAACCCTTCATTGGTTTCGGGATGAAACAATAGCTCGGTGAGGACACTGGGGTAGAATGGTCATTATCGAGTAACTTTGAAGTTATTAAATTTGCGTTTTCGGTATTATAACGCAAATTAATTTGAGGTTTAAAGATGCATTTGCAATTAGAGGTCTACCCAAGTGAAATTAAGATGGAAATTTGGGGGTTAATGTGTAATTTAAGTATATTAATAAAGTAATATATAGTTATATATATATATATGTATATACTCTCGTGCGTGTGTGTTGATGGAAGCTGCCGAGAAGCTTCATGACCGATTTTGCTTGGAGTGGTGGCCAAGTTTGGATGCAAGAGTGGTGTCCAAGGCGCTTAAGTCGGTGGGTAGTCTATAAATAGTAGAGAAATGAAAGAGAGAAGAAGAATTAAAATGGAAAAGGAAGAACGAAACTAGCCGAGAGTTTTTAGCGAGGGAGAGTAGCCGAGAGTTGCAGGGGCTTGGCCGAGAGCTTGGAGGAGATTGAGGGAGAGTTGAGAGCATCACAGGTGACCGGAGGCATTCGTGGGGATGGCTGGAAGTAGCCGGAGCAAGCCGAACCAGCTTGCGGCAGCCATGGCCGCAAGCTTCTAGCATGCTCGAACTGGCTGGGGCGGCTAGCAGCGGCCAAGGCGATGGTCCAACAGCGGTGCGACGGGTCTGAAGTAGCTCGGTCGAGGCTAGGGAGGTGACTGATTGGAGCAAACGCGGCCATGGGAGCCATGGCTGCAACCAGTTGCAGCGAACAGCAACCAGCTGCAGCTAATGGTGGCCGCGGGCAGGAGTGCGTGCGTGGCAGCAAGGTGGGCGATGACCAGCGGGGGCAAGGGCGGTCAGTGGTGGTGCCGGAAGGCGACGGTGGCCGGCAGGTGGGCTGGTGCACGCGGTGGCAGCGGTGCGCGCATGGCAGTCACGAAGAAGAAGAAACAGAGACGGGCGGGAGGAAGAAGAAAGGGTGAAGAAAAAAAGAAAAAAAGAGAAAAAAAGAAAAGAAAAGGAAAAAAAGAGGAAAAGGAAAGAAATAGAAGAAAAATAGGGAAAAATGGGAAAAATTCTTGGAAAAAATCCTAGAAAATTCTGAGAATTAATTTGAGGCTAAAGGAGTATGCCAAAGCCAGGAAATTATTCAAACGCGCATTTCGAGGCTTAGCATGCATTACGAGACAAAAATTGGTTTTTATCAAATTCAGGTGAGTGGTTTAATCCTATCTTTACCTTATCTTGAAAATGTGTTGGAAGGCGTGTAGTGGGTTCAAGTGGGTGGTGTTACCTTCCCGAACTTAGGTTACACGCAAATGAGGCTAGTTCTAGTGAGCGGTTTTACCCTCCGGAACTTGGGTTGTTCTGCGAAAGCATTTCACTTATGTATTTATGTCATCATTTGCATATTGAACATGTGATATATTGCATCAACTGTTTTTACTTACAAAAGAGTCGGTGCATGGCGTGCGATTTTCATATCATCGGCGTATTGATATTCGTGTCAATGTTGTTTCTGTGTGGTCGGGATGGGGTCTACTTGGGATTGGGACAATGTTAATCCAGGTGAACGGGTGTCACACTGGGGCACTCGAGGGAATAATGTTAAACCAGGTGAACGGGTGTCACGACGGTGCACTCGAGGGATTAACGTTGGACCAGGTGAACGTGTGCCACAGTGGGGCATTCGAGGGATTAAGTATGTCAAGGTGATATCTCAAGTTAGACGTGTCTTGCATGTTGTCGTTTGTCTGAGTATGCCATGCTCGTGTATCTCTCATGCATTGTATAAACTGTTTCATACCGTCACTTAGATGTATTATCATCTAACCTGGGCTATACCCCTGGAACGTTTAATGTTCCAGCCAGGGACTGCTGCGAGGGCAAGGATGTGGCCGGTTAAGGGCCAATGGTGCTTGATTTGTTAAGTCATTGTAACGTTTGGAGACTTTAGTATGTATTTCAGGTTGTAAATGAACTGTTGTATAATAGCAATGTTATCATTTGGTCTGTATTACGTATTTTGCTATGGAATCACAATGTAAGAACTATGGTGTTTTGATATTAATGTATCCGCTGCGTTGTAATATGTCTCGTTTAGTTTAAGATTATTTATCTTGATAGTTAAACGGGCAAGGCTGGGGTTCTCGGGGTTTGTATCTGCATGTGAAGATTGTTCTTGATGCACCGTGCGTGTTGAACTTGGAGAAAAAAAAAAAGAAATCCCGGGAATACCCTTATAGTGACATGCCTGGCGAGACGGGGTGTTACAATTGGTATCAGAGCCCTAGGTTAAAACCCTAGGACGATTTGGCTAGACGTTGAACTTAGCATGGTTAGAATTGTTGAACAAGGACTTAGAACAGGATTATGGATTCTAAGAGATATTTGGAACATAGTTGAAAATGGTATGGAGACTCTAAAATGTGAAATTTGAGGTTTTCAATTTGAATATACTTTCAACGTCAAGTGGAGATAAACAAGATCTATTCACATCTTTTGGAAATTAGGAAGCCAGTAATGAGGGTCGTTGAAATAAAAGAAATATATGATCTCAAACCTTTGAGGAATAAATACTTTGATGATTCCGGTATAACTTGAGGTATGGTATAAAATCTCTTTCGGAAGAATCTTAGTGAAATGTCCTAATACCCTCCCGATTGGGACATGTTTAATGATGGTAATGTCATGCCCTGACAAAGATAAGTGAAGTGACAGAGGTTATTAAAAGAACCTGTCGAGGGCGTGAGAAAAAGAAACGACCTGAAGATCTTAAGGTTAAGTTAGATATCCGAATTGAGGACCTAAGAAGAACGGATTCAGTTAAGGCTAATTAATAAAAATCCCGAGTGGAGACGTAAGGAAATGGAACTAGTAGATCAAAAAGGCAATCCCTACTTGGAGATTTGGGGGTTTGTCGGTTGAGGTCTTTGAAATTATTAATTGGAGAATACTAGATTTTGTTAAGTGATGAAACGTTGAATCGGGAGTTAGTAACCAACAAAATGGGTCAAGGTCGATTCGATAAACCATAACTGAGGACTCGTAAGATCTAGATACCGTAGATTGGAGATCATTAGTTAAAATCAATCTCACAAAATGTTGGGATAACTGGTGGTTAATAAGAAGAAACAAGTTATGGATGATTAGTTTGATATGACATAACCTAATCGTAAGTCAGGTTTTGATCGAATGGTGTAAGGATTCAAGAATGACTTGGTATAGATCGAGAATCTTAGGAAACGACCTGATAAGAAAATCAGGGTGAGACGATAAAAACTTTTTAGAATTGAGGATTTTAGGAATCCGAAATTGTTGATGGGGATATTGAAATAAAGGAACTGGAGTTAACGATTGAGGAAATAAGGAAATGTTACCTTAAAACAACTCATAGGAACGAGTTGTATGTATGACTTCTTATGTTGTTCAAAGACAAAGTAGGTCAAGGTGTAGATTTGAGTCTTATGGAAGTTTCAGTAACGGAATAGTTGTATCGAGGATGTTAGCTCAGGAATCAGACGAGGAAAACAAGTCGGAACTAATCGAGGATCGAATTCTTGTTTGAGGTGTTTAGAAGTTTTTCTCGGTAGTAATTGGCTTGAATAAAATGCTCTAGGTTGTAGTGGGAATTTTCCTTTTGAGTAAAATTTTGATGATTTAGGATTTTGGAATTTCAAATAGTGACTACAAGACAAAGAGGGATCGACTGTAAATCAGCTATAGTTAGGGTCAAGGAGCGATCGAAAAATTACTTGGATATCAAGCGTAGGATCCGCATGTTTTGAAGATTAGAACTTTTCTGTTAAATTGGAAATTTGAGAGAATCTTTTGGCTTATAGAGGATTTGCAAAATGAAACCTTACTTGATGATTTTGAGATTGTAAATAATATAAGGAACAACGGTAGATTAGAGATTTGTGACGAACCTTGGAAATTAGAAAACATTTTGGGATAAGGGAATTACGAGTATGACTTTGATGTTGTTAAGAGAAAAATTACGCGTACTGTATATACTTGGAGATAAAATGGTATTTCAACCTGTGGAGACGATTATATTATAAGCTTGAAATGATCCTAGCCGATTTAAGAAAATTCAAACTCAAAAGAAAATGGTTAGCATAACGACGATTGTCAAGGACCGAGGGGTAGTCATAAAAGTCTTGGTTTGAGTTTTAAGGCACCAAGCAATAAGATAGACTTGCTAAAGCTTGAATAAGCTCGTAAAAATATCTTGGGATTTGATTAGGTCTTAACAAAATTGAACTTGGTCCTAATAGATTCAAAGAAATAGGAATGATTGACATAACGATCTGTATAGTGAGTGTTAGTTGAAAGTCAATCGTGGAATAAACATATAAGGAGAATGAAATTTCTAAGCCAATCTTGTGATAGATTAAGCATACGGCAGTGACGAGAACATGGTAGAACGATCTAGTATAAGTTTAGAAAATGATAAACTGGAAATACAATTGGTGTTGAAGTGTTTGATAAATTGTGAATGTCTGTTAAAGCAGCAACAGTAGCGCGAGGTTCCGTCACGTGCATAACAAATTAGGAAAGCAAAAGAGATTAAGTTGTGAGAAAGAAATCTGAAGTCTTAGGAATGGTTAGGATAAGAATGCTTGATACGATTGAGTGTTACTCTAGAAAAGAACGTTAGGAATCCAAAAGATCAGAGAGTTGGATTAGTATTAACAAGAACCACTATAGCTCTCAGAGATGGAACAAGGAATTCTAGCATAGCGATAACACCATTAGTGTTTGGTCTGTAACAATGGATCTGAGCCTAGGGACCAAGGCAGGGGACTGGTGGTTGGCTCGCGGTTTGGGGTGTGATACCTACGAGTCGGAGCGACACAGTGAACTGTGGAGACGGTCAGGTGCCAAAGTTTGGACGACACTGAGAATGTTATGTATGGTTTAGAGTCCAAGTTCCAAGGGACCAGAGCGTCGTGGCAGGATTCTTAATCGTGGTGAAAAGATTGAAGGCTTGGATTGTAATCTAAGTGGGATAACTTCTATGTGAAATATGGTAATCGATAATCAAAAGAGAATCGAAGGGAGGAAAAGTAAAACTCGAGTGACCCAAACAATGTTGGGCAAGCTGTTAACGGAGATTTGTAAAGGATTCTTCTAGGATAATTACATCCATGATAAAAATTCGTGAAGTTAAGAAGAGAGGAGTGCGCTCAAGAAATTTAGGAGTTGTGGTGAAATAGTAATTGTGTACATAGACCAAGGTAGGTTCTAATCAGGAATAGAACGATCTTTGATATTAATGTGTGTTATGAACTTACTGAGGTAAATGTGTTTTCCGGATGTGGCAATTGGAAGAAATTTAACCCTAGTTATTGACTTAACTTTTAGTTTCGTGTGCTTATTAGTACGCATCCTAGAAATTGTGAGCAATTGGCTCCAAATTAATTGTTTCGAACCTTGCCTTCAGTGACATAAAAAGATTGGAGTAATAGTAAGTATACCTAGGTACCCTTGAGAACATGAGTGGATTTTTTTTAAAATGAAGTCAAAGTCAACATAAAGAAATGGTAAGATATAAGTTGATGAGTAAACAAAAGTGTTTATCTTTCCAAGAAACGTGTTATGATTTGAGGAAACATATAGTAAGCTGTTATAAAGGAAGAAGTGAGTTTTAGTTGCATTAAGAAAATTTTATTTGGGTCGTAAGATGGTAGGCTAAGCTAGTTAAGTTATGTTAAGTGTTACTAAAGACCCGGTGAGAATCAAAAGTTGTACAGTAAAGTTTTCATTTAATGAAGTAGTGTGGAAATAGATCGCCTAAGAGAGACGAGAATAAATCTATTCCAAGAATCAAGGAAAATAGGAATTTTGTTAGACTCAATAGAGAGATTATTTCTCATGTGGAGAAATATGGAAAGCACCGTTTAGATGAAACAGAACATTTAGTGGTACTAAGTTGAGGAGCCACAAATGAAGGACGCGTATAAGTATGGAAAGTGGTCGCTAAATTGAAATGATATGGGAGTTCTGTGCTAAGATAAACTGATGTGATTGATTGATAGTATTTGAAAGAGAAATAGTAACATGTTAGGATGTCAGGCTGTTGTAAAAAAAAAAAAATTGTAGTTTGGGAGACCTAAATGGATAATTTGCATGACCAACCGTAAGAGGCTAGGAAATTATCTCTAAAGCTAATATGCAATTAAGGTACCGATACTTGAAAGAAAGATACGCCAAGATAGTTCAATGTTATCAATTTCTGTGCCATCATGTCAGCTGAGTAGTTCAATCTTGGTGTGATCATTGGGTTGAGAGATTTAAGAGCCAGATAAAAAGTAGTTTGAGGACACAATTGGGAATGATATTAGGGTTTATAAATTATTTTGGGAGTTGAGTAGCCGCCGATATGGAGCTACAACAGGATATTCTGGAAGATAAGAAACGAGTCCTGTAAACTCAACCATATGAAGATATAAGTTATGAATGATTGTTAAAGACTAACAATAGTATTTAGGACTTTGCAATCGAAAGTCAATCGCAATAGTGGTGATACAAGTATCGTGGATCAAATTTCGAGGACGAAATTTATTAAAGGGGGGGAGAATGTAATACCCAGGAATGATTTGAGGACGTAAATGATATTTAATGAAGGGCATAAATGGAATTTACGAAAAAATAAGACTATAGGGCACACTGACGCAGTTTTGGACGATCGAATTAGTTAGAGGGAGTATCCCAAACCCTAGATAGATAAGGAAAATGGTACAGTATTAACAAGTGATTCGAATTATGATTTTTAGTGATGAAAGAAGTGGGATCGGGAGCAATTTTCGGTACAGCTAAAATACAGCTGCAAATTAGGCTCAAAAACTGAATTGTTATAGGGGACTTCCAGGAAGTCAACGGAAGCCTGAGGGGGCTCCGATTTTTCATAAGGAACAACCCTTCATTGGTTTCGGGATGAAACAATAGCTCGGTGAGGACACTGGGGTAGAATGGTCATTATCGAGTAACTTTGAAGTTATTAAATTTGCGTTTTCGGTATTATAACGCAAATTAATTTGAGGTTTAAAGATGCATTTGCAATTAGAGGTCTACCCAAGTGAAATTAAGATGGAAATTTGGGGGTTAATGTGTAATTTAAGTATATTAATAAAGTAATATATAGTTATATATATATATATGTATATACTCTCGTGCGTGTGTGTTGATGGAAGCTGCCGAGAAGCTTCATGACCGATTTTGCTTGGAGTGGTGGCCAAGTTTGGATGCAAGAGTGGTGTCCAAGGCGCTTAAGTCGGTGGGTAGTCTATAAATAGTAGAGAAATGAAAGAGAGAAGAAGAATTAAAATGGAAAAGGAAGAACGAAACTAGCCGAGAGTTTTTAGCGAGGGAGAGTAGCCGAGAGTTGCAGGGGCTTGGCCGAGAGCTTGGAGGAGATTGAGGGAGAGTTGAGAGCATCACAGGTGACCGGAGGCATTCGTGGGGATGGCTGGAAGTAGCCGGAGCAAGCCGAACCAGCTTGCGGCAGCCATGGCCGCAAGCTTCTAGCATGCTCGAACTGGCTGGGGCGGCTAGCAGCGGCCAAGGCGATGGTCCAACAGCGGTGCGACGGGTCTGAAGTAGCTCGATCGAGGCTAGGGAGGTGACTGATTGGAGCAAACGCGGCCATGGGAGCCATGGCTGCAACCAGTTGCAGCGAACAGCAACCAGCTGCAGCTAATGGTGGCCGCGGGCAAGAGTGCGTGCGTGGCAGCAAGGTGGGCGATGACCAGCGGGGGCAAGGGCGGTCAGTGGTGGTGCCGGAAGGCGACGGTGGCCGGCAGGTGGGCTGGTGCACGCGGTGGCAGCGGTGCGCGCATGGCAGTCACGAAGAAGAAGAAACAGAGACGGGCGGGAGGAAGAAGAAAGGGTGAAGAAAAAAAGAAAAAAAGAGAAAAAAAGAAAAGAAAAGGAAAAAAAGAGGAAAAGGAAAGAAATAGAAGAAAAATAGGGAAAAATGGGAAAAATTCTTGGAAAAAATCCTAGAAAATTCTGAGAATTAATTTGAGGCTAAAGGAGTATGCCAAAGCCAGGAAATTATTCAAACGCGCATTTCGAGGCTTAGCATGCATTACGAGACAAAAATTGGTTTTTATCAAATTCAGGTGAGTGGTTTAATCCTATCTTTACCTTATCTTGAAAATGTGTTGGAAGGCGTGTAGTGGGTTCAAGTGGGTGGTGTTACCTTCCCGAACTTAGGTTACACGCAAATGAGGCTAGTTCTAGTGAGCGGTTTTACCCTCCGGAACTTGGGTTGTTCTGCGAAAGCATTTCACTTATGTATTTATGTCATCATTTGCATATTGAACATGTGATATATTGCATCAACTGTTTTTACTTACAAAAGAGTCGGTGCATGGCGTGCGATTTTCATATCATCGGCGTATTGATATTCGTGTCAATGTTGTTTCTGTGTGGTCGGGATGGGGTCTACTTGGGATTGGGACAATGTTAATCCAGGTGAACGGGTGTCACACTGGGGCACTCGAGGGAATAATGTTAAACCAGGTGAACGGGTGTCACGACGGTGCACTCGAGGGATTAACGTTGGACCAGGTGAACGTGTGCCACAGTGGGGCATTCGAGGGATTAAGTATGTCAAGGTGATATCTCAAGTTAGACGTGTCTTGCATGTTGTCGTTTGTCTGAGTATGCCATGCTCGTGTATCTCTCATGCATTGTATAAACTGTTTCATACCGTCACTTAGATGTATTATCATCTAACCTGGGCTATACCCCTGGAACGTTTAATGTTCCAGCCAGGGACTGCTGCGAGGGCAAGGATGTGGCCGGTTAAGGGCCAATGGTGCTTGATTTGTTAAGTCATTGTAACGTTTGGAGACTTTAGTATGTATTTCAGGTTGTAAATGAACTGTTGTATAATAGCAATGTTATCATTTGGTCTGTATTACGTATTTTGCTATGGAATCACAATGTAAGAACTATGGTGTTTTGATATTAATGTATCCGCTGCGTTGTAATATGTCTCGTTTAGTTTAAGATTATTTATCTTGATAGTTAAACGGGCAAGGCTGGGGTTCTCGGGGTTTGTATCTGCATGTGAAGATTGTTCTTGATGCACCGTGCGTGTTGAACTTGGAGAAAAAAAAAAAAGAAATCCCGGGAATACCCTTATAGTGACATGCCTGGCGAGACGGGGTGTTACAGCCGCTAGCATAGGATATTCGAAAGGAGGTCATCACAAAAATGATATAGAACAAACCATAATAAAACAAACAACTCAATTCATTACTAGCAGCGGAAGCAAATTTAAGGTTCAGTAACACTTCTAATATCTCATAAGTTTGGGGCTTGAAGGCCATACAAAATAATTAAGAGGCTCTAATGTTAACTAGCAAAATAAAAATCATTTCATCTCAAGCCTCACCAAAATGCTAAACATGATCTTCAAGTTAGGACGCATCTCCGTACACCACTATCCCTGAGCCTTAGTCCCACTAGACTCGCCCTCGAAAACGACCTTCCCTTTACCTGGAATGGCAAGGAAGATCAAGTGAACCACAAGGCTCAGCAAGTTTGAGAAGCAATGAATAGCGAATAAGAATCAAGAATATGGTGATACGAAAAAGAGTAATCAATAACTCGACAGTTTCATATAAGATTCGTAATTTATAACTTTATCAGTTTCAATTTAAATGTATCATGTCACCGTATATTACTATGCAAATGTGCATATAAAATTAAGTATCAGAATCAAATCTCGTAGGCTCGCAAGCCATTAAACAACATATGCCAAAGTGCATCAAGAGAATAAAAACTCACATTCAATATGGAGCCAACCTGCCGACCTATGGCCACCTTGTTCAGTGCCAGGTGCTCTAGGGTACCCTTCCCTCTGCGCAAAATAATAGGTGCGAAAAGTTTAATAACAATAGCATATACATCTTATTTTGACATGCCATTTATGAAATCACGCAAGGTTACCACCCTTGATGCCTTGCTCTCAAATGCATAAATAAGTGTTCACATGGTTTAATATCACGTATTGATGACAAGTATATTTTCACGAATAGTCTCAAATTTATGATTTGAGTTCCCATATAGCTAGCTAAAAGAACCACATCAAGTAAATTAACTCTATTGATCTTTACACACACAAATTTAATTTACTGACCATAACTAATGACAAAAAATAAATAAGGAAAGTTTTGATATGAATTCTCATAAATTTGGGCATATTCAAAATTATTTAAATGGATAGATTATGTCGTGGCAATATATAATGGGTGCTAAACATATATATATATATATATTATTGGGGATTTACTAGGTTACTGGGGCTGCGTGGGTGCTAAGCACATTTGTACATATATATATTATTAGGTGCCTTCAATTTTACAGTGGGTGTTAACATGTGTAAACCTATATATATATATATATATTATTTGGGTGCCTTAAGTGCTAAACATAAGTAAACACTACAATAATTAAATAGGGCGTATATATATATATGGTGCTGCAAGTAAGCATATATACATATGCAAAAGTGGACCGAAACTGGGAGGGGATGGGTTTGCTAGATGAACTAGGGGCAGCTAACTTGGGCACGGATTTACGCATATAAAAGTGGGTTGCTCGGTTGAAATAGGAGATTCAAAATAATATATACACAGTTGGAGTAAATGACTGGGTATCTGAATAAATAGCGAGAGAGAGATAGAAAGCTCCCAACGAGTAGCTCCTCTGCAACTAATATATATAAATATATTTATTATATATATGAGTGGGTCAGGACAGAGGCATTTAAACAGAGGGTATATGCGTATGTATAATGTTTATCTGGGTCAAATAAGAACAGGGGAGCATACGAATTGGGTGTATACCTATTATATATATATATATATATAATATAAGTGGGTCTTTGATTTTGGCTGGTACAGGGAAACCGAACAAGGGTGTACATATATAAATAAAAGTGGGTCACTGGGTTTCTTGGCTGAACAGGGGAGCAACCGAAAGGAGTGAATGTATATACATATATATATTGCAAATGGGTCATAGTGGGTTGCTGAAACAGGGGCGATGCGCATATAACTATATATATATATATACGAATCTATATAATTCATCTTTTTGGATACAAATGAAGAAGGTTTGTACCCTTACCTACCAAAATGCCATTCACTGGAAGAAATAGGGGTGATGCAATTCCCCGCTGTGCCTTCAACAAGACTGTGCGTATGTGTATATTTTTATATCTATATAAAGCTTTCTTACGTGATGGATCAGAGCAACAAGGAGACAAATACACACACACATATATATAGACTCATAATTGAGAAGGCTAAGGAAACTTGCCTTAGGAGCTATCCCAACCAGAAAGAAGTAGCTAAACCCTTCCACTGAGCTCAGGTCACCGACAACAAAATAGGAGAAGAAGAAGATCAAACAGAAGATGGATGGAGAAGAAGATGACAGGCAATGCAACAGTGAAAGTGAGGGAAAGAAGTGATATGCACTGCCTAAAATAGGAGGTGCGTTCTGGCTAAAAGCAGAAAAAAAATAGGCAGAAGGAACAGTTGCAGGCTGAGCTGCCCCTCCCCAAAAGATTGATTTTCCCCCATTTATCTCATTACAAAAAATTTTTTTAGGGCATTTTTGATATTTGACACATATTTTAAATTTCCATTTTTCCTTTTATAAACCCACATAAAATTCAAATCTCCTTCATCATTGGGCCCAAGCCCAACCCAACAATTTATTTAACCCACCTGATAAACCCATGAACTCATTTAACTATTTAAATGGAGCCCAAAACATTAATTTTCCAAATTCTTAAAAATTAGACCCATACACTTAAATTCATGATCATATGCACCAAGAAAATTTCATATTAATCCAAAATCATTTTATGCCATCAAAATAAATTGTTAAAATACTTCGACCCACATTTAGAATACCCTTGAGTTAAAATTAAATATTAAAAACACCTAGACCCAATTTAGGGTGATTACATTCATCATGTCCTTAGTTTTTCCCAGTACATTCGTTACTATATTGAACACATTTTTGAACATGTTTTTCTCTTTATGCATAACATCCAAGTTGTGTCGAATGAGAAGAGTTTTCCAGTAAGACAAATCTCAAAAAGTTCTCCTACTCTTCCAACCACTACCATGACTTATCCGCATTAGTCTTTGCAGCATTGGGTTTCGTTGCCTTCACTAGACCCAACTCATCTAAGGAAGCAAGTATATCAGGTCCAGAAAATATAGGAGGTGTTTTTTTTTTACCAAAGTATTCTTACAGAATCCAAGCCTATTTTGTTGATACCGATGATCTCGACGCAAGAACTTTCAATGGTTATCGAACAATGAAATCTTTCGACTCTTTGATAGGTAAAATACATCTAAGTGATTCATGCAATAAGTTCATGCCAGCTTTCCTGTCGTGGTGTACATCGAGACCATTGAATATGTAGGAAAATCATTAATGGTCCACATCAATTAAGTTGGAAATTTTGTTTTAATGAAATGTCATATGCTTGCACACCAACATCCCACAAATGTTTCAAATCGACAATAAGGGGCTGTAAGAAAACATCAAGTTTTGCCTTAGGGTTCTCTGGTCCCAGCACTAGCACTATTAAGAACATTGTTGTATCTTTTATACATATCCAGGGTGGAAAAGTATACGCCGTGACATTGACATGCCAAGAAGAATATTGCTTTCTAGATTGACCAAACAACTGAAACCCATCAGTACAAAGACCAAGTCTGACATTCCTTTTCTCAGCAGCAAAATTCCTATGAGTCTCATTGAAATGGATCCACGCAGAGGAATCCGACGAATGATCCATGACACCATCATCGATTGCATGATCCGCATCATCGACTGCATGATCTGCGTGCCACCTCATTTCCGCTGCTGTTGAATTGGATGCATACAATCTCAAAAGTTGAGGAGTTAAAGGAAAGTAGTACATCTTCTTATGAGGAACACAAGTTTTTTGTTGTTTGTTAGTGTCAGGTTGATCAACTTGTTTGTATCATTTCTCATGACAAAACCTGTAGACTATTAAATCGTTGTCATCACCCCAAAAAATCATACAGTTGTTTCTACAACAATCAATTTTCTCAATGGGAAGGCCCAACCCTCATACCAGCTTCTTAGTGCTATAAAAATTATCAATCACCATATTAGGTTCAAGAATAATCTCCTTAAGTAATTCACAAAGTTGATCAAATCCATTCTCAGACAGATTGTGCTCCAACTTAAAGTTAAGCAATCTAGCAACAAGCGACAACTGCATGTGCTTTCTACAATCAGGATATAACTCCTTTTTTGCAACCCTTAGCATGTCATAAAATGCTTGAGCTTATGGATTCAGAGGTTCCTCCTCCATATTTGGATTGAAATCAGATCCAACGACATCCATTACCATAGTCTCATATGCGTTGCTTGGCTTTGCTTTAGGCGTCGGTGCTGAGTACGGTATATCGGTTGAATTGATCGTAACTTTCAGTTCCCCATGAAGTGTTCACTCATAATACCGTGGTATGAAACCTTTGGTGAGTAAGTGACTTGTCACTGTTTCTTGGTCATAAAAAGCTGTGTTCCTATACTTTCGTTGATTGCAGGGACATTTTATCTTATTTCCCTCCATCCACTCTCGTTGACTCTTAGCAAAGTTAATGAACTCCTCAACACCCTTGGTAAACTCCATAGAAACATAACCATCTTTTTCACGCCTAATAGACATCCACTGACGATCTGGTCTCATTTTTTTCCTATGGTAATTAAATAACAAAAAAATACTTAATTATAATTATTATAATTTTTTTATTTGAGTTTTTTTAAACTTCTTCCACTGAACCACCCCTTATAACTCATCCTTAAAATTTGATGGTTGGGACCTATCCCATCCGAAAATGAGTGGTGATATGACCATTAGCGGACGTATTTACTCATACATGGTATTAAATTTTGATAGTATCTCAGTGCAGTTCTCTAGATGCAAGATAAGGATTATATGCCGATTCATATGAGTTACACTCAATTTGAGTCAATCGCATGAATCAGAACATATTCTTATACACAACCGAAGAACAACATGAGATGCTATCGAATTTTCATACCATATATGACTAATTCATGCGTATCTGCTGGGCACACAACAAGACATCAAAATTTTGGACTATCCGACTGGATAATTCAATGACGTCCTCGCTATCCATCGACTATGTGGTGTAATGCTGTCGGCTATGCCTGAAAATAGTCGACTATGTTATAAGGATAGTCAACTATGCATAAGGATAGTCGACTATACTTGTTTAATCTGTCAACTATATATGGCTTCTGTCGACTATCATGTAAGGATAGTCGACTATGGTTTTTTTCTTCTGTCGACTATGTTTGTTCATGATTTTCAAAATCTTCTTCATATTTTTGTATCTGTCGACTATGTGTATGTGTCTGTTGACTATGTGTATTTATGTTAGAAGATAGTCGACTATGCCTTCCTATTTGTCGACTATGCCTTGTTTTATTTGAAAATATAGTCGACTAACCTATTTTGTCTGTCGACTATTTGTTTCTCAGAAACTTGTAACAGCTAGTTTTTAGCGCATTTAATGCTCGCCCAACCACCCACAACGGTTCAAATTTTGAACTTATCTACCATCAACTATAAATAGGTGGTTGAAGACACACTGAAGGCTGTTGAACACATTGAATATTTTGAACTACCGAGCTTTCACTGTTACATCGAGCATTTAATTTTTCTCTCTATATTTTCATTCTTGAGGCTTTGATATCTCACTGTTCCATTCATTTTAAGCCTCTATTATTTATTTAAAGAAAGAGCTTGTAACTAAGAGTTGTACTCTTAGACTCTCAATTTCATGATTTCTATAATTTTCCTAGCATAAGCTAGAGGGCCCATTAAGTTGGGAGGCTTGTACATTTCCTAGTCTCGGACTAATGGACCTACTCGGGTTTTGAGTAGGGGGTCGAAAGTGAATTTGCTTAAAAAATCCTTAGTGAATAGCTAAGGTAGTGGACTAAGCTTGGAAAACCGAACCATTATAAATCCGTGTCTTCTGTGCCTTCTATTTTTGCTTCTTTATGTTTGCATTTTTATCCTTATTTTTTTGTTCATTCATTGATAAGATTTCAATTTTATTCTTTGCAAAACTAGAGTGTCTTTACACTGTTGATACCTCATTGAGCCATTTCAGGGTCTTGAAGTTTAACGAATCCGTGGTCATAATCGACGACATTTCTATTTCTCAAAAAAAAAATTAATTATACCAATTCACCCCCCTTCTTGGTGTGTGCCATGTCCTTTCAATCCTATCAATTGGTATCAGAGCCTGGTTCCCATTGTTTTCAATTAGGTCTAATAACCTAGGGTCAAGATCCACATAATGGCATACTTTGCTAGTTCCTCCCATCATGAAGGATAGAGCACTTCACGTCCACCTTATTTTGATGGTACTAACTACATTTATTAGAAAGTAAGAATGAATATCTATCTTATGCAGGACTCAAGTCTTATGCAAGCTATTAAGAAAGGAGTCACTTTGGCTGACATGGAAAAAATGGACAAACGGATAGCTGAAGAGAGAATAAGTATGGAGACAAATGCAAAAGCAATCAACACATTGATTTGTGCACTATGCCCGGAGGAATTCAACCGAATATCAACATGCAAGACAGCTAAAGAAATTTGGGATAAATTGGAGGCAACTCATGAAGGTACAAACCAGGTAAAAGAAACAAAAATAAATATTCTAGTTCATGACTATGAGTTATTTACTATGAAAGATGATGAATCTATTAAAGACATGTACACCAGATTTAATGATATTGTTTCAACCTTAGAGTCTCTAGGAAAAACTTTTACAAATGGTGAAAAAGTTATGAAAATTCTAAGAAGTCTACCTAGATCATGGGATCCTAAAGTCACTGCTATTACTGAGGCAAAAGATTTAGACAAACTTGAATTTGATAATCTACTAGGACAACTAATGACTCATGAAATCATGATGAAACAAAGTGATAATGCATAACCAAAGAAAGACAAGAATGTAGCCTTTAAAGTTGAAAATGAAGAGAAAGACTCTCAGGACAGTGATGATGATGAGTTTGCTCTACTAGCAAGGAGATTTAGAAGATTTATGAAAAAAGAAAGATTTAATCAAAAAATAAGTTTTAAGAAGGATAAAGATCAAAGTGAAACTAATCCCTCTAATGAGATTCGATGCTTTGAGTGTAAAAAGCTAGGTCATATGAGAAATGACTGCCCTCAGCTGAAAAAGAAGGATCGCAAGGAAAGAAAAATGAAGAAGAAGGCTCTAGCTGCATGGGGTAAAGATGATCTCTAATCAAGTGATGAATCACAAGATGATGAAGTTGCCAATATTTGCTTTATGGCCAATATTGAAGATGAGTTAAATTCTCAGCATCCTACTTCAATTTCTGATTTTACATTTGAAGAACTACATGATGCATTCAATGATTTGCTAAGTGAATGTGAGCATATGAACGAGAAAAACATTGATTTAAAAAGGGAATCAAGTTCTCTAAAAAATGAAGTAAATGAGCTAAAAAATAAAATAGGAATGTTAGAAGATGAAAGAAACAATCTGAGTACTGAAAAAGAAAATCTCTTGAAAGAAAACAAAGACATGAAAGAATCTTTAGAAAGATTAGTTGAAGGAAAAATAAACTAGAAATGATCTTTGGAGCTCAAAGAAATTTTAGAGATAATCAAGGAATTGGATTTGATCCATTCCAAGCAAGCTCCAATAAAACAGTTATTGTTAAAGCTTCAAATCAAAAGTTTATTCAAAGAAAACCATTCTTTAGACTAAAGTTTTCAAAAAGAATTATTACAAGTCATTACTGTGGAAGAAATGGACATTCAGTTAACAAATTCTTTATATGAAATTTTCCTCAAAAAATCAAACAAGTCTGGGTTCCTAGAGATGTAGTATCTTCTAACAAGAATGGACCCAAGATGATGTGGGTACCAAAGGGAACAACGTGAATGATTCTTTGTGTAGGCTGCATTAGTTTCAAATGATTCAAAGTGCAAGTGGTTCCTTGATAGTGGGTGCTCAAGGCACATGACAGGAGATCAAGATCTTCTCAGCAACATTATCTTCAAGGAAGGAGGTAAGGTCTTCTATGGTGACAACTCCTAAGGTAAGATCATAGGTATGGGTTCTATTTCCTTTGAAAACCTTACAGTGGATAATATGTTTCTTGTTGATGGTCTAAAGCATAATTTAATAAGCATAAGTCAATTATGTGATATGAACTATGAAGTTCATTTTGTTACTAATTCCTGTAAGGTAATTTGTCCAAAAATGAAAGAAATAAAGCTAAAAGGAAAAAGGGTAGGAAATGTTTATCTTACTTTTCTAGGATCATCTAAGATAGAAAATTGTTTAGTTGCAAATTCTTCTCAAAACACTTGGTTGTGGCATAATAGGCTAGGACATGCTAGTATGAACTTAATCATCAAGTTAGTTAAGCATGACCCTGTTAATGGATTGCCAAAGCTTAAATTTGAAAGAGATCATATTTGTGGCACATGCATGAAAGGTAAGCAAATTAGTGTATCATTCAAACCAACTAATGAAGTATCAACATCAAGACCTCTAACACTACTTCATTTAGACTTGTTTGGCTCAATCAGAACTCTAAGTTTAGGAGGTAAACAATATGTTTGTAATAGTAGATGATTATTCTAGATTTACGTGGGTAATCTTTCTTGCATCCAAAAATGAAACTTTTAAGTCATTTGAAATATTCAGTAAAATAATTCAAGGAGAAAAGGGCTTTTGTATTTCAAAAATAAGAAGTGACCATGGAGGAGAATTTGAAAATGAATCTTTCAAACTATTTTGTGAAGAAAATGGAATAGATCATAATTTCTCTTGTGCTAGGACTCCCCAACAAAATGGTGTAGTAGAAAGAAAGAATAGATCTTTACAAGAAATAGCTACAACAATGCTTTATGATAAAAACTTTCCTAAATATTTTTAGGCAGAGGCTGTTCCTACTGCTTGTCACATATTAAATAGAGTCTCAATAAGATCTATATTGAAAAAGACTCCTTATAAACTATTCAAAGGAAGAAAGCCAAATATAAGTCATTTTCATGTTTTTGGTAGTACTTGCTATATTCTTAATAATGGAAAAGAATTACTAGGTAAATTTGATGCTAAAAGTAATGAAGGTATATTTTTAGGTTATTCATCTCAAAGTAAAGGTTATAGGGTATTCAATAAAAGAACCCTAGTAGTAGAGGAAACAATTCAAGTAATAGTTGATGATATAAGCATTGAAGTTCCAAAACTTAGAGAAGATGGTGAAAATGAAGTAACCCAAAATTTTGAAAGACTTTCAATAGAACAAAATGAATCTAATACTCAAGAGAATGATCTTTTTTAAGGAGAACAAGAGTATCAAGTAGAAAAAAAACCAACGTTTCCAAGAGAAAGGAAATATGTCAAAGAAAACGAAATCATAGGAGATCCGCCCAAAGGCATTAGAACTAGATCATCCATTAGAAGTGAACGTCAATATACTTCTTTCTTGTCTCAAGTAAAGCCTAAGAATGTCAAAGAAGCTTTAGAAGATGAAAATTGGATTATTGCCATGTAAGAAGAATTAAATCAATTTGAAAGAAGTGAAGTTTGGAGACTAGTGCCAAGACCAAAAGATTATCTAGTTATAGGCACAAAATGGGTATTTAGAAATAAGATGGATGAAAATGGTGTAGTAACTAGAAACAAAGCAAGGCTAGTGGCTCAAGGCTATAGCCAAGAAGAGGGTATTGACTATGATGAAACTTATCCCCTTGTTGCTAGGTTAGAAGCCATAAGGATGTTATTAGCATTTGCTTGCTTCAAAAACTTCAAGTTATATCAAATGGATGTTAAAAGTGTTTTTTTAAATGGGTATATTAGTGAAGAAGTTTATGTAGAACAACCCCCGGGCTTTGAAAATCACAAGCATGAAGACCATGTGTTCAAATTGTCTAAAGCTTTATATGGTCTAAAACAAGTCCCTAGAGCACGGTATGAGAGGCTCAGTAAGTTTCTCTTAGATAAAAGATTTAAAAGATGCCAAATAGATATAACCCTATTTATAAGAAGTCATGACAAGGATATTCTATTAGTTCAAATCTATGTGGATGATATCATATTTGGATCTACAAATAAGTCTCTATGTGATCAATTTGCAAATCTTATGCAAGGAGAATTTGAAATGAGCATGATGGGTGAGCTTAAGTACTTTCTAGGGTTATAAATAAAACAAGAAGATGAAGGTATATATATCTCTCAACAAAAATATATAAGAGATCTTCTTAAGAGGTTTGATGTTCAAGATTGTAAACCTATGGCTACACCCATGAGTAGTTCTCAAAGCCTAGATAAAGATGAGTTAGGCAAGACTATACAAAACAAACTTTATAGAAGCATGATTGGTTCTTTGCTTTTTTTAACAGCCAGTAGATCTGACATTTTGTTTAGTGTGTGTTTGTGTGCTAGGTTTCAATATAATCCAAAAGAATCACACTTGAAAGCAGTTAAAAGGATTCTAAGATATCTAAAAGGAACTGCAAATCTAGAACTATTTTATGCTAAATCAAACAATTTTGATCTAATAGCATACATTGATGCAGATTATGATGGATGTAAAATAGATAGAAAAAGTACAAGTGGTTCATGTCAATTCTTAGGAAATTGTTTGGAGTCTTGGTCAAGTAGGAAACAAAACACAGTGGCTCTATCATCTACTGAGGCTAAATATGTAGCATCTGGAAATTGTTGTGCTCAAATTTTGTGGATTAAATATCAAGTAGAAGACTATGGCATAAGACTTCATAACATACCAATAAAATGTGACAATACTAGTGCTATAGCTTTAACAAGAAATCCAGTGTTTCATGCAAGAACTAAACACATAGAAGTAAAACATCACTTCATTAGAGACCACGTTCAAAAAGGGGATATAAGTCTTGAATTCATAGATACAAATCATCAAGTAGCAAATATCTTTACAAAGCCCCTTGATAGAGAAAAAATTGAATTTTTTAGAAGTGAACTGGGATTAATTATAACATGAGTAAGTATGTGGTATTTGAATTTTTGGTTTACTAATTCCTATTCTTATGTTTGATAAGGCCAAGCTGTCACTCTATCAAATAAATGAAATAATCTATTGACAGAATGCATTTGGGCTAAAATTTATAAGTGATGTTTGGGGCACATCTCTGCAAATTACATTTCTTTTATTCTTTAAGTATAGTCGACAGCTATATCATATCTGTCGACGATTCCTTTGATCTTCTCTATAATAGACAACTATACCTTTCGCATCTATCGACTATACCCTAGATATTTAATATAATAGTTGACAAAGCCGTATCATCTGTCGACTATCTAATATCGCCTACTTAAAGAACGGGCGACTATTGGTTTTCTTATAAACCCTAACTTCTCTTTGTATGGCCGATTTGCTCTCCTTGAGTATCGAATCCTTCTCTCTCTCAATCATCTTACATTCGGTTTGTTTGTGATTTCATCCAAACCCCAATTTTTTTGTGTTCTCTAACTATTGATCTATCCAATTTTTTTTACAGCTATATCCATCGATCGTCTTCTCAGCCATATCCCGAGATCTCTCTTTCTCTCTCTTGTTCAAGTGCGTTTTCGATACTCTCGATGGCACAGAATGAAGAACTCGGACAAAGGCAAAGGCAAGGGAAAGGAAACCACCTCCTCAAGTCGTCCACCGTCTTAACCAACACCTCAAATCCAACTTTTCAATTCTGACGATCAACAAGAAAGGTACTCCATTAATTTTGAGTCTCGAGAAGTCCTAAAAGGTCGTTATTTGGACTTAACATTTCTAGAATCTGTTGGTTTTCCCTATATTCAAAAGTTTAAAGACTTTGGTTGGTGGGACTTCTTAACAATTCATCGATGCATATATTAAGATGCTGTTAGGGATTTTTATTCAAATGCTAACAATACCTATCATAAGAGGAAGTCAGATAAAAAGTTTAAGACCAACCTTGGGGATTCTCACATCGAAGTTACCTTGACACTGATTCACAATCGTTTTGGAATTCCTTTAGATGGTGTGGATTATGCCTCTTGGACTCAAGATTATGTTCAGGTTAGTAAAGAAGTCATAGGAGATGACTCTCTTACATCTAAAATCATTGACACAACATGTATGGACTTGAACAATGAAATTCTTCATCTCATTTGCTGTCAGATGATTTATCCTAGGAATGGCAGTTTTTCTCTTGTTACTAGACTTGATTTGTGGCTACTTCAATGTATTAAGGCTAAGAGAAGGCCAAATCTATGTCTACTGATGATCAACTTGATGATAGACTCTTTTTCAACAAAGACTATATCACTTCCCTATGGTATGGCAACTAGTGAATTACTGGATAGTTTAGTGGGAAACATGGAAAGTGCTAGGAAAGTCTATCTCAGCCCCTCTCAACATATAAATGACAAGACAACCATTAGAATTGGCTATGCAAATAGGGATGGGGAATGGCTCAAAGTTGATAAGCCTAAGAATCCTAGGAAGAAGAAAAGATTAGAAGGCCCATCTCCATCTCATGAAGAGTTAGTGGTTCAAGGGATGGTAGATTTCAAATTAGACATACCTAGAGTTGAAGTCAGTTTGAAAGAGTTTAGAGAAGAAGTCAGATTAGATTTGCAAAGTCTCCATCAGCAACAAGAAGATCTCTCACCTCAAATGGGACACCTGATTCAGATCCTCTCTTCTCAGTTCTCTTCTCCTGCTGCATCTCCATCTATACCATTAGCTTCCTCTCCTTCATCAGCTCAGTCTTCTCCTTCGTCCATCTCTCCAGATGTTGCCCTCATCATATATTCTACTTTACTTTTTCTTTATGTATGCTTACTTTGGAAGATTTAATTGTTGCTTTTATCATATGATTTGTTGAACTACATTCTCCCTTTATGAATGAATGTTTAAGTATTGAAATTTTACTCTTGCTAATGTATGCTTAAATCTAACTGCATGCTTCAATAATTACATAATCTCTATCTGTAGCTTGGTTTAAGGGGGAGCCTCAGTGTGCTACAAAAAGGGTGAGTATTCATCTTTTTGATATTGACAAAAAGGGGGAGATAAAATGAGAAAATTGATTTCATATTTGTTTTGTCGTCATCAAAAATGGGGAGATTGATATTTTACTCTTCGTAATAAAATGGTTTTGATAATGACTATATGAAAATTAATCTTTACTATACAAATTATATGAATGAGAAAATCAATCTTTAATAAATGAGTTTGAAGCAAGATATGAAAATCTATAGAAAATATGTTGAGTATGGTTGAGTGTGGTTTGTTTCAAAATATATTTTTGATAATCTCAACTTCCTTTCAAATGAATCAAAATGAGGATTTGTTAAGTTTTCAATCTTTTCAAATGGACAGTCGACTATGTGGTGTAATGCTATCGGTTATGCCTGAAAATAGTCGACTATGTTATAAGGATAGTCGATTATGCATAAGGATAGTCGACTATGCTTGTTTAATCGGTCGACTATATATGTCGACTATCATGTAAGGATAGTCGACTATGGTTTTTCTTCTATCGACTATGTTTGTTCATGATTTTCAAAATTTTCTTCATATTTTTGTATCTATCAACTATGTGTATGTGTCTATCGACTATGTGTATTTATGTTAGAAGATAGTCGACTATGCCTTCTTGTCTGTTGACTATACCTTGTTTTATTTGAAAATATAGTCGACTAACATATTTTGTCTGTCGACTATTTGTTTCTCAGAAACTTGTAGTGGCTAGTTTTTGGCGCATTTAATGCTCGCCCAACCACCCACAACGGTCCAAATTTTGAACTTATCCACCATCAACTATAAATAGGTGGTTGAAGACGCATTGAAGGCTGTTGAACACATTGAATATTTTGAATTACCGAGTTTACACTGTTACATCGAGCATTTAATTTTTCTCTTTGTATTTTCATTCTTGAGGCTTTGATATCTCACTGTTCCATTCATTTTAAGCCTCTATTATTTATTTAAAGAGAGAGCTTGTAACTAAGAGTTGTACTCTTAAACTCTCAATTTCACAATTTCTATAATTTTCCTAGCATAAGCTAGAGGGCCCATTAAGTTGGGAGGCTTGTACATTTCCTAGTCTCGGACTAGTGGACTTACGCGGGTTTTGAGTAGGGGGTCGATAGTGAATTTGCTTAAAAAATCCTTAGTGAGTAGCTAAGGAAGTGGACTAAGCTTGGAAAGCCAAACCACTATAAATCCGTGTCTTCTGTGCCTTCTATTTTTGCTTGTTTATGTTTGCATTTTTATCCTTATTTTTTTGTTCATTCATTGATAAGATTTCAATTTTATTCTTTGCAAAACTAGAGTGTCTTTACACGGTTGATACTTCATCGAACCATTTCAAGGTCTTGAGGTTTAACGAATCCGTGGTCTTAATCGACGACATCTCTATTTCTCAAAAGAAATTTTAATTATACCAATTCACCACTCCTCTTGGTGTGTGCCATATCCTTTCAATCCTATCAGGATGTACCGAAATTGGCGACAACATTACTGGTGGGATGGTATGAAGCAGAGTATAGCATATTTTGTATCGCGATGCCTTGTATGTCAGGAAGTAAAGGTCGAGCATGAGAGACCTGCAGGATTGTTGCAGTCATTGCCTATTCCAAAGTGGAAATGGGATCATATTACTATAATTTTTTTCACAGGCTTGTTGCGAACCTGTAATGACTTGTTAGAAGGCCTAGATTTTATTGAAATTTATTTATTGGTATGTTAAATTTTTGGGTTAAAAGAATTTTTCCAAATAAATAATTAATGCAATATTTTAGAAATATTAAATTGTGAGAATATCATTAAGTGGGATTTAGATTATGTAGAAAATATATATATAAGGGCAGAAAGGTCAATTCAAGAATTTAAATAATAATTTTGGATTATTAGGGATTAATAATTAGAGGATATTATGTGTTGGATGATAATTTGCGTGAGGATAAGGAGTTGAAATTATTCAAATTATTAAGGAAAAAGGACTCCATGAAAATTAAGGAGTTATGGGCATCCAGGGCTCTTATATATATATATATATATATATTCATATAAACCTATATTCTTCTTCACACCGCAAGAAGAAGAAGAGAATTATAGAAGTTGCCGTCAAGTTTAAGGGTCTGCTGTAGGAGAGTTCTCCAGTTCTAGGTTCAAAGAATCATAAGGCAAGTATCTCTCCCTATAATCCTTCTTTACAGGTTGTATGTTTAGTTTCATTCTTGGATTTTAGCAGTTAGTAGATATATATATATATGTATGTATATATGTGTCCAGTGAGGGCAAGTTCTGTATTTTCTTTCAAACGATTCTTCCAATACAATCTTTGAATCGTTGTTAAGATTATTTCATATCGATTGGGATTTGTTTTCCCAAGTTTCTTTTGGAATGGTGTAGAGATGATAGGGTTGTCACAAAATATAAACACAGTGATCGTTCTTTTTTTTCATATAAAGGTTTAGACATCCAGATGAGAACCCCCACATCCAGATGGCTTTAATTAAGGGTTGTGAGTAACATCCAAATGGCCCATGTTAATATCTGGATGGGCAATGTGATATCTGAATGGCCCATGTGCATATCCGAATGGCCCTCACATTTGTTAAGCCCTTATCCGAATAGCCTATGTCATCTGAATATGTTAAAGTGTTGCGGTGAGAGACATCCGGATGAGTCTTCATCATATCCAGATGCCTTTATAACATCCGGATGTTCTTTTCTTCCATCCAAATGTCATTTTCTTCCATTTGGATGCCCTTTTCTTCCATCCGAATGCCTTGGATCATATCCGGATGTGTCCAAGATATTGTGTGTGTGATAACCGGATGGTTTCCTCATTTATCCGAATAAGTCAATGTTGATATCTAAATGTGTCATGTGTCATCCGAATGCATCTCACATAGTATTGGGCCTTATATCCAAATGACTTAATTTATATCCGAATGCTGGAATAGAATATCTGGATGCCTTCTTCTCCCATCCAAATGTATCTCACATTCATTCAGCCTTCATACCGTGTATGATTCGAATGAACCCTTGTAGCATCCGAATATCTTGGTGAGACATTCGGATGACCTAAATCACATTCGGAGGCCCCGATTCATATTTGAATACCTTATGATTTAAAAGTCTCTTATTCGAATGCCATATAATACATCCGAATGCAATGTCTTGTGCATGTGTGACATCCGAATGAGTCATCATCACATCCGAATGCCTTTCCCTTATATCTAAATGGACTTTATGATATCTGAATGAGTCTCCCAATGAATCCTAATGCAAGTTATTATTTAAATAAAAGGTTAAATACTCATAAATATTGAAATCTCATGCCAAAATGTGATAAGTCTAACATGCCCATACCATAAATTATAAGTCGTAAAATCATTGTATTCCAATATGTTAATGATGATTATATGACATGCTTAGCATTGTTAAGTGACATGTATGATATTATTGGTATACATCCTAGTATGAGCATGGAGCATGACTTTATGTGGAGCACTTGATATTGTGTGCGAGCATGTGTATGAGCATTGCATTGCAGTATGCGCGCAAGGTAGCTTAGTCCGTAGGGATCCCGTAAGTTACAGTTACTGTTAAGTTTCTGTGTCGTTTGCTTGGTGACTACTAGGGGGCTAAGGGTGCAAGGCCCATAGTATGTGTTTGCAATTTTTATGGTTGCAAGTTCCAATTCAAGCAGGTATGTATTTCAGATTATATGGGGCTGAGGGCCAAAGTTGCTTACCTGCATTTTACAATTTATGTGCATTGATATCATATATGTGCAACCATATAGTGATTATTAAACCCTCAGTGCAAGAATAATTAGTATTTCTTGAGTATCTATGTTCTTTGATTCAGCTACAGTTTTATTCCATGATTATTACTTGTTGAGTCTTGTGGTTCACCTTATATTCTTTACCATTCCAGGTCCTAGCGAGGGAGTTCTAGATGTGGGGCCTAGCAGTGTCGAACAGTAGAGTGTGTACGGCAAGCCGCTCAAGAACAAAAGATGTCTGGGAGTTATTTTGTGTCTTAAGATTTTTTATAGTTTTTATATGTTTAGATGAGGAATTTTTAGCGAGTAGTTTTTTGTTCAGTTTATGACAGTTCAAAGTTTGTTGCAGTACACTTGAGATGTTTTCAGTTTAGGATGTGTTAAGTTAGCCAATTTTATGGATGATTCAAAATTTCAGATTTAATGTGAGTTTTATGTTATTATTTTTCAGTAGCACCTCTTCTCCGGTGGTTCTAGGAGAGGGGGTATTACAGAATCAGTAAGGGCCATGATGTTATTTTGGTAATTGTGGACAGGTTAACGAAGACAACACATTTCTTACCAGTTAAGAAGACATTTCCTATGCATCGTTGGCTAAGCAGTAGATTGACGAAATTACAAGACTACATGGTGTACTAGTTAGCATTACATTAGATCAGGACTCCAGATTTACGTCGCACTTTTGGGATGTGTTGCCTAGTGCTTTGGGAACACAGTTATAGTTTAGTATAGCATTTCATCCTCACACTGATGGACAATCGGAGCGAACCATTCAAACATCAGAAGATATCCTCCGAGCTTGTGTGTTGGATTTCCATGGGAGTTGGGAAGATCATTTGTCGCTAGTCGAGTTTTCCTAAAATAACAATTACCATTCTAGTATCTAGATGACGCCCTATGAGGCATTGTATGGCAGACCCTATAGATCTCCCTTGTATTGGACTGAGGTAGGCGACTGGGTATTATTTGGGCAAGAGATTGTGGAGCAAACGATAGAGAAGATACGATTCATCAGGAACCATATGAAGGCAACCCAAGATTGACAGAAAAGCTATGCTGACAATCAGTGGAGAGATTTGGAATTTTTCGTCAGAGGCCTTGTATTTCTTTGTGTGATGCCTATGCGAGTTGTACAGAGATTTGGGTTTTCTGGGAAATTGAGTCCTCATTATGTGGGACTGTTTGAGATTTTGGAGCGGATTGGTTCTTTGGCTTACCGGTTAGCGTTAACGCCACACTTAGCTCATGTGCATAATGTGTTCCATGTATCTATAATTTGGAAATACCGACCAAACCCCCGTCATATCATTGATTATCATTCCCTTGAGGTTAAAAAAGATGCGTCCTATGAGGAGTTGCCTGAGTGTATCCTAGACCAGGAGGAAAGAGTCTTGAAGTACTAGACTATTGCTTATGTGAAAGTTTAGTGGTAATGCCATAGTCCTAAGGAGGCAACATAGGAGCTAGAAGAGGAGATAAGGCTTGTCTATTCGTATTTATTCTTATAATCAGGTACGAATTTGGAGGACCAAATTCGTCTAAAGAGGGAGAATTTGTAACGACTTGCTAAAATTGTAATTTAATTTATATTAATAAATTAAGGTCTTAAATTAAAGGAAATATTAAATAATTTTAATCTAGGGAAATGGGAAATTATTTGAAAGAATTGGAGTTTAAGTGTATTATTATGTGGGGTGTATGTGTTAATTTCTGGAAATGTTGGGATTTAGGAGTAATTTCTAAAACTTGGTTAAGAGTTACTTTAAAGTTAAATCTATGCACACACACACACACACACACACACACACACACACACACACACACACACACATATATATATATATATATATGTTGAGGGAGCAGCCAAGTGAGATGACACTCCCGCGGGAAGGCTATGCAGTAGGTCGCGGGTTCGAGCTGGGCTTTAGGCGCGCACGATTGAGGAAAATGCTGATTTTTAATCAGCAAGCCCAGCTTATTTTGGGGCTAGGCAGTGGGCAGCCAGCAGCTATGACGCGGCGCATGTTGGGCAGCCTTCCTTCCACCTTTTTAAACACCTGATTTCAGTGTAATTCAGGGTTAATTTTTAACAGCAACAAAGAGGTAAGTTAGGGAAGAAGCAAGGCGCTCAGGAGCTATAAAATTCAGAGGAAGATCAAAGATTAAACACAATTTAATCGAGGTTTAATTACTCAGGTAAGTAGGAAAAAATATATTAATAATTCCTTACTATTAGAATTTAATTCTGGGTGCAATTTTGTTAATTTTAGGAGATTATATTATTTTGCAGCGTGTATTAACATAGCGACATGTGGGCGTAAAATCACTAAAAACAGCTCGTTAAAGGTAAGCTCTTTACCTCATTTGTGAGTCTCCGTCGTTCTGTGAATTCCATTCCTTTCCTTAATTCGATTTGGTTTCGAGTGTTAATTATATGGATTAAGGGTTTCATTGGTATAAATTAATTTAAATTAAGTAAGAGACTCGCTAAGATTTTATTTCTTGAACGCCTATGGGGTGTTGTATCGCCCCTACTTCCTTGGGAATGATGCCGAACCAATCCAAGACTAGGTTCCTAGAAGTTGGGGTTCAGCTATGGGTTTCTTGGGTGTGAGTGGTAGTGACAGGAGGCATAAGCTATCGAGTGGTGAGGCGAGTGTCGATCGTCTAGCGACGAAGAAGAAGATCGTCAACCAGCCCAAAGAAGGCTATTGTTGATTGGTTTCTTTGAGTCACGGATCATCGACCGGTGCCTAGTCACTGTCGACCAGCTCTGCCATTATGTGACATATCTCTTGGTATTGCAGTGCATGGGGTTGAGATTACATTCATTGGGGGTCATGCTTGTATGTATTAGGGGTTTGAGCATTGACATGACACAGTTGGTTGGTTGAGTGCTGACTTGTGTATGTTAGGCAAGCATGTGCATTTAGAGCATTCGCTTGAGTGAATTCCTACATGGGCGTAGCATGACTTGATGCTTGGCTTATGGAGCCCTTACCATCACGTTAATGCTGCTAAAGCCATTGCATGATTACAATTTGATGTGGATTGTGGTATGGAGTTGACCCTCGATAGCTATGAGTGGAGGTGGACTCCACGTAGCTATGACTTGGGAACTCTAGCACGTGGTTGTGACGAGAGCCTCAGGCTCGTGTGGGTTATGTTATGAGGGTAATGGGCCTATGTGGATAATGTTAGCCAGTTCATGGCTGTGGCAGGTTTGTATGTTAGGACTTGGGTGCTAGGTTGTGCATTTCTTATGTAGGGCCCAGGTACCGTTACGTGCATTGGTATATATAATTGTGTTGAGTCTTTGGTACATGATGCATGGTTTGATATGACACTTACTTCACTACATAGCATGTTGTGAGTGGCAGACAATGTGGGAGTTCTATTCCTAGTCTTACCATTATTTTTTTATTTGCTCATTGAGTCTTGTGACTTACCCTTGCTTTACATCATTCCAGGTACATGGAAAGCGAGGGATGAAGGTAAGGGCAACAATGTTTGAGTGTTTGGGTAGCTGATTGTACAGGGTTGTCCCAGCTGTAACACCCCGCTCTCCCAGGGCATTAGATAACGTAAGATTCCGGAGATATATTTTTTTCTAATGAAAACTCAACACCAAAAACTGTTCCTCAAAGATCCCTTTACACCTTCTCAATATATCAACTTAGAATCATTAATAAACTAAGATAAGTAAATCACCTCAAATGCAGAAGCTAGATCGAAACCTCAATTGAACATAACCGAAATCACTTTATATCATAAAGCCAAACCAACGTTTTACATGATGTCATCAAAATAAATAACATAATTGAAAACGACATATGATATACTATCCACTAATTGCCATCACTCCTCGGCAATCCCTTTTCCTTTCGCACTGCTCTCTTCACTTGGAACGTTTGAATATTCCAGGAATAAAGTCTATATTAGATGATGAATCATCTAAGTGAGAGTTCAAAAACACATTTTCATGAATGTATACAATACATGAAATAAACCAACACAACCTTGTAAGCCCTACCCCAAGAAAATCCCACACAGTGTTTAACCCTACCACAGGGAAAGAGCAATCTCTTTAAAGGCCATGCCACCACATCGACACATCGACACAACGCGGTCCTAGCTTAAGAGGGGCAAGGTCAATGCATCTCCCCAACATCTCGGGAACAATCATTACCACTCTCGGCCCAAGAGGTTCACATCAACGCAGGAACCCGGCTCACCACATTTACGTCAAGGATTATGTTCCCACTCAGAAGCATCTAGGAACCACTACCCAATCCCAACTCAAATCTCATATAGACCACCTAGTCATCCCAGTGCAACTTCCTTGACCAAATGGCCTGGTATGAAAACCAAGGTGGCTATCTTGGCATGCACAACAGCACAAGATACCCCTATTATTCCCTCAATACCCTTGGAGAATTATGGCTACACTATCCAAACAACATTTTAGGCTGACATTCCATATGAACAACACAAAACGCATAACTATGCCATATTTCACAACTCAATGCATCATATAAACAACATTTTATAAAATGCAATGCACATGTATAAAACGCTTAGGGACGAACCTCCTTTATGAAACCAACCGTCATTGGTTACCGTTTGCATGCAACAAAACCATTTTTGCATAAAATCACAACATGTTTTGGTAACACAATTATCAAGTTTTAGGGTAGAAGTACCCATAGTAAATCAAGTTTGGGGAAGAACCACTCACCTCAAACGTATTCGGAATGCCTCGATCCTCGTGTATTACCTCGATTTACGTGCCAACTCACAAACACCCGAACTTATATTCAACCTCGAACCACGATACTCCCTAAACATGATATTTAATTAAAAGAGCATCAAAATCCATTTTTCTTAGCTTTTCTTAATTTCCTCTATTTTTCTCCTAGTTTTCACCTTGATAATTCAAAAATAATTATCTCCTCAAACTTTTTCCCAAATTTTTCAACATGATAATTCCTAAAAAAATTTAAGAAAAATACTGAAGTAAGATTTCAAAATTACCCCTGTCGCACGCGCCCAGCTCGTGTCTGCATGTGAAGTGTGGCGCATGCTGCTCATATGCCACCTTCTTCCTCGCTTTCGGCTACTGACGGATGCTCCGATGGCCAAACCAATCACACCGCCTTGAAGCCCTCAACAAGTCGATCCAGATGGCACAAATTTTCGGATGAAACACCACCTGGAAAGCCCCCGAACGAGTAGTTGTAGGTGGCCCTAGGCAGTCCGCTAAACTCAACGAAAACCTTCCCAAAAATTCCAGAATTCTTCCCCTCGATGCAAGGATCAAAAACCCCTTATCAAACCTCTCAAAAACACTCTGAATCACAGCCAATTTGATGCAAAAATATTTAAGTTTTTGGCCCTTTTTTATAGCCAAAAATCGGCCAGATCTCAGCCGATCAACGGCCAAGGCTTGGCTGCCAAGTTTCCTAGCGCCAGATATTACCTCCCCCGAGCCTCCCTCGGTCATCCCATTACCAGAAACAGCCTCCACGTGCTGTGGCAATGCGACGACCGTCTTCTTGTTGCATTCACACCTAACTTTTGATTTATTACACTTTGCCCCTCTTATTTCTTCCAATCTCATTTCGGCCCTTTCCAAAGCTCCTCTGATCTATCCAACTATACCACTAAGGCCCACAAGTTTTGTTCTCTTCATTTCATCCTCGAATTTTTGGAAAAACTATCCTTTTGACCTGCCTCAAGCAAAATTAATAAATTACACTTTGGCCTGGTTGATCGTTTTGACCCTAAGTCCATTCGTTTCAACCCGAAATCAATCAAGGGTTGTTCTACATATAAAATATTGGTCTTCAGCACATTCTGTTGACTCTTCGAAGATTTCCTACGTCGATTCGATTTTCTCAGCTCGGTCGACAACTATACTGAAAACTGTTCCCGATCCAATTTCTTGACACCTAAAATTATGTCTTGAATCACTCGTCGATACTATTCCATTTTCCTTAACTATCTAGGGTCTAGGGTACTCCATTCGGACGATTTGATCACTTAAAACAGCGATAATGTACCTTATATCCTTCATAAAATATCATTTATAACCTCAAGGATTTCCTGAGTATTACACCAGTCGACAGTCTTGGGGTTATTTTTGTGATTTTGAGGTACAGGAGATTACTAGTTGTGCTTTGTATGTCATGACTTTTGTGCCCAAGTATTGTTGGAGAGTGCGTGGATGTTGCCACCCCACTACTTTTCTGTTTGCATATATGTATATACCATGCTTGCGTTGTTCTGGTGTATTATTCTTTTAGCATGTTGTTTTACTAGTGATTTTTTTTTTTTTTTTTTTGTCTTACCTCTCTTTTCTAAGACTTTCATTCGAGGCTCACGGGCTTTCAGGATCTCTTAATGGGCGACCTCACAAAATTTATTATCGTTAGTCTTTTATCATGAACATCTCTTTATTTTTTTGTACTGCAAGTCATAATTTAAAAATATAAAAAATTATGATGGATGAATATGATAGAATTGAGCTGATATGGTATACACCAAGAGGGGGGGTGAATTGGTATATTAAAAAAAAATTCTTTTGAAAAGTGAAAATACTTTTGTGTGAAGAGGAATAATAATGTAGTCTTATCAATGAATAAACAAAGTCAAAAGTGCAAGGATGCAAACATAAAAGAGAAAGGATAAAGAGTAGTGAAGACACAGATTTATAGTGGTTTAGCCTTCCAAGCTTAATCCACTACCTTAGCTATCCACTAAGGATTTTAAAACCAATATCACTATCAAACCCCCTACTCAATATGAGCAGGTCCTCTAGTCCTTGACTAGGCAGTGTACAACCTCTCAATTTAATGGGCCCTCTAGCTACTGCTAGGAAAAAATACAAACAATGAAGTAGAGAATCTAAGAGTACAACTCTTAGTTACAATTTCTCTCTTTAAATGAATAATCGAGGCTTAAAAGTAATAGAACAGTATATATCAAAACCTCTTAAATGAGAGTACAGAGAGAAAAAGATAAAATTCGATGTAACAGTGAAGGCACGATCATTCAAGATATTCAATGGTTTTCCAGCAACCTTTAATGCATCTTCAACCACCTATTTATAGTTGATAGTGGGTATGTTTGAATTTTAGACCGTTGTGGGTGGTTGGCGAGCATTTAATGCGCCAAAAACTAGCCATTATAAAATTCTGTGAAATACAATAGTCGATAGAGAAAAAGGTTAGTCGACTATTTTTACAAGTAAAACTAAGAATAGTCGACAGACATAAACTGATAGTCGACTATTTCTAATACAAAAATCCAATAGTCGACAGACACACTTGCATAGTCGACAGATGCAGAAATATGAAGAAATTTTTGAATTTTATGAACAAAAATAGTCGACAGACCAAAATGCATAGTCGACTATCCTTACTCGATAGTCGACAGATGCTAAAATAGTCGACAGATGCCTTGAATAGTCGACAGATCAACCAAAATAGTCGACTATTTTGAGGCATAGTCAACAGAATGAACCTCATAGTCGACTATCCTTTTGAAAATCTTGAATTCTTAACACATCCTTATTCGATTCTTTTAAAAACTCATTTTGATTATCTTGAAAGCAAGTTGAGATTATCAAAAGTATATTTTGAAGCAAATCATTCTCAACAAGCAAGTTGGGATTATCAAAAGTATAATTTGAAACAAATCACTCTCTCAACCATACTCAATATTTCTTCAAAAGGATTTCGTATCTTGCTTTAAGACTTATATACTAAAAATGCATTTTCTGATTCATATAATCCACATAGCAGAAATTGATTTTCATATAATCATTATCAAAACCATTTTATTACTCAAGAGTAAAATATCAGAATAATTATAAGGGAGAAGAATGCAAACTGAGTGAGATTAAGTTAAACTCATTATATTTAGTGTGTTCTATTTTATATAGTCATAAGAAATTTTTTTGGATTTAGTTTACAATTATATATAGTTAATTTTGAATTTTATATTTTATATAATTTTATATTGTACATTCTTTTGTATTAATTAAGAACTGAATGGATATATTACACAATGAAGATATATTATTGAATAAATAAATATATTATTAATTAAGATCGTGTTTATTATATACTATATAGAGAAATATACATTATGATTATGTTTGATGTAATGTTATTCTTAATTCAACAAGTTATTACAAAATCAATATTTCTATTTTAAGTGTTAACTCTGTTAAATTATTATTATAGAAGAAAAGAATGAGTACAGTATTAATAGTACAAATGAGTGTTAGTCTTACTTAAAATTTAATACTTTATTATACAAGGAGAAAGAGGAATTTTGTTATGATGTTTACCAATAACTCATTAATGAATATATAAGGTGACAATGTTTGATCAAAACTCAGTGCATTTATTCACATTTACCATTACACTAAAAATAATAATTGAAATTATCCAAAAATTAATTAAATACTGAATAGTATACTAAATATATTATTAAATAAATTAGAGACAAATTTTGAGATTGATTTTAAAACACATTCATATTTCAGCGATGGAAAAAAGTTCCCGTCACTAATTACATAAAATTTTTTATTTTATTTATTTTTAAAATTTAGCTACGGAAATATTAGTCTGTCGCTAATTTTAGCAACGAACTAGTATTTTCGTCGCTAATGTTAAATTAAAAAAATATGTAATTAGCCCCAAAAAAAAATTAAAATGTTAAATAAATAAAACATGTCCATGGCTAAATTTTTAAAATTAAAATATAAAAATTTTTAATGCAATTAGCGACATAACATATTTTTCGTTGCTAAAATTAGGATCGTCCTAATTTTAGTGATAGAAAATATTTTCCGTTACTAATTGCATAAAAATAAAAAAAATTATGTAATTTACATTAAATTTTTAATTTTTAAAATTTAGTGACGAACATGTTTTTTCATTGCTAAAATTAGTGACGTATTGAAATTTATGTCGCTAATTTAAAAAAAAAATTGTTTTTAATTTTTTTTATTACTTTAGCGATGAAATATTGTTCCGTCACTAATTTTACGAAATTCTTTTTCATAATTCGTTGCAATTCCATCGTTGTTCCGTTACTAAAATCTGAAATTCTTATAGTGAGTTTTCTCAAAAGTTTCTATTTGATTCCTATTGATGAGGGTTATGTGTTATGATCCTATTCATAAGGAACCCATGCAAAACCCTAGGGCGCGTTTGGGCATTAATCCTACTCCAACTTTGAATAATATTAGTAAAGTGAATAAAATTACTTTATTTTTCTTATTTTCATTTTAAAATAAATGCTCCAAAATTAATAATTTCTAAAATTAATAATTTACCCTTCTCCTCTTATAAAGTAATTTATTTGTGGTGAGACTTTTTAGGTTCATAATTAAATTGACGACAAGAATAATCATCTATTAATTCTCGTAAGTTATGAGTAACATTTAACAATATGTCATAACTATCCAATTTAATGTGATCACGTATAGTAAACTTTTCTGCTACAACTTTGTGCAATACGGTCTCTTTATCATCCTATATCCTGACAAGGTATAAGATCATGGAAAACAAGTCAAATATCTCAATCTTATCATATGACCAAATTCAAAATTCTTCTTGGCTAATATGACACAACCCATGGAATACATTTTCCATTGTCATAATAACTCGATCAAGGATTTATTGTCAAGTGATTATTGGATCAAATAAGATATCCTCCTTGCAAACCCCGAGGTGATAGATATTCCATGTCTAATGTATGCATATTTCATGCACCACTACATTAAGGACATAGATACGTATAATTATTTTTTATTAGAACAATTATATATCATCATTGATTTCCTAATTCCATCAATGCACATGCATCTATATCATCTTATGTTTAAGAACTAGTTGCACATACAGAACTAACAATGAATCATGGACCCATGAGTAAGGACCTATGTGATTCGATATTAATAGTCCCGTTTAGTGAACTCATTCATGTAACGAATACGTACTCATCTTCCTTCCATATCTCATATAGAATGGCATGAGACTCAACAACTTTTATCTTCAGCATCTCATACTGAATAAGGAGGAAGAAAATGTACTAGTCTTTACATGTTGCTATTATCTATATTAGAAACTCTATAATTAGGAACTTGTTTATAATAAAATAAACCATGGATTAACCATCACTCAATATTTAAAGAATTAGTTCTACTTTTTTCTTTTTTCTTTTTTTTTATAAATACTCAGATTGAGATAGAATTGTAATGATCAATATTTTATTCAATAGTCAAATTATAATAAAATATTCCATACCTTAACTTTTGCTTCCCATTTTGGCATGATTTTGACGATGAGTTCCGGCATGGAATGGGCACTCTAAAGTAGGGCTGGCAATAAGCCGAGCTGAGCCAAGCTAGGCCTAGCTCGAGCTCAGCTCGATTGATTTTAGCTTGGCTCATAACTCGGCTCAAACTCGATATGAACTGATTTTTTTAGCTCGAGCTCAACTCGACGATGATTACAAACTGGTTCGGCTCAGCTCAAAATTGACTATCACCTTACTTTTATGTATATATATATTTAAATAATGTGATATATATAATATATATTTATTTATATTTAAATTATATATTTACAAAATTATTAAGTATATATTTATATTATTGAGTATTAAGTAATAAATATTTTTTTATTTAATAAATTTATAAAATTAATATATATAATTATATCGAGCTGGCTCGTGAGCCAAATGAGTCGAGTTAATAGTAGTTCAAGATCAACTCATTTACTAAATGAGCCAAATATTTGATTTCAAACTTGATTTATTTGTATCACAAGCTACCTTATTGAGCCAATTATCAAGTCGACTCTTAAGCCAGCTCACGAGTAGCTCGGCTTATTGCCAGCCCTATTCTAGAGACTTTGGAAGAAGTGTGATACGAAAAATTTGCTGTTATAATATTGAAAATAGTTTTAGATTGTAAATTATTTTACTAAATAATAATTTAGGAATAAAAAAGTGAGACACATTTTATCTTAAAGAGACGTTAAATTTGTATTTTTTTTTTATCTTCTACCTCCCCCTTCCAATTGGAAATTACTAAAACTTCACAAAGAAATTTAAGAAAATTTGATTATGTTAAATAAAAATCATTTTACAAGTACTAGAACAAATTATTGCACAAGAAAAGATACATTAAAATGAATTATAAAAATAAACACAAAAATATAAGCAATATATTATATAAACATAGGACATTAATTGTAAGCATAAAAGGATAAGTTGGTGTACCAAACACCTACGCGTCCACGCCGAAAAAGTAAGGTATGCATGGTGACAGAGAAAAAGTAATTATTGAAAAATTATAAGATATTCAGGTACCGTTACATAAATGTAATGGTAAAAGTATATAATATTAGTAATTAACAGTGATTCAGGTGGTGTTTACACATCTTTTATTTTCATCTTCTATGGAGTGTATCATTAATTACATCTTTTATTCTCATCATAATTATATTACTTGTACATAAAATGTTACACATTAAATTACACACGCGAAAATGAATAAAATACTACTCACCTAATTATAAATTTACTCCCCCTCTCCTTTGCCGTCTCATTTCTCTTCTCTTTCCATTTTCCATTGCCGCCTCCAATGACCGCTTGTCACCGCCTTTCTCTCATTGTCTTTGACTTGTGCATTTATCGTCGCTGCATCTTCTCTTTTCATAGAGAAAATGTAGCGATAACCGACATATGAAAGGTGATGCGATGAGAGGAAGGTGGCGACAGATAGTTGCTGGAGACAAGCATGAGAAGAGGAAGAGAGACAGTACCAGTCTTGAATTCTTCAGGGCCCAGGGCAAAAGTAAAAATTAGGCTCCCATATATATATTTAAACTTAGTGATGAACTCCCTCTTATTTTTCAACCAAGATCTAACTTGTCCAAATTAACTAAAAATTTAACAATCAAGCCAAATAAATTGTATCGATTCAAACTTTAATGTATTAAAATTTAGAATAAAATGGTACAATATATAAACAAGATAAATACTTATAACAATTCAATAAATTCTTTTTCATCCAGTAAAATAAATTCTTTCTCATCCAACAAAAAAAAAAAAAGAAAAAATTCTCTACATGTTGAATAACTGAAACAAAACAATATCAATCTATTTAAAATCCATTTGCATCCTTAGCATTAGCAACTAGCAAAACAAAAATGTATTTACATCCTCAATGGCCAAAGCAAATTGCAACAGCCTACTTGAATCTCTTTACATCCTCAACAATTAGTAAAACAAAAATATATTTTCTTCATCAATAACAAAAACAAACTATAAGCACCCCCGCCCGGATATCCCCAACCACCCGAACTACCCGACGGGAGCGCCTACGGGAGGAGAAAAGAGAAAAACACATGACAGAGACCACCCTGACATGCATACACAAAAATAAGAACAGCGAAAACAAAGCTAAACACATGCATGCACTACGGGTGCCTCGCTATCACAGCGGTCATATGATAAATAAATAAACACAAACTCTTGTGCCGACATACACGACATCATACTCAGACATCAGAGTTGACAAGGAATGACGGGACTGCCTGTACTCCCTACCGACTCTACCGCTAAAAGATGACTCCCTTGCCATGGCCCACGTTGCTACTACTTGGAATGATGGAAAAACAAAGTGAGTCGAGAGACTCAGCAAGCATAAGGAAAGAAAGGCTGAAGGCTGTAAAAATCCAAATAACTCTCCCCAGAACAAACCCCCAGGTACACACAAGTCGTGAGATGCCACAACACAATAGTACAGCATAATAAAGGCACATACCGGTCCTTGGGGCCCACATAAGACACCTAGCACCCAAGTCCCATACCAACCTGTCGCTATCCTGGACGGTAACAAATACCTCCAGCAAACCTGTGCGCGCCATCCTGGGTTGATACTCCCGCCACCCGTCTATGTCGGTACTCCCGACACCTAAGCCATAAGCTCCCTCGGAATGGTACTCCCGTCCGAGAACTAATAACTACCAGTAACCATGCAATGCACATAAAAATGCAATGGCGTAATGAGCATCAACGTGATATATGGCGCCCATACATCCAGGCATCAGGCCATGCTCCGCCCACATAGTAAATTACACGCGATGCATATGCCCGTGCTGGATCCAACCTGATCAAGCTAGAATGTCTGTGTCCAAGCATACTCAAATGAATATCCCAACATGCAACCCGTACCCATGTGCATATCAAATCATGAACAGTAATACAATGAATATAGACGTGCAGTAAATCACATACTGGTAGAGCTAGTCAGCAGTGCCCGACACCGGTCGATGGCCAGTGACTAAGAGTGTCCACCCGACGGTCCACTTCAAGACCGTACAATAGTCTACCTCATCGTCACTAACAACCGACCCCTGCCCTACTGCTCGATAGCTCTAACCGAACCATAAATAAATTTGAGAAAAACCGTAAATAAACCCAATAAAATCGTAAATAAACTCGCACGTCTAGGAACCTAGTTCCCAAGCTAGTTCGGCATCATTCCCAAAGGGAGTGGGGGCGGTACAAACCCCCGTAGGCTCACAACAAATAAAATTCTAAAAGTCTCAGATTTAATTTAAATTAAAACAAATGAATAATAATTCAATAGATAAGGCTAAGTGCCGAATTAAAGTAAGGGAGATGATAAAATACGAGAAATCACGGGGTCTTTGACCGGAATTGAAGAACACGAGGAGAGGGTTAGGAGCTTACCTTTACACGGCCGTTTCTTCTCTTCCTTGCACTCCCACTGCGAAGTAAAACGTTTAATAACTATTAATAAAACCCGTGGCTCACACTAATTAAATCTAACCGTGTAATTTAAATAATTTAACCATCTAAAATCCCATGTAAATAAAACCCCGACGAGTCTTATATTTGATTTAAATTATATCACATCAATAACATCCTCAATATATATATATAATTAATTAATTAATATATAATATTAACAACTCACCAATATGCTTAGCTTATAAACATAGGAACATATATATATATATATTTGCTTAACAGCATATACACATATCTTCACCAATATGCTTACACGGCCAGGCATTCCTTAACTTTTCTTTTATCCAAATTTCATTGCATTCACCCACTGATTCACACTCACACACTGATTACACATATATACATATAGATATATAAATTGGCACACGACACATTCACTGCAACACAAACCCTCACAATCAAATTAACATACACACAGTAAGCTCACCACTTGCACACAGTGTACTCGTGTAAATATATATATATATATATACTTACGCAACAAATTATTACATATAACATAGCATAATCATCCACAATTACTAGAATCAAACTTTTAAATAAATTCTAACCGATCAAAATTATTAATACATAATTATTTACTCACCCGAGTAATTAATCTGCTATTAAACTTGACTTAATCCTCAACTTCTCCCAATTTTTCTCAAGATTTCTAGCCTCTACGCACCATTTTCTTCTTCTCCCGAGCTCTCTGCTTCGCTCCCAAGTTAATCTAAATTTTTAGCTTCAATTGAAGCAATTTATGGCAGCAAAATCGGTAGAAAAACATGGCCAATTTAGCCTTAAAAAGCGTGCAAACAGTGGGTGTGAGAGAGGCAGCCGCTGGGCGCGCCAACGCACGCCACGTGGCCGCGCAAAGGGCCAGCACTGGAGCCCCAAAACGGCGTCGTTTTGGGCTGCCTCTGCTGCCCAAAAATTTAATTTCTTCTTCCCAGCGCGCGCGCGTCCGCTCCTTGGCTTGATCCCGCGCTTCATGCCAGCACCCGCGCGCACGCGGCCACTGAGCTGGCTACTTCCTTAGCAATATATACACACTTAATTAATTTTATAGTGACTTTCAAACACTTTCGAAAATTTACACTTAAACCCACAACTTCCAGAAACCTCCACATACACCCCTAACTCCTATTTCTCTTATTACACTTATATCCCAAACATTCCAAAAATTCTTCCAAATTACTTTATTTTAATCTTTTTCTAAATATTCCCCAATAAATAGTTATTTCCTCAAACTAACATACATAAACATTTTTCTTAAATCCCTAAATACCCAAATAAATTCATATTTCTTTTAAACCCATAACTACAATAAATAATAATGATTAACTACTTTCAAATAATTTAATCAATTATATTAAATTCCTTATTTTCCTCAAAACGGCACAAACGTTAATTTTTCCTTAATTCCTCAAATTTTTCGTAATGACCTCAAACTCTAAATTAATAATCTTTATTTATTTTCCAATTTTCGGGATATTACACAAACAACAACAGCCTACTTGAAATCCCTTTTGCATCCTTAGCAATTGACAAAATATCACTACCACTTGCAAGATAAGCTGAAAAACAACAAAATCACAACTAAAAAAAATTATTTAAATGATTTTCTTCTTGCATTTTGAGAAGCAAAATCCTCAATGATGCTTTCAAATTCAAGTTTTTCTAACATTTCCTTTTCAATGAATAATATTGCTAGCCCATTTAACATTTCTTGTGACATGGTAGACCTCAAGTAAGATTTCAATAATTTTAATTTAGAAAAGTTTATTTTTGCAGATACTACAGTCACAGGTATAGTCAATAGTATTCTATAGACAATCAAAACATTTGGAAAACAATCCATATCTTTTACAAACTCTATAATTTCAAGTGTTGTGTTTACTGTTGATGGTAAAAGATATTGTAGCACATGTAACTTTGAAAACAAATCACTTGCATCAACATCAGAACACTCACCATTTCTTAAAGTAGTTTCAAGCTTCACAAAACAATTTTTCAATTCCTCATCACCTAATGAAGTTAACTTCTTTGAATTAAACAAGAACCCAAAAATACCATCATATGTTTGCATTTGTTCAAATCTACTCCTTAATGAAGAAAAAGCCATATCCACTACACAGATGAAATAATTGACTCTAAATGATTCTTCAACTGATTGTACTGTCTCATCATTGGCATTCTCATCAAATTGTTTCTTCCAATGACTTTGACATTTTTTAGGAAATTCAGGTTCAATCCCCATATCAAAAGCAATAGTTTTAGCTTCTATCATAGCATATGCAAATCCATTTTCTCTATAATTCTCAAAAATAGAAATGAGCCCTTCCAAATTTTTTAAAGTAGAACCAATGCACATATCTTTAGATTGTAACTTTTTGCTAACTAAGTTAATTTTCAACAAAATATCATGTTAAATAACCATGTCTAATAAAAACTCAAATTTTTTTAATTCATATGTTGCTAAACTTTCAGCTTCACTTTTTGCTTTAGCATCTTCACTAGTTTCTGCTACTTTAAATAAACCTTCTTTTATTTGAGCAGCTTGGGATCTTATTGCTTTAACACTCTCTACACGACTTTCTCAACGTGTAGTTGACAACGTTTTGAGAGTTAAACCATCTACATGATCTTGTAAAATCTTCTAACGCTTTGTAGAATTAGCAAAAACACAATAAATGCGTTGAACCACCCCAAAAAAGGATTTTGCTTTCACATAATAGTTTGCCATATCACATGGTATTAAATTAAGATAATGACAACTACATGGCATGAACAAAGCTCTAGGATTTATTTCAAGTAATCCTCTTTGTACACCTTGATGCTTTCCTTTCATATTAGAGCCATTATCATAACCCTGTCCTCTAACATCATCAATTTTAAGACCAAGGGACTCTAGGACATACTGTAATTCATTAAAAAGTCATAATTCTGATGTATCTTTCACAATTAAAAACTTTAAAAAGTACTCTTCTATTTTCGCTAGACTCTTTGACACATCCGCACATCGTATTATCAAAGTCATTTGTTCCTTGTGACTTGAATCAAGAGTGCAATCAAGTATCACTGAAAAATATTTTGCTTGTTTGATTTTCTCAATGATTGCACTTGTGACTTTTGAAGCCAGCAAAGCTAAGCTCATTTTGAATCTTATGGCTTAGATAGTGATAGTGAATCTCATCATTTTGAATTCATTGAAAGTGTTCTCGCATTATTAGATCAAATTCTGCAACTATTCCAATATACCTAAAAAATTACCATTATTTTCTTCATAAATTCTCTCTTTTGTTTCACGGAATGCAATATTATTTTTAGCAAGACATTTGACAACAAACATTATTCTTACCAAAACATGTTTCTAGTGTTTTTTCTCTCTCATAATTTGTTCTTGTATGCCTTTATCAATTGTTTCATTTTTTTTCAATATATTATGTAATTCAATCCAAGAACTCATGTTAGTTATGTGTTCAATACTGTTTTCATGTTATTTAACCCTCTCACTAAGATGTTTCCAATCTCTAAGTTCTTCGTTTTCTAATTGGCTTCTACAACGCATTGTCTTAAAAAACTTACAAAAAAAAAAATACCTTATCCAATTCCTTTGAATATACTAGTCATTTTTTGTCATGAGTCTCTCCATTTGATAACTTTATCATGTAATAAGATGAGAAAAAATGTCTAAAGTTTTCATCCTTGGAAAATTTGACATTATTATCTTTTGCAGGACTTTTTTCCACAAGTAAAGCTCTCATTTTTTCATCTAGATTATCCCAAATTCTAGGATAAAAAATGTTTAAAGGAAAACTTAGTTCTACACCCTCAAGTTCAGTGTCTTCATTATTACAAAGATGATCAAAATCTTCATTCTCAACATGTTCATCTTCACCTAAGTCACCTACCTATGCATTAAAATCATTCTCAGTTCCTACCAATTCTTCCACATGATTTTGTTGTTCAGATTCATTAACTAAATCATTATCAATTCCTACAAATTCTTCAACATGATTTTGCTACTCAGATTCATTGACTAAATCTTGAGTTGAGTTATCAAGTGAACTATTTGTTTTGTTTTGAAAAAATTTATTCAGAGCTCCCTTTTGAGATTGAGTTAATTCTTCTCTCTATCTTTTTCTTTTTCTTTTTCTATTTTGACTTCCAGATGGGTGTTTCTTACTAAGCATTGTTACTTGAAAACATGAACAATACAAGGAAAGCCAATGCAATTTTAATACTTCAAAGAATAACACAAAGAACAACATATACCTGAAATTTGAGAAACCTCATTTGAGAAATCCCCCTCCACAGAAAGTTCACAAGGATCAGCTTAGATTAATCTTAGATGAGGATTCAAAACTCTGTAGAAGAAGAGGAAGAAGAAAAAGAAAAAGAATAAGCAAAAGTGACCTAGGGGAATGGTTGACAAACAAGATGACTAAAGGCATCAAATGACAAAAATATCCTCTTATTGAAAATTTGAAATTGTCGCCTCGCCCAGTAGTGTTCTGGGCAGACTTCAAGTCCGCTGAAGTCCACCCAACACTGCTGAGCGTTCTTTTTCTTGAAAAGCGAAACAAACCAGATCGTTGGTCTTTTTTTAAAAAAATATTAAATCAGTTAATAGTTATAATAATTTAATATAATATTTACTAAAAATAAAAATTTTGGGCCCCAAATAATGGTCCAATGCGATCGCACTGATTGCCCCTATCCAGGGCGAGCCTGAAGAAAGGAAGGAGCTACAATTAAGTTAAAGATATTTTGATTATTTGCACGTGTGTAGACAAGATGTGACCCTTTACATACAAGTAGCAGTGATGTTAGCTAGTGGACCCCTATTTAATGGTTTCGAGTTGTTCTACAGGGCTCGACGGGCCTACCGAGTGGCTCACAGAAAGGGGGCAAAATTACGATTTTACCCCCGTCTGCTTTGCAAATTTGCAAAGCGGGCCACTCCCCCCTCCCTGGCTTTGTGCGTCTCTCCTGCCATGGCCGCCACCGTGCCTTGCTGTCATCGCCTCGCCTCGCTTTCGTCGCCTCTCTGTAACGACTGTCGGTGAGGCGAGAAGAGGCGGCGCGACGATGGCAAACAGGCGACGGAGGCTAGACGAGGCGATGGCGGCAAGGCGAGGCGGTGGCCATGGCAGGGGAGACGCACAGAGCAGGGGGGTAAGTCCATGAGAGGAGAAGGGAAAGAGCAGGGCATGGCAGCAAAATTTTCTTTTTGCCCCATTTCGGTAACCCCGCCGGGCTTTATAGCATTTTCCAATAGTTTCAGGGTTGAAATAAAAGTCTTGCGGAAGATGCAGGCAGGATAGGGATGGAGAAATTGAAGATAAAGGAAACGTTCTTCATCACGCATGGACAACCAACGATGTCGATCGACGAATCATTACCGGTGAGGCATTTCCTGAAATCATTCAGGGAAGTGGTGTACGAATCAGCTGCACCCGCCGCCATCCTCATCATCTCCGCCCACTGGGAGACCTCCCACCTCGCCGTCATCACCTTGCAGGATAATGCTACACGAACGGAATAGTAGACAAAGAGTTGAACAACTCTGGTAAAATTACGTATCTAACCCTTAGTGTAAAAGACGAGTTCACCCTCTCTCTTTCAGTCTCACCTCTCACTCTCTCTTTCATTTTTATCTTTACCCGCCCATTTTCAAACCCATTCTCTCCCTCAAAACTACCATCTCTCAAACCCACTCTATCTCTCTCAAACTCAACCCTACAGGTTGCAGCGTCCACTCTTGCCCCTCCACCGCAATGAGCATCGCCGTCGCCCCCCATCCAGTAGACCACGGTCCGCTGTCGCCCCTCCCTCTTCCGATTGCACCGCCTCGCTCTCACCACCGGCCACAGACCGCCGTCCCTCCCCCCCCACAGCGCCAGTCAGACCACCATCACATCCGCGGCATCCACTCGCACCATCTCGCCCCCACCGACGACTCCATCTCTTTCTCTTTCTCCTTCCTCCCCTATCTCTCTCTCTCACTCTCTCTTCTCGTTTCTCACCGTCTTTACCACCATCGCAGTCACCTTCGCCGACGTCCGCCATTCCAGTGCCCCCCTCTCTCTCTCTGGGTCTCTGTTAACTAACATATATATATATATATATATAATATGATATATATGATATTATATGTTACTTACATATTATTTATTTTCTCACCTATTTATATTATTTGTATAAATCTGAAACAGCAGTCTAAGATTTTGTTCTAACTTCAAATATAATTTTTTATTTTTGTAAAATATAATATTAAGATTTAATATAATTTTACAGATAATTTTTAATCTTTCAATTTAAGCAATATAAATAAAATAATAACATATAAATATACATAATTATTTATACATAAAATACATAAAAATTTATATTTTGTATGAATAATAAAGAGAAAAAATATAATTAAAATTATAAATTATTTAAACTTATTACTCTGAACAAGTAGAGAATAGTGGACTAAAAAAAAATAAATTTATTTGATGCAATTCTCATAGACATATTTGACTTTTCCTTTATTTTGGGAAATTTTTTTAGTGAAATTCGTAATGTTTCTTTAAATTAAAAAAATTTAAAGAGTATAATTTGACTTGTTATTTGTAAAAATTTATTTTGTAATTTTTTTCTATTTTTTAAGTTATAAAATATAAATCAAACTATAAACTATAATATGATAATATTTACTTTAATAAAAAAATATATTCTTATATCCATGATGATATTATTATATTTTTTTTATTTATCATTTATACAAAATATAAAATTTTATGTATTTTATAATTATCTTATATATCAATAATAACATAAAAATATATTTGAACTCAAAATATATTATTTATTTTTATTCTTATTTAGTCTATATTTTTGTTTAGAAAATATATATATTTAATCTAAATTATATTTAAATATATTTTTATTAAATATATTATATATTTGTATATGTGTTGTGAGCCAGAGAGTGAGAGAGAGAGAGTGGAGATGGAGGTGTCGGCAGCAAACGGTGGAGGCGGAGGCGTCGGTGGAGATGGAGGCCCAGAAAGAGAAAGAAGATGGAGGCGTCGGATGCGTCGGCGAGAATGAGCAGAGAGAAAAGGAAGGAGAAAGAGAGAGAGGGGGGAGATGGAGGGAGGCAGAGGCGAACAGAGGCAGAGGCGGAAGCGAACAGAGGCGGGCTCTAGTGGAGGCGGATGCGGATGCGGATGCGAACAGAGGCAGGCTGAGTGGAGGCGGAGGCGGACTCGGGCGGAGGTGAACAGAGGCGGGCTGGAGCGGAGGCGGGCTCGGGCGGAGGCGAACAGAGGCGAGCTCGAGCGGAGGCGGAGGCGGAGGCGAGCTCGAGCGGAGGCAAACAGAGGTGGAGGTGGAGGTCGGCGCGGGCGGAGGCGGACTGCGGTTGGAGAGGCGAGAGGTAAGGGAGAAGGGGAAGGAGAGAGAGTGAGTGAGGGGGGAGGAAAGATAAAGAACATATTGGGCGGGTATTCAAAATTTTAGATATAAAATCTCATGATATTTTGATATCAAAATATCATGAGAAATTGGGTTGTTCAACTTTCTGTCCACTATTCCGTTCGTGTAGCATTATCCCCCATTGCATGTGGCCATGGGTGCCGCAGACCAAAATGCCAAGGCTGAACTTGTCCACCATAGCTGGGACTTCGCGCACTTTCTTATTCGTCTTACAAGTTCACCGCCGCAACCTAATTCACAGTACTCTAAATACGACTGTTCCAAATTACCGGCGGATCTCTGCATCAACTTCTTTAGTTTGCTTTATGTTTGATGTTCGAACTTGATCAGTTTGAGTTCATGTCCAAGTATCTCTTTGGTTTGCTTTCGTCTTCTTCAGTGGAGATGGGAGTCGGTTATAATCCTTATTTTTATGATAGCTAGTGCTTAGAATTTTAAGAAAGTTGGGTATTGGTTGGACTGCCGGTCGTCTCTGTCCAAGCCAGCTTCATCACGACTCCTATCGGGGTTCTTGTGGTTCCCCCTAACCAAACCTCAGCTATGATGGGTCCATAGATGCCGCTTGCCGCCGATGAGTGCCACCCTGGTCCACCTGCATCTCCACATCCACTATATCCGATTGTTGGCAACTTGATCCACGCTGGCTGGCGACGTACCACAAACACCTGAAACGCAGCAGCGTTGTACTCCAGAGAAATAGGGACATCTCTGGCACCAGAGGAACCTGCCAAGCCGCCGACACCAAAGGCCGAGAACCAGGGCCCCCCTACCTGTTCCACCACAGCAGGATCACTGAACCAGACCCTCCAAACTCGCAAGAATCCACACTTAAAACTGAACGGTGAATAATGAATATTTCAGAAGATTTTTATCTAAAAATTAATTGTCCTCGCTTATTTATATAATCCATAAATTATAATCCCACTATCCATTTACATGTTGTTAGATAATGATAAATTTCACGACCTCCATCCATTAACTGTTTTGACTAGTTCAAAACATTCAAATTAATATTTAAATAATAACTAATGATCTCCATTATTCTTGGCTAAGATTGTAATACCCTAAGTCACGTTAAATAAATTAATTTAGAATTAAGTTTATTTGGTTTAAATTAATTAGGTGATTAGTTTAAGTGTGTATGAGTATAAATATGTAAATAAAAATAGTAAGATTAATGTGATTAAATTGTAATATGATTTAAGATTAAAAGAAATTATTTTATGTAAATATGTATATTGTGTGTGTATATATATATATATCTGTAAAAAAAAAAAAAAATCCGGAAAATCCGGATTTGCAGAGCAGCGCGCATGGCCGCCTGCAAAAGTGGAAATTAATGGGGGAGGGGGAGCCTTAATGGCTGAGTGACCGGAGGTAAGGCCTTCCCGGCCACGTAGGGGTTTCGATTGGACGTTTTCGGCGGAGTTTTTGGCTATAAATAGCCCAGTTCGCGCGATGCATTTCACCCGAAACTTTTGAGGCTTAGAGCAGTCGATTGGGAGTGATTTTGTGAGATTGGAGAGTGAGGTTTTGGTCTCCAAGTCGTGAGCTTCATTTCTGGAGAATTTGGAGGCCAACGTAGCAGTGGAGAAGAAGACCCAAGCATCGCCGAAAAATCGCGCCTTCGCCTGAGCCGCGACTTCAAACGACGAAACGAGGTAATTTTAATGTTTTTTTTCAGTTTTTGTTGGTAGATTCGAGTTCAGGAGGTCGAAAATAAGGGAGTAGAAGCTTCGTTTGAAGCTTTTAGAGGCGGAGGCATCGCCGGCAGCGTGTCCAGCCGCCGGAGAAGAAGAAGCAGTCAGGCGCGTGGCAGCCACGCGCCCGCCAGAGAAATTGTAAAAAAAAAAAAAAAAGAGTAAAATTTTTTTAAATTTTTTTAAATTTGAAATGTTGTTTATGGTACATTGGTAAAGCAATTTGCTGAAAATGCAAAAATTATTAAATAAATAAGTAGATTTTTCAATTATGGAAATAAAGAAAAAATAGGCTTTTAATCCAAAAAATTTCCAGAAAATTTTAGAATGTTAGAAGTATTAATTAAGAAATATCAATGAAAATAAATGGAATAAAATAAAATGTTAGGTAATTATTATGTAATTTAAGTAGATTTTTCTATTGTAGCAATAAAGGAAAATAGGATTTTAATTCTGAAAATTCCAAGAAAATTTCAGAATGTTATAAGTGTTATTTAAGAAATATTAGTGAAGAGAAATTTAATAAATTGAAAGATTAGGTAATTATTATGTAATAATTACATATTAGCCATTATGAAATAAGGGAAAATAGGAATTTAAGTTAGAAAATTACAAGAAAAATTCCAGAATACTAATAATATTATTTAAGGAATATTGGTAAAAAGAAAGTAAATTTTTATGAAGCCTAGATAATTATTATGTAATTTTGGAAGAAATACAACTTAGGAATAAAAGAAAAATGGAAGAAATTATGAAAAACTAATATATGGTATTCTAAAAAAAATAAATCTATGTTGTAGGGGTCCTTGTGAACATAGAGATTAATGGATAGCAGCTTAGCACGTAGCTTAAGATAAATTAACTGTAAGTATGCCGCCTGAATTTAATACGTTTGTAAATGTAAATGCTTTCATCATATTGGCATGCTGTGATATGAATCATCACGTAGAATGCATCGATGACATGACTATGAAATGCATACATGCACAATGATACTGTTGGTCACACGCATATGAGGCCATAGGAAGTACGAACTGGCACCGCTGGCCTATCAAGGGTGCACCCATACACCCCGGCTTCGAAAGAAGTGGCCGCTAAAATGATAGGCAGCATGAGGGGTGCAGTTGACACCTATGAGGAAAGACATTGCATACACTCATGACGTTACATTTGGCATTCTTACTTAGATGATTTACCATCTAACATGGGTTTGCGCCTGGAACATTCAACGTTCCAGCCGGGACTTGCAGAGATGATTCAGTGGACGGAGTGGTATAGGGATACGAGACATCAAGATGTACTATGTTATGATATGACTAGTTTAATGTTAGTGTACATTATTCGGTTATCGAACGCTTCATGTATTAACTTGTATTTAATGCCATGTACAGTTACTAAATCATGCATTACTATGAGCAGGTTCGATTCAGCTTCCGCTTGTATTATTTTTCTAGCACTAGACACGGTCTTAGAGAACATTGAAAATAATGATTTAAAAAAAAAAAAATAGACCAAATTTCCTAAGGCATAACACGCTCGAGATGGCGGGCTGTTACAAAGATGATTCCAAACTTCATCTTAAATTTTGATTTATCAATAACCAACTAGTGATTAGTTTTATTAGCTTATGCAATCAGGTCAAAATTTAACGAACATAAGTTAGTAATCTGCAATATTCCTTGTTGTTGCAGAATTTTCCGTTAATTCCTGTTGTCCATTATCACATGAAGCTATGTATATATATAGATTATTGACGTATTAATTTACACTCAAAAGATAACAAAGGCATTAATGCTCTCCCAAAACTCCTCCACAATCAAAAAACACAAGCTTGGCTACTCATTCTCTCTTACTTTCTCACATTATTTTTCAGTACTTCTTCTTTTCAAATCAGTTACCTCTATCCAAACAATTATTCTTTGTTGTTTCTGGAAACCTTGCATCGTGTATGCACACTTGCAAGAAGCATTTGTTGAATCTTGAGAAGGTAGCCATTGTAATCATTTGCACCGAGACAATATATCTAGGAGTACTGGAGTGGAATCTACTTTTAAGGACAATATATATATATATTAATATATGTAATCACTCAGAGGTCCAATACAAGGCTCTGTCACCAAACTGCGAGGGCCTGTCTCCGGAAATCCCGCTAGCAAAGGAATTCCAAGAAAAAGTTCACATAAGATGAGATCAGAGTGTAACTCAACCAAGATTATTCACACCATTAACAACAATGAGTAATGATTTCATTATTTTTCATACAAAACAAAATAAACATAATCATTTACATTCCCTTAGGCCACCCCAAAGGAGATACAACAAGCCCAACACAAACCAACAATGCCCCCAACACCCTCTGGTCAGGTGAGTTCTGTACACATCTAACCCAATAGACTATGGCATGCCAGGACTTTTCTCATCTCCCGCTTTACCTATACCTGGAGTGATGCAAAGAGAAAGAATGAGTCACAAGACTCAGCATGTATAACACAATGAAATGGAGCATGAAATATATCACAATGGGGACCCAGTAAACAACAACCAATAATACATGATAAGACCTTCACATAGAGTACTACTGACAAAATATAAACAAGGAGCACCATGAGAAAGACATACCGAGAATTATTGTAGTCCCCTTAACTATCTAGCTTCCACCATAATCTAGGTATAATTCGGTGACTCTACTACCACACAGTCTTTGGAACCCACATAATGCTATAAGCACCACACTCATTGTCTCACAATAACATGATAATCATGCCACAAAGCACCCTACTCTAGGCCCATAAATCCCATCCATTCTACAACGCTATCACACATCTACGGTACCACACGCCAAGCATGCAATGGTCCCACTATAACAGTACCCTCAACCCGCTCTCAACTCTAGGATACGAGCACACGCCTATGATTTCACAACCACACAGTGCGCACAAGTTCATATGTCGTGCAATAAGCCCACATAGTTTTGGACACTCGGGGCCAGATAGCTCCACTCCCAAGGCAATGCCCAAGGCTAGTCAACTCCACCCAAGGTTTACATACATATCAACTGACTCTTGGGGCCAGACCGCTCAACTCCAAGTTAACACCTGAGGTCAGCCAACTCCACCCAAGGTCTATGTACACACCGATTGACACTTGGGACCAGGCAGCTCAACTCTAGGTTAACACCTGAGGCTAGCTAACTCCACCCAAGGTCTACACATGACCCATGCCATTAGTCCATTGAGGCTAAATAACTCAACACCTAGGGCATGCTCCCATGCACATGCAACCCTAGAGGCTAATAAGCTCCACTCAATGCCTTGGCTCACCCATATAGCATGCCCAAATTGACATCTATAAGCAAGCTTTTAATATATCACCAAATTACCAAGCTCGTGTAACCCTTAATCATGCCCCCAACCATACCCAATAATGTCCAAATAATCCCTTAAGAGCATAGAAACATTCTTGGGGATCCTGGAGAAATCACACCAAACTCATCCTTTTAACATAAGCCTCTTATGAACCCTAACTCCTCTAGATATGTTTTGGAACCAAGATGAAACCATTCAAAACTCATCCAAATAATTCATATTCTATACCCAATCGAATTTTATCGAGTCTAGTTTACAACACATCAAACAGATCTCAAATCTGAGTTTTCTACTAAAAGTTATGCTCAAAAAAACAGAGCATGCGCAGACTATAAACGCGAAAAATGATTGACTAATGGGAAGGAAACTGTCAATCGACAGTGGCTTTGACACCCAAACTGTCAACCGATTAAGGCAACAATCAACCGGTAGAACCCTCTACACCCAACTGTCGATCGATTATGGAAAAACGGTCGACCGACAGTGAGGAAAAACCCCCGAACAAACCCAATTGCTACAAAAATGGGGCAAAAACACACACAAGTCATCCCTTAACCCAAAAACATCATTCCTTTTAGGATTGTAGGGTGAAACTAACCCTACTTTGAGGCCGAAAGAAGACCAATAAGATTAAACCAACCATAAGAGAGATTTACAAAGGTTTCTACATAACCCTCCAGCACAACCATACTTTAGAAAAGTATAGAATTTTCATGCTTAAATCCCCAAACATCAAAGCTAAAGCTTACAAGAGAGATAAGGGGAACTATAACTTTCCTTAGAAACCTCTATTGATTATCCTTCTTGGCCAACAAGCTTCCAAGCCTTTCTACTTTACATACTCAACAAGAGAACTAGCAAAAAGAGAAAGAAAGAAAGAAGATGAAAATAACTAACTCCCACAACCCTTTTGAAATCATAAGCAAGTAAGAAAAAAAGAGGAGAATGAACCCTACCTCTTGCTTCCTCTCTCCCAATCAGTTTTCCTCCCTCCCTCCTTTCATTTTCCTTTCAATTCCCTTCCCTTATACAAACGACCACCACTTATATATATATATACACATACACCATTCCACCCAATTTACTTAAATGTCCCTATGGTATAACCTTTTAAACGAAAATCATTCAAATGTTAATTTAGACACCATTTAAACCCCAAATAACATTTCAATACATACCTTGCCTTATGTCGGGTCCCACTACCACTTAAGTCAAATATTTGACTTTTCCATTTTCATTGCACATTACCAACAAATATCACATATATTCCACCAAATTATCATTATTCTAATAAGATAAATATCTTACACCAAGGTATGTTGCCTGGACCCACTAATGGATCGTTACAGATTAATGTAATACCCCAAGAGCCTAGAAAATGATAGTATATATCGAGAATAAGTAAGAAATGAAACAACACCAGCTGGATACCTCTTGGGCTAAATTTCGGTAAAGAACTCCCGAGTTAAGTGTGCTTGACCTGGGGAAGCTCAAGGATGGGTGACCCCCTAGGAAGTTCGCGTAGACCCATCAGGGTAAGTTATTTCGATTATTTTTATCGCTCGATGCGAGATGTGACAATATATACACTAGATACAACTCACATGAAACTATAGTTGCCCTGTCACTCCATTCATTCAACAATCTTAAAGGTGAAGGAATTCACGTAGATAAGCACAACGGAACTTAAAAATTTTTATTTATAGATTTATTTGAAGGATCGGATCCTAAAAAATAGATCACGGAAGAAGGATAAGATATTATCTTTTGTAGCACAAGTCACCGAAAAGTATGATCGCCTCTACCTACACAATCGCTCAACCTCTAATATATAATCCACGCGAACAACATTTGAAACCTCAACGGGAGCGGGTTCCCTTAAGTATCGTGGAGTGCTAACTCAGTGGAATTTTGGAGGTAAGAGGCTGCCTTTGAGTATAGTCAAAAATCACACTCACAACTAGAGTTTTTGGAAATCACAAAAATCATTAATTTTTTGACTCTCAACAAGAGTATATATAGAGTTTTGATGAAAACTCTAACTTGTGTGGGCTAAAGCCCATGAGTGTAGTCCCTCTTCCATTGGGCTTGAATTTATTTAAACATTTTAAACCAACCACTAATAGCTTAAATTAAATTTCTTAATCTAGCCCATTAACCCTAGGTAAGTGGTAAATAAAATCAACTAATAATTTGGGCTAAAAAGTCACCAAACCCTAAAGCCCAATAAGGATCAATATCCAAATTAAGGTTTGCATCTTTGCCAAGGACATTAAGTGACTTTAATCTCATATTATTAGTAGTATTATTTACATTAATTTCTACAATTAATCTCATTAATATTTAGGAAATTCAAACTCTTACACTTAGGTTTACTCACAAAACCTATCGAGCTCGCAATTACCTTATCATGTTGTCCTATTATGTGTGACCCATTAGGCTTCTACATATGTTGGCAATGATTCCTTTCCCTAAAGAACCATAGATCTTGAGTGGGATCTAGCAATCCATCAAGACCCCCAATTAGTGGAATGATCAATAGCGATCACTAACCTTTTAGTAGAGGCTACAATCATATATGTGTAATGTTATCTATTCATCGGTTTAGAGTGTCAACCAAACAAAGAATTGGATTAGGTGTCACCTCTTCTAAGTTTGGTGTTTCTATCTTTGATATATCAAAAGAATAAATTTAAGAGTACTTGATTTAAGATCTAATCTCAAATCAAATTTTCACTATGTACAAATTTAACAGTTACCTTTTTCATCAAAGAGGCCTAAGAGACATTCTCCCATTAAGGGTTGATGAATCCTCTTTGGATCACTCACAACCTTCGTATTCTTCATGACATATTCAATCACTATTGAGTTCACACCCTTTACTGGATGCTTTCATAACGGAGTCAAAGTATGCAAATTCACACAAGATACTATGGTGACCACAAGTCAAATGATGACTTTACACAATCGCCACTAGGGTTTCCATAAACACCTGAAAACCTTATGGAATCCCAGGTTGGCTTATATCCAATGAACTTGTTCTCTAACAAGCATCCATACACTTGCCTTCGATCCCACACCACCATCCTTGTAAGATTGGTTGTTGTCTTCTTTAAGAAATAGGCAACATGTATATAAGTCTCACATGCATCATTGATATCCCTTCTCAATGACACCTTGACTAGGGACTATGTTTTTTAAGGTACTAATCTTTCACATGCTCTTATAATTAAAGTCATATTTTAACCACTCTCCACATAGATTAGTCCTCGGGACTTCATCCTTAGGCATTTATATACAATTAAGTACAAATGATGAATTGTTCCTAATTTATTTTATCATTGCAACAATCATTGTGTATCTTTAACCAAACCACCACACTTGGTTTGTGAAGGCTACACTAACTTACACTTAGTGTATCATTTATGAGCTCACCACACTTGGCTCATAAGGCATACACTAACAATCTCCCACTTGCACTTGAGCCAAGTCCAACATATGCCTAACGTTTTATGGACTTTGCATCCCACCACGCTTTCGCTTCATGGTGTGCATATGTAGGTAGATAAACAATGCCAACAACATTGTATATCTTAGTCAATCTTTGTTTTCTAATTTCATTAACTTTTAATGAAATAATGTTCCAACGAAATTTTATGCAGTCGGATCTTTTGATGAGACCCTGATTCAAATTGTTAGTTCCAATAAAGGGCCTTCTGGGGTCAACAATCCATTAAATCATATTTGTTCTATTGAAAGAATCAAAAGATCCAAACCATTTCCATAAGTTACCCTTGAAAATTACATAAAATTAATCACATAGATAATGTTGTAGCTTGTAATGTCCCTATGTTCACAATTCAATAATTGCAACTATAATGGAAAAATTCATCTCCTTCATAGTGACTAATACCATAGTGTAAACTATCTCTTAGTGCCTTAAAACTATTTGAAAACTCTTTTAGAGAACTCCCACTATTCTCTAAATTCTTGAAAAGAACTACAATCTTAATTATACTCCCACTAAAATAATGATTTCATTTAACTCATTCTATTACTCAGTTAACATGTTCGTAACACATTTTTAGAGTAACCGAATCAACTAGACTAGACAGAAGAACCCTTTTCTTTTGCCTTATCATACTAAAGCCGTAACATTCATGTTAAAATCCTTCAACATCATATGTTAATCCCTTTTAGTATCACTAATTCATGTTTGACTATTCAACATCTTGTCTAGTTCAAGTATATGCATATTCTTAATTAATTCAAAGATTAAAGTTCAATGTATAACTCGCATATACATCGATCATGGTCCAATGTATAATTCACATATACCTCTATCATCAATAACTATGCTCCCACTAAAAACTAGATATACACCTTGGGATCAGAAGATATCTTGTTAGGGTCATGTATCACATACATGTCTCGACCCTAAGTTTCTTCCTTATATAATCAATCTTAGTTACCCATCATATGGATGTCATATTGATTATCCTTTTAATAGAACTCACATCCACTAGATTATCTTAGTAGAACTCACATCTACTAACATTCCCATGAGTTTATGAATAACTTAGATACCCATCATATGGATGTCTTAGTTATTCTAATTAGTAGAACTCTTATCTACTAGTCCTCTTTGTGTTAGAAGCTCATTTATGGAAGCATTCAATCTTTAATTAATTCATGAGATAAGTATGTTAGAAGAACATAAGATGTTTATGAAATAGCATAGCATTTATTCATATCATAAATAAAAAAACTTAATAAATTATCCATACACATCCAATGTAAATGAATAAAATAATCAATTGTTCAAAGCCCAAACCTTGGGGCAAAACATATCCCAAAGAAAAATGTTCAAAAATGATCCGATCATATCAAAACATAAACCTAAACTACCCAACAACCATTGCAGTAGTCCAATAAGTGGTCCTCAATCCTCATGTTTCTGTTACCTTGAAAATTTGTCAAACAAATTAAGTGAGTCAAATCAAGTATCATATACCTAAAATAAGTAAACATAAATAAGGGATATGTCTAACATACTAGAAGTAGAAGCATCCCCTTTATGCTTCTTCTTAGACTCTAGATAGGCCTTGTAGTTCCTCAACTAATGGTCCTCAGCCCCGTAGTGGAAACAAGCACCTTTCTTGTCCTTCATCTTCTCCCCAACCTTTGCCTTGGAGTCCTTGGGTCCGACATTTTTCTTGCTTTTGGACTTCTTAGATCTCATCTTCTTTTTCTTGGAGTCCATAAAAAAAATAGTACCTTTTTTCTTTTTGATAGACTGCTCAATAATCTTCAACATACCCAATAACTCTGGTAAGGTTTTCTCCATGCCATTCATATGAAAGTTCATAAGAAATTGGTTACAACTTCTAGCAGAGATTAAAGAATTAAATCAATATAGAGATCATTATCCATGATGAAGCCTAATTATTCTAAATTCTCAATCAGACCCATCATATGGATCACATGAGGTGCAACAGGAGAACCTTCAACCATCTTGGATTAGAAAAGCTCCTTAAAGGTCTCATACTTCTCAAATCTCACATGCTTTTGGAACATTTCCTTGAGATGCAAGATTATGGAAGGCTTATCCATATGCTCATGTTGCTTTTGCAGCTTAGGTATCGTGGATGTTAACATGATACACTAAGCATCGTCAGCATCTTCTTTATGCTTTTGCCAAATCTCTATATCATCAATAGTTGCATCTTCAGTTGGTTCTGGAGGAATAGGAAACTCTATCACATAGAGCTTTTTCTCATGCTTGAGAACAATTCTCAAGTTTCTATACTAGTCCATGAAATTTGTATCATTTAATAGATTCTTTTCTAAGATAGATTTAAGTGAAAGAGGATTTTCCATGATCTACAACATTAAGAAAAGATAAGATTAGATGTATACAATGATCAATTTAAAAAATTATAGTGGTCGTTCTATTAATGAGTTAATCCACTATTTTACTCAAGTCAATGACCCTCACTATTGGCTCGAGAGGTCTCATTAAAAAACCTCCTAGTGGCTAGGATCCTTCTCTAGCTCGACTTGACCTTGACAAAGGCCAACAAGCCAAGTCGAATTCGATTAGACAAGTAACACTTACCATTCCAATCATCATAAATAACGTTAAACCCTTCATCCTACCCTAACCTTGATAGAGACCATCAAGTTAGAACATATTTGGGGGCCATTATTTACTTCATGGAACTCCTAGATCAGTTAGGTAGATAACTATTATCTTTGCATCTTATGCAACTCCTTAACCATGCCTCTAAAATCCCTTAACCTTGATGGAGGCCAACAAGTTAATGAAATTTAGTTTAAGTTTGGCCCATCAATTAAATATAACACTTATCTCATGATGTGAGGTATCGACATGGCCATAGACCTAGACGGAGGCCAACAAGTCAAATGACGAAGAAGACTGCGGGCTCACACCATGTTGATGGAAGGCAATAAGGTTATTGGTGGACTTAATATTTTAACAAATAATGAGGGATTTGATATTAGGTCTCATTGCGCCCGATATGCATATTATCACATACACAACAATAGCATATATGAAATAAACCCTAGGCATGAATGCTATCACATAGTTGCAATAAATTTAAATGTGTGCGATCATGAACTTTATCTATACTGTAATACCCCATGTTGGCATGAGGTTGCCACGTAATTTAAATGAGTTTGAAATACTAAAAAGATTGGCTTGATAGTAAAATAAGTCGTCGAATCGACGACAGGGAGCGCCTCAAAACTTAGATGTCTAAAGAAAAGGGTATGTCATTAATGAGCGTCTTGAGGCAAGATTTATGATGCCGAAAGAAATCGAAATAGAAACAGCTTTCGGTACAACTATGATATATCCTAAATATCGAATGATGGTAAGGAATTTTTAGGAAGTCAACAGAACCCTGATAAGGTTTATATTTTGCATAAGGAACAACTCTTAAATGATTTTGGGATGAAACAAAAAGGTTTGCGATCAAAACACGCATTCAGGCCTAAGTGTAATTTTTAAATCTAGTTGAAAAGAAGTCAAAAATGATATTTTTCTAAATTTCTTGGGCCAAATGAAGAGCATGGAACTTAGGAGTTCTCGTGGTAAAATATCAAAGTTTAAGGACTTGAAATGAGGCTTAAAATGAAAAAGAAATAATTGGAGGGGTAAAAGTATAATTTTTGAAACTTGCTACCAATAGCATGGCCCACCTACCACCGCACGTGGAGCCAAAATCCGACAATGGGACGGTCGGATCTTGCTACGGTATGGCTTTCATCGTCCTAGGAAGCATATGGGCGAAGCAATGGCTGGTAATTGACCGATGGATAGCTTGATTTTGCCTATAAATAGCAAGGGTTTTGGCCAAGATTTAGCACACGAACTGCTCGAATTTGGGAATGTTTTTGCTCTTTTGGATAGAGAGCTTTTACTCCTTGGGTCGAGAGGATAATTTCTGGAGAATTTGAGCAAAATTCAAGAAGATTTGAGGGTGTTTTGAGGGTCATCAAAAAACACAAGTGGTCGTCGGTGCCAAGGCTTTAAACGGTCGATTGAGGGTTTTCCGGCCATTGTTTCAAGCATCCAAACACCTCATTGTGATCAACTTGTTGAGAAGAGCAAGGAAGGAGGAAAATCTAGAAGTCGCCGGTGGCTGGAGTCAGAGGAGATGACTAGTGCGTGTGAGGTACACGCGTTGGTCATTACGAGTAGTACATGCTCCAAACGTGTGAGGGTGCGTGAGAATGAGGTAATTTTTGGAATTTTTTTAATATTTTCAAAAAAATATTTTATGAATTATTGTAGAGAAAATTTTTTTTAAAAAAAACCTTGAAGTGGTATTTATTTTTGAATTATCGAGGGAAAATTGGAAGAAAATAAGAGAAAATTATGTGAAAATTATGAAAAAATGGATGTTGATATCTTTTTAAATAAATATGATGTTCAGGGATCGTTGAGTCTCGAGGTTGAGCAGTAGTACAATTATTTGAGGCCTAGCATGAAAATTGAGGTTGGCACAAGAGTTGAGGTATTCTAAATTACAGTTAAGGTGAGTGTTCGCCCATATAACTTGGTTTAGTGTAAGAGCTTCTACTTCAAACTTGATTTATTTTGGGTGGTTCAACCCTGTACTTGATTTGTTTATACAAACGATTTGACCTGTGATAAGTTGATTCCATGTGGATGGTTCATCCAACCAGTGTCGGCCTTACTGTAAGGCCAAGTAAGCGGCTTCCTAAGGCCCTCAATTGTGAAAGGCCCCATTTTTAAAATTTTATAATTTTTATATATTTTTTTATTTTTTAATAATAAATACTTTATTAAAAAATTAAATACAAAATTCTAATTTTATATTTCTTTCCCGCACTCTCTGTCCAATTTTGTACAGTCGTCTACCCAATTTTGTAGTGCATTCACAGTTCCCAATTCTTAAACCCACCCATTAAACTCACTTTTCACTTCTCCTTCCCTTCCCCCCTCTCTTTCTCTCAAAATCCCAATGAAACCCATTTTTTTATATTCTCTCTCTCTTTCTACAATCTGGGTTATTGGCTCACTGTATGTTCTTCTTCTTCACTTTTTCAGTTCACTTCTTCTTATCACTTCTCAGTGCCCCCCGCCCCCTCTCTCTCTCGCGCTTGCTTGCTTCAGAGTTCAAGGTTCAGACTCAATTTTCACAAACTCACAGTATGATTTGCAGCGTCGCTTCAAGCCTTCAACTTCAATCTTCAGGCTTCGTCGCTTCTCAACACACTGCAGACAACAACAACAACATCTGTGTTTGATAACTTTGATTTTTTTTACTTTTAACTTTTATTTTTAGGTGTACAACATATGTTGTTTTTCAGGTTTTTGTATTCTTCTGTGGGTATTTTTTTGGCTTTAATTTGTTGATTGTTGTGTTGTGATTATTGATTAACAGCTAAGTTAGTTGTCTTTCTTTTATTTTTATTACTTTTCAACCAACATATATCTCCAACCATTTTTATTTAACATAGATGATTTGAGATGGAGTTTAATATAAATTTATAATACATTTTTCATGGGTCTAATGTAAATTTTAAAAAAAAATCATTAGATTATTTTTAATATTTAATTAAATTACTCATCTAATTTATAACTAATAATTGTAATAATTGAATTAATGTAGGTCTATCAATAATAGTTTTTTACCGATAGTATGAATTTGATGTTGAAAACAAATTTAGTAAAATTAAACGATGTTTTCAAAAAAAATTTAAATTAATAAATAAAAATAAAAAATAACATCAATTATGCAATTGATTGAAATAAAAAATTAACAAATTTTGTAGTGGATTGAATTTTTATCTTTTTTTTTAATTTAATGAAATGATGAATTTTTTTAAAAACAATGTGTTATTTATTTTTTTTAAAAAAATTAATACTTTTATAAAAGCCTCAAAATTTTTTTTTGCCTAGAGCCCCCAAACTGGTTGGGCCGGCTCTGCATCCAAAGTGTTTATTTACATGTGCATTGAAATACATGCATTAAAATGTCTTTTTGTGTAATGCATCATTACATGTTATGGCTATGGCATTGGTATGTGATGGAAATGAGTAGTGTTTTCGGGATACTTTTAAGTAGGAACATAATCTCTAACGTGATTGTGGTGTGCTGGATTCCTATGTTAATGTTGACCCTTCTATGGTAGAAGTGATAATGATTGTTCCTGAGGTATCGGAGAGATGCGTTGATGTTGCCCCTCTTAAATTAGGATTGTATTATGCCAATACATTGATGTGATTATGTTGACTTTAGAGTGATTACTCTTTTTTCGTGGTATAGGTTAAGCGTTATATGGGATTCTCTTAGGCTAAGATATATCGGGATACGTTTATTGTTCATGGTCTTGCATACATTCACAAAAATGTTTTGAACTCTCACTTAGATAATTCAACATCTAATTTGAACTATGTTCCTGAAATATTCAAGCGTTCCAAATAAAAGTAGCGGCACCAAGGGAAAAGAGGTTATCGAGATGTAGCCATTGATTATATTGAAAACCTTTAGCATATATTTCGATTATGTTTGAGGTGTTTAATTGTGTTGCTAAGGGATTAATCTCTATGTATTTTGTTTTGAAGATGTCATATCAAATAATGGTACAGTTTTTATATTATGAATAAAGGAATTATGATTATGTATCATTAAGGTTTTGATATTGTTTCCGTATTTTATGATGATGTTACCTATCTAACTTATTAATTTTGAAGTTTGATATGTTGAGAGGGTAGAATGGGATTGTTGTGATTGATTTATGTTGAACGTATGTTAAAAAAAATATTCTCGAAATCTTAAGTTAACGCACGCTTAGAAAAAGTGGGGTGCTACATATACTAATATCCTTGAGCCTTAGCAATTAATGGGTCTCAAACCTAGGACATCATCCATAAGTCTTCGAAAAACTTGCTTCATGTCTCCTTAGTTCCTTCTTTTGGCGAACTCTTGTCTCCTCGATGAGCTCTTTGGCTTTAGCCTTATCACCATCATTGTACATCAACCCTAATTCTATTCTAAACTACTTTCACATCAAATGTAAAGAAACTTCATGTTAGATGTGAGGGGAGTTTAGATGAGAAGAGAATGTACAATTAGAAATAGAGGAAGGCAAGGCATGCAAGCCTTATTTACCAAAAGAAATTAATTATAATAATTACAACTCATAGATAAACAAACAAAGCACAATCACATTGGTCTTATAGTCCTTGATCAGCACACAATGCAACAATACATTAAAAATTGCGTGAAGATAATTACCATAATTAATGCATGTCTTTATTTTAACTATAATCATGATATACATTAATTAATATTTAACACTTAAATACTAATTAACATATCAATATTTTAATTGGTCAATAAAAGAATTTAACTGCATAATCCAATTAAGCAAAATAAATATAGTTGATTAAGATCAATTTTGACTTTTGGCCAAAAATAGGGATTTTGGACCATGAATGAATTAGGGATTTATTTTGGCCCTCTAAATTTTTGTGCCGATTGGGTTTAATAAGGATCTTTTAAGGCTTCAAAAACCTTAAATTTAGAAGAAATAAATTGTCTCTTTTGAAGCAATAATGTGTTGCCACCTCTAGTAACAATCCTAGTCAAACTAGGATTCCTATTTGGGTTTTGTTTCTTCCTTTTCCTTATCCACCAAATCTCCAAATTAAAACAGAAAACCAAAACATTTTTGGACTTTAAAATAGAAAAATTCCAGCCCTAAGACATCTAGGATTTTCAGCCCTAATCATTAGGCACATGGGAAAAAAACCCTAGACTCCATAAAGCCTAAATTTTTGCCATTTATATGCATCATGCATTCTGTTTTTGTCCCAAAATTTCCAACAGTTGTAGCCACTATTTCAATGACCCAAAACAACAAAAAAATGGCCTTCAATGCCTCAGATTGGTTCGGCCAATAATTCACACATGAACCGAAGCAAATCAAGACACCAAGGTACTCTTCTTGCCTCCATAAGTCCCAAAATCAATTCTGTTTTGCACCAGAATTTTACAGCAGTTGGTAGCTCATCTTTGTAGACTTTATACATCAAGAAATCATGTTAGGGACTCCAAGAACACTTCAAGCACACCCAAACATCAATCGGAAGCCATTGGAGCAAAGAATCAAGATTTCAGAAAGCCTAATCGTGCACCAATTGCATCTCATGCAAAACAGCCAGTATTTATCGAATAAACAGTATGTATATGATGTATTTAAACTCAAATCAATAAAACAAATCATATTTATTTTATTGACATCCTCTTCTTCCCACTATTCTTGATTTCAAAAATCAAAACGAGCAAAATAGGGCTTTACATGCATATCAATCGGCCAACTCAATTAAAACAATTTTGATTCATTCTTTTGACTTGTTTATCATATAAAAAACATATTTAATCAACCAAAATCATGAAAAACCAAGTTTTATTAATCAATAAAATCAAACGGCCCCTAGGTGCCCAAATCCATAAGATGCGACATATGTATCTGTTCCTGATGTTTGATTTTCATGTTTTCACGAAACAGAGAATACAGCATTTTTTTTATTTCATTTAAGAACACAAAAATACATTAAATCAGGCTCTTAAAATCTGAAAAATAAAGTCCCATGAAGACAAAAAAAATCAGCAGCCCTATAGCCACCAAAACCCTAGCTACAACCTGTGAAACCTAGGTAAATTTGGATTTCGATTTTAATTGATCATATCAATCAAAATCTCGCATGAACACTTCATATCAATTCGTTTTCATGTTAAAATAGATTTTAATCTCATTAAAATCCTTTTTATGCCTTTGATCAAAAAGAACATCATGATTATAATCAAATAAACACGAGACATGAGTTTACCGAATCTATGTCCTATGGAGTTGGCTCTGATACCACTAAAGAAAATTGTGTAGACAAGCACAAGGGATGTTAAAAATTTTTATCCACAGATTCCCTTAGAGGATTGGCTAGGGAATAGATAATGGAAGAAGGATAAAATATTACCTTTTCTAGCGCAAGTTACTGAAAAAAATGATCATCGCTAGCTGCATAATCGCTCACCCTTAATTTGTAATCCACGCAAACAACACTTGAAACCTCAATGGGAGCAGCTTCCCTAGGGTATCGTGGAGTACTAGTTCAATATAAGGGTGAAATTTTGGAGGCAAAAGGCTGCCCTTGAGTATAGCTGAAAATCACACTCACAACTAAGATTTTTGGCAATCACAAAGATCATTAATTTTTTGACTCTCAACAATGGTATATATAGAGTTTTGATGAAAACCCTAGCTTGTGTGGGCTAAAGCCCATGAGTGTGATCCATCTTCCATTGGGCTTGACTTTATTTAAACATTTTAAACTAGTCACTAATAGTCTAGATTAAATTCCTTAATCCACCTCATTAACTCTAGGTAAGTGGTAAATAAAATCAACTAATAATTTGGGCTAAAGAGTCACCAAACCCTAAACCCCAATAAGGATCAATATCCAAATTAGGGTTTGCATCTTTGCCAAGGACATTAAGTGACTTTAATCTCATATTATTAGGAGAATTATTTACATAAATTTCTTATATATTAATCTCATTAATATTTAGAAAATTTCAGCTCTTACGCTTAGGTTTACTCACAAAACCTATCGAGTTTGCAATTATCTCATAATGTTGTCCTATTACGTGTGACCCATTAGCTTCTACATATGTTGGCAATGATTCTTTTCCCTAAAGAACCATAGACCTTGAGTGGCATCTAGCAATCCATCAAGACCTCCAATTAGTAGAAGGACCAATAGCGATCACTAACCTTTCAGTGGAGGCTACAATCATGTATGTGTAATGTTATCCATTCATCAATTTAAAGTGTCTACCCCAAACAAATGATTGGAGTAGGTGTCACATCTTCTAAGTTTGGTGTTTCTATCTTTGATATATCAAAAGGATAACTTTAAGAGTATTTGATTTAAGATCCAATTTCAAATCAAATTCTCACTGTGCATAGATTTAACAGTTACTTTTTTATTAAAGAGGCCCAAGAGACATTTTCCCATTAAGGGTCAACAAATCATTTCTAGATCACTCACAACCTTCGTATGCTGCATGACATACCTAATAATCGCCGAGTTCACACCCTTTACTGGATGCTTTCATAACGGAGTCAAAGTATGTGAATCTACACATAAGATACTATGGTGATCACAAGTCAAAGGATGACTTTACATAGCCGCCACTAAAGTTTCCATAGACACCTGAAAACCTTATGGAATCCCATGTCGGGTCATGTCCGGTGAACTTGTTCTCCAACAAGCACCCATACACTTGCCTTGGATCTCATATTACTAGCCTTGTAAGATTGGTTGTTGTCTTCTTTAAGACAAAGGCAACATGTATACCAATCTTACATGCATCACTGATATCCCTTCTCAATGACACCTTGACCAGAGACTATGTTTTAAAGTACTAACCTTTTGGTATATGTATTGAGTGCTCTTACAATTAAAGTCACACTTTAACCACTCTCCACAGAGGCTAGTCCTTGGGACTTTATCCTTAGACATTTATATACAATTAAGTACAAATGATAAATTGTACCTAATTTATTTTATCATTGCAACAATCATTGTCTATCTTTCACCAAACCACCACACTTTGTTTGTGAAACCTAATCTAACTTCCATCTTAGTGTATCATTTATGAGCTCACAACACTTGGCTCATAAAGTATACACTAACAAAAGGTAAAGACATAGAATTGAGCACTATGTCTATGAAGTCATTTCCATACACTTCAAGATTATTGGAATGTTCATTGGTGCTCATGTTAAAATGTGGAATTAGAGTTCATTGGTGTTCACGGCACCTGATGTCAAACCGTGGGATGAACGTGATGTTGAGGCGCCAATTCGAAATTGGGTGAAAGCTTCAAGTCCAGACGTTGAGATGGTTGCTAATGAAGGCACTTGATTTCAAGAATTTCTCGCTCAACACCGAAAAATCAAGGATAAAAAGACTCACATTGCACTTCAAAATGCATTGATTGAATATTTATGGGAGGAATATACTAATTTTGATAATTAAATGTCGAATCTTAATTACATTTTTTGTTTGTAACATTTTTTCATTCAAGTAATCCGTTTTGAATTTTGTTGCATTGAATTATAAATTTTGTAGGTTGCGATGTTGTGTATAATATAGTATTTAATTTTTTAAATAAATATAATATTTTATGTAAATACATGTATTTCTTTTTTACATATTTAAGCTGTAATTATATAAATAATTAAATATATAAATTAATTATTATAAATTAAAAAAATAAGAAAATAAAAATAATACTGTTTATTTGATATAATGGATTGAAAGATGACTTATTAAAATAGTGTGAAAGTTGTACCACTTTAATATAAAAATTGCACCACTTTTAAGTTTGGAGTTAGAAGTGGGCTTAGTTGACTTAATATTTATAGAAAATAGTTATAGAATCACATTGACCAGACCTTTGAGGTGAGGTCTCTCCAGGTGCTATTCATTGTTTATTATCCTTCCCCTTCTCATCTTATTTTTCTTTGTTTCCTACCTCTTCCTGTATGCTATTCAATTTACTGAAAAAATATTTCTCTCTAATTGGATGAGAAATAAAAATGAATTATATCATTTTAAAATTTAAAAATTTATTAAAATTAATATTATCGTAACCACAAAATCAAAATTTCCTTCCATTTCTACCCCCATCCAGTCTCCCCCGAGATTAGATTGCGAGGGCAAAGGTGGGAATTCAGGGGAAAGGACGCTTGGCTCATACTGGGAAGGCCTGGTGTGACGGGGGAGACAGCAGGCAGCACGGTAGCAAGACAGCTGCCTCAACCCTCTGCACTCTACTGCGTCAACAGTCTCTATTCGCTCAGCTGTAACCTCTCTCTCTTCTCTCTCTCCCTCTGCGTATCTATATATATATAGTTCCATTTGTTATAAGCACAAGTAAGTTGTTATATTTGCTCGCAAAAAGGATGACAAGTTTTCTCTCTCCTGGCCAGATCATTCGCTGCAAAGATGATTAACATCGCGCCAATCTCATCCTTTACCTCTCTTAGTTTCTTCGCTATCTTGTTTCTTCTGCAATGCGTTTGTTTTGTCTTGTTTATTTTTTCATGATCTTTTCTTGCAGTTGTTACGGCCAGATGAATTCAGAGTGCCTTCGATTTTCCTTTTTCTTTTCTTGATGTGTTTGTCTTGTTTCCTTGTTTTTCTCTGTACTTGCTGCTATGTTAGGGTTTTGTGTTTGAATTTCTAGAGGGAAAGGAGGAAGGAGAAGGGAAAAGATAGGAACAATGAAGGAAAGGAACATGATACTATTGCTTGGTACTTAGGGATATTAAAACAAAGCAGATGATTGTTTTTGTTTGTGTTCTCTACTTGGATATATGTGTAAAAATAATTTCAGTTTTTTCCTTCTTTTTCTTTTCACACATGGCATTGAGCCATATGAACTTAATATTATTACAATTTTTATTTGTTCCTCTGTTGCATACCCGGTTTTTCTTTTTTCTTTTTGATTTTTTTTTTGACAAAATAAAATAGAATTACAAGACAGGCCAGCCTGAAATGGGAGTGGGAGACGGCGAAGTGGCAAAGATAGTTGTACCAATAGGGCCAAGTGTGTTTCTAATATATATACGTACACACAACCTCTTGCGAAGACATATCCATCGCCACCTTTCTTCCCTATTCAATCTTAGCCTTTTGTTTTTTTCTTTTTCATTTTCTTCTTTGAAGAATCTAATGTAGAGAATTCATTTTCAGTCATTGCCAATTAACTCTAGTATCTTCAATTGTTGATGAAGCTTCATTGCAAACTAAATAGCTCACTGGTCTTTGCCTGGCGGGTTTGTTGAATAAATGTTGCACCTGCGGTGGCATGGGAAGCCGGAAAGCCACTGGTAATAGAAGAGGTGGAGGTGGCGCCGCCCCAGAAAATGGAAGTCCGGCTCAAGATCCTCTTCACTTCTCTCTGCCACACTGATGTTTACTTCTGGGAAGCCAAGGTATATATCTATATATATATATATATATAATACACACACACACATATGCGTAAAAGGAAACTTGTTTGTTTGTAAGGCTAATAGAGCAATGCTCATAATCCCGGCTGCAAAGTTCTGTAATATGCATAGACTCTGCTGCAGTTGCTCAAAAGTCTGGAAATATTAACAAGGCATTGATTAGAATCATTTGATCATCCTTCTTATGTTTTTTCTGATATGCTTCTTATGATTGAGAAGCAAGCACTCGTGCTTGTGGCAGTAGTTTTACATTGTCAACATTCAATTGCAGGGACAAAAGCCCCTGTTTCCTCGAATTTTTGGTCATGAAGCTGGAGGGTACAGACTAATGATTCTAATTACTCTGCAACTTATTTGAATTCAATTTATGGTTTTGTACTAATTACTTCATTTAGGATTGTCGAAAGCGTAGGCCAAGGCGTGACTGATCTGCAGCCCGGGGATCATGTTCTCCCTGTCTTCACGGGTGAGTGCAGGGAGTGTCGCCACTGTAAATCAGCCGAGAGCAATATGTGTGAACTCCTGAGGATAAATACCGATAGGGGGGTCATGATTAACGACAACCAGACAAGGTTCTTGATTGATGGAAAGCCAATCTATCATTTCCTTGGCACCTCCACTTTTAGCGAGTTCACTGTTGTCCATGCCGGCTGTGTTGCCAAGATCAATCCGGCAGCCCCGCTCGACAAAGTTTGTATTCTCAGCTGTGGGATATCCACAGGTAGAAAGGAGGACACATCTCCATAATTAGCCTATAAGTTATGCCATATGGGAATATGTTACTGCATCCTAATTTTCATTCTTTTATTCTGGTTTTGTGGTTGAAGGACTTGGTGCAGCATTAAATGTAGCCAAACCACCTAAAGGCTCAACAGTCGCTGTTTTTGGATTGGGAGCTGTTGGCCTTGCCGTAAGTAATTTTGTTGCTCTCGTCTTCCATTTTTTCTCACTGGTCTAAGAATTATGAGTTATCCACCTTTGGCATGACCATCAGGCTGCCGAAGGTTGTCGTCTCTCAGGGGCTTCCAGAATCATTGGAATCGATTTGAATCCAAATAGATTCAATGATGGTGAGTTCACAGTTAGTTTATATCTTTTGTTGATTTTCTCTCCCAATCCAGCTTCTCAAGACTCTTTATGTTATTATATGGTTCTTGACTTTGATCTACATTTCTTGCTAACAGCCAAGAAGTTTGGGGTTACCGACTTTCTAAATCCCAAGGATTGCGACAAGCCTACTCAGCAGGTCAATTCCAGATCCTTTCCTTAGTTCATTCAACTATTATGTAATTTCATTCTCTAATACCCTTTTGAGATAGGATATTGAACCATTTACTCACCTCATTGCTCGACGTATCCTGAGAGTAATTAAAATGTTTTATTCTCAGGTGATTGCAGAGATGACTGATGGCGGAGTGGATCGTAGCATCGAATGTACTGGAAACATCGAGGCGATGGTCTCGGCTTTCGAATGTGTTCATGATGTGAGCAGCTTTCAAAACCAAACCGGCCAGTACGTACCAGCAAAATCTTAGAACATTGATTTAAAATCCGAAAATTGGGATATGCTTTGCTGCAGGGTTGGGGCGTTGCTGTGCTTGTTGGAGTGCCCAGCAAAGACGATGCATTCAAAACCAATCCTATGAACCTGCTGAATGAGAGAACTATCAAACGCACCTTCTTCGGGAACTTCAAACCTCGGACCGACCTTCCTGGCGTTGTCGAAAAGTACATGAAAAAGGTAACCTCATGTCTCATCACGCGTACGGCAACGTGCTAGTTTGTGCTTGTATGTCTTCTGTAAGATTCTTAAAACTAATATCATTGATATTAGGAGCTGGATCTGGAGAAGTTCGTAACCCATGAAGTTGGCTTCTCGGAGATCAACACGGCGTTCGAGTACATGCTCAACGGCACCAGTCTCCGGTGCATCATTCGCATGGAAGCTTAGAGCATCCTAGGTACGTAGAAGAAGAAGGAACAGTTTAGCTTGTCCATAGTGTTGTAAAATACTACTGTAAAAAGCTTGGGCCCCTAATAACAACAGTGGATCACGTCACTGTGAGTGTGTTTGTAGTATGTTTCTGTGTTCACCGGCCGGCCTAGTTCAAAGCATATATGGGAATCAAGCCATCTCCTGTATTACTTGTCAATACTAATTTACCAGTACTGTTGATACATCATACTTGTTGACTTCGTCCCTTCATCCTGTGTTATTAGTATTCAAACCTGTTGGGAATCAAAAGGTTCTTTTGGGGATTAAAAAAAGGTTCAGATAATTACCCGGGCTTCTCTCGATGTTTACTGAAATTACACATACTATTTTTTGTATTTTTAGAAATTATGAATCTTCTTTTGACTTTTGAAAATTTGAAATGCTTAAGTTGTTGGGATAATCACCTGGGCTTCTCCCGTAATTTTTAGAAACATATGGATATGGCGTGTAATTTTATTAAATTTTAAAGAAGGTCTATGATGTAATTATGTCTAAAAAGAAATTATATGTGATTCAAATGGGGAATGAATCTTCAACCAATTTTGGTATATTTATTTATGTTTCCTTTGATTTAACAAAACAATATTCAAAAATAGTATTTTTAAAGATGGAAAATGAAGTAAGGCATGCCCGAAAGCAAGGCTTGAATTAGCAAGGTATGCCCACGGCAGTGGTTGATAATGTATTTAAAGGTGATAAGTGTTTTTATACACCTATTTTGACTTATAAACTAACATTTATTTATTTAATGGGTATAATTTCTATTTAATTTGATTTTATATATGATTATGTACAGGGGCGGATGTAAGGGGACGACTCAGGCTGGGCTATATTAATATTTAGTTGGAGTTATGGACTTTTACATATATACATATATCTATATATAATAAATATATATACTGTTTACTTGAGGTTGGCACGAGTTGAAGCCCGTGCCAGTCTCCCCTACATCCGCCTCTGATTATGTAGGTAATAAACTCATTTGAAGATATTTAGAGTAAAAATAATTATTTTATTGTATGATTGGAGCTGAACTCGGCATGGAAGGCATAAATGGACATTTATTTAGGGTCAATGTTGAGTAAGTCATAAAGCGACGAGATGAAAATATAGAAGCTGAAGAGTTGAGAGCTCAAGTTGTTGGACCTCACGATTCTACCTCGATATGCATTTCACGATAAGACCACTATGGAAGGAAGTTGCTAGAGCTCATGGCCCTAGAGCAAAATGTATTCCGCAATAGGACCGCAATTGGACATCTTTGGTGAAGCTCATGGTCCTGCTGCGGTATGCTTTTTGTGGTAAGACCATAGTAAGGCTCAAAATTTCGCGAAAATGTCATTTCAAATCCGTTTCCTTTCAAATCAAACGGGGATGGATTCCTTCAAGGTGGATGACTCTAAAAACCTAAAAAACACTATATAAAGATTGATTCTTGAGAGATTTTGGGACATTTTTGAGACGGAGACAAAGAAAAATCGAAAAAGAAAGAAAGAGACTTTGAAAAACTTAACTATTTGGTTGTCTTTTTCTGTTATTTCTTATATTTCAGATCATGATTTTCGTTTTTATTGTTCTATCATTGATTGAAATCATGGTGGGGTAGGTGTTTTGTAACTAGGGTGAATGATGAGACCTTATTTATTGTTGGTTTAATTCAAAGTATTTGATTTTGCTGTATTTTTGTTTCTTGGATTGATTGTTTATTATACTCTTATTCCATTTGATGTTTGATCACTATTAAAACATGTTTGTGATTTATATTGATTTTGAGAGATTCAATACAAATTTACACATAATAATAAACAACATAAGGTCCAATAATAGATAGAGATACCGTTATATCTTGTGAAATCGTATAAGATAATCAATGAAGATGAATGCATGTTTATATATGATTAGAGATAATTAATATCATATACATGCATAGAATCGATTGACCATCAAGAGAGGCTTTTAATTATTATAGGATTATCGATTTTCAACTAAATGTAAGAATTAACAACCTCAAGTATTGCAAGATTAAACCATATTAAGAGTGATTGTGGATTCATAAACCTTAATGCCTTTGACTTCTGAGTTTCAAAACCAAAGTAGTTGTTTTTTGTGTTTTTTCTAGTAGTAATTTAATTATCATTAGGGAAATTATATCTGCAGCCCACAAAATTGCTCTTCACAATCCACATCTCGCCAAATTTTTCACTAATTTTAAAATTCTTATTTTACCCCCACGACTCACTATTTCCTCCAACCACTTTCGATCGCCATCTCACCTCTCTTTTTTTCTCCCTCACCATATACACACACAAACACATACATATATATATATATATATACACACAAGGGGCAGTCATGGCTGCCGACCCACCGCCATTAGCCGACCCACACACACACACACTCTTTCTATATGCAATGGTTGCAAGGTGGGTCGGCACCACCATTGCCAATGTGGGTCAGCAATGGCCGACCCACTGGGGGGGAACCGTCGAACCGCGGGGGTTTCTCAAACCCCCGAACCTCGCGATTCCCGGGGGGGTCCTTGAACCGCAACGTTTGGGGGTTCGAGGGATCCCCAAACCCCACGGTTCGACGATTCCCCCCTCCTCCCCTAGTGGGTCGGCCATTGCCGACTCACCTTGGCAATGGCGGTGGGCCGGTCGCCATCGCCGACCTACCTTGCAGTCGTCACAGAGAAAGAAAATGGGTTGGTTGCCATCGTCGACCCACCTCACGGTCGTCACAGAGAAAGAAAGTAAGTTAGCCACCATGACAAACCCCCCCCCACACACATATATATATATATACAAATACACCTGTGTATATATATATACACACACATATATATACTCACATGCGATTCCATGGCAGCTGTGGCCATGGAAGCCGACCCACCTCGCAGACGTCGCGCAGAGAAAGAGAAAGAGAATAAGTTGGCTGACCCACACACATATACATACACACACAAACACTTATAAAATTAGTTTTGAAAGATATATTACTAATATATTTAATACAATATATAGTTGAGAAACGCCCCAAAATTGAAATGCTCTAGGCAGCATTTCAAAAATAATATATACATATATATATATATTCACAGCATTCCAAAATAATATATATTAATTATACGTTAATACTTCTTATGAATATTATGTATTAATTTTATTATATTTTTATTAAATTACAATAAATTTATTTATTTATAAACATAAGAAATATTATTATATTAAATTTAATACACGTGTAATAATATAATTAGTGGAATGAATGAGGCTGAACCCAACACTGAAGGTGCGTAATGAATTTTTTTTTTCTTTTTTTATTGGGGCAACGTTGATGATTCCACTTTTTGTATTTTTAATTTCTAAGCTAAGTGAAGTGCCCCACAACACATCCAATTCTCCCCTTTCTTCACTGCTAAATTTGAGTCATTTTCATCTTCTTCATCTTCTTCTTCCTTTTGCTGTTTTTTTATTTTATTTTATTTTTTTCTCTCTTATTAATAGACAAACCAAGGCTTAGGTTCAAGAACTCATCATCCATCAATGGGAAGACGCGTTCTGTTAGGCAATCTCCTCCCGCGCACGAACGAACTGAAGAGGTGCAGAGCTCTTGACGCCTGCGCATACGGCACCATATGAGCCGCTCCCCTCACCGTCGCAAATGTCAACATATTTCCATACTCTGTCGCCCATCCTCCAACCTATACATGCACATACATTCATCCAACCCAAATTACAACAACAACAATAAATTATTATTATCATTACAATAAATCAGTTAGTAATGTGTGTGTGTGTGTGTGTATATAGATAGGAAACCGAGCCGTCCAGACATCCTCTGTCCTTGCGGTTAATCCTGTGTTGGGTCGATATAAGGATACAGATAAGAGACCCAAATGATCCCAATCCCAAATCTTAGGAGTGCAAGTGAGCAGTTATGTGAATCAGTAGGGGACTGTGAGAGTTTTTCAATTATCCCATAATTCTGAAGGGATTTGAGGACGTAGGCATTGAGGTCCAACCACATTGTTAACTTTCTGTGTCGCTTTTCTCTCCTGATTTTTGTGGTTTAGGGTAGTGTGCGCAATTCGATCCTAAACTGTTAATAGTCACGTTGAAGCAGAATGAAGCATCAATGCCATTGAAGATAAGTAGTGGGTAATGTGTTTTAATTACCTGGCCCTTGTGGAACCATGGTGCATATGGGACAGTGATCTTCAACTGCATGTCATGAGCCAGTTCCCGGACGAGCGTTCGCGAGCCCAGCAATGGCACCACAGAATCCTGATCACCGCTGCAGTGTTGGGCAGATTTCCATCATCGTGCCATCGATGAACAAAGCCATATAATCTTGAAAATCTTTCCAGTTTCATGCTTGGTTTGAGAGAGTGCGTACCTGAAAATCCAAACGGGGATGTTGTTTTGGATGATCCTCTTGAGCAAGGGCAGGATGTTGATGTCGCCATCAGTGTTTCTGTAGTTCAGAACCCTACCCAACAAAGAAGAAAGATCAGTGAACCCAAGTGTTGTCTGTGATCATTTTGGATTTTAATGATTCCATTCCAATTAACTCGAATTGCCTATGGAAATCGATCGCTTACTCGCTGCACATAGACCAGCCATATGGCAAGTTGGTCCTGTTGGCATGAAGAGCCTTCTGAACCTCAGGCAGGTTGAAATAGAACCGCCGTTCGTAGCTAATGCACACATCAACCCCAACACTGATCTTGGTAGCCTGTTCGGGAATAATTTCATCGTTAGAATTGTTTGAAAAAATGCAGAGAACGGCCGGGGAAGATGAGAAGAGAGATGGGAAAGAACACCATTTTCTTCAACCGGAGCTCCTGCTCAACAATGGATGGGTAACAAACATCAAGGATCACATCGTAGTAGTTTATGTAATCTCCCACGATGCGGTTTGCTTTGGCTATGGCATCGTTACAAGAACCGGTGACATTGTGAGGAGTGGAAAAGGTATAATCCTCAAAATCACAGTCATTCATGATGGCCAACCCAACTTCATCGGAAATCATCCCATGTGACCAGTAGAATTCGTATGTTGCTGGAATATCGCGATCAAGTTTGAGAAGTGGATTTCCAATCTAATCAAAGAAGGGAAAGGAAATAGTAAAAGCAATCACCAAATTTCAAGTAAAATACAGCAGGGAAATAGCTAGAGGTGAAGTTGTTCTTACAGCGAGGCCTTTGATTTTGAACTTAAAACCACTGGAACGTGCATTGTAGTCAAGAATTGCAATAGCCAACTGTGGTATGTAATGCCCTGCACAAACCAAAACAGGCAGAGGCAGCAGCAGCAGCAGCTTATGTTAAGTTAATTTTAGTTGAATCATCATGTCTTCATGACAAAACTTTCAGAATTAATAATGTCCCTCTGCATCATCAAAAATAAAAAGAAATTAAGTCAGAAATTTGGATTTTATTTTCTTACCTGCATAGCTTTCTCCAGTAAGAAACAAATCTCTGGACTTGAATGCTGGAAACTTTTCATACCATTTCAGCATGAACTGTAGCATATCTCTGGCTGTCAAAAACAAATTGAGATTGCATCTTAAATAATTGCATAAAACTGTATGCTAAAAGAAATCATTAAAATTTTGAATATTGGCAACACATTTCGTTGCATACCCATGATCTAACTATACTTGAAAACGAAAGTGAATTTCTTTTACCTGTGGAGTCATCGCCACAGTGATAATCTGAAGTTGTATTGGAGTATGACCATCCTACTCCAGCTGGGGACTCCACAAAAAGCATATTTGAAGCTAAAGAAGGCAGAAACAGGAAGACATTCAGTAAACCAATCCACCATAGTCAATGGAATATATAACTAAGTCCAAAGAGCAGTTCTTCCGTAAATTTTACCTCTATTCCATGACATTGAATTTCTTCTGAGGCTCCGTCCATCGCCTTTCGGGAAGAAAGGACCCAACTCGGTAAAGGCACCCCCACCAATTGAGGAGCAACCTGGGCCTGAAAGACACGCCAAACCTTAGAGTTTGCACCATTTAAGAGCTTCCAACTTCATAAAACTGGTTACTTTGTTTTGCCCCTCCTATCTTGACTTGAACGAAATACAGAAGCCACGAAATTTTCCTTTCCACCAAAGCATATACTTCGTCGAGGATCAGATTGAAATTTTCTTTTAGACCTAACAATGAGGTCCACTGCCCAAGGGAAATTGGCTCCCCTGGGCTATTGATAACAGCTCCACTAAAACTGGAGATCCCCAAAAATTATAAATCAAGCCCTCTGGATATCAGAGGCAAATGAGCAGCAGAATCATGTTATAAAGAGTGAAAAGTAACTAGTTCAAAGATCACTATGTTCTTTTTATCCTTTTTGATTGAGGGCAATAGTAATTTGATCAAATAAAGGACTATTTATAAGACCAAAAACCATCACAGGAGGACAAAAGAGCGACAGTTCAAAAAGATTCTTGAGGAAATCAGGGGAAGATATGTGGGTGAATATTCACTACAGAAAGCTAAAGGAGGCACAAGGCCTATAAACCAGAATAAGAACATCAGCTAAAGGGTTGAACAGTTGGATAGAAATAGGATCAACCCATCGACAAGACACAATGTCCCTACAAAATTCACAACCTAGCCAGGCAACACTAAAACCTTCGGAACTAAACCCGGGGGTTTGCCTGTGGTAAGGGGCTATAACTACAATAGTCACCTTTGGCACCAGGGTTCAAACCTTTTTGGGGTTAGTCCACACACAATTTCCTACGTACTTACATTGCGCGTGATTTGTGAGCTATTAGAGAGAGAGAGAGAGAGAGAGCGGAACGTGCATTGGGGTAAAGCAAGAAAGATGACAGAAAACCAACCTCCATTGAGCCAGAGAGTAAGGGGCTTAAGATCAGGGTCTTCTGCCGCTTCAGCAAAGTAGTAAAACAAGCTCCTCCCAGCCTTGACATCCACATCAACATACCCAGCAAACTGCCTGAACCCAACCTTGGGCTGGCCAGGCAGCCTCACCACCAGATCTTCTGGGTACCCACCAGCCACAGCCAAAACCAGCCCCAAAACCACAACCACCCCACAAAATCCCCACTTCCCCATCCCTCCCCAGGAATTCAACCCTCCCAACAAAACCCAGAAAGCCAAAACAAGCTTTTATCCACTCTCTTGGGAATTTTCACAGGTACAAACAAGGAGCAAGCACAAATGGGGCAAGAATTCCCAATATATAAATAATTACGTTGAGAGAGGGCACGTAAATTCTGGGGCTGCTTTAACTAAAAGCTATCTGCCTCCCCTCAAGATCCATACGGAAAGAGAATTTGCCTTATATAGATAAGCACAGCTCATATACACCTCCACTGATAAATAAATAAATGCTGTTTTTTTTTGCTTAGATAATACTCATCATATAGCTTCCATATTTTTTATGCATATAAGATAAAGATCTATGCAACTTATAGCAGTTGTCCGCTGGCAGCCATGGCTGCTTTTTTGGCCACATTTGTTTCTTAGAAGAGAGAGAGAGAGAGAGAGAGAGAGGAGGCCCTGTGGGGGCAATTGTTGCTGTTGCTGTTGACCACTTGGCATCTTCCAAAGCTGCTAAAGCATAACTGCACACAGTCAAAAAAGTCCATACCAGAATAAAAGAAGTATCTTCTTTTTTTTAGAAAAATAGTGTTTGTTTTTAATTTATATCTGTATTATATTAGAAAAAGAATACTTTAATAACCCTTTTGTAATATATAAAGTGGCAATAACCACTTGGCACTTGCTTTGCTTCCCCAATCATCCAATCAGAAGACGGTGTCAGTATTGAGATCCCATTACTAAGATAATAATAATTGATTCACAGCTTTTTTTTTCATCTTTTTGAGGCTCCAAATCCGAATCAACAATGCCTCTTGGCTCTTGCTAACAACTGATGCTCAGTCTCAGCTATAAACTTTTATTCTCATCGATTCATCTTGTTTTTCTCTTTAATAAACAAATATACAAAATCACATCATTTTCTTAGTAATGGGATCTTACCATCATTTAATATTTCAGATACCATGAATCTTCATCCATACCTACTGTTTCAAATTCATCTTATCTGCTGAATGATTTTCGGTCCCGAAACTATTTGTAACTTTTAGAATTTTTTTATACCTTCAATGAGAGCGCGGATTCGCTCCTCCTCTCCTCATATGGATGTTCATTAATTCATCAATACATTTAACAGTTTTGGAAAAAATAAAAAATAAATTATCTCATGAAAAGATCATTCATTCATAGCTATCTAAATCTAATTGGGTGCATCAAGGCACCACAAGGCAAAAGCCATGAAAAGTAGGTAAATCTAACAACTATTTGGCATGCATTTAATGCCTTGTGAATGAAAAATGCTTTAGAAATTGAATTTTATCAAATTTAAATAGTGTATGCATTGAATGATATTATTATCTATGACTGATGCTGTTGTTATTTAGTTAAATAATAAAAGTATTGGGGTGGGTTAATGAGTTCTCTAACCCAATAAATTTTTTGAACATATTGGAACTTAAATTATAGCAAATCAAGTGATCAACTCATCATCAACTGCATTTTGGGTTAATGAGTTCTCTGATTTGGATTTGATTTTATAGGGTAGCGTTTGATTTGAATAGACTTAACTCTGTTAACAAAATATGAAGACCTTTATATAACATTTAGACAATGTCTATTGTTAAGACTAAGTCAAAAATACAAAAAAATTAGTTTACCATTTTAAGAATAGGAAGGCTAATTTAATCCCAAACCAAAGTACAAGCACTGACTTGACATTTCTCTCAGACTATTACAATCATATTATTTTAATAGTATTTTTGGGTCAAAGGGATTTCTGAGAATATTGTTTAATCCAAAAGCATCCAATAGAGGAGCCATTGCCACTGGTGACAGACTCAGAATAGATTATGAACCTCACCTCTGTGTCTTGGCATGAAAAACACTAGAAAGGACAAATCATTCCATGATCCATGCACACCTAAGTGTAGGAGCTTCATTTCACCTCCCTTGCAAGAAGACAATATGATCAATTTGTGGTCTAGCCTTTGAAAGCTCTGTTTGGGCTTTGGCTTTCTCGGGAAAAAGGAAAAGGAAAATTATCAAAAGAAGATGAATGAGGAAGAAGCCAGACGTTTTCCTTTCTAGTGTGGCCATAGAAAAATAAGATGGGGAATAAACTTGTCTATTCATCTAAGATGCCCTTCCACCACAAGATGAAGCCACGACAAATGCATAGGCCCCAAATGAAGTGCTAAGAAGCTACCAAACAAATTTTGATCCAATCATGCTATACTTCAAAGAGGTTAACATGTAGATATTATTAATCGTAAGAGTAAGATTATTATTTTTGTATTTTGAATATCGTAAATTAAAATTATAATAAGTTAATAGATACACATATAATTTCACCTCTTTTAACCTTATAAGAAAAGATAATCAAATCACAATCGCAATCAAAAATAAATCACGATTTAAGATTTAAAGCTCAAGTGATTATATAATGTGTATTTCATGTATTTTCTTTTTAATGTTAACGGGATAAAAATAGTTAAACAAAATTTCTACAAAAGATACTTCACAATTTTAATAATAATTACAGTTCTTAATTCTAAATTTTGAAACAACACTGCTTATAGTCAACAAAATTACTTAATAGTAGGTTATAAAAATGATATTAGTACATCATTTTAGGGACATGGGTGGGACAAAAAGTTGAGAGAACATCAATTTGCAAAAGTATTTCTCATGAGTTTAAATTAAAAAAAAAAAAAAGTGTTTGACAGGACCAGCTGTAAAATCTTTGAAGGGATAAAAGGTTGACTAATAAGTAAAGGGAGTTCAAAGACAGATCCACACATCCCAAGCCTACCTCCGGAGCCAGACACTGCTTCTCCAGAGGGAGGCTGTATATCCCAATTGCCGCCCGTCTTTTCAAGATTATTAAAATTTGTACTTCCTCTCATCCCCCCAAGCAGATTTTCTCCCTTCAAGTGTGGGGATCCAACACGTGTGGAACCCCCCTCGGCTTTGCAGGCCCTTCTCAACCTTTTACCTTTGAACTATTTGGTAACTGTTACCCTACTAGCAGGGCATCAAGATTGCCAAACACCAATAACATAGGACACGATAAAAATAAAATGATAATAAGATAAGAGAGCACAATAATATTGATATATATATATATATATCACTCATAAAACTAAGTAAATATATCGTCTTGCTCTCTCGTCCTCTTGATTTCTTAAAATAATTAAGAGATCTATATCAAGTCTCCTTATTTTTTTCTGTTTCCTAAAATTTCCTTAACTTGTCCTGCGAAACCAAAAATTAAAACACACACTAACGTCATATACATCACACCCCCCTATTTACGAGACCAATCTATTTCTTTTTGTCTTTATTGCCTTAACTATGTCAACATCATCTTTATTTTCATCTCCCTTCATCTTCGTCTTCATTTCATCATCGTCAACTTCATCTCAAATCTCTCCAATAAATCTACCTTTCTTCATCTTCATCACTTTGCCTCTCAAACAAACCTACGCCTTTTTATTTTCATTGTCTTTACTCTATCTCTCATATAGATCTCTTAAGTGATATTTTGTTTTCTCAAAAAGATTCTTGTAAACTCGCTCGAACTTAGCCTGCAATAAACTTCTCACAAGCTCAAACTCAGACTATTTAGAAGTACAAGTTAAAAGTGTTATTTTCTTTCATTCTAACTTTTCAATTTCTTAACTATATATATATATATATATATTTGCCGTGTCCATTTTAATATGTTTTAGATTTTTTTAATAAAATACAATGTCAAACACCGTGGGAGCAATGTCGTTCACCGTGTTCATGGCCACAGTATCTTGTGATCCGACATATCCGTGCTTCTTAGCAAGGCATACTACTCAAGAACAAGGGACTCTGTCAGCGGCAAACATTGTTTATAAAAATTTGCTTTTGAGGGTGAATATGAGGTCTTTTTTTTTTTATGTTTTTGTAATGCTACCTTTAGAGTTTCTTTCTAGGCTCACCCTCTGCCCTGAATACGATGATATTGACGAGAAATTGTGCCGAGAACATAGATGTAGAAGAACTAACAATGTCCAGCTACAAATCTCCACAGTTTAGTCATGGCCAAGTTTGCAGTCCAAGAGCGAGCAGTCCAAGCTTCTGCACCTCTGTTGTGTGTGGAGATTGCACTCCATTAGTAAAGCTATCCTTACCCCCAAAAAAGCAGGAAAAAAAAAGGTCAAAGTTTTATCAAGAGGTTGTCATACAAAAAGTGGGACAAATAGAGCCATTTTGAATAGCTTTGCTCAAAGTTAATCAAACTTTCAACAGCCCAAGAAAACATGACACAAGCAATAGGTAAGAATAAAGGAAATCAGCACTAGAGACTTTTGTCCATCAAAAGCTGTAGCCATGCGCTTCTTTGTGTTAGTGCAGCAATTTTTCACCTTTTTCATGTAAGGCGCCCCCCTATTCACCTTCCACTTCTATCCCACAATCAAAGTCATCATGCATATGAAACAAATATAGAATCAAAGATGATTGATAAAAGGAAAGGACATCTACAGGAAGATAATGCTAATCTACAACTTTTAGTCAAGTTTAATTCAAAACACCATTGAATATGTGCTTTCTAGAACCCCTCATATCACTTGAGGGACTGCAATTTATGTCCAGATTACAGATAAATAACACAATTCAAATTAGCTATCATGTCTCAACTAGCATGAAGCTTTGTTGTAAGAGGCTGAATTCCACACAAGCATCAGTCGATGGGTACTTGGATCATTCATCGCCACATTCTAACGACATGATGACAAGTTGTCGAGGATCAACCAAGCATGCAAAGCAATAGTACTTTCAGCCAATGAATAATTATGGGCACTTGGACTAAACTGGCAATTAGTTTTGCTCTGTGGAATGAGAGTAGGAAATGGCGAGTTCTCTAAGATATGACATATAGATGGTTAAAATCAGGACATCACGGGGCCAAATCCAGGAGGAGGCGAAAAGGAGGAGGAAGAACAAAAGAAGAAGAAGAAGAAGAAGAAATAAATAATGGGGGCATAAAGGAAAAGAGAACTTTCACTTTCAGCCAATAGGGGTAATTTCACTAGACAGCAAAGTTAAGGACCAAGCAAGGAAAACACAATTTCATTTCAAATGCCAGGCACCGAAAAGTGAAGATTTTGAACAACATAAAGAGCTAGAGGTGGTAAACAGACAAGCAATAAAGATCTATAAGAGATTTGAGGGGATGCATAGAGGCCATAGTCAAAAAAGAAAGCCAAACGAGTATAAAACTTCAATGCAAAATAATAGACATGCCAACTTTTTCTCTCTTTTTTGATTTTATTAAAGTAAAAGAGAAATGCATTGAATTAACAAAGTTTGTGATGTTGCAAAGCTATATGAAAGTGTAAAAACTGCATGGTCCCCACAGCATTGCAGTACTTTGCCTTCTTTATGCTATATTTTTTGTTCCCATTCTCATTCACCTACCAGTTCCCCTAAGCCCGCTTCATTTCTTCCATTTTTTGAGAAAAGAAAAAAAAAATCAACACTAGAGGTTTTTTAACGTATATACATCAGTTAAATAAATGTTGCTATGTTTTCACCAAGTTCAGTTTCAATGGTCAAAAAGATCTCTGTAACACCTGCATGAGTAAAAACAGCTCACAGTCAGCTCAACAACCAAACATATAAATATGTTACATCACCTAATTCAAAATCTTTGTCAGTTATAGCACGTCTTTTGAAATATTGTAAGGAAGTTTTATGTCAATACAAACAAATATATGATAGTAAGATATCAAAGAAAGGTAGAACTGCTCAAAGGCGTATTCAATGACAAATTTGTTTTGCCATGTGTAAATAATTTTTCTAACATATACACACTTCAAGAGGACAAGCAAATCAGCGGAGAAAAAATGAAAAGGGCAAGAACAGCAGACACTATGCAAGTGATGATCCACTTGAACTTTTATGTCAAATAACCCACATTCAAGTCCAAGTAAAAAAAGAGGTTAAATATCGGGCGTTACACGGTGTGAATTTCTCAATGGAGGCCTAGAGACACAGATTTAGGTACAATACTCAGTAAAATGGATGAACATTGAGTTCGCAAAAAGAGGATACTTCAATTGCACCTCTATTTCATGGAATTTGAGTTATCACATCTCTGATACCATCATTACATTAGATCAACTGTAGTGATATGCTTTACGTTTTGAACTAGTTTTACTTCTGCTCTCAGCTATTCAAGTACCATCAAAGAGAATTAACAAGCATAGGATAAGCCAAATGAAAATTTCTTAAGAATGCATTGTCTGAAACAGTAAAGAAGAACAATCAACAATCACAAAAACTCTTAAGAGGGTGGTCAACATGTCAGATTAAGGAAATATTGGCCATCTGGTTAGTTGAATTTTACCAATGCATTCAAGCCCATCTCAGATAGTGAGTGGGCAATTTAGTAAACAAGTTAACACATGGAATTACTAGAAAAAGAAGCTTCGTCAAATGACAAGGAGATCACAGAGAATAATTACACCCAATAATCAAATTTAGTTCCAGAAAAGATGAAAGCATGTCAGGTTCAATAGGAGAAGCCATGTCAAGCCCCAATTCCAAAGGCTGTGACCGGGACTAACCCCCTAAGAAGCCATAGACTCCAAAAGGGAATAGTAAGCCTTACTCTATATCATTTACAACCTATTATTTAAAACATCCCAAGCTCACTATGAAAATCACCATAATCTTTATTTGAGATTTTAAGTGCCCACCAGCCCGAATTTCATCACCTGGTTACATTGTTCAAAATTACTAGAATACAAAAAAAAAAATGGAACATCAACTTCCCATGTGCAAATCTTGTGAAATGTGGTGAACGTGGTGTAGCCTGGAGCGTGTCTAGGTATATGCAATTAGAATCACCTATTACGATCCTTACCGTTAGAGTCAATGTCAACCTACAAATCTAAAAATATTAAGGGATAAATGTACCACAGACTTAGTGAGAGGTAAAGAGCATTATAATGGGGATACAAAATCAATGCAACAAGAGATAAATTGCCATGCCATGCCATACCGTACCAACCATTATTAAGACAATACAAGAGTTGATGAGTGATCATGCATATTTAGGAGTAAACAAGTTAGAACTAAAATTCCCATATTCAATTATCTTATGGGTGGAATGACTCTCACCCACAAATTATCCTTTAGCGGAACCAGTCACACCTGATTTGAACATGATGATGAAACCTTTCATGCCAAATTTGAACATGATGGCGGAACCTCTCACGCCAACAAGGGTGGACCAACTCTCATCGTAATGTATACGTGATGCACCAACAGCTAACTTTTACTATCGTTTGCAATACAAGGTTCTACCAAGTTACTCCCTTTAGGACACATTTTATACTTCCGTTTTGTATTAACGTATCAGATATAAGTATCAACATGCACAATCCAGGCAACATGAATTCTATTTTTCCCAAATGCAATATAAAAGAAATGTCATCGCAATAACATATCAAGAGTATAAGAATGATTAGCCAAGGAATGCAACAAATGTCACTATCATACAAATTATCCACTCACAGTGTTATATTAGATTTAAAATTTCCTCAGTTGCCTCTTGGTTAGATTGTGTTAAAATCAACTAACAAAATTATTAAAGTACGTGAGAATTAAATAAAAAAAGTGCAAGATCTAAAATATTCCCAATGATCTAAGACGGCTATCCTAATTGACTAACAGACCACGGATGGAACGAGCGTGAAGAACAAAGTGAGGTGAGTGTAATTTTAACGCTGGGCTTTTAAGAATACAAGTTGGGCTTTGATGAGTATGAGGATTAAGCTTTACCAATTAAATTTGGATTTTTGAAAATAAACTTGGGCCCGATTAATAATAAGATTGGGAATTTGTTTTAGCTATCAATTTAAAATAGGAATTGGGTAACCATTGGATTTGACTAACCAAGCATAATATACATTTATTCAGGAAGTAATTAAACCAGGGATATCATAAGCTAATTCTAAATAAATCGGGGGTTAGATAAACAGGAATATCATAAATAATCCAAATAATTCGGGAATTATATAAACAGGAATATTATAAGCTAATATAAATAAATCAGGGATTAAATAAATAGGAATATCATAACTAATCTAAATAAATCAGGAATTAGATAAACAGGAATATTATAAGCTAATCTAAATAAATCAGGGATTAGATAAACAAGAATATCATAAGCTAATCTCAATATTATGTATTAAATCCGGAATTGGATATCCGTTGGAATTGGCTATCCCAATTATCCTTTATCAATTTGGGCATTAACTAAGTCTGAATTGTATTAAATCAGGTATTGGATAACCATTGGAATTGGCTATCCCAATTATTCTTTTCAATTTGAGCATTAAACAAATCTGGAATAACTTGGAGCAAATCAGGTGCAGCCTATCCATGGATTGGATTAGCTTGCACTCACCAACTAAACACCCTAAATTAATTTTAGAGTTTGGAAGATTTGGCAGCCAAGGAGCGCAGTGTGCGTGAGTGTTGGGGAAGGGGTGTTGGCCGGCGACGGTGGCTTCCGACCACTGTCGTCGGGGCCACCCAACCATGGCCGAATGCGGTTTGGGGTTAGGGTTTCATTGTGAGGAAGAAGAAGAAGAAGCAGCAGCAGCAGAAGAAGAAGAAACAAAAGAAGAAGAAGACGAAGCAGAAGAAGGATTCGGATGTGGCATCCGAGGGTCCCAATCGACCATGAAGATGAGTCCGAACCGATACAGAGCAAGGGGAATCAAAGCCACGAACCAAGATACTAATGATCTTGGTCATGGCAAACCCCACACAGAATCGAATCGACGAAATGGCGATACAGGGCTTCATTCTTACCTATGAATCTCGGCCACCCACAGCACCGAAGACGAAGTCGACCGAGAGAGAAAGATATCGCAAGAGAGAGAGATCGCGAAGAGAGAGAGAGAGAGAGAGAGGAGAGTCGACTGCTGTTAAATCTTGCAAGGTAGGGGAGACATTACTTCCATGGAAGGAAAGGTGCGCGATTGACGATTGTGAATGGAGGATGAGAAGGGAAGGTTCCGGGCGGCCTTTGCAGAGAGATAAGAACTCCTGGAGCTTGCAGAGAGGAGAAGAGCTCGGAGCCCTAGGGCTTGGCTTCTATTGGGCCCCTAGAGAGTAAGGCCCAGAAATCGGGCCCTAAAAGCCATATCTCAAATGGTAGAAAGGATGACATGATCGTCTTCGGTATAATATGGTTTTATTGAAGAAAAGGAACTAATCTTGACAGTATTTACGAAATCCATTTATGATCAAGATATCAGCCATTGGTGACACATAATCCATTTCTGTTTTAGTTATAAATTGTCAGAAATAATGAGCACATTCTATAAACTTTCATATTTAAAAAAAGGATACTTAAAAACAACTAAGAGTGTCAAAAAAATATCTGAAAACTGATGAATCGAATCAAATCGAATTGAACCGTACCTTTTGGATTAGTTCTATGGGTCAACGGTTAGGTTCTGGTTCTACAAAACTAAGAACCGATATATTTGATTTGATTACTAATTTTTCTTTTCAAATCGTGGTTCGAACCAAACTAGAACTGATATTATACTTGTATATATATTATAATTTTTTTAGTATATATATACATATGCATAAATATATTATTATTTGTAATTTTAATCTACTAATTTTTGTTTATTTCTTTTTTATTGTTGGTTATTGTTATTCATGAATTCTTTTATTTTTAGATTTTTATGTACTATTACTATACTAAATGGTCAATGTAATCTCATGTGATGAGATAGTCTATAAATTATTTTTTTCTACTTTTACTTTAAGATTTGAAGCATTAATGAAGTTATGGGTTTATTTTAATTAACAAATTTGTTTGTAATTTCATATTTTACAAAAATATTTAGAAACTAAATGTTAATTGGATAGAATCAAAATCGAACCAAAACCAGGCCGATACGATTGATCATGATTTGGTTTTATATATGTAATGGTTTGGTTACGGTTCTTATTTTTTCGAAACTATTAAAAATTGTTCGGTTACTAGATTCTTATAAAATCGGAACAATCTGAACTGTTGACATCCCTAAAAACAACTTTCATATTTCTATTGTTTTCCCTTTTCTAGTCTATATAAGCAGAACATAAATAATCACTTCAGAAAAAAAAATTATATAAGTAAATAACACATCATCATCTTCGATCCTAATATTTCAATAAAAGAAAGAGAGTAACAAATACGAAAATAAACGACGTTTGTATTTATCGTCGTAATAAATCTATTCATTATAATGTAATGTCAAATACTTCAGGGCTTTGTATAGAGATACAAGATAGGAGAAACAGCAAGACAGGAAGTGCTCAAATGTCAGAACACAACCGGACTAAGCGCAAGGAATGGAAGGGTGTGTTTAACCTCCACTCACGTTGCTTTTTGCTAAGTGGTCTTCCCTTGCCTGATTTTTCTCTATTGACCCTAACATCTGCCAAACCCCATGTGCAACAGTTCCTTTCCAGATCAAAAGCAACTAGCCTGAAAATACCATCACTTTCAGCTGAAGAACTGGTTTCAGCAGCCTCACTGATATATTTTACATACATGGGACGATCCTTGAACCGGTCAAATTCTTGTGGTATCCTAACAACCCTTTCAACTCCTGGTGAGGACACCTAAAAGGAAAACATATATTTCAGACTTAGGGAACAATGAATTAATGATAGCAATGTGGGGATGGTTAATTTCAAAATTCATACTAATGATGTGATTGCTAGGAAAGTCAGCAAATTGACACAGCTTTAGTTTGAAGCAATTAGTAGGTTGAAGCATCAAATAAAACCTCTAAATGTATGGAGACCATACTCAGCAAATCTCCACCGTTAAATGTATGTAATTATTATCTTCCTACCATAAAACTGACAGAAAAACTAGGGGAAGATGATCTGTATATAGTAGAAAGAGGGAGTACCTCCAGAGATACATTCTCAGGAATAGATCCAGAAAGTTCAGCTTCATCAAGCCGTTTTCTATAGGCCAATGAAAAAGCTTCAATATCATCCATACTAGGGGAACCAGACCTGTAAAATCCAGTGATGACCAAAGCTTTCAAGCTACCTCTCATTAAATGGCTACTTTGACAGAATTCTTATATTATTTGGAACTGGAATAATGAGGTTACAAGCACAAAACACAAAATACAGAAACAAAAGTAACGTGAAAATTAGTTAAATTTTGTCCCAATATTGAAAATGGTTGCAACCATCTGAAAGGGATCAGTACAAGTTAAAACAATATAAAAAGAAAGCCTGTTAAGGTCCACTCATAGTTGTCAATCCTACAACTGCCAGCATACCATTCTTGCTGTTGGTAAGGCAGTACCTGTGGATTCCAGCATTACATTTCATATATATAGCTGTTATTGTACATGTATCCAGTTATCATATTTGTGGAAGTTAGAGGTAGAACTCCAACCTGAAAAGCTAGCTTAACAGGTGAAGGGATCCTCCTCCTTATATATAACTCAGGTCTCCCTTGTAGAGGCGATGTGAGATTATCAACACTCCCCCCCACGCCGAAACTTCTCCAATAACTAATATATGCCTAGGTGATCAAGTAGGGTACTGATCCATGATCACGACAGTCAAGGGTTAGCTCTAATACCATGTGAGAAGTTAGAGATAGAACTCAAACCTGAAAAGCTAAGGGACTACCCTCAGTTGTGGTTATGGACCAGTACCCTTCCTGATCACCTAGGCATGTATCAGTTACTGGAGAAGTTTCGGTGTGGGGGGGTGTGTGAGAATCTCACATCGTCTCAGCAAAGGAGACCTGAGCTATATATAAAGAGGAGGATCCCTCCCCTGTTAAGCTAGCTTTTCAGATTGGAGTTCTACCTCTGACTTCTCACAATATTTACTTTTGATCATGAGGTCTCACGAACGTGTCAATCTGTGATCAGGGTGCGTGGCAGTTAGCTACAGGGGTGGTTAATCCCAGAACCTCTATAAGGAAATTAACTACAAAGTCAACAAGCTTCTAAGAAAACTGTACAAAAGGAAACTAAGGAAAGGAAACTGAGAGAAAAAATAAACATTATCTGTACAATGACTATTTCTGCAATAGGAAATTGGAATCAAGGAGCTGCTGCAGAATTTTCTATATTCAATAAACCAAATCGAGTAAATCTGCCAGCTATTGGAATGAGAAGGCAGATTATTCGAATGGGCTGTTCATTACTGTCAAATATTCAGTTTTTTCAATGCTCCCCCTCAAGCTGACATGAATATGTCTTCCATCAACAGCTTTCCTACTAAACTGTCAAATTGGGCCTTGTGTAATCCTTTGGTCAAAATATCTGCTACTTGACTGGAAGTAGGAACATATGACATACAGATAAGGCCTACATCAATTTTCTCCTTAATGAAATGTTTATCAACTTCTACATGCTTTGTTTTATCCACTTCTACCAACTGTATATATTTGGGGAATACTACCCTAAGAGAATAAATCAGATTACTGGTTCACTTTTGAATAGCATCCAAGGTGGAAGGGCCAGTGTTGAAGGCATTGAAAAAAGAGGCACTTAAAAGTATTCATAGGGAGTTGATTGGGGGGAACAAATGGTGGGTGGTCAATTTGCCAAAACTCATTTTGGGTTTGGGCCACAACAACTCTCATCCAAAAACGTTCAACGTGACATAAGTATCCATTTTTCCCGGTAGTGGCTACGGTGAATGCTAGGTTAATATTGGGCGATTGGATAAAAGATAAGATTTCCATTTTGCATCAAGGTGCACCTTTTAACTTCTGCCAATATCCCTATCTCAGGGCTCCAAGTCATCCAAGTGTATTCTACGAGCCAAAGTTGTTTGTTTTCCCATTCTAGTCCAATAATGGATCCAAAATCAAACTGTGCCAAATGAGATATAGCCATTTCCTTCTCCTACACAAGCCAAAAATGTTAGGAAAAATAAAAAATTATAAAACTTTTGCTCTCCACATCTATCACAACCCAAAATATTTAAAGTATTTTTTTTATTTATTTCTCTTATGTATATATATATATATTTTTGCAACTAAACTAGTTACAGAATAAATGAAGTTAGGATCTACTATACCAAAAAAAAATCTATTATTCCCAAGATTAGTCTTCTTCAAACAAGTAGACTAAGTCACTAAATAAAAACAAATCCCATTCCCTACATTTTTTTTTCTTAAGTTAGTTTTGCCAGCATCTCAATGAAAAATCATGCGTAAAATCAACATTTCTCGAAGGAAGAGAAGTAATGAAACCATTTTATATGATACACAATATTATTCCAAGATGTAATAGCTCTTACATCTACTATATTGCACACAGAGCATGAAAATATATCTATCTTATATATATAATTATTTGAGGGTTTCCAGCTGGTGTCCTTAAGGGGTGATGGATGGGACGTTACCTAGAAATTCTAAACAAAACAAACAAGTTGAGTTTTTATATAAACCCAACAAGATAACAATTAACATATATAAAATAATTGAGCTTATACCCAAATGTGTCATGGTGTGGGGGAGTTTAAACAACAAATTTATTACCCTTTTAAGGTCACCTCTCACCCCCAAAGTGTGTTTGTATACATAGGTGCATACCATGACACAAAGAAAAGTCTTACAAATTTGCATCAATGCCATATAGCAACATTGGTGTTGCATCACAAGGTTTTGTTGTTTTTGTTACTATTATTATTATTATACTGAGAACTCATAACAAAAGAGTAAACAAACAAATAGACACATGTAAACTTACAAAGGGGTTGAGCACTGTCTTCACTACTCATTCCAATTGGTGAAACTCCTATTTATAGTGGTGAAAATGTTCCTTCTAGAAGCTGCATTGAATGTGTTTTGTCCTTTGTTGGAGTGATGGAAGATAGATAAATTCATGGCTTTTCCCGTGCATTTCCTTCATGGAGTTTTTCTTCTTTTATTATTATTTTTTTCCTCCTTATCACATTGTTTTTGTACTTCTTGTACTCATACCTCTTTTGTCTCTTTTCTTTTAAGTATTTCAAACTTGGGACTTTAATTTATTTATTGGTGCAGCATTATATATATATATTATATATATATTCCCCTTAATGTCAATATAATCAAGTACTCTTCTCTCCCATCACAACTAAGTTTTGTCTTTTCTTTTTATACAAATGTCTCAAATTCCCTTTAACCCCCTTATCACCCTTGCTAAGAAAATTTACTAGTTATAGTCATGCACCCCCCCCCCCTCTTTTATTGTTATTTAGGTATTACATATCTGTCACAACCCAAAATATTAAAGAAGTTGTTTTTAATTTATTTCTCTTATGTGTGTGTGTGTGTGTGTGTGTGTGTATATTTTGCAACTAAACTAGTTACAAAATAAATGAAGGTAGGATTTCCTATACTAAAAAGAAACTTCTTTGATATTTTGGGTTGTCACAACAGACATGGTATTAGAGCAAAGGTTTATATTTTTGGATTCTTCCTAACATTTTTCATGTGTGTAGGAGAAGGAAATGGCTATATCTCAATTGGCATAGTTTAACTTTGGGTCCATTACTAGACTAGAATGGGAAACAAGCAACTTTGCCTCGTAGAATACACTTGGATGATTTAGAGCCCCGATACAGGGACATTGGCATAAGTTGAAAGGCGCACCTTGATGCAAAATGACAGGCTGCCCTTTTATCCAACAGTCCCATATTGACCTAGCATTCACCATTTGCCACCACTTGGGAAGACTGATACTTTTGGCACATTGAATATTTTTGGATAGCAAGTGTTGTTATGTTTTTAATGTAATTTTGGTGATCAAAAACTTAATGATTTTTAGAATTTGAAAATGAGATAGTTTGTCTTGAAATTTCCAAATGAAGTATTCATGGCCTAAAGATGCTATATCTTGTCAAGCTATACAAAATTCTCATTGATAAATATTTCATCTTGGAAAATATCTCTTTATCACTTGAGAAATATTTTATTGACCTAAAAAAAGTGTTGAATAATCACAAACTCATCTTAAAAGATCAAGGCATATCTATCAACTTCTTCTCATTTGTTGACTTTTCTATGCCTTTGATTTATCAAATTTCTTAAGATCAAAATCTGTTGAATTTTTCAAAGAAACCGTCGACTACTTTTGATCTTTGACTAAAAGCAGTCGACAGTTTTTAATTCTGTCAACAGAAAAATTTCATGCTCTCGGTCCAAGTGATTTTAGTTTAAATAAAGGCGACAGTGACTGTATAGTGTTGACTTTCATCTCCAAATGTAGACTCTATGTTCTAAAATGTCGACTTCTTTTCTAAACAAGTTGACCTCTTTTCTAAAAAGTCGAATGTTTTTAAAATTTAATTTGAAATTTCAAATGTTTCGAAAGAAACAATCAACTTCTTCTTTCCATTTGTTGACAGTTTCTCTTCTAACATCTTTAAAATGGCTAGTTTTCAGGCATTTAATGCAAACAACGATCAATTAATTCTATTTTAAATGCATTGGCCAACCAGAAAGCTATAAATAGAGCATAAAGCAGCAAGAGGAGAAGCTAATGAACAAGTGCAAGTGCTCAAGCTACTTATTCTAACATTAAAGTGTCTCAAGCTTTCATTTTTAACATTCAAAGGCAAAGGCAAGGTGTAACTTTGTAATATTTGTTTAGCCTTTGAATTTGTATCTTTGAACTTCATTGTAACTAAGAGAGATATCTCTTAGATCCACTCTTGATTGTAAATTCACTATTGTATTGTCTAACTTGTAAGCTAGAGGGCCTATTGGTTTTTGGTAGGAGGTTAGAGTGGATAAAAATCTCCAACAAATTAGTTGGAGGAGTGGATGTAGGTTCGACACAGCTGAACCACTATACATCACGAGCCTCCTTTACTTTTGTTGTTGTTTTCTCTAGCATCATTTGTCTTCTCAAACACATCACTGTTTTATTGCTCCATATTTTCATTTACAATTTAAAAGTTCAAAGAGTTCCAAAATTTTTAAAGACACCCAATCACAACAACCCCCCCCCCCCCCCGGCCAAGTGTGTGGGGATTCAAGTGTGCTACAACACAATAGCAAGGGATCCTGTTGAATTAGACTTACCAACTTAAGGCAAGTTTAGATGAATTAATCTCTCTCAAATACTCTCTCACACTCACGGATTAATCAATAATCATATATCAACCAAAACATAAACTAAAGAGATCACAATACAAGATATAAATTAGAAAGATCAAACTACAAGACACCGATTTATCCTGGTTTGGATTGCAAGAATTGCAACCCTACATCCAACAATCAAAACACCCCTTGAGCAGCTTTCTTATTCCGTTTGTGTGATCAACATACAGCTAGTTCCCTCCCTCCTATTCCTGACTAAATCAAGCCTTCGTTCCCTCAAGATTACAAAGCTACCTCACAATCACTAGCCTCTCTCTCTCTAAACAAATGATACTCGTTACAATAGAAATGAGAACTCTCTTGTGCGTGACTCTCTCGGCTACCCCGCAGACATCCCAATATAACCGACTGGGATATTATAATTTACAGTTTAACCCCTAAATTTATACTAATAACATTTAGGTATTTTTCTAACTGTCTAATTACATTCTAGCCGATAAAGCCACTGTTGTCTTCACTGATCTTCTAGGATGACTCGAGGCAAACATATCAACAATACTCCACCATTTGCCTCGAGTTTTCTCCACCGGATAACAGGTCCTGCTCACTTTGGGAATGCTTGACATACCTGACCACTCAAACATAATAGACATTAAGAATCTTTAAACAATGTAGTAATTTAGATTTAGGAACAGCTTTGGTAAACATATCCGCTGCATTCTCATCTCCTGCAACTTTGGATAGAATTATTACTTTCTTATCAAGGATTTCTCTAATGAAATGATACCTAACATCTATATGTTTGGTTCTTTCATGGTGAGATGGATTTTTAGCTAAATGAATAGCACTTTGGCTATCACACATCAATTTTACCTTGACATATATGCCTAGGAGTTCACTAATAATACCTTTAAGCCAAAGACCCTCTTTAATTGCTTCTGTCAATGCAATATACTCAGCTTCGGTGGTGGAAGGCCACCACCGGTTGGAGGTTAGTTTTCCAGCTAATGATAGAACCCCAAAGCTGGAAAACATAGCCTATTGAGGATCTTCAACACTCATAGCATGAGCAAGTTCGATCTTGTCCAGACCATGCTGTACATTAGGCTCCCAACTACATTAGAGTAAGGGATCTTACTCATCTCCTTAATGTCTATTTCATCTTTAGGGGACTGCTCATGGAATAACTTAAACTGTTATGCAAAAGGAACTGAAACATCCTTTGCATCACACATATTAAATTTCCTAACCAGCTTGCTTAGGTAAGATTTCTGAGATAAAGACAGCCTTTGCTGTCTATTCCTTCTAATTTCTATGCCTAGTATTTTCTTGGCTTCTCCTAATTCTTTCATCTCAAACGCTGATTTTAATCTCAGCTTAAGATTCTCGATTTCTATAGTTGATTGGCTAGCAATCAACATATCATCTACATATAGGAGGAGAAATATGGATATATTTCTTGGCCTGTGTTTAAAATACACACAACTATCATAGGAGCTTCTCTTAAAACCTTGAGACAACATAAAGGAGTCAAACTTCTTATACCATTGTCTAGGTGACTGTTTTAAGCCATAGAGGGATTTCTTAAGTAAGCACACTGGCTCCCTTTTCCCTCTAACCTCAAAACCCCTAGGTTGTTCCATTAGAATGTTTTCCTCTAAGTCTCCATGTAGAAATGTTGTAGTGACATCCATTTGTTCTAGGAATAAGTCTAATTGGGTTGTAATTGCAAGATGTATCCTTATTGAGGTATGCCTCACCACAGGTGAGAAAAACTGATTAAAGTCTACACCGGACACTTGGGAAAAACCTCTAGCCACTAGCCTAGCCTTATACCTAGGCTTATCTTCTTTTCCAACACCTTCCTTAATCTTAAACAGCCACTTACAGCTAACCACCCTCTTTCCTATGGGTTTACCTACAAGTATCCAAGTCTTATTCCTTTTAAGAGAGTTCATCTCAGATTTCATGGCTTCTTGCCATTTCTGAGAATCCTTTGATTCAACTACTTCGTCATATGATAGGGGTTCTTCCCCTAATTTCACCAGCTGCACTTGACAGTGCATAAGACACCAAATCAAAATATCCATATCTCACAAGAGGTCTTGAAACCCTCCTTTGTCTATCCCTAGCAACATTATACCTCTCTGGATCAGGGAAATTATCTGAGCTAGAGGATTCCTCATAATCCTCTTGGTCCCCAAAGGAGGATGCTTCATTTTCCTCTTGCTGTCTAGGACAAGATTCATCATAATCCTCTAAATGTTCTAACTCCTGATCTGCAGAGTCTCCTAAGCCTTGATCACTGGATTCTTCTAGCTGTTCTACATCGACTGCCTTGGGTTTTTCTGCATCCTTTGATTTTACCTTTTCCTCAAAATCTTTTATAGTAGACCCTTCATCAAATGTGACATCTCTACTTACAAAAGTCTTAGGCATATTAGGATCTAAGCTCCACAATTTATATCTCTTAACCCCTTCTGGGTATCCTATAAATAGACACCTAATAGCTCTTGGATCTAACTTACCTTGCTTAGTGTGAGCATAAGCAATACATCCAAACACCCTTACATGGTCTATATTAGGTTTATGACCTGTCCACATTTCATAGGGGGTTTTAAGCCCTATAACTGTGGATGGGGACCTATTTATTACATAGGTTGCGGTAGTAACTGCTTTAGCCCAAAAAGATTTAGGTAGTCTAGCATAAATTATCATACACCTTACCTTCTCTAATAGGGTTCTATTCATTCTTTCGGCTAGACCATTATGTTTGGATTTACCTGGGATCGAAAGATGTTTAAGGATACCATTTTGATTACATAGGTGGGTAAAATTCTTGTTGCAAAATTCCAATCCATTATCAGTCCTAATGATTTTAGTTTTGCTATCTTTCTGATTTTCTATCATAGTTTTCTAGGTTTTAAATGTTTTAAAAGTTTTATCCTTTGATTTCAATGCATAAACCCAAACCATTCTAAAAAAATCATCAATTATTGACAATAAATACCTAACTCCACCATGAGATGGGGTCTGGTAAGGGCCCCACAAATCATAATATATATATTCTAAAGAGGCCTTAGTGGAGTGGATAACCTTTCTAGGGAATTTCACTTTAGCCGATTTTCCAAAAATGCATGTTTCACATTTATCTAATGATGTAATATTTCCAGTATCTACAATCCCTTGTTTAGATAATTCCTTAAGCCCTTGCTCACTAATATGAGCCATCCTATAATGTGCCATAACCTAGTATGTTCATAGGATTTATCCTCTCCTACTGCTAGTTCCCCACCAACTGTGGATGCTTGCAGTACATATATGCCATTTTGAAGAGTTGACTTCATGGATATAAGAGAGCCTCTTGATACCTTAAGGACTCCATCAACTCTTCTATAGGAGTAACCATTTTTATCTAATTATACAAGAGATATAAGATTTATTTTTAAGTCTGGAACATACCTTACTGCTGACAGTATTCTCACTGTCCCATCATGCATTTTTATCTTAACATCCCCAATTCCATTGATTTTACTTTCATGGTTATTCCCTAACAACACTTTACCACCATTGATATCCTTATAACTTAGGAACCAATCCCTATGTGGAGTCATATGAAAAGAACAACCAGAATCTAATACCCAAACTTGTCTATCCTTAATATTGGATGCAACCAGTGCATCAGTACTGTCATAATCAAATTCACATATTGAAGATGATATCTCAGCATTCTTTTTACCTTGAAATTCCCCTTTTCTCTTAGGACAATTGCGTTTGATGTGACCTTCTTCATGATAGAAAAAACATTTGATAGGTTTCTTACTTGATTTAGATTTTGACCTTGACCTACCCTTAGACCTTTGATCCTTCTTCTCTGGTCTTAACCTAACTGCAAGGGCATCACCCATGGAATTCTTGCCTTCAACCTTCTGTTGTAATTCCTTGGAGTTTAAGGCTCCTACAACATCTTCTAAAGACAGCTTATCTCTTCCATGTTTTAGAAAATCAACAAACGTTTCATAGGATTTAGGTAATGAATGTAAAAGGACTAGAGCTTTGTCCTCATCATCATATTTAATATCTATGTTTTCAAGATCTAGACATAATTTGTCATATTCATCTATGTGATCATGCAGTTTTTGTCCATCTCCCATTTTAAATGAGAAAAACTTGGTTTTCAAGAATAACTGGGTAGACAGGGTTTTGATCAAGTATAAGGTTTCTAGTCTCTTCCAAAGAGCTTCCGCGGTAGTCATCTTAGAGACTTCTCGAAGCACATTGTCTCCTTGACTTAAAATCAAAGTATTGAATGCCTTCCATTGATTTCATGCCTATGTTTTCTTATTTATGTTCTTCCGTAAGCGTATCGGGTATTGACTACTCTTCATCTAAAGCTTCTTCCAATCTTAGATTCCCTAGTAGAGCTTTCATTTTAATCCTCCGAAGACCGAAATCATTCTGGCCATCAAATTTTTCTATATCATATCTTGTCGAAGCCATTCTTAATATTATTGCAAAAGAAAGATAACAAGAAACCAAAAAGAAAGCTTTTCTTGATCCTAGGGTATAGCTCCGATACCAAATGATTGAATTTGACTTACCAATTTAGATGAATTAACCTCTCTCAAATACTCTTTCACACTCACGGATTAATCTATAATCATATATCAACCAAAACATAAAGAAAAGAGATCGCAATACAAGATATAAATCAGAAAGATCATACTACAAGACACCGATTTATCTTGGTTCAGATTGCAAGAATTGCAACCCTACATCCAGCAATCAAAACACCCCTTGAGCAGCTTTCTTATTCCATTTGTGCGATCAGTATATAGGCAGTTCCCTCCCTCCTATTCCCGAGTACATCAAGCCTTTCTCTCTCGAAACAAATGATACTCGTTACAATAGAAATGAGAACTCTCTTGTGCGTGACTCTCTCGACTACCCCCTTGCCCTCTATTTATAATAGAGGGCAGACATCCCAATATAACTGACTGGGATATTACAATTTACAGTTTAACCCCTAAATTTATACTAATAACATTTAGGTGTTTTTCTAACTGTCTAATTACATTCTAGCCGATAAAGCCACTGTTGTCTTCACTGATCTTCTAGGATGACTTGAGCCAAACATATCAACAGATCCCAACTTTTGGGATGAGAGTTGTCGTGGCCCAACATGAGTTTAGGCAAATTAACCACCCACCATTTGTTCCCCATCAACTCCTATGAACACTTCACATGATTCTTCTTCCAACGCCACTAACCTTAGCCCTTCCACCTTGGATACCTACCTGTCAACTGAGTACCTTTTTCTTGTGAGCACTATGACATGTTGGGACACTTTCCTAAGGAGAGCCCCCATTGTTAAGCAAAAATATGAACAAGAGAGAGGTAGGTGGTGATGGAAGGAACAAAAGGGGGGGCCTTTTAGGAATAATATGTACATATATATACCTCTATATATTAGTATGTGTGTAACATATGCAAATATATATATATATATATATCCAACCCTTGTATAATATGAGTATGAAAGCAAAAATAAAGTAATGTAAGGAGTAAATGTAAATGTAAGATATGAAAAGGTATGCATATGCCTATTGTACTCTTAGTGTGTTAAAAAAGGATAATTTGTTTGTTTGGGGGGGGAGGGAGGGAGGGAGGGGGGGGGGGGGGGGCGCAATGCATGACCATAACTAGCAAATTTTCTCAAGTGAAGTCATGAGAGGGTTAATGGAAATTGAAGACATTTGTATAAAAAGAAAAGACAAAACTTACTTGTGATGAGATAGAAGAGTATCCAATGATAGTGACATTAAGGGGAAATATATATAATGTTACACCAATAAATAAATTAAAGTCCCAAAATTGGAAAAACTTGAGAGGAAAAAGACAAAGGAGATATGAGTACAACAAGTACAAAAGCATAAGGAGAAAAAAAATAATAATAAAAGAGAAAAAACTCCAAGAAGGAAATGCAAGGGGAAAAGCCATGTGGTGAATTTATCTTCCACCACTCCAAAAAAGGGATAAAACACATTTTAGGCAGCTTCTAGTAGGAATATTTCACCACCATAAATAGGAGTTTTGCCTTGGAAAGGGCCACATTTAATGCAGCTTCTAGAAGGAATATTCCACCACTATAAATAGGAGTTTTTCCTTAAAGAGGGCCAATTGGAACGAGAAATGAAAAAAGTGTTCAACCCTTTTGATGCAATACCAAAGTTGTGATGCAATACCAAAGTGTTCAACCCTTTTGATTCAATACCAAAGTGTTCAACCCTTTTTATTATAATAAAACCTTGTGATGCAATACCAAAGTTGTATGGCATCAATGCAAATTAGTAAAATCTTTTTTTTTTTTGTGTCATGGGATGCACATATGTATACAAACACACTTTGAGGGTGATCAGGTAACCTTAAAAGTGTAATAAATTTGTTATTTAAACTCCCCCACACCATGACATGAGCTTGATTATTTTATATATGTTAATTGTTATCTTACTGGGTTTATAGAAAAGCTCATCTCATTTGTTTTGCTTAGAATTTCTAGGTAACCTCTCACCCATCACACCCTAAGGACAACAGCTAGAAGACCCTCAAATAATTATATACAAAGATGTATATATATTCTGATGTCCCATGTGTAGTATAGACTGTATAGTAGACATAAGAGTTGTTACATCTTGGAATAATATTGTGCATCATATAAAATGGTTTCATTACTTCTCTTGATTCAAGAAATTCCACTTTGTGCACAATTTTCGTTGAGATGCTGGCAAAACTAACTTAAGAAAAAAATATATATATAGATCTATAGGGCATGGGATTTTTTTTTTTTTTTTTTTTTGTGACTTAGTCTTTGTTGGTTTAAGAAGACTAATCTTGCAAATAATGACTATTTTTTTAGCATAGGAAATCCTACCTTCATTTATTCTGTAACTATTTTAGTTGCAAACAAAAAATATATTATATAAGATAAATAAATAAAAAACAACTTCTTTAATATTTTTGGGTTGTGACAATGTTGGTTTCACAATATCAACTATGTGATGGAACTTGACCATACCAATTATCTTCATCCATAACCATCTCATGACACTTTTTCCTATGAAGATGGCATTGGAACTTTGTCTCATTATTCCCTCGCTAGAGAGTTGCCCCAAGAAGGGCATCTAGCATAAAATTTTCCCAGATTGTTCTTTTGCATGGATTTGGATTGTCAATAAGACTTTTAGAAGTCAATTGATATTATAAATGTCATGGCACAAACCCCAATTTAGTTAGGATTTAAAGTACAATTGATGATGATGGTGATTTATTATTTTACTATTACTAGATCAAGTGACCAAACCAAATACATATAGTTAGCCTTGCTATCCTAGGGGTTGTCCCAGGTGCAAAGTCAAAAGTCTAGAATTTGTGGTAATTTGGGCTGTTGAAACCTATGAAAAGTTCAGGATCTGATTTATGGGTATCATTTGAGGACAAGAGCTGGGAGTGAGAGTGAGGGGCAAAATAGCCATTTGGCTTCCAAGGGCAAAATAGCCATTTTACCATGCTAGAGGCATACCTCATAGTTACAAGTTCCTTCTTGTCATCCAATAGGAAAATACATATTCTTTCATCCATTGATAAAATAAGAATAAAAAAGAATCAGAACTTAAATCTTCCATTACATCAGCTCTGAACTGGATGAAAAATTGGAAGCTTCAATAGTTCCCAACTCAACCTAAGAGAAGGGATCCATAAACTTTGCATTTGTGAATGGAATTTTCCTACAATGTTAGAATGGAAGCTCCTTCCCCTTGTATATACCAAATAAATGACTACCCGACTCCAGGTTATGGAATTATTAGAGCAGCTTGGTCCAGTGATTAAGGGATGCCATTTGGAAAGGGTTCTCACATTGGACTTAATAGGAAAAATAGGTGTTCGGTGACAGCATTTGGAACCAGACTACAAGTACCTCCCTTCAAGTCCTAGGAACTTAAATTAATACATGCTGGTAAATGCACCTCAACCAAATCAAAGTAAACAACTAAATTATTGATAAGAGTTGTGTCACATTCCAAGGGCAGTAATTGAAATTTTCTTTTATTTTCTGTTATAGATATTTGTCCTTAGCTATAGGTGGTTATGATTTCCGGTTGTACTGCACATGGGTGCATGGGCGAGGCTATAAATAAGCCACAGCTAGAGGATGGGAATGCAGGTGAAGGAATGAATTGAATCTTTCTGTTATTTCTCTCTCACTTTCTGTTATCTTTCTCTCCCTTTCTCTTGAACATTATCCCTCTTTCTTGCTGTTTCCCTCTCTTCCATCTGAACTCTCCCTCCAAATTCTGCTCTCTTGATCTCTAAATTTTCTCAATTCCCTTTCCATACCCTAGCCCAACCCTAGGGTGTGACAAGTTGTTATTTTAAGAGCTACTCAATCTCATGATCAAGAAGACATTTCGAGAGGTTTAGCCAAAAAGACATTTCGAGAGCTTTAGCCCATTCTACAATGTCTCTATTGGTGTACATGAAGTTAACTCCAGGTATTGAGTCTTATGCTGTTTTATTTCATTTATTTACTCATGTTTATCCATAAACTTTATTATATTTAGGATCAAATCCATTTGTAACTCCTTTCAAAATACTGCCTAGATGGAATTTCTTTTTTGTGTTTCAAATACTTTGAACCATTAAACAAAACCCAAGATATTATTGAGTGTGCATTTAATGGTTCCAATACCATAATTAAAGGGAAGCAGATTCAGGAACAATCAATAAGTTTCTTTAAGATGATCAAATCATCATCATTACAAGTTGATACTGAAAAGGATTAGAATAGTTAGGTATATACTACTCAAACTCTTGATGGAGATACTACATAGTTGGTTCTCATCTTCCAAAGACTATGAGCATCCTTGTCTCTTTGCTTTTCAATGTGCCAAACAGAATATTATTCTAAAAGAATAAATATTGTTTCTGCACCTAACCTTGCAAAAATGTGTGCTTACAAGTGTGCATAGAATGCACGCACGCATAAACACACCACGAACCCTGCCATTGCAAAAAAAAATCCCCACTACTCCATCTACTAGCTAATCAGACAAGAATCCCACCCCAAGCAAGTTCCTCCTTCAGGGTTTTAGTAGTCATTTTGAAATGTTGTTCCCTCCTAAGAAAGCCAGCTGTCTACCCAATCGAATATGGATTCAATGCCTGTATACTTGGAGAGCATTGTGCATGCATCCATACACCCCCCCCCCCCTCCAAGAAAAAAAAAACCAAAAAACACCCTAAGGGAGCCAATTGTCCATTCAATCAAAGAACAATGCACTGGCTATGTGCTCAAAGACAGGGAGTCTATATGATTTCCAAGAGATAAGGAGTTTTATCATAGCTTTCATCCTCGGCCTCCATGAATACCAACATGAAGAAAGGGAGCTCAGCTTGGAATACCATCATGAAGTTTAGAAGTACAAAATATTCCCATGGGCATAGCATCAAAAATATTTTCTTGACCAATTGAGTAGATCAAGAAAACAACAGTGGTAGCTGCAACAAGGGATTCATATTGAAAACAATAAGAAACCTAAGAACTAGATCAAGTGGGAATTTGTGTGCCCCTGGAGCAAATTGCTTTTGTGATGTTTGATAGCAGTGCCCTTCATATGCAAACTGACCACAATAACTAGCTTTCCCCTACTATGCTCCCCCCCCCCCCCCCCAACCTTGCCGCAGGGCACCTCTCTTTCCCTCATTACTCATTAAGCATCTGATAAGCTCTGATAAGCTCAGCACTGCAAAGAAGTGTCATGAGCCCAAGGGTATTAGTTGTAATTGTTCTTGTTTGTATTTTCCTTAGTGTGTAGTTACTTGAGTTGTTAGTTGTTAGTAGGTTGATAACTCAATTGGGTGTAAACAACCTATACAGAGGCTGTAGGTTAGAGAAGGGCTATCAATGAATTGGAATCAAACATTCTGTTTTCCCTCCCACTCTTCTCTCTCCCTCTGTACGTCTAAAACCTTTCCTTCCCTTCTCCATTTCTCCTTCTCTCTGTTCTGTCTTCTCCCCCCAATTCTGTTCCTTCTTCTTCAATTTCCTATTCAATCCCTAGGAAACCCTAGGGCCGTGACAAGAAGCTTACAAGGTGAATGCACCAGCTTGACTCCAATATTTATTTCCACCATGCTACTGTGATGTCCAGGTGTACATGAGCAGGTGCTGTAAAAGCTGCATTTTATGACAAATATTTTTTTTGTTGGAAAAAGAAAATCCAACAGATCCCATAACTGGAAGGTGAAAGCAGCCTATTTTGAATAACACTCAAACGGATGTAATGAAATTGAAACATTAACACATATGATGTAAAGGATATTGGGAATTTTTTTAAAAAAAATGTTTCAAGTTTGATTTACTAGAAAAAATTAGTGGAAAACTCCAAGGTACAATTTGAGTTATAAAAGCCTTACAACAGATAAGGTTACGTATAGAAATGACTAGTAAGCTAAAATTCATGCGACCCCACATAATGGGATTAAGGCCTAATATATTGTGGTTGTTTTGAAATTGATTTACTTAAAAAAAATAAATTTTAAATCAATTGGATTTATAACATCTCTTTTTTATTTTTCAAAAAACTGCATGCACTTAAGATATATATATATATATATAATAAGAGTTGCTCAAAAACAATGATTTATTGAAATATGAAAACTAATTTATTACATAAAACAAAATCTTAAGCTAATTGCAAACCAGGACACTCTTCACATCATTTTTAGAGTGGTTACAAATTTATCCAAATAATATATTCACTAAATAAACATTGTCCAGTAACAGATCACATGCATACACAAAATTATGTCTTTACTGAAAAGTGCTTAAACATTTTTTAAAATTCAGTACAATATTTACAGGTAAAAGTCTGAAATAATCTGACACAACCAAGCTAAGGCAGGGATGAGGATGCAAGGGCCTTGTAAACGGGATCCTCCCACCTTATGGTTCCACTTTTAAATAAAAAAGAATTCATCATATTAGAATGATCATGATTGATTTTCCATTTTTCTATAATGTTTTGGGAGAATAGAAAGCACTGCTACCTGGGAATGCAGTTTACAGTATCATTTCAAATATCAAATGCTTACTTGTTTGAGAGCTTCTCAATACGCACTCGAATGGTGGAATTTGCTAATGTCTTAAAGGCATATATTTTCAAGTCACCATCAAATGATAGGCAAACCTCTTCAGCTATTGACAATGCTTCTTTATCCCAGAATGTCCCAGCAAGTGAAATTCCGCCGCCTCCATCTCCATCCCCAGCCTTCAAAAGAAAGGGCAAAATGGTTACACAAAATGTCAATTTCCTTCATTTACAAACTTGGTAAATTCTATGGACCTTCTGAAACTTACATAGGGTTCAATATCTCCTGCCAGATACTCATCCTCAAAATAATTATCCTCGTCCATCTCTTCCTCTATACAAAATAAATAATTTTATTTAGACAAGATATTTTGATCCCAAACATCCTTAAACTTTTAAATTTTTATAATTTGGGAAATCCCGAAAAATAAAACTGCTTTGTCCTATTATTTAAGAAATCACAGTCTAGATTCTGAGCAGAAGCTAGAAATTGATAAGAGAGAAACACTTGCTCAACATGACTAGGCTGTAGAATAGGTAGACGTATATACAAATAATAAAAATATGATCCTGCAAACCACGGTAATACATGATCTTTACAAGCTTTTAATTCCAATTCTTCCAAGATTAACATCAACTTACTAGATCTCTCTGATGTATATATCATCATAACTTGCTGTCACTTTCAATTCTTACAGGATGTGAAATTGTATTTAAATTCTTGCCAGAAAATTAACTCGTATGAAGCTTAATACTCAATCAACTCTAGTGATACACCTGAATGGCATCATGAGGACATCCATTGATCCTCTCTTAGATGATCACCTCAAGCCGCATTAAATAAATGTTTGTAGGAAATCCACACCAACTTGGAAGGCTTGGTGAGGCTAATCAAGCATGTCAGTCACCAAGTTACTGGAAGCAGCTTAGGCAAGGCATGGCAATCTAACCATGGGTAGATAACAATATCACTACAAAGGAAAATTTGGTGCTTCTAATTTATAGAGAATGAAATCGAAGTCTTCCTAGAATTTGACCTATAAAGAATAAGGATACTATAACTAGCAGTGAGCTTTACCCAAGATCTACATAGGATTAAATTATCCTGAAAATGAATCTTCTCCTGCAGAGCACATTTCTAATAGGATTGAAATTTATTCAGATTTTTCATTTCGGTATGCATGTGAAGTCTCTGTCCCCCTACTCAAAACACATTTATATAATTATATCGGGGTAAATATCTTTCTTAAGCCACCAAACCACAAGAGCTGCCTATTGTCATGACCCCAAGGAACCCCTAAGATATATTAGTAATACATGTGTTTTCCTTATTAGTTGTATTTTCTATTGTTGTTAGCATTTTCAATTGTAAGCCTATAAATAGGCTTGAGTAGTTAGAGGAAGGGTTATCATTGAATTGAAGAATACATTTCAAACTCTATTTCTCTTTCTTAATTCTCTCTCTCGGATTCTTCTTCTCTTCCTTCCCCATTTCTTCTGTTTCAGTTCTAAACCTCCCTCCTTACTGTTTTCTCTTCCCTAAATCTCTCCTAAATTCCTATCACAGCCCTAGCCAAACCCTAGGGTTGTGACAATTGGCATCAGAGCAGTCAATCCTTGGCTGTGATTTCAATTAATTCTAGTTTGTGACTTTAGCAATTTTTATCCAAAACTCAAAGGCCAGGCGAGCTAGGCTAATTTCCGGCAGTCCACGTTCAAATTTGCAATCAAAACAAGAAGCATTGTTGCAGTCGAACAAGGAAGCAGAAGCAGAGCTGTGATTGCGACTTCAATTCAAGACTCAGCGGAATTGAGTCTTGAATTGGCCAACTTGGAGCGTTGGACGGTGATTGGGTGTGGAATCAAGACTCAGCAGAATTGAGGATGTTGACGAACGGCAGCGAATTTTAATAAGTCTTGCTTGGAATTGGCGTGCGAAGGAGAGGCCGACGATGATATTGAGTTGAACTTGAAGTCCAAATCAAAGGAGCGCAGCTGGTATGGGAAGCTGAGGTACAAGCGATCACGACTTGTGATCTGGAAGAGTGTTCGACTTTCTTGGGAACGAGCAGAAGGTAGACGCTCAGCCGCGAATCGCAGAAGTTGTTCAAAGCGGATGGGCGAAGCAACTTAAGCGGAGTGGAAGCCAAGTCGAGACTGGGCTAGGCGATTCCAAAAATAACAGAGAGTTGACGGAATGAGGATCTGACTTTGCTATCGATCTCCAACGGTGATTGTCGTTGGCAATTAGGTGAAGCAATTCCGGTAAATTACGAAACCGATCCAGTGGTTGCGAACAGTGGTCGGTGATTGGGCGAGAAGGAGGAGTCGGGGAAAACGATTGTCGAATCTGCACCAATTGCGAGCAGAGCCGATCCCGGAGCAGCAGGTTGATTCGCTGATATTTGCTCGAGTCACTGTAGTTGTGATTCCAAAATTGAAGGCAGATTAGAGTGGCACAACAGAAGCGGACATCAATCGTTGTGAGAAGCGGACGGTGAGTGAAGTGAACGGACGTCTTTGTGAGAAGCTGCAGTCCATCGGAGGGTGATTTGTTGCTGATTTCCGAATTGTTGTAGTTGATCGAGGAGGCGAGGCGAGTGTAGGAGACTCTGCAACAGATGAGCCATAAGGCAGAATTGGATCCATTGCCTAGCTGTTCAGTTGCTAGAGAATTGAAGTTGCAGGCGAATTAGTGCAGCCGCTATAGAGGAGACTCGTAGAGACTGGAGGAACAGGCCAACGATTTGGCCGTAAATTTCGACAAGCTAGGCAAACTTAAAAGGCGAAGCAAGAGGTGATGCTGGGCTGCGAATTGCATTATTTTTTTAGCCGAAATGGAAGGAATTGAATCGGATTTGGAGGAAAAGTAGATCCAAATCCCAGGGGTTCGTGAGGCAAATCTGGAGGCTGCCGATTCAATCAAGTTTTGAAAGTAATTGCACAGTAGAAACGTGAGATTTGGAGGAGCTGGGAGTGGATTGTAGAAGGCGAATTTGGATGGGTGATTCTCGGCTGTGAATTCCAACGCTCTTTTGCTGTAATTCCAATCAAATCCTAGGCTGCTAGTAAGGTAGACAAAGGTTAATTTGGCTTTGAATTTTGGGATAACTTGTTTGAAGAAAAGCAGTATGTATATAGCTCCTTGGTCTTCAAAGTATGCTGATTGTGAGAAATCAGTCAAGGGGAGCAGTGCATTTAGGAGACCTTGGGAGCCTCAATTGCAGCCGAATAATGCTGCATTTTCAATTGGAGGTAAACATCAGGGAAAGTTTGGCCAGGAGCCTTATGCATGGGAAAGGAAGTGGGAGAAGGGCAGCAGCCAATTGGACAAAGGAACAAGAAGTATGGTACATGAATCGAGCCAAGAATTCGACCAAATGATACGTGAAAAGTTGCAAGAGTTTGCAATGATACTATCTAAGGAGTATCATTACAGTTTTTCCGCCGAATAGTTTGAGGATTATCATGGGAGTTTTAACAAAGAAGATTTCCTTAAAATGGAGCAGCCGAAGGAGAAAGCAAGAAGTCGAGAAGCTGATTCACTACCTATTTCCAATGTGGAGTGGAAGAAGTGTACCGATTCTAGCAGAATTATAAAGGGGAAATGCAACATTAGTGATGATATTGGTGGTAAATGTCATTATCCCAAGAGAATCTGTGATGAACAGATTAATAAGGCAGCATTTGAGGAAGCTAAAGCCGATCCGTTACCTTTGGTGATTAGAGCAGGGATGGAAGGATCGGATGGTGTCCCAAATCAGAATTCTATCAGAAAAGAATTTGATGGTGGAGCTTATAAGGCTGCAAATCATGTCCAGCATGAGTCGAAGGCAAATTTGGAGTTGGACCGGCCAATTGTAACGAAAGATTTCAACAAGGAAGAGGGATGGGACAATGTTATCTGTGGGGATCACTGTTCATATCTGCTGGAGGATGATATATCAAAACTAGAAGAGAAGGATGGCAATGGTGATAGTGTCTTTGTAGCTGATGAAAAGTATGAGGCTTATGAAGACCTAAGGATAAGGACGATAGCTGCAAAGAATGAGGAAAACCCTGAATTGGATCAGGCAATTCAGGCTGCCAAGGAAGTAAGGGTAATGGTTGAAGAAGCTATCAAGGTTCCACTGACAGAAAAATCTACTGGAAGTGGTAACTTCCAGAAAAATATGCTGGAAGTTCAAGATACCCCAATTGAGGATACCTCTACTAAAGAGAAAGAAGACATTGGGAAGATGGTGGGGAAATTCTTTGTGGACAGAAACAAGACTTTTGCTGCTTCGATAGTTCTCATTTCCATTGGAAAGCAGCAGCCTCGAGCCAAATTTCGGCCTGCAAAGCAATTTGCCTTACTCTTAACAGTTAGAGAGATTATGGTGGAAGGTGTGATAGGTCAAATGGAATTAATTTTGAGAGCAACAAAGAATGGGTGGATGGCTGGAACAGGTGCTGTAGCGAATCATGATATGGCTGTTTTCGGAGGAAAAGATATGGCAAGACAAAAGAAAAGAAAAGTGAGAGATGAGAACAAGAAAAGGCGAAGCAGAAAACAAATTATTAAGGCTGGCATTGGCTGAATAATAGGGTTAAGAGCAGCCAATTCTTGGGGACAAGAATTGTTTGAAGGGGTGGGGATTGTCATGACCCCAAGGAACCCCTAGGATATATTAGTAATACATGTGTTTTCCTTATTAGTTGTATTTTCTATTGTTGTTAGCATTTTCAATTGTAAGCCTATAAATAGGCTTGAGTAGTTAGAGGAGGGGTTATCATTGAATTGAAGAATACATTTCAAACTCTATTTCTCTCTCTTAATTCTCTCTCTCGGATTCTTCTTCTCTTCCTTCCCCATTTCTTCTGTTTTAGTTCTAAACCTCCCTCCTTACTGTTTTCTCTTCCCTAAATCTCTCCTAAATTCCTATCACAACCCTAGCCAAACCCTAGGGTTGTGACAACTATGCAACTAAGTTTGACGATAATCTTTTCAGATGTTCAATTTACCCAATGTTATATCTCCCTTGTCCCTCAGCCACATTCTCAACCAAGGAGGCATGGAACCAAAAATAGGCCAAGTGGCTGGGTTTATTAAGCCCATTAAATGGCTACGAAAAAGCATTAAAATAAGGCTAAACTGGTGGCATCCTACATGTTCCTTCTATAGACAAATACATGGAGATCCTAGCACAACAAAAGATTAAATACGATGTGTAAATAAGTATCTTGTGTACCACACAATCCCCAAACACAATTAAATCCAAATTTTTTAACAGTAATCCTTAAGCTTCTTTTCACACTAAACTACTAAACATAAATTATACAATTGATGATTATCAAAGAGAAAAGATCCAAAGAAGAAGAAAAAAGAAGTAAAAGAAAATATCACTACCAGATGCTGTTCCCACCAATAGACTACTCCTTTAACAAATTCAACATGCATTTTGCGCAAAAAAATCCTGCAAGTTTGTGTTAGATTCTCCATATTCCCAGAAGCATAAGCTTTTTTCAGGAAATGAGCCAACTAACAATATTCCTCCCTCAAGGGCACCCATCTTAGACATGATCAAGGTGCAAAATAGAACTCTAAACAAAGTGAAAAATAATAAACATAAAAAGATGATATATACATATTAGAAAAACTAAACCAAGTCCTCCTATACAGCTATAACAAGAGCCTTTATATCATGTTAGTATACTGTTGTAAAACAATATATCAAGCTATCTGACAGGATAAATATTTAAGTCATTTTCCAATAAAGCTAAGCATCCAGAACAAAGTACAACCAAAATTATGCAATTATGGACACCATTAAACCATTAAACTCTACATGAGGACATAAAGAAACTTCAAGTATGTAATTTCAATTTAAATAGGCTCTCAAAGTACTATCCTTAGAACCCCCCTTTTTTTCTAACATCCTTACATGAATAACAATAATATTCTATTTCACAAGTAAATCTAATATAAATCCCCACTGAAAAGTTTGTAGGCATGCTCTTCCTTAGCCTACCACTCCATATTGTCAAACAAATGAAGAAAAATAGGACAGACCTAATGATTATCAGCAAAAGTGAGCAATGACCAAAACACTATCATATACCAACTTAAAAGCATATAACACCAAGCACGGACAGAAGAATCATCTCTTTAGAGGTGAAAGAAAAGCAACTGATTTGCTAAATTAACTCCACCTATAAATTTCTATCTACAGCTAGTCACAAGCATAGATAAAAGTGGGTTGTGTTAAATAACAAACATCCAGCGCAAGACTAGTCAGATCAAACATCTCAGTATCTTTTTCTGTTGTCTATTTGATTTGTTAAATTCTTGCTTATTGCTCGGCATTTTGTAAAGGTCGAGGGAGGGTCTTTTTTGTACCCAGCCTTACCCTTACTTTGCATTGAAACTGTTCCCACAAGTTGAACCCATAAGCTACAGCCACAAAGTAACAATCTTACTGTTGCCGCCAAGGCTTATTAATCATATTAATCAAAATAAGAAAATTTATCACCACTTGCGGACCATAAGATCATCCAGCTGTCAGCCCAGTCATGCTCTTTTGTACCAGTTCAATATTGTCCATGCTACAAAATCGGACTAGTTGAGCAACAAATCTCTCCCCCCCCCCCCCCCCCAAAAAAAAAAAAAAAGAAGATTATGGAAAAGTTATGGCTAAGATTTCAACCCACTGAGAGGATTTCAGTGAACTGCAGACACTTCTCCTCCAACTGGTTGCATGATTACATCAGATCCTTCTAAGCCCTCTCTAAAAACACAGTATATAAACAAGCTCACATTACAGGATTGATATTAAAAGTTTTGGGTGCTCTCACATTACAGGATTGATATTAAAAGTTTAAAACCCAAAAGAAATAACCTATTTATGTAGCCGACACAATTCCAGAGTGTGAGAAACACAAACAACTAACATAATAAGACAGCCAAACACCAGGAAGATGTGGAATCTTGATTACACAGAGGATGTTTGGCTTACCATTTTTTAAGATGGCTTTTAAGCCTTTCTACTTAAAAGCTATGTAAAGCTTTAAAACTGGCTAGTGTTTAAGTTGATAACGTGTGTCGTGTACCTAAAGGGTATAACTGTAATAAGGGGGAAAGTAGAGTTGCAAGAGTTGTAACCATTTGTAAGGTAGTTGAGCATTTAAATTTGAATTTGGGAGTAGCAACCGTTTTTGGCACCAGCCTCCCGTGAGGGATGGACGAGTATAAAAACTCAACCCCAGCTCACTTGTAAGTCATCCAATACAATTGAATTGCCTCTTCTCAAATTTGCCTCTAAATTTCTCTCTCTCTCTCTCTCTCTCTCTCTCTCCACGATTCTTCCCTAATCTCTCAAAATTCACCTCCCCTCTCTTATTTTTCCCGCCAAGTTCTCCTCTAAATATAGGAGAATTCTCCTTGTCGGATCAAGGATTTGGCAAATTGGTATTAGAGCATCGTTCCTAGTTCAAGAATTTTGACGAATTTCCAGCAATGGCGAACGACACTCACATGAAGCAAATGGAAATGCAACTCTAGCAAGTGATGGCCACAGTGATGGATGTGGAGACACGAGTGGGATCCATGGAGGATGCAATTGGAATGGTGGTTCATAAGAAGTTGGAGGAGGCCTCGGATCGATTGCGCGGGGATACGTGCAATCAAATTAGAAAGGAGATGAGGGAACAGAGCAATATGCTGTGTGATCAGATACAGTAATTTATGCTCATATTTTCAAGCCAGGCTCAAGTGAGGATGTCCCCGAATTTTCCCCCACGAGAAAGAATGGATCCGATTCTACCGAGAGTTGGCACTAGCCATAGGGTGGTCGGGTCATCGGAGGTGGAGATCGATCCGACAACGGTTGGAGAAAATGGGGTCGAAAGGAGGCCGAAAGTCTAGGTAAATTCAATTCACTCCAATTTCCCGATTCCAAAGTTGGAGTTGCCGGTGTTTGATGGATCGAAGCCACGCTGGTGGATTCAAACATGTGAGAAGTTGTTTGGTATTCATCATGTGATGGATAAACTGAGAGTGAATTTGGCAGTGACCTACCTAAACGCTATAGGAGACGTATGGCTCCAAGGGTGGTCAAGGGTGAGGAGTGAGTACAACTGGGATGATTTCATTAATGGTTTGTGCAAAAGGTTTGGCGAGAAAAGAACTATGGACATAGTGGAAGAATTTAACAAGATGAAGCAGAAGGGATCGACGCAGGAGTACCAACTCAAGTTCAAAGAATTGAAGTCCCTTATGATCGTCAGTAATCCTTACTTGATCAAAGAATATTCCGTGTCATGTTTTGTCAACGGCCTAAGTTAGGAGCTTAGATTAGCGGTGAAAATGACAAGGCCAAGGACAGTGTAAGAAGAGGTGGAGAGTGCACTTCTTCGGGAGTTGAATGTAGAAGCCTTGATGAGGAAGTAGAGAAACCAGGGCTAAGGAAGAAGTTATGGCCTATCACCCTTCCAGGGAAGGGTGTAGGGGAAGGAGACATATAGACCGAGAGCAGGGCCCCAACTCCAAGCCCTGCCACCTCCTGCTCTTGTGGGGCAACAAGCGAAAAAGACGATGGATCAACAAAGACTGCCAGGGCTCTGCTATAAGTGCGGGGACAAGTACTTCCTGAGGCATCAATACAAGAGGCAGTTATTTCTATTGGAAGGAGGTGAAATAGAAAAATGGGTGAATGAGGAAGCTATAGCTGAGGTGAATGATTGGGAAGAAGAGGACAACGGAGCCATTTCTTTTCTTCTTCTTTTTTTTTTTTTTGTAAATAATGGAGCCATTTCACTGCATGCTATTAAGGGAGTTGCTAGCAGCAAGATCATTAAGGTGAAGGAGGCAGGTTCCGGAAGGTACTCTCATAGTTTTGATTGACATAGGGAGTACCCACAGTTTCATTGACGAGGGTACAACTAAGAAATTGAGTTGTGAACTCTCTAATACACAACTCTTATTGGTGACAGTAGCCAACGAAAGTAAGGTGATGAGCAAGTCAGCATGCCTGGGGTTTTGTTGGACCATGCAGGGGGAAACCTTTGAGGCTGATCTCAAACTGCTTAAACTCGGGGGATGTCAAATTGTTTTGGTGGTTGACTGAATGAAAGGGGTAAGCCCTATCAGCTTCGACTTCAACAAGATGGAAGTCACCCTGGCAAAGGAAGGGAAGAGAGCAACCCTACAACGGAATGTTGAATCCGAAGCCTACAAGATGATCAAGGAGAAGCGGCTAAAGAAGCTACTCAAATACAAACTCTCCCAAGTGGCTCAATTATTTTCTATTGAGGCGAGGGAGGAGTTGGAGGAATAAGGGGATCAACAAGGGCAATGTATGATGGAAGCCAGCAATCAGACAACACCCCAGTTGAAGGTACACAAACTAACCTCCTTAGCTACACTATTAACTGAATTCCAAGACCTGTTTACAGAACGTAAGGACCTTCCCCCTAAAAGACCCTTTGATCACTCTATTCCCTTGCAACCAAATGCAGAACCCGTGAATATCTAATCCTATAGATACCCCCCCAAACTTAAAATCGAAATTGAAAAATTAGTCAATGAAATGCTGGACCACTCTATCATTCGTCCCAGCAGAAGCCCCTTTGCCTCCCCTGTCCTTTTAATTAAAAAGAAAGATGGGACCTGGCAGTTTTGCATTGATTATCACCAGTTGAACTCTATCACAATTAAAGACAAATTCCCAATCCCAATTATCAAGGACTTTTTAGATGAACTAAGCCATGCCTCAGTGTTCTCCAAGTTAGACCTAAGGTTCGAATATCACCAAATTCAGATAAACTCAACTGACATTTCCAAGACAGCCTTTAAAACCCACCATGGACATTACAAGTTCACTGTAATGCCATTTGGATTAACTAGTGCACCAGCTACATTTCAATCCCTAATGAACCATCTCTTTGAGCCTTATCTCAAAAAATTCGTGCTGGTGTTCTTTGATGACATTTTGATTCACAACCCTACTTTCTCTCAACACCTACAACACCTTAGGACTGCATTCCAAGTCCTACGATACAATCAGTTGTGTATCAAGAGGTCCAAATGTGCCTTTACCCAAAAACAAGTGGAGTACCTTACATGTCATTTCTAGTGCTGGAGTTAGCACGGACCCTAAGAAGATAGAGGCTATGCTTATTTGGCCCAGACCAGTGAATGTCAGGGCCGTGAGGGGATTTTTGGGGCTGACCTGCTATTACAGGAGCTTTGTGAGGAATTATGGGATAATTAGCAAGCCCCTAACCGAATTGTTAAAGAAGGATGAGTTTAGGTGGGATGATAAGGCTGAGGCTGCATTTGTTCAGTTAAAACAAGCCATGGGTGAGGTACCAGTTTTGGGACTACCTAACTTTAACAAGCCGTTTGTATTGGAGACAGATGTCAGTGGAACAGGAGTGGGGGTTGTATTGACATAAGAAGGCAGACCCTTAGCCTTCCTTAGTCAGGCATTGGCCTTAGTACATATGACAAGGAGCTACTGGCAGTAGACAAATGGACGCACTATTTGGAGGGGGGATAGCTCATTATCAAGACTGACCATAAGAGTCTCAAATTTCACCTGCAGCGAAGGCTGCACACCAATTTACAAAGGAAGGGCATGGCTAAATTAATGGAGTTAAACTACATGATTCAATTCAGGAGGGGAAAAGAAAACGTGGCTGTACATGCTTTATCAAGGTGTCACGAGGAGGGGTCAAGTGCAACCATCTCTGCCTTAGTACCAAACTGGTACCAAGAAGTAGCAACAAGCTATGACAAAGGGTCATGGACTAAGGAATTGATTGAGCAGTTGAGTATTGACAACAACAATAAGCAAGGATACACCTACACCAATGGGTTGATTAGATATTGAGGAAGGTTGGTGATTGGGGATTGTGAGGCCCTGAAGGATAAAATATTATAGACCATACATGATTCAGCCCTTGGGGGACACTCTTGGATTCAAAACACCTACTAGAAGGTAAAGCAGGTGTTCTATTAACCTAGCTTGAAGAAATCAATGATGGAGTTTGTTTTGAGGTGCGACACATGAAAGAGATGCAAGCATGAGTCCATGGCACAACTTGGACTTCTCCAGCCCCTTGGCGTCCCAGACCAAGCATGGGCCAACATCACTATGGATTTTATAGAGGGCTTACCCAGGTCTGAAGGGAAGAATTGTGTCCTAGTAGTGGTTGATAGGCTGACCAAATTCAGCCATTTCCTCAACTTGTCTCACCCCTTCATTGCTCAAGAGGTGGCTAAGCTTTTCCTGGACAATGTGGTAAAATTCCATGGAGTACCCCAAACAATTGTGTCCGACAGGGACAAGGTGTTCACAAGCTTGTTTTGGCAAGAGCTCTTGAAGTCCCTAGGCTCTAAACTCCATGTTGAGAATCCCACATCGCCTCCACAAGGAAGACTTGAGCTATATATAAGGAGGAGGATCCCTCCACCTGTTAAGCTAGCTTTTCAGGTTGGAGTTCTACCTCTAACTTCTCACATGGTATCAGAGCTAACCCTTGGCTGTCGTGGTCATGGACCAGTACCCTGCCCGATCACCTGGGCATGTATCAGTTACTGGAGAAGTTTCGACGTGGGGGAGAGTGTTGAGAATCTCACATCGCCTCCACAAGGAAGACCTGAGCTATATATAAGGAGGATGATCTCTCCACCTGTTAAGCTAGCTTTTCAGGTTGGAGTTCTATCTCTAACTTCTCACACTCCACATGTCCACCACCTATCACTTAGAGACCGATGGGCAATCCGAGAGAGTAAACTAGTGCCTAGAGATGTATTTGCAGTGTTTTTGCTTTGTGCAACCTAGGGGATGGCACAAATGGTTATCTTTGGCCCAGTGGTGGTACAACTCCAACCACCACCGTTCTATTAGCATGACCCCTTTTGAAGCGTTGTACAGTTACAAGCCTAATATCCTACCAACTATCGAGGAACCAACATCAGTGGCAGCCATGGATGCCTATTTGCAACACAGGCAACATACTCTACAGGTTCTAAAAACGAAATTGGCTAAGGCCCAAAACAGGATGAAGTAGTTGGCAGACAAGAAGAGGAGTGAAAGAGAGTTCGAGGAAGGGAAGGAGGTGTACCTCAAGCTCGGCCAACCCCATTTGAAGTCCCTCTCCAAGCAACTGGTTACCAAACTCAGCCCAAGGTTCTATGGTCCTTACCCAATCATCTGAACAGTGGGACAAATAGCTTACAGGCTGCAACTACCTAAAAGGACACAAATCCATCATATGTTTCATGTGTCCCTCCTAAAGAAGTCAATAGGAACCCAGGTGGTCAATCAAGCTCTTCCACCCTTCCATGGAGAAGAAGAACCCCCAGTCACGCCAACAACCATTCTTGATAGAAGGGTGACCTATCACCAAGGGGCCCCCCTAATCCAAGTGCTAGTGCAGTGGTCAACACTGCACCACGACAATAACACTTGGGAGTATTTGTCGAATCTCCTCCAGTAGTTCCCTAGTGTGGCCAGTTTGCTCTCCATTCTTGGAGAAAAGAATTAACTTAAAGAGGGGGGAATTGTCATGTACCAAAGAAGTATAGCTATAATAAGGGGGAAAGTAGAGCTGTAGGGGCTGTAACCATTTGTAAGGTAGTTGAGCATTTAAATTTGAATTCAGTAGTGGCAATCGTTTTTGGTGCCAGCTTCCTGCGAGGGATGGACGAGTATAAAAACTCGACCCCAGCTCACTTTTAAGGCATCCAATACAATTGAATTGCCTCTTCTCAAATTTCACTATAAATTTCTCTCTCTCTTTCTTCACGATTCTTCCCCAATTTCTCAAAATTCCCCTCCCCTCTCCTATTTTTCCCACCAAGTTCTCCTCTAAATACAGGAGAATTCTCCTTGTCGAATCAGAGATTCGACAACATATTCACATAAATGTGCTTTAAGTTGTCATTTATATAGTTATGTGTTTGATTTGAAAAAACTGATAAATTATCAAAACTTAACAAAAAGACTAGAATTGACATGTTGCTAAATAATTCAAATAAAATTCATAAAAAATACTAATTTTTAATAAAAATAAATTATAAATTGATATCCTGATAAAATATTTACCATTACATGTTGATAAATTATATATAATTATTAAAAAAATATATTAATACAATACTTTATGTTTAAATTTAAATTTAATTCATAAAAATGTTAAATATATATGTTAAGATATTATATAAAACTCTTTATTTTTATATTTTATCAATACAAATAAAATATAAAAATAAAGAGGGAAGGGCAGAGGGATGGAGGTAGCGACCGCAATGGAGATGGAGGCGGCAAACATGATGAGGCGGTGATGACGATGGGGCTGGAGGCAACGATGGATGGGGCTGGAGGCGACAATGGAGGCAACGAAGGAGATGGAGATGGAGGCGGCAGCTGCAATGGAGTTGGAGGCAACGAACGCAAGGCAGTGACGGCGATGGTGCTAGAGGCAACAATGGAGGCGACGAAGGAGAAGAGATAGAGATGGAGATGGAGGCAACGAAAGAGAGAAGGGCAGAGGGATGGAGGGCAAAATTATAAAATACTTGATCAACTCTATTTTTCATGTACATCGTTTTGAGAAAAGTTGGGAGAGCTTTTCTAAAACGCTATCAAATAACATTTAAACACAACAGCATTTAATTTCTTTAATTTTTAACAAACATGTAACTACATAAGCTATATAGTATTTAAACTTCACTAGTAACTTATAAGGCGTCAAACCGATAAGCCAAACACCCCCATAGTAGACCACTACTCTTCCAAAAAATTAATGTATTATAAGATGGAGCTACCGTATCGACAAACCATGCCCAAAATTGGGACCAAAAACCAAAAAATTAGAAGCTTGAAAAATAAAATCAAAATGAACTTGAGAACGGACACATCCCAAAGCATGAAATTGCTCGAGGCCAAACAAAACTGGAGTCTAGCAATGAAATTGCCACTGCTCTCTTGAACCACTACAGGATTAAGAGGTGGTTACCATCTTCGAAATCACGATACAGAAGGTCATCTTCATCGCCCTCCGACACCTCTTCGATGATGGTTGGCTTCAAAACTGGGTCAGAAGGCGCGTTCCTCTTCTTGGCGCGAACGGGAAGAGGCTTGTTCGAAACTCCAGGATACTGGAATTCCCAGAATCGAAACGAGGGCTTATGGAGGCGTGTGGAGATTCTGAGGAAGCCATAACTGTAAATCGAAGCAGCTGTTGAACTCAAAGCCCCAGAGGCTTCTCTCAACCCACAAATACTTAAATCCATTTCTTCGCAGTTCGCTCTCTCTTTCCGAGCGAAGCTGTGTTTTTATAAGAGGATTCGCGGTCTTATATGGCGTCGTTTTATGTTCGTGCTTGTCACGTGCAGCTAGTGATGATTTTTTCTTTTTCTTCTACCCAAATTTAAAGTCATTTTAGGTCATTTTCATACAAAATCTTATGTGATTTATTTATTTAATATTATTAAATTTCTTATCAACTTTACATTTCTTTAATAAAAATGTTTATGAAATAGCAAGTTAAAAAAAATTATTTAAAGAGATTTAAGTATCAAAAAGTCAACTTTAAATGATAATTTAAAATATCTAAAACTTCTTAAATGAATTCTTTTTTAAGCTGCAACGTCATGAATAGTTTTATCTATTTTTAAAAAAGTGTATTTGAAAATATTTAGAGAATTAGATCATCATTTAATTCACAATGTATTCATATTTTTGTTGATTTATATGTAATATTGAGATGGTTCTAATAGTTTTCGGGATTGAACATATCTCAAACTATCTTTTTTCATAAGAAATGAGGGTTAAATTTAGTTCCTAAGTGATGATTCAACTCTCAAGTTAATTACTATAATGACATAATAGTAATGTAATAAATGTGATATAAAAATCATTGAGAGCCATGCTTTTATATAGTTGCAGTAAACATAGTCAAAATAAGACTATATGAAAAATCAGATGTGAACCTTAACATGGGCAAGATGGACTGATTATGGCCCCAAACTTGGGCCCTGATCTGTCTTAGTGTGTTTTTCAGGAGTTGTATAGGACTTTTAATCGCATAAAACAATTGAAACTAAAACCAAAAATCGTTCTAAATCATTTTGTATATTATATGTTGCATATAATATATTATAATTATAATTTGTTTATAAATTTGTACAGGAACTTTATGCGAATGTATTATCCAAATAATTTATATAAAAATTTGAATGGTTGTTTACATATTTATAACCAAACTAAATCACAATTTTATAATATAGTTTTGGTTTGTTTTATTATTATAAATAGTTTAATTAAAGATTTGGTATTCATTTAAATACTAATGAACATTTTACCAAACTAACCGCCAACATTATCAAAATCCAATACTTGGCAACGCTTCCTATTCTTCCTTCCAAGCCTAAACATGGAAGACCAACAGCAAAATCATGAGAAAGCAAAGCAAAAGTGTAACCACCATGAATGTAAAATGAAGAAAACACACAAATTTAAAAATAACAAAACACAAAAAGAAGCCTACTTGGTTAAGTCTTCATCATTTGTCAGTCTTACGAAATATCTACAAGTTGGAGAGCACTAAACAGAATAATAGTAATAATATCACATAATTATAAAGACAGGCTGAGGCTGACAGTGGCAGTGGCAGTGGCAGTGGCAGTGGCAGAGGCAGAGGCAGAGGAAGAGATATTAAGAGGAGCGGCTTCAGAGAACCCACGAATGCACAAAAGAAAACTAAATGTCCAATACAACTAAGGTGAGGGGCAAAAAGCCTGAGCAGAGCAGCGCAGCACTGGCCATTCTAAGAACTCTTCAGAAGTCTCTCTGTGTAGGCCTGCATGAAGAGGAAATATCAAAAGCTTCATCAATATCACACTATAACTTGCCAAGCCCCAATTCCATCCCAAATTCTTGAAAATCATTGCAAATAAGGAACTCAGTTATGAAAAGCAACACCAATTATGCCAATGCTAAAATTCATGAAGAAATCATTTCCCCAGTTTGATTCCGCACACACAAGAGAAGATAATAAAAAATCATTGGACCCAAGACCGAGGCAATAGAATAGAATGGACTAGAGGATGATTTATGTATTAGTTTGGCCACAAGAAACGTGTACACTCAGGATAGACAACCAAATAAGAACTCACCTCAACAAGTTTGGTAAGCTTGGTTTTCGAATATGAGAGATATTGGTCTATTTTTTCTTGCGTTTTTGGGATGTTGGCACCCTGAATTGTGCTGGTCACTTTATCAACAGCCTTCTTTACTATGGTTTTGTGAACTTCCCTGCTCATCTGGCCTTCCTTCCATTTGGGCTTTAGAATCTCCTTAACGAACTCCACAAGTGCAATTTTAAATAACCGCATTGCCTTTTCATCCTTCCCATTAGTGCCGTCTCCAACCTTAACGTCTGAGTCCACATTTCCTTGACGAGATTTTTCAGGCTCTTGCTTGCATTTCTCATCTTCTGTTTTATTTTCTTCCTCAATTTGTGAATTTTCAGTTGCCTTCTGCTGTCCCAACTCCGGACTTCTGTGGTAATTATCGTCAGGGCAGCCATTATTGTGGAGAGTGGCAGAGTCGACCCCAACAGCAGATGATGGAGATGGTCGTTCCAAAAGCATTTGATTTTTCTGTTCAACACGGTTTAACAAAAATCCAGGGGGTTGAATGGAGTTGCTGGGTTTATTGGTTTCAATGCTGTTACCTACAGGATCATATTGTTCCTGGGACACAGCAGGTGGAACATGCTGAGAGCCCGCTAAAGTAGTGGGAGGTGGAAGACTCACAGAATCAGGATGAGAAGACACCAATTCCCTGGAATTTGGGGGATTCAGTGCTGCATATAGCTGAGGAAGTTGCCCATTCCCTAATATCTGAGTTAGAGATGCTGGAAGTTTTGTTATTTGCCCAACCTGCTCACTGTTCATAATGCTCTGATGCAATCCCGGATTATTTATTGTTTTGGCAGATTCTCCATGCTGAATTTGTGCCTGTATTTGAAGATTGGAAGAAAAGAAATTCTGTTGCGCCGGGCCATTCAAATCAATATTATGCCCATTTGTGGGGTTTCCAGAAATACCATGCTGAGTTTGACTGATTCCAGCAAAACTTGGTGTTAGAGAGCCAAAATTATCAGCATTTTGAATTATACTCTCTCCAGGCACAAGATTAGGATGTCTAGCATTTCCACTGATGTTTGCTTTGGTGACTGAGTTAGAATCATCACTGTCCCCTATCTTACTATGGTGCTGCAGTATCTGGGAATTTACAGGAAACACCGAGTGCATGACTACAGTACCAAGCTGCTGGCCTGAAGCTCCTGGCAATATCTTTTGTTCAAGAACATTCTTTGAGGTTGCATATGGAGTTTGAGGTTGCAAATGAGGAGGAAGAGGGAGATCTTCTCTATCAAATGATTTATCCATGTTCTCCGATAGACTAACACCCATCTTCACAATATTACTACCACTCCCCCAGTTAGAGGATGCATTTTCAGATGTCTCACCAGTCTTATCCTTCCATACTGTACCCCCTAGCATTCTGCTCTCATCATCCAAATTTTGATCCCATTTACTAATATGTTTCTCAGCATTCATCAGATTAGTTAAATCCACATTTTCAACATTATTATCACCCCAGCAAGAAGACTTTGCAGACCCTGAAACACCAGATACATCACTCCATTTTGGACCATTCCATTGTTTGTTATTCTCATCCAAACTATGGCCCCATGCATTATCAGCATACTTCTCAGCAGTTACTGAAGACCCTTTTCCAGTATTACCGGACCCAGTGTTCACTGCAGTGTCCAAGACAGAAGTTGGTGCACCCCATTCTGAACCATTCAATGGTTTATTCATGTTATCAAAATCACGGCCCCACTTATCATCGAGTGGCTTTCCTTCAAGGTTACCATGTGCTGGATCATCATGAGAAAACCTACAGTCATCCCTCTGGCATTTTCCCATCAAAAAATACTTGCAGGGAGTACTCTTGCGCGGTGGTCGCTTGTAACCATGATCAGATGATGAATATTTATTGCTTCTATCTTTGTTATCACCAGTAGCATCATGATGAGGATATCTGCATGATGATCCCCTGTGGCACCTACCTTTTAGAAAATCAATACAAATCATTGCAGGTTTGCCAGTATTCCTCAAGAACTCATCCTTCTCTCCATCGTAACGATTTCGCCCGTCTTCCTGTCTACTTCTCCATCTGTCTGTCTGTTCTTTCTCTAATCGTTCCCCATCCTTGTGATTGAGATTATCCTGATGAAGGTACCTACACTGACTGCCTCTTCTACATTTTCCTGCTGCATAGTCTCTACACAATTGAGATGATGGTGGAAACCTACTTCGGTTGTCATTCAATCTATGTGATTCTCGTCTATAGTCACCAAGTGGGCTCCTGCTCCTGCTCCTGCCCCTTCCCCAGTCCCTGCTCCTGCCTCTGCTATGGCTCCGACTCCTGTCCCTGCCTCTGCCTCTGCTCCTGCTCCCGCTGCTGCTCCTGCTTCTACTCCTACTCTTGCTCAGGCTTCTGCTCCTACTCCTCCTGTATCTGATTTCCAAATAACAAGGCAGTATAAATATGCCAAAGGTCATCATATTGAGGCAATAGCCAAAATTATGATTAATCAGGATTACAATCAATAAGCAAAGTCCACTTCAAATGAGGGGGAAAACTGAAGAAACTCATCGAGGAAAAATAAACTGGGTATAAAACTAACAACATATTTGGGGAAAAAAAAAAAAGTGGAGACACTCACATAAACTCATTTCTTGGAGTTATATCAAGTTCCTAAAGTCACAAACCTGTGGGACTGGCTCCAACTTTTTTCATGGGAATAGCCTAGGCTTTGCTGTCCCGGTGCATGGAAGCCAGGAGACATACGATAGCTCTTATCCTCATCCCAAGTCCTTCCAGTTCCCACAACATCATTCAGGTCTCTGTTGTCATCTTTCTGGCCATTGTTTCCTTGTGGTCCTTGCCAGGATGGCTGCAAAGAACAATCTTTTAACTTGTACATCATTGCCTTCCAAATTAATCATTTTGAGTCATGACTAACCTGAAGACTGGAATAGCTTTCTTCCCCATGCCAAGGATTCTTTTCACTGACTTGAGCCTGAATCTGAGGCTCTTCTTTCGTATCCCTATCCCACAAAGACTTGCGCTTTCTAGAAGCCCCACTCATTCCGTATCTTGTAAAGCTATGCCGGAGTAGCCTATATTCTCTCCACCAAGATGCAGAAGAAGCTGGACAAGAAGTGAAGTCAATTTTCAGAAGATATTAATAACTCTTTTTCTTGTTTGTACCATGTTATCTTTCTTTGTTGGTGCACATGTTTTTTCACTCGATCTTCGGAGAAATATAACAAAAAATTGCACCCCAAATGATTGTGAACAATTGAAGAGGAAACAGTAAACTTGGGGTTATTATGCCAATTCGCACTCTCAATCACCATAAATATGTCTATATTTTTACCCAAGAAGAGTGTGTAAAATCCATAAGAAAACATCTAAATCAAATAATATGAAGTATTTCTTAAAAAGCTATAATAAGCAACAACATTTAAAGTCCATAAGTGAACAGATGCACCAAACAGAAATATTAACATAATTCAAGAAGTTGCTAAAATTTATGTCTGTTCCTCCAAAGCAAGTAATGCAGACATGATAAACAAAAGAAACTCATCTTATGCCAATTATTTAATAGGAAACTTTCATTATCATAAAGATCAATGAAAATTAAACAAAACAGCACATGCATGAAAAAAGATATACAGCATTTATTTATACTGTCAGATTTTGTCAATAGTATAGATTCCTATCAAACTAGAATTGATATTTTATTATTATGTAAACTGACATTGTTATTCACTATGCAAGGGGAATATAGCTTCATCCTACATGATGAACAGCATTTCCAAGTAGCAGCCAGCACCTGCTTCTTTCTCAACAAGCCAATGAGCCAATCAAGTGATCTTAGAGGGCTAAAATTTGAAATAGTGGCACCTCCTTGGTCATTTTGATTCCAAATGCCCAAAAATGCAACTGGGAATAGACAACTGTTGTCAGATCACTGACTTAGCTTCCAATTTTTCCTGCATCAGTATCACCTCTAAAGATGCCACTATTTTAAAATCCAAAAATAAGTAACACATGAGCAAAACTTAAATCTACCCTGGAACCTAATTCTCTTCTTGATGACTACCGCTTGATGACTACCCAGTGCACCAAATAGTTTCATTCACCTATCTCCTCCTTAAACTAGCTTGGCATTGGTTATAATGGAAATCCTTATTTGACAATACTCTACTGACTACCAACTCATAATATATTCATGCACTCCTTGGTGGGAGCCAGACCATGGATGTAAAATGCACACATTGTATATAATGAAGAAGAAGGCTAACAAAGTCAACTATCTGCAGATTCAACTGAAACCATCAGAAATCAAGGCAACTCGCATAATTAAAAGATCACCACAAGCACAATAATACTAGTAGTAGGCAGTTCACTGTTCTTATGATGATACCAGCCAACCAAATATTAACGCAAAAAGTTAGTTTACAATGTTGGTTACTAACCGTATGTGAGGATTTTGATCCCACAATCACAGTAGGAGCTTAAGCTGCACACTACTGTTTCATTGCAGCACTTCAAATTTTGATTTTTACAACATGAACACTGCTATCATTGCAATACAAGCCATGAAGCCTGCTTCTTGCTACTGATAACCACAAATTCCCAGGCTAAAGAGTACATACACAGGACATGGACATACCAATGCATTAAATTTAAAAAATTAAGACATGACATGAGACGACACACCAAATAATAAATTGTATCTTCCACACATATGCATATTAAAGTAATAGACAATAAATAAATTAAAGTCTAAATATATATTTATAAACAAAAATCTTTTTCCCAAAGCTTTGGAATTTAAAATTCATAAGATTAAAAAAATTTTAAAAAAGGGACGACCAATAGATATAATTCTATATTGCTTTTATTTCATTATTGATTTTTAACTTGAGCTCTCAAATGTAAAAGGTGGTTCTAATTAGTTTAACTAACAGACACAGTATAACCCATGAGGGACAAGGGTGTGACCAAGTGTCCAAGTGTCAGGTAATAAAAGTGAACAGAAAGTAGTTTTCAGATGAAAGAAGAATTTGATTCATATGGAATACTCTTCCGTACAGAATTATATAGACGAAAGATCTAAAAACTTACCATCTAGAATGTACAGTCAAGGAATTAGACAATCCTACAAACTAGAAAGTTCTGACTTTTATACAATCCCTATAATTACTCTAATCAATCATCTATCAATCTATGATTTACAGCTGCACTCTTTTAATATATACTCTCTCAATTTATTCTTTATTCAAGGTATTCCAACACTCCCTCTGAAACTGGTGAATAGATATCAATTATTTCCAGCTTGCTAATTAATACTTCAAAACCTAGTTTAGACATTGCTTTGGTTAGGATATCAGCCTCTTGAACTTGAGTAGGAATGTATGACAAGATAATTGTTCCTTTTTCAATTTCAGTCTTGATGAAGTGTTTTGTCAATCCTTACATGCTTCATCCTATCATGCTAAATTGGATTGTGAACTATACTAATAGCTTATTTGTTGTCCTGTATTGCTTCATGGGTCCATCCCATGAAATCCTGAAGTCGTGTAATAGTCTTTCCAACCAGATTATTTCACATATTCCTTAGACAATTGCTTTATACTCTATTTCGGTGTTGCTTCTAGCCACTACTGACTGCTCTTTGCTCCTCCAAGTGACTAGGTTACCCCATAACTTAGTGCAATATCCTTTAGTACTTACTATCTTCCACTGATCTTGACCAATCTACATTGGCATAGCATTCAATTTTTCGGTTGTCACATTTTTTGAATGATAGACCCTCGAGATACCTAAGAATATGATTTATTGCATCTAGATGTCTTTGTGTAGGAACATGCATAACCTGACTTACAACACTCACATTAAAAGCAATATCTAGTCTTGTGAGAGATAGACAGATCAATTTACCTACTAGTCTTTAGTATCTAGCCTTATCCATGAGATGATCAATTTCTATGCTCCTTGATTTACAATTTTGTTCCAAAGGAGCGCTTGCAGGTTTGCAGCCTAGTTTCTCGGTTTCAATGAGGTCTAGAGCATGTTTCCTCTGAGTTATAAATATACCTTTTTTACTCCTTTCTACTTCCATGCCAGGGAAATATTTAAGTGTTCCAAGGTTTTTAACTTTAAACTCAGCTTGTAGACAATCTTTTAATCGTTGAATTCTTGCAACATCACCATCTGTAAGAATCATATCATCCACATATACTATTAGAATTGACTTTTTCTCATTTTCAGTTTGCTTGATAAACAAGGTGCGATCAACCTGCTCCTGTTGTGACGCAGCGTAGGAAGCAATTTAAACCAGTTTCACGTTGAAACTGAAGACGAAATCGAAATTAAGAGAAGAAATCTGATATTATTCTAAAGTTGCTTTCTAATACTTAGAACAAGAATATTTATAGGCTAATCCTAAACCTTAATTCACTAGGAAAAGTAATTCCTAGCTGAATCAGGAAGAGAAAAACAAAGATAAATCCTAACTAACGTAGAAAACTGAAATTCTAATTGAAGTAGAAAACTAAAACTGAAATCCTAATTGCAATAGGAAATCCTAATTGCAGTAGAAAAACAAAATCTTGTAAGGACCATATTTCTTGGGTTCTAACTTGCTGTAAGTGCCTGATGGAAATATCTCCTTTCGCAGAAACACCAACACATCATCTCTGACTGAAAACAACTTCTCTTTACAATGTTGATCAGCAGCTTGTTTGTACTTAGAGTTAGCTTCTTGTAGCTTCACATCTTCTTGCACTGTCTACCACTATTCTGCCATATTCTGAGCGGCTACGTTGACTCCTAGATCCTTTGGTAGCTTGATTAGATCCAAAGCGTGTTGCTGTGTCTTCTAATACATGACTGACAATGGCGATTGTCCTGTGGCACTGTGAATAGCACTGTTGTAAACAAATTCTGCCTGCGCCAATGCTAAATCCCATTATCTGGGCCTGTCACCACAGATGCTTCGAATGAGGTTGCCCAGAGTTTTGTTCACTGCTTTTGTTTGTCCATCTGTTTGAGAGTGGGTTGTACCACTGAAATTCAATGAAGAATCGAACATCTTCCATAAAGTTCCAGAAATGGCTAAGGAACTTGGTGTCTCTATCTGAAGTGATGGTTTTTGGTACTCCATGTAAACGGACTACTTCTTTAAAGAACAATTTAGCAATACCATCCGCATCAACGGTCTTCTTGCAAGGCATGAAATCAGCCATCTGTGAGAACCTATCAACAACAACAAAAACAAAGTCCATACCTCATTGAGTTTGTGGTAAATCCAACACAAAATCCATCGATAGATCCTACCAAATAGCTTCAAGAATATGTACAGGCATGTATAACCCTGTATTCTATGACTGTCCCTTGGCAGTTTGGCATATGTAGCACCTTTGCACAAATCTGGTTACATTCCTCCATAATTGTGGCCAATAAAAACAATCACTAATTGCAACAATAGTTTTATCACGACCAAGATGACCAACTAGACCCCCTCCACGTAAGTCTCGAATCAACTTTTCCCTTAGAGACGAACGAGGTATGCAAAGCTGATTTCCTTTCATCAAGTACCCCTCATGGATGTGAAAATCATCCGTAGGTTCGTTGTTGTTGCACTTCCCCCAAAGAACTTGGAAATCCTCACTTGTCTCATACAACTCCTTTAGTTGTTCAAAACCCACAACTTCTATACTCATTGTTAGCAATAAATTCACTCATCTTCTTAAAGCATCCGCAACTTTGTTTTTCATTCCCGACTTGTGCTTCAATTTAAAAGAGAATTTTTGCAAAACTAAGACCACCTGGCGTGCATATCACTGTTGATTCTCTTCTGGCTATTCAAGTACTTCATAGCTTCATGATCCAAGTACAAAACAAATTCTCACCCAACCAGATAATGCTCCCACGTTTTCCAAGCTGGGACGACATAATGGAATTCTTTGCCATATGTGCTCCACTTTTGCCTTGCTTCACTCAACTTCTCATTGAAGTATGCTATGGGCCTCTTCTCTTGGGACAGGACTGCCCCCATCCTCACCTCCACTGGCGTCACATTTCACTTCAAATAGCTTGTCAAAATCTACCAACACCAATACTGGGTAGTACACAACTTTTCTTTTAACACAACAAAACTAGTGTTAGCTTCCTCTCCCTAGTGGAATTTCCCCTTCTTCAAACACTCGATTATGGGTGAAGCAATGCTACTAAAGTTGCATATAAAACACCTATAGAAAGTTGTCAATTCATGGAAACTTTGCACCTTAGTGACAGTTTTTGGGATTGGCCATTCTCTAATGGCTTGGATCTTTTCTTTATCTACTTGTATCCCTTCAGCACTAACAATAAGCCAAAGAATAGGAGTTTATCTATCATGAAACTACACTTCTTCAGGTTCACATACAACTTATTCCCCTGCAAGATTTTTAGCACTTCCCTTGAAAGGTGCTCTTCCTCAGATCGACTGCAAATTAGGATATCATCAAAATAAACAACCATAATTTTTCCAAAAAAAGGTTTTAGTACCTAGTTCATCAATCTCATGAACGTGCTTGGGGCGATAGTTGATAAGTGTCTTTTATGCACTTATTTTAGTCTATAAACTTAGCATTTATACATTCAATGAACATGATTTCTACTTGATTTGGTTCTATATATGATTATGTAGATGTGGAGCATGTGTTAAAGCGGACATGGAGCAAAAAGAATGATTTTCGTGCATGATAGGAGTGAAATGAAGCTTGGAGGCATGGTCAGGTTTTGAATTAAAAAAAAAGCAAAAGAGTATCGAGAGCAAGAAGTTGAAGATGATAAAGCAAGAGGTTAAAGAAGAAGGCTAGCGGGCTTATAGCGGTATGCATACTGCAGTAGGACCGCTATAAGGTTTAGTTTCTGGAGCTCACGGTCCTACAGCGGAATGCATACCGCTATAGGACTGCTTTAGGAATTGCTTTATGGAGCTCACGGTCCTGCAGCGGAATGCATACCGCTGTAGGACCACTTTAGGAATTGCTTTCTGGAGCTCACGGGTCTGCAGCAACAAGCATACCGCGGTAGGACCGCGGTAGGGATCAAACCTTCGTGAAAAGGCCGTTTTAAGCCCGTTTCAATCCAAATAAAAGAGAAATAGACTCCTTCAAGGTATAGGACTTTGATAACCTAAAGAGGACTATATAAAGACTTATTCTTGGGAAATTTGGGGGAGTCTTTTGGGGGAGAGAGAAGAGAAGCGGATGGAAGATTGAAGACTACTTATAGGTTGTATTTTTCTTTTCTTTTCTTTCTCAATTCTTCGCTATGGATTCCAACTCTTTTCCTTTTCTTTTGATTGAGAGCATGCATAGCTAAGTTTTTATAACTAAGGTGAATGATGAAACCTCGACTTCTAATGGTTTGATTTAAAGTTATTCGATTTGCTATTTTCTTATCCATTCGGGTTGATTGTTTGTTATGTTCATGATGTTGTTTTGATGCTTGATCACCATTGGAACATATTTGTGATTTGTATTGCTTTCGAGAGATTCAATATGGATTAGACATGGTAGCAAACAACATAGGGTCCTATAATAGGTAGAGATACCGTTATGCCCTATGAAATCATTTTGTGATGATCTCCGAGATTGAATGCATGTTTATATGTTCGAAGGTTGACTAGAGATAGTTAATCTCATATATATTCATAGAATTGAATGACCATCGAGAGAGGCTTTTGGTTGTGATTGGATCATCGATTTTCAACCTAAGATAAGGAATAGCAAAACCCAAGTAACGAATAATTGAATCATAGAAGGTCGACGGTGGATTCACAAACCCTAGTGCCTTAGTCTTGTGAGTTTTAAATCAAAGGAATTATTTTATTTGCATCTTTTATTCATAAATTAGTTTTCATTACAATTGAATTCTTTGTTAATGTGTGTGTTAGGTTAAGGTTAAATCAATTAGAGTAAACGTCAAAAGTTAGTTCTCGTGGGTACGACACTCTATTCATCACTATATTATTTGTCACGATCCGTCCACTTGCGGAATAGAATCAGGAGGACAATAGTCAACCCAAATGGCATCACCAACCACTCATACAACCCCTCCTCAGTCTTGAAGGCCATTTTCCACTGATCTCCTAGTCTAATTCGAATTTGATGATATTTACTTCTCAAGTCTAACTTTGAAAACCACTTAGCACCATGCAATCTATCCAACATGTCATCCAATCTCGGAATAGGGAATTTGTACCCAACAGTTATCTTGTTAATTGCTCTACTATCTATACATATCCTCCAACTAACATCTTTCTTCGGAGTCAACAATGTTGGAATTGCACAAGGACTCATGCTCTCTTGAATCTGGCCCTCTCTCAACGGCTCTTCCATTTTCCCCTTCAAAATCTCACTCTTTTGGACTCATTCGGTAGTGGGGTAGGTTTTGTAAACTAGCGCCAAGAATCAGATAAATGTGACGCTGAATATCTCGCATCGGTGGTACTCCATCAGGTAGGCCATCTGGCATTACTTCTCTAAACTCTTCCAATAATGCTTTCACTAGTTCGGGATACTCAACTAGTTCCTGCCCTGTTCCATTCAACAAAACCTGTTTCACAATTGCTATATGCACCACCTTGGACTCTTTAATTGCTTCCTCCATCTCTTGCTCGAAATGGGTGATGGTAAGGAAGGTTCGCCCCTCCACTTTAGAAGTTTTAGGACGAAGTGGTAGCAAAGTGTACTTTACTCCTTCCTTCTCGAACTTATACACATTATTCCTCCCAGAATGCTGAGCATCTGCATCATACTGCCAAGGTCTACTCAACAAAATATGACAAGCATCCATATCCACAATACTTGCCTATGGAAAAGGGGACCTTATAGCATTCTATCACGTGGACCTTCTCTGTGGCTTTAATCCACTCAATAGTATAAGAAGCGGGATGTTTCTCAACAGGTAATCACAAGCTCTCCACCGTTTGTCTCCCTATAATGTTCTCTTGCTGCCACTATCAATTATAACATCAAACACCCGACCTTTAATGGTACACCTAGTTCGAAACAGTTGATGACGCTGGCTAGGATCTTCGGTCTTAAGTGCTAGCATTGTTCGTCGAACCACATAGCTCAAAACAATGTCACCATGGTCGTCTTTGTACTCAATATCCTCTCCATTGGGGTTGCATATCTTGACATCATCTTCCTCTTCTCCATGTTCAACTACGTGGACTGCCTTCCTTCGAGGACATTCATTCGATCGATGTTTTGGTTGGTTACACCTAAAACGCTTTCCTGAGGTAGGTCTTGCATAGGGGTTAAGCCCTTTTTGTGCCTCCTTCACTTTTGTGACCTTCTGCTTACCTACAGCCTTATCCTCCCTATATCGGTCAACATGGACTTGATTTCCTTGGGACTGTTATGTACAGTCTTTACCAGCTATTGCTTTGTATTAAGGAGCATACATCTTACGTAAATAATCAGTCCATGCCTTTTCCTGCAGCATCAACTCTACCTTCAACACTATATTCTTGGCTTCAGCTAGAGTTCGCAACACCTGTACCCCTATACGATCTTTGATGGCTGCCTTTAAACCTTCTAGGTACCTAGCCATTTGTTGCCCCTCACTTTCTCTTAAGTCATTATGCTTTGACAGCCTCACAAATTCAACAGTATATTCATGGATAGTCTGTTGTCCCTGTTGACATCTTTGATATTGCTAATATCATTGAAATCAAATCTAATCATAATCAGAAGGAAGAAAATCTCTTTCTAAAAGTTGCTTCATTTAGAACCAGGCTCGAATTGGAGGTATACCCTCTCTTTCCCTTTGGTTTTGCTCTCTATTCCACCAGGCAGAAGCACCCCTTTTAATCGACACACCACTACCTTTACTCTCTTATCTTCAAGTATTTCCATATATTCAAAAAACCTGTCAATTTCGGCAATCTAGTCTAGGAATTCTTTGATATTTAGATTACCACTGAAGTGGAATGTCTACCTTCAACTTGAACTCATCTTTGTCCCGGTAAGCGTTTCTCTAGTCACCTCGATTGTATTGATTATTCCTATGATAATTTCTCATAGCTTCCACCAGGTCTTCAACTTCTATATCATCATCATAGGCAGACTTCCTTCATCGATTTGCAAGACCAAGTCTGTCGAAATGACCACCGCGCGCATTAGCAACTTCATCTCCTGCAAGTAGCACCTCGTTTTCTTGATCTCTGTTAGCACTAGCTAAGGCATCTAGGCGATCTTCCATCTCTTCAAAACGCCACTCTAAGCGCTGGAATCAGAGATCTATCCTGTTCTCCATGTCCTTCAATGTAGCCTCAGGATTTGAGGCCTCAATTCCCCGATCACCACCAAGGGAATCGCCGCCACAAATGTTGTCGTCACTGGCCATCGAACTGGATGAGCTTGCCTACTTTGATACTAACTGACGCGACGTACAAAGCGATTTAAACTAGTTTCACGTTGAAACTAAAGACGAAATCAAATTTAAGAGAAGAAATTTGACATTATTCTAAAGCTACTTTCTAATACTTAGAACAAGAATATTTATAGGCTGCCCCTAAACCTTAATTCACTAAGAAAAGGAGTTCCTAGCTGAATCAAGTAGAGAAAAACAAAGTCAAATCCTAACTAAAGTAGAAAACTGAAATTCTAATTGAAGTAGAAAACTAAAACTGAAATCCTAATTGCAATAGGAAATCCTAATTGCAGTAGGAAAATAGGAAATCCTAATTGCAATAGGAAAACTAAAAGACATTCTAATTGTAGTAGGTGTTGTGTTTTGCATCGAGTATATTCTAGAAGGCTTAGAAGGAATCAAGGGAATACAAGAGTGATTAAAGCGGCTTAAATAAACTAAGTTAAGGAGATACTAACTTAAGTAGTATGTATGAGGGGTATATTAGACTTTGTATAGTCTAGTTTATAGCCTTGTAATTACTGCCCTAATTTGTCTATAAATAGGAGACATATGTGGGCAGTCGCGGCATCATTCATAATTGTGTACAAGTGCAAGTAATTGAGAGAAAAGTCCAGAGAGATAGCCTTCATAATCTTGGTTTTCATTCTGTACTCGTGAGGGACTCTTGTGTACTGATTCTTGAAAGATTTCTAGTGGATTGCTCTTGGGATCTAAGGCTGGATGTAGGATTGCATTTTGCAATCTAAACCAGGATAAATCACTGTGTTCCATCATGTGGTTTGCATGTCTCTTACTCTACTTTCATTTCTGTTTCAATTCTAATTTACGTTTCTGTTGTTGGGATTGTTTCGGGTGTGTGCGCGGTTGTAATTGGCAAGAGATTGAGTGATCCTAGTGCTCCTAATTGTAACAGTAGGAAATCAAAAGGCTCATCTAGCTTCTTTCGAACTCTTATGGGCTGGATGTTCCGCATCATGTTGGTACCCAAGAGTCTTCATAGTTGCATTAAACTTTGTAAACCATGCCCTAGGTGACTACTTTAGACCATAAAAGGCAATCTTTAGTTTGCACACTTTATCTCGATTTGTAGCTGATTCAAAACCAAGAGGTATTTGCATGTAAACTTCTTCTTCCAACCTTCCATTCAAGAAAACATTTTTATGCCCAACTGAAGAAGTTCCCAATCCAAATTTGCAGCCATAGAAAATAATACTCTAATGGAGTTCAACATAGCTACAGGGGCAAAAGTCTCTTTATAGTCTATACCATAGGCTTGGGTAAAACTGTGTAACCAACATTGCATTGTACCTCTCAATTCTAGCATCAACATTATACTTCGTTGTAAATATCCACTTGCAACCAACCGTTTTCTTGTCTTTAGATAGCTCCACAATGTCCCAAGTTTGGTTGTCAAATGTCAACCAAAGCCTTCATTTCCTCTAACACAACCTTTTACACTTATGATTCTCCAAAGCCTTCTAGATATTTGTACGGATTTCTACATTATCAACTGAGGTAGTGAATGCCCTATACTTTGGAAATATCATAGCATAAGTAAGATAGTTCGAGATAGGATGTTTAGTGCAAGACCTTATTCCCCTCCTTATAGCAATAGGCACATCAAGGAGGTCATCCTCAAGTATAGTGTGTTCTAGATTAGAACCTGAATTCAGTTTAGGCAATTGGATTTGAGAAGGAATTTTAGGTCCCCTTGAATAGACATTAAGAGGCTAATCAATAGGTTGAGGATGTTGAGGCGGATCAATAGCAGGATCAATACTATGGTCAGAATTTTTTGCTCCTCCTGCACAAAATTCTTGGACATGTTTATACGTAGATTTAGAAGGAACAATAGGCTCAACAAATGGAGAAGGATTTTTAGGAACAATAGGAAGAGATATAGACAAATCCCAATACTTCTCTTCTTAAGATATTTCCCCCTAAAGAGAAGTAGGGGAATAGTAGGGTTGATGTTCAAGGATGAGAACATCACAAGACATGTAGAATCATTTAGTGTAGGAGCAGCGTTCTAAAAATCGGGCTAAGCGCCCGCCTAGGCGCTAGGCGGCCGCTGGCCGCCCCGAAATTGCCCTAGTCGGGCCTCCTAGGCGCCGACCCGAGTAATCGGCCGACTTGGGCGCCTAGTCGGCCAGCGCGCCTACGCGCCCAATTCGTTGGCTTTAAATATCAACTTTTTGGGAATTTTTTTACTAAATCATTAAATCGAACCAATCAGCGTCTCCCCCTCTTCACTCTTTTCTCACCTCAACACTGCTGCCTCAACGCCGCCAAGCTTCATCGGCCCGCCAGTAGCTCACTGCCGTCACTGCATCTAGCTCCATCCTCGCCGACAAGCTTCATCGTCACCGCCTCTTATTCGTTATGTCCTCCTCGTCCTCGTTGCCTCAACATCCTCGCCGTCGAGCTCCATCTCCGCCGCGGCAAGCTCCATCTCTGTCGACTCGTAACCCCTCTCTCTCTCTCTCTCTCTCTCTCTCTCTCTCTGTGGGATTTTTGCGTTTGCTGCGTTTCGGTTTCTGGTTTCTTTTTTATGTTTTTTATTTTTTATTTTATTTCATTTTTCTTTTGTATTTATATATAATTATTAGATTTATATTTAGTTTTTATTATTAATTATATATATTCTATAATATTTCCAAAAAATCCACTTAACTGTTTGCTTATAGTATTGATTATATTTCTGTTTTTATTATATTGTAAAACATAAATTATTTTGCTATTTTATTGTCTTGATTTGAATTATTTGATTATTTTACAGCCATGATATGTTATTGTTATTTTGAATATTAAGTGAGGTTATTGGTTATATATAGGTTTCTATTGCAAGTTTCTTCAATTAAATTAAAAATGTCGGATGGGACTCGAAGTACAGGAGCATCGTCTGATGCAACTTCGGTTTTTAAAAGGAAGTCCAATGATATTGATGGGAGTATGGAATGTTAATTGATCCGAAGAATATGGATAAAGTTAAATGTAAGTTGTGTGGTAAAGTTATGTCTGGCAGAGTTTACAGAATAAAAGAACACATAGGTCATATTTCTAGAAATGTTTCTGCATGTCCAAAATCTTCTCGAGATGATAAAGCCAAATGCAAGAATGTTATTGCTGAGGCAAAGAGTAAGAAGAAGAATAAGAAGAAGGAGGAAAATTTGATGAGATCTTCTGTTAATATTTCTGAAGGGGGGGATGATGAAGATGAATTGAAAGAGTTAGGTAGCAAAAAAACGCCCCATACTCTTGGCCCTATTGATAAGTTTGCAACATCCATCAGTCCTGAAACTTATTTGACAAAAAGGCCGCAAAATATCAATGAAGCACTCTTTAAAGAAAGAACACAGACTGTTCGTGAATATTGTGCTAGATGAGTGTATGAACCTAGCATTCCTTTCAATGTTATAGATCATGATAGCTTCAAATTGTTTATTAAGGCAGTTGGTCAATTTGGCCCGGGCTTCAAATCTGCCAGTCAATACCAGTTGAGAGAACCATTGTTAAAGGGAGAAGTGGATAGAACTAAAGAATTACTAAAGAAGCATGAAGAAGAGTGGGCACAAAATGGGTGTTCCATTATGACAGATGCTTGGACAGACAGAAAAATGAGGAGCATCAAGAACCTATGTGTTAATTCTAATACAAATACTGTTTTTTTGTCTTCCAGAGAGTCTTCAGACGAAACACATACAAGTGAACTCATTTTTGAATATGTGGACAAGTGCATTAAACAAGTTGGCCCATAAAATGTCATCCAAGTAGTAACAAACAATGCTACCAACAATATGGGAGCAGCAAAATTATTGAAGTTGAAGAGGCCAAATATCTTTTGGACATCATATGCTACTCACACTATCAATTTGATGCTTGAAAGTATTGGAAAACTACCGAAGTTTAAAAAAGTCATTGATCAGGCCAAGAGTTTGACAATCTTCATTTATGTACACCATAAGACCTTGTCCTTAATGAGATCATTTACAAAGAAGAGGGATATTGTGAGACCGGGAGTCACTAGATTCGCTTCTTCTTTCCTTACTTTGCAAAGTTTGGTGGAGAAAAAAGCTCAAATGAGGACAATGTTTACTAGCTCTGAATGGGATGATTGCAAATGGTCAAAGACTGTTAAAGGGAAAGCTACTGTGATGAGCATTACTTTTTGGAGTGGTGTGAATTTATGCCTTAAAGGTTTTTGCTCCTTTGGTGAAGGTGCTTCGAATTGTTGATGCAGATAAAAAACCTTCTATGGGCTTCCTATGAGCTTTTTATATGGAGAGATTAAGCATGCAAAGGAAGCTATTAAGGAGGCCCTAAATAATATTGAGAAGAACTATCAGCCTATTATAGAGATTATTGAAGCAAGGGTGAAAGATAGGCTAGATAGTCCACTACATTTTGCGGCTTACCTTTTGAATCCCTATTACTTTTTTAAGGATATGGGTATAAAACTTGATCATGAAGTCATGGATGGATTTTTTAACTGTGGAGATGTTTTATGATGCCAATGGTGAATTGCAAGGTCATGTTATAAATATTGAGTTGCCAAAATATACTCATAAAGAAGAAACATTTGAAAAATCATGGGCAACTCAAGGGTGTGCAGAAAATGATGACAATTATAATTCAGGTATAAAATTTATTTAATCCTTTTCTTAGTTTCTATTGTGTATAAGTTTATTTACTTTACACTTGTTTGACCTATGTAGTTAAATGGTGGATAACTTATGGAAATTACACTCCAAACTTGCAACGAATGGCGATAAGGATTCTCTCATTAACCAGTAGTCCGTCTGGTTGTGAAAGAAATTGGAGCACTTTTGAAGGGGTTAGTGTATACTTTAAAACGTTTTTAATACTTTAATTTCATTATCCCTATCATTTAAAGACTTCAAGTGATATTACTTTTATTTTATTTATGTAGATACATACGAAGAAAAGAAATAGACTAGATGTGCATCGATTGAACAATCTTGTCTATGTGCAATTTAATGCAAAACTGATGAACAAGCAAAAGGGAGAGAAGGAAAGGAATGTTGATATGCTACTTGCTAGTGATGCCAGCAATGCACAAGGATGGATTGTTGAAGGAGGAGATGATGAAGAAATTGATCCTGGTACGGGGCTTACTTGGGAAGTGGTTGGTGAAGCATCTGGAGCAGACGAGATGCTTTAACCTCGAAAAAGTTCTAGGATGAGAGAGCTTCATGAAAATGATTTCCAATCAGAAGAAGAAGAAGATGAGCAAGAGCTCAATGAATTTGATTTTAAATCTGATGAAGATCATGTATTAGAAGAATATGGAGAGGAAGAAGTCTAATTAGGTAGTTAGATACTTAAATTCTTCAAGTATGGTTTATGTTGCATTATTGTTGCTTTTGTCTTATTGAACCTAGAACTGATCTACAACAATTTGTTTTCTCATGCTTAATTCTATATTTCACTTGTCATTCCATTATTGTTGTATTATTGGTTTATGTTGCATTATTAATGCTTTTCAACTTTGATTTAATTGAAAATAACATCAAATTACATCACAAAATTTAAAAAACAAAAAAAAAAAAATAGCAATTTTCCTAGGCCCCGCCTAGGCGCTAGGCCCCAGCCTGGCGCCCGACTAGCGCCTAGCGCATTTTAGAACACTGTGTAGGAGAATAACACTTATACCCTTATTGTGTCAGGTAATAGCCAACAAAGACACATTTGAGGCTTTTTAGATCCAATTTACCGCGATGTTAGGATGGAATATGAACAAAGGTAGTGCAACCAAAAACCCTTGGGGTGAGAGAATTAAGAAGGTGGATGTGAGGAAAAATTGTCATCAAACTACTCAATGGGGTTTTGAAATTAAGGGGTTTAGATGGAAGCCTATTGATTAGGTGTGCAACGGTTAAAATAACTTCCCCCTAGAAAGAGTTAGGAACATTGCTAGAAAATATCATAGATCTAGCAACTTCAAGGAGGTGTCTATTTTTTCTTTTAGCTATCCTATTTTATTGTGGGGTGTAAGGGCAATTGTTTTGATGAAAAATACCTTGATCAGAAACGTATTGGGTGAATTCTAAGCTAAAGTATTCCCTCCCATTATTAGATCTGAGAATATGAACAAAGGATTGGAATAAATTTTGTACGAGTTTATGAAACCAAATGAAAACTAAACTAGCTTCAAACTTGTCTTTCAATGGAAAAACCTAGCACACTCTTGAGTGATCATCAATAAAGGTAATAAACCAACGAGTACCAATTAAAGTTGGAACTCGGGTTAGTCCCCAAATATCACTATGAACAAGATGAAATAGTTTGGAAGGGTATGTGTGTGAGAAGGAGGAGATTGTTTATCAAGAACCCACTATTCACATTTAAAAGTGTTAGGATCTCAATCCTAACAAGGGAATTCTCCTTAATGAGGAGAATTAGGATTTGATTTTAAAGTAGTGTTTGTTAACCAATATATGGAGTGAAAAATATCAGATATGGGAAGTATTCTAGATGTTTGTTCTTTTCAACGTGTTTGTTAAACTTTTCTGGTGATCCCTTGAAAAAGAAGTCATGTGACTTCTTATCTTGATTTTTCAAGATATGCTTATATCTCCCCCTCCCCCCTCTAGATAAACATACCTTAGTCCTTACAAATAAGAAAAAAATTACACTTGTGTCCTCTAGCACATTCCAAAAAATTTAACAAACAATTTCATAAAAATCTAGAAATGTTTCCCAGCCTTATCTTCATATTCCATATCTTGGTCCGAAAAGCATTCCAATCTTATCTTGATACTCCCTTATCTTACTCATTTTAACAAATGCTACCTAACAGAGAACAAAAGGGAGAGAATTGAGGTGGAAAGAGATTAGAGAGAAATTGAGGGAGAGATGAGCTAGAATTTCATCAACAAATTCATCAATAATTCTCATTAAGAGGGAAAACCCCTGATATAGGCCCATCGTCATTACAACTACCTTCACTCGCTTAACGCCCATGGCTCCTACTGTTATTTTTGTTACTGCCTTCTAACTGATCTAATAGTATCATCTTTGCTAACAACTTCTTGTTATGCTACACCTTACATGCTACAACTTACTCTATACATCTAGCTACTGTGAGGGTCCTGACAATACCCCCCAGTTCAAAACTTTCTTATCCTTGAGAAAGCGAAAGGAGCCTGGCAGTTTGTGGGAATTACTGCAACAAGTCAGGAAGGTATTCCCAAGTATTATTGTCAGGATAGAAGAGCATCCACTACACTAAGACCTGGGTAATAGGGGCGCCATGCCAATAGATAACCCGCTTAACAAGGATTAAGGCTGGCTCGGACGATGGAAGAGATTCCCCACCCCAATCCGATAAAGAGAAGAAGCTTCCTGGTCACCAATAGACTTCTTAAGTAGCGAGACATGAAAAATCGAATGAATATGAGAATTGGGTGGAAGCTGCAACTGACATGCAACAGATTCGAACTTGGCCACAATCTGGAAGGGCCCAAAAAATTTAGGGCTCAACTTAGAAATTGGAGACTCAGTGAAGGCCTGCTGGTGAGCATGCCTTAACTTCAAGTAAACTGACTCACCCACAGAAAACTCCCGCTCATTGCGCCTACGATCTGCAAATTGCTTCATCCGATGTTGTGTAGTAGCCAACCCTCGTCTCAAGATTTGCAGCACCTCCGGCTGCTACTGTAAGAACTCATCCACTGCAACTACGGACAATGATGACATGGTGGCAGGTAAGTAAGAGGGCTGGTAGCCATAGAAGGCATGAAACAAGGACATCTTGTGGGAGGTGTGGTAATAGGAATTATACCACCAATGCGCCAAGGAAAGCCATATATGACACCAACAAGGATGGGCTAAACAAAGGCAACGCAAGTAATTCTCAAGACACTGATTAACCCACTCCATTTGGCCATCCGTTTTTGGATAGAGGCGGTAGACATGTGTAAGCGAACCCCCAAAGACTTAAACAACTCTTGCCACATGAGACTAGAAAAACTCTTGTCTCGATCCGAGACAATAGTTCTTAGCACACCATGCAAACTGATGATTTGATTGAAAAAGATCCGGGCTATTTCTTGAGCTGTAAAAGGATGGGAGAGGCCAATAAAATGGGAAAATTTAGTAAAACGATCCACAACCACCAACACACAATTTTTACCTTCCGACCATGGTAGCCCCTCTACAAAATCCATAAACAAACAGCTCCAAGCCTGCTCTGGACACTCTAGAGGCTGTAACAACCTGGGATATGCCACTGATTCATGCTTACATCTTTGGCACGCATCACAAGACAACACATAGTCCTGTACTGTCCGCTTAAGACTAGGCCAATAGAATAATTGTTTGACCTTATAGTAGGTGCTTCGAATTCCCGAGTGCCCCCCTGTCGATGAACCATGTAGAGCTTGCAAAATTTTGGACCTAAGCTGCTGACAGTCCTCAATCACAATCTAGCCATGGAATCTCATCAATCCACCCAAAAAGGTGTACCCCGGCTTAGTAGATGGGTCAAGCAATAACTACTCCTGCAAATCCTTGGTCCATCTAGCTAACGAATAACTTTTCGTCACCTCCTGCAGCCACTCAGGAATGATAATGGTTATGGCTGCCACTGACCCTTCCTCAAAACAGCGGGATAGTGCATCTGCAACTGCAATTGAGTTTGGAGCTTTTGCTGTAAAAAGAACTTCAAACTCTCATGGTCCATGCGAATGATGAAGGATCCTCCTCCTAAATAATGGCGCCACTTCTCTACCGCTATTAAAACCACTAGCAACTCCTTGTCATAGATACTCAATCCAACATATTTTGGCCTAAGAGCCTCATTGAGAAAGGCTATAGGTCTACCTCCTTGCATCAAAACAACTTCGACTCCCACATTGCCCGCATATGTTTCCAATACAAAAGGTTAACTGAAATCGGGTAATGCCAAAACTAGCACCTCATTCATAGCTTTCTTTAGCTGCTGAAATGCCTCCTCGGTCTACGCATTCCATTGAAAATTATCTTTTTTTAACAGCTCTGTCAGTGGCTTGCTTATGAGCCCATAATTGCGCACAAAACGATGATAATAACCCGTCAACCCCAAAAGCCCCTGCACTGCCTTAACTGTAGTAGGTGTAGGCCAATTCTGCACGGCTACCACTTTGGTAGGATCTGTACTTACTCCTTTGGCAAAAATAATGTGATCCAAATATTCCACCTACTATTGGCCAAAGGCACATTTTGACTCCTTTACATAAAGTTGGTTAAACCTAAGGATATCAAATACAATTCGAAGGTGGCTGAGATGTTGGTCGAATGTCGAGCTGTAAATCAGTATATCATCAAAAAAAACCAGAATAAACTTGCGGAGATAAGGCTAAAAAATTTGGTTCATTAAAGATTGGAAAGTGGCAAGGGTATTTGTTAAACCAAAAGGCATAACATTGAACTCATAATGCCCATGGTGAGTCCGGAATGTAGTTTTGTGGATGTCTTCAGGTTTCATACAGATTGGGTGATAACCAGCCCGCAAGTCTAATTTGGAAAAGATGGTTGCATGCTTGAGTTCATCTAGGAGGTCTTTTATTATAGGTATAGGGAATTTATCTTTGATGGTGATTGAATTCAATTGGCAGTAATCAATACAAAAACGCCACGAAACATCCTTTTTAACAAGAAGGACAGGAGACTCGAATGGACTACGACTAGGCTGAATAATAGACTGTTGCAACATGTCTTTAACAAGGTTTTCGATTTCAGTCTTTTGTTTGGGTGGATATAAGAACAGACATTAATGGGTTCGAAATTGGGTTTAAGAGGTATAGCATGGTCAAATGCACGTTCGGGAGGTAAGGATGCGGGTTCTACAAAGAGATCCTTAAATTCATCCAACAAATTATGTAAAGAGTCAGATTCATGTACCTACCATAGTGGTGAATCCGAACTGCTCATTGTTACTGATAACTAACCCTCCTGCACTCATTCTTCCTCCTCCTCCACGGCCTGCAATGAGAACAAGTGTGCCACTTGATGGATCCTTGATTTCAACAGCTTCCCCAACCTCTTTCTTGTAATGAGTTTGCAAGTCCCACTATTCAAACTCCCACTCGAAGTCACTGCCCTTCCATCCTTGGTAATAGTCACTTCCAGCCTATTAAAATCAAAGTTGATAGGGCTAATCGTCCACATCCAATCGACTCCTAAGACCACATCGCATCCTCCCAACTTCAAGAGCCTCAAGTCTACCAAGAATGATTCACCCTGCATTTCCCAACAGAAATTTATGCAAGCCAATTTGCTCACCATCTTCTCCCCATTCGCCACTGTGACTGTCAATGGTTGTACATTAGTGGTTGTGCATCCCAATCTCTTCGTTGTCTTCTCATCAAGGAAGTTATGAGTGCTTCTGCTATCGATCAAAATGACCAACCTATGATTCCTCACCTTCCCTTCCACTTTAATTGTCTTGCTGTTTACCAAACCCCTCAACGCATGTAGGGAAATCTCCCCATCTTCTTCTTCCTCCTCTATCACTTCGTCAGCCGGCAATACTTCTCCTCCTCCTTTTAACATCAACAATTGTTTCCGACATTGGTGGCCTAACAGATATCTTTCTCCACATTTAAAGCATAAACCAGCCTGCCTTCACTGTTAAATGGTTCCTGATCAGCCTCCAAACGGCTAATTACCACCAGCCCCCGGCACCATGTTGTTTTTCCCCACTAGACCAACCTTCAATGGCTCTTTAAGCACCCCCCCCCTCCCCCCAGATTAAAATTCTCCGGGTTGCTTTTGAAGGAAAGTCTTTGCTTCCTCATTAGAGCCTCTACCAATAGTTCTTGCAGCCTAGCTCCCTCTGTTGCCTCCTTAACCGTTCTCGACTGTTGCATCTTCACTACCGGCCTCAACTTGTCAGTCAGCCCACTTATGAAGCTTGATACAAAATAGGCTTCGCTGGATCCCAGATTTAATGTGTGCATAACCGACTTGAGTTCTTCAAATCTTTCTTGGCATTGTTGCACTAATGTTAAATTCCTCCACAACGTCTGCTCTGCTAAGTTCCGATCTCCAAATCTTGTACATAAATCTTCTACAAATTGCAACCAACTGCTACCTTCTTGCAACTTGTACCAATCTTGAAACCACGAGTTGGCAACGTCAGTCAGTTAGGCTGCTGCCAACGTTATCTTCTGCTCCTCAAGTGTTTGATAGAGAGTGAACAATTTTTCACACCTCCGAACCCACCAACACGGGTTCTGTCCTTCAAACATCGGCACGTCCAATTTAGGCATAGGAAATTGGGGAGGATACGATGGACCCACTAACCTCCTACTGGCTCGCCCATGCTCAGCCTCCTTTGTCCCCAGCGTCTCTACCTCTAAGCCTACGATGACCCCAATAAGCTCTGGCCCACTCGCCCATGTCCTCTATCCTCGTTGCCCAGCAACACTACCTCCATGCTCGCAGTTTCCGCGGTTCTGGTTGTCGCGACCCGCCCCTTTCGTCTGCCTCGCCTAATTTCGGGTTCTTCCATCCCAGTTGTTTCCGCCTCCAATTTGGCTATGTCCGCGATCCCTGGACCCATACCTAGCCCTGACAAAACCAGCTCCAAACACTCTCTAAGAGGGAATTCGGCCAATAACTTCATCGAGTGTTGACCCACGAACATAAGCATGAAGCTTTGATCTGATCTTTCATCTCCCAGAATTGATCGCCAACTCAATCTTGGACCCCCTGAATTTTGGCCAGAGACCTGATCTTTTACTTCCTGCATTTGGTCGGCAACCTCCGCCTTCACACTCGCCATTACCTGGCCAAGCTTACGATCCAAGGCTTACTTAATTCTCTGTTCGACCACCTCGTTGACTGCGGCCATCTTTCCTTGGACATACACCACCGTTGTGCTAACTTACTAGATTTGAAGCTCCATTTGCTTCAACTGAGTGTCGTTCGCCATTGCCTTCAACAAATTCACCTTGGTCCAAGTCTCGAGCTCTGATACCAGTTGTCAGGATCTTAATCTTGATAAGGGAATTCTCCTTGATGAGGAGAATTAGGGCTTGATTTTAAGAGAGAAAGAGAGAACGAGAAGGAGAGAACAAAGGGAGAAAGAGATTAGAGAGAAATTGAGGGAGAGATGAGCTAGAATTTCATCGACAAATTCATCGATAATTCTCATTGAGAGGGAAAACCCCTGATAAAGGCCCATCCTCATTATGACGCAACGTGTAGCGCGTGTGTAGAGAAAACACATGGAAGAAACCTTGAAAGAAACAAGTTTCAACACCGAAACGTGTCCCTCAAGTAGGCGCAAAGCTGAATCTAGCTTGCTAATAAAACCGAATAGGGTTGTAGAAAGTTCAATTAAAAAAACTGTTTACGAACCCTAACTAATAAGTATATATAGTGTTCGGCTAATCCATCTAATATTGTAAATAAAATCCAACTAGAATCCTAATAGAAATAAAACCCTAATAAATATGAAGTAGAATTAAAATCCTAAAACATATGAAGTAAAAGTCCTACAAGAATATGAAGATATGAAGTTTCGGCCCCTGATGAAGTTTTGGCCCCTTATTAGGCCCAGTTCTTGATTGACCGGGTTGGGTCGAGCTAGCCACTTTTGGGCCAGTTTGGACCGACTCTTGAATTGCCTTCCGTCTCGTCTCTTGAATCGATTTATTAGGACTGTTTGTGACCACATCACATTACAACTACGTTCACCCACTTAACGCCCTTGGCTCCTACTGTTATTTCTGTTACAGCCTTCTAACTGTATCAACTTTGCTAGCAACTTCTTGTTATGCTACCTCTTACATGCTACAACTTACTCTATACATCTAGCTACCGTAAGGGTCCTGACAAAAAGAACCAATGTCTTTATTTTCAAATAATTTGAAGTACAAGCATTTCAGGTAAACAAAACTAGGATGACCTAATCGCTTGTGCCATAACATAACATCACAATAGGACATAGAAACTAAATTATGGGATTTGTGAGGAATAGGACTAGATAGAAAGTAGAGACCATTCTTTCCTTGAGCATTGCTAATCATCTTCCCCAAAAACAAGTCCTGAAAAACACAGGAAGAAGAGGAGAACTGAACTACATAGTGTATATCTCAACTCACTAATTGATATCAAGTTGCAGTTAATGTTAGGAACATGTAGAATTGACAAAAGTATTAATCCTAGCAATTATTAATATCTCCTCTACCAGCTATACTTGTTAAACTGCCATCTGCCACTGCAACTTCGGCATTATCAATACAATTTTCATAGGTAGAAAATAGGGAGCAACAACTGGTCATGTGATCTGATGCTCCTGAATCTATAATCCACGCATTTTCCAAATTTCGGTGATATAAAAAGGAGAAGTGAAATTTACCTCATTGAGCAAATGAGATTGCAACATTAGAGATTGCAGGTTCAAGCTCCTTAGAGACCTTGGATGGGAAAATAGAGTTTTCAAAATCTCCTTTTGTTCTGCAGTAAATGGAAGAGAATTGTCAGGCTTCTCATCTGCAAGTAATGATTCAGTAGCATAGGCCAGTTTAGGTTAGTCCCTCTAATTTTTTAACTTCCAATTTGTAGGTTTATCATGAAGTTTCCAACAAGTTTTCCTGGTGTGATTAGGTTTATTGCAGTAATCACACCAAATGTATTTGTCTTTGCTCTTTTGAGTTTTTTGGTGAAGTGGACCATTTTGATGTATTGCTAATGCAGAATTTTGAATACCTCTATCTGGAATCTGAGGAAATGAGTTGTTAAGCATCAGTTTCTTGCAACTTCTCTCTTATAATTTCAGCAAAGACCTCATGAATAGAAGGAAAAGGTTTAGAACCCAGGAGTCAGCCGCATACTTCATCGAAGTCCTTGTTGAGTCCGTGCATGAAATCAAACACACTCCTTCTCAAGCATCTTGGCATATTTGGCACTATCTTTAGATTAGTGCCAGTTTATGTCATAGAACAAATCTATTTCCTACCACAATTTTGTTAAAATATTGTAGTATTCAATAACTAACATAGTATCTTGTCGAGTAGTCCTGATGGCAAATCGAATCTCAAAGCATTGTGAGGTGTTTTCTAGGTCTGAATAAATTTTTTGCAGAGCTATCCAAATATCCATTGCAATTTTGTAAAACAAGTATGTCTTTCCCATCTTTGGCTCCATGGAATTGATGAGCCAAGTCATCACAATCAAATTCTTAGCATCCCAGGTTGAGTAATGAGGTGTCGTTGTTGGAGGCATGGGAAGTGAGCCATCAAGATAGCCTACCTTTCCTTTACCCTTCATAACCAGCAACACTGATTGAAACCATTCCTAGAAATTAGTCCCATTCAATGTGTTGGGTGTTTTGAAAGGAACGAAAATCAAGGTTTGAGGTGTTGGAAGGAATAGGTCGAGATGGAACATTAGAGATTAAAGAAGTGGCAAAAGGGTTGCCAAAAGAAGAGGGGTTGTCTTCCATAAGAATAGGAACTGGTAAGTATGGTTGACTTAATCGAACATGAAGGAATCATCCAGTAGAGTCGTTGGCTCTGATACCATGAACAGAAAGTAGTTTTTAGATGAAAGAAAAATTTCATTTATATGGAATACTCTTCTATACAAAATTATATAAACAAAAGATCTAAAAACTTACCATCTAGAATGTACAACAATCAAAGAATTAGACAATCCTACAAAATAAAAAGTTTTACTTTTGTACAATCCCTATAATTACTCTAATCAATCATCTATTAATCTATAACTTACAACTGCACTCTTTTAAAATATAGTCTATCAATTTATTCTTTATTTTCGGTATTCCAACAAAAAGACAAAGGTTAATCGAACAAGTCTAAATAATTGTACTACATGACCTTCCAAATGAGGATTAAAAAATTAATAATAAAGAAGAAGAAGTATTAGCAACATTGTACTTGATTCTTCATGATTCTTCAACGCTCGGAGTCATGGCATTTATTTCATTGTTGTGCTTTCTATTCAAGTTGTTACTTATGTCTAGACTTGTAAATGGCCCAGATCCAGACCAAATCCGCTCCAAATCTATCAGGTCCAGATAGAGTCCCATTATTGTAACAAGCTAAGCTCGACTCAACTCGCCATTCCATTTATATAAAGTCAAGCAGAACCAACCATATTTGGGGCTTGCATCCCACATTTGTCCGGATTGAATGTTGATTTTATAAAAAAATAATATTATAAATAATTCAATTTTGAATTTTAATTTTTGATATTTAATTTAATAACTCTAATACTTTAAAAATTATATAGATAATGTCACAAATTCACAATGACAATCAATAGATCCCAAATAATTTATATCTCATACACAAATTTGCACTTTTTATAAGAAAAATTATAACTCATACAAAAAAAGCCATAATCACTTTAAAAAATTCTAAATACATAAATAAATATGTATCTCATACCAAACTGTTGGAATTCGTATTCAAAATATAAAGTAATTTTTTTAACTATTAAATATTTGGTGCCTATGTGGACTTTAACCCCCAAAAGCTTAATATGGACTAGCCCATATCTCCCATGCAAGTAGGCTTCCTCCTTAGCCTTTATGGCCAATGGTGCAAAGCAACCCAATTCTATCCATTCTATACGTTAACCCGCCTTTGTGTAGCCATGGGGCCCCACGTGGCCCAATGTTTTGCTCACTGTTGCATGTTGTCTGCCTTTGTGTGTTCGCAGGGCCCTATGCAACCACAAACGTTTAGTCTTCGCGTAGCCTTATGTAGACACAATGCACCATACTCTTGCATGTTTGTCCCAAGGTGGCTCCCATCACCTGTCAAGTCGCCCAACCATGCTCTGTTGCACCCAAGTATGCATAACTTGATCATTGCCAATCTTGTCCATCACAAGGGCTACGCCCCATAACAACTAAATCTCCCCATGAATAACCTAGCCTGACACACGAGCCTCCTCACAATTTAGCTTGATTGGCCCATGCTTGACCCTGTCCATGACAAGAAAGGACACCAAGATTAGTGGGGCGTGACAATAAGAACTCATGCTCTCTAATGTACCCTTTGCCAACAATTTCGCATCTTGCCATTTCAATTTTTCATGCTCATTTAGACTCATCCAAAAATGGCCTTTATTTGGGAAACTAGAACAAAGAACCAAATCCAATGTTTTTAAAGGCTTTAAGCGTTCTCAAGGCCAAAGGCCTTCTAGAGCTTAAGCGAGAACCGCAAAGTGCAAGCACAAACTCAATTGAAACAATGTGCAAATGTTAGAGAAAAATAAAGAGAGAATAAAATAGCTCTAACTAAATTACTAGCTAATACAGTCAAGACAATATTTCATGCTAAAAGAGAACAAAATAGGGTCTTTTAATTTGTTTTCAATTATTCAGTCTAGATTAAGAAAGTCATCTTCATCATCAAAGTAACAATTCCAATCATCTTCCTCATTGATCCCATCTAATTGGCTTCTTCAACCAAACTAGTTGTGCATTAGAAGTAGAAGCTAGTGTTCTAGTTGTTACAATGCTCCTTTGCTTCTAATATTTAATCTAGGCTCTTTAACGCTAGCTGTATTAGTGACCACCCATATCATAAAATCAAGATCAAATATTCAGTCGTTCTCTCCTACTAGTGTGATCTAGTGTATTAGAGTACATAGCAACCACACTTAAGCCCACCTTGTGCTAAAAAAAAGTTTGCATTTTTAGCACTTAATGGGCTTTCTCATTTGCACTTCACTTTGACTAGAAAAGGCATTAGAACTTTGTGATTTACTAGCACCTAAGCACACTTTAAACAACACCAACTCAAGTCAACTTGACATTGCCTATTCCTAACAAGAGGAAGGCCTCTAGATAACTCATCAAGCATAAAAGTTTTGATTTTCAAGTAAAGAAAGGTCCTATTTCATTAGGTATAGCTATGGGCACTTATTTCTCTTTTTCAATAAACAACACCATTCTCTTCATTTGCCTTGACAAATTGTGATAGCATGAGAAAATTGCCACCCTCCTTAAAAAATTCAGATCCTATTTCCTCTTCACATGGCAAAAGATCAATCTCAATCCAGCCCATTTTGGAAGTACCATGTTTTTTCTATAGCATGTACACAATGCTTATCATATTGCAAAGTCCTAGCTAGGAGTACTAACATTCATAGTAACAAAGGCACACCAAACTTCATCTTTATTTTTACCCATTGAAAAGGAAACCAACAAGTGTTCAGTCAACTTTACCTCATTGATTTTCTTGAACCACACAATTTGTTAAGGTTTTGCCTTAAGCTTAAGTTGTACACCATTTCTTGCAAGACTACACTAGCTCAAGTTCTGATATCAATAACTAAAACCAATCATTGCATGAAATTGCCTATTAGACTTGAAAATGTTATAACTAAAACCAATCATTTGGTTCCACATTTATACTAGATACTGAATGTATTGCTAGAGCATCACCTTCCTTGGGTTCAAGCTCCTAACAATCCAAGTTCTTCTCATAAAAAATGGACCCTATGAATTCATCCGAGTACTCAATGCTCCTCCTCATTGTCATCATCAAATACGCCATACCATAACCATGTTAGGGTTGACACAACAATCATAATTTCATTTGACCTCAAAAAGTCACATTGAAAATATAAATCCATGCAAAAGAATGATGTAGCAAAACTTTACACTGCATGCCCCTTATTTACATAACCCTCTAGCAAGGGAATGAGGAAATAAAGTTCTAACACCATATTCATATAAAACATTTTCACAAGGTGGCGAAAAATAAAGATAATTGATATGGTAGTGTTCCATTACATAGTTGATATGATGGAACAAACTTGTATGACATGGAAAATACGATTAATCATCCATGTGCTCCTCATTTACAAAATTTACCTAACTTTATGGACAATTGCTATCATCCAATTTGACCAGCTTATCCACACTTATTGTTGGTCAATATGAGTATCTCAGTTATTAACTTGCTTACCATAAGCTCCTCGCAAAACTTGCAAGTTTTATACTAATATCACCTCCACAAGAAGAGTCATTCTTAGAAACAAGGTAGGAAACATCACCAAACTTCTTAGATCCACCACAAATTAGTGTAGCTTCTACATTGAAGGCCAGCTAGTAAGCATCATATCATTTAATCTCCACACACTATCCATCTCTACCTCCACAGGATTTGTGGTATAAGGCTTCCAATAACCTTGCACAAGCTAATCTTTTGATTCTTGGATATATTCCAAGTTGTATGTTTGTAAAATCCATCGATGCGGTCAACCTCTTCACAATAATGTCACTTTGTGCAATAACATATCTAATGTGATACTTTACAGTAATGTGTTTTGTGTTTCCATTATAAATTTAATCCTTAGGCAAATTTATATCACTTCAACTATCATAAAATAATATAGTGACTTGTCAATCCAAGTTGAACTCATTATACAAACTTTTCAGCAATATAGCCTCCTTAAAATCCTCTACTATTGTTATATACTTTGTCTTTGCACTAGATAAAGCAATTGTAGTTTATAAAATAGATTTTTAATTGTAACACCAGGAGTCCTCACCTAAAATTGGAGCCTAAGGGTGACATATGGGTCCATGCAATCAAGTAATATAGCCAAGACCTCCCTAGTAGACTACCAGTGTGGGACTAGGTTGTGACAAACTCCCCTCCTTCAATTACATCGTGTCCATGTTAAGCCAAAAATCCCATATCTCAATTAGTTAATCTAACCCCAGTCACTCTCAGAACACTTTCATCACTCACACCCACATTGTAGTGGTCTTGGGTCAGCTTTGATACCACTTATAACCTCATGAGTCCTTAACCAAAAGTGTTAGCTGAATGTGATAATGAGCTTTTTCTAGATTACACAAATATTTGCTAACTACATTTTGCATGTGAAATACTTGGATGGATATGAACTTTGCTGAGTTTAAGGTGAAGGATATGGGTGCAACTAACTACATTTTGCATGTGAGATTTTTCTAGATTATACATAATGCTATCAACTTTGCTGGAATATGAAACTTTAGATAGGTACTTCTTTTCATCTTTAAAAGTAGTGATAGTGAAGCAAAAATCCTAAATTGAGAAAGTAAATGGCAGACTCATAGGTTTAGCGTTTTTCATGTTAAAGCATTCCAAAACCTTCTTAATATAATTTTCTTGAGTTAACTAAGTTTTTTACTTTCTTGTCACATTAGATTCCAATATCCCAAATTTTCTTAGTTGCACCCATATCCTTCACCTTAAACTCAATATCCAAATGTGCCTTCAACTTGTTAACTAAAAGCATATCTTTAACAGCAATAAGCAAATCATCAACATATAATAACAAATAAGTAAAGTTGTTTGTAACAAATCAAATCAAACATGATTAGCATCCACATCAACAACATGACATAGTACATCTTCACTGTAATGATTACTAATGGAGATAGGCACTCCCCAAATTTCAAACACCTTAACCAAGGCGACTAACTCACTGTTGTTAGAATCTTACGATTCATGATTTGAATCATACGATTCGACTCGATTCATATAGAAATCGAGTCGAATCTATAGGGTGAATCTAAAACCCCTTAGAATCGTACGATTCACGATTTGAATCGTCCGATTCGACTCAATTCATATGGAAATCGAGTCGAATTTATAGGGTGAATCGAAAATCCCTTAGAATCAACTATGAATCGAACGAATCAACCGTGAATTTCATGAATAGCACGATTTGTCCGATTCATCCAATTCATGCGACTTTGTCTGCATGTGCGCTTTAATCAAATATTCGTTCGATTTGGCTATCTTTGAAAACAAAGAAAATGATGAAAATGATGATGCTCTTGAACTTGAAGATGAAGATGATTGATAACTAGTGAAGATTATGGACAATGGAGTTTATTAGTAACCTTATAGTTGTAGGTTTTTTTTTTTTTTTCTAGCTTGTTATTTTGAAAGTGGTTTGATTTGGTCCAATTTGAATTTAAAGGCAACATAAATATACTTTTACCTTTTGGTAAAATTTTAAACTTAGCAAATATATTTAGAAGTTTATTTATCTATTTATATTTAAAAGAATTGATCATGGTGGGCACATTATTTATTTTCTATGGATATATATTATTTATAGTTGAAATTGAGAATGTGTACCGAATCTTATGATTCGATTCGATTCTTGATTCACGATTCATAAAATAAGGATTTTGATTCTCAACTCGATTCGACTCTCGATTTAACAACTATGGACTAACTTAATCAAATTGAGAGAATATGAAGGTAGATGCTTGTCCATGGGTATTCCCAAGTGTTCCACTAACATCTTAGCCCCCATATCTCATGGGTTCTATTATTAATGATCACACCAAAGACCATATTCTTAACTAAATAATAAGATTTAAAAATATTTTCATGTCCAAAAGGCACCTTCTATTTAGGTGAGTACAAAGTTCTTCCCAACACAAGCAATGTGCAATCTTTCCTCCACAAATTTTTGTCTTCACAAAATTATCCCCTTGGAACTACTTTCCCTTTTTTGTGATCTCCACAACCATGCACCATCAGTTCAATTACTTCCTTTAATAGCACTCTATCGAACAATGCCTATTTTTTTGGTATCTGTGGCATTTCATAGGCATAGGTCAAGCATACAAATTAGACTTTTAGTGGCTTTGTAATTGGTACTTGCACTCATTTTCTTAGGAAAACTATTGCTATTTTCCTATGCTCTTGTAGTTGTTCCTTAGGCCTAAGGTTACATGTTTGTCCCAATTGTTGTTTCCCTTTATCAATGGTCAAAGAGAGATAATCATAGTTGGTTTTGCAAGGTGACTCCAATTTGATGATTCATTTCTTCAAACAATTAGCTTTTAAAGCCATTTTATGAGCTTCATCAATAGACCATAAAACCTATAGGCCGATTTTATCCTATAGTGTTAGTCACAAAACATTGATATACTTTGTTATTTGTTGTTGTTTTGATTCCACCAAGTTGTTTGAAGCAAAAAGTCAACAAAATTCAACAATATAACCAAATACTTATTTATCACCTTGAGTAGAATTTGGATGGATCTAGAATAGGAATTCAAGTCCAAATAAAGCATGCTCTAATACCATCTAAAGCTGAATAAAAGCCATGGTGTAAACCAAAATTCAATCAAGTCAAGGAATCTAGAATCTACTAGGCAAGGGAAAGGAGAACTTTCAAATATTTTTTTTGATAAAAAACATCTATGCCTCCTAAGATCCAGCCTTATTAAATACAAATAATAGTTTACAGTACTTTGAGAAAAGGAGCAAACTCAATCTAGCAATGTATTAATAGAACAAGAGAATGACCAAAATCTATTTATGAATGCCTTAGAATGTTGATGATCAAATAAGGCCATCAACTTGTTTCCCCATTTGTTCTACATAAAAAAAAGAAAGATGTTTCCCACACTTGTATCCTTGATATTTATCAAAAAAAAAACCAACCCATTCATAGCAATGACTTTCTAGAAACATTCAACAATATAAGGTATGCCAACAATTTTACATTTTTCCCATATAGAATTATTCACTACTTGAAAATTTTAAATTGCATACAGCAACATTGTTACAAGCAAAAGGGTTCCCATTTTTCTCTTACTTCCCCCCTAGCCACATAGAACCTTAGCATTTTAAAGATTTTGATCCCTCGAGGCACAAAAAAGTTCAGAGAATGAGAGATGTCGAACAATTAGCAGAGTATAGGACAGTGAAAACAAATTTTAACATCATTCTAAGACTACTGCATACAATGAATTATATCAAGGAATTCTAACATGTTGCATGGTTTTCACCGCTGTACCAAGTCAAAGTTGGACACAGTTTCTGAGAAAGAAAAAATGCAACCAATCGTTGCTAGTTTAAAGATTCAGACAAGCAGGATGGAACCTAGTTTTGACCTCTCAATTCATATATGAAAGATACGCACCATTCCCTCCATGTAATGTAATTGCACGCTAACTATTCATCTGTATATAAATACCTACCCACCTCTTTGCACATTCATACATAAGAAAAGCATGGCACTACCACTCATGAGACTGAAACTTCTATTCAACTTCAGAATTCACTCAAACTTCATAACCAGTAGAACAACACATAACCCAAAACACTTGCCCCACAAATTCCAACCCACTGAAATCATGAGTAAACCCGTTTAATAACAGTAGATAGAACTGTGACTAACAGTTCAAAGCAAACCATTTGAATCCCACAAAAAGCCGAAAGAAAGAGAAATAGAAAAACCAATCCTCGAGAAAGAAAACATCCTACAATCTCGTCTCTTTGGTACAGGTAAAAAAATCGATGCAAGCGCGGAGGGAGGAAACAGAAAGTTCGACCTTCCAATTCATTGCAGTAAGCGGGAAAAGAACCCAAACAGAGGAGTGAATAAAGAAATAGCAAACACAAACAAATTCTTAAACATTACAGATTTACATAAAAATCTAGAATGGAAGGGAGGGAGAGAGAGAGAGATTTTGATTTAGGCATTTGCGCATCAATCAGACCAATAATAAACCAAGTCAGAAACCCTAATTTGTGAGTTGCACAGAGAGAGAGAGAGAGAGAGAGAGAGAGACCTTGCCGTCGGCGTACACAGATAAATTGCAGAAGGGAATTTCAGTGTGATGCTAAGAAAACGAAGGGCCACGACTCCGACTGGCCGGGTCGACGCTCGTTGTGGTTCGATTTTTGCTCTCCCAAATCCCTCCCGTCAAAACTGTATTTATATTTGCGTTTCACACTCACATTCGCCGTAAATATCAAACCTTATATTCATCAAATATCTTCTATATCTATATCCACACTTCTACATTATTATACAATAATGTTATTATATAAGTGAAGAAAATATCTTAATATTATAAACTCATATTAATCAAATAAATTTTCAAAATATATTTTATATTTTTATTTTAAAATAAAAATAAAATTTAATCATTAAATTTTGATTTTATCTTAAAAATATAAATTTTAATTCACAAATACAAGTTACTAAATAACCTCTAAAATAATTTTACCATTACATCAAGATTCATTTTATTTAAAATATTACTTTAAAAAATTAAAATTTAAATATTTATTATCAAATGTTATCCAATAAATTATATGTACAAAATATATATTTTATTTATTTATTTTAAAATATCTTTTACTCTATGTGATATTTAAATTAAATTAGATACATTTGAGTTTAAAATAATATAAAATAATAATAATTAAATTAAATAATCTGATGATAATACTATTTATATGGTAATTTTGAAAGAATTATGACTGAGCATGAGACCATTTTGCTGGTCGTTTGTGCTAACATGGAAGCTCCATTTGCTGCCTCACGCTGTGCTAACATAGATAATAATAGGGATGTGCAAAGGATAGGTTCTAATCGAAATTTAGTGACTTATTAAATCGAATTAAGGAGTGAAATTAAATTGAATTGATTGATTAATCTAAAAAATTGAACTAATTGATAATTGAAAAAAGTCAAGTCAAATTGTATAAATCAAACTAAACTAGTTAAACTGAAGAAATAAAAAAAAAAACCCCGAAGAAAATCAAAGTAACAAATAAAAAACATAAAACTAAAAAAAATAATATCATTTTATTAATATCAAAATAATATCGTTTTAAAATTCAATCGGTTCGATTAGTTTAATTCTTCCAACCAAAAAACTGAACCGAAAACCAAATTTTTGAGAAAAATTAGCCAAATTGAACTGATGCAAGAAAAACAGTGAACCAACAGTTCAGTTTGTTTGACTAAACCGAACTTTTACTTTCTTCTAGTGAATACTACAATTATTATGGCTTTTACATTTCCTAATATATCAATTATACTTTTTTGCCGTGTTGATTGATTATCAAGAAATCTAAATCTTTACGATTTTTTCGGAAATCGTTGAATTGTTTAGTTCTTTTCAAATTCTTCGATCCAAACCTTCCTTGCTAATTTCAAAAATCCTAAAATATATAAGAATTATTTCAAAAAGACAAAATCATTAAAAAAAAAAAGAAGATAAAGAACAGATGATGTTATGCTAAGTGATGATGGTTTTTGGGACCTACCACCACGTGCCAACTCTACAAATGAATCTCGAGAATAGTACATCAGATTTGGCGATGTCGAACCTCGGTGATAGAACCTACAAGACAATGGAGTGATGGGGTTAGGGTCCCCCGGGGTGGACTCCGATGCTCAAATTAATAGAGTAAATGCAGGTACTAATAAATGTAAGAGTTGGAAAGTTTGGTCATACTTGGTGAGCTTGTTTTTTATAGGCGACCCGTTATGGGGTACCTAAGATAAAACCTGAGATGAGCAGGCACGACTCCTGAGGACCCCGATCAAGTTGGAATGGGTCTTGCGATCCAGCCCAGATTTTTGAGCTCTGCACTAAATTGTTGACTTGCCATATGTTAGTCTCTCAAGCAATCTACATGGCGAGCAAGACTATTAGCACGTAGGGATATTCTTGTAATTTTAGGTGGTGCCACATCACTAAGTGGTGGCTGAAATTAGTTACTTAGAATGAAAAGATTGAAGAGATAGAAATGATGAGCAATTGTTCTTTTGATGATCAGAATTACATAATCTTTCAATACTTATTCTTTCAACAAGTAGTTTTTCTTCTAGTCTATCTTATGCTTTTAATGTTACATCTTGGTAAGAGAAGTCTATTGGCCATGTTCTACTTTTTTTTTATTTTTATAAGTAAGAATTTTATAAAACAAAAGCCCATGCTGAAATAACTACAAACAAAGGTCAAGGCATACTTTAGACCATCAAAAAATTAGAGGCGAAAACAACAGCAACAATTACTCTTTGGGCCAAAAAAAAAAAGGAAAATATGTACAAAATATATACAATGGTATAATCTCATCAAACACCCGAAAGAGAAACGCCTAATCCGAGGCAATGAGCATTCTCAGAGCAAATCAAAGGCCTAATACCAAGAGAACAAAGACCTTTAAATCTCAGCAACACAACAAATATACAAGATAATTACTAGAAATAACAACATAACACACGAGAAAAAGGACAGAGTGAGTTGAATCAAAACCCTCAAGATAGGTTATGGCGTATCAACGGAGGGGTGGATGACTGATCCAGGGGCAGCCACCAAAAATGCCACAGAGTACTACTCTAAAAAGGAGGTTAAAACTGAACGGTCTCTAAACGAGTTCACATAGCACACTAATCTAATGCGTTAGCTGAGAAGCTGACCTTTCCTAGTCTCAAAAACATATGTTGTTGCGCTCTCTCCAAATAAAGTAGTCTAATGCTTGGAACACCAGCCTGTTTGCAATTTACCAAGGACTTTTCACATTCCATTTAGCAATAGCCCAAAGCACTTCAGTCTTCCACCGACGTCGTGACTAGGCAAATTTCTTTGATCTCTCAAAACAAGTCACCACCTGACGAGAATAAATACACTAAAAATAGGTGACTATGCCTTTCCACTACAACTCTGCATAAGAAATATCTATTCGGGAAAGGTAAATACAAGTTAATATGATCAAGAGAAGATAAACGTTCATGAATGTCTAGCCAAAATATAAATGCATGAGCAGGAATACCAGTAAAGAACCATACCAATTGATGCCAGGGAACACAAGGACGCCGAACTAGAAGCTCCTTCAATGCAACTCGAATAGGAAAAATCCCATTCAATTTAGGAAGCCATCAAAGCTTGTCACATGCACAAACTGAGGAAGACTTGGGAGCTAGAGACAAATAAGATCTAAAGTCAAGGATAGAAGGAACTCTGGCAAGTTCCAAGCACCAACAATAATGATGTTTGAGACTCTAGCCATAGTTGGAATGCCTAGTTACCTTAGTAATTGGCAAGAAAATTGATTAATGAGCACCCTCATGGGATGCCACTAATCATACCAAAGGAAAATACTATGGCCATCCCCCACCCTCTACCCAAACAAGGACTTCATAACTTTTCTAAGATAAAGAAATTTCTTCCAGTACTAAGGGCATGTATAAGGTATTATGAGCAACTAGAAATACAAGTCTTTAATACGATAGAAGTGAACCCACTTAACCCAGAGCGATTCCCCCTCACCTAAGAGCAATTGCTAGAACAGCTTCGCCACCAGGGCTTGGTTCTAAAGGAATAATAGCTTCAGGCCCAAACCTCATTGCTCTTTAAGGCAACATACCTCAAGCCAGGAGACTTTGGCTTTATGAGAGTTTGCCTTGTTGCCACTCCACTGGAAATTTTGCACTACTTGCTCAATCTCCCAAACCACTCTCTTAGTTAAAATAAAGACTAAGGCCCTATACACATAAATGATGGAAAGAATAGAGTGAGCTAACTAGAGACACCCCCCCTCCCAAAGAAAAACATCCTACTATGCCAAGAGCAAACCCTATTCTTCACCTTATCGATAATGGGTTAACAATCTCCATAAGATAACTTAGTGGATAGAAAAGGCACCCCCAAGTATCTCATAGGCAAAGAACCTTTCCAGAAGCCTAAGGCCCAATAAATCTCTCTTCTCTTACAGTTTCATCCTAACACGAGACAAACCAATTGCTTTTTTGAGGATTGGCACAGAGGCCAGACATGGACGAGAATTTCTCCAAACATAATTTCAAAATGCCAACAGATGAAGGATCCCCATGGGAGAAAAGCAATAGATCATCCACAAAACATGAGCATCGCCACACGCTACTGCTCGCACTTTTAGTGATACTTAAAATCTAAGGATCGAGTATGATGGCTCACTATACCATACATAATCTACATAACTAAGATGAAGAGGTAAGGAGATAATAGATCCCTATGTTGTAACGACCCGCCCTTCCCCGGCATGCCGTTATTCTAGGGATTTCTTTTTCTTCTTTTTTTCTATCAAAATTCCTCAATATAAAATCCCCATATATAAATACATTCAACATTCCATATGGTAACTTAAACACTTGCAGAAGCTAGAATTGAAACCTAAAGGATATCGTAATTCCATACAAACACAAACGTACACTACTATTCTTAACAGGCAATAAATTACAATATCTAATAAGTGAGATAACATATAAAGTTGTGCTTCAAACATAGGGAATATCATGAATTGAAATTAAATTATGCTTCGACCACTTATTTTCCTTTCTTACTACTCGATTCACCTGGAATGTGGTATTTTAGGGACAAAAGTTTAAATTAGAAAATGAAGATTCTAAGTGAGGGTTAAAATAAATTTCATGAATGAATGATGCATGAATAAACCAACACCCTAATGTAGCTTTCACCAGTATTCTAACTCCGGCATAGAACCCTAAGCAGTCATCTCAACAATTCTCACTTCGAAAAAAATCCATCCTCAGTGCAGGAAACTCCTGCGATTTTTTGGCAAAACTCCCTTGGGGAAATGTGGCTACTCTACCAGGGCAACTTCCCAACTCGCCATGTATACCTCGGTTAATATGTCAATGATTTTCATGCCAAATGCCATATTTAAATTATCTAGTGCAACATAAGTAAATAAGCATATGGATGGATAGATACATGTAAACCATGTTAAATTTATAGATTCTTTATTAAACTTAAATTTATTTAGGCAATTCATATCACATATTTTTTTTTGGAAAAACCACTCACCTTGATTTAGCTTTTCAAACCTTCTCAAAATTCGTGCCCTGATAATTTTCTGGCCAAATTTTTTGAAAAATAATAAAACTAAATTTCCTAATTTTTTAGATTTTTTTCCCATTTTTCTCCTTTTTTTTTCTATTTTTTCCCTATTTTCTTACCTCATCACATGCTTGCATGCATCGCAGCCCACGCGCCTTACGTGCTTTCCACGCGCCCCGTTGCCTATCATCTTCTCCGGCTTCCTTATTACCGCCAACATCTGGTTTTGCCTTGATCTCTCCTGATTTCTTCCTCTTTCTTGCTCTAGTTGACCTCTAGAGCACGATGGGACAACTTTTGGCTTGAAAATCCGGTCGACACCCCCCCTCGATTTGGCCATTTAAACCTCGATTTCGGTGACCTTCATGACTTTCCGGTAAAGCTTGAAACCACCTCAAATCAACACGAAAACTCCCCAAATTCTCCATAAATGATCCTTAACCCTTTAAGAACAAAAGCTCCTTATCCAAACCTTTTGATTTTTCCCAAAACACTTAGATTTCTTGACAGAAAATTGATAAAACCCTTGCCCCAACCTTAGCTATTTATAGCCGATGCCCACCGCCCATTCGACCAATCCCAGCCTCGTCTTGCATCGCAAGGCCTACCCTAGGCCATGATGGCCTACTTTGAAACAACGATGGGACGCCAATGGCCAACAACCAACAGTGCGACCGTTAACCTCCTTATAGTGTTCACACTGTTTTTTGTTGTTTTTCCCTATTTCTTCTATTATCTTGCACGTTCACCCCTTTGCCCTCAATTCCTCAAGTTTCTAGTATTTTGCCTTGTTCCCATAACTTTGAAAAATTACACTTATCCCCATAATTTTGAAAATTTTCACTTACGCCCCAAAATAATTACACTTGAGTCCTCATGGAATTTTCGAGTATTACACATGTCTAAAACCACGACCCCCCCTGAAAGAACCCATGGAGCAGCCTATTAACCTTAACGAAGTAACGAGGAGTTGTCATGCACTACTGAACCCAGCTATAAAGCTGTGGGGGAAAGTCACTAAATAAAGGACCGTAATGAGAAAATTCCATTCAACTAAATCATAAGCTTTTGCAAGATCCACTTTCATAACACAACGAGGGCCCATTTCTGGAGATGATACTGAAAGATCAGCTCATAAGCCAACAAATTGTTATCCCCTATTGATTTCCCTGGCTCAAATGCTACTTGGGAATCATCCACTAATCCTGAGAGCATTGGCTTAATCCCATTCGCCAAAATCTTGGTAATAACCTTGTACATGGCATTACAACCAAAGATAGGCCTAAACTGAGACAAGGACTCAGGATTGGGAGCCTTAGGAATGAGACTAATGATAGTCGCATTGACCTGACCCAACAACTAACCCGAGGAGAAAAAACTCCAGATTTCTTCCACCACATTAGGACCCACTATCTCCCAAACCTTGCTGAAGAATTTAACAGTAAAACCATCTAACCCAGGGGCTTTATCATCACCCATGCTGAACAAGGCACTCTTAACCTCCTTAGAAGACACCTCTATAATAAGCCCGCCACTGATCTTATGATAGATGTCAATCCACATAAGGAGCAACATTGTCAGAACACAAAAGGTAGAGCGAGAGCTTTTACCAAAGAGATTCTTAAAGTATGACACCATGATATTCACAACTTCTTTCTTGGAGTCCATCTCAGAGCCATCCTGCCTCTTTAGACTAAGGATATATTGGTTATTCCTCTGAGCCATCATAGTTTGAAAGAAGAAACGGGTACACCTATCCCCCTCCGCAGACCACCTGATTAGTGCATGGAGGTAAAAATAATTCGATTCTTGAGCAAGGGCTGACAAATATTCCAAATTCATATCTATCTCTCGCTGTCTGAGGTCTGAGTCAAAAGGATTATCTTGAACATCCTGCTGGATGTTATGCAACTTATCCCTAAGATCCATAACATACGCAGAGACATGACATCGAGAACGATTAAGGCACTTCAAAGCATTCTTCATCGCCTTAAGCTTTTGAGCAACCCAAAACATAGGAACACCATTAATCCTCAAAACCTAGCTAATAGCCACATAATCAAGGAAAGATGGATGATCCACTATATGATTGAGGAAGCGATTCAACAAGAGCAAGAGAGAACATGAGAAAAGAAAGAGAACGTGAGAAATAAGTGTTTGAACTAGAGCAAGAGAGAAAAAGTTCATTGGATATGTTCTACTAGGATAGGGTTTCAAAAAAAGAAAAAGAATGTAAAGATTGTTGTATTAATTTTGATGATGATTATTGATTTTACAAAAGTTTAAATAAATAGCCATAAAACACTTATTTTGAAGTTAAATGTCAAAATTGTCGACTGGGTAATGTTGCCTATTGTAACATCCCGTATCAAGCGATAGGAAGGACCAGAACAACTTACCTTGATGGATCTACCCAAACTTCCCAGGGGGTCACCCATTCTTGAGCTTCCCCAGCTCAAGCACACTTAACCCGGGAGTTCATTGTTTACATTCAGTCCGAAAGGTATTCAGTCAGTGTTGTTTCCTTCCTTACTTATCCTCGATATATACTACCATTCTCTGGTCTCTTGGGGTATTACATTCTCCCCCCTTGAGTACATGATGTTCTCGTTATGCGATCTTACAATTGGTCCCAAATCTTTTCCTCTTTGGGGGCTGCTAACCTAGAAGCTTGCTTGCTAGAAGTTGCTTCTTGTACAGGCCCTCGAGCCCTCGCGCCACTCCCCACCCTCATCGGACCCCCTTCACCAAGGTTCAGTTCTGATACCACATGTAACATCCCGCATCGAGCGATAGAAAGGATCGGAACAACTTATCCTGATGGACCTACGCGAACTTGCCAGGAGGTCACCCATCCTTGAGCTTTCCCAGCTTAAGCACGCTTAACCCGGGAGTTCTTTACCTACGTTCAGCCCAAAAAGTATCCAACTGGTGTTGTTTCCTTTTTTTACTTATTCTTGATATATACTATCCTTCTCTGGGCTATTAGGGTATTACACCTATTAACTGATTATTATATTATTTCCTTATCAAATTTTTTTATATTTAAAAACTATTGACTATTTTTTACAAACTGTTGACTGGTTTGTAGAAATTGTCAACCATTTATTTTATATGCTCGGTCACTTGCTATCGACTATTATTGCATTATTTCCAGTCGAAAGTTCTAGCAACTGTTAACTAGTTTTATAAACTGTCAACCAATCCAATTAAAGTTTTCAAAAGTAGTCAACTGATTACTCAAATTAGTTAACCGATATTGTCACAAAAATCCAACAGCTAACTATACTTGATTTTTATACGTTGGATTTCTCAATCATTTGGGTCCAAGGATTATATTTATTGAGAGGGGCCACAAAAGCTATAAATATGAGACTATTTGAAGTTCAAGAAAGTTAGACAATTGGACTTTCTAGTTTTCAAGCTTAGATATTCTCTATCTTTTTGTGCTTCATTATTTTTCACTCTTATTTTTCTATCAAGGCTGTTTTTATTATAGAGATTTATTCAAACCTTATTCTAGATAGATTTTAGAGAGAGTGGTGTGAGATATGAATTCCCTTGTATTGTATCTTTTCTAACAAGTTGTGCTAGAAAAACTAACTTGGAAACTAGTTAGTGTAAGAGGTTGTGGTTTACAACCTAAGTTTATATAGTGGATTTCAAAATCTTTAGTGAGGCGTTAAAGTAGTGAATGTAGATTGTGTTGAACTAAACCATTCTAAATTCTTGTGTGATTTGCATGCTTTGATTTATATCTTTTTGTTTTAGCTCACTACTTTTATATCTCTCCTGCAAACCTCTACAAATTTTTGGAAAATATTAAACACCCAATTCATCTCTTAGATGTGTGATGTCATTATATTACACAAACCTAACAAGCCATTGAAGTGAGATTAATTGTTCAAAAATTTAATCGAAATACCATTTCCCAATTTAACCTTCTTTGCATATGAAATATTAATTTGTTAAAAAATTTTAGGAAATTAATCCCATTGAAGTGAGATTAATTTATCTCATGGGAAGGTAGGATCCCAACCTTAGAAATACCATTTGATATTCATTTCAAAACAAAGGTATAACCTTATTACCAGATAATACCTAAAGGTAATTCTCTTACCAAACAAGCCATAAATGCTTTATAACTTTGCATAACTTTTCACAGTTTCCACTATAGTATAAATAATTTTGCATAATTTTCAACAAATACAAATAAATTATGACTAAACTTTTTATAGATAAATAAATTCTCACTAAAAGTTTTAAATATTAATCCATTTATTTACTTATAGGTAACATCTTCTATCAATTCTATTTTATAAGCAAACACTTGGTGGGAAACTTTGTTCATAACATGAAATGGATGGTAACCATGAGGAGATTATAGATTACAAAGAAGGTGGTACGCGTGACACTATTACTAAACAACAAATGGATTAAATAAGATAAAAAAAATTATCTAAATTAACTTTGTTTATAACATGGGATATTCGGGTTGACTAATTTCATGTACTTATGTGAATCACCCCGTCTACATGAGTCAAATAATGCGCCATAATGTGATAAATGAAACTTTGTGATAACTATATGAAAGAATTATATGTGGCTCACATGATAATTGAGGTATATTTTATTAGATATGGTCGTATTTATCTGATAAGATTAATAAATAATTTAATAAGATAATTGAGTACTAAAATTCTATCTAGTTTAAAAAATACACACAACTCTTGATAAGCCTTGATGTAAGGCTACATCTTAACCTATAAATAAGAGTTTAGTCATTTCTCTACCTTAATCACATAAAACAAATTATCGTATTAATTTTCCTGCATCATTAAGATCAAGGGGTGAAGGGAGAGAAACTAAATTCTTCAATTCTCTTCGTCTATTGACAATGTATTTTACGTCTTGAAATCTTAATAGATCAAGGTACATTCGTTTTGTGAAAAACATGAAGTTTTATAGATTTATGGGCACGTCATTTGCTGTTATGATGAATCATATGTTAAGTTTTGATTTGATGAGAAAATAAGAATATGGAATATGTCATGTTGTGTGCTAAGTAGAATGATCTTCATTTGATCAAGAAAGGAATACTTTCAATTGAGTGGCAAGTATTGCACTCAACTTACTATCATTTGAACAAAGTCATGTGTATTAGAGTATCTAATTTTGTGCTAATAGAGCTTTCTAGATAATCGAGTACAAATTTCATGTTACTCGAGTAAAGCGTTGTTCTAGGCAAATGAGTCTTTGTATTCATCATCTTAATCGAGTATAATGTTTGTTCTATATAATGGCAAGTATATCCTAAGAGGGGGGGTGAATTGGGATTTTGGTAAATTTTTGATAGTTTAAAAACTTATAACATGCATGACACTATGTTTCGAAACATGAGGAAGTATGTTTCGAAATAAACATTTATGTTAAGTATGTTTCAAAATATAAGTAAGTATGTTTCAAAACCAAACTTTCTGTCAAGTATGTTTCGAAACCTACTATGATATGTTTCGAAACTTTCCTCTCTGTTTTGCTTATTTTGAAACTTTTAGCTTTTGAAAATGATTTTTTTAAAAGGATGAACAATGATAACAAGTAAGAGAAATAGTAAAGCAAGTGCACATGAGATTTATAGTGGTTTGGCACCCGCCTACTCCACTATCTTCAAGCTTACCCACTTGAAGGATTTTCAAACACAATCACTTTTACTAGCGATCAACCACACCAAGGGTTTTACCACGATTCACCCTAAAACCTTACACAATGAGTTTTTAAGGGTTCAACTCAAACCTTACAACAAAATAAATAACACTTATCTTTTACAACCCAACAATTTGAATGTAATGAAATACCTTACCAAATAGTTGTTTCAAACCTATTAGTATGGAATGATGAGAGCTTGAAAGGATGAGGGTGTCAGTTTCAGTTTGCTTCTCCTTTTCACATCGCAATGCACACCAAGGATTAATTGAAAGGATCTTCTTTGAGAGCTTGTTCAAAGAGTTTCATTTGTTTGGGCTTGTGTATGTAGCAATATCTCTTGTAAGTGTGTTTACTTATGTATGCTTGTAAAAAGTGCTTCTTGTCTTCAAAGAAATAGAGTTTTGACTAATTGTAATCGTTAGAGACAAGATGATAAAGTAAGTTTTGAAACATGCCTTATATGTTTCGAAACATCCTACTTTTACACTGAGGTTTCGAAACATACATCTCATGTTTCGAAACATGCAGGCTTTACAACTGGTTATGCACCAAGAGACAGAATGAGTGGGAGACCAGGCTTTTAAAAATAAAATGATTTTGTTTTATTCTCCACTTACAAAATATTTGAAATTGAAACATCAGGGTATGGAGATTAAAGCTTTTAAATAGCTTTTGAAATAAAGTGCAAAAGCATGTAAGTTTTTCAAATATTTTGTTGACAGAGTCAGATGTTTCGAAACATACTATGAAGGTTTCGAAACATACTTCAAAAATATATTTAAAAACATGTTAAACATCGTTTTTAAATGCTCTACTGACAGAGAGGACAGAGGTTTCGAAACATATAGTATAGGTTTCGAAACATATGCTTAGTTTTCAAAAAGGTTTTGAAATACAACATATAAACTTAGCAAACATTGAAACCTTATCAATATACATTTCGAAACATGTACAGAAACATGGCAGAATGGTGTTTCAATACATAGAAAGTTAGTTTCGAAACATGATGCATGAATTTTGGGTTTTCCAAATATTTGAATGTTCGCGCCAAAACACTAATCATACGTATTTCGAAATATAAAAAACTTATTTCAAAATATGAGATTCTCATAAATATTTTTAATTCTAAGATTGGTTTTTCATCAAACACATTTTCTCATAAATCAAAAAATATGATACAACATATAACATTAATTGTAATCGAGTACATATATGTACTTTATTTTGTAATTGAGTAAAAATGTTATTGTACTCGAGTAAATCCTTTCTGAATAGTATATAATTGATTGGAAGTAATTTGTATTAAAGTATGTAAGAGGTTTTACTTGACTAAATATGTTTTTGTAATCGAGTGATCATTGCAGTTCTCGGGTATAGCAAAAGTAATTAAGTACCTAAGTTTATAATCGAGTAATTGTCCATTTATACTTGAGTAAACTTATTTTGTAATTGAGTGAAGGCTAGAGCATACTCAATTAAATCTATTTTGTAATCGAGTAATTAATCCAAAAGAAATGCCAAGCTTTTGGATTTGCAATTGTAATCGAGTACTCAAATTTGTTATCGAGTAAGTATCTTAATGTACTCAAGTAAGTCTAATTTGTAATCAAGTATATTTTTCTCCAATGATTTGTTAAAGTCTCTAGAACCTCAACGTAATAGAGTATTCATCTTTGCTATCGAGTAAGAGTTTAAGTTTAATTGATTATAATTTTAATCCACTATAGTAAATGCTAAAATTAATTAAGTATTATTCTTTTTGTAATCAAGTAAGAAAAAGACGCATTTGAGTAAATATTATGAAAAAAGATTGGGTCTTTATTCTATAGCTTTAATTGAATAAAAAACATTTTACTCAAGCATAGAAAAACAATAATCAATTACAAATAATTCTTACTCGAGTAATGTTAAAAAATACTCGATTACAAACATTTCTTCTCAAGTAAAAGTGTGCTAAAACTTAAAATTATAACCGTTAAACTGGTCGTTACAGACATCGAAAAAGTGTAGAATTTTGATTCTAACCATTACAAAAAGTCTTTCTAAACATCCTTTGAGCATAAATTATATATCTAATTGTTGGGATAAAAAAGAATAGAATATATCTTGAATATCTTACAAGTTTTACCTAATGGACAAAAAGGCTTATGATTATGAGGCAAGGAAAGCAATAAAAGACCGATGGGATTCAAGAAGAACTTTAGATGTTGAGCTAAATTTGTTTCACTATCATTCTCAAGCAAAAGAGCTCTCAAGCATATATCTTATATCAGATAAAGAGAGAGTGTTATTATCTCCGCATTCTTTTTATTTTTTTTCTTTTTAAGAAGCTACTTTCATTGTTTGCATTCAATCTTCTAAAAGCTTCTCAAAGTGCTTAATTTGTATACTTCTTTTATTTTGTTGTGGTTAGTACTTGAGGTCATAAAAAGTACAGTGTAAGAGGTTTTAGTTGCTCCTTATAAAAGTTGTTTGTATTATGTTACTATTGGTTTATTGAAAAATAGAGGTTACAATTGCACATGTCAAAAATTGAGATTTTAGCTAATCTTGGAAAAGCAAAAGTGACTTGCTGATATCCTTGGTGAGGAGGCAATGTAGAAGAGTAGGCTAGGTGAACAAAACTACTACAAAATCTTTATATGCTCTATTTATTTATTTTTATTTTTCATTGCAGCTTGTTAAGTTTTACTTTTGACTTTTAAAATTTCTAGTCACAACCATAACATCTGATTTTATAAAGCTCGTTTTTGTTCAAGTCATATTTGCATCATTATTTTTTAAGCTTCAAGAGTTAAAAAATCTCAATAATCCGTTTTATAACTATTTTTAGAGGCTCTAAAAGATCAAATAGTTTTCTTTAAATAAAAGGTTTTTAATTTCAAAAAAATTTTAAAAAACCCAATTTATCTCCTCTTGGGTATACATATTTCTGACTGCTTATTCAATTCTTACATTTTCAGATCTTTTTTTTCTTGTGTATATTGTCAATTAAAAAATATTTATTTTCTAAACTTGAGTAGAAAAATTTAACTAGTGATTTTACATCTAAAAAAGTAAAGAAAGTAAATTTTAAATAATTTTTAATATTTATTTATATTATTAAAGGGCAACCAAAATAACTATTATCTAGGGTTACAAATATTGTTAAGACGACCTAGGTACACCCATAAAATAAAATAAATTCCATATAACTTTGCATAACCTTTTATACATAATTAATTTGTTTACTAAAATATTAACAATTTCGCATTAATTCTAACAAGTATAAGGATGATTTCTAGGACAACAGGGTTGACCAATTGTATCAACTTATATATTTGTGACCCACATATAAATAACTTTTCATTAAAACATTAAACAAGTTTTATTTTTAAATAAGTCATAATTTAAAATAAGTTTTGACTTATGACTTCCAATTATGTCATAATTTTTAATTAAAAACATAATTTATCTGTTTCTAAATCATTTTTAGGTTTAGAAACAGATACCTTTTTGTCTTTAATGACATTCTGTCTTTAGAGATTGATTTTATTCTATCTCTAAATATTAAAGTGATCGTTAAAGACTACCATCTTCGTCTTTAGGGATGGAATTTTTTTCATCTTTGAATGACAAAAAACTACCATCCCAAATTTGTTTAGTTTGTTTCCTAAATTTCACAAAAACAAAATGTAATTTGAAATGAAAAAAATAATGTAAATAACTTGTAATATTTGTAATTTTTATAATAATTACAATAATAATGCATAATTGCAGAGGGGAGAATGGAAGTTTTCAAATGATTATTTAAAACAATTATTGAAAATCTTCCAAATACAAGTAGACATAAAATTAATTACAAAATTCAAAAATGTTATGGTATTTTTTTTTTTTATCAATTAAGGTAGCGTTTGTTAAAATGAGTGAGATAAGATTGTATTAAAATAAGATTGAAATATTTTTCGAATCAAAATATAGAATGGTCAATATAAATCTGAGAAGCATTCTAAAATTTTTATCAAATTATTTATCAAATTTTTTGAAATGCACTAGAGGACATATGCGTCATTTTTCCTTATCTATAAGGTTCAAGATATGCTTATCTGGAGTGGGTAAGAGATAAGCATATTTGAAAAATGCCAAATAAGAAGTCATGTGACTTCTTTTCCAAAAGTCGCTATGTAACTTTAACAAATATATTAGAAAGGACAAAAGTCTGGAACGCTTTCCATATCTTATATTTTCCAGTCTATATATTGGTCAATGAACACTACCTAAATATAAAAACATCAAGCTTGGTACTTCTCGAGGTTAACTCCGAGGCAACACTACGTGTAGCCAAGACAACATCACGTCTTGCAACTAGAAGAGCATCATGTCCTTTTCATGTACATGTCACGTGTCCCAGTCACGACTAAAGGCTATAAATGCCTCTCGACCCTTTGTGTTAGGAGAGCTTCTTCCAACCTTTCATCTCCTAGCACCTGCACAACCATAGTACTTCTAGAGAAACCCATTTCTCCCGGACGACCTTCACATGCATCTCACTTGCATTTCATTCGCATCTTTGCTTTGATAGGTTTGAAATCCTATGGCACACACCCAAGAAGGAGGGTGATTTAGGTAATTAAAAATTTAGTTTGAACTTAAAATCTTTTTGATACAAATTGAGGTTTTAGAGATTTAAAACATAAAATATATAAAATGACAAATGTAAATCAAGAAAGATAAACTTGTGAATCAAGTGAGGAATAAACAAATGCTTGAAAAGATAAAGATCAAGGAACACAAGCACAAGAGAACACAAAGATTTATAGTGGTTCGGCTTAACCCAAGTCTAATCCACTACATTAGCTTCTCATTAAAGACTTTTCAAACAATCCACTAAAACCTTTTACTTAACCAAGTAGGCCCTCTAGTCCAAGACTAGGAAATTACAAACCTTTTGCTTATACAAGCAAGCCCTCTAGCACCTAGATAGGTAATTACATCCATTTGCTTCAAAGAACAAATCCTCTAGCATAACAAGCTAGAAAATATAGGATTTTGACAATAAGAGAAAATCTAAGAGTTGAATCTCTTAGTTACAAGATCTCTCAAAATACAAAACAAGACTTGAATGAATTAATACAAATTAAAATCAAAGCCTTGAAGAGAGAAAAATGAAGCATAGTCACTGTAAATACAAATGAGTATAAATATAAGTTCAATTCAATTCATTCCAATCCATTAGTCTCTTCTTGATCTCTTTGATTTGTATTTATAGGCTTCCCAAAAGTTTTGCCCGAAACTAGCCGTTTTTGAGCCGTTGGAGACTGAGAAACTAGTCGTTGGAAACTGTTAGAGACACAAATTGTCGATAGAGTAAAGAGGTTAGTTGACTAATTATATGAACAAAAATTAGACATAGTCGACAGAACCAAACCCATAGTCGATAGATAAAAAATATGAAGAAAATTTCTTCTAAAATACACACTAATAGTCGACAGATTAAATTAAGCTATTAAGATAGTCAATAGAACAAAACATAGTCGATAATTGCAGGTGAGTTAGTCGACAGATTGCTATGTATATTAGATTTTTTCTGATGATGCAATCTATAGCATTTATACAACATATTTACATTTCTTTAGTTTAAGTAAATGTCCTCATTTTTTTTAATTTATATTTTACCTTCAATTTATTTTAATATATAAATGTAAATAAGAAAGTATACCCCATTTGGATTCAATAAAAATATCTAAAAAATCAAAATCCATAACCATAAGAAAATACAATTTTGATTTTAGTACAAACTCGGGATTTAATAAATTTATCATTCTCAAAATACATAACTTCTATTTATTGAAAAATTCATTAAAAATCATTTTAACAACAATGAATACTAGCTATTAAAATACCGGGAGATAGTTTCTCAAAATGAAAACATTTTTTTATATGTCTCCTTAGAATGTGCTAATCTTCTACTTAGAACAAATAACATTTCTTGGGTCATCATTAAAATCATGTTAAAGATAAAAACATCAATCTATGAAGAGCATGCATAGTCTTTTGCTTTTGAAAATGTTTTGCTTCATTTCTCCAATGATTCATAACCAATTTGAAAAATCATTTAGGAGATTCTTTTAAATCTTAATACATGTTTGTGTAAATCTCTATCGATAGAAAATTATAGATCATTTTGGTTTTCATTTTACAAAGTGCTTGAAATTGATTTTTGTTTTCAAATCATATACTTTGATTTAGAGCATAAAACCATTTGATATTTTTCATCATCAAAACTAAACACAAGAGTAAAACATCATGTTTCACCATGATTCTATTAACTTAAGTATTGGAGGGCCTGCTTGAGAGAAATCCTTGCATACCTTCTGACTTGCTTCTATCTTGTAAACCACTTCTCCCGAACAATTAGCCTTTCCCAGAAAATGGATTGAGTCTCTCCTAGCACTCTCTCAGATGACCTTGTCCTTCCACCAAGTTCTATCAACTTCCAAAGCTCTTTTTGCAGTACAAATTTTCATTGTTGTATCTTGGCACTAACAATTTTGTGTTGTCTGTGAGAATCCAACAAAAGGTCAATACATGGCAAGGGCAAGATCAACAAATGCCGGACAACTCATGCCTGTTTTTTCCTAGACAACTGCAGGTAACAATCAAAGCAACTAACAACTTCTCTAGGACAACTCCATTACTCTTAGGGTACTCTTCCATTTGACTCTCAATCAAAGACAAGAATAGGGAGCCATCGTTGTAGCTTGTCCTCTAAGGGGAAGTTCTCCCAGAGAAGCTTTTTTCTCCCAATGAAGGAACGCCTTTCGGGATAAGATGTTCTCCCAGATAACCTGACACAAAAGTTCTCCCAGAAAACCTTGACGAGTTCTCTCGAATAAGCATCTATCACACACCACAATCAACCCTGTTGAGCTAACCTTCAGGGAAATACTCAACAGAACCTTCTCTTGGAGAACCTTGCCCCACGTTGTCTCAAAAAACGTGGCCTGCTTAAACACAGGCTCTCTTTCCTCCGAAAGACCATTCCTCCAGGGAGGTTTCTTACTAGGCCCTATTCCGAGCTTGACTCTAGGATAACATCACATTCAGTTAGGATAACACCTCATCTTGCAATCGAAAAAGCACAACATGCCTTACATATGCATGTCACGTGTCCTAGTCACGATTAGAGGATTGTAACGACCCGTTAGTGAGTTCGAGTGTTAATTGTGGGAATAAAATATTTTCTTTGTTTGAGCCATTAGTTTTGAAGGATTATATGTGATATTTTTAGTTGGTTTGGCACATTAGGTAAAATGATGGAAAAGTCAGGGATTTGACTTTAACAAAAATGGGACCCACGATTATGCAAAGTATGTGTGTAAAATATTATATGAGAAATGAAAATTTTAAGGATTATTTAAATGGTCAAGGGATAAGGTGGAGATTAAAAGAAAGAAAGAAGAGCAAAATGGGAAATGTGGCATGGTATATAAAGAGAGAAATCTCTCATTCTCTCCCATTCTCGTTCTTCTTCTTCTTCTTTTTCTTCTTCAAACCCTCTTCTTTTCTTCTTCCATCCAATTCTTCTCTTCTCCCATTTTCTTTTATTCTCTCTTTGAAATTGAACTTGGAGATTTAAATTCGTGGGATTAGCAACTGAAATCTTCGGTGGATTCATCCAAATAGAGGCAAGTTCTTGCTTGTACTTATTTTCATCTTTGATGTGTAAGTTCTTATTCTTTTCTTCCCTCATGAGCCTCTAGGTCTTGTTGGAATAAGGATTTAGCTAAGAAAATTCTTTGTATTTGCAAGATAATTTATGGATGCAAGCTATATAAAAAAGCATGTAAATATTCTACCATTTCGGTTTATCCTCATTGATTTCATTTGGATATTGAAATAGAGGTTGTTGCACCCTTTGAGATGAGGGAAAATGATGTGATTTGAGTTTGATGGAGTATTGGAAGATTTGGGATGGTTTTTGGGTGTTCTTGATCATTTTTGTGCGTTTCTAGGTTCATTAGTCAACTATTTTGATCAATAGTCGACTATTTAGTGGGTTAGCCGACCTTTGGAAGATTAGCTCTTGGTCTAATCGACTAAGCCTTTCAATAGTCGACTAATCCTCTCATTAGTCGACTAAACTTTTCATTAGTCGACTAAAGGTTCCAGACAGCTTGCGCAGTCGTATAATTTTGGCCATAACTTTTTTGTAGAAATATCGAAATCGAGATCCGTTTTCTTTGTTTTAAACTAGACTCGATAATATTAGATTTGATATACAATTTTGGGTTATTTGGATAAGAATTGGACCAATTAGAGCCTTGTAAATTAGCAGCTAGAAATCTAAATCTTCCATTCCAATCCAACAATGTTTCGGTGCTTGGGGCATAACTACTTATGGTGATATCCAAATTGAAATCCATCTTTTGTGCCATAGTCTAGATTTCATAGACTTTGTTTTGATAAGCTAATTGAGTAATTTGGGTATGAGTTGAGTCCATAACAGCTATCAAATTCTATCTAGATACTAGAATTCTTCTACCTTGGGAGATTTGCCTTGCACCGGTTTTATGGAATAAATACCTTTCTTTGGGGCATGATGAGAGCCATTGAGGGGCTAAGTGGTGATGCTTGTAGTTATGATTCCCTAAACGGTTGGAAGGGTCTTATTTTCTATTTCTTGAAGTGTCTTGTTTTCAATGGCTGAGTGGGCCTTGATCTCCCTACGTATCTTTGCGGAATGATGTTGAACCTTAACGGGGTAGGTTCCAGATGGTTTCTATTTGGGGTGGTGTTGTATTTCATTTTATTTACTATTACACATTGGATGGTGATGCATTGGGACATTGGGTTATGGGTTTGCATACATCTGGGATCATGCTTTGTATTTAGTGGAGGCGTGAGCATTGGCATGACACAGTTGGCTTGTGAGTATTGACTTGTGTATTGTAGCTGAGCATAGACACATGGAGCATGTGTATGTGTGAGTTCTTACGTGGGCGTAGCATGGCCTGATGCTTGGCTTATGGGGGCCTTGACATCATGTTTATGTTGCATAAGCCATTGCATTTCTTTATATGTTGCATTGCATGGTTCCTTGCACACGTTGGTTTTATCCGCAAGATATACATCTATTCCGGAGACGGGAGGATTGTCCCTAGGGAACGTTGGCTCATGAGTTTTACTATCCCAGTTGTCGAGAGTACTACCCCGATGAGGCTTGATTGTGATGTGTAAGACTGGGGTTCGAGTCCCACAGTAGCGTGAGATCTTGGATGTAGTGGTGTTCATGGTTCCATTATGGTAGCCTGTTATGGCTACTAACAGGTTTGTATATTAGCCTTGGGAGCCATTGGTTGTGATCTCTTATGTGGGCTCCAAGGACCATATGTGTGCATTTATGCATTTTTTATTATGACTTGGCATTACAGTACATAGCATGGCTTGATATGTGATACATATCATGTGTGGGGATGTTTATGAGTGAGTTAGCTAACAACCCTGTTATCCTTTTTCTGATATACATATACTTGTTGAATCTTGTGACTCACTCTTACTTTACATCATTTCAGGTAAGCGTGGAAAGGTAGTCGAGGGTGGGTTCAACCAAGCTTAGCTTTTCCTATGATAGATGTCGTGTATAGAGGCACCTTAATTGGAAGATTCTTGGGCGTTTTGTCTTGTTTTGAGTCTAGGAAGAATATTGTCTTGCTATGCTAGACATGGTATTTTTGTGGGATATGTGGGTATGTGAGCCCTAACGTTGTCATTAAAGATTGTGCACTATATAACTTCGGCTTCTGTTATGTATATTAATGAAAAGCTCTTTAGAGATGTTTTTTTAAGTCTGCATCTATAGCCATTTTTGTGAGGACTTTCTCTCGAAACTCTTGTGTTTAAGGGATTTCCAGGAGCGGGTCCTTACAAGGATATAAATACCTCTCAACCCTTCATGTTGAGGCAGATTTTTCTAGCCTTTCATCTCTTAGCACCTGCATAACCATAGTTATCCTAGAGAAATCCACTTCTCTTAAAAGACCTTCACTTGTATCTTTCTTATTTCATCTGCATATTTTCTTTATCATGACTTCCACTAACTTAAGCATCAAAAGGCTCACGTGGGAGAAATCTCTATATGCCTTCTGACCTGCATATGTCTTGTAGACCACTTCTCCCTCACAAACTTCTCCCAAATAATTAGCCTTTCCCAATTAGCTCTCCCGGATTGCGGATTAAGCCTTTCTTGACATTCTGCATGTAGTGGCCCACTCCCGAATAGTCCCGCTAGCATAGGATATCCAAAAGGAGGTCATCACAAGGATGATATAGAACAATAACATATAACACCACATTACAATCCTTAGATAAATTCAATGGAAACTAACATAAAGGTTTTCAATATCTTGGCACCATGGCCTACACAAAATGAAATATAAAGGCACTAACAAATTTTACAACATAAAATTCCCTCACACATGCCCTCTTCACACATACTACCATGAACGATCTAATCTGGGAGATCTTTGTACATCTCTAACCCTGGACTCTAGTCCTACTAGACCCGCCCTCAACCACTGCTTTACCTTTACCTGGAATGACACGAGAGTATAACAAAGCTCGCTACAAGGCTTAGTAAGTATATTTATAAAGCATAGAGATATGGAATCAAATGCATGGATAATCAAGATAGAGTAAACAACTCTATGAGAAGATATCAGTATAACACAACTCATAAGTTTTCCATTTACGTCAATTTCCCATGCTATGATTGTTATACATATCCTGTAGTCATTTCCATGTTTATGCACATGCACCAATAGTAAGGAATTTTTCACATAATTCCCAAGGCTCCCACGACCAAGATATCCATACATGAATATATATGCATCACGAAAATACATCAACAAGTAATAACAATTTGAGCCACGTCTATCGGGTTTATGGCCACCTCACCCGCGTCAAGCGCTCATAGGATATCCTTTCTCACCCACGGACATAGCTGCCGCGCAAAATAATAGGTGCACAAATTAGTATAATCATGCATCACATATGCATATTCCAATTTCATATCAATCCTCAATGATTAAGAAAAATCTCAAATCATGCTTATCTTGCACAATTACATATAGGGGTGTGCAATTTTTCGGTATAATCGAACTGAACCGACCGGTTCAGTTCGGTTATTTAGGTTAGCGGTTTGCGGTTCGGTTTTTAGATTAGTTTATGGCCGGTTCGGTTTTGCGATTCGATTTGTTCGGCCGCTTACCCGAAGAAACCGAATCGATCGATATCTAAACGATATCGTTTTGTATTTCTTAAAACGACGTCATTTTGCGCTTAGAACCCATATACCCAACCCGACCCTGGTCAATCTGTTTGATCGAGAAGCTTCCCGAGTTCAGAGAGAGAGAGAGAGAGGCAAAATCGGAAACCCTAACCCCCCATTCCGAACTGAACCTCGACCGTTGCCGTTGCCGTCGTTTGTCGCCTTCGCCTTCCGTCGCCCTCGATTCCTTCGTCGCCTCCGCCATCCGCCGCCTTTCCCTTTGCTGTTAGACATCGACTAGTCACATAGGTGACAGGTGAGTCTCATGACTCTCATCGCGTCTCTCTCTCTCTCTCTCTTTATCTCTCTCTCTCTCTAAGTCTCTGGTATTTAACTTGTTTGTTGATTTTGTAGATATTAGCGTCGAATCGTCGATCGTCACCATCTGTCTGCTTTCTATCTTCCGTCCACTCCTAGGTTTTTTTTGATTTATTTGTTTTTGTGCTTTTGTTTTGTGGTTTTGGTTTTGATATGCTACGTACTACTACTCAACAGACGATAGTTGGAGTTGGTTTGGTTTTGTGGTTTTGTAACTTTATTTTGTTTTGTGGTTTTGAGTCTTTAAGTCTGAACTTCGTGTACACAGTACACTGTTGCGAGTCACTTATGCTGATCGACCGATTAATTAAAATGTATAGTTGTGGAATTTTTGTGTTTGGTTTGGTTGGGTAGAATTAAATATTTATTTCTTTATTTTGTGTTGTCTTAAGGTTCATTATTAATTTATTGATGAGAAAAGACTACATTCCTAATTTGTTAATCAACTAATAAATATGCATGATTTATGTTAATCTATGTAAAATTGAAAGAACTCACTAGAACTAGAATACATTTAATTAATAGAATACATTTAATTGAAAGAAAAGAACTCACTAGAATTAGAAACTAGGGTTTTCTCTTCTGCTTTATGTTTTCTTTTTTGGTTCTTTCTCTCTAGGTTATAATAACATAATACATTTAATTAATAACACTATTTAATTAAGTTATTAATAGTAGAATACATTTAATTAAGTTATTAATAGCAGTAATGGAATGGCTATTTTATTCTTTTGGTATCACCAATAATGGAATGGCCTTGGAAGGATAACCCTACTAGGGTTATCCTTCCAAGGCCATTCAAATAATAGTAATGACAACATTACTATTATTTGAAAGAGACTAATTTTGATAATATTATTGTAATGTAACAAGGAGTATAAGTGTTATTACACTGGTACTTCATTCGAAATGACAGCCTCAACGTCCTCATCTTGCAATATATGTAAAGTCATACTCTTATATGATATTTTTGTAATTGATCCTTGTTTTCATGTGTTGGGTTTCCTAATTTATGTACATAGATGCCCTTTCCAACTATAATATTTAGTCTTAAAAAACATTTAAATTAAATTAAAATTACTCTTTAGTCTTTAATCTTTAAATACATTTAAATTAAATTAAAATTAGTCTTTAGTCTTTAGTCTTTAGTCTTTACTCTTTGTATTTAGTCTTTAAATACATTTTAATTAAAATTACAATTGTCGATTGTATTAATTTAATTTTAGATGGCAAGAGAAGAAGACATGACTCACACCACAAATATCCCTAGGGTGGATGATAGTTCAAGGCCTACACCAATAGCACCCACCCAAGATAGCCAACTAGAAAATGATAGAAGTGCAACATCACTTGGGAAGGCAAAGAGAAAACCAATAAGAGCTAGGTCAGAGGTTTGGGATTATTTTACCAAGTTTACAAATTCAGATGGTGAGATTAAAGGGAGATGCAACTATTGTTCTAAGGAGTTCCACTGTGATCCCCAAAAAAATGGGATTACTGTTTTAAGGAATCATATAAGAAATTGTAAGAAACACCCTCATGCATTAGAATCTCGTCAAATGAAATTACATTTTCAATTAACTGCAACAGAGGGTGGGAGAGAGGGTGGTGATAATGTTGCTTCAGTGGTTAATTGGAAATTTGATCAAATGCTTGTAAGAAAGGCTTTAGGTCGTATGCTGATGGTAGATGAGTTACCTTTCAAGTTTGTTGAGCGTGAGGGGTTTAGACACTTTGTGAATGTTATTTGTCCAAATTTTGATTTCCTTCATGTTCAACTATGACACGTGATTGTTTTGAGTTATTCAAAGAAGAGAGGTTGAACATGATGAATGAGTTAAAAAATTCTAGTCAAAGAGTTTTCTTAACCACTAACACTTGAACTTTAATTCAAAGGATTAATTATATGTGTTTTTGACAGCGCACTATATTGACAATACTTGGATTTTGAAGAAAAAAATCTTAAACTTTTGTCCAATATCTAGTCATAAGGGTGATGCCATTGCTATGGCAATTGAGAAATGTCTCATGGGATGGGAACTTGATAGAGTTTTTACTTTGACAATGGATAATGTTAGTTTAAATGATGTTGTTGTGGCTAATTTCAAGAAAAAAATGGCAAAATGGAATACTAGCATTATGAATGGGCGATATTTGCATATGAGGTGTGTGGCTCACATTATAAATCTAATTGTACAAAATGGGTTGAAAGACCTAAATGAATCGGTAACAAGAGTTAGGGATGCAGTGAGATATGTTAGACAATCCCCAACGAGATTGAGAAAATTCAAACAATGTGCTGAAATGGAAAAAATTGAATGTAAGGGCTTGTTATTGTTAGACGTTGCAACTAGATGGAACTCCACCTACTTGATGTTAGAGACCGCTCAAAAGTTTGAGAGGACTTTTGAGAGATTTGATGAAGAAGATCCTTGTTTTAAACTTGATCTCAGTACAAGTAATTGTTGGAAATGTATGCCCTAAAGACACGTTTTATTTAATTTATGGTAATGATGTTTTCTTTTAGTCAGTTTATGGCACATATATCATTTGCATTTAATTGTTGGAAAAGTGTCCATGCTATTAAGTAAGTGATTCATGTGATGGGTCGTTCTTCACAGTTAGGCATGAATCATGGGTACTTAATAAGCAAGAAAAATATTACTCTTGATCTTTTGATAGAACTGGGCATTCTATCATGATAAGATCATTGTGTAATAGATCCTAATGGAGGATGGCTTGTCGTAGTCAGTAAACAGTCCGTTTACTCTAATTGTACAAGCGCATTTGGAATGCGTAGAGTGGACCTGTGATAGAAGCTAATGACAAAGTACTAATTATCATGGAGCTAGTCTATCACTGCTACTACGTGGACGAGTACTCTAATACTTGAGTATTAGTTGGTGGTCTAGTGAACCTAGAGCTATATTCTTAGATTCACTGTAGGTGAGGTCTATCAAAGATCAATAACCTTGTGAGTTGGGAGTATGGTTTCTAATTAGCTAAGACAGACTAATACAAGATAGTTTCTGTGATTCACCCCCTTGTGATTGTCCAAGAATAATCAAATAATCCAGGGCCCTGGGAATATGACTTAAGAGTGTGTGCTTCTGGGTAGCTCCCAGTGATAAGCAAGTACATTCGAGTAGTCATGGATTATTGGACTAGTGATCTAAGGATGGTAGAAATCATTTAGAGAGGTGTTAGTACATTATTCCTTTCTAAATGATGGGTGTTACGCAGAGGGGTATTTTCGTCATTACACTAGTACGTCAAAGACATCGCACATGCAAAATTATTCGTGGGGTCAGTGTTATCATACGGTGATAGTTGGAACACTTAGAATGACAAAATATAGCTACTGGGTAGCAGGGATATTTTGGTCATTTTAGTAGCCATGAATAATTTGTCTTTTGGTCCCCAGGGTAGCTCGATGTAACTCATGTATTATTTAATACATTTTGGCTTCTATGGTGAATTACATTGAGAGAGAATTATTTAATAGTTCATTGGTTTTAATTAATTGATTGGTCTAACCCAATTAGAAAATTAATTAAAATGGACTTGGCCCACTAGGGTTTTAGCCCTAGGGTTCTCCCTATATATATTCTCTCTCTAGTTGTTTTTAACCTAATTTCGATTTTCTCTTCTTCACCAAAGAGAGGCCACGAGTTTGAGTCATACCTTGGAAGATCAAGAGATCTGATGCGAAGGAGCCGAAGGATTGCAGGACAGTCGTCGTCACTACCACGCGAAGAAGCTGCCGCCCCTCCTCCTCCTGTCGCTCCATTTCGTCTGGTAATCCGTAGGAAAAGTAAGTCTTCTAGATTCTTATCAATACGAGAATTGTTATGTTTTAAAAACGCTTCCGTTGCATGCTTTGATCCTCGTGGATGGTCCTTCAGTAATTGGAATACTGACTTGAACCAAGTTATTACTATTGATAGGAGACCGAAGTCAGAGGATTGGAATAAGGTCAGACTTTTTGTCAAAATGTTGAAACATTTTTATGAGCTAACTTTGCGAGTATCAGGTTCATCATATGTCACCTCAAACACATTTTTTCATGAGCTTGGTAATATGCATTGTCTCTTACAAGGGTGGTTGGAGAGTGACGATTTTGAAATGGTGGAAATGATGATAAAACTGAAAGAAAAGTTTGATAAATATTGGGGAGATCTGTACAAAACAAATAACTTAATTGATATTGTTGTGGTGCTTGATCCGAGATACAAGTTAGAATATATGGAATATGTACTGAAAGAGATGTATCAGGGTGAGAGAGGAGTTGGTGCAGTTTTGTTTTTAAAAAATTCCCTACATGCTTTATATGAGGATTATAAGAAAAAGTTGGGACCTCGAGATGATGTTAGAGAGCCATCTGAAGTATCTACCCCAATTGTTGTGGCGGATGACGAAGATGATTATGAAAATCCATTTTTTTCTCGCTTTAAAAAACATAAGTATGGTGGTGGTAGTGGGCCTACAATTGTGCCTTCAGAATTGGATAAGTATTTCAATGAAGTGTGTGAGCCTCCAGCTAAAGAATTCAACAATTTGAAATGGTGGAAAGCAAATTGTCATAAGTTCCTATTCTATCTTTAATGGCTTGAGATGTATTGGCAATTCCAGTTTCTACTGTTGCGTCTGAGTCTGCATTCACCACTGGGGGTCGAGTACTTGATCCATTTAGGAGCTCTTTATCTCCTAAAGTGGTTGAAAGTTTGATTTGTACTCAAGATTGGCTTCGATCATCTACTATCCCAATAGGTGTTGAAAAAGACTTGGAGCATGTTGAACAACTTGAAGAAGGTAAAACTTAGTGTTATTCTTTTTTAAATTTATTTAAAAGTTAGTTCAATACATGTTATTTTGATATTAACTAATTCATTTTGCTTAATGATTTTAGAATTGTCAAAGGTTATCATAAACAGCAGCAGCTCAACGTCCAATATGGAAATTTAGATTTTTGATTTTGAAGATTGGTCGCATTTGTAAGTATATATGTTTTTTATTTTCTAATTATAAATATTTTAGTTTCTGTAAATCAGTATATATGTTCGTCCATAATAGTTTCATGTGGCAACAACAATAACAACCCATGATCATAGCAACTTGGACTTTTGTTTTACAAACATAAATAATTGAATATCTTGCTGCCTAAAAAAAATTAGGCATGGCAATTGTAGAGGTCAATTACTGTTGGACATCCAATGGAGTGCTCTCTGATCTAATTATTTCCTCATAGAGCTAGTGCCTAGTGATGTATGTGCTATGGGGACTATCTAAATAAGGTATTTAAATTCAAGGATTCAGGGATTTGATTGCAACTTTCCTGAGAATGCAATCGTGGATATTGAAGTAGTTAAAGCATGATCTGAAATAGCTTGTAATGACATTAAACTGATGTTGTAGCAAGGTTTTTGTGAATTGTAGGATAGATCAAGAGGCTTTACAATCCAATTAACATAATGGATTGTTTGAATTGTTAATTTATGTATGATATTAGCACAGGGAATAAACAAAGAACACCTAATCTATAGAATTCTGAATTTTATTTACCTGGTTGCAAACTCATGCAGCCGATTCTATGAGCAGGAAATTATTATTCCCAGCTTGTGTTGCCATGAAAATACATGATCCCACCCCCCTCATCGGTTACCATACCACTTATGCAGAGACCTATAACATAAGAACACTTACATTCTTCAGATATATGCCTGATGAGGGGTTAATATTTTTTAAATCTTAATGAATTATATCCCCATTTTGACTTTATAATTATGCTTAAAATAAATAATTATTTGCATTACATATTATTACAGGATGAAGTAAGGAAGCTGACTTCTACAATTAATTAGGGGCATAAATCGAAGACGTTGGATTACCCATTATTGTTGCTCAAAATCATGGGCCAACTATGGAGTCTAGAGGATGTTTCAAGTGCACTTGGCCCAACTATCAAATAGAATCCAACATAAGAAAGGCCCAAGACCAATCAAAGGCCCAACAAGGCCCAATTTGTAGAAGACTTTTCTTTGTTTTGAATTTTTATAAGTGTTTTATCACTTAAAGTCTTTTGTATTCTTATAAGAAGTCTACCACCTAAAGTCTTTTGTATTTTTTGTCTTTTATCTAATTTTCTTCCACTAGTTACGTGAATGTTTTGTTTAGTTGAATAATTGTGTGGCTTGTATTGCATCTTGTGAGCTATAAATAGCTCACTTTGGTGCATTTGTGAAGAGGTTGTTATTACTTAAATCAAAGTTTAGTTTTATTCTTAGAGTTTCTCTTAGATAATTGTTCTTATTCTCTCTCTTATTTTCTCTTGCAATCTTACTTTTTTTCTTTCTTCTTTAAATTCTTATGTCATTTATTGTTATTTTATTATCCACTGCCTAAATGGTCGGTTAATTTCTACCTTTAAATTTCTGCAATTTTAATTCTTGTCTTTTAATTATCCACCGCCTAAATGGCCAGTTAGTTTCTGCTATTTAATTCTTATCATTTAAATTCTGTTATTTAAATTACGTCATTTAAATTCTTGTCAATTAACTTTTGAATGGAAATGAGTAGCTAAACCTAATCTTGGGTTAAGGTAAGAACAGTGTCCAACGCCAATGATTCCCAAAGAAAGCTGCGCTTTAAACAAATAACATTAATTTAAATTTCAGTATCAGCGTGTTTTAATTATTGAAAAATCACTAGGTTTGGATTGGAGCGTAAGCCTAACTTAGAGCTCTCATGTCACGCATGAGAGTTACTAGAACTGGAAATGCTATCATACCCAAACTCGGATGATTAATTTAGTTGTTTTGCATATTAATTGTAATTGGATTTATGATAGTTGCTTAAATTAGAATCTCGCATATCATGTATGGGGATTGCTTAAACTAGAACTATCATCATCTCTAATTACATTTAGTAACAAACTCTCATATCTGAAACTAAATTAATGTTACTAATCTGGTCTGCTAAAATTTGGGAGTCAACGGGTTGGCGATGAAATTGTCTTAACTCAAGTGCTATCTAATTTTATATCCTCACATTAAGCATTACTTCAACTTCTCCCTTGATTTATTTTCTAGTATCTGTTATCTAAAAATCATAAAAAAAATCTTATTACCAATCCATCTAAATGCGTGTACGTGTGTGTGACATTTTTTTTCTTTTGCCATAAATAAACCTCTCAATGGACGATCTGGACCCATCCAGCAAATATAAATTTAAATTTGGACTATAACTGCACTCGTACACTGACGAGTATAAACCTCTCACCTAAATAAAGAAAAAAAATATAAAATTTTTATTGTGTTTTGTTTTGTGTTTTAATTGCAGGGTGAGAATGCAGCCAAATTTTGGCATCGTTGCCGAGGAAGTGCAACAGAAGAAAAAAATTCACTCCACGGGTAACTTTGTTCTTAATATTATTTTTTTTTCTTAACTGTTTGCATATTATTCAAATTGTATGAGACTTAGATCTGGTAGAATCTTAAGCCATCAAACTGAGTCAAACCATTCTATAGATTCTTTATCAGAGACTGAAATATCACTTTTACAATCTATAATGTCTCAACAAAATGAAAACCTATCTGCTCACGAGAGTGATCATGGAGAACATGATCCCTTGGATGGTGATGCAATTAAACCCCTCAGGGATTATTTGCACCCTCCAAGGCAAACAACTCCCTCTTGCATAATCCTACCAATAAACCATCATCGATTTGTCCTTAAACCAGGTACCATACAAATGCTCCCCACATTTCATGGTATGGATTCTGAAAATCCATATACACACATGAGGGATTTTAAAGAGGTATGTGGTATCTGTGGAGATCAAAATATACATGAGGACACTGTTAGACTAAATCTCTTCCCATTCTCACTCAAGGATAAAGCAAAAATGTGGTTAGGGACTCTAGAGCCTAGATTAATAGGAACTTGGAGGGAGATGCAAACAAAATTTCTAAAAAAATACTTCCCAGCTAATAGAACAGCATCACTCCAAAGGCAAATGATGAATTTCGTCTGTAAACCAAATGAAACATTTGCTCAAACTTGGGAACGTTTCAAGGACCTCTTGCATTCTTGCCCATACCATGCCTTTGAGCAATGGCGGATAGTTCGTTTCTTCTTTAATGCCTTAACTCCTAATTTGAAAATGCTGGTGTCCACCATGTGTAATGGTGATTTTTATGAAAAAACTCCTGAAGAGACTGTTGCATACTTTGACCATGTAGCTGAAAACTCTAGAAATTGGGAAGTTGGGCCATTAACTATGGAAGATTTGAGAGACCAATACAATCCACAACCAAAGGGAAAACTCCAATTAAATGAAATTGATGACATCAGTGCTAGATTAGCTCTGTTGACAAAGAAAATGGAAGAATTGGAGATGAAAAAAATGAAGGCTGTCAATGAGGTAGAGGTGCATTGTGTAGTGTGTGAAGCTAATAGCCATAGAACAGAGGAGTGTTCAACTTTCTCTGCTTTCAAAGAAGTGCTGTATGGCCAAACTTCAAACTGACAACCAAGGCAAACAGAGGGTAGGATATACCAAAACAAGAACCAGGGTGGAAATTATCAAGGGTACAACCCAAACTCAAACACCTACCATCCAAATTCTAGGAACCACCCAAATTTCTCTCAGAGAAATGACTCAGCACCTCAGCAACACCAACCATTTCCCTCACAACCACAGCCACAGTCCTACCAGCCTAACCAAGGACCATCTGACTCATATCAGCCACCGCATAAGAGATCCCTAGAGGATACTCTACAACAATTTATGCAAGGGCAGATGGGGAACAATGCTCAGGTAGCAAAATTCCAAAAGGAAACAAATAGGGCAATTGAGGATATGAGGAGTCAGCTAACCAAGATAACTCAAACTTTGACTGTGAGAGAACTTGGGAAATTCCCTTCTCAACCAAATCCCAACCCTGTGAGGCAAACAAATCAAGTGGAATCATCAAATAGTGGGAACAATAATCATGAGCAGGTGCAAGCAGTCACTATCCTTAGGAATGGAAAAATAATTGACAAACCAGATGACCCTAGGACAAACCAACCTAGTGCACAAGAAGAAGAACAAAATGAAAATATAAAAAATGACAATGCTCTAGTTTTGGAGGAAAAACTTGAAAACAAAAAAAAGGAAGATAAAGAAAAAAATAAGGTGGAAGAATTCAAGAGCAACCCTGCACCACCATTCCCTCAAAGACTTACTCAAACAAAGAGGGAAAAACAAAATGCTGATATTTATGAAGTGTTCAAGCAGGTGAGGATTAACATTCCTCTCCTTGATGCAATCAAACAGACACCATCTTATGCAAAATTCTTAAAAGACTTTTGCACTGTTAAAAGAAAGATCAACATCCATGAGAAAACATTCTTAACTGAACAAGTGAGTTCCATCCTGCAACTCCAAACACCTCCTAAGTACAAAGACCCTGGTAGCCCAACCATTTCTTGCATAATTGGAAGCCAGAGGGTGGACCAAGCACTCTTAGATCTAGGAGCAAGTGTCAACTTGCTTCCTTATAGTGTATATCAGCAACTGGGCTTAGGAGAACTCAAGCCAACAAGAGTTACCCTACAACTTGCTGATAGGTCAATCAAAGTCCCTGGGGGGATAGTGGAGGATGTATTAGTGCAGGTGGACAAATTTTATTTCCCTGTTGATTTTATAGTATTGGACACACAACCCCATCAAGGCCCTCAACCCCCTGTTCCAGTCATTCTTGGTAGACCATTCCTAGCAACTTCAAATGCCATAATTAATTGTAGGAATGGAATACTTAAGTTATCATTTGGAAACATGACTGTAGAGATGAATATCTTTAGAGTTTCCAAACAACACATAGCTGAGAATGAGGTGGAGGAAGTAGATTTGGTTCAAACATTAGCTAAGGACTATTTTGCAAAAGAATTTTTGAACAAATCTATGGAAGAAGATCAAGAAGAGAGAGAATTAAAAGAATTAGAGAACACTAGGGAGCAAGAAGCAATGCCTGTGGCTCAATGGATTCCCAAATCAGAACCATTGGGTTCTCTGAACAATGAGGAGTCACAATCTGATAATACCTCACCCACACCTGAAATGAAACCTTTGCTAAGTGAGTTAAAATATGCATTTCTAGGTGATGAGAACACACTTCTCGTAGTCATCTCTTCAAGTTTGACATCCCAACAGGAAATTCAACTGATAAACATTCTGAGAGCTCATAAAAAAGCCTTAGGTTGGACCATCTCAGACTTGCATGGAATTAGTCCTTTGACTTGCACTCATAGGATATTTCTAGAGGAGGATGCTAAACCTGTTAGGCAAATGCAGAGGAGACTCAATCCTAACATGAAAGAGGTGGTTAAGAAAAAAGTGCTAAATTTGTTAGATGCGGGTATTATATACCCCATCTCTGATTCAAAGTGGGTCAGCCCCACTCAAGTGGTCCCAAAAAGGTCTGGAGTCATAGTGGTGAGAAATGAAAAGAATGAGTTGATCCCTACTCGCATCCAAACCGGATGGAAAGTGTGCATCGATTACAGAAAACTCAATGCAATGACTAGAAAAGACCATTTTCCATTGTCATTCTTGGACCAAGTCCTTGAAAGAATAGTTGGGCAAGCATTCTATTGTTTCCTTGATGGTTATTCAGGATATAACCAGATTGACATTGCCCTAGAGGACTAGGAAAAGACCACTTTCACATGTCCATTTGGGACATTTGCCTATAGACGTATGCTTTTTGGACTATGCAATGCCCCTGCCACCTTCCAAAGGTGTGTGATGAGTATTTTTAGTGAGATGACAGAATACATTGTGGAGGTTTTTATGGATGATTTCTCTGTCTATGGAGCTAGTTTTGAGGCATGTTTAGAGAATTTAGAGAGAGTTCTAGCTCGTTGTGAAGAAACCCACCTTGTGCTTAACTGGGAAAAATGTCATTTCATGGTCAAACAAGGTATAGTCCTAGGGCATATTGTCTCTGCTAAGGGAATGGAGGTAGACAAAGCCAAAGTAGAAGCCATCCAAAAACTACCAGTACCTAAGAGTGTTAAGGACATCAGGTCTTTCCTTAGGCATGCTGGGTTCTATAGGAGATTCATAACATCTTTTAGCAGCATAGCCCGGCCTTTGTGTAATTTGCTCTCCCAGAATGTCCCATTTAAGTGGACATCATCTTGTCAAACCTCTTTTGAGAGGTTAAGAAATGCTCTCATCTCAGCCCCCATTATTCAACCACCAGATTGGTTATTGCCCTTTGAACTTATGTGTGATGCAAGTGATTATGCTGTAGGAGCAGTCCTAGGGCAAAGAAAAGATAAAAAACCTTATGTCATCTACTATGCCAGTAAAACCCTCAATGAAGCCAAAAAAATTACACAACTGAGAAGGAACTATTGGCAGTAGTTTTTGCATTAGAGAAGTTCAGATCATATCTGATGGGGTCATTGGTCATTGTTTTCACTGACCATGCTGCTTTGAAATACTTGCTCACCAAACAAGATGCCAAACCGCGTCTTATTAGGTGGATTTTGTTACTCCAAGAATTCAACATAGAAATCAAAGATAAAAGGGAGTAGAAAATGTGGTGACAGACCATTTGTCTAGACTTCCATGCCAAGACCTTAATCTAGACAAGGAACCAATCAGGGACACCTTTCCAGATGAACAGCTCTTCCTTATCAATGATACCTCAACCTCTGTTACACCATGGTATGCAGATCTGGCCAACTATCTAGCCACCGGTCTAATTCCAAATCATTGGACCAAGCTAGAATTCTTTAGAAAGGTTAGGACTTATTTCTGGGATGACCCTTACTTGTATAAGTATTGTGCTGACCAAATTTTAAGAAGGTGCATCCCCGAGCATGAGCAATAGAGTGTTTTGAATTTCTGTCATACTCTTGCTTGTGGAGGTTATTTCTCCACAAGAAAAACATTGGCCAAGATCTTACAAAGTGGATTCTTTTGGCCTACCATGTTTAGAGATGTGCATCAATTCTGTAGCTCATGTGATAGATGCCAAAGGCTAGGAAGCCTAACCAAGAGGAATATGATGCCCTTGCAACCCATTCAGGTGTTAGAAATCTTTGATTGTTGGGGAATAGACTTCATGGGACCATTTGTTAATTCAGGTGGACACGAGTTCATCTTGTTAGCTGTTGACTATGGTCCAAGTGGGTAGAAGCAATCCCAACAAGAACAAACGATCATCGGGTTGTAATGAAGTTTTTGAAAGAAAATATTTTTAGTAGGTTTGGAATACCGAGGGCCATCATAAGTGATGGAGGTTCTCATTTCTGTAACAAACCAGTGGCTGAATTAATGAGAAAATATGGAGTAGTCCACAAGGTTGCAACCCCATATCACCCTCAAACCAATGGCCAAGCTGAATTGGCCAATAGGGAGATAAAAAGGACTTTAGAGAAAACAGTCAATTCTAACTGCAAGGATTGGTCCTTGAGGTTGATTGATGCACTTTGGGCCTATAGAACTGCATACAAGACCATTCTACACATGTCTCCCTACAGGTTGGTATATGGTCCTTGAGGTGGGACACGCATATCGAGGCGATGCACGCTTTTTGATGTGTCTTGATCTTTGGGCAAAGGTGAGTGGTATTCTCACAAAAACTTATATTCATGATATGATTGTTATATATGCATGCTATTTATGAATTGCAATATTCATTTGTCATATTGCATTGAAAGTCGTGATATTTACATTGCACGATATTATTGTCATATTGAAACTTGTGCATGGGGTTGGGATGATACCCTCAGAGTGTAGCCGTAATTCCCCTCGGGTGTTGAGGAAATAACGTTAGGCCTATCCCGCAGAGGTTCGGGATTTGCCTAGGATTCCTAGCCGGCTGGGGAGGCCTGGGAAGTTACATTATGGGTATATGTTATTCATGTTATTGCATCATGCATCATATATATGTTTTTGGACCCTCACTAGAAGTTTCATCTTCTAATGGGTTATGCCCCTAGAACATTCAACGTTCCAGTTGAGACTTGCAGTTAGGGCAAGGAGCAGGTTGAGATATGACGGCACGTGATGGCGTGGCCGATGGATTCAGCAGGAGATTTCAGTATTTTATTTATTGAGAATTTCTTATGTATGTTGAGGTTTCATATGATTGCACCTAGGGTGTTAGATGTTATCTCGGGAGATGTGTCTCAATGTATTTATGTATTGAGGATATGATGTAATATATGGTACGAATTCTTTATGATACATATATAAAGTGAATTCAGGTATGTACCGTATCAGGTTTCGATTATCGCTTCCGTATTGTGAATGATTTGCTGGGGGGTTTCCCTTTGAAATACGGTATTTGTTGTATGAGGAACGTATATGGGAAAAGGATTATGTATGTATATCATGGGCCCCAGCATAGTGACATGCCCTTCAATGGGACGGGGTGTTACAGTTGGTATCAGAGCGAAGTGAAGAAAGAGCCTTAAGTGGGCTCTGATACAGTTGGTATCAGAGACAGGTTATGTTAAAGATATAGGAAATGTCTGACTCTAGTATAGTTGATATTAGAGCGAACCTAAGGAAAAGGGTCGCGTGTGGCTAGATAAGTAAAGCCACCGTAAGATTTGGGTATTGACGGTTACTGCATAAGTGTGTTGTAGTGGAAGTGCATGTCTAGGCTAGTTCTGGCTAAGGAAAGACTTGGTACTTAAGTGTGTCTATTGTGACCCACCACTCTTTCTTGGGAACTTACCTGGTGTACTCTTCATGACAGACACTATTTCAGTAGACGACTACTATTCCCAGTGAATAGTAGAATGCCTAATAGAAGGTAGTTCGAGAAGAATGATCTACCTATTGGAATAAGGATCCGATGATATGATTCGAATGTAAGGATGACTCGGTAACCATGATTATGAATCCGAGAGATTTTAGAAACTATTGATTTGAGGACATTAGTCAAAATCATTGTAAGGAAAGATTGGATAACAGGTAGTTATCAAGGATGATCGGATCAGGAATGATTAGTCCAATGTGTCAGGGCCTAGCTGATGAGTTAGGATCAAAGGATAAGGATTTTTGAGGATCATTTAGTATCTCGGAAATAAGATATGGGATTCCACGGATTGGGACAAACGAGAGGCCGAAGATGGCCAAATGATGGCGCGTGAGTGCGTCAATTGATGAGGCGAAAGTGGTGCAATCGATGAGACTTGCAAAGGCGGGATAGGAAACCCTAGCAGGGTGACGGCACTACTGGTCGGTGTTCGCAGTGACAGATCTGGATCTAGGGACCGAGGCAGAAGGCTTGTGATGAGCTTACGATCAACGTACCGGGGAAGCTAGTTAGCTGTCTCGCGGTATGGGTCAGGGACTCAGGATCTAAGTTGCTTAGTGTACTGTCGAGGAGACGATCAGATGCTGAATAACTAGGGCAACATAGTAGGGTCTGTACCTTGTAGGGGAGGTCTAAGTCCCAATGATCTAAGATGCGAGGTGTGCCACTAGCTGTGATTGATCGAGGCCGAAAGCCTCAGGAATCTAAAAGAGATAGATTAAATATGGACTGTGTGTCCTATTTAAAGATTGCAATGGGATCATGAGATGGTCGTGTTGGGTGGCTCAAAGGAATGCTACCTAACGTATGAAATGGAAAGGAAAGATGCATGCTCGTAAGCCGCGTAGGCGCTACCTATAAGGTGATGGAATCATGAGGCCATGATGAGGGCCTAGAATGAAGGTTCTTACAGAAGGAGTTAGACTCAGGGCAACGACGACGAATGATAGTTCTTAGAGGACTACGACGAGACCGTGCAGTTTTCACCCGAGATGCACCCGTGTGAGGGTCGACGTATGATGTAGGAGTAAGCCTACCATATGATGGGGGTGATGATGACAGCTGTGTGCTGGCTGACGGAAAGAGTAGTGCCTAGGAAGAACTAATTTAATGGTCGGGTGCAGATAGTCAACTGGATCTGAAGAACGAAATGCGAGAGTCAGTGGATTCTCGATATGATATTTCAGGTAGTGGAGCATGACCGGTCCAAAGGCTTGACTGATGAATAGTGAAATGGTAGTCTCGACTCAAGGTAGAGTTCGGTGACTAAAAAGGAAAGAGGTGCTTAAAGGTCGTATCGATCGTAAAGGAATGATAAGGGGACCTAGTCAACAGAGGTTGTGACTACGTTTCAGTGTGCCAAATGAACCTGCATAATCAGGTAAAGTTGTTGGTAGTCAACCTGGTAAAGAGAGCTTCAAAGCACCATGATGAATGGTGAGCCATGACGGTAAAGGAATCGAGTTCTTGGAAGATAAATGGAACCAGATATTGTGATCTGATTCAAGATTTTCGAGGATTGATCGGTTTGTGAATCTTAAGGAATTTCTCGAAGGGAATAATTGAGGATCTAGGGATTCGTGATGGAACTTTAGAGTTTTTCAAAGGAATAAATCCAGTAAGGATGAGAGTACCGTGGGTAATGTCAGTACCTACCTGCTCTAGCTGGTAGTGTAGCTATAATTGTCGTCTTGAAGATTGTGCAAATCTTGGACGTGATGGAAAGGATCAAGTGATGGCAAATGTGCCAAGATGACGAGTTGCAGTAAGGGAAGCTGTAGACCCAAATTGATTGAGGATTAGAGATTTTCGATTTTGAAGATTGGAACTCTCGTATGGCTAGACAATTAGTCTAGGTTGACTTAATGGGCAAATTGGGAAATGTATCGCTGAGTGATGTCAGCAAGTTATGGAAATAAGAAGCCTGTCAAGATATGGTACGGGCACTTGCGGTCAGTGAAAAGCCGTAAGAAGAATTGGAAGATGATAAGATATATTCTCGAAAGATTTATCGGCATTATTTCTAAATGATGGTTGCCGATGATAACTTGAGGTTATAGGATGATTAGCCGTGTGCGGCTTGATTGAGGATATAAATTATCAGACTTTGAAAGAGATGATAATTAAGAAACGATATCTTGTACCTCGAATTTGATGAATAATGAAACAGCCGCAAGAGGCTGGGATTTTTATGATTACGTGAATGGTCGAGGTTAAGATAAGGAAATAAGGTATTCTGAAATCGATGTTTCAATAATAAGGATATTGAGATGATGATCTCGGAATTGATGATTTGACCAATTTACCATTCGCATTGAAGTCGCATGGGTAATTGTGTCTATTGATGATATGTTGGTATACTCCTCGGATAGGGAGACGCACGAGGAATACTAAGGATAACGTTAAGGAACATCACGATTGATGTTATGAATGAGATTGGCTTGCTAGGTAGTAAGCAGATTATGAAAGAATTGATGAGAGCATGAGGCTCTATGTTGGTGATCGTGAAATCAGAATTGATTGTCATAAGCACCATAAGGATCAGAAGTTTCTGAAAGGTAAGATGTCCTGATAGATTTCGGGAGATGAGCCAAATGTTTTGAATAGAGGATGGTTCAAGGAAAGGTTGGAAACCTAAGTGAATGTGACTCTGAATAGGATCAAGGATCCGTAAGATTTGGACATTTAGACTGGTATTGAAAAGTATCAGAAGTGACGGGAGTCGGGTCAATTACAACTCTCGAAAACGGGACGAGGAGGCTCTAGAAAGACAATAGCACCATGGGTGTGTGGCCTATGACAGCGGATCTGAGCCCAAGGACCAAGGTGTGAAGGCTAGTAAAGAGCTTATGATCAACGTACCGGGGAAGCTAGGTAGCTGTCTCGCGGTATGAGTCAGGGACTCAGGGTCTAAGTTGCTTAGCGTACTGCCAAGGAGACGGTCAGATTCCAAAGTTTAGGTACCACCGTGACTGTTATGGTTTGACTAGGATCCAAGTTCCAATGGACCTGAGTGTTGTGATAGGATCCCTACCTGTCTATGAAATGATGGAAAGTTTTTAAAGTTGACAAGCTGTTGTCAGGGGTTCAAGAGAGAACTCTCTGAAATAGTTGTGTCCATGATATGACTCGTGAGAGAGTCAAATGAGATTGAGCTGCTGAGTGCAGTGAAAGGCTTGTGATAGCTCAAAGGATCGGGTTGCATGATAGTGCAACAGAACTGAATGATGGCGTATGGATCATGCCAAGGCACAGAAAGGACTACCCGATGTATGACTTGGAACTGGTAAAAAGTGGTGTGTGTTCTCAAGGTTATGGAGACACTACCGAAATGATGGGGCAATGATATGCTCAAGAACCACGAGGAGCCTAAAGTATGAGTTCTCGCAGAAGGAGCTGAACGAGAGGTAGCAACGGTGATGGAGTTCCTTAAGGACTACGACTGCACTACTTCGTATCACCGGGCGCGTGGCAGAGAGGTGCCCAACGCAGGACCTGGTGGATAGCTGTGAGTGTCAGATGAAGTTGGAGGCTTGTTAGCCTGCCAACTATGATGGTAGTGCCGAAGGGATCGTCTATTTTTATGGCTAGCCTGGTTGTTTAGCTGGATCTGGTGAACGAGATACGAAGGCAAGGGTGGTTGACAAGTGTACTTGTCTATGGATTAATGATTATGGCCAGCCCAAGAAGTTATAATTTTTGAAATGCAAGAGGGCATTCTCAAAGTTTCAGGGTAGGATGTGCGTGCCTAAAATGATAGAAGATATGTGGTCGTCTGAAAAGAGCCACAAAAGGAAAGGATGTGAATGACACGGTATGCTTGTAAGCATTGCTCGTGTAAGGAATGCAAACCGAGAGGTGTTTATCAAGGATCAAATAGATGTTTGATTTGAGGTGTTTAGGTAATAAGCTATGTTATGTATTAGTTACCTGATTGTCAGATGAAAATTTCAAGGCCGAAATTTCTTTAAGGAGGGGTGAATGTAATACCTGAGAAATTCTAAAAGACTCAAGGGTAATTTATCTTGGGGCAAAAATGGAATTTAAGGATAAATTGAGGGTATAACGGTAATTTATTACCGTATAGATGATTGAATCGACTGCCGGGAGTACCCTGGAGCCAAGATGCCAAAGGAAAATGATGTGGCATTAAAGAACACCCCGAGATAGGATTTATGGTACCGAAAGAAATGAAATCGAGAACAATTTTTGGTACAGCTAAAAAGGTAGCTGCCAATTAGGCTGCAATACCGAATTGTCATAGACGACTTTTCGAAAGTCAACGGAAGCTTGAAGGGGCTTCGGTTTTTTATGAGGAACAACCCTTCAGAGGTTTTAGGAAGAAACGAATGGGTTTAAGGCCAAAACGAAGATTCGGGCCTAAGTGCAGTTTTTAAAAATTGCTAGAGGGAGGCCGAAATGAGGTATTTTCGGAATCCTCAAGGGTCAAAATGATGATTTAGGTCTTGAGGGGCCTAAATGCAATAAAGGAAAGTTGAGGAGTTAAGTGGAAAAGGCCAAAGTGAGAAACCCGAAACTTGAAAGGCCAAAGTGCAAATAATGGAAACTTAGCCAGAATTCGACCAAGGCACGAGCGGTCGTCGACCGCCGAAATGGACCAATGGGTTGTGTGAGGCTTGGTCGGGAGACAATGGGTTGTGTGAGGCTTGGTCGGGAGACCAACTTTTGTAAAGGGAGGAGGCATCATCGACCTTTGCATTGGTCGAAAAATGGGAAAAACTGACCGAAAGTTTCGGTCAGTTGGTCGCGACCTACAATCGATGATTGTGGTCGTTTGAAGCTTGCTCAAAGTCGATTCGGGGTAGGTTTATGCTCTTAAGCTTATGGGCTAACTGATCCTGGCCGTTTGGAGCATCGAGGATGCCTATAAATAAGCGTAGGAAGTGGCCGAAAGTTGGAGGTTTTGGAGCTTCAAATCGAGGCTTTTATCGAACAAATTGGGAGTCAAGACCATAGGGCTTTTGTTGCCCATGGCTTGAAGATCAAATCTGGAGAATTTGGGCCATTTTGGTCGAGGTTTCAAGGCCGTTCGAGGCCTCGCCGGAAAACGAGGCGGACGGCCAAGCCGAAGCTTTGGCCGTCCGATTGAGGGCCTTCCGATGGTCCTTTCATGCTCTAATCCATGCCATCTTGATTGACTGAAAGAAAGGAAGAGGATGGCGGAGAAAACCAGAAACGCCGACGACCGGAGCACCGGAGAAGACGACCGGCGCGTGCCGGTCACGCGCCTTCCTTCACGCGCCACCACTCGCCCTAGCATGTGTGGGCGCGTGTGATGCTGGAAAATTTGGGGAAAATTGCTGAAAAATCGAGAAAAATATTTTATGGAGGTTTGTGCAAAAAGATTGGGATTTGGGATTCCCGATGCCTCGATTTCCACGCCAAAGAGCCTCGTTTTGCGTGAAAACGCAATATCCAGGTAAGTTCGATATTTTTCCTTGAAAGTTCATATCATATAATCAATTGTTGTGAAGTTAGATTTGAGGAAATAGTCTCGGTATATTTATTGGGATTTTTAGAAGGAAAAATGATGGAAAATGAAAGGAAATAGGAAATAAATGGAATTTTGAGGATATTTAGTAATTAAATATTATTTTATGATTGAGGAGATCGAGATGATAAGATTGGTGCAACTTTTGAGAGTTGGCACGAGAATCGAGGCAGGGCACGCATATCGAGGCGATGCACGCTTTTCGATGTGTCTTGATCTTTGGGCAAAGGTGAGTGGTATTCTCACAAGAACTTATATTCATGATATGATTATTATATATGCATGCTATTTATGAATTGCAATATTCATTTGTCATATTGCATTGAAAGTCGTGATATTTACATTGCACGATATTATTGTCATATTGAAACTTGTGCATGGGGTTGGGATGATACCCTCAGAGTGTTGCCGTAATTCCTCTCGGGCGTTGAGGGAATAACGTTAGGCCTATCCCGCAGAGGTTCGGGATTTGCCTAGGATTCTTAGTCAGGCTGGGGAGGCCTGGGAAGTTACATTATGGGTATATGTTATTCATGTTATTGCATCATGCATCATATATATGTTTTTGGACCCTCACTAGAAGTTTCATCTTCTAATGGGTTATGCCCCTGGAACATTCAACGTTAAGTCTGTTCAATATTGAGAGTTGTTATTAGTAATTTGATTTATCGAGAGCAAAAATTTCGAGGACGAAATTTCCTAAGGGGGGGAGAATGTAATACCTGAGAACGTTGGGTTATTTAAGAAATAGTATTTTATTAGAAAAATCGAATTTTGAGGAAAATAGGTATTAGAATAGTCAGAGAAATTGACCGAGTCGACTTCTGGGAGTACCCTGGAGCCGAGATGCCTAAAGAAAATGATATGGCAGTGTCGAGTAATTTGAGATATGATTTATGGCATCGAAAGAATTTGGGTCGGGAATAGTTTTCGGTACAGCTAAAAATGCAGCTTCAAGATAGGCTGTAAAATCGAATTATTGTAGGGGGCTTCTGAAAAGATAACGAAACCCCGAGGGTATCTATATTTGATGTGTAGAACAACCCTTTAGTGGTTTCAGGAAGAAACTAATAGATTTGGGGCTAAAACAAAGTTTCGGGCCAAAGTGCAGTTTACAGAATTGGCCGAAGGGAGGTCGAGATGGAGAGTTTTTGGAATCTTCCGAGAAGGAATGAATGTTTTCATGACTTGAGGGATGTATTGGCAATATTAAAAAGTTCAAGGGCTTTGTGAAATGGGCCAAGGCATAAGAGACAAAGTTAGGTGGGCAAAAGTGCAATATTTGAAACTTGAAGCTAGGAAGCTTCCTGCCATGGCTGAGAGACCAATTTTGGTCGTCGACAGCGCCTACCGACAGTTGGGAATGGAGCCAAATGGGTCGGGGATGCCTTTAGGTCGGGTTTGGGTCGTCAATCGGGCATGTGGTGGTCGAAAATTGATGATTACCGACCAAGTTTTCGGTCGGATTTTGGAAGCTCCAAAAGGATGTTTTGTGGTCGGATTTTGACGAGTTTAGGTTGATCCAGGGGCGGTAGAAGCCTCAGAGGAGTCGGTTTAGCAAGCTTGGAGCGTTTGGAAGCCCATGGTTGCCTATAAATAGAGATGCCTGAGAAGAGGAAGAAAATTAAATTCTTCAATCCGTGAATTCGTGAACAAATTGAGAGCAGCGGATAAGGGGCTTTTGTTGCCCATGTCTCAAGCTTCATTTCTGCCAAATTTGAGCTATTTTGGTTGAGAGTTGAGGGAGATCCGAAGCTTCGTCGGAAAAACGAGGTTCGCCGGAAAATCGCTTGGAGCAGTCTGAAAATAGCTCGGTTTGGGGGATTTTTTGGTACTATCTTGTAGAGGGCGAAGAGAGGAAGGTGTAGGAAGAACCGGGGGTCAAAACGAAGGTCGGATGAAGAAGTTATGGCCATTAAACCAGGCGAGGCGCCGCTGTCCGGCGAACTGCCCAAGGAAGAAGAAACGGCGTGTGCAGCACACTCGCCAACTGGGACCCGCAACTGGAGGCGCGTGAGCAAACTTGTAATGGTGAGTGAGGGCGCGTCCGAGCTCAGAAAAATGTGAAATAAATTTCTAAATTCCTCTACATTCAAGTTCTAGCTTCTGTAGAAAAATATTTGAATTTGGAGTTCTCTAGGTCTCGTTTCTAGAATCAAAGTGCCTCGTTTTGCATGAAAACACACCATGCGGGTAAGTCCAGTATTTTTCCTATGATGTTCATAGTTTATTATGATTTGTTGTGAAGAAATATTGGAGAAAATAAGTTTGGAGGGATTTATTTGGATTTTTAGAGGCCAAAAATGGAAGAAAATAGAGAAAATATGGAAATTATGAGAAAAATAGGTTTCTGATTATTTTATGTTGATTAGGGTGCCTTGAGGATTAAAGTGATGTGATTTGTGCAAATTTTGAGTTTGGCACGAAAATCGTGGTCGGGCACGCAAATCGAGGCAGTGCGCGTTTTTCGAGGTATCCTGATATTTTGTCAAAGGTGAGTTTTCTTCTTGCATAAAAGTTGGTTTTGACTTGTGAGAGTTCTAAACCCCAAACTTGTTTATTCAAAGTGGTTCTTCTCTTATAAACTTGATTTGATCCATGCAAATGTTTTGTTGCATGTGAATGGTTTTTACTTGTGATGGTTGATTTCATAGGGATTTGTCCCGAAATGTTTTAAGCATGTGCATTGAATTTTGTGCGATAAATTGTGTACATGAAATGTTGTTTATGCATTGAGTTATGTTTTGTGGCATTGGCGTGTTTTTATGGGATGTCAACCTGGGATGTTATCCGGATAGTGTAGCTGTGAGATGTCAACCTGGGATGTTATTCGGATAGTGTAACTGTGAGTCCCCAACTGTGTTTGTCAAACAGGGGTATCTCGAGCTGTGTGTTGGGATAACCGCCTCGATTTTTATGTCGGACTTCGTGGCGAGGGAAGTTGCACTAGGGTAACGAGTTGTACATATGGGATGGGATGTCAACTTATGATGTGGCACTTGAAGTGACAACACTAGGGAAGCGTGCCAAGGGAAAATACCCAGTTTGTCGACTTGGGTTAAGTGCGGTCACTACCCTCGTGAATCGACGAATGGCGGGGCTGAGAGTGGACACCACCCCGGACCCGTAGTATGGCGGGGCTGTGAGTAGGTAGGACCCCATGAGGCCCTTACGTGGTAGTATTGTTTCCGATGTGGACGTGGATTCCCAGGATTGGTGTTGATCATCATTTGGCCATGATTTGTGTTGACGTGTGCTCCGTAAGCTTCTGAGTGGGGACGTAATGATGATGGGGTGATTCCCGGGTTCATGCATTGACATTGCTCCCTCTTAAGCCAGGACTGTGTTGTGCCAATGTGTCGATGTTGTTGTGTTGCCTTTAGAGAGATTGCATTTTTTCCGGTTAGGGTTAAGTGCTGTGTGGGATTCTCTTGGGCTGGGATTTGTCATGATTTTATGTTGTTTCATATATTGTATACATTCATGAAAATGTTTTTAAATTCTCACTTAGATGATTCAGCATCTAATGTTTGGACTTTTGTCCCTGGAATATTCAACGTTCCAGGTGAAGATAGCAGTGCAAAAGGGAAAGGAATTGCCGATGATTGGCGACAACTTGTAGGTGGATCGTGGCATATGTTTTAGATTATATGTACTTTATTTTGATGATGTTAAACAATGGTACAGTTTTGGATATTATGTATAAAATGATATCAGATTATGTATTACATCAGGTTTCGATCTAGCTTCCGCATTTGTTTATTGATGATATTACCTATCTTAGCTTGATGTTTTTAAGTTTGATATGCTGAGAAGGTAATTGGAATTGTCGGGAAAGTTATGAATTTAAGTGTTATGTAGTGGAAGTGCATGTCTAGGCTAGTTCTGGCTAAGGAAAGATTTGGTACTTAAGTGTGTCCCATGTGACCCACCTCTCTTTCCTAGGAACTTACCTGGTGCACTATTCATGAGCAGACGCTTTTATTACATAGTTATGGAAAAAAATATTTCCCCGAAATTCATGATGGTTTATTCCGCATATATTAACGCCCCTCGATTGGAGTGGGGTGTTACAGATGGACTGAGTAAGGAGTCATTGGATGATATCCGATTGACTCTTGAGACGCATCCATGTGGAATAGTACAAAGAGAACTTCTTACTTTATGGACCCAGTTCATAAGTAACCACCAACGCTATAGTCTTGGAAATCTGACTAAAAACGACCCTGTTTGCCAATCTATAAGAAAATTGGATGGGAAACCTATCCCCACTTCATAGAAAGTGTTTAAGCCGTTTTTGGACGTAAAACCAAAGGAAGATGTGAGCCACAATCACAACTACTTGTACATATGCATGATTTTTGTTTGTATTTATTTCTTGTTGAATTGTTGTATAGCTAATTTCAATTGCCAAACCTTTTTCCAGGGCATACAAAAGAAACAAACATGGAAGGCCAGTTAGTTCGTCGAATCAAAACCATATGTGTACTTTGTGGCTCTCAACTTGGGAGTGATATTTGTTACGCACTTGCAGCAAGCGAACTAGGCTAAAAATTAGGAGAGAAAAAGATTAATTTGGTATATGGAGGGGGAAGTCGTGGATTGAATGGTTATGTTTCACAAGCTGCACTTTTTGAAAAATCATATGTGGTAGGTGTAATGCCAATCCCTTTGGCTGAACCACGTATTTTTGGGATTAGACGCGGTAAACTTATAGAAACGATTTCTATGTCTGAGCGCATGGCTTGTAAGATTTATCAGTCAGACGTTTTCATTGCTTTACCAGGAGGTTTTGGTACACTTGAAGAAATCTTCTGTATAATCTCTTGGGCCAAGAGCAATCTGCATACCAAACTCATTGGACTTTTAAATGTTAACCATTTTTTCGATGGGTTGCTCTCTTTTATTGATCAGGCTGTGGACCAAAAGTTCATTTCTCCTTCAGTAAGAAAGATTCTTATTTCTACATCCACCATTGAGGAGCTGCTAGAAAAATTACATGCTTATGTTCCACAGCATGATCCTTATGAGTCTCAGATAGATTGGTCTAAGGTAATAAGAAACAAACGGCAAAAATGTTCGATTAATTTAGATTTATCCTTATAAGACAAGTCTTTGATGAGATGGCTGAGTAAGGAGTACTTTTTGTACTCTTGACACGCATCTCCTATGACTTGTACGAAATTTCTTTTCTTGTGTTTTTTTTTTTTAAAAAAAAAAAAATTGTGGGATGTTGTTAGGCAAGTCTTTGATGAGATGGCTGAGTAAGGAGTACTTTTTGTACTCTTGAAACGCATCTCCTATGACTTGCATGAAATCTTTTTCTATCTTGTGTTCTCTAAAAAAAAAAAAAAAAAATTGTGGAATGTTGTTAGGTGAGTCTATGATAAGATGGTTGAGTAAGGAGTACTTTTTGTACTCTTGAGACGCATTTTGTTTATCTTATGACTTGCATGAAATTTTTATTTTGGTGTGAAAATATAAAAATATATATATATATATATGGTATGCTCACAGTAAATCTATGGACTTATGAAGTTACAGGTATTCCTAACAACCCTATTTTATTACTACAATTCAAGTTGGGGGGAGTAAGGTATATTTATGAATTATCTAGTCTATGTTTAACTGTGAATTTACAAATTGCATGCTTGTAGTTTTGTGTGAATTAAAAATTAAAAAAAATGTGTGTGCTTTAAATAATGCTATCCCTAAAGCTTTGGAATTATACACTGATAGCCAGTTGAATTTGCAATATGAATCATGAATGCATTAATTTCTTATTTGAAAACGTATATGTATGGAATTAGAATAGATGATTTGCATGCATCGGGTGTTCAATAATTAGAAATTGGTTTATCGATCATAAAGTCAAAGGTAATGGTAATTAGCTGATTAGCACACTGCATGATCCCTCAACAGAAGTGGAGACTATTACCCAAGTGAGTGTTTGAGCCTAATAATCGTTAATTCTAAGTGAAATAACACTTACTTTAAATGCGTTTTATTGTTTATCTCATATTTTCAATAGTTTCAAAACATCAATTTGCTTTGAATGACTAGTATGATAGCGGATGAATTTGGCTGGTTTCAAACTCTGAATTAGTTGACTGAGTAACATTGTTTTGTAGAAGCATGATAGGGGGTCAATTTCTTTCAATTTGGGCCTATTAACCTTTTCTTTCTTTACATTAGCCTCATTTGCTAGCTCATTTGAGCTGTTCTTAGCACAATTTCTTTTCTTACCCTCATCTAAACCGTAACCACTTGAAATTTGTCCAACCTGGTGTGTTTTTAGGAATCAATCTATCTTGACATTTTCATATTTTTTTTTTTAAAAAAAAGAAATAAAAAGATAAAAAAAAAAAAGAAGTTCTCTTAGTTATTTAGCATAAGTGTTTCAAAATAAATGCTGAAGAAAACATTATATTCAGTTTGACATTAGTGTAAAAAAAAAACAAATCCTGACACACCATTTGCACACTTTACCCTTTTCTTTGACAACCCGTATTAACCTCATAGCTCCATTACAATTCAGTTTGGTCCCTCTTGATGCTATAAATCATGTGATCTTAGGATTCGAGTTCAGAGCAAGGAATTATGTTTAAATTCAAAAGTTATTTATTTATGGCATTATTCCAGTCATGAAGCTATGTTAATTTTCCTGTTCTTTCATGAAAATACGTTCTTTGTATTTGGGATGACACCGAATTTGAACTTGTTTTACATTTTCTCTTATAACGGTGCACCCCCTTGTGTGTACACTTGAGGAATCGTTTTATTAGAGGGAAAATCCACAATAAGGTTTAAAGTCAAAACTTCGAGGGAGTAAATATGTGTATTGATCATCCTAATTGCCATTCCAAAGATTGTATGACCTTTAACCATAAATCTAATTTTGAATGTTCGACTTATTTTAAATGTTCTACTCTACGTATTTTGGTTTCGAATTTGAAATTTTTATATTCATGCAAGTATTGTGATTAGATCATGGCTGGTGTATAATCCGATTGCTAAGGGACTAGCAATATTTAAGTTGGGGGGTGTGATGGGGGGTTAATATTTCTTAAATCTTAATGAATTATATCCCCATTTTGACTTTATAATTATGCTTAAAATAAATAATTATTTGCATTACATATTATTACAGGATGAAGTAAGGAAACTGACTTCTACAATTAATTAGGGGCATAAATCAAAGACGTTGAATTACCCATTATTGTTGCTCAAAATCATGGGCCAACTATGGAGTTTAGATGATGTTTCAAGTGCACTTGGTCCAACTATCAAATAGAATCCAACATAAGAAAAGCCCAAGACCAATCAAAGGCCCAACAAAACCCAATTTGTAGAAGACTTTTCTTTGTTTTGAATTTTTATAAGTGTTTTATCACCTAAAGTCTTTTGTATTCTTAGAAGAAGTCCACCACCTAAAGTCTTTTGTATTTTTTGTCTTTTACCTAATTTTCTTCCACTAGTTAGGTGAATGTTTTGTTTAGTTGAATAATTGTGTGGCTTGTATTGCATCTTGTGAGCTATAAATATCTCACTTTGGTGCATTTGTGAAGAGGTTGTTATTACTTGAATCAAAATTTAGTTTTGTTCTTAGAGTTTCTCTTAGAGAATTGCTCTTATTTTCTCTCTTATTTTCTCTTGCAATCTTACTTCTTTTCTTTCTTCTTTAAATTCTTATGTCATTTATTGTTACTTTATTATCCATCGCCTAAATGGTTAGTTAATTTTTGCCTTTAAATTTCTACAATTTTAATTCTTGTCTTTTAATTATCTACCGCCTAAATGGCCGGTTAGTTTCTGCTATTTAATTCTTATCATTTAAATTCTGTTATTTAAATTACGTCATTTAAATTCTTGTCAATTAACTTTTAAATAAAAATGAGTAGTTAAACCTAATCTTGGGTTAAGGTAAGGACAGTGTCCGACGCCAAGGATTCCCAAAGAAAGCTGCGCTTTAAACGAGTAACATTAATTTAAATTTCAGTATGAGTGTGTTTTAATTATTGGAAAATCACTAGGTTTGGATTGGAGCGTAAGCCTAACTTAGAGCTCTCATGTCACGCATGAGAGTTACTAGAACTGGAAACGCTATCATACCCAAACTCGGATGATTAATTTAGTTGTTTTGCATATTAATTGTAATTGGATTTATGGTAGTTGCTTAAATTAAAATCTCGCATATCATGTATGGAGATTGCTTAAACTAGAACTATCATCATCTCTAATTGTATCTAGTAACAAACTCTCATATCTGAAACTAAATTAATGTTACTAATCTTGTCTACTAAAATTTGGGAGTCAACGGGTTGGCGCTGAAATTGTCTTAACTCAAGTGCTATCCAATTTTATATCCTCACATTAAGCATTACTTCAACTTCTCCCTTGCTTTATTTTCTAGTATCTGTTATCTAAAAATCATAAAAAAAATCTTATTACCAATCCATCTAAATGCGTGTACGTGTGTCTGACATTCTTTTTCTTTTGCCATAAATAAACCTCTCAGTGGATGACCTGGACCCATATAGCAAATATAAATTTAAATTTGGACTACAACTGCACTCGTACACTGACGAGTATAAACCTCTCACCTAAATAAAGAAAAAAAATATAAAATTTTTATTGTGTTTTGTTTTGTGTTTTAATTGCAGGGTGAGAGTGCAGCCAATGTCTGTGAATGAGAACTTTTCAAGTCAACTTCTGATCAGTGAATAAATGATTGATAATTGCCCACATTGCTTTTTTTTTTTTTATCTCATGGACGTGAATTGCCTACAGTGAACAAATGATTGATAATTGCTCATTCCTCATTAAACTGCCATTGCATTTTCTTGTGATTGGCTTTCTGATTGTTTTTTATTGTGATTAATGTTTTAGTTGATGGTATGATAATACAATGTTCATGTTATCTGAATGCAGTTTGACCCTTTGGGGTATGATAATGCAGTTTGTGATTGGCTTTCTATTGTTTTAGAGGGCGTTGCACCTAGGAATTATTATTGTTTAGACCAGCTATCATAAGCTAGGTACAAAACAAACTTGTAAATTGTACTGAAAGAACAATAGCGCTGATTATTGTGTAGGCCTTATTGACAATAGCACTGATTTATATTTTTATGTTTATAATTTAACTATTTTTTCTTTTGTTTAGTTTTGTTCGGTTTGGTTTGGTTTTGGGTGGGTTTTCGATTCGGGTATCTCGATTTTTGTTTAATTCGGTTCGGATAGCTCGGTTTTCGTTTTAATTCGGTTTCATCCGATTCGATTTTAGGTAGGTTTTTCCGGTTTGGTTGTCGGTTCGGTTAGTCGAAGTTTAAAATCAGTTTGGTCGGTTTTGGTTATTTCGGTTAGCTTAGGGTTCAGTTCAGGTATATACTTAGAGGCGGTTCGGTTCGGTTCAGTTAAACCGATTGCACGCCCCTAATTACATAAATTAAGGTGTGCACTATCTTATGATCACATGATAAATTTTAATGCATTTATTTACTCATACTTATAGAAATGCTCAACTAATATTTACGATATATTTTTACCCCAACAACAACCACAAGGAACCAAAATTTATACATGCAAGAAACACCAAATCTTGCATGACACTAGACCCTGATCAAGAAATGTAGGGTGATACAAAACCCTATTTAGATTTTAGTAATTTTCATCAAGAAAAGCAATTAATACTGCAAGATTTATCAAAATAAGGAGAATAAAACCCTATCATCCAAAAATGAGGGTTATCAAAAATAATTCAAAAAATGGAAAAAACTAGACAAAAATCATAATTTTAAACATAGGAAGGATAGACTACATAGGAAGAATTGAATAACAACATTTTCCAGATTTCAAGCATACTTCAAAAATCCGATCTGGGCTCAATATTTGGTCAAATAGCACAAACGATATACTAAATCAAAGCCTAATGAGTCTAGTTTCTAGAACAACAACTGTATTTGAAATCGGAAATAACCACAAGGAGATATTTCACAAAACCAAAACAAGGCAGAATTCGTAACAGTAATTTACAGAATTTTAGATAGAATTCAACAAGGTTGTTATGGGTTCAAATCATAACCAAAAATTTCAAATCTTATACTGAATCGAAGCCTATGATGTCTAGTTTATAGAAAAATAAGCAGATCACAATTTGGCTATAACCACAGAGTATTGTACCCCAAAAAATGAAGCAAGAACAGATTATCCAAAAATAGAGAAGAAATTTCCAGATTCTGGGCAAGAATTAACAAGGCTACTGTAGGCTCAAAATTCAGCCAAAAATTCTAACAAAATTATCAAACAAATATTATCGAGTTTAGTTTACACAGAAATAAACGGATCTTGAATCGGATATAACCACAAAGAGTTATACCCTAAGGAGTACAACAAGGTCAGTTTACTCGAAAGCAATAAAATTTTCAGATCTTAGCAGGGATTTACAAGACTATCACGGGCTCAAATTTTAGTAAAAAAAATTTGATTCTTGTGTCTAAAATGAAGCTTAAGATGTCTAGTTTACAACCCAACAAACGAATCTCAATTTGGATATAAACACAAGGAATTATGGGTCAAAGAATATAGCATGGTCAGTGAATCCGAAACTAAGAATTTAAGAGCAACAACTTAAAATTAAGGAACCAAGCCTTCTAAGATGGAAATAAGGTTGAAGAACTTGCATTAAAAGATAAACAAGAGAAGAAGAACTTACACAATCATAAGGAGAAAAAGAAGAAGATCTTACATATGAAATAAGAAAGAAGAAATCTTGCCTTAGATGGTTGCAAATCCAAAATGATGAAGACACCCCTTAAAATTTGAAAATCTCCACTTGAAGCTCCAATGAAGAAAAACAGTGGAGGAAGAAAAGACAATCGGAGAGGGAGAAGGGAGCAAGAAAGTAAGAAGGAAGAAAAGAAGGGGGAAATGGGGGAGACTTGTCTCCCAACTCTCTCCAATCCATCTTCCTTTTGGTTTTCCCTAATTTGTCTCTCATACTAACACACACAATTCAAATATCTCTTACCCCTTTCGGTCATTTTTCTATTTTCTTAATCTTTTTTCTTTTTAATTAAGATACCATTCTCTATGCCCAAAGCCCAAGCCCAAGTCAAAATTTATGGCCCAATCCAACTAAAGCCCAATGGACTTTTCTTGAGATTTGGATTCAACCCAATTCATTTACACTTAAAATTTAATTATTTATCAATGACCTAATTCAAATAAGACCCAAACTCATTTAGCCCACAACTTTGAGGCTTTTCCACACACTTTATTTATACTCAAAAAGATATTGATCCACCTACATTTATCTTCCCACACAAATATTATTTTCATTAATTTGCCCTATTACCAATGCATATAATATTTTCAACAATTAATTAATAAAGACAACAACTCCAATGTGCAAACTAAAATACCCATAACACCTAAACCCACAAACAGGTCGTTACACTGCAAGATGACCTTGTCCTCTTGCCAGGTTCTACCAATTTCCAAAGCTTCTCATGCAATACAAATATTAATTATTGTATTCTACCATGCTCAAACTTTTAATCGACTAAGAAGTTATTTTTAATAAAGTAATATCTACCTTAGTCGAGTAACAAACTAATTTAATAAAGTAATAATTGTTAGAAAAAATGTTAAGTCTATGTACTCAAATTATTAATCGATTAAGGGAAACTTTTATTCGAGTAATGATACTCTTTAGGCGAGTATCAAAATTCTTTAATCAAGCAATATATTTGAAGTTACAAGTGGTTAAATAGTTAATCGACAAATAAATGCTTATAATCAAGTAATATCTTTTTTAATCAAGGAACAAATCCTTGTAGTTGAGTAATGAGTCATGCATCTAATAATCTTAATCAAGTAAGATTATTTAATAGTCGAATAATGTTCTCCTTAATCGACTAATTGTTGAAATCACTTGAGTTAATGTTGTATCTCAATCGAGTAACTATTTGCTTTATTTGACTAATGTTTTATAAAAATTCAAAATTATAGTCATTACAAACTACATTAAATGCGAATAACTTCAATTTTCAAACAACATACCTGCTTTAAATGCTATCGAATCACTCTTTGAAAATTATCTTTGAATTAAATATTAACCGTTGGAATAGCAAGAAAAAAGAACGTTCTTGCAGGTTTTCAAGTATCATGCTTTTACCCATTGGACAAATAGTTGACTGCATTGAAGAGGGAAAAGTCACAAATACTTCAGAGACTCAAGAAGAAATAGAATGCTAATCTAAATATATTCACCCAAGTCTTAAACTCAAAGCTCTTCAAAATCATATCTTAGATAATGTTTTTCAAAGAGTGTTTATGAATTTAATATATTCTTTTGTTCTTTGATCCAAAAGTGAGAAGTGTTATTCACCTCTGAATGTAATAGTGTTTAGCTTCTACAGACAAACTCCAATGAGGAATTTTTGGGTCGTTATTAGTACTTCTATAAATATGATATGTCCCTACAAGCGTAAAAGACTCTTGTCGTACTCGTGGTTTCTAAACATTTTTAGATTAATGTAAACAAAAAATAGTCCAACAATGTAAATTCTAAACCTTTAGATGAGTGGTAAACTTGTTAAGACTTTTGACCATAAATTCTTTGAATTGGTGAACTTAATTGGGGTTTCATTTTGTTAATGAAAGCATAGTATGCCTTGCTTGTATCTATATGTTAAACTTTTGATTTTTAGTGTGTTGGTTATTTGTTGTTGTGTTGATTAGATTGAACAGTATGGTATTTGTTGTTGTGATAGATTGAACTGGTTCTAAAATGACACCAGAGACTTCAAACTAGCTCTAGCTGGAATTGTGCAAAATGCAAGTCATTTTTTTTTTGGCATTTATCTCACTTTTGTTTTTTTTTTGGCTTACAAACTCAAGTAATGGTAATTTATTCATTCCCACATAAACTCGGCAAAAAAATAAATAAATAAAAAAAGCAAACACCTAGTAATTTTTGTCGATTACTTTGTCTTTTAATGGCGTTTAGAAATCTCAATAAATTAATATAAAAAAATGACGTTTTTGACGCTTTCAAAAAAACCAATAGAGGCTCAATTTGTGACATGTTCTTCAATTCCTGGCACTTTCAAAAAAGACAGTCATAATCAATCACCAGCATTTTTCAAAATGCCAGGAAAACTTAGAAAAACATTAGGGTAAAAAAACATTTTGCAAATATTGGGAACTATTCTTGGCATTGATATAAGCTGAGGCTTCATGCAAATGTCACAAAAATGGCCAATGTGACTATTATCAATGTTTTTAGGGGAATTCCCTATTCACAGATGCTAGGAATTCTCTATTTTATAGTGTTTTTTCCAACAAAAAGGATGGGTCAGGGCTTTAGTCACCTTACTCCCAACTTGGGTATCTAATAAGTTCTACCTTGTTTCCCTTTTCTAATGAAAAATAATATATAAAAAATAATTAAAAATAGATATTCAACAATAGTGCTATTGGGATGAAATCTTATATCAATGTGTGAATTAAAAATGAGTTGTGTCTTGTAAGAAAATGGTTACCTCCTTTCCCAAGAAGGCCTTTTCAAAATAAAATTGTGAGGTTAATACCCAAGCAGTACATGATAGGCAATGCTAAATCAAAACGAACAATACCTCATATGGGATATAATAACATCCTTAATCACAGTAGATGGAGTCATTGATTAATAGAAATTTTCACACTAGCTCTCCTATATATAGAACTTGCACTTAATTGTGTGTGTTTTTTTCTTTCAAGAAACAAGACAATGAGAAAATACAAGGCAAAAGAAAGGGTTAGAGCTAGGTCAAGGATCTAACAACCTGGCTCTATTAACAATTGATAAAAACAAATTACTGGAGTAACTTTCAATTTAAAAATAATTTTTTTTTTATTTTTTACAAAAAATCATCCAAAACACATGAAAAATGAGAGAATTTTAAAAAAAAAGATTCAATATTTAAAAATAAAAATAAAAATCACGAGCTTTGTGAACTTGTAATGGAATGAAAATTATATAAAATGGGAAAAAGAGTGTGATTTTCACAGTTTTATTTTAAGAACATTAATAAATCTTTTTTTTATTTTTTGAATTTTTTGATGAATTATTTTAAAAATAAAAATAATAATATTAAGATGAAAAGTTCTTCCATTAATTTGAGATTGAGGGTATTATATAATTATTACAATTATGAAATTTTAGATATATATATAATAAAAATGAAAATACAATATTATATAATTGATATAGAAATAAAATTCAATTTTTTTTTTTCATAATTTGGCCAATCCATGAAACACAACCACACAAAAATTAATCTGATCAATGGTAGAATAACACAAGCAAACACAACATGGATGGTCTTCCATCCAGCTACGATGATGGTGAAGCATGAAAAGATTTCTAGACTTATTTGTAGGACAGGGTTACCAATTAACATCAATTCCTTTCCCATTGTTTTGTCTAAAGGTCTACCCATTTAGCTACTAATTTAGTAACCGTGATCTCTTATAGAGAATGCAACGATCTTCATTAATTATTATTATCCCTATACGAAGATTTTGAATAAAGTTATTCATAATTCTCTTTTATGGACTATTATTTGAAGACATGAGCACTAAAAGTCATGCAAGGACGATCATCTTAAAATTTCTCGAACTACTTGTGGAATTGTTGAGTAAAATTGTTAGCATTGTCTTGTTGAATTAACATTATCTGCAAATGTATATATGTTGAAGTGTCACCCCTCTAGATGTTAAAATGATCTCTAGATTGTTATTATGTTGATTTCTATAATTGGCCTTATAGGTGGTGGTTCAGTTGTTCTGGATCTTCTCTTTTGTTTACTGTTTGGGGTTTTGTTTCTTTGTTGATTTTTTTTTTCTTTTGCCAACTATGTTTCTTTGTTAGTTTTATTATTTTCTTGTCAACTTTTATTAAATTCCATGATTTAGAGCCTCTAATATCTGTCTTTTGTAAAGATGACTACGATACCTTATTAATGTTTTACATAAAATAACAAAAGAACTAATAAGATACAAGGACACCTCTATTTTTGGTGAGGGAGTCCTCACCTCCACTCTTGTTTTAACCTATCTCTAAAATTCAATATTATTTTCTAATTTAATAATCCAAATGCTTGATTATCTCTACCACATCTATTCGTCTCCTCTTTTGCCGCGACTTTATCTTCTCCAACCATGAGCTAGTTCTTTTTTGTCATGTCCGATCGCCTAATTAAATAGCTGATGATAAATCAACTACAATGTGTTTTGTCGTATTCATCTTGTTCTATAAAGTTTCATGTTTCAACGATGACAATTACAATTGCAGTGACAACAACAATAACAATGACGACAACGATGACTATTGTGAGAAGAGATGATAAGGGCTACAATGAATAGTAACAATACTTTGAAAGCAACGAGAGTTTTGGAATTCGCTTTTTGGATGACGAACAAAATTGACAACGGCAACTTACGTTGGAGCAGCTTCTTCTGTCCTATCACTAAAATTTTAGCTTAACAAAGGAAAATTAACAGCTTTGGAGAGAGCTTTATAAATTGCTAAGGTCTTAGTACTTAATAGCTAGAGAGCATGACACTGAATCTGGCAGCATATTAAGATTAGAAATTATTAGATTAGGTTCTGGGAATTTGCTTTGGAAAGCTAATTATGACCTTTTGCTTTTGGAATGCTCCTCTGTCCTCTCTCTAACCCTTCAGTCGCTTGAACAAGATGAAATAGAAAAGAAAAGGAAACGAAAGAAAACGTGAGAAAATCCTTTGGTCTCCTGTTTTCCTACTTCCACATGCCCAACAAAAACCCATATGAGTCTGAATTCCCTTACCGGCTTACCCCAACTCTTCAAAAACGCAGATTTCTAGGCCGATGAGAAAGTGGTTTTCTTGCAGTTCTCGGAGAGCCATTTAGACTGCACGTAACTGGCTTTCCTCCATGGAGGAATCACAAGGCCTCTCTCTTTCAGAGACTGCTTGGCGGCGGAGCAAAGCAAAGACACCGTTTTCATGAGCTTTTCTTCACTTCCGACGAATGTGCACGGCAGCAAGTTCAAGAGCTCCGAGTAGGCCGGCGTTGGCCTCGCCAGCTCGAACTGTGACCGGAAATCCATGTCCACTATCAGCCTCACCACTGCCTCTCCGCCATTGCTCACCTTCTTCACCACGTCAATGTACTCATAATCGCCTGTGTATTCAAATACTTTGAACCAAACACCCGATTTTATAAAAAGGCTTCTCTTCATAATTAAAAAAAAGGAAAATAACAAAAAAAAAATACAGGGCGGTCGAGTAATAGATTACAGTTACCTAAAAACTGCCAATTTTTGTATGATATTTGTAAAACAAAAATCCCATTATTCGATCCTTCCTAAAACTGTATAGTTGGGAGGGATAAGGCGAAATCCCCCCATCAATCTGTCCCTTAACACTCATTTTAATGGTTGGAGGAGTGGGATTTCATAACCCAGTTATTTGGACTAAGTTTGGGACCGAATAGTTAAAAAAACAAATAATAATAACACACGTGGGCAAATATATATATCAAATATGTGTGTGTGTGTGTGTGTTGTGTTGTGTGTGTGTTGTGTTGTGTGTGTGTGGAGAGAGAGAGAGAGAGAGAGAAGACCTGAGGGACGACCAAAAGTGGCAACCCAAGAAGTTCTACATATGGAAGCTTCAAGGCCATCTTTTATTAATCTCTGGACAATCCATTTCTTGGTTTCTTCATCAGAGGTGATTTGTACATCTCTCGTGTAGAGTAAGATCTTTTCCAGAATCTCAGCCTCATCATCTGTGAGCTTCGAAAGAATATCCTGACAAAAGAACCCACATGTAGCTGCAGATTAAATCCGACCCGGAAGAGAATTAGAAAACGAATCATGAGTCAGAGATGAAAATATAAAACCATCAGAGTGGAGGAGATTGCAGGTGTGTGAGGGTTTTCTTCATGAGGAGGAGGAGGGGGAGAAATGGCGGATCCTGATTCAATGAAGTCTCGGACCATCTCAATTAGTTTCTCTTCTTCTGGGCTACACATTTTCATTCGGTCTTAGGCTTACTTGGGGGAGCGGTTTCTTCTGTAAAAGAGATGAAGGCCTTTTATATTGCCGAATGAGTCTTCAAGACATTGTGGAAAGTGTGGAAGTAACATATACATATACATACATACATACATACATATATATATATTATAAAAATATTAAAAAATTTAGATAAAAATTTACTAGGCCATAATAATAATAATAATAATAATAATAATAATAATAATAATAATAATAATAATATATTTTTAAAATTTTAAATAAATTAAGACTTAATATAGTGATAAATGTATTTAAAATGTTAACTATTAATTAAAATTTACGAATTTAAATATTATTTGCATAGTTAATTTTATTTTAAAGATAAAATACTTCAAGAATGTTATTAAAAAAATACTTTATTAATAAAATTTCATAATACTAAATTTTCATTTTATTTATATAATAGTGTATATACATATATATTTTTATTTGCCCGTAATTAAGCTTCTTATAAAATAATTTTAACTGATGGTCTAAGTCTCAGTACATAAAATATTTAATACACAATTATATTAATTTAATTAATCAAAATTGTTCCTCTAACAAGTACAAATACATAATTAAGCTTATTTGTGGTTGTGTTAAAAGATAAAAAAAAAATGGAGCTCTGGTGGGGACATGTGTGTGGTAGAAATATATCATAAAACCCCAAGTTATTGATATATTTGTATAAAATTAAGACAATTTATTTATAAATTGTAAAAATTTAAAGAGGGTATTAAGTAATTTTAGTTCTTAATTATTAGGTTATAAAAATATATTTTCAATAAATATTTTATTTTTGGAGATGAATGCATTGAAGAGGTAAAAGCTGTTTTTTTTCAAAGGAGTGGCGTGATTGAAAGGGATTTGGAACTTGGAAGGGTTGTTGCTTTGATTAGTGCAGAAGTAAAGAGGAAAGAGCAAAGAGATTCAACATCTTATCCAAAATCCACTCATCTAAATGCTGCCTGCTGCCATTTCTTCAAACTTACACTGGGCTCCATTTCTCATCATTCACTCTACCCCCTATCCCCTCCAACCCCCCCTCTCTACATCTCCATCAATGACTTGACTCTGCTGATTGCCACTCCCGTGTCTATCCATCTATATATCTATCTATCTATATATGTATTTTCAAACATAATTAAAATGAATGCACCCCCATGATAATAATTTTGAGTTAAACAGTAAAAATAAAAATAAAATAGAGGGCGATCGAGGAGTGTGAAAAGCTGCTGCCTGCATTGGAGGAAGTACAGAAGGCAAACTAGCAGTGATGGCAACTTTCTAGGATTTGCCAGTTGCCGCCTTTACATAGTAAATAAACTGCAACAAAATTTTAAGCAATGAATGTTTGGATTGGACGCTTCATCATGACCTCTCCTACTTCAGTTTCGCGGGAGCCCATACTCATTGAATTGAATTGAAGCAAGGAGTGTGCAGGCAATTCAAATAAGTACCCCTTATCTTGTGGGGATGTTTTGGACTGAATGCTTCAAAACTTTTATCTCTTTTCTTCTCGCATGTTGATCGTCCTTCTATTTCTAGCAACATCATCAATCAGTCTTTTTTAGTAACATTTCTCACTCTTGATATCTTTCTGAGTTTTACAAACTACTGTAGTTTAATTTGTTGGTTGACTGTCCATTCTCTTGACAAAGCAAGGACTAAGAGAGAGAGAGAGGGAAATCCAAAAGACTGAAGGGAGAGAAGGCTGGGAAAACAAAATAAATAACCAAGTCACCGCAATAAAGGATGTAGAGAGGGGAACTTAGCTATACATCTATGTGTACGTTTATATATATTTATATAACTGGTTCTTTCAAGATTAACTTCATCATCATCGGCGATAGATAGCGATGGTGATCAACCGGCACTAGTAATTTTTTTAATTTCTTTATAATTGCATAAGAGAGAAAGAGAGAGATAAAGTCTATGATCAAGAGTATTTTAGATATTTAAAAAAAATAACAATCACCTATTCACGGTGGAAAAAAGTGACTCACAATTAATAAATTAACAATCACCTATTCACGATTTGAAAAAAGTGACTTACAATTAGTAACATGAAGGGAAGTATTTATTATTTTTAATATCTCAAGGATATCCATGTCTTTTTCACAAATCTTAGAGGTGTCTAATGTAATTTACTTAAAATTATTCTATAGAAAATAAAAAATTAAAAAATAGTTCAAAAATAAAATAAAATTTTGAAATGTGTTGTTTTCCAAAATTAAACTAAACTTCTAAAACCGCTAGAATAGATTTTGCACAAAATTCTTTTATAATTATCTTTATCTTTATCTTCTAATATTTTAAATTAATTTTTTTTTTCTAAACCTTTCTTATTGTCTTTAGCTCTCTTCATTTCTAAGAAAATAAAGCAGGCCACGCCGTGCGATTCCCTTTCTCTTCTCCAGCAACTTAATAGAGAAAGTAATGAACATATCATGCACTTTAAAACCTTTAAAATTTTTCTTTAACCAAAATAGGATAAGTTGATATATATATGCGTGTATGTATATGATTGTGATATTATTTAATTGATATGTGTTGCTTTGGCTTTTTTGCATGATTTTTTATTATGAGAAAGCAGGATGGGGGATTTCCTTGACCTCATCTATCACCATGGTGGACATTTTAAGTTAAAGAACAATGTGATAATGTACATCGGTGGAGAAGAGCAAATAATGGCCAATTGTGACATTGACAAGACTGGATATTGGAATTTGATCGATGATTGCAAGCGTATGCTATTATGTAAAGATAAGTATTATTGCCTACCTCATACCTAGACAGACCTTTATGGATGGGTGAGGGTAATAGTTTCAGACAAGGAAGTAATGGAGATGTTGCAACATGTACGGCCAGATGAGCAACCTGAAGAGGGAGTAGATGATAATGAGGAAAATGATGGCCAAGATTGGCAAGACAATGTGCAGGCTGCAGGTGAAATGGGGGTACAAGATGATGCAAATACTGTTGCTATGTTGCCAGTAGATGACAATGAGTATTCCAGAGATGCTGATTGTAGCGAAGAGTTTGATGAAGATTATCAACCAGTAGAGTAATCAGATACTGAAGATGGGTTATCAGATGATGATCTACCAATAGATGATGAGGAGTATATTGAGGCTGGGTGCAAAAGGATTAAATATAGAAATTGTTCTCCAGATGATGAGGGTTGCATAGTCATGAATCTAGCTAATGATGCAGTTTCAACAAATGGAAGAGAATAGAGGTCAAGATGAGTCTAGCGAGTTCCAAAGTGTACATAGATATCAATTCCATTTCCAATTTTGATGAGGATGATGTCGCAACAAGTAGTTGTGGTTTATGATCCTACATGTGATCGTAAAGGAAATATATTCAAGTTAGGGATGAGATTTGATGATTCTGCACAGTGTAAATCCATTATCCAGATGTGGGTCAAAATTGTTATTGTTGTGATATAACAATTAAAATTTATTTGTCTTAGGAAATAACTTGGCAGAGCTTGGCAAAAAGGTGAAGGGTAAGGTCTGTATCGACAAGTGACGTTAGCGTTCAATTGGAGGAAGGATGGCTTAATCTGATGTCTAGGAGAGTGAAGTCCTCAAGGCCAAGCTCTAGCCGTTGTTTGGGAGAGCAAAAAGTAAGCCCTGAATCTTAGGATGCCTGGTAGGTCCTTGGGAGAATTTAGGTTCGAAGACTTGGGACTTCAGTTGGCTAATCTTCAAATGACTAAGCTTTGGATGGGTAAGCTCCGGGAAAGTTAGGGGAGTCTTTGAGGAGGCACTATGTATTGGGATCTCTGGATGAGTCTAAGACACAAACACAATTAAAAGGGAAGCGGGGAGCTCTCCTGTGAGGGCCCTTCAATGCCTAAGTCAGATGATGCTATGGTACAAAGTGGAGTATGCATGTATGATGTATGAAGCTTCGGGTGAGAGTCTCCAGATGAGTGTTTTCGGATGGGTTTGGGCTTGCAGTATAAGTTTGGGTCTTCAGGTGCTAGATTTGGGTTTTTCCAAATTTTTGGTGTGTACTCGGTGTATTTATAGGCATTAATGGTGGGGGCCACATGACATGTGGCATGTAGATGTAGGTATGGCCCGGTTCTTTGGGGAAAGAGGTTGCGAATGAGGCTGGATGGCCTGAAGGTACCTTTGGGGATGAGATGCCCCGGAAAAAAATCCTTCGAATGAGGTTTTCCTGAAGACTCGTTGGAGTCATTGGGAAACTTATGCCAAGAGACTTTTCGGGATGAGTCTTAAGCTTAATGACTTAAGAGCAAGGGTTTGGCTTCCTTGAAGACTCTTTAGAGTCATCGAGAAACTTGTGCCCGGAAGACTTGTCGAGGTCTTCCGGGTCTTTAGATTTCTATAATACTTAGATTTTTTGAACTTTAGATTTTTGACTTGATTTTTCTAGGGCATCCCATAACAATGGCTCCTCACTCTTACCTTTGATTGTAAGGCAAAGAGAAGAGTATAATGCTTGCGAGACTAGAAGACTGGGATGCATATTGGCTTGGATTAAGGTATGATGGCATTGCTAAGAGTCATCGAATGAAGTCTCCGGATAACTTTGCCCACATGTGCGATGACGATTCATCTTCTGAAGACTCGACTATAAATAAGGGTGGTCCCAGGCAGGCCATTCCTTTCGCCACCCGCAGTAGTTGAAGACTCTTTCAACCCTTTCGAAGACTTGCTTCAAACACATCCGACTCTTTTGAAGACTTAGACTCTCTAAAACTAACTCTCCAGAAGACTTTCCTTTTGAAGACTTTGCCCTTTAAAGATTTTCTATCTTTCAAGGTAAACAATGGCTTATTCCCAACCAATTTCTGGGCCATAGATTAGCATATCGGGTCACACTAGGGTTGTCATTACTCCAAGATGCAATGCTCAGTGCTAAGAAGTAAGGATGATAGGCAGTTTGCTAGAATTTTCAGCATCCTAACATCATCGCTGCCACAAGACTAAGTTCACTACCACTGTCAAAGATGGCAAGGTGGGCTATTCATGTAGACAGTTTGAGGGTTAGCCTCAAACTTCCACTACATCATTTTTGAATAAGGAGCTACAGGCGATGGCCTAGTTGCACCCAAATGGTTGGGTCGTGATGGTGGGTTTCTTTTTCTTTTACAAGGAGTGTGTGGTATAGCCAATAACTTCTTTATTTCGCTACTTCTACCATGTTCAGACCATAAGGGAGGAGAAGGAATTTGTAGCCCTTCAGAATACAGTCAATAAGGTTAAGTTGTTCAAGGGCGCGCCACAGAAGGTGGATGGCTTTGAGGCTAGGTGGTTGGTGGTTCAGTCGCCCCTAACTTGGAAGGTGTTGCGATTTTGGCGCATAGAAGTGATAAGAAAGGTAGTACGCAAGTGGCTAGACATGAGGATAATGGTGCGAGAGCACCAGAAGGATATTAATAAATTGGACTAAATACAGCTAGTAGCCTTTTCTAAATTGCTTGTTGATGACCATTTGATGGCAGTAGGGTGGATGATAGTAGAGGAGGATGAGGGTGCTGGCCGGTTGAAACCAGCGGCCTAAGATGCTAGGGCTTCAGAGTTAGTCAGACCTAGAAAAGTCGTTCTCCAAGTACCTAGCGTAGAGGGAGGGGAGGAGGGAAATAAGGAACATGGACAAGACGAGGAGGAGGTTAACATAGTTGGGGATGAGGATGTGGCGAGAGAGGAATAAGAAGAAGGGTGGGAAGGGGAGACAGACCCTAAGGGTGCTCACCTTGCCCTATCTTTTCTTTTGAGCTTATTGCTTTTACTTTTTTGTTTCATGAATATACTAAGGATTTTCTATTTTCGCTATTTGCAAAGATGGAGCAGTTCTAACAAATTCAGTTGGACAAGATGGCTAAGGTGGCAAAACCGGCCTTAGAGGCCTAGGAACTAGAGGAAAGGTTGTGGCATGCGGAACAACAACAATTTGCATGCACCTCCGACTCCAAGGAGACTAAGGAGGTAGAGATTCCCATGGCTCGGAGGAGCAAAAAATCTAAGGTAGAGGGTACTCGAGTGACGTGAGGGTAGTCCCTGAACTAGCAACAAACAATGTTTTTGACCTGCCCCTCATCATTCTTCTACCAGTGCCACAGTCCCTAAAATTTTCAAACGGAGTTTTTGAGCAAGGAGAGCTATCAGAGCCACCTTCTCAACTAAGCCTAAGGACGTAAACCACCTTAGAGGCTGCTAGGACTAGGGCTACGGCAAAGGCAGAGGCCAAGAAAGGAGTGAGAGCTCAACATGAGAAGTCTCAGTCTGAGAGGTACCACAACCAATGTCAGGCTATGTGCCGACTTCCTTTCCCTTTAGCAAACGAAATGCCCTCCTCGCCGAAGCTGGAGATGAAGTCTAGGGTACCCTTGTTCCTTGCCCTGGGTCCAATTCATGAAGGGGAGATCCCCCTCCCACACTAACAATTGAAGGGGCATTTGATCCAAGTGCGTCTGGGGCTTCTTGACACAGATTTAGTGATAGTGCTCGGTGTGGGAGCCAGGTTGAATTATGTCACAATGTTTCCACATGATGAATGAGACTTCATGTGGCTCATATCGGAGGCTTTGAACCTTGCAAAGTGACACTTAGTCAAGGTAGGTATCTTTTTGGCTTTATTGTTTCGGTTGAAGCATTGTTTGAGATCTAACGCCTGATTGACTTTCTATGCAAAGTGTCTTGAGGCAGGTTGTTGCCATCGCGGGCGCACAGACTGACGTTACCCTAGGCAAGGTAGATAGAAAGAAATGGATAGACGAAGGTCTCTACCTTCGAGTCGAAATAAGCTGCCTTGAGCACAGAGTTAGGGAACTCGAGGGCTGCAGGGAGTGAGGCATAGAAAGAATAAAGAGGGAGATAAACCCTTTCAAAGATGATTTTGAGAAAATAAGAAGGGAACATAACCAAATAATGCACGAGCTGGAAGAGAAATAAAAGATTCTTGTGGCCTTCCAAACCACCAACGCTGCCCTTATCAAAGAGAACAAGTGTATGATGGAGGGAGACGAAGAACTTGCATGCCTGACTCCATGAGGTAGAGGGGAAAGCTAAAAAAGTTTCCCACCAACTGAGAGAAGTAGATGTCGGCGCCATCTGAGCCATGGTAGTGAAGGAATACAAGCTTTCCCAAGAATGTTATGCAAGGAAAGAAGAGTATGCCTTGAGCTTCATGAAATATGGCTTTTACTTAGCCGGCTACTTGGAGAAGACATGTCTCGGGGGCATATTTCCTGAGCTAGTAGTCTACATGCCGGAGGTGATGGGTTATAGTATCCTAGACTGGAAGGAGTACAATGACCTGGAGTCGCTTGCACTGACGAATTACATAAATGCTAGTTATGAGGACAATTTGTCCAACCTTATTGGTTCATGGAGTAACTGTTACGCTACCTTGCACATTTATTTATCAAAACAACAAGCAAATTTATTAAACATTAATCCTCTTGTTAAAGCAAGTATAGGGCGATTATACTCGCTAGTGTGCGAGTGTGCGTGTAGTACAATTTTAAATTTATATTTTGGTGAGTTCGAGTTGGTTCACAGGGAGATTATTTATGGATGAAAACAAAAATCATAGAAGATTTGATTTTAGGAGGTGATTAAGATGATCTAAAGGCAAGAATTAAAACTAAACTAACACTGAATTTAAGCAGTTTGGGTCAAGACAATTTCAGTGTTAAAACTAATTAATTCCCAATTTAATAGAAAAGATCAGTAATATTCATCTGAATTAAGTTTTGCAGATCTGTCAGTAATTTTAGTTCAAGATAATGATAATTTTTGTTTAAGCAATCTCCATACATGCCATGAAAATTCTAAGTTAAGCAATTATCATAAATTGAATTATATTCTACAGACAGAATTTATAGATACAGATTAATCATTTAGGCTTAGATATGAAAACATTTCTAGATCTAGCAATCTCCATACGTGGCATGAAAATTCTAAGTTAGACTTATGCTCCAATCCAAACTCAAAGGTATACTATATGCACACTACTCAAATTAAATCAGATTAATATTACACATTTGAAGCACAACTTTCTTTGGGAATAATTGGCATTGGACACTGTCATTGCCTTAACCTAAGATTGGATTTAGCTATTAATCTTCATTTAAAAATAAATTGGCACGAATTTAAATGCCGAGAATTAAAATTGCAGAAATTAAAAGACAATATTTAACCGACCATATAGGTGGTGTATAATTAAAAGACAGTATTTAAAAGACAATATTTAACCGATCATATAGGCGGTGTATAATTAAGAGACAATAATTAAAAGATAATATTTAACCGACCATATAGGCAGTGTATAATTAAGAGACAATAAGAATAACATAACACAATTATATGAAAACTAAAGTTTAAAGAATTGAGAGAGAAATTTTAAGAACACAACTATATGAAAACTAAAGTTGAAGATTTGAGAGATAAATTCTAAGAACATAACTATACTTTCATTATAGAAAAATTAGATGGTTACAAATGCAACCAAGTGAGCTATTTATAGCCCACAAGATGCAATGGAGACCACACAATTATCTAATTTAATAATAAAAATGATAAACAAATATTAAATTTAATAATACAAAGATAAAAAAAAATATCTAATTTAGAAAAAATAAAGATAAACAAAATATTTAAGAAGATTCCACAACTTGGGCCTTTAGTTTTGGGCTTGGGCCTTTCTTGTGTTAGGCTTGAATCTTTAGTTTTGGGCTTGAACCTTCCTTGTGTTGGGCTTCCAATCCATATATTATATATATTATATTTATTTTTTTATTTTATATATTTTATATATATTTTTATATTAATATTTTAAAACCTGCACGCAATCACAAAATGCATAATAATATTCAATTTAAACCATTTTAAGATCAAAATAAGGGTGAAATTATAACAAAATTTTTATAAAATTGACCACTCAGCCCCCCCCCAACTTAAACGTTGCTAGTCCCATAGCAATTAGACTTTACACTTGCCAGTATTTATTCACAATAATAATATGAATATAAAAATTTCAAATTCAAAACCAAAATGCATAGAACAAAATAAGTTATCTGACATACAATCGAATATTCTAAATTAGATTTTGGTCAAAGGTCATACAATCTTAGGAACGACAATTAGGGTGACTAACGCACAAACTTTCTCTCTCGAAGTTTCGACTTCAAACCTTACTATGGATTTTCCCTGCAATAAAAAAAATGATTCCTCATGTGTACACACAAAGGGGTGCACCGTTACAAGAGTAAATGCAAAACAAGTTCAAACTTGGTATCATCCCAAATAGAAATAACGTAATTTCATAAAAAAACAGAGAATTTGACATAGATTCATGACTGGAATAATGCTATAGATAAATAACTTCTGAATTTAAACAGAATTTCCTACTCCGAACTTGAATCCTGAGATCACATGATTTATAACATCAAGAAGGACCAGACGGGGTTGTAATGGGGCTATGAGGTTAATACGGGTTGTCAAAGAAAAGGGTAAAGTGTGCAAAGGGTGTGTCGGAATTTTTTTTTGACACTAATATCAAACTAGATATATTGTTTTCTTCAACATTTGTTTTGAAACACTTAAGTAAACGCTTATGCATAATATCCCGAGTTTTGGAGGGTATAACCACTCAGTAGAACTGGTTCAATCATGTGTAACTTAAGCTCGGGAGGGTAAAACTGTTGACCTGAACCCTCTACACATACTCCAACACACTTCCAAGATAACGTAAGACTAGAATCAAACCACTCACTTTAATTCGAAAAAGACTAGTTTTTGCTAAGAAAATGGTGTCACACCTCGAAAATCATGTAATCTTTCCCTCTTACAGTCAAACCATCTCCCGATTACCATTATGACTATAGAAATTAATATTTCTATTTTTCCTCAATTTCTTCTATTTTTCTTTATTTTTTAAAACTTTCTTACCTTCAAAAATTCATAAAAAATACCTAAAACTCAATTTCAACAAATATTTTTTCATGGAAATTCCTAAAATAATTTTAGCAAAATTAAAAAATTAGTTTCGGAAGAAAACCTTACCTCACGCACCCTCAAGCGCCACCCAAAGTCTCAGTGAGTGAAGCCCACGCGCAGTCGATTCCGGTTGTCTTCTCTGGTAATGGTGGTTTTCCGATGACCTCCTTTGGCTAAAACAACCACAGGGTCTTGAAGAGCTTGATGAGGGGACCTCAATGGAACCCTCAAACGACCGAAAACGTCGTCGAAAAATGCCTTAAATGGAAATTGCAGGTTGCGGTCTGGGGAGCCCGATATTGAAACTCAATGATTTCTATGCCAAAAAACACCAAACTCTCCAAAATTTCTCCCCACAACCCACATAACAAAAGCCCTCTAACCTCTTTGCTCCATTCTTGCCAAAATGTGAGAAATTTCACCCGATTGTGCTTCAAAACCCTCGGCCTTTAACCCCTATTTATACTCGTTCTCGACCCGAATTCCTACCAAATCCCACTTCTTCTAATCCCTTAAGCCCCAAATCTAGCTTCCAAACCAATCATCTAGCCCTAAATCATGAGATACGACTTTCAAAATTCTCAACCAGATTGGCAATCACCTCCGCCATTAAAACCGGTCAAATCTTAGCTTTTTCCAGCCAATAGCAAGCCCCACTTGCTTCATCATCACCTACAGGCTACTCTGCAGCCTCCATGTGACCTTCCTGACATCCTAGAGGTGGCTGCCGGCGGCCATCTGCGACGGTCGGGTCACACCTCTATTTCTACAATCTTGCACTTTAGCCCCTTGATTATTTTCAAACCTCATTTCTCCTTATCTATGATACCCCTAAACCTTTCGTTAATTCCTCTACTACCCTCAAGTTCCAATTTATTCATTTCCTTCAAGAATTTCAGAAAAATTTGTCGTTTCTACCTCCCTCGGGCAATTTACAAAATTTGTACTTTTGCCCGGATGCCCCTAATCGTGTGGTTTCGACCTCAAACCTTCGCAAATCTCTTGGTTTTATTGAATATCGCTTATTTGGGAAATTTTACCTTCATTGACTTGCTTTGACATAGACCCTCGCTTTTTGTTTATGTTTTGAATATTACGCGTTGGCTCGAAAATTTGCTAAATTCTATTTTGACCCCGTAATTTCCAAAAACACTCTTAATATTAAATACCGGGTATTACATCCTCCCCCTTTAAAAAGGAATTTAGTCCTTGAAATCACTCACTCTCAACATTAAATAAATGCGGATAAGAAATTTCCATCTCTTCTTCGTGTTCCCAGGTGGCTTTTTCTTTATCATGGTTGCTCCATAGTACTTTTACTAACGGAAAAACTTTATTTCTTAAGACTTGATCTCTTTGATCTAAGATTTGAACTGGCTCTTTAGGGTAAGTTAGATCATTTCTTATCTCAATGGCCTCATTTCGAAGTACTTGAGTAGGATCCGGCTCGTGCTTCTGCAGTTGAGACACGTGAAACACATTGTGGATGTTTGATAATGCCACAGGTAAGGCTATTCTATAAGCCACTGATATAATTTTCTCCAAAATTTTGTAGGGACCAATATATCTTGGGCTTAGTTTCCCTTTCCTTTTCCCTCGAATCACTGATTTGAATGGGGAGACCTTCAAGTATACCTTGTCTTCAACCAGAAATTCCAAGTTTTGTCTTCGTTGGTCGGCGTACGACTTTTGACGACTTTTACTTGTTCTCATTTTCTCCTGGATTCTCTTGATCTTTTCAGTAGTAATTTGCACTATCTTGGGTCCAATCAATCCTGTTTCTCTGATTTCTACCCAACAGAGTGGTGTTCTGCATTTTTGCCCGTACAACGCCTCTTAAGGGGCCATTCCAATGTTACTATAATGTCCGTTGTTGTAAGCAAATTCCACCAGTGGTAGATGTTTCTCCCAACTTCCTGAGAAGTCTAAAATGCATGCCCTCAACATGTCCTCAAGCATCTGAATTGTTCACTCGGACTGTCCGTTGGTCTGAGGGTGATAGGCTGTGTTGAGCTTCAACTGTGTTCCCATAAACTTGTGGAAACTTTTCCAAAATCTTAACGTAAATTGTGGGTCTCGATCTGATACTATGCTTGCAGGGATTCCATGCAATCGAACTATTTCCTCAATGTATAGCTGAACTAAAGCATGAGTCGGTTGCCCTATGTTAATAGGGAAGAAATATGCCGACTTTGTCAATCGATCCATTATTACCCAAATAACATTGTTTCCTTTGGGACTTTGAGGTAGATTGGTCACGAAATCCATGGCGATGTGATCCCACTTGCACTCAGGAATGTCCAGATGTTGTAGCATTCCTCTTGGACCCTAATGCTCAATTTTGATATGATGACAAGTATCTCATTGCGCCACGTACCGTGCCACATCCTTTTTCATTTCAGGCTACCAATAAATTTTCCTAAGGTCCCTATACATCTCAGTGGACCCTGGATGTACGGTGTAGCTAGCTCGATGGGCTTCTCTTAAGATAATTTGCCTCAAGTCTTGATTTCTCGGCACGTAAGTCTTTCCTTGGAATTGAAGTATACCATCACGGTAATTGAATTCAAGTGCCTTCACTTGATCATTCTCGTCTATCCATTGACTTCTTCTTGCTTCTGTCTTAAGAGTTGACCTAATTTGATTCACCACATAAGGTTGGATTTTCAAATTTGCCAAATACCCTTTGATTGGTTTAGGCTTGACACTTACTGTCAGATGACTGAATTCCTCAATCATTTTCCATTCCCTAATCATCATACTAGCCACAATTTCTGAACTTCTTCGGTTAAGGGCATCTGCAACTACATTTGCCTTCCTTGGATGGTAGGAAATGATGCAATCGTAATCTTTCAAGTACTCCATCCATCTTCTCTGTTTCATATTTAACTCATTTTGAGAAAATATGTACTTCAGACTTTTGTGGTTCGTAAAAATCTCAAATTGTGCTCCGTATAGATAGTGTCTCCACAATTTCAAGGTATAAATTATAGCTGCTAACTCCAAGTCATAAGTTGGGTAGTTCTACTCATGTCTCTTCAATTGTCGGGATCCGTAAAAGATTACCTTCTCGTTTTGTATTAGAACACATCCCAAACCTTTCCCAGAAGCATCACTATACACCACATACGTTCCCGACTTCGTTGGCATTGCTAGAATTGGTGTCATAGTCAATCATGCCTTAAGTTCTTGAAAGCCTTGCTCACACTTTTTGTCCCATTCAAATTTGACTTCCTTTTGCATTAATCGGGTAAGTGGAGTAGATATCTTCGAGAATCCCTCCATGAATCTTTTGTAGTATCTAGTTAGTCCAAGAAAACTTTGAATTTTCCCGACGGTCTTGGGTGCTTGCCAATTCTGAACCGCCTCTATCTTTGTTGGATCAACAGCTATACTTTCTGCATAAATTATATGTCCAAGGAACGCTACCTGAGTAAGACAAAATTCTCATTTTGAGAACTTGGCATACAACTTATGGTTCTTTAAGGTCTGCCTAACTATCCTCAAATGTTCTTCGTGCTCATTCTCACTTGCAAAGTATATCAAGATATCATCTATGAACACTATCACGAACTTGTCCAAACAGGGTCTAAAAGTTTGGTTCATCAAGTCCATGAATGCAACAGGTGCATTTGTCAATCCGAACGGCATCACCAAATATTCGTAGTGACCATATCGAGATCGAAAAGCAGTCTTAGGTACATTTTCAAACTTAATCTTCATTTGATAGTACCCTGACCGGAGGTTTATCTTAGAAAATACCCTAGCTCCTTGAAGCTAATCAAATAATTCCTCAATCCTAGGTAACGGATATTTATTCTTTATGGTTAGCTTGTTCAACTACCGGTAATCAGTACACATTCCCAAGGTACCATCTTTCTTCTTTACGAATAGAATTGGTGCTCCCCAAGGTGACACACTTGGTCTAATGAATCATTTGTCGGTCAAGTCTTATAATTGCTCCTTCAATTCTCTCATCTCAGCTGGGGCCATCTTGTACTGAGGTATGGATATAGGTTGCGTACCTGGTACAAGGTTTATTGAGAATTCAATCTCTCTATGGGGAGGTAATCCTGGTAATTCTTCGGGAAAAACCTCAGGGTATTTGTTCACGACCCTTACAAATTCCAACTCGAGACTTTTCTTACTTGGTTTGGGTTTGGCTGATTGCAATGCTTGCAAAGTCATGCCTTGCTTTCTCTTACTCTTACTATTCTAGCCTTGAAACGTAATCTATTCTCCACTAGGTTTGAGTAAGCTCACTATCTTATTCTTACCATCTACCTTAGCCTTACGTACCGATAGGAAATCCATTCCTATAATTATGTCAAAATCTTGAATATCCAGTACCGCTAAGTCTATCTTGACACTTTCCCCTCCCATATTGAAAATACATCCCTGGCATCCTACCGCAGTTTCTAGGGTTGAACCCATAGGAGTAGCTATTACCATTTGTTAACCCAATTCCCTAGGTTCTAGCGTTAGACTGTCTACCGATGCATGTAAAACAAACGAATGCGTGGCACCTAGATCTATTAAAACATGAATTGGAATATTTGAAAAGAATAGTGTACCTTCAATAACTGTAGGATCGGCCTCAGCGTTCTCACGAGTCAAATTGTACACTCAGCCTGGACGAACATTCTGTGCTCCTCCACTTGGTGGCTCCATCTTCTGCCTCTTCGGGTACTCTCACGAGATGTGTCCGAGTTAACTGCAGTTGTACCACACCACCTTTCCCTGATACCCAACTTGGGGTGTCCATTTGCTCTTTGGGTAGTTTCTTCCAATGTGACCTTCTTCACAGCATCATAGCATCTCATGACGCACTTCTTTCTAGGGTGTTTCCTTTTACATCGAGGGCATTTCCCTTTGTCCTTAGGTTGAGCCATTGAATTCCCTGGCTGAGCCGTTGAACTCCTTCGCTTATCGCCCTTATACTTGATTATCTTAACTTGCGTTAGATTCCTCTCAATAGTTAAGGCTCGGTGCAATGATTCTTTGTAGGAATCAATGTCCCACCCGCTTAAAACTTGTTAGAGACTCACTTGCAACCTTGAAATGAACTTCTGTGCCTTTTGACTCTCGTCAGTATCGTACATGGGCACGTATTTAATTAATTGAGTGAACCGATTATCGTATTGGTTCATAGACATTTCATCAGTCTGCTTGAGCCTCATAAACTCCTAGATCCTTTCCTCCTTCTAGCTCTTGGGGAAGTACTTGTTGTTAAACTCTTCCTTAAACCCCGCTCAAGAATAGATTGGCGCATCCTCGTCCTCATCCTCGTGTTCTTGTTGGGATCTTATCAATGAACCCTCGATAGACTACCACCACCGTCTCGCTTCTTCCTCTAGCGTGTAGGTTACGCACCTTACTTTCTCCTCTTTACTGCACTAGAGGTGTTGAAGTAATTTCTCTGTCTGCTTGAGCCAATACTCGGCTGAGCTAGGATCACCGCAAATCCTACCCTTGAACACAGGGGGCCTCAAAATGTCGGTATAGTTCCAATGCTATGGTTGTGTGCCAAGTAGGCTCCTTTCAACTCATGTAAGCTAGCATGTTCTCTAAGAATCATTCCATCCGCTTGAACCGATCCTCGCTAGAGCTCGATTCCCCAACATACCTCATATTTCCTCCCAGGTGATTCCTACAACCATCCTGGTCTCCGGGATTATTTTCCTCCCTTCTCCCATTTCCATCATGGGCTGCATCTCGGAGTCTTCGTGTATTCACCATCTGGAGTGAATCACGGAAATGAGTTATGCATAAGATAAGATCATTTCTTTACAAGGAGGGACAGTTTTATTTCTTAACAGTATCCCGCAAAACATAACATCCTAACACAACAGAAAAGGAAATAAACATAATATCTTATTTTGTTATATATTTTTCCTTTCTTCAGCTGTTTCTTCGGCTTCTTTCAACTAGTCCTTTGGCCTCCAGATCCACGACTCCTTGTGACCCTCATCACCATCAGACTCCACTGGGGGTCCCTCATTATCCTCTTGAGACTCCTCATCGGAACTGATGTTGATGACATCATCTTCTGCTTCAGAATCCGTAGTGCCATCTTCCAGAGCCTCCTCGTCCATAGCTGCCCCGTGCAGCTCCCTATGTTGATACAGAATCCTTGCGCAGAATTCACTTAGGGTTAGAAAATCCATATGTTGTCATATCCACTGGGCGTATGTCTTCCATTCCCCCACCATTTTTTCGATTAGGTAGTCAATTTGATAATCTAAGAGATCTATCAGTTGTCGGTAGCTCGGAGGCACATCGTCAATGATTTCCTCCATTGCGTTCAGAAACATAATCACATCCTCATCGAGGTGGTTCCCTCGGGATTCGATCATTTGTGCCCAGTGTGACAATAACACTTGATCCACCATTGCTTGCTAATAACACATAAATTTTACACAGAAACCTTGAACATGTACTTCCTAAAGTTTCCATATGTCTCTTAGAATCCATAACCCTATTCTAAGTTCTCGTTCAATAGTTCTAACCATGCTAAGTTCAATAACCTAGCATATCCATCCTAGGGTTTTAACCTAGGGCTCTAATACCAATTGCAACACCCCGCCCTACATGGGCGTGTCAATATAAGGTAATTCCCAGGAATTTTTTTTTTCAAAGTTCATCATGCGCGGTGATTTCAAGAACAATCTTCACATGCAAATAAAAATTCCGAGAACCCCAGTCTTGCCCGTTTAACTAACAAGATCAATAATCTTAAACCAAATAAGACATAGTATAACGCAGCGGATTAAATATCATCAAAATATCATGGCCTACCACGAGTTTCATACAAGTGTTCCCACACCGAAATATGTATTACAAAACAACCAAATGACAACAACATTATTATACAACCATTCACACTTAAATCAAAATAAGTACTAAAGCTTCCAAAATGATACAACGACTATCATACTGAACACCATTGGCACTCAACTGGCCACGTCCTCGCCCTTGCAGTAGTCCCTGGCTGGAATGTTGAATGTTCCACTGGTATAACCCAGATTAGATGATAAAACATCTAAGTGATGGCATGAAAAAGTTTACTAAATGCATGAAAGACATACAAGCCTGGCATATACAGACAACAACGACATGCAACACGTCTAACTTGAGAAATCTCCCTGACATACTCAACCTCATGTGGAAAATCCATTCCACACACCTTTGGGGTTGACGTTGTTGTATCATATTTTTTGGTATATGAGAAAATGTGCTTGATGTTTCGAAACCTGATGTGCATGTTTCGAAACCTTGGTCTACTTCTGTGATATTTCGAAACATAGTTTACATGTTTCGAAACCTACTTTTCTGATCTTGTTTCTAATGGATATTTGCAGTTAGAACTTTGTTTCTTAATATATATAGCAAGTCTTTGAAATGAAAAGGATATACATACAACACATAAGAACAAGAGAGAACGAGCACTTATTTGTGTATACATTTTTCAAGAGACACAAGTTACACTCACAAGCACTTGTAAAAGAAAACAGTTGGTGAAGCCTACAAGATGATCCATTCTATTCATTCTCAAGTGTGCTGTGAGGTGTGAAAAAGGAGAAGCTAGCTAAAGCACTCAAAGTCTCTTTCATCTAAGCTCTTCTACTCTCAAATCAAGAAGGTTTGTATAGCCATATTGGTAAGACGTTTTCATTACGCAAATCTATTGGGTTGTAAAAGATAAACATTATTTATCTTGTTTAAAATTTGAAGGTTTGAGTTGAGCCCAAAACTCACATGTTGTAAGGTTCAAGTGTAGCTCGAAAAAGTTCATTTCGTGAAGGTTTGAGTTTAGCTATAAAACTCACTGTGTAAGGTTTTAGAGTGAACCATGGTAAAACTCTTGGTGTGTTTGATTACTAGTGAAAGTGATTGTGGTTGAAAATCCTTCAAGTAGGTAAGCTTGAAGGTAGTGGAGTAGGCAAGTGCCGAACCACTATAAATCTCTTGTGCACTTGTATTGGCTATTTATCTTGCTTACTATTGTTTTCCAAGCTTTCAAAAGAAACATTTTTCAAAAGCTAAAGGAGTTTCGAAATATGCAAAACAGATAGCAAGGTTTCGAAACATACTACAAGTAGGTTTCGAAATATACCTTTCAGTAAGTTAGATTTCAAAACATACTCATCTGTGTTTCGAAATATACTTAGTAGAGAGGTTAGTTTCGAAACATACTCCATCAAGTTTCGAAACCTAGTATCCTGCAACTAAAGTTTTCAAGTTATCGAAAATCTACCCAAATCCCAATTCACCCCCTCTCTTGGGATATATTTGCCATTATATAGAACTAACAGACCTTGTCGCGACATACTTAATCCCCGAGTGCCCTACTGTGTCACTCAATCATTGGAATTAACCTTGCCCTATTCTCAAGAAGAACCCATCCCGTCCCCCACGGACAAAACAACGACACGAAAATCAATTCCTCGATGATATGAAAAATCGCACGCCATGCACCGACTCTTTTACAAATAAAAACAGTTGAAGCAATATACCACATGTTCAATATGCATATGATGCCACAAGTACATAAGTAAATGGTTATGCATAATATCCCAAGTTCTGGAGGGTATAACCACTCAGTGGAACTGGTTCAATCATGTGTAACCTAAGCTCGGGAGGGTAAAACCCCTCACCTGAACCCACTACACACACTCCAACACACTTCCAAGACAAGGTAAGCTAGAAATAAAACCACTCACCTTAATTCGAAAAAGACCAATTTTTGCCTCGAAAAGCATGCCACACCTCGAAAATCATGCAATCTTTCCCTCTTACAGTCAAACCATCTCTTGATTACCATTATGACTATAGGAATTAATATTTCTATTTTTCCTCAATTTCTTCTATTTTTCTTTATTTTTTAAACCTTTCTTACCTTCGAAAATTCATAAACAATACCTAACACTCAATTTCACCAAATATTTTTCCATGGAAATTTCTAAAATAATTTTAGCAAAATTAAAAAATTAATTTTGGAAGAAAACCTTACCTCACGCGCCACCCAAAGCCTTAGCGAGTGAAGCCCACCACAGCCAGTTCTGGTCGTCTTCTCTAGCAATGGCAGTTTTTCGATGACCTCATTTGGCCAAAACAACCACAGGACCTTGAAGAGCTTGATGAGGTGACCTCAATGGAACCCTCAAACGGTCGAAAACATCGTTGAAAAATGCCTTAAATGGCGATTGTAGGTCGCTGTCCGGTGAGCCCGATTTTCTAGCGAGAGCAGTGAAACTCGATGATTTCTATGCCAAAAGACCCTAAACTCTCCAGATTTTCTCCCCATAACCCAGAGAAAAAAATCCCTCTAACCTCTTTGCTCGATTCTTAACAAAATGTGGGAAATTTTGCCAGATTGTGCTTCGAAACCCTCAGCCTTCAACCCCTATTTATACTCGTTCTCGACCCGAATTCCCACCAAATCCCACATTTTCTTATCCCTTAAGCCCCAAATTTGGCTTCCAAATCAATCATCTAGCCCTAAATCATGAGATATGGCCTTCGAAAATCTTGACTAAATCGGCGGTCACCTCCGCCATTAAAACCAATCAAATCTCAGCTTTTTCTGGCCAATAGCAAGGCCCACTTGCTTTAGTCCCAGAGGCAACTGCCGACAGCCATGTGCAGCTATCGGGTTCACACTTCTATTTCTCCAATTTTGCACTTTAGCCCCTTGATTATTTTCAAACCTCATTTTGTTGGTTCCTAATGATGGAAAATATATCCCAAGAGGGGGGTGAATTGGGATTAGGGTAAATTTTCTATAATTTAAAACTTTGATTGATGGGAGAATACTAGGTTTCAAAATATAGGGCTTATGTTTCGAAATAAGACTTTCTGTTAAGTAGGTTTCGAAACCTACTATATATGTTTTGAAATATAGCTCACTGTATTATAAGTTTCGAAATATGAAATGTATGTTTCAAAATCTACTTTACTGTTTTGCTTGATTCGAAATCCTTTATCTTGTATTTCAAAATAATGATCTTTGGAATTTGTGATTTATATGTTTAAGAGTATACCAAAGATGTTTGTATATCAAAGATATGTTTTCGATGTATATGTATAAACTTGTTCTCAAGAATACTATTTTAGACTTTGATAACAAAACTTATGCAAGCATGTGCAATAGACAATAATGATACATGAAAGCTAAAGAACACTTTGCACACAAGATATATAGTGGTTCGACACCCACCTACTCCACTACCTTCAAGCTTACCCACTTGAAGGATTTGCAATCCCAATCACTTTTACTAGTGATCACCACAGCAAGGGTTTTACCACGGTTCACCCCAAAACCTTACAATATGAGTTTTTACGAGCTCAACTCAAACCTAACACCAAGTGAGTTTTAAGGTTAAACTCAAACCTTTGACACAATGAGTTTTAGACTCAACTCAAACCTTTACACCATAATGAGTTTTAGGCTAAACTCAAACCTTTACAACATTTACAAGATAATAAACGTATATCTTTTACAACCCAATAAGCAATAAATGCCTTACCACATGGTTGTACAAACCTCTTAACTTGAGGTGAGGAGAGCTGGAGGATGATACTTCGGATTTCAGCTTGCTTCTCCTCTTCACACTTGCAATGCACAAGAATATGATGTGTGTAGATCTTCTTGAAAGCTCAAGCAAACGTTTTAATCACCTCATGTGCTTGAGTGTGTGTCTCTAGTGTGTGCTCACTTGTTCTTGCTTGTTGTCTCTCAATCAATCTATTCTTGTCTTTAAATACCTGTTATTTATACCAAAAGATAGAAATCTAGCCGTTTTATAGCCGTTAGAGACAAAACAAAAAAGTAGGTTTCGAAACATCAAAGAAATGCATTAAGGTTTCAAAACATAGACAAGAGGTTTCGAAACATACAACCTTCTAGCTGGACAAAGCACTTAGAGACAACAGACAAGTGGGAGACAAACACTTATGCCCACTTTGAATATTTTAAAAGCACTCACATTCAAATTCAAATTTGAATCTCTTAGAATGGAGAATGCATTTAAAAAATACTTTGAGAAGCATTTAGATAAATACAAAATTGCAGAACAAATGCATCTCGATTTTCAAATGATCTGCTGACAGAATGTCAGAGGTTTCGAAACATGACATAATAGGTTTTGAAACATACCTCTGTGGAAATGAGGTTTCGAAATATGATGCATATAGGTTTCGAAACATACCTCTCTGGAAATGAGGTTTCGAAACATAATCCAAAGCCTGAATTGAAAACACATGCAATGCAGAGATGTTTCGAAATAGCATACACAGAAAACATTGAAAACCTTTTCAAAGGGGTTTCGAAACATGCATAGAAACATGACAGAGTTTCAGAAACATTTGCTTGGAAGCACAATTCACAGCATGTATGCAACACAGCTTATTTACATTTCTTTAGTTTAAGTAAATGTCCACATTTTCTTTTATTTATATTTTACCTTCATTTACTTTAATACATAAATGTAAATAACGAAGTACTCCCTATTTGGATTCAATAAAAATATTTAGAAAATCAAAATCCAAATCAATAAGAAAGTAGATTTTGGGTTTTAGTACAAACTCGATATTTAGCAATATTACCACCTCCAAAATATATATTTTCTATTTAATGAAAAATTCATTAAAAATCGTTTTAGCACTAATGAATGTTAGATATCAAATTACCGGGAGATAGTTTTCTAAAAAGAAAACATTATCTTATACTTTTCCTTATAAGGTGCTAACCTTCCAGACTTAGTCAAAACAGGGTTTTTATTTTCACACAGTGATACTTAATATTGAAATTGATATATATTGAAAACCACATACTTGACTCATGACTTAAGAATTAAACCAATATATGTTTTTCATCAATAAAACTATTGTACAAAAAGTACAACAACACATTTCTCCCTATCCATGATACCCCTGAACCTTTCTTTAATTCCTCTACTACCCTCAAGTTTCAATTTATTCATTTCCATCAAGAATTTCTAAAAAATTCGTCGTTTCAACCTCCCTCGGGTAGTTAACAAAATTTTCACTTTTGCCCAGATGCCCCAAATCGAGTGTTTTGGACCTCAAACCTTCGCAAATCTCTTGGTTTTGTCGAATATCGCTTATTTTGGTAGTTTTACCTTCATTTAATTTCTTTGACATAGACCCTCGCTTTTCGTTTATGTTTTGAATATTACAAGTAGGCCCGAAAGTTTGCTAAATTTTATTTTGACCCCGTAATTTCCGAAAACATTCTTAATATTAAATACCGGGTATTACACTTGGTTTAAGCCGAACCACTATAAATCCTTGTTTTCATCTCTTGTTTATGCTTTTTGATTCATTTATTATTTCAAGCATTTCAATAATCCTCACTTGCATTATATTCTTATTTGTTTTGAAAAAGATTTCATGTTTTCAAGCTAATTTTTAAATAACTCAATTCATCCCCCCACTTAGGTTGGTGACATAGCCTTTCAAACCTATCAATTGGTTTCAAAGCTAAACTCCTTGTTCTAGTTCTAACAACCTAAGGAGAGATCCATGACTCTTAAGAAAGGTTATCCTACTAATGTGGCACCTTATTTTGATGGCTTTCACTACGATTTTTGGAGAAAAAAGATTTGTATTTTCTTGCAATCTATTAATTTTAATTTGTGGTATATTGTAGAAAAATGATTTGTTTCAAAACCAAAATCCATTTGGAGTGAAGATGATAAAAACCATTTTGTTTTAAATATCAAAACCATGAAAATGTTGCATCAAGCTCTACTTGAAAATGTTTATGCAAAAATTTCTATGTGTTCAAATGCTGAAGATATTTTGAATACTCTTGATTCAATTTATCTTACTAATCAATCTTATGAGTTTGTTGATGATGTTCATAAGGAAAACAAAGAAGATGCTTTAAAGGAAAGCTCATATTCCTCTAGTGAAGAAAGATCAAATCCCATTATGTGCTTCATAGAAAATGAAAAAGATGAGGTAACCTCTACCTCTACACTCATTAATGCTATTGAAAATGATCATGAGTGCAGTTCTTAGAATGCTAAAAATGATGATCATGATGCTTTTACAAATAAAGAGTTGTTGAATGCTTTAAAAGAATTATATGTCAATTTCTAAAAACTTTGCTTAAAGAACAAAACTCTTCAAAAGCAATTAGATTTATTGTCAAATGAATTGAAAGTTTTAAAATATAAGAATGAATATTTGATTACTTCCAATAAAGAATTTTCAAAGGAAAAAGTTTTGGAAGAACTTGAATTGAAATCCTCAAATAGTGCATTAAATGAGAAATTCATTTTAAAATAGAAGATTTCAAATTCTTGTGATCATGACAGAGGTGTTCAAAACTTTCATAGTCAAAGAGCCAATGTCAAAAGCTCATCTTTTCACACCTCTCATGATGTTAAATGTTTTTATTGTTTTAAATTAGACCACATTGCATTTGTTTGTCCTTTTAAAAGGAAATCAACTAGTGGTCCTAAAATGAAATGGATTCCTAAGGAAATTAAGCCTTCTAATGTGTCTCATACTAATTCTCAAGGATCCAAACATGTTTTGATACCAAAAATTTCTCACTTTCATAAAAATGTGCATGAGGATAAGAAGCAAACAATCTTCATAAAAAGGAAACAAAAATCATTTGCTTCATATCCTAGCTATTGGTATCATTTTGAACATAAAGGTTTTGTAAGAAACAATCCACATTAGTTTAAACAAATTTGGATACCTAAAAAAGAGCTCTATGCTAACATTGGTGAACCCAAAGTGGTTTGGGCACCAAAAGTTTGTGGATGATTTGTTTTTGCAAATTTGCTTGACATCCAAATGAGATTTCAAAGTTAATTTTTTTTTTTTTTTTATGGATGTATCAAGCATGAAGAGAAAAGGAAAATGGAGAAGAAGATCACCCCTCATTTTACCAACCAAGAGTAAGAGATATTCAAATTTCATTCTTGGTGGTATTTTCCCCAAACTCTCTATGTTTATAAGTTATGATGATTGAATTATGAGTTTGCCTCTATGATTTTGTTGAAAATCTTAATTACCAAGGGAAAGTTGTAGTGATTTTCAAATCTTTGATATATGCATTGAGGAAGGGGGAGAATCAAATTTGTTGATATGTGCTAGAAAATGTATTCATGGTAGATGGCCTTAAAACATAACTTGATTAGTGTTACCAATTATGTGATATGAATCCTAAAGTATGCATTGGTGCTAATTCTTGTAAGGTTACATGTCTAAAAACAAATGAAATAAATTTAAGAGGTAATAGGATAGGGAATGTCTATCTCACATGTTTTTTTATTTACATCCATCTAACTTAGAAAATTGCCTAATATCATCTATTGCTCAAAATTCTTGTCTATGGCATAATAGAAAGGCATACTAGTATAATGGTCATTTAATGAATTATGCAAACATGATCTTATTAGAGGATTACCTAATGTCAAATATGAAAGAGACCACATTTGTGGTGCATGCATGAAAGGCAAACAATTAAGTATATCATTTAAGCCTAAAAATGAAGTCACAACCTTTAGGTCTTTAACCTTTCTTCGTTTAGATCTTTTTGGACCTATGAGAATCCAAAACCTAGGAGGAAAAATTATACTCTTGACATTGTAAATGACGACTCTAGGTTCACTTGGGAAATATTTCTTGCATCTAAAAGTGAAACATTGAGGTCATTTAAAATATCTTGTAAAAGAGTTCAAAAAGACAAAGGTATATGCATTTTCAAAATTTAGAAGTAATCATGGGGAGAATTTGAAAATGAACATTTAAAGCACTATTATGAGAAAATGATATTGATCATAATTTTCTAGTGCTAAATCACCTCAACAAAATGAGGTAGTTGAAAAGAAAAATAGATTTTTACAAGAAATGACTATCTTTCGGTCTAAACCATTAACACCTCATGCTACATGTTGATTAGGGATTCATAAAGTCTATCTTAAAGAAAACCCCTATGAGTTATATAAAGGTTGGAAACCAAATATTCCATATTTTCATATTTTTAGTAGTACATGTTTTATCCTTAACAATGGTAAAGACACTCTAGGCAAATTTGATGATAAGAGTGAGGAAGATATTTTCTTATGATATTCTACTCAAAGTAAAGCATATAGAGTATTTAATAAAAGGATTCTAACCGTTAACCGTAGAAGAATCTATTCTAGTTATAGTTGATGATGTGAGTTCCAAAACCTAAGGAAGATTGTGACAATGAATTAGGACAAAAAATTGAAAAATTCTCACTAGATCAAAGGGAATCAAATCCATCAAATGATAATATGCTTAATGAAGAACATGTAGCTCATGAAAAGAGAGAACCATCATTTTTAAGGGAAAGAAAATATGTGAAAGATAATGAAATCATAGGAGATCTTTCTAAAGAAATTATGACTAGATCATCTATTAGAAATTAATGTCAATATGAAGCTTTCCTTTCTCAAATAAAGCCTAAAAATATTTAAAAAACCCTTAAAAGATGAAAATTGGATTATTGTCATGCAAGAAGAGATAAATCAATTTGAAAGAAATGAAATGTGCCAATTAGTTCCAAGACCTAAAGATCACCCAACCATATGAACCAAATGGGTGTTTAGAAACAAAATAGATGAAGGTGGAACTGTTTTTAGAAACAAAGATAGATGAGTAGCTCAAGGATATAGGGTATTGATTATGATGAAACCTATGTCTCTGTTGCTAGACTAGAAGGTAAAAGAATGTTATTAGCATTTGCTTGCTACAAAAACTTTAAGTTATATCAAATGGATGTTAAGAGTGCATTCTTAAATGGATATATTAATGAAGAAGTTTATATAGAACAACCCCCTGGCTTTGAAAATCATAAGTATGGAGACCATATGTTCAAACTTACCAAAGCTTTATATGGTCTAAAACAAACCCCTAGAGTATGGTATGAAAGGCTTAGCAAATTTCTCTTAGAGAAATGATCCAAAAGAAGACAAATAGATACAACTCTATTTATAAGAAATCATGACAATGATATATTATTAGTTCAAATCTATGTAGATGACATCATATTTGGATCCACAAACAAATCTCTATGTGATCAATTTTCTAATCCTATGAAAGGAGAATTTGAAATGAGCATGAACTAAAATATTTTTTTGGATTTCAAATAAAACAAGGAGATGAGGGTATTTATATTTCTCAACACTTCTTAAGAAATTCAATATTCTTGAAAACAAATCATTAGCCACTCAAATGAGTAGTTCATCAAGCCTAGACAAATATGGGAAAGGCCAAATGGTGGATAATAAGCTATATAGAAATATGATTGGATCATTGCTATATTTGACAAAAGTAGGTTAGATATTATGTTTAGTGCTTGCTTTTGTGGTAGATTTCAATCAAATCCTAAGGAATCTCATCTTAAGGCCATAAAAAGAATTTTTAGGTACTTAAAGGGATCATCAAACTTGAAATTATTCTATCCAAAATCAAATGAATTTGATTTTGAAACCTACACCAATGTGGACTATGATGGTTGCAAAGTTGATAAAAAGAACACCAGTGGCTCATGCTAAATTCAAATCTTATGGATGAACCATTAACTAGAAGACTATAGTATAAATCTTAGGGAAAACTTAATGTTTTACTTATTGAGATTACCAGTTGCTTTATATATGATGAATGGCTATTTTACATGACAAATGTATGGATTTGAACTTATGTTGTGTTTTGACATTATAAAAACGATTACAACATATATGGCTATTGGTATATTTTACTCTTTTGATGATCACTTGAACTAAGACAATTACTATTTAACTCTTGTATGAAAAATGTCTCTATAGATAAAATCTCTAGGTGTTGGGCTTATGGTTGTGTCTTGTTTATTTGAAATATGAGAATATGAGTATTATGGTTGATTCTTTGAATAAATTAATCCTATGTATTTTTAGTATAAAGTTGATGATCTATCTTCTAATTTAATTGATAGAATCTTTGCCTCTTCAGTTTTATGACTAATTAAGAGGGAATTTTAGTCTTAAGGGGGAGTATTCGTCCTAATCTATTTCCTTGAAATAACATATTTTACTCTTGTGTTTATGAGTATGTCTCTTGTTTCTTAAATGTATGGATTATGTGATTATTAATTGTTTTGATTCCCTAAAAATGTTAATTTTGTCATCTTAAGGGTGAGTTAGTAATGCTAAAGAAACTTCACGTAAGTATCCCTCAAACTCAACTATCTTTGAATTGTTAGTTTTAAGGGGAGTATTTCATCGAAGTGTCACAATTTGTTCTTATGAAGTCATACTTAAAGAATGGTTAAACCTAATCAATGACTTGTTTTCTAGTCATATAAGTTTAAGGGAAAGTTTTTGAAGTCAAAACTTATCAAATTTTTCTGTTTAAAGGGGAGTACTAAGATTCAATTTTTCAAACCCCGCCTTTTTGATTTATAACAAAAAAAGGGGAGAGATATATGTTGAAAATTGATTTTGAAAAAGCAAAGATTTTGTCATCATCAAAAAGGGTGAGATTGATATTTTACTTGTGTTTGGTTTTGATGATAAAAAACAAAATCAATTTATCCCCAAAATCATTTGTCAAGAATATGGTTTTCAAACAAAAATTAATTTCAAATGGGTTGTTAAATCAAAATGATCTATGATTTGCTATATTAGTTGGAGATTAGCAAAAACAAGTATTAAGATTTAAAAGAATCTCCTAAATGATTTTTATAAATTGATTTTGAATCATTAAATAAATAAAGCAAAATGTTTCAAAGAAAAAACACCATGTATGTTCTTGATAGTTGATGTTTTTTCCTTTAATATAATTTTAAAGATAAAAATCTTTTAATGACAAAAATTCAATTACATTTTAATACTGAAAAATAATTGTTTTTCATGATAAAGTTAGTTTGTTATGATTATTAACTTGGTGTTTCAAATTAACTTTATGTGATAAATTATGCATAATAATAATTTTATCAATTTAATGTCAATATTTTGTTATGAATTTCTTGATGACATTTGAAGTATTATGTTTCTATTTGATCAAAATTGTTGAAAGAAAATTAAATCTAATGCCAAAATATCTAGTGATAAATTTCTTAATGGCATTTGAAATACTATATTTTTAATTAATTAAAAACATGTTAAATGAAAATTAATTTTAGCAATCTAATCTTATGAAAAATTTGCTATAGCATTTGGAACATTATATTTTTATTTGATTAAAAATGTTATATAAAATTATTTTCTAAAATTAATTAAATAAATAACCATAAGCAAAATTAAAAAAGGCAACCCCAAGAATCGAACTTGCCACAACCAGCACCTAAAGTGCATGCACAACCACTCCAGCTACAACTTTCTTTGTTACAAATGCTCACGAATTTATAATAACCAAACTTATATCTAATAATGCTATAAAAGAAAATTAATTCAAGTGGCGCTAGAGACTCGATCGCGTGACCTTCAGCAAGCCAAGAATTTGAGTATGCGTGCGCTACTCCTCCTCCTAGGTGTTCCCATGTTTCTTCATGCACTCAAACTTATATATATATATTAAAAAAATTTATATTTTAACCGTCTATAGATTCTCTCTTTCCTATCAACAAAAAGAATGCAATCTTTTGCATCTATCAACAGACATAATATTTGTAATTAAATTATCAATATTTTTTCCTCATCTGTCGACATATTTGTTCATATAACGGCTAGTTTTTCAATTTCTAATGACTATTGATGTACCCGAAAAGATGAAGGCAGATAATAACGGCGACAAGGAAGCAAAAAAAGACCCCCTTGGCTAGACCGAGGGGGGTCATGGCGAGTGACCGAGCCAAAGTGGCCAAAGCCACCCGGCATGACCGAGTGGCCTCGGCCACCCGGCATGGTCGAGTGGCCTGGCCACTCGACCCGACCGAGTGGCCTCGGCCACTCGGTCATGGTCGAGTGGCCTAAGCCACTCGACGCAAGAGAGTGGCCTGGCCACTCGATCTGACCGAGTGGCCAAGGCCACTCGTCATGGTCGGGTGGCCTGGACCACCCGACCACTCGGCATGATCGGGTGGCCAAGGCCACCCGACCACTCTGCAGCCTCCGACAGGGACCCCCACCCGAGTGGGGGGTCATCCGACATCGCCCGAGACCCTTCGTGGTCCAGCCCATGGGCCCCGAGAATTCCGAAACGGGCCCCGAGATTCCCGCCGAAAATATCGCGAGAACTCCCTCTCTCCTCCACTATAAATACAAGACTCGATTTCCGACTTAAGGTACGCTATTTTGAGCAATTCAAGTACGATTTGATATTTTCTCTCGAAATCTAATTTAAGCATCGGAGGGTTTGCGCGGGGACCCCCACCCGCGCCCTAACGGTGCTCTCGTTTTGTAGGTCACTCGGTCACTAGGCCACTCGGTCACCACCAAGGCCACTCGGTCACTAGGCCACTCGGTCACCACCAAGGCCACTCGGTCACCAGGCCACTCGGTCACTTTGGCCACTCGGTCACTAGGCCACTCGGTCACCTTCAGGCCACTCGGTCACCTTCAGCCACTCGGTCACCTTCAGGCCACTCGGTCGCTCCGAGGCCTTTCGTCACCTTCAGGCCACCCGATCGCTCCGAGACCTCTCGTCACCTTGAGGCCACCAGATCACTCCGAGGCCTCTCGTCACCTTGAGGCCACCAGATCGCTCCGAGGCCTCTCGTCACCTTGAGGCCACCCGATCGCTCCGAGACCTCTCATCACCTTGAGGCCACCAGATCATTTTGAGGCCATCAGTTCATCAGCCCACAAGATCATCAACCTGTCAGACCACCAGCTTCGTCGGCTTATCGGACCAGAGACTCCATCAAGATCCGACTCCACGCCCAGATTTTTCATCAGCGAGGGCGCGACTCCCGAGACTCTTGCGTTCATCCTCAATTAAAATAGATTGTTGTATTTTGGCAACAACAATTGGCGCCGTCTGTGGGAAACGCAAGACAAAAAGTCAACTCAAGAATGGCAAACACCCGTGGACACCGACGAACTCTCTCTCAAGGCGTAGAAACGCGCTTACCACCACGAAACACTCAGCAACAGGGAGCACCTCCTCCCCCACATAATGCTCAACCTGAAAGAGACGATCGCTCCATCCCGCAGGTGGGGAACCAAACAGTCCCATCACCACCACTTATCAACTCAAGGCTACCTCCTACTGATCAAGCTGGGGCTTCACAACAGCCACCACATACGGTGCCGTGGGAAGAATACGAAGCACTGAGGCAACAACACGTTGAAGGTATGCAAGCACTTCGAGACATGGCTGGAATCCTCCAAGGCATGATGCCTGTTGGGACGTTACTTGATACTCTGAAAAAGTTTATGCCATTCCCCGAACCTCAACCCGAGGCAGAGGCCGATTCCTACCAAGAAGCTACTCCTGATTCTCATTCCCGATCTACGCCTAGACAAGAGGGTAGGCCTAGGTCACCACCTCCAAGGAAGAACCCTCGTTCCGTACCACGAAGAAATGAAAACCCCAAAATGGAAAACAGGACCAGAAGTCCCCAAAGACGAAGGTATCATGAAACAGTGGGCAGTACCCCAACAAGGTATGACAATCAAACAACAGCTACTATGAAGGATGATATGAAACGAGTAGTAGAAGAAGTGCTTGAGCGGAAAAAGTTGATCCCTGCAACAGAAGAATACCAACGAAGAAAAAGTCCTTTTACGACAGATATATTGGAAAGACCACTTCCTCGAAAATTCAAAATGCCACAAATCACCCTCTACTCCGGAAAAGATGATCCATATGATCATGTTCAGAATTATGAGTCATTAATGATGTTGCATGGGTGGGATGACGACATAATGTGTCGAGCATTTTCCCTAACACTGACAGGACATGCTCGAACGTGGTTTAACAGCCTTCCAGAATCCTCTATTTCCTCATTTGGGCATCTTAACACAGAGTTCACTAAAGCTTTTGTGATTAACAGTCGAAGGAAAAAGGATGCCACCTATTTGCTCAGTATACGACAAGGGAATAAGGAATCCTTACGACAATTCGTGGATAGATTCCGGAATGCCACCCTTGAAATCCCCGACTTGCCAGCCCAAGTGGCAGTATCTGCTATGCTTCAAGGGACGCGCCTCACTTCTCTACAGGAGTCACTTTCTTTAGATCCACCAACGTCCCTAGCCGATCTATTTGTCAGAGCAAACAGATATATCCTCCACACTGAAATTATGAGGAACGTGGCCGGCAATGAGGACAAAGAGAAGAAGAGAAAGGAGCGAGAAGGGGAAGAAGAGGCTATCCGACGACAAGAAAGAGTTAGGCGTCCAGATGCACCTAAACCTCTCTTTAATCATTATACTCGGCTTCTACAGCCCCGATCAGCTATATTAGCTGCAGTGGAAGGGGAAGGACTCCTTAAACTACCCCGCAGAGTTGACCGACCTATGGGGAAAAATCAAGGAGAGTACTGCAGATATCACCGAACCCGGGGGCATTCCACGGATCATTGCCGAGAACTGAAAAACCAGATTGAGATACTCATCCGTGAAGGACACCTACAAAGGTACGTGAGAAAGGAAGAAGAAGAAGAAGAAAACAGGGAACCCCGACAAAGGGAAGACAGGCGTGATGGGCATGAAAGACCAAACCCAAGGCAGCAAGAAAGAGGAAGAGATCATCGACAGGACACTCGTGTAGACAATGAGCCGACGCACCAGGCCATTCACGTTATTTCCGGAGGGGAAACCCTAGGGGGAGACACATCAGCCTCCCGAAAGGCATATGCGCGACAAGCCTACCAAGTTAACTCAGTAATGGAGGTAAGAGACGATGAAGAGCCCATCACCTTTGCTCCAAATGATCGAGGTGATATCATACTCCCACATGATGATCCCATGGTTATCTCAGCAATCGTAGCCAAGCACCCCATCAGCAGAATTTTAGTGGATAGTGGAAGTTCTGTCAATCTGATTTATTGGAACTGCTTTGAACAAATGCATTTATCCCATGATCGATTGAAGAAAGTATCCTCACCTCTATATAGCTTTACCGGAGAAGCAGTGCCCGTTGCGGGATCTATTCAACTACCTGTCACACTAGGTGAAGACCCCCAATTTGTAACTCGACAAGCAAATTTTATGGTGGTTAAAACTTCCTCGGCGGCATACAATATGATCTTGGGACGCCCATTACTCAACGATTTAAGGGCCGTGGTATCCTCTTGCTACCTATTGATGAAATTTCCTACACTCGCTGGAGTCGGACATGTTAGAGGAGATCAAAAGAAGGCACGAACTTGCTATGTGTCATCTACAAAAGGGAAAAGAGCTGAAGAAACCTTATCCATAGCCGAGAAAGCTATACATAAATCATTGGAGGAAGGAGCTGCACGAAAACCTCAACCTGTTGAAGAATTGGAAGTAATACACCTGAGTGAATCAGATTCTGAGAAAGTGGCATATGTGGGATCTCAACTTCCGGAACGTGTAAAAGAAGAAATCACTAGATGCCTGCGAGAAAATTCAGACGTATTCGCTTGGAAACCGAAAGATATGCCAGGAATTAGTCCCGAAGTAATATGCCATCACTTGAATGTGGATCCTCACTTCAAACCAGTCCGACAAAAGAAGCGAAACATTGCCCCTGATAGGCTACATGCGCTAGAGGAGGAGGTTGACAAACTACTAAAGGCAGGTTTCATTCGAGAAGTATTATATCCAGAATGGTTGGCCAATGTTGTGATGGTCCCGAAACCTAATGGAAAATGGCGTGTTTGTGTGGATTTCACCAATCTTAATAAGGCATGCCCCAAAGACTCCTACCCGCTACCACGGATTGACCGCCTCGTAGACGAAACATCTGGATACCAGTTTTTAAGCTTTTTGGATGCATTTTCAGGATACCATCAAATAAGAATGTACCCTCCAGATCAGGAAAAGACGTCCTTCATCACTGAAAAAGGGACATACTGCTACCAAGTCATGCCTTTTGGACTTAAGAATGCCGGAGCCACTTATCAGCGCATGGTGAATAAGGTCTTTAAAAAACTGCTGGGCGACACGATGGAAGCATATGTGGATGACATGATAGTAAAAAGTCGGGAGAATGAATCCCATGTAGAAAAGCTAACACGGGTGCTTGGGGTCTTCAGGCAATACAACATGCGGTTGAATCCCGCGAAGTGTGCATTTGGAGTACAGTCAGGAAAATTCTTGGGATACATGATCACACAAAGAGGAATCGAGGCTAACCCTGAAAAAATTCAAGCAATATTGGATATGGAACCACCCACGTCAACTAAAGAAGTTCAACGATTGACAGGACGAATGGCAGCCCTGGGACGTTTTCTCTCTAAGTCAGCCGAAAGAGAGCTGCCCTTCTTGCGAACATTAAGAGCAGGTAAAAAGTTTGAGTGGACCAAACAGTGTCAGAAATCATTTGAAGCATTAAAAGAATATTTGAAAGGAGTTCCCTTGTTAACACGACCAGAGACTGGAGAAACGTTATACTTGTACTTAGGGGTCAGTGATGAAGCCATCAGTGCGGTATTGATCAGGAAAGAAGGACAGGTGGATCGACCAATATATTACGTCAGCAAGGTATTACAAGGTCCCGAGACACGTTATCCCGTGGCGGAGAAAATGGCATTGGCCCTACTAAATGCATCCAGGAAGTTAAGGCCATACTTCCAGGCCCATTCGATTATCGTACTTACAGATCAGCCTCTGCGAAGTATTTTGCAAAAACCCGAATGTTCGGGCCGCCTCACCAAATGGTCCATTGAGTTAAGCGAATATGATATCCAATATCAACCTCGACAAGCTATAAAAGGACAGGCACTGGCTGACTTTATTGTGGAATGCACTCATTCCAGTAAAGCAGGAGAAAACAAGCAAGGAGTCTGGTTGTTGTTTGTTGATGGAGCATCTGGTTCACACGGAAGCGGAGCGGGAATAGTATTAGTATCCCCTGAAGGAGAAACGCTGGAATATTCTCTGCGATTTGCTTTTTCAAGCACCAACAATGTGGCTGAATATGAGGCCTTAATCGCCGGAATGAAGATAGCAAAGAAATTGGAGGTAACACGATTAATTGCCCATAGTGATTCTCAATTAATTGTGCAGCAATTTCAGGGACAATTCGAAACCAGAGAACAAGTAATGGCTCAGTACTTGCGTAAAGTCAAAGACCTGGCCCAAACATTCCAGAGCTTCGAATTAACACAAATAAATAGATCTCTTAATGGGCACGCGGATGCCTTATCTAAATTAGCCTCCACCAGAGAAATAACAGGAAGAGCAGTATTTGTGGAAATGCTACACCATCCGAGCATTGAAGAAAAAGAAGTATTGTGCATTGAGACGAGGACAGACTGGAGATCGCCCTTCTACCATTACCTCACTACCAACGAATTGCCAGACGACTCACAAGAAACGAGAAAGCTTAAGATGCGGGCTTCAAGATTCACTATCATAGATGGGATATTATATAAGCGAGCTTACACTACACCTCTTCTCAAGTGCTTAGGCCCTCAAGAGGCCGAATATATCCTAGCAGAAGCTCACAGCGGAATATGTGGAGAACATCTGGGAGCAAGAGCCCTGGCGACTAAAATATTAAGAGCTGGTTTCTTCTGGCCCACACTAAGGTCAGACGCGCTAAAGAAAGTCAAGTCATGTGACAAATGCCAGCGACATGCTCCAGTCCAATCTGCTCCAATATCCCAGCTACAGCCTGCATTCCAACCCATACCCTTCGCTCAGTGGGGTTTGGACATTCTGGGACCTTTCCCTCAAGCACCCGGGCAAAGAAAATTTTTAATAGTAGCTACTGACTACTTCACCAAATGGATTGAAGCTGAGCCGTTGGCCACCATTACAGCACGAAAAATAGAAGCGATGGTATGGAAAGACATTGTTTGTCGATTTGGAATACCCAGAATCATCGTCACAGATCATGGGAAACAATTCGATTGTGACTCCTTTAAAAAATTTTGCGACAGTCTAGGGATTCAACTAAGGTTCGCCTCGGTGGCGTACCCCCAAGCCAATGGACTAGCTGAGGTCAGTAACCGAACCATATTACATGGCTTAAAAACTCGACTTGAAGGAGCCAGAGGCACATGGGCAGATGAGCTACCCACCATTTTATGGGCTTATCGAACGACTAGTAGAGTAGCTACTGGAGAAACTCCATTCAACCTTGTATATGGGACAGAAGCCTTGATCCCCATAGAAATTTCAGCAAATTCTCCAAGGTTAACGGCATATGAAGAAGAAGATGGAGCGAGGAATTCTGAAGCATTGCGAGAAAATTTGGACCTGATCGAAGAGCAGAGAGAAAGCGCTGCCATGAAGATAGCCGCATATCAGAGAAGAATAGCCAGTTATTTCAACTCTCGGGTTAAGAATAGACCCATGAAAGAAGGAGATTTAGTACTCCGGAGGTCTGTCGTAACCAACGCACTAAGGGAAGATGGAAAGCTACGAGCCAATTGGGAAGGACCATATCGTATCCAAAAGCTGATCGGACCCAACACTTGCATTTTACAAACTCTTGAAGGAGACACCATGGGAAAAACATGGAATCTGAATTATCTGAAGCTGTATACAAATGATGTACCCGAACAACTATCTGCAATAATATAAAGTCCTGAACAGGACCGTGGACGTAGGCACACTTTGCCGAACCACGTAAAAAATGCCTGTGTCTATATGAATGCCATTTTACTTTTGCAGAAACACGATCGAGCCCGTTGTCCCGCCTATGGCCCGGCAACGAGGTAAAATCGATCAAGCCCGTTGCCCCGCCTACGGCCCGGCAACGAGGTCAAACGCGATCGAGCCCGTTGTCCCGCCTATGGCCCGGCAACGAGGTAAAATCGATCAAGCCCGTTGCCCCGCCTACGGCCCGGCAACGAGGTCAAAATCGATCAAGCCCGTTGCCCCGCCTACGGCCCGGCAACGAGGTCAAACGCGATCGAGCCCGTTGTCCCGCCTATGGCCCGGCAACGAGGTAAAATCGATCAAGCCCGTTGCCCCGCCTACGGCCCGGCAACGAGGTAAAACGCGATCGAGCCCGTTGTCCCGCCTATGGCCCGGCAACGAGGTAAAATCGATCAAGCCCGTTGCCCCGCCTACGGCCCGGCAACGAGGTCAAACGCGATCGAGCCCGTTGTCCCGCCTATGGCCCGGCAACGAGGTAAAATCGATCAAGCCCGTTGCCCCGCCTACGGCCCGGCAACGAGGTCAAACGTGATCGAGCCCGTTGTCCCGCCTATGGCCCGGCAACGAGGTAAAATCGATCAAGCCCGTTGCCCTGCCTACGGCCCGACAACGAGGTAAAACGCGATCGAGCTCGTTGTCCCGCCTATGGCCCGGCAACGAGGTAAAATCGATCAAGCCCGTTGCCTCGCCTACGGCTCGACAACGAGATAAAACGCGATCGAGCCCGTTGCCCCGCTTACAGCCCTGTAACGAGGAGAAATACGCTCAAGATCAACATATTGTGCATAATTCAAAACCGAACAAGAGGTCTTGGCCTCATATCAGCAACGTAAGCCAGGGGTAGCAAAGAAAGAGTAAATCAAACAATAAAAGAACAAGACGCGCCAGATAGGACCAAGAAGAAAATATTTCATTGATAAAGCATAGTTCCCTTACAAAAAAAAAAAAAAAAAAGGGAAGCACCAGCAACAGCGAAAAACAAATTACAATGGGGACCTACTCGCGGGAGCGAGATCTACGAGACGAACGCCGAGTAGATCCAAAGGACATGACAGGAACCTCAGGAGGCCCCGTGGGAAGTTCCCCTTCCTCAACCTCGGCCGCATGAGGAAAGTCTTCAGCAACTGCCCCAGAAGCTTCTTCAATGACTCCAGGATCGGCCGTCGCGCTTCCTTCCCCGCTCTTAAAAGAAAAAGGATCCCAGGGGCCCGTCAGATTATCCAAGTCGTCCACCAGGTGAGAGTCCAAGTAAGAAGGAGGACTCATGGTTTCATTTGGCTCATAGTGACGCCAATCCACTTCATGAGACTCTTCAACTTCGGGAGTAAGAAAAAGCTCCGGAAAACTCTCTCCTGGACGCTGAGACTCCAGGTGGGTGCGAGCAAGGTAAAACCCATACTTCAGGAAACCGGAAGCATATTTTCCCTTCCTGTCCTGACAATCTTTCGAGAGACGATATTCCTTTACTGCTTGAGCTCGAATATCCCGGGCATCCCTACGGCTTATCTTTAATTCAGACAAACGTAAGGAATGTTCCTGCATGAGCGCTTCGTGTCGCGCTGCCAGCTCCACATTCTTTTGTTCTTCAGCTCCAAGCCTAGAGCGTAAGTCTTCATTCTCTTTATGAAGACTTGAGGAACCAGCGGAAGCCTCAGACAGTCGATCATTCATACGCCCTATTTCCTCCTCAGCATTCTTCTTCCCAAGCTCCGCCCGACGAGCACGACCCTTTAGCACTTGACGCTCATCATTCCAGTCAGTTTGGCGTCGCCTCCAATCTGACATTTGGGCCTCCACCTGCTCACGGTAGGCCCTGTCCCTGGCATTGGAAGCGACCATCCCTTGGACTCCCTGCACCAGAAGCTGCTCTACCTCATCCCTGGTTTGAGCATAATTGCCGCCAATAAATCGTCGTTCTTCTCGAGGGAGAATGGTAGAATAAATAAGACGAGCACCAATTCCTGGTTCAGTGACGGAGTCTGTCTCCAACACGCCCGGAGAAACTTCAAAGTCTCGACCCATGAGTTTCCTACCATCTCCAAGGATCATAGTACGCCTCACGTCCCCTGGAGGGGGAAGCACAGGAGGTGGCCTCAATGACTTCTCGCCTTCAAGACGACGACGATCTTTTCTATTTGGAATAACAGGATGGCGACATTCTTCCTCCACGCGGGCCATATCACCAGCAAACCGAGAGGACGAACTTCGCCCCCCTCGAGAATTGGGAGCAGGAGAAGGGACATTGACCGCTTCTTCATGAGAAAGAGGAATCAATGGAGGACTTTCCGTTTGGGAAGGAAACTCAACACTGGAGGGATCACTTCTCGGGCGACGCCGCCTTTCCACCCCTGTTGGAGAAACACCGGCAGGCCTGCGAGAACGAGGAGGACGAGAGCTTGTAGCTCCCTCAATACTTGGAGGAGGAACCTCAGACGACGCCGCAGCACGTGCCTTCTCTTCACGTTGGAGCCTGCGCACCTCCCTCAACCTACTCACTCCAGCCATCTCTGCAAAAATCAAAGCAAAACCTTCAAAATGAGAAAAATAAATATAATAAAGAAGAAATGAAGGCAACATCAAAAAATATATTCTACCCCCAGGAGTGTTTTCCTCCTGAGGATCGAAAGGAGGATGCGAAGACGACTCAGGCATTTCCATCTCCTCCTCCTCGACCCCTTCCATTTCCTGATTAGACAGCGTAGAGGACTGAGGAGGAGCAGTTGGCATTACGACCCCCCAGCCCGCAGCTCTGAAATTCTCTTCCGTCAAGAGGCTCATCAAATCAATGGGGCCTTGTGCAGACAACATCTCTACAAGACGACGGTATACACCCCGAACTTCCTTGCAAGGAGGGAACCCTTGGCTAGCATCCTGATGATTCCAGTGCAGGGGTGCATCCCAGGTAGGCGGAGGTCCTATCACTACCCATCGCTTCTCAAATCGATTAATCTTATTTGGTAAAGCGTCGAACAACTCGAAGCCCCGAATCTTTTGGAGCGTATAAAGAGCACGGTCCTTACTAGCTTTTCGCAACCGGTAAAAACAACTGAAAAGCATCAAAGAAGGGGGTACATCCCTCTGCTGGCAAAGCACAGAAAAGCCGACCATCTGGGCCCAACCATTAGGGTGAAGTTGGGCAGGAACAATCTGATAATGCCGTAACCATGCCATGGCGAAAGGTGGAAGGGGAAAGCGGAGCCCCACCTCAAACGAAGCAGAATGAATTCCCAATGAGCCCTCATCTACTTGAGAAGGATCCGGCTCGTCAAGACGAGGATACCTCACCATAAAACCAGAAGGTGTGGCGTCATAAATCTTCTCGAAAGCATCATACCGAAGCCGAGAGCTTGAAGTATCAGGGATGTGCGCGGGGCTAGGGGGTGATGCCGGTCTTCTCCTCGACATATTCAAGAAATTCGAGACTGTTACCTGGTTACAAGAGAGAAGACGAAAGGTCACAGCAAACAAAACACCTGCACAAAAAACAAAAAACATCAGTATAAGGCAAAAGAAAAAAACTATCGAAGGAAAATCGGACAATTAAAGGCATAAAAGGACTACAGAAGGCCGAAACCAACCGACCGCAACCGAGTAAGGGGGCCACTCGGCCCTGACCGAGTGGCCTCAACCAAAAACACGGCCACTCGGTCATGACCGAGTGGCCTCGGCCCAAAATCAGGGCCACTCGGTCATGACCGAGTGGCCTCGGCCAGAAATCAGGGCCACTCGGTCATGACCGAGTGGCCTCGGCCGAAAACATGGCCACTCGGTCATGACCGAGTGGCCCTTTATCGCGCACAAGGCCACTCGGTCATGGCCGAGTGGCCTATAAATCACCCCATCCCTCAGTAAAAGCGAGACGTGGCCCAGAAAACGCGCCGAGACCTGAGAGAATTCGAGATTGAAAGTGACGTGCTTGTGAATCAAATGAAGACTTGACTCCCTATTTATAGGAGTCCAAAAAGTGGAAAATACCAAAATTTCCGAAAAAAATACAGAAAATGAAGAATAAAAGCGCGTAAATCGCCTACCAAAGAAAGCAAAGGAGACAAAAAGCGACGATGTAAGATTTCGAGAAACTTATACTCTTTTACCCGACTTCTCGACTAAAAGAGTAGGGAGCAATTGATGTACCCGAAAAGATGAAGGCAGATAATAACGGCGACAAGGAAGCAAAAAAAGACCCCCTTGGCTAGACCGAGGGGGGTCATGGCGAGTGACCGAGCCAAAGTGGCCAAAGCCACCCGGCATGACCGAGTGGCCTCGGCCACCCGGCATGGTCGAGTGGCCTCGGCCACCCGGCATGGTCGAGTGGCCTGGCCACTCGACCCGACCGAGTGGCCTCGGCCACTCGGTCATGGTCGAGTGGCCTAAGCCACTCGACGCAAGAGAGTGGCCTGGCCACTCGATCTGACCGAGTGGCCAAGGCCACTCGTCATGGTCGGGTGGCCTGGACCACCCGACCACTCGGCATGATCGGGTGGCCAAGGCCACCCGACCACTCTGCAGCCTCCGAGAGGGACCCCCACCCGAGTGGGGGGTCATCCGACATCGCCCGAGACCCTTCGTGGTCCAGCCCATGGGCCCCGAGAATTCCGAAACGGGCCCCGAGATTCCCGCCGAAAATATCGCGAGAACTCCCTCTCTCCTCCACTATAAATACAAGACTCGATTTCCGACTTAAGGTACGCTATTTTGAGCAATTCAAGTACGATTTGATATTTTCTCTCGAAATCTAATTTAAGCATCGGAGGGTTTGCGCGGGGACCCCCACCCGCGCCCTAACGGTGCTCTCGTTTTGTAGGTCACTCGGTCACTAGGCCACTCGGTCACCACCAAGGCCACTCGGTCACTAGGCCACTCGGTCACCACCAAGGCCACTCGGTCACCAGGCCACTCGGTCACTTTGGCCACTCGGTCACTAGGCCACTCGGTCACCTTCAGGCCACTCGGTCACCTTCAGCCACTCGGTCACCTTCAGGCCACTCGGTCGCTCCGAGGCCTTTCGTCACCTTCAGGCCACCCGATCGCTCCGAGACCTCTCGTCACCTTGAGGCCACCAGATCACTCCGAGGCCTCTCGTCACCTTGAGGCCACCAGATCGCTCCGAGGCCTCTCGTCACCTTGAGGCCACCCGATCGCTCCGAGACCTCTCATCACCTTGAGGCCACCAGATCATTTTGAGGCCATCAGTTCATCAGCCCACAAGATCATCAACCTGTCAGACCACCAGCTTCGTCGGCTTATCGGACCAGAGACTCCATCAAGATCCGACTCCACGCCCAGATTTTTCATCAGCGAGGGCGCGACTCCCGAGACTCTTGCGTTCATCCTCAATTAAAATAGATTGTTGTATTTTGGCAACAACAACTATAAATAGGTAGTTTTTGGTTGAACCTTATAGGATGTCTATAGATACAAATCAAGAATGATTAAGAAGAAGTTAATGGATGGAAATGAAATTATTTGAGCTTGCATCTTATACACATTTGTATTTATATTAATTGTGCTTTATTTTTCTCTCTTCAAAGCTTTAATTTTAATTTGTATCAATTCTTTCAAATCTTGCATCATTTTGAGAGACATTGTAACTAAGAGTGTATACTATTAAACCCTCTCTATTAAACATTTCTTGTATTTCTAAGCTTGGGTAGTTAAAGGGCCTACTTGTCTAAGTAGGATGTTTGTAAATTCCTAGCGGTTAATAGTAGAAGGCCTACCGAGTTTGGTAAGAGGATTAGTGGATTGATTTACAAAATCCTTAGTGAGGAGATAAGGTAGTGAATTAGATTTGGTTTAAGCTGAACTATTATAAATCCTTGTGTTCATCTCTTGCTTATGCTTTTTGATTCATTTATTATTTCAAGCATTTCAATAATCCTCACTTGCATTATATTCTTATTTGTTTTGAAAAAGACTTCAAGTTTTCAACCTACTTTTTAAATAACTTAATTCACCCTCCATCTTTGGTTGGTGCCATAGCCTTTCAAAACTATGAACCTCCACTTATATATATATGCTCCCACATCCCCTCAATTACTTATTGATATGCCCTGCAAACTTGGAGAATCACAAGACCTAAAAGAGTCACGAGACATGGACATGAAGTCCAAAGGGCCAACGGGTTGCAGGAGATCAAGGAAACAAGCCGAAGGAGCAAGGGGTCAAGCCAAGACCAACTAGGGAGAACCCACTCGGTCATGATCGAGTGGGTGTGACACTGCTTCAGTTTTTTGGTAATAACTCTCTCATCTAAGCTTCGATTGAAGTGATTCAAACTCCTATGGAAAGATAAGGCAATTATCTACAACTTTCATGTTTTGATTTTTGAGAGATTCAGGCTTCATAAAGGCTAAAATTGGGCTCTAAGTTAATGTACCTACACTATTAAGGCTCAGAGTCAAGTACTGGAGCGAAGATGGATCCGAACCAATACAAAAGGTAGAAGAGACCCTCAAATCCAAGGGAATGAAGACCCACTCGATCATGACCGAGTGGGCGGGAGACCAATCTCCCCTCACTTTTCATGACCCACTCGGCATAGCCGAGTGGGTATAACATTACTTTTTTTGGGGGGGGCAAAACTCTCTCATACGATTTCCGATTGAGGTGATTCAAAGTCCTATGGAAATCTAAGAGAATTATATACAACTTTCTTTTTTGATTTTTGAGAGATTCGAGCTGCATCAAGGTGTAAATTGGGCATGAAGTTGAGTTACGGGAATCACTCAAGACCGAACCAAGGAAAATGGCAAAAGAAGGCATGACCGAATGGCCCCCCACTCGGTTATGACCGAGTGGTACCCCACTTGATCATCATCGAGTGGGCTTGGGCCAATCTCTCCTCTTTTCCCTCTCTGATGGGCTGCGAAATCATCGAAATAGGCCACGAGATTCTCACCCCGATTGTCGCACGTCTCCCCTCTCTCCTCCGCTATAAATAGGAGGCCATGCCTTCATCACAAGGTATGCACTCTTGGAACCCTCAACACAATTCCATACTTTTGGCTCTCGAGAACTAACTTAGGCATCGGAGGGTTAGCGCGGGGACCCCCACCCACACCCTAGCGTTGCTCTCGTTTTGCAGGTCACTCGGTTATCGAGGGCCACTCAATTATCCAAGGCTACTCAATTATGAAGGGCCACTTGGTTATCCAAGGCCACTCGATTATCTTGGGCACCAGATCATTGAGACCCACCAGATCACAAGGGCCACATGATCAACAAGACCCACGTGATCATCAAGACCCTCAGCGTACCTGGTGATAAGACCTTCAGCGCACCTTAGTGACGAGACCCTCAACGCACCTTGGTGACGAGACCCTCAGCGCACCTCGATGACGAGACCCTCAGCGCGTATTGGTGACGAGACTCTCAGCCCACGTGCACGTTGGTGACGAGACTCCACTCTCATCGCACCTTGGCAACAAGACTCTCGGGACACTTGACTCTCAGAGCCCTCAAGACTCACAAGTCTCTAGAAACTCTCGTGGTCAACCACACACCTTACATTCTCCCATGTAAAAAAAAAAAAAAATAGATTGTTGTATTTTGACAACAACACTTATATACCCCTATTGCACAATAACTTAAATGAGAATTCCTTATATTCAAATGTTAGCATAGGCATTAGTTAAACACCACCAAATAGTGTTTCATCACATACCTTGATTCATTGTGGGTTCCACTACCACTTAAGTCAAATTTTTGACTTTTTCATCTCCTTCGCACATCACCTATAAATATCTCAAATAATTCCTCAAAAATTATTATTCTAATAAAATAAATATTTTATTCCAAGATATATCACCCGACCCCATTAACGGGTCATTACAATATGTAAAGATACATCAAATATATTTTACACACCTGCCAAACTAAATTTAGCATTAGGGCAAATTACTAACAGTTTCTTCTGCCTTTACATCCATGCTTCTCATTTTATCTTGGAGTGTCCTACTTACATATTTACACATATATACATTTATACAAAAATATATTTGGGGATAAGTTATATATTTAACAAATATTGTGTATAAATACATTTGACATGAATAAACATTGTATCAACTCAAATTGCATCGAACCTTCATGGATTGCAACTTTAATACATTATTTCAAAAAGGGTAGTTAAAAAATATCAAGCTTTTAAGTTTGTTATAATTTTAGAATAATTTTTTATTTTTTAAAATTCACTAACAAACTTTAAATATATTACAATTTTGTAATGAAATTTTAATTTTTACAATTCATTTACTGAACTTATAAGTTTGTTATAGTCAGAATGCTGTTAGAAAAAGTTAGGTTGCGTTCTCTTTACTGTTTTCAAGTTATTTTTAGTTTTCAATTTTCTAAAATAATGAAAACGCGTTCTCTTTACTGTTTTTGAAAATGCATTTTTGAAAACAAAAAAAAATTTACAAAGAAAACTCAAAACAATAAAAAGTTGTTTTGAGTGTTTTCATCCAAAACAAACTCAAAACTCAAAACATATTTATTTATTTATTTATTCATATTTTATTATTGTAATTGAAAAAAATATTATAAAATTCATTAACTTTAAAATGTATATATATTTTTTAATAATATATTAACATTAAATATTTATAATTTACTTAATAATCAAATTTATTGAATAAAATATTATTAAAAAAATATTTTCAAAATTTCAAAGAGAACGCGTTTTCTAATTTTCTGTTTTGAAAAATAGTTTTTCAAAATGACAAAGAGAACGCGTTTTCAATTTTTTAAAAACAGACTATCAAAACAGAAAACTAAAAATGAATTCAAAACTCAAAACTCAAAATTAAAAGGTAAAGAGAACGCACCCTTAGCTTTTACCTTTGAAAAAATAGACAAAATTGAACAAGAAAAATAGAACTTAAAACAAGTTATATCATCATTCATACCACGTTATGTTTGTTTATTTACCATGATAAAAGCTAAGAGTTTATAATGATGTTCTATGTTTGTAATAGTGAATTGCAAAAATATTAAAAGTTCAGTTAGTGAATTACAAAAAATAAAAGTTTGTCCTAAAATTATAACAAAGTAAAAAGTTCAGTATTTATATATAATTTATCTTTTTAGAAATATCAAGCTTACACATTCATAGTTAGTTTCAACATTTGGATGCAAGATATTCAAAGTAATTGTAACACCCCCTTCCCCAAGCTACCCCATTCCAGGGCAACCTAGAAGAGTGGGTGTTAGGGAACATAGACGAATCAACACCTAGTCACAAGCATGCATACATCTAACATCCATCAAACTCAACTAAAAAGAGATGACTTCAATGGTTACAGGCACCACTTTCTCTTAAGTTACATTACACACAAAATAAAGTCTATACACCTACCAACACATCTTTCCCAAGACCAATTAGATCAAGAGGGGACCTGCACACACACATGTCCACTCATCCTTCTTGCTTGACTCCCCGCCTGTCACTTCTTTACCTTTACCTGGAATGGAGGAGAGTACAACATGAGCTACAAAGCTCAGCAAGTATAAGAATTAAGAAGGAAGCGCATGGCAAATAATAATATGGTACAAGTGTGGTGAATAATCATATACACAGGAATGATAGATTATAACTCAGGATTCACACACACACCCGTAATGATAATGTCATGTGCAACACACATAAGAGCCGATCAACACATAACTGGCCAGTGGCCCACATAACAATATAAAAAGCATCATAATACATACCAGCCTGTAGTTGATACCAGCACCTAGAGAAATTGTAATAGTATGTAGACCATAAGTCATATCTTATATACTTGGTTGTAGCCGTACGTACATATATATATATATATATAGATTTATAATCTCACCCGTGGTCGTCACCACTACGCACGCCCCTCAGTCGTCACCGTAGGATCGTAACCCTAGTCAGGCTAATGCCTACTGGTTTGGGGGGATATATCCCGATGGTACATAACCGCTACACACATAATCATCTTTGTCCACGTTTTTTTCTCAATGCAAATGCAACATGTAAAGTGGCCACATACAAATTGCACATGTGATAGAAGTAAAAACTAATGCTCGTGCCCACTCATGAGATGCGATGCTAGAGGTCAAGCCAAGACATGCTCATGATGCACAATTACCACTCATTCAGGTCATGCCATAACAGTGAGTATATGAGCAATTTAAAGTTGTTTTCAGTTTATAACCATGTTCAACACAGTTAACGAATGGCACTGAAACATGGATTTCTTGCCTAAGCTTCAAGATCACAGTGAGACATATTAAACAGGGCATGGAAAGGAAACAAGCACCCCAAGCAAGATTCCACTTAAAAATCCATTCCTTAGGAATAGTGAGAAAGAAAGAACCCCACTTGGTTGATAAAAACATCCCAAGAGACATAATCGACAAACCTCAGCCAAGCCCTCAACCCTGTATTCAAACCTAAGAACAAAAGTAATATTCCAGAAAGAGAGAGGAGTAGAAGCGAACTTTGCTTCTTACACCTTCTATATTTCTTAATAGCGACTAGAAACGCCTTGGACAATGAGATTTGGCTTGCTGTCGAAAAGAAGAAAATGGTTTGAGGAGATATAGAGAAACTTACGAAGGAGATAGAACTTGAGTTTATCTCCTCTTCTTTTGGGATATTTTCTTTACAATTTCTCTCTTTTATATTTTCTCTATACATCATGTTTATCCATTCATTTATTTCCTAAATTCCTTTATTATTTTTTTGATCTGGAATCTTCTATATGTTTCTTAAATTAGTGGCAGTTTGGGTGATATATATATGTATATTTGTGAGTCATTGTGAGAGACATTCGAATAAAGCTTAAGGCATTTTGATGATATATACATATATAGGTTGCTGCGTGAAAGTCATTCGGATGATTTGGGCACATTCGAATGGGTTTTGAGGCATTTGATAGAGAAATTAAGAAAATGCCAAAGGCATTCGAATGCTACAATAGGGCATTCGAATGAATTTGAAACAGTTGGGTGAAAAGTTGAAGGAAAAAGAAGGATATTCAAATGCTACAGTGGCCTCAGTCAGATAAATTTCTCAATTTTCACATGGCTCATTCGAATGGAAGGCAGGTCATTCGAATGTGAAGATTTAATCTACTAAAAATGGATTCTAGATAGTTTTGACACTCTTTCGAATTTTAGGCATAACTCTCTATTCAAAACTCTGATTGAGGTGATTCACGATTCTATGGAACGAAAAGAGAAATATATAAAACTTTCATGCTTTACATTTTGAGAGATTCAGGATGAAATATAGTCAAAATTGGGTTACAATGAAGAAGTCGCACCTAAAAAAATAGGCCATACAAATGGATCACCCCCCATTCGAATGACTCGCACCCCATTCGAATGGTACTCAGAGTAGCATTCGAATGGGGTTGCTAGGCTTAAGGCATTTGCATGGCTTGGCTCTCATTCGAATGGTGCTTCCTCCATTCGAATATCTAGCCTCCCAAAGCCCCACACATTCGGATGCCTCTTCTTAAACCCTCCTAACCCTTAACCACTCATCCTAAATCTTCCAAATCACTTACATACACACTCACACCATGTCGAAACCCAATTTAACAAATAATTCTACCCACAAGACACCAAATAAGATCGAGTTATTCATTAATATTGGCCCCCATGTTCGGGTCGTTACAATAATCAGTGCAATCTATTTATCTTGTCAAAATAAAGTTTGCAATGGAATTGATCATGCCCTATACCTTATTAAAAAATGAAATTTAAATCAAATAAGAGAAATACTAGCTTCGGTTTCTCCTCCTCTTTTTCTTTTCCTTTTATTTTTTTATTTTTTCTTTTCTTTTCTTTTTTTTGTTTCTTGCTTGTTCATGGCCACTACCAGGGATGAGTTTTCACTTCTCTTTTGCTAAAAAAGTAGAAGAATGTCCCTAAGGCTCCTTTTTATACTACTAAGGAATTGAAGGTGTTTTCATCATTTAGAAATTTCTCATTACCCTTTTCCCTTCACGTCTTTGGATATTGTGCAAGTATGCTTTGCTTATACCCTCTCTTTCATCTTTTCTTGCAAGAAATATTATGTCCTTAGATAGATCATCATTGTCCATTATTTTTATCTCTTCTTTTAAAGTATCATGTCATCCATCAAGCATTAAATGTTTCGATTAACTCACTCAAGGTCAAATCTCATCAAAGTATAATTTTTTAATATTTAAATCACATATGCAGACAATCTACTTATCCCCCATGTTGCACAGTATTCTACTCAGAAATTGCTCTTAGAACTACCTTTCTGAAACATATCAAGTTATACATGTTCAAACTAGTTTAGATGCAAAGAGTCCTAATACGACGTTTGTACTTTGAAAATCCCTAGCCTTAGTTACCCAATCAAGGTTCATCATTTGGGAGGATTAAGATCACTTCTTGGCTTCACCATTAGGGTTCCCATTTAGTTTGTTGCATTGAGGTCACCCCTCGGTCTTCTAGTTAAGGTTAACTATGGTCCATTAGAACCAAAATAGTCCCTAAAAGAATTAAATGTACGCCCAAAAGTGGGGGTAAATTAAGTGTTTCAAAACTTTTTCGATTAAAAGTACAAAAATTGTTTGGATGTTTATGCCTTCAAATACAAATATTGTGATTATAAAGCTGATAATAAGCAATGTATGAGGAATTGATTGTAAATGAGTATGCAAGAAATTTAACTTTGTTGAAATTAGAGTTGCTAAAAATAAAAGGAAAAATTAAGCACACAATATTTATAGTGATTTGGTCCAACTGCTTACATCCACTACCTTGGCTTCTCATAAAAAATTTCAACAATTAACTTACTATGTAGCTTTTAACGAGATTAGCAATAACCACTTACACAGCTTTCTAAGGATTAGCTGAAACCTTTACAAATGCCTTTTCTGGGGATCAAGCACAACTGCAAGATAGCTCACAAGTAGCTAAAGTATGAATCACAAAGCAAAGCTTACAATGAGGTTCTCAACAAAAAGTAAAAAAAAAGTTTCTCTTAAATACATATCAAAGATAGGAAACTTAAGCTCTTACTCTTTGTTTTTATAGTAGTACAAAGGATGTGTATGATACCATTTCTTTAAGAATTTGAGAATGGCTTGAGAATGTTCAAGTTTGCTCATGTAAGTGTCTAACTTGAATCTCGTCCATTTCTTATCCTTTTATCTATGATGCCTGAAAACTTCTCGGGCTACCGTTTCAGCGTTTCCTAAATGTTTCTATTTTTGAAACGCAAAGAAATGTTTTTGGTCTACTTTTACAATTTCAGAAACTTTTCATAGCCATTTCGTAATATTATGAGAATATCAAAAATGCGTTTTTGATTTGGAAATGCATTTCTATCCACAAATAAAGATGAAAATTTTCCTATCTCTAACTCAAATTTTTAAATTTTTTCAAGAATTTGTTTGAATGCATTATGGAATTTATGTTTATTTTAAGATTGAATAACTATTTTTTTATAATTTTCTATATTAAAAATTATATTTACAAAAAAAGCACTTGTATTTTTTTTTATTTACGCATTTCCCTTACATTTTCATTTCTTACTTTTTGGAAAAATGATGTTTTCCCATTTTCATTTCGTATCGTATTCATTTATTGTTTCCATGCAACCTAGCCTTTTATAGCTTGCCATCTTTAATACCTTTAAGGTTTTGTCCAATGATTAAAAGAATACACCTATGGTTGCAGAACATTCTTAATCCAACAGTTAGTAAATGTTTCTTTTAATTCAAAAATCATTCTATTTGCATCAAAGGACATTCAAATAGCATTTAATGAGCTTATCATTGTCGAGAAAATAGAAACTATGAGTATTAAATGTGCTATTAACGGCTAGTAACGAATGTATTTTCAAATTTTAGTATGCAAATAGTCGAGTGAAAAATAAGGATACTTGATTAAATTCAACATTTACTCAAGTGGATTTAAGTGATAGTCTATTAAGCTCAACTTTACTCAATTGCACAAAGCACTTAGTCTATTACAATTTAGAATATAGAGACCCACCCTCTGTTCAATCAAATTTACCTGACTAAATCATATATATATTCGATTTCATAACAACACTACTCAAATAGCGAACAATTCACAATCAATTAGCATATTTTCTTTAGAGAATTTACTTGATTGACTATTCTTATTACTCGATTTAATCATGTCATTATTTGAGTATTGAATGTCTGATAGTGGATTAAATTATGAGATATAAAGACTTGTTCTCTATTCTATATAATGTACTAGACTATGGTATAAATTTACTCGATTAAGCAATAAGATACTCGATTACGCATAACTCTTTGTCAACTACTGTCGAAGTATAGAGACTTGAAACTTTGCAACTTATTTAATACTCGAGTAAGATAATTCTTTACTCAATTAAAAAGATGGTATAATCAAATACTATTCTCATTAGTTGATTAATATTATAAGCATAGAAACTTTGTCATTTTACCCCTAATTATTACTTGATTAGTGAATACAGTTACTCAACTAAATTCTTAATTAGTCGATTAATATTGTAACATCTCAGTAATTCGGGAATAAATATTAATTATTAATTATTGTATATGAGGTGATTAGTGAATATTTGTGTATTTAAGGGGAAGTATTAAATTATTTTGTGTTAAAGAAATGGCCAAGTAATTGTTGGAAAATTTGGGATATATGTGTTATTATTAAGTTAGGGTGTGTGTGGTAATTTACAGAAATTATGGGGTCTAGGCGTGATTTTTGAAACATGGCTAGGGATCATTTTAAAATTAATTATGCGCTTATATATATTGAAGGAGCAGCTAGGAGAGATGGCATGCACACAGGAAGGCTCTACAATGGGTCGCGGGTTCGAGCTAGGCTTTAGACACACACGGGTGAGAAAAATGCTATTTTTTTAATCAGTAAGCCCAGCCCCAAAACAACATTGTTTTGGGGCTGGGCAGTGGGCAGTAGTTGGCTGCCATGCGGCCAACACTGGGCTGCCCTCTTTTTGCTCTTTAAACGCCTGATTTTAGTAGGTTTCAAGAGGTCTTCAAACAACAACTTTGAGGGAAAATTAGAGAAGAAGAATTAGCATGCAAACATGAGAACAGGGGAGAAAATTCGAGGGGAATTGAAGGAAAATTCAGTTTAATTAAAGTTTAAATAGTCAAGTAAGTGGGAAAAAATATGATAGAAATTCCTAGCGGTTAAAATTTAATTCAGGGTGTGATTTTACTAATTTTAGTTGAATTATATTATTTTGCAGCGTGTATTAATTTAGTGATGTGTGGGCATAAAAACACTGAAATATGCTAATTAAAGGCAAGCTCCCTACTCCCTTTGCGAGTCTTCTTTGATTTACTAATTCAATCTCCTTCCTTTACCCGAATTGGTTCTAGAAATTATTTATATGTGTTATGGATATTTATTGCATAAATTAAATTGAATATGAGACTTTCAAGGATTTATTTGGTAAATGCTTACGGCGTATTGTACCGCTCTTACTTCCTTGGGAATGATGTCGAACCAGTTTGGGATTAGGTTCCTAGAAGGTTGGTGGGATTTGGTTGTGGTTATGGTTTCCTGCAGGTGTAAGTTGTGATAACTAAGGGCATGAGTTGTCGTCTAGTGAGGTGACGTGTTGATCCTTTGGTGACACTGGAGCGAATCATCGACCGGGCCAAGGATGGCTATCGACTAGCTGTCCCTAGTCACGGATTGTCGACCAGTGCCTGGTCACTGTCGACCGGCTCTATCATTATGTGGCATATTACATGGCATTGCAGTGTAATAAATTATGTTGTTTTGAGGAAACGGGCAACTAGGATAATTAGTTATTTTATTTGGGAGTATTTATGGAAATAATGAAAGAATAAAATAAATTGATTTAGTGGAATTCTGGAAATTTTGGGGTGAAAGTGGAATAAGAGGAAAAACCAAATGTGGGGGTGCAAGTGTCATTTTTTGGAAGTTTGGGGGTGCTGGTGCAATTCTAAAGAGAGAGCTGAGGGTCTCTTTAAATTTAATGGTGTGCATATTAATATTGAGGGAGCTGTCAGCGTAGATGGTCTCGCGCGCGCGTGTGATGAGTGTGGTCGCAAGTTCCAGTAGAAAGGGTCGCGCACGAGGGAGGAAAAATAGCCATTTTATTTAGCCAAATGAGGGCCGAAACGACGTCATTTCGACTCTAAGGCGGTGGCAATGTGCACCGCCTAGCAGCTGCCACGTGGCCATGCCTCCACCGTCCATTTTTGCCAATTTAAGGGCCAAATCAACCAGAATCCGTGTGTAGAACGGAAGAAAGAAATTGAAGGAAGAAAAGGAAGAAGAAATGGGGCGCGACAGTTGGAAAATAGGAGGAAAATGGGAAAATAAGGAGGAAAATTGGGCATTATCTCGTGATTAAAATAGCCAAGTAAGTGGGTAAAATTATTAGGAACATCGTATGTTTAAATCATACATTTTTCACGATTAAATTTAGTTATTTTGAGCCATAGTCTTACTACTTTATGTAAAACGTTTTACTTCGCAGCTGGAGCACAGAAAAGATAAAAATCGACCAAATAAAGGCAAGCTCCTAACCCTCTCTTCATGTTCTTTAAACCATGCATAAATTTTCATTGTTTTTCATATTTTATTCCCTTCCTTACAATGACACGGTTCCACGCATTAATAATGAAAATCCGCGTGGCAACCATTTTATGACTTATGAGTTGTTGATGGGTCTATGGTGGATGGAATAAGTTTAGTGATGATGTCTTGGTGTCGTTCATTATGTCTGTCATGGGGCTTTGTATCACTCCGCTTTTTTTGGGAATGATGTCGAATCTATTGGGTTAGGTTCTTAGAAGAGTTGGTTATGGTTTTATTGGGTTATGTTAAGGGGTTTAATGAGAAAAGTGAGAGGTTCACTAGCATGAATGTTGAGACAGGTACCTGAGCATGATAAGAGATGAGAAGAAGAATGGTATATTGGTGACTATGTAGCAAGTGTGTGAAGAGTCATGGGGAAAGTTTATGAGATGTTAAGTCTAGTATGGATACGTTTAGTTTCATCTAAGAGTGTCTAAGGGTATGGGGGATAAAGCCCTTGACAGTCAACCGTGGGTCATGGCAATCGATGGCTAGATGTATGGGCGTCAATCATCAACTGTTACAATAAGCATTAGACAGGCCAGAAGAACTAGTCCTACCAGATTCCCACCTTGACTTTGTTCATATCATAATGTGTGTGCTGTATGGGAATTGGATTACATTCATTGGGGGAAACATGCTTTGTGTGTGATGGGATGTGTGAGCATTTGCATGACTCGGTTGGTTTAAGAGCCAACTTGGGTATCCTAGGTGAGCCGGTGCATTTAGGGCATTTCGCATGTGTGTATTCCTATATGGGTGTAGTATGGCTTGATGCTTGGTTTATAGGGGCCTTGTCATCATGTTTATGCCATTTCTTACTTATTGCATTGCATGGTAAGGATGTGTGGCTGTGAGTGTTGGGTGTGGTCATATGCCGTGGAAATGGCCCACGATAGTGGGGAATGATCTGGTGTATATTCCACGGGTGTTCCTTGGGACTCCGGGGAATGATCTAGTGTACACCTCGAAGGTCTTTGGATATTGAAGTTCTTTGGGGCCCGATGGGTAATGATATGGTGTATACTCCACGGGCGTTCTTTTAGACTCTGGGGAATGATCTGGTGTATATCTCGAAAGTCTATGGTAGCCTATATTGGACTGCTAACAAGCTTGTATACGGGACTTGGGTGCTAATGTGTGTTTTATGTGGGCCCAAGGACCCTCTGTGTGCGATTTACTTTATGTTTATGTATTTAGAGCTAAGACACGTAGTGAGCATGGCATGGGGTGTTGTTGCATTGGCATGAATTGCATGGGATGTTTTAACCTACAGCCTTTCTTTCATGAGCTTGCTAAGTCTTGTAACTCACCTTTAATTTCCATTATTCCAGATAAGAGAGTGACCTATGTGGTCAGGGACATTCAACGGGGTTGGATCCAGACCGTCGAGTCATAGTAGCAGGTGCAGAGCTCTCCCGAAACTAGGTCTTGGGTGTCATGTGTTTGGTCGGAGTAGTGCTTTTATGTTCTTGAGGTAGGTGTATGTTATGTAAGCCCATATGTTGTCAATGGTTATGTAAGGATGATTATGAAATGATATGTGATGTAAAAGGTTATGGTTTCTTGGGTTTTTAGCTTACGTTATTATTCTATATCATTCAAATAATGACCCTCTCACAGATCCTCTTTGTGCACGGGGGCTCCAGGAGATGGGCCATTACATGGATTGTGGTATGGAGTTAACCCTTGATAGCTATGAGCAGGAGTTAGGCTCTAGATAGCTATGACTCAGGAACTCCGGTATATGGTTGTGATGGGAGCCTCGAGCTTGTGTGGATTATGTTGGGGGAGCCTCGGGCTCATGTGCCTTATGCTAGCCAGTTCGTGGCTGCGGCAGGTTTGTATGTTGGGACTTGGGTGCCAGGTTGTGCATTTCTTATGTAAGCCCCAAGAACCATTACATGCATTGGTTTATTTGGGTTATGCACTAGATATCTTCATGCATGGTATGGTGTGACATTATCATTTATGGCATTACATTGGTTGAGGCGTGCATATTCTGGGTGAGAGATTTGTTTCCTAGTCTTATCTTCATTCTTCTATTATGCTTGTTAAACCTTATGGCTCATCTTGTCTTTTACATCATTCTAGGTGTGGGAGTTGATGTCGTGATTAGATTGTTTGGCGTGTCGATTTTAGACGGCTGTGTATAGGGCAATCCCAATCGAAAAAATCTTTAGGGTGTGAGTTGTGATCAGGGGCTCAAATTTTGTAATTATTGTATCTGATTGATTAAAGCTTCTTATGCAGGGAAACGCCCCCTGAGATATATATTTATATTTAATTATCTTCCGCTGTTATATAGTTATGGGGCAAAATTCCAGCCCATATATTTTAGTTGTTAGCTAGTTATAAATGGAAGTTGAGGTATTTCTAGATCGTTACAATTGATCGTCACAAATATTAAGATCACTTGATAGAACATTTCTTAGCTCAATATCAGACATATACTTGATTATATCTTTAAGTACACATGTCTTATTGAATTTTCTGATTAAAGATTTTTCGGATCATATACTTGATTGAGCTATTAAATACTTTAAGGCTTGCTTGATTTAAACTAATAAGGTAGTTGAGTATGACTACAAGTCACTCATCCAATCCTTTTCTTTTCTTGATTAAAGATTTTAGTTACTCATCACAGTTAGTCGATTAGCTCAATACTTGAACATCTCAAGTATATAATCATTTAACCCTTTAAGAAATCAAGTTTTATTCGATCTTACTGATAAATTAGTTGAGTATCACATTTGTCACTCAACTAAGAACTTGTGAGAAAAAATAGACACCCAAGAGGGAGGTGAATTGGGTTTTTATTTTTTTTTATTTTAAAAAATCTTTGAATACAACAAGTTGATCTTTTTCAAACTATGAATACTAATGCTTTAAATATAACCTTAACATAAAATGATAACTGTAAAATAAAATTTATGCAAGAAGATTGATTCTCTTGAAGATTTAGAAAGCTATTGTTTTGAGTATTAAAATTGATGACAAAATTTATGAAAACCAACCCTTGTTGAAAGTAGAATGAGAGTGTTGAAACGAAAGAAAAATAAACAGAATAGCTCACAGCAAATTTATAGTGGTTTGACTCAATTAGCCTACTCCACTCTCTTGGCTCCTCATTAAGGATTTCAATAATCCACAATAGTTTTTTGTAGGATCAGCTATAACTTCTGTTTTTCAATGGCTCAACAGTAATTGAAAATAAACAGCTTTTACAAAAAGTAGCTAGAACTTCTTACACTGTGCTTTTTAAGAGATCAAGCACCAACCACAAAAGAATAAAAGAAGTTTACAATTTAAACACTTTGAGAAGCTCTTACAAGATTGAGAACAAATAATAAGGTTAGTTTCTCTCAAGGAAAATAGAGATGAAGATAATATTAAGTTAAAAACACGCTTTCTCTCTCTCTCTCTCTCTCTCTCTCTCTCTCTCTTATAAAGGATGAATGCTTTGAGGGAACTTTTCTTGGGAATTATTGTAGAAGAAATTAGCTCAGCACATCTGTTTCTTCTTGAAGCCCATCTACCTTTTATAGACTCATTTTCTTCATAATCGTTAGCTTTTTTGACCAATGGGTAAAACCTGAAAAATAATTAAGATATATTCCATTCTCTTTGATCCCAATGGTTAGATATTTAATTTATGCTCAAATATGATGTTTTGGAATCCTTTTTGTAACGGTTAGAATCGAATATGACACTTTTTTGGATGTCTCTAATGGCTAGTTTTTATAAGATTCAGCACACTCTTTTCTCGAGTATTTTTTGGTCCTTACTCGACTAATATTGATCTTTACTTGACTATTATTATTCATTAGTCGAGTAAGTTTTGTCTACACTCGATTATACTCAACAGATACTCGATTATCTTTGCTCTACACATAGTCTACAGAGACATGAATAAGATACTCAATTATCACTCAAAAATACTCGATTATATATCAATTTTTACTCGATTGAACATGAAAAATACTCGATTAAAAAGGGATAATACTTGTGAAACATTCTAGTATTTTGAGAAAATAATAATATGTAATTTTGAGTATTGAAAACAATTTATTGAGGATTTATGATTTTAAGGAATTTAATAGAGGGGTTCTTGGTAGCTTGTTGAGGTGTTTTAGGGCCGGTGAATTTATATCAAAAAATGATGACATGGCATGTCAATTTGTAATTTTGTGAAATACAATGCCAAGTAGTGAATTAGGTAATTAAGATAATTAATCAATTAATTTAAGGGTATTTATGGAATTGCAAATATTTGGTATTTATTTATGAATTTATTATAATTGTGGTAATGGGTGTAACTGGAAGGTTGCGGAAATATGGGGTATAAGTGGTATTAATAAGGCGAGGTGTGTATGATAATTATTGGAAATTGTGGGTGTCAAGTGTAAATCTCAAAAATGGGTTGTGGATTCCCTTAAAATTAATTGGGGGTGTATATTAAGTGAAGGTGGTGGTAGCTTAGGCGGTACGTGCATGAGGAGGCTGGGGCGAGGTTGCAAGTTCGAGGCCGAGGGAAGGCTGGACGTGCAAGAGGAAAAATGGCCAATTTATTCGACCAAATGAGGGTCAAAATGACATCGTTTTTGCCCAAGGCAGGACCAGACATGCGCGGCCATTGGTGGCGCCACGTGGTCGCATCTCGGCCACTTATTTTTGGCCAATTTAAGCCCAATTCGGGAAAAATCCAAGCAAGGAAAACAAAAGGCAAATTGGGGGAGGGAAGAAGAGTTTGAGCAGTGGCAAGAAAGAAGAGAAAATCAAGGAAGAAATTGAAGAAAATTTGGAAAGAAATTATACAGTGGGAGTATAAAGTGGTCAGGTAAGTGGGAATAATTATTATAATTCTACACAGGTAAAATATAAATTTTACATAGTTAGAATTAATTATTGAGGACCATGGTCTCATTATTTTCTATAAACATAATATTTTGCAGCAAAAGTGTGGAAAAGCCTGGGATCAGCTATCTAAAGGCAAGTTCTATCCCCTTTTAGTATGCTCTTTAATTCATATTCAAAACCCTGCCATTTTGGATAATTTATTCCTTCCCTTACTTTGATTTGATTCCATGCATTAAATTTGTGAATGCGCGTGGTAACCCTTTTATCACCTGTGAGTTGTTGGTGAGTCTATTGATGGTTGTTTTAAGTTAAATATAGGACTTATTGTGATATTTAATTCTAACTATCACGGGGCTTCGTATCGCCTTGTTTCCTTGGGAATAATGTTGAACCCATGTGGCTAGATTCTTAGAGAATCGGGAGACTTGGTGTGGTTTGGGCATATGGTTGTCTCATACGATAAGGGCGGTTAACTGACCAGCCCTCGTTTCATCTTTAATATTATCAAAACTTCTAGACTAGTTAATAATGAGATTAATGACGGGTATTGTCCTTAATACTGAAAATGAAGTGGTGCAAATACCCACACCATACAGAGGTTCATACCTTGACCCCGAGATCACATGAAATGTTAACATGTTGACCTATAAGTATTGGGTTGGAGCCTAATGCCACAAGTGTGTCAGTATCATACAAATAAGGGTTTAGAGATGTATAACATCAACTGGGTGTGTTAAATGGTATAGGCGGTGGCATAATGTGTGTGGAATCATGTGTTCATGCATGACATGATATTTATGTGCGTACATGTGCAATGAGCAAGTTGTTTGTACATGACGGTATGTGTCCCCTCGGCCTCGAAGCGAGGGCGTTGCTATCGCTATGCCGATGACGTTTGGGCAGGATAGATGTATGTTATCATGGCAAAGAGGATGACGTATGGTTGAGGAATACTATGGGTCTGGATGTTGCATATGACATTGTTGAACATGTTGACATATGTGAGCTTGAGGGCCATTTGCATTCCATGAGCATAAGCATGTGTTATACATGAAACAAATCATAACATGGGATAAACCACATGAAAAGTAAAGTGAACTAGAAATGTGTTTAGTTGAGATAATATGATGTGATCACATATTTGTTGCGTGTGCATAACCTATTGACACTTACATTAGCACACCTATTATCTTGCGCGGCAGTGTGACCGCAAGAGGGGGATATCCAACTTTGGTAGACTCGGTGGTTAATTGAGAGAGCTACGACTCGCCAAACTCACATGGGTGGAAGTTAAGACGAGGAATACTTGGTGGGTAACCGAGGGAGTTACAGCTCGACAGACTCACCTAGGTTGAAGCCAGATGAGGGTGGATGATGGTCCACAGTGCTAACATGGGATCTTTATACACATACATAGCATATAAACTGAGCATTGATACATGTTTTGTGAGCAAGTGATTAAGTGGTTATGTCCTGGCATCTTTGTATATATTAATGGTTTACATTTGTGATTAGTTTTGATGATGAAAGGTCATGAGTCAAGTTTATAGTTTTCAACCAAAATCAATTTCAAGTAGTGCTTTGTTAAAATGAAAACCAAAATGATTTATGATTTTCTATATCAGTTGGAGATTTACAAAGTCAAGTATTTAGTCTTAAAAGAATCTCCTAAAATAATTTTAAAATAGCTTTGAAGTCTTTGGTCAACATAAAGCTAAAATTGTTCTGAGGCAAAAGACTAACTAGAACATAAATGTGTTTGATGAAAAATCAATCTTAAATATGAAAAATCATTTATGTTAATCTCATATTTCAAAATAAGCTTTTCATATTTTGAAGCATGCATGAAAGGTTTTGGCCTGAAATTCAAATGTTTGAAAAATCTTTTAGTTCATGCATCATGTTTCGAATCTCCTTTTGATAAGGTTTCAATATTTTTCTAAGTCTGTAAGGTTAGCACCTTATAAGGAGATATATAAGAAAATGATTTCATTTTAGAAAACTATCTCGTGGTATTTCAATAGCTATCATTCATTGCTGATAAAATAATTTTTAATGATTTTTTCAAGAAATAGAAAGTATGTATTTTGGAAGTGGTAATATTGTTAAATCTTAAGTTTATACTAAAATCCAAATTCTACTTTCTTATTGTTATGGATTTTGATTTTCTAAATATTTTTATTGAATCCAAATGGGGGGTACTTTCTTATTTACCTTTATGTATTAAAGTAAATGAAAGGTAAAATATAAATAAAATAAAATGAGGACATTTATGTAAATAAGTTGTATTGTATGCATGTCCTGAATGATGACTTCATCTGTCAACAGATTTCTCATCATCTGTCAATCGGACTTATATTTTTTATGCATCTATCGACTGATACTCTTGTATCTGCTGACCGGCCTTATATTTTTTATGCATCTATCGACCGATACTCTTGCATCTGTCGACCGGCAAAATGTCATTCCTTGATGCTTTGGTAGTGAGCAAGTTAACTGTCGACCGATGCCTGTGCATCTGTCGACCGACAGAATGCTTGCACGAGGAATTGTCGACCAGCTCAAATGATCTGTCGACCAGATTTTAAATATTTGCTAATCTGTCGACCAATGCCTTGTATCTGTCGACCGCTTGTGTCGCAGAAACCCCCAACGACTAGTTTTTCCACTCACCCAAACTACTTTTTCCACTACCAATGGTAAGATTCGTGAATGGGCTCTCAAGAGACTATAAATACAAGTCAAATTGGTGATTCAAACCAACCAAGAGGATTGATTTCAAGCTTACAAGTGTTCATTCTTTAAAAAGGTTAATTGTTTCATCTGTGCTTCATTTTTCTCTCTAAAGGCTTTAATTATCATTTCTATTATCTTGTTCAAGCCTTATATTTATATTGAGAGATCTTGTAACTAAGAGTGCCTACTCTTAGATCCTCTCTTTTGCATTATTCTTGATTTTCCTAGCAAGAGTGCTAGAGGACTTGCTTGTTGAAGCAAGGGGTTGTATTTCCTAGCAAGAATGCTAGAGGACTTGTTTATTGAAGCAAGGTGTTGAATCCCTGGCTTGTTGCTAAAGGGATTTCTTGTATAAGAAAAATGTTGTAATTTCCTACCTTGTTGCTAGAGGGTCTATCCGAAGAGATACGAGATTTTTAGTAAATTGATTGAAAAATCCTTAGTGAGGAGCTAAGGTAGTGGATTAGGTTTAGTTTAAGCCGAACCACTATATATCGTTGTGTATCTTCTTTGCTTGTGCTCTTTCTTTCATCTATTATTCCAAGCATTTCAATAATTCTCACTTGCTCTAAAATCTCGTTTTTAACCAAAAGGATTTTCAAGTTCAATCAATTTTTTTAAAACAACCCAATTCACTCCTCTCTTGGTGTTGGTGCCATTGCTATTCAAATCTAACATATATATGCGGCATGTGGTGTGTATGCATGTGATTATGTCATGGCCTATCAAGATATGTACATTTGGCATATGGAGTGCACATTAGTATGTGTAGCATGGTCATTTGTGCATTTGTCAAAGTCTGTAGCATAGCATTATGTATAATGTGACTTGAGACATGCCATGAGGGCATTATGCGGCATAACATGGCATGATTGTGCAAGATGTACTTGATTGCATGATATCGGTAAGTATAGCATAATCATATGGTGTTACAAGTCATAACATAGTCGTTTCCCATGTGATGGGTAGTGTAACTCCATCTCGTTTCAATTTCGTATTGTGCCCCTTTCATTTTCAGATATACTTGTTGAGAGTTACAGCTCACCTTGTTTCTAATATCATTCCAGGTGTGAGAGCTAATGTCGAGGATGGGCTTGTGACGTGTTGGTCTTAGGTGTCTACGTATACAAGGCAATCCTGACCGAAAAGATCTCTAGGAGTGAGTTGTAAGCAAGGAGTCAGAGGTTGCGACTGGTTAGATTTGATTGTCTGAAGCTTTGTTGTGTATGAGATGGCTCCTAAACTATGTATTTATAACTATTTTGCTACTGATGTTGCAAATAAAAGTTGAAAGAAGTTTTGGGGTGTTACAACTTGACTATAATTTTGATTACTCGATTACTTTTGATATAGCCGAAACTTGCAATAAATATTCGATTATTGAGAGCATTTACTTGAGTAAATTGATGAAACCATAGATTCAATAACCTAGATCGATATTTTACTCAAGTAACATGGAACTTTTACTCGACTGATATTCAAATATACTTGATTTATTTTATGTCTTACTAGACTATCATTCAATCAATATATGTTATTTTGAATGTCATCAACATCTAAATAATATAAAGGTTAATCTCAAATAAACACAAATGATGTTCGTGAAAGTTTGTTAAAACTAACTTTCTAATCACATTCACTTGGTTACATAAAAAGCCTTAGAGAATTAAGGAGATATTTATTTTTAAAGAAGATCGATTTGACAACAAGTTGAGAACAACATATGTTACTCAACTAAAAGCTTCATTTTTCTAAATTCAAATAAGAATTATTCTACTAGACTCATCAAATCACAGCATGGAACATGATTTTTAATTCACATTTACTTTATGAAACATATTTTCATGAAATATCCCAAAGCCAAATAACTCATTATTTAAATAAAATAAAATACATAGAACATTGCAAATATGTTGAGCATAATATATGTTACTCAACAACAAAGCACATCATTTAATACAAAGATACTTTAACTTGATCATCATGATAATTGTAACACCCGATGTTACCGGTGTTAAGAGAATAAGAAAGGAAGTGTGTGAAACTTTCAAAAATACCCTTGAGAATGTAATGGATCCTTGAGAATGAGGGTGCCCTATGAGAGGGGTATTTTGATAAATTGAAAATAATTCCTAGGTGGAATTAAGTAAGTGAATTAAATTCTCTTTTTTATATTATGTGGAGATATATGGGATTAATAATTTACAAAGGGTATTTTGTTGATTTTGGATTAAATTCCATAAAGGAATTTAATTATGAGAAAATAGTGGATATTCAATTATTTGAGAAAGTAATTAAATTTTCCCAATATTGGTGAATTAATGTGGTAAAGCCACATGGATGGATGAAATTAGAACTTGGGAGCCAAGTATGGGTTTAAAATGTGACACTTGGCAAAGTCTTGTTCAAGTATAAATGGGTGATTTAATTAAATACAAAAGAAATGATTTTAGTCTTTCAAACATTTAATGAGAGGCATGATAGTGTTGGATTAAAAGAAAAATCCAAAAGAAAATAAATTAGTCATGCATTAATGGTGGGAAATGGTTCCATTAAATTAAATGGAAAAGAAATTAATTATGTCTCTCAAGTGTGATGGATATGAAAATAGTTTCATTTAAGTAAATGAAAAATAAATGAGAATTTTAAGAGATCTAATGGGTGAGATGTATTCTTGAAAAAGAGAATAAATCCAAGGCTGGGGATTTAAAAAGAGGAAATGGCATGGATTGTGTTTCTTCCAAGAGAGATGATAGGTATCTAAAGAAATGGAAGGTGGAGATTTAATTCTCCCTAAGCACATGGATTGTGCTTTTTATGAATGGTAGAGATCCATTCTTGAAATTGGAGAAGGGTAGTATATAAGGGCAAGTGAGGAAGACTTGTTTTCCCTTTGGCCATTTGAAGAGAGAAAGAAAGAGAGAGAAAGAAGTCTCCCATGGAGGGAAAAGTGAAGAAGAAGAAGAAGAAGTCAAGGTAAGTTCATTCTTCCTTCTCTTTATTTTAATATGCTTGTATGCAAAGTAAGTGGCTTGTTGAAATGTCACCTTAGATGGGAGAAGATGATGATGGGAGCTCTCTTGAGATGAGGATTTAAAGCTTCAAAGAAAAGAATGAGGTAAGGGATGGCCCCATAAGATGGTGGTCTTGCAATGTATTGTAAGTATGGTTCATAATGTTTTTATGTTGCATTTGCATGTAGTGGTTGTTACTTGTGTGATGCAAGATCTAATGGACCTATGGCCATATGGAGGACTAGTGTTGTGGAGGTTGATAGGTTGATACCTCAAACCTTGGAGGGTTGTGAGGATGGATGGTCCAGCCTCATTTGCATGCATTTGGCATACATAAACATAGTTATATTCATATTTATTTTGCATTGCACCCTTATTGAGCTTTGTGGCTCATGAGGTTTTATCCTCCCCTTGTAGGTTGTTCTTATGTCAAAAGAGAAAAAGAAAAGTTGCAAGCTTGTGGTTGGAAGCTCATGGTGTTTATTTATTTTTGTTGTAAATTTATGGCTTATGGAAGCCTATGTTGTTGTGTTGATTTATGAGATGTAAATTTATTTGGTTAGTAATGGCTTGTTAAAGCCTAAGACTATGGTTGTATTATCTTTTTGAAGTGGTTGATTTTATTTTGGAATGAGATAATGGCTTAAGGCATGTTAAAACCTAAGTTTTGGTGAAAGTCTCATTTTTTGTGTGTGTTATGGGAAGCACCAAGGAAGAAAAATAGTATGGATTTTGATTGAAAATGTGGAGATTTTAAATGCATTTATTGGGGGTGTAATTTCTGGAAAATATGGGTTTAAAAGCCCCAAGGAAAAAAAAAATGTGAAGAAGGCAGCAGTAGGCATGCTGGGCGCTCGGGCGCGCGCTGGGCCACGAGGGCGACTGGGCGCGCGGCCCACTGCCAGCATGTAGGGCCTTGCCGGCCAATTTTTTTAAAAAATTCCAAAAAAATGGAGAATTTGGGGCATTTCTAATTTGATTTTGGGCCCCGGAGAAATTTTCGAAATAAAGAGATTTTTTGGGTATTTTGGAGAATAATACCGAATTTTTGGAAAAATTGAAAATTTTGAATTTTTCCTCCAAAATTGGTAAAATCAATGGGTTGATTGAAATGGTGAAATTTATGGACCCCGGTAAAATTCTTAGATGGAAGAAAAATTAAAATAAATAAGAAAATGGTGAATTGAGCATCTTAATGAGATTTCTTTTAGCCAAGTGTGGTGTGGTTAAATCTCAATTTTGCTAGTGAATCCTGGGGTTGAGGGAAGGGAAGGACGAGCCTAGTTCCCACCTAGGGCGTTTCGTGTTGAAACATAGTCCGCCTTTCACCAAAGGCCGAGCAGGTGGGCAATTTGGATAATTGTTTACGAGTGGCACCCGTAAGTGGGAACGAGGCGTCACAATAATTCATTTGTATTTATCAAAAACAAGAGCGCGCACGCACACGCACACACGCGCACACACACACACACACACATATATATATATATATGATTTCTATTTTATAAGTCCTAAGCCATCATACACAAATACTACTAATGCATATTTTGAGTAATTCTTGAAAGATATAAACTTTATAATTCTATTACTCAAATGCATTGAACCTAAACATGAGTAACACTATGAAATATTGCTTGGAAAACATACATCAATTAAATTCTTTCAAGTACTTGAATGATTTTGTTATCAAGCAACACACATTCAATTTTAAAAGTTCTTCAAGAGATCCTTCTTAAATTTCAGGACTTGAGAACTTTAGGAATATGGGCTCTATGAACTAGAACTTAGGATCATGGGCTCTATATACATACACTACTTAAGAGCATAGATGCTTGATCAATTAAAACACATTTCTCATAGATTTAAGAAAAGCTTTCACATATTTTAAGTACTTAAGATATTTCTCAATCTTAATTTTACTCTAAGCATCATGAGGTTCATATGACACTCATGAATTGTGGATACTTAAAATATCATTGAAATCCTAGAACAACTTATTGACATATATCAAGCATATTGACAAAAAAAAAAAGCAAGATTAAACACAAATAATATTTAGGTTATCAACACAACCTTAACATGAAGGATAAAACAATTTAATTTCTACAAATCAAGACTCACATACCATCACTTCAGTATATGATCATTTACTCAAAATTCTTGATGTTTAACCCTTAAACATCATATATGAAATATAGAGCACATTACTTTTAAACTTTGAGTAATGCTGCCACATAAAACACTAAGTATATCATAACCCCAGAGAGAAGCATGTTAAAAGACATGTCAATAAAACATATGGCTAAAATAATTTTAACATATATGGGAGCATTAATAGATAAATCATACTAAAATATAAACATATCAAGGTTCATTAACCTTATAAAATCTCAAGGCAAGCTCAACATATATTCTATCAAGATAGGATTAACATATCCTTAAGCAATATTCTAAATAAGACTAAAATAGATTCTATATATACAAAACATATTAATGAGCCTATGAGAACATAACGTAAGAGTACATTAAAGTTTTGGTATAATGCAATCATCATCAAAACATTCAGAACATAAAACTCAGCAGAACTGTTCTTACTTGATCAAAGAAAGATTACTCTATTTGACCTCAAGTTCTTGCACACTTCATTCGATTACAAAGGATAGTTATTCAAATACAATACAAATTACTCAATTAAGCTCATACATTAGCTGATTAATATTAAAGATATAACATACTTTACAAGAATGCAACTACTCAAATCAAATGACTTCCCATTCATATTTACTCGATCAAAATCACACATTAGTCAGCAACTTGGTTGTTACTCAACTGAGATAGAGCTTACTCAATTAAATCTTTAAACTCCAAAGCATCTTATTTGATTAAAAATATTGAATACTCAAGTAATATTTGAAAGATAGGTACAACTAACATTCCAAATATTATTGTTTGATTTACAACTTGACGATTTGAGATTTTTGCAGCTTGATCAAATACTTAAGTATTACTCACTTAATGATTGATTCAACAAGCTCTAAATCCTTTAAACACTTTAAATATTTTGCTTATCAAACTACAAATATTCAACCTTTAAGTTCTTCAAGTGTTCTTCCATTTTAGAACATTAAGAACTTTAAGTATTCGATCCCAAATATCAAATAGACAATTTAAACTCTTTGGATCAAAACTCAAGGATCATCACTTGAGTATATGAACGTTTACTCAAGGATTTGATGTTTGTCACTAAAACATCAAAAATGAATTTAAAACATAATACCCTTAAACATTGAGTAATGCTAACTCCAAGACTTGATATGTTACCAGATTAACACATATTTTGAGCACTTAGGATATCATCTAATTTTAAAGCTTACTCTTAAGTACCACAAGTCTCCATATGTCACTTCATGCATTATGGACACTTAGGATATTCCTTGAAATCCTAGCATAACATGCCTTATTGAGGTTCATTAAGAAATGCATCCTCAAGAGATATGAGAACATTATAAAATATTGAAGTTTTGCATAAAACATTCATTATCAAAAAGTTCTCAAAATCAAACCCAACAGTCCCCAAATCTCGACTATCAACAAAGTTATCTTAGCAAATTTTAAAGACGTTCATTTGTAATTAACTCTTCAAGAATTCAAGCAATAAGTGAATCACCCATTGTCTTGAAATTAATTATCTCAAAAATTAATTTTTATGAAAATTTAATTTTCCAAAACTCAAAAAATTTTTAAGTGCTACACTTCATCTTCCATTTTCCTCTTTGTCCATGGAGGATGGGAATCCAAAATGGGTTTTTCCCCCAAAGAAGAAGCAAGACATGGAGGAAGGAACATAGTTTGGGCTCATTTAGCCTTTGTTGAGGAATGCAGATTGGGTTCTTTCATCATCAACAATGGTGGTCGGTGACGCACGTTCAACCACCATTTGTAATTTTTTTCTCTAATTTTTGTTTTTGTGTGCTTACATGAGAGAAAGGGTATTTTATGTATTTACAAAAAATTAATAATCGTTTATTAATGGTAGAAAAAATTAATACACTATTAGTAATGTAATGACCCAAATTTATTTATTAATGTATTTATTTATCTATTGTTATTATTATTATTAGTTGAAAGCATTCCCAACAGCTTTTGTTGCCCACCTTCATCTGCCTCCAAGTTCCCAAGCCGCATTACTAGATTTATCAGGAAGGCAGCGATGGTGGAGCGCCCACTAGTTGTTGCCTCAACCTTCATATCAGTAAGAGTTAGAGAGAGGGGGGGAGACTGAGTTGAGCGCCTAGCAGCAAGCGAAGAAGAAGAAATATAGGATTTGTAGGGGACCTCGAGGGAGTGGTCGTGCCTCTGTTTCGATTCAAGCTGTTCAGGCATGCCTCCATTTTCCCCCTTCTTTCCCTTGTAGTGTGTGTGCTGTGCAGCGAAATAGCCATATATATATATATCTGTGTAAGAGCAGAGGGCTAGCCGAGGGCATGCAGGTTCTTCTCCCTTTTCTTGTTGTCTCTCCAATGTCCTCCTTAGTTGTAGACTTCTCGATGATGGAGTGAGGGTAGCAGTTGCTGCAAGTATATATATATATATATGTGGGACTGCGTATATACAGAAGCAGTGCACGCTTGAGACACTATTCGGTCCCTCTTTCTCAATTTTATTCTTTAAAACAGTGGTTTTGGTGCCTTCTCAACCTATATAAACTCAAGACCTTGGTTGATGTACACGTCTAAATATGTAAAAAATATGTATACAATCGGTAAGGCCAGGATGCATTGTTGCTAAAGGTTTAAGTGTCCAAAGCTGTTATATATATATATATATATATATATAAATAATGTGTATAGGTGTTGTGTAATTATATGCATGTTTAGATAGAAGTTATATTATTAAATAATAATTGAAGGTTGGGGATCATCCGTGTGTCCATGTAGGTGCTGTGTAATAATATGTATGTTTAGATATATAATTACACATATATATGTTTAACTAATGTATAGGTGTTGTGTAATTAGATATATGTTTAGATAGAAGTTATACTATTAAATAATAATTGAAGGTTGGGGATTAATATTAATTTTGTAAAAGTAAGTAAGTAATACCAGTAACAGACAATATTAATAAATAATATGTAGTGTTATTATTAGTATTATCCTACTTTCTTAATAATAATAATAACGGTAATAATATTAGTAATCAATATGTAATATGTGTTATAATTCATTAAATTATATATTATAATATAAAGGTGTAACTTAGTAAGGCAATAGAAGCTGTAAATGTACCCAGCGTCTTGATTGTGTTTTTAGAGAGTTTGTTCACCCTCTACCTCTTAAATGGAATGAAGATAGGTACACTTGGGTTAGATATCCACTAGTATCTTTAGGGAGTAAGCGTATGATTTATAATACTATTTTCCCTGTTCTAACCAGTTAAACTCATACGACACGACCAAGAGCTAAACGTTCACTCAAGTCGGGTTTATACATTTTATGTGATTCATTTACACTTGAGTGCTTGTTACACGTTCATGTTATATTTATCTGTAGTTGGTAGACATGAGCATTTGCATTTGGCGTGTGTTCTACTAGTTGGGCGAGGCTTGGCGGGATGCTTGGCTTATGGGGGCTTTGTATCTTGTCTGGTCTATTACGCCACTCCTTATTTGTTGCATTTACACAGTCTTGGGACCAATTCTTGAGATACGGCTGTACGGTGTCGAGTTTCTCGAATCGAGTTATTTAAAGACACTTCAGCGTGCCCAGTTTCTATCTTAGACGCTTATGCGTGCCAGCGGGTGTTGGTCACTCCCACCCGAGCGAGCTTTGGCTCAAGTGACAGGTACTGCTTGCCTTCAGGGCAGCAACAGGTTTGTTGGAAGGCCCGCTTCCGAATACTCGAAAAGAGGTCATTACAGAGATGATATAGAACAAAACTGAACTAACTCATTTCATTTCTAGAAGCAGAAATTTAATAAGATTTAATTACATTCCTAATATCTCATAACTCTAGGTTCGATGGCCATACAAAATAATAAGAGGCTCAAATGCCCATAACATAATAAATTATCATTATTACAAACCTCACCAAATCATTAACTAGGATCTTTAAAGGTAGGACGCGTCTCCGTACACCATTATCCCTGGGCTGCAATCCTACTGGACTCGCCCCCAATAACCGTCTTTCCTTTACCTAGAATGGCAAAGAAGATCAAGTGAGCCACAAGGCTCAGCAAGTTCGAGAAACAATGAACAAATATATAGGATTCAAGAACATGATGACACCAAGAAGAGTAATCAAGGATTCCACAATTATATACAAGATTCATAATTCATGAATTTATCAATTTAACTCAGTATATCATGTCACCATGTATCACTATGCAAATGTGCATAAAATTTCAATATCATTATTAATTCTCTCAGGCTCGCAAGCCATCAATCAATACATGCAAGAGTGCATCATTTCATTACCAATATCAATTTTCCCGTCTCTCAAGCCATAAATCAATGCATGCAAAAGTGCATAAGTTTCATAAAACCTCACAAATAAATATGGAGCCAACCTGTCAGGCTATGGCCACCTCGTCCTGTGCCAGGTGCTCTAAGGTACTCTTTCTCCCTCCGCACAAAATAATAGGTGCGCAAAACATATATATATATATATATATGTAACATGTACATGTATGCATCATGTATGCATTTGCCAACCTTATGTATTTAAATTCTTGTTTCTGCGATATTTATACTTTTAACATTTCTTACCCATATCGGGTATTTTTCCATCATCAGATAAATTCAACATATCTTACTTCATAACGTTTACCACATTCAAGATGTAATTTATGACACAGAAATGCTTGATGTAATTTACAACACAAGAATACTTCTTTGAGAGATGCTATTTAATATTAAATATCGATTCATCAGCTAAGGAATATTATAAATTTAATAACTATCTTTCCCATCATATGATCGTTGTGATTTCATTTAACTAGTGATAGTATGCATTTACTTACATTCGTGCTCATAGCTCAAATTCATGATTAGTCCCTATGCAATCAAATGACCACACCACACGAAATTGCTGACCAAACATAAACCTGAAATTTTTTCTAAGGCAATGGACCAAATAGAACATATTTTGAAAATGTCTTCATTTTGAAAAAACTAACTCCCGGTAATTTGATAACTAACATTCATTGTTGTAAAAATAATTTTTAATTAATTTTTCAAGAAACAAAAACTATGTATTTCGATGGTGGTAAAATTATAAATTCGTGAATTTGTACTAAAACCAAAATTCTATCTTTTTATTGTTATGGATTTTGATTTTTTTGATATTTTTATTGAATCCAAATGGGGGGTACTTTCTTATTTACATTTATGTATTAAAGTAGATGAAAGTAAAATATAAATTAAAGAAAATGCAAACATTTACTTATGGGATGAGCTTAGGAATAGCTCGAGGTCTTTGAGTTTGCAGCTTACAGAGAGAGCTCAAGAGAGCTCGCGGAAAAGACAAGCGAACGACCTCAAGGTCATGAGGTTAACATGCACTACAGGAATTTCGGGATTTAGCGACGGAATATTTCCGTCGCTAAATCCGAATATCCGTCGCAAAATATCTTTAGCGACGGATTAGCGACGAAATTAATCCGTCGCTAAAGACTGCGTCGCTAATTTATTTTGCGACGAATCCGTCGCTATATTAGCGACGTCTTAGCGACAGAAATATTTTCGTCGCTAAGTTTATTTTTTTTAAAAAAAATAGCGACGGAATTTTCTGTCGCAATATTTGAAAAAAAAAATTAAAAAAATTCTTTCTTTTATTAGCGATGGAATATTCCATCGCTATATTTTAAATATTTTATTTTTTAAAATAATAGCGACGAAAAATTTCGTCGCTAATAAAAAATAAGAATTTTTTTATTTTTTTTTTTAAATATTACGACGGAACATTTCGTCGTAATTTTTTCAAAAAAAAATAAGAAATTCTTTTTTATTCGCAACGGAATATTCCGTCGCTATATTTTAGAATTTTTTTATTAGAATAATTTTCGAGAAAGAATTTATAATATTTCAAAATTTTTTTATTAAATTAATTATAGCAACGAAAAATTTCTGTCGCTATTAGTTTAGAATTTTTTTATTCAACTAATATAGCGACGGAATTTTCCGTCACTAGTAGTTTTAGAATTTTTTTTAAAATTAATTATAGCGACAGAAAATTCCGTCGCTAAGAATTTTTTTGAATTTTTATTCAATTAATTATAGCGACGAAATTTTCCATCGCTGATCTTAATTAAAAAAATTTAAAAAAATATATTAAAAATTTATTGTGACGGAATAATTCCGTCGCAATTTATTATTTTTTTTAAAAATTTTAGCGACACAAGTTTTTTCTGTCGCTAAAAGTTATTTATTTTTTATTTTATTTAATTTATTATTTAATTTAAAATTTATTTATAATTATTTATTAAACAAATTATATAAAATTCTAACAAGATACTAATAATTGTCTATTACAATATAAAAATTAATTGTCTATTACAATATTCTAACAATAATATTTATAATTATATATTATATTTATAATATAAAAATTAATATTCAAACAAGATACTAATAATTGTCTATTACATGATAATATAATTGTTTGTTACATACCAATCGTTTCATAAAAATAACTACAAAAACTAATCATCTAAATCATCATCAACATTAGGTGAGTCTGGTTGATGAGTCGATTGTGGCTGAGAAGAAGAAGAAGAAGAAGGAACAATACTGCGAGTAGATGCAGTAAGTTATTCAATCAAAAATCGCATCTCAAACATCTGTCGTCGAACATCGCTTAGCTCATGAGCCTGCGAATTTATCTGCTCCACCTATGAATTTATCTGCTCCGCCTGCGAATGTAACTGCTCCGACTGCACTTTTAATTTCTCTGTCATTTCTTGTATAACTGGATTTTCATTAAGATTAGATGAGACAGAAGATGAGCTACCAACGTCAGAAAATTTTGATTGGGATAAAGATCCCGTGCCATAAATCCTCTTCTTCTTATTTTTCCCCTCGGCAGCCTGGATGAATATCTGATCGCAATCTGGCTGTTGAGACTCCTCAGACCCTTCATTTGGTTGAGTTGCCTACTCTAACAACTGTCCATACATTTCCTACAACAGTTTAATGAAAAAAATAAAATAAATCAATTATGAATATTAAAGTTTATGTTAATTATAAAAATGATATTACTTATAATTAAAAAAAACTTACAGCGACACTTGAAGAACGTCTGTCGACATACACCATCTGTCCTTCCTCAGTTTTTTTTAGAATGAGTTCGTTCAAACAATTCAATCAGTGTAGGCTCTCTCCCAAACTCATGTGTCTAAAAAAAATGATATAAAATTAACCATGTTAATAAAAAAAAATTTAAATATTAACAAATTAAATAAATTAAATTTCTCACCATTCGTCTTTTATGCTCTGCTGAAGATATAGAACCCCCAGTATGGCGGGAAGGACCAGCCCCAAGGCCACCTGTCTCACTCAAACAGTTCAGCGATGCTTGTGCAGACCGTTTCTTGAAAGCTTCATCTTGTTCCCATTTCTGCATCCAGCGATCCCAAACATCATCTGGCACAAACATCGATTTTCCATTGGCATGCCACTTATGAATGTTATCGATGTATCGTTTCGCTGCTTTTTGTGCCCACTCTCTTCTCACTAATGCATCAATTGCAGGATCCCACTGAAAAATTTTCTGTAAAAAAAAAGACTAAAAATTTAAACATTTCTACATTAATAGTTGAAATATATATATATTATTAATTTGAATTTAATACCGCAAATTCATCCCAATACATGCCCTTTGTCTCCGAAGGCACTTCTTTCCAAACATGACCTTCCTTATGAAGACGTTTCTTGAAGATTGTCGATATAATATGGGAGATATTTATTGTACGACAAAAGATGCTCCTGTATACAAATAATAATAATTAGTATAAAAATTAATACATGTCATAATGTAAAAAAAAATTAAAAAATTAAAATTACCCATCGCCATCTTGCTCTATAACATGTAATGGTTCGGATGTAAAATGACTGGCAGTCGAATGAGATGATGGATGTACTGGTGACTCTGTAGGAAGGGTCGGTGAAGAAGCAACTGTAGAGGCAGCAACAGGAGATGTTGATGGGAGGGAGGCCGGTGAAATATCCCCCGAAATATGTGGTGCTGCAGTAGATGAGGTGGAAGCAGCAGTAGACCCAGACGAGTTAGGTCTAGAACCACTGCGTCCTGCACGATATCGTCTTCTAACACCTGTCATCTATATATATATATATATTATAATGAAAATGCCGTCAAAATTTTTTCCCGCCCATTTCCACTTTCTATTTCGATATTTTATTATATTTTATTTATTTTTTTCTTACCCAAAATGAAACTTTTATAAATCATTAATTAAATATAGGTTTGTGGAAAACGTGTAGTTCTTGAAACCTGTAGATGGTTTTTTTTCATAATTAAACAGTGTTTGGAGAATATATAAATATGTTGGTATATGAAGAAGTAAGATCTAATCAATATTATTAATTTTTAAATATTAACATAAAATTTTAATTAAAATAAATTACAAAAAAATGAGATTTTTTTTAAATCGACAAAAATCTTGAGATATCAGGTAATACTGCCAAATACCGACTACTAAGTAATTTTTTTAAAAAAATAAATTTAATTTTTTATTTTATTTCCTATAATTTACCTCTCATTCTCTCTTAATAAAGCCACTATTCAAAACTCTAAAACCCTTAATTAATTTCAGAACCATGCAAAAAAAATACAAATCTTATATATGTTTAAGTTATTACTTAATTTTGAAAAATAATTAGTTTGTAGGTTATGTTAAATTAGTTATTTAGGTAAAATTGAATTATTTTAAATAAATTATTTAAGTTATTTTGACAAAATTAATATTTGTATAGGCTATTTGTATTTATCACATGTTGTCATGTTTTTTTTGAAAATTTTATTATATTTTATATTTTAATTATTTATGTTGCTAATTTATTATATGTTATCATATTATTTATTATTTTGTATAAACTATTTATATTTATCATATGTTAAATTAGTTATTAGTTTGTGAAAATGTGTAGTTATTGAAATTTGTATATTGTAGATAGAATTTATGATTGTGAGGTTGCTAATTTTAAATAAATTCAATATATATGAACTTTCGTGCATCTTCGACCACATGATCTGCGTGAACTAGTACCTATAATGAAATAAATCAATTAACAAAATCAATATCATTAATAATTAAACATAAGTATTTAAATCATAAAATTCACCTCTAATCAATATCATACAAATCTACATCTGTGTCATTAGATTCTAAGTCGTCATCAGAATCTAATTGAAGAACTTGTTCATCCTCTGATTCAGAGTCATATTCAGAGTCTGATCGTAAGACTTGTTCATCATACGATTCAGACTTATCTTCAGAATCAAATCTCAAAACTTGCTCATCATTCAACTCTGGAGCTTCATCAAATTCTGATTCCATAACTGGCTCATCATTTAAATCAGCATGGTCACCATCATTCACTGTCTCAAGGATTTGGGCATCATCAACTGCGATATCGTGTAGTTTCACGTCATCCTCTTGGTAAGGCAACGCTTCACGTGGAAGGGTCGCCTCTTGATTATTAAAAGATTGTGGACCCTCTACCATGAACCTTGGTTTGACTTTTGTTACAACCAACCAATCGCTTTTGTTACGCCTCAAGCTTGGATATTCGCAAAAATATACTTGAATCGCTTGAGAAGCTAATACAAATTGCTCGTTTGTATTCCATTTCTTCTTTTCATTGACCTCGACGATCTTATATGCATGATGAATCTTCACCCCCTCGTTCAAAGTTGGAATAAACCAATCGCCCTTGAACAATACAACTTTCTTGAATGACGATACTGAAGGATACTCGAGCTCAACAATCTCTGTTATCCGACCATAATAGTCCTTCTCGGGATCATCGTAGTTGGATCCTTTAACGCACATGCCACTATTCATAGTGCCTTTATTCGGACCATGGCTAATCGTGTGAAATTTAAATCCATTAACAAAGCAGTCAGTGTACGTTGTAACAGTGTTAAAAGGTCCTTTTGCGAGATCCCTTATGTATGAATTGGTCACATTGTTCGTAGGATCGCGAGCCTATTAAATAAGACAGATATATAAGAAATTGAGTGGAATTAATATTTTAATTAATCAACTTACATAATTATTGAACCAAGAAGGGAATTCCTTATTTGTTAATTGTTCAATGATGTGGTCGCCAATGCCGAGATTACGTTGCCTTAGCTCAGCATCGTAAATTCTTGAAAAATTAAAAAAAAATGAAAATAACTACATTAGACTATTCAATTTAAATATAATTTAGAAATTAACAACAATTAATTAGCAAAATCTTACTGCAGATACGGTTCAACTTCTGGACAATTCATCAAAATATATTTGTGTGCAACATCATATTCTTCACCGAATAACATTCGTAACTTTTTACATCCAAATGGTCGACAAGGATGCTTGAAAATTGATAACTTCCCCTCCTGGTCATCCCCTTCATTTACAACACCAGCATCGTTGTGCGGCACTCGTGTATGCCTTGTAACAACATGGTCCTCAAAGTAATGAGAACACAACAATGACGTTTCTTCCACAACGTATGAATTAGAAATAGAGCCTTCCACTCGAGATTTATTTCTAACTGTTTTCTTCAACTTTCCAAGGTATCTATATAAAATGTATATAGTAATTAGATAAGTGAACTACAAAATAAATATGTTCTTTATAAAATAGGAAAAAAAAATTATCAATCTAATAAATAGTACTTTTCAAACGGATACATCCATCGATATTGAACTGGACCTGCTATCCTTGCTTCATAAGCCAAATGGACTGGAAGATGCTCCATAGAGTCAAAGAAACTTGGAGGGAATATGAGCTCCAACTTACACAAAGTGATGGGGATGTCGTTCTCTAATTTCATCATATGCTCACTTTTAATAGTGGTTGATGTCAAATCTTTGAAGAAAAGACTCAACTCAGTCAATGCCTCCCATACTTTTTGCAGTAATAATTCTCGAAATGCAACGGGCACCAACCTTTGCATGAACACATGACAATAGTGACTTTTCATCCCAAACAACTTAAGTTTCTTTGTGTCAACACATCTAGCCATGTTCGACACATACCCATCAGGAAATTTTAGATTTTTTACCCACGCACACAAGACAGCTTTTTCTTTCTTATTCAGAGTAAAAGTTGATTGAGTAATACGACGACAATATTGATTCAACTCTTCTCTCGACTTCACCGTGTCCTTAGTTTTGCCTGGTACATTCATCACTGTATTGAACATATTTTCGAACACGTTTTTCTCTATATGCATAACATCCAAGTTGTGTCGAATAAGTTGAGTTTTCCAATAAGGCAAATCCCAAAAAATGTTCTTACTCTTCCAACCACTACCATGACTTTTATCCGCATTAGTTTGTGCAGCATTGGGTTGTGTCGCCTTCACTAAACCCAACTCGTCCAAGGAAGCAAGTATCTCAGGTCTAGACAGTACAGGAGGTGGTGTTTTTTTTACCAAAGTATTTTTGCCAAATCTATACCTATTCCGTCGATATGGATGATCTCGATGCAAGAATTTTCGATGGTTATCAAACCATGAAATCTTTCGACTCTTTGACAGGTAAAATGCGTCCGAGTGAATCATACAATAAGGACATGCCAGCTTTCCTGCCGTGCTATACCCCGAGAGCATTGAATATGCAGGAAAATCACTAATGGTCCACATCAAAACCGCTCTCAGTTGGAAATTTTGTTTCAATGAGATATCATATGCATGCACACCAACATCCCACAAATGTTTCAACTCTGCAATAAGGGGTTGTAAGAAAACATCAAGTTTTGCCTTAGGATTCTCTGGTCCTGGCACTAGCACCGTTAAGAACATTGTTGTATCCTTCATACACATCCAGGGTGGTAAATTATACACCGTGACAATGACAGGCCAACAAGAATATTGCTTCCCAGATTGACCAAACGGCTGAAACCCATCAGTACAAAGACCAAGTCTGACATTCCTTTTCTCGGCAGCAAATTCCCTATGAGTCTGGTTAAAATGAATCCACGCAGGGGAATCCGACGGATGACGCATGACGCCATCTTCGACCATATGATCTGCGTGCCACCTCATTTTTGCTGCTGTTGAATTGGATGCATACAATCTCAAAAGCCGAGGAGTTAAAGGAAAATAATGCATCTTCTTATAAGGAACACAAGTTTTTTGTCGTTTGCTACTGTCAGCTTGATCAACTTACTTGTACCGATTCTCATGACAAAACTTGCAGACTATTAAATCACTGTTATCACCCCAAAAAATCATACAGTTATTTCTACAACAATCAATTTTCTCAACAGGAAGGCCCAACCCTCGAACCAATTTTTTAGTACTGTAAAAATTATCAATCACCGTATTAGGTTCAGGAAGAACCTCCTTAAGTAATTCACAAAGTTGATTAAATCCCCTCTCAGATAGATGGTGTTCTGACTTAAAGCTAAGCAATCTAGAAACAAGCGACAACTGCGTATGCTTTCGACAACCAGGATATAACTCTTTTTTTGCAGCACTAAGCATGTCATAGAATGCTTGAGCTTCCGGATTTGGAGGTTCCTCTTCCATATTCGGATTGAAATCAGGCCCGGCAGCATCCATTACCATAGTCTCAAATAAGTTGCTTGGCTCTGCTTCAAGCGTTGATGCTGAGTAAGACATATCAACCGAATCTACCGTAGCAATAACTTCCCCATGAAGTGTCCACTCATAATACCCTGGTACGAAACCTTTGGTGAGCAAGTGACTTGTCACGGTATCCTGGTCACGAAAAGCCGTGTTCCTACACTTTGGTTGATTACAAAGACATTTAATCTTATTCCCATCCATCCACTCTGGTTGACTCTTAGCAAAATTAACAAACTTCTCAACACCCTTGATAAATTCCGTAGAAACATAACCATCCTTCTTACGCTTGATATACATCCACTGACGATCTGATCTCATTTTTTTCCTGTACCATTAAATAATAAAAAATTACTAAATTATAATTATAATATTTTTTTATTTGAGTTGTTTTAATATTATTCCACTGAACTACTCGTTATAACTCCTCCTTAAAATTTGAAGTTTAGGACCTATCCCATCCGGAAATGAATCGTGATATGACCACTAGCGGACGCATTTACTCATGATAAGAAATTTCGGTAGCATCTCAGCATAGTTCTCCAGATGCACGATAAAGATTATGTGTTTATTCATACAAGTTAAACTCAATTTGAGTCAATTGCATGAATCAAAACATATTCCTATATGCAACCGGAGAACAACAAGAGATGCTACTGAATTTTCGTACCATGCATGAGTAAATTAATGCGTATTCGCTGGGCACACAACACGATATCAAATTTTCAGACTGTCCAACTGGACAATTCAGTGATCTCCTCGCTCCATCGAGGAAGTCACCGAACGGGAATCTAAGGTTAAGTTCCAACCAATTTAATTAAATACCTAAAAAATATTTAATTAATTATATTTTTTATTTAATATAATTTTTAGAGAAAATTCGACAAAGTCTCCCCTATAAATGGACTACACCCTATGTAAGAAAAAAAAAACACAAAAATTTAACACTTCAATATATGCAACATCATCAATTCTCAACACATCATACACTTCATAATCATCTTATAAAATAAATAAATTCGATAAACGAGAACTAAACAAGCTTTAACTGAAGCTTAAATGCCAACAAGGGAAAATAAAATAATATATTCCCTTGCCTTATCCCACTGTATGATAATAATATATTATTTTAGAAAAAAATCAATAGATTTTATAATCAGATAAACAAGGGAAAATAAAATACCCTTTATAAATGCAAGAACTTAGAATTATTTTTTGAGAGGAGTATAAATGTCAAACAAGTCAAGCTGCACACGATATGTGGTCACTAAAAATAATCTTTTACGAAATTTATTACATTAATTTTGATAACAATTTTCTTATAAGTTAGAACATAGACTAGTTTGAGACCATTTTGTAATTGTTATGTAGCTAAAATTTAAGATATACAAAATATTTTGATTTTAAATATGCCCATCAAGCTTATGGGTTGCTAAATTAATCTAGTCTAGTGTAGTATAAGTTAATTTAAGAGGACTAAATTAATTTATTTGACATCTTTAATAAGGAGCAAATTAACACTAGTTATTAAGTATCCATGCATGTAAAAGGATGAATGAAATTGAAAAGTAAAGTAAGTTTTTTTTATGTTCTAAGTTTTTGGTAAGTTCTAATTTTTTTTAAAAATAAACAGAGGCAATTAAACAGAATTTTTTGTTCATAAAATTTTAAAAACGAAATACAATTAAATAGGCATTAAAGACAATGCTGTGTTGCCTTCAAACTCGTGAGATGACGAGAAATATTAATTGAGTATAGCTCATCCCCCACCATGGGTGGTGAAAATTGAAAAAAAAAGATAAAGTGCAATAAATTCATTACTTTTAAATAAGATATATGTATTATATCAATTTGTAACTTCAACATGTCTGAACTAAATACATAAAATATTATTTGAATACTCATTTGTGATCTACAATGCATGAAAACGCTCATCTTCAAAACATTTCATGTATTGAAACATCGAGAAACACCAAAAAATCATTTTTGGGTTTGTTTTGTAATTACGAAAATATTTTTAGATTATTTTATAATATTAAAAAAATATCAAAAATATATTTACTATTTGAAAACTCATTTGTGTCCACGAAGTTAGGTTATACTTCTGTCTCGAACAAAGTTATGTTTAATTATTTTTTTAAAATTTATTATTTATTTTTAATCAATAAGTTAAATATTAGAACTTATATTTATGTTTGTTTATTTTATTTTTTATTTACTCATTTCTATTTCTTGTATTTTAAAAAATATTATATTTTCATTTTTGCATTTGTTTCATAGAAACCATTTTCATACCATCTAGCTTGTGACACTTTAATACATTATATATTAATATAATAGAAATACAACACATTAATATATTGATATAAAATATATCAATATTTTATATATTTATATTAATATAATATAAATACAACACATCAATACATTGCAGAACTGTCGCAAGTGAGCATTCAAATATCATTTTCATTAAAAATATAAATAGTAAATTACATTACTAACATATATGTTGTTGTCATTATATTTTCATTAAATATAAAAATACAAGTACTTAAAATTAACGATAATAATTCTGTTGTTGTCTTTTAACTGAGATTTTAAAAATGGGCTTCTAAATTCTAATGTATATTTAAATTTTATTTTTTATAATAAAATATTAAAAAATAAATAAATAAATATTTATATCATATCAAAAAATAAAATAAAAAATTTAACGATTTTAGCATGAACAATTCAAATATTCAATCACATTCAACAATTTCAGCCACAATTAACATATCTCAGCCACAACATTTCCTAACTACGTGAAGTAGTCAATTAACAAAAAACCTAAAGTCATAATTGCTAAACTCATTATAATAGATATTAAATTAGCCAAAATAAAATAGAAATACACATTAATTAGAACATAATCAAATAAATTAACTTACCTCTAATCTTTTGATCTCTAGAGTATGAAGGGATGTCCACTGGCCACTGACTATCTGCCAAGAACAAGAATACAATACCAAAGATTGAAACAAAATAATTTTTTGTCACTAGCATTGAATTTGAACCCGAATAGAATACAACACCAAAGATTGAACCAAACCTCAAAAGACTGAACCAAAGTGTCCCAATGTCAATGCAGAGTGGCGAGCAACCCAGCGAAAGCAAGGGCGAGGGAGAGGGAGAGGCAGCGAGATGCAACCTCCCCAACTACCAACCGAGACGTGAGGAAGAGGGTGAGCCGCGAGAGGCGAGGGAGAGGGTGAGCTGCGAGAGGCGAGGGAGAGGACGAGGCAGCGGGTGAGGGCGAGATAGTGAGCGAGTGAGCGAGGGAGGGCTAGCCAGTGAGCGAGGGCGAGGGAAAGGGCGAGCTGGAGAGGCGAGAACAAGGGCGAGGCAGCCGGTGAGGGCGAGCCAGTGAGGTCGAGCCAGTGAGCGAGGGCGAGGGAGAGGGCGATGGCAAGCTGCGAGAGGCGAGAGAGAGGGCAAGGCAGCCGGTGAGGGCGAGGGCGAGCTGCGAGAGGCGAGAGCGAGGGCGAGCCGATGAGGTCGAGCCAGTGAGAGTGAGCGAGGGCGACGGCGAGGGCGAGGCAGCGGGTGGGCGAGGGCGAGGGCGACGGCTAGCCACGAGAGAGAGGGAAAGAGGGTACGTAGAAGGGAGAAGAGGGAAAAAGGGAGAGAGAGGGCGCGGGGCAGGGTTTTATGGGGGGAAGGGAAAGAGGGGAGGGGGGAAACCAGGGTTTTACGGGGGAGGAGAAATTAAGGGCGGGAATAATTTTTTTTAATTAATAATTTATATATAAATTTATATAATATTAAAATTATTAAAATAATTAGTATTATTATTTAATTAATAAAATTTATACTAATGTAAAATTATTAAAATTATGATAATTATTAAATAATTTTATTAATAATTTATTATAATCATTTAAAATATCATAATAAAATTATTTAAATCATTGCATTTTAAATTAATATTAATTTAAAAAATACTTATATTATAAATCTAATAATTATAATAAATTAATTTGATATATTATAAAATTACTTTAATAAAAAATTTTAAAAGATAAAAAAAAATTCAAAAATTTTGTAACAATATTCTTTATATATTTTGAATGTTGATTAGTCTTTAATTTTTTAAAGAAGAAAATTTTGATTATTTTCTCTACCATATATAAAGAGTTTCCCTCAATTATCGAATTATCGAATTAATCAAATTAATCAAAATTAACTAAAATCAAAAATTCATTAAATTTAAAATTCAACAAATTAATTAAAATTGAATTAAACTAATCAAAAATCAAATTGAATTGAGAAATTAAATTGAATTTAGTTTAATCAAAATAAATATATTCATTGAATTAAATTTCAATTATCGAATTAATCAAAAATCAACAAATTGAATTGAGAAATTAAACTAAACTAACTTGACAGATTAAACCCAATAAACAAAATTAACTAACAATAAAAAAAATTAAATATAGACTACATAAACTAAATCGATTCAATAAACCAAACAAACACATAAAAAAATTAATTAAAATTAATCTTCTATAGTTTTTTTATAGTATAACTATCAAGGGAGAAAACCATTATTCCATATTTTAATCTAAAAACTATTTCGGACTTATCTTCATACTTATTTATCCTGCTCATTTTAACAAGCGCTACATAAATATTTTATTATATATTTTATTTTTTATTATTTATTAAGAATGACTTAATTATACATTTAATTATTTCATTTTTATATAATTCTCCTAATTATAGAGAATAAGACATTGATAAGATAGCTCATAAACTCTTTTCTATATATGTAATCCCTCGATATTGTTTTATTTTTATTTTTATGCACATGAAATATATTAATTGATGTATTTAGAATTTAGTAATATTATGATTTTTAAATTTAATATATTTATCTAAATTTTATAAATTAATTTTTTTATATTCATCTCATGTTTAAATGTATATTTAATTAAATATACATTAATATATTTAATTTCCTATAGATTTTAATATTTATAAATTTATTAAATAATAAATAAAAATTAAATTTAGTGACGAATTGAAAGTTCCGTCTCTATTTCAGCAATGGACTCGGTCAATCCGTCACTAAATTTATTTATTTATTTTTTGTAATTTGATTCCATATTAAATTTTAATTTATTTCTAAAATTTACAATGAAAAAAACTTTCCGTCTCTATATTTGAAAAGCAAAAAAATTACAATTAAAATTTAATTTTTTTGCAATAAAAATAGTTTTGCCTCGCAAAAAGTAGTGACATAATTTATTATTTTTTTTAATTTAAACTAATATTAATTTTTTTTATTTTTAACTTTAGGGACATAATTTATTTTCATCTCTAATATTTGCGATGAAAGATAAATTTTGCTGCTATAATTAACGATAGAAAATAAATTCTATCTCTATCTAAAATGTATTTTTTATTTTTTTTATTATTAAAACTATTATTAAAATAAATTATCGTCTCTTGAATTTTTTTATTTTAATATTTTAATTATATAAAAAATAATATAACTTATAAAAATAATATTAATAATTATTTAATTGATAAAAATAATATATTTTAAATAAAATTTTATTATTAAATCATTTTTTAAAATCTTACTGTAATTATCTAAAATGTGATGATAAAATAATTTAAATTAATATTTATTTAAAAATTAATTTAAAAAATTAATTTGATATATTGAATTATTTATTAATTAATTTTTTTATAAATAAAAATTATATTAAACGAAATGTACATAACATCTATAAATTTTTAGGGTAATTTTCGAGTTTCATAAAAAAATTTAAAAAATAAAAATTCAAAACATTCACCGAACTTAGGATTCTCAATTATAGAATAGAACAATACTAATGACAGAACCCATCTGATCAACATAGTAAGTTTTAGATTGTTGAATTTCATCTATAACTCAGAGACAAAATTAGAAAGGACAAATAATAAATAGATATATTTATTTTTTTCTTGATCAACATTAATGTTTTACACATAACACTTATATTAGATAGTGACATATGATATTGTTATCAAGTATAAGACATAATGTCGTCCATATATTGGCCCCATTTGTTGCAACTTAATTAAATAAATTATAGTTTATAATTTCTTAGATTATAACTTTTAAAACTTAAAATAAGTTGTGAACTTGTTTGTTACAACTTCTCAGAAAGATGTAGAAGTTGTAGAAGATGGGGTACCCCAGCTTTGAAAAAGCCAGCTTCTACAATTTCTAAAAGCTAATAGAAGTTATAAGTTATAATTCTACAAGCTAAAACAAACAATACATTATCACTTTTTTGAAACTAGAAGTTAAAAATTATAGCTTTTAAGCTACAACAAACATGCTCATTATGTTTGGTTTTTAAACTTTTTAGCTTAGCAAAAAATTCTGATATTTATAAAGAGAAAGAGATTGACAAGATAACCCCTAGACTCCTTTCCATATAATGTAATCTCTCAATATTTTTTTATTTTTATGATTTCTAAAATTTAAAATAATTTTTTTAATAATATTATGATTTTTAAACTTTTTATTTATTTTTCAATTATAGTGTTTGTTTACATTTTGTACACAGTTAATAAATATTACAAATAATTAATTATTATACATTTAATTGATATAGTTAGAATTTAGCAATATTATGATTTTAAATATTAATATATTTATTTAAATTTTATAAATTAATTTTTTAATAATCATCTCATGGTTAAATGTATATTTAATTTTTTATAAAATTTAAATATTTATATATTTAAATATTCATTCCAAATTTAAATATTTATAAATTAATTAAATAAAAAATAAAAATTAAAAATTAATGTCAGCGACGGATTTGGATAATCCGTCGCGGAATTAGAGACGGATTTGAATAATCCGTCTCTAATTTTATTTTTTTAATTAGTTAACTTAAAATAATTTTTTATTTTAAAGATAGCTACGGAAAGATATTTCCATCGCTATATTTTAATAATAAAAAAATTAAATTTAAAATTTTATTTTAATAATTTAAATTAATATTAAAATTAATTTTTTATTTTAAAATTTTGCGACGAAATAATTTTCTGTCGCTATATAAAAATTTAATTTTTATTTTTTTATTATCATTAAAATATAACGACGGAAATTTCTTTCCATCGCTAATTTTAGCGATGGAAGCATATTTCTGTCGGTAAATTTTAATAATAAAAAAAATAAAATTTAAAATTTTATTTTAATAATTTAAACTAATATCAAAATTAATTTTTTATTTTAAAATTTTACGACGGAATATTTTTCCGTCGCTATATAAAAGTTTTATTTTTATTTTTTTATTATCATTCAAATATAACGACGGAAAATGATTTCCGTCGATAAAAAAATTAATTTTTTATTTATTTGCGACGGAAAAAATTCCGTCGCTAAATAAAAAAAAAAAAAAATTCGCAATCCGTCGTATTTCCGTCGCTGTTCCATCACAAAATAGCGATGGAAATTTCCATCGCTGAAAATTCGTCGCTAAATCCAGAATTTCTTGTAGTGATGAGTACGTTGAACGAGCTCGCGGTCAAGAGGTTGAGCAAGAGCTCGCTAGACAAGCTTGAGGTTAGGCGTGCGGCAAGAGCTCGCGGCCAGAGTTTGAGGAATGAGCTCGCGGGAACGAGCTCTCGATTAAGCTTATGGTCAGGGAGCATATAGGTGTGGCTCGCGGCGAAGAGCTAGAACGAGCTCGCTAGAACATCAATGAAGCTGAACATGAATACATATATAGCTGGGTTTGCAGAACAGAGCGGGGGCGTTCAAACGATTGTTTAAGCATAAGTATATGGTGGATTAGCTAGGCAAGGCATGTTCTAATAAGCTTCACAAATCTCTGAGAGGGTATCAGCTCGTTACGCATGTTGTATACATGCATTTATAAGTGGGTCTCATATATGGGCGGACAGTATATATATTTTCAATTGAGCTTTTACTGTTTGTGCGAAACCTTCAAATACCTCAATGAAATCATTCGAATGGACTGAGCATTTTACATTCAAACACAACACATATACATATAGGAAGCATTTGGATCAGCGAGGTCATTCAGAGGTGATATACACATAAATATATATATATACATTGAACACTGCTTCTTTGGATGCAGAACAAGCAAAGGTTCTCATCCTCACCTAGTTATATAAATTGCCATTTTCGAAGAAAGCTTGGGGTGAAAACAAACCCCATTTTGAGACCACAAGGAGACCCACAAAGAGATACAGAAACAAAAGGTTGAACACAGTGAGCTAAAAAAAATAACACAACGAGCTAAAATGAACTAAAATTGATAGAGTGAACCAACATGTACACCTCAATCGTATCAGTAGAAGACGATGTATAAAAGGACTTGCAGCATGAAGTTAAAGCAGAAGATAAAAATCAAGGAAGCTTGCATTGAAAATGAATATATATATAGGAGAGCTCACACTAAAATAAGTGGAAGTGCGTGAAGAACTTGTAGAACAGTAAATGAGAAAGCAAGAAATCAAAGAAGTGAAATACTGAATGTATAAACGAGCTTGCACTGAAAATGAAGAGGGAGTGCAAGAAGACCTTGCCTGATAACTTCACTATGCAGAAAAATCCTCCATTCCTGAAACTGCTATCATCCCAGACAAAAAATACAAGCAGCCAGGGGGGAAGAGAAGAAATAAGAAGAAGAAGAAGAAGCATGAAAAAGCTGCAAAAAGGGAAAGGCAGACACACAACAATTAAAGGTCGCCGATGCAGCTGAAGCATGAAGAGGGAAATGCACAGTCTGCACCTACAACTTGGTCGAAATGACCTGATTGCCTTTCACCTTTACAATGGTCAAATGGAAGACCAAGGACACTATTGATATTTGATGGCCAATTTAATTTATTATTATTTTCTTTCAAAAATTTCAAATCTCATTTCCCTAATTAGGCTTAGCCCATACCGTGGGCCATTCCATGGCCCAACTCATTAGCCCAAATAAATTATCATAATCCAACCCCATTCATAATATAATTAAAATTTCAAACACATCTCAATGGCCCAATCTATTTGTACTTTTCCCACATTTTTGGATTCCATTTAGATAGGCTAAAAATTCTTATTTCCACTTACTCTTTACTCCAGTAAACAAAGCAAAATATTTTCAACCCTCAATTAATTAAAGCAAAAATTTTTGAACCCAAAATAAAATATCCAAAAACGTCTAGACCCCCTAACGGGTCGTTACATTTGTGATTTAGACTTGGGTGCTAGTGCATTTCTTATTTGGGCCCCAAGATCCTTTATGTGAGCATCATTATTTTTACAGTTGGTACCTGTATCAGTTTATAAGATTACATGGCATGTTATGCATGAGTTACGATTTGTTATACACTTGAGATACCAGTTTACTCTTAGCACCTACTCTATCCGTCCTTCCTTTCTTTATGAGCTTGCTAAGTCATTTGGACTCACTTTGTTTTCTTTTCATTCCAAGTAAAAATATGTGAGTCTTATGGACTCGCGAGTATAAGGTATGCCATACCCACTATGAGAGTATGCAATAGAAATACTAGGAAAAACATCATGGATACAATAACATAATAGTAAGATGAACAACAAGTATATGTATCATAGGTTTACATAATTTAAGGTTCAAAAGAAAAACATAATGTAGGAAAAGTAGGTGTTTAGAGAAAACCCCCATAAGTTATTCACCGAACCACCTAAGTCTCCTATACTTTTTATATGTGATGCATGCACCAAATATGAGGACCCACTAGTAGAAACTGGCCTAGCACCTATACACACATGCACACAAGTACATATACTGGCACATACATCATCATCACACTATAATACCATAATAACTCACGTGATAATAGTATTGAAACATACTATCCGTGTCTCTCATGACCTTGGCATGTCAAGCCTCATAGTACCATGATCTTTTTCTGTTGTGAGTCACCAGGGAACCTACCAGTAAGTCTTCTAATAATGCAAATGATGCCTTACTTAATGCACAAGTCATAATCATTTATCATTTCATGTGGTATCTAAAATACACCACATCATTTAATATTTCACATTCTCAAAGACAAGAATCAGTCAGGGTATCACTTATAATCCTTATGCTTATGTCTCTCCTAGTAGGACAAAAATATTTTATGCATTTTAGAAACATTTAAAAGTATTTTTCTAAGATTCGCATATAAAAACCATGTACAAATTATGCATGGAACAATATATACGTGCACAATATAAGGTAAATATAACATATCCTGTCTACTCACTTGGGAATGAATGTAATGCCCCATTTTTCCCAAGCGAGCGTTAACTTGAGATTTCCGGAATATATATATTTTTTTTCAAACACATAACACAAATCTCTCGATATACATACCCTCATCATACACATTTCCCGACAATCCCGATCGTACCTTCTCAGTATATCAAAATTTAATAATTAATAAACTAAAACAGGTATCATCAATCACATCAGCGGAAGTAAGATCGAAACCTCATTGATATATGTATAACCAACAATTCCTTTTACAATAACCAGATCGATGTTTCACATGAAAATATACTACATAATCTCTGAACATCGTAATCATAGACAAAAACCTACGAAGACTAAACATAACAGCTACATCTCGATGACATTCTTTCCCTTGGCGCCATTGTTTTCACCTGAAACATTTGAATATTCCAGAGACATAGTCCAAATTAGATGCTGAATCATCTAAGTAAGAGTTCAAAAATATTTTCATAAATATATGCAAAATCATGTATAAAACTGACAAATCCCGACATGTACCAGCCTAAGAGAATCCCACGTAGCACTTAGGCCTAACCGGGGAAAATGCAATCTCTCTAAAGGCGACACAACCACATCGACCCATTGGCAAACCAATCCTGGTTAAAAGGGACAACCACGACATATGAACTCGGGAATCACCCCATTGTCATTGTTACGCTTTACTCTCCTACTCAAAAGCATTCTAAAACCCAACGCAACCTTAGCCCCAAGAGTATCACATCAGCACTATCCTCGGAATCGACGTCACCTCGGCATTAATGCTATTACTCAAAGGAACCTGAGGTGGTGTCCACTCGCAGCCCCGCCACTTGAGCTAACAACCGGGGTGGTGTCCATTCTTAGCCCCGCCACTTGGGTCCCGTAGGGTGAAGTCCGTCTTAGCCCCATCCCAAGTGGGTCACCTAGCATTAATCCTTGGTACGCATCCCGAGTGCTATCACTCTGGGTTACGTCATAGGTTAACAACCCACGTCCCACATGGACGACACAAAACAAGCCAATGTCGAAAATCATAACATGCATAATTTAAAATCAACATTTTGATGTATGCAATTTATCGTACGAATTTAATGTTTGTGTAAATAACCATTTGGACAAACCATCACAATAAACCAAGCCATAGGGATGAACACTCACAATAAACTATTCACGTGTTACTTTAAGTCCTTTCGGGTAGAACCACTCACCTTGAGTGTATTCGGATTGCCTCGATCCTTGTGCTCTGCCTCGATTCTCGTGCCAGGTGCTCTATAGTTCAAATTCGAGCCTCAACGATACCCTAGACATCATATGTATTCAAAGAAAAATAAATATCTATTTTCCCAATTTTCTCATAAATTTCCTTTAATTTTCTTCCTAATTTTCCCTCGATAATTCCAAATAAATACCTCTTCAAGTACTTTTTCTAAATTTTCTCCACCAGAATTCATAAAAAAATATTTATAAGCCTATGGAATTTTTTGGAAATTTTCCAGATTTTTCTTGTATTTTCTCAAATTTCCATATTTACTTTTCCTTGAAGAAATTCATTTCTCATTTATTTCCTTAGAATATACTTCAAGAAAAATCACCAAAACTCATAAAATAAATTCCTTATTCTTCTGGAATTTTTTCAGAATTTTCTAAAAATCACTCATATTTTTTTTCCATTTACATTTCCTTTCAAAAATCAAAAACAATTATTTCCTCAAGAAATTTATAAGATAAAAATTCATCAAAATAAACTATTCCTTTTCCTTGAATTTCTGGATTATTTTCCAGAATTTTAATTCCTTTAATTCTATTTTTATCAAATTTTCTATATTTTCAACATTTAAAAAATTACAAAAAATACCTCCAGTCATCTTCTTCGGCGACGGCGACCGGAGACCTGCTTCGATGGCTGATCCGACGACACCACCTTAAAGCCCTCCTCAATTCGATCACAATGGCACCCTCACATGGCCGAAAAACTCACTGAAAATACCCAATTTGACGATTTACAGTCTGGCTCCGGCGAAACTTTGCGTTTTCCGGCAAGCTAAATTGACATTCGATTCGAACTCCGATTGACACAAAACTTTCCAAATCAGTTACCCATAACCTTGCGACCAAAAGCCCCTTATTACATCGCTCGATCAATCACTCTACAACCCGATTTCATCTTCACTCGATATATATATATACACGGCCAAATGCAAAAACACCCCTATACCGCTCCAAAAATTCTCAAAATTCCCAGAATTACTCCTCACAACTTGGGGAACAAAAGCCCCTTATCTCCGACCTTTGATTCGCTCCCAAAAGTGAGAAATCCAAAGTAAAATTGTTGATACAAACTCTCACCCAAACTTGGCTATTTATAGCCAAATTCGTCCGATTTTTTGACCAATCAGAAGCCCTTGCTTTGCCCTTACGCGACTTTGGCCATGCCCTGTCGAAGAGAAGCTCCAAATCCCCAGATTTTCAGGCTAAAATCTGAGCTAGATCTGCCATGCTTTGGCAGATTTTTGAAAATTGCAGTTTGGCCCCCCTTGAACTTCCTTTTACATTTTGGCCATTATCCTTAAGCCCCTGATCTTCCCAACACTATCACTAAGACCCTCAAGATTAGTAATTCTCGTTTCTCCCTTGAAACTTCCAAAAAATTTACCATTTTGACCTTCCTCGGGGATTTTTAAAAAATTACACTTAGGCCCGATTGATCGATTTGACCTCTAATCCACTCGATTCAACCTGAACCACTTAAGGGTTGTTCTATACATCAAATACTAGTCCTAGACACTCTCTGTTGAATTTTTGGACGTCGTTTATAATAATTCGGTAATACGACCTAATTGGCAACTGTATTTTTGCTATATCGAAAACTGTTCCCTATCTCATTTCTTTTATCACTAAAAATCATAATTTAAATCGTTTGTCGTTACTATACAATTTTCCTTGGCTATCTAGGGTCCAGGGTACTCCCTCTGACTAATTCGGTCGTCCAAAGCTGTGTTAGTGTACCCTATAGTCTTATTTTTCTCAAAATTCCATTTATGCCCTTTACCAAGTATCATTTTTGTCCTCAAATTATTCTCGGGTATTACAAGGAATGACTCAAAACTGAGCATGGGGAGAAGATCGAGCAAAATCTTGAGAATCCAAGCCTATAATGAATAGAATAGGGTGGTTACCTTTGGGTAATAAAATTAGCGACGCAATGGAAATTACCGAAGATCTTAACAATTGCCTAACGCCCCGAATTGATTATCATACACCTTGATCTACACAATATTTGAATGTGACACCATGGAATTCATCAAGCTTAGCTGTAAGGCCCCCACCTAGGTCCCCAAAGAACCAGAGCGGGTGCCCTACTAAAATAAAGACAACCTGATAAAGAAGAACCTGTCATGCATGCCACTGATAAATATCAAGAGAAAACTGATAAAGGAAACTTGCCATCACGGCACATATATCAAAACCTCAACCTGCTATACAACAACTGAACTCTAGGCTTACATAGCCCAGGCATGTATAACATACAACACTGCCATACTCGCCACAAAATCACACAATCCATACAGACCCAAATAAACCGAAGAGAAAAATACAGTCCGAAAGCGGTAAAATGAACAAAAAGAACCCCCCAGGCTGACATCTGCTAGGTCTGCATGGCCCTGTACACCGTCTAACTTGGAAGTCGGGACCCACTAGACTCGCCCACAACTGGATTCTTGCCTTTACCTGGAATGAAGAGAAAACAAGGTGAGTCCAAATGACTCAGCAAGCTCATAAAGAAAGGAATGATGAATAGAGTAGGTGCTAAGAGTAACCCTACATCTCAAACGCATAATAAATCAAAACTCATGCATAACATGCCAAGCAATTTCGTAAACTGATATAGGTACCAACTGTAAAAAAAATAATGATGCTCACATAAAGGATCTTGCGGCCCAAATAAGGAATGCACTAGCACCCAAGTCCAAATCACAAACCTGCTGCTGCCTTGAAGGCAAACGGTACTTGTCACTCGAGCCAAAGCTCACTCGGGTGGGAGCGACCAACACCCGCTGGCATGCATAAGCGTCCAAAATAGAAACTGGGCACGCCGAAGCGTCTCTGAATAACTCGGTTCGGGAAACCCGACACCGTATAGCTGTATCTCAAGAACTGGCGCCAAGACTGTGCAAATGCAACAAATAAGGGGTGGCGTAATAGACCGGATATGATACAAAGCCCCCATAAGCCAAGCATCCCGCCAAGTCTCGCCCATATAGGAAATCACATACAATGCAGTGCTCATGTAATGCAGAGGCATAATGAGCACAAACGATGATACATAACTCCCATAAGCCATGCATCATGCCCTGCTCGCCTCGAAGGGAAGACAAATATACAACAATATGCCCATGGCCAAGCACACAATCACATGAAACCTCCATATGCATATCCCAAGCCCATGCATGCATATGAACTGGCAAGTTACCGGAAATAAAAGAAACACATGCAACTATTCTCGGCCGCAACCTCTAACAAGAACCTACCCACAGGTTCCTAGCTTCATTCCAGCAACAAATAGAAGGGAGAAACAAACCCTTCAAAGCTCACAAGGAAAGACCCACCATCTGGCAAGGATCAAACCAAGATGGAGAAACTAACCAGAAACAGGCCTATAAGCCTCGAATGAAAACATCCATAACTCAACAGAGTAAATCCTCAAACAACAAGATTAGGCGAGAAGTCTGACTTATTACAACCAGTAAATCACATATGGTAAGAAAATAAGTCACGCCTATAATCCTCCAGTAAAGAACCTAAAGTCCTCAAAATAAACATCTAAAATCTCATGGAAAGGAAAATTGAGAAACTCGTAATAGACAAGCTTATAATAAAAACCATCAATGACTCATAGTGAGTAAATCCTCACATACAACCTCAATGACAAACTTATAGTGTTCCTCAATAAATCCTCATGTACAAGCTTTTCTAAAAACTCCAACTATCACCTCTAAATCAACATACGGTACGGAAATAAACCATTCTCAAGAATAGACTTGCCATCTCAAATAGACCCAACCAACATGGAAAACGCTAGCAAATGTCAAGTTGCAATCCCTAAATGAAACCTCAAATTCAACACCAAGCCGGTCAACATTGAAATAAGGAGGTAACAATAAGGAAATAGCTGAACGACAGAAGGAAGGTAAACCACATCTGAGAATGAAAGCATCTATCACATGCTATCATCTGACATTAGAGAAGTAAGATGGATAACTAATGGAAATAAAGATAAGAGAGAGTGGAATGCTTGCAGTTCGCACACTCACTGGACAAATAATAGTGACCCAAGGAGAAAATGAGTAGGGAAGCTTGCCTTCGCCAATTTCCAAGATGCCTCGATTTACATGCCGGGCCTCGATTCGCGTGCACGACCTCGATTCATGTGCAAATCACTTCACCTAAATCATCAAAGCACCCTATTCATCATTTTATTCCAATAAATCTCAAAACTTATTTTTCCATAATTTCCTTACATTATTCTCCATTTTTCTCTCATTTTCCTCAATAATGTTCTAAAATAAATATCTACTTAAATATTCCATCAATTATTTATCTATGGAAATTCATCAAATATAATTCTAAGAATATTAAAAATTCTAAAACTCACCTAGGCTTAACTTTTAAAGCCTCCTTGATGCGCGTGCGTTGTCCTCGAAAATCGTGCTCGAACCATTTTTCTCGCCAAAGACTCCGAAATATTAATTCAACTCCATTTCCTATTTTTCGAGAATTTTCGGAAGCTTCCTCATATTTTTCCCTTATTTTCTTTCCTTTCTTTCCTTTTTCTTTATTTTCTTTTCTTCTTTTATTTCTTTTCCTCTTACTATTCATCATCTTCTTCTCTGTTTCTTCTTCTGCAACGCCTCCCTGCAACTCCTTCTTCTTCTTTGTTTTCTATTCTTTCTTCCTCTTCTTCTTTTCTTTCTTCTCCTTCTCCTTCTTCTTCTTCTTCTTTTTTTCTCGGTTTCTTCCGGTTTCTTCTCCGCGGCTGCAACGCACAAAGCCTCCATGGCCACGCGAACTAGCTGGTTGCAGCTCTGCCATGCTCGGCTGCCTCGGCCTGCCAACGCCTCCTCTCGGTTGCTACCTCCAAGACCTCCCCTCACACTGTCGTGACCATCGCGGACTGCTGTTCGCGCCATCTTCTTCATGCGTCGCAGCTCACCCGAACCAGCCTTGCGCGAGCTTCCATCGAGCCCAGCTCCGCGAGTTTGTTGCTTGCTGGTCCTGCGAGCTTCCGCCAGCCCTTCATCACTCCACTCAGCTTCTTCGTGGCATGCTTCGCCCGAGCACCTGCCTCCCGCGCTGCTGCCCTGTTCTTGCTTCGCTCAAGCTGGCGGCCATGGCCGCTTGGAGCTTGCTGCTATGGCCGCTTGCTGCAACAGGCCTCCAACTCCACTTCCTCTTGCTCGAGCTCTCTCTCTCTCTCCCTCGGCCATAAGCTCTCGGCCAAGCTCTCTTCCCTGATCTTGCTCTCACTCTCCCTTGCAAACTCTCTTGGCTATTCTCGGCTCTCTCACTGTCATGGCCGAAAATCAGCCATCTCTCTCTTTTAATCTCTCATTCTCTCTAAGTATGGCGATCACCCGACAGCCTTGGCTAACTCTCCTCCTTCCTCTCGACATTCTCTGCCCAATGCTCTCTAATGAAGAACCCACTTAATCGAGCTTCTGAAATGTCCCACGCCTCTGCTGCGCATGCACATATTATACATATATATACATATAACTATTATATAATATATTAATATAATCTTTATATAATTATATAAAATATATATTTAATCCCCCAACTTATCATTAATTACACTTGAGGATTCTATTAATAGCATTTCAGGGGTTTCTTAATTACAAATACACCCCTTAATTGCCAATTAATTCACACCGCGATGCTTTAAAACCAAAATTAATGACTTCGGGTTTACTCGATAAAATTAATTTTGCCACTGGGTCCTCACCGGACCCTTAATTCATCCTGAAACCACTGAAGGGTTGATCGTTATGAAAAACCGAAGCCCTCTCAGCCTTCCGTTAACTTCCCGGAAGTCCCCTATGACAATTCGGTATTTTGGTCTCAAATCACAGCTGTATTTTAGTTGTACCGAAAACCGTCTCGATTCTAATTTATTTTAATTCCATAAATCCCCTCTCGAAACGCTCATCGAGACTATACCATTTTTTGTTGACATTCCTTCTCCGGGGTACTCCCGGCAGTCGATTCGGCGATTTATTTTGCTACCGAGCCATTTTTCGGTATTTTAAACTCTCTTAAAATACGTGACAACCTTATCAAAATTTCGGGGTGTTACATTAGCCATCGACTACGTCATCATGCCTCACCATATATGCTACGCATAAGTGTATAGTAAAACTACACACCCACTTATAGGTTGGAATAAGAATAATATATATATATATATATTTCTATATTCACCCATAAACTAGATTTCTTTTACTATAAATAATATTTTAAAGTTTTTCAAAAAATATATTTATGAATTAATTGATAAATTTTTAAAAGCGTAATAATTAATTAATTAGTGATTTAATAGATTACTTAAAAAAATAATTTGCAATACACTAGCCTTGGAAAAAATGAATCCATCATGAATCAGGATTCGGGATAAACCCAAATCATCATCATAGACTAGCCTAGAACACACTTGGGGTCAATCTTGCTCAATCTTGAATCATCTAATAGGGTTTCGTTCTTAGAACTCTGATCAACAAAGTGACTCGCCAGTCATATTGCCAATTCCAAGAGATCTAAAAAGAACCCAAATTAGATTGACGTTGATGTTTTGAGTAGGGCAAACCTAACCAAATTATTCTAGGTTCAATAACAAGTGATAAGAAGGGAAAACAAGTCGAGTGGGCCAACCCAAAGGCTACCACAACTGGGTTAAACCCCTCCCAACACATTGGGTAATTCTATAACCCAATCGGGCCCTTCCATCCTGAACCAAAAACCTACTCGACCTGCCCAAACCCAAAAGCCCCATTTTTTTTCTTTCTTTTTTCTTTCTTCCTCACATTCTGCTGCCGCCGCCGATCGATGATATGGCCAACCAGCATACCAATTCGAAACCCTCACCACGAACATCAACATATCTCAAAATGAAAGCCATTAGACAGTTAGATTTTAGAATATCTAAAAATTAATTTTCGGCCAACATAGGGACTCCTTTTGCTCATCGCCGATCGCCAACCGCCGACAACCTTTCCGATGATTGGAGGCTACCACAAGGTGCGCTACACCAAGGAGACCAACTTATCCAAAAATGACTAAGATCGAACAACTAGATTTTCATAGATCTAGGATTTAATTTTCAGCCAAAATAGAGAACATCCTTGCCAATCGCTGCCGGCCACTACGGCATGTGGTTTCCGGTGATTTGAGACTACCATCTGACACCCTCAACTATTTCGACCAACATATCTCAAAATCCACAAAAATCTAACGATCAGATCTTCGTAGATCTGAGTTTAAACATCTGGCCAAGACCCAAATCGCGCCTGTATACATACATCTCATGAAACAACAGAAAAACCATTGAAGATCAATCCAAAACACTTACCTCTTTGTAGATCAGGGGTACTTAAATGGTGAAAGTGAAGTCGGATGCAAGATCAGACGGTCGAATCACGAGAAAACTAGCAAAACCCGAGAGAGAAAATGAGAGAGAGAGAGAGAGACCGCCCACTTATTCCCCACCATCTCTCTCTTCAAATAACCCAAATTGCTCTTTCCATTGGAGATCTCTCTCTCTCTTTGTATCTCCACCACTTGAAAACCTTTAGCGTGACATCGCAGTGTTACCACTGTCGGTCCTCACCAACAAGGACCACCATCTTTGCTTCCCGTGTATCCCCAACACTGTTGGCCTTCCATTCACCCGCCCCTTCACCTATTTTGTCTTTCTCACTCTGTTTCTTCATCGCGTGTTTGCCTTCAGCATGACGTCACAGTGCTACCACCGTCGGTCCCCCTTTCTCTCTTTCTCTTCTATATCTTTTCCCCTTTTTTCTCTCTTTTCTTGTTTTCGCTGGCATTGATATGCTTCTTCTGACGAAAACACCTTGAAATTTGGAGGAAAAGTCGAAGGTTCGGAAGCGATTTTGACTTTTAACGTCTCTTACGTTCAAACATTTCCTGGCAAATTTTCCAAGAAAATTTTCATGTCCAGAGGAGAAAAAGAAAGAAATGAGGAAGATTTACTTGAGATTAACTTGAAAAATGTTGTTCCTAGAGTCGAATAACCTCGAAATTCCACCGAGGAACCTAGTTTCACAATACCGAATTCAGAATCGACATTAGAATAGAAGCCGGAGTTGTTTGCAGATGGATCTAATCTTGCTTGTTCTGAGCATCTTTGTCTCAGAAAATTTATCAGATTACTCCTTTACATTTTCTGATCTCCAATCGGAGATATTTTACGGCAGCTTAGAATCGATAATGTTCGAATTTGGAAGTGAGTTTTCAGAACAATTAGCAATATACAAAAATACTACGAATTGAATATTTCAATGGATGCTATGAATTAAATATTTCAATGGGTTTATTTGGGTTGTTCTTCTGGTGCTGCTGCTGCTGATCATGATAATGGATGGTTCATTTTAATCTTTGTTTTTCTTTTTATTTTTAATGAGGAGTTTATTATATAAGTTGTATATAAAATCTCTATGAAAGTTAAAAATACTAAGTTTTATCAAGATATTTTCATATTAAGTTGTATATAAAATCGTTGCAACGAGGATGAACGATAGGAAACAATGAACAGGGATAGGAGAGGAGAAGCTGCAGACGAGAGAGAGAGAGAAAATGAGATGGAGACATCGGTAGTGGTTAGAATGGCGAAGGCGAATGGTGATGGGAGGCTGCAACAGAGGTGAATGACGATAAGAATTGTTGATGGCGGGGCTTCAACGATGGCAAACATGATGGACGCGACGGTGAATACGACTGCATCGAAGGCGAATGGTGACCAGAAAAAGCGTAGTAAACGAGCGAGAAAATGAAAAGAAAAATAGAGAGAGAGAGAAGAAGAAGAAGAAGAAGAAAAAGAAGAAATTGGGCGGCCAAAGGTGGAGGATAGAACATGGTGGGAGAGAGAGAGAGAGTAGGTGAGAAAGAACAACCTCGTAGGTGGGTATTCAATTTGAGCTGAAAAATTAAAGATATATTTGTAATTTAAATTAAGGATACATCTGTAATTTTCTTATAGTCGTCTACCAGTTTCTCTACCAGTTAGTCATAATCCTTTTTCAACGTAATTAACAAAACGAGCATATAAAATCACCAGGCCGTCGCTGTCACTATGATGACAGCCGTTCAATCCCTCTTCGAAATGCTCCTTCATCAAGCGGGACTCTATTTCAACGGTGCAAGATTAGCCGTGACCTCAAATACTCACGGGCGGCGTGAACGCTCGCGAGCGAAAGCATCCGTTATCCTCCAACGTGCTTCTTCCCAACTGCCGAAGCAAAATCGACCTCTGCACCATCGGACTCTCGTCTCCCCGCGATCTGAGTCAGAAAATATCTCCCTGGATTTTCAAGGAGAATCGAGTCGAGAATCAGGTGAGAAAACCCGGCGGCTTCCATTTTTTCTTGACAGCTTCCCTCGCACGTTGCGTTTGTGTGATTACCATCGATTTTTTTCTTTTTGTTCGCCTTTTGGGGGCTTGGTACTATTCTAGGGTTTTGTAGCGATTTCCACTCCATGCGCGTTCTGGATTTTTGCTTCTTACACCGTATGTTAATGCTTGGGGTTTGGTGATTGAGTGGGTCGATGTGTACGGGTGCTACTGTTAGTTGGTAGATTGCTCTCTCTCTCTCTCTCTCTCTCTCCAGTTTTGGTCCAGTTTGTTGCAGAGAATGCGCCATTGCTTTAATTCTTACGATCACTTATTATATTTTCTTTTAATTTGCAGTTCGTTTTGATTTCTTTCTTTTCTTTTTTACTGTTTTGGTCGTTATGGTGTAGGAGAAGGCTGAGTGTGGCCAAACCTAGTTATGAGAGACATAGATAAGAAGAGTCATAAAAGTTGAATATAATCCTCTTCCAAACCATTTTTCTTGCCTGGAATAGTGGACGGAAACGATGTGAAGCTTGTGTAGAACGGCAATCAGAGATCTTAGCCTGTGCTGTTTGCGTTTCTGGCGTACAACAAGAAGCTGGGACTTTATTAAAAACAACATATTCATATAATGGATATATAACATTTTATATATTTATAAATTTAGATTGTTGCCTATAGATTTATTTTTTTCATACCTAAGTCTGAACAACGCAAAATTGGGAAAAGATATAAAAATTGTATGGAAATCTGATGCCTAGAAGGAATCCGACACTTGAAAAATGAGTAATAGAGTAAGACTTCTATTTCTCTTGCAGACGGTTGAGAAACTGTAACTTGTTAGTATCATAGTCAGCAATTGGGCAAAGATTTTTCATGACCTAAGTTAACTTACTGAGTCTTTCTCATTTTTCATGGTCTTCGGACTACAGTCATCTTTTTAGAATTTGCTTGGTTGAGATGCCACAGGAAAAATATTTGACTATCTCCTTATTATCACCGACCATCAAACATGAAACGTAGAAAAGGCACATTGAGTCTGTATTTAGAAAATTATTGACAATGCTGTCAGTTAGTGTGTCAGATCCTCAAGGATTTGACAATGATCAATTCGGAAATCTTCTGGAGTTGACAACGTGATCTAGTGATTCGAGAGAATGCCCGGAAAGTAAGAATTAGATTGAGAGGGAGGTCAGAGAAATAGGAGAAAGAGAGAGAGAGAGAGAGAGAGAGAGATTGGGAGAAAGAGAGAGAACAAAAAGTTGGAGAGGATGTCGAAAATGTGTATTCAATCTCTAGACAGTTCTTGCTATGGGATGGGTTTCAATTTATATCCATTTCCTGTGTACAAGTGGATTTTCTCGCCCGAGGCCAATTACAAATAGCCTAACTACCTTCTGTTATCTACTTTCTACTATTCTTCCACTTGCCTTATTACATTTTACTTAAGTGTTTATCACGACCCTAAGGTTGAGCTAGGGTCTAGGAAGGAATTGGGAAGAATTTGGGAGAAAAACAGAGAAGAATTGGAGGGAGATATAGAGCAGAAATTAAGAGAAAGGGAGGGAAAACAAGGAAGAACTAGAGAGAGAAAGTAAGGAGAGAAATGTGAATTCACTAAATCATTCCAACATACATTTCTCTACATGCTATGGCCTATTTATAGGTTATTCAACTGATAGAATATTGTAGAACAACAATCATGTGCACTTTAACAGAATGAATAGCATCTCCTAACCAACAATTGTAACTAATGATAGCATTGCCCCTCTAATTCCTCTTGGGTCATGACAAATCCCCCTCTTTGAAAAGTTTCTTCTCCTCAAGAAACTTTTTACCATTGAACCGTTGTTATTCATCCAATGCCCATCTTCACCAACTGGTTTCTTCTTCGCCTTTTCTTGTTCTCCTCCCGTATTACCCTTTTCTTTTGCTTTCTCTTTGCTTCTTCCTTAACAGTACTACAACTAGTTGCAACCCCAAGTCCAGCCATCCACCTCTTCCTTATTGCCATTGAAAATGGTTTCAATGGAGCTATCAGTCCTGTAACCATCTCATTTTCAGTCATAGGAAGAAATTCAAACTTCTCTTTAAGAAAATCAACCTTTTTTGCAGTTGTTGTCCTGTTTGTGTGCCCATGCCAATGACATACGTATGAGATGTCCCAAACAAGGTGCCCGGTGCAATCCTTTCCTCCTTCTCCTCAAGTATTTGGTAAAGAGGCTTTTCAGACTCCTTCCTTTACTACTTCCGGAGATCAATAATATCAGCAGGGTTGTCTTCCTTCCTTGCAGCTACCATTCTCATTCTTAGTACCTTATCAGCCTTATACTCCTCCTGAGTTGCATGAACACCACCTTCCTCTTCCATGGCTACTATATCAACTCCCTGCACTTCTTGATGAGTAGCCTTAGGAACTCCTATGACAACATTAGTTTTGGGCCTTTCTCCAAACCGAATACACAAGGCATTTACAAACTGTGGCCAGCTCCATTCTACCCTTCCCCAGCTCCAATTCTAGAACCAAACGTATGGAATTCCACTCAAATTAGCTGCAGCCATTTTTACCTTCTCCTTTTCAGCTACTCGGTGTTGGTAGAACACCCATTCACATTGTCAGATCCACCATTTTGGCCTATCCTTGTCAAACATCGAAATAGCCAATGGAGCAAGAGTGGGCAAATCGACACTTGGAATTGAGGTCGACAAAGTCTAATTAGCAGTTTGAAATTTATATGAATACAAGATCAAAAAATCGTCCAGCTGCCTACGGAGGTCCTTAATTTCCTTTGTTGCAGCAATTAGTCCTTTGGCCATCTTCTCAATTCAATTCCTTGAAATTACACCCTATAACAGCTTCTTGATTAGCCTCTAAGGATCAGCCTCTAAGGATCCCTTCGAAAACTCCTCCTTGTATTAAAATTCAGCAATCCTTAATCCCCAAAATCTAATTCAGCCCTTCAATGGTTGTTTTCAGTTTAGCAACCTCAATTCTTGCTACTGAATAGGCCCAAATCAATTTTTTTTTTTTTTTAAAATCTGATAGCAACTACGATGGTTCCAATTGCTTAGATTCACTTCTCACCACTTCTTGCTCAAGAATCAACGTCGGAGATTACCAAATCGAGATTCATTCATCTGAAATTAATAACTAAGGATCGTTGGTCTGTTCTAATTCAGCAATCGCCTTCCTGAATCGTCCCTGGCTTGCTTTTGAAACACTTATGCTGCCCAACTCCTCTTCTTAAACCTGATCGAGTTTGTTTAGCCTTTTAGTTCACCTACTCACAGCTTCCAACTTCACCAAAAGTCCATCACTATAACCTCGCAAAGTAGCCTCGATCAACCCTATCCTGATTTGCTTAACTCACAAGCAACAACCGAGATCTGAATTTCTGCTTCTGACCGCGCCTACCTTTTCGCCTCAACTACATCCAGCAAGTTTGCCGAAATCAAAGTGATTCAAGGATCGCCTCTGTTTCACCCAATCACCGACCTCTGCTTGGGATTCCCCTGAATTCTTGAATCGCCCACTGTCTCTGGAATTCCTGGAATTTGCTGCTCTTGATTTGCCTTCCAATTCCACTTGATATCCCGTTGGAATTCTTTCGACCTGCGTCGTCTTCACTCCCGGGCCGAAGTTGCTTTGCTCGGCTTCGCTTTTCAAATCCGAACTTGCTTTGCTCAACTCCGCCTTCCAATCCGCGTTTAATTCTGCCTTGCAACTAGTCGCTCGGTTGGATTGCCTAGCCCACTCAATTTCGGTTCATCTCTTCTACCTTCGAGTTGACTTCTCCAAATTAACAACATGAGAATCGCTACTAGCGGAAATCTGCTTTTGGATAGTTTTCGATCTCAATGGCCTAAGCTTTGTTTCTCATCGTGACTTGGTCACATGCCCGCCTTCCTTGACTGATCAATACCTCCTAGATTTTCAATCCGAGAGGCAATTCTCTGTCGGAATCGCTGGAACTGAATTGGTCTGAGTTCAATTTGTTCCAAGTTCTACAGCAATTGCCGATTGCTGAAGTTGCTTGCAACTGCCCATGATTGCTGCTACAGATGCACGATTGTCCCGGCCTTGCTTGTTCACTTTCGTCTCCAATCAATGGCTCTGAATTCACCTTCCAAATTTAGGCTGATCGCTCCAATCTGTTTCTCCATTTGAATTCCGCTTCACCTCCGAAACTTGATTGAATATGTTCGGTGTTCAGATTCACCTCACTAAATCCACTGAGATCTGTTTTGCCTCAATTAATTGGATCGGCTCTCCCTCAATACGTTTCTGCTGGAATCTGGTTAGAAATAACTTGGAACTTGCCTCCCTTAGCTTCTAGAGAACCAAGCAAATCCGCTTCGTTAGGATCACTTCTGATCAGCAATTCGCTGATGTTCAACAATCACACGGAGATTGTTTCCTACAGTTGCCTTCCGAGTTTCAAACACAATTTACCAGACTTTGCAGTCAGAATCAACTCCACTTCAATTCGCCCAAGCCTGCGTCCACTTCATACCCAATCATCGACCCTGATTTGTTCGAATTAACTTGAAATTTGGAATCATCTTGGTTTCGTTCGGACTCAGATTTGGATCTGCTTCATTTTGCTCTTCTTGAATCGCACACTCACGCCTGGAATTGCCTACTTCTAGAAATTCTCTTCCGATAATCATCGTTGGAATTATGGCCGAGGTTAGCCTAGCTCTGCTCTGTTCCGATCTGCCTTCAAGTCCTTCAAACTTCGATGGAACAAATGCTCATAATCGTTAGTCACAGCCTAGAATCAACCGGCTCTATTCGCTTCTCAATTTCGAACCAAGTTTATACGAATTTACCAAAATCATAGCCGAGGAAGGACCAGATCTGATACCAAATGTCATGACCCTAAGGTTGAGCTAGGGTCTAGGAAGGAATTGGGAAGAATTTGGGAGAGAAACAAAGAAGAATTGGAGGGAGATATAGAGCAGAAATTAAGAGAAAGGGAGAGAAAACAAGAAAGAACTGGAGAGAGAAAGTAAAGAGGGAAATATGAATTCACTAAATCATTCCAACATACATTTCTCTATATGCTATGGCCTATTTATAAGCTGTTTAACTGATAGAATATTGTAGAACAGCACCCATGTGCACTTTAACAGAATGAATAACATCTCCTAACCAACAATTCTAACTAATGACAACATTGCCCCTCTAATTCCTCTTGGGTTATGACAGTGTCCTAGTATGTAACAATACCCCCCTTGTGAAGCATTTCTTGTCCTCAAGAAATGGTTAGTAAGCTGGTTGCTCGCGGAAATTGGTTAAGCAAATCCGATAAGTACCCCCAGGTGCTGTCATCCCCATGTCTGTTGGACCATCTCACTTACACTTGCACAATGGGTGCACTGTGGCAGTAGATCACCCGCTTATCTATGATGGCTGCTGGTTCTGGAGTGCCAAGAGCTTCTTGCACTCTTGAAGGTAGTTGAGGACTCACCCGCTGCTTTCTTTAACAAGGAAACAAGGAAACATGGAACACATGATGTATCTGTGTTCCCTCCGGTAGCTGTAGTTTATAGGCCACTTTGCCAATCTTAGCTACAATTGGGAAGGGGCTGAAGTGTTTCGGACTTAGTTTATAAATGGGGCTTGTAGTCAAGGATCTAAGGTGAGGACCTCTCAGCTTCAAGTACACATTCTCCCCTACTTCGAATTCTGTCTCACTTTGCCTTTATCTACCAGTTGTTTCATATGGTTCTGGGCCATTGCTAGGTTTTTCTTGAGTTGTTGTAGGACCTATTGGCGTTGTTGCAAGTGTTCGTCTACTACTGTGTCACGGACAAGGGCAAGGGTGCCTATTAGTCAAAGGGCTAATGTAGTAATAAAGGGAGTAGGCGATTGGAGCTTAGAAGTGTGTAGAAGCTGGTAGTTAGCTACTTGTAATTCAAATGTTTTGGCGCCTCCTTGAGGAGGGTGTATAAGCCAGCTCATTCCCCTAAAGCAGGCATCTGAAAATACAATTGAATCACATTTTTGCTCACCAATCTATCTCTCGATTCTCTCTCTTTCTCTATCTCTCTCCCTCTAATTTCACTTCCTTTGGGTTTCTCATTTGCGCGCAATTCCTGCTGAATTGCGGAAGGAGCCATTGCCAGATTCGAGATCTGACAATTTGGTATCAAAGCACGTTCGTGGGCGATCAGGAGGGCCATGGCAAACGGAACTCGGATGAAGCATATGGAAGCGCAACTCCAGCAGGTGACTGCATCGGTATCGAAGATGCAAAATCGGATGAAGACGTTTGAAAATTCAGTGGAAAGAAGGATCGATGGAGCGGTGAACCCTTGGCGGGAGGAGAGTCGATCACAGACTGCTCAGTTAGAGGAGCAAATGAGAGAACAAAACCAAACTCTCCGGGATCGCATGCATCAGTTTATGCTGATGCTTTGACGCCAAACTCAGGTACGAATCTCTTCGGAGTTCACTCCGAGGGAGCATTCGGAACCGATCCTAAACAATCTAGGGGGTAATAGTAGATCGGAGGGATCTGCGGAACTGGAAACAGAGCAACCAATGATGGAAGAAAACGCGGGCATCAGGAGATCAAGCGTAGCATAAGGATCGAACTAGAGCGGGACGTTGATGCCGCGTATGGAGATTCCTTTATTTGATGGCCAGAATCCGCGATGGTGGGTGAGGCGTTGTGAGAGAGTGTTTCGTCTCTATAACGTAGCCGAACAATAGAAGGTAACAATTGCTGCGGCCTACCTTAACGATGTGGGGGATGCATGGTACTAGGGGTGGATGGGAGTGAAAGATGAGTGCTCTTGGGAAGAATTCGTGGAAGGAATGTGTGGAAGATTTGGGGAGAAAGGAATGTTAGACATGGTAGAAGAATTTAATAAACTGAAACAAGGAGGGTCTATGCAAGTCTACCAACTAAAGTTTGAGGAATTGAAGGCCCTCATGTTGATCTCCAATCCCACACGTATCGAGGGTTACTTCGTGTCAAGTTTCATCAACGGCTTGAGTGAAGAAATCTGCCCCATAGTGAAAATGTTTCAACCAAAAATAGTACAGCAGGCTACGGAATGTGCGAAGCTGCAAGAATGTGCGAAGCTGGGGATGTTATCCACTGCCGGTCCCAAGCCCGGATAAAGGAGGAGGGTTGTGTTAGGTAGCCGACAGCCAACGTAAAACTTAGTCGGATCCAAAACATGAACTCTAGACAAATTATGAAAAATCGTTTGGGCGTGGGCGTAACCCTTCATAGCGACGCGCTACACTGCCCCCGTGTAGTGACAAGTGAGCTAGGGCCGCTGCATCGGCACCCGGATGTAGTGATAAATGAGCAAGGGTTCCCGCATTTGCTTGGACGGATGTGGGTAAAGAAGTTAGTCCAAAATCAAAATCAAAATCAAAACCAAAATCAAAATCAGAATCAAAACCAAAATCAAAATAAAAAACAAAATCAAATTCAAAGTCAAGGCCAAAAACAAAATCAAATCCAAAGTCAAGGACAAAAACAAAATCATAGATTAAGGATTGGGTCATGGAACATAAGAACATTAACAGGCAAAGCTATGGAAGTGGTGGATGTGATGATTAGGAGAAAAATTAATATTATGTGCCTTCAAGAGACGAGATGGGTAGGGAAAAAAGTAAAAACTTTATCAGAAGCTGGATATAAACTATGGTACACAGGAACTGATCGAGCGAAAAATGGAGTGGGGATTATTATGGATAAAAGTTTAATAGATGAGGTAGTGGATGTAAAGAGAATAGGGGATAGGATTATTATGGTGAAGATTAGTCTAGGAAGAATAACTATGAATATCTTTAGTACATATGCACCACAAGCGGGGTTAGGTGATGAGATAAAAGCAAAATTCTGGGAGGACCTAGAGGGACTCATACAAATGATACCAAGAGGAGAGAAAGTGATTATAGGAGGTGACTTAAATGGGCACGTGGGTAGAGACGGAAACGGATATAGAGAGGTACATGGAGGGTATGGATTCGGGCAAATTAATAATGAGGGTAAATCTATCCTAGATTTGCTATGGCATATGGGCTCATTATAACCAATACGAGGTTCAAAAAACGGGACGAACACTTAATCACATATAAAAATATCACCTCAAGCACCCAAATAGATTACTTCCTCATGAGACAAGAGGATCGGTTATGGTGTAAGGATTGTAAGGTAATACCGGGAGAGTGTTTGACTACTCAACATAGACTTCTAGTACTTGACGTCCAAGTAAGAAATTGGAAGAGAAAAAATCACATAAAACAAAATCCAAGAATCAGGTGGTGGAATTTAAAAGGGGATAAACAACTAATCTTCAAAGAAAAATTAAAGGGTAGAAGGGAATGGAATGGAGAAAGACAGACAAACCAAATGTGGAAAGAAATGGCTAATGCTCTGAGAAGCACGGCAAAGGTAGTCCTTGGAGAGACAAATGGTAGAGCCCCTAACTTTAAGGAGTCTTGGTGGTGGAATGAAGATGTACAATTGAAAATTAAAAATAAGAAAACTTGCTATAAGGCAGTATATCAATGCAACAATGAAGAAAATAAAAAAAATTATAAAGAAGCAAAAAAGGTAGCAAAAAGAGCTGTTAGTGAAGCAAGGTCAAAAGCATATGAGAATCTATATAAACGACTTGATACAAAAGATGGAGAAAGGGATATATATAAATTAGCTAAAGCAAGAGAAAGAAAAACACGGGATTTAAATCAAGTGAAATGCATAAAAGATGACAATCAAAATGTTTTAGTAAATGAGGGAGCGATTAAGGAGAGATGGAAGGAGTATTTCACAAAATTATTCAATGATGGTGGTGACACAAGAGTTAGGTTGGGACATCTTAGTAACTCCGAAGGGAATGTGAGCTACATATTCTATCGACGCATAAGTTCAAATGAAATAAGGCAAGCTTTAAAAAAGATGAAAAATCATAAGGCAGTGGGACCAGATAATATACCAATAGAAGCATGGAAATGCATGGGAGAAGAGGGCATCTCCTGGCTAACGCAACTATTTAACGCGATCCTTAAATCAAAAAAGATGCCAGATGAGTGGAGGAAGAGTACTTTGGTTCCTATATACAAGAACAAAGGAGATGTTCAAAACTGTGAAAATTATAGAGGAATTAAGTTAATGAGTCATACCATGAAACTCTGGGAGAGAGTAATAGAGCAGAGGCTTAGAAAAGAAACAAATGTGTCAGAAAATCAGTTTGGTTTCATGCCTGACAGGTCAACAATGGAAGCTATATATTTACTGAGGCGTCTAATGGAAAGGTATCGGGATCATCAGAAGGACCTACATATGGTGTTTATAGATCTAGAAAAAGGCCTATGATAGGGTCCCTAGAGAAGTATTATGGAGGGTTTTAGAGAAGAAAGGAGTCAAAATAGCCTATATACAAGCCCTTAAGGACATGTATCATGGTGTAGAGACAAGGGTCAGAACATGTGGAGGGGATACTGAACCATTTACAACTACAATAGGACTGCATCAAGGTTCTGCACTAAGTCCATACTTATTTGCCTTAGTAATGGATGAACTCACTAAAGATATTCAGACAGATGTGCCATGGTGTATGCTATTTGCAGACGACATAGTGTTGGTGGATGAAACAAAAGAAGGAGTGAACACTAAGCTTGAGTTGTGGAGAAACAATTTAGAATCTAAGGGATTTAAATTAAGTAGAAAGAAAACAGAATATATGAAATGCAAATTTAGTAAAAATGCAAGAGTGGATGATGTTATAATAAAATTAGAAGACCAAATCTTACAAAGAAAAGACCATTTTCGATATTTGGGATCAGTGATTCAAAAAGATGGAGAAATTCACGAGGATGTCGCACATAGAATTAAGGCAGGTTGGCTAAAATGGAGAAATGCATCGGGAGTGTTATGTGATGGTAAAATCCCATTAAAATTGAAAGGAAAATTTTATAGGAGAGCTATAAGACCAGTCTTGCTGTATGGCTCAGAATGTTGGGCAGTCAAATACCAGCATGAGCAAAAGACGAGCGTAGCGGAGATGAGAATGTTAAGATGGATGTGCGGACATACAAGAAAGGATAAAATTAGAAATGAAGTTATTCGTAATAAGGTAGGAGTAGTGCCAATCGAGGAGAAGATGAGAGAGACTAGACTAAGATGGTTTGGTCATGTGAGAAGGAGACTAAGAGACGCTCCTGTGAGGAGAGTTGATGAAATGGAACAATTAGTCACAAAAAGAGGTAGAGGTAGACCCAAAAAGACTTTGAGAGAGACATTAAAGTTCGATATGAAGTATATGGATCTAAATGAAGATATGACAAACGATAGAAATACATGGAAGTCTAGAATTCATGTAGCCGACCCCACATAGTGGGATAAAGGCTGGATATGTTGTTGATGTTGTTGTAGGCATTATTGAAGAAGTGCTGGAAATATGCTCAAAATAAGGAAGATTTGCCTTTGATCCTAGAATATTCTAGGATTTATGTTTTATGTAAATATTATGTAAATATAGTAAGTAAAAGATGTAAATTAGGATGCTATCTATAATTAGTTTATTTCTTTCCTTCTTTGTTCATTATTCTCTCTTTAAAAGAGGATGTTGTTCTTTCTTATTTGTATCAATCAAGCTATATGATCCTTGATTATTTTTGAGATGGTATCAGAGCCTCAGATTAAATCTCAGCCATCCATTACCTAGGCCCTTTGCCTTTTGCCATAACTCGCGACCGTCGGAGCCTCTCTATTGGCCGCGGAAGCTCGGAGCTCGCCACTTTCAGTCAAACGGTCGCGGCCACCCAGATCGCCCAAGCCGTCACTGACCTCGGGTCTATTGGTCGTTGCTACCCAAGGTTGTCTTCTCTCCATTGTCAACCACGAAGATCGTTTCTACCTCCTGCGAGTGCAAGTTCTCTCTAGGCAAGATCGTTTCAATTAGGAAGGTGACACCCACTTTGATTGGGTCAGTTGTGTTTGCTTCAGCCACCGATTGCTTGCAGCCTCTCTACCTTGATCGCCTACTACTTGCTTCAGCCACCGATTGCTTGCGGTTTCTCTGCCTTGACCACCTACTGCTTGCTGGGATCTTACATCGGCAGCCATCTCCCAGAACTTGGTAATCCTATTCTTTCTTCTTGTTTTTTTTTTTTTTTCCACTCCCAAGTGATAAGCTATGTCAGAAGTTACTTCTGAAACTACCCTAAACCCTACTGCTGCCATCCAAACAAAAATTCTAGCAACCCAGCCAAACCATTCTAACACCCATTCTGTCCAAATCACCACCATTCGTTTAAATGGTGATAATTTTCTTCGCTGATCTCAATCTGTCCGGATGTATATCTGCGGGTAAGGAAAAATTGGCTACATCACTGGAGACAAGAAGGAACCTGCAATGGATAACCCAGCACACTCTATTTGGGATGCTGAAAACTCTATGGTCATGACTTGGCTGGTCAATTCGATGGATGAAGATATTAGTTCCAATTATATGTGTTGTCCTACTGCTAAGGAATTGTGGGATAATGTAAATCAGATATACTCTGACCTGGGTAACCAATTTCAAGTTTTTGAGTTAACTCTGAAGCTGGGAGAGATTTGGCAAGGAGATGATTTTGTTACTAAGTACTTCCATTCTTTGAAAAGATTGTGGCAAGATCTTGACCTCTTTAACACTTATGAGTGGAAATCTACTGAAAATTGCAATCACCACAAGAAAATAGTTGAAGATGGTCCGTATTTACAAGTTTCTTGCTGGTCTTAATATCAAGTTTGATGAGGTGCGAGGGAGAATTATTGGCCGATCTCCCCTTCCTCCTATTGGTGAAGTATTTGCTAAGGTTAGAAGGGAAGAAACCCGAAGGAGTGTCATGCTTGGCAAAAAAACTGTTCGTGAGTCGATTGAAAATTCTGCGTTGTTTATTGATTCTACTGCCTTCAAGGCTGCAAATTACCAGCGTAGGAGCAATGAACGGCCTCGGGTTTGGTGTGACCATTGCAACAAGCCACGCCATACTCATGAGACCTGCTAGAAAATTCATGGCGAACCTGCCATTTGGAAGAGCAACAAGCAAGGAGACAAGGGCAGTAACCATGGGGTCCCTACTGCACATGAGGTTGACACAGGTCCCTTCAACAAAGAGCAGATTGATCAACTCTTGAAGCTGTTACAATCCAGTTCCTCATCTGGTATTCCTAGTGTTTCCTTGGCACACACAGGTAGAAAACCTAAAGCTCTTTCTTGTCTACATTCCTCTCCATGGGTTATTGACTCTGGAGCCTCCGATCATATGACTAGTTCTCCTTATTTATTTAATACCTATCATCCTTGCTCTGGCAATGAAAAAATCAAAATTGTCGATGGAAGTTTTTCATCTATTGCAGGAAAAGGAATTATTAAACTAATCGAGAAAATTAATCTCAATTCTGTCCTTCATGTTCCTAACTTGGCCTGCAATCTTTTGTTTGTTAGTAAACTTTGCAAAGATTCTAATTGTTGTGTTACCTTTTTTGAATCCCATTGTGAATTTCAGGACCAGAACTTGGGGACGATGATTGGGTGTGCTAGGATGATTGAAGGTCTTTACTACTTTGATGAAATTTCGTCTGGTAATAAAAAAACTCAGGGCTTTAGTAGTACTAGTTCAATTCCTGTTCACGATTCAATTATGCTATGGCATCTTAGACTAGGACACCCTAGTTTTGCCTATTTGAAACGTTTATTTCTTGAATTATTTAAAGGAATGGATTGTTCTTCTTTTCAATGTGAAAGTTGCATCTTAGCAAAAAATCATCGTTCTACATATTTACCAAAACCCTACTAAGCATCCAAATCTTTTTATATAATTCATAGTGATGTTTGGGGTCCATCTAAAATTTTTACTCTATCTGAAAAAAAATGGTATGTTTCCTTTATAGACGATCATACCCGTTTGTGTTAGGTTTATTTGATGCACAAAAAATCTGAAGTGGAATATTTATTCAAAAACTTTTACACTATGATTAAAAACCAATTTCAAACCAAAATTGGCATTTTATACTCTGACAATGGCACCAAGTATTTCAATGAGCACTTTGGGAATTTTTCGAAAACCAAAGGTATTCACCACCAATCTACTTGTCGACATACTCCTCAACAAAATGACATTGCTGAATGCAAAAATAAACATTTACTCGAAGTAGCACGTGCCATCATGTTTTCTATGCATATTCCAAAATACTTATGGGGTGAAGCTGTTTTAACGGCATCCTATTTGATAAACAGGATGCCTACTAAAGTATTAAAGTACCAAACACCCCTTGAGTGTCTAAAAGATTCTTTTCCTAACACTAGATTACATTCGGACCTCCCTGTCAAAGTTTTCGGATGTACTGTGTATGTTCATATCCTTGCTCAATTTCGCTCAAAACTTGATCATCGGGCTGTCAAATGTGTTTTCTTGGGCTATACCTCTCAAAAAAAGGATCTACGTGAGTATGAATGTCTCCTTTGTTGAAAACAAACCCTATTTTTCCAAAAAATTCCTTCAGGGGGAGAAACATGACGATGAAGACAATTTTTGGGATGTTTCTATCTCTCTTCCAAACGCAATCTGTCCTACTCAGGAATCGCATGTTTCTGATAATGGTCACGTAAGAGATTCTGGTTCCTTGATGCCAAGTAAAGGGGTTTCTCGGGCAGGGGGAGAATTACTACAAATTGATCATCATGATCTAAATTCTGAGCTTTAGGTTTATACCAGGAAGAGATTTCATCAAATGATCAAAGACTTGAATGTCAATTCTACACAAAATCAATCTGAAAACCCAAGAAATAGCACTGTAAGTTCAGGAAATCCCACTTCAACATTTAGTCCACCTCCTTCCACTTTACCTAATAGTTCTCAAGTTGATTCTTTAACTATTTCCAATCATTTACATACTATTTCTGATCTTGATGTTCCTATAGCAATTAGGAAAGGTGTCAGAAGTTGCACTAAATATCCTATTGCTAAATATCTCTCCTACCATAGACTATTAAAGAAGGATAAGGCTTTCACATCTAGGATTTCACATTTGTTTGTGCCAAGGAACATACAAGAATCTTTGGATGATCCAAACTAGAAATTAATAGTTGTAGAGGAGATGAATGCTCTAAGGAGAAGTGACACTTGGGAGATAGTTTACCTGCCCAAAGACAAAAAAGTAGTAGGGTGTAAATGGGTGTTCACAATAAAATGTAAGGCGGATGGGAGTGTTGATAGGTACAAAGCCAGACTGGTGGCTAAAGGCTTCACCCAGACTTATGGGATTGATTATCGGGAGACCTTTGTTCCTGTCGCAAAAATAAACTCTATTAGAGTCTTGTTGTCTCTTGCAGTAACTTCAGATTGACCTCTACACCAACTTGATGTCAAAAATGCATTTCTTAATGGTGATCTTGAAGAGAAGGTCTTCATGAGCTTGCCATCGGGATTCGAAAATAAACTTGGGAGTGACAAAGTGTGTAGACTGAAGAAATCCCTGTATGGTCTCAAATAGTCCCCAAGAGCATGGTTCAAACGCTTTGAAAAGGCAGTTACCAGTTATGGCTTCCTTCAAAGTCAGGCAGATCACACTATATTTTATAAACACTCAAAAAATAGTGAAGTTGCAATTTTGATTGTTTATGTTGATGACTTTATTTTATTTGGTAATGATGAGACAGAGTTAGCAGTCCTCAAGCAGAAACTTGCTAAGGAGTTCCAAATTAAGGACCTGGGGATCCTAAAATACTTCCTTGGAATGGAGTTTGCAAGATCCAAAGAAGGCATCTTTGTTAATAAGAGAAAATATGTTCTTGACCTTCTTGAAGAAACAGGTTTACTTGGTTGCAGGGTGTCAGAAACTCCCATTGAGCCTAATGTGAAACTATATGCTGTTAAAGCTGAAGAAGTAAAGGACAGGGAACAATATCAGAGACTTGTGGGCAGACTAATCTACTTGTCTCATACGCTACCTGACATTGCTTTTGCAGTAATTATGGTGAGTCAATTCATGCACTCACCAGGGCTAGAGCATTTTGAAGCAGTCTACAGAATCCTAAGATATCTGAAAGGGACTCCTGGAAGAGGCTTACTGCTCAAGAAACATGTCCACTTGCAAGTTGAGATCTACACTGATGCAGATTGGGTAGGAAGTGTTAATGATAGGAGATCTACTTCAGGCTACTGTTCCTTTGTTGGGGGAAACCTAGTCACCTGGCGAAGCAAAAAACAAAATGTGGTGGCTAGAAGTAGTGTAGAAGCAGAGTTCAGAGCTGTTGCTCATGGAATTTGTGAGGGAATGTGGATCAAAAGGATACTTGAAGAACTGAAGTTTCCTCAGTCAAAATCGATAAAAGTCTATTGTGACAACAAGGCTGCCATCTCTATTTCTCATAATCTGGTGTTATATGATCGTATAAAACATATAGAAGTGGACAAACATTTCATCAAGGAGAAGCTCGATGCTGGAATAATATGCATGCCATATCTTCCAACAACTGAATAAATTGCTGATGTTCTAACTAAGGGTCTCCACAAGAAGCAATTTGATAAACTTATTGGCAAGTTAGCTATGGAAGACATCTGCAAGCCAGCTTGAGGGGGAGTGCTGGAAATATGCTCAAAATAAGGAAGATTTGCCTTTGATCCTAGAACATTCTAGGATTTATGTTTTATGTAAATATTATGTAAATATAGTAAGTAAACAACAACAACATATCCAGCCGTTATCCCACTATGTGGGGTTGGCTATATGAATTCTAGACTTCTATGTGGGTTACATCCCAACAGATAGTTTGTCTAGAATTCATATTTGGATCCGACTAGGTTTTACGCTGGCTGTCGGCTACCTAACGCAACCCTCCTCCTTTATCCGGGCTTGGGACCGGCAGTGGATAATATCCCCTGGCGGAGTAATGATGAAATGAAGTTTGAACACCATCTTCACATGGAGAAATTTCATGAGATGGTGGTGAATGAAGATAATTGATATAGTTGTGTTCCATAACTTAGTTGACATGGTGAAACCAACAAGTACAATATGGAAACACATCATGTAAATATAGTAAGTAAAATATGTAAATTAGGATGCTGTCTATATTTAGTTTATTTCTTTCCTTCTTTGTTCATAATCCTCTCTTAAAAAGAGGATGTTGTTCTTGCTTATTTGATCAATCATGCTATATGATCCTTGATTATTTCTGAGAAGAAGTAGAAAGGGGTGAGTAGAGGTTGGCAAGTGCCTAGTCAATAGAGTAACAGGGGGTGGAATAAGGATGGAGGAACAGGGGGATCAAACGGTAAGGCGTTAGCTTTGTCAGCTCCATCCCCATCGTTTGGGAACAATTTGAGAGAACAGAGGAGGTTAGCTGGACTTTGTTTCAGGTGTGGAGACAAATACATGCCAGGCCATCAATGCAAACACCAATTGTTGCTGCTAAAAGGAACAGAGGATGGGGAAGAAGAGGTTGAAGAAGCAGAGACCCAAGAGAACGAAGGAGACGAAGAGAAAATGGAGATTTCTCTCCATGCGCTAAGGGGAGTATCCACAAGTAAAATCATAAAAGTAGATGGTAAGGCACAGGAGGATGACTTGTCTATACTCATTGATAGCGGAAGCACAATGTTAGGTCTTGAGGGGTATTTTTGTAATAAGTAAAAGGAGAATGGAACGCGGGAGAGGGGGTTAGAAAATAACCTTCCTGCCTATGAATAAATAGGGGAAGGATGAAATAGAAAGTAGTTTCGGAATGAATAACAACTCTCTTCTTTCTCAAGTCTCTATCTCTCTCTATCTCTCTCTTTTCTCTTCCTAAACTCTGTTCTAACTGAATTTCCCAGAAATTCCAACTCAACTCCAGCCCATTTTAGGGGCTGGACACACACATAGCTTCTTAGATGAAAGAGTGGCTAAGAGGCTCCATTGTCGACTTACCGGGACACTTCCACTGTCTGTTACAGTGGCTAATGGACATAAGGTGATCTGTAAGTCTGCTTGCATGGGATTCTATTGGCAGATGCAGGGGGAAAACTACGAAGTTGACCTAAGACTTCTCTGGTTAGGAGGCTGCGATATGGTCTTAGGCCTGGATTGGATGAGAGAAGTAAGCCCCATTTGCTTTGATTTTAAGAAAATGGAAGTCACTTTCGACAAAGGGGGAAAACGAATGACTATCACTAGCGGTGCAGAGGCTGGTATTTGCAAACTTATTTCAGGCAAAAGACTACATAAGCTATTCAAAAGCAAGTGGACACAGGTGGCTCAATTGTTCTCGATACAAACAATTGAGCAGGAGGAGGAAGAACTGGATTATGGTGGGAAACTCAAACTGGAAGCAACGAAGAATGGCTCCATCTTGTGGGAGGTAACTCAACTGGACTTATTGGATGAACTCTTAGTTGAATTTAAGGAGTTGTTTGAGGAACCAAAACTTCCCCCTTCTAGACCGTTTGACCACCCAATTCGGAGCTGGTTAACATTCGTTCTTACCGGTATTCCCCAAAACAAAAGGCTGAGATTGAATGCATGATTAAGGAAATGCTTCAGCAATCAATCATTCGACCCAGCATCAACCCATATGCCTCTCCTCTTCTCTTAGTAAAAAAAAAGGACGGTAGTTAGCGGTTTTGCATAGACTACCGTCAACTCAACTCCCTTACCATAAAGAATAAGTTCCCTATCCCTATTGATATACCCTGCAAACTTGGAGAGTAACGAGACCTAAAAGAGTCGCGAGACATGGACATGAAGCCCAAAGGCCCAACGGGTTGTAGGAGATCAAGGAAACAAGCCGAAGGAGCAAGAGATCGAGCTGAGACCAAGTGGGGAGGACCCACTCGGTTATGTTGAGTGGGTATGACACTGCTTTGGTTTTTCAGCCATAATTTTCTCATACAAGCTCCGATTAAGGTGATTCAAAATCCTATGCAAAGCCAAGAGAATTATCTACAACTTTCATGTTTTGAGTTTTGAGAGATTCAGACTTCATTAAGGCTGAAATTGGGCTCTAAGTTGATGCACTTGTATTATTAAGGCTCAGAGTCAAGTATTGAGAGAAGATGAATCCGAACCAAGACAAAAGGGCAAAAGAAGGCATAATTGAGTGGCCCCCCACTCGGTCATGACCGAGTGGCCCCTTACTCGGTCATGGGGAGGCCAATTTTCCCTCACTTTTCATTACCCACTCGGTTATGTCGAGTGGGTACATCACTGCTTTCGTTTTTCAGGCATAACTTTCTCATACGAGTTTCGATTGAAGTGATTCAAAGTCCTATGGAAAGCTAAGAGAATTATCTACAACTTTCGTGTTTTGAGTTTTAAGAGATTCAGGCTAAATCAAGGTGTAAATCGGGCATGAAGTTAAGGTACGGGAACTACTCAAGACTGAACCAAGGAAAATGGCAAAAGAAGGCATGACCGAGTGGGCTCGGGCCAATCTCTCCTCTTTTCCCCCTCGGATGGGCCGTGAAATCATCGAAATGGGCTGCGAGATTCAAGCCAAAATTGTCGCATGTCTCCCCTCTCTCCTCCGCTATAAATATGAGGCTATGCCTTCATCACAAGGTATGCACTCTTGGGCCCCTCAACACAATTTCGCACTTTTGCTCTTGAGAACTAACTTAGGCATCGGAGGGTTTGCGTAGGGACCCCCACCTGCGCCCTAACGTTGCTCTCATTTTGCAGGTCACTCGGTTATCTAAGGCCACTCGGTTATGGAGGGCCACTCGGTTATCTAAGGCCACTCGGTTATTGGAGGCCATTCAGTTATGGAGGGCCACTTGGTTATCTAAGGCCACTCGGTTATGGAGTCTACTCGGTTATTGGAGGCCACTCGGTTATGGAGTCTACTCGGTTATTGGAGGCCATTCGGTTATCTAAGGCCACTCGGTTATGGAGGGTCACTCGGTTATCTAGGGCCACTCGGTTATTGGAGGCCACTCGGTTATCCAAGGTCACCTGATCATCAGATCCACCAAGTCATCAGCCCTACCTGACCATCAGCTCTATTGGATCACTAGATCTGCTTGACAGATTCACTTGTTTGCCAAGATTCCCATCATTGAAGGCACGACTCTCAATACATCGAGACTACGACGATCAACCACACACAAATTGTATTCTCCCACAAAAGAAAAAAAAAAAAAATAGATTGTTGTATTTTGCCAACAACACCGATCATAGAGGACCTACTAGACGAGTTACATGGAGTCAAAGTCTTCTCCAAACTCGACCTCCGTTCAGGATATCATCAAATCCGTAGGAGCCCCCGAGATATCCATAAAACAGCCTTTAGGACCCACCAAGGGCACTACGAATTCTTAGTAATGCCTTTTGGTTTAACTAACGCACCAGCAACTTTCCAAGCCCTCATGAACCAGATATTCGGACCCTATCTTCACTAATTCATTCTGGTTTTCTTTGATGATATCCTAATTTACAGGCCCAGCTTCCCTAAACACATAGAGCATTTACGGTTGACCTTGCAAATCCTTAGATTCAATAAGTTGTTCATCAAGAAGTCCAAATGTGCCTTTGCACAAACCTAGGTGGAATATTTAGGCCATGTTATATCAGAAAAGGGGGTGAGCACTGACCCCCAAAAGATTGCAGCAATAAATGACTGGCCACGGCCGACTAACGTGAAGAGTTTGCGGGGATTCTTGGGTCTCACGGGTTATTTAAGACGATTTGTTAAAAATTACAGCATCATCAGCAAGCCATTAATTGAGTTGCTCAAAAAAGACGGATTCCGTTGGGATGAAGCAGCTGAAGCTACATTTGATCAACTGAAGAAAGCCATGTGTGAGGTTCCTCCATTGAACCTCCCTGGTTTTAATCAACCGTTTGTTTTAGAAACGGATGCCAGCAACTGGGGAGTGGGAGCAGTGTTGGCTCAAGGAGGAAGGCCCATAGCCTTCATCAGCCAAGCTTTAGCACCAAAGCACCTAGGTCTCAGTATATACGAGAAAGAACTTCTGACGGTCTTGATAGCAGTAGACAAGTGGAGGCATTATTTGGAAAGGAGTAAGATCATTATTCAAATTGATCATGAAAGCTTGAAATTCCTATTGCAACAGAAGTTATACACACACCTCCAAAGGAAAGGTATGTCTAAACTCATGGGTCTTGATTACACCATTCAATACAGGAAAGGACGCAAGAACAAAGCAGCCGATGCCCTTTCTCGCTGTATGGATGAAGGAACAACAGCAGCCATGACTTCTGTCATACCGGAATGGCACCTAGAGGTAGCCGCCAGTTACAAGAAAGCAGAATGGACCAAGGATCTAATGGAGCAATTGACACTAGACCCCACGAGCAAGCTGGGTTATTCTCTAAGGAATGGGTTGCTAAGATACAAAGAGAAGCTGGTAATCGGAGCTGACGAGTTGCTACGAAGAAAGATCCTAACAGCTCTGCATGATTCGCTCGTAGGAGGCCATTCGAGGGTCCAAAGCACATATAACCGAGTACAACAATTGTTCTATTGGCCGGGGTTGAAGAAGGCAGTGTAGAGTTACATAAAGAATTGTGACATTTGCAGCCGGTGTAAACATGAGAACATTCACCCTCTAGGGCTGCTGCAACCCTTGCCTCAACTGGAGCAAGCATGGTCCAGCATCAGTATGGACTTTGTGGAAGGATTACCCAAGTTAGAGGGCAAAGATTGCATATTGGTAATCGTGGACAGACTCACCAAATACAACCATTTCTTAAGTCTAACTCATCTCTTCACAGCCCAAGAAGTGACACGAGTATTCCTAGATCACGTTGGAAAATTACACGGTTTGCCTCAAGTCATTGTGTCCGTTCGAGACAAAGTCTTCACCAGCTTACTATGGAGGGAGCTTATGAAATCACTTGGTACCAAGCTCCACATGTTATCAGCATATCATCCGGAAACAGATGGACAGACGAAACAAGTAAATCAATGCCTTGAGACCTACCTTCGGTGTGTGTGCTTGGTGCAGTCCACAGGGTGGCACAAGTGGTTGCCTTTGGCACAGTGGTGGTACAACACCAACTACCACTCATCCTTGAAAATGACCCCGTTTGAGGCCTTATCTGGCTACAAACCACCACTGCTACCGGTCAGTGGTGGCCCCAACTTGGTAGCCACAGTGGATGATTATCTCACTCAACGGCAACAAGTGATGTAGACACTAAAGAGGGAATGGGCAAGCGCCAAATGCCGAATGAAGCAATATGCTGACAAAAAGCGGAGTGAACGAAACTTCTCAGTTGGGGACCGGGTCTATCTGAAACTGAGGCACGCACAATTGAAGACTCTCTCACTATCGGCAGTGTCCAAACTCAGTCCTAAATTCTATGGGCCATATGAAGTGTTAGCTCAGGTGGGCAAAACGGCCTACCGATTACAACTTCCAGCACAGACTTCCATTCATCCCATTTTCCACGTCTCTCTCCTCAAACCATCTCCTGGTACCAACCCGGTGAGTGCAACTCTACCCCCGGCTGCTCCAGCATCACAACAGGCAGCTAAACCTGTCGCTATCGTGGATAAACGAGTGATATACAAACAGAACCTCCCCCTCACTCAGGTGCTAGTCCGCTGGTCCAACCTCCATCCGGAAAACAACACCTGGGAGTATCTAGAAGACTTACTCCAGTAATTTCCGAGGGCAGTCGGACTCCTATAAAATCTTCTTGAGGACAAGAAGAATCCTAAGGGGAGGGGAATTGTCACGAACAAGGGCAAGGGCGCCTATTAGTCGAAGGGGTAATGTAGTAATAAAGGGAGTAGGCGGTTGGAGCTTAGAAGTGTGTAGAAGCTAGTAGTTAGCTGCTTGTAATTCAAATGTTTTGGCGCCTCCTTGAGGAGGGTATATAAGCCAGCTCATTCCCCTAAAGCAGGCATCTGAAAATACAATTGAATCACATTTTTTCTCACCAATCTCTCTCTCGATTCTCTCTCTTTCTCTATCTCTATCTCTCTCCCTCTAATTTCACTTCCTTCGGGTTCCTCATTCGTGTGCAATTCCTGCTGAATTGCGGAAGGAGCCATTGCTAGATTCGAGATTTGACATACTGCTACGCTTGTGGGTCCTGGGAGGGTTGGTAGCAATGGTGTTTTGTAGCCAAAGAGAGCCTCGAAAGGGGACCTTCTGATAGCACTGTGGTGGTTGGAGTTGTACCACCACTGTGCCACTAAGAGTCATTTGTGCTAGCTTTTTGGGTTCTTGAAACATAGACAACGAAGGTAGGTTTGCAAGCATAGGTGTTCTGGACGCCCGAATGTCTCCCCATTGGGGATTCATGTAAAGCCCAGAGAATTTTTCTCTTCAATCCTTCATTGTTCCCTATTACAAGTCTTCCTTTACACCTGATCACCCCATTTTTATAGGTGTACCCCTGTTAACTCCTAGGGTCTATAATCAGTTGCTCCCAGAGGCTTCTTACTTCATCTTCCTCATTACTCTTTGCTATTTCTTGGCACCAAGTAGGTATCACAGTTCTGATAAAGGCTACCATCCCTTTCTCCATACATCTAGATAGGGCATTGGCTACCACATTCTCCTTACCCTTTTTGTACTGAATTACATAGTCCAAACCCATAAGCTTGGTCATCCCCTTTTTCTGTAAATGGGTGTGGAGCTTCTGTTATAGTAAGTATTTTAGGCTCTCGTGGTCGGTCTTTATGATGAACCTTCTATCCTCTAAGTAATGTTGCCATTTATCCACTGCAAATATCACTGCCAATAATTCTTTTTCGTAGATGTCTAGGCTTGCATGTCTTAGGGCCAAGGCTTGGCTCATAAAGGCAAGGGGTCTCCCTTCCTACATCAGGGCAACCCCTATTCCCGCCCCACTCGCATCTGTTTCGACCACAAACGGCTTGTCAAAATCTGATAGACCTAACACTGGAGCTTCGCTCATTTTTTTCTTCAACAATTCAAAAGCATTTTATGTCTCTGGACCCCATATAAAGCTGTCCTTTTTAAGCAGATCAGTCAGAATTTTACTAATGGTTTCATATCCCTTCACAAACCACCTGTCCGCCCTATGAACCCCCTTAAGGCCTTAAGTGATGTAGGCCTTGGCCAATCGGTCATGGCCGCCACCTTGTTGGAGTCAGTGCTCACTCCCCGTCCAAATATTATATACCCCAAATATTCTACTTGAGTTTGTGCAAAGGCACATTTTGACCTCTTGATATACAGTCTATTGAGTTTTAAAATCTCAAATGTAGTCCTTTAAGTGTTTTAAGCGAAGGTCAAAAGTGGGGCTATACATCAAAATGTCATCAAAGAATACGAGTATGAAGTCGCGAAGGTGGGGTTCAAAAATTTGGTTCATGAGGGATTGGAAGGTGGCTTGAGCGTTAGTTAGGCCAAAGGGCATTGCAAGAAATTCAAAGTGGCCTTGATGAGTATGGAAAGCAGTCTTAGGTATGTCAAGGGAGTTCATCCGGATTTGATGATAACTTGCTCTTAGGTCGAGTTTAGTGAAAATGGAGGCATGGCTCAATTCGTCTAATAAATCCTCAATAAGAGGAATTGAAAATTTGTCTTTGATGGTGGCTTCATTTAGTTGGCAGTAGTTGATACAAAACTGTCATGTTCCATCTTTTTTTCTTTACTAGCAACACAGGGGAAGCAAAGGGGCTGTGGCTAGGCCTAATAAAGGATTTTTGGAGCATCTCTCCAACCAGATTTTCTATAACGGTTTTTTGGCTGGGGGGTATCTATAGGCACGAACGTTAATTGGGTTGGTGTTAGGTTTGAGGTGGATCTTGTGGTTAATGGGTCTGGTTGGGGGTAGAGCTACTGGTTCTACAAACAGATTTCCAAACTCAAAAAGTAGCATATTATGGAGGTTAGTTTGATGTACCTCAAAGTTAGCTTGAGGAGTTGTGCTAACTGTCACCATGAATTCTCCCTCCTTCTCCAGTTCATCGTCCCCCTTTTCCACAGCCTGGACTAAGAATAATTGAGCCACCTGATTCAGCTTCTATTTGAGCATTTTCTGTAGCCTCCTTCTCGTTATCATCTTGCAGGTTGCCCATTCCTTGCTCCCAGCTAAGGTCATCGGTTTACCTTCCTTCTCAAACTTCATCTCCATCTTGTTAAAATTGAAGCAAATTGGATTGACTTGCTTCATCCAATCTACACCTAACACCACCTCGCACCCTCCCAACTTTAAGATTCTCAAATCAGCCTCAAACCTTTCTCCTTGCATCTCCCAGTAGAACCCAACACATGCTAATTTGCTTAGGACTTTGCTTCCATTCGCTACAATCACTGACAGTGGTTGTGTTGTAATTAGGGGGCATTTCAACCTTCGGGCTGTTCCTTCATCCAAAAAATTGTGGGTGCTCCCATTGTCAATGAGGATCATTAGCTTGCTGCCATCCACCTGCCCTTTAACCTTGATGATCTTACTGTTAGTCAAGCCCTTTATGGCATGCAAGGATATCTCTCCTCTGCCCTCTTCCTCTTCTTCTTGCTGGAGGGGTGTCACCTCTTCTTCCTCTATCAACTCCTCCTCTCCTCTCTCCAATAGTAGGAATTGCTTCCAACATTGGTGGCTAGGAAAGTACTTTTCCCCGCGTTTGAAGTACAGATTGGTCTGTCTCCTCTGTTCTATAGTCCTCCCATATTGGTTAGTCAGTGCTGGCAGTGCCAAATTCTTCCCCCGTGGTGATCCTCTACTTATCTCCCTACCATAATTCCTCCTTGGAGGCAGGTTTCCTTGAGCAACTACCTTCGCCACAATCCTTTGTTTCCGCATCAGCGCCTCCACCGTTTTGCCAATGGAGCCTAGCCCTATTAGCATCATGTTTTAGGGTCCTAGGACGAATCACCTTCACCATTAGCCTTAGCTCCTCATTCAAGCCACTTGGGAAGCTTGAAACGAAGTAAGCCTCCATCAGGTATGGGTTGTGATTGAGCATTAAGGCCTTGAGTTCCTCAAACTGTAGTTGGTAGTCCAGCACCGACCCTACCTGTTTAAGCTTATTAAACTCTTCTACCACATCAGATAGGCCTCGATCCCCAAAACTTTTGCATAGCTCATCCGCCAATTCCTCCCACCAGCACTCTTCTTTGATTTAGACCACCCCTGGTACCATGCGTCACCAGCGTCATTAAGGTACGCAACCGCCACAGTCACCTTCTAGCTCTCAGCCACCCCATTCCATTCAAACGCCCGTTCGCATCTTTTGATCCACTAGTGAAGGTTGAGGCCATTGAACAACGGAATTTCCAATCGAGGCAGGGGCATACCTAGTTGGTTATGACTAGCCTGATTCTCTGGTCGCCTTCTCCATCCCAATTCAGCACTCTCCTCGTCGCCTTCAGAGGTTTCTGGCTGCCTCTGATTCACTCCTCGTTCTTGCGCTATTGGTCCCATTCGCTCAGGTAAAATGGGATCCACTCTCTCGCTTGGGGGAAACTCAGGCGAGAGATTCATCTGGTTTTACCTCGCAAACATCACCACGAACATCTGCATTTGCTCCCTTAGCTGGACCCCCAAATCATCACGGATTTGCGCGACCGCTGTCTCTAATTTCCGATCAACCACCAGAATGGCCTCATGATTCCGGTTGGTCCCCAATTCCAACTGGTCCACTTTACTCTGGAGATCGCTCGCCGTGGATCCAATCTGTTGCACTTGAGTCTCCAAGCTCTTCGTCCTTGTTCCTTAGGCCATTGCTAATGACTTCCACTCTCACGGCCCAAGCATAGTTCTGATACCAAAATTGTTAGATCCTCAAGGATTTGGCAATGATCAATTAGGAGATCCTCCTGAATTGACAACGTAATTGGGTGATTCGAGAGAATGCCCGGAAAGTAAGAATTAGATTGAGAGGGAGGTCAGAGAAATAGGAGAGAGAGAGAGAGAGATTGGGAGAAAGAGAGAGAACAGAAAGTTGGAGAGGATGTAGAAAATGTATATTCAATCTCTGGATAGTTCTCACAGTGGGATGGGTTTCAATTTATACCCATTCCCCGCGTACAAGTGGACTTTCTCGTTCAAGGCCAATTACAAATAGCCTAACTACCTTCTGATATCTACTTTCTACTATTCTTCCACTTGCCTTATTACATTTTACTTAAGTGTCCTCCCAGTATGTAACATAGTGCAACTAATTCTGGTTTAGAGGGAGGGAAGGAGGGAGATTTGGGCCATGATGATTGGTGTACCATGATGATTGGTGTAGGGATACTTACATATCATTTTTCATAGAGGCCAAAGCATTACATATGTTGACTGGCCTTTTAAGGAAAGTTGAAGAAGTCATGGCAGTTGTTGGAGCTTGGCATGCATATCCTTTTTTTTTTTGGTTGTGTTTGTAAGAATTTGTTATATATCAAACCTGTCCAAATTGATTTTTGGATAGATTTCCTCCTTGAATCACACACACACAAATAAATTTTGTTAAAGTACTCAAAACACTGAAAACACCAAGATTTATATGGGTCAGCTTATAGCTTACATCCAGGGGAAGAAACCATCAGAAAAGCTTCACTAAGAATTCAGGAGATTTACAACTTTCACCTCTCATCTCTCTTCCTCCATCTCATATTTACCAGAAAACCACGCCAATATTTATAGGCTCAAAAGTTCGTCTTTTGTTAATGATCACTTTTGGTAGGCATCAAGATCTTATATTGGATTCAAATCTGCACTGAATCATACTTGGGCAGTGCAATTCAAGAGAAAATTGCAATATGCTTTGCCTTCCCTTTGGACTCTATGTTTAAAGTAGGCTATCTTTGTTGTGTGGCCTAAAATATTGGACAATTAAGCTATGTGCAAAATTTTGAGCAAAATCATACTTAATAAGGTTAGAGTGACATTTATTAGAAATAAGGTGTAAGGTTCATGATTAAATGGTTTGGATTTATGAGAATAAGACTGATGGAAGCATCAATGAGGTAATTGGATGAAATTCAGAAAATTTATAGCAAAAAAGGGTGAGGAAGACTAAGAAAACTTAGTTTACATGCCATAGGATGTAAAAGTGTTAGAAATGATATGACTATGGATAGAGATGGTTGGATCTAGAATTTATGTAACTGACCTAGTGGGATTAAGGTTTGATATTGTTTTTGTCGCAATTTTGTACTGAATTGCAATGCCCAAGAATGTTGAATTCATTGCAGATTTAGAAATTGATAGATTTGAAGCCCACCAAAGATCTCAACACCTACTGAATTTGGTGCAGTGGTTGTTGACAGAATACAAATTTATGAGTTTACTGTCAGAATATTTTAGAATTAATATCCCAAATCCTCTCTATTTTAGGCAATGTACATTTAGGAGTACAGCTAGGGAGATTTACAGCTCCTAAACTTCTTTGTTTCCGTTTGAGATTAGTTGATTGCTGATTCTTAGGAGATCCCAAACTGTTAGGGATGTGATTAGATTCCTTTTTTTGTATAAATTCCTGCTATGTACAGCTCTTGATTTAGTGAATAATTAACTTTCTCCACATGGTATCAGAGCTAGGTTAGGATCCATAACCATTTCACTATCAAACCCTAGCTAGCCGCTGCCCAAATCCTAGACAGTTGCCGTTCAACTCTAGTGGTGCTTGCGCTGTGTCATCAACAGCGCCTGTACCTGACTGCAATATCTCTCTGGAAATTTTTTCTAGAATTGGCTTTCCCTTGTGATCACAAAAACCTTCCTAACATCGACATGTCTGAATCCATCTCTACCAGTCTCAAAACCCTTGTTTCTGTAGAAGAAGCGGTCAACAATGTACCCTTCAGAGAATTGCAGAATCTCCATTACTCTTACAAATTGAATGGAAAAAATACCTAAAGTGGTCACAACTGGTGTGAACGTTTCTCAAAGGGAAAAGGAAACTCAGCCATCTTCTTGGCATGGGACCAAAACCTGATGACCCCAAGTTTGCAGCATGGGATGAATAGGACTCAGTGGTCATGGCATGGCTTTGGAATGCAATGGTACCAGAAATCAGTGATACTTGTATGTTCTTGTCCACAACAAAGGAGATTTGGGAGGCTATTCAACAAACGTACTCCAAGAAGAAGACTCAGCCCAGATTTATGAGATCAAGACTAAATTGATGGCTGCCAAGCAAGGTATTCTTTCTGTCACAGAATATACCAATCTGTTAAAGAATTTATGGCAAGAGATGGATCACTACTGATCTATTCCAATGAAAGACCAGGAAAGTCATTGAAAGAAAGGATCTTGGAAGCACTCTAGCACTCACCTTTGGGAGGTCATTCTAGAGTGCAAGTGACTTATCAAAAGGTGAAACAATTGTTTTTTTGGCCTGGGTAGAAGAAGGATTTGGTGCAATTTGTGTTGTCATGTGCCATATGTCAGTAGTGCAAACAGGAGTAGGTGTCTTACCTCAGGTTGCTGCAGCCCTTGGCCATTCCTGAGTGGGCATGGGATGGTATTTATATGAATTTCATAGAGGGATTACCAATATCAGAAGGTAAGGATGTTATCTTGGTGATAGTGAATTGTCTTACCAAATTTGGACATTTTATCAGCTTGACACACCCATTTACAGCTCCAGAGGTGGCATGAGTATTCTTAGATTCTGCGGTTAAAATCCATGGAATACCCAAGTCTATTGTGTCTGATTGAGATAAGATTTTTACAAGTGATTTTTGGCAAGAATTATTCAAGAAATTGGGGGTGGGGTTGCATATGTCTAATGCATATCACCCACAAACAGATGGCAAAACGGAGAGGGTTAATCATTATGTGGTGGCATACTTGTGTTGCATGTGTTTCACTAAACCTAGAAGCTGGAACAAGTGGTTGCCTAGCACAATGGTGGTATAATTCCAGTTACCACAGTGCTATTAAGAGGAGTCCATTCGAGGCTATGTTTGGTTACAAACCCTCCCCTTTGCCTGTTATTTCGGGTCCAAATCCTACTATGGCTGCAGTAGACAGTACTTGCAGTAGAGGCAGCAGATGTTGACCATTCTCAAGAAGGAATTAGCCATTGCCCAAAACCGTGTGAAGCAAGTAGCTGATAGAAAAAGAAGGGACAGGTCGTTCAATGTGGGGGACAGTTTATCTTAAGGTTAGATGATTTTTACAGCAACCTTATACATCTATTCCAGCTTCTAAGCTGAGTCCTAACTATTTTGGCCCTTACACTATAGTGGCTAAGGTGGGCAAAGTTGCTTATAGGTTGCAACTTCCAAAGGGAGTGAATTCTCACCCTGTGTTTCATGTTTCCTTACTCAAGCAAGCTTAGGAGCCTATGGTTAATGTGAGCCAGGATCTGCCACCTGCAGCAGAAGAAATGGAAGAAGTGGTCGAACCTCAGGCTATTGTGGAGAATAGGGTCATCTACCAAGGATCACTGCCCTTAACTTAGGTCTTGGTACAGTGGTCCCACCTCCATCCAGAGCACACCATTTGGGAAAATCTTCCTGACTTGTTGAAGTAATTTCCCAGGGCTGTGTGTCTACTCTAATTCTTGGGGACAAGAATTGTTTGAAGAGGGGGGAAATTGTCAAGATTCCAGGGGTAGGAAGGGAATATCAATAAATTATAGTTATAATAGTTAGATGGTAAATTACAGTTGTAACAGTTAGTTAGATGGTGGTTATGGGAAGGTTGTAAACGGTTAAGTAACTGTTAAGGGGAGACTATATGTAACCAAAGGTGGAAGGAGAAGGGCATTGAATAACATAATTCTTCTTTTGTCTCTCTCTCTCTCTTTCTCTTACTCTCTATCTCTTGTCTCTCTCTCTCTCTTCCTATTCTGTTCTATGTCCAGCATTCCATAATTGTCTAAGTCCAATTCTTGAGGCTTGACATATATATACACATAGAGGATCTAACTACATTGCTAAATCTGGAAATTTCTAGGAATCTTCAATCACCTAATCTAAGGAGTAATCAATGAGATTTGGAAGCTGTATAATCTCCTAGCTATACATTGCCTTAAATAGGAGGATATCAGATCTTGACTGGATATAGAATCTTGACACAACATGGAAAATTCCGAACAGAAAGAAGGGTGAACTAATGTAAAGAAATCTAATTAAAACTTTCCTAAGTTTGCAACATTGGACCTAGTATGTCCAGTAAAGTTCATGCGACTTCATATGTTTTTTTCTGTCATATTTAAAGTATAATTGATAAATGAATGGTTAATAGCCTAAATAGATTCAGAAATTGCCATCCTTTAATAGGTCATAAATAGTCTTGTCTATATGATTCTGTAGATCAAGAATGGTATATTTTCTCTTGTTTGAGCTTTATTAGTATTTTCTCTAATTTCTTTGCTTGGAAATTGGCATCTATTAGTTATATAATGTCTTTTTTATCTACTTGTGATTCTAGAGATTGAACTGTTGACTTATTCATGTTCTTGCAGGACTTGAGGTCCAGTCTTTTTCAAGCTTCTTCATGTTCCTCTTTATCAAGCTGTCAATTACTTGCGTTCACAGTATTGTTCTGTTCAAATTCAACATATCTTCAACAGATTTTTGCTAGAGGGGAATGTGCCAGCTTTCTTCTGTCATGCTATTATGCTTCTGGTGGATTCCAATCAAACTGAAGGGTGTAGTAGTATGCTGGAAAGCATCTGCAGTTGGTTCTGAAAAAAATTCTGTAATTGTACAGTAAATGCTACATATCATATCAGACACATTTGAAATCATTAATATTTCAAGTGGTCATCGGAGTTGGAAAGAGTTTTATTTCCATTTTTTCCCTTCTAACTCTGGCCAAGTTGTCTAGCAGATCAGGCAAAATGTGGCCAGTTAACCTGTTTGTTGGGCAGACACTGCTTTACAGTTGGACAATCTGTAGTGCAAGTTTATTTGTGCTTGTTGCACTTGTGATATCTATGCATCTCATCGTTGAGCATTTAACAGCTTACAATCAACCTGAGGTTCATTCCTGCAATCCTTCTTAACTCTTTGGAGTTTATTTTTCTTTGCATTAAATCTGCTGCCAAGCACTTTATTTATATCCTGAATATTTCATATTGGACTTGTTTTATTGTTGTCAACTAATCTCTTCAATGTTCAATTATACTCTATGTTAGAACAAAACTTAACACATTTTTCATATTGTATTATTAATTGGTATCATCAACTCTTGCTTTTCATACTTTTTATCTTAGTCACTTACTGCTTGACAGAAAAATGGCATTTTGTTTTTGCTGTTTGTTGACATCTAAAGTTGATAAATACGAAGTTATTTATTTTCAGGAGCAGAAATTCTTAATTGGGCTCATTCTGATGGTTCCTGTTTATGCATTGGAATCGGTGAGCAAAACTCCCTGTTTTATGTCACTTTTCTTTCTTGTTTTGTGACCATTTATACAATTCTACGAAGGTTTCTTAGCTTCTCCAGAAGCAATTCTGCAGAGACGATCTACCTCTTGTCTATTGCTTGTATGTGCAAAGAGAAGTCTGTTCCTGACATATATCATAAGTCTTACTCCACATTGATTATATATGTGTGTATGTAGAGAGAGAGAGGACCATAAGATCTTCATATCTGCTGAATGCAAAGAAATGCATGATTGCTGTGTAAAATATACCTACCGTGGTGCCATTCCTTGGTCTGGCATTTATGATAAATTGGTCTGTTATGTTTCAACCCAGTCATGATAACAAAAATTAGTGTGCAGTGAGAGCAGTTTGAATGTTATTTCATAAGTTTTGAAGTTGGAAGCTGGATATGGTTTCCTCAATACTTTCAGCTTTGCTGCATTCTTTTGTAATTGCTAATCTTTTGTTCAGTAATTGGGTGTGTATATCCAGTGCAGTGCAGGTCATTTGTTCTGAAAGTTGAAGTATTTGATTCCCAAGTCTCTGGGCATTTAAACATGTATAAGTACTGATATGCATTCTTCTATTGTTCACCTACCAAAAATTATGTTTTCTACTATCTACTTTTATTGTTCTGGAAAATGGACTTAATATGATATCGTTCAGCATGAGCTTCATTAAATTGAAGCACCTATAAGCAACAAAAAGTAGGATAACATGGACTTCTTATGATACTACAGTCTGGAATTGGATAAGGGATGTACTTTCTTGGAGCTATCTCTGCCTTTGATGCTTATGTGCTATGATATATCTTGAAAAGTTTGAAGTTGGTAAAATTGTTGATTTCTAACACATTTTGAAGTTGATAAAATTGTTGATTTCTAACACATCTTTCTATTACCTTTTTTTCTGACAGTTTTTATCACTATTGCATTCAAGTGCCGCATTCAACTATGAAATAGTCCGGGACTGCTATGAAGCATTTGCTTTGTATTGCTTTGAGAGATATCTGATTGCTTGCTTAGGTGTGTTGAAGGCCTAATAAGTATCTCTTGTCTTGATGGCTTTTGTTTTTTTCTTTGATATTGTTCTTGGTGATACTTAGGATGTGTAGAACTGGCTAAATGTGAAGAAGCAAATATGAGGTCCTTAGTTGTCCTTCCTTTTTTCCAAATTGTAATTGGGCATCGAGGAGAGTGATTTTTCAGGGTTAACAAACTTTATTAAGGTATTTCTCTTAGTTGATGGTGATGTAAATGTGCTCATAACAAGGAATATGTTGGTGTCAATGTATTTATGTATATATTATATGATTCCAATAAGATGATGTGTCCTCCTAACAAGAAATTTAGTTTGTAATATTTATATCAAGGTATATAATATATGTACGAGCAATATTATATTAGTTCTTGGTTATCATTTTATGTAAACACTCATTCATCAATTAGAGTTAATTGATATTGCATTAACTTGCAAAATAGTCATTTAGGTTTTGGTAGTATTGGTTGGTGCAGTTGAGAGGGAAACTGGAAGATATAGGCCAAAGAAATGGAATCAAGTTAAATGTTGTCTCCTATAGTACAGCAATATTGCTTTAAGTTCCTTTTGATTAATGTTAGTGTGATATGGGTTTGCTCACATAAAGAGACAATACTTCTCAAGTCATGGAACATATTGTTGTATTTCCATCAATTGGACTATTAAGGAAAATATACTACGGTTGCCTGGGCAATTATTTGAAAGTTTTTTAAATGTGCAACAAACATGGATATGGTAATATTCCTAATTCATCTAGTTTAGGTGAGTGTTATTGCATCTTTAAAGGCCATGTGGCAAGTGAAGTGTATTTAAGGTATGATGGTCAAATTATGACCTACAACAATGGTAATAACATATATTGTGATCATATCAGCCTTTTATTTTACTAATTAAGCTCAGATTGTCTGTTAATGAATTTTGTTTTGCCAATTATCTTGGAAGTCTTTCTGTACTCATGATGGAACTTTGTCTAATTGTTTTTAACAAATGTGCTACTATTTAAAGGTGGTGAGGAAAAAACAATTGAATTCATGGAAAGTCAAAGCCTAGTTACTTCCAGCATACCTCTACTGGAAGAAGCTTACACATCTGGAGTTGTAGAACATCCTTTCCCACTGAATTTTTTGCTAAGGGACTGGCGTCTTGGTTCTGACTTCTATCAAGCTGTCAAAATTGGCATTGTTCAGTATGTATGTGTACATGATATTTCAGTCCTCATGAATTGTTTACTTGTTTGAATTTAACAAATCCTTTAGATAGCCTTGCTAAAATGTTTCCTTTCCAGATGATACTGAAGATGATCTGTGCTCTGCTTGCAATGATCTTTGAATTCTTTGGAATTTATGGTGAAGGAAAATTTGAGTGGAGATACGCGTAAGATATCTTTAATTGTTCTGTCATGGTTCCCCTCCCCAAGGCAACATCTCAAGTTTATTTGCTACAGTCTTCTATTCATTTCACTGCTTGATATTTTGATGATCATCCAGTTTGAGGGGAAGATTATTGAAAGTCTACTCAGGCTGTTGAGATTAAAATAATAATTCAAAAAAATAAAATTACCCTCTCTTTAACAGCTTAATCTCTTAAATAAGTTTGTAATTTAACAAGTTAACATGATATCAGAGCAAGTAAGGTTTTAAGTATAAATCTCACCACTGACTTGATATTTAAATTGAATTTGATTACATGAGAGAGCATGATCTAACACGACACATGAAACTGAAGCTATGTATTTTACTTGCAGATATCCATACTTGGCAGTTGTTCTCAATTTTAGTCAGACATGGGCCTTATATTGCCTTGTGCAGTTCTATTCTGTCATCAAAAGTCAGTTGGCACCAATTAAACCTTTGGCCAAATTCTTGACATTCAAGTCAATAATATTCCTGACATGGTGGCAAGGAATCGCAGTTGCATTTCTTTTTTCAATGGGAGCCTTTAAGGGGGCACTGGCACAGGAGTTGAAAACGCGGATACAAGATTATATCATCTGTATTGAGGTGTGTAGGAATGTTTCCATATTGAATGGTAGTTGGCTTATGATTATTTGTCCAGGCGTTCGTGGTAATGAGTTATATTTTTCGTTATTTTGATATAGAAGATTCTAAAGATGCCGTACCATATAGGATAAGAGTAACTAGCCCTGGCTATGGTTAGGAAATTGTCGTGAACAGAATTATTCAACTTGTCAGATAAAGATTGCAAAATCCTGCTAGATATGAAGCAAAGCGTGGCAAGTATCTACTTTTATTGGTTGAAAGGTGTGTTACGGGTCATTAAGCTGTTGAGAGGTGTGTTACATGTTGGTAACACTTGCGAAGCCAAGAATGTTATAAATATTCAAACTGTTGTTAGATAAAGATTGCAAAATCCTGCTAGATAAGAAAATTATTCTGGTCTGAGAAGTGAATCAAAGGATGACAATTATGTAGTTTTATTAGTTAAAATGTGTATCACAGGTCATTAAGCTGTTGAGAACAGGTACATGTTGGTAACACTGGCGAAACCAATATTGTTTTAAGTTAGAAATCCAACTCCATGTTCCTCAGTACTGCAAACATGTGTATGCCTTTACGCTGTTAGACTGAAAAATATTACCATGGATAGTCAAGCTGGTGGAAGAACTATAAGTCCCTTATATTACTGTTGTCTTTTTGTTGAGAAAAATATATTGAAGGTGCAGCTCTTTAAACATGATAGGGAAACACCGTGGTATTCATAGTTGCTGAAAAGAAATTGGAAAAGCCTTGGAAATTCAACTGATTATATCTAAAGCAGAGGCTATTGCATGTCTGTCACAGAAGTGTTTTTTACGCTTTGCGACCATGGTTTAACATAAAGAGGGAATTCTTGCAACCTTCTTATACTTTTGGTATGTTCCTTGGTGGGTCAAGTCTTCTGTTTTCCTTTGTTTGCTTGCATATGGCCTTAAAAAGTAAAACAAGTTCACTTGTGGCTGTGTTTCATTATGCAAAATTTTCCTCAGTTCCTCTGTATGCTAAAACTGGGTATAAATGCTAGTAGCATATTCTTGGTTGCTTTATGTCACAACCCGAACTCTAAACGAGGCAACCTGTGAGCTGTGGTCCCCACTAGGGACCTGCAAGCCTTGAAACTACAAAACATCCCTCCACGCCAACTATATAACAAATGACACATCATAAATACTTAATAGTTAATATCATGGCCATGAAAGGAATGTAGAGTACAATATTATCCAGTAAAACAACCAGAACAAAATTATGTATAATGTCAAAAGAATACATCTTATGGTATATATATGTCATCTGTGACAAATGAACAAAACTATTAGTGTCTATATTTTATGTGTCGGTATGTACATGCTGGAGTAACTCTTAAGGGCAATTGACACCATGAACCCAAAAGAATGGCTACAATTTTGGATGAACTATTAATCAAAAAAATCTAGGGAAAAAATTCATCAAGATTCCAAAAGACTTAGATGAGCAGAGGAAATATTTCTATGATGCAAGGGAAGGGGTGATCCAAAAATATGAATAGAGGTTTCATGATGCAACTACACAAGTACAAAGTTTGTATGTGGATGAGCAAAAGAAATTTGATGCAACATAAACAAGCATGCAATAAAAATGATGTAGAGGTATAGAGTAAATCTAGTAGAATAATAATCCAAACTCTCTCTCTACTTCTAATTTTCTCCCATTTTCTCCCTCATTCTCTCTCTCGATTCTTTACCCAACTCTCTCTCTAATTCTAATTTCTCTTGAATTTCACATGAATTAGCCTTGCCAGATTCTAAGATCTAACAATTGGTATTAGAACCAGTCAATTCTCTGGCAATTTGGGCAAAAATCTTAAGCAGTTGAATTTAGGGTTAGATTTGACGTTAAGCAAGTAGTTTCGGAATTGATCAAGCTGCGAGAAGCAGACATAGGAAGCTCAATGGAGCCAGTCGACTCTTAGAAGAAAGGGCCAACGATTCTTGGTGCAACTAATTTCCAGCTCTTCTTGGGTGTTAATTGCCGCTTAACACTCAAGCAAATTCCGACGATCTTGGTTTTGAATTGAAGGTGAAGCAAGCTAGAAGAGAAAGGTCGACGATTCTGGGTGTGACTTCGGGCAATAGAACAGATCTATGCGAGTGTGGTGATACTCATCCAATACATTTCACATACCAAAGACGCAAGAAGCAACAAGGGTAGAATAGGGAAGCTAAATTTGGAGGAGGTCACTTGGTGCCTGTGCAAGCAACAAATTCCGTTAAGGAGAAGAATGGGAAGAGCTAACAACCTATAAATGGAGGAAACAAGTACAGTAGAAGGCATGGGAATTATGGAAAAGTTTTGAAGGAGAGTGTGGACCTCTCGAATGTCCATTTTATCTTCATTCATCTTGTTATTTTTAGCATTGTAATTCCTTGGACAAAAATAGTTATGAACTCATTTTGATTTCATTCTGATTGTAAGCATCTTAATTACAGAAATTCATTCCCAAAGTCTATTCTTCATTGTTTTCTTCACATCTTCTGGAGTAATCCCTTTCAATATCCGCAATACAAATTAGAAATATTGTTCAATAGCCTATCATTTGGTACCAGAGCAAAACAATCCCAATGGTAACCCTAACTGATCGAGTAGGAGACTTGGAGGGGCATTTGGAAGGGTTGCACAATGGGCTTGACTCTTTGAAATCGGAGATGCAGAGATGTAGAGCATGGAGAAAAACATGGCAATCATTATGAAACAATTCAATTTCATGATATCGAAATGGGAGGAACAAGAAAAGGATAGAAAGTGCAAAAGAACGATGGAACAAACCCTGTCGGAATCCACTCTAAATTCTGGGGTTTTCCCTAGCGTTGAGGGGGGAAGCAGAGAGAAGGGGGGTGTTTCCAATGGGAACTGGCGGCTGGATGTTCGTAATAGAAGGTTGGAGATGTTGATCTTGATAAGGGATAATCCAGATGAGTGGTTGTTTAGAGCAGAATGCTATTTCGTGGTAAATCAATTAACGAAGTTGGAGAAGCTGGAAATAGTAGCGTTGTGTTTCGAAGGAGGGGCCCTAACTTGGTACCAATGGGAATAGAAGAGAAAAGGCTTTCATAATTGGGAGGAGCTGAAAATCCTCATTCGTACCCAATTTTGTTCGTCACAAGAGGGATCCATAGAGGAGAGGCTCTTAGCCCTCCGGCAAGACAACTTTGTGCGTGAATACCACCTCCTCTTCGAGACATTGGCGGCACCGGTGGGAGAAGCTTCAGAGGCAATACTAGAAGGCCTCTTTATTAACAGGCTAAGGCTGAAATCAAGGTAGAGGTTCGGGTGTTGCAGCCTATGGGCCTATTACAAATCATGGAAATAGCCCAGTGAATTGAAGATAAAAATCACATACTCTAAGACCATGTTGGACCTGGACCAAACAAAGGTAAAAACTTCCCTAATCAGATACACTCTTCACCCCGTATACCTTTCACTCCAAACTCGAATCCCATCCCCAAATTTGCTACTCCTACCGGACCTAGGCCTCCAGCCACCAGAGGAGCGGTTGTTCTATCCTTTAAAAGGCTAAGCGAAGCCAAATTGAAAGCCAAGAGAGAAAAGGGACTTTTTGATGTCATGAGAAATATTCCATTTTGCACCAGTGCAAAAAAAAGGAGCTACATGTTCTGGTGATTTATGATGAAGAGAAGGAAGAGATGGGGGAAAATGAGGAGGTCGAAGGTTGTCATGAATGGGAAGCACTGGCGATTGAAGGAGAGGTGATAGAGCTGTCAATGAATTCAGTGGTGGGACTCACCCCACCCCAAAACCATGAAGGTGTGAGTGCGAATTGCTGGCCAAGATGTAGTGGTTCTCATAGATAGCGGGGCAACCCATAACTTTGTGGTTGCCGATTTGGTCTAGAAATTGGGAGAGACTGTCGGCTACAGGGTGATTATGGGCACGGGATTGGTTGTGCAGGGCACTGGAGTATGTAAAGGGGTGCTACCTTCTCTTCATAACCTGGATATAGTCAAGGATTTTCTTCCTCTGGAGCTGGGCAACTCGTATATTATCTTGGGGATGAAATGGTTTGTGATGTTGGACAAGATGCAAGTCAATTGGAAGCCCTTGACTATGAAATTTCAAGTGGGAGGAATGATGGTTACATTGCAAGGGGATCCGAGTTTAAGCAGAACCCTTGTCACCTTAAAAGCTATGATGAAGGCATTCAAGGGCAGTGGAGAGGGTGTGCTTCTTGAACTTAGGAGTTTAACTGTAGAATTCAATGAGCTACAAGCCACGATACCGGGAGTTATTCAGTGAGTGCTATTAGAATTTAGTGGAGTTTTTGATGAACCAGACCGTTTGCCTTTGAAAAGGGAACGAGGCTATGCCATTAACTTGCAGTTGGGTTTAGCTCCAGTAAGCGTAAGGCCTTATTGCTACCCTTATATACAGAAAAATGAAATCGAGAAATTAGTATAGGAAATGCTCGCTGCAAGAATTATCAGACCCAATAATAACCCATTTTCTAGCTTTGTTTTGCTGGTCAAAAAGAAGAATGGGGGCTAGAGATTTTGTGAAGACTACCGAGCTTTGAATAAGGTAACGGTGCCCGACAAATTCCCCATTCTGGTGATTGATGAATTGTTAGATGAGCTTCATGGGGCCACCATATTTTGAAAGTTGACTTGAAGGTAGGATACCATCAGATTCGAGTTAAGGAAGATGATGTACCAAAGATTGCATTTTGTACCCACGAAGGGCACTATGAATTCTTGGTCATGCCTTTCAAGTTGACCAATGCCCTAGCTACCTTCTAGTCCCTAATGAATGAAATCTTCAAAGAACAATTGAGGCGATTTGTGTTGGTTTTCTTTGATGATATTCTGGTATTTAGTCATGACATGGTGGAACATGAGCTGTAGTTGCAATGGGTCTTGAGAGTGTTGGCTGAAAACGTACTCTATGCAAACAGAAAAAAATGTCATTTTGGACAGCAAGAGGGGGAGTATCTTAGCCATGTCATATCACACAAAATGGTGGTTGTCGACCAGTCCAAAGTTCAAGCTATGCTCAATTGGCCAAGTCCCAAGTCATTAAAGGAATTACGGGGATTTTTGGGACTTACGGGGTATTGTAGAAGGTTTGTGAAAGATTATGGGAAGTTAGCTTGGCCTCTTACAGTGAGGCTACGTAAAAACAACTTCTTTTGGGATAAATTCTCTGAGAAAGCTTTCTAGCAATTGAAATGGCTATGGTCTCCTTGCCAGTACTTGCCTTACCCAACTTCACTAAGCCTTTTGTGGTGGAAGCGGATGCCTCAAGATCAAATTTAGGGGGTTGTATTAATGCAAGAGCATCATCCCATTGCCTTTTACAATCACGCCCTCAACCCTAGTGGTCGCATTAAATCTGTATATGATATAAATGAGAGTTGATGGCAATAGTGTTTGTTGTCTAGAAATAGAGGCACTATTTGTTGGGCTAGAAGTTTATAATATGCATGGATCAGAAGAGCTTAAAATTCTTGATGGAGTAGAGGTTGGTGAGTCCAGAGCATCAGAAATGGCTGTTGAAGTTAATGGTCTACCAGTTCGAAATCCAATATCGGCCAGGGTTGGAAAACAAGGCAGCAGATGCCTTTTCTAAGATCAGCCACTCAATTGTCCTCTTAGCTATGACTATCCCTATAGTGATTCAGCTAGAGCAACTAGCTAAAGAAGTTGAGGCAGACTCATAATTGTAGAAAATAATCCAAGAAATCCAACGTGATCCCTCTGCCAAGCCCTACTATTAGTGGGTCCACAATCAACTCTTGTTCAAGGGCAGACTATATTTACCTCAAGGATCCACTTTGATCCCTTTATTGCTCCAAGAGGGACATGACGGGAGCTCTGGTGGTCATTCGGGATTCCTAAAAACATACAAGTGAATAGCAGCAAATGTGTATTGGGTTGGAATGAAGAAGGATATTCATCACTATGTTAGTCAATGTGCCATTTGCCAACAGCATAAATATCAAGCCTTATCGCGCACGCGCGTGCCCGCGGGGGGGGGGGGGGGGGGTTGAGCCATTTCCAATCCCAGATCGAGAGTGGGAAGATGTAGCCATGAATTTTATTGAAGGTTTGCCCAAATTCGGAAATATGGACACTATATTTGTCGTGGTTGATAGATTGAGCAAGTATGGCCATTTCATAGGGCTCAAGCATCCTTTTAATGCCAGAAGTGTAGCTGCACTTTTTGTGAAGGAAGTGATATGACTTCATGGGGTGCCTTGGTCCATTGTGTTTGACTGGGACAAGATCTTCATGAGCCATTGGTGGGAAGAACTATTCCACCTTCGAGGCACGAAGCTTTGCCGAAGTACGGCCTACCACCCCCGATCAGACAGGCAGTCTGACGTACTTAATCGAACATTGGAAACATACCTACCTTGTTTTGCGTCTACAAAACTGAAAGCCTGGTTTAGCTGGTTGTCATGGGATGTGTTGTATAATTAATCTTACCATACGGCATCCAAGATCACTCCATTCTAGGTGGTTTATGGGCGCAAACCCCTGGTGTTATTGAGATTTGAAAAGGGTTCTATCCTAGTGTTAGCAGTTGAACAACTAGTGGAAAGGGACCAGGTACTGGAAGAACTAAAGGCCAAATTGCTACAGGCACATGCTCAGATGAAGAAGGGGGTTGATTTAAAACGGAGGGATGTTCAATTTGAAATTGATGACCTAGTTTGCTTGAAAATCAGGCCTTATCGCCTCGAGACATTAGCTTCATGTCCTAATGAAAAGTAGGCACCACAATTTTACGGATTGTTTGCTATTGAGAAGAAGATTGGACAAGTTGCTTACAAGCTTGCCCTCCTCGCCACTTGCAACATCCATCCAGTCTTTCATGTGCCCCAATTACGCAAGGTTAACGGGGCACTATAGGCACTCATTGATATACCTAGGCAGCTCAATGAGGAACTAGAGATGTTAGTGGAGCCAGAGGCAGTACTTGGAGTAAGACTGAGAACTAGTAATAACCTTCATGGCATGGATGTACTCATATAGTGGAAAGGGATGCCACCTTTGGAAGCCACTTGGGAACCCTACAAGAAGCTACAGCAACAGTTCCCTACTTTTCACCTTGAGGATAAGGTGAGTTTCGTGGGGGGAAGTACTGATAGGCATCCAATACATTTCACATACCAAAGACTCAAGAAGCAACAAGGGCAGAATAGGGAAACTGAATTTGGAGGAGGTCACTTGGTGCATGTGCAAGCAATAGATTCCGTTATGGGGTAGAATGGGAAGAGCTTACAACCTATAAATGGAGGGAAACAAGTTTAGTAGAAGGCATGAGAATTATGCAAAAGTTTTGAAGGAGAGTGTGGACCTCTCGAATGTCCATTTTATCTTCATTCATCTCATTATTTTCAGCATTGTAATTCCCTAGACAAATTAGTTACGAACTCATTTCGATTTCATTTTGATTGTAAGCATCTTAATTATAGAAATTCATTCCCAAAGCCTATCCTTCATTTTCTTCTTCACATCTTCTGGAGTAATCCCTTTTAATATTTGCAATACAAATTAGAAATATTGTTCAGTAGCCTATCACATGGATCCATAGCGATTGCATCTGAGATTTTGGCAAGAAGGAAGGCGCAAACTGGACGCAAGTTTGAGGCAACATGGGTAGACCCAAGTTGGTTGCAATTGGTGCGGGATTTCCCACGCTAAATTGGGGTTAGAAGGTGGCAGTTGGGTCTGTCAAGATAGTTGATTGGGCCGAACAAGGTGGTTCATTCTGTTGTCAACTCGAGGTAGCAATCAACGGAGGCATGGAAAAAGGAACAAGAATGAAGCAATTGGAAGCTCGATGGGATATGATGGAGGTTAGCCTCCACCAAACATAGGAGCAACTAGAAGGTTGATTTGAGATGGTGGAACTCGGGCTCTGTCAAATGCAGGAGGAGGTGAGTTGTGGCAGGGCTTAAGAACACGGCGACCACAGACATGATCTCAATAGAGAAGAACACTAAGATTACCGATGTTCGTGAGGATGTTTCTAATTTAAGGGAGGAGTTTTTCAAGTTCGGCTAGCAATTGAGTACTGTTCTAAGCTTATTTTCAAGGTTGCCCAATGCGAGTTTACCGATAGATTTTCCCCCGAGAGCAGTTACAACTCCGATCTTGGTAGGAGCAAGGGCTTCCACCAGAGGGGGTTATACAGGTCAAGCCAATGCCCTGATGCTGAGGTTGGGAATACCGGCATTCGAAGGGGGCATGTCATGTTGGTGGATCCGGCGTTGTGAAAGCTTCTTTCACTACTACCATATTGTCGAAAGTCAAAAGGCAAATATGGCAGTGGTGTATCTTAACGACGTGGCAGATGCATGGTTTTAGGGGTGGATCAACGGAAGGTCAGAATTGAGTTGGCATGAATTTGCGCAAGAATTTTGTGCTCGCTTCAGTGAAAGAGCAACGACAGACGTGGTATAGGAGTTCAATAAATTGAAACAAGAAGGTGCAGTGGATGATTATCTAATCAGGTTTGAAGAACTGAAATCATTGTTAACTCTCTTACTCGACCCTAGAAAAACCCTACTTTGTGTCCAGTTTTATTAACGGCTTGAATGATGAACAAAGGCCGACGGTGAAGATGATGCAACCAGTCGCTGTCAAGTAGGCTATAGAGAAAGCCAGGCTCTAAGAACTTGCATTGGGAATGATTGTCAAGAAGTACAAATTCTCCATGTCCATGGAAGTCCAGCCTTCGTTTAGTCAACAAGTGGAAAGAAATCAAAGGAAATCTCAAAATTATCCTAACTCCAACACAACTAAATCTTCTACTTTGGAAAAGAGAAGGAAGTTAAGGTTATGCTTTAAATGTGGAGACAAATTCAGTCCCGACTACCAATGTCAGAGACTACTACTGCACATGGAAGAATTAGAAGAAGGAAAGGGAGAAGGTGAAGCAAAGGTTGTTCTCCAAGAAGAAACTAGTGGCTGCAAGATGATGGCTGGAGAAGCATGGCAAAAATTATTACAAAAAGAGATTCCAGAGACTCAGCTACACTCGATTCAGGCTATCGAGTTTAAAGACAAAACTAAGACAGAGGAAGAACATTCAACAGCTGCGAACACTACTACTCTTCTACTACCCCATGAAGAAGCGCATAGGAGAAAGGAAGAAAGAAGGATAAATAAGGCAGTAAAGGCTAGTATTGGTTGATTCACCAATCCATAGCCAGCTTTGACACTTCTTGGGGACAAGAAGTCGTTCAAGAGGGGGGGATTTGTCACGGCCTAGGATATTAGAAGGGTAATACTGTAATTGGGTTGCATATTGTTGTAATTCGGTTAGATGCCCTGGCTATTGCTTTGTTTGTTGAGTTTCAGTTATAATAACTGAAGAACAACCAGGTACACCGATAAAAGGCTAGTTGTAAGGGATGGGCAATCATCCAGACAATTGAAGATTGCATCTTTTCCCTCTCTTCATATTCTCTCTCATTTTCTCCCTCATCCTCTCTCTCTATTCTTTACCCAACTCTCTCTCTATACTTCTAATTTCTCTTGAATTTCACCCGAATTAGCTTTGCCAGATCTTAAGATCTAACACCTAAGTCATGTGTGTTGGCCGACACATGGGGTGAGCAACTCCCTTGCAAATTGGGTGGATGTAGTGCATCTGTGGCTAGCATCAGCTTTTGTTAGCAAAGAAATTCCTAAATAGCATACTCCTAAAATGAATAGGAAAATACAATCTATACGATAACTATATAAATAAAAGAAATTAATGCAATGTGTTAATGTTAGTTAAAAACTCTCATCAGAATCAAAGAGGATGGGTTTATGGTAATAGTAATAGCATCACATAGTATTCCATAACAAGCATATGAACAAAAGAAGGGGTTCATGCAATTAATGCGACACACAATATCATGTTATACTTCTTTCCCTGGTTTCAATGAGAAAAATATGAAAATAGTTACACACAGGGAAAAAACTGCCTAAATGTATATTGCAAATAATTGTATAATTAATGAAACTAATATATTTTGTCTAACAATCTAATTGTCTCTATTTCTTATACACAGTTTACTACGTGCTCTCTCAAGTTGGGTTATAAATATTAAGAAAGCCTAGTTTAGATCTTCACATCTTTAAATTGAGCCTTCGGTAGATTCTTGTCCACTTTCAATTTTTTTCTTTATGAACTGCCTGTCTATTTAGGTTACTTTGAACATGTTGAGTTACTATCAATATCTAGTTAGACGATTGAGATATTGGGTAGTTGAGAGATCTCCTTGACATCGCCTCTGCTATGCCCTCAATGTCGAAATACGTCTCTTTTGCGGCATCCTAGACTTCTTGTGCCATCTTGTGAAGGATGAAATTTACTTTGACTTGATGTGCCTTTAGGGTCAGAATACTTCTCCTTTGTGCCATCTTGTGAAGGATGACATCTACTCCAACTTCCTATGTCTTCAGGATCGGAATACTTCTCATTTGTGGTATCCCAAATCTCTTGTGCCATCTTGTGGAGGATGACATTTACTCCAACTTGTCTTCACTGACAGTGGATTTATTTTATTACTATTACACCAGCATCATCCTTCAGTTCCTCTGAAGATATGACTGACAACAACCCCCTCTTTCAAAATTTTTGAAGGAATTTCACTTTTAATTGCAGCAACTAGGGCTATGACTGTACCATCTTGCATGCAGGCCACATTCCACCATGATTTTCTGTTTGATTGCAGAAAAGCCTTGCTGTGTGCGAATCACTTGAAGGCAAATGTGTGGATGAAAGAAGTGTCGACGTTTCCTCTTCCACAATTTTATTGATTCTCCTTCTCTATATTGTATGACTATGAGATCCCCCTTGATGGAAATAACGAGACTTCTTGTACAAAGGTAGAGTTCCACGCCAAGGACAAGTGAAAGGAATGACAAAAACATCGAGGGGGTCGGTTAGATTAGAGTCTTGAGATCTCCCAAAGGCTAATTAGGCTTTAATTTGATGTGTTTATTCTTTTTGCGGGACTAGGAAGCATCAATCGTTACAATTTCCATGAGATCAACATCGAGAGTGTAGTGAGTAGTCATGATGTGGTTGTAATTGACGAGTTTGATGAATGCCTTGATGTGAGACTTCTTGGCTAAGTCTTGCGAATCACCTTCTTAGGGTATTTGGCGAGGCCAGTGACATTGTAGTGACTGTAGGGGCAATTGCGAGTGTCGTCATCAAATGACCACATGATGATGGCCTTTCAGACGACGAATTGGCCTTGGAGGACGATCACTACGTTGTTTAGTTTTGGTTGTGACTGTAGTGATGGCAGGCAAAGATGGAGTTGATCAAAGATGAAGGAGATGGGCAATGGACAATGATGACAGTGGGTTTTCTCTCAAGAAAGAACTTCACTGTCTTCGCCTCTAGGTTTTCTCTTAAGAAAGAACTTCACTGTCTGCGCCTCTCTCTCTCTCTCTCTCTATCTCTCTTGTTGGACTCTCCATCTCATCGCTCTGATACCATGAAGAAGTTTGGACTATAAAACTCCTTGCCTATTATTTGGATTGGACACATTTATATTATAAATGGTAACTGGAAAAACTGTCTTAACTGTATATTACAAATAACTGTATAATTAATGAAACTGCTCCTATATTTTGTCTAACTATCTCTATTTCTTGTACACAGTTTTGTACAATGCTAAAGCTCAGAAAGGATGTAGTAAATACTAAACAGGTTTTGAAAGTTGGAAAATCCTCCTCCCTCTCCTTTGCAAATGGCAGCAAGAAAAAACCTATCTGTGTGTTAATAAATAGTTAAACTAGTCTCTATATGTGAAGTTCTCTGAATATAATGTGATTTATGTTTTTTCTTAATTCGTTTTTCATTTCTGGTTTATCTTTTTGTTCTGTTCCCCCATTACTGTACTGTAAAGTTGTCCATTTCTTATGCATATTGAATGCTTTGGAGGCTTGTGAAGTTAAATTGTGAAACAGATGGGTGTTGCTGCAGTGGTCCACCTTTATGTCTTTCCAGCCGTACCATATAAGCGTGGAGAAAGATGCGTGCGTAATGTAGCCGTAATGACGGACTATGCAGCCTTGGGAGCACCACCAGATCTGGAGGAGGTTCAAGACTGTGAAAGATCTACAATAATACGTCATTCTCGTCCTGATGAAAGAGAGAAGCGTCTGAATTTTCCCCAGAGCGTTTGTGATGTTGTTGTTGGAAGTGGTGGAATAGTAAGTTCTGTGAACTTTGCTCTCTTTAGTTACATTTGTATTTCTTGCCCTATCTCTAATTAATTTTCCTATATTCTGGGCCCTGTTCCTGTGGTATTCTCTAGATTGTAGATGATATGAGGTTCACAGTCTCACATGTTGTGGAGCCAGTTGAAAGGGGAATTGCAAAAATGAACAAAACGTTTAATGAGATATCTGAAAACCTCAAACGTCTTGAAGAGCAGAGAAAGAACTCTAAGGATGACAGTTATCTTATCCCCCTGAACTCATGGAAAAAGGAGTTCCCTGAAGTGCAGGATAGCACCGCTGAAGGGAGTGTTAGTGACAGTGGTTTGCTTGAGGCGAAGAGACCAAATTACCAATTCAAGGCAACAGGATCTCAGTTTAGATGACCGTCACCTTTGTTCATTGCAGGACAGGAATTCCCATTTAACTTCTGAGAAATAAATAAGTACATGAATTATGAAATGTGCTCGATTGCTTACTACTGGAAAGAAAAGTTTTTCTTCTGCACAGCCAGGGTGCTACAGGAGCAGGTACTGATTTTGGCTTAATACCTCTCTGGACACCTTAATTGTAACTCCCTGAAATATTACATGTAGCAGACAGATCTTAGTAATGTACATTCATTGCACAGAAATTCTCAAATTGTGCTTGTCTTCAGAGTAGGTTTCAATTGAGATCTCTTTACATGTTCTCAAATCTGTTGTTTATCTTAAGAAAAGCTACCTATTATGTCTAATTCCTCCTCCCCCCCGCCCTCTTCCCCGCCGTTTTTTTCTTTTAAATCTGGATTCTTATTGCATCTTCTTCCTCCTCTAATAATATAACTGTTGTATTATCTCATTATATATAGTTTTAAAAGCTTATTTCATTGCAGTACAGATTTCCACTTTGTATGACCTAAAACGTGGGGTCAGGTTCTCCTCCTTGTAGGACATGTTTGAACAATCCTTTTTGCTATTGTTGTTGAGGATGACTACGTTACGCATAGGAGAAATTATTGGATGGGATCGCCTTGATGTGATGATTGAAATAACATGAATTTCTAAAAAATTATGACAATGGCATGTACTACATAGTAGGGCAAGCTTCAGTAGTAATGGTAAAGTGGTGATTTTTTTTATCTTCAGAAGTTCGGAAATTTAAGTTATAAAAATAATTTCTTTGTAGAGAAAAAGTAAGACCAAGTATAAAGATGACCCTTAGCCCTTGCAAAATAAAAAAATTTGTGCAGTGAGATAGCTTTTTTAACATATATTACAATTTATTCTATTATATAAGCAAATACTTATTTTGGTGTTGATCTCTTTTATATGTGGGTAATCCACCTTTTTCTTTTTTAATCACATCTTTTTTAAAATGATAATATTGATATTGATTTGACTTGATTTTATTATATTATATTTTTTTATGTCCATCCATTTAATTGTTTTAATCTCACAGAATAAAATTAATGTTCCAATTTTTTATGTTCATGCCATAAAATTAGTCTTCTATCTTTAACGCATTCTCTCCTTTGCAATAAATATCACATTATTTGACAGGACAGGACATAGAAGTATGAAAATGTACCATGTGAATCTTGTCTTACGTCGTTTTTGTGTTCATCTTATAATATGTCTTACGTCATTTTTATGTTAACATATAAATTTAATAAAGAGTAATATATGTACTTTTTTTTTGGTTTGATCTATTTTTAAAGACATTTTTGTATTTTAAAATTAGTCTTGGATGTTCTTGACCAAAATGACATAAATTTACGTTAAATAATATTAATTAAATTAAATTAAAATAAATAAAAGACAAAAAAAAAGAAAAAAAAATAATAGTTGTTAATTGTTTCCAATTGGTAGATAATTGACCCACAATTGATTTTGATTATCACTAAGATGGAATAAATCTAAGATGAGTTTGGGTGTTCTTCTCTAATCGAGTCCATCTAAGTTCATTTTTTTCATTCAAACGCACTTGGGGTAGAAGGAACCCAAATGGGTTTGATCTTTTTTGTTGTTTATCATTCTTCTTAGATTTAGATTCATTTTTCATTGTTCTCCTTCAATTTAGGATTGAACTTTTTCATTGTTCTTGGATCAAACCCATCTTGGTTTGAATGATAGGTTTGTTTCAGATCTAGGATGAGTTCTTCGATCTTCTTTCATTCTTCTTCAATCTATTGTTAAACTGCATTTGTTGTAGTCTCCAAGTTCACGAATCGTCAATGGATTTGCTTTCATTGGCAGTTGGCCGGAACCTATTGCTGGCAACTTAATTTAGTTCAATTAATGTTTTTGAGTAAAAAGGGGTGTGTGTAAAAAAATAAAAGCTATCATTTAAGGTCAATTTTAGAGTACAGGAGGTTCTTAAACACGGATCAAGCTACATAGACTATGTATGCAATTTACTCATTAATAAATAATAATAACAAATAATGATTCTCATCGAATTGGTTATATAAAATTTAGAATTTTAATTATTTCTATTGATAATTTTAATTTTTATAAGAATAATATATCCCATATCATATTTGAGCATTTCTTATCATTTTTTTCTCTCCTTGTCTGACGTATGCTTCCTTATCACATTTACTCACCTGCACTTGTCGCCCTTTTTTAAAAAATATATCTAAACTATGTTAATTATATCTCTTGCATTTTATCTTTATGAAATATTATTTTTAACTGTTTTACCTATAAGTTATTAGAAAAAGAAAAATCTTTTTACATGTAACATTGATTCTTACTGTATAGAGATTACTAATTTATCACAATTTCATTAAATATTTTCACTAACAGTATAAATTAATATATTACATTTGTAAGCAGAGAGATTACCTCTAACAGTTGTAGTTAGTTGGAAGCATAAAGAGTTGGTTGAATCTTATTTGAGTCTCTGTTAATTTGGATTGCATTCTTCATCATTTTTAATAAATATATTTCCGATCCCTTTAAAAAAAAAAAATGTTGGCAACATGAACTGTTTTTTATCCTTCTATATTCCTTCATCAGATAATCAGATTAGATGCCCCATCTTTTTTTTTTTTTTTTTTTTTTTGTGGGCTAAGATTAGATGCCCCATTTTAATGTTATAAATTACAATTTGTCAAAATGGTATGTTAAAAATGGTACATTAAAATGCTATAAATTATAGTTTTCAAAATGATGGTTTTGTCATTTAGTGTGCTATAACAAAAGAAAAATGTGTTAATATCTTCGCCCTTTTCTCAAAATTATAGAACACAAGAAAACAAAAGAGAGCTAATTCCACCGTCATCTCAACTTAAGCTAGCAATTTTGTAGATGACCCGTCCACGTGGATCTTCCAGCAAAAAGAAAGACAAACAAATCTTATATTGTTTTTTTCTTATATATATATATACATACATATATATGATGACTTAATCATTAGATTTTGCAAGACTCAAAATCTAAATAATTCTCTCAACATTTGTAGTACCATGAAAGTTATTTTACCTCTTACTAGAACTAATTTTGTTTTAACATAAACTTAAAATTTAAATTGTTGCTGGATATGGTCCTTTCTTCTTTTTTCTGCCATGCTATTTTTTCAAAACCTTCTAATCTTGTGGTGTGTGAGTTTGTTTTCTTGGTAGGTCCTCCAGTTGAGTTCTCCCCGAGTCATCAATTGATTCATGCAACAGTGTCCAAAAAAAGTTGATGCACAAATTTATCAAAAAATTGTTAGGTGGACTTCAACGTAGTGGGCGGACTTCATCTGTGATGAAGTCTGCCCAGTTCACTTCGACGAATTTTATCATAGATGAAATCCGTCCGAATTTTATTTAAACGTGCGTGTAGTATTTTCGAGATAAGATATTTTTGACATTTGATATTTTTAGTCATCCCGTACATCAACTAATTCGGACAAAGTAGAATAATCCATCATCAATTTTCTCTTGTTGCCTCTGTGCACATACAGGTCAGGTTTGTTTGTTTTTTTTCTTTTCCCCACTCATTTGTTTCCCCTGTGATGTGCATACGGCCATCTGGCAGTTCCTTCCATCCAGGCTTCCCTCATTCTCGTGGTCAGCTGGCCTAGTATCGTCAAAATTCATCGTGGAATGGGGCTATCTTCGGTGGCTATTGGTCTTCGGAATTGATGGTTTTCACTCTATTTTCTAGGTAGTTCAGGGATTCTATGATGGTTTTGGTCTGGCCTATTTCCTTCCATCGTGGTGACTTCCATCCTAGTACCATAAAATTTGATAGCGTGCTTCTGCACCAAATTTCATCGCGGAATGAGGTTATCATTGGCAACAAAAGGACCAGGTTGAGTTCCTTACCCCCATTCCCTTTGCTGCTCCGTTTCTCCCTTTCCTCCTTATCGTGCCATTCTTGAGGTCTTCTGGTGGTTCCGTCTATCTAGCTTTCTCTTTTGCTGCCATGTTGACTGCCCTACTACTGTGGATTTGGACCGTTTGCTCCTGCCTTATTCTTCATCACGGTTCGGGGCAATCTTTGTTGATTGGAGGTCTTTACATGTTATAGGTTCCCATAGGGTTGCTATGTTTTCCCTTTTGGCCCTTTCCCTCTTTAGGGCAACGGATTGCTATTGTATGCTTATCGCAATTTCTTTCTACCTCATCCGTTTGAGGCATTTTAGTGGTAGCCTTGCAGCTCTCCATTGTTTACTGTTTTACTTTATTTTTTGATTCATATAGTTTTCATATTTGCGAGGTATGCCCCTTATTATTTTTGTAAACACTTTGCGTTTTTTCTTGTTCAGTGAATTTTTATTTTAAAAAAAAATTAGATTGTTAGGTAATTTAACATAAACTCTTGTCTTAAAAGGTGAATCGCTTACTCTAGGCGCCTCCCACACCCGGTTCAACAGAATGTGAGGAGGTTAATCATGGTGACTCAGTCGGGCACAATAACTAGACCAATGTTCACTGCGCACAAGGAGCCCCCCTCATTTTGAGAGATTGCTCCCACGCTGCCGCTGGCGATACTCAATCTTTGGTCCTTGTCTCAAACTTCACCTTAGAGGCATTTTGTGCCCCCAACTGTGACCACCTGAGCTGCCCATGCGGGCAATTTAACATAAACTCTACTTCTATTTAGATAGTGTTTGTTAACAAGATATAGACCGAAAAAAGTAAAATATAGAAAATATTTCAAATAAAAATATTTTCTATTATATTTGTTAAATTTATTTGACAATGTTTGAAAAAAAAATTATGTGACTTCTTATTTTAATTTTTTCAGATAAATTCATCTCTCCCTCTTTCAGATAAATTTATCTTAATCCTTATAGATAAAAAAAAAAAATGACGTATATATCCTCCCATGCATTCCAAAATATTTAACAAATAGTTTGATAAAAATTTTAAAATACTTTTCAATCTTATTTTGATTATTCTATATTTTGATTTGAAATATTTCAATGTTATCTTTATTGATTTTAACAAATGCTACAAGAGAGATTGAGTTCAGTGCAGAGGTGGAGGTGGAGGTGGAGTAGCACGTTGGATGTAGGATGTAGGATTTAGCATTGCAGACTGACTCAAAGATAGAAGAGAAGAGAAGAGAAGAGAAGTAAAAATGTTGAGGTCAAGACTACTAATAATAAATCCAAGGAAGGGGTCCTGAATATGGAGCTACACCACAGTATGTGAACAAACCTTCAATTTCGGGACAGCCATGAGGATAAGGGATCGATCGGTGGAAAGGATCTCGCCCTAGTTTCTTGCGACGAAGAGAACCCGAGCACCCATATGGGTCTAGCTGAAATTGAGCTCTCACAATCGCTTCGCCTTTCATGGCCGCTTCCCTTGAAGTAGGAGAAGCTGGGGTGCCCCGGTACAAAAACCTCGCCTCTGGAAACCTGATTGCAGAACGGTGCAGATGCGCAAACCTCTCCTCCTTAAAATCATAACTTACGACCTGACATCAACATCAGAAAAACACAGGATTATTGTCATGACTCGAGAACAATTAGGATCAAAGGCAACTAGAATGAGATTGTTTCTCTGCTTTTCGAAGCAAATATGTCTCTGAAGAAACAAAATTCAGAACTAGAATTGGCAAAACTATTTACCATAGATGTCAAGAGCAAATATACATTTGCCACATAGCAGAAACAGAGTGAATGAGAGGATTTGGTAAGCAATTTGATATGCTAAGTGGTCGCCTGGGTACAGGTTTTCAAACATTTACGCAGTTTGTTATCAAGAAACTATCAATGTGAAGAGAGGCTGTTATCTGACAGTGGTGATGGATTAAGAATTCGCAGGTAAAAGAAGAAAGTTTAATCAGCCGATTAGCTTAAAGCAGATCTGGGAGAGGATTAATAGCTTTCAGTCAATACCTTAGTGGATCTTTTTTTCATCAGCTTCTCAAAGTAACAGAGGTGGACTTACAGTTATATTATGAGGGTATGCGCCAGTAAGTTCCCTGAACCGACAAACACTGAAAAGAAGATTCTCAAAACTGTCCCTAGCATGTTCTTCCGTGAGTGCCCTCCATCTCACACTTTCTTCCTTGCCTACAAGGACAAAGATCAAAGGAAAACCAGAGTTTGAAGAATTAACAGTACACAAAACAAAAAATTCAATACAAAATCAACGCAATGGAAATGAGGCAAAACTCATCTACTGCTTTGCTATTCATTCAGCTGCAATTGTGAAATAAATATTAGAGCTACTGAGCAGTTAAGCTTGTCTTGCAGCATAAGGACTTCAGTTCAAGTTAGCTGAAGCAATATAAGTATGAGAGAATTGATTTGGCACTTTACTAACAATTAGATATAGTAGTAGAATTCAGTAAACTAAAGGCCCTATCTATCGACAGTAAGACGTAAAATAACAAGTCAATTAAATCCTGATTATTTCAAGTACACAATTGATTCTTGTTCTTAATTTTACGCTAGTACTTGAAATCTTGTTTGAATAGCCAGCATAAACCACCACAACAGATACAAATACCTAACCACCAAAAGCATGAACTCCGCAGGTGATATTGCTATCACCATTTCATATATTTTCTGCTTCTGCAATTTCCCATGGTAACATCATCACCCAGGCTTTGCCACCATCAGTCACACCAAATTTAACACCACAACCACCAGCAGTATAACTACTTAAGTCATTCAGATCATCACCATTGATTACCAAAATAAACATGCCACTGCTATCAACAGACTGATTTTCACAGCCATTTTCTTGTTGACATGTCGCAACCAGAAACTTTTGATGAAGCAAAGAACATTTTATAGTAGCAAGATGCATACATCAATATAGGTACACTGTATAGCTAAATAAATGTCCATCGATTCCCATGGAAGCCGGTAATGATACTCAGGATACTACAAACATCTCAACACTTGTTTTTCCCATTAAAGGAAAATTAAAATTCACACAGTTGCTTTTTCCATTCAAGGAAAATTAAAATTCACACAGTTTTCATAAAATTCTGCAGTTAATGAAGAGTTTCTTTATCCATTTAAAGTTTGAGTAAATTACAATTAAATTCCCTATGGTTTAGATCAATTTTATAGACTGGTTTAGGTCAATATACAACCTATTTGCTAAGCAAGGGTAAAGTTGCAGATAATTGACCTTCCCAAGAGCTCGCAATGCGGGAGTCTCATGTGCTGGGTTCACCCTTTACCTTTACTCCTTTAGTTTAATTGTGTTATTTCAGGTCTATTTTTTTTTAAGGAAAAATCAACCCCTTTTGTCAGTTTGGACTTTGGAGCTGCACAGCATTATACTATTTATCTAAACTGCGTCATTTTGTACTTGCCTAAACCTTTGATAAGGCTTATTCTCTCTATATACCCTTTTCCATATTGTTCTCTCGCTCTCTCTGTTCTATTTATGGTGAACATCTTTCTCTCTGTTTATGGTGAACCCGTCACATCCCCTTCCCCTATCTTATTTATTTATTTTCCTAGTTTTTTTCATCAATAAAAGGTTGCCATCAAGAATAACCCACAAGTCATCAACAAAGGCACCATGATCGTACCCTCTCCTCCACTTCTGCCACAGTCCCACCGTCCCCAAAAAGCAAAGTAATAACACTAATAACAGTAAAACCTACTATTACAAATTTGTATATAGTACACACACATGTGCAGGCTCATGTTTTGAATCAAGTTAAGAACATAAATTATGATGAAGTACTGATTGCTAAAAGTTACTGCTTCATTACAAAGCAAATATAGGCAAAATAGAAGAAACTTTATTTCCCAATCTTACTTTGGGGAAAAAAAAATTCTATACAACTAATCCATATGTTGGATCTAGTTGTATCAAAAAATAACTTGTTTCTCTATCACTAATTGAAACTTCTTTTGTCTCCACTTTCCTGCACTTTCTCATAAACCAAATAGACCACTTGAAACCTTGCTGTTAATGTGAATTTTCTATGGACTCACTGAGGGAAAAAACAGTTGAGATCGACTTAACAGAATGAACCTTGATGTTACCTAGCAAGAGGGGGAACCAAAAAAAAAACAACTGTTACAAAAAATGCATACATTTATCTATTCAGCACAAATGGGATATAGCCCTGGGAAACTACAAAAACTTAATTCACATTTAAATTACTGTCCTAGGAACTATGGCAGAAAGATGCCTATGGGTAAAAATTTGGCATCAACTTGAGCTAAGAAAACCACAGCATTCCAAGGAGAAAAGTAATACCCCTTTCCCTCCAAAGGGGAGGGAGGGAGGGAAGGGTAATGAGTGGTCTCATTCAGCTAAGAAAGTTATAGTCCAGCATTTCTTCATGTTAGCACCGTTGGCACTTTAATGATAGTTACAGCTTAGTTATCAGAAATTAAATAAAATATATCTTCAGGTTATTTACAAGAACACCACTACCTCATTTGGACATATGGGTTCCAATCCAATTTGAGAATCAAACATACATATTGAAATGAAATAATCAATCACCATGGCTACAAAGGCATGCATATGCAGATTGTGAATGGAAGCAATGAGTCTAATGCCCTTGTTTTAACAAGGTTCTTTCTAGTCAGTTTGTTCATAGATCTCAAATGCTTTTAGAAAACAGCAGCCAATAGAAACGAGAAAAAAACAGGTAACTCACCAAACCATCCTTCTGAATCAGCAACAGCCCAGTAACTCTGTGCTTCACTGCGGGGCCCTGCATCTTTCCGAGTCTCACCACCACTAAATAAGAGCAGGGCCTCATTGTCTTTGGCTGCAATTTCTACTCCCTCCTCTATATGTGTCACAAAACTAGCTGCTTGGCCTGGATGCTTCTGATATGATTGCAAAAACCAAGACTCTTCCTTATCAACTTTCTCACAACTAGTACTAGTATATATTGAATGCCCTGCAACCATTACAAGATTCCGAAGCTTTGCGAATGGATACGTATTTGAATCATCCATTCCTGATTTCCTATAGTTATTCATCAGTTTGTACTGGTTTTTATAACAAACTATAATTATGAGAATGGTGATCCCAAATGATAAAGAAATGAAGGTGACCATTATAGGGTGCAACCTGTAGTAGTAATAAACACTGTTTCCTATAGATTTAAGCATTTTGATGGGATGAAACAGTGAACTTTTGGGCTTTCTGGCTCTTTTGAGGGTTCTAGACTCTAAATCAAAGTCTCCTCCTTGGTAGGCATGGAGAGACTTGGGACTGCTTGACCCAAATGAATAACTTTTCATGACTGAATAATTCAGTTGAAGGGTGGCAGGGGACAGGGAAATCAGACATACCCCGATGCAAATTTGCACAAACTCATCAGTTTGATCGTGAGATCTGATTCAAAACGGTACGGCAACGATCCCCAGAGAGAAATTTAGAGTGAGACATCAAACAAGATCATAAATTTCTCAATGAAATTAAAACATTTGTTAAACCAAACCCAGAAGGCTTATTATTTGGCAGAATGGAATTGATAGGATCAGTGATTTGGGAGGAAAAATCCAGCTTAACCCAGAAGAGAATTAGATGGTTTTCCTTTCATCGTTTGACAACTTAAAAAGCATTAGATAGTTGAACTCTTTAGGGAGTATTATATGACGAAACAAGAAAAATCACTGTGGATTCAACTTCAGAAAATGAATCAACCGATTGCGGACCAAAACCTCGTTGTACGGAATATCAGAGAGCAAATCCAAAGACTGATGCGAGCGAGAAAGCTTACTGAAAGAATACGACTGGTTTGGTAATAACGTGGCTCCAAGTATGACGATGGCAAACACGATTTCCAGAAGTTTCCCGGGGTCGGGAACCGCTAGTTTAGCCACCCCAGAGGGAGAGAGAGAGAGAGAGATTCCTAGTGATAACCCGGATGATTGGGAAATATTATCCCAACCCACCCACTTTAACGTAATTGGTAAATTTAATATAAATTTATTAAATTTTAAAAATATAATTATTTATTTATTAAATTTTAAATTATTATTATTTATTCATTGAATTTTGTTTAATATCAACCATCCATCATCTGTTACAAATTGTAAATAGAAAATGTCCATATGACAAACGAAATCCAAAAAAATTTAACAAACACTTATTAAACTTTAAAGTTGTAATTACTTACTTACTCACTGAGTTTTAAATTATTACTACTTACTCACTAAATTTTGCTCAATATTAACCATCCATCACTCGTTAAATCGCCGTTTAATCTTATAAATTGAAAATGCTCACGTGGCTAACGGAATCAGAAGTGACTCAATCAAATTCTTATTTTTTGGCCAATTTAGCTTCAGCAGCGGTGGTTGTGGCCGACCCTTTCACTGCCATCACCTCACCTCGTCGCCTTGCTGCCTAATGCCTCATTGCCTCGCTTCTCGCACACCAATCGCCGTCGTTGGAGTAAGGAAAATGGGAAAGAAAAGAAAGAAAGAGAGAAAGAAAGAAACAAAACCTTTTCGTCGTCGCCGCCTTGTTGCCTGGTGCCTTGTCGCCGCATCACCTCTCAATGCCTCGCTACTCACGTGTGAACCGCTACTGTTGGAGCAAGGGAAAATGAGAGAGAAAGAGAGAGAGTACTGCTAAGTTGGTCGAAAATAAAGATTTGATTGTGCCAATTTGAATTTCGTTAGTCACGTGGGCATTTTTCGTTTGCAAAATCAAACGGTGATGTAATAGGTGATGGATGGTTGACATTGAGTAAAGTTCAGTAAGAAGATAGTAAAAATCTAAAGTTTAGTGAGCAAATAGTTACATGTTTAAAGTTTAGTGAGTGTTTGTTAAATTTTTTCAAATTTCATTAACCACATGGACATTTTTCCTGTATAACGGGTGATGAATGGTTGATATTGAGTAAAATTTAGTAAACATATAGTAACAATTTAAAATTCAGTGAATAAATAATTATATTTTTAAATTTCAATAAGTTTATATTAAATTTACCCACCCTTAATAGAACAAGTAAGGTAAGTTATAGTTAAAGATTTGTTTAAATTATATTGATTATTTTTGTATTTTTAAAAATAATATTTATTTCTTTTATAATTAATAAAATATTAAAATTAACTATTTTATTCTTACAAATAAATAACTTTTCCACTTTATCTCCCCCCAATCTCATGCATTTTTTTTTTCTTTCTCCTTTTTCATTTACGGCAATCTTAGTCTTTATTTATCTTTGGCGACTTATGGTCGATAGAACTCATCAATAGTTCTTTGTTATTACCTAGTCTCACTCTCATCCCTTTCCCTCTTCCCTCCCAAAAAAAAAAAACCACATTATGTGATGGGGTTTCCAATTAGATTCGATTTGATTTTTAGTGGGGTTTCAACAAAAACCCCATAAGTGGCGTTAGTGTTTACGGAGAAGGCTTGCCAAACTCTTTCTCAAGAAACCTAGATCTACAACTCATTATTGCGAGTTTCATTGATTAAAACCTAGATCATCAGAGATGATGAAGAAGATGTACTCAATTAGTAAATGCGCACGCGCGCGTCCCTTTCTCTCTCTCTTCAATGGGATCTAAGTTCAAACAAACCTAGAAATCTAGGTCTAAAAGAAATCTAGGTTTGAAACAAAAGATTGAACTTAGAGAAATGGGTTCAAACCCAGAAAGCTAACGACCGGTGATGGTCGCCGACCTACCTAATTTCACCCATTACCCTTGAAATTCACAAATGGCACCTATCTTTCTTAAGGTTAATAAAACACTTGAAAAGACTATTTTACCCTTTTTTTTAAAACAATCTCATCTCATTTTTTTCTCTACTATTTCATATTCTCGCACTTTTCTCCCACCTCTTTTTTTCTTGTAAGAACTTACCAGTGGGTGTGCAACGATGATGCTCAGAATGACATCTAAGTTTTTCTTTATCTCTCTCCCTATTTATCTTATTCTATTTTTACAACTTCCATTAGAATCCATTAACCCCCTTGGATTTTTGGGTAAGCGATGGTCGACTTCAATGATGGTTACGATGATTGAATTTAAGGAAGATGACCACTGGTGGGAATGAAACCTTTCTAGGTTTCAACCCTCCTCCTCTTTCTCTCTCCCTCTCTCTCTCTCTCTCTATATATATATACATAATTGTTATGTACCTACATCGGATAACATAACAATTTCCTTACGTGAAAAATTTGAGAGAATAGGCGTGGCCCCCATGTGGGGTGTGTGTTAGCTCGCGTCGGATAACATATCAACCCTCTCTCTCTCTCTCTATATATATATTTATCTCCTTTTCTATCTATATATTTCTAGATTTTTCTCTCCATCTCTCTTTAGCTTCTTTTAAGGATTAGATAAGAAAAACCCTAGTAGTGGGTTTTTCCTCACTAGTTGCCACCAGACATCAATAATTGTTGATGGCCATTTTTCTTTTCTTTATTTTTTTATTTTTTGGTATAATGTAGAGGGAGATGGAAGAGTATTTTGGGGATTTATAAATATTAATGGTTGTTAAGTAACAACAAGGGGTTGAAGTATAAAATGTCAAGGGAGATGCGTGCCATTTGTAAAATGTCATGGGTACTTAGTGCAATTAAGACACCTCAGGGATAGTATATGAAATTTACTTTTTTTTCTTATGGTTTTCTATAATAATAGTGGATACAAGGGCATTATAGGAATTTAAAAAATTGATAAACGATTGTTAATCGTAGGGTGGTAAGTGATCAACAAGACATTTTTCAAAACACAAAACATTTGGTGTATTATAGGCAAACCTAGGGTAGTTCGTGAAATTTATCCAAAAACTATTACTCCCAAAAAAGTAAATTACACTAACAACCCAATAAGGTACAATGAAATTACAAGGTAAAAGAAACAAATCACCCATCAATTAAGGCTTAATTTAATAGGCCATCCATCAATTTTAAGAAATTATAAAGATCTCTTTCAAGGTTTAAAAGTGTATTTCAAAATACCCAAATAACCTTTCATCTCTCTCACTCACTTCATCTCATTCTTTAGCAATAAAGGCAACAATAGTCTTTCTCTCTCCCCTTTCTCTATCTTTAAAGAAAAATTAAGAAATAAAAATAAATAAATTAGTGATGGCCCAATTTTTGAACTGAAACAATTGTTAGTGCTCAAATCAAAGCCTTAATGACAACTATAATGATAGTTGATTGTCATAGGTTATTTTCATTTTCATAATTTTTTTGAAAAGAAAGAAAGATGAAGCATGAGATATTACACCCCACCCTAGCTTAAGGTATTACAAGCATAATAGGGTTATGAGTTGTTGAATTAAGGAGAACCATTAATTGAGAGTTATCAACCAAGGATAATAGGGTTATGAGTTGTTGAATTATTTTCTCATTCACTCGACTAAAGGAAAAATTAGAGAAAGACATGAAACTTTTACTTATGAGTACTTATTTTGTGTGAACTTTATAAGTGAATGTGAATTGTACTTGTGAAAATTCCATAATTCCATATAATCTAAGCATGCAATCATACATCTATCATATGATCAAGATTGACTGATTGACATATTACTGAACATTTAAAACCTAAGATAAATATAAATAACGTCAAATATAAATCGATCCATCGGCTCGTTGTACACATGCATTCTTCCAAATATACAAAACACCAGTATCTAGCCCGAGACTAGAAATTACATTATAAAGAAAACAATTAATACTTATATGATGTTGTCAAACACTTTTAGACTCTATTCAAATTGACATATATTCCTTGATCCCTATCTATTCATTGGCCTCTATAGGGTCACTTAATCACTATCTTGTGTTTCTCATATCTGCAATGACTATTAAAAATAAAGGGGAGAAAATGATGAGTATATTTACTCAATAAGGCATACCATAGGTAAAACTCTATGTGAACATAAACATACATGTAAACTTTATGTGAAAACTCTATTTTCCTTACTATCTGCCTTGGGATTATGTTGGTTGTGCATTCTTACATGGAGCAACTATTATGGGTGTCCATACTATCTCAATCTCATACATTATGGACTCAACCTCACGACATCTCACCTATCTTGATTAGCCTACCCAACCTCGGAATGAAGACTTATGGATTTGTCTTACTCTTAAACTAAGGTAAGAAGACATGTGTTGAACAATGTAGGAGTGTGTACCCAAGAGGGAGGTGAATTGGGTGTTTCAAAACTTGTTCGGTTTGAAAGAATTTTGCACAAAAACTATTTTCAGCTTTATAATAACTTTGAAAAAAATGCTATAAATGAAAAGTGAAAGTGTTGAAGTAAAAAACAAAATAAAGAACACACTATAACAGATTTATAATGGTTCAGCCAATTGCCTACATTCACTACCTTACCTCTCACTAAGGATTTCAACTAATTGTATTAGCTTTTGTTGATTAGTCTATAACCTTAGCTTTTTTAGACTCAACTAAAACCTCAACTTTTACAAGTTAAATTGGAATGCTCACTTTTACGAGCTAAGTAGTTACTGTTACAAGCCTTTTCATGAGATAAACAAACAACCTTTACAACAAATTCACAAAAGAAAATAATTGAACAAAAGCTCACAGCGAATATCAAATAACCCTTAAAGAATGTGAATGAAAGTTCATGAGGGATTTAAGAAATTACAATCAAAGAAGATAGGAAATCAAAGTACTTTACTCTCTCTTTAGGTATTGAGAACTTGATGACTTGAATGCAAGTGAATAGATAGCTTTAAGCTTAGCTCTTCTTTTTCTTTCTCATTCTCTTTAAGAAAACTCAGTTTCAAAACCTATAACATCATTCCCATGCATGCTTTGAGTATTTATAGTTTCTGGTTCTTCAATGCATTTTTGTAGTCTATCCAGAGGATAATAAATTAAAACCTGCAAACCTGCGAGATATTTTCATTTTCTATTGTTCCAACGGTTAGTATATATTCTATAAGCTCAAAACATTGTTAAATTATATGAGAGAATGTTCACACAATTCTTTGAAACGGTTAGATTGTTTGGAAGTCAAAATTGTGCGCATTTAATGTTGTCTGTAATAGCTATATTTTTGAAATTTGACACAACATTTGTAATATCCCAAAATTAATAAAAGTGTAAATTAAATTTAGTTAATTAATTAATATGATAGCATTTTTGTGTGGTTGTGTGCGTGTGCGTGGAGGTTTAGGAATGGCCAGTGGCCATGTTTTTCAAAGAAGAAACAGATGAGAGAGAGAGGGAGAGCGAACAGAGAGTGAGAGATAGAGATCGGGTGAGGGAGATGGAGAGATGAGATCGAGTGAGAGCTATAGCCGAGAGGAGAGAGCTCGCAAGGGAGTGATGGAGAGACCGAGAGAGGGAGGTGGCTGCGCTCGACCATGGAAGAAGCAGCCTTGAGCTGCTGTTGCAGTGACCGAGAGAAGCTCGGCCATGGCAAATGAGAGAAGTAGCAGCAGCGGTGAAGCTGGCAGTGGGGGAAGCGCGATGCTGTTCGAGGTGGCCGGTAATGGTGGCGTGGGAAGCAGCGGCGGCAGCTAGTGGAGCTTGGCTGCGGCAGGCGGCCACTGGTGCGCTGGTTGCAGGAAGAAGAAGAAGGAGTAGCGGCTGCGTGGAAGAAGAAGAAGAGAGGAAGAAGAAAGGAAGAAGAAGAAGAAAAGAAGAAGAAGAAGGAAAGGAAGGAAGAGGAAGAAGACTCAGGGGAGAGCCGCGGGGAAGAAGAAGAAGAAGAAGAAAGAAACGGAAGAAAGGAAAGAAAAGAAAAATAAGAGAAAAATAAAAGGATTTTGGGATTTTTCGGTATGGGAAGTGATCAAGTACGTGGGTAAAAATTAGTAGAAGCATGTTATGTTTAAATTATAAATTTTACGCTATTAAAATTAATTAATTTGAGTCCCGGTTGTGTTATTTGCTAGGAAATGATTTAATTCGTATCAGGAGTACAAGAGAAGCTGAAAACAGCTAAATTCAGGCAAGCTCCAATCCCTTTCCTTGTGTTCTTTAATTCCCGTGAGAAACCCTGTGATTCCTCGTATTTTATATCCTCCCTTCGTTTGTTTCGGCCCGTTTATTAATTATGGAATTTTGAGTTGTTTGATTTAAATTTAGTTTATTAAGTTGGCTTCGAAGATTTTATTGGCGTGATTTAATTTAAAATAAATATGAGACTTATTAGGATTTTGTTGTGGTGAGCTTACGAGGGATTTTAGGCGGTTAAATTATTTATATTACATAGTAGATTTATTTAATTAAAGTTGTGATTTTATTTATTGCCAGCGAACGTTTTACTTCACAGCGGGTGTGCAAGAAAAGCAAGGAACGATCGTGTAAAGGCAAGCTCCCAACCCTCTCTTCCTGATCTTTAATTCCCATTAAAGACCTCGTGATTTCCTGTATTTTATCACCTCCCTTACTCTAATTCGGCACCTAACCTTATTTGTTAAATTATTATTCATTTTTTTTAATTTAAATTAAATCCGAGACTTCTAGAGTTTTATTTGTTGAGTGCCTACGGGGGTTTGTATCGCCCCCATTCCTTTCGGAATGATGTTGAACCCAGTTTGGGGACTAGGTTCCTAGACGTGCGGGTTTATTTATGGTTTTCTTGAGTTTATTTATGATTCGGTTAGAGCTATTGAGCAGTGAGGCAAGGATCGACTGCTTGGTGACGTTGGGGTAGACTATTGTACGGCCCTGAAGTGGACCGTCAGGCGGACACTCCTAGTCACTGGGCGTTGACCGGTGCCGGGCACTACTGACTAGCTCTGCCGGTATGTGATTTACTACATGATTAGATACATTGTATTATTGTTCATGATTTGATATGCACATGGGTACGGGATGCATGTTGGGATATTCATTCACTGAGTATGCTTGGACACAGACATTTTAGCATGATTAGGTTGCATCCAGCACGGGCATATGCATCGCGTGTGGTTTACTATGTGGGCGGAGCATGGCCTGATGCCTGGATGTATGGGTGCCAGTGTATCACGTTGATGCTCACTACGCCATTGCATTTTTATGTGTATTGCATGGCTACTGGTAGTATATAGTTCTCGGACGGGAGTACCGTTCCGAGGGAGCCTATGGCTCGATTGTCGGGAGTACCGAAATGGATGGGTGACGGGAGTACCGACCCGGGATCGCGCGTGCAGGTTTGTGGTGATTTATGTTGCCTTTCAGGGCAGTAGCAGGTTGGTATGGGACTTAGGTGCCGTGTGTCCTGTGTGGGCCCCAAGGACCGGTATGTGCTTTTACTATGCTATACTGTTGTGTTGTAGCGTCTCATGCCTTGTGTGTACCTGGGGGTTATTTTAGGGAGAGTTTTCTGGTTATGTTCAGCCTTTAGCCTTTCCTTTCTTTATGCTTGCTGAGTCTCTCGACTCACTTTGCTTTCCATTATTCCAGGTAGTGCCAGCGTGGGTCTGAGCAAGGGAGTCAGCGTCTAGCGGCCAAGTTAGTATGGTGTACAGGCAGTCCCGTCAATCCCTGTAAACTCTGATGGTTGAGTAGGATTTACTCTATTATTTTTACTATGCCAGGTCATTCCTTGAGCTATGTCGGCACAAGAGTTTGTATTCTTTTATTTACCTTGTGACTGCTGTGCTAGCGGGGTACCCGTAGTGCATGCATGTGTTTTGTTTCGCTTCCGTTGCGCTCATTTTTGAGTATGCATGCTAGGGTGGTCTTTGTCTTGTGTTTCATTCTCTTTCTCATTCCGTAGGCGCTCCTGTTCGGGTAATCCGGGTGGTTGGGGATATTCGGGCGGGAGTGCTTACAACATTAGTTGAGTAATCTTGGGTGTTACTCGAGTAAGATGCACACTTAGTCAAGTAATATTAAGAGTTAGTCAATTAAACTTATCCTTACTCGATTACTAAAAGGTATTACTCAATTAAGTTTGTTAACATGTTTTAATCATTACTCGACTAAAACATTTGTTACTCAATTATAGGATGGTGATATTTGATTAAGAGTATATCTTAGTCGATTATCACTTTAACCATTTATGAATTTAAAATTGTTACTCGATTAAGCATTTTTGTTACTCGATTAAAATCTGACATTATTCGAGTATAAACTATTTCGTAGTCAGTTAATAAATGAGATATAGAGACTCACACTCTGTTTAATAATACTTACTACACTAAGATGTAAAGCCCTATTTTTTTTCGAACGTTAAATAACTTAGGAATTTCGGGAATATTTTTTTTTTTAAATATAAACTATTTCCCGACAATCCCGATCTACCTTTTCAGCATACTAAAGTAATAATCAATAAACTAAAACAGGTATTCATCATAAATGCGGAAGCTTAAAATTGAAATCTGATATGGTACATAATCAATTTCACTTTATAACAGTATAAGAATCCGTATCATACATTAACATCATATCCTTAATACAAAAATACATAAATACATTGCTATATCTCACCTCATTAAAGCATAAGCTAAAATGTATCCGAATAGACAAATTTTTGGAACCTCCTGTTGAATCCATCGGCCACGCCATTACGTGCCATCATATCTCAACCTGCTCCTTACCTAAACTGCAAGTCTCAACTGGACCATTGAATGTTCCAGGAGCATAACCCATTAGAAGATAAAACTTCTAGTGAGAGTCCAAAACATATATATGGATGCATGATGCAATAACATGATCAACATTTTCCCTTAATGTAACTTCCCAGACCCACCAGCCTGGCACAGAATCCTAGGCAAATCCTGAACCTCTGCAAGATAAGGCTAACGTTATTCCATCATTACCCTAGGGGAATTACGGCTACACTCTGAGGCGACATCCCATTCCTATGCACAAATATTAACATGACAATAATATCGTGTCATGCAATTATTACGACTTTCCATGCAATATGACAAAATAAATCATATCTTTCATAAATATCGTGCATAATAAACAATCATATCTTTCATAAATATCATGCATAATAAACAATCATATCTTTCATAAATATCATGCATGATAAAAAATCATACCATATAGGATAGGACAACTCACCTTTTTGAGATAAACTTGCATTTCCTCGAAAAGCATGCATCACCTCGATATGCGTTCCCGACCTCGATTCTCGTGCCCACTCTCAAAAGTTGCACCAGTCATATCATCTCGATCACCTCAATCATAAAAATGATATTTTATCACTAAATATCTCAAAACTCTATTTATTTTATTTTTCCTTCATTTTCTTCCATTTTTTCTTCTAAAAATCCCAATAAATACCATCGAGACTATTTTCTCAAATCCAGCTCCACAAAAATTCATAATATACTATGAATTTCAAATAAAAAATACTGGACTTACTTAGATGGTGCGTTTTCACACAAAACGAGACTCTTTGGTGCTAGAATCTAGACACCGAGAACTCTAAATCCAAATCTTTTTTTACAGGACCTAGATCTCAATTTTAGAGGAATTTAGTAATTTTTTTCAGAATTTTTGGAGTTTGGACACGCTCTCACTCGTCCAAACAAGTTAGCTCACGCGCGCCCACTCACGGGGCCCAGCTGGAGAGTGTGCTGCACACGCCGGTCGTCTTCAACCTCCAAATTCCAGCCACCTCCGACGTATTCTGCTTTAATGGCCATATCTCCTTCATCCGACCTCTAATTGACCCCCTGTTTGAACCTATGGCTTCATCTTTTCACCCTCTACAAGATGATACCAAAAAATCCCACAAACAGAGCCATTTTTAGACTGCTCCAAGCTATTTTTCGGCGAAGCTTGTTTTTCCGACGAGGCTTTGGATCTCACTCATCTCTCACCCAAAATCGCTCAAATTGCACGGAAATGAAGCTTAGGATATGGAAAACAAAAGTTCCTTATCCGATTCTCTCAATTTATTCACAAACTCTCGGATCTGAGAGTTTAAATTTCTTCTATAATTCGGCATCTCTAAATACCTCTATTTATAGGCAATTTCAGGCCCCTAAACGACGGATCTCGCTTCATTCAAGGCCTATAATGTCCCCTCTTGCCCTTAACAAGTCCAAAATCCACCAAAAGAGCTCCAATCTTTCCATTTCAGTGGCCAAACTTTCGGCTGAAAGTTGGCCCGATTTTGACGCCATTTTGGCCATTTGTTAGCCAAGAAGCTTGTATTGGCCTTACCCAGAGGCCCCCCAGCCACTGCCTTGGGTCTCCCATGGCTGATTTCGGTGATTGGAAGGTTGGTCAGCCATGGATGCTTTGGAGCTTTTTCTTGAAATTACACTTTGGCCCTTAAAATTTTAACTTTCTTCCTTTGGTCCATTTTACAAAGCCCCTCAACTTTTCATAATTTCCATTAAGACTCTCAAGTCCTAAAACATTCATTTGACCCCTGAAGATTTCAAGAAACGTTGTTTCGGCCTCTCTCTGGCAATTCTGAAAAATTACACTTAGGCCCGAATATTTGTTTTGGCCCTAAATCCTCTCGTTTCTTCTTGAAACCTCTGAAAGGTTGTTTCTCATGAAAAATCGAAGCCCTTTCAAGCTTCCATTGACTTCCCAGAAGTCATCTATAACAATTCGGTATTATAGCCTAATTGGCAGCTACATTTTAGTTGTACCGAAAATCGTTCTCGATCTCAATTTTTTCTATGCCATAAATCATGCCTCTAAATGCTCAGCATGACCATTTCATTTTCCTTGGCATCTTGACTCTAGGACACTCCCTGCAATCGATTCGGTTATCATACGGTAATAAATTACCCTTATACCCTCAATTTATCCTTAAATTTCATTTTTGCCCCAAGATAAATTACCCTTGAGTCCTTTTAAATTTCTCAGGTATTACATAAGATGCTTAGTTACTCAACTAAGTATACCCTTTACTTGATTAAGTTCAACCTTTTAGTCAATTAATGTTCAAGTTTAGAGACTTGACATTTTAGCTCGAATTATTACTCAAGTAAAGCTTTTAGTTACTTGACTAATAAAACACTTAGTTGATTAACATTGTGGTTACTTGATTAATTTTTTTTTCATCATATGCTCAAGTAAAACAGGCATACACTCAATTAATTCTCTGAGTATTAGGTGTTACTCGATTATGAATATTTAATTGCTCGAGTAATGTTTGAAAGTTAGTTATAACTGACTTTCATAAATATATATACTCGATTAATTATGTACTTTACTCGAGTAAGGCGTATGGTACTCGATTGATGAAAAACTTACTTGATTAATTCTTTTAGAGTTGAATTTTACTCGATTAAATGATATTCATTAAAGTTTTGTATTTAATTCTCATCATCAAAACATTTGTGGGATTAAACTCAACAATCTCTCCCTTTTTATGATGACAAAACTTTAATGACATGTGAACATTAATTCTAAATGTTCTACTTTATCTACCCCTTTTTGTCATTAGCAAAAAGTATAAGGAATATCCTTTGTTATCTTTTCTCCCTCTTTTTATTTATTATCTCCTCTCCCCCCCCCTTCCCATTTTTTTTGTTATTTTAATTCCTTTTGAGACATAAGTCATCAAAATCAAGAGACAAAAACTCTACCTAAGTTTATGCCTAGAAATTTCAAGATATATATCATTTGAACATGTCTGATACCAATTGAAAATTATATAGGAGAATTGATTAATTTAGGGAGATAGATGAATTTTTGAGATTTTAGTTTCTCCCTTTGTTTGCATGATTGCTCCCCCTATTTAGGGTGTATTTTGTAAGCAATGTTCCCCTTTTTTCACAAATGTATATCTTTCATGGTTATAAATATTTCTTATTATATTTTTCTTCCTAAAAAAATATATCTTCCCTTTTTTGTCAGTGTTAAAAGGATTATGCAAAATAATAATTTATTCCAAATTTGGAAGGATTCTTGAAGCCTTGATTCAATTACTCACTGCTTTGAAGAATAATCAACTAATATTGTTGTTAGTCAAGTGATAGTTTATTTACTTGCGTATAGGCCCAAGGATAGTCGAATAATAAATGTCTGAGAGATAGCTAACTCTCTATTCAATAGATTAATCGACTAATATTGCTCATTAGTCGGGTAATAGTTGAATTACTTACATAACTACTCTATTTACACGAGTAATTTCTTGTGTTACTTTATTAGCTTTCCAAGTTAGTCAAGTAATCTTTTATCTGTTTGCAATATCTTAAGAATGACCATCTTACATTCCATTACTCTATTAATGTCTTGATTAACTTGAGTAAACTAGAAGTATATTTTTTTGTATATTTTTCATTTTATGAACAATGTTCTCCCTTTTTCAAATATATATCTTTCAAGATCATATTTTATGTTTCTTCCTTTATTTGTTAAAATTAACAAGATACAAGAATATGCCAAAATCATCACTTCATTTCATTAAAAAGAAATCTTACAAGATAATAATACATTTCAATTTAGGTTCTAAAACTAAACTCTAATCCTAATCCTAATCAGCTACACTAGGTCTAGACTCTTCAGGTGCAACAAGTTGAATTGTTTGTTCTTCTTTTTCTTTATCCTCAGATTCAATAGTTGTGGGATAGCTCACTTTTTGGGTTGTAGTCTTGAGTCGGCCTAATCTTCCTAGGAAATTTTCTACCTTTCCTAGGCCTTCTTCCATTTTTGTTAGTCTAGTCAAAATATCTTCTTGTTAAGCGGCCATTATGGTGATGGTCCTCATTAAGAATTGAGCCATAGATTCTCCCCCTAATGTTGTTGTAGGTTGACTTGAGGGAGCTGGTTGTGTAGAATGACCAGGAAGATTTGAGGTGGCCAGTACACTTGAAGGAGTAGGTGGAGTAGAAGTGACAGGTAGATTTTAGGATCCTGCTTCATTACCTTTTTCTGCCTCATTTTACTTTGGAGGCATCTTCCATACTCCATCAATGCATTTAATTTTCATTTTGATTAGGGTTTGCTTGGAGTAGGTGTCAAAAGGTGAATGTGGGATAGATCTTTCATTTTTTAGGGTCCCTTCAGTTTTGCTTAAAATGGTAGAGATAATCATCCCAAAGGGTACTTAGCCCATGGACTTGTAGTGATAGCTTGGTACATTCTATTGAAAATAAAAATTGGAAGATTGAAATGAATATTTTTTATTGCACATAACATGATGATTAAATCAACAAAGGTGACAAAATGAAATGAGCCACTCCGGATATTTCGATGGATGTGGTTATGAAGTGATTAAGAACCCTATGTTTAGGATCTAAGATTTCATGAGAACTAGGGTGATGTGTAGGTTAACTTCTTTACCTTTTCTGATGAGAACTAGCTAAATTTCATTTAGGCAATGGTCAACATCATCTAAGAAAGTTTCACAAACAGATAAAGAAAGGTCATGACAAAGTTGTGCTGATGTGTACATATATTCTAGCCCTTGAAACCTAAACCTAATATCATCAATTGAGTAACTTTCTTGTTTGTTTGTAGTTGGACTCTTAGGAAGACTAGAATAGAATTTGATAATTGCCTCGGGGTAATAGGGAATTTTCAGTTTAGAGAGATTGAACTAGTCCGTGTATGTAACCCATTATTTTAGGTTTGCACCAAAGTTAATAGACTCAAATTCTAACCAGTTTATATTCCTACCAAGTAAGAATCCTCTAGATAGGACTTTATAAAATAGTGATTTATGTAGATCATTTAAAACAAAATTTGGTCTAGGTAGAGGTGGAGGTGATGGAGTGCGTTGATTTTGTGCCCTTTTTGTTCTAGTTTTAGTTGTTTTTGAGGATGAGGGGTTTTGAAGGAAAGACCATGTCTTTTTGTTCAAGAGCTATTCTCGATTTTTCAATGAGGATATGAAGTGTACTGTATTCAAGCTTCTTTGTGAGTGTATAAAAATCAAAAGAAAAAGATGAATCTAAGTGCATAAGCGAGAATGGGGAAATTGAAAGAAGTAAAATACAAGGAATACTTGGGAATAGAGAGTTAAGAGAAGATTTGCAGAACTTTGCAACACTAGTTGCTAGGGACGATTTACAGAAAGAATCAAGAGTTCTAGAAGCCCTAGGTGTCAAGAATTGGTTTTGAAATATGTCAGATTCCTATTTATACTGAAACCCTAGTTAGTCGATTTAAACTCTAGTTTCTCGCATAACTGTTTTGGTTACTCAATTAATGTTTTCAATTACTCGACTAATGTTCCTCGTTAGTTGAGTACAGGTTAACGATTACTCACGTAATAGCTCACGTTAGTGAATATTATTGCTTGTTACTCGAGGAATAATAGTCTAAAAATTAGATCACTCTCTATTTTTAAAATTAATTGGCTAATGTCTGTTGTTAGTCGAGTAATATGTTAATTATTTGCATATAATCCCAAGAATAGTCGAGTAATGTATAGAGGAATTCCTACCCTTCACTATTTTGAAAAATATCAAAGTGATAAATATTTTACTCAAGTAATTTTTCTTTTACTCAATTAAATCTTAATCCTTTACTTGCATAATAAAACTCTTATTCGAGTAATATCATGTTTTACTCGAGTGACAAACATTTTACTCGAGTAAGTTTACTTTTACTAGATAAATTTTCACTTTTACTTGATTTATTCTCAGTCTTTTATTCACATAATTTTAAGATTTAGTTGAGTAATTTAGTATTTTACTGAAAAGGTTTTCTTACTTGCTCGCTTAACACTCATGTTGTGGCATAGCCTCTAAAGTAGAGTCCCTATGAAGAAACCAGTGCATTAGTAATCTTGGAAGGGGTAATCCTTTTGGAAAGACCTTCTTAGGGTCGGAGCATATCCCCCTGAGAAATCATTTCCCATTCATCATTTGTTCGGGACTTGTAATACCCTGTATTATAGGGTATTGGAAAATAAATAATTTTCGGTTATTTTGAAAGGATTTCGGGTGGTCCGGGAAGCCCGAAAGTCGATTTCGAGAAGTAAATTAATAAAACTATCGAATCGACGACAGGAAATGCCTCGGGACTTGGATGTCTCGGGAAGAGGGTATGAAATTAGTGAGCATCTCAAGGTGAGACTAATGGCGCTGGAAGCAGTCAAACTGGAAATAATATCCAGAATAAATTTTGTATAAGCCTGAATAGGTGTCAGTACCGAATGGTCGTAGGGAAATTTTAGGAAGATGAGGGGACCATAGGGGTGGTTCGATTTTGCTAGTAAGGAAACCCTGAAGTGTTTTCAGGTAGAATAAAGATCCTGTGAAGTCGCACAGATAAAATCGGCTTTGTCGAGTAAAGTCGATTATTAATTTTTGGAGAAATCAAGAATTTAAGTAATTTAATGATAATTAAATTAAGCTATGGAGGGTCCATGAGCAATTATCAAAACTTCTCAAGTGCAATTAAAATTCCCTAAGTGAAATTATGGAAAATGGAGGGATTAAAGATGATATTTTATGTATGTATATATATATGTATGTGCGTGAGGAAGCTTCCTAGAGTGTTGTTTTTGAATGTGAAATGAGGAAGCTCGAGAGATTGGCCGAGGCATTGCGAGAAAGAGAGAGGGAGAGCTCGTGGGAGTTGGTCGAGTATGGAGAGATTGAGGGAGAGAGATGATCGTGAGAGGTGGTCGGCTAGGAGGGTTGGTCATTGTAGCGGCTTGAAGTAGCTGTTGATGGTGAAGAGGAAGGCCAACCAACCAAGGTAAGAAGGCAACAGTGAGAGAGGCGTCGGTGGTGGCTGCAACCGTGCGGAGGCGGCTAGAGGCCAAGGCGAGTGGCAGTCGCGTGCTGGTGCATTGCAGGCGGCCATGGCTGATTCGAAGCAGAGCTGGGTAGCATGCAGGTTCGCGCAAGGGAGGCTTGATGAAGCCGCGATGGTGTCGACCGGTAGCGACAGTTGAGGGATCGGCGGTGTCGGTCGGAAATGGCAACGGGACTAGTAGCGACGACGGTGGCAGAGGCCAGCGGCAATGGCTAGCTAGTGCGCAGGGGCTGTGCGCGCTGCATGGGAGAAGAAGATCAAAGAATGAGAAGAAGGAATAAAAGAAAAAAAAAAGAAAATAAAGAAAATATGAAAAATAGGAAAAAAAGAGAAAAATAGGAGAAAATTTCAAAAAATTATTTCGAGGCTCGAGGAGCGTGCCAGAATCTCGAAAATGGAAATTTGAGTGCCAAGTGACAGCTTAGGAGTCAGCACCGGTATGGGCATTTTTCGAATTTCTTCTCCAGATTGGTTGAGGTAAATCTATAATTTCTTTTCAACTTAAATGTTTTATGTGAGATGTTGTGGAATAATGTAGAATAATTGTTGGTTGGATGAAACCCTCGGTTGGGGTTGTTTGGAAGTTGTTGTCAGGTGGTTTTGCGGTGTTTGGCGAAATTAAAGGCATTGGTTTAATGCCTGATGTTGATGGACTTTGTTTCGCATTTAGGTTTAACCGAGGAGGCGGTGGTCCTAGAAGACTTCGAGGTTCAGGCTGCAGTTCGTGCCGAGACATAGAGGTGGTTTCAAGCCAGGTAAGGGATGACCCCAAGTGGTAGTGGTCTTGCTTGCATTTGTAAGTGTTTCTTTATGAATTGCATGTAGTGGTCAACATTGCATGATATGTGTTCTAGTGTACCTATGGCCATATGGACGACTAGTGTTGTGGGAGGGGTTGGTTGATGCCTTAACCTATAGAGATTATGAGGGTATAGAAAACTACCCATTTTCACTGCATTTTGCATTACATGCTCTCCCATTCTTCATTTACTTATGCACTGCACCCTTACTGAGTCTTTATGACTCATGAGGTTTTACCTCATGTTGTAGATGATGCATGTCCTGATGGAAGCACGAATGATGCCGGGAGAATGATGTGACGATTAACGTTGTCGCCCGAGTTTTTATGTGGTATATATTCATATATGTATTCATGTGATTGAATGTATAGGTTATTGAGTCCTGGATGTATCTAGTTGTTGTAAACATCTCAGTATGGTAGGTGTTTGTGAGATTGCTCGATGTATATGGCTTAGTTTATGGAGATAAGTTCAGATCAGGTAAGGACCGAGAAAGTATGATCCCATAAATCCCCAGTACTCAGTGGATGTTGATGTGTTAGCTTTGTGCCTAGGTTATCTTTGGCTTATTGTGAGGCGAGCTGACGACAGGTGAAGCTCACTCAAGTTTTGGGTCCCGGTCTGCTGTGTTTCCTTGTTTGTTTGGGATTGATTCCTCGAGTAAAGTGAAGGGAAGGATGAAGCCTAGTGCCAACCTAGGGCGTTTCATGATGAAACATAGTCCAACCCTTCCGTTATTGGCTTGATGTTTGAGTAATTCGGTCGATTATTCACTGGTGGCACCCGTAGGTGGGAGTGGGTCGTTACAATTGGTATCAGAGCATGACTACCAATATGAGTGGGAAATGCTAGCATGTTGGGGTGTTATGTATGTTTGTTTAAGTGATTAAGGTAAGCAAGATTGCTAGAGTTATGAGTCGAGGATGTTTAGCGTGAATTCGGATGTAAGCCTAATGTCCTAGCTGCTAAGTTGGGGTCGAGAACAGTTGGTTTGTGATTTCGAGGTTTCGATGTGAGATTGACCCGATGGCCTTGAATGTAGGACATGTGCTTTGAGGACCCTAGGGATTGGGTCGAGGCGATGAGGCTTGTGATGGCTTGAATGGTGTGCTCGAATATTCCTGTTATAGGAATAGGAGAATATCATGGGTTGAGATGATATTCTGTAAGAGGTATACAAGTCGAGTAAGAGAATTGAAAACCCAAGGGTGGGTGTTGATGTTAAGAAGCCTGAATGTGGGAATTTGTGTGATATTAAGTGTTCTAAGGATGAGGATTTCTTGAGATTGAAGTGTAGAGGCTCGTGTGGGGACAGGAAGCCAAGTCATAACAAGAGTCATGATGGGGCAAGGAGAGCCTGAGGCATAACTAATCCGGAGGGGATTCGTGGAGCATCCCTATGTTGGGGATTTGGCCAAGCATGTATGAGGGAATAGTGTTTTTCCCTTGGAAGTGGAGCAATAACGCTTGGGTGCTTGGGGTAGAAAGAGCTAAAGTGAGAGTTAGCTTGAGACTCAAGGAAAAGAGTCATCAACGGACCATGTGACTTGCTCCAGGAAGGGAGTGTGCATGAAATGCAGATGCATGTCATGGCTAGTGTAGGCATGACATAAGTAACATTTGGAAGGACTTCGAGGGGAGTCGTGTTGATGAATGCATGCTGGATGTATGTGGTACGAGGTGAGCATATCATTATGATGATCACGGAGGGGATGTGCCTAGGGTATGAGTGGACCCTAGTTGGTTTCGAGATGAAACGAGGTCTATCCTAAGGAATGATAGGTGTGTGGCAAATGGACCCTAACTAACAGTTGTATGAGATGGAAAGTCCCTAGCAGGTCAAGCTAGGATTCAGGGGAATTTAGATTTGGAATATATGAGTTGGGCATGTGTAGATATGCGTGCGAAAGCCATAAGATTAGCAGTCCATGTTGTGAAGGGCCTAGGAACCTTTCACGTGTCGATGGATGAGGGGTCAATCAAATCCTCATTGTGAAGCTTGGGGTCAGGGGACGCCTAAGGTCTCGGGAGATGAGGAAAAAATAGACCCTCATTGTGATGCTTGGGGTCGGGGAAGACATCTAAGGTCATGAGATCTTTGTTGGGGTGAACGGGTTGTGTGGGCCGAGTGTAGTGTTAGGCAAGAGTGTGGCAACTGGATATCCATAGGTTGTGCACGTGAAGGAAATGCCAACTGCAGATGCCCGAGTAACGTGGGGGCATGGCGAGTGATGTAGAGGCCCTGGATTGTAATCCCAAAGTCATGGGAGTCCGAGTAAGGCATGTTGGAAGGCCGAGCTGGGTGTAGTGACTGAATGCATATGTGGGTGTGCAAAGGGAGAGGTGAGGTCTCGACTCACCTGGAAGGTGATAGTATGTGCTCCGAATGGTTAATGTCGGAACCTGAGGTAGTCAAGCTTTGGGATGAGCTTGGTGGTAAAGTGGTTCATGATGGATCAGGATCCAATGACATGGAAAGATAGGTCTTTCATATCTTAGTTGAAAAGTCATGAGGTATGATCTCGTGGGGTAAGATCATGAGACTTTAAGAGTTAGAGTGGTTTGAGATTCTCTTAGGGTTATAAGAGATGTAAAGTCTTAAGGAATGAGGCTCATGGAGTGAGCCTGAGGTTATCAAGACAAGGACAACCTGATGAGGTTGCTTCTGTTTGATGGTGGTGGAACCATCGCAGCTCCTCAGGCTATGGGTGCAAGGCTCGCAGTAACGAATCTGATGCTATGGACCATGTGGCAGAGGATTAATGAGTTGGCTCGCGATAAGGGAATGTGGCCCGTTACCCGAAGCAACATAGTGAACTACAGGTGACGATCAGATATTGAAGATTTGGAGCAGCATTATAGGAGTTGTGTTGGGTAAGGATCTAAGTTTCATAGGACTGATAATCTTTCGTGAAGGTCGTGGTGACTGAGGAGCTAGGGTAGCTCGATCTATAGCAGTGTTTCGCATATCGTGGTGATTAGTCGCTTAGTGTCGAAAGGCGAGCTCAGTTGAGTAGCTGAGAATTGCGAGCTAGGTAAGTGCAGGGGGGTTAGGCCCTTTATAGCAGTGAAGCGGTGATGAAATGATCCGATGAGTGTTGAGATCATATGGTGGCTCAAGATGTACAAAAAGTGGAACCAAAGGAATGAGGAATGGCTCTAGCATGGAATAATGCTACAGATGATGCTTATCGGTGACGGATCTAATGCTAGGGACCACTGAATGCAGATGGCAGTGGCCATTGGGTTATCTCATAGCGAGGGATCGCGACCCCCTATATGAGGTAACCAGTCTGCTGTGGAAACAATTAGACACCGAAGACTTGGAGCGAATTGTAGGTTATGTCCGGGTTAAACCTAAGTTCCATGGAGACTGAAGTATCGTAGTAGTGCCGTTAGCTTGTCGTGGTAGATAGTAAGCTTGTGAAGCGGTTGGGTGATATCTTGTGGTGTGATGATAAGACGCATGATGATGCTCCTTGTTAAAGGCCGCATGATGATGCTCCTTGTTAAAGGATCTTAGCGCATTTGTGCCTAAAGTTGATCGTGGTTGATCTGGTAAATTGGGGTGATGAACCCAATGTGACCTTGTGCGATGCGGGAATATAGGGTTGATTGGAAGAGTTAGCAAGTGACCCTGGGAGGTCATCTGAAGTAAGTGCTGTAGAGGGCAAGACTTACGAGGTGAAACCCAACTATGAGATGAGAATACTGAAACGTGTGAGGGTTTCAGGTATATGGATCTCTAAACCTGTTATATGAGTTATGATAGGCTGAACATATGGCTACGACATGGTTGCGGAATCTGTGAAGGGTCACAGTTGCACAGTCGAGTGTAAATCTTGAATGTGTCGATGTGATACTGAGGAGGCATCCTCATGTAACACTGGATGGGTTTCCAGTTGATGACACAGGATCCATTCCTAGGTGATAGCACCTATAATGGCAATGATGGGACCGTGAGGTTAGATGACTGTGAAGTGAAGCTTTGTTGATTGCCGTGTAATGCCACTAATGTGAGGGTTCAGCGAGGTCTGGTGGTCAGATAGGTTGGCTTTGAGAAAGAGATCCAAAGTTGATAAAGTGGTTAGTCGGAGAAGGGATGAGCTCGATTGAGTGTTGCTCCGTAGCGAGGGTCAAAGATGGAAGTTTCAAGCATGGTCTGGGATGAAACTTGAGATGTTCTCCCAAGCAAAACTGGTAGGAGGCCAGGTTGTTGAGCTGGTGGAGGTCGTGTTGTCGAGCTGCCGAGTTGGTAGAGGCTAAGTTGCCGAGCTAACAGAGGGCTGAGTTGTCGAGCTGGTGGGAAGCCGAGTTGCAGAGCTAATGGCTGAGCTGTCAAGCTGCTAAGCTCAAGAGGATTTCTGTAGTTAGAGTAGTGCCTAGATGAATGTTGCGTTGGTTGCAAGCCTAGCAACTTAGCTAAATCTAATGGAGTGGATTAGATGGATGTTGAGGGCAAATTGAAGATTTCGCCAATGGGTAAAAAGAGCTCGAATGAGTATGATATGGGATGACATTGGTCCTCATGAATGAGGTTTCGATGCTAATGAGAACACCTTATAGCTGTGAGTGATACAGATAGGGGGATGCCTTGGTGTTTGAGCAACTGATGAGAATTAACCTTATGGTTTAAGGTTAATGGTTGTGAAAGAAATTAGCTAGTGGAGTTGATCGATGGTCGGCTGGGGGTGGCCGGTGGCAGCCGAAGGCACCGATCGGTGATAACGGCAACGACGAGCAGTGGCCAACCATAGTCGTGCGGCGTCGTAAAAGTGGTCGGTTAGTGGGGCTGGTGGCGCTGGAGCCACGGTTGCGACTGGAGGCAGTGGCAAACGATGGCAGGAGGTCGTCTTGGTCGGTGATGGTTACATTAGAGCCAATGTGGCTACTAACCAAATGGTGTGAGCTCGCTGAAAGTGAAAGGCACAAGAGGAATTTGGAAGAAGCCGGAGTTTCTCGGGGATTAGTAAGCTATTCAATGAATGGCAAAGTAATGGGAGAAAAGTTAATCCAAGATTTTGGTCATGGAGGTTAAGACGACTTGTGAAATTTAAGATGCAACGACCTTGGGAAGAGTCTCATTGCTGTCATGGTATTGACCTTGTTGAGAAGGACAAAGAGAACCATTGGGCATGGTAGAGTCTCAAGGTCAGGTGTCGATTGTGAACTGAGAAGTAAGCTGTTAGGGGATGGCCATGTAGTCTTATGCCCTGTGAGGGTGAGGCTGTGTCGAGGAATTGTGGAATTTATAAATGTTCCAATGGAATTGAGACTAGGCTGGTAAACTTGGCTAGAAAACCTTTATAAGGGTGTTGGTGTAACCATGATGGCTTGAGGTAGCAGAGGTGGGAACCGAAGGCTCGGAGTCATACTATGGGTGTGATGCAATCAGTAACGGACTTGGGCCATGCTGCTGGAGACCCCGATGTGCCTGTATGGGAGAAACACAGTCGTGAGGACTGGGTGTTGGCTCGCATAATGCACAGGGCAACACAATGATTATGTGGGTGGGTAGGGGCCGAAGATCTGTGGCATGCACGATAAGGATGACGAGGGCTGGGGTTAAAAGTTCCACAATCGTAAAGCGAAATGGTAGGATCACTTACTTGTTGTAGGGTTGACAGCCAGAGTAAGGCTTAGTATGGGTCATGATGGCAGAAATATGAGGTATAGGTGCAGACCATTTTAGAAGGGTTGCCTGACGAGAGTCCCAAATGTGGGTAAGTGACCTCAGTTGGCGAGTGGTATTAGCTAATAAGAAAAGCCCCAGTATCTTTGTTGAGCATGGAAAGAATGCCTAGTTATGAGAGGCATGGCTCGTGCTTCGTTAAGTTCGAGGTGTGGACTCAGGTAGTGCACGTTGCTAGCTAAAGCATGAAGCTACCCATAATGAGGTATAGGTATGTGGGTTAAGCGTAGTCAACAATGAGTGAAGGTCGGCTGGTCAAGGTAGTAGACCATATGAGAAATGGTCGAGTACGGCTAGAGGAGTCGGATGATTGCTTTCCATATAGTGCGAGCATGGTTATAGTCGATTGGTAATGAGATGTTGCTATGGGGATCGACTTAAACTATGGATGTATGTGATTGACAATGAAATGCCATGGTGGAATAGGTGTCAGCGTGTCCGATGGGCATTAGAAGTGACATTGTTGTGATTGATCAGTGTTAAGACGTTGTTGTGTTTGATCAGAGTAAAATCGTGGCCATGTGTGATTGGCAAGGGAAACGTTGTTGTGGGTGATTGATGGAAAATTGTTGTTGACTGATCAGTGATGCAATTTTGCTGAGTTGATTGGCATTGTCATGTTTGATTTTGGTTTGATGTGGAAAATGGGAAGTTGATTGCAATGTAATGCTTAAAGACAGTTGAAATCCATCAAGAGATGGACATCGTTGGAGTAGTCATGACCAGCGACTAATGGTGTGATTTGGCGGAAGACCAAAGAGGCATCAATGGATGAATGTCCACGAGAGTCGGAGGATCGATAGCCTAGGCAGAACCTCAAGGTGGGGATAACCCGAGGGATAGGTGTGCAATGACTGAGCTATGGGAATCTCGAGTATGGGAATTTGAGAAATAGCTCGAGAATGTGGTTGGATTGGGCAGAGGAGTAATGTGAAATGAATTTTGAGAACGAAATTCTTTTAAGGGGGTTGGAATGTAATACCCCGTATTACAGGGTATTGGAAAATAAATAATTTTTGGTGATTTTGAAAGGATCTCGGGTAGTCCGAGAAACCCAAAAGTTCATTTTGAGAAGTAAATTAATGAAACTATCGAATCGACTGTAGGGAATACCCCGGGACTTGGATGTCTAGGCAAGAGGGCATGAGATTAGTGAGCGTCTCAAGGTGAGACTAATGGTGCTGGAAGCAGTCAGACTGGAAATAATTTTTGGAATAAATTTTGTATAAGCCTAAATAGATGCTAATACTGAATGGTCGTAGAGGACCTTTGGGAAGCTGAGGGGACCTCAGGAGTGGTCCGATTTTGCTAGTAAGCCAACCCTAAAGTGTTTTCGGGTGGAATAAAGATCTCGTGCAGTTGCAGGGACAAAATCAGCTTTGTCGAGTAAAGTCGGTTATTATTTTTTGGAGAAATCAAGAATTTAAGTGGTTTAATGATAATTAAATTAAGTTTTGGAAGGTCCAGGAGCAATTATCAAAAATTCCCAAGTGCAATTAAAATTCCCTAAGTGAAATTATGGAAAATGAAGGGATTAAAGATGAAATTTCATGTATGTATATATATACGTGTGTATGCGAGAAAGCTTCCTAGAGTGTTGTTTCTGAATGTGAAATGAGGGAGCTCGAGAGATCGACCGAGGAATTGAGAGAAAGAGAAAGAGAGAGCTAGTGGGAGCTTGGCCGAGCATGGAGAGATTGAGGGAGAGGTGGTTGGCTGGGAGGGTTGGTCAGTGCAGCGGCTTGAAGCAGCCGTTGATGGCGAAGAGGAAGGCCGACCAACCAAGGCAAGAAGGCAGCAAAGAGGGAGGCGTCGGTGGTGGTTGCAACCACATGGAGGCGGCTGGAGGTTAAGGTGAGTGGCGGTTGTGTGCTGGTGCGTTGCAGGTGGCCATGGATGACTCGAAGCAGAGCTGGGCAGCGAGCAAGTTCATGCAAGGGAGGCTTGATGAAGCCGCTGTGGTGTTGGTAGGTAGCGGGGCCGGCGGTGTCAGCCGAAAATGGCAACGAGACTAGCAGCGGTTTCAACGACAGAGGTCAGCGGCAATGGCTGACTGATGAGCAAGCGTTATGCACGCCTCGCAGGAGAAAGAGATCAGAGGAAGGAGAAGAAAGAATAAAAGAAAAAAAATAAAGGAAATATGGAAAATAGGAAAAAAAATAAAGAGAAAAATAGGAGAAAATTTTGAAAATTATTTCGAGGCTCGAGGAGCGTGCCAGAAGCTCGAAAATGGAAATTTGAGTGCAAAGTGGCAGCTCAGGAGTCAACGCTGGTATGGGCATTTTCTGGATTTCTCCTCCAGATTGGTTGAAGTAAATCTATAATTTCTTTTCAAGTTAAATGCTTTGAATGAGATGTTGTGGAATAATATAGAATAATTGTTGATTGGATGAAACCCTCGGTTGGGGGTGTTTAGAAGTTATTGTCGGGTGGTTTTGCAGTGTATGGCGAAATTGAAGGCATTGGTTTAATACCTGATGTTGATAGGTTTTGTTTGGCATTTAGGTTCTACCGAGGAGACGGTGGTCCTAGAAGAGTTCGAGGTTCAGACTGGAATTCGATCCGAGGCAAATAAGAGGCTTCGAACCAGGTAAGCGATGACCCCAAGTGGTGGTGGTCTTGTTTGCATTTGTAAGTGTTTCTTTATGAGTTCCATATAGTGGTCAACATTGAATGATATGTGTTCTAGTGTACCTATGGCCATATGAAGGATTAGTGATGTAGGAGGGGTTGGTTGATGCCTTAACCTATGGAGGTTATGAGGGCATGGAAGACTACCCATTTGCATTGCATTGCATTTTGCATTACATACTCTCTCATTCTTCATTTACTTATGCACTGCACCCTTACTGAGTCTTTATGACTCATGAGGTTTTACCTCGTGTTGTAGATGATGCATGTCCTGATGGAAGCACAGATGATGCTTGGAGAATGATGTGGCGACTAGCGTTGTTGCCCGAGTTTATATTTGGTATATATTCATATATGTATTCATGTGATTGAATGTATAGGTTATTGAGCACTGGATGTATCTAGTTGTTGTAAGCATCTTAGTATGGTAGGTGTTTGTGAGATTACTCGATGTATATGGCTTAGTTTGTGGAGCCAAGTTCGGATCAGGTAAGGACCAAGAAAGTATGTTCCCTTAAATCCCCAGTACTCAGTGGATGTTGATGTGTTAGCTTTGTGCCTGGGTCACCATTGGCTTGTTGTGAGGCGAGCTGACGAAAGGTGAAGCTCACTCAAGTTTCGAGTCCCAATCTATTGTGTTTCCTTATTTGTTTGGGACCGATTTCTCTAGCGGAGCGAAGGGAAGGACGAAGGTTAGTGCCCACTTAGGGCGTTTCATGATGAAACATAGTCCAACCCTTTTGTTATTGGCTTGGTGAGTGAGTAATTCGATTGATTATTCACTGGTGACACCCGTAGATGGGAGCGGGTCGTTACAGGACCTGCATGCCATGGTTTTTCCATAGTCTAGCTATGGTCCTAGGAGTAACCCAAGAGACATGTCTCTCCCCTACATTACCCTACATTGCTCTACAGTAGTGCGAACCTCTTGTTCCAAGCCCTTTTCCTTTTGAGAAACCTTCCTCACGAGGTGGTTTCTCTTGAAGGCCCTTTCAAGCTTAACCCTAGGACAACACCACAGATAAAGAAAGTGTACCGCCCTTTCTCGAAAAGAGCACCGCACCTTCGCACATGCGTGTCATGTGTCTTTGTCCCCTTGACATCTATAAATAGCCCCCAACTCTTTAGTTTTGGGGAGGAGGAAATAGGACAATCCTAGTAGAATAAACTGAGATAAACACAGTGCATGCAAGACTATACTACTAGCAATAGCGAATGCTTATTTCATTCATCTTTTTCCTACACAACATCTTTACTATTGTTGCATCTTGGATTCCATGAAGACTTGATTTGACTTAAGCATTGGAGGCACCACGTGGGAGAAATCCTCGTGTGCCTCTGATTACTTTCTATCTTCTAGACCTGCTTTCAAGATGTAAGATCTCCTGGCACATCGTAGTATCCCTTATCTCTCTAGTTCCTCCACAACTCTCCTAAACTGCAGATAGAGCCCCTTCTAGGTTAGTGGACCAAGTATTGTCTTGGATAGCTTCATTTCCCTCCAAGTTTGGTGGATAAGGCAGGAAGGCCAAGGGACACCTCTTGTTCTTTCGATTGCTTACTGAGTTTTCCCGAAACAAAAAAAATGTTAATTGTTGTATTTTAGTAACAACAATTTGGCACTGTCTATGGGAAACATACAAAAGGTCAAAAGAGAGGTCATCCCAAAGCTCATCAAAAGCTTTCTTGTCCTCAGTTAAACCTATACAACGAAGCCCTAACAATCGAAACTAGTTTCTTCAGGCAAGCCTGAGCCTTTGTAGGACAATGCCATAAGAGGTCTTTGGAGCCACTCTTGATGGGGACTATGCTATCAACCTCCTGGATTATCACTTGGAGAGCCAGGAACAGGCTCACATACCTTTTTTGAAAGACTCTCTAGCTTCCGATCAAAGAAGGCGCTTCTAATACCTAAGATTTTCAAACTCAAATTTAAGGTAGTACTTGAGATTACTTGGTTCTAATACTTGAGGAAATAGGTCATTTCAACGGATTATGAAAGCCTTGAGACAAAGGTTCAGTTTCTAAGCCAGGGGAAAAACGGTAAATATTGAAGTTCGGGTAAAAGTTAATTTACCTAAAACCTTAGGGTATTAGCAAAATTTATCCTTTCTTCAGGGGCTAAAATGTAATTAAAGAATGGCCCGAGGACCAAGTTGCAAGGGGTCTAAGTGCAATTACCCGAAAAGTTTGGGCCAAGGTGTAATTCTTGGAACTTCGCGACTATAATGAACTGACCCAACTAACCATTTGGGAGTCATGATTGTAGATTCCAAACTTATTCCAATATAGTTAAGTCATGATTGCGGATCTCAAATAACATTTAATCCACCTTTGGATCATTTTGAAATCCAAGACTTAGCCTCCAAAGTTTCCAAACCTTATCCTCAAGGACACATGGCAAGTAACTATTGGGCACTTGGAAAATAAGATAAGGTCATATGATGGTTCATAATGACCCCTCTGAGGTGGCATCGTGTGATTTGCCAGAAAAGCTTACTTAGCCTCCAAGTTTGTTAAAGTCTCCAAACCTTATCCTTAAGGACATGTGGTAAGCATTCATTGGCCATTTGAAGATAGGATTTGAAGCCTCATAATGACCTTGGAAGGTGGCGACGTGTGATTGGCCTAGGAAGTCTATAAATAAAGCCATGGGTTTATTCACAAATCATTCCAAACATTTCTAAAGAGAATCTCTGCCATATTGAGGGAAGCAAATGGAAGGGTCTTGTTTTTGAGAAAGAGGGGAGAGTTCTACAAAAAGAAGGAAGAAAATCGGTAGAGAATCGAGGGAGAACGGGCCTCCCCAAAGTTTTTGAGTCTTTCTCGAAATTCGTGTCAAACAGTTAGAAAACTGCAAGAAAACTCATCCCCGCTCGTTGTAAACTGTGCTTCCTAAGGTAATCAATCAATGTGAGTGTTTCTTGCATACTTGTGCTACATCCCGATCATTTTGGCTTCATATGGGTAAGGGTGTTAATTTACATAGCATGCTTTTCCTTTATCTTGTCATGCATCATTGTGGTGGGTGTGGCTAGTTGATGTCAGGGCCTCATGTTAGATTAGTGAAAAGTCATGGAGATGTGAGAACATGATGGATCAGCATGGGTGATTACAACACCTCGGCGTCTCTTCTACACGGGAGGTTTCATGTCATTTTTTTGTATTCTTCATTTGCATACACGTATTTCTTTCCTTAATTCACTCACTTAGATTTTGTCTAACTTGGGTTGATGTCCTTGGGACGTTCAACGTTCCAGGTATGTCAGAAATGCCAGGTGTTCCAGATTCCAGTTCAAGCAAGGGCAAAGAAGTGGTGTTGGACTAGCTTTGGGTTTTGCAGCTAGCCTTGGCTTTTATTTCATTATGTACCCTTGAAAACCAAGTGATGTATTGTAATAGTAGTTAGGATGCTCGAACTTGTAATAAGTGTGTGAGTGTCCTACAGTTGTACTAAGGGTTGTGGTTTTGATGTGCGTGTGTGGGTAATATCTCAATTAACACACTTTAAATGTTATATGGGGAAGCTGCCATGATAAGGGTTTATTTGCTAGCTTGGGCATGTGTGCAGTTGTAACTACAAGTAGTGAGTTGCATATTTTGGGTTTATGAAAATTGTATGCATTTCCTGTACATATAAAGGAAATATAGTGGAAACCCCTTTATTTAGCTTTGGTTAAGCTTTCAGATTCAATCAAATGCTTCCGTTGGTAAGGGTTTTCATAACGCTCGTAGGTGATGTCTGTTTATATTTCATGTTGTTGTGTATTTGGAAAAGAGGAGCATTACAGCGCCCCACAGCTTCTCCCAAACGGTCCCCTCTTCATGTTCCAACATTCAAGCTAAGGACTGTCGGAGGACACATCATGAAATATCAAGAGCTCCCAAAGTGAGAAACAAAGCCAGAAGGTGGTTTTGCAGTGTTAACGATGTTTCTAACCTAGGACAAGCCTATCATCCCATAGTTAGCTTCTCTCGTCTCAAAGACAGTTGGACATAATTATCAAGCTCTGCACTCCACATGCATCTCCCTTCGAGACTACCTTCGTAGACCACATACGAAATGACGAAAAAGATGGTGGAGAAGGCTAAGAAGACCCCCCAACATTCCCAAGATTGGCAGGAAAGGGGTTGCCTATTCTAAGCCAGCTTGCGGAAGCTCTTACTTTCGCTTAGACCGTGGTCTCCCATAGCCATTTCTCCATATCTTGGGTTGTAACGAAAATGGTGCATGAACATCTCGCAAGCCTCTACACCTTCTCATGAAGTAAAGATATCTACCACGGTGAGGATCTGTCTACCATTCGATTAGCTTTATCTAAATGGTAGAAGAAAAGCGAAAAAGAACCTGTTGGATGTAGCTTCACAAGCGAGCACATATCTCCAAATGCACAAGTCACTCCCACTCAACTGTCACTATTAGAAGAAGACAAATGCATTTGAAAAAATGTTTTCTTTCCCTTTATAGCTTATGTAATAAGTAGGCCAAGTAATAAACAAATAGTTATGGGAATAAATGAGGGAACATTCAAAAAGTACCTCCAACATCTCCCCACAACACTTAAAATGCCCAATGTAATTGTCTCAATGAGCATCAGCCTTTAGAAACAACCCCAAGAACGTAGCCTAATTTTCCTCTCACAGATGTAAAACTATAAGGATGGTTCGATCCCCTGAGACGGACTACAATTATCCTCCTAGGTATATCTATCAAGGAAGAAGAAATAATCATAGTTAAGGTAGATGAATTACCTAAAGAAACATACTTTAAATGAGAAGGAAAAGCTTCCAATTCAAGAATAAGAGGCTCCTCAATGGATGGCTTGACTTTCAAAGAAGATGAAACATCTAAAGGTAGAAATTTCCCTCTTTTAAAAGATGGTCCTTTGTAGCTTTCTCCTAGGTACGCCACAGCCTACATGCTTTCCTCACCTAAAAATTTATCCTTCACATACAAAACAATAGTAATACAATTTTTGATTAAAACATCTAACCTAGAAACATTAAAATGTCCATCTACTAAATCACCCACAATTTCAATCATTAAAACATTTCTTTCATCATTATAAGGATATTCCATAATCTCAAATACATTAAAAACTCTCTCTTCATCATGTATTCTAAGACTAAGCTTTCTTTGTTGCATATCAATGAGAGCTCTTCTAGTAGCAAGGAATGGTCTTCCTAAAATCAAAGGCATCTTAAAGTCTTCCTCCATATCAAGTACAGTGAAATCTACTCGGAAGATGAATTTGTCAACTTTTATCAACACATCTTCCACCACTCTTTTTGGATATTTAATATTCGTATTTGTCAATTGAAGAGAAATGGTGGTAGGTGAAGATTCTCCCAATCCAAGCTTCCTAAAAAAATGGAAAGGCATAAGATTAAGACATGCATCTAAATCATACAAAGTTTTATCAAAATTAACATCACCAATAGTGAAATGTATAAAAAAATTCCCTAGACCCTTCAATTTAAGGGGTAACTTGTTTTGAAGAATTATTGAACATTCTTTATTTAATTTCACCATCTTGAACTCCTTTAATTTCCTTTTGTTTGCTAAGATCTCCAAGAATTTAGCATAACTTGGCATCTGTGAAATAACATCAATAAGAGGAATGTTAATATGCAACTTTTTAAAGACCTCCAAGAATTTAGCAAATTGCTTATCCAAGCTAACTTGTAAGCTTGGGGAAAAGGAATTTTGGGCTTATAGGTTGTTCCTAATCACTTCCATCATCTTTTTCTTCTTCTATGGCTCGATCTTGTTTTCTTTCACCCTCGTTATTCTTTTCTTGATTATCTCTAAGCTCCTTACCGCTTCTTATAAAAATGATATCTTTTACTTGTTCCCTTAGATTCTTCACTATATTACTAGGTAAATCTCCTAGAGCTCTTTTTAAATCAAATTAGAAGTTGTCCAACTTGAGTTTCTAAATTCCTAGTAGATACCTCTTGACTTTGAAACCTTTTTTTGGCACTATTAATAAATTTAGTCATCAAATCCTCCAAACTTGGCTTCCTCTTTTGTTGATTTTGTTGTTGAAAGCTTGGAGGCGTTCTAGTTTGGTTATTACTCCATGAAAAATTAGGATGACTCAACTGTGTTGGATTGTAAGTATTGGAATATGGATTAAAGTTGGACCTACTGCCATGAGAAACAAAATTAGCATGCTTATTAGAAGAAAAAGAAAAAGGATTTCCTACTTGACATTTGACACTAGCATGACCCAATTGACCACATAATTCACATGAAATACTAGAAAAAACGCTCATTGTTGATGTTCCTAAATTATCCAACTTTCTATTCAAAATAGCAATTTGTGCAGACAAAGTAGTAAAAGAAGCAACACTATGCAAACCAACTCCTTAGTAAAATAGCAATTTGATAGCTATTAGAAGCCATTTTTTCCAAAAGATCATGGTCTTCTTCTAGTGTCTTTCTCATAATGGTAGCTTCTGTAGTTACATCTATCATATAATGATTAGGACTTGAAGTTTGGACTTGAAGCCATTATAAAAAGTTTGGACTTGAAGCCAAATTGGTAAGCCACAATGAGGATAGTTCCTAAGCAAATCTTTAATTTTTTTCCCACGATTCATGCAATGAATCATTATCAAATTGAATAAAAGTAGTAATATTGTTCCTCATCTTAGCCTTTTTAGATTTCTATCTATTTTGAGTTCGAACCCAAATTCATCACAATATTGTAGTCACCAACGACCATTGACCATTGGTTGTGTTTTTGAATATTTTTTTCAAAATTAGATGAAAAAAGAGAAAGAAAAAGAAGGAAATAGAAGAGAGAATAAAGAGAAAAATGGTTATTTTGTTCCATTATTTAACAAGAGGAAAAATTATTGCTATTTTCAAAATATAGGGATGGTTCTTGCAATTCAACCAAACCTCAAGAGTGGTTATTCCCATTACTCTTTTATAGATAGAATTTTAGTAATATAATTCCAAAAAATGATAATAACATCTCTAAAACAATATATCAATGTTAGATCTTAAAAAACATTTCTTTCGTTCTTTTTACACGAGTTCCTATCTATCTTATTCTTATATAATTAAATTATCTTAATTACATTTTCTACCTCTTAATTTTAACACAAACCACTTCAACTTTATTATAATTTATTAATAGTCATACTTGTACATTAAAAAAGAAAATACTAGTAAAACATCAGTTATAAAATGCCGGCTGAGGCATCATTATGATAATATTCTAGCAATATTATTTCAAAACGTTATTTTGAATTATGATACAGCCAAAATCTCTGCCATTTGTGCAACAAAAACCAGGCAAGGAAGTAATATTAAAAGGTCGGCCTCTGTCTCTTCATACATTGCATGCCTTGGAGTGACCGTTATGACAGTTACGCCTTCGGCAAAATCCAAAATTTTCCATCCCTCCAATGGCATATGGCTTGAAAAGAAAAAAATGGGGAAAATTCCCTACATTTTCAAACCCAATTTCTAGCCGTCTTCCATTGTTCCAACTACTTCAGAATGCAGAGCAATCCAGTGATTTGCTGAGACACTGAAAATTAACACAAGGGTTCTAAAAATGTGAAGGTATTAAGGCACCAAAAGCAGAAGGCCAGTTTGGAGACTCCTCCTGTTCTTCAACCATGCCTGGATCTAACTACTCCACGGCCTCTGATGCAGACATGCCAACTGCAAGATTTGTCCACACAATCTGCGAGGCAGGCCGGCTTCTGCCCTCGTCAAGTCGGTGGAACTCCATCGAGCTTGACTTCAATCTCCTCGCTCAGTCCTCAACCGGCCTTGATTCGCTCCCTTCGCGATTCTCTAAATCCATCAGTTTCAATCTTGTGATCACAGACAAGAAGTACTTCAAACGCTGCGTCTGTATCTTGGCCTCCCTAGTTTTTGCTGTCATCTTGCTTGTTCTACTCTTGCATTTCTTGCCAAACAAACATAAGCACCGCGGCCCTTCAAATGATCTAAGACTGGCATTAATCCAAGCACTCGTGTTCTTTGATGCACAGAAGTGTAAGTACATCATCCTCCATCGATCCCTACCTGCAGTTCGAGCAATTGATGAGTTATGTTCTTGGTACTCTTTCATGCAGCTGGGATTCTCCCGAAGAACAGTTCAGTGACGTTTCGAGGAGATTCAGGTTTACACGATGGGAGTACGAGCAGTGGACAGACTGATCTCATCGGTGGTTTTTATGATTCAGGCAACAACATAAAATTTAGCTTCCCTACAGCCTATACTGTCACCCTCTTGAGTTGGACAGTGGTAGAGTATCATCAGAAATATGCTGACATGAGTGAGCTAGACCATGTCAAGAACATTATCAAATGGGGCAGTGACTACTTGCTAAAGCTCTTTGTTCCTGCAAATTCAACTTCCAATCAAGCCACCACTCTTTTTTCACAGGAAAGTTATCTAAATCCAATTTTTTTATGTAAATTTTCTACGTTAAAAAAAAGGAAAATTTCTTACAAATGTCCCTTCTTTTCACTAAAATTTCTGTGGGTATTATTTTTAGGTTGGAAGTACCGATGCAGGGCCTACAATCAACACCGATATAAACTGCTGGCAAAGACCTGAGGATATGAACTATAAAAGGCCTGTTTTGGTTTGTGGCGGGGCAGCTTCAGACCTAGCAGGGGAAATTGTTGCAGCATTATCAGCTGCATCCCTAGTATTTAGAGATGACAAAGATTATTCTAGAAAACTGATCGATGCAGCAGAGGAATTGTTTGAGACTGCAAGAAGTGTAGATAAAAAACAGCAAGGAACGTACACTTCAATTGACGATTGCGGAGGACAAGCCAGGCAGTTTTACAACTCATCTGGCTATAAAGATGAATTGGTTTGGGGAGGCACTTGGTTGTTCTTTGCTACTGGAAACAACAGTTATCTTCAATATGCAACCGACAACTTTCATGCAGCGGAGGAAGAGGAAATGCCTTCTGAGAAAGGGATTCTCTATTGGAACAACAAGCTCACTGCTATTGCTGTAACATATATATAGTTTTCATTAGTTCTTCAGATTGAGATTGATTGTCAGTGTTTTAAGTACTGGATCTTTTTTTTTTTAACAGGTTTTGCTAATGAGACTCAGATTTTTCCGCGATCTTGGGTACCCATATGAGGCTGCTTTTGTATCATCATCAAACAGAACTGACTTGCTAATGTGTTCATATCTTTCTGGCCAAAACTTCAAAACAACAGAAGGTACATTCTCTACAATGGATTCAAGCCATACCAGTGTAATGAATACTGATCTGTTGTTCAGTCTTGTCATTCACATGTGTTAAGAGTTCTCTCTCACACACCGTAAACACAATTTACAAAAGATAGAAATTCAAACAAACAGATATTGAGAGAACAAAACTCATTAGGACAGTACTTTTCTCTCTCTTTTTTCATTAACAAAGGCTGTTATATACAGCAGTTAGTTGCACTGACAAGATCTACCTAACACAACAACTAAAGCATTTCTTTACTTAAATAACATTCCTAGAATTAAGGACATACATACATTCACAACTAACACTATATTTCTTCATCATAATTTCTGAAATTGAAATGTAAAAGATCTCTTTAGAAAAATCTCACACATTCTTTCTTCAAACATGGACCTTCATAATCTGATTTGCAATGAACCAGCTGCACAAAGTAATTCTTCTTAGCTTTTTTGATTGAATTGTTCTTCACATAAATTTGCTTTGCTCTTCCATACTGAACATGATGACTAGTAACTGAAATAGCAGAATTTTCACTATTGAAAGGTTGAGAAACTCTAGCTTGATTCAATCTCACATTTGATGAACACTTCTTGGACCAAATTACTTGATTAGCTCTTGAAGGAGCAATCAGCTTTTCAACATTAACTTTTGACACATTTTCATCACAAACTAATGGCATTGAACTTGATTTACTCTTCTTAAACTCCTCCTTAATTGATTTACTCCAAACATTAGATTTTGAACTCTTAGCATCTGAAATAAGATCGCAAATGGCTGCATTACAATGCTCAATTTTCTTTCTAGCATCTATAGAATCAATGTTTTACAACCTTTTATTTTCCTCTGCAGTTCTATCTTAATCAGCTACTATTTCACTTCTAGTACAAAATACATCAGATTTCAAATTCAAGACACAGCTTTTGTTTTCCATTTTTGCTTCTGCAATCTTGCCACCATGTGAATCAAATATGATGCAAAGATTTCTTTGAAATACCACAGAATTTCCCTTATTTATCAATTATGCAACACTAAGAAAATTTTGCTCAACCTTTGGTATAAACAAAACATCTAGAATAAGTTTCATACCTTTCTATGTCTAGAGTGCAATTGAACCTTTTCCTTTAGCTTGTATAACCTTTCCATTTCCCGTTATGACTTTGGTTTTGATTGATCTATCCAAGAACTTAAAGAAGCTTGCATCTTTGGCCATGTAATTTCTGCAACCACTGTCGACATTCCAAATGTATTTTTCTGATGACTCACAAACTTGAGATTCAAAAAAAAAATATTCTTCAGCTTGTGGTTGTTCGTTAATGAAATTGGCTTGCTAAATAGATTATTGGACAAGTTGCTATTGAGTTTGATTTTGCTTTGCTTTGCAAAATCTTTCTATACGACCTTGCTTCTTGCAAAAATTGCATTAAACCTTCTTCCAACATCTATCTTCATCATGATTTGTCTTTTCACAAGTTCCGCAAGGCCGAAATTTTCTTTTCCCATAACCATCTCTGTTTTCGTCTTCCCATTCCTTTATTCTTAGTGGAGCTTTTGCCTTATGCTTTGCTTGGAAAGCTTGGAAGGCTTCTTTAGTAACATATTCAGATCTCATTGAGAATCTTTGCTCTTGTGCTTGCAGCTTAGAGATAAGTAAAGAGTCCTCAAGTCACACAATTCTTCTATAGATGAAATCTTAGACTCAAATTTATCAGGGAGGCTTATCATGATCTCGTCCGCCATCTTTTGATCTAAAATAAACTTACCATAGAGTCTAATCTTATTAACTATTTCCAACAGCATAATTTTTAACACCTTTAGATTCCTTCATCTTAAAGAGTTCAAATTCTCTCTTAAAAGTCAAAAGCCTGGTTGGCTTAACCCTGTCACTTCCCTCAAATTCTTTGTTCAATTTGTCCCAGGCCTCCTTTACTGTTTTACAGGCCATTATCCTTGCAAAAATAACTTCCGATACTGTAGAATGAAGGCATGTGTGCCTTGGGACTCTTCATAACCTGTTCCTCATGCTTCTTGATTTCATTCAAGGTAGCATTTCCTCTCAGAGGTGGAACATGTGCTGCTTCTTACTTTATTACATCTCACAAGTTGTGAGCTTTCAAGTAGGTCTTCATTTTAATAGCCCACATTTGATAATTCTCACCAGAAAAAACTGGAGGACCAGTTAACAGAGAAGCTTCCTGATGCCATAATAAACAACTTTCAAATTTTTGGTTTAGTGAAAGGATGGCTTACTTGTTTTCTCTCAAACCCACAATGTTTAATCCCCAAGAACAAAGGAAAAAAATAAGAGATTATACCCACAACCCGTAAGAAAACAACTTTGATACCACTGTTAGAGTTCTCTCTCACACACAATAAACACAATTTGTAAAAGACAGAAATTCAAACAAACAAATATTGAGAGAACAAAACTCTAGGACAACGCTTTTCTCTCTCTTTTTTCATTAACAAAGGCTGCTATATATAGCAGTTGATTACACTGATAAGATCTACTTAACACAACAACTAAAACATTTCTTTATTTAGACAACATTCCTAGATTTAAAGACATATACACATTCACAACTAATACTATATTTTTTCACCATAATTTCTGAAATTAAACTACAAAAGATCTCTTTAGAAAAATCTCACACATTCTAACAATATGTTCACAATTTTTCTTTGAATAGGTGGGTTGATTCTCTTGAAGCCCGCCAGTGGTGCGCCACTTCAGTATGCCATGACAGCATCTTTTCTAAGTAAACTCTACAGCGACTACCTCGATCTTCTCCGAAGATCAGGCAGCAATTGCGGCACCTCTGGTTTCTCCCTGGCCATGCTAAGGAGCTTTTCCATGTCACAGGTTATTAAACATTTTAGCCTTTGCCAAAGCAGCATAAACAATTCTATTAAGTTCTGGATCATGTTCTTGTTTGAGAAATAGAATTTGTGGCGAATTCACCGGCTTTGGAGTATCCTTCTTGAAATTTTGGCATTGTTTCTCAGGTGAACTACGTACTGGGGGGCAATCCAATGAAAATAAGCTATGTGGTGGGATATGGAGACAAGTATCCAAAGCAAGTTCATCACAGGGCTGCATCCATACCTTGGGATGGCCAATGGCATTCCTGCAAGGAAGGAGAAAAATGGAGACTATCAGAAGAAGCAAATCCAAATGATCTTCTGGGAGCCATGGTTGCAGGGCCAGATCAGCATGACATCTTCTCAGATGAAAGAGAAAAGCCGTGGTTCACTGAACCAAGCATATCAAGCAACGCCGGGCTAGTGGCAGCACTAATCGCACTCCATGATCCTCCTCGCCAATCTTCTGATACTAGCGGCAATAATTTAGGCATAGACAAGATGGGTATGTTTCAAAATATCCATCTTATTCCTTAAACAGCTCCATGACTCCATGGATTAGGATAAAGATGTGTATATTTTCCTAAAAAGCTGTAGAAGTCCAGAGAATAGCTATGAACAAAGTCAAGATTGTTATGTTTTCCTAATTAGGTTAGTGACAAGAAATTGATTCCAACATAAATCAGTATCCGAGGTTAGCCGTCACAATTACAGTAAAGCATAATAATGTGAAAGTTCCTGTGAAAATCTCCTATTTTTTTCTACTTCTTTTTGATTTCTTTTTTTTTTTTTTTTTGTTGGTAATTTCGGCATTTCATATATTAAGATGTTAATGGAAACTCAATTGTATTGCAATATATTTCTACTTTAACAAAGCCAAAGTTTTTATATTTCTTTTGGTTCTTTAAAGCATTCTGTCAAGCAGATTTTAACTTATCCAGCCCATAGGACCTCTGCAAGATTAGAGAAATCAGAAATAATAAGATAGCCATTTATTTGCTACTGGGTATATGTCCTAGAAAAAACTGTAACTCATTGAAAAAAATGTCTAGAAATCAAACTTATTTCAATTAGCTCTTGACCCAAAAAAAGAAGAACTCATCGATCATTAGAAAAATGCTATTTTCATGATATTTTGTTAACTAACACTATACAAAAATAATTATATAAAAATGACATTTTCTACCTCTACTTCTGAAACTCTTATGCAACTGGATGCTCTGATCCATGTGTTGCCTTAAAACAGCCATTATTGGCCCCATCTTACCTGCAAAATATACGCAGAAAGTCCATTTTTCTCTTCTACGTAAATTGCAAATAAGCTAGCATCATCACAAGGACCAGCAAAAAGGGAAACAGTTACTTAAAGAGACAATTTTATCAAAACCAACAGAGTGATAATATATTGAACTTGGAGAGAGAGAGAGAGAGAGAGAGATGGTAGGAATGAAGATCATCACCATATATATCAATCACTATGGACAGTCTTCCATGGCACAGATTATCTCTGAACCCTTTCTCCCTCTTTATTTCATCTCTGTATATATTCCCCTTTCTGCTTGGTTCTTGTTCTTATCGCTTACGCTCAACAGGGAATTACCTACTTTTCCAAATGGATTTTCACTGCTTGACAATATTTCCAGATGCAGAGAAGGGAAGGAGGGAGATATGTAGCAATTGTTATTTCAAAGGACACGGGAAAAATAATTTTAGGTGATGACTTACTCTTCATTATAAGTATGAGGATGTGGGTTCTAACCATTCTCTGTCTTTAGACATTTTATATTATTTGTTTTGCACACTTCGAAAAGCCTCCAAAAGCCATTTCATAGGAAACATACATAAAAATAATAATAATAACAATAAAAGTCAAATTGCCTCTCAATTTTTTCATTTTGGTCAGTTTACCCCCCCCCCCCCCTTTTTTTTTTCTCAAATTCACTTTTGAACTTTTTCAAATAATTTAGTTGGCCTTTATATGTTAGTTTTTGGTTTACTTTACCCTTTAAATGTTTTTTTTTAAAACTCAATTTCATAATTGAAATTAAACCATTCAAAATATTTCGGTATAAAGTTGAGTCAATAAAAGTTTAAAGGTTAAAAATTGTTAAAAGGTATTATTTGATTTTAAAAGAAAAAGAATTAGTGAAAATTGCAATAATTACCTTTGAGATTTGCCATTGTTACATAGATAATCTTAAGGAAAATAACAATGATCCTTATTTTCATTTTCTCTCACTTCTTCTCTTCCTTTTAATTTGAAAAAAAAATAAAAAAACACTAGTGGTGGGTGGTAGTTGGTCGTCACCACCAACGTTCCGCCCACCACTAGTGTTGCTAATTACTGCAATCAAACCTCAATAATGGTTGGGGTTCTTGACAATAGTTGGGGTTTTTTGAAACTCAGCCATTGTTAGAGTAAAGAAAAAGAAGAAAGAAAAATTTATCTTTTAGAAATAAACTCTCTAGAATATATATAATTTGTAAATTGAACCCCAATAAGGTTGAATTGACACAATGAGAGGGGGAGGGAAGACAAAATGATGTAACGGCCACAGTTATTGTGATTTTGAATTATTGAAACCTCATTGGTGAGGATGGCATCAAAAAGACTTCTTTATTTTACGACGACGCTTCTTTTCTAGAAGTATTACACCTTTTGATGCTAGACTTTAAGTATCATGGGTTCTTTTCCTAAACTAATGACAATAGTTTTTAATCATGACAATAAAAGTTTGTCTTTGACCTTTCTAAAAATAGAGGCGTGAGTTTTAAAAGTATCAAGTTATAGAAGAAAAAGGTTGGCAATTATGAGTTACAAAAAGAAATGAGATTCGATTATATGATGGTAGGAGATGTAATTATGGTGGCAACTTGGTTAAAAATGGGAGAGAAAGAAGGGGAGAGAGAAAAAGAGAAAGATCTTAAAAATATAAGAGTATTTTATTCATTTTCTAAAATTTAACTAGGGTAGCTAAATGGGAAAGAAAAACTATAATATAGAATTAAAAATATAAAGATGATCATTTTATTTTCTCAAATGTTAAGGATATTCTTTGCTTATTTTGCATAGTTTTATGTGATGTATAGTTATTTTTGGATTAAGTGAGGTTTATTTTCAAAGAAGGAAATAATATGAAGGCAATACATTTATTTAGTTACCTAAAATAACAATTAATTGGCAAAATGTGATATGTTTTGATTCCTTTTTATTATGATTTATTCCATTTCTCTCCAAAACATGAAAGTATAAGTTAATTCTTGAACTTAAACTTGAATTCAACAAAATTCTTCTATTTGCCAGTTGGGCCAATCCGTTAATAGAAAGAAGTCACGGGACTAAATGTATGTTGTTAAATGTAGAACTATACCTTCCTTGTGTTGGAATTGAAATTTACACTTACTATTTTCATTAAAAAAATAATATTTAAAATAATAATAATATTCCATAACTATAATTTACTTTAATTGCCTTTATTTGTAACATATGTGTATATTTTTTCTTAAAAGAAAAATGATAGAAAATTGACTTAAAGCAATATTGTAAACAATAGGAAAACGCTCTATTTTGTCTCATAGAAATTTAATCTCTCTCTTACTTTGTAATGATTTTGTCCACTTAAAACTTTAGACCTTATGACATGAAACTAACCCAACTATAGCAATGCTAGGATTTAAACCACAAACTTGAACTTATGTAATGTTTCTAAACTATCTGTCACTATGCTATATATCACCGTATCGCATTGGGTGGTTTATATAATGTTTTTTTTCATTTACTAAGTAGAAAGGTAGAAAATTGACTTAAGATTGTTATCATGAGAGTTGAAGCATCTCGAAAACATTATATTTTATCTTTCTACTCACTTAGTTAATCTCATGCTTTATTACGAACTCCTGTTTAAATTTATAGACCTTATAATCAAAGCAAGCTCAATTAAGTTGGGGACTTAAGTGAAAAAGTTTGATAGGGTCTTCTTAAGAGTAGTAATATTTTTTTATAAAAAAATAAATAATATACCTTTTTACGAAAAAATTTCATCATTTCATTAAATTAAAAAAAAAATTAAAGTTTAATCAAATACAAAATACGATAATATTTTAATGATAACGAATTTTAACTAAAATATAATATCTGAGATATAAAAAAAAGTCAAACAACCTACTATAATAAATAAAGAAATAAAAAAAATTGTGAAGAAAAAATTAAGAACAATGAAAATTTTTTTAAAGCTTCAACTGAAATATTTATAATAAAAAATAAATTTACAATTTTAAAGTTTATGAGATATTCAAGAAGAAACGGTAAAAATAGGAAGAGAAAATTAGAAACAATGAGAAAAGAGAACGTGAAAGTGGAAAAGAAAAAAAATTGTAAATTAATTATTGGACTAGGTGTCTATAGAAATTTATACTGAAAGTTAGATTTTATTTTGAGTTCAAATTTTTTTAATAAAATATTTATTATTAAAAAATAAAAATAAAAAATACTTATAAATTGTAAAATTTTGAGGGCTTCATAAATATGGGTCTTAAGCGATCGCCTAAATGGCTTCATAGCCGAGCCGGCTCTTCTTATAATGAGAGATTATCCAAACGTTAAAAAGGATTAAGAATCAATCTCGTAACGTGGAGGGAAGGTGACGTTTTGGAACCCCTGTAAATATAATACTTATATCTGCATGGAATATCATATAGACCAAATGTAAGCACTTACAAACCGCGGGATCATAGGGAGGACATCCAACGGTCTCAGTTCGAAATGAGCAGTGTGACCGTTGTAGAGGGTGCACAACTCTTGGAAAGCAAAGCAAACGGTTTGAGCCCTTCGTATTCCACTAAAAAGTAGGGTGAAGGAAACAAAGAAAGTAGAAGAAGAAAAAGTACGAGGCCCTGAATAGATTCAAGAACAACTACCGTTACCTAGAGGTATTATCATGCTTCAACTGATTCTAACCTTTGATTTGATGCCGTTTCCTTTTCGGTAGGGTTCATTTACTTTAAACTAAGAAATAGACTCGCAAGGGATAGATTTGAGGATGAACCATTCGTTTTACTTTTTTAAGTTTTATATATGTTTAGTTGTATGTCATTGAGCTAAAGGCAATGGCTGTTGCGATCGGTGTAGGGCCCTTGTGAGGAACCATTTATGTGTTTCTGTACTTTATGCCTTTATGCTTTTGGCCTCTGGAGAGTAGTTATTCTCGGTTGTATAGTTGAATTCTCTTCTCCTTTTTGGGGATAATTGATTCGAGTAGTAATTAAATGGTTATTGAGGGATGGATTTGTCAATTACACACACACACACATATATATTTCTCTTGTGGGTTCTTTTGCCTGTATAATTTGTTTATTATCACTGGGGCGGGTTAATAATTTTGTGCAAATCACTTTATGTTGAATGATCATTACCAAGGTTGGGAAGAGTGGGTTGCTGATCATTTCAAGTTAATCTCTGATCATTTTATCGTTATAGGAATAACCCTTTCCCTTGAATCATCTTTTCCCTCGATTGTTCTTGTACTTGAGTTTGGTTCTTCCTTGATTAAGTGGGTGGACGGTCATATAGCTCTGTACTAATAAAAGGAAAAAAGAAAAAAAAAAAGTGAAATGATTTTGTGGTGGAGAATAAGCTCTCATTGGTATCTAGGTTAGGAGAACCCACAATTTTCTCAAGGGCAATGCAGGGGAATATGGGAGGTTGGAATTAATTCCATTGAATTAATGAAGAAAGATAGGGAGTATTTTCTGGCTTGACCAAAAGTATGGCCCTTCAGATAGCAGTTACAGTTAAGAACTATTTTCTTCATGAATTCATTAGTTGATCAACTGCAAAGAAAAACTTCATAACTAACGAACCTCATCACAAGCCTCAACCCATATTCAAAATGGTAAAATAATTTTATATGATAAATTGTAGTTTTTCAATGTCGCATTCTTCTCTCATATTTATCATCATTGTTGAATTTTGACTTAGTAGCTGCTGATGTGGTTTAAAGAAGTCAAAATAAATTAGGATTATCCATAACCAATAAATTAGCAAATATCTGATATTGTTTGTTAGTTGTTTTAGCTGGATATTATGCCATATTATTCTCTACTTTATGCTTATTTCAGTTTATATTTTAGCTGTATAAATTGGAGTTTACGATTGAATAAAATATATGACTTTCGCTTTGGTATTTTTTTTCCCTTCCATTTTCTTCTTTCTTCATAAAATACCAACAAATGGTATCAGAGCCTTTCTTCTTGAGGGACCTGTGAGATTAAGTGAACCAAAAATGGAGGGCCCAAAGAAATATGCGTTTGTAGATGTTTCTCTTGAAGAAACATTACAGAAGAGTTCTTTTGGGTGATTTGAGGAAACAACTGCGTTAGAATCATTAAAGAATGCTGAGGTTGTGGACCAAGTTTCTCAGAATGGAACTGTTTCTGCATCTGAGGTTGGTGTTTCTCAAGGTTCATCGTCTGCTTGAAAAAAAAGTTCTGGTTTGTCAGTGGAAGCTTTGAAAAAAATGATGGAAGATCCAACTGTGTAGAAGATGGTTTATCCATATCTACCAGAAGAGATGAGGAATCCTTTTACATTTAAATGGATGCTGCAGAATCCACAATACCGTCAACAGCTGGAAGACATGCTAAATAATATGAGGAGAAGCACTGAATGGGATAACCATATGTTGGATTCCTTAAAAAACTTTGATCTATCCAGTCCTGAAGTGAAGCAGCAATTTGATCAAATTGGGCTTACACCTGAGGAAGGTATTTCAAAAATTATGGCCAACCCTGATGTTGCCATGGCATTTCAAAATTCTAGAGTTCAAGCAGCCATCATGGAGTGTTCGCAGAACCCTTTTGAGTATAGCCAAATACCAGGATGAGGATGAGTTATTTTAACTCTACTCAAAATTATATTCATGCCTATGCCTCAAAAAATGCCTATGCCCCATAACCATAAATCATAAAATACCTCCATAACCATACCTATGCCTCATAACCATAAACCATAAAATGCCTATATGCTTATATCTAAGACATGCCAAAATTTAAATTTTAGATTTGCAGCCTCAAAGTCAAGAAGGAGTGTTGAATTTTAACTTAGTAGCTGCTAATGTGGTTTGAAGAAGTCAAAATAAATTAGGATTGTCCATAACCAATAAATTAGCAAATATTTGATATTGTTTGTTAGTTGTTTTAGCTGGATATTATGCCATATTATTCTCTACTTTATGTTTATTTCAGTTTATATTTTAGTTGTATAAATTGGAGTTTACGATTGAATAAAATATATGACTTTCGCTTTGGTATTTTTTTTCCCTTCCATTTTTTTCTTTCTTCATAAAATACCAACAATCATTCTCAAAGATGTCCAGTCATAGACTAGTTGTGTGATGTAATTAAGTTTCAAGCTGAACACCCATACATTTTTGGAAGCCTACAATACTTCATGCAAAAAAAAAAAAAAAATGTACATACACATTTATTATTTTGTTGTATTACCCCAAATAAATTGTTCTTTTATACATTTCTTATGACCCTTAACAGAAAAAAACCCTAATAACTCTGAGTCATCTCTATCCACTTTAATTACCAATATTATTCTGATCTCCTATCCTGTAAAAGAAATAGTAACTTTTAGAACTCCACTTATTCTAGTGTGTCCCATATTGTTTTAATTTTTTTATAGAATTTGTATAATAAGATCATAAGTAGAAAGTACAACTTCAAGGGAACCTTTTATTTTATTTTATTAAAATTCATGTAAATAAAGATTAGGTTTGATCAGTGTTGTTTATCATTCAGTTGTTTTTTTTGCACAAGTACTTGAATACCCCATATAATTCCAAATGCAAAAACAATATATATATATATATATATATATAAGGAGTTTAGTAGAAAAAATATCAATTTCATTTCATTTATATCTAGTGATGACCTAATCTCGTGTTAGTAATATATTAGAGAAGTTTTGAGTATATTTCTTCGTTCCAAGAGCCAAAAATGAACCGTTGTTAGGATTTTCGGGTGACCGTCCATGTGATGTTAAATTTACTCTCCATTGAAAATTCTAGGTTCACCTAAGAAATGCTTTTATACCCATCCCTACATCTCCATGTGGACTAAAAATGGTAGTCTTTCATAACAGGAAGTCTTCTTGACTTCTTGGCTGTCAATGTTTCCTTCAAATCGGTAATGATCACATCACTGTGGTCTCAGAATGTAAGTTGCATTTTCTCATGTTAATGTTCCTATTATTGTTATTAGTTTTCTTTGTCTATCAATTCGGTCTGTCAGATGCTGGGAATGATGATGTTATGTATAAGGTAATGGTCAGATGTTTATGTCCTGCATGTGAACTTAAAAAAAAAAAAAAAAAAAAATCTGCATGTGTAACTTGTGAATTTTGTCCACTACCGTTCTTCAAAATGCGTGACAGCTATTAATGTATGTATTTGTAAGCATGTGTTTGTTTGTCCTTTTATTGTTTGTTTCTTTAGTTCTTCATTGTTGCTAAATTTTGCAAGCCCAAATATATTCCTGGAGAATTGCTGCAACGAGTGAAAACTCAAACAGAATTTGAACTGTAAAATATTTGTAAATCAATGCAGGATGGTTAAAATGGAAAAGTGTGTCCAACACTTTGTATGACCACAAAATTGCTTTAAAGCTCAAAGGAAGTTTTGTTGAACTGTTATAATACTATCTTTATTGATGGCTGAGAATGTTGGGTAGTTAGTATCAATATATGCAAAATATGAGAGTAATTGAGTATTAGGATCTGATTGAGCAAACCAAGAACATTAACAGAAATCAAACGAGAAAAATAACAACACAAAAGATTAACGTGATTCTGTTCAACAACCTACATCCACAATCCCCACCATAAGAGGATAATTTATTAAAACAAAACAAATTAACCTCAATTTCAGACACTTGGTCATGCCACACATTGATAGAATTGAATAGTTATGGCAACAATACCCAAGAGGGGGGCGAATTGGGTTATTTAAAAATTTGATATAAAATTAAAAAATTTCTTACTTGATAAGTATGAAAATTTTGATGCACGTTAAAAGATGATTGAGACAATTGCAAAACACAATTTAGGATATGAAAAGTAAGCACAATAGCGAGACACAAGTGATGTATAGTGGTTCAGATTAAACAAGCCTAATTCACTACCTTTGCTCCTTACTAAGGATTTTCAAGCAAATCACTATAATTCTCCTATCACTCCGGATAGGCCCTCTAGCACCAAGTTAAGAAAATACAATCCTCTTGTTTTAACAAACAAGCCCTCTAGCAAAGCTAGGTATTTCAAAACCTCCTACAAGCTGTGATGCCCCGTCCCCATTACTGGGTGTCACCGTAACCCAAGGTTATGTCAGTAGGTCTCACTCCGAAGGCCGGCTATGCCCTAACAATAGGGGGATAAAGACAAAGTGGGCACCCTGGGTGGGGTCCAGGCTTCGCCGCCTCCGGACATCGAGAACTCAAGGTCTAAGACTTATTTGCAGCGGAAGGACACTCGAGTCTCGAATCTGACCTGTGCCTTATGAGCAGATTAATAAATTGCAATTAGGGTATATCACAACTTACTCGCACAAAGTACTCATTAAAAGTAACAAATCCAACCCGAAAATACAACAGAGTTCAACACAACCACAAAATAATTACATGCCAGACACGAGTTATTATTAGGGTATATCACAACTTACTCGCACAAAGTACTCATTAAAAGTAACAAATCCAACCCGGAAATACAACAGAGTTCAACACAACCACAAAATAATTACATGCCAGACACGAGTTACTAGGCTGCATTCCCCATCATGGGTTGCCACTTTCACCATTCAGCTGGTTTTCGGCATACACCGCCTTCCCCTTGCCTGACCCCGAACTATCTGTGTGGTTAGTGGGAATGAAGGGGTGAGTCCTAGGACTCAGTAAAGATAATATGCAATGCAGTAAATTATTAAACATGACATCATAGATAAATATGAAGTTGCAACATGCATGCAAGCCTGTCCACCGCACCTATCTCAGGCTCTAGGTGGCCCCTAATGGTTTCCTCCGAGACCCTATCTCGAGACTCTCACGGTCAGAAATCCACAATCTCATGCCTAGGCACTTCCTCAACATCTTATGCAAGTCATGACAAAATTAATTTACATACAAAGCATATTAAACCCTTACCTCAAAATACGTGTCGTCTGAAAATTTGTTAAGCGAACCGTCAATGTAGCCAAAATCCCTTAACAAAAATATTTGGCAGAGTAAGGTCAGGTACTAATTTAGCAACCCATAATTAATTTGACTACCGAATCTACTAAATTAGCCAATTCTTTAATCGACTAATTTCTTAAATTAGCTAATCTAAATATCAACCACCAAATTAATTAGCTTACAGCTTAACTAATCACTAATTAACTAATTTAGGCAAATTAGTTACCTCAAGCTGATAAATTCTTTATACTTCTTCTCTGTCTTGCGTCTTTTTGCCTTCTCGCTTAGTGCCAAAATTCCTTCTCCTCAAGCTCCACTTCTTCCAAAATTCTCTTTATTTCCTTTTGATCTCAATTTCATAACTACCTACCTCTATTTATAGGCAAATTTGCCTTGCCCATCAAGCTTCAGCCCATGGTTTTCTCAAATTTACCACGGATTTAAGCCCCCTAATTTCCTTCCCTATCATGACGTTCATGTGGAGCCCACACTTTAAATATTCTTCCAAGCACATTTGCTCACCAAGCACACGTACACATATATTATAATATTTAAATATTCTTTCACTTTTCTATTCATGTGCTTGCACTATGATTAAATGTGCACCCAGTCATTTCACGCCCACTACTTCACTTCACGCACATATATATTTATACTTATAATTTATTATATAATTAGAATTATAAATTCATAAATTATATTCTTAATCTCACTTCAACCTTTTTACTTTACAATTACATCCTCTATTAATTTATTTAGATTAAAATATCAAAATTCCAAGATTAATAATTCAAGATTTACTCGATAAAGGCCCATTTTGTCCGTGCGCCTACACGAAATCTTTATTCCAACCGAAAATACTTCAGGGTTGCCTCACTGGAAAAACCGAACCACCTTTAGGGTTTCCTCAGCTTCCCGGAAGTCCCCAACGACCATTCGGTATCAACATCCATTTGAGCTTATACACAAATTATTTATTTTTGCTTTGACTGCTTCCAGCATCATTAGCCTCATCTCGAGATGCTCACCAATCTCATACCCTCTTCCTTGGACATCCAAGTCCCAAGGCATTTCTTGCCGTCAATTCAACGATTTATTAATTTTCTCAAAATCGCACATAACTCAATAAATTACCTTAAAAATCCATAAACTAATTATTTCCAAAATCAGGGATGTTACGCAAGCAATGTAAGCCCTCTACCAAAACAAGCTAGGTAATTACAAGTTGTTACAAGATAAGAGAGGATCTGAGAAATGATATTCTCAGTTACAAGTTCTCTCAAGAGTAAAGATAAGGCTTGAAAATGAATTACACAAAATGAATACAAAGCCTTGAAAAGAGAACAAATTTACCAATGAAGCACAATAATGGTTTTAGCACTTGGGAGCTTGTAGATAGATCACTTGGGGTTTTGAAATCTCTCTTTGACTTTGAATTTATAGTCTCTTGAAAGCCCATGCTCGAATCAAGCCGTTGTAAGTGGAGAAAGCACTTGAGAGTAGTGGATGAACTAGTCGTTATGTGTTTCTGCGAAATAAACGGTCGACAGATGCAAGGCATTGGTCAACATATTAGTAGAAATTCAAAAGTCGATCGATAGTTCATTTGAGACCGTCGATAGTTCCTTGTGCAAATATTCTATCGGTCGACAGATAGCTTGCCCACTATCGAATCACCAAGGATTGACATTCTGCCGATCGGCAAATTCATAAGAAAACATAAGGCCGGTCAACAAATGATGAGATATCTGTCGACGGATGAAGCCATCATTCAAAACATGCATATTGCTAGTCGACAGATGCGTAAGCACTGGTTAACAGATGAAGGTTGATACAAAAGGTCGGTCGACAGATGACAAACAATCTGTCGACAGATGGATGTCATTTCAAAGACAACCATTCTGCTGGTTGAGAGATGCATAAGCATCGGTCGACAACTAGGCCAAAATTTAAAAATTGGTCGACATATCACTTTGACCAGTCGACAGATAACCTCACTATTTTTGAAGATTTTGCTTCATTTTGAATCAATTTTGACTAATAGCTCATACGATCTTTTGAATATGGATTTTCATAATTATATGTATAATGCTTTGCAAAAATGTTTTGTTTATCTTAATGACAAATATTTTTTGATAATAGATTTGAGAAAAACAAAAGACTTTATTCATCTCAAAACTAAATACCTCATATTTGAACATAGATCGATCATGTGATTCATCACATATTAGGACTCTGGTTATCAAGTTGCAGAACACCTTCACTTGACACACAACCACAATACTCTATATATATTATTTTGTAGATTATTGGGAGTGGTACACTAACAACTGAAACAAGGTTGCGTATTTACAAAAATAAAATTCTAATCATAGTGTGAGTAGGTTTCCCAAACCTATCGTGATCCCCTAATTAGAATCACAATTTGAAAGGATCATCTGAGAGACCTTTCCTCTATTAGATTAATCTTATTACATGATATAAAACAATCCTAATTAAATTAGAATTTGAGGAGTTATCTCAACACTAAGAGGAGGATATTAAGGTCGATGTGCAACCATACAAGAAAAGAAAGAATTAGAAAAGAATTTGTTCGCAATAAAGCTGGATTGGTGCTTTTTAGAGATAAGATGTGTGAGTTGCAATTAAGATAGTTTGGACATGAGAGAAGACCAATAAATGCACCTGTGAGGTGAGTGGATGAAATAGAAGAAGTTTGTGCAAAAGAGGTAGAGCAAACCAAAGAAAATTTGATGGAAAACTCTTAAATATGAGATGGGGTATAATGGGCTTACTGTAGATATAACAATGGATAGAGATGATTGGGGAGCTAGAATTCATTTAGGAAACCCAACTTGTGGAACTAAGATTTGTAATAATGATGATATGTGCTTTTATATGGGTCTTCTATATGATGATGAAAAATTCATCAAGGATGCATGGAAATTGATTATTGTTTATTAATATTTATTGTATAGGCTAACAGAATCTCACCATCTTCCTATTTGCCTTTGATTTCTGATTATTTTCTTTGTGCTTTCAGTGCATGTGTATTTGCATGCACAAGCTTGCACAAAGTAGCACAGAGAAAAATAAAAGGAAAAGGGAAAGGAAAAGGAAAAGCTTAAGGAAATGAAAGAAAAATTTTCAATTCAAGAAAACAACAACAATAATCACAAGCCTTAGTCTCACCAGGTGGAGTTGGTTATACCAGCCATCTATATCCATGTCGTATCCTTCAAATTCAAGAAAATTTAGATTTAACTATCTCGAGAAGTTTTCCATATATTCTTGCTAATTTAGAGCCAAATTGGTCTCAAAGTTAGTAAAAAAAAAAGATACATATATATATATATATATATCTCCTTTTTCTCCTTCATATATACTTGTCCTCACTATTTTTGAATACCATCAAATTAGGGAAAATAAAATCCTTTCTTATTTGATTTCCTTCCCAGGATCCCACCTAGTTTCCGAGCTTAAAATGTGACCTATGCTAGTCAATAGACTTTATATCATACCTGTAAATGGCATATTTCATTCAATGTATCCATTTTGAAACTTAATTTGAGTTTAGTCCTGTGAACTTAATTTGTTAATATGATGAACTGGAGGCAGTTTTGCATCTAAAGAGTTTAGTCTTACTAATTTCTTGTTTTAAATATGCAAATGAGTGAAGAAAACATACATACATATATATATTTATACCGAACATTTATAAGAGTAAATAAAAAAATAATTGAGTATGCCTTTTATTTCACCATTGAACTATTAAAAAAGGCTGTACAATATCTTTGTTTCTTTATCTAATTACAGAATACAGGGTAGACTGGAATACTTATATTTTAGTATTACTTATATTGCAATGACAGGAGCTATAAAAGTAATAGCTCAACTGGCTAAGTTTTGTTGTACTTATCAGGGTTTTGACTTAAATGATTGGTGTAGTACACATGATTATTCATATTGCTATAAAAGCAATGGTTTAATTGAATAGTTTAACAGTGTTTGTCACTAAGGATTTGTCCAAAGAAGCTTGAAAGGAGGAAGGTCTAGAGCTCATTGAACGTCACAATGAACATGATGATGCATTCTACTAGAAAAGTAATGGCTTGATTGGATAGGATGAAGAGCATTGATCAGAAAAATTGGTGAAAGAGACACGAAAGAGGTGGGGTGGCCGTAAATGAATGTTGTAATGTTCATGATAATACATATTGCTAGCATGACAAGTACCACAACAATGGAAAAGCTGTGTCTATGGTTGCTTGCATTTTTCGCCACTAAAGTGTGATAGGGTAATGTGTAACTATCTGTGGGCCTAACATGGTTTGATATCACATGGCTAAAAGCAATGTATCTTTCAAGAAAATGGAGCATAAGATCTCTTTATCCTCACTGAAAGGTGCATTGGGTGTAGTGGTCCTTTTGTCTTTCTAATAATTGTTTGTTCCATGTGGGTATGCCAACCAAGATCTTGTCACAACCATCAGCTTTTTATCAGACTATCTTCCATACGTTCATCTCAAACGATTGGAATTCTGCTTGTCTGATCTCTTGGGCCCTTCTTGAAAGCTGCCACTGTTAATGGAATCATGTCAATGGGTTCCCTAGTACTGTTCCATCTTTCTCAGTTAATGTGAATAGATGTAGGGTAAGGCTATGAAGATAGGACCACAGAACCTGCACTGGTAGAAGCCTCGAGGACTATGCTGCTACTTATGTTCTTGTCTGTTTGTTTGTTTGTTTTTTTTTTTTTTAAACATCTTGATGATCTAGTTGTGTGTAAGTTAGCAGTTTAACGAGCTGTTGTTTGGAAATCATTTTCTGTAAAATAGAAGTTGCCGACACTCAAGGATTTTTAAGTTTCAGGGGCTGAATTTGTATCTGCAACAAATGTTTTGGTGGGTTCATTTGAATTCATGGAGAAACCGTTAGTATAACAACTTAGTCACAACATTGGCATGAAGCAAGTAGTATATTAATTTACAATCAATATGAACTGTTTTTACGAAATTGAAATACTAAACTATACAACTTATTTTGTTACCTTGGAAAAATCAATTAACTGAAATGTAAGAATCTGACGTAACTATGGAATATTGGAAGGTGATCTAATTAATGGTTCAGATGATCTGGAGAAACTAGAACAGTGAATCGATGCTTTTGGGTTGTTTACTAATCGCTTGCTTGGTTTTTCAAAATCCTGCTCGTTTTCCTGCTTGATCTCTTTGAGCATTGCTGTGACATCTTTCATTGTGGGTCGCTCTTCTGGACAAGGGTTCACGCAAAGTAGAGCCACCCCAAGCACTTGAAGCATCTCTTGTATCTGTGTTCCAGAAAGCTGGAGTAGTTGCTGGTCAACAATTGATGTGAATTCTCTATGCTTCTCTCTCAGTTCCTTGTTAACCCAACTAACAATGTGGGAACCATCTGGAATCCGGTGATCAGTTGGTTCCATCCCTGTTATGACCTCTAGGAGGACAATGCCAAAGCTATATACGTCACTTTTCTCCGTGATCCTCAAACTGTATCCATATTCTGCAATTTGCAACGAGCTACAGTTAATTCTATGAGCCAAATTAGTAGTTATCCAAGTCATAGAGATTACGTTGTAGTAAAGCAGCATACTACAACCTAATAACTTCAGATATTGTGAATAGTTCAGAAGGAAATTAGCATAATAGCAAGAACAACTAAAAAGTAGAGAATTAGGAGTGTTTGAAGGTCAATTTAAACAATTCTGTGGAAAAGAAAAAATGCTTACCGGGAGCTATATACCCGTAAGAGCCTGCAACTGTGTTGGAAACACCAGTGGAATAATCTGAGGAGTTGATGAGCTTTGCTAGTCCAAAATCTGCTAAGAAAGCTTCAAATTGTGATCCCACCAAAATGTTGTTTGCTTTTATATCGCGATGAACAATGGGGGGTATGCAATCATGGTGAAGATAAGCCAAACCATGAGCAGCTCCCAGTATGATTTTGTACCTTGCATCCCAGTCCAAGAGCATCTTCTTCTCATGGAGTAGTCCTGCTAGACTCCCATTACTGATGTAATCAAACAAAAGCAATCTAGTTTTCCCTTTGTTACAACAGCCCAGAAGCCTCACTATATTTTTGTGCCTTATTGATCCCAGTGCTGTAACTTCTGCAGAAAATAAGTCTCTCTCTGGGACCTCACCCACCTTCATTGGCCATAGCTTCTTTACTGCAATAACCTGTCGTAGTGGAGTCTCAACACGATAAACCACTCCTGAGCAACCCTTTCCTACAATGTTACAATCTGAAAGCTTTGTCACAATGTCATCTACAGAGAAGTTAAGCTTCTGGAATGGGGTGATTTCCCACTCCATACCATCTTCGTCATTCCTTCCAAGTTTGCTTCCTTGAGCTCTGATGAGTGAAATCACTCCAATTGTTAAAATTATTGTTGTTGCAGTTATGCTGAGAACAACCAAGACAATAAGACTTTTAGACGATTCTCTGCTGCGTTGGTTTGTTCTATCCTTGCAGTCATTTCTGTTAATGCAGAGCTCTGGATTACCCAGGAAATCAGTGGTGGGGAGATCCTGAAAGAACTTGGTATCAGGAAGAAATCCGGAGAAATTATTGTACGAGACATTCAGGGAAGCGAGATTGTCTAGATTAGCCAGTACTCTTAGGCTTCCTGTTAACATATTGTGAGAAAGATCCAAGTTTGCAAGCTTTGAAAAATTTGAAAAGCCTTCTGGGATTGGTCCTCCTAAAAAATTCCAACTCAAGTTCAACAGGATATCCAATCCTTGCAACTGACCAATCTCATCTGGGATTGAACCACTGATTCTGTTGTTGCTCAAATCCAAGAGCTGCAAATCTTTACAGAGGCCAAGTGATTTAGGAATCAAACCAGAAATGTAGTTTCCACTGAACACAAGTTTGTTTAAAGATGTGAGCTTGCCAAGATTCTGAGGAATGATGCCTGATATTTTGTTCGTGGATAGGTCTAAAACATTGAGTTGAACTAGAGATTCAAAGGAGGGTGGAATCATGCCTTGGAGCTTATTATTATGCAAGTCAACCATTTCTAGCTGATTGCAGTTACCAATCTCTGTAGGGATTTCTCCAGTAAACTGATTTTCTGATAACTCAAGAAAACTCAAACTTTGTAGTAGTCCAATTTCTGATGGAATCTCACCAGCTAACATGTTTGAACCCAGCCGTAGACGTGTCAAGTTGGTACAATTGCCAATAGAAGCTGGAATTCCTCCTGAAAGCTTGTTTGATATCAGCAACAATTGAGTCAAGTTCTTGAGGTTGAAAAGGGACTCTGGAACTGACCCAGTAAGGAAATTGTGCGAGAGATCGACCGCCTGAAGTTTCTTGCAGTTGGCCAGCTCAGGTGGTATGCTTCCATTTAGTTGATTCTGCCAAGCAAAGAACAGAGAAAGCTCCTTCAGTTCTCCAATAGCAGGTGGGATTTGCCCAGAGATTCTGTTGTTATCCAGTTCAAGTTGCCTCAAGCGGGAAAAGTTGCCAATGAATGATGGAATTTCCCCAGAAATCTTGTTCTCTGACAAAAGAAGCTCCTCCAGTGCACCTAAATTTGAAAGTGTTGGCGGAATCTCACCTGTCAGAGAATTTATCGAGAAATCAATTACTGTCAGGCTTGAACAGTTACCTAGAGATCCTGGAATGTTCCCACTGAGTTTGTTTTGCCACAGTAACACTCTTTTGAGATTTTGCAGCAAGCTCAGTTCATTGGGAATCTCCCCAGAAATTTGGTTTTCATACACAAATAGGTCCTCCAAGGCTGAGCAATTGCCAATTTCAGGTGGAATCTCGCCAGTGAGATTTGCTGTATATACTGAGAAAGTCCTAAGCTTCTTCAACTCTCCTAAACTATGTGGTATCTGCCCCGAAATTCCAGTATCTGCAAGGCCTAGAAAAACCAGTTCTGTGCATTGCGATATCTGTACCGGAAGTTCTCCATGAATTCCCTGGTTTCCACCAGCACGAAAGGTTTCTAGAGCCCATAATTGGCCTATTTCTGCTGGAATTCTTCCTGATAGCTGGTTGTCAAACAGTTCAAGTTGTTGAAGCTTAGAGCAGTTTCCTATTTCAGTTGGAATTCCACCCTGTAAATAATTAGAACTCAGTGAAAGAAGCTGCAATTCAGATAGCTTTCCGATTTCTGGTGGTATCCTTCTCGTTAAAGCATTAAAACTGAGATCCAAGCTGGTCAGGACCGACAAGTTTCCGATCGAAGATGGAATTTCTCCTGTTAAGTTCCCGTGAGAGAGGACAAGGGTGGTGAGGAAGCCGAAAGAGAGGAACTGACTGGGGAAGGTGGTGCCAAGATTGATGGAGCTAATACTGATTTCCGAAACAAAGCCATTCCTATTGCATTCGATATAGTCCCATTTACATGGGTTCTGGTCGGCTGCATTCCATGAAGAGAAGAAAATGCCAGAAGAAGATGAATTGAAGGTGGAAAGCCATGAGAGGAGGGAGTTACCTTCTTGGTTCAGAGCAGAGATAGCTGGGAACAGAGAGATATTGAGGAACAAGAGAAATATAGTTATGGCATTGCTCGACATGATGAGGTTTGCTCCCTGACACTGTTCTATCTCAGCTATTTCCAGCAAACTCAAGTCACTCAAAGCTTTTCTATATATGTTATATTCATCATGGATGCCGGGATGCTAAAATGCCCCTCCTTTTGCCCAGAATTACAAAAGAAAGCATCTGAATCCTGAAACTTTTTCCAGGGTTTTGCTGAATAAGTTGCCTGGTTTTAGAGTGTTGTTTTGAATTGACAACTTGGGATAGCGAGGGACAGGTTAACTAGTGGTAGTAATGCATTAATGGATTGCAAGATTATCTTGGTGTAGAGATATTCTTCTAGTGTATCAATGTCTCTTTATTGTTTATACTATACACATAATTGACAAAATTACGGCTATTCATCATAATTAGTTCTTTTGTTGTCTAGTAAGTTGTAGCAGTAAAGTTGTTTCTTTTCCTGTTATACTTTTTCTGGATTCCTCCCTTCACCTTAAGCATAGCAAATCATAACATGTCAGGGTAGGGTATAGACTACAGTAATCCCTACTTTTACAGTTATTGATGATATATATTATCATGCCAGGAGCAATAAAGTTGCTTCTTTGTAACTGGAAGGTCAGGGATCGAGCAGCGGGGACAGCTCATTTACAAAAATACTTGCGAGATACATACATGTTTTCCAGTTGGTCTGGTTTTTCTTTTGGATTCGAATGCAGAACCATCCAAACAAATGAAAAGTACAAATCTTGCACCAAAAGGAGAGGTAGACGCCACAACCTTTACTGCATTGTTGTCGTTGGGATGTCACGAGTTAGCAGCTGCCTCAGCTAACGTTCGTCCATCTCATGAGAAATAATGCAGTTACCTTCTAATGTGACCCATTCCCTCCCTCTGTGCATGAACCTAATTATATAAGAAATCTTGTGATTGTTTTTGTAATATTAATTAATTAACTAATTAGTTCTCAACTTTTCTATCCCCGCTTTTCATTCTACTTGCTCTTGCTTAAACAGTAATTCTTCATGTTCTAGGCACGTCTTTTTCAAGAAGGTATGAAAGCTGATTTCCTTGCTTAAACAATAGTTTTGAACTCAACTCATTGACCTATGGTCTGCAGGTGCCCTTGTCTAGAACGTTTTTGTTAAAAGATGCAGCAGGACTGAATGGTTTTGAGAAAGAAAGTTTACTTTTTTGTTGTCATTGTCACCAACTGCATCTTATTCTAATCAACTTAAAATTAGTGACAGGACATGTGAGTTAATTGAAAAAATAAGCATACTTTGTTGTAGTGGAGAGAATTAATTGAATGGGGTTTGAAGATGGAAGAAATTAAAGATTGGTGATGGTGGTAGACGAGGCAATAAGGTTTTTATTATTTTTATTTTTTATTAACTTGAGGTATTTTGGACTTTGTCGGATTAATTTTCAAGAGAGGTGGGTCTTATCCCAACCCACACCTCTAAATAAATCATGGTATAATCTTCATATAATGTATCCAAAAAATTTTAAACCTGAAATCTTAGGTATGTCCACCCCTATTCTTATCACTAGAGCCACCATGGGGTGTAGGAGGCCTATCTTTCCAGAGAAATGTAGTAGGGATTTGTTATGAAAGGTGGGGGCAATGTGAATGCACCATGGCTAGTGGCAGCTACCTGACTGAAGTTGTCAATTATCTTGTTTGGATTGTTGCTTTGATGCCAACTCATTATCCATAACAGTGACAAGAGAAATGACAACTCTCTCTCTCTCTCCTCTCCCCTTTTTGTACAATTATCATATTATAATTGAATTGTGAACCAGAATTCTGTATTATTTTCTTTAATTTTTGCTTATAGTTTTACTTTTTTGTTTTTGTTTTTTTAGCCTACAGAAGGGTGGCCGACAGAAGCAGCCTCAGCCAAGATCAGGGAGCAGGGTGAAAATAATCTGAGGAGGTATCTGTGTCTCTGTTATTACATCAAGGGCTAGCCTTTGCTAGAAGGTGAGCAACCAGGCTACTACGCATGATTAGTTTATTGCATCCCTTTTGAGTGTTGAGTTGAGTTTACACACAGTGCTTAGATGGTGTTGCCAATTAGACTGAGGAATGCTGAGTTTGAGGCCCAATCTTGATCCTAATATGATAAGGATCGTGCATTGCAACTTCCAACCATAATTAATTAATGATGAACTCATCTAGTTTAATGGAAGAATAGTCAATGTGTCTAGAAATGTTATTATCATTTCGAAAATTATAATTGTTTTTCGGTCTTTATGTTTAAGTTGGAGTCACTTAAATGCTGAAGAAAATAAGAACCACAACCATGTATAAACCATAATAAATGATTCATTAAGAGTATGAGAACAAAGATCTCTAATATATTTGGAAGGAGGGAGAGATATTTATACACTATAATAAACGATTCATTAAAGAGTGAGAGCAATGATGTCTTATATATTTGGGAGAAGGGAGAAATATTTATCTGTTCATACTTAAATAGAAACATAGGATCGATGAATGTCGATGTACTTGAATGTTATCGACATTTAGAATTAGTCGACCGTGATTTATAGGCCTGTAATGAGAAAATTAGCCAGAACGCAAAGAGAAGAAACAAAGTAGAAAGTATACAAGAAGTTTTTACGTGGTTCAGCCAGAATGATGTTTACTTCACGACTGTTCTCTAGTTATTCCAGCAGAGTAACAACATATTATTACCGTTGTTCTCTCTTTGAACAATGGTTTCTGACCCTTATTTATGGTGAGGGGTGTTTACAATTACATAAAATCTAAAAGTGAAAAGATGACATCAGGGAGACAAGATGTCCTTATCAATTCCATAAAATCGGGAATGGACTCCATGTTACTAGGGATCTGGTTTACCTCAGATAAACTAATTAGGCTCTTGCCTTCGTTTATTCAGTAAAATGGTTATTATGCAAGCTTGTCGGTTAGGCCAGCGAATTGGAAGTATCGCTGGAAGCTCGTTTGATTCCACGGTCTGAGTTCGGGTCTCAACAATGTATGACCTTATTCTGATGAGTTCGGTCTTGGGCCTATTGGATTTTGGGCGATTGGACCGGACTACTGGACCAAATCCAACCCATAAGAAGGGGTTCGAAAAATACCCTTAACAAGTGTTAAGTGATGCTTTACAAAAAATAATTTTGTGCATGCAAAGAAAGTTAACAAAAGAATTGTCGTGATTAATATTGTCGCGATTAAATTTTTTGTCCTACATCAATCAAATATTGTCTAGTAGAAAAATTATAAGGTATATTTAAAAATATTTATAAATTTTATTATTATTAATAAATATATTTAAAAAAATTAAATTCATAAATATATTTAAAAAAATTATATTATTATTAATAAATTTAACTCTACCACAAATATAAGGTATCATTTAATTAGTTTGAAACACTAATTTTATATCTACCTGATAGATTATGATTTTGGCTGGGCTTATTTATTATTAATAAATTTATATTATTATTAATCAATCAAATTGAGTAATGTTGTACACTTCTACCATTCCTGACTTCATCCAACTTCACACGAACATCAATCCATGTACTTCGTTGACTGTATCTGATCCAATGATTCATTCACAATAAATTTAAATTCATGCCCATAATTTTGAAATATTATTTTTTTTTTCTAATCATTCTCCTCCTAAGACATTAATTTCATATTTCCCTAAATATGTAAATTTTCTTTTTTCTCTAAAATTGTTCAATCATTACATATTTCCTAAACAAAATGTTATTGACTTACCACAAATTTAAATTCTAGTTAGTGAAATTGTTATATTATTCGTGTCGGGCAATATAATATTTACTTGATGCGAGCACAATCAGAGCGAGGACAATAGAACATTTCTGCCTTGTTAGTTTTTATAAAAGAATAGAGATTAGAGATTGTGTTAGGTTATTAATTACTTATAAAAGTTAAAAATTGTATCAAGATTACAAACTCTAGTTAAAAGTCAGAGATTTTTCGCTAATAATGAAATCTTCAAACTTAGCTCGGAGAGAGAGGGCATAAACTTCTAAAAGTTGTGTCCTTACAAAAATTATTATAGTAATTGTGGGTGTATTTTACTTGATTTTACACATCATATTTTTTTTTTTCAAAATTAATTAATTTTTTTTTACAAAGAAAGAATCAACCAAAAATTTTATCCTAGCCTTCTAATTAATTTTTGCAAATTTTAAGAAGTTGAATCCACCCATCTTTAACTTAATATCTATGCAACAACCCTCATATATGAAAATAAAATTTCTTATAATCTTACTAGTTTCATATTAATGGCTTAACCAAAAAGAAAAAGTATGACTTCTAATAAAATAAATAAGGATAAATTGCAGCTAATACTTTTAAAATTTAGTAAAAAATAGGCAATTTTAAAAATGGAAAATAAATTTCCTTAATTTTATTAAACTTGTTTGTTATTAGATAACCACAAATAAAATTTTTATAATATCTAAATTACCCTCCAAATTTACTATGTCTTCCAAAAATAGGCAATTTTAAAAATGAAAAATAATTTTCTTTAATTTTATTAAACTTGTCTTTCTTGTTTCCTTGTTAGGAAAATTCTATTTGTAGTCAGCTTTTTTACTCTTCGTAACTAGTAGAAATCCATTTCTCCCTTTTCACTTTTTGCAACCATGTTAATAACTCTTTGTAGTCAATATTTTTCAAAAATATCCCCTTCTATTATCATCGTACACAGTCATAGCCATCTCCACATATACAATAATCTTGAAACACATCCTCAAACCCCAACAACTCGAATCACCAGCTGACGTTTGTGATGAAGATGACCTTCATAAGAGATAGGAGACTGCAAAATCAGATATAGGCTATGTGGGTGTGGGTTGGGCTATCTCTGCAAAATAAGAGGTTGTATTGCGGCTGCCACCATCACTGTCGCAACCTGGGGTTCTAGGCTTGATGGGGGTGGTCATACCTACTGGCGACGACTGCCCTTCATAGCCCCCCCAATTTTATTGATTAAACACCGCATACACAAGCACACACACACACACACATATATATATATATATACGCACACATACATATATATATATATATATAGACACGAGAAATTCTATATTTGCAGATGATGACCTCCAAGGACCGCCATGAAGGCCCACCAACCTCGGGGTTCGGGGCACCTTGAAGGGCCCTGAACCCCAGGGTTCGGGAGGCCTTTATGGATTTTCAAGCCTAGCAGTCGCCGCAAATTGTGTCTATATATGTATATATATATGTGTGTGTGTTTATTTATGCGTTTGGATGTGTGTATATGTGTATATATGCTTGTCTGTGTGATTGCGTATGTACATATGTCTGTATATATATTTGTGTGTGAATGCATTTGTTGTCATTGTTTTTCTACTAGGGTGAAACTGGCAGCAATAGGAGGGTAAAACTGAATCTTCAAATGAGTATATTTATGGTATATTAAAAGATGGTTGTGAAGAGCAAAATGGATGGTTGAAAATAAAATTTCCCTCCTTGTTATTAGATAACCACAAATAAAATTTTTAAAATATCTAAATTACACTCCAAATTTATTATGTCTCGCAGCGATGGATGAAACCTCTCTCATTCTCAAATACCAAAGAACTTAGCAAAATATGCTAAGCATTTGTGTAGAAAATGTAAATTTATCAGTGTAATTGGTGAATTTGTCTTTGCATAAGACTCGCCAGTTTAACTTACTGGTCTTATATATATATATATATATATATATATCTGCAAACTCAACTTTTTAAAGATTAACATTTTTAGATCCATTAGTCTCTGTCAACCTAAGTTTAAAAACTATCGGAGGTTATTTTAAAAATTATGACAAGACTGATGCTAAATGCATTAAAAAAAAAAAAATCATGTCACTTGTATTCTTTGAATTACAGGAAAAGCTACACACACGTTAAAATAACGAAAATATCCATCTTCTCCCTACAAATTTACTTCGCCCACCTAGAGACCCATGGCCGCCTACTCTCTCCTCTCTCTCTCTTTTCCATGGTCGTCTTCAGCAACTGCTCGGTGCCACCATCCCTTTGTCGCCTCGCTTTGCCTGCGCCGCCATTGAGGATGCATCGACAGTTGCGCTTGAGAGGCGAGACGAATGAGGTAGGAATCTGACACTAATCACCAGACACCAGGTAGGAATCTGACACTAATCATAGATTTCAATAACAAGGTATATATATCCTTTTGGATATGAAATTGTTGTATAAAAATAAAAATTAACTCTATATATTAGACCAAATTAGATGGGTTTTAAATGAGCAAAATGAGACATTTTCTATAGAAATGGCAATGACGCGGAGAGTATACGTTATAATAATTTAGTTAAACCTTAGGAATATGTAGTTATTAAAATCAGATTAGTTATTGATCTACTTGAGGTATCCAACGGCGTGAGTGGGGATTTTCCATTCGTTCTCTACTTCCCATACATTAATTGTTTTTCTTTAAACAGGTAGGTAGGGCGAATGAATGCATATTCCGTATGTCACGGGTGATTGTTTTTGGTTACGTATTTACCTCTATCTGCAGAAGTGATTAACTTGTGTTGGGAGGGCAAGGTTAACCACCCGTTGTTGCGGGTAATGAAGAACAAGTAGTTAAAAAGTTTGTGGTGAGGCCTAACACTAGCCTCGTGGAAAAGTAAAATGAAAGCAAAAAGGTATCTCCAAGCATTCGGAGAAAGTTGCCAGGTAGAAAAGTCGTAATAGTTAAATATGCCTAGTGCCTTTTGCCTACGAGGGAGACGAGAATCATATTCAAAAGCATATTAAAAAGTATCGAGTTGACCCTAAACTTTAAATCATAAACTCTAAATGCACAAAAGAAAGAAGACTTAAGAGTCAGGAATAAAATAAGCTTCAAAAGGGGCTATGAGTATGTGGGAGAAAAGCTTCAAAATCTTCAGAGAAATGAAACCTGAGAGAAAAAGTACAAAAACTGAAAATGAAGAGGGAACCACTTTCGTTTTAATCATTTTTTATTGGGTTCATTCTAATCATTTTTGAGCCAACCACTTTCAGCATTTTTCTCTCTATAAAATCGACACCGCATGTGATTCATTTTTTTCTACTATTTAACTTAAGCATCAAAGGAAGAGTGATTCTCAACATGTCATGAACAATTCATTTTGCCTTGTGATTACAAGTTAATCAAAGTGATTGTTGAGGAAGAAGATTAAGATTGGACTAATAACATTTTAATCTTGACAATTTTTATTGGTGTAAATTCTCATATTGTATAAAAAATATAAAAAAAATAAAAATAAAAAAGCTTAGGTGAAAAAGAGTTAAAGGAATTGCCACGTGCCATTGGGAATAGCTAAGAAGCTATCATTGTATGCAGGTGGAAGTATTTTAATAAATAATATATAAATAATTAAATAGTAAAATAAAATGCTATTTTTTATTTAAATTATAAACCTACAAAACTCTGCTTAGACATGTTATCCACTGTCAGTCCCAACTTCGAATAAAGGAGAAGAGTTGTGTTAGATAGTCGACAGCTAACGTAAAACCTAGTCGGATCCAAAAACATAAAGTTTAAACAAACTATGAAAAATCGTGGGGCCATAACCCTTTATAGCGACGCGGTACATTGCCCTCGTGTAGTGTCAAGTGAGCTAGGGTCACTGCATCGACGCCCGAATGTAGTGACAAATGAGTAAGGGTCCTTACATTTGCTTGAATAGATACAGGTATAGAAGATAGTCCAAAATCAAAACCAAAATAAAAAATAAAATCAAATTCAAAGTCAAAACTAAAATCAAAATCATAGATTAAGGATTGGGTCATGAAACATAGGAACATTAATAGACAAATCTATGAAAGTGGTAGATGTGATAATTATGAGAAAGATTAATATTGTGTGCCTTCTAGAGACGAGATGTGTAAGGAAAAAAATAAAAACTTTGTCAGAATCTAGATATAAAATATGGTACACAGGAAATGATCGAGTGAAAAATGGAGTGAGGATTATTATGGATAAAAACTTAGTAAATGAGGTAGTGGATGTAAAGAGAATAGGAGATAAGATTATTATGGTGAAAGTTGATTTAAGAAGAATGACTATGAATATCTTTAATACATATGTACCACAAGCAGGGTTGAGTGACAAAATAAAAGCAAAATTCTAGGATAACCTAGAGGGACTCATACAAATGATACCGAAAGGAGAGAAAGTGATTATAGGAGACGACTTAAATGGTCACGTGAGTAGAGACGAAAACGACTATAGAGAGGTACATGGAGGGTATGGATTCGGGAAAATTAATAATGAGGGTAAGTCTATTCTAGCTTTTGCTATGGTATATGGGCTTATCATAACCAATACTAGGTTCAAAAAATGGGACGAACACTTAATCACATATAAAAATGTCACATCAAACACCCAAATAGATTACTTTCTCATGAGACAAGAGGATCTGTTATATTGCAGGGATTGTAAGGTGATATTGGGGAAGTATTTGATTACTCAACATAGACTTTTGGTACTTGACGTCCAAGTAAGAAATTGGAAAAGAAAAAATTATATGAAACAAAATCCAAGTATTAGGTGGTGGGATTTAAAAGGGGAGAAACAATTAATCTTCAAAGAAAAATTAAGGGGTAGAAGGGAATGAAATGGAGAAGGACAGGCAAACTAAATGTGGAGGGAAATGACTATTGTCTTGAGAAGCACGACAAAGGTAGTCCTTGGAGAGACAAATGGTAGAGCCCCAAACCTTAAAAAATCTTGGTGGTGGAATGAAAAGGTATAATTAAAATTAGAAATAAGAAAACTTGCTATAAGGTTGTATATCAGTGCATCAATGAAGAAAACTTAAAAAATTGTAAAGAAGTAAAAAGGCAACAAAAAGAGCTATCAGTAAAACAAGGTCAAAAGCATATGAGAATCTATATAAATGACTTGATACAAAAGATGGAGAAAGAGATATATATAAATTAGCTAAAGCAAGAGAAAGAAAAATAAGAGATCTAAATCAAGTAAAATGTATAAAAGATGAAAACCAAAATGTATTAGTGAATGAGGGAGCGATTAAGGAGAGATGAAAAGAATATTTTACAAAATTATTCAATGATGGTGGAGACACAAGAGTTAGGTTGGGACATCTTAGTAACTCCGAAAGGAACGTGAGCTATACATTTTATCTACGCATAAGTTTAAAAGAAATAAGACAAACATTAAAAAAGATGAAAAATCATAAGGCGGTGGGACCAGATAATATACTAATAGAAGTATGGAAATGCATGGGAGAAGAGGACATCTCCTGCTTAACGAAATTATTTAACACGATCCTTAAATCAAAAAAGATATCAAATGAGTAGAGTAAAAGTACTTTGGTTCCTATAGACAAGAATAAAGGAGGTGTTCAAAACTGTAAAAATTATAGAGGAATTAAGTTAATAAGCCATACCATAAAACTCTGGGAGAGACTAATAGAGCAAAGGCTTAGAAAAGAAACAAACGTCTTGGAAAATCAATTTGGTTTCATGTCTAGTATGTCAACAATGGAAACTATATACCTACTGAAGCGCCTAATGAAAAGTATCGGGATCATCAGAAGGACCTGCCTATGGTGTTTATAAATCTAGAAAAGGTCTATGATATAGTTCTTAGAGAAGTATTATAGATGGTTTTAGAGAAGAAATGAGTCCGAATAACCTACATACAAGCCCTTAAGGACATGTATCACAGTGTAGAGACGAGGGTCAGAACATGTGGAGGGCATACTGAATCGTTTAAAATTACAATGGGACTATATTAAGGTTCTGCACTAAGTCCATACTTATTTGCTTTAGTAATGGATGAACTCACTAAATACATTTAGACAGATGTGTCATGGTGTATGCTATTTGTAGATGACATAGTGGTGGTGGATAATGTTGGTTCCTAATGATGGCAAATATATCCCAAGAGGGGGGTGAATTGGGATTAGGTAAGTTTTTCGATAATTTAAAACTTTGATTGATGGAATAATACTAGGTTTCGAAATATATGGGATATGTTTCGAAATAATCCTTTCTGTTAAGTAGGTTTCGAAATCTACTATATATGTTTCGAAATATAGCTCACTATTTTACAAGTTTCGAAATATGAAATGTATATTTTGAAATCTACTTCACTGTTTTGCTTGGTTCGAAATCTTTTGACTTGTATTTCAAACTAATGATCTTTGGTAAAGATGATTTACATAAGTAAGATTATACCAAAGATGTGTGTATATCAAATATATGTTTTCTATGTATATGTATAAGCTTATGCTCAAGAAAACTATTTTAACCTTTGATAACAAAACTTATGAAAACATGTGCAATAGGCAATAATGATACATGAAAGCTAAAGAACACTTGCACACAAGATTTATAGTGGTTCGGCACTCGCCTACTCCACTACTTTCAAGCTTACCCACTTGAAGGATTTGCAATCCCAATCACTTTTACTTAGTGATCACAACAACAAGGGTTTTACCTCGGTTCACCCCAAAACCTTACAAAGTGAGTTTTTACGGGCTCAACTCAAACCTAGCACCAAGTGAGTTTTAGGCTCAACTAAAACCTTTACACCAAATGAGTTTTAGGCTAAACTCAAACCTTTACAACATTTACAAGATAATCAAATTTATCTTTACAACCCAAAGAGCAATAAATGCCTTACCACATGGTTGTACAAACCTCTTAACTTGAGGTGAGGAGAGCTGGAGGATGATGCTCGTTGTTTGCACTTGCTTCTCCTTTTTCACATCACAATGCACACCAATGAATGAATGAATCTTCGTTGAATGCTTGTCAAACGGATTTAGATCATTTGTGCTTGTGTGTGTCTCTAGTGTGTGTTCACTTGTTGTATCTTGTTCTTGCTCAATCTTGTTGTTCTTGTCTTCAAATACTTGCTATTTATACCAAGAGATAGAAATCTGGCCGTTTATAGCCGTTAGAGACAAGACAGCAAAGTAGGTTTCGAAACATACTAAGTGGGTTTCGAAACATCACAATTTTACACATAGGTTTCGAAACATACTCCCCATGTTTCGAAACATACAGCCTTTCCAGCTGTACATGCACTTAGAGACAGCATTCAGTGGGAGACAAAGTCTATTCCCACTTTGAATATTTTAAAAGCACTATCATTCAAATTTGAATTTGAATCTCTTAAGCATGGAGAGTGCATTAAATAAGTGATATGAGAAGCATATAAAAATACAACACTCGGGCATCTCGGTTTTCAAATGATCTGCTGACAGAATGTCATAGGTTTCGAAACATGACATGATAGGTTTCGAAACATACCTCTCTGGAAATGAGGTTTCAAAACATGATGCATATAGGTTTTGAAACATACTTCTCTGGAAATAAGGTTTCGAAACATGATATGGAGGTTTCGAAACATAGTCCAAAACCTGATTTGAAAACACATGCAATGCATAGATGTTTCGAAATATCATACATTGAAAACATTGAAAACCATTTCAAAGGGGTTTCGAAACATGCATGGAAACATGACAGATATTCAGAAGAATATACTTGAAAGCACAATCCACAGCATACATACATCACAGGTTATTTACATTTTCTTTTATTTATATTTTACCTCCATTTACTTTAATACATAAATGTAAATAACGAAGTACCCCTTATTTGGATTCAATAAAAATACTTAGAAAATCAAAATCCAAATACATAAGAAAGTAGATTTTGGATTTTAGTACAAACTCACGTTTTAGCAATAATACCACCTCCAAAATATATATTTTCTATTTAATGAAAAATTCATTAAAAATCATTTTAGCACTAATGAATGTTAGATACTAAATTACCGGGAGTTAGTTTTCTAAAAAGAAAACATTATCTTGTACTTCTCCTTATAAGGTGCTAATCTCCCAGACTTAGAAAAATTTTGAAACGTTATCAAAACGAGTTTCAAGGCATGATGCATGAACTAAAAGATTTTTCATACGTTTAAATTTCAAGCCAAAATCTTTCATGCACGCTTCAAAATATGAAAGCTTATTTTGAACTATGAGATTAATATAAATGATTTTCATACTTAAGATTAGATTTTCATCAAACACATTTATGTTCAAGTTGGTCTTTTGCCGTAAAACAATTTTAGCTCTATCTTGACCAACGACTTCAAAGTTATTTTGAAAATCATTTTAGGAGATTCTTTTAAGACTAAATACTTGACTTTGCAAATCTCCAACTGATATAGAAAATCATAAATCATTTTGGTTTTCATTTTAACAAAGTAGAACTTGATATTGAAATTGATATATGTTGAAAACCGTAGCCTTGACTCATGACTTAGAGATTAAACCAATATATGTTTTTCATCATTAAAACTATTGTACAAAAAGTACAACAGCAGATAAAGTAAAAAGCGAGTGAACACTAAGCTTAAATTGTGGAGAAAAAATTTAGAATCTAAGGGATTTAAATTAAGTAGGAGAAAAACAAAATATATGGAATGTAAATTTAGTAAGAATGTAAGAGTGAGGGATATTATAATAAAATTGAAAGACCAAATCATAGAAAGAAAAGACCATTTTCGATATTTGAGATCAGTGATTCAAAAAGATGGAGAAATTCATAAGGATGTCATGCATTGAATTAAGGAAGGTTGGCTAAAATGGATAAATGCATCGGGGGTGTTATGTGATGGTAAAATCCTATTAAAACTAAAAGAAAAATTCTATAGGACTGCTATAAGATCAGTTTTATTGTATGACTCAAAATGTTGGACAGTCAAATACTAGCATGAGCAAAAGACGAGTGTAGCGGAGATAAGGATGCTAAGATAGATGTGCAGCCATATAAGAAAAGATAAAATTAGAAATGAAATTATTCGTAATAAGGTAGGAGTAGTGCCAATCGGGGAAAAGATAAGGGAGACTAGACTAAGATAGTTTGGTCATGTGAGAAGAAAACCAATAGACACTCTTGCCAAAGAGTTGATGAAATGAAATAATTAGCCAAAAAAAGAGGTAGAGGCAGATCCAAGAAAACTTTGAGAGAGACATTAAAGTTTGATATGAAATTTATGAGGCTAAATGAAGATATGACAAAATATAAAAATACATAAAACTCTAGAATTCATGTAACTGATCTCACATAGTGAGATAAAGGCTAAATATATTGTTGTTGTTGTTGTTTTTAAACCCATAATTGTGGAAGGTGAGGTTGTTTAAATATGAATTAGAAATATTAATTTTTTCTAACAAAAAAAAATGTTAGCCTTTTATTGAATTTTAAATTTTTTGATATAAATAGATATTAAAAATAATTATTAAGAATACTTTTAAAATACATAAGTTGCAAGTGGATATTATAAGAATTGAAAAAAGCTTTAATATAGTGCTTATTTATATAATAGAAGGGTAATGTTTTTTTGACTCTAGGTGGTCCAACTCCTGGTACTAAGTAATCAAAAGGTCACTTTTACTCCACCCCATAATAGAATAAATTACGTAATAAGTGAAATTTTTTTATAAAGATATTATAATTTTAAAATTTATTTAAGTAATACCACAATTGTTAAACTATTTATTAAAATATTACAATGTTTTCTAAGTCAACATTGATAATGATTGTATGCTAACGTGGCAATAGAAGAATGAAACTCAGAAGTGAGTTCCTCAACGCTAAAGTGCAATCAAATAATTAAAAGTTGAGTAGTTATGGTCGAAGTCTACATTATTAAGAAAGTTCCCGGGTTTTCTCTTAGTGGTGATTCCAAAGAAGTTCGGAGAGTTCGTGTGCTCTTGGTAACTTTAGCCGGCAAGATCGCCGCCCTGTAGCCGTAAGCCTCTTGGCTAGATTGTGGGGAGTATTTCCAAACGACAATGGAAGAAATTCACATATGGTACTATAGATAAAATTAAAAATTTTATGTGTACTAAATATATACAATAAAAATAATAAATATATATTATATATAATTTAGATTTTTAAGTAACATATTTTTTATTATATAAAATATAATAAATAAATACTTGATGTCTGATTTTCAGTTAGATACAGAAACTGTTTCTGTATTGAGATTAAATTCAACTCATGTCTTGATGGTCTTAATCTGTCCATAGCTAAAGTGCAATCCAGTATCTCTCTATGCATCTCTTCCTTAGCTAGATTGAGGATTCCGTACTATCAACACTCATGTGTCAATTCTTGTGTGAGTTTCATGCATAATTAATTTCCTGCAACAAAACAAGAAAGGACAAAAGAAGTAAAGGGAGTAGAAGTGCAAAAGAAGCCAAGTAGAAAATTTCTATAAATCTAATTGATTCTCTTCACGTCCAATTGCTCTACCGATTACCTCATTCTCCTCCTCCAATTGGCTGTCACGTGGACCGCACTAAAGAGGCTAAGGCAGCATTAAGAGTCAACTCTTGTTCACCGGCTAGTCGATTGCTCCTAGACATGAGGCAATTGACTTTCAGTACTCCAACATGCTAACTATTAACACACTATCATTATTAACACTTAATGACATATCTAAGACACAATATGTAGTGTCAATACCAAACACAACACTATATGGTGTGTGGTTTTCTAGGTTCACTGCCTGCTAGCAAATAGATAACACCAAAATTGTTTTAGCGTCGACCAACTCTTTGACCCATTAGAAGAATATCTTCATATCCCGGTGATGATCTGAGAACTTTTGAATAGCGCCTAACAACAGTTCAAGACAATATAAAAGATAGAGAAGTTTCACTTCAAGTGAACCTATTACAATTGACAATATTGTGTGTTATAATCTTTTCATCACCTAACATCTCGACTGAGCCAGAGTCATGGAATGATAAAATCACAAACTTAGTAACTATGTGTTCGATTTAATTAATATGACTAGATGGTACATCAGAAAACACCTTCCCTAACAATCAATCTACCATAGCCAGTGATTGTGATGTTACACTAATAGTAGACCACATAGGGCGTTTACCCCATCAATATTAACGAGGGTGACAGATCTTATCCCTAAACATCTATCTCCATATTGATGTTGCACATTTTTGTATATTAGTTTTGATGATGAAAAACATCTATTGACTTAATTCTAAATCATGAGTTAAGTTTATGGTTTTCAACAAAAATCAATTTCAAATACTTTGTTAAAATGAAAACCAAATGATTTATATTCTTATACATAGAGATTGGTTCAAACATGTATTATGATGAAATCTCCTAAAATGATTTTTCAAATTAGGTTTGAAGTTGTTGGTCAACATAGAGCTAAAATTGTTTTAAGGCAAAGGACCAACTAGAACATAAATGTGTTTGATGAAAAACCAATATTAAATGTGAAAAATCATTTATGTTAATCTCATCTTTCAAAATAAGTTTTTCATATTTTAAAACATACACGAAAGGTTTTGACTTGAAATTTATATGTCTGAAATGTCCTTTAGTTCATGCATCATGTTTTGAAACTCCTTTTGGTAAGGTTTCAGTATTTTTCTAAGTTTGGAAGACTAGCACCTTATAAGGAGACATATACGAAAATGATTTCATTTTGAAAAACTATCTCCTGGTATTTTGATGTCTTCTATCTATTAGTGCTAAAACGTTTTTTAACAAATTTTTCAAGAAATAGAAAGGGTATATCTTGGAGGTGGTAAAATCGTAAAATCCTAAATTTGTATTAAAACCCAAATTCTACTTTCTTATTCTTATGGATTTTGATTTTCTAGATATTTTTATTGAATCCAAATAGGGAGTACTTTCTTATTTACATTTATGTATTAAAGTAAATGGAAGGTAAAATATAAATAAAATAAAATGAGGATATTTTCTTAAACTAAAGAAATATAAATAAGTTGTAGTGTATGCATGTCCTGAAAGATGGCTTTATCTGTCAACAGATTTCTCTCCATCCTTTCGACCGACCTTATATTTTTTATTCATCTGTGGACCGATACTCTTACATCTGTCGACCGACAGAATGCTATTTAGTAATGCTTTGATAGTGTGCACCATCTGTCGACCGATGCCTATACATCTGTTGACCGGCAAAATGTGTGCACAAGGAACTGCCGACCGACTCAAATGATCTGTCGACCGGCAGAATGCGTGCACAAGGAACTGTCGACCGGCTCAAAAGATCTGTCGACCGGATTTTGAATTCTTGCTAATCTGTCGACCGATGCCTTGCATCTGTCGACCGTTTGTGTTGCAGAAACCCTAAACGGCTAGTTTTTTCACTCACCCAAAGTGGTTTTTTCACTACCAACAGCAAGATTCATGCATGGACTCTCAAGGGACTATAAATACAAGTCAAATGGGTGATTCAAACCAACTAAGAGATTACATTACAAGCTCCCAAGTGCCAAGATCATTGTTGTGTTTCATTGGTAAATTCGTTCTCTTTTCGAGACTTTGTATTCATTGTGTTAAATTCATTATCAAGCCTTGTCTTTATTTTGAGAGAATTTGTAACTGAGAATATTGTCTCTCAGATCCTCTCTTGTATCTCTTTGTAATTTTCCTAACTTGTTTTACTAGAGGGCTTACATTGCTTGTAGGAGGATTTTGATTCCTAGCTTGTTGTGCTAGAGGGCTTGCTTGTTGAAGCAAGGGGTTGAAATACCTAGCTTGTTGCTAGAGGGCTTACTTGTTTAAGCAAGAGGTTGTATTTTCTAGCTTGTTGCTAGAGGGCCTATCCGAAGAGATAGGAGATTTTTAGTGGATTGATTGAAAAATCCTTAATGAGGAGCTAAGGTAGTGGAGTAGCCTTGATTTAAGTCGAACCACTATAGATCGTTGTATCTCTTAAATGCTTGTGCTATTTGTTTCATTTATTGTTTCAAGCATTTCATTAATCCTCACTTTCACTAAAATATCACTTTTCGTCAAAAGGATTTTCAAGTTCAATCAAATTTTTAAAACAACCCAATTCACCCCCTCTTGGTGTTGGTGCCATTGCTATTCAAATCTAACACATATACCAATAATACAAAACCATATAGATGAAGCTCTCCATCTCGCGATTGGATGGTTTGGTTAATTAGCAAATTCCACAAAACAATACATTAGACAATCATGTTAGTTCAAGTTTAAGGATTAGCTACACTATCACGACTATACGAGATGACCATTATCCACAATGCCATGTAGTTGGTGTAACACCCCACTTTCACGGGCGTGTTATAACTTGAAAAATTTTGGGCTAATTTTTTTTTTCTAATAAACAAACTCATCATAATACGAACTCCCAAAATTTTTCATTTACCTAACTAGCATGAGAAACATCATACATCGTATATGTAATACCCCATGTTTGTATGAAATTGCCACGTAATTTAAGCAAGTTTAGAATACCGAAAAATTGGCTTGATAGCAGTTATAAGTACCGAATCAACTATAGGGAATGCCTCAGAGTGAAATTGTCTAAAGAAAATGATATGGTCACGATAAGCATTTCGAGATAGGATTTATGGTATTGAAAGAAATCAGATCCAAGAAGATTTTTGGTACAACTAAAATGCAACTAGCATTTAGACTGCAAAATCGAATCATCGTGGGGACTCCCAAGAAGTCAACAGAAGTCTGAGGGGGCTCTAGTTTTTCGTAATGAGAAACCCTTCAGTGGTTTTGGGATGAAACGATAGCCCGGTGAGGATACTGGGATGAAATCGTCTTTATCGAGTAATCTTAGATTATTAATTTTGCGTTTTTAGTATTGAGATGCAAATTAATTTGAGATTTGAGGGTATGGTTGCAATAAAGAAATTTTCCAAGTGATATTAAGATGGAAATTGGGGTTTAATGTGCAATTTTCTTTAGATTATAATGTAATATATATAGTTATATATACACACGCTCGTGCACGACTGGCTTCGTGAAGCCTCTGGAAGCTTCATGGCCGAGTGAGAGCTTGGTGGCAAAATTGCAGAGAGGCATGGCAGCAAGTTGGGTGTTTCATACGACAAGAGGGTTCTTCACGCTAAGAGGGATGGGCAAAAGGGTTGGAAATTGCTATAAAAGGGGGAGATTGTGAGCAAATGGAGAAGAGCAACAGAAAGTTGCAAAGAAAGAGATAGGGCAACCGCGAGCTCAATGGTTGGCCAACGAGCGGAGCAGCACCACAGCGGTCCAGAGGTAACACGGGAGAGCTCGGAGGAGGCTAAGGGAAGCGGGTGCGACCATTGCTGCCATGGCGCTGGCAAGAGGCGATGGCTGGCGTGAGGGCCGGGCGGCGGTGGCCGCGATACTGTGCGTGCACGGGTGCGTTGCAATGAAGAAGAAGAAGAAGAAAGAAGGAGGAGGAAGAAAAAGAAGGAAGGAAAAGAAGAAAGAAACAAAGAAAGAAAGGAAAAGAAGAAGAAAAGAAAAAAAGAAAATAGAAGAAGAAGTAGAGGAATGGGAGTTGCAGGCGGGAGGAAAAAGAAGAGAGGAAGAAGAAGGTGGGAAGAAAAAAAAGAAAAGAAAAAGAAAAAGGAAGAAAAGAAAAGAAATAGAGGAAAAATAGAAAAAAATGGAAAAAAAATTATTGAAAAAATCCTGAAAAATAGGAAGTGGATATTTATTAATATTCCAGAGATTTTGGGTGAAAAAATAGTTCGGACACGCGTTTTCATGATATGACACGCATATCGAGGAAGCCGGAGAGGCTAAGTCAAGGTAAGTAAAATTCCCTAAAAACTTTATAAATTCAGAAATATTATTTTATGAATTGTCATAGTGAAATATTTGAGAAAATTTTGATTTGAATTTATTAAGGAAAAATAGGAAGAAATAGAGAGAAAAATAAAGAAAATGCAAGAGATTATAAAAAATAGGTTTTAATACTTATTTAAATAAATATGGTGATTAGGATGTTTTGAGATTTAAAGTTGAAGTGACTTGTGCAAATTTTGAGGTTGGCACGCAAATCAAGGTGATGCACTTATTTTGAGAAAAAATATGAATATCGAGGTAGCTCAATAAGCTTAATAAGGTAAGTAACACTTCCCAACTAGATTTAGTTTTATGGAAAATGTTTGGTTTTAAGTGGTTCTACCCAAAACCCGATTTTAAGTAAATGATTTTATCATGTTGTCAATCTTGTTATGAATATGTCATGTAGATTGCATTTACATGCTATAAAATGCATATGTACACGTTGATATCATTGATCACACGCATTGTATCCGTAGGGAGTATGAATTGGCACCGTTGCTTTACCAAAGGTGCCCCCATACACCCCGGCTTTGAAAGAGGTAGTCGCAAAAATGTTGAGTAGCATGAAGGGTGTAGTTGACCCTTACGATGAAGTAAGACTTTGCATACATGCACGATAAAACATTTTGTTCCCTTACTTAGATGATTAATCATCTAACTTGGGTTTTGCCCTTGGAATATTCAAACGTTCCAAATAGAGAAGGTAGCAGAAATGAAGATGAATGAGGTATGACATGGCACCTAGCAAAGTGCATGATGAATGGTATGTCGAGTTGAATGTATGTAATGTAGCCTATGCATTTAAGTTCTGCTACTTTAAATTCTGAACGATTTGATGAATGATGATATACAACCATTGGTTAATGTTGATGTAAAACCCTATTAGGGTTAATGGTTAGTGAGGACTTATGCTTTGTATTAAGTTATGTTGAGGATCGATGATGTAAGAACTTATTTAATGTTAAAGTAAGATATCAGGTTTGATCATTGCTTCCGCATTTGATGTGTATAATGATTCTCTTTAGAGATAAATGATTAGAAATTCTGGGATAGATATGAGGAATGATATGATTTAGCTTTAGGTTTTGAAAGAAAAAAAATTATTGTCCCAGAATTATCCCAAGTTATGATGCGCCCGAAAAAATGGGGCATTACAGTTGGTATCAGAGCTTAAGTTTAGTGAAAGACTTAAGTGACTTTGATGTAGTTGATATCAAAGTCAAACCCTATTTGGAGATTAGGAAATAGCAATTTAGAGACTTAAGGGTATCAGATACAGTTAAAACCAATTAGTAGGAACCCCAAGTGGAGGCTTAGGGGAAAGAGACTAATGGTTCGTAAGACAAAATCCCTATTTGGAGATTTTTGAATTGTCAGTCGAAGGCTTAGAGGTTATTGGATTTAAGTGTTGTGTAGTAGAAGTGCATGTTTAGGAAAGTTCTGGCTAAGGAAAGACTTGGTATTTAAGTGTGTCCATTTGTGACCCACCTCTCTTTCCTAAGAACTTATCTGGTGTACTATTCACGTACAAACACTATTCCAGTATACGATTACTATTCTTAGTGAATAGTGGAAGCCTGATGGAAGTCGGTACAAGCGGAATGATCTAGCTATTGAAGTTAGAATTCGATGATATGATTCGGGTGTAAGGTTGACACGGTAACCAAGATTATGGATTCGTGAGATTTAGAGACTGTTGATTTGAGGTCATTAGTTGAAATACTTACAATGAAAGATAGAATAACCGATGATTATCAAGGATGATCGAATTAAGAATGATTGGTCTGATATGACATGGCTTAGCTGATGAGTTAGGATTGAATGATAAAGCATTTTCGAGGATCATTTAGTGTCTCAGAAATGACATGTAAAGATCAGGGATCCAACGGATTGGGTCAAGGAAGAGGCTGAAGGTGGCCAAATGATGGCATATGAGTTGCGTCAATTAATGAGGTGACGGTGGTACAACTGATGTGACTCTCAAAAACGGGATAAGGAACCCTAACAGCGTAATGGCACTACTAGTTCAGCGTTTGCAGTGACGGATCTGGATCTAGGGACCCATGTGCAGAAGGCGATGGATGGCTTGTAAGGTATGGGAAACCCATCGACCAAAGCATCATAGCAGATCGCATGGGAGATGATCAGATGCTGAAGATCTAAGACAACCTAGTAGGGTTTATACCTTATATGGGTCTAAGTCTCAATGGTCTAAGATGTAAGGTGTGCCACTAACTGTGATTGATCGAGGCCGAAAGTCTAGAGAATCAACTCGAAATGAAATGGATTGAATATGGACTGAGTGTCCTATTTAAAGAATTGTTTCAGGGTTCGCGGTCATCTTGGGAGTGAGTGACACGAAGAATAATGTGAGGTTCAAGGAGTGGAATACCTCGATGTCTAGTATGGAAATAAGATCATGAGATGATCGCGTGCTGATAGTTAACTGGATCTGAAGAACAAAATGTGAGTGTCAGTGGATCCTCAGTAAATGAGGTTTCAGGTAGCGGAGCATGGCTAGTCTAAAAATCCTTGATGATGAGTGTGGGATGGCAACCTCGGTTCAAGGTAGAGTTCGAGTACTAAGAAAGCAAGAGTTGCTTGATAGCTCGTATCGACCCTAAGGGAATGATGAGAAGACATAGTCAACAGAGGTTGTGACTACAGTTCAATATGCCAAATAGATTTACGGAATCAGGTAATGTTGTCGGTCGTCAACCCGACGAGCAGAACTTGGAAGCACCATGATGAATGGTGGATTGAGAGCAATAGTTGCCAGGTAATCCAGGTTCCAGTTCGAGCAAAGGCAAAGAGGTGGTGCTTGGCTAGCTTTGGGTTTTGTAGCTAGCTTCGGATTTTATTCCATTATGTACCCTTATAATCCAAATGATGTATTGTAAATAATAGCTAAGATATTCAAGGTTGTAAGAGGTGTGTGTGGGTGTCCTATAGTTGTATCTACAATGATGTGTTGTCTTTTGGAGTATTGGAAGTTGTGAGCATTTCTTATACTTATAAAGGAAATATAGTAGAAACCCCTTTTATTTAGCTTTGGTTAAGATTTCAGATTCGATCCAATGCTTCTGTTGGTAAGGGTTACCATAACGCCCTAGGTGATGTCTGCTTATATTTTACATTGTTGTACATTTGGAAAAGAGGGGCATTACAACGGCCTCCTTGGTTGAACCTAGATATCATCACACAAAAACCCCACAATATCAGAAATTAAACTAGAGCCTATGTTTTTGTCACACACTGCAAAAACCACCCATTAGCAATTCCCAACCAACCCCAACTAAGGGTTTAATCTAACCAATGCTTACACATTATCTCACATAATGCAATTAACTCGAAAAGAAAAAAATAATTACCTTTTTCCATTTGGAGGAGAAATCCAACCAAATGCCCACACCGGCGTTACCTTCTAGGCTGCCACTCTACGCCTAGATTCCATTTTTGAGCCTTTGGTATGCCCCTCGAGCCCCAAATTAATTTTTAATTTTTTTTTTATTTTTTTTGAATTTTTTGGCTTTTTTCCCCCCTATTTTTCTCTTTTTTCCAGAATTTGTTTTTCCCTTTTTCTTTTTTTCTCTTCTGCTTCCCATCTTCTTCTTCCTTGTGCATGGCCTACTCCTGGACACACCGTCCATCAGCCATTCACCGCTTGCCTGGGCTTCACCGGCCATCGTCGCTGCCTCAGGCCACTTCCGACCGTCGCGCGATTATCGACCACCCGCCTCGGCCGTAAACCACTGCGTTGGTCTCCCTCGTGCCTCCAGCCGTCGATAGCCATTACTGCTTTAGCTTTGCCTCCAACTGCCCTTTAGCCACTTCGCCATATAACGGCCCGCCTCCCAAAGCCCCCGTGCACAAAGAGGATCCGTGAAAGGGTTGTTATTTGAATGATACCAAACAATAACACAAGGCAGAACACGCATCCAACTCAACACATTAAAAATCATAACGTTTTTACCACATAACATTTCATGAGTGTCCTTACATAATCATACGTACCATATCCCATGACTTGGTTACCTAACCTGTCTCGGTTTCCAAAGACATGATACATTAACCTGACAAAACCAACACAACACCTAGGACTTAGTTTTAGGAGAACTCTACACTTGCTATCATGGCTCGACGATCTAAACCCAACCCCCACTGGAAGTACCTGCCAACACAGGTGACTCCCTTTACCTAAAATGATGGTCAAACAAAGGGTGAGTCACAAGACTCAGCAAGCTCAAAAAAGAAAGGTAGTTGGTTAAGGATAGACTTTTCCCCAACATTCCATGCAATTCATGTCAATGCAGCAACAACAACATACCATGTCATGCTCATTAGGTGTTTTTATCTCTAATTACATAAACATAAAGTAAATTGCACATAGAGGGTCCTTGGGGCCCACATAAGATACACACAATGGGGCCCAAGTCTTGCATACAAACCTGTTAGCAGCCCATTATAGGCTACCGTAATATCAATTCTAAGATACATACTTATTATTTAATTTGGTTTTTCCTGTCATAACCTTCTTTTTCCTGTCATCATCATAATATAACATAACATTTCATAACTTGATGTTGTCGTGGCCCTTTCCACGGGCTTACGCATCGATGTAAGTCGAACCCACCTCTCAGAGTCACTCATCCTCACCATGCAATGCAACAAATAAGGAATGCAATGGCATCTGCAGTATAAACATGATGACAAGGCCCCCATAAACCAAGTATCAGAACATGCTACGTCCACATAGGATTACACACATGTGAACTGTTCTAAATGCATATGCTCAGCTAAGGTACCCAAATTGGCTCTTAGGCTAGCCAGGTCATGCCAATGCACACATATCCCCACACACACAAAGCATGTTCCCCAATGAATGCATCCCAACCCCATGTAACACACAACATCATGATATGCACAAATCAAGGTGGGAATTTGGTGGTATTAGCTCTTCTGACTCGTCTAATGCTTATGGTCATAGCTGATGACTGGAGCCCATACATCCAGCCATCGGCTGCCATGACCCACGGTCGATGGTCAGTAGCTTTGTACCCCATACCCTTAGACACACATAATTATCAATAAACCTATATACTTTAGACTCAGCATTTCATAAACTTCCCTCATAACCCTTCATGCACTTGCGACATAATCACCAACAGACCATTCTTGTTCTTGTTTCTTATCATGCATAAGAACCTGCCTCGACCCACACCTCACTAAACACTACCCTCTCATCATTAAGACTCTTAACACAACCCCATAAAACCATAACCAACTCTTTTAAGAACCTAGCCCAAACGGGTTCGGCATTATTCCCAAAGAAAGCGGAGTGATACAAAGCCCGATGATGGATGTAATGAATGACAACAAGACTTCATTACTTAACTCATTCCATCAACAATAGACTCATTAATAAAATATAAGTCATAGGGTGGTTGCCACACAGATTTTCATTATTAATGTGTGGAACTGAGTTACAGTAAGGGAGGGAACAAAATATGGAATACAACGAAGACTTACATAGGAACTAAAAAACATAAGGAAAGGGTTAGGAGCTTGCCTTTAAACGGTCATTTTTAGCCTTTCCTGCGCTCCCACTATGAAGTAAAATGTTTTATGGGAAATAATGAGATCAAGGCTCATAATAATAGAATATGACCGCGTAAAATACATAATCTAAACATATCATGCTTCTATTAATTTTTACCAACTTACATGGGTATTTTGAACACCAAATAACTCCAATTTGCTTCACTTTCCACCCACTTCTTCCATTTCTTTGCTACTGGTCAAGTCCCTTTTTCTTCCCCTCAATTCCCTTCTCATTCTTCTCGGTTTTGCCTAAAAAATGGCCAAAATTGGCCTTATATATGAAACAGAAACAGAGGCTTAGTGAGCAAGGCAGAACGGGTGGCGTACAGCGCGCCACGTGGCCCGTCCAACTACTGTCGCCCAGCCTCCCCCTTACCCCGAAACGACGTCGTTTCGAGGCTTCTTGCATTGAAAAAATTCCAGCAAAACCTCCATCTCGCGTGCACACGGCCGTGGGTCGATCCCGTGACCATACCCAGCACACGCGCACAAGTGACCAGTGCTGGCTACCTCCTTACCCTATTTATGCGCGCAATTACATTTAAGGGGACACTCGGTCCTCTTACCAGAATTACTCTGACACCCCCAGACTTCCAAAACTGCCACTCACACCCCCAAATCTTCGAAGATTCACACACACCCCCACACCTCATTTCTCCTTATTTCACTTAGGCCCTAAAATTTCTAAAAATTCACCGACTTAATTTATTTTATTCCTTCATTATTTTCATAAATATTCTCAAATAAAATAATTAATTATCTTAATTTCTCATGTCCTCCAAACAATATAAATTATTATTTTCCCTTAAATTCCCAAATATTCCATAACGACTTCAAATACCAGAATTTATAATTATTATTTATCTCCAAAATTTTGGGATGTTACACGCCTGCCTCTATTTCTAGCCACCGATGCCTCTAGCATCATTGTCAGCTTCGGACGCGACCACCTAGACTTCTTTAGGCCACCGGTTGTTGCCTCTGGCCAGCAATTGGCTGACCATCCCTCAGCCACCAGTCGATCTCTCTCTCTCAGCCACCAGTCGATCTCTCTCTTTCTCTCTCTCATTCACAGCCAAGCTCTCTGCCTCTCACTCTCTCAATCTCTCGACCATAGCTCCCTTGTGAGAGAAAACCAATTTCAGATCCAAAATTTAATTTAATTTAGCTACTCACTATAGCTCATTTGGCCCCCAAGCCACAAATATATATATTACACATTTACCCTCTCCAATTCGCCTTAATTTCACTTGAGGAACTATTATTTGCACTTGGCCCTCCAAGACCTTAAATTATTTACCATCAAACTATTAAAAATCTTGATTTCTCCAAAAATTAATAACCAACTTTACACGATACAGCCGATTTCGTCCCTGTGCCCACACATAACCTTTTCTTTACCCGAAGACACTTCAAAAATGTTTCACACACAAAATCGGACCACCCTTAGGGTTCCCTTGACTTCCGAAGGTCCCTTACGACCATTCGATACCATCAACAATTCGGGCTTATACAAAAACTTTCTTTAAAACTATTTCTAGTCTGATTGCTTTTAGTGTCATTAGTCACCCCGAGAAGCTCACCAAACTCATGCTCTCTTTCCTAGACATCCAAGTCTTAGGGCATTCCTTGTCGTCGATTCAACAATTTTATTAATTAACTTCTCAAAATTTACTTCTTGGGTTCTCCAGACCACCCAAGGTCCTTTAAAAATAACTGAAAATCTTATATTTTCCAACATCATGTAATATCGGGTATTACACCTAACATCTTTGAGATTATTCTAGATTTAACTTGGGCATCTTAGCATTTTATAAGTTATCTTGAAATGAACTAGCGCCTTCTAGGTTCTGGAAGGATCAAGGGTATTCTAGATACCCTAAAGTATTATGGAGTCTTCTAATTATTCTAGAGTATTGTATCTTTCAAAGTATTCTTAGGTTAGGTCTTGCATTCACATGCTCAAGAGTTCTTGAGTAATTGTTAGGACTAGGTGTATTTATTAAGAAGGTTTTGGAACTATTAAAAGTTCAATAAATAAGTTGTAAGTTCATTGGTGGTCATTCTAGAGTTGAGTCGAGAATTCAATGGAACAAGATCTTCATAGCTTCTCTCTAATAATCTTTTTTTGGCTTGCTTGGTTTGTCTCCAGCCCTTTAGCTCTCAGTCCAACAAGGTGCTCAAGGGATAGGTCGATTTAGCTCACTGAGAGGTGTCAAAGCTAAGTGTTTGCTATGTGGAGTTGCGGTTTCAAGCTAGGGCCCATGATAATTGTGGTATCAGACTCGTGATTTGCAAACAATGTGGACAAAATTAATGGAAGAAGGAAGCATTGATTTTGACACCCTGATTTTGAATCAATACGTAGATCTTCATATCCAATCAGGTCTTTCCTTGAGACCTTTCCAAGCTAATATAAAAGTCTTCCCTCGGGTTTCTCTTGAGCTAGTCTAAAACAAAGCCAAAGCTCCTTCGAGTCGGTACTCTCATCACCCAGCCCGACATGGTACTCCCGCCTGGCACGAAAGTAATAATAGTAATAATAATAATCGTGCGTATTAGGACCATGCAATGCATAAATAAGAATGCAATGGCATAATAAGCATAAACGTGATACAAGGCCCCCATAAGCCAGGCATTAGGCCATGCTTCTCCCACTTAGTAGAACACATTCAATGCAGTGCTCGTGCAAGACACACCTAACTCCCTAAGATGCCCATGCTCAAGCACTCACATGATATGGCCCCCCCGTTAATGCAATTCCTAAATCCCGACACACACTGTCAACACAAGATTGTAATTAAATAATAATTAAATTCACTTACAAGAGACCCATCTGGAACCTAGCCCACCCAGGTGCGGCATCATTCTAAAGAAAATGGGGTGAAACAAAGCCCTATGTCGGTTAGCAAGGAATATCATAGAGGGTATTTACTTAACTTAAAACTACCATTAATAAACTCATTAATAATGCACAAGTCACAAAATGGTTGCCACGCGTATTTACACAATTAATGCATGGAACCGGATCATGGTAAGTGTAACACCCCACCTTCTCGGGTGTGTTATAAACTAGGACAATTTGGGGATAATTTTTTTTTTTTTTTACCTATACGCTGAATCATATCGAAGATCAACCCAAAATTCCATTCATTCCAAAGATAGTCATCAAAATGTTACATGCGGAAGCTAAGGATCGAACCTAACGTTACAATAACCATAACATAGATAATACATCAAATCCTTCAAATGTTCACATGTTAAGTAGCAGAACTTAAATACATTAACCTTGCCATTACATTCATACTTCATCGGGCACTTGAAAGGTGCCATCACATGCCTTGTCAGTACCTGGTTCTGCCACAACAACATCTGGAACGTTTGAATATTCCAGGGGCAAAGCCCAAGTTAGATGATGAATCATCTAAGTGAGTGAATCAAAACATATAATTTTCGTGTATGAATGCAAGATGCAACATGTCCTCATTCGTTTTCGACTTGAGTGAACCGCACCCAACTGCTGCTCCCCATTTTTACAACCCCTTTCCTGGGCCGATGTGTATGGGTGCACACTTGGTAGAGCAGCGGTGCCAGTTCATAATCTCAAGCCTTTTATGCGATGCATGGTCAAATATATCATTATGGATGTATGCATATCTCATCATAACATGTAATGCAACTACGTGACATTTTCATTCAAAGCATGACGACATGATAAATCAGGTTTTAAGTAAAATGTTCATCATCGACTTTAAGGAAACTTCTGCCTAACTAGGGTTTTAAAATAGCATTTTCACACGAAATCGAGTCCTTGGGGCATAGCTGCTCATGCTAAACCATGTTTGTAAAATAGATTAATCGCTTAAAAAAATAGGTCTTACGTAGGCACACTCACTCACCTTGTTCAAATCTGACTACCCTTGAAAAGTGTGTTTTGCCTCGATTTGCGTGTAAATCCTCAAAATTCGAACCAACACCCAAAATCAAGCTTTAATGCACCCTAGACATCACATTAAATCCATAAATACCAAAACCAATTTTTGTCACATTTTTCCTTTGATTTTTCTCAATTTTCTTCTCTAAAATCCCAAAATAAATACCTAAGTCCACTTTTTCTCAAATATTTTTATATAGAAAATTCTAAAATAATTTTCCAAACAATTTAAAAAAATTGCACGAAAATCTAGAGCCGCACGCGCTGGCGCGTGATAGGGCGAGTGAGATTGGCGCGTGGGCCCACGCGTCGGTCGTCTTCTCCGGCCAACTCCTCGTCAGAAAATTACAAAATCGATACCAAATGAAAGCCTATGAAGAATCGATCCTAATGGTACCTGAGATGGCTCGAAAGGAGGTCCGAAAGTTGTCCAAATTGAAGCTCGAAATCTCGGCCGACGCGTCCGCCTCCTTCTCCGGCGACCTCTCGAAACCTCACCAAACGCACGCGAAAACTCTCCAAACTCTCCAGAATCGATCCTCACCCTCTCTAGAGCAAAAGCCCCTTATCACTCAAGCTCGATTTGGCCTTAATCATGCCTGATTTTGAGCTCAATCTTGACGAAACCCTTGGCCCTCAGATCGCTATTTATAGGCCAAAACGGCCCCCGAAACCGACATGGCCGTGAAGCCCAATGCCTTAAGCTTCGCGAGCATCCCTTGGGCATCCAAAAAGCATCAACAAAGCCTCTTAAAATCGAGGTTGCAGGTTCGGTCATGGACGAACCTTCTCTGGCCGTTTCCTCGATTTTTCCAGCCATTTTCGCACTCGTTGTCGGCCAAAACTCGACCCCTACGCATGCCTGACCATGCCCCTTGAACTTCCCGTGGTCGGAGCAGCCTGGTCGGAGGCGTACCAAGGCTGTCGGCCATGGAAGCTTGAAACTTTGAGAATTTACGATTTGACCCCTGCCATTTTTGGAAATTTCGATTTTACCCTTTCTCATATGCCCCTAATATTTTCCTTTCTTTCACTAAGACCCTAAGGTTCCAAGATTGATATTCACAACCCAAATTTTCAGAAAAATGACGTTTGGACCTCCCTCGAGCATTTTCAAAAAATTACGCTTAGGCCCGATTGGCTTATCTCTTTGAAATTCTTTTCGTTTCTTCCCGGAAACACTGAAGGGTTGCTTAGCTTGGAAAATCGAAGCCCCCTAAGAGTTCCATTATCATTTCGGAAGCTCCCTCTGACAATTCGGCTAATTTCTACTAGCAATCTGCTGTATAAGACCTCGAATTTTAATCGTTCTGATTACACGAATTACAAAATATTTCTTTCTTTTATTTATTTCAAAAATGGGGTTTTACAGTAAGGGAGCGAATAAAATAGGTAAAACGATAAGAACTTGCGTAAGGATCAAAGAACACGAAGAGAGGGGTAGGAACTTGCCTTTAAACGGTCGATTCTCGCATTTCCTGCACTCCCATTACAAAGTAATACATTTATAAAAATTAATGAAACCACGACCCCAAAATAATCAAATTTAACCATGAAAAATCCATAATTTAACCGTATTGAACTCCCAATAATTTTTTTTCTACTTACTTGGGTGCTTTAAACTCCAATTAATCCTTAAAACTGCCTGATTCTACTTGAATTTCTCCTCAATTTCCTCATTTCCTTCACTGCTCGAGCTTTTCTTCTTCACTCACCAATTTTCTAGCTGCTTGAGGGTGGAATTTGGCCACCAAAATGGCCAAAATCAACCTTATAAATATCAAAATGGAGGAAGCTTGGTAGCTAAGGCGAATGAACGGCCCAACCTCGCCACACAGCGCCACCCGCGGCTACCGCGCGACCCCCCTAAAATGGTGTCCTTTTGGGCACCCTTATGTTGGAAAAAATCTAGTGAAATTCCCCTTGCCACCACACACACACGCATGCCTCAAACGCTCGACCCTTGCCACCACACACGCACGCACGACCACCCGAACTGCTACCATCTTCATTAATATACATCTCTAGTTAAATTTAAAGAGACTCCACGGCTCTTCCCAGGAATTGCACCTAAGCCCCCAAAAATTATGAGAACCCCACTTACATCCCAAATTAATAATTCCATAAATACAATAAATTCATAATTATAGTACCACATTTTTTTACAAATCCATAAATACTCCCAAATTAATAATTGCAATTATATCCTAATTTTACCAAATACTTACCTTTTTCTTTTTCCTTAAATCAATATAAATTAATATTCTCCCTTAAATATTCAATAATCACCTGAAATACTGAAATTAATAATTACTAGTAATCTCCCAAATTCTGGGATGTTACACAGATGATGCCTGAGAGCCAACCCACAAGAAGTCCAAAAACAACCCCAAGCTATGTTACATGTAATCAGACATGGCTGTTAGACACATGTATGTACCTAGAGTTTAGACCTTAATTTCTTGAATTTTAGGATATGGGGATATCTTTTTCAATGTAGGATATGGTATTGGGATAGAACATAGAGAATAAAAAATCATACTATCTCACCCTCTACACTTACAAATCTTTTTTATCTTTTAGTTCTATAACTAAAAATTAAGTATATATGCTACTTATACATATAAAACAAAATGGTAATCTTTAGGTTGGGCCGCACACCAAATCAATTATTGGACAAATTAGCACGCCACCTCAGTCGCCACATAAGCTATGCTACATGCCAAGTTGGTAACATTCTCACCCCAAGTGAATCTAAGTTTATAACATGTGAATCCTTGAACATCATTGGGAAAACATCCTAGACATCATAAAAAATCAAAATGCACTCTCTACACTCTCTAAATGTAGTCACTGCCCCACACTTAAAACTTACATTGTCCCCAATATAAGGCTAAATAAAAGAAAATGGCACAGAAAACAAATAATGTATATGAAAAGAAAAAGAAAAGGGATAGATAAATCAAATTTGATCATCTTGCATTACCTCCTTCTTTGAAAACAAGTACTTGAGAGCTACATGATCAAAAAAAATAATTACTTTAGTGCCAAGCAAATAAGGACGAAATTTTTTCAAAGCAAAAACAATAGCTAAAAGTTTTTTTTTCAGTTGTTGAATAGTTGCGTTGTGCATTGTCAAGTGTCCTGGAGGCATAGTAAATGGCATGATGGGCTCTTCCAACTCTTTGTCCAAGCATAATACCAATTGCATAATTACTTTCATCACACATGATTTCGAATGGAAGACTCCAATTTGACAGCTGGATAACTGGTGCTAAAGTGAGCATATCTTTCAATTTATCAAATGCTTCTTTGCACACCTCATCAAATTCGAAAACCACATCTTTTTGCAATAGCCAACATAGGGGTTGAGTGATCTTGGAAAAATCTTTGATAAAGCGCCAATAGAATCCTGCATGTCCAAGAAAAAGACGAACTTGTCACACATTTGTGGGGTAAGGCAAAGATTTAATAACTTCTATCTTAGCTTTATCAACTTCAATTCCCCTAGAGGATACAATATGGTTTAGAATAATGCCTTGATCAACCATAAAATGACACTTTTCATAGTTTAAAACTAGGTTTGTTTCTATGAATCTTCCAAGCACTTTTGTGAGGTTAGTTTAAACATGCATCAAAAGAATCACCATAGACTGTAAAATCATCCATAAATACCTCTATGATGTTCTCCACATAATCTAAAAATATACTAACCATACTCCTTTGAAATGTAGTAGGGGCATTGCAAAGTCCAAATGGCATTCATCGATATGCAAAAGTGCCAAATAGGTATGTGAATGTTGTTTTCTCTTGGTCCTCCGATTCAACTGGAATCTAATAAAAACCTGAATAACCATCAAGACAAAAATAATGAGTATGACCTACCAAACGTTTAAGCATTTGGTCAATAAATGAGAGGGGGAAGTGATCTTTCCTAGTTGATGCGTTGAGCTTCCTATAATCGATACACACCCGCCACCCATTTTCAACAAGAGTAGGCACCATCTCACCTTCAAAATTTTTAACCACTATTATACCTGTTTTCTTTGAAACAACCTGAACCGGACTTACCCATTTGCTATAAAAAATTGGATAGATCATACTTGCATCTAGAAATTTCAAGATTTCTTTCTTTACCACTTCCATCATGGGTGGGTTCAGTCTACGTTGGGCTTTTCTAGAAGGCTTACAATCCTCTTCCACTAGTATCCTATCCATGCATGTAGAATGACTCAATCCCTTAATGTCAATGATGGTCCATCTAATAACTTCTTTATACTCTCTAAGCACCCGAATTAATTTTTCTTCTTCCAAAGTGAAGAGTTTTTTGGAGATTATCACCAGAAAAGTTTCTTTTTCCCCTAAGAACACATACCTCAAATGGTCCGGCAAGAGTTTCAATTCCAATTTTGGTGCTTGCACAACAGAAAGAAGAAGTTTTGTGTGAGAAAGTGGCAATTCAATTTGAGACACATTATACCTCATAGGTTTAACTGACTCCAATTCATGGATTGCATCTTGCAAGTCAGAATCCAACACAAACTTCTTCATAACTTTCTCTAATCCTTCAAGAGTGAAGTTCCTGCTAAGTGTAATTTTCAGCTTATCATCTTCAATAAGATAAAAAATTTCTTGTACTAAAGGGTCAATAACATCCATAACATAAACAAGGGACACATCACTAGGATATCTCATGGCTTCATAAATATTAAATTTAATAATTTCACCATCAAATTCCATAGTGAGAGTTCCATCATGCACATCAATTTTTGTCCTAGATGTTTTTAGAAATGGTCTCCCTAATAAGATTGGTGCAAGATTGGATGAGTCATCTTCTTCCATGTTAAGAACATAAAAATCAACAGGAAAAATCAATTCATTAACTTGCACTAAAACATCCTCAAGAACTCCCTCAAGATACACATTAGATCTATCAACAAGTTGAATAATCACACCCGTTTCTTTCAATGGACCGATATTCAAAGATGAATAAACAGAAAGATGCATGACATTTATTGAAGCTCCTAGATCTAACATTGCTTTCTCAATCCTGACATCACTTACTTTGCAAGGGATAATGAACATACCTGGGTCCTTGCATTTGGGAGGTAATTTCTTTTGAAGGATGGCTGAAACATTCTTTCCCATACTTACCCTCTCATTACCTTTCAACTTCCTCTTGTTGGTACACAATTCCTTTTGAAACTTAACATATCGAGGCACTTGCTTAATTGCATCAAGTAATGGAGTATTTACCTCAATTTTGTGAAAGGTTTCCAGGATTTCCTTCTCCTCCTCCTCTTTCTTGGATTTATTCAATCTAGCAGGAAACAGAGGATTTGTCACCAACCCCTTAGGTTGTTCACTATTAAGTCCTTTAGGCTTGTCAATTTGAGATGGAGGAACTTCTTTTTCAGCTTCTTCTCCTAAAATTCTTTGCTTCTTCTTGTTAGGTTCTTCCAACTCCTTCCCACTCCTCAAGGTGATTGCACTAGCATTTTCTTTTGGGTTAACAATAGTTTGTGAAGGCAATTTACCTTGAGATTCCAACTTGCTCATTGAAGATGCCAATTGACTTATTTGATTCTCCAATTGCTTTATGTTTGTTCTTATCTCCTGTTGAAATTTTTGTGTGTTAGTTGCAAGTGATTTAACAATTTCTTTTAGAGACATACCTGAACTTGAAGAAGGTTGTTATGGTGGAATATGCGGCCTAGGCTGGTAATGTTGGAATTGTAGTCTCGCCCCTTAACTGAAGTTGGGATGATCTCTCCACCCTGGATTGTAGGTATTTGAATAAGGATCGTACTTCCTTTTTGGTGGGCTTGGGAATCCTCCAACTGCATTTGCATGCTCTAAAGAATCTTCTTGAAGTGTAGGACATATATCAGTTGGATGACCAGTAACAACACAAATACCACAAGCTTTCAGATGTTACAAATTTCCTATAGCCAATTGTTGAACAAGAGAAGTTAGATTGTATATTTGATTTTCAAGAGAAGATATACTTAACTCATTGACCTTTCTCAAAAGGGTGTCTTGTTTGAATCCAAACTGTTGTGAGTTAGCAGCCATGATGGAAATCAAATCTCTAGTAGCACTTGGGGTTTTATTCACTATAACACCTCTACTAGTTGCATCCATAATTTTCCTCTCCATAAGTAGTAGCCCTTCATAGAAATACTGAATAAGGAGCTATTCAGAAATTCCATATTAAAGACAACTAGCACACAATTGTTTAAATCTTTCCCAATACTCGTGACGGGTTTCCGTATCTTTCTATTTTATTCAACATATCTCCCTTCTAATGCTAACAGCTCGTGAAGTAGGGAAAAACTTATCAAGAAACAATTTGACCATCCTTGTCCATGTAGTTATAGAACCTGGAGGTAATTAAAACAGCCAATCCTTTGTTGTATTGGCTAGCGAGAATGGAAAAGAACACAATTTGATTTGTTATTCAGTCACTCCTTATGGTTTCAGGCTTGAACACACCACGTGGAATTCTTTTAGATGCTTGTGGGGATCTTCATTCTCGCGGCCATGGAATTTAGGGAGCAAATGGATCAAGCTAGATTTTAATTCAAAATCCATAGCTAAAGCTGGATACTAAATGTAGAGCAACTGTTAGTTTTCATTTGGTGTAGCCAATTCCCTTAAGGTTTTTTCTTCGTTGGCCATCTCTTGTTCCATTTCAATATCGTTAGATGAATCTACCAAGTCCACTGCTAAATTCAATTCAGGGGATGAAGATCAAGATACTTGTTTGCCCAATTTAGTTTCCTTCCTCAACCTTCAAGCTATCTTCTCAATCTCAGGATTGTATTGGAGTTCACCTATACGAGAAGAACGAGGCATAAAATAACAAAATAAAAATAATAAATCGATTTGACACTAATCCCTGGCAACGGTGCCAAAAATTTGGTAGGTGTCCAATCCAACAAATAATAAATTCTTGCTCTTAAAAAAAATGTAAATTGTGATAGTGATGAGTAAGATCGTTTCCACATGGATTGGTTAGATCTATTCCTTTGAAAAATTAAAATAAATAGAAGAAGCAATAGGGGGTTTTGAATTTTGAAATTTAAATAATTAAAAATAGAATATTATTCTAAATTAATAAGGCAAATCGGAATGTAAGAAGATTAAAGTAATCAATAGAAACGCTTCCGGTAGAAGGGATTTATCCACCAATGGTTATGACGCTGATCATTGATGCCAAAGTCACTAATTTTTCTTGAATACTTGGCCTTATGAAGAATAATAAGCTTTGTTCATTTAATGTTCCCTTAGTTAGTTAATTTAAACAAGCTCTTAAATTAACCATTATCTTTAAAGAATCTTAGAACAAACTCTCTAGAATTTAATTCAAAGACAGCATCAAAACTTTGTGGAAACAAAACCGAATCTGAACAATAAACACACAAACTCGATTTATTTAATTTAGCACATGTATTTCCTAGGAATTGAACGAAAACTTGTTCATAATAATCAACCCTAGTTACTACTTATGCAAAAAAGACCAAACAATTACGAATTTTGTATTCAAGATAATAATTGATCATGCGTTAATAATTGAATAACGACCATCTAAGCAATGAAAACATACAATCATAAGTATTAAAATCAGAAAATACATGAATATTTAAGAGAAAATTAAATTACAAATAAACTCAAAAAGATCTCACAATGTTCTTCACCATGACTTTAAAATATTCTTTTACTGAAAAACTAAAATTCAGCCACATATAATTAGAAAAAAAAACACTAAAAAAAGAGAAAAATATAAAAATGATACTTCTTCCTTGGAATTGCTCATCTACCTCTTTTTCTTCCTAGGCGTCTCCCCCCTTTTCCTCCAATCTCATATTATATATATATATATATATATGCAGTGCACGGCCAGCCCTCATGTCCATGGGCTATTCAGTAGATAAGTGCGTGGACGTTTATCCACTGGGCCTCCAATTGGAATTCAAAATAATATTATAATATACATGCTTCCAATTGCCCTTGCAATTATGGACGTCACAGCTTCCTGGGCTTCAATTCCAACCTCAATTGCACATGTGGGTCTTTGATTAAAATATTATATTCGATCTTCAAGTTTAATTCCAATTCTAATTCCAATTCCACGCATGGATTCGTGCTTCACTTTTGCTCTAATTCTTCATTATATTTCTTACAAAATTAATATATAAAATTCATATAAACATAAAAATGATGTGATGACAACCAGGCTGCGAGGCGAAGACAACAACGTCGACGATCAGTGATCACGCAACAATGAAAAAAGAGAGAGACGAAGACTAGGCGAGGGCACTTGAAGACCCTATTTGGTAAGCCCATCTATAAGCTTCTCGAGTAAAATAGAATAATCCAAGATGTAAAGTGTTTGGATGTTTTGCTACGGTTAAAACCCATCTATCTGGCGGTCTCTAGTATACGCCACTCAGTAATTATTTATTTTTTATAAAATTACACCTTTTGACAATTATTTATATTTACTAGCAACCAATAATAAGATGTAAGATCTAAAAGTTTTATATTTTCCAAGATAGTGCCTAACTAACATGGGAAATGTTTTCTAGACAACATAATTAAAATTTTTATTTTTATATTATATAATAATACAAATTATTTAACAACCAGTAGTGAAAATTAGTATTTCTTTAGTATTTTTCTTTCTGTTATTAAATAATCCAAATTGATAGCATTTTGGATTATTTTTAAAGTAGTTATTATTTTCAAAAATTTGATAGCAATCACAAATGAGCACCAAAGTCCACATAGCCTTTATTTTGCCTTTACACTCTCGCAATATAAATAATCTAAATCTTAATATATATATATATATATATATATAAAAGAAGGATAGTTATAAAGGAAAAGTTAATAATTTTTTTCTCAAAAAACGTCATCCACATATGCACATTAGATTTTTATTACGGTAATTTAATTTTTCAACTCTAACCGATGAGAAATCAAATTTCTAATGTATTAAAGTAGGATAGTCAACCAAAATATTTTATCAAGTTGGAATCATTAGTGAATTTTTCTCCCTCCAAAACTTGCATTAAATCAAAGATAGTGATTAATTAATTATTAATTTTACTTTAATAATTATATTATAGTATTAAAAATGTGATATTTTAACAAATTCATTAAAAACTATTTAAGGTAGTCAAATACTTGATTTTTTTAATATTAATTATTATTTAAGATATCACATTTTCAAAACTATAGAAGAAATCAAAATTCATATTTTTAAGGTTTTGTTATCATTGAAAAACCCATGCATTAAAAACTTATGCTTCCTCACATTTAAGAGTTTTAATTTATATTTATAAATTTTATAAATAAATATAATATAATAATAAAAAATAATGAACAACTTTGAGTGGATATATTATAAATTTTATAATATTTATTTATAAATAAATATAATATAATAAATAAAATTTTTTATAAGTATTTGGCCAAGTGACCATCAATGATAAATTATTTTTTCTCCAAAAGTTGCATCAAATATTAATTAATTATTAATTTGACTTTAATAATTATAAGAAAATTATTTATTATATTATTATAATCTTGAAAATGTGATATCTTAACAAATTCATAAAAAATTATTTAAGATAGTCAAGGGTTTTCTAATACTAATTAATATTTAAGATATCACATTTTCAAGACTACGGAAGAAATCAAAATTTATATTTTTTCAATGTTTTGTTATTATTGTAAAAATTAAATTTCAATAGTGTAAATTAAAAATCTTATCTAATTAATAGTTTCTCTTTTATGTTTTTTCAAATGTCAAAAATATTTTTTACAATTACTTTAAACTTCATAACCAAATGCGTGTAAGAATAATTGTATATATTTTAAAAATATTTATTGAATTAAAAAATATATATCTATTTTATATTCTAAGTTCATTACATTTTAAATAAAAAAGCAGAGTTTTGATGTAGTGCGTTTTTAATTTAAAAAATTCTACAACAGCAGTTAAATTTAATCTATTGAAAATGATATATTTAATTTATATATTTTAATATAATAAATATATAATAAGTGATATATATAATCTATTGACAGTGAATATCTATTTTAATATCTGTTTGAATTGTAATTAATTCAAATATTTTAAATGAAATGTCAAAGAGATTTCTATAGCTCACAGCGCATGTTGCACGCAACGCGATTGGAACCGCAAGGGCAGGGCCCACATCCAATTCCATTTGTCTTTAGTCCACAACGCGGTTGGACCTCATGGACTGGGCTAACCGCGTTTATACTGCCATGGTACATTAAATACATTTTACATTCATTGAACTGCTGTCCTTTGGCCTCCGTTTTTCCAGCAGATGAACAATGGCTTCTACCACCCAATCGCAGGACGGAGCTTCTCTCCTGTTTGGGTCGAGTTTTTGGAAATACGATGTCTTCTTGAGTTTTAGAGATAAACATACTCGAAATGGCTTCGTTGATCATCTATATTCGGCCTTGCATGAGAAGGTCATTTTTACGTTCAAGGATGACCAGAAGCTCGAGAGAGGTGAATCAATTTCTTTGACGCTATTGAAAGCCATAGAAGAATCGAGGTTTGCTGTGGTTGTTTTCTCCAAGAACTATGCTTCTTCCAAGTGGTGCTTGGAGGAACTCGTTAACATCCTTGAGTGCCAGAAGACGAGGGCGCTCACTGTTTTGCCAGTCTTCTATAAAGTAAATCCGTTGAGTTTACGAAAACAAAAAGGGAGCGTTGGAGAAGCGTTCTCCCAACACGAGCGAGATTCCAACGAAGAGAAGGAGAAGGTGCAGAGATGGAGGAATGCTCTAATGGAAGCGGCCAACATTTTTGGGTGGGATTTAGACACATACGGGTAACAACTACCTCTCAACAAGTCAATTTTTTTTAAATATTAATTAACTCTATATTTGTATATATAATATTTTATATATTATACTTGTAAGATAATATAAATAAATAGAATTGTAACATATCATCTATGTTGCACGGAAATGGAAACGTGGCAACGAACGTTTTTCTAAAAAAATAGGCATAAATAGAGTCTGAAACGAGAATAAGAAACGTTTCCGAAACGTTTCGAAAACGAAGAAATGGCACCTATGAGGTGTTTCCGTGCAACATAGCATATCATTGTGTAGTTAGCAGGAAAATTAGAAAAAGGACAATATGTTATCATGTTTAATTCCTTGTTAAAATAGTTAAATTTTAACTCAAAAATTGTCAAAATAGTTATATTATATTTAATGAATTTAGCTTAATACCATATTGGATTTGGTAATATCTAAGTGATTCAATTATAAATGGATCTTTTGGATTTGGCCTCTATTAGATCTCGATGGAATCTAAATACCAGGTGGTTGTTATTGAGGCTTCAATATTTGGCCTCAATTCCCCAACAAATGAGTCCCTTTCGAATTTAGCATTTTTAATTTGACAGTTCTTTCATAATTGTTGTAGTTAGACTTTTTATGGACATTAATATTCAATATTAATTCATTATAATGTGTTACTTCTACTACGATTATCTCATGTTAAAGAAAGAACACTAAAAATAAGGCTAAAGTTGAACCAAAAGAATTGGATTATGTCTAGGTACATATTTTCTCAATCAATATATTTCTGGATTACCTAGCTACGATGCCTCTCGTGTAAATTTTGATGAAAATATATAATCATATATTTTGTGGTTACGAGCATTATATTATAGGAGGCGCTAAGATGAAAGATAAGTGACAATATCTTAACTATGATCTATTTTTGAATTCTTAAACTCATTTAATGCTCAGGGTCGAAGCAAAGCTTGTCTGAGACATTGCCATTGATATTCTAAATAGATTGGGATATAATGGTTCAAGCATTCTTGAAGATGTTGTTGGATTGCATCCTCGTATAGCAGAAGTGATGTCACGATTAGAAATGGGTTTGGATTTGGATAATCCACGTATAGTAGGGATTTGTGATATGGGTGGTATAGGAAAGACTACTATTGAAAGCTGTTTATCACCAAATTCGTTCTCAGTTTGTTGGTAGTTGCTACCTTGCAAATGTTATAGAAACTTATGAGAGACAAGGTTTGGAGTCATTGCAAAAATCTTTTCTTGTTGATATCTGCTCGGTCTCAGACAGTGATATAAAAATAAGAGATATTGATTGGCTTGGGACAATAAGGAACGCGGTAGGGAATAAGAGGGTTCTTGTAGTCTTGGATGATGTAGACCATTTAAATTAGCTGGATGCCTTTGTTGGTACACTTGATTTGTTTGGTCGATCGAGGAAGCAGAATTATAATAACGACTAGAAATAGTCATTTACTTGCCAGATATGGTCCAAGAAGTCATGTCTACAACGTTGGGGGACTGAATTACGGGGAAGCTTCTAAGCTATTTTGTTGTAAAGCATTTTGGAACAACTAGCCAATGCCAAGTTTTGAGCATCTCATAAAAAGTGCAGTTGATTACGCCAAAGGAGTTCCATTGGCTCTTAAAGTTTTGGGTTGTTTTCTAATTGGCAGAGAGGTAAACGAATGGCAGAGTGCAATCCATAGATTGAGACAAGCGCCTAATCCTGATATTCAAAAAGTGCTCAAATTAAGCTATGATGGACTAAGTCATAAGGAGAAGAAAATTTTCCTCGACATTGCCTGCTTCTTTAAACAATATAGCAAGGAGTACTGCACAATTGTGAATATATTGGATGCTAGTGGTTTCCACGCAGATATTGAAATAAGGGTTCTTGAAGACAAGGCACTAGTAATGATAAGAGACAATAAGATAGATATGCATGATCTGATACAAGAACATATTGTTAATGAAGAATCCCTAGAAGAGTCTAGTGGAAGAAGTAGGTTGTGAAAGTACGAAGACATCTATCATACACACAAAAAAAAAAAAAAAACAGTAAGTGCAAGTGCTTTTATACGACAATGTGTTGAATTTGTTAATTATCTTATCATCTAAGAGCCTAGGTTTGTCCAATGAGGGGTATCTATATTTTTTATATTTTTGGTTTTACTCTCAACAATATCTTCTCATGCATGCTTGGCTAAACTTCATTATGTAATTGGACTAACAAAATCTTTGCGTGTTAAATTATGAATCATCATATGTCATCACAAAACTTAAACTTGTACAATATTAGTTTTTTCTCCCAATAGAATGGAACATATTTAAATAGATTATTTTACACAGCATTCACTTTGTTTGTTTAAGGATAAAACCTGCGTTTCTCTTTCGTTAAGATTGGCTTATTATTTTTACCACTTGTTTGTTAGGGGACAGAAGTAGTGGAGACCATAGTTTTGGATTCTTATGAAACAAAAGAGATATCCTTGAGTCCTGATACGTTTTCAAAGATAAGCAAATTGCAATTGCTCAAGCTTAGTAATGTTCAGCTTCCTAATGGTCTTGATTATCTCTCCAATTATTTATGCCTTCTTGATTGGCAAGGATACCCTTTAAAATACCTGTCATCAAATTTCCAACCGCACAGCCTTGTCAAGCTAAAAATGTTGAGTAACTGCTTGAAACAGCATCGGAATGGAAGAATGGTATGAGTAAAATAAATCCTATTGCTATTTTTTTTTTTTACTATTTATCCTGATAAACTTTGTCTATTGATATCTATGGTAGTGCCTAGACAAGTTGAAATACGTTGACCTCAGTTATTCACCATGCATAACCAAAAGCCTAGATTTTATACAGGTAACGAATCTTAAGGAATTGATTCTTGAAGGTTATATGAACTTGGTTGAGATCGACCCATCCATTAAAGCCATCAAAAGGCTTATGCTCTTAAATTTGAGGGGCTGCAAATAACTTAATGTTCTTCCTACGGGCTATTGGCTTAAATCCCTTAAAAAACTTTTTCTTTTTGGTTGGTCAAAACTCAAAAATGTTTCTAAATTCTTAGCATTTATGGAATGCTTAATTATGCTTGATTTGGATGGGACTTGTGTAAAGGAATTTCCACTTCAACATCTCAACAATCCTTAATTTATTAGTCTGCGAGATTGCAAGGAACTTATAAGTCTTCCAAGTGGCATTTGTGGGTTGAAACTTCTTGCAATTTTGATTGTTTCTGGCTGCTCAAAACTTAACAAGTTGCCCGAGCACTTAGGAGGATTGGAAAGCTTGCTGGAACTTCATGCTGATTTTACTGCTATTAAGCAACCACCATCCTCGATTATACACCTAGAGAAACTTGAGTATTTGTCATTTTTGGGATGCAAGGGAGGAGTAACATCAACACTATGGAATTCACTATTATCATTTCTAATTCCTGAAGAACGTCAAGATCCCATGGGTTTTAAGCTACCTCCTCTATCAGGCTTATGGTCATTGACTATACTAGATCTCCGTAACTGCATCCTCTCGGAAGGATTTCTCCCAAATGACCTAGGCTCCTTATCCTCGTTGGTACTTTAATACCTTAGTGGTAGCAACATTATTAGTTTGCCAACAAGCATCAGAGGTCTTTATCGGCTTGACTCTCTTGATTTGATGGATTGCAAGAAGTTTAAAACGTTGCCCTATCTCCCAACAAATATCTATTCCATTAATGCAAATGGATGCACATCATTAGAAACATTACCGGATCCGCCTATATTGCCTGGAAAGCTTGTGGGGGTCAGTTTAATTAATTGTCATACACTAGTAAAGAATGGGCCCAAGCTACTCCTTGAACTTTTCAGAAATTATCTTAAGGTCCATTTCTCTCTCTCTCTCTCTCTCTCTCTCTCCCTCTCTCTTTCTCATGTATTTATTTGTTGTAGAAGGGTTTTGTTGATTTCCCAGAATGCACTATTGTTGTTCCTGGAAGAGAGATTCCAAAGTGTTTCAGGTATCAAAATAATATGGGGCATTATGTTAGAATCTAGCTAATGTCTGATTGGTATCAAAGGCTCAGGGGTTTTGTTGTGTGAGCTATTTTTGAAGCAAAGGCTCATTCAATTGATGCCAAAGTCCGTGTGAAATGTTACGGGACACGCAATGATGATGTAGTCTATGCCACGGATATCCTCATTTGCAGCTTCCAATTTCAGTCCGATCACTTATTTTTGGATTACATGGAACTTGATGAAATTAGGTGGAAGGTGGGGGTGAATGATTTGAAAACTTGGACTAAGATCATATTTTGTTTTAGAAGTTCTAGTCCTGAAATGTTTACCCCAGTAAAATTTAGAAGTTGTAGTCCTAAAATGTTTACCCCAGTAAAATGCGTTGTTCATATGGTATATGAGAATGGCGAAAAATGGCCAGACAAGGTATTGTGAGTTTTAATCAATTTAATGATCCACATGCAAGTATCCAACAAAGCAACTGTGAGTTTTAATCAATTTAATGGATACAAGGTATTGTATTAAAAAAAGAGAAGTCATCATGACTATGACAACATGGCAGACATAGGAGAACAGCCAAACCCTAAAAGATTGAGAGACGTTGTCGCCCAATGAAGGGACTCTCAGTTTGAGCTATTAGAAACTTCAGTCCAAAATATTCGAGATTCAACAGTTGAGTTAGACGTCATCCATAGTGTTTTAAGAGCAAGAGCCTATTTTGATCTAGGTAGATATTCATTTTTCCCTATGTGGAACTAAGGGGATGGTGGAATATTTTTGAATTGGGGTAAATAAAGAAACAAATCAATCAAAATCACAATTATTGAATGGTGAATTTGTGGGAAATATACTCAAAGAATTCCAATTTGGCTTAGTCTTTGTGAATTTGTGAGTTATATTGATGAGTGTAGTTATACAATTTCTTAAGTTATATTTAATACATTTTTTTTTAGATAAAATAAAATAATTATATAATCTTTTTAACATTCTAAATTAATATTTAACTCCTTAAAATAAATTAAACAATCAAAATAAATTAAAAAATCACTAAATTCACATTTATTTTAATATCAAATTTCATAAAACAAAACAATAACAATTTATAATATTCAACTTAATTTCTACAGTACAAACTTATATCAAAATAATTTTATTGACTATAATGATAAATGAGAAATAATTAATATTATTTTTATTAATTATTAATATCTATAATCATTGTAAAAAAATAAAAAAGATATATAGTGAACTATAATAGTTGGTTGCATCCTCGTCACCATGGGGTTCTATTCCAAATTACCCATAGCCGAGGACATGGTCGATGATGGTGTAATAACTCTTTCAATTCCATTAAGAAAAATTTGTGTAATTTTACAAAATAAAAATGAACGAAATTATTTATATATAATATAATAAAAAATGTCATACAATATCAAATAGTTTGGTGGGAACATCAAACTATCGTTATCAAATATAAAAGAAATAATTTTTTTATTTAATTATAACATAATTCATATTGTAATAAAAAATTTATTTCTTATTTCTTAAAAATATCCATAACTATTTATATATATATATATATATGAATGATTGAACATCAAAGCATATATAGTTGAAGCCAAGTGCAATATAGACAACAGTATAAGAGTGAGGCAGCTAGAGCACTTGTGTACCAGCCCAAGTGCAAGTGCAGCAGTAGCAGCAACACTTGCCTCTAGTGGGTATTTGATCTTGGAACAATTTTGAGTTGGATCTGATTAAAATAACTAGTGTTGTTGCCAAGATACAACAATGAATTTAGTTGTTGCGAAACGTTGTTGTCTAACTATTTGAGTATGTAACGAAGAAAACAGTCAGAAGGCATGGGAGGGTCCTCACACAAGCACTTCAATGCTTAAATCAGACATTGAGAGTGATAAATGCCCAAGAATAGTATTTACACTAGTATTAGAGATGTACATTTTCAATAATGAGTGTTTACTTGTTTATAGAGGAATATGGAGTAATCCAAAGTGTGTTAGGATTAGGATCCTTGTAAATAACATTTATCTTGATTAATTTTAATCTCAGTCAGACTAGAATTGTTGTGGATAACATTTATCTTTTATAGATGATATTTATCTTGTCCCTTTTCGGGGATGAAATGTCTTGTGGATAATTGTTTATCCTTTTCTTGGCAAGATTTGCAACTGTCGTAGTTATCCAGTTTACACGTTGTATGGGACCCTCCATTATTCAGAAAAATACTTCGGTGGTGCACAAGATTTCCCGTGCACCTCATTGGACGATGGGATTGAGAGTTAAGCTGATTGTTGAGGTTGCTGGTCGCGGTCATGGGTTGCAAGCCTGACCACGGGCTGTGTATTCAGCTATAGGCTGTGTTTTTTGATTGTGGTCCTTTGGGGTTGATTTGGATGCGAGGATTCTACATATCTTCTTCTCGTTGCGTACATTCAATTTAATTAATTGATTTAATTTGTTAAAAAATTTGTATTTTGATTTATATATAAAATAATCTTGAAAAATATATTTTTCAGTAAATTTTATTTATTGATGATTTCTAAAATATTTAAATAAAACATTTTTAATTAGAAAACTTCATGCTCATATATATTTATATATATCTTTGGAACTATAAGTTGAGCATGATTGATCGAGGTGTTTTGAAGTTTATGAAAATATTTTTCTTAAATTAAATAACGTCAAGTTTATATATTCTTATACTTTCCAAATCAGGAAAAATATATTTTGTGTCAGTCAAGTATACTAAAAATAATTTTGAAAATCGAGTAAGTATAAAAGTCTTTGTTCAAACTAAGTATATGTATTTTTGAAGCTTTTATTCAAATATTCTTTCAAATCTTGTTTTTCAATCTAAACATAGTTTTTCAGTTAATCGAGTATTGCTCAATTTATTTTTCATAATAATTGAGTATTGATATATTTCAATCGAGTATCATAAAAATTTACTCGAATATGTTCTTATAAAGCTATGACTCTTACAGCTACAATCGAGTATGATATCTCTATAATCGAGTATCTTTATATATATTGAAATCTGAGCATATTTCTAATCAAATATATCGTTATCTCAATTGACTAAAGTATTTTTGTTAATTGAGTATCTATATTAGTTAGTCGAGTAAAGATTGGATTGATTTTGACTAAGTCTTCGTGCTTAAAGTTAATTGAGTATCAGTTTTCTATACTCAAGTACATGATTGTGCTAGTCAAGTAAGTTTAACCTGGTAGTCGAGTGCTTAATGCAAAGTCTCTATACCTTGTGAGTCAGTTGAGTAATGACTTGGTCATACTCGAGTGAGGCTTATCTATAATCAATTACTTGAGTAATCCAATCGAGTATGCACTATATTAGTTGTGAGATCACCCGTAAGGACATCCTGGAGGCTCGCGAGCCCTAAGCGAAAGTCTCAAAAAGAGAGTAAAGTGACGCAAAAAAATTCTGGGCAAAATGACATGCAAAACGAGTAGTGGTATATACATACGTACAAAGCCAAGAGATACGGGGGTGGCATACACAGGGCACACCCAAAAAAAAAACCTGGGTACAAGATCACGATATCAAAACCTAGCTAGCAGCCTCTTGTACCTCCGAACCACAAAAAAACTTCCCAAGACCGACAACTAGGATTGCCCTGTACGACCGGATACCCATGCACTCATACATTGCTACTCTCACCCTCAGCCTTTGCCTTTCCTTTACCTGGAATGATGCAAAGCAAGGGTGAGTCACAAGATTTAGCCAGCATATAGAAGAAATATGATAAGGCTAGAAATAATCTCTCACGCAGAATACAACTCATCAAATGCCTTGATGGAAATAAAAGTGTCATGCTATGCCATGCTTTATAATATTCAACCATCAACATAAATAAATAAACCAATGCACATAATGGCACTACTTGGGGCCCACATAAGAAATACACAACTTGGCCCCCAAGTCTCGACCATGAACTGGCTAGTATAAATCATATGAGCCCGAGGACTTGGCTAACATTATTCCAGGCCAATTTTAAAATGCTTAAGTGAGTGCTCTTTTAGTTTATCCTCTTTCACTCCAAGCAATTATCTAGTGAGGTTTCATATATATATATATATATATATATATGTTTCCAAAACATATTTTAGAATAAGAGAGTTGAGTGCTTCTTTCATTCATTCTTCTAACTCTCTTTTTGTTCAAAAGAATACTTGGTATCATTATGCTATCTTATATTTTTTTCTTGAGAAATTCTTTCACATATTTTGTGAAATTGTAAAGGTTATGCCCGATCCTTTAAAAGGTAGTGGTTGTGGCTTAGCTTAGAATAAAAAAGCCTTATGTAAAGGTTACGTCTGGTTCTTTTGTTACGCCCCAAAATCTGGAGCCTGTGACTTAAAAATTTAAATAAAAACATTCCCAAATTCTCTTTAACAACTTTCTTTTTTCTTTTTCTATATATATACAGTGGAAACAAGATACATATGAAATTCATTTATTACATTCACTAGGGCCTAATTCCCCAAATTACATAAAACGTGCACTTTAGATCAAACAAAAACATAATAAACATTCCTCTACTCTTAAAAAGAAAAATCCCTAAAGATCTTTTCGATCTAGATTGCCTCAGTGCACATTACTACCCCACAAAGGATCAATGCCACTAGGAATACCCTCGAACTTCGCCTTTTCCCCTAATTTGGAATGATGTTAAAGTAAGGTAAGCCACAAGGCTCATCAAGTATATAGAAATAACGGGAAATGGATACGCTTGGACTTCCCCAAAAAATCATGCATATTGCCAAACATTGAAAACGCACGCCATTCCCATATACATAAACGTCACACAATCCATGTCATATCATATGCTATATCACACCCCATGCCATGCAATCATATAACACAATACCAAGCCATAATCATAAATGCATAGATGCACATATATGGTCTTTGGGGCCCACAAAAGTTGCACATATTGGCTCCCAAGACCTTGTATATAAACATGCTTGTAGCCAAGGATAGACTACCAAATCAATAACATGAGCACAAGGCTCTCGTATGACATCCACCAGTATCATATCCACCTTCATCATCATCACGTATCGAAGCACTCACAATCACGTCATGTCACCTCCCTGACTCATATATCAAGATCTCATATCATATATTAATGGAAGCCATGCTTTCTTCTCATCATTTATCCACAATCTCTCCATGCAATGTAACACATAAAGAATATAATGGCTCTTGCAACATTAACATGATGGTAAGTCCTCCATAAGCTAAGCATCAGGCCATGCTACGCCCATGTAGTAATTCACACGAGCGAATGCTCTACATGCATATGCTTACCTATCATACACAAGTCCACATTCAACTAGTCAATTGTGTCATGCCAACTGTGACACCCTTACCTAGCGTGAACATAAACATAGGGAAAGCGGTCAAATTTCTTTATAATTTTTTTTTCTTTTGTTATATATACATATACATATTTATGTGTTAAATATAAATCTTAATTATACTTTTTGAAGAATAAGAGGTATAGGTATATATATAACTTTCAGATATCAGGAATACAAGAAGTTTAAAACTTTGTTTGAGAATCTTAGATGAAAATTCCCAAAAAAAAAAAACACCCTCATAGTCTCATGGCTTCAATTGATTACAAAATTAGAATTTAATGTCAAAGGAAGCGGGGTTTTTCATTCATAAAGGGACAATAAGGATATCCGAATTTGATAAGACAAAAAACGTAACATAAACCAAAAAAATAGTTTTTTAAACAAGCTTTCTCATAACATTTAGATTTTAACTTTGAAAACTTGTTTCGATAAAGGAAAGAGAGACTAATTTTAGATTTATGAAAATCCCTTTTTAAAAAGCCACCATGTTCCACGTCCGTCCTCCAATCTCCTCATTCGCGATCACTTGGGGGGAAAAATATATGGGATGAGATTCATGCGAGTCTCAGTAAGTACAAAAGAACCATCATATGTATTTAAGCAAGACATGACATAACATAATATAACATAACATAACATAACATAAGGAGACACGAGAAGTTCCACCAACTATGGGGGCACGAACCCTCGTGCATAGCGCTACTGTGATTCGGTCTTGAAACTTGCGTGAACATAAACATAACATGAGGGACCACATACCATGATTCATGAGCATACTTAAACATCATAAATAGTTCATAATGTACTTACCTCAACTTGGTTGGACAAGATTTTTTTTTTAAGGTTTAAGGCCTTCACAACTTAAGGGTTTGTTTCTCTACAGAAAACATGGGTTTTTGTAAGCCAAACTTAAATTATTTTTACATAAGGTTGTAGGGCATTTAAATAGGAGGAAAATTGGAAAATTTCATGGGAAAAGGGCTTCCACATGCCCACATGCGCCCCAAGAGGAGGTGGCGCATATTTACACACGTTGGTGGCAGATTCAACACCATTTCGTATTTTTGCCATATCACTCTCATTTTAACTCCGATTCAACTGTCATTTTTTCCTACATGATCCTCTTTTTTCCCTCTATAAGAATATAAAAAAAAATGGACTTACCTTTCTATTTTTTGGAAATTAGGGCCTAGATTCTAGCGATGCATAGTTTCTCTGACGAGGCTCGTATCTCCTTCGCTCCTTCAGTGATTTCCCTCGTTTTTCTTGCAGAATCTCTCCCTCTCTCTCAAGAACACACTCTTAACCTTCAAACCTCTCAATGTGGCATGAACTTAGCTTCAAAAGATTTGTAAAGCCCAAAACTCAACCCAAAGGTCCTATTTATAGAATTACCTGGCAAATCATAACATGCCATGTGTCACCATAATTATTTGGGACTCATCATTACTTCCATGTGTTCCCATCCAAATGGTGCCATGTGTCCCAAACTTGGAGGTTAAGTAAAGACTTGGAGAAGACTTTTCTATCCATGTGTTTCCATTCAAATGATGCCATGTGTCTCATATAATCATTACTTCCACGTGTTTCCATCCAAATGGTGCCATGTGTCCCGCCACCTAGCACAACAATAATTACCTTGCCACTTGCCCAAATCAAATCTTAACATGTGTCTTAAGCTAAATTTAAATAAGGTTTATAATCCAAAGTAGAATTGAAAAATTATTTGAAATCCAAAGTTGAATTTGAAAGTTATTTGAAATTCGAACCAATAGGATATGCCACGTCGTCGTTGGTCTTATCCTCAAATGCCCAATAGGATGCTTCCACCTCATAAGGACACTTGGAGGGTGTTGATTGGCTAATCCTTGATATTTTTGGTTGATATTTTGGCTAGTTTACCAATATTTCATTTTGGCCTGAACTTTTTGGGTAATTGTGCTTAGACCCTTGTAAGTTGGTTCTCGGCCATCTTTTAATTGCACTTTTTCCCCTAGAGAAAGGATTTATTATGTTAATACCCTAGGATTTTAGTAAATTACACTTGTGCTCGAGTTTTTTTCTAAAATTTCACTTTTACCCGGACTTAGTAATTACGATTTTGGCACTAGTTCAAAAAAACTAAATTTTTGTCTTAGGACTTTCGTAACCCCTTGAAAATGTCTCACTTCGTTATATATCTGAACTTAAAGATCCCTAATATATATCAAATTTAAAGTTCTTGAATATTACATATTTTAACTGAGAAAGAAAAGAAATGAAAATCTCGGGTATTACACCAACGCTCACGTTGCCAACACATACAAAACATAACCCCTAATTAATGCAACCCATGGCCTAACATCATCATGCGAAGCAATAAAACAACATAGTGCAATGCAACACAACCACAAGAAAAATTACACAACCAACCAAATACCAACACTTTTGGAACCTATCATATTAGGGTACAACATCATTCCACAAAGAAAATGTAAGGAGGAACAAGCCCTACTTGGATAGTGAATACAAAATGCATCAAGAATACACAATAAGACTCTTTCAACCATTCAAGGAATTACAACTAAAAGTATCATTAGTTAATCCATCGATGTCTCTCATCATACTCTAATCATGCCCCTAAGAAAGTTATTTATTCCCCAAAATATTGGAGCAAGGCAGACTACCCAAAATGATAGAATTCCAAATTTTAGGCAAAAATTTATAGGGCTGTTATGGGCTCAAAACAGAACCAAATGATTTAAGTAATATACCAAAACAAAGCTTATAAAGTCTAGATTATGGCACAAAAAAATGGATTTTAATTTGGATAGCACCACAAGAAGTTATATTCCAAAAATCAAGGCATGCACGGATTATGAGGAAATAGAGATTCCAGATTCAAGCATTGTAACGCCCCAAAATTTTCTCAATTTTTTTTTTTTGTTTACAACAGCGAAAGAAAGATAATTATAAATACACAATTCAAGGGCTTTTCCTTACATAACAATGCATCAAATAATCAAATCTAATAGTACATAATGTCCAAGCCCCTGTCCAAAACTCGCTCCCAAAGATTTTTTTGGTCGAGAGAGCCCCATACACATAGCCACCTAGAAAACAACAAGTGCCTTAGGATCCATCCTCGAACATTAGCTCCCATACTTGGAATGATGTTAAAACAAAGTGAGCCACAAGGCTCAACAAGCATGAAGAAGAATAATAATAGGGTTGGGGATAAATCTCTCACACCGAGTACACCCCACAATATGCCATGTGGTAAAATAAAATGTCACACCATACCATGCACCAAGATATTCAGATCTTAGCATAAAGACCAATACACATAATAGTCTTTGGGGCCCACATAGGAAATGCACAACCTGACACCCAAGTCTCAGCATACAAACCTACTACAGCCATGAACTGGCTAGCATAATCCACATGAGCCCGAGGCCCTCAACATAATCCACTTGAGCCCGAGGCCCTCAATATAATCCACATGAGCCTGAGGCTCTTAACGTAATCCACATGAGTCTGAGACCCTCAACATAATCCACATGAGCCCAAGGCCCTCATACCACAACATAACATAATCTTGCAACGCAACAAATAATAGATACAATGGCCTAGTAAGAATCAACGTGATACATTGGCCTTTATAAGCTAGGCATTAGGCCATGCTTTGTTTGCGTAGGAATACACATCCAATGCAATGCTTGTGCACCTAGTCATTCTAAATTTATGTGTCCAAGCATTCATAGCTTATGTTTCCCCCAACGATGCAAGCCTAGACCCATGCACTATAATGCTATGCAATATGTCACATAATGGTAGAGCCAGTTGACAGTGACCAGGTATTGATCGATAGTCCGTGACTAAGAGCAATCGGTTGGTGACCTTCCTCAGTCTGATTGACAGTTTGCTCCAGTGTCACCAAACGATCGATACTTTACCTCACCATTAGCCAGCTCTTGCACCCCATTCAACGACTCACACCTGCGAGAATCCATAACCACACACAAGCCCCCTCAATCCTCTAGGAACCTAGTCCCAAATTGGTTTGGCATCATTATTAAAGAAATAGAGATGATACAAACCCTATAAGCATTTAGAAATAAAAATCCCAATAATCTCTTATTTAACTCAAATCCACAACAAGGAACCAACCATATGGATTTATAAAAGAAGGACATAACGCACCCACATAAATATAACTTGGAACCAAATTAGGGTAGAACAAGGAATAAAACACGTAAAGTGAAGATAATTGGCAACAACGAGAATAAGAGAATGAAACTTGCCTTTTATAGAAGATTCCAACTTTTTTGGTCACACGCTGCAAAATAATATTTTTACCCAAAATAATAAGATCACAGTCTAACAGTTGAATCTAACTGTATTGAATTCCTAATAATTATTTTTCCCACTTACTTGGCTTCCTTAAACTCCATTTGTATAAATTTTCTCCTCTTTTTCACTATTGTTCACCAGCTCCTTCTTCCCTGATTTCACCTTCTCTAATTGCTCTGTTTACTACTCGATTTCTATTGAGAATTGGGCATTTAAATCACAAAAAGTGAATGGCTAGAGGCTAGTTGCGTGGCAGCCAGCAGCACTGTAACGCCCCTAGATTTCCTCAATTTCTTTTTTTTTTCTACACAAGCTCTGATAGTTATAATGTCCCCATCACCGGAGACTCCACAACCGAGGAAACCAAGAAGGAAGTGTCAGAAAGAAAGACACATGCACAAGACTCAAATAGAAGCATCATGCATATTCCTTGCTATTAACAACAGAAACCATATTCATACATCATCACTCATAGACATAAAAACATTAGGGTCGGTTAGTATACCCACTATATCCCATCACGGGTACAACCTAGACCATACACAAATTGTAACTTAGTATTACACATCTCAAAACACCTCCAAGGACCTTTCGATTGAGACAACTTTATACATATTTCTAACCCACAGCTCAAACTTCACTTGACTCGCCCATTTCTTTGGCTTTACCGTTACCTGGAATGATGCAAACAAATATGAGCCACAAGGCCTAGCAATTATAACTAAGAGAAAGTGAGCATGAAAATCATGGGAATCGAGAAACAATAAGAATCATGAATAACATTTAAAGCATTCACACCATACCTCTTCATATTACTTTAAATGATAACAAAATGAACCATGCATTCGTGCCCACGTGCAATCTTTTGAAACTGTAACCATGGGATCGAAGTCCATATCATAACCATGGGACCAAAGTCCATCTTTGAGCTAAAGCTCTCTCTACTAATATATCCTGCGGAACTCGTCCACCGTGCACATCATGAAGCCTTTAAACATTTTAAAACCCGCTTCATACACATGCTCCACGCATCATCATAGCCATGCATATTTTTAATGACTTCCTATGCATAACTCACTCATGACTACTCGTAACAACATTCCTAAGAGAGAAAAACCCATGCAAGACAACGTCAAACCCTTGCATGTCCTCAATAAAGCATCATTCCTAAAGGAAGATTGTAATGACCCATTTATTTATGAATTAATGTAAATTTGTATGTAAGAAATTAAATGGAAGAAATAAAAATTTATATTTTTTTTCAAGGGAGTGTTAGCAATTAATCAAAAATTCTAGGGTTTAAGTGCAATTTTGGAAACTAGTGGCAGGATCATCTTAAATATGAAGTGTGCATGTTAATAAGCAAGGACGACTGCAAGTCGAGCGGTCACACGTGCTCGCGCTCACAGGGGAGGTCTCGAGTTCGAGACTGCATGCAAACAGGAGAAAAATCGTTGGATTTTTGCCATCCACTAGGCGCCAAACGACGCTATTTCAAGGCACTAGGCAGCCCCCATGCGAGCACGTGCGTAGCCTTGTTGGGGACCATGTGCGTGGAGGAGCGCGACCAAGCGGTTGCCAGCCCCAACCACTTGTTTAAACAGCCTTGCCAACTATCCAAGTTGTCTTTTTACACTTGAAGTGGGCTGCCCTTGCCTCCACGATGCTCTTTCCCCCTTCGTTCTCCTTTACCTATATATATGGGATGGAGGGTTGAGGGAAATGTGAGAATTTTGGGCAGAAATTTGGGAAAAACTCTATGGTGTGGGCAAACTTAATCTCATTAAGGAGAGGTTCACTTCAAGAGATAAAGGAAAATATCTAAATGTTGTTTTTTGTTCCCTAATAAGGCCCGAGGCTATGATTATTCTTTCAGGTGGGTTTATCTTTATAGGCTTCGGCCTAGGATTGAAGAACCCAAGACTTTCACCACTTTTAGGTAGCCCATTTGAGAAGTCAGGCCACAAGCCCACTACCCACTTTAGAGCAGAAATGGGCCTCGACCCATTTGCTCAAGTGGAGTGAAGCCCACTCAACTTAGCCCATTAACCCTCATATAAAAGGGTCTCTTTGTCCTCTGTTTGGCGTATTCTTTTCTCTTGGCCGAACCCTAGTTCTTTCCCTCCCTCTCTCTCTCTCTCTCGTGTTTTCTTGTCTTAGCCAATTGCTTCATTGTTGCTGCCTTGTTCATCTGATTATGATGAGGGTCATCTTTCCTTCTGTGAATGATCCTTTTTTCCTTGTTTTTAGCCGCCTTTCCTAGTTTGAGAAAGGCGGTCCCTTTGATGTGTCTGGAAGCCTCTACATATTCAGATCTGTGCTCTTTATTTGATGAGCTCTTTCTCTTGGTTTTTTGCTTCAAACCCACTATCTTTGTGACCGATCTATCTTCTTTGGTAGCCTACTTTGTGTGGCTATGATCGTTTGGGTGAGAGAGGGTTTCTTTGGTGTTTCAGCCAAGAGGTGTTGGGGCTTTTCTAGGCTTACAGTTTGAGAGCTTCGTTTGTGGCTTGTGAACCCTATTCGCTGGCGTTACCAAAAGTGGTGACTAGTCTTTTAGATTTGAGCCTTGAACGATTAAACAGGGAGTTCTTTCATTCTTTTTTCTTGCGTTCTTGATTTAATCTATATCTGATTCGATTTATTGCACTAACCCTTTCTGTTTTGAAGAGATTTTCTGCAACAAATGGTATCAGAGCGTTGTGTGGCTGTTGGGTAGTGCCTTGTTCAAATCAGATTTGAAAAGCCATATCGTTTTCAGATCCGATCTCACGATAAGTTTGTTCCATATCAGATCTGATCTCGGTTCGATTACTCCTTGCAGGTTGTGAGTTGGGTCAAAAAAACCTAGATCCAGATCCAGAAAGTCGCGGGTATTCTCCCTAAGCAGCACATGGCTACTCACTCTCATGCCGACTAGCTGCATGTGAGTTTGCAGGCGGCAGCGCATGAGGCAACGTGTGGAGGTCGAGGTGCCCCTCTTCTGTTCCAGATCTAAGCCTGCATCATTCACAAATTTCATTCCTAAGATCTATACTGGTAACTTCTCTAATTTCCTTTTTTCAGCAATTAACAGGTCATCATGTGGGGGTGGCCATTAGGTTTGGAGGTTATCCTGTGGTGGTAACCATTGCTTGTTACTAGATTTAGGATTATCTGTGATTTTATTGTACTAGCATAAACTGTTTTGGTACGATTAAGTCTTGCTTAGAAAATCAGTGTTATTGTGCTATGTGTGAAATCTACCTTAGTTATTCCTATCTGTTAGGTTGAAATTGAAACCCTAAAATTATTCTATTTGTGTGTGTTAAGCATAGTCTTTTGTGTGAACATGTCTGCACATCACTTTAAATTGGGGATTTTCAATGCGAAGGGGGATTTCTCAATTTGGCAACAAAAAATTAGAGGAATTTTGGTACAACAGAAAGTTTCTAAAGCCTTAGATGGAAAATACCCTTAATCATATACTGTTGAATAAAAAATTGAGGCTGATGAATTGGCTTATACCTCTATTATTTTACATCTTTCTAATTCTATTTTAAGAAAAGTAAGAAAACTTGATTCTACAAAAGAGTTGTGGGAAAAATTGGAAAAACTCTATGTGAAAAAATCCACACCCAACAAACTTTTCTTGCTTGAAAGCTTATTTAGTTTTAAAATAGACTCCTCTAGGGATCTAGATGATAACCTAGATATCTACAATAAGTTGGTGCAAGATATAACTAATTGTGGTGAAAAGGTAACTAAAGAATACAAAGCAATAATTCTTTTAAATGCAATTCCAGATGCATATAAGGAAGTTAAAAATGCCATTAAGTATGATAGGGACACTTTGACACTCGAAATAGTCATAGATTCCCTTAGGAGCAAAGATATGGAGTTAAAAAGTGAGAAAAGACATGGAGAGGTACATTTGATGAGAGGTAGATCTCAATCTAAAGGACATGAGGGAGGTGGTAAGAAGAAACGTAGAAGTAGGTCTAAGTCTAAGGCCAAAGGTAAAGGTAAGGGTAAGTGTTTTGGTTGTGGGAAAACCGGACATTACATTAAAGACCGTTATGCCAAGAAGAGTAAGCAAAAAGAAAAGTTAAAAGAACAAGAAGAAGCAAATGCAGTAACCTCATACGACCCTAGTAAAGTTTACATGCTTCTAGATTCTGACACTGCTAAAATTAATGCTACACTTAAGGCACATGGGCAAGAATGGATTTTTGACTCAGGTGCATCATTCCATGTCATATCCCAAAGACATTGGTTTGAAAATATGCCCGAATCCGTGGGTGGTCATGCCATAGTTTGCAGTAATATAGCCTATAAGGTTGTAAGGATTGGAGACATCACTCTTAAGTTAGAATCAGGATATGTCTTAAAATTAAGAGATCTTATATTCATCCCTGAAATGGCTAGAAACTTAATTTCAGTAGGAGAGTTAGAAAAGAATGGGTTTACAGGAAATATAGAGAATGAAATGATAAAAATGTTTAAAGGGCAAAAAGTGGTGTGTAAGGGAGTTAGAAGAAATGGGATATATGCCTTAACTGCTGAGGTAGTGAGTAGCTCAAGCTCTCACATTGATTCAATCAATTCTAATATCACTCAAAAATGACACAATAGGTTAGCCCATGTTAGTATTAAAGGGCTTAAGTTCCTAAATGATAGGGGAGTCTTTGGTAAGGACTGTGTGTTCGATATGCCCTTTTGTGACCATTGTGTATTAGGGAAACACCATATATTATCCTTCTCTTCAAATGTGCATAGAGCCTCAAGGGTTTTAGAGTATATCCATTCAGATTTATGGGGACCAACATCAAATCCTACATTTGGTGGTAATAGATTTTTTTTGTCTATCATAGATGATTTCTCTAGGAGAGTGTGGGTCTTTCTCTTAAAAGATAAAACATAAACCTTTAAAGTTTCAAAACTTGGAAAAATCAGATAGAAAATCAAACAGGCATGGGACCTTTTCTCCGCCTGAAAACACCTCAAGGTTGCCTTACTTGCAAAATTGGACCACTCGTAGGATCCCCTCGGCTTCTTGGAGGTCCCCTACTACCATTCAGTACTGGCAGCCATTCAGGCTTATACAAAATTTATTCCAAAAATTATTCCCGATCAGACTGCTTCCAGAGTCATTAGCCTCGCCTCGAGACGCTCACCAATCTCATGCCCTCTTACTTGGACATCCAAGTTCCAGGGCATTTCCTGTCATCCATTCGATAATTTTATTAATTAATTACTCAAAACCAACTTCTTGGGCTCTCCGAACCACCCAAGGTCCTTCAAAATCACTGGAAATTCTATTTTTCCAATACCATGTAATACCGAATATTACACATATTGCGTAGTCGTGTCTACACCTAGGGATGTGGTGTTAGTGGGTAGTGAAGTATTCTAGAATTGTGAAATTAAGGTGTATGAAAAGGAATTTCCTAGTGACTTAGTGGTGTTGGGTATCAGGGACTTTGATCTTATCCTAGGTATGGATTGGTTATACCAACACTACGCTAAGGTTGATTATCGGAGAAAGGTGATTCATTTTTAGTTACCCCAACAACTAGTTATTGTGTATAGGGGTATTAAGCCAATGAGTTCAATCCCAATTGTCTCGATAATGAAGGCAGAAAGGTTAGTACGACACGATTATGAGGCGTACCTTACCTTTGTGACTAGGATGGGAACAATAAGGTAAAATTATTGGAGCTTCTGATAGTCTGTGTGTTCCTTGACGTGTTCCCAGATGAATTGTCAGGATTGCCACCTTGAAGAGGTTGAATTTTCTATTGATCTAGTGCCAAGAACTCAACCCATTTCGAAAACTCCTTATAGAATGGCCCCGAATGAATTGAAAGAGTTGATTGATAAGGGGTTCACTCGTCCTAGTCTGTCGCCATGGGGTGCTCTAATATTGTTTATATGAAAAATGGATGGATCGCTGAGATTGTGTATCAATTATCGCTAGTTGAATCAAGTGACAGTAAAGAATAAATACCCACTGCCACGTGTGGATGATTTGCTAGATCAACTTTGAGGGGCATCGGTACTCTCAAAAATTGATTTGAAGTCTGGTTATCATCAGGTGCATGTTAGAGAAGAAGATGTGTAGAAAACAGCTTTTCGAACCCGCTATGGGCATTATGAGTTCGTAGTAATGCCATTCGAATTAAGTAATGCTCTGACAGTTTTCATGGATTTAATGAATCGAGTCTTTAAGGAATATCTAGACTTTTTTGTAATTGTCTTCATCGATGATATTTTGATTTACTCACCAAGTCTAGAGGAGCTTGAGGTCCATCTCAGACTAGTCTTGCAGAGACTTAGGGAAAACCAATTATATGCCAAACTCAGTAAGTGTGACTTTTGTCAACGATGAGTGGGATTTTTAGGTCATGTAGTCTCTGGAGAAGGTATTTCAGTGACCCTGAGAATGTTAAGGCTGTGGTTGATTGGCCAAAGCCTACGACAATGAATGGAATTCGTAGTTTCCTTGGTTTAACTGGCTATTACCAAAGATTTATAGAGGGCTTCACCCATATAGCTGATCCTATGACTAAATTGATACGGAAAGGGGTGAAGTTTGAGTGGGATGAGACATGTGAAACTAGCTTCCAGGAATTAAACCTAAGACTGACTACCACCCTAGTGTTAGCTATCCTTAGGAGTGGGGAGAAGTTTATCATATATAGTGATGCTTCTCGTACAGGATTGGGATGTCTGTTGATGCAGGATGGTCGCGTAATTTCCTATGTCTCAAGGCAATTGAAAAAGCACGAAATAAACTACCCAACACATGATTTGGAATTAGTTGTCATGGTGTTTGCACTAAAAATTTGGAGACATTGCCTATATGGTGAGAAGGTGGAGGTTTACACGGATCATAAAAGCTTAAAGTACCTATTCTCCTAGAAAGAATTAAATATGAGGCAGCATTGGTGGGTGGAGTTATTTAAGGACTATGATTGTGACATTCTATATCACCCAGGGAAGGTCAATGTGGTGGTTGATGCTTTGAGTCGACGGGGATCGTCCATTGCAACTATGATGGTGTAGGAATGGTTATTGTTGGAATAGTTGAATGGTTTCTCTATCTCTCTGTCTGAGGAAAGGCCGGTTGTGTTTTGCAATTATATGAAGGTGCAATCAAAATTGATTGAACGAATTCAATTTCAACAATCTAATGATGAGAAGCTAGCCAAAGTTTTAGCCAACATGGAGAAATTCAAGGCTGTAGAATACAACTAGAGGGGCAATGGACTATTACTTTTTTAAGGGTGGATTTATGCATCAAAGAACGAAGAATTGAGACAAGAAATTCTGATTGAAGCTCATAAAGTCTGTTATACCATTCGTCCAGGCAGGACAAAAATGTATCAGAATCTACAGCGATAACTTTGGTGGGATGGTCTAAAAAGGGATGTGGCCAAGTTTGTCTCACAATGCTTGGTGTGCTAACAAATGAAAGAAGAGCATCAAAAGCCCGCCAGTTTGTTACTCTCATTGCCAATCTGAGAATGGAAGTGGGACCACATTCCTATAGATTTTATCATAGGATTGCCTAAAACTTCAAAGCGGCATGATGCAATATGGGTAATAGTAGATCAACTAATGAAGTCATCCCACTTCTTTCCAATCAAAAAGACATTTTTTTTTAAATTGGTTGGCTAAGTTGTATATTGAAGAAGTAGTATGGTTACATAGGATCCCAACCAGTATTGTTTTGGACCGTGACCCCAGATTTACTTCTCGATTATGTGGAGCCTTACATGAAGCTTTAGGGACTCAATTAAAATTTAGTTCTACATTCCATCCATAGATTGATGGGAACATAGAAGGGACTATTCAGACCCTAGAGGATATGTTGAGAGCATGTGTGTTAGATTTCTACGGTAGCTGGGATGATCATTTTCCATTGGTGGAATTTGCCTATAACAATAGCTTTCATTCTAGTATTGGGACGCCACCATATGAGGTACTCTATGGTTGGTCGTGTAGATCACCCATTTGTTGAGAAGAAGTAGGAGACAAGACTTCACTCGGTATAGAAATAATTGAGCAAACCTCTAAGAAGATCTGACTCATTAGGGCCCGAATGAAGGTGACCCAAGATAGGCAAAAAAGTTATGCTGATAGACGATGTCATGACCTCGAGTTTTCTGTTGGAAATCATGTATGCCTAAAGGTATTTCCCGTGAAGGGCATGCAAAGATTCGAAATCTTAGGAAAACTCAATCTTTGATATGTAAGGCCATTCAAGATATTAGAAAGGGCAGGATCCTTAGCCTATAAGCTAGCTTTACCTCCGCTGTTGGCCAATGTTCATAATGTATTTCATGTATCCATGTTACGAAAGTACGTGCAAGACCCTTAGCATATTATTGATTATCAAACTCTTGGGGTCAAGAAAGGTGCATCATATGATGAGCTGTTAGTAGTTATTTTGGAGTGAAAGGAGAGAGTGTTGAGACATTGAACTATTCCTTATGTGAAGGTCCAATGGTAGTATCACATTCCGGAAGAAGCCACATGGGAGTTAGAGGAAGAAATGAAGCAGTCATTTCCTTAGTTGTTTGAATAACCAACTACGAATTTGGAGGACCAAATACTTTTAAGGGAGGAATATTTGTAATGACCCATTTGTTTATGAATTAATGTAAATTTGTATGTAAGAAATTAAATGAAAGAAATAAAAATTTATGTATTTTGATCAGGGGAGTGTTAGCAATTGATTGGAAATTATGGGGTTTAAGTGCAATTTAAGAAACTAATGGCAGGATCATCTTAAAAATGAAGTGTGCATATTAATAAGGAGGACTGCAATATAAGCGGTCACATGCGCGCACACTCATGGGGAGGTCTCGAGTTTGAGACCGCACACAAGCAGGAGAAAAATTGCTAGATTTTTGCTAGCCACCAGGGCCAAATGGCGCCGTTTCACGACGCCAAGTTTCCCCCGTGCATACGTGTGTGGCCTTACAAGGGCCCATGCACATGGAGGCGCGCGGCCACATGACTGCCAGCCCCCGTCACTTGTTCAAATAGCCTTGCCACATGTCCAAGCTATCTTTTTACACCTGAAGTGGGATGCCTTTGCCTCCACCATGTTCTTGCCACATTCCTTCTCCTTTGCTTATATATATGGGATGGAGGGTTGAGGGAAATGTGAGAATTTTGGTGAGAAATTTGGGAAAAACTCTGGTGGTGTGGGCAAGCTTAATTTCATTAAGGAGAGGTTCACTTCAAGACATAAAGGAAAATATCTAAAGGCAAGTTCCCATTGCTAAATTAAGCTTAACCTCTTACACTCTACTTATTTTTTCTATCTCTTTTTTCTATATGTGAAGCAAATATTGTCATTTGTATTCTATCTTTGTAGAGCTTCTCCAATGCTTCAATTTGTAATCCTCTTATATCTTGTTGTGGTTACGCTTGATCCCTAAAAGGAAAGAGGTTGTCTGATCCTTTGAAAAGGCAAGAGGTTATGCTTAATCTTGTAAAAGGTAGTGGTTTCAATTGAGCCTTTAAAAACTGATTGTATTAGTTACTGCTTAGCATGTGAAAAGTAGAGGTTACAGTTGCACTTGTGAAAAACCGAGGTTATGACTTAGCCTGAAAAAACTAAGTGGATAAATCCTTGGTGAGGAGCCAAGGGAGTGGAGTAGGCTTGTTGGTCGAACCACTATAAACCTGTGTGTGCTGCATTCTTACTTCTTTATTTTATTTCAGCACTTTCATTCTTCCTTCAACAAGAGTCATTTTTCAACATCCTTGATTTCACCTTTAACACTTTTAGCAACCAATTTCTAAATCTATAAAAGGATCAATCTTTTTGTGTTGAATTTATTTTACACATAATTTTTTATCAAGGTTACAATTAAAGCATTAATTCTTATAATTTAAAAAACCCAAATAGTTTTATTCAAAGAGTGTTTAAAATCAAGAAAAATCTTTTAAAACCCAATTCACCCCCTCTTGGGTGTCCATCAGTTCTTTCAAGGATGATGTTAGATATTGTCGCATACTATTACTATGAGATTTGAAAAATGAACGTCAAGACGACATTCCTCAATGGGTTTCTTGAGGAAAAGATCTATATGAAACATCCTCATGGTTTTGAGTTCGCTAATTCTCACCAGGTATGTTTGCATAAGCGATTAAATTATGGTCTAAAGAAAGCTTCGAGGAGTTGGAACATCCATTTTGATCATGAGATCAAAGAGTTTGGTTACATGAGAAATCCGAATGAGCCATATGCATATAAGAAGGCTAGTGGGAGCAATGTTGTGTTCCTAGTCTTATATGTGGATGATATATTAATTATGAGTAACAGTATGGACATCATGATGTCTACTAAAACTCGGTTGTCTAGAGTATTCTCAATGAAAAATCTGGGAGATACTACCCATATTTTGGGGATTCGAGTTTATAGAGATAGAGTCAAGAAATTAATAGGTCTTTCATAGAGCTTATACATAGAGAAAATGCTAAAGCGGTTTAGTATGTTGAAATAAGGTTTTCTCCCTATTAGACCTAGGATTCATCTCTTTAAAGGTATGTCCCCAAACACTCCTAAAGAGAGAGATTGTATGAGTAAGGTACCTTATGCTTCAACAGTTAGAAGTCTTATGTATATGATGATATGTAAAAGGCTTGATATTGCCTTCGCAGTTAGCGTTGTTAGTCAATATCAATCAGATCCCAATGAGAGTCATTGGATCGTAGTGAAGCATATTCTGAAGTACTTCAGAAAAACTAAAGATATGCTTATAGTTTATGGAGATAGTGACATCCATATTGATGCATAGATAGATTTGGATTTTCAATCAGATGTTGATGATAATAAATCACCTTCTAGTTTTGTTGTTCTCTTGAATGATGGTGTTGTGAGCTGGAAAAGTTTCAAGCATGAAATCACAGCAGATTCAACCACTGAAGCCAAATATGTGGCAGTATGTGATGCTACTAAAGAAACTATTTGGATTCGAAAACTTTTTTATGAAATTGGTGTGGTTCCATCCATTCTATTATCAGCACCTTTGTATTGTGACAATAATGGGACTATTGCACAGGCAAAGGAACCTCGGTCTCATTAGAAGTTGAAACACATTGAGCGTTGGTTTCACCTTATTCGACAGATTATTGCACGCGGGGACATGCAATTATAGAAAATAAATATAACAGATAATGTAGCTGGCCCACTGACTAAGGCTATAACTCATTCAAAGCTTGATTGGCATATTGGGAAGATGGGTATTAAATACTTGTCGACAGTGATGCATTAGTTGTATAGGTTACTGCAAATCGGCATTAGTGCAAGTGGGAGATTGTTAGTGATGTGCCCTAATGCTAGATTTAGATAACATCTAGTGGGTTTGTAATATAAATACATGTGATGTATCTTTGTATATAATTAATAAAAGGCAAGTTTTTTTTTATTCATTAAACTCTCCAGTTTTTATATAAACGAGTCCCTAGATTTCCTGTTTAAGAGTCTTATTCCTAAGGTTTTAAGAATATGTGATGAGATTCTCTAGTAACAGGATTTCTTAAATATTCATGTTCCTTAGATTAATCAGATGGGGACTCTGATTAGTAGATTATGGACTGACACGATGTTTACTATCTTAATTAGTATGAGATACTAATAGTTTAGGGTGGTGAGTCACATACCATATGACATGGGGATGTCTCTAGTAAACTCATGGGTGTTTGTTAAAGAACAACACACTGAATGTGACACCAATAGCTGATCACATAGCATCGTGGATAATGATCTTGTCATCGAGTTGTGATTGTGTATTAGTCCTTAAACTAGAATTGACATGATTGTCTTGTGTATTAGTGTGCGGGATTTTCCAATGCATCAAACCATCCAATTATGAGGTGAGAAGTTCATCTATGTGGTTTCATATTGTTGGTATAAGGAGATAGGTGTTTAGGGATAGAATCTTTCACCCTCGTTATTATAGATGAGGTGAACGTCCTATGTGGTCTACTGTTAGTGTGACGGAAAAGTCTTTGGCCAAGACAGTATAATTAATCAAGAAAGTGTTTTATAAGGTGTCATCTAGTCACGCTGAGAAGATCAGATGCATAGTTACTAAGTTTATGAGTTTATCACACCATGATTCTCACTCAGTCGGGACGTTAGGTGATGGAAGGATTATAATACATGATAATTGTTAACTGTAATGGGTTCACTTGAAGTTAGACTTCATTACCTTCTATATTTCCCTAAACCACTGCTAAGTGCTTCTCAAGACCTTTCAGATCATCACCAGAATATAGAGAGACTCTTGTGATGGGTTTAAGTGTTTCAGCTGATACTAAACAAGCTTTGGTGCTATTTGTTTGCTAGTGGACAGTGAACCTAGAAAGTCACACACCATATAGTATAACATTTGGTATCGACACTATGCACCTGTTATGTCTCGAACATTATTAATAATTAATGGTAGTTTTGGATAGGTCATTAAGAGTTAATGATAATGATTCATTAAAAGTTAATGGGTCGATTATAGTTTGCTAATTGTTAATGGATTGGGTTACAGTTTGTTCTAAAAACAGGAATAGTGTCGATTGACTTAGCAGTTAACTCCCTGAGGTTGCCAATAGACTTCCCTACCACCTTAGCCAAAAGCAGTGTCGTACACGTGGCATGAAATTGGAAAGGGGGGGCTTACCTGGAGGTGAAATTAGAAAGGGGAAAAAAGAAAGGAAAAGAACAAAGAGGCTTGGCTTCTGCTTCTGTTAATTTCATAGAGTGTGAGTATCATGTGCAAAAATTCTAGAGAATCCGATAAGACACACGGGTGCTAGTGAATCAACATCCTCATGCTAGCATGGGACAAGGACTATAATGTGGTACTGAGTAGCTAGCTAGGTGTGAACAGACTAAGCCCACCATGACTTAAGGTGGAATCAGTCTTAGTAGAGCAAAAGTTTTTATACTCCACCTAACATTGGGCTACATGTATGTTATTTATTATATTTCATATGATGAAATATCGTGTTGCTTAAATATACAAGCTATGTATGGTGTGTGTATTTATGTCTTATGTTGTGCATGTCTAATGTGTAAAAGTTTTAACTTTACCTACATCGCCATATGTGATTTCCAACACCAAAGCAATGGGAGGTTTGCTCTCATTACTCAAAATAAATTATCTCTAGTGACACTCTTGGAAATTTGAGTCCGAGAAAATTAGGTGAGTGATATCTCTCGTTTAACTATGACATTTTGGGAATGGGAGTATAATTATAGTTGTTGTGAGGATGGGCATATCTGGATAGGGTATGATGCTTCGTCAATTAATCTAGTCGGTTTGAGTAAATTAGACCAATTTATTCATTTTCAAGTGTTGAGTCACCTTGTCCCTACCTCTTTCTTCTTAACATGTATATATGCTTGGAATGAGGAGATGGATTAAGCACTTTTGTGGAACTCTTTAAGGAGTCTGGGTATGTCAATTTCTAATGAACCGTAGCTCTTTATGAGAGATTTTAAGGTCTGTTTTCATGTATTAGAGATGTGAGGTGGCAACGCCTCTATTACTCTAGTCATGTGCATAGTTTTCTTGCTTCAAGACTTGGTGTATAGGTCCAACCCTAATGTGGAATAATAAATGGTCAGGGGGAGTTACATCTTCTAGAAGCTGGATAGAGCCCTTTGTTAATGATAGATGGTTTTCTAGGTATCTTAAAAGCAATGCTTTATTCTTGCAACCATGGATCTCTGACCATAGTCCTATAATGGTTAACTTGCTTGATGGTCTTAGGAATAATGGGGACCCCTTTAGTTTCCTCAATCACTTGGCTTATCATCCTTTGTTTTTTAACAAAGTGGTCATGAGTTAGGATATGTAGGTGAGTGAGATATCCTATGTTCTGGTAGATGCAAAAGCTCAAGGTTGTAAAAGGTGCCATAAAGCATCTTAATAGCACTATTAGTCATCTTTTTGAAAGAGTCATGGATCTTCTAGGTAGGTTGGCTATTTTGTAACAAGGTATTCTAGATAATCCTTAGGATTCTACCCTTCGTCAATGAGAGTTGAAGTCGAGCCAAGACTATATGGCTACCTTAGCTCATGAATCTAAATTTTTCATCTTCGAGTGCAAGTTTAGTGGTCAGCAGAGAGGGATTGGTGATCCTGCTTCTTCTTCCAGATTATGATGGCTCAATGGAACAACCATCATATCCTTTGCCTCCACAGGTTTGATGGCTCTATTGCAAAATCTAGGGAGGAGGTAGTACACATCATTCTATTCTATTATCAACAACTCCAAAGAAAAAATTCTTACATGATAAGTTTGCATCCTGCAAAAGTTGCTCCCTTTGTTAATTGGAAACCAATGCAAGAGTAGTGGATGGGGCTTACTAGTGTATCGACCCTTGGACCTGATAGGTTTATTGTCAAATTCTTCAGACTAGCTTAGCACATGGTAAGCTTTTTTGATATGGTAGAAGCTATTAGGAGTTTCTTCACCACAGGCCAACTTTTGGAGAAGGTTAATGCTACTATCATTAGCCTTACCTTGATGGTTCCCCACCCAAAGATGCCTTGAAAGTTTAAACCGATCTCTTATTGTAATGTCCTCTATAAGGTCATTATCAAGATATTAGCTAATAGACTTAGAATGGCACTCTCAAGGTTGGTGGATGAGTTCCAGACTACTTTTAGGCCAAGCAGAGTGATTGGGGATAATGTTCTCCTAGCTCAAGAGCTAGTCTATCAGTACATCTTCATAAGGGCCCTCATTAGTGTGATATGAAGGTTGAACTAGCAAAAGCTTATGGTTCTATGGAGTAGGATTTTCTTCCTATGGTTCTCCGTTTGATGGATTTCTCTCCTTAGTTCTGTGGTTCGGTAAATGAGTGCATTACGACTCCTCGCTATTCTATTAAGATTAACAGGTAGTTGCGTGACTTTTTTTCCTGGAGGTTGAGGTTGAGGTTTGTTGCCCTACCTATTTGTTTTGGTCATGCAAGTCCTATAGGACATTGTGCGTCAGTACACTCAATCTATTGATTTCTAGTTTCATTAGCAATGTGAGCAAATGCGTATGGTGATGCTTATGTTTGTAAATGATTTGTTATTGTTCTCTCATGGGGACTCTTCCTCTATTAACATCTCAAATTCCTGCTTGGAGCGATTCTCTTCTTTATTAGGTCTTCGTGCTAACCCCTCGAAGAGTGACTATTTTGTATCATGTAATGATACGACCTTGAGGGAAAAGCTTTATCTTCCTTTAGGTTTCAAGAGGGGTTCATTACTAATGAGATACTTGGGGGTTCCTATTTTATCCATTATATTATCATATGGGGACTGTAAGCCTATTGTAACACCCCGCCTTACACGGGTGCATCACTATAAGGCAATTCCAGGGAATCTTTTTTTTTTCCAAGTTCATCACGTGCGATGCTTCAAGAACAATCTTCACATGCAAATAACATGCCCAGCACATACGATGGCCGGCACCTGCGGTGATTTCAAGAACAATCTCCACATGTAGATAAAAAATCCTAAGAACCCCAGTCTTATTTGTTTAACTAACAAGATCAATAATCTTAAACTAAATGAGACATAGTATAACACAGGGGATTAATTAACATCAAAATATTATGGTCTACCACCAGTTTCATACAAAGTGTTCCCATATCGAAATACGGATTACAAAACTACCAAATGATAACAACATTATCTTACAACCGTTCATACATATACCAAAAGAAATACTGTGGCTTCAAAATAGTACAACGACTATCATACTAAATACCATTGGCCCTCAACTGGCCACGTTCTCGCCCTCGTAGCAATCCCTGGCTGAAATGTTGAATGTCCCAGGGGTATAACCTAGATTAAATGATAAAACATCTAAGAAATGGCATTATACAGTTTACTTAATGCATGAAAGACATACGAGCATGGCATATACAGACAACAACAACATGCAACACGTCTAACTTGAGAAATCTCCCTAGCATACTCAACATCTTGTGGAAAATCCATTCCACACACCTTTAACGTTGACTTTTCCATGACATATTTAACCCCCGAGTGCCCAACGGTGTCACCCGATCACTGGGATTAACATTGTCCCATTCTCAAGAAGACCCCATCTTGTCCCCCACGGACATAACAATGACACAAAAATTAATACTCCGATGATATAAAAAATCACATGCCATGCACCGACTCTTTTACAAGTAAAAATAGTTGATGCAATATACCACATATTCAATATGCATATGATGCCACAAGTACATAAGTGAAATTCCTATGCATAGCATCCCAAGTTCTCGAGAGTATAACCGCTCACTTGAACTAATTCAATCACGTGTAACCAAAGCTCGAGAGGGCAAAACCGCTCACCTGAACCTACTACACACACTATAACACACTTTTAAGACAAGGTAAGACTAGAATCAAACCACTTACCTTAGTTTAGTAAAGATCGATTTTTGCCTCGAAAAGCTTATCGTACCTTGAAAATGGTGCAATCTTTCCCCTTAACAGTCTAGTCACCTCATGTTTACCATTATGACTATAAAAATCAATATTTCCATTTTTCCCATAATTTCCTCAATTTTTCCTACTTTTTCCTATTTTCCAAACATTTCTTTCCTTTGGAAAATCATAATAAATACCAAACACTAATTTCTACAAATATTTTTGCATAAACCTTCCAAAAATAATTTTACAAAAATTTTAAAATTAATTTCAAAGAAAACTTAGCCTCACGCACTGGCGCGTGGGTAAGAGTGGAGTCCGCGCGTGTACATGCGCGGCTTGTCTTCTCCGACCTTCTTCTCTGGCAATGGTCATCGGCGATGATCTCTGATGCCCAATCTAATTGCAAGGGCTGGAAGCACTTGTTGAGGTGACCTCGATGGCACCTTCAAATGGCTGAAGTAGTCACTGGAAAAGGGTTTAAAACCTAGTTGTAGGTCGCGGTTCGGCGGCCTTCGATTTTTTGGCCAACTCGCTAAAAGCCTATCAAATGTATACAAAACTCCTCCTAACTTTCCAAAAACGCTTCCCACAACCCAAAGAAAAAAGCCCCTAATTCCTAAGGCTCGATTCCAACAAAAACAAGAGCAATTTTAGCCGTTTTGTTTTCAAAACCCTTAGCCATCAACCCCTTTTATACTCGTTTCTGATGTGATTTCTCACCAAATCTCACTTGTTCTTATCCCTTACGCCCCAAATCTAGCTTCCTAATGATTTAAATATCCCTAAATCACGAGCTAAATCCTTTGAAAAATTTGGCCAAAATCTTGATCCCATCCGCCATTAATTTCGGTCATGTCACGACGGTTCTCAGCCAATGGCTACTCCCAGGGCGATCATCATCACCTAGACCTAGAGGCTATCCCCGAGCCTCCAAGAAAGCTTCCCGGCGTCCCAAGGTGGATGGCCGGTGGCCATGTGCGGCGGTTGGATTCACACCACCAATTTCCAATTTTTGCACTTTTGCCCCCCAAATATTTTCAAATTGCATTTCCACCTTATCCTTGTTACCCCTAAACTTCTTGTTAATTCCTTGACTGCCCAAAAGTTCTAAGCTATTCATTTCCCTCAAGAATTTCTAGAAAATTCATCGTTTTGACTTCCTTTGAGCAGTTTACGTAATCTGCACTTTTGCCTGGATGCCCCTAATCGCGTGTTTTCGACCTTAAACCTTTGCAAATCTCTTGATTTTGTCAAATACAATTTATTTGGGCATTTTTAACTTCATCGTCTTGCTTTAACATAGACTCTCACCTTTTTGGATATTGCACTTTGGCCCGAAACTATAGTAAATTCCATTTTGACCCTTCAATTCCAAAAATGCCTTTGATATTAAATATTGGGTATTACATCCTCCCCCTCTAAAAAGGAATTTCATCCTCGAAATCACTAACTCTCAAAAATTAAACAAGTGTGGATAAGAATTTTTCATCTCTTCTTCACGTTCCTAGGTAGCTTTTTCTTTATCATGGTTACTCCATAGCACTTTTACCAATGGGATAACCTTGTTTCTTAAGACTTGATCCCTTTTATCCAAGATTTGAACTGGCTCTTCAGGGTAAGTTAGATCATTTCGTATCTCGATAGTCTCATTTTGAAGTACCTGTGTAGGATCCAGCTTGTGTTTCCGTAGTTGGGACACGTGGAACACGTTGTGGATGTTTGCTAACGCCAAAGGTAAAGCTATTGTGTAAGCCACTGATCCAATTTTCTCCAAAATTTCATATCGATCGATATATCTTGAGCTTAATTTCCCTTTCCTTTTCCCTCGAATCACTGATTTGAATGGGGAAACCTTCAAATATACCTTATCACCGATCGAGAATACCAAATTTCGTCTTTGTTGGTCGGCGTATGACTTCTGACGACTTTGACTTGTTCTCATTTTCTCCTGAATTCTCTTGATCTTTTCTGTGATAGTTTGAACTATCTCGAGTCCAATCAATCCTGTTTCTCTGGTTTCTACCCAGTAGAGTGGTGTTCTGCATTTTCGCCCATACAACGCCTCGTAGAGGGCCATCCCAATGCTACTTTGATGCCCGTTGTTGTAAGCGAACTCCACTAGTGGTAGATGTTTGTCCCAACTTCCTGAGAAATCTAAAATGCTTGCCCTCAACATGTGCTCAAGCGTTTGAATTGTTCGCTCGAACTGTCCGTTAGTCTAAGGGTGATAAGTTGTGCTGAACTTTAACTGCGTTCCCATACACTTGTGGAAACTTTCCCAAAATCTTGACATAAATTGTGGGTCTCGATCTGATACTATGCTTACAAGAATTCCATGTAATCGAACTATTTCTTCAATGTATAACTGAGCCAAGGCATGAATCGGTTGCCCTATCTTAATAGGCAAGAAATGTGCTGACTTTGTCAGTTGATCCACTATCACCCAAATAGCATCATTTTCTTTGGGATTTCGAGGTAGATTGGTCACAAAGTCTATGGTGATGTGATCCCATTTCCACTTGGGAATGTCCAGAAGTTGTAGCATTCCTCCTGGGCACTAATGTTCGATTTTGATGCGTTAGCAGGTATCGCATTGCGCTACATATCATGCCACATCCTTTTTTATCTCAGGCCACTAATAAATTTCCATAAGGTCCTTATACATCTTTGTGGACCCTGGATGTACGATGTACCTAGCTCGATGAGCTTCTCTTAAGATAATTTCACTACAAAAAAACTGGCATTTAGAGACGATTTTTTTTTGCATTTAGCGACGATTTTTTTTGCATTTAGCTGCGGTTTTCAAAACCGCCGCTAAATTAGCCGTCGCGGAGCATTTAGCGGCGGTTTTGACCAACCGCTGGAATAATCGCCGCAAATCATATTTTTTGCGACAATTTTAAAATCGCTATTATTTAGCGGTGGTTTTTAAAATATATAGTGGCGGTTTTTCAACCGCCAAAAAATTAAAAAAAATAAAATTTTTAATTTTAGCGGCGATTTTTCAACCGCAGCAAAAATTAAAAATTAAAAAAAAATAAAATTTTTTATTTTAGCGGCAGTTTTAGAAACCGCCGCTAAAATTAAAACAAAATTAAAAATTTTAATTTCTACCACCCACCCGCTTGGACTCGCCCGCTTGCGCTGTCCAGCCACGTGGCAGCATGTCCGCGCGCCACGTGGAGAGGCTGGAAATTAAAATTTTTAATTATATTCCCAGCCTCCCTTCTCCAGTTTCGAAGCCACAACCTCCCCTTTGCAAGTGCATGCATGTAACCATCTGATCTACCAAGCTCCCTTGTTATATAACCTTATATATAAATTATATACCACTACTTTCCAGAATTATATTTTATATTTTTTAATATAGAAAGAAAAACATTAATTAATTTATTATTTTTTAAAAGAGTAAAGGAAAAAATTAAAAATAAATTAATTGAATTAAATTAACTAAATTAATTGATTAAAAATAAAAATATATATATATTTTTTAAAATTATTAAAATTTTGTTAAATTTATTTTCTATTTAAAATTAATTGATTAAAATTTTCTATTTATTATATTATAATTATAAATATAAATTAAAACTCTTAAATATGAGTAAGAATAAGTTTTTTTCAATAATAACAAAATTTTAAAAAAATGAATTTTGATTTCTTCCATAGTCTTAAAAATTTGATACCTTAAATATTAATTAGTATTGAAAAACCCTAGTATTTGACAACCTTAAATAATTTTTTATGAATTTGTTAAGACATCTTATTTTCAAGGCTATAATATAATTATTAAAGTAATTATTAATTAATTAATCACTACCTTTGATTTAATGCAAATTTTTGAGGGAAAAAGTTCACCGTTGATTGACACTTGGTAAAATACTTTATTTGACTATCATATTTTAATATTATATAAATATACATAGAATAAAGATATAAAAATAATATTTTAAATAAATAGATAATTTTCTATGACTTAATTAATAGTTTAAGTTTCCTATTAATATTTCTCATAAAACTCATGCAAATTTAATACAAAACAATTAGCATTGAAAAACTTGTATATTTAAAATTTATTATTAATTTTACAATAATTAGTACATATTATTTCAAAACAATTGAAAGATTTAAATTATTAATGCAAATTACAAAATATAAATTATTAATGCAATAAGTATTAAACGCAAATCATTAATGCAAATTTTGGGGGAAAATTTTATTACTACTTATTATTTCAAAGCAATTGAAAGATTTAAATTATTAATGCAAATTACAAAATGCAAATTATTAATGCAATCAGTATTAATTGTAAATCATTAATGCAAGTTTTAGAGGGAAATTTCTTTTTTCAATACTATCCTACTTTTATATATATAAAGATGCAAATTACAAAATGTAAATTATTAATGCAATAAGTACTAAACGAAAATCATTAATGCAAGTTTTGGAGGAAAATTTTATTACTACTTATTATTTCAAAGCAATTGAAAATTTTAAATTATTAATGCAAATTACAAAATGTAAATTATTAATACAATAAGTATTAATTACAAATCATTAATACAAGTTTTGGGGGGAAATTTCTTTTTTTAAGAGTATCCTACTTTTATATAAATAAAGATGCAAATTACAAAATGTAAATTATTAATGCAATAAGTACTAAATGCAAATCATTAATGCAAGTTTTGGAGGAAAATTTTATTACTACTTATTATTTCAAAGCAATTGAAAATTTTAAATTACTAATGCAAATTACAAAATGTAAATTATTAATACAATAAGTATTAATTACAAATAATTAATGCAAGTTTTGGGGAGAAATTTCTTTTTTCAAGACTATCCTACTTTTAAACTCTCAAAATACCTAAAAAAGAGTGAACATATTAAATTAATTAATTGAACATAAAATGTTTTAAACTAATTAATTAAATTAAATTAATTAAATGGTTAATTAATTTAAACTAAATATATTAATTGATAAATTTAAAATAAATAAATTATTTAATTTAATTGAATTAAATAAAATAAATTAATTGATTAAAAATAAAAAAATTAGATTATTTTTTAAAATTTAATTTAATTTAATTTTTTTAAAATGTTATTTTTTAAATTTAATTATTAATTTTTTTATTAATGAATTTAGCGGCGGTTTTGACAAAATCGCCACTAAATTTAACTTTTTAAAATTTTTTTATTAATGAATTTGGCGACGGTTGATGAAAACCACCACGAAATTTATTTTTTAATTTTTTTATTAATGAATTTAGTAGCAGCTTTGACAAAACCGCCGCTAAATTTAACTTTTTTAAATTTTTTTATTAATGAATTTGACAGCGGTTTTAACAAAATCACTGCGAAATTTTATTTTTTATTTTTTTATTGCTGAATTTTGCAGTAGTTGGTTAAAACCGCCACGAAATTTATTTTTGAATTTTAAATTAATTAATTTTGCAGCGGTTTTTCAAAATAGCCGCAAAATTTCAGATAAACCACCGTAAAAAACAAATTTTGCAGCGGTTGAAAAACTGCCGCAAAAAACCTGTTTTTTTGTAGTGTTTGCCTTAGGTCTTAATCTCTCGGCACGTAAGTCCTTCCTTGGAACTGAAGTATACCATCGTGGTAACTGAATTCAGGTGCCTTCACTTGATCATTTTCGCCTATCCACTGACTTCTTCTTGTGTCTGTCTGAAAAGCTGACCTGATTTGATTCACCATATCAAGTTGGATTGTTAGATTTGTCAAATACCCTTTGATTGGTTTAGGCTTGACACTTACTATCAGATGGCTGAATTTCTCAATCATTTTCCATTCTCTAACCATCATGCTAGCCACAATTTCTGAGCTTTTTCGGCTGAGAGCATCTGCAACTACATTTGCCTTCCCTGGATGGTAGGAGATGATATAATCGTAGACTTTCAGGTACTCCATCCATCTTCTTTGTCGCATATTCCTTATGAGAGAATATGTACTTCAGACTTTTGTGGTATGTGAAAATCTCAAACTGTTCCCCGTATAGGTAATGTCTCCACAATTTCAAGGTATAGATTATAGTTGCTAACTCCAAATTGTGAGTTGGGTAGTTCTACTTGTGCCTATTCAATTATCGGGATCCGTAAGCAATTACCTTCTCGTCTTGCATTAGAACACATCCCAAACCTATCCCAGAAACATCACTATACACCACATACTTTCCCGACTCCGTTGGTATTGCTAGAATCGATGTCGTGGTCAATAGCGTCTTAAGCTCTTGAAAGCCTTACTCACACTTTTCGTCCCATTCGAATTTGACTTCCTTCTGCATCAATCGAGTAAGTGGAGCAGATATCTTCGAGAATTCTTTCACGAATCTTCTGTAATATCTAGCTAGTCCAAGAAAACTCCAAATTTCTCCAACAGTCTTGGGTGCTTGCCAATTTTGAATTGCCTTTATCTTTGCTGGATCGACAGCTATACCTTCTGCGGAGATTATATGTCCACGAAATGCTACCTGAGTAAGCTAAAACTCATACTTTGAGAACTTTGTGTACAACTTGTGGCTCTTTAAGGTCTGCATAACTATCCTCAAATGTTTTTCATGTTCATTTTCACTTGCAGAGTATATTAGGATATCATTTATGAACACTGTCACGAACTTGTCTAAATAGGGTCTAAAAGTTCGGTTCATCAACTCCATGAATGTAGCTGGTGCATTTGTCAATTCGAATGGCATCACTAGGTATTCATAGTGACCATACCGAATTGGAAAGCGGTTTTAGGTACATCTTTTGGCTTAATATTTATTTGATAGTACCTTGACCAAAGGTCTATCTTTGAAAATACCCTAGCTCCTTGAAGTTGGTCAAATAGTTCCTCAATCCTAGGTAGCGAGTACTTATTCTTTATGGTTACCTTGTTCAATTGCTGGTAATCAGTACACATTCGTAAGGTACCATTTTTCTTCTTTACGAAATGTATTAGAGCTCCCCAAGGTGATGCACTTGGTCTAATGAATCTTTTGTCGGTTAAGTCCTGTAATTGTTCCTTCAGTTCCCTCATTTCAACTAAGCCCATCTTGTACAGAGGTATGGATATAGGTTGCGTACCTGGTACAAGGTCTATCGAGAATTCAATCTCTCTATGGGGAGGTAATCCTGGTAAGTCTTTGGGAAAAACCTCAGGGTATTCATTCATGACCCTCACTGATTCCATCTCAAGGCTTTTCTTACTTTGTTCAGGGTTGGTTGTTTGCAATGCTTGCAAAGTTACGTTGTGTTTTCTCTTACTCTTTCTATTCTGGTCTTGAAACATAATCCATTCTCCGCTAGGTTTGAGTAAGCTCACTATCTTATTCTTACAATCTACCTTAGCCTCATGGATTGATAGGAAATCCATTCCTATAATTATGTCAAAATCTTGAATATCCATTACTGCTAAGTCTATCTTGAGTCTTTCCCCTCCCATATTGAAAATACATCCCCGGCATCCTATTGCAGTTTCTAGGGTCGAACCCATAGGAGTAGCTATTACCATTTGATAAGCCAACTCTCTAGGTTCTAGCTTTAGACTTTCTACTAATGCATGCGAAACAAATGAATGCGTGGCACTCGGATCTATTAAAGCATGAACTAGAATATTTGAAAAGAACAGTGTACCTTCAATAATTGCAAGATCGGCCTCAGCGTCCTCACAAGTTAGATTGTACACTCAACCTGGACGAACATTTTGTGCTCCTCTACTCGATTGCTCCATCTTTTGCCTCTTCGGGCACTCTCATGAGACGTGTCCTGGTTGCTCGCAATTGTAGCACACAATTTTTCCTTGATACCCAACCTGGAGTGTCTGTTTGTTCTTTGGGCAATTTCTTTCAATGTGACCTTCTTCGCTGCATCCATAGCATCTTATGATGCATCTCTTCCCAGGGTGTTTTCTCTTACATCGAGGGCATTTCCCTTCGTCCTTAGGTTGAGCCATTGAACTTCTTGGCTTACTGTAACACCCGGTGTAACTAGTGTTAAGAGAATAAAAATGGAAGTGTGAAATTTTCAAAAATACCCTTGAGGAGGTGATGAATCCTTGAGATTGAGGGTGCCCATGAGAAGGGTATTTTGGTAATTTGGATAAATAAGTCCAATAAAGGGTATTTTAATAAATTAAAATTAATTCCTATGTGGAATTAGGTGTGTAGTGAATAAAAATCCCAATTTGGTATTTATGTGGAGATATATGGGATTAAGAAATTCACAAAGGGTATTTGAGAATTTTGGAATTTAATTCCATAAAGGAATTTAATTATGGAAAATAGGAAAAATGGTGGATATTAAATTATTTGAGGAGAATAATTAATTTTCTCTAAAATGGTGAATTAATGTGGTATTGCCACATGGATGACCAAGATCAAGAATTGGAAGCCAAGTTTGTGTCTTAAAGTGACACTTGGCATAATCTTGGAATTGAGAGAAAATATATATATGTAAGAAATGTGGGAGCATGTATATATATGTCGATTTATGAGTTGGAGAAGAGATTAAATTAAATGCAAAGGAAATTCTAATTAGTCTTTCAAGCATTTAATATTGAGCATGATTATGGAGAGTTAAATAAATCCAAATGAAATGGGAAATTAGTCACCATAAATGCTTGAAATTATGGTGAATTAAATAAATACAATGAAAAATGGGAAAATGGTGATGAAAATGGTGGGATTTATTTAAATGGAAAATGAGAGATTTAAGTCTTTCAAGGTAGTCTCTCATTTGATGGTGGAAAATGGTCCCATTAAATTAAATGGGAAAGAAATTATTTATGTCTCTCAAGTGTGATGGTTATGAAAATAGTCTCATTTAAGTAAATGAGAAATAAATGAAAAATGCAAGTGATCTAATGGCTTAGATGCATTCTTGAGAAGGAGAATAAATCCAAGGGTGGGGATTTAAAGAGAAGAAATGGCATGGATTGCCAAATATTAAAGAGATGAGTGGTTGAGATTAAAGCTTTCAAAAGTACTTGGATTGTGCTTTTAATTGAAGGTTGATATTTTCTCTTGAAAAGTGAATAAAATCCAATGGATGAGATTAAGCAAGACCAAAGCACATGGATTGTGCTTTCTTGTGTGGTTGGGATTTTCTTTCAAAAAGCAAATGGAAATCAAGAGCTAAGATCAAGTCTTGAAATTGAGATTTCAAGACAAGAGTAGTATTTAAAGGGAAAGTAAGCCCTTGTCTCAAGTTTTGCCATTTCAAAGAGAGAAAGAAAGTGAGAGGAAGGAAGAGTTATCTTCCAAGGAGAAGAAAAGGGAGAAGAAGATGGAAGAATCAAAGTAAGTTATATTCTTCTTCTCTTTATTTAAGTATGTTGTATGCAAAAAATTAAGTGGCTTGTTGGAATGCCATTGTAGATAGGAGAAATGATGTTGGAAGCTCTCTTGAAATAAAGATTGGAAAGTTCAAGAATGAGGTAAGGGATGGCCCCATGTGGAGGAGGCCTTACATTGCATTGTAAGTAGGTTGCATAAATTTTTATGTATCTCTTTGCATGCTTTACTTGTACATGAGACCTATGGCCATGGGGGTGGGAATGAAATGGTAGGTTGATGCCTCAAACCACGTTGGGTTGTGAGGATGGAATGACCTAACCATGCTTGCATGCATTTGCCATTACATAGACTTATTATGCTTGTATTTACTTTGCATATGCACCCTTACTGAGCTTTTGAGCTCATGAGGTTTGTTGAACCTCTTTGTAGGTGTTGAACGCCTCATGGAAAAGGTGAAAATGGGAGAGAAATGGCTATGGGTGTTGAAGGCTAAAGTGATGTAGCCTATGTATGTTGATTTATGAGATGTAAATTAATTTGTTTGTTAATGGCTTGTTAAAGCCTAATATCATGTGTGTATTTCATATCTTGGGAGTATTTGATTTTATTTTGAAATGAGGCATTGGCTTAAGGCATGTTAAAGCCTAGGTTTGGTGAAAGCCTCATTGTTGGGGGTGTTGTGGGAAGCAACCAAGATGTAAATAAAATAATTTTTGTCGCAAAGGGGGGCTTTGGAATGTGAAAAGTGCATATTTTAAATGCATTTAGAGGTGAGTAATTTTCTAGAAATTTTTGGGTTAGAGGGCCCAAGAAGAAAAAAAAAAAAAGGGATTTTGGAGGCAGCAGCAGCCCCGCGCGCGCAAGCAGGGCCGCATGGGCGGCCGAGCGCGCACGGGCGGCCGCGCGTGGCATGTGCGAGCCCCGGGCGTGCCAGCGGGCCCCGCCGGCTAATTTTTTAAAAAAATTGAAAAATTTGGGGGTTTTGGGACATTTCTTAATTTAATTTGGGCCCCAGAGGAATTTTCAAAATAAAGGGATTTTTCGGGCATTTTGGAGAATAATGCCGAAATTTCAGAAAATTGAAAATGATGAGTTTTTCCTCCAAAATTGGTGATCCATCAATGGATTGATTTAAATGGTGATTTTTATGGAGCCCGGTAAAAAAAAAAAAATTCTTGGTCAGAAAAGAACTTAAAATAATTGAGAAAATGACGTTTGGGCGTTTGAATGAGATTTTCTTTTTAGCCAACGCGGTGTGGTTAAAGCCCAATTCCGCTAGTGAATCTTGGGGATGAGGGAAGGGAAGGACAAGCCTAGTTCCCACCTAGGGTGTTTCATCTTGAAACATGGTCTACCCTTCACCTAAGGCCGGGCAGGTGGACAATTTGGGTAATTGTTCACGAGTAACACCCGTAAGTGGGAGCGGGGTGTTACACTTACCACCCTTGCTTCCTTCCCCAACCTTGATTATTTTTACCCGCGTTAAGTTCTTCTCAATGGTTAGGGCTCGATGCAACGCTTCTTTATAGGAATCAATGTCCCACCCGCTTGAAACTTGTTGGAGACTCACTTGCAACCCTGAAATGAAATTTTGTGCCTTCTAACTCTCGTCAGTCTCGTACATGTGCTCATATTTAATTAGTTGAGTGAATTGGTTATCGTATTGGTTCACAAACATTTCATCAGTCTGCTTGAGCCTCTTGAACTCCTAGATCCTTTCCTCTTTCCAACTCTTAGGGAAGTACTTGTTGTTAAACTCTTCTTTGAATCCTACCCAAGAATAGATTAGCACATCCTCATCCTCATCCTTGCATTCTTGTTGAGATCTTATCATAGTTGTCCCGCCTCTTCATTCAGCATGTAGGTTGCGCACCTTATTTTTTCCTCCTTGCTGCATTGGAGATGTTGAAGTAATTTTTCTATCTGCTTGAGCCAGTTCTCGGTTGAGCTGGGATCATCGCAAGTCCTACCTTTGAACACATGGGGCCTTAAAAGTGGGTATTGTTCCAATGTTGTGGTCGTGTGCCGAGTAGGCTTCTCTCGACTCACGTAGGTTAGCATATTCTCTAAGAATAGTTCCATCTGCTCGAACCGATCCTCGTTAGAGTTCGATTCCCCAACATACCTCTTGTTTCCTCCCAGGTGATTCCTACGATCACCTTGATCTCCAGGATTATTTTCCTCCCTTCTCCCATTTCCATCGTGGACTGCATCTTGGAGTCGTCGTGTATTCACCATTTGGAGTGAATCACGAAAATGAGTTATGCACAAGACAATATCATTTCTTTACAAGGAGGGACAGTTTTATTTCTTAACAGTATCCCGCAAAACATAACATCCTAACACAACAAGAAAGAAAATAAACATAACATCTTATTATATTATATATTTCTTCTTTCTTCAGTTATCCCTTCGGCCTCTTTCAACTAATCCTTTAGCCTCTAGATCCACGATTCCTTGTGACCCTCATCATCATTAGATTCCACCGGGGTTTCCTCATCATCCTCTTGAGACTCCTCATCGGAACTGATGTCAATGACATCGTCTTCTGCTTCGGAATCCGCAGCGACATCTTCCTGATCCTCCTTGTCCATAGCTTCTGTGTGCAGCTCCGTATGCTGATCTCGAATCGTTGCACAAAATTTGCTTAAGGTTAGAAAATCCAAATCTTGCCATATCCATTAGGCATATGTCTTCCATTCCCTTACCATTATGCCGATTAGGTAGTCGATCTGGTAATCTTTCAGATCTATCAACTATCGGTAGCTCAGAGGTACATCATCAATGATTTCCTCCATTGCATTCAGAAACACAATCACATCCTCATCTAGCGGATTCCCTCGGGCTTCGATCCTTTGCACCCAATGTGACAATAGCACTTGATCCACCATTGTTTGCTAATAACACATAAATTTTACTCAGAAACCTCGAACATGTGTTTCCTAAAGTTTCCATATCATTTCCTTCTAGGTTTCGAATGTCTCTTAGAATCCATAACCATATTCTAAGTTCTCGTTCAACAGTTCTAACCATGCTAAGTTCAATAACTTAGCTTAATAATCCTAGGGTTTTAACCTAGGGCTCAGATACCAATTGTAACACCCTGCCTTACATGGGCACGTCACTATAAGGCAATTCCCGAGAATCTTTTTTTTTCTAAGTTTATCATGCATGATGCTTCAAGAACAATCTTCACATGCAACTAACATGCCCGATATATACGATGGCCGGCACCCGCGATGATTTCAAGAACAATCTTCACATGCAGATAAAAAATCTTGAGAACCCCAGTCTTGCCTGTTTAACTAACAAGATCAATAATCTTAAACTAAACGAGACATAGTATCACACAACGGATTAATTAACATCAAAATATCGTGGCCTACCACGAGTTTCATACAAAGTGTTTCCACACCCAAATACAAATTACAAAACTACCAAATGATAACAACATTATCTTACAATCGTTCATACATATACCAAAGGAAATATTGTCACTTCAAAATGAAACAATGACTATCATACTAAATACCATTGGCCCTCAACTAGCATCAGTCCTTGGCTGGAACGTTGAATGTCCTAGGGGCATAACCCAGATTAGATGATAAAACATCTAAGTGATGGCATGATACAGTTTACTGAATGCATGAAAGACATACGACATGGCATATACAGAAAACAACAACATGCAACACATCTAACTTAAGAAATCTCCCTGGCATACTCAATCTGCTGTGGAAATCCATTCCACACACCTTTGGGGTTGACCTTGCCGCGACATACTTAATGCCTGAATGTCACCTTGTCACTTGATCACTGGGATTAACCTTGTCTCATTCTCATGAAGACACTATCCTGTTCCTCATGAACATAACAACGACACGAAAATCAATACCTCGATAATATGAAAAATCACACGGCATGCATTAGCTCTTTTACAAGTAAAAACAGTTGATGCAACATATCACATGTTCAATATGCATATCATGCCACAAGTACATAAGTGAAACGCCTATGCATAGCATCCCAAGTTCTTGAAGGTATAACCGCTCACTTGAACTGGTTCAATCACGTGTAACCTAAGCTCAAGAGGGTAAAATCGCTCACCTGAACCCACTGCACACACTCCAACACACTTTCAAGACAAGGTAAGACTAGAATCAAACCACTCACTTTAGTTCAGTAAAGACCATTTTTTGCCTTGAAAAGCGTGTCATACCTAAAAAATCGTGCAATCCTTCCTCTTAACAGTCCAGTCGTCTCCTATTTATCATTATGACTATAGAAATCAATATTTATATTTTTCCCACAATTTCCTCAATTTTTCTTATTTTTTCCTATTTTCCAAATATTTGTTTCCTTCGAAAAATCATAATAAATACCAAACACCTAATTTCTCCAAATATTTTTGCATAAATCTTCTTAAAATAATTTTACAAAAATTATAAAATTAGTTTCAGAGAAAACCTGGGCCTCACGCGCTGGCGCGTGGGTGAGAATGGAGTCTGCGCGTGCACACATGTGGCTTGTCTTCTCCGGCTTCTTCTCCGACAATGGTCGCCAGCGATGATCTTCGATGCCTGATTTGATTGTAGGGGCTTGAAGCACTTATCGAGACGACCTCGATGGCACCTTCAAACGGTCAAAGTAGTCGCCAAAAAAACGTTTAAAACCAAGTTGCAGGTCGCGGTCCGGCAGCTTTTGATTTTCCAGCCAACTCTCTCAAAGCCTATCAAACGTATACGAAACTCCTCCAAACTTTCCAAAAACGCTTCCAACAACCCAAAGAACAAAAGCCCCTTATTCTTAAGGCTCGATTCTAGCAAAAATGAGAGTAATTTTGGCCGTTTTCGACACGATTTCCCATCAAATCTCACTTGTTCTTTTCCCTTAAGCCCCAAATCTAGCTTCCTAATGGTTCAAATAGCCCTAAATCACGAGCAAAATCCTTTGAAAAATCTGGCCAAAATCTTGATCCCACCCGCCATTAATTCTGGTCATGTCACGATAATTCTTGGCCAATGGCCACTCCCAAAGCGATCATCATCACCGATAAGGTATCCTCGAGCCTCCAAACGGGCTTCCCGACGTCCTAGGGAAGATGGCTGGCAGCCATGTGCGGAGGTCAGATTCACACCACCAATTTCCAATTTTTGCACTTTTGCCCCCCTAAATATTTTCAAATTGCATTTCCACCCTATCCTTGGTACCCCTAAACTTCTTGTTAATTCCTCGACTGCCCATAAGTTCTAAGCTATTCATTTGCCTTAAGAATTTTTGGAAAATTCATCGTTTTGACCTCCCTCGAGCAGTTTACATAATCTGCACTTTTCTCGGATGCCCCTAATCGCGTGTTTTCGACCTCAAACCTTCACAAATCTCTTGGTTTTGTCAAATACCATTTATTTGGGCATTTTTACCTTCATTGTCTTACTTTGACATAAACTCTCACCTTTTTAGATAATGCACTTTTGCCCGAAACTATAGTAAATTCCATTTTGACCCTTCAATTCCAAAAATTCCATTGATATTAAATACTGGGTATTACACCTATTATAGATAAGGTGAGGAATAAAGTGTGCTCATGGCACATTAGATTGATATCATTTAGCGATCAACTCCAGTTAGCACACTCTGTTCTTACTACCATATATTTATATTGGGCCTTGATATTTATTTTGCTAAAATGAGTAATTAAAGAGCTTGAACAAATAGTGCGCAACTTCCTATAGAGTGGCAATAAGGTTGATTCCTATAAGGTAAAGGTTGCATGGAGATATGTGTGATGCCTAAAAGAGCACGGAGGTTTGGGTATCAAACCATTATATGTTTGGAACCAAGCCCGGATTGTAAGATTAATTTGGAAACTTCTCTCGGGCGATAGTAAGTCTCTTTGGGTTAAATGGGTTCGTACTTATCAAGTAAAAGATAGGTGTTTTTGGTTGTTTCTAGTGCCTTACTTGTGTCCTTAGCACTAGAGGAAACTACTGTCAGTTTGTAGTGCAATGAGGTATAATTTGGATGGAGGATAGGATATGGTAGGAAAGTTTTCTTTTGGCATGACTAGTGGCATCCTCCTGGGGTGCTCATAGATAGATTCTCTCGCCAATTGCCTCGACAGCTGGGAGTATCTATCATTGCTCATGTCTCAGAAATCATAGCCGATGGTTCTTGGGTATGGCTAAAGACAGCTTTATCACCATCTTTGGATATTATTCAAGACTAGATGCTTGACCCTCCTAGGGTTGGGTGCTAAGATGAGTTAAAAGGCTACCAACCTTCAATGTGGTGTTTTCTATACGTTCTGCTTTGCAGGGTCTTCTGATCCAAGGCCCATGTGTCCCCTGGTATAATTTGGTAAGGAATAGCACTGGTAATATGTTTATTTTTTGGTTGGAAATTAGAAAGTGATTATTTACTCTTGATCGTATTAACTTCTTTTTACCTTTTTTGAAAAGATGTTTTCTTCGCAAAGAGGCAGCAAAACGTCATAGTCATCTTTTCTTTGACTACTCCTATTCTTGTTAGGTGTTATCCTTTTTTCATCATTCAAAGAAATTTGGATGGTCTTGGCATCAATGGGAGACAAGAGTATTATGGGCGGCAACAAGGTGCAATGGTAAGAAGCCTTGACAAGTTGCTAATCATTTGGTTTTGTAGTCTATTGTCTATTTTCTGTGGTGAGAGTACAATGATAGATGCTTCAAGGAGTAAGAGCAGTCAAGGTCCCAGTTGGCACATTATATTCAATTTGTCGTTTGGACAAGGTTAGTTGCTATTTCTTTCCCTCAAACTTCATAGAGTTGAGCTTTACAATGTTTTTAGCGACTTCTGGTTCACCAACCTTCTTTACTTTGCTTATTTGAATTGTTTATGGTGATTTGAGTTATGAGTATGCTTATTCACCCTAAGTGATTATTTTGGTGAGTATCTTGGGATTGTTAACACAACTATTGACCTTAGACGACCAAAGCCAACATAATCCTTAAGGAAGTTCATAAATTTACAATTCATGTTAGTGTAGGTGCTCTAGACCCAATTAGATTGGGCATGTAGTACACTGACAATTGCAATCATATTTATTATTGAATAAGGAGTTATTCAATTTCACAAGAAGTCGTACTATTAGTTTCTTGTTATTATTGTAATGACTAGATGGAACTAAATAGAAGTCAATATAATGTATAATGTGGTTAATCTATAAAGATGTGAGATAATGTATTACAGTTTTTAGACATCATTAAATATCCCAAGTCATAGCAATGTCAAGAATGGACATTAACAATTGCGGTAAGACTTGTATGTGTTATGTTTTTGCTATGTGATAGCAATGGAGGTCTTACACACTTAGGTATGGAGATGCCTAGACAAGTACATAGATGACTAATGTTAGAGAACGTGTCATTGGACATGACTCTCCGTGAGAATCCATTTTGATTATATGTTGATGGAATTCTCATACGAGATGTGTGTAACTAATCCTTGGACCTGAGGTTGTCACGGTCATCTCATAAGAAGACCGATATGCTTTGACATCGTTTCGAAGGGCCTAGACAAAGGGTACACGTGGGCGATCGTTGGACATATCGTGAGGCTTATGGAGATAAGTGCACAACCAAGATGGGACTCGTATATCCCTTGATAGAGGACGATGTATCTAAGGCATTTTCGGTGGATATTAACTTTAAATCCATGGCCATGGTGAAAGAGATTAATAAGGAGTTATTGATTCACTTTCTATTAAGTGAGGATATCCAGAGGATAGAAGAAAACTCATGTGATCATAATCAAGCAACACACATCGCCAGACTTGAGATCACATAAAATACATTGACGAGGGGATCGAATTACACGGTAACTATGCTCGTGAAATATTGTTCGCAGATTATAAATCCTTTTGAATAATTGGGTAAGCATGACGCCTTGCTAGAGGCTAATCTTGTCTTATGTGATCATATCGACACATTGCCAATATATTCGGAAGTCTAATGAGTCATACGCAATAGGTACGATCCCTACCTTAAACTAGGAAAGCGGACTTATGGTTAAGTGAGACACTTCGGTAAGAAGTTATGTTGTCATAGGTTCTTAAGGAAAAAGAACAAATAGACATAATAGCGTCAATATGATGAGGGGTCGTCATAAAGAAAAGAATTACCTAAAATGGCAATTGATTAAATTAGAAAAGAGTTTCTAATTTAATAATTTTCTATTTGTTGGGGTGGCAAATTGGAAATAAAATATATTTGGGCTTAAGTTAATATTTGGACTAAATAAAGTATTTTAGTCAAATATTAAATTAAATAATACATTTGGGCTAAATTAGATTTGAATCAAATATTTTATTTAAACTTATTATTGGATTTGGGTCACTTAATAAAGTTTCTAGTTGGACTAAGATAAACCCATCTATTTAAGTTCCTAATTAGACTAGGATAAATGGGTTAGCCCGTATCCTTTAGGGTTTAAGAAACCCTAGAACTCCTCCATAAATTTTCCTTTAAGGGTTACCCAATTTATGAAATTATTTTATGTAGTTTTTCAAGAGTTGAAAAATAATTATCATTCACTCTCTCATGTTTTCCTTTTGCATCGATTCGAAACGAGGAGGTTCTTTCCATCCATACACAAGCCACGAAAAATAGAGAGAGCTAGCACTCTCATTCCGCTATCCTGACCAATGGACACGTGCCGCGTACCACGAGTTAGAGGTTGGACACTTGGACGGCTTGAATCCGCAAACGACTCGAAAATCTAAAGATTAGATTTATTTTATTTTGTATGTGAATTATTTAATTTTAACGTTAATCCAATTGCTAGGATCGAGGTAAGGTTCAAAATTTTTGAACTACACTACTTGTCCCATAACGATCTTGCTTTACTTTCAGTTTATTCTAGTATTTGTTATTTACTCTGTTGGTTTGGGCTATTTATTGGGGATTGACATTACAAATGTGTCAATACTCACATAAAATAGTGGCTTGAGCTATGACTATGCTTATGTATCTTAAGTGATTATTTTTTGTGAGTATCTTGGAATTGTATATATAATTGGTAACATTGGAAGACCAAGGCCAACATAATCCTTAGAGAAGTTGTTTGGATGGATTCGGAAGGTGATGTTGATGAAAATCTCCCTTGACATTTGTACATAGTTTTCTCTTAATGTTATGAGGATTGTACAATTTTATTAGTTGTTTAGATCTTCTAATGTTGTCTTTTGTTGTGAGGATCAAGGTACGTCTTACCCTGAAACTATTGATGCTTTTTTAATTATTTTCAATTAAATTCTTATTTATAAAAAAAAAAAAAGACTAGAGTGCACTCGTGAGGAACTTGAGTGAGTTTTACTTTGCTAAATCTTCTACATGGCTAGTGATTCACATAGATGCTAATTTGAAAATTTTTGTAATATTTTTATAAATGATTTAAAAATTGTAATATTTTTTAAAATAAATTTTAAAATATAGTATTTTTTTTATAAAAATTATCTAAGTGCCTTAGACATATCATGTTGTAAAATATAAAGCTATGAATCCATGCCTTATTGAGTCTTCCTATTATTTGAATAAATACATGGAATATGATTTTAAAAAAAATTAAATATAAGTATTTCGAATTATAAATTTCATCTACCCAAATCTAACTTAAAATTAATTGGGACTGTATGGTCATTTAATCATGTTATTTGTTATTAAATTTTAAAAATCTAAATTTATTATCTGATTGCATAATTGTTGACAACATTGAAAGGATTTGAAAATATATAATATTAGTATCGCTTTAAATGATATAATTTAAAATATACGTATTTAAAATAAAATTATTTGAAATTCATATAGTCCAAAAGAAATAATGAGACTTTATCTGAAAAAAAAATATTGAAATTATAGCTTTGTTTCAATTTTATACCAATTTTTAATTTTTCACTAGATATCGAATTTTGTATTTAAGTTTAATTTTATAATAAAATTTTAATTTTTAGTAATATATTGAAGTTTCAATTTTATAATGAGTAAATGACTCCTACGCCCCATGTGATTTGACTTTCTGTCACAACATCTTATGTGGTTTTATTTTTGTAAAATTACTTTCCTTAAATTGCCAAAGCACCCGTTTAATGCTAATTTGATCTTTCTCTTTTGTTAATTTTATCTTTGTCGTTTATTCTCACCATCTCCTAGAGATCTCTCTTTTCTCCAAACTCTATAATTTTTAAAACTTAATGACACATATTGTAATTAATGAAATATAAGTGGTACAAAGTGTAATTACTCAATGGGTTTTTTTACCTAAATACTTCCTTTGGTTACTTTTTGGCTGTAGATGTCTTCGTAGTTTTTATTTTTTTGCTCAAACACCTATTTTGCCAATATTGGCACAAACGACACTAGTTTAATCCCAAATTGACTAGATTTTATCAGTGATTGTTAACTATATCTCATCTCTTTAATCCTATCTTCTTATTGAACTAATTATCGTTAACTATAAAAATGGCCAAGGACCATAAATCATATGAGTTTTAACATTAGAACCTATCAAATGGGATTGTTGCTAGAACCATAGATACTTTTGACAACTTAGAGGTTTTTCATTTTTATTTTTAATTCAATTAAATAAAAATTAGTTTTAATTTAAATTTTAAATGCTCTTCCCTTAGTAATAAATGGGTGTCCTAACAATTTTATAAAAAAAAATTGCAAGAACTAGTTTATCAAAAATACAAATCATAGTAGGTGTATAGGAGACTTAAATCAAAAGCCAGATATGAGCCATTTATCCACTATAAAATTAAGATTAAATAGAAAATTTGACATAATATTAAAAATTATAAATTTATAATAATAAAATTAAAATTGAAAAGAAAGTTCGATAACTATTGAAAAATAATAAAATTCAGTATTTTTTTTTTATAATAATTGAATCTAAAAGTTTCCTGGCCGAGGCTAAGTTGATGGTAGTGAAGCATAGATGCACATGGGAGTCATGGTTTGGATGTGATGGGGTGCTGAGTGTCCTCCACAAACTTCCATTGGAATTTGGAATTAAGAAACCATGTGCCCCTTCCCTCATATGTCAAGACCAGTAAATTACGCTACTTACCAGGTTCTATGTATCTTTCTCAAATTATACTAATTTACTGTTTATCAAAATAAAATTATAAATTTACATATGTTACTAATAGAATTATAATTTAATATAATATAAAAGGTGACGTGTCACTATTTTAAAAATATTAAATAAATTATTACATTTTTTAAAAATCGAACAATGTTAGTGAATAGGCTAGTTGTCAGCTAGATGATGGTGTTACAATGGTAACTTTACTCTGTTTTTAGGATCAAATTAATTATTTTCTTTTAAAAATAATCACAAAAATTTTAAGATTTATATTAACCATCGTAATATTTTTAATTAATTACTTTGTTTCCAGGATCAAATCGAGCAATATTTTTAAATTTTGATTTATATTAACCATCATAATAGGTGTTATTTTGGCAACATTAAATAGTATTTTAATTCCATTAACAACATCAAGTATATGTCTTATCAAACTTTAATTCAAAAATTACGCTCAAAATTACATTCGAAACTTTCATGATCACGATCTAAGGTGATTGTGTTGCGAGACGATTGCATGGTGAGCCAAATGAAATGGATGGATGTGATTATTTTAATTTTTCGTATTAGGGTTTGATTAGTGATATAGTTGATATTGTTATTGGAATTAAAATGTTGTGTATGGTGTGAAGATAACATCTACCCTAATGGTTAGCATGACTCTAGATTTAAAATTATAATGGTTTTTTGACCTTTTTTAAAAGTATAGTAACAAATTTAACATAATTATCTAATAGCATCTATCATAATAGCTAATATGTCTCAATTTTTAAAAATATAATAATTTATTTAACTCTTTAAAAGTACATTAACTAATTCAACCTTAAGCCAAGGAACAGTTAAAATCAGAATCTGACACTTCACACTACCACTCTAAGAGTAAAAATAAGAATAGATTATATATATAAAAATAAATAAACTTTTAGGTTTGTTAAAAATTTAAATAAATTTTTTATATTTGTAATTTACTTACTAAATTTATGAATTTATTATAATTGTAAAACAACGTTAATATATAACTGCTAGCTAGCTTTAATTGTTAATTTTTTTATAACTCATTTGTCACATGCATGATCACTTAACAATAAAGATTAAAATTTTGGTAACCATATTTTATAATTGTAACATACTTACAAATTCCTAATACACACATATATATATATATGTATGTATGTCTCACCCAGAAACAGTGGGGAGCCAGAAATTTTAGGCAGAGTGGACAAAAATTAAACTCTAAACTTTAAATTTTGTCTAAAATTTAATAATGTAAAAAAATTAAAATAAAATAATATTAAAAAATATATATCAATAAATTATACAATCGACGTATTTTCATATTTTAATAACGTTGTATAATAATATCATTATCAATTTGATTAAATATCCATTTTTTAATATACACAACTAAATTATTGTTCAATCATTAATCTCCAATTCGATTGTGCAGCCGAGTCTTGATAAGTTTCATTATAGATTGCCATTCAATCATTAATTTTCAATTCAATTAGGTAACCGAATCTTGACAATTTTCATGATAGAAAATATATTTTCTATCATAGTTTCAAATATGTAATTGACAAATTTGTAACAAAAAAGGAAAAAAAAAAATTAATCCCTTTAATTAAAACATAGTTAAAGAAACAGTCAAAGGGGGTTAACATACACAAAAGAAAAGTGGGTCAAATTTTTATATATCTTATTTTTAATTTTCGATCAATACTGAAAAAAGCACTGACAGTCGCCACCAACCACCATGACCGGTGGTTTTTGACAATCAGAGGTAACCACTCGACACTCTTATTCTCATCGACCAACATATCCAAAAATCAATAAAATCTATCAGTCAAATTTCGTAAATCTAAACTTAAACTTCTGGCCAAACCCAATGCGTGTAAATGCACTAGCAATTGCCACTAGCTATCGTGGGCGGTGGTTTTCGACAATCAGAAGCAATCACTTGATACCCTTATTCTCATCGACTAATATATTCAAAATTTATAAATTTTTAAAAATTCAAGGTGGGCATTAAGAAAAAAAAATTAAAAAATATTAAATTATTATATATAATAATTTTTTTAAAAATTTAAGGTGAGCAACTACCCACCCTTGACTGTACGTGGCTCCGCCACTGGGGCCCGGATATGCTTTTGGCCATACTTATTTTCTTTCCTTATGTTGCATGCAATAGTTATCATGAGAGTCACAATAAATAACTCCGATGAATAAAATTATATATTAGTCTATTCACGCTTAAATCTTAATCGGTGGACACCACCACAGCAAAGCAAAGCAGAGACGGAAAGACTCTTGCAATCAAAGATGTGGAGAGCACCAACACGAAGCTGGTAGGACTACAGCAAGCTGATCGATGATATCATTAATACTGAGGGAGGGGAGATATGCTAACCCAACATTACTACATTGATGGCTCATCAGCCACAGCCCACAATGTAGTACTCGAATTGGCAATGTGTAACATTCAATACCCTGCCAACACACCACATGCCATTACGCTCTTGTCATCTTCACAAACAAACAAACAAACAAACTTCATCACCTCCTTGCCCTTGCCCTTGCTTTCTATGCTTCATTTGCCAATTCCTAACAAATTATCCTTTTTTCCCTTTTTCCTTTTTCCCAATAACAGCAAGGGTGATCGACGTTAGCTAGCTAGTAATTAACTAATTCTATATATTAGGTTGTGACAATACAGTAAAGAAATATCTGGCAAGCTTATGTCATAAACCATGGATATATATTTAACTCCTCTAATACATCAACTTGCACTAAATTTTCAAGGATAATATTATGAGACTATAATTAATTGTCTCATGCATCTGGGATTAGGGTTCAAATTAATTTCCTTGGGTCATTTATAATTAGTTTAATTTAACAACGTATCATGCATAGCTAGTTGTTGGATCAATATATTGAGTTAATAAATGAAAGTCTAATTGACCAGCTTGCTTAAGCAGCCATACAATTATATAAATATCCGGACCACAAATCCAGAATAAAAAAATATTTAATATTATTAAATTTAATAAAGCCATTTATGCAGCTAATACACACCCCCCCCCCCCCACACACACAAATATATATAGTTCGCATTTGGCTTTTCACTACCAATTAGTTTTTAATTATTTTTCTCTCGTACATGCATTTTATATATCAATATCATAAATCCCTTTCAGGGAAATGTAACAGTTAATCCCAAGAAGAAGATCCAAAAAAGAAAAGGAAGATAAAAAGATTGAGAAGAAATTTAAGAACCCTTGGAATCAGGCTTCAGATTTCATAGGCCGACTGATCGAACCAGCTCCAACTATCATTACATATGTTTGCAGAATTATTAATCTTCCATTGATCCTCCGACGAAAACTGTCCAAACTGATGATCCTGCAGTTGCACCATTGGCTGCCATACAAAATTTGGCCAATTTGCAGGATCAGACAACAGAAGATCTTGCCCTAATTGATCTTGATTAAACACTGCCTCCATCCCCAAAAACCTTGGATCCTCACCCACAAATATTTCTTCATGAATCTGCTGTTCATGTTGATCAATCTGATGGTCAGAAATCCCTGCCACCAACTGGTTAGCTTCTTGGCTAACCCTCGACGGCATTAGGGTTTCCCCATCGGGATCTTCCAGTTGTTCCCCATCGGGATCTTCCAGTTGTTCCCCATCGGGATCTTCTAGTTGTGAATCCCGATCCGAAGAACCCGAACCAATCATGAAAGGATCAGTACTGCTGTCACTCGAACTCTGATTCAAGAACTTGGCGAAAACGTCAGCCAGGTCAATATCCGACCCGGCCGACCCACACGGCGACATCTGAGCGGAAGCAGCCGTATTGGTGGAGCCCAGTTGGTTCTGAGGAGGCCGGGCGGTCTTGGCGCGGCGGCTCTTCCGGCAGCCGCCGCCGACGGGGATGTTCCGGAGAGAGCCACCCTTGGTCCAGTACCGCCGGCAGGCTTTGCAGAAGTACCTGGGCTGTGAGAAGCTGTAGTTGTTGTAGTAACAGAACTTGGTGTTAGAAGAGGCGCATCTGGGGCAATTGGGTGCGAGCTCGACGTTGAATTTGGGCCACCCTGTTTCCACCTTCAGTGGCGGCTGAGAGCACTGCATCGTCGGATCATATATCCTATTGATCATAGAAAAACTTGCAGAAAACGAGGTGAGAGCTGTGGAGAGATGGATTAGAGAGTGTGATGGGGGCGGGGGCGGGGAGATTTGGAAGATCGATTATTGTTATATATAGAGAGAATATTGGAATTTGGGCGGTTCCCGAGACGTTTGGAACAAGGAATGGGGGGAGCCCATTGATATAACCATGCGAGCTGCTGCTTCAATGCCGCATTAAAACGTGCGATTATTTGCTCACTTGGACCGTGATTGATGTTTACAGGTCAAATCCCCATCATCGTACATTTAATTATACTCTTATGAATTTACTTAGTGGTTACATTGGTGAAAAAAAAAAATTCCAATATATCTCCCGGGCGATTACAGTTCCAATTTTATATGAAGTTAAAAAATTCAACATAATTTTGAACAGATTTATGTTGTTATACTTACAATTTATCCAATTATAAAGTATTTTTGGACAAAATCTATAACTTCATTGAATTTTTGTTCTAAAACTTGTACAATCTTCTAGCATACTATTGGTGTTCCACCCCATCGAAGTCATGTGTTTGATTCTTCTTAGAAGCATTTTTGGCCCACTTTTTGTAACAAAATGGTATTTCGGTCATAAAGTCCACTAGTTTAAATAAGCGGCACACAGATATATATAAATATATATATATATACATTGCTTGAATAATAATTAAGGTTTGAACCTTGTAAAACAGATCCAACGAGGTCTCTAGTAGTGATTTTATTACCTAATGCATGTCGATAGCTTGGTGGGGCTTCTATACACGAGGACTTTGTAGGTATAGGTACTACAAGCAAACCTCCAAAGTGGGGAGGACATCAGGTGCCCAAAGCCTCTTGACAACTCATTAGTGTCCATCCCATCCAAAATTTTTTCTTCTTTAACTAAAAAATGGAAAAGTAGTACACTAAAATGTATAAAATAGATTTTGGTTTAAATCATAAATTCAGTAAATGAAATATATTCAAATCAATTCAACAAACTTAATCAAGTAAGAGTAGTTCAACAGCAAGCTGGGTCGAGTGAGCTTCTTTAATGCTACTCGGATATGTTGATCTTGAATTAAGCCAATTGTCGCCCTTAAGATCCAAGCATTACTCAACTCTCCTCTCCGGGCTCTTTTTCTTCAGATGAGGTTCGTGAAGATGGGTTCCTGAACAAGAGTGAGTATAGGCTCTTTTTAATTTCTTTTTCAATATTTTTATGCTCCTTGCTCTATTTAATTTTTTATCTGCAAGCTGGGGTTCAAGATGATTTGTTTGTGTTTGCTTGCTATGATCTGAAGCCATTTTAGCTTGCTTTTTGGGTGTTTAGGTTTGGCTTTGTTGTTGATCAGGGCTTCTTTGGTGTGGTTTTGAGGTTTGGAAGCCAAGCAGGGGCGGAGCCAGCATAGGCCCAGTGCAGGCCATGGCCCTCACTGGGCCTTGGCCCGCCCTTAAGTTGGCCCGCACTGAGGCCTGCCCTAAATCTGCAAACCCTCCCATGTCCTACCTTCATTTTCTCTTTCACTCAAGCGCCCACACTCAGCCATCACCCACCCTTTTGCGCCCTCTCCTTTGCTCTTGTCTCTGTCTGGCTCGGTGGCTCCGTCGCTCACCGGCGCCTCTTCGGCCTTACTCGACCGCCTCAGTTGTCTCTTCGCTCACCCCCGCCGGTCGCCAGCTCTCCCTCGGACCGCGGTCTCTCGCAGTCTCACTCTCGCTTGCTGCTGCCTTTCTGAGCTCTCTCACAGCCTCACTCCGTCGCTCACAGCGTCGTCAGCTCGCCCCTCCTCCGGTTTTCAGTCCTCCGTCACTCGCTGCCGCCTGCCTGACTGCCTTTCTGCTCTGGCTTCGCCTCCGGCTCTCCGTCTTGGCCCTACTCCATGTAAAACAGTGAGCAACACAGCAGTAAGCTTCTGCTTCACTATTTTTTGTTGTAATTTTAAAATTAATTAAGTGATCTTGAATTTTGTTAGCTGATGTTGGGTTAATTGATATTAGATTTCTCAAAAATAAGTTTGTTAATTTGATGTTAAAGATTGATAAATAAGTTTATTAATTACATAGGCATAATATTTTGATTATTGGAACAATTGCACAAACATACATAATTTGATATTTGATTGTTGGATCAATTACACATAATTTGATATTTTAATTGTTGAATTAATTGCACAAGCATATATAATTTAATATTTTAATTATTGGATCAATTACATAATTTGTAAATTTGTACATTCTCTAATTATCATTTGTTATATTAAATTTGAAATAGTTATGAAAAAATTTTTAAAACGAAAATCTTTCTCATATGTTAACAGGGGGAAGTTAAATAAATTATATTATTTTTTAATATATTTATATTATTTATTATTAATTTTTTAATAAATTTCGCCCTCACTGAAAATATTTTGACTCCGCCCCTGAAGCCAAGGGTTATTGGTTTGTATGCATCAGTAGGTTGGGCTGGTCAGGAGGGCTAGTTGTTAGGGGTCTCATATCTCTGTATCTTGGCCTACTGCTTGTTGATATTTTAGGTCTTTTATTTGTCTTATTAGGTTACTTCTCTGGAGTCTAGGTTCTCTAGGTCTTAGTCCAAGACTTCCTCATTGTAGCTACATTGTGGGCATTTTTGATCTTCGGATCTAACGAAAGAAAAAAAAAAAAGTTTCTTTAACAAATTGGTTTGTTTGGGTGAGCTAGAAAAAGAGAAACAAAAGACACAAAAAATGAGCAGTTCAGCAAAAATAATTTAAATCAAAAGTGCGTAATCCAAGAATTAACAAATGAACCAGCTCAATGACCTTTAGATTAAAGTTGGTTTCCAAATCTAATTAATTAAAACCATAGGCACGCTTATATCTTATGGTAAATTAATGTTTTTTGTTTGAAAATGATTTAAATGGAGAATTCTTTTTGTATATTATAATACAATATTTGTTACGTTTCAAAGGTTTGATCGACGTTTTTTAATTTATTTTAGAATATATAAATGTTACAAAGTTATCTTGACCAGGGATTCAATTGCATCTTCTCGTAGAGAAATAGTAAAAATCAAATACAATATAATATATACTATTCTTCATAGGGATCATCAAATTAATAGGTAACGTCCCGGGCACGCTACATCGCACGTGCTCCATGCTCCATGGATTACTTGGCAACTCTTCTTCATCTGTTTCCTAATATCTTAAATTCCGAAACCCTATTACTTAAATTAAATTATTTAAGATTGCGAACTGTGCATGTATGTGAGCTTCACGTCATTCTTTACATGCATGCAATCTGAAGCAACCCTCAATCTTTCTTTGAATATAGAGGTCAAACTTGTAGGTTTATTTTATATATTTTTTTAATGGGAAAAGAAGCTTTTTTAATTGGTTTATTTAAAGTAGTCAACCTTGGCATGGATAAATTTTTAAATATAATGCAATAATTGTGGGCCGTCTACGTACCCTGCTGGAGAGCCCTTTGTATTCAACTTATTTAATTAGGGAGATATTGAGATTGCCGACAGCCCTTGCAAACAAAGTAAAATCCTCCTACATAAGGTTTCATACGAGACGATCGAGTTCTCCTCTTGAATTATTAGGGTATATATATATATATATTATGTGGTGTATTTTGTTTTCTGGGTTGAATTCTGGATGCAAATCAACCAATCTCCTTACTATTAATTCATAACAAGAAAAACATTATTTATCTATGAAATTAGCGACGGAGTTGTTATAGAAAAAATTTAGCTACGAATTAGGGACAAAAAAGGCTGTTGCAAATTTTTTATAACTTAGTGACGAAACTAATGATAAAAAGACCCATCACTAAATATTTTTTAAATTTAGCGACGGTATTAGTTTCAAAAACGCCCATCATTAAATAATTTTAGAGAATTTAATTTTAATATGAAATTTTAATTAAATATTTTAAATTAATTATTTAGAATATTTACAAAACTCGGATCATTAAATATTTTTTAAATTAATTAAATTTTTTAACTATGAAAAAAATTCGTCACTAAAAGTTAAAGAAATGAAAATTAATATACAAATCTTTTAGCAACGGTTTAGTTCCGTCGTTAAAATTAAAAATTTAAAAATTAAATTATAATTTTTAGCGAGGAAGAGATCTATCGCTAAAAGACATTAAAATTAAAATTTAATTTTAAATTTTTTAGCAATGGATTAATTCAGTCACTAAAAGATTTGAAAAAAATATAAATTAATATTAAAATATTTTAGCGATGAAATAATTCCTTATCTAAAATTAATTATTTTAAAATTTAATTTTATATTTTAGTGATGAAAAATTACATCACTAAAGTTAATTATTTAATTTCAATTTTTTAAGTGATGAAAAAATTTTGTCACTAAAAATGAAAACTTAAAAATTAAATAAATCCCCTTTCAGCGACGGAATTATTTCGTCGCTAATATAAATTAGGCTTAATACACCTTAAAGTCCCTCAACTATTACAAAATATGACATTCAATCTCTCACCAAAAAAACCTCAAGATTCAGTCTTTAAACAATTAAAAAGAAGAAGGAGGAACGGGTGGGGCTGGTAGGGGCATTGAAGAAGAAGTTTCCGAAGCTCTGGGGACTGGATAGTGCGCTTATGTACGGAGAAGTGCACGTGCTGTTGAAGTTGAAATCCCTCACCGGCAATGGTATCATCACCTCCATCTCCATTTCTTGGATTCAAAAGAAAGAATCGAAAACCAATGAATCTTAAAGACTTCACAACAATTGACAACTAAAGTTAGGTGCAGAGAAAGAAAGAAATAAGGAAGATAAGAAGGAAACAGCAGCGAAGTAGAGAGAGCAAAGCAAAAGCTGCAGAGCCACCTTTTGAACTGTCCTCAGTGTGGTGCAGCCTATTTTGAAGGCTTTACACAAGCCAGCTCTCTGTCTCTCTCTCGCAATGATGGTCGCGTTCATCGCGGCTGCCATGGCGGGTAGGTGACGGCTGCATTCATAGTGACCATATGTGTGCATGTGTTTGTGTATATTGGGGGGTGGGTGATGGCCGCAACCATAGTTAGGGGGATGGGTGACGGTCGCGGCCATAGCAGCTGGCGGTGACTGCCATGGCTGTGGCCCTGTGTGTGTTTGTATATTTGTATATATATGTATATGTATATAGAGTCAGGTGTATATGTGTACATATATATGTGTATATATAGGTTTTGGATAAACATAACCGAGTCATTTACTCGCATTGATGGTAAGGATAAAAAGAGTATCTTTTTAATGGTTTAAATACCTAATCTTGAGATTTTTTAGGTAAGGGACTGAATGTCATATTTTGTAATAATTTAGGGACTTTTGGATGTATTAAGCCTATAAATTAACATGAAAATCTCTCAGTGATAAAATAAAAAAATTAAAAATTAAATTATAAATTTTAGCGCTATAATACAAATAATTTTTAATAACAAAAATTTAAAATTTTTCAGTGACGGAACAATTTCGTTGCTAAAATAGAAGAATATTTGAATTAAAATTAAAATCTTTTAGTGAAGGAATAAAATTAAATTCATTTCAAATAGCGACGGGCAGATGTCGGTCACTAATTTTGTTTAATTTTAAATATTTTTTTAAATTAAATAAACTATAAATAATATATATACATAAAAAATAATATTTATACTAAATAATAAATATAAAATAATATATATAAATAATAAAAAAATCCTAAATTCTATACATTCTACTGAAAACCATGAATTTCATGTAATTCTATGTAACTCACCTATATATTTATCATAGTAAAATAAAATGCTAAAAACTTGAACGTCTTATTTGATTGGTGGATTAAATAGTGTCACTACAAAGTTAAAAACGAGATAAAATAGTGATGACACTAAATAATATTGTTTCACACTTATATTATAATTATTTTATATTTAGTGTACGAGAAGATATTACTTACATTAAATGATAAATGACCAAACTTCTCATTTCCCAAAAGACTTAAATATATTTGAATATATTAGGGCCTGTTTTCTTTCCCGTTTTCGAGCTGTTTTTTGTTTTCAATTTTTGAAAACACTGAAAACGCGTTTCTCTTTGCTATTTTCGAAAACGCGTTTTCGAAAACAACTAAAAATTTTGTTTAGGAAACCCAAAACAACATTTTGTTGTTTTCAGCGTTTTTAGTGAAAATACACTGAAAATACAAAACAAATGCAAAACAAGGAAAACTGCCCCTTCCCCTACCCGCACACGCACAGACCCACTCCTCTCTCTCTTTCTCTCCTATCTTCTCTCCATTCTCCTCTCCTCTTCTGGCCATCGACAGCCATCGCCACCGCTGTTGACCATCAACTCCAGTGCCACAGCGACTAGCACCTCCCACCGCAACCACCGTCATCGACCTGGCCTCCCACAGCCACTACCACTGCGACTAGTGCCCCCTACTGCCACCGCGACCAGCACCGCCCATCGCCACCGAGACTAGTACCACGACAACCGCCCCCCACCGCCATTGCGACTAGCGCCCTCCATCGCCATTGCGACCAGCGCCCTCCACCGCCACCACGACCAGTGCCCCCCATAGAAAACCCTAGATGAAGAAGATGACCCCACAGAAAATCCTAGATGAAGAACATGCGTTGCGGCTCCCTGATTTGATTTTTTTTAGTGTTATTTGATTTTTTTTATTTTTTTTATTTATTAAACTGAATATGTGATATGTTTTGTTTGTATTAATTTTTTTAAATGATATTTCTAAGGTTGTTTATTTTTTTGTTTTATTTTATTTGAATTTTATTTTATAGTTTAAAGTATTTGAATCAAATTTATAAAATAAAATATTATAATAACAAAAAAGAAACTGTTTTTAAAATTTCAAAGCAAACGCATTTTCTAGTTTTCTATTCTGAGAAATAATTTTTTAGAATAACAAAAAGAACGTATTTTTAAAAATTTCAAAACAGACACTCAAAACACAAAACTCAAAATGAATTCAAAACTCAAAACTGAAACACAAAGAGAATACCACCTTATATTTTTTACATCAATTTTAATCCTATATATTACTTACTCTTCACAACCTTCACTTAGACATAGTATTTTTAATTTTACAACCGAACATATTTATAATAATAAATCTTTGCTTTCATAACTAATTTCGTAGGAATAGTAAAGTCCACCTTTTCTTTTTCTCTTTATCTTTGTATTGTATATTCTTAGTTGCCTTTATATAATGTTATTTATATTAATTGTCTTACACGATCATTTAATTGACATGTTATTTACTGTATCAATAATTGACATTAGACATGAGTTCAATAGGGAAGTAGGAAGTGCCCATTAACGGATACATATTTTTAATTATAATATCGTACTCAAAATTATATATTTAATTAGCTAACTAATTTTTTTACTTGCTACACTCTAATTAATTGTATAATTGAGATGAATAATTTTTGATAATATTTTTAGTTTTTTTAGTGAAAAATATTAAAGCAATATTGTAAAGTCTTTTTTGCTACTATATTCTATTTATATTGTTTTACTCATTTGAATAATAATATAAAATTTTATTCTTTACTCAATCTTTAATCAATGAAAGGATCTTGAAGTTTATCTCAAAGAGCATTTTTAAAGATATGATTATTCATTTTGCTTACATCTTAAGAGACTTGTCTGAGAATATAAGTTGTTAAAAATAATTTTTAGCTTAAAAATATATATATAATTTAAAATTATAAATTAATTAATAAAATAATTTATATAATTATTATTATTTATAACATAGAAACAATTAATCATTTAAAAAATAAAAGATTAATCTTTATCTCTCATTTTATAATTAAGAATAAACTTAGAAAAATATTTTAATTAAAAATAATTTTATTCATTCTTCAGACATTGTTCTTCAAGTACTCTTAGTGTTTTATTTCTATTACTTTTTTTATTATTTTCTCTTTCATTATCTTTTATATTTTTTCTAATTAATTTGAAGTCGTAAAATCAAATATCTATAAAAGAACTATATTTTAAAATAGTTAAAAAAAGTATATTAATTTTAAAAAATTTATTATTCAGGGACTAGCAATCACCCGTCACTAATTCTCTTCCATTTGCGACGGGCAAATGCCCGTCGCTATTTTGTTCAACAATGGGTAGTGGCATATTGCATATGATTGTTGATTTTGATTTCCTCTTAAGAGATTTATCATTTTTAGTTTAAATAATATATATATATATATATTAAAATTATAAATTAATTAGTAAAATATTTTATATAATTAATATTATTTATAACATAAAATTATTAATCATTTAAAAAATAAAAAATCAATTTTTACCTCTTATTTTAGAATTAAGAATAAATTTACATATTATTGAAAAATATTTTAACTAAAAAATAATTTTATTCATTTTTCAGTCATTATTCTTCAAGTACTTTTAGTGATTTATTTTTATTTATTTTTTATTTTTTCTTCTCTCTTTATCTTCTAAACTTTTTTTTTATTAGTTTAATGTTGTAAAATTAAATATCTATAAATCAATTATATTTTAAAGTAGTAAAAAAATATATATTTATTTCAAAGTTGGGCAAAATACTTATTCTTGATCTTAGGTCGATTGACCCTTTGACTAAAGCTACATATAAGCTACTGGTGACTTAAGTCGATTGAAGTGACAACTTCAGTGGACTGAAGTCATGATGAGGGCCACGAACAAACATGAAAGTGAACACAAAAGAACACATAAAATACACCCAACCTTATAGTTGGTTTCCTAACCCACAAATGTCATTCTTTGAAAGAAATCGTGGAGTGAACAAACCCCATAGAGACTATTAATAAGACTCAACAACATTTTAAGAAAAACCCATAAATTTTGAAAGAAATTGAATAAAATCCACTAACTACAAAAATGGTCCTCAAGACCACCACAAGTGTAAAAACCATCATCATTTATACAAAATAAACATCTCAACCATCATTTAGAAGAAATAGATATTGGATGCTTTCTTGAAAGAAGAAGAAGAGTAAAAACTTGCCTTTGATGATGCTTGAACCGAGAACGAAGAAGAAACCCCTAAAACTGCAACCTTGAAGCTCCTAGCAACAAGAAAAATATGGAAGAAGAAGAAGAATGGAAGAGGAATAAGAGAAAAATCGAGATAACAAGAGGAGAAACAAGAAGAAGAAGAGTGAAGGAGACAAAGAAAAATGAGGGGGATGGTATGCACGTCCACCCCACTTGCTTCATCAGCCCATTTCTTTCTCTCTCTTTTTTCTTCCAATTTTACCCTCACTTACACACACACAACACAAATATATAAGCCCCTTTTAGGCTTTTGCCATTTTTCTTATTTCTTTCCTCTTTTCTTTATATCCTCATTTATGGATTTCCACAATTACCCTTAAGTTTTTCTCTCCTCCAACACATCCATTAAACCTACAATGGTCGTTTCACAATTTATTCCATTTCATTTTAATTTAAAATATTATTTTATTTTATTTTTGTAAATGAGCTCAAGCTTAATTGGCCTAACTCACTCAAGGCCCCAAAAGGTTTATTCTTTAACTTGGTCCATTATATTTGAGCCCTTTAACATTACTTTAATTAATTACTTTCTCTCCCCTACAACACAAAATATTTTCCACACTTTAATTCATAGAAATATTGAAATTCTCACACAACATAATCATGATTTAAATAATTATTTCAGACCCACTAATGGGTCGTTACTGTTTTTTCCCCCTTAAAAGAATTTGGTCCTTCAAATTTGGACTTTAACACATGCATAACTGGGGGATACCTCATCTCAGTCTCAAATTCCCAAGTAGCCTTGCCCAACCTATGACACTTCCACAGAATCTTTACAAACAAAATTGATCGATTCTTCCATATTTATCTTTCATCCCAAAATGCTCAATGGCATTTCCAATACAATACATCGGCCTTGACCTCTATGGTCTGGCAATCAACCACGTGCTGAGGATCCAACACAACTTTCTTAATATTAATACATGCAACACTTCATGCACACCTACCAAACCAGGCTAACTCCTGCGGTAAAGATCCAATTTACTCTAAAATCTCAAAGAATCACTGTAGCGGGGACTAAACTTTCCCGAAATTGCAATTCAGCATACACTCATCCTAGGCATTGCCCTCTGCCATGTACAATCTTTAACGACAACCTCAAGCCACCTCGTCTCCTATCAGTGTAATTCCTTTGCTTATCTTGGGTCGCCTTCATACTGCCATAGTGGTTTGGATCTTCTCTGATGTTTGTTCAATAGCTTCGGGTCACAATAATGCCTGATATCTGACTTCCTCTCAACACACTGGTGACCTAAATGGCCTGCTATAAAAACAAGTGCCTCATAAGGCGGTTTATCCATTGTTGGAGTGGTAATTATTATTGTAGGTAACTTCCACCAATTGCAATTGATCATCCCAACTGCCATGGAACTTTCTTACGCATACTCCCAGCATATCTTCCAATGTCTAAATAATTTCTCCTGTCTACTTGTTTATTAACGGTCCCACACAATTTTGAACTTCAGCCAAAACCTTTAAGGCCACATATTTTGAGTTGCGATCGAATATTATACTAATTAGAACTCCATGCAATCGGTAATCTCTTGAATCTTAAAAGATCAAAATCTTCCAGATGATTTAGGTTGCTACACCCCATTCGTTAGTCTACTTCACACTTCCCCCAACTCCATTCTCACATTCCTCCACTCTTGGCCATTTATACACTTCCCAGCTTGAATGAAGTAACCCTTAAGTACTCCTGACGAGTTTCTTCACTCGGCGAGTATATCCCTATATCATTGATGAAACTATAATACCGATTTTGAGATAACTTACCTCCCTATCTCACCATTCACTGATACCATCTGAACCCCATAACAATCTTAGAAAATGCCTGTCTCAAAAGCTATTCCAACAAATCATCCTCTTATGACGGGTGTTCTTATCTGTCATGGTTAGTTATTTCAAGTACCATCTTTCGTGCACGCCCTTACACTGCCATATTTCCTCTTTTCTTTACGAATTGATCCATGATCATCTAAGTGCTATTAATATATATGAATACCACATATCGGATATGAATACACATACATGCATATATATATTAATCGCATTATTATTTTAATGATTTTAGAAAACCACCCTCAGAAGCACACAGTCATCTAACGAAAGGAAATGAATGACTGGTCGATAGCTCCTTACCATCGGTCGACAACTGCTATGCTGAAATAGTCTCTCACCTTATTATTTTCTTTCCCTTAACTTTTTATTAGCCTATAGAATCGCATTACACTTTTATATGGTTTAGGCTAGTCTAGGTTTTACATATATATATATACACGCGTGCGTTCATGTAGTAGGCCTTACTCTTTTTCTTTCCCTCTAATTCCCCGTGCACATCCTCATCCTAAAACCAAACCAGAAATTTAGGCAGGTAATTATACGTGTCTTTCATATAATTCCAACTTAATTCCTCAATAATTCAGTTGCGCATTTGCCCAATCAACTTACCTGTGGTACTACACAGTTTTCAAACTCCCACAATTTGCTACCAAAATATATCCCTAACTCACATATTCCACATGAACACTGCTATAATTAATTACACTTCTCACTAATTACAATCATACCACACATATATGGCGACCATTAGCCCTTAACTACAGATCAATGGAAATCCAATCCTCAAGCCCTTTCCTCACATGGAGACATTATTCCCTTTTAAGGCCTTGAAGAATCAAACACAAAAACCCATAGGTCATGCTTACTCTAATGCAATGGGTCCACAAAAAATATAGTCTATTCAATCTAATACCCTATCACATTATTCACTCACCCTGCCAAGCATATAAGACAATTTCACACAACAAATATTTATAAACGGTCCCCATTTGTGACAAAACAAAACTCTCTGTACATTTCACTACTATATACAATACATTTCACCCATACTTCGCCTACTACGTATGTACAATCCCAGCACTTACAACTTTAGTAGCATGATATTTCTACTAAGTAATACTCTTCTTATCCCCTTTAGTGTGGGACATGGCCTCATTTGCCAAGCAAGCTAAATCTCCCTCGCTGCCTACACTTGACTCAAGCCCGATGAGTTCTTCTCTTCTACAAGTTGGCCCTCACTTCACAGTCTCAAATGAAAATTCCCAAGAAACTGCTCTTTCCTCCTCGAAATCACAAGTTGTAGTCAGACATGGGTCCCATACCTTCGCCTGTCGCACATAGATAAAATCGTCATAGTGGAATCGGAGCTGCATGTCTTGCATTAGTATTCGAGTAAGCTCTTTCCACACTTCGTTCATGTATTTTCTCACGAACAACACTTATTTTTCTATGAGGCCTCACATATTCCACTTGTACTCACAGGTGGTAGAGTGGAACAATGAATCCACCTAATGTAGATAGCCCACTACTTGTTCTCCGTCTCCCTGTTTTCCTCCCCATACTATGAGTAATTCCTTTTCCCAATGATACCAAAGTAAATCTAGCTCCGCTAAACTTAGGTCCGGTAACCTAGAACTCAATCCCCTAGAGTCCATGTAAAAGTGTTTAGTAATCTACACACAAAGCCGAACATCAGCCTAATTACCGAGGTAAATCACTCCTTATCCAAGCACTGAATTTGGGAAACATATGTCCCATTGCTAATACACCCCTAAGCACGCCATATCACATTACCTACGTAGAGTGCAATCTTAAATTAAATCCTTACTTCAGACTACTAAATATAGTCCTAACTCTACTCGACACTCCCTATGTGTACAGAGACTCTTCTCATCCCAACCCTTTTTCTGATACCAAGCTATCAGGCCTCGCTCTCGAATTTTTTCGCTAGTATAGGAAGTCATAGAGAATATCCATTTAAAATGGATACAGATACTCAAAATTTTTAAAAAATTTATTTTTAAAATTTGCTCACTAACAATAGGAATCAAAATAAATTATACAACTTTCCTTACGCCATCATTTTGGGCGCAAAGATTTTAGATACATAATGGAATACTCTACTCATGCCCTAAAAAAATATACCCATAGATCTTAAGGCCGAGACATCTTTGTACACATCCAACTGGGACTCGCCCAAATAACTATATTCCCTTTTCCTAGAATGACAAAAGAAAACAAGGTGAGCCATAAGGCTCAACAGGTATATAGTAAAGGAAAGCATCAATAGATCAATATATGGAGGTATGAATAAATCAGAGTCAAGGGAACATCACTACCCGACACGTATAGACATCGACTAGGTTCATGCCTTCTACACTTGACAATAACATACTCAAAGAAATACAATTTCTTACCATTTATCAAAACACATTTTCAATCACATAAGGTAACCATGTACATGAGTAACAAATTGACACCCAATGCCCCTTTAATCACATGCAGCATATATACATAAACGACACACAATCCATGCCATGTGGTTATATAATACGTTACCCAGCCATACCATAAATGCATAGATGCTCACATAGGATCCTTGGGGCCCACATAACATATAAACACTAGCACCCAAGAACCAGTATACAAACCTACTAGTAGTTAAGAATAGGTTACCAAATCAATCACATGAGCCCAAGGCTCTCATACCACATTCATAGATATCATATTCATTATTGTCATCATCATGTGCCACATCACTTACAATCTCATCAAGGTCATAAGCTGTTGTGGGTCTCAAACTCCCCTAGTCTTATGCATCACAAGATCCAACTATTATGGAACTCCACCCACAGTCTTACACATCAGAAGATCCAACTGTTGTGAACCTTCACCCACAGTCTTAAGCATCACATGATCCAGCTGTTGTGAATCTACACCTACAGTCTTATGCATCACTGGATCTAGCTGCTGTGGGCCTCCACCCACAGTCTTACGCATCACAATCACAAGCCAATTTCCACCACTGCTACCACCATGCAATATAATTACACGGACACATTGCCATACAAGATATACACAATTTCATCTTCATATCTTCATGTTCAATTACAATCAAACATTTCTTATGCAATTCATGTGTATGCCATTACACAATTAAATACCTTAATACATGCAAGCTCTTAAATGTAGCTCATACACATGGCCATACTATGAATGCACAATAGTAAATACTACCATGCTTAACATACTTCATATATGCCATAATCCCACACTCATAATCAATTTCACATGCAACTTATATAATCACAATCATAAGGCATATTATGGTTAATTATCCTTAGTGTTTTATGGGTGTATTTCCTTTATCGAAGGCCCCTTTCTATCATACAATTATAGCGACATTTCAATGTAGCCAAAATTTTTATACGCACTTCACAACTTAATTCATGCAACCACATAACCATATTGTCATCCCTGTTTTACTTCTAAAGCCTTTAAGTCTACTTGCATCATTTATCATTTAGATGGAGTTAATTAGGATAACTAAGAGCACAAACAAACATATTATACACCTCTCTCAATTTTTGCCCACTAAGATTCTTGGCCATTTCACACAATTCAACATTTAAATAGGAACGAATTTTAAGAAAGGAGAAAGCTATGAATCAAGCATACATTTCAAAGGAATCCCAAAGGCTCAATAGTTTTCCAAATGGTTCAAATCCTATACCAACTCGAATCTTATCAAGTCTAGATTACAACACAAAAAGAGGATCACGATTCTGATATTTTTACAAAGAGTTATGTTCAAAAGAATTCAAGGTGTGCATAACTCTTCGTGCTGAAAAATGTGGATGCTAAAAAATGTGGGTGTTGAAATGGCCAAGTATCTTAGGTTGACCAAAGTTCAACTTAGGTCGATTGAAGTTGGGCAGAATGCTGGATTTTAAGCTTTAGTCGATCAAAATCTAACGTAGGTCGACCAAAGTTGGCCAAAATAAAGGTTTTTAAGCTTAGGTCGACCGAACTCTAACTTAGGTCGATCAAAGTTCAACTTCAGTCTACCGAAGTTGGGCATAATGCTTATTCATGATCTTAGGTCGACCGACCCTTTAACCAAAGCTACATATAAGCTATTGGGTGACTTAGGTCAACTGAAATTGAAACTTCAGTCCACTGAAGTCATGATGAGGGCCACGAACAAACACAAAAGTGGAACAAAAGAACACATAAAATACACCCAACCCCACAGCTGGTTTCCTAACCCACAAATGCCATTCCATGAAGGAAAACATAGGGTGAACAAACCCCATAGAGACTATTAATGAGACTCAACAACATTTTAAGAGAAAATTCATAAATTTTGAAAGAAATGGAACAAAATCCATTAACTACAAAAATAGTTCTCAAGACTACCACAAGGGTAAAAGCCATAATCATTTATACAGAAGAAACATCTCATCCATCATTTTGAAGAAATAGATATTGGACGCTTTCTTGAAAGAAAAAGAAGAAGAAGAGTAGAAACTTGCCTTTGATGATGCCAGAACCGAAGAAGAAGAAACCCCTAAAGCCGTAACCTTGAAGCTCCTAGAAATAAGAAAAATATGGAAGAAGAAGAAGAAGAAGAAGAAGAAGAAGAAGAATGGAAGAGGAAGAAGAGAAGAATTGGGAGTATAAAAGGAAAAACAAGAAGAAGAAGAAGAAGAGTGAAGGAGATAAAGAAAAGTGAGAAGGATGGCATGTACGTCCACCCCACCTGCTCCATCAGCCCATTTCTCTCTTCTTTTTTTTCCAATTTTACCCTCACTTAACTGCTCTCAAAGCTAACATCGAAGAACCTTTTTAGGAGAATGAGATACCAGAACTATCTCAAATTAATCAAAATGATAACCTTAGAGGTACTTTACAAGATTTAGATAGAATAATCGAGGAAATAGATGTCTTAAATGTTGTTTAGCAAGAAAAAGATGAAGATGCAGAGGAAGAATCTATATCAGAAGATGACGAGGAAGAGTTATTGTGTGATGACATAGATAATGATGATGAAATCATGGATGAATATGTAGAAGATTTATTTATTTTGGAATATGTGAATTCACTTATATATGCTATGATATAATATCTTTTGTATTTTTGAATGTCTGTGACCTTGTACGTTTTGACATTTCTTTATTTTTCATGTAATTCTCAAAACAGATGCCAGGACATTCATCTCCCGAACCAAGCAGGGGTAGGAGTAGTAAGGGTAAAGGTAGATGTTGATCCTATAGGGACACACCTTCTCTAAATCCCAATAGTGTTAGTTCATAGTCTTTTCCTTCTATCTCCACATATGTTGTCCCTTCTACTCTTTTATATCCTCAGTCATCACACCCACATACTTTCATTCCCATGACTCAGTTCCAATAACCTTTTGGCGTGATGCCATATCCTATGGGTTATACTATAGTCCTACCCACATCCCACCCACCCAAGACTACACCATAATATATCCTCTCTTATAGGTCGACTTTTCATCCCCTAGGAGGTTTCTACCCATACTCATTTATACCAACACCCCATTCACTTCCTTAGTCCTCTTCTCCTGCGCAAAATGTTGAGCTGACTCCATCTGAGCCAATTCATACTGATCAAGTAGAGTTATCCTGCAATCAGAATTATGATCAGTGAGTATCTTATATATTATTTTTAATTGATTGTTTGCAATTGCTATACACAGAACTGCATGTTTTTACTTGATAAATATTGGTTTTACAGTTTTTTCCCTGAGGTTGGCCCACCAAGTGTACAATCAAAGATTTGGAAGAGACGATACACTAAAGCTTGGCTTCATTGGGATGACGAGCTAGAAATAACACAACGAATATGGCTAGAAGAATTTAGCATTAGAATAATTGTAATTCTTAATTATAGAAAGTTTTAATTTAAAATTTTATGCATATTTAATCATTTTTAACTTCTTGTAGAAAGAGTTCAAGTGGCAACCCGAGGAGAGTGATCATATATGGATCACTTGGAATAAGTCTAGCCGGAGAAGTTTCAAGAATAATTTGTACAAAATTAAAAGAGGTATTGATAAGGGTGAGTGGATGGATCCAATCATACGACAGGTATTGCGCGCAAAGTGGGATGAACACGAGTACAAAAAGAAAGCAGAATAAAACAAAAAGAATTGCGCCTCCGAGACTAGTGGGTTAGTCCACCTGGGCAGATCCATTCCTTTCACTGAGAGCCGAATAAGGATGATAATTAGTTTTCCTACTTAAATGTAAATTTTATAAACTTATATAGTGGTTTATATTTTATTTTATTTTATTCATACATTTGTCATGCAGGTAAAGAAATTAAACCTCAAGCCCAATGAATTTGAGGTTTTCAGGAGAACCCATACTCGGAAGGATGATTAAGGATAAGAAATGTGGGTTAATAATAGATCAAAGAGTGTTGCGGTAATTGTATTTATGTACATCATTACAATTTAATGATTTTTTTTTATTAATTAACATCGTCAATATTTTAATTTATACAGGAGGCGTTTGAGAGATTAAGTGCAAAGGCATCTTCAGCATCAGTCGGTGGTAGCGAGTCGTCCTCTCCACCTACAGTTGACGAGCGTCACATCTTTTATTAAGCTGTCTTTGGTAGGAACAAGAAAGGTCATGTCTACACTCTCAACTCTCAAGCTAAGCAGTCCTATCTAGTTGGATTTGATAGTAACTACGATGGTTCTTATGGGTTGTCATCGGAATTGGAACAAATAAGACTGAGGGTCATCCAGATGAATGAGGAGTTTCATTTCGCTCAGACCGAGAAGATCGAGGTGCAAAACAAGAATGTGCAAGCTGCCTTAGTGGCAGCAACAGATGATTGCATGACAAGAGCAGATGAATAGACAAATGATGGCGTTATAATAATCTGGACCATCAACTCACCTTTACCAGCAACCTGGACCGTCAACTCAACCTAGACCGAGAGACCAGTTTTATGATAATGAGGAACAAAATGATGATTTCAATGATGATGATTGTAACTGAATATTTATCAATATATTTTATTAATTAAATTAATCGATTTGAATTTTAAATTCATTTTTGTTATATATTTATATGAATATTAATTTGATAAATTAATATTCATATAAATAAATGTTTAATTTCTATTCAATTAATTAAAATAAATTGTTAATTATCATAAATTTTATTTATATATAAAAATTTATTTTTAAATAAATATAAAATATAAACAAATTTTTCTGTATTAAATATTAAACATTTATATTAAAATTTTTATTTATGTAATTTATATTTTTAATATATATATTTTTTATTTACGTTTAAATTTTTTAAAATTTTTATTTATTTATTAAAAAATATTTATTAATATATTAAAAATAAATAATATATTTATTTTATTTATAGATTTTTAAACAATTTACTTTTTATAAATTTAAGTTTAAATTTATTTATTTTTATTAAAAATAAATATTTTTTTATTTTTTTATTTAGCGACAGGAAGAGAGTCGTTGCTGATTCAGTGACAGGATAAAGCATGTCATTGAATTAGCAATGGAATTAAACCCGTTGCTAAAAATATTCGTCGTTAAAAATTTCCATTGCTAAATTTCAATGATGCCTTTTTTAGCGACGGAAATTTACTCGTCACTAAATCCATCGTTAAAAAATTTAGCCACGAATTTTGATATTTTAACAACAAATTTTTTTGTCGCTAAAATGTTGATTTTTTATAGTGATTGAGAGACAATCAAAAAGCCAAAAATCACTTCAAAACTAGCACTTATATCTCCATTGTATAGCTAGCTACAATTGGTATCTTTACTTCCATGCAGACTCCTCTAGTTTAAATTATTTACATGATCCCACAAGCTTAGTGCTTTAATTAATTGTTCCAAGTTGCCATCCAAAAAAATCGAAGCATTCAGAGTAAGTTATCATTTTTTTTCTTTTTATATTTTTTATTGTATTTATTTCTTTAGTTTAGATTAGAGATAATGTGAGGTTAATTTGATCGAGAAAAATCTCTCAAATTAATCTCAGTTTGATGGTGAGTCAAATTAAGAGATTAAGATAAGTTTAGTGTGTGTGTTCCACAATTTGATAACAAGAGTCCCTATATGTGGTGCAACTAGTCATATGAAGTCATAAGGTTAGCTTGTGGTGGGATTGTGGGCGTAAGTTGTTAAATTGAGCTGCGTTAATTTTTCATATGTTATTATTTTCCTCATTTCGGTATTGTTTATGTTCTTGCTTGTGCAATTTGATCTTAACAAATGATATCAAAGCCTTGGTTCGGTTGTGAGATCATGATTTTATAAAAATTATATGTGGGGAGAAAATTGTAGGAATTTTTTTTTTTTTTAAAAAAGAGGAATCTTTTGTTGTTTTCTAGAACATGACACTATAATAGTCTGACACTACTTGAAATAGAGGAAAGAAAAGATAAATAGTTGTTGTTTATTCATTGAAAACGAAATTTGTTGCTTCTTGTTATTGTTGTTGTCTATCATCATCAATTCGTTGAGTACCATAGTCATGTTGGAGAATATTAGGAGGTAGAGGATTTATAGGAGGATGCCCATCAAACTTTCTTCTCATATTATATATATATATATATTGTATCTTTTAAGTACATAGGAGATAAATGAATACATTATATTAAATTAGACTTTTGTCTCCTAAAGATGACCCTTTGGATTACTAAGTGACTGCACATTACTTAACATATTCTCCCTTAATGTGTTGTTCTTGAACTCCTAGCTTTTCTAAAAAATAATTGAACTTGTCTCTTGGAAGTGCCTTTGTGAAAATGTATGCTACTTGATCTTGAGTATTGCAAAATCTCAGCTCCATTTCACTATCTTCAATTACATCTCAAATGAAATGGTGCTTTATAGGAATGTGGCAAGTTCTACTATGATAAATTGGATTCTTGGCAATATTAATGGCTTTATTGTTACAAAACATCACTGTAGCTTCGTTTTTCTTTTATCCAATGTCTTCAAGAATTCTTCTAATCCAAATCACTTATGAGGTTGCTAGGTTAGCTGCCACATATTTAACTTCAGTAGATGATTGTGCCACACTTTGTTGCTTCTTTGATGACTATGAAAATACTCCTAAACCAAGTCAAAAACAATATGTGGAGGTTCTCATATTATCACAGGATTCTCCCCAATCACTATCACAACATCCAAGCAACTGCGCATCATCTCCTTTGTTGAATTTGATTCTAAAGTTTAGTGTAACTTTTGTTAGTGTTAGTGCCCTAATACTAGATTTAGATGGCATTTAGTAATTGTAATTATGTGACTAATGATATAAGTCTTACAAATATAATAAAATATATTTTCATATTTTATGGTCATATCTTTATTTATAACTCTTCAATCTTAATATATGAATGACCCCTTAGATTTCCTGATGATTAAGTGTTATGAATATGTGACTAAGACTTTTGAATCACGAATTTCTTAAAGTGATTCTTGGTTCTTAGATTTCTCATAAGAGGGTTATGATTAATCTATTAAGGACTGACACATGGGTTACTACATTTGATTAGTATGAGATACTAATAATAAATGATGGTAAGTCATATACCATAATCCATGAGATAAATATAGTGAATATGTGGGTAAATGTTAGTTGAACATTTACTGAATATGATGCAAGTGATGGATCACATGGCTGAGAGGATCTATGAACTATCACTGCCTTCGATCGTGTTACTAGTATTATAAAAAACTTGATTTTTCGCAATGATTTTTTTGCGGTGGTTTCTAAAACCACCGCAAAATACTATGTTTTGCGGCAATTTCTTAAACATTTAGCAGCTATTTTTCAAAACTGCCACAAAATTCATTAAAAACTTAATTTTACGGCGATTTTCAAAAATTGCCGCTAAACCTAGAAAATAAATAAATAATTAAAAAATTAAATTAAATTTTGTGGCGATTTTTGAAAAATCGCCACTAAATTCAAATAAAATTAAATAATTAAATAAAATTTAATTAATATTTGTTGCGATTTTTCAAAATCACCGCAAATATTTAAAAAATATTAAATAATTAAATAAAAATTAAATTAATATTTGTTGTGATTTTTCAAAACTACTGCAAAATATAATTTTTTTCATCAATTTAGTGGCGGTTTTTAGAAACCCCCGCTAAATTTAAAAATAATTAAATAATTAAAAGTAAAAATTTATTAAAAAATTTAATTTTAAAAAAATAAAAAACATGTAGCAAAATTTTAATAATTTTAAAATGAAATTTAAAAAAAATATATATAAAATCTTCATTTTATTTTTTAATCAATTAATTTATTTAATTTAATCTAATTAATTTATTTAAAATTTATTCCAATATCCTTTTAAAAAATAATCATTAATTTATGTTTTTTAATTTATATTAAAAAAATATAGAATATAATTCTGAAAAATGGGATTGGTTTAGTATATAATTTATATGCGCGAATAATTAAAAATGAGGCTTCACAAATTAGCTGGTCTCGCGCGCACACGCTCATACGAGTGCGTGGTCACGTGGCACTCAGGCGTGCAAGCCCACGCCCGCGAGCGAGGCCAGGCGTGGGAGTGCAGGCCCGCGTCCGCGCTCGACCTTGCCGCTTATACACTGGTGTGGTAAATAGCGGCAATTTTAAAACCGCCGCTAAAATTAAAATATTTTGAATTTTTTTAAAAATTTAATATTTTGTAATTTTTTTGCGGCGGTTTTGAAATCGCCGCTAAATCACTTAGTTTGTGGCAGTTTACAAACAACCGCAAAAAATAGCATTTAGCGGCGGTTATTCCAACTATTGCTGAAAACCGCTGCTAAATTACATTAACCACCGCAAAATACAAAAAAATCGCCGCAAAATGCAAAAAAAATCGCCACTAAATGTTGATTTTTTTGTAGTGTAGTTCTTTGACTGGAGACAAAACAGTTGTCTTGTATGTTGATGATTGAGATTTGTTGCTGCTAAGAACCACTCGATTTTCCTAGTGGGAGATGCATTATGTGGTCTCTGTATAGTGACGTATGAAGGCAGGTGATTGCTAATGGGATCTGTCAACCTCTGGCGTAAGGCAAACATCTTATGCGATTAATGGTGGTTGTGATTGCACAAACCCCTAGCCAGGGTACACATGATTGGAAAAGTGTTTCTAATGTCAGAAGAAGTTTTGATGTGTCATCTCAATCACACCATGCTTTATCTTGGCATAACTATTGAGTTAGTGAGTTCGATTAGTCCATAACTCTCACTCAATCATGATATTACATGGGAATTGAAAGCCCAAATAGGTTACCTTTGAAGTAAGACATCATTACTAGTAGGATCGCTCTAACATAATGCTAATTGTTACTCAAGGTCTTTCAAGGTACATCGGGGAGATAGAGAAATCCTCGTTGTAGACTAAAGTATTCAGCGTGTCTCAATTGCTACTTAGTGGTGAACCTAAAAGGTCACATGCATATCAAAGTGTAGCAATTGACTAACCGATGAAAGTTGTAATCGTCATTAAGAGTTAAAGATGACACCGTTAAGAGTGAACGAATTGGATTTAAATTAATCAAAGTAGTTTTCAAGAGTTAACAAACATGCCATTAATAGTTAACGAGCCTTGGTTTCATTATAAGATAATGGAAAGGCTATTAAGTGTTAATGGCGGAGCTAGATGGAATTTTCAGAAATCAAAACAAGAATCAACTTCAGTCAATTGTGTAATACCCTAAGTTTTTAAATAAATTTAAGTTTTGTGTATGAAATTAATTTAGTTTACCTAAAGTATGCTTATGAAAATATAAATAATTATATAAATATGATTTAAGAATTAAAAAGATTAAATGAAATTATAATATGATTTAAAATTAAAGAAAACCATAATTTATGTAAATGAATTATATATATGTCGTGTATATATATATGAGTATGTATATATATATAAATAATAATAGTAAAAAAAAATTTAAAAATCCGAAAATCGGATTTTGCAGAGCAGTGCGCGGCCAGAGCATGGCCGCGCCTGCAAACGATTTCTTAAGGGCAAAGGCAGGGTTTTAATTGCCGAAGTGACCGAGGTATGGCTTCTAGGACGCGTGGTCGTCTGTGGGGAAGCAAAGCACGTCGAAAATGGGCTATAAATAGCTGAGTTCGCGCTGCCCAAACCATCCGAGAATTTCGAAGCTTAGAGCAGTCGATTGGGAGTGATTTTGTGAGATTGGAGAGTAGGGTTCTGGTCTTCAAGTCGTGGACTTCGTTTCTGGAGAGTTTGGAGGCCAACGGAGCAGTGGAGAAGAAGACCCAAGCACTCGCCAGAAAATCGCGCCTCGCCGGAGCCGAGAGTTTAATCGCCAAAACGAGGTATTTTCTTATGTTTTTCTCAAATTTGATGCTTCTATCGTGTTCGGGGGGGTCGGAAATAGGGAGTAGAAGCTTCGTTTGAAGCTTTTAGAGGCGGAGGCATCGCCGGCGACGTGTCCAGCCGCCAGAGAAGAAAAAGCAGACGGGCGCGTGCAGCCACGCGCCCGCGAGTAGGAAGAAGGCGCGTGGCTGCCACGCGCCCGCCAGAGAAATTTAAAAAAAAAAAAAGAGAGTAAAATTTTGAAAAAATTTCATTAAATTTGAAATGTTGTTTATGGTATATTGGTGAAGCAATTTTCTGGAAATGTCAAAATTATTAAATATTTAAGTAGATTTTTTATTATGGAAATAAAGAAAAAAAATAGGATTTTAATTCAAAAAATTTCCATAAAATTTTAGAATGTTAGAAGTATTATTTAAGAAATATCAGTGGAAATAAATTGAATAAAATGAAATATTAGGTAATTATTATGTAATTTAAGTAGATTTTCTATTGTAGAAATAAAGAAAAATAGGATTTTAATTCTGAAAATTCCAAGAAAAATTTCAGAATGTTATAAGTGTTATTTAAGAAATATCAGTGAAAATAAATGAAATAAAATGAAATATTAGGTAATTATCATGTAATTTAAGTAGATTTTCTATTATGGAAATAAAGAAAAATAGAATTTTAATTCTGAAAATTTTCAGAAAATTTCAGAATGTTATAAGTATTATTTAAGAAATATTAGTGAGGATAAATTTAATAAATTGAAAGATTAGGTAATTATTATGTAATAATTACTTATTTAGCTATTATAAAATAAGAGAGACTAGGAATTAAAGTTAGAAAATTACAAGAAAAAAATTCCAGAATATTAAGAATATTATTTAAGGAATATTGGTAAAAATAAAGTAAATTTTCATGAAGCCTAGATAATTATTATGTAATTTTGGAAGAAATAAAGCTTAGGAATAAAAGAAAAATGGAAGAAATCATGAAAAACTAGCAAATGGTATTCTAAAAAATAAATCTATGTTGTAGGGGTTCTTGTGGGCAAGGAGATTAAAGGATAGTCTCTTGACACGTAGTTCGAGACAAATTAGCAGTAAGTATGCCGCCTGAATTTAATACGTTTGTAAATGTAAATGCTTTTATCATATTGGCATGCCATGATATGAATCATCACGTAGTTTGCATCAATGACATGACTATGAAATGCATACATGTACAATGATATTGTTGATCACACGCATATGAGGTCGTAAGGAGTACGAACTAGCACCGCTGGCCTATCAAGGGTGCACCTATACACCCCGGCTTCGAAAGAGGTGGCCGCTAAAATGATAGGCAGCATGAGGGGTGCAGTTGACACCTGCGATGAAAGACATTGCATGCACTCATGACATTGCATCGGTATTCTTACTTAGATGATTCATCATCTAACATGGGTTTGCCCCTAGAACATTCAACGTTCCAGCTGAGACTTGCAGAGATGATTCAGAGGTTGGTATTGCGTAGGGATACGAGACATCAGGATGTACTATGTTATAATATGACTAGTTTAAGAATTGTGTACATTATTCTGTAATCAAACGCTTTATGTATTAATTTGTATTTAATGCCATGTACAGTTATTAAATTTTGCATTTTCATGAGCAGGTTCGATTCAGCTTCCGCTTTACATTTATTCTCTAGCCTAGATATCTCATCTGGCACTAGATATGGTCTTAGGGAATTTTAAAATAATGTTATAAAAAAAAAATATAGACCAAATTTCCTAAGGCATAACATGCCCTAGAAGGCGGGCTGTTACAAATTGGCTCTTGAATCGTGGCAAATTCGCTGATCAATTTTGAACTGATTTATTGGACCTTGCAAAACGGTTGACCATTTTTTGCATGATTTCTTTGTCATTTTTGCAACTGATTGTATGGATGCATGAAGGAGGAGGATGATGGCAAGGACGACATGCCTGGGGCTTGCCTCTCACTCCTCAGTCTTGTTTACTCTCTTTCTCCTAGTCATTTGTCTGGATTTGGGAGCGTTTAGGGTTTTAAGCATGATATAAAAGGGAAAAGGAAGAAATACGCCTAAGCTTTTTGGCATTGCAATTGTTTCCAAGTTTTCTCTTTCGGCCATTGCATTTTCTTCTCAATCCAAAGCCCTTTGAGACCCATTTCTTCCTTGTTCCTATTTGGTCCATTGATTCATTGGTTACTAGTATAGCATCCCAATAAATAGTCTGTTGGATTTGAAATCAATTCTTTGAACCCATTTCTAGTTTGTATCACCTACAAGAGACTTGGCTAGCACATAAGCACTCTTGTAGGATTTATCCACATTCAGAGCATGGACTGACTAGGATCTTAGTAGTTTCAGGGGACAAATCAATTATCTGGCTTGTTGTTTGGAGCAATAGGTGACTGCTTGGTGGAGCCATTCGAGAGCTATCAACAAGCAATAGTTTTTGCCTCAGTGGACTTTTAGACTCTACATCGAATCAAAACTTTCTAGTGGTATATTTCTAAATGCCCTATGGATGGTTTTGATTTATATTACATATGATTGTTGGTACTGAGGCTTGCAAAGTGGTTTTGAACTTTATTCCACTGCGTTCTTATTTATGTTTTTGAAAACAGTAAAACTCTTGCATTAATACACCATATGCTAGCGTTGTATTGTTCTCAAGGGTTCATCGTCGTTCAACCCTTGAGAACAATCTGCTCCCACCCAAGGTCATAGCCCCCATCACATGCCACGAGGTTATTAAAGCCAAATAGCTCACTCCTAGGGTTATACTCATGAGTAAATACACCCTTAAGGACAATCCGCTCCTACCCAATGCCTTGGTCCACTCACACCACATACATTAGACAATATATATATATATATATAAGACATGCTCATTGTATGCCTTCCAAACCTAACTGCATATGGACCCAAACTTGCTCAATGCCATGCCAACGAATGCATAAACACTTCCCAAGAACATTTAAACATGGTTTGGAAGCAAAAGGGAAACAATCAAAACTAGACTTAAGCCCCATTTACAAGAAATAGCAAAAATGGTCGATAGTTATCCCCAAAACGGTCAATAGTTGCCTCACCTGAAGGAAACAGTCAATAGCCCTAGGCCTCCAGTCGACAGGCTCTGCAAACGGTTGACAGTTTTCTCCCAAACGGTCGACAAGTAGCCGAACAGAACCCCTCCCAATTCTTACCAAATGCAAGCCAAACTCAAGAATACTCTTACCACCAACCCCCTAACCCAAAAGCATCATTCTTTTTAGGATTATAGGGTGAAACTAACCCAACTTGAAACTCAAGGGAGACTAACAAGATCAAACCAACAACAAGAGATATTTACAAAAGTTTCTACATAACCTTCAACAAAGGCAACCTTTTAGGAAAACATGGGATTTTTATGCTTGAATCCCCAAATATCATGATCAAAAGCTTTAAACAGATAAGAAAGATTGAAACTTGCCTTAAAAACTCTTCTTGATGACTTACTAGAGATGATATGCTTCCAAGATCCCTCTATTTCTCACTCTCAACAAGAGAAACTAGCAAAAAGAGATAAAAGAGAAGGAGAAGAAGAAATCTTTAGTTTCATAACCCCTTTGGAGCACAACCAATCAAGGAATATGAAGGAAAAGAGAACCCTAACCTTTCATTTGCTCTCTCCCAATCGGCCTCTCCATTCCTCTCTCTTTCTTTGCCTTTCACGTTCTTCTTCTCATGCAAAATGAGCCTTGCTCTTATATTATACACACATATATATCCCATAATTACTTAAATGCCCTTATTGCATGATCACTTAAATGAAAATTCCTTCTACTCAAATATTAGCTTAAGCATTAATTAAACACCACCAAATAACATTTCACCACATACTTTGGTTTATTTTAGGTCCCATTACCACTTAAGTCAAATATTTGACTTTTCCACTTTCTTTGCACATTAACTAAAAATATCACAAGTAATTCCACAAAAATTATCACTCCAATAAAATAAATGTTCCATTCCAAACATACCATCAAGACCCACTAACAATCGTCACATCAACAAATTAGGGAGGATAAGGATTATCCTTGTCACCAATTCTCCTAAAATTTAGGAGAAGAGGCTTATATATATATATATATATATAATACAATTAATGTTATCAAACGAGCTCTGATTAAGAATTTCCCCAAACAAACCTTCACTCCCGAGGCTTTATGAATCATTCTTATTAGATTATTATTTCTCTAATCTTAGGTTAGATGAAAATGGTTGGTTTTATCTGTTACTGTTATTTTTTGGGTCCACTCCACTCTTTATCATGTGTGCAAAATTTGCATTTTTGCCTAGAAACTTAACATAAATTAACTTTAAAAATTAATATTTTCGTTTATAATTTACCGGGTACATATGGTGGTATGAGTATCTATTACCCAATTGATATAGCCATGAAGAAGAGTTAAATGAAAAACCCAATGGGGACAAAGGATTGAGACAACATTGACAATATATAGATAGGGATGGATGAGGGAGGGGTCCCATCTTGCTCCAAAACTCTCTTTCATTGCTATTCCTAATTTCAAATGCCAATAAAAAATTATTGCTTATTATTAGGCTCTTTTAGAATAAGTTTTAATTAATGACACGTCAAAAATCTAAGAAATAATATAATTAAGTTGTTAGAATTATGTATGTTCATACCACCATTAGATTTAAAAAAATATAATTTATAATCTCTAGTCACAAGGGTAATAAGAAAATATAATTTACAATCGTGAGTCATGAGGATAATAAGAATTTATAATTTTGTTTATTAAAAAATAATATTGCAATGGAGTTTTTCAGTTATATATATATATATATATATATATATTCGCATAAAAAAAGTGTTTGTTAGAGAATTAGTAATTTTTGTTTAATCGTTGAGTAAGTGAAATTATCCCACCATTATAAGATGGGATTGGGGTCCAATTAAGTGCCCGAGAAAGCTATATGGCAGGCAACGCAACGACCTTTTATACAACTTACAAAAAAATGGACAGAGCCCAATGGACCTGCTGGGCCACCAAGAGTTGCAAAAGGCCGAAGCACCAAAATCAAAGCCCAATGAATTGTTGGTACCTCAAAGTGGAAAAAGAAAGTTGGTTCCCTTCTGATTTGTTAGTTTCCTTCTCTCAAGGCACAGGTCGAGTAATCAGTCCATGATAAATTGAAATTCGTATCAATAAGTCATGAGTTCGACTCCTCACTTTACACAATAAAACAAAAGTCTCCACTTAAGATTTATCTCTTTTGTCAAAATGAAAGATACAAGTTGCCGGGGATTGTTCAGAGACAATAATTTCAAGAAATTTGGTTCCTTACGGTTTTGTTCAATTTAGTGACTTTGAATCAATTTTTTCTAATCTGAGAATATTTTTGTAAGATATACTTTTGCAAGAATAATTTTGCAGATAAATTGCACTTAAATTTTCTGTGATTCGACTCATTTATATAGAAACTTTATATAACTTAAAAAATGTTTCTAGATGTCATGTGGTTTAAATTTTTTTTGTTACTTAAGCCTTAATAATTAAGTTAATTATATCATTAAAAAACAAATTAAGTCATTAGAATTAAATTTAATAAATTTAACTTAATAATTAAGTTATTTTTTTTTTTTGAACGCTTCTTCTTCTTCTTCTTCTTCTTTTTGTGTGTTTTTTTTTCTTTTTTATCTTTTGTGTTCTCATGATGATTCCAAACTAATTCTCATGTCTAGAATCACAATGATTCTAAAAACCCAAAACATCAATTAATTTTGGAATCTTTAGAAGCCCTTGATGTATGTCACATATGTATAAGGCAAAGAAAAAAAAGATGTAACAAGAACGATATAGAGAATAATTAAAAAACCCTAATTAATAAAAGAGTTTAAACAAAATTAATTTCTTTTCTTCTTCTTCTTCTCCTCTCTCCCAATAGCTAATGGGTTTCATTGGTTAATGAAGCTTTGAGTTGTTGGAATCGGTGCTGGTCATCACTCATTTTGGTTAGTGGGTTCCTTTGGGAAGAGTCAAAATTCACCAAACACAAAATTTGGGTATTTTGACCCCCCAAGTTAATTCAACTCAACTTGGTGAGAACTCAAGGTCAAGGTCAAGCACTCCCTTCAAGAATAATAATATTTTAAATAATTCAAATTAGTTATTTTGCAAGGTAAAATATCCAATATATGTGATTGCATTAATTTTAAGCATTATTGTGAGTACTAATTAAAACTAATATTGTAAGAACATATGAAATAATATTCCATATCCCACAAAACAAGGACAACAGTAGTATGAATGTTGAGCGCTGCTGCTCAAAGAACACTTTTAATGCTCAGGTATGGCTAAATAAGGCACTTCAGTTCAACTGCCCAAAACGCAATCAAACAAGTTTGATTTGGGGCAGTTAATGTTACCCAAATGAAGATAATCTGATAGAATTATCACATAAATGTATCTAATTAAGAATGATATACACAATAAATATTATTATAAAGAATAAAGCTTTGTTTTTGATCTCATGCTACTGCTCTCCCTTCCTTGACGGGAGTTGCTTGAAGTCTGTGTCGTCTGTTTAATTTGTTTTATTCATAGGAGGCAAATTAAGAATGAAAACCGCTCGCTCGCCTTTTGTCAATATTCAGGAAAACTAGAACGAAGACAAAGTTTTAGTTTAGCGTCTTTAGACCCAAACGGTAGTCAGCACGGCAGATGAGGTGAGTAGCCAATGCCGTACACACCCAACTGCCGTACGTACACAACCACGTGATTCAGCGGTTGTGCTCCGCCGTCAAAATAATATTATTTAATAATTAAATGATAAATTTTTAATTAATACTTTATTATTTTTGTAAAATGAGCAATATTTATTCATCCTAAAAAATAAATAAATAAATATTTTAAGCTAAATTATTATTTAAAATAAATTATACAAACCACTTACGTCGCAAATCTAAACTCTTCACACTATCCTTATATTTTGAGAACATATAGTGACTTTTCTTGCTATCACTATTAAAAGTCAATGACTCTTTTTTTTAAAAAAATTAATAAAAATATTAAAATTAATGTAATATTTTCATTTTCTTTGAATAATTTTGAAATCCATAAAGGGTGTAGAGCTTTTACTTTTGCCTTAATTAAGTGAGAATAAAAGGTAAATTATCAAAAATAAAATAAAAATTAAATTATCTAAAGAGAAAATAAAATTGCTTGGTCACTATCCCAGACGATACCTTAGCATGTTAAGGTTTTACCTTGCCGTTAGTATTGATCGGTATTTAGTTCAAAAATGATATTATATATTTAGTATTGTTATTTGATTGATATGGTATATACTACTCGATACCAATCAATATGATACGGTATTAACAATTATATTTAAAAGTAATGGTAAAATTATTAATTCTTAAATAGCGAGTCTCTTTATAAATTATACTTTATATGCTTCAAATTTAAAGAAATAAAGCTTTAAATTTAAAGAAATAAATACAAAAAAAATGTCACTTTAAATTTAAAGTAACTTACCCTTTATTTGGAGTGGAGTGGGGTAAAAGATGCAAGATACGTAGTCAAATAAAAAGTAAGGTTAAAGAAAATAATATGAAGTTTGTTATCTTTCTATTGTTTAAGAAAAGAATGAAATTTAAATGAATATAATATAATTTTAATTTAGTATGGATGGAGAATGAAAGTGGATGGAATGGTAAAAAAGAAAAAATATAGTTATAGTTATACACTTTTATTTTTAAAATAAATATAAAATAAATTTCATGCAATATCTCTGAGATTTGATAAAAGACGTCGAGGACTTTGCATCTTCGACAATGTCATTCATTGACAAAAGAGAATGAAAATTATTCATTTTACTCATATATTTAAATCTCTTATCTTGTTTTTGCCTTTTTATTTTTTTTCTATCTCTTTTTTTCTTTATCAATAGCAATAATTAACCCTTTTAGAGGTGGTAAATCCCTCACATCTCTCTTGCTCTTTTCTCTTTCTCTTATTTCTCTTGCTTCATGTTTTTCCTATCTTTTTTTTATCATTGAACCACTATGGAGTTTTTTCGAAAGCCCCATCTATCAATTATTTTTAGGGGTAAGAATAAGAGAAAGAGATAGAGATAGAGAGAAAGAGACTATCTTTATCTCCACCACTAACATCACAATCTTACGTTGTGTTACTAATTCAACCTAAATTTTCCTTTATACCATTCTAATTCAAATGATCTCAACAAATATCTACATGACGAGCAACTCAAAGTAGTTGCACATAATTAAAGGATAACAATTTAAGTACATTATGTTTTTCAAAATGACAAGAAATAATAAAATTAAAACTCAGAAGTTTTCTCAACAGTAAATTATTGCAAATCATCAAGGCAATCCAAAATACATGTTTAATCAAATGCCTTTCCTTTCCCTCTACCCAAGTCTCCTGTCATGTTGAATAGTCGGTCGAGGCTAAAATCACTTTAAGTGATGATTCCAAAAAATATCTTGGAAGGGCCTGAGAGTAATTTTGCAAAATTTGGAGGGACCTAGGTTACAATTTTCAAAAAATCATATTGTGATATGATAACATTAATTTCAATTTATTGCGATGGGATTCCTGAAAGGACTAGCATCCAAACCGATGGTAGAAACACAGGTGATAGTATTTATAATACCCTGAATTTTGAAAAAAAAAAATTGAAAAAAAATGAAAATCTCTAGTGACCTAGAAGAGTATTTTAGTAATTTTAGATCTTTCCAAAGGGTATGATAGTAATTGCGATCCCTTAGGGGACATTTTCATAATATCCTCAAGAAAAAAAAAAAACAAGAAGATAAAGAGTGTTTTTATTTTTTATTATTTAAAAAAAAACAACCCTTATATCCATTTTCATTTCATCCCAATTCAATTGCAGTGTTAGCAGTGGGAATTGGGGAGGAGACTTTGAATTTGACTTGAGAGACAGCCGTAGAAACGCCCTTCAAAGATGACCCAACTGCCAAATCATTCACATTTTGTCATTGAACCCCAACTGCCACCTTTGTAAAACTACTCTTTTGGATCCTTCCTTGCTCTTCCACGTCTCTAATTTCCTCTTTTCTATTCTTGGGAACCTTCTTGCTGTGTTTCACCTTCACCACCACCCCCGCCTCCCCCGCCACTAAGGAGAGATGATGATATAAAAAATAAAAACATAAAAGGAAACCCGTTAACTATAATTTTACAAAAAGGTGAAATTCGTGTGATTAGCAGTTACTTGAGAAAGGGATGCACCATGCACCAAGCACCAAGCAAGAGCCAAAGGTTCAAGGAGCTAAAGATCGGATGATCTACATCCCATCAAAAAAGGAAGGAAACGAAGAGAAGTATAAGGAATAACACAAACCTAAACAAGGTTAAAACCCAAAAAGACCCAACAAATTAAGGCTTTTAACACATACAAAACAAAACCCTTAAACAATATCAAAAAACAATATGGAGAACAAATTAACTAACCGTCTAACCCCAATTACAACCAGTCTCCTCCTCTTTCTCTCTAAATTTCATAGGGCAGAATGGATCATCATCGTCATGACTTCCCTTTCCCCGTTTGATCTAAAGTTCAACCTCTACCTTGTAGAAAAAACCAACATTGCCTGCATCTTACTTCAAAGAGCCCTAAACACCGTTTCTCACTTGTTGCCATTGTTTTCCTTTATCTTCTCTTCCCTTTAACCATCACATCTTGCCCCAATTTATTCAAAAATAAAGGATAAATCCCTAAGAAACCACATGGCCAAAATAGGATATCTAAAAGGCAAGAGCTAAAATGATGAAAGAAAGAAACAAAGGTAGATGAGCAGTCTAGAAGGTGTAAAAAGCAAGCATCACGATTGATTGGAAAACTATTTGAGGCCAAATCTATGGCCAAAAATGACTATAGAAAAGTGGAAAAGCAAGAAGAAGACCAAATGCCAAGCCCATTACTGTCGAAAAATCAATCGATATCACAAATGACAAAACCAACTGATGCCCAATAATGGCAGGACCGACCGAAGACTCTTAAGTAGGCTAGAAATGACAAACCCTTACTTAGAAAACTTAGAGAGAGCATGTCGGTATTATTTTTTTTAAGTCATTTTTATACCACAAGAGCTTTTATTGCAAATAATATAAACCATAAAAAATGGCAACACAATTTACCCTTTTAAATATTTAAACATAATGCTGTATATCATTTCCATTGTGTGTAATTTTATATACAAAAAAAAATCATTAAACTTTCATTATAATAACTTATATAGCAATAAAAAAAATCAATATTATATTATTTGATAAAATTTTATCATGCAACACGAGGCTTACATCACCTAGTTGCAAAATCTTCCTTACACATGACACCTTCCTTCCCTCTCCAATATCTTAAACAAATTCAAAACCCATAACACTACGAAACCGGCGCAACCCCTTAAAATATTCATAAATATACACAATTTGCCGACACATACTCGAATGCATTCATATTCAAATAATATATATTAATTGCTTTCTTGCTCCAATTAGTTTGATCCCTCTGCTCCATTGACTTGCACTGCATTATTAAATAAAGTTCGTATTATCAAGTCATATATATATTTTCCAGGTCTCCCCTAGCAATTGTATCCTTCCACCACCACCATTGCCAACACCTCCATCTCCTTCCTCAATTCTCCTTATCCGGCAGAGAAGGTTATGCCGCTCAGACATATATTACCTACCACTATACCACAATTCTGGTAAGCTTTTTCCAATTCTCATGGAGTACCAGGCCGGAAAGCCGCTGAAAGTACGTAAAGACTCACACAAGATCAGGAAACCCCAGGCGGCCGCGGCGCCCCACCACCGACCGCCGGTGGTTATATACACAGTCTCTCCGAAGGTGATCCACGCAAATCCTAGTGAGTTCATGACGCTGGTCCAGCGCCTTACCGGTTCGTCTTCCGTTGCTTCCTCTTCATCTTCTTCGTTTCCGGGGAACAGTACCGGTGCAATGTCATCGGAGAAGAAGAACCCGGCAAGTAGAGATGTGAACGTGGATGAATTCATAGACTTAAGCACAAGAATGGGGAAGACTGGTATTTTATCGGCTGGTCCTGGTGCTCTTCCATCCATACCATCAAACTTGTTTTCTTCACCGACTCATCAGCCCAACTCCATGAATTTCTTCCATGATTTAACCCCTTTGTTGCAAGGCAGCAAGAACTTTATGAAGAGTACTTTCGTGCCAACTTCAGCTTCAAACATTTTCAACAATTTCTATGACTTCAATTAGCCCTTTCTCTGGCCGTCTTCAGTGGTGAGGATGATTCAAATGAGGAGTAATTTTTTTTTTTTTTAATTTAGAAATTGTCCCGCATTACGTTATTTTTATATAAAAATTCTGTATAAATATCACTTTTGCTCTTTATTACTTATGTTATATAGTTTAGGGTTTTGGTTGGGATTTTTCTTTCTTAATGTTTTCGGGCAACTAAACTGACAAGTCATGTGAGGAGGCGATCTGTCTCACATATCGTTCTCATCTGTGAACTGCTCGTGACCTCTTCTTAATTATTTGCACGTTAATACTTGCGGCATGTAATTTGAACTGACCTAGTAATTGAAGAATTTCATTTCTTGTTGATTTCCTTCTCTTACGGGCTCACTAATTTTTGCAAATCTTTCTGGACACTTGGAATATTTAAAAAGGGCTTCTTACTTATAATCGTCCTAAACTTAAATCAAAGGGTAAAATTGCATTAGCTACCTAACATAAAACTTGTTCGATTAAATGTCAGCTGAAAGGCTAATATTTTTTGTGACCTCGACTGCTCATCTCGGTTTCAAAGCCTCACCAGGTGTCTGCACTATTTTTGGTCTTCATCTTAGGGCACCTGATCTATTCATCTTAGCACCTTCTAGTGCCAAGGTTGGCCTCTATTCTAGTACCTTTTCGAGGCCTTGTTCCAAAAGTCCAACAACTCTTTGAGCCCTTGTTCCATGTACAAACCTCCACCCACAAATACTTTTATAATATGTTGTTTTGAGTCAGATCTAATAACTAAAAACTCAGCCCTGAGATCCTAAAATAGATCTCCATTACCATCCTATCCCAACCCCAACATAGTACAAAACAAGTGAACCCAAGCCAACAATCTATGATGGGAGATTGATGATTTTGTTAGTTTATAGTCCTAGTAGGTATAACACCTCCCATTCGTCCCTTTTCTGTCCTAATAGTCCTAGGGTTTGCCCTTATTGCTATATATCTTTGTGGTAACCATTGCCTCTCCTCAAAAGTACATCAATAATTTTGGTCAGTTAACCTTCTTCAAGGTTTTTAATTATTTTTACATAGCCCCCTTCATAGACTAATGTCCATGGCTCTTAGACAGCCAATGAAATAATCTACGAGTATAGATGGAGTTCTCTTGTTATAATAATATCATTTCTATATATATTTATTGGTTTCTTGCATTCGGAGACTAATTGCAACTTCATGCATGCTATGTGTTGCTCCTGGAGTAGCTGAAGGCGAAGGATGGACTCTTAATGTGTTGAACTCTTTTATCTGTTCCAATTGTCTTATTTGGGTGCTAATTTGGTATTGGCTCTATTTTGTTGTTCCACTTTTATTTGTTTATGTTGATTGTTAAGGTTATACTTGTTTTAATATTTTACAATGAATATTATTGTAGTTATGATTAATATCCCTTGAAGGACGGATGTAGACATATGTTATCTCTTCAAGTCTATGAATGGTGAGTGGACTTGGGATTATATATTAAGCATGTTAATGTCGATATAAATTATTTTTCTTTTATACAAAATTATATGAATGTTTGTTTACCCATCACATTTTATATCTAAAAATTAATTAATATTAAATAGTAAAGGCCATTATTAAGGTTCAATGAACAAACTGTCATGTTCTCTCTCTCTCTCTCTCATTAATATTAAAATAGTAAAGTCCATTATTAAGATTCAATGAACAAACTATCATGTTCTCTCTCTCTCTCTCTCTCTCTCTCGACATATAATTATAATCCAATGTTGGTTGGGTTGGCACAACTCATAGCAGCTAGCAAAGTCAAATGAAAAGATCAAAGCGTGTGTATATTTATTTACTTTGATAGTTACATGTTGTGGAGTGGTTACGTTCTGTGGAAAAATCAGATCCAGAAAACGTTGAAAATTGGAGATTAATTCATTTTGTATATCAGTTCGTGGCACTGCAAGTGCAAATTAAGATGTAAATTGTCAAAAATTGAAACAACAGCTAGACGTTGGCAAGGATATGCATCACTGCCAAAGATAATCATCCTTGGAATCCATCCCTCAATGTTTCTCTAAAAAATGCCGTAATGATCGTATTTTTTTTATATAATATAATACTAATATCATGTGAAAAGTACATACGGTACGGATCAGGTTTTAGAATAATTATAAAAATTATTTTTTTATTTGAAAAAATACAAGAAATATCTTTAAGATTTAATGTTATGTTAGAATTTCTCTCTTGCCGTTAATTAATTATAGTTGAATATTTTAAAATAATTAAAATACCCTTATATTTGAAAACTTTTGCTCTCTCTCTTCTTAAGTTTCTCCTTGATTTATCTCTCTATTGGTTGACAATAATAGCAATGCCTCTAGGATAAGAAAGGAATGAAAATGCCTTTTTATTCTGATTGGAATGTAAGAGGAAATCTATATAAAAAAATTTGTTGAGTTTGATTTTGAAAATGTTTTGATGATGCATATTTAATGCAAAATTTTAATGAACATTTGAGAATGTTTTAAGATTGTTTAAATTAAAAGCAAAACTTTAATCAAACTCAATAGGATTATTTTTAATATATATTAATCTAGGGTTCTAAAGGTCAACCTAAATGTCTATAGCACACAAATGAAATCAAATGGCTTGTGCCACTTAGAGCATACTTGAATGACTTAAGATGATGTCTTAAGTATTCAAATATAAGTTAATCAAGTAACACCTAGAGTAAACTTAGATTACGAATAGAATACTACTCTAGGAGACAACATTACTCAAGGTTTAAAGAAAAAATGTTTCAAATACATACTTGATGTTTAAGTGACAAATATCAAGTCCTTGAGTAAATTAATGTATCCTTTTAAGTGTGAATATTCAAGAAAAGATGATCATGACACTTGAGTTTTGAAAAGTCATTTGAAAGTTCTTCAAATGAGTTCAAATTAACTATTTGTTAAACATTTGAAAAACTTAAAAATATAGTGTTTGTTACTTGGTAAGTAAATCATTCAAGTGTTTGAAGGATGTAAAACTAGTCAATCTAGTATTGAGTGACTAATACTCCAGTATTTAATGTTAAGAAATCAAGTTTTGGAAAATCAATAATCAAAACTATCAAAGATTACAAAACATCAAGTTGTTAATTGAGTAAGAATACTCATTAATCAAAGGTTGTCAATCGAGTAAGACTACTCATTAATTGATTAACACACCTTTCATCCCCTTCAGTGGCGACGTCAGGACCTTGGTCAAGGGGGGGTAGAAGTCTCAAGTTTGTATATTAATTTTTTTTAACATTACTTAATATTGTCCCTTATCTTTTTTATTTCAGAGGGGTAAGCGTTAAATGACATAATAATTTATATGCACAACATCAAGCGAGCTAAGGCAATTTTAGAAGTTGAGGAGGGACAATTGCTGCCCTCAAACATAGGTAGTTTCTGCTCCTGACTCCAGTTATAAAGCTCAATACTAATCGAGTATACATGATTGAGAAAGTTAGCTGTAACTAACTTTCAAACATTACTTGAGTATTCAATATTATTAATCAAGTAAAATATTTTCTAGGTTTAAGGTTAATTGAGTAAGGAAAGATTTTAATTGAGTAACAAGTGCTACACTCGACTAACTTATCCTTTCAATCGAGTAAAATCAGAATATTTAAAGGAAATAATTGATTATACACTTTGTTGTACTTGAGTATGTGATGGAAAAATGACAAGTCTTAATACTTATATCATTAATCGACTATGAAGAGTTATTAGTCCAGTAAACTTAGTCTATAATGCCCCGCTTTCCCAAGTGCGTTATATCTTGGGATAATTTCGGAACAATAAATTTTTTTTCTTTCAAGCACTAAACCTAATTCACATCATTCCTCGAATCCGTCCCAGAATTCTCATACATTAATCTCGAAAGAGAATCACTTACACATCAAATGCGAAAACAATGATCGAAACCTGATATCTTAATATTAATCATAAATAAATTCTTACATCTTCAACATTCTTCAAAACGTTCAAAATCTAAAGTAGCAGAACTTAAATACAGGGTTACGTTACATATATTTCATTTCTTATGCACTCTGCTAAGTGTCAATTCATACCCCATTTATCCTCGTATCTGCTACAATCTCTACCTGGAACGTTTGAATATTTTAGGGACAAAGCCCAAATTAGATGATGAATCATCTAAGTAAAGGTACAGAAAATATATTTCGTGCATAAATGCAATGTCTTTCATCGTAGGTGTCAACTGCACCCCTCATGCTACCTATTATTTTTGCGGCCCCCTCTTTCGAAGCTGAGGTGTATGGGTGCACCCTTGGTAAAGTAGCGGTGTCAGTTCATACTCCCTATGGTCTCAAATGCGAGTGATCAATGATATCAATGTGTATTTATGCATTTCATAGTCATGAGATGTATACAGTCTACGTGATGGATTCATATCAAGCCATGTCAATATGATGAAAACATTTTCGAGGAACATAAACCACTTACTAATCAAGCATTTTCCATAAAACTAACTTTAATTGGAGAGTATCACTTACCTTCTCAAGCTTATCGGGCTACCTCGATATCCGTGCCTTATCTCGTACATCGTCTCGATTTGCGTGTTAATCTCAAAATTTGTACAAGTCACTTCAAATTAAGCCTCAAAGCATCCTAATCACCATAATTATTTAAATAAACATTAAATACTATTTTTCCATAATTTATGACATTTTCTTTAATTTTCTCTCCATTTCTTCCTTTTTTTTCAATAAATCCAAACTAAATATTTCTAAAATATTTTCTCAAATATTTCACTAGGACAATTCATAAAATAATATTTTTAAATTTCCAAAATTTTTTAAGAAATTTTACTCACCTTAATTTAGCATCTCTAATTTTCTCGATATGCGTGTCAATTCCTCAAAACGTGTGCCTGAACCATTTTTCTTGCCAAAATTTCCAAAAAATTACTAAATCTCCAAATCTTATTTTTTCAGAATTTTTTTTAGCAATTTTTCTATTTTTTTCTCCATTTTTTCTTTCTTTTTCTTTTCTTTTCTTTTTTTTTTTGTTTTTTCTTCCTCCCTCCTCCTTCTTTTTCCTCCTGTCCCTGCAACTGCCATGCGCCATTCTGTTTTTTTTTTTTTCTTCTTCTTTTCTTTTCTTTGTTTCTTTCTTCTTCTTTTTCTTTTTCCTTCCTTCCTTCCTTCTTTCTTCTTCTTCTTCTTCTTCTTCTTCTTCTTCTTCTTCTTCTTCTCTCCCCTGCCTACTGCGCAAACATCCATTTTGACCACCTCCAGCTAGCCTCCACCGACCACTTCGGCGGCTTGCTACGCCTCTCCCAGCCATCCCCAACCTCCCGCAAACCACTGCCACCGCGGCTTGCTCCGCCGTTGCTGATGCCCGCCGCCATGGTCTCACAAGCTTGCTAAAAGCTCGCGGCCATGGCTGCCGCGAGCTGGTTGCTTCCGGCTCTCTCTCGATCTCTCAAGCTCTCTTTCTTTCTCCCTTGCTTGCTGCTCTCAATCGGCCAAATGCATTCCAATTTATAGACCTCCCTGCCTTGGCCGCTACTCCATCCGATTGCATTTATATATATATATATATATATATATATTTCATTGTTGAATGCTTGCCCTCCACGCAGTTAATCATAAAATTTCCACAAATCTCACTGCCATTCACTATCCCTAAATCCAGCTAAAATCTCCCCATTCTCAACCATGAAATTTTTGCAGAACATGCCTTCCACGCACACACTGCCACACCCATATATACTATATATATTATATATTACATTTAATATCTATAAAAAATTACGTATTAATCCCAAATTTTATCTTAAATTTATTAGAATAATTCTCTAATTACAATAATATCCTCAAACACTGAATTAATTGACATTATGATACCGAAAACACAAAATTAATAACTTAAAGCCTAGTTAAAAAGGACGATTTCGCCCCAATGTCCTCACCGAGCTGTCGTTTCATGCCAAAACCACTGAAGGGTTGCTTATTACGCAAAACCGGAGCCCCCTTAGGGTTTCGTTGATTTTTCGAAAGTCCGATACGATGATTTGGTTTTACGACCTAAATGGCAATTGCATTTTAGCTGTACCGAAAGTCGTTCCGAATTTGATTTCCTTCGATACCATAAATTCTATCTCGATACGCTCGTTGAGACTATATAATTTTTCTTAGATAATTTCACTTCAAGACATTCCTTGCAGTTGATTCGGTACGTATAACTGCTATCAAACCAATTTTTCAGTATCCTAAACTCATCGAAATTACGTGGCAACTTCATACGAACATGGGGTATTACATAGTCCTTAGTCAAGTAAACAAGGATCTCACTCGAGTAATAATTCTTAATCAAAATATCAAGTCTTTGTACTTGAAGACTTAGTTAACTAAGAGGTTAATATTTAATCAAGTAACATCTACCATAGTCGAGTAAGTAAAAAGTTAAATTGAGTAATAAATCCATGATAGAATGTCCAGTCTCTGTACTCGAATTATTAATCGAGTAATTAAGAGAAACTTTTAGTTAAGTAATGATACTCCTTACTCAGACATCATAATTGATTAATTGAGTAACAATTTGAAGTTAGAATTGGTTGAACAAGTTAATCAACTAAGAAAAAAATCTTATTCAAATAACTATATATACTTAATTAAGTAACTAAGTGTATTAGTCGAATAAAAATTATTGGACAAAGAGAGTTTTTGTATTTGAATTATTAATGAACCAACACTACAAGAATTTTGGGTTTTAGCGACGAAATGTTTCTGTCGCTAAAGCCCAAAAATCCGTCGCTAAATCAAATTAGTGACGGAAAATATCTGTAGCTGAAGTGCTCATCGCTAAATGTTGGTAGCGATGGATCCATCGCAGATTTAGTGACAGATCAGCTACAAAAAATTTTCGTCGCTAAAATTAATTTTTTTTTTAAATTTAGCAACGAAAATTTCTGTCGCCATTCTGTCTCTAATTCAATCATCTACTACGGTGACCAAAATTAATAGTGATGGATTTTTCCATCACTATTTTTAGTGATGGATTTCCGTCGCTAAAAAAATAAAATATATAAAAATTAAAATTAAAATTGAATTTTAGCGAAGAAAAATTTCGTCGCTAAAATTAATTTTAAATTTTTTATTTTGATTTTTTATTTTTTAGCAACGGATATTTTTCGTCGCTAAAAAATAAAAAATTTGAAATTAAAAATTAATATTAGCGATAGAATTTTCTGCCGCTAAAAATAGAGACGGAAAATTTCGTCGCTAAAATTAATTTTAAATATTATTTTCTTCGTCATTAAAAAATAAATTAATTATTATTTTTTAATTAATTATTAAATTAATCCAAATAATCTAAAATAATTTTAATTCTAATATAAATTGAAACAAAAATTATTATAAAAATTATAAAATTAAAAGTCAAACTAAATATTCATAAAAATTTAAATATCATCTTGACTGTTAAAAGGAACTACAAAACATAATCATCTAGAGAACAGAATATTAATATCATACTGACATTTACATCAAAATAACTACAAAACATAATCGTCTAAATCATCACCAGCATTAGGCGAGTCAGACTGGTGAGTCAACTATGGATGAGAAGAAGAAGAAAAAACAATATCACGAGTAGATGTAGTAAGTAGTTCAACCAAATCTCGCAACTCAGACATTTGTCGTTAAAAGTCCTCAACTCCTGAGTTTGCAAGTTTAACTTCTCGCTCATTTCTTGTAATACCCCGAGATCCCAAAGAAGTTAGTATATATCGAGGATAGTGTAAGAAATGAAACAACACCAGCTGGATACCTTTGGGCTGAATGTAGGCAAGGAACTCCGGGGTTAAGCGTGCTTCAGTTGGGTGCAGTTCAAAGATGGGTGACCCCCTAGGAAGTTCATGTAGGCCTATCAAGATAAGTTATTCTGGTCCTTCCTATCGCTCGATACAGCATGTTACAGGTGGTATCAGAGCCGATCCCTAAGCCTCTAAGCGCGTTGGTGGGGCAAACCTCAATGAGGAGGCTGAGCCCCAAGGGGGGTGTATGTAGGCCCCTATGAGGGGTGCGTGTAGGCACCTTAGACGAATCCCACATCGGCCATGCAATGGCAGAGATCTGGGACCGGTTGTAAGGTCGCATGACGAGCACGTCATGTGCTTAAGGGGGGAGAATGTAATACCCCAAGATCTTAGAGAAGTTAGTATATATCGAGGATAGTGTAAGAAAGGAAACAACACTAGCTGGATACCTTTTGGGTTGAATGTAGGCAAGGAACTTCGGGATTAAGCGTGCTTGAGCTGAGAGCAGTTCAAGGATGGGTGACCCCCTGGGAAGTTCATGTAGGCTTATCAGAGTAAGTTCTTTCGATCTTTCCAATCGCTCGATGTGGAATGTTATATTTCTTACATTGGGGCATTTTCTTGGCTAGATGAGACAATAGGTGAGCTGCTGATGTCAAAAAACTTTGATTGGAATAAGCATCCCGTGCCGTAAATCCTCTTCTTCTTGTTTTTCTTGTCGGCAGCTTGGATGAATATCTGGTCATAATCTGGCTAAACTGGCTGATCGGATCCCTCATCCGATTGAGTTGCCTACTCCAATAACTGTCCATACATTTCTTACGACAGTTTAACAAAAAAAAAATAGAATAAGTTAATTATAAATATTAAAATTTATGTTAATTAAAAAATTCACATTATTTACAATAAAAAAAACTTACAACGATGCTCGCAAAACATCTATCGACGTACGTCCTCTCTTCTTCTTCAATTTTTTTTGAATGTGTTCGTTCAAAAATTTCAATTAGCGTGGGCTCCCTTCTAAACTCTTTTTTCTAAAAAAAAATAATATATAAAATTTTACAAATATTAACAAATTAAATAAATTAAATTTCTTTCCATTCGTCTCTTATGCTCCGCTGAGGATATGGAGCCCTTAGTGTGGCGAGAAGGATCGACGCCAGGGCCACCCGTCTCAGTCAACCGATTCAGCGACGCTTGTACATACCATTTCTTAAAAGTTTCATCTTGTTCCCACTTCTACATCTAACGATCCCATACAACATCTGGCACAAAAGTTAATTTTCTATTAACATGCCATCTACGAATGTTGTCGATGTATCGCTTAGCTGCCTTTTGTGCCTACTGTTTCTTCACTAATGCATCAATCGTAGGATCCCATTGAAAAATTTTCTACGAACAAAAATAAGATTAAATAGTTGAAACATTTCTACATTCATTCCAGTACAAGTCCTTCGTTTCCAAAGGCACTTCTTTCCAAATGTGACCCTCCTTATGAAGATGTTTCTTGAATATCATCGATATAATATGGGAGATGTTCATTATACAACAAAAAATACTCATGTATATAAATAATAATAATTAGTATAAAAACTAACACATGTCATAATGTAAAAAAAAATAAAAAACAAATTTACCCATTGTCATCTTGCTCTATAACATGTGGTGATTCGAACATAGAAGGGCTGACACCTGAGTGAGATGATGGATGCACCAGTGACTCTACAGCAAGGGTCGGTGCAAAAGCAACTACAGGGGTAGCAACATGAGATGCTGGTGGGGGAGAGGCCAGTGGAACATCTCTCAAAATATGCAGTGCTACAGTAGATGAGGTGGAAGCAATAGTGGACCCATAAGAGTTAGGTGTAGAACCATTGCGTCCTGCACGATAACATCATCTAACTCTTGTCATACCTATAATGAAATAAATTAATTAGTAAATTCAATATCATTAATAATTAAACATAAGTATTTAAATCATAGAATTTACTACTAATCACTATCATGTAAGTCTACATTTGTGTCATTAGATTCTAAGTCATCATCAGAATCTAATTGAAGAACTTGCTCATCCTCTGATTCAGAGTCATATTCAGAGTCTGATCGCAGGACTTGCTCATCATATGATTCAAACTTATCTTTAGAATCAAGTCTCAAAACTTGCTTATCATTTAACTCTAGGGCTTTGTCAAATTCTGATTCCATAACTGGCTTATCATTTAAATCAACATCGTCACCATCATTCACTGTCTTAGAGATTTGGGCATCATTAACCGTGATATCGTATAATTCCACGTCATCCTCTTGGTAAGGCAGCGCTTCACGTGGAAGTGTCCCATCTTGATTATTAAAAGATTGTGGAACATCTACTATAAACCTTGGTTTAACTTTGGTTACAATTAACCAATCACTTTTGTTGTGCCTCAAGCTTGGATATTCGCAAAAATATACTTGAATCGCTTGAGAAGCTAATACAAATTGCTCGTTTGTATTTCATTTCTTTTTTTCATTGACCTCGACGATCTTATATGCATGATGAATCTTGACCCCCTCGTTCAAAGTTGGAATAAACCAATCGCCCTTGAATAATACAACTTTCTTGAATGACGACACTGAAGGATACTCAAGCTCGACAATATCTATTATCTGACCATAATAATCCTTCTCGAGATCATCGTAATTGGATCCTTTAACACACATGCCACTATTCATAGTGCCTTTATTCGAACTGTGATTAATCGTGTGAAATTTAAATCCATTAACAAAGCAGCCAGGGTACATTGTAACGATGTTAAAAGACCCTTTTGCAAGATCCCTTATGTATGAATTGGTCACATTGTTCGTAGGATCATGAGCCTATTAAATAAGACAGATATATAAGAAATAATTATATAAGAAATTGGGTAGAATTAATATTTCAGTTAATCAACTCACATAGCTATTGAACCGGGAAGGGAATTCATTATTTGTTAAGTGTTCAATGATGTGGTCGCCAATGCCGGCATTACATTACCTTAGCTCAGCATCGTAAATTCTTGACAAAATAATAAGAAAAATTAAAATAACTACATTAAACTATTCAATTTAAAGATAATTAAGAAATTAACAACAATTAATTAACAAAATCTTACTACATATATGGTTTTACTTCTAAACAATTCATCAAAATATATCTGTGCGCAACATCATATTCTTCACCGAACAACATTCGTGACTTTTTACATCCAAATGATCGACAAGGATGCTTGAAAATGGATAACTTCCCCTCCTGATCATCTCCTTAATTTACAACACTAGCATCGTTGCACGACACTCGTGTATGCCTTGTACATGGTCCTCAAAGTAATGAGAACACAACAACGATACTTCCTCCACAACGTATGAATTAGAAATAGAGCCTTCCATTCGAGCTTTATTTCTAACTGTTTTCTTCAACTTTCTAAGGTATCTATATAAAATGTGTATAATAGTTAGATAAGAGAACTACAAAATGAATATGTTTCTTAGAAAATAGGAAAAAAAAAATTATCAATCTAATAAATAGCACATTTCAAACGAATACATCCATCGATATTGAACTGGACCTACTATCCTTGCTTCAAAAGCCAAATGGACTGGAAGCTGCTCCATAGAGTCAAAGAAAGCTGGAAGGAATATGAGCTCCAATTTACACGGAGTGATGGGGATGTCGTTCTCTAATTTCATCATGTGCTCACTTTTGATAGCAGTTGATGTGAAATCTTTGAAGAGAAGACTCAGCTTAGTCAGTGCCTCCCAAACTTTTTGCACTAGTAATTCTCGAAATGCAACAAGCACCAACTGTAATGCCCCATTTTCCCGAGCGTGCGTTAACTCGAGATTTCAGGAATATATTTTTTTTTTCAACATCAAACACACAACTTAAGTCTCTTAATATACATACCCTCATCATACTCATTTCCCGACAATCCCAACTATACCTTCTCAGTATTAAAAAAATAATAGACTAAGACAGGTATTATCAATCACATCAGCGGAAGCAAGATCGAAACCTTAATGATATATAAATGACAAATTCCTTTTACAATTAAATAACCAAATCAATGTTTCACATGAAAATATCAAAATATTACATAACCTCTTAACATCGCTACGAAAACTAAACATAGCAGCTACATCTCGATGACATTCTTTCCCTTGGCGTCACTACTTTCACCTGGAACGTTTGAATATTCCATGGACATAGTCCAAATTAGATGCTAAATCATCTAAGTGAGAGTTCAAAAATATTTTCATGAATATATGCAAAATCATATATAAAACGACAAATCCTGACATGCCCCATCCTAAGAGAATCCCACATAGCACTTAGCTCTAATCGGGAAAAATGCAATCTCTCTACAGGCGACACGACCACATCGACCCATTGGCAAACACAATCCTGCTTAGGAGGGACAACCTTGGCATATAAACCCGAGAATCACCCCATTGTCATTGTTAGGCATTATGCTCCCACTCAAAAGCATTCCCAAAACCCAACGCAACCCTAGCCACCAAGAGTATAGCATCAACACTATCATCAGAATCAATGACACCTCGGTATTAATGCTATTGCTCAAAGGAACCTGGAGTGGTGTCCACTCTCAGCCCTGCCAGTTGAGCCAATAATCGGGGTGGTGTCCACTCTCAACCCCACCACTTGAGTACCATAGGGTAAAGTCCGTCTCAGCCCCATCCCAAGTGGGTCACCTAGCATTAATCCTTGGTACTCATCCCGAGTGTTGTCACTCAGGGGTATGTCACAGGTTAACAACCCACGTTCCATGTGGACAACACATAACATGCCAATGCCGAAAATCATAACATGCATAACATAAAATCAATATTTCAATGTATGCAATTTACCATACAAAATTCAATGCATGTGTAAATAACCATTTGGACAAACCATTATAATAAACCAAGCCATAGGGATGAACACTCACAGTAAATCAATCACATGCTACTATAAGTCTTTTCGGGTAGAACCACTCACCTCGGGCTAAATTCAAGATTCCTCGAAATGCATGCCTGATCTCGATTCTCATGCCAGGCGTACCATAGTTCAATATCGAGCCTCAATGATTCCCTAGGCATCATATGCATTCAAAGGGAAAATCAATATCTATTTTCTCATAATTTTTCTCTAATTTCTTTTTATTTTTCTCTCGATAATTCCAAATAAATACCTATTCAAGTATTTTTCCAAATTTTCCTCCATAAAAATTCATAAAACAATATTTATAAGCCTTTGGAATTTTCTGGAAATTTTCCAGATTTTCTCCTATTTTCTCAAATTTCCATTATTACTTTTCCTTGAGAAAATTTATTTCTCCTTGATTTCCTTCGAATATCCTCCATGAAAAATCACCAAAACCTATAAAATAAATTTCTTATCCTTATGGAATTTTTTCAAAATTTTATAAAAACCCTTCATATTTATTTTCCATTTACCTTTCCTTTCAAAAATACAAAATAATTATCTCCTCAAGAAATTTTCAAGATAAAAATTCATCAAAATAAATTGTTCATTTTTCTTGAATTTCTAGATATTTTTTCAGAATTTTATTTCTTTTAATTCTATTTTTCTCGAATTTTCTATATTTTCAGAATTTAAAAAAATACAAAAAATACCTCTGGTCATCTTCTCCGGCGACAACACACTGGAAAATAGAAGCGATGACACCAGGCTGCTCCTCTCCCTTAGTCGATCGCAATGGTACCCCTCTTGGTCGCAAAAAACCACCAGAAGCCTTTTGATTTAGCTGAAAATAGCCAACCCTAGTCGTTTGCCACCGAAGTCTGGTGAACCAAATTGACCTTCGATTCGAACTCCGATTGACACGAAACTTTCCAGATTAGTTGCCCATAGCCTCGCAACCAAAAGCCCCTTATTAGATCCTTCGATCGATCACTCTACAACCCAATTTAAACACTCCTGCAATATGTATATATATAGGCGGCTGAATGTATATATGCGAAAACACCCTCTATACTACTCCAAAAACTCTCAAAATCTCCAGAATTGCTTCTCAGAACCTAGGGAACAAAAGCCCCTTATCCCCAACCTCTAATTCGCTCCCAAATGTGAGAAATCTGAAGTAAAATGTTTGATGCAATCCCTCGACCAAAACTCGGCTATTTATAGACAAATTTGTCCGTTTTCTGACCAATCAGAGGCCGTTGCTTCACCCATACGCGACCTTGGCCCATGCTCGGCCATGCCCTGATAAAGAATAGCTTTCCCAGGGCCGAAATTGCCTTCCACGATTTGGGGCAGACGACCACGCTGCAAATCTGATTTTTTTTTTTTAAACCATAGCATATTTTATTAAAAATAACTATAATCTATACCAGACATTCTCGGGGTGCTCGTCAATAATATATCATTTCTTTTAAACATCTAAATTTTGAGGCACTCCCTACTGACAATTCAATTTCCTGCCCAAACTGAAGTTGTATCGAAAATTAACTCCGATTCGATTTCTTTTGATACTAAAATTCCTATTTCGGGATACTTAGCAACAACATATCATTTTCCTTTAACATTTCAGTCTCGAGACATTCCCTACAATCGGTTCGATGATTTATTTTACTATCAAACCCACTTTTCGGTATTTTAAACTCATCCAAATTACGTGGCAACCTTATACCAATACGGGGTATTACACCAACCTTTGCATGAACACATGACAGTCGTGGCTTTTCATCCCAAATAACTTAAGCTTCTTTGTGTCAACACATCTAGCCATGTTTGACACATACCCATCAGAAAATTTTAGATTTTTTACCCACGCACACGGGACGGCTTTTTCTTTCTTGTTTAGAGTAAAAGTTGGTTGAGCAATAAGGTGGCAATATTGATTCAACTCTTCTCTCAACTTCACCGTGTCCTTAGTTTTGTTCGGTACATTCATCACTGTATTGAACACATTTTCCTCTATATGCATAACATCCAAGTTGTGTCGAATGAGTTGAGTTTTCCAATAAGGCAAATCCCAAAAAATGTTCCTACTCTTCCAACCACTACCATGACTGTTATTTGCATTAGTCTTTGCAGCATTGGGTTTTGTCGCCTTCACTAGCCCCAACTCGTCCAAGGAAGCAAGTATCTCAGGTTTAGACAGTATAGGAGGTACTGTTTTTTTTTTACCAAAGTATTCTTGCGGAATCCATACCTATTCCGTCGATATGGATGATCTCGATGCAAGAACTTCCGATGGTTGTCAAACCATGAAATCTTTCAGGTCTTCGACAGGTAAAATGCATCCGAGTGAATCGTGCAATAAGGACATGCCAACTTTCTTGTCGTAGTGTACCCCAAGACAATTGAATATGTAGGAAAATCAATGATGGTCCACATTAAAGCCACTCTCAATTGAAAATTTTGTTTTAATGAGATATCATATGCATGCACACCAACATCCCACAAATGTTTCAACTCGGCCATAAGGGGTTGTAAGAAAACATCAAGTTTTGCCTTAGGATTCTCTGGTCCTGGCACTAGCACCGTTAAGAACATTGTTGTATCCTTTATACACACTTAGGGTGGTAAATTATACACCGTGACAATGACAGGCCAATAAGAATATTGTTTCCTAGATTAACTAAATGGCTGAAACCCATTAATACAAAGACCAAGTTTGAGATTTCTTTTCTCGGCAGCAAATTCCCTATGAGTCTCATTGAAATGAATCCACGCAGGGGAATTCGACGGATGATGCATGATGCCATCTTCGACCACATGATCCGCATGCCACCTCATTTCCACTACTGTTGAATTGGATGCATACAGTTTGAGAAGCTGAGTTAAAGGAAAGTAATGCATCTTTTTATGAGGAACACAAGTTTTTTATCGTTTGCTACTGTTAGCTTGATCAACTTGCTTGTACCGATTCTTATGACAAAACTTGTAGACTGTTAAATCACTGTCATCACCCTAAAAAATCATATAGCTGTTTCTATAACAATCAATTTTCTCAACAGGAAGGCCCAACTCTCGTACCAAGTTTTCAATGTTTTAAAATAATCAATCATCGTATTAGGTTCAGGAAGGACCTCCTTAAGTAATTCACAAAGTTGATCAAATTCCTTCTCAGATAAATGGTGCTCTGACTTAAAGCTAAGCAATCTAGCAACAAGCGACAACTACGTATGTTTTTGACAACCAAGATATAACTCTTTTTTTGCAGCACTAAGCATGTCATAGAATGCTTGAGCTTTCGGATTCGGAGGTTCCTCCTCCACATTCGGATTGAAATCATGCCCGACAGCATCCATTATCATAATCTCAAATAAGTTGCTTGGCTCTGCTTCAAGCGTCGATGCTGAGCACGGTATATCTACCGAATCTACCGTAGTGACAACTTTCCCATGAAGTGTCCACTCATAATACCCCGGTACAAAACTTTTGGTGAGCAAGTGACTTGTCACGATTTCCTAATCACAAAAAGCCATGTTCCTACACTTTTGTTGATTACAGGGACATTTAATCTTATTCCCGTCCTTCCACTCTGGTTGACTCTTAACAAAGTTAACAAACTCCTCAACACCCTTGATAAATTTCATAGAAATATAACCATCCTCCTTACACCTGATATACATCCACTGACGATCTGATCTCATTTTTTTTCTGTGGTAATTAAATAATAAAAAATTATTAAATTATAATTACAACATTTGTTTTATTCAAGTTGTTTTAATATTCTTTCACTAAACCACTCCTTATAACTTCCCCTTAAAATTTGAAGGTTAAAACCTATCTCATTCGGAAATAAGTCGTGATATGACCACTAGCGAACGCATTTACTCACGATACGAAATTTCGAAAGCATCTCAACGAAGTTCTCCATAAACACAATAAGAATTATGTGCTGATTCATACGAGTTAGAATCAATTTGAGTCAATTGCATGAATCAAAACATATTCCTATATGCAACCGAAGAACAACGTGAGATGCTATCGAAATTTCGTACCATGCATGAGTAAATTAATGCGTATTTTCTGAACACATAACACGACATCAAATATTCAGACTATCCAACTGTACAATTCAATGATCTCCTCGCTCCATTGAGGAAGTCACCAAACAAGAATCTAAGGCTAACTTCCAGCAAATTTAATTAAATAGCTAAAAATTATTTAATTAATTATATTTTTTATTTAATATAATTTTTGAAGAAAATTCGACAGAATCTTCCCTATAGCTGGACTACACCCCATGTAAGAAAAAAAAAAAAAAACACAAAAATGTAACACTTCAATATATGCAACATCATCAATTCCCAACGCATCATATACTTTATAATCATCCTATAAAATAAATAAATTCGATAAACGAGAACCAAATTTGAGCAAAGTCAAAACTCTAACAAGGGATAGCAAAATCAAAACTTTAACAATTTAATAAATACAATTTGATAATTAAAGAAATCAATCTAAATTTAAACACTCAATTGCAGTTTAATATATTTGTGTGTGTGTGTATATATATATATTAACAATTTACTTTGGCAAATAAACCCTTATCTTAAGGCACAATAAAACTACGTTAATATATTTGTGTGTATGATAAATATTAAATGCAATTAATAAAATATATTAAGATTTAAGTGAACTTATTAAAAAATCACAAAATATTTAAAACTTTTGTGTACGTTAACTGTACAGAAAAAAGAAGAAGAAAATGATTGATGATATTTATGAAATGGTAGGAATGCAATCCTTAATGGTTAGGAAGTCTAATTTCAGATTTGGATCTTCACATTATACAAATCCATACTTTTTAAAATCGAACTAATTCCGTCAATTAGATTAATTAACCGATTGATAATCAAAAAGGAAAAAAAAAAAGTCAGTTCTTAAAAAATAATTCAAAATTTTAAAATAGCAATTTGGCCCCTCAATTGCTAGTCCAACTCAGTAAACCATCTCCATTGATTCCATTTTAATAACTATTAATTAATTAATTAAATACTCTCTATTATATATATATATATACTAAAATCTTTCCCATTTATAAAACCATTTATTTGTCTGGCAAGTGGGACAATTTCTTTGAATTCCATCAAAGAAATTGTGGAATCTCATCCGTCTGATCATTATTATTATTATAAGGTTTTGTGGATAAACTAATAGCAGTGTATTATCACATAATACACTGCTGTTAGTTTCTTTTTAACTGCTATTAAACTAATAGAGCAGTGTAATTTTGCTTAGGCGGGCAGTGTGTCCGCCTAAGCAAAATTGATTATCATATAATAGCATAGAAAAATATAAAAAAAGATTTTAACCGCACAACAAACCATAATATTGAATTCCATAATAGAAGTGTATTGAATTCCATAAGTTGGAAGACAAACAACAAACCATAATATTGAATTTAAATTCAAACAGAACAACAACAACAAACCTCAAAAGATTGAACCAACCTCTCCAGCTACGGACCGAGTGCGAGTGCGAGTGAGGGTGAGGCAGCTACGGACCGAGGGGCTAGATCGAAAGCGAGGGTGAGGCAGCGAGCGAGAGTGCGAGGCGACAGCGAGGGCGAACCGTGAGAACGAGGGCGAGGCAGCGGGCTAGGGCAAGCCAGTGAGCGAGGGCGAGAGATCGAACTAGAGAGAAGGAGAAGCGAGAAAGGCGAGAGATCGAGGGAGAGAGGGAACCAGAGAAGAAGGGTTTTATGGGGGGAGGGAAAGAGGCGGGGGAGATTCCCGCCTCTTATCATTTATTTTATATAAAAATTATTAAAATAATAATTAGTATTATTTAATTAATAAAAATATACTAATTTGTATTATTCAATTATTATTATTTAATTAATTTCATCATAATTTAAAATAATGATAATGAATAAAATAATTTAAATTATAATAATTATTAAATAATTTAAATAATAATTTATTGTATTCATTTAAAATGTCATAATAAAATAATTTAAATAATTGCATTTCAAATTAATATTAATTTAAAAATATACTTATATTATAAATTTAATAATTATAATAAATTAATTTGATATATTATATTATTTATTATTAATTTTTTACATCAAAATAATTAATTTTTTTAATAAATAATATTTACATTAAACGATACCACAGAATATTTACAGATTATCAGGATAGATCTCGAGTCTTATAAAAAAAATAATGAGACAAAACTTGTAAACAACAAAAATAAAATTAAAAATTAAAAAGAGAATAAATTTTAAAAATTAACGATATACGACTGTCATATAAAGAGGTGAAATGATGATTAATAAAACAACGAAAAACCCAATGCACAAATATGAGCATTTAGAGAGTCAGAGAGATTCTCGCCTCTTTAATTTATTAATATTTAATATTAAATAAAAATAATATAATTAAAAATTATAATAACTGATTAAATAATTTAAATTATTACTACATATAAATAATTTAAATAATAATTTATTGTAACTCTAAAAAGGTTTAGTGGTATGATTTATCAATAATTGGAATATTAAAGATGTTTTTATGTAATAATTCTAGATGGATTAATTAAACTTTTTACACCTATATCTATTCTCTACTTAATTATAGTCAAATGGAGTATTCAAAGTCAAGTCAAATTTTATATATGACATTTAATTTCAATCTTAGATATAAATTTAAATAGTTAATTAACGAAGTTAAAACTAGTGAAACTTTTGTGAGATAAACAAGATTACTTGACTGTAAATTTTGTTGATTTTGGAGGCGGAGGAGTGGAAGGTGAGGAGCAAGTAATCGGTGCCCCACTTGATGAGGTCTCGGACGTGGTTATATTCGCCGATAGCTTTGTACTTGTGGGGGGTACTCTATATGGCTCCAATTAAGCATTGTCATGGTGAAGACCATCAGAAAGTGAAACTTAGTGTTGTCTCCAGTATCGTAATATTCTCTGACCAACCCCCCTTTCATGTCAGTTAAATCAGAGCCATCTGTCAAGTCAGAGTTCCCTCTCCATGGAATCTCATTGTTCTTCGACAACTTTCAGCTAATCACCCACTTTAGTTAGAATATTTGATTTTTGTTTTAATAAAAGACTTTAAAATAAATATTTTATTGGTTATAGATATTAATGATGAGAAGATAATGTAATTTTTAGTTCAAGGAATTAAATGGTGTTAAAGTATTTGTAAATTAATTTTTTATGTTATGAAGGGTAACGTTATGATTTTATATTTCATTTAAACCTTATTTACTCCTATTATGATACGTTACATGCATTTCCATAATATAAGAACATTACATAAAGAAATTAACGGGCTTATTCATAATCAACCATTGGCATCTCCGAGAGGCTTGCAAAGAGAAAAATAAGTTTAGAGCGTGAATAAGATCACTTGCAAAGTTTTTGATGCATAAATTAGTCTTGTGTTCCAAAGTAAAATTATAATTTCACTAAGATTGTGATATATATTAACTTAACATTAAGTTCTCTTATTTATAAAGAGTAAGAGACTGATAAGGCAACCCCTAGATTCCTTTCTAATACAATCTTCCGATTTCAAAAATTTAGTATAATAAAAACTTTAACAATATTATGATTTTATATTTTTTATCTATTTTTCAAATGTAGTGTTTGTTTTGCATTTTGTACACATTTAGAATTTAACAATATTATGATTTTTAAAATTAATATATTTATTTAAATTAAAATTTTTAAATTTTATAAATTAATTTTTTTATATTCATCTCATGTTTAAATGTATATTTAATTTTTTAAATATATTTATATATTTCATTTTTTTATATAATTTAAAATTTTATATATATTTAAATATTCCTTTAAATACTTATAAATTAATTAACTAAAAAATAAAATAAAATAAAATAAAAATTAAAATTTGCGACGGATTATTTAATCTGTCGCTAAAACAACGACGGATTATCCATATCCATCGCTAAAAGTAAATTTGCATTTGTTAAATTTTTTTTGTTATTTAAATAAATATTAAAATTAATTTTTTATTTTTAATTTTAGCGACGAATTAATATTTCCATCACTAAATTTAGCGACGAAATAGTATTCCCGTCGCTAAATTTTGATAAATAAAAAAACTAAAATTAAATTTTAATTCAACGACGAAATTATTTTTTTGTCGCTAAAATTAACGATGGAAAACCAATTCCGTTGCTAAATAATTTTTATTTTATTTTTTCTTATAAAAATTCAGCGATGAAAACTCTTTTCCATCGCTGAATTTAGCGACAGATTAATATTTCCATCACTAAAAAATAAAGAACTTTTAATTTCTTAATTTTTTTAATTATTTTAGCGACGAAGTAATTTTCTGTCGCTAATTTCACAAATTTTTTTCCTTCTGATTTGTCTCTATTTCGTCGCAAAATAACGAAGGAAATGTCTGTCGCTAAAAATCCGTTGCTAAATCTTGATTTTCTTGTAGTGCAAATAAAAGGTGTAGTCAAATAATGTCTAATTTTAATTAACTAACTATTAAGCTTACTCAAGTAACGACATATCTTACTCAAGTAATATCAAATTTTACTCAACTAATGTCGTGTTAAAATTTGACAAACTAACCATTATAGAGCATTAAATGCGTGCAATTTTGACTATTTTAGATATTTTAGTTTCATTTCATTTAATGCATTCTATTCATTCTCTCACATATTTGACTAGAAACTTGTAATTTAAATGATATATTAATCACTATTTAGCAAAGAAAGAAAGAATGTCTCTGGAAAAATTCAAGTAGGTGTTTTCACCTATTAAACAATAAGGCATCAGCATTGAAGAGGGAAAAGCTATAAAAGACAAAGAAGACTCGAGACATATGAGACACTAACTTGAATAATTTAAGTACCATTTTTAAGCCAAGAAAGCTTTCAAAGCTACATTTTCTATTCATTGTAAATTAGAGAAAGAGTGTTCTTATTTTTTACATCCTTCTAGTCTTGTATTTCTTTGTAAGAAGCCATTTTTTATTTGAGTGTCATATTGTATCAGTTTATTTGAGTGATCCAATTGTATATTTCTTTAGTTTGTTTAAGCTGTAAAGATTTGTGCTTGATCCATTGAAAAATGCCTTATAAAAGTTTCAACTGCTTCTTGTAAAATCTGTGTAAGGGATTCTTAATTAGCCTGTGTTGGTTTTGTGTTTTCTAATGAGGCCCAAGGCTGTGATGATTTTTTTGGTGGGTTTTATCTTCATAAGCTTCGACCCAAGATTGAAGAACCCAACTCCGTCACCACTTTTAGGCAACCTATTTTAGAAGCTAGGCCACAAGCCCTATTTCCATAGAAACTCTGTACAACCTTCAATAGTTGCAACAAAATTTGCCTCAGTGGTAGGAAGTGCAACACACTTCTGTAATCTTGATTGCCAAGCCATAGGTCCCCCTAAAAAGGTGATCAAGTAACCTAAGGTTAACTTGCGTGAATTAATATCTCCAGCCATGTGCGCATCTGTGAAGCCAACTAATGTTGGTTTCTCACTACCAAAACAAAGACACATACTAGAAGTACCTTGCAAATACCTCATGATTCACTTGACTGCATTCCAATACTTTCTTCCTAGATTTGATAGAAACCAACTAGCAACACCAATAGCATGGGCCATGTCTAGTCTTGTACACACCATTGCATGCATCAAGCTTCCTATAACTAAGGCATATGAAACTCTTTCCTTGCCTTCTTTTCCTTTCTTTGAAGAAGGATTTTGTTTAGTACTCAACTTGAAATGCCTAACAAGAGGAGAGCTAACTGCTTTAGCCTTATTTAGCCTTATTTATATTGAACCTTTGAAAAATCTTTTTGATGTATTGCTCATGTAACACGAACAATTTCTTGGTTGTTCTATCTCAACTAATTCGAATGCCAAGAATTTTCTTTGATGGTCCCAAGTCTTTCATAGCAAATGATTGACTCAATTGCTTCTTCAATCCATCAATTCTTAAAGTATTTCTTCCTACATTTAACATGTCATCAACATAGAGTAACAAAATAATAAAATCATCATCAAAGAATTTTTGTATGAAAACATAATGGTCAAAAGTTGTTTAATGGTAGCCTTGCTCCCCCATAATTGACTCAAACTTCTTGTACCTCTATCTCAGTGCCTATTTCAAACCATAAAGACTTTTCTTGAGATTGCACACATAATCCTCTTTTCCTTTCATTTTGAAACCCTCTGGGTGCTCCATATAAATTTCTTTCTCTAGGTCACCATGAAGAAAGACGGTCTTCACATCAATTTGCTCAACCTCTAAATCAAGACTAGTCGTTAAAGCTAGAACCACACAAATGGACGACATCTTAACAACCAGAGAGAAGATTTCATCAAAATCATTACCTTTATTTTGACTAAATCCCTTAATGACCAATCTGGCTTTGTATCGTGGTTGTGAAGTGTGTTCTTTTGCTTCACTCTGGTTTCTGTATACCCACTTATTTTTCACAGCTTGTTTACCCTCAAGCAGCTTTACCAAATCAAATGTATGGTTCTCATGTAATGATTTTATCTCATTATGCATAACATCAATCCATTCATTTTTATGTTCATTTTCCATAGCCTCTTTATAATTCTCAGTTTCTCCACTATCTGTCATCAAAACATACTCATTAGTCGAATACCTAGTAGAATGTTGTTAGATTCTAGGAGATCTTTTAAGTGGAACTTTAAAGGAATCATCTGATACTGGTTACTGATCATGCACATTATTATCTGCCTCAATCTGTATAGGCTCATTTGTGTCACCTAAGCCTTGTTGGTCATCTTGAGCTCCATGTTCATGTTGTTCTGGAACAAGTGTAGGAGGAGTTATGTTCATGTCAAACAACTGATCACTGTATCGAGACATTGACTTACCTACCTTATCAATATCCTCTATTGTCTTATTCTCCACAAACTCAACATATCTACTTCTAACTATTTTCTTCTCAATAAGATCATAGAATTTGTAACCAAACTCATCCTGATCATACCCCACAAGCACACATTGTTTTGTCTTTACATCTAGTTTAGACCTCTCATCTTTGGGAATGTGTACAAAGGCCTTACATCCAAAGACACAGAAATGATCATAAGTAACATCTTTCCCTATCTAAACCTTCTTTAGTACATCAAGCTACAAAGGAGTACATGGTGAAAGATTCAATACATGCGCAATTGTATTCAAAGCCTCACCCCAAAAGGATCTTGGCAATTTTGCTTGTGAAAGTAAACTTCTCACTCTCTTAACCAATGTTCTATTTATCCTATCAGTCAAACCATTTAAGTATGCCATTTTTGGAGGTGTTTTTTTGATGTTGAATGCCTTGTTGCCTACAATATTCATCAAATGGTCCTGAATATTCCCCTCTATTATCTGTGCATATACATTTTAGTTTCATTCATGTCTCTCTCTCAACTGAAGCTTGAAACTGTTTAAACATATCCAACACTTGATTCTTACACTTTGAAGTACAAACCCATAATTTTCTTAAATGATCATCAATGAAGGTGACAAAATAAAGAGAACCACTGCGTTTGTCTTCATAGGGCCACATAAATCAGAATGCACCAAGTCAAGTATGTTTTACTTCCTGGAAGGAGGGTGTGACTTGAAGGATACTCTATTTTGTTTTCCTTCCAAGCAATGATCACACTTTTGCACATGTGTACTTTCCAAACCACATAAGAGGTTTTTCTTAGGCAATACTATCATTCCCTTTTCACTCATATGTTCAAGTCTCTAGTGCCATAACTCAACCATATTTGGATTTTCAACTGCATTAATTGTGTCTGTAGAGTGTTTTGCTTGTAACAAATACAATGCAGGAGATTTCTTACCTCTAGCCATAACCATAGAACCTTTAGTAAGTTTCCACTGACCATTGAAGAAGGTACTGCAATATTCTTCATCATCAAGTTTACATGTTGAGATCAAATTCAAACGAATATCTAGAACATGTTTCACATCTGTAAGAAGCAACTTGATATTGCCTTGAGTCTTCAAGCAAATATTTCCAATGCCAATAACCTTAGCCACACCTTTATTACCCATCTTCATGATTCCAAAATCACCAATTGTATAAGATATAAAAAGATTCTTTTGTGAAGTAGTATGTGTAGAGGCACCACTGTCAATTACCCATGAAGACTCATAGCCTACTAGGTTGATCACATCATTATCATCAATAAGAAGGAAATATTCTATTGTAGCAGCTACATGTTCTTCATTACATTTATCAATTTTCTTCTTTTCTTGATTATAGTCCTTCTTGTTCTCCTTCTTTAGTTTCCTACAAAATTTCTTGATGTGACCTTTCTTGCCATAATGGTAGCACTCAACTTTTGTGTATCTTCCCTTAGATTAACTTTTGTTGTGTTCTCTACCCTTGGATGCACAACTTTTGGTCCTCCCCCTATTTTGAATAACCAAAGCATCTGACTATGAAGTGGAGAATTGTATTCTTCTTCTTATCTCTTTATTCAAAACATTTCTTTTGGCCAAATCCATGGAAATTAAGTTTGACAAAGATATTCTAAATGTCTTCCATGAATCAGGTAATCTACCAAGAGCAACAATCCCTGTAGTTCTTCATCAAATTTGAGTCCCATTGCAGCTAGTTGATTCATAATTCCCTGAAAAGTGTTCAAGTGATTTTTCATAGGAGTCCCATCCCTATATCTTAAAGCAATCATTTGTTTTATTAAAAACAACTTGTTATTACCAGTTTTCCTTGCATACAATCACTTAAGCTTATTTCATAAAATTCGTGAATGTGTCTCCCCACTAATATGGTTTAACACATTATCATCAACCCATTGTCTTATATTCCCACACAGCTGCCTATGAAGTAAAGTCCAATCTTCATCAGTTTTATTCTGTAGATTTGTCAGATCCAAATACAAGAGCACGGTAACTTTGCACATAAAGAAGATCTTGCATTTTTTCTTTTCATATGGCATAATTGGAACCATTCAAGTTAATCATTCTGATTGTATTAACATCCATTATTTAAGTCACAAGACAACCAATCTAAGCAACCAAGCTCTGATACCACTTGTTGGGAGAAAAACACGTTAAATCAACAACTTAATATAAGAATGCCCAAATGTTTTGTTCTCTCCCTTTTTGTGTGAACCTAAAAGGAGTTAAATCAAACATATATAGAGTAAAATGAAATAAGTGCAGCAATCACTCAATCACAAGAACACCAAAATTTTATGTGGAAACCCTCCTTCATGCGAGAAGTAAAAATAACGGGATCGAAGTTCACCCAAAACTCACTATCAAACAAATAATGGGAATACACGAAAGTTTTGTCTAGTTGTCAATAACTAGTGGCACATAATAATATCTCTTTAAAAATAATCACTGTGTATTGTGAACATGATGACCAAATTTCAGCTAAATTGGGCTGCGGATTGAACCCCAAATAGCTTCTTGATCAAACCTAGACTACAACGACAACTGCAGCAAAAACTTGTTAATAGAGAGCACAAAAAACTAATCTCCACCATTCAGATTGTAGAGCCATGCGTTGTGAACATGCTAACCAAATTTTAGCCAAATCGGACCACTAATTGAATCCTAGCTAGCTTCTTGATCAAAATTGGACTACACATCTTTTTCCCAATTTCTGCACTTTTCTTCTTCCCTTTTTTCTTATATATGACAACCGCATTAGAAGGGTTTAAAAGCCTTTTATACTTGACATTTTTAAGGAAAAAAATACCCTTAGGTCTTCCATATAAGCCTAATTCATATGGGGTTTACTTTACTTAATTAATGATTAAGTAAAAATTAATGGGCCATCTCCACAAAGGAGGAAACCCAGCCCAACATCTTCCTCAATTTGCTTCATAAAGAACACCTAACACATTCTAGAAAAGTCATCAATAAATAATATGAAGTACCTACTCTCATTTAGTGATGAAGTCCCCATAGGGCCACACACATTAGAGTGGATAAGTTGAAGTTTCTCACTAGCTCTTCAAGCATTACCTGTGGGAAAGGCAACTTGTTTTGCTTTCCAAGTTGGCAAATCTCACACACGCTCCCATAAACATGTATAGTTGGCATATCAGAGACTAGTTGCATGTTATGTATAAGTTTTAATGATGAAAAATTTGAATAACTAAACTTCATGTGCCAAAGGGTGGATGCATCTACTAAACATACATAAGAATTTGTATTTTTCCATTTTAAGGAAAAGCTTTTATTTATCATTTTAACATGCATGAATTCACAACTTGCAGGGTTCAATATTGTACACATTTTATCCTTGAAAATCAATTAATAGTTGTTCTCAAGCATCTGACCAACACTGAGCAAGTTTTTATATATATCAGGTACATATAAAACATCAGAGATAAGTTTGGTACCTAAGGGAGTGATTATAGCAACAATCCCTTTGCCATTGACCTCCAAGAGCTCTCTATTTCCAATTCTAACACTTGACTTATTGATCTTGTTAATTTCTCTAAAGTTTTTATTTCAAAGGTCATGTGATGAGAACACCCACTATTGATTAGCCATGATTTTGAGTTGCAATTAGTTAAATAACAACTAGCAACAAAAAAAAATTCATTTTCGAATTTATTCACTAACAATAGGAACCAAAATAAATTATACAATATTCTATACTCCATCATCTTGGGCTTACCACCCATACATTTTCGAAATAGAAGGCACTAAGATTTTAGATACATAATGAAGTACTCTACTCATGCCCTCAAAACTATATCCATAGATCTTGAGGTCGAGATATCTTTGTACACATCTAACTGGAACTCACCCCAAATAACTATCTTCCCCTTTCTTGGAATGACAAAAAGAAACAAAGTGAGCCACAATACTCAGCAAGTATATAGCAAATAGAAACGATAATGATATTGACATGGGAAGGCATGAATAACTTAGAGTCAATAAAAGACACTACCTGAGATATGGATAACAATTTGACTCATGCCTTCTATAATCAACACAACATCCTCAAGGAAAACAATTTCTTTACATTTAGTCGAGACACATTCCATCCCATAAAGTGCTCATGCACATGCATAATAGATTGGCACGTAAGGCCCCTTTAACCACATGCCTCATATATGTTGAGTCAAATTGCTCCAATCAACCTATTATGTATTTTGATGTTTAACAAAATATAATTTTAATAAAACTATTTTTGGTATATTTAAATCCCCTAATGGATTTTCAATGTCTTATGGTGGATAACATATTTTAAGTATTACTGTATTTTGTGTATCAAAATGAACCAAGAAATGTTATTTCTTCTAAGTGGAAGATTAGTGCATTATAAGGGGACGTATAAGAAAATGTTTTCATTTTGAAAAAATATTTCTCGATATTTTGATAGCTAATTTTCATTATTGTTAAAATAATTTTTAATGAATTTTTCAAGAAATAGAAGGTATGTTTTTTAGAGGTGGTAAAATCACTAAATTTCGAATTTGTACTAAAACCAAAATTCTATTTTCTTATTGTTATGGATTTTGAAATTTTAGATATTTTTATTGAATCCAAATGAGGGGTAATTTCTTATTTACATTTATGTATTAAAGTAAATGGAAGGTAAAATATAAATTAAAGAAATGTAAATATGTTGTAATGTATTCATGTTATTGATTGTATCATCAAGCAAATCTTTATTTTTTTGAAAATCTGGATTAAGAGTCAACTCTCGACGAGGGATAGTCGATTGTGCTATGCAGAGTCGAGGTAGTCGAGATCAAGTTTTGGCCAATCAATTGGGTGTCGACTGTAGGCTAATGAGAGTCTATTGTCGACTTCGAGAGTTGACTATGGGTGTCGTGGAGTTGACTGTCGGTTAGAACAGTCGACTGCCAAACTCCAACAATCGGATTTTTCTAGTTGTTACAGATCTGTTGGAAGGTCAAATATATATATATATATATATATATATATATCTTCAAGAGATTTCTGGAGAAGGTTAATGCACTATCAAGATCTATCACTCTAAAGTACACCCAAGCTCTCAAGCACTCAAGAAAAATAATCCAAGGCCCAAGCATTAAAGATACATCATTTGGAGCCCAAGGTAAAGAAGAAGAAGTTTTCTTCTTGTTGATAACTCTTGTATTATTTGTATTTTCCTTGTATTATCATTGTGTTTAATTCCATATTAGTCCAAGGTTGTTTGGTCATAGGATTTATTTGTATTAATTGTGGATTGTGAGTGACATCCTAGAGCCCGTTGTAGTCTAGGTGGGTTGTATTAGTTTCCGGGATGAGCTAAACGAAAAATCTTAGTGTTGTGTGAAAGTTTCCTCGGTGAACTTGTTGGAAAACATAGGTGTGGTTTTAGTGGAACCTCAAGTGTCCGGTTGACCTTGAGAGAGTGGAGTAAGTGTTGGAGACACCTAACCACTATATATTCTTGTGTTGTTATTGTTGTTTGCATGTTTATATTGATATCAGTGCCAAACAACATATATATTTATAAGAAGTATTTTCTTTGTATAAGAAAAGCTCAAGAGTTTTAAAAGGGAAGAATTTGGTTTGATAAATTTTTTTAATACTCAATTCACCCTCTTCTTGAGTGGCCATTGTTTGTTAAGGGACAACAATATAGACATACACAAGGTTTAATATGACGTCATGCATCCGTCAAGTCATGTAAAACCTACATCACATGCACCTAGTTATCACATGGACCACGTATATCTCATGCATTTACTCATTTCCTCTTAGGTAATAATGGAGCTCATATGCATCATCGTCATGCATCTCAAATACATGCCAGATTCATTTCATGAATTTTCCCTTATATTCATTTCCATGCTATGGTCATCATGCATTTGTATGCGTCCATTTAATCATCATATATATATATTTATATATCTATAGTGATAAGCTCACATGCACCACAACAGCTCACGAGCCTTCACATTCATGCTTATGTATATATATACACATCAAATGAAATCAGGAAATCACTTAACAGCGCATCATCTGTTTGTTGCACCTCCCGTAGGGATCTTGGCTACATCATTGCACCATCCGTTTTCCTCACCACCCAAAGGGATCTTGACTCACAAAATAGCTTGGTCGCACCTCTCGAAGGGATCTTGGCATCGAGGGGATGCTTGGCCGCACCTCCCGAGGGTATATTGGCTGAAAATAACGTCATGGCATGCCATAGAAGATCATTATGCGAACACACCGCCATACAAGATATGCACAATTTCATCTTCATATCCCCATGTCCAATTACAATCAAACATTTTTTGTGCAATTCATGTGTATGCCATTACACAATTAAATACCGTAATACATGCAAGCTTTTAAAACATAGCTTCATACACATGGTCGTACTATGAATGCATAATAGTAATTACTGCCATGCGTAACATACTTCATATATGCCATAATCCCACCATCATAATCAATTTCAAATGCAACTTATTTAATAACAATCATAAGGCATATTATGGTTAGTATCCTTAGTGTTTTATAGGTGTATTTCTTTTACCGAAGGCCCCTATCTATCATACAATTATAGGGACATTTCAATGTATCCAAAATTTTTATACGAACTTCACAACTTAATTCATGCAACCACATTATCATTCTTGTTTTACTTCCAAAGCCCTTAAGTCTACTTGCATCATTTAGCATTTAGATGGAGTTAATCACGGTAATTAAGAGCACAATCAAATATATTATACACACCCTCAATTTTTTCCAACAAATATTCTTAGCTATTTCACACAATTCAACATTTAAATAGGTTCCACCACATCAATTAAGTGTTATTATTTGGTAATATTGATAACCGGGTCAAGGTGGAAGTATATGTTTCCAGAATTTAAGATTTTTTGACGAATTTTATAAAGGAGAAAGCTATAAATTAAGCATACATTTCAAAGGAAGCCCATAGGTTCAATAGTTTCCCAAATTGTTCAAATCCTATAGCAAATTGAATCTTATTGAGTCTAGATTACAATGTAAAAATCAAATCTCAATTCTAATATTTCTACAAAGAGTTGTACCCAAAAGAGCACAAGGTGCATAGAACACCTCGTGTTGAAAAAATTGTGGATGCTAAAATGACTAAGTATCTTAGGTCGACCAAAGTTGGGCAGAATGCTGGATTTTAAGGTTCAATCGATCAAAATCTAACTTAGGTCGATCGAAGTTGGCCAAAATAAAGGTTTCTAAGCTTAGGTCGATTGAAGTTCAACTTCAGTTGATCAAAGTTGGGCAAAATGCTTATTCATAATTTTAGGTCAATCGACCCTTCAACCGAAGCTACATACAAGCTACTGGATCACTTAGATAGATCAAAATGACAACTTCAGTCAACCGAAGTCATGACGAGGGTTACGACCAAACACGAATGCGAAACAAAAGAACACATAAGATACACCCAACCCCATAACTAGTTTCCTAACCCACAAATGCCATTTCTTGAAGGAAAAGATGGGGTAAACAAATCCCTTGGAGACTATCAATGAGACTCAACAACAGTTTAAGAGAAAACCCATAAATTTGGAAAGAAATGGAATAAAATCCATTAACTACAAAAATGGTTCTCAAGACTACCACAAGGATAAAAGCCATGATCATTTGTACAAAAGAAACATCTCAGCCATCATTTAAAAGAAATAGATATTGGATGTTTTCTTAACAGAAGAAGAAGAAGAGTAGGAACTTGCCTTAAGTTGGTTAATGCCCAAAGAGAAGAAAAAGAGCTAGCTGCAAAAACCCCCACTCTTTTAAGTTTCTAGACCACCGAGAAGAGAAGAAAAAGGAACTAAAGAAGAAGAAAATAGAGAAGAAAAACGAGAGAGTAGAGAGAGTTGGGAGGAGGCGGAAGAAGACGAGAAGAAGAAGGAAAAATGAGACAAGAAATGAGAAGGCATGGCATGCACGTCTGCCCCTCCCCCCCCAATTGCTCCCATCACTCTCTTTTCTTTGCTTCCACATTTGCCCTCACTTGCACACATACACAAATTAAAATATCTTACCCCTTTAGGTAATTTTCCTTTTTCATTTCCTTTTTTCCTTTTCTTTAATCAACCCACATTATTATACATATGGTCCCAAGCCCAAATCAAGTGCCCACTCATATTAGGCCCAAACCCATTTAGCCCACAACTTTGGACTCTTCCACACATTTAAATTTCATTTATATGGGCTTATCAATTTTAATTTCACTTACAATTATCATCCCACAAAAATATTATTTTCATTAATTTTCTCCTTATCAACACATAAATTATTTCCAACAATTAATTAATTAAGACAAAAACTCAAATGCCCGAAATAAATTACCAATAATGTCTAGACCCACTAACAAGTCGTTACAAACACTGCTTTTGTGATTGGATTATATAACTTGTAACCCTTGATATTTTACTCTTGTGTTTAGTTTTAATGATGAAAAACAAATTGATTTATATCCTAAGTAATAAGTCAAGTATATGATTTTTAAACAAAAATCAATTTCGTATACTTTGTTAAAATATAACTATATTCATATATATCTTAAATGGAGATGTTATATTCTTATACATACATGGAGATTTGCACAAACAAATATTATGATGAAATCCCCTAAATGAATTTCAAAAATTAGTTTTGAACCGTTGGTCAAAATGAAGCTAAAATTTTTAAAGACAAAAGACCATCAATTGATTATGAAAATCAATTTTATTTTGATGATGAAATTGTGTAAATGGATATTTACTTGGAGCTCTAAATTACTTTTATATGATCTATTAAGCACCAAAATTAAAATCAATTTTATCATGAATTCTAATGTCAAAAAATCTTGTGATAAATCTCTTAATGACATTTGGAACATTATGTGTTTATTTGATTAAAAATATTATGTCAAAAATACTTTTGAAAATAATTTTGAAAAGGAGAAAAGTTTCAAAATTGAATTTTTGACCATTGTTACAGTATTTTTTGATTGCTATAGTACCGGTCGACTATTTCTTACAGGCTGTCAACCGGTTGCTATAGTATTGATCAATCGTTTCTTACAACCTATTGACCATTTTTGCGCAAGCTCTATGTTTTTTTCTGTCGACTGCCTCTGCATCACAACTTGTCAACCATTCTTCGAATCGATCGACCATTGTTTAAATTTTTAAGCTAACTGTCGACCGTTTCTTTGAAATTATCGATCATTTATGTCGCAGACAGCTTCCAACAGCTAGTTTTTCCACTATCCAAGTTGCCAACGGCTATATATTTCAAAGATCTCATGAAGCTCTATAAATAGAGATCAAATGGATGAATCAAGATACCCAAGAGAGTTCATTACAAGCTTACAAGTGTTTATTCTTCAAGAGCTTCATTGTTTCATTTATTTTTCCCTCTAAAGTCTTTGATTATCATTTGTATTACTTTGTTCAATCTTTGTATTTATTTTAAGAGATATTATAACTAAGAGGGTCTACTTTTAGAACCTCTCTTTTGTATCATTCTTGTTTTTCTTAGATTGTTGTGCTAGAGGACTTGCTTATAGAAGTAAGAGGTTGAATTACCTAATTTGGTGCTAGAGGACTTGCTTGTGTAAGCAAGATGTTGTATTTTCTTAACTTGTTGCTAGAGGGCCTATCCGAAGTGATAGGAGGATTATAGTGAATTGCTTGAAAAATCCTTAATGAGGAGTTAAGGTAATGAATTAAGCTTGGTTTAAGCCGAACCACTATATATCATTATGTCATTTCTTTTGCTTGTGCTTTTTATTTCATTTATTGTTCCAAGCATTTCTACAACCCTTACTTGCACTAAGATCTTATTTTTCAAAAAGATTTTTCAAAGTTCAATCAAATTTTTAAATAACTCAATTCACCCCTCTCTTGGATATTGGTGTCATTGCTATACAAACTTAACAACCCTTAAATCACTTCACTATAGCTCAGGAAGATATACTTCTAAGTTTTATTATCTAGTTTCTTCTGTCAATCGTCCAGGACATGTGGATATGCAATGCAACCAAATATTTGTAGGACATGTGGATATGCAATGCAACCAAATATTTGTAAGTCGGAGACATTTGGCCTTTGACCACTCCATGCTTTCTCGAGAGTCCTTTGATACAACCTTCTTGTAGGACATTTGTTTGACAAATATACAAAACACGAAACGACTTCTACCCAAAATGTATTAGACAAATTTTTGGATTTTAACATGCTTCTAGCCATTTCAAATATTGCATTATTTTTCCTTTCAATTATACCATTTTGTTGGGGTATATACCTAACTATTAGTTGTCTTTCAATCCCTTGAGATTTACAATATTCAAAGAATTCAATGGAAATGAACTCTCCTCCTCTATTTGGCCTTGAACTTTTTATGTTAAAACCACTTTGCTTTTCAACAAATATTTTGAATTCTTTAAAATTTTCAAATGCCTATGATTTTTCTTCCAAAAAATAAACCCAAGTTTTTCTTGTAAAATCATCTACAAAAACTTAAATGTACCTTTTGTTTCCAACAGATTCTACCTCAACTGGGCCACAAATATTTGTGTGTACTAACTACAGAGGTTGTGTAGCTCTTCTAGATTTTTCAACTGGAAATAAATTCCTATGTTGCTTTCCAAGTAAACAACCTTCACATTGGTAATCTAGAGAATGGAGGATTGATTAAAGGTAAACCAATCACCTTATTTGTTTGCACCAATAACTTTAATCCGTGAAAATTTAATTAGATGGCCAAACCAATTGCTATCTTTCACCATTTCTTGGAAAGACATTTCAACCCGTGCTTGAAAAACTAGAGAAAACATTCTGTTTTGCTATCATCCATATTTCTACAACAATTTTTTTTGCTTTGCTCCATTTTGGACATTGATAGTGTGCCCTTTTTAAGGAAATTGTCCTAAACTCAACAAATTCCAAAAAAATTCTGAACACACAAAAAAAAAAAAAAAAATCCAATAGTAACATTAGTACCATCCTTAGACTGAATTTTGATGTTACCTTTGCTTATCACAGAAATCTTGGATTCATCTCCAAAACTAACTTCTCCACAAATTGATTCATCTAGTGGTGAAAATTAAACAACTCGTTTCTTCCACTTATTATTCTAACTCATTATTAAACAACTCTGTACAAGATACCAAATATTTGTACAGTTAACATCTAACTCATTATTCTTACATGCGAGAATAAAATTTTCTTCTGCATCAACAGTGTCTGCATGCTCCGTTTGCTTATTCCGTAATTTGGTTTGAAATTTTGACTAGTAGTGTCCAAATTGATTGCACCTGCAACACTTGATGGCATTGCTATGTATTTCAATAGTACTACTACATACTTTTGTAGAACTATTGTCTCCAACACAATTTTGCTTCTCTTCCTCTACCTCCGTAACCCTAACCTCTTCGTCCTACTTGAACCATTCTAGTTTGTAAAGTTTGTGCTAAATTAGAGTCATTGTTCCTTTGGTTCATTATGCTCATTCATTATGCTCATGTGAACATAATGAACCCAACAATCTTCCAGTTGACAGGGGTTGACAAATATTGACCTTTTTTAATTGCAACTACAACATAATCAAACTTAGGTGTCAAAGATGGCATAATCTTTTCTACAACCCTTTGGTCCTCAATTCTTTCACCATTAACTTGTAACTAGTTAATGGTTGATTGAACTCAATCAAAATATGCCATGATTGGTTCTAAGTCATTCATACGAAGAAACTCAAAATCTCCTATGAGTGTTGTAGCCACACTTGGTTTACTCGATCATCACCTTTGCAAGATGTTTGAAGAATATTCCATGTTGCATATGTGTTGTTTCTACCCCAAATATTTTTTCAAATATTGACTCTTTTACAACTCGAAAAATAGAAAATAATGTCTTTTGATCTCTCTTACAGGATTCCATTAGTAATTCTATCTCCTTTGTCAAGTGCCACAAATGAAATTAAATCAATTACATCAAAATCAATGTTCTCCGCCTGTTATAATTGTGACCTGAAATTTAAATTTGATTGAGATTGGAACTCTTAATTTGATTGTGATTATAACTTCAAATTTAACTATGATCAGGATGTTAAATTTAATTGTGATTGAGATTTATCTCAATTGAAAATTTATCTTTTTGGTTCATCTTCTTATCAGTATATAATTTCTTGGTTTTAGGTATACAAATAAGTGCTCAATGCTCTAAAATTAGTTGTAGTCATATCACTATTATTGTACCAATATCATCATAGTGATATTTTATTCTTTCTACTCATTATTTTTTCTGATTTAAGTTTTCCACATTAAATTTTATGTTAATTTGTGTGGTTGATTGTTTGTTCGTGGTTTATTTTTTATCTAAAATCATAACAAATTAGTATCAAAATCATTGGATCAAACCATCAGCAGCAGTTGGCAGATCATAGCTATTGGATTTGCAATTGTGTTTCATCATCTTGGTTAGGTTTCCTAGCAATTGCAGTAGACATTATCACCGTCGCCTGTCGACCACCGTCGCCTTGCCAACGACTGCCACCAGCCGCTACAGCCATAATCGCCACTAACTGACGTCAATCTGATCGTCGTATATCATGTTTCCCTTCGCCATTGGTAGTTCTAGCCATCATTAGATCGGTCAACAGCCTTCTGACCGCCTTGTCTTCCTCCTACTCGCGGTCGCTTCAAAGAAACAAATCAACCCACACACGACTATCTACCAGTCACTGTCATCGATGTTGCCCAGTCACCGTGGCCGACGTTGCCTTTAGATCCATTCAGCCTCTCCTCCAGCCGCCTCTGCCTCTTATATCGACCAACCGTTAGGCTTCCCATTAAAGGCCTCTGCCTTGTTGGCCGACGACATTTCCTTCCAATCATCCTCAATGTCGATTGACGGCCTCTCCTCAGCCTCCGCCCTTGTGACCTCTGTTTCAGCTATTATCGCCAGATTTCGTTGAAGCTCCCTCGCCGTTGTCGATTTTTGCCCATCCCTATAATTTCAGCCATTAAAGAAGCTTCAAGGTACCTCACCCAGATCTGACCCAAATCTGGTTCGACTGACCCAAATTCCATAAATCATGTGAACAAAAAATGACCTTCAACTAGACTGACCAGTTGTCAAAGTTTTTCCTAGTTAGCTTTGGAAGTTGCAGTTGAATTGAATTATATAGAGCCATCTCTCAAATGAACCAAATGTGTTCTATCGTCAAATATTGGTCTCTGACTTGTAGTAGCTAAGGGCTTTGTCTGACACTTCTAAATCTAATGATGGAGAGACAATGGTGACCGTAAGGAGTTTGGACAATTGGAAAGGCTAGATTGGTTTGGAATCAGTAGGAATAGGGAAATTTTGGAGAGTTGTAGTAGCGCAACAGGTCTAATTCTGCAAGTAAAACTTAGTTTGAGACGAAGGAAAAAAAATTCATTAAGAGATAACCTAGCTCTGCTATCAAATGTAGAATAGAGAAAGGAATAAAAATGTTTTTTTTTTTTTATTTTAATTGGAACATAAGAGGAAATTTGATAAAAAGGATCTGACTACATTTCTGTACTGCAACTAAAGACTTATTTATAGTAAAACTAATAACTAATTTTCCTAAACTTTAGCCACAAGCTACAAACATGGAGCATTCTACAGAACATGGAGCAACATGAAGAACATGGAGTAAAACAGTTTGAAATTGTTCTCCACTACCAATAACCTTGACTTAGTCTAACAGGTTTAAAATTCTGCAAATTTAACAATGACAACGACAATGCTCTCTCTGTCTCTCTCTTTTGCAATGAACCCAAACCATTTGAGTTTATCTACAATAAGTCTAAAAGATTTAGGTTCATTATGGATGAACCCAAATCAGGGATCTGGGTTCATTCGCAATGAGCCCAAGTCAGGCATATGAGTTCTCTCTATCTTTGAATAACTTAGTGGCCACTAACAACCACTTGTTACTTGTTTTTTTTTTTTTTTAATATTTTTAAATCAAATGAGAGAGGAGTGAGAAAGAGGGAAAACAAAAAATAAATAAAAGGTAAAATAGTCATTTAATCTTTTTTAATGTTGTATAAAATCATAAAATTCTTTTATCTAACAACTCTCAAGAATATCAATAAATTGTCCTTTTTATTGTGTAAGAATTTCATAAAAACAAAACCAATGCCAAAGTGTCTATAGAAAGAAACCAAGGCATACCCCAGCACATTGAAAATAAGGGAAAACATAAACAAGCAACTAAAGAAACCCTCTGAACTGATATATATATATATATATATGTACAGATGTCAGAAGATTGCTTAAGAGAAAAATGAAAGGGCAACAAGGCCCAGGGGAAGAACCCCAGTTGAGATTAAAACATCTGGAAACTGGCAAGGCATAAAGCCAACATGAAACAACCATCTTGAACCTTGAAGGTTGGAGTAGCAGCAACTACCAACCCTCAAGGAAAAGTGAAGCAATTCAATGAGGAAGAGAGAACCGTTCAGCCGAGAGTTGCCAAATGAGTTGCAAAGCACAACTCTCTAAAGGGACTGAGGGAATGGAATGAAGGCCGAATGGGCCCAAACTGCACATTGGATTTGATGCACCAGCTGGGATGCGATCTGCTCCTAATCCTGAAAGCATCTGTTGTTGCACTCTCTCCAGATGAAGTAAAGTAGAGCCTGCAAAACCAAGCGGTTGGCAACTTGCCAAGGATTCTTTCCACACCACCTACCTATAGCCCACAACACACTAGTCTCCCATTGATCCAAAGCCAGCTAAATTTCGTTGATTGGCATAAAAAACCAACACTTGACAGGAGTATGTGCAATCAAAGAACAAATGGTTGTCACTCTACTGCTGCCCTGCGAAGAAAGCATCTAATCAGGAAAGGCAAAAATAGGTTAAGACAATCAAAAGTAGATAAATGCTCCCTAACCGCCAACCAAAATATAAAGATGCGAGAAGGAATACCATACTAATTCCATACCAAACGATGCCACATAACACGAGTGCTTTGGACCAGAAGACCCTGCAAGGTGGAATGAACAGAAAACACCACATTCGAGGCGGGAAGCCACCGTAACTTGTTACGGCGCCTACCCCTATGAAAGCTGGGCATATGATCCCAAATAAGATGAAGCCGTCTTTAGCCAAGCCGAAGTGCCATTAGCAATAGTATCGGAGACTTGGGTAGAAATAGAGATGCGCAATTGCCTAGGCAATTAACAATAAAAGTGATCTATGAGCACCCCTAAAGGATGCCGCTGATCATGCCACAAGAAAACACTACGACCATCCCCATTTCTCCACCCAAAGCGAACCCTCACCACACTACGAAGCAACATCATTTTCCTCCAGTACCTCGAGCATGAGTAGGGTATTGGAAGCTATAAAACACAGTTAGCTTAAGAAAGGGAGGGGGTAAATTAAACTTTCGCCCTTTTAAAAAATTTCAAACAAATTAAAGCTGAAAGCAAGCAGAAATAAAAGATTGCACCACACTAGAACATTAGAGTGGTTTTGCAACCTACCTACTCCACTACCTAGGCTCTCAACCAAGGATTTAGTCAATCCAAACTTACTTTTGGATAGCTTTTGCGACAAGCTCAACTACGAACATTTACAACAAATGGTTTTTACAATTGGATTAGCTGCAACCAATGCCTTTTAAAAAGGTTAGGCTTAACCTTTACTAGTTCACAATAGAGTGATGATAAAAGATACAAGAAAATGTTTCAAGAGATACAAGAAAAATGACACTTCTCCCAGGTGTACAAAGAGATAAATAGATGTGAATGGAAGTCCAATTTTTTTTTTTTTTTCTCTTTTAAAGGATCACACACAATAAGGCACTTGAAAGCTTTAGAGTTTTGGATGTATTAGTTTTTAAGCATCATGTTTTTCTTCAAACTTCAGCCCTTTATATAGTGTTCCTTTCTTTAATGGACTTGTTGAAATATCCTTGAATAAAGAATGTTCTTTGTGTTTAATTGCCATTTTTTGTCTTTACAACATATCACAAATCAATTAGAAAATCAATTTAAATGTAAAAAATTTCTAAAAAACATCCATTAGCATTTAATGTTCTGCTTTAGCTCTGAAAAGTAGAAATTGTATGCATTAAATGCTCTGTAATGGCTATAAATTAAAAAAATGCCAAATATGAATTGATTACAAACAATAGTTTAATCAATTAAGTAGTATGTTTACTCGAGTATAGGAAGTTTGTATTCGACTATATTTATAATTTACTCAATTACAAAGCGATTGTACTCGATTAAAATTTTGTGACAAAAAATTGTAAAGCTTACTCAATTGGAAAGCTTAATTTAGTCAAGTATAAATAATAGTTTACTCGATTATAAATTTAAGTACTCGATTACATTAAAGTACCAGGGATTCAACAACTTTTTGGAGAATAAATACTTGATTACAAATAAGATTTACTTGAGTACATTTAGATGATTACTCGATTACAAATTTAAAGTACTTGATTAATTTTCCTCTCCTAGAAATTTGCATTATCTACTCGAGTATAAAAGTATATTTAATCAAGTAAAGTCTTATGCTTACTCGAATACACTACAACTTGTAATCAATTATCTTTAAGACAGAATTAACTTACTCGATTACAAATGAACTTTACTCAATTAAAAAAATAAGCCTAATTAATTTTTCTTTCAGCTTTATTTTAAATGGGTACATTACTCGAGTATATAATAATTATATTAGATTACAAAATGGGATATAGATAGTTACTTGATTACTTTTGACTTTGTAATCGATCAAGAGAATGAAATTTATGTCTTGATATATTTAATCGATATATTACTCGAGTAATATGGATTTGTACTCGATTAATAGGATTGATATATTTGATTAAATTACAAGTACACTCGATTGATTTACAAACCTTAATAAATTATTTTCTCTATCATCTTCTATCTCTAATACATTATTTTGATCATCATCAACAACAAGCATCTTCTTATTTTCTCGTCAAATCAAAACTTAACAGATGACTCAACAGAAGCAGCCAAAAACACCTATCTTTAACTCGATAGGCATACACCTACTTTACCTACATCGAATCGCTATTTTTCGAAAGCAACCTCCAAATTAATTTTGAAACGAGGACTTGGTTCCAAAAGTGAAAAGGCTTGAGACCCTAGCCCCCTTACTCTTTAGGCAACACACATCTCGCCAGGCGACTTTCACCTTGTGAGAATTCGTCTCATCGCCACTCCAAAGAAAATTATGCACAAGTTGCTCGAGCTCTTGTGTCACCCGCTTTGGCATAATGAAGACAAAGAACCAATATAAATATATTGATACAAATGTTAGCTTAAGAGTGAGGTGAATTAAGTTTTTTCATCTTTTTAAAAAATAAATTTAAATAAATAAAATTGAAATAAGAATGCAGTAAAGAGAATAAAAAATGTAGTACACTAGATGTAAAGTGGTTTAGCCTCAATGCTTAATCCACTACCTTGGTTCACAACCAAGGATTTTGCAAACACTCACAAAATGTATTCCATTACCTTGTAGATTTTATAGGCTCAACTACAAAACCTTTATAATTGGCTTTTTACAACTAGGCTCAACCACAATCATTGTCTTTCAAGGATAAGGTGTAACCTATCATAGTTGGCTTTTTATACTTGGCTTAACCAAAATCAATACACAGTCTTTCAAAGGATTAGGCATAACCTTTTACAAGTTTCACAAATATTGTGAAAGGATATCTCAAAAGAAAAATATGAAATGAAACAATAAGCACTTAAGCTTTCTCTTGAAAAATAGTGTTATAAGATATGAATAAAAAATCACTCTCTTGAAAATCTCATAGAAAGATTTAGAAAATCAGCTCGTGAGAAGTAGGAGACTTTTCAAAATATTCGCTTGAAGCTTGAGAAAAGAATTCTTGAATGTGAATTGAGTTATGTAACCTTCTTCAGGAAGCTTCATCTCCTATTTATAGATTTTCTACATTAAATGTTAGCTAACATGGCAAATGACAATTTGAATGTTTCAATTATCTCACAACTGCCACTTTTGTCTCTATAAGCATTAAACAAAATATATAAATTCACAAAAGTACACCCATATTGTTTGAAATGCATTTAATGAACTGAAAAGATGAGATTGTCAAGCATTCAATGCGCCCAACGACTATATTTTTCAAAATTTGACAGTCGATAATCGACTATCATCTAGGCTTACTCGATTAATATATAATCTCATTTGATTAGATATATGATGTAATCAATTATATGAAGGGCTTTACTCGAGTATAACAAAGTCATTACTCAACTACTAACACAGAAGCCACAGAAACATGCATTACTTACTCAATTATAGGGCTAAGATTACTCGACTAATATACATATTTACTCAACTGCAAACACTTAATACTCGATTAACTTTAACACCAGAAATTTAGCCAGCATCCAACCCATCTTTAATCGATTAAAAGAATTATTTACTCGAGTATAGATTTAAATTAGTCGATTATCAAGAAAGCCTTACTTGATTGAAAAGATGCTCAAAAGTTTTGATATTAAAATACTCTATTATCAGAAAGGATTCACTCAAGTTCAAAAGATTGATACTCGATTAAAAAGAACTCTTTACTCTATTAAATTCAAGATAGCAGAAAGTTGCATAATGCACTCGAGTATAGGATTATGATAGTTGATTATAAAACATTTTTACTTGATTAAACTGAAGCAAGCAATCGACTAATTTGAAAAACAAGCTGAGCATTTACTCGATTGGGTTTAAAGCATACTCGATTGAAAAATACTTTCAAAAGCTTCACTTGATTAACACAAAAGCTTTACTCGATTTTCGCTCACAAACATATATTTGACTATTCTGAAAATATACTTGAGTTATCAAACTTAAGACTGTTTCAAAATGTTTTGAAATGTTTTGAAAATCACCAATAAAGCAAACTTACTGAAAATATATATTTTCCATAAGCTACTTTCTTAATAAATCAAAACACAAATTTTTCAACATATATAGTGGAAATATCAAAGTGAGCAAGTTGGAGCTGCCCCCAAAGGATAGTAGAAGACTATGCCATGAGCATACCTTACTCTTCACCTTATCTATACTAGGATAACAATCCCCATAAGACAACTTGGTGGAGAGTAGGGGAATCCCTAAGTAACACATAGGCAAAGAGCCTTTTTAGAAGCTCGAAATACTAAAAAGCTCCTTTCTCCAAGTCTCATCTTGACATGAGACAAAACAACCACTCTTCGTAGGGTTAGCACAGAGCCCTGACTTGGAGGAGAATCTCTCCAAGAAAGGCTTCAAAATGCTAACAAAGGAGGAGTCACTATAAGAAAAAAGAAGCAAGTCATCAACAAACATGAGCATTACCATATGAGTCTACTCACATCTCTCTAGTGAAACTAGAAATTGGAAGACTGAGTATACTGACGAACAATGCCATGCAGGACCGGCACAACTAGGATAAAAAGATAGGGAGATAACGGATCCCCTTGCCTTAAGACGCGAACTTTGGGAAAGAAACCATTCAACTGACCTTTAACCTTAACAAAACAATAGAGGGTCGTGATATATTCTTTAACCCAACTGCAAAACAAATTAGGGAGGTTGATTAGATGGAGAACCGTAAGGAGGAAATCCCACTCCACCAAATCATAGGTTTTAACAAGGTCCACTTTAATTGCGTACTGAGGGGGACCCTTATTGAGGTGGTATTAAAAAACTAGCTCCTGTGCTATTAAAACATTATCACCAATCGATCTTCCTAGCACAAAAGTAGCTTGGGATTTATCCACTAAACTAAAAGACACCAACTTAAGCCTATTGGCCAAAATCTTAATAATGACCTTATAAAGGACATTACAACAAGAAATGGGCCTAAACTGATTCAAAATATGATATCTTGTGCTAATAACGCAAAGGTCACATTTTCAAAGCCTACACGGGCTACTAAATTTCCCATATCAATAAATTGTTATGAATTAACTAATAATGTTGTGTGCCATAATGCTAGATTTGGATGGCGCCTAGTTGGCTTGTAACTAATACATTTATTGTATCTTTGTACATATTTATACAAGGTAAGTTATCATCATTCATAAACTCTCCAGTTTGTTATATGAATTAATCCCTAGATCTCCTGTTTGAAAATCTTATTCTTACAATGTTGAGACTATGTGATATGATTCTCTGTTAACATGATTTCTTAAATGATTCTTGATCCTTAGATTATTCTGATGGGGACTTTGATTTGTTGAGTATGGATTAGTACAGTGTTTACTACTTTGCTCAGTATGAGATACTGATGGGAGGATGGTGTCACATGTCATATAACTTAGGGATGTCTCTAGTAAACTTTTGGGTGGTTGTTGGGGAACAACGCATTGAATGTTACGTTGATGACTGACCACGTGGCATTATGGATAATGGTTATGTCGTTTAGTTGCAATAGTATAACTAATTCTTAGACTTGAACTAACATGGTTCTTTCATGTATCAATGTGCAGGATTTGCTAATAGGCTGAACCATCCAATTGCGAGGTGGTGAGGTTCATTTATGTGGTTCTGTATTGTTGGTGTATGGAGACAGGTGTTGGGGATAGGATCTGTCACCCTTGTCATAATGATGGGGTGAACATCTTATGTGATCTACTGTTAGTGTGACGGGACAGTCCCTAGCCAAGGTAGATAGATTATCAGGAAAGGGGTTTCATGAGGTGTCATCTAGTCACATTGACAAGCTCAGACACATAATTACTGAGTTTGTGAGTTTATCACTCCATGACTCTCGTTCAGTCGGAACATTAGGTGATGGAATGGTTATAGCACGCACTAACTGTCAACAGTAATAGGTTCACTTGAAGTGAGACTTCACTATCACCAATATTGCCTAGACCATTGTTAGGTGTTATCCAAGATCTCTCATATCATCAACGAGATATGGAGAAATTCTTGTGTTGGGTCAAGGTGTTGGTCGGTGCCAAAATGGGTTTTGGTGTTATCTGTTTATCAGTGGACAGTGGACTTAGAAAGTCACACACCATATAGTGTTATGTTTGGTATCAACATTATGCACCCTATGTGTCTTAGGTATCTGGTTTGCTAAGAGTTGACAGAATGGGTTGTAGAATCTTCTAGATTTAACAGGAAAGTCGACTCCCTAGCTTGAGTTGACTATCACAGCAATCGACTCTCGTGGTCTCTAGTCGACTTCCTCACCACCTAGCCAACTGAAGTGTTGTCCATGTGGCAGTCAATTGGGATGGGTCCTAGGGTGAGGCGACAAATGAATTGGACATAAATTGAAGAAGAAATTACAAATCCATTTTACTGCTTGCTTCTCTATGTAACTTCTACTTCTTCTTTCCTCTTCTGTTCCATTAAAATCAATTAGTGCATGAGTGTCACACAGGGGAATTGAGACACAGGTGCTGTTGATACATGATCCTTAGTCTAGCACAAGAAGAAGTGACCTGAATGAAACCGGACAGTACTCTAGGTGTGGACAACCTAAGACCACCACAACATGAGGTGGAATGTTCTTAGTACACAAATAGTTTTTGTACCCAAGCCTGACATCGGACTTCAAGTATTTGCTTGTTATATTTCATGCGATGAAATAACATGTTGCTTAAATATCCAAACTGTGTATGGTGTATGCTTATATCTTCTGTTGTGTATATCTGATACATGTAAAAAAAATAATAATAATTTTACTTGCACCACCATACATGTAATCTGTTAGTGGTATCAGAGCATCAGCTTTGTATTTAATGCATATACGTGATTGTAAGTGTCAAATTTAGCAAATTGGTTAGCATTTAATTTGCAGAGTGATTAATTTTAACTATTCATCTTAGAAAGTCAACTTCTACAAGAACAAATCAACTCTGCATGCAGATGTGCACCAGTCAACTCCCGCAAGGTAGAAGTTGACCTCTACATACTGCAATGCCTAGACAACATGTTCTACTCACCTAGTTGTTGATGATTGTGTGGTAATTCGCATCAAACATCGACACGGGGTGTTAAACATGCATGTATGAATGCCTGGTTGTATTATTTGACATGTGTAGTATAAATGTTTTCAAAATTGTTTTGAATTGCGGAAGCAGGATGTGTGTTCAAGATGAACATGGGCCTGGTGAGAATGAATTAATGTTACAATGGGTTTGGTTGATTTATTCAATTTATAATAATTTATTTGTTCTGTTATGTATTGAGGTATAAGCCTCGAGTAGCTTCTTTTTGTCTTTGTTTTACAAATATTGTAAATGAAGACGACATCAAGAAGTTGATGATGAAGACATCAAGGAGTTGACGGATTCAGAAGAAAAAGAAGTGGATGAAGTCAAGTAGTTTGTCACATCAAATTGGATGTGATGTGAGGCATTGTTTAAGCCTTGGAGGCTCGGGTTTATTCTATGCTCAAGCACATGATCATTCTAGTTTATCTTTATTTTTTGTTCATTTTATTATGTAATGGTTGTATGATGGAATGAATGGTGAATGATGAGACTGCTAAGATAGAAGCTCTGAAAATCTTCCCATGTGTAAATCAATATTAGATTTAAGTGGTGAATTTGATTTATCGTGACTTTCCACTGTCGTAAGAGTTCATTAGTCTGATTGGGTGTATCCAATAACTAAAATGTGAGGGTGCATTTCATGAAAGATTATTTGTTTTCCTATTAACCATGACATGGGGCAGTGTTCAACGGGTCACACCAAACCAGCAACTAAAATGTGAGGGAGGGTGATGTTCAACTCATTGCACCTAGCCAGACAATGGGTGAGATCTAACTAGTTCATTAGGCTAAAAACTAAAATGTGAGATTTATGGTGGGTTAGAAGCCAATGGTCGAGTTCCACATATGATGTTGTGGCAAGTGTTACCTACTTAATTATGTGAGGATTTCAAAAACTAAAATGTGAGGGGTGTTCATATGAAAGAGAATTTGACCACCCGCAATTGGGTCCTAAATAAGGGTCACGTTTCTTACTTGGGAAGTGTAGGATTCGAAAAAGTTAGTGGGAATACCCATTTAATATAAAAGTCCTTGATTAAATGAAGTTTTTACAAAAATACAAACTAATATATTTATTTATTTTTTGCAGATAAATGGAGGGTCTTAATCTGTTGACCCGTATTCTAAAACTAATAGGCTTATTGGCCTGAATTTTCTTGACTAGTTCCAAAACTTGAAAATAGTTCTTAGTGTGGAAAAAATAGATGATGTCCTGTTCTATACCCCAGCTATGGATATCCCTAAAAGGGTGATTGAGGAGAAGAGGACAACTTGGGAGAATCCAAGGCATCATGAGTTGAGAGTCCATAACTACTTACTCGCCTCAATGTCTAATAACTTGCAACATTAACACAAGAATTTTTTGAGTACTACAAGCATGACTCAGAATCTCAAGGACCTCTATGGCGAGCATAGTTAGACAGCTCGATTGAGATATTAAAAAAGTTATTTCAGGCATGGATGATTGAGAGGGCTAATGTGGGCCACATTATCAACATGATCAATTGAATTGGTTAGTTGGATATCTTGGAATTTCCCGTGAATTCTCATCTCCATATCTGTTTATTCCTACAATCGTTGTCGGAGTCTTTTTCTTCCTTTATCACTTATTTCTATATAAATAAAGTTGAGTGTACCCTCCCAGAGTTGTTAAATATGTTAATAACAACCCAGACACAAATGAAAGGTAGAGGCAAAGAGGGGGTTTTCGTCGTTGCCTTGTCTTCTTCCCAAAAGAAACCAAAATCTAGGAAGACAAAAAGAAGTGTTCTCAGGCAAGGAAAGGTAGAGGACAAACTAAGTCTAAGGGAAATGAGGTTATGGGCAAGGAAACTTATTACTTTTGCAGATAGAAGGGACACCGGAAAAGGAATTGTCCTGAGTACCTGAGGAGTTTAAAGTTTAAGCACCCGAACAGTCAAGCTATATCTTCTTTTATGTGTGTTATTGAGACTGATCTTACGATTGGTTGGTACTCTGCTTCTTGGATTATTGATTCTAGTGCTACTTCTCAAATATGTTTGTTTGGGCAGGATCTCAATCAAAGTAGGGCGCTTGGGAAGAATGAAGTGGTTCTCAAAGTGGACAATGTAACGCCCCATTCTTCTCGAAGCGTTTCTTACCCCGACATTTATTAATTAATAATTATTTTATACCTCATATATTTCTCTTTATTTCTCTCATTTTCCTCATTGGGGTAACCATAGCTAACAGCGGAAACATGATAGATCATAACCTAATACTTAACAAGCTTTTAACATCAGAATCGTACATTCATATTCATAATAAAATCATAACATTATTCTCAAACGTACTAGTGTTTAAACACAATCATGATCATCCCTTAATATTACATGCCGAAATATCATAATTAACATCATGGATAACATAGCAAGACATAACATGGTAGGTTATATGCATAACCGATACATTTACGCACTTCAACGAGTGCCATCACATGCCTTCATTTTCTTCGTTTCTACTATGACTTCCATTTGAAACATTAAATATTCTAGGGGCATCGCCCAATTAGATGATCAGCCATCTAAGTAAGAGTATAATATTCATGAATGAATGTAAATGCATAATGTCTTGTCATTTGGCCTGTTTGAGCTGACGCGCATCCATACTTCATATGCCACTTACCATTTTTACGCCAGCTCTTTCCAGGCCGAGGTGTATGGGTGCACCCTTGGTAAAGCAGCGATGCCCACCCGTACTCTCAAACATATGCGATGCATGAGTAACGATGGATTACATGTGAACATATGCATATCATCATCATTTTATGTAAATGCATCTACATGACATATGCACACATCATACCATGTCAACATGTCGAAACATACTTTGAAACATACATCGCATTTAACATTCTATCAAATCATATGACACATTTTAGAAATTACCTTACATAGACAAATTAGGTTTGAGAAATACTAGTTTACCTTTGAAATCGGCTTGAGTCTCAAAATGTGCTTTAATCTAAAAAACGTGCTCACCTCGACTTTCGCACTAGACTCTTAGTTATACTCAAACTTTAGTCTCAATGATCCCTGGATATCATATTTATTCAAGGGGTATTAAAACTTATTTTCCTCAATCGCTTAAATTTCTCCTCATTATTTCCTCAATAATTCCAAAATAAATACTTCCCCAAGCATTTTTTTAATTTTTTTCCACAAAAATTCATAAAACAACATTTCTAATATTTTAAAATTTTATGGGAATTTTTCATAATTTTTTCTTATTTTTCTTCTATTTTCCAAGAATTCTTTTATCCCAACAATTACCAAATAAATATTTCTTTCCATATTTTCCATAAATTTCTTCCATAATAATTCATAAAATAAAACACTTAATTTTTTTGAAATGTTTCAAAAATTAAACATAATAAGATAAAAGAAAATATTATCAACTTTCATCTATTTGAGATATTTTACACTTACCTTGTAACACTTTCTTCAAACTTGTCTTTGATGTGCTCAAATTCCTCTTCTTTACTCCTTCCTCCCAAATCTCTTTCACAAGCTCAATTTTTCTCACAATCTCCCTCTTTCTTTCTTTCAAATCTCTCTCTTACTCTCAAATCCTTCTTTCTTACAACATTTCTCTTTCTAATTCAAGTCTTCCAACATTTCAAGTTTTCTCTATTTATAGAGATTGAATTAAGTTTAGTTTAATTGTAGTGATCCACCATCTTTTATTATTTTATCATTTTTTAATTTAATTTTTCACTAAATCTCACTCATAATCTTTAATTATTTGTCCATACTTTACTTTATCTTCCACATTTCTCTATTAATTCACCCATTATCTTTGATTATTTGGCCACACTCTACTTTGTCTCCCATATTTCTCCATTAATTCATCATTTATCTTTGATTATTTGTCCACACCATATTATGTCTCCCATATTTCTCCATTAATTCTCTCATTATTTTTGATTATTTATTCACACCATATTTTGTCTCCCACATTCTCCATTAATTCACTCATTATCTTTGATTATTTATTCACACCTTATTTTATCTCTCACATTCTCCATTAATTCACCTATTATCTTTGATTATTTATTCACACCATATTTTGTCTCCCACATTCTCCATTAATTCACCTATTATCTTTGATTATTATTTTTCAACTAAATCCTATTTTGAATGGACTATTCTTTCATTTAGTCCATAAACTTAAGCCCACTTTCTTAATTTACTAACTCTAAGCCCATTTACTTAACCTTTCATTTCTCAACTTAGCCCACTAACTATAAGCCCATTTATTTAGCCTTTATTTTTTTCAACTTAGTCCATTAACTCTAAGCTCATTTATTTAGCTTTCTTTTTCCAACTTAACCCATTAGTTTTCTCAATTATAATCTCCAATGGAAGTAAAAATATTTTAAATACAAACAAAATAATAATAATAATAATTATTATTATTATTATTCTCAAAATACTAGGATATTACAAACAATAGGGCAAGCGTTATTGCATTAGCCATATGGACTACTTTTGTACATTTACCTTCTGGACATGTGTTGGTTTTGTATGACTGTTTACATATTTCAAAAGCTATAAGGAATGTTTTATCTATTCCCAAGCTTGTACAATAAAATTATGAATTCTCTTTTTCTAATAATTGTTGTTACATACATTGTGGTAATGTATGTGCGGGCAAACCTATACTGGTAAATGGTTTATGTTTCCTGGAAGCATATGCATATGAACATAGTTAGCAAATGGTTGTTAATTTTAATACTGCCTTAAAAGATAAACGTTCTTGAGATAATCAAATTAATCTCAAATAATTATGGCACCTTAGGTTAGGTCATATCAGCGAGAGTTGGCTTAAGAAGTTAACTTAGTGAGGGTTTATTTCTAATTTAGGTTCTGAACCCGGGCCAACTTGTGAGTTATATATTCTTGGGAAAATGATCAAGTCTTCTTTTTGTACGTCATATGCCTATTTTTTTTTTTGAAACATTTCCAGTTGTTTTGGTAGACGGTGACGGAATTGTTAAAGCCAACATTCCTTTTCGAAGAGCAGAATCGAAGTATAGTGTCGAACAAGTAGGTGCAACTGTTGAGTACATTGTGATGTATGTGGGCCCATAAATGTTATGGCTCAAGGTAATTATGTCTACTTCATGACTTTTACTAATGATTTGTCACGATATGGTTACATGTACTTGATGAAATACAAGTCTGAAATATTTGAAAAGTTCAAAGAGTTCAAGGCAAAAGTAGAAAACTAATCAGGAAAAAGTATCAACATTCTTCAATCAAATTGAGGAGGTGAATACTTGAGTAATGAATTTATTGATTATCTTAAGGCTTGTGGTATTGTTTCACAGTTGACACCTCCTTATACTCCATAGTTGAATAGCGTGGCTAAACATAGAATCAGACTCTACTAGACATGGTTCGATTTATGCTTAGGTATACGGATTTTCCTATTTCATTGTAGGGTTATGCCATTCTTTCCACAATTTATTTATTAAATCGTGCTCCAACTAAAGTTGTATCAACCATACCATATGAAATATGGGTTGGGAGACCTTCGGGTCATAAGCATATTAGGATTTGAGGTTATCTTGTTCATGTCCAGAGGTTGAGGACAGATAAGTTAGATCCTAGATCTGAAAAGGTTCATTTTGTGGGGTATCCTAAAAATAGTTTAGAATATTATGTCTATTTTTTGGTTAACCCAAGAATTGTGGTTTCCAAACATCTCATCTTCTTAGAAGAAGAGTTTATCTAGGAGGGTGGTATGGGTAAGAAGATAGATTTGACAGAAGATGAGACTTTTATTCCATAGATGCCAACTCAGATTTATGAGCAAGGTGAACTAAGTCATATTAATGATCCATAGGTTCCCCGTAGGTCTAGTAAAGTATCTCATCCTTCAGATCGATGGTATGGTTTATCGATGGAGGAGATGTAGGAATTGTTCTTGTATGGACATAGTGATAAGTTAGTTGATCCTACCACCTATGAGGAGGCAATATGTGATATCGATGACTCGAAGTGGCAAGAAGCTATGAATTCAGAAATGGAGTTCATGTACTCCAACCAGATTTGGGTCTTGGTAGATTTTCCTAAGGGAATAGTTCTCATTAGGTGCAAATGGATCTTCAAGAGAAAGATCGGTACTGATGGGCAAGTTTCTACCTATAAAGCTTTGTTGGTGTCATGACCTAATTTCTAATAAGTCATGACCGACACTAATCCCTAGGCCCAGCGGCCCCATCGTGGATTAGTAAACCTCTTTTCTAGCTCGACTTGCTAAAAACATTAATACTACTGACAAAATATAGAGACATGGAATAAAATACTATATCAACTTTCCGCAAAAATCTCAAAATCTCATATACAGTAGCTACACAAAAATATGAATATCCATCATTCTATTATCATAAATGGTATATCATATTTGTTGGTATATGAGAAAATGTGTTTGATGCGAAATCTATCTTTGAGAAAATCATATTTCGAAATAGGCTTTCATATTTCGAAACAATGTATATAAAGTTTTTAGGCGCGAAAGCTTAAATGTTTGAAAGAATCCAAATGCATGAATGATGTTTCGAAACCAAGTGTTTATATTTCAAAACATTGTTCTCACATGCTTCTCTAGATGTTTCGAAATGGTCTTAGCCTAAGGATAAATGTTTGCTAAATCCTTATATCATATTTCGAAACCTATCTTAAAGTTTAAGAAATATGTTTCGAAACCTACCCTATCATGTTTCGAAACCTATGTCTGTCTGCAAAGCATTCAATCGTTTATGAGTTGCATATGTTTTGAAAGAATTTTTCGAAGTATGTTTTGAAACCTCATATCTATGTTTCGAAACCTCTGACTCTGTGTCAGCAGAATATTGTCAAAACCAAGTAGCATGGGAGCTGAATGTTTGTTTAATCAAAAAGCATTTAAATATCTTTTTAAAGTAATTTCTCCTTGCCCTGCAATCTCATTTTTTAAATGACTAAGAGGAGACTATTTTTATATCCCAATGGCCATAAGATTCCTCAAGGATATTGTCTCCCACTTGTATGTGTCTCTAAGTGCTTTGTCTAGCTGGAAGCTGTGATGTTTCGAAACCTGATGTTTATGTTTCGAAACATTATTCTATTTCTATGATGTTTCGAAACACAGTATGTATGTTTCGAAACCTACTTTTCTAATATTGTCTCTAATAGTTATTTTCAGTCAGAACTTTGTTTCTTAATATATATAACAGGTCATTAAAGATGAAAAGACATCTACAACACACAAGAACAAGAGAGAGCAAACACTTATTCATTCATACTCTCAAGAGACACAAGTTACACTCACAAGCACATGTGAAAGAAAATAGTTGACAAACATCGAGCGAAGATCCTTTGTATCCATCTTCAAGTGTGCTGTGTGAAGTGAAAAAGGAGAAGCAAGCTAAAGTATTCTTTCATCTAAGCTTTCCTACTCTCAAACCAAGAAGGTATGTACAGTCATGTTTTGGTAAGTCATTTTCATTACGTAAATCCATTGGGCTGTAAGAAGTAAACTTTATTTATCTTGTTTAAAGTTGTAAGGTTCGAGTTTATCCCAAAAAAACTCATTGTGGTAAAGGTTTGAGTTAAGCCATAAAAACTCACCATGTAAGGTTTTAGGGTGAACTAAGGTAAAACCCTTAGTGTGTTGATCACTAGTGAAAGTGATTGTGGTTGAAAATCCTTCAAGTGGGTAAGCTTGAAGGTAGTGGAGTAGGCGAGTGTCGAACCACTATAAATCTCATGTGCAAGTGTCTTGATTATTTCTTTTGATTATTGGTGTTGTCTGTGCATTCAAAAGAAATAGTTTTCAAAGGTAAAGAAGTTTCGAAATAAGCAAACCAGAGAATAAGGTTTCGAAACATACTATAGTAGGTTTTGAAACACACCTTCTAGTGAGTTAGATTTCGAAACATACTTAACAGAGAGATCAGTTTCGAAACATACTCCTTTAGATTTCGAAACCTAGTATCCTACTAGCTAAAGTTTTTCAAGTTACTGAAAATTTACCCAACTCCCAATTCACCCCCTTTGGGACATATTCACCCCCTTTGGGACATATTCACCATTATATAGAACTAACAATAAATACATATACAGTCTCATATCTCAGGCCTTTGGCACAATTATGTAGCATAAAAATAAAATACAAAAGAACAGACTCAATAGTATGTGTACGTCTCCACAAAGCATCCTATATCACATCAAGAATCAAAAGAGGTCTAACATCGTACCAGAAAATCTGCTGGATCAATATTCTAAAGAAGAATCTCCTGAAAATATTTTTTTAAAAAAAGGGGTGAATCTTGTGGACTCGTGAGTATAAGGGATGTCATGCCCACTAGGAGAGTATGCAATAAAAATAGTAGGATGAACTTCATGGATACAATAACATAATAGTAATATGAACAATGAGAATATGTACCATAAGTTTAAATAATTTGAGCTTCAAGAAAAATATAGTGTAGGAAAAATAGGTGCCTAGAGACAACTCCCAAAAGTTGTTCACCTAACCACCTAAGTCTCCTATTCTGAGGACACACTAGTAGAAACTGGCCTATTGCCTATACACACATGCACATAAGTACATATACTGGCACATACATCATCATCACACTATATCATCAGAATAGCTCACGTGATAGCAGTGTTGAAACATACCACTACAAAAAATCAACGTTTTAGCGACGAAAAATTTCGTTGCTAAATTTTTTAGTGACGGATTTAGTGACGGGTACCTTTTTGTAGCTAAAAAGGTGTCGCTGAGATTTAGCAACAGGGTTAGCGATGGGATTTTTATAGCGACGGAATCAATGACATGGGTTGTACCTGTCGCTAATTAGCGACGGGGTTAACCCCGTCGCTACATTTTAAATTTTTATTTAATTTTTTTTATTTTTTAGTGATAAAGTTGACCCTGTCACTAATTATATGGCTAAATTCAACCCCAAAATTTAAAATTTAACGCATGCCAAGCCCCGACCTCCCTCTCATGTGCGCCACATGGTAGCGCCTCTGCTTGCCACGTGGCAGCGCTGGGATATTACTCCCAGTTATTATCTCAAGCACTCTACTAGATTCGAACCCCTAACCTCTCATAACCAAGGTCTACTCGTGAGCCAGCCGATCTGGAAGCCTTCTTGTTTATTGATGTATATAAAATATATTTATAGTATTATCTTCTAAATATTTCAGAATTATATTTATACACCAAAATTTCTCAAACTTATTTAATGATATTAATTTTAATATTAATGTTAGTAAAGGGAAATGAATATTAATTTTAATTTTATTTCGTTATTAATTCAAATAAAACTTTATTAATTATTATATTAGCAGTGAAAAACTATGTTTTTATTTTGATTTTAATTTGTAATATGTTTAAAAAATTAATAGTCTAATTTTACTAATATTAATATTAGAAAAATTATTATAATATGTTTAAATGTAAAATTTTGAATTAAATTTTTAATTTTTACTTAATTTTTTAGCGATGCAGTTGACCCCATCGCTAAATTTTAATTCTCTATTTAATTTTTTTATTTTTTAGCGACTGTCGCTAAATTTTAATTCTTTATTTAAATATTTTTTATTTTTTAGCGACGAGGTTCACCCTGTCTCTAAATTTTAATTTTTATTTAATTTTTTTACTTTTAGCGATGGGGTTGACCTCGTCGCTAAATTTTAATTTTTTATTTAATTTTATTTAATTTTTTTTATTTTTTAGCTACAAGGTTGACCCCATCACTAAATTTTAATTTTTTTATTTAATTATATTTTATTTTTTAGCGACGAGGTGACCCCGTCGCTAAATTTTTATTTTTTATTTATTTTTTTTTATTTTTTAGCGACAGGATTTCCGTCACTAAATTAAAAAAAATATTTTAAAAAATTAGCGACGAAAATTCCGTCGCTTATTAGTAACGGAATAATTTCATCTCTAAATTTTGTCGCTAAAAACTATTTTTCTTGTAGTGTACTACTATCTGTGTTTCTCATGGCCTTGGCATGCCAAGTCTCACAGTACTATGATCTTTTCCTATTGTGAGTTAGCAGAGAATCTACTATTTAGTTCTCTAATAATAATGCAAATGATACCCTACTTAATGCACAAGTCATAACCATTTATCATTTCATGTGGTGCCTAAATGCACTATATAATTCAATATTTCATATACTCAAAAATAAAAAATCAGTTAAGGTATTATTTATAATCTTTCTATTTATTTCTCTCCTAGTGGGATGAAAATATTTCATGCATTTAAGAAACATTTAAAAATATTTATCTATGATTTGCATATAAAATCATGTGCAAGTTATGCATGGAACAGTATATACGTGCACAATATAAGATAAGCATAACATATCATGTCTACTTGCCTAAGAAATGATGACTCAAGTCCGAACTTGGGGAGAAGATCGGGCAAAATCCTTGGAACCCAAGCCTATAATAAATAAAATGGGGTGGTCACATTTGGGTAATAAAAGTAGCGACGTAATAAAAATTATCGAAAATCCTAACAATTGTCTAACACTCTGAATCGGTTATTTTTTTACCTTGACCCACATAATATTTGAATTTGGTGTCATGGAATTCGTCGAGCATAGCCATCGACTACGTCATCATGTCTCGCCTCAAATGCTACACGTAAGTGTATAATAAAGCTACACACCCACTTATAGGCTGCAATAATAATAATATATATAGATTTCTATATTCACCCATAAACTAGATTTCTTTCAATATAGATAATACTTTTAAAGTTTCTCTTTTTCAAAATACATATATATTTATATTTATAACTCAATTGGTAAATTTTTAAAAACATAATAATTAATTAATTAGTGATTTAATAGATGGCAAAGAAATGATTTGCAATGTGCTAGCCTCATAAGAAAATAAATCCATCAGAAATCAGGATTCAGGATAAACCCAAGTCATCATCATAGGCTAGCCAAGGACACACTCGAGGTCAGTCTTGCTCGGTCTCGAGTCATCTAATAGGACTTCGTTCTTAGAACTCTGATCAACAAAGTAGCTCGCCAGTCACATCGCCAATTCCAAGAGACCTAAGAAGAACCCAAATTAGAATGACGTCGATATCCTGGGTAGGACCAACCTAACCAAGTCATTCTAGGTTCACGGACAAGCGACAAGAAAGGAGAACAAGTCGAGTAAACTAGCCCAAGGGCTGTCACAACTAGGTCAACCATGTCCAACACATTGGGCCATCCTATAACCCAATCGGGCCTCGTCATCCTAGGCCAAAACCCTACTCAACCCAAACCCTAAAAACCCTCTTTTCTTTTCTGTTCCTTTTTCTTCTTTTCTTTTTTTCTTTTCTTTTCTTTTTCTTTCCTTTTTTTCCTTCCCAACAATTTGCCGCCGCCGGCTGATGAAACATGGTCGACCAGCATACCAAATCGAAGCCTTCACCACGAACATCAACATATCTTAAAATGAGAGCCATCAGAGGGTTAGATTTTTACAGATCTAAAAATTAATTTTCGGCCAACATAGAGATGAATTTTGGCCATCATCGACTGCCGACTGCCAGCCATTTTTTCGATGATCGAAGGCTACCACGAGGTGCACAGTACCAAGGGGACCAACATACCCAAAAATGAGAAAGATCAAACAGTTATATTCTCGTAGATCTAGGGTTTAGTTTTCGGCCAAAAATAAACTCACTGCCAGTCGTCGCCTACAATTTCCTGCGATCTGAGACCTCCATCCGACACCATCACGTATTCCGACCATCATATCCTAAAACCAAGCAAATCCAATGGTTAGATCTCCGTAGATCTGAGTTTAAACAACTGGCCAAAAAAAAACCCAACCGTGCCTATACATACATCTTGCGAAACATTAGCAAAACCAACAAAAACCATACAAAAACACTTACCTCCTTGTAGATCGAGGGCTCTTAAACGGTGAAAATGAAGTTGGATGGACGATCAAACGGTTGGATTGCAAGAACCACCAAGATCCAAGAGAAAGAGAGCCAATCTGGAAATGGGGGCTGCCCACGCGCCTCCTTATTTCATTTTATATTTTTAGCTTTATCTTTTTTATAAATATATATTTTTTTATTTTATTTTTTTTGTACTTTTTTTTTTAGAATTGAATTTTATTACTATTTTTTTTTTAGATCCTTACAGTTGGGGGCTAAAGAATATCGTCAACATCAAGGAATTGACTATAACAAGACTTTTTCACCTGTTGCGGTGCTAAAATCCATCAAGATGATATTAGCTACTGTCATGTACTATGACTATGAGATCTAGCAGATGGATGTTAAGACGACGTTTCTTAATGGGTTTCTTGAGGAAGAAATCTATATGGAATAACCGTGTGATTTTGAGTCTGTTGATCCACGTCAGGTATGTTTGTTTAAGGGATCAATTTATGGTCTAAAGCAAACTTTGAGGAGTTGGAATATCCGTTTTGAACATGAGATCAAAGATTTCGTTACATGAGAAATTCGAATAAACCATGTGTATATAAGAAGGCTGGTGGGAGAAATATTGTGTTCCTAGTCTTATATGTGGATGATATTTTTATCATGGGTAATAGTATGGACATAATGATGTCCACCAAGGCCTAGTTTCTCAAGTGTTCTGCATGAAGAATCTAAGAGATGCTACCTATATTTTGGGATTAGACTTTATAGAGATAGATTCAGGAAATTGACGAGTCTTTTCCAGATCTTATACATGGAAAAAATGCTTAAGAGGTTTAGCATGCTGAATTCCAAGAAATGACAATTGCCTGTCAGAACTAGAATTCATCTCTCTAAATGTATGTCCCCAAACACTCCTGAAGAGAGAGATTGTATGAGTAAGGTACCTTTGAGATGAAAGTTGCAATTCTATGCAAGTTGGTTCAACCTTTGAGATTAAAGCAATATTGATGCAAGGATGCCCTAGTCCTCACACCTTAGCTTGGTTCCCTAATAATTTGGTCTATAAGATGATTTTGTACAAAATTATAACATTTGGGGAGCTTACCTAGATCTTCCTCATCTAAGGGTTTCTCTTGGGTTTGAGATTGAGAATTTGATGGTTCATTTTTTATCTCCTCTTGAATATTTAGTTTCTCAATTCCTTTGGATGGATCTATTGATATCTCTTCTTCATCTCCATTATTTCTCTTTGCCTCAAGGAATTTATTAAATTTTACATGAATAGATTCTTCCATAGAATTCGTTCTAAGGTTATAGACTCTATATGCCTTACTCATGTTGGAATACCCAAGGAAAATACCTTGATCACTTTTAGCATCGAACTTTCCTAAGTTGTCCTTAGTGTTTAGAATGTAGCATTTGCAACCAAAAGCTCAAAAGTAAGACACATTAGGTTTCTTTACATAATATATTTCAAATGATGTTTTCTTGATATCTTATCTTAAGTTAAATATATTTAAAATGTAACAAGAAGTATTAATCACTTTAGCTCAAAAATAGGTAGGCAAGTTGTAACAGCCTGCTTCTAGGAGCCCCTTGCTGGCATAGAGGATCCCTAAGAGGGTCATCAATAAGATAATATAGAACAGTAACACAAGCCAACCACCTGCACCAAGCTTAATGCAATACAAACCACGACTCTCTTCTTACACTACTAGCAACGAGTTGTACAGGTTGACAACAAAATACCTAAGCTCCACAAACTGACGAAATAAAATAACACCCAGGACCGCTTGTTTAGGGTAGCTCTGCACATGATACTACGATTTGAAAGACAAATCCCGGCACCACCAAGCCAACTCGCCCACTCAGGCAACCCCCTTACCTGGAATGATGGAAAGCAAGGGTGAGTCACAAGACTCAGTAAGTATAAACAAGAACAAAGACTAAGGCTTTCAGAGAATAACTCAGCACAACCCGCACACCTCATGCCAAAGACATACACATGCACAACATGAACCACAAGTACAAGGAAAACTACATAAATAAACATGCACACAATGGTCCTTGGGGCCCACACAGAAGGCACTTGAACCCAAGTCCCCAGCAAACTTGTCGCTGCCATGTACTGGCAAGCATGAACCCACGAGCCAAAGATAACCTCAGGTTGGTACTCCCGCCTGAAATGCAACGATTCTTCCATGCGCAATGCACATTAACATATTTGAATTCACCCTAACATATCCAAATACACCCTAACATATCTGAATAAATCCCATGCCAAGCTCATGATCCCCTAACTCGAACCTCTTCTGATCTCCAAGCCTCTCCGGATTAGCTTCTTCACTTAAAGTTCCTTCAAATCACATATAGGTCTTTTATTTTCCCAGTAAGCAACCACGATAAGCACAACACGTAGCCACCTTGATCTTTGTCCTGAAAATTTAGGTTGTTACAATCTCCCCCCCTTAACAGAATTTCTTCCCCAAAATTTGCATAATGGGGGGTATATGTCGCTTATCACCTTGTGACTTCCTCACAGCAAATACTTAAGTATTAAATAGATTTTCATCACTTAATAAGAAAGGAAACTTAGGAAATCGGGCTCAGTCAGGACAGTTTATAGACTAAAGAAGACGGGCGATCGTTCACAATCAATTGGTTATTCCTTGCCATCACTCAACAACCCACTGTGCCTTCTTACTATTGTCTTTTCTTCTCAAATTACTACCTCTTATTGGTAAATTTCCCTCACCTTTCACACCGTCAATCTTAGGGCATGTTACTCACACTCACCCCCTGACTATATAGGGAAGAAGGTCCCTATTTGTCCCAAGCTTGGCTAACATCCATGCCCTAGTTCCTAATTGCCATTACCGCGAGTGCAAGGCCTTCCTTCTCTTACCTGCTCAACTCTAAAACTATTGACCGGTATTTTGGAACTCCCTTAAATTCAAATCCATTAAGTTACTGCTACCCTTGCATTTCGTCACGCACCCCTTCAGAAACTAATCTAGCGAGCATCCATTAATCATACTCAAACTCTCATTCTATTTTCCATACATAATTTTCTAGTTCCAATGATGGAAAATATATCCCAAGAGGGGGGTGAATTGGGATACGTATAAATTTTCTTCTTTTATGAACACTGATTTTTGAAAGTAGACTATGTTTCGAAATATAGGATATATGTTTTGAAATAAAGCTTTCTATTTTTGCAAGTTTTAAAATATATGATATTTGTTTCGAAATATACCTTTTTGTTTTATAAGTTTCGAAATATACAGTATATGTTTCAAAATATACCTTTCTGTTTCAAAATCTTTTAGCTTGTATTTCGAAATAACAACTTTGAAAGATGTATTTTCCTTGAGAAAGAGTGTACCGAAGAATGTTTGAGATCAATGCTTGCAATCAATGGTATGTGTATAAATACTTGTGCTTAAAAAAAATTTTTGTTTTAATCTTTGAGAACAATTCTCTTTGAAAGTTTGAGCAATGAGTAATATGCAAAACAATAAATCAAGGGCACACAAGATTTATAGTGGTTCGGCACCCCACCTAGTACACTACCTTCAAGTTTTTCCACTTGAAGGATTTTCAATCCCAACACTATCAATCAAGATAAACAAGGGTTTTATCAAGGTTCATCATAAAACCTTTCCATACAATGAGTTTTTAAGGCTAAACTCAAACCTCTCAACTATTGATAAAAATAATGGATTTAAATATTACATCCCAAATAGTTTGAAACAATAACTTCTTACTAATGGTTGTACCAACCTTTTACCAAACCTTTAGACAAGAAGAGACTAGGAGTAAATGCACCACTTGAATTCACTTTCTCTTCTTTTTCACATTCAATGCACAGGATTGATTGAGGAGAAATAGCTTGATGCTTCAATAAATGCTTTTGTTCTTCTCTTTCTAGTCTCTATCTTCAATCAACTGCTATTTATATAAAGGCATAAAATTTTGGCCGAATCTAGACGTTAGAGACAAGTTTTTAACAAAGATTGAGGACATGTTTCGAAACACAACAAATGAGGTTTTAAAACATCACAATTTGCACTAAGGTTTCGAAACATGTACCCCATGTTTCGAAATCTCTGACCTTACGACTGGTCCTGTAGACTGGGATAACATTTAATGAAAAGCAAAAAGTCTTACCTACCAAGATTTGCAAAGATTATCTTTTTAAATTTGAAATTAATTTAACAAGAATGGTTCTAACAACTTGAGAAGCTTTTAGATACAAAAGAGAAGTTTCCATAAAAATGTATTTTAAATTTTCTTTAATCTGGTGTCAAAAACGATAAAAGTTTCGAAACATGAGATGCAAGTTTCGAAACAAGAGTATTTAAAAAAGCATTATAAGACATTTTGAAACATACTTATCAAGTTTCGAAACATAACTAAAAGAAACATATATTTTGAAACATAACCAAATAATGTTTCGAAACATTTTACACAAACTTTAGAATTTTCAAACTTTGAATATTCGAGCCAAAACCATACATGCATGTTTTGAAATCAACCAAGCTTATTTCGAAATATGAGATTAACGTATTTGATTTTTCATTCTAAGATTGATTTTTCATCAAATACATTTTCTCATTAATCAAAAAATATGATACAACATAATTTACATACATTCACTTTTCACCGGTAAAGGATGTAGCTCTGCACACATAAGACGGTTGGGTAGAGTTAGGAACGTGTCATCGGTTGTATGGTTAGGATGGTATTCCTAGTACAAGGTGTGTTCATTTAGAAATTTGAACTCTAAGTATGGTTGTTGTGCAGGGAGATAAGTGCTAAGGAATGGAAGTTGCCAACTCAAGGGCAAGAGCATGGTCAATCGACGTATGGAACTCTAGGAGGTCTCAAGGCAGCATGTGTGACTGCCTATGGTGAGCTAAAACAGGAAATTCTGAGTAAAGTGTGTCACACCTTATATACAGTACCCCTTGGAGTTGTCATGCATAGCAAGATCCTCGGGTTGTGTGTCGGTGGTCATGAGTGATCTTAGAAGATTGGGTTTGAAAAAAGAGACTATTTGTGAATTTTGAGGATGAAATTCCACTAAGAGATGGAGACTTTAATATCCTAAAATTTTGATGATAAATGATAATTATTAAATTCTGATATTTGAGATGATTGTTGAGTATTTGAGGATTTAAGGGAAAATATTTATTTATATTGTTTTGAGGGAATGGGCAAATATTTGGTAAAATTGGGGTACAAGTGCAATTATTAATTTAGGGTGTAAGTGGGGTTCCAGAATTTATGAGGGCTTAGGTGTAATTTCAAAAAGTGGGCTGGACGATTCTTTAAAATTAATTGAAGGCATATATTAAATGAGCAAGCGGCTGGCGCGGCTGGCACACACGCAAATAGGAACGGTTAGTCATGAGTTTGAGGCTCGCGTGCACTGGAAGGAATTTTGCTGAATTTTCTCAGTAGAAGGGTACCCAAAATGGCGTCGTTTCGAGAGGTGTGCAGCAAGCGCTAATGACGCCACGTGGCGGTTGCCCATTTGCCTTGGACACCAAGTTACTTCGTTTTTTGCTATTTTAAGGCCAAATTTTGGCCATTTTAAAGGCATGAAGTAGAAGAGAAATCAAAAGGAGAAAGGGAGGCACAAATAGATCGAGAAGGAAGAAGAAAAGAGGAAAATTAAAGGAAAAAATTAAGGAATTTTTGGATTATTCGATGTTTAAAGTAGCTAGGTAAGTGGGTAAAATTATTGGAAGCATTATATGTCTAAATTATTGATTTTTCACAATTAAATTATGTATTTTACATAGTTAGATTGGATTATATTGGGCTGTATGTTATTATTCTCAATAAAATGTATTGCTTCACAGCGAGAGTGCAGGAGAGGCGAGAATCGGCCGTTTGCAGGCAAGTTCTGAACCCTCTCTTCATACTCTTCAATCCCTATGCAAGTTTCTGTCGTTTTACATATTTTTTCCCTCCCTTGCTGTGATTCGGTTCCACGCATTAATTGTGTAACTACGCGTGGCAACCATTTTCTGATTTATGCATTATTTCTTGTTAACCGACACAAGGCTTTGTAACGCCCCTACTTTCTTGAGAATGTTGCTGAACCCGTTTGGTCTAGGTTCTTAGAGAGTCGATTGGGGTTGTGGGTACCCTCTGGTGTGAGTTGTTGTAATCGAGAGGGGGCAAAAATTGGTTTATGTGAGTTTAAGGGTAGGAAGTACAAAGCTACTGACTATCGATTGTTGAGTCATGGCAGTCAATGATTGGATGTATGGGGCTAGTTTTCGGCTGTTACAATAAACTATTGACAGGTCAAGGGAGTTGGTACTACTAGTCACCCATCTTAATTTTGTAAATATCACGAAACTGTTGTGACACATGGGGATTGGGTTGTATTCACTGGGGGACATGACTTGTGTGTGTTGGGGAGTGGGCGCATTGGCATGACCTGGTTAGCCTGTTGAGTGTCAACTTGGGTATAATAGGTGAGCATATACATTTAGAGCATTTTGCCTGTGTGAGTTCCTATGTGGGCGTAGCATGGCCTGATGTTTGGCTTATGCTACAGAAGCCATTACATTACTTATGTGTTGCATTGCATGGTTTTATGCGCACGGAAACTCTGATTTCTTGGTATATATTTTTCGGATGGGAGTACCGATCTGAGGCTATTATCACGGATGAGAGGACTGTACCATTTCAGGCAGGAGTACTGACCTGAGGTTGGCATTGTGCATGGAAGAATCGTTTCGTTTTAGGTGGGAGTACCGACCTGAGGTTATCTTTGGCTCATGGGTTCATGCTTGCCAGTACACAGCAGCAACAAGTTTGATGGGGACTTGGTTGCCAGTGTCTTCTGTGTGGGCCCCAATGACCATTATGTGCATGTTTATTTATGCGATTTTCCTTGGACTTGTGGTTCATGTTGTGCATGTGTATATCTTGGGCATGGGGTGTGCAGGTTGTGTTGGGATATTCTCTCAAAGCCTTAGCCTTTGTTCTTGTTTATACTTGCTGAGTCTTGTTACTCACCCTTGCTTTCCATCATTCTAGGTAAGGGGGAAGCTGAGTAGGCGGGTTAGCTTGGTGGTGTCGGGATTTGTCTTTAGAATCGTGTGTAGAGCTACCCTAAACAAGCAATCTTGGGTGTTATTTTATTTCGTCAGTTTGTGGAGCATAGGTATTTTCTTGTCAACCTATACAACTCGTTGCTAGTAGTGTAAGAAGAAAAATTGTGGTTCGTATTGCATTGAGCTTGGTGCGGGTGGTTGGCTTGTGTTATTGTTCTATATCATCCTATTGATGACCCTTTCACGGATCCTCTATACTAGCATGGGGGCGCTAAGAGGTGGGTCGTTACACAATCTATTCTCTAAAAGCATAGTCCTAGTCATCTGTTGGAATGTCATATTCTTTCTCTCCACTATATCATTTTGTTGTAGGGTTCTTGGTGTGGAGAATTGATGAAGAATTCCATACTCTTCACAAAACTCAATGAATAATTTATTTTCAAATTCCTCACTATGATCACTTCTTAGGAAGATAATTTTATCCTCTTGATCTCTTTGAATTCTCTTACCTCATTTGACAAACCTATGAAAAGCTTCATCCTTTGAAGATAGAAACATTACCCAAGTAAACCTACAAAAATCATCCACTACAGCATATACATAATGTTTCCCACCCAAACTTCTAGTTTGTGTGGGTCCAAATAAGTCCACGAGTAAAAGTTGTAAATGTTTACTGATTGAAATTTTTGTTTTAGATCTAAAAGAAGCTCTTACTTACTTACCTTGACAACAAGAATTATAGAAAAAAATTTCATTGAATTTTATTTTTAGGAGCCCAACAACTAAATCTTTATTAGAAAGTTTCCAAATTAGGTCTGGATTTGCATGACCTAATCTTCTATTCCACAAAATGATATCTTCATTTTTTACCATTAAGTAGTTCACATTTATTTCTTCAAACCGCTGACGGGTCGTTTCCCACCAACGTTCAGCATCTCCTCTCAAGAGGAATGTAGCTAATCGTACCTTTTGCATATCCGTACATCCAATTGCCCGAAGGTGCTTTTCCATGGCCATCATCCAATTCTCAGCCGTAATCGCATCAACACCACCGCAAAACTCTGGAGGGTGGTTTGCCATAAAGTTCTTAAGTAGCTGGCCATTTGCATTATCATTGCCCCCGTTTCTTTGAGCCTCGGAAGCTGGGGTCTGTTCCTCATTGTTGCCAATGGGGTTTCCCCCGGTCTCTTGACCGACGGGTTCCTGCCTAGCTTGATTTGCTGCAAGTCTTTCTATTGTTCTCATCATTCCTGCTAAGGTACCACGCACTTCTGCCATCTCCTGACGCCAATCTCCATTTGGCTCTCCCGAAGTCTCTGGTGCAGGTACGACTCGTCCTTGACCCTGTCTGCGAATAGGTGGCCTTCCTCTCCGGGCACTCATCTTTCCTACACATCCCATATACACAAGGATTCAATACCACGACAACACTCAACCCTAATCTTAAATCTTGTCACAATAACCTCACGAAAACCCATGATGTAGAGCCTAGTCTCACCCGACCAACCTATGTGTGCAGAGTCACCTCCCTTAAACCTAAACTTGCTCTGATACCAAAACTGTAACGGCCCCCCTCCCGGAGCCCCAACCGCGAATAGAGGATCCGTGAGAAGGTCATTAATTAAAATGATATCGAACAATGACACAACTACAACACAGTCACAACTCTTTTAGAAATCATAATTTTTCTTTAATTATACATCTCATAATCGTCTTTACAAACCTTTCATCACTTAAGCCCACCTGGGCTTACATATCATACGTTAATTTCAAAAACGTAAAACGTTACCCTGATCCAGACACACGACACCCAGGATCTAGGTTCGGGGGAGCTATGCACTTGCTATCATGACTCGACTTTAACGAGCGTACCTGCGATCTCAGGATATGCTGACCTGGAATGATGTAAAGCAAACGTGAGTCGCGAGACTCAGCAAGCTCGTGAAAGAAAGGCTGAAGGTTAAGGGTAGGACTCTCCCCATAACACCCCATGCAATTCATGCCAATGCAACGTCATGTCATGCCATGCCCAATACCTGCCTTATTTCTAAATGTATAAACATATGATAAACTTCACATAACGGTCATTGGGGCCCACATAAAACACACAATGACGCCCAAGTCCAGCATACAAACCTGTTATCAGCCTCTTATAGGCTACTATACCATTTCTCTTACATATCCATTTCCCTATCGCTATCGTCTTATCCTGTCGTTGCCGTGAGACTCTAACCCCCGGTCTTTTTATTGCCGTGGAACTCTAACCCCCGGTCTTACCGTGGACCATGCCGCCGTGGGACTCTAACCCTCGGTCTTACCATGGCCACGTCGTGGACCACGCCGCCGTGGGACTCTAACCCTCGGTCTTACTGTGACCACATCCACCACCCATACTCAACACTTAGAATCGCACATTCTCACCATGCAGTGCAACAAATAGAAAATGCAATGGCTTTTGTTAGCATAAACGTGATGACAAGGCCCCCATAAACCAAGCATCAGGCCATGCTAACGCCCACATAGGAATACACACATACAATATGCTCTAAATGCATATGCTTACCTAGGGTACCCAAATTGGCTCTTAGACCAACCGGGTCATGTAAATGCTCATACATCCCATCACACACAAAGCATGTCCCCACATGAATGCAACCCAGCCCCTTGTAGCACACACATCATGATATGCACAAACCAAGGCGGGAATCTGGAGTACCAGCTCTTCTGGCCCGTCTAACGCTTATCGTAACAACCGATGACTGGTGCCCATACATCCAGCCATCAACTATCACGACCCACGGTCGACAGTCAGTGGCTTTGTACCCATACCCTTAGACACACATAGACACTATTAACCTTATATCTTTCCAGCTTAACTTTACACAACCTTTCTCCATAACTCTTCATGTACATAACCGCATAACATCGTGATATCATTCTCATTCACATAAAATCATCTCAACATACATAACAAACTCTTAACATATTCTCATAATCTTGACCATAGCCAATTTTCTAAAAACCTAGCCCCAACAGGTTCGGCATCATTCCCAATGAAAGCGGAACGGTACAAGGCCCAGTGACGGACGTAATGAAAGACACCAAAATATCTCTGTTTAACTCTTTTCATTAACAATAATCTCATTAAATAAATAAAAGTCGTAGGGTGGTACCACGCGAATTATCATTACTAGTGCGTGGAACCGAATCATGGTGAGGGAGGAAATAGAATATAAGAAACCTCGAAGACTTTCACGGGAAGTAAATAACGCAAGGAGAGGGTTAGGAGCTTGTCTGAAAATAGCTGTTTTCAGCGGCTCTTGTGCTCCCGATGCGAATTAAATCATTTCCTAACAATTAACACAACCGAGACTTAAATTAATTATTTCTAATCGTGCAAAATTTATAATTTACACATATCACGTTTCTACTAATTTTTACCCACGTACCTGATCACTTTCTATACCGAAAAATTCTAAAATCCTTTTATTTTTCCTTATTTTCTTTTCTTTCCTCTCTTTTCTTTTCCTTTCTTTCTTTCCTTCCTTTTCTTCTTCTTCTTCCTCTTCCTTTCTTCTTCTCTTTTCCACGCCTACTGCTCCCTGCGCGCTGCTTCTTCCCCCTGCTTTCCTCCTCCTCCTCCTCCTCCTCCTTCTTCTTCTTCCCAGCGCACTGCTCCTCCCAGCTTGCCGCCCAAGCTTATTCCATTTGCACACAATTCAATGGCATTAAAGCCATAAAAAGACATAGCCAAGACAAGGCCACGCCATGCATACATACATATAAATATATGTATATATATATATACATTAAGTAATTAATTTAATTTAATTTAATTTATTATTATTACTATTATTACTACTATTTCTATTATTATTGTTATTATTGCTACTATATGTTATTTTATTATTTTCATAAATACATCTAATTAATTTAATTAATCATCTTAATTTCCTATTTCTTTAAAATATCATAAATAAATATTTTTTTAAAAATATCCAAATATTCTAAAATGTCCTCAAACATCTAAATTAATTATTTTTACTTGTCTCCAATTTTTTGGGATGCTACATATACAATAGACCTCAATTCAATGGAGAGACTTGACTTTGAGAAGCCTTCTTCTCCACTTACCTTGTGACTCTTGATGGATTAGCAATGCAACTTGGGTCTTGAATTGCTTGGAATGCTTTAAGAATATGTTTGAGAGCTTGAGATCTTTTTGATATTCAAGAGAGCAAAATCTTCTCTTCATTTCGTGCTACTCATATTTATAAGCAACCTTAAAAAATCTGCATAACATTCAATCGTTGTATTAAAACAGTCGATTTTTCTATAGCCATATTCGATTGTCACTTAAACTGGAGTCGACTTCCATCAAGTGGAATTGATTATCCAAGAAAGACTATCAACTAAATCAGCTATACATAAACTCTTAGCCATGTCAACTGTAACTTTGTCAGAGTCGACTAATCATGGCTAGAAGTCGACTCTTGATCTAAATTTAAAAGAAAAAAATATTTCTTTTTATATCTTTGTTTTGATTAAAAATAATTTTTATAAAAATATTAATTTTAATACCAGAGAGATATTATGAAAACATATTTTATAATTTTAATAAAAATAATTAAAAAAATTAATTAATATAATTTATAAAATATTATTTTTATTAATCATCAAAACTTACTTAATTAGAGATTAAAGGAAATAAGTTACTCAACAATTACTAGCCCCAACTCAGATGGTTGCATGCCAACAAGACAGCTCCTACCTCTAAAGGGACATCATTTCCATCATCCGCGGTCATCAATAGGGATTTATTCCAAAGACCTAAGGGTGGAGGGAGCTGCACAGGACAACTTTTCTTCAAAATACGGTAAAGAGCATTGGAATGCCATTGCCATATCATATTATATCGTGATCCACGCTCCACAACAAAGATTTACACTGCTCCTCAAGCCGTAAGGGCTAAATTCCACATCAACTCTATGTGGCACCCACTTTCTCCTATATTCCAAAACATTCTAATACCGTCCACATCACTTCTGTATACAAAAAAAAAAGTCAGGTAAAATGGAACTCAAGAGCGAAGAATAACATGAACGGTTAGAACGTCAAAAGCGAAGGAGCTCGTAAGGTCACTTTTTGTAAGTCACTAGAATCATTTAAAGGAAGATAAATTGATCCAATTGCCGCACGGCTACTTGGGGGAGTAATCAGGTCATGACACCATGCTCTTCCAAGCAGCTAATTCATTCATATTTACCCTTCAAAACCATCATCAGCTATTAACACTACGACGCCGAAACAAACATGCCTATAATGCAACAAAGATTGCTCGAGCATAAGTCGAATGATCGCCGAGTGATATACCAGTGTAATCCGGTAAATCATGAATTCGATTCCTCCCTTACGTAAAGGTCAAAGGTCTAACCTGCGATTTAACTCTCTCTGCATAATCGACGGTACGAGCACAGGAGACTACGTGAGGACGGTCATCCCAAAATTGCCCTATGATGAAACTCCTAAAATAGCAGTATTTTCAGGCCAAATAACAATGAAAAAGAGGAAAAGATTTCAGTTATTTCTCATATGAACGCAAGGCATCAACAAGAACAAGATCACACACTGCTACTTTTTCCAACTACTGGACTCCTGGCAGCCAAATTCTTGGACTTTGAAAGTTCCGCTCTCCAGCACCTACCCCATATGGGTTTGGATGTGTAATCCTCTGAACATTCACTGGATGAGAGGAGGAAGCTTGCTTTGCCCTGAACACACCCCACAGATAATACCTGCCTTGGAATGCTGCAGAACAATTATTCTGCTAGTTAAAACTCGGTACGAAAAATGCTGAAGCTCCTAAGAAAAATATAGAGATTTGGACTCACTCCGGTAGAGTCTTGGCAGTTCACTAGAAGTGAAAATTAAGAGCTCGGCATTTCTAACAGTGGTCCTCATGGCAAGTTCTTGTTCCATCATGACATCCACCAAGTAGTTGAAAAAACTTTCGTACCTAAAAACATCGAGACTAAGAAGATTAAAAAGAGGATGTTCTCAAGACACGAGGTTCCCCACTTTGCAAGGGCTGGGGAACGGAGTAAGAAAATAAGAAAAAAAACAAAAATAATACAATTGTGGAGGAAGACAGAAAGTCTCTACCAAAATAGTGCTACCACACCTTCTATTTAGAGGAAAGAAATATAGCGCAATATTGTCATCACACGGTTCTGATTTCTGGAAACTCTTTGGCCACACAGCAGTTTTCGGAAGCATCTCCAAGCGGAGCGACCCTGGTAATAAATCAGCTGCCTCACACACCATTGGACATGCTTTGCTTGACAAATGGCCCGCAATGCCTTCAAAGAAGACATTAAGTTTGTTTCTAGTACTAAAACTGCCCCTGTCAACCCGAGAAAAAACAATAGAATCATACTACAGCTAATAGCCCAAGTATCAAGATTCACCAATTTATATTGGTGATTTGAGTGTAAAACTAAAAAAAAGAAAAAATTGACCTCCAAATTGGATTAACAACCGGTTGTGCTGGCTGGTAATTGCACGCTCCTAATGACAAGTCACCACTGGATGTTTGAGAATCAGTAATTCTAATTGACTCTGACCTGGCCCTTTTGCTAAGTGCAGAGCCCTCCTCAAGAATCATTGTTCTCCCTCTCCCAAGTGCCACATCATTTTCAAGATCATCACTCCATGAGTGGATACTCTTGCTTTGACTTGGCTCTTTATGTGACTTGGAAGGTTGCTGAGTTGGATTTGGATATTTATGTTCCTCAGTCTCAGTAACTGAAGGTATAACATACTTTCTCTTCCTCTCTAATTTATGTGCACCGGCCAATGGAGCCCGCTCAGCCACGCCATTCCTCTGGGAAGAGCCACCTTCTTTCATTTGATTTCCTATTTTGGCTACTGTTTGAGTAGCACCTTTTCTCATATTTAATTTTGATTTTAAAGAATAATTGCCTACTAACTTCGTAGAATCAGCGAGTGCAATCTTCTTATCTGACCCCAGTTGGAGGACAGGGCTATTTTGATGCCTTTTCTCCTCCTTGGTGGCCACACAATTAGTCACTTTCGGATCATGTGAAAGTCTGTGCTCCTCTGTCTCCACCACCATGCAACTACCATCCTGTTTCTTTGATTTAATTTTATGATGGACTGGTTTAACACTTTCTGAAACAACAGGATCACCAACTAATTTTGTAGATTCAACCAAGGCAGGCCTGTTAGCTGAGTCAGGTTGGCAGACAAGGCTACATTTATGCCTTTTCTCCTCATTCACCACGCAACTGCTTGCCTTCAAATCACAAGAAAGTCTGTGCACCTCCATCTCCACCACCCAGCAAGTAACATCCTGTTTCTTCGATTTAATTTTAGCCTGGACTGCTTTAGCACTTTTGGGAATAGCAGGATCACCAACAAATTTTGTAGAATCAGCCAAGGCAAGACTGTTATTTGACTCGGGTTGGCAGATAGGGCTACATCGATACCTTTTCTCCTCCTCGGTGGCCATGCAACTACTCGCCTTCAAATCACATGGAAGTTTGTGCTCCTCTGTCTCCACCCCCCTGCACGTAGCATCCTGTTTCTTCGATTTAATTTTAGAAGGGACTGCTTTAACACTTTCAGAAATAACAGGATCACCAATTAATTCCATAGTATCAGCCAAGGCAATCTTGTTATTTGACCCAGGTTGGCAGTCACCAACTAACTCTGTAGAATCAGCCAAGGCAATCTTGTTATTTGACTGAGGTTGGCAGACAGGTCTACATCGATGCCTTTTCTCCTTGGCAGCCATGCAACTACTCACCTTCAGATGACATGAAAGTCTCTGCTCCTCTGTCTCCACCACACCCCAAGTAGCATCCTGTTTCTGCGATTTAATTTTAGGATGGACTGCTTTAACACTTTCAGAAAGAACAGGATCACCAACTAATTGTGTAGAATCAGCCGAGGCAATCCTGTTATTTGACTCAGGATGGGGGACAGGACTAAATCGATGTCTGTTCTCCTCCTTAGAGGCCACGCAACTACTCACCTTCAAATCACATGAAAATTCGTGCTCCTCTGTCTCCACCACACAGCAAGTAGCAACCTGTTTCTTTGATTTAATTTTAGAATGGACTGCTTTAACATTTCTGGAAATAACAGGATCACTTTCCATAGATGGGATAGAGCAAGGTTTCACAGGAGGAGATTGCTTTGTAGACTTCGGTTCACAATCATCACAAAACCAATTGATAAATTTATCAAATGTTTCTGGAATATCAGGCAAACAGTAGCTGAAGAAATATAGAAAGAAAAGGAGAGCAGATTAGGAGGAGGTTCAAAAATAAGGCAGAAAAATATAATATACCCAAAATTCTAAATCCATCCAGCAAGTAAGAAGTTTTCAGCCATTCCATTCCTTTTCATGTCAAATTTTGTTGTTGATTTTGTTTGTGTAGTTTTAAAGTTATTTCATCGTTTGGATAAACTTGAATGATTAAATTTCTAATCTCATTTTGTAGAGGTTCTCATCTTTCCTAAAGAGCTAGTCGTAATCACACACCCCCTCCCCCATGGGAGAAAATAAAAAAAAAAAAGAAAAAGAAAAAGAAAAACACAACACACACATACACAGAAAACAAAGAGAGGAAGGATGAAGGAACAAGAGAAAGCAAGCTTGACAATTCATGCAAATAGCGACTTACTAATGCACTGCAAAATTCAGGCACTTGACACAGTAAACAAAAAGATCCTCAAAACCTTTGTCACCACACTGCTGGCATATTGTCTCCTGCAAGAAACACGCAAATTCATTATTATGACACTGTCAACTTTATTTATTGTTCAATATAATGACCCCTTGGTTACTAGATACTTATTTTTTTTGGTTAAAGGATTTGCAAATTAAATCAGATGCAAAAATGTGTGCGGATTTCCATGCATTTTAGTGGAGTTGAGCATCTTTAAGAACCTAACATGTTGCAGTTTAAATACAGTGAAGAAGTAGCCAAGTATGTAATGTAGGTTTCGGTTAGGTAAAGAATAATGATCTCATACGTGTATTGAGTGTGACAGATCTGAAAGCAAAAATAGAAGACAGCAAGTACCTGTAGAAATATCACGTAAAGGAACATGTGCATGTACAAAGGAACATTCACAGATGAGTAAAATCAAGGGCCACGGAAAACTATTGTCAGGTCTTAGAGATCTGAAAAGGAATCCTCAAGAATTCTAGAGAATTAGAGAAGAATTGGTAGGGAGAGAAGAGAGAATTGAGAGACGAGAGAAAGAGAGAATAGGAGAATTTGAGAGAGAATTTCCAAAGGATAATATTTCATTGCATGCCTTCATCAGGTGAGATTGGTTCGTATTTATACTAATCTCACCAATTCAAGTGGGAACGTTTTCCGCCAAAATCTCATAACCTCATAACCACCTCACACCAAGCATATGCACTAGGCTTATACCCTCTCCCCATTTTCCCACCTACAATTCATTTAAGTACGTACATGACAATTACCCCCCCCCCCTTTAAGGAATTTCTTGTCCTCAAGAAATACAAAGTAAATTGGCCACCCTAGGAAACTGCTTGAATTGATCCGGGAGGAATTCTCACGTGTTATTACTTGTATGAAGATGGGACCATTTCACCAGCACCTAGGTTATGGGGGCTCCTTGACTATAAATGACCCTTTTGTCTAAAACAACTATTGGTTTTGCCTTAGGCTCACTACTTCCAACACCTATAGGTAGGCTTGGACTTACCCTCTGGCCTCCCACATATTTCTTCAATAGTGACACATGGAACACCAGATGAATTTGGGAATTCTCCCGTAATTGAAGCTTGCATGCCACCTTACCCAATTTGGTTACAATGGGGAAAGGTCCATAGTACCTTGGACTTAACTTGGATATCGAATCTAAAGCCAGTGTCTTAATATGAGAGGGTCTCAGCCTTAGATAAACCTCTTCTCCTATTGAAAACTCCCTTTCACTCCTTCCTTTGTCCGTCTGTTGCTTCATTCTATTCTAAGCCATGGCCAAATCTCTTTTGAGCTGCTGTAGAACCTCCTGTCTTTGTTGGACATGAGCATCCATGGCTGCCACATTGGTAATCTCCTGGGTAACAGGTAGTAGAGGGAGCTTATACCCGAACAAGGCTTCAAAGGGTGACATCCTAATGGAGTTGTGGTGGCTAGAGTTATACCACCACTAAGCTAAGGACAACCACTTATGCCAACCTTTCGGGTGTTGGTAACATAGACATCTCAAATAGTTCTCCAAACACTTATTTTCTCTGTTTACCCATCAGTTGGGGGTGATAGGCTAATGACATGCTTAGCTTTGACCCGAGGGCCTTCAATAATGTTTGCCACAAGAGACTGGTGAACACCTTATCCCAATCAAAAATTATAGTTTTTGGAACCCCATGTAACTTGATAACTGTTGAAATCTATAATGATTCGAAGGAGATTTAGAGGAGATTGTGATGAGAGATTCAGATTGAGATCACAATATTTGGAAGGTTTAGGCTGATTCTTTGGGACTGATTTCTTGGGTTAAATCTTATGTTTCCTTTTTTGTTCTCTATGTACATGATAAATAGAGACTAAGTATGTAAAGGAAGAAGTAGACTAATCGAATATAAGTCTAATTTAATTTTCTCATCATCTACAATAACCTGATCGAGGAACACTCTAGCAACGTCTTGGGTGGTGTAAGGATGAGTTAGGCTTAGGAAGTGTGCAAACTTCATAAACCTATCCACCACCACTAGTATGCAATCCCTTTCTTTTGATTTAGGCAGCCCTTCAACAAAATCTATTGACACACTCTCCCACGCTTGCTCTAGAATAGCTAAGGGTTGTAACAACCCAGATGTGGCCACAGTTTCATGCTTGCACCTCTTACAGGTGTCACAAGCCATCACAAATTTGTTCACTACTTCTTTCAACTTGGGCCAAAAGAAAAGTTGCCTTACCTTATTATACGTGTTTTGAATCCCTAAATGCCCTCTCAATGGAGATTCATGAAGGGTTTGGAGTATCTTTTCCTTAATAGTCTGGCAGTCCCCAATGACTATCCTTCCTTTATACCTAATCACCCCATTCTTTAGTGTATATCATGGCTTGCTGGTAAGGTCCAAAACTAATTGCTCTAGTAATCCCCTGATTTGCTCATTTGAATCATAGATGGAGACCACCTCTTGGTACCAATGCAGTGATGGCTATTGTTTCTCCTTCTTGGCACCTAGACAAAGCATCCACTGCCACATTCTCTTTTCCTTTCTTGTACTGTACAGTACAGTCAAGGCCCATCAACTTAGCCATCCTTCTCTTTTGTAGTTGAGTATGAAGCTTCTATTGCAACAGGAACTCTAGACTTTGGTGGTATGTCTTGATCACAAATTAAGTCCCCTTGAGGTAGTGCCTCCACTTGTCTACCACCATTAGGACAACCACAAACTCTTTTTCATATATGCTCAACCCTACATGCCTAGGGGTCAGTGCCTGAATAAGGAATGCTAGAGGGCTACCCTCCTGCATTAGGATAGCCCCAATCCCTGTATCACACGCATTCGTTTCTAGCACAAAGGTCTTGTCGAAGTCTAGTAATCCCAATGCCAGGGCCTCACTCATGTCCTTTCTCAACTGTTCAAAGGCTGCCTCAGTCTATAGATTTTATTTGAAACCCTCCTTTAATAGTTGTGTTAATGGCCTACTTATTACTCCATAGTTCCTTACAAATCTCTTGTAGTACCTTATCAAGCCTAAGAATCCTCTCAAGGCCTTAGGGGTGGTAGGCCTCTACCTGCATGGCTACCACCTTCTTTGGGTTTGTGCTAACCCCTTGGTCTGAGATAACGTACCCTAGGTACTCCATCTAGCTTTGAGCAAAAGAACACTTCGACCTCTTTATGTACAATTGGTTGACTCTGAGGATCTCAAAGGTAGCATTTAGGTGTGTTTAAGTGTTGGTCAAAAGTGCGGCTATACACCAGTATATCATTAAAAAATACAAGAACAAAGCTCCTTAAGTGTGCCCAAAGATTTGGTTCATCAAGGATTGACAAGTGGTTGGGGTGTTGGTAAGCCCAAAAGGCATTACCAAAAATTCGTAATGGCCTTAGTGGGTTCGAAAGGCAGTCTTTGGTATGTCTCTTGTACTCATTCTAATTTGGTGATATCCGACGCATAGGTCAAGTTTAGAAACAGTAGTTGGATTCCTCAATTCATCTAGAAGGTCCTCGATGAGTGGAATTGGGAATTTATCCTTGACTGTCATAGCGTTTAGTTGGCGGTAATTCACACAAAAATGCTATGATTTATCTTTCTTTTTAACCAATAACACAGGGATGCAAAGGGATTGTGGCTGGGTTGGATTAGGGACTATTGTAGCATTTCTTTGACCATTCTTTCTATTTCTATTTTCCAGGCTAGGGGGTATCGATATGCTCTAGCATTAAAGGGTTCAAAATTTGGCTTTAGGCTAATAGAATGATCATGGGTTCTAGGAGGGGGTAAGGCTATTGGTTCCTTAAAAAGATCCTCATATTCAACAAAAAGTACATTAAGTAGGTCGAGTTGGTTTACCTCCCATTCCTTTTGAGGTGGGCTACTGACAACCCGCATAAGCTCAATTTCCATCATCTGGTCCTCCTCTTCCACCCTCTTCCAATGCCTATATAGAAAAGAGTTGGTCCACTTGAGTCATTTTCTGCTTGATCATTTTCTATAGGCGCTTCCTTGTTATCATCTTGCATACTCCCACTTCTTTATTGACCACAAAAGTCATCCTCTTCCCGTCCTCCTCAAATATTACTTCCATTCTATAAAAAATCGAAGCATATGGGGCTTACATCCTTCATTCAATCCACTCTTAAGACAACATCACAACCTCCTAATTTGAGCAGTCTAACTGCCTGAGATCTACCTCAAACTCTTCCCTTGCATCTCCCAACAGAAGCCTATAAAGATCGACCTACATGATAGAGCTTAATTGTATGCATATTTTTATATAATTTTCATCTTAACCTTGTGTTATTTTTCCTACATAAAATATGCGTTTATATGGATTTTACATTATTTTAATCTATTTTGTAAGAATCCAGCAAAGGAAATAAATTTGAAGATTTGGGCATAAAATAAAAAATAAATATTATAAATAATTAATAGTATATTAAATATTATATTTTATTATATCATATATTATATATTATAGTACGTGTATATATTATATATTATTATACTAAATATAGTGGCATGAATGTGTGAACTGTGAAGTAGGGCAGCCATATGCATATGCATGTATATCTAATAATGATATGTGGGATATGTGGGGGGGTTTAATCGGAGAAGCTTGGCGACAAGCAGGGACTTGAGAGCAGTGCCCAAAGAAGTAATAGGAGATTGAAGCAGCGCACGGGAAGAGAATTGCAGTGCAGTGGCGCAAGAAGCGGGCGAGCAACAGCAGATCCACTGTGACCCAGATCTTTTCCAAATCTAGGCAAGGAGATCCCTTCATTCTTCTTTTGGGTTCCTGTTTCTGTTCTTTAATTGTTTAAGATGTCAATTATGCAGCAACTCTTGAATAATTTTGTGGATATTTTATTCATTATGAGTGGCTAAATAATTGTCTATGGTTTTTAAAGGATCCTATGCATTGAAATTTTATTGGTTACTAAATTTTTGGTTGTGATTGTTACATTAACTATGTTTATTTTGTTCTAAAATTAATGTTTGTAACATGATTTGAGATTTCTTATGATGCTAGACATAGATAAATAAAGAATAGAGTTTGGACAAAATAGCATGTGTTAATTGGGGAAGACATTCACTTGATTACATGTGTAATTTTTTATTATATTTGTAATGAATATTTTCATATAATAAGTATCTATGCTTAATGTGTTCTCTAATTCTAATTCACATAGACATATAATGAGTTAGGTTAGATGAATAAACTTGTTAAACCTAGACATAGGCTAACAAATAAATTATAATGCTCCATTGACATAGTTCGTAATCTAATCAATCAAAAATTGAGGTAATTTGATAAAGTGGATTTTCTAGGTGAATTTAGAAAACCCTAGGTATTAACCAATTGATTTTTAATTCTTAAGTAATTGTTAGTTATATATTAATTAATTTCCTTAATTAATCAATTGTCCAAATATAGTTAATTGTGAATAATTTTAGTATTTAAAAGCTTAGTAACCAATCTCCATGGGAATAATATCTTATTCATCACTTTACTTGTCTTAACCGCGTATACTTGCATGTTATCCACGGGTTATATAAAATCACGAACAAGTTTTTGGTGTCGTTACTGGGAATTGTGTTTACTATTCCCTTTAATATTAATACCAATTGCAATTAATTATAATTTGGACCCTTTATTTATTTTATTTATTTATTTTTTACTTGTGCAGGGAAATAGGCTAATACATAAACACAAGATCCAAGGGCATTGAACCTATTCCAATTGACTTGAAAATTAAGCAAACTATTTCTCGTTTAAGAAAAGTACGGAGAGGTGAGTCTACCCATTTAGATCAAGCCGAATCATCAAGTTAAGACGAAAAGGAACCAATGGCTCAAGAAAAAAAATAGAAAAAATTGAAAGAGTATGCTATGCCCAAGGTGGATGGGATTAGCTCGAGCATTCAAAGGCCAACAGTGCAGGTAAATAATTTTGAAATCAAACCATCCATAATTCGGATGATTCAAACATCTGTTCAATTTGGAGGTTTGCCAAATGATGATCCCATCCAGCACTTCAGTAATTTTCTAGAGATATGCGACACTTTCAAGTTCAATGGGGTGTCTGATGATGCAGTAAGATTGAGGCTCTTTCCTCTCTCTCTCTTCGAGATAAGGCTAAGAGTTGGTTGAGTTCATTGTTGTAGGGATCCATTACTACTTGGGCTAATTTGGCACAAAAAATGTTGGCAAAATTTTTCACCTGCAAAGACTGTAAAGATGAGGAATGACATTACCTCATTCATGCAACAAGATTCAGAGACTTTGTATGAGACTTGGGAGAGGTACAAGGAGCTACTACGACGATGTCAACATCATGGTATTCCCGATTGGTTGCAGGTACAGACTTTTTATAATGGTTTATTAGAACACACGAGAACAATCATAGATGCTGTTACAGGTGGAGCACTTATGGATAAGTCATTTGATGATGCTTATACCTTACTTGAAGACATGGCTGCAAATAATTATCAGTGGAATCCTGATATGACTCCTCAAAGAAAGACTGCAGGTGTCTATGAAATTGATGCAATATTCGCCTTGACTACTCAGGTACATGCTTTGACTAAGTAGTTAGCTCAGAGTGGAATTCATACACCTTAAGAAACTATGTCATCGTGTGATTTATGTGGAAGAAATCATCTCAGCGAGAGGTGTGGATTCAACACAGAGTTTGCACAATATGCTGGCAATTATATCAGGCAGCAAAATAATCCCAACTCGAATTTCTAAAATCCGAGTTGGAGAAATCATCCAAATTTCTCATGGAGCAACAATCAGAATGTTCAACAGCCTATTCAAAGGCCAAATAATGGTCCTTCGAGATTCCATAAGAATCCAATGCAAGACAAAGTTAAATCAGTTGAAGAGTCTTTGAAAAAGTTCATGGAACAGACTGCAAATCTTTTTCAGAATCAATCTGCACAAATTCAGAGTCAAGGAATTGCCATTAAGAATATAGAGAACCAATTAGGGCAATTGGCAAATTCCATGAATTTTCGACCACAAGGTGCCTTTCCGAGCAACACTGAGCAAAACCCAAAACGAGAGGACAAAGAACAATGGAAAGCAATTTCAAGCCACCAAACTCACAAGTTAACCAGCTTGTATGCTCCACAATCAAATCCAAAGGAAACAGGTCAACAGCTATTGGAAGGGCAGTCAAATTTTGAGCAATTTATGAATATGGGTGATAAGTTGAATGAGCAAGGAATGTCTTCAGTTAATCAAAATGAGGCTAAATCCGATGCATATGGAGAAAATTCTATGAGGCAAAGGAAGAAGAAGAAAGAGAAATATTCAATCGAATATGACCCCAAATCAAGATACCCACCTCCTCCCTTTCCTCAGTGCTTACAAAAACAAAAACAAGAGCAAAATTTTTCTAAATTTCTTGAGGTTTTAAGAAACTGAATATTAATATTCCTTTTGCAGATACATTGGAGCAGATGCCGAGTTATGCTAAATTCATGAAGGACATACTCTCAGGAAAGAGACGGCTTGAAGACTACGAGACAATTACTTTGACTGAAGAGTACAGTGCTATTCTTCAAAACAAACTTCCCCCAAAGCTTAAGGACCCAGGGAGTTTTACTATTCCTTGTACTATTAGTAATCAGTATTTAGGTCGAGCTTTGTGTGACTTAGGAGCTAGTATCAATTTGATGTCTTTTTCTATTTTTAAGAGATCAGGATTAGGAGAGGCTAAACCTACAATAGTTTCCTTACAATTAGCTGATAGATCAATTTAAGTATCCATATAGAGTCATTGAGGATGTTTTGGTTAAAGTTGAAAAAGAAAGTTTGCCTGTTGATTTTCTTGTTCTAGATATGGAAGAAGACAAGGATATTCCCATTATCCTTGGAAGACCCTTCTTAGCTATAGGCAAAACTTTGATTGATGTTCAAAAAGGAGAACTTACATGAGAGTTTAAGACCAAGAAATCACATTTAATGTCTTTAAAGCTATGAAATTTCCTATTGGTGCTAATGATTGTTTTAGGTAGGATGCATTGGACACTTTGATGTTTGCTTCCCTCATTCCTAAAGAAGATTATTTGCTCTAAGTTGCCTTGACAAATTTGGAGGCTTTTGATGATGAAATTGAGGAGTGTTGCAGGTTACTTGATGCTACACCAAAAATCCCAGCCAAAAAGACAAAAATTGATCCTTTTCCATGTAAAAGTTTAGATTTTTCTACTTCCTCCCATAAGCAATGTATAGATGTAAGTAACCTTTGCCTTCTCATCTCAGGTATGTCTTTCTAGGTAAATCTTCTACATTTCTTGTGATTATATCTGTTGATTTGAATGAGGAACAAGTAGAGAAATTGCTTAGGATCCTTAGAGAGCATAGGAAGGCTATAGGTTGGACGTTATCTGATATTAAAAGAATTAGCCCTTCAATTTGCATGCATAAGATTAATTTAGAGGAAAATAGTAAACCAACTGTTGATGCACAAAAACGACTAAACCCTATCATGAAAGAAGTGGTAAAGAAAGAGATAATTAAATGGTTGGACAATGGCATAATTTACCCTATTTCTGATAGTTCATGGGTTAGTCCTATTCAATGTGTTCCTAAGAAGGGTAGGATGACTGTAGTGCAAAATGAGAATAATGAATTAATTCCCACTAGGACTATAACTAGTTGGAGGGTTTGCATGGATTATAGGAAACTTAATAAGGCCACAAGGAAATATCACTTTTCTCTACCTTTCATTGATCAAATGTTGGATAAATTAGTTGGTAATGAGTTTTATTATTTCCTAGATGGTTATTCTGGCTATAATCAAATTACTATTGCCCCTGAGGACCAAGAAAATACCACTTTTACTTGCCCTTATGGGACTTTTGCCTTCAGAAAAATGCCATTTAGTTTATGTAATGCACCTACTACTTCCCAACAATATATGATGGCCATATTTTCTAACATGATTGAAAAGTTCATTGAGGTGTTTATGGATGATTTTTCTGTATTTGGTGATTCATTTGATTTATGCTTGGCTAACTTAAAACTTGTTTTGTAGAGATGTGAAGACACTAACCTTGTGCTAAATTGGGAAAAAAGTCACTTTATAGTTAGAGAGGGTGTGGTACTTGGCCATAAAATTTCTTCGAGAGGTATTGAAGCTGATCGTGCCAAAATTGACATAATTGTCAAGTTATCGCCTCCTACGTCTATTAAAGGAGTAAGAAGTTTCTAAGCCACGCAGGTTTCTATAGGAAATTCATCAAAGATTTTTCTAAGATCTCTAAACCCTTGTGCAACTTGCTTGAAAAAGATGTGCCATTTGTTTTTGATACTGCATGCATGAATGCCTTTCTAGTTCTTAAAGAAAAATCAACTTCTACACATATCATTGCTACTCCTAATTGGAACTTACCTTTTGAATTGATGTGTGATGCTAGTGATCATGCCATAGGTGCAGTGTTAGGTCAACGGAAAGGTAAGTTGTTTCATACCATCTATTATGGTAGCAAAACTCTTAATGATGCTCAATTGAATTATGCTACGACTGAGAAAGAGTTACCAGCCATTGTTTTTGCCTTTAACAAATTTAGATCATACTTGATTGGTTCTAAAGTTGTTTTTACTGATCATTCTACAATCAAGTATCTTCTTTCTCACAAGATGTCAAGCCAAGACTTATTAGGTGGGTATTGTCGTTGCAGGAATTCAACTTAGAAATCAAAGATAAAAAGGGTGTTGAGAATCTTGTAGCTGACCACCTAAGTAGATTGGAGAAACATGGCAACAATGAGCTAGCACATGATGAGATTAGAGAGGAGTTTCTCGATGAAAAAATACTAGCTATTCAGGCCCTTCAAATTGCTTGGTATGCTGAGCTTGTCAACTTTATTGTAAGTGAAGTCCTTCCCCCTAATTTGAATGCTTATCAAAAAAAGAAATTCTTGCACGATGTTAAGTATTACATTTGGGATGAACCTTACTTGTTCAGAATTTGTAATGACCAAATGCTTAGGAGATGTGTGCCTAGTGAAGAATATAATGACATTTTGATGCATTGTCATGCCTCGGAATATGGTGGTCATTTTTCAAAGAATAAGACTGCTGCAAAAGTCTTGCAATCAGGCTTTTATTGGCGTCATTTTTCAAGGAATAAGACTACTGCAAAAGTCTTGCAATCAGGATTTTATTGGCCTACTCTTTTTAAGAATGCCATCAACTTTGTTAAAAATTGTGACAGATGTCAGAGAATAGATAATATATCTAGCAGACATGAGATGCCACTGAACATAATAATTGAAGTTTAACTTTTTGATGTTTGGGGTATCGATTTCATGGGACCATTTGTTTCTTCATTTAGAAATAAATACATCTTGGTTGTTGTGGACTATGTTTCCAAATGGGTAGAAGCGATAGCATTGCCTAAGAATGATGCTAGAGTGGTTACTAGATTTCTGAAAAAGCACATCTTTACTAGGTTTGGCACTCCTAGGGCAATTATCAATGATGGAGGTTCACACTTTTGTAACAAACAGTTTGATACTTTGCTTGCCAAATATGGGGTTACCCATAAAGTTGCCACTTCTTATCATCCATAGACTAATGGACAGGTAGACTAATGGACATGTCAAAATTTCTAATAGGGAGATTAAAAGAATATTGGAAAAGACAATGATTGGATCTAGGAAAGATTTGTCTCAAAAGCTTGATGAGGCATTGTGGGCCTATAGAACTGCATTCAAATCTCCGATTGGAATGTCCCCTTATAGACTTGTATTTGGTAAAGCATGTCATTTTCCTGTTGAACTTGAACACCATGCATATTGGGCTATCAAGCATTTAAATTTTGATATGCAAGCTGCAGGTGAGAAGAGACTTTTGCAATTAAATAAGATGGATGAATTCAGGTTAGATGCATATGAGAATGCCAAATTGTACAAAGAGAAAACTAAGATGTGGCATGGCAAAAAGATATTGAATAGGGAATTTGAACCTAGCCAATTGGTGTTATTGTTTAATTCTAGGTTAAAGCTTTTTCCTGGTAAATTGAAGTCTACATGGTCAGGTCCATTTGAGGTTATTAATGTTTCTCCTTATGGAGCAGTGGAAATCCGAGATTTGGGTACTAATATGACTTTCAAGGTTAATGGATAACAGTTGAAGCATTATTTTGGTGGACCTATTGATCGTCAAGTGTCCACAATCACACTTTCCAATCCCCAGTGAAGGTGGTCAAGTCAAGCTAAGGACTCAAAATTAGAACTACCATTTCCCTTTTTCCGTAACATTTTAGTTTCATGATTTCTTTATTTCTTAGCATTTTTTTTTTATTTTCGAGTGTTACTTTGTCTCTTGTGTTCTCTAGTGTCTGCAGGTTTTATGGATGGTGGTTGTGGGTCAAATTTAAGACTGTTCTTCAGAAAGTTCAACACCTACGCCTTTCTATGTGCACCATTGTCTTCCCCCTTTAGCACATGAGCCGTATGTTTTAAATTCGCAATCAGGGGAATATTGTTTTTCTTTTCCTCTTCTCTTATTTTTAAACATTGAGGACAATGTTTAATTTTAAGTGTGGGGGTGAGAAATTTTTTATTTTTTTTTTTTTTTCTGATTGCTTGCTTGAAATTTAAAAAAAAAAAAGAAAGAGAGAATAATATGTGTGAATGATGATTCCTTTAAAAATAAAATGTTTTATTTTCATGTGTAGGCCGAATTCATGTTTCCTATTTAACTTTGGTTAATGCATAGTTAGTTCAAGATTGAGAATTGTTCTATTTGATTATTGATTCTAGATTTAGCAATATTAAGGAAAATAAATTGGTTATGCCAGATTATCATGATTGTTGAAATATATGCTTCTTGACAAAATTCATAAGATTTTGTGATCATGCATGATTGATTATGTGAGAATAATATTGTGATTATTTCTCAAAACTAGGCCTAAACAAAGTTGAAGTAAAATAGGATGATGAAAAAAAAAAAAATGTTATTGCTATTTATCTACTCCTATGTTTTGAGATGCTTAGTAGTAACTGGGGTTGACAGTGTGCTCATGCATCATCCTTCACGTCAAATGGTGGTTCAGAATATGAGTATGAAAATGCATTCTAAGCAATTATTTAGGAGAGTAATCGGGTGTCTTCATCACAAATGTCAACATTCGCGTCAAAAGCCAAGTAATACTTAGGAAAGATTGAAGAAAAAAAGAAATCATCCCTGCTACTCCTTGTGTTTGTAGTAGTGGAGAGAAGTGATTACAAGAAAGGCATTGCATGATTTAATTGTGTTAGTTGTAAGGTTTCGTGAATTAATTTTAAAGTCTGCATAGCATCAAAAGTGATTATTTTGCATGATTAATTCTTTCGATTACTGTTTTTGGATTTAGAGTTGATATGATAATATGGATAGTAACCAAGTTTGTGATTAATTATGCATTGATATGTTGTTGGATTTCTTGATTTTGGCCTAGCGTGAAAATAAAATGATAATTTTTTTAGTTTCTTCTTTGCTTTGCTTGAGTACAAGCAAAAAGTTAAGTGTGGAGTATTTGATAAGGCTTAATTGTATGCATATTTTTATATAATTTTCATCTTAACCTTGTGCTATTTTTTCTACATAAAATATATGTTTATATGAATTTTACATTATTTTAATCTTTTTTGTAGGAATCCAACAAAGGAAATAAATTCGAAGATTTGGGGCATAAAATAAAAAAAGAAAAAAATAAATATTATAATATAATTAATAGTATATTTTATATTATATTTTATTATACCATGTATTACATATTATATATTATATTATCCGTATATATTATATATTATTATACTAAATATGCATATGCATGTATATATAATAATGATAGGTGGGGTGGGGGGGGGGGGTGTTAATCGGAGAAGCTTGGCGGTAGAGGGAATTGAGAGCAGTGCCGCAAGAAGTAATAGGAGATTGAAGCAGTGTCAAGTCCCAAGGTTTGATCTTGAACAATTATGGTAATTAGCCGTAAGGAGAAGAAAGAGAGCAGAGAATGAGAGAGAGAGATTGAAAAGATACTTTTGTTATTCGATAACCTCCCTTCTCTCCAACAAATTACATTTATATCACCCTAACAAAATTACTAGCAGGTAGGGGTTTGTTACGGCCAGCTCCCACACTATACAACGACTAACTAACATACAAAGTAGGACTTATTCCCTAACTACCCTTAGGGTCGTGACAAGTGCCCTCCTCTTCGATCAATTCTTGTCCTCAAGAATTACAGGAGTCTAGCAACCCTCGAAAACTGCTACAAAAGTTCTAGCAAGTTCTCTCAATTGGTATACTTCGGTGGCCGATGAGTCCACTGAACAAGAACTTGAGTGACAAATAGGTTTCCTTGGTATATAACCCTTTTTTCAACAATGGCGCGAGGCTCCACCTCCTTTTCCAACTGCTTTGCTACTGGAGGTAAATCTGTGCTGGCATTGGGTAGTGGTCCTTTAATTGGCTTGAATAATGAGACATAGAAAACAGGATGAACTTGCACTCCCTCTAGAAGCTGCAACCTGTACGCCACAGTTCCCACTTTGTCGAGAATAAAGAATGGCCCAAAATACTTAGGACTCAACTTAGAAGCTAGAATTGTGGTGCAAGGATGTTAGAGGAAACGTCTGACCTTAAGATAGACCTGATCAACCACTTCAAATGATCGTTTGGTCCTTCTTTTATTCGTCACTTGCTTCATACGATTCTAGGCAATGGCCAATTTCCTCCTCAGAATTGATAACAGCAACTGTAAACAACAACAACAACATATCCAGCCTTTATCCCACTATGTGGGGTCGGCTTAGACATGGCCACGGTTCATGAACCGCCGGTTCCGGTTCATGAACCGCCGGTTCCGGTTCAAGAAATCTTTGAACCTGAACCGAACCGCCCAAGGGCGGTTTGGGACGGTTCGGTTCCGGTTCCGGTTCGTGCCGGTTCGGTCAACGGTTTGGACCGGTTCGGTCAACGGTTTGAGCCGGTTCGGTCAACGGTTCCGGTTCCGGTTCAAACCGAATTTTTTTAATTTTTTTTAAATATTGTTGTATTCAATTTTGGTCCTTGTTCCGTTGTTCGGTTCGGTTTGGTTTCGATTTTTAATTGTTAAATGTAATTGTAAATATAGATATTCTCAACCATATTTTTAATAAAAAACACTACTAAAAATTGAAGAAATATAAGTAATAATTTCATTAAAAATAATTAAAACAACTAAACAAGTATGTAATACAATACAAATAATTAATTTTTACAAATGTGAAAAATAAAAAATAAAAAATAGAATTAGACTTAATTTCATTAAAAAATAATTACAACAAAAATGTAATACAAGTAATTAATTTTTACAAATGTGAAAAAAAATAAAAAATGGACTTGGATCCTACGCATCTTCATTGGAGTCGGAAGTCGCCGTTGTTGAACCATCATCAACCCATTCGTCAGATGATGATGAATGGATAAGTTCTTCTTGACGTCGCATGTTAGCTCTTTCCCAATCATCGAGGCAAACTTGAGCTTCCAATGATTCTGGAGCCAATCTTGATCTTCTTTCGTCCAAAATGTTGCCTCCACTACTGAATGTTTGTTCAACGGCTACAGTTGAAGCTGGAACTGCAAGAAGTTGACTTGCAATAATTGCAAGAGTTGGAAATGTCTCCTTGTGCCTTTTCCACCACTCCAAAATTTCAAAATTTAAACCTGTATCATCACCAAACTCAAAAACTGTGGTTAGATAAGTTTCGAGCTCCGAATGTGAGCTCGATCTAGGTTTTTTCCTCCTTTGATCTAAAAATTTATGACCCCATTTCATTGGTTGGGAGGAAGAGGAATGCGAAGCCATGGATGGAAATGATTCTTCACTACTAGGAGCAATAACATATGCTTCATATAATTGATTGCATAAAGTTCTAACCTTAGAAATTATAATATTCACATCAATTTCTTCATTATTTTCTAATCCTAACAACGAATAATAGTTAGACAAACACTCAATTAAACCATCAAATTTACACCTAGGATCAAATACCATAGTAACAAGAAAAATTTCAGGAATAAATTGATAATAACGTAACCATTTTTCTCTCATTTCTAAAACAGCATGACAAATTTCTTCAACATTAATTCCTTCCATTAATACACCGGCCACATTCATTGCTTCTATTAAAAATTGATGTGAAGTTGGTTTATAAACACTACTAAGTGTATGAGTAGCATCATTAAAAATTCGTAAAATATTCAAAATTGAACTACAAACATTCCACATAGTTGGAAAAATAGGATATTGTGGAATATAATTTGCTGCAAAAGAACACAATAAATCTTTATATTCAAAAGATTGATTAAGTAATTTAAAAGTTGAGTTCCAACGAGTAGGGACATCTTTTGAAAAACGTTTTGGGGTTTGACCATTGGAGGTGCAAAAATGTGCCCATGCTTTTGCAGTTCGAGGGTGTACCCAAATATAAGAAATAACATTTCTAATTGGATCTAAATAAGAATTAAGTGACTTAATACCATCTTGAACACATAAATTTAAAACATGGCATGCACATCTAACATGAAAAAATCTTCCACCAAAATTTGGTTGGCAAATTCTTTTCAATTCATTAATAGAAGCAGTATTAGCCGATGCATTATCAAAAGAAATTGAAAAAATTCTATTAACTAATCTATATTCTTGTAAAATTTGTTGAATTAATCTACAAATATTTTCAGCATTATGACTTTCATCAAAACATCGATACGCAAGAATTCTTTTTTGTAAAACATAATTTTCATCAACCCAATGACAAGTAATACCCATATATGAATGAGTTTGCCAATGATCACTCCAAATATCACTACAAATAGAAACATTAATATTATTGTTTTGAAAATATGTTATCAATTCAATTTTTGAGTTTTTAAACAATTTTAACAAATTCCTTTTCAAAGTATTTCTAGGAATTGATTTAAAACTAGGATTAACAAAGTTTTGACAAAATCGAGTAAAACCTAATTTTTCACCAAAACTAAAAGATAAATGATCAATTGCTACCATTTCAGCTAAACCAGACCTACAATTAGCTTCATTATAATGAAATAATTGAGGAGAGTTTGAAGAGGTAGCAAACCCGGATATTTGTGTTTGATCGCGGCTCAATCCAACCTTGAGCGGGTGCTTTGTTTGTAAATGTCGGGCGAAAGTACCATATCCACCTCCTTGCTTGAATTTGTATACCTGATTACAATAATTACAAGATACATCAAATTTACCATCTCCTTTTGGTGTTTTCTTGAAATGAATATTAAAAATATCAGAAGTAGAAATTTTTCCACCTCCCTTTTGTTGAGTTTCACTCTCTTGTGTTTGAAAATTTTGAGTTTCAAACTCAACATTTTCAAAATTTCTACCTTCACTTGCCATTTTTTTGAAAAAAGTATGATAATAAAAAAATATAATAATGATAAAATAATATAGTAAAAAATTGACAAATATAATGAAAATATTAGTAATAATATAATATAGTAACAAGTAATAAATAATTAACAATATAATTGAATAAATTGATAAATAATAAAATGAGAAGATTGAAGAAATTGAAATTGAAATATTAAATGAGAGACAAAATTGAGAGAATAATAGCTTAAGACTTGAGAGAGAGAGAGAGAGAGAGAGAGAGAGAGAGTGTGAAAAATGAGTGGGGGAGGGAGGGGTATATATAGATAAAATTATAGGATTAAAAAAAAAAAAAAAAAAAAAAAGGGAATTGGGCTGCTGCCCGTTGGCAGCAGCCAACGGTCCAAAATTGGACCGTTGCAACGGTCCAATTTTGGACCGTTGGGGGGTGGGGGGGGGGGGAGGGGGGGGTGGGGGGGGGGGGGGAGTGGGGCGCGGAACCGCGTGGGGGGGGGGGGGTGGGGGGGGGGGGGGGCGGTTCCGCGCCCGCGGAACCGCGTGGGCGTGGGGGGGGGGGGGGGTGGGGGGGGGGGGGCGGTTCCGCGGGCGCGGAACCGCGTGGGGGGTGGGGGGTGGGGGGGGGGGGGTGGAACCGGCGGTTCCGGTTCCGCGGAACCGCCGGTTCCGGTTCCGGTTCAGGAACCGGCGGTTCGAGTTCCGCGGAACCGGCGGTTCCGGTTCCGCGGAACCTCGAACCGGAACCGGACCGAATTTCGCCGGTTCGGTCCGGTTCCGGTTCCGGTTCCGGTTCGGCCGGTTCCGGGTCCGGTTCCGGCCGGTTCGGTTCCGGTTTGAACCGCCGGTCCGGTTCAATTTTGGCCATGTCTAGGTCGGCTACATGAATTCTAGACTTCCATGTATTTCTGTCTTTTGTTATATCTTCATTGAGGTCCATACACTTCATATCAAACTTTAATGTCTCTCTCAAAGTCTTTTTAAGTCTGCCTCTACCTCTTTTTTTGATTAATTGTTCCATTTCATCAACTCTCCTCACAGGAGCGTCTCTTGGTCTCCTTCTCACATGACCAAACCATCTTAGTCTAATCTCTCTCATCTTCTCCTCTATTGGCACTACTCCTATCTTATTACGAATAACTTCATTTCTAATTTTATCTTTTCTTGTATGACCGCACATCCATCTTAACATCTTCATCTCCGCTATGCTCGTCTTTTGCTCATGTTGGTATTTAACTGCCCAACATTCTGAGCCGTACAACAAAACTGGTCTTATAACTGTCCTATAGAATTTTCCTTTCAATTTTAATGGAATTTTATTATCACATAACACCCCTGATGCATTTCTCCATTTTAGCCAACCTGCCTTAATTCTATGTGTGACATCCTCGTGAATTTCTCCGTCTTTTTGAATCACTGATCCCAAATATCGAAAATGGTCTTTTCTTTGTAAGATTTGGTCTTCCAATTTTATTATAACATCCTCCACTCTTGCATTCTTACTAAATTTACATTCCATATATTCTGTTTTCTTTCTGCTTAATTTAAATCCCTTAGATTCTAAATTGTTTCTCCATAGCTCAAGCTTAGCGTTCACTCCTTCTTTCGTTTCATCCACCAACACTATGTCGTCTGCAAATAGCATACACCATGGCACCTCTGTCTGAATATCTTTAGTGAGTTCATCCATTATTAAAGCAAAAATAAATATGGACTTAGTGCAGAACCTTGATGCAATCCTATTGTAATTTTAAACGGTTCAGTATCCCCTCTGCAAGTTCTGACCCTTGTCTTTGCACCATGATACATGTCCTTAAGTGCTTGTATATAGGCTATCGGACTCCTTTCTTCTCTAAAACCCTCCATAATACTTCTCTAAGGACCCTATCATAGGCCTTTTCTAGATCTATAAACACCATATGTAGGTCCTTCTGATGATCCCGATACCTTTCCATTAGGCGCCTCAGTAGGTATATAGCTTCCATTGTTGACCTACCAGGCATGAAACCAAACTGATTTTCTGAGACCTCTGTTTCTTTTCTAAACCTCTGCTCTATTACTCTCTCCCAGAGTTTCATGGTATGACTCATTAACTTAATTCCTCTGTAATTTTCACAGTTTTGAACATCTCTTTTGTTCTTATATATAGGGACCAAAGTACTCATCCTCCACTCATCTGGCATCTTTTTTGATTTAAGAATCACGTTAAATAATTTCGTTAGCCAGGAGATGCCCTCTTCTCCCATGCATTTTCATGCTTCTATTGGTATATTATTCAGTCCCACCACCTTATGATTTTTCATCTTTTTTAATACTTGCCTTATTTCATTTGGACTTATGCGTCGATAAAATGTATAGTTCACGTTCCCTTCGGAGTTACTAAAATGTCTCAACCTAACTCTTGTGTCTCCATTATCATTGAATAATTTTGTGAAATACTCCTTCCATCTCTCCTTAATCACTCCCTCATTCACTAATACATTTTGATTTTCATCTTTTATGCATTTCACTTGATTTAAATCCCTTATTTTTCTTTCTCTTGCTTTAGCTAATTTATATATATCTCTTTCTCCATCTTTTGTATCAAGTCGTTTATATAGATTCTCGTATACTTTTGACCTTGCTTCACTAACAGCTTTTTTTGCTACCTTTTTTGATTCTTTATAATTTTTTTGATTTTCTTCATTGTTGCACTGATATACCACCTTATAGCAATTTTTCTTATTTTTAATTTTCAATTGTACTTCTTCATTCCACCACCAAGACTCCTTAAGGTTAGGGGCTCTACCATTTGTCTCTCCAAGCACTACCTTTGCTGTATTTCTCAGGGCATTAGCCATTTCTCTCCACATTTGGTTTGTCTGTCCTTCTCCATTCCATTCTCTTCTACCCCTTAATTTTTCTTTGAAGATTAGTTGTTTCTCCCCTTTTAAATCCCACCACCTGATTCTTGAATTTTGTTTTATGTGATTTTTTCTCTTCCAATTTCTTACTTGGACGTCAAGTACTAGAAGTCTATGTTGAGTAGTCAAATACTCTCCCGGTACCACCTTACAATCCCTACAACATACCCGATCCTCTTGTCTCATAAGAAAGTAATCTATTTGGGTGCTTGATGTGATATTTTTATATGTGATTAAGTGTTCGTCTCGTTTTTTAAACCTAGTATTGGTTATGATGAGCCCATATGTCATTGCAAAATCTAGAATAGACTTACCCTCATTATTAATTTCTCCGAATCCATACCCTCCATGTACCTCTCTATAGCCGTTTCCGTCTCTACCCACGTGACCATTTAAATCCCCTCCTATAATCACTCTCTCTCCTCTTGGTATCATTTGTATGAGTCCCTCTAGATCCTCCCAGAATTTTGCTTTTATCTCCTCACCTAACCCCGCTTGTGGTGCATATGTACTAAAGATATTCATAATCATTCTTCCTAGAATAACCTTCACCATAATAATCCTATCCCCTATTCTCTTTACATCCACTACCTCATCTACTAAACTTTTATCCATAATGATCCCCACTCCATTTTTTGCTCGATCATTTCTTGTGTACCATATTTTATATCCATTTTCTGACAAAGTTTTTGCTTTTTTCCCTACCCATCTCGTCTCTTGAAGGCACATAATATTAATCTTTCTCCTAATCATCACATCTACCACTTCCATAGCTTTGCCTGATAACAGCAACTGTCTCTGTGAAAAATAATCGCCAACTATAGCCATATTTGGATTAGGTCCTAATATCGAGGGTAGAAGCGATGGTTTGTACCCAAACATTGCCTCAAAAGGACTCCTCTTAATAGTACTGTGATAACTGGAATTGTACTATGAGGGGGGGCCCTTGATGGTAGATTACCCTCCTTTCCATTATGGCCTCAGGTTCCCTCGGACCATCTTTCTCCTTAGGTAGAGTTGGTAGCTCTCGGCTAACTCTCTCATTTCCCGTGGACTTTTTTAGCAAGGAAACGTGAAAGACTGGGTGGATCGTGGTCTCCTCTGGCAGCTGCAACCGATAGGCTACCTTGCCTATCCGAGTTGTGATAGGAAATGGCCCAAAGTACTTAGGGCTAAGTTTAGATACCTACCCTTGAGTGATGGCCTTCAGATGTGGGTATCTTAGTCTCAAGTAAACTCTTTCCTCTACTTTAAAGTCTCGATCACTTCTCCTTTTATCCGCGTTTTGCTTCATTCTGTTTTGGACTACTGCCAACTCTTGTTTCAATTGTTCCAGCACCTCTCTTCTCTGTTGTAGGTATTCTTCTACGGCGATGGTTGTTGTTTGCCCTCCTATAGCTGGTAGGGAATGGGGTTTACACCCATAGACTGCCTCAAATAGAGTCATTTTGGTAGAGGCATAGTGGCAGGAGTTGTACCACCACTATGCCATGGCCAGCCACCTATGCCAACTCTTGGGCTATCTCATGCATCTTAGATAGGTTTCTTAGCTTTGATTCACCTTTTCAGTCTGGCCGTCAGTTTGTGGGTGGTAGGCTAATTTCGATGCCCACATTTTTCATCAATTCCCTCCAAAAATGGCTTGTAAACACCTTATCCCTATCTGAAATAATGGTCTTGGGGACCCCGTGTAAAGCCACCACCTGATCCATAAACACCCTGGCCATTTCTTAGGCCGTGTAAGGATGAGACAACCTTGCAAAGTGTGCGAATTTAGTTAGTCGATCCACCACCACCAACACACAATCCTTTCCTTCTGATCTTGGCAAGCCCTCTATGAAATCCATGGACAAACTCAGCCACGGTTGCTTTGGAATCTACAAGGGCTGCAATAATCCCGGGTAGGCTACATTTTCATGTTTGCACTTCCCACATATGTCACACCCAAGCACATATTCCTTCACAGTCCCCTTAAGTTGAGGCCAATAAAATAATTGCTTAACCCTCAAATAAGTATTTTGGATAACCGAATGCCCCCCCAAAAGAGATTCGTGCAACGATTGCAAGATGCTTCTCTTAAGCTCAGTATTGTTGCCTACAACTACCCGGCCCTTATATCTCAACAATCCATCCTTTAGAACATATCCTTCCACTTCACTACCTCCCATTGCTACTTTCTCTAGAATTTCCTTGATGTGTTCATCCCCGTCATAGCTGTTCACCACTTCACAGCACCACTCAGGTATCACCATAGTGATGGTAGTTGCTTCCCCTTCTTCGTGACACCTTGATAGGGCATCTACAGCCAGATTCTCCTTACCCTTCTTGTATTGTATAGAGTAGTTAAGTCACATTAGCTTGGCCATTCCTCTCTTTTGTAACTGAGTTTGTAGCTTTTGTTGCAACAAGAATTTAAGAGACTCATGATCAGTCTTAATTACAAACCTGCCCATCTCCAAATAATGCCTCCACTTCTCCACTGCCATTACAACAGCCAAAAACTCTTTCTCGTAGATGCTTAGGTTCAGGTGCCTTGGGCTTAGAGCTTGGCTTAGGAACGCTAGGGGTCGGCCACCCTGCATCAGTACCGGCCCAATACCTATCCTGCTAGCATCTATTTCTAGCACAAACAATTTGCTGAAGTCTGGCAGTCCCAGGGTTGGGACTCTACTCATTGCGACCTTAATTTATCGAAGCCTGCATCAGCCTCAGGTCCCTAGTGGAAATTTCCCTTCTTTAACAAATCTGTAAGGGGCTTACTTATGACTCCATAACCTTTCACAAACCTGTGATAGTATCCTTTCAATCCCAGGAATCCTCAAAGGACTCTTAAGGTATTGGGTTTGGGTCAATTCAGCATGGCCTCCACTTTCTTTGGGTCAATACTGACCCCCTTTTCCCGAAATCAAGTGTCCCAAGTACTCCACTTGAGGCTGGGCGAATGCACACTTAGACCTTTTGATGAATAATTGATGGCATCTCAGGACTTCGAATGTGGCTTTTAGGTAGGGCAATGTGTTGGTCTAAGGTAGGGCTATAAACTACAATGTCATCAAAGAAGACTAGTATGAATTTTCTTAGATAAGACTCAAATATTTGGTTCATTAAAGACTGGAAGGTTGACGAGGTATTGGTGAGCCCAAATGGCATTACTAAGAACTCAAAATGGCCATGACGGGTTCAGAAGGCAGTTTTATGTATACCCTCGTGCTTTATCCTGATTTGATGGTAGCCTGACCTTAGATCAAGCTTTGAAAAGAATTCAGCTTGGTGTAATTCGTACATTAGGTCTTCTACAAGGGGTATGGTAAATTTATCTTTGATGGTCAGGGCGTTTAGTTAACGATAGTCCACACAAAAGCGTCAAGAACAATCTTTTTTCTTTACCAAGAGAACTGGTGAGGCAAATGGACTCTGATCGAGTCTTATGAAGGACTGGTTCAACATTTCCATCACCAATTTTTCAATTTCAATCTTTTGGGCAAGTGCATAACGGTAGGATCTCACGTTGATTGGTTTGGCAATTGATTTGAGGTTAATTGCATGGTCTAGGGTGCAATTAGGAGGTAGGGTGTTTGGTTCTTCGAATAAGTCCCTAAAATCCATAAATAATTCATCAGTAAGGGGCAGAGTGCTTACCTGATCGGGATTCCCTGATTGGTGACTAACCGAGAGTTGCAACTCTCCATAATCTTCTCCTTCTCGCTCTTCCACTTCTATGATCGAGAATAACTGCGAAAGCTGACTCTATTTGCTCTATAGGACCCTCCTAAGCCTTTTTCCTGTGATCATTTTGCAAGCAGCAACCTCCTTCCCACTAGTGAGAGTCATCCTTCTTCCCTCTTTTGCAAATGACACTTTCATCCTGTTGAAATCAAAGCATATGGGACTCGCCCCTTTCATCCAATTCACCCCCAAAACTACGTCACACCCTCTTAGTTGCAGCAACCTAAGGTCTACCTCGAATTTCTCTTCTTGCATTTCCCATATGAACCCCAAGCAAGCCGAGTTACTCACTACTCGATTCCCATTCGCAACCGTCACACTCAAAGGTAGTGTACCTGTGAGTTGACACTTGAGCTTCTTGACAGTGTTATCATCGAGAAAGTTGTGTGTGCTTCCACTATCAATTAGGATGGACAAACTACCTTCCTTCACTTTCCCTTCAACCTTAATTATCTTGTTATTAGTGACTCCCTCAAGTGCATGGAGGGATATCTCTCCATTGTCCTCTACTCCCTCTTCATGGGTTCCGTCCACCTCCTCTCCTTCTTCATCTTCTGCTTCTCCTTCTCCTCTACCTTCTAATAAGAGTAACTGGCGCTTGCATTGGTGTCCCGGAATGTACTTATATCCACATCTATAACATGCTCCTGGTTGCCTCTTAAGATCATTGGGTCTCCCACCAAAGTTGGAATTAACAAAATTCCTTCCCCCTACATTACCTCTCACCATCTCCTTGTTGACCCCTTTGTTGTTCCCTCCTTGTTGCCAATTCCCTGACTGTACAGTCCTTTGTTGTTGCACCCTCTGCTTCTTTAATAGGGTCTCCACCACCATCTCTTGTAACTTGGCGCTTTCTACTACCTGTTCCACCATTCTTGGCCTAATCATCTTCACCATAGGCCTTAAGTCTTCGCCCAAGCCACTAAGGAAGCTAGAGACAAAATATGCCTCCATTAGGTGAGGATCATGGCTACTCATCAAGGATCTCAACTCCTCAAACCTCCTTAAGTAGGTCCCCACATCACCCACCTGTGTCAGTTTATTGAACTCCTCAATGGTGTCCAACATGCTCCTCTCCTCGAACCTCTCACACAACCTTTTAGAGAACTCCCTCCAAATATAGTTTTCCCGTACTCGAGTCCAACCTTGAAACCATGCGTCCACCCCATTATCAAAGTAGGTTGTCGCTAAAGCAACCCTTCTTTCCATCGATATATTGTACCATTCAAACAACCTCTCACTCTTTCTAACCCACCACCTAGGATTAGTCCCTTCAAACACGTGTATCTCCATATAGGGCATTGGGAACCCCTGTGGTGGAGGAATAGTCTAGTCCTCTCGTCCCCCACTTAACAATGTCTCAATGTCATCACCTTGCTCGACAACAATCTCATGGTCTCCATTTTTCTTGATTCACCCTCTCATTCTGTAAAATGGGGTCATTCTTATCTCTATGAGGGAAATCGGGAGACACCTTACTTGATTTTAATGGGTGAACATCAACATAAACTGTTAAAGTTGATTACCCATCTCCTTCCTCATCTGGTTGATATCTTCTCTCATTCGGTTAAGTCCTCCTTCCATCTTGCAATCAACTGTCATGATCGCATCATGGTTTTTTGGGTTGTTGACTTCTAGTCGGTCCACCCGATCCTGAAATTCTCCCACTGCCAAGCTGAGTTGCTGGAGCTGTGACTCCATGTTCTTCATGCACGTTCCTTCGGCCATCTCTCGCACCCATTGTGCCCCTTTGCCAGAATCGTGCTCTAATACCAAAATGTCACAGCAGTGCTATGACACTCAGCAGCTTCCCTGATTTAGCGTGAATCTAGGTAGCGAGCCAGAACAAGGAAGAAGAATGGAGAGGGAAGTATGGAAGAGAAATGAAAGGAGAAAGAGAAATAAGAGAGAGAATAACATAATCTTTGATTGAATTCTTGAATGCCTTTTACAGAAGAGAGAATAAGCTTATATAGCTTGGCCCTTGGGTGCTGCCACAGCAGATCACACCCACCTCTAACCAACTATTTTGTCCTATTCTAACAATTGGACACCTGGCAGATTCTACCATAATAATCTACCTAGCTAGAAAGTAAACCATAACAAACTACCGAGCTGGAAAGTAAATGCATGCAAGAGAATAAAAATACTAAGACAGTACATATAGGTAATATCCGATTCTAGCACAAAATTTAATAGCAACAAATAGACATTTCCTGGTCTCGTGACAGATCTGTAGTTGACATATGCAATCCTACCCCAAATTTTTTGAATAATTCCTGCCAAAAATGACTGGTAAAAATCGCATCTCAGTCAGACACGATAGACTCAGGCACTCCATGGATCTTGGCCATTGAATTTAAGAATACCCAAGACACCTCCGATGTTGTAAATGGGTGGGTTAAGCTAATAAAGTGGTCAAATTTGGTCAACCAGTCCACTATCACCAAGATCACATCCTTCCCTTTCGATCTTGGTAACCCCTCCACAAAGTCCACTGATATCTCCCACGCTTGTTCAGGGACTGCTAAGGGCTGCAATAGGCCTGGGTAAGGAACCTGTTCGTGTTTACACTACTGACATATTGCACAAGACAACACCATTTGCACCACATCCCTCTTTAGCCTCGGCCAAAAGAAAAGCTATTTCACCCTTTGATAGGTGACCCATACCCCGAAATGTCCCCCAACTGGTGAGCAATGTAAGGTCTTCATAATCTGCTCCTTCAGTGTTTGGTCTTCTCCTACCACCAATTTGCCTTTGTAACGAACCACCCCATTATTTAAGATACACCCTTGAGGATTCCCAGGCTGCACTGCTAATTGGGCCACTCTCTCTTTAATCCATTTAGTGGTGTCATAGCTTTGTATCAGTCCCTGAATCCACGCAGGAAGGGCGGCAAAAATTGAATGATAGTTGCCCATTTCATCCCTCCTTGACAATGCATCAGCAACCACGTTTTCATTACCCTTCCAATATTGGATTGTAAAGTCCAAACCCATAAGTTTTGAGATGCCTTTCCGCTGTAACTGCATATGCAACTGTTGTTGTGATAAAAACTTAAGGCTTTCATGGTCTATTTTAATCACAAAAGGTGACCCCTCCAAATAATGCCGCCACCTCTCCATTGCTCCCAATACCGCAAGTAGCTCTTTATCATAAACACTCAAGCCTATGTGTTTTGGAGCTAAAGCCTGGCTAATGAATGCCAATGGCCACCCTTCTTGCATAAGGACAACACCTATTCCCTTGTCACATGTATCAGTCTCCACGATAAAGCCCTTAGTAAAGTCAGGCAATGCCAGCACCAGTGCCTCAGTCATGAACCTTTTAAGTTCTACAAAAGCAACTTCAACTCTAGAGCTCCATTGGAAGGCATCCTTATTGAGTAACTCGGTTAGAGGTCAGCTTATTAACCCATAATGCCGAATAAACTTCTTGTAATACCCAGCTAAAGTGAGGAAACCCCTTAACTCTTATACAGCCGTTAGCCTTAGCCACTCCACCATGGCAGCCACCTTAGTGGGATCAGTCCTCACTCCATCTCTGGACACAACATGGCCCAAATACTCCACTTCAGTTTCAGCAAAGGCACATTCAGACAACTTGACATACAATTGATGAGACCTAAGAACTTCAAAGGTAATTTTAAGGTGGAGAATATGTTGTTCAAGGTCAAGGCTATAGATGAGGATATCATCAAAAAAACAAGGATGAACTTCCTCAAGTAGGGTTGGAAAATACAGTTCATTAAAGCTTGAAAAGTAGCGGGCGCATTGGTCAAACCAAAGGGCATGACAATGAATTCATACAGCTCTTTGTGTGTTTTAAAAGTGATTTTATGGATGTCATCAGGTGCCATTCAAATTTGGTGATAACCAGATCTAAGATCCAGCTTGGAAAAGACTTTGGCACCACATAATTCATCCAACAAATCTTTGATTAAGGATATAGGAAACTTGTTTTTGACAATGTTAGAGTTAAGCAGCCTATAATCGATGCAAAATCTCCATGTACCATCCTTTTTCTTGACAAGGAGTACAAGAGAGGCATATGAACTTTGGCTGGGACGAATTATAGAGGTTTTCAATATAGAATTGACTTGTTTTTCGATTTCAAATTTTTAAATGAGAGAATATCTGTAAGGCCGGATATTAACAGGGTCTGAATGGGGTTTCAAATGAATGGAATGGTCCAAAGAACATTGAGGTGGCAAAGAATGAGGCTCATCAAACAAGTCCTCAAAATCCATCAAAAGTAGGCGCAAGGTATCTAAATTATGTACCTTTTTAGAAACTTGAGATTCAATAGTCTAATCAACTAACTATTGGTCGTCCTTGTCCTTAGCATCCTCCTCCACTACTACAACTTGTATAGAGTACAGTTGTGCTATCCGTCCAACTTTAGTGATCATCATCTTTTGCAGCTTACTACCCCTAATCAACTTGCATTCACCCTGCTCCAGTATTCCCAACAAAGTAAGTCTCCTACCTCCAACTTCCACAGTCACCTCCAACTTATTAAAATCAAAAGTTAAAAGGGCTAACCGTCTTCATCCAGTCAACACCGAGGACAATATCACAGCCCCCTAACTCAAGAACCCTAAGATCAGCCACAAACTCTTGACTCTACATCACTCATTTAAAACCCATGCACTTGTAGTGACTATACATCCTACTACCATTAGCTATTATCACGGATAAGGGGGTAGTTGTTGTTAAAGGCCATTTCAAGCTTTTGGATGTAGTTTCACTGATGAAACTGTGGGTGCTCCCGCTGTCAATCAACACCATTAGCCTCGTTTTTCCCACTTGACCTTTCACCTTAATGATTTGCCCCATGGGACTGCCTTTCAATGCATGAAATGAAATTTCACCCCCTTCCACATCTTGCAATTCCCTTGGGCACTCTTCTTCTTCAACCACTACTTCTTCTTCTTTCTCCCCATTTGATCCCTCCATTTGCATTAATTGTTTCTTACATTGATGCCCAAAACTATACTTGTCACCACATTTGAAACAAAGTCCTAATTGTCGCCTCTGTTCCACAATCGTATTCCTAGGACCACTAGGGTTATACGACCCCTTAGGTGTCCCTTGAGTCACTAGTGGAGGCATGGCCTTGTAATTACCCCCAACCAGTTGGCCATTTCCCACTCCCAGTCTGATAGGCACCTTATGTTTTTTGAAAATTGCTTCTAATGTCAACCCCTGGAGCCAAGCTTTCTCAGCCGCTTGACTCACTGTCACGGGCATCATCATCTTCACCATTGAGCAGAGTTCATCCCTCAATCCACTTGTGAACATAGAGACTAGGTATTACTCCATTAACCCCGACTGAGCCAAGCACACAATGGCTCTCAATTCTTCAAATCGTGTCTGGTAATCCACTACTAACCCCTCCTGTTTCAGTTTATTGAATTCCTCAATTACATCCCCAATGCTCCTCTCCCCAAACCTTGTACACAGCTTTTCCGCAAAAACATCCCAATTCCTTTCAAGGTTGTGATCTTGGATCCACCCTTGGTACCAATAATCAACCATATCATTTAGATAGACTGCAGACAAGGTAACCCTTTGTTCCTCTGGCACCTTATACAGCTGGAAGAATCTCTCACAACGCCTCACCCACCTCTTAGGCTTAGTCCCCTTAAACAGAGGAATTTCTAGACGTGGAATAGGAGTATGGTTATGAGGAACATATTGAGGGTTTCGCACCTAGGTTTCTTGATTTGGCTAAAACTCCTCCGCTTCTGAATGGTCTCAATTTGGTGCATGGTCCTGGGTTGACAGTAAAGGTTCCAAATTACCCTTAGGAGGGAACTCCGGTGAGAGCCAGAACTGGGGCGAGGATGATAAAATGCCCAAGACGCTATTCAGCCTCTACCCGTACTGCTCCAACACCTCACAGGTTCTCTCTGAATCCCCTTGTATCACCTCCTTCATCACGACCAATTCCTCCCGCGACTAGGTCATCGCCTCTTGAGTCTGGTGCATCTCGAACTCGACCGCCTCCATCTACCTCGTCCTTGTACCCTCAGCCATTCATTTTGACTCAATTCCGCCTTCATTCGTCGCAATCCTCCAGTCACCAACAATCGGTTTGACCGGCTCTGATACCACAATGTCAAGTCCTAAGGTTTGGTCTTAAACAATTATGGTAATTAGCAGTAAGGAGAAGAAAGAGAGAGAAAAGAGAACGAGAGATATTGAAAAGATACTTCTATTATTCGATAACCTCCCTTCCCTCCAACAGATTACATTTATATCACCCTAACAAAATTACTAGCAGGCAGGGGTTTGTTACGGCCAGCTCTCGCCCTGTACAACGACTAACATACAAAGGACTTATTCTCTAACAACCCTTAGGATCGTGACAAGCAGTGCACAAGAAGAGAATTGCAATGCAAAGCCATAGGAAGCGGGCGAGCAATAGCAGATCTTTTCCAGATCTGGGCCGAGAGATCCCTTCATTCTTCTTTTGTGTTCCTGTTCCTGTTCTTTAATTATTTAAGATGTCAATTATGCAGCAACTCTTGGATGATTGTGTGGATATTTTATTCATTATGAGTGGTTAAATAATTGTCTAGGGTTTTTAAAGGATCCTATGCATTGAAATTTTATTGGCTACTAAATTTTTGGTTGTGATTGTTACATTAACTATGTTTATTTTGTTCTAAAATTAATGCTTGTAATTCCTTGATTGCCAATTACATGATTTGAGATTTCTTATGATGCTAGGCATAGATAAATAAGGAATAGACTTAGGACAAAATAGCATGTGTTAATTAGGGAAGACATTCACTTGATTACATGTGCAATTTTTTATTATATTTGTAATGAATATTTTCATATAATAAGTACTTATGTTTAATGTGTTCTCTAATTCTAATTCACATAGACATATATTGAATTAAGTTATTTGAATAAACTTATTAGACCTAGACATAGGCTAACAAATAAATTAGAGTGCTCCATTGACATAGTTCGAAATCTAATCAACCAAAAATTGAGGTAATTTGATAAAGTGGATTTTCTAGGTGAATTTAGAAAACCCTAAGTCTTAACTAATTGATTTTTAATTCTTAGGTAATTGTTAGTTAGATATTAATTAATTTCCTTAATTAATCAATTGTCCAAATATAGTTAATTGTGAATAATTTTAGTATTTAAAAGGTCACTAACCAATCTCCATGAGAATAGTATCTTATTCATCACTTTACTCGTCTTGACCACGTATACTTGCATGTTATTTGTGAGTTATATAAAATCACAAACACTGCACATCACTTTATTCCCATTAGCCACAGTTGTTGTGAGGGGTTGAGTGTTAATCAATGAACACTTTAACCTCTTGGCAGTCCCTTTGTCCAAAAAGCCGTGGGTACTCTCACTATCGATTAGAATCATCAATTTACACTCCTCAACCTTTCCCTTTACCTTAATGATCTTGTTATTAGTCAGTCCCCTCAATGCATGCAAGGAAATCTCCCCATTATCCTCCTCTACTCCTTCAGGCACTTCCATTATCTCCTCCTACACTTTCCTCCTCTCTTTCCAATAGAAGTAGTTGCTCCTTACACTGATGCCCAGGGAAGTACTTGTCCCCACACCTAAAGTAGAGGCCACCTTGCCTCCTCAGCTCCATTAGCATATCTCCTTGTGTTTTAGGAGCCGATAGGGCTAAGCTCCTAACTCCTTGCACCCCTCTAATAGCTTCCTTCCCAAGGTTCTTGCCCACAGGTGACAACACATTGTGTGTTCCACCCTTATTCAATAATCTCTACTTCCTCATTAGTGCCTCTACTATCAGCTCATGTAATCTTGCACTCTCTACTACATGCTTGGGAGTTTTAGCTTGTAGTACTTTCACTATTGGTCTCAACTCCTCATTTAAACCACTTATGAAGCTTGAAACAAAATAAGCTTTAGTGAGGTAGGGGTTGTGGTTAAGCATCAGTGCTTTAAGTTCTTCAAACCTTCATTGGTACGCCAACACTGATCCCCTTGTCGGATCTTGTTGAATTCCTCCACAACATCCATCATTCCCCTATCTCCAAACCTCTCACACAATTCTTCTGCAAATTCCGACCACTGGCTCCCCTATTTCATCTTAGACCATCCCTAATACCAATCATCTCCCGCATCACTAAGGTAGGCCGCAGCCAAGGCCACTCTCTGTTGATCTGGAATCCCATACCAGTCAAACATCCTTTCACATTGCCTTATCCACCATCTAGGACTATTCCAATCAAACATGGAGATATCCAATTTATGCATAGGAAACCCAAGGTGATTATGCGCCTCCACTCCTTCTTGCCTTCGTCCCATTACATTCTCTCATACTTCCACTAGATCCTCTTCGATTTCGAAAGTTCCAGGACTCCTTTGATTCATCCCTTGTGCGAGGAGAATTGGATCAAACCTCTCTCTAAGAGGAAAGTCAGGGGAAAGCCTTACCGAATTTTGTAGTGCAAACATTACCATGAACCCCTGCAATTGCTCCCTGATCTGAATTCCCACCTCCTCCCAGATCTGAGTGACTTCTTCTCAAATCCCATCCAACTTCCTATCAATAGAGATGATCGCTTCATGTTTGCAGTTGGATCCGAGCTCCAGCTGATCCATTCTCACCTACAAATCGGCTACGGTAGAACTGAATTGTTGCAGCTGCAATTCCATGTTCTTCATTCGTGTTCCCTTCGCCATCTACTTAAATTCATCGTGATCTGATCTGTCCTAGATCGGGCTCTGATACCAAATTGTCAGGTCTTAGAGATCTAACAAGAAATCCTCAAGAATTTCGTAGAGAATTCTGGAGAATTAGAGAAGAATTGGTAGGGAGAGAATAGAGAATTGAGAGACGACAGAAAGATAGAAAGAGATAGAGAATAGGAGAATTTGAGAGAGAGAATTCCAGAAGGATAATATTTCATTACATGCCTCATCGGGTGAGATCGGTTCATATTTATACTGATCTGACCAATTCAAGTGGGAATGTTTCCCGCCAAAATCTCATAACTGCAAAACCACCTCACGCCAAGCATGTGCACCCAGCTTATACTATCCCCCCTTATTTCCCGCCTACAATTCATTTAAGTACATGACAACTATGTATTTATGGATGATCACAAATCAAACGCCTAATTTGGTTGCACACTTCCAGTCTACTACACATTAAAAAAAATATAGAAAGGGCTTAATTGCACCTCAAGTAATTTTACTATATGCATGCTCCTTTTATATAAGTTTTTAGCACTCACAATTGGATCATATTCGTCATTGCACCTCAAGTAGATCCTTCTAACTAAATTAAGTCAAATCAAATTATACATAAACTAAAGGCTCTGAAATGACTAATATGTTGCATTTGTTATTCTTGATAAGAATATACTTCTCTAATTTAACTTTGTCAAGTACACATACACTTAAAACATACGATGCTGTGAATGGACACAGTATCATTAAAGCTCTCTTATGAAGCATGTGCCATACTTAACTGACATAAATTCATGTATGAAGATTGAACTCAGCAGATTACCTCATTTCTTGAGCTGAAGCAATCAGATTCAATAAATGTCCATTGAACAAACAAAGCAAAGCTAGAAGGAACTCAACAAAATAAAAATCTTGCATCAACAACATTTTTAAACCATGTGGCTTTAACAAACTGCACTATTATAATTCATTAGTTAATAATATCCAAGATAAACAATGTTAAGAGTATCCAAAATGAATCCAACCATGCTCAACTGTTTATCACAGAACCTTTTGATCAATTATAATCCTCCAGAATATCCTTCTAAACCATAATATCCTACTAAACTAACAAGAAATTAGATTATTGATCTTAAGATTTTTCAGTTCCCTCATGTTCTTTCCTTTTCCTTCAATTGATGAGGAAATAGGAGGAATTGGAAAATAATTGCCTATATTCTCCAAATTTCAAGCACCCAATCACTGAAAGTAAATCACAGGGAACAGCATATCTGAGCAATGAATAAGCCTTGTCATTGAGATCTAGCTTTAATAACAGCAATTCAAGCTTTCTGGCAATTTTCAATAATCCACCACCATCAATATAACCTATTGACATGCTTTTCAAAGTCAGAAAATGTTTAACGCACATCATGGATGAAGTCAAAGAAATTGTTCAAGAAGCTAAATCAGCCTCTGGGTAAGTAAAAACTAAAAACTTATCCATGGTACCTTGATATTAATGGTCTTTCTAATTGGAATTTTGGAAACAACACCATGTTAATTTATATATGATAACTTATTAGTTATTACTAACAGTAAGATTTCTCCTTGACTGGAAGGTCAGAGTTTGAGTTATAGAAACACTCTCTTTATAAAGCAAAGGTAGGGTTGTGTACAAAAAAAAAAAAAACTTTTTGGGGTGCCTTGTGCACTAAGATGCCATACACAAAAAAAAAAAAAAAAAAAAGAGGTGTATAAATGAGAACTGTATTAAAATAGAAAACTGTATACAAAGAAATAATAATAATAAAACTAAAACGTTTAGAAACTCTCAATAAAACATTAAGTAGGAGACAAGGAGTTCCAATAAACAATACCATTTATTTCATTACAAGGACTAGTTCTTTTTTCTCCATTGTCACGACCCTAGGGTTTGGCTAGGGTCTAGGAAAGAAATTGGAAGAATTCGGGAGAAAAACAGAGAAGAATTGGAGAGAGAGACAAAGCAGAAATCAAGAGAAAGGAGGGAAAACAAGGGAGAACAATAGAGAGAAAGTAAAGGGGGAAATATGAATTCACTATATCATTTCAACATGTATTTCTCTACATGCTATGGCCTATTTATAGATTGTTCAACTGAAAGTATATTCTAGAACATCACCCATGTGCACTTTAACAGAATTAATAGCATCTCCTAACAAACAATTGTAACTAATGACAGCATTGCCCCTCTAATTCCTCTTGGGTCATGACATCCATGTCCACTCATAAAATAAAAGATGTCGAGTCACCTGCTCACTCAAGATCACCAATCAAGAAATATTTCAAGGTAAACTTCATAAATAAATTTAACAAGGGTTATAATGCATACATGTCACAACCCTCGGGGTAAATCTGTAAAGGGCTGATAGTAGCCGTTAGTTGGTTAGCTGACAGCCCATTCTTTACTGTTACATTAGTTAAAATGTTAGTTAGGTCGCCGTTATTCTGATATAGGCTCTATATAAAGAGACCTACTACTGTGAGAATGTAAGATGGAAGAATAATAAGAATGTATGATGGAAGAATAAAAAGCTCTTTCCTTTCTCTCATTCCTATCTCTCTCTTCCTCTTATTCTCTATTTCTCCCTATTTCTCATTCTATCTGTTCTTTCTCCCTTCTTCATTCTATCTGTTCTTCCTACATTCATTTCTTCTTCTCAAAATTCTACTAGAATTCCTTCAATTGTCCAACCCACAACTTGAGGGCTTGACAATATCGTACAAAAGAATATTAAAAGAATACTGAAAAAGGTATCCTTATACACCAATAGTGATAAAATAGATGGATCTGAAGTTTCTTGATTGGAAAACTACTTCCATTAATCTTATTGAAACATAAAGGACTAATTTATACACGTGATCTCCTAAGAAATCTCCTAAAATATAGGACTAGATAATTTACTACTTTTTAGGTATAGATTACAACAATAATAATCTCTAATTTTAAGATAAATAAGGATTAGAATTTCTCTTATCTTTATCTCTTCAAGCTGGTCACGATCCCCTATCTTCTTGGCTACTTTTCCATTATTTTCTCCAACACTCCCCCTCAAGCCGATGAATAGATATTTATCATTCTCAACTTGCCTCTAATGGATTCAAACCCTAGCTTATTCATGGCTTTAGTAAAGATATTTGCCTCTTGATTCTTAGTAGGTATATAGGTTAGGCTTACCTCTCCTCTGTCTATTTCTTCCTTGACAAAATGTCGGTCGATCCTTACATGTTTCATCCGATCATGTTGGACTAGATTGTTGACAATGCTAATGGCCAATTTGCTGTCACAATACAACATCTTTGGTGAGGATATTGGTAGCTGTAAATCTTCCATTATTCTTTCTACCCAAATTAGTTCACATATTCCTTCTGCAATGGCTCGAAACTCTGCTTCGGCACTGCTTCTTGCCACTACCGATTGCTTTTTGCTCCTCCAAATTACTAAATTCCCTCATAATCTTGTGCAAAACCTAGATGTAGACCTGTTGTCCTCTATAGCACCAGTCCAATCAGCATCCACAAATCCACAAATTCCTTTGTTTTGGCTCTTTCTAAACAGGAGTCCTGTTCCTCGTGTCCCTTTGAGGTACCTAAGTATATGATAAGTTGCCTCTTGATGTTTTTTCTTGGGAGCATACATGAATTGGCTTACTATGCTCACAGCATATGCAATATCGGGTCTTGTAAGGGATAAGTAGATCATTTTTCCCACCAAACGCTAATATCTGTCCTTGTCTACTGGATAATCCTACTTGTTGTCTCCTTTATTCTTCCAATTAGGCTCTAATGGTGTATTGGCTAGTTTGCACCCAAGCTTGCTCGTTTCTTTTAACAAGTCAAGTGTATATTTTCTTTGAGATATGCAGATACCAGCCTTGCTTCTGGCTACTTCCATGCCCAAAAAATACTTTAATTCCCCCAAATCTTTTACCTCAAAAGCAACTCTCATCTTGTTCTTTAACTGTTCAATTTCGGGATCATTATTTCCTGTAATGATTATGTCGTCAACATATACAATAAGAACAGTCCTCTTGCCATCTTCTTCCACCTTTGTAAACATGGTATGATCGGCCTTTCCTTGTGTATATCCCAACTGAATAATAGTATCACTAAATCTTTTGAACCAGACCCTAGGTGATTGCTTTAGGCCATATAGTGATTTATTCAATTTGCATACTGTCACAACCCTAGGGTTTAGCTAGGGTCTAGGAAGGAAATGGGAAGAATTCGGGAGAGAAACAGAGAAGAATTGGAGGGAGATATAGTGCAGAAATCAAGAGAAATGAGGGAGAGCAAGGAAAGAACCAGAGAGAGAAAGTAGGGAGGGAAAATATGAATTTATTATATTGTTTCAACCTCCATTTCTCTACATGCTATGGCCTATTTATAGGTTGTTCAACTGATAAAATATTGTAGAACAACACCCATGTGCACTTTAACAGAATGAATAGCATCTCCTTACAAATAATTGTAACTAATGACAGTATTACCCCTCTAATTTCTCTTGGGTCATGACAATTCCCCCTCCTTGGAAGGTTTCTTGTCCCCAAGAAACTTATTACAACCGAGCCGGTGTTTCTTCATCCAATGCCTCTCTTCACCAACTGGTTTTTTCTTTGTCTTTTCTTGTTCTTCTCTCGTATTTCTTTTTGCTTTTGCTTTCTCTTTTCTTCTTTCTCAACAATAACACTATTATGATTTGTTGCAACACCAATCTCAGCCATCCACTTCTTCCTTATTGCCATTAAAAATGGTTCTAAATGAGTTGTCAATCCTGCAACCCTATCTTTTCCAATCACAGAGATAATTTCAAACCTCTCTACAGGCAAAAATCTGTACAATACTCCCAATTCTTCTGGCTACAATGTCACCTTTGTCCTGTCTTGTGTGCCCATGCCAATGACATTCGTATGAGATGTTCCAAGCAAGTTGCCCGATAGAATCCTCTCTTCTTCCACCTCCTCCTCTTCTTCCTCCAAATCACCCCAATGTTTGGTCTTGTTAACTAGTTCTTCCTCATAGTTGGGCTGGTCTTGTTGCAGAACCCTAGAAACATCACCATCGAGCAGACTACCATATTCCTCAGCAGGAGATTTGCCCCAACCTCCTACTTGTTGATTGTTAGAGTATACCCTAGGCACACTTTCAGCAAATATTTCCTCCTGTAGAACCTCAGTCCCTTCTTCAACAACTGCCTTTTCTTTCTTGTCGTTCAGAATTCCTTATTCAGTTCAGGTTTTTCCTCATTCTTTGCAACTACTATTCCCATTGTTATGACCTTGTCAATCTCATACTTTGCATCAGCTGCATGTACACTATCTTCCTTTTCCACTACTTCATCAGCTTCCTGCACTACCTAATTAGCAATCTTAGAAGCTCCGTTAATAACATAGGTTTTGGTCCTTTCTTCAAACCGGTTACACAAGTTGATCACAAACTGTGGCCAGCTCAATTCCATCCTTCCCCAGCTCCAATTCTAGAACCAAACGTATGGAATTCCACTTAGATTAGTTGCAGCCATTTTTACGTTCTCCTTTTCAGCTACTCAATATTGGTAGAACACTCGTTCACACTGTCTGATCCACCATTTAGACCTATCTCTTTCAAATGCGGGAATGTCCATCCGCAAGCCCGAGGGTAAGGAGTGAGTTTCCCCAACTCTTCGTCCCAAGTTTTTCTCCTCTGCATCATCCATTCCTAATCTTAGGGACACATCTGCCTTAGGAATTCCTCCATTCCTAACCTTTAGGCTGTAGTGCATGCTTTTCGTTGCAACTCTCATCTCCAATCTGACTTAAGTAGACAGAATATTCTTTTGAAAAACATTCAGCTAGAATACTAACCTGGAATTTGTATGAAAATAGGATCAAAAAATCATCCAACTGTCTACTAAGGTCCTTGATTCCTTTTCTTGTTGCAGTACATAGTCCTTCGGCCATCTCCTCAATTGAATTCCTTAAAAATTCACCACTACAACAGCCTCTTGATCTTCTTCCAAGGACCACTTTGGAAACTTATTCCGGTACTCAAATTCAACAACCTTGGATTCATAAAAGGCCAGATCTGAATCAGCCTTCAATTGTTGCTGATGGCCTCCAAATTAATTACCCTTCAAACAACCTGCTGGCTCTGGATAATTTTAGAAGAAAACCTATTCTAATCAGCTTCAGAAATCTATCCGCAACTTCTGAAACCAACACTTCCGCTACATAACTCTAAAACCATAACTTCTGTTACGCAACTACTTTCGAAGCTTGATTGAATCTGTTCAACCTCCAAATTCACCGGAATTCAGTCACTGAAATAGCTTCGATAAATCGTCAAGACCTACTGATAATCGATTGCTTCCAAATCCACAACCTTAGCAGCTTCAAGTTCAGCCAATCTAAATTCACTAGAACCTAAATTCAGCAACCTACTCCGCCTCAATCACTGCTTCGCCTCAACTGCAACTAATCACTGCTAAGATTGCTTTGGGAGCTACCTGACTCACAACCGATGAACAATCGACTCCATTATAGTACTTCAAAGTCGCCTCCAGATCTCAAACAAAAATCACCCTTGGAAATTAATAACATAGAAGTATCATTTCACTCGCTGGAATTCTACCAGATTGCCGAAATTCACCCCTGGACCATTTCTAGTCGCACCTTCTTTCACAATTCGGTCACATGCACGCCTTCCTTGACCGATCAATACCTCCTAGATTTTCAAGACGAGAGGCAATTCTCCGTCAGAATCGTTGGAACTAAATTGGCCTGAGCTCAATTCGTTCCAACTTCTACAGCAATTGCCAATTGCTGGAGTTGCCTGCAACTGCTCGAGATTGCTACAGATGCACGATTGTCCCGGCCTTGCTTGTTCACTTTCGTCTCCAATCAATGGCTCTGAATTCACCTTCCAAATTTAGGCCGATCGCTCCAATCTGTTTCTCAATCTGAATTCCGCTTCACCTCCGAAACTTGATTGAATATGTTCGGTGTCCGGATTCACCTCACTAAATCCACTGAGATCTGCTTTGCCTCAATTAATTGGATCGGCTCTACCTGAATACGTTTCTATCGGAATCTAGTTAGAAATAACCTGGAACTTGCCTCCCTTAACTTCTAGAGAACCAAGCAAATTCGCTTCGTTAGGATCGCTTCTGATCAGCAATTCGCTAATGTTCAACAATCACACGGAGATTGTTTCCTATAGTTGCCTTCCGAGTTTCAAACACAATTTACCAGACTTCACAGTCAGAATCAACTCCGCTTCAATTCACCCAGGCCTGCGTCCACTTCATACCCAATCACCGACCCAGATTTGTCCAAATTAACCTGAAATTTAGAATCATCTTGGCTCCATTCAGACTCAGATTTGGATCTGCTTCAATTCGCTCCTCTTGAATCGCACACTCACGCCTGGAATTACCTGCTTCCAGAAAATCCCTTCCAATAATCATCGTCGAAATTATAGCCGAGGTTAACCAGTTCTGATATGCCTTCAAGTCTTTCAAACTTTGATGGAACAAATGCTCGTAATCGTCAGTCACGGCCTAGAATCAACTAGCTCTGTTTCTCTTCTCAATTTCAAACCAAGTTGATACGAATTTACCAAAATCGCAGCCAAGGAAGGACCAGCTCTGATACCAACTGTCACGACCCTAGGGTTTAGCTAGGGTCTAGGAAGGAAATGGAAAGAATTCGGGAGAGAAACAAATAAGAATTGGAGGGAGATATAGTGCAAAAATCAAGAGAAATGAGGGGGAGCAAGGAAAGAACCAGAGGGAGAAAGTAGGGAGGGAAAATATGAATTCATTATATTGTTTCAATCTCCATTTCTCTACATGCTATGGCCTTTTATAGGTTGTTCAACTGATAGAATATTGTAGAACAGCACCCATGTGCACTTTAACGGAATGAATAGCATCTCCTAACAAACAATTGTAACTAATGACAGCATTGCCCCTCTAATTCCTCTTGGGTAATGACACATACCTTCCCTCTTATGTCTTCTTTCTCAAAATCGGGGGAAATCCTCATACAGATCTCCTCTTCCAACTCTCCATGAAGGAATGCATTCCTGATGTAACTTCCAATCTAGGTTAACAGCTACTAAAATCAACACTCAAATAGAGTTTAGTTTGGCAACGGGAGCAAACGTCTCCTCATAATCGAGTCCTTGGGCTTGGGTAAACCCTTGGGCTACTTATCTTGCCTTGTACCCATTTGCTTCCCACAACCTTTTTCCAGCCAGTAAATCTACTATATTCCATGTGTTATTAGTCTCCAAGGCTTGCATCTCATTCATCACTACTTCCTTCCACCTCTCATCTAGCAATGCATGATTTATGTCTTTGGGAATAACCACTTCCTCTATACTCATGCTGAATGCTTTGAATTGCGGAGAGAGTTTAGAATATCCCACATAGTTAGCAATCGGATGTTGTGTACATGACCTTACTCCCTTCCATATGGCTATAGGAACATCAAGAAGAAGATCCTCCTCATTAGAAGTAGCCTCAACCTCTTGTATACTGTCAGCAAATTTTTTTTCTGAACCAACTTTTGGATCAAATGTTTGATTTGACTAAGGGTCACGAGGCCTTCTAGAATATACAAAGAGTGGTTTATCCAAGGCTGGATGCTCTTGAATCTAGTCTGCTTGATCTCCCCCTGAATTAGACATTGAACTGGGATTTGGAAAACATGGTTCAGGGGTTGATTCAATGATAGAAGAGGATTCAAGACTTTGGAACTGGTGAGGAGGGAAAAGAGAGTCCCATTGTTCTGCTTGAGTTGTGCTCAAATCAGAATGAGAGAGAGAAAAAAAAGATTGGTCTTCAAGAAAGGAGACATCACACGACACTATAAACCATTTAGTAGATGGATTATAGCATTTATAACCTTGTTGAGTAGGAGAGTACCCAACAAACACACATTTAAGGGCCTTAAGATCAAGCTTGGACTGAGAAATTGAGTGGTTGTGAACAAATACAGTACACCCGAAAAATTTTTTATGGGAGAGAGTTTAAGGCACATTTGTAGTGAGGAAAGGAATCAAGGAGAACTCTTAAAGGTGTTCTAAAAGAAAGGACTTCGGATGGAAGCCTATTAATGAGGTAAGAAGATGTGAGAACAGCCTCCCCCCAATAGGCATTAGGGACTGAATTAGTGAATAGCAGTGATCTAGCAATTTTAAGGAGATGCCGGTTCTTTCGTTCTGCCACACCATTCTATTGAGAATTATAGGGGCATGAACTTTGATGGATAATTCCATGGTTAGTTAGGTAATTGGTAAATTCATTGGAAAAATATTCTCGACCATTATTGAAACGTAACACGTGGATAGAGGATTGGAAAACATTCCAAACCATTTGATGAAACTGTTTGAACGTAGCATAAGCTTCAGATTTATCTTTCATCAAGAATACCCAACTAACCCTTGTGTGGTCATCAATGAAAGTGATAAACCACCTGGTGTTTGTTAAATTAGATATTCTTGCGGGTCCCCAAATATCACTATGAATCAAGTAGAATGGTTTTGTAGGCTTATATGCATGAGAAGGATAAGTAATTCTAGTTTGTTTAGTAAGGATACACTGCTCACAATGAAGAGAATGATTGCCTTTATTGATGAAAAGAGAGGGATACAAAGTCTTGAGATAATGAAAACTAGGGTGCCTTGAACGCTTATACCATAGCATAAGTGCAGAATCTAAAACAGTAGACAAAGAGGTTGTTGGTTGGGAGCTAGATCTAGTAGACTGACCATTCTTTGTAACATAGTAAAGGCCTTCTGCTTCCTCAGCATTGCCAATCATCTTCCCCGAAAATTGATCCTGAAATTCACAACCAGAAAAAGAAAAAATTACCACACTGATGTTGTTTTGTCAGCTTACTTACAGACAGCAAGTTGTACTTTAGATTGGGCACAAATAACACTGATCTTAAGGTTAAGCCTGCTACTTTGGCTAGGCCTTTCCCTTCGGCCACAGTTGTAGTACCATCAGCCATAGAGACTAGTATTCCTTGATCAAATGATTCATAAATTGATAGCAATTGCATTGAACCAGTCATGTGGTCCGAGGCTCCTATGTCAAGTATCCAACAATCTATAGGGAACTTAAATGACATTAGTGAGTGTTTAGATGTACCTTGCTTAGCAAGAGATGCTACCGGATTAGATCCTTCACTTGTCTCTGATTTTGTTTCCTTAGTTTGGCGTAAAAGTTGTTGTAGCATCTCCAAATGTTCTGTCGATATAGTAAAATTTGTTGTTTTTCCAGCTTCTGACTCTCCTCCATAGGCTGCTTGCGATCCCTTTCGTAGGTTTCTGGGCTTCCAATTTGATGGTCTCCCGTGGATCTTCTAGCAAGTTTCCTTGGTATTATATGGCTTATGGCAATGATCACACCAAGGTTTGTCTTTCAATGGCTCACCTTTAGGTGGACCAAAAGTTCTTGACCTCAACGTTACTAATGCTGATGACTGAGCAGATACATCAGAATTAATAACCCCTGAGGAATTGAGCATTACCTTTTTCCGGCTTTCCTCTCTCCTTACTTATGCAAACACTTCCTTTATAGTTGGGAAGGGTTTTGTTTCAAGCAATCTCCCCCTCACCTCATCAAGATCAGAGTTTAAACCATGTAAAAAATCAAAAACTCTCTCTTTTCTATCATCTTTTCATACTTCTTTCCATCTTCAGCACACTTCCATTCAATCTCATGAAACAAATCTATTTCTTGCCATAATTCGGTTAATGTATTATAATACTCAATCACCGAAGTATTACCTTGTCGTGTTGTTCGGAGAGTGGAACGCAGCTGGAAGCTTTGTGCAGTATTCTCCATATTTGAGTAGCTCTCCTGCACGACTTCCCATATTTCTTGGGTTGTTTGGTAGAATAAATAAGTTATTCCAATCTTAGGCTCCATGGAGTTGACCAACCATGCCATAACAATCGAATTTTCATCTTCCCATATACTATACATTTCTGAATCAGCACTTGGCTTAGAGATCGTTCCATTGAGATATCCAATCTTGCCCTTGCCGCGGATTACCAGCAACACAAATTGGAACCACTCCCTGAAGTTGGTTCCATTTAGTTTATGCTGGGTGATTTGGAAAGCATGATTTTCAAGAATGGTTGGAGGTTGAGGAACAATGGTTGGAGGTTGAGGAACCTCAGAGACTTGAGTAACAGTTGGTTGGGGGTAGAAGTTCTACTAGCTGATGAATCTTCAGCCATATCGAGAACTTACAGAATTAGACCAACTAAAAGATAAAAACAAGAGGACCACCTTGCTACGAAACCTAATGCTCTGATACCATGATAAAATAGATGGATCGGAAGTTTCTTGACTGGAAAACTACTTCCGTTAATCATATTGAAACATAAAAGACTAATTTATACACATGATCTCCTAATAAATCTCCTAAAATATAGGACTAGATAATTTCCTACTTTTTAGATATAGATTACAACAACAATAATCTCTAATTTTAGGATAAATAAGGATTAGAATTTCTCTTATCTTTATCTCTTCAAGCTAGTCACGATCCTTTATCTTCTCGGTTGTTTTTCCTTTATTGTCTCCAACAAACAGAAACACAAATATGCCTTTTCCGCAACTTGCTAAAAAATTAGGCTTCCAAAAAAGTAGAGAAGGGCCATTTTAGGGGTATACTCTACATTGTCTACAATAAACTCACAAACCATAGTTGGTATTCAACAAGACTAAAATGAGAAATAGAAGATAAATAGCTCTATCAATTAATGATTTGTGCACATTTCCTCATACTCCAAATCATAGTCACCAGGGGCAAGGTACATTTCAGGTTGCGGTTGAGGTATGGAAACAAGTATGGGTTATGTTAGTATACCAACTTTGTGGTACAAAGGAAGCAAACTTAATTGGTTCATTATTTCAAGTTGCATCACATTTTGTAGTTGTACTAGGGTCAAAATTAATTGGATTGATACTATGCTATTATAAAAGTTGGTTTGTTTTGTTTGGTTTGTTTTATAGAAGTTGCCATAATAGAAGTCAAAATTTGTTTAGTTTTGAAGTTAGTTCTATGTTTCCATACAACTTATACAATGAACAGACATATGCAAACAAAGTTAGGTTCGAACATAATTCAAAATGCAATAGAACATACAACAATGAGGTAGACAAGTTTTCTTTTCTCTAATTATTCTGACTTTAAGTTTCTTACCTAGTTTTAAATTATTTTAACTGAATTCATGCCCGGCTTGGGATCCCCATTCTTGAGGATCTGGATTGCGTTCCTTGCTATCCAGGGATACAAAACACCACAATTCAACCGAATGGTCCAGGGGGTCGATGTATTAAAAAGATAATGCATCTGACATAGTAAATAGTAATTAGTAATTAGTCTAGATCTCAAATCTATATCACAGAGCCACAAAAGCATATTCTATTATATCCTGTTCTCATGGTTTCTTACCAAATAAAAAGGAAACAACAATATGCCGAGCAATTAATAACAGAACTTTTAAAGTTCACACTGGTACCGGTCCCACAAGCCAAAATTTTGGCACCTGCTTAGTTTGTCCTCACAGTGGCAGCCAAAATACGGATGCCCCCAAACTACTTCCAGCAATTAATGTCAAGCATATCCAGAGTTCTTGCATAAACAATCATTCTAGAGAGTTCTAAGAAATGGTAAGAAACTACAATAAAGCAAAACATAAGTTCCCATTACAACAGTGTCGGGTTAAAGTACACTCCTGGGTTACTGAAACAATGACCGCTACAATTTGAACTACAGAACACAAACCCAAGAGAGATAAAGGTAAATTCACAGAAACCCAAGTTCGAAATCCATCAAATTTTTTCTTAGTTGCCAAAAAACACAAAAGGAATCCATCAATATTCACAAAAATAAAAGGAAATTAGAATAAAATCAACCGCAAACAGGACCAAACATATATAATATACATACCCTAAACATGCTTCCATGAAGCCTAGATTTCAGCCAATTTGAGTAGCTTCTTTGTGTATGCATGCATGAAAAGCAAAGAAAGGTAAACAAAAAGCTCACCATGCCCTAGTAGAAACTCCGGACCCAGAAGAAAACGGATCAGAAAAGCCGAAAAGCCTCAATACCCACAAAGAAACAACTCAGGGGAACCCAGATTTCATGAGAAACAAATCCGTTTCTGTGGTGACAAAGAACCCGTGCAGGCGGAGAAGAAGCAGAATATGAAGGAGAAAGCTTTGCAGTTGAATGCAGTTTTAGGGGGTTTTCGGCGGTTTAAGACGAACAAGCAAAATTGTCGCTTTCTGCTATGTCGATTGATGACTAAACAAACGCCAAGCCTTCGGAACAAAAGTCGAAACTGGCTTTACTTCCATTCACGCTGTGTGCGCATGTTGAGAGAATAAAAATCGAATGAAGACCCCTACTACCTTTTTGCTTGCATCATCTTCATCTTCTAGTTCCAGTGCTAATTTTATATTTATTAATTAAAATTACTAGATAGCAACTAAATTTATTATTTAATATTAATTCTATTTGTACTTATTTTGAAATAAAATTAAAAATAGTATTTATTATAAATTCAAGTAATTAATTAACTATAAAACTGTCCTATACCTAAAAGAATTAGTTTCGAGGCTGTTTATGTATATCTTATTTTGAAAACTAATTTTGGTATGAAAATGTTTTATATAAAAATCACTTTTTGTCTTCTTTTTCTATGTTTTGCTGCACTGTAAAGATTTTTAAAAAAAATATAGAATCTATCTTTAAAAACATTAAAATGCTAGTTTGCCTACACATAAAAGGTACTAACTTTTTCTCGTGTTCTTAATTTTAGAATTACTTTTTAATTTCAGTATTTAACTTTAATTTCAATTCTAACAAAAAAGAGAGAGAGAGAAAAAAAAGGGACTGATATGATAACCATGTCAATGAATATTTATCACATTAATAGTTACTATGTTAGTTATTGTAATTGATTAATCTTGTTTTGAAACATGAAAACTAAGTGTAAAATTAAATACTACAATTGATAAAGTTAAAAAGTGGTTATAAGATTGAAAACACAAAGAAAGGTTGGTACTTTTTTTATGTGATTAACCTTTATATATAAAATAAAAGAAGATGAATTGTCTAATTAGCCCCTGTATCTTGATTTGTGAGTCAAATTGATCATTACATTTTTAAAAAATTAAATAAGATATCATAGTTTTAGATAACAAATCATGTTCGCTCTTACAATGGATGTCGCACGAACACTATCTAACAATGTTTATATTATGCTAATGAAGTTAAATTTGTTCCAAGTCAAATCCTAATCTCCCAATATCATATCTAAATCAAAACTTTAATAACATTACACATACCCTCTTGTTAAGAGTATTTACATTCAATTTAGGTGAGGTAAAATTATTCAATTATGTAGAAATGTTATTCTAATATATAATTACAATCTAGAGTTCCAATTGTGCTCAAATTTGGGTTGTTATGGTCTATGGCCATCATTGTTATGGTCTATGTTCAAATTGTGCTAAGAGATAGAGATACAATTCATATATTGACAACTTAACCCAAATCTATTCGAATCAAGGACATAATTTGACCACAAAAGTCATGTTCGCAAAAATAGGTTGGCAATGGGATTTTAGGAAATTTGTGGATTTGAATTTAAAAAAAAATCAATGGTAATATCTCATTAGAAGGATTAAAAATAACTCTAACCCCAAAGAACACAACATATAACACGGTTTGAATGATTATCAAGGAAAAAAAAAAAGAAAGGAGAAGGTGGTCAAATTCTTTCTTGGGTGACAATAAAAAAGGACTAAGTCAAGGAAAATACATACATCAATTGGCTAGTGTTTTAATCTTGCAAATCTTTTAAGATTTCGAGTTTCTTTAGTGTGTTCTTGTTTTTATTTTAGTTGTTATTTTCGATTTTTATGAACATGATCAAGATGTTGGTTTTTGAAAGATCACCCAAGAGGAGAGGGTGAATTGAGTGTTTTGATACTTTTGAAAATAATTTAAAAATATATTGTAATAAAGTTATTTGAAAAGTTATTTAAAGAAAATAATTTTCTTAAACTTTAAACAAAATGTAGCAGCTGACAGAATAACCACAAATAGACATGTAACACAGAATTTTTCATAGAAAATAGTTTGAGAAAATATTAGACATTTCATAAATTTAAATATGAAGATATTAATATGAGAATGCATGCATTTAAAAATGAAATTTAAGAAACAGTTATGCATTGAGAGAGATCAGTTTGAAATATATTAAATTTAATTGTATGCATTTAAAAATAAGTGTATATATAGATAGATTTGAAAAGCTTTTCATGTCTGCAATAAAAACTACTATAGACATGATTTATAATAGTTAGAATATTATTTAAATATATAACATAGTATAACATAAATGTTTTATGAATACTGAAATCAAGTTTGTTTTAGACAATTGTATTTTAGGTAAGAGCTAATAACAATAGCAGAAGAAATGGATTTATAAAACAAGTATAAAGATAAAAGAGGAAATAATTTTTAAGATGATTTCAACCGCTAAAGCTTATAAACGATGGTTAAAAGATTAATTTAATAAGTGTTGGTGTTAATAACCTAATATTAGATTTAAATGACATCTAGCATGTGTGTTGGGCCTCATGATATAATCTTAAATGATCATACTTTCATTCATAGCTCTTCATTTAATTATAAATGAGTCTCTAGATTTTTTAATAAAGATCATATTCTTTAGTATTAAGAATGATATGACAAAAAATCTTTAATTCATGATTTCTTAAAGGTATTACCGATTCTTAAATTTATCATAAGAGACCTATGATTTATCGATTACTGGACCGGCACATAAGATATTACCAATGTTAGCATGGGATTCTAATGGGAATAGGGTGCTGAGTTACATACCATATTGTATGGAATGCATATAGTAGATATGTGGGTGAATATTAGTAAAACATTAACTGAATGTGACACCTGCGACATATCACATGGTTAAAGATTAATAATCTATTGTTGATTCTCGATTGTATATCTGATTCTTTGATTAGAAGCAACAGAGTTATCTTGTGCATTGGTGTCTGAGATTTATTGTTGAGTAAAACTATCCGATGTTAGAGGTGAAAATGCTTTCTATGTGGTTTCTATGTAGTGGTGTATGGAGACAAATGCTCGCCAATGGAATCCACTGTCCTCCATTGGATGGAGGTGAACATCCTAAGCGTTCTGAATCGGTTGGTGATTTTGGGAGTCCTTAGCCGAGGCATGTACAATCAGAAAGGAGTTTTCGATGTTGAAAAGAGTTTTGATACACCATCTCGATCATTCTAAACTAGATCCGGTATAGTTACAGAATCCTATGAGTTTAATCAGTCAATGATTCTCGTTCGGTTAAGATGTCAGTAGTGGAGGGACTATAATGTACGATAATGGAGAGTCCTAATGGGTTTGTAAGAATCACTAACTTTATTATCATTAGAATAATCTTAAATTCTGATTAGAGGATACTCAGGATCTTTTAGAGTGTTTTGGGGATTTAGATAGATCCTCTTAATAAGTCGAAGGGTTCGATCGGCGTAAAAGAGTTGACATATTTTGATTGATACATAACTATGAATCTATAATATCACACTTTAAGTAGATATTGTACTAGATTAATGAATTTGAGCTAGTTGATTATTCATCCATCATTAAGAGTTAATGAGGATTAAATTATCATTAAGAGTTAATGATAGATAAAAATATTATTAAAGTATGATATTATTTATGAGAAAAGTTCTCAATAATTCGAGTATAGTATTATATGTATAATTGTTATACATATATAATATTATAATAATTAATTAATTAAGCGAGTGGAGACAATTGGAAGTGGGATAGCGCATGTGAAGTTGAAGATGGGAAGAATAAGTATAATATAATGTCAAAATCTTCAATTGAAAAATCAAGCAGAAGACAAATTGAGGGAGCACTGGAGGCGCATGATTCGCCCGGATTTCTGGGAGAAAGGGTATTTGGAAAGGGATGGGAGTGATTGTGATTGGGAGACCATTTTTCTTTTAGTGCGTGGGACGCTCCCACATGGGTGGTCTCTTCTACTCTCTCTCTCTCTCCCCCCCTTCTCCATGATGACTTGTCTTGTCTTGTCCGCAAAAGGTTAAATTTTTTACTTTAAGAACTCTCACACCTTGCTTCACATATATAAGAATAAGGATAAATCATGGTACACAACGACCTCTTAAATAAAAGATATAATACATAATATCTATAAGAAATTATTCTTACAGAAAAGTAAAACTCTTACACTACACTACAGTTACCATAACTCAAACTTATATTCTTATTTGCAATCTGCTATTTAGATGCCAACTGTGCTATAATTTCCACAAGTGTGCTGTGCATCCCTCTTCCCTTTTAAAAATTCCAGCACTGCTCTGTGTTCCGTCTTCTTTTTCCTGGAATTCCAGCAGCCTCTTTGTGTTCCATCTTCTCTTTCCTCTGTTCCGTCCATCATTTTATTCATCATGCACATATATATAGAGGAAGAGTCAAAATTTTTAATCAGGGTGAACAAAAATTAAACAAAACATTTAAAATAATATAATATCTTCTTCATCGTGAATTTTACTTTAATCTCGAACAATATTACTTTCCACACAAACATAATTTTTACGTTGAACAACACTAATTTCACTTTGATCCCTAATTACATTAAATTTATTTTTATTAATATTTTGCTCTTCAATAGAAAATAAAGTTGTCCTTTTGAAATGTCTCTCCATAATTGTTGACAATAAATTTAAATAAAGAATAACAAATCAACATAGTTTTAAATATATAATTGATAAATTTGTAACCAAAAAAGAAATTAGCTATTCATTTCCATCCGGGTCCCTCCCTTCTATAATTGGGATCCTACAACAAGCATATATCCAAAAAATAATCAACAGAAATGGTTGGTAAAAGGAGTGGCGATGCAGCAGGGGAAGATGTAAAAATAGTTGATGAAAAAAAGTATATGCTAGAAAGCCTACAAGTTAATCCAGCCCTGATGGCAAAGATGTTACTGATTACCAGCCAAATAGACGATTGAGTATTGCACTGTCATCCAAGGATTCTTATTTAGAATTGTATATAGGTAACATATATTAAAAATACTAATTTTAGAACTGTAATATGCAATCAGGGATTTAGGAACAAATCAACCATGGTTATACAAGGCAGAGTAGTTAGGAAGAAGAATAAGGAATGGTTAGACCATATGCAGGACATTCTTGAATCCCAAAATTAATAGAAGTAGTCTTTAGAAATCAAGTTTAAACTCTGTGTCACCATGTACAAGTTTCAAAAGCAGATCACGTGGACATTTTATGAATAGCTAATATCAATAGTGTAACATAGTTTCAAATAATTTCAAACTACTGTGGCTGGTGGTTTTCAACGATCAAAGGTAATCATCCGACATCCTTATCTAAATCGACTAATATAACCAAAAATCAACGAAATCCAACGATTGAATTCTCGTAGATCTAAGCTTAAACTGTTGTATCCCAATAATTGGAAAAAGGCTTCGGAAAGAAACTTCAGAAGGAAGATGGAGAAGGATGCTTTGGAAAGAAGTTGGAGAAAGATGTTTCGGAAGGAACCTGAAGAAGAATGCTTCAAAAAGAGGCCGAAGAAGAATGCTTTGGAAGAAGGCTTACGAAATTCCCTCACGAGTAGAAAATAGCCTCCTTCTGAAGGAGGCTTCAGAAGGGAATTTTCCCGAGGGACACGTGTCTCTCGGGATCAATGACACGTGTCTCTTTGTGACCACCCTCGAGGTTCGAGCCCTATAAAAGCCTAACTACAATTCTCACAAAGGGGATCTAGACATCAGTATACTATTTCCACTTTCCTTTCGAAATTTAGCCTATTTTCCTTTCCGTAAGATTATTTTTCTTCCATTACTGACTTAAGTATCGGAGGGTTTTCGCGGGAGGAAAATTCTACGAACCTTCTAACTTTTGTTTGCCGTCTACAGTTCCTCGAGAAGCACCACACCTATTCCTTCGAGATGATAGCTTGCGAAGAAGATCCTTCCCTTTGGAAGCCAAGTTCCTTTGGAAGACGTGCCAAGCCAAGTTCCTTCAGAAGGGACCGCTCTTCCCTTCGAAAACACCAGTCTCTCGGAAGTTCCTTTGGAAGTACCATTCGAAAGGCTCTTTTGGAAGCATCCTTTGGAAGCAACACTTTACTCTGGCCATATCAAGATATCTTCTGTAACAGTTTACTTTCTTAGGGCAAGTTATGCCTTAAGAAATTTGGGTCTTTTTTTTTTTCTAAATTACATTTTTCTCAAAATTTCCTAAGACATATCTAGTGTTTAATTTATACACTAGAGGCAATTATAATCGTATAAAGTGGAAGTTGAATCAAACCTGCTCATGGCATTGCATATATAAATAACTGAATATGACATTTATTACAAAGTTGATACATACTTTCCAAAGATAAATTAAAAAGCACAGAATTCTTGAACTATTCATATTACAACATAACATGGTACATTTACTCGTTTCCTGACGTCTCACGTCACTACACATCCTCAACCACTGTATCATCACTGCAAATCCTGACTGGAACGTTAAATGTTCTAGGGGCGAACCCAAGTTAGATGATGAACCATCTAAGTGAGGGTACATAATGTTATGTCACGTGTGTATGCAATGTCTTTTTTTGTAGGTGTCAACTGCACCCCTTATGCTACCTACCATTTTTGCGGCCACCTCTTTCGAAGGTAAGGTGTATGGGTGCACCCTTGGTAAAGCAGCGGTGCCAATTCGTACTCCCAACGGCCTCAAATGTGTGTAATCAATGATATCAACGTGTATTTATACATTTCATAATCATGTCATGGATACAGTCTACGTGATGGGTACATACCAAGGTATGCCAATATGATGAAAGCATTCTCGAAGATAACATTTATAACCGTGCTAAGCTTGAAACGATACACTTACAAGTAAGTTGTCTCAAAAAGCGTGTCAGCCTTGAAAATTGTGTCGAGTGGCTATTTCTCAATCTTCTTGCCCTCAAGGACTGTGAAGCACAGAAATGGCTCGGAGGCGTCGTTTCTGCGTTTCCGAATCGTTTCTCATTTCAAAAACGGGAAAAATGGCCCGAAACTTTTTCGGGCCGTTTGTGTAATTATTGAAACATTTTGGGTCGTTTCAAATTTTAAAAACATTGCCGGAAACACGTTTCTAGTAGGAAACGCGTTTCCAGTAAGCTGGGCAGCTGTTTCGTCTTCTTCCAGCGAGTTGCCCAGCTATTTCTTCTTTCATCTAAACCCTCCCCCCTCCCCAGATGCACTGCAATGAGAAGATTTCTTCTTCCATATGATTTAGCCGTGCGAATAATATGCTCTTCCCCTCTTCTGTTAACAGTAAGTATATATATGTGAAGTTAACGGATATATATTTATGTATATATATATATGTAAGTTAACAGCAAGATATATATATATATGCGGAGATATATATATGTGTGTGAACTGTGAAGTTATATTTATCATTATATATATGTCTTTATATATATATTTCTATATATATTTTTAATACATTATAAAATTTATGTTTATTATTTATATTTAAATATTTTTTATTTTTTATATTAAAAATTATATTTATAAAAAATTCCTATATTTTTTAAATTTACAGTTTACCCCGCGTTTCCGTTTCCAACTTTTTTTGAAAAATACCGTTTTCGCGTTTCCGTTTCCTATCGGAAACGTCACTTGTTTCCGTTTTCGTGCAATCTAGCTCAAGGACTCCTAAAATATTAAATTTATTTTTCAGAATATTACTTTACTATTTTTCATATTTTCTAAAATTTCTCTTTATTTCTAAGCCTTATTTCTTCAGAATTACATAATAATTATCTAGACTTTTATATAATCCAATTTCTCTTTACTAATATTCCTTAAATAATATTTCTAGCATTCTGGAATTTTCTAAATTAAATTCCTATTTTTTCCTTATTTCCATAATAGAGAAACTATTTAAATAAATGACTAATTTAACATTTTCCGGAATATTTTTCATAAAACAAGACATAAACAAAATTTCAGATTTAATAAAAATTTTTGCAAAATTTTTATTTCTTTTATTTTATTTTTTCTTTATTTTATTATATTTTCTTTTCTTTTCTATTTATTTTCTTTTTTATTTTCTTTCTGGCGGGCGCATGGAAGGCACGCGCCTTTTTCCCACTCGCGGGCGCGTGCAGCCACGCGCCTGTCTGGATCATCTTCTCTGGCGGCCTTCTCGCCGCCAGCGACGATGCCAGGCATCAAAGCTTCCAAAGAAGCTTCTCCTCCCCTCAATATCGACCTCCCGAACCCAATTATAGTCTTAAAATGAAGAAAAAACAATACGAAGTACCTCAATTTAGTGTTTGAAGGTGTGGCTCTGGCGACTTGCGCGTTTCTGGCGAGCTTAATTTTTTCTTCTCCGTTGCTCCGTTAGCCACCAAACTCTCCAAAAACGTTGCCCACGAAGCAAGGACCAAGACCCCACTCACCAAGCTCTCAAACACTACCCAAATCGAGCGATCTATGAAGCAAAAGAAATCTGATGAAGGCCTTACGCGAACTTGGCTATTTATAGCCAAAACTCCGCCGCGAAACGTCCCATCGAGGCACCCATGTTGTAATACCCTAAAATTTAATGTAAAAGTTAGATGATACAATAAAGTGTTTTAATGAAAGTTTTGGATTAAGTGTAAATGAAAATGGTTTTAAGGACTTAAATGCAAATATCAAAGGATAACTTCTCCAATAATAGGAATATTTGCAATAATAAATGCTTATGCAAGAAGTCTTGAGTTGGAGAAATGGGATTGGAGGATTATCCCTAAAAGTCCTAAACCTTATGATGATAATAATTACTTTTACCCTTAAAGTCAAAAGTAATGAAACTTGGAAGGTTTACATTGGCTTGCAAAAGAAGAGAATGATAGAGCTTATCCTAAAGCCACGTAAGGGAGTATTTGGAAGTTTAAGATTGGAAGAAATAAGAAGCTTGAATAGGAAGATAAAAATATTCAAAGTTTGTAATGATTGATTCTTACCCCAAAAGTCTTAAGTAGCATGAGTTAGAAGGCTATGAGTGGCTTGGGAGAGAAGAGATAAGGGTCCTTGAGTGTTCTTATCATGAAAGCCACGTGAAGGAGAGGTTTGGTTGGAAGGAAGTAAGGGCTTGAAGGAGAAGATGAAATCAAAATCAAAGGTTGCAATGATTGATTTTTATCCTAAAGTCTAAGCTTGGAAGACTAGGATTGGCTAGGAGTTTCTTGCAAGGAAAGAAGATGATAAGCCTTATCTTGAAAGTGTCATTGGTGGCCTAGGATTGGAAGAAGTGGAGGCTTGCTTGAGAAGATTGCAAACATTTCAAAGTGTAATTATTACTTGGGAGGAAAACAAATAACTTGGAGGCCAAGTGAAATCTTAAGAATTTGGGCATTTAAAAGCTATATAAAGAGAAGGAGGAAATTCCATGATAAGGTAAGGAGAAAGGAAAGAAAGCAAGTGCAAGAAAAATCAAAGAGAAAGCAAAGAAAAAGCAAAGAAGGAAGGAAAGAGAGACCTGGCTGGAAGACTACCAAAATAGAAAGAAAACTAAAAAGGTAAACTAACTTTCTTTCTATAAGATCGTAGAGCATGAAAAGAGGAGTCCATAGGTTCAAACGGAGAGCAAATCGAATAAAAAATGAGCAAGATATAGCTATTTTAATTTTGGGTTGCAAAATAGAGAAGGGGGCAGCGCGTGGCCACCCTTCTGGGGGCACGTGAGGGGGCATCCGGCCTCCAATTGGGCTGAAATTTTTACTGTTGTTCTCCTATTTTAATTACCTACAACGTTGTGTAAAAAAATTTAAGGTTTGTTCACTGAAATCCATGATTTCTATAGAAACAACCCCTAGTGCTTGAAATCGGGCTGTAAATCGTGCTATCGAAGGGAAACGATCAAGGTAAGTGGTTCTTGTGCATGCTTCCTCTTGATCATTCTTGGTTTCATTTGTGAGAGGTTCTTATGTGTGCTCCTTGATTCCTATTGATCACTCTTGATTTTCACTTGTGGATGGTTTGTTGCTTACATCTTATGTTTCCTTTGTTCCGAGCATATCCTTTCTACTTTGTTGCATCGAGTTTGACCATAACATGTTTCGTGCGTGGCTTGTGATCATATTACTTTTTCTTTGTCATACATCTTGTCATTTGGTGGTTGTGGCTAGTTGGTGGTTTGTTGTGTGTGAACTACCACAGGGGCCTGTGTAAAGGGGCTGACCACGTAGGCCTATGTAAGAGGGCTACCTCGAGCTTATGTAAGGGGGCTACCTCGAGCTTATGTAAGGGGGCTGAGGGGTTCATACATGGAAAGTAAGAAGGATATCTCGTGCCTGTGTAAGGGGGCCGAGAGGTTACATCTCATGTGTTTGTTGCTTTTGAGCAAATCTTACCTATTGCACATGCATCTCAATATTTGTATGTGTGGCTATTTGTTGGGGTATCACAGGGGATCTCATGCTCTTGCGGTGAGCTGTGATCTTGGGAGATTTTGTTATTATTTCTACATATCTCTTGGCAAAGCTGCATATCACTCTTGCATGCACTGTTTTCTTCTTTCTTACCACTTACTTAGATGTAATAATCTAACTCGGGTGTTTCTTACCCCTGGTGCATTCATCGTCCCAGCTTTATCAGAAGTATCAAGCGTTACAGGTTCCAGGTTAAAGCGTGAGCAAGGAGGTGGAGCTTCGCTAGCTTTGGGATCTTGGATTCATTATGTACCCTTGTAACTGAAGTAATATATTGTGAATAGCAGTTAGGGTACTCAAAGTTTGTAATAAAAGGATGCCCTATAGTTGTACTACATTAATAAGTTGTGTCTTTCTAGAGTGTTAAGAATCTTTTACATTTCTTGTACTTGGAAATGAAATCTAGTGGAAACCCGTTTTATTTAGCTTTGGTTAAACTTGCAGGTTTGATCCAATGCATCCGTTAGTGAGGGTTTCCATAACGCCCATAGGTGAAGTTAGCTTGTATTTGATATCATAATGGTATTTGGAAAAGTGGGGCGTTGCACACGTGCCCTAGAAGGCCATCTTGACGTCCTTGGGAGCATTTAAAGCTCTCTTTGCCTCTGGTGGCCGATTGCAGGCGCGACCATGCTCTGGTCGTGTGCCTGCTCCAGATTTTCCACGATATTCTTTATATATATATATACAGATATATACATATATACATATACATATTTATATCATACCTATATACATACATATATGTGTACACCTATGTACATATAACAGTATTAAAAAAAATTCTAATACATACTATTTATAAAATTTCTGGTACATAAGTATACTATATATTTTATACTATGATTTAAGCTAAATAAATTAATTACATGCAACTTAATAAACATTTAAAACTCTAACAATTTCTTTAGGGTCACATACCTTATATCATTGAATAATTTCACTACTAAATTTATACATACTAAAATTTTTATAATTTCTCTAGGGCCTAAAATCAAGATATTTACGGTATCCAAGGGTATTACATCTTCAGTTACCACAAAGTCACCCTTTGGAAGGGATTTTCGAGATGACCCTTTAAAAAGACCCTTTGAGCCATTTTGGGAACATTGTTTCAGAAGACGCTTATTGTTCACTAGCCTAACATTAATCACATCTGTTTTCAGTATCCCACTCAGAAAAATTCTAATTGTTGTATTTTGGCAACAACAATTTGGCGCCATCTGTGGAAAATCGTAACAAAAAGCCAATCTTAACACAAGATGCCTAGAGGGACAAGATCAACTAGTTTGGCAAACCCGCCTAACCCTACTTGAAGGAGCGCTCGTACTAGGACATGAGACCCCAGCTAGGTGTACCCTATGGTACCTGGACTTTTGGAAGATCACCTAGACAATAAAGTGCGCTCGAGAAACATTCCAATGCTTGAAGGACATTAGACTATCGAATTGAGGGGTATGGAGCATTTGGAAAAAAAGAAGGTACACGCCATCGGATTGGGGAGACAAGTGGCAAGGCAAGGGAGGCAAGCCCTGCTTGCAGTACTAGCGAATCAAGATCAACACTCCCTAGGTAGTCCTCAATTCCAAGAAGGAACCCTTCGACGACTTTAGTACCTCCAGAGCCCTCCAGAGTAGCTCCACTCACTGTCTCACTATCAGATTATGAACAGCTACAGAAGAATTTTGAGGAGGTAAAACACTAGAATAATAAGCTTAGGACGAAGAAATGAAGAGAGCATGAGAAGACTAAGAGGATTACTACTCTTTTGCATGAATTGATGCCGGATATCCACATTCCCCACATGGGACAAACAGGTGCGGGGGGAGAACACTAGAGATCCCAAGACAACCCTCTGAGGGCCCCACGGTGAGGGGTAAGGATTGGGACTCCTAGGCTTAATGACCAAGTCCCAGAAATGACGAACCCGAGGAGAGATTATGACAAAGAACAGGGAAAGCCCCTATATATGAAGAGACGACATAAAACACCCACTTAAGAGCTCTTTGTGTCCCGTCTCCTTACAAGAACAAAGCAGAGAAAAAAACGCTCAAGGCGTTTAACATCAGATGCCTCATAGAGGAAGTGCTGGAATAGAAGCAAGTTGTGATGACGCCAAGGGAAGATCCCATGAAGGGGTTTCCACTGTCCGAAGAACTTCAAAGGTAGCCAATGCAACAAGGGTTCAAGCTACCGCAGCTCTTAGTGTACTTAGGGAAGGAGGACCCCGAGAAACATCTACAACAATTCGTGACGATGGCTATGTTATATGGGTGGAATGAGGTCACTAAGTGTAGGTCTTTCCCACTCTCCATGGCAGGACAGGCTCAATAGTGGTTCACTGAATTACCAGTAAGACATATCTGGTCATTTGACTAGTTACAGAAAGAATTCTTGGAGGTGTTTTCTGCTTACATCCCGAAGAAGAAAAGTGTTATGTACTTGATGAGCTTGCAATAGAGGCCCAATGAATCCCTAAAACATTATATCGAGCGATTTAGAGCCACAACGCAGGAGGTAAGGGACCTCCCAGTTGGTTTGGTGGCATTAGCCTTGCTTAACGGAAGTACGTACACCCAACTCAAAAGATCCCTAGCCTTTTCTAAGCTAGACTCAATGACAGAATTGCTTGCCCAAGCGAAATAGTTTATTGTCCAAATGAAAATTTCAGAAGCATGGAAAGGCAAGAGAAGAAAGAATGCAAATATAAACTGATAAAAATTAAACCACTAAGAAAAATAAATAAAAGCTTGAATGGGCATGAATGCAAGTCGCATGACTAACAAGCTAATGAAAGGAGTAGAGTAGGATTGTATGGTTATGCAAATAAAGCAATAACATGAGGCGCGTTGAAACGACCACAAAGACTCCATTCAAAAGTTAAAAAAATAAAATGCAACAATCAAAGAAATATATTGTCGTTCCTTACAATACAATTAAAAACGATACAAATCATAAAGTCCACACTATCTTCAGCTTAAGGACAACTCGTATGTCACAAACCCTCTTCAGGGGGCAGACTCTGAGAAGCATCAGTGGCAAGATCCACCTCTAAGCCCTTCTCAATCATCTGGACGATGCTAGTCATGTCAACACCTATTTCAGCCTCCTCAAACTCAAAGGCATAGAGGCTTCATGGACCTTGTAGGTTACTGAGGTCATCCTCCAGAGCCTGCCTTATGCATTCCTCGAGCCTAGGGTCGTTTGGCTCATATTTTCTCCAGTTGGGTGGAGTTCCAGACGATATAGCATTGTCGAAAGTCATCTCTGGGAAAGAGTCCTCTAGACGCCGGGATTCTAAAAAGTTGCAGTCGAGATAAAAGCCAAACTTCGAGAAGCAGCTGACATAGTCATCCTTGCGGCGATAACAATCCTTGGAAAGACGGTATTGTTTCACCGCATCTTTCGTCGTTTCTTCAATCTCTTGTCGCCTATTCTCCTACATATTCTCCATCTCTAACTGAGTATAGGGAGCCGTTTGGAGCAACATGGCTACCCGTTCCTCTACGCTAGCTAAGTCACCTTTCAAGTGTGACACCTCTTCTTATGCCTCCATTAGAGAAAATACTTTTTCTTTGTAAGTCCAGTTTCGAGCCTCTAACTCCTCTTTCCATTTATGGGTGTCATCCTCTACTACCTGGCAGCTAAGGGAGAGATCTTGAAGTTGGGATTGGAGGCTAACCTTGTCCGATTCTAGATGATGGATTGTCATATTCTGGGCTTGCTCATCCTCCTTCCACTTGAAAGACTTCTGTGTCAAGTCATAAATTTATGCTTCATGACAGGCTAGACATGCACAATTCATGGCGTTGGTCACTATTGTGCCCTGAGCACCTTGTGATAAAAGAACACGAGAAGGTTAGTGGGAGAGATGAAAATGAAAGGGTTAGTGGGAGAGAAGAAAATAAGAAAATAGGCAAGAAAAACTTATGGTAATACTTGAAGTTTCTTAGGCGTTGTTGTTCAAGAAAAAAATACATTTTCTTTGAAGTTAAAAGATTCGATAGGCACGTGTATAACTCCCGAGTAATTTTCAAGGAACAAATGAAGGATTTTTCGAATGATTGTGGAGACTAATGCAAGGGATCATCATCTTAAAAGCTTTTGGAAGGTTTAAGGAATTCTAGGGCTCAAGTGTTAGAAGTGATGAATCACATGATAGTTCTATGTTTCAAATATAAAGATTTTTGTTTTAATGATAAAACCATCTCTTGCTTTTGCAAAATCTCTTATATTAAAAGCGATTTGTCATTTCCAAAATCAAAGCATAATCTTTTTCAAAAGGTTATAAAAGCTATTAGGCATTTTGTTCCAAAAAGAAGCTTGTGTTTCAAAATTCTGTAAGCCATCTGTCGACTGATCAATGTAATATGTCGACCTGTTTTTAAATATTGGATCATTTGTCGACCGATAGTCTTCCATCTGTTGATCGACAGAATAATTGTCAATTAAAAGACTTTCATCTGTCGATAGATTACTTGTCATCAGTCAACCAATCCTTTGTACCGACCTTCATCTATCGACTGATGCCTATGCATCTATCCACTAGCAATATAGGTCTTCTGAAGAATGGCTTCATCTAACGACCGATGTTCAAACATTTGTCGATCGATCTTATATCTTTCCAAGTAACTGTTGACCAATGCTCTTGCATCTTTCGACCAATATAATACCAATCCTTGATGTTTCTTATGTGAGCAAGCCATCCGTCGATCGATGCTTATGCATTTTTTGACCGACAGAATGCTTGCACAAGGAACTGTTGACAGTTTCAAATGATCTATCGATCAGATTTTGAATTTTTACTAATCTGTCGACCGATGCCTTACATCTATCGATCGTTTTCTTCGCAGAGACACATAATGGCTAGTTCATATTTTTCTCTCAAATGCTGCATCCATTAGCAACAGTCTGATTCGAGTATGGGCTTTTAAGAGGCTATAAATGCAAGTCATTTGGTGACTTCAAAGGGTTTAGGCAATCAATCTCCAAGCTCCCAAGTGCAAAAATCGTTGTTGTGCTTCATTGGTAAAATTGTTTTCTTTTCAAGGCATTGTATTTATCTTGTGTAATTGTTTTTAATGCCTTGTTTTAATCTTTGAAAGAACTTGTGACTGAGAATATCGTTTCTCAGATCCTCTCATATATTGTAACAATTTGCATCATCCTAGCTTGTCTTGCTAGAGGGCTTACTTTGTTTGTAAGTGGTTTTTGTGATACCGTGCTTTGCCTAGAGGGTTTGCTTGTTCAACCAAGAGATTTGTATTTTCCTAGCTTAGTGCTAGAAGGCCTATCAAGTGTGGTAGGAGAGTTATAGTAATTTGCTTAAAAAATCCTTATTGAGGAGCTAAGGTAGTGGAGTAGGGTTAGTTAAGCCGAACCACTATAACTTCTTGTGTCCTCTTGTGCTTGTGACTTTTACCTCTTCACTCGTTTAAGCATTTCCTTATTTCTTTTGTGGTTCTCATATTTGGGTTTTTCATTGAGAAATATTTCATAGTTTTCATTCTTGTGTTTTTCATTGTCAAAAACAAGATTGTCTTAATACAGTTAATACCTCATCGTGCCATTTCAAGGTTTTGAGGGTTAACGAATTCGTAGTCTTCACAGACGACATCTCATTTTATTAAACAAATTTCTAACTACACCAATTCACCCTCCTCTTGGTACTTGCCATAGACTCTTCAAATCCAACAATAAGTACAAAGAACTTTTGGGCTAAGGAGTTATTTGTGAGAAACTTAAAATATCTTGTAACTAAGTAGTTAAGGAAACAAAATGGGCTAACTAGTTGTTAGAAGTGTAATCATGAGGAATGATTAAGGCCTAAATAAACATGTGGAGGCACACATCTCAAGGGACACCTGTCGCAGGGGCATGAAAAGGCACAAATCTCTAGGGACATGTGGCGCGATCCTATGAAAGTCATGATGACCTCTCTTATCCAAGGGACACGTGGCATGCTCGGATTAGTCGAGGATGTCTATAAATACCAAGTCTTTGGAAGGGTCATTCTTACCATTAAACAAGAGGGAAAGGAGGTGAGTTTGAGAGGAGAAACTCTGCCAAAAAATGAGGTGGAAAAATTCTTCGTCGGAAAAGTTGGGCCTCCACCATAAAGTGCACCAAACAGTGTTAAAACAACAGGGTAAGTCCATTTTCTTTCTATAGTCTGATAAAGGATTGAATAAGGGTCGCGTGGGTTTAACGGGGGTCAAAACGGAGTCTGGACGAGGGAGAACGGGCCAAAAAATAGCAAGCAGCAAAAATGGGGGGCGGCATGTGCAGCCCATGCGCCACTGCCTACTGCACGTGCAAGTGTGTGGGGTCCTTCCTTCAGCGCGTGTGGGACCCCCTTGCCCCCACAATTTTGTAGTTTTGGTCCTTAATTTTATTCCTAGGACCCTATGTAAAAATATTTTAAGTTTGAGTTATGAAAATATGTCATTTTTGCAAAATATCATTCCCGAACCATGTGAACAATGTTTGAACCCATCCAAAACAGCAAGGTGAGTGTTTCTTGCATCCTTTTGTTACATACCAAACATTTTGTCTTCATATGGGTAAGGGTGATTACTTGCATAGCATGACTTTCTTTTAAACCGGACATTTTTCTCTCTCTTTGTCATGTATCACTTGGTGTGTGTGGCTAGATGAAGTCAGGGCCTCATGTTAGACTGGTGAAAAGTCGTGGGGATGTGAGAACATGATGGATCAGCGAGGGTGATTGCAACACCTTGACGTTTCTTCCACACGGGCAGTTTCATGTCACTTTGCATATCTTATTTGCATGCATGTTCTCTTTCTTTGATTCACTCACTTAGATAAAATTGTCTAACTTGGGTGTCTCATACCCTTAGAACATTCAACATTTCAGGTGAGTTAATTGTAACATGTGCCCTAGAATTGAGCCAAAGGAAAGGAAAGGAAAGGAAAGGAAGTGGTCTTTGGATAGCTAGATTCTTTGTGATTTTGTTGTAAAAGTGTTGTACTGTAGTTTTAAGTGTGAGTATGTAATTATTGTAAAAGGGAGTTTAAATGATCCCTACATCCCCGTCTTATATTAAGGCATGTCAGGTTGTATTTGTGTTAGAAGCCTATAGTGGGAGCCTTAATTGTTTAGCTTATGATTTTTTTTAAAGCTTTCAAGTTCGATCCTTTGCTTCCATTGGCAAAGGCTTCCATAACGACCATTTGATTATCATATGGTGGCTAGCATCATCATGCATCATTATGTGTGTTTCAGAGAAAAGAAAAGAGGGCGTTACACTTACGATCGGGAGGTAATGCTTAAACTCGCCCATGTTTTTCAGAGAATTTCAGAAGTATTGACTTTTATCACGCAGAAGGATGGAGGAATAGAGAATGCGAGCCCCAGCATTGGGCATGTCTATCGTGTCTGTGTCTAGAACCCAGGGCTGCATGTCAAAGCGTTCCCCACAGACCTAATAGTTGTTATCCAACTATATTGCCCCTTGGTGTGGAACAGGTAACGAAGGCAAAATTAGGGTCAACCCTCTGGCAGCGACCCCCTCTTCCATATGCAAAGTGCGGCAGTCGCCACGCTGTGGGTTGATCATGACACAACAATATAATCCTTTACTGCTCACCTGGATTGCATCAACGACAGCTTAATCAACTCGGGAAGTAACCTCACCCTTTGGAGCGCTGCGAAAGCTCGTTCTTGCCCGTGTTCGGTTGCCTCATAAGTTGCATGATGAGGAGCCCTATTGTCATGACTAATCCTCTCAGTATTAGCCCCGCTCAAAGACGCTGATGCATCCATCTCAAATGATAGGTGAAGTGCTGGATTAACTCTCTTTGCTAAGGGAAAGTTGGGGAAAGGCTTCGCTGGTGGATTAGGAGAGAGGAGATCATCAACAAGTGGAAAAGCCATAAGGTCCACCTTTACCTTTTGACGACAACTCCTCTTCTTCCTCTGGTGATGATGACGTGAAAGAGCAACAGTCTCTCCCACTCCCTCGTCTTGCTCGACATTCTGAGTATCAGGGCAAGGGGTCTCATTATGGGGGTTAAAAGAGGGCAGCATTTCGCCTTGAGTGGTTCCATGAGTGACCCTTCGATGAGCAGACCTTATTAAGTGATGCATGGTTACAAGGAAAAGATACGATGTGGTTAAATACCAGAAAATAACTTGAATGCAAAAATTTGAACAAAGCAGGTGTAACGACCCGCTCCCACTTATAGGCGCCATCAGTGAATAATCAACCGAATTACTCACACACAACAACCGACAATGAAGAGAGAGACTATGTTTCAACATGAAACACCCTAGGTGGGCACTAGGCTTCGTCTTTCCCTTCGCTCTACTCGAGGAATCGATCCCAAAACCAACAAGAAAACACAGTGAAACTGGACCTGAAACCCAAGTGAGCTTTACCTTTCTTCAGCTCGCCTCACAACAAGCCAAAGGTGACCCAGGCACAAAGCTAGCACATCAAGTGTTTGCTGAGTACTGTGGATTTATGGGAACAAACGTTTTCGGTCTTTACCTAATCCGAAACTGGACTTCACCAACTAAAGCCATATAACTTAGGCAATCTCACAATTACCCATCACACCATGATGATTACAACAACTAGATACATCTAGCACATAACAACATTTACATTCAATCACATGAATACATATATGACTATATACCACATACAAACTCAGGCGACAACGCTAGTCACCATATCATCCTTCCGACGCCATCCTTGCTTGCATCTGGACTCCCAACATCTATAACATGAGGTAAAACATCATGAGTCATAAAGACTCAATAAGGGTGCAATGCATAAGTAAATGAAGTATGAGAGAGCATGTAATGCAAAAATGCAATGCAACATGGGTGGTCTTCCATGCCCTCATAACCTCTATAAGTTAAGGCATCAACCAACCCCTCTCACAACACTAGTCCTCTATATGGCCATAGGTATACTAGAACACAAATCATGCAGTGTTGACCACTACATAACACTCATAAAAAAAAAAAAAAAAAACACTTACAAATGCAAGCAAGACCACCATCACTTGGGTCATCCCTTACCTGGCTCGAAGCCTCTTCTGCCAAGAGCGAGAATGCCTGCTTGCTTCGGACTCTTCTAGGACCACCGCCTCCTTGGTAGGACCTAGATGCCACACAAAACCCAACAATCAGATATTAACCAATGCTTTCATTTTCGCTATACACCGCAAAAATCACTCACCAACAACTACTTCCGAATAACACCAACCACGAGATAAACTAGCCATCACTTCACATTTCATTATCTGCCATAACGAAAATAACTAGGAAATAATTAAATCTATTTACCTTGATTAATCTGGAGGAGAAATTGGGAAAACGCCCACCTGACATTGCCTCTTGAGCTGCCACATCACACCAGAATCCCAAATCCGAGCCTCTGGCATGCTCCTCGAGTCTCGAAATAATTTTTAGAATGTTTTCCCATATTTTTGAAATTTTCTGGCATTTTCCCTATTTTTCTCCTTTTTCCACATTTTCTTTTATTTTTATTTTTTTTATGTTTCTTCTTTTCTTCTCTCCTTCTCTTCTCCTTCCTCGCAACTGCACTTACGTGCGCCCCCGCGATCGGCCACTGCCGCTGCTCGCGTTGCCATCACCTCCAGCCACCTCCAGCCGTCTTAGCCACAAGAGCCTCGAGCAGCCTTCTTGGGCAACCAGCCATGGACATTAGCCTCGTTGCTTCTAGCTGTAGTCGTTGCCTCTGATTAGTCTCCATAGCTATCCAAGCTTATTGCTTCAATCCGTTGCCTCAGGCTATAGCAGCAACCTCTGCCATGGTCGACATTTCCAGTGACTGCAGCTACCCACCGCCACCTTTAGCCCACCATCGGCTGGCGATCACTCTCTCTCGATCCCTCCATCCCTCTCAAGCTTTCGACCGAGCTCCCTCTCTCTCTTTCTCTCTGCGTTTGAACATATCAGAGGAAGGCACGAAGCTTCCTCTCAATTTCGTGCACCCACATATATATATTACATATTAACCCCCTCCCCCATATTCTCTTAATCTCACTTGAGGATATATCAATTGCACTTGGGGATTCTGATAATAGCACTTGGACCCTCCCAAGGCTTTAACTAATTACTATTAAGCCACAAAATCTTGATTTGCCCAAAATTAATTACCGACGCCTACTCGATAAAGGTCGATTTCGTCCTTGTGCCTGCACGGGACCTTTATTCCACCTGAAAACACCTTAGAGTTGCCTCCCTCGCAAAAATAGAGCACCCCTAGGATCCCATTAGCTTCCTAGAGGTCCCCTACGACTATTCAGTACCGGCACCCACACGGGCTTGTATAGAATTTATTTTGAAAATTATTCTCGATCAAACTGCTTCCAAGGTCATTAGCCTTACCTCGAGATGCTCACCAATCCCAAGCCTTCTTCCCTAGGCATCCAAGTCTTGGGGCATTCCTTGCCGTCAATTCGACAGTTTTTATTAATTTATTTCTCAAAATCGACCTTTGGGCTTTCCGGACCACCCGAGGTCCTTTCAAAATAATCAAAAATTATTCTTTTCCAACACCATGTAATACGGGGTATTACAACAGGGCTAAAAAAAAAAAAAGGAAGGATTGCAAGCAGCTAGTGAGTCCACACCCTTAGGACAAGGCCGCTCTTATTGAGGGATGTCCCCTCCTCTTACTATAATAGCATGCGTTGGATTAACTGGAGGGTCTGGATGTGGCACCCTGGGCACCCTACGTCGAGATGATTCGCCATTCTTAGGGACCCAGCCCAACCTCATTAATTTGTCCATAGTTAGGAGGTCAAGAAGATGTTTGGGACCACCACAAGTAATAACACGATGGTTGTCCTCGTACCGCTCCCTAAGCTCAGGACTTGGCTCTCTCTCGAGGTCAGTACACTACTGGCACGGAGAGTTCCACATGCTGTTCGAAGGTTTGACAAAAAACCACCGAGAGTCAAACGAAGCCTCTCAGGAGGGGAATCAAAGAAGAGAAAGTCCTCTCGAGTCCGCTGAAAAGTGTGCATATGATAACGTTCCTTTACGAAGCGTAAGTGGAAGAGATAGTAAAGAAAGTCTATAGTGGGGTCTATGTTATTTTCACGATAGATGACATAAAAGCTGACTAATTCGGCCCAACCATTGGGATGTAATTGACCCGGAGCTAACCCACTACGACGAAGGAACCTAAGGCTAAAGTTATGGAGAGGGAGATGGAAACCTAGACGAAAACTAGCCTCATGAACGCTCATCCACTCTTCCTCTACATCAACTGCACAATTTTCTTCGGGATAGGGGAGCCTATTATAGTAATCTAAAGGAATGTTGTAATTTTGGCAAATGAGGTCCACGTTGTCCTCGGTCATCCAAGAGCATTTACCTTTTAAGAAAAAATGATCAACCCCATGAGAGTCGGTCTCATGGTGACATATTTTTCCATTGGCTTTGGTAGCAAAAGGAAAAAGAGAAAGAAATGGAAAAAAAACATCAAAGAGTTAGACAAGTATTGTTTCTAAACAAGTGAGATCCCTTTGGAAAAAGGTTCCTTTAGAAGAAGACTCCTTCAGAAGCTGGAAGCCCTTCGGGAATAATGCTTACACATGAGTTTCTCAAGGAATGCTTCAGAAGGATAATCGGTTAGATGTTTCAAAGAAGAGCGATTAACTAGAAGGCAATAAAGGGATTTTCTTCGAAAAAAATGCCTAAGTAAATGGATTCTTTGGAATGGATATTCCAAGGATTACAGCCTCTTAAGAAAGAATAGCTTTGAGGAGTTGTTACCTAGAACACAATGGAATCTTTTGGAAGAGGGTCATTTGAGAAGAAATGGAAGAAGGCAATAGACACCCTTCGGAAGAGATTTCCTTCAGAATGAGATTACGCAAGAAACAAAAGGATTTCGCAAAAGGTTCTTCGAAAAGAGACAAAACATAAGCGTAACAGAATTCTCGAAGCAACTGGTCCCATTTATAGCGAATGTGCAGAAGCCCAAACATCTCAATAACTGAAGTAGTCTTGGGAAGGATGCTTCGGAAGAACACTTCGAAAACATTCTTTAGGAAGTTTTATCTCCGATTCTTGGTTCCATAATCTTACAAATTACTCTTTATTTTATAGCTAAAGAGCAAAAAAAATAGTGGGGGGCAATTGTTGTACCCTAATAATCAGAAAGGGGCTTCAGAAGGATGCTTTGGAAAGAAGCGTTGAAAGGAAGCTAGAGAAGGAGCTTCGAGAGGAAGCTGAAGAAAGATGCTTCGGAAGGAAGCTGAAGAATGATGCTTCGGAAGGAAGCTTAAAGATGCTTTGGAAGGAAGTTGGAGAAGGAACTTCAGAAAGAAGTTGGAGAAAGATGCTTCGGAAAGTGGCTGAAGAAGAATGCTTCGAAAGGAGGCTTACGAAGTTCCCTTAAGCACTGAAAACAGCCTCCTTCGGAAGGAGGCTTTGGAAGGGAGTTTTCTTAAGGGACATGTGTCTCTCGGGATCAGTGACACGTGTCCCCTTGTGACCACCCTCGAGGTTTGACCCTTATAAAAGCCCAGCTACAGTTCCCATAAAGGGGATCCAGACATCGGTATACCACTTTCAATTTCCTAATGAAATTTAGTATATTTTCCTTTCCGTAATATTATTTTCTTTCTGTTACTGACTTAAGCATTTGAAGGTCTTCTCGAGAGGAAAATCCCACAAACCTTCTAACTCTTATTTTTCGTCTATAGTTCCTCGAGAAGCACCACACCTATTCCTTTAGGAGGATAGCTTGTGAAGAAGATCCTCCCCCTTGGAAGCCAAGTTCCTTCAAAAGACGTGCCAAGCCAAGTTCCTTTGGAAAGGATCGCTCTTCCCTTCCAAAACACCAATCTCTCGGAAGTTCCTTTCGAAGCACCCTTCGGAAGGCTTTTTCGGAAGCACCCTTCAGAAGCACCACTTTACTTTTGCCATATCAAGATATCTTCAGTTACCATGAAATCACCCTTTGGAAAGGATCTTCGGGAGGACCCTCTAAGCCGCTTCAGGAACATCGTTTCGAAAGACCCCTTTAGGAACGCTTACATTTTATTAGCCTAGCATCAATCACATTTGTTCTCAGCATCCCACTCAAAAAAATTCTAATTGTTATATTTTCGTAACAACATAAACCTCCAGCCAAACCCAACACGCGTAAATGCACTGGCAGTCGCCATCGACCACTATGGCTGGTGATTTCTAATGATCAAAGGCAACCACTCAACACCCTTATCCCCATCAACCAACATACCCAAAAACTAACAAAATCCATTGTTTGAATATTCGTAGATCTAAGCTTAAACTTCCTGCCAAAAGCAACACGTATGTAAAAGCATTGGAAGTCGCCACCGGCCACCATGGTTGGTGGTTTTCGGCGATCAAAAGCAACCACCCAACACCCTTATCCCTATTGACCAACAAAATCCAATGGTCGAATCTTCCTAGATCTAAGCTTAAACTTCTGGCCAAACTTAACATGTGCATATATACATCATGGATTTGTACTGAAAATAATTATTGATTTAAATAAAATACTTACCTCCTTGTAGATTGGGACCACTTTGACAGTGAAAAAATGGCCAAATCGAAGATCATATGCTAATTTTTGGGTTGGTGGTCAGGTGGGTTCTTGCTTCACTGTGGGTGGGCGAGGTGGATGAGATACGATGGAGAGAGAGAAAGAGAGAGATAGGTGAGGTGGAGGAGAGGTCAGTGCTCAATGACAATAGTGGCGTCCAACTATCCGACATATGAGAGAGAGAGAGAGAGAGAGAGAATGAAGGTTGGATGATGAGTTTTACAGCAGTTGTCTTCTATGGGTGTAAAGTTAGATGATGAGATTCAAGCTCTATGGCTGCTCGATAATTTACCAAACTATTGAGAGACATTCAGAATGTCTCTTTGTAACTGCACTCGTAATGGTGTAGTAACGATGGAACTTGTTAAGGGTGATGTTTTGAACAAAGAGATGAGGAGAAGATCTCAATATTCGTCTTCGCATTCTGAGGTTTTCATCACCAAAGATAGGGAGAAAAGTAAAAGCAGAGGTTCGAAAGGTAAAAATAAAGGCCTAACTACAAAGATGTGGAGTGTTACTATTGTGACAAACTGGGACACATTAAAAAGAAGTGTTTCTAGTTCAAGAAAGAGATGAAAAAGGGCAATGTTAAAAACGAAAAGAAATATCGTGACCACAATGATACAGTTGCTGCTGTCGACCTTATCATCATTTGTGATGAGAAGGTAATTAATTTTGTCTGTCAAGAGACAAGCCGGGTCATTGATAGTGGAATTGCCTTACATGTTACATCAAAGAAAGAACTCTTCTCATCTTATATGCTTGGTAATTTTAGGGTGGAAAAGATGGGTAATAAGGGTTATTCAAAGGTTTCCGACATGGGAGATATCCACTTGGAGATCAATAAAGGAGCACGATTGATTCTCAAGGATGTTAAGCATGTGCTCGATATTCGCTTTAATTTAATCTCAGTGAAAAGGCTTGACGATGAGGGCCATTGCAACAACTTTGGTAATGGACAGTGAAAACTTACAAAAGGTTCATTAGTTATAGCCAGAGAGAAAAGAGTCCTAGCTTGTATGTGACACAAGCTAAAATTGTTGATGACTCTATCAATGTTGTGGAAGATGATAAGATAGCCGAGATGTGGCATAAGAGACTCAGCCGCATAAGTGAGAAGGGACTAAACTGCTTAGCTAAGAAGAATCTGTTCTCAGGTGTAAATAGAGCAACTTTGAAGAAATATGTGCATTTCATGGCTAGGAAAGAAAACAGAGTTGCCTTCAAGAGTCACTCTCCTTCAAGGCAATCGAATTTGTTAGAGTTGGTGCATTTCGATGTTTGTGGTCCCTTGAAGGTAAAGTCTTTTGGTGGTGGACTTAATTTTGTTATATTTATTAATGATCATTCAAGGAAATTTTTGGCTTATGTTTTAAAGACCAAAGATCAGGTGTTTTATGTTTTCAAGCAATTTCATGTATCTGTTGAAAGGGAAACTGGTAAGAAGTTGAAGTGTATTCGTACTGACAATGGTGGGGAATACAATGGTTCTTTTGATGAGTACTGTAGAAAGATGGGAATTAGACATTAGAAGACACCTCCGAAGAATCTACAGTTGAACGGTCAGGCTGAAAGGATGAATCGGACCCTAGTGGAGAGAGAGGTAGATGTTTACTTTTAGAAGCAAAATTGCCAAAATCTTTTTTTTAGAGGGGGGATGGCTTTGCTCACAACAATACATGTAATCAATCTATCTCCAATAGTTGCTCTAAATGGTGATGCCCCTAACAGAGTTTGGTATGGCAGAGAAGTCTCCTGCGACCATCTACGAGTTTTTGGATGTAAGGCATTTGTTCACATTCCGAAGGATGAGAGGTCAAAGCTTGATGTTAAGACATGATAGTGCATCTTTGTCAGTTATGGTCTTGATGACTTTGGCTACAGATTGTATGATCTGATTGAGAAGAAACTCGTTTGAAGTCGCAATGTAGTATTCATTACAGATCAAACCATTGATGATATTAAAAAAATTGAGAAGAAAGTGTCTAGTGCCAATGAAGGCTTAATTGATCTAGATCTAGTTCCTATGGTGAACTTATCCAATCCATTTAACAATGGTATTCAAGGTGATAATTAGACTAGTGGCCAACCAAGGGCATGTGATGACCTTACAGATGATGCAGGAGATGATGATGAGGTTGTTGAGCAAAGAGATCAACCCCCTCCACCACCACTCAGAAGATCAGAGAGAAAGCAATGATTTTCTTCCAGGTACCCTAGTTCAAAGTACATCCTTCTTACTAGTGAGGGGGAGCCAGAGAGCTTTGATGAAGTTCGAACTCATAAGGATAGAACCCAATGGATGAGAGCTATGCAAGACAAGATGGATTCCCTGCAGAGAAATAATTCTTATGAGCTTGTGGAACTTCCAAAAGGCATGAAAGTATTAAAGAACAAAAGGGTGTTCAAGCTTAAGAGAGACTGTAACAAGTTGGTGAAGTTTAAAGCTCGCTTAGTCATGAAAGGTTTTGGACAAAAGCAAGGGATCAATTTTGATAAGATTTTCTCTTAGGTTGTTAAAATCAGCTCTATTAGAATAGTATTGGGTTTGATAGTTAGCTTGGATTTAGAGCTTGAGCAACTTGATGTGAAGACTACATTTCTCCATGGTGATTTGGAGGAATAAATCTACATGGTTTAACTAGAAGGATTTGAAAAGAAAGGGAAGGAACACATGGTTTACAGATTGAAGAAGAGCTTGTATGGACTGAAGCAAGCTTCGAGGTAGTGGTATAAGAAGTTTAACTCTTTCATGATGAGTCACAAATATACCAAAATTGACACAGATCATTGTGTGTATTTTAAAACTTTCTAGGCGGCAAATTCATTATTCTTCTTCTATATGTAAACAATATGTTGATAGTGGGACAGGAAAAGAAGATGATTGGCAATTTGAAAAAGAAGTTGTCAAAAGTGTTCAACATGAAAGATCTAGGACTTGCAAGGTGAATTCTGGGAATGCAGATTTTATGAGACCGAAAAGCTAAAAAGCTATGGTTATCATAGGAAAAATATGTGGAGTGAGTTCTAGAAAGATTCAACATGTAAAATGCTAAACTAGTTAGCCCACCATTGGCTAGTCACTTTAAACTCATTAAAAAGAGTTATCCCATTAGTCAAGAAGAAAATGAAGACATGGCTAGGATTTCTTATTCCTATACAGTCGGAAGTTTGATGTACACCATGGTTAGTACCTGTTCTGATAGTGCTCACATGGTAGAAGTAGTTAGTAGGTTTCTTTCCAACCCAGGTAGAGACCACTGGGAAACTATGAAGTGGATCTTCAGATATCTTAGAGGTAGTACAAAAATGTGCTTGTGTTATGGAGGGTCTGAACCAATTTTGAAGGGATATATAGATGCAAATATGGCAGATAACCTAGATAGTAGGAAATCTACTTTAGGATTCTTGTTCACTTTTGTAAGAGAAGTTGTATCATGGTAGTCTAAACTACAGAAGTGCATTGCCTTATCTACAATAGAAGTGGAATACGTTGCTATGATCAAAGCAGGAAAAGAAATTCTTTGGTTGATAAGATTCCTTCAACAATTAGGAATGAAGTCGAAAAAGACTGTAATTTACTATGACAGTTAGAATGCTCTAGATTTGAGCAAGAACGCGATGTATCACTCACGCACAAAACATATTGATGTAAGATACCATTGGCTGCAGTTAGCAGTGGAGGAACAACTATTCATATTAGAAAAGATCTACACTAATAAAAACCCTGTTGACATGATGACAAAGGTTGTAGCTCCAGAGAAGTTTCAACTAAGTGTCGAGTTCTTCGACATGGACTCCATGTAATTGTTTCCATCATTATTCACCTTACTCATGGGTTGGAGGAGGAGAATTGTTGGGGTCCAGCCATAAATATTAAAAAAATAAAAAAAGAAAAAAGAAAAAGATGAGAAGTTGGTATAATGGGAAAGTGGAAGACACATACTTAGTGGAGCACTTGGAGGTAATGGAGCACTTGGATGGCTACCATACACTTGGAAAACATAATTGATGGTCATGGCTCATTCTCTAGGCCTATAAATAGGTGTCTTTCATTTGTGTTTATGCTTCCAATTTGAAGATCCGTTAGAGATGAACAATTCATTTGCTTTCTCTTGTGAGAGTTAGTACTTGAGTTTGTTTTGGTGAGGTGCTCAAGTGCATTTCTAAATTGTTCTTCTATTAGAATTTGTATCACTTGAAAGAGAGTAAAGTGTGTGAAGATATTTATAATTATCCTTATTATAGTGGAGTATTTTTTGGAGCTTGCCCCGTGATTTTTCCCTCAATATTGGAGGGTGTTCCACGTTAAAATTCATTTCATTCAAGCAGACGTAGAAGAATTAGAGGAAAACTTGTCAACTTTGTCCTTTAATGATGAAGAATAATTTATTGACATGGGGTCTAGTTAACTTATTTGATTTATTTTATGAATGTATTATATGACTGTATTTTATGTATAATTAATAGTTTAATTTGATTCAAGGTTTATTTGGGGTATTATGTACGAGTTTTTGTTTTATATAGATAATAAATGATCAAGGTACAAGTCGAGGTAGTGGCCGAGGAAGAGGTCGGGATCGACACAACCCATGCATTAATACACCCCCAATGCTTCCTTACGCTCCCTACAATCCAGTACTCCTACCACATAGGCATCATTCACTCCAACCCAATCTCCTATGACAACATCCACTTCTACTGCCAGCAGTCATCTGATTCACCTCTAGCTGGGGAGATGGATCTTGCAGACAAGCATATATGGATTTGGCCTATCACTGGATTAAAGTGAGTTTTTTCAACTCAAACCTTATCTAGTTTTTATTTAATATATATATATATGTATATATATATGTTAATATTGGTTTTGAAACTATTTTTTATAATTATAGTTTTGACCCAACTAGGGGACCATCATCCTATATCTCTAGTATATTGAAATCCAAGTTCGAGTGGGCTTGGACATCGTGGAGCGAGGTGGATCATGCTATCAAAGATATGTGATTTGAAAAGTTTAAGGTCAAGAACAATTAGTAATTGAGTAATAATATTTTTTATATAACTGTTAACTCTAGCATACGTGTAGAAAAAATATTTTTCATGATTGTTTAACATATTCTCGCATACGTGTAGAAAAAATACAAGTGGTCACCACATGATGAGCATGAAGTTAGGAAACACTTTAACAACAAGGGTTCGAATTCATTGAAGAATGCATTGGAAAAAATAAGAGATGGACATGACAGAGGCAAATGGATTATTGATAACATATGGAGAGTTCTAGAGGAAAAATGGCAAAATCTAGATTGGGTGCAAAAGAGTTTAAAAAATATCCAGAATAGACGCTCTGGAGAGGGTTCCTAACTACACACAGGTGGTAGCATAGATTGGTAAGTTTTAATTACACATCTTTAGTAAGGGAATTATTGTATTAAGTTTAGTTACATTCCATGACAAAATTTTACATTTAACTTATTTGAAATTATGTTCATTTTTTAGAGAAAATAGTTGAATAAGGAACCAACCAGTTTCGAACTTTTTACAAGAATAAAACACTATGAAGGGAAAAATGGTTGGGTCTCTTCAAAAGCTACATCTATTGCTATAAGTACCAAATTTTTAATTAAATTTAATATTTAAATTGTCATTGTCATTAATTGTAAGTAAATTTGTTAGTTATCTAATTTATTTGCATCTAAATTTCTTGTTACATGATGAGTTTAATAGGCGACGAAGTCAGAGAGACTCATCACAAACATCTACAAAGGGGAGTAATTTGGCCTAGTTGTCAAGTACCTCTAACAACGATATATTTTTGGATGTGGTTGGAGGACGAAACAAGAAGGGACTCATTTTTTGTCTCAAGACAACATTTCCAGAGTATTGTTCAGTGCCTTTATCCAGTAAAGTAGTGAGTCAGAATGAGATGGATGCTAAGCGTTGGACGGTCTCTAACTTTTTAATGAAGATGCAGTCTATACAAGAGATGATGTGCACCCAAGAAGAGATGATACAATCCGCACAAGAGAGGAAGCACACACAAGAAGATATGATATAATCCCAGCAAACAATGATACAATCACAACAAGACATGATACAATCTCTCTTCTATCACTTGGGGATCAACCATATGCCCCTAAATCGTCTTTCACCAGCGTCCACCTCTCCAAGTCATCTAGCCGCTCCATCCGACCCAAGAAACTCAATTAATTGTGACCCTATTGATGACATGTATGATAGTGACTTGGATGATGATTGTTGATCTTTAATATTTGTTGTGTAATTTTATTTTTGATATTATTTCTCTTAATTAATATTTTTTTGCTTTTGCAGTATCTTGTATAATTATTCGTGTGTTTGGAGTTTGATTTTGTGGATACGGTATTTGACTTGTTAACAGATTTTGAATTAGATATTTTTGGTCTATTCCTATGCTTTTTTGGCAAATCTAAGAATAAGAGATGGATTTTTTCCATCACTAAATGATCAATTTTAAAGACGGATCATATTTTGTCGCTACTTATAGGGACGAATTTGTTTTCCGTCACTAAAAGTAGCAATGGACTTCAATCCGTTATCAATTTTAGCTACGAAATTAATCCATCATTAAAATTAGTGATGGAAATTTTTTTTTTCGCTAATTGTATTTAGAGACCAAACAGTGACCAATTTTGTCACCGTTTTAGTCGCGAAAATTTTGTCTTTAGCAATGGAAAAAATTATTCTCTAATTAGAGACGGATTAAAAATACATTGCTAAAAAATTAGCGACACCTAGTCTAGAGACAGATAAAATTTGTCGCTATTTTATTAATGACAGGTTTTTAGGGTTTTAACAACTAATTTTTTTCGTTGCTAAAACCTTATTTTTTTTGTAGTGAAGTTGCAATTGTGTAACAGATCTTTTAACTTAAAGTGACAGTTGTCTTGTGTATTGGTGTGCGAAATTCGCTGATGTGTCGAACCATCCAATTGCAAGGTGGAGACATTCATTTATCTGGTTTCATATTACTAGTGCATAAAGACTGGTGCTTACAATTAGGATCCATTATCCTCATTAAGTTAAGGTGAACGTCCTATGTAATCTACTATTAGTGGGACGAAAAAGTTTTTAGGCAAGGTAGTATAATTAATTTGTAAAGAGTTTCCTGATGTGTCATCTAGTCACACTAATAAGATAAGATACATAGTTACTAAGTTTGTGAGTTTATCATTCCATGACTTTCGCTCAGTCGGAATGTTAAGTGATAGAATGATTATATTACACGATAATCGTCAATTATAATAGGCTCACTTGAAGTTAGACTTCATTGCCTTCTATATTGTTCTGGGTTTTTGCTAGGCATTATCGAAGACTATTAGAACGTCTCAAGAAGATGGAGATTATTAAAATGGGTCAAAGTGTTTGAATGGCTTCAAAAGGGTTTAACATTATCTGATTGCTATTAGGCCGTTAACCTAAAAAGTCACACACTGTAAACCGTGACTTTTGATATCAGAATTGTGCACCTGTTATGTTATTAACATAATTAATAGCAAATAATGGCTCAAAATGTGTCATTGAGGGTTAATGATGAGGTTCGTTAAATGTTAATGAACTGGCTGCAACTATATGTGAGACCATGCAGCACGTAGGTTGAAACTGTTGGCTGCTTCTGTACACGGTCGACTAATTTTCCCTATTGTGGGAGAAACAGTAGACGGTTTAAGAAGACAATTGACCATTTTTCCAAAGAGTTGGAAAACAATCAACAACATGAGTGAAAAGATCAACTATTTTTACTACCTTTGCTCAGTTGAATGGCTTACATGTGTCATCTTCTTGCCTGATTTTGGGTAGACACGTGAGGTTAGTTGAGGGCACAATTTGAGATAGAGAATTGGGAGTTTGAGAGGAGAAGAAATTGAGGGAAATTGTGATATTGAGCTTAGGCTTCTCTTGCCTATTCTGCTCTTCCTCTCTACTTCTATTCCTTGTCTACTTCTAGCTACAAGTGGCCCAATTGTTGAGTTGGGAAATTTTGAATAGTCTAGGAGAATCTAGTGGGTGCGAGTGACTCAACGTCCTCTAGCTAGCATGAGATGAGGACCACGAGTTGATACTGGGAATCTTGCTAGGTGTGGACAGACTAGGCCCTCCACAGCTTGAGAAGGATACAGTCTCAATGTAGAAACAATTTTTACACCTAGTTGACATTGAGTTTCTAGGTGCACATTTATTATATTATATATGATGTAATATCGTGTTGTTTAAATACCCAAACTACATATGGTTTGTGTATATTTTCGTTGAATACCTTTGATGTGAAAATTTTTAAAATTACACACAATGCCACATGACTAATCCAACAAATGGGAAATCTCATGGTTTTCCAAATGGCCACACCATCTTCTAACCCGCATTTGAGACAAGTCTGGTGCCTTGGTTCAAGACAACTCTTATTAGCATAGGCGGTTAATCTAATTTGCTTCTTTTCTTATTTCTTTATATCGAAATGATGTTAATTTTCCAGAAATCTTTGATGTATCACACCCCTTCCCGTGGGCTTTCCCTCAACACTCATTGGACATGAAATTAACCTCATTTAGCACATTATCTTAATCACAAAAGGTCTTTCAATTTTTTGCAAAATCTAAATAATCTTCAATTGGCACCAAGCTTTTTCAAGGGGAGAAACTAAAATCTTCGTATATAAATTCTTCTATACTCCTATATAATCTTTAAGTAGTATCAATCAGTGGTATCAATTGGTATCAAGCATTTTCAGTTGGTATAATACCCCATGTTTGTATGAGGTTGCCACATAATTTTGATAAGTTTGGAATATCGAAATATCAGTTTAATAATAAATTAAGTCACCGAATCGACTGCAGGGAATGCCTCGGAGTGAAATTATCTAAGAAAAATGATATGGTCTCGATGAACGTTCTGAGATACGATTTATGATATCGAAAGAAATCGAATCGAGAATGATTTTCGGTACAGCTAAAATGTTGCTGCTAATTAGGATGCAAAATCGAATTGTCGTAGGGGACTCCCAAAAAATCAATGGAACCCTGAGGGGGCTCCGATTTTTTGTAATGAACAACCCTTCAGTGGTTTTGGGATGAAACAATAGCACGGTGAAGACATTGGGGCGAAATCCTCATTATCAAGTAATCTTTGAGTTATTAATTTTAGATTTTTAGTATCGAAATGCAAATTAATTTAGTATTTGAGGATATAAATGTAATTAGAGAATTATTTAAGTGAAATGGAAATGAATTTTTGAAATTTAAATGAATAATTTTTATTATTACAATATAATATAGAATTATATAATATATGTATATAGACGTGCTGTGTGTGCATAAGTGCTGACTGCCCATGCTCTTCAAATGTAATGGCTACAATTGGAGTGATCTTCACGCAAGGAAGAATGGTCAAGCTTGCTAGAGTAATGCCTAAGCTACATTTGGCTATAAATAAAAAACTTTGGAGAGGAGAATGAAAGGGAAAATGGGGAGGAAGCACCTGGCCGAGAGTAGAGAGAGGGAGAGAAGGCAGAGCTTATGAAAGCAAGGTGCAGGGGGCTCGATGGAGGTCCTCAAAGCGCTGGGAAGTAGCTGAAAAGGTCGGAGGTGAGGCCATGCCAGCCGCGAAGCTGCTATTGCAGCAGTTAGGTGCAGTTATGGCCGTGGTGAAGCAGGCTGTGATGGTAAGGGGCTGGGGACGGCTAGAGACGACGCAGCAGGCCACCAAAGCGGACGACCGGAGCACTGGCGTTGGGTAGACGAAGCTAGTTCACACACGCAGGGGTTGCATGTAGAAGAAGAAGCAGAGGAGGGAAGAAGAAGGAAGGAAGGAGAAGAAGAAAAGGAGAAAAAGAAAAGAAAAGACGAACAAGAAAAAAAAGGGAAAAAAATAGAAAAATCCTCAAAAAAAATCTCAAAAAATAAGAAAAGAATATTTATTAATATTCCGGAGATTTTGAGCAAGAAAATGATTCAAACACGCGTTTTGAGAATATAACATGCATATGAGGAAGCCTGAGAGGTTAAATTAAGGTAAGTAGAATTTTCTAAAAATTTTTAAAAATTTAGGAATATTATTTTATGAATTGTCATAGTGTAATATTTGAGAAATATTTAGTTTGAATTTATTAAGAAAAAATAGGTAGAGATAAAGAAAAAATGAAGAAAATGCAAGAAATTATGAAACAATAGGTTTTAATGCTTATTTAAATAAATATGGTGATTAAGATACTTTGAGGATAAAATGAAGTGACTTGTGCAAATTTTGAAGTTGGCACGCAAATCGTGGCGATGCACGAATTTTGAAACTAGGCGCGAATATCAAGATAGCTCGATAAGCTTGATAAGAAAAGTGGTACATCCCAACTGGATTTAATTTTGTGGAAAATGCGTGGTTTCTAAGTGGTTCAACCCAAAACCCAGTTTTAAGTAAATAATTTTATCACGTTGCCATGCCTAGATATGAATATATCATATAGATTGCATTTACATGTATTAATGATGAGAAGTGCATATGTTCACAATAATATTATTGATCATGCATCGCATAAGAGTTTGAGATATCGTGTAATAACCCAAATTTATTTATTACTATTATTGTTAATATAGATATTATTATTATTATTGTTGTTGTTGTTGTTGTTGTTATTGTTGTTGTTGTTGTTATTATTATTATTATTATTAGTTGAAAGGCCCAGCAGCTTTTGTTGCCCACTTTCGTTTGCTTCCAAGTTCCCAAGCCACTTCGTGAAGCCGATTGAGGCGGTGGGTTGGTGGAGGTTTGAGTGTGAAAAGAGAGAGAGAGAGATTAGAGCTCGGCCATTGTGTAGAAAAAGGAGCTAGCGAAGAATAGAGGAAGTTGCAGCAACGAAGAAGAAGTAGAGGAGGAAGAAGGAATTGCAGAACAGAGGGGGACTAGTGCGTTGCTGTTGCTACTGATTCCACAAATAGGCAAGCTCTTCCTTTTTTTCTCCCCCTTGAATCTATGTCATCTAGTGGCGGTGAGATTGTGAGTAATGCTTTAAGTAGTTGTCTGACTATATATAAGTATATATACACGCGGGTGCTGTGAGTTTAGCTACTAGAAGTTAAACTACTGTTGAACTAATGTATATTGTATGTAAATAATGTGAGGTGAGATTGATTATCCAAGGTTGTAGATATTAAATGTTTATATGTATACCGTGGCTGGGAGAGGAATTGGACTATTATATATATACGTATATATATAATTATACACTTATTGTATAAACATACTAGGTTAAGGTAGCTTATAGTTGTTGTAAGTATTTATACACAGTTATATTTATATATGCGGTTGCATTAGGCGATTGACAAGCCGAGGCTCAGTCCAGTCCATGCTCAATGTTCTAAACCTCCATACTGTTGATTTTAAGTGGTCCTTAAAAGAGTAGCATATTCTTCTCAAACTTTAAACCTTAGTTTTTGTTTTTGCTGGAGAAGAATTCCTGATATATATATATATATTATTGCACTGGAAGTAAGAAGATGGAAGCATGAAGTGTATATATATATATATAAATATATATATATGTGTGTGTGTGTGTTGGGGGAACGTGTAACAGTGGGATTGCATAAAGTCAACATTTTCAACTTGAGGTAGGTTAGCAACTAAGACTAGTAATAATAGAAATTGGGGTAAATAATATGTAATTATTATTATCTTTCTTTCTTAGTACTAATATTAGTAATATTGTTAGTAAATAATATGTATTATTCTTCATAAAGCATTAAATTATATATATTTATAAATATTATGTTACTAGTAGATAAGTATTAAAGGTAATAACTCTTTGGGTTACTATAATGTAAAAGTATAAATTAGCAAGACACTAAAGGTTGTAACAGTATTTACCGTATCTTGGTTGTATCTCTAGATAGCTCGGTCACTCTCTACCTCCTAAATGGAATGAAGATAGGCATATTCGGGTTAGATGTTAGCCAGTGTCCCTAGGGAGTGACCGTATGTCTTGTCGCACTGCTTTCCTTGTACTAACCAGTTAAATATAATGGTGTTTTCAAAAGCATGTCTTGTGTGCTCAAGTCGGGTTTATGCATTTTGTGTGATTCATTTACACTTGAGTACTTGTTGCATGATCATGTTATATTTATCTGTAATTGGTAGACACGAGCATTTGCATTTGGCGTGTGTTTTACTAGTTGGGCGAGGCTTGACGGGATGCTTGGCTTATGGGAGCTTTGTATCCTATCCAGTCTACTATGCCACCCTTTATTTGTTGCATCTGCATGAGTCTTAGCGCCAATTCTTGAGATACAGTTGTATGGTGTCGGGTTTCCTAAACCGAGTTATTCAAAGACACTTCAATGTGCCCAGTTTCTATCTTAGAGGCTTACGCGTGCCAATGGGTGTTGGTCGCTCCCACCCGTGTGAGCTTTGGCTCGAGTGATAGGTACCACTTGCCTTCAGGGCTGTAGTAGGTTTGTGGTTTGGACTTGGGTGCTAGTGCATTCTTTATTTGGGTCCCAAGATCCTATATATGTGCATTGTTACTTATGCAGTTTGTACCTGTGACAGTTTATCAGATTGCATGGCATGTTATGAATGAGTTTCGATTTGTTATGCGTTTGAGATGTCGGGTTACACTTAGCACCTACTCTATCCATCTTTCCTTTCTTTATGAGCTTGCTAAGTCATTTGGACTCACTTTATTTTCTCTTCATTCCAGGTAAAGGTAAGGATCCAGTTGTGAGCGAGTTTAGTGGGTCCCGACTTCTAGGTTAGACAATGTACAGGGCCATGCAGACCTAGCAGTTGTCAGCCTGGGGGTTTCTTTTTATGCATTTTGTCGCTTTGGGATTGCATTTTGACTCAGTTTATTGGGTCTGTATGGACTATGTTTTATTTTGTAGCCGCTGTGCCAGTATTGTATGTTATGTATGCTTGGGCCATGTAAGCCTAGAGGTTAGCTATTGTATAGAATGTTGAGGTTTGATACTCATGTCATGATGGAAGGTTTCCTTTATCAGGTTTTTAGTATCTATCAGTCGCATGCATGGTAGGTTTATCCAGGTCCAGGTTATCTCTATTTTAGTAGGGCATCCGCTCTGGTTCCTTGGGGACTTGGGTGGGGCCCTTACATATGAACTGACACTGCTGCTTTGGCAAGAGTGCACCCATACACCCAGACTTCGAAAGAGGTGGCCATAAAATGGAGAGCAGCAATTGGGTGCAGTCGACTCAAATTGAAATGATATGGAAAGGATATTTTTTATTTTGCATTCATGCACGAAATATGTTTATTATTCTTTTACTTAGATGATTCATCATCTAACTTGGGTTTTGCCCCTGGAATATTCAAATGTTCCAAATGGAGAAGGTAGCAGAAACGAAGATGAATGAGGAATGAAATGACACTTAGCAAAGTACATGATGAATGGTATGTCGAGTTGAATGTATGTAATGTAGCCCATGTATTTAAGTTCTACTACTTTGAATTCTAAACATTTTGATGAATAATGATATACAACCAATGGTTAATGTTGATATAAAAACCCTATTTAGGGTTAATGATTAGTAAGGACTTATGCTTTGTATTAAGTTTTGTTGAGGAACGATAATGTAATAACTAAATTTTCATTTATGTTAAGATATCAAGTTCGATCATTGCTTCCGCATTTGATGTGTATAATAATTCTCTTTTGAGAAAATAATTGCAAGTTCTGGGATGGATACGGGGAATGATGTGATTTGAGATTAGTTTGAAAGGAAAAAATTTATTGTCTCAGAATTGTCCTAAGTTATAACGCGCCCGAGAAAACGAGGCGTTATAGTTGGTATCTCTTTTCAGTTGGTATTTGTCTTGAAAATCTCTTAAGTTAAAGACATTAGGCATAAACTCAAAGGGAGTTTTGTCTTTTGATTTTGATTGTTTTGATTACTTGTTTCCCAAATAGTAATGACCTTTATTTGCAAAATTGCAAATAATCTATTTCAGGGAAATGTGAAAGTCCTCAAAAGAATTCATATCTCCTTTGTGTTGAGCCAAATTGCTCCAATTAACCTATTGTGTGTTTTGATGATTAACAAAATATAATTTTAGTAAAACTATTTTTGGTATATTTAAAACCTCTAATGTATTTTTGATATGTCTTAAGTATTATATTATTTTTTGTATTAAAATGAACCAAATAATGTTATTTTTTTCTGAGTCTGGAATATTATCACGCTATAAGGGAACATATTAGAAAATGTTTTCTTTTTAAAAAATTAACTCCCGGTATTTTCATAGTTAATGTTCATTAGTGTTAAAATGATTTTTAACGAATTTTTCAAGAATTAGAAGGTATCTATTTTGGGTGTTGTAAAATCGCTAAATTCTGATTTTGTACTAAAACCCAAAATCTACTTTCTTATATATTTGAATTTTGATTTTTTAGATATTTTTATTGAATTCAAATGGGGGGTATTTTGTTATTTACATTTATGTATTAAAGTAAATGGAAGGTAAAATATAAATAAAATAAAATGAGGACATTTATAACTTGTAGTGTATTCATGCTATATGGATTATGCCTTCAAACAATTGCTATATGTTTAAAATTCATTTTCTATAAAATTTGGCCTAAAAGTCGACTCTTATATATCTAGAGTCAACTCCCCTTTAGCTGGAGTCGACTCTTGCAAAGTGAGAGGCAACCCAGCCGAGAGCAATTGATGCAGAGTCGACCTAGCAGCATTGGTGTTTTTCGAAGAGTTGACTCTACCATTAGAGAAGTCAACTCTTGTATAACTAAAGTCGACTCCTACTTCAAATAGGAGTCGACTCCTATTTTAGAGAAGTCGACTCTCGGCTTCAACGGTCGAATTTTTTCTAGTCGTTATAAATCCATTGGAAGCTCTACTATAAATATTAAGGTGGGATTTTTAGAGAAGGCTAATGCACAATTAAGATCTATCATCCTAAAGCACTTCCAAACTCTCAAGCATTCATTTCAAAGCAATCCAAGGCTCAAGCTCAAAGATGCATCCATTGGAGCCCAAGGCAAAGGAGAAGAAGATATTCTCTCCAAGTTGATAAAAATTGTGTCATTGTATTTGCATATTTGCCTTGTATATTGTTCTTATATTGATATTCATTTTAGTCCAAGTGTGTTGGACATATGATTGATTATTTGTATTTATTGTGGACTGTAAGTGGCCTCCTAGAGCCTAAGTAATCTAGGTGTGTTTTGTTGTATTAGTTTTCGAGATGAGCTAAGGGAAAAATCTCGGTGTTGTGTAAAAGTTCCCTAGGTGAGCTTGTTGAAAACTTATGTGTGGTTTTAGTGGAACTTCAAGTGTCGGGTTGACTTTGAGAGAGTGGAGTAGGTGTTGGAGACACCGAACCACTATATTTCTTGTGTCGATTATTGTGGTTGTTTGTGTATTTATATTGCTATCATTTTCAAACAACATATATATTTGTAACAAGGGTATTTTGTTTATAAGAAAATCTCAAGAGTTTTAAAAGGAAAAATTTTGATTTAATTAATTTTAATCACTCAATTCACCCCCTCTTGAGTGGCCATTGTGTGTGTCAAGGGACCAGCACTTTGGTATCTCCAAGGACTTCATATCAATGTAAAAGGGTAAAATGACAAGAAGAAGGAAAGTACATTGGTATCTTATATTATTTACCCACTTATCATTTTTTCTGATGACAAAAATGAGGAGAAAAAAGTGAAACATTTGAGTTAAATGTTCACATAATATTAAAGTTTTGTTTATCATCAATCAAAAAGAGGGAGATTGTGAAGTTTGACTTTGAGGATCTTTTGATAATGAATTATTTAAGGCAAAACTTTAATTAACATTTAAGGATGTTTTGAGGTTATAAGAAGCTAAATGCAAAATTGTAATGAACCTCAATAGGTTTATCCTTGATATGTTACTCTAGGTTTTGAAGTTTAAATCTAGAAAGGAATAAATTTAGTTGAGTAATAAGTGTTGTACTCGACTAATTTATTTTTTTAATCGAGTAAAACTTGAACATTCAAGGAAATAATCAATTATACACTTATATTACTTGAATAAGTGTTAGAATAACATTACTCAAGTAACCAAAGATTTAATCGACTAAGTGATATATTAGTTGAGCAACTAAAAGCTTTAATCAAGTCATAAACTTGGGACGAAATGACAAGCCTCTATACTTATATTATTAATTGGCTAAGTCAAACTTATAATCACGTAATGTTATATTCTTAGTAAAGTAATCAAAAATCTTATTTTACTCGAGTAATAATTCATTAGTAAAATGCCAAGTTTTTGTACTTGAGCATTTTGACTAAAAAAGTAGTATTAATTGAGTAAGTTCATACTTAGTTGAGTAAAAGTTATCAAACCAAGTGTAAGTCTTTGTGCTTCAATTATTAATTGATTAAAAGTAATTTGTACTCGAGTAATGTCATATTTTAATCAAGTATCAAAAGTTATTAATGAAGTAACATTTTCAAACTAACAAGTGATTCAAATGTTAATCGATTAAGATATATTTTTAATCAGGTAATGTCATTCTTTTTTCGAATAATAAATATTTGTAATCAAGTAATGACTATGCAACTAATAATCTTAATTGAGTAAGATTATTTAGCAATCGAGTAACATCTAAGCTTAATCAAGTAACTCTTATACTTACTCAAGTAGCTATGTATCTCATTTGAGCAACATCATGTTTACTCGACTAATATTGTGCTAAATTTCAAAAATATAGTCATTGCAAAACAGTATTAAATGCACACAATTTTCATTTTAGACAATTAATGTAACGACCTAGACATATTGTGATAACTAGTATAAGAGTATATGGTGATTATGTATTATGTAGAGTTTGTTAAATAAATAAACTATAGTATTAAGTTAATTATATGGTGTATGTATTTAGATGGCAATGTGGTGTAAGTGCCATATTATATAAGTGTTTTGGTTCATTCTTCCAACTTCCTAATGCTTCCACGTGAGATTTCTCCTTTAAGAACCATTGTGTGTGAATCATTTACACACGAAGAGCCATGTGAATGTATTCATTTAAGAGAGATGAGAAAGTGGAGATATTTATTTTGACAAAGGAAAGGGTTACTCGTTGGAAGCAAAGAGTTTCTTTAAGTCTTTGTATCTTTATCTTTTCAAGATCTAGCAAGCAAAGGGGGTTGGAAACACAAGCTTAGGTGGTTTATCATCAATTTAGAAGCAAGAAAAGGCAAGCATCCTCTTCCATATAGCCATATTTGTTCCAATTATACATATGTCTATTTTGTTTTCAAAAGCTTTGTTTGATCTCATTTTCTGGTTAAACCTTGTTGGAATTGGTCCAAGGGGTCTTGTTTACCTCTATTTCATTGGGGATGATGCTATCTTTGATAGGATTTCAGAGTTAACGAAGTTTTAAACTCGGTTTCGCCAAAGAAGACGATGAACAGTCAAATTACAGCACTCTGTTTCCGATTTGCAGCTCGATTTTGACTCTGTTAAAGTCCGAATCTCTAAAAAATTAAAACATAAAAGTTGTATATATTCATCTTATCTTTTTATAGCATCTTGAATCAGCTAAATCGGAGTTCATATGAGGGATTTATGTCCAAAATACTGAGAGGTGTCAAAACTGTCCAGTTTCCCTTTTTTTGTTAAATAGTGCCCCAAGTCCGAATATGCTTCATGAAAATCTCTAGAATTGACTATGCATTACATGTATAATTTATATAAATGCAAGGGAATTATATGAGATATTTTATGGAGCATTTTATATGATTAGAGCTTACTATTTTATTTTAGTATGATTAAATGCATGGTTAAAGTTTAAGATTACAATACATTCATGGGTTTATGATGAGATGTGCAAGCATGAGTTTATTCATGGATTATTATCATTAATATTAGCGTGCCTATATTTTGCGTTGAGTGGGTAAAGCATGTTGCGGATTATTCCGTTGGGGCATACACACGGGCTATTAAGGGTCGGGCTTGTGTGGTATGTGAACCCTACAGATTAAATCAATGCGGGGTTTATTGGCTCCGGAGGTTATGTATGTATTGCGTGCATCTTGATTATGTATTTATTATATAAGCATGAGCCATGTTTTAGTTGCATGACATTGAGCCCCACGTTAGTTTATTGTGGGTGTCAATGGTATGTTGCATGTGACATCATAGCCCATGCCAGTTTTTAGTGGGTTTTACCTTTCCATGAGTATGGTATATTTCAGATATGCGATGCGTGAGATTCAATTACCTTTTCATGTCTCACCATCTTATGTTTCAGTTTAGTTATTCCAGCTTCCTGTTATTTTATATTGCTTGCTGGGCCTTGTGGCTCACTTTGCTTGCATCATTTTAGGCAGGGGCAAGGCTAGAGCAGATACGGGCCTAGTGGAGTCTGAGTGTTGATCTTAGATGTGTACAGAGTAGTCCAAAGTTCAGGGCTTCTTTTGATGTCAGCTTCCACTGTTTTGTTATGTATGGGTCAAATCACTTGTTATGTATATATGACCCTAATGTACACAGAGTTATCACGGATATGTATGCTATTTATGTACCCTTGTTGGGGGTTTCTAGTTCAGTTGTTTGGCATTTTTGTTTATGTGAGTGGCAGGCACCATCCTTATTGACACTTCCTCCTTGGGTCCCTGAGCTAGGGTACTTAAGGGTGAGGGCGCCACAATTAAACCATTATTAAATGTTATTTGAACATTCTTTCATCAAAGTAAACAATGTTTGAACTTCAAGGACACATTCTAATCATTGGAATGCAAAGAAATAGAATTATCTTGCAGCTTATAGGTTTTAAAAGCTATTATCCTTTGGACAATTTGAAGAATGCATTAAACAAGTCAAACTATATTTACCCCAGGCATGCATGAGATTGAAGTGGCACACTCTAATGAAATTTTCTCTTGAGTAGAATGAGAAAAAAGAGAAAGAAAAAGAAATATCTGAGCTGAAGGCAATATCTGTTATTCTCCTTTCTTCAAAGTCGTAAAACTAAGAGATAGTGAAGTGTTTTTATTTTCCATTTTTTATACTATATTTGTAATCTTAAAATCCCTCCTGATCATTCTTTCATATTTTTAGGGGGTTTTTTCTATGTGAGCTTCCGCTCCACATTCATTTGAGAGTGTTTTCTCTATGAGCTTTTGCTAAATACTTATTTGTCCCAATCTACTGAAAGGTTATAACTGAGCCTTATAAAATCTATTGTAAAGGTTGTAGTTGAACTTGTTAAAAACTACTAAAAAGTTATAGCTGAGCCTGTTAAAAGCTACTACAAGTGTTAAGAAATTTGTATTTTGATTTATTGAGAAAATAGTTTTTTTAAAATATATTTTCAATAAATTCAGTTTATTGATGATTTCAAAACATTTTATAAATTCTCTTAACTTGGAGAACTTCATGCTCAAAATAGTTGAGTATGGTTTTGTATTAGTTAAGTATGATATAAAGTTTGTGAGAAAATCTCTTTGAAAATCGATTAAGTATGGAAAAGCTTTTGATTTAATAAATCAAGTATTGCTCAGTATTCTTTCAAAAATAATTCAGTATTGAAATGATTCAATCGACTATCATAAGTTCCTACTCGAGTAAGCTTTGCAAATGCTAATGATCTTTCAACACTCAAGTAAGCCTTTTCTGAAAATCGAGTAATTCCATAGCTATGAAATCTGAGTATATTTTCAATCAAGTAAAGTTTATTTTTAGTTGACTAATGTATTTAGATAATCGAGTAAATATATGTGTTAGTCAAGTGAAGTTTGGTTTGTCTCTGACTAAGTCTTTGATCCTAAAAGCAATTGAGTAACTAATGTTGGTACTCAAGTAATTCTCATGTATTAGTTAAGTAAGTTTAGCCTAGTAATCAAATAAGTAATGCAAAGTATATGTGGCATTTGAGTTAGTCGAGTAATAACTTGATCACACTTGAGTAAGCTATCTAGATAATCAATTAATTGAAAAGTTTAATCGATTAAATGTTATATTAGTCGAGTAAGCTCGTATATTAGTCAAGTAACTATTGTTAGCAAACTTTGAAAAATATAACCGTTAGACGCATTAAATGCTTTCTAGTTTTAACTTTTCTGTTCATTTAATGCATTTTAGATGACATGGACATTTTTAGATAAATTAATAAATGTTGTTCAAGGTTTATAAAGACCAAAAGTGGTAGTTGTGAGACAAATTAAACATTCAAATAGTTCTCTGTCATGTCAGCTAACATTCAATGCAAGAAATCTATAAATAGGAAATAAAGTTGCCTAAAAATTTTTAGAAAAACTACTCATGTAAGCACCCCCGCTCGGATATTCCAACCACCTGAACTACTCGAACGGGAGCGCTTACGGAAGAGAAAAGAATGAAACACAATACAACAACCACCCTGTCATACATACACAAGAACTAAAATAATAGAAGCTAAGCTATACACATGCATGCACTACGGGTACTCCACTAGCACATCGGTCACATGATAAAGAAATAAATACAGACACATGTGCCGATATACATGAGACACGAGGAATGACCTGGCATAGTAAAAAATAATAATAATAGAGTAAGTCTTACTCAAACATCAGAGTCAACTAGGGCTGACGGGAGAATGACGAGGCCTAACAGGACTGCTGTACACCATACCGACTCTGCCGCTAAACGCTGACCCTCTTGCCCTGGACCCACGCTGCTACTACTTGGAATGATAGAAAGTAAAGTGAGTCGAGAGATTCAGCAAAAATAAGGAAAGAAAAGCTGAAGGCTGAACATATCCAATAAACTCTCCCCATAACACCAACCCCAAGCACACAGAAGTCATGAGACGAGTATAAAAGCGTAAATAAAAGCACGTATCGGTCCTTATGTGCCACACAAGACACACGCCACCCAAGCCTCATACCAACCTGTCGTTGCCTTAAAAGGAACCATATAACTCCAACAAACTTGTGCGCATTGTCCTGGGTCGGTGCTCCTGTCACCCGTGTGCTCGGGTCGGTCCTCCCGACACCCGAGCTATAGAATAACCGAGCCATAGGCTTCCTCGGAATGGTCCTCCCGTCCGAGAACTGTGAATTGTCAGTAACCATGCAATGCACATAAAAATGCAATGGCGTAGTGAGCATCAACGTGATACACTGGTGCCCATACATCCAGGCATCAAGCCATGCTTCGCCCACATAGTAAACCACACGTGATGCATCTGCCCGTGCCAGATGTAAACTAACCAAGCTAGTATGTCCATGACCAAGCAAACTCAATAAATGAATACCTCAACATGCATTCTGTAACCATGTGCATATCAAATCATAAACTGTAAAATAACATATCGAATCATGTAATAAATCACATAATGGCAGGGCTAGTTAGCAGTGTCCGACACCAGTCAACGGTCAGTGACTAGGAGTGTCCACCTGACGGTCTACTCCAGGGCTGTACAATAGTATACTCTACATCACCAAAAAGCTGACCCTTGCTCTACTGCTCGATAGCTCTAATCGAACCATAAATAAACCCGAGAAAACCATAAATAAACTCGCACAACTAGGAACCTAGACCCCAAACTGGGTTTAACATCATTCCCAAAAGGAGTGGGGGCGGTACAAACCCCCGTAGGCTCACAACAAATAAAGCTCTAGAAGTTCCAGATTTAATTTAAATCATATTAAATGAATAATAACTCAATAAATAATGCAAGGCGCCGATTTAGCGCAAGAGATGGGATAAAATAAGATAAACCGCGGAGTCTCTCACGGGAATTAAAGAACAGGAGGAGAGGGTTAGGAACTTGCCTTTACACGGGTGTTTCTTGCCTTTCTTGTACTCCTGCTACGAAGTAAAACGTTTCCTGGTAATAAATAAAATTGTAACTTCCATTAAGTAAATCTAACTATGTAACACAAATAATTTAGCCATATAAAATTCTTGAACATATAACACTTCTAATAATTTTTACCCACGTAGGCACACCACAAACAAAACCCCAATAAGGTTCATATTTATCTTAAATTAATTTATGCTAATAAATCCTCAATTCATATAATTAATACACGAAACCGAAACGAATTAACAAAAGGCATGGGATTCACAAAATGAAAGGAGATTGCTAAGGTAGAAGAGAGCTTGCCTCGTTTAAATAGATTACAGCGTTTTTACACTTGAATGCCACCAAAATAATACACGCTACAAATTAATATAAACTCCTAAAATTAACAAAATCGAACGCAAAATGAAATTCCAACCGTACAGAATGTTTAATACATAGTTCTTTATTTATCTGGCTAATTATTACCAATAAACCTTAATTAATCTTGAATTTTCTCCCAAAAATTGGCCCCTACGCGCTGCTTCTTCTTCCTTTTCTTTCCTCCATTTCCCTCTCTGCTTGTTGGTTCAAGAATGGTCGAAATTGACCTTTAAATTGAAGCAAAAACAAAGGCTGCCCGAGCAAGAGAATGGACGGCTGAGAGCACGCCACGTGGCGCGACCAACAGTCGCGCAAGCTGCCACTGGCCCAGCCCGAAACGACGTTATTTCGGGCTAGCTTTGCTGATAAAATCAACAATTTCTTCTGCAGCGCACGCCCTTTCGCGGAATCGATCCCGCGTCTCTCACCCGACCAGCCTCGCGTGCAACCACCCGAGCTACCCCACGCCCTCAACATTTAAACATCCTTCATTATATTTAAGGTGAATCTCGACCACTTCCGCAAATCCCATTTCAGTACCCACCATTTCCATTAAACACACACACACCCCCTTAATAATTTCCCTTACACCCGAACTTCCATAAATTAACGCTTGCACCCCACATCCAATTTTCCTCTTATTACACTTACACCCCAAATTCTTAGAAATTCCACTAAATTAATTTAATTAATTACCCTTAATTTCTTATTTCCTCAAAACAACATAAATTATTATTTTCTTTAAATGATAAACACTCAATAATCACCGAAAACAAAAATTAATATTTACCTCCAAATTTCAAGATGTTACAACTCATGAATACTCTAACGAACTTCTAGAGCTTCAAGCAATCTTCTTTCAATTACTTCTTGCTTCTGACGAGCTTACACTTTCAATTCTTTGTGAGATTTCTAAAAGAGAGTGTTTTACATTCATTATCATGTAAATTCTCATTTACTTAAGAGAACACTTGTAATATGTATTTTATATTTTTTCTCTTGAGATTTTTTTTCACATCATTTGTGAAAGTCTTGTAAAGCTTACACCTGATCCTTTAAAAAATAGTGGTTGTGGCTAAGCTTATTTGTGAAAAAACCTCTTGTAAATATTATGCCTAATCCTGTGAAAATATAGTAGTTGTTGCTGAGCCTTTTTGTAGAAAGTCAACTGTGAAGATTTGTAGTTGAATTAGTAAAAACTATAAGGTAATATAATACACTTGTGAGTGTGTTTGCAAAATCTTTGGTTGTGAACCATGGTAGTAGACTAAGTAATTGAGTCTAAACCATTTTACATCCTGCGTTATGCTCTTGTTATTTCATTTACAGCATTCTTATTTCGATTTTTTTTATTTAAGTTCTTATTTTAAAAAGAGTGAAAAAAAACTTAATTCACCTAGCTAATTTTTGTATCAAAAAAATTATAGCTGAGCTTATTAAAAGCTACTTAAAGGTTGTAGTTGAGTCTGGCAAAAGCTACTAGTGGATTCTTAAAATTGTTGGTGATAAGTCAAGATAGTGGAGTAGACCGGATTATGCCGAATAACTATAAATTTCGTGTGTTGTCTATTTTGATTCTTATACTTTGATTTTTCATATTTCAAGTATTTTTTGTTTACATTTAAGAAATCCTACCAAAAGTGGTCTTTGTATCCCTTTCATGCCTCTGTTACTGATCTTAATTACTAAGACAAAAAGAGTTGATCCCATCCTTAAGAAAGGGAAAGAAGAGAGAATCCTAAAAGGAGCAAATGGAAGGAGGAAGAGGTATTTTGCTGGAGGTGGATTCTGTGTGTGATTCTGAGAAGATTAAGAAGAGAGCCAATAAAAAAAGGAAAAAGAAGAAGAAGAAGAAGAAAGAAGAAAGAAGAAAGAAGAGAAAATGCACTCGAAAGCAGTATCTAAATAAATAATGCTTAACTAAGGATGGTGAGGGGAATGGTTATATTATATTTATATGCGCCTGAAACTGAAAGCAGCAGAAGAAAGCAAGTTGAGAAAAGAGTCTTCAAGGCTGAAGCAATTACCAGCAATGAGTACATCATTATCATTATTATGGTTCTCTAAGATTAGCTTACTAACTGGATTGTGTCTAGGCATTGACTTTGCTGATTACGCGTTTCTTTCCCTTTAAATGTCAAGCAGCTGGCCCCAATTTTCATTAATTGATCTTCTGTTTGGCCACTAAGTCAGTCTCCTGTTGCGGCATCTAGATCATCAAAGCCTCTCTTTCGATCTTCCATTTGACCACCAAGCTCTTATGCCAGTGTCTAGCTCAAACCCTTCCTTCCTTTCGATCTCCTATTTAATAACTCCTCTTTAACTCAACTGTACTTTGATTAACAGAGATGGAAAGCAAAGAGAAGAAGATAACTAACTAACTATAACCACTGCCTCTGAAAATCACATGGCCATCCTAATCTTGCTTGGTTAATTATCTTCCAAACAGCTGCATGAACCTTCAAAGTCAAGATTTCTACGAGCAGGGCAGTAAACCAAAAGGACCATCATTTTGAAAATCACAAAGCCAAACTGCCAAAGCCACTCGATCGAGCATTTCAGAAACACAAAAGGGCAAGATCTCAATGCATATGAAAGAAAAACATTTAACATATTCACGCATGCATGATACATTCTTCCAATTTGGATATCTTCCCAATGAATTTCTACCAAAAATGAGTCTTGGGGGTCAGCCAAGGAGTCTCGTCCAAATAAGGATTCTCATCCCCACCACAATTCATTATCTCAGCAGAACCCTCAGGCAGCACGGATTGAATGCTGACCAGTGGCTTCCTCGCCGGCAATATGGGCACCGCTACCTCGCCTTTAAGCATCCTCGCTGCCTCCTTCACTGTCGGCCTCTTCTCAGAGTTGGGGTGCACGCAAAGAAGCCCAACCCTGAGCATCCTCTCCATCTCCAGCCTATTGAACTTCCCTTTCAGTTTTGAATCAGCAGCTTCAATTAGCCTCCCCCTTTCCCACAGCCCCCACGTCCAATCTGCAAGTAGAGTTCCATCGCTGTCCACGGGCTTCTTCCCCGATGCCACCTCCAGCACCACAACCCCAAAGCTGTAAACATCGGTTTTCACAGTGGGAATGCCCAGATAAACGTACTCTGGAGCAAGATAACCGATTGTTCCGGCCGGTATGGTAGCCTCCCTAGAACTACAACTATGTTCATAAACTTCGGCCAAGCCAAAGTCCCCAAGCTTGGCATTGAATTCGGCATCCAGCATTATATTGCAAGTCTTCACATCCCTATGAATTATTTGTCTCTCGCATTCTTCATGTAGGTATACAAGAGCCGAGGCAACGCCAAGAATGATATCTAGTCTTGGCTCCCATATAAGGAAAGTTATCAGGGGATTCTCTTTATCGTGTAAAATTTTGTCAAGACTCCCATTTGCCATGAACTCATAAACTAGGACTAATTCATTACCCTCACAGCACCATCCTTGGAGCTGAACCAAGTTCTTGTGCCTCAAGCACCCCACCATTGTTGCAAACTCAGTCGTGAACTGGTTGCCAAAGGGACCAATTCGGTTCACCCGGCTGAACCTTTTCACCGCCACCGCCCCCCAAGAGGGCAGGGATCCTTCATACACAGTTGCAGCCCCTCCTGCACCTATAATCCTCTTCTGGTTAAACCCTTTTGTGGCTGATTTTATCTCTGAGAGTGAGAGCCTTTTGGGCACTTTGTATCCTTGCAATCCACAAACTTGGCTATCAATTCCTTTCCGCCTCATCATCCAAAAGATGATTATGACAACAATGGTTGATACAGAGATGATAAATGCAGCCAAGCAGCCCAATCCAAGGGCCAATTCACTAACCCTTTTGTCCATATGATTGAATTCCCCCTTTTCATCAACAGAATCTTCTGGTAAACACACGACACAATCCCCTCCTTCAACTGTTTCCATTGACATTACAGAGGGGACCAATCCATAAGCCTTGAATCTCCACCCCTCAACAAGATGAATTGCCGAGCCCCCGCGATTTGAGGCGGAGAAACCGATGTGCATGAACTCCTCGAAATGGTTCGAAAGATCGATTGGGGCCACGAGAAGAGGGGTTCTAGGCTTTAGCTTCGAGTAGCCAAGCCACACCCTGATCACCTTCTCTGAATCTATGTACTCAATCCAAGCCGTGATTTGTTTTCCACTCTTCAAACTAATCCCTTTTTGGAACAAATCGATAGAATAAAGAGATTCAACAGTGTTAACATCAATGCCAACGTGGTTGTCATTGATGTCGCCGAGGGACGGATTGAAACTGGTATCGAATTCCACGGCGAGATAGGAATCTTGTTCCGGGAGGCCCATGGAGCCGCCAGAGAAGCCGACGGAATCTGGATCGGAGGTGATAAAAAAGGCAAGGCCATCTCCAAAGGGGCAGAAAGAGGAAGGGATGATTTGGAAAGAGAAACGGCAAGAAAAAGAAGCGGTGGCGTTGGTGGAAGAATCAAGAAAGCGGATTGGGAGGACATAGAAAGCTCTTCCAATTCCAAAAGGAGGAGGGAAATTGGAGTGGGAAGAGATGCAGTTGAGTTCTGGGGTGAGCGTGATGGAGTTGTTGGTGAAATGGGCGTCGCCGGAGAGGGTGACGTTGGTCGCCGGCGAGGAGGGGGAGGAGGAAGACGGTGAAAGCAGGAGGAAGAAGAAGAGTAGAAGCCAGAAAGAGTTCATGGCGGGTTTGGGGGGAAATCTTGGGGCTTAGGAGAGGGGAAGTGGAGGAAGAGGCCTCATGGTTTTGGGTTTAGTGCTTAGAAACCCATCCCATCAATGCAAATTATGCATGGCAGAGAGAGACGGAGACAGAATAAGGGAATGATATATATATATATGTATGTATGTATATGTTTGGAAATTTCAAGAAAAATATATTACATTAATAAATTACCATTAACATTCTCTTAATGGAAAATTAAAGTTTTGTTAAAGGTTAATTTAAATTTTTATAAACTTGTTAGATTTTGTTTGTCACGTCTATTCAGAAGATAAAAAAAATAAGATTACGTTCTTTTTAATTTTTAATTTTAAATTTTAAATTTATTTTTAATTTTTTATTTTAATAATCTGTTTTTAGAAAATTGAAAACGCGTTCTCTTTCTCATTTTAAAAAATTATTTTTTTAAAAAAAAATTAAAAAATATGTTTTTTTTAAAATTTTAAAAATAATTTTTTAATAATATTTTATTTAATAAATTTAATTATTCAGTAAATTATAAATATTTAATGTTAATATATTATCAAAAAAATATATACATTTTAAAATTAATAAATTTTGTAATATTTTTTTCCATTATAATAATAAAATATGAATAAATAAATAAATAAATAAATATATTTTGAGTTTAGAGTTTGTTTTGAATGAAAACACTCAAAATAACTTTTTGTTGTTTTGAATTTTTTTTATAATTTTTTTTTATTTTTAAAAATACATTTTTAAAAATAGTAAAGGGAACGCGTTTTCATTATTTTAGAAAATTGAAAATTAAAAATAACTTAAAAACAGTAAAAAGAATGCAACCTAAGATTTTGAAGCAAAATAAGTGAAACTATTTCTATTTATTTTCATTTAGCTTTTATGTCTTTATTTATTATCTCACCTTATCCTTTACAACGAAATCTTTTTTCTCCTATTTTCATTCCATCTCCTTTTATCTCACATACAATTTGGTAATTTGGTAAATGAAATTAATAGAATAAAACCAAAACAAAATATTTTCTCTTTATTTAGAAGAATGGAAATGGTGGATAAAAACAAACATTTTTTTCCATACATTTTATGTTCCTAACTTTGCTCTTGATACCTAATGCAATAACAAATTAGCAACCACCAAGCAGCCATAATAGACGTCAATAATCAATAAAATAAAAGGGCATCTGTTGAAGTAGCAAAAACAAAGTGCATCTGTTATTCAGCTACAAAAGGTACAAAAACGGTGAATTGAATTCATTCATCAATGCTTCTTCAGCTCGTATAAGCAACATATATACCTACACAGTCTTCACACTCTCATCTTCATGTGCTTGGATCAGAACTGTTACATTTTGATGATGAACTGATTGTGATAAATAAAAATCACGATGCTTATGGCTAACCAAAAACAAGAACAAGTTTCAGAAGATGTCACAAGGGGCTGAAATGTGTCAAAAGCTACTGTTTACGTGTAGTCCTTGGTTGGATCAAGCTGCACCAGGAGTATGAATGAGAACCACAATGCAGGACAGCCATGAGCCACGATATGGACCTTCCCATTTGCATGTGCTTCAATTTCCTCCAGAAAAATTTAGCCAGCCTCTGTCAAGAAAAAAGAGTGAGAACGGGCTAGCAAGTACTCAATAACGTACTTTTCCTCGTCTTTCTTCACGAAAGAACAGTCAAATCGACTATCAATTCATATGTCATAAAAGGCAGGGAGCAGAATGTCTAAAGCAAAAAACTGTTAAGGATTCACCGGCATCTTTAGCATACACCCCTCTAGTTCAGCTCATGAAAGATGGTAAAGAAAGAAGAAACATTGGGACAGAAGCCAGAAAAAACAGGCATGATCTTTCTGCACTCCCCGTCACATGTGCATACAAGTAAATTTGAAGTCGTAAACTGCTCAAGTCTAATACAGTCAGCATGCTAAGCAGTGACAGCATAGTCAAGTTGCATTATATTTAGTTCACAAACCATTTCGTTAAAAAGTCTTTTGTGATTAAGAATGGGGTATTATTCCTCCTAATAGGAGGAGCTCATTTTTCCCAGCAAAGAACGAAATTCATCATGTCATCACGAGGCAAAAAGTGAAACAACCAAGCGGGAAATCAACTTCATAGAAGTACCACATCTTATTCCATCAAATGCGCAGACTTAAAATCAGAATAAAATGTTTAGCAAAAGGTTCGGTATATATACAACACCTCTTCTAGCTTATTATAGGGTTCAAACTACACTGCCCAATATCTCCCTCCCTCTATATATGAATATAAATTACATGGAAAGAAACTACTACCACTCATTAATAAAAGGGAGAAAGAGAACTTCTACAATGTTACCACTTGCCAGCATATAACTCACCAATGCATCTGGTTCACCATTCCTTCAGGATGCCTACTGTTAGAGCTTAAGAGGCTACCATTTTTTCTTTGGAACACATTTATTTCTTGAAATTTGTTTGTAGAGTTCCATATTTAGTTAATCATGATCTTTAACTTAAAATATAGAAAAAAAGTGCTTGAGTAAGAACTTAAGAGCTTTGCTAAAGAACAAAATAATTATGACCTTACGTGGTTAAATAAATGGTCTTGCAGAAGTGCTTAAACATGACTTGTCTTAATTTAAGTTCCACAAAACTGGACACTGTTAACTTCGACCTTAGATGTACTGACCGACAGAAAGTTCTGCTTGCGAAACTTACAGATGGTTGTAATCAAGTGTAAAATTCAATTAATTCAATGATCCTTGAAACCATACTTGTACACATATGCTCCCTTATACCTCACAACCAATCCATAAAGTGTACTTTTTCTATGTAGGTGTTATACTCACATGTACAGACCCAGTGAGAACCCCCTTCATCAATACCCTAGGAAGCTTATAAACAATGTATTTAATTGTGTGTGAGAGCTTATGATAAGATCTGCAGACGATAAGTGTCCAAGTAAACAAATTAAGGGGTTATGAGGCCAGGGAAGTGGAATTGAAAAAATAAATGAAAAGTAACCATCCATCTAGAATCAATACCCTAGGACACAATTCAAGCAGCGACAGGATATCTAAGGCGTGTAATACAACCAGGGATATGGAATTGAAAAAATAAGTTAAAAAATAGCCACCCTTTTAGAGTATCTTCCCTAGGAAACAATTCACGCAGGTAGGTCATTTGACATATGATTATTAGATTTTCCTAGAAGTGGGTGAACTCATGAACTTAGAAGCCATGTCCTAAAGCTGTGGGAATTCATTAGTGAAAAAGAGAATAACTTGTAACCATTAAGGAATTCACAATGGTTGATCAACAAAGAATACAGATGAGTGAAGCTTACAATCCTTAATTCCTGTTTTACACTACGTGTAGACTGCAACAAGGTCAAAACTATAATTTGAATACAAGAAGTCATCTCTTATTCCAGCTTCTTTGCATTGAAATATTAGTTCCAGATTATATAACAGGCCAAGTAAGCAAAAGAATGATTTCACAATCCCATCCCACATTAGAGACTTCAATTGCCAATCCATTCCATTTGATATAGTTCCAGATGGATGATGCATCTTTGCACTAGAATCATGGGGTATAGCGTACATTAGCTAACAAAGATTGTGCAAACTCAAATTAGCCCAATGTGGTGCTGTTATTCTGCCTCCATGACGACTGTCAAATCTCACAATGCATATACTTTTGGTGCATTGATACAAGCAAGGAGACCACCAATGAACTGACTCAAGATGAGTGCTTGTATACAAAACCCTTCTCATAACCCTTACATTGCCATGATATTAAAACAAATGGTACGCAAACCCAAATGACACCCACCAAATCAAGTCAAGGAGGCAGATAACTCACCAGACTCCTTGTGCTTAAGATACTGATTCATAATCGTCAGCCTCGCCGTCTCAAACGCGAAGTATCCAATCGCAGAAAAGCAGGCACTATGAAGAACTCGCGGCCCCATTCCGCGAGTCAGTCCCACCCACCCCTCTTCCCTCAAAATCTGCTTCACAGTAGCCGAAACCCCCGTGTGCAGAGCAGCAGCAACCTTATTCATGGCCTCCCCATGAGCCTGCGTCATCAACCTCGTCTTGACAACATCCAATGGCGTCGTCAATGAGGCCGATATCGCGCCCGCCAATGCGCCGCAACAAACGCTCTGAATTGGCTCCAAATGAGCCTGTTTAGTGCTCTCCAAAACCGCAGCTTTCAAGTACTCAAACGAGGAATAACTCAAAACCCCAGCAGGCAAATTCCTCAACAGAGTAGCCGAGTAACCTGCGTACAATCCCAAAATCCCATCTTTCTCTATAATTCTCAGCAAAACCTCCCAAGACCTTCCCTTTGCGCCGGCCTGCATTCTCTGAGTGATCAATTCCTTCGGCACCATTATCGCGGAGGAAACTATGTTTCCCATTGCGCCGGCGGTCGGAGGGATTAACACAGATGGGTACTGGGGCAATTTCGACAGAATCGATTTTCCAAATTCACAAGTCCCGAAATACACCGCGGAAGAAGCCGTGGAGCCGACAATCACAGCCGAGACGCCGCTATAGAACCCTAGAATTCCTCTGGTTTTGAGCGTCTTCACGATGACATCCCACGCGCCGTTGTAAATCTCGGAAGCCCCTTTGGTTTGGAGCTTGGTCTTGACATTGTCGAGCGGGAGAAGGCAGACGTAAGTGAAGGCGCCGGCGATTCCTCCGGCGCCGGCGCCGATGAGCGCTCGCTCGAAGACGGACAGGTTCTTGAACAGAGCGCGGACGCCGGGGGAGCCTCTCCCGGCGGGTTTGAGCCAGCTCCGGGAAGTGGGTTTTTGTGGGTTTCGGATTTGTGACTCCAAAGAGACGGTGGTTGAGGAGAATCTGAGAGTGGGAAGGGGATTTTGGGCGTTTGCACCAATTTTTTGGGTTCTGGGAATGGTTTGGCCGCGGCTTCTTGAGGGGGAGATGAGAGCGGTGTTGAGGTGATTGAAGAGAGTGTTGAAATCGTCTGCAGGTTGATGGCAAGAGAGGAGGGCTAGACCTGTGGAGATTCGAGATTCCATTGCAGGAATTTTGTGATGTTCTTGTGCTCGGATCAGTTTGTGTTCAGCTTCAGCTGTGCAGTGACCGCGGCAGAGGAAGACAGAAGGCTGAAGAGTGGAGACGTGTTGGGACCAAGGGCACACGATTTAGCAAAAACCAAAAGGGCATTTTTTTTGATAAATTCACTAATTAAGTTAAATTAAATTGATTAAGTTAAATAAAGTTATATTAAATTAAATTTAATCAAAAATAAAAATAAAAAATTCTATCACTTTCGATGAATTCCCACCTGTCTCAACTCTTCTTTGCCACTTGTATCAGTCTCCTATCTAAAGGTAGCATGGAACCAATTGAATTTTAAAAATCAAATAAATTAAAATTTATATAAGAACTAAATTCAAGTGATAAAAGTTTTCTATCGACTAAATAAATTGAAAAAAACTTTTATTCAATCAATTAATTAAAAAATTGAAATTTTAAAAAAGATGCAAATTGGACCTCAACAAAAAGCTGAAACTGAATTACTTTCAATACTTGGCTTTACCATAGAGGCATAGAAGAGAACAAAGGTAAGTTACAAAGGAGAAAATGAGTGTTTGTGCCTATTTTGCATAAGGAAGCAAGCAAAAGCAAAGAGAAGGGTAAAGAAGAAGGTTGAAGACAAACAAGTAAGGGTCGAGATTTAAGTTAATGAAGACAACAAAGTGAGGGTTGGGATGATGAGATTTAAGTCAACTAAGTGAAGACATATGACGACGGAGTGAAGACAATGAAGACAAAGAGAGGTAGATCTCGCAGAGGCCAAAGAGTGAGAGAGGGTGTGCAACATCAGTACTTCTTTACAAATTTATAATTAGGGTTTACTTATATATAGAAAGTTCAAAACAATAGCATTTTGATTAATTTGGACAGTTCGATCAGTTCAGTTATTTTATCACAACTAATAGAACCGAACTAAATCAAATTAATCAAAAAATTCAAAGAAAAGATTAAATTGAATCGAAATACAAACCTAACCAAATTGAAAGGACGATTTTAGTTTATTCAATTTAATTATTTAAGTTAATTTGAATTTTTTTCTCACCCTTACTCATATCTACTTCATTATCTCTTTCTCAAACCTCCATTAATTACCTTCTTTTGATTTTTCACCAAAATTTCCCCTTCTTCTGTTGGATTAGATCAAATGGATTGGATCAGATCATATATAACGGAAAAAATAATTTTAGATATCACATTTTTTTAATTTTACAATTTAATAAACGAGGAAGAAAATGGATAAATACATTTTTGCCGCAATCCGATAATAGAGTATGTTCACCTACCGTATAATCCTAAATGCTCCAAATTTACATTTCTCCTCTTGTAAAATGATTTCTTTTGGGTAGAACTTTCTAGATTCACAATTAAATTGGCAATAAAAATAATCTCATATTAATTTTCATAAGTCATGAGTGACATCTAACAATATATCATGACTACCCAATTTAATGTGAAGCAGGTATAATGAACATTTCTGCTACAACTCCATACAATAATCTCCTTCTATCATCCTATATCCTGACAAGATATGGGATCATGAATAGAAAGTCAAGTCTCTCAATCTTATCATATGACCAAATCCAAAATCATTTTTGACTAATATGACACAACTCATGGAATACACTTTCCATCGTCATAATACCTCGACCAAGAATTTATCGTCAAGTGGTTATTCGATCGCATAAGACATCCTCCTCGCATACGCCGGGGTGATAGATTTCATATCTTATGTACACATACCTCATGCACTACTAAACTAAGCACATAGATACGTATAAGTGTTCTTGATTAAAACAATTATATAGCATCATCGATTTCCTAATCCACCAATGTACAGGTATCTATGTTATCTTAGGTCTAAAGACTAGTTGCACATACACAGCTAACACTGAATCATTGAGCCGTGAGTAAAGATCCTTGTGATTCAATGTTAATAGTCTTGTTTAATGAACTCATTCATATAACGAGCACTGTAACGACCTGGTATTTTGAAAAAAGAATAAATGGAAAGGGATAGGTTAATTAGTTTTATGTTGATTTAATTGTGGCTTACTAGTTATTCGTGGGCCAAGTGGGGGTTAAAGGTAACATGTATTTTGTTGGGAAGGAAGGTCACATGAGATGTTTGAATAGCCAAAGTAAAGAGGCTAAATTTGATGTTGGAAATTCAAAGTCAAAGGTGAAAATTAAGGCAAAATAAGAAATATGTGTATGTTGGAAAGTCAAAGTAAGAGGGAAGAATAAGCAAATGAGGCCCTCAAGACATAGGTTAAGTGGCAAGCAAGTGATACGCTAGGGTTAGTACCAGTAGATCACGAGTTCGATACTCGACTTAAGTAAGGGTCAAAAGCCCGCTTGCGATTTACCTCTTCTGTCGAAATAGATGTTACAAGGGGCGAGAGACCGCGCAAAGGTGGTAATCCTAAGAATAAGCAAATGAGGTAGCATGTGAAAAAAGTCAAGTAAGAAGAATTTGAGTGGCTTGGAAAGTCAAAATTGGGATAAATGAAAAGGGGGTTACTATATGCAAGGTGTGTGTATTTATATGGCACGTGAGCTAAAGCCTTGCAATTATGAGAAATAAGGAAATTAAGTTAATAAATATATGTGATATATATATATATATACATATATAGGATTAAAGGGTAAAAAAAAGGCAAAATTTGAGATTTTTCTTAGGTTGGTGCTAGAAGCTCTGATCTTCATCTTCTTCTTCTTCTTCTTCTTCATTCTTTTTATTTTCTTTTTCTTCCTTGATTATAAGAGCTCTAAGAGGGGGTTTTGTGAAGGTTGGTTGTTGTTCTTCACCATCTTCTTCCTTTGCTAGATTTTCTCCTTGTTTTGGTGGTAGTTGGAGGATATCATCTTTGTGACCACTTTCTTCAACCAAGAAAAATCAAGATAAGCCAAGTTCTAACTCATATCCTAGTTTTAAATCCTTAAATCTTGAGATCTTGTTTTTTTATTTATGAAAAGCTCTCTATTTTGGAAGAAAGTTCTTGAAAGTGATGTCTATGTAGAAAGGTTTGTAAATTTCCCTTGATTCTCGGTTGATCTTGTTGGAGCCTTTGGAACATCAAATAGGGTTTGTGTCACCCTATAATTTCTAAGGAATGGTGTTTTCCTTGGCTAGGATCAATAGCAATGCAAGATTTGGTGATCTTGTGTGTGTTTGTCTCCGTTCTATTTTCATTTCTTGCGGTTTTGTCTTTGAAGAGTGAACTTTTGTTGTTCAGGAGTCGATTTTTGAGGCAAGAGTCAACTTTCCATGAGCATAAGTTGACTATCCAGAAGTCAACTCTCAGCCAGGTCGACTCCTCATATGTAGTTCTCGATTGGGTCGGTTAAAGCTTTGGAGAAGTCGACTTTCCATTGCCTTAAAATCAAGTTGCTTCTTGAATGGTTCCCTTTGAATTCCATTTCTTGGGTAATGTTTTTAGGGGATAAATGAGCATGCATAGGCATGAAAGAGAGTTATTGTTGAGCCATGTGGAGGCTTGTGATTGAAAAGCATTTTATATGAATGTTTTCTTATATTACGTTATGCATGTTATTTGTGTGTCAAGCCTCCGAGTTGAGCTAATGGGCCTCAATAGGCATATGTGACATGAAGGCATAGACATTGGGTTAAGCTAATGGGCCCCAAAGACCTCGTGGCATATGATATGGTAATACCTTAGGTTTAGCTAGTAGGCTCCAAGGATCGTAGGCTATTTATGGGCATAGGCCTTGGGTTGTGCTAAAGGGCCCCAACAGTCGTTTAATGTGTATATATGTATGAGTTTATGTGGTTTCAAAGAATTGAAAATCTCATTCATTGAGCATATGAGGATGGTGCATAGCATGAGTGCATGTGATGATGTTAGTGGCGTTGTGTTGCATTGCTCCTTGTTGATGGGTCTATCCATTTGTGACTCGAGCTACGGTGTCTCCATTCATTGTTGACTCATGCCATTGTGATTTACATCTATTGTGGATTCATGCTATTGTGTATTCCTATCTTTTAATGGTTCCTATTGCTCTATGTCATTGTTGGGTTGGTATTTCATGAGTTTACCTAACGTTGGAATCTATACTCTCATGCCCTTTTGTTTCATATTATGCTTACTAGGCCTTGTGACTCATTCTTGTTTTACACCATTCCAAGTAAGGCAAGGCCAAAGTGGTGGATGATTCTAGTGGACCATGACCATTTTAGGTTAGATGTGTACAAAGCTAACTAAAAGGTCTTGGGGTTGGTTTTGGTGCAAAGGAATGTAGTTTATGTTTGTTGTAATTCTATCAAGAAATTTGGGCAGTTGAGCCCTAATGTATGAAAGGCTTACGGCTTCTGCAGTCATATAAGAAAGCCTAGATAATTGTAAAGATTGATGTTTATCTTATTTGAATGGAAAAATGGTTATAATCTTCATTATTTTGGGAATGAAGTGAGTGTTTTTAATTGAATTTTATTTTGTATCCATTCCTTTTAACACTCCCTCTCGATTTCCTTGGTTGTGGGACTTCGAGAGTGGGGTCGTTACAAGCACTCACTTATCTTTCTTTCATATCTCATATAAAATGGCATGAGACTTGCCAATCTTTATCTTCAGCATGTCATACTGAACAAGGAAGAAAACAATGTGATATTCTTTACGAGTTATTATTATCCACATTAAGAACTCTATAGTTAGGAATATATTTATAGCATAACGAACTATGCATTAATCGTCACTCATATCCTTAACTCTTAAGGATGGTATTCAGTCCTTATTATACTAATAGTTATATGTTTTAATTTAAACCATATTGTAATTTAAATTAAAACATAAACTTACCATTTTCTTGATAATTACAGAATTACAAAATTGAGTTTTTTTGTATCACTAAGAACTGATCTTAAGCGCTCATATCCAACATCATCCTTATTCTCATTCAAAGTTTTTTTTTTTGGAAAATTTCTCTAGATTGTGCCTTTTTATTGCCATCTTACACTTGCGACCACCACCAATTTTTTATATAATTGTGATCCAATTTTATTGCCACTGTAACTCACCCACCTTGTATTTTTTTCTCTCTATAAAAACTTTTTTGGAATGACCTTTTGATTGGTTCTCCAACTTGCAATCCTTCTTACTCACTAACCCTTTCTATTTCTCTCTTTCTCTTTATAACTTTGTCCTCTTCCTCCACTTTTCTCTATCATGCCTTAACTTGACTTGGGAGTTTTAGAAAGAGTGTCGTGGTTTGTGGTTGGGAGATTGGGTGATTAAGGTTAGGGTTTAAGGTTAAAGAAAAAAAAAGTTGGTTGGGGAGATGTGGCAGAACAAAGCTTGGACAAGTGACAATGAAAACAGTCAATTGGCCAGAATTTGTCACTAGCTATGGGTTTTGGTCACATCTATCATCGATGACAAGGAGTTTTTTATTTTTAATTTTTTATTTTGGTAAAAATTATTTTAATATAATTTAATTAATATTTAATTTTCAAGTAAAAATAAATCATATGGACCTCTAGTGCAATTGACCCAAATTATAGGAGATTTGAGAGTAATTTACCTTTGTTTGATTTTCTTTATATTTTTGCTAATTTTCTCTTATTTGATAAATTTGGTTAATCACTTCTCTATAACACTTTTAGACAATACATGTTTTGACATTAATAAATAAATCCCAATTTCTAGTACTACATCCATATTTTTAGTACTGCAACACTAAAGTTGCGTTCTCTTTACTTTTCAATTTTTAGTTTTGAGTTTTGAATTCATTTTTAGTTTTCTGTTTTGGTAATCTATTTTTAGAAAATTAAAAATTCGTTCTCTTTGTCATTTTGAAAAACTATTTTTTAAAACAGAAAATTAGAAAATACGTTCTCTTTAAAATTTTAAAAATAAATTTTTAATGATATTTTATTCAGTAAATTTGATTATTTAGTAAACTAGAAATATTTAATGTTAATATATTACTAAAAAAATATACATTTTAAAGTTAATGAATTTTATAATATTTTTTTCCATTACAATAATAAAATATGAATAAATAAATGTGTTTTGAGTTTTCTTTATAATTTTTTTTTATTTTCAAAAATACATTTTTAAAAACAGTAAAGAGAACGCGTTTTTATTATTTTAGAAAATTAAAAACTAAAAATGACTTGAAAATAATAAAGAGAATGCAACCTAATATTCTAGAATCGCAAAAAAAACTCAATGTTTAGTACAATATAAATTGCTTTTCAATACTACGAAAACAAATCTAATTCCTATTATTGCGTTCTCTTTTCTCAGTTTCCACAACACATTTTCTAATACCACGAATTATCCCTATTTTTTAGTGTTGCAAATATTAGTAGCATTAAAAACATCCTAATTTTTTAAGTACCATGCCTCAATTTTTCTAGTACCACAACACCAATTTTTTTAAAATAAAAAAAGCCCAAATATAGTACCTCATAGACTAATTTGAGTACCACAAGGACCATTATTAATTTCTCGTACCACATCCCTTTTTTTTTTTTTTGGTACAACAATACCAATATTCTAGAATCGCAAAAAAACTCAATTTCTACTGCCATATATACTATTTTTTGGTATTAAAAGGGCATCCCAATTTCTAATACCGACACCTTATTATTCTAGTACCACAACACCTATTTGCATATGTATACTCCTTTTAGTAACCCAAGGGAAAACCTAATTTCTACCACATTTCCTTTTTATTCGAATACTACAACATTAATATTTTAGAAACACGAAAAAGTCCAATTTATAGTACGGCATATGTTCTTTTATAATACCTTAAGGACATTTTTAATTTCTAGTACTGAAAAAAATCTCAATTTCTAATACTGCATACATTCTTTTTTAGTATCAAGACATCTCTAATTTCTAATATCCTTTTTTTTTATACCACGACACTAATATTTTAAAACTACATAAAAAAAAAGTACTTCAATTTCTAGTACTGTATAGACTACTTTCTAATACCACACTTTTTTTTCTAATATCAAAACACCAATATTCTAGAATTACACAAAAACCTCAATTTTGTATACTATGAAAAATCCCAAATAATAGTACAACATATACTCATTTGTTTGATGAAGTCACTAGAACAAATGCAATACATAAGAAATAAAAAATGTTTATGATAGTAAGTTTTCTATTATAGAATGCAACATTCAAAAATATCCTTAGTCATAGTATCAAGATGAGACATTGATAGAGTGGAAAGACTAGCACACATTATGTTCTTTTCTCATGATAAAAAAAAAAAAGTAATGTTTTCACAAGTTAAAGTGTGGAGACACTTGGACAAACATGTGGATACATGTTAAGGAACAAGTTCATTGGATGACATGCTAAGAGAATTTTATATAGAGCATAGTTTGTGTGTCTATGAAATGTCTATCATAAAATGATGTAAGTGATCCTTAAACTTGTGATTACGATAATATCTTATATGTGAATTATTATACTTTGATACTATTTTTTGTTACCCTTACCAAGGATTGCACATAAGGTAGTATAACATAAAGCATATGAAGGTAGGTGAATGGTCAAAATAGGATTCATCACTCTTAGCTATAAGAAAGTATTTCCCATAGTCTCTTGATGAATTGCTAACTCGAAAATTCTCTTACTATAGTGGAAAAAAAATTTGAAAGAAGATTCAAATTTCACTTCTCATTAGAGTTGATTATTTTGGTATCAAAGACAAACTATCATTAAACAAATATAAAGTTGGTACTAATTTCATACTCTATACTTAATAGAGATATAGTATGATGAAATGATTAAATTGAACAGTAACCATTTATGGAAAGATATTGTCAAATTAATTAACTTTCTTATCAATTGGACAGTTATGACACATTGCTATATCAATCATGATCTATAAGTATAAATTGATTAATTAGAGAATTAATAATATTTAAATAAATCAGGATAAAAATGTGATTTTTACACTAAAAAGGGTGTTTAAGAAATTAGTTTTAAGCTCAAGGGTTAAAGATTAAATAAGTTTAACCTAACCCCACACCTAAAGCTTATAAATATCTCATTATGCCTTTACTAGATGGAATATATGTGACATTATAAAAAGTTCTAAAAATTTTTCATGCATTCATTCAATCTCAAATAAGGAGCTAGCGTTCTTCGAGATTAAGGAATCGCTCCAAGATTGAAAGGTTCGAGTTTGAGATCTATTATTGTTTTCATATGGATCACTCTTTGGAGATTAGGTGTTTGTATAACTCAATTTGACAAGATTAACTATCAACAAAAATCTAAAGTAATATACTTTAATTTCTTTTGTTCTTAGCCTTTAAATTCCACAATAAATATAACAACCGAAGATCTAGAGAGTGAAAATAATTATTTTAAAATCTTATTTTTCTTGATGTATTACATGTATGAGATACACAACTACTCCTAGCAACAAATATCAATACCACATAATAATTTTTAGTACTGCAAGGACAACCCTAATTTTTGGTACGGGACCCTCTTTCCTAATGCACGACACATATCTCTAGAACTACTCAAAAGGTACAGTGAAACTGTTTTAAAAATCATCACAAAATTCATAAAATATAAATTTTTAATAACCAATATAAGATGATGCAATATTTAAAAATCCACCAATTTGTACTAGTTCATTAAAGATAAAAATTATTATAAATTGTTTAAAGGTACTATTATTTTATTATGTAATTAAGACATAGTTATCTAATTATAATATTTTGAACTATAATAATATTGCATATAAATACTTAACTGTTAACAAATTATGATGTAACATATAATGATGTTTTAAAACTAAAACATAATTATTGGAAAATTCTCCGAGTCATAGTGCAATGTTTGAAAAAAAAAAAAAAAAGGTGGGGGCAGGGGAGGCAATTGGTACCTCCCTGCGCAGCTACTCAATTAAAAACCAAGTGCAAGCGCATGGAAGGAAGGGAGGGAGGCAGGGGAGACCCCTATGGAAAGGATAATGATACAAATCAGCATTGGGTAAACCCTATGCTCCACAAATCCCGCCAATCCAGTTACGTTTTGGATCATTAACCCTCTCTGGGTCTGGAAATATACAATAATAAGGTGAATAAAGATATTTCTAACAACTTGTGCAGCCGAATAATTAATACCCAAACTTCTCCTATTAATTTGTGACTTTGATTGGTGAAACAAACCAAATATAAAGACAGACAGACAGACAGACGGAAGGACAGACATCTGGTCATTTTGACTATTAATTTGTGATTGCCACCTCTCAACTGCTCCAACACGCAACCACAGCCACATCCACCACCAAAAGGGGGCTTTGCCCGGGTAACAAACATTCTTTGCTGGGACTCTGATAAATTGATGGTTTTATGTACAACTACTACAATATATATGTATGTATGTATATGTATATGTATATAAATGATAGGTGAAGTCCAGATTCTCAACCCGACCCCACAAAATCAAAAGAGGAAAGGGGCGCAAATACCCTCTTAACATTAAATTGAAAAAAAAAAAAAGAAAGAAAGAATATAAACTATGAAATGAAAAAAGGGGAGGAGGAGGGAGGAGGGTGTTTACTTTCAAGATTTTGTCTACTTCTTATATAACCTTAAGATTTAAAGAACCTTTGAGAATTTGACAGATGTAAGAGGTTCAGTAGAGAACTTTCCCTCAGACTGTCGCTAGAGTTGGGAAGATGGTGAAACGCCTCCACCGGATCGACGAGTGGGACGGCCAGAGACGGATGACTTATCTGACGACCCTCTCACATTGTACTTCTCATAAACCTTTTCACGGTTCTCTGACCACCACGTTTCCGCTTGGTGCTCACCAAACCTTCTTCGGCTGCAAATGCAAATTGATCAGATGTGTGGCCTAAATGTACAATGTAGTCCTCTAACATGGATGTGTTGCATGCAAACTTATATGAAGAGTCAGGTTGTTAGGCACCACATATGGCAGATCAAAAGTGTTGGGATCCAAGAAACTTGGATACAGATACGAAAGATACAGACACAAACAGTCGATGGACGACCTGACAAGCACGCAACATTTAACTAGGAACTTACTCCTTACATAAAGTGCATCCATACAGCAAGAAGAGGAACGCCAATGCCAGTTACAGGCAAGAAATACTCGGGCTGGATACCAACCACATCAACAAGAAATGCACGTGGATTCCTAATTATTTTCTTTAATTTGCAATGCCTTTCATTTTTGTTTGCATGGAGACGTATATTTTTAATGCCTTTCTCCTTTTTTCTTCTTGTCTTGGCTAGTTTTTAATGTATTCACACACAGAGAAATGGAATAATCTTTATTAGAATGCTGTTAAGTAGGATTTACAAGAACAAAGAAGATATTCAAAGTGCTAGAAATTATAGAGGAGTTAGCTATGAGCCATACTATAAAACTTTGGAAAAGCATGATTGAATAAAGGTTAAAAAGAGAAACCAAGATCTCTACGAACTAATTTAGTTCAGCACCTAGTAAGTCAACAATAAAAGCAATCTACTTGAGAAAGCATCTGACAGAAAAGTCTAAAGATAAAGATAAAATATAAGGATTTAATGGTGTCAACACTTAACATAGGGAAAAAAAAAAAATCAGAGTTCCTAGAAAAGTCTCGTGCAAGGTTTTAAAGAGGAAAAGAGTCTGAATTACTTGTTTACAAGACATCAAAAGCATGTATCATAGAGCAGAAAAGTGAGTGAGGACTTGTAAAGAAAATATATTGAGTCTTTAAATTATAACTGGATTACATCAAAGGATATACACTAAAGTCTTACTCTTTTCTGTAGCAGTGGATAGACTTGCTAGAGACAAGTATGAAGGGGTCTTTTGGTGCGTGTTATTTGTGAATGGTATTATCTTAGTAGATGAAATAAAGAATATGTAAATACTAAACTCAAGTTATGGAAGAATGCTTTAGAGTCCAAAGGTTTCAAGTTGAGCAAGTCAAATCAAATATACAAAATGCAAGTTTAGTAAAAATATAAGCTCCAAATGATAAGTTATTCTGAATAGTGAGATTTAAAGATAAGTTATTTCAAGAAAAGATCCATCCAAATGTCTTGAATTTTTTGTCCAAAAAATAGTGGAGATATTGAGAATATAGCTCAGAAAATCAACACAAGGTAGTTAAAATACAATAGTTCCCACATTTCATGCAATCATAAAATCTTTTAAAATTAAAAGAGAATTTTTGTCAAACAGATAAAGGAGTGACTTTGTTTTGAGACAAAATGTTTGGTAGTCGGGTACCACCATATGCAAAACATGAGGATAATTGAAATGTGAATGTTACAATAGATGTGTAGCCATATAAGAAAAGACAGAATTAAAAAGATTTCATTTATAATGAAGTTATATAGAGGTACCTCTTGAAGATAAGATGTGCAAGACACCATTAAGATGGTTTAAACATGTTTCAAAAGGGGATCACCAGGTGCACTTGTGAAGATTGTTGATGGAATGGAATAAATTTGTAGCAAAAGAGAGAGAGACTAAAGAAGAAGTGAAAAACTGCTAGGCATGACATGAGACATAATAAACTTATAAAAAATACAGTGATGAATAGAAATAATTGATGAGCTAGAATAGATATAATTAAGACTTAATGTTGTTATCGAAAAAAATAATACAATACAATATTTATCAATAGTTGTGAGATTGATTCTATGTGCATACTGAACTTAAGCACTAGTTAATTAAACAATAGGGAAACATACAAAGCCATGTCTGACATACAGGATGGAATATTCTTACAAGTCTTTGAAGAACATATGTCATGACTTGGAGCAGGAGGATTGTAAAAGCCTTTGTACTAGATTGGCAGTTAAGTGTTTGTTGTATAGACTATAAGCCATCCAACACAGAAACCTCATCATGTTCACAACACTCACATTAACTCCCATTAGTATCGTAGTAGTTCTGTTATCTAATATATCCTGATTGACACTTCATACCAGGAATTTGATATCAACTCATATGATCAATGCCGCATAACAATGGATGACAAGATTTCTATATGACATCAATAAAGAGTCAGCAGATAATTCAAAATACCTGAAACGAACTCGTTTTAGATCTCTAGTTCCATCTTTTAGGGCCACAAGCGTGATGTATACACCAGGCTCATACTGTTCAATCCATTCAGCTTCAACATGATTGATGTTTCCAGTCAATGTTAAATTGCTAGATCTTGTACTAGCATTATCATCTCCCATTAGTCCAGACCCTGTGCTATTTGGAGCCACCTCCGAGACAATACCTCCTAAACTACCATTTGGAAGTCTGACATCTGGATGTTCCTCCCTCCTACTAGAGTTCAGATGCCCCTGGTTCCCATCCTGTGTGCTTGTTTCACTATCTGCGAGTGAGTGCCTAGAAAATTCATCAGGGCTCAATCCATTTAATGTAGCAGGGAATGCTGCTCCCATGGAGGAGACTAGGCAAGAGCTGTTGATTGAATCAGAACAATGCTCTCCATTTGCATCAGGCTGTTGAACGCCATTTGGCTCCAACCCATTTGCTTGGTAAATTCCCCTTATGTTATCTGCATTATAGGCCCCAGATGGTAGCCTCTCAGATATATGCTTAAGCTGGGAAGGAACAAACATAATTGATCAGTCTAACATGACAAGTTTCATGCTCAACCAAAACAAAAAAATTTGTTCACATAGCAATACATTAAGAAACAAAGAGTAATTAGTAGCATAAACTTTGGAAGTAATTCGGAGAAAAGCCAGATGACTAAATTTATAACCCCACAATTAAAGAATCATAACAATGTGTTTCCAAGCACCAAGATCATTGAAACTGGAATGAACTTCTGCTAGTCCTAAACCCATTTGGAGTTGATGATAGGATTGATAAACCGTTGATTCATCAATCAAGTACCCAGACCAAAAAAAATGATGTTAGGAGTGATTGGGAAGGGAAAGATGAAGTCACAAAATAATATGGCAGTGATACTGTGATTGTTGGAATATCAAGAAAAAGAGATAAGAATTGGGAAATAAAAATTTTGAATTTGGATGAGACTAAGAGATAAGGTTGGTAGGAGATAAGGAAAGATTACAAAAGATTACATTGATAAAGAGATAAGGTTCTTATGAAAAATGAGGCAGTTGATTACAAGTGATAATTCCAGCTTTAGTGATAAACTTTATCCTTTAAAGATAATCAATTTTTCCTGTTTTTTAGGAGATGTTGTGGAAGAATTGTATATATATCCATTTGTAAGTTCAATAATGTAAAGAAGCAGTTTTCCATTTAATCAAGTAAACATTTTCTTCCTCTCTAATCGAGTATTCATCCTAAGTTGCTTCAATCAGCTGTTTTTTTCTGTTTTGTTCATGGTCCCAAGCCCGGATAAAGGAGGAGGGTTGCGTTAGGTAGCCGACAGTCAGCGTAAAACCTAGTCGGATCCAAATATGAATTCTAGACAAACTATCTGTTGGGATGTAACCCACATAGAAGTCTAGAATTCATGTAGCCAACCCCACATAGTAGGATAACGGTTGGATATGTTGTTGTTGTTTTGTTCATGGTATAAGAGCCAGCAATCCTACTGGCTGATTCCTTCCCCTCCAGTTATCTCATCTAAACTTATCAGTTCCTATGCTTATGGCGGATAATACCTCCTCCTCTGACAATCCTTCTGCCACCTCTTTGATCCCCGATCCATCTCAGTCTATGCCTTCCATCCCTTCAAACCTAGATTTCCATTCCCTTCAAATTACCCAACACATTGAATGGGACAAATTTTTGGGAATAGCTTCAATTAGTCTTGTTGGCAATGAAGGGTAAAGGAAAAGTAGGTTATCTTGATGGATCTATTCCCATGACTCCTAAAACAGCACTTAACTACTCAATCTGGGATGCTGAGAATTCTATTGTAATGGCTTGGCTCATAAATTCCATGGAGCCAAAAATAGGAATGACTTGTTTTATAAAACTGCAAAGGATATTTGGACAGCAGTGCAAGAAATCTATTCAGACCTCAAAAACACCTCACAATGCTTTGAGATTCAATCAGTCATTAGGACTACTCAACAAGGTAATATGTCAATGACTAGATATTACAATGTTTTAACAGCATTATGACGGGAAATTAATCTATTCTATGACATAAACTGGCACTATTCTGAAGGTAGTGCCAAATACGTCAAGATGCTTGATAAAAAAAGAGTGTGTGATTTTTTGCACAGACTCAACAAGGACTTGGATGAAGTTTATGCCCGACTCCTAGGTTCTAAACCTTTTCCCTCCATTCGTGAGGCCTTTGTTGAAATTAGAAGAGAGGAAAGTTGCAAAAGGTGATGCTTAACAATTCATCCCCTCCAGATATAGGTATTCAAAACTCTACTTTGGCAATTCATCAGAATAGTCCATCCCACCAGAAAAATCAGAGGAATAAAGACAAGAACCTATGGTGTGATTACTGCAACAAACTTAATCACAACAAGGAGACTTGTTGAAAACTGCATGGAAAACCTACAAATTGAAAATCAAAGAATCAAAGGGACCAATCTAAGCTGGCCTATGTTACCGAATCAGTTCTGGCATATGAGAAACCTGGCAATACTCCTGCATTTACTGCAAAACAGATGGAGATTTTGAAAAAAGTCTATTATCTCAATCCAAGGTATCTAAAGAACCTGAACATACAGTCTCTAGTGTTGCAGTTGCTCAAGGTAATTCTCACTTCTCCTTGTTATCTCACTGGAATTCTGAAAATGTGGATTATAGATTCAGGAGCAGCAAATTATATGATCAGTTGTTCTTCCCTATTTTCTACATATGGGAAATATAATGATAATGCCCAAGTTGCAGTAGCAAATGGCAGTTGGACTATACAAATTATATGATCAGTTGTTCCTCCCTATTTTCTACATATGAGAAACATAATGATAATGCCCAAGTTGCAGTAACAAATGGCAGTTGGACTAGTATAGTCGGAAAAGGAGATTCTTTTGTCTGTTTTACATGTCCCGAGTATCAATTGCAATCTTATAACAGTTAATAAATTGACTAAAGATATGCAGTGTGCAATTAAATTTTCTTATTCTTCTTGTGTTTTTCAGGACATAATTTCGAGAAAGTTGATTGGCAATGCTAAAGGAAAAAATGGTCTCTATTTTTTTGTCCAATCCCACTACTTACAGATCTTTTAATTCAATTTCTTTGTCTCATTGTGATACTATGTTATGGCACAAGCGATTAGGTCATCCTAATTTTGTTTACCTAAAACACTTGTGTAACACCCCACTTTTCCAGAAAATTAGATAACGTAAGATTTTGGGGATATATTTTTTTCCAACATAAACTCCACACAAATTGTTCCCCGATAATCCCGTTATATATTCTCAGCATACCAAAGAAAGAATCAATAAACTAAGACAGGTAAATCATCATAACTGTGGAAGCTCGATCGTAACCTCAAACGGTACATAACCAAACTCATCTTATTCATAACATGAAAAGTCATACTTATTGTTTACATGACATCATCAAAATACACATCACAGTTGAAAGACATGCTACGAACTATCTACTAGTCGCCGTCAATCCCCGGCAATTCCTTTCCCCTTAGTGTCGTTGTCTTTACCTGTAACGTTTGATATTTTAGGGACAAAGTCTAAATAAGATGTTGAATCATCTAAATGAGAGTTCAAAACACGTTTTAATGAATATATGCAAGACATGAAACAAATCGACATAACCCGACAAGCCCCAACCCAAGAGAATCTCACACAGTGCATAACCCATATCACGGGAAAAGAGCAATCTCTCTAGAGGCAATATAACCACATCGACACATTGGCATAACGCCGTCCTAGCTTAAGAGGGGCACTATCAACGCATCTCCTTGATATCTTGAAAACAATTGTTACCACTCCCAACCCAAGAGGGTCAACATCAACCCAAGAACCCGGCTCACCAAAATCACGTTAGGGATTACGTTCCCACTTAAAAGCAATATGGAAACATTACCCATTCCCAACCCATATCTCACATAGACAACTAGTCGCCCTAGTATAACTTCTCTGGCCACCCAGCTCGGCACATAACCCTAGGCAGTCATCCTGGGAAGCACACCCAGCACAAGATACCCCTATATGTTATTCCGACAATACCCTTGGGGAATTACGACTACACTATCCGAACATCCCAAGCTGACATCCCATATGAACAACACAAAGACATGCCAATGCCACATACCATGATTCAATGGCTCATATAAAACAACATTTCATGCACATAATTTAATTCGTAAAATTCAATGCACATGTATAAACATTTTGGGACGAACCTCCCACATGAAAACAACCTTCACAAGTCAAACTGTTTGTATGCAACAAATTCAAGTATAGGGTTGAACTACCCACAATAAACCAAGTTGAAATAGAAGTGTTCACAATGAACCAAGTTTTGAGGGTAAACGCTCACCTTGAACATAACTCAGAATACCTCGATTTTCGTGCAACCCCTCAAGTTTTTTGACCAAACCACCTCCTTATACGCCCTACGCGCAGCCCAAGTGCTCTACGCATGTGATGCCTCGCGTATGCTTTAAAAGCCCTCCATCCACTAAACTCGAAGCACTCTTGTCTAGCACGAATTTATCACAACTTTGAATGAGAAAACCCTTGGCCATGAACACCCTATTTATAGGTTTTGAAACTTGGCCAAGTCACATTATATTATAATATTTCTTAATCATTTCAAATCTTTCAAGATATTACATTTCAAATCTTCTAAAATCTTCTCCAATCATTCAAATTATTTCAAATCTTCTAAAATCTTCTCTAATAATTCCAAATCTCCTAAGATTTTTTAAAATCATTCTTATCCGAATCAAATCTTATTCAAATCAAATCTTTATCCAAATCAAATCATGTCCAATCAAATCTTATCCAAATCTTATCCTTAAAGTCATCAAGAGACTTCATCTTTATCTCTAAAGTCATCATGAGACTTCATCTTATCTTTAAGTCATCATGAGCCTTCATCTTATCCCTAAAATCATCATGAGCCTTCATCTTATCTCTAAAGTCATTATGAGACTTTATCTTATCTCTAAAATCATCATGAAGCTTTATTCTTAATCTCTCAGATGCCCCTAAAAAAAAGGTTTCAAGAATTATACTTTGACCTGAACTTTTTAGGTAATTGCACTTAGACCCCTTTCAACTTGGTCCGTAGGCCATTTTTTAATTGCACTTATGCCCCTGGAGAAAAGATTTATTACGCTAATATTCCAAGATTTTAGGTAAATTACACTTTTACCCAAACTTTAATATTTACGATTTTGCCCCTAGCTCAGAAAATCCACTTTTATCTCAAGACTTTCATAATCCTTTGAAATGTCTTATTTGCTCAAATATTTGAATCTAAAAATCTCGAGTATTACATCCTTTATGATCATTAGGTTTTCTAGGCTTGAAATTAGCTGTTTCGAAAATTGCCTATGTTCCGATTGCTTTCAGTGTCATAAATCCCGTCTTAAGACACTCGTCAATGACATACCTTTTTCCTTAGATATTTACGTTTTGGAATACTCCCTTCCATCGATTCGACAATTACTTAACCAAATTCTCAAACTGATTTCTACTTCCCTAACACTACGTAATATAGGGTATTACAACTTGTACCCTAGATTATTTGGTAATAAAGACATTGTTTCTTTTAATTTTGAACAATGTGTTCTTGCCAAACAATCTCGTAATTCTCATCCTTTCCTCACACTTATAAACCTTCCATACCATTTCATCTTATTCACAATGAAATTTGGGAACCAGACCAAGTTCCAACCTTAACTGGTACTTGTTGGTTTATTACTTTTTTTTATGATCACTCAAGAGTGTGTTAAGTTTATCTAATAAAAGATAAGTCTGAAGCTAGTGCAATTTTTATTCGGTTTCATAAACTTGTAAAAAATCTGTTTCAGTCCTCCATTCATATACTCAGATCGAATAATGAGGGAATACTTTGGCCTAAATTTCACAAAATACCTTTCTGATCGTGGTATTTTTCATCAAAGCTTTTGCCCTTACACCCCACAATAAAATGGGATAGCTGAAAGAAAAAACAAACACCACCTTGAAGTTGCTAGATCCATTATGTTCTTTAGCAATGTTCCTAACTCCTTTTGGGGGGAAACTATGTTAATTGTTGCATACCTAATTAACAAACTTCCTTCTAAAACCCTTAATTTCAAAACTCCTTTTGAGCTGTTTGCTGAAAATCTTTCCTAACATCTGCATTCTTAACTCTCTTACCCCAAGGATCTTTGGCTGCACTACTTTTGCTCATATTCTGTCTATACATCAGAGTAAACCAGATAAAAAAAAGTCTAAAATGTGTTTTTGTTGGCTATTCCCTGACACGGCAAGGGTACAAGTGTTATTCTCCTACAACCAAACGATTATGTGTGTCTTGTGATGTTTTCTTCCTTAAACATCAACCTTACTACCCTACTTCTCTTCAAAGGGAGATATCTACAGAAGAGAAGCATTGGGACTCATCTCTATCACTTCCTATTATTCTACCTCCCATTGTTTCTACAAATCCTTCTCCATCTAATGAGCCGAATGTTCCTGCTAAATCTGCCACTGAACATATTCAAGAATTATGTGCAAAGGAAGCAAAAAATTCCATTAATCCGCCTCAACCCTCTTATCAGCCCCTTAAAGTTTATTCAAGGAGACCTAAAATTTCTTCTCAAATCCAATCATCATAACTGAATGCAAGTTCTAACCTGGACGAAACTAGAATTGAGGATGATCTTGATGTGCCTATTGCCATAAGGGAGGGAGTGAGGTCTTGCACCAAACATCCTATCTCAAACTATCTATCTTATGCTAAGATATCTCAAAAGCATAGGGCATTCACTGCTTTAGTTGATGAGGTAAAAGTTCCTACAAATATACAGTAGGCTTTGGAAAATCATAACTGGAAAAATGCTATATTAGAGGAAATGAAGGCCTTGGTTGACAACTAAACTTGGGACATTGCAGAGCCACCTAAAGACAAAAAAATAGTGGGCTGCAAGTGGATATTTACAGTAAAATATAATACTGATGAGAAAATTGACAGGTATAAGGCAAGGTTGGTTGCACAGGGCTTTACTCAAACATATAGAATAGATTACGAAGAGACTTTTGCCCCTGTAGCTAAATTGAATTCCATTAGAGTATTACTGTCTATGGCCGTAAATCTAGATTGGGAACTTTACCAATTAGACATAAAGAATGCCTTCTTGAATGGAAGTTCGAAAGAAGAAGTTTTCATGCAAATACCTACTAGTTTTGAATCATCTAAAAATCAAAGGTATGCAGACTAAAGAATGCCCTTTATGGTCTAAACCAGTCACCTAGGACATGGTTTACAGAATTTAGTGTAACTATGAAGAAGTTTGGCTATCAACAGGGATAAGTTGATCATACTTTGTTTATCAAGCAAACTGAAAATGGAAAAACTATTCTAATTGTGTATGTGGATGACATGATTCTCATAGGTGATGATGCTGTAGGGATTCAACAACTAAAAGAGTGTCTACAAGCTGAGTTTAAAGTGAAAGACCTTGGAACACTTAAATACTTCCTTGGAATGGAAGTAGCAAGGAGTAAAAAAAAGTATTTTTATCACTCAAAAGAAATATACTCTAGATCTTCTCACAAAAACAGCGAAAATAGGTTGCAGACCTACAAGTACTCTGTCATGACCCCAAGGAATCCCAAGGATATATTAGTAATACATGTCTTGTGTTTTCCTTATTAGTTGCATTTTATGTTGTTGTTGTTAGCATCTTCAATTGTAGCCTATAAATAGGCTTGAGTAGTTAGAGAAAGTAGCTAATGAATGATTTGAATTCCATTTTCCCTCTCTCAATATTCTCCCACTATTTTTCTCTCTCTTCCCCTCAATTCTGTTTTATTCTTCCTTTCCTACTTTTCTGCTCTTCCTTTCTCTTAATTCTTATCCAAATTCCCTTCCTAAACCCTAGCCAAACCCTAGGGTCATGACATTTGGTATCAGAGCTCCTGTTCCTCGGCGATAACTTTCTTTGTTGCTTCTCGGAATTAGAAGGCGACTTTAATAGCTACAGTCAGCACATAAGGCCACGGAATTGATCGAGTAGTGACTTGTGTGATTCCGTGCAACAAAGGCGATTCCGTGCAGCAAATTTTGAAGGTTGATTTCCAGAATTTGAAGATTGTCATGACCGGAAGCAAAGATCGGGAAGTTCTTAGCAGTTAGCTAGGGCGATTCAGGCATTTAATTCCGACGAGCTAGGCGATTTCCGTTGCTTCAGTCAAGTAAGATTTGGCTTGGAATTGAATCGGAATTGAGAAGAGAAGTCGTGTGAAGCAAACATCAGCTCGGTATTGAAGGCGACATTGGCCAAGATAGTTCCGACAGTGATCGGACTTGAATGTTGAAGGCGACGCTCCTCAGCAAGGAGATCTAGGCATCTGATCCTAATCCTAGCCGCAATCTGGAATCGGCAATAAACTCAAGTGTCCTTGATCGCGTCCCAGATTTGGTCGTTGCATGTGACCAGGGCGAGAAGAAAGGCACGACTGAAGTGGACTAAGGCATCAAAGAGAAGCAAATTGGAGCGATCGGAGGCTACAACGATCGCGATTGAGTCCGAGCGATCTTGAATCCGCTATGAATCGAATGCGGAATAAGAGGATCGTGATCTGCATGCGGCCATAGGCTATTGCTCTCAGTGACGAAGGCAAATCAGGTAAGAAGGAGTTATGCAGCGGAAGTTGCTTCAAAAGCAAGACGGTGGACGGTGATTGGGTGGTGACAGTGACTCCAAGAAGATTGCAACAAAGCTGGTGGTTCTCCAGGCCTTCGACGGTGATCGAGTGAGAGAAGAAGGCATTGAATCCAGCGAGAAGGAAGTAGCGATGAGAAGCAAAGCCTTGGGCCATTGAAATCGGAAACCGTCCAGAAGCAGATTTCCGTTGGCGGCGATTCTCATGCTGTCAATTTGGAGAAGTCGACTTGAAGGTAGAAGAGATGAATCGGAATTGAGCGGGCTAGGCAATCCAACCCAGCGACCAGTTGCAAGGCGGAATTGATTGCGGATTGTAAGACGTGTGAGTAGGTGAACTGGAAGGCCGAACAAATTCAATCTATGGTTGCAGAATTGAAGTTAAGGAGAGAAGGAACCTGCGGTCGGAAACGGTCCATAAGGGAATTCCAAGCAGCTGGATCAGGGTGAGTCTCCTAGGTGACTACTGTGAGGTGATTTCGGATAGAATTTCGGTGACTTGGGAAAAGTGAGAGTTGGCGATTCACAAGAAGTTGCAACGATAGCCAATCAAACTTTTAAGAAGCTGAAATTTGGAAGGTGACAGTCCTTAGCTACTCCATCGTAACTAAGGCGGTGGTTTAGGGTGAGTTGGAAGCTGATAGTAGGCTGACTTGAAGACCGAACAAACTGATCAGATTTTGGAAATTGATTTGTAGGCCATCAGCAGCAACTAAGGGCTAATTCAGATCTAGCTTTTGGGATCCAAGGTTGCTGAATTTGAATGGAGGAGGTGGCTGATGGACTATGTGTTGCAACAAGGAAAGGGGAGGTCAGGTGGACTAACTTTGCTAAAGATCTGTGTGACCAATTTGTGGAGAGGAACATGATTGATGTGATTGAGGAGTTCAACAAGCTTAAACAGGAAGGATCAGTGACTGAATATCAAGAGAGGTTTGAAGAATTAAGGGCATTGATGTGGAGCGTTCAGCTAGCATTGTCAGAACATTACTTTGTATCAAGATTCATTAATGGTGTTGATGATGCTTTAAGGCTCAGTGTGAAAATGTTTTGCCCTACTACGGTGGAACAAGCTGCGAAGAAAGCGAGGCTGCAAGAATTGGCACTAGAAGCCATTTGTAGAAAGCATGGACTGCCACCGGAAAGTTATCGTAAAAGCAGCTCGCAAGTTTGTAAAGGACCATATGTAGCTAAAGGAGCTTTAACGGAAAAATCCGGGCTGGAACTACTTAACGACAGTTCTAAGGAAGCTGATACTGAAGTTGTTGAAGGAAAAAATGCAATCGATGAAGACTTAGACCAAAGGAAAAAGCAGGAGGCTGACGACTTGCACAAAACTAAAGCGGCTGAGAAAGCAAGGGATCAAGAATGTGCCTTGGAAACCATATTTAGAAAGAATGAGTTGCAGCCTAATAGATTTACTAAGAGCAGCCAACAGATTGAAGGGGCCTCTATGGCTGCAAATCAGATCGAACACGAATCTGAGGGAAACTTGGAGTTGGACCAGCCAATTGTAACAAAAAAATCCAGCAAGGAGGAAAGAACAAGCAAGGCGGTAGGTGGGAATCACAGTTTATATGTGCAGGAAGTAAGAGATACCCCAATGAAGGAGACCTCTACTGAAGCTGAGGAAGGAGCAGATGCTAGGAAGATGGTGGAGGAAATTTTTGTGGAGAGAAACAAGGCTCTTGTTGTTTTGATTATTCCTCTTTCAGTTGGAGTGCTGCAACGCCAAATCAGATTGTGGCCTGCAACAAAGTTGGAATTCCTTTCTATGATTGGAAAGGATATGGTTGCAGCTATAACGGATCAATTGGAACCATTCTCAATGGAAATCAGAATGAGGGGGATGGCTGGACTTGCTGTTGCAGCAAGTCATAGTACTAATGTTTTGGAAGAAAAAGACACGAAAAGGCAAAAGGAAAAGAAGACACGAGACAAGCATAAGAAAAGGCGAAGAAGAAACCAAATTGCTAGGGCTGGAATCGGATGAGGAATGGGGTCAACCACTATCAATTCTTGGGGACAAGAATTGTTTGAAGGGGTGGGGATTGTCATGACCCCAAGGAATCCCAAGGATATATTAGTAATACATGTCTTGTGTTTTCCTTATTAGTTGCATTAGTTGCATTTTATGTTGTTGTTGTTAGCATCTTCAATTGTAGCCTATAAATAGGCTTGAGTAGTTAGAGAAAGTAGCTAATGAATGATTTGAATTCCATTTTCCCTCTCTCAATATTCTCCCACTATTTTTCTCTCTCTTCCCCTCAGTTTTGTTTTATTCTTCCTTTCCTACTTTTCTGCTCTTCCTTTCTCTTAATTCTTATCCAAATTCTCTTCCTAAACCCTAGCCAAACCCTAGGGTCATGACATACTCCTTTGAAACAGAATTGGAAATCAAGGAGCACAGAGGCTGATAATCACGTGGACAAGGCAAGATACCAAAGGCCAGTAGGAACATTGATCCATCTATCTCTAACAAGACCAGATATTGCATTTAGTGTGAGTGTTGTAAGTCAGTTTATGCATGCTCCTACCAAAGACATCTAGATAAAATAAATCATATTCTCAAGTATCTCAAGGGTACACCATGAAAGGGCCTATTGTTAAGAAAATGTGACAACCGTGAAATTGATGCCATACTAATGTAGATTGAGCAAGAGCTATTGAAGACAGTAAATCTACTTTAGGATACTACACTAAATTATGGGGAAACCTAGTTACTTGGAGGAGTAAAAAGCACTCAATGGTAGCTAGAAGCAGAGAATAGAGCAATTGCCCAAGGACTATGTGAATTAATTTGGTTGGAAAGACTGTTACACGACTTAAAGATATCATGGGATGCACCTATGAAGCTATACAGTGATAGCAAATCAGCCATTAGTATAATTCACAATCGAATTCAGCACGTAAGGATTGATCGATACTTCATCAAGATTGAAATTGAAAAAGGAACAGTTATTCTCTTATACATTCCAACTCAAGATCAAGAGGTTGATATTCTAACTAAAGTTATGTCCAAGCCAAGTTTTGAAGTGTTAATTAGCTAGCTGAGAATGATTGATATCTATTCACCAGCTCACCAGCTTGAGGGGGAGTGTTGGAATATAAAAAAAAAAAAAAGAGAAAAGAATTGGGAAATCAAAATTTTGAATTTGGATGAGACTAAGAGATAAGGTTGGTTGGAGATAAGGAAAGATTACAAAAGATTAAATTGACAAAGAGATAAGATTCCTACGAAAAATGAGACAGTTGATTACAAGTGATAATTTCAATTTTAGTGATAAATTTTATCCTTTAAAGATATTCAATTTTTCCTGTTTTTTAGGAGATGTTGTAGAAGAATTATTGTATATATATCCCATTCGTAAGTTCAAAAATGTATTAAAGCAGTTTTCCATTTAATCAAGTAAACATTTTCTTCCTCTCTAATCAAGTATTCATCCTAAGTTGCTTCAATCAACTGTTTTTTTTGCTTTGTTCAGTGATACATTTACAAATTATTGCCAGACATGTATCTCTGTTGTCAGAACTAATACCACATAGCAACATATAAAAGGGATCCAGAACAGTTCCCAACAAAATCAGTCTAGGAAAAGAAAAAGGATGCAACTAGACCAGAATCTAACCTGTGCTGTTAGTGACTTTATCACATCTTTTGCAGCTTTACATTTAGTAGCCTCGTCTGCAGCAAGTGTGATAGCTTCCTGAGCTTTCTTTGTTGATTTTTTAAGCTCCAAATCTTGAAGTTGGCACCGATTTTGCAGGCTCTCGACCTATGCCATGTCCAAGATTAGCAATTATAGAAGCTCATTTTGAATCATCTGATTTCTTTTAAAAAAAAGATAAATAAAAGACTACCTGCAAACGAAGTCTGCGAACTTCTTGATTCAAAAGTTCATTTGTTTTCTTCAGACTATCAGTAATACTTTTGGAGAAAGAAAGTCCAGTTGTTGTAGGAACAGGTGTTGCAGAACGTGGGGGGCTAGGTCTCCTAGAAAATGGCGACACAGACCTAGAACTAACAGCAGATGACGCAAGGACTGGTTTAGGAACGGTTTGACGAAGATCAACAGCCGTAGACATGACTGCATCTTTCAACTGTAATAAAGGGAGTGCTTGATAGGGTCGACCAAATGAGAATGCATCAGCTTTCCTACCTTGTTTGGTTGCTTTATTGTCTAATTGCTTGATTAGATCAACATTGGAAGGCATAGCTGACCTGGACAATCTTATCTCAGCCTTGTCTAATCTGTACTTGTTTTCACCAGAAAGGCGTGGCATAGCATTTCTCCTATTATTAGCAGCAGCCTCTGCCACCTTACTAAGTTTGGCAAAACAGGAATCACATACCCGATATGGTTTATTAGGATTAGGAGCCAGAGCTGCTCTTGATGCTTTTCTGGAACTACATGAATGGCAATGCACAAGTCCACAATTGTAGCAGTTGTGCCTCTTCCGGGTAAATCCAAAAGCCTGTCTACAAGTTGAGCACTGAGACTGCTCAGCACCAGACACCCATTTGTGAAGACATATAGCTGCAGTGTAGTTTGAGCCACAAGCAATAAATTTGACATGCCTATCCTTCAAAGCTTCAACCAGAGTTGGTGTTTTCCGATCTTCAATATCTCCATGGCCAAGCCTTCCATTAGCTCCTTTTCCCCAGGTATATACCTCATTCCTGGTTGTTAACGCTGCCACATGATATGCACCACATGCAATCTCTTCTATGGACTCTCCTACAAGTTTATCTTTCACCAAGCAAGGTACTTTTCCATCAGACTGGGGATTCCCTAGCTGACCATAGACGGTGCTTCCCATTGTAAAAACATGTCCTGAAGTGGTCAAGCCAACAGTTAAACTATGTCCACAAGCAATTTTATGAAAATTGTAGTCAATAAGTGCCGGCACGCATGTAGGTTTAAGCCGAGGTTCCTTGTCCCCATGTCCAAGGCGATTTTTATCTCCATCCCCCCATGTAAACAATTTACCAGATGAAACACTTGCAGTAGACTGTGTCACAATAACCTCAACAACAGCAGCAGTATGCCATACCCCACATGCCACAGCAATTGTCCTCAACCCTGACAACGATTCTACCTCTCTTGGATATGAGATATTTTCCCTGTCTCCATGACCCAAGACACCAAAAGTTCCATCTCCAAATGTAAAAAGCCGACCAGTTGATGTTACCAAGGCTGTGTGCCATGGACCACAAGTTACCATGGCAACTTGAAGTCCCTCAAGAGAACCAGAAATTCTCTTTGGAATCCAGTGACTCACATCAGTACCATGACCGAGAAGCCCAGCATTGTGTGTACCATCACCCCATGTATAAAGTTCACCAGCCATTGTAACAGCACAGGTATGAAACTCTCCACAGGCAACAATGTCAACAGCAGAAAATGATAAGAATTCAACTAAACGAGGTTGAGTAACATTTTCACCAAAACCATGACCAAGCCGTCCTCCAGATTCTTCACCCCAGGTAAAGACTTCACCCTGCCTGGTTACAAGGGCAGCATGCTTAACTCCACAGGCTATATGATGTACATCCAATACTACATTGGATTCTAATGGCCTTGGAAGAAGTACATCTGCTCTTGTGCCAAAAAAATGAGCAGGTGTATCAGTCCCAACCTTGAGAGGATTATCACATATAACCTCGCCCCATATGTATACATCTCCTAAAGCATCACAATCATCAGGAGCAGAACCATGACTTGAAGTGCTAGGGGCACTAGATACACTAACTCGAAAAACATCTGAACCAGATCCCTTTACTTGCATATTTCCTTGGTCCAAAGGTACATGTGACCTTCCAAAATACACAGAATTCTCACGGCAAAAGCTCTTTGGAGAAGTATTTGCGTTGGGACTAACAGAAACTTCCAGAGAGCTAATATCTTGTGTAGCGCTAACAGAACTGTCACTTTTACTAGTTGACACTAACTTTGTGTTATCCTGAAATCAACTGAACAATGTCAGGCACAATAAGGTGCTGATGGTACAGCAAGAAAAGGAGAATAAGGATCAGTGGCTTTAACAGCAAGTTACATATTCAAGTAAAATTTGCTTCAAAAAAATTTCATTAAGTATTTATGATATACATGATTATCATAGGTATCACAATAAATATGAACCCCCTCCACAAAAAGTAAAGAAATAAATAACAAAAGGAAACAGGCAGATACAAAGATGAACACATCACACATAATGCAACAGAGATCTGAGGCAGATCTAGCTCCTAAAAAATTGCTCAATTAATCACCTGTTAGTTCAAATTCATCCTTTTGTAGCTATGCTTGCAACATTATGTGTTGCTAGCATTTAAAAAAAAAAAAAAAGATTACATTTAGTAATGACTTGAACCAATTGCCATAAATATACCCCAGAAGTCATTTAAACTAAACTGAAAATACAAGATAGCATGACAAGGCATAAAAAGACAACACCGGACAAGAGCCAGTCTGTAAGCCCCCAATGGTCAAGTTGGAAACCTGACATTTCCAAAGGAAAAGCTCACCAGAATAACATATTTAGGGATTATTGGCATGGAAGACTTCATTATGACATGTTAAAACTCTTCCCCCCGAAAACTTTAATTTTATGACCAAGTAGATCTCTTGAGGAAGCTGCTTTTTTTTTTCAATAATATACATAAAGTTGTATTGACACTTGACACTGTAGAGTAAAATAACCGAGTAATTATACATATCCCATAAGCAGATAACATTTTCTTATTTAGCAGTCTGCAGCTCCAAGTAGAAACAAATATGGTTGTCCATGTACTCATATAGCACAAATAAGAAACTGATCAAACAAAGTTATAGATTTACATCAAAGTAGAGGTCCCCATCACTCCACCCATCAATTTTTGAGCGCCCACCTTGGCCAGAGGATATTAATGCTTTGAGACCTGTAATCCACACCTCTGCCTCAACCTTGTCCTCGCAGATCTACAAGTGACATACATACCACATTTACAATTATAGGGAACAAAGCATTGATCATGTTACTAAGGAAAAAAAATCTAGTATTGAACACCAACCAAATCAAGGGATCGTTTTCCGTTGTTGTATATAAGAGAAAAGGACAAATAGTCCTTTTCAGGGCGAAGATATCGTCTGAAAACAGCCTGGAAGTACAATTCAACAAGGGGGAAAGGGAAATAAGAAAGAAAGGAAATAGCTTATGATACAGGGTTTTCTTGGATGGGAAAAGAAAAGTGAAAGGTTTGAAAGACACAAGTGCCAATATCAGTTAAAGTAAAAAACTACAAACTCACAGTTCTTTGTCCAGGAATGATTCTCGAAACTAAAGCTAGCTTCAAGCTTTTTTCACCAGCACTAGAAATCCAGATCAAAGATGATTCATCCTGTGAGTTATGGATCAAAGATCAGCTGGGAACTAAGATGTACATATTACATTCTGGTTATCAAAACGCATGCCAAAACAGTGAGAAGTCACAATGTAAGGCTGTAAATCATAAGGACATAAACAAGCACCTTAGAATATTAAGGACAAGCCTTATGCTACAACAAATCATATATTTCTACTCTTTTTTTTTTTTTTTTAACTTTAAAAATTATTATGGGATAGAGTATACAGTTAATTTTCAACTAGCATCATTGGTTGGGATCATCTATGTTGAAACATTTGTATTAGATTAGCTATAGAATCTCGGGAGGGCATTTATGTCAAGGATGTATTCGGTATTTACCTAGTTGTTTCTTCTAGAATGTTGGTTAGTTGTAACGGCCCTATTGTAACGACCAATCATGTCTTGTTTGGTCCGCCCCTTATGTTCTATAAGAGGGGGTCAGGGGGTCTTTTCTTTTTTGGGGATCATTTTGTTTTCATTCTATCTTGAAAGAGCTATGCGAGTATGTGTTGTGTGAGAGGAAAGCTGTCGAGTGCTTTGTAATCTAGGGTTAACTCTGTATTGCCTAGGTATACGGCTGTAAGAGAGTGTTCTACAGTGCATGTAATTGTTCTTGTTATTCAAGATAGTGGAGAAGAGGCCTAAGGCAGTCTGGATGTAGGTTTCTGCCAAGGGAACTGAACCAAGATAAACTTATGTGTCTTTGTGTGTATAGTTTATAATGTTGTTTTCATTTCTTGTTCTATCTGTGTATTCTTGAGGGTTGAGTGCCTGAATTAGTGATGCAGAATCTGGGATTACAATCTGCAAAGGTATGGCCCATCCTGGTCTCTCCAAGGCCTGACAAGGTTAAGCGTTGTCAAGGTCATGTCCTAACAAGGAGCTACACAGATTGCCATCTCCTTACAACTTTTTAGTTAGCCAAAAAATGAAAAAGGAAAAAAAGAAGAACAAGAGAGCATTAGGTTGATTGTACATAGATTACCTAGAAAACAAATTGCTTTAATAAGCAGAACAGAAACAGGAATGTGATATTTAACTTGTTCAAAAAAGTGGTACCGGAAGGGGAGAGTTGTCTATGTTAAAATCAAAATCCAAAAGTACTTCTTCGAATAATTTTCTTTTACAATCGAGCATCTAATAAAAAAAATACGATGCAATCCAATGGTCTTCAAATCAATCATCCAAATATCACTTACAGAAAAGAGATAGGAAATTTTGGGATAGTTACGCTTTAACCCTATAGTTGGAAAGGTAAACAAATAACCTTATGTACTTCAAAGACGGCCCATCATGGTCCCATAATTTGGACTAGAATGATACATTAAAAAATCCTTTAAAAATTGAAAACACTATGTTTTACAAGTCAATTAGACTCAATCCAAAGGGGCTAATTACAGTTATGTTTTACTAGCCAATTAGACTTAATCCAAAGGGGCTATTCATTTCTCCTAAAAGCTACACAGATGTTATTTGTCAATTACATTTTTGTCTTTCAACCAAAGCAAATAAGACCCATTCACTTTACACTTATCTAAAACATAAGGAGTTGTACATCAACTTTTAAATTAAATGGAGTTTGTGTGTTATTTATCCAAATTCAGAAGGGGCGGGTGTGAGGGAGGGAATTATAGCCAACCCCACATTGCGAGATAAAAGCTTGGTATGTTGTAAGAGGAGACTATACTTACCCCTCAATTGGTTCACATTTTGTTGCCAATATAATCTTATTCAATTTTGGCTTGCTTAATTAGATTTTTTTTCCACCTAAAAACATCTTAAAGGAATTTTTTTAAACAAAAAGAAAAAAAAATACTTTCCAGTTGTTTTGGATAGTTAAATTCATAGCATGAAATGGAAGTATGACATGCTCAAAAAGAGAAGGTACATAACAATTCACAAATTGTTAAGAGTGTTAAAGTCATTTCAGATAACACTACATACCTTAATAACTCATGTTGCCATATCAATGTCCAAAAATGCAAGAAATTATATGCTCAAATCATAACTGTTAACACTGCATAGATAAGGTACCAGTTTTACTAATGGCACAAAATAGCACTAGTACCAAAAGATACCAAGTACTATTTTGTATATATCATAACAATAATATGTATCATATAAAGATATGCATGTTGTAAAAATTTTATACATAATGACATTATACAAACGTCTCAAGCTATAAAGCACAAACACTTCCCTAGGGGTTGTTGTACTAGCATCACCAACATGTCGGACATTCCAACAAGTATTGGACACACCCAAGAATCCATAGAGGGACAATAGGGTAATAGGCCTATAATAATTGTTAGAGGATATTTTAGCAATTAGTTAGAAGCACATGGGTGTGTTGTGCATTTTGTTAGAAGCCAAATATGCCTACATAAGGTTATTGCAAACGGATGGGATCCTCATGTTAGAATTGATTGAATGAATTCTTAATTTTCTTTCTCTACAATTCTCTCCCAATTTCCCTCTCATTTCTTCTACACCCTCCCTCATTTCTCTCTACATTCTTTCCCCCATTTCTGTCCAATTTCCCTCTCCAATCATTCTGTTCTTGGTTCTATTCCATCAGATCCTTTCGATTGTAAATCCAATCCTAGGCTAAATTCTAGGTACATGACAAATTGGTATTAGGGCCAGCCCCATGACTTCCAGTGCAAGCAAGCAACGATGGAGGTGACGTCAGCATTGCAATGTTCGCCCGAGACTAGCAATGGCAAGTGCACAGCTTGTCATCGTGGGCGCCAGGTTGTAGAGTGTGGTGGTATGTTATGGTCTACTGCAAGATATGGGATTTATCCCACATTGGAAGTTCAAACTCCTAGAGTGGGGTTTATAACCTCTTGGGCACCCTCCTCTTAACAGCTAGCTTTTGAGAGTAATTTCTACCTGAGAGTTATAACAGGCAGTTGCAAGAAAATTCACTACAACATCATTGGAAGTGACATCGGTTGAAGATGGACCCTTGGGGTACATCAGCAAGCAAGCAGCAAAAGATGTTGTGCCATTGGAGAAGGTTACGATTACATCAACTCCGAATCTTAAAGATTTCAAGCTTGTTATTCTTAACAGAATGGATACCCCTCCATTACCTGAGGTCAATGCAAAAATAGTAATGGAGGATTTATTGGATAGAGCCACCAAGGTGGAGGAAAAAGAAGTTAACATTTGTCCTCGATTGGTATCAAACTTGGTTGATCATTTAGGCATTATCAAGGATCTTGCACCTTACAATCTAAGAAGGATGAATCAGATAGTAAAAGCAGGGATTGGATGAAGAAGTGAGGCCAAAAGCTAAGATTTCTTGGGGACAAGAAATCTTTTAAGAGGGAGGAAATGTCACGACCTGTTAGTTATTAGGGGCAGTTGTAGTATTTTTATTCAGTTATTGTATTTTTACAGTTATGTTATAAGAGTAATTAGGTATTATTTACAATTAATTTACAATTATGGAAAGTGGAAAGGTAGTGGAGTGATTTAGGAGCAGTTATTAGTAGTGGAGGATGTTGTAACTGCCACAAATAACTGTTGGTTAGCTTTCGATATAAACTTGTAACCCCACAGTGCAGATTATGTTATGAGTTATCAAGAATTTATTGAAGTTTTTCTGTTCTTCCTCAATTCTATCTACTTTCCCCCTATTATTCTCTCTGATTTCCCCCTCATTTCTGTCAGTTCTCCCTAATTTCAGTTTATTCTCCCTAATATTATGTTTGTTTCCCCTTTAGTTCTTGTTATTTCTCCCTTAATTTCAAGTACTATCTTCTAAGGAGGCATCAGTTAGGACTAGCGTCTTGACAAAAGTGTTGGACACTCCACGTGGGTGTCATGTACCTAGGGTTTAGCCTAGGATTGGATTGGCAATCGAAAGGATCCGATGGAATAAAACCAAGAACAGAACGATTGGAGAGGGAAATTGGACAAAAATGGGGGAAATAATGTAGAGAGAAATGAGGGAGAGTGTAGAAGAAACGAGAGGGAGATTGGGAGAGAATTGTAGAGGGAGAGAATTAAGAATTCATTCAATCAATTCCAGCATGAGGATTCCATCCGTTTACAGTAGCCTTATATAGGCATATCTGGCTTCTAACAACATGCACAACACGCCCATGTGCTTTTAACTAATTGCTAAAATATCCTCTAACAACTATTATAGGCCTATTACCCCTCTATGGATCCTTAGGTCATGACAATTCCCCCCTCCTTGAGAGAGTTCTTGTCCTCAAGAACTTACAACAAGTAGCCATGGCTCTTCATCCAATTCCAGCCTTCTCCATTTGGTTTACCCTCCTTTTTTTTCTAGGCAGCTTCTTCTTCGTTCTTAGGTTCTCATCAACTAGAACAAAAATGATGATCATTGCAATCAAGGCTAGGTCTACCTCCAAGGAGTAACAGACCATTCCCCTTGGATTTGCAATAGCTATCAAATTAAGATTGCTGGTACACATAGTCTAAGGATCCACTATGATGTCAAAACCTATCAATATATCCACATCAAGTGCCTTAAATGAATTTAGCCGCTCCCTGTCGTAGGTAGCAGCTAAAACCTACAACCCTAAAGCCTTCAAATGATGTTCATTCTAAAATTCACCCATTCGACAGGTTACCACATATGTTCCCCTCCTCTCATCATCTTCAAAAATGACAGCAACACAGTACATCATTTAGGATCAGCAAGACTTCCTCCTGCTAATGTTGTCTTCCTCTTATCCTTCCCAACTGTCTCCTGCTCGCAGCCATACACCCTAGATTTATCCTTCGCAATTTTCTCCTCCAATGGTGTCCCAGTGTCCCTCCCAACAATTTCTCTTCCTGTATGGTCATACTGATTGCATAGGAAGGGATGCGCAAGTTCCATAGGTTCATTAATGGTTGAAACATGGTTTCCATCCCAACCTTCATCCCCAATATGATTTGTAGCCAGATTATCTGAGGAAACCATCCCTTTATCCGAACTATCAAAGGCATGAAAGCCAACCTCATAGCAGTTCTCATCTCCAATCTGATTTGTAGACTGATCCTCAACCAAATTTTCAACTTCCTACTCTTGCAAAATGTGGTCTGTACGGATCTCTTTATCTAATCTACCCTGCGTTACCCTTGACAAGTTTACTTCAGTTCCAACACTCTCTTCCTTAATATTGACTAGATTTTGAATTGGAACCTCCTGATTCCCTACAAACAATTCAACTCCATTTCTCTTGTGTTTGCTGGAATCTCCCTCTGCTGCTACCTTATCCACCTAATCCTTATAGATTCCCTTTGGATAATGCATTTCACCACTAATATCCTCTTTGATGTTACAGTCATCCTCCTTGTCCTTGATAATTCTGCTGAAACCGGTATACTTCTTCCACTCCATATTAGAGGTAGGCAGTGAATTCGTTTCCCACCTTCTTGAATTCTCCTTCAGCTACTCTATTTTAAGGAATTCCTCTTTGTTAAGATTTCTGCGATAATCCTCGAAGAATTTAGCGGGAAAGCTATAGCGATACTTCTTAGTAAGTATCATTGCAAACTCCTGCAATTGTCCGTGTAACATACGTCTAAATTCCTCGCACATTTCATGTACCACACTGCTTGTTTCCTTGCGGCTTTGACTAAACTGATTATCAATTTTCTTTTTCCATGTCCCATCCCATGATTCTTCTGGCCAAACTGCTCATGATTTTCGTTGTATCTAACTGAAAATGCAGCATTCTTCTACTGCAATTGAGACTCTGATTGTCTCATGTGTGCATTGCTCCTCATCAACTTCTCACAAACAGTACATCTGAAATCTCGTCTCGGCTGCCAAAGATCGCCTAGCTTTGATTTGCTATCGAAATTGCCGATCTCTACTCTGTTAGATTGGTTAATAGAATTTGACGGAATCACAGCCAAGAATTGTTGGCTCTGATATCAATTTGTCATGTACCTAGGGTTTAGCCTAGGAATGGATTGGCAATCGAAAGGATTCGACGGAATAAAACCAAGAACAGAACGATTGGAGAGGAAAATTGGATAGAAATGGGGGAAATAATGTAGAGAGAAATGGGGGAGAGTGTAGAAGAAACGAGAGGGAGATTGGGTGAGAATTGTAGAAAGAGAAAATTAAGAATTCATTCAATCAATTCCAACATGAGGATCCCATCCGTTTATAGTAGCCTTATATGGGCATACCTAGCTTCTAACAACATGCACAACACAGCCATATGTTTCTAACTAATTGCTAAAATATCCTCTAACAACTATTATAGGCCTATTATCCTATTGCCCCTCTATGGATCCTTGGGTCATGACAATGTCATTCCTTTCTTGGCATCCAATTCAAGATGTTCCTTAACTTCTTGTAAGTCAAAAATATGAGGAAGGACCCCAATGCCTACTTGAATCGATTCTACAATAGGACACGTGTCCCTTATGTGAACACTTCAAAGACTAAAAACTAAGGGGTTTTCTTTTTTACTCTTTAGTTTTACAATTTGGTATTGCATGATTCTTTTATTTTTCCATGTTTTGATTGCATTCCTGTTCAGTTTTCATACCCTTTATGCTTCTATTCTCCATCTCTTTAAACATTAACTAGATTGTGAGGGACAAAGACGATTGAATTGTGAGTTGATTGCTAATTAGAGTAGAGTTATTCATTTGGAATTTTGGCTTACGAATTTTCAAATGAATATTTGTGAATTTGGAATATAGTTTTGAATTTTTTGGTACTTTACTATGCTTTAAAAATATAAAAAATTATTTGTTAATTAACAAATAGTTCGAACTGTACAGGAACAATAACCAATTTTAGCTTGAATGGTTTGTAGGGGGAACCCTACTTTCTCTGATCCATTCGACATGTGCAATTTCTTTTCCATTGATACACCCTACAATTTGTACTTGAATTCCTTTTGTATCCACTTGTTCAGTTAATTCAATAGAGTTTTTCATTGCTTTTCAAAATGAAACTCTATTTTTTAATTGTCCAGCAGTAAATTCAGCAAGAATATTAGGGTTTCCATAAGGTTTTGCAATTCTTGTGATAGCAATGTTCAGTTTTTGATTTACACAATGAAATTCTCTTTGTAAATTCATCTATAATTCTTCAATTCCAAACAGTCTACTTTATATTAATGACTTTGGGAATCCCATATAGATTATGACTAGGATTAGATCGATTATCTCGACTATATCGTGTCTTACTTTTTTGAAAAATGTCATGTCCCCATGTCCCATGTCTCGTGTACCCATGTTCGTGTCTGTGCTTCATAAGTCTCAAGTATTTTTTTAAACAATTATTATATAAACACAATAAGCATATATGTTTAAGAGCACAAAAACATTATTATTGCCAATGGCATATCTTACATAAATACATAATTGAATTAGTTTCAATAAATTTTGAAACAATTAAATGTGTTTTTTGAGATATAAACTCATCCAAAACCCAAACAATTTTTCCACCCTTTTTTAAATACAGACTCACCTTCCCTTAAAAACAAACCCACCCAAATCCTAAATACCAAATTGTTTTTCTCTCCTCTTTTTTCACCTTCAGCAAACTCACATTCCTTTTTCTCTTCAAACTCTCTACAAGGTGTTACCCACCGGCTTCCCTCTCTCACTCTTTTTTTACTCATTTTCTTTATTGTCCTTTTCACTTTCCTTCCTTCTCTTCCTACCTAGATCGTGACTCAGGTTGAAAGGCTGGGGAAGACAGTGCTGAAAACTTGCTGGAATATGGAATTTGGTGGTTTTGTATCTTAAGTACTGACTGAACACCAAAACTTTCAGATATCAGCCAATGCTAAATACCCAGTTTTTTAGCCAAAACAAAAGTTGCCATTTTTTGTTCAAGATACACTTCGGTACAATGTGTACAACTATGGCTCAACTGCATTTTAACCAAGATCATCATGGCTGATTTGTTGTAGCTTGTTCAATGGAACACCCTAAACAAAATTCTATACCATATCACAGACAAACTAATAATATTTAAATAGTAGCATTGATGGACCACCTAGCATGTGTAAATCATCGAGTGAGCCTGAGATAATTTGTGGGTTATTGCTAATAATTAAGCTAACAAAAACTGTTTTTTGGGAAGTATGACAGTCACTCGAATGAAACTAGATCACATCCAATAGTGGACTGGTTGAGAGGAGAGGTGAATCCAAAACAAGAGAAAGGGAGGGAAAAATTGCAATGCAGGTATGAAGATGAAGAATCAAAGATTTTAGGGTTTATCATCAAGAAGATTAACTCCCTCCCTCCCTTCAAGTATTGACTCTTCTTTATCTTGGGATCTATAATAGTCAAATATTACATTTTTCATTATCTCAATCTGTTGTGATGTTGTAAAATTTCATATATTTCTATGGCCCATAAACCTTTTTTTTTTTTTTTAACCTAAGAGTGGTATATGATTTTTACAATATTTTAAGCCTTCTTGGAAGCATGTCATTCTGTCCAGTATGAAACCCAGTTAAAGGATTGAGACCAAATCATACCAATGTTTGAAACAAACTTATCCTATAAGTAGAAGCATGGTATGATGCATAGATTGTCGTGGAAGTACTCTCAAAGTCCCGCATGATAATTCATCTAATGCTAAAGACAACACACGTAAATTAGAATAAACTGTCAAAAGTTTAGCATCGTGCATAAACTAATGAAAGAAAAAAAAGCATATTCTAATGCTTGATATAATCATGATATGTAAAGATCAAGACATTGTCCCCAGTAGTGACAAAAAATTCAAAATATATAGTTATAATCTACAGATTATTTCATAAACCAAGATTCATGTCCATTCAATTACTATCACTTTAACAAAGAGTAGGAAAAATAAAATAAAACTCTGACATCATTAAGTAAACCTCTATGAGATTTCAGTTAATTATAAATCAAACTCCAGCATTAAGGAAAAAAAATAAGCACCAAACTTACATAAGAAAGTCTAAATGGACAAGACTTAGGCTTTCCTTGACGACCATATTTAAGCAACTGAGTTCTTTAGAGCAATTAATGCCCACAAAAGAAGAAAAACAAAAGGAACATCTTATCCTTTACAAACAAGCATATTGGAAGACAAAAGATTTTACCAAAGAAGGAGGGTGAACATGAAAACAACCATCAAGCAATCATTTTAAGTAGCAGCATTAGCATGATAGTGTTTTTTTTTTTTTTTTTTTTTTTTTTGGGGGGGGGGGGGGCGGGGGGGATGGGGGGATATATTCCACCCAAACCCCCTAAAGTTTGGGCCATTTCAAGTAGACCCCTTATCATTTACTTTTAGCATTGAAGGTCCTTGTAAATTACTTTTTTTTTTCAAAGACCCACCTCTGTTAAGGCAATAACCCAAATGAGTTGTCTTTAATGTTGGATTTGAATTATGAAAAATTAAAATAGCTCATAAGGGCCCGAAATATTGAAAGTAAAACCATGAGGACACAATGGGGCCCTTAACTGGGCCTGTAAATGGACTGGGTCTACCTGGGACTGGATTCGGTTCCAGTCCATTTATTAAGGGTTTGGTACTATATTTATATCTGATTACCTGGACCCAGTTTCAGATTCAATTATAGATATCATAAACGGTCCAGATATGGATTGATTAGCTCCAATTTGATTAGGATCCGGACCCATCTAAAATTCAATATAATATATTATTTATACTAGTCACAAAAAACAAAAATAAATATAAATCAATCAATCTACCTATCTATCTATATGTGTATTATACTAATGAATCTATCATTGGATCCAAATAAGACCTGAACAAGATCTGGTTCCAATCTATTGTGGGCCTGATACTAAATATATATCTGATCACTCGGACGAATCAGATTACAAATCTATTAAATGGTCGAAATATGAATTTGTTAGTTCTGACCCGATTAGGTACCATTTACACATCTACCCCTGACTTAACTAAAGGGGGTCTTTGAAAAAGAAAAAGGTAAACGTTTACAAAAAAAAAAAAAAAAACACAAGGACTGCAGATGCTAAAAGTAAACCACAGAGGGTCTACGTGAAAATGGCCCATACGACAAGGGGTCTAGGTGGAATTTACCCACACCCCATATAGTCATTCATATGCAAAAAATGTCAAAAACACACTTAATTTCCTTATAAATCTTTAATTCTACTAGGTGGGACTAGCTATTTGGATTTGATTCAATACCATATTTTCTGGAACAAACTAATAACAAAGCAGGATAGAATCTGATAATTCAAACATCAGCAGATAAATTATCTTCCATCACGAAGATTTTTCTTCCCCCCTTTTCTGCAAGTAGACGCGCCCCAAGGTGCAATGGCTAGCTAAATAGCTGTCATCCATCAATAGCCAACAAAATTGTGGCCTTTCACTGTGGCAAAGGCATCCTACATCATCTAGTTCGCAACTCTCGTCTAGACACCAAATACGATCATAGGTTGCAAGTCAAGTGAAATCATTTTTATTTTCACGCGTCTTTCTTACGCAAATAAAACCGCAACAACCACAACGCAAATCAAACAAGGCAGTCTAATAGTTACAGAGTTTATCAAATGAATGCAGCAGAAAATAGAATGAACGAGTATTTCTCACCGCAATTCAATGAACTGATGTCCAAGTGGGATCAAATTGAAGCAGAGCAGTTGAAATTTGATACTTGCTATCAACATACGCATACAAAATGCACAAGCATATAGACGATAAGTACCTGCTCGATATCACGGTTAGCATTACCGTAGCTAACAAGATCTTCCATTCCATGTGAGAAATTCACCGGGACGCCACCACCCGCTGCGATTGCTCCGAGGCAAGCCGGTCATCATCGACAACGACGACGGAAACCCCTCTCTGTCTCTCTACCGCAGGCCACCATCAACCTTCACATTCTCACCGAAACCTCACACACGATACTCTCAACACGAAAAACCGGCCGTCCACTTCCCAGCCTGGAATTCACAGATCCACTGCTGCGCCAAGAACACCAAAACAGCACCAGCCAATCCGAAGCCCTAGCGCGTCTACGCGAAATCAGAGTCAGCAGCGTCGTAGGGGCGAGGACTGGAGGAAATTGAGGGGGAGTAGGTGAAGTCGAAGAGCGGTTTTGCGGGCGATTGGAGAGGCGAGCAACGGTTCAGAAGCTGAAGGCCTCAGCGGAGTCCGGCAGTTCCGGCGACGAGACGACGGGGGCGCAGGGCGAAGAAGAGAGAGAGAGAGAGAGAGAGGACGTAAAAAATGAATAAAAAAAATGAAAGAAAGAGAAAAACGTCTGCAAGTACAGAGAGTCAAAGAAGAGAGGAGAGAGGGGGAAGAGAAAAAGGCACGAACGAAGAAACTGAATGAATCAAATGACGAGACGAGAGGACAGAAGACATTTCCAATTCCAAAGCTAAGACTCACAATTTCCATCCACATTTTTATTTAAAATTTATATATTATTACTACTTATATCTAGAAGTTGGCTTTGGTAGGCATCTCGTGAACAAACATTAATTAATACTTTTGTGAGGCTGTTAATATATATATAGTATAAATAAATGATATTATTATATAAAAAATAATTTTAATATAACAAATTAAGGATAATCCTAACTTTACATATTTTCCATAAACGTGATTGACTCTCTCTTCAAATCACAATTTAATTAAAAATTATTAAATTAGTTTTATTAAATTATAATACAATCCAAACATCAAGGCATTTGGTACGGAATAAGTTTTTAAATTCTTATAAATGTTAAATTAAAAATTTACATTCTCATGTTTGATATAATTTTTTTAAAAAAGAATTTTCAAAAAATAGCATTCACAAAATTTATTTTTAATCAACTTTTTCACAAAAATATTTTCAGGGTTAGAAATCTTGAATTCTTATGAATTTGAGAAAATTTTTAACAAATGAAAAAAATTAAAATACTCTTTACACTCTTATAATTTTATAGTCCTTTCACGATCATCTTTACCATAATTTCCTTTTACAAACATATATACATAAAATGTGTATATATATACATCCACACATATGTATATAATGTGTAAAAAAAATAACTTTTTTTACATCTTAAAAAATTGTTGGTCTAATATTTTATATATTGAAAGAAATTTATTATTTTTAAACAAAAAATCAAATAAGCGTAGTTTTAAAAAAATAATATAGATTCTTAATAATGTTACATTTAAACCAAATGTAAAATTTTCAAAAAAAAAAAATACCCAACATTCATAATAATATTTAAAGTTAATCAAACATAGAATTGCACAAATCCTGATAATCAAAGATTTTCAAAAATATTTTCAGAAATCATGAATCTCAAGAATTTAAAAAATTCTCATGTACCAAGCATCCTGTAAGGTAGCATTTATTAAAATGAGTAAGATAAAATTGTATCAATATAAGGTTGAAATATTTTTCAAATCAAAATATAGAATGGTCAAAATAAGGTTGATAAATATTTTAAAATTTTTATTAAATAGTTTGTTAATTTTTTTAGAATGAATTGAAGGACACAAGCGTCATTTTTTTTTATCTGTAAAGATTGAAATATGTTTATCTTAAAATAAAAAAGATACACATATTTAGAAAAACTCAAATAAGAAATTACGTAATTTTTTTTAAATAAATTTAATAAATATATTAAAAATAATAAAAATATAAATATTTTTTATATTTTATTTTTTTATTTATATCTTAATTAACAAGGCCTGAAATCATCCATGAATTGTAGTTATTTGCAAATGGGTGGGGTTCCATTGTATGAATTTGCTTCCTTGAAAATGAGTTGTTTAATGCATGTTGGTCTTGATATATATATATATATATATATAGAATTATATATTTTGAAGATAATTTTGAGTGTGAGTATATGTAATCCATATAAGACTTGAGATGTCACTTCCATGACATTTTAAAAATTAAAAAATTAGTCATGATTGAGCTTCAGTCAGTCTTCTCCGACATTTTATAAAGGATAATACTATTGGTACACCTTTGTGTACACTTGAATCACCCCAACTCATGATACTTATACTTTATTCACAAGTCATGATAACAAATTTAGGATTTTATGGGGGTTCCATTGCTATTCTTATAAAATTTATTTTTGCATGAAATATTTTTATAATAACAATAATTTCAACTAATTTTTATTTTAAATTTATACTTCGCATGCTCAAACTTTGTCGGTTGATTTCAATTTGATTTTGAGTTTGAGTTTAAGTCCGATCTAATTTAAAAATTAGAATTAATCCCAAGATCACATAAATTTTAATTTAACCTATTTTAAAGATTAAAAATAAACAAATATTATACTAAATTTGAACTAAATCCCCTAAAATATATTTTAGTGGGGTTTTTATTTTTAATTCAACTCTTGATTAGGATTATTGTCCTTGTGCAGTCCTTCACAACTCGTACCCTTAATTTTAGATGAAAAAGTAAATTACAGATGAAAATTTTGTCTAATTCAACTTTTTCTTTCTAAGAAATAAAATGCACTCAAATTTTCTATGCTTTACCTATTGTCATTTAAAAATATTTTTAGAAGTCTATAATTTAATTTTTTGGGGGGGCAAAAACACCCCTTTGTTACTAATTATGCTAAATTAACTAAACTATATTAATTAAACGTTAATTAGGTTAAAATTAAATGCTAAATTAAAGCAAGAAAATAAAAATTAAAAAATGTCGGTTGCAACCCCTCATTATGGACGGATTCCAACTGCCACCCGCTCTGGCGATGGGTTCTAAGAGGAAGCATTGCCAATGGAACATAAATAAATAGACATAGAAGAAGAAGAAGGAGAAGAAGAAGAGGAGAGGAGAGGAAAACGATAATACGTGGAACTTCCAAGATATTAAAGGTAAAGAAGATGATATAGTGGAGACTGACTGAATTATGTAATTTTTTTTTTATTTTATTTAAAAGAACTAAGAAAAAGCATATTCGGAAGTTTTTGTAAGATCCTAAGCTTAATTAAAGATTGGCTGAAAACCAGAATTGGCCCCCACCCGCCCACTCACTTCAATTTACTAAATGGGAGGTAGCCAGCCATTCACATACCGGATCCAACTGATTTTAACTCCTCCTCGGAAATTACCAAGGAAACCCCCCCCCAGACAATCCACGGCCTAAAATTAAATAAACTAAAACAATTATATTCTTATTCAACATTTACAAAGAAGACACATGCATAAGTTATATTATGTGATGACTAGGGACTTAAAATTTAAATTTAATTATGATTTGAATATATTTATAATTGAAGATTTTTTTGTGTGACTCATCTTTTAATTAAAATATACATTTATATAAATTAATCATTTTTTGTATACAGTGATAGATATTAAATAAATATTCAACACCTTGCAATTATTGCAGTAATATCATTATTATAATATATCAATATCATCATAATAATATTTTATTCTTTCTGTCTTTAATTTTTCCTAATTTGAGTCTTTCACGTAAATCTTTTATATTCATTTGTGCATTTGATGGTTTAATCGTGGTTTGTTTTCGATCTTATTAAATTTTTACAAACTGGTATCAAAACTATTGGATCAAAACATCAGCATTTTAACATATCTCAACCATCAAACCTGTAACCATTCATTTTCTTAATCACTTAGGGTTTCTAGCTTTCGTTATTGTCGTTGTCATCGTCAGTTCCATGTGCTCCATCATCGTCAATCGCTATCAGTCCCTTTGTCTTTGATTGTCGATAGCCCTTGCAATCAATCCACCATCACGGACATAATTACGATCATTCGCCTGTTCATCGTTTTCAGTCATTGCCTCCTACTCAATCATAGTCGTCAGACTTTCAACGTTTTTTCGATCATTCATCATTCGCCTCTTCACCTTCTTTAATAGCCAACAATGACCCTTGCTCCTTTTGCGATTGTCACTATTAACTTCTGTCTTTGTTGACACCATTGCCGTCGATTGCTCTTCGCCATAGCCATCAGTCTTCCAAGCCTTACCCCAAATCCAACAAATACCCAGATCTACCAAGATCTATTCGATCTGTTTCAAATCTATTCAGCCCAAATTTGATAAATCCAAATTTGTCTCATCCAATTTTACTATCCAAATCCACCATCATGATCAGTTTTTTGTTGAGTCTTTCTTTTACTAGTATTTGACATTGTTTGGGATTATTTAATCTTAATAATGGTAATCTTAAAATATGACATTCTATTGTTAGACTAGAATATTAAATTTTCACTATAACAAGTTAAGATGCGAGGAATTTTGACACAAATGAATTTAAATAATGTATTATTAGGATTTGATAAAATATCATGCTTCGTGATTTGTCTCCGAAAGAATCTAACCTTATAATAAGTCAGCAAATCTCTAACATTTAAGTAGAGTATGAAATTGATTTCATACTCTAATATGGTAGGGTGTCTCATATATACTATGATATGTACATGCAAAGGTTTGGCTCATGTAGAGATTGTGATTTGTAAATACATAACTAACCCTGATAAAGAATATAAATATGCTTTTACTAGTGTGTTTGATTTAAAAAAGATGGGCAAGAAAAATATTTTTCAATTCCATGAAAAATAATTCTCACCTCCCCTAATTGCAATTTTTTATGAAAAATGAGTCAAAATATACTTCAATGTGTTGTACCATGAAAAATTTTCATAAAAAATGTTAAACAATCAAACATGCAAACACGGGAAATTTTTTATTGATGTGACATTTTCCATGAAAAACAATTCCAATCAAATTCCATGAAAAATGACTATTTTATACCCAAATTCCAGCTTTTGAGATGTTTGATTGAACAAATTTTTCATGAATTTTTTTTTTTCAACTTGTGGTCACATAATGCTCTTTTCCCACTTTTGGTGGAATTAGCTTTCTCATGGGGGGGTTAAAATTAATTTTCCAAAGAAATGGAAAACCCACGCTGGATCGACCATCAAGAGAGAAGAGACTTGCAGGGTTAGAATCAATAAAGTTCGACGACTTGTAGTGATGACCGCCCATCACCAAAGAAGAGAAAGACCATCTAGATCCGACGACTTGCAGTTGTTGTGGCCGGACGATAGCCATCGACGACTTACAACGACTGTGACTAAACGTGCTGGTGTATGTATATTTGTATATGTATATTTAATTTATTTTTTGAATATGTGTATATTTTATTATTGATTATCGACATGTATATATGTGATTATTTCTATGAAAAATAATGACAATCAAACATTAAAAATTAAAAAAATACAACAATTTCTAAATAAAAAATTAAACCAATCAAATATCTTCAATTAACATTTTTTTTAAAATTTAATTCTAGACAATTTAATTACTTAAAAAATATTTTATTTTCATGCAAATTTCATACGTAAAATCAAACACAAGCTTAGTAATTGTACTATCAATTGTAATGTTACCTTATAATACATTATTGCTTTGTCTGCCCATGATTTTTTTCAATTTAAGTTTGCTATCAATTGTAATGTTACCTTATAATACATTATTGCTTTGCCTGCCCATGAATTTTTTCAATTTAAGTTTTCTACGTAAATCTGTTATGTTCGTCTGCATACTTGATAGTTTAATATTGATTTATTTTTTATCCTAAATCCTTTCGAAATAATAATAATATTTTTATAAGCATAGTTAAAATACAAAAGCTTGGCAGAAATATAAAGAGTAGTTCCATATGTTTCAAAAATTGCATTTAGTAAATTGATTTTAATATACATTTACATGAATAACCTCATAACAAATAATATAGTTAAATGAGAATATTTTAGCGACCGTTCCACTTCTAAAACATGGAAAATACACCCTACAAAGTACCAAGTGTAATTCACTCTATGGTTAAGCGTTACACCATTCCATACATACATACATACATACATATATATATAATCAAATTTAGTATAAAATTTCAGTCGGCTCATCGCACATATATGACATAAATGAAACACAGTACACCCAGACGGGGGCCTTGAGAGAGGAAAAATCCAAAGGGCCTTGAGAGATAACAATTTCTACTGAGACTTCTGATAAATTTGATGATGGTTTGGTTTTATGTACACTACAAAATACAACAGAGATTACCACCTTACCTACCCACAGAAGGAAAGAGAAGACAATTAAATTGAACGACAACATAATAAATAATTATGATACCACAGGGAATGGGCGGTGATTAAGACATATAAAGCAAAGGAGGAGGCTCTGATTACTTCCCAAGAATTGGTGTCTACTGCTTGCTTAACCTAGAAAGAAATTACTTCTTCAACTATCAGAATTGACAACAAAACTAGAGTTGGGAAGGCGGTGGTGACACGCCGCCTCCAGATCGACGAGTGGTCTGGCCAGAGACTGACGACTTATCTGACCCTCGGACATTGTACCTTTCGTAAACCCTTTCACGGTTCTCTGACCACCACGTCTCCGCTTGGTGCTCGCCAAACCTTCTACGGCTGGAATGGAAATTCAACATCAGATTGCATCTTACCTTGGATGTTTTACATGAAAACTCAACCAAAAAAAAAAAGGCAATTTGTTTAATTTTAGCAGTACTGTGCTGTATATACCATATATGTTTGGTTCCTATATAACATGCATCCATCCTAATACAACACTAGCCCAACAGGTAAAACTTTTACAGGAGAATCCACAAGTCCATTAAATTTTTCTTTGCTACTTGGAATTTGTGGTTAGAATTCTTAAAACTTACATCAATATAGCTCCTTCAAGGAACCTACCACAACCCACCTATCCAACTCTCTCATATTGTCTTAATTTTATTTTCATTTTTTCTTTTAAATTACAACACGTCAAGCTTTATTCATATTAAGGTTTGCCATAAGGATTTTACCTCACAAATCATCTCTATCTATAACTATATCTTCTATAAACCCATCATAACCTATACCACGACTATGAGTTTCCCATCAAGTTTTTTTGTGGTATTCTATAATTTCTTTTGCTAACAATTTCTTCTATTCCATCCACTCTCTCTACAGGAGTATCTACTAGTCTTTTTCTAGCCTAATTGAACCATCTTAGTTTTTCTATGGTAACTCTCTCATCATCGCCTCTCACTGACTTGCTACATTGACAACAAATGAAATATCAAGACAAGTGATTATTTGGTAGTTGAGTTTGCTAACTAACCAACGATGGTACCCAGGGTCAAAAATAGGGTCCCCCTATCTTAGTAACAATTTGATATTTGGATCCATAAGAGTATCTAATGGCTAACATCCGAGCATCACTATTTCTTCAAGCATATCCAACGCAAAGTTTCTCTAACAAATACAGATGCCAATCTTTGATCATGCCACTTCAATGCCCAAAAGTATCTCAGGTGACCCAAATTCTTGGTTTGAAAGTGTTGTTGGAGATGTGTTTTCAACTCAATGATGCCCAAATCATCATCCACATTAATAATAATGTCATCCACATACATCACCAAAAAGAATGTGATGACCAAATTTAGACCAGAAAAAAACTAAATGATCATCTCCACTCTAATTTAACCCAAAATGCAAGACAACTAAACTAAACCTTTCAAACCAAGCATGAGGAGATTGTTTAAGGCCATAAAGAGATTTTCATCGACAACATACATGCCTAGACTCCCCCTAATCAACAAAGTCAAGAAATTGCTCCATATAAATCTCCTCCAGTAAGTCACCATGAAGAAAGGCATTCTTAATATTGAGTTAATGGAAAGGCCAATTGCACATAGCAGGCAAAGACAAGAACAACCGAACAAATGAGATTTTGACTATAGGAGAAAAGGTGTCCCCTTAGTCAAGGCTAAAAATCTAAGTGTAGCCTTTAGCAACAAGTCAAGCTTTGAGATGATCAACATGGCCATTAGGTCCAACCTTGACAATATAAATTCAACGACAACAAACAATAAACTTACCCAGAGGAAAAGGTACGAAGTCCCAAGTCCCATTAGAATGCAAGGCAAGCATTTCTTCAACCATTGCATCACGCCACCCCGAATGAGAAAAAGCCTATATAACATTGTTAGGAATAGAAATCGAAGATAGAAGAAGAAACAAAGGCATGATAGCTAGGGGACAATAAGTGATAACTAACAAAGTTCGAGATGGGATGTTGGGTAGTACAACATGAGTACCTCTGCAAAGGGTAATGCGCAAGTCAAAATCAAACGAGGAACTAGAGAAGGATAGACTAATCGACACAAAGGGTGAAGACAAAGGTCCATTAAGATTAACTGCAGTCTCCATGGATACATCTACTACTGACTTTGTCGATGGGTCCATAGGTTGAAGACAACACTGGTATGTTTGAAGATTTGGGTGATTAAGCCAAGAGGAAGAGGAAGATGAAGACGGAGATGAAGGATCAAATAGGGAACAAGAAGTGGTAAACTAACAGACACTAACTCGAATGATATAGTGCACTAAGGGAAGGAAGAGGTGAACTCAAAGAAGGTGATATCAACAGAGCCAACATATCGAGACAACTCAAGGGGGTAGCATTGATATCCTTTTTGGAGACGAGAATAACCAAGGAACACACACTTGAGAGACCGAACAAACAATTTATCACAGTTAGGTGCAAAATGATGAACAAAACAAGTACATCCAAATATCTGAGGTGGAAGAGACTATAAGTCGAACCAAGAAAAAGGATAGAATGAGGGACCCAGTCGCAAGGACAGAGGATAGCATTCAATTAATGAGATAACATGTTGTCAAAACGACATTAGCCTAATACTAAAGGGGAACATGCATTTGCAAAAGAAGCGTGCATATAGTCTCAATGAGATGACGATTCTTCCATTCAACAATCTCATTTTACTTAGGGTGCTAGGAAAAAAAGTTTGGTGAAGAATCCCTTTTGATGCCATGTAAGATTGAATAGGAGCAGACAAGTATTTGAGTGCATTATCACTACAAAACGTACGAATCACATTAAATTGGGTGGAAATTTCAACACAAAAAGTAATGAAGATGGATAATATCCCAGATTGATTTTTCATTAGAGATATATAAATAGGTAGTTCGTGAAAAATCATTAATAAAGGTAAAAAAAATAATGAAACCCTTGTTTAAAGAAACACAACTAGGTCCTCAGACATCAGAATGAACAAGTGAAAAAGGAGAGCTAACATGCTTATTAACTCGATTGGGAAAGGGACTACGATTGTGTTTGCCAAGTTGACATGATTTACACTATAATGATTAAAGATTGGACAAATATGGTACCATCTTCTTCAAACTGGCCAAAGATGGGTGCCCTAGATAACATTAAACCTGTAGTGGTGAAGCAGAAGGAGATAAGGTATAACCCTCGAGACTCACGCCTCGTGCCAATCGCCTGTCCAATCCTCCAATCAAAAACAAATACAGAATTGGACAAAAAAGTTATGGAGTAGTCTAGGTCACAAGTAAGTTGAATGACAGAAAGTAAATTGAAAGGACATTGTGATAAATGCAAACACATGACAAGGGCAATGTAGGGAGGGGTTTTGCACTCTCGATAACCTTAATTGAGGCTCGAGAACCATCCACTAGTGTAACAATAGGTAAAAACCTTGACCAGATATGTCATTAGTAGCACCTAAATAAAAAATCCATGGGCTGAGAGATGAGGATTGGGTAAAATAGATTGTGGGATTAACAATGTGGGCAAATGATGCAACAGATGGAAGTAGTTGATCGTGTAACGCAGAACTGACATACTCTACTTCTGAGATAGTCACAGAAAGGGAGCCATTGTTATTATCACAAACACCACTGGTAGAATCTTGGATCTTTGAATTGTCACTAACAACTTGAGGTTACGTGAGAGGCATGGCCATAAATGTCATAACAAGTCGCCCTAGTGTGGCCAATACAATTACACTAGGTACATTGGGATCAAAATTGACCACGTCCACGACTATGATAACCCCTTCCATTACCTCTACAATTAGAATGGGATCCAAATTTTGTGGCAAGCCCTTTCCCAAGGGACTAAATCACCACAATCAACAGCAAAGGATGAAGTGTGAAGTAATCTGGCAAAGACCTCTATCAAGGGTGGAAAAGAGGTGTTTCCTAGAATATGCGTTTTAATAGGCTCAAGCTTTGAACAAACATCTTGAAGGCAAAGAACAGTAAACATCTGGTCTAGATACTCTTGTTGTTTGTTGATATCTGCATCAAAAGGCATGAGCTCATTGAATTCAGTAAGCGTGGCCCGAAACTTACCCAAATGTCGTCACCTTCTATAATGATCCTCTTCTCTAGGTATCTCTTGACTCCTCTAAATCTTCCCAAAATTTTGCCTTTATTTTGCTCCTAACCCAACTTGTAGTGCATATGTCTTAACAATATTCATAGTTTCTTCTCCTAGAACAATTTTAGCTTAAATAATCCTATCTCCTATTCTCTTAACAACTACTACCCCATATTCTAAAGTCTTATCTGTGATATTCACCACTACATTCTTTGCCCAATCCTTCCCCAAGTCCTAAAGTTTATATCCAGATTCTGTCAATGTTTTAGCCTTCTCTCCAACCCACCTTGCCTTTTAAAGGCACAAAATATTATTTTTTCTCCTAATCATCACAACCACTTCAATAGAATTTCCTATCAAAGTACCAAATCTCAATATTCAATGATTTAATTCATATGATCTTAGACTAGCTTCTTTACTCACATCCTTCCATGAAAATGCGAGAATGCTTATAAATTTAATACTACATTCAAGCACCAATGCAATGTCTCTATCTCATTTGTCATATGCACAAGTAGTGTAGCATGTCATTAGAAAGGGTTACACCCCAACAATTTTTCATTTATCTAGAATTCATATTTGCTTGAAAAACAACCCTTCCAACATTTTATGTGAACATAGAATCCTTTCAAAGCTAAAAGAAAAGTTTTATCAAATAAATATAAGACTGGTTGGCAAGGCATGAAACATTATGCCTTTAAGCACAAACGCATGAAAGTAAGCACAAATGTATGAAAAATTAAGCCTTTAAGCACAAACGTGCTTCAAATTAGGATGTTCTGGAATTTAACTAAGAAGGCTTACATTAGGTACCTTAGAGTTGGTGTAAAACTCGTTGGATAAAACAAACATGAATTATGAGAATAATCAAAAGAGGTAAAGGAAGACGAAGAAACACTTAGTTGAGACACTTAGAATTGATTTTAATTACATGGGCTTTACAAATGATAAGGCTATAGATAAAAATAAATAAAATGCTCAGTCAACCCCACATGGTGGGATAAAGACTTGATATGTTGTTGTATTCATATAAATCATCAATAGAAGTAAAATAATATCACTAGTATTATGATATTAGCAATGGCACAAATATTATATTGGTATATTAAATTTAACATCATATTTATGATATTGATTATATTGTAATATTATTAATATTTTAATATTATGGTATTAGCAACTATTATTATGTCAACAATTTTTGTATCAAGTTATAATAATCTAGTGGTGAATATACAATATTAACTACATCAATATTAGTATAGTAAATTTTTTATGTGCAGAAAAAAATTAAACGAGTTGGGAAATAAATCAAATACCTGAAGCGCACACGTTTCAGATCTCTAGTTCCATCCCTGAGGGCCACAAGTGTTATGTACACACCAGGCTCATACTGCTCAATCCATTCAGCCTCAACATGACCAATGTTTCCAGTTAATGTTGAATCATTAGATCTCGTACCAGAATTATCATCTTGAATTAATCTAGACCCTGTGCTTTCTGGTGCAACCTCTGAGACGTCGCCTCCTACGCTACCATTTGGAAGTCTAAACTCTGGATGGCCATCCCTACTAGGGTTCAAAACCCCCTCCTTCTGATCATGTGTATTTGTCTCACTGCCTCCAAGCAAGTCCTTAGACAATTCACCAGGGCTAAGCATTCCATTTACTGGTGCAGGGTCTGCTCCCATAGAGGAAGCCAAGTCAGAGCTGTTGAAAAAATTAGAATGGTACTCTCCATTTGCATCAGGGTTGTGAATGCCATTTGGCTCAAACCCATTGGATGGGTAAATTCCCCTCGTGCTATCTGCATTGTAGACCCCAGGTGGCAGCCTCTCAGCCATATCTTTAAGCTGCAATATCCAAAAAGAAACTTATTAATCCAACATGATAACATCCACGCACTCACCTAAAACGAGAAACTAAATTCACAAAGCAACCTATGCAGAAGAAGCTAAAGAGTATTTAGCAATATGAACTTGGAAGTGAGATGAAAACAAAAACCCTGCAACCTAAACACATAATTCCCATAATTAAAAAAATTATAAGATTGGACTCTCAAGAACCAAGAAGGAAGGGAACCCAGCTTTGGGGGAGATAGCAATGTATTGATAAAAAATTGCTTCATCAACAAAGTGCCCAACCCAAACATAGATCAAAATTGGACACGTACAAAAACATAAATAATATGAGTATCAAGCATTTCCATATTATATGGTAGGTACCCATATCCCTTAACTTATACCACAATGTGACACATATAATAGGTCAGGGAACAGTTTCCTATAAAATAAGATTCTAGAAAAGCAGGGGTATATGTTGACCAGCATATAACCTGTGCTGTAAGTGACTTTATCACTTCTTTCGCCGCTTTAGATTTAGCAGATTCTTCTGCAGCAAGTGCCATAGCATCCTGAGTTTTCTTTGTTGATTTTTGAAGCTCCAACTCTTGAAGTTCACACCGATGTCGCAGGCTCTCAACCTACACCATCACCATGATTAACAACACAGAAGGTCAATTTGAACATCAAACTCCCTAAAAATAAAAAGAGCAACAATAAGTACCTGTGATCGTAGTCTCTGAACTTCTTGATTCAAAAGTTCATTTGTTTTCTTCAAACTATCAGTAACACTTTTGGAGAAGGAAAGTCCTGTTGTTGTAGGGACAGGCGTTGCTGAACGAGGTGGGCTAGGTTTCCTAGAGAATGGAGAGACAGACCGGGAACTAACAGCAGATGGTGTAAGAGCTGGTTTAGGAACTGTTCGACGCAAATCAACAGCAGTAGAAATAACCACATCTTTCAGCTGTAATAAAGAGGGTGCTTGATAGGGTCTACCCAGTGAGAACGCGTCAGGTTTCTTTCCTTGTTTCGCAGCTTTATTATCCAGCTGTTTAATCAAGTCAGCATTTGAAGGCACTGCTGACCTGGACAATCTTATCTCAGCTTTGTCTATCCTGTCCTTGTTTTCACCTGAAAGGCGTGGCATGGCATTTCTCCTATTACTAGCAGCAGCTTCCGCCACCTTGCTGAGTTTTGTAAAACAGGCATCACAAACACGATATGGTTTGCTAGGATTAGGAGCCAAGGCAGCTCTTACTGCTTTTCTAGAACTACATGAATGGCAATGTACAAGTCCACAATTGTAGCAGTTGTGCCTCTTCCGAGTAAATCCAAAAGCCTGTCTACAAGCTGAGCACTGAGACTGCTCAGCACCAGAAACCCATTTGTGAAGACATATAGCTGTGGTGTAGTTTGAGCCACAGGCAATAAATTTGACATGCCTATCCTTCAAAGCTTCAACCAGAGTTGGTGTTTTCCGATCTTCGATATCTCCATGACCTAGCCTCCCATTAGCTCCTTTTCCCCATGTATATACCTCATTCCTGGATGTTAATACTGCCACATGATATGCACCACATGCAATCTCTTCTATGGACTCTCCAACAAGTTTATCTTCCACCAAACAAGGTATCTTTCCATCAGACTGTGGATTACCTAACTGACCATAAACAGTGCTTCCCATTGTAAAAACCCGTCCAGAAGTGGTCAAGCCAACCGTTAAACTATGCCCACAAGCAATTTTATGAAAATTGTAATCAATAAGTGCCGGCACACATGTAGGTTTAAGTCGGGGTTCCTTGTCCCCATGTCCGAGGCGATTTTTATCTCCATCCCCCCATGTAAACAATTTACCAAATGAAACACTTGCACTAGACTGTGTAACAATAACCTCCACAACAGCAGCTGTATGCCATACGCCACATGCCACAGCAATTGTCCTCAACCCAGACAGAGATTCTACCTCTCTTGGATATGAAACATTTTCCCGGTCTCCATGGCCCAAGACACCAAAAGTTCCATCGCCAAATGTAAAAAGCTGACCTGTTGATGTCACCAAGGCCGTGTGCCATGGACCGCAAGTTACCATCGCAACTTGAAGTCCCTCAAGAGGACCAGAAATTCGTTTTGGAATCCAGTGACTCACATCAGTGCCATGACCAAGAAGTCCAGCATTATGTGTGCCATCACCCCATGTATAAAGTTCACCAGCCATTGTAACAGCACATGTGTGAAACTCTCCACATGCAACAAAATCAACAGAAAAAAATGCTAAGGATTCAACTAAACAGGGCTGCATAACGTCTTTACCAAAACCATGACCAAGCCGTCCTCCAGACTCTTCACCCCAGGTGAAAACTTCACCTTGCCTTGTGACAAGGGCAGCATGCTTAACTCCACAGGCTATATGATGCACATCCAAAACTACATTGGACTCTAACGGCCTTGGAAGAAGTATGTCAGCTCTTGTGCTCAAAAGATCAGCATTTTTATCAGCCCCCACCTTGACAAGATTATCACATATAACCTCACCCCATATATATACATCCCCTAAAGCCTCACAATCATCTGGAGCAGAACCATGACTGGATGTGCTGGGGGCACTAGATACACTAACTCGAAAAGCATCTGAACCAGATCCTTTTACTTGCATATTTGCTTGGTCCAAAGCTACATGTGACCTTTCGGCCTCTGCAGGGTTCTCAGGCCAATAGTTTTTGGGAGAAGTATTTGTGTTGGAACTTACAGAAACCTCTGGAGAGCTAATATCTCGTGTAGCACTAATAGAACTGTCACTTTGACTATTTGATGCTAGATCTCTATTATCCTGAAATCAATTGGACCACGTCAGCCACAATAAGGTTCTGATAGTACAGCAAGAAAATGAGAATCAGAAAATGCACCCCTAAGAATTCCATTTCTGATCCAACTTTAGCCAGTTTAGAATAAGAATCTACAATAAAGCTCTCAACACCAGAAAAAGTAAAAGAAAAAAAAAAAACACAAAGGCAATTACCCAGCAATAATCAGAAGCAGTTCCATTAAGTTTTTTGGTGGCTAGCATATATATGTTGAAGGACAATTTATTGCAAATAACTTTTAGCATACTCGTGATGAGGAGAACAATCATATGTACCTAAATACTACTGTGAACCCCCCAACCCTGAAAACAAATAAATAAATAATAAAACAACAAACACAGATTTAAATGAGAGCTATCAAACAAAAAATACAACAGGGATCTTCTGCAGATTTAACTTCATTTTTTTTACTATTAGAGTGCTAATAAGCTTGGCCCCAAGGCCCATGCTGAGAATAAGCTCATTTACATCACCCATAACTTTAACATTAATCATTTCATATTTCACATTTTCTAAGATGGGTGTTGTGTTGCCAAACAAAAAACCATTTAGCTGTTCATTTGATCATTATTTAAACCAAGTGCATCACGCATGTACCCTAGAAGACATTGTAGTAAATCAGAAGCAGAAGATAGCATGGGGACAAGGCACAGAAGATTACACTGAGAAATAGCCAGTCCATAAGGCCCCAAGAATTCCAAGTTATAAACATGAGGTTGATAAGGGAAAAGTGTATGATCCTCTTAACATATTTAGGGACCCCTGGCACTCAGCATATTAAGACCTTCCCGTTTTAAAACAACAAATTGGAACCAACAGGATCTCTAAAAATAGCTCTATTTTCTCAATGAACTACATAAAAGCCTTTCACAGCACCAAACATGAAAGCTTATTGTAAAATAACCAAGTACAAAAGTTAAAAAATTCCTAATTTAGCAGTCAGGCAGCTGTAAGTACAGAGAAAATTGGCAAATCATGCACTTATACGGCATAAATAAGAAAATTATCAAAAGAAGTCCCATGGAGGTAGACTTACTTCAAAGTAGAGATCTCCATCATTCCATCCATCAATTTTTGCGCGCCCAACTTGGCCAGAAGATATTAATGTTTTGAGACCTGCAATCCACACCTCTGCTTCAACTTTGTCCTTGCAGATCTACACAATTATAAGTGTCACGATGTTTGCAATTTTAGCAGAAAACAAACAATTCAAAAGAACTTGCGTGCTATTAAGGAGAAAACTTCGTATTTATCACCAACCAGATCAAGGGATCGCTTTCCGTTGTTATAAATAAGAGAAAAGGATAAGTAGTCCTTTTCAGGACGCAGATACCGCCTGAAAACAGCCTGGAAGTACAATTAAATCAATGAAGGGGGGAAAAAAAAAAGAAAAAGCTTTTAGTTGCATGATTTGTTTGCCTAGGCAAAGGAAAGTTAAAGCCAGGAAGATGCAAGTGCTAAAATCATTTGCAATATGAACAAACGGTAGAAAAGAAAGGTAGGCTGCCCCCAAAACCCCTGTGGTTTGGATCACTTGCACAGAAACGCCCTATGGTTTTTGTTTTCCCCGAGATCCCGTGGTTCTGGAACACCCCCTCTGTTAATTTTTAACATAAACAGAGCTGATTAAAATCAAATTAAGTCAAATATAACCAACTTAAGTCAAATATAACCAATTTTATCATATTTCTCTCCAATTACAATAAATAAATAAATAAGAGGTAGAATAGAACATCTCTGGGTTCAATCATTGGAACCCAGCAAAGGGCAATGGGTGATGGAACCAGTTTCCTTTTGATTTTGAGCAGTTCTTTCAACTAGGTTTTCCAGCCTTAGAAAAGGGTAATTTCCTCTCTTAAGTGATCTTGGAAGGTTGTCCTGTTCTCTCAGTTTTCTACATCCTCTTCATCTAATCTCTCTTCAGGTTTCTCTGTGCTGGAATTCTCTGTCACTCGTTGCATATATCTTTCTTTCTATATCACTTGTACTGATAGAAACCGCTAAATCAAGACTCTTCCAGAAGTTGGTAAGATTGGAAAATCATTGTCTAAGCATTCCCAAACAAGATGATTGGAGTAGTCTTGGATTCTATCAATGCATTGTGATTATATAGCATTGGGTGGTAGGTTCATTTGAAATCACTTGTTTCTGCACGCAGTTGGATTAGCAAGTTCCAATTTCTCACCAGAATTAACAGTTTGATTGCAGTGTATTTTCCAGATCCATTGCTGGACCCTACTATGAGTTCTAGCGAAGGAACCCAGCAATATTCAGCTCTTCTTTTTTTTAATTTTTTATAATTAGAGAGATATTAGAAGAAGGTTAGTGAAATTTGACTTAATTTTATTTTAATTAATGCTGTCTGTGCCAGAAACTAGTAGAAGGGTGACCGAGCAAAAAAGATAAAACCACAGGGACCTCCATGGACAAAAATAAACCATGGGGCGTCTCTGTGCAAATGATCTCAACCACAGGGAGTCTGGGGCAATTTACCCAAAAAAATAATCATAGTTAAAAGCAAAGAGAAAAATAAATGATAAATCAAAAGCAAAAATCCTCACAGTTCTTTGTCCAGGAATGATTCTCGAAACTGATGCTAACTTCAAGCTTTTTTCACCAGTACTAGAAATCCAGATCAAACATGATTCATCCTATGGGTTACGGATAAAAGGTGAGTCAGTAACACTTTAAATCCAAAGCAAATCTAAAATGTACATCTTACATTCCAATTAATCAAAAGAAATACCAAAACAGCAAGAAATCACAGTGTAAAGGTAGGTGGTCAAACACACGAGCACATGAACAAGTACTTCAGAATATTCAAGGATGAGTCTCATGCCACAAAAATTCCTCTTTTTTTTTTTTTATTTGTTATCCCTGTCAAAATTGCCTTGTCACACAAAGATGGATGGTTAATTATACTTATGGTGCCTGGAATACTGAAAACTGTGAAAAGCCCAACAGAAACGAGAAAGTGATGGGTACATGTTCTACAACACAATTCTATTTGACAGATTAGAATTAAACTAAAAAATAATAATTTTCCTCTAACAACAGAATGTCAAATAAAAAAAAATACTGGTTTATTTGTCTTAAAATTAATCACCTAAAAAAATCATATTTCTAGAAAAATGATGGTCAACCATTTCGTAGTTTGTTGCCACTTTAATCTTCCCAGATTTAAGTTACCATTCAATGTTTTTTCCTCTCCAAAAAAATGGCTAGATTCACATTTCTCAAAGAAGAGCATACCACATTCCAGAAGGTGCATACCAGTTAACAAATTGCTAGTGGATTTGTCATCTCTTATAACAACGTACATATATTAGTAACCCTTTTTGACATTAGAATGTCTACCAATGAGAGGAACTATATCCTGAAACAACTTCAACCAAGATCGTCCTTGCTAATGTGGTAGCACGTTCAACCAAACCCCTTAAACATAACAGTGTAGGTAAGATTTCAGACAAATTAACAATATTCAAATAGGAGCGAAGACCATTGGTGGACAACCCAAGACAACTAAATCTAGTCAACTCATCAACTGAGTCTCAAACAATCTGAGGGTTATTCTAGCTAATTGTTTTGCTGAGAAACTTTTCAGGAAGTGTGGTGGTTGTTCAAATGGCACTAGATCGCATCATGGCAGAATGGATGAGAGGAGAGGTGGTCTAGAACAAGAGAGGAGGGAAGAGAAGAATGTCGGCATGAAGATGGGAATATTGCTTAGAAGAGAAGGCTATATTTATGGGAGAATGAGGCTGTGCAGACCAAGACCAACTCATCTAATCACAAGCCCAACTGATAATCAACATATGAAAAGCCAGAACTCCAAGATTGGTTTTTTTTTTTTTTTTGGGGGGGGGGGGGAATTAAGCATTTTACTTACATTAGAAAGTCTAAATGGGCAAAACTTGGGCTTTCCTTTACGACCATACTTAAGCAGTTGAGCACCCTTCTTGAGAGCAACTAAGGCCTGCAACAAGGAAAAACAAGGAGACAACATTTTACAAACAAGCACATTGCAGACAGATATGTGATAAAAAAATAATAATAATAAAGAAAAAGAAAGAGAATGTGTGTGTGTGTGTGTGATAGAGAGAGAGAGAGAGAGAGAGAGGGGAGGAGAGAGAACATCAAAAACAACCATCAATTAATCAGAAAACAGCAGCATTAACTCCAACATGTTTGCTAAAAAAATAGAACATCCAATCCATTTACAATCTCAGAACAGTCGTTCCTGTGCTAAAACACGTTAATTTACTTACAGAGGAAAAAACAATAAAATTAACAAAACTAAATTCCAGATATGAAGCCAGGCATTTGCTTCAAGACAATATTTTCTGGAAGAAACAAATGCATGTAACCACACAGAATCCACTAATTCAGACATCAGGAAATAAATAATCTCGCAACCAAAGAACTTTCTTCGCCCTTTCTTCTGACAAGTGAACAGGCCCAGATGCAAAGCCACAGCTCAAGCTGTCATCCATCTAAGGGTCAGGACATACTTGATTTCGCAAATACATCCTGCAACCTGCATCATCTACTTTGCCATTTTTCTAAGAACCAAATATGCTTGTAGGCCGATATCAAACGAATGGACATATTTTCGTCACATTTATCTCTCACACAGACAAAATCGCAAAGACATAAAGCGAATTAGAGGGATAACTATTCTCAGTGCCAATCAGTGATACCAAACCGTACAGAATGCACAGTCCAATAGTTCCCAACTTTATTAAACGCATGTACCAAAAACCAAACCTCAAAAATAGAAAGCAAAAATACTTGGGGACCAAAGATTGCTGTATTGCTATCAACACGTCATATAGACGTATGGATACAACGCACCTGCTCGATATCACGGTCAGCATTCCCGTAGCTAACAAGATCTGCCATTCCATGTGAGAGATTTACCGGCACGCCACCACCCGCTGCGATTGCTCTGAGGAGTTCCGGTCATCATCAACCACGACGACGACCACACACTGCTCCGTAGTACACCATCAACCTTCACACCTTCTCGCCAAATCCCCACTCCACCGCCGCTCCACTTCCACGGCTGGAATTTTACAGATCTGCTACTGGCTCAAGAAGTCCAACCAACACCAACCGAGCTGGAACCCTAGCGCCTCTTTCGCGACCAGAATCTTCAGCCTCTCGGACTCAGACCAAAGCTGCTTGGCACAGTGTTTCCAAGAGAGGCTGCAGCGGTGGCGGAGAGAGGCTGCAGCGGTGGCGGAGAGCGGCCGCGACGGTGGTCGGCGGTCGGCGAAGGGAGAGAGAATCAAGAAAACATGAAAATCGAAGAAGAAGCAGTGGGATTGAAGATGGAGGTTGGCGTCCGCAAGTACAGAGTCAAAGAAGAGGAAAAGAAAAAAGAAAAGGCAGAGGCAGTCAGTCTGAGAAGAAGAAATAAAGAAAGAAAGAAATAAAGAAAGAAAGAAAATCGCCTGAATCGCTGATCACGAAACGTTTCGAAGGAAGAAATCCCAAAGACATTTCCAATTTCTTAAAACCCAATTATTAAACTTTTTAAATTTATTATTATTTTATATTTATAATAACAATAATATTAATATGCATTCGTTGGTTGGTTGGGGGTTTGTTCGTTCGTTCATTCATTCATTCAATGTTTTCTTCTTTTCTACAAGTTGAAATGCCATTTAATTTAATTTAATTTAATTTAGGCTGCCTGCAATCGAGGGCTTTTCCGTAATTTTCCCAAGTTCGTGCGATTAGATTAGACTTGCTTTGGCTTTTCTTGTTGTAGGCGATTAGATCAGATCACCCTTTTTTTTTCGCACTCCTCCCATAATATTACTTTCTTTGTTGCCGCTCCTTCATATTTATATTTACTTTAATTTAAATAATAATAAATATTATATGTTGGTCCCTTTTGTATTATTGAATTTGAATATTAATTTTTCTTTTTTTAATTTAACCAAATTATATCCCAATTACAATTACATATAAATTGAGACCAGTATAGTATAAGCATGTTTTTTTTTTTTATTTCATAGTTGTCACTTTCGGTAGATAAAATCTCATTTTTATACCATCTCGAATAAATCAATTTTAATGCATAGTTGTCAGATCAGATAAAATATTGCTATGTAAAATCTCACTTTAGAAAATGTATCAAATTTTTAATTAATATTATTTAAATGTCTAATTCGATTCATTGTATTCAACAAATAAAGTATTTAAAAATAAGTTAAAAAGATATTTTAAACCACCTCATGTAAGTTAATTTATTTATTTTAAAACTACCTCATTTATTGAGAATGATGTATTGACAATTAATAATTTTTATAAATTGATTATTTCATCAATCTATCAATATCCAAACATATCAAACATAATAATAAAATGATTTGACTGATACCAAATATGGTGACCTATTAAAGTAAAAATTTCAATCTCATTTTTATTTTCTTTTTATCTAAAATTATTTTGTTCAACTAATGTAATTATTATTAAGGAAATGTTATTTAGATATTTATTAATAATATTTATATATTAATATATTATATAATATAAATATATAAATATTATAACTAAAAATTTAAAATAATATTTTCGTTATTATTATTATTATTATTAGTACGAGACGAGACCTTCCCTTCTTTTTCTTGGCTCCAGAGAAAATATATCTTGAAATTACAAAAGAAGCCCCCTAGCCCGAAAGCCGAGAAGAATGCAGTGGGAAGGCGTTCTTTTGATACGGTTGGTAAGCCACCACGTTTGGTTGACGCTCACCTCGTGATGGTGGCGGCCCCACCGTCTATCAGTGGGAGGGGTTTGGATCACCAACCCGCAATTCATGCTAGATTATCCCCGCCGTTCGATGTAATGACTTTTACATTTCCTTCAATTTTTGACTTTAACCCTATTTTAATCGAGAGTTGGTATCGCGGCTGTGGATTGAAAATAGTAGAGAGAGCCGAGGGCTAAGTAAATAAAATATATAAAAAATTAGATATAAAATGGCTAAATGTCAAAATTTTCATTTTATTTTATTTTTAGGTTAAATTGCATTACTATATTTTATAAAGAGATAAGTCAATTAATATACTTTAAGATTCGAGATTACATAGCTATTGTCATAAATATTGCCTTGACGTTGTTAAACTTTATTTAAATTTCATTAGATAAAATATTAAAAGGTCACTCTATTATGTTCACTCGATGTTATGATAATCTTAGAAATTTATTAAGGTAGCGTTTATTAAAATGAACAAAATAATGGAGTATCAAGAAAATATCGGAATATTTTTCGGATCAAAATATGGAATAATCAAAATAAGACTAAGAAGCATTTTAAAATTTTGATCAAACTATTTGTTAAATTTTTTAAAATGTATTAAAAGAATGAAAGATAAACATAATTTAAAAAATAAAGATAAGAAATCAAGTGATTTTTTTCCAAAAATTATCAGATACTTTTAATAAACACATTAAAAATAACAAATATCTGAAATATTTCTCATATCTAATATTTTTTATCCTATATCTTAGTTAACAAACACTACCTAAATAGCATTAGATTACAAATCAAAAATTACAAAAATTGATCATACTTGAGCCACCAAACACATAAATAATCCAAAATAATAATAATAATACTGTTGGGGGATTAATAAATAAGCAATTATAATCTGGCAGCTGCACACAAAAATGATTATGTGCGAGCTAATTAATAAAAAGAAGGAAAAAGAAAACCCCACCAACACCCCATTAATGATGATAATATATATAATTTATGTTTACTATTTTGGGCTTCTTTACAGACAGTTTTTGGGCACTACGTACTTCTAGACTTATAAATGGGTGGGTGGGTGCTTTATGATGGAGATAGATTTATTTATTAGTTAATTATGAAGCATATTGTGAAGGAGTGGAGTCAGCCACTCATTCCATCCCCACCTTCCAAGCATTAATTAGCCATGTCAATTACATGGGATCACACTAACAATAATATTAATCATTAATTGAAGCATTTTTTTGGGTTTTTTTTTTTTTTTTTGTGGGTTAGAAGTAGAAAACAAGCCAAGTTTTACCACCAACCAAACACTGATCATCCTTGTCACCTCACATTCATCATTAACTAATCTAATTTCTTAGTTGCAATTATAACCCCCCAAATCTTCTAAATTAATAGGAATTTAGTTGACAATAACACAACATATATAATGCTTTTTGGATATTTAAGAAATTTATAATAAAACATTATTATTATTTATACATAAAGTTTACATATTTTATACATTCAGGAAATTAGCTAAAATTATTAATTATTTTTTAAAAATTATAAACATTTTAGTTATTAATTTTCAAAAAAGTAAATTAATTATCTTATCAAAAAAAGGATATAATATATAAATAATATTATATATAGTATTATAAAATAATCAAGACAACGTCATCAATTCTAATTCCTTTTCCTTTGCCAAGGAGCGGGGCATGTCTTGTTTATCGGGAGGAAGGCAAAGCCGGGCGCGGGTCTTCAAGCTGCATGGGCGCGTGCAGGCAAGGTGCATGACAAAATGTCGCAACGAAGACACAATGAATGGAATGGGATGGGGTGGGCGACGGCTTAACTGGGGACAATAGCAAACCCCCCCCCCCCCCCCCCCACGATAATGACGATAATGATTCCATTGAAAGCCGCCTCTGGGGGGCTTGTGAGAGGGGCTGCCACCAAAGCCATAATGGCGATGGGCAAAAGGTAGAGAAAGGAAGGATTTGAGGGAAATCCAGACAAATGCATACTGGGAAAAGGATATTGGAATATGGGAATGGCTCCAATGGGGTTTGCTTTGGAGAGAAGAAGCCAAATTCTCAAGTTTGGGAGGGCCCCCTTTGATGTGACAGAGCCTGGGCCTACAATGTCTTCCTTTAGGGTTGCATTTACAGGGCGACAACATTCTTTTCTATTCTCTCTCTCTCTCTCTCTCTCTCTCTCTCTATACACCCTTCTTCTTCTTCATCATTATCATCAGCTTCAGATGTTTCGAAGTTTTAACACGTGTATATATACATACATATATATATATATATATTAGGGGACAGTAATATACATCTAAGTTAAAAAATATTTAATAGTTAAAATTTAAAATTTTAATTTTTGTAGACAATAATTATGTAAAGATAAGTCTGAGCGTAATAATATAATTAGTTTTAAATCAACTTTATTGACAAAATAATAATGTGTTTGTTTATATAATATAATAATAGATATATTATGCCACTTTGGCTGCATTTTTCTTGTGCAGATAGGTGTATTTATATAAATTATCATTCTACATATAAATTAATAACCCCTTACATCTTCAACACCCCCCCCGAAAAAAAAAAAATGTTAGTCGTAGCTTAGTGGCTTATTAGTAAATAGTAATATTAATAAATTTGAAATATTGTTTCTTTAATAAATCTCAAATGGTATAATTTTTATTAAAAAAACAAAGGTCTTATATATATATAAATAATATTTATTAAATTTGTAAACGGTTGGTTTCATTGTAATTAGTTATTTTCAAAAAAAAAATTGTAGTATGTTGGGTTCCTGTGATTTATTTTGAGAATTAAAAAATAAATATTATAAACGCAGGGGTTAATGATTTAAATTTATAAAATTAAAGAGAATTGTGTGTTATTTTTAAAAATAGAAGAATGAGTACCTTTTTAGTCAAATTTTAAAATTTATCCAAAAAAAACTACCACAAACTTATTAATGTTAAATATGTATCAAATTTATAGACCAACTTTGATAGAGTCGTAACTTGAGAACTAATCATAAAAGCTGTGAATTAATTGCATCTCCTATAAATGTTGGACATATTTTGATTAATAAAATTATTTTTCTATTAATACTTGACAATGCATTTATTTTTATATTTTTTTGTTTAAATAAAACCCAAAGAGTATAGTGATGTTAATCAGATTACGATGATATTATACTAATGAGATCGAATAACTTATACTTCATTTTTAAACTATTTTTTATCATAAATATTGTTTCCAAACTACAATAATTAAATTTATTTATTTGGGATCAGTCAAAATAGAGGCTTTCACTGGAGCTGACAGTCTGAGATGTTATTGGTGAGGTCAATCAGGTCTAAACCGAGTCGAAGCCAAATGGGTGGTCTCCGGGGCCTTTGAGACAGGATAACTGAAGGGGTCTTTGGGAAGCCAATGATGAGTGGCCCCGATGGGTCTTCGAGGAGTAAGGCTTCTTGTCTTTGAGAAAGTAGGGCTTGGACTTAGTCTGCGAGCAAAGGAGCAGTTAAAAAAACACATGGGAGACTCCCCCATGCGATCCCTTTGATGATTAAATCAGACAACAGTTTGAGAGAAATATCCATGATATGTGTGTGAGTGTCCAAGGTAAGATGTATGTGGCATGTAGATATTATGTGTCCCGAAAGGAGGGGTGTGTAGCGTGATGGCCGAATGGCTTAAGAAAGTCATGAGAGAAATCAGTCAGTTAGGAAAAAGATCCATTTACCTTTGAAGGGGCGCATATTTATAGACGACTTTAGTGAGATCCACGGATGGTTATTTCGAGAAGTGTATAAAAGAGGTCAGAGGGCTTGGAGACGTCTTTAAGGTGAAGAACCCTAATGGCTATCTTCGGGTCGTCCGAAGAGGTTTCGAGGCCACTAGATGGCTTGAGTTTGGGAGACCAAAGGATGTCATCGGACTTAAGCAAAATGAATGAGACAAAACCATTCATGGGAGACCCTTCGAAGGGCTAGAAAGGCTATCGTCTGGGATACTTTTCGAGAATGAAATCATCGGGAGATTTCTCAAGACTTAAGGAAATTTTAAGGCACTTTACAACAATAAGACTATAGAAGGGGCCTAAAATCGATACACACTATGCATGCTCACAAGGAGATAGTTAATTTCATTGACTATTTGTGTGATAATACTAATACAAGTGTGTATGTACTCATTACTGAATGAATTTACTAAATAACCTAACTCAAGAACACTCAGATATAACTCGCCCCAAAAACCCATTTTAATTATAATCTAATTTAATTCTTAAGAATTATTTGACTTCTATTGTGGTTTCTAATTTTGTAATTAAGTGTTTTTATATTCAAAAAAATAAACTCATTTAAATCACACACACATATATATATTGTTTTTATTTTTTTAATTTTTTGGAAATGGTGCTATGCAATGGTAGAGAGTGTAAGCACAAATTTATTTATTGATGATGCATTACTTTTTTTTTATTGCAAATTAATGTATGCTATTTTTTTTTTAAATGTCTAAAGCACCCTTAATCCTCCATCTCATCTTTTTCTTTTCTATTTGGCCTCCATCCAAGTTGTCAAAATAGCCCAAATCTGGGCTCCTTTGTCTTTGACCTACCCTAAATAGTTGGGATTTCAATTGCATAGTCTCTGTAAAGAACGTTTTAAAAATCAAAGTGCGATTAGTTTGATTTTCAAATATAGCAAGAGAAAAAAAAAACAAAAAGGAGAGATGACGGAAAAGAGAAAAAAAGAGAAATAAGAGATATAAATAATGAGCACAAAATAGTTAATTTACATAATAGCATAGCGTTAGGGCAGGTTTTTAAATTTGTAAAATATCAAAAAATTTATAATAATTTTTGAAACCTTAAGGGCGCTCAGACTAATTTACCCCAAAGGCTATTGTGATGATCCTTTGATCTTATAATGGTCTTCATTTTTTTTAAAAAAAAATAAGTAATGGTGTTGATTCTTATGTTGATTTATAATAAGGTATGATTGAAGTGAGTTGTAAATAATCATTCCAATTATGCCAAAAACCTTTGCAAGCCATGATTACATGCAATCCATAGAGATTTGATTGCATGAACACTCTTTTTAACATAATAATTTGATGCAATTCCAGATTTCCCATTGCCATATCCATAATGTATTGGCCCCATCCTCTGCCTCATTATCATAAGCCTCTCCACAAGTTAGTTAATTTTAGGGTTATTCTATTGCATGACTCTATTGAATTTATAATAATAAAAAAAAGCCTAAATTACGAAACAAACAAAGATCAAAATGTTTTTATAAAATGGCCCCTTAAATTTTTATCATCATTTTTGTAATAGTACAATCTATAAAATGACAAAAATACCCTTAAACAAAACGACCTTTCATGTTATAGGAAGAATTTCTAAAAATGTTAAAAATGTGTCATACCTCTTTCTTTTGGGCATTGCAATATCAATTTCAAAGTTGAAGAAACAAAAAAAGGAAGACAAAATCTTGATCCCCACTTTGTGGATCCCTTTAACTTTTGCCCCTTTTGTTTCTTTGAGATTGAGTAGTCAATGGAAAAAGAAAGCAAGAGGCCCACACCCACACTGAGCACAGCCAAAGCAACAACACTACTTAAAGGGGAAAAAGGCCTCAAATGAGAGCCGTATTGACTGCATTCATTCATTCTAGCTGTTTGGCTACATTTAGGTGAAACATGGAGATGCTGTCTCCATGCCCCAAATTTCCTTGACATGAATGACTTTTTTTTATTGCTGATTAAAGCCTTGCTTTTCTTCACTTTAGAGGCACATTAGGTAACTAGCACCACTCATATTGCTTCTTCGATTTTGGGTACTTTGGTTGGTTAGATTTTGAGTTATAATTTAAGTAATTGAAACTTCTACGTTAATTTAACAGACATGTGGTGATATAATTTTTTTGTAATATTTATTACACGACATTCATTTTTATTAACACTGTGTTCAGGAAAGAGTTATTTAGATTTAAGATAATCAAATGAAAATAGATGAAAATACTTTTTATTTATTTCAACTAACCCCTTGTTACTTTTGAATTCGGGGAATTATTTTGTATTCCATTCAACTTATTTTTTTTTCTATTCCATTATTAAAATTATTTCAAACCAAATATTAAACTCATTGTCACCTAACAAAAACCTATTTAGACCATTTTTGGCCTAATCAAGACTTACTTAAGGTTTAAATTAATCCCAATTATTTTTTTATTATAGAATCTTATCAACATCTCTAAGATGATACTCGAGACTTTAGTGCTAATTCTATAGATTTTTCCAAGCCTCTAATGTCATTCTTTGGTTTATAACATTTTCTATTATGAAAGAGTTCCAAAACTTTTCTTCCTAATTAACTTTCTAATACATAAAACTCTTTGAGTTTGTAATTTCATCAATACTTGTCTCTTATCATTAGACGACGTTTTAAAACTTTTCCTTCTAGTTGGCTTTTGGGTACATAAAACTCTTTGAAATTACAATGTTGTCAGAACTTTTCTCTTATCATTTAGTTCTAAATTTTTTCCTTCTACTTGACTTTATGGTACATAAAACTCTTCAAATTTATAACTTTGACAATACTTTTGTTTATTATTAGAAAATGTATTGACTATTTATCATTTTTTTTCTCTAAAATAATGAAGATCTAGACCTCAGATAAGTTTTTGCCAAGTAAGGATGATTCGAATCAAACGAGAAGATTTTTATAAAATGACAATAAGTTTAGTAAAAAGTAAAAATTTAAGTCTCTACAAAAATATATATATATATATATATGTATGTATTATCCCATAATTCTTTTCCTCAAAGATGCACTGGAGTAAGGCTGGAAGCCCAGTGTTGTCATGGACCCAAATAAGGCCCAAGTAGACCCATGTGAAATGAAACAGAATCTACGGCCCATGAATGGCATTTTGAATTCAAAGTGCTCAAGTCTTGCATGATTTTATATATATATATATATATATATAATATTTTTTAATTTAGAAACTAGAAGTAAAAAGAATAATTTTACTGGTTCAAAAAGCTAGTATTGTCCAAAAAAAGGAAAAAAGAAAAGCATGACTGATGAGATGTTGTTAACTCTTAAGTTAAGAAAGGAATCTTATTACCAATATTGCATCAACATTAGAAGATGTACTGATTTACTATGTTAAATTATTGGTATCATCAATTCAGCCAGTAGTTAGTCTCCAAAGGCCAAAGGGGCTTTGTCTCAACTGGACCTTAACCATGATTATTATCACCTGGCCCAGTTACAAAATTTTTATCATATTCCATTGTATATATTAGGATTAGTCTCCAAAGTCTCTTTGGTATTGCTAGGGATTAAGAAATATATATATATATATATATATATGTCATATTTATACTTTGATTTAGGAGGGTTTAGTTAACTCTGTATTTTGATGGCAGCGAAATTTTAGGATTCACAGATAAAATTTATTGCATTTGAAATGCTTGTATTTGCCTTTTAAAATTTGTTATTTAAAATGATATTATTTGAATTTAAGTGTTTGGGTTATATATATGAGAATTTCAAATTCAATCATTCTAGGACTACAATTTATTAAATTCTCTTAAAGTTTATAATTTGAGACATTTAACTATTTTTGTAGTTTTATTTTTTATCGAAGAACCCGATTTAACACTATTTTTCAAAAAAATAACTATATTTTTGTGATGAGAAAATGACCATAATGCCTCAGTTAATCTTAAATAATTACAAATCAATTAAAAATAAAAGACCAAACTTACCCTCAAATGGAGGAAACAGACACTAAACGATGATTTGAGAGAGAAAAAAAAAAAGAAAAAAAAATAAAATCGGTAACTCAAAATGAAAACAAGAAAATTTCAAATTTTAAAATTAGAAGCACAAATATAGAATTTGAAAAAACAAAAAAAATTCAAAGAATTATGTGTTTAAAAATTGAATAAAAAATAATATTTACTGATAAAAGATAAGAAAATTCAATTAAAAATTTAACTCTTTGGAGATTACTTTACTTTCATGATTCAAAAATAAATTAGAGACCAATTTGTTTTTATGATTCAAAGATGGGTAGGATTTTGCGTCCATTAGAGACTGATTAACTTTTTTATTTCTTTAAAGATAAACTAAAATTATATTTAAAGACCGATTAAAGTTAGTAGGATTGATGATTTGTTATTAGTTGAAATTGTGTAATTGATTTTCTGACTTGAACTAACACGGATGCCTTATGTAATGGTGTGTGAGATTTGTTAGTGATGCAAACTCACACAAATATGAGGTGGCAATGTTCACTGTGTGGTCTCATTCAACTGGTATATGAAAGCAAGTTTTTGCCAGATATGATCTATTATCTTTGATATGCGGCAAATATCCTATGCTATTTTTTGTTAGTTTGTGATAAGAGAAGTCCTTGGGCAAGACATGATTGGTTGAAAATGAGTTTTTAATGTAACGCCTTGGTGCTGCCACGTGGCCCTTCCTCCTCCTTTCACTTCTGCCTCTAATTTAAGCCCGATTTCGGGCGTGATTTGGTGCAAATGAACAGTAAAAAAATTGCAGAGAAAAGCAGTGTGCTCGCGACATAAATTTGAGAAATTCTGGGGGCCAAAATTCAGATTAAATCAGGTTTAATCAGCGATTTAATTATCCAGGTATGTAGAGCAGCCAGTAATTAATATTTTATACGGTCAGAATTTCATTTTGAGTCCAATTTTATTAATTTTAGCGAATAATTGGGATATTGCAGTTTGTATAATTTTTGTCGCTTTTGGACCAAACGAGCCTAAGGATATCTCTGATAAGGCAAGTTCTTCTTACCTACCTCGTCGGTTCTTTCGTTGGCAATTTATTTGACCTCCCTTCGTTTATTTCGGCTATTAATTAATTATGAAATTTTTAAATAGTTAGTTTAAAATTTAATTTATTAAACTGGTCTCATGGGTTTTATTCGTTGGTTGCCTATGGGGGTTCATGCCACCCCCTGCTTGTTGGAAATGATGCCGTACTCACCCGGGGCTAGGTTCTTAGCGGTTCGGGTATTATAATTGGATTTTTGGTTGTTTTCTAGCTGGAGCGGTTGTGTAGTGGGGGCTAGGATCGGCGGTTCAGTGACGGAGTGACGGTCCTACGGTTTACCTTAGGCCGCCGACAGGTCCCTCCTACCCACTGACCATTGACCGGTGCCAGGCACTGCTGACTAGCATAGCCGTTATGTGATTATAGCATGCCTGCTTATATTTTATTCTTGTTGCATGGTTTGATGTGCATATGGGTACGGGCTGTATGTTGGGATTAACATGATTTAGTTATGCTTGGTCACGGGCATTCTAACTTGATTATGATGCATCCAACATGGGCATATGCATCACGTGTGGTTTACTATGTGGGCGGAGCATAGCCTGATGCCTAGATGTATGGGCGCCTGGTATCATGTTGATGCTCACTACGCCATTGCATTTTATGTGCATTGCATGGATACTGATAGTATTTAGTTCTCGGGCGGGAGTACCGTTCCAAGGGAGCCGATGGCTCAGTTGTCGGGAGTACCGACGTGGATATGGGTGACGGGAGTACCGCCCCGGGACAGTGCGCACAGGTTTGTTGAGGATATTGTTGCCTTTCAGGACAGCGGGAGGTTAGTATGGGACTTGGGTGCTAGTTGTCTTGTGTGGGTCCCAAGGACCGGTATGTGCTTTTATTATGCTGTACTATTGTGTTGTAGCGTCTCATGGCTTGTGTGTACTTGTGAGACTGTGTTTGGGAGGGTCTCTTCTCTATTTGTAGCCTTTCATTTCTTATAAACTTGCTGAGTCTTGTGACTCACTTTTCTTTCTATCATTCCAGGTAAGGGTAAAGCAAAGGCCGAGGGCGAGGATCATTCCACTTAGCAGCCAGCCGTGTTGGTTCGGTGTACAGTTAGTCGCCCCCATTATCTCTGATATTTTGTTGGTATTTTTGTCTTCATTTTTGGACTATGCCGGATTATCCCCTGTAACTTTCATCTGTTGGCACAGGTGTCTGTATATATTTATATATACTCCTTGACCGTTGTTCCAGCGGGGTACATGTAGACATGCATGTATAACATTTTGCTTTCGTTGTGGTATTTCTTTTTATGTATGCATGTCAGGGTATTTTTTTTTGTCTTGTGTTTGTTTCTCTTCCCTTACGTAAGCGCTTTCGTTCGGATAGACTGGGTGGTTGGGATATCCGGGGTGGGGGTGCTTACAATGTTGGTATCAGAATGTCATTGAGTCAAATTGGGGGACAAGTAACTGTACACCAAGGCTATTAGGTAGAGTTAGAGTGTTAGGTAGTGTCCTTAATTTCGAATTGTGTTCTAATTAATCTTGGTCATGTAGGTATCATGGACGCACGTCGTGGGCGTGGTCGCGGTAGACCGCCGGCGTGAGGTAGAGGACACCTTGTCCCTACTCCTGAGGTCCAGGCAGCAGATGCTAGAGAGAAGAGACAGCCAGGACCTCCAGACATGCAGGAGACCTTGGCGGGTATTCTACGGGCCGTAGATGTGCTAGCAGCATCACAGTTACGATAGGAGCGCGGTCATGATGATAGGACTGCTACGGCACAGCGTCACATTCAGGTACGTCGGGAGCAGGAGACAGTTCTAGTGCTGGATTGCTTAAAGATTTTATGGCCCTACGTCCACCAGAGTTTAGTGGAGGCGCAGATGCGATGGAGGCCGAGGATTGGCTACTGGCAGTAGAGAAGCATTTGAGATCTATAGACTGTGCAGAGACCCACAGAGTTCGATTGGGGACATTTCTGTTACGAAGACATGCCGAGCGATGGTGGGAGACCACCAGACAGCGATATGGTGATGAGGGCCCGACATGGGCACAATTCGTTGCGGCATTCAATGAGACATATGTACCTGCTTGGATCAGAGAGCAGAAAGTGTTCGAGTTTATTGAGTTACAGCAGGGGAGCAAGACAGTCACATAGTACGAGACTGAGTTCGTGGTGTTATCTCGCTATGCACCAGAGTTGGTGACCCCTGAGTCTCACAGAGTTAGCAAGTTTCAGAGGGGGTTGCGACCAGAGATTCGTCACGCCATGGCAGGTATCGAGGCACCCGACTTTCCTACGGCTGTTCAGCGGGCCCACGTAGTGGAAAGGGATTGATTGGAGGTTCGAGCAGATCAGTCAGTCATGAAGGGTGCAGGGAGTAGCAGTAAGAAGAGGAAATGAGATGCGAGCAATAAGGGTTCAAGATTTCCACAGTGCCGACAGTGCGTGCAGAGACACCAGGGGTAGTGCCGTGATATACATCGGGACGTGTGTTATCATTGTGGTCAGCCTGGGCACTTGAGGAGAGATTGTCCCCAGGGACCAAGACCAGCCGCACCCGTCACACCAGCCATACCAGTTTCAGGATAGAATATCATTTGTTTTTGCTGTGGGCAGAGGGGCCATCGAGTGAACGTGTGTATTCAGTCGGCACAGATTGGAGGGCTACGAACTGGAGGTGTAGGGCCCAAACCATCACAGAGACAATCTACGCCTAGGGCGCAGGGTCCAGGAACACCGTTATCTCTTCCAGCAGCACAGCGCCCAGGGCTCACAGAGAGAGCACAGGTGCAGGGGAGGGCATTTGCGGTGACAGCCGCTGAGGCAGCTGAGAGCAGCGATACGGTACAAGATATACTTCCTCTTCATGGTCATGACGCACGTGCCTTATTTGATACAGGTTCTACCCACTCTTTCATAGCACCCCATCTATTACATAAGATCGCGATCTCATGTAACCCCTTGCCATATGATTTGTCTGTTTCCACACCGGGAGGGACGGTATTATTGGGTAATGAGATGGTCAAGAATTGCAAGATAGAGATTCACGATCAGATATTTTCAGGGGATCTTATTGTTCTGACGATCCAGGATTTTGATTTGCTATTGGGTATGGATTGGCTTTTATGGCACTATGCTAGAGTTGATTGTCAGCGGAAGGTGATTTCGTTTGAGTACCCGGAGAGACCAGTTGTTACATACCGGGGTGTGAAGCCAGTTGTGACTATGCCGATGATATCAGTTTTACACGCTGAGAGGCTTATACGACGTGGATGTGAAGCCTATTTTGCATTTGTGACCGTGATAGCTGGGGAGAAGAAGGAGTTGGCTACCTATCTTGTAGTGCGAGACTTCCCTGATGTGTTTCCAGATGAGCTGCCAGGACTACCACCGCATCGGGAGATTGATTTTGCAGTCGATCTGATACCAGGTACACAACCAATTTCTAAGGCTCCTTATCGTATGGTTGCTAATGAACTGAAGGAACTCAAGGTACAGTTGCAAGATCTTCTGGAGAGGGGTTTCATTCGACCGAGCACCTCGCCATGGGGGGCTCTAGTATTATTTGTGCGTAAGAAGGATGGGTCTATGCGACTGTGTATCGACTACAGATAGCTTAATCAGGTGACAGTTAAGAATAAGTACCCCTTACCCCGTGTGGATGATTTATTAGATCAGTTGCGTGGTGCATCGATGTTTTCCAAGATAGATTTGCGGTCAGGTTATTATCAGGTGCGAGTCAGAGATGAGGACATTGCGAAGACCGCATTTCGTACACGTTACAGGCATTACGAGTTTGTGGTCATGCCATTTGGGCTGACTAATGCCCCTGCAGTGTTTATGGATTTGATGAATAGGGTGTTCAAGGAATATCTGGACTCTTTTGTGATAGTTTTTATTGACGATATCCTAGTCTACTCACCGAGCCCTGAGACACACGAGGTGCATCTGAGCATGGTTCTACAGAAGCTCAGAGAGGAGCAGTTGTATGCGAAATTTTCTAAATGCCAGTTTTGGCAGACTCGAGTGGTATTTTTGGGACACGTGATCTCAGGAGAGGGTATCTCAGTAGATCCGGAGAAGACCAGAGTTGTGATGGATTGGCCGAGACCGATGACAGTGACAGAGATCCAGAGTTTTCTTGGTCTTGCCAGATATTATCGACGGTTCATAAAAGGCTTTGCGCGGTTAGCATCACCTATGACGAAATTGACAAGGAAAGGCGTCAGATTCATTTGGGACGAGTCTTGTGAGAGATCCTTCCAGGAGTTGAAGCGGCGTTTGACTTCGATGCCAGTATTGACGATACCCAAGAGTGGTGAGTTATTTACTGTATACAGTGATGCCTCATATGCAGGGTTAGGATGTGTTTTGATGCAGGATGGCCGAGTGAACGCTTATGCGTCCAGACAGTTGAAGAAGCATGAAGAGAATTATCCTTCCTATGATTTGGAGTTAGCGGCTGTAGTATTTGCTTTGAAGATTTGAAGGCATTATCTTTTTGGTGAGAGAGTCTAGATATACACTAATCACAAGAGTCTCAAGTATCTCTTCTCACAGAAGGAATTTAATATGAGACAACGCCATTGGTTAGAGCTCCTCAAGGACTATGATTGCGAGATCCTTTATCACCCAGGTAAAGCCAATGTGGTAGCAGATGCACTGAGTCGTCGTGGAGCATCAGTTGCAACTATGATGGTGCAGGAGTGGTTCTTATTGGAGCAGATGAGCGATCTTACTATTTCAGTGGCATCAGATAATCCTACTTTCTATTGTGCTACCATGAGTATCCATTCAGATCTAGAGGGTCAGATTCGTGATCGACAACGACAGGATGTGGAGCTTGGCGAGATCATGGCTGATATGGAGAGTTTTGGGCCATTGGGGTACAGCCAGAGGGACGACGATTTGCTATTGTTCTGTGGACGGATCTGTGTGCCGAGTGACAGTGATATCAGGCAGAGGATCCTAGAGGAGGCTCACCGTTCTCCCTATACTATCCATCCAGGAGCGACGAAGATGTATTAGGGCTTACGACGTCAATACTGGTGGAGCGGCATGAAGATGAGCGTAGCAGATTTTGTATCGCGATGTTTAGTGTGCCAGCAGGTCAAGGCTGAGCACCAGAGGCCCGCAGGATTATTACAACCTTTGTCTGTGCCAGAGTGGAAGTAGGAGCGCATAGCTATGGATTTCGTTTCAGGATTGCCGCGGTCATTTCGGGGATTTGATTCGATATGGGTGATTATTGACCGATTGACTAAATCGACACATTTCCTACCTGTCAAGAAGACCTACCCTATTCGTCGATTGGCCAAGATATACATTGATGAGGTGGTGAGACTGCACGGAGTACCAGCTAGTATTGTGTCAGACAGGGATCCTCGGTTTACTTCACGTTTTTGGGAGGCATTACAGAGTGCTATGGGGACCCAGTTGACTTTCAGTACAACCTTCCATCCTCAGACTGACTGGCAGTCAGAGCGGACCATATGGACTTTGGAGGATATTCTCCATGCCTGTGTACTGGACTTCCATGGGAGTTGGGATGATCATTTGTCGCTAGTGGAGTTTGCCTACAATAACAGCTTCCAGGCCAGTATTGGGATGGCACCTTTTGAGGCGTTGTATGGGCGATCGTGTAGATCACCACTATGCTAGACTGAGACTGGGGAGCGAGCACTGCTTGGATCGGAGTTGGTAGAGCAAAAGACAGAGAAGATTTAGTTGATTCGGGCTAGGATGAAGGCAGCTCAGGACCGTTAGAAGAGTTACGCGGATAGACGGCGTCGAGATTTGGAGTTTACTGTGGGCGACCATGTTTTCCTTCGAGTCATGCCGATGAGGGGTGTCCGACGTTTTGGGGTATCTGGCAAGCTGAGTCCTCGTTATATGGGACCGTTCGAGATTCTAGAGCTAGTTGGACCGTTGGCATACCGGTTAGCTTTACCTCCTCAATTAGCCTATGTACATGATGTCTTTTATGTTTCTATGCTTCGCAAGTACGTGGCAGATCCCGGACATGTTATTGATTATCATCCGCTCGTGGTGCAAGAGGATGTGTCATACGTTGAGTTGCCTGCTAGCATTATGGATCGAAAAGAAAAAGTTCTCCATAGCCGCACGATTCCCTATGTGAAGGTCTAGTGGCAGCGACATACCCATGAGGAGGTTACTTGGGAGCTAGAGGAGGATATGAGGCGACTTCACCCTCAGTTATTTATCTAGCTAGGTACGAATTTCGGGGACGAAATTCTTTTACGGGGGGAGGATTTGTAATGCCTTGGTACTGCCACGTGGCCCTTCCTCCTCCTTTCACTTTTGCCTCTAATTTAAGCCCGATTTCGGGCGTGATTTGGTGCAAATGAACAACAAAAAAATTGTAGAGAAAAGCAGCGTGCTCGCAACATAAATTTGAGAAATTATGGGGGCCAAAATTCAGATTAAATCAGGTTTAATCAGCGATTTAATTATCCAGGTATGTAGAGCAGCCAGTAATTAATATTCTGTACGGTCAGAATTTCGTTTTGAGTCCAATTTTATTAATTTTAGCGAATAATTGGGATATTGCAGTTTGTATAATTTTTGTTGCTTTTGGACCAAACGAGGCTAAGGATATCTCTGATAAGGCAAGTTTTTCTTACCTACCTCGTCGGTTCTTTCGTTGGCAATTTATTTGACCTCCCTTCATTTATTTCAGTTATTAATTAATTATGAAATTTTTAAATAGTTAGTTTAAAGTTTAATTTATTAAACTGGTCTCATGGGTTTTATTCGTTGGTTGCCTATGGGGGTTTGTGCCACCCCCTGCTTGTTGGGAATGATGCCGTACTCACTCGGGGCTAGGTTCTTAGCGGTTCGGGTATTATAATTAGATTTTTGGTTGTTTTCTAGTCGGAGCGGTTGTGCAGTGGGGGCTAGGATCGGCGGTTCGGTGACGGAGTGACAGTCGTACGGTCTACCTTAGGCCGTCGACTGGTCCCTCCTACCCACTGACCATTGACCAGTGCCAGGCACTGCTGACTAGCGTAGCCGTTATGTGATTATAGCATACCTGCTTATATTTTATTCTTGTTGCATGGTTCGATGTATACATGGGTATGGGCTGCATGTTGGGATTAACATGATTTAGTTATGCTTGGTCACGGGCATTCTAACTTGATTATGATGCATCCAGCATGGGCATATGCATCACGTGTGGTTTACTATGTGGGCGGAGCATGGCCTGATGTCTGGATGTATGGGCGCCTGGTATCACATTGATGCTCACTACGCCATTGCATTTTATGTGCATTACATGACTACTGATAGTATTTAGTTCTCGGGCAGGAGTACCGTTCCGAGGGAGCCGATGGCTCAGTTGTCGGGAGTACCAACGTGGATACGGGTGACAAGAGTACCGCCCCGGGACAGTGCGCACAGGTTTGTTGAGGATATTGTTGCCTTTCAGGGCAGCGGCAGGTTAGTATGGGAGTTGGGTGCCAGTTGTTTTGTGTGGGCCCCAAGGATCGGTATGTGTTTTTATTATGCTGCACTGTTGTGTTGTAGCGTCTCATGGCTTGTGTGTACTTGTGGGACTGTGTTTGGGAGGGTCTCTTCTCTATTTGTAGTCTTTCATTTCTTATAAACTTGCTGAGTCTTGTGACTCACCTTGCTTTCCATCATTCTAGGTAAGGGTAAAGCAAAGGCCGAGGGCGAGGATCGTTCCACTTAGCAGCCAGCCGTGTTGGTTCAGTGTACAATTAGTCGCCCCCGTTATCTCTGATATTTTGTTGGTATTTTTGTCTTCATTTTTGGACTGTGCCGGATTATCCCCCGTAGCTTTCATCTGTTGGCACAGGTGTATATATATATATATTTATATATACTCCTTGACCGCTGTTCCAGCGGGGTACCTGTGGACATGCATGTATAGCATTTTGCTTCCGTTGTGGTATTTCTTTTTATGTATGCATGTCAGGGTATTTTTTTTTGTCTTGTATTTGTTTCTCTTCCTTTACGTAAGCGCTTTCGTTCGGATAGACCGGGTGGTTGGGATATCCGGGCGGGGGTGTTTACATTTACTGTGTCATCTCATCATACCAACTAAGATCTATTGCATATATTGAGTTAGTGAGTTTAATCAACCCATGGTTCTTCCTCGATTAGGATGTCAGTAATGGAAGGATTAAATTAAACGATAATCATTAATGAAATAGACTCACTCTAAATTGACTTAATTACTATTTAGATTATCTTGATATGTTGCTGGACGTAATTCAAGATTGTTAGAATGTTTTGAGAACATAGAGAGATTCTCGAAATAAATTGAAGAGTTCGATTAAAATCAAATGAGTTTGATGTTTTTCTGATTACTATTTGGTGGTGAATCTAAAAAGTTACACATCCAAAAGCAAAGCAATTAAAATAAGAATTTTAGAACTTATGTTATGTTCTTGATACCATTAAGAGTTAATGGAAGGTCTAATAGTCATTAAGAATTAGTGACGGATTTGTCTGCAACTGAGTAAGGCTCTTATAGTAGCAAATACCAAACTATCGCCTCTTTTTTATGAACTATTGACTGTTTTTCACAAGTTGAAAACTATTAACTACTAGATGAATATTGTTGGCAGTTTCTGTTCGATAAATTGTTAGTGGAAAGTCCACTAACTCTGTATTTTGATGGCAACGAAATTTTAGGATTCACAACTAAAATTTATGCCATTTGAAATGCTTGTATTTGCATTTTAAAATTTGTTATTTAAAATGATATTATTTAAATTTAAGTGTTTGGGTTATATATATATGAGAATTTCAAATTCAATCATTCCTGGACTACAATTTATTAAATTCTCTTAAAGTTTATAATTTGAGACATTAAATTATTTTTGTAGTTTTATTTTTTATCGAGAACCCAATTTAACACTATTTTTCAAAAAAATAACTATATTTTTGTGATGAGAAATTGACCATAATGTCTCAGTTAATCTTAAATAATTACAAATTAATTAAAAATAAATGACGAAACTTACCCTCAAAGGGAGGAAACGAACACCAAATGATGATTTGAGAGAGAAAAATAAAGAAAGAATGGAGAAAATATAATTGGTAGCTCAAAATGAAAACAAGAAAATTTCAAATTTTAAAATTAGAAGCACAAATATAGTGTTTGAAAATTCAATTAAAAACTGTATTTATAAAGAAAAAAAATTCAAAGAATTATGTGTTTAAAAATTGAATAAAAAATAATATTTAACGATAAAAATACAAGAAAATTCAATAAAAAATTTAGCTCTTTGGAGATTTCTTTACTTTCATGATTCAAAAATAGATAGGAGACTATTTTTTTTTTTTTTATGATTCAAAGAAGGGTGGGATATTGCTTTGATTACGGAGTGATTGACTTTTTTATTTCTTTAAGGTTAAACTAAAATTTTGTTTAGATTTAGACACTAATTAAGGTTAGTAGTTATATTTTCTCACTTTTCTTTTTTTAATTTTTTCCTTTCAAATTAATTACCAATTGACATCACTTTCCTTCACTTATAAGTTTGGAATGTTTAATTTGTTTGCAATAATAGAATTATTTGTAATTGCTTAAGATTAATTAGGGCATTGTGATAATTTTTTTTAATATTAATGATATGTTCTAATACTAGATTTAGATTATATTTAAAAAGGCATTTTAATGTATTCTTGCACATAATATTAACAAAACGACAATTTATCTTCATTCATAACTATCCAATTTTATATGAACGACTTTCTACCTTTCTTGTTAAAAATCTCATTTTTAAATTGTTAAGAATATATAGACGAGATTATTTAATACTAGAAGTTTTAAATTATTGCTAGTCCTTAGCTTTTTTAATTGGGACTTTTATCAAACAAGTATGGATTAGTATAGACATTTACTACTTTGATTAGTATGAGATACTAATAATAATTGGTGGTGAATCATTTGCCACAAAGCATAAGATGTTTATAGTAAATATGTGAGTGATTGTTGGTTAAACAATGCACTGAGTGTGATGTTAATAATAAATCACGTGGTGGAAAGAATTGATGATTTGTTATTAGTTGTGATTGTGTAATTGATTTTATGACTTGAAGTAATGTGGATGCCTTACTTAATGGTGTGTGAGATTTGTTGGTGATGCAGACTCGCACAAATACGAGGTGGCAATGTTCATTGTATGGTCTCATTCGACTGGTATATGAAAGCAGGTTTTTGCCAGTTATGATCTATTATCTTTAATGTGAGGTAAATATCCTATACGATCTTTTGTTGGTTTGTGATAGGAAAAGTCCTTAGGCAAGACATGATTGGTTGGAAATGAGTTTTCAATGTGTTAGCTTATCATACCAACTAAGATCTATTGCATATATCGAGTTAGTGAGTTTAATCAGTCCATGGTTATCTCTCGATTAAGATGTCAATAATAAAAGGATTAAATTACATGATAATCATCAATGAATAATAGACTCAATGTGAATTGACTTTATTGTTATTTAGATTATCTTGATATGTTGTTGGATGTCATTCTAGATTGTTAGGATATTTTGAGAACATAGAGAGATTCTCAAAATAAATTGAAGAGTTCGATTAATATCAAAGGAGTTTGATGTTTTCTAATTGCTATTTGGTGGTGAACCTAAAAAGTCACACATCCAAAAGCAAAGCATTGAAATAAGAATTTTAGGGCTTGTGTTATGTTCTTGATACCATTAAGAGTTAATGGAAGGTCTAATTATAAATAAGGGTTAGTGACGGATTTGTGTGCAATTGAGTAAGGCTCTTATAGTAGCAAATACCAAACTATTGTCTCTTTTTATAAACTGTTGACTATTTTTCAAAAGTTGAAAACTATCAACTACTAGATGAATACTGTTGGTAGTTTATGTTTAACAAATTGTTAGTGGAAAGTCCATTTTTGATTTCCTACTCTTGGAAGTCTCGCTAATAAAGAAACTTAACTTAAAAATGGCACATAAAGAAACTTAACTTAAAACACTCATTCCATTCTCAATAGCCAGTAAAAGCCAAAGTATATATTACATCATTCTTCATTTAACAACCTCTTTGGGGCTTAACTGCCCATACACTTCAAAATGAAAAGGAGATAAATTATAAATACAAAATAAAATTCTTAACTCACACCTTCAAGTATGCCCACAGATCTTTTGCTTGGGATGTCCTTGTACACACACTATCCCAAGAAACTTGGACTCCACTAGGCTTACCTTCTTCTTAGGCCTCAACCTTACCTGGAATAATGCAAAACAAAGGGTGAGTCACAAGGCTTAGTAAGTGTAATCTCAAGCAAGTAAGAAACATTAGGACTCATAAGCATGAATTGAGTAATGTAAACATAATAGATAGGGACTACTTACAACAAGCACATATTCCCCTTTAACATACCTTACCACATCACATATTCATAACTTTATCATGCCGTCATAAGAACCAATACAACAATAACTTTACCATATCATCATAAGGATCACTGTCCTCCTATGCACTAGATTCACACCATGTGAGCATTAAGGGTCGAAGCCCCACATGTACCAACTATCCCGGGCGAGCATCACGAGCCATAAACCACACGCACTAACTATCTCGGGCAAGCATCATGAGCCAAAGCTCACATGCATTGAATATCATTAAGAAAGCATCAAGGGTATACGCACAATAATCACGATACATCACTTGAACATGTTAAACACACATGGTCACGCATGGTCACGCATTTTAATGATTCTTCTAAGCCAATACTCTTTATAGTTTTATGTATTAACATACCATAACATATTCATGCATAGGCTCATCATGGCCATACTCTCATTAGCAATCTCCAAGCCAATACTTACCATAGACACATAAGTATTCTCACCTTCCTAGACACATATATCATTCCCAATGCATTCATAAACCCAAGTAAGATCATAGAAGGTGTCCGACTGTATTGAGCAACAATTCCTCATTGAATACGTACATATAGGAAATTTTTGACACATTTATAAAATCAAGGCATATCAGCAGCAACACCCAACTTAACACCCATGATCATAGACAAAGCCCCGTTATGCCCATAGTGGTATTCTTACCCCTTAAAGATGATGAATCGATCTCAAAAGATATCGAATGAACTTATCAATTGATAACAAGGATGTGTGGAGGCAATACAAAAAGAAAACAAGAAGAGTCACGCGACAACGGGGGAAAAACAGTTGATAGTTCGAACGCATCTGTTGACCACCATAGCTATTTACACAGAAAATGTTGACAGTTCGCCTCTCAACTGTTGACTGATAGAACCAAAATCTTCAAACTATCGACAGCTTAATCTCTCTTTTCACCACATCGGTCAACAACCACAACCAATCTATCAATCGAAAAAATAGAAAAATAAACAAACATACAAATATATCTCCGAACGGTTGACAACTCCATCAAAGTGGTTGACTGACAAAACTTGAAAACACAATTGACCTTCATGAGAAACCAATAAACAATGCAAGAAGACACCAAATCTTACATAACACTGATCCCTACCAAGAAACACGTCATTCCCAAAGAATTATAGAGTTATACAAGACCCTATTTGAGGCTCAAAAGACATTCAACACAAATTGACGAGAAACAAGGGAGATTTACAAACTTTTCGCATGAGTAATAAATATGAACCCCTCCTACTTAACAGGGTTTTTTCACACCAAATCTCTTCTGACACAAACAAGAAAAGGAATGAACATGCCTCCTAAGAGAAGAAGAAGGAAATATAGTCTATTATGAAAACATAACCAAAGTATAAGAACTAACTTCCCAAGAGAATAAGGAGGGTAGAGATCTCACACTAGCAATAAAAACTTGCCCCTTAAATGAAGAAAGAGAAGGGCAACTTGCATATAAAAAGAGATGAATGAGAGGAACTTGCCACATAAAGAGAAATAATAGGAACTTGCCTCTAAAAGAAAAAAAGGAAAGAAAACTTGCCTTGGTTTGGTTAGCTAGACTGAAGAGAAGAGATAACCCATTTAAAACTTGGAAATCTTACATTCTTGAAGCTCCACAATCAAATGGAAAAGAAAGAAAGAAAGAAGAGAGGAAGAGAACGGGAAACAGCAAGAAGGAGAAGAAGGAAAATAATGAAAAAGAGAAGACTTGCACACCAAGCTCCCGCTTTTATCAATTCTCGTGGACTTCAAATTCTATTTCAATTCCATTTATAACACATACACATTACATATATAGATTTTCGTGGCCACCTGATAGCAATTGGTAGATAGCCTTAAAGGAAATGGTCGACAACTTCACTAAAAGGTCAACAGGTCCTCCCTCAATAATTGACAACTACTACCTTCTACCATCGTTTTCTCATTTTATCCTCATTTTCTCATATCCTTTATCACATTATTCATAATAAACAAGTATACAACAGATAGAAAACAACACACATGAGTCCATAACCATTTTATTTCCATCCTTCCAATTTTTTACTTTTCGACATTTAACAAATTTTCTTGCCTATTCAAACTTTCCACACTTACACCACTCAAACACATCGATCAAAATATTTAACATGAAATACCATCCATAAAGATATCTATAGGGTGTTCTAGACCCATTATCGAGTCATTACACCACTAACTCCTATGCCACATGTCATGCTCTTGTGCTGTATGGGTTATGATTAATTAATCTAGAATTCCATTAAACCCTTTCATTTTTGCATATAAACAGTGAGATAACAGTGTGGAGTTTGTTCTTAAATGTTTTGATGATGATTGTTTTATGTAAAACATTAATGCAAGTTATATTCTATGTTAAGAATGCTTTGAGAATAAGCCTAGGGAATCTAAATATGTTTATTTGTTAATATGTTTTGTATATGTAGAAAATATTTTATCCTCCTTTAAGATATGCTAAATTCTAATATTTCTTAAAGAGATGTTAAGATTGTATTAATAATCTTAATATGTCAATATGTTTGTGATTAAGATTGTTTTTTTTCCTTATCTGTTAATATGTTTAATATCTTAATACGTTGTTCTAGGATTTCGATGGATATTCTAAATATCTATAATGCATGAGTATCATATGGAGCTCATGGTTTCTTAAGTAATCAAAGTACGTGGTAACATACTCTAAGTTTTAGAGCAATCTACTTCATATTTGTATTCATGATTGTTTTTTGAAAAATATTAAGATCTTAAGTAAATGATCATATACTCATAAGATGTTTCTTGAGTTTTGATCCATAAAGGTTTAGATTGCCTACTTGATATTTAATATTAAATTATTGAAATTCTCTAGTTCAAGAAGGAACTCTTGAAGAACTTATAAAGCTAAATGTTTGTTGCTTGTTAAGAAAAATCATTCAAGCATTTAAAATAATTTATAGCTTATTGAATTTAGTTGTATTTAATCAAGCTGTTGTGATTAGACAATAAGCTAAGTAGAATGAATTTTATCTGATTCTAAGAAATGAAATCTTCTAGTTGAGTAACATATATTGTGCTCAACATATTTGCAATCTTCTACATGTTTTGTTTCAGTCAAGTAGCAAGTAAATTACTTGACTTATGTGCATTTCATGTGTGTGAGTATTTGATAAGGTATATGTGAAGGAATAGTTAGGTAATTATATTTCTATGGAATACATGTCTTGTTGTGCGTTTAGTAGAATACTTTTTCTTTGATTAAGAAAGGAATATTTTTTCAGTTGAGTAGCAACCACTATACTCAATTTATTGCTCTTTAAAAATCTAGTAAAATTCCATTATTTTGATCTATTAGAGCTTTTTATGCAACCAAGTGAATGTGATTGAAAAGTTAGTTTTAACTAACTTTCACACATAACACTTGTGTATTAAATATCTTAAATATTTGGGCTTAATGTTTATGTTAAGTTTATAATAGATGTTGATGTTGGTGAGAAAATTGTTTTGTTGATGATATTTAAAACAATATATTAAAGATGATTGTTGATAGAGTTTTAATCGAGTAAGTCATAGAATCAATCGAGTGTATCAAAATATTAATTGAGTAAAAATTTCATTTTACTCAAGTAAACTTGATCTAGGTAATTGAGTCTCTGATCTCATCATTTTAATCATGCATAAATCATATTGTAATTGAGTAAGTCAATTTTGTATTGCATATAATCGATTACAAGTTATAATATATTCGAGTAAGTGTAAGTTTATACTCGACTAAATATTTTTTTGTAATTGAGTACTTTTGTCAAGTCTTTGGTATAGTAATTGTAATCAAATACTTAAATTTTATAATCAAGTAAATAGCTAAATATACTTGAGTAAAAACCAATTTGTAATCGAGTATTTGTTAAAGTTTAATAGATTAAAATTTTAGTTGTAATCGAATATTTATTTTAAGATTATGTTGTAGAATTGCAATCGATTACAAATATTTTGTAATCGAGTAAGAGTTTAAGTTTTGATCCTCTCTAGTAAATTAATTGAGTATTATTCTTGTGTAATCAAGTAAATGTTGATGTATAATCGATTAAATTCAATTTGTAATCAAGTAATTATCTCATGTTCTGTGTCATAAATATAATCAAGTATAAATATTTTGTAATCAAGTAAGCTATCAAAATTAGTTGATTACAAACTATATGCACTCAAATATAGACAAAACTTAGTCAATTACAAATTTTGTTTACTCGAGTAAAGATAAAAAATACTCAATTACAAACTCTTTCTACTCGAGTAAAAATGTGCTAAAACTTAAAATTATATTCGTTGAACTAGTAGTTAAAATAGTCGTTGCAAGTGCATTTAATGCACAGTTTTGATTGTTAAGGCTCTAATTTTTTTTTCATTATTTTATTTTAATTTTTGAATATTCCAATGATTATTTTAAGGAAAAAGAAGGTTGTTCTTACAGATATCATTCTCTTGACAACAAGTATAAAAGGGAGAAGAGACTAAAGAAAAAATTGTTGTTTTTGAATTCTTCCTTCTCCTACCTTGAGCCAAAAGAGTCCTAAAAGCATACATTTTCTACTAGTAAAAGAAAGAGAGTGTGTGTTCTTATTTTCACATCCTTTTCAAATCTCTCTCTCCCATTTTTTTTTTGTTTGTTTGTTGTGAGAATCTATTTTTATTATTTGATTTCAATTTTGTAAAAGCTTCTTAAAGTGCTTAATTTGTATACTTCACTTATCTTGTTGTGGTTAGTGCATGTGCTCATAAGGAACATAGTGTAAGAGGCTCCAGTTGCTTGTTATAAAAGTTGTTTGTATTCGATTATTTCTGTTCTATTGAAAAACAGAGGTTACAACTACACCTATCAAAAGTTGAGCTTTTAGATGATCCTGAAAAAGCTAATTAAGTGGATTGTTGAAATCCTTGGTGAGAAGTTAAGAAAGTGTAATAGGTCTGTTGAGTCGAACTACTATAAAATTTGTGTGTTGCGTTATATACTTCTACATTTTATTTCAGCTAGCCAAGTTTTTTATTTCTAGCATTCAAAGTTTGCTATCATAGCTATATAATTTGATCTTGTAAAGTTCATTCTCTTTCAAGTCATATTTGCATCATATTTTCTTTAAGCAACAAGGGTTAAAACTTTCAATAAACTCTTATTTTATTCATGTGATGAACTTTGATTTCTAAAATAAGAATAGCTTCTAGTCCATACATCTTAGTCTTCAGCTAGCACTAAGGGAGATTCAAGGGTTTTGGAAGCTTGCTTGATGTGGACGAAATAAGCCTTTCACACTTGAGAAGGAAAAGGCCAGCATGTCCAACATCTTTTACATTAAACACTGTTTGTTCAAGGAGGTAACATTTACTGAATAGTTCAGTTTTGTTTCATAATGATTGTGTATTGCTAAAACTCTTAAACTTTGTATGAGTTTTGTGTTTTTTTTTTATTTGACAATCTCCTGCAGTTGAGTTTTGCAAACCGAGAAACCCAAAATATCTTAGTGGAATTATTTGTTTTTTCACTAAGTCATGTTGGATGACATGTGTAATACCTTGCCCACATATATATATATATATATGTGTGTGTGTGTGTGTGTGATTTAATATATGTATGTGTGTGTGATTTATGATATATATATATATATATATATATATGTATGTATGTGTGTGTTTGATTTAAGATGACACATTGGAAACTCTTTTCAATCATTCATGCCTTGGTAAAGAACTTTTCTTATCACAATCAAACATAAGATTACATAGGACATTCGCCTCATTATGGAGGTAATGGATCTTTTTTGACAAGCATATGTTCTCGTATATTAGTCAAAAGAGACCACTGAGCAAGCATTTCTACCTCTGATTAGAGCAAGTCCACATTTTTTAACAAATTCCAAACACCAATATAAAAGACAACTATGTTGTCTTAAGTCAAATGATCATTTGCACAATCAGAACTAATAACAAATTATTGATCATTTTATCAATATGACTTATTATTGATAGCACATTTGAAGGATATCCAACCAATGATCACTCATATGTTTACCGGTTGCATCTCATGTTTTATGGTATATAACTCACCATCTTTTATCATTAGTATTTCATACTAATCAAAGGTAGCATACTTATGTACTAGTCCATACTTGATTAGTTAAAATTCTCATTTAAAGAATTTAATTAAGCACTAGGAACTTTAAAAGAATTCTCGTCGTAGAGAAAAGTAGGGTATGCACCTAAGATGAGGTGCGAATTGGGTATTTTAGAACTTTTCTAGTTTGAAAGAATTTTACACAAAAAAAAGTTTTAAGTTTCTTTAAATTTTTGAAAAGCAATGCTGTAAGTATAAAATGAAGACTGAAATAGGAAAATCATATGTAAGTGCTAAAATAAAACTTTGCTGAAATAAAAATAAGAGTACAGAATGTAGCACAAGAGATTTTATAGTGGTTCAATTAATTGCCTATATCTACTATTTTAGCTTATCACTAAGGATTTTGTTGAGTTAATGTTTTGATGATGATGTTAATGATAAAATATTAAAGCAAAACCTTAATTAATGTTACAACAACATTCGAGTAAAGCCTTATACTAATTGAATGAGTAATCAAGTTAATGTAATGCGAAAGTTAGTTTTAACTAACTTTAAAACCATCACTCGAGTATTCTTGTGATGGTAATCGAGTAGATAAGTGTCTGGGTTTACCATAATCGAGTATTTCAATAGATATTGGAAGGCTCAATCGAGTATATTCATGTTGTAATATATATCTCTGCATAAAATTTTTAATCGATTGATCAAAATTGTTTTTGACTATCTCTATTAGCAATTAAGTAAATCATCTAAGTAATCAAGTGGAGAAAGTGATCTAAAATACTAAGCCTTTGTGCTTGTAAACTCAATTGACTAAGAGAAACTAGGAATCAAGTATATCTTTCATTTAGTCAAGTAAAGAAAACTCTTAATCTAGTATTAAATAGCCTGCAATGTGTTAAGTTTTTGTACTCTGACAGTAATCAACTATGCAATGTGTCAAGTCTTTGTATTCTGACAATAATCGACTATGGTCTATGCGTAATTGAGTATCTTATTTCTGAGTCGAGTAGATTTATAACATAGTTGAATATTTTATGTTGAATAGAGAACAAGTCTTTATATCTTATTTTTTCAATCGACTATCAGGTATTCAATACTCGAATAATGACATGACTCAATCAAGTACCAAGAATGTTTTATTGAAAAATCCTTTTGATGCATAAATGCTAATCAATTGTAAACTGGTCAGTATTCGAGTAGTGTTATTATACAATCAAGTATTATAAGCCTTTCAAGTAAATTTGCACGGACAGAGGATGGGTTTCTGTATTCTAAATAGTAATTGACTAGGTGAAATGTGTTGTTGAGTAAAGTTAAGCTCAACCCACTATCACTACCAACCGTTCAAGTATATGTTGGATCCAATCAAGTATACTTATTTTTCCCTTGAGTATTTATGCGCTAAAATTGAAAAATATAACCATTACTATCTGTTACACAAAGTGAAGAAAGTATATACTTTTGACCGTTTGAGCTTTCTTGTTCTCATTTAATGCTATCTGATTATATTTTCATAGAAATGAAATGCATATAGAGATTAATTCATCTATTTATGTTGTGCAAAATACTAAATCTCCATTTAAATCAAATGACAGAGCTGTTGAGTGTGTAGATTCTTAAATTTCAAATTCTAAAGACTCAAACCCTCTATAAAAGGCCAAGATTTGCACGAGATGAAGCTGCTATTCCCAAGCCAAGTTATGTTGATTATATAGCTGCTTGAGTGATTAATCTTGACTTTTATATTTTAGAGATACTCAAGCCACTTCTTGGTTATGCTTCATATCTTCTAAAACCAAAAACCTTTAAGAGAGTGGAGAGCTTTCATTCTTATTCTTTACACTCTTTTTGTATACTCTTTCATGAGCTTTATTTCTTATCATTTGAGGGATATCCTTTGTTGTGATCTTTCTTTCATATTGCTTTTCAACAAAGTGATTGTAAGGGTTATGCCTCATCTCATGAAACCATAAGGTTGTTGTTTTGTTTGTAAAAAGCAGAGGTTTCAACTCAATTTGAAAAGTTAAGAAGTTGAGATTTCAACTTAGCCTTTAAAAGTTGAGGTGTCAATTTAGTTTGTAAAAATTGAGATTCCAATTGAATTTGTAGGAGTTGTGTAAAGGTAATAGTTGATATTTTAAAAACTATCCATTTAACGAATTGTTTAAATCATTGATGATAAGTCATGATAGTGGATGTAGACATTTTGGATAAACTACTATAAATTTTTTGTTTGATGTTTGCTTATTGTTTCTATAAGCTTTTGATTTTACTTGTTATGATCTTCATTTCATAACTCAAGCATTGTTTTTATATCATAAGTATAAATGTTTTCTCTTCAAACATTATTCTTAAAATCATAAATGTTTAGCATTACCAATCCCCATTCTCAACAACAGTTTTCAAAAGAAATGAAGGCATTTATAAGATCTTTTACACATGATTTTCAAAATAAGTGAAAAGTCTTGGAAACACCTAATTCACTACCCTTTTGGGTGCACACTTCTATAAGTACTAACAGATTTTAACAGTCCACTTAGGTTTCATTTAGCTATGCAGTCTATGTGGTTTAACCACTTATAAGCTGTTAAGCTTATTTTGTTACATGTTTGGCATCACCAACTTAAAAGCTATACAACTTAAACACTAATCTAATAGCATTTGTGAGAAGCTATTGCCCACTAGCTTTTGCAAAAACACTGCAAAGGGCTTTTTGAGTTGACCAACTAATTACAATTTTACCTTCCTACATTTCTAATATTTACACCTCTTATCCCTATTAACCATTACTCTATCTTATTTCTCATTTTCTCCTCCATTACTCTCATCTTCTCCCATGTTCCCTTCTCTCGTATCTGTACCTCTTCCATTACCACCATCACCGGATCTCCTCCATAAATGGTTGCCATTGCAAGTCGCCCAGTATCGAGTCCATTGCTGCCTCTTGATAGCAGATCGGTTGCCGCAAGCCGCCCAACGTCGTTGCTGAATCTTCTCCATAAGCCGTTGCGGGATCTCCTCTAGCCCAGTGTCCACCGCCTCCTCTTTCCGTCACCCATTACCGCCTCCTTTTGTTGCCTATCTCCTCATTCTATATATATATATATATATATATAGACACACACACACACACATAACACATATAATATATATTGGCTTTAATAAAATATTATATTAATATATTTTTTAATAATTATATAATTTTTTAACATTTAATGATAAAATTTTATCAGTTGGATATCAATTTATAATTTATTATTATTAAAAATTAATATTTTTATAAATTTTATTTATATTATTCAGCATCATATCTATTCTAGTCTTTTTGTCAATTAAATTTTGATAGCTAATTAGATTTTACAAATCAAAGACATAAATTTTAACTGATAACTTAAAAGTACATTTATCCAAATACGTTATCAACTTAAACGCTATTCAATTTAAAAACTTTAAACAACTTAAAAGTTAAAGAGCTTAAAAGCTCCCTTAAAAAATGTATAGCCAAACTAAGCCTTACTATATTAGCTTTTACATATTAAGTTATAACCTCTATTTTTACGAGATAAACAGTAACTATTACAAGCCTTTTCACGGGATATGGCAACCACCCTTATAGCAAATTCAGAGAAAAATAATTGAACACAAGCTCACAATGAAAAACACCAACTCTTTAAAAATATGAATGAAAGAACAAGAAGAAATTTTAAGATTACAAACTAAGAGAATTAAAGAACAGGAAATGAAAGCACTTCACTTTCTTCATTTGGTATTGAGAATTTAGGAACTCGAAGGCAGGTGAACAGATGGCTTTAAGCTCATCACTTTTTTTTTTTTTTTCAATCTCTATGAGAGAATTTTTCAAAGAGCACTAGCAGCCACATTTTATGTATTTCTTGGATATATATGTGTGCGCGCGCTCGCGCGCTTGGAATTTGAATTTGATCTTTAAAAATACTTGCATACTCCAATAGCTCTTTCTGAAAAAGATTTTTAGCTTTTTAGACATATTAGCATTTCCCACATAAGGAAAATTCTGTTTTCTTTGCATTCTATTGGTTAGATTGTTTCATTGAAGCATTGTTAAAATACATGAAAGATCATTTAGTCAACTTTTTGCAATGGTTATATTGTCTGAAAATAAAAAACTGTGCACGTTTAATATTGTCTATGATGGCTATATTTTTTAATTTCAACACAACATTAGTTGAGTAAAACATGATGTTATACGAGTAAGATGCATAGTTAGTCGATTAAGCTCAAATGTTACTCGATTGCTTGATAAGATTACTCGATTAAGCTTATCAGCTGTATTAGTCATTACTCGACTAATACATATGTTACTTGACTAAAGAATGATGATACTTGATTAAAGGCTCATTTTAGTTGATTAACATTTTAATCATTTGACAATTTGAATTTTTTTGTTTGATTAAGCATTTTTGTTACTCAATTTAAAGTATGTCATTACTCTAGTACAAACTACTTCTTAGTAATATTTAATAAATCAGATACAGACTCACACTTTGTTCAATAATACTTACTCGATTAAGATACTTAGTTACTCGACTTAGTATATATGTCACTCGATTAAACTAAATCTTTTAGTCAATTAATGTTCTAGTTCTGAGACTTGATATTTTAACATAAAGTACTACTCGATTAAAGTTTTTAGTTATCTGACTAATAAAACATTTCGTTGATTAACATTTTGGTTTCTCAATTAATGTTTTTTCATCATATATATACTTGAATATAACAAGCATGTAATCAATTAATTTCTTAAATATCAGGTCTTACTCAATTGAAACTATATGTTAGTCGAGTAATATAAGTGTTACTCAACTAAAGTACATATTTACTCTATTAATTAAACTCAAGTTATGTGTTACTTGAGTACTGAGATAGTTTAATACTCGATAATTCTTCTAGATTTGAACTTTACTCGATTAAAGCTGTAACACCCCAATTCTTGGGAGGCGTTAACGTAACGTAAGATTCCGGGGACATAATTTTTTTTTCCAAATAAAAACCCATCACCAAAAACTGATCCCCGAAGATCTCATTACACCTTTTCAGTATATCAACTATGAACCATCAATAAACCAAGATAGATTCACCAACACAAATGCGGAAGCTAGATCGAAACCTTAACAGGTCATAACCGAAATCACTTTATTTATAATATAAAGTCAACCAACGTTTACATGACGTTCTCAAAATAAACAACATAACTGAAAGAACATAATATAAAATATCCTCTAATCTTCGTTACTCCTTGGCAATTCCTTTTCCTTTCGTACCGCTACCTTCACCCGGAACGTTTGAATATTCTAGGGATATAGTCCAAATTAGATGATGAATCATCTAAGTGAGAGTTTAAAACACATTTTTCATGAATGAATGCAAGACATGAAATAAACCAATACACCCGGTAAGCCCTAGTCCAAGAGAATCCCACGCGCTTAACCCTACCACGAGAAAAAAACAATCTCTCTAAAAGCTATGCCATCATATCGACTCGACGACACGACGACACGATTCTAGCTTAAATGGGGCTGTCAACGTATCTCACTAGAATACGGTTCCAACTTAAGTATCCAGGAACCACCATACAATCCCAACTCTAAAATTTCACATGGACCACCTAGTCATCCTAGTGCAACTTCCTTGGCCAAACGACTTGTCACGGAAATCAAGGCGGCTATCTTGACATGCACACCAGCATCAGATACCCCTATTATTCCGTCACGCCCTTGTAGAATTACGGTTACACTATCCAGACAACATCCTAGGCTGACATCCCACATGAACAACACAGTATGGACTACAGAGTCGTCCTAGTGCAACTTCCTTGACCAAATGGTCTGTCACGAAAACCAAAGCGACTATCCTGACATGCACACCAGCATCAGATACCCCTATTATTCCGTCACGCCCTTTGAGAATTATGGCTATACTATCCAGACAACATCTTAGGCTGACATTCCACACGTACACACAACAATGCAAGACAATGTCGTATTTCACAATTCAATGCATCATATAAACAACAATTTATAAAATGCAATGGATAAGTTCAAAACATTTAGGGACGAACCTCCCTCATAAAACCAATCGTCACCGGTTACCATTTCAATGCACAAAACCATTTTGTATGAAATCACCACATGTTCAAATAAAACAAGCATAATAAATCAAATTTTGGAGGCGAACACTCACAACTTAAAACCAAGTTTTCAGGTAGAACACTCACAGTAAATCAAGTAGTTTTCCAGCCAGAACACTCACCTCGACGTATTCGGATTGCCTCGATCCTCGTGCACAACCTCATTATGCATGTCAAACCACAGACACTTGAATTTATAGTCAACCTCGAACCACAACACTTCTTAAGCACCATAATTAATTAAGGAAGCATTAAAATCCATTTTCCTCAATTTTCCTATAATTTCCTTTATTTTCTCCCATTTTTCACCTCGATAATTCCAAAATAATTATTTCCTCAACTATTTTTCCAAATATTTCAACACAATAAATCCTCAAATAATTAAATAAAAATTTTGGAAGTTGAATTACCAAAAAGCCCTTGCTCACGCGCCCTCACGCCCTTGGCGCGTGTTTGAGGGTGAAGGCTAGCGCGTGGTTGCACGCGCCACCATCTTCTCCAAAAATTCGGTCACCGGCGGTTGCTCCGATGACCTCGAAACCAATACCCCCTTGAAGCTCTTGAAGAATCAATCCTGATGGTGTAATTTTCAGGCCGAAACAACATCGAAAAATGCCTTGAAAGACGAGTTGCAGGTCGGTGATGGCGGTCCGCCTTTAATCCTCGGCCGAGCTTGAACAGCCCTCAAACATACACCAAAATGCCTAAAAACTAGCCCAAAATGATCCTTGATTCCTTGTGACCAAAAGCCCTCTATCAAAGCTCCAAAAATCATTCAAAAACGAAGTCGATTTGTGGCTAAAATCATCGAAACCCTCGGCCCTTTTTATACACGAAAACCGACATTCTTTCGGCCAATCAACGGCCAAGCTTGGTCCCCAAGCGTTCTCCCGGCCGTATACGACCTCCCCTAGGCTAGCCTTAGCCGTCCAATCGCCGGAAACAGCCTCCACGTGCAGTGGAAGGCGGCGACTGAAATTCTTTAGTGTGTTCACATTTCAAGTTTCCTTTTTTTACACTTTCACCCCCTGTTTTCTTCTAATTCCATTTTAGCCCCTACCAAGACACCCCTAATCTTTTCAACACTATCACTAAGCCCCAAAAGTCTTGTACTATTCATTTCATTCTTGAAACTTTCAAAAAAATTACCGTTTTGACCTCCCTCGGGCAAATTTAGAAAATTGCACTTAGGCCTGACTGGTCGATTTAACCTTAAATCCATTCGTTTTAACCTGAAATCACTTAAGGGTTGTTCTATACATAAAATATTTGTCCTTAACACACTTCGTTGACTTTTCGGACATCTTCTACGTTGATTCGATTTTCTAAGCCCGGTCAATAGCTACACCAAAAACTATTCCCGACCCAATTTCTTTCACCACTAAAAATCATAATTTAAATCACTCGTCGATACTATACCATTTTCTTTGGCTATCTAGGGTCCGGGGTACTCCTTCCGACTAATTCGATCGTCCAAATCTGCGTTAATGTACCCTATAGTTTTACTTTTCCGCAAATTCCATTTATACCCATCATTAATTTTTATTTATAACCTCAAACCATTTTCCGGGTATTACAAAAGCTATTCATTAAAATTTTGCATTTAATTCTCACCATCAAAATATTTTTGGAATTGAACTCAACACTTGTATAAAAGAATATCATCAACATATTTTTAATAACTTAAAATAAAATTTTTAACTAAAAATCTAAAGATTCATTCATATATTATAATACGACGACATATGAATGAATATATTATGCCATAAATACAAGAGTATATCAAAATGCCCCTATAGATGACATCTAAATTTAGTATTAGGGTATATCCCCAACATAAAGGAAAAGGGTTGTTGAATTATTGATGATAATTTGCCGCTGCTACTATACTTTTTAGGTTGGGCAGTTGCATAATGGAGTAATTACTAAAAAAATTTCAAAGTTTGACCGGTGCATCGATTTTATAACAAAATTTAAAAACTACCAATTTTATATCAATTGTACAACACCACTGGAATTTACATAATTAATACTTTTTTGGTGTATCAATAATTGATTTTTTTTTTCAATTTTTCATACTTAACTATGTAAATAACTTTTTTGGTGTATCAATTATTGATTTTTTTTTTCAATTTTTCATACTTAACTATGTACATAATTAGAGTTTGTGATTATGTAAATGGCCAATACTAACCATTGCCCTTTGGTAATGTTTAGGCAGCAAAAATGCACCTTATTTTTAAACAAGGTGCATTTATTATATCTTTTTTTTAACATTTAAATAATTTTATTGACTAATTAAATAATTTAGAATATGACAGTGAATGAGAGTTCAAAGTTCTTCTTCCTCTCCTTCACAAATGTGGTATTAAACCATGATTTTCTTGCCCTTACACTCAAGAGAATAGAATGGGGTTCCTAAGAGGAAACATAGACATAAAATTGAAATGGGCTTAACTCTTCTAGCACATGCTCATATATGTTCTCAAATTTTGGTTTGAAGCCTTCCAAACAACTACTTATCTTATCAACATAATTCCCTTTTCTATTATTCAAATTTCCTCACCCTTTGAAAAATTATATCTCAAATCACCTGACTATAAAATTCACAGATTTTTGGCTGCTCTTGTTTTCTTTATCTTAAATCATTTGAGCATCAGCAAATTTGCCTCTCATTCTACCAAGTGTATTCATCGGGTATGGATAAGTTCACCATGGCTATAAGGGTCTCCATCTTTCTAGAAATATATACATTTCCATACATGTTAATTTCAATGAAATAGAGTTTTCTTTTTCTCAAATGTTTCATTCTCCTTCTCATTTAGTTGTTGAAACAAGTTTACCAAATTAACTCATAGTTGAACTCATTTTCTTCTGTCATCTCATCACATAAATCTTCTTTTTCTCCTTAGGCCTCTTCTTCATGTACATCTTCATCATCATACAGTGACTCATCATCTTCTTCCTCCTCTACTTAGTTTCATCTCTTGCTTTGCAATCACCTTCCCCCCCAAGTTTCTACTCATTCTCCTTCTTTGCCATCTCCTCCACCTGCAGTGTCTATTCATTCTATGGTCATCATCTTCTTCCTCCTCTACCTTGGCTTTATCTCTTGCTTTGAAATCAACTTCCCCAACAATTTTTACTCATTCTCCCTCTTTGCCATCTCCTCCACCAACAGTTTCTTCTTATTCTATGGTCACTAGGGCCAAAACTGGTGTTTTTGGACCTAATAATTTTACTTCTTAATTATCATTGTCTCTTCTCTGTCTTTGTCCTTGAGAAAGAACCTATTACTGTTCAAGAAGCTTCACTTGATCCAAAATGGTATATATGTAAGCATGGAAGATGAATATGATGCTCTTTAATCCAATCATACTTGGGATTTGTTACTTTACTCTTCAACTATGAATCTTATTGGATGTAAGAGAGTTTTCAATACTAAATGTAATCCTGAAGGTTCTATTTTGAAATATAAGGCATAACTTATTGTCCAAGGATTTCATTAGACAGCTGGGGTTGATCTTTCAGCTCTCTTTAGTCTAGTTATTAAGGCTCATATAGTTAAAGTTCTTCTCACTTTAGCAGTAACTTTTTGATGAGACATATATTCAACAGCTTGATATTAATAATGCCTTCTTAAATGGAGGTTTAACTGAAGTAGTTTTTATGCATCAAGCCGAGGGCTTTCAAAATCCTACTTGTCCTTCATATGTGTGTAGGCTCAAAAAAAGAAGCTCGCTAAGCTTGGTTTACAAAGTTAAAGAATTTTCTCCTCTCTTGGGATTTTACTACAACAGTTTTTGATCTCTCTCTATTCATACAACGTCATGGCGATATTGTACTTTATGTTGTAGGTTCAAGCAAACACCTTATGGATTCCTTTATCAAGCTGTTAAGTTCTACTTTTGCTCTAAAGCTATTAGGTTCAATGAACTATTTCATAGGATTTGAGGCTTTCCAAGATATTACTGGTTTGCAATTAACTCAACCTAAATATACGGTTAATTTACTCACTAAAGCTGAAATGAAGGATTGAAGGCCATGTTCTACTCCTATTGCTATTGGAACCTCCTTACTAATGAAGGCGAAGAGTTTTCTGATACCGCTCTTAATAGAAGTATAGTTGAAGCTCTGCAATATCTCACTTATACAAGAGTAGACATATAGTATTCACAATTAATAGACTCAGTTAATTTGTGGCTCTTCCTAGACAACAACATCGGTTAGCTTATAAACGCCTACTTCCGTATCTTGAAGGAACAGTTGGTCTTAAGACTCTATTTTAAACCAGCAAAAGAACTTACTCTTAAAGGTATATACAAATGCAAATAATGGGGGCTATAAAATTATAAGAAAATCTACGAGTGGCTATTGTGTTTTTATTACCGAGCATTGGCAAGTGATTTTACTGAATTACTCTACCTTAAATCAGTTTTTATTGAATTGGATTCCAAGTTTTTAGTAATTCCTATTGCAAGGTGTGATAAAACATATGTCAAAAGCGTGGCTAAAAATCCAATGTATCTCTTAGACTAAGCATATGGAAATTCATGTTTATTTTTTTGAATTACACCCTATTACTGATTTTCTTAGCTATCCCGTCCCAAAAACTATACTAAAGAGATAAATTAAGAGATGTGCCCGATTGACCAGCGTGGTAGACCTTAGCACCACTAATGTCACTCCCAAGATCCTTCCCCAGAAGTAAGCATTCTACTTTTCTCAAGAATTGAACCCAAACTAGGAGCCCCCAAACAAATTTTTAGTCTGCCCCTTTACCACTCAGATATGCCGCTATAGATGAAAATTTATGTTCATTTTGTTGGAGAAAAATGTTGCTTATGAAGAAATTGAATTAAGATATGTTCTTATGAAACATTAATAGTTGATATTTTCTCTAAAGGCTTACGAAGAGATTGTTATAAAGAGATTGGTTATAATAGCTTTGTCATTCATTGATGGTACAAACTTCACCCCAATTTCACTTTAGGCAATACAAAAATAATCGCAATTAATGACTAAAAATAGAGACAAACTTTTACATTTTTAATAGAGACGAAAATAGAGATGACTTATGTAGAAAACTAATATTTTATAATTTAATAATAAAAGAAGAATATAGAGATAAAATTAGAGATGAATTTTTATGTCTCAAAATAAATTTATTTTTAATTTTATTTCTAACTAGACCATTTAGGGTAAACATAAAAAAATATAATTAATTAGAGATGGGTAATTTTTTATCTCTTGGGAAAAAATATTTTTATTATTATTTTAATATTATTTTTTACTTTAGAGTCTATTCAAAATGAAACTTTTGAAAGTAAGATGTAAATTTTTTTTTAAAAAAAAAACTCTCTAAAGGGTCATGCTATTTGTACAGAAAAATTTGTACAGAATATTTATAGAAGCAATAAAATACCCATTTTACCCTTGCAATAAATGAGCTAAATGACCCAAATGCCCAACTCTCTCCCCTTCTCTCTCTCTCTCTCTCCCTCTCACACCATCGTCCCCGGCAGCGAGGTAGCGGCAAGTGGCGGTTGCCGCGGCAGCGGCGAGACGAGGCGAGGCGTAGCGAGGCAAGGTGACAAGGCAGCTGAGGCGCCGCGATGAGGCGGCAGAGGCGACGGGACGAGGCAGCAGAGGCGACGGGGCAAGGCGGCGGAGCTTGCAGCGACGAGGCGAGGCGAGGCGGTGGTGCAGCAAGGCGAGGCGAGGCGACGGCGAGGCTAGGCGGAGGCGGAGGAGGAGGCGGAGGCGAAGTTGCAGCGGCAAGGGAAGAGGGAGAAGAAGAAGGGGATGAACAGATCAAAATATCGCGATATTTTGATGTTGATATATCACGATATATCGCGATATATCATTTTTATAAAATTTCTGTAAAATTTTTTTTGTACAAATAGCATTTTTCCTCTCTAAATTATGACATAAAAACACGTGCTAAAGAGGAGGGTGTTTAACACTCTTTCTCTGTCATAGCTTTTTTTTCTCGCTGCCTATCACAGTTGAAAAAAGGAGCAACAGCTACAGCCGCCACAGTCGTTGCCTTTTGCTAGCTGTCTCCCTCTCATTTTTCTCTCCCTCCCCCGGCCTTATCAGTTTTGGTCTTTTTTTTTTTTTAACAAACTTACAGCAACTAATCTGCTAGTTGAGCGATTTTTTTTGGTATTTTAATTTGCAGTCTCAGTGCTTTGACTACTAACAGAGTCCAAATTGGTTAGCCACTAGAATCTAAGTTTGTAATTTCCTTCATTGTAGTAGATATTTTCAAACGCTGAACGTTGAATTTATATTGCCCTTTTCTTTGTTATTATAAGGTATTTTGAATACGTGTGCTTTTTACTCATAGTTAATAGATAGAAGTAAATTAAAATAATTTATGAGATTTGCAATGTTTCTTGCACTTGAAACAAATGTCAAATTTTAGTTTGTAGTCTTTGGTTATATGATAGTATAAAGGTGCTTGAGTCATTAAAGGTTTGTCATGAATCTTGTTTAATTCAAGGGAATACATACTGGAATGTGTATATAGTTGCTAAAAACATGTCAAGTTTCTTAGGGCAGTTCTCTTTGTATTTCAATTTTTAATTTTGAATTTTGAATTTATTTTTAATTTTATCTTTTAAGTGTATATTTTAAGAATGTTGAAAACACGTTCTTTTTATCTGTAGTGTATTTGGTATTTTAGAAATTTTGAACGTTAATTTGAGTTTTCTTTACAAAATTTTTATTTGTTTTTGAAAATGTATTTTTAAAAATATTAACGAAAACAAGTTTTTACTGTTTTGAAAAATTAAAAATTGAAAACGACTTAAAAATAACAAAAAGAACAAAATCTTAATGTTTTGGGTGTTGAGGAGGCCTTACTATAAATTGTTAGAACTGTAGAGCAAAATAAATGCAGATTGTTGAGACAACAGTGACAATCGATACAAATCAACAATTATGTTGAAGCTGCCAAAGTCAAATTCCCCACTAGTCCCAACAACAGCAACGAAATATATATATATATATATATATAAATGGAGTTTTTGATTGCAATAAACAGACAACCCATAGCAATATATTCCCAAAGTAGCAACAGCAAGCAAAGAGGTATCAGAAACTCAAACCCAGGTTTCGACAAAGGCAGGAAGATGAAGAAACGACCGAGGCACGCAGGGAAGCGCTGGCCTGAAGACAGATGCGCTTTGCTCCGGTCACTTGAAGGCTATAGCGACTGTCAACCCAGGTTACAACGGTCTATCTCCGACAAACAGCGACCACGATCGTCCGAATCTGGCAGAACTCAAGGAAGAATTTGCTCTCTGTGGGATAGAATGCGACGGAGAAAGGAAGGCAGATGCTACAATTCGGATGCCTTGAACTGGAGGCATGTCCATCCTTTTATAGGTTGAAACGAGGGCACCGAGACGACGCACCATTCAAGTTGGCATTGATCGCTGGCTTGAATGTTCGACGATTCAAGAAGACGAATAGCCTAGCGAAATAAGGGACGCCACTTCGGGTACCCAGAGCCACTTCTAGAAGATGAAAAAATAAAATTAAAGAAAATAATTTAATTTTAGATTTTCTTTATGTAAAAATATATCTATATGACCCGACCCGCCAGTTCGACCGGCGGCGACGGCGCACGCGAGGGCCAAGGGGTTCGCCCGCTTACAAAATCTAGGTGCGCCTTAAGGCCCAAACCCAAGTGAGAGGGAGGAGCATAAATACCCATTCATATCTCTTTACACAACCAATGTGGGATAACCACCCACACACACACACTTACACTCACACACTAAAATCACAACAATCCCCCACATGAGTGTAAGTGTGTTAAACCAAACAGACCGACACGACACCACAGAGAGCAAACAACAAGTTATGCATCAAACAAAGTGTCTTTTGGAGTTGAACCTCCTTTAGTGAGTATCTGTCAAACTTACCGAAGAAGTAGTGAGCCCAGCTCTTGAACTACCCTCCTGGTGGTAAATCAAGACAACAGATATCACACACAACTCATCTTACACCTTCGAGTTCTATACGATTGTGTCAATTTTGGTCCTGGACAGTATCCTGAATTCATGAGAGCTCTAGAGAACCCAAGCCTTTAGAACAGTTCTCATAGAAGCGATCCACTTCTACTCTCACATAGGTAATAATTGATTAAGAGCACTCTGTTCATACTCCTCTTATAACAAGATACTAATATTACCTGTACCATCAATAGAATACACACTCTTACTACCGGGAACTGGGAAGGAATTATAAGTTCCTTAGTGTCTAAACTTATGAATTATCCCAGCCAGTTTGCCTATTTAACCCAGATCTTGGGATCTCCAGTCAACTGGGTTAGGTTACCACCGGGTAATTTATTTCATAGGCTTTTACCCCATTCCTTTCGATGTAGAAGTGACTTGGGACCTTGTCACTCCTTTTGTCAAAGGATCTACCAAATTTTCCTTTGACTTCACATAATTAATGAAAATTATTCAATTGATGAGCAGTTGCCATATAGAATTATGCCTGCGCCTTATGTGTCTTGACTTTTCATTGTAGACACTGTTTTTAGCTCGTATAGAAGCAGTTAAGTTGTCACAATAGACACATATGACATTTAAAGGTTTAGGCCACAATGGAATGTCTTCAAGAAAATTTCGAAACCACTCTGCTTCTTCACTTGTTTTGTCCAGAGTAATAAACTCTGACTCCATAGTAGACCGTGCAATGCACGTCTGTTTCGAAAACTTCCACGATACAGCGGCTCCACCTAAGGTAAACACATAGCCACTGGTCGATTTAGTCTCCATGCTATCCAAGATCCAATTAGCATCACTAAACCCTTCCAATACAAGTGGATACCTCATGTAATACAATCCATACTCTAACGTGTACTTTAAGTACCTGAGTATCCTGACCAGAGCATCCCAATGGTCACGTCCAGGATTGCTCGTGTATTTTGCCAACCTACCTAGTCTTGTACAATTCATGATGTACATCAAACTTCCGATGACCCTAGCATACTCTAATGGAGATATACCTTCACCATTGTTCTTTTTTAGTTTAGAATTTGGATCAAACGGAGTAACCGAGGGCTTACTCTCGAAATGACCAAATTTGCACAACACTTTCTCGATATAGTGTGATTGAGAAAGTATATACCCTTCAGCATTCTTAGTTATGTGAATACCAAGAATGACATTAGCAAGACCCAGGTCTTTCATATCAAAGTTGGAATTCAACATCCCTTTCGTGGATTCTATGACACTTCTGTTAGTGCCTATTATCAGCATATCATCCACATACAAGCACACAACGACACACTCGTGGTTTATGGTTTTAACATAAACACATTTATCACACTCATTTATCTTGAACCCATTTGCAAGCATAGTGATCAAATTTCTCATGCCATTGCTTTGGTGCTTGTTTTAGTCTATAAAGAAACTTTATGAGTTTGCACACTTTCTTCTCATGTCCCTTTACGATAAACCCTTCGGGTTGTTCCATATAAACTTTTTCGTCTAAATCTCCATTCAAAAATGCAGTCTTTACATCCATCTAGTGAATTTTCAAATTGTGTAACACTGCGATTGCGATCAATACCCTTATAGATGTGATTCTTGTCACTGGAGAATAGGTATCGAAGAAGTCTTGCCCTTCTTTTTGGCGATAGCCTTTAGCTACTAGACGAGCCTTGTATTTATCAATAGTACGGTCAGCCTTTAGTTTCTTCTTAAATATCCATTTGCACCCAATTGACTTACTTCCCGGAGGTAAGTTAACCAACACCCAAGTCTGGTTTTGCATAATGGACTCCATCTCATTATTGATGGCCTCTTTCCAATACGGAGCATCAGACGATGTCATAGCCTCATTAAAAGTTTGAGACTCATCTTCTACCATATAGGTTAGGAAATCTGGTCCAAAAGAAGTAGCTTTCTTAACTCTTTTGCTCATTCTAAATTCGATCTCGGTCTCCTGACCAACTTGACCCTCAGAAGAGCTCACCTCATACTTCCTCTTGGAACCACCGTCATTGTGTCTTTCTTCCTTAAAAGGGAATATGTTCTCAAAGAACTCCACTTCTATAGATTCCATTATGGTGTTATTATTAATATCAAGAATTTCTAACTTTATCACCAATAACCTATAGCAGCACTGTTCAGTGCATAGCCAATAAGGACATAGTTTATCGTCTTTGGTCCAAGTTTGACCCTCTTCGGTAAAGGAACTTGCACCTTTGCCAAACACCCCCACACTTTGAGGATTTTATATGAGGGTTGCTTCCTATTCCACACTTCATAAGGAGATTTGTCAGTCTTCTTATGTGGAATTAGATTCAAAACCAAGTTTGCAGTAAGCAACGCCTCCCCCCACAAGTTGTGGAGTAAACCCGAACTATTAAACATGCAGTTAACCATGTCCTTTAAAGTTCGATTTTTCCTTTCGGCTACACCATTTTGTTGTGGTGTATACGGTGCTGTGGTTTGATGGATTATTCCATTAACCTCATAGAATTCAGTGAGAGACGACGATTCATACTCACCACCTTTATTTGATCTCAACATCTTCACCTTCTTTCCAAGTTGATTTTCAACTTCTGCCTTTTATGTCTTGAAGACATTTAAGGTCTCGTCTTTACTGTGTAATAGATACACATAGCAGTATTTTCTACAATCATCTATGAATGTGATAAAGTATTTCTTCCCACCTCTAGTAGGAGTACTTTTCATGTCACATAGATCACTATGAATTAAATCGAGTAACTCACTGTTTCTTTCCACAGACGAAAACGACTTCCTCATGAACTTTGACTCTACACAAACTTCACATTTATGTCCTTTGTTAATACTAAAGTTAGGCAACAGTCCTAAATTAACCATTATGTGAAGAGAGCGATAATTGACGTGCCCTAACCTCGAGTGCCACACATCACACAACTCAACAGAATAAGCGGAAGCCTTGTTCTTATTCTCATTATTTTTGAGAACCTGGGCTAGTACATTAAGTTTGAACATACTATTAAGTAAATAACCCCGTCCCACATACATACCACATTTAGTTAAAGTGAACTTATCTGACTCAAATACAAGTTTGAACCCATTCTTGTTCAGCAGAGTTCTAGACATCAAGTTCTTCCGAATTTTCGGCACATGGCACACGTCATTGAGGGTAAGTATCTTCCCAGAGGTCCACTTCAGCAGGACCTTGCCTTTTACGATCACAGGAGATGCAGAAGCATTTCCCATATACAGCTTCTCAGAGTCGTCAGCACTTTCATATGTGGCGAACAAAGTCCTGTCACTGCAGATGTGCTTAGTAGCCCTCGTGTCTATCCACTAGCCCTTAGCATTCGACACCATGCAGACATCTGTGACAACCGCTATTAGGTCGACATCTTCTTCCATCATGTTGGCCTGATTATTCTTGCACTGGTTGTTAGCATAGCCCTGTCCTTTCTTGTGACAGCAGTCAATGGCCCTATGACCTGTCTTGCCGCACAACCAGCAGGTCCCTTGGATGCGCTTGGTGAGGGTCTTATTCTTCGGACCCATGTTCATGTTCTTCTTTTTGCCTTGTTGTTTCTTGGGCTGAGGTTTTGAAGCTTCAACCACGTTGACTCTTGCTTCCATCCTGAGAGGAGCTTTATCTCCCTTCCGGTTGTCCTCTTCAATGCAGAGTCTGACAGCTAGATCCTCCATGGACAACTCTTTTCACTTGTGCTTGAGGTAGTTCTTGAAGTCTTTCCACGAGGGTGGTAACTTCTCAATCACAGCAGCAGCAACTTGGAATGGTTCATTTATGACCAATCCCTCACTCAGCAAGTCACTGAATAGCACTTGCAGTTCTTCCAACTGGTTGACCACCAACTTGGAGTCAACCATCTTGTAATCAAGAAATTTCCCCACGAGAAATTTCTTAATTCCAGCATCCTCTAGTTTGTACTTCTTATCCAGAGCATCCCACAGTTCCTTAGTTGTCGGGTAGGCAGTACAATATATGTTGTACAGTGAGTCCGCCAAGGCACTTAGGATATAGTTCTGGCACAGGAAGTCCGTATGCATCCATGCTTCTTTGGCAGCTACTTCCTCCGTAGTTGCATTCTCTGGGGTGACTAGGCATGCTTCCTTCAAGATATGTGCTAGGTTCAGAGTGGTCAGATAAAAGACCATCTTTTGTTTCCATCTTTTAAAGTCTTCCCCATTGAATTGTTGTGGCTTCTCAACATGAGTTGTTGGTTTGGTAACAGTTGGACCAACGGCAGTAGAGGCCGTAGGGACGTTGGTGTTAGGGGTAGCCATCTTCAACTTATGGGACAAATTTTCAGATTATTTTCCTTTCAAATACTTTGTCTTCAGAATGTTAGAATCGAGAGCAAAATAAATGCAGATTGTTGAGACAAAAGCAACAATTGATACAAATGAACAATTATATTGAAGCTGCCAAAGTCAAATTCCCCACTAGTCCCAACAATAGCAACGAATAAATGGAGTTTCTGATTGCAATAAACAGACAACCCACAACAATATATTCCCAAAGTAGCAACAACAAGCAAAGAGGTATCAGAAACTCAAACCCAGGTTTCGGCAAAGGCAGGAAAATGAAGGAACGACCAAGGCATGCATGGAAGCGCTAGCCTGAAGACAGATGCGCCTTGCTCCAGTCACTGGCAGGCTACAACGACTGTTAACGCAGGCTATAATGATCTATCTTTGGCGAACGGTGACCACGATCGTCCGGATCTAGTAGAACTCGAGGAAGAATTTGCTCTCTGTGGGATAGAATGTGACGGAGGAAGGAAGGCAGATGCTGCAATTCAGATTCCTTGAATTGGAGGCACGTCCATCTATATAATAAGAGAGAAAGGTTTTTGAATTGCCAACACAAATGTAAGGGAGACATTTTTGAATGGTTGATATGGTTTCCTTCTTTCATCAATGGCTGAGATCAATAGTTTTTCCCTCTCAAAATGCATCCCATCCCATCCCATTCTCCCTCCCCAACGCACTCTTTCTTTGCCACTCCCTCTCTGCCAAACCCACTCTCTTCCCACCTCTCATTCTCTCTCTCTCTCTCTCAAAGCCTTTGCATCGTCGCCCCTGCCACCCACCTTCTTCGCCCCCACCCGACCACCGTCGTCGCCTCCTGGCAACGCCACTTGAAGCTCTGTCTCCAGCTCAAAGGTATATGTGTATGTATTTTGTGTGTGTGTATGTTTATATTTCTGTGTCTGTATGTATGTACGCCTGCAACTTTCTTTAGGTATGGAACATTAATTAGTTAAAAGTACTTTGAACTTTCAAACTAAGATTTGATCAAACATATGTGTGTGTGTTGTATACCTCTGAACAAGTAGCTAGCATTGAGAAATCATTAAAGAAGCTCACCACACACTATTGAAGATGTTGATTGTTGATAGCAACAATCCTGGCCTTACTGCACAACAAATGTCAATCTGGGTGTCTGTGTTCGTTCTTTCTACATCGATTTTTCAGGAAAACGCATCGACAGGCGAAGCAATTGTAGGGGAGGAGGGCGTAAGAGAATAACGGAGAGAGCAAGCAAATCGATCGGGGAGGCTGAAATGGTGAGGGGAATTGTTTGAAGAGTTCAAAGGTAGCCAATTAGATACCGCCACGTCGACGAGATTTTTTAACACACGAAATGCTCCATTTTTGCCGGGGGGAAATTATAGGCGTTGAAATTAACTGGTCGTAGCGATGGAGACATTGGAGTCGTTAGTATTGAAAACTGGATGAGATATTGCTATTAAGCCAAAGTAACAAATTGGCAGCTTGGGAAATACTTCAATATTTATCAGTAATTAACATTATTTATTGGTAGGAACTAGAGGGAAAATTTATAAATTTCAGGGATGTCTTACACAAAAGGTTTACTGCATCTAACACTGCACAGATCACGATACTTACAAAAACAGCTGTCAAATTGGTATCATGCCAACTCTATCAGCCACTATATATAATGTTATTCATGTTAGCAAGCACTAAAACAGGAGATTGCATCTGTTGGTGGAAGTAATTTATAGATACAGTTACTGGTAAGGGAAAGTATGCTTGCTCAAGTTGGGTAATTTTTTACGTGAAGCAGACATGCAAATGCATAGAAATTAAGGCATTGTAGAAAATTTGCATTCATATGGCTGGTGGTAGTTGAATGCCTTATAGCTTGAGACAACGGTGAGTAAGATGAGTCACCCATTAGGCCAATTTTTGTAATGAGTTAACTCTACTATGCAGTCGACAGAACAAGCAATTGATCCCAATGGAGGCGAGAGGCAGCTGCATCAGTGACCATTTTTGCAGCGATGCTAGGCGGAGAAGGAGGCTGCGATGGTGGCCCCGAAGATACGATGGCCAGCTACAGCTAGAGCCACCGCCACCGCTACAGCCAGCCACCGCTACTGTCGTTATAGCCAGGTATTCCCCCCCACCTTTCTTCCCCCTCTGCGCAAACACCCGACGGAAACGAACGATATTGAGGCAAGGGAGTTTGATTTGATCATATCTCTGTGTGTTGTGTGTGGATCAGAAAGGTGAGAAATGTGATTATTTCTTGGATTGGGAAATAATTATCTCAAAAGTGCCTTGGTATATGATTGCAACCGTTAGGGGGCAGGGGAGGCAGCTAACCCGATGCATTGAATTAGTTTACATGGAGATCAGTTCTTCTGTTCCGTGAAGAGGCATGTTCTATCTGTAGCCGCATGATGTCCCCTTGCTGTAAAACTCGAAGATTTCTCAAATTGTTGGTGGTACATTGTCCTTTAAGAGGGACCTTCAATTGTTTTTTAACATCATTTTGTGATACGTTCACTAGAAATTGGTGTCTGCTATTCATATTGTCTAGAACTTATTGCCCCATTCCTTCATCTCAATTGCATCTAAGAATTAGTTATAAAACTCTTGCTAGCATTGTGTTTTGTAATGAACAATAGTTTCTTACATAAGGAAAAAAAAATCCAACAAACAGCACCTAATATCAATTAGGTCCTTAATGAAAGCAATTTTTGGAGTTCGCCTTTAGGAGATCATCAGCTCCGTCTAATCTACAAACGTTGTAGATCACAGTATATGTCAACACTATAGTACAATCCATCTTGAATGTTCCAAGTGGCTTACCATTAAGCATTGGTTTTTTATTTTTTATTTTATAGATATGAAATACAGAAAATGTGAACGGAACCTTCCTGGTGTGAATTTGAGATGTTTTAGGAATCCACCAGAATAATATCTATTGATTTGTGTTGCAGCTATGCAACAACCTAGAGTGACAAATACAAGGGCAAAGATGAAAGGAGATTCGGGTCGACGACAAGTCAACTTCCATTAAACAGAGATTATTTAGCCGACTTCTTCGTGTGGCGACCTTCGACTGGTTTGAAGAAGAACCGAGCTTTTTTGGGTGGCTTTAACGATATGGTTGGGTTTGGTGGGAGTTGCACTCTTTCTTCAAAGATGAAGCATGTGGATACGTAAAAACCTTGAAAGGTGTAGTTATTCTTCAGCCCAGGTTCTCATGTATTATAAATGTCATTTTATGCTCATGTTCCTTTGAAATATATTGCATTAGAAACGGAAGAAATTATGTGATTATTTCTTAAAAATGTTGTTGTTTTTCTATGTTTATGAAATCTATACACCTTAAACAAAATGGCTAAAACAAGTACACCTAGACCACCTGCCTCTTTAGGACCACAATTAGGATCCCATTTCACTAAACACTTCTTCTCCTCTAAACCTAACCAAGCTAAGTGTACTTGCTTTAGCCAACCTTTACTTACGTAATAATAAGCAAAAGTGCCAAACACAATATGTGAAAATAATGAATGTTTTGAGAGTGATTTGCGGCCAGAAATAATATGACACTTCTTATAATGGTCAATTGACAATCCTACAACCAAAGTTATTGCCAAAGACTAAAGTCATTGTTGTGATTTTTTTCCCAAAGATTGATTGTGGGCATGAAACCCTTTAGATATGAGAAATATTAATTTGTCATCATAAGAAACAAATCAGCATGTTCAAAAAACAAGAAGTTGTCATGAATGATATGGTTGGATTTTTGTACATTCACCAAAACAAATTGGAAAGGAATGATAATATCGAAAAAAAATAAGAAGAGTCAAAAGTAAGATTGCTCCAAGTTTAGAAATTGCTAGAGGTGTTTTATGTTTTATGGATTGAAGACCTTCAAGCTTTAGGCGGTGGGAGGAAAAAAGGTTTTCCCAGCCATAGTAATACCATCGCTCCAGGAGCTGTATTACAATATCATTTGTCTCACCTACTGCCTCAAAAGACCTCTTGACGTATATGTTAAGACTGTTTTGTTAGTTTAAAAATGTTTTATCTTGGAGAGGAAATCAATGAGATTCTAGATTAAACTTAAATCAATGATATGACTAAATTTAACTATTTTTGTAAATGCTAGATTGTTGTACATTCTCCCAGTTGAAAGATGCAGATTTGGATTGATACAATGACATTCAAAGTTATGATGGATAGAGAGAGTATTTACAATGACGTATAGATAAATGACCCATTTTGATAAATTAGATTAAAGAATAACTCATTTTGCAATGTACTATATATAATTACGTTTTGTGGTCATTCTTTAATCTTATTTATGTTTAGGCACAATTATGGGTTTATTTTGCAATGGAAAATAGTTCGAAATAGGCAGAACAATAGTTATTATTGTTTTGATGCTTAAAGCAATTAGTAAATAGTCATGTTTAGGCATGACGATGGTTAATATTATGATGTTTTGTGGTAATTAGCATGCATATGACATGGTTTGGTTATGATTATAAAATATATAAGTTTTGTAGACAAGCTGATATATTCGTGGTATCATATTTTCAAAGGATATTCTGTCAAAAAATTGAAAATTTCTTACATTGATTTCAATATACATTTTCAAAGGATACTCTCTCATTACATGTTTTTTGAATTAAGCAAATTTTTTAGTGACCCAAAATGTAATTCAATACCTCTTGCTTGGTTTTTGTTCATTCAATGAGATAGCGATTGATTTATAAGTAGTTTATGTCATTTTGTTTTGTGATTAAAGTAGTCTGTGATTGAAAAATTTTATGGATTTATTTTATCTGGCACTTTTACAAGTATTGATATAGTTGTTTGTGTAAGAAGAATGGTGTTGTGGTAATTAGTATATAGTTGGATATATAGTTGGATTTTAGTGTGCATATGACATAATTTGATTATGATTTTGAAATATACAAGTTTTGTAGACAGGTTGATATATCTGTTGCATCATATTTTCAGAGGATACCTTGTCAAATTTTTGCTAGAGTATTCACATTTTGATCATTTTTATTTCACAAATGATCAAACGATTTTCAACTTAATACATGTTTATATTTATTGTTTGATTATTTCGTGTTTAAAAACTATATACATTGTCTTCACACACGTGATATAGGGCAAGTTTAGGCTTTTAGTTTAGTATGTGTCCGAGTTCAGTACTTGACTATTTTGTGTTCAAATTTATTATTCGATTTTTTTTAGATGTACCGTGCCTTCAGGAACGGGTTATCCCTAGTCCTTTTATAGGCTGGAACGAGGGCACCGAGACGACACACCATTCAAGTCAGCATTGATCGCTAGCTTGAATGTCCGATGATTCAAGAAGACGAACAGTCCAGCGAAATAAAGGACATCACTTCGGGTACCCAGAGCCACTTCTAGAAGATGAAAAAATAAAATTAAAGAAAATAATTTAATTTTAGATTTTCTTTATGTAAAAATATATCTATATGACCCGACCCGCTCATCCGACCGGCGACAACGGCGCGCGCAAGGGCCAAGGTCCGCTCACAAAATCTAGGTGCCCCTTAAAGTCTAAATCCAAGTGAGAGGGAGGAGTATAAATACCCACTCATATCTCTTTACACAACCAATGTGGGATAACCACCCACACACACTTGCACTCACACACTAAAATCACAACATAAATATCTACAATCTACTAGTTTTTTCATGATATAATTTGCTTACTGATATGATATTGCTTAATTCTAGTTTTTGTGATGGCATGTTGATGGGTGATTCTTTATACGTATTTTTCATTATATTTTTTCTTGTATATATGCAATTAGATAGATTTGTAGATTGTGATTTATTGGTAAAAGTACATTCTTGAATAGGTGCATTTTCTGTTTGTAGATGTTTTTTCATGGTTATTGAATAACTCTTGCTGAGTCTCATGACTTAACATAATAACAAAATCAAGAATGACCCCTAATGGACTTAAGTATGATAAAATTTCGTTTGATAAAATTTGGTTTATTAAAAAGTGTAACTTTCAAGAAATAATTCCAGTAAAAATAGATAAGTATTAACTTCATAATAAATTTGATATATAATATTGACATGCCTTGTAATAGGACTAGGATTGAAGAGAGATTGAGAGAGGAAATTGACTTAACAGTAGAAACGACTGTAATAGATAAGTATAAACTTTATACTGAATTCGATATGCATTATTTGGGGTTTCTGGGCTGTGAAAAGTAGTACAAGTTTCATTTAGGTGTAGAAATGGCTGTGGGCATCTGAAACATGTGTTCTTGGTTCTTCCATTATCTCTTTGTTTTTTTGTATATGTTTTGTTGATATTATTAGAGTTTGTATGATGAATATGCTGTTTGAATAGGTTTTGTCATTATAATATGAATATCAACTTTGCTTCACATGACTTTGTTTTTGATAGTTTATTCTTATTTTTTGTTTTGATGATGAAAAATATTAGTTTTACATCTATGCCCTAATTCAATTCTAAAATGTCTTTTGGTTTTAAATGAAAATTAATTTCAAACACTTTACTAAAATGCAAATCATTTCTCTCAATATTTCTTGATGGAGATTGAAAATTCAAAATCTTATGTCTCAAAATAATCTCCAAAAATATTAATGTATTTCAAAATCGGTTTTAAAATGTTGAAAAAAATGGAGTAAAATGTTTAAAAAAAAGCAAAGGATAAGTTGTTGACCAATTCTAAGAAACTGTCGACTGCTTTGCTCCTTGTTGTCAACCAACTTTAAAAAGCCAATCGACAAGTCATTTTTAGGCTCTTGGTCGTGATCGATCGATAGCTACTGTACGTAAACCGGTTGACCCTTTTTTATCTTGTCAACCGTTTTTGTTCCTACTGTTGACCTATTTTCAAATTCTTGAACTAATCTGTCAACTGATTCTTCGAAACTATTGACTATTTTTGTTGCAAAAGTTTCCAACGGTTAGTTCGTCAATTCATTTAATAAGCCCAAATTACCACTAATGATCATATTTCTGAAAGCACTCGTCTTCCTTTATAAATTTAGACTTGATGGTGCATTTGTGAGGTTAGAGAATTTATTGCAAAGTGTCCAAGTGCTCAACTTTCAAGTGCTCAATTGTTCTTTAAATTTTCTCTCTTTTAAAGGCTTTGTTGCTTCATTGTATTTATTTATTTTCAAACCTTGTATCATTTTTTAGATAACTTGTGTGGTGCGCCAAAAAATCGGAGATGAAAAAGTCCAAGCATGGCAGGAAAGCCACCTTCAGAAGCTGCTGGTGAAAGAGCTTCGGAAGCTACTGAGGAAAGAGTTTCGGAAGATGCTGAAGAAGGAGCTTCGGAAGAGGCCTTCGGAAGCCGCTGAGGGGAGAGCTTCGGAAGCTCTCTTCAGAAGAGCTTCGGAACCTACTGAAGAAGAGGCTTCGGAAGCTCCATTTGGAAGTGGCTAGGGAAGGTTCCTTCAGAAGGAGCCCTTCGGAAGGCCCACGTGTGCTCCCTACTCGATCTCTATAAAAGGCCAAGTTCAACCCTCCAAAGGGGATCCGGACCTCGATATTTCTCTCTCACTTTCCTTTCGAAATTTAGTCTTCTTTTCCATTCCGTTACTGACTTGAGCATTGGAGGGCCTTCGCGGGAGGAAAATCCCGCGAGCCTTCTAACCTTTGTTTGTCCCGTACAGACCTTCAGAAGCATTCTTGTTCCTTCGGAAGACCCATCACGTTATGAAAGCCCAACTCGACAGCAAGCTTCGGAAGCCCACATTGACCTTCGGAAGCCCCCCTTAGTTTTGCAGCCAAGTCTTCGATCGAGTCCCGAGGCCGACGGCATCTACGTGCATCAAACTACTAAAAATTCTAATTGTTGTATTTTGGCAACAACAATTTGGCGCCGTCTGTGGGAAACGTAACAAAAAGCCAATCTTAGCGCAAAATGCTGAACGGGACCAGATCAGCTAGTTCGACGAACACGCATAACTCCACCCGAAGGAGCACTCGTACTAGGATAGAAGACACAAGTGGCCCCAATTAGGTCACCATGACAATGAAGTGCGTTTAGAAAACTTTCCCACGCTCGAAGGCAACCAGACCACTAGACTGGGCAGCATGGAACGTTTAGAGCAGGAGAAAGTACACATAGCTGGATTGAGGAGGCATGCAACAAAATGAGGGAAGCAAGTCCAACATGCAACACTTTCTAGTCGGGAACAACACTCATTTGGACAATCTTCAATTCAAAATTGAGACCTCGTGGAGACTTTAGTACCTCTAGAACCCTCTAGGATAGCCCCACCCACGATCCCGCTATCAGATTATGAACAATTACAGAAGAATTTTGAGGAACTAAAACAACAAAATGATGAACTCAAGATAAACAATGAGAAGAATATGAGAAAACTACAGGGAATCACTGCTTTGCTGCGTGAATTAATTCCCCACATGGGAAAAGCCGATACGAGAGGAGAACACCGGAGATCCATAGAAACCCCTCCAAGGAACGCACGATAGAGGGTAAGAGTTATAACTCCATGGCCGAATAACCAAGTCCCAGAGATGACAGACTTGGGAAGGGAACATGATAGGAGGATAGGAAAAGCTCCCATGTATAAAGAGACAATGGGAAACACCTATGCACGAGCTACTTATCTCCCACCTCCTTACAAAAATGAAGCAGAACAGGAAACCCTCAAGGCGTCTGACATTAAGCGCCTCATAGAAGAGGTGCTAGAGCAGAAACAGGTAATGATGACGCCCAAGAAAATGCCCCCGAAGGGGTTTCCCTTATCTGAAGAACTCCAAAGGCAACTAGTGCAACAAGGGTTCGAGCTACCGCAGCTTTCGGTATACTCGGGGAAGGAAGACCCAGAGAAGGACGTACAACATTTCGTCGCAGTGGCCGTGCTACATGGGTGGAATGAGGTCACTAAGTGTAGAGCCTTCCCATTCTCCCTAGTAGGACAGGCTCAACAGTGGTTCACTGAGTTACCAGCCGGACATATCCGATCATTTGAACAGCTGAAGAAAGAGTTTTTGGAGGTGTTCACTGCCTATGTCTCAAAGAAGAGGGGTGCTGTGTATTTGATGAGCTTGCAGCAAAGGCCAAATGAATCTCTAAAGCGATATATTGAGCGATTTAGGGTTGCAGCGCAAGAGGTAAAGGACCTCCCTATTAGTTTGGCAGCCTCAACCTTACTTAATGGAACCGCCTACGCCCCGCTTCGAAGATCCCTAGCATTTTTCAGGCCAGACTCAATGGCCGAATTATTTGCCCAAGCCGAACAATTTATCGTTCAAATGGAAATTTTAGAAGTATGGGAAGGGAAAAGAAGAGGAAGGCCGAACGACGTTGGGTCGGACACATCAGTGAAGTTGCCGAGAAAAGAAGAGCCCCCGAAAGATGCAATTCTAGAGCTTTGCTCCCCTCACTAAGCCAAGAGTCACTATCCTTTCCTCCATTGCACATGGGTAGGAATATAGACTCTTTCTGCAAAGTTTCACGAGTCCCCAGGGCACACTACAAAATAGTATCAGGAGCTATGAAACCAGATTGAACAGCTAATCAAAGATGGAAAACTCGATCGATTCATACTAGATAAACAAAGAAATCATCAATGCTGGGGGAAAAAGTCCAGGAAAAACAATCAGAGGGGATGTGAAGAGCAGGACCTGGAATACTATGTATCATCAAAGGTATTCCCCTACTCTATTGGTCGGAGCTAGCTATGAAAGATCTGAAGCAGAAGACATGGAGATGCGTTCATTGCAAGAGGCACTACTTGACTCCACCGTAAACCAAAGATCTTCCTGATTTTTCTATGTAATAATCCTCCTATAAATAAAAGAATATACCCCCTGTATTCCCGTGGAGTAGGCAAATTATAAGCCTAACCACGTAACCTATACCTTGAGCATTTGTATGTACGATGAAATGTAATACAGATGCAATAGCTCAGCGATGACCTCGATGAGATCAGGGTGACTCGGTCGAAATCAGGTGCATATGACCCTAGGCCGGGTCGGGATCATCGGATGCTCCGATGCCTGTGCCAGCAGACTCACCTGGATCCCTCAATCGAGTCCGGTGCTACGCCCTTGAGCTAGACCCGACTTCTCGATCGATCCGGCGCCTAGGTCTCCAGGCAAGCTCGGACACCCAGAAAGAATCCAGAACTGGACTGGCTATTGAACCCTGATACACTGAGGACAGATTGACTCTTATGAGGGACAGAAGGTAGTGAGCAGCTATATGGTAAGTCGAAAGACACCCTTGCCTTACGAGGTTTGTGTCGCCCAGGTGCGATCTGGTTCTTATGACCTAATACCAACTCGGGATCGTCGGATGCTCCGACGCCTGTGCCCGCAGACTCACCTGGATCCCTCAACTGAGTTCGGTGCTATGCCCCTGAGCTAGACCTGACTCCTCGATTGATCTAGTGCCTAGGTCTCCCGGCAAGCTTGGACACCTGGAAGGAATCTCGGATTGGATCTTTGGCCAACTTTGGATCTCCTAGGATAGACCGGACCTCAAAGCAGTGAGCCGCTATATGGAAAGTCGAAAGACACCCTTACCATACGAGGTTTATGTCGCCCAGGTGCGATCTGGCGCGCATGACGATAGATCAACTCGGGATCATCGGATGCTCCGACGCCTATGCCCGCAGACTCACCTAGATCCCTCGACTGAGTCCAGTGCTATGCCCCTGAGCTAGAACTGACTCCTCGATTGATCTGGCGCCTAGGTCTCCCGGCAAGCTCTGACACCCAGAAGGAATCTCAGATTGGATCTTTGGTCAAAGCCAGATCCCTTTGGACAGACCGGACCTCAAAAGGATAGACAAAGAGAGTAAGAGACAAGATACAACCCTCGAAGACCCGACCGTCACGACTCAATTTAACGCCTATGGTGATAGACTAACGCGGGATCATCGAATGCTTCGACGCCTATGCCCGTAGACTCACCTAGATCACTCGACTGAGTCCGGTGCTACGCTCCTAAGCTAGACCCGACTCCTCGATCGATTTGGCGCCTAGGTCTCTTTACAAAAACTCGAACGCTCCTGAATCTCGCGTTGGATCCTTGACTCAATCTAGCCTTCTCATGGCAAATGAAACTGATGGAAAACAACAGGCACCATCAAGGACCGCCCATGACGATAGATCAACTCTGGATCATTGGATGCTCCGACACCTATGCCCGCAGACTCACCTAGATCACTCGACTGAGTCCAGTGCTACGCTCCTAAGCTAGACCCGACTCCTCGATCGATCTGGCGCCTAGGTTTCCCGGCAAAGACTTGGACGCTCGGAATGAATCCCACGTTGGATCTTTAGCCCAATCTAGCTTCCCTATGGCAAACGAAGACCCCTCTTGAAAACGTTCTCGGGGCCAAAGAGCCTTGAAGAAAAGGTGTAGACAAGAGCAGAAAAAACTAAACTATTATGGCTAATAAATCAAAGCCTGAAGAGGTATGAATACAAGTCGCATGACCAACAAGAAAATGATGGAAACATAATAGAATTACGTGGTGATTCAAATAAGACAATTACATGAGGCACGTTGAAGCTACCGCCAAGAAGCTACATTCATCCAAAGATGACAAAATGAAACGCAATAGCCAAAGAAATGCGTCAAAAATTCTAAGAGTGCTTTGAGATGAAACTAGCAAAATGATCATTCCTTACAACCAGTTAAAAAATAATGTAAATTATAAAGTCAACACTAATGTTCGGCTAAGGTACGATCCGCGTGACCTTAACCCACACCAGGGAGTAGACTTTGAGAAGCATCAACGCTAAGGTCCATCTCTAGGCCCTTCTCGATCATATGAGTAGTGCTAGAAGTGTGACACTTACTTTGCCCTCCTTGAGCTCAAGAGCGTAAGAGCTCCACGGACATAGCATTGTCAAAAGTTACATCCGAAAAAATTCTTAAGGAAAATTCTTGGGGAGACAAGGTCCTTTGGGATGAGCCATTTCTGATTGTTTTCGCCTTATGCTTAGAAAATACTCTTTATTTTGTATCTAAGAAGAACAAAACAAAGAGTGGGGGACAATTGTGGTGCCCCAAAAAATCGGGGACGAAAAAGTCCAAGCATGGCAGGAAAGCCACCTTCGGAAGCTGCTGAGGAAGAGCTTCGAAAGCTGCTGGTGAAAGAACTTCGGAAGAGCTTCGGAAGCTGCTGAGGAAAAAGCTTCTAGTGAAAGAGCTTCGGAAGCTGCTAGTGAAAGAGATTCGGAAGATGCTGAGGAAGGAGCTTCGGAAGCTCCCTTCGGAAGAGGCCTTCGGAAGCCGCTGAGGGGAGAGCTTCAGAAGCTCTCTTCAGAAGAGCTTTGGAACCTACTGAAGAAGAGGTTTCGGAAGCCCCATTCGGAAGCGGCTGGGGAAGGTTCCTTCAGAAGAAGCCCTTCGGAAGGCCCACGTGTGCTCCCTACTCGATCTCTATAAAAGGCCAAGTTCACCCCTCCAAAGGGGATCCGGACCTCGGTATTTCTCTCTCACTTTCCTTCCAAAATTTAGTCTTCTTTTCCATTCCGTTACTGACTTGAGCGTCGGAGGGCCTTCGCAGGAGAAAAATCCCGCGAGCCTTCTAACCTTTGTTTGTCCCATACAGACCTTCGGAAGCATTCTTGTTCCTTCAGAAGACCCATCACACTACAGAAGCCCAACTCGGCAGCAATCTTCGGAAGCCCCTTCATTTCCTTCGGAAGCCCCTCTTTTCCTTCGGAAGCTCTATCATACCTTCAGAAGCTACATCATGCCTATGGAAGCTCGATGTGGTTGCAATCCTTCAGAAGCTCACCTAAAACTTCGGAAGCCCACCTAAACCCTTCGGAAGTCGACCACGGAAGCGACCTTCGGAAGCCCACATTGACCCTTCGGAAGGAAGGCTTCGGAAGGAACCCTTCGGAAGCCCCCCCTTAGTTTTGCAGCCAAATCTTCGATCGAGTCCCGAGGCCGACAACATCTATGTGCATCCCACTACTAAAAATTCTAATTATTGTATTTTGGCAACAACAACTTGTAACTAAGGAGTTTATCTCTCAGATCTTCTCATTTTGTTATCTTGTTGTAATTTTCTAGCAAGTGTGCTAGAGGACTTATATTGATAGTAGGAGGATCGTATTTCTTATTGTTAGGGACTAGAGGGTCTACTTATGATTACGTAGGATACTATAGTGAAGTATTTAAAATCTTTAATGAGGAGTTAAAAAAGTGAATTGTGCCATTTGATTGAACCATTATAAAACGTTTATATCCCTCTATTACTTTTACTCTTTATTTCATATATTGTGTTAAGCAAATCTTCATTTGCTTTAAAATTTTTATATTTTATTAAAAAGAATTTTTAATTCAATCAAAATTTTAAAATAACTTAATTCACATTCCTCTTGGTTTGTAGTGTCATTGCTATACAATTATATTAATTTTTTATACAACTTTGTTTTATACGTTCATATGGAGAGGGGAGTTTTTAGGGAAAATTTTTAGCTAACTCAAACAACTTTTATATGGTTGTGGTTGGAGGAAGAAATAAGAAGGGATTTGAATTTGGGCCAAGGACACAAGATGCTGATTACATGGCTGTCTCCTCTAGTGAGTCTAGGCTTGACACTATGCAACAGTCAATCTCTAGCCTGACTATTGAGTTACACGAGCAATAAGAGATGATATACGTACAGTCTTCCAACACTTAGGGATTACCCAGATGCCTTCAGCCTGTCCTCTACCAGTTTCGACCTCTCTGGTTGATCCACCTCAGCCAGTTGTTGTAGCCACTAATACTCATGACCTAGCTAGCCCACACTCATGCATGCATTACCAGTAAAATTCCGTCTCTAAATAGTCTTTACATTATGACATTTCTTATTTATTTGTTTTTGGATTTTATTGACGAGAAAACTAATTACCACGACATTTCTATATTGTTATTTCTTTGTTTGTGTCTATTTGGAAGATTTTGAATAATTATTTTATGTACTTTTTTGAAGACTTTGATTCTTAACTTTAGGATTATGGATCATTACTGATACGACTATTGTTGGAAATGGGAATATTAGAAATTAGTAGCATTAATTTTTTTCTCATTTGAAGGCAGGTTTTGAATTTGTGAAATTAGGAAATCAAAATAAACAAAAAGGGGTAGGAAAGTTTTGCTCCAATTAGAGACGGAATTATTTCAGTCTATAAGTAAAAAACAATTTTTTTTCACAAAAAAGATGGAATTTTTCCCTCTCAAATCTTTAAAATCTATTTTTTCAGCTTTGAGACAAAAATATTTTATCCCTAAATTAAAAAAAAAACTTAATTTTTGACATTTATTGATGAAATTAAATCCCTATTTATGTTAGAAATCAACAATTTGTGCGCTTAAAGACGAAAAATATTCTATCTTTGAATATTTATTAATATTTTATTATTTTTATAATAAAATTGAAACCCTTTTCTAAATCAAATCAAAGATAAATATTTTAACTAACTAACTAAAATTATATCTCCATTGAGAACATTAGAGACTATTTCTCCTCAACATTCCCCCTCACTGCAATTTTGTTAGAAAGAGTAATTACTGTCTCTATAGAAATGCATGTATCTTCTCAATTGTCGTTCTTTGCGATCAATTAAAGAACTCTAAGTTCTCTATTTCTTGTTGTGTTCTTTCTTTTGTAGTTTGAAAAAAATGTATTTATTATTACTTAAATATTGTCTTTATTCTTATTGGGTGTTTGATATAGGAGAACTTTTTAAATCATTAGGATTCATGATTCTTGAAAATACTTTTGAAATTTTTTTATTCTCATAATTTATATAATTCTATATTTGATTACCTTTAAATATTCTAAAAAATGTTAGATATTCTTTTTTAAGAATCTTATATTTCTATGTTTGATTTAAATGCATCATTCTTGAGAATGCATATTATTTTTTCAAAATTACTCTTATTTGATTTTTTTCTTAAAATTCATAAATTCCTTCTAGTACATAAAATATTGGGTTAGGAGATTATAAGAGAGTAATGGGTGTTTTAATCTTTTTATTTGTTAAAAACTTTAGGAAATTCTATTTGCACCCACTCCTTTTGCTTTCCACTCCCACCATCTACAATTGCAACAATTATTTTTCAAAAATACCCTTTAGTGTATATACAACCATCTCACTTACTCTTCACACACACCACACCCAACCATCATTGTCAGCGGCTGTGAGTTGCCTACACCATCATCACCTATCATCGTACCTATCGAAGGTCACAAGAAATATGACTGCCCATCATCGCAAAGCTCATTTCAGTGACTGCGTTCGCCACAACCTCTGGTGAGAGTGACATGATGATGAACGGTCGCCATCGATGATGGTTGGGTGTGGTGTATGCAAAAAACAAGTGAGATGGTTGTGTATACTAAAGGGTATTTTTGAAAAATAATTATTGTAATAGTAAAAGGCGGGTATGGAGAGCAAAAGGGGTGGGTACAAATAGAATTTCTCAAAAACTTTTCTTAGTCCACGGGAATCCAATATTTTTAACCTCTCATGAAAATCTTTTTGTGAGAAAGTTGATTAAAAATAAATTTTAAAAATACTATTTTTTTCATCATTATTTTTTAAAAAATTTGTACCCAATATGTGCATATAGATTCCCGACCTAATATTCACAAGAATCTAAAAATTTTTCCTGTACCAAACACTCCTTAAGATAATAGTTAACATTACCCATAATTAATATATCAAAATGGTATTAATTATATCAGTTTTAATGTCATTGTAGGACTAATATAAAATTAAAAATTGGAATACAAAGTCAATAACTTTTAAACTTTGTTGTTGAATTGATACACCAACCAAAATTTAATAATTTTTTGATAACTAACCCCGTAGAAAATGATTTTTTTGTTGCATTTGGATGCTTAATTAAGGTGATGCCTGCCACTAAGACGAATATATATATTTTTTTTGCACACTTGGATAAGAAAGTGTCCCTATTTGTGCAACGTGTTAGTACTAGTTTACACGATCCGAGTTGAACAGTAGAATGTGAAACTAAGGTTGCGTGAGTCCTTTGTATCATCAGGTTTATACTCTTAAGATGCCTTTTTTTTTTTTTTAATTTTATATATTTTGTTACTTTATTCACAGACGTGTAATCAACCTCTTTGCTAAAAAAAAAAGAAAAAAAAGCAAGATGAAATGTTGTTGCCTACGAAAATAAGTTGTCTCCAACCCTTTCAAAGTGAGACCTTTGATGTACTTCGCTTTGTTACAGAGTGGGTTCATTCAGCTATTGGCTGCTTCATTTTGAATATTAATTTTCAAGTTTAATCATTATGATTACAATTTTATTTGATTTCATTAATTTAATTACACAATTAATTAAGAAGAAGAAGAAGAAGAAACCCTAATAAAAAATGCATGTATTAGGTACTGGGTTAGGTGGATGGGATCAATGCTTAATTTGTTTCTTACATCATAATATTGTATCTCATGCTTAACGTTTTGTGTCGGTGATTAATATTAATCTTATAATATATTTAGTTATGACACAGATCCATCATCAGTTATCGAACATATTCCTCATCATTATGTTCCACAATTTGTGGTCAATTTTCTCACTAATATTATTCATCAGGAATAATTATTTATTTATTTTTTCTTTAATTCATTCGATTTTAAAAGACATTTTTAGAAACTCGAGATTCTTCTTTTACAAAAGTTAAAAAAGAGAGTCATTTTTATGGGTAATCTTATCATTGTATTGCAAAAGACTGTTCAATAATTTAAACGTAAACTTAAAGTTTTAACTTTTTAGTTGGGGAAGAGTTACATTTGACATTTATTTTATTAGTAAAATATATTGTGTACCCACAAGAGGTTAATTGGTGCAAATAGATATGCTTCATATTTTATGTACTTAAAACAATTTTTTAAAATTTTAATAGAGAAATAAATTTCATTTTTTTATTATTATAGTATAACTTTAGTCGTGCATGAAATTATACAATTTTTTTCTTTCTAATATATATGAGATATAGCTATATATATTTAATTAAAAAACAGAAAAAAATTAAAATTCACAATCTCATATCTCCTTGAGTTTTATAACTTTACTTTTGTTCCAAAATTGTTTTTGATTAGTTTTCTTTTTAGGGTTCCTACTCTTGCTTTTCTTATTATTGAATTCTGAGAATCCAAAGGTAAAGCACTGTCTTTATCATCTAAAGATAAGAGCAGGTTTCATCAATTTAAATGTGCTGACACGATCGATGTGAACACAAATATCCAATAAAATAATATAAAAAATGTTTTGTATTATGTAAATGGCGTACCCTGCGGTATAAAAGGTCGTTATATGATATATATAAATAAATATATTTATTAGAAAGATTTTGCCAAACAATGGGCTGAGGGGCTGGGGGGTGGTCCAGAATGTCAAGCAGTGGCAGTGAAAGGTGCCAGCTATGCTGCATTTGGTAAGGAAAATCATGCACGCCCTTTACTTTTCCAGCCAGCCTTCCCTAGAAAATTGAAGACAAACAAAAAGTACACCAAACTAAACAAACATCTCTTAGTTTTCGCTCTTCAGCATACCATATACTGAAAAGAAAATAATAAGGAAAGCAAGCGATTCATAATCATTACAGGAGATTGATACTACATACCCAAATAGAAATTCTAATTCTATATATATATATAGGCAATCCATGACTCATTAATAGCTGATGATGAGTCTCTCTCTCTATATATATGTTTGGAAAAATCTATGATTATAGTTATGTTATTTTTCTAATTAACTATATTTTTTGTAAAACTATCCTTAAACGACTTTGTAGGAGAGAGGGGGGGGGGGGGGAAATCAAGCCGCCTGGTCCCGCCCAAAAAATTCATGAAGAGCTGAGCATCTTCTTGATCCCAAGCTTTTCAAAGATCTCCACTCAATAATATATAAATATAAAGACAGATCACAGACAGAAGAAACTTCCCAGTATTTAACAATTTCATTACAAAGTTCAAAACTCACCTTCTCTCTCTCTCTCTCTCTCTCTCTCAGTATTACTTTATTCTTGAGATGATGTGCTTTCCATGCATCCTCCACACGCATCCAGACAACTCTACTTTAATCCCCACCCTAGTCAAACTTATCCAGGCTGGAAACTTCATTTTTCATGTACATATAATTTTCATTATTAATCATCTACGTATACTGTTGTCTCTTTCACACTGTTCCAGCTAATAATCACAGTATTTACTATGATTAGTTAGTTAATTTAGTGATGACTGGGTAAATGCCTAAACTATATAAAGGGCTGGGGGAGGCTTAAGCTGAAGAGTAGAACCAAATACCCATTTCACTTAAAACCATAGTGAAGATGGGAACGAAGGCAATTAGGAGGCCTTCAATGGCCTCCCTCTTTTCCACACTTGTAGTGGCCATAGTGTCTCTCTCCTGCTTGCCGGCTCAAACCACCGCCAACTACTATTATTCATCTCCTCCGCCGCCGGTGCATTACTTGCCACCACATCATCCTCCCTACAAGTACAAATCGCCACCCCCACCGTCTCCGATCTACAAGTCTCCACCACCTCCAACTCCAGTATACAAGTCACCACCACCACCACCCAAGAAACCTTATGTTTACAAGTCTCCTCCCCCACCACCTCCAGTTTACAAGTCACCGCCACCACCACCACCCAAGAAACCTTACATTTATAAGTCTCCTCCCCCGCCACCTCCAGTTTACAAGTCTCCTCCTCCTCCGGTGTACAAGTCACCACCACCACCACCCAAGAAACCTTATGTTTACAAGTCTCCTCCCCCACCACCTCCAGTTTACAAGTCGCCGCCACCACCACCACCCAAGAAACCCTACATTTATAAGTCTCCTCCCCCGCCACCTCCAGTTTACAAGTCTCCTCCTCCTCCGGTGTACAAGTCACCACCACCACCCAAGAAACCTTACATTTACAAATCTCCTCCACCGCCACCTCCAGTTTACAAGTCTCCACCGCCTCCACCACCCAAGAAGCCCTATATTTACAAGTCTCCTCCCCCGCCGCCTGCTGTCTATAAGTCTCCTCCTCCTCCAGTGTATAAGTCACCACCGCCACCCAAGAAACCTTACATTTACAAATCTCCTCCACCACCACCTCCAGTCTACAAGTCTCCACCGCCTCCACCACCCAAGAAGCCCTACATTTACAAGTCTCCTCCCCCACCTCCTCCAGTCTACAAGTCTCCTCCTCCTCCAGTGTATAAGTCACCGCCACCACCCAAGAAACCTTACATTTACAAGTCTCCTCCACCACCACCTCCAGTCTACAAGTCTCCACCACCTCCACCACCCAAGAAGCCCTACAAGTACTCATCTCCTCCTCCTCCACCCTACAAGTATAAGTCTCCTCCTCCACCCCCTCCGGTTTACAAGTATAAGTCCCCACCACCTCCAATTCACAAGCCACCACCGCACCATTACCACTATAAGTCTCCTCCTCCACCCGTTTACAAGTACAAGTCCCCACCACCTCCGGTTCACAAGCCACCACCGCACCATTACCACTATAAATCTCCCCCTCCACCTCCGGTGCACAAGCCAGGACCACATCCTTACTACTATTATTCTCCTCCTCCTCCCCATCACTACTAAGAAATGGCTTTCACAGGTAAGCTTATAACTTCACATATGCATGACCCCATTTTGCCAGTGTCATCACTTCATGAGAGATTCAGCATAGGAAAATGACATTCACGAAGAATTTCCATGCAGCAAATTCATATAAAACGAAACTAGTATTTCTTCAATTATGAATTACATATTTTGATGCGTTTTTTCTCCAAGTAATCAACCAAATTTGTATGTATGTTCTTGAATAGTCAACATATATATATATATGTGTGTGTGTGTGTGTGCGTACATGATTGTTCAAACTTCATGCTTATTGCTTGGTTATAAAAATATGTACCAATGGAATCCAATGACAATACGACAATTATATATAATGTTCTTGCAGGAAAGGAGGGCACTTCAAATAAAGAAAATCAGAGTTGCAGAGCATCAAATTAAGAGACAGAATCAGATCGCGTGGCAACAAGGGAAAGAAGAAAGAGAAGAAATTAAAAACCCATTAGAAATAATATTTTAATATATTTATTAATGATCGTTGTCGCACCCATCCCATGCATGTACTTGTGTGTCAGACTCCCTTCGCGTGTAAAAGTTTTGACCTCTCGACAAATTACGGAGGTCACCTTTTCATTAATAAGAATAATGAGCTTTCCAATTTTTCTCCTGTCAATTGTATGTTACATCCTTGTTTTCTCAAAATTATATGACAATATAATATATATATATATATGTCAGCATTAACATGAGTAGCGTTTATGATATATATTATAAAAATTTTAGTTATGCGCGACATCTATCCTATTAATTACAAGGTGATCAATATTTGTCAATGATTAGACCATGACATATATAATTAAAAATTTGTCCTGCAAATGCAAAAAATATAATTATTATAAAATATGTATATATTTATAATCATATATATGTTATTGATAATTGTTCTCGCCTCATAATAATATATGTGACTACACACACACACACACACATTATGATCCAATATGTTCTCGCCTTAGCTACATTCTCGTAGACTTCCCATTCCTGACTACTGTCCCCGGATGCTTGGTTTTCTGCCATTGATGATGCTCGTTGTAGCCTGGTTTATTGTCCGATCTCCAGGACTCGCCATGGTTCTCTGTTCGCTTTTGCTTGTATGGATCCAGCTCTCCCATTCCCTTATTCTTGCTGTTCTTTGTTGGCATTAATTGCACGTTTAGTGAAAAAACAAAAGAAAGATGGTAGTAGAGGAATATACAAGTCGAGTTGATTTGTATTGCCCTTTGTTATACAATTGAAGCAATCAAGGTAGGTTATGAATAATTTAGACTTATATAGAAATATCTAAGCATTTTATACCATTAGATTTGAACTAAATTCTTGAAAAACGTTGAGTTGGTTTAAGATAGAACCATAGTCCCATCACTCTTAACCTAGGATTAATTGACAGAATATGTTACGTACAGATGGCATATAAGATCAACCAATAATACATTTTTAAGTTTTATTCTACATCATATTACTTTAAATTTGACGAGACTCTTGTATTATATATCATGGGAAAGGTCAATTTTACGCAACTTCATCATATTACTAAATAAATAATTTACTTCTCTACTTAAACCTGTAATTTTTAAATCACAATAAAACAACTTTACTGTTGCTCCAAGACTCATATTTTCAGAAAAAAAATCATTATTCATTAAAGGTATATGAAGACCCATTATCAATCTATACATGGAGTTGAAAGAAGTGATCCAAACCAAACAAAAGCTGACTCTCACAGAGGAAGGGTTGGTTGATTCACAGGTTTTTGTATCTTTGACGACGTACGCGTCTACTAGCTGGGTGGAGCTCATCCATGGCGGGCTCTGGTTGTGAACACAAACCATTTTTTTTCTTTTATTTGGGCAGAGGGTCAGATCAACCATATATAATATTATTAGTTCACTTTCCTAACAAAATGTGAAATATGTATATGTGTGTGTGTAGTGCAAGTTGCAGCAAAATGGGCATCTTTAGAGTTTTTAAATTCTTTTTGGTTTGCCTTTTAATATTGGTGGATATGAAACTCATCAGTTGCCGGCATGAATTTTATATATATGGCGGTGGAGAGAACAGTCCAAATTTCGATTAGTCCTACCGACGAAAAATATTTCATATCTATAGATGGATAATGATATATACTCCAATTTTTAGAGTCCAAACTTAGATAGAATAGGCGAAACACACAACTTAAATTAGTGACTGTTGATTTGCTTCTTAATCTGTAAACTTTAAATTACGGACGTTAATTATCTCCTCCTTATGCGTAACTAGTTTTGAAATAAATGAGGTAGAGTGGTACATGTTTTAATAATTTTGGGCGGCCTTCAATTATTTTTACCAGTAGCTGCACTATAAGACATCCGGACCATCATTATTAGTATCTACTGTTCTATGGCCTAGGCATCATTAATCTGACACGTCCAAATCCACCCCTTATGCTGAGATGCCAATTTTTTTTTTTTCAGATTATACGTTATCACTCGCGTCTCACCAAACCCGTCCCAAGGATTGAGATGTCATTTTTTTTTTTTGGATGTTTGCTTGTCATACTGTTTATAAGTTTAAACATAAAGAAATCGATGATATTATCATTAATGATTCTCATGCCTTACAAGAAGCATAGAGGTAGAGGCTTCTGAACTGATGAAGATAAATTATCTCAGAACCACACACAGAGGCTTCAATTAGAGTAAGTTTCCTCCTCACGGGGGATAAAATAACTAATAAATGTGATTTTTACCACAAATTGACTCTTCTGCAGTAATTATAAGATAAGATTGCTTTTTTAAATGGGACCTCAAAATCATAAATTTAAGTTATATATAAAAATAAAATTCTTACTAAGTCAGAATAAGATTTCGTATACAAATAATCCAAAGATCTCTTGGAACCTTCTAAATAAACATCTATTAAAAAATTAAAAAAAAACTTATCTATCTAAAAATTTGTCTGATTCAAACTAAGCTCATTAATTTTTTATATATTATACGAGTTTGAAAAGAGTTTTATACCTTTTTTTCATAAGTTTTAAATTTTTAGGCTATTATAAGATTGATTTCAAATTTATTTATGTAGAACATATAAAAGTGGTGTATTTTAATATATATTTAAATCTTCAATATAAATAATATAATAAAAAAAATCTCAATTATAAAAATAGATCTTATTTCAAAACATGCTCTAATGAGTGCATAAACAAGTTTGTTCATGAGTCTAAACCAACTCAGCACCTTACTTTTAAAAGTGAGGTCCTTTAGTAAACAAACTTAAAAAAATATTTAACTAAATAAATAAACTTAAACCACTTTTAATGAATCGAATTTCACAGGCGATGATGTTCACTCGTAATCTAAAAAAAAATTAAACTTAAAAATAATGGCAAACTGATTGTGGTTGATTGCGTAAGATACTTGTATAGTCGGATTTGGGTTGAAGAAAAACAAGAAAACATAGAGTGATTAGGTGTAGACTGAAGACTTATAATTAAAATGTTTGATGGGCTGGGGGCAATTCTTCTTATCAATTAATGCATTTCTGTGGCCAATTTCAAACAATCAAATACACATGTCCGCTCTATTGAAAGGGTGCAATGACACCCATGATTTGGTCTTATATGGCTGAAAGTAAGCGTGATTATAATTTGGGTTACATTCCAGAATTGAAAAATTAGATTATAATTAAGTATATGAATATAAAATCAAATTAATATAAGCCCCTTTTCTTTAAAATTACCTTTCTTTCATAATTTAATTCAAATTGATATAAAACCCAGTTATCCTCACACAGAAATTAACATGTTTAAATAATAGACTATAATAACTTTTTTGTGAGATTAAAATTTAAATTTCTTTTAGAAAATTAGATTTACGTACAAATTTTTTGTATGTTAAATTATTTGGTACGTGTGTAATTAATGAATAATTACATGTACGTACCAAGTGAACTTATCTAATTAGAATATACTAAATAACAACAACTTTGAAGTTATGAATTAACTAAATTATCACCTATATAGATATGGGGCCTAAAGAGTTGACGATGGAAGTAGGTGGAATTTTGTTATCAAATTAGGCCAAGGACGACGACACAAGTTTAATTACAGTACTCTCGATCAATCTTGTTTAAGTTGAAAATTTTGCATATTTTAGATTTTTCTTCTCTTCTGTGGGACACAGTTGTACGTGAAGCTTTGATTGTTAGAATTTTCAAAAGTTCTTAATTACTAAATGGACCACTTCACCTAAGCTATTTGATATAATTATTATTATTCAAAAAAGAAAAAGAAAAATAACACATCAGTTTTGACTTGTACGTATTTGTTCTTTCAATTTTAATTGGAAAAAACTGAAGTAGCGTGGAAGAAGACATACTTTTATTATAAGTTGAAAGTCCTTTAAGCCTTGATATATGTCTTAATTACTGTAATGAATATGAGGTTACCTTGCATGTATATATATGTCTTACTAATTTTTTGATCGTATAGATTAATGTATTAGCTTACAAATTATCTGCAATGGCAATACATATATTATTATATGCAGCCTTGGTTGACAACCATTAGGTCTTCTCTTTCTCTCTCCCATCACTAGAGATGTCGGAGGTTCAGACCTTCAACCTCTTTTCGATTTTTTATTTCACTTTATCTTTATTTAATAATTTGATAGGATTAGTATTAAATTAATTATTTTAATTATAATTTAATTACTGAGAGAATGTTCTGGCAATTATAGAAAATGTACGTAGAGATTAATTTGATTGAAAACAAACCTTTTTGCCACAGTAATATTGTTCCAGGTGTAAGTACTTGAGATAACAGTTTAAAGAGCAGACATGTTTGGGTATGGGCCATTCATTATATGGTAACTTGGGAATATCTGTTCCTCTTCCCTCCAGACTGTAACTCACCCCTTTGTTTTTACATTACATTTTTTCGTTTATATATTACACCCTGGACTCCTCCCCCTTAATTACTTCTACAAGCAGAAGCACTTTCCATTGCTGCATAAACCAGGGACGATCGGGGGGAGGGCTGTCCCCTAGATCTATAGATCATTTCAGTCCCCTCTCCCCTCTCCCTCCAAATGGTTCAGATCCACATAACAGATATGGGAGAGTGTTGAGGCTGGCACAAGCTACCACCCCTTTATTTTTAAACACTCTTTAAATACTGGGATCCGTGAAATACTATGTAAGAGTCCTCAATTAATTAGCGTATTTCTTCTAATTAAGTAAACTTAGTACGGAAAATAGAGTTTTCTTTGCGGATACGTATGGTCTGATGAGAGGAGCAGTCTTCAAGAATGGCACTATGATTCCTGAAAGGAAAGAAGCGCAAAAAGTCAATTGGAATCCCAGAAAACAAGAAATAAAGAGAGAAACTGGTTGTTATAAATCAATCTGTGACAAATGGACAAGAAACGCTGTCCATTTGTACTGAATGTACATCATGCATGCTTCTTCCTTAAAAGACATAATTTACTCCTTGTGCAGTCTGTCTTCGCCAATCTACAGAAAATATATATATCAATTCTTTAATATAACCATATCTTATATATATATATATATAAGATTTTATTCATTTTGACTCAAAAATCTCGTAAACGTAACTTTATATAATCTCACTTTAAAAGGAAGTAGTATCACATAAAACAAAGCGAGGCGGCTCATAGCCTAAAATTAATTACCTCAATGTAATATTGCCAAAAATAATAATTTTTTTCCAGTAATTAAGATGCATGAAGCAAAATAATGAAAGCTGCATAGTGGGTGTTAAAAGCAAGTACTTCCGGACAATAATTTTGGGGGCCTCAAATAGGGTGACATGATGAATGATGATAGATTTAAATATGTATTTAAAAACTATTATAAACATTAAATCCATTGTACCTGGACGTTTTTGATAGGAGTGGTTAAAAGCTTTGCAGCCTCCCCCGCAAAAGATCGAATGAATTAGCAGAGACAGCCATGATGGATGTGAGAGAGGTGCCCCTCAGCGCAGTGTTTTTTTTTTTTCCTTTTTTTCCTTTTCCCAATCAATCAAGCAGAAAGAGACAAGAGATCCAACGTTGAGACTTATAATAGGTGATCTGATTGCGCTCCATTTTGTTTGAAAAATATAGATAAATTCTGGTTGTGGAAAATAGGGCCACTTCTTCTTCACCTACTGGCTACTCATTCATGGTTGAGATGGATTGTGCATTGAGTGAATGATTGAGGAAGACTACAACTCTGAATATCCCCTATCATTGTTAGCACTTGCCCTATCTTTCTTTCTTTCTTTCCCATCCCATCCCAGTATTGGGACCATAAAGCAATTAACATGCATGCCACCTAATTACCCAAAATTCTCAAGCATTCAAAACATGCGTGTGTGAGGATGCACAACATTAATTATATAAACAAATCAATGAAAAATTCTCCTTGCTTTGCATTGTCTTTTGATTATGAAGCTTTTAACTAATTTAATGGATGAAGCAAAGACCAATTAGCTGATTTTTTTCTTGGGAGCAGGTGAATGCTTCTGTCATGCCACTTGTTGATTATCGCATGTGATGGATTATCTTCTCAAAGACCCACCAATTCGCCTTCCCTTTTTTATTTGGCCACCTAATACTAACACATCTTCACAAACGGATTTCTCTTCCTTCCATTATCAATTCTGGCCCTCTTGCAATTAAGCCAATAAATTTTAATGTCAAAAAGGGTACTGTGTGTAATTCCAATATACTTCAGGGATTAAGTGTAATTAGATATCCTTTCGACCATCTAGATCAAGGTAGTCCTTGCAGGCTTTGTCGCATATTAATCACATAAATTCATCAATATTGAAGAAGCCTTTAGGGTTATATATATACATAGTAATTAAGATATGAAGGTTATTTATTAAAGTTTATTAATTAACTAAACATTTTCTCTTCTTTTAATTTTAAAAATGCACATTTATGTATCCTAATTAACCAAGACATTTATGTATTCCTAATCCTTTCAGCTGACATAGTCAAAGTGATTTGGAAAAGCTAATTTCTTTACATGAAATGCTATATGCCCTGTAATTAATACTAATTAAAATTTTTTAATTAAAACTTTAAGTAATTACTAATCATTTTTAATGATAGACACAATTAACTTGACTAGTTTTTAAATGCAAAAAAATAAAATAAAAAATACACTGATTCAAGACCATTTTTTTAGAAAATTTAATTAATTAGAGATTATGATGAAATGTTAGTTTGTATTATTCCTCTACGCACCCAACCAATATTATATCTTATTAGGATCTAGTTAACAATTTAATTCATCTTTTCACTTCAAATTATGAATTTTGTCACATAAATTCAGGAAAATAGAAAAAAAACAATTAAATTAGGCGCATATATAAATGTATACTATTTGTCTTCCATTACCTCTCTCTGAACAACTAACTAAGATAAGTGGGAATTGCATATATTTAATTGAAAGAGTTTTAAGTACTCTTCTCTATCCTCAACCCATCCATGCATAGAGAGATGTGAAAACCCCAGTACAGTAACTGATAATAAAGAGGACACAGTTCACAAATCTTTAATACTGTACTAATTGTAATGGCAGTGGAGATGACTAAAATGATTGGCTCAAATATTTTTAATATGAAGTGTAAAATAAGTTCTTATATTTTAGTTAAAATTTAATTGATCATTGTATTTTTTAAAAAAAAAAATCAAATAAACTATTGAATTTTTAATTTGGAGTCAATTTGAGTCTTTGTCTTTTTTAAAAGTGACAAACAAGTCACTGTATTTTCATATTCTGATCACATTAACCATGAATAAAGTTCACTCTACCTCTAATTAAATTAAAAAATCTCTTCACACAGCGCAAATGCCTAAATCAAACCTCAAATTTAAATTAAATAACTCAACAAATTGCAATTTATGTTTATTTAAAATACAGTGACTAATTTGACTCTAAATCTTAAAGTCTAATAATTTATTTGACCATTTAAAAGATACAATACCCATTTCTAGCTCTAAAATTATAGTAGGTGATCTTCACCCAAAAATTTTAAAGTATAGATTGGTGCAACAAGTGGCATGACAAATTGTTTATATTTATACAAAATATATGCACACAATAATGCCAACGTAAGTAGGACCAGTTGGATCCATGCAAGTCAATGGTCAAAGTTTGTAATGATGAGTGCAAAGGAGCTCCCATTTTGGGACTCCACGTTTCTAAATCTTATTTAGGCTTTACTAAGACTAGGATAGGGTAAACCCGCCCATAGGTTAGGGAGACAAAATCAAGGTTTGGTGGAGTTAAAGTACATATAAATATAGATAATTAGGGTTGGTGCAAAAGCTTGATGCAATAGCAGAACTGGACACCGTTTCTGGTCATATAAATATTTGCTTTTGATGATTAATTAATAATCCATTTGAAGGAGACTGTATAAAATATGGCATCAAAGTGAGAGGTGAATACAAGGGAGTAAGTAGTAAACCAATAAAATTGCAATTGACAAAACTGGAGGCTGGTTTAATAATTGGTTGCGTTTACGTGCCTTTAAAAGAATGACAAAAGAGATAAAAAGAAATACTTAATATATATGACGACTCCCAATAATTAAAAAAATATAATTTTTTATTTTTAATGTGTAAATTTAAAATTTAGTATTTTAATTATTAAAAATTATTATTTTAATTTTCTACTCTATAAGTAAAAAAAAAAACAATTATTTACGCTATGTAAGAAAGCACATTCTAAAAAAAAAAAAAAACTACATTAGCGAGACATAAAATTAAATTTAATATATAAATATGACATTTGATCTCTTAACAATTAAAAAATTTGACATTTGATCATTGATATAAAAAAAATCAAATTTGATAAAAAAAAGAACTTAAATTTCATAAAAAGACCAAAATTTTTTATAAAAAAGACTTAAATTTCATAGAAAGATTTGAAAATTTCATTAAAAAGACTTAAAAATATTTAAAAAGACCTAAATTTCATAAAAAGATCTAAAAATTTCATATAAATGATCTAAAAATATTTAAAAAAATACCTAAATTTCATAAAAATACATATAAAATGACCTAAAAATATTCAAAAGGACCAAAATTCATAAAAATACCTAATGAAAAATTCTGACAATAAAAATTCAATTAAAAAATAACAAAAACTTCATTGAATTTATAAATTTTGTTCACAAAACTGTTAAATAAGATCTTAAACAAGAAGTGACAAAATAAACCCCATCAAGGTACTCATTCAACCATCATTAACACACACCATATGTAGTGGTAAACACCAATGAGGTCTTAGACCATAATATATCCAAAACAAGCCAACAACCATTCATAAAAATATTCCCTAATTTAGACAAGTCACAAAATAGCAAAATGTCTCAAGTCTTCTAATTTCCAGCGAGATGATGAGTTCCATTGTTCGTAGTCGTGATCCTCATCCTTTGGTACCTTAAAGTAGCCTTTTCTTGGAGTTAGTTCGTTGTGATACTTGCTCTACCATGCCACTGTGCACCTGGTAGTAGATAGCTCATACTACTTTGTCCTCTAAATGCATGTTGTATAACACTTTCGGAAAAACTTCTTGAATGGACTAGTAAAGGTGGAGCATTGCTTGATTGCCCTGCTAAAGCAGTACTTGGTGTAGAATTGCTTGATGGCCCTGGTGAAGCTCTCACAAACCGTATGTTGTCCAGGTTGGTTAAAAGAAGAGTTAATTAAATAGGTAAACGTGTAGGTAATCCATCACAAACTAGGTTTGCAATGTTAAAAGAAAGCTTGCATTCTAAATCATAGCACCACTGTTTGCTACCAAAAGACCATGCCCTGTTTGTAACTTATTACTTCTAGACCTTTTAAATTGACTTCTAACATCATTGAAATTTTTAGATATTTTCTATGAAAATTTTTGGTCTTTTTTGAATATTTTTAGGTCTTTTTATAAAATTTAGGTATTTTTTTGGAATATTTTTTAGGGTTTTTTTTTATGAAATTTTTAGATCTTTCATGAAATTTAGGTTTTTATTATTATTATTTTTAGGTCTTTTATCAAATTTATGTTTTTTTATTTTTTTATAATTTTAAGTCTTTTTATGAAATTTAAGTCATTTTTTTTGGTTATCAAATTTGATCTTTTTTCATATCAAAGACTAAATGTTAAATATTTTAATTGCTGAGTGACCAAATGTCATATTTATGTATTAAACTTAATGCAATGACCTATTAATGGGTCTAAAATGTTTTGAGAAATATGCTTTATTATGTGTGATGCAATTTGGACATTGTCCAAATTAAATGGATTAAAATATTTTATGTGTTTATAAGAAGACAAATTAATAGAAATATTAGTTCTTAGAAAAATGAAATGTAAGTGAAAAATTAAAATGAAGTATAAATTCGGTTGGTTATGTCAACAAATGGGTTGGGACCAAGTTGAAGAGTTTGCCCATAAGGCTTAATAATTGTGTTGGGCCATTGATGTGGGTTTGAGCCCATGTGCATAAAATGTGATTGTTTAATTAAATGAAAAATGAGATGGTGTAACACTCCGTCTCACACGGACACGTCACTATAAGAGAATTCATAGGAATCTTTTTTTTTTCCAAGTTCATTGCTCGCGGTGCATCAAGAACAATCTTTATATACTTTAACATGACTGAAACATACAACGATTTAAAGAACAATCGTCACATGCTCACATAGGCCGACACCCGTGGTAATTTCAAGAACAATCTTTACATACACACAAGATCCCGAAGACCCCACTTTCACCCGTCTAATTAACCAGATCAACAATCTTAAACTAAACGAACCATAATATTACGTAGCAGATATAATAATATAAAATACTTTGGCCTACCACAGGATTCTTACGTAGTGTTTCCACATCATAATACGTATTACAACTGTAACGCCCCGCTTTCTCGGGCACGTTATAACTTAGGACAATTCTGCGATAATAATTTTTTTTTCTTTCAAACTTAAAGGTAAATCATATCATTCCTCAAATCTATCCCAAAATTTTCATACCTTTTCTCGAAAGAGAATTATTATACACATCAAATGCGGAAGCAAGGATCGAACCTGACATTTTAATATTAATCAAAATTCAGTTTTTACATCATCGTTTCTCAAACTTAATTTCTCATTACAAGGCTGTTCATCAATGACTTAAAACATAGTATAAGTTCTCAACTAACATTAACCCTAAATGGGGTTATACATTATCATTCCTCAAAACGTTCAGAATTCAAAGTAACAGAACTTAAATACATGGGTTAAATAACATACATTCAATTCATTATGCACTCTGCTAAGTGCCATTTCATGTCTCATTCATCCTCGTTTGTTTTATAATCTCTATCTAGAACGTTTGAATATTCCAAGAGCAAAGCCCAGATTAGATGATGAATCATCTAAGTAAGGGAACAATAAATACATTTCGTGAATGAATGTAAAATGGAAAATGTCCTTTTATATCATTTCGGTTTGAGTTGACCGCACCCAATTGCTGCTCCCTATTTTTTATGGTCACCTTTTTTGAAGCCAGGGTGTATGGGTGCACCATTCGCAGAGCAGCTATGCCAGTCAATATCTCAAACCCTTATTCGATACATGATCAATAATATCATCGTGAACATATGCACATCTCATCATCAATACATGTAAATGCAATCTACATGATATAGTCATATCAAGGCATGGCAACATGATAAAATCATTTACTTAAAATCGAGTTTTGGGTTGAACCATTTACAAACCAAGTATTTTCCATAAAACTAAATCCAGTTGAGAAGTACCACTTACCTCATACGCATCTCATAATATCTCGATTCTCGTGTCAGGCTTTTAACGTACTCAATTCGGATTCTTAACATACCCTGGCCATTATATTCATTCAACAATATCAATATTCTATTTCTCATAATTTCCTCATAACTTCTCTCTATTTCTTCCTATTTTTCTCAATAAATCCATACTAAATATTCCTCAAATATTTTCCTCAAATATTTCTCAATAGCAATTCCTAAAATAATTTTCTAATTTATTGAAATTTCTAAAAAATTTTTACTTACCTTAACTTAGCCTCTCAGGCTACCTCAGTATGCATGTTTGACCTCGAGACGTGTGCCGACCTCGATTGCAGTACACCACCTCAATTCTCATGCACTTCCTCGATTCCAGTACACTATCTTAATTTTTCATGTACTGCCTTAAAACGCATGTTTGACCTCGGACAATTTTTTTCACTAAAATCTCTCAAATATCAATAAATCTCCATTTTTTATTTTTCCATATTTTTTTAGCACTTTCCAAGATTTTTTTTCCAATTTTTTCCTTTCTTTTTTCTTTTTCTTTCTTTTCTTTTTCTTTTCTTTCTTCATCTTCAACCTCCAGCTCCTCTGCTCCCGCATGAACGCCTGCAACTTCACCGCTTGGTTCCTCGACCGCCATTGCCTTTCAACACCGCCACCAGCTGGCCTCCGTTGCCCTTTGTGCCACCATCGCTGGCCTTTAACGACCGCCACGCAACCACTGGAACTGACCACCGCTTGCAACACAAGCCATCGCGGCCCCTCTGCTCGCACGACGTCAGCTTCCATGGCTGACCCAACCAACACTGCTGCTGCATTTGGCTATTTTCGCCGCCTCTTTGAGCCATCGCGAGCCACTACCATGGCCGATCAGCAGCTTAAAGCTGCTCACTACCACCACCATGCTCGCTACTCGCTTCGCCTGGTTGCCATGGTTTCCTACCACCATTGCTGGTCACCAAGGCCTTTTGGTTGTAGCCTACCGAGACCACCAGCTCCCTTCCTCAAGCTCTATTCTCTCTTCTCTCGATCTCTCTCTTTCTCTCGCAAACTCTCTGGCTACTCTCGGCTACGGCTTGCTGCTATGGCCGAATTCGGCCATTTCTCCCTCCCTTTGCAACTTTCTCAATCTCTCATCTATATATAGGCAAGAGGTAGCTTGGGTATTACTCTAGCAAACTTGGCCACCACTCATTGGAAGAAAACTTGGCCACCACTCTCGACCATCTTCTCAATCTCTCTGCAAATCCTTCACCCAAGGCTCACAATTGAAGACATACTGCCCTCCACGCTTGCATATACATATATATAATATACATTACACTAATATACTTATGGGAAAAAATACACACAATTAAACCTCACAATTCTTCTTAATTGCACTTAGAGTTTTGATAATAGCACTTAAGCCTTCCAACGCTTCATTTAATACCATTAAGCCACCCAAATTCCAAAATTAATAACCGACGATTACTTGATAAAGATCAATTTCGCCTCAGTGTCCTCATCGGGCCCTTGATTCATCTCAAAACCACCTCAGGGTTTATTCTTACAAAAAATCGGAGCCCCCTTAGGGTTCTGTTGACTTCCCGGAAGTCCCTTATGACAATTCGATATTTTAGCCTAAATCATAGTTGTAATTTAGCTATACCGAAAACCGTCTCAATTTCGATTTCTTTTAATTCCATAAATCCTATCTCGAAATGCTCATCGAGACCATATCATTTTTCTTAGACAATTACACTCTGGGGCATTCCCTACAGTCGATTCGATGATTTATTTTGCTATCAAGCCAATTTTTCAGTATCCAAACCTTACTTAAATTACGTGGCAACCTTATGCCGAAATGCGGTCTTACAACAACGCTAAAAAATGATAACAACACTAATATGCGATCGTTCATACATATATCAAAATAAGTATTGCTACCTCAAAATGACATAACAACTAGCACGCTAAACACTATTGGCCCTCAACTGGCCACATCCTCGCCTTTGTAGCAGTTTTTAGCTGGAACATTGAATGTTTCAGGGGCATAAACCAAATTAGATGATAAAATATTTAAGTGATGGCATGATAAAGCTTACTGAATGCATGAATAACACATGAGCATGGCATATACAGACAACAACAACATGCAACACGTCTAACTTGAGAAATTTTCCTAGCATATTTAATCTCCCGTCGAAACCATTCCACACACCATTGGGATTGACCTTACTACGACATACTTAACCCCCGAGTGCCATTCCACGTCACCCGATCACCGAGATTGACCTTGCCACATTCTCAAGAAAATCCCATCCCATCCCCCATGGACATAAAACCAACACAAAAATCAACACCTTGATGATATGAAAACCACACGCCATGCACCGGCTCTTTCATAAGTAAAAAAATTGATGCAATATTCTATATGATCAATATGCATACGATACCACAAATACACAAGTAAAACACCTATATGATACATCCCAAGTTCTGAAAGGTATAACCATTCGCTAGAACCGATCCAAACACATGCAATCCTAAGATTGGGAGGGTAGAATCGTTTACCTGAACCCACTACACACACACCAAGACACTTTCAAGACAAAGGGTAAGACTGGAATCAAACCACTTGTAACACCCCGCCCTATACAGGTGTGTTACTATAAGGAAAATCCCGGGGTTTCTTTTTTTTTTTTTCATTTCCACCAAGTCTGATACTTGCGACGCCTGTGAGCACAATCTTCACATGCAGATGAAAACCCCGAGAGTTCCAGTCTTACTCGTTTAGTTAATAATAACATAATCTCAACCGAACGAGACAATATAAACACAGCGGAATACTTATTTAATCAAAATGCCGTGGTCTACCACGTGTTACATAAGTTGTTTCCTACCAACATACATATAACATCAATACTAAAGGTTTACAACACCGTCGTACGAACGTTCATACATATAGCAAAATAGATTACTATGATACCAAATGATACAATGTCTATCACATAAACACCATTGGCTCTCCGGCCTCGTCCTTGACTTCGCAGCTGTCCCTAACTGGAACGTTGAATGTTCCAGGGGCATAACTCAGGTTAGATGAATAAACATCTAAGTGAAAGCATGGAACAGTTTATGTAATGCATGAATGATATATGAGCATGGCATACTAATCGACAACATGTATGACACGTCAAACTTGAGAATTTCCTTGACAAACTTAATCCCCGGGTGCCCTACCGTGTCGCTCGGTTACTAGTCCCGGATGCCCTACCGTGTCACCCGATCACCAGTACCGGCCCCGGATGCCCTACCGTGTCACCCGGTTGCCAGGACTAACCGTGTCCCATTCTCAAGAAGACCCCGACCACCCCATATGAACCCAATGAAGTAATGGAACTAGACTTTAAATTATATAAAAATTCACACGTCATGCACTAACATTTTAAAATAAATCAGTTTATGCATGTAGCGAATGCTAACACCATGACCATAAGCATAAAACTTGTAAAGTAGGCTAAGTCTAGAAGGGTATAAAGCTCACTAGGACTCACCAAATGCATGTTAAAACACTTTAAAGACAAGGATAAGCTAGAGTCAAGCCACTCACCTCAATTCGAAAAAGTCTAGATTTCGCCTCGAAAAACGTGCCACACCTCGAAAATTGTGTAAATCCTATTCCAGTGACCCAATTAACTCCTATTTCACCATTTAATACCTTTGGAATCAAAATTCTATTTTTTCCATAATTTTCTCTATTTTTATTTAATTTTTAAACACTTATACCTTCGGAAATCTATTAAAAATACCAAACATAATTTTTTTCAAAATATTCTTCCATGATAATTCCTAAAATAATTTAACCTAAATTCTGAAATTAAAAATACATTAAAAACCTACCTCACGCGCCCTCATGCGCCACCCCGAAGCCGTGCGAGTGGGGTTCACGCGCCGCCGCATAGGTCATCTTCTCCGGCCTTCTTCTCCGACTCCAGCGACTTCCTTTGGCTAAACCAACTATGGGGCCTTGAAGATCTCGATGAGGCGACCTTAATGGTGCCCTTGTTTGTCGAAAAAAGTGACCGGAGGTAGGCTTAAAGGTCAGTTGCAGGTCGCGGCGTCGAAAACCTCGATTTTTCCGGCCAACTTCGAAAACCCCTCTATTTCTATACCAAATGACCTCAAATGCTCCAGAAATGATCCTTAGAACACCAATAACAAAAGCCCCTTATCCCTCAAGCTCGATTCAAGCAAAAACACGACAATTTTTGAACGATTTTGATTTTGAACCCTCGGCCGAACACCCCCTTTTATAGTTGATTTTCGCTCAATTATTCACCCCATCTTGCTCGTCCTCATCCCTTTAGCCCAAATCTAGCCTCTAAACCAATCGAAAAATAACAAATCGAGCTCTAGATCCCTCGAAAGATTCGGCCCAATCGGAAAAATCTTCCGTCATCATTTCCGGTCACGTCGCCGCCGTGCTCGGCCAATGGCCACCCCCTGGAGCTTCATCATCACCTGGCGAGCAAGCTAGCACCCTTAGGCGAGCTTCCCGACGCCTCCAGAGGCGGCTGCCGGCAGCCATGTGCGGCCGGTCGGTTTCCCATGTGCAATTTTTCAAAAATTGCATTTTCACCCCTATTTTCTTATTTTGACATTTTGGCCCTTTCTTTTGAGTCCCTGATCTTTCTAAATATACCACAATGACCCTCAAGTTCTATATTTTCCATTTCCTTTTGGAATTTCTGGAAAATTCGTCGATTCGACCTCCCACTGACATTTTGCAAAAACTGCACTTTTGCCCGAACTCTCCTAATTGATTGCTTTTGACTTCAAACCTTTGAAAATCCCTAATTTTATCAAATATCGTCCAATTGTGCCATTTTTCCTCAATTGACTTATCTTAACTCGGTCATTCGTCTTTCGTTTTAAGTTTTGAATATTGCACTTAGGCCCGAAACTTTGCTAAATATCATTTTGACCCAAATCTTCGAAAATTCTCTTATTATTTAATATCGGGTTTTACACCACTTACCTTAACTTAAAAAAAGTCAATTTTTGCCTTAAAAAGCGTGTTGTACCTAAAAAATCATGCAATCCTTTCTTTTAACTGTCAAATCGTCTCATGTTTACCATTATGTCTATAGAAATCAGTATTTCTATTTTTTCCATAATTTTCTCAATTTTTCTTATTTTTCCAAACCTTTCTTTCATTCAAAAATTCATAATAAATACTTAACACCTAGTTTCTCCAAATATTTTTGCATAAACACCTCTAAAATAATTTTACAAAAATATTAAAATTAATTTCAGGAAAAGCCTGCTCATCACGCTCCCTTACACGCTAGGCAAGTGGCATGCGTTTGAAGTCGTGCTTGCACCCACGCGTCTTATCTTCTCCGGTCGTCTTCTCCGACAATAACCATAGGCGACGACCTCCATTGGCCAAACAAATTATAGGGGCTTGAAGCTCTCCCTGAGGTGACCTTAATGGACCCCTTGCACGTCAGAAAAACCCACCGAAAAGGGCCTTAATGGCCGGTTGCAAATGCAGCTCCGACGATTCCTGATTTTTCGACCAACTTCTTAAAATCCCATGTAACATATGTCAAACTCTCCCAAATTCTCCTGAAACGCTTCTCATAACTCAAAGAACAAAAGTCCCTTATCCCTAAGGCTCGATTCAAGCTAAAACACGGCCGATTTCTTCAATTTTTGATTTTGAACTTTCAGCCTTCAATCCTTATTTATACTTGTTTTCGGCACCAAAATCCACCAAATCTCCATTGTTCTTATCCCTTAAGCCCAAAATCTAGCTTCTAAATGATTTATCTAGCCCTAAATCATGAGAAAACTCCCTCGAGAAATTCGTCCAAACCCTCGATCACCTCCGCCATTAATTCCGGCCACATTACCACTATGCTCGGCTAATAACCACTTTCACTCGCTTCATCATCACCTGAAGGCTATCCTCGAGCCTCCAAGAGATCTTCCCAATGCCCAGAACGGCTGGCCGGTGTCCACAGTCCTGCCGATGGGTTTCCCACCTACAAGTTCATTTGTTTGCACTTCCCCTCCCTCAAAAAAAAAAAAAAATTCAAATGCGCTTTGCCTCTTTCTTGATACCCCTAGACTTTCTAACATTTCCACTATGGCCTATAAGTTCCAAAATCTCTATTTCCCTCAAGAATTTCCAAAAAATTTATCGTTTCGGCCTCCCTCGTGCAGTTTACATTTTCTGCACTTTGGCCCTGATGCCCCTAATCGTATGTTTTCGACCTTAAACCTTTGCGAATCTATTGGTTTTATTAAATTCTACTTATCTGGGAAATTTTACCATCCTTGACATGCTTTGACATGGACATTTGCCTTTCGTTCATATTTTAGATATTACATATTGGCCCAAAACTTTGATAAATTCCATTTTTACCCCATAATTTCCAAAAATACCTTTGATATTAAATATTGGATATTACAGATGGTGTAATGACTAAAGAGGATTTATATTTTGTATTGTATGCGAAAAATGTAAGGGTAATATGGGAATTTTGTAAATGAGTGGAATAAAGAAAATGTGAAAGAAATAAGAAATTGACAAAAGATCAAAAAGGGCTTGGATATTTGTATATGTGTGCATGCAATTGAAGGGTAAAATTGGAAAGCAAAGGTAGGAGCAGGTGGCTAGCGAGAGAGCCATGCCTCCTTGCTTTTCTCCTTTAATCTCTTCTTTTTTTTTCTCTCTATTTTCTTGCATCTCTCGACATTTTCTTCTTCTTCTTCTTCTATTTTCTTCTTCTTCTTGCTGCCTGGAGCCCAAGTAGTAGAGGTGGCTACTAGCAAGTTGCTTCTTCTTCTCCTTGGTTCAAGCTCTAAAGGCAAGTTCCTACTCCTTTTCTTCTTTTTCAAGAAAACATCCAATATTTATGTCTTTTAAATGATGGTTGAGATGTTTATTTTGTATAAATAATCATGGCTTTTATCCTTGTGGTGGTCTTGAGGACCATTTTTGTAGTTAATGGATTTTATTCCATTTATTTCTAAATTTGTGGGTTTTCTCTTAAGATGTTGTTGAGTCTCATTGATAGTCTTTATGGGGTTTGTTCACCCCATGTTTTCCTTCAAATAATGGAATTTGTGGGTTAGGAAACCAGCTATGGGGTTGGGTGTATCTTATTTGTTCTTTTGTTTCACATTCGTGTTTGTTCGTGAGCCCTCATCATGACTTCGATCGACTGAAGTTGAACTTCATTCAACCTAAGTTAGAGTTTAGTCAACCTAAGCTTAGAACCTTCATTCTATCCAACTTCAATCGACCTTAGTTAGATTTCGGTTGACTGAATCTTAAAATCCAACATTCTGCCCAACTTCGGTCGACCTAAGATACTTAGTCATTTTTCAGCACGAGGAGTTCTACGCACTTCGCCCTCGTTTGGGCATAACTCTTTATAGAAATTTTGGAATCAAGATCTATTTTTTGCGTTGTAATCTCGACTTGATAAGCTTAGATTTGGTATGAGATTTGAACCATTTAGACAACTAATGAGCCTTTGGGATTTCATTGAAATGTATGCTTGATTCGTAGTTTTCTCCTTCCTTAAAATTCATTCCTATTTAAATGTTGAATTGTGTGAAATGACCAAGAATCTTAGAGGACAAAAAATGAGAGAGGTGTATAATATGTTTGATTGTGCTCTTAATTACCATGATTAACTCCATCTAAATGCTAAATGATGCAAGTAAACTTAAGGGCTTTAGAAGTAAAACAGGGATGATAATGTGGTTATGTGGTTGCATGAATTAAGTTGTGAAGTGCATATAAAAATTTCGGATACATTGAAATGTCCCTATAATTGTATGATAGATAAGGGCCTTTGGTAAAGGAAATACACCTATAAACACTAAGGATAATTAACCATAATATGTCTGATGATTGTGATTATATAAGTTCCATGTGAAATTGATTATGATGGTGGGATTATGGCATATATGAAGTATGTTAGCATGGCAACAATTACTATTGTGCATTCATAGTATGGTTATGTATATAAGCTATGTTTAAGATCTTGCATGTATTAAGGTTGTGAGAAAACAATTATGTGAGAAAAACCTAAGAGATTAGTTTTTTAGTGTGTTATTTATAATAAGCACAATGGGCCTAATAACCTACAGGCTTAGCCTAATTACACATAATTATAACAAATAAATAAATAAAAACACATACAACAATATGCAATATATCTAATTATACTAATAATTCTAATGCTCCCCCTCAAGCTGGAGCATAGATATCATATGCACCAAACTTGTTACAGATATATTCCATCCAAGAATTGTTTAGAGACTTGGTGAAGACAACGACAAGTTGATCACTGGAGTTAACAAATTCTGTAACAATAACACCTTCAACTAGGTTTTCTCTAATAAAGTGATAGTCAATTCAATATGCTTAGTCCGCTCATGGAACACTGGATTGGAAGCAATATGCAAGGCAGCCTGATTATCACAAACAAGCTTCATAGGGGACACTTCACAAAACTTGAGTTCCTCCAAGAGTTGCTTAAGCTAAATGAGCTCACAAGTTGCATTAGCCATAGCCCGATACTCTGCCTCTACATTGGATCTAGCTACTACATTTTGTTTCTTACTTTTCCAAGAAATCAGATTTCCTCCCATAATAACACAATATCCAGAGGTCGACCAACAATCAGAAAGAGAGCCGACCCAATCTGTATCTGCAAAACAATAAATATCTATGTACCCCTTATCCTTATAGAATAGCTCTTTACCCGGTGCTCGTTTGATATATCTCAGAATCTAGATAACAGCATCCCTGTGAGAATCACATGGAGAATTGAGAAACTGGCTAACCACACTCACAACAAAAGCAATGTTATGACGAGTGACTGTGAGATAGTTCAGTTTGCCTACCAATCTTCTATACCTTCCAAGATCTGAGTAAGACTCCCCTTGTCCCGACAAGAGTTTGACATTTGTGTCCTCTGGGTTCTCAATCGGTTTGCAGTTCACCATACCAATTTCTTCTAAGATGTCAAGTGCGTACTTCCTCTGAGAGATTGAGATCCCATCTCTTGATTGAGCAACTTCAATACCAAAGAAATATCAGAGTTTGCCTATGTCTTTAGTCTGAAAGTGCTAATGGAGATGTTCCTTCAGATTTAGTATACCAACCTGATCGTTTCCTATGATAACAATGTCATCTACATAAACAACGAGGTAGATACATAAAGAAAAAGAATATCGATAGAAAAATGAATGATCAGCTTCACTTCGAGTGCGACCAAAGGTTTGAACCACAGTGCTAAACTTGTCAAACCACACTCGTGGAGATTTTTTCAGGCCATAGAGAGACTTCTTGAGTTTGCCGACTACATTGGACTCCCCCTGAGCAACAAAACCAGGTGGTTGCTCCATATAAACCTTCTTTTGCAAATCATCTTGAAGAAAGGCATTCTTAATGTCCAATTGATAGAGTAGCCAATGACATGTGGCAGCTATAGAGAGAAATAGATGAATAGAGGCCATTTTAGCAATTGGAGAGAAGGTATCACTGTACAAAACAGATACATCCAAATACACGAAGAGGAACAGAATAAAAGGGCTGGGAGGGGAACAAAAGAGCGTGAGGAATGTTGTCCTTTAACACTGAAGATGACATGCGATTGATCAAATAACACGTAGTAAGAACAACATCTCCCCAAAATTTGGTGGGAAGATTGGCATGTAAAAGTAGTGTTCATGCAATTTCAATGAGATGGCGATTTTTACGCTTGGCAACACCATTTTGTTGAGGTGTATAAGGATAAGAAGATTGATGCAGAATGTCACGAGTAGTCATAAAAGTAGTAAATTGAGAAAAAAAGTACTTAGGGGCATTATCACTACATAAAACACGTACAAAAACTCCAAATTGTGTTTTTATTTCAATAGTGAATGTCTGAAAGACAAAAAACAATTTAGACCGACTCTTCATGAGAAACAACCAAGTGTAGCGAGAAAAGTCATCAATGAAAGTAACAAAATATAAGAAACCAATAGTAGAATTGACATGACTGGGCCCCTATACATCAGAGTGCATAAGAGAAAACGAAGCCTCAGCTCTATTATTGACACGACTAGAAAAACAACTACATGCGTGTTTACCACGCTGACATGACTCACGATTAAAAATAGACAACGATGACAAACTAGGAACTAATTTCTTCAATTTAGAGAGGCTGGGATGACCAAGACGAGAGTGGAGAAGATCTAGGGAAGTAACACTCTTGCAAGCCATCGGTACAACAAGATGATAGTGACCCCGTGGCTCACGCCCAATGCCAATCGTCCACCCCGTACCCTGGTCTTATACACAAACAAAGGTAGGAGTGAAAGTGACTGAGTAGTTAAGGGTTTTAGTAAGCTGGCTAATTTAAATCAAATTGAAATGACTGCCAGGGGCATATAAAATCGAATTTAAAGATAAAGACGAAGTGGGTGTGGTTTGGCCTATCCTTTTAACTGTAGTTTTTGTTCCATCAGCCAAGGTAACTATAGGCAAGGTATCAGAATAAGTAAATGAAGAGAAAAAAAAGTTCATTACCACACATATGATCAGTTGTGCCAAAATTTATAATCCAAGGACCAAGAGATGGGCTTTTAGCAATGCAAGCAACGGGATTACCAGAATGAGACTACTGGGTGACCTGAAACTTCAAAAAGACATCATACTCAACTGTAGACATAGGTATCAACTGTGAACCTAATACAGATTGGATAGAACTAGGATCACTTTGGAATGCATAAGCTGCACTGGTAGATGACGTAGGCGGAGTAGTGGGCCGACCATGTTTCTTCCAACACTTGTCCTCAAGATTACCTAGTTTCTTACAAAAGGTACACTATGGACGTGCCGGATTATTATTATGGCATCTATTTCCTCTTGAGTGAGAAGCCTGAGACACAAGAGCTGAAGATTCGGCTACAGGAACAACATGAGAAGAATAGAGCATACCATGTGCACCGGTCATGTTCAGTAACCTTTTAAAAGAGTCATTCATGGTAGGATTAGTGGAGCTAGTCAAGATTTGATGCCTGATGGCGTCAAATTCTGATTTTAGACCAGAAAGAGCAATAACTATAAAAACTTCTCTTTGAGCAACTTGTTCAGCCTTGGTCATAGTAACGGGAAGAGGAGCATCAAATTCTTGCATGAGAGCTTGAACCTGTCCCAAATAAGATTTCATGGATGACTCTTGGTTTAGATTCTTAATATTAAAGACCACAATGTACAAACATTGGATGTCATTCATATAACATTCTTCAAATTTCTTCCACACGTCAACACATGTTTCAAATGGCTGAAAGAGTTGCATGATGGATGGATCAATGGATTGCCATAGGAGACTGCATAACTGGGCATCAACTTGTTCCTATCTAGCCCGATTGGCTTTCAACACACTTTCAACCTTTGTGGTAAGATGATCAGCTTAGCCTTACCCTTTGAAACACATTTTGACAAAAAATGCCTATGAGAGATAATTGGCAGACCCTATCAACTTGAAGAAAGAAAACTAGGATTTTTAGGCCATTGGAAGAAGATGCCCAACGGTAGCTAGGGTTTTTTTCACCGGTGGCTCTGATATCATGTGAGAAAACAATTATGATAGAAAAACCTAAGAGATTAGTCTCTTAGTGTGTTATTTATAATAGGCACAATGGGCCTAATAACCTAAGGGCTTAGTCTATGGGCTTAGCCTAATTACACATAGTTATAACAAATAAATAAATAAAAACACATACAACAATATGTAATATATCTAATTATACTAATAATTCTAGTAAAGGTATTTAATTGTGTAATGGCATACACATGAATTGCATAAAAAATGTTTGATTGTAATTAAACATGAGGATATGAAGATAAATTTGTGCATATCTTGTATGGCAATGTGTCTGTGTAATTATACTGCATGGTAGTAATGGTGGTGGAAATTGGCTTGTGATTGTGATGCGTAAGACTGTGGGTGGAAGCTCATAGTAGCTGGATCCTCTAATGCGTAATACTGTGGGTGGAGGCCCACAACAGTTGTATCCTATGATGCGTAAGAATGTGGGTGGAGGCCCACGACAACTAGATCCTGTGATGCGTAAGACTGTTGGTGGAGGCCCACAGCAACTGGATCCTGTGATGCATAAGACTATGGGTGGAGGCCCACAACAGCTGGATCCTATGATGCGTAAGACTGTGGGTGGAGGCTCACAGCAGCTGAATCTTGTGATGCGTAAGACTGGAGGGTTTGAGACCCACAACTGCTCGTGACCTTGATAACATTGTGAGTGTTATGTCACATGATGATGACGGTGATGAATATGATATCTATGGATGTGGTATGAGAGCCTTGGGCTTATGCGATTGATTTGGTAGCTTGTTCTTGGCTGCTAGCAAGTTTGTATACCGGTTACTGGGTGCCAGTGTCTACATATTATATGGGCCCCAAGAACTTTATGTGTGCATCTATGCATTTATGTTATATCTAGGTATCGTGTTATATAACCACATGGCTTAAATTGTGTGTCGTTTGTGTATATGAGACTGGTGTGTGTTTCTGTATACAACATGATATGCTTAATGTTCAAGGAAAGTCTAGTCGTATCCATTTCTCATTATTTCTATACACTTGCCGAGCCTTATGGCTCACCTTGAAAAATGTGTTTTGTTAAAATGTAAGAAATTGTATTTCTTTGAGAATGTTGCTGTCAAGTGTAGAAGGCATGAAACCAGTCAATATCTATATGTCAAGTAGTGATTTTCCCATGGTTTTGAGTTATTCATGCATTCATATATTAATCTATTGATGCTTCCCTTTGCTATATATTTGCTGAGCCTTGTGACTCACTGTATTTTTTTTTTTTTTTTTGTCATTTCAAGAAAGGGGAAGATAGTTATTTGGGCAAGTCTCGGTTAAATGTTTACAGAGATGTCCCACCCTCAAGATCCATGGGTATAGTTTCGAGAGCATGAGTAGAGTACTTCATCATATATCTAAAATCTTAGTGCCTTATATTTTAAAAATGTATGGGTGGTAAGTCCAAGATAATGATGTAAAGAATGTTGCACAATTTATTTTGGCTCCTATGGTTAGTGAGTAAATTCGAAAATGAAAAAAAAAATGAGTAATTTTTGTATCTGTATCTATTTTGAAGGGACCTTCTCTCAGACTTCCTATGTTAGCGGGTAAATCCGAGAGTGGGGCCTCACACTTAATCTGATGTGTTTTACAGACATGTCATTTAAGGATGTGGCATTCACTTGCAGAAACGAGCGCGTTTATGTACGCATTAATATTTCGTCATAGTAAAACTTAAAATAATAATTTTTAATAATTAAAATACTGAATCTTGATGTTTTGCATAACATGGACTAAATACTATATTTTTTAATTGGTGAAATGCCACCTATGTATTAAGTCGAGGAAGAAATTAATTAACAAGCATATAAGATACCTAAACAATTCTTAATATTCTTGCAAATATGAGGAAAACCCAAATGAGCCAACACCCAACACATTCATCTTCGACGGTAATTAAGACACTTGAGTTGGAGAAATATTTATCATACTTACTACTACCTTTGGCTAAACTCTAATTAATCCAGACATGCTCCCTAGCTAGCTACTTTATAAGAAAATAACAACAGTAATCTTGGTATAAAAACTGTTATAATTCATCAGAGTATTTATAATAGTGTAGTGATACAGATAAACACTATCAAACAGACACTGTTCCAAAATAACAACCAACGGCTTTTGGTGGCGCCAATTTTCTGACTTCAGCTATTATGGAGAAGGCTGTCAATTTTCATCATCAGATGGCCATGATAAAAGGATGGATGCCAGCTTTTAGCCAGCAAATGGTCATATATGATAAGAGCAAAGAGGCAAGGGCTTGGTGCAAACCTTCAATGTAATCGCCTCAATATCTCGATAATCATTCCCTCATTTCTATTTTTTTTGGGTTAATAAAGATATATATATATACACACATATAATATATTTTTTGGTTTTCTTCATGGCCTAAATGGCCATGACATTGTCTTGCTGGGTGGCCTCATATAAATGGCATCGTTGCATGACTAATTTATAGCATCTGGATGGAACAAAATGCAAAGGATCTTTTAAGATATGACTGAAGGCCCAAGTTTGGTAGGGAATAGTTTTGTATTTGATACAATTGAAGGTAGGATGCTCACTCTTAATAATATTTGTGGCTCTAAAATAAAAGTGTTATTTTGGTGACTCTTTAATAATATAAATAAATATTAAAAAATATTTAAATTTTATTTTATTTACTTTTTGAGATAAAAAAATTACTAATTAAATTTTTATATTTAAATTTAAAAAATAAATATTTTTTAATTGACAATATAAATAAAAAAAAATATCTGAATACGTAAGAGTTGAATAAACAAAAAATATGGAGAGTTCAGAGTTAAGTCTTGTAAATTAAAAGGTCATCAATTATATTTTTTTATTCTTTAATGTAAAGATTAGTGTGGATTACCCAAATGTAATTTTTGTCATTTAAATAATCTTTTTATCAAATTGTCTTTCTAAAATAACGTAATTTCTTGTCTTTTTTTTTCCGTTGCATTATTGGTTTACATCTTATTATTCATTATCTAGCATTAAAAAATGATTTGTGAACTTAAGGAGTTAATTGATTTTCTTATCTAAATGACACATTACTATTTATTATCTAATATTGAAAAATAATTCGTAGACTTAAAAAGTTGGAGCCCTACACGTCCAAATGAAATAATAAAATAAACAAAGTATGAATTCAAATAAAAAATTATTATAAAATAAAATTAGTGATTTTACATCTCAAAAAATAACAACAAATATGAAATAACCCTACAAAAGTTATGATTAAATAGAGAGGGTTGAAAGTCTAAAATTCATTATATATTAAATTATGAGCAAATCACCACAATTCTCAAGTTTTTATTGGCTTACTTACATAGTGATTGATTACACTATATTAAATTGGGTTAATAATTAATTAACCAGGAGGGGATCATCCAAAGCATAATTCATACCAATCATCAAAAGCTACGCTGACTCTTGACTCTCTTTTTCTCAGTTGGAATTTGCAGTTTTCTCACGATTCATCTTTAGCTGCTTAGGAGACTGACATCCGAAGGACACAGCTTATGACTCTTTTAACAGATATTGGTGTGCTAATTAATTAGGCCACTTTGCTCTACTTTGACAAACAAGGTCTCATTAATTAGTTGAGCATGCTTCAAAAGATTGTAATCTCATTGTACATTCAGGCATGACAGAACCAACAAAGACAAATCAACGTACTAGGGAATAGCATCAATGATAATGCGTGGAAACTAGCAAGTTGACACCCAATTACATACAGAACTCACTAAATGAGTAATGCCCGAGCCAACAAACCTAGATCTCACTGATAGGGCTAGGCAAACACATCACCCTTCTCAATTCAGCTCCATGTTGAAGTCATGCATCAAACTGCATCCTTTGTCATTGCCCTTTCGGCACCTTTAATGGAAGGACCGGTTCTTCCATACCGGAGTATCAGTTTCAGCCATTCTATTCAACATTGGGGAGAAAAATCTACTTCTGGAAAGGTTTTCATAACTGGTACCTAGAATGTGCAGATTATTAATATACAATTAGTGCAAGTTTTTTTTTTTTTTTTAATTTACAAAAAGAACGAGCTGGCAATAAAATTTTCAGATCCCAAGCATTGGATTAGACAGAACCCCATAGATTGAGGGTGCATTTAATATCTAAAAGCTTGAATGCAAGAAAGTCTTCAAGGTGAAGTTCAGTTAAAACTTAGAAACTTACACACACCAAGCAACAGCATCCAAGCACAAGCAAAATAGCATTTACATTATCAAATTATAGGAAACCAAAATCAATTGTTTCAGGGCTTCTTCTTCCTGTTTTGCCGACTAGGCCCTGCTACTTCCTCCTTCGGTGGTGGGGACTTAAGTGGTTGCTGAGAAACACCATGAGGTTGTTGCACATTGCTTTCGGGCTTCTTCCTTCTCCCTGGGCGGTTGGAAGCCGCTTCCGCCACTGGTGGTTGCTGAATGACATCATTAGACGGTTGCACATTGTCTGAGGGCTTTTTTTTCTTCTTTGAGCGGCTTGGACCAGCTTCCTTCCCCGCTTGGTGCTGGAGTGGTTGACTGACGATGTTAGGTCGTTTTAGATTGCACGGGGCCCTCGTCTTCCTCTTCGGCCGACTGGGACCCGCTTCCTCCACCAGTCGGTGCTGAAGTGGTTGCTCACTGGGATCATTAGGTGGAAGCAAATTCCGGAGCATTTGCTGCAATTGATTTGCAGTCGACATCATATTTGCAAGAGCTGCTCGTCCACCCTCTGTACCCCAAGATTCCATTGCTAAAGATCCCCTCTCACAGATCCAATCAACTTGTTGCTGAAAGGACATTAAAAAATATGAGCCAATCATACATCGAAAGACAATGAAGTATGAATCATATGAGTTGGGAGTTAAAAATCTTACCAAAGTATTTCTAATATCACCCGATGACTGAAATTGCGTCCCTCGAGATATAATTCGACGAGTAATCCGTTGAAACCAAGTCATATAATCGCCATGATGATGAAGATGTGTATCCCTTGGTTGTCCAACAACCACAGATTCATGACGTCTTTGCCATAGCTCGACATAACGTGCATGACGAGCCACCCAATCCAAAGTGCGCTCACCCCGCCTATCTTGTTTGTGCAACGCTAATTCAGTGTCAACACCAGGAGGTATAAGTTGCACCAATCCAAACTGTCTCATAACACGTCTAGGGAAATGCCACTCGATAATGTCAAAACAAATGAGCGGCACCTCCGCACACCAAATGTGCTGCCCATTGAGACAAATAGCTGGTAACTCAGCAAGAACATTAGGTGTGTATGGCTGCCAAATAACCTGCAAAAAAATAAACTCAAATAAACTATAGCATCAACAATATTATGTAACAAGTTAAATGAGAAATTGTGGGATCAATAAAGTACCTGATCCTCAGTTTGCTGATCCAACTTTTCACGATAAATTTGAAGAATATGCGGGACCGGGTTCTTCTGGTTGGAAAATCGAACCCTCCATCTACGGCCTAGTGGATCAACAGGTGCTCCGTCATTATCTAGTTCCACTTCTGGCAAGTGAAGTCTGGTAGGCCGGCCAACATGCAGTCTCTCCCAAGACCATAATTGTAGTAGTAACAGGGGACCACAAATCTCATGTACACCACGCTGACATGCACGACAAAGGGCTCTATACAAGGTTGCAAGCACTGCTCCTCCCCAACTAAGTGTTCCGCAATAGTCAAAATCTACCAACAATGGAAGATATAATAACTGCACCGAGGACGCCGACTTGTCAGGACATAATTGCCCTCCTATGAGAAATAATATGTATGCTCGGGTGTATCTCTCTACAACCTCATCGGTTGCATCATCTGGCAAAAACATGAAATGTTTTCGTAGCCATGTCAACTTAAGGGACGACCCTCGCAAATGCTCCTTAGATGGTCTAGCTCCTAAATATTGCTCACACAAGGGTGCCCAATTACTAATGCTAGCACCCGTCACAGGTGGCCCATCAATCCTAAGCCCCATGAGTACAGCAACATCCTGTAGGGTCACTGTAGCCTCGCCTATAGATAAATGAAAAGTGTGAGTTTCTTGTCGCCAACGCTCAACAAGGGCAGTTATTAATGGCCAATCTATTTTGAACCCAAACCCTAGTCGATATACATGGTAGAATCCAGCACGTGACATGTATGGAAACATGCGTGGATGGGGGGCCCACTGTCTCAAAGCCGTGGACTGTCTATGTCTACAAGTCAAGGGTCCTGGATCATATCCATCCCATATGTCAACAGAACGATGTTGGTCTTGTAGATACAAAACTTGCTTGTCTATAGGGCCAGGACCATGCATGCTCCCAGTTGCATCCATCACTCTGTCAATTTTGAAGAAATCACACATAAGGAAATCAACCAATAGCACAACTCTTACAATTCATATTAATATATTGGGATCACAAAAGTTGCAAATAAGATAAAATTATGTAACATAATTCGCTATTAAGAAATTGAAATACACAATCCACATAAAGTAAAATGTCACATTAACAAAACAACTAAACAAGTACGCATAACATTGTCATATAATCAAGGTTCTATAACCAATAGAGGGAGTCGTTGCAGCCTATGTATGGTGGGACAAGAATGATTGCTGTGGCCTTCTTGTTTGCAAAATTGACAACATATAGGTGTACATCCCTCCCTCGCATCCATCTCATTATCTAACCTATTAGCCTTAAGGGGTACAACCCATGATTTTGATGATAACATAACTTGTGGAACTTTACAATCTACTTTAGTACATTATTCAAGAAAGTCAAATGATCTGATATCTTATCAACTCAAGTGGAAGGAATGATTATTTGAAGGAATGAAAGTTCAAAGCTAATTCAAGCACAAAGAAGAAGAAAGACTTAAAGAGTATTCAATGATCAAAATGAATGAGGCTCAAATTTTTAAATCAACAATTATTTTTAAGAAAATATCATTTTTAGAAGATCAATTGAAATGTTTTGTCAAAATGAGTTTTTAAGTGGCAACTTGATTTAACCATAATTAATACATGTTCTAAATAAAACAATTCTTCATAAAATGTCTCTACTCAGTAAACTAGAAGAGTTTAAAAGTCAATTGAACCATGGTAATGTGTCATACAATAGATTACTAGAAGCTCTCAGTATACCAAACGACGACTCAGTTGATTAGGCAGGGGTTGCAACATCTCTTACAGATATCACATGCTTGCACCATCTCCTTAATTTCCGCCTTCATCCTTGGCCAATGAAAAATCCTCCTAACTCTTAAGTAACTATTTTGCTCCCCTAAATGCCCCCCCATGGGCGACTCATGCAAGGCCTGGAATATCTTCCTTTTGAGGTCCATCTTTTCCCCAATCACAACTCTTCCTTGGAATCTCAGCATTCCTCTGCTCAATGTATAACCATTTCCCTCGAGAGCCCCTACTGCTAATTCTTCTAGCAATGGCGTCAGCTTCTCGTCTCCCTCATAACTGTCAATCACTTCCTAGTACCACTGGGATACTACTTATGTTATGGCTGCAGAACTCCCTTCTTCATGGCACCTTGAAAGTGCATCTGCAGCTACATTCTCCTTGCCCTTCCGGTATTATATGATGTAGTCCAAACCCATGAGTTTGGACATTCCCTTCTTTTGTAGTTGTGTTTGAAGCCTCTGTTGTAATAGGAACTTCAAGCTCTCATGGTCTATTTTGATTATAAATCTCCCCCCCCCCCTCTAAGTAATACCTCCATTTGTCTACTGCCACCAAGATTGTTAAGAACTCATTTTCATATATACTGAGTCCTAAATGTTTAAGACTCAGCACTTGACTTAAGAATGCTAGAGGCCTCCCCTCTTGTACCAGAATTGCTCCTACGCCTATTCCACTTGCGTCTATTTCCAAGATAAAAGTTTTATCAAAGTTGGGCAGTCCCAGAACTAGTACCTTGCTCATGGCTCCCTTTAAATTCTCAAATGCCTCATTGGCCTTCGGGTTCCAACTAAAACCCCCTTTCTTCAATAATTTTGTTAAAGGTTTACTAATTACCCCATAATTCTTCACAAATCGGTGGAAATATCCTGTCAAACCCAAAAATCCTCTCAAGGCTCTCACCGAAGCTGGCCTTGGCCAGGACACCATGGCCTCCACCTTTCGGGGGTCGGTACTCACTCCACCCTTAGTTATAATGTGCCCCAAGTATTCCACTTGTCCTTGACCAAATGCACACTTAGACTTCTTAATATAAAGCTGGTGGAGTCGGAGGGTGTCAAGGGTAGTTTTAAGGTGGAGCAAATGTTGTTCGGGTTGTAAATGAGTATGTCATCAAAGAATACTAGTATGAATTTTTGGAGATAGGGCTAAAAAATTCTATTCATGAGGGATTGAAAAGTGGTTGGGGCATTGGTGAGCCCAAATAGCATCACCAAGAATTCGAAGTGCCTATGGTGAGTTCTAAAAGCTATTTTGTGGATATCTTTGAGTTTCATCCTAATTTGGTGGTACCCCGAATGCAAATCCAGCTTAGAAAAGAATTGGGCATTGTGTAATTCATCCAAGAGATCTTCTACCGATTGAATAAGGAATTTATCCTTGATGTTAATAGCATTTAGTTGGCGGTAATCCACACAAAACCGCCAAGTTCCATCCTTCTTTTTAACCAATAGGACAGGGGAAGCAAAGGGGCTTTGGTTAGGTCTAATGATAGATTGCTGAAACATTTCTCTCACCATTTTTTCTATTTCATTCTTCTGGATTGGGGAATAACGGTAAGTTCTAATGTTGACAGGCTCAAAGTGTGGCTTAAGGTTAATAGAGTGATCTTGCATCCGGGTAGGGGGAAGTGATTGGGGTTCACCAAAAAGATCCTCGTATCTCGCCAACAATTCATTAAGAAGGCGTAAGTGATGTACCTAGTCGGGCAGCCCTTGGGTTGCACTGACAGTTAGGTGGATTTCCCCTTGCAGTGTTGAACTTCCATGTTCCTCTTCCATTACCACAACTGAGAAAAGTTGTGCCAGCTGCCCCCACTTTCCCTTAATCACCCTCTGCAGTCTCTTCCCCGATATCATCTTGCATGTAACCATCTCCTTTCCTCTGGATAACGTCATCTACCTTCCCTCCTTCTCAAAAGATACTTCCATCCGGTTGAAATCAAAACTGATGGGGTTGACCCCCTTCATCCAATCTACCCCTAAAACCACATCATAGCCCCCCAACTGCAGGAGCCTCAGATCGGTTTCAAACCTCTCTCCTTGCATCTCCCAGCAAAAGCCATTACAAGCCGATTGGCTCATCACCCTTTGACCATTAGCCACTATCACACTTAGGGTGGGGTCCCTGTGAGTGGACACTTCAGTGTCTTCGTCGTGCCTTCATCAAGAAAGCGATGGGTGCTCCCACTAACTATTAGGATCATCAAATCATTTCCCTTAAATTGTCCCTCAACTTTAATGATTTTGTTGTTGGCTACTCCCTTCAATGCGTGTATGGAGATCTCTCCATTGTCCCTTGCTCTATCCTCTCCACTATCTCCTTCCTCTACCACCTCTAAATCCTCCCTTTCATCCCTTTCCAACGACAGGATCTGCCTCTTGCAGGTGTCTCTTGGATGGTACTTGTCACCACAACAGAAGCAGAAGTCAGCCAACCTCCTTTGCTCCGTTAAAGGTTCCCTAGAAGGAACCAAGCTTGGTCCCCCTACATTCCTCACCCCTTGATTCCCTTTTGCTAAGTCTCGGTGGTAACTTTTTCCCCCAACAAGGCTCGTTCCCAGAGTTACCCCCCTTTGTCGTTGCCTCTGTTTCTTCATCAATGCCTCCACGGACATTTCTTGTAGTCAAGCACTTTCAGAGGCTTGCTCCACTATCCTAGGTTTCATCATTTTGACCATTGGTCATAACTCACTCAAGCCACTCATAAAACTTGACACAAAGTAAGCTTCTAATAGATGGGGATTGCGACAAACCATGTACGACCTCAACTCTTCAAAATTTTGTAAATAAGACTCTACGCTCCCTGTTTGCTTGAGCTTATTAAATTCCTCTATCGTGTCCACCATACTCCTCTCCCCAAACCGCTCACATAATTTTTTAGAGAACTCCTCCCATGTATAGTTCTCCCTCACATTAAGGCATCCTTGAAACCAGGCATCCATTGCTTCATTAAAGTAAGCAGTGGCCAACGACACCCTCTGCCCCCTAGGTATGTTGTGCCAATTGAATAGCCGATCACACTTCCTTAGCCACCATCGAGGATTAGCTCCTTCGAATGCCATACCTCCATCCGTGGCATGGGGAACCCGGGGAGGTTGCCACGAGGTTGCTCATTACCTTCTCTACCCATAAGTCCCTCCAATCCTTCCTCAAGTTCTACCTTGATCTCGGTCGTTCCTTCCCTCCTAGTCATTCTATTTCCCAGCAATATGGGAGCATCCCTCTCACGAGGAGGAAAGTCGAAAGCCATCCTTACCGCATTTTGGCGAGTGAACATAAGCATGAATTGCTGCGTCTGCGCTCCTAGATCCTCACATAGCCTCGCCATGGACCCTTCCAGTCGTTGTTCCATTCCCTCTAGCGAACCTTCGAGTTTGCAATCCATTGCCATGATTGCCTCATGGTTCCTTTCTCCTCGAATTTCCAATTGGTCAATTGTTCCCTAGAATTCCGATACAGTTGAGCTGACTTGCTGTAACTGAGCCTCGAAGTTATTCATGCGGGTTCCTTCCGCCATTACTCTAATCTATCAGCTTGGTCGAGAACTGGTGCTCTAATACCAAGATTGTCACGGCCTGAGCTTGACAATTCCCTTCCTACCCAATCCAATAAGAATCAAGAGGACTTTACGCCCAAATGGATAGTGGAATAAAAAGAAAGAAGAAGAATTAGTGAGAATGGAGAGAAGAACAGAGAGAAGCAAAAAGAATAGGGAGAGAGACCGTGAGAATTCTCAAATTTTTCATAATGCCTTCCCTTTACATGACTAGGGGAATTATACCAGCACCTGGGGGAGAAGATTCTCCTGCCAAGGTGGGCCTTATGCCCCTAACAAATTCGGGAATCTCTAACTTCCCTGCATGTGGCAATAACAACCTACCTTCTAGAAGTTACAATAGTAAATGAAAAGCTAAACTACTAACAACTATGAAAATAACAAGAAGCAGTAATAAGCTATAATAGTTGGCAACAAGAAAATTCAAAATAGCTCGAAAAAGAGGGTCCTCTCATGACAACCCCCTACTTCTAACTCCTTTGTTTCCTCCTCTGCTTCTTCTTCTTCTTCTTCTTCTTCTTCTTCTTTCTCGTCTTCTTGTCCTTCGATCTACATCAAGTGCTTCCGGCATTGATGATTGGGGGTGTACTTTTCACCACACTTGAAGCATAATCCCATTTGTCTTTCCTAGTCTAGTGTGAGGGACCTTACTGGGGCAGCATGGATTAGTGCTCTTGGTGAGTAGCCTCCCCTGTTCATCTGGGAGTTGCCACCCTTGTATCCTCTTCCCATTGGACTTTGCCGACCCCTTCTCGATCCTTTTGAGGAAATCTTATGTTTTATTCACAAAGGCTTCAAGGGACAGCTCGGGTAATCGAGCCCTCTCTATTGGTTGCCTCATAGTGGTGGGTTGCAGCATCTTCACCATTAGCTTGAGTTCATCATTCAATCCACTGAGAAAGCTCAATACAAAGTAATGCTCATCTAGTGTTGCAAGAGCATGACTGAGTATGGATTTGAGCTCCTCGAATCGGACCTAGTATTCTTCCACCGTCCCATCCTGTTTTAATTTGTTGAACTGCTCCACTACATCTGTCAAGCTGCTCTCCCTAAAATGGGCACAAAACTCCTCCACAAATTCTAGCCACCTCCACTCATTCCTTCGTCCACTCTAACTTTGGAACCAGGAGTCTACTACATCATTTAAATTCGCAACAGCCATATTCACCTTGTTCTCCTTTGCCACCCTATAGTAATAGAAGAAGCATTCACATCTTCTGATCCACTACTGAAGTTTCTCCCCTTCAAACACTAGAATCTCTAGTTTCGGCATGGGAGCATTAGGCTGATTTGCCACATTTCCCCTTAGTGTGGCTTCAGCTACGAACTCCATTCGATCTTCCCCTAGCTCGAAGGATGATCTGGACTGCAGTTGCTCTTGGTGGAAAATCCACCAGTAGGCTTGCATTAGGCTACCTAGAAAAGATAGTCAACGTAGCACTCAACTGCTAGCTTAGCCCTGAGAATTCCTTTGGCAGATGTGAGAAATCCTCCCTTAGTTTCCTTTCTACCTCTAACACATATGCCTGAACATGGCTCACATCCTCCCGAGTATTTCTTACCCCTACTTCTACGGTCTCCAACCTCTCGTCCACTTGTTCGTGGCTCTATCTCAACCCAATTTCTATGACGTCCAACCTCATTTCCATCTGCTTTATATGGGTTCCTTCTGCCATGTTTTTGATTGATGATCGTCGGCTCTAATACCAATTGCCAGTGCCGGAGGGATTAACAAGAATAACAAGAGAATTCCAAGAAAAAGAAGAGGGGGAGAGAGAGAGAGAGAGAGAGAGAGAGAGTAATAGAAAGGAGAGAGAGAGAAGTCGGAATATTCGCATTGATTGTCTTTTTGGGAGTGTGGCCCTTACATATATAGACGGTTAAGGTCCTTTTAGAACGTAGCCCTACCGTAGTACAACCTTGTAACGACATGTGGTACACCTAACTTAGCATGGCAAAATAATGAAATCAAGGACATGGACCAAACTACGCCTAGGATCATGACAACTTCTTCCATTGATCCTACCCGATTCTACATCTCCATTACCGTAGCAATCACTTGCTGCAACTGCATCTCCATCTGCTTCATACGCATGTCGTCGACCATCGCAATTAAAAGCACCGAAGACCGTTGGCTAGACTTGTGCTCTAATACCAATTTGTCAAATCTCTGATTTGACAATTGAGAAGAGGGAATTGGGAATTTAGGGGGGAAAGATGAGAAGGGAAAGTGAGAAAGAGAATTCATAAATGAAAGGGAAGAGAAGAGAGGGAAACTGATTTCCAATTCATTCATCACGTGGAATTGGGCGTAGATCAGTGGTTAGCTCCTTGTCCACTTAGCCTTACAACTTGTCACGTGCATGCTAGAACATTCCTCCAGCTATGCCATGAACGTACCTTATTTAACAAGGCCAAACAGCCCATTATACAAGGCTAACAACCTACTAACATAACATGTTGAGTGCATCTTCTAACTCCTTTTTGTCAAGTCTTGGAGGTAAGACTTGAGAGGACATAATTTAGAAGGATCGAGAGAGAGATAGAGACAAAATTGGGAGGGAAGATGAGAGAATTGAGAGGAAAGAGAGAAAGAGTTTAAAGAGGGAAAGATCTTCTCATTCAACATAGAAGTCCCATCCTCAAGTAATCGGCCTTCTATAGACCCTTCCACGGTTCATATTGTAACCGTGGGAAGAAGCTTCTAGCTCCCGCTACAAGTGGCCCATGTGGGATGCAGTTATTACGACAAAAATTGCAAAAAATTTACGAAACTACCACTGGGACATAACATTCCCCACCCCTAGAAAACATTATTGTCCTCAAGAATCTATAGGAGTCCGATAGCTCGCAGGAATTGGGTTAGCAATTCCGGTAAGTACTCCCAAGTGATGTGATGAGGGTCCATGTGAGACCACCTGACCAGCACTTGAGTTAAGGGCAACGACCCCTAATAGATGACCCTCTTGTCCAAAATAGCCTGTGGCTCCACGAGCACTTCCTCTTCCTCATCCATCATAGGGAGCTTTGAACTAACTGTCGCCTGGGGACTTATGACTTTCTTAAGCAGAGACGCATGAAATACATGGTGCATGTGGACCTGTGGCGGTAGTTTGAGCTTGTAGGCAACCCGTCCCACTTTAGTCTCGACAGTATATGGCCCAAAGTACTTTGGACTTAGCTTGGATGCTAGGGTACCAATGAATGGTTATTGCATAAATCTCTTCACTGTCAAATAGACCTGGTCCCCACTTCAAGGGTTCTGTCACTCCTCTTCTTATTGAAATTCTACTTCATTATGTTTTGGGCTATGGCCAATTCGCTCTTCAATTCCTTCAAAACTCCCTGCTGTTGTTGTAAGTACTGCTCCACCGAAGCCAAGATGGCTATAGAACTCGATAAGGCTGGTAAGAGGGGTAGTTTATGGCCAAACACAGCTTCAAAAGGACTCCTATTGATGGCACTGTGGTGCCTGGAGTTGTACCACCACTAAGCTAATGACAACTATTTATTCCAACTCCTTGGCCTGTTGAAACACATGCATCTCAAGTAAGCTTCCAAACACTGGTTAACTCTCTCTATTTGGCCATCCATTTGGGGGTGGTAGGCTGTGGACATGTATAGCCCTACCTCCATACGTTTGAACAATTCTTGTCAAAACATGCTTGTGAAGATCTTGTCTCTATCCGAGACAATGGACTTCGGAACCCCGTGTAATTTAACTACCGAATCCATGAATTTTCTTGCTACTTCTTGTGCTGAAAAGGGGTGGGTTAGACTGATGAAATGGGAGAACTTAGTCAGCCTATCTACCACCACTAACATCACATCCTTGCCCTCTGATTTGGGTAGCCCTTCTATGAAGTCCATAAAGATCCCTTCCCATGCTTGATCGAGCACTGCCAAGGGTTGTAGCAAACCTGGGTAAGCCACATTCTCATGCTTGCACCTTTGGCAAACTTCACATGACAACACAAAACTTACCACAGCCTTCTTTTGCCCCAGCCAGTAGAAGATTTGTCTCACCTTCTGATAAGTAACCTGTATTCCCGAGTGACCTCCTATGGGTGAAGCATGTAGAGAGGTTATGATCTACCTTTTGAGTGATTCATCCTCACCCACTACTACCCTGCCATTGAACCTTAGCAGACCATTGAAAAGAGTATATCCTGGTTTACTCATGGGTTGTACTGCAAGCTGAGTTATTAGGTCTTGCACCCACGATGTTTGGTCATAGCTTCCTGTTACCTCCTTAACCCACTCGGGTACCACAGTCATTGTTGATCTACACTCTCCTTTTTCTTCTCTTCTTGAGAGGGCATCAGCTACCACGTTTTCCTTACCCTTGCGATACACAATGGTATAATCCATTCCTATTAACTTGGACACTCCCGTCCTCTATAACTGGGTGTGCAACCTTTGTTGGTCTAGGAATTGCAAGCTCTCATGGTCCGTTTTGATAATGAAGGGTCCTGCTTCCAAGTAATGCCTCCATTTATCAACAGCTCCTAACACGGCCAGTAGTTCCTTGTCATACACACTTAGGCCTAGGTGCCTAGGGGCCAAAGCTTGGTTGATGTACGATAAAGGCCTTCCCTCTTGCATTAACACCACTCCTATCTCATTGTCACATGCATCTGTTTCGACCACAAACTTCTCAGAAAAATCTGGGAGAGCTAGCACTGGCGCCTCTGTCATGGCCTTCTTAAGTGTTAGGAAAGTTGTCTATGCTCTTGGATTCCATTGGAAACTATCCTTCCTGAGAAGTTCAGTTAGGGGCTTGCTAATGGGGCCATAACCTTGTATAAACTTCTAGTAGTAACCCGTTAACCCTAAGAAACCCCTTAGTTCTTTTATTGTTTGCGGCCTGGGCCACTCTACCATGGTTGTGATCGTATTTGGATCAGTCTTCACTCCTTCTCCCCATATAATATGACCTAGATATTCAACTTCCTTTTGAGCAAAGGTACACTTTGATAGCTTAACATACAACTTGTTAGAAGTCAAGACTTCGAAGGTGGTATGAAGGTGGTCTAGGTGTTGTTCATAGTTCGAGCCATATATGAAGATGCCATCAAAGAAAACTAGGATGAAAGGTTGGAAAACTTGGTTCATTAGGGCTTGGAAAGTGGCTGGGGCATTGGTAAGCCTAAAGGACATCACCAGAAATTCATACAGCACTTGATGAGTAGTAAATGCAGTTTTGGGTATGTCATTAGGGGTCATCCAGATTTGATGGTAACCGGATCTCAGGTTCAATTTAAAAAAAATGCGTGCTCCATTCAATTTGTCTAAGAGGTCATCAATTAGGGGTATAGGGTACTTGTTTTTTATAGTGTTGGTATGGAGTTGACGATAGTCAACACAAAACCTCCATGATCCATCTTTTTTTTTAAACAAGTAACACGAGAGGCAAATGGGCTTTGAGAGGGTCTGATGATAGAGGTAGAGAGCATATTAGAGATTTGCTTCTCTATCTCGACTTTTTGGATGGGTGAATATTTATAGGCACGTATGTTTACAGGTAGTGAGTTTGGTATAAGGTGTATAGAGTGGTCAAGGGCTCTTTTGGGTGGCAGTGATTGGGGTTCAGAAAAGAGGTCTTGAAATTCTTGCAAGAGTAAGTGTAAGCTATTAGGAAGGAGTACCTTAGTTGGGGATTGTAGGGTGGCCAAGTTATAACATAGCCCCATGAGTCTCCTGTAGTAGATCGTAAAGGATTGGGATTGGCCCTAGGCCCTCCTACTGTCCCTCCAGTCACTACGGCTTTGGAATTTCCTCCTGAGGTATGATTATTGGGTGGTAGGGGCCTAATCAGTGTCCGGTTCCGCTTGTAGATGGCCTCCAATGTTAACTCCTGAAGTCTCGCTTTCTCCGTAGCTTGTCTAACTGTGGTGAGCATCATCATTTTTACCATTGATCTTAATTCATCTTTGAGGCCGCTAATAAAGCTAGACACAAAGTACTAGTCCATTAATGTAGGCTATGCATTCCACATTAGTGCCCCCAATTCTCCAAACCTCTCTTGATACTCAGTCACTGATCCCTCTTGTTTAAGCTTGTTGAACTCTTCTACTATATCTGCCATGTTTCTTTCACCAAATCTTACACATAATTCTTCAGCAAAATCTCCACCTCACATTTATTCCCCTCGATCTAAACCAGCCTTGAAACCAGGCATCGACCATATCATTTAGATAGGCAGTAGCTATATTGAGCCTCTGATTCTCCACTACCCCATAAAACTGAAAGAATCTCTCACCCCACAGATCCACCACCTTGGTTTGGATCCTTAAAAGAGAGGGATCTCCAATCTCGGCATTGGGCCTTGATTAGATCTAGGGGAATTAGCTTCTCTTACCCGATCTCCCGTCTCCTCGTAGGATGAGTTTCCCACTTCAGTGACTCCTTGTGGCCTCGGGAAGATGCCTGTTCTCGCCATTCTTTATCAGAACCTGTTCTGGGAGGGAATTTCGGTGGCAATCGGAATTGAGGCCATGACGACAGCATGTTGAACATGCTGTTGATTCTCTGTCCAAATTGCTCCATGTTCTCCCGGTTCCTTACTAATTCTCGCTGTATTCCTTCCCGAGAAGCTGCCATATCTTCACACAGCTCTTCTCGGATTACCCTTATTTCTTCTCTACTTTGGGCCACGGCCTCCTACGTTTGATTCATTCTGAATTCCATCGCTTCCATCCTATTCTCTAGCTGCTTCATTCTGGTGCCTTCCACCATTCGGAATTCCTCCTGGCCTAATACAATTCACTGATCACACACCATCCGATCCCGGAATCTCAGCCAAGGACGACCGGCTCTGATACCAAAATGTCAAGTCTCGGAGGTAAGACTTGAGAGAACAGAATTTAGAAGGATCGAGAGAGAGAGAGAGAGAGAGATAGAATTAGGAAGGAAAATGAGAGAATTGAGAGGGAAGAAAGAAAGAGTTTAAGAGGGAAAGATCTTCTCATTCAACATAGAAGTCCCATCCTCAAGTAATCGACCTTTTATAGGCCCTTCCGCGATTCATATTGTAACCGTGGGAAGAAGCTTCTAGCTCCCGCTACAAGTGGCCCATGTGGGCTGCGATTATTACAACAAAAATTGCAAAAAAACTACAAAACTACCACTGGGACATAACACTTTTCTAATAGCAATAGGGATATCCAAAGCAATAGAGAAAAAATGAACAAGATTAAGGAAACAAACCGTTTCAGTACCTGGCTGGGAATCAGATGTTGATCTTTGTTAAGGGTGAGAAATAGGCTGTTGTTTTCTGTGATACACAAAAGGGAAGCCTTTGAACCTTACTAGGGATGAAGCCCCTGTTTTACCTGCTTGATTAGGGTTATGGTGATCACTTGGAACAGATAAGTGATGATCATTATCAGAGAAAAGGTCTGAACCACTTGGAACAAGGTCTGATCCAAGAGATGCAGTTGGTTCTGATGTCTTAAGAGGGATTAAGTCTAGACTAGGAAGAGCTGAACCTTGGTCACCAATCAATTGATTCTCTCCCTAGATACCAAGGTTAGAAGGACCAAAAAATGATTGAGACTCAACAAAGGTCACATCCTTTGAAACAAAAAATTTCCTAGTAGAAGGATGATGACATTTGTAGCCTTTTTGAGTAGGAGAATAACCAAGGAAGATACATCTAAGAGCCCTAGGGTCCAGCTTGTCTTGATCTTGTTTAGGAATGTGAACAAAGGCTACACAACCAAAAACTCTAACAAGAAGGGAGTATGCAAGCTAATGTTAGGAAAATAAGAAGAAAAACACTAGAAATGACTTTGATGACCAAGAATTTTTTATGGCACCCTATTAATTAGATAGGTTGCAGTGAGGGCTGCCTCTCCCTAGAAAGTTTTAGGAACATTATGATGATGAAAGAGAGTTCTAGTGACATTTAGGAGGTGTCTCATCTTCCTCTCAGCAACTCCATCTTATAGTTGAGTGTTGATGCAAGAAGACTCGTGGGTAACCTTGTTTTGCTGGAAAAATTAATGCAAGTGCTGATTAAAATAATCCTTTGCATTATCAGTCCTAAATTTCAAAATGGGAAAGCTAAATTAAGTCAAGATCATTAAATAAAAGTGAGGCAAAATAGTACTAATAGCAGTCTTGTGCTTTAGAAGGAACACCCAAGTCATTCTAGTGCAATCATTTATAAAAGAGATGAACCATCTAGCCCCAAAACATTTGGGAATCTGAGATGGCCACCAACATCAAAATGAATTAATGCAAAAAGGTGAGAAGACCTTTCATTACTAATAGGATAGAAAACTCGATGATGTTTTGAAATTTCAAATACATCACAATGCAAGGTACTAGAATCTAATTGCTTAAATAAATTAGGAAACATAGTTTTTAGTAATTAAAAAGGAGGATGCTCTAGCCGATAGTGATGAAGCCAGTTGTCAATATAGGATGAATGAGACTGAGATGTACAGGCTAGCTTAGGCTGAGTTCTGTTAGGCAACAAGGTCTTCCTCTTTATAACATATAGCCCATTCCTCTCCTTAGTAGCACCAATCATCCTCCCCGTGTTCATTTCCTGAAATTCACAAGTGTGCGGGGAAAAAATAACACGACAATTGAGATCCTTAGTGAGTTAATGGACAGAAATCAAGTTGGTTGACAAGTACATGTAAAACATATTTGATAGGAAGATTAGGGCTAAGAGTAACCCTACCCTAACCCTTTATAGAAATAGATGTCCTATTGACAATGATAATCTGTTTAGGGGTTTCAAGAGGCTTATAGGTGTCAAAATTAGTGGAATTATGGGACATGTGGTTTATAGCTCCTAAGTCTAGAATCCATGTCACCCTTATTGGTTTATGAGGTTGTTAAAGAATTAGAATTAAAGCTATTACCTGGCAAGTTACCTTATTAGACAATGGAGCATGATCCATCCTAAATGGTTTTCAGGAACACCTTGAATTTGTTGATTTCATTAGCATTCAGTTGATTAAGCTCCAATTCAATCATTGAGTCTGCCATTTTCATAATCTCTTCTTGCTTGTTGGAAAGATAGGCTCGATTCTTAGAGGGTATGTTTCTGAATCCCCCAAGTTTCTATAGCACAACCTCCTTCCCATGCAACTTGAAGCAGGTTTCGCAAGTATGTTTGGCATTTTACAGTAGGAGCACCATAACCTTCCTTCCGTTGTGACTTGAACTACCCATCAGTCCTTCCTTGTTGAGATTTGAACCTTAATCCTTCTCCTTTATTAGTTAACATGGCTAATCCTTCAAAATTGGTTTCCCCCAGCATTGCTATTCTCCTCACTTCAAACAACAAAAAAAAACCTCATTGAGAGATGGAAGCTTCTCTCTTTCAAGAACTTGAACTCTTGGCCATACTCAGTGTTGAGACTGGTCAAGAACTTCACAATTCTATCCCTCTCAAGAATAGAATTAAGGATGGCTGCATCTTTACCACATACCATTTTAATGTCTTGGTAATGGTCAAGTTTCAACCAATACCCATTCATCTGGTTATAATACTTAGTGACTGTTAAAGTCCCTTGTTTAGTGCCACTCAATTTCATCTTAATCTCAAAAATAACCAAAGCATCTTGGACTTTAGAGTACGTATGCCTAACTGTCTCCCATATGTCTTTAGCAATGGACAAAAATATATAATTTTTACCAACCTTAGGTTGCATAGCATTCCACAGCCATGACATGATCATGAAGTCTTCTATCCCAAGCTCGGAACTCAGGATCTGATGTTTTGGGGCCTAGAGCTATTAAGTGATGTATAGCTTTCCTCTACCTTTTAGGAAAGTCTTTATCCACTAAGCCCACTGTAGGTAATTCTGTCTGTCCAATCGGTAAGATTGATGCATCCCGGGTAGATCACCAATAGGCAGACCCCCCATTGGAGTATCAACGGTGTTAGTCTCTCCTGAAGTCATAGCTGGAGTAATTTCAGAGATTTCAGACATGATTAGAGAAGAAGATGGAGTAGTATAGTGCGATTAAGGCAAAATAGTAGGAAGGACTTGAGGGCACAAATGGCTGGGGAATGGCGATGAAGGCCAGAAAGAGATGAAAAAATGCTGAAAGGCAATGAAGGCCAGAATGATCTCAGAAGCGAAGCTCTGATACCGTGTGAAATTGGACAGGAAGCATCCAAAGTTTTATTCACATGCAGCTCTAGTTATAGGGTTGGATATTTACAACTTTTGGAAATATTACAACAAGAAAATATTACAATAAAACACATTAGGAAAGTATCCTAATTTGAAATTAGGAAACTATCCAAACAAGAATTAGAATGTTTCTAAAACTTTAGCACTCTAGAAGCAGTCACAGATGGCTACTTTCCTTTCTCTTGAATCCTCTCACGTCAACACCTCCAAACAGATTGATTAGCTTTATATATAGTTAATCAATCAATTGTTACAATTTAGTTACAAGTTGTAACTGCTCTCCACATATTTAATAAGCTACAGCTGATATGCAAATTAAATTGCTACATCCTACTGAAACCCTAGGAACCTGACACCACTGAATATAAAACAAAGCATTCTCCTATTAGGGTTAACCTTCTCCCTACTGCAACTAAAAGTAGAAAGCACTCTTTGATTCTCCGCCCAAAATAAAACGAGCAAAGCTATCAAGTTTCTCCCTATCTATCATTGTCGCTGAATTACTCCCTATAACCATACATTATAATCGGCCACACATTGTTGGAGGCCTTTTCAGCACAAATAATCAACAAGGTAAAACATTTTGTGATTTGGATGCTTCTGGACTAATAGAACTACATAATTGGGAAGATCTAGATCAATCCATCCCAGATCTGTAGATATATGTTACTTTTTTTTTTTATCACCTACTCGCTCCCAGATCAGGCCCCAACATGGGGTTTATTTCGATTTTTGTCGATATGAAAATCTGATCCTTTTAGATTTGGGTTGGGGCAGACTTCATATTTCTCATATCTGGGTCAGAGCACAAAATATGCTCCCAATTGTTTCAGATTCTAGGCCTGAATTGATGTTTTACGCCCTCTGTTTACATATATATACATATAATATGCCAAGGGATATATACAGAAATCACAAAGGAAGCAAACAATAGATTGTTTACATATATATACATATAATATGCCAAGGGATATATACAGAAATGACAAAGCACGCAAACCATAGACATTTCCACCAGTCAATGTAGCAAGCCTCCTATTCGATTGTACAATCAGTCTATTTGTCCACACTTACCTGTTTGTATGCAAGTTTGATTTTGATTGTCATTGTGATTGTTTCAGTAAAGCCTATTTGATTTTGATTGGGTTCTTACTGTCATTTCAGAAAATATTATGCAAACATAATATCCAAAAGCACTTAAAATTTTTATATAGATGGAAATTTTATCCAAACACTATCATATTGCATTTATTGGGTAATTGCAAAAGAATAAAATAACGTATAATAGTAACTGATAACCAGAGAGCTATTGCTATTATATTATAGAATTTTTTATTAGCATATGCCTTATACTATCGGCAGATTTCATACATATAATGCCAGTATTATGACTATTTAAGGCATGTAAAACAAGAAAGCCTTTTACACTTTTATGGTTGTTGGTTTTAAGTGTTGAATTCAAACTTGAAACATGATCAATGATCCTGCAGGAGCAAGATTTTACTTCAATAATCACAAGAGAGAGATTTATTATACTTCCATATACGCATTTTTATAAGGTTGGGAAAGATCTTCAAAAGGTTGCTATACTAGTGAGTGGGTCATTTATAACTGTCAAGACCCTAGTCCTAATAACTTATGTTTCCTTAGAAGAATAGAACCGGAAATTGAGGGAGAAAAAGCAAGAATTGAGGGGGAACAGACTGAAATTAGGGAGAATGGACAGAAATGAGGGGAGAATCTGAGAGAATGGGGGGAGAAAAACCGACAGAACTTGAGGGAGAACAGAGAATTCAATAAACTTGATAATTCATACATTGATGTGCTCAGCCATGAGGGTTATGGTTGTATATATAAGCAACCCACAATTCTATAGAGCAGTTACCACCATTTCATACTAGTAACTGCTCCTTAATTACTACATAACGTCTTAAATCACTCCATAACTGGGAATAATCAGATAATAAAAGCAATAACTAATTACTTTTGCAAAATAAGTAAAAATAGAAATAAAAATAACAAGCTAGTCATGACATTCCCTCCTCCTTAAAAGATTTCTTGTCCCCAAGAAATCTCAGCATCTGGCCTCACTTCTTGACCCAATCCTTGCTTTCTCATTCTGATTCATCCTTCTCAGACCGTTCTTTCCAGTGAGTTCCTTGATGGTGCCTAAACGATCAGCCAAGTCTGTTACCAGTCAAGGATGAATGTTAACTTCTTTTTCTTCCTCGCTTGCTCTATCCAATAAATCCTCCATTACTAGCTTTGCATTGACCTCAAGTAACGGAGGGGTACCTATTCTGTCAAGAATAGCCAGCTTGAAATCTTCAAGATCTGAAATTGATGTAATCATAACCTTCTCCAATGGCACAACATCTTTTGCTACCTGCTTGCTAGTGTACCCAAGAGTCCATCTTCAACCGATATCTCTTCCAATATTGTCGCTGTGATTTTTCCTGCAACAGTCATTCCTTTCTTGGCATCCAATTCAAGATGTTCCTTAGCTTCCCATAACCTCTTTGAAAATATAATCAGTAAGTTGTCCAGCTTTTTATTTAACTCTTCCTTGAATACTTTCTCCAACAACTGAATTCTCTCAAGAGTTCCTATAGCCATCTGCACAGTTCAAATTCTTCAAAATTCACTCTGAACAGCGACGATAACTACTTCCAGTAATTCTGTAACTGCCTTTGATACTTTTCCATAAATCAGCTTGTCTTGCCCGCCTCCCAAAGTCTGGTCAAAAATGCCTAGATCCAGCCAAGAACCAGACAACTCTTATACCAAATGTCAAGACCCTAGTCCTAACTCATGTTTCCTTAGAAGATAGAACTGGAAATTGAGGGAGAAATAGCAAGAATTGAGGGGGAACAGACTGAAATTAGGGAGAATGGACAGAAATGAGGGGAGAATCTTAGAGAATGAGGGGAGAAAAAACGACAGAACTTGAGGGAGAACAAAGAAAATTCTATAAACTTGATAACTCATACATTGATATGCTCAGCCATGAGGGTTATGGCTGTAGATATAAGCAGCCCACAATTCTATAGAGCAGTTACCACTACTTCACTACTAGAAACTGCTCCTTAATTACTACATAACCTTCTAAATCACTCCATAACTGAAAATAATCAAAAAAACAATAACTAACTACTTCTACAAAATAAGTAAAAATAGAAATAAAAATAACAAGCTGGTCATGACAATAACCACTATAATAGACAACCAAGTGCAAATTGTAAAAATGGAATGAAACATTTCCATGAACACTTAAATAGGTGCTTGAAGGAATAGGTAATAATTTATGTGTGAAAATGGAGGAGTAACAAATACCCTATATTCTTGTGCTGGTAAAATGGACGATGAAGAGTCTAAGGCAGACTGGACGATGAAGAGTCTAAGGCAGACTTTCTGTAAGCATCCTTTATTCTATTTTATGTTTAACTTGTACGTATCCTTTATTCTTTTAGCTTAGTTGTTTAAATCACTTCTTCTTTTTTTTTTTTAGTGTCAAGCCCTTGAATTGGGGTTTGACAATGGCTGAAATTCCGAAAGGAATTTCTGTCTAAAACAGAAAGATAAGAAGAGAATGAGAGAGAGAAAGATAGAGAGAGAATGAAGAGGCGAGAGAGTTTGTTATTCCATCCAAAAACTGATTACTTCCTCTACAACAGCCTATTTATTGGCATAGCTCCCTTATTGCTTTTCTTCCAATTACAACTACCCACCCATTAGTTATTTAACTACCCGAGTATTTATTACAATTATGCCCTGGGTCCTAACAAATTCTTGTCCTCAAGAATGTCAAAGAAGACTAATAACGTGGGGAAACTGCTTCAGTACATCTGGTAAGTACTCCCAAGTAAGCTGGTTAGGAGGCAGGTGAGACCACCGAATCAATACTTGCATAATAGGGGTTGTACCTTGATATATCACTTGTCTGTCTACCACAGCTTGTGGTTCAACAGCTACTTCCTCCTCCTCAACAGTTGGCAATGCTAGGCTGACTTCCACTTCAGCTTCACCCTCCACATTAGGTAGCAAGGGATTGATTGGCACATGAGGTTTGACTGCCTTCTTCAATAACGACACATAGAATACGAGGTGAATCTTCACTTCCGCCGGTAATTGCAGCCTATATACCACCTCACTGACCCTAGCCAATATAGAATAGGGTCTAAAATAGTTTGGCCCAAACTTAGACACAACACTCTTGGTGAAAGCAGACTGTAGAAAATGCTTCACTTTAAGGAACACTTGATCTCCTACTGCAAAGGTTTGAGCACTTCTCCTTTTATTAGCAAACTGTTCCATTCGATTCCGAGCTGTTGAGAGCTCTCTCTTTAATTCAGCTAAAACTTCTTTCCAATCCTGAAAGTAGTGCTCCACATCAGCCATAGTAGCTGATGTTCCTGTAATAGTTGGTAGTAGGGGTGGACAATAGCCAAACAGAGCTTCAAAAGGAGAACGCTTAATGGCTGTATGATAGGTGGAATTATACCACCATTGGGCTAGAGACAACCATTTATGCCAGCTCTTAGGTTTTGCAAAACACATGCATTGAAGATACCCTTCCAAACATTGATTCACACATTCTGTTTGTCCATCCGTTTTCGGGTGATAAGCCGTTGAAAATTGCAGTCCCACGCCCATACTCTTAAACAATTCCTGCCAAAAGGAGCTTGTGAATATTTCATTCCTATTCAACACCACCCTCTCGGGAATTCCATGGAACTTGCCTACCGAATCCAAGAATATCTGGCCACTTACGAAGTTCAAAAAGGGTGTGTGAGGCTTATGAAATTAGCAAATTTAGTCAACCTATCAACAATCACCAAAATTGTATCTTTACCCTCTGATTTAGGTAACCCTTCGATGAAATCCATCGAAATATCTTCCCATGCTTGCTCTGGTACAAGAAGTGGCTGTAGTAACCCTAGCACTGCCACTGTTTCATATTTACAGCGCTGGAAAACTTCACACTGCAATACATATTTTACCACCACCCTTTTTAGCCTTGGCCAATAGAAAAAACCCCTGATCAGGTGATAAGTTGCCCGCACCCCTGAATGCCCCCCTACGGCTGAATCATGCATGGCTTGCATGATTCTTGCTTTTAACTGCTCATCATTTCCAATCACAATTCTGCCCTTGTAGCGGATGACTCCATTGGTTAGTGTATAGCCATTTTGATTATGGGGATGGATAGCTAATTGAGGCAGTAACTCCTGTAACCAAACTGTATTCGCATCGCTATTCACAACCTCTTTAATCCACTCTGGAGTTATAACTGTGACAACCTTACAACACCCTTTTTCTTCTCTTCTTGATAAAGCATCTGCTGCCATATTCTCTTTCCCTTTCCTGTACTGGATTGTATAGTCCAATCCTAGGAGTTTCGAAACCCCTTTCCTTTGCAAATGCGTGTGCAGTCTTTGTTGAAGTAAGAATTGTAGACTCTCATGGTCGGTGCGGATTATAAAAGGTTATTTTCCAAGTAGTGCCGCCACCTATCTACTGCCACTAACACTGCAATTAACTCCTTATCATATACACTCAACCCCAAATGTTTAGGAGCCAACCCTTGACTAATGTAAGCCAATGGCCGTCCCTCTTGCATCAGCACCGCCCCCACCCCACTATCACATGCATCAATTTCCACCACAAAGGTCTTCGAGAAATCTGGTAATGCTAACATTGGTGATTGAGTCATGGCTTTTCTAAGAGCTCCAAAAGTTGCCTCCGCTCTAGGATTCCAATGGAAATTATCTTTACGCAACAACTCCGTTAAAGGCTAATCGATTATTCCATAATTTTGGACAAATTTTCTGAAATATCCAGTCAATCCTAAAAATCTCCTCAACTTTTAATAGTTGCATGTCTTGGCCAACTCACCATGGCTTCTATCTTCTTTGGGTCAGTGCTGACTCCCTGTTCCGAAATAATATGGCCTAGGTATTCCACTTCTTTCTTAGCAAATGCACACTTAGACAACTTGACATATAATTGATTAAACCTAAGGACTTCAAAGGCTGTTCGAATGTGGGCTAAGTGCTGGTCCAAATTTGGGCTGTAGACAAGTATATTGTTCATAGTTGTTAAATCGAGATTCGAATCGAGAATCGAAATCCTTATTTTATGAATCGTGAATCGAGAATCGAATCGAATCGTAATATTTGGTACACATTCTCAATTTCAACTATAAATAATATATATCCATAGAAAATAAATAACGTGCCCACCATGATCAATTCTTTTAAATATAAATAGATAAATAAACTTCTAAATATATTTGCTAAGTTTAAAATTATACCAAAAGGCAAAAGTATATTCATGTTGCCTTTAAATTCAAATTGGACCAAACCAAACCACTTTCAAAATAACAAGCTAGAAAAAAAAAAAAAAAAATCTACAACTATAAGGTTACTAATAAACTCCATTGTCCATAATCTTCACTAGTTATCAATCATCTTCATCTTCAAGTTCAAGAGCATCATCATCTTCATCATTTTCATCATCTTCTTTGTTTTCAAAGATAGCCAAATCGAACGAATATTTGATTAAAGTGCACATGCAGACGAAGTTGCATAAATTAGATGAATCGGACGAATCGTGCTATTCATGTGATTCACGGTCGATTCGTCCGATTCATAGTTAATTCTAAGGGATTTTTGATTCACCCTATAAATGCGACTCGATTTCTGTATGAATCGAGTCGAATCATATGATTCGAATCGTGAATCGTACGATTCTAAAGGATTTTAGATTCACCCTATAGATTCGACTCGATTTCTATATGAATCGAGTCGAATCGTACGATTCGAATCGTGAATCGTAAGATTCTAACAACAGTGATATTGTTAAAGAAAACAAGTATGAATTTTCACAAATAAGGGCTGAATATGTGATTCATTAAGGATTGGAATGTGGCGGGAGCATTAGTGAGGACGAAAGGCATCATGGTAAATTCATAAAGGCCTTGATGCGTACGGAATGCGGCCTTAGGTATGTTGGCTGGTTGCATTCTAATTTGATGGTACCCCACTCGAAGGTCTAATTTCGAAAAGATGGCTGCACCATTGAGTTCATCAAGCAAATCCTCAATGATGGGAATAGGAAAAATTTTTTTAATGGTGATGGAATTTAACTGTCTATAGTCCACACAGAAACACCAAGTGCCATCTTTTTTTTTTAACAAGGAGCACTGGTGAAGCATATGGACTGTGGTTGGGTTGAATTAGAGAATGGGCCAACATATTTTTGACTTGGTTCTCAATTTTGGTCTTCTGCATTGGTGCATAATAATAGGAACGGACATTTATAGGTTCAACATTGGGTTTAATATGTATGGCATGGTCAAAAGGTCATTGGGGTGGTAGGGATGCGGGTTCTGAGAATAAGTCCTTAAATTCAATCAATAATAAGTGCAAGTTGTCACAAGTAGTTACCCCATTCAGCAGTAAGTTCAATTCGGCCTCCATATTAACTGCTTAATCCTCCACCTCTACACCTCTTATAGAGTACAGATGGGTGATTTGTCCACTATCCTTCTGCATCAATTTCTGTAATCTCCTCCCCGAAATTAACTTGCACCCTCCTTGTTCCAAATTCCCTACCAGAGTCAGCTTCTTCCCTTCAACCTCTACTGTAACCTCCAGCTTATTAAAGTTAAATGTTAACGGGCTGACCATTTTCATCCAATCGACCCCCAAACTATGTCACATCCTCCTAACTCTAGCACTCTAAGATTGGCCACAAATTCCACTCCTTGCATAACCCATGTAAAATTACAGCATTTGTGGTGGCTATACATCTTATTACCGTTTGCTACGGTCACTGATAGGGGAATTGTTTCTGTCATCTTACAATTGAGTCCGGTGGCAGTAGCTTTACTTAGGAAGCTATGAGTGTTGCCGTTGTCGATTAGCACTGCTAGCCTCTTCTTCCCCACCTGGCTTTTCACCTGAATAATCCTCCCCGTGGAGCCACCTTTTAAGGCATGGAAAGATATCTGGCCGCCCTCATCTCCATGATCTTCTTCTCCTATATGCTCCTCCTCCATTACTTCATCCAACAGCTCCTCCTTTGCTTCCCCGTCTTCTCCTGACCCTTCCATCTTCAACATCAATCTTTGGCATTGATGTCCAGGGCTGTATTTTTCACCGCACTTGAAGCATAAACCTAGTTGTCGCCTCTGTTCCATTGTTTCATTCTTAGTACCTCCCGCATTCATACTATTCTTGGGTCCTCCTTGGCCACCCACTCCCATTACCGACCTCGGATGTTCCCCCGTAGGAAAGCTTATACCCCTTCCTTGCTGTGCTCCTGAGTGATTCCACGATCTATTCTTCATGAACACTGCTTCCCAAGTCAGCTCCTGCAAGCGGGCTTTCTCTACCACTTGTTTAATTGTTGTCGGCGCCAACATTTTCACTATTGATTGCAAGTCATCCTTCAAGCCACTGATAAAACTTGAAACAAAATAGGCCTCCGACAAGCAGGGATGGGCTATTCTGATCACCGCCCTTAACTCCTCAAATCTCCTTAAGTACTCCCCTTGTTGTCGCGGCTTATTGAATTCTTCTACCGTGTCGCCCATATTCTTTTCTCTGAACTGGCCACACAATTCCTCCACGAAAATTCCCTACGACACCCATGGCCCTTCCGACTGCCTCCAATTCTGATACCAAGCATCAGCAACATCGTTGAGGTATGCCGCCGCCATCACCACCTTCTACTCCTCCCCTACGCGGTACAATTCAAAGAACCGCTCATAGCGGCGAACCCACCACCTCGATTTTTTCCCTTCGAAGATTGGAATATCCAATCTTGGCACGGGCGCGTGGCTGTGGTTTACCACCCCCATGTTCCTACCCTGCGATTCGCATTCATAGACTCCTCGCTCGTCGGACATTCTAATTCCCTCCGGCCTAGGCAAGATTCCATCCCTCTCCAAGATTGACTCAGTTCCCAATCTTAGAGGAAATTCTCTAGCTCCCTTGAATTGTGGTAGCGCCGACAACATACTAAACATACTGTCGATCTTTTGGCCATAAAAATCGGCCCGTTCTTAGCCTCATTCCATCTCTCTAATGTTGTCCCGAATGGGTGCGGCATCCTCCCTATTGGCCCCCATGTCTTCCTGAACGCGTGTCATGTTCGCCTCCAAGGCCTTTATACGCGCCTCCATTTGTTTGAGACGAGTGCCTTCCGCCATGCAGCCGTCGAACTTTCACCCACAATTCCCTCACAGGAGAACCGCTGAGGACCCACAGCTCTAATACCAAATTGTCAAGCCCTTGAATTAGGGTTTGACAATGGCTGAAATTCCGATAGGAATTTCCGTCTAAAACAGAAAGATAAGAAGAGAAGGAGAGAGAGAAAAAGGAAAGAGAGAAAGAGAGAGAGAGAGAGAGAGAGAGAATGAAGAGGCGGAAGAGTTTGTTATTCCATCCAAAAACTGATAACTTCCTCTACAACAACCTATTTATTGGCATAACCTATTTATTGGCATAGCTCCCTTATTGCTTTCCTTCCAATTACAACTACCTGCCCATTAGTTATTTAACTACCCAAGTATTTATTACAATTATGCCATGGGTCCTAACATTTAGGTGGATGGTGGAGTTCAGGATATTGGAGTGGGGATGATCCAACAATAATGAAAGTAAAAACTTTTCATTTCGTTACTAAATTATTTTTTTTCCTTAATTCATGTAAGTTGTGTTCTAAGTGAACATACCCTCTCCCTCCCTCCCACACATTGATATTTTTCCTCCCATTTCATATAAGTTTTGTTCTAGATTAAGATATACATTCTCTCTTTTTTTTATTCTTTTTCTTAAAGTAATCTTCACTACGATAGATGAAATATAATATTTTTCCCAGTCAGAAAAAAATAAAATATAATCCAATCCTAGGGGAATTTGTTCTATATTGTGATTATGAAATGATTTTCCACACAAGTAAAAATAAATTTGATTTGACAAATGCTAGCCACACATTCTTAAACACTCTTTTTTACCACTCTCCCTCTCATGCTGCCCCCTCATCATCACTGGGGTTATTTTTTTCCTTTAAAAGTTTTAATGATTTGACTTTTTTACCAAAATCAACCTCAATGATGCCAAGATGGCAGCATGAGAGGGAGATTGGTGAAAAGATAGCGTTTGAGAAGGTGTGGCTGGCATTCCTAATTTGATTTAGACCCATAAAAGTGAGCCTTGGTAGCAACAGTAAGGTTGCTACCATGTGTCACAAGGTCATAGGCTCGAGTTGTGAAAACACCTCTTTGCAAAAAATGCAAGGGAAAGGTTGCGTAAAAAATAAGACACTTGCAAAGTAGGGAGCCTCGTGCATTAGGCATACCCTTTTTTGTCTAGACCCATGGAATCTTGAGGCCATTAAATAGGGACTACTTATCCAAACCATCTTTAATCCATTAGTAAACATGATTTTCAAGCTAGATAGTGTTATTGACAAAAATCCTTTCAACCATACTAAATTTGGACCCTAGGAGAATATCAATCTGAATGCAATGCCACCATACTCCCCAAAAACAATATGATGAAGCCACCATAGAGAAACAACTTCTATTATAGCCATGATAGAATTAGTCAACAAGACCAAGAAGCTCAAAAAATGCTCAAAGGGAAACACCATGGTAATAGACGATAGAAGACAATTTGCTACCAATCTCCCAATCACTTAGTCCATATTGATGCCCCTAAACAAAATAATTCATTGTAAAAGATGAGTTTTTAAACAAAATAATTCATTGTAACATGCCCCTATGTAACCATTTTTGAAAATTGGTGATTATATTGAAAAAGATAGAAGAATTCGATTTAGCAACTGAAGGACGATTAGTTTATGGAAAAATATGGATTTTCCTGCATGGCACAATATTGAAAACATGATGGAAAAAAGACAGAAGCATAATGGACTACTCAAGAAATCCATAAGACAAGAAAGGATGAGTAAATGAGTGCACGCCTATCCAACCCAGGGCAAGATCTATGTGAAATAATCAACTTTAACCAAAAAAGAAACCTCAATTATTTTACCAAAAGAAATCTACTCTTGTCAGACCCAAGAAAACTTTGAGAGAGACATTAAAGTTTGATATGAAGTGTATAGACCTAAATGAATATATGACAAAAGACAGAAATGCATGGAAGTCTAGAATTCTTATAGCCGACCCCACATAGTAGGATAAAGGTTGGATATATTGTTGTTATTGTTGTTGTTGTTGTTGTTGTTAAATCTACTCTTGTCAAAAACAAACCCCAGACTTAATTTGTTAATGGATTAAATTTCAATCCAAAGCCTGAAGTCCAAGTTGAAGTCTTATAAATAAACTAATCCTCCAAAGGAAAAGGGCAAGCAAGAAAGAGAAGAAAATAAGAGTGAAACGATATATCCTATTAAGAGCATTAGAGCCTGAGTTACCTTCTGTGCTTACCTCCAATGGCAGCATTACCATTTTGAGAGTTCATTTCTAAATGTTTTAACAAGTTTCTCAATGGGTTTTATAAGTACTTTGAAAGTTCCTTTGCGAATGTCTTAGTTCTTTGCAGATTGTGTATGTACTTAATGTCTCTGTCATGTTTGAGTCAGCATTTAACTGGTATGAAAGCCTTTACAATGGTGTCACTGTATATTGTAATAATTCTTCATCGTGAAGGCATGTTTCTAAAGTTGCACGTAATATTTTTCTTCTATTTTATTTTGCTTGCCAACAAGAAGCTGCCTTTGAGAAATAAGTTTTAACACAGCCTGTACTGGCAAATGTGAATCTTTTAAAGCCTGGTTCAGCTGTTGACTAGCTCCAAAAATCTACACATAAATATACAAATACATGAATTTGTATGTACTTTCTTTGTCGGGATATTTTAAAATAACATATAAAAGTGACAAGAGAAACAGTGACAATGGCAGCACATAACTCGACGAATTTGCAAATCCCATTATGACAGCAATACATGAATGGTCTACATTCTTGTTTCATATACTTCGACAAACTCATCATTTCATATACTTTCCATTATGTAAGCCATCATTTTACGGGGTGTTTTCAATTTCCGGACCAATTCACTCTGTGGCGCCTATCTTGCTTCGAATCCGAAAAAAAATAATAGAAATATACTAATACACAGGAGCATATATTCGTACAGGTATTGAATAGAAAAGCTAAAAATTGTGATTACAAGGATACCTGGGACTGGAAGGTACGCAACTGGAATTGGGGTTGAACGCCGCCACTTGGTTTCCACTCTCTTCCACTCCACCAGAACTCCGCACCGGCAGCGATGAACGCTCCTCCTCTCCTTCAGACATTGAGTGTGTGTCCTGAAACCGCTGGAACAGTGGGGAGAAAGAGAGAGAGAGAGACTAAAAGCAAGGGGGAGAGAGAAAGAGAGAGAAGGCGGTGACAGAGAAATTGGGGCAACTTAAAGATGGAATTTCTCTCTCTTATTTTATTAATTTAAAAACGAACCAAAAAAATATTATTTTTTATTTTTATTTTAAAATTACTCTTTTGTAAGACTGGTAATAGACTTGCTCATTGTCATTTAAAATTACTGTTTCGTCCCCAGGCTTATCTCTCTCCTTGCAGATAATTAGTTTTGGTTTGGTGTATTTTTGTAGTTTCTCTTATTTGGTGTTAAAAGATTTATTTTTTTTAAAAAGTTCATCTTGTGAAGATAAAAAAATAATTTTAAAAACTTTTATAAATATAAAATTAATAAATTAAAGTTGTTCGAAAGTTGATATAAGGATCGTCAATGACCCTTTTCTTATAATCACCAATGGGAGTTGATATCGTGTCAATAATTCGTTAAAATATGTTTATAAATGAAGTCATATTTTCTTAAAATATTTAAATTTAAAATTAATTTTTAATTACATCTCAAAATTTGATATTCAATCCAATTACTTGATAAATCTTAATATATATATTCATTTAAGATTTGAGTTTTGATTTGATTTTAGATTTAATAAATTGTATAACTCACTAATAAAATGCAAAATAGAACAATAAAATTCACCATATATTTTTTATTTTTTTATGCATCATATATATAATGTATTATTAATTTATTATAATTTTAAATAGGATCGAATTTTAATTGAATTGCAATTAATAGATTCACATCTAAATTATTTTTAGTACCAATAATTAAATTTAAAATTGATGGTTAATGAATCCAATTAAATGAATTAGAATCCAACAAGATTCAAATTCAAACCTAAGTACGTTAAAGGAGGAGTTAACGACCACTTGTGTCTTTAGTGACTAACGACAAGAAATGTAAATACCTCATATTACTTTAACATTTTTTAAAAAAATTAATGAAAGAAATTTTCATTCTTCAAGTAATTTTATGATAAGTTAGTTGATTTAAATTATGCGTTTAATAAATTAATAAGTGAATGAGGTTAAATGAATTGGAGAGAAGTATCAAATACCTCTTGGACTAGTTTGATCGACCAAAGGTATAACTCATGGTGGTAGACAAGTCCATTGATGTGATTAATTTGAGAAATTATGAATTTGATTAATAGAACACTTAAAGGTGTTAATTTTTATTTTTAATTCTTTTAATATATTTAAAATTTTGTTGGAATATTCTAATGAAGTTTTCTTAAATTAATTCAAAAAAATTGATTTTGGCTCTCAAGTGAGTTTCAAATCTAAGTTATAAAATAGAAAATTGATACGATACAAAATAAAAATATGGAAATGATATTTTTTTTAAAAAAAAAGTAAAAAATGGAAACAAGAGTAAATGAGTAAATAAAAAAAATATATGGGTTTTTTTGTAAATATAATTTTCAATATATAAAATTATAAAAAATAGTTATTTAATATAAAAATAAGCATAAATTCCATAATGTATTGAAACAAATTTTAGAAAAAATTAAAAATTTTGAGTTAGAAATGAAAAAAATTCGTGGATGAAAATGCATTTTCAAACGTGTTTATGATATTTTTTTAATACTACAAAATAACCTCAAAACATTTTCGAAATCACAAAAAAGGTTTGAAAATAAATTTTTGTAACTGTTTTGGCTTTTCAAAAATGGAAACATTTTAGAAACGCCAAAATGCTCTCCCCTCGAGACGTTCTCATGCATCATAGATTAAAATTGATTATGGTGTGACAATCTAGATTTTTTCGGATCTTTATGCACAACCACCTCATAACTTAAACGCATAGGCTAAAAATTTGTCTCATTATTATACAACAGCAGAAGCAAATTAAATATAAATATATATCTCAGGGGCATTTCCTTACTTAATAAAGTATCAATCAATCAAATACTACATATACATAATCAGAGTCCATGATCACAACTCACACTCCAAAGATCTTTTCGGCTGGAATTGCCTTGTACAAATAGCATCCAAAGAAAAAATAACAAGCGCCATAACAACCATCCCCGAGCACATTTCTTCTCAACCTGGAATGATTGTAAAACAAAGTGAGCCACAAGTCTCAACAAGCACAATAGAAGAAATATGGTACGGTTGGGACTAAATCTCTCACATTGAATACCACCCATCCAATGCTGTGATGGAAATCAAAGTGTCATGCCATGCCATATATTACAACATGCAGCCATTGACATAAATAGATAAACCAATACACATAGAGGTAGTTCTTGCGGCCCACATAAGAAATGCACAACCTAGCACCCAAGTCTGCATACAAACATGCCGCTGCCATGGACTGACTAGCACACACCATATGGGCCTGAAGCCCTAGCATAAATCATATGAGCCCAAAACCCTGGCTAGCAATGATATATGAGCTCACGGCCTTGGCTAGAAAAAATATATGAGCCCGAGGCCCTGGATAGCATAAATAAATGAGTTTGAGGCCCTAGCTAGCATAAATATATAGTATCGTAACCATGTAATGCAACAAGTAATAAATGCAATGACTTCTGTAGTATTAACATGATGACAAGGCCCTCATAAGCCAAGCATCAGGCCATGCTACGACCACGTAGGAATTCACACAAGCAAATGCTTTAGATGCATATGCTCGCCTAATATACACAAGTCAACACTCAACAGGCCAATCGTGTCATGCCAATGCTTGTAAGATCCCATATTTTTGTGAGGTTGCCACGTAAGTTAAGCAAGTTTAGAATAGCGAAAAATTGCCTTGATAGTAGTTGCAAGTACCGAATTGACTGCATGGAATGCCTCGGAGTATAAATGTCTAAGGAAAATGATATGATCTCGATGAACGTTCCGAGATAAGATTTATGGTATTAAAATAAATCGGAATTGAGAAGGTTTTCGGTACAGTTAAAATACAACTTTAATTCAGGCTGAAAAATCGAATCATCGTAGGGGACTTCTGAAAAGTCAACGGAACCTTAAGCGAGCTCCAATTTTTCGTAAGGATCAATCCTGAAGCAATTTTAGGATGAAACTATAACCCGGTGAGGACACTAGGGCGAAATCAGTCTTTAGCGAGTAATTGTCGATTATTAATTTTAATAAATCAAGATACTGTGGGGTTTGATGGTAATTAATTTAAGACCTTGGAAGGTCCAATAACAATTAATAAAATCCCTAAGTGAAATTAAGGAGAGTTAGTGAGAATAGATATGTAATTAGTGTATATATATATAAGTTTATAAAATGGCTTTACACGTGAGACGCGACGGACGAATATTGATCACTGAGGGATAAATTGCATTGGGGCCGAAAGACTTCATTGGCGCTTCGTTTGAGAACAACTTTCCACCGAAAAGTTACAGGGAGATTGAGAGAGTAGTCGAGAGTGTTGGCTAAGACATGAGGGTTGGCTCGCCTATATATATAGATGAGGAGATTGAGAGAGTTGCAGAGAGAAAGAGAAATGGATGAATCGACCATGCCAAGGAGCTCGTGAGATCTTGGGCGAGCAAATGCGAGAACAGAGAGAGAGAGAGAGATTGAGAACGTGAGAGTGGGCAGCGGCCATGGCCGCGAGTAGCAAGCTCGATCAGCCATGGAAGCAGGTTGAATCAGCCGCGAAGAAGGTAAGGCAGGCGCAATGAAGACGGAGTAGCTACTGTGGGAGGCGATCGGCGACAAGGACGCAACCGTCGGGGGAGAGCTGTTGGCGGGCAGCAGCGAAAGCCGGAGGCTACAGCATGGCTGGTTGTAGCAGAGGCCAATCAACCATGGCCCACACGGTGCCGCTTGCAGCGGTGGTTCGCGGTGTTGACGGCACGCTAGTAGCTGCACGATACGATGACAGTGCCGACGATGGCAGAGCTTGCAGCAATAGTGGCCGGTGAAGCTAGGTAGTGGCGGAGGTCAGGCATAGTGGTTGTGCGTAGGAGTAGGGGAGGAAGGAAGAAGAAGAAGAAAAGAAAAGGAAAAGGAAAAAAAAAAGAAATAGAAATTCTGGAAAAAGATAGAAAAGAAATGGAAAAATATAAAAAAAATTCTAGAAAGGTCAGGGAAAGTCTAAAACTAATTTGGATAAATTGATTATTAGGGTACCTTAAGACTTGAGGTGAAGCGACATGTGCAAATTTTGATGTTGACACAAAAATTGAGACTGTGCACGCATACTAAGGAAGCCTAAGAGGCTAAGTTAAGGTGAGTAAAACTTCTTAAAAAATTTTAGAAAATTAGGAGAGTTTTTTATGAATTGTTATAGAGAAATATTTTAGGAAATATTTGAGAAATAGTTAGTTTGGATTTATTGAGGAACAATAGGAAGAAATAAAGGAAAATTTTGAGAAATTTAGGAAAAATATGATATTGATATCCTTTAATAAATGTGATAGCTAAGGTATCTTGAGGATCTAAATTGAGTACATTTGGAAGCCTAGCACACAAATCAAGATATTATGAGATACGTTCGAGGTAAGTGGTTCGACCCCAAAAACCTAATTTTATGTAAATATTTTCATCATGTTGTCATATCTTAATGTGAACATGTCATGTAGATTGTATTTATATATATTGATGACAAAGTATGCATATGAGCACGATGAGATTCACGGTCATATGTTGCATGGGTTTGGGATCAGGTACTAGCGTTATTGTTTTGCCAATGGTGGACCCATGCACCTCGATCTGGCAGGAAGACTGTAAAAATGACGGGTAATCTTGAGGTATAGTCGACCCAAACATGAGAGTTATGATGTTATGTGGATTGCATTCATACACGTGCATTAAATGTTTTATTCCCTTACTTAGATAATTCATCATATAACTTGGGCTTGCCCCTAGAATAATCAAACATTCCAGATGGAGATTGTAGCAGAAACGAGGATGAATGAGGCATGAAATGACACTTAACAAAATGCATGATGAATTATATGTATGTTATGTAATCCATGTATTTAAGTTCTGCTACTTTTGAATTCTGAATGTTTTATGGAATGATGATGTATAGTTTTTTTTTTGTTTTTGTTAATGAGGATGTAAGAATTGATTAATGATTAATGTTAAGGTATTAGGTTCAATTTTAACTTTCGCATTTGATGTTTATGACGATTCTCTTTCGAGATAAATATATGAAAATTTTGGGATAAATATGAGGAATGATATGGTTTAGCATTAGTTTTAAAGAAAAAAAAATTATCCTAAAATTGTCCCAAATTATAACACGCCTGAGAAAGTGGGGTGTTTCAATCCTCACATCCCCAACATATACAAGCATGATTCCCAGTAAATACAAACCCAGTCCCATGCACTACAATGTCATGCAACATGGCACATAATGACAGAGCCAATTGTCAGTGACCAGGCACCGGTTGACAATCTGTGACTAGAGATCAACCAATTGACAGTCGTCCTCGGCTTGGTCGACGGTTCGCTCCAGTGTCACTAAATGGTTTACATGTCACCTCACTGGTCAACATCTTATGCCTTCATTTATTAAGACTCACACACGTGAGACACTAAAACCACAACTCAATCCCACCAATCCACTAGGAACCTAGCCCCAAAGAAATATGGGCGACACAATACCCCGTAGACACACAACAAATAAAACCTCAGCGAATCTCATATTTTATTTAAATTAATTCACACTAATAAAATCCTCAATTAATACACAAAGCCGATTCGAATTAAGGAAAGATGTAGAATTCATAAAATAGAAAGAACTCATAGAGGAAGAAAAGAGCTTGTCTCTATTTAGTAGATTTAAGCGTTTTTACGCCCACACACCACCAAATTAATACACGTTACAAAATAGTATAAATTCCCAAAGTCAACAAAATCGCACAAAAAATTAACTTCTAAGTGTATAGAATTATTAGTACACTTTTCACTACTCACCTGACTAATTAAATCTCAATTAAACAGCGTTTAATTCTGAATTCCACCCAAATTTCTCACTTTCTTCTCCTTTGCGCTTGCCTCTTCTTCTCTTAATTTTCCTTCTTGTTTGCTGCTCAAACCCACTCCTGAAGCTTGCAGAAATTGGCATTTAAAAAGGAAAAAGAGGGAGCCACCAGCGACTACCGCCTGACAGCCCAGCACACCCCAGTGCCTTGCCCAAAATGACGCCATTTTGGGCAAGGTTTTGACTGAAAATATAGCCAAAATTCCCTCTAGCGTGCGCACACCAAGCCAGCCTCGAACTCGCGAACCTTGCCTTCCTCCCTCGCACGCAAGGCCATCCATGCTGCATGCCTCTTCAATTAATATATGCCTCCATTTAATTTTAACATAAACCCGCTGTGATTTCCAAAAATTGCGTTTAAAGCCCATAACTTTTGAAAATTATTACAAACATTCCACTTAATAATAACTCTTATACCCCGAATTTTCAATAATTACTTATCCATTTCTTCAACACACATAATAATTAATATTTCTCTTAAACTCACAAATATTTGATAATGACCTAATACACAATAATTAATATTTATCACTGTCCACTAAAGTATTAAATTCCAATAAATCAAAAATCACTTCAAAAGTAGAATTTAATAATTATTAACTACTCCCAAATTGTCGGGATGTTACATATTTATTCAAGCCCAACTTTATAAACTGAAATCTAATCCATTATCTTTAAGACTGAGGCCGAAACATTTTAACCCAAGCAACAATAATAAGCCTTCGCAACATTATAAGCCAAAATAGAATAAAACATACAACCCAATTTTTTTTTTAGCCCTAATGGGTTGATAGGCTAGGTTTTTAACTGTTTTTAACAAAAACAAAACTTATCCTGCGGCCCAACTAGCATTAGCCCACTTTTAGATCCAAGAACCTAGGCTTCTTTTTTGCAACTTGAGAAGAAAATGGAAAGAGGAACAAAGAAAGTCAAGAAGGCTATCGCCTTTCAACGCCTTTAAGAAAATGATGCAGTTGCTAATGACTAGAAAGGCGCTCTCCACTGCTCAAAGAAATACCAACAACCATTCTTCTTACGTCCTCATGAATTTGGTTTTCAATTTTTTATTATTATCTATATAATTTATAAGAGAAAGATGTTTAAGAGAAGCAACTACTGATTGAATGAGAAAAGTGGTCTAGGAAAAGTAACTATAAAGGATTGTTGCCAACAACGACGAAAAAGGAAGCGATCCCTAATCAAATACAACAAGCAATTGTTGCCAATAACAAAGGAGGAGGTGACCTAAGACGAGATTGATGGTTGTTAATGATGTTGTCGGGGACATCATTTAAGAGTAAGTAGTAAAACGAATAATATGGGTGAATAATAAAGATGTTAAATAAATCAAATGACACGCAATCGCTTTGATTTGATAACTATAAATAACAATTTTGTAAGATTTTTAACATTAATTTTGATAGCAACTAGTTTAGAAGTTATAACATGATTAGTTTGTAACCATTTGTGATTAAAAATATAATATATATATATATATATATAACATACATTTATTTTAAATTTTAAGGTAAAAATTATTATAAAGTTACAAATATATCATAGTTTAAAAATAATAAAATAAAACAAACCTACTTGTTAAGGCTTACAAGCTATTAGATTAGGCGTGTTTAAATATCAGTCTAGACATAAGAAATACACCGGGCCAAATTGAAATAGTTAATCAGGCACTCAATTATGTTCAAGACTGACTATATCTTGGTTTGGTTTTTTGTCCAGGGCTCGGAGCGTTGATATTAATAATATACATGCATGCATTGTAACACCCTACTCCTTTAAGCATGCCATTAAATGAAAAATTTGAGAGTTTTTTGTATATAATAATAATTAATTCAACTTCCATTGTTAAATTAATTTTATTCTCTGTTGGCTTTTTTAGTGAATTCCTTAACTCAATTTCATTTTGGTTAAGAAAGCTCACACAACAATCACAAAATAGACTCACCATTAATTTTTTTTAAGATCATATTAAGAATGATAATTAGAGTTTTAATGCATCTAAGTCATCTTTTTCCCACATTTAGACATAAAAGATTCACAAAGTCTTTCTTTGATATAGTTGTCACTTACATCCCATCGTAGGAATATCAAAACCTTTATATTAAACTATAAAAAATTTAAAAAAACTAGAGCACTCATAAAATGACCTTATGTAGGAATATCAACTTCAAAGGACATCATTTAACTATTCAAAAAATCATATAAATTTGATTGTTTATAGTTTCACTCCTATTGTGACACATTTCTCTATGTTGGATTTTTGGTTAGCTAAATCTCCACCTTTTAACACAAACCATACATCGTTAGAAAGGTCACTAGAATGGAGTCTTTCTTTCACCTTTTCGAATTTAACTCAAAGCCATCTGATATGATCAAGAAATTGCACTACATAGCCTTTATCAAATTTGACATCTTTTTCCAAAAAAATAGGAGGAATGTAAAACCAAGTTTGATAAAAACTAGACGTCCTTGACCATCAACAAAATTTTTTTTGTAATTTAATATTATTAATTCATATATTGGGTTTTGATGATGATGAGAAAATGGTTTTGATGTTGATATGCAAAACAATATGTTAGAGATGAAAGTTGATAGATGCATAATTTAGTAAGACATAATATCAATCGAGTATATTAGAATATTAATCGAGTACAAATTCCGTGTTATTTGAGTAAAATATTGATCTAGGTAATTCACTCTTTTTACTCATCATTTTAATCGAGTATAAAATCAATTGTAATCGAGTATATCTCTATACTCTATCTTGTAATCAAGTAAAATATTTCTTTACTCGAATAATAAACTCATTCAAGTAAACTAAAACTAAGTATTCTTATCAGTCAATCAAGTAAAATTCTATTATATTCGAGTAAGTCATTTCTACATAAGAAGATAATCGATTATAAGTTATATTGTATTTCTAAGGAGCCCCAACTCGAAGACCCTTAAGCTAGGAAAGTTGAGGTGGAGTCCCTAGAGAAGTGAGAAAAAGATATACAAAAACACAATGGAAGCATAATATATATAGATAAGTTGTCAAGTACGGAGAAGATTATATACAACAAGAATCACTAGTCAGTCACTAAAGTACTACCATACACAATGACAAAAAGAACAAAACGACATCCTCTCGCACCCAAGAACAGTAACCACTCTCCCAAAGGTCTTCGGCTAGGACTACCCCGTACACACTCTATCCTATCGGATCAGACACTTCCCTCAACTTTCACTTTTTCCCTACTTGGAATGATGGAGAACAAAAGTGAGTCACAATATTCAACAAGTATAAGGAAACAAAAAGGCTACAAGGCTAGAGACTACTTTGCCCAATTCCCTCACCCAAATTGTGCCAAGAACCACAACTTAGGCTACATAGTTGCATATGCAACAATGCACAAATAATGAACCGAAGGCCCCCCATATAAGACACAGACTGGCACCCAAGGTTCCATACCAACTTGCATGCAACCATGAATTGGTTAGCACATCCCGAGCCAAATACTCCCAAGCCCAAACCTCCCACAACAATCAAGCCAAAGCTCATTTTAGATAGTCCTCCAGTCACTTGAGCTTGTGGATGTACATCCCGCACAATAGTAACCATGTAATGCAACATATAAGGATGCAAGGCTATTGCAGCATTGACGATGATACATAACTCCCATAAGCCATGCATCAAACCATGTTACGGCCATATAGAAATATGGATGTCATGTAGATGCTTTCTAAACGCACACCCGCAACACCCTAGCATGCTCATGCCCTTGCATATTCAATACATGAACCCCCAAATGCCAACCACCCATAACCATGCAACAATAAAATAAAGATGTAAAGCATACAAACACCACCCCAAATACCATCTAGGAACCTATCCCCCATGGTTAGGCATCATTCCACAAAAGAATTACAGGGCGATCCAAACCCTATAAAATTAAGCAAGTGTTAAAGAATAAGGACTTTTAAGTGTAAATCACAGACCGATTAAGAACCAATTGACCAAACAATTAAAGAGTATAAGAACTCGTATGGAAAGGAGAAAAACTTGCATAAAAAGATAGAGAGTTGGCCAAATGGAAAGAAAGTGATAGGAACTTGCCTCTTGTTTGAAAAAGATGAAGAAGAATTTGCCTTTACGAAGATCAACCAAATAGAAGTGCTTGCCCAAATGATAGAAAAATCTACCCCAACTTATAGCTCCAATCTAATAAGAAGAAGAAGAAAAATGGAGGAGAAAATGGAAAGAAGAAGAAGATGTATTGCCATGGACTTGAAATTCCATCCAAAACTAAATTAGAATGAGAGTTGAAATCCAAAACTAATTTGGAATGAGATTTGAAATCTAAAACTAAATTGGAATGAGGCTTAAAATCCAAAACTAAATTAGAATGAGACTTGAAATCTAAAACTAAATTGAAATGAGATTTAAAATCCAAAACTAAATTGGAATGATGGCTCGTATCCATAACTTTTAAATCCCACATTTGCCCTTTACCTCTTCTCATTCCTAATACCTTTATTAAACCCATTTTGGTCATTTAACCATTTCACTCCTATTTAATTTAAAAACACAAAATACTTGCACACTCAACCACCCTGCTAAGCACCACATTTAATTTTATACTAAATAAATGCCCATTTTCCAACTTACATTTAAACCTAATAAATTCCACCAACTCTCAATTATTCCATTCATTCACAAGGATAATAAATTTAACATTTTTTCATTAATTCCCCAAGGCCACTGATCACCTTAAATACATACATTATTTACTATATTATTTTTCCAAAAATACGAGTTGTTACAATATTCAAGTAAGTATGAAAGAATACTCGACCAAATCTATGTTTGTAATCAACTATTAATTCGCAAGAGATATGTCAAGTCTCTGGAGTGTCAATGTAATTGAGTACTCAAAGTTATAATCGCATAAATATCTTAGTATACTTGAGTAAATCAAAATTGTAATTGAGTATTAATTCTCCAGTGAATTGTTAAATATTTGGACTTTTAGTGTAATAGAATATTCAAAATTTATAATCGAGTAGATGTTAAAGTATAATCGACTAAATTAAAAAATATAATCGAGTAGTCATTTCAAGTGTTTGTCCTAGAAATGTAATCGAATACAAATGTTTTGTAATCAAGTAATATCCAAAATTAGTCGATTACAACTTATATGTACTTGAGTAATTAACAAAATTAATCGAGTAAATTATTGTTGTTTTTGAATTTATAGTCGTTATAATGCATTTAATGCATTTAATGCATTCAGTTTTTGGTTTTCAGTTTATAATTGGTTCATTAAATGCTAATTAATCATTTTTAGATGATTTATATATTAACTATATATTTCTAATCCCTTTGTGAGCTTGTTTAGAGAGAAAATATGGCAGTTAAAAAGAAGAATTTTTTTATTCAAGAATAGACTACCTGAGCATTTAAGATAGGAACACTAGATAAAAAGATGGAGTATGAAGAAGAAAAGAAAATAGAGATAGATCAGAGAAATAAAAACGAAGCAATATGCAAGAGCGTACTTCAAGTGTGCTTTATTCATACACATCCTTAGAAAGAAAAAAGAGATTGAGCTTACCATTTCTATATTTTTTATCTCTGTAAACCAAGAGAAGTGATTGTATTAAGTTATCTTTCTTCAAAACTTCTCTTGTATATCTTTTATCCACATTCATTTGTGAGTTGCAAAGGTTACGCTTTATCCTTGTAAAAGGTAGTGATTGTGGTTAATCCTACTAAAAATCGTTTGTAAGAAGGTTTGTACTTGATTCTCTTGTAAAAGCTACCCAACTAAATTCTTGATGAGGACTCAAGATAATAGAGTACGTAGGTAGCTGAACTACTACAAAATCTCTCTGTGCTATATTCTTTAAGTTTTTATTTTTTTACTTTAGTTAAATTAAGAATTTTTTATGGGTGAAGCTTAATTCACCCCCTTAAGCTAACTGTGCTTTTCAAGTGATATTAGAGTATATCTTAATCATAGGTCTAACAACCAAGAGAAAAGAACCAAATGGCTAACTCATCAAGAAGCACATTTCAAGAGAGCTAGTCATGCAACAAGCCTTCCTTCTTTGATGGAAACAACTACGCTTATTGAAAGAATCGAATGAAGACATTCATCCTATCAATTGTATCAAGATTCCACATGCCTACAATAGTCGTTAGAAACGCCATCATTCCAAAACCTATGGAGGACTAGAATGATCAAGACATAAAGATGATCAAAGTCAATGTAGTAGCAAAGAACATACTCGAGTGTGCTCTAAGTCCAGAAGAATACAATAGGATTTCATCATGTGAAATAATAAAGGCGATATGGGATAAACTCGAGGTAACTCGTGTGTTGTGGAAGAACACTTACCATAACAGAGGGTTAGTACAAAATATTAGCAAAACCAAAGATATATTGAAACTAGCCAAGAACACAAACAAGTGATAGTAAAAGAAACTCCCTGTAAAATAGCTTTCCAAGGCTTAGATCTGGATCTGTCCAAATTATACCACCTAGGTAACTCCAAAATAGGGACACCAAGCCTTATGGAAGCACTCAAGAAACAAGCCACGAAAACCCCCAAATTAGAACCCTAAACCCTCTCGGCCAGAACACCAGGACTTCTCCCAAAACCACACAGGTTACGTTCACAGCAAAATCCACCAAGGAACAAGAACGATCACAAAGATATGGGACGAATAATAGTACCCGGAAGCTTACTTCAAAAGAATTTGTTGAACCAACTAAATAGGGGCTACTCACCGATTGACCAAGAGCTTCCAAAGGAAAGGAAGACCCCTGCCATGATAAGAAGATCTGGCACAAAAAGGGAAGAGCCAACTCACGAAGATCGGCCATCAAAGGAAAAAATCGGGAGAGCAAAGAGAGAAAGAGAGAGAGAGTTCGACCGTCAAATGAAGGTAAAAAAGGCAGAAAAGGGGCCTTAAATATGACGGTGCTAAGGCATGGCTGATGGGCCATTTGGCTTCCGCTTTCTGAAGCCTTGAGCAAATGGGCTCAGCCTATTTCTCCTCCAAAGGCTTAATTAAGGGCTTATGGCCCGACTTTTAATGGGCTGCCAATGGGTGGTATATTTGGACGGTACTTTAATCTCGGGTCGAAGCTTATGAAGATAAACCCGACTATTCGTCATAGCCTTGGGCCTCATTGGGAAACAAAAACAACATCATGAATGAACCTTTAAGGTAAAGAGGTCCAAAATTTGTATGTTAAAACATGATTATGAGTTATTTTTTATGCAACCTAGTGAAACCATAAAGGATATGTACACTAGGCTTAACAATATAATCTCCAATCTAAAAAACTTAGGAAAGCCAATATCTAATGAAGACGTTGTTGAGAAAATTTTACAATGCCTACCCCTTTGAATGGAATCCAAAAGTTACTGCAATTTAAGAGGTTAAAGACTTAAAAAACTCTCCTTAGATGAACTGTTAGGATCTCTAATGACCCACAAACTAAGCATGAGGAGACAAGAAGAAATTCCAAAAAATAAGAATAAAGGAATTGCCTTGAAAGTGTCTAAAAATGAAGACACTGAAATAAAAACTAGTGATCTAGAGATACACTTCAAAATGATGAATGGTATATTTTCATTCATATTTTTCTCTGTCAATATACACCCAATATATAGAGGAGGATCCCCTATAATTGAGAACCTATGATCACTCTCATTTATAGTCATATAATCACACCCATTCATACCCATAATTAAGCCCAATCTCACAGCTAAGGCAATCAGACTGAGAGGAAAGAATCACAAACGATTCTATATTACAAATCTGATATAAATGTATAACAATGGCACCAATATTCAAGAGGGGCGTGAATTAGGTTGTTTAAAAACTTGAATTCCCTTTCATGAAAAATAAGATTTTAGTGCAAATGATGGTTATTGAAATGCTTGGAACAATAAATGAAGTAAAAAGCACAAGCAAATGAGAGATACAATGATATATAGTGGTTTAGCTTAAACCAAGCTTAATCCACTATTTTAACTTCTCACTAAGGATTTTTCAAACAATTCACTATAATCCTCCTATCACTCCAGATAGACCCTCTAGTAATAAGTTAGGAATATACAATCTCTTGCTTAGAGAAGCAAGACCTCTAGCAACAAGCTATATATCGGAACCCTTTGCTTCAACAAGCAAGTCTTTTAGCACAACAAGCTAGGAAATGCATAAGATGATACAAAGTCAGAGAAGATCTAAGAGTTAACACTCTTAGTTACAAATTCTCTCAATAACTAAACAAGGTTTGAAATTAAAATTACAAAGATAAAAACAAAGCCTTGGAGAGAAATAAATTTAGTAATGAAGCACACAAACGAATGAGCACTTGAAAGCTTGCAATGTAATCACTTAACACTTAGATTCAACCATTTAATCTCTATTTATAGAGCTTGGAGACCCATTTGAAGAATCTTGCCGTTGGTAGTGGAAGGAGGTAATCGGAATAGTGAAGAAACTAACTGTTAGGCCTGTCAGATGAAAGAAGCTGTCGACATATTAAGAGACTTAGTTGACAGATATAAGAAAAATTCAAGGGTTAATCAGCATATGCACTTCTATTTGTTGACAGATGTAAATTAGAATTTTGCTAGCATTTTGTCTATCGACAGGTGTTTTCCCATCAATCGACAGATGCATGTTAAATCTCAAACATGCATTCTGTTAGTTGACAAATCCAAGGAGGTTAGTGGATAGATCAATGCAAAACTTCAAAATATTGGAAACTATCAATCTATTAGTCAATAGATTGCTTGAGGATAGTCGACAGATTAAAATATAATTTTAATATAGTCGACATATGATTTTTCCTTAAAGAAAACTCTTTCGTATTTCTCCTAAGAGGTTTGATTAGAGAGATGTTTCACATTGTGTTTTCAATCTCCTTATGATATTCATTTAGGCTTTGAATGTTCATTTTATCAATTTGAAATTGATTTTTGTTTGAGGGCTATAAACTTGAAAATTGAGAAAAACTTACTTGGAATATTTTCATAATCAAAACTTCAATCTCAAGAGTAAAATATCAATCAATTGATAAGATCATTCAATATCTTTTGAGATCTATTCATCGTCCTTGAGGGGTAAGAATACCTCTATGGGCATAACGGGGCTTTGTCTATGATTATGAGTGTTAAGTTGGGTGTGAGTGATGAAATGGCTTGATTATATAAATGTGTCAGAAATTGCCTATATGTGTGTACTCATCAAGGAATTATTGCACAATACGGTTGGGCACCTCCAATGATCTTGCATGGGTTTATGAATGCATTGGGAATTATGTATGTGTATATGAAAGGGAGAATACTTATGTGTCTATGGTAAGTATTGGTTGGGTGATTGTTAACAAGAGCATGGCCATGATGAGCCTATGCATGAGTATGTTATAGCTAGTATGTTAATATATAGAACTACAAAGAGTATTGGTTTAGAGGAATCATTAAAGTGCGTGACCATATATGGGATGTTAGTTTGATTAATGGCAGTTTATATTCCAAGAGGGGGGGGGATAAATTGGAATGGACAAAAAAAATTGACTTCTTTGAACACTGTATAATTAAAGAAACGTAGGTTTCGAAATATTCTGGTTATGTTTCAAAATCAAAATTTTTGTTTGACCAAATTTTGAAATATAATATATAGATTCCGAAATATAAGTTTTTGATTTTAACTATTTTGAATTTTTTAGCTTATGTTTCGAAATCTCACTTTTGTAAAAGATAATCTTCTTATATAATGATGAGCAAACAAGAAATCTTATAATCAATGATGCTCGTTTGTTTTGATAAAAAATAATATTTTTTAACTTATGTCAAAATCCTTTTGAGGGTTTGAGTAAAAACAATAATATAATAGAAAGTAAATATGAGTACACAAGTATTTTATAGTGGTTCGGCACCCAGCTTAGTCCACTACTTTCAAGTTTTTCTACTTGAAGGATTTTCAATCCCAATCACTAGATAATAACAAGAGTTTTACCAAGGTTCGCCCCAAAACCTTTACATACAATGAGTTTTAAAGATAAACTCAGACCTTACAAATAAATGGTAAAATAAAATAAATTAATTTTACAGTCCAAACAACTTTGATATCAATAAATGCCTTACCAATGGCTATACAATTCTCTTATATTAGCTTGAGATAAGAAGAGTTAGAAGCAATGAGATTTCTTAGTTCCACTTGCTTATCCTTTACACGTTCAATACACAATATGAGAATTTTCTTTGAGAGCTCAATAAATGCTTTTTGTTCACTTCTACTTTTTCTTCATCTACAAACACATGCTATTTATATGAAGATACAAAATTGTGGCTGTTTCTAGCCATTAGAGACAAGATTTCACGAAATTTTAAAATAAATTTCGAAATACAACTAATTGGATTTCAAAACATACCCCACGTTTTGAAACAACTGGCCCTGTAGACTGAGATAGTATTTAATACAAAACAACAGCATTTATTAATCTAGATTTGCAATGATTTCAAATTCAAATTTGAATTTTCTTTCACCAAAAAGGATTTAGAGATTTGATTGCTTTTAGATACAACTTAACAAAACTCCACACAAATATATTTCAATTTTTCTTGCTCTTGTTGTCAGAAACGACAGATGTTTTGAAATCTAGCATGCATGTTTCAAAATATGTATACTTATAAATCAAAACCTCATTTTGAAACACATGCAATCCATAGAATTTTGAAACATAATGTTAAGGTTTCCAAACATGACATACAAATTCAAAGAAACATTTGAAATCTTATCAAACTGATTTCGAAACATATATAAAAACATGTTTTAGCAAAATTTCGAAATATAGACAACAAGTTTCGAAACATAATACACAAACTTTAGATTTTTTCAAACTTTTGAATTTTTGAACCAAAACCAAATTTTGGTTTTCCATAAGTTTCGAAACATGATTTCAACACATTGGATTTTTTGGTTCTAATTTTGGTTTTTCATTAAACACATTATCTCATTTATCAAAAAATATATCACAACATGGGAATGTGTATAATCATGTTTAATATGTTCAAGTGTTGTATCGTAACTGTTGCGCAGAGGGTATGCCCTTGATGTTTGTCACATGATATTTAGTACATGTGAGCTTCGGCTTGTGATGCTCGTTCGAGATGGTCGGTGCATGTGGGCTACGACTTGTGATGCTCGCTTGAGGTAGTCGGTGCGTGTGGGGCTTTAGCCCTTGATGCTTGCCTGGTGTGAATCCAGTGTGTGGGAGGATATTGACCCTCATGATGATATGGTAAAACTATTGTTGTATTGGTCTTTATGGCGGCATGATAAAGTTATGAATATGTAATGTGCTAAGGTATGTCAAAGGGGAATATGTGATTGTTGTAAGTAGCTCCTATCTATTATGTTTCCATTACTCAATTCATGCTTATGATTCATGATGTTCCTTACTTGCTTTGAATTATACTTGCTGAGCCTTGTAGTTCACCCTTTATTTTTGCGTCATTCCAAGTAAGGCTAAGGCCGAAGAAGGGTGTAAGCCTAGCGGAGTCTAAGTTTTTTAGATAACGTGTGTACAGAGACGTCTCAACCAAAAGATTCGTGGGTGTGTTTGAGGGTGCAAGTCAAGAATTTTATTTTGTATTTATAATTTATTGCACTTTCATCTTGAAGTGTATGGGCAGTTAAGCCCCAAAGAGGTTGTTAAATGACAAATGATGTAATATTTACTTTAGCTTCTACTGGCTATTAAGAATGGAATGAGTGTCTTTAGTTAACTATGTCATTTCCTTTGATGACTTTCTCTTGGATTCCTTTGCTAACGGGACTTTCGAGAATGGGCCGTTACATCTTCCTTCCAAGGTTTTCTTCTCTTAGGCAAGCTTTCTTTATTCTCTATTGTCTATTCCCTTTTCTCTAATCTCCAACTCATACACTAACACATTTGATGAGTTTTCGAGCATGATGAAAATCACCATTCTTCCTCTTTTCTATAGACTCATAATATTGTATTCTTTTGAGACATTTTATTTTTGTGTAATCATACTCTATTGATTCAAATTTATTAATTTTTAAGAATAAAAGAAATATAAAAGAAGAGTTTGGTTGCAATTATCCTTTTTACAAAAATTCTTTTGGAAGGAAAACACCTTATTTTGTGGGAGCAAGCCCCAACACCTAGAAGTAGATCAAGCACATTGCAGATTAGGGGCATGCATTTATTTTAATTTTTTCCCTTTTTTAATTATTTTTCTATGAATTTGTGTGCACGTACGCACACACACATATTGTAACAATCCATTTATTGAATATTTGAGGATATGAGAAAATTATAATTTATTGTATATTAGTATGGGGAAGTGACTAAAAATTTGTGGAATTTTGGGGTTGAACGTAATTCTAGGAACTAATATAAAATTAATTATTGCGGATGGATATCATGAGGGAGATGGTGGCCTGGTGGACGTGCGCATGTAAGGAATGAGCTTAAGGAGGGTTCGAATCTTGTGAGGAAAATGTTTTATTTTATTTTTAGTGAAAGGATATGAGATAAGATTAAATATAAGTTGCACATATATAATAAGAATGATACTGTTAGTTCAGTTGGTCGCAAGTTTGATTCTAAGGGAGGCAGATGCACGGGTTTTCTGGAGGAAAATGTTGAAATTTTTTCAGCTAATGAGGGGGCTCAAAATGGAGTTGTTTTTTAGCTCCATTTAGGGGCCATGCAACTGCTTGTTGCGCCAGGTGGCGACCATTGGAGTAGCCTCTCGTGCTGTTTGCCAACGCCTTGAATTTTTCAATTTGCAATGCAATCCCCAGCCAAGTGATTTTCGTGGGCAGAATGCATGCAATTAAGTGACAAAATCTATGGGTGAAATTAGTGGGATTAAGCGATAGAATTGAGGGACATAGTGGACTAGAATGGCTATAAATGGAGAAGTGAAGTAGAGGGGAAATAAGAAAAAATAGGAAGCGCTGACAACGTGTGGAGAAGAAATTAAGGAATAAATTAGGGAAAAATCTAAGCAGCGTGAGCAAGGTAAGTGCAAAATATCTGAAATTAAATAAAATGTGGTCTTGGAAATATTTAAAATTAATACTTCTTTTGCGTTGCGAAGCTTAATTTTGTTCAGAAGAAGCTTGAGCTATGATGTTGGCAACCCTGGTACTTTGAGAGATTTAAAGAAAAATATCTAAGGCAAGTTTTATTTTATATCTCCTTTGCCTTTGTATGCAAGTTCGATATATCTTTTTCCTTCGGAAACAAGTTTCTCTTAATTTTTGCCCTTTCTATGGTTTGAATTCTTTATTTTCTAGCCTTATTTGAGTCTCTCGAGTTGTGAGCTCCTTTAAAGGGCAATTTTGTTGTATTTCTTCTAAGAGCTTGAATAGGGCTCGGTTCTCCCTATGTTTCTTCATAGAATGATGCCTAACCATGTTGGGGTAGGCTCTAGTTGGGTGTATACATGTTGGTCTATGTGATTTGGGTCTTTTATGTTGTTGTTCGGGTTACTGGATACGGGGGCTATTAATCGATTGGGTATGGCTGTCAATCGTTTGGTATTGTGGGAGGAAATTGTCGACCGATTTAGGCAAGCTGTCGACAGATTACCCCTGAGACACAAACTGTCAATTGATGCTCGGGAGTCTGTTGACTGATCCTGCCGTGTTTGTATTTTACAACATGTTATTGTGATGTTGGGGGTTGGGTTGCATCTAGGGGGTCGCATGCTATGAATGCTTGGCACGGGCATGTTAAAATGATTAGGGTTGTGCATGAGCATTACATTACGTGTGCATTACTATGTGGCCAAAGCATGGCTTGATGTCTGGTTTTATAGGGGCCTTGTATCATATTTATGCTTACTACATTATTGCATTTTCTATGTATTGCATTTTATAGTTCTGTTGCGTGTGACAAATTTATCCGCGGGATGTACATTCATAGGCTTGGGTGACGGGAGGACCGTCCTAAGGGAGCTTCAACTCAGTTGTTGTTGTGGGAGCTTTGGCTCGGTATGTTGGTATGAGGATTGGAGCACATGGTGTGGATTTTGGAGCAATGACTCATATTGATTTGCTTGCTAGTTCATGGCAGCAAACAAATTTGGATTTAGGGACTTGAGTGCCGGTGTGCCTTATATGGGCTCCAAGAACCATTATATGCATGTTTATTTATGCGTTTACTGCATGGTTTGTGGTTCATGGTATGAATGCATATATGGGTGTGCACATGTCGTGCGAGTGGTCTGCGTTATTCTCTTAGCTCTGTTACCTTTTTGTTTTTTATGTTTGTTAAGTCTCGTGACTCACCATTTCTTTACATCATTTCAAGTAAGGGCAAAGTGTTTGTTGAGGGTCGGACTAGCTGAGTTTGCACCTTTGTAGGTAGATAGTGTGTACAAAAATCCCCTGACCAAAAGATGCCTAGACGATTATGTGTATTTGTATCCAAGGAGGGCATTGTCATATTTTGATAAATTATCTTGTTTTGGGCAAATGGGTGCAGACATTTTGTAAGAGAATTAAGAATATATTATGTCATACTTCCATTGTATAAGAGAAAAATTAAGGAGAATTTTCGATTGTTATATATATATATATACACATACACATAAGTCTTTCTATACCCACTCATTTAATCTTTATCTTAGTTAAAGCTTACTATTATCCGATACTAATTTAATTACACACTTAGTCACTAAATTAAATAAATTTTCAAGTCTCATTGTTTCATAACGTGTTAATACTCAACTACCAATTAACTTATCTCCAAACCAATTTCATAGCCTTTTCTTAAAAGATCATTTTCAAAATTATTTTTCATAAAAGTTATTTTTTTTTTTCAAAACTATTGAAGTTTCAAAATTTTGAACAATCATATCAATAACTTGAAATTTTTGAATGATCATCAATTATGCTCATTTTTTATGATTTTCTTCTAAAATTAGTTCTTCAAAAATTCCATAAGACTTTGATAATTATACTAATACCCAAATTCCTAAATAAATCATCAAAAACATCCATTTACTGGTTTTTCCCAAAAAATAACACTCCAAAATCTTGAAAGATTATGGTAATAATACTAGTACCTATACCCAAAATTTCTAAATAAATTGTCAAAATAGTCATTTAATGACTTTTTTTTTTAAATTAACCCTCCAAAAATCCTAGAAAATCTTGAAGTGTTACGTTGACACCCTCTCAAATAAATTTTGTTCTCAAATTCATTTTTCATAAATCATTGAGGAACACATTTAGCATTTTTTTTTTTTTTGGGGAAAACCAATACTCCAAAGTCATATAAAATATTGGGATGTTACATCAATCCCAATGCCAAGATAACCATAGCCATTGGGACTAAAAAGCTGGATGTGCAGTTTAAACATCATAGATAGCTAATATTCATTTTTTAAAAGCATTTTCCTTCTATGTTTATGATATAATTATCCATGTCAATAACAAAATTACAGATAAATTGAAATGTTCATTAAAAATAAAAGTTTATATGTCAATAAGAAAGGCAAAATACTTAAGTCCAGGCTAACCCCTATGTGTAAACATATTTGCACTGAATGTGCCTAAGAAAGGGATATATCGAATGAAAATTCATACTAAAAACAAACATGATAATAATGTACTAAATTTGAAAATTTTATGAACTCTAGAGACCTACAAATAACAAAGTCATGCTATGACCATTAGAAAATGATGTAAGTAATTATGTCATGTGTTTCTGTTCAACTATAATAATGAATTTATTTTATTTTTTGATATTAGGAACATAGTTGTTAAACTCCTAATTTTATGAGTATGATTTTACTATTTTTTTTTATCGAAAACTCTTACGATTTCATGATTTTGAAGTTAAATTGCACTCGATTTTACATGTCGAAGACCCTCTTACAATTTTAACAACCTTGATTAAGAAATATAATAATTTAAGATATTTGAAAAGAGGTGAAGTTTATTATTTGAATATCATATATTATTTTGTTAATATATGGACAATTTTTTGTTCAATTTTGATTTTGCAATTCAAAAATTCAATCATGGATTTTACTTTCCCTTTATCATAAATTTGTGTTAATATTATTGTATAATTTTTTTTTAGTTATAGGATAATTAATGTCACTTATTAAACTTTTAAATCTATTTACTCTTTATGATAAATTTTACTTTTAAAATTTTTATATAACAATTTTAATTAATATATATATTTTTTATTAAAATACATCCTGATTAAATCATGATTGAACCATGGTCTTAACTATTAAATAATATATCCCTACCCTTTATTTCCAGAACATTGATTTTAAATAATTCTAGGTAACAAGCTTTTCCAAACAAACCCAAGTAAAAGAAAATCTGTGTAGCAAATCTTAAAAAGCTGCTAACCACCATCCATGTTTACTTTGACCACTCAAAACCATGCCTCACTGCCTTGGCTTCAACCTGTTAACTAAAGTATAAGGGAATGAATATTATGCGGCAACACATAGATTAAGTGATGAGATAAATAATATTTTAATATTAATTTAATAAATTATGAATTTAATTTTTATTTTGTGCAAGAATTTAAGTTTCAACTTGTGATTTATTTTTCTTAATATATTCAAAAACACAAACACCGAGAATCACACAAAAGTGATCATCCCAAAGGCATAACTTTCATTAAAAATTACAAAAATTTACTTGTATCAGTAATCACTTAGGCCCAGTTTTTTTTTAACAGTTTTTAGATTATTTTTAGTTTTTAATTTTTAATTTTTTAAAATAATAAAAATATATTCATTTTTATATTTTTAAAAATAAAAAAATTGTAAAAAAAACTCAAATCAACAAAAAAATCATTTTGACTATTTTCATTACAAACACATTCAAAATTTTTAAAAAGCAAAAAACACTATAAATAAAAAAATATATTTTTAACATTTTTAAAATAAATGCACAAAACACAAAATTAAAAAAATAAATTAAAAATTAAAAACTAAAAATTGAAACACCACAGCCCCTTGGCATCTTGGGCCAAAAAAGCATTCTTAGTTGACATCACAATTTTTCCCAAATGGCAATCATTTTTGCTTAAGGGCTTGTAATGTCTACCTCAATCAAACTAATGCATCTCTTTATCAATTTTCCACAGTAATCAATAGCAAGAGAAAATAAGCATTATGCCGTTATGTTTGCATTCTAAGAAAAGTTGAAAGAAAAGTAAATCTAGTTAACAGAGATAAAAAAAAAAGAAAAGATAAAACGGTTCAGATCGATGAGTGAAAGTCAGTAACTCCCAAAGTAAATGAGTGAGAGAAGACATACCTTAAAAGCAAGTCTGTTATAATGATCATTTGCCAAAGAAAGAAGCTCCTGATGGAAACAACACATTCATTTTCTATTCAATCAATAACTAAATTAACACGAAGCCCCTAAAAATCAACAAACCCCTAACATCATAATATAATTAAAAGAAAAGGTAAGCACAAAATATTCAAGACTCATGTTACAAATCCAGTGCACCACATAAAACACATGTATTTCATACAAGCTCAGCAGTTGAAAATCATGCCCTTACTTGAAAGGGAACACCAAAAATACCTAGAAATTCAAACATTTATCAACAATTAGAGCAACAGATTTAATTCTAAAATTATCAATATAACATATGTAAACAATTTAAAAAGTAAACATAGACCACACTTATAGATAAAAACATGTAACCATATCAAACCTCCATGTACACAAGCAAGATAACATATATGTTGTCAAATTATAGGAACCAAAGTCAAACGCATGAGGGCTTCTTCTTCTTCCTCTCCAAGTGATTAGCGCCCATTTCCTCCATCGGTGGGTGTTGGAGTGGTTGTTCACTGCGTGAGCGCTTCTTCTTCTTTGGATGATTGGGACCTGTTTCCTCCACCAGTGGATGCTGGAGTGGTTGTTGACTGGCATCATTAGGTAGTTGTAGGTTTCTTGAGGGCTTCTTATTCCTCTCTGAGCGATTGGGATCTGCTTCCTCTGGAGGGTGGTGAAGTGGTTGTTGAACATCATTAGGTGGTAGCAGACTGCGAAGCATCAGTTGCAGTTGATGTGAAATTGATATGATTTCTTCAATGGCTGCTCGTGCATCCTCTGTACCCCAAGATGACATTGCAAAACAGGCCCTTTCATAAATCATATCAACATATTGTAGCTGAAAGGACATAAGAAAACTATGAGCAATAGTACATTGGAAAAACTTATGACAAGGTTATAGGTCTAAAAGAAAAAGCTTATGATAAAAGTTCTTAGACAAGTCTTATGGAGGGGTTTTAGAGAAGAAAAGAGTCCAAATTGCTTATATGCAAGTTATCAAAGACATATATCATGGAGAAGAAATGTGTTAGAACATGTGGAACAGATACCAATACTTTTCCAATTACCATGGGATTGATATAGGATCTGATCTAAGTCCTTATCTACTTGGCCTAGTAATAGATGAACTTACTAAACATGTGGCACTGTGGATTGATAAAGGATCAGCACTAAGTCCTTATCTATTTGGCCTAGTAATAGATGAACTCACTAAACATGTGGCACTGTGGTGTTTGTTATTTACAAATGACATTGTGTTGTCGAATGAGACAAAATAAAGTGTGAACACAAAGCTTGAGATGTGGAGGGTCACTTTAGCATCCAAGGATTTTAAATTAAGTAGAGCGAGAACCAAATATATAGAATGTAAGTTTAGTAAAAATTTAAGTGCATAAGATCAAGTCTTAGTAAGAAAAGATCAATCTAGATAAATTGGATTAGTTATTTAAAAGATGGAGAGATTAATGAGGATATTACCATAGACTTAAGGCAACAGGGTTAAAATGGAAAAGTACATCTAGTATTTTATGTGATAGTAAGATTCCATTAAAGTTAAAACAAATATAAGACATGCTTGGCACGTTGTTATTTTAAGGGTACATAGAAAAATATGAGCTAGAGTAGAAAAATCTTACAACAGCATGTATAATATATTACTTGATGGTTGAAATAGCATCAAAGAATATCAGACAAGGAATATAGCATCAGTTTGTAGTCATATAACATTGTCATATTTCATGTATATAATGTCACATATTAACAAAACAGTACATATAACATAATCATATAATTAGGGGTTATATAAGATCCTAAGAATTTTTACATAGATTGTCAACCGCCTAACACAATCCTTCTCCATATTTGGGTTTAAAATTGAATGCAATAAGAAGTAATATCTTCAATACTAAAAGTGTTAAGGAGATTACTCAATCCACAACCAAAGTTTTATAATAACATAGTTATCAAAGGTGTAAGGCGAAGCACAAACTTGATGCACATGAGACACATTTATTCAAAATTCTTATAAACTACTTATGCACCATGCTTTTCAATATGTACCTATAAGGAGGTAGATGCAAATTCAAAAAATCATAAATAACAAATAACTAACCCTATAATAACAACTAATATTATTGTACAAAAATGATTAGTTTATTCTAACTACAAAAGAAATTAGAGAAAAGAAAAAAATATAGTAGAACACATAACAAAAAACAATTATAGAAAAACAATTAGTTTCTTCTAATTTCTTTTGCAATTGGTTTCTTCTAAATTGTAAAAGAAATTAGAGGATTAAAACAAATCAATAGAACACACAGTGAAAAACAATTATAGGAAACAATTTGTTTCTTTTGCAATTAGTTTCTTCTAAATTGCAACAAAAATTACAAAAAAGATAAAACATAGAGTAAAGCACACAACTAAAAACAATTACAAGAAACAATTAGTCTGTTCTTAATTGCAAAAGAAATTATATGAAAGAAAGAAAAATGAAGCAAAACTCATAGTGACACAACCAATATATAACCACAATTTCATGTAGACTAATAGAGAAAAGGTCATCAAGAGGGTGGTCCCCTGCTTGTGACAACCTTTTTGGTGAAAATAGGTCACTAGAGGGTAGACCATGTGTGATTAGTTCCCCAGTGAGTGAACATCACTCCAAAGGAACTTGGTGAGTGGGAGATCCAATGTAGTAAAAGGCATGCACTTGGCTCGCCTAGGTGCTCGAGCAATGCAAGGTGTTGGGGAAGCACCTTGCATGTTTCTAGGTGAGGCTCCTTCACTCTAGCGCCGCCTAGGTAAGCATCTTTGCTAAGACATCGAGTACTACAAGCATTCACATAAGCTTTAACAAATCAACATCAAAAGAAAACTTGAAGGAAAGTGAAGGGTTGTTTGCAGAAGGCACACGAAAGGTCTCTCGGTGTAGAAAATGAAGAGTAAAAGGTCTCTCGGTGTAGTAGGAAGAGTAAAATGGAAAAACAAAAGAAGAAAAGCAAACACACCTGTCTCCTCCATTGTTCACCTAACTGATCAAAACCCACACTGTGAGTTCCTCCATTTTTGTTGATTTTTGGTAGCTTTGATTAACCTAATAATATTGTAGATCTGAGAGAGGCAACCATAAGAGCAGTTGTTAGAGGTCAGTGGTCAAACCAAGCCAACGCCAAGAACCCTTGGTGTGTGATGGTGCATAGCCGATCCTTCCAACACCAGAGACAAGTGACTCTCTAGTAGCCATCCCCATTCTAATATAACTCTTTAGTTTGGTTTATTGTAGTGATAATCTTTGCATGCACTATTCGATACTTCACTTTCTTTTTATTGTTGCAGACTTATCTATGTTTGCTATATCTATAAGTATGTAATAACGTAACTTATATCTTCATGTATAATATTGTTTGTGTGTTAATATTTTATATTATATAACTTTATATAACTTATATTTTGTGTGAATATTATATATTATGTTGTATGTTTGTTTACCTTCCTATAAATATCTAAAGCCATTCACTTTTTTATATAAATATTGAATAATTGTTATAAAACTTATGTTTTGTGCTAGTGTTATGTATTATAGTTTGATTATCTTTTTCCTATTGAATATCTTTTTCTTTTTTATAAATTTAGCACTCTGCTTTAATCAAGCAAGCACTTTTTTAGCCCCTAGCATCTGAGGTGATATAAGGTTCATAGTGTCTTAAGGGCACCTTTCACCCTTTGATACCTTGGGAGATCAAGTGAACCTCTGACTTGCTCCACCAGGCTCACCTCTTAGTGATATACAAGAATATAAAATCAAATCAACAAGAAACAAGATCTAAGATGACAAATCAACATGAAATAAGGTTTTAATGCACTTATATATTGAAGGCGCATGATGTGTGCACCTTGCATAAGAAACTTGGCTCGTTCACCTAGGCAGTGCCTCATGCATGGCACTGCGCCTTATTGGTGATGGGCGAGCTTTGACAACTATGTTAACAAATTAGCAAAGTTTTAAAACTTAAGAGTGGAAGACCTATATCATTTTTTTTTTGCTAGTTAAAGAAAAAGGTAAATATTTTGTCATGTGCAATGGATTAATAGAAAAGCCTAAGCATCTGCTAACAAGCTGGTTGAAATCCAGATATTTGATGAAAACAAAACCAAAAGAATAGAAGAAAATATCCTAAAGGTTTATTCAAACTCAAATCATCCAAATAGCAATAAAAACAGTAGTAATGTTAGGCAGATTAACCAATACCATGCTTATCCATTATAAATTATGTTTTGACCCTATTCAATAAACACTAGATAATTTAACATTGAGAATAAAACCTCAAAACACTAAAATGAATTGACAGAATGCTAATGTATCAATCTCTTGGAAAGCAGTTGCTTACAAATTATACCAATATCAAAATGAAAAATATAGATAATATAAACATAGTTGAACTATATGAGACAAACCATTTGGCACATAGAAAAATCCAATTCATAAAATGGAAAAAAATTACCAACACCATGAGATTGGTTGTTTGAAAACTTCACATTCAATGCTCCAAAATGAATCTATACTATTGTAGAATTTCAAGCATCAGAAACAACCCACATTTTAGAGATAATAGATCTACCTACACTAGAAGATGTTTTAAAATAGATTGTCTTGTTAACAGTAGCAAAATTGGAACTGAGACAGACAATAAGAATAGAGATTTGAGTTTAAGACATGTCTAAATCCCTATACTTCCAATAACTATACTAAGGAAAGAGAATAAAAATCCATAATCAGATAACTTAATCATGATGATGAAACACACTTATTTTATCTTACAGCCAAAATGAGAGAAAATATTGCTGCATCAAGATCACAACTCAATTTCCAAGATATAAACCATATAATCTATAATGCATTGGTTGAAGCTAGAGCCACAACTTCCAAGTGTCAACATAATGCACTACCACCTCCGTATGGAGTTCAAGGAAAAACATATTTCCTTTGCATTAATAACAGCAAAGGTAAAAGAACCTTTTAAAATACCTAGAATACTATTCTTTCCTGGAATATATGGAGACATAATACAAACATCAATAGTAATAATAACAACACGAAGCTTTAATCCCAATTGATGAGGTTAACTACATGGCTTTAGCTTGCCAATCATTTCTATCCATGAACATACCTTTTGTGATGCCATTATATCCCATGCCATACCTAATTTCCTTTACATGTATTATGCAGATGAAGATATTCCAGTAGAATCTTCTTTTAACAGACAAGAAAGTATCCAAATTCACATCATTTCATTTGCAATAAAGGATTTACATCAGTCAAGTACGGTAAGGCTAGTCCAATTTTGGACTCATCTACTAGATCAGCTGAATTGCATTGAGTTTATAAAAGATCAAAGTCCAAATTTTTAAATAATCCTTCACATTATGACATTAAGCCCCAAGATAGTGTCAAATAAACATCTAGATGAATTCCAAAGTCAATCAAATAATTATTGAGAAAAAGACTAATATAACAAATCACAAGTCCTATTTGGGTAAGTTTTCCTAGTAATTGAACATAGTGAAATGACAGAGAAAAGTCTGCAATTATGAACAAAATTGATTAATTAAAATCTTATTTTCCATGGATACATTCCACAAAAAGATGCCGTGGTTTACATAAATCAAAGCTGTTAAAGATCTTTAGCAAATTTGATTGTTTAACCATCGATTGCAAGGTCTTGGCAAATTTGATTGTATAACCATCGATTTCAGGGTCTTGATATCACCCTTGGAACAACAAATTGGGTCGAATATCCCAATTTTCATGTTAAAATGACCTAGAACGGTCCAAGTCACAAAATGGATCTCCAAAATGGAGATCTAGAGTTTCAAGCTATTGGAAGGGCTCTATTAAGGGGATCAAGGGTTTGGTCCAAGACTAAATCAACCTATATATCGAAAAGTAAAGAAGAAAAAGGGATGGAGGAGATACATAAAAAGAGAAAGAGGATGTGCTACATTAGAGAAAAAAGAGAAAATGCTCACTATTACCAGAGATTGAGGATCGAATGTCTGTTTGTTGCTCAACGAAGACAAAGAAGAGGACGGCACCATGACTCTCCACTCTCTCCTTAATGATAAGATAGGAGTTCTCTTTGTTGATTGCAAATTGAGGGATTTCGGCTTCCCCCTGCTTGCCCTTCTTTTAATATGCTTCTATAATATTTTCGCTTCGTCTTTTATTACCCTCAACACTTCACACACTATTGTCCCTTCATCTTTATCATTAATGTTGCATCTAAAAAAGATGACATATGTCTGACCCATCTTTTCTAAGCTTAACAAATATGGTAAATAAATTTATACCTTGTTCAAAAAAAAAAAAAAAAAAACAGAAAACTTTAAAACATTACTAATAGTATAATTTTTATTAGAAAAAAAGTAGGATATATAATTTGCTTAGGATAAATTTAATTTCAATCGTGGAATGTCGTAAAATTTGCTAGAAATATGCTCAAATTAAAGAAGATTTGGCCTTGATCTTAGAATATTCTAAGATCTATGTTTTATGTAAATATCATGTAAATATAGTAAGTCAATGATGTAAATTAGGATGCTGTCAATATTTAGTTTATTTCCTTCCTTTTATGTTTATAATCCTCTCCTTAAAAGAGGATGATGTTCTTGTTTATTTGTATCAATCAAGACATATGGTCTTTGATTATTTCTAAGATGGTATCAAAGCTAGATTAAATCACAACCATCCATTCCTTGTGAGACCCTAGGCCCTTTGCCCTTTGCCATAACTCGCGATTGTTGACGCCTCTCTGTTGGCCGCTGACGATTGGATCTGGTGACTTTCAGTTAAATGGTCGCGGCCACCTAGATCGCCCAGTCGTCACTGATCTTGGGGCTACTAGTCATGGCCACCCAAGGTCGTCTTCTCTGTCGCTTCCTCTATCATCAACCGCCAGATCGTTTCTACCTCCTGCAAGTGCAAGTTCGCTCTGGGCAAGATCGTTTCAGAAAGGTGACGCCCACTCCGATTGGGTCGGTTGTGTTTGCTTCAGCCACCACCGATTGCTTGTGGCCTCTCTACCTTGACCGCCTACTGCTTGCTGGCATCTTACATCGGCAGCCACCTCCCAAATCTTGGTAACCCTGCCTTTTCTTCTTGTTTTTCTACTCCCAACGTGATAAGTTATGTCGGAAGTCACTTCTGAAACCACCCTAAACCTTGCCGCTGCCATCCAAACAAAAATTCCAGCGACCCAGCCAAACCATTCTAGCACCCATTTTGTCCAAATCACCACCATTCGTTTAAATGGTGATAATTTGCTTCGCTGGTCTCAATCTATCCGGATGTATATCCGCGGGCAAGGAAAAATTGGCTACATCACTGGAAACAAGAAGGAACTTGCAATGGATGACCCAGTACACTCCGTTTGGGATGCTAAAAACTCTATGGTCGTGACGTGGCTGGTCAATTCTATGGATGAAGATATCAGTTCCAATTATATGTGTTATACTACTGTAAAGGAATTGTGGAATAATATAAATCAGATGTACTTTGACCTGGGTAACCAATCTCAGGTTTTTGAGTTGACTCTGAAGTTGGGAGAGATTCGGCAAGGAGAAGATTTTGTTACTAAGTACTTCCATTCATTGAAAAGACTGTGGCAAGATCTTGACCTCTTCAACACTTATGAGTGGAAATCTATTGAAGATTGCAACCACCGCAAGAAAATGGTCGAAGATGGTTGTATTTACAAGTTTCTTACTGGTCTTAATATCGAGTTCGATGAGGTGCGAGGGAGGATTATTGGCCGATCTCCCCTTTCTCCTATTGGTGAAATATTTGCTGAGGTTAGAAGGGAAGAAAGCCGAAGGAGTGTCATGCTCGGCAAAAAAACTGTTGGTGAGTCGATTGAAAATTCTGCCTTGTTTACTGATACTGCTACATACAAGGCTGAAATTACCAGCGTAGGAGCAATGAGCAGCCTCGAGTCTGGTGTGACCATTGCAACAAGCCACGCCATACTCGTGAGACCTACTGGAAAATTCATGGCAAACCTGCCAATTAGAAGAGCAGCAAGTAAGGAGACAAGAGTAGTAACCGTGGGGTTCCTACTGCGAGTAAGGTTGACACAGGTCCCTTCAACAAAGAGCAGATTGATCAATTCTTGAAGCTGTTACAATCCAGTTCCTCATCTAGTATTCCTAGTATTTCCTTGGCACACACAGGTAGAAAACCTAAAGCTCTTTCTTGTTTACATTCCTCTCCATGGGTTATTGACTCCGGAGCCTCCGATCATATGACTAATTCTCCTTATTTATTTAATACCTATTATCCTTGCTCTGGCAATGAAAAAATCAGAATTGCCGATGGTAGTTTTTCATCTATTGCAGGAAAAGGACTTATTAAACTAACCGAGAAAATTAATCTCAATTCTGTCCTTCATATTCCTAACTTGACCTGCAATCTTTTGTCTGTTAGTAAACTTTGCAAAGATTCTAACTGTTGTGTTACTTTCTTTGAATCCCATTGTGAATTTCAGGACCAAAACTTGGGGACAATGATTGGGCGCGCTAGGATGATTGAAGGTCCTTACGACTTTGATGAAATTTCTTCTGGTAATAAAAAAACTCAGGGCTTTAGTAGTACTAGTTCAATTCCTGCTCAAGACACAATTATGCTATGACATCTTAGACTAGGACATCCTAGTTTTGCTTATATGAGATGTTTATTTCCTGAATTATTTAAAGGAATAGATTGTTCTTCTTTTTAATGTGAAAATTGCATCTTGGCAAAAAATCATCGTTCTACATATTTACCAAAACCCTACCAAGCATCCAAACATTTTTATATAATTCATAGTGATATTTGGGGTCCATATAAAATTTCTACTCTATCTAGAAAAAAATGGTATGTTATCTTTATAGACGATCATACCCGTTTGTGTTGGGTTTATTTCATGCACAAAAAATCTGAAGTAGAATATTTATTCAACAACTTTTACACTATGATTGGAAACCAATTTCAAACAAAAATTAGCATTTTACACTCTGACAATGGCACTGAGTATTTCAATGAGCACTTGGGGGATTTTTTGAAAACCAAAGGTATTCACCACCAATCTACTTGTTGGCATACTCCTCAACAAAATGGCATTGCTGAACATAAAAATAAACATTTACTCGAAGTAGCACGTGCCATCATGTTTTCTATGCATGTTCCAAAATACTTATGGGGTGAAGCTGTTTTGACTGCATCCTATTTGATAAACAAGATGCCTACTAAAGTATTAAAGTACCAAACACCCCTTGAGTGCCTAAAAGACTTTTTTCCCAACACTAGATTACATTCAGACCTCCTCGTCAAAGTTTTTGGATGTACTGTGTATGTTCATATACCTACTCAATTTTGCTCAAAACTTGTTCCTCGAGCTGTCAAATGTGTTTTCTTGGGCTATATCTCTCATAAAAAAGGCTATAAGTGTTATGATCCTATCACAAAAAAGATCTACGTGAGTATGGATGTCTTCTTTGTTGAAAACAAACCCTATTTTTCCAAAAATTTCCTTCAGGGGGAGAAACATGAAGATGAAGACAATTTTTGGGATGTTTCTATCCCCCTTCCAAACACAATCTGTCCTACGCAGGAATCACATGTTTCTGATAATGGTCACTTAGGAGATTCTGGTTCTTTGATGCCAAGTAAAGGGGTTTCTCGGGCAGGGGGAGAATTACTACAAACTGATCATCATGATCTAAATTATGAGCTTTAGGTTTATACCAGGAAGAGATTTCATTCAATGAACAAAGACTTGAATGTCAATTACGCACAAAACCAATCTGAAAACTCGAGAAATGGCACTGTAAGTTCAAGAAATCCCACTTCAACTTCTAGTCCACCTCTTTCCACTTTACCTAATAGTTCCCAAGTTGATTCTTTAACTATTTCTAATCATTTACCTACTATTTCTGATCTTAATGTTCCTATAGCAATTAGGAAAGGTGTAAGAAGTTGCACTAAATATCCTATTGCTAAATATCTCTCCTATCACAGACTATCAAAGAATCATAAGGCTTTCACATCTAGTATTTCACATTTGTTTGTGCCAAGGAATATACAAGAAGCTCTGGATGATCCAAACTAGAAATTAACAGTTATAGAGGAGATGAATGCTCTAAGGAGAAGTGGCACTTGGGAGATAGTTAACCTACCCAAAGACAAAAAAAATAGTAGGGTGTAAATGAGTGTTTACAATAAAATGTAAGGTTGATGGGAGTATTGATAGGTACAAAGCCAGACTAGTGGTTAAAGGCTTCACCCAGACTTATGAGATTGATTATCAGGAGACCTTTGCTCCTGTTGCAAAAATAATTATATCAGAGTCTTGTTGTCACTTGCAATAAGTTCAGATTGGCCTCTACACCAACTTGATGTCAAAAATGCATTTCTTAGTGGTGATCTTGAAGAGGAGGTCTTCATGAATTTGCCACCGGGATTCGAAAATAAACTTGAGAGTGACAAAGTATGTAGATTGAAGAAGTCCTTATATGGTCTCAAACAATTCCCAAGAGCATGGTTCGAACGCTTTGAAAAGGTAGTTACCAGTTATGGCTTCCTTTAAAGTCAGGCAGATCACACTATATTTTATAAACACTCAAAAAATGGTAAAGTTGCAATTTTGATTGTTTAGGTTGATGACATTATTTTAACTGGTAATGATGAGACAGAGTTAGCAGTCCTCAAACAAAAACTTGCAAAGGAGTTCCAAATCAAGGACTTGGGGATCCTAAAATACTTCCTTGGAATGGAGTTTGTAAGATCCAAAGAAAACATCTTTGTTAATCAGAGAAAATATGTTCTAGACCTTCTTGGAGAAACAGGTTTACTTGGTTGCAGGGTGTCAGAAACTCCCATTGAGCCTAATGTGAAACTATATGCTGCCAAAGCTGAAGAAGTAAAGGACAAGGAACAATATTAGAGACTTGTGGGCAGATTAATCTACTTGTCTCATACGCGACCTGACATTGCTTTGCAGTGAATATGGTGAGTGAATTCATGCACTCACTAGGGCCAGAGCATTTTGAAGCAGTCTACAGAATCCTAAGATATCTGAAATGGACTCCTAGAAGAGGCTTACTGTTCAAGAACATGGGCACCTGCAAGTTGAGATCTATACTGATGCAGATTGAGCAGGAAGTGTTAATGATAGGAGATCTACTTTAGGCTACTGTTCTTTTGTTGGGGAAAACCTAGTCACCTGGCGAAACAAAAAACAAAATGTGGTGGCTAGAAGTAGTGTAGAAACAGAGTTCAGAGCTGTTGCTCATGGAATTTGTGAGGGAATGTGGATTGAAATGATACTTGAAGAACTGAAGTTTCCTTAGTCAAAACCGATAAAAGTCTATTGTGACAACAAGGCTGCCATCTCTATTGCTCATAATTCGGTGTTACATGATCGTACAAAACATATAGAAGTGGACAAACATTTCATCAAGGAGAAGCTCGATGCTGGAATAATATACATGCCATATCTTCCAACAACTGAACAAATTGTTGATGTTCTAACTAAGGGTCTTCACAAGAAGCAATTTGATAAACTTATTGGCAAGCTAGCTATGGAAGACATCTACAAGCTAGCTTGAGGGGGAGTGCTGGAAATATGCTCAAATTAAGGAAGATTTGGCCTTGATCCTAGAATATTCTAGGATTTATGTTTTATTTAAATATTATGTAAATATAGTAAGTCAAGGATATAAATTAGGATGCTATCAATATTTAGTTTATTTTCTTCCTTTTTTGTTTATAATCCTCTCCTTAAAAGAGTATGATGTTCTTGTTTATTTGTATCAATCAAGACATATGGCCTTTGATTATTTCTAAGACAATTCATTAGTTTACCCCGTTAAAATGATGACGTGGCACAGAAAAATGTTTTCTCTCTCTCTCTCAAATATTTTGATTATAAAAGTATATTTTTCAATTATAAAAAATATGTAATCCAAAAAAAGTACACAAATATATTTGGAATTAAAAAATATAGAGTAAATTGCACTAACCACCCCTAACATTTGCCTTAATTATAAATACTAACCCTTATATTTTAGAAATAACAATGATTACCTTTGTCATTCAAAATTGGAATAAAATGACCAAAATACCCTTGTTTCTCTCTTCTCACTCCCCTTTCTCCCTTCTTTCTCCTAGGGCAAACCCAGTAGACTAAACCCCAATAATCTGCTAACCTTTGGGTTCTATGATAGGGCCTTAGATTTGGGGCTCCATCACAAAAAAACCCAACAAATCACTAGGGTTTTGCTCTCTTACATGGATTGCTGTGAAAGCATAGTAGGCTTCTTATTGTATCTTTAATGTTATGTTGTGTTGTTGTTACTGTTGTTTTATTATAGTTAGGCGGTTATAAGGTGCCTTCTATAAGATAGCTGCTATATAAATAGCGACGTCTCTTCTTTTGATTTTGTGTAATTCATATTTTGTTCTTTGATTTAGTAAAATTCCTAAGAGGTATTTCTTCTTCTTCCTCTCGTGTTCTCTGTTTACACCCTAGGGTCTTGTTACAAGGTATTAGAGCTGTAGCTCTCATCTCAATGGCATTTAATTCAGATCGTAGTCCTTCCTCCTGATCACTTGGCACCTCCTCTTTCTCTCTAGCCTCGCAGTCAGATTTTTCTGCAATGGCTAAGGCATTTAGCTTTATTCTGATAAAACTTGATTCGAGCAACTAGATTTCTTGGAAAGCACAGATTTTTGTGTCTCTCCGTGCCTTTGATTTGGTGTCTTTTCTCAATAAATCACCACCTCCACCGAAGTGTACCTGTCAGATCTAGCAACCGGTGAAGCTGCCACTAGATCTTCAATCAATTCAGAGTACTTGAATTGGATCAGATCAGACCAATTGCTGATTGGTTCTCCACTATTGATAAAGAGGTTCTAGCGCAGGTGATTCATTGTGAATCATCTGCCAAGGTATGGATTTCTTTAGAAAGCCTTTATTTGCGTCAAATGATTGCTAAATCATTTCAGTTAAGCAACAACTACGATCTATAAAGAATGATTTCTTATCTGTGAATGATTACATTCTAAGGATTAAAACGATAGGTCATTCTCTAGCAGCTATCTGGGAGCCTCTAAATGATAAGGAATTGCTGCTTGCTATTTTAAATGGTCTTGATCATGACTATGAGACAATAGTGAGTCTAATTACATACCAAATGGATGAAATTGACTTAGAGAAGGTGCAATATTTGTTATTAATACGTGAACAAAGACTAACATCCAAGAATTTGTCATCACTTTCAACTAATTTTGACTCGACTATGTCTCCTTCAATGACTGTAAATGTGGCTTCAGACTCATCACGAAATGGTGATTTTGTTAACAATAAAGGTGGTTGTGTCATGAGGAGGTAGTTATGTTAATAGATGAGGCCGAGGCCAAGGTAAAGCTTCCAATAGAAAAATATATTGTCAATTGTGTGGTAAATCAAGGCACTTTGCTGATAAATGCTATCATCAATTTGATAGGAATTTTCAGAGAACTTGTAATTAAGGATTTGGACGGTTTAACAATGGTGTTTAGACAGACTCTAAAGCATATATGGCTGCTCTTAGTGATTGTAATGGAGTCTACATGAACAAGATAGGATTGGTCCAAGGTGCTCACTATAGTCATTTTCCTTAGCAACTAGATAACCTATCTTAACCTTCTTCTTTGTCAGATTCTTCATGGTTTGTTGACTCCGGAGCAACAAATCACATTACATCCAACCTCAACAATCTTTCCCTTCATGCTCCCTATACCTGTGGAGACAAAGTGGCCATAGGAAATGGTAAGACTTTGCCTATTTCTAATGTTGTCTATGGCAAATTATATGCTCAAACACAACCTACTTCTATTATTTCATTGTCTAATACGCTTCATGTACCTAGTATGAAGAAGAATTTGATTAGTGTATCACAACTTACTCGTAATCACAAATTTGATTAGTGTATCACAACTTACTCGTGATCACAATGTTGCTGAATTTCATGCTACATCTTGTTTGATTAAGGACAAGGATTCCGGGCATGTGCTACTTCAGGGACACCTTAAAGATGGGCTATATTAGTTGCTTCCAGCATTTGGTCATGTTGCGTATAGCACTCTAGCCCACTCCAGCAAGTCTTTGTTGTCCAGTAATACTGTTTTTCCTTTGAATAAATGCAATAGACAAAGCTCATTTTGTCATAAGTTGTCTCATGGTGCAAATGTAGCCCAATGTAATAATGTTTGTCAACAGTGGCATGGCAAATTAGGGCATCCATCTTTCAATGTATTGAGATTAGTATTGAATAAAATTCATATTCCTTTTTCGCAATCTGATCTTTCCCTTTTGTGATTCATGAAAACTTGGCAAATTGCATCAGCTTCCTTTTGCTGATTGTGAAATCAAATCTACTAAACCACTGGAATTGGTGTATTCTGATTTGTGGGGTCCTTCACCTGTTTTGTCCATAGAAGGCCATCGATATTACATTATCTTCGTGGATACATACACTAGGTATCTGGCTATATCCAATGAAACTTAAGTCTGATGTTAGTGTTCTAAAACGCATTAGACGCTAGTCGGGCGCCAACTTGGGGCCTAGTGCCTAGGTAGGGCCTAAGAAATCATGCCTAAGAGAACTGTAGAGAATGACTTAGAACACATAGGAGTATGCTACTTGTAGAGAATGGCTTAGATAAGGGTTTACTGAAAATTGTATTTTATTTTTTACTTTTTTCTTTCTTTTCTTAATAGCATTCTCTCTCTCTCTCTCTCTCCCCCCCCATACTTGGACGCCCCCATTTTCAACCTTCTCACTCTCTCTCTCTCAAACTCGCATCCGCCGATTGCACCGCCGCCCCCCCGCCAAAGCCGATCAGACTGTCGTTGCCCCCACTTGGTCGGCTACAAAAATCGAAGAGATGATTGGGCGGTGACGAGAGAGAGAAATTAAGGCCAAGGGAAAATATCGAACACAAATCCAAACACAAAAATTGGGGCCAAGAGAGAAATCGAGGCCAAGGTAAGTTTGTAAGTCTTCGAAAATTAGGCGACCCAGGCTGCTAGGCGCCACCTAGGCGTCGATTGGACCCAGCGCCTAGGGTGCCAATTTGCCTATATTTGTGACGGCCAAGGGTTGCCTAACACCTCAGCGGCGACGGCCTTTTAGAACACTGTCTGATGCTCTATCTGTCTTTACCATTTTCCACAAATTTGCTGAGCTGCAGTACTAGACCAAACTTAGGGCATTACAAACTGATAATGGGGGGGGGGGGAATTCAAGGGCTTTTTTTCCCTACCTTCAAAGCAATGGCATACAACCTAGATTTACTTGTTCCCATTGTCATGAACCTAGGGTTCATAACAGGGTTGAAATTGGCAATCAGAAGGATCCGATTGAATAGAATTGAAACAAAATGATTCAAGAAGGAAATGGGGGAAGAAATTAGAGAGAAATAAAGGAGAGTAGTAGAGAGAAACGAGAGAGAGATTTGAGAGAATTGTAGAGAGGGAGAATTAGAGTTTCATTCAAACAATTCAAGCATGCGTTCCATCCTTTCTAGCTATGGCTTATATAGCCTCACAGCATTGCACATACACCCATATGCAGTTACAACAATGACTATAACTGCCTATAACTAAAACAAATAGTTATAACAGAAAGAAGAAAGGAAATTACAAAGTATAGTAATGCATGTAAGTTAAATACTATTATATTTCCTACTCTATCCTTGGGGATCCTCGGGGTCATGACAATTCCCCCTTCCTTGAGAAAGTTCTTGTCCCCAAGAACTTCAGCAATTGGTCATTGCTCTCACCCAATACCAGCTCTCTCAATCGATTTCATTCCTCTTTCCTTCTTTCTCCTTCTAGGCCTCTTCATCTTCATTCTTAGGTTTTCAAGATCAATTCCAGGCCTAAGTTGACCCAAAACTTCCATAGGGAAAACTTCTATCAAGTTCAAGCCCAATACAACCACCCCCGATAATAGTTATCCAATCAAGCTTGGTCTCCAATCTATGGACATGATCAACAACTTCCAGACATACATACTTAGTACCTGAAACTTGGAGTCCAACATAAAGACTATTTGTGTCTGTGACCTCCATTAGTAGTTCATTATTGTCCAATACAAGTAAGGGTGGCAGATCTACATCCATAGTTGCAGTTATTGTCTTCCATTTCAACCCACAACCATGCTTTGTTGCAAAAATATCAACAACATCCTCAAAATGCAGCAATGGAGGATTGTAGACTTGCCTTGGATACTCATACCAAGGCTGTTTGTGAGCATTAGCATTAGGAGCTGCTGCAACTTCAATTCCAGCCAACGATTTCTCAATGATTGACACCTTGCCTCCATCTCGACCTTCCTCCCTAACATGATTTATAGCTAGATTAGGCTGTGCATCACCGAGATCATCATCTTCTTGCTCTTGTAAAGTGTTGTCTACCCCAATCTCCTCATCCAATTTTCTTTCATCTTCGGAATCTTGAATTTCCATTGACTTGTTTGCTTCATTTACCACGCCAACTTCCTTAATATTGGTTGAAGTTTCAGTCAGAATCTCTTGATCACATGCAAATAATCCAGCAACTCTTTTTTCTTTGTGTTGGTTAGAATATTCCTCTTCATGGACTTCTTTTTCAAAGGGATCAGATGGTCCCTTTGGGTCTGCTATCCTAACCACCTGACCATCATAGTTTCCCTTTAGATAAAGCCTTTCACCGCCAAAATTACTCCCGATATTGCAGTCATCCTTCTTGTCATTGCTGCTAAAATCAGAATACTTCTTATGCTGCCCAAAATCTAAAGTAGGCAGCGAATTCGTTTCCCTTCTTCTTGACTTCTCCTTTGCTGCTCCATTTTAAGGAATTCATCTTTGTTAAGACTTCCGCGATAATCCTCGAAGAATTTAGCAGGAAAGCTGTAGTGATACTTCTTAGTAAGTATCATCGCAAACTTCTATACTTGCTCGTGTAACATACGACCGAATTCCTTGCACGCTCCATGTATCCCGCTGCTTGTTTCCTTGTTGACTTGGCTGGACTCATTATCCAACTTTCCCCATGCTTGATTTTTTTTGGCTAAATTGCTCATGATTCCTTTTGTTTCTAGCTGAAAATGCAGCCTTCTTTTGCTGCCATTGAGGCTTTGACTGTCTCATGTGCACATTGCTTCCCAAGGCTTCACGAGCAAGACATCCCATTGAAAATGCAGCATCCTTCAGCTGCAATTGAGACCCCATGGACGACATCTCATGAACATGACACTTGGAAGACCAAGGGATAAGGGTTCTATGTATACTGCTCTTCTTCAAACAAGTTAACCAAAATTCAAAGCTGAAATTAACCTTTGTTTCCCTTTGCTCACAGCCTCAAGCACCAACAATCAACGAGCTGGATAAATTGGAAGAATCCACTTCTCACACGAAATCTGTTGAATCCGTTGCGCCACTCTGATCTGCAATTGAATTGCCAATTAGAGCTAACTAACGCAATGGATAAACAGCCTCCTGGCTTACTCGCAAATGCTACAGATTCAGGATCGTTTGGACCTACGTCCACTTCACGCCTTCACTGCTCGTCAGAATTGAAATGGCTCAACGATCTTCCTAGCCGCGCCTTTTCTTTCGGCCTTAGCTGTCCATCTTCCTCTTCAAGACTCGGATAGGAGTGCCCAAAATTCCCAGGCGACAATTGCCTCACATCAGCATTGGAAATCACCAGATCTTGCTTTTCCCTTCAATTTCAAATAATAATTACCAAAATTATTAGTCGAGGGTCACTCACCTGTTGCGCCTTCCAAGTTCGAATTGAGGGTGCTCGCTTGCTTGGAGATTAACACCTCCCAACACCTAACCACCTTCTAGATGTCCAAAGTCGCTAAAAACACCACCCAGCCAAGTTGCCTTCAAGTCTTCTCAATTTGGACCTAATCATTGAGACGAATTTCCCTACCTTCAACTCGAATTGAAACCACAGCCATGCAGCTACCACCCAACACCACCGTTTCTACAGTTGCTGGCCAAAATTGGCTCTGCTTGCGATTGTTGCGGATTCAACAATCTTCTCCGATTGACTCCTAGTCACCCAATCACCGACCACGGGTTGGAGGAGGACAACACTCCTTGAGTTCACCTTGATTGACAAGTCCTCGAAATCCAATTACGATCGCGGTAGGCTCCGATCATACCATCGAAATGGTTCGACTCTGTTGCCTTGTCAATTCTGTGTTGTTTCCGAAATCGCCTCCTGCGACTTGTTCCTTTCCAAGACCGATCGCCGGTCAGCATCGACACTTACCATGGATTGGTATCCATCGCGACTACGGAATTTTATCAGAATTCAGTTGGATCCGCCTGGCTTGCTCGTCCTCAATTCCAAACAAAATCACTAGAATCTTAGCCAAGCCAATCCACCTACCTTTCCTTCAGATCCAAATTAACACTCACCCCCTCGCACATCGGAATCAATTCCGAGATTCAACCAAAAATCTTTTGGTTGTTTCTCTGTCACAAACGCATAGTTTATTGGAATAGTCGAAGTTGCACCAGAAGAAGAAACTGATGGCTAAGGGTCAGTTCTACCTTATTTTCTCATCTGTGCACTCTAATTATCGCCTGGGCCTCTTTTCGCTGGAAATCACTTCCAATTTCGAGGATTCGATGCTTCGGACAACAGCTATCGATATCCGTCGGACCTTAATCAATAACGAAAATTGTCGAGGAACGATGCTCTAATACCATTTGTCATGATCCTAGGGTTCATAATAGGGTTGGAATTGGCAATCGAAAGGATCCGATTGAATAGAACTGAAACAGAATGATTCAAGAAGGAAATGGGGCAGAAATAGGGGAAGAAATTAGAGAGAAATGAGGGAGAGAAGTAGAGAGAAACGAGAGAGAGAGAGAATTGTAGAGAGGGAGAATTAGAGTTTCATTCAAACAATTCAAGCATGCCTTCCATCCTCTCTAGCTATGGCTTATATAGCCTCATAGCATTGCACATGCACCCATGTGCAGTTATAACAGTGACTATAACTGCCTAGAGCCAAAACAAATAGCTATAACAAAAAGAAGAAATGAAATTACAAAGTATAGTAATGCATGTAAGCTAAATACTATTATATTTCCTACTCTATTCTTAGGGATCCTCGAGGTCATGACACCTATACACACCAACAAAATGATGTGGCTGAAAGGAAACATAGACACATCGCATAAATGGGCCTCACTATATTAACTCATGCTCATATGCCCTTAAAGTATTGGGTAGAAGCCTTCCAAACTGTTGTGCATACAATCAATCTGTTACCAGCCTCTCCCCTCAGATTTAATACACCTTTTGAATTGCTCTAGCATAAACCACCAAATTAATTTTTGTTGCAACCATTTGGTTGTGCTTGTTTTCCTTATCTTAGACCCTATAACAAGCACAAATTTGATTTTCATACTACCAAATATATTTTCCTTAGATATAGTCACATTCAAGCCAATTATAAGTGTCTGCATCCATCAAGGAAGATATATGTTTCAAGACATGTTCAGTTCAATCCAAATGAATTCCCCCTTCCTAGTTTGTTCTCCTTCACTGCATTGTCTTCTTCTTTTAGGTCAGCTTCCATTGGGGTGTCTAATGGGGTATCTACTTCAGTATTTCAATCCCTTCCTTCTTTCGCTTCATTTTCTTCTTCTCCTCAAGTAGCACAACCCTCAACTCCTGTCCTATCTACATCTTCTTCATCAGATTCCAGAAATTCATCTACTCTATTTGTGATTGTTTATCTTAAGATTCAATCACCTGTTATTAACCCTCACTTACCTAGACCTAAAGTTGCACCTACACCTTTTGTTAGTCACTAGATCAAAAGCCAAGCATCTTGTACCTACCTCTCTTCATGCTTTAGTGAGCTCTCTTGAACCTGATTCGATTCATGAAGCTTTTTTAGGCTCACAATGGGTTAAAGCCATGGAGGAGGAAATTTCAGCTCTGCACCAAAATCATACTTGGTATCTCATTCCTTTCTCTAAGGATATGAACTTAATTGAGTGTAAATGGGTGTTCTGAGTCAAGTATAAGCCTGATGGGACCATTCTTAAACACAAGGCCAGGTTGGTGGCCAAGGGTTTTCTTCAAAATCCAAGGGTGGATTATGCTGAAACTTTCAATCTAGTTGTTAAGGCTCCCATTATTCGGGTGTTATTCTCTTTAGCAGTGAACTTTGAATGGGATATTCAACAAGTGGATGTAAATAATAATTTTCTAAATGGTGATATGCAAGAAGCAGTCTTTATGACTCCACCTGAAGGGTTTGTAAGCTCTTAAGTTTCCCTCACATGTTTGTAAGTTGAGAAAATCTTTATATGGTCTCAAGCAAGCTCCTCAAGCTTGGTATACTAAATTGATGACTGCTTTACAGAGCTAGGGTTTCTCTAGAGCTACTTTTGATCATAGTTATGAAAGGCGTGCCTAGGCGCGAGGCGCCTTAAGGCGCAGGTTTTGCGCCTCGCCTCTGCTGAGGCGAGGCAGTTTTGGCGAGGCTCTCGCCTTGCGCGCCTCATGAACTTAGGTCTTCTAACTTCTTGCAGCCCAATCCAACTAGCATCCAGCCGCTCCAGCATTTCCTCTCCAGCTGCTCGTGCTTGCCCGATCTTCCTCTTCCTCTCTAGCCCTAGCCGCGCCTGCCTCCTCTCCAGCTCGCCCGATCTTCTTCTTCCTCTCCTCTGCAGCCGCGACCCCCTCCTCTCTTCCTCTCCAGCTCGCCCGGTCTTCCTCTTCCTCTCTAGCCCCAGCCGCGCCTGCCTCCTCTCCAGCTCGCCCGATCTTCTTCTTCCTCTCCTCTCCAGCCGCGATCCCCTCCTCTCTTCCTCTCCAGCTCGCCCGGTCTTCCTCTTCCTCTTTAGCCCCAGCCGCACCTGCCTCCTCTCCAGCTCGCCTGATCTTCTTCTTCCTCTCCTCTCCAGCCGCGACCCCCTCCTCTCTTCCTCTCCAGCTCGGCCCAACCTTCTTCCTCTCCTCTCCAGTCTCGCGCGACCCCCTCCTCTCTTCCTCTCCTCTCCAGTTCGGCTTGATCTTCCTCTTCCTTTCCTCTCCAGCCGCGCCTGCCAGTCCTCTCTTCCTCTCCTATCTAGCCACGCCCACCTCCTAGCCTGTTAAATTCCTCTCCAGCCAGCCGCAGTCGCACCCTCTTCCTCTATTCTCCTCTGCCGAGTCTGCCCACGATCTTCTCCTCTCTTCCTCGCCTCTCTTCTCATTTGCTCTTCAATTTGAAGCTGTTAAGGCTGCTATCTTGTAAGTTCTTTTAGTCGTTTTTTATTTGTTTATTTCTTGCATTCTTATTTTATTTCTTTTGCTGCTGGTTGCTGATCTTTTTAAGTCTTTAATCTTTATGGTTTATTTCTATCATTAGGAGAATTTTGTGGAAGTTGGGAGTTTGGAACTGTGTTGCAACTTACAACAGCCCAATAAATGTCATCAACCACTTTCAAAACGGACCCGACATGGAATTATTTTGAAGCTGATCCTAATGATAGAAATACCACCACTTGTAAATTTTGTCGTAAAGTAACAAAAGGTGGTATATTTCGAGCGAAACAACATCTTGTGGGCGGTTTTAGGAATACTAAATCTTGTCCAAAATGTCCTCCATCAGTAAAAGAAGAGATTGGAGAGTACATGAAAAAAAAGAAAAATAGCAGGGATGAGCGAAATATAGCATCGTTAGATGATGATCTTCTATTTGGTGAAGGGTATGATGATGATGATGATGAGCCGCTGCCTCAAAGTAAAAAAAGACCCAATGTATCTACTGGAAGTGGAAGTGGTACTGGTAGTGTTGGTAGTGTTAAAGGGCCAACACAAAAGGGTCCACTTGATGTTTTTCTTAAAGACCCAGAAGTTAATGTGTTGAAAAGCAAGGGCAAAGGAAAGCAAACAAGGTTGGGTGAGCATGATTTTGCAAAAAAAGAGTTAAGAGCTCGAGTTTGTAGAAGTTTTGCACAATGGATGTATGATGTCGGCATTCCATTTAATGCAGTGACATATGACAGTTTTAAAGTATTTATAGAAGCAGTTGGTCAATATGGTCCGGGTGTGAAGCCGCCTAGTTACCATGAAGTCAGGGTTCCCCTTCTCAAACAAGAGGTAGAAGCCACTCGTGAAATGATGAAAGATCATGAAGAGGCGTGGGCCAAATATGGATGTTCCATTTTGTCAGATGGCTGGAAAGACAAGAGGGAAAGAACATTGATTAACTTTTTAGTCAATTCTCCTAAAGGAAGTATGTTTTTAGAGTTTGTTGATGGTTCTAGCTATTCAAAGACTAGGGAAAAGATGTTTGAATTATTAAGTAAATGTGTGGAAAAAATTGGAGTAAGAAATGTGGTGCAAGTGGTCACTGATAGTGCTTCAAACAATGTTTTAGCAGGTATGAAAATGAAATTCAATTTTGTAATTTGTATTATGTTTATAAATAGAACAATTTGAATATTCATTAGATATTTATTATTTACTAATATCTTGTTAATTTCACTCTAAATAATAACAGGAAGATTTTTGGAGGCAAAATATCCTACGTTGTTTTGGACACCATGTGCAGCGCATTGCTTGGATTTAGTGTTGGAAGATATTTTCAAGTTGCCTAATATGAAGAAGACATTTGAGAGAGCTATTATGGTGAATAGCTATATCTATAATCGTTCGGGTCTAGTAAACATGCTTAGAAGGTTTACTGACAAGAAAGAGTTGTTGAGGCCTGCAAAAACACGATTTGCAACTGCCTTTATCACTTTGGGTAGGATGCATAGTCTGAAAAGCAACCTTAGAAGGATGTTTACCTCCGAGGAGTGGATGACAAGCAAGTGGGTAAAAGAAGCGGGGGCTAAAAAGGTTGTAGAAGTGATTTTGATGCCTTCATTTTGGAACAATGTTGTATTTGCTTTAAAGGTGGCTGGTCCATTGGTGCGTGTATTGCGCTTAGTGGATGGTGAGAAGAAGCCTGCTATGGGATACATATATGAGGCCATGGATAGGGCCAAAGAAGCGATTGCTAACTCTTTTAATGGGGATGAAAAGAAGTATGCATCAATTTTTCAGATCATTGATAATCGATGGGATGTTCAGCTTCATCGCCCCTTGCACGCAGCTGGTTGGTACTTGAACCCAGAATATTTCTACAAGGCTGAACGTATAGATCCAGAGATCATGACTAGCTTATATGAATGCATTAGAAAGTTAAATCCAGATATAAAGGTTCAAGACCAAATTGATGCTGAGCTTGCGATGTATGACAATGCTGATGGGTTCTTTGGAAACTATATGGCTATTAGAAAGAGAGCTGAGAAATCACCAGGTACACACATATATATATATATTACATTATATATATAATCATTCTAGATAATAGATAATAACTAACCCATGAATTTTATTGGACAGCTGAATGGTGGGCTTCATATGGAATGTCAACACCCACGTTGCAAAAATTTGCAATTAAAATTCTTAGCTTGACTTGTAGTTCATCTGGGTGTGAACGTAATTGGAGTGTGTTTGAAAATGTAAGTGCACACTTAAAATTTTTATTAGTAGTTGGTTTGTTTCATGTAGCTTATTCTTACTTCTTAGTATGTTTTTGCATAAATTGTTGCAGCTTCATACTAAACGGAGAAACAGGCTTGATCAACTTCGTTTAAACGACTTGGTGTTTGTGAAATATAATAGAGCATTGAGGCGTCGGTATCAAATGCGTGATACCATTGACCCTATCATATTGACCCACATTGATGAAAGCAATGAATGGTTGACTGGAAAACTTGATGAGGAGAATGATAAAGATGATGAAACTGTTTTTCCAGATGACGTTGGGGATGGGTTGACATGGAGTAATGTTGCCGCGGCTGCAGGAGTTGGAGAGCCTAGTTATCAATTTAGAACTAAACAAACTCGATCACAATCGGGATCAACTTCGGCTTCAACTTCAAAGCGGCGAGTAACTCAAGAGATTGAAAAGGAGGAGGAAAGTGAGGCAGAGACCGAAGATGATGAAGACTTGGAAGAGGGAGAAGAATTGAGAGATGAAGAAGAAGATGAAGGGGTGATTGAAGGGGATGATGAAGATATTGACCTTGATGTTGATGATCTTCTTGATGATGATTGATTAAAAAACTTCTTTATATTGATTGTGGACTTGTAGTGTTTGTGTTTGTTTAGAACTTTCCATTATAATTGATACTTGTTTGAGTTTGAGTCTTTAAGTTTGAACTTTGATGATATTTCTAGTTTAGAATTTGCATGATGAATGAATTAGCTTTGATGTTGTTAGTTTATAGAATTTGAAGATAATGAATCATGAATGATATGAATGTGTTATTATTGATATTTTGATAGTTGTTTATGATTTTACAAGATTTTGAGTTTTTTTCCTAAAAGGTGCGCCTCGCTTCGCAAAGGCGCGCCTCGCCTCGTGCGCCTCGCGCCTCAGGCTCCAGGACCTTTTGCGCCTCGCGCCTTTCAGAACTATGCTTTTGATGCTTTGTTGTTCATTAAACGTACTTCAACTTATGTCTTGTTCATCTTGGTTTATGTTGATGATATTTTGCTCATTGGTTTAGACCCAACAGCTCTTAAGTCATGCATTTATAACCTAGATAAATATTTTACCCTGAAGACTCTGAGATCTGTCAGTTATTTCTTAGGGTTTGAGGATTACCGAGATACAAATGGTTTATACTTGACCCAACCTAAGTATGCTTTGGACTTGTTGGGGAAAGCTACTATGGAAGACTGCAAACCATGTGATACACCTATAACTTCAGGGGCATCTTTGACTAATGAGGGAGATCTATTTACTAATCCATCCTTGTATAGGACTATCATTGGGTCATTGCAATATCTGACCTATACACGCCCAGATATTGCTTTTGTGATTAACAAATTAAGCAAATTTTTATCTGAACCTAAGGTACAACATTAGTTAGCCTGCAAAAGACTTCTTAAGGTACATTAAAGGGACAATTGGCTTGGGTTTGTGGCTCTGTCCCTCACATGATGATATGTCCCTAGTTGTCTATACGAACACAAACCATGCTAGCTGCAAGCATACTAGGAGATCTACCAATGGTCTTTGTGTATTTCTTGGCAAAAATCTGATTGTATGGGGGTTAAAGAAACAATCAGTGGTAGCCAGATCCATTGGAGAAGCTAAATATCGGGCTGTTGCACATGGGGTTACATAACTTTTATGGTTAAGATCATTGTTTTTAGAGTTGGGTTATCCTTGTACTACTACTTCTGTTGTTTGGAGTAATAACTTGGTTGCAAAAAGTATGGCTAAGAACCTTGTTTTTCATTCTCAAACAGAACATATCGAGATGGATGTTCATTTTATGCGTGAAAAGGTTGAAAGTGGTGAAGTTGAAATTAGATATATTCCAATAGCTTATCAGGTGGCTGACAATTGGCAAGAGATCGGTTTCAATTTCTATGTGATAAACTTGGTCTTAAAATGTCTCCAGCACGTGGCCGGTCTGGTGCTTCTACAAGCAACTCAAGGATTACAAGTTCTTCTTCTATGGAGTCTGATTTGAGGGGGAATGTGAAAGCATAGCAGGCTTCTTATTGTATCTTTAATGTTATGTTGCTATGTTGTGTTGCTGCTACTGCTGTTTTATTATAGTTAGGCGGATAAGGCGCCCTGATTATAAGGTGTCTTTTATAAGATAGCTGCAATATAAATAGCGACATCTCTTCTTTTGATTTTGATTTTGATTTTGTGTAATTCATATTTTGTTCTATAATTTAGTAAAATTCCTGAGAGGTATTTCTTCTTCTTCCTCTCGTGCTCTCTGTTTGTGCCCTAGGGTTTTGTTACACATACAAGTTTCATAGGAGATGTTCCACACAACTTTAGTTCTTGAAGAAGTTGTGTGAGATATATAAGCTCACATGTTGCATTAGCCATGGCTCCATACTCTACTTCGGCACTTGACCTTGCTACCACATTCTGCTTTTTATTTTTCCAAGAAACCAAATTACCTCCAATCAGAACACAATACCTTGAAGTAGATCTCCGATCAGAGGGAAATCCTACCCAGTCAACATCTGAATAGCACCAAATCTCTGAATGTCCCCTATCCCCATAGAGCAATCCTTTATCTGGTGCACTCTTGATGTACTTTAGAATATGAAGAACAACACCCCAATAAGAATTGCATGGGGAGTTGAGAAACTGATTGACTACACTCACAACAAAAGAAATGTTTGGTCTTGTTACTGTGAGATAATTCAACTTTCCCACCAGTCTTCGATATCTTCCAGGGTCTGACAATGGCTCCTCCTGACCTAGTAGGAGTTTGACGTTAGGATCCATTGGAGTGTCAGTTAGTTTGGAATCTAATATTTCTTCCAAGATATCCAATGAGTACTTTCTTTTTGATATAGTAATACCATCTCTTGACTGAGCCACCCTAATGCCCAAGAAGTATCTAAGCTGCCTCATATCTTTTGTTTGAAAATGTCTGAAGAGATGTTCCTTTACATGTTGTATGCCTACCTAATCACTCCCAATGATGACAATGTCATCTACATAAACCACGAGGTAGATGCATTGTTGCGATGGTGAGTGTTAATAAAAAACAGAGTGATCGGCTTCACTCCGGGTCATTCCAAAGGCCTGAACCACAATACTAAACCGGCCAAACCATGTTCACGGAGATTGTTTCAATCCATAGAGTGACTTATGGAGTTTGCAAACTAATCCAGACTCCCCTGAGTAACAAACCTAGGTGGTTTCTCTATGTATACTTCTTCTTGCAAGTCACCATGAAGAAATGCATTCTTAATATCAAGTTGGTGGAGTGACCAATGACGCATAGCAGCCAGAGAAGGAATAAACGAACAGAGGCCATCTTGGCCACTGAAAAAAAGGTGTCATTGTAATCCAACATGTAGATTTGAGCATACCCTTTAGCGACCAAACGTGCTTTGAGGCGATCAATGATTCCATCAGGGCCAGTTTGGCTTGCAATTTGATTTTGTATGGTAGTTTTGGCGCCAAAGATGGCTATGTGCCAGTCACACTCTTCACACACAATCTCTTTTTCTAGAAGTTATGTTTGCAGTTACAAATGTATTTGAAATGAAATTTAGGAGATATTTAGAGTTATATTGTTTATCTAACTATTAGGTAGTCTTCACTTAGGATCTCTACTTTATTCTAACAATTTGGTCAACTTCTTCTTCATTCTTTGGCTCCTTCTTGGTATATGCTAGACCTCTTGAACACGATCTCTATCAACACCCCTTCCCTTTAAATTGAGCTTGTCCTCAAGTTTGAATTTTGAGTGAAGTCTTTTAAATTGCTAGTAATCCTCCCAAGTTGCTTCCTCCAAGGGTAATCCTTGCCATTGAATCAATATTCGTCTCCTTTTCTAGCCATTGTACCTCACTACCCTAGTATTAAGTACAGCCAAAGGAGTAATCAGAGGGGTCTGTTTTCATAGTTTTCTATAGGTAATGGGATAGTTTTCTTTAGATTAGGCTATTCATGGCATGATTTGAGTAGAGAGACATGAAATAGTAGGTTGTATTTTAGAGCTAGCAGGAAGCACTAACCAGTAAGCAACTACACCTGTCTTGGATTCCACTTGGTAGGGGCCATAATATTTTGGAATGAGCTTATATTGTCTTTTGTGGGCAAGAGAGTGTTGCCTATAGGGTTGAAGTTCCACCCAAACCCACTCTCATTCAGTAAATTCAATCTCCCTACTATGCTTGTCATGTTGCGGCTTCGTAGCTTTTGGGTCCAAAAGGTCAACCTAAAGGGCTTTGAGTTGGTTAGTCCTTCAACATAATTTTTGCTTAGCTGCTTTAACTACAGTTCCATTTTTCACATGGTCTACTAGTCCAGGTGGTTCTCTACCATATAAAGTTTGATAGGGTGTCATTTGAATAGACGAGTGACAGGATGTGTTGTATCAAAATTTAGCCTATGGAAGTAGTTGAACCCAGTTAAAGCAAGTTACTTGGACATATGCTCTGAGGTATGCTTCTAGCACTCTGTTAGAACCTCTATCTGACCATCTATTTGAGGGTGATAGGACATGTTGTAGTGAAGCAAGGGTCCACTATCAGAATAATGCTTGTTAAAACTAACTCAAGAATAAGGAATCCCTATCACTTACAATACTCTTTGGGAATCCATGGAGCTTGACCACTAGGTGTATAAAAACTTGAGCCACTTTTATGGTTGTGTAGTGTATACGTAAAGGTCCAAAATATGCAAACTTGGAAAGCTTGTCCAGCACAACCAATATGGCACAGTTACCCTGCAATTTTGGTAGCCCTAGCACAAAATCCATGGATAAATCCTCAAAAACTTGTTAGGAAATTGGGAGGGGTTGCAGTAACCCTCCTGGCTTCAAGGTAGAATACTTGACCTATTGGCAGATTTGGCATGCCTTGATATAGCTCTGCACATCTCCCATTAGATTTAGCCAAAATAAAGTATATGAGATTCTTTTATATGTTTTTGTTACTTCAACATGGCCCCCTAAGTGGGAATAGTAAAACCCTTGTAAGATAGTGTCCTTCAATGGTGAGTGGGAGCAGACCACTATTCTCCCTTGGTAGAAGAAGAGGCCATTTGTCACGCTGTAGTGTTTATCCAAGAGAATGCCCTATTGTAACTTGTTTTGCAAATCTAGTATCTCCTGGTTGGTTTTCTGTTCCTCCCGAAGTTGCTGCATTAGGTCACTAGCAGATTTAGAAATGACCATCAAGAGCTCTGGAGATGTGGTCATCTTTGGCTCCTCTATGGCATCTTTTTCTTACCTAGAAAGAGCATCAGCAGCAATGTTAGTAATACTAGGTTTATAAACAAGGGTGTAGTTGTATGTACATAATTTACTAATGTAGTATTGTTGCTCTGGAGTTTGGATAACTTAATTTATTAGCTCCTTTAAGCTTTTGTTGTCAGTGTAGATAGTGAAGGAGCTTCCCAAGAGATATTGCCTCCACTTTTGAATTTCTTAAACTATAACATACAAGTCCTTCATATAGGTAGATGATTTTTGTAACTTAGGGGGAAAGCTTTTTGCTATAGTGGGCCAAAGGTGTCTTTTCTATGAAAGCGTTGCACCTATCCCTACATTAGATGCATTTGTTTCCAATGTGAAGGATTGGTTGAAATCTGGTAGCGATAGGATAAGGGCTTAGGATAAGCAAGCTTTGAGATCTTGGAAGGATTGATTAGCTACTGGTCCCAATTCCAAGTCCCTTTTTTTTGTAACTCAGTTAAGGGATGAGCTACAGTAGCATAACTCTTGATAAACCTTCTGTACTAATCAACGAGACCTAGGAAACCTTTAAGTTGTTTGAGGTTATGCGGTTGACCATAGCTGCATAGCCTTAACTGTGTTTGGATCTGGTTCTAACCCCCCTTGCTAGAGACTATATGACCCAATTACTCAATGGTATTTCGGAAAAAGGAAAACTTGTTGAGTTTGACATAGAGATGATTGTTTAGGAGAGTGGTCAGAACTTCTAGTAAATGATGGAGGTGCTCTCCTCTTGACCTGCTGTAAACCAGAATGTCATCAAAGAAAACTGATACATATTTTCTCAAGTAGGGTCTAAACATTCCATTCATTAGAGCTTGAAGGTTGAATGGGCATTGGTGAGTCCAAAAAGGCATCAATAGGAACTCATAGTGTCCTTAATGAGTTCTGAAAGCAGTTTTCCCAATATCTCTCTTGGCTACCCTTATTTAGTGATATCTGTCAAGATCTAATATCCAGATTCTATATCCTCCTATTTTAGGCAGTGTATAGCTAGAAGATTAGACAGCTACCAAATCTCATTGATTACTCCTTCAATTAGGATGATTGAAGATTTTTAGAAATTTCCAGATTTAGCACTGTAATTGGATCCTCTATCTGTATATATACACAACACATGTACAGTTTTTTAATACAATATATACAATTCAATTGAGGCCTTCGTCACATGGTATCAGAGCAAAGTTCCTAGGGAGTCTGTTCGATTTTTGTTGTCACCATCCCACGGCTTGTTCTGTCTTCTTGGCCTTCATCGCCGGCTATCCTGCCTTCATTCATCGAAGGGTTTCTCTAGGTTCCTTTGTCAGAACTGATTGCTGCAGTCACCAGTGCTGTCCACACTGCCACAGTACGATTGGCTTGAATCCGACAGTGACCCAACCCGCCTGAATGACAGGCCAGAGTGATGATCATCGGCCTTGACTGATCTTACCAGCCGGGGTGTTGTCTCTGTCATCGCTGGTACTGTTCTCCCCCAAACCAGTCGTCGATGCCAGCGGCTATTACCGTCAGCATCTTGTTCCAAATTCAACCGATTAATCTCCCTATTACCGTCAGCATCTTGCTTGGTAAAGGACCGAAATCTGATGATCCCAAGTTTGAAGGATGGGATGAACAAGATTTGATGGTTATGGCATGGCTGTGGAATGCAATGGAGCCAGAAATCAGCGATACATGCATGTTTCTCTCTACTGCAAAGGAGATTTGGGAGACTGTTCAACGGACATACTCCAAGAAGAATGATTCAGCCCAGATTTATGAAATTAAGGTCAAGCTGATGGCTATCAAACAAGGTAATCTTTCGGTCACTGAGTATACAAATTCGTTGAAAAACCTATGGCAGGAGATGGATCACTATCGTTCCCTTCCAATGAAAGACCAAGAGGATGTTGCTGCTTTACAACAGTTTATAGAAAAGGATCGTATTTACGACAGAATTTGATCAAGTTTGGGTGCAGATTTTTGGTAAGGAAGAGCTGCCATTGCTGAATGAGACAATAGCCATCGCCTGGGCAGAAGAGAGTCGGAGGAACGTGATGCTTACAGACCAAGGAGTAGAGGGACCAGCACTAATCATATGAGGCAACAAGATAACCGGGCAGCCAAGCAAACTGCTCTGCTGCCAGCAGGTGAAGGGTCTGATTCCAAGTCAAATAACTGGTCTCATCTTGTGTGCAATTACTGCAAGAAGATGGGGCATGTCAAAGATGAATGCTACAAGCTTCATAGCAGACCCCAAGAAGCTGTTCGTGGGTATGGTGGACAATGGAAAGGGCAGGTCAATCTATCCCAGTCAAAAGAGCTGCCTCAATCAAAGGAGGAGGTGGGATCTCAAGAGTCCTCTAGCACAACGAGGCTTAACCCACAGGATATTGAAAGGCTGAAGGCCTTCCTTGAGACTCTAGGTACCTCCTCCACCAGCCTCTGTGTTTGCTCATTTGCACAATCATGTATATCTCTTGCCTCTCACAGTTATAGTGCCTCAAATTCCAGTCAACTCACTCCATGGATAATTGATTCCGGCGCAACTGATCATATGACCTACTCTTCAAGTTCTTTCTCCACCTATACTTCCTTGTTCCAGCTACAACAACAACAACAACAAATCCAGCCTTTATCCCACTATGTGGGGTCGGCTACATGAATTCTCGACTTCCATGTATTTCTGTCTTTTGTCATATCATCATTGAGGTCCATATACTTCATATCAAACTTTAATGTCTCCCTCAAAGTCTTCTTAGCTCTGCCTCTACCTCTTTTTTTGATTAATTGTTCTATTTCATCAACTCTCCTCACAGGAGCGTCTCTTGGTCTCCTTCTCACATGACCAAACCATCTTAGTCTAGTCTCTCTCATCTTCTCCTCTATTGGCACTACTCCTATCTTATTACGAATAACTTCATTTCTAATTTTATCTTTTCTTGTATGGCCGCACATCCATCTTAACATCCTCATCTCCGCTACGCACGTCTTTTGCTCATGTTGGTATTTGACTGCCCAACATTCTGAGCCGTACAACAAAACTGGTCTTATAGCTGTCCTATAGAATTTTTCTTTCAATTTTAATGGGATTTTACTATCACATAACACCCCTGATGCATTTCTCCATTTTAGCCAACCTGTCTTAATTCTATGTGTGACATCCTCGTGAATTTCTCCGTCTTTTTGAATCACTGATCCCAAATATCGAAAATGGTCTTTTCTTTGTAAGATTTGGTCTTCCAATTTTATTATAACATCCTCCACTCTTGTATTCTTACTAAATTTACATTCCATATATTCTGTTTTCTTTCTACTTAATTTAAATCCCTTAGATTCTAAATTGTTTCTCCATAACTCAAGCTTAGCGTTCACTCCTTCTTTCGTTTCATCAACCAACACTATGTCGTCTGCAAATAGCATATACCATGGCACCTCTGTCTGAATATCTTTAGTGAGTTCATCCATTACTAAAGCAAATAAGTATGGACTTAGTGCAGAATCTTGATGCAATCCTATTGTAATTTTAAACGGTTCAATATCCCCTCCGCAAGTTCTGACCCTTGTCTCTGCACCATGATACATGTCCTTAAGGACTTGTATATAGGCTATTCGGACTCCTTTCTTCTCTAAAACTCTCCATAATACTTCTCTAGGAACCCTATCATAGGCCTTTTCTAAATCTATAAGCACCATATGTAGGTCCTTCTGATGATCCCGATACCTTTCCATTAGGCACCTCAGTAGGTATATAGCTTCCATTGTTGACCTACCAGGCATGAAACCAAACTGATTTTCTGAGACCTCTGTTTCTTTTCTGAGCCTTTGCTCTATTACTCTCTCTCAGAGTTTCATGGTATGGCTCATTAACTTAATTCCTCTGCAATTTTCACAGTTTTGAACATCTCCTTTGTTCTTATATATAGGGACCAAAGTACTCATCCTCCACTCATTTGGCATCTTTTTTGATTTAAGAATCGTGTTAAATTTCCCTGTTCCAGCTATCGGAAAATTTATCACAGCTGATGGCTCTCCCATCACCATGGCAGGGATCGGTGATATTCATCTTAGTCCTTTGCTCACTTTAAAAAAAGCCTTACATGTTCCAAAACTCACCACCAATCTTATCTTTGTACATCACCTGCTTCATGACTTAAATTGCAACCTAACCTTTCTTCCCAATGGCTGTGTTTTACAGGACCAAAATTAATGGAGGATGATTGGGGCACGCTAAGGAAAGCAATGGGCTCTACTATCTAGAAGAAGCTGATAACATTGGTGGGTTCCATAAGGATCGCTGCTCCACTTCTTTGTTGTCTATCAGTTCCACTTTGCATCAAATTTTGTTGGTTCCCAAAGGATCATCAAAGAAGAAAGGCTACGCTGGTCAAAATATATCTATTTTAGAAGTTTCCACATCTGGAATAGGACATTTTCCTAATTCAGACTTAGGAAACTTTCCTAAGAATGTACATATGTATCTTTCCTTTCTTAGGTGTTATAGGTTTCCTCTGTTGTATCCTTTCTCCTCTATAAGAGGACTCAGCCATGTACATATGAGATATATCAAGAATTATTCAGTTTTTACAAATTTGGTTGCAACATCATCATTTTAGTCATCTATCATTCAAGATTATCCAAGTTAGGTTTTTGTCTTTGTTTAAACATGTTGATGTCAGTACATTACATTATGATACTTGCAAGCTTGCCAAGCACAAGCGTGTGCATTTTCCTCCTAGTACTACAAGATCTTCCATGCCTTTCTTTTTAATCCATACTGATATTTGGGGACCCTCTCATGTGCACAATCTCTCTGGAGCTACTTGGTTCGTTACTTTTATTGATGATTGTACCTGTGTCACTTGAATTTATATCTTAAAGAAAAAATCTGATGCGAGTGTTATTTTTCCAATCTTCCACACTATGATTCAAAATCAATTCGGGGTTAAAATAAAAAAGATAAAGTCCGATAATGCACGTGATTATTTCAATCACCTTATCCTCTTACTTTCACACTGAAGGCATCATCCATGAATCTTCGTGTGTCAATACTCCCTAGCAATGTTCTAAAAATCGCTCTAGGCGGCCGCCTAGGCGCTAGGTGGCCACTGGTCGCACCGAGTATGCCTTAGTCGGGCCTCCTAGGCACCAGCCTGATTAATCGGTCGTGGCGGCACCTAGGCGGCCCACACCGCCTGGGCCACCCAAGTTTTTGCTTTATATATCAACCGATTTTAGGGTATTTTATTTCTTAATCTCGTCTCTCAACCTCTCCCCCTCTCACCCCAAGGTCGTCGTTGCCTCAACGCTATCGGCTCAACGCCATCAGCTCGCCGGTACTCACCGCCATCGCTGCCTGTAGCTCCATCATCGTCGTCAAGCTTCATCAACACTACCTCTATGCCATTCACGTCCTCCTCACTGCCTGAGCATCGTCGCCACCGCCACATCCTTGCCGTCAAGCTCCATCTCTGCCGCCAACGAGCTCCATCTCCTTTGTAACCCCTCTCTCTCTTAAGTCTTTGGTTATTGGTTTCTCTTTCTCTCCGTTACATTGTTTCTGTTTTTCATTTTTCTTTTTTTGTTCTATTTATATATTAGATATATATTTAGTTTTAATTATTATTAATTATATATAATATATGTGTTTTTACATGATGAAGAAGATTGAAAACAAAAAATTATATGAGGTTATTGGTTATTTTGCAGAAAATAATTTCTATTTTTATTATATTATAAAACAAAAGTTATTTTGCTATTTTATTGTTCTAATTTGATTATTTTGTAGTTATTTTGCAGTTATGGCATGATATATTATTGTTATTTTGAATATTAAGTGAGGTTATTGGTTATATATATATAGGTTTCTATTGCAAGTTTCTTCAATTAAAAAAAAATCAAAATTTTCTAGGCCCCACCTTGGAGCCCTAGGCGCTAGGGCCCAACCTAGCGCCTAACGCCTTTTAGAACACTGCTCCCTAGAAAAATGGTGTGGCCGAACGAAAAAATGGTCATCTGCTATCCACAACTTGAGCCTTGTTGTTTCAAAACAAAGTCCCAAACTATCTATAGGGGGAAGTTGTCCTTACTTCTGCTTGTCTCATCAACAGCACACCCTCTCCTACCTTTGGATTTCAAAGCCTTTGGCATGTGTTTTCCCAATTCTATCACCATTTCACTACTTTTGCCTTCTTGCCTACTCGAGTCTTTGGTTGTGTTGTCTTTGTCCATCTTTACTCTCATAATCGTAGCAAACTTGACCCTCGAGCCGTCAAGTGTGACTTCATTGGGTATTCTTCTACTCAGAAGGGGTATAAATATTATCACCCTTCTTTGTGGAAAACCTTTATGCAGAAATTCTCTTTTTGGGAGAATAGTACGCTACAATTTTATTCCCTTGAAAATACCACAAATATATACACAATGGATCCTAAGAATTCTCCTAAATTTTAGATATTAGATTCCTACTTTGTAGGACTAGATTACAACCACCTTAAATACAAACAAATCTAACCAAATAATTGAAGAAGATAAGATGTAACGAGCTCGGAAGCTCAGAATTCTATCAGCTCGTCAGGTCACCTTCCAACAGCTCGGCAGCTCGCCCTCTATCAGCTCGAAAGCTCGGCTCGGAATTCTATTAGCTCGTTAGGTCGCCTTCCAATAGCTCGGCCATCATCTCGTTAGCTCAGCAGCTCGGCCTTACAGCAACTCGATCTACACTCCCCCTCAAATTGGGCTGAATATATTATTCAAGCCAAGCTTGGCACTTAACTCATCAAATACTCTTCTTTGTAATGGCTTAGTCAGAATATTTGCGACCTGGCTGCTTGTAGAGGTGTAGCTCAGCTGAAAAATTCCTTCTTCTAATTTCTCTTTGATGAAGTGCCTATCAATTTCTACATGTTTTGTCTGATTATGGTGAACAGGATTTTTGGCAATACTGATAGCAGATTGGTTGTCACATAATACTAGTATTGGTTATGTCATAGTCACCTGTAACTCTTATAGCAACCTTTTTAGACACACACCCTCTCAGAACCCATGAGCCATAGCTCTAAACTCAGCTTTTGCACTACTCCTAGAAACCACTGATTGCTTCTTACTGCACCAAGTAACTAAATTTCCCTAAACAAATGAGCAATATTCTGAGGTTGACCTTCTATCAGAAATTAAACCTGCCCAATTAGCATCACTGTAGATTTTCACCTCTCTGTTTGTTGTTTTCCTGAAGATTAGCCCTTTGCCTAGAGTCAACTTTAGATATCTCAGAATCCGATATACAACCTCTAAGTGTCTTTCTCTAGGATCATTCATGAATTGGCTTACCACACTTACGGGAAAACCTATATCTGGTCTAGTATGTGATAAGTATATGAGTTTTCCCACAAATCTTTGATATCTTCCTTTATCCACTGGAGCACTTTCTTTGCCAACATCCAGTTTTGAAGTGGTTTCCATTGGTGTATCAGCTGGTTTGCATCCCAACATACCTTGTTCAGTAAGAAGATCTAGGGTTTCTTAGATCTTTGATTTCAAATTCTCTTGCCATGACTTCTTTAAGATCATTGATTTCAAAAATATTATCTTCTATAACAATTATATCATCAACATACACAATAAGAATGGAAATTTTACCTTCCAAAGAATGCTTGATGAACAAGGTATGGTTTGTTTGACTTTGGCTATATCCATACTTCTTGATTGCCTTAGTAAATTTCTCGAACCAGGCTCTAGGAGACTGTTTGAGTGTATAAAGAGATCTCCTTAGTTTGCATACCTTATTTTTTGTGAGGTTAGTTTCAAATCCATGAGGAATTTCCATATATACTTCTTCTTCGAGATCTTCATTTAGAAAAGCATTCTTCACATCTAATTGGTAAAGCGACCAATCCAAGTTTACAACTAAGGATAGCAAGACTCTGATGGTATTCAATTTTTCCACCGGAGCAAAAGTTTCTTGGTAATCTATACCATAAGATTGAGTGAACCCTTTTGCAACTAGACGGGCCGTAAATCTGTCAATTCTTCCATCTTCTTTGTATTTGACTGTAAATACCCATTTGCAGCCCACAAGATGTTTTCCAGGGAGTAATTCTATAATCTCCCAAGTCCCATTCTTTTTCAAGGCCTTCATTTCCTAGAGAACCGCCTCCTTCCATTTAGGATGTTGAAAGGCCTCCAGAATAGTTCTAGGAACCTGCACCTTACTGATATTTGTTACAAATGTTCTGAAATTAGGTGAGAGACCTTTGTAAGAAATGTAATTGTGAATGGGATGTTGAGTGCATGATCGTACTCCCTTTCTCAATGCTATAGGCAAATGTAAATCTTCATTCATAATCAGAATTTTAGAATTCTCACCAGCAATCATGGTATGCTCCTTTTGTAACAATTCCAGATCTGAGTTCGGATCAGACTCTTGATCAGTCCTAGGACATGCCGGTTCCCCACTTTCTTTTTGTTTAGAATTTTTTCTAGAATAAACTTGAAGTTTATGAGGATAAGAAGGATGATGACCAATAGGGGAAGATGACTAATTTGCTTCTGTAGGGTTTGCAGGTGACTAGATTTCAGGCTGCTGCTAGTATTCCCAAAACTGATATTCTTGAGGATTGTTTGGTCTATTCTCCCCCTGAATATTCGATTTGGGATAATAGGACTGGTCTTCAAAAAAGGTTACATCCATAGATGTGAAGAATCTCTTAAGACTTGGAGAGTAACATTTGTAACCCTTTTTGTTGGGAGAGTAGCCAAGAAATATACATTTGATGGACTTGGGGTCAAGTTTGCTCCGAAATTGAGGGTGAATGTGAACAAAAGAGGTGTAGCCAAAAATCTTGAGAGGAAGTTGAGAAAAGACTCGAGTGTGGGGAAAAGAAGCAAGGAGGAGCTGACTTGGAGTGTGATGTTTGAGAATTCTGGAGGGCATTCTATTTATAAGATAGGTGGCTGTAAGAATAGCCTCACCCCAAAAATATTTAGGAACATGGGTGGAGAACAATAAGGATCTGGCCACTTCCAATAGGTGTTTATTCTTGCGTTCTGCAACCCCATTTTGTTGAGGTGTGTCAACACAAGAACTTTGATGAATGATGCCGTGTTGTGACAGATAAGTGCCTAGAATGGTATTAAAGTATTCTTTGGCATTATTTGTTCTTAGGACTTGAATTTTAGCATTAAATTGCCTTTGCACCATGGAATGGAAAGTTTGAAAAATTTGGCCAGCTTCAGATTTTTCTTTCATGAGAAAGACCCAAGTAAGGCGAGTATGGTCATTAATAAAGGAAATAAACCATCAAGCCCCAGTAACATTTTTTACTCGAGAAGGCCCCCACACATCACTATGAATCAAAGAAAATGGATAGGATGGAGTGTAAATTTGACTAGGATAATTAGTCCTTACATGCTTAGAATATTGACAAATTTCACATTAAAACATGTGTAAATCTGAATTCTTGAACAAAGAGGGGAACAATTTATGAAGGCAAGCAAAGTTTGGATGTCCTAATCGATAGTGCCACAACATAATTGCACTCTTATTTGAATTAAAAATAAAGAAACAACTAGGCGAAACAGACTAGCAATTGCTGGAATTTACTTCAATTTTTGAATCAGTCATTTTAAGAACGTAGAGCCCCGAACATGCCTCAGCATTGCCAATCATCTTCCCCCAAAGTCCGATCCTGAAATTCACACACATCTTTTGAGAATTTTGCAACACAATCCATATCAATAGTGAGTTTTCTAATAGATAAGAGGTCGCAATCTAAGTTGGGCACAAAGAGTACAACATGTAGCATTAAACTGGTGGACAACACAACCGATTCAATACCTGCCACCTTTGATAATGAGCTATCGGCAATCCTTACCTTCCAATCTTTGGCACATGGCTGAAAATTGATTAATAGTGCACCATTTCCAGTCATGTGGTCAGACACTCCTGAGTCAACAATCCATAAAGTAGATAGCTTACTTTTAGCGGTAAAGACACGTAGAGGGTTACCTTTGTGGACTATAGAACTTGCTGCTATTGTAGAGGTCTGAAGCTGTGTTTTACCAAAAGTATTCTATAGCCACTCCACTTGTTCTTGGCTAAATAAGCTCGGAGTTAAGGCAGGAGCAATGTCTTCAGTGGCTGATAGATTACCCCTACTCCGCCTTTCACATGCTGATTTCCAATCTAGAGGCTTACCATGGATCTCCCAGCATGTATCCTTTCTGTGGCCCGTCTTATGACAATGGTCACACCAAGGACAACCCTTCTTTTGCTTGATGTTTGATGGGTTGCCTCCTCGGGCAAATAGGGCAGAGTGTTCCAGGCTTGGATTCAAACGTTTTAACATCAGTTTCAGCCTACTTTCTTCTCTACGTACCCCAGCAAACGCCTCCCTGATACTTGGTAGAGGTTTAGTGCCAAGAATCCTACCTCTCACACCATCTAGATTTTTATTTAAACCAACCAAGAACTTATACAACCACTTCTTCTCCACTATTTTCTTGTATTGTGCTAAATCTTCAGTGCACTTCCATTGAATAGTGTCACACTTATCCAGTTGAAGCCACAACTTATTCAAAGAATTGAAGTATTGAGTGACTTGAGACTCACCTTGCCTTAGATCATCGAGAATACTCTCTATCTCAAACAGCTGTATTCTCAATATGAGAGTAAGCTTCTCTAACAGCCTCCCAAATTTCTTGTGTTGTGTCGTATAACAAGAAATTCTCACCTATCTCATTGTTCATTGAATTAATCAACCAAGACATCACCATGTTGTTCTCGGCCTTCCAGATCCGGTGTTGTAATTCCTCCTCCTTCGATTTGCTAGTAGCTCCGATTAGATAATCATCTTTTCCTTTTCCACATATAAACATCATCACCGATTGTGACCATTGAATGTAGTTTTGGCCATTTAGTTTGTGACCGGTGATAGTAAATGGACTACTGCTATCCGTGCTCACAATATTAGTGGTTTGGAAAGGAATAATCTTGGATGACTGGTTGCTTTTGCCAGCCATGATGTAAGTTGATCAGGTCCGACAACGGCTATAGAAGGGGTGGATTAGTAAGGCAGCGGATAAAGACTAGGGTTAACAAAGAGAAAGGAGAAAAGATTCTGCTCTGATACCATGTAGAAATTCTCTTTTTAGGAGAATAGTACGCTACAATTTTATTCCTTTGCAAATACCACAAATATATACATAATGAATCCTAAGAATTCTCCTAGATTTTATAGATTAGATTCTTACTTTGTAGGACTAGATTACAACAACCTTAAATACAAATAAATCTAACCAAATAACTGAAGAAGATAAGATGTAACGAGCTCGGAAGCTCGGCTGTTAGCTCGGCAACTCGGAATTCTATCAGCTTGTCAAGTCGCTTTCCAACAGCTCAACCATCATCTCGGCAGCTCGCCCTCTATCAGTAGCGGCAGCTCGGCTTGGAATTCTATCAACTCGTCAGGTCGCCTTCCAACAGCTCGACCATCATCTCGTGACCATCATCTCGTTAGCTCGGCAGCTCATCCTTACAACAGCTCGATTTACACTTTATCTCAACTTATGTGACCTTTGTTGAACATGAGTGGTTCTTTGACAATCCTAGTCTTCAGGGGGAGTCTCCACCTGTGGAAGACTGCAATTGGATTCACTTCTTGTCCTTGCCCAATTCGATTCCCCAACAACCTCTTGTCCCATCAATTGCTCAAGAATCCACTCTTATTGAACCCCGAACTAAGCCTGAGTCTCAATAGTCAACACTCTTGGAACCTGAACAGAGGCCTTCTATTGAGTCAGTTTATTCAAGAAGAAAGGCTATCAGGGCTTCACCGAAGCACGCTCAATTGCCCAAACCAGATCCCAACTTGAAGTAAATACAAAGATTAGTACTTCTACTCCTATTATTGTTTCTAATCATGATTTGCCTCTCTCAGAATCCTGTAGTAAGGAGAAGATCTTCAACTTCCTATTGCCCTTTGAAAAGGTGGTCAAAAATGCACAAGCCACCCATTGTCCCATATTGTGACTCTTGATAAGATGTCATCTTCGCACAAAAGCTTCCTCACCCATCTTAACTCAATCAAGATTCCACAGACTGTGTTTGAGGCTCTAGAGAGTGAGGAGTGGAGACATGCCATGAAAGTGGAAATGGATGCACTGGAGAAAAACAAAACATGGGAGGTGGTTGATTTACCGAAAGGAAAAAAACCAATTGGCTGCGAATGGGTGTTTTCAGTGAAATACAAGGCAGTTGGATCCCTGGAGAGATACAAGGTCCACCTAGTTGCAAAGGGTTACACCCAAACGTATGGTGTTAACTATCAAGACACATTTGCACCAGTAACTAAGAAGAATACTATGAAAGTCTTGCTATCATTAGCAGCAAATTTTGACTAGAAACTATACCAGTTTGATGTGAAGAACGTCTTTCTACATGGGGATCTAGAAGAGGAAATTTACATGGTCTGCCCACCAAGATTTGACACTAATATGAAGAAGAAAGTATGTAGACGCAAGAAGGCTCTTTACGGGTTAAAACAGTCCCTTAGGGCGTGGTTTGGTAGATTTACAAAAGCGATGCTATCAATGGGATATCAACAAAGTTAAAGGGACCACACCTTGTTTGTGAAACACAAAGAATTAGGGGGAGTGACTGTGCTCCTGGTTTACGTGAATGATATTATTGTTACTGGTAATGATGAGAAGGAGGAAAAAGCCCTAAAGGAACGCCTGTTTAAGGAATTTGAGATTAAGGATTTTGGATGGTTAAGGTACTTCTTGGGAATAGAGGTGGCGCGGTCAAAAGAAGGAATCTTCATGTCACAATAAAAATAAGTTCTTAACTTACTCAATGAGACTGGGAAAACAAGATGCAAGCCTGCAAACACGCCAATTAAGGTTGACCACGAGCTCGGTGAAGCTGATGATGATGAGCCAGTAGATCGAGGAATGTATCAAAGGTTTGTTAGGAGACTAATCTATTTATCACACACTCGACCAAACATAGCCTATGCAGTCAGTATAGTCAATCAGTTCATGCACAATCCCAAAAGGGCATACCTCCATGCAATTTATCGCATCCTTCAGTACTTGAAAACCCATATGTGTAGAGGGATTCTGTTTAAGAAGGGTACAAGTCTCAGTCTTGAAACCTACACAGATGCCAACTATGCAAGTTCCATAATTGATAGGAAATCAACATCAAGTTATTGCACCTTTGTTGGAGGCAATTTGGTCACATGGAGGAGCAAGAAACAACTAGTGGTAGCCAGATCGAGTGTGGAAACTAAGTTTAGGTCCATGGCACTGGGTATTTGCGAGCTGCTATAGCTCAAGATAATATTAGAAGACCTCAGAATTAAGTGGGAGGGTCCTATGAAACTGTATTGTGATAACAAGTTGGCCATTAGCATTGCTCACAATCCTATTCAATATGATCAGACTAAGCATGTGGAAGTAGACTGACACTTTATAAAGGAAAAGCTCGACTGTGGATTAATTTGCATACTGTATGTCTCATCCAAGCATCAACTTGCTGATGCTCTCACTAAAAGGTTATCCAGTCAAACATTCCAAGAGATTGTTGGCAAGTTAGGAATGGTAAACCTATATTCTCCAGCTCGAAGGGGAGTGTCAAGATCCAATATCCAGATTCTATATCCTCCTATTTTAGGTAGTGTATAGCTAGAAGATTAGACAACTTCCAAATCTCATTGATTACTCCTTTGATTGGGATGATTGAAGATTTTTATAAATTTCCAGATTTAGCACTGTAATTGGATCCTCTATGTGTATATACACACAACACGTATAGTTTTTTAAAACAATATATACAATTCAATTGAGGCCTTCGTCACAATATCCAACCCTTAGACCCAACTTAGTAAAAATAGTAGCCCTATGTAATTCATCTAGGAGTTCATCATTAGTAAGAATGGGAAACTTATCTTTGATGGTCACAACATTGAGGGCCCTACAATCAACATAGAATCTCCAAGTTTCATCCTTTTTCTTCACCAATAAGACAGGGGATGAAAAGGGACTGGTGCTTGGTTGTATCAATCCCTTGTCTAGCATTTCCTAACCTGCTTCTCAATCTCATTCTTTTGAAAATGTGGGTACCGATATGGTCTCATTTTGACTGGTTTGGATTGAGGTTCCAACACAATGTGCTGGTTGATTTTCCTTATAGGGGGTTGTTCTTGGAAAACTTCCTTAAATTGTCCCAATATAGTTGCTCATCTAAGGGACTAGTTAAAATTGGTCCTAACCTTGAAGTGTCTCTAATTTTAAGTGGAATAACTCAGATATCTCCCTTTGTTGTTCTAGTCTTTGTATCTATCTTCTGCTCATTGGTTATCCATTCATGCCCTTGTTTCCCTGTGGTGTTACAGTTATGCTAGCTCATTTGAATTTCATAATAGAGGCCCTGAAGTTCGTTATGATCTCCCACAATTTCTCCAACCACTAGATGCCTAGGAAGAAGTCTACCTCTTTTACTAGTAACACACAAAAATCTAGGTTGAAAGTGGTTTGTGTAATTAGAGAGGAACCTACACACATTTGCTCTCATTATAGGTGATCCCCATTCCCAATTAAGACCTTGAAGGCCCTGCATTTCTCCATAGTAAGTTCTAGTTTCTCAACTACTTGGCTATGCATAAAATTGGGGTACTACCACAACCTATCATAATTTGGGTGGAATAGTTATTGATAAATCTAGTTAATTTGATGGTCTTAGGACTGGTCTACCCTTCAAGAACATGATAACTAATCTCAAGAGTTTCTTTCTCCTAGTCAGAATTCAATGTCATGTTCCTGGGATTTGCCTAGGGTTTGAATAGCAAAATTGAAAGGAATCCGGAAGATAGAATTAGAATAGAGAGAATTGAAGAGAGAATTAGACTAAAAGAGAGGGAGATAAGAGCGAGAATGGAGGGAGAAATGCAGGCAAAATAGAGAAAGAGAGAGAATTAGAGGGATCGGGAGAGAAATAAAAAATGTTCAGAGAAACAGAAGTCAATTATCATTCAACTTTATGATTCTCTAATTGATCTATCCTATTTATAGGCTACTCTACTAAAAGGTACAATCACTGAAACAACAAAGTACAAAACTAACTAATTCATATAGTACATAATTACGATTACATCCTTGGGGTCGTGACATTTAATTCCAAATTTTTCTCCGCCTCTTCTTCATCTCCTGCCTCTTCCCTCTTTAAGAGTTTTTGCACCTGTGGTCAAGGGTATATTTTTCATCATAGTTATAGCACAGGCCTTTTTCTCTCTTGATTTTCATCTCAATAAAGGTGAGTCTCCAAATTGGCAAAGGGGTTCTAGGTGTTAGTTTTAATAATTGGTGTTGAGTTTGTAGGGTTGGAATGGATTGGTGGGGGTCCCAAAATGGAGTTAGGGTTATACTAGGAACTGATGAGTTGTAGTTTAGGGGGTTTAAACTTCTCTTCATGTAAGCTAGCTAAACCAAAGGCTTGGGTTATAGTAGTTAGCTTGTGAGCAACTACTCTCTGTATATCTAGCTTTCATCCAGCTATAAAGCAACTAATAAAAAAATCTCAGGGTATCCCTACTACTTTAGTTAACATTTTTTTGAATTTAGTTTGGTAATCCAAGACATTGTGAATTTGGATCAGTCTGGCTAGTGCAACCTTGGGATCATCATATGCAATATGGCCAAATATGGTTAATAAAGAGGTCTCAAATTCAATTCAAGGTGTCAACAAGTTACAGTGCTGCATACATTGGAACTAGCTAGCAGCTGGTCCATCAATATGCAGAGACACTAGACCCAATTTCAGCATCTGATACAGTATAAAAGTCAAAATACTTACTGATCTGAAAGAGCCAATCAGAATCCTGGCCATCAAATTTGTGGCATTCCACCCTTAAGGACTGTGGTAGGCCTTGTAAATTATGTAAGTTAGGATTAGGTGGAAATACGATTTCCTAGGTATTTGTTTAGAGAGCGGGAACAAATTAATTGGAGTTGGGATCTAGAAATTGGGTTGAATTGGGGTTGTAATCTGGTGTTGGTTGCATAGGTTTGAATCGGGTTCTGATTGATGCGTGTGAATAACGTTTCAGAACTCTCCTACATCTGCATTTGCAATTGGATTACTTGATTTGCAGTTGTGGCCTGCTGATTTGTTCTTCCATGAGAATTTGATTCTTAGTTGCGATCTGACGAGTTTGTACCTCTGTCAGGATTGCTTCCTTCATGTTTAGGCACTACTAATTCACCTTTTCCAGAATCAGATCTGTCTGTTTGTTTGATTCTGCGATCTTGGATCTCATTCCATTAGCCATGGTTGATTGGAGATCAGTGATCATCTCTCAACAAGAACACCAGGGTAGGTTCACTGACATGACAGTGATCGCCCCAAGAACTTAGAAAATAGAGAGAAAGAGAGAATGAAAAGGAAAAGAAGAAGGTAGCTGTGATTTCTCCTTGATTCCAAAATAGGCTTACAGTTTGGTTTTGTACAGTAGTTTTGGAGCCAAAGCTAGCCACGTGCCAGTCCAACTCTTCACACACAATCTCTTATTCTAAAAGTTACATTTACGATTACAAATGTAATTGAAATGCAATTAGGAGACATTTAGAGCCATAGTGTTTATCTAACTATTAGGCAATCTGCAGTTAGGATCTCTACCTTATTTTAACAGTTTGGCTAGCTTCTTCATTCTTGGGCTCCTTCTTGGTATTGTTGGACCTCTTGAACATGGTCCCTATTAGTAAGCATTTACTATTTTGAGATTTCCTGTCTGTATGTGTTTGTGAGTTTCTCTATGGGTTTTGTACGTACTTTGAGAGTCCCTTCGTGAATATTTTAGAGTTAATCTCTTTGTGAGTTAAGTAAGTGCTTAATGTCTCTATCGTCTTTGAGACTACACTGTAATTGGTATCAAAGCCTTTACAATGTTGTCATTGTAATACTTCTTCATTGCAAAAGTATGTTTTAAAGTTGCATTAAATATTGTCCTTATACTTCATTTTACTAGTATTGAAGTTTTATAGTATTGCAATAGAACCCATAACAATCTGTCTTAGGAAAAAACTAGGTCCAAGACATACTAATCTTTTAAAGTTTGGTTTTGCAATTAACTAGGTCCAAGAATGTACAGATAGATATAGAAATTTATGAAGTTGCATGTACTTCATTGCTAGGAATATTTGAAAATAACATATAAAAGTTACAGAGAAACAGTGATATTAACAACCCTTACCTAGACAAAATTGAAAAATCCCTTTATCCCGGCAATAAATGAATCGCATACACATGCACACACATTTACATCACATAGAATATTTGAAAAGTTAAGTGATATTGCTACAAAACAGCCAAACCAAAATGAAGAATTAGAGGACAAAACTTTCTAGCCTCTCTACTTGCAGCTTGAGTGGTTCTCAACTGTTGTTTCGGATTTGTTGGGGGAAATTGATAAAAAGAAAACAACAAAAACATGCCAATACATATAGGCATATATATGCACACATGTAATGAGTTGAATAGAAAAGCTAAAAATTGCGATTACGAGGATACCTGGGAGGAAAGCAAATGAACTCGGGGTTCAACACTGCCACTTTGTTTCCACTCTCTACCAGCGACAACAAACTTTCGTCTACTCCTTCAGCCAAATACATCCTTTTATATTTGAACTCAAACTCACCAAGTTCACTAGTCGTCTCTCCAGATACCATCGAAGTGTAGAGAAAGGGAGAGAGAGAGAGAGAGACTAAAATTGAGGCAATTTTGAATGGTGCCATCCAATTTTCTGGCGAGCAAGGAACAATGCTAAAGGGTGATTTATATTAATTTTAAAATGATATAAAAAATAATGATTATTTTTTAAAAAAAAATTAAGAACTTTTAAAAAAATAATAATAATTTTCTTACATTTTTCATTTTTTCGTCTTCTATCCTCTCCGATCACTACCTAAGACTTCAGTTGTTATCATATTCCAATAAATTATTGATACATTAAAACATCATTTATAATATTCATAATCAATATTTAAGAATCGTTTAACTTCTAAATAGAGATAGTAAATAATCCATCAGAAGAAAAACACTTTTAAGGAGGCAAGTATTGGTCAAGGAAATTTTCCATTTGAAGACATATCAAGGACTGGTATAAGGTTTCCTTTGACTCATTCCTAAGCCTCACATATTTTTTAAATAATTTTTTGTTTTATAAATGTATTGTTTTCTTTTCTATTTAAATATAATATTTTTGTCTAAAAATTTAAAATCTCTTTTAACATTTAGATTACTCCTAGTAAAAATTGACCCTATGATACTTTACCTATTACTAGAGTGGTGGCGTGTACAATGCACACAATAAAAATTAAAAGGTATTTATTTGAAATTATCGCGGAATTTTGTTTTTTTTGGGTAAAATACTTAAAAAATGATAAATTTTTAACTTAATTTGAATTTTGGAAAGAACTTCAATTTTTTTTTTTATTCACATTGAAGTTATCTTTTTGTTTCAATGTGTCATCAGTGTCCATTAATTTTAACGGTTAAAATGATGATGTGGCATGAACAAATAGTTGATTTGACACCCTCTTCTATTTTTCCCTATATCCTTTTTTTTTTTTCCCTCCTCTCTCTCTATGGTAAATATACTACAAACACAACCACTCACAGTAGTGCAACCACTATGGTTGTTCCTTTGCTTTCTCCCCAACTCCTCACATAACCACAGAAAAAAGTTTGGCCTTTCTCACCATTGACCATTACACATATAACACTGTTTTTCTCCATTTTTCGTTCTCCTTTTCTCTCAATCTCAGACTAAATCGCCACAAAACCACCATAGAACCATATTGACCATTGCCTCAAGCAACTATCTATTGTCATTATCTCTATCTTCTCATTTTCCCTCTTCTCCAGCCAGTTTTCATCACTCAATTCTCCATTTGTTCTTTGGTATCTTTCCATCATCTTTCTATTCTCTTTTTTCGGTGAAGACAAAAGCCATTGTGACCACTATCCACAGAACCCATAGCCATTGTCGTATCTACCAAACATTGTGACCCTCTTCATTTTATAATCTCTTTATTCATAATCTCTCTATTCTACCCTTTTTCTAATCTCTCATTCGCCTTCTTTGATCTCTCATAGCCATATCTCACTGCAAGTAAATGCCTTGACGTTGCTTCCAACACTACGTACTGCCATTAAATCACTACCCAAAACTATTGCTCACTGATGATAAGGGTTACTCTTGCTATGTCCAAGTGTCTCAATCTTGTCGCTATTATCTCTTCCCATTGTTAGGGTTGCCAAAATAGAGGGGCATGTGTGTGTTATACTTGGGATTTTAAAAAATTTGGAAAGAAGTAAGAAATGATTTGAGGATGTTTTGATAATTTGGATTTCTATCTCAAAGATATGGGCTAATAACATGAAAAAATCAAACATTTTTGCGTTTTTGTGATTTTATCTAAATGTTTTAATTTTGGCAATAAACATTCGATTTGGTCGATTAGTTGTAATTTTAAATATGACCCAAATTTGATTCGAGAGGCGTATGCATCCGCTGACGTGGCATGTCACTTGACATTTTAAAATATTTTGAGTGGGTCCCACATTGACACATGTGAAAAAAATAAAAAAGAAAATTATACATATATATATAGAGAGAGAGAGAGAGAAGGAAGAAAGATAGAGGACAAAGACGGCGACAAAAGATGACTGCAACGGTGCAAGGCTAAAAGTTTGATGGCCGATTGTTGACTTCGATAGGGTCAACTTAAGTGATTGACGATAAAGGTAAGGTAGCTGACAAAGAATGTCATCGGCCGACAAGAGCAGAGGGCCATTGGTTGCTTTCTGTGAGGTGGTTATGAGTAGGAGGAAACCAGATCAATCCCTGCCTTTAGCTTCCAGATCGACTGTCGCAGTCTGCATTGCCATCAGCATCCCCCTTCATCGTCGTCCCCATCCTTCGGTTGCTTCCTCCCCGTCATCCCTTGCTTTTTCTCTCTGTGTGTATATATATACATATAACATATATAAATTTAATATTTTATTTTTTATTTTTTATTTTTTTTCACATGTCAACGTAAGCCCACTTAAAATGTTTTAAAATGTCAAGTGATGTGCCATGTGAGTGGGAGCACACAACTCTCGAATTGAATTCGAGTCGTGGATAAAATTACAATCAATCGACCAAATCGAACTTCTATTGTCAAAATTGAAACGTTTGGATAAAATCGCAAAAATGCAAAAATGTTTGATTTTCTCATGCTAATAGTCCCAAAAATATTTTAGTATTTTGTAATTAGGGTCTTAACATCATTTTTCAAAAGATTCTAGGGCACCAATGCAATTTTCCAAAGATCATTGGGGCATTAATGTAAGCTTTGAAACTTAGAAAATGGAAATTGAGAAGACAAAATCAAATAGGAGCCAAAGGAATTTCTATATTCTTAAGGACCCAACTATAAAGGGTTCAAATGCAAGAAAAAATAAAGATAAAGAGGAAATTTTTATATTCTCCAACAATGGGATTAAGTTAAATGGTTGCGAGATGGCCTAGGCCTCCTTGCTGACACCAAAATAAATAGAGAATGGTCAAATGTCAAAGTGAAGTTCTTTGTTGAAAAATTGCAAAGGAATTTGCCATTATTAAACCTTAGATTTTCCAGGATTTAGCTTTGATTCGACCTAATATTGAGCCTTAAAGGCCAAGAAAGGCCTTGATCAATGGATTTTGTTAGAGATTTTGTTGAGTTTGGCTTGTAAATATAGGTTCAGGGTCAACGTTAGGGCACAAGTTGAGGTTTAGAGAAATTGATAAAACTTTTCAAAGAGAAGGTCATAAGGGTTTTAAATGTGGTTTTAGGGAGCATTCTAGTGAAGTTTCAAGTGAGATTTCCCTCTCACCATAAAATTAGGCATGATTGGAAAAATCAATTTGATGACTAGATTCTAGACATGGTGCAAGCACAATAGTAGGCACACAAGCGAGCTATGGGATGGACTAGGCATGTGGGGTAAGTTGTTCTTTTAGAAAAGAATGAAAAAAATAGAAGAAAATAGAAACAATAAAAAAAAATTCTAAAATAATAATTATTGAAGTTATTGCCTTTGGGGGAGCGTGGCTTACAAGGCTAACACCTTTTGTTAAGAAAATTCAAGTTAAGTGCATGGTTCTTCTAGAAATTTCTATTCATTTCATGTGCTTTGTTACTTGTCACATTTATTGCACCCAAACTTTGTGTTGTTTACATTAAGCATGGGCCTACCTGGCCTAATTGCATATATGTAGGGGTGTGTATTCAGTTAAACTAAATCGAACTGACCGATTTTTAGCAAATCGAACCGAATTGAGTCTAAGTGTATACTCGAACTGAACCCTAAGTTAACTGAAATAACCGAAACTAATTAAACCGATTTTAAACTTGGGCTAATCGAATCGATAACTGAACTAGAACAACCTACCCAAAACCAAACCAAACTGAATTTAAACAAAAAACTGAGCTAAGCAAACTAAATTTAAACAAAAACCGAGATAACTGAACCGAAAACCCACCCAAAACCAAACCGAACAAAAATAAACAAAAAGAAAAGAGTTAAATTATAAACATAAACATATAAACATATAACAAAAAGAATGAATGAACTAAAATAGTAATCAGTGCTATTAAACAATAAGGCCTGCACAATAATCAATGTTATTATTCTTTCAGTACCAAGCTAAGTTTCCTAAGTCCTAATGCATTACAATTTACAAGTTTGTTCACAACATTGATAACAACTAACAGAACTAGTTGGCCATCAATGCCTTGCCAAATAACTATGCTTCCTTGGTAGATTCAGAAAATTGTATTGAAATAAGTTACTCAAAATAATTTTCCATGGACCACTAACAATGAGATGAATCCAGTAAAGCCAAGAAAAAAGAAAGACCTGATAAATGATTGTTGTTTTGTACCTACCTTGTGATAGCTGGACAATAATAATTCCTTTCTACAACGCCCTCTAAAACAACAGGCTCCAAAGTATTGATCAAATCTCTCTAAGTCTCTGCCATGGCAAAAATATGCAGTTCATACCCCAAAGGGCCCAAACTGCATTTAGACAACATGAGCATTGCATTATCATACCATTAACTAAAACATTAATCACAATAAAAACAATCAGACAACCAATCACAAGAAAATGCAATGGAAGTTAATGTTATGGTGCTACAACCATTAATCACAATAAAAAACAAAAAAACATTGTTGGCAATTTAATCTGAAATGTCAGAGCAACACACAAGTTAAGGCATCTCAACTCACTTTCTTTGTAAATGGGGAGCAAAACAAAGTGATAGCAAACATCAGTAATTACAACACACTGTGAAATTTGTTTACCTATTCGCATTCACATGACAACATACAGATGCCACAAGGTTAAAGAACTAACATATCAATCATTTGTTCACTGATCACATAATTACATTGATAAGCATCTTAGTATTTATAGCATTAAGCAATATTATTAGGGAAGAAATTAATCAAGTTAATGAATGGTTATGACATTTGTCAAAGTTCAGCTAAAGCCAAGAAAAAACATAAAAAAAACCAGTCAATTAGTCATCATGACTTCACCAAACAAAATGTGACTGGGTCATGCACCAATTCCATCTTCAAATAATTGATAGAGGCATGTTTTGCTAGCTAGAACAGAAAAGCCTAATACAAGGTCATGCAACAATAAGCATTCATCTTTAGTTGATGCAATAAACATGCAGGTCTTCTCCACATAAAATGCAATAATAAGCCCAATACCACTACATCTCATCTTTAAAGCAAGAAATGGAGGATGAAAAGCAGTAAATCAAGTGCATACAAATTCTAAGAAATGGGAAAAACATGGAAATGTTCAATTTAGCAACTGTATTGCTATTGCCACATGAAACTATAATGGACGAACATATATACTGATTTACAGAAACTAATATATATATATACAACTAGAAAGTAGTAAATATAAATACTTACAAATGCGACCAATCTTCAAAATCAAAAATCTAAATTTCCATATTGGACGTTGAGCTATTGTTGTTTATGATAACCTTTGACAATTCTAAAATCATTATGCAAAATGAATTAGTTAATATCAAAGTAACATGTATTGAACTAACTCTTGAGTAAATTTAAAAAAGAGTAAAACTGAGTTTTACCTTCTTTAAGTTGTTCAACATGCTCTAAGTCTTCTTCAACACTTATTGGGGTGGTAGATGACTGAAGCCAATCTTGGGTACAAATCAAACTTTCAACCACTTTAAGAGATAAAGAGCTCCTAAATGGATCACGTACTCGACCCCCAGTGCTGAATCAGTATTCTAATTACTTATACTAAGATCAAGTTTAAAACGAGGATTTTCTTCATCAAATCTCTCAAAAGCCCTCTCAAACTTTTGAGCAGTCTCTAACATCAAGTAGGTGAAGTTCCATCTAGTTGCAACGTCCAACGATAATAAGCCTTTACATTCAATTTTTTCTATTTCAACACATTGTTTGAATTTTCTCAATCTTGCTGGGGATTGTCTAACATATCTCACTACATCCCTAACTCTTGTTACCGATTCATTTAAGTCTTTCAACCCATTTTGTACAACTAGATTTATAATGTGAGCCAGACACCTTATATGCAAATATTGCCCATTCATAATACTAGTATCCCATTTTGCCATTTTTTTCTTGAAATTAGCCACAACAACATCATTAGAACTAGCATTATCCATTGTCAAAGTAAAAACTCTATCAAGTTCTCATCCCATGAGACATTTCTCAATTGTCATAGCAATGACATCACCCTTATGACTAGATATTGGACAAAAGTTTAAGATTTTTTTCTTCAAAATCCAAGTATTGTCAATATAGTGCACTGTCAAGCACATATAATTCATCCTTTAAATTGAAGTCCAAGTGTTAGTGGTTAAACAAACTCTTTGACAAGAATTTTTTAACTCATTCATCATGTTTAACCTCTCTTATTTGAATAACTCAAAACAATCACGCGCCATAGTCCAACTTGAAGGAAACCGAAATTTTGGACAAATAACATTCACAAAATGTTTAAACCCCTCACGCTCAACAAACTTAAAAGGTAGCTCGTCTGCTATCAGCATATGACCTAAAGTCTTTCTTGCGAACACTTGATCAAATTTCCAATTAACAATTGAAACAACATTATCACCACCCCTTCTCCCATCCCCTGTTGCAGTTGATTGAAAATGTAATTCCATTTGACGAGATTCTACAGCATGAGGGTGTTTCTTACAATTTCCTATATGATTCCTTAAAGTTGTAGTCCCATTTTTTTTGGGATCATAGTGGAACTCCTTAGAACAAAGTTGCATCTCTCTTTAATTTCACCCTCTGAATTTGTAAACTTTATAAAATGATCCCTAACCTCTGACCTAGCTCTTATTGGTTTTCTCTTTGCCTTCCCAAGTGATGTTGCACCTCTATTATTTTCTAATTGGCTATCTTGGGTTGGTGATATTGGTGCAGGCCTTGAACTATCATCCATACTAGGGATATTTATGGTGTGAGTCATATCTTCTTCTCTTACCATCTAAAATTAGATTATTAATACAATTGACAATTGTAATTTTAATTTAAATGTATTTAAAGAGTAAAGAGTAATTTTAATTTAATTTAAATATTTTTAAAGACTAAAGACTATAGTTGGAAAGGACATCCATGTACATAAATTAGGAAACCCAACACATCAAAACAAAAATCAATTACAAAAATACCATATAGCAATAGTAGTATAACTTTACGTACATTGCAAGAGGAGGACGTTGAGGTTGCCATTTCAAATGAAGAATCAGTGTAAATAACACTTATACTCCCTGTTACATTACAATAATATTATCAAAATTTGTCTTTTTCAAATAATAGTAATGTTGTCATTACTATTATTTGAATGGCCTTGGAAGGATAACCTTAGTGGGGTTTAAATAATACCACCACTAGTATCCATAGAAACCTATGAGAAAAATATATGTTTTTATTTTGAAAAATATATGTTATTTGTCATGCATTTTGAAAAATATTAGTTTATATCTTTTATGAGTGAAAAATATATGTTATTTTTCATGCGTTTTTTAAGTATGACTTTGAACAAAATGAACCTATTATGTTCAGTGTTCACTTGACTATGACTTCGAAAAATATATGTTATTTGGATCACAACTCAAGCCTTAAAGTTAAAGATCCATTTGACTATGTTCAAAAGAAAACTAATAAAATGAGAAATAGAATAGACATGAATAAAAAAGTATAACACAATAAAGTAAAATACAAAATTAAAAAAAAAAAAACTCCTTATGTCTGAATCCTCTATTTTGTGGTCTTGATGAAACAGACCATAAGTTAGCCGGCAGTAGAAAAAAAATGGATTGATGGATGCCATCATGCCAAGAAGAAGTCATTTAATTAAGAGCAAAATAAAAAAAAACCAAAAATGGATTGGGATAGTGTACACAAAGTTGAGTAGCATATCAAAATCAAAACAAACGAAAAAACCAAAATAAATCAAAAAATACCTAGGAGTGGTGGATGAATGATGGACGAACAATGAATGGTCGACGACTCGACGTTGGCGCTGATATCTATTTGCATAACCAAAAAGGCAAAAACAAAGCTAAATATTGGAGACAGAGAGAAAGAGAGAGAGAGAGAGAGAGAGAGCAAGACGCGATGGTCGATTAAAGACTCACCCATGTCACTATGTGAGTATGTCGATGTCTAACACAAAGGCGACAGATGGGCCAGGACAGCAGAGGCGATGAAGAAATCGACTATCGAGGGCAATAGACGATGGCAACGACGATGACGATCGAGGTTCGAAAGGGGGTTTCTGGGTTAGGGTTAGGGTTTCGCTCTCTCTCAAGGAAGTCTCTTGAAGTCGAAGTCAAATGGTGCGCGGACAGAACCGAAACTGACTAATCAAGGGTCTAAGGCTGGTCTTGACGCAAAACGACATCGTTTTGCGATATAAAAAATGACGTCGTTTCATATATCGATTGGTTCGGTTCCTTTGGGTAATCAGCCGAACTAACTGAACTGATAACTGCCGAACCGATAATCGTAAAGTAAAATAATTGAATCGAATCGGCGAGTTTGGTTGGTTCTGTTCAGTGGGTTCAGTTAAACCAAAAAATGCACACCCCTACATATATGTCATTATTTGATTACAACAAGGATGGGAAGTTAGTTTAAAGGATCATTTGCATTATTTTCAAAGCGACAATATATGGATGATTGCCATAACTGCATCTTCACTTAAGAAAAGATATTAGACAATTATACTTTTAAAACTAAGTCAAGTTACATCATGCTAATACTCATGCATAAAAATGTTTTTAAATTCTTACTAAATGATTCAACATTTAATATAACATATTCAAACGTGTTAAGTAATGCATCAAAAATTAATGTTGTTGTTTACATTAAGCATGGGGCTACTTAACCTAATTGCATATATGTCATTATTTGATCACGACAGAGATGAAAAGTTGGTTTAAAGGATCATTTGCATTACCTCTAAAGCGATGATTAATGGATGATCATCCTAACTGCATCTTAACTTGAGGAAAAATGTTGGATAATTAAACCTCTAAAAATACTAAATGATTCAAGATTTAATGTAACATATTCAAACATGTTAGGTAACCCATGCTGGCATTACAAGAAATACAGTCTTTGTCAACAATATTTTTGTTAGTGATAACAAAAACTACCAGCATTAATCATTTTTTTTGGCGATTTTAGTGAATCAACAAAAACCTCGTTATAGTGCATGGGAAAGGAAAATATGGTGGATTATGTTAGAATTTAATAGCAAAGGTACCAACACTAAGAGGGGGGTGAATTGGGTTGTTTTAAAAATTTGATTGAACTTGAAAATCCTTTTGATGAAAAACGAGATTTTAGAGCAAGTGAGGATTATTGAAATACTTGGAATAATAAATGAAAGAAAGAGCACAAGTAAAGAAGATACACAACGATATATAGTGATTCAACTTAAACCAAGCCTAATCCACTACCTTAGCTCCTCACTAAAGATTTTTCAATCAATCCACTAAAAACCTCCTATCTTTCCAGGTAGGCCATTTAGCAACAAGCTAGGAAATTACAACCTTTTGCTTAGACAAGCAAGTCCTATAGCAACAAGTTAGGTATTTCAACCCCTTACTTCAATAAGCAAATCCTCTAGCACAACAAGTTAGGAATCAAAATCCTCCTACAAGCAATGTAGGCCCTTTAGCAAAACAAGCTAGGAAAAATACAAAGAGATACAAGATAAGAAAAGATCTAAGAAACAATATTTTCAGTTACAAATTCTCTCAAAAATAAAGACAAGACTTGATAATGAATTTAACAAAATGAATACAAAGCCTTGTAGAGAAACTTAATATACCAAATGAAGCACAATAATAAGTTTAGCACTTGGGAGCTTGTAGTGTAATTTCTTGGTTGTTTTGAATCATCCATTTGACTTGTATTTATAGTTCCTTGATAGCCCATTCACGAATCTTGTCATTGGTAGTGGAAAAGCCACCTTGGGAGAGTGGAAAAACTAGCCGTTACCTTTTGTCTGCGACGAACCGGTCGACAGCTTCATCTAACCAGTCGACAAGTTGTGATGTAGAGGCGGTCGACAGCAAACAACTGAGAGCATGTCGAGGAACAAGTCTACAACGTGATTAGAACTGGTCAACAGGTCCATATAGCCGATCGGTAGGAACAAACGGTCGACAGAAATATATTAGAATTGCTTGAGGATACAATTCATAGCATGTCCACATTTTTTTTATTTATATTTTACCTTTCATTCACTTTAAAACATAAAATATAAATAAGAAAATACCCCCCATTTGAATTCAATAAAAATATCTAGAAAATCAAAATCCATAACAATTAGAAAGTAGAATTTTGGTTTTAGTACAAATTTGGGATTTAGCAATTTTTACCACCTCGAAAATATATACTTTCTATTTTTTGAAAAAATCATTAAAAATCATTTTAACACCAATGAATGTTAGCTATCAAAATACCGGGAGATAATTTTTCAAAAAGAAAACATTTTCTTATATATCTCCTTAAAATGTGTTAACCTTCCTGACTTAGAAAAATATGGTTTTACAAATCTTGATACTTGGAATTCATTTGGTTTTCATTTTCACAAAGTAATACTTGATATTGAAATTGATTTATGTTGAAAACTATAAACTTGACTCATGACTTAGGGATAAAATAAAGTATTGTTTTTCATCATCAAAACTAACTATGAGGGTAAAACATCATATTAGACCTAATATTAAGTCTTAAAGGCCAAGAAAGGCCTTGATCAGTGGATTTTGTTAGAGATTTTGTTGAGTTTGGCTTGTAAATATAGTTTCAAGGTCAACGTTAGGGCACAAGTTGAGGTTTAGAGAAATTAATAAAACTTTTCAAAGAGAAGGTCAAAAGGGTTTTAAATGTGGTTTTAGGGAGCATTCTAGTGAAGTTTCAAGTGAGATTTCCCTCTCACCATAAAATTAGGCATGATTGGACAAACCAATTTGATGACTAGATTCTAGACATGATGCAAGCGCAATAATAGGCACACAAGCGAGCTATGGGATGGACTAGGCATGTGGGGTAAGTTGTTTTTCTAGAAAAGAATGAAAAAATAGAAACAATAAAGAAAATTTCTAAAATAATATTTTATTGAAATTATTGCCTTTTGGGGAGTGTGGCTTACAAGGTTAACATATTTTGTGAAGAAAATTCAAGGTAAGTGCATGGTTCTTCTAGAAATTTCTATTCATTTCATGTGTATTGTTACTTGTCATATTTATTGCACCAAAACTTTGTGTTATTTACATTAAGCATGGGCTACTTGGCCTAATTGCATATATGTCATTATTTGATTACAATGGGAAGTTAATCTAAAGGCTCATTTGCATTAAACGACAATATATGGATGATTGCCATAATTGCATCTTGACTTGAGAAAAGATATTGGACAATTATACTTTTAAAACTAAGTTTAAGTCAAGTCACATCATGCTAATACTCTTGCATAAAAATGTTTTTAAATTCTCACTAAATGATTCAATATTTAATATAACATATTCAAATGTGTTAAGTAATGCACCAAAAATTTATGTTATTGTTTGCATTAAGCCTGGGGCTACTTAACCTAATTGCATATATGTCATTATTTGATCACGACAGAGATGAAATAAAGTAAAAGCTAAAAATTCTAATATAAATAAAGTAAAAGCTTAGTGATAAACTTGTCTAATATAAATAAAGTAAAAGATAAAAATTCCCTCGTAGATTTAACCCATCCCTCCCTCCACCCCATGGCACCACCACTAGGTTAACCCTTAAATAACCACATAAGACAACTAATAGGATAACCTGTAGAAGTCATTTACATTAGCTCGAGCCACAACGGTGATGGTGAAATCATTGAAGGGTTTCTTTATTGTTATGAAGCCAAAGATGAAGAATTGTCTCTCTTGTTAAGTAGACTTTGATATATATGGAACCACACACCAAGGGAAAGGTGAGTTGGGTGAATAAAAATTTGGATGATTTTAAAAATATTTTCTAAATGATAAACGAGATATGATTTTATCAAAAATAGCTTTTTAATGAAACTGTTATGCAATGCTTTAAAAGAGTAAATACACAAAAGATACAAAAGATTTATAGTAGTTTGGCCTTTCCTTGCCTACATCTACTCTAACACCAAACTCCAAATCCACTAAATTAAATTGGACTCTAAATCATAGTCCAATACAACCACTAACTATCTTGCTAAGCTATTAGCACTTCCTTCTAGGGAACTTCTTATAAAGAAGAATAAAAAATACAATAGCTAACACAAAAATCTCAACATGAGATCTTATTACAACAAGGCTAAAATGAATTTATAAAATAAGACCAAGCCTTGAAAAAGAAAATATTGAAACAATTAACCTTAAAAGTAATTTGAAGATCTGATCTCTAAAATGTACAATCCCACTCTTTTAACAACTCCTTTGATCTTCAAAATTGCTGGTATTTATAATTTTGAAAGTTCCATTAAGAATTCTAGCTGTTGAAGATCAAAATGGCAAGGGATCAATTTGTAGAAAAGAAATCGTTAGTAATTTTTTGAATAGAAACCATCGATAATTTCAGTAGGAAATCGACAGTTTTATGACTACCCCACCCTTAGAAACCGTAACTGAGGGAACTAAGGGAGAAGTGTCAAGAAAGAATGGTACCTACTAGAGTAAAAAGAGAGAACACCACAATATTTTGAAACCAACAACAAGATTATATATACGTAAAACTGTACATCAAATACTGACATACACAATGGGACATACACCTATATCATCTCAAAATAAAAGACTACAGGGCCCTCAAAAGAGTTAAGCGTCAACCACACAGGCATCATGCCAAAATTCCCAAAATCTTTTGTCTAAAATAGCTTTATACACGTCTAGACACTAGACCCCACATGCCTATATGTATAGAAACTCATCCTAAACCCTGCTTTGATATCAAACTGTAATTGCCCACGTCCCGAAGCCTCTGTTAGCATAGGGGATCCATGAAATGGTCATTATTACAATGATATAAAAGCAATCTAAAACAATATATCACATAAACTCTCATTTGACAACATCATAACGCAACAATATCACATTTACTTTTTTACATTAAACATGTATATATCCCCAGTGGAACAAAAGATACACGCTTTAAATATAATACATCGAGTCATAGTCCCAAAACATAAATAGACTCTCAAGGCTCAAGATCCTAACTAGCTTTGACATTACAACACAAAAGCCCCCAAGACCTTTTCTTTAGGTGAGCTCTATACATATCTATCAACAAAAGATTAGCCTCTGCTAGACTCTCCCTTATCCATTTCTCTGCCTTTACCTGGAATGATGCAAAGAAAGAGAATGATCCACAAGCTTCAGCAAGGATATACCAAAACGATGCAAACAATAGGAATTAGAGGTATGAATAACAAGAATGGAGTAGAATAAACTCCCCATAACAATTCCATAACCCTCTGACCTTGGCCTTTCGAGTCATGCCTCGCCACCACATAGCAAAATGTATACACACACACATGCCCATTAATAATAGTAATTGCACAAAATAACAATAATATCACGCAACACACCCATCCACACATGGTCATATGTCCTAACCATTTTATGAAAATGCTCATATTCAATCATACATTATTATTATCATCATGTTCATTAGTACTTATCACACACTTATGATTTCTCTTATATTAACAACTTAATCATATCATCAGAAGGACCAATGTCTTACCACATGTCGAAATCATAGCGGGAGTATCATGAGTTGTAGCTCCACATGCACTAGATTACACTAGGCAAACTTCATTCCACATGCACTAGATTACACTAGGCAAGCATCATAACCAATACTTCACATGCACCGACCATCTCGGGTGAGTATCACATGCACTAGATCTATAATGGCCCAAATTTAGTTATGCAATGTTGTATCATGCCTTGAGGTTGTGCGGGTTAGTTGTGAGGTGCAATATATTGTTTTTGGTGATTATTAATTAAGTGTTGTGTATATGCTTGACGTATCCAAATGTATATAATTTATATTCGAATAGGAGCTTGGGATATTTGGATGTGAGAGTAAGGCATCTGAATGAGCCTTGGTGTATTCAGATGTAGTGACAAGGCATCCGAATAGGTTGAGGCATATCCAAATGTCCTCTTTGAATGTTTGTGAGTGATATCCGAATGTGGTGTGGAGTATTCAGATGACTTCTTTGAGTTATGTGAGTGATATCCGAATGGTTGGAGGCATATTTGGATGTCTCTTTGAGTTTTTGTGTGTGACATCTGGATATGAGCAAAGGCATTCAGATGCCTCATGTTTCAAGAATTCAGTTTCCCTTTGCAACCTGATTTTGACCACGATGTAGCCCAAATCTCTCAAAAACTCAAAACATGAAAGTTATAGATCTTTCTCTTTTCGTTCTATAGCATCTTGAATCAACTCAATCGGAGCTTGGACGAGAGAGTTATGACCAGAATACGTAGGTGTGTCAAATCTACCTAAAACCTCCATTTTTCATTAATGCCTCTCATATTCGAATGTCCACTATAGCATCCAGATGGCTCTCACAATCTCCCAGCCATTTCATCCGTATGCCCATTCTCTTATTTGGATATCCTCCACTATCAACGAGTTTCCAAGCCATTTATATTTAGTTTTAAGGTGTACCCAAGCCCATCTTCCTGAATTTATATTTAATATCCACAACTTTCGAAAATTACCACACCTTGATTACCAATAACTTTTACACACCAGATTTCAATAATTACATGACTTTTCTTTTAAAATCAACAAATTAATATTTCAAATATTCAATAATTACTCCAAGTACAATAATTATTATTCTTTCCACTAAATTATTCAAATCCACACAAACCCAATAGATCACAAGTTACTTTAAATAGAAAACCAATAATTAGTATATGCTCCCAAATTACTAGGATGTTACAGTCTCCCCTCCTTCTAAAATTTCATCCTTGAAATTTCCTAAGATATATATATATATAACCCTTACTATTAGCTATAATTCAAATAAATAAGGAAATTTCTCTTGTATTTTTTCCTCAACCTCTCAGGTGGCTTCCCATTTCGAGTGTTGACTCCACTGCACTTTTATCATAGGAATAACCTTATGCTGTAACTGATGGTCTTGGTGACCCAATATCCGAAACGATTGTACCTCGAATGTTAGATCAGGCTGGAGGTCAATTTCCTCAACTAATAGTTCAGTATTCGAGTTATAAATGTGTTTCCGTAGCTGAGAGACATGAAACACATTATGCAGTCTGACTAATGCCCCTGGTAATTCCAATCGGTAGGCTACATGACCAATTCGCTCTTTACTCTGGTATGACCCCAAATATCGAGGTCTTAATTTTCCCTTTCGCTGGTGCTTGAAAGCTAACCGTAATGGGGTAGCCCGAAGATACACCAAATCTCCCACTTCAAATTCCAAGGGTCGGGTTCTTCGATCTGGATATTGTTTCTGCCGATCTTGGTTTGCTTTCATATTTTTGCGGACTATCACGATCTGCTGGGTAGCTTTTTCCACAAGATCAGTTCGAGAAAGTTGCTTTTCCCCTATTTCAAGCCAACATATTGGCGACCAACATTATCTTCCATACAATGCTTCATAAGTTGCCATTCCTATACTTGCCTAATGGCTATTGTTATAGGCAAATTCTGCTAAATATAAATATTCATCCCAACTACCCCCAAAATCCTTTATGCATGCTCTAAGCATGTCTTTCAAAATTTGATTGACACGTTCTGTTTGTCCATTTGTCTAGGGGTGATAAGCTGTACTAAAATTCAATTAGGTCCCCAGTTCTTCTTGTATGGATCTCCAACAGTTGGACATAAATCGACTATCTCTGTCAGACACGATGCTTACTGGAATTCCATGCAACCGCACGATTTCTTGAATATAAAGTCAAGCAAGCTGTTTATCACCGATAGTACTTTTAAAAGGTAAAAAATGTGTTGATTTTGTTAATCGATCCACAATTACCCAAATGGCATCGAATTTTCGAGGTGTTCGGGGTAATCCCATGATGAAATCCATCGTCACATGCTCCCATTTCCATTCAGGAATCTCCAAAGGTTTTAATCCCCCTGATGGTTTTTGGTGTTCAACTTTTATCCGTTGGCATGTATCACACCTGCTCACAAATTCTGCCATACTTTTCTTTGTTCCTGGCCACCACTATACTTCCTGAAGGTCCCGATACATTTTTGTGATTCCGAGGTGTACTGTATACGGGGTATGATGTGCCTTACTAAAAATTTTATGCCATAATTCCCCATTATCAGGCACATATAACCTTCCATTCATCCGAAGTATGCCATTTCGATATTCAAATTTGGGTTGTTTGGGTTGTCCACTTTCATCTACCCACTGCTCCAGATTGCTATCCTGAGTCATGGCTTGCCTAATTTCTTCCCACAAGTCAACCTGCAAGCGCATCTGAGCCACAAATGTTGTGCTTCCATATGGCTCTACCTTGAGGGCTAATTTTGTAAATTCCTTAATCAAGGTTTGTAATTGAGAAACTAATCGGACTCTTAACATAAAAATTTTCTAACTCAGTGCATCTGCAACAATATTCACCCATCCAGGGCGGTACTGAATGGTACAATCATAATCTTTCAAAAATTCCATCCACCGACGTTGGCGAAGGTTTAGATCTCTTTGAGAGAAAACATACCTTAAACTCTGATGGTTTGTATATATAGTAAATTTCTCCCCATATAAATAATGTCACCACAATTTCAGAGCATGAACTACAGCTGCTAATTCCAAATCATGCACTGGATAATTCCTTTCATAGGGTCGCAACTGTCAAGATCCATACGCAATCACTTTCCCGTGTTGCATCAATACACATCCCAAACCTATTCTTGAGGCATCCGTATAAACTTCATATTCTCCAGAACTTGTAGGTATGGCTAATATCAGAGCCAATGTTTAAGTTCTTGAAAACTTCTTTCACATGAGTCATTCCAAACAAATTTAACCCCCTTTCGACTCAATTGAGTCAAAGGAGCAGCAAGACTTGAAAATTTCTCAACAAACCTACGATAATACCCTGTCAACCCAAGAAAACTTCTTATTTCTGAAATGGTGGTAGGTTGTGGCCACTCTTTTATAGCCTTAACTTTGGCAGGATCCATGGATATTTCCTTCCTCGAAACTATGTGACCTAAAAAGGCTACTTCTTTCAACTAGAAATCACATTTACTAAATTTAACATACAACTTATGATCTCTCAGTGTGGATAGGGTTAGCCTCAAGTGTTCCTGGTGAGCCTCCTCGCTTGGCAAGTATATCAATATATCATTAATAAAGACAATAATGAATTGGTTTAAATATGGTCGAAATACATTATTCATAAGATCCATAAATGCCACTGATGCATTTGTTAGACCAAATGACATTACCAAATATTCATAATGACCATATCATGACCTAAACGTTGTTTTAGGGATATCCTCTTCCTTTATCTTCAATTGATAATATCCTGACCGTAAATCGATCTTAGAGAATAGCTGAGCCTCTTGTAACTGGTCAAACAAATCATTAATCCGGGGTAAAGGATATTTATTCTTTATAGTTACCTTATTCAAAGCATGATAGTTTATGCACATCCTTAAACTTCCATATTTCTTTTTTACAAATAACACAGGAGCACCCCAAGGTGACGAGATGGGATAAATAAAACCCTTGTCCAGCAAGTCTTGCAATTGTATTTTAAGCTCACATAACTCGGCTGGAGCCATTCTATAGGAAGGAATAGATATAGGGTAGGATTGAGCTTTAGGTAACAAATTGATGGTAAACCCAATTTCCCTATCGGGAGGTAGTCCTGGTAGATCATCTAGAAACACATCTGGATATTCTTTTACTATTTCGACATTTTCCACCCTTTTCTGTGATTTCTCATTAGCGGTGATCTGTACCACATATCCCAAAGCTCCCTGGTTTAAGTACTTTTGGGCTTCTATTGTTGATAAAATCTTTAGAGGTTGTCCTAACTGCGTGCCCTTAAATTTCACAATTTGTCCATCTGACCCAACTAACTTAACTGTTCTTTTCCCACAATCCAATTGGGCCTGATATCTGGTCAAGAAATACATTCCCAATATTACATCGAAATCTTGAATTTCCAATAAATTTAAGTCTATTATGAATGGAATCCCTCCTATCATGATTCGACACCCTGGCACAACTTGGTGAGTGATGGACATAATTCCCATTGGGGATTGCACCCCCATGGGCTCATTTAACCCCTTAATATTTAACCCCTTATTTAGCCCCTGAATCTACCAACACATGCATCAGTATATCTTGAACAAAGAGCATACCTTCTATTACCCTCGGGTCTGCTACAGCGTCTGCCTTAGATAAATTAAAGACTCTTCCTACCGACATTCTCCTTTCCACTGGCTTGGCTAGCCCGATTCCTCCACGTTGTGGGCATTGAGTAGCGATGTGGCCTAGTTTGTTGCAGATGAAGCACACTACTAGTCTCTTATACCCTTCAGTGGTTGATAGGTTTGGTTTGGTGGTGAGTGTTTCCCTCAACTTTGGGCAATCCCTAATAAAATGCCCAATTTCTCCACAATAGTGGCATCCTTTCGTTATTTTCGCAACCTTACAAAGGAGGTCTTGCCTATGTGGTTTGTGGCAGTGTGGGCATGGCTTCTGTTCTTTCTTGAATTTGCTCGTTCCTAGATGAATAAATCGATACCCTCGTTTGGTTGTTATTCTATTATGTCCTTCACTTGGCATTTCTTTCTCATAGGTAATCTCTCCGTAATTCATCAGCCTCTTTTCCATATTCATAGCCTTGGTAACCGCCTCCCAAAAAGTGCTAGTTTCCACATAGCTCATCCCCCTACGAACTTCGGGACATAACCCCTGAATGAAACGTTCCATCTTATCTGTTTTGGTCAACATATAGGTTGGAATATATTTTAATAACTTCATAAACTCATCTTCATATTGCGACACTGTCATATAATGTGATTGCCGCAATTTCATAAAATCTCTCTTCTTTTGGAGTTGCCAATCGTGGGGATAATATTTTTCATTGAAGGCTTCTTTGAACTGACTCCATTCAATCGAGAAGGGTCATTCTCCAGGCCCTGCTTGCTGAGCATTTTATTCCTTTAGCATTTTAATTGTCGTTTTCCACCAAAGTCTGGCTTGTGCGGTCAGCACAAAAGTGGTACACCTCACCCACTGCTCCGCTGGACAGTTCATGTATTCTAATAACTGGAGGACATCATCCAACCAAAATTCTGCAACACTTGGATCAACCTCTAGCTATCCTTTGAACATCGGGGGCCATAGATCTATGAAAGCCTTGAGAAAATTGGCTGCTTCAATATCTACCCGATGTGTAGGAGGGGTCTTTCCACCCACCTAATGACTTTGCCCGTACTCAAGAGAGTGCTCAGGTACTTTTGTCGAGCACCTTTGTTCAATATCCTTAGTGCTAGAGGTGAGCGGTGCTTGAGTATGTGGTGCCATCTACACATCATACTATTTTCTTTTTAGGCATATATAATAATATATAATTTTTTCTCTTCTTTTGTTTTCTATGGCTATATATATTTATCATGCACACATATCAGTACTACCAAAGAAAACTTGCATCTTCATTACCAACAACATTACTACCATACAACTAGTTAGAGTTATATGTACATATATCGTGGCTGACACCCTCATCCTAGTACCTTATTTCCCTTCTTGATAGAACCATACTCTAACTACATGGTACTTTTACGTCCCCTTCTGCACAGGACGTGGCCACGCCTGCCAGGTATGAGAGATCTTCATTGTCCCTAACACTCGAGTTGGGATCAGTTGATTCTCCTCCTAAGTTACCTGACCCCCACACCGCTGCTTCTGACGGGAGTTCCCTAGGGAAATTTTCAATTCCTGCAGGGTTATTCCGTGTTATCCAATGTGGCTCCCAAAATTTTGCTTGCTGCTCTATTGCTTGAATGAAATTTCCATAATGAACCTGAGGCTCATATCATCCATCATTCTCCCAGTCAATTGTTTCCAAAAATCGTTCATGCATTTTCTAGCAAACATAACCTTCTTTTCCAAGAGGCCCCACATATGCTCATAAATGGTCAGTCAAAATACCTGGTTTACTCGGCATAAATAACTTACTACCCCCTCATCACATGTTGTCTCCCCCCTAGGTTATGGCTCAACCCTTGTTCCCAAGCATGCCAGAGTAAGTCTAGTGCTGTGCCCATGCCTACGTTCAGGATCATCACAGGATTTGATCCACTGAGATCCATTTAGTGTGTAAATCTGCATGCAACACCGAAGGCCAAGTCAATAACCATTGACATATATAATACATACCTTCCCTTTCAAGGCCAATTTTCAGGAACCACACATTCCATTGCTTGCTTATTCTAGAAAACACATTTTCTAAGCAAGTTTATACCACAATACATACATATTTCAGGGAACATACTTTCCATGGATATGACCTACCTCGCTTATGCACACAAATCATTTTTTTCCTCTTCTTAGATTCCTAAACCTTAGGCTTACTCAGCACTCTAACCTCATCCCTAATCAGGCTCTGATACCACTTTGTGACGCCTCGTACCCGGGGCCTAAAGAATTTGGGGAATGAGGTTGTAAAGAAATTCACATGCATATTATTTTGCTTAAATATATAAATAAGTGTTTTTGTCAAGATAAATATAAACAAGTCTATTTCTACCAGAAATGACTTGATTCTCTGCTAAACACCCTAAAATGGAGCTAGATACAACCACGGGATTCAGTAAAATAAATTGTGAGAAAAAAAAAAAAAGAACTCCTTCAAAGCTCCTTAATTACATCCAGAGGTGATGTCTCTACTAACACTGTCTTTCCCTTGTTAGGGCCCGAGCTATCTGTATGGCTAGTTAGAGGGGCGAGTCCTAAGACTCAGTAAAGGCAATATATATAAAATAGCAAATCGCAATTCATAACAAGCATTGAAAATAAAACATGAAGTGATACATGCATGCAGGCCCGTCCACCTCATCCATCTCAGACTCTTGGTGGCCCCATATAATATTCTCATGGACCCTAACACGAGCTCTATTTAGTCCCCAAAATTTATAGCCTCATACCTAGACACTTCTCTGTTATCACATGCAAGTTATGATCACAAATTTGCACATCAAATATATATATTAACCCTTACCAATTGCCTTGGCTGAATTCTTCAAACCCTAATGTCACGTGTTAAAATTCTTCGTATAATTTGGCATGCTCACTATCAGATTTCAACCCCTACTTTAGCTTTCTCTTTCCCATGAACTAAACCTTCACAGAAACACTCTATTTATAGAGCCCGTCCTCCCTCTTAATCCCAAGATTGCGATTGATATTTTACTTTCATATTTCTTTTTTTCTTCTCCTCATGTGCTGCCATCATGCGATTGTCAAATCAAATTAAATTTTATACTCATTGCATCCATGCTACGTGCCTTTGGCAAGAAAAGTTGGCAGTCAAGTGATTTTCAAATCCAATTAAATTTTTATTCTCTGCTATGTTGGGTGCCTGATAAGAGAAATTGACAGCCAAGTTTCCAGCTTCATAAATGCATATATGCTTCATCACTTATCCATCCTATCACATTAAATTTCTCATTTAATGATCGTACTTGCACTAATAGTTTCTTTATTTACATGGCTTTCATTTACTTGAGCCATAATTACTCATTTACTTGTGGCCATAACTATCTATAAATGAAATAAAAATAAATTAAAAGAAAATATTTTTTCAACAGACCTCACGTGGTCAGTGCAGCACCCAGGCCTCCCAATGGTGCCCAAAACGGTGCCGTTTTGGCCTCCCAATGGCTGGAAAATAAATCCAGCAAAATCGCCCAGCAACTACGCCTCCCGCGACTTGAACCCGCGCCCAACGTCTGGCTCCCTTGTGCACACACCACCTGCTCTAGCTGCCTCCTCACACACATGGCGCGCATATTTAATTTTAAGGTGTACCCAAGCCCATTTTCTTGAATTTATATTTAATATCCACAACTTCCGAAAATTACTATACCTTGATTACCAATAACTTTTACACCCTAGATTTCAATAATTACATGACTTTTCTTTTAAAATCAACAAATTAATATTTCAAATATTCAATAATTACTCCAAGTACAATAATTATTATTCTTTCCACTAAATTATTCAAATCCACATAACCCCAATAGATTGCAAGTTACTTCAAATAGAAAACCAATAATTAGTATATGCTCCCAAATTATTGGGATACTACAACTGTCTTATTCAACAGTCGATTAGAACTTGAAAGGAGTCGACTCCAGGGAGACCTATAGTCAACTTCCCTTCAAAGGGAGTTGACTATTGAAACATAACTCTCAGTTATGTCGACTTTATATAACCCGAATTTCGGCTATATCGACTGTGGCTAAGCCCCATGGGCTGGCATTAAAAAAGTCGACTTCTCCCATATTGGAGTCGATTTTTGGTCCAGAAATTTTGAAAACACTTAAAAATATATATATATATATATATACAAACTTTATAACACTACTATAATTTGAAAAACTAATTTTAACATGAATATAACACTTAGATAAAAACTCATAATTTAATTAGATAACATTTAGGGGCATCAAATAAAATTTTTAATACATAAATGTGTTTTTGTTAATCATCAAAACTAATATTAGGTTGAATAGAACAAGTTGGCTCAATAAAGTGGGTTTTATGGAATATTGGGATTATGCGATTTGGGCACAACAGGTTGCAACGGTAAAAAATTTTGAAAATAGAGAAGGAAAGTTAAAAAGATTTACAATGTTTTGTATTTAATTTTTTTAATAAAATATTTATTATTAAAAAAATAACATATATATATATATATTACAAATTTTTAAAATTAGGGGCCTTTTAATTTTGGGAGTCTTATGTCATTGTATATATGACTTCACTGTTGGACCGGCCCTGGGTAAGTTTCATTAATTCTTTATGTACAAGTTAATATACGCAAATATAGAAATTAAATAAATTTAAACAAAAAATACACGAGTTTCTAAAACCTTACTCTTATACCACATGTAAGCAATAATATTGTTTATACAAATAATAACAAACAATTATACATCATACTCATAAATCAAAGAAACTCATGTAAATCACATAATGTGATCAATAAATACATACCTAGATCCATCAGGACTTTAAGTTATAAGAGAATTACTTGTTGATAACGAAACACCCTAAATGTCAACCATAATGATAGATATAAAATATAACTGTAATTGCTTTTTTGTGTTAAAAAAATGACCAAACCCCTATTTATAATACTTGAAATAGTCTCCCATCAAGATTTTTTAGAAGTTATTTACATCTTTTAAACTAAATAAAATTTTAAAATAATAAATTATCTTATTAAATAATTTAATTATGTCATCACATTAACACCATTATATCTAATATTCAATTTAATTATTTCATTAGATAAAAATTATTATATTTGATAAAATAATTATTTTAATTATCTTATAAGACACTAGATTATTATTTCTGATTATCTAATAAAATATTTTCTATTAATTGTGATATACACAAAATAATTCTTACATTCTTGACTAAAATATCAAAGCGATTTACAAGAACGCGCCCAACAATTCTAATAATTATTTTGCAAGGAGAATGTCTATTTCGACAAGAAGCTTTAAGTTAAAGCCACATCAACTTACGTATTAATGTATAGGTGCATTTGGCCAGATTATTCCCTTGGAAAGGGACGAGGCTGTCTGTGCAAAATTGCAAAGACTCGTCTTTTTTTAAGGCCCTCCATTAAGGACAATTATATTTCTCTATACATTGGTTTGGGGTATTATTATATTGTTACCAATTTTAAAAAAATTTAACAAGGGGAGGAGAGAGAGGTTTAACTGTTAACTACAGTTGAATTGAAATATATTTTATTAGATAAATAAATATAAAATTAATATTGGAATATAAAATACAAAATCCAAAGATATATATTGATCAAAGTTGATATTTTTATTTCTCAACTATGCGATTAATTTAAAAATTATAATAATTGATGAGACATATATATATATATATATGTATATACATATAAACAGACAAGAATTAAGAAAAGGAAGAGAAGACGGATCAGATTAACTGATGTGAACCCCACGAAAGAAGGTGAGACCCGATGATAAAAAATGGTTAATTTGCCAAGAATTGTTCTAAAACAAATTTGTGGTAAACAAAATAAAGGATCTTAACCCGTTATCTATAAAGAGATTAGAACCAAAGGTATAAGAAGATTAAGGTTGACGCTACACTCAAGATAGAATAGAAGAGTTGTGAGTGATAAGTCAATGATGAACGTCACAAGATGAAATCTTGATAAATTCAAAGTAATTCGTTGAAGAACCAAAGAGAAAACTCTCACTATTAATATTGTCCAAAAACTAAATTCCTTTCGAGTTACATTGACTTGTATAGCCAAACATCAATTCTAAACTAGAAGGAAATAATTCAAATCTTAGGTATAGTAGGAATTGATTACAAGAAGGAAATAACATAATCTGATAATAAAGAAACAAGAATATCTAAAATAGAAAAGAATTAAAAATAAAGTAGGAAATAAAGGAAGTGGTCAAATATTCAACCATTCCTTTTTATGCGCCAGGATCTTATTAATCAATCATCACCAAATCTTACAAATCTTGTCAATCAATCAATTATCTCCAAATCTTGCAAATTTTGTCAATCAATCAACCAATCAATCAATCAATCAACCCCAAATCTTACAATCTTGTCAATCAATCAATCAATTAACCCCAAATCTTATAATCTTGAAAATCTTCTCAATCAATCATTCCCAAATCTTGCAATCTTATCAATCAATCAGCCTAGATTACTCTCAGAGACTTGGATAACATTGACAAAGCATTTAACTATTTTGAATATTTAATTCAGGCATATTAGAATCTTTAACAATGCTTGAATTTGAGATGTGTTTAATTAGCCAATTTAATGCTCCCGTAATTTTCTTAGTTCTTACCCTTGTCATTGGACCTCCATGAATGCTCAACAGATCTTATGGGGTTTTAGCAACCTGATTCACATAATCAACTCAATCGTCTTAATAAATTTGACCCAAACGGGTCAAAGCATAAAAGAGCAAATGAGACCTTTAAGTTTCCCCCAAATTGTAGCAAGGAAGATGGACTGTATTACATTTACCGACGGGATAATAGGCCTGATAACTAAATCGAACTTCATCATCGATCATCAAGGTGTCACAGATGGGAGAAGCAAAATAGAGCTTGTTTCATGAAGTCTGTTCAACCTTCATTTAGAGGCGGCAGTAGTGAGGCAACGAGATGGTGCAGTGGCAATTGGCGTAAGACGTTACAGCAAGGCGACAATAGGATGCAGCGACGATCATGCGAGGCACTGCAATGAGGTGATAATAGGATGTAGCGACAGTCACGCGAGGCACTGTAGTAGGGCCACAAGAGAATGCATAGGCAATCGATAAGGTGAGGTGGAGCTTGTTGGAGGTGACCATGGCAGAGGAGATAAAAGGCAGCCAAGGGTAAGGGTGATGAATCTATAAATTGGGTAAGGGCTTTTTTGTCATTTGACACATTTGATCATTCTCTCGGTAAGCCAGTTGTTTGTACAAGTAGTATTTTAAAAAAAAATATTCTTTTGACAATAAAAACTTATTTTTCAAAACCAAATGCCATCAAGAATATTGAACACAAGACTTTTGGCATAGGATGAAATCGATTTTCATTTTAGTGTTTGAAAAAAAAAATAGATGCACCAAGCAAATTTCAACATAAAATTAATATTTATTTTTCATTATCAAAACCATATTAAAAACAAAACCACACCACCGATCACAGTTGTTGGTGGTGATCACGGTTGCTGATGGTGAAGACATGAAGGGTCTGTGAAAATTTGACCATTGGATCTACATGGGTTTTGGACATGTTGGTCATCGATGAAGGGCGAACTCGATGGTCAGGCCAAATTATGGAGGTCGACGGGCGACCGTGGCTGAGATCCCGGGGGGTTAGTTGTTAGATCTAGGTAGATCCGACCATTGGAGTGTAGCCCCATTTTAGGTAGTGTGTTCCTAACGACGAGGGATCTGTGAACATTGGTGCACTGATCATCTATTTCGTCGTGACTGCTGCATCCGACTCTCTTAACAGCGAATGAGGTAACTGGCCTTTTGGCACTGGGACTACCTCCCACTTCTGTTTATATGCTCTTCCACTTATATGTTGTTCCAGAGGTCTTATTTCCACACTTGCATAATAATAAACGTAAGTTTGCTAGAAATTGACATGTTTGCATGAAACCACATATATATGTGTACATCTACATGATTATGACATGTTTTATGTTATTTTCTAGTAGTCATAGCATACTGCTAGTGTTAGATACTGACGGGCCGTTGGATACTCATACCGTTGATATAATTATTTTTCAGGTTTGAGGTTGAGAGCTTTGGGCCAATTTCATTGACCGTCGGCTTCACCTGCGTGGGATACCTCTGTAGATCCAATCCATAGACAAGATTTTGATTACTTCTAGTATGCGTTGTATGTGTTGACTTATCTGGACAAGGCTATTCGTCCCTACATGTATATAGAGACTGTAAATTTGTAATTTCCATATTTTCAAGGAGTTGTTTATGGATGTGACTGGTTGCCTCCCAATGGATAGGAAGGAAGGATCATCCTACTATCGGACAAAGACTTGCCCATACAATTTGCTTGTGTGGTGCCAATTTGATATTGTTGGGCTTTTTAAGTACAATATTTTTTAAAAAAATATTATTGTGTTTTTAAAATACAATTACCTCCTTTAGAAAAGTAAATTAAGTTATTTTTAAACAAAAGCAAAAGACTTGATTAAGAGTCTGTTTACTTTTATAACTCTTCTCTTTTTTTTTATTATTATTATTACACTACTTTATAAAATAACTATTTAATATCTTAGTATATTTTTTAATCATTTTACTAATCTATAATATAATAATAAAATATTAATTAAACACTGATTACTTATTTTTAGTATTAATAAACACAACACCATATTTATCAAACACTACTTTATTAAACATTTCTTTCACAATACAACATTGTAAGATATAGTACAATGACTAAACTATAACACAACACAATACAACAATATGAAATGGGATCATGGCCATGCTTTTCCCCAAATTATAAAGCAATGAAATGTTAAAAAATAATGATATTGACTCTCAATAGAGAGAATGTTTGTGAAAACAAACATATGGTTGTTTAAACCATGCAATTTGTGATCCCTCATTTTGGGATTATTATTAAGTTCATAACTATTGAATCTAACAAGAACTGATAAAATAGAATAGGATAGAATGAATTATAAAGTGAGTGAAGTGAAAATAAAGAAAACAGAATGAAGAATTCTTCCTCTTTATTTGGGAGATGATAGGGTTCTCTTTGCATTCTATTACTAATGGGCCTTCCAATCACCCAAAATCTCTTTACATCATTAGCCATAATATCCAGCTTCCAATTCCATTACTTTCAACTCCCAAACATACCCCAAGAGCAGCCGGCACACATGTGATGGTCAAGCTTCTGAGTTCTCCATTAGCAATCGCACATTCAGTATAGACTCAGATGCTCCCAAACCGCGATTCTCACCGTGAAAAGTTCTTAGTTCGCTACAAGTTTTCATGACTATGGCAGCTCAAGCGCCCAACTCAGAGCAAAAACTGTGTGGCTCTCCTCTTGTTTTTTCAGAAAGAAACCCAAAAATGGATAGTTTCACAAGATCTCTACATCCTACAATCATAATACCAAAAAGAAATGACAACAAATACATTCACTCTCAATTTGGTCATCTTCTTCTCCTAGCCAAGTTACATCGCGGCGTTTTCAGTGAAATTTGCAGCAAATCGAAGAAGACGACCACTAAATCAATCAAAGTACACTGTATGGGAAGCCACATTCAATCTTCGATTTAGTTAAGAATACAACAACATTGGCATGGTAAATAACGGAGGGAAAAACACATCAGAGTTTGTAAATTGTAATGATAAAATTAAGAACAAGCATTACCCATCAACCAATCAATCCTTCAAGGCAAGGCCGAGAGCCGAGCTTCGAACACGTATCCCCGGCAAAGCCCGTCGCCGCACCCCGGCACGTCGTCGATCCACCGCCAAAGCCCCTTCCCTGCCTCGTCGGAGTAATTCCACAAGGCCAACCGCCCGAGCCTCTTCGCCGAGAAACAGACCCTGTTCCCGCCGCCGAACACCTTGAACTTGCTCGACTCCTGGAAGCAACGGAACATCTCCGACGGCATCTGGCCGGCCTCGTCCCACTCCATCGTGCCCAAATCCAGCCTCAGGATCAGAATCGTCGAGCACGAAGCGTTGAGCGAGAACGACGACCTCAACCCGCCCACCATCAGGACCTTGTTCCCGTTCCCCCTTACCAAACGCGGCCGTTTCAGGATGTCGAACACCTCGCCCCACTCGTGCTTCTCGAGCCGAGCCCATTTCTGGCTCGTCCGCAGTGTCGAGATCGTGCATGAGAACAGCTTCCACTGGCTCCGCCACGGCGAGCCGACGTCGCAGAGAGCCAGCACAGAGTCGGCGACCAGGATCGGGCTCCGCGGCTTGGATGGTAAATTGGACGAGAAGTTGACCCAGTTGTTGGTGTGGCCGGAGAAGTAGAACGTGGCGAGTTCGCACAGCACGAGGACTCGGTTGGGCGGGCCGACCAGGACCGAGCCGTGGGACGACCAGGCCGAGCCGAGTTGAGGAAGGATCCGATACTGCCGCGTCAAGGGGTTGCAAGCCACGAGGGTTTTGATGGAATTGGCCGATTCGGCCCACAGGTAGACGAGTCCGAGCGACGACGCGACGGGTTGAGGCGAGGTGAACGGGAGGAAGGTGAGCGGAAATCTGAGCCACAGGTTCTGGTCGGGATCGAAGGCGTGGACGGCGGGATCCGGGGACACGTGGTGATGGCGGTGGTGACGGTGGTAGTGAGGCGGCCGGAGGGCGATGAGGCACAGAGGCGGCGTTTGGGTGGAGATGACGTGCAGGAAGGACGGCGTGCTCAGCGTCTGGTTGAAGAACTTGCAGACGGCCCGGCACCTGATGATCTGCCGGAGGGGGAGGTTGAAGAAGATCTGATGGAGGGTGTCTTGCGGGAGATGGAAGATCGGCGGCACGTCCATGGCTTCTCGGTGGTGCGGCGAAGCAGTAAAGCGAGATTCAGAGGCGGTGGGAGAGAGAGAGAGAGAGATCGTCGGAGATAAGGGGGCGGCTTTGAGATATTGTGAAAGTTGGAGACTCGGATCAGTTAAAAGTGCATAATTACGTTGCCCAAAGATGGTTGACTAGTTTTCTCCTTTAGTAGGGGCACTTTCCTGTTTTCCCCATTTTAGCCCCGCCTCAACACTACGCCATAATTAATCGGCTAAATAATAATATTATTATTGGTCTTTAACGTTCTATTTTAAGATAAATTCGTCATTATATTTTCATTTATTATATAATAATTCTTAAATTTTTACTTTTATTATAATTCATTTTTTTAAAATTTTGTTGATTCTATCCAAAAAAATTATAATACTATAAATACACAAAATAAAGAAACAAAATATAAAAAACAGAAAAATAATAATTATCTAAAATATAAAAAATAAAGATGGAACAATTGTCAATGCTCATTGCGTAGCATTTTAAAAATGAAAAATGCTACTGGTATACCATGACTTATATTTTAAACTATACAACATAGATAAAATGTCTAAAATATCCTTCATCCAAGATGGTAAAGGTGAGAGATATTTTTGTCATTTTTAATACTTTGTGTAGATCAAGAAGTACCAATAGTATGGTCCTTTAAAAATTTAGTATATACTTTAAAAATAATTTCACATTATATAAAAAGTAACTTGGAGAAACCCTAACAATTTCCAAACAACTTTTAAAATTATAACATTATATCACTAATGATGTATTAATCATATAAAAATCTTTAAAAATTACAAAATATGTTCAAATTTTTATTTGTTTCAATTTTATAGTAACTTTAGATAAAATTAATGGAGTTAATGCTCCAACAATTGAAAAAATTTAGGTTAATTTTTTTTACTTATTTTTTATACGTTCTAAATTATTAAAATTATTTTCTTACATATTTAGTTTCCATATATTTTACTTTTTATACATATACACACATATATATATATATATAGAATATGTATTTAGACAAGATTTTAACGTATGATATTTGTTATCTAGTCTCTCTTACATTTTGTTTACTTTTATGATAATATTTAAAGACAATAATACTGATACAACTCGCACACAAATAAGATATTAAATACTAATTTACAAAAAAAAATGAGATATTAAATATTGAACGTTCGATGATTAAGTAGTTTGTTTCAACTTTTTTACAAGTTTAAATAAGTTAAAAGAGTTACTAATAAGCATTAATTTGTGCTAGAAAAATGATATTTTTATACAAATTTTGTACAAAACATGCCATTAGAACAATGTAATAATTTCATTTCATTATTATGATTTACTTTAACTAGTAGGTTTTTTCAATTATGCATTATTATCAATGAATAATATAATTCTATATGGGAATTGTTGGGAAAACTGAGTGTAAATGATATACGAAAACTATATGATAAAAATATACCCGCTATATATGCCAGAATTAAACCGGAGAAAATGGGTTGATGCATCTACCCAATTCCTCCACACTTGGAGGAAATGGGTTCAATTGCACCCAACAATTGTTGCCACTGCAACTATAAATAATGGTTGTAGATCCAAATCTAGATCTAGAGCCCATTATGGGTGGACCAACCCACTTTCATAACCTAGATTTGTTACATCTCCCACTTGAACATAATAGGCCCAATATATCCATATATTCTTATTTTTTTATAAATTTTATATAGTCAAATAGGTCGTGAGACTAGCATACTCATTTTTTTTTTAAAGCTCATTGCTATACATTTGTTAGGTATATATAGCAAATTCATTATTTAAGTAGAGTTTGTGTACTATACCTCAGAACTAATAAGTCACATTTAATCACTTTTAGATCTCAATTCATATAATCGCTTGTTCAATAAACTTTATATTCATAATTATAATCTAACGAATGATTATAATTGGTCAACCTGTGAATACATTCAAATGTGACACTCAAATAGATCTTCCATTTTTCTTGAAGTATTTCCATTATAATTCAATCATTTTTCTAGATATGCTCCATCCAACCGAATCATCGATAGTCTTTGGTAGCATTCCAAGCTAGATGCATCAAATCATAACTTCAAGAAACAGTTAAAGGTCAAAGGGTATTTTATGAGATCATTGTGATCTCGTGGGTCTCACACAACTAAAAGAAGAAATCTATGTCTTTTGTTACTCTGTTTTGGTTGAACTTCGCACACATGTGCTTCTGTATTATTCTTTTTTTCCCATGGAGTGTATGTCTCTTATTATATAAATATCGTACAAGTGATAATTCAAATACACTCAGTATCTAACTTGAGTCAACAACTCTAATTTTCACATGTTCGTTAAACATGACTTCACTTGGCATTCTTGAACAAATAAGGTGAGACGTGGAATCTTCATCTTTCAGTTACCTTTTATAACCTCATCTTGATAATTCATCAATGCAATTTCGTTTTAAGCGTAAGCTCCCATTTGCTTGCCTTTACGATGTGCTTAAAACTATCTTCCATTGATGCACCACTCAATCATGGATGTGGTTGTTTGTGTGAGAAAGTTACCATCTGTTTGACATACCTTTAATTCTTATACTTACCATTATGCACAAAGTATTGCACTTAGTGTTATGGACAAAGCATTGCACTTAGCAATATGTATGAATCATTGTATATATGTCTGTAGGCTTTAACTAATTTGTGTACTAAAAAGACAATAAGCATTAATAAAAAAATAATATGAATCATTTATTGATGTAAATTAGGAAAATAATATTACATGTCAATGTCCACAAAATACCATAATACATTTACATTTCTGCATTCTCAAGGATTTAACATGACTCTGGAATAAATCTCTTAGAATGAGTTTTGTGGATGAATCTACTATTATTTTATGTAAAGAGATATAATGTAAATACACCTTTTTTTGTGCAACAATATCTCTCACAAAATTGTATCTTATGTCAATATGTTTGGTACTTGGGATCTCTTATGAATGTAATTGTAGCTTTATTGTCGCAATTCACTATTACAAAATTTGGCGTATCATTCACAACTCCCAAGTGGTTTAAAAATCTCTTTGACCAAACAACTTTTTGTACTGCTATTGATAATGCTACAAATTCGACTTCCATGGTAAACAAAGTTATGCAAGCTTGTTTCTTGTTACTCCAAGAGATAACTCAATTATCAAGTAGAAAAACATATCTAGAGATAGATTTTATTTCATCTAAATCTCCTTCCCAATTAGTAATAGTATATCCCTCAAGGCATTGATCTTTTCCTTGGTAACAAATGAAATAATCCATTGTATCCTTTATGTACCTTATTATGTAAGGGCCCACTCTCAGATATTCCCGCTAGCATAGGATATCTGAAAGGAGGTCATCACAAAAATGATACAAAACAATATAACTAAACATTACAATTTCTAATTTTAGATACTATCAGCTGAAGCCAAAATAAAAGTTTACATCATCTTTAATTTACATCATCGTCACACCATGGCCTTTACAAAATGAATACAAGAGCTTTAATGTAAATAAAAAAATAAACTCCTCACATTATCTGCCCTCATCAAAAATACTTTTAAGGACCTTCTGGTTTGGGACGCCTTTGTACATCTCTAGACCTGGACTCTAGCTCCACTGAACTCGTCCTCAACAATTGCTTTTCCCTTACTTGGAATGACATGTAAGTAAACAAAGTGAGCCATAAGGCTTAACAAATATATATATATATATATATATAGAAAGGATGAAAATATAAGATGGAGGGCATGGATAACCAAGATAAAGTAAATAATGACTCTTATGTAAATATATAACTAGGACACAACTCGTAGGTTTCCATTCACAACCATTTCCATGTCGTGATCATCATACATACTATGCATCTGCTCCAAACTCATGCACATGCATCAATAGCAATGACAACCACCTGGCACCCAAGGCCACCACATCCATGCATGTATACATATATCATGAAAATAAATCGACAATCAATTGAAATTCGAGCCTCGCCTATGGGGCTTATGACCACCTTAACCTGTGTTAAGCGCTCACAGGATATCCTTTCTCCCTCCACGAACAAGCTGCCATGCAAAATAATAGATTCACTAAGATAATAATAATAACGTGCATTACTCATGCAAATCCAACATCATGCTCACAATAGATAACTTATGAAAATTCCCACATCATGACTATCATGGATGCATAATCAACTCAATTGTATAATACCACATGATGACATTTTAGATTCAACATTGCAATTTATATTCATGGGCAATACACATAACTCATTCCTTCACTTATTTATTGGCCTAAGAATCAAAGAGATGATCAAACCATTTATGATTTATTTCTAATTCAATTTTCAATATTTTGGCAAAAAGACAGTTCTGGGTCGAGAAGAGTCAACTCTTGGAAGGTGCAAAAGTCAACTCTTGGAAGGTGCAAAAGTCAACTCTTGCAGTATAGACGTGAAAAATTGCACACGGACATAATTCAAAACAAGCGACCAAAACTAATTTTTCTTCAATCTAACCAATAAAAATGCCATTCCTTGAGAAGGATTTTTTTGGAGTGATTTAAACCCCAATGAGACAACAACAAGACCCAACCATTTTATAAGAATTTTTTTTTAATATTTACCATTAAAAAGAAGAAACCCTTTTTTAACCAAAAATGGTTTTTCAACCAATGAAGGAAAGCAAAAGTGCTCAAAATGAAGAGAAGAAATAAAAAAGAACTTGCCTTAAGATACAACCCAAAGAAGAGAAAAAACCCCTTGAAATTCCTTTAGCTTGAAGCTCCAATGATGGTTAACAATGGAGGAAGAAGAATATGAAAGAAGAAGAAGAAGAAGAATAGAAGAAGAAAATGGAGAAGAAAATGAAGGGAAGAAGAATATGAAGCCATGGACTTGAAATTCTATCCAAAAGCAAATTGGAATGGAATTTGAAATCACATCCAAAACTAAATTGGAATGAGACTTGAAATCACATCCAAAAGTAAATTGGAATGAAGGCTCATATCTGCAGCCTTTAAATCACACATTTACCCTTTACTTTCTCTCATTTCTAAACATTCATTAAACCTATTTTGGTCATTTAACCATTTTATCCCTATTTAATTTAAAAACACAATATTTGCACATGGGTTCAAGCCCAACTCAATAATCCAACCGCATCAATTAGGCCCAATGAATTTACTTCTCAACTTGGCCCAACCCATTCCATTTGAAAAAAAAAAAAGAAAAAAAGAATGTGAATAGTCGACGTAGCTGACTGTCGTCAACCACCTCCTTACCTGTCGATAGTTGCTCGCAGTTGTCATTGATTGTTCACCTTTTCCGATGAGATGAGAGATAATGGAACCCATTGAATTTTTTTGATTGTTCAGCTTCTCTATCAACTGTTCACCTTTTGTCTCCCTTATCTTTTTCTCTGTTATGGGTTCATCTTTTCCGTTCTTCCATTGGCTGTTCACCTTCTTTGATGATAAGAAACCTTATGGATTCAGTTTTTCATCGATCAACATCTACCATCATTGTGAGATATGTCGACAACTTAGATTGAATCTAGGTTCAAATTGAACCCAAAACAAAGAGAGAGAGAGAGAGAGAGAGAGAGAGAGAGAATGGCATACGATAGGGTTTCTTCCCATTGTCATGAGATATGCCAACAACCAGTGATACGAGAGATAATGAAAGAAAGGAAAAGGGTAAAACACAGTTAGCTTAAGAGGGGGGGTGAATTAAGCTTTCACCCTTTTGCAAGAATTGAAGAAATTTAAAACTGAAAGTAAGCAGAGAGTAAAAGATTGCAGCACATTAGAATTTTAGAGTGGTTCAACAACCTATCTTCTCCACTACCTTAGCTCTCAATTAATGATTTAGTCAATCCAAACTTACCTTTGGGGTAGCTTTTGTACAAGCTTAGCTACAAACCTTTACAAAAAATGACTTTTACGACTGGCTTAGCCACAACCAATGCCTTTTCAAAAGGACCAGATTTGACTTTTACAGCTTTACAATAAAGTGATAGAAAAAGATACAAGAGAAGGTTTCAAGATGTACAAGAAATTTGACACTTTTCTCGGGTGTACAAAAAGGCATACAGATGTGAATGAAAGCACACTCTCTTTTTCTTTTCTTTCAAAAGATCATAGGTAATGAGACACTTGAAAGATTTGAGGATTGGATGTATTAGGTTTTTAACATTCTCCTTTTTCTTTAGACTTCTAGCTCTTTGTATAGTGTTCTGGTCTTTAATGCTTCTGCTGATCAATATCTTGAGTAAGAGAATGTTCCCTGTGTCTTAACTGTTATTTTTTGTCTTTGCAATATCTCTCAAAAAAGTTAAAACATCAATTTTCATGCACAAATTATCTGAAAAGTATCTATCAACATTTAATGTTTTGAAAAGTAGAGACTGTGTGCATTAAATGCCTATAAATTTCAAAATCTGTCAAATATTACTCGATTACAAATTACAATTTAATCGACTAAGTTGTGTGTTTACTCAAGTTTAGGAATTTTTTATTCGACTATTTTTTTTGATTTACTTGATTACAAATTGCTTGTACTCGATTAAAATTTGGCAACATAAAATTGTAAAGTTTACTCGATTGGAAAATTTTATTTAGTCAAGTATAAATAAACTTTTACTTGATTACATCAGAGTACCTGAGACTTAACAACTTTCTAAAGGATATATACTCAATTACAAATGAGATTAACTCGAGTACATTTAGGTGATTACTCAATTACAAATAATAAGTACTCAATTAATTTTGCTCTACCAGAGACTTGCATTATCTACTCGAATACGAAAGTATATTTAGTCAAGTATGGACTTAAGCTTACTAGATTAAAAAAATAGAAACCTTAAGTTTACTCGAGTACAAATAAACCTTACTCGGTTAAAAAGATAGGAACCTTAAGTTACTCGAGACAAATAAACCTTACTCGATTAAAAATACAGGCCTTCTTTGATTTGGCTTTTAGACTTATTTTAATGAGTTCATTACTCGAGTATACAACTTTTTTTACTCAAATAAAAGATTGAATAAAAAAAGTCTCTCGATTACATAGAACTTTATACTTGATTGAAATAATAAAATTTCTAACTTGATATGATTAATTGATATATTACTTGAGTAACATGGAGTTGTACTCGATTAAGAAGGTTGATTTACTCAATTGATTTATGTTGAGTTTTATGTTCTAAATGTTTTGGTGATGACTGATTTATGCTAAAACTTTAATGTCCTCTTATGTTATGTTCTCATAGGCTTATAAATATATTTTGTATTATTTTATTTAGAATATTGATTAAGGATATGTTAAGCTTATCTTGATAAAATATATGTTGAAGTTTTCTTGAGAATATTTAAGGTCAAATAAGCTTTATAGGTTTATCTTTTAGTCTTTTAGCATAATTTATCTATTAATGATCCCATATATGTTAAACTTATTTTAGCCATATACTTTATTAATATATCTTTTACTATGTTTCTCTTTGGGGTCATCCTAAAGATAATGCATGAGTGATTTGTGGAGCTCATGATATGCTACGTATTTTATGCGGTGGCATTACTCAAAAATGCGGTGGCATTACTCAAAGTTTTAGAGTAATGTGTTCTATATTTCATATTTAATGTTTAAGTGTTAAACATCAAGATTTTTGAGTAAATGATCATATACTCAAGTGATAGTACTTGAGTTCTTAATTTATAGAATTTGAATTGTTTTATCCTTCTTGTTAAGGTTGTGTTAAAAACCTTAATATGCTTATTTGTGATCAAGCTTTTTCTGTTTCTTATTTATCAATATGCTTAACATGTTAATAAGTTGTTATAGGATCTCAAGGGATATCTTAAGTATCCATATTGCATGAGTGTCATGTGGATCTCAAAATGCTTAGAGTAAGCTTAAGGTTGGGGAATATCTTAAGCACTCAAATTATGTGGAAGCATTTCTTAAATCTAGGAGCAATGTGTTTTAAGTATAAAACATTTTTGCTCTTGATTAAATGTACACACATATATATATATACTTAGGCAAGTGATTCTAACTTCTAAAGCATAAATTCCTAAAGTTCTCAAAAATTTAGCAGGATTTCTGGAAGAACTTTTAATAGTGAATGTATGTTACTTGATAAGAAAAATCATTCAAGTGTTTGAAAGAATTTAAAACTTATTGAATTCAACAGTATTTGTTTAAGTTGCTGTAAATTCTTAAGTTGTCAAGTGTTTTAAAGTAAAAATGTTTTGGGTTTAAAAAGTGCAATATTCATGTATGTGTATGATGGTTTAGAAATCATATATATGTTTTGTTCATCTTATATGTGTTATTGTTTTGATAAATATACATGAGATATCATAATGCTCAAGCTTGTGCATCTTTGTGATGTATGATGTGTTTTGAGTAAGATATATTTGGTTCAACACATTTGCAATATTTTATATGTTTTGCTTTAGGTAAGTAGCAAGTAAGTTATTTGACTTATGTGTGTTTTAAGTCTGTGTGTTTGATAGTATGAATGAATAGATATCTGAATAATTGTATGAAATATGTTATGTTGTGTGCTAAGTAAGATTATCTTTTCTTGATCTAGAAATGAATATTTCTTAGTTGGGTAACATTCAGTGTACTCAACTTATTATTCTTCAAGAATCTAGTGAAATTCCATAAGATGAGAATATCTCATTATCATGGTCCTCTAAGGCTTTCTATGTAACTAAGTGAATGTGATTGGAAAGTTAGTTTTATCCAACTTTCACAAACTACACTTGTGTTTGTTTGAGCTTAAGGTTTAAATTATTTAGATGATGAGAAAAATGAGTTTTATATTTAAGCTCAATGTTTATGATATCTTAGATGTTGTTTTGATGATGATATTCAAAACAACATATATTGATTAAATGATAAATCGAGTAAGGCATATAATAAATTGAGCATGTTTGAATATCAATTGAGTAAATGCTTTTAGTAATCGAGTATTTATTGTAAGTTTCGGCTATAGAAAAAGTAATTGAGTGATCAAAGTTATAGTTAAGTGTTATGCCTTTTTAATCGACTAAAAGTTAAGCATAATCGAGTATTTCGATTCAATAGTCGAGTAATTTTACTTGAACAAAGATTATGAGGTTTTATTCTTTTTTCATCGAGTATTTTTCATGTGCAATTATTGTTGCCAAAAATACAACAATAAGAATTTATAACGTGGAAATGCTGGAGCAGTGGCAAAGCGAGGTGAACAGTTGGTAGCTATCTGCTTGTGGAAATGTGCATTGGGTAACTTTGGTCTCCGATTATCTGGTCGGGGGTCTTGAATAAACCCTCGGGGGTATTTTTTGTAACACCCCAGATTTTCAAAATAAAAAATAAGGTAATACCTGAGATTGTTAGGTTTTAATACTTGAGAAAATATGTTCTTTCAAGGGATTATAGAAGCCTTGAGACAAAGGTTCAGTTTCTGAACTAGTGGCAAAATCATAAATACTGAAGTTCAGGTAAAAGTGTAATTTACCTAAAAATCTTGGGGTATTAACGTAATTTATCCATTTTTTGGGGATCAAAAAGTGCAATTAAAAATGGCCTGGGACCAAGTTGCAAGGGCGAAAGTGCAAATTACCCGAAAAGTTTGGGCCAAGGTGTAGTTCTTGAAACCTATAGCTAGATCATTGGAATAATGAACTGGGCCAACTAAACCATTTGGGAGTAAAGATGGAGGATTCCAAACTTATTCCAATATAATTAAGTCATGATTGCAGATTTCAAACTCAAATCAAATGGAGTTTTGGATTCCAAACTCTATTAAATTCAATTAAGAGACGAGTGGTGCATTTGGGTTAGATGCACATGGGAGAAATGATGAAGCCTTATCCTCAATGACACATGGTAATCAACCATTGGCCACTTGGAAGATAAGATAAGGTCACATGATAGCTCATAATGACCCCTTGAGGTGGCATTGCGTGATTAGCCAAGGAAAAACTTACTTAGTCTCCAAGTTTGCTAAAGTCTCCAAACCTTATCCTTAAGGACACGTGGCAAGCATTCATTGGCCATTTGGAAATAGGATTTGAAGTGTAGTGATGAGAAATGTGAAAAATGTAATTAACCATGTGGGATGTAGTTGTTAATTAAATGTGTAATGATGGGAAATGTAGAAAAAGTAATTTATCGTGTGGGATGTAATGATTGGGAATCTTGAAAATCTAATTAAACATGTGGAGGCACAAATCTCTAGGGACACATGGCATATTTTAATTGGATGATCATGGATGGAATGATGACGGGACACGTGACGGGATTTGGTTCGTCGAAGTTTCCTATAAATAAGGGATTTGGGGTTATTCATTTTGGCCACCAAGTAAGGAGGAAAAGGAAAGGAGTTTGAGAGAGGAAACGCTGTCAAAAAGAAGGGAGGAAGCGAGGGAGAATAAGCCTTGACAGAATTTTTGGGTCTTTCTCGAAGTTCGTGCCAAACAATCAGAAAACCACTAGAAAACCCATCCCACTAGTTGTAAATCGTGCTTCCTAAGGTAATCGGTCAAGGTGAGTGATTCCTGCATGTTTTGTGACACTTTGAGCATTTGTTGCTTCACTTGTGTATGGATGTTGGCTTGCATATCATGCTTTTGTGGCTTACATGTCATATTTTCCCTTGCTTATGCATATTCCTTTTGCTTTGTCATATATCATGTTCGTATTGGAGACTATGGCTAGTTGTTGGGACATCATGGAAGATCTCGTGCTCTGGTGATGAGCCAGGAGTGACTATGATGACCGCAGGGGTAATTGCAATATCCTGGCATTGCTACCACAGGGGTGGATTTCATAATGGCATTATTGCATTTGCACGCATGTATTTACCTTTTCTGAGTCACTCACTTAGATGTTATTATCTAACTCGGGCATTTCATACCCCTGGGACATTCAACGCCCCAGGTTTCTCAGAAGTTCCAGGTGTTCCAAGTTCTAGTTTGAGGTGGTGCTTGGCTAGCTTTGGGTTTTATTTCATTATGTACCCTTATAACCAAGTGATGTATTGTAATAGCAACTAGGATACTCAAGGTTGTAAAAGGTGTGTATGAGTGTCCTACGGTTGCTCTTATGTATATGTACATTAAGATGTACCTTTGTAATACCATAGATTAGTGGGTATACGGGATATGCGGTACTGTTGTGGTGGTCATGATGCACTTTAAATGTTGTATGGGGAAGTTACCATGATGAGAGTTTATTCGCTAGCTTGGGCATGTGTTGCAGTTATAACTATAAGTAGTGAGTTGTGTCTTTTGGGTTTATTGAAAGTTGTATGCGTTTCCTGTTCATATAAAGGAATCTAGTGGAAACCCCTTTATTTAGCTTTGGTTAAGCTTTGAAGTTTGATCCAACGCTTCCGTTGGTAAGGGTTTCCATAACGCCCATAGGTGATGTCTGCTTATATTCCATGTTGATGTGTATTTAGAAAAGTGAGGCGTTACATTTTTGGTAGTGAATTAATCCATTCGTGAGTAGTCTCCTGTGTGTTCGGGGCATAACTGTACTCACAAGAACAAGTTAAAAGGCACACAGGGATTCCTCACCCGTGTATGCCCTCTGATGCTTAAGTCAGTACATGAGAGAAAATAGTGCAATAAATAAAAGATGTAATTAATGAATATGAAGAGATACATTTTCTGACGAGAGAGGGGCCATTTATAGTGTTCTTTACCAGATATATGGGATGAACATGCATGTGGTGAGTGTGAGGACAATGGTCTTTAGTCTAATATGGATGGACTTAAGATGACTCCCCCTTGGAGAACTAAATGGCCTAGGGAGCCCTTCGGGAGAAGGTGAGTCTTACGATGAGTTGCTGAAGCTGGTTCTTAGCCTCTAAGTGGGCTTCTCGGGAAAAATCCCAAGGTGATAGAGGATGCTTCTAGATGTTATCTATTCCTCTGAATTTAGTATATCTCCGAGATTAAATGTAATGACCCTAAATTGGGCCTAGGTGTTTTAATATTTAATTTTAGCTCAAGGGCATTCTAAACGTGGGTCGAAATATTTTAACAATTTATGATATATTGTTTTGATGGCATAACATGATTTTGGATTAATATGAAATTTTCTCTATTCATGTGATCATGAATTTAAGTGTATGGGCCTATTTTTAAAATTTGGGAAATAAAATGTTTTGGACTAGTTAAATGAGTTCATGGGTTTACCAAGTGGGTTAAAATAAATTGTTAGATTTGGGCTTGGGCCCCAATGGTAGAGGGGATTTAAATTGTGTTATGTAAAATAATAATAATAATAATAATAATAATAATAAAAAAAAGAAGATAAGAAAATAAATTAAGTTAGCATTTGTCAATAAAACCCCTAAATATTTTTGTCTATTATGTGAGAAGAGGGGCATGTTGGTAAAATTTCAGAGTTGGCGTGCAATTTGCACAGCCTTTCTGTGTACAGAAAATTTCTAATTTAAGTGCATATCACCCTTCCTTTCTTCGCTGTTTGATTCCTTTCCTCACTCCTTAACATCTTCTTATACCTCACCTTCACGTTCACCTTCCCCTTCCATTTTATGTTCATCTCGCTGCTGCCTTCCATTTTTGTGCTGGTGGAGCTTTTCTTGCTTGCATCTTCATCAGGCAAGTTTCTTACTCAACCTCTATTACACTCTCTACATTTCGTACTCAACTTCTTAGCATTTTGCAACTTGCTAGCATGCTGTAGGGTAAATAGCATATACATACAAAATTGTTGAGTTACACTAGGGACTCGGATCGCCCTATTTATTTCAAGTGAATGGCTCCTTGGTAGATAAGGATGCAAATCTTAATTCATTGTATCCATAGCAGCTAAATTATATAGAGATGTATATATACACATTTATATATATGCACCACCTCTGTTGAATGCGTTAACCAGAATAGCAAACCCATTTGTATATATATATATTGTTGTAACTGTATTAGCCGTTGAATGCCTTGTCCCAAGCAACCCATCTACATTTACATATATATAAATATATATGCATACACAGTTCGGCCATAGATGCCCTGTTCCCAGCAGACCCATTTACATCTTCATACTTATATACTTTTGTGCGTAGCAGAGTAGCTGCTCAGTGGAAGCTCTCTCTCTCTCTCTCTCTCTCTCTATATATATATATATATCAATAAAACCATCCAAATGGAGTTCTCTCTCCCCTCACTGTTACACCCAGAAGCTCCCTTTTGGCCCATTTGAACCACCCAAGATGTATATATGCATATACAACATGCTCTGTTTCTGTTCGGCCACCCCACATTTGCAGATATATATATATATATATATATATATACATACACACCCAAGTTGCTGGATGCCTACTCCAAATGAACCCATTTACATTTATATTTACAGATACGTTCAAGCCAATGTCCTGCCCCAAGCCACCAATTTACATTCATATATAATATATATATATATATATATCCACGTCCATGCCCTGCTCCAAGTAACCCATTTACATTTATATATATATATGTACATTTACACGTCTAAGCAAATGCTCTACTCCAAACAACTCATCTACATTTATATATATATATGTATACATATACACATTCAAGCCACTGGAAACCATTTACATTCATTTATATACATATAAATATATACATATATTAGCACCCACGCACCAACTGTAAAGAAGTGAAGTCCAGCCACTGTTTACATTTGGAAGCCATATATCTATATATCAATACCCACTGGATGCTCCATGTAAACCCATTTAAAATTCTATATATATATATATATATCTACACACGTCCAAGATAAGCTACTGGATGTTCAAGCAAACTCATATATACTATTAGAGTGCATTTATATGTACATATTCAAGCCCACTTATATAAATACTCAAGCCCACCCATATGAATATTTAAGGCCCATATATATATTCCAAGCCATTCAAGTATATTAAAAGCCATTGGAACGCCCCTGCTTTGCACCTTGTCCTTAGCCACATATTTCTATTATAATTGTAATAGAAAATATCTTATATGGTTGGCGATATTCTAAATCTTAATAGTTCAAAGTATATGTATAAATAATGTACGTGTATATATATATGCGAATACTTGTTATGCACCCAGTAAATTATAAATCTTAGTAGTCGATTAAATGAACTCTTGAATAAATTATTGTAGCGTGTGCACGCTTGATGTAAGCGAAAAGTTACTCAATAATGTGAATGGGAAGAAATTATTTGTATAGGTATGACAATAATCTATGAGATGAAATTTCGTGGATTCTATATATATATATATATATATATATATGTGGAAATGAATGCATACACGTTCAGCATGTGCATGTATGATATTTGTATTATTTATCTTTGCGCACCTATTATTTTGCGCGGAAGGAAAGGGTACCCTAGAGCACCTGGTGCGGGACGAGGTGGCCATAGCCCGACAGGTTGGCTCCATATTTTTTTGTGAGGTTATATGAAACTTATGCATTTTTGCATGCATTGATTTATGGCTTGAGAGCCAGGGAAATTGATATTGATAATGAAATGATGCACTCTTGCATGTATTGATTGATGGCCTGCGAGCCTGTGAGAATTAATAATGACATTGAAATTTTATGCACATTTGCATAGTGATACATGGTGACATGATATATTGAGTTGAATTGATAATTCATGAATTATGAATCTTGTATAAACTTGTGGAGTCCTTGATTACTCTTCTTGGTGTCATCATGTTCTTGGATCCTATATATATTGTTCATTGTCACTCGAACTTGCTGAGCCTTGTGGCTCACTTGATCTTCTTTGCCATTCCAGGTAAAGGAAAGACGATTATTGGGGGCGAGTCCAGTAGGACTGCACCCAGGGATAGTGGTGTACAGAGACGCGTCCTAGCTTCAAAGATCCTAGTTAGTTATTTGGTGATATTTATAGGGATGAGGATTTGTTATATTTATTGGTATTTGAGCCTCTTAATATTTTGTATGGCCATTGAGCCTAGAGACATGAGATATTGAAAATGTAATTAAATCTTATTTAAACTTCCGCTGCTAGAAATGAAATAAGTTGTTATGTGAGTTCAGTTTGATTCTATATCATCTTTGTGATGACCTCCTTTCGAATATCCTATGCTAGCGGGAATATTCAGAAGTGGGCTTTACATTAAATCCCGGTTAGGCAAGGCATGATTAATTTCTTCAGGAGGAGTCGCAATGTGATTAATTAATTCCTTCCTACTTAACTTATTCAATTGCATACACATTATATAATTATTCAATTATACTCATGCAATATTCCTATATTATATAATTCAAGTAGGAAATGGCAGGGGCCCATTGGGTAATTATGGGAGTGTATGACATACGTGTGTGTATATTGGATGCTCATCATGGGTGAATTGCAATGGGAGATTATGGGGGACAAGCCATAGAGGTGGGGCCCCATGGGAACTTTCTTAAGGGAGGTAGTGGCTTGTATGCACATTATATGAATATATGTATATTATATGTACATCATAGGTGAAGAGATTTATTATAGAGCCCTCGGAGCACCATGGCTTGAGGAATTGAAACTTAAATCATGCATATAATTGATGGGAGAGAGAGAGTGTAACCAAAGATTCACCTACTCTCCCTATTTGATTGAACCTGTGAGGAATGCACACAATGGCATAACAAACACCATAATATATGGAGTACAAAAGTAAGTTAAGGAAGAACAAAACTTTAACGCACGAGATAAGCAATTTTAACATGGAAAACCCCTTTCAATGTGAAAGGGTAAAAACCACGGGACCTAATGGTCTACTCCAAAAACTCCACTATGAATAACAAGCTTCTACAAGTGATTGTTCAGCAGTAACAATAGGTACACAACCTTAAATTAGCTAGTTATCATGAACAACTTCAAATCATAACACAAAAGAGAGAATAGAGAGATATCACCGAAATTGGGTTGTTGTTACAGGGTACAAAACTAGAGTTTTAGCGTTTTAATAAATGATTTGACCATCCAAACTGAAGTTCCAGATGTCCTTTGTCAACTAATAAAAAATCAGCCCAATCGGACCACAAATGACCCCCTAATCTATAGATGATCAAAGGCTATCGCTGCTTTTCAACCTAGAATAATTTAGACAATAAACTTTCTGTTCGGAGACCAATAGCCGAAGCTGCAATCTAGACTGTGAGCGTAGGAAGGAAGAATAATCTAGACAGTAATCTAGACTGTGCGCGTAGGAAGGAAGAAGATGGAGGAAGAAGAAGAGAAGAAAAAGAAAAGAGAAGAAAAGAAAAATAGAAGAAAATAGAGAAAAAAAGGAAAAAAAGAGCCTAAAAAATTTTTAGAAAATTTTAGGAGTTAATTTGGGGTTAGAGAAGCATGCCTAAAGGTAGGAGATTATCCGGGTATGCTTTTCGAGGTCAAGACATGCATATCGAAGAAGTTTGAGAGGCTAAGTTAAGGTGAGTGGTTTTCTCTGAAAACTTATACATGTTTTGCCTATATTGAGCATGTTATTCACAAAGGTTGCTAAGTTATATGTAATTTATGTGCATCTTGACATATCTATACATGCATTGTTGCATCGATAGTCGTGATTTTTCACATGACATGATATTGTTGGTATATTGATGCTTGTGAAATGGGATGGGATGTTGCCTTGATAATGTAGCCGTAATTCCTCAAGAGTGTTGCCAAAACAACGTATAGGAGTATCATGTTGCCTTGTTTATATGTCGGGATGACTACCTAGGGTTTCGTGCCAGGCTGGATTGCTAGGGAAGTTACACTAGGGCGTGTGTTTGTTCATATCTTTGCATCATGCATTCATGTAATTGTTTTTAAACCCTTACTAGAAGGTTCATCTTTTAGTTGGGCTATGCCCCTAGAACATTCAAGCATTCCAGTTGAGATTTGAAGTAGAGGCAAGGAAGTGGTTAAGGTGTAACGACACGAGATGATGTGTCCGATAGGGTTTGGTAAGTTGTTTCGGTGTTTTGGAGGATTCATGATATGTTTTTAGTCATGTTGAGAAATTTATGTTCCATTGATGAATAGTCTCATTAAATGTAGGAATGTTACATATTACGAATGATGTTTGAGAATCGATCATGTAATATTGTTATGATTCAATGTTATTTTGAGATATCTTCTAATTATATTTAAGGCTTAGTTGTTCATTTGGGAGATGGTTCTCCATGTATTCTGTTTTGAAAATGTGATGTTATACTATGGTACAAATTCTTATGTTATCATTAAAGTGAATTCGGTTATGTACCATATCAGGTTTTGATTGTTGCTTCCGCATTTCTAATGATATGTTGGGGTTTTTCTTTGAAATATGGTACTTGAGGTGTTAAGGGATGTATCGTGTAAAGAAAATGTGTATTTATATGTTGAACCTCAACATAGCGACACACTCGGGAAATGCAAAGTGTTACAATTCTAACTCAGTAGTAGAAAGTGCAACACACTTTTGCAATTTAGATTGCCAAGCTACTGCTCCACCTACGAAAGTGATCAAATATCCTAAAGTAGACTTTCTTGTGTCATTGTCTCCAGCCATATCAGAATCCATATAACCAACTAGAATGGATTTCTCATTCCCAAAACAAAGTTTCAAATGATTGGTTCCTCAGAGATGTCTCATGATCCACTTCATCGCATTCCAATGTTCCCTTCCTGGATTTGAAAGGAACCTACTGACAGTGCCAACAACATATGCTATATTTGGTCTTGTACATACCATTGCGTACATGAGGCTTCCAACAACAGATGCATAAGGAACTCCTTGCACTTTTTTTTTTTTGTTAATGGGTTTTGCTCTTTACTTAGCTTGAAGTGAGTAGTAAGAGGAGTACTTACTACTTTAGCTTTATCCATATTGAACCTTTGAAGTAATTTCTCAATCTCAATATACTTCTCTTGTGATAACCATAACTTCTTCTCTTTTCTGTCGTGTAATTGTCATGCCCAAAATTTGCTTTGCTAGTTCCAAGCTTTCATTGCAAAAAACTTATTCAACGCTTGCTTCAATTTGTCAATCTTGGAAGCATTACAACCAACAATTAGCATGTCATTAACATAGAGTAATAAAATAACAAAATCATGGTCATAAAATTTATGCACAAAGACACAATGATCAGAGTTCGTCCTTTTGTAGCCCTGCTTCTCCATAATGGACTCAAACTTCTTATACCATTGTCTTAGTGCTTGCTTTAAATCATACAAGCTCTTTTTCAACTTGCATACATAGTCTTTTTCCCTTTCACATTAAAATCCTCTGGTTGATCCATGTAGATATTTCTTCAAAATCACCTTCTAAAAGGGCTGTCTTAACATCCATCTGCTCAACCTTTAAGTTTAGAGTTGCAGCCAAACTCAACACATCTCTAATGGAAGATATTTTTACAACTAGAGAGAAAATCTCTTTAAAGTCAACTCTTTTTTTTTTTTTTTTATTGTACCCTTTAGCAAACAATCTGACTTTATATTATAGAAGCCAATTATTTTTCTTTTACTTCAACCGATAAACCCATTGATGTGATAATATTTCTTACATATTTTTTATATCATTCTTACTTAATTTTATGCTTAATTCTTATGCTTTTATATGTTTTTATATTAATTTTAGGTAATTTATTATGTTGACAAATTTGAAGGAAAAGTAAGAAAGAAAAACAAAAATTATGGATTTTCGCTGCTCAAAAGTCCAATTAAAAATAAAAATTGGACCAATTTGAATTTTAAAAAATTATGAAAAAAATATATGTGAAACCTCTATATGCCTATTTTTTATGCTTCAAATGATGCATAAATCTGAATTGTTTATAGAAAGTTATGGCTGTTGGAGTGATAAAAGGTCAAACTTGTCAAAAAATCAGCATTACCTATGAATTTTTCATTCCATTTTCTCTAAGTTGAATTGATTTATAGATGGATTAAGAGGAATTTTAAGGGTTATTTGAGTTTCCTATTTCATGAAGAATTAGACCCAAATTGACCAAAGAAGCCTACCCCAAAATTCTAAATCAAATTAAGCTTATATTACAAAAATCCCTAAATTGTAATTCTTGATATTATGAGGGATTATTTTGTATTTTTCTTTGAGTGTGGGACTTAAAGGTTTGAGTGGGCATAGGTGGCATGAAAAATGGAGGAGAAAATTATGGAGGTAGGGTATAGTTTGATCTATGTTTTAAGGAGAAAATTAAGGAAAAGAAGAAAATGATGAGTATAAAAAGAGAAGAAAGGTTGGAAAATTGAGAGAGTTGGGAGTGAGAGAACTTAAAGGATTGGAGAATCAGAGCATTCTTGGTGGAGGATTTCTTGTATTTTCTTCAAAGAGACAACATTTTTGGAGTAGGAAATTCTACATATCAAAAAAGTTTTTATTCTCTTCTTCCATTTCCTTTAAATTCTATATTTATATTCATTTGTTTTGTTATGGATTTTATCATTTGTAATATGAACTAAATTCTATAACTAGGGTGTTTTGATGTCACTTAAATATGATAATTTGATTTTCATGGATTGATTTTCTTTATTCATGCAAGTGTTTATTATTGTGTATAATGCTATCAAATACTTGGCCAATATTTGATTGATATGTTGATATAGATTTAGATCAGAAGGAAAAATCTATAACTTGATGTAGATAATAAACACCATAAGAATATAATTGGAATGAAAGTAAAAATTTGACTTTTGTGGTCAATTATCATTGCATGAATAATTAAATTTGGATGGCCAACCATTTAAATTAAATTAGATTATTTAGGTGAAATTGAAATACCCTAGTGCTCTCCAAAACTTGAACTTCTTCATATTTAATTTATGTGTTATTATTTTATTTTCTTAAATTAATTAATTCATCATTTGATTAATTGTTTAAATAACATATGAGTTAATATAATTTTGGTAACTATCAACTGATCCTTATGGGAACGATACTTTTACTCACTATTTTATTACTTTTGCGATCCATACACTTGCGAAAAATCGTTATCACCCATCTATTTTTCAAAGCCTTCTTGCCTTTAGGTAGTTTAATTAGCTCATAAGTGGAGTTGTCATGTAAAGACTTCATTTCTTCATTCATTGCATCAATCCATTGTTAGTTATGTTCTCCTTCAATTGCCTCTATATAAGACTCGGATTCTCCTCTTTCAGTCAAGGTCACATACTCATCAGAAAGATACCGAGTAGAAGGTCTTCTTTCTTTAGTAGACCTGTGAAGTGGAGCAACTGGAGGAGCCATAACCTCTTGAGGTTGATCACCATCATCATCTTCATCTGCACCAAAATCAAAATTTTCTCCATCGTGCTGGTCATTTTGGCCCCAATAACTATCATGTGCATTATTCTGAACTTCAACCTGAGCATTATCCTCAATAGGATTAGGCAAATCTATTAAAGGATTCAAATCAATGGAACTATCATTGTCTTAAGAGATTGCCTTCTTTGTCTTCTCAATATCTTCAATTGTCTGATCCTTAAAGAATACCACATCTCTACTTCTAAGGAACTTATTCTCCACAGGATCATATAATCTATACCCAAGCTCATCTTAGCCATAACCAAGAAAAATACATTGCTGAGTTTTAGCATCTAACTTCGATCTCTCATCCTTGGGAATATGCACAAAAACCTTACAACCAAAAACACGCAAGTGATCATAAGAGACATCCTTACTAAACCAAAATCTATCTAGAACATCACCTGGTAGAGGAACACTAGGCGATATGTTAATTACATGAGCCACTGTGGATAAAGCTTCACCCCAAAAGAATTTTGGCAGCTTTGCTTCTACAAGTTGACATCTGACCCTCTCAACTAATGTCCTATTCATTCTTTCAGCCAAGCCATTCAACTGAGGTATCTTTAGTGGAGTTTTCTTATATCTAATTCCTTGTTGTTGACAATATTCTTCCAATTGCCCTCTATATTCACTGCCATTACAGTTAGAATACACTTCAATTTCTTCCCTATTTGTCTTTCAACTAAGGCATGAAACTGCTTAAACACATCAAATACTTGGTGTAATGAACTGAATTTAGTTAATTAATTTTGTGTCATGCCTTGCGGTTGAATGGTTAGCCTTGATGTTTAATAGGTTATTTTTGGTGTTTATTAATTAAGTGTTGTGTATATGTTTGGAGTATCTGAAAGAATTTAATTGGTATTTGAATAAGATAGTGAGTGATCCAAATCAAGGCTAAATTGGATGAAATTTTGTGAGTTTTGTGAGTTTGATCTGAATTGAGAGTGATTGATTCGAATTGGGAGAAAGTGATTCAAATTGGGTGTATGTGATTCGGATTGCCCATATTTCTAGTGTGCGAGTTTTGTATTACAACCCAATTTTGACCTTGATACAGCTTGAATATCTAAAAACCCAAAGCATGAAAGTTGTATGTATTTCTATTAGATTTCCATACTATCTTGAATCACCTGAATCGGAGCTCATATGAGAGAGTTATGGCCAAATTACTAAGATGTATTAGAGCTATCTAGAATTTCGTAAACGTTGCGTTCCAGCATTCTGTTTCCACTTTGAAGCTAAATTTAAACCATGATTTAGCCAGAATCGCTCAAAACCCAAAACATGAAATTTGTAGATATGTCTCTTGAATTTCCATAACATCTTAAATCAGCTCAATCAGAGCTTGGACGAGAGAGTTATGCCCGAAATTCGAAGTATGTTGAATCTGTCCAGAACCCTCCATTTTTCATTAAACCCTCTCATATCTAGATCCGGGTCGGGCCATTCGGGTATCTTCTTAAATCCCAGCGAGCATTTTCCTGGAAGCAAGTTTTGGAGACCATTATCTTAATTTTTGAGTGGTGGTAGAGAATTTTGATGTGGTCAGGCACGTGTATTATCCATTAATCTCTGTCTCTTTTCTTTCCGATATATATATATTTAGAGAGTCGCAGAGAGAATGTTGAGGAAGAAAATTTGTAGAATTTACAGTGAGTTGCAGAGAGTTGCCGAGGAAGAAAGAAGAAGAGAAAGAAGAAGAAAAGGCTTGGCTTACCTTCTGGAGTGTTTTTATCCTCGTTCAGGCAAGCTTCCCATTTCTTTCCTTTGCTTATTCAAGTTCTTTCTTCTCCTCCTTCATTGATTATACAAGCTTGTTCTTCTCATTTTCCTTCTTAAAAACATATGTGTTGTGCGTGAGAAAGAGTATGCCAATCTTGAGATTTAATGGTTACTTTCCTTACTATTATGCTTTGTTGAGTCATGGGGATTAAATGGGTGGGTTGTAGCTTGGAAATGGAAGAGATTGTGTAAAATTTTGAAGAAATCTCGTTGCTAGAAATTTGGAGAAGATGATGAATAGTAACCTGACCATGAACAGTACCGAGTTGTGAACAATACCGAGTCGTGAATAGTATCGGGTCATTAATAGTAACTGTTATTATTTTATTTATTATTTTGCTTCTTTTAATCCTCAATAAATGCTGTCATGAATAGTAACTTGGCCGTGAATAGTAAATTGGGTCTTGTTCTTGTTTCAATGGGGAGTTAGTTTCCTCTCCTGTTCCTTTGTGGAATGAAGCTAAGGCTACACATGGGGTAGGTTTCAGCTTGTGGGTCTTACGCTAGAGATTATTGGGTTTACACTATATTTAATATTTTAATGCTTGCCGGGGCATGGGATATGCATTTGGGGGTTTCCATGAGACTTGTGTGCTTGGCCATGAGCATGCTGCATTATATGTGTCTTCCTTTCGGGACGAGCAGGGCTTGATACATGGCTTATGGGAGCTTTATATCATCGTTTATGCTCAGGATGCCTCTGCATTACACGAGCACTGCATGGTATGTGATTTCCTATATGGGTGAGCAGGGCTTGATGCATGGTTTATGGGGGCTTTGTATCATTGTTTATGCTCATTATGCCACTACATTATATTTGTACATTGCATGGTTACTGGTGTCGTGCGTGTGTGTATGGACGTTTTCCAGTTAGAGCTTTGGCTCTAGTTCGGTCTTCGGCTCCAGACGGGTGTTAGTCGTTCCCACCCGAATAAGCTACGACTCTAGATGATATTTTCATTACCTTTTTGGGCAATGGCAGATTTGTCTTATGTGGGCCCCAAGGACCAGTATGTGCATATATATATATATATTTTATTATGTTTCCTTTTTGTATATTTGTCATGTGATTCATGGACATGTGATGTATGGTTATAACACGTGGGGTGCGGATTACTCTTTAGTTTCCATACTCTTATCAGCCTTCTCTTTCTTATATGCTTGCTGAGTCTTGTGACTCACTCTTGCTTCTTTCATTCCAGGTAAGGGCAAGGCTAAGTATGGGGGCGAGGCTAGTGGTCCTTGAGCTTTTTCGATAGGTGGTGTACAGGGCAGTCCTAGTAGATCTTATTTTGGTGTGTGTATCTTGTAGTGTTGTGCCATAGACATTTAGCTTTTGAGTGCTTGGCACGATTTTGTATATGTGCATCTTTATGCCATGTAACCTTATGACTGGTTATCTTTTCATGCATACCTAGGATATATTATGCTTCCGCTGTTGTTTCTTATGTATAAGCATGGATGATCTTAGTTGAGTATGCCTGTTAGGTCAGGGTGGTATATATTGGGTTTCTTTCCCCTCGTGCTAGCCCTCGCTCGGGTTCTTCAGCTTGGCTGGGGTATCCAGGAAGGGGGTCTCACACTTGGTCTTTTGTTTTCAAAGTATAGACCCACACATTTCTTGAATAATCATAAAAAAATGTTACGAAATAAAGTGCACCTCCAAGTGACCTTACCTTTAAAGGACCGCAAGCATCGGAATGCACTAACTCAAGAACATCAATTTTTCTCAAAGGAGGATGCTTATGAAATGAAACTCTATTTTCCTTTCCTGCTAGACAATGAACATATCTCTTTAACATTCCACTTGTAGTTCCAGGAAGTAACTTCTTTCTTGCCAAACAGTTAAGTCCATTTTCACTCATATGACTAAGCTTCATATTCCATAATTCAATTGAACTTTCATTTTCTGCCACATTCACCACTCCATTAGATATAGATGCATGCATCATGTACAAATTGGAGTATTCCTTTCCTCGAGCTACAACAAGGGAGGCTTTAGTGAGCTTCCATTTTCCCTCACTAAAGGTATTACAATACCTTTCATTATTAAGTTTATCGGTTGAAATCAAGTTCAAATGCATATCTGGAGCATGCTTAACATCCGTAAGCATCAATCTTGTTCCATTACTTGTTTCCAAGCAAACATCACCTATGCCAACTGTTTGAGCCAACCCTTCATTGCCCATCTTCAATGTCCCAAAGTCATTAGAAGTATAAGATGTGAATAATTCCTTTCGTGTTGTCACATGAAGTGAAACACCACCGTCTATCACCCAATTAGTCTCATAACTAGTAAGAGTGAACACATCATCATCATGAACAACAAGAAGATTATCAATGGTCATAGCATTAACATGATTATTGTTATGATCTTTCTGATCTTGTTTCTCACTATTGGCCTTATTCTCTCTTCTCCATTGGTAACAATATTTCTTAATATGGCCTTTCTTACCACGATGATGACACTCAACATTCTTGTATCTAGATTTAGACTTGCTTTGGCTTTTGTCTCTATCATTCTTACCTTTGTTTTTGTCTCTCCCCTTTTGTTTTCAATGAACAAAACTTCAAATTGTGTTGACTAGCCTTGAGATCTTCTTCTCATCTCCTCGTTAAGAACACCACCCTTGACTAATTCCATGGACACAACACCATTGGAGGTAGAATTGGTAAGTGAAACCCTAAAGGTCTCCCAAGAATTTGGTAGTGTAGCAAGCAACCAAAGTCCCAACACTTCATCATCAAACTTGATACTCATAGTAGACAGTTGATCTATAACTCCTTGAAATTCATTCAAATGATCAGACACTAAATTTCCTTCTTTGTATTTCAACTGCATAATCTTTTTCAACAAAGAAAGCTTGTTGTTTCCACTCTTTTAAGAATATAAAGTTTCTAGCTTAGTCCACAATGTTCTTTCATGTTTTTCATTATAAATGTGATTATAAACATTGTCATCGACAAATTGGCAACTGAAACCACATACTTGTTGATTCTCAAACTCCCAATCTTCATCTCATTTAGACTCTGGTTTTTTAGTAGCAAAAACTAGTAGGTGCAACTTTTTCACAAACAAAAGATCTTTCATCTTACACTTCCATATATGATAATTTGAACCATTAAGATAAATCATCTTACTTATATTCATCTCCATAATTCAATCAAATCAAACACACAACCTAGCTCTATACCACTTTGATGGGAGAGAGAAAGTAACCAAAGATTCACCTGCTCTCCCTATTTGATAGAACCTGTGAAAAACGAACACAATGGCACAACAAACACCACAATATATGGAGTACAAAAGTAAGTTAATCAAGAACAAAACTTCAACACATGAGACAAGCAAATTTAACATGGAAAACCCCTTTCAATGTGAAAAGGTAAAAACCACGAGACCTAATGGTCCACTCCAAAACCTTCACTATGAATAACAACCTTCTACAAGTGATTGTTCAGCAGCAACAACAGGTACACAACCTCAAATCAGCTAGCTATCATGAACAACTTCAAAGCATAACATAAAAGAGAGAATAAAGAGATATCACTGAAATTAGACTGTTGTTACAGGGTACAAAACTAGAGTTTTAGAGCTCAAATAAATGATCCAACCATCCATATTGAAGTTCCAGATGTCCTTTAATTTTTGACCAAAAATCAGCCCAAACCCCCCCAATCTGCAGATGATCAAAGACTGTCTGCTGCTTTTCAACCTAGAATAATCTAGATAGCAAAGCCTCTATTTGGAGATCAATAATCAAAGTTGTAAACCTCAAAACATTAATCTGACTGTTCAGAACGAAGAACTAGATGTCTTCTATAAGTTGACCAAAAATCAGCAATATCGGACTACGAATGATGCTTCAATCGAATACTTGATCAAACCCACACACTCCACACACCTCTTCTCCAACTCTCCTCTCTTCTCTCGTTCAACACCACACGACTGCCTACATACACATATTCTCCTTGTATATTGAAAGATTTAAAAACCCCTAAGGGCCTTGGGCTTCTTGCTCATGGGCCAAATAAGTTTTGGGCGTCTCCACATAGGAAGGGACCCAAAAACCCAACAATTATTTGTATATTATAGAAGTATTTCAATTAAATGGCGGAAGCATGTGTGTTGCTTGTATGTGGAAGGAAATGGTGGCATAGAGCACACGTGGCCAGATGGGAGGAAACTAGGTGGTTGGAAGCAACCCAAGAGAAGACTAGGTGGCCACGCGTCTAGCCAGAATTTGCTAGGAAGAAGAAAACAATCGGGAAGGAGAACGCTCTGCAAGCAAAGCTTGCTATTCCACTTGCTGTGTCGAGATGAGATCCAAGCTTGGAAGAAGGAAAGTATGAGAAGAGGCTACTATTCTGCGAAGAATTTATAGCGCATTCCGAAAATAAAATAACTGTATTCAGGGAAGAATAATGACACATTTTGTTTTCTACTTTGCTGTTTCATTTTTGGCAACAATATTTTGGGTTACCCATCACACTGTTGTAAGGATGAATTGCCGAGAGAAGACTCAGTGCACAAGGATGGAGTGTTGAGAGAAGAATCAGTGTGCCACAAGAAAATGCCATAAGCAAGCAAGGAGAATCAGTGCTGTGAGCATGAATTACCGAAAAAAGAATCAACTCCCGCTAGAGAATGTGCCGCAAGAAACGTGTGTTACTGCAAGGAAATGGGCTGTAATGCTGCAAGCAAAGGAGGAAATGTGCTACTAAGAAATGGGCCATGATGCCACAAGAAGTTGGAATCACACTGTCAACAAGGGGAAATGCCGCAAGCCAAGGAGGGCAAGTGCTGAAAAGTGCTGCAAGAAGATGACTTAGTTGCCATAAGAAAGTGCTGAATCACACTGCTGCAAGAGTGTGTTGCAGTAAGGCAATGTGTTATGCCGCAATAGAAGCAAATTGCTGCAAGGAAATACCACATGCTAGCAAGAAAGAGTCAATGCCACAAGGGAATGTCGCTAGCAAGGAAGGAAGTGTTGTCGCAAGGATGTTGCGACAAGAAGGAATCTTGCCTCAAGATATGTAGGACAAAGAAAGAATGTAAGACAAATGTATGTTGCCTCAAGGAGGCAAGAAAGAGTTTAGCGGCAGACTACTGCAAGAAATATAGTAATGTTGGAATGTTGCCGTAAGAAGACAGGGAGGAGCTTTGGGAATTGTGCCCCCTTACTGTTCATTACTATTCAATTTATAGGGGAATATAACACTTTTTTCGTTAGACAATTTTGCCCTCAAAACCATGATTGTTATTATTAATCATTCTCTTGTTATTTATTCAAAGAAAAATATGCCCACTTATATTTATTAATTAAAAACACCTCTTGGCGGATGTTTTAAAAATTCTATGGCACAACAACAATTGAGTAAAAGTTGATGTATAATTAACTATTATGAATGATAATCGAGTATCTTATGCTTGTCTCTGTATAATCGAATATTTATCAAGTATAATCAAGTGCAATCAAAGCTTATTCGGTATAGGCCAAATATACTCGATTATTAACTATGTTTACTCTAGTAAAGACCAAAAATACTCTATTATTTTTGTGTTGAAACTGAAATTTATAACTGTTAAACTAGCCGTTGCAAGCATTTTTAGTACACAGTCTCGACCATTAAGGTTCCAAAATGGCTCTAAATTTTACCTCATTCATTTATTTTGCTTTTTGAATATTCTAATGATTATTTTATAAAAAAGAAGGTTGTACTTGCAGATTTCATTTTATTGACAGCAAGTATAAAAGGAGAAAAAGATGAAGAAACAAATATGTTGTCCTAATACTTTCTACCACTATTTTGAGCCAAAAAAACATTTCAAACTTTCATCTTCCATTAAAAAAAAAAGAGAGAAAGAGTGCTTATCCTCTTAATACTTCTTTATCTATCTTTTCTTTGTGAGAAGCTATTTTTTATTATTCATTCTCAATCTTGTAAGACCTTCTTAAAGTGTTCAAATTGTAAACTTCTTTTACCTTGTTATGATTAATGCATAATCCCTTAAAAAGCACCGTGTAAGAGGTTCCAGTTGCTTCTTGTAAAAGTTGTTTGTTATTAGTTACTATTGATCCATTAAAAAATAAAGGTTACAGTTGCACCTGCCAAAAACTAAGGTTATAATTGAGCTTGCAAAGGGTATAGTAGATTATTGAAATCTTTGGTGAGTCAAGGGAGTGGAGTAGGCTGGTTAGGCCAAACCACTATAAAATTCTTTGTGTGTTACATTGTTCATTTCTTTCTTTCTATTTAACAAGTTAAATTTTATTTTTAGCATTCAAAATTTGTAGCTTCAGCAACATAATTCGATCTTGCAAAACTCATTGTGATTCAAGTTATATTTGTATCATTATTTCTTAAAGAATCAAGAATTTAAAACTTTTAATAAAATATATTATATTTATCTTTCAAATACGCTAAAAAGCCAAACAATTTTCTTTGCTAAAAAACTTTTGAATTCAAAGAGTTTTTGAAAACCTAATTCACCCCCCTCTTAGGTGTCTATCATTTCTCACAATTTATGTACATTGCTCGATTATTTTCACTAACATCTGCTATCTCTAGTACATTGTCACTACAAAAAAATCAGCATTTAGCGGCAATTTTTTTTGCATTTTGCGACGGTTTTTTCGCATTTTGCGATGGTTCACATAATTTAGCAACGGTTTGGTTTTGAAAACCGCCGCTCAATCAAGCGTCGTGAAGCATTTAGTGGCAGTTTTCAACAACCACTGGAATAACCGCCGCTAAATGCTATTTTTTGCGGCAGTTTTTAAACCGCCGCAAACTAAGTTTTTAGCAGCGGTTTTAAAATATTTAGCGGCAGTTTCAAAACCGCTGCAAAAAAAATTCAAAATATTTGAATTTTAGCGGCGGTTTTAAAACCGCCGCAAAAATTCAAAAGATTTTGAAATTAAAAAAATTTGAATTTATGTAACCTCGCTCGCACGGCCAGGCCGCACGCCTATCCCCGCCAACCAGTGTGGGCTTGCGCGGGCGCAAGCGCGCCTGACACCCCCCTGGCCACGTGGCAGATGTTGGAAATATATTTTCAGCATCCTTCTCCCTTTCCCCATACTCGAACCCAGAACCTCCCTTGACCACATGCACGCGTGAAACCAAGTGAGTTGTGAAGCCTTGTTAGTAAATCTTCACTCATATAAATTATATACTAACATATAACCACTATTTTCCAGAATTATAATTTATATTATTTACTATAAATTGAAAAAAATAAATTAATTAATTATTTTTTAAAAGTGTAATGGAATAAAATAAAAATAAATTAATTGATTATTTTTTAAATAAATTAATTGATTAAAAAATAAAACGAAGATTTTATATATTTTTTAAAATTTCTTTTTAAAATTATAAAAAACTTTATATATTAAAATTTTGTTAATTTTTTTTTATTTTCTTAAAATTAAATTTTTTAATAAATTTTGCAGTAATTTTTTTATTTGTAAATTTTTAATTTTTTTAAATTAAATTTTTTAATGAATTTTGCAGCGATTTTTCAAAACCGTCACTAAATTTAAAAAATAATTTAATAATTCAAAATTAAAATTAAATAACATTTGCTACGGTTTTCAAAAAATCGCCGCTAAATTAAATTTTTAATGAATTTTGAAGCAGTTTTGAAAAACCGCCGCAAATGTTATTTAATTTTAATTTTGAATTATTAAATTATTTTTTAAATTTAGCGATGGTTTTCAAAAAACTGCTGCTAAATTAATTTTAATTTTTAATTATTAAATTAATTTTTGAATTTAGTGACGGTTTCTGGAAACCGTCACAAAAAATGTATTTTGCGGCGGTTTGAAAACCGTCACAAAATACCATATTTTGCAGCAGTTTTTAAAGCTGCCACAAAAAAATAGCTACAAAAGATCAATTTTTTTGTAGTGTGTTTTGATCATCATCATCAACAAATATTATCTTTCTTTCTCATCAATTCAAAACTTAACAAATTACTTAACAAAAAACAAAGAGAAATGAGTGATAAGAGAAGAGAAAAGATAAGAGTGGAAAACGATGATGGAGAAAGTTGATAAGCGAAAGATTGTTGCAAACAATTGGAGAAGAAGCAGAAAACGGAGGAATCATCAAAGATGGTGGATCACGTTTGGTTGTGAGAAGTAAGTCAACGATCGAAGAATGTGAATAGTCGATAGTGACTATGAGAAGCTCTGACAGCGATCAACAATGACAGGCAAGGAGGTGGCTGATGGTAGTTGACTACGTCAACTATTCACATTCTTCTTTTTATTCTTTTTTTTTTTTACTTATGTGTACATGTGGGTCCTACAAATATTATTATTAAATGACACCTAGCATGACACATCAGTATTGACACGCACATTCTAAATCGATTTTAGGTATTGGATAAAATTGCACCCAATTAAGTCATGGGATATAATTGCCAAAATTGAAACGATTGGATAAAGTTGGAAATTCGAGAAAAGATTTGGGTTTTTTTTTTTTTTCCCTATTAAGAAACTTAAAAGTAATCTTAATACACTAAAATATTGAAAGGGCCAAATAGCCAAAAAACCCAAACCTTTTCACGAATTTGCAACTTTATCCAATTATTTCAATTTTGGCAATTATATCTCAATTGGCTCAATTGGATGCAATTGTATCCAACACCTAAAATCGATTTAGAAAGCATGTGTCAATACTAACATGGCATGTCAGATGTCAATTAATAATAATATTTGTGGGACCCATATATACACATAAGTAAAAAAAGAAAAAAAATGTGAATAGTTGACATAACTAACTGTCGTGGCCACCGCATGTCGCGGTCAGAGCTTCTCACAGTCATCGTCGACTGTTCACATTCTTTGATCATCGACTTACTCTTCACAACCAAATGTTAGCCCCTACAATTGATCTATATCGCCAATGATTCCTCCGTTTTCTACTTCTTTTCCTGTCGTCTACAACAGTCTTTCACCGATCAACTTTTGCCATCATCGCTTTCCGCTCTTATCTCTTTTGTTTTTCTTTTCCTTTCTTCCATTATCTCTCATATCATCGATTATCATCATTTCTCATGATGATTGAAGAAACCCTATCACACGCCATTGTCTCTTTCTTTCTCTCTATTATGGGTTCACTTTGAACTTAGATTCAGTTTGGGTTTGAATTGAATCTAGGTTGTCATCATATCTCATGATGATGGCATATGTCGATCGACGAAAGGTTTCTTATCATCGGAGAAGGTGAACAATCAACAAAAGAAAGGAAAAGATGAACCCATAATAGAGAGAGAAAGACAAGGGACAGAAGGTGAATAGTCAACTGAAGTCGATAGGTTCCATTATCTCTCATATTACTGGAGAAGGTGAACAATCAATGCTGACTACGAGAAGCTGACAGCGGTTGATGGCGACATGCAATGAGGTGGCAGATGGCAATCGGCTACGTCAGCTATTCACATATTTTTTTTACTTATATGTACATGTAGGTTTAATAAATATTATTATTAAATAACACTTAGCATGTCACGTCAGAATTGATGCACACTTTCTAAATTGATTTTAGGTGTTGAATAAAATTGCACCAAATTGAATTAATTGAGATATAATTGTTAAAACTAAAACGAGTAGATAAAATTACAAATTCGCAAAAATGTCTGGGTCTTGTTTTTATTATTTGCCCTATTGAAAAAGATAAAAAAACTACCTTTCATTCCATTCTAGAGAGAGAGAGAGAGAGAGAGAGAGGGGGGGGGGGAAGAAATGTATATTTTTTTAATCATTTTTCTATGTTAAAATCAATTTTGCATATACTAATATCCCCATAAAAATTATTTTAGTAACAAAATTTTAAACACCAAAAAGTGAAATATTTTAGAAATAAATGCCATCGTAATTTAAATTTATATAAAAATAACTATTCAAGTATCATATTTGATAATACGAAAACTTACATCATTAATATCTAAATCAATGAAGAGCATCATGGCGATTGAGATGAATGGACCTTATTGTAAAATCTACAAAACAACGATTAAGACTAGTTAGCATCATTACTACCAATTTTAATCTTATAATAATAATCTTCACGGTAATCATTTGAGATCAAATCTGTTAGGAAATATCAATATTGAATTTCCAATTTGATGAGATGGTTTTTTTTTATATTAGTATTAGTATTAACCATGACACCATCATAACTGAGGCTGTCTATAACTGAGACTGTAGGCCTTGATCACGTACGTGTTAACTAATTTAAATAATATATTTTAATACACATTTTAACAACGGCAAACGTGAATCATATTCTAATAGTATTTTCCTTTTTTCTTTTAATAAACATATATTCTCATAATAAACGGCAAACGTTAATCTTAAGTAACAATTATGATTGGATGTGAATTAAGGAACCGACCATACGTCATTTGGGATTGGGATTTGGGTTGGTATTGATTACAATAGTCTATTTTTGTTAACACTAGTATTCTTCACTTACATTACATGAAGCTTTAAGAAAAAATTGGACCCAGAAACCCGGAAATTAGTTAAGTTCGCCTTCAAAGATACCGGTGGGTCAGGTTACCAATGACTAGGATCGAACGAACCATCTCAATTAGCTGGCTAATTTTTTTTTTAATGACTCAGGTTTCGAGTTTTGTCTGACTAATTTTGGGAGAGAGCGGTCTTCTCCTCTAATTAGTTCTCCAAGTAAATCCAGATGCAGTCACAACCTATACATACTCGAAATAGATATTCAAAAACTAGTTGCCCTCTCTGTGAACCCCCCTTTATGTTATGCGAACGAAGCCACTGGAAGAGTGCGATAAAGCACACTAAGACCCTACCTCAAGAAGAATTCGAATCTTATTCACTTAAATCTTCTAGTACTTTATTGTTGTGCCATGACCTTGTTAGTTCTTTTATATTTTATAATTTGTTCTTTGGGCGCACGCTCATTATCCTTTATATTTGATATTATTATGGAGGGCTACTCTGTTGTTTAAAAATTTTTAGACATCTCCTCTTAAGTTTAAAACTTGTATAAACTAACACCCTTATTGCTAATTATTGATAGCTAAATTTTTTAAAATGTCAAAAATATCATATTTTGTTTAAATCCCTCTCTCGCTCTCTCTCTCTCTCTATCTCTTTTCTGCCACGATCTCCTTCACTTTTTCTTCTTCAGCAATGGTTGGCGGTAACGTTTCTACTTTTGCAACGGTAGTAATGCTGTGGTGTGGTGGTGATAGTGCGTTCCCTCTCCTTAAAGGATCCTTGATTTCTCGTTTCCCTACTCCCTTCCCCTCTTTCTTCCTTTAAAGTGTACCCAAACCTAGACACTTTTTAAACCCCAGTGAACCGCCAATATGACGTCCATGGATAGTATATTCATTTTTTTTTATTTTTAATGAATTAAAAAGAGGGGAAAGAGGAAAGAAAGAGATTAGAGAGAAAATAAACGATAGGAGCAAAATAATTATTTTATCTTGATTTTTAATGGTACGAAGTCTTTGCAATTTTTTAAATTAAAAGAAAAATTGTTGTGACCATATCAAATTTTAGAGTTAATTATTGTAATATATCTTATTTTTACATGTTAAAAAAGATAACAATAACTTGAAGATTTAAAAAGAGTTGAAGTGACCTTTTTATTTTTATTTTTTTGTAAAATCTATCATTTTAGTGTTTTGAAGTCTACTCCAAAGAAAGAAAGACATCATAATGAATACGGTTATAATGATTGTTTTGGATATTGTTCACGGATATTCAACTTTTATATTGTTGATTCTCAATTTAAATATTGTAAATTGAATTTTATTTAATTTCTTCTTAAACTTGTGTTAATTTTGTTTTATAATAGACTTTTTATATTTCTAGTATAATGTTAATTAAGGAAAATTTTAAGTATATTATTTATTATATTTTGTGATAAAATTTAAACTTTTCGTTTTAACTATCATATATTTATTTATTTATTAAAAACAAATCCGAATTCAATCCCAAACTTAGTTATTCGCTCTTAACCCTTTCTCATTTCCAATTTAGTGCTCCAGTCCATGTTTTAAAAAATTGCTTACAAGCATTCATCCCTTCCTTATAGCAATAACATGTTTTGTCTTGATGTTGATGGGGAAGGGAATCAAACACATCAAGCGTTAGACCTTTTTAAGAGCTATATTTTCATCCCCTAAATAATTTTCAATAATCAAGTTAGTGCTGAAAAATGAGATAGTATGAGCACTAGAATGTTATGTAAGTTAAAGCAAGTGTTCGTGTATACTTGTTGAGACTATACCATTTATAGGTCGAACCTTCAACAAGTTAGTAGGATCCTCGACATGATCATTCTTCGAAATTGCTAGATGAAGTCCTTAGCCTTATGAATCTTGAGATTTTTGAGCCATGAAACTCTTAGGTGTGAGAGACTTCTTCAAGTTTGCAAAGAAAGGAATATGACACATGGCATCCTCTAATTCGTGGGATACATGTCATGAGGTGATTGGCTCTTTCTAAGAAAGGGGTTATAAAGGGCAACTTCATAAATAAGGGACCCTTCATCTCTTACCCCCCCTATTCGTCAAGTTAAACTCCCTAGATGTCAGGTAGTGGAGTGCCGCATGTATGGGTTCTTTTACCTCTTCCTTTTTTTCCACCTCTTACACTGTTTCTCGCCCATGTTCTTTTACCTCTTCCAAGAGGAGGCATTGAGATAGACGCCTAAGATTTATCCGCATCATTAGTCTGAGGACGATTGAGTGAAACTAGGTGTTGATTCATGTTTCTCCTTGGGTTATAAATTTTTTCCCTCCTTTTTTGTTAATTCATTTCTTTTACATGTAGATATTTGGTTAAAGAGAGAGAAATAGCTTATGTTAGGTGTCTTCTTGTTTGGTATCCAATACTCAGTCCATCATGCATGGTTGTCCATCCAACCCCACATTCTTTTGTTCATAAGTATGTCTTTTTTTAACGATTCTCAAAACCAAACACTTAGTGCTAGTATAGGCTCAGAGGAAAACCAAGCATCCAAAAGGTCTATATAGTAGCTCTAGTAATAGCATAGAGCTAGTTAAGGATAGGCCCTTAAAAAAGGTCTTGTGTGAAGATGGTGGAGGAAGATGAGGTTCCCTCTCATCCTACCAAACATAGGCTGAGAAGGTCAAAGAGGGCAAGTTTGAAAACCCTCCTAATGATTTGACCGAGGACCACTCGAACCTCGATAGTAAGGAAATAGTCTAGTTAATTAGGAAGTTCAACCTCCCTACTAAGGGTTACAAATATATTGTGTTAGACTAACTCCTAGCCTACAAATAGTTGGGTTGTTTACCCAAGCACACCTTGGAGGCGAGTTATCATCTGCCCCTAACCCACCTCATCACCGCATTCTTCAAGTTTCTTAATCTAGGCCCTTCCCATGTTGCATCAAATGGGTGGAGGAACTTGATCTCATTCCACCACCTATGTCATTGAGCAAAATTTATTCTCCTTTATCCTACACTTTTTTTTAAGGATGTTTAGGGTGTTAACGTTCAATAGGATCGAGGCTAATACACCTTTATTGACGCTTCTTAAAAGAAATATCACTGACAACCCTTTTTCAATGAAGAGGTGGAATGAGAGGTATTTTTCTCACAAAGAAAGGGTGAGGAACAGTTCCTTTTTCCAACTAAGTGGTCCTTGAGCAAGATCTATGCTCTAAGGATCAAGTTAACCAAGTTTGAGAAAAGGAGTATGGAAACCCTAGTTGAGCTAGAGCATGTTAGCTCCCTTAGAGTGATTTCTGAATAGGCTTTGTCCTTGCATCTTGTAACGACCCATTAGAGGGTCTAGATTTTATTTAGAAATCGTTTAATTTCTTACTTAAGTTTTGTTTAAGTAATTTTTGTCAATTAATTATTTAATGTGGCAATTTAGAGATTTTAATTGTGAGATTAGCATTTAATTCTCTTCAATTAGTATGAAAATTAAATGCAAGGACTTGAGGGTCATTTGAGGATTTGATATTAGCATTTAATTAATTAATTAGAGTTATTAAGAGATTGATTAAATCCATCCGTGAGAGAAGCTTTGGGTTTAAGAGTCTCCTAGTCCCAATAGGAGAAGGTTTTAAGAGTCTCCAAGTTCAGGTGGGAGATTGAGAGATGGCTTCTAGGGCTTCTCATGCCATTATATATAGATCATAAGTCTTATTTTATTTCACGCTGCTTAGAAGAAGATCAGAAAGAGAGAGAGTCCAAGCGAGAGAGCAGTGTGTTGCGTTGGAGAAGCATTGCAAATTGTCCAATCCGTTCAAGAAAGATCATCAAGGCAAGTTCTTCTCCTTGTAAACCTTCCTTACAAGAGTATGTTTAGCATTCGATCTCAAGTTTCCAATAGCTCTTTATTGAATTCTCATAATTCTTTTACAATTAGTATACATATATATATATGCAATTACAGTGAGATATACCAATTCATGCAAGTTTCTTTTACAGCGATTCAATTAGATATCTTCGTTGAATCATTCCTAGAATTGTTTCATATCAGTTGGGACTTGTTTCCCAAGTTTTAATTCAGAATGGTGTAGTTTTATTAAGATTTGTTGAAGAATAGAGTCTCTGTGAGAGTTCGTCTCTGGGTTTAAAAGTTGCAGACATCCGGATAGGTCCCCTCATATTCGAATAGATTTTTCAGAGCATGTAAGTGGCATCCGGATAGGTTAGAGGCTATCTGGATGGGTCAAAAAGTTTTATGTGAGTGACATCCAGATAGATCTTGTTCATATCCGAATGGTCCAGTATATCCGGATGCTTCGTTTTCATATCCGGATGTGTCCAACAGTGATTGTGAGTAGTATCTAGATGCTTTGAGTTGTATCCGGATGTGTTTAAATTGTCTGTGAGTGATATTCAGATGCTTTGTGTCGTATCCGAATGAGTCAAAGGCTTTTTGAGAGTGATATCCGAACACCTTGTGTCGTATCCGGATGTGTCCAAAAATGTTTGTGTCTTGTATTCGAATGAGACCTTACTCATCCGGATGTCTCTCACAACCCATCCAAAGTTTCATGTGTCTTGTATCCGGATGAGACCTTACTCATCCGGATGTCTCTCACAATTCAATTGAATTCAAACTCATGTGTCTTGTATTTGGATGGGTGAAATTCATATCCCAATGGGCCTAGAGTGTATAACACTCACACCGAAATTCCATCTTTTCTCATATTGGTTCCAATATCTTTAAAAACTCCAAAGTTAAGCGTGCTCGGGTGGGAGTAATTCTATGATGGGTAATCCCCTTGGGAAGTCCTCATGTTGCAATAAATAAATCATTAAATAATTAAATAAATATCAGTAAATATTGTAATTCAAGGGAAAATACGAGTAAATCTTTGTATTCCAATATGTAGATCATATTACATGTTTAGCATTTAATTTGACATGATTAGCATTATTTTTTGAGTTTATGTGCATACATCTTGGTATGAGCATTGAGTATGACATTCTATGGAACACTACATTTTTTGTGCTAGCATGTATGTGAGCATTGCATTATGTGCGCCAAGCGGCTAGTCTGCAGAGATCTCACCAGTTTCAGTTTCAGTTTGTGTGTCGCTTGCCTGACGTTGACTAGGGAGCTAGGGGCATATTGCCCACAGTATGTGCTTACAGTTTTTATATTTGCAGGTTTCAGATTAGCCAGGTATGTATTACAGTTGTGTGGGCCTATGTGCCAAAGTTGCATACTTGCATTTATCTTACAGTTTATGTGCATTACATTTATGAATGCAAACAGATAGTGTTATACTCAGTACAAGTTCAACAAGTTTTTCTTCAGTATCGATATTCTTCGATTCAGCTTCAGTTATTCTTTCCAGTTTATTACTTGCTGAATTTTGTAGTTCACATTGTACTCTTCACTATTCCAGGTTCTAGCGGGGGAGTATCAGATGTGGGGCCTAGCAGCAATGTCCGGTAGTGTGTGTACATGGAGCCGCTTAAGACCAAAGATGTCTAGGAGTTTTATCAGTTTGTTAGTTTAGAGCGTTTATCAGTTTTGTATTAGTTTATTTTTCAGTTGAGGAATTTCCCTTATATAGAGTTTATGGTTTCCAATTTTGTTGACTCAGAGTTTTATTTCAGTTGATTGAGATATTTATTTTGGTATCAGATTTCAGTTTATCAATCAGTTTTATATTTTATTTCCTATAGCACCTCTTCTCGGGCAGTTTTAAGAGAGGGGGTGTTACACATCTCCTCACTTTATGGCCTCAATAGACCCTAGGTTTTGTTTGAATGCCTCTTTTACTTTCTTTTTTTATGAAGTATTTTTTCCTTGACTCTAATCTTACTACCCTTGTATTCTACAAAATAGATGGTTTAAAAGGTATAGCCTTAGGGCACTTCAAATGCCTAGTAGGAGAACACTAAGAATGACCACCAATGTGTTTGGCAGAAGGGAGAAGAGGTGTTTCCCCCAAAAAAGAAGTTTGCCCTATTGGGCTTGCCTTCCAAAGCTACCCCTCCCAAGAAAAGGCCCCCACAAATTTGGAACGTAGACCTATCGACCCTTCTTCAACCTTTCTTGACATCCAAATCAAAGTGCCTTCTAGGGGTTCCAACCCTTTAAGTCCTCAACAAAGTCAAGGACCAAACCATGTTCCTAACTAGAGAGTATGGAAGGATGAGGTGAATACCGATGAATTCATTGCCCAGGAACTATTATATGGGCTTTCTACTCCTGTTAACCACTAAGTAGTGGTCAACTTGACCTCGAAAGCCATTGAGGATGCCTATGCAAGAATGTCACCTAAGTATGCCTTATTTCTTTAAGTGGATTATTCTCAGCCTCTATCATTCGATGATTCTTAGTTTCTAACTTTTGTTTTATCTTTGGAAACCATTTCTCTCTTTTCCATTTTCTTTGATAAATTGCTATTAACTCCCACAAAACCATGGAGCTCAACCAACAACTTTTTTTTAAGATGAAAGAGATGGACGAAAGAGAAATTGAACTAATAGGGGTCAAGTTCAAGGTTAGTAGGGTTCCTTCCCTCAAAAAGGAATGAGTTGAGTCATAGGATAAGTTAAAGGTTACTAAAAATGCCTTGGTTGCCAAGGAGAATAAGCTTGGTCAGTTGATGGATCAAGCTGATGGGTTAGAAAGCAAAGTAACAACTCTTCACTTAAGTCGAAATACACTGAATGCCTAGCTTATCAATCTTTTCTCCCTTCCTGGGGTGTAAAACTTCTTTTGATATGAGCTATGGTAGGTTTAAAAGATAGGGTTCACTTAGCAAAAGAAAGAAGTGACCAAAGCCTTCCCGAGTTTGGACCTTAGTTGTAACACTCGGGCATGCCACTATAAGGGATTCATCGGGATTTTTTTTGCCATACATAAGTTCGACACATGAGGTGTTTTCAAAGAACAATCTTTGCTTGCTCACAAACCCCAGAAGAACCCCAATCTTGCTCGTTTAACTAACAAGGTCAATAGATTAGAGCTAAGCAAGGCAAAATATTACGCAACGGAAACAACATTGCAAAATATTATAAAATACCACAATTGTTCATACATAGCGTCTCCTCATTAAAATAAGGGTTACATAAACTTGAAAATGAAAACAACTATCATGTTTGAACATTGTCGACCCTTAACTAGCCAGTCCTCACCTTTGCTGCAATCCCTGACTAGAATGTTTGAATGTTCCAAGGGTATAACCCAAGTTAGATGCTAAAACATCTAAGTGATAACACAAAACAGTTATAGAATGAATGCATGTTCATGAGCATGGCATGTATAAATGAGACAATGCATCAACCCTAAGAAATCTCCCTGACATCCTCAATCCCGTGGAAAATATTCGTCCCACACCATACGATTGGGATTGACCTTGCTGTAACATTATTAATCTCCAGGTGCACCCATCGTCACCCGTACGACCGAGATTAACCTTGTCCCATTCTCAGGATGACCCCATCCCATCCCACCCAACATCATAATGACGACATGATTTCAGAAATAGTAACGTCATGAAAGACTCACATGCCATGTATTTTTGCAAAGCATATTTAGTTAATGTGACATGCAATAAATTCAATATGTATAATATGCTGATAAATTAAAGCAATTTGGCAAAACATTCATAAGAATCAGTCTAAGTTCTGGAGGGTAGAACAACTCACTTGAACCTAACCAACACATGCCAAAAATCATTTATGGAAACAAATTAAATACTGGGTCAGACCACTCACCTTAACTTAGCCTCACAGGCTTTCCTGATATGTGTGTCTTGACTTCAAGACGCATGCTCAGATAATTTCCTAATTTCGGTATGCTCATCTAGTCCCAAATTAATTCCTAGAGTTTTCTAGAATTTTTCGAAAGCTTTTCCCTATTTTTCACATTTTTCCTTATTTTCTTCAATTTTCTTTTTTTTTTCTTTCTTTTTTTCCTTTTCTTTTTTCTTTTTTCTTCTTTCTTCTTCTTCTCCCCTGCTTCCCCTACATGCGAACCAGCCTTGCGCTAGTCGTTGCTCCTCACATTATCGACTACCTCTTCCCACGCCGACCGTCTCCCGGACCTCCACGGACCCCGCGACCTTGTCAGTTTCTGCCGCACATACGGCCATCACCGCAGCTGCCCCTGGTTCGCGCTGCCATGGCCATGGCTTGTGACCATGGTTATTGTTCGCTTGTTGTGGCCAGTTTCGGCCGCTTCCAGCCATCTTTGTGATTGCCTCTGGCCACCAGCATTGCTCCCAGCACTCCCTTGATCTCCCTCCAAGCTCCCGACCATCCCTCGGCCATTTGCTTGTTACCCTCGATTTTCTCCATGTTGCCATGGTTCCTTCCCCCATTTTCCATTTTGCTCTCAAATGATCCCCTATTTATCGAAAACCCATCTCCTCAAACCAGCCTTAGTCATCACTTCTTGAAGCATCCTTGCCACCTAACTTGGAAGCTCATTCTTAAAGCTTCATAGAAGCCACCTTACACTCATACGTGTACATATATATATATATATATATCATATATTAAACTATAATATAGAGAACTTACACATTTAAACCCCAATTTCCTCTCAAATTCACTTAGGTAATTCTCTAATTACAACTATACTCTCAAATATCAAATTAATTCGCATTATGATACTGAAAATGTGAAATTAATAATTTCGAGTTTACTCGATAAGGACGATTTTGTCCCAGCGTCCTCACTGCACTATCATTTCTTCTCGAAACCACCTCAAGGTATGTAATACCTCAAGGGCCCAGGGTCAGGTCCAAGAAGGGACTCTAGAGATGCTAGTATATATATTGAGGATAGTAAGGAAGGAAACAACACCAGCTGGATACTTTTTAGGCTGAATGTGGATAAAAAACTCTCGAGTTAAGCGTACTTGAGTTAGGGTAGTTCAAGGATGGGTGACCCCCTGGGATGTTCGTGTAGGCCCATCAAGATAAGTTGATCTGGTTCTTTCTATCGCTCGATGCAGGATGTTACATCAGTTGACTACACTCGACTAAATGAGCTGTTAAGGTGATGTAGATGCAGCAATAGCAATCTAGGAATAGCTCAACAATGATATAATTGTATAGCAATGGCGCTACAACCTAAGAGGGGGTGAATTAGGTTATTTTAAAATTTTGATTGCACTTGAAATCTTTTTTGATGAAATATGAGAATTTTAACGAAAATGAGGGTAAATGGGGATTTGCTTAGCACAATAAATGAAATGAAGAGAAAAAACAATAGAGAGACACAAACGATTTACAGTGGTTTAGCCAAATAGCCTAATCCACTCTCTTAGCTCCTCACTAAGGATTTTAAATGTTTAGCTATAGCTTCCTACTTGATCACAAGTAGGCCCTCTAGTCTCCAAGACTAGGAAATATAATCCTCTTACTATCAACATAGGCCCTCTAGCACACTTCCTAGGAAAATACACATGATTTTACAAAAGAGAGAGTCTAAGAGATTAACCTCTTATTTAAAAGAACTCTTAAACAAATAAATACAAAGCTTGAATGAGTAAATACAAATGAAGAGCAAAACCTTTGAGAAAATTTTACAACACTTGAGCACTTGAGAGTAGTTGGAACACTTAAAGCTTGCAATCAATGTCTCTAACCCCATAAATGTACCATCATGTTTGAATTTATAGAGAAAGACGAGTGCTTCCAAAAATATGGCCATTGGTGGTAGTTGGGGCCCATTTAATGAACTAACGAACTAGCCTTTGGAAGTTTCTGCAGTAAAAATGGTTGACAGATTCAAAGAATTTGTCAACAAGTTAGTTCAAGAATTTGAAAATCAGTCGACACTAGGATAAAAAATGGTCGACATGACCAAAAACGGTTGATTGGTTTGCTCACAGTGGCTGTCGATCGATCATGAATGAGAGCCTAAAAATGACTGATCAACAAGCTTTTAATTTGAAGCCGGTTGATAACAAGGAGCAAAGCGATCCACAACTCCTTCAAACTTGTCAACGGCTTGTCCTTTGCTTTTTAAAACAATTTGCTCCATTTTCTCCTACTTTTTAATATCTATTTTGAAATATATTTTTTGAGATTCATTTGAGACATAAGACTTTGTTTTTCTAATCACCATCAAGAAAAATTGAGAGAAATGATTTTCATTTTAGCAAAGTGTTTGAAATTGATTTTCATTTCAGACCTTTAAAACCAAAATCATTTTATAACTTGGTTTTAAGACAGATATAAAACTAGTGTTTTTCATCATCAAAACCAAAACTAAGAGCAAAATAACATTCTCCCCCTTTTTGATGATGACAAAACTAAATTTAAAATCAATTTCAATAGAATATATATATCCGCCTTTTTATCATAAATCAAAAAGGAATTCTTAGAATTTGATCAAAAAGAAATAGACTCCCCCTTAAGCTAAGCTCCCCCTTAACATGACATAGCAAATAAGCATTAGACAGAGAAAAATAAGGGAAAGAAAATGAGTTAAGGCAGCAACCAATAATCTCAATAAGTATAAATTTGGAAATTTAAGAATTCCACAATAGATCATGTCATTTCACAAGCCATATATAATAAGGTAAAGCAATATAGGATTGTTCCAAAACCAAGAGCATTCAACCACAAAATGGGCATTGACAAAACACTAAGATTTGATACACATGACTACAAAAGGAGAACATGTCGTGCATACATAAAAAACATAACAACCAAGATATATAAAAAATAGAAATGTGTGAACATAAAATGAGGAAGACTAAGACTCTAAAGGCGGTGGTAGAGATGATGACGATGCAAGCAATTGAAGATGTGATAGAATAAGCTCTATGAGCTGCGTCATATGAGTTACCTAAGCTATAGTCTCAGCCTACTGGCTACGGATTTCCCGGATCTCATCTCAAAAGCTAGAAACCTCAGCTTTGAGATCAGTGATCCCATGAACAACAACCTCATCATCATGAGATGAAAGGACTCACTGATATGATGAGATGAAAAGGCTAGCAAAGGAGAATAAGGAGGCACCAAGATAGAGGGTGTACTCGAAGTAGGAGGAGGAGGGAGTAGATCATCCTCATCCTTGTGAATCTCCTTGCACTTCTATGACTTGACCCAATTTCTTATGTCATCTTCCTTGTATCCTATATATCCTAATGAATCTCGATTGAGGACTTTAGAGGGATGAATTGTGACACGACGATCATTCCTAAGATTATTTATCTTGGAATCAATAATGGAGCTAAGAACCATCCCATAAGGTAGACATCTGTTCTTGGAAGTGAAAACACCTATCATTTGGTCTAGAATAATTGAACAGAGATCAATATGCTGGCAAGTCATGATGCAAAACATTAGCCACAAGTCTTCTTTGGTGACTTAGGCATAATTTCCCTTGAAAGAGATGATGATGTGGACATAAATGAGATGTAAGAAATAAGCCATCATGGAAAAATGTGACACATAGTCTATATAGCAAGGAAGTGTATCATCCTCAAAAACAATTCTATTGGCTTCATCAAAATACCAGTCGATCAATTTTTATTTGGCTTTTGAAAAATTAAAAGCATATTTGAATGACCCATTTATTATGAATTAATGTAAATTTATGTGTGTGGAATTAATTAGAAAAAAGTAAAATTTATGTATTCTTGGGAGTTCTAGCAATTATTCAAAAATATTGGGGTCTAAGTGTAATTTCATAAATTGGAGGTTGAATCACCTTAAACATAAGTTGTGCATAATATTAATTGAGAGACCTTGTAGGCAAGATGGCACGCATGTTCAAGGGGGTTTGGGAGGTCCTAGGATTGAGTCTGCGTGTGATTGGGAGGAAATTTAGCATTTTTCCCAACAATAAAGGCCCCAAAATGACGTCAAATTGGGGTCGAGTCCACGCACGCGCCATGCAGGACCCTGTATGGCCCTATTGTGTGCCAAGTGACCACCAGCCACTACCACCTGTCCAAACAAGCATGCCACGTGTTCCACCTGCTGTTTTACCACCAGAATTGATCTCCTTTATTGCCACGATGTTCCTACAACACCCTTTCGTCATGGCCTATATATATGGGATGAATTCTTAAGTGAAATGAGAGAATTTTGGAGAGATTGAGAAGATTTTGGTGGCGTGGGGACTTGGGCTATGACATTAGTGACCCTAGTACGTTGCAAGGGTTAAGGAAAATATCAAAGGCAAGTTTAGTTCCTCTTTTTGCAAGTTCTCTTCCTATTTTTGCAAGTTCATGCTTCTATTTTCACAAGTTCTTTTCATTTTATTGCAATTTCCTTCATATTCCCTCTATCTTGCAAACTCTTTAACACTCTATTGCTCTTACTTCTATGATGCCTTAATTTCTTGAGTTTGGGTTAAGTAAACCCTCGATTATTGAAGAATCAGCTTGCATGTGGCCTATGAGGTTACTCTAGCAATTTTTCATGATTCTCATTTATACCTACTGAGTCTCAAATAGGGTTTTTTGTCACCCAATCTTCCTTTGGGAACGATGCTTTATTAAGGGCATGCAAGGGTTTGATGTTGTCTTGCATGGGTTCTGTTCTCTCATGTATGTTGCCTTGGGTCATCGTATATCAGTTATATATGATAAGTCATTATAATATGCATAGTGTGATGATGCATAGAGCATGTACATGAAAATGGTTTTAAAATGTGTAAAGGCTTCACGATGCGTGCAACGAACAAGATTCACAGGATATATCTGCAGAGAAAGCTTTGGCTTAGTGACGGACTTCGCTCCCATGGTTATGACATGGACTTTGGTCCCACGATTATGGTTTTAAAAGATTTCATGTGAGCATGAATGCATGTTCATCTTGTTATCATGTAGTGTGATGTAAAAAGGTGTGGTATGAGTGCTACAAATGTTATTTACGATCCTTATTGTTTCTCGTTACCCATGATTCTCATGCCCACTTTCTTTTAGCTATACTTGGTGGGCCTCGTGGCTCATATTTGTTTTCATTATTCTAGGTAAGGGAAAGGTTAAAGAGGTGGGCGAGTCAAGTGAAGTTGGACCCGTGGGGTAGAAGTGTCTACAGAGTTGTCTCAACCGAAAGGTCCTTAGGGGGTGTTTGTGAGATGTGTAATACTAAGTTACGTTTTGTTTATGTTCTAGTTTGTACCCCTAAGGGGATATGGTGGGTATGTAGACCCTAATATGTATATGTCTATGAGTAACGAGGTATGAGTATGGCTTCCATTGGTAATAACAAGGAATATGCATAGCGCTTCTAATTGGGTTTTGCGTATGTGCCATCTTTTCTGACGGACCCTTCTCAGATTCCTCAGATGTGAGGTCTCTTGGGATGGGGACGCTATAATTATCAGAGATTGTCTAAATGAGAAATTGAGAGAAATTATAGGTGTTATAATATTACATCCAATCAAAATTTTAATCACATAGCATACAAAATTTTGCATAAAAAATATTTGAAACACATATATCACATAACCATCACATCAATAGACAATCATTCCAAGTTTACTTTTAAAATATTCAAATTTGACATTATATAAATGTTTTGTGAATATATCCACAATTTGATGATTTGTGTCAACAAATTCTAGTTTGATGTCTCCTTTTTGTACATGATCTCTAATGAAATGATGTTTGACCTCAGTATGTTTAGTTCTTACATGAAACAATGGATTTTTTGTTAAACTATTACACTTGTGTTATCACATTTTATTGGAATGTTTTGAAATTTTATGCCAAAATCTTCAAGATGGTGTTTCATCCAAAGAATTTGTGCACAACTTCTAGCTGCAACACATTCAGTATCAGTGGAAGAGAGTGCAACGATATTTTGCTTCCTACTAGACCATGATATTAAAGAATTACCTAGGAATTGGCATGAGCCTCCAGTGCTCTTTCTATCTATTTTGCAACCATCATAGTTTGCATCGATATAGGCCATAAGATTAGATTCATTTGATTTAGAATAAAACAATTCTAAACTAGATGATCCTTTTAGATACCTAAAGATTCTCTTAACGACCTATAGATGGTAATCTTTAGGACTAGATTGAAATCTAGCGCATAAATAAACACTAAACATAATGTCCAGTCTACTAGCTATCAAATATAGCAATGATCTAATCATACTTTTATATAACTTATTATTCACCATTTGGTTTATCTCATCCTTGTCTAAGAATGATGAACTAATCATTAGAATGGTTAATGGTTTCTTATCTTGAATATTGAATTTTTTTTTAAGAAGCTCTCTTATGTATTTTTGTTGAGATATGTAGATTCCTTCATTTTCTTACCTAATTTTTAATCCTAGAAAATATTTTAATTCTCTCATCATACTCATTTTAAATTCCCCTTGCATTAGATTTGCAAACTCATCACATAGAGATTTATTTATAGATCCAAATATAATATCATCTACATAAGTTTGAACTAATAAAAGTGAGACTTAATAAATAATGTTATATCTATTTGACCACTTTTAAATCATTTTTTTAGAAGAAATTCACTAAGTCTCTCATACCATACCCTAAGGGCTTGTTTTAGGCTATATAGTACCTTGGTGAGTTTAAACACATGATCCTCATATTAAGGATTCTCAAAATCGAGAAGTTGTTCCACAAATACCTCTTCATTGATATATCCATTTAAAAATGTACTCTTAATATCCATTTGATATAGCTTAAAATTTTTATGGCATGCAAATGCAGATAACATTCTTGTGGCTTTTAATCTAGCGATGGGGATATAAGTTTCATCATAGTCTATTGCTTCTTCTTAACTATACCCTTGAGCCACTAATCTAGCTTTATTTCTTATAACAATTCCATTTTCATCCATTTTGTTCCTAAATATACCCATTTGGGTCCTATGGCTGGGTGTTCTTTAGGCCTTGGAACTAATTGCCACACTTCATTTCTTTCAAATTGATTTAGGTCTTCTTACATGACAATGATCAAATTATCATCATTTAAGGCTTCCTTAATATTTTTAGGCTCTATTTGAGATATAAAGGAAGCAAAATGACATTCATTTCTAATAGATGATCTAGTCCTAATTCCTCTAGAGGGATCTCCTATGATTCATTTTCTTCACCGTCCCGGCGATCGCAAAAGAGCTGTTGGAAACCCCTTTGGCTACCACCGCCTTTCTTTCGTCCTTGTTCGTCTCACCGCCACAGTTAACTCTGACGTGACCAGGTTTAATATTGGTAAGATTCCAATGACCTTTTAGTTTTCGATATATATATACATATATATACACACACACACACATATACATGTACACACACAGAGAGGGATGTTCTAAAAATTAAAACCTAGATCTACTAAAGGATTTGTATTCTATTGAATTTGTTATGTTCTGTCCGTGTAGTATTTGTTTGGAATGGTTGATTTCAGTTTTGTTTGGAGTTTTTCACAATGAAGAAAAAAAGAATTGTGTTTGAGTCATACATTGTTTTGCTTAACTGCTAGAACTGTGAATATGCCAAGAAGAATGATGTAAAAGAATTGTGAGTAGTTGCTAGATACAATCTTTATTGCATTACTTAAAGGACTAACATTTTTCCATCTCATAAGTAGCTCTTAAATCACATAGGAATGCTTCTATTACAATTCTGAGTCTTACACTGGACACAATAATATGCTACAGGAAGATGGGAAAAAGTTGGTGCAACTGAAACCAAATTGTCTATTTGAGCATGATAAGAGTGTAATGTAGCTAAGAATTTGCTCAAGCATTTTCTTTTTCTAAAAGATGAAAATTTTATATGTTTTAATTTCTAATTCAGGTTGGAGCTGTTATGGTTGGACTAGACTAGTATATAAATTATTACAAGCTATAGTAAGATCAGTCTCTTATTTCCTATTTCTCTGTCATTTAGTTTAACCAACTAAAAGTTGATTGGCATCCTTTAGTTTCCTAGGCACTAGAGGTAGAATTGTATTTGAACCTAATCATAGGGTTAACAATTTTATGTTTCCTATCAACTAACGTCTGGGATACTTTCTCTCCTGCAAATTTGATTAACTTGTTGATTTGTTTATTTCTGCATTGGATCGAATGGATATGTCCACCCTGATATTCTTTTACTTGGTTACTCTATTACTTGTAAGGAGACGATACTCATTTACAATCTAAAGTTATTGGCAACTTACGTCTGGACGGATAAATGGAAAAGGGCGATTTGGCCAAGCTAAGGTAGACAGAGACCTACGAAGATAGTGGCATGGAACTTTAAGATAGTGTGCAACTTGTTCAATAAAAGGGTGTCAAACAGATTGAATTTTGGACAATATTTAATAGGGAAATAGGTGGCCGTTGGCCAGGTTGGTTGATCTCTAGTGCCATATATATAGTGGTTTGTAATGATTTATTTGTTCTAATTATACCTTATGTTTGAATTGCAGATATGCCTTGGCAACGAGAGCTGGACATCGATGCCTTTAAGTGGACTTTCTAGCTAAGTGATTGCAGCGCTCTCTTTAAAAGACTTGTTGTCGAACTCATTTGTTAAATAGAATTTTTTTTTTTCATTTTAAGTTTTGTTTTATCTTATTTAGTTTATGTGAGTTAGTTTTAGCTTATGCAAGGAGAAGCACCATATTTGTTTTTGTTTAGATTGTTCAACATTATTAATTTATTCAAAGTAATTATCAATTATTGAGTAATATTAGTTCCAATAGTTGTGATATGTTATGTGCTCCTATCTGAGCTACCATTTTTTCTTTTCTTGGTTGGATTACTTTGTTGCTAATTATTATAGGGGCACAATTCTTAAAAATATCATGCAATATTAGATTATTGAAAAATATTTCAATTTTGACAAAAATATTTCACTTCTTTTGATTTTGTGAAAAAATAATTTCATCATTGTTAATATTTTCTTATTAAAAAAATTTGTTACTTGTATGAATTATTGACACAAATATTTTTGTCACTATTGGGACATTGACAAAAATATTTTATCATTATTGAATAATTTTGAAAAATTTGTTTTGTCACTGTTTTTATATTATCAAAAAAATATTTGTCACAATATTAAATGATTGGCAAAATTATTTTTCATTATAAAATGTGCAACAAAAATTTATTATCAAATTAGCTAAAAAGTGACAAAATTTAGTTTATCACATTAAAAATTATGTTCAATAAGTTTTGTCACTATTTAAATTGTGATAAAATATTTTTTCTCACAAAATACACTTTGTCACAATAAAACATATAATTTGTATCTAAAATTTAGATTTATTGTGAGTAAATAATATCTATTGTGACAAAAATATTTTCTTTTACAACAAAATAATTTGTCATAATAAGCCAGTTTAAGTGACAAAATACTATTTGTCACAAAAAAAAAAAAATTGATAATATAGTGACAAAACTGAGTTTTGTCACAATATACTTAATAAGACAAGGCTATTGTGACTAATGTATGACAAACCAATTTTGTCACAATAAGTATGTTGTGACAATTTTTACAATTATTGTGACAAATTAATTTATCACAAGAAACCTAAATTTTTGTAGTGTCTTCATACTTTCCTTCTCTTGGAAATGACGGTTCTCTCTTTTCATGAGTTAAATTTTTTTCATTAAACATATTATAATTTGATGGATTTGTTTCCCTGGGCCTAATGAGAGTTTTTCAAAATTTTGTCCTAATTTGTTATCACAATCGTCATGGGGTTTTGAAGCATGAACACATGCATAATCAACTATCACTTGAATAGATTCTTCTACTAGTAGAGTTCTTTTGTTAAAAACCCTATATGCTTTACTTTGAATGGAATATCTTAAGAAAATTCCTTTATCACTCTTGGCATCAAATTTACCTAAAGAATCTTTACCATTGTTAAGGATAAAATATGTACTACCAAAAATATGAAAATATGAAATATTTGGTTTCTTTCATTTATATAATTCATAGGGGTTTTTTTTTTCTGTAAGATGGATCATATGGAAAGCCTATTCAAGATATGACATGAAGTATTTACAACTTCTGCAAAAAAATATTTAGAAAGATTTTTGTCACATAACATGGTCCTAACTATTTCTTGTAAATACCTATTCTTACTTTTAACTACCCCATTTTGTTAAGGTGCTCTAGCACTAGAAAAATTATTTTCAATAGCATTTTCTTCACATTAATGTTTGAATTGTTCATTTTCAAATTCTCCTCCATTATCACTTCTAATTTTTGAAATACATATGTTTTTATCTTTTTGAACTCTTTTACAAAAAATTTCAAAAGATTTGAATGTTTCACTTTTAGATGCAAGAAAAATTACCTAAGTGAACCTAGGATAGTCATCTCCAATGACTAAAACATATTGTTTTCCACCTAGACTTTGTGTCCTTATAGGTCCAAAGAGATCTAAATGAAGTAGAATTAAAGGCCTAGAGGTTGAAACTTCATTGTTAGGCTTAAATGATATACTTATTTGTTTGTTTTTCATATTAAGTACCACAAACGTGATATGTTTCATAGTTTAACTTAGGCAATCCTTTAACAAGATCATGTTTGAATAATTTATTAATGACATTCATGCTAGCATGTCCTAATTTACTATACTATAGCCAAGTGTTTTGAGTGATAGTAGATACTAAGCAATTCTCTATGCTAGATAAAGATAAGTCCAATTATATGATATATACATTTTCTATCCTATTACCTACTAATTTTAATTCATTTGATTTGAGACAGGACACTTCACAAGAATTAGCATCAAAGCATACTTTATGGCCTTGTCACTCAATTGACTTATGCTAATTAAGTTATGTTTAAAACTTTCTACCAAGAAAACATTTTCTAAGACAACGTTTGGAAAACAAATGGAGCCAACACCAAGAATATTACCTTTAGAGTTGTGACCATAGACAACGTTATCTCCTTGCTTGTAGGTGATATTGAAGAGCCACTCGTCCCCAGTCACATGCTTGGAGCACCCATTATCAAGGAACCATTTGTTCCTCACTTGATTTCAGACTAGAGCAACCTGCCACAAAAGCAATTATGTTACTCTCTTTGATACCCAAACCTTTTTGGGTCTATTCTATTTAGCAAAATGCACATTCTTTGTGGGACCCCTACTCGGATTCTCCATCCAAGCTGAAGAACCCGAGCAAGAGCCCTAGAGAGGAAATGAAACAGAAGAAGAGCCACCTTGGCCTGCCATGCATGCTCAACTAGAGTTACTTGCACACATACCAAAGTAACTAGCAATGGAAGCATAACTCACATCCTAGACATGCATACAAAAGATAACCGGCCCACAAGGTTACATGGTATATATATATATATATATATATATAGACAGATACAAAACAATGTCAAGCACTCAAAAGTCATACAACTATGGCTCAACACCACAAGATACACACCAAATAGGATTTTCTAGGACTGCCCTATACACTACCTATCGGAATAGCTCAAGGAATGCTAGCCTCGCCCCCATACTTAGCTTTTCCCTTACCTGGAATGAAGAGAAGCAAGAGTGAGTCACAAGACTTAACAAGCATATAAGAAAAGAAATGCTAACAAAAGTATAGAAGCTAAAGAGTAACCTGCACGCATTCCACATGCAATAACGATACATCACATGCCCATGAATCACACGACAAATATAGAGAAATGCCGCATAGTAAAATATGCACGTACTTGTCCTTAGGGCCCACATAAGATACACGACACCTAGGTCCCTGTCACAAACCTGTTACTGCCCTAAAAGGCAATATGTGCAACTCCCTGAGCCAAAGCTCCCTCAGGCCAACGCTACCGAAACCCAAAAAGGCACTCTAATTGCTTCCGTAAACCAAACCTTGGCACAAAATATCTTCCTGAAAAGTAGCTGCCACCCAACCAAATGATGTCAAGAACCATGTAATGCACAAATATAATGTAGTGGCATAATAAGCATTAACGTGATTACATAGCCCCCATAAAACCATGCATCAAGCTCTACTCGCCCATATAGGAAGTCACATACGATGTAGTGCTCATGCCTAGCTAACCTTGATATTAAAACCATCTAACATGTTTGTGGCCAAGCACACAAGTCACATGAATTCCCCCAAATGCGTAATCCCCATGCCCCTGCATGCATTTGAAATGACATAGTACTGGAAATTACAACAACAACATTCCTACACTACCCAACGAGAACTAACCCACGCAACAACCTAGCTTCATTCCAACAACAAACAAGAAGGGAATCGAGCCCTTCAAAGCACACAAGAAAAGACCCACCAACTGAGCAAGGGTCTAACCAAGATGGAGAAAACTTGTCACACCCTCTCTCCTAGAACTGCCGAGAAGAGGTGCTATGGGAAATAAAATAAAACTAATTGATAAACTAAAATCTAATACCATAAATGAATATCTCAATCAACTGAAATAAAAACTCTGGGTCAATAAAACTTAAAACCATAAGCTATGTCTAAGGGAAAATCCTTAAACTGAAATATAAAATAAACCCAAACTGATAAGACACCAACTACTCCTAGACATTTTTAGTCTTGAGCGGCTCCACATACACACTATTAAACATTGCTGCTAGGCCCCACATTTTGTACTCCCCCGCTAGGACCTGGAATGGTGAAGAGTACAAGGTGAGCTACAAAGCTCAGGAAGTAATAAGCTGGAAAGAATAACTGAAGCTGAATCAAAGAATATCGATACTGGATAAATACTTACTGAACTTATACTAATTATAACACTATCTATTTGCATTCATAAATGTAATGCACATAAACTGTAAGATAAATGTAGGTATGCAACTTTAGCTCATAGGCCCACATAATCTGATAATACATACCTGGCTGATCTGAATCATACATACATAAAAACTGTAAGCACGTACTGTGGGCAATATGCCTCTAGCCCCCTGGTCGATATTAGATGAGCAAGCATAAACTGAAACTGAAACTAGTGGGATCCCTTCGGAGTAGCCTTTTGGCACGCATAATGCAATGCTCACATACATGCTAGCACACGATATGTAGTGCTCCATAGAAAGTCATGCTTAATGCTCATACCAAGATGTATGCACATAATCTCACAAAAGTAATGATGATCATGTCCTAATAAATACTAACATGTAATCTGATCTTTAATATATTGGAATACACATATTCTATGAATTATGATTTATGGTATGGGCATGTTTAACTTGTTAATCTGAACTCAATGTTGGAAGGTATTGAATATATTAATTAAATTAAACTTGGATTAGGACTCTCTGTAAGTATATCTGAAATTCTGGGAAGGTCATCTGGATATTGATGGAGACATCCGAATATGAGTGGAGACATCTGGATATGAAACAAGCCATCTGAATACACTGGAACATAAGGAATGAGCTATTTGGATATACTGGGAAGTATTCGGATATGGACTAGAACATTCGGATATGATTTTGGCCATCTGGATATCTTATCGAGGGATTCGGATATTACTGGAGCTTATTCGAATATAAAAATTTCAACTTCTGAGATGAGCATCCGGATATGAAATGATATATCCGGATATCAACATGACTCATTTGGATGTATGAGAAAGGCATCCGTATATCATACTAGACACATTCAGATACGATTTAATTTATCTAGATATCAATTGAATTAGACACATCCGGATACAACACGATGTATCCGAATATCACTCACAAAATATGCACTGGCACATCCGGACACGAGAACAAAGCATCCGGATATCATTGAGACCATCTGAATGTGAATAATGGCCATCCGGATGTCACTCACATAAATCTTTTTGACACATTCGGATAGCCTTTAGCCCATCTGGATGTCACTCACATATTCTGAAAAACCCATCCAGATATGAGGGAACCTATCCGGATGTCTGCAACTTTTAAACCCAAAACGAACGCTCACAGAGACTCTGTTCTTGATTCAAACTTAAATAAACTACACCATTCCAAAAGAAAACTTGGGAAATCAAATCCCAATCGACATGAAACAACTTTAGAATTAAATTGACGATGATATTTTATTGAATCTCTTGAAAAGAGATCATGCATGAACTTATATAACTCACTGTAATTGCATATATATATACATAGATACACGTATCTAAATAATCTAAAACTCAACTGAGGAGTTCTTGAATAACTGAGAATGGACTAACATGATTTTGTAATGAAAGAAATTACAGAGAATATACTTTCTTGATAGAATTCTCTGATCGAACCCTTGAACGATCGCAACGAAAATCTCTTAAGCAACCTCACTGTTGAAGCTTCTTCTTCCTCTTGTTCTTCACACGGCGTGAAGAAACTTAGGGCTAATGGTTTATATATATACACATAAAACCCTGGATCAAACTCCTTTATAACTTGGAATCCTTCTCCTACTATAACTAGGAGACTCTCAATCCCACTCCTTCTCCTACATGGATTCTCCTCAATCCCTTAATCATAATAATTCTAATTAATTAATTAAATCTTAATAAAAACTTCTTAAATGACCCTTAAGTCCTTGCATTTAATTGTAACAATAAATAAATATAATTAAATGCTATTTTCTCAATTAAAATCTCTAAATGGCCATATTAAATAATTAATTGGCCAAATCTCTGAAACAAAACTTAAATAAGAACTTAAATAATTTCTAAATAAATTCTAGACCCTCTAATGGGTCGTTACAAAACTAGCAAGAAACAAGCCTATCTAACTAGCGAATCCTCAAATAAAACCACTTGTAACTCAACAATGAGGAAATAAACCGAACATAAAAGTGATAGAGCTTCTCACAAACTGAACATCAGAGGTTATAAAATTAAAGAAGGGTAAGATTTTTCCTGAGATGAAAAAGAAACCAAACCCCAAAAGCTTAGCCAACCCTTCATTCTTCTTCCTCTTATTCTTCTTCCTGCTCGATTAAACACTCTAAAAATATCTCCTATTCTCTCCACAATCACTTGGTATATATAGCAAGAGACAAAGGAAAATGGGTTTAGACGTGTGGCAAGACCAGATGAAAAGCCATCCAACACCGCCTAAAAATCGGGGTTAGGTTGAGAAAGTGGCCTGGGAAGTCGTTACGGAAAAGCTTAGCCGAATGCTAGATGGGATATCCGAATATGGGAGGGCCTATCTGAATGCCCAAGCCATATATCCGAATACTAGAGGCAAGAACAAAAGGCATATCCAAATATGTGGGCAACCATCTGAATACAAGAGACAAAACTTCCTAGGGGTATCCGAATACCATGGCATCCTATCTCAATATAAGACCCAAGAACCCATAAGGGTATTCGAATACCATGCATTGTATTCGAATACCATGCCTTTTTAAAGGAGATATCCGAATAGCCCTAAAGGTATTCGAATGCCTTTCCAAAACTCTAGCATATCCGAATACTACAAGCCTTATTCGGATATCCCAACCTCTATATTCAAATACATTACACTCCCATTTGGATATCCTAAGCTCTATTCAAATACAACAACCCTCCATCCAGATATCTCATGCTCTTATTCGAATATCAAGGCCTAAAACCAAGTATGTAATACCCGAGAAATTCTAAAGGACTCAAGGAAAATTTATCTTGGGGCAAAAATAGAATTTAAGGATAAATTGAGGGTATAAGGGTAATTTATTACCGTATGAATGACCGAATTAACTGCAGGGAGTGTCTTGGATCCGATATGCCAAAGGAAAATGATATGGACATGATGAGTATTTCGAGGCATGATTTATGGCATAGAAAGAAATGGAATTAGGAATCGTTTTCGATACAACTAGGAATCGGGCTGAAAAACCAAATTCTCGTAGAAGACTCCTAAAAAGATGATGGAAGCCTTGAGAAGTTTCAGTTCATCGAGTAGGACAACCCTTCAAAAGTTTCGGGAAGAAACCAAGAGGTTTAAAGCCAAAATGAAAATTCGAGCCTAAGTGTAATTTTTCAAAATTGCCGGAAAGGGTCAAAATGATATTTTCTGAAAGTTTCAAGGGATAAATAGAAAGATTAGGACTTGAGGGGCTTAATGGAAATATTTAAAAGTTGAGGGACCTTTCTGAAAGAGGGCCAAATAGAAAAAAACCAAAGTAGTGGGGCAAAAGTGCAAAAAAATAAAAATCTTGGCAATGGGAAATCGACCAGGCCACGAGGAGCGTCGAAAGCTTCTGGGGTTTCATGGGCAATGGTCAAGGAGGGCCAAGGGATGATGATGAGCCGACAATGGCCACCAGAGTGGCCAAAATTTCGAGAAAATCGGCCAAGAAAGTTGGCCGAAAATAGGAGACCTACAACTCACTTTTGTAGGTGAATATCGATGCTTTTAGGTCGATCTAGGGATGGTGAAGACTCTTAAGGCAATGGTCAAGGCATCCAAGGCCATTTGAAGCTTTAAAATCGCCTATAAATAGGTGTTCATGTGGCAAAAAATTAGTAGAAAATGAAGCTTCAAATCGACCCCCTTATCGAACGAATTGGCCATCCAAAATAAGGGGCTTTTGAAGCCCATGAGGTGTAGAAGCTATCTAGAGAATTTGAAGCATTTTGGTGCAAGTTTCATGGCGATTCGAAGCTCGTCGAAGGTGGGAGGTGGATCGCCTGGTCGAGAGTTTGACCAGCCCATTGAGGGCCTTGCAGTGGTTATTTCGGGGTGAGACCCATGCCAAAAGGATCGACTGGAAGAAGGCTTGCAAGTGGTGGAGAAAACCAGCATCACTAGCAACCGGCGCATGCTAGTCGCGCGCTGGTGCTTCATGCACACCACTCGCCCTAAGCGCGTGCGAGCGCGTAGCTGGTCCTAAAAATTTGGGAAAAATATAGAAAAATTGAGAAAAATGTTTTATGGAGGTCTGTGCAAAAATATCTAGGTTTGGGATTCCCAATGTCTCAGTTTTCACACTAAAGAGCCTCATTTTACGTGAAAACGCAAGATTCAGGTAAGTTCAGTATTTTTCACTTGAAGTTCATAGTCTATTATGAATTGTTGTGGAATTAGATTTGAGAAAATAGTCTCGATGGTAATTATTGGGATTCTTAGAAGGAAAAATGAGATAAAATGAAGGAAAAATGAAATAAATGGAATATTGAGGATATTTAGTGATTAAATATCATTTTTATGATTGAGGTAATCAAGACGAATTGATTGGTGCAACTTTTGAGGTGTCTTGATCTTTGGGCGAAAGTGAGTTGTCCTATCCCATATGATATGATTGTTTATTATGCATGATATTTATGAAAGATATGATTGTTTATTTTGTATGATATTTATGAAAGATATGATTCATATTGCATGGAAAGTCGTAATATTTGCATAGGCACGATATTATTGTCATATTAATATTTGTGCATAGGAATGGGATGTAGCCCCCAGAGTGTAGCCGTAATTCCTCTAGGGCAATGATGAAATAACGTTAAGTTTATCCTGCAGAGGTTCGGGATTTGTCTAGGACTCCGTGCTGGGCTGGTGGGCTTGGGAAGTTACATTAAGGGCAAATGGTGTTCATGTTATTGCACCATGCATTCGTATATATATATTTTTGGATCCTCACTAGAAATTTCATCTTCTAATGGGTTATGCTCCTGGAACATTCAACGTTCCAGTTTAAACTTGCAACTTAGGAAATGAGCAGGTTGAGAGAAGACAGCACGTGATGGAGTGGCTGATGGATTCAGCAAGCTGATTCGGATATATTTTACCTTATGCTTTATTGATGATTAGTCTTGTTAGAATGTTTATGGAATCTCCATGTATTTTATATTTGAGAATATGATGTAATATATGGTACGAATTCTTTATGATATAATATAAGGTGAATTCATGTATGTACCATATCAGGTTTCGATTTTAAGCTTTCGCATTTATAATGATTAGTTGTCTTAGCTTAGTGATTATTACTTTAATATGTTGAGAAGATAGATTGGGATTGTCGGGATATGGTTTATATTGAAAAAAAAAAAAAAGATATTACCTAAATTCGTAAGTTATTTAACGCTCGGGAAAAGTGGGGCATTACAAAGCATGCATTTGGATACCATGATCTAACCCTTAAATTCAAAACACAAACACCTACATGCTCATACTAATGATTAGCATAACCTGTTAAATAAATCCCGATCTCAACAATAGGTCATTACATCCTTAGGCATCCAAATTTGTTTAAACTCATGCGGGTTGTTTCTTATAAAACATTTGTTGATTGACTGTTCATGCCTACGACAATAATGACATGTAATCCTATTTTCTTGAAAAATTTGGTTTATGAAATGATTTCTTTAAACTAGATTTTTGATGAGAATTTTTCACAAAAACAGTTTGTTTTGCTTGGCTTGGAATGAATCAAAACCTATTCCTTGTAAAATTCTTCTAAGCTCCTAAAACCATTTCTAATTTTTTTTTTTACTTTAACAAGCTTTTCTAAAGAGCCCTTTAAATCCAAATTTTGTTTAGAAAGATTTTTTTTCTCATCAATTAAAATCTTTTTATCATTAATCCAATATTCATTTTTCTCTTTTAATGATCTTACCTCCTCATCTAGAGATTTTAATATCTTCTTTAGGACACTGTTTTTCAAACTAACTTTTTCAAATTCTCTGATCAAACCATTAAATGCATCATGTCATTCATCAAGAGTAAAATTTGAAATTGAAAGGATAGAGTGAGAACTTACCTCATTTTCTTCTTTAGCCATGAGGCATAGATAAGTCATCCTTAAGGGGCAAATACCTTCTTCTTTCCTTTCCTTGTTTTTCAACAAATGACACTCGATCCTCCTAGCAAGCATAGCAAAGTCATCATCATCACTATCTTGAGATTCTTTTTCTTCATTTTCAACCTTAAATGCTACATTTTTATTTTTCTTTGTATCATCTACATCATCCCTATTCATCATGATTTCATAAGTCAATAATGACTGTACCAAATTATTAAAGGATAGATTATCTAAGTCTTTAGCTTCGGTTATGGCTGTGACTTTAGGATCTCAAGCCCTAGGAAGACTTCTTAATACCTTTCTTACTCTTTCACCATTTGTATGGGTTTTACCTAAAGACTCTAAACTGGTGACTATATCATTAAACCTAGTGAACATCTCCTTTATAAATTCATTTTCTTTCATAGAAAATAACTCATAATCATGAATAAGTAAATTGATTTTTGCTTCTTTTACCTACTTGGTACCTTCATGTGTTACCTCCAATTTATCCCATATCTCCTTGGCAGTTTTGCATGCAGATACACGGTTGAATTCATCGGGGGAAAGAGCACAAAACAATGTGTTCATTGCTCTTGCTTTTATCTCCATATTTCGCTTGCCTTCTTCTGTCCACTCCTTTATTTTCTCCATATTGGGGAGCTTTATCTCCTTCTTAATAGATTGCAAAATGTTGATATCCTGCATAAGAAAACATGACATTCTTTTCTTCCAATAATTGTAGTTAGAACTGATAGGGCTTAATTGTATGCATATTTTTATTTATTTTTTATCTTAACCTTGTGTGATTTTTTCTACATATAATGTGTGATTATATGAATTTTACATCATTTTAATCTCTTTTTGTAAGAGCTCAGTAAAGGATATTATTTCGAAGATTTGGGCGTGAAAAGAAAAGAAAAAAAATTATAAAGTTAATTTGAAAATTAATATTTTAATATAAATAAAAATAAATAAATATTTTATATAATTATTATCATTATAATATAATCAAAGTTATTATAATTAATAGTATATTAGATATTATATATTATATTATATATTAAATTATAATATTTATATATATGTATTATATTATATATTATATATTATTTTATATTATTTATATATATATATAATATTATATATAATATGGTGGCAGTGACGTGAGATTGAAAACTTGGACGGGCTGTCACATGCATCTTACATATGTGTATATATATATATATATATAATAATAATAATAAAGGCACTTGGAGGAAGGGATGAAGGGTAGTGGCCGTGCAACCTATATATATTAAGAGAGAAAAAGAAAGGCATGGAATGTTAGGAGGAGGCTGGGCGGCGCAGTGACTGAAGGAATGAATAGGGATGGAATTGAGGAGAGAATAGGAGGAGAAATTGGAAGCTAGTGCGACCGAAAATTGAAGATTGGAAGATCTGGAGGCTGTGCACACAGAAAGGTCGAAGCACCAACGGTGGAGCAGCTTTGTACCAGATTCGTTTGACCCAGATCTATTTTAGATCTGGGTAGGAAGCTAAGATTTTCTTTTAACTTCTTATTTTTTTCACTAATTCCATTATGAACTAAATTTATTTAACTAGGGTTTGAGATGAAACTTGTTATGAAGTCTTTATTTTTATTAATTGGGTTTGTTTATGTGATTTTAATTATTTATTACTTGTTCTTAATACAATTAAGTGATTTAACAATTATTTAATTGATTTTGTATTATGATTTGAGACCAAGAGATAATTTTCATAACAAGTTAAAGTAATAAATTTCATAAGATAGATAGTTGATAAGGGATTTGATACTTGAATCTTATGAGGGATAATGAATTAGAACTTAATAATGAATTTCAGTTTGTTATAATTATTGGGAAATAGGTTGATTATTAATAAATTGAGATTTAATTAGGTTAGTAAATATTGGGAAAGAAGCTAACCAATTTAGTTTTCACCCCATTGAATTGATAGAAACCCAATTGATTAAAAATTAAGACTAATTAATAAGTAGATTTGAAACACCCTAGTTGCCTCCATTTTATTCAAGTTAAATTGTTTTTAAATTTGAGTTTAAGTTTAGTTCTCATTAATTTAATTTATTCAAATTCATCTTATTTTTATAGGTTAAATAATATTAAAGTTAATCCAATTTTGATACTTAATCCAATCCTCGTGGGATTGACACTCTACTCATTCATTATATTACTTGTGCGATCCATACGCTTACAAATTAGCTTAACAAGAACCATCATAGAAATGAGGATGAGAGGTGTTTTGACCGTTTCATTGAGATGGACAAAAAAATATGTTATTTGAGGATCTTTAACCCTAGGTTGTTAGACCTTAAAACAAGGGAACTTGGCTCTGAAACTAATTGATATAATTGTATAACAATGGCATCACAACCCAAGAGGGTGGTGAACTAGGTTATTTTAAAATTTTGATTGTACTTCAAATCATTTTTGATAAAATATGAGAATTTTAAGGTAAATGAGGGTAAATGGGGATTTTCTTAACACAATAAATGAAATAAAGAGTAAAAGAAATAGAGGGACAAACGATTTATAGTGGTTTAGCCAAATGGCCTAATCCACTCCTTTAGCTACTCGCTAAGGATTTTAAACATTTCACTATAGCTTCCTACTTGATCACAAGTAGGCCCTCTAGTCCCCAAGAGTAGGAAATACAATCCTCGTACCATTAATGTAGGCCCTTTAGCACACTTATGAGGAAAATACACAAGATTTTACAAAAAAAAAAGTCTAAGAGATTAACCTTTTAGTTACAAGAAATCTCAAACAAATAAATTCAAGGCTTGAATAAGTAAATACAAATGAAGAGCAAAACCTTTGAGAAAATTTTACAACACTTGAGCACTTAAGAGTAGTTGGAACACTTAAAGCTTGCAATTAATGTCTCTAACCCCATAAATGAACCATCAAGTCTGAATTTATAGAGGAACCACTACAAGAAAATTCGTCTTTTGTGATGAGCTTAGGTTGTCACAAAAAGATAGAATTTCATCACGCAATCTTTTTAGTGATGATCAAATATTCGTCGCAGACTCATCACCGTAGGTCCCCCGCCGATTATCTTTGGTGATGAAATAATCATTTTATCACGATAAATGCATTATTGGTGACGAAAAAACTCGTCGTCCAACTCATCACCCAAGATCATTGTCTCTTCATATCTAGTCACCAAAAATACATTTTAGTGACGAATTATTTCATCACTATTGGCATAAAAATTTCCATCACTATAACATATTTGTGACTACCATTAATTCTCACAATTTTTTTTTATCTCATCACCAAAACTATCTCGCGACGTTATCTCCTCACCGAAAAAACAAAATAGCTCATTATGAGAAAGTTTTTGTGACAAAACACTTACTCACCAAAAGGTACTTGTGATAAAAGTGATGTCCTCACAGAAAATATTCTTTGATAGTTGGTAAAATACTTGTGCTTTACATTAAGAGACTTAGACATTACCAAAAAAAATATGTGATGAAAGCATCTCATTGCGAAATTTTTTTTACTACAATACAATATCATCACAAAAGAACTTTTGACGGCTAGAGTCTATAAAGGAAATAACATCACTAAAAATTATATAAATGACTCACCCAACCTGTCACTAAAAATTTCCTATCATGATATTCTCACCATATAGTCCCACAAACATCCCTGTTAATAAATTCTCAACCTATTTAAAATATCAAACACAACTATCACAAATTTCAATGAATTACGTCATCTAAATTGTTAGTCTATCAAAACATATCCCACAAATGACATAACTCATCAAATCTAATATTCGAAAACATGTTCCAAGCATAATTCATTAAATAAAGACAAACAAGAGAAAAGTATATCAAGCCAAACTAAACTTTCAACTTCTTTGGATCCTTAAAGTCCCACACATCTAAGAGTTGTTGCCATCTTCTGCATTTGATGGTTCATCTAGAGGTTTTTCTCCAACTTTTTCTAAAACAATGTCCAACATACTCTTCCACCAATGGATTTCCTCTTTCTATGCTTCAAACTCAATTTCTCTTGACTCATTATACTGTAACAAGTTCTTCACTTATGCATGCCAAGAACCTGAAAAACAAAAGTAAACAAAAGATCAAATAAATTAGCATAATTTGTTTTAATGTGAAAGATTTATAATAATTCAAATAAAGACAACTAACCATACTCGTAATTTAAAAATAGCTATACTAAACTAGTCCAATGATGACCCTCTTTACCTAAACCTATCCACCAACTATAAAGAATTTGAAACAGTCTATACTTTAGAACCTATGTTATTAGCAACTAGACATATGGACTTCCATTAATTCAAGTTTCAACCAAGGTGTTTATCTTGCAATGGCTAACAGAATGCTGCAATTTCATTGGCAGAACTTGATACCAAAAAACAAAAAGTTCTTCCATTGATGACTATGAACGAGCTCATTCCTTAATATCAAGTCAACAAAAGGACAATAACAAATAAGATACCATTAGTCTCAACATGTGATTATAAAAAGGTAAATGAAAACTCATATAATCATGAATGTTCAAATAACCAAAAGAATAATAACAAATAATATAATTTTAACAAAGTACTTGAAGTCTAGAACATTAATAAGATGCAGTGTTTCAAATTTCGTAAACAAATTCATAAAATGAACTTCAAGCCTAAATGTTACGTAAAATAAATAAACAATTAGTTCTATGGATTTGTGCTTAAAAGAAAAATAATGCAACACTTACTAGGAAGAAAAAACAGAAAATGATGCAGCATTTGAACCTGCATTTATATCCATAACATGTTAGTATAATCATAGCATAAATTTTCTACAATTTAAATATTTTAACATGTTAGTAGTATAAATATAAAAATATATATCCATAACATGATAGTATAATCATAGTATAAATTTAATTATGTTTTTTTTAATCCTAACACATTTATCTCACTTTATGCACTGCCATACAATCATACAATACTAAACTTCTAGATTTATATATAGCCTTGCCTAAACATACATTCATTTAAAATAACAAGAAGAAAATGGTTCTATCAAACATGACAGTCAAATTGAGATTGCCTAAAAAAGCAAAACTGCAGGGAACAAAATCAGATTGCCCTAATCTTGAATACATAGCTACCAAGATCCAAAATCAGATTGCTTAAGAACCTTATTGTACAACAACAATCTGTTCTGGTCCCTCATTCTAAATGCATCGTTAAAACTACTTAATTTGGTAACAAACTGCATTCTTAATGATAGCAAGTACACTGGCAATAACTCATTAACATAAACAATAATTTGATATGCCTTAGGTGTAACTTAAGTTTTCTGGGGCAGTGGAATTCATAACATTAATACCTTTAGAGGACATGAAAAATCCCAGATGGGGAACTTATTACATTAATACCTCTAGAGGACACAAGAAATACCAAGTTAAGTAACTGAAAGACATAGTAGAAAATCATTTGTTATGCCAACGACACTGAATGTTGCTATTAATTTAATGGAAACCCAGCCTTGGTCATCCATCTTCTACCACAAGTATGTATCTTTAATTAAATTCTCATTACTGCAAGGAATAGATAAGAGGCATAGATCGTTCAATTCCTAACTAAAAGGAATTAACTAGCAATGATTACCATTGAAAAGTAATGAAAGCCATTAATAAGATACCTAAAATAATAATTTATCTGATTCAATATCTTAACAGGCAATTGTGGGTCTGGGATAGGGAAAAATATTACAGGGGGTGATATTGGCGGCATAAAAGGCATGGCTCTAAATGAATCAGGTGGTGGACCTATAACATAAAACACTAGATACTGCCCTTATGCAAACAGATAGGCACATTTACTAGAGCATATATAACTAACCTAAATCGGTAATATACAAGTATAGAAATATCACACAAAATATATATGCAAAAACATCCAAAACATGAAAAGAACATGTTTCAAACATCAACAGCGTCCTCATGAGGAAAAAGCTGGGGGGGTTTGTTGTAGACACGATTGGCCCCATCGTCGGCCCAAACACGAAGATATGTTGCTCTACACCGACAACAACAACAAGAACAACGAGATGGCGACATTAGACAACCAAATCGTGCAAACACAACAAAATTGAATGAAGCAAGAGAGAAGAAGGATGTACCGTACTTCCAAAGTAGATGAGTGAATCGGGGATGAGTTGGTTGAGCAAGATGAGGGCGTGGGTCTAGGGGTGTCCGTTGTCAGTGGGAATCGAGGGGAGGAGGTGGATGAATGATTCGTTGTGAGGGGGAGATTTAGGAACCGCGAGGAGGCGACGAGGAGGCCGCGATGGAGTTGGACGCAGCGACGACATTGAGGCAGTGGAGGGAAGCGGTTATGATTTGGGAATTAGGGCTTGGGGGAATTCTGATTTGGGAATGGGAATTGGAGGGGAAAAGGCAGGGCAACTCTCGCCAGCACTTTGATTTTTTTTTCACTTTTTTAAATATCTAATTGTTAATTAATAAAAATGAAAATAATTTATAAAAATAATATTAATAATTATTTGATTAATAAAAATAAAATAATTTAACATTATGATAACTGATAAAGTAATTTAAATTATTACATTAAATTAATAATTATTTAAAAATAAAATTATATTATAAATAAATCTATTAATTATAATAAATTCGTTTGATATATTGTATTATTTTTAATATGTTCATAATTTTTTAATATATTTTATTATGCATAATAAGTAATGCTCAATTATAATAATTTAATAATTATATTTGTACATTTTTAAAAAAATATAATTATATTGGAATTGCTTACGTAAGTAGTAGTTAAATCTTAATATTTTTTTTTTATTATTTCATGATTAGAATTAAAAAATTTAGTCAATAACGATGGAAAAATATTTTATTTACGACGATTTATTTAGTTTGTCGTTAAAATTTATCTTATAACGACATGATTTATATTTAGTAGTTAATAATATTATATTAACCACCAAAATTAATCCCGTCGTTAACTATTGGTCTTTAATAATTCTTTTTTTTTAAGTATCACATCAAATCTCCAAAATATGTTCAATGAAATTAAAAATAATTATTAAATAACTTAAATAATAATTTATTAATTATTAATGATAATTATCAAGGGTGAAAAGTTATAATGATGAACTAATTTAGTGCTGACTTTTTAGTTATCTCAAAAAATATTTTTAGTAATGACTATTTTTCGTCACCAAAAGTAACAATATCATCACTGAAAAAATTACTTTTGGTGATGACTATTTTTCATCACCAAAAGTAATAATATCATCGCTGAAAATTTTCTTGCCATGTGGCTGAAAAAATTTGAGGGCCGAAAATTAGAGTGCCAATTTTGGGTGATGACCTTTTATTGTCCTCACCAAAAGTTCCCTTTTGGCGATGACCCAAAAATCTCATCACCAAAAGTGATCTTTGGTGAGGAAATTTTCCTCATCACAGAAAAACTCGTCACGAAATATCATTTTTCTTATAGTGAACACGAGTGCTTCTAAAAATATAGTCGTTGGTGGTAGTTAGGGTGCATTTAATGAACTGATGAACTAGTCGTTGGAAGTTTCTACAACAAAAATGGTTGACAAATTCAAAGAATCGATCAACATGTTAGTTCAAGAATTTGAAAATCGGTCAACACTAGGAGCAAAAACAGTCGACATGACCAAAAACTGTCGATCAAATAACTTACAATGGTTGTTGACCGCTCATGGTTGAGAGCCTAAAAATGACCAGTCGACAGGTTTTTTGAAGCCAGTCGACAGCAATGAGCAAAGTGGTCGACAATTCCTTAAAATCAATTAACAACTTGTCCTTGTCTTTTTTAAAACAACTTGCTCTATTTTCTCCAACATTTTAATACTAATTTTGAAATATATTTTTGGAGATTCATTTAACACATAAGACTTTGTTTTTCCAATCTCCATTAAGAAATATTGAGAGAAATTATTTTCATTTTAGCAAAGTGTTTGAAATTGATTTTCATTTGAGCCTTTTGAAACCAAAATCATTTGGTTTTTGAGACATAGATATAAAACTAGTGTTTTTTTATTATCAAAACTAAAACCAAGAGTAAAATAACAGACAACAATAAGGCTATCGAGGAGGTTGGGCCTCTGATAAGGGATTAAATAGGGCCCTGAAAGTCCATAAGGATGAGCAACCAAAGGAATGATGTAACGACCCGTTAGAAAGGCTTAGAATTATTGAGAATTATTTAGCTAATTTTTGGTTTAGGAGAATTTTCCAATTAAATATTTAATGTGGCAATTTAGAATTTTAATTGAGAGTATACCATTTAAAGGAATTTAAATTATGTGGAAATTAAATGCAAGGGCATGAAGGTAATTCTAGAGTTTTAAATAATAATTAGGAATTATTTAATTAGAGATATTATGTAATTGGGAGAATCCATACGTGAAAAAGTTTAGATTTGAAGTCTCCAAGTTAATTAAGAATAAGGACTCCCAATTATAAAAAAAGAAGGAAATGGGCTTCTAAAGCTATTTCTTTCTCTATATAAAGGCACATAAGGCATAGCTTTCTTCACGCGCGCGTGAGGAACAAGGAGCCAAGAAATTTATGAGTTGCAGAAGTTGCTTTGCATAGGAGATTTCTAGTTGAGATCGTGTGAGTCAATCAAGATTTATTGAGACAGGTATCTTCCTTGTAATCCCTTCCATTACAGGTTCATATTAGTTTCGTTTTCAAATTATTCCAGTTCTTTGTTGTAGTTTTCAGATTTATATCAGTAAGCAGAGACATATATATAGGCGTATAACAGTGAAGTTATAAGCAAGTTCTATTACTCTTTCTCTATTTTGGATTGCAAGTTCTATTACTTCTTCTTCATTTTGGATTTTGAGTTGCAAGTTTTTTTCCTCCTTTTATTTCTTTTAGAGGTAAGTTCTCATATATGCATGATCTTTATAGCAATTCAATCAAATATTATCTTTGAATCATCCTTAAAGTTGTTTCATATCGATTGGGATTTGTTTTCCCAAAATTTTATTCAAAATGGTGTAGAATAATTAAGTTTTGTTATAGATTTCAGACACTATTAGCATTCATGTTCGTCAAATTTTATTGTAGACATCCAAATGAGTTCTAAGTTCTTTGTGTGTGATATTCGGATGGTTCTTCGTACATCTAGATAGCTCATATCCGGATGCCCTTTTCTTCTATCCGCATAGGTTTAGAATATCTGGATGCCTCCTTTTGTATCCAGATGCCTTCCTCCAAAGTTGAATTTCATATCTGAATATTCTCCTGATATATCCGAATGCCACAGTGAGAGATCCGGATGACCTAAATCATATTCGGATGTCCTAGTTTCTATTCAAATATATCCCAACATATTTAAATAGCTTCTTATTTGAGCGTCAGTGTATCTGTATGAGCCTTCTTCATATCCGGATATCCTTCTTGATATCCGAGTAAAAATATTTAATACCTCTAAATATTGAATTTATATGCCAGAATATAACAAGTTAAATCATGCACATACCATAAATCATAATTCATAGAATCTTTGTATTCCAATATATAGATGAAGATCATATCATGTTCAGCATTATTTTATTATGACATGTTCAGCATTATTTTGTGAGATTATGTGCATACATTTTGGTATGAGCATGACTTTATATGGAACACTGCATATCGTGTGCTAGCATTTATGTGAGCATTGCATTGCATTATGCGAGCCAGGCGACTTAGTTCACTAGGATCCCATAGTATCAGTTTCAGCTCAGTTATGAGTTGCTTGCCTGGTGACGACCAGGGGGCTAGGGGCTTTGTCCAAAGTATGTACTTATAGTTTTTATGTATACATGATTCAGATCAGTCAAGTATGTATTATTAGATTATGTAGATTTATGAGCCAAAGTTGCATACCTGCATTTAGATTACAGTTTATGTGCATTACATTTTTATGAATACAAACTGACAATGATTATACCTCTCAGTACAAGTTCAGTAAACAATTTACCAGTATCGATGTTCTTCGATTCAGCTTTAGTTATTTTTTCCAACTTATTACTTGTTGAGCTTTGTAGCTCACCTTGTACTTTTCACCATTCCAGGTCCTAGAAAGGGAGTACCAGATGTGGGGCTTAGCAGTAGTGTTTAATAGTGTGTGTACGTGGAGCCGCTCAAGATAAAATATGTTTGGGATTAGTTGATGTCTTATCAGTTTAGGTTTATTTTATATTTCAGTTGAGTGATTGTCCCTTAGACAGAGTTTATGGTTTTCAGTTTATGTTGGCTCAAGAGTTTTTATTCCAGTTGACTGAGATATTCATTTATAGTATCAGATTTCAATTTATCAGTTAGTTTTATTTTATTTCCCCGTAGCACCTCTTCTCAAGCAGTTCTAGGAGAAGGGGTTGTTACAAATGAGCTACTAAGCTATAGATATAGGACTTTGTACTTCCTTGGTTAACTTTCTCTTTTTGTAAAACTAATTTCCAATGAATAAAATAGAAGTATTTATCCAAGTGTGTTTGTTTTCCTCATGTTGGCATGCTTTTTGTTTGTTACTATATTTCCTTTCAAATTTTTGTTGCTTAGTAAACATATCTTGTAGTTAGGTAATTTTTTCAATTTCCTCTGCCTCAAAGATTACCTAAGGTGAGAAACACAGCATTTTTAACAATCCTCTTACACTATTCAGAGGTGTTAAGTTTGATTGGTTGATCCAATTATCTTCCCAAGTCTCTGAGCACCCCACAAAAAAGGAGAATTTAGGGTTCTTCTTCCTTATAAATCATCCTACTTAGTGTTTTTGGCTTATGAGTTTGATCAGTTAGGTGAACTATCTTCTCAAGTTCTCGAGCACCCGGCTTAGTTAACATTTTTCCATAATTAGTTAGGATTTCTTTCTTGAGCTTTTGGGTTGACCTAGTGCATTAGAAAGAACACCGAACCATGCATTAAGAGGCATATCGAGTATAACATTAGGAAGTAGAATTCAAGTATTTTACCACTAGCAAAACTTTCTTCAATTTTGTACATTCCATGTGCGAGAGATAGGTTGGCCTTTCAAGTCTTCCAATTTGTAAGCTTTTGGGCTAAGGGTTTCAATTATTCAATAGGGTCCTTCCCAAGTTTCGTTGAGCCCCTTAGATTGTTGATGCTTGCTCATATAAGAATAAGACCTCATAGTAGGAAATTATGAGCTCAAACTTGAGCATTATAGTATTGAGCAACTTGGTAATTGTAGACTACTTGCTTCATCCATGCTCGATCCCATTGTTTATGTAGTAAATCTAGGTGGTACCTATAACGACTCGTTGATGGGTCTAGGACCTTTATTAAGATTTTATCATGTATGTTATATCTTGACATTATTTAAATTAGTTGTGAAAAAATATTTTATGAGTTGTCGCGGGGAGGGGGAATTTAATAAAGATGTTAATAAGTTGAATAGTCAAAGCATGGGTTTGCATGAGTGTTGAAAAGTCAAATAGTCAAGAGTGTGAAAAGGTCAACAACCTAGCAAATTGTTGAAAGGTAAAAATGTTGGGCTTAATTGAATTAGGGACTGCCAAGTTGTATGCATATATGTATATCTTTATATTATGATAAAGTAGATTGATTAACAAAAAGGATAAAAGAAAAGAAAATATGAAAAGTCAAAAAGGGGCTCATTGAATGGTTGGGGAAATAAAGGAGATAAGGGGAAAGATGGAATAATGTTGGTGGGGAGTAGGTGGGGGAGGACATGCAGGCCATGCCACCCCATTTCTTTCTTTCTTTCTTCTTCTTCTTCCTTTTTTCTCTCCCAACAACTTCCTCTCTTTTTTCTTTCTTCTTCTTCTTCTTCATCTTGGTTGGGAGCTCAAGTGAGGATTTTCAGATTTTCAAGGGGTGTGGAGTCTTGGATTTTGGAAAGCTTATTATTTGAATCCAAACATCAAAGGCAAGTTCTTCTTGCATCTCTTTTTGCTATGTCTAATATTTTCTTTCCCTTCTAAACGCTTGGATCATGTTGTATTTTAAGGATTTAAGCATGAAAACCATTTGTTGTTGAAAATGATGTTATTGCATGTGAGTATGTAGAAAGGTTTGTAAGCCTCCCTCAATTATTGATTATTTTGTTTAGGTCTTTTGAATTTCAAAATAAGGTTTGTTTCACCCTATAATACCCAAGGAATGATGTTTTATTTGATTAGAGTTAGAAGTAATGTAAGAAATAAGTGTATCTTGCTTGTATTGTTGGGTTTATGTTCGTTTGTGCTTTCTGTCAAACTTCGGTCGACAGAACTTCAGTAGACCTAAGTCTTCCAATACCCTTTTGTGCAAGTTCAGTTGAAGGATTGGTTGACCTAAGATCATGGGTCAGTATTTTGCCCAACTTCGGTAGACCGAAGTCGAATTTTGGTCAACCTAAGCTTAGAAGCTAGCATTTTGCCCAATTTTAGTCGACCTAAGTTAATTTCAGTCGACCTAAGATACTTAGCCATTTCAACACAATGATCTCTTAATTTTTGGCCAGATTGCGTATGTTATATTCTTTGGGGTATAACTTTCTTTAGTTATATCCAAGTCGAGATCCTCTTTTTACTTTGTAAATTAGACTTCATAAGCTTCGTTTGGGATATAGAAATTGCATCATTTAGTTAAGACTTGTGCCCGTAACAACCCAGTTAATCCTTGCTTAAATTCTGGAAATTTTAGGAAATTGTTGAGTCAAATATTCTTTCTTGCGTTGCTACACTTCCTATGTTAAGATTACGGTTCTTGCTTATGCAAAACCCTCATGGTGATAAATGGGTTGTTTCTCCTCTATTTCAAGTCGTATTTAAATGGTCTTGCAGGTATGATTAAGTGCATTCCTTGGCATTTCATTGTTTGAGTTTTTGGACATATAGAACCTGCTAGAGGTTTATGGTTAAGATGCATATTTTGGGCATGTTTCATTTAATGTCATGATTGTGCTTTACATGTGTGGGCCCAAGGCATTAAGTGGAGTTGATTGGCCTCAAGGATTGTATGTGTCCATGAACATAGACCTTAAGTGGAGCTATCTGGCCTCAATGACCTCATGATAAATATTATAATTATGACATTGGGTGGAGCTGATTGGTCTCATGAATTAACCTAGAGTTGAGTTATTTAGCCTCAAGTATCAATGATGTGATTATTTATAAGATTTCTTGTATGCACCATGTGGAGTTGTCGTGGGGTAAGAATACATGGCATGAGTGCATTTCATGTGGTTAATGATTATCCTTCTAGTGGGTTTATTTACTGTTCTCCATTCTTGTTTACCCTATGCTTTATATCATTTGTATTATGTCTGTTGGGCCTTGTGGCTCATTCTCTTTCTTTGCATCATTCTAGGGAAAGACAAAGTTAAGGCTGAGGGTGAGTCCAACGGGGCTAGATCTATGGATTAGATCTGTACAAAGCTCACCTAAAGAAAGGTTTTGGGACTCTTTTGTTATATTTTTGAGAGCTAGCTAGAATCTTGTGTTTTGAGAGCTTATCTATGTTTTGTACTTGTGTCATGATGTATTATATATAGTGGAAGCTTGACTCTCATATACATATTTGATAATGCAAAAGAAGAATTATGGGTGTTATTGTGGTGTGTTTCTTCCTATATGTGAAGTTGTGGTATATAGATGGTCGTCTATGTTCAAGTTGTTTATGTGCTCTTACTATTAATGACCCTCTTACAGATCCTCTATGCTAACAGGGGCTTCGGGAAGTGGGTCGTCACAGTACCATAGGTTTTGCTCATTTGATGCCTCCAAGAAGTGTTCTACTTAGAAACTCGGACCCCAATCTCCACCAGTGTGATAGTTTTGGACTCAGTACAAGTTAATGGGGGTCTCTTCCATTGCTATTCGAGGAGTCATTCAGTAGGTCCACAATGTGCTTGGTGGTTTATCCACCCAACTACTGCCTACCTCCTTAATTAAAACTCCCAAGCCTTACAACAACTTATGATTTGTGAGCTCTATTTGACCATTAGCTTGGGGGTGGCAATAGAGGTGGTGTTGAAAAATTCCAAGCGTTATGCGCTAATCTCGTACTAAGTGATCAACGGACTATGCTCCATTATTTGAAATTAAGACTCATGGGATACCAAACCGACATGCCACATGCTTCCAATCAAATAACTCGTGATTTTTCTCAATTTGAGTTTTTCATATAATTTTTTTGCATTCATTTGTGTGTTTGATAGTTTGATTGTGGTTTGTTTTTTATCCTAAATCCTAACATTGATATTTGGGTAGATTGTAAGAAAATTGATAAAAATGAGTTCTATAATCAAGATTTAATTTTTATAAAATATAATTTGGAGAAAATCTAAGATTTTGGGGTGCCTTGAGCAATATTATTGAGGTGGAAAAATTTGAATTTCATTGGGCTAAATATGGATAGCAGCCCAAAAGCTCAAATTTACCCCAAGTGAATGCCACATGAAGGCCCAAGAGTCAGGCTTGGTGAATAAAAAAGAAGAGGGGCCCATGTTCTTATATTAGCCTAAGTTCAATAAGTCTCCAATAGCCTAAGATTAAACAAACACTTTATCACCCAAGTTGAATTAAAGGTTTTCTTTCGCCTAGTCGGTGAAATAAAATTTTACCTCAAGTTATTAATCCAAGTTAGAGGTTAACATGAATAATGAAGGACTAGCTTAAGTAGGTTAAGTTAATCATAATTGGATTAGTTGAACCAAATAAGGTTTAACTGATGTTTATTTAGTTATAATTGGATTAATTAAGCATTTAATCCAAGAGTTTAGGTTGGTCATGGAATTAAAAAAAAATGTATATTTATTTATATGGCTACACCCTGATGAGTAGAAACGATTTAAACAACTCCTGATCATAGGAGTGTGGATGATGATTAAAAAAATCACTTACTTTATAACCCAAAGACATGTTTGGAACGACCGAACGGATAGATTTGTACAATGTTCAACTATCCTTAACCTGGTTGATGGATAGATTTGTGTTGTGTATCATTCTTGGACATGATCTGGGTTCCAGTCACTAGGTCCCCTTCTTGTAGGTAAATAAATTAACAAAGCACGCATTGCTCAACTATGCCATCATGATGGCTTCTATCAATTAGACCTATTATTGGCCCAATTTTTATTTTTTTATTGACTTTAAATATAATTAGAGTTTAATAATTTTAGTTTTAATTAATTAAAACTTAATTAATGTTATTTGTGATAGAAGAGGTGTCTAAACAATAAAAGTAAACCTAAAGAGCCTCTAAGACCATTTCTAAATCACAAAGGGTCTCCATATAAATGACCAAAATCGCATGAAATTTGGGTGCAATTTACCCCTCCCCTTTTTTTTTACCTTCATTCAAGTCCAAGGTCTAAGGATTTAGTGAGATTAGTATATTTTACATTTTATAAGTAAATGCAAACCTTCGTAAAAGTTCAAGGCCTAAGGATTAAGTGAGATTAGTATATTTTACATTTTATAAGTAAATGCAAAGCATATAAGTTCGAAAGATGAAGGAAGAAAGAGAAAACACAAACAAAACAAAAGTTTTCTTGAAATGAGGCTGACATAGTCACAAGTGACATCATGGAGTGAAAATTTGCATTTTTCTTGCCACTTAAGCTTAAGGTGATGTGGTCAGGAATCTTTCAAGAGGCATTTCTAGCTCTAATTAAGAAAACACTTGCAAAAAGATTGCCATAGTCACGAGTGGCACTTAGAGTAGAAATTTGTGTTTCCTTTCATACACATTTATATAAAACTTTATTCCTTTTTTTTTGTAAGTAAGATTTTATTGAAAAAAACCTCGAAACATCTACTTATTTGGGGAGTAATCGAGTGTCTTCATCATAAAAAGTTGACATTCGAGTAAAAAACCAAATAATGCTTAGCGATGTGAGTAGGAAAAGTGTGGCCCTTGTGCGCTCTTAACTTTTTTAGAAAAGTAACTGAGTGTCTTTATCACAAAATGTTAGCATTCATGCCAAAAGCCTAATAATGCTTAAAGAGCTAGAAAAAGTGTAGACCATGATTCCAAGATTGAAATTGCAACATTTCTGAAGACATCATCTAGCATGTTTATATTTTTTATGTTATGAGGAATGTATCACCTCATTTAGAAGTTTAGGTACATATGTTCACTTTATTTTTGGAGTTCCTCATTTAGAAAGGCCATCTTCTAACTTAGGTTCCTCATCTGGAATATTCAGATGTTCTAAGACAAATAGTTGGAAAGGGAAAGAAATACTTAAAACATAAGTTTTGAGAAGTTTTGTTATTTTTATTTTATATAATGATATGTAAATGCTATATGTGTTTTTATGAGATGCAATATTAGCATGTATAGGTCATATTTTGGTGATATCAAGTTCATTAAATATGCCAAACCTGTTGTAAGAAGTTAGTTTTTATTTAAATATTATTATTTTATTTTGATGAAAATATATCACTTTTATGTTTATATTTTGGATTATAGTGATTTAGAAACTTACACTAAGGATTTCTAAAGATTTTTAGCTGGGACATCCAAAAAGTCTTTTATTTTTTTCTTTTAAACTCGATATTTTGGAATGACTTGAAATTAGAAGTTATGAGTTAAACTAGATTTGATCCGTTAAAATAAGCGCACTCACAAATACCTCACTTTAATGAACTAAGCCGGACACAAGAATTTGGGTGAAAAGAAGAGCCCACTAGAGGTAAACCTCTTTAAGCATCGCTTAGGAGAATAATATCTAGTGAATTTGAGAAAAATAAATAATAAAAATAAAAAGTTAAGCAAATGAAGGTTTTAAAAATAAGATGTAAATGGTGATGAAAGACTTTTATAGGAAATAAAAAGTTAAGCAAATGAATTTGGGTTGATGAAAGACTTTTATAGGAAATATTTAAAAAAAATCTCTAAATTATGATACAAAAAAACACTCTAATGAGATGGGTATTTCAAGGAGAGTCATGCACTGGTACTAGGCAAGATCCTAAGTAAATGGTGAGTCTGCATACTTGCCATCCTCCCTGTGATCTGAGTTAGAGTAAAACCTTTGAGATAACATATTGAATATAATATATTAACCAATATTAGAAATAAAAAAAATACATAATACAATTGGCATGTTTATATAGCTCATATGGAGTTCTTTTAATGATTAGTCTTAATGATACTCTATTAAGAACATAACAAGCTGTATTTACAGCTTCTGCCTAAAAGTATTTTGGCAAATTACTTTTTAGTAATATGGTTCTAGACATTTCTATAAAAGTTCTATTCTTTCTTCCAATGATACCATTTTGTTGAAATGTTCTAGAGATCAAGAAGTTATGGTGAATTTCATTTTCTTCACAATAGGTTTGAAATTCTTGATTTTCAAATTCTCCACCATGATCACTCCTTATTTGCTTTTTTTTTAATTCTTGTTCATTTTGAAGTCTTTTGCACAATCTAGAGAATGTTTTAAAGGCATCATTTTTATTTCCTAAGAATAACACCCATGTAAACCTTGAAAAATCATCTACTATGACTAGAGTATAGGATTTTCCTCCTAAACTTTGAGTTATCATAGGACCAAACAAATCTAAATGAAACAGTTCTAGAGGTTTAGTTGTACTAACTGAATTTATGGGTTTAAAAGAAGATCTAGTTTGTTTTCCTTTCATACATGTATCACACATATGATCATTTTTAAAGTTTATATTGGGCTAGCCTTTAACTAGTTGTTTTCTAGCCAATTTGTCAATTAAGCTCACGATTGCATGACCTAGTTTCTTATGCCATAAGCAAGACAAATTTGAATTTGATACAACAAGACAATTTTCATGTTTAAGCACAACATCATCAAGCCAAATAACATATACATTTCCATGTCTATTTTCATAAAAAATAAGTTCATTTGACTTCAAATCATAGACTTTACATTTGCTTGATTTAAAGGTGACTTTATATCCTCTATCACATAATTGACTTATGCTTAGCAAGTTGTGTTTTAGACCTTCAACGAGGCACACATTTTCAATGTTTGCTCTACTTAAACCAATTGTGCCATGGCTAAGGATTTTATCTTTCGAGTTGTCTTCATAGACAACATTACCTCCTTCTTTATAGGTAAGAGAGATGAATTGATCCTTGTCTCCCGTCATATGCTTGGTGCATCCACTATCAAGATACCACTTCTTCTTTCCTTCCTTGGATGCCAAGCTTACTTACAAGGAATACATCACATTGGTACTTTTGGTACCCAAATCTTCTTGGGTCCAACAGTGTTAGCAATCACATCATCTTTAACTTTTGGAATCCAATTCAAATTTAATCTATGAACATTTTTTCTATAAAAACATTGTTTGATATGGTGTCCCTTCTTATTACAATAATGACAAGTTAGACTTGTTTTCCTATAGAAGCCTTGATTATGCTGGATAACATGTTTTCTAAATGATGTGGGCTTGTTCAAAGTCTTTCCTTTAATAAACTTTGTTGTTAAGGTTGATGGTACATCATTTATATATTCTAGCCCTCTTTTATCTCCAAATGGTTTTTGATTTCCCAAAATCATTTCCAACTTCTTTTTTCCTTCTAATAGTTTTTCAAATGAATCTAATAAGTCATTGTTGTTCTTTTCTAATTCTGAAAGTTTGATCTTCAAATTTGTACTTTCTTTATCCTTTTGTTCAATGATTTACTCTAAGTCATCATAAGCAATCTTAAGATCATTGCATTCTTTTTCTTTGATCATTGAGACATTTTTTAGAACTTTGTTTTTGGCTAGAACCTTGTTATATGTTTCTAATAGTAAATTGTATTCATCTTGTAAAGAATTAAATGAAAGAGAATTACTACTAAATGAACATGAAGTTACCTCATTTTCTTCCTGTGCCATAAGGCAAAAATTTGCAACCTCCTCTTGTTGACTTGAATCAGAGGAGAGGGAATCTTCTTCATTCAATGTGGGTAATGACTTATTCTTCTTGTTTTTTTTTATCTTTTTGTATTGAGGGCAATCTTTCTCGATATGTCCTAGTTTCTTACACTCAAAACATTTTAATTCATAAGGAGTATCTTATAGAAAATTTCTTGTTGTCATATGTTTTTCTCTTGGGAAATTTTCCTTTTCTCATGAATTTGTTAAAATGTTTTGTGAGTTAAGTAAGTTCTTCATCTTCATCACTTGTTTCACTTTTATCTTCTTCTTTGGCCTTGAATTCTAAGGATTTCATTTTGAGCTCATTTGATTCTTTTCTATTTAACTTAATCCCATAAGTTAGGTTCCCAACAAGATGGTAAACTTCCTAAGATTTTTTGAACATTTTCTTCATTGGTTATTATTTTTCCTAAAACTTGCAAATTTGTTACAATGTCATTAAACCTTGTGAACATTTCTTTAATTGATTCACTAGCATTCATTATGAAATTTTGATATTCACTAGTAAGAATTGTAATTTTAGTGCTTTTCACTTTCTTGGTTCCTTCATGTGTTACTTCTAAGTGATCCCAAATTTCTTTTGTCGTGGTACATGAAATGACTCTATTAAATTTAGCTAGACTTAATGCACAATGTAATATATTGACAGCTCTAACATTTGTCTAATTAATGTGTTTTTGTTGATCACTCCAACTTTCAGTATGAGGTTCTGGTAATGTAACCATACTAGATATATATATATATATATATGTATATAGTTAAGTATTTTGCATTAAGAAATACCTTATTCTTGTTTTCTAGTAGGTGTAGTTCGAACCATCGAAATAAGGTGGCCTTGAGGTGTTTTGTCCTTCCAACTTGAAGTCGGTGTTGAATGCCATTTGGATCTTTGCTCTTGGGTGGTTAAACCTACAAAACACTTAGAGACTTTGTGCTCTGATATCAATTGTTAGTTCCAAATGATGGCAAATATATCCCAAAAGGGGGGGTGAATTGGGATTAGGGTAAATTTTTCGATAGTTTAAAGACCTATTGTTTGTAGAACACTATGTTTCAAAATATCAATGAGTTTGTTTCGAAATCAACCTTTCTGTTAAGTATGTTTCGAAATATAAATGAGTATGTTTTGAAATCAACCTTTCTGTTAATTATGTTTCGAAACTTATTATGATATGTTTTGAAACCTTCCTTTTTGTTTTACTTATTTCAATTTTTTTTGTTTTTGAAAACAATTCTTTTGAAAGCATGAACAATGAGAATAAGAAAGTAAAATAGTAAAGCAAGTGCACACGAGATTTATAGTGGTCCGGCACCCCGCCTAGTCTACTACCTTCAAGCTTACACACTTGAAGGATTTTCAAGCACAATCACTTTCATTAGTGATCAACCACAACAAGAGTTTTACCACAGTTCACTCTAAAACCTTGTACACGATGAATTTTTATGGCTAAACTCAAACCTTACTCCTCAATGAGTTTTAAGGCTAAACTCAAACCTTACAACCAATAACAAGATAAATAAAACTTATCTTTTATAGCTCAATAGATTTAATACAATAGAATGTCTTACCAAATGGCTGTACAAACCTCTTAGTTTGAGATGAGGAGAGCTAGAAGGATGAGACTTCGATTTTAACTTGCTTCTACTTTTCACACCAATGCACATCAAGGATTGTAAGTATGGATCTTCTTTGAAAGCTTGTAAAAAAGATTTAATTCACAAGTGCTTGAGTGTGTATCTTATATCTCTTGTATGTGTGTTCTCGTGTATGTGCTTGTAAGTTCGTCTTCTTGTCTTCAAAGAACTAATATATATACCAAGAAATAGAATTTTAGCTAATTATAATCGTTAAAGACAAGATATTAAAGTAGGTTTCGAAACACACCTTATTGGTTTCCAAACAACACACTTTTATACTAAGGTTTCCAAACATACATCACATGTTTCGAAACATCCAGCCTTTATAGCTGGTTATGCACTTAGAGACAGAATAAGTAGGAGACAATGCTTTATGCCTACTTATGATTTTGTTTTGTTCTCCACTTACAAAATTTGAAATTGAAATTATGGAGTATGGAGATTAAGTAAAAAGTAAGCTTTTTGAAAAACTTTTGAATATAAAGAGAATGAAAAGCAAAAGCATCTCGGGTTTTTAAATATTCTACTAATAGAATCAGATGTTTCGAAACATGCTATGAAGGTTTCGAAACATACTTCAGAAACATATTTCAACACATAAACAACTCAGATTTTAAATGCTCTGCTGACAAAATTGACAGAGGTTTCGAAACATACTATATAGGTTTCGAAACATATGCTTACATATCAAATAGGTTTCGAAATATAGCATGCAAGCTCAACAAATGTTTAAACCTTATCAAAAGGCATTTCGAAACAGGTATAGAAACATAGCAAAATGATGTTTCGAAACATAGACTAAGTTTCGAAAGATAATGCATGAACTTTGGATCTTTCAAACATTTGAACATTCGTGCCAAACACTATTCATGCATGTTTCAAAATATGAAAATCTTATTTCGAAATATGAGTTTCACATAAAAGATTTTTCATTTTAAGATAGGTTTTTCATTAGACACATTTTCTCATATATCAAAAAATATGATACAACACTTGGTATTTATAGCTTTTGTTTCTTTAATGCTCTTGACAGTTTATCCAATGAATAAAACCTTTAACTTGTAAATTCCAAAGAACATTCATTCCTTATCCTTCCCAATGTTTAGTAATTAGTTTGAACTCAAATATATGTACTTTTAATGAGAGAATGTTCAAACAACATTTAATCAAGATCTGATTATTTCAAAGTGAAGAATAGTTCGCATTTAATACAATCTCAACAACTATATTTTTTCAAATTTTTAACACTGTTATTCGAGTAAAGTTAAGTGTTACTTGAGTGAAAGTAGAGGTTACTCGAGTGGTTTTAACATTTAGTTAATTAAATAATTCATTACTTAACTACTAAATAATCTTACTTCATTGAGAATATCAGACAAATATTTTATTACTCGACTATTCAACTGAGTTACTCTACTATATAAAGGAAATAATACTCAATTAAAAATTTCTCTTAGTCGATTAAAACTTTGAGTACTAAACTATCTAAGAATTATTACTTGATTAAGGAATTAATTATTCAACTAAAACAAGATGTTATCGATTAAATAATAACTCGTATCCGATTAATTCTTTGAGTACATTTATATTCAATAATAATTACTTAGTTAAAAATATGATACTCAACTAAGCGAGATGTTATTCGATTAAAGAATAAATCCTAGTCGATTAATCTTTTGAGTACTTTTTAAGAACATTACTCGATTATTCACATATGTTACTTGACTAAAAATGAAATTTCTCCATTAATAGATAATTCTTAGTCGATTAACTTTTTAAGTACAGAGAAGTAATACTCAACTAAAACACATAATACTTGACTAAAATACCCATTAGTCGATTAAATCTTGTAGTGTTGTACTTTACTTGATTAATTAATGTTCATTACTCGAGTAATATTTGAATGTTAAATAAAACTAAATTTCCTTAAGACAATTACTCGACTAACACAGAGTTGTAATAGAGTAATGTTTGAATGTTAGTTAAAATTAAATTTTCCTAATATAATTACTCTACTAATTTAAAGTTGTACTTGAATAATATTTGAATGTCAGTTAAAATTGAATCTCCCTAAAGTATTTACTCGATTAATATAAGGTTGTACTCAAGTCATGTTTATGTTAATCAATTAATTTAGCTTATTACCCGGTTAACATCATGATTTTAAATTTCATTTCATTACTTGGTATTTTTTTATTATTCTAAAGTATATGTTTTGAAATAAGTATAAAAATCAATAGTCCAATAGCAATCTAAGTCATGGTCTCATATCCATTTATTTGTCACGACCTAGGAACCACCTTTAAAGGTTGATGCCTAGCCCGGACTTAAATAGCCCAACATCCTCTCCTGGCCAGCCGATGTGGGATTTGCTAAGGTCACTCACCAGCTACAACGCATTGAGTCCACCCCCCCTTCGGATAGGTGCACCCCCGCACGTGTTGGCCCCACCATCAGATAACAGGAGGTTGGCTCTGATATCACTTGTCATGACCTAGGCACCACCTTCTAAAGGTTGATGCCTAGCTTGGACTTAAATAGCCTAGCATCTCCTCCTGGTTAGCCAATGTGGGATTTGCCAAGGTCACTCACCAGCTGTAAGGCACATCGGTTGGCCAGGAGGGGATGCTAGGTTATTTAAGTTCAAGTTTGGGATCAATGTTTGAAAGTGGTGCCTAGGTCATGACAAGTGGTATTAGAACTAACCTTCTGTTACCGGATGATAGGGCTAGCACGTGTCTGAAAAGGGGGCGGGCCCGGTGCGTTGTAGTCAGTGAGTGACAATGGTGAATCCCACATCAGCTAGCCAGGAAGGGATGTTGGGTTATTTAGGTCTGGGCTAGGCATCAACCTTTTGAAAGTGGTGCCTAGGTCGTGACATATTATTCTGCTTAGGGAAGTTACAATGCTCTTACAGAGAAAAGAAAAACATAAATCAAAGAATGAATGTTAGATATGCATGTTATAGGTACTTTATACAAATAAAAAATTTAATCAAAGTAAGGGCAACTCACTCGCAAAATAGGGTAATGGTAATGACATTGAACAAAATAGGTTACTCAATATGAACAATTCTTGTCTCCATAGGGCATGACTTAGACACGTTGCTCCTCTATGCTTATCACCAAGTTCATAATTCTTTATAGAGCGTATCAACTTAGTCTCAATTGTTGTGATTCCCATATAGATGTGTATTTTTAAAATTTTTCATCAGAGAAATGTAGCGAAATTCAACACAAACCATGTGTAACTCAGATGTTTAAGCAAAACAATATTACATCACATGTAATTAAAAAAGAATGTGTACAGTTGGTTGGAACCAAGTGGGTGTAGAAACTTTCTACAAAAAGATTGTATCCTCCTCAAGTTGTGGAGGGTCCAGTTCATCCACATCACGCAAGCCTTCAAAAACCAACTTATAACTCCTGTCAAGTACTAGTTAGAAAGTCTCAAGCTACCAACACCCTTACCGTTCTCCTTGGTCCTTAAAACCAAGCTTAACACTTGAGCCAATAGCAACAAGAACAAGTAGCACAAAGAAAGAAGATGAAGAAGCAGCTCACGAACAAGGGTGGCCAAGAGTGCATCATAACACATTCATAAGTCAATCTCATCCTTAATACCCTTTTCTTAATCTAAAATGGAGGAGGTCCAATAAAAGCCTCACAGTTGCCTTCAAGCATGCCTCAAACGGTGCCACATGGAAGGCATTAAAATGGGTAAAATAGGCTTCACTTGAAGCCTCTGTACATAATTTGATAAATAGAACCAATCCACCATTTTTGTTAAGTGGTTGACTGTTTTCCTAGCTTTTGGACAACTGGTCAACCGATTACAGAAGGCAATTGACAATTCTTTCTACATGTTGCATGGTCTTTCATTTAGATGCACGTGATCCGTTAACACTTAACAAATCCCATTATTAACTCAAGACCCACCATTAACCATTAACAACATAGAGAACATATCAAGTGCACATATTTGGTTTCAGATGACACGCTTTACGATATGTGACTTTCTAGGTTCATTGCCAAGTAGCGATCAGATAATATCAAATACCTTTAATGCTGGTCGAATACTTCGACCTATCTTAAGAATCTCTCCATCTTCTCGAGACATTCTGACAATCTTGAGTGACATCTAGCAACAATTAGGATAATCTAAGAGGCAATGAATTTTATTCATATGTGAAGCTCTTACAATTGACGATTATTGTGTAATACAAATTTTCCATCACGTAACATCCTAATCGATCAAGAGTTATAGAGTGATAAACTCACAAACTCAATAATTACGTGTTTCATCTCATCAGTGTGACTAGATGACACATCTAGAGACTCTTTCTCGATCATTCATGTTGCCTTGGCTAAAGACTTTCCCATTACATTAATAGTAGACCACATAGCATGTTTGCATCATCATAATGAGGGTGATGAATCCTATCCACAAGCACCTGCCTTCACGTACCAGCAATACAAGACCACATAAGATAAAGATCCCACCTCGCAATTTAATAGTTTCATGCATTAACAAATCTTGCACACTAATACACAAGACAACAGTGTAGCTTTAAGTCAAAGAATTAGTTATACAATTGTAACTTGACAACAAGATCATTATTCACTATGCCATGTGATATGTTATTGGCGTCACATTCAGTGCATTGTTCAACCAACAACCACTCACAAGTTTTGTAGGCGCCCCAAACAAGGGACCGACAAGAAAGATGACATACTTGACAAACCAATTAGAAACATCACACACATCCTCCTTTAATTGAACGCGGAATCCGTACTCGTACATTCTAACTCATAAACATACATAATAGGGTCCACATGCCCACATAAACCAACGTAACTTAATATTACATAATACATTAGGGTCCATAAACACATCATATCCCCTTAGGGGTACAACCTAAAACGTAAACAAGCGCAACTGGAAATCACACATCACAAACCACCCCCCCCAAAGACCTTTGATTGAGATAGCTCTGTACACACTGCTAACCCATGGATCCTGATTCACTTGGCTCGCTCTCTACTTTAGCCTTACCCATACTTGGAATAATGCAAGCAAACATGAGCCACAAGGCCCAGCAAGTATAACTAGAAGAAAGCGAGCATAAGAGTCATGGGTATTGTGAAGCAAAAGAGTCATGAATGCCATTTAAGGTACTTTCACTTGATAATATGATAAAACATGCATCCATACTCATATGCATTCTTTTTAAAACCATAATCACGGGACCAAAGTCCAAACCATGGGATCGAAGTCCAACTTTGAGCTCAACACTTTCTCTGCGGATATATCCTGCGAACTCATCCACTGCGCGCATCATGAGGCCTTTACATATTTTTAAAAATCATTTTCATGTATATACTTCATGCATTATCATTACATGCATATTCGTAATAACTTCTCATATATAACTGACATGCAATTAACGAAACAATATGCACAGTAGGGTAACATTCATGCAAGACAACATCAAACCCTTACATGTCCACAATAAAACATCATTCCCAAGGAAAGATAGGGTGATACAAAACCCTATTTGAGATTCAATAGGTATAAATGTAAATCATGAAATAATTTACTAGCAGAGGGAAATAACTTGTAAAATAGGAAAATAACATGCAAGATAGGGTTAAGAACTTGCTCATTAATAGAAAGACTGAGATCTTGCCTCTTAAGTGGAACAAAGAGAAAGAAGAACTTGCCTAAATAGGAATAAGAACTTGCAAATTAAAAACATGAACTTGAGAAGAGGGAGAAACTAAACCTGCAAGATGGGAATAAGAACTTGCAAAAACTAGGAAGAGAACTTGCCTTTAAATGAACGATTCTCGTCTTTATCACACTCTCACTTACTGCCAAAATTCCTCCTGAAGCTCATGGCCAATTCCTCTGCTTCTCCTTCACTTCCTCCTTCAATTCTTTTACATCCACGCTCTCTATTTATACTCAATTTTGCACTCAATTCATTACACTTCACCTAGTTTATTCTCGACAAAACTTGGAGAAACATCATCATGCTTATTCCTTCAATTTCCAAGGGTCATCATGTTTATTCCTTCAATTTCCAAGGGTTCAATTTCCCAGGGTCATCATTCATATTCCTTCAATTTCCAAGGCTCATCATTTATATTCTTTCAATTTCCAAAGCCAATTGCATCAAAAAAATGAAAAAGATATATTATCTTCAATTTCCAAAATATTCCCAAATAAAATAATTAATAACTCATTTCCTCAAATATTCCATAATGATCTCAAATAATTTCAAATAATTACCAAAACTCACTTGATAATTTTAATTTTTCTCCAATTAATTTCTCACACCCAAATTCACATTAATTCACAAATAAACAGGTCGTTACAAGTTTACTATGAGCATCACATGCCCTATGGTATTGGACTCACCACCCTTATCATTAGTATCAGATACTAATCAAAGTCCCCATTTGAAAAATCTAAGGACTAGGAACATTTAAGAAATCTCGTTACTAGAGAACCTCATCAACATATTCTTAACAACTTAAGAATGATATCTCTAATAGGAAATTTGGGGACTCATTCATACAGAAATTGGTGAGTAATGAATGAAGATAACTATCTATTAATATATGTAAAGATACATCAAATGTTTTATGCCAGCTAGATATCATCCAAATCTAGCATTATGGCACATCACTGACAATCTCCCACTTACGCAAATGCTAATTTACATAACACTAATGCATTGTCGCTTAGTATCTAATACCTGTTTTCTCAAGATGATGATTTAGCTGTAACTGAGTCATAGCCTTGGTAAGTGGGTCAACAACATTATTTGCTAAAATTATTTTCTACAACTGCACGTACCTAAGTATAATTATTTCTCGAACGAGGTAAAATCGATGTTAAATGTGTTTGGACTTCTAATGGGACTTAGGTTCCTTAACTTGTGCAACAGCTTCATTGTTGTTACAATATAAAGATATTTACAATTGAATGGATGTAATCACTTCTAGTTCGGAGATGGAACTTCTTTATCCAAATAGCTTCCTTAACAACATCACATACTGCCACATATTCGGATAAAGAAAAATGAATCCTAATGTCAACATCACATACTCACCATCAACATCATATTGAAATTCTGAATCTATGAATCCATCGACATAGAAATCACCATCTCCATAAACCAGTAACATATTCATAATCCTTTTTAACTACTTAAGATATGTTTAACTACAATCTAGTGACGTTCACTTGGATCTTACTAATATTTGCTAGTAACACGTACATCATAAGAATATCAGACGTTGAACTTATCATCACATATATAAGGCTTCCTACAGCCGAAGCATAAGGTACCTTACTCATGCAATCTCTTTTGTCAGGAGTGTTTGAGGACATTCCTTTAGAAAGATGAATTCTAATCTTAATAGGTAATAAGCCTTTCTTGGTATTCGTCATACTAAATTTCTTTAGCATCTTTGTGACACCTCCGGTCCCACCTCCAGGTTGCCACCATAACCCACGGTTACAACTACGACCATTGACTAAATTTGAAGGTCCACTATGCCTTTATAGGTTTTGGCGCCCTAGGTGGGATCCAGGTTTCACTGTCTTCACTCGCCGAAACACAAGTCCCAAAAGAAAATAGGCAACATAGGGTACTCAAAACTCAATTAGGCAACACGCTTGGAATCTCAGAGCTGTTTCAAAGGTAAGATGAGTTCATGGGAGCAACACTTACATAAAACCCACTATTTTCCAGCAAATAGACAAAATCTCAATCCTATTCTTAGAACATGTTCACCCCACACATACTTATTACAAACCATAAAAATAACAATATAAATCATGTCCCAAATGACAAAATAAACAATTATACGGAGCCTCAACCCACCGACAGCTAGACTACTCAAAACAATATACCATCAAGGCCCTTTATCAGCATCTAACGGTGATGCATCCACCACAATTACCTTTCCCTTGCTAAGTCTCGAGCTATCTGTAAGGTTAGCTATAGGGGGTGAGTCCTAAGACTCAATAAAGGCAATATGTAAAATAGCAAATCATAGCTCATGACAAACATAGAAAAATATGAAGTTAAATCATGCATGTAGGTCCACCTCATCCATCCTTGAGTCTTGGTGGCCCTATATGATTTTCCTTGGACCCCAACACGAGCTCTGTTTCATCCCTAAAATCCATAGCCTCATGCCTAAGCACTCCCCTATCATCATATGCAGGTCAAGACAATGCAATTTTCATAAAAAACATATTAACCCTTATCAAAATAGTTCATGATACCTTAATAATCCCTTTGAAAATAATGTTTCCACAACGTCAAAATTACTGGTGTTGTCCTCAATATTCCTTTAACAAGAATTACACATAATAAGATAAAAGAATTATCTAGATATTACCAAATAACAACTTCCATCTAATTTCAAATTATTTCACACTTACAATATTGCCTACTCGTTTTTCCAATTTCTCCTCACGTTGGCTACTTCTTTCTAATCCCAATTCCAATTCATCTTTTATTTATAGGTGGTTTTTCTTCAGCTTCCATATTTCCATCTTCAATTTGCATCCACAAAATGTGTGCCACATAATTTATTCTATTAATCCCCACACTCATTTTGTCTATTTACAAGTCCCATGTCTTCCTAAAGGCCTAGAACCTCATTTTACAAAACATTCCTCCCGAATTTAAGGAGATTGGTGGCAGGGTACTTAGCCACCATGGAAATTAATTCCAATCTCCAGCAAAAAATTTAATGCCTGCACTCCAACAAGGAATTGATCCTACAACCTGCCCCAAGCATCCATGTGCATGCGACCACCAGCCAGCAGACTTCCTTATTATATATATATATATATACAACTATTAATTATATACTAATCCAACTCCCATTTTTCACAATTACATTTAAACCCACTAAATTCCACAAACTTCCAATCACTTCCCCATTCAAAAATAAAATAAATTTAATATCCTCCATTAAATTCCTTGAAGGCCACAAAACACAAATAATTATAATTTCTCCCATTAAAATCCTCAAACTCACAAATAACCAATAAATCATAAATAAATCATCATAGACCTAGAAATTAATTCTTTTCCAATATACCAGGATGTTACAATCTTCTCTATGTACAAGCTCTTGGAGAGAGCTATCAATTTCCTAGATCTATCTCTATAAATTCAAATTCCCAAAATATAGGTTGACTCTCCCAAATCCATCATGGAGAATTTAGTTGATAACCAAACTTTAGTAGACATCATCATGTCCACATCATTACCTAAAAAACATAGTTAAGTTAAGAGGGGGGTGAATTAAGTTTCACCATTAAAAATGTCTCAATTTGACTAAAGTAAAATGTAAGGTAAAATTTAAAGAATGCAGCACATAGAGATTTTATAGTGGTTCGGCTACCTGCTTACTCCACTACCTTGGCTCCGCAACAAGGATTTAGTTAACCAACTTACTTAGACATCTTCAACTACAAACCTTTTACAACGGCTTTTAATAGGTTCAGGCACAAGCACTACCTTTTGCAAGGATCAGGCGTAATCGTTACAACTCACAAATGAATGTAGATAAAAGATATATAGCTTTCTACTTCTTGGTTCTATCTCATCTCTTGTTCTTCTTTTTTTTTTTCTCTTATTCATATTCCAACTCTTTATATAATGTTCCCATCTTAAATGCACAATTGGTTTTTCTTGAATAAAAAATTCCTCTTTGTAACTATCATATTTTCACTCTAAAAAAGCTCACAAAAAAGTTAGAAATAGATATTTAATATGTAAATTGCCTAAAAATGATTAATCAACATTTAATGAACTAATCATGAACTAAAAAGTAGAAACTATGCACATTAAATGCTCTGTAACTGCTATAAATTCAAAAACAATAATACTTTAATTATTCGAGTACAATTTGCATATTACTCGACTAATTTTGACAAATACTCGAGCACATATAATTTGTAATCAACTAATTTTGGATTTTACTTGAGTAAAAAATATTTGTATTCGATTACATTTATAAGATAGAGACTTGTAATGATTACTCGACTGCATTGTTAAATTTAGTCGATTATGCTTTAACATCTACTCATTTACAAATGTGAACAATCGGTTACACTAAAAATGATACTTGATCAATACTTGACAATTCACTGGAGAATTAATACTTTATTACAATTTGGATATACTTGAGTACAATGATATATTTACAAGATTATAGCTTTGAGTATTCGATTACTCTTGCCATGCCAAAGACTTGACATAAATAGTCGATTACAAAAGCAGATTTAGTCGAGTATTCTTTCATTCTTACTTGAATACAATTTAACTTGTAATCGATTATCTTCTATACAGAAATAACTTACTCTAATATAATAAGATTTTACTTGATTAACTAATAAGCATATTCAATTGAGTTTGTTTCAACTTACTTGCTTACTTCAAATGAGATTATTATTTGAGTAAAGAAATATTTTACTCAATTACAGGATAGAGTCCAGATATGTACTCGATTAAAATTTGACTTTATACTCTATTAAAACGATAAGTACAGAGACTCAATTTCCTAGATCAATATTTTACTCGAGTAATATGAAATTTATACTTAATTAATATTCTAATATACTTGATCCAAAAGTGATCTATATCCTAGTGATATGATGACATACTCAAATGCTACTATGTGTAACATCCGGTGTTATTGGTATTAGAAAATATGGAAGGTTGATAGAAACTTTTGAAAAGTACCCTTAAAATAAGTGGATCAATGGAAATAATGGTGCCCTCAAGGAAGGGCATTTTGGTAAATTAGGTCACAAGACCCAATGAAGGCTAATTGGGAAATTTGAAAATTATTCCCTTATTGGAATGAGAATGTGTTGGGAATTATTCTCATTTGTGCATTTGTGTGGAGATTGATGGGATTGTTAATTCATTTTGGTAATTTGGAGTATAATTTCATGATAGAATTAAATTATTAAAGAGGAAAATTAATTATAGTTTATTAATATGTGAGAAGTAATCTATTTTCCCTAAAATGGAGAATAAATGTAGTAAAGCCAAATGGAAGGCTTGGATTAAAACTTGGAAGCCAAAATTGGTGTTTAAGAGTGACACATGGCAAATTCTTGTCCAAGAGAAAGAGTGATTAAAAATAAATCAAAAGGGAAAGGAAAATAGTCACTCTAGCATTTAATGAAGGCAATCATCATGGTGATTAAAGAAATTGGAAAAGAAAGGGAAAATTGTCATGCATTTATGGTGGAAAATAGCCCCATTTAAATAAATGAGAAAGAAAAGAGAAATTTAAGAAGATCCAAGTAGAGAATTAGTCTTGAGATGGGATTTTATCCAAGGGCTCTCATTCATTCTAGAAAGTTGGCATGGATTGCCAACATGATTAAATTTTTAATTAAAAAGAAAATAATGGGTGGATGAGATTATTTTGGAAAAGAAATCAATGGCTAAGATTAATTCTTCTTTTAGGCAAGTATTGTGCTTTCTTGGATGGTGAGGATTAAGTCTCCCAATTCCCATCAACGGTTGAGATTAAAGCTCTTTAAAGCACATAAATTGTGCTTACTGTGGAGGGTGTGGATTTAACCTAGTATCAAGAAGATCCAATGGCCAAGATTTATTCTAGAAGCTTGACATGGATTAAGAGTTTCTATAAATTGGGAAGAGAATGTTAAGTCCAAGTTTTCCCAAGATTAGAAGAAAGAAAGTAAAAGGGAAAGAAAGGAAGAAGAAAAGAAGTAAGGTAAGCCTTCATTCTTCTCTTCATCTCTTAGCCTATTTTATTTTTGGAGAGTAATGTTTCAAGAATCTCTTCTTAGGTGGGGAGAAGGATTTTGGCAAGAATCTCTCTTTAAAGAAACAGTTTGGAAGCTTCTAAGGATTTTTAAAGGTAAGGGATAACCCCAAGGGTGGTGGTCTTGCGTGCATTTGTAAATGTTTTTCTTATGAGTTGTATGTAATGGTTAACACTTGCATGATATGAGTTCTAGTATACCTATGGCCATATGGAGGACTAGTGTGTGGGAAGGGTTGGTTGATGCCTTAACATATGGAGGTTATGAGGGCATCGAAGACTATCCATTTTTTATTGTATTTTTGCATTACATGCTTTCTCATGCTTCATTTAGTTATGCATTGCACCCTTACTGAGCTTTATAACTCATGAGGTTTTCATCCTCCCCTTGTAAGGTTTTCATATGTTAAAAGGTTGGGAATGTTGCAAACTTGAAGCCTTAGAAGATCTAAGATACATAGATGTAAATATTGTGTTGTTAGTTATGGCTTGTGATGTATCAAGCTTGGATGAAGTGTCACTTTGGTATATAGTGTTTAATCTACATGTTGGGATGTATGATTTTATTTTGAAAGTGAGATAATGGCTTATGGCATGTTGAAGCCTAAGTATTTGAGTAAATTTCATATTTGGTATGTGTTGTTGGAAGCATCAAAGGGGTTGAATAATATGATTTTTTTTTTTTTTTTGAAATGTGAGTGATTTTCGATGATTGTTTATTAAAGTTAAATTCTAGGCTTAGAAGTCCAATGAAAAAAAAAAGTGAAGGATGGAAACTGGTAGCATATGGGCCAGCAAATGGCCACTAGGGGGCCATAAGGGGGAATTAACAGGCGGCAAGGGCGACCCAGCGCTCGGGCACAGGTCGCATACCCACAGGCATGCGCTGGAGGCAGGCAAGACTCTCGGGTGCGAATGCGCGGGTGGCAGGCTAGCAAGCATGTGGCCAGCCCGCGCTGCCAGCGCCCTGTTGGGCCTCGGCCACGCCAACAAGGCCCACCATGCAATATCCTAAATTTTCTAAAGAGATCAAGAATAATTTTAACGTGGTCCATAGGTGAAATTATCAAAAGATTAAGGACTTAAGTGTAATTTCTTACAGTTATAAGTGTCGAATCGACTGCAGGGAATGCCCCGGAGTGTAATTGTCTAAGAAAATAGATATGGTCTCGACGAGTATCCTGAGATAGGATTTATGGTACTAAAAGAAATCGGAATTGAGACGATTTTTAATATAGTTGTATTTCAGGCTAAAAAAAATTGAATTATTGTAAGAGACTTCTGAGAAGTCAGCGGAACCATAAAAGGGCTCCGATTTTATGCAAGGATCAACCTTGAAGTGGTTTCAAGATGAAACAATAGCCCGGTGAGGACAATGGGGTAAAATCATCCTTATCGAGTAAGCCTTGAGTTATTAATTTTGCATTTTAAGTATCGTAATGCAAATTAATTTAATGTTTGATAATGTAATTAGAGAATTGCCCAAGTGGAATTAAGAGGAAATTTGGGATTTAAATGTGTAAATTCTCATATTTTATTGGTATAATATATATAAGTTATCTATATATGTGTGTGTGTGTGTGCGCGCGCGCAAATGGGATGGAAATCTTAAAGGTTAAGCTTTGTGAAGTGGGATGGAAAACTTAATGGTTAAGCTTTGTGAAGTGGGATTGAAAGCTTAATGGTTAAGTTTTGTAAAGTGGTGCAAGCGGGATGTAAAAGTGATGGGAAAGTGACGGACAACAAACTTAATAGCTAAGTTTTCTATACAAATGGATGGCTATATATAGATGGAGAAATGAGAATGAGAGCAAGCAAATGGCAATGGCTAAATGAAGGTAACAAGTGAAGATGGCTGAGAGGTTGGAATTAGGAAAGAAATTATTTGGGCACGCACATCAAGGAGGCTTTAAAATCTAAGTTAAGGTGAGTTTTGGAATTTTTTTCTATTCTTAGAAAAATATTTTAGGAATTTTGGTATAAAGATATTTGAGAAAAGATTTGAATAGATATTTATTTTAGAATATTGGTGAGGAAGAATGGGAGAAAAATAAAGAAAATATGAGAAAATTAAGGAAAAATTATATTTATGATGTTTATTTGGGTAATATGATTATTAGGGTGTTTTGAGACTTGAGGTGAAGCGACTTATGCAAATTTTGAGGTTGGCATGACAATCAAGATATTCTGAGATACGTTCGATTTAAGTAGTACTATTCAACTGGATTTAGTTTATGAAAATGGCTTGTAAGTGATTCAACCCCAAAAGCTAATTTTATGTAAATGGTTTTATCATGTTGTCATGTCTTGATGTGAATATATTATATTGATTGCATTTACATATATTAATGATGAAATGTGTATATGTTCATGATGATATTATTGATCATGCATCACATAAGAGTTTAGGATTATGGACTAACACGGCTACTCTACCAAGGTGCACCCATACACCTCAGCCTGGTAAGAAGGCTATAAAAATGGAGAGCAGCAGTTGGGTGCGGTCGACTCAAACTAAGATAAGGAATAAGACATTTTGCATAATTACATCTATGCACGAGATATGTTTATTGTTCTCTTACTTAGATGATTCATTATCTAACTTGGGCTTTGCCCCTGGAATATTCAAATGTTCAAGATGGAAATTGTAGCAGAAACGAGGATGAATGAGGCATAAAATGACACTTAACAAAGTGCATGATGAATTGAATGTATGTAATGTAACTCGTGTATTTAAGTTCTACTAATTCGAATTCTGAACGTTTTAAGGAATGATGATGCATAACCTTATTTATGGTTTATGAGGATATAAGAATTGATTTATGATTAATGGTAAGATGTTAGGTTTGATTTTAGCTTCCGCATTTGATGTATATAATGATTCTCTTTCGAGATAGATATATAGAAATTTTAGAATGGATATGAGGAAATGATATGGTTTAGCATTAGTACTGATTAAAAAAAATTATTATCCCAGAATTGTCTCAATTTATAACACGCTCGAGAAAGTGGGGTGTTACACGCCGGCCAAGTTTTCTAAAAAAATTTTGGAAATCTGAGATGTTGGGGCATGTGTGGATAAATTTTGGGCCCCGAAGGGATTTTTTTGGGCATTTTTAGAGAAAATATCGTATTTTTGAAAAAATAAAATTTATGAATTTTTCCTCAAAATTGGAAAAATCAATGGGTTGTATGAAATTTTGAATTATATGAAGCCTGGTGGAATATTAGAAAGGAAGAAGAATAAAATAATAAAAATGGTGATTGGACAAGTTAATTGGAAATTAATTTGGAAAGTGTGAAATTCACAAAGCCCAATTTGCTAGTCGATTATGGGGATAAGGGAAGGGAAGGACGAAGCCTAGTTCCAACCTAGGGCGTTTTGCGTTGAAACATAATCTGCTCTTCACAATTGACCAAGCATGTGAGCAATTCAAATGATTGTTCACAAGTGGCACTTGTAAGTAGGAGCGAGGCGTCACACTATGCCTTGCTCAATTATACCTCTATCAACTTTCATCTCTAACATATTACTTTGCATATCATCATCAAAATTATTTTCTTATCAACATCAAAACCTAATATATAAGTAAGGTACATTATACCTCGACCGTTGGGAGCCTTATGTATGTAATGATATGTACAAGACCTGATATCACTTATGCAGTAAGTGTTACCAACAAATATTAATCAAATCCCAGTGAATCACACTGGATCGCAATTAAACATATCTTAAACTGTTAAAGGAAAGAAATAAGTGAATGATCTTCATTCACAAAATTGGAGTGATTATTGAATCAAGAATCTTCTATCATCAATTTAGGAATGATTGTAGGATCTTTATTGTATGTATTTAAAGCTTTCCTAGAATAATACACTGATGCATGTATATAATCCAACCCCTTGTACAATTATAATATATAATATACATACATATATACACCATTTTTGATATGGTATCAAAGCATCAATTCTGGTGTCTCTAGAGACCCATTGACTTCCGCCACAAACAGATCAGAAACACCACACCAAGTACTATGGTTGAAATCAAGACTGACTCTACATCCACAACCATGGAAGAAAAAAAACTACCTAATCCACTGGCCTTACACCACTCCAACACACCAGGACTCACCTTAGTTACTATACCACTCGATGACACAATTATGGACAGTGGAGCCACTCAATGCTTCTCAGCCTCAGTGCCAAAAATAAACTTGGGATGATAAATCCACTGGCCTTACACCACTCCAACACACCAAGACTCACCCTGGTTACCACACCAGTCGATGAACACAATTATGGACAGTGGAGTTGGTCAATGGGTCTCAGCCTTAGAGCCAAAAATAAACTTGGGCTGATAAATGGGACTATCCAGCCTCCATCATCCACCGATGCCAAATTCCCAATGTGGCAGTGCTGCAACGACATGGTGTTGACTTCGATCCTTTATTCGATCCATCCTAACATTACTAGCAGTGTGATATTTTCCGATACAACAGTTGCGATGTGGAGTGACCTTAACGACAGACTTTCCCAAGGAGATGACTCAAGGATCTATCAGATACGACAAGAAATCACAGAATGCCGCCAAGGCCAACAATCCATCTCCACATACTACACCAAACTCAAGGCTTTTTCGCAAAAGTAAAGGGAAATTAGTGGAAATATAAAGGGGTAAAATTTGAAAATTTGAGAGGAATAAGGTATTTTACAAGGAGTCTCTCAAGGTCTCTCTTCTCTCTCAAAACCAACCTTCCTCCTTCAATTTCAAGCTTGAATCCAACTCTCTCAAGGCCTTAAATCCATCAAGTGTTAAAGAAAGAAGTAAATAAGGCAAGTTTCTTCTCTTCTCCTCCATCTTTAAGCATTAACTTTCCTTTGAGGATTTGATTTGGGATTTTAAAAAGGTAAAGTTAATTGCATGTAGAGTGACCGAATATGGAGGTATATGTGTTGGCATGAGTCTTAGAAAGAGATTCAAAGTTTTGGGGGGTTAAAAGGTTATGGGTTGTGTTGCTAAATGTTGGTTGTAAATCTTTTTGGAGCTTTTGTTATGAGCCAATTAGGGCTTGTTTCACCCCAAAATTTTTCAAGGAATGGTGATTTTTGTCTAAGTTATGCATGGTGAAGAGTTTGGCCTCTTTCGTACCTTGTTTTTTCCTTCATTTTGGGTCTCATAGCTTGTTGAGTCGACTCATTTTCTTTCGAGTCAACTAGTTTTTAGCAAGTCAACTTAAAGTTTCCCCGAGTCGACTTATGGTCCTTCTGAGTCAACTTATCCCAATTTTAGCCAACTTGTTGTGTTTAGTTGACTCAAGCATTCCTCAGTCAACTTACCTTGAGTCGACTTCCCAAAAACATAGCCTCTGTTGAGTTAATTTGTTAACCCCCGAAGCCTAATCCAAAAACTAGTTCTCGGTCCAATCAACTTAGCTAACTCTTGAGTCGACTCAACCCAACCCCAAGTCGACTCATCCATATCCTCAGTTGACTAATCAAGTAAAAATTTTGAAAAGTTCTGATTTGACTCCAAATTTAATCCTATCATGATTCCAAATTCCCCAAGCCTTTAATTAGGACAAAAGAAGAAATTCAGCCTTGCTTATCAAGTAGAAAATCCTATGATATCATAAATGTTAATTCTTAACATGGCATGACTTGAGATGTGTGGTATATGTGCATCATGAGGATCACATGGTGCAAGCATAATGATATCTATAATGGTCATGTGTGAGCATTAATCACGAATTTTTAATGGTTACACGAGCATTTATGTGTGTGAACATGAAAGTGATGCATTGCATTGCATGGAAAGTTACTGCGTGCGAGGTGGATGATTCTGCGTGATATATCTCCCAAAACTAGTAGGCTTATGCGTCACTAGAGTTTCACTCTCCTTTAGTAACGACCATTGGTGACGACCATGGGTGAAGTTATGTGGGCCCTAAGATATGTTACTATTCGGTTAGTTGTAGATATTCAGAGGCAGGCCGGTATGTATTATATTTATGTGGGTCGATTGGCCATATGTGTTTACTGGTATGTACTTTCATGATGTATGGCATGTTTATAACACAATGTTTCATGGTTGGGTGAGCGGAAGTTATGCAAATGGTTTACTCTGCCTGTATTGAATACCACCCACCATACATTCTTCATGTCATGTTTGCAGCTATGTTTTTTTTATTATTCCATACTTGCTAAGCCTGGTGGGTCATACTTGTATTCTTCACCATTCTAGGTAAGAGTAAAGGGATAGCTGAGGAGAATCCTAGTAGAGCAGATGGTTAGATATGGGTGTCGAGGCACTCTCAAACTAAAGATTTTTGGGAGCGAATTTTGAGAAGTCAATGTACATGTTTTTAACTTTTTAAATGGTGTGTGTAATGTTAGTGAGAGGGTCAGATGTTTTAACATGTTATGTAAATACTCTATGTATGTTTCGGGGTCTTAAATGAATGGAAATTGGATGATGTTTCATGTGTGGATGTACGTTTCATGATTAGGTAGTGTTTGTCTGTATGATTCTCAAGTCTTTAATGGTTCCTCTAACACTCCCTCTTCTGATTTTCTTGGAGAGTCGGGTTGAGATACAGGGCACCTTGGCAGGTATATTATAGGCGATAAATAAGCTAGCTGCTAACCAACCTAGGCAAGGTAAAGTGCAGCAAGGAGTAGGGCATAATGAGGGTTCTATGGCAGAACCAACAAGGAATCCAGTGGCTCAAGAGATAGGAGGTAATGATAGAGGCCAGTTATTGAAAAATTTTATGGCATTGAGGCCACCTAAATTTCACGGCAGTCCAAATGTAACTACTATAGAGAATTGGATGCTTTCTGTGGAGAAGTATCTTCATTCCATGAGGTGTGGCGACAACTAAAAGGTGATGCTAGGCACGTTCTTGTTGAGAGATAATGAAGAAAGATGGTGGGAGACTGCTTGTCAGAGATATACGTGTAGAGAGCCTACCTAAACCGAGTTCTGAAATCCCTTTAATGAGGCCTATTGCTCGGCATGGTTTAAAGAGAAAAAGGTATATGAATTTATCGAATTGGTGCAGAGAGGTAGGACGACGGCCTAGTATGATGCTGAATTCAATCCTTAGAAAGATATGCCCTTGATTTAGTGTCCATGGAAGAGAAGAAAGCCTCTAAGTTCCAAAAGGGGTTGCATGCAGACATACCTTTGGAGGTGTGAGAGTTATGGATTATTCCACTGCAGTTTAGCGGGCCTATGCCATAAAACGTGACCAAAGTAAATGGAAAATGGCCCATTCCTTTGCAAAGGGAGCAGGGACTTCCCAAGGCTCCTCTAGTAACAAAAAGAGAAGAGGAAAAGCAAGATCGTCCTAGGATACGGTGAGGCATCCATCATGTGCACGTACATTGTGCCAAGAAACATTGAGGGCCATGTTATTTTGGGCAACAGGTTTGCTATTTATGTTGTTAGGCAAGGCATGTGCATGGAGATTGTCCCTAGAATCAAGAGGTATTATCCACTCTAGAGGTGACATGTTACAGATGTGGTCAGAAAGGGCATATGGCGAATACTTGCACACGACCACCGCAGGAACAAGGACAGAGACTTGGAAGGTCAAATCAAAAGGGTCACCTAAGTCTCAAACATTAAGAGCAACCCCATCAGTGAATCAGTCGATTCCTCAATGCACTAGTGTTACAGATAAGCCCCAAGTGTGGGGCCGGGTATTCATTCTTATAGCAGTCGAGGCAGAAAGGGGCACCGATACTATTCAAGGTATTCTTTCTTTATATGATAATGATGTGCATGTACCATTTGATACAGGTTCTACGTATTCCTTCATTGCATTGCATACTGTGTGTCGTCTTCCTCATTAGTGAACTAAGTTGCCATTCCATTTGGTTGTATCTACACCGGGAGGTAGTGAGTTGTGGGGTAATGAAGTACTATTGGAATGTGAGATCAAGGTGCATGATAAGGTATTGCCAGGGGATTTAGTGATTCTTGATATAAAGAATTTCGACCTTGTTTTGGGGATGGATTGGCTGTCACACCATTATGCTAAAGTTGATTGTAGGTAGAAGATAATTTTTTGGAGCCACCCCAGCAGCTGGTACTCATGTATAGGGGTGTTAAGCCCATGTGTGTGACTTCTATGATCTTGGTAATGAAAGTGGAGATGTTGGTGCGTCAAGGCTATAAAGCCTACTTATCTGAGGTCCCCACGGTGGGTGATTTCTCTAATGTATTCCTGGACAAGTTGTCAGGGTTGCCACTGCATAGGGAAGTGGAGTTTTCAATGGAGCTAGTACCTGGTACCCAACCTATTTCAAAAGCTCCATATCAGATGACACCCTATGAGTTGAAGGGATTGAAGATTTAGCCGCAAGAGCTAATAAAGAAAGGGTTCATTTAAGCTAGTTCTTCACCTTGGGGTGCCCTAGTCCTATTTGTGCAGAAGAAAGATGGATCTTTGAGATTGTGTATAGATTACTTCCAATTGAATTAGGTAATGGTGAAGAATAAATACCCTCTTCCAAGAGTGGATGACTTGCTAAACCAGCTATGAGGAGCAAGAGTCTTTTCTAAAATTGATTTTAGATCAGGGTGTAATACCCTAGGTGTTGTGCCAGAGAAATTGAGGGCCAGAGAAATTAAGGGGAGAAATTAAAATATTTTTTAAAGCAAAGAAAATTAACGGCAATGAGCCACAAGCTCGCGGCACAATGCCGCAAGTTCACGGCACACTATAGCAAGCTTGAATGTGTTTACAGCAATTGTTTGCCAAATTATGCCTCGAGCCCCAAATAGCTTGAGGCAAGGAGATAGGCTCACTGCAAAGAGCGAGTCGCAACCTCGCGGCATAGTGCCGCGAGCCCCCCTCGCATAGTGCCACAAGCCGCAGGAGTGGGGCTCGCGACCATAAGCCGTGTCGCGCCTACCAGCCTCCCCAACAATGTGGCTCGCGGCGCAGCACTCAGAACTCGAAGCCTTCACAGCAACTTGCGGCAATATGTGGCTTCTGGGAAAACCAAGAGCTCCATCTAGGAGAGGCCATGTGTCAACACCAAGTACCCTTGAAAATCGTGCCCTATAAATACCCAACTAGAAGACAATGAACAAGACTTTCGATTCTGGTAAAATTTACACTTTGAATGCACATTTACTGGTTTTCGTGAATATTCATTGGGATTTGAGACTGACTTTGGCATCGGAGGGTCTTCACGGGGAAGATTCCTGCGAGCCTTCTAACCTATTTTCTCAGTGCTAACAGGGGCAGATCCTTGCGACGGACTTAGTGGAAAAAGCTAGTGGCAAAGGCTTGTGGCAAAGCTAGCGACGAAGCTAGTGGCAAAGGCTTGTGGTGAAGCTAGCGGCAAAACTAGTGGCAAAGGCTTGCGGCGAAGGTAGTGGCAAAGGCTAGTGGCGAAGCTAGTGGCAAAGGCTTGTGATGAAGCTAGCGGCGAAGTTAGTGGCAAAGGCTTATGGCGAAGCTAGTGGCAAAGGCTTGTGGCGAAGCTAGCGGCGAAGCTACTGGCAAAGGCTATTAGCGAAGCTAGCGGCAAGGGCTAGTGGTAGACCTAGTGATAAAAGCTTGTGGCGAAGTTAGTGGTGAAACTAGTGGCAAAGACTAGTGGCTAAGCTAGTGACAAAAGCTAGTGGCGAAGCTAGCGACGAAACTAGTGGCGAAGCTAGTGACAAAGTCTAGTGGCGAAGCTAGCGGCAAGGGCTAGTGGCAGACCTAGTGACGGACTTAGTGGCAAAAGCTTGTGGCGAAACTAGTGGCAAAGACTAGTGGCTAAGCTAGTGGCAAAGGCTAGTAGCGAAGCTAGTGACAAAGGGCTAGTGGCAGAGGGTTAGTGGCATACCTAGTGGCGGACCTAGTGGCAAAAGCTAGCGGCGAAGCTGGTGGCAAAGACTAGTGGTGAAGCTAGTGGCAAATGCTAGTGCAAAGCTAGTGGCAAAGGGCTAGTGGCAAAGGCTTGTGGCGAATCCTTGTGACGAGCATCCTAGGAGCGAACTCCCTCGAGGTAGCTTCTCTAATAGCAACCTAACTTTACCCGACACCAAGCTCGAGTGGACCCCACATCACAAAATTTAATTGTTGTATTTTAACAACACTAGGACACCGTAAATAATAATCATGATTTTAGGCCCTAGAGAAATTATTAAAATTTCAGTGAGTATGTATAAATTTAGTAGTGAAATTTATTTATGTTGTAATTAAATGATATATTTTTATTGTAATTAAATGATATACGGTATATTTACATTTTAAAAGTATATGATTAACCATAAGTTAAATTGCATCATAGTCAAAATATCATAAATGTTGTTATTAATTGCGTTTTTCTAGCAATCGTTACTGCTACATAGGTATGTATATAGGTATATGTATAATTATGTATATGTATATATGTATATAAAAAAAAAACAAAGAAGATCAGAAAATCAGAGCAGGCGCACGCCATGCTCTGGCCGCACTTACAACTAGCAATCCAGGGAAGGGGGGTATTTAATGAAGAATGGCCATCGGGAATGGCTTCTAAGACGCATGGCATTCGTGATGGGATAAGACACGCCGAGTTTTGGCTATAAATAGCCGCAATTGAGCAGCCCCATTCATCCGAAAATTTTAATTCAAGAGCATTTGGTGGGGTTTTGGTCCTCGCATCGTGGGCAAGCTTTCCAGAGCATTTGGTGGCCAACGGAGTAGCGGAGGAGGAAAAATCAAGCTCACCAAAAAATTGCGCAAGTCACCGAAGCCGTGCATTCGATTGACAAATTGAGGTACTTCGTGTTGTTTTTTCAAAGATTTAAGGCCATTTTTGGGTTCGGGAGGTCGAAAACAGGGGGAAGAGGGAGTTTTTTGAAGCTCGGAGTTGCCGGTGGCGAGGCGGCCATCGGAGAAGACGCCCCCAATTGAGTGCGTGCAGCCATGCGCCCGCGAATAGGATGAAGGTGCGTGGCTTGCACGCGCTCGCGCAGGAGAAATTAAAGAAAAAAATAAAAGAAAAAAATAAAAAGAAAATAGGAAAAGTTTTGCAAAAATTTTGGAAAAAATTCCAAAAAATCTAGAATATTGTTTATGTCTTATTTTGAGAAAAATTTTCTGGAAAATGCTAAATTAATTATTTATTTAACTATTTTTTCTATTATGAAAATAAGGAAAAAATAGGAATTTAACTTGGAAAATTTCAAGAAAATTTTAGAGGGTTAGAAATATTATTTAAAGAATATTAGTAAAGAGAAATTGAGTTATATAAAAATTTGGATATTTATTATGTAATTTTGAAGAAATAAAACTTAGAAAATAAAGAAAAATTGTAGAAATTATGAGAAAATAGTAAATTAATATTCTAAAAATAAATTTAATGTTTTAAATCCTTGGGGCAAGAGGATTGGGAAATAGCCCTCTCGTCACGATTATCGAGGTCGACACGCTTTTCGAGATAACTTAGTAGTAAGTGTACTATTACAAGTTTAGTACGGTTATAAATATTTATTTTCAAGACTTTCATCATATTGACATGCTCTGATATGTATCCATCACGTAGACTGCATGCATGACATGACTATGAAATGCATAAATACGCGTTGATATCATTGATCACATGCATAAAGGCCATAGAGAGTACGAACTCGCACCGTTACTTTACCAAGGGTGCACCCATACACCCCGGCTTCGAAAGAGGTGGCCGCAAAAATGGTAGGTAGCATGTGGGGTGTAGTTGACACCTACGATGGATAAGACATTACATACACACATGATAAAACATATGTACCCTTACTTAGATGGTTCATCATCTAATCTAGGTTTTGTCCCTGGAATATTCAACGTTTCAGTTGGGACTTGCAATGATGGCACGGAAGCCGAAGATGTGTAGTGACACGAGTCGTCGAGGAATAAGCAAGTATACCATGTTATGTTATAGTATGGTTATTTCGAGTATTATGTACATTTTAAATTATCTTTAGAAACTTATGTATCAACTTTGTAATAAGTGCCATGTTCAGTTATCTATGTATTAAATGCTATGATCAAGTTCGATTTGCAGCTTCCGCTTTATAAGATTGTATTTATCTCTAGTGTATAAAATATTTCATCAAGCACTAGATAGGTCTTAGAAAATTTCGGGAAGAATGTAATTTAGAAAAAAAAAAAATAAGACCCAAATTTCCTAAGGCATAACACGCCCTGAGTAGGTGGGCTGTTACACAGGGTACCACCAGGTGAGAGTCAAGGAAGAGGATATATCGAAGGCAACTTTTCGTATGAGTTATAGGCATTATGAGTTTGTAGTGATGTCTTTTGCCTTGACCAATGCCCCCAGTATCTTTATGCACTTAATGAATCGAGTCTTCCAAGAGTACCTTGACTGTTTTTTGATCATTTTCATAGATGATATTTTGGTGTATTCACCTAGTTCCGATGAGCATGTAACATATCTTGCAACAGTATTACAGAAGCTTAGAGAAGAGCAATTATTTGCAAAGTTTAGTAAATGAGAATTCTAGCTCAACCAAGTGGGATTCTTGGGTCAGATTGTATTAGGAGAAAGCATCTCAGTAGACCTTGAGAAGATCAAAGATGTCATGTATTGGCCCAGGCCTACTTGGTGACTGAGATTCGTAGCTTTCTGGGAATTGCCAGATATTATTGGAGGTTGAGGGTTTTTCTCATTTATCCGCCCCTATGACTAAGTTAACTAGAAAGGATGCAAAATTCGAGTGGAGTGAAGCTTGTGAAGTTGCCTTTCAAAAGTTGAAGAGGAAGTTAACTACCACACCAGTGTTAGCTATTCCTGGGAGTGGAGAAAAGTTTACCATCTATAGTGATGCTTCGTACACATGGCTAGGATGCGTGTTGATGCAAGAAGGATGGGTTGTTGCTTATTCCTTGAGACACTTAAAGAAACGCGAGGTAAATTATCACACCCATGATTTAGAATTGGTAGCAATTGTATTTACTTTGAAAATATGGAGACATTACTTGTATGGGGAAAAGGTGAAAATTTACACGAACCATAAAAGTTTAAAGTACCTATTTTCTCAAAAAGAATTGAATACAAGGCAATGTAGATGGATTGAAATGTACAAAGATTTTGATTGTGAGATATTATACCACCCTGGGAAAGCAAATGTAGTGGCGGATGCATTGAGCCGCCGGGGAGCCTCGTGCAATAATGATTGTTGATAGAATAGATAGGTGGGCTGAGTATTTATGCATCTGAGGAAGAGCCTAGAATGTATTGTGCCTATATGGAAGTGCAATCAGAAGTGTTGAATCGAATTCTAGTCCAACAATCCAAAGATGAAAGATTGGCAAAGGTTTTGGAATGAATGGAGGATTTAGCTTCCTTGGGGTATAGACAAGGAGATGATGGATTATTATTATTTCAGGGACGTATCTATGTGCCAAATGATAGAGAAATAAAGCAAGAGATTTTTTCGGAAGCGCATAATACACGTTACACCGTTCGCCCAGGTGTGGCAAAGATGTATCAGAATTTACGCCATTTATTTTGGTGGCCAGGTATGAAAAGAGATGTGGTAGAATGTATCTTGATGTATGGTATGTCAACAAGTAAAGGCAGAGCATCAGCAACCAGCTGGGTTGATTCAACCATTTCCCATTCCTGTATGGAAGTGGGATAACATTTCTATCGATTTTGTGACCGGTTTACAGAGGACTTCCAGGGACCATGATGCAATATGGGTAATTATAAATCAGTTAACGAAATCAACACATTTTCTGCCTATCAAGAAGACTTATTCCTTGAATCATTTGGCCTGGATTTATATTGATGAGATTATTAGATTGCCTGGAGTGCCCTATAGCATAGTGTTAAATCAAAATTCCTGTTTTATGTCGCATTTTTGGGATGCGTTACAAGTCGCTTTGGGGACTAAGTTGAACTTTAGCATGGCTTTCCATCCACAAACTGATAGCTAGACTGAGCATACTATTTAGACTTTGGAAGATATGTTAAAAGCGTGTGTGCTTGATTTTCATGGTAGCTGGGATGACCACTTGCCACTTGTAGAATTTGTTTACAATAATAGTTATCATTCCAGCATTGGTATGGCACCGTATGAAGTGCTTTACGAACGACCTTGTCAATCTCCTCTTTGATAGGTTTGAAATACTATGGTACACACCCAAGAGGGGGGTGAATTGGGTAATTTAAAAATTAGTTTGAAACTTGAAATCCTTTTGATGAAAGATAAAAATTCAATGCAAGTGAGGATTAAAGAAATGCTTGAAATAATAAATGAAACAAAAAGCATAAGCAAGAGATAAACATAAGGATTTATAGTGGTTTGGCTTAATCAAAGCCTAATCCATTACCTTAATTCCTCACTAAGGATTTTGTAAACTAATTCACTATAACTTCCTATTTGAACCCAAGTAAGCCCTCTAGTCTAAGACTAGAAAATACAACCTCTAACTTACACAAATAGGCCCTCTAACTACACAAGTTAGGAAATATAAGCAATGTTTAATAGAGAGATAAATCTCTCAATTACAAAGATCTTTCAAATAAAAAATAAAGGCTTGAATGATAAAATACAAATTAAGATCAAATGCTTTGAGAGAAAAAATTAAAACACAAATACAATTGAGAAGATGAAAATAATTTGTAAGCTCACTTCACTTCATTTCCATCCATTAGCCCCTTTAAGATCATCATTGATTTGTATTTATAGGCATCCTACAAGTTTCAACCAAAAACTAGTTGTTTAGAGCCGTTAGAAATTAAAAAACTAGTCATTGAAAGTTTTGTGTGAAACAAATTATCGACAAAAGAAACAAATTAATCGATAGATTCAAACAATAATACTAGACTTAGTCAACAGATTGATACTATCTATCGACAGAATTATTTTATTGATTTTGTTAGTCGACAAAACCAAAGAGTTAGTTGACAAATGAGAAGACTTAATTGACAGATGTAGGTGAGATAGTCTACAGATCAATGAATTAGTCAACAGATTCAAAGCATTTAGTTGGCAGATAAAAAATTGAAATTTTTTATTAAATATATATATAAGTTTGAGTGCATGAAAAAGCAAGGGAACATCTAGGAAAATTGGCAATGTGCGCACGCATAAGATGCTTGGGTGTTGTTTTGCCTAGATTCGAGTCTTGGTAGCCGCACTCCTAATTTAAAGTTCTTTTGTAATATATATATAAGCTTGTTTGTATATATAATTCCGTCCGCCTTAATGAATAAGGAAAGCTACAATTGGAGCAATCAGGAGAGCAAACTTGAGTGCTTGGTGCTGTTGGTGACGTGACTTGAGATCAAGTCCTAGGAGTAGCATTTTTCACTTTTTGAATAGGTTTTTAATACAATATATATATATATATATTTAACCAAATCAAAATATAATCTTCCAAATATCATAAAAAAAAAATATAACAAGATTTTTGACACATTTGTAATTAAATAAAAATTATAATATTTCAAATACAAATTTATTACATGATGAAATTAATTTACAAAAAAAAATTAATCAAATAAAACATCATACTTCAAATGCCATTAAGAAATTTATCACAAGATATTTTAGTATTGGAATTAATTTTCATTCAATCAATTTAAACATAATATTTCAAAAGTCATCAAAAAATCTATAACAAGATTTTTTATATTTAATTGTATGATGGAATTAATTTTTTTTATTTTGGTGCTTAATAAAACATATAAAAATAATTTAAAGCACTAAGATAATAAATATTAATAAAATAATTTCATCATTAAAATTTAATTGATTTTTATCATCAAAGTGATATCAAAGGTAAAACATCAATCTATCAAAAATATTCATGATCTTTTGCTTTTGAAACAATTTGCTCAATTTATCCAATTATTCAAAACTAAAACCAATTTGTAAAAATCATTTAGGAGATTCTTTTCATTCTAAATACTTGTTTTTGCTAATCTCCAACTAATATAGAAAATTATAGATCATTTTGATTTAACAACCCATTTGAAATTAATTTTTATTTGAAAACCATATTCTTGACAAATAAGTTAGGGGATAAATTGATTTTGTTTTTCATCATAAAACCAAACACAAGAGTAAAATATCACTATTTGTTGGGAGAAAGTGGGGGATAAGGCATTACTTGGGCTAGAAATAGTGGAGCAAATCACGAAGAAGATTCAAGTTTTTAGAGCTAAAATGAAAGTGGCCCAGAATAGACAGAAAAGTTATGCAGATCATCAGTGGTGTGACTTGGAATTCTCTATTGGGGACCATGTGTTTCTAAAAGTTATACCTATAATAGAACTGAGGAGATTTGGAGTGTTAGAGAAACTTAGCCCTCGCTATGTAGGTTCTTTCAAGATCTTCGAGTGCATTGGACCTTTGGTGTATCGGCTAGCTTTGCCCTCACAATTAGCAAATGTGCATAATGTATTCCATATCTCCATGTTATGGAAATATATCTCCAATCCTTAGCATGTTATTGATTTTCAACCATTGGAGCTTAAAGAATATATGTCATATGAAGAATTTTCTAATGGCATCTTGGATTGAAAAGAAAAAGTATTAAGGAGCCGAGTCATTCCTTATGTAAAGGTTCTTTGGCAGCAGCATAGTTCAGAAATAACGTGGAAATTAGAAAAAGATATGAAGCAAATATATCCCCAATTATTTGAGTAACCAGTATGATTTTAAGGGACCAAATTCTTGAAGGAAAGGAAGAAATTATAATGCCCCGATTTTCTTCGATAATTTAATTCTCAAAATATTCGATCTAAAAAGCTTAATTTAATTATTGGTAGGTTTGGGAGTTAGTGACCACTTGCCTAAAAAATCGATAATTTTTGTCAAAATAGTCAGGTATGTAGATTCCTTATTTAATTTACTTCCAATAGTTTATGTAAATTATTTAGGTAATATGGAGGATAATAAATTTTGATTTAGTCTAGGCATAGTTGAAAATCCAAATTGATGTAAATTGAGAGCTTGCTGGAAAAGTCTAAGTTAAGAGAGGAAATGAGAGGTGTGGAAAAGTCAAGCATGAAGGAGAAGTTTGAAAAGTCAAAATAGCCAAATGAGAATTTGAAGAAGTGAAGTTCTCGGATGGCGTTAGAAGGCAAGTGAAGATGGCTTCTAGAAGCATGGAGTTGGTGAGAGCAAAAGTTAAAGACTTGAGGGCTAAGGGAAGACCATGTAGAAGCATGGAGTTAGCGACAATGGCCTCAATTTAGAATTAATAATAAGTGAATAAAAGGAGGAAAATTGTGTAGTGGAAAACTTAGCAAAAGTAAAGGGAAATTAGAGAAAAATATAAAGGGGTAAAATTTGAAAATTTGAAAGGAGTCTCTCGTGAGTCTCTTTTCTCTCTCAAATACAATCTTCCTTCTCCAATTTCAATCTTGAATCCAACTCTCTTAAGGACTTAAATCTATCAAGTGTTAAAGAAAGAAGTAAATAAGGCAAGTATCTTCTCTTCTCCTCTATTTTAAGTATTAAATTTTCCTTTTAGGATTTGATTTGGGGTTTTAAAAAAGAGAAGTTAATTGCATGTGGAGCGACTGAATATGGAGGTTTATGTGTTGGCACGAGTCTTGGAAAGAGATTCAAAGTTTTGGGGGGTTAGAAGGTTGTGGGTTGTGATTGTTAAATGTTGGTTGTAAATCTTTTTGGAGCTTTTGTTGTGAGCCAATTGGGGCTTGTTTCACCCCAAAATTTTTCAAGGAATGGCGATTTTTGTCTAAGTTATGCATGGTGAAGAATTTGGCCTCTTCCATGCTTTGTTTCTACCTTCAGTTTGGGTCTCGTAGCTTGCTGAGTTGACTCATTTCCTTTCAAGTCGACTAGTTTTTTCGCGAGTCAACTGAAAGTTTCCCCAAGTCGACTTACGATCCTTCCAAGTCAACTTGTCCAAATTTTAGTCTGCTTGTTGTGTTTAGTTGACTCAAGCATGCCTCAATTGACTTACCTTGAGTCAACTTCCCAAAAACATAACCTCTGTCAAGTCGACTTGTTGACCCCCGAAGCCCAATCCCAAAACTAGTTCTCGGTCCAGTCAACTTGGCCAACCCTCAAGTCGACTCAACCCAACCCCAAATCAACTCATCTATATCCTCAATTGACTCATCTATATCCTTAGTCGACTTATTTGGCAAAAATTTAGAAAATGTTTCAATTTGACTCCAAATTCAATCCTATCATGATTCCAAATTCCTTGAGCCTTTAATTGGGACAAAAGAAGAAATTCAGCCTTGCTTATCAAGTGGAAAAGCCTATGATATCATAAATGTTAATTCTTAGTATGGCATGACTTGAGATGTGTGGTATATGTGCATAGGCATGACACAGTGCAAGCATAATGATATCTATATTGGGCATGTGTGAGCATTAATCACAAATTTTTAATTGTTACACGAGCATTTATGTGTGTGAACATGAAAGTGATACATTAGATTGTATGAAAAGTTACTACATGTGAGGCAGATGATTCCGCAGAATCTATCCCCCAAAACCAGTAGACTGGAGTTTTACGCTCCTTTGGTGATGACCAGGGGCGTGCCCATTGGTAACGACCATGGGTAAGGTTATGTGGGCCTTGAGATATGTTACTATTTCGCTGGTTGCAAATATTCAGAGGCAAGCCAGTATGTATTATATTTATGTGGGTTGATTGGCCATGTGTGTTTATCGGTATGTACTTGCATGATGTATGGCATGTTTATAGAATGATGTTTCATGGGTGGGTGAGTGGAAGTTATGTAAATGGTTTACTCTGCCTATATCGAATATCACCCACCATACATTTTTGTGCAATGTTTTTTGTAGTTATTTTATTTTATTGTTCTATACTTGTTGAGTCTTGTGACTCATACTTGTATTCCTCATCATTTCAAGTAAAGACAAAGAGATAGCTGAGGAAAATTCTAGTAGAGCGGATGGTTAGATATTTGTGTTGGGGCATTGTCAGACAAAAGATTTTTGAAGCAGATTTTGAGAAGTCAATGTATTGTTTTTAACTTTATAAATGGTGCGTGTAATGTTAGTGAGAGGGTCAGATGTTTTGACATGTTATGTAAGTACTCTATATATGTTTTGGGGTCTTAAATGAATGGAAATTGGATGATGTTTTATGTATGGATGTAAGTTTCATGAGTATGTAGATGTTTGTTTGTATGATTCTCAAGTCTCTAATGGTTCCTCTAATACTCCCTCTCTCGATCTTCTTAGAGAGTCGGATCGGAACATGGGAAGGGTGTTATAGTTTATATCCAAAAGGACAACACTGAGGGATGATCATGGTGACGGATCTTTTGATATGAGCAAAGCTAGAGAATGTTTTAAAGAACTATTCCTTTCATCTCGCAAAAATAAATCGCAAAAGTATGCAATAAAGGTAAAGCATGCCTAAGGTATACTTCTTACTTAAATCTCTTTAGCATTCATAAGAATGCTAGTTGACTGTGCTTAAGTTTGTAAATTCATCTTCCGTGTCATTAGCATATTTTACAAATCAGATTTCTCAAAAGCTCCTCAACTAAATATTTTGTTCATATGATCAAATGAGCAATCAAAAGTGTATCTTCTCAAGCTAAAAAATTGATATTATCTTTCAAAGGGAAGTTTCTTATTCGATCTGTTTATATATTTTTTTATTATAATCATATATTTCAATTTTTTTCTAAAAATATGTCTTAGTAAATTAATGTTCAAATATATATCTATTGATTATACTTTAATTTTTGTATTCAACTTACGTTTGCTTGCGTATATTTATGCTTATTTAAGTTTACTATAATCAGTATATGCTTATTTCTGAACTTATTAATCTTGCACTTTAATCTTCTGTACTTATTTCAAAGCTGCTTTATTACATTTCTTATCATTAATCATTTATATTTGTTTGATGTTCATTGAATCTTATTGTGTGTTTCCACTATAGGCTCTTTTAAATTTCAGGAAATTAGAAAGAGTAATGCTCATTAATTACTCAAATAGTGTTTAGAACGTGTGTTTGTCGAATGATATCTATAAGCATCCATAAAATACTCATCTATCGTTAAAAGTTGAGTATCTACTAGGTTTTCCTTTATGATCAAATCTTAAGAAATATTTAAAACTTTGTATTGTTGTGAGTTCATTCTATTCCTCACTCATATGGATTCTTAGGCCTTAGAGAATCAAGATGAGTATAGGCTAGGTCCTGTAAATAATTCTAGAATAGTTATCCTAAAATTCAGTATCCTTTAGGTAATCATAAAGAATTGCCAAGCTTATAAGACAACAAATCTAGACCAAAGGTTTGATCAACTTCAGCCCCAAAGTACCCAAGCTAGAAATTCTCGAGGCAGTTTCCTGTTTAGATAACTACAGAGAATATCCATCTTCAAAGAAGAAATATAAGTTGGAACCTTAGAGAGATGTCAATATTCTAATATTAGAACTAAGTAAAGCGTTATCAAAATTTGTGGTAAGAAAATAATTGATTATGGAGCCCAAATTAATAGTTGAGTAAATTTGGTATGCTATTTCTCTAATCGGGTAGGGCCAATCCTCAACATAGTAAAAATATATCAATGATTGAGTTAAAAATATCCTATAATCAGTTTCCATAAAGATCTAGTCAAATAGGCAAAAAATCCAAAATCAAATACAAATAGCTCATAATCGAGTGTGAAACTATTAGTCGAGTATTTTAGAAAAATAGTCGAGTAAAATGGTATGGCTGAGAGATTGCAAATTTCACTCGAGTAACTCACCCAAGTCACTCAACTAATCAAAAAGTCTTAATCGATTAAAATATCCGTATACTCAAGTATTCATCAAACATCTAATATCACTCGAGTAATCATAAAAAACAATCGAGTATTTTTCAAATCCCCTTAAGAATTTTAAGCGCCAATCACACTAGTATAAATAGAAACTCACTGGATTAAAATCCTCTCTCACGTCTCTTTCAAACCCTAGCTCTCTATGTCTCGTTTTCAAGTAACCCTCTACCATTTCTTTCATTTCTTTTCGTTCTCTCTCATGAAATCTTCCCACGTCGGTACATCCTCATCCTCATCTTATCGTTTTGCAAAAAAGCGTCTCCCATTTGGTACTCTCAAAATCAAAACCGAACCATCCAAAATGTCCCCAAAACAAAAAGACATTACTTCCTTCTTTAGGAAACATTATGTCCAACCAATGAGTAAATATTTTTCATCGATGACATTGATGTTTCTGCCAAAGGTATCTGTGAGGGAGAAAGAGAAAGTGATGAAAATGAAGGGGTTAGGTGTAGGGGTAGACGTTCTTTATGATCATCATCATTTTACTTTGAAAATACTAATGTTTGTAAATGCTATAATAATTTCTAGCATTTTTATAGAGTTTAAAGGTGTTTAAAAAACGTTGAAGAACATTCTTAGCATTTGGAATATGACACAATTTCGTCATGCATCGAAACTAAAATGACCACGATTTAGTCATGGCATGTTGGCATTTTTTCATTCATTCTTAACATTTTTAAATGCTAGGAAACTTTAGGTTGGACAACGTCATTTCGATCGTTCTAATTACTGGCATTTTCTTCAATGATACATAGGGTTGTAATCAAGCCAAGCTGAGCTGAGCTAAGCTCGGCTCTACAAATTTGACCTCAGGTTTGAGTTCAAGCTTGGATCAAGCTTAACATCGGCTCGAGCTTGACTAATGCTGAGCTCGGGTCGAGCTCGCCACCATGCTCAAGCTAGATTGGTGGCGAGAGTGGAGGATGCGGCAGTCGTCGGGGGCCAGAGCGGCTAAAGATGTGAGAGAAACGAGGCAACGATGAGAGATGCGAGGTGACGAGTTTCAGCAACAGGTCTCTTCATCTTTAAAGCCAGCAGTGAAAGGCTTTAGGGGTAAGGGACGGCGATGACAGGCAGCGGTCAAGCTTCACAGCTTGTATTATTCCTCTCAATGAGAGGTAAGGCGGCAAAAGAAAGACAGCAACGAAGGAAAGATGGTTAGAGAAGAAAAGTAACAAGCGGCCAAAGAAGAAAAGAAGAGATGAGGGAGAGGAAGAGAAAAAATGGGTTTCTTAGGTTGGGGGGAGATAATGGGTTTCTTAAGCAAAGAGGGGAGAGAAAAGTGAGGGAAAGTATATATATATAATGTTGATATGTATGTATATATATATATATGTATGTTAAATAATATATTTATAAAATATATATCTAATATATAATTTAATAAATGATATAATAATAATATGTATGTATGTCTAATATATTATACAAACATATATTATTATATATAATCGCGAATTTCTAATCGAACCTACTCACAAACCTCTAATCGAGACAGCTCGCAAGCTAACTAGTCAAGCTTTACTGAGGTCAAATTCGATTTGTTTACCTTAACGAACGAACTTGAGCTAGATTCGATTCGACTCATTTGCAACCTTAATGATATGTCTGCATTTCATAAAAACTGGTAATATCTAGCATTTTGACCAAATTTACCAACATTTATAAAAGTTAGTAATTATCGCCCCCTTTGGTTAATCTAGTTTGCCATTTACTATTTGTTTCCGTACATTTTATATATGTTATTTTTTATGTTTCCAAAAAATGTTGATAAAATGCTAGAAAATCACAAATTGCTTTTAGTGCTAATTTTATGAAAACTGCAAATTTGAATCTTATCACTCTAAAAGTGTGTTTGATTATATTACCTAGAATTTAATTTTAGGTAATATTGGCTAGAAAACAAAATCTATCTCACCCCCTTAGAAAATGAATTCAATGGAAAAAAGCTTTAAATGGTTATACCTTACATATTTTTCTATAGAAAAATTAAGAGTGTATGATTGTTTTTCAAAGAAAATGTATAATGATTACATATTTTTCATAAAAAATATGTGCAATCAAACATACTCTAAATGTTCTAATTTGCTTCATATAATAAATTGTTTGTATTAATTCTATACATAGAATTCATGGGAGAGAAATAAAAATTCATGTAAATAGAGAAATTTACCTTAATGTGTTAGGCACCTAACACATTGAAGTTCCAATCTTTAGAACCTAATGTACTCAATTCTTTTCACACACACACACACATATATATATATAGAGAGAGAGAGTTGTTTGAAAAGCATCGACATCTTTCAAAAAATAAGAGTCATTTTTCTCTCTCCTTCTTTGGCCTGTTCTTTCTTTCATTTCCTCTCTCAAATTTCCTCTTTTCCCTCTTTCTTTTTCACTTCATCATGATATAAGTTATAGGAATGGGGTTCTACAACCCATTTATGTCAACTAAGAGGATCTAACGAGAAAGAGAAAGAATGGGAGAGGACTGAGTAATTTATCAAAGGGTAAAATTATTGTTTTACTCAATTTTGTAATGGTGCAGCAATTTGTCATTTAAAAAATGTTATAGATGTGTGTCTTATAGCCAAACCTTAAGGGTGCTATGTGTCTTATAGCCAAACCTTAAGGACGTTGTAGATGTGTGTCTCTTATAGATGTGTGGCTTATTGATCTAGACGAAATTCTGACCAATGGCATAAATATTGAATACAAAACAAAATTTTATATTTTTAAATTTTAATATTTAATTACACATTTTAAAATTTTTTTTATTTTCACACATATTTTTTTAAAAAATATTGATATGTACATATATACATACATTTATATGCAACATACAATGTATAAAATATACGTATGTAAAAGATCAAAAATATATTTATGTTGCTAAACTTTTATGTTTTTCTTTATGGAACTCAAAATTTTTCTTGCTTCCAAATGTATTCTTGAACTTAGTCAAAAATATATTTATGCCTTTAAATTTTTGTATTTTTTTAAAGTAAAACTCAAAGGTTGCGTTCTCTTTGTTGTTTTCAAGTCATTTTTAGTTTTCAATTTTCTAAAATAATGAAAATACGTTCTCTTTGTTGTTTTTAAAAATACATTTTTGAAAATAAAAAAAAAATTGTAAAGAAAACTCAAAACAACAAAAAGTTGTTTTGAGTGTTTTCATTCAAAATAAACTCTAAACTCAAAACACATTTATTTATATATTTATTCATATTTTACCATTGTAATGGAAAAAAATATTATAAAATTTATTAACTTTAAAATGTATATATTTTTTTAATAATACATTAACATTAAATATTTTTAATTTACTGAATAATCAATTATTTTTGTATAAAATATTATTAAAAAATTATTTTCAAAATTTCAAAGAGAACGCGTTTTCTAATTTTCTGTTTTCAGAAATAATTTTTCAAAATGACAAAGAGAATGTGTTTTTAATTTTCTAAAAATAGACTACCAAAACAGAAAATTAAAAATAAATTCAAAACTCAAAACTGAAAATTGAAAAGTAAAGAGAACACAACGTAAACTTTTCGTAATAGCTAGCAAAGATATCTTTAAATTGCGTAAAATCACTCATATATATAAGTATACATACATGTATATATATACACATATATATTGATATGTATATATATATACAGAAATACATATATACTGATACATAATTTTTATATATTAATATATATATATATATGCATATGTATATCTACATACAATTATGTATATACATATATGCATTGCATACGTGTATTTTAGTTTGTATAGAAATAACTGTGTATTTTTCTACTCATATATAAATAAATACACACATATAATCGGATGCGGTCCAAATCCAATACGACGTGAAGAATAATCCAAACACGACATGTCAGTTCGTCGTTTGGGACAGCTAATTTTCTATATTTGAAATAAAATTTACTACTTTGTTTAATATTCACAATCGCCAAAGATGAGTAGGCCCCCTAATTTATATACTTTTAGTGCACGTGGTACAAGCTCAATTGTCGGACCACGTTAGTTCAGATATTTAGGTTCCGGACAAAAGCAGGATAACGTTCCCCGTGATGCTGCACCCTGGTTGAATATTCAGTATCCACAGGGTGCGGCCACCCACCTACCCAATCAACCCTCCCAATGAGCAATTATCAGCTACAGCCGCCCCAACCTACTTGCTCTCGCGCCTGTCTGCTTCATATGATCTTTCCTACAGCCGTCTCCTCCCTCCCCCCCGGGGGCCCGCCGAAAGGATTCACTCATAAAAATTAATTATTAAGATAAAGATATTTAAATCATATATAAATAATATAATAATTAAATAATTTAATAATATGAGACAAATGCAATTTTAACACTCTGTCTCACGTGTAGCATGCAAATATATATGATCAGAATTCAAATTTAACACTATAACCAAAAATCTGTGCTGATACTATATTAAATGAGTCTGAGTAGAATTCACTCTTAAAAATTAACTATTAAAAGAAGAGTACGCAAATCACATTTAAACAACATAATAATTCAATAACTTAGCGATATAAAATAAATACAACTTCAACAATAATAGTTTGGCATCTACAATGTCTATGCCTACTCTACAAGATAAATTTATCTCATGTTTTATTATTCAAAATCTATTGAGCTCTTCTACTAAGTTCATCTCAAAATTTTGTTTGTAATCCCGAATACTTATTCAAGCTCTACGGTGCTAATGAATACAAACAATGGTTATACAAAGATATATATGTACTCCTAGTTCACAATTGGATCAAATATGATAATAAAACGCAATAGTTAACAAAACAACTGAGATAAAATAAATATTTTATGGTGCAAGATAATCAAGGCCTTGATTAATGAATCTTGGAGCTTTTCAGTACCTTAGTTGGTTTGAATGTTGAGAGCTTTTTAGTGTACAATCAATAGGTGTTTGTTCACCTTTACAATGTTGTATTTATCCTCTAGAGCCTTCATTTCAACCTCTCCAAAGGTTAAAATATTAAAATCTTGTTTTATGGATGAAAGAGACACCCACAAAAAATCAGATCGATTGCATAGAAAAAATGATTATTAATTGAAGTCTACAGTCGATCTACAATCAAATGTGGCATTGCTTGTAGGTTCCAAAATCCAAAAGCACCTTGATTGAGATCACCCAGCTTCAGCTAAAGCTTCCTAAATCAAAACACCAACCTTGAAACACAATATATCTACATATGTAATAACAATTATTTTTTGGATTCTCTTCTTTACGGGGCTCCCGTTGCTCGATCTCACGATTTTGAGCAAGGGAGGTAAATCTAAGACTAACAATTATTTTTATAGGATATGAAATGATTGAAATTAATTCAACTATTTTATTTATTTATTAATGACAATTTGAAGCAACAACTTCATGGGATGCATGGAAAGGAGAGTCTACTAGAGATAATATGATTCCAAAAAAAAAAAATGAGATATGCAATTTAATTGTTTAATTTTGTGGATTTCAAATGTCTCTTCGATATATAATTCATATACATATGTATGTCAAAAAAATTCAAATATATAGCTCAAGAACTATGATAAAGCTCTGGTTCTCGCTACCAATGGGCTCTCTTTTTTTGTTTTTATTTTTGTTTTAAATTTAACTTAGTTTTTGTTAACCTCAAGGGACAATCACTAATTTTTTATGATAACAAAACTATTTATTAAACTTTATTGCCTCAAGGAAAAATAAAACTAAAATTTATTAAAAGCTTTGGAAGAATTGACTCAACAAAATAAACAAGTTTTTCTGCCATAATATGATTGTGAAGTTTCCAAAACAATGACGTGCAATATTTTTATAATCTTGGATAGATTAGTCAACTAAAGTGTTGTTTTGGTTAATCAAAAACTTTCAACAATTGCCTTGTGAAGAAAGTAATAGGTTTGGTCGACCATAGTTAAAGTTTGATTAACCAAAGTGCTACAAAATGTAACATTGGTCTCTTGGACTTGTTCAGCTGACCAACACTTTAAGAATAGTTGACCAAATGTAATAAAGTAGTCAACCCAAATTAGGTAGTATGGTTTTAAAAGTTTTAATATTTCAATTTAATCTAAAGTTTGGCCAATCAAAATTTTCTAATATATTTTAGGACAATTTTTTAAAGCCAGTTTGGTTGACGAAAGTCCAAGTTTAATTGACTAAAATCTTTTAGAATTGAATACGATTATTCTAAAAAGCCAGTTTAATCAACTAAACTAAGTTTAATTATTAAGAGAAACCAATATAATTCACTTTGGTTGAAACTGTCAAAATCAAAATTTAATTTTGAGCTATTAGGATGAAAATACTAAATATTTTTGCGTTTTTGTGATTTTATCAAAACGCTTTAATTTTGATAATAAACTCCTGATTTGGTTGATTAGTTGCAATTTTAGCCACGATTCAAATACAATTTGAGAGGCATGTGTACCTGCTAACATGGAGGACGGGGATGGCGACGAAAGAGGACGACGATGGCGATGGCGATGACCAATGTGGAAGCTAGAGGCAGCGATCGATCTCGGCTTCCTCCTGCTCATAGCCACCTCTTACTCACAGTGACAATGACCAATTTGGAAGTTGGATGACGATTGATTTGGGCTTCCTCTTGCTCACGACCACCTTACAAAAAGCGACTGACGACCCTCTGCTCTTGCCAGCCACATCGACGTCAACAATCAATACCCATCATGCTTCTAGATTCTAGATCGACCTCCATCGCCACCTCCAGCTTCTAGATCGATGGCCTTCTTCAACCTAGCGTCATCGCCAGTCACCATCACCGTCCTCGTTCGTTATTGTCTCCGTCCTCCGTCTGCCTTCCTTCTGTGTGTGTGTGTGTATATAAATATATATAACATCATTTTTTTATCATGTGTGTCAATGTAGGGTCCACTCAAAATGTTTTAAAATATCAGGTGGCATGTCACTTCAACAGGCACACACGCCTCTCGAATCAGATTTGGGTCATGATAAAAATTGCAATCAATCGTCCAAATCGGATGTCTATTGCTAAAATTGAAATGTTTAGATAAAATTATAAAAATACGAAAATATTTAATTTTTTTATGCTATTAGCTCTTTAATTTTTAAAATGTATGATTATTGCTATATTTCTCAAGCTCATTGTTCACTCTTAATCTCATACATGCTTAAATCATTTTACTTGATAAGTTTTATGTGACTTAAACAAATATTTTCTCATTTGGCATAGAAGACAAATATAAAAATCATCTTACGCCATTAATTTATACTTTTCACTAAATGACCATAAACAGTCTGTATCACTATTTTGCCTTCAGAATCATTTTTCATCTCTTTGCTGTAAGATAAAAATTACTCTAAAACTCATCTCTTTCTATTTTGATAAAAGTAATTAATGGTGGTTGTCTTCTTATCTTTTTTCTTAAATTAATTATTTCAACTTTAATATTCAAAAATCATATTTGAAAACCTATAGAGATTTTACGAACCACTAATGTGCATTTCTTCTTTGTTGTTTGACATCAGTTATGCTTGACCTGCTCATTCTTGTCGCATTCTTATTGAATCCAAGATTAAGTTACAAGACCTCCTATCCCTAAAAAGCTGACAGATTTATAAGATTGATGGAGATTTTTCATGAAATCAAAATGTTTTCTTTTTGTAAATAAAAATTATATTAAAAGAAAATAACGCAAAGTGTCTATAGCTTAAGTTGGGCTATACCCTAAGCCTCACAAGAAAATAGAGCAGATAAACTACCAAACAACGAAAAGAAACCCTCTGAACTAAGGAAAAATAGATAAAATCTATATATAATAAAATACAACTATCAGATGACGTCTTCAAAAGACAACCATTTAGATGGTGAAAGCAACTAGCATACAGATGAAACTGGCATAACATAAACCTCCCTCAGCATTAGTTTGATATATACATTCCTGCAAGGTGTTGATGCATGAGTATACTATTAACCCCTCGACTATTCCCCAAACAATGATTGAGGGTGTCGAAGCATACTCATGAGACAGCCACCTTTTTACTTGAAGGTTGATATAGGAGGAAACTGTCAACCCCCAAGTTACTAAACAACATGACTCGACAGAGCAAGGAAAATTGATCAATCAGAAGTTGTCAGAAATGCCGCAAAGCGTAGCCCTAAAGAGTATACGAGAAGGGAATGGTGACCAACCATGCCCATAAGGTACATTGTACTTGATGTGTCAATTGGGATGTGTATCACTCCTTCTCCCTGAAGCACCTATTGTTTTGTTTGTGCCAGATAAAATAGACCAATGCCTGCAAAACCAAATGATTAGCAACCTACTAGTGGACTTTACCTCTCCAACGCGCTGCATCCCATAACACTCCTATCACTTATTGATGCCAAGGCCATCCAAATTTCTTTGAGTGTCAGAAGAAGGACAACACCTGTTGGGAGTAGGGAGAATCAAAGAACATGTGACTATGCTGCTCCACATTTTCCTTGCAAAGAAAGCATCTATTCAGAAAGGAAAAAACAAGTTAATATGATCAAGAATATATAAAAGTTCCCTAAACGCTAACTAGAAATAAACATGTGAGCAGAAATATCAGTACCATTCCATACCAAATGATGCTAAGGTACGCGCGACACTATACCAGAAGACCCTACAAGGTAAATCGAACAGAAAAGGCCCATCTGAGGCTAGAAGCCACCTCAAGTTATTGCAACGCCCAACCCAATAAGGGGCTGGGCATTTGTGTTGAATCATGTCCAAAGACAGTAACGAAGTCATCTCTGGCTAAGACCAAAAACAATCGACAATGACTTCAGAAACATGAGCAATGATAGATATTCCCAACTATTGGGGCAATTGATGAGAAAATCTATTGACTAACACCTTGAGGGGATGCCATTGGTCATTCCACAGGAAGATATGGCGACCATCTCCAACTCGCTAACCAAAAATTGGTCGTACCGCACTACGAATAGATAATAGTTTCCTCCAGTACCAAAGGTAAGTAAGGCACTAGAAGTAGCCAAAAACACTTATATTTAACGCGATAAGTATGGACCCACTTGACTCATAAGGACTCACTATCATCAAAGAGCAACTACTAAATTAATTTAGTAATAAGAGTTTGGCTTCAAACATATAAAGGTTTGAGATCCAAGCCCTCTTGCTCCGTAAAGTAGCACACGTCCTTTCAGGCAACCTTCGAGAGAAAATTTCTCACAATTTTCTCAAGCTCTTTAAGTATCCACTTAGGCAAAAGGAAGATCAAAACCCAATACAAATAAATAATGGAAAGAACCTCACATGCTAGCATTGAGACTTACTCGTTGGCTCTCAACGAGTGTATTTAAAGCTAAAGGTATTTAAGCATTCAAGCATTCATTTAAGCATTCATTTGGGAATATCAGCATTATTTCGTGAGATTATGTGCATACATTTTGGTATGAGCATTGAGCATGACATTTCTATGGAGCACTACATATTGTGTGCTAGCATGTATGTGACCATTCCATTATGCGTGCCAGGCGGCTAGTCTGCGGGGATCCCACCAGTTTCAATTGAGTCTATGTTTTGCTCACTTATTGTCGACTAGGGAGTTAGGGGCGTATTGCCCACAATATGTGCTTACAGCTTTTATGTTGCAGGTTTCAAATTAGACAGGTATGTATTATAGTTATATGAGCCTATGTGCCAAGGTTGCATACCTGCATTTAGTTTACAATTTATGTGTATTATATCTTGTAAATGCAATTCAGTGATTATTATATCTTTTAGTACAAGTTTAGTAAGTTTTCTTCAGTATTGATATTCTTCGATTCAGCTTCAGTTGTTCTTTCCAGTTATTACTTGTTGAGCTTTATAGCTCACCTTGTACTCTTCACCATTTCAGCTCCTAGCGGGGGAGTACCAGACGTGGGGCCTAGCAGCAGTGTCCAGTAATATGTGTACATGGAGCAGCTCAAGACTAAAGATGTCTAGGAGTTTTATCAGTTTGTTAGTTTAAAGCATTTGTTAGTTTAGTATTAGTTTATTTTCAGTTGAGGAATTTTCCCTTAGACAAAGTTTATGAGTTCCAGTTTGTTGACTCAGAGTTTTATTTCAGTTGATTGAGATATTCATATTGGTATCAGATTTTAGTTTATCAGTTAGTTTTATTTTATTTCCCCGTAGCACTTTTTCTCGGGCAGTTCTAGGAGAGGGGGTGTTACACAAGTCGCTAAGGGCATACCAGTCCTCACGAACCAAAGTTCCTAAGGACACTTCCTATCTATCAGGTCGCGCACTTCGCAACAAGGTATTGCCTAAGATAGAGAGGGCTAAATCTATTGACCTATTAGCCCTCTACAACAAATGAATGCTAATCCTAAGGTCAACAAGCCCAAAGGCTAGACGACGCATCACTTGATACCCTAAAGACACATAACCATCACCAGGAGGCAAGGCGCGGAAGAGAAGTCGACAGAAAGAGTTAAAAACAGTGGTAAAGCAAGAAAGTTGTAAAAGGCTTACCATTTCAGATCTATCGTCGGAGCACCGGAGGTGAAGGTCAATACTTGGCAGAAATGCAACGATGAAAGACGGAAGAGTTTCAGAGCAGTTGGCAATGGAGTCTTCGAGTTTGGAGGAAGAAAATGATTGAAAGAGCAGGAGATGTTTTAAAAATGTCACGATGAGGAGGAAAAGAATTCCCTTACGTTTATATAGGTTGGGTTATTCCACCGTTGGATTAAGAGACTGATGAGCTGCCCTAGATCTAACGGTGACACAAAAAGTCATGGGCCCCACAAGCATAATGACTAAATTGTTAAGGGAACATGCGCATTAAATACGCCTCAGACAAGACATGCGGCATAAAAATGGCACTATTTGAAATGGTTGGGCAGAAGTCTGGAAGGTGGGTTGACAATTCGCATAGCCCAATTCGATCAGAATATGCTCACACTCCGAAGATCTTACCGCGAGCTGGGGGGCTGGTGTTGCGGGTAATTTTTGAACCATTTCTTATGGATTGGACTCTACCGAGCAGGTCGACCCAACCTCTCAAAGCCCAACGGGATTAAGGCCGAGGACATCTCAGCAAGGTCGCATATTGCTGAAACTCGAGCTCAAACTACGAAATTAAGTGAGCTCTCAGTAATACCTTTAGCTTGCTAGCCAATCCGATCAGCTCGCATTACAAAAAGGTTGCATAATAACCAGGGGCAATGTCCACCTTTCTTATCTAGGGCAAACCAAATCCCTGAAAATGTGAAACTTTTTCCCAATTTTATGGAGCTAATAAGGACATATTATCCTTGTAATATTATCCTTTTACATTTAGAAGTTGTTCAAATTGTAAACACCCCACTCTATAAATAGGGGTCGAAAAACCATTATATGGGCATGATCAATTATATACTGTTACTCTGTCGAAATTTTCAGAGAATAATCGTAGAGTAGGCATCATTCTGGTTGAACCACGTAAAAATTCTTTTGCGTATCGTCTATTATTTGTGCTACTTGTTTCTTCTCTTTGCATTCATGTTTATTTTATTAGTACGGGCTGACGAATCACAGTCGACCAATTCCGAACGTCGAGAAATAAGGAGAGTAACGTACTCGAAGGCAATTATGGCGATCTCCAAATCTAATGTGATCCTAATAAGTTTTGTCGATGATATCATCATCATGAACCCTTGCAAGGCTAGTGGACTATTTAGGTGGACAATTTAAGTAACAATTAAAGTCTGGACCTCGATTAACAAGTTCGGTTCAAAGTTTGAAGAACCATGTCGAAGAGAATTATGAATAATTTTAATGGAAACAAGTTCAATGATGCAAGATATAACGTGGGTGACGTTGAATTTGGAAGTTAAAAGTGTTATGTAGGTTTTTGGAAATGACGAGATTATAATAGAAAGTTGGGTTGATGTGTTGCTAAAGAAAGAATTATTGGAGGCAAGTTTGGGATTCATTATGTATGATCCAGTAATGGAGATGTCTTCTGATGAACAAACATATGGTTTTTTCGATTATTCAAGGAGTTTGTAATCATCCTAGTGGTGTTGGGACGTTATTGATTGATAGGAGTCTTAACAAGTTGATGGGTGATATTCAAGAAAGATCAAAGGGTGATGTTTTTTCTTCGATTAATCACGATCCATTGAAAGGAGGCGACGGGCACCTATCGACATATTGGGAATCAATTATTAACCTTATATTCACCGATCAGGATTATTCTAGGGAGGGATTGTTACTCGATGTAATAATACATTGTTGGGTAAGCTAATGCAATCATCTTTGGAAAATTATTCGGAGAATAATGATGAGCAATCGATTAGAGATCTAAGAGTTATGTGGAATCCAATGATAAACCATAGTAGGAGGACTTGACGGAGAAGGATGATGAAGGGCTTACAGAGATGGATTTGGAGAATATACCAAATTCTCTATTGGGTAAATCGATAAGAGACGATAAGTAGGTTGAATGTGGCGAGAAGAATTTAGACAATTGAGTAATCCTCAAGATTCTCAAGTAAATGGTGCCCAAAGTCAAGTTAATGCTAGAGTCACTCGATTTCTTGGGGATATTTTGATGGCAATCGAGAAGGTAGCAGATCATCAACAGGATGAATTAAGGGAGTAGTCTCTTGTTAATTGCGTAACAAGAGAGAATAGTTGATTCATTCCTTTCGTTACTCGAGTAAATAGGGTTCCTAGTCAAGTGACTATTCAAATCAATCATAGGGAGGTCTTGGCTTGGAAGGATAACAACCGATCACAAGCTCATGTGATCTCTTTGGATAGTAATAAGGTTGGTTCTAAATCGTCTTGGGCTAGCCTATTTGATTCAAATGGTCCTAGAATTCCCACGAATCTAGAGTATGTTCCTCCTCAAGTTTCAAAGGATGGAATTCCACGAGTTCGGTTACCTCTAGAGGTTATTGAAGAAAATATGGTGATGATGGTTTTTGGGACCGACCACCACGTGCCACCTCTGCAACTGGACCTCGGGTATGGTACCTCGGACTTAGCGATGTTGGACCTCGGGTATAGAACCTGCAAGACAATGGAGGGCCGGGGCTAGGATCCCTCGGGGTGGACTCTGACGCTCAAATTAGTAGAGTAAATGCAAGTAGAAATAAATATGAGAGTTGTAGAGCTTTTTATACCTGATGAGAACCCTGATCAAGATGGAACGGGTCTCACGATCTGGCCCGGATCTTTTGGACTCCGCACCGGATTGTTGACTTGCCACGTGTCAGTCTCTTGGGCAATCCACGTGACGAGCGAGTCCACTAGCGCATAGGGGTATTATTGTAATTTTAGGTAATGCCACATCACTTGCCCCTCACTCCTTGAGCTGAGCTGAGAATCACGTTGGGTCAAGGAGTAGCTTAATTTTTGAGGTTATTTGACTATAGATTTTTTCCAATGTGCATAAGAGTATTTTTAGCTCGACAAAGATGATGATGATCTATGAGACTAGACACCACGCGCCACCTCGACAAATGGACCTCGGGAGTGGAAACTTCTGACTTGGGTATTCTTGGCCTCGGATCTGTAACCTGCACTTTGACTTGGTTATACCTGGCGCTGTTTGTGGGGATGTAGCCTATAAGACAATGGAGCAATAAGGCTGGTCAGGTTGGGATTCCCTGGTCAAGTTGGTCTGGCTAGGATCCCCTAGTTAGGCTTAGATTCCCTGGTCTGGTTGGGATTTCGCCTGGTCAGGTTGGGATCTCTTGGTCTGACTGATTAGGTTGGGATATCCTCTGGTCAGGTTGGGATTTCCCCTTGTCAAGCTGGGATCCCTTGGTTTGGCTGATCAAGCTAGGATGTCCTCTAATCAGGTTGGAATTTCCCCTGGTCAGGTTGGGATTTCCCTTGGTCAGGCTGGGATCCTTTGGTCTGGTTGATCAGGCTGGGATATCCTCTGGTCAAGTTGGGATTTCTCCTAGTCAGGTTGAGATTTCCCCTTGTCAAGCTGAGATCTTTTGGTCTGGCTGATCAGGCTAGGATATCCTCTGGTCAGGTTGGGATTTCCCCTGGTTAGGTTAGGATTTTCCCTAGTCTAGTTGGGATCCCTTGGTCTGGCTGATCAGGCTGGGATATCCTCTAGTTAGGTTGGGATTTCTCCTGGTTAGGTTGGGATTTTCCCTGGTCAGGCTATGATCCCTTGGTCTAGCTGATCAGGCTAGGATATCCTCTAGTCAGGTTGGGATTTCCCCTGATCAGGTTGGGATCCCTTGGTCTGGCTGATCAGGCTGGGATATCCTCTGGTCAGGCTGGGATCCCTTGGGCTCTTGACTCATGGATTTCAGTCACTCCCACATAGAGAATGGTGATTGGATCTGAATTTTTTTCGGTCATTAGTCCATATTCAGCTTGTGGACGACCTAGGGCACTTGACCCTTGGATTTTTGCCACTCTCACGTGAAGGAGGGTGTTGGGCTCTAAATTTTTTCCTTGGCCATTAGTCCACCTTCAGTTTGTGGATGGCCTATGGCACTTTACCCTTGGATTGTTGCCACTCCCCCGAGAAGGAGGGTGTTGAGTTTCTTCCAGTCATTAGTCCATCTTTGGTTTGTGGACGGCCTAGGGTACTTGACTCTTGGATTATCGCCACTCCCACATGAATGAGGGTGTTGGGCTCTGAATTTTTTCTAGCCATTAGTCCACCTTTAGCTTGTGGACGGCCCAAGGCGCACACTTGACTCTTGGATTTTTGCCACTCCTATGCGAAGGAGGGTGTTGAGTTTCTTCCGGCCATTAGTCCATCTTCGGCTTGTGGACGTCCTAGGGCTCATGACCCTTGGATTTTAGCCACTCCCTCACAGAGGAAGGTGTTGGACTAGAGTTTTTCCTTGGCCATTAGTCCACATTTGGGAACGGTCTAGGGCACTTGACCCTTGGATTGTTGTCACTCCCACGTGAAGGAAGGTGTTGAGTTTCTTCCGGCCATTAGTCCATTTTCGCTTGTAGACGGCCTAGGGCTTGTGACCCTTAGATTTTAACCACTCCCTCACGGAGGAGGGTGTTGGACTAGAGTTTTTCCTTGTCCATTAGTCCACATTTGGGGACAGCGTAAGGCACTTGACCCTTCGATTGTTGTTACTCCCACACGAAGGAGGGTGTTAAGTTTCTTCCGGCCATTATTCCATCTTTGGTTTGTGAACGGCTTATGGCTCATGACCCTTGGATTTTAGCCACTCCCTTGCAGAGGAAGGTGTTGAGTTAAAGTTTTTCCTTGGCCATTAGTTCCCCTTCAGCTTGTGGACGGCCTAGGGCACTTGACCCCTTGAATTTTTGTTGCTTCCATGCTAAGGAGGGTGTTGAGTTTCTTCCGGCCATTAGTTCACCTTCGGCTTGTGGATGGCCTAGCGCACTTGACCCTTGGATTGTTGCCACTCCTATGCGAATGAGGGTGTTGACTTTCTTTCGGTCTTCTATCTTCGGCTTGTGGACGGCCTAGGGCATGTGACCCTTGGATGAGTTTTTTCGTGGCCATTAGTCCACCTTTGGGGATGGCTTGGGGCTCGTGACCCTTGGATGAGTTTTTTCATGGCCATTAGTCCACATTTGGGGACGACCTAGGGCCCGTGACCCTTGAATTTTTTTTTGGCGAAGTGTTGGCCTTTGTGAGATTTCTATAAGATGGAGAGAATCTGAAATCTGCCATTAGTCGTACAAAGAGGTTCAGGAAATTCCCCTGCTCATTGATAAAACTTCCTTAAGTTTTGCACATTCCAGGTATGTTTCAAGGGCTTACCTTCCATGTCTTCTAGTCAATATGCCCCCCGGACTTAAGGATTCCACCACCTAGTATGATCTTTCCCAATTTGGAGTTAGTTTATTCGTGTCTCGAGGATGACTCACTTCAAACCGTTACAGTACAAGATCTCCTGACATGGAACTCCTAGTGTGGACTCGTCGATTGTAGTATCTAGCAATGCATTGATTATACGCGGCTTGTCGAAATCGCACCAGGTCTCGGAGCTCATCCATCAAATCCAAGTTGCACCTTAGCGCTTGCTCAAGGGTTGGTTAGAGCCAAGATGAGGTAGCTCTTCCTTTCCCCTCTTGAGTTCTTGGACTTGCCTCTCCAAGAAAAGCAATCGTCTTTCCTATGAAGTCCCTCCTTCTCGTGAGGGGGAAGAAGTAAATCCTGCCACCTCAGAGGGATGGATTTCTTAGCCCGACTGGTAAGATTGACGAGGCTCCTAAGTAGGAAGAGGTGACAGGTGCTCCTCCCGTTGAGAGGGCACATGCAGACGATGTTGTTCATTCTGGTGTAGATAACCAGTCAACAACTCAGTTAACTGTTGGACATTATTTTCTAACCTGGTGAGTCAGTCCTCTGGCATTGGATTGGCTGGAAGTGGTGGATTCTCCCCTTGTGGCGGGGCCTCTAGATTAGCACTAGCTTGGCTACGAGTCACGTCTTTTCGGGGAGCCATGTAGTTAGTTATGGCAAGGAGCGAAAGTCATTTAACACTTGTGGAAAGACTGAGGTCCAAGGTGAGAAGTGAAAGTCCGAAGCGCGAGGTAGGGAAAGAAGAGGCTGGCGAGTCTAGATGTCGGTCCCACGGTGGGCGCCAAATAATGATAGTTTTTGGGACCGACCACCACGTGCCACCTCTGCAACTGGATCTCAGGTATGGTACCTCGGACTTAGCGATGTCGGACCTCAGGTATAGAACCTGCAAGACAATGGAGGGCCGAGACTAGGATCCCCCAAGATAGACTCCGACGCTCAAATTAGTAGAGTAAATGCAAGTAGAAATAAATATGAGAGTTGTAGAGCTTTTTATACCTGATGAGGACCCCAATCAAGATGGAACGAGTCTCACGATCTGGTCCGGATCTTTCGGACTCCTCACCGGATTGTTGACTTATCACGTGTCAGTCTCTTGGACAATTCACATGACGAGCGAAGCCACTAGCGCGTAGGGATATTATTGTAATTTTAGGTAGTGCCACATCATATGACATATTGGATGAATACACTGTTGGTGTGCTTTATTGAAAAAAATTACCGTATCCAGTGGTTGAATCCATTGATATGAAGTTATGGAAGCGGCATGGCTTAGTTGAGGTACTTTTTAATAATTATGGTTTTCATTTTTTTCAATTTGATGCTTAAGACCATATGATGGGTATCTTGATGCAGGACCATGACACTTTGTGAGTAAGCCATTATTTTTGAGATGTTGGGATTCTAGCATGATGCTTTCACAGGATTCTCATACATCTATTCCTATGTGGGTTATAAAATATTCAATGTGCCTTTAGAGGGATGGCTAGTCAAAGGGCTTTTTGTTATTGCCAATGGGTTGGGAAAACCATTGCATATGGATCTAATGACTCATGATAAAACCGGATTAGGGTTTGCACGTGTTTGTGTTGAGATGCATGTATTCTCTTCTTTTGCTAAATATATTGAGTCATACCAAGGTTTGGATGAATTCACGGGTGATTAAAAGGTTGCTCATTTACTGGTAGAATATTAATGTGTGCCTTTTGTGTGTTCTCATTGTCATATGTTTGGTCATTCTATGTCAAGATGTCCTAATAATCCTTCTCAGCCTCGGGATGATAAAGGTTCAACTCAAATCAAAAAGCTTATTCTTGGGAATAATAAAGGAATAGGTGTTGAGTCTGTTCAAAAGAAGGAACTGGCGGAACCTTTGGGTAATATTAGGAGAGAATCCTATAAATGTATTATTGAGATTACTGAACATGCTTTTAAATCTAATTCCATTAAGCCTACTAAGGCGGGGTCATTGATAGAAAATAGATTTTGTTATCTCATGAAAGATGATATGAATATTTCTTCTCTTGAAAAATTAAATCTTTCTCTTGAATAAGAATGTGTTAATGAGATAGAGATAGATATTCAGAATGAAGATAAAAGATGTTGAATGGAGGAAGATGATTTTACGTCAGATAAATAATTTTTAATATGTTCCTGTTAAATATAAAATCTTATACTTAATGAAAGAGAGGAAGACGAAGAATGCAATTAAGAAAGTTGAAAAGGGTTTCAAAAACTCAAATCTAATGATTATGGATTCAGTTTGATGGTACTAGTCTTCTACATATTTTAATATAAATATGTTATAAGGTTAGTTTTATGTCAATTTATTTTTGTGATTTTTTCTCCAACTTGTTTAGTTTTCTTTGTGATTACTCAGGGTATGTTCTAGCATAAGCTATAAATGCTTTATAATTTTTTTTTTGCTAATATATACTTACTTCTTAATAATAATAATTCCTATAATGTAAGTTTGTATAGATTTTTTTTATTATGGTTGTACATACATTTTTATATTATAAGAGCAAAATATAATAATCATCGCTGGGGTAGGCTTGATTTTAAGGAATTGCATAAATCTCTTTGGAGACTTAAAAAGTTGTATTAATCAATTTCCTTTTGTCATTAAACATCCAAAATGCGCTCTTCTCTCCCTTTTCATCTCTCTCCAGCAATGACAACGGCACCAGCAGCATCCACAACGAAGCTTAGCCACTTGGGGTTCTTCAATTTGATCAAACACATATAATAACACCACTGAAACAGTTTCTCAGGTGTTCTGTCAAATACTAAATTAGTTTTTTTCTTTAAATTCACTCTTATAAACATATATTTATTTTTTTACAACAATAAAAAACTTTATGATCAAGCATGGCACATGTTAAGGCTTATTTTACAATACTTTTCTATTTAGGGTAATAATCTCTTTTTTTTATTTTTGAAATGATCATTTTTATGCAATTTTTGATATTCATACTCTTAATTACCCCAGACATGATAAATTATAAGCGCAAGACTTCATCTCATTGTACAGGATAAAAATCAAACTCTTGATCCACCAAACTAATATCGACATATCATTTTTCTACCTATTTGATCTATATCTTGCCGGGATCATTTTTGTCATCCTCATAATTAGGAATGACTTTTGAATCAAATTTTATATTTTTTAAAAATAAAAAAATATATATACATAGACAATATATATATATATATAAATAAATTTCCTTCTAGGAATCCATCCTTACACGTGGTCTTATTCCATCACATCAGTAATCTGTCATGGAAGCGTGTTTCTCAGTACAATATCTGTGAGCCATTCGCTCTCAAGTAATAGTAATAATGAGGTCGACTCCACGTTTTGGTTGTTTGGATTAGAAATGGATGGTGGCTCCACTTCATGTCGGTAGGGTTCTGATTTTATCACTCATATGTTGGTTATTTTTTAATTAATTTAATAAATATTTAATATTTAAAATACTAAATTCTAGTTTGAGTTTCAGGAACTTATTGTTTCCTCATCACACTTTTTTTCCTTCTCTTGTTATTAAAATATAATAATAAATTTATTTAATAAAAAATATCATCATCAAATCATTTGAATATGGAAGAAAGAAAATAAATAGAGAATATGGAAAGATTTTTGCGCAAACACTTTAATGTTAAATTCAGACATTAAATATGATAAAAACTGTATTAAAACTAATATTGAGACGTACTTTTTTTAGAATAAGTGTTTACCTATTTATAGAATAATATAGAGTAATTCAAAATAGTCTAAAATTAGAATTCTTGTAGATAATGTATATCTTGATTATTACTAATTTGGCCGAGACTAAAAATGTGACGAATGACGTTTATTTTTTATAGATGATATTTATCTTACCTTTTTGGTATGAGATTTCTTATGGATGATTGTCTATCATTTTCTTGAAAGAATTTTTAACTGTCAGAATTATCACGTTTATGCGTTGTGTGAAATCTCCCGTATTCAGAAAAATACTTTGGCGATGCATTGGATCTTCCTGCACATCTCGATGGATAATGGGGCGACAAGCCTTTAGTGTTGCGGGTTCTTTACGGCCCCAGGCTAAGGTCATGACTGAGGCCATGGCCATGAGTTGTGGTTGCAGGCTTTGTGGGGTCGTTTGAGCTGCGAGGATTTCATGCACTCTCTTATTGTTTTGTCCATTTTTGTTGATAAATTGATTTAATTAATTTTTTTCTTTTATTTATCTTTTTGTATTATGACATATCACCTTGTTTTGTTCTTTTAGGTTGATTTGTTCAATAGTGTTAATCGTATTTTATTTTTTAAATAATATGCATTTATTATTTTTTAATTTTTAACTAATTTTATTGATGGATGATATGTTTTGAAACATAATGTATTTACTATTAATTGGAATATTTGAAGATTAAAAATAAAGAATAATAAATATACATTATTTGAAAATAAGATTGTTATTACCAAAACTACAATAATTATATTTATTAATTTGTCTTAGAATCAGCTAAAATAGAGTCCTTCATCGAGGCCGAGGTTCTGAGATGTCGAGGGCGAGGTCAACTGCGTTTGGGTTGGGTCGGAGTTGCAGTCTAAGGAAGCTAGATCAACAAAAACCCAAATGAGAAGTTTTTGGGGCATTCAACATTAGATGTCTTGAAGAGCTAGATAGGGCCTCGATAAGTCTTCGAGGAAGCAAGTCTTTTGGGTCTTCAAGGAGCATAGCTAAGACTTAGCCTGCGAGCACAAAGGATGTTAGAAAGATATGCGAAAGACTCCCTAATGTGGGCCTTCCGATGCATAAATCAAATAATTGTCAGAAAAATATGTATGAAAAAATGTAGATAAATGTCCAAGGCATGTAGTGTATAGGTGTTTCGGTGTCTCAGAGAAGGGTATAGTGTTCAGATGGGTTTAAGAGAGAGAAGGAATAAGGGTCCAAAAGATCTAGAAAGGTCCAAAAGATCCTCTTTTGCCTTAGAGGTGACTTTTATTTATAATCGAATAGGTGGGACCCACGATCGAGCCTTCAAATTCTTCTGAAGAGTTTATGAAAAGAGGCTGGAAACACTAGAGATGTCTTCGAGGTAAAGCCCCGAAGGTTGTTTTTTGGTGGTCTGGAAGAAAGGTTTGGGGCCACCGGGTGAATTGGGTTCGGAAGACCCCAAAAGGTCTATGGACTTATGCAAAATGAATTAATTAGTCAAATTAGTCCTGAGGGACTTATCAAGGACCAGGAGGCTATTGTCTCAGAGGCTTTTTGAGAAAAAGCTTATCAGGAAAATACTTAAAGACTTAGGAAAAATTTTAGACACCCCACAACAAAGATATTTTTAACATTGCATGTTAATATTATCAACTAATTTTTCAGCACATAATGAATCTTAAATTGAATAACAAATTTCTACTTTTTTTTTGTATCATTTTAATAACAGAACAATGGCTAACGGAAACAAGTGTATTTTATTTTTAAATAAGATATATTTATTATATTTTATTTTTAACATTTAAACAATCCCATTTTTTAGTTAAATATATATAAAAAAAGTATTAAGCATTTATCATTAATCAATCAGATTGTTAGGATGCTAAAAATAAAATAAAAAAATAAAAAAATTAAATTGAATTTTGTAAATTATTTTTAGTTTCAAAATTTAAAAAATGCAATTTAATCAATTGCCATTCCCTAACACAACTTAAAAAAAAATAATTAAAACATCTCATTTTTTGAGAATATTTTCTAATTTTTTTTAAGTTTAAAAACTAATTTTTTCTATTTGTAACATATACGCTTTTTTTTAGATTTTTTATAAAAAAAATTTTAAATTTAATTAAAAGAAAAATAAAAAACTTAAAAATCATTTTCCGCCTCTAAAGAGCGTCTCAAAGTTTCGCCCCTTCCTTAACCTAAATTATTTTTAAAAATTTAGCCAAAATTGTATTTTTGTCAGTTATCTCCAATTATTACATAATGATATTTTGCTCTAAGGGATCAATTTCAGTTGGACGCCACTGTGGACTGCCAAATGTCAAATGGACGGGAAGTTTCAAAGAAGGGGCTAAAACATAGACGGGGCGAGACCTGGGGGTGCCACTGTAATTAAGCTATAAATGCAAAATTATCAAATCCTGGAACCCCGCCGACCTTAGCGCCTATAAAACACCTCCATTGCAGGGTCTCCCAATTGCTCGCGGTCTCTCTCTCTCTCTCTCTCTGAGTCTCTAATTGTATCATTTTGCTCTCTATCGGAGCGACTACGCTGCCTTTCCACCAGTTCTTGCACCAATCAAGGTTTCTCTCTGTTTCTCTGTCGTCATTTTCGTACTTCATCGACAAATCTCGGTCTCAAATCTGAATCATTTTCTTTGATTATGACTTCAGTTAACTAATCCAATAGATCTGTGATTTCCGCTATGGCGCTGCCATCATTAAACGGCAACGCGGAGCTGTCAGCGAACGGTTTAGATCCGGCGGCCGTGGCGTCCGAGCCCTTGCCGAAGGTAGCAGCTTCGAACGGTCACCTCGGCAATGGAGTAGAGAAGAAGCTGAAGGAGAGGGCTATTGTGCTGGGGAAGAACGCGCGCAGCACGTGCCTCGACATCACGGAGCCTGACGCGGACGACGAGTCGACCGGTGATAAAGAGGCTTTCATGGCCGGCGTTTTGGTTAAGTACCGGAAGACTCTCACTGAACGCACCAAGCATCACTTGGGTAAATCCTAGTGCTGATTTCGCCTCCTTTTTCTTTGTCCGGTTTTTAGTTAGTTTTTAATCTATTTGGATTATGAGAAAATGGGCACAGGCAAAAGTAGGCTATATATATACAGGGTAAAATTAGTGATCGGACACACATGATGCAAGCACAGCTAGTACAAATCCTCAACTAAATAATACATAGTCAATTCGAACAATAGCTGTTAATATATTTATAATTAATAATGCTAAAGAGTGTAAAAATACAATAACATATAACATCATATCTAGCCTTTATCCCATTATGTGGGCTCAGTTATATGAATTCTAAATTTTTATGTATTTTTGTTTTTTATCAGTCTATATACTTCATATCAAATTTTAAAATCTCTTTAAAAAGTATAAATGTGGTAAAAAAAAAAGAGATATGCGCAATTTAATTCAATTAAAATAGTTTAAAATGACTAAGAAAAAAATGTTTAAAACACTGCACGATATCCAATACATATATAAAAACATCAATTAGATGAAGAGGGTCTTTCATCAACAATTTTGACTTCTTCCACGTTACATGTGTAGCTTTTCTATTCAGCAGTGCATGGAAAAAGAATACGTGAAGTTTGAAACTATATATTTAGTCCTCATGTTCAAGAAGGAATATATAAAATTTAGGTTAAAAATATTATCTAGTTAGTTCACTGCATACTTTTATACATTCTTTCACTATGTTATTCATTCAATCTTTAAAAAACTGGAATATATGTCCTAAATTAAGGAAGATTGTAAACATATTCAAGTTGAAACTTTCAAATTAATAATAAATATTACTTTTCTGGCTGTTGTTATGTGATAGAATATTCTCTTCACATGGGTAAATCGTAGTGCTGATTTTGCCTTCTTTTTCTGTGTCTGGTTTTTAGTTAGTTTTTAATCTGTTTGGTTTCCAAGAAAATGGGCACAGAAAAAAGGAGTTTATATATTTAAAGGGTAAAAATAGGTCCGGCGACCATTCAACCTAGAAGAGCAATTAGGACTGTCGATCTCTTCCATCTTGAGAAACCTCTTGGTTTAAACAAAGCTTATAACTTGCGACGAGAGGTAGTTTTTCTTTTTTTATCTTTCTTTCCTTCCAGACAACAAAATATTGGAAAAGCGACTTCTTAGTTTTTTTGTACAGCATTCTCTGCTGAATATATGAACCAGTATTGCCAAATAAAGGCTCGGATTTATTTTAAAGCGATCTAGGATGACTCTCTGTGTAGGGTTTGGCCAACTATAGGAAGAATAAAACGTATTGTTGTTTTCTTTCTTCTGTAATTGTGTACCATAATTAGTGCGGATGTGCAATCAATGTTATTCAGCTTACTGATGCATCATGGAGCACCAATGTAATTTTTCCATCCATAATTTAGTTTTTACATTGGTATATTTCAAATGTGCCACCTGTGCTGAATTGACTTTGCCTTTATGATACTATTTTTTAAGACAACAATAACTGTTAAAACCCTGTATCAGTTTCTATACAGCTATCTTATTCTAGTATTAAATTATTGTACAGGGTACCCATATAATCTGGACTTCGATTATGGTGCTCTTTCCCAATTGCAGCATTTCTCCATAAATAACCTTGGCGACCCATTTATTGAAAGCAATTATGGTGTTCATTCAAGACAATTTGAAGTAGGTGTTTTAGATTGGTTTGCTCGTCTATGGGAAATAGAGAAGAGCCAATACTGGGGTTACATTACAAACTGCGGCACAGAAGGCCATCTTCATGGAATCTTAGTTGGGTTAGTGCATTTTAGCTTAAGCATGAGGGTCTTCATTTTTAAGTTCTGCGGATCGTTTATATGTTAAAAAATATCCAACTCTTGCATAACTTGAACTGTGCAGAAGAGAAGTATTTCCGGATGGAATTTTGTATGCATCACGAGACTCACATTACTCTGTATTCAAAGCTGCAAGGATGTACAGAATGGATTGCATAAAGGTTGCGACCTTGGTGACTGGGGAGATTGATTGCACAGATTTCAAGGCCAAGCTACTTCCGAACAAAGACAAACCTGCCATCATCAATGTGAACATAGGTATGTGTCTCTGTTTGTGTTTTTCTATGTGCATGTATCTTTTGCTTGAGCCTAAGTTCATACACAGACAAACCTGTCTATGCTCATGGCAATTGAAGCCCGATTAACACACTCATTAGTACCTCCATGAGCTGATTTGTGTCCTTGCGTCACAGGTACTACTGTCAAAGGAGCAGTGGATGATCTTGACCTTGTTATACGGATCCTTGAAGAATGTGGATTCTCGCAAGATCGATTCTACATCCATTGTGATGGAGCTTTATTTGGGCTCATGATGCCATTTGTTAAACGTGTAAGTGGGTTTGATATTCTCCCAACTTTTCATTTTTAAACATGGAAGAGGATTTTTTGTCTTCGATATATTGAGTTTTCCTTTGTGATCTTTGGGACTATACTTCATAGGCTATGTTATATTGTCGGAGACAAATCATAGTGAGCCACATTACAGGATAGCATTTCTAGCATGTCTCCATAAATGCTCAAGGAATGTATTATGATGCCCCAACTAGATGTTTTGTGGTGTCGGTGATTTCTTATCATAAAGGTCAGTGAACCTAATCATAGGTCCCTTAGTTTGTTTCTTCCTACTTTGCCGGAATAGTGAAAAAGTTTAGCCAATCAAATTGGTGTGACCAATTAGTAGAAAAGATGGTTCAAGCATGCTTCCTGCCCTGCTGAGTAAGGATGATAATGTATTTGCATATTCGTCTTTGTTGCGTTTGGATAGAGAGATTTCGAATAATGTCATTTAAAACACTTGCATTTTAAATTCTGTGATTAGAAATGACATATACATAGGTGTCATTTCAAATCCTTTCTATTTTTTTGGTTCAAATCCAGGTGGATTTGGAGCCAGATTCAAATGCTTTCAACAATTATGTAACCAAAGAATGGATTTGGAATTTCAAATTCCAGATGACAAAAGATATGATCAAATGCACCTATCCAAATAAGTTTAATCTACCAAGACTCCCTCTACCAATTCTTGTTACCATGCATCCAATCTTATGCATAGTTTAAATGAAGCATTATTGATTATTGTATTATCGTCCGCTTATTCTTTGGTTCGCTTATCGTTGTTATTTGTGATGAACAGGCGCCAAAGGTAACATTTAAGAAGCCCATCGGAAGTGTTAGTGTTTCTGGCCACAAGTTTGTAGGATGTCCAATGCCTTGTGGTGTCCAGATAACAAGAATTGAGCACATCAACACCCTCTCAAGAAATGTTGAATACCTTGCTTCAAGGGATGCCACAATAATGGGAAGCCGTAATGGCCATGCTCCAATCTTCCTGTGGTACACCCTGAACAGAAAAGGCTATAAGGGGTTCCAGAAAGAAGTCCAGAAGTGCCTTAGAAATGCTCATTATCTGAAAGACCGTCTTAGGGAAGCAGGTATTAGTGCTATGCTCAATGATTTGAGCAGCACAGTTGTGTTTGAGCGACCTCTAGATGAGGAGTTTGTTCGGAAATGGCAACTTGCTTGCGAGGGAAATATGGCCCATGCTATTGTGATGCCAAATGTTACCATTGAGAAGCTGGACAATTTCTTAAATGAATTAATTGAGAAACGCTCAGTCTGGTATAAGGATGAGAAAGTTCGGCACCCCTGTCTTGCAGAAGACATAGGAAGTGAGAACTGTGCCTGCCCTCTTCACAAGTGATTTGTCAGTGCAATAAGGTCATTTGATCTTGGTGTTGTATGTTTGTAGCAAACATTAAATTACTACCAAGGTTGATCTTTTAAGCTTATCTGTATTCTTTACCTTGTGAGGAATGTAGTTTCTATTTTCAATTTAGAATTAGTTTTTTGGTAATCGCAGATTCTTAACAGTAGTTCTTATTCATACTTCTGGAAGTTGGCCTAATATATCTTGGAATTGTTTGAGGGAAAGAGAACAGGCAGAAAACGGAAGATCAGAAAAATAGAATTGAGACATTTGTTTAGTTGGGATGGAAAACACAAAGAAAAGTTACATGCAATTTCAATTTGTCCTTTGTTCTCTCAGAAATGAATAAGATCAGGTAATTACCATTTTTGAAAGCGAAACAAAATGCTCAGTTATTTGATGCCAAGTGAATTTGGAACATTTCTGAACTACAAACATGGCCGGCACAGTTTTATGTTCACTTGCTTGTTTGTATCTTTTAGATGCGGTAACAAGGGTAATGCTATTTTTTTAAGTGACTGGAGGTTCATAAGTGTAGTAAAGTTGCGTACAAAAATGACACTCTCTGGACCCTCAGAAAAGTGTGGAGGGTTGTGTACTGAGGATACTCTTTGCTTATTTGTATCCTTCAGAATAGGTGAGTGTACAAAGAAGACTCCCACATGACGGAGGACAGAAACTAGTCATTTTGGGGGATAGTTTCTAGGTGCATATAAGCACCTTTGTCCAGCATTCTTATCAAGCACTCTGTCTGTTTATTTCCCTCATTCATTGGCTGTCTGATATTGGCATCCGGCCACTGTAATGTTCAATGTCCATATTCATTTAAAGATAAAATAATTATTAAAACTATTGGTCATCTTGTTTATCATTTGAATGGGAGGTTTCTACTACAAGATGTTATTCCTGGAATTAGTTATTTGTATCTTTTCATGCCCTCATCTTTGATTTCATCCTCTTCTGGGTATGCTATGCTTCTCCTCGCTATCTAGTCTGCAGCTATGCTTGGAGAGTCGCTTTAGAAGATTGATTTACAGAGGCTCAGCCACAATTGGATACTTGTTCCGTGGCATCCTGACGAGGGTTGGCTGGACAGAGTCATCTTTCTCCAGAGGTCGCCACCTGAAATGGGGGCAAGGTATCAAAGTGGTAAGCTTTATTTCATAAAACTTTCTTTCAAGTTCTGACATGCAGTTTGGCAATAACATATTATCACATACATTCCAAGTCCTATGACTTAAAGGCAATTAGGCAATTTGGCAACTTAGATGATAATCTACAAGTTGAGAAATGTATTGAAGCTAGGAGGTATCTCCTGCTTGTCCATTGTCTCTCCAAATTTACTACTTTTTCTTTGTTCTCTTACTTGTATCTGCAGACCAGGTGATGAATGAAGATTGAGAGTTCCAGCTTGGCTAGGTTGATTCCAGGACACATACGTGGTCCACTACCAAACCCAAGAAAGCTGAAGGGTTTTATGTGTTCCTGCAATTCAGGCAGTGAAGTCTTTACCATCATTCAAATGGCACAAAGCAAAATAGAGAGCTAGCTTCTGAGGAGCTAGAACTCACATCAAATCGGGAAGGGTTGAACTTATAGGGATCGGGGAAAACTTCTGGATTATGGTGAATTGAAACTACATCCAAGTTGACTGACCAGCCTTTCTGGATTTTGTATCCTGAATTACTGAAAACAGTTAGATATGAAAATTCACACATTTCAGTTGGAAATATCAGTGCCGCATATTTGTATAATGTTTACCATCAATCTCAAAGTCCTGTGCAGCTTTTCTTGAAAACCAAGGCAGGACTGTGGCTCTGCGAAGAGTTTCGCTGATCACCTGAACATGAAAGATGAGAAGAATGTTCAGAATGTAAACTTCTGAAAGATTTTTTAACAAAGGAAAATGTTTGGCATATTGCTGACTTTGGCAGTGTAAGGCATGTTGTTGACTTCAGGCCAGGTAAGACTTGATCCATCCTTCCTGTTCTCTCTGATTTCCCTGTGTTCCTCCTGCAAATCCACCATCAAATTGATTAACCTGTAGAATTTAACAGAAAATATTTGGGAGCCTGCTGCTAGGATTGCTAAGAAATGTTACCCTAAGACATTCCAAAACTGTGGGATTTTCTTCAAGGAATTTCATGAGCCATGTGATTGCTGCGGTGGTTGTATCATGACCTGCAACTAGGAGGGTTAATATGTTGTCTTTCATTTGTTTGTCCGTGAGTTTACTGTCATCATGTATTCCTTCAGCACCATCTTTGCTGTGTTTCGTTATTAGGGATTCTAAGAAGTCCTGCTGAAAGCTCTCTCCATTTCTCCTCTTGGAAATAATCGAATCCAACATTGCATACATCCTATCGCGAGCCTGATCAGGAGATTGCTGGAATTACTCAAATTTTGATTTGCAGCATTGCTATTGAACGATTTGACGTATGCTATTGTTTCTTCTTTTTCTTTTCTTTCTCGATGCATCCTTGTTAAAATTTTATTGGCACTGTAAACTGACTTTGCCAAACTGGTAAGAAGCTTACCTTGATGCCACGATAAAAAGCTGTCCCCGGAATTTTGAACGGCAAGGATGCAAATGAAGAAGAAATGAGCTTGAAATTAGCTCTGAACTTCTCTTGCTCATCACCGTGGGGCTCTAAGCTCATGATCATATTGCCTATGACCTTGAGTGTAAACTGCATTGTTAAATAAACTCAGTTATAATATCAAAAACAACACAAGGCCATGAATTTTGAGTTTTGCAAGTCCAAGATTAGAACAAACTGTGGAAGCCTCTTCAAGAACATAGACGGTTCTCCCATTCCATGTATCCAAGGTTTCAATGGCCAGATTGTTCATAAACTGGAAGTATTTCTTTAGGCCATCCACTGAAAGGGGCTCTGCTATGAGCCTGCGAAGCCGCTTGTGTGCCTCCCCATTCTGTTGAAGCAAGCTCGTGGGACCGAGCACTTGCTTGCCGGTATAGAACAGGTTCAAGCTCACCATCCCATCTTTCCCTGTTAGCAAAATCTTGGCTGCTTCTCTCCCAGTCATGAAAACAGTAAATCTCCCCAGTACATAAGTCTTAAATACTTTCCCATACCTAAAATAAATGAAAGATCAAAAACTGTTGCTTCATAGTTTTGACATAAAGATGAATCTCTTAACTAGTTACCTTTGTTGCCTCTTGTTCATGAAGTTGAAAATCCCAGACGGACTCGAAAATTCGGATAGGAAAGAGAAGCTCTCCCCTACAACAGGCCAGCCAAGGCTGCCTGGGATCACCTCCATTGCTTTTGGAGAGGTCCATGAATGCCGAAAGAAGATGGCTGAAATTAAAAGAACCGATGCAATGGACAGGATGATTAACATACTTAGCTCCATGGCCCTGTCTGCTACGATATAGGAAGTTGAGGCATCCAAACTACTCACACACACAACACATATATATACTTGGATGTAATCGGCAAGGTATCTGCACTATGTTCCCCCTTGTCTTTGTTTTCGGCGTATCTCTAATGTATATGTGTTTTTTTTTTTTTTTTTTTTATGAGCTGACATTGTAATATGAGAAGGATCACAGTCTATTGTTTGTCACATATATGAATCCTGCTGAGAGAAATTGATTCTTATCATAGTTTCAGATGCTCTTCTTGTTTTTGGATCCATGTTTTTGCTTTCTCATGTCGAATACTAGAATGATCTAATTATTATACCATGCTTTTGTCTCCACCATATTTCTTGTGTTTGTTGATGACAAGTGGAACAAGGCCAATCATTATCATTTCTTGTCTCCACCATATATATTTAATGCAAGCCCTAGATCATGAAAATCAGAGAATCTTTTTACTTAGTCGCCCTACAGTTTCTAAAAATATCATTTTTTTTATTTTCTTTTTTTTTTAAAAAAAAACTATAAGCTCTAATTTCATGACAGTTAGCAACTTTTCAAAATGGGGATTTTTGTTTTTCTTCCATTAATTTTCCTATTGATGAGATCGTGTAGGTTGAGATTTGATGGGGACAGGCTACATTTGCAGTACATTACTTCCCAACCAGAACTTACTCTGCACATTGAAGGTAATGCTGCATTTTCGTTGGCGAGGGCGGGCTTTGGAGCACTTTGCTTGTATTCATTCTGTTTGTTTTCTTTCTGCTTCCTACAAACCCAGGGAAACGATCTCTCAAATCAGTGTTTCTTGATATGAATGACAATGGGTGGGATTTACACTTGATCAATTCTTCTTCTCTTCATCTTCACATTACATTTTCTGTAACATTCTACATCGAGTGATAAGAAAGCTCGAAACAACTTACCCTGATAGGCCTACACGAACTTCTCAGGGGATTACCCATCCTTGAGCTTCTCCAGCTCAAGCATGCTTAACTCGGGAGTTATTTCTCTACATTCAATCCAAAAATATCCAGTTAGTGTTGTTTATTTCCTTACTTATTCTCGATATATACTATCATTATCTGGGTTCTTAGGGTATCACATTCTCCCTCCCTTAAGCACATGACGTCCTCGTCGTGTGACCTTACAACTGATCTCAGTTCTTCTCTCATTTGAGGCTGTCATCCTAGAAGCCTGCCAAAAATCGCTCATTGTACAGGCCCTCGAGCCCCGGCGCCTTTTCTTGCCCTCCATCGGACTGCCTTCATCAAGGGTCGGTTCTGATACCACCTGTGACATCTTATATTGAGCGATAGAAAGGACCGAAACAACTTACCTTGATGGGTTTACACGAACTTCCTAAGAGTCACCCATTCTTGAACTTCCCCAATTCAAGCACGCTTAACCTGAAAGTTCTTTGCCTACATTCTGCCTAAAAGGTATCTAGCTAATGTTGTTTTATTCTTTACTTATCCTTGATATATACTTTTCCTCCCCATCTCTATTCTTATTCTTGTTACCAAGTCTTACACTCAAATTCCCTTTCTCATCCCTATCAGATAATGGGCACCCAACCCATAGAGTACTTATTACCCAACCAATTTATATAAAAATTTAAAAATACTTTTAAAAATTATTTATCCCTAATAATTATTTTGTATTTTCAACTATGTTTTTTTACAATGTTAAGGTTTTAATGTTTCAAATTAATACTTAATTTTTTAAAAATAAATAATCCAAAAAAATTATCAAATAAAATAACTTAAATATTAAAAAAATAATAAATAAAGTATTTTAGGATAAAAAAAAAAGGGCCATGGGTCTTCAAATAGCCAACCCATGCACAAGATGGGTGGACCCATTAAGGAGTCAAGAGGGCCCATTAAGGTTTCAATGCTACTACACCTCTCATCTCTTCTCCCTTGGCGTTATCCCTCTACAATCTCTGTTGTGTTCTTATTCGTCGTCACCAACACCATGCTTGGCTACCAATGCCTTCGTGTGACACCATGGTTGGTGGACAATAAACTTTCAAAAATTTCCTATTGCTCCTTTCGGCCCAAAGGGGTGATCAAACGTAAGGTTGCAACGACAGGAAATAAACTTTGCAACGACAAGAAATAAACTTTGACAATCGACATGGTAAGAGGGAGGGTGCTTATTACCTACAAGCATTCCGACACTCAAGTAAGTAAGAGAGCAAATTGGTAGAATATCAATAGGCTCGAAAAGAACATACATTGACTTTTGAAAGAGCTAGTTTATATAGAAAGATGAGAGATCCTCCTGCATGCATGTTTGCATTGGACGTTGTATGGTGATGTGATTGGATATTCGGCACTGACAGGGCTCCTTGATGGTCGCATGGTGCCAAATGGACCTTTATTAAATGCGGATGAGATCTACTATTAATGAGGATGAAATTTGGAGTGGGCACAGGAGTGTTGCAGGTACAAAGGTGATGATGATCACTGCTGACAGGTAGAAAGAGGGTTTAGATTGGGCCAAAAGGTCGGTAGGGGTCTTGGACTTTTACTGAGTCGGCCCGATCGGGCTAGAACGGTCCACCTATTTACGCATAGAATTTATTTATAGTTTTATGAAGTGTTAAACTTTATAAAAGTAAGACCCCAATATAATGCCTCATAACTCCCTTTGATTTATATATCAACTCTTTAACTCTTTAACAATAAATATCGCCCTCTACTTTTACGCACCCTATTACCCTAAACCTTGTATGTCTCGTTTTCTCCAAGCAACTAGAGGTCATCATCTTCATTAACTTCTCACCACTATATCTTTGTTTTATGGTTTCTTTAGATTATCTCTCATCTTTGTTCATTTCTTTACTTTCTTCCTCATTCTGATCGTTAAAGTCTTTATTGTTACCACCGTTACAACCCTCAAACATTGCCACCATCGCAACCCCTCTATTCAGTCTTTTCCCCCTTCGCTATCAAGAGCCTACGTCTTCTTATTTCCTTTTATGTCTCCTATCTCCATTTTCTCTCTTCTTTCATTCTTTATTTGCCATTGCCACCCCTTGATCCCTCTATCATCCATCAGCTCCAATGACCCCATTTCTTTATTCTCTTAATGAAACTTGAGCTTTTCAACCATTCTATAAATTTTTGGCCAACATTGCTCTCAGTATTGTAACATCCTAAAATTTTATAGAACTTTTTAGAGTGTTCATTTCTAAGAAAATTCATCAAATAAATACATTAATGAATAATTTAAAAATTTGAGTGTTAGTAATTATCAAAATTTTATGAAATTTTAGCAAATTAATTTTTGAGGAAAAGTTTTAGAATTGACTTGACTGATGATCATTTGAAAGTTTTGAGGTATTAGTATAATTATTAAAATTCTAATACTTGAATGATTTGGGAAACTAATTTTGTGGTGATTAATTTTGAGAATTACTTTGAAAAGTTGGTAAAATTCTATGAAATTGTTAGTTTAGGAAAGGGTGAATTAAACCTTGTTCACCCTTAAAAAAAATAAATAACTAAAATAAAATAAGAATATAAAAAAAAGTAAGAATGTAGCTGTAACGCCCCTATTTTATGATTAATATTTATATGTAACTTTTTTCGAGGATATGATGCTAGCATGGCTATCAAAAACTCATGACAACCTCTTCCTTGAAAATCCTGGTGGAGGAATTCAAAAGAAAGCGTCAAAATGGTTGGCGCCTGCTAGAGTCTTAATAAAAATACAAAAGCCATCAAACACATATCTAATAAATGAGCTCTATTACCACCACATACATCATCTTTTACATCCTTAGTCATACATTAGGGTCGATTACACTAAGCAGTCTTGAAGCTAACATGTTACCTTATTACAATATCTGCAACAAGAAGATACCACTAGGATCTTATGGTCGGGACCACTCTATACATGTTTAACTCTCGCCTTGAGCACCGCCTAACTCGCCAATATTCGGAGCCTAGCCCTTACTTGGAATGACACAAGCAAACATGAGCCGCAAGGCTCGCAAGCATAACAGTATGAAGGCAAAAGATTAAGAATAGAATTTTCCCCACACCCCATGTGTTTCATGCCCATGTAGCAACATTTTGTGTAATGTATTATGTAAGAACCCATATTTTCGTGAGATTACCACGTAATTTAAGCAAGGTTGGAATACCAAAAAATTGGTTTGATAGTAGTTATAAGTACCGAATCGACTGTAGGGAATATCCCGAAGTGTAAATGTCTAAAGAAAATCACCTGGCCTCGATGAGCATCCGGAGATAGGATTTATGGTATTAAAAGAAATCAGAATTGTGACAGTTTTCAGTACAACTAAAACACAGCTTCGATTCAAGCTGAAAAATTGAATTATCGCAACGGACTCCTAGAAAGTCAACAGAACCCTAAGGGAGCTTCGATTTTCTATAAGAATCAACCCTTCAGTGCTTTTAGGAAGAAACAAAAGGGTTTACGGTAAAAAATAATGATTCGAGCCAAAGCGTAATTTTTAAAAATTTCTAAGGGGGTCGAAATTAGATTTTTTTGAAACTTCGAGGGGTCAAATGAGAAGTTTAGATCATGAGGGTCTTAACAGAAGTTTTGTGAAACTCAGGGGCCTTATGGAAAGGGTCAAAATGCATTTCAAAGTTTTGGGGCGGTGAAAGTGCAATTTCTGGAAAAAGCTTGGCAACCATAGTGGACCAAGCTTTAGGCCTTCCACTCCAACGCCACTTTCGTCCACAGGAAGTTCGAGGTAAAGGGCTAAAGGACACTAGAGCTTGGCCTAGAGTGAGGTATGGCCGACAAAAATGATTAAAATGATCAAAAATTGGTCGAAAATGGCCAGGATCTTAGTGGCCTTGGGTTGTGCAAGATTAGTCATTTTATGGTTCGAATTTGTGTATAAATAGAGATCCAAAGTAGCCGAAAATTTTAGAATTTCAAGCTTTAAATCGACCAAGTTTTTGAACAAATTGAGGCACCAAACCATAGGGCTTTTGTTGCCCATGAGATGAGGGTCATTTCTAAAAATTTTGAGGAATTTTAGAGTTTATTTAAGGGGTGATCGGAATTTCGCAGGAAAAATCGAATATCGTTAGAGCCAGACTGATTTTTACTCGGAGGGAGGTTTTCGAGGTGTTGTTTCAACCTCAAATTTGGGTAGGTTGATCGACTCAAGGTGGACCATCTTTTTGTATAGGTCGTTTGATTTTTCAGCGTGCCGGCGCCAAAGAAGACGATCACAGGTAACTTTTATTATTTTTAAATATTAAAAATAAAGGAAAATAGAGTAAAAAATAGAAATAAGAGGGATAAAATTCTGAAAATTTTTTCAAAAATACAGGAAAAAGGAATAGTTTACTTTTATGAATTTTTATTTGGGAAATTTCATGAGAAAATAATTATTTTGAAGTTTTGAAAGGAAACTTAATTAGAAAAAAATAGGAAGAGATTTTGGAAAATTTCCAGAAAATTTTTGGAGATTAGAAATGTTAGTTTAGGAATTTTGATGAAGAAAAATTGAAAAAATTACATGATTAAGTATTTATTTTGAATTTTGGAAGAATTTATGACTATGAAAAATAGAGAAAAAATAAGAAAAAATCTAGAAAAATTAGATTATTGATTTTCCTTGGAAATGATTGGCCAAGAAGTGATTTGGCCAAAGGATCTTGATGATTTACATTATTTTCGAGATTGACACTCAAATTGAGGCGATGCACTTTTTTTAGGTATTCCGAATTTCGTGCTAAAGGTAAGTGGTACCATTCAATCGGATTTAGTTTTTGAAAATGCCTTATAAGTGGTTCTACTCAAAACTCGATTTTATGTAAATGATATTATTATGTTGTCATGTGTTGATGTGAATATGTCATGTAGTTTCCATTTACATATATTGATGATGAAATGTGCATATGTTCACGATGACATTATTGATCATGCATTGCATAAGGGTTTGGGATTATGGATTGGCACTGCTGCTCTACCAAGGGTGCACCTATACACCTCGACCAGGTAAGGAGGCTATAAAAATGGGGAGTAGCAGTTGGGTGTGGTCGACTCAAACTGAGATAAGGAATAAGACATTTTGCATAATTGCATCCATGCACGAGATATGTTTTTTGTTTCATTACTTAGATGATTCATCATCTAACATGGGCTTTACCTCTAGAATATTCAAACGTTCCAGATGGAGATTGTAGCAGAAACGAGGATGAATAAGACATGAAATGACACTTAGCAAAGTGCATGATGAATTAAATAATGAATTGCATGTATGTTATGTAGCCCTTGTATTTAAGTTCTACTATTTTTGAATTCTGAACGTTTTGAGAAATGATTATGTATAACCTTATTTATGGTTAATGAGGATGTAATAATTGATTTATGATTAATGTTAAGATATTAGGTTTGATTCTAACTTCCGCATTTGATGTATATGATGATTCTTTTTTGAGATAGATGTATGAAAATCTTGGGATGGATGATGTGGGTTAGTATTAGTTTTAAATAGAAAAATTTTTTTTATCCCAAAATTGTCTCAATTTATAACATGCTCGAAAAAGTAGGGCGTTACATATTAGCTCTAAATACATAAATATAAAGTAAACAACACATACAGTCCTTGGGGCCCATATAAGATACACATATTGGCACTCAAGTCCTGCATACAAACTTGTTAGCAACCCAAATAGGTTACCATATCATTAATCCTGATCACATGATTTGGCTTTTCCTGTCATTCATAACATATTACCCTTTCCTATTATCATCATACATATCATCATATCCATCGTAACATGTCGCTGCCGTAGGGATCATCCCCATTGTCTTACGCTCCCTTGTGTTAGTCATTCTTCCTTACTATGCAATGCAATGCGTAAAAACTGCAATGACTTTTGCAGCATAAACGTGATGACAAAGCCCCCATAAACTAAGCATCAGGTCATGCTACACCTACAGAGGAACACACATGTGCAAAATGCTCTAAATGTATATGCTCACCTAGTATACCCAAGTTGACACTTAGGCCAACCGAGTTGTGCAAATGTGCACACTTCCCCACACACATAGAGCATGTTTCCCCCAATAAACAAGGTGGGTGACTAGCAGTACCATCTTTCTTGGGTCATCTGTGGCTTGTCACAATGGCCGACAGTTGGTGTCCATACATCCAACGATTGACTATCATGACCCAGTGGTTGAAAACCAGTAACTTTGTACCCTACACCTTTAAACACCCATAAGCCCATACATAACATTCCTTTCGCAAGGAGACACATCCTTGCGTAAACTAAACCTAACAATAAAATGTCATTCCTGAAGAATTTAAGGGCGAATCAAAACCCTCATTTAGATTATAAGTTTGACTCAACCAGAATTTACATTACAGGCCAAATAAATAAACCCGACTAGATCGTTCACACCGAAGAGAATAATATGAAGAAGTCTCGCAACAGGAACTTTCATGCAGCCGAAAGAAGAAAAATATGAAGAAGACTTGCAACGGGAACTTACATGCAGCCGAAAAAGAGAATATAATACGAAGAAGACTCGCAATGGGAACTTACATGCAGCCAAGAGAGAGAATAACTTAGGACAGGGTTAAGAGCTTGCATAAAAGAAATAAAGGAGTGGGAGCTTGCCTCTTAATAGAGGATCTGACGATTTTTCTACAGAAAACACCAATTCCTGCAAACCAAACATCAAATATTTTACATAATATTGTTTTAATTGATTTAACTTACTTATGTGTAAAATTGAAGGGAAAAATGAGTTAGGATGCGCTGTCACGCGCCTCCAGAAGAGGGCCCACCTGCGGCCAACAGCGACATGTGTACTACACGCACCGGTGTCTTCTCCGACGATGGTGATGATATAACTCAATTTTTCGGCCATGTTTCCCTAATTTTAACTCTGATTTGACCTCCATTTGAACCTACGACTCCTTCTCTTTCCCCTTTATAGGAATATAACAAAACACTGAACTTTCCCCGTTATTCTCTGGTAGTTTCAGCTCGAACTTTGATGAAGCTTTGGAAACTACGACGAAGCCCGTTCTTCCTTGTTTCTTCTTCGATTCCTTTTTTTCTTTCTGTAGAATTTCCCTCTCTCTCTCAGGAATCCTTCCCTTCATTTGGATCTCTCAATTTGGCCAAAAATCAAGCCAAATCTCACTTGGAATGCTTGACACCCAAGGTTCCTATTTATAGATTTTTTTGACTAATCTCATGTCGCCACGTGTCGTTCTTATCTCTTTTGATATGATTACCTCCAATCGTCGTTTCGGCTAGTTCGTTTCTCCAATGACCCCATTGCGGATTTTCAAGAATTAGACTTTAGCCCAAAGTTTCACATATTTGCATTCTCACCCCTCTTAACTTGGAAAATCTCATGTTGGCATTCAAAATGCCATCCTTCCATTCCCAAGGATTCCTATAATGCTTCTTACATTTTTGAGTACCATTCTTTGTTCCAAAATGATCTCTAAATATTTTTGAGAAATTACACTTTTGCCCGAAACCTCCTAAAACATACTATATATATTTTGCTCGAACTCCACCCGTTCCTTATTGAATTCTCAATCCATCTTATCTTCTCTAAAATGGATCATTTCTATAAAAATCCTGGGTGTTACAACAGCACACGAAATTTAACATGGTTTAGCTTTCAAAGTGTACTCCACTACCTTGGTTTATCATTAAGGATTTTAACAAACACACAGATTTTAACTTTTCCTTTACCTTGTAGCTTTTAAACAATATCAGCTATTTAACCTTTACAAGTTGGCTTTTACACTTTGTTCAATCACAACCAAACTATCTTTTGAGGTTTAGGTGTAACCTTTACAAACTTTTACAATAGATGTAAAAAGGTTTCTCCAGAGAAAAATAGATTAATATAGAGATTACAAGTATTTCTCTTGGACAGAAGAGAGATTTAAAATGTAAAAATACAACATTCTCACTTGAAGATCTCACACAAAAAGATCTTTTGAAAGCTCGCAAGAAATAGGAAGGTTTGAAAGGATTTTTTGAAGTCTTGCTCAAGTTTTTTGCAAAGTGTTGTTGTGTGTTGTAACCTTCTTCAGGATTCTCCATCAACTATTTATAAATTTTATGCATTCAATGCTTGTTGACAGTTTATTAAACAATTAGAATGTTTTCATTGAGTCACTATTGTAATTTTTTGTCTCTACAAACCTTAAACAATTGTTATTAATTCACAATAGTACACACATGTTGTCTGAATAGTATTTAATGAACTGAAAAGTAGAAATTGCCAACATTTAATGCAGTGTAACGACTATATTTTTTGAAATTTGACAGAAAATACTCTAGTATATTTTAGCATTACTTGACTAATTTTTAGCCTTACTTGATTAGATGTATTATGTATTTGAGTATATTTTAAGCTTACTCGAATATGACTATATCATTACTTAATTAATTTTTAAGCCTCAGAAAGTTGCATTATATATCTACTTGATTACTCAGCTGAGTTTACTCAATTAATTTTTATCTTTATTCGAGTACAAATGATTGTTCCTCAATTAATTTTGAGTCCAGAAACTTAACCAGATTTCATTTCATCCTAACTCAATTATATAAGATCCACTCGAGTATAAAATAATATTACTTGATTAATAAAAATACTTCACTTAAGTAAAATGTTACCCATATTTTTGAACTTTAGTTACTCGATTAACTTAAACAGATGCACTACAGTATTAGTGATGATTACTCGATTACTGAATTACTTCACTGGATTAATTTGAGGGTAACAACAAAATGCATATCACACTTGAGTATAAGAAATCAGATAGTCGGGTACTTTTAATATTTACTCGTACTTATAAATGTAATCGATTATTTTGAAAATGAACTGAGTATTACTCCATTAATTTTCACAAAAGACTTTGCTTACTAATCACTTGATTGATTCTCACATGCTTGATTAAGTACTCGATTGTTTTCAACAAATACTCGATTATAAACTTATCATACTTAAGAATTTTTCAAATGGTTTTAGTCATCATCAATAGACCAAATTTACTAAAAAATATTCTCATTTAAATTTATTAAAAAATATTTTCTCAATAAATCATAACACAAATTTCTCAACAAATTCAAGCAAAGATAAATTCAATTGATCATCAAATATTAGTATGAGATGTAAAGATAGTGAAATTTTTATTTGGAAAGTCAATGCAAATTTAAAATTTGTAGAATTGAGGTGTAACACAAATGATCAAAGTAATATATAAATCAAAAGTGTAGATATATATTGGTATAAGATAAAAGTGGAAAAAAAGAAAAAAAAAGAATGTATATATCAGTATATATAGAAGGAAAATAAAAACAATATATTTATATATATCTATATATAGAAAGAAATAGACAAAAAAAGAAAAAAAAAAAACAGAAGGGTCTGCATGCGCTACAACAAAGGAAGTTGCAGCATTTTATTTATATAAGTTGGAAAAAAATAAAGGGTCATAAGTTGAACCCCTCCCCATACTACTATGCCAAGGGACAAATTATGGAAATAGGATTAATTTAAACAAAATTGGAAAGGTAACTTTTAACAAAAACAAAATTGAATCTCTATCCTATAAATAATTATTTGGCCACACAAGGCTAGAGTGGTGGTTAAGTTTGATTTGAATATAAATAAAAAGGTCATGGGTTTGGTCTTCTAACTCTAAGCAAAATAGAAGTTGAAGTATGACGCTTGAGGAAAGAAGAAGAAAGAGGGATTCTTAGCTAGTGTGCATGGACAGTGGCAGAGCCACATACAGTCAAGGGTGGGTAATTGCCCACCCTAGATTTTTTTTTATTTTAATTAATTAAAAATTAATTATTAAAAAATTTAAAAATATACTAATAATTATTTAAAAGTCTGATATATATAATATATATATAATATGTTAAAGAAGCTTCTCACAGAAGCTTTAGTTTGATATTTGACAAGAGAAAAAGTAAGGAACATTTTTCCATGTAAATTTTTGAGAGAAATAAAGTAAATTGTCAGAGATGGGATGGGGTGGCTAGCTTGCAGTTGCCGTCCTTCTCGAATCCTGCTCCTTCTTCAGACTTCATCTTCTTCATTTGTCTCAACAGACAACAACAACACTTCTTGCTTCTTCTTCGTTTCAGAGAGTAACAGCACCAGAGGAATGCTCCACTCCATCTGATTTTCTCATTAGTCGCCCACTACTGCGTCAAAGGTTAGATAATAATTTATTATAAATAATATATATATTTATATAGTTATTAAGCATTGATAAAATATATATATATATATTTGTATAGTTATATATATGTCATGTTAGACCAGAGTAGCCTGTAACCCAATATTTTTTTTAATTTATTGCTAGAAAAAAATACTTTAAAATTTAAACAAAAATTAAAAAATGAGCAGGTATGACTACAACTTTGAGTTATTTAGTCTGGTCATTGTGTTTGTGTGCTTTTTACTTAAAACTCGTGTGGTTCTGATTAGTTTCTTTCATGCGATTCTCTAATTCAGTCATTTCACATCATCAACACCACCACTGCTACCAGGTATGACTATAACTATTTATAATCTATTATAAACACATAATTGTATGCATATAAAATGTTTAGTCGAACTCCAGTTAACTTGTGTTTTTTTGTATTCATTGCTACAATTTATTAGATTATTTTTTAATCAATTTACTTGAGTCTTGAGTATGAGAGTTACTTGAGACCTCTTCAAACTTTTATATGTTTTTATTTGCTTACTTCTATTTGATATAAATGAATTGTTAATTGGAATTGATTTTTGAAACTATGTTAATTTTTTATTTAAATTTAATGTCAACAGTTATGGAAAGATATTTCAAAAGGACAGCTCCATTTTCTATTGAAGAGCAAGATATTAATAGAAAAAAATCTAATGTTATTCGGAATCAAAATGAAACTGATGTTGTTCGACAAGAAATTAATATTTGCGTGGAAAGTAATGTTGCCCAGGATCAAAGTGAAATTCATGATGAAGGAGATATTCAGGTTGAAATGGATGTTCAGGATGAAGATATTCAAAATAAAATTGATGTTACTCAACTTCCTACAGATCCAGGACTACGAATTCAAATTATGGAATATGATGTTAAAGTCCAAGATGAAATTCGAAGAGCATACATACAATTGGGTCCTTGTCAACCTCGTAAGCATAAATTTCCACAGACAAAAATTGGAAAATCATCACTGAGACGTTTTCAAGCTTCTCGGTTTAATGAATTTCCGTTTTGGTTAGAATATAGCACAAAGAAAGATGCAACATTTTGTTTCTATTGTTATCTTTTTCAACCAAGTGTGGAATGAGGAGGTAGTGACACTTCTGTTGAGAAGGGGTTTTCAAATTGGAAAATGAAAAAAAAACTTCAAGAGCACATTGGAATTCACAAAAGTCCACACAATAAAGCTTAAATTAAGTTCGAAGCCTTTATGAATCAAGAGAAAAATATTCGGGCAATTTTCTTGAAGTAATCACATCAAACACGAAATGACTATTGAATTCGTTTGGGTGCATCAATAGATTGTGTTCGATTTCTTTTACGACAAGGCTTGCATTTCGTGGACATGATGAATATGAAGATTCAAATAATCAAGGAAATTTTCTCGAATTGTTGAACTTTTTGGAAAATCATAATGATGAGATTAAGGCTGTTACTTTCAAATATTCTCCTGAAAATCTTAAACTAACATCACCTGATATTCAAAAAGATATTGTAAGTGCTGCTGCTTTTGAAACAATAAATGTCATTATTAACGAGATTGGTGATGGGTTATTTTCTATTCTAGTTTATGAATCTCGTGATATCTCAATTAAGAAACAAATGTCTATTGTTTTGCGTTATGTGAACAAGAAAGGATGTGTAGTTGAACATTTTGTAGGTATCGAGCATGTTTCAAGTACCACGGTTCTCTCGCTTAAGGATGCTATTGATCATTTGTTTTCTAGATACAAATTGAGTATATCTAGTTTGAGAGGTCAAGGTTATGATGGGGCTAGCAATATGCAAGGTGAGTTTAATGGTCTCAAAGCACTTATTTTAAAGGAGAACCCAAGTGCTTTTTATATTCATTGTTTTGCTCATCAACTTCAAGTAGCTTTTGTAGCCGTGGCAAACAAGCATGTAGAGATTGAAGCATTCTTTGATTTGGTTGATAGGGTTGTGAATGCTGTTGGAGGATCAGCTAAACGGTGTGATCGTCTTAGAGAAAAACAAAGGCTCCAAATTCTTGAAGCACTCAATCATGGTGAAATATCAAGTGGACGAGGCCTTAATCAACAAACTATTCTTAAGCGTTCTGGTGATACACGTTGGAGCTCTCACTATAGTTCTTTATTGAACTTGATTCACTTGTTTTCACCTACAATTGATGTCCTTAAAATGATTGCTAATGATGTTCCAAGTTCTGAAAAAAGAGGTGAAGCATGTAATTTGTTGAGTTTGATAATAACATTTGACTTTGCATTTAGTCTACATCTTATGAAAAAGATTTTAGGAATGTCAAATGAATTGTCAAATGCACTACAAAAGAAAGATCAAGATATTGTCAATGCCATGAGATTGGTGAAAATTTGTAAAGAATAGCTTCAAGCAATGAGGGACAATGGATGGGATTCTTTTTTGGAAACAATTTATTCTTTCTGTCAGAAATACAATATTGATGTTCCCAACATGGATGATATGTATATACCTCCAGGTCGTTCATGGCTTAATACTCCAGACATGACAAATTTACATCATTTCTGGGTGAATTTCTTTTATGCAGTCATTGATATGCAACTTCAAGAGTTAAATGATTGTTTTTCTTATGTAAATAGTGACTTGTGCATTTGTGTAGCATGCTTGTGTCTAGATGATTCATTCTCTGCTTTTGACAAGAACAAATTAATTTGACTTGGTGAGTATTATCCTGAAAATTTTTCACCAATAGATCTCTTGGCACTTGATGATATACTTGAAACATATGTTATTGATATGCGTACTGACAAGAATTTTGAAAGGCTACAGGGCCTTAGTGATCTTACACAGAAGTTGGTAGCAACGAAGAAAAATGATGTGTATCTATTAGTTTACAGACTTGTGACACTAACATTAATTCTTTCTATTGCTACTGTTACAGTAGAAAGAGTATATTCTGCCATGAAGATTGTCAAGACTCGACTACGCAATCGAATATGGAGATCAATGGTTGAATGACAGTTTAGTTATGTATATTGAAAATGATATATTTAGTGAAATTGATAATGATGTCATTATGCGACGTTATTAAAATATGAAAACGCGTTGGGAATAATTGTAATAATTTATCATATATTTTTTTGAGTATTATATTATTTTAAATTTTCTTTTGCTATTTAATTTTTGCCCACCCAAATAAAAATTCCTGGCTCCACCACTGAGTGTGGACTAAGAGTATGAGCAAGAGGAAAGAAGAGAGGGGAGAAAACTAGGAAAGGAGAAGAAGAAACTTTGCTAAGAAGGAAGAAGAAGAGAGGGCTAGACATCACAATTGAAACATCTCTCCTTTGGGTATTCTTTTTTGAAGCTTGTAAACCAAAGATTAGGGTTCATTATTAATTTCTAAACTCATATTTCATGATATTTATATCTCATTGACCACATATCCATCAAAACGTGAAGAATATGAAATTTTGATTCTTGAAACTTATATAAAAAAAGGATGATTTTTCCAAGCATACATGATACCATAGGGTTAACATAGTTCTATGGGAAGTGGAACATTCTTTACCATGGGTGAATTGTTCACTACAAAAAAATCGATATTTTGATTAGATTTTTTTGTAGCGATTTTAAAAATCTCGGTAAAACATGGTATTTGCGGCGATTTTAAAAATTGTTGCAAATTTTTAAATTTTAAAATTAAATTTTACAGTTATTTTTGAAAAATCACCGTTAAATTTAGAAAATAATTTAATAATTGAAAAATATAATTAAATTAATATTTGCAACGGTTCTGAACTGCCAAAAAATTTATTAATTTAATCTTTAAAAAATTAAATTAAAATAACATTTGTGACGTTTAAGAATTGTCACAAAATTTATTAATTTAATCATTAAAAAATTAAATTTTGTGGCAATTTTTGAAAAATCATTGCAAAATTTAGAAAATAATTTAATAATTAAAAAATAAAATAAAATAAACATTTTTGGCTATTTTGAAAAATTGCAGCAAAATTTATTAATTTAATCATTAAAAAATTAAATTAAATTAACATTTGCAAAATCGTCACAAAATTTTAGAAAATAATCTAATCGTCATATTAAAAACATATAAAATTTTGATAATTTATAAAAATAAATTTTTAAAATATGTTAACTCTTCTTTTTATTTTCTAATCAATTAATTTATTAAATTTAATTCAATTAATTTATATTAAAAAAATATAAAATATAATTCTGAAAAATAGTGGTTGGATTAGTATATAATTAATGTGCATGGATATATAACAATGAGGCTTTGCAGATCGGCTGGCTTCGTACGCACACGGGAGGTCCTGGGATTGAAACTGTAGAAGGTAGCAACTAGAATAAAATTTCAGCATTGTTACATGGTGAGCGGATGTGTGGCCTTGTAGCGTGCAAGGCGGCGAGGCGAGGTGAGAAGCAGTGTGTGCACGGGTGCACAGGCGACCAAGAGAACGACATGGCTTGCCTGTGCGAGCGCACGAAAGGGTGCAGTCGAAAGCCATGCGCTCGCTCATGCGTTGGAAACAACAGCCGCTAAAGTTCAATGATTTTAGCAGATTTTAGTAATGGTTCTGAAACAACCGCTAAATGTAACCAACCGCTGCAAAAAATATAACTTTGTAGCAGTTACTCTATCTTTTTTTGAAATTGTCGCTAAATACTTTGCAATGGCTATATCTACAACGGTTTGAAAACTGCCGTAAAATGACAAAAAAAAAAAAAATTCCATTAAAATTTGATTTTTTTTTGTAGTGGTTAGATTGCAGCCCTATACTAATCTTGCATGTTGGTGGTATATATGCTACTAAAATGTCAAGTGAAATGTTTATGCACATAACATAGATCATCTACAAAAATGATTTTCCAATGCTCACTTTGGTTCATCACTTATGTAACATCTCAGAATTTTGGAGATAAATAAAAATTATTAATTCCAGTGCTTGAAGTAATTATGTTGATTTGAGGAAATGGGCAATTAGGATAATTAATTATTTTATTTGGGAATACTTATGAAAATTTAGAAAGAATGGAATAAATTAAATTAGTGCAGATTTTCGGGGATTTTGGGGCATAAGTGAAATAAGGAGAAATGAGGTGTGGTGGTGTGTGATTTCGAAAGATTTAGAGGTTGTGGTGCTATTTTTGAAAAATGGGCTGAGGGTCCCTTTAAATGCAAACGCTTATGTATATAGGGTGAGGATGGTGGCTAGCGCGGGCGGTCGCGCATGCACGTGTGCTGGGTGTGGTCGTGGGTACGAGGCTTGCGCGCTTAGGGAGGAAATTTTTTGCTGATTTTAATTAGCCTCCTGACGCCTAAATGACGTCGTTTTGGTAAGGTGGTAGGGGGTTATGCGGCAGTCACTGGCTGCGCAATGTGGTGTGTTGTGGGCCACCCAATTGCCTTGGCCGCCAAGCTCCTTTCGTTGTGTCATTTTTAAGGCCAACTTGGCCATTCTAGAAGAACAATTCAGGAAAAATAAAGGTAGAAAACAGAAAAGAGAAAGGGAGAGCTCGAGCGCCATCCATTAATGGGGGAAAAGTGGGAGAAATTAAGGGGGAATCAGGCAATTTCTTGGGTCTATTATGTGATTTAAGGGGTCAAGTAAGTGGGTAAAACTACAAGAAGTGTTGTATGTTTAAATTATAAATTTTACACAGTTAAATTTAAGTATTTTGTAGTTGTAATGTCGTTCATTGCAATAAAACATTTTACTTTACAGCGGGAGCATAGAAAAGGCAAGAATCAACCATCTAAAGGCAATTTCCTAACCCTCTCCTTACGTTCTTAAGTTCCTACATGAGTCTCTATTTTTTTCATATTTTATTTCCTCCCTTACCATGACTTGGTTCCACGCCTTAATAATGTAAATCTGCGTGGCAACCATTCCATGACTTAAATGTTATTAGTGGGTCTATTGGTGATGGAATAAGTTAAGTAAATGGTGTCTTGGTGTTGTTGATTGTGTCTGTCACTGGACCTTGTGTCACTCCATTTTCTTTGGGAATGATGCCAAACCCATTGGGGCTAGGTTAATAAAAGGGTGGGCTATGGTTTTATGGGGTTATGTTAAGAGTCTTAATGATAAAAGGATAATGTTCAAAGATATGTGTGTCGAGGCAAGTTCTTATGCATGATAAGAGACAAAAATAAGAGTGGTATATTGGTGATTATGTCGCAAGTGCATGATGAGTCATGAGGGAAGTTTATGAAATGCTGAGTTTAAAGTATATGGATCTAATGATAATTATGTGTCTAAGGGTATGGGGTACAAAGCCACTAAATGTCGACCGTGGGTCGTGGTAGTCGATGGTTGGATGTATGGGCATCAGTCATTAACTGTTACGATAAGCGATAGACGGGCTAGAAGAGTTGGTACTACCAAATTCTTGCCTTAACTTTGTGCATATCATGATGTGTGTGATGCATGGGGATTGGGTTGCATTCATTGGGGGGACATGCTTTGTGTGTGATGGGATGTGCGAGCATTTGCATGACCCAGTTGGTTTAAGAGCCAACTTGGGTACCCTAAGTGAGTATATGCATTTAGAGCATTTCGCATGTGTGTATTCTTATGTAAGCGTAGCATGGCTTGATACTTGATTTGTGGGGGCCTTATCATCAAGTTTATGCCACAAAAGCCATTGCATTTCCTATTTGTTACATTGCATGGTGAGAATGAGTGGCTTTGTGTGATGGGTACGAGCCACCATAGAGCGTAAGTCGTGGAAGAGGCTCATGAGATGGGGTATGACCCACAGTAATGCTTAAGTCCGCAGGGAATGGCCCACGACAGCAACATGTTATGATGAACGACATGATAAGGCATGTTGGGAATGATGTCATAATAGCCTATAATAGGCTACTAACAGGTTTGTATGCAGGACTTGGGCAGTAATGTATGTATTTTGTGTGGGTCCCAAGAACCTTTTATGTGAAGTTTACTTTATGTTTATGCATTTAGAGCTAAGGCACATATTGATCATGGTTTGGTGTGTGCTGCATTGGCATGTGATGCATGGGATGTTGGGGATGTCTATCTTTAACCTGTGGCCTTTCTTTCTTGAGCTTCTTGAGTCTTGTGACTCACCCTTGCTTTCCATCATTCTAGGTAAGAGAGCGGCTTGGGTTAGTAGGGACGTTTAGCGGGGTTGGGTCCAGGTTACTAAGTCATGGTAGCAGGTGCAGAGTTCTCTCAAAACTAGAGTCCTAGGTGTCGTTTTGATGGGTTATGTTAATGCTTCCTCTAATTTTAAGACCGTTGTATGCTATGCAATCCCAAATGGTTAAATGTTGTGTATGGTTATGTAAGGATGGTTATGAAATGGCATGTGACCAGAGAGTTATGGTTTAATGAAAAGAGCTTGGTGTGAGTGTTGGTTTGCGTTGTTATTCTATATTATCCAAGTAATGACTCTCTCATAGATCCTCTATGTGCACGGGGGCTCCAGGAGGCGGGCCATTACAACTTACCTTTGCACATTCAAATGCGTAGGGCGAACTAAGTTAGATAGAGCCAAGATATGAAGTTGTTGAATGAAAGAGAAATTATTTTTGAGTATGAAGCATGAATACACATTTTATTTATTTTTGACTACACATTACAAGTATATATTCTTGTAAGCTTTAAACTACATAAATTTGATTTTGACAAGGTTTTTTATGAAAATGAATCTTTATGTAGTAATATGTAGACTATTAAAATGTTGAGATGTAAGATAACACTTTTTTGTGGATGCTTGGAATTGTAAAGACCGGCATGCATCAATTATTGTGATGCCATTGTTTTGGCTTAATTAAAGAACCATCCCATTGTGCTTTTTTTTCTTTAACTATATTAGTCTAAAAACTAGGTTGCCTTGTCAAACTTTTGGTATAAGAATTATTGACAAATGATTTCTACATTTTGTTATGTTTTTTTTTGTGAAAATTGTTTGATTGGTTTGAAATAGAACATGCTATGAGCTAGTCAATTTTGACAACTTCCTAGGGGTAGGTAAGATATTAAATTACAAGAAAACTCAAAATAACTTTGAGTTAAATTCGGGAAAGTCAAATCCTAATAAAATTAATCAAATGAATTTTGAATATGTCGTAGATTATGGAGTAAGCTTTCCAATGATGAATTGACTCATGCAAGAAGATAAAGATTTGATCAAACAAAGATTTAGTTATTGTAAAAGTTTTAAAAATTAATATGTATGTTTGGATATTTTAAGAATTTGGCTTCAGTTGGGCATTAGGTAGTAACCTTATCAAAAAGACTCCAGGAGTCTCTTAAGTCTAAGAGTGGGCTAAAGATGACTCACAAAGAGTATAAAAAGATAATATCACAGAAGTTCGATCTAAGCACATTTAGATGTACTAAAACTCTTATTATCACCCTTAATCATGATTTTATAATTGTTGTGGGGGTGTCCTAGGAAAATCAAAGCAAAAAAAAAACCCCCAAAATCCTAGAAGTATCCCAAGAAGGCTTGGATGACCCCGAAGAGTCTTCTGTGCAAGAGTCTTTCAGAGACTCCGAAGAGTCTTCGAATCAATCCAGCCCTTAGCATCATGGAAGCCTAGGACCCATCCGAAAGGTCTTCCAGGGTGAAGTCATCCGATGACTCCAAGGAGTCTTCAGACCCATCTAGAGGATAGTCTTCGGGCTCTTCTCCCCAAAGGCACCTCTAGGCCCTCCAACCTCATTCGATGCATTTTCCCTTGAAGAATCAGGGTACACATCAACATGCCATATGTCACGTGGCCCTTACCATCAATGTCTATAAATACCCCGCTATTGTAACGACCCACCTCCTAAAGCCCCCACTAGCATAGAGAATCCATGAGAGGGTCATTAATAAGATGATATAGAACAAATCCGACCAACCATCTTGCAAGAGAAATTACATCACATGACATTTCATAACCACCCTTACATAACTGGTCACATGACTACTCAAGTCAGGTTCTCACGTAACCACACACAACATATGATAGTTTGGGGTTATATAACTTGCATTGACCCCAAAAACAAATGTGCATTAACCTGACAAAACAAATCTACACCTAGGACCTTATCTTTGGGAGAGCTCTGCACATGCTACGATGACTTGAAAGACAAACCCCAGCACCACCCACGAACCTGCTAACTCATGCATCCCTCTTACTTGGAATGATGGAAAGCAAGGGTGAGTCACAAGACTCAGCAAGCATAAGAAAGAAAGGTAACAGGTTAAGGATAAAGCTCTCCCTACACCATATGCATTTCATGCCATTGTAGCAACATATCATGCCATGTACAGTACGTGTATTAGCCCCGAATGCATAAACATATATGGTCCTTAGAGCCCACACAAGATACACTCACTGGGGCCTAAGTCCTCACATACAAACCTGCTAGTAGCCAGATATAGGCTACCAAATCATTACTTTTAACATCACCATGAGTAGACGTTTAGCTACCCGAGCTCAATGGATCCCGTCCGTGGAACATATTCTTTACCACATCACTTCACGTCTCTTGCCATCTTTAATAACACATAGTTATAACAAATAACTGCTATAGGTCTTAGCCCAATAGTCTTACGTGTCTTTCTTATCCATCATAGCCACTCTTGCTCACCATGTAACAACCTGTTTAATAGGTCTTAGGTGATATTTACATTGTGGTGTAGAGCATTTCATGTCGGTCTTAATTGTTAGATGTAACTAAATAAAAAAAAAACAATAATGTTTTGGGTTAAAAGTTTCTTGAAAGTATATTGTTGAGAGTGTGTAAAATAAAGCATAAATGGTGATATATTAAGTGGGCTTGGGCCAAGTGTTTAAGGCCAATGAAAGTGGTGGGTTTAGAGAAATCCTATGTGCTTAAAATGAATTGGGCTTTTGAATGGGCTTGGGCTATGAGTAAAAGTGGGCCTTAGCATAATTATGTACGTGTAATTGTGTGCGTAAAATTGGTGATTAAAGAAAAAGGGATAAGAAAATGTAAATAAAGCCAAAAAACCAAAATGGGCATGATAAAGTAAGTGTTGTGTGTGTGAGTGTAAGAGGTAAATGTGGAAAATGGGGCAAATTAAGTGGGATCTGGTGGCTGGCGAGAGGGCTTTCCATGCCCTCTTGCTTCTTCTTCAATTTTTCTTCTCCTTCTCACTCTCTCTCTCTCTCTCTCTCTCTCTCTCTTTCTTTCTCTCAGCAGTTTCTTCCATCGTCTTCTTCATCTTCTTCTTCCCTTCTTCTTCCAATTGTTGTGGTAGAAGCAAGTTCTCAAGGTGAGAAGGTTTGAAGCTCTTGGAGTGCTTCTCCTTCTCTTGGTTTTCTTCATCAAAAAGGCAAGCATCCATCATCATTTCTTCTATTTTTTAATGCAAGTTATATCCATATGAGTAATCCAAGTTCATATGTTCATATCCTCAATGGTGTTTTGAAAACTTAAGTTAAATAGTTTGTCTCCATCTTTTCTTAAATGTGGGTTTCTTTCAAAGAGGTCATGGAGTCTTGTTTTTGGTCTCTATGGGGCTTGTTTTCCCCATATTTTTTTCAAGGAATGGCAACTTGGGGGTTAGGAGTTTAGCCGTGGATGATTTTGGGTCGTTGGTGCTCATTTCGTTCACTTCGAGTTGCGTCGAGTTGACTTGTTTGAGGGTTAAGTTGACTCAGCTAAAGTCAATTTCTTTTCGCCCTTTTTCCCCATTTTTGGCCAAGTCGACTTGTCCAGGAGGTCAAGTTGACTAGGCCCAAGTCGACTCAATCACGACTTGACTACAATGCGTGAGCTTCACTGTTTCAACCAAAACTTTTGATGTAGGACTCGGAATTGAGATCTGTTTGAAGTGTCATAATCTAGACTTTGAGGGATTCGATTGGATATATAATATCATATACTTTGGATACAATTTGAGTCGACTAAGGATTTCCTAAATCTATATTAACCATAACGATTACGTTTTGGGAAGTTGTTAAGTAATGTTTTTGGTTGGCATGTCCATGGAAATCTCTTCTCTTGTGTGATGCATTGCTATCATTATCTTTGTTCCTATTATTATTATTTTGGCAAGGCAGCTAAGTTCTGTAAGTATGAGACGAGATATCCCATTGAGCGCCTAACGAGGGTAAGGTGGCCATAAACCCGGTAGGTGATGCTCCTGCCACTATGGTGGATGATGAATTTGATATATATGTATGCATTTTCGTCATGGATGTGGAGGCCTAGAGGACTATTGCGGCGCATGTATTTCATCATTATATAAAGTTGCATGAGCATGAATTGGTGGCTTCTTATGCTGTGAGTCACATATGGAAAAAAATGGGTTTTACGCCATTATTTAAATTATGCGAATATCACTCTATGACTTTCATGTGTGACTTGTTGTTAAGTAAGGAGATAGCAATAATGTATTAATAATGTAGTAGACATGATCTAAAGCTTTGTTCTAAATGTTGGGTAGTGGTCTTCTATTGATTCTTATCTTAAGCATGCCTTCATTGGTCCTTCTTATCTTTATTTTCTTTGCTATATTTATGCTTGCTGAGTCTTGTGACTCACTTATTGCTTGTTGTCATTCAAAGTAAGGGAAATCTATAGTAGAAGGGGAGTTTAGTGGGGCTTGATATAGATTTTAGCCATGTACAAAGATCTCCCCCCAACCTAAAGATTTTGGGATTTGTGTGGAGGGTCGGTGTCGAAGGTTATTTATTTTTGTATGTTGTTGGCGCCGTTGTTTATTTTGAAAAGTGTATGGCTTTTAAAGCCTCAAGAAATGTTGTATGAATGAGTATTACTCCTAGTAGGAGTAAACCCGTTTACAATATGAAGTTTTTGGGTTATGTTAGTTTCTGTATTCCATTTTGGAAGGACCTTCTTTCGGATATCCTATGCTAGCAGGTATATCCGGAAGCAAGCATTGACACACCATGCAACACAACATATAAGAAATGTAATGGCTTCTGCAACATAAATGTGATGGCAAATCCCCCATAAGAAGAGTATCAGGCATGCTATGCCCACATAGGAACCCACACAGGCAGAATGTTCTAAATGTGTATGTTCACCTATCATACCCAAGTTAGCACTCAACAAACCAATCGGGTTATGCCAATGCGCACACTTCCCACAACACACACAAAGCATGTCCCCCAATGAATGCAACCCAATCCCATGTGCCACAACACTATGATATGCACAATATCAAAGGTATGACTGGTAGTACCAGCTTTCCTGGCCCGTCTATGGCTTGTCACAACGACAGATAGTTGGCGCCCATACATCCAACGATCGACTGTCATGACCCAGAGGTCGACAACTAGTAGCTTTGTACCCCACACACTTAAACGCAAATAAACAAATCTTTAGCCCTCTCAGTTACGATAGCTCACATTGGAGGGTACCCACAACAACAACCGACTCTCTAAGAACTTAGTCCAAACGGGTTCGACAACATTCCCAGAGAAGTAAGGGCGATACAAAGCCCCGTAACGGTTAGTAAGAAATATTACAAAGGGACTTTTACTCAACTTAAACCACCGTTACAGCTCACCAACGACTCACAAGTTTAATATTCGGCACCGAATTGGGGTAAGGAAGGAAATAAAATATGTAAAACAGTAGGAACTTGTAGGGGATTAAAGAGCACAAAGAGAGGGTTAGGAACTTATCTTTTAATAGAAGATTCCAAGCTTTCTGCTCATCCACTGCAAAATTTGGTATATTTACTAGAACACTAAAACAACAATAACAACAATCTAAGATTTATCTAAGAAGCCAACATCACGACCCTGAGCCTTTTAAATAAGAATCCAATATATTGAACCATAAGGATAATTTATTATAAACATTACCTCAAATACGCTTCATTTAATTCTAACTATTTTTGTACTTACCTGACACTCGTTGTTTATTTTTCTTCTAATTTTTTCCACTAAATTCCTTTCCACTTAGCCTTCCATGGTTCACCAACCTTTCCAATCCTTTCCTTAGCCCATTTACTCTCTTTTATGCGCCTAATACTACCTTGGTAGCCAAGCATCTAACGTTCTCCAATGGCCATGATTTAACCTCTTTTTTACCCTCATATTAACCTCACATAGCCCCAATTAGTTGGCCACTTCTTAGCCACAACTACACCACTTAGTCAACCATCATTATCCCAATATATTTGACTAAAATTGAATGGAAATTGGGGTAAAATTTTAGAGAAGGAAGGGAGTTGGGCATGCGGGTGCAGGAGCAGCCGCGTGGGCCCAATTTGGGTGCTTGAAATGGCGCCGTTTGGTGCCTCCTAGCTGTTAGAAATTTGCAGCAATCTCTTCACTCTCTCCAACTCTAAATCCTCTCAAAAATCCTACTTGAACATGACCAAGATACTTTGGAATCTCCCAAGAACTTATCTAATATTTATGTATATAGTATAATATATAACACACTCCATTGATTACCTAAATATATAATATACTCCATTGAGTATCTATTATTTCCTTTGAATATTCCCATTCAAGATATAATATATTTAACATTCCCTACTATATTCCTCAAATATTCAATAATCACCCCAAATACCGAAATTAATATTTATTATTTATCTCCCAAAATTTTGAGTTGTTACAGCTACAGTCCATAAAGGATCTACACATGACAGATAGGACCTAGGATCTAAAGACCCTGAACCCATTGAGACTCTCATTTGAAGACACCCATCTGGAGTATCACCACATACATACATACACAGATACATACATACATATATTCGCATTTCTATTCTATGGCATCATCATCTAACTTAGGCATCAGAGGGTCTTCACGGGGAAGATTCCGTGTGTCTCCTAACTGTTCCTTTGCTATAGACCCATCCAGTGGCAACCAATCTAAAGACTTTTCAGACCCATTGGAAGATTATCCCTCCGAAGACTTAGATCCATTGAGGAACAAGGTTCCCGAAGACTTTCAAAAGTCATCCAAAGATTCCCAGTACTCTCTTTGCTCTCCTAGATAGTGGATTGAGCCAAGTTCTTATTAACCCCCCTTGACACTGTGGACCCTACCTTCTCGCCACTCTGTCAAGCTATTCCCTAGGATAAATAAATTTAAAATGTTGTATTAAGGAAACAAAAATAATGAATGGTGGTAATTTTCAAAATAGATTGAGGAGACTCTCGAGTGATTATTGTGTGAACCTACTTGACTAATAAATTAAGGAATTCACTAGAGGAGTCAAAAGGGAAGGAATTAATTTAACAATTGAACTTAAATTAATTATTTCTTAAAAAGAGATTCCTTATTTTTTTAATTTAATAACATGCCCAAAAGAGCAGGGTATTACAAGTCTCTTAATCTCCTACTTGTGATTCAATGTTTTGGATGTTGGGAATTTGTCTAGATTCAATTTGAATACAAAGATTTAGGAATACACTACTTGATTGGGGATTTCTTGTGAGTCTTGGTACATGGTTTTTTCTTCTAGTTCAATTTATTGGTCAAAGGTTTTATTCATTTGGGTTAAAGTATCCTACTTAGTTTATCTTCTTGAGATTGTTTAATGTGTATACTTGTGGTGACTTGTGTTTTCTTATGTTTTCTTAAATATCAATTTTAGTGGCTCTTAATTTTGATTGGATTATGTGATTAATTTGAGGGTATTATGTATCCTAGGTTGGAGGTTAGGGATTTATTTGTAATATAGTGAGATGCAATTGATGTTGGAATTCTTGTTTGGGGTTTTAACCCTATTTCTTTATTGGTTGGCTAATTGTAGTAGCATAGATTGCTCCACCTTCTCAACATATTCCTCAACAGATCCTTCGTCTGAAGTTATCTAAATATGTTTTTAATATGTCCTTGAATTTCTATCTTTTAGATAACTATTACATTATTTTTTTGTTGTAGATATTGTTAGTTTCCTACATTCAAGGCCTTGTTATCTCCATCACATGTGTATATATATATATATATCCAAGCTCAATCAATAAACAAACATTAATTCTTATTCAACTCATTAATCTTTTCTGGTATCAAAGCCCTCTTGTGTTAAACAAGTTTTTACAAGCTTTTGCCATGGTCGAAACCACATCCTCCACTACCAATTCAACCTTTAATATTGTCGCCTCTGTTATTGCCCAGAACCCATTGAATCAGATCGTAGCTACTCAGCTTCCTCTTAAACTCACCAAACTTAATTACCCCTATTGGAGAGTACAATTTCAATCCCTGTAGTTTGGCTGTGATCTTAAGGGTTACATTGATGGCACATATCCATGTCCTCCCTCCACTATTGCAGAGATAGTCATACAACTTCACCAAATCCTACGTACTAGTTATGGTGATGACATGACAATTTTCTCTTTCATGCCATTTTGGAATCTATGTTTGATTCTATAGTGCCTCTTATTACATCTATTGGATTACAACTAATCCATGGAGTCGCCTCAAGCGAACTTATGCAAGTAAGTCTCACACTCGGATTATGAGGCTTTGAGAGATCCTTACAAACATAACCACTAAGAATTAAAGCATTGCTGATTATATGCAAACTATGAAAAATGTCTCTAAAACTCTTGCTTTAGCAGGCTCACCAATGACTGAGGATTAACTCATTCATACCATACTTAAAGAGCCTTGGTTCCAAATTTAAGGAGATCACTACAGCAATATCTGTGCACGTGACTTTCTTATTTCCTTTGAAGAGCTACATGACAAACTAGGTGATCATGAATAGGCATCAAAGCACACAAGAAAAGTTATCTATTATTGCTCAGTTTAATCAATGTAGCAACAACATCAAAGGCAAGCAGTCCCATGGGAATAACGATAACGGTATGCATTCTTAGTATGGGAATAAACCTCCAAACCAGGGGAATGTCAGTAACAAACCTTATCACAACAAGGGCCATTTTTCCAATTTAGGCACTCAATCATCCAACAATCAGTATTAGTGTCCCCACTACAACAATAATCAACCATGCGTTGTGTGTCAACTGTGTGACATACCTAGTCATAGTGCTAAAACTTGCAAATCTCGCCCACATCCATTCTCAACACCACAAGCCAACTTCACGCAGAATAATCCTGGAAGTAACAATTGTAACACCCCGCATCGAGAGATTGGAAGGACCGAAACAACTTACCCCGATGGGCTTACATAAACTTCCTAGGGTCATCCATCCTTAAGCTTCCCCAGCTCAAGCACGCTTAACCTGAGTGTTTTTTGCCTACGTTTAGCCCAAAAGGTAACCAGTGGTGTTGTTTCCTTTTTTACTTATCCTCGATATATACTATCCTTCTCTGGGCTCTTAGGATGTTACATTCTCCCTCCCCCTTGAGCACATGACGTCCTTATCATACGACTTTACAACTGGTCCTAGATCTTCTCCCCTTTGGAGGCTACCATCCTAGAATCTTGCCAGAAGTAGCTCCTTGTACAGACCCTCAAGCCTCAATGCCACTCCCCACCCTCATTGGATCGCCTTCTCCAAGGGTCGACTATGATACCATCTGTAACACCCCGTATTGAGCGATAGGAAGGACCAGAACAACTTACCCTAATTGGCTTACTCGAACTTCCCAGGGGTTACCCATCCTTAAGCTTCCCAAGCTCAAGCATGCTTAACCCAGGAGTTCTTTGCCTACATTCAGCCCAAAAGGTATCTAGTTAGTGTTGTTTCCTTCCTTACTTATCCTCAATAAATACTACCATTCTCTAGGCTCTTAGGGTATTACAACAACAACCATAACTAGATAGTTGATTCTGGCACATCTCACAATATCACCTCAGACTCCTAGAATCTATCCGTACACTCAAAATATGGAGGAAATGATGATATCATCATCGGTGATGATAACCTAGTTCCTATAACTCATATTGGCTCCACTAACCTTGTCACCCTAAATCCACTTTTCGACTTGACAATATTTTGTGTGCACCTAAAATTACCGAAAAATTGTTATTTGTTTCCTGCTTCTGTCATCAAAATAACACTTCCATTTAGTTCTTTCTTGATTATTTTGTTGTAAAGGATCTGAAAATAGGGAGATCACTTGCTTGAGGATAGAATAAGGGGTGTTATATGAGTGGCCATCTTGTTCCTCTCCTAGCAACAATAAAGGTGTCTATGCATTCCACACCACGCCAAAGTTGTCTATGAATCTGTGGCATCTCCGCCTTGGTCATTCCTATCTTAGAACTCTGAAAACTCTTGTCTTTAATTCATTTTACCTTGTTCAGTGTCCATTCTTAGTCATTGCAACTCTTATCTCTGCAGTTAGTGTCACAAACTTGCATTTGGAATTTCATCATTCTCATGTGATAAGCCTTTACAAATTATATATATTGATGTTTGGGGTCCTCCACCAATTGAATCTTTCAATCATTTTCACTATTATGTTGTGTTTGGGGATTATTTCACCAAGTATTCATGGCTTTATCTAACGAAACATAAATATGATGCCACCTCCGTATTTGAAAGGTTTAAAATAGTAGTTGAAAATTTTTTTGATTACAAAATCGCTACTGTCTATTCAAATGGGGGGTAAGGAATATCATGGTCTCACATCAACCCTTACACAACATGGCATTCAACACTTAAAATCCCCTCCTCACACCCCTAAGTTGGTTGGAACTGTTGAATGAAGATATTGTCACTAGGTTAACCTTACTTTAGCATGTTTCTTTCCCTCTCACTCATTGGTTTGTTGCATTTCAAACTGATACATATCTCATTAATCTCCTCCCTACTCTAGTTCTTCATAATCGATCTTCCTTTCAAGCTCTCTTTCAGAAATCCTTGAATTATCTAAAGCTACGTGTCTTTGGTTGTTTGTGCTATCCTTAGCGTTGCCCTTACAACACTAACAAACTTGAACCTTGTTCTCATCCATGTGTTTTCGTTGGCTATTCTATTGAGCACAATACCTATCACTGTCTTGATCCACAAACCAATCGAGTCTTTGTCACCAAACATGTTGTCTTCGTCGAACAGTTATTTCCTTTCCAGGATCCTTCTAAATCCTTCATCTCCTTTAACAACTTCTTTATCCCTTAATGGGCACTTCTTGATTCTCTACAACACTATTAGGTTTTTATTCGTAACACTGCCACCCCACCTGCCCCTTCCTCGGCTCCTGTTGCACTTGCTACTCTTGCACCCTGTTCCTTGCCGTCACCATCAAGTGATCCAATCAGTCCTCCCCTTTTAGCTCCACCCCTTGTTCTTCCCAGTCATCCTATGCATAATCGATTAAAAAAAAAAATTGTCAAACCTAATAAGAAGTATTGCCTGTCCACTACCATTCCTCTAGAGCAATTGGAGCCAAATTCTTTTCTTGAAGCTTTGAAGTCCTCTCATTGGCGCCAAGCCATGTGTGAGGAATTTGATGCCCTTGTCAAAAATAATACCTAGTCTCTTGTTCCCTCTCACCCCTCACAAAATGTTTTCAGTTCTAAATGGATTTACAGGAAAAAAACGACACCCTGATGGTTCTCTTACTTGTTATAAAGCCTGCCTTTTGCTAAGGGCTTCCAACAACGTCCAAACGTTGATTTTCATGATACATTTAGCTTGGTTGTGCGCCCAACGAAAATTTGCTTCATTCTCATCCTTGTTGTCCACCATTAGTGGTCCATCTACCAACTTGATGTCAATAATGTTGTTTTATTTTTGTCTACTTAGTTTTGATGATGAAAATAATATTTTATTTAATCCCTAAGTCATGAATCAAGGTTGTAGTTTTCAACATAAATCAATTTCAATATCAAGTATTAATTTGTGAGAATGAAAACCAAATGAATTTCAAGTATTGACATTTCAAAGTCACATTTTTCTAAGTCTGGAAGGTTAACACCTTATAAGGAGGCATATATGAAAATATTTTCTTTTTAGAAAACTATCTCCCTGTATTTTGATAGATAGTATTCATTGTTGTTAAAATGATTTTTATTGAATTTTTCAATAAATAGAAGGTATGTCTTTTAGGAGTAGTAAATCTGTTGAATCTAATTTTATACTAAAACCAAAATTCTATTTTCTTATGGTTATGGATTTTGATTTTTTAGATATTTTTATTGAATCCAAATAAAGGGTACTTTCTTATTTACATTTATGTATTAAAGTAAATAGAAAGTAAAATATAAATTAAACAAAATGAGGACATCGACTATGTAAATTTTTTGCTGTGATGTTAAAATATAAATAAATTAAAGTAAAATATAAAATATAAATTTTTCAGTAAATGTAAATATGTTGTGATGTTTTGTATCAATCTAATATTCTTTTACATGTTATCAGTTAAGTGTTCGATTTTTCTAAGTGAATAGTCGATTGTGTGTATATGCTTTGTCGACTATGCCATGAATAGTCGACTATGTGCCTGAGAATAGTCGACTATGCCTAAAGATAATCGACTATGCTTGCATGTTCTGTCGACTATGTATGGCTTCTGTCAACTATATTATGTTCAGTCAACTATTATGCAAGATCTGTCGACAATGTAAATTCCTCTGTTGACTATGTATGTACATGATGTTGTAAAATTCTTTTGTATTTTTGAATTTGTCAACTATGTGAATGTATCTGTATCGACTATCAGTAGTTTTTGTTGGACAATAGTCGACTATGCCTTCTTCTCTGTTAACTATTCCTTGTTTTATTTATGAATCTATCGACTATCCATTGTCTTCTGTCGACTATCTCTTTTCGCAGAAAGCTTCCAACGGCTAGTTTTTCAAATCCCAACAATCACAAACGGGAATGAAATAATTTGAGCTTACTGTTAGTCTCGTTTGTATTTACAGTGATTGTGCTTCATTTTTTTCTCTCTTCAAGGCTTTGATTTTAACTTGTATTAATTCATTCAAGCCTTGTTTTTATTGTGAGAGAACTTATAACTAAGAATGCTAACTCTTAGCATCCCGTTTACATTTGTATCACTCTTATTTTTCCAAGTTTGTTGTGCTAGAGGACTTGCTCGTTGAAGCAAGGGATTTTATTTCCTAGCCAGGTGCTAGAGGGCTTACTTGTATAAGCAAGAGGTTGTAATTTCTATTCTTGGACTAGAGGACCTACTTGGTTTAGGTGGGGGGGGGGTTTAGTGGATTGTTTGCAAAATTTTTAGTAAAGAGCTAAGGTAGTGGATTACGCTTGGCTTAAGTTGAACCACTATAAATCCTTGTGTTTCTTGTGCTTGTGCTCTTTAATCTATTTATCTTTCCAAGCATTTCATTACTCCTCACTTGGTTCACATATTTATCTTTGTAAACTTACATTTGTCATTTTATATGCTTCACGTTTTAAATCCTAAAAGCTCATTTGTATCAAAAAGATTTCAAGTTCTATAAAGTTTTTAAAATAACCAATTCACACCCCTCTTGGTGTGTGTCATATCACCTCCCGATCTAACAAATAATGCTTTTCTTCAAGGATCCGTCATGATGATGTCTACATCCAACAACCATGGGGCTTTGTTGACAAGCGCCACCCCTCACATGTTTTCAAACTTCATAAGGCATTGTATAGCCTTTGCCAAGCTCCATGCACATGGTTTACTGAGTTAAAGGGTTTATTGAGTTCAAGGGTTTTCTTGTTTCCCTTGAGGGCCGTTGTGGAAGTGATGGATAGTTCAAGGGTGTTTAGGGTTAGGAGAAAATGCAATTAAAAATTAACTAGGGGACTAAACTGTAAATTCTCAAAAATGCCATGGTGTGAACGCCACCGCCGCACATGGGTCGCCATCCAGCCACCTCTGGACGTTGAGAAGCTTGCCTAAGGGTAGTAGGATGACCTTCAGGTGATGATGAAGCTTCAGGGGGTGGCCATTGGCCGAGCACGATGGCGACGTGATCGGTTTTAATGGCGGAAGATTTTTTCGTTTTGGCTGAATCTTTCGAGGGCTTAGGCTCGCGATTTGGGCTCGTTTAATTGATTTGGAGGCTAAATCTAGGGTTAAGGGGATAAGAGCAATCGATTGGTGGTGGAAATTTGGGTCGAGGTTGAGTACAAAAGGAGTTCTCAGCCGAGAGGGTTAATGCACAAATCGATCAAATTCTGCCCGTTTTGGCAAGAATCGATCAAGGAGATTAGAGGGCTTTTGTTCTACAAGTTGCAAGGATCATTTTTGGAAATTTTTGGGGAGTTTCGTGTTTGGTGGAGTTTCAGTGGCTTGGCTAGAAAAATCGGGCCGCCGACGCCGCGACCTGCAACTAGCTTTTAAAGCTAATTCCGGTGACTGTTTCCGACGATTAAAGGAACCATTAAGGTCGCCTCATCAAGCTCTACAAGCCCCTATAAGAAGTTAGGGCATTGGAGGTCACTGGAGTCGGAGAAGACGACCGGAGAAGACAACCAGTCCGGCGGCGCGTGGCTTCCACTCGCAGAGCACCTAGGTGGCGTACGAGGGCGCATGAGGTAGGTTTTCTTCTTGGTTTTAATTTCAGAATTTTTGTAAAATGATTTTAGGAATTATCATGAAAAAATATTTTGTGAAAATTGATGTTAGATATTTTTTGTGAATTTTCGAAGGTAGAAATGTTTGAAAAATAAATAAAAATAGAGAAAATTGAGGAAAAATAGGAATATTGATTCCTAAGGTCTTAAATGGTGAAATAGGACTCAATTGGGTTGTTGGAAGAAGGATTACATGATTTTTTAGGTGTGGCACGTTTTTTGAGGCAAAATCTAGACTTTTTCGATTTGAGGTGAGTGGCTTGATTCTAGCTTTACATTATCTTGAAACGTGTTTGAAGGAGTGTAACAAGTTCAAGTGAGCGATTTTTACCCTCCAGAACTTGGGCTATTTGCAAAGGAATTTTGTTTAATTATTTATATGGCATCAATTGCATATCGATCATATGGTGTACTGCATTAACTATTTTTACTTACAAAAGAGTCAGTGCATGGCATGTAATTTACATATCATTGGGGTATTGATATTCGTGTCGATGATGTTTTTGTGTGGGATGGGATGGGGCCTACTTGAGAATGGGACAAGGTTAATCCGGTGAACGAATGCCACGGTGGGGCACTCGAGAGATTAAGTATGTCGCGGCAAGGTCAACCCCAACGGTGTGTGGAGTGGTGTTCTCCACAGGAGGTTGAGTATGTCAGGGAGATTTCTCAAGCTAGACGTGTCTTGCATGTTGTTGTCTTCGTATGCCATGCTCATGTGTCCTTCATGCATTGTATAAACTGTTTCATGCTTTTACTTAGATGTTTCATCATCTAACCTGGGTTTTGCCCCTAGAACATTCAACGTTCCAGTCAGGGACAGCTGCGAGGTCAAGGACGTGGCCGGTGAGCCAGTGGTGTATATGTGATAGTCGTTGTATCATTTGGTAGCATAGGAACTTATTTTGCTATATGTATGAACAATCGCGCGTCGGTGTTGTAATCATTTAGTACAATGTTGTATGTATGTTGGTGTGGGGACATCTTGTATGTAACTCGTGGTAGGCCACGACATTTTGGTAACTAAAGTATTCCGCTGTGATATATATAATTTCTCGTTTAGTTATGATTGTGTAATTAGTAGCTAAGCGAGCAAGACTGGAATTCTCGGGGTAAAGGATTTGCATGTGAAGATTGTTCTTAATCACCGCGAGTGCCAGCCATTGTATGTGATGAGTGTTTCATCTGCATGTGAAGATTGTGCACATGGCGCCGCGTGTGTTGAACTTGGAGGGAAAAAAATAAAAGGGAAACCCCGGGATTTGCCTTATAGTAGCACGCCATGTAGGGCGGGGTGTTACAGGTGCCACTCCTATTAGTTGGAGCTCCAAGAAGCAAATTTTGGTATCCTTTATTGGAGTTGGGTATCGTCTATTTCTTTTTTTGCTGCTGGGTTGAATTGGATACAAAATCTCCTCACCGAACTTCATGTCTCCATAAACAGTCCTATCATTTATTGTGATAATGTGGGTGCCACTTGTGTGCTAATCCTGTTTTCATTCCTGGATGAAACTTATTGCTATCGATTTCTATTTTGTCCACGATCAGGTCATCAAGACCATGCTCCGTGTGTCTCATGTTCATGCTGCTAATTAACTTGTTGATTGTTTCACGAAGCCTCTGCCTCACCAGCCTTTTCTTTGATAACGCTACAAGATTGGTGTTCGTTGTGGAACCCCAATCTTGCGGGGGCATACTAGCACAAATCTTTCCTCTTTCTCAATAGATCCTTCGTCTAAAGTTACCTAAATATGTTTTGAATATGTCCTTGAATTTCCATCTTTTAGATAACTATTACACTGTTTTGTTGTTGTAGATATTGTTAGCTTCCTACTTTCAAAGCCTTGTTATCTCTATCACGTGTGTGTGTGTGTATAAGCTCAATCAATAAACACACAACAATTCTTATTCAACTCATTAATCTTTTAAATTGGTCATTTTTTTTGTTAGTTTGTGTAAATAATGACACCACACACCCAAGAGGGGGGGTGAATTGGGTGTTTTAAAATTTGTTTAAGCTTTAAAAAAAAATATTGCTTATTAATGAGGTTTTAGTGCAATAAGATGATGAGTATAGAATGATGCTTAAAAAGATTGAGGAAATGAATGATAAATAGGAAAATGACACAAGCGATTTATTGTAGTTTTGCTCAAACGATTTGTTGAAACCCGAGCGTGCCTCACACTCACTCAATCCCTCAAGAACACACAAATCTCACAAAAAAAAAAAGAATAAGAAAATAGGAAAGAATAGAACAATACACACACATCAACAGGCTAAGGATTTTATCTTGGTTCATATCACCTTTGGACAAGTGACCCTACGTCTAGACTAAAACTTAGGGTTATGGCTTCCACTATCTTGAATCACAATCAATACACAACACACACAACTCTTGATTGAGCTATCTCTTGGAGATTACAAAGGCTATAGGCTAGACTTTTCTCTCTCACAGTACACGATTACAATGATACAAGGATACTAAATTAAAAGACCAATCCCGACCATCTATTTATAGAGTATAGAGGTGGGTATTACAAGAATAACCATACAAGTAGGTAGTTACCATTAATTGGTAGTTATCGTTACAAACATCTAACTACATTGAGATAACCAAACTTCAATAGGCTTGATTTCTTCTATAGGACTAAACTTAGGCAAACTTAACAAAATCTCCACCATTTGCATAAAGTTAGTCTTCTACCCTCTTCAAAATTGACTTGCTCTTCTGCTTAAGCATTTTGGACTACCTAAAGTAGTTCCATACAGTGTTTCAACTTTGCCATAAGGACTGCCTTAGTGAACATGTCTACTCCTTTCTCATCACCTACAACCTTTACCAGTTTTACCTCTTTTTTATCTAAGATTTACCTGATAAAATGGTGACGAACATCAATATATTTAGTCCTTTCATGGTGTGCTTGATTCTTAGACAAGTGTATGGCACTTTGACTATCACACATCAAAGTGGCATCTACTGGTATCCCAAGAAGCTCATTGGCCAATCCTTTTAGCCATATGGCTTCCTTAATTGCCTCTAAAATAATTATGTATTCAACCTTAGTTGTTGATAAAGCCACCATATGTTGTCGGCCTACTTTCCAACTGACTATGGAGTTTCACAACTTGAACACATAACTTGTTGTGGATCTCTTTTTATCCAGATCCGCTGCATAGTAAGCATCTGAATAACTTGAAATATTTCTTGTTTCTCTTACTTTAGATTTACCATAAGACAAAACCATGTCACTAGATCCCTTAATATATCTAAACACCCATTTGACTGCATTCCAATCTGCCTTACCTAGATTTTCCATGAATCTACTCACAATACTCATTGCATGAGCCAAATCAGGTCTAGTGCATACCATGTTGTACATTAGGTTACCCACAACATTAGAGAAAGGTATGTCCTTCATTTCCTTACAACTTTCATCATCTTCAGGAAATTGATCTGAGGATAACTTAAATTGTTGAGCACAGAGTACATTTACAACCTTTGCATCTTCCATACATCCACATAAAGGAGTAAATAAACTGAAATACTAGTTGACACATGTTTGAAATATATGCAACAATCATAGGAACTCCTAGCATATCCCTGGTTTAGCATAACCATATCAAACTTTTTATACCATTGTCTTGGGGATTGCTTAAGTCCATAAAGAGATTTTCTAAGTAAACATACCTACTCCACCTTTCCTCTAGATTTAAAACCTTTGGGTTGCTCCATTAGGATCCATTCATCTAAATCACCATGAAGGAATGTTCTGATTATATCCATCTGTTCCAAATTTAGGTTTAGATGTGTTGTCATGGCAAGTAACACTCGAATAGAGGTGTGTCTCATAACTGGAGAGAATACCTCATTATAGTCTATACCTGGGACTTGAGTGAACCCTTTAGCTACCAACCTAGCCTTATACCTAGGTTTGAGATTATTTCCAGCCCATTCAATCAGTATCCAAGTCTGATTCTTTCTCAAGAACTTGATTTTTAACTTTATGGCTTCTATCTACGTGTGAGATTCTTTAGATTTTATTGCTTCTTCAAATGACAATGGTTCATCCTCTACTACTTCTGATGCACTTGTTAATGCATAAGAAATAAGTGTTGGTCCCTTGACACACATAATGGCCACTTAAGAGGGGGGTGAATTGAGTGATTAAAATTAATTGAATCAAATTCTTCCCTTTTAAAACTCTTGAGATTTTTTTATAAACAAAATACCTTTGTTATAAATATATATGTTGTTTGAAAATGATAGCAATATAAATACACAAACAACCACAATAATCGACACAAGAAATATAGTGGTTCGGTGTCTCCAACACCTACTCCACTCTCTCAAGGTCAACCCGACACTTGAGGTTCCACTAAAATCACACCTAGGTTTTTAACAAGCTCACCTAGGAAACTTTTACACAACACCAAGGTTTTCCCCTTAGCTCACCTCGAAAACTAATACAACAAAAAACACACCTAGATTACTTGGGCTCTAGGAGGCCACTCACAATTCACAATAAATACAAATAATCAATCCTATGTCCAACACACTTGGACTAAAAAGGATACCAATATAAGAATAATATACAAGGCAAATATACAAAACAATGATACAATTTTTACCACACTTGGAGAGAATATCTTCATCTCCTTTGCCTTGGGCTCCAATTGATGTATCTTTGAGCTTGAGCCTTGGATTGCTTTGAAATAAATGCTTGAGAGCTTGGGAGTGCTTTAGGATGATAGATCTTGATTGTGCATTAGCCTTCTCCAAAAATCTCACCTTGATATTTATACTAGAGCCTCCAACGGATTTGTAACGGCTAGGAAAAATTCGACCGTTGGAGCCGAGAGTCGACTTCTCTAAAACAGGAGTCGACTCCTATTTGAAGTAGGAGTCGACTCTAGTTATACAAAATTCGACTTCTCTAATGCTAGAGTCAACTCTTAAAAAAACATCATGCTGTTAGGTCGACTCTGCATCAACTGCTCTCGGCTGGGTCGCCTCTCATTTTGCAAGAGTCGACTCCAGCTGAAGGGGAGTCGACTCTAGATATACAAGAGTCGACTTTTGGGTCAGATTTTATAGAAAATGGATTTTAAACATATAGCAAATGTTTGAAGGCATAATCCATATAGCATGAAAACACTACAAGTTATTTCCATTTCTTTAGTTTAAGTAAATGTTCCATTTACTTTAATACATAAATGTAAATAATAAAGTACCCCCCATTTGGATTCAATAAAAATATCTAAAAAATCAAAATCCAAATAGATAAGAAAGTAGATTTTGGGTTTTAGTACAAAATTGAAATTTAGTGATTTTACCACCCCAAAATAGATACCTTCTATTTCTTAAAACATTCGTTAAAAATCATTTTAACACTATTGAATATTAGATATGAAAATACCGGGAGTTAGTTTTTTAAAATGAAAACATTTTCTAATATGTTCTCTTATAGCTTGCTAATATTCCAGACTTAGAAAAATATCATTACTTGGTTCATTTTGATACACAAAATAGTATAATACTTAAGACATATAAAAAATACATTAGAGGTTTTAAATATACCAAAAATGGTTTTACTAAAATTATATTTTGTTAATCATCAAAACACACAATAGGTTGATTGGAGCAATTTGGCTCAACAATAAGGTCAGAAAATCCATATCTAAGTGGTAGTCTACAACTCCTTCTTTGCCTATCCCTAGCCACATTATATCTTTAGGTGTTTGGCTGGTCATATGTATTTGAGTCACCATCACTTTCATCCCTACTCTCATCTTAATGAGCAGTTTCTTGTTCGTAGGGAGTATCTAAATTATCTTCAGGTATTCGTCCTTGTAAGTCAACATCTATTGACTTAGATTTTCCTTCTAAGTTCGGTTGATCATCTATTTTGACCTTCTTCATAGTAGACCCCTCATCAAGTGTCACATCCCTACTTATAATAGTTCTTGGTCCGTCAGGCTCTAAGTTTCACAATTTGTAATCCTTTACCCTAGTAGGATAACCTATAAATAAACACTTCTTTGCTCTAGGTTCTAGCTTACCTTACTTTATATGAGCATAGGCTAACCATCCAAATACTCATAGGTGATCTAGGTTTGTCTTGTGATCTATCCATTTTTCATGGGGGGGTTTTAAAGTCAATAGCAATAGATGGTGATCTATTAATCACATATGCTGCAGTTGACACCGCTTCCTTCATTCTAAAATATCTTAGGTAGGTTTGCATGAAATAACATACATATTACTCTTTCTAATAGAGTCATATTCATTCTCTAAGCCAAACCATTTTGCTTTAGGTTTCTAGGGGTAGTTAGATGTCTTACTATACCACTCTCATTACATAATTGTGCAAATTCCTTATTACAGAATTCTAAACCATTGTCAGTCTTAATGGTTCTCCCCTTTTGGTTTTCAACCATAGTCTTCCATATCTTAAAGGCCTCAAAATGTATGATCCTTTGATTTTAAGACATATACCCATACCATTCTTGAAAAATCATCAATAATGAAGAGGAAATACCTAGAACCTCCATGAGATAGGGTTTAAGTAAATCCCCAAAGGTCTGAATGGATGTAATCTGATGGTGCCTTAGAGGAGTGTATAACCTTCTTATTAAACTTAACTTTGGCATATTTTCCATAGATGCAGGATTCACATTTATCAAGTTCTGGAACTTGATTATAACCTAGGATGCCTTGCTTAGACAACTCTTTTAGTCCTTGTTCACTAATGTGTGACATCCTTAGATGCCACAACCTTGACTTCATGTGAGCCTTACTGCCTGCCACTGCAACTTCCCAACTTAAGGACCCTCTTGAGACTCTTAGGACTCCACCTTCACCTTTTAAGTTATAGCCATTTATGTCCAGTTCTCCAAGAGAAATTAAATTCGGTTTAATTCTAGAACATGCCTAACTGCTAATAACGTTCTACAAGAACCATCATGCATCGTTAATTTTATATCACTTGTCCTAGCACCCTGCATTCATGATCATTACCTGGCAGAACTTTTCCTCCATTGATTTCTTGATAGTTTAGAAACCAATGCTTCTTTGGTGTCATGTGGTATGAACAACCAAAATCCATTATCCATACCTCATTCTTAGCTTTTTCTCAAACCAACAAAGCATTCGTACTATCATACTCGAATTAACATACACTAACTTCACCATCAAAATTATTTCTTTCTTGAAGATCATTTTTCTTCTTAGGGTAATTTGTATTAATGTAAGCTTCCTCATGACAATAATACCACATTATTATTTTCTTTCTAGTTATTAACCTTGATCTCGACCTACCTCTTCCCCTAGGGTCTCTTTTATTAGTTCTTAATTTTATAGTAAGGGCATCTCCTGCGAATGCTTCCCATTTACTTTATTCTACAATTCGTTATAATTTAAGGCCCCTATTACATCATCTAATGATAGGGTGTCTCTATCGTCTTTTAGGATATCAACAAAGGTCTCATATGATCTAGGTAAAGAATGAAGCAAGACTAATGCCTTGTCCTCATCTTCATACTTCACATCTATGTTTTCAAGATCTAAGCAGAGTTTATTAAACTCATCTATATGATCTTGAAGCCTTTGACCATCATTCATTTGAAAAGTAAAGAATCTTGCTTTTAGATACAACTGGATGGACAAGGACTTCGTCATGTATAGGCTGTCCAACTTCGGCCATATTTCTACAACTGTCTTTATCTTGGAAACCTCCCTCAACACGTTGTCGCCTAAACTCAGAATCAACGTGTTGTAGGCCTCATTTAGAATTTCCTTCTTCTAATCTATCGTGTATGTCTTTGGCATCTTGGCTTCTCTTTCTAGTGCTTCCTCTAGGCCAAGATTGCCAAGGAGGGAATGCATCTTCATCTTCCAGAGGGCAAAATCATTTTTCCCGTCAAATTTCTTGATGTCATATCTTGAGGCAGATGAAGATGAAGCCACACTACAAAAAAACTGGCATTTAGCGGCGATTTTGAAAATTGCCACTAAATCAACTGTCGCGGAGCATTTAGCGACGATTTTGACCAACTGCTGGAATAATCGCTGCAAATCATATTTTTTGCGACGATTTTTAAACTGCCGCAAAATTAGTGATTTAGCGACAATTTTTAAAATATATAGCGGCAGTTTTTCAACCGCCGTGAAAATTATAAAAAAAAAATAAATTTTTAATTTAGCGACGATTTTTCAACAACTGCAAAAATTAAAAAAAAAATTTAATTTTAGAAACCGCCACTAAAATTAAAACAAAATTAAAAATTTTAATTTCTTCCACCCGTTTGGACCTACCCAGCCACATGCCAAGGCTAAATTTCTAGCCTCCCCTTCCCTAGTTTCAAACCCGCAACCTCCCCTGTCCACGTGCATGCGCGTAACCGTCTGATCTACCAAGCCCCCTTGTTATATAACCGTATATATAAATTATATACCAAAATAACCACTACTTTCTAGAATTATATTTTATATTTTTTAATATAAATTAAAAAAACATTAATTAATTTATTATTTTTTAAATGAGTAAAGGAATAAATTAAAAATAAATTAATTGAATTAAATTAACTAAATTAATTGATTAAAAATAAAAAATTATATATTTTTTAAAATTATTAAAATTTTGTTAAATTTATTTTTATTTTTATTTTTTTTAAATTAAATTTTTAATTAACTAGTGGTGAACCCGTGTGATATATGGGAGAGTTTAATTTAAAAATAAAAAAATAAATTTATTATTTTAAATAATTTTAACAGAATTGATAATTATAATTTTTTTTAATCTTTAATCATGTTGAAAAAATTTAAATTTACTTAATTATTCACTATTCAATATGCTAATGGAGAACACTTTTAATTCAATCTACGGTCATTCAATGTATTAAAGAATAATTAACATATTAAATAGGTTACTTGACAAAATACTTATAAATTTTTTTTATTATATTATATTTATTTATAAATAAATATTATAAAATCTATAATATTTCTGCTTAAACCCGTGTGATATATGAGGAAAAAAATTCACCATTGATTGACACTTAACAAAATACTTTATTTGACTATTATACTTTAATATTATATAAATATACATAGAATAAAGATATAAAAATAATATTTTAAAGAAATGGATAATTTTTTATGACTTAATTAATAGTTTAAGTTGTCCATTAATATTTCTCATAAAACTAATGCAAATTTAATACAAAACAATTAGCATTGAAAAACTCATATATTTAAAATTTATTATTAATTTTACAATAATTAGTACATATTATTTCAAAACAATTGAAAGATTTAAATTATTAATGCAAATTACAAAATGTAAATTATTAATGCAATAAGTATTAAACGCAAATCATTAATGCAAGTTCTGGGGAAAAATTTTATTACTACTTTTTATTTCAAAGCAATTGAAAGATTTAAATTATTAATGCAATAAATATTAATTGTAAATCATTAATGTAAGTTTTGGAGGGAAATTTCTTTTTTCAAGACTATCCTACTTTTATATATATATATATAAATATGCAGATTATAAAATGTAAATTATTAATGTAATAAGTACTAAATGCAAATCATTAATGCAAGTTTTGGGGGAAAATTTTATTACTATTTATTATTTCAAAGCAATTGAAAATTTTAAATTATTAATACAATAAGTACTAAATGCAAATCATTAATGTAAGTTTTGGGAGAAAATTTTATTACTATTTATTATTTCAAAGCAGTTGAAAATTTTAAATTATTAATGTAAATTCGAAAATATAAATTATTAATACAATAAGTATTAATTGCAAATCATTAATGCAAGTTTTGGGGGGAAATTTCTTTTTCAAGACTATCCTACTTTTATATATATAAAGATTTTGCAATTAATTTAAATTAAATTTTAAATTTCTTTTTATTAATTTAATTCAATTTAATTTTAATTTTAAATTATTTAATTATTTTTGAATTTAGCGGCAGTTATTAAAAAATCGCCACTAAATTAAATTTTTTAATAAATTTTGCAACAGTTTTTCAAAACCGCCGCAAATGTTAATTTAATTTTAATTATAAATTATTTAATTATTTTTTTAATTTAGCGACGATTTTGAAAAACTGCCCCTAAATTAATTTTTTTAATGAATTTTGTGGTTGTTTTGAAAAATCGCCTCAAATGTTAATTTAATTTTAATTATAAATTATTTAATTATTTTTTTAATTTAGCGACTATTTTGAATAACCGCTTCTAAATTAAATTTTTTGATGAATTTTGCGGCGATTTTCAAAAACCACCGCAAATGTATTTTAATTTTAATTTTTATTGATTTAATAATTTTTTAATTTAGCTGCGGTTTCTAAAAAATCACTAATAAATTCAATTTTATTTTTTAATTATTTAATTATTTCTAAATTTAGCGATAATTTTTGAAAACCGCCGCAAAATTGAATGTTTTAATCAATTTTATGACAGTTTTTCAAAACCGCTGCAAAATGTTAAAAAAACCACTACTAAAATAGTATTTTGCGGCGGTTTTGAAAACCGCCACAAAAAAATCACCACTAAAAATCAATTTTTTTGTAGTGCCATGACTCTAATTGATATTGTGTATCTTCACCTTGAGTCGATTCTAGAATTCTTGAATGTGAAAACTTGGCTATGATACTATATTGTTGAAACCTGAGCGTCCCTCACACTCACTTAATCCCTCAAGAACACACATATCTCACACGGAAACAACAAAATAAGAAAATATGAAAGAACAGAACACCACACACATATCAACAGGCCAAGGATTTTATCTTGATTCAGATCACCTTTGGATCAGTGACCCTATGTCCAGATTGAAACTAAGGGCTATAGCTTCCATTATCTTGAATCATAATCGATACACAACGCACACGACTCTTGATCAATCTATCTCTCAGAGATTACAAAGGCTATAGGCTAGACTTTTCTCTCACAGTACACGATTACAATTATACAATGATATTAAATTAAAAGATTCAACCCCGGTCATCTATTTATAGAGTATAAAGGCAGGTATTACAAGAAATAACCATGCAAGCTGGTAGTTACTATTAATTGGTAGTTATTGTTACAAACATCTAACTACATAGAGAAAACCAGACTTTAATAGGTTTGATTTCTTCTATAGGACTAAACTTAGGAAAACTTAACACGGCATAATCCACTACCTTAACTCCTCACTAAGGATTTTCTACAATTACTAAAACCTCTTACTTGATCCCAAGTAGGTCCTCTTGTACAATCACTGGGATTATAACCTCATACTTAATAAAGTAAGCCATCTAAACTTGTTAGGCAATATACAATGAATTTAAAGAAAAGATGATCTAAGAGATAAATCTCCCAATTACAATGTCCCTCAAAAATTACACACAAAGACTTAAACAAATAATACAAATGATATACAAAGCTGTTTTGAGACAAAAATTTGAAATCGTAAGAGCACTTGAATAGAATACTATGACTTGAAGCTTGTAATGGTTTCTCTAACCCTTCAAATGCACCATCTTGTTGGTATTTATAGGTTTATCTTAGACTTTGAATTTATTGACCGTTGATGGAGTTGTTGGTTGCATTTAATGATCTGCAAAACTAGTTGTTAAAGAGATCTGCGATGAAAACGGTCCACAGGCTCATAGAAATAGTCAACCGATTAGTGCAAAATCATTAAGAAATGTTCAAGATGAGGGAGAAAAAAGTTTGACAGGGACAAAAAGGTCAATCGAAGATGGCCAAGAGCCTACATAAGGTAGGTCGATAGGCTTGGAAAGCCGGTCAACACCTCAAAGGAAAACAATTGATCAATTTGCGATAAATGGTAGACTGTTTGACCTTCAAATTTAAAAACATGGTTTTGATATTCAAGTGCTATGTAGCCAACTTTGATGGGATCAAATACAAAAGTTTATTTTGACAATAACAACTTAATTTTTTAAATGCCATCAAGGATATTGAAAACATATTTTGGCATTGGATAATTTTCAGTTTGTTGCTTAATAAAATAATTTAGTTACACCTATAGAAAATCATTTTATAAAAGATGAACGCATAATATTTGATTAATCAAATAAGGTTTTTCATCATCAAAACAATATTCAAGAGAAAAACATGATCTAATGTGTTGGTTGACACAAAATTTCATCATCCTGTTCATTGGTGGTTGTGTTCTCCCCTAGGGTTTTTGCTTTGTTAAACAATGTTGCTAATCCAAATCTACAATAATTGGATTATGATAATCCTTTTCCTACAAAGTTTTGGGAGAAAGTTAATCTAATTCTTTTCTTTTTGACATTTATTTGTTTCCAAAAATTAAATGAATATAACTTTACCTTTTCTTATTATAGTTATTGTTATTGTCCTATATATTTTTTATATTTATTAGGATAATTATTAAAAGATACCCAACTTTTACCCTCATTTTAATTTTGGGTGGTTGACTTTTTAATTTTATATTAACTTTGTACTAGGTTTTTGATTTTATCAATAATAGCATTCAACATTAATTTGTTTCAAATTTTTGAAATATCATTTTTCTTTCATTCATAAAAACCATTAAATATTCACATGGGATGCAAAATTAAATATATTTTAACAAAAAGTATAAACTAAATATATAAATAGATAAACATATATACCAAAATGACCAAGGACCACAGACTATTTTTGGCACGCACTTTTAACTTGAATTATTTCAAAATAGTTCCAAACCTTTGTCGTGTTTTGGGGACCACACGAAGTCTCAAAGTTGATGGCCCCACGCCCGTATCTCCCCTGTTGGGCCTCTTTAGTCATTAGGGGTGGAAAATTTATTGCTCTGCCAATGTTGTCCTCTTTTAGTGATTCAAATGAAAGAATTTCCTCCTCTACATAATTCGTGTCATATAAATGAATTAGATGTGTCCATAACAGATGTGTCACTTCTGGTGCAAGATGTTAGCCAGCGACAAAGGGCAAATATGCTTGTCAACAAATTTAAAGCAAATGGTAAACAATAAAGTAGGAGATAAATTATTATTTCTCAAGTAGAAGATCTTTAACCAAACTAACCCATATGATAACTTGCTTGGATTTGATTATCTAATGGTCTAAGAATTAAATTGATTTGTTTCATGATGGTTTGATTGTGCTAAATATAGAGTTTTGTGGAGCGGCTTGCAGTCATAAAAAAACTAACAAAGAAAGGAATGATGACATTTACAGCCAAATGATGCACCTTCTAATTGCTTAACATTTCAAGAAAATAGAAAAATTGTTAAAGGTAAATAAGTTAAATTGATTGACCTTGTGAATAATTAGTTAGATATTAGAAGATGATGATCTTAATAATCGATATACTTTATTTATTAATTTAAAATTTTAGGATATACTTTTATGATATTAGATATTTTATATGAATATTTATTAGTTTTTTATTGTGTAATATGTGATTTGTGCTTGGATTCTATATATTTATTACTTTAAAACATATATGTTGAATCTATCCGATTCAATTCAATTCTTGATTTATGATTGGTGTGAAGAATAAATCAATTCATCACAATTTAAATATCTATTTCACAACTATATTTTCAGTTAAAAGAGGCAAAAGTAAATTCATCGAGGAAACAAGCAAGTTCAAAGACAAGAAACAACTAGATTAAAAAGAGTATTGTGGAAACAACAGTAAAGCAAAAAGAGAGTAACAGGAGTATCGAAGATTTGAATCTTAGTAGTCTTAGAAGACAACATTTAATATTGGAAGGCAAGTCGTCCTTGTGGAGGCATGGTCATGGTGTGCCCTGTCGCCCTTCTCGGGGTCCCATTTACACGTCATAAATGTGGGGTCCATAAGGATGGAAGCTGCATCTCGAAAGTCTACTCCGAGTGTGTAGAGGCTGTTTCTGCATTTTGTTGAGCTAACTTGTCATATTTAATTAGTTTTGAAATTTTGATGACTAATGAAAAGACCAATTTTGACTTATGCACAGATCGTTGTCCCCTAATTTTATTTTTAATATTTTCTATAGCTTTAATTCCAATAAAATATTTTTATTTACTAAAATAATTTTACAAATATAATTTAATGAAGTAAATTCATTTTCTGTATATTTGGGTCATTAGTCGACTGAGCAAAGAGTATCTTTGCATAAGCTTTTCTTCCTTGCAGCATTAGTTGACTTGGTCGAGAAGTGTTTTCAAATAGTTGACTAAACCTCCCCATAAGTCAACTCTAGATCCAGATAAGTTGACTTCAGATCCAAGTAAATCGACTTCAGATTCATATTAGTTGACTAAAGACTTAGCTTAGTCGACTACTCGAGCCTAAAAGACAGAAAAATTAGGGCAACTTGCTTAATGATATTTTGAACATTCCTTAATGATATTCTGAACATTCCAAGAGCCATCAAAAGAGTTTTCAAAGTCTCCATTGTCACATCCAAGATTCGCAAGGCTTGCGTGCCCTTTTGCACATTCAACAACGAGCCCAAGGTAGTCGGAGGTCGAAGTGCTGAAAATTATTTTTTTCATTTCCATCAACTGAGGTTATAATCGATTATTATTTTACTGTTGCCTTGTAATATTTTGATTTCGCGGTTTATTTATGTCCTTGTGAGAATGATATCTGTAATCTTTAAACTCTTGTGTGGTTTATTTTAATTTCCTAGATTCGGTGAAAATCTAGGTGTTTGTGTGTAGTTTCCAAGGTAAACTAAGGGAAAACCTTGGCGTTGATTGGTTTAGTGAAACCCCAAGAGTGGTTGAAATTTTGGGAGAGTAGATTAGGTATTTGTGACACATTGAACCACTATATATCGATGTATTCATTGCTCATTCTTTATTGCTTTGATATTTGTCTTGTTGATTACAGTAACATAGATACAACATAATATTGAACGAATCACATAAATAATTAAATAAGTAAAAAAAAAAATTAATCACTCAATTCACCGCCCTCTTGAGTGGTCATTTACCTAAGGGACCAACACATTCAGATTAATATGGAGGGTGCATTATTAGGAAAGGTCACCTGCCTCTAGGGATTAGTCGGGTAAAGCTCAAAGCCTCGGGCTCAAAAAAAAAAAAAGAAAAGAAAAAGAAAAAGAAAAGAGCATAGTTCTTCATTCAACATGATTAGGTATTGAAAGAGCTACAAGCAAAAGTGTTGGTGCGGAGAGCGACCCAACATGTACAAGGCGTCACTAAACACTAAGTACAATCTTAGCTAGATTGCAGCTTATTAAGTTCACGCCCACAATTGCTCATTGGGGATAACACACTAAGAGTGTGTTTGATTGCATTACCTAGAATTATATTCTAGGTAATATTTGCTTAGAAAACAAAAACCACCCCACCCCCTTGAAAAATAAATTCCATGGAAAGAAGTTTTAAATACTTGTACCATACACATTTTTTCATAGAAAAGTTAAGAGTATTTGATTGTTTCTATAGAAAATATTGTAATAATTACACATTTTCTATGGTAAATGTGTGCAAAGACACTCTAATTATAATACTATTTCCACTCGACTAGCTTAGGAGAAATCGCACACCATAAAAAGCCGTCGTCATCGTCGCTGATATTTGTGATCAACCTATAAATCAACAGCCAAGGATGAAACGAATGCTCGTACTATACCTAGAAAATCTACAAAAATGTAGATTCAATGAATCAAGTGTGATTTGCATAACTATGAATATCAAAAGGGCTGAGGTCTAAAAGACAATTAGTCTCTCTCAAAAAAAGGTAGGAAAATTTCTAGCCATTACTTTTCTTCGTTACCTTTTCCTCATTCTAAGGCTATCTCCAATAGTGTTATTTTCAACTCGCCAAAGCTATTTATAGCGAGAATGTTCCAAAAAATGAGCTCCAGCAGAGCTCGCTATTGCTATTTTTACTCACTAAATTTTTGACAACCTTGAAATGCCTCGTCAACGTTGGTGATTGAATTTTTCTCCCTATCTCTTTCTCAACCCCCAACTGCTCAAGGCGGGAAGAGAGAACCAGATGCGGGAAGGGTGAAGATGAGTTGCAGGGCAGTGGCAGCAGCAGCAAATTCAGCGGCACACACCAAATCCAGCGGCCACGAACAGCAGCAGCAACGAGCATCGGTGACACCAGCAGATCCGACAAAACAACAGCAGTAACTTGCAGCATCTTCCCTACAATAGATCCGGCGGAACAACAACAGCAACAATAACCAGTAGCGTCTTCCCTACAACAGATTCGACGGAACAGCAATAGTAACGAGCAGCATCTTCCCTCGGCGAGTCTTCTTCAGCAGCTTCCTCGGCAAATCTATTTCCGTAAATTTCATTTTAATTAACTCTTGCTATAGCGCAACCCATTTAGTTTCCTAATTTAATATTCTCTTTTGTACTTACCTTTTCTAGCATGTTCCGTTGGTCTTACCTTTTTCATTCTTTAGAATCAATACTTGATTTTTTTTTTTTTTTGTTCTAAATTGAATGTAAGAATTGCCATGACAGATTTTCTTCTAAATTATTGAAGCATTAGGATAAAAGTATCATATAGAGCTTGAGATTAAAGGATAAGGAAGGGATCCATAAAACTGAAGACAATGAGTGTAATTTTTTTTCTTTTTTTTACTTCTGTAAGTTGGCTACACTATGTGATAATCTTTGTATAATTTTTCTCAAGTTGAATTTTCTGTGTTAATTAAATTGCTTGGTGTTGGTTTGATCATGTTTTTTTTGGAGACGGAAAAGGAGTTGGAATTTGTATTCTAATTTTGCTTAATTAGGTTAATCTCCTATTAGTAGCATTATTGGGGGGACATTAAGCCCTTGTCCCCTGAAGCGTGAGGTGCTAAGAGGAAGGCAGCCTAGTGCTACCTCAATTCCTCATCTCCCCATGAGACAACTGCACCCAGCATGCACACTTGTCCAACAAGATAGCTATCATGATTGAGAAACAATGTTGATGGATGAGAGAATTATGAGGTTGTAAACTAGAAACTATTAATCAAGTTTAATCAATGCCCAATTTTAATCAAACCTTCTGTTCTCTAATTGAATTCCTTAAATATTAATTTTTGTCTCAGGTTGACCAATTGCATTTTGTTTGCTATGGAAGGGGATAATAATGAAAATTACTATATAAATTTGCTCAACTATGACCAGAATATTATAGACGAATATGCAAATGTGGCAACCACTCCATCCCTATTTGATTCATCCGAAGTCAACACTCAAAGAAAGGTATGAACAAAAAATTTCTCAACGCAAGAGGATTGCATGCTCGTGTCAACATGGCTAAATATTAGTACCGATGCTGCACATGGTAACGATCAAACTAAACAAAGATATTGGGAAAGGGTTCATGCCTATTTCCATCAATACAAAGAGTTTGAATCTGATTGAAATTCTAATTCGCTGATGCATCGTTGGTCTACAATCCAATTTGTTGTAAGTAAATTTCAAGGATATTACAACCAAATAGATGGCAGAAATCAAAGTGGAACAACAGAACAAGATAAGGTAACCTCCATCATTATTCTTTTATTGTTAATTATTAATATCATGTTGATAGTCATAGTTATTGACATTATTTTTAATTTATTAGATTGCTCAAGCAATAGAGATGTACAAGAGCCTACAAAAGTCTACTTTCACATTTCTACATTGCTAGCATGAGTTGCGATATGCACCAAAATTTTCTTCAAGTTCGTCGAAGAAAAAATCTAAAAGTTCTCAACATGCAAGTCTAGTAACATCATCACCATCTACCTTTGATTCGGTGAACTTGGATGATATTGATGTCTGACACAACAACCTTTCATTGGAACGACCAATGGGAAGAGATGCTACAAAAGAACGTGGGCGAAATAATAAATCCAAGGTAACAAATTCTTCTACTAGGGAACTAGCAAACGTGTTGAAAGAAATTACTGAAAAGAGAACGCAGTCCCAAATGTTATTAATTGAACAAGCGAATGAGATGTTAAAGTTGGAAAGAGATAGGGTTGAACTAGAAAGAAAAAGGGAAGAACGTGAGCAACAACTTTATGAAGAAAGAATTATTGGGATTGATACTAGCAATATGGATGAACTTCAAGCTGAATATTACAAAGCTCTCAAAGTTGAAATTATTCAGAAAAAGCGAAATGCAAGATTGCATCCAGATTTGTAATTGGAGTTGGATTAACGTATGTATCTTTTCATTTTATTAATGCAAGGTTCCCATATTTCTAACTGGAGTAGGCATTAATGTATGTATCATTTCCTTTTATTAATGTATGGAGTTGGGATTAGGTGAAGTTCATGAACATCTAACTTGATGGCTATTTCTCATAGATGTTAACTCAGAACTGACAATTTTTTATTAATGCAATAGAAAACAAGTACATTAATTTATTTCAATTCTATTGTTTACCATACAATTCTCACAAATGCTCCACAAGATCATTTTTTATTGCATATGAGCTTGGTTGTCTCGAATTTGATGGTGAACCTGTATGAAGTCCATAATTTCATTTGTGCGGTTGCGAGACAATTCAATTGTTGGAGTGCCATCAACTATATCATATTCGGAATCCACACCCTCATGAACTGTACCACGTTCATCTTTAACTATCATATTGTGCAAGATTATACATGTCGTCATTATATCTCTAAGTGTTTGAACGTCCCAAAAACGTCCCAGTCCACGTACTATTGCAAATTGTGATTGTAGGACTCCAAATGCTCTTTCGACATCCTTTCTAGCAGACTCTTGTTGTGTAGCAAAAAATTTTGCCTTATTCCCTTGAGGAGATGGAATGGTTTTAACAAAAGTAGACCACGAAGAATATATACCATCAGCAAGATAATATCCCATGGTATATTCATGTCCATTGATAGTGTATTTTACTTCAAGACTACTACCTTCTGCCAATTCTGAGAATACATGGGATCTATCTAACACATTAATGTCATTTAATGATCCCGGTAATCCAAAAAAAGCACGCCATATCCATAGATCATATGAAGCTATTGCTTCCAAAATAACGGTTGGTTCACGGGCATGACCTGTATACATTCCATGCCATGCAGTTGGGCAATTGGCCCATTTCCAATGCATAAAATCGATGCTACCCAACATTCCTAGAAACCCACGTTGCTCAACCACAGTCATCAACCTTGCAATATCAATACTATTTGGTCGCCTCAAATATTGCTCACCAAATACCTCAACCACTACTTTCATGAACCTTTTCAAACTCTCTACTGCTGTAGTTTTGCCAATCCTGACATATTTATCCACAATATCTGCAGGTGATCTATATGCAAGCATCCTTAATGCAGCTGTAATTTTTTGGAGTAATGATAATCCAAGAACTCTTGCAACATTATATCTTTGAATAAAGTATGAATCATGTGATTCAATTGCTACTTGAATTCATAGAAATAATGAATGACGCATACAAAACCTACTACGAAATAAATGTGGTGGATATGTAGGAGAATCACCAAAATAATTACGATAAAGCCTTTCATGACCTTCAACTCTATTGCGATTGATGACACGACGGTTCATCACGGATCCACAACGACGTGATACAGAGCTGTGATCCCCAAATTTAATATGGTGTTCAACTAATGTTGTAACAATAGCCTCTTCTTCTTCATCATCTTGAACTTCTTCATGGATCATTCGGAAGAACATACGGTTGATGCTGGACATGGTGGCTAATGTGAGTTGGTGTTTTAGATTTGTGGGTCATAAATTTTTTAACCAAATAGATCATTTATTTATAAACTATTGAAATATGGTCGTTGGAATATGGCCGTTAAAATATGACCGTTGGAATATAGCCGTTGAAATATGACCATTGTTGGAATTTTAATTTTATCATATTAAAATCAAAATTTTGTTATTAAATTATATTTTTTTAAATAATTATTTTTTATAAAATTAGTAAATTGATTTAAAAATACATTAAATATTATTAATATTTAATATCATAATATTTATTATTAAATTATAAAATAAATAATAAAATTTTATAGTAGTTAAACATATATGTAAGGTAAAATAAATAAAATTGAAGTTTATTGATAAAGAAATGAAATAGGGTGTAATGCCCCGTAAATAGTAAATTAATTTAATTATCGATTTATTGTGTTAATTTAAATTAAAAGAAATATTAAAATTAACTTGTTGTTATAAATAATAATAAATTATGTGGTTTTAAGGAAATAAGAAATTAGGATAATTAATTATTTATTTTAGAATATTTCTGAAATAAGAAAAATTTGAAATAAATTAAATTGTGTGATTTTAGGAAGTTCCGGGTGTTAATATAATTATTATAGGGGTGTGTATGAATAATGAAAGTTGGTGGGGGTGTTGGTGCGAATTTTAGAAAGGGCCGAAAAGTCACCTCAAATATAATGTACGACGTATATAGGTTGAAGGTCGCGCGCGAGGGCAGCCGTGGGCGAGGCGCAGGTTCGAATCCGCGGGCAGACACACGAAAATGGAAAATTGGCTGATTTTTAATTAGCCAATTGGTGTCCGAAATGACGCCATTTTGGTTGAGGCGGTGGCCTCCCAGCGGTTGGCCCGCGTGCTGCCACATGGCTTCTCCCCGTCCGCTTGTTTTTGCCCCTATTTAAGCCTGATTTTGGGTGCTTTTGCTGCTTTAGAAATAGCAATAAATTGGGAGAAAAGCAGTACGCGCGCGAGCGAGAAATTGGAAGATTTTGGTGGAAAAATTCAGGTTAAATCAAGTTTAATCGGAGATTTAATTTACCAGGTAAGTAGAGAAGCTAGTAATAAGTATTTTGAACGGTTGGAATTTTGTTTGGGGGCCAATTTTATTAATTTTGGCAATTAATGCGATATTGCAGCTTGTATAATTTTTACCGCTTTTGGGCAAGACAAGTCTAAGGATATCTTCATTAAGGCAAGTTCTTTATACCCTCTACAACATTCCTTTCATTGTCAATATATTTAATCTCCCTTCGTTTGTTTCGGTCGTTAATTAATTATGGAATTTTGAACGGTTTGTTTTAAGTTTAATTTATTAAACTGGCTTTGTGGATTTTATTTGTTGATTGCCTACGGGGGGTTTGTGCCACCCTCCTTACCTGTGGGAATGATGTCGTACTCACCTGGGGATAGGTTCTTAGTTGTTCGGGTATTATTATGGATTTTGGGTGTTCGTAGGCTAGAGCGGTTGGGCAGTAGAGGCAAGGGGTTGGCTGTTCGATGACAGAGTGACGGTTGTACGATCTATCTTAGGCCGTCGGCTGGTCACTCCTATTCACTGACCATTGACCGGTGCCAGACACTGCTAACGAGCTCTGCCATTATGTGATTATAACATGACTTGTTACATTTTATTCTTGTTGCATAGCTTGGTGTGCACATGGGTACGAGTTGCATGTTGGGGTTTTCATGATCTGGTTATGCTTGGTCACGAACATTCTAGTTTGGTTATGTTGCATCCAGCACGGGCATATGCATCGCGTGTGGTTTACTATGTGGACGGAGCATGGCCTGATGCCTGGATGTATGGGCACCAGTGTATCACGTTGATGCTCACTACACCATTGCATTTTTATGTGCATTGCATGGTTATTGGTAGTTATTAGTTCTCGGACGGGAGGACCGTTCCGAGAAAACATATGGCTCGGGTGTCGGGAGTACCGACACGAACACATGGGTGATGGGAGCACCGACCCGAGACAGTGCACACAGGTTTGTTGAGGATATTTGTTGCCTTTCAGGGCAGCGGCAAGTTAGTATGGGACTTATGTGACAAGTGTCTTGTGTGGGCCCCAAGGACCGGTATGTGCTTTTATTATGCTGCACTGTTGTATTGTCGCATCTCATGGCTTGTGTGTACGTGCGGGACTGTGTTAGGGATGATCTCCTCTTCTATTTATAGCCTTTCTTTTCTTATAAACTTGCTGAGTCTTGCAACTCATCTTGCTTTCCATTATTCCAGGTAAGGGTAAATCGAAGGTCGAGGACGAAGATCGCACTGCCTAGCAGCCGATCGCGTTGGTATGGTGTACAGATAGTTGCCCCCATTATCTCTGATATTTTGTCAGTATTTTTGTTTCTTATTTTTGGCTGTGCCGAGTTATTTCTTGTATCTTCTATTGCTGGCACAGGCGTCTGTATATATTATTATACTCCATGACTGTTGTTCCAGCGAGGTACTTGTGTGCGTCCATATTTGTAGTTTGCTTCGGCTGTTGTTTTTCTTATGCATGCATGCCAGGGCAAATTCTCGTTGTGTTTTATCCTCTTTTTTCTTCTGTAAGCGCTTCCGTTTAGATAGACCGGATGGTGGGATATCCGAGCGGGAGTGCTTACATAGAGAATTAAATAGAGAAGAGAATAGGAAATGTTGTTGGAGTAGACACAATTTTCGAGATAAAATTAGAATAGAGAGTAAATTATTTATAATATAATAAAAAATAAAATGAGGAGGCTTGCTGGAGATAGCCTAAGCCATCCCAAATTCCCAATTTTGAATTAACCATCAGAAGAGTTATCCCAAATTTCCGTAGGGAAATTCTTCTTCTTTGGTTACAGGATAGACTTTTCGTTGAAGTTGTCGTCAAGCTCGTGCAACATCTTTTCAAGGGTGAGTTATTATTAAGTGGCGACGTCTGTGGAAGTGGAAGAAACATGCACTTATGTTGGTGCAAACCAGGTCACATTACACTCTACAAACAACAACACTAGCATTATAGCCCCCTTAGATACTCAATCCAAGAAGCTAGGCTGGGTTGAGTAGGATAATTTAGCCCTCAGTTGAGGCATGCAGAATAGCTTAAGTCTGATTGTTACTAAAGTGCTCGACCATCTACAGACGAGAAAGGAACCGAGGAGAAAAACTTTTGGTGAAGATGGCTTCTATTTGCAATTGGGGTTTGACCCCTTGCAGTCCTAAGTCGCTGAATTTCTTCCTTCATTGCTACATTTATCACTGCAAGAAAGGTAGTGATACATTAAAACTATAAATAAAGTAGGTATAATAGAAATGGTAAAGTTTCACAAGCATTATGCATATTCATGAAGTAATGCATACCATCTTGGAGGCATGCTTGTTCTTCCATTGCTTGTAAGCGTAGTTTGAGCTCCCTGTTTTTGACAGTTAATTCACTATTGGCTTCCTGCATCATCATATGACGATAATGTAAGTAGAGGTTTTGAATTTTTAGAGAAGACGGTAGAAGAATCCAAGATATTAACAATGTTGCAAAGATGAATAAAGCAAGACAAAAGTCTCGGTGAGGACCGCCTTATATAGATAATGGCGAACCTGTAACTAGAAAAATTCATATAGCTAATACTACCTAGCAGTGCTAAGGCATGATATATTGTCATTTAGATACCTATCACTCCCGTAGAGAGATGCTCAGTACTTAAAAGGTCCACCCATGAAAGAACCACAATAAAAGAAGATAATGATCAAATACCTGGAACATTGTGACCTTAGCAGAGAGAGCAACTATTTCAGCTTGAAGGGTCAACACTTGCTTCCCTAGCTCATTTGTATATTTCATTTTTCGCTCCTTTGAACGTTGTGCAGATTCCCTATTTGCAAGAATCCTACCGCAACCAAAACCAAGAAGGAAAATAAACAAAAAAACAACTTTGCACGTTAGAAACTTTCAAATCAATATGATCACCAAAAGAAAGAGAATGCAAGAATTGAAATCAAAATTTTGAATCCTATGTTAATAGTTATAATTTCTTGTACAAGTCTCAATTTTATGCAATGCAACAATTCTCATTTTTCAGGGATGAAAGAAAAACATTTAATGGGTTCTCTCAACAACCAAACAAAGAAAAGTTCCAATTTTAGAAAGGAAAGTTGCTCCATCTACTGACCATTTAACCAAATTTTTTTTTAAAAAAAAGTAAAAAATCAGTTGTAATAGAAGAACGCAAACCTTTTTGCTCTCTTGGGATCGATTAAAGCCAGCTCAGCGAGCTCATCAGGCCCTACCACCCTCTTGGCTACATCCATCATTTTAACAGAGGAGGACTCTGCTTTAACCGACGATGTCGAACCAGGTGTCGACTTAATGTGCTTGTGGTAGTGTTGTTGACTAGCCGCTGGACACTTCGTAGGGTCGTCGGCTAAGGTGAAGTCTAGCCCGTCGAAAAAGTTACTGTCAACCGACATGCTTCGTAACTGGGAATCGGGTTGTGGATACTTGGGCTTGGTCGTGTTGCCGCCACCTACGGTGGTGGCGGAGTCGAGGAGGTCGAGGGAAGCGAGGTTAAAGTCAGAAAAGACATTGTTGAGGTGGGTGTCATCTGAAAACAGGGAAGAGGCCTCTGACTGGGCCCGCCTATGCTGGGACCAACGGGATGGTCGATCTGGTAGTGGCGCAGTCGTGGGCTTCCCGGCGAGCTTTAGGTCCATCTTTTCTGGCTGGTTCAGTAGTTGGGGTTAATTATTTGTAAGGGGGGAGGGGGAGAGAGATGGAAGACTAGGAGATAATCAGTCTTGAAAGGAATTGTACCAAAAATACGTGTCATCATCTCAATTAATATTCATTTATCGGTGTCAAACGAACATGAATAAAATACGTGCAATATAGAAGTGTTTAAAAGTAGTGAAAGGAACTTGAATAGAATACGTGTCACCATCTCAATTAATAGAGAGTTAAGGGTTGTCAAACCATTGTACCGTGTAAAAGTGCTAAGCAGTGGTATCGGTTGCCCACATAAAGGTGTTTAAATGATGGCGCTAGTCGAGTTTGTGGTGTCAAGTTGTGCCAGCTTGCAAAATCCCAATGACATTTTTGCATCCTGTTGGCATTAGCTTCTTGCTTAGGCTTTCTATGGGAGTTGTGCCAACTCACAAAAGCCTTACGATGATCTCGGGTCGTGTTGGCATTGCCTTTCTCCACGGGATTTTGGGGGCTAGCACTTGTAGACCGATTCATTAAAATGTTATTTTTTCACGATAAATTACACCTAGAAATCCAGTAGTTTGGGTTATTTGCATAGAAACTTCGTATAATTTAAAAATAGTTTTGTAGATTCTTGTGGTTTAATTTTTTTGCTTAAATACCACTTGCATTACTAAGTCCATTACTTAAACCTTAATTGAGCTTGTTGAAAAAATTATAGTGGTATAATGATAAATATATTGTAATAACTCAAAAATTTCAAGACACGAAAACTCATTTTTCTTAGAATTTTGTTTGTCCCAGAGTACAATGCACAAGGGATCCAAACAAGTGTCCAATATACAATGGAATCAAGAATAATGTTTGTTAACGAATATGCAATTTTCGAAAAAAAACTCGAACACATGGAATTAATAACAGATACAAGAAGTTTTGTATTTTAATTCTGCAATAAAAGAATACAAAGAATGGATTTTTGTATGCACAAATATTATGAAGTTTTATGTAAGAATATAGGAGAAGAACAAGGAGAGAAAAATCATATGAATTCTCAAAGTGTTTTCATCCAACAACACCAATCTATTTATAAATAATGTTATAACCCTTCACCAAAGGTACAACCATTCATATGTATTACAATCATTCGCAAAAGAATATAACTAATTCTTGTGTGTTACAATCCTTTATCAAAGATAAATCCCTTATTCAAAGGTTATAACCACTTAAATTCAATTCAAAACAAGTGAGACACAATCCTTTACTAAAAGTTACAATTATTCATGTGTGTAAATAGAATTTGAAAGGTTACAACTTCTAGTTCCTTGACTTGGATCTCTTCCCAAACAAGTGAAAGGTTGCAACAATTCTTTTGAAAATATCTCCAACAATCCTCCACCATTTTCAAAATGAATGAAGTTTTGAAAACTCTTGTGTAAGTTAGTCAAACTTATGCATAAATGAATGTGTCTTTTGGACTTGAACCTTCACATAGTGAAAGCATTTCAAATGTTAATCAAGGTAGCATGGTAGACAAAGCTTTGGACTAACAACCCCTATCTGATTAACTGGAAATATCTCATGCACTCATTTGAATGTCTTTATTGTGTTCATAATTACTAACACGTGAATAGGCCATGTGTCTCATATCTTGGTTTTCCTTTCATGAATACCTTAAGTAGTTTGCCAAACCACTTTAGAGACGACACCATCCCCAATTTTCATATAGGTAGGCTTATCGAAAATGCCAACGTAACTAAAGTATTTTATAAATATCTATATAAGCCCATTAAGAGCAAATTAGCTCAACCTCCCATTATTGATACATTCCCAAACATCTTTATCTTGGGATTAACTTAAATGTTTGCAATCACTCATATGACGTACTTGTTGAGTTACATAGATCTTATCATATGTGCAACGGAAATTAAATTTAGTTTGTAAGTATCTCGTTTTTCAGAAATTATGGTTTAATAAAATAAAGGCATAAACGAAAAATACCTCTTGGATGAAATCTTATTTCACCGTTAGATTTCCCGCCGTATAATCCTCCAAGTGTAGGATGCCGAGTCGGTCCACCCGAAATCACTTCTATTCAAGAATATCAAAGAGAAAGATAAGTAGAAGAAATTTTTCACAAAAATTTCTAACTTACCTCTTGGATTCAAGAACAATTCTTCCAAAACTCTCTCAACTCTCAAAATGATCCAAGTGCATCTTATGAGAGAAATTAAGAGTTTGGAGCTATTTATAGTTCCAATTAAAAAATCATTCTCCATTAAATGGGTTGGGCTTCTCAAGTCCATTCCATTTAATGCAATTGGGCCAAGCCCAATCCAATAGTATTTATTTGAATCCAATAGTGCTATTGGGCCAAGCCTAATATACTAGCAAAAGGTCTAACCCAATCAATAATCAAATAATTGTATTCATAATATAATTATTTAATTATTCTCATTTATCCAATAAATAAATACACTATTATTAGTAATTATAAAATTACTAATTTATTTATTTTTCTCTTTGAAAGTAATTTCTTTTGGGTGGGACTTTCTGGGTTCACAAATAAATTGGCAACAAGAATAATCAACAATTAATTCTCGTAAATCATGAGTGACATCTAGCAATATATCATGATTACCCAATTTATTGTGAAGCGGGTATTGTGAACCTTTTACTACGTTACCATATAATACGGTCCTTCTATCATTCTATATCCCGACAAGATATGAGATCATGGTCAGTAGGTCGAATCTCTTAATCTTGTTATATGACCAAATCCAAAATCAATCTTGACAAATTATGACACAACCCATATGGAACAAATTCTATCGTCATATTACCTCGGCCAAGGATTTATCGTCAAGTGATTACTGGATCGCATAGGATATCTTCCTCATAAATCTCGAGGTGATTGATTCCATGTCTGATGCACACATACCTCATGTATCACTGAATCAGGCACATAGATACGTATGATTATCCTTGATTAGAACAACCACATAATATCGCTGATATCCTAATCCACCAATACACAGATATCCATGTCATCTCAGGTCTAAGGACTAGTTGTAAAATCGCAGCTAACATTAAATCATTGACCCATGAGAAATAACCCATGTGATTTAATGTTAACAATCCCGTTCAGTGAACTCGTTCTTGTAACGAGCACCCACTTATCTTCCTTCTATAGCTCATACAGAATGGCACGAGACTCACCAACCTTATCTTTCAGTATCTCATACTGAAACAAGGAGGAAGACAATGTGCTGCCCTTTACGAGTTGCTATCATCCATGATAAGAATTCTATGGCCAAGAACATGTTTATAGTATAACAAATTGTGGATTATCCGTAACTCGTATTCTTAACACTTAAGAATGGTATCCACTTCTTATTATACTAATGGATATATGTTTTATAATTTAAACCATATTGCAATTTAAATAAAAACATAAACTTACCATTTAAATAATATTTAAAGAATTACAAGATCGAGTCCCTTTGTGTCACTAGAACTGGTCTTTAGGGCTCATATCTAACAATCTCCCACTAGCACTAAGATCATTCAGTGTGGTATCTCATACCCCACCTATCTAGATGAAAATCTAGTTGCTTCTGGTTCATGGCCTTAGTCAGTGGATCTGCTGCATTTTCTGATGTATCTATTCTCTGCACATTAACATCTCCTCTACTAATGATCTCTCTAATGAGATAGAAGCGTCTTTCAATATGTTTGGACTTCTGGTGAGACCTCGGTTCCTTAGCTTGTGCTATGGCTCCATTGTTGTCGCAAAACAAGGGCACAACAGACTTTATAGAAGGAACCACTCCAAGTTTTGTCACAAACTTTTTTACACAGACTGCTTCCTTTGCAGCATCCGATGCTGCAATATACTCGGCTTCTGTTGTGGAATCGGCATTCGTATCCTGTTTGGAACTCTTCCAACTGAATACTCCTCCGTTACAGGTAAACACATATCCAGAGATAGACTTTCTATCATCAACATCTGATTGAAAATCAGAATCTGTGTAACCTTCTACTTTCAGTTCTCCTTCACCATAAGTAAGGATCAAATACTTAGTTCTTTTCAAATATTTAAGGATATTCTTAACGGCAATCCAGTGTTGCTCACCTAGATTAGACTGATATCTTCTTGTAACACTTACAGCATGAGCAATATCAGGCCTAGTACATAGCATTGCATACATTAGGCTTCCTATTGTTGAAGCATAAGGAATCCTAGACATGCATTCTCTCTCTTCTTATGTCTTGGGGCACATATCACGAGAGAGGTGAATTCCATGTCTAAAGGGCAACAGTCCTCTTTTGGAATCCTCCATGTTGAACCTCTTCAACACTCTTTCTATGTACTTATTTTGGGAGAGTCCTATCAATCTCTTGGTTCTATCTCTATAGATCCGTATACCGAGAATATAGACTGCTTCTCCCAAATATTTCATGGAGAACTTACTTGACAACCAGACCTTTATTGTTGACAACAACCCTACATCATTCCCAATGAATAAGATATCATCTACATATAAGACCAAAAATGCTATTGCACTCCCACTAGCCTTTTTATAAACACAAGGTTCATCAACGTTTTGAATGAAGCCAAACGATTTGACTTCATCATCAAAACGGATATTCCAACTTCTGGATACTTGCTTAAGACCATAAATGGATCTCTTAAGCTTGCATACCTTCCTTGGGTTAACTTTAGGTGTGAAGCCTTCAGGTTGTTCCATATAGATTTCCTGATCTATATAACCATTTAAGAAGGTTGTTTTCACATCCATTTGTCAAATCTCATAGTCATAATGAGCAGCAATGGCTAGTAAAATTCTGATGGATTTAATCATGACGACTGGAGAAAAGGTTTCTTCATAGTCAATGCCTTGCCTTTGACGATAACCTTTTGCCACAAGTCTTGCTTTATAGGTCTTTACCTTTCCATCTGAACCTATCTTCTTCTTGAAGACCCATTTACATCCAATAGGTACTATACCTTCTGGTGGATCTACAAGAGTCCAGACTTGGTTCTCATACATGGAATCTATTTCAAATTTCATGGCTTCTAGCCATCTTTTCGAGTCGATATCTGATATCGCCTCTTGATAAGTGGTAGGATCATCTGAGTGATCATTGTCTCCTACAAGGAACAACTCTTGTTCATTTAGAAAACTATATCTCTCAGGTTGATGGGGTATCCTCTCACTTCTTCTAATGGGAGGTGCAACACTCGACCCTGGCTCCTCAATTGGTACTTGGAAATCTCGTGGCATAGTTTCAGGCTTGGTGAACCCTTCACCAAGTTCTATTTTCCTTTCATTGCCTCTTTCTTGAATAAACTCTTTTTCAAGAAAAATGGCATTCCTGCTTACAACTACTTGTTGCAGTTCAGGAATATAAAACTCATATCTTAAGTTATCTTTAGGATAACCCACGAAACTACCCTTTAAAGATCGTGTCTCAAGTTTCTCTGATTTAAGCTTTTTCACAAAAGCTGTATATCCCCAAATCTTAACATGTTTAAGACTGGACTTCCTATCAAACCATATCTCATGTGGTGTTGTAGGAACTGATTTGGAAGAAACTCTATTTAAGATATATATTGCAGTAAGAATGGCGTGTCCCCATAGAAACAAAGGTAAGTCTGTACAACTTAACATACTTCGGACCATATCTAATAAAGTCCGATTCCTCCTTTCTGAAACTCCATTCAGTTGAGGCGTTCCTGGTGGGGTCCGTTGTGAAATAATACCTGAGACCTTAAGAAAATCTTCAAACTCGTTACTAAGATACTCGTCTCCACGATCTGATCGTAAGGCCTTTATCTTTTTACCAATTTGATTTGCTACTTTAGCTTTAAAATCTTTGAACATTTCAAAACATTCAGATTTATGTCTTATGAGATAAATATATCCATATCTAGACATATCATCTGTAAAAGTTATGAAGTATTGATAATCACATGAATAAAACCATAAAACTGAAAAACGATGGCTCTGATACCACTGTTGAGTTACATAGATCTTATCATATGCGCAGCGAAAATTAAATTTAGTTTGTAGGTATCTCATTTTTCAGAAATTATGGTTTAATAAAATAAAGGCATAAACGAAAAATACCTCTTGGATGAAATCTTATTTCACCGTTAGATTTCTCGCCGTATAATCCTCCAAGTGTAGGATGTTGAGTCGGTCCACCCAAAATCACTTCTATTCAAGAATATCAAAGAGAAAGATAAGTAGAAGAAATTTTTCACAAAAATTTCTAACTTACCTCTTGGATTCAAGAACAATTCTTCCAAAACTCTCTCAACTCTCAAAATGATCCAAGTGCATCTTATGAGAGAAATTAAGAGTTTGGAGCTATTTATAGTTCCAATTAAAAAATCATTCTCCATTAAATGGGTTGGGCTTCTCAAGTCCATTCCATTTAATGCAATTGGGTCAAGCCCAATCCAATAGTATTTATTTGAATCCAATAGTACTATTGGGCCAAGCCTAATGTACTAGCGAAAGGTCTAACCCAATCAATAATCAAATAATTGTATTCATAATATAATTATTTAATTATTCTCATTTATCCAATAAATAAATGCACTATTATTAGTAATTATAAAATTACTAATTTATTTATTTTTCTCTTTGAAAGTAATTTCTTTTGGGTGGGACTTTCTGGGTTCACAAATAAATTGGCAACAAGAATAATCAACAATTAATTCTCGTAAATCATGAGTGACATCTAGCAATATATCATGATTACCCAATTTATTGTGAAACGGGTATTGTGAACCTTTTACTACGTTACCATACAATACGGTCCTTCTATCATCCTATATCCCGACAAGATATGAGATCATGGTCAGTAGGTCGAATCTCTTAATCTTGTCATATGACCAAATCCAAAATCAATCTTGACAAATTATGACACAACCCGTATGGAACAAATTCTATCGTCATATTATCTCGGCCAAGGATTTATCGTCAAGTGATTACTGGATCGCATAGGATATCTTCCTCATAAATCTCGAGGTGATAGATTCCATGTCTGATGCACACATACCTCATGTATCACTGAATTAGGCACATAGATACGTATGATTATCCTTGATTAGAACAACCACATAATATCGCTGATATCCTAATCCACCAATACACAGATATCCATGTCATCTCGGGTCTAAGGACTAGTTGTAAAATCACAGCTAACATTAAATCATTGACCCGTGAGAAATAACCCATGTGATTTAATGTTAACAGTCCCGTTCAGTGAATTCGTTCTTGTAATGAGCACCCACTTATCTTCCTTCTATAGCTCATATAGAATGGCACGAGACTCACCAACCTTATCTTTCAGTATCTCATACTGAAATAAGGAGGAAGACAATGTACTGGCCTTTACGAGTTGCTATCATCCATGATAGGAATTCTATGGCCAGGAACATGTTTATAGTATAACAAATTGTGGATTATCCGTAACTCGTATTCTTAACACTTAAGAATGGTATCCACTTCTTATTATACTAATGGATATATGTTTTATAATTTAAACCATATTGCAATTTAAATAAAAACATAAACTTGCCATTTAAATAATATTTAAAGAATTACAAGATCGAGTCCCTTTGTGTCACTAGAACTGGTCTTTAGGGCTCATATATAACAGTACTTTACTCATTGAACCTAAGATCTTGATGTTTCAAGTGTTAGGTCGAGTTTCCATCATTGATAATTATGCATTAGCCACAATCCCATTCCTTTTGACATTTAAGAAACTAAATCCCTTGCAAGACCTTTCGTCAAAGGATTCGCTAAGTTTTGACTTGATTTCACGTAGTCCACGGTAATGACTCCATCTGAGATCAATTGGCTAACCATACTATGTCTTAACCTAACGTGTCTAGACTTACCATTATATATTTGGCAATATGCTCTAGACAACGTAGCCTCACTATCACAATGGATAGAAACCGGAGGTATAGGTTTAGGCCAAATAGGAATTTCAATCAACAAATTCCTTAGCCATTCCACTTCTTCACTACATGAAGCTAATGCTATAAACTCTGCGGCCATGGTGGAATCTGCTATAAAAGTTTGTTTTTTTGAACTCCATGATATAACACCTCTACCAAGTGTGAAAATCCATCCACTTGTTGATGCATGATCTTCTCGATTAGTGATCCAACTAGCATCTGTGAATACTTCTAAAACTAAAGGATAACCGCAGTAATGTATGCCAAAATTCATGGTTCCTTTTAGATATTTCAAAATTCTATAAACTCCTTGCCAATGTAATAGGCTTGGATTGCTCGTATACCGGCTCATTTTTCCAACGGCAAAAGCAATATCTGATCTTGTAGATGTGATAGCAAACGTAAGACATCCAATAACACGAGCATACTCTAATTGAGATACCGCTCTACCGGTGTTAGAATACATTCTAACATTTGGATCAAATGGAGTAGATACAGACTTGCAATCAAAATGATCAAACTTTTTCAACACTTTTTCGATATAGTGTAATTGAGTAAGTATGATCTCGGTATCTTCTTTTATAATTTTAATTCCCAAAATCACATCCATAAGTCCCATATCTTTCATATCAAAGTTGGACGATAACAATGACTTAGTAGTTTTTATGACTTCTAAGTCTGTTTTGAATATTAACATATATATCATCCACATACAAACAAATGATAACACCTTTGTGCCCATTAAACTTGCTATATACACATTTGTTCGCTTCATAGATTTTAAAACCATTGGCAACAACAATTTTGTCAAACTGCTCATTCCATTTCTTAGGTGCTTGTTTAAGTCCATATAATGACTTAATCAAGTTATACACCTTTCTTTCTTGTCCCAATAAGATAAACCCTTCCAGTTGCTCCATATATATTTCCTCATCCAACTCTCAATTTAGGAAAGCTGTTTTAACATCCATTTGATGGATTTCAAACTTATATATGGATGCCAAAGCAATCAATGTTCTTATAGTAGCCATCCTAGCAACCGTTGCGTAGGTATCAAAGTAATCAAGGCCTTCCTTTTGAGTGAAGCCTTTAGCTACAAACCTTACTTTGAACTTGTCTAAGGTTCCATCTACTTTCATCTTCTTCTTGAAGATCCGTTTACAACCAATAGGTCTAGAACTCGGAGGAAGATCTACTAACTTCCAAGTCTTGTTATTCATAATAGATGACATTTCTCCATCTATTGCTTCTTTCCAAAAAATAGAATCATTAGATTTCATTGCCTCTTCATATATGAGAGGATCATACTCAATTGACTGCATAATTGCAGTTTGATTTATGTGTGAGTCCCTAGTACCTTCCATTAGATGCATAATGAAATCGGGTCCAAAAGTTTTCTCTTTTCTAGCCCTTTTACTCCTCAACTCTGGAGGTTCTTCATTAGCATTTCTTTTATTACCCTTTCTTACTAGCGATACAACAACATTTGAATTTGTAGGTTTAGGAATAGTAGTAAAGTTATTCTCATAGAATTTAGCATCTCTAGAGTCTATCACGGTGTTAACTTTAACCAAACTATTAGGTTCTATGACTAGAAACCTATACCCTTTACTATGTTCTGCATATCCTAAGAATATGCATTCTATTCTTTTTACACCCTACTTCTGAATCTTTGGATTAGGTAACCTAACAATAGCTCTACAACCCCAAACAAGTAGATAAGACAAGTTAGGTTTTCTATTCTTCCAAATTTCATATGGTGCAATATTATTTCCTTTACTAGGTACTCGGTTAAGAATATGACAGCCGTTAGCAATGCTTCTCCCCAGTATCCTTTACTTAAACCTGAGTTACTAAGCATAGAATTAACCATTTCTATTAAAGTCCTATTTTTCCTTTCTGCTACATCATTTTGTTGAGGGGTGTAAGCAACCGAAGTCTCATGTACAATTCCTACATTCTCAAAAAATTTAGGGAAATGATACTTACCACCCCTATCACTTCTAAGGCATTTAATTTTAATATTGCAAAAGTTTTCTACTTTTGCCGAATATATCTTGAATTTTTTTAATACTTCATCTTTAGTACGCATAAGATACACATAACAAAACTTAGAAAAATCATCAATAAAAGTCACAAAATAAAGTTTTCCTCCTCTACTAGGTGTATTATGTAAATCACATACATCACTATACACAAGTTCAAGTAAAAAGGTTTTTCTTTCAATTTTAGGAAATGGTGTTTTTGTGATTTTAGTTTGTGCACATACTTTTCATTTCCCTTCCATGTCATGTTTACAATTAGGAATTAATTCGAGTACACTCATATCATGTAACCTTTATTGTTAACATATCCTAAACGTGAATGCCAAAAAGATAAAGAATCAACAACATTGTAAACGGAATTTGTAGTTTTATTCATAGTATTGAGTTTGAACATTCCATCACAGTAGAATCCTTTCCCAACAAAGACACCTCCCTTACACAACACAAACTTATTTAACTCAAATACAAGTTTGAAACCAAACTTATTAAGAAAACCACCAGCCACAAGATTTTTTCTAACTTCTGGCACATGGTAAACATCGAAGTGAGAGTCTTCCCATAAATAAATTCCAATTTGATGTTACCTTTGTCAAGCACGGCTGCGGTGGTGGAATTTCCCATGTAAAGTGTTTTTCCATCTTCAATAGATTCATAAGTGGCGAATAGGTTTCAATTCTTACATACATGCCTAATGGCACCCGAATCGATCCACCACTCATTTTCATTCTCCACCACGAACACCTCACTTATCATAGCCATGAAGTTGGAGTTTCCATCTTGCTTTTGCTTCTTCAAAAGGCAGCATTCCTTTTTGATGTGACCTATCTTACCACAATTGTAACATGACCCCTTTTTCTTGTTTAAGTCCTTGTCTTTGGAGTCAAATTTTCTCTTCTTGCTATTCTTTGAAGAGTTTTGTTTTCCCTCCTTCCTTTTGTCGGTACCTTTTCTGTCCTCCACCATATGAACATTAAAAGATTGACCATTTTGTTTTCATCAAAGTTATTCACTCTAAAGTCCTCTTTTATTCAAAGATGTCAACCCAACTCAAGGGAAAGATCATCCTTTCTATGCTTGAGATTCTTTTTATAATCTTTCCAACCAGAAGAAATTTTATCAATGATGAATGATACAAAAAAAGATTTGTCCATTTTCATGTCATGTTGTTGAAATTGGTTATAAATGTGAACTATTTCATGAAATTGTTCAATTACCTTTCTATTGTCCACCATACGATATTGATGAAATTTAGAGGCTAGAAATTTCTTACTTGTGGCATCCTCAGACATATACTTAGCCTCCAAAGCATCCCAAATCTCCTTTGAACTCTTCTTGCTATGGTATTGGTCAAACAGAGCATCTAACATAGCATTGCAAATGTGCTCTTTGCAAATGTAGTCATCTTGATCCCATTTTTGCCTTGCCCTTGCATTTGCCAAACTTTCTTCTTCGGTTTCCTCTGGTCTTGGTGTTGTAAGCACATATACCACATTAAGTGTGGTAAAAAGAAAATGTAGTTTATTTTGCCAACGATGGAAATTAGATCCTTCTAATCTCTCTAATTTCACAAAGTCAATAGCAAAGTCTCATAGAGAAGAAGTCGATGGAGCCATCACAACTTCAAGAAACAAAGTCTTAAGATTGTTGAAAAAATTGTGGTGGTATAATGATAATTATGTTGTAATAACTCAAAGATTCCAAGGCACGAAAACTCATTTTCCTTAAGACTTTGTTTGTTCCAAAATACAGTGCACAAGGGATCCAAACAAGCCTCCAAGATACAACAGAATCAAGAATAATGTTTGTTGACGAATGTGTAATTTTTGAAAACAAACCCAAACACACAGAATTAATAACAAACACAAGAAGCTTTGTATTCTAGTTCTGTAATAAAAGAATACAAAAAATAGGTTTTTGTATGCACAAATATTATGAAGTTTTATGTAAGAATGTAGGAGAAGAACAAGGAGAGAGAAACCATATGAATTCTCAAAGTGTTTGTATCCAACAACATACAAATCTATTTGTAGATAATGTTACAAACATTCACCAAAGGTACAACCATTCGTATGTATTACAATCCTTCACAAAAGGATATAACTAATTCTTGTGTGTTACAACCCTTTACCAAAGGTACACCCCTTCACCAAAGGTTATAACCACTTAAATTAAATTCAAAACAAGTGAGACACAATCCTTTTCTAAAAGTTACAACTATTCATGTGTGTAAATAGAATTTGAAAGGCTACAACCTCTAGTTCCTTGATTTGAATCTCTTTCCAATCAACTGAAAGGTTGCAACCATTCTTTTGAAAATCTCTCCAACAGAGCTAAATTAAGTTAATCAAATATAGTTAAGTAAAATTAAAACTAATTTTAATCAAACAAAATTTTAAAAAACAAAAGATTAAGAAAGAACAACGTTGAAGAATAGAACATGTTCTTTTCCTAAAGGATTCTAGTTACGACCCTAGGTATTGTTGGTAACACCTTTTTTTTATCACCATTATCGATCACTGACAACCACCTAATACCAAATTTAGATGACATTGATTAGGGAATAAATCATATGATATATCTTTGTAAGGCAAGTTTTCATCATTTATTATTCTCTAGTTTTTGTATGAATGAATCTCTAGATTTTCTATTTGACATCTCATTCTTAAGATGTTAAGAATATGTGACGAGATTCTCTAGTAACGAGATTTTTTAAATGTTTCCAGTTCTTAGATTTTTAGATGGGGACTCTAATTAATCAATTACAGATTACCACGTAAGTTTATTACCTTGATTAGTATGAGATACTATTGGCAAGGGGTGGTGAGTTACAAACCATAAAACATGTCATGATCGTAATAAACTCATGGGTTGTTGTTGGAAAACAATGTACCAAACATAACGCCAATAACATATCACATCGCATGGTGGATAATGATCTTATCATTAAGCTGTGATTTGTAACTAATCCTTTGACTTGAAGTGACACAATTGTCTTATGTAATAGTGTGCGAGATTTTCTAATGCGTCGAATCATCTAATTGCGAGGTGGGGACATTCATCTTATGTGTTCTTATATTGTTGGTGCATAGAGGCAAGTGCTTGTGGATAGAATCTATCACCTTCATTAAGTTGAGGTGAATGTCCTATGTGGTCTATTATTAGTATCACAGGAAAGTTCTTGGTTAAAGAAAAATGAATTATAAAGAAAGGAGTTTCCTAATGTGTCATCTAGTCATACTGATGAGATCTGACACATAGTTATCAACTTTGTGAGTTTATCACTCCATGGCTCTTGCCCAATTGAGAGGTTAGGTGATGGAAGGATTGTATTACACGATAATCATCAGTTGAAATAGGTTAACATATGAATAGATTTCATTGGCTTTCAGATTATTCTAATCCATTGCAAGGCATTACTCAGGACCGTCAGAATGCCTCAAAAAGATGGAGAGATTCTTGAGATGGATTGAAGTGTTCAACCAGCATTAAGGGGATTTGATGTTATCTAATTGCTACTAGGTGGTGAACCTAGAAGTCATACGCAAGAAAGTATAGCGTCCAAAACTAGATTTGTGTACCTATTGTGTTCTTCACACCATTATTAGTTAATGGTGGGTCTAAATATGTCATTAAATGTTAATGGCAGGGTTTTGTTAAGTATTAACGGATTGGAAACAAATGGATGTTGGACCATGAAATATGCAAATCAAAACAGTTGACATCTTTCAGGAAATTGTCGATTGATTTTATCATAAATGGGAAAAAATAAACTATTTTTGGAGTCTATTAATTGATTTTCCAAATAAGAAATTATCAATCGTGCTATGTCTCAGACAACTAGTGGAAGCTTTGGGAGAAATTATTTTTTTCATGTAAGTGGCTAACATGTGACTGTTTGTGGGGCATGTTTAAGGCCACTCCATGTCTTTCTATTGGGCCTCCAAAGTGGTTGATTAAAAAGAGATTAGAAGAATAAAAGGGATTTTGCATGGGTTATCAGATTATTCTCTTGACTTCATTTTTTCTTGTGCTTAGCTTTTTCTTTTCTCATTCTTAGTTCTTGTCAACTGGTTTTAGCTCAAGGGTTGAGCTAGGGTTTTAAAGACCGGGGAGAACACAATGGGTACTAGTAACTTGGCATCTATTAATATCTTAGCCTTTCTCTCTGTAGCTTGAGAGAATATTAGTATTATGTAATCTTGCTAGTCTCCACTGGCGAGATCATGGTGTAACCATGCTCAGTAAGATAGGGTGTTAGGTAATGAGGGTCTGACTATAGCAAGTTCGAGTTAAAAGGTGCAGGTGATGACGAAGGGAATGGACCTACATCACAAAGATCAGCGGGCTTCATCGGTAACTCCACCCTGTGAAGGTATTTTGATAGATAACTATAGTAGGCCTTTGAGATTTATGGAGATGGGGGGTTTAGAGATGAATCCGTTGAAGAGGAGGTCGGGCTTGGCCCTAGTAGACTACAGTTAATCGACATTGACGGTGGAGAATGATACGACATTAGCCCTAATTTGAATTGTTCTTTGGCTAAACATGGATACATGGAAGAGGAATTCATAGGAGATAGTGGACTAGTTAAGGAGGGCCATCACTTATCTAAATCCAATCAAGATAGAAGTGGGTTGCGATCTGTTAATGGTGAAGAAGCCAATTTGGGGTCGAGACAACGGGCTGGAGGAATGAGTTATAGAGGCCCAAATGGTTTTATGAAAGACAGGCCACGCTCTTCACAATCTAATTATGAAATGGGCCATAAGGGTCATGGGGCCCAAAGGAGAAAAATGAAGGCTAAGGTTAATGGGTCTAGCGCCCCATTTAATAATGATGCTCGGTCATCTGAAAATAAGAAAAAATCCTGGGATGACATGGTAATAGCTAAAGGTGGAAAAGTTACAAAGAAATAAGACTATTTCCTACCTCTTCCATACATGATTGATAATTGTCCTACTGTTCAATGTCCTCAAGATGTTATCAATGAAGGGTCTAGCCATTGAAGGAATACTTTAATTGGATTCTTCATTAAAAAAAATGCTTCCTTTTCAAGTGGTGCAATCACTTGCAATGAAATTGTGGCAAAGGTATGGCCTACTAGATGTTATTTCAACTAATTATGGTTTCTTTCTTTTTCGTTTTGATAGCGACGATAATACTTTAAAAGTTTTTTATTCGGGTCCTTAGCATTTTGTGCAACGACCTTTAATTTTAAGATGTTAGGAATCGAGGATGGATCTTTCTCAAGAAAATCATACCTCCCTCCCACTATGGGTTAAAATTTTTAATACTCCAGTAAAGGGCTGGAGTGAGAAGGGTATAGCTATAGCATCTAGTGCCTTGGGTAACCTTATTCATGTCGACACTATAACGGAAGATAAGGTTAGGCTAGGCTAGGCTATGCTCGAGTGTGTATTGAAATGAATGTATATTCTTCCTTTCCTAAGGATATTAATCTTTATCAGGGTTGGATGAGTGTTCTGAGGAGCCTAAGGTCATTAAAATACAAGTTAAATACCAATTGGTTCCTTCTATATGTCCTCATTGTACAGTGTTTGGACACTCCTTATCTCGGTGCCCTAGGCAACATATTCAGTAGTTCGTTCCATCTTAACTAGAGTCGGCTATTCCCCATGGACCTCAGAATGCCTAAGGGGGTAAGATGAGTAAAGAATATGCGATGGATCAGGAGGGTTCTCATAGGGGAACTCTTAGGGTAGCAAATAATAAAGGCAAGGTTATTGAGTCTAGTGGGAAGGAAATTGATGGTTAGCTCGAGACAGACTAGGGATAGTAAGGATTTTTCTCATCTTAATATAGATAATCTTGACAAAGTATCTAAACCAGTTTCTTATGATCTGAAGGATGTCGACCAATCTCTTTCAAATAGAAATTGTGTCCTTATGAAGGAGGACGCGAAAAACCCCTCTCCTGGGATGGGATTGCTCATCAGGAGAGGAGTGTGGATGGGATAGGTCCTGATTTGGCCCCTTGTGGTGTTATAGATGTTGGTCCCTTAGGGTATAACCACTCAAGAGGGGGATGAATTGAGTGATTACTTTTTTTTCATAATTTTAATAAATATTCTTGATTAATGATTTTATTGAAGAATATATATATTTAATAAATATAATAAATGATGTTTAAGATTAATAATAAATTATAAGCCATAAGATATAACAAGAATAAATAAATGAGGCACAAAACAATTTATAGTGATTTTGGTGTCTCAACACATACCTACTCCATTCTCTCAAGGTTTAACCACCCTTGGGATTCCACTAAACTAATTTCACTAAGGTTTCCACACTACCTCACATTGGAAATTAGATACACACTTAGATTATAACGAGTTCTAGGCAATCACTACACCAAGATTTTCACCCTAATTTACCTTGAAAACTAGATTCACCTAGATTTTAATGGTTCTAGGAAACCTATACTATCCTCAATGATAATTTAAATGTTTACAAATAATTTGTCCACACTTGGACACAAATAAGCAATTAAACACAAATTATACAAGGTAGTAATATTTAAATAAATAAATAAACGGTGACCTCGATTTGAATGGAGAAGCTCAGATTCGACTTTGCAATCTTTTTTTATCTTCTTGCCTTGTGGCTCTTTAGCAGATGTGCGATAATGCTTCAAGTGCCGCAGATTGCTTGGATGTTTTGGTTGAGAGCATTTTAAAGCTTTCAAGTGCTTTGAATATGCAATGGAAGTACTTGGATATCTTTAAAATGAGTTTGGGAGATATTTATAGATATTTTTGACACTATTGCAACGGTCAAAATTCTAACCGTTAGGGCGAGAGTCGACTCTTGCTTGAACGAGAGTCAACTTTTGTTTTAGCGAAAGCCGACATTCACTAGCACTCGCTTGACAATTTTTGTAATGGTAAAAATTTGACTGTTGAGCATCAAGAGTTAACTTTTTTCATTCCAAGAGTTAACTTTCGGTCTATATTTTATAAAAAAAATATTTTTAAATAATTTTATGCATTTAAAATTATTTATTAAATTTTTTTAAATAAAGAATAATATTTTTGGTAAGACATGCTATGAAAAAATATTTTATAAATTAATCAAAAAAAATTTGGTACTATAATTAATATATTTAGGAAAAGTACTCTTTTTGTTAATCATCACAATAATTAATATGAGCAACTTGACTAAATATTCTTCCTCTTTTTGATGATGACAAAAACATGATTGTTGAGATGATTAATTTGATAAAATATTTTTAAACTCTCCCTTAATTTTATACTATAAACTCCCCATTTCAAAAATACTAATAGCATAAATAAAAATGTTTTAAATATAACTTAATAGATAAAATATTTCTCAAGGGTTTTAAGGACAAAATCTGATTGTTAAACTTGATTATCTTGATTGCATATGTTTTCCTTGAATGCCTAGCTTGATTGCCTATCTCTCAGATATACAATTTTCACACACAAGATCTCTCGTTCTCTCATATATAATAAAATTTACAGCATTCTTATCCCCCACACAAAAAATTTACAACTTAAAAATACAATCTCACTCTCATACATATAATCTCTTGTCTCATAAAATCTCATTATTCTCCCTCTTTTTGTCATAATCAAAAAGATATTGCTAGTAGAGAGAATAAAAATGTAAACAATATAATTCGTGAGAGAAACTGACCAAGCATATCCCATATAACAATATGATGGATGATGAATAAAAAGTACTAAAAAAATAGATGTAACTTTAAGTACCATAAACAATATGTCATACCATCATAAACAAATTACTACATGAGATGAAATAAGAAAGAATTTTGAAATTATGATGTAGTAGAAAGCTATTTAAAAATAGTATTTTTTATAAAAATATTTTTTCATTTCGCACATATTTATCATTCAAAAAGGGTTTATTATCCCTAATTCCCTTCAAACAAAGTCAAATCTTTCTTATAGCAAGGGTTTTGTGAAAATGTCTGCTAATTGTAATTTTGTTGAGATAAACTCAAGAGATATTTCTTGATTTTGGACATGATCCCTAAGGAAATGATGTCTAACCTTCATATGCTTTGTTCTTGAATGCAACGCTAGATTCTTAGAGAGGTTAATTGCATTGGAATTATCACATCTATTGGGGGTTTGTTTAAAATTTATTCCGAAGTCTTTTAGTTCTTGGCGAATCCAAAGAACTTGAGCACAACAACTATCAGTAGCGATATATTCATCTTCGAAAGTGGATAATGCTACCGAGTTTTGCTTCTTAAAAAACCATGAAATCAATTTGTTTCCTAGCAATTGACAAGTTCCAGAAGTGCTCTTCCAGTCTACCTTACAAGTAGCAAAGTCCGCATTAGAATATCCAATCAATTCAAAATTATCCCCATTTGGATACCACAATCCAACGTCTTGCATTCTAATTAAATGTATGAAGATTCTCTTAATGGCCAATACATGCGATTCTTTGGGATTAGATTAAAATCTAGCACATAAACATACACTAAACATGATATCGGGCCTACTTACCATTAGGTAAAGTAATTACCCTATCATACTCCTATAGAGTTTTTGATCCACACTTATCCCTTGATCATCTTTACCTAATTTTGTGAATGTACTCATAGGTGTGCCTATTGCTTTAGCATTTTTCATCTCAAATTTCTTTAACATTTCTTTTATATATTTTGCTTGATAAACAAAGATTCATTCTTTTGATTGTTTTACTTGGAGGCCTAAAAAATATGTGAGTTATCCCATGAGACTCATTTCAAATTCACTAGTCATTAAATTTGTAAAATCTTTGCAAAGTTTTTTACTTGCACCTCCAAATACTATATCATTTACGTGTACTTGAATAATTAAGATATTTGAACCTTCATGTTTTATGAAGAGAGTTTTGTCAATTTTCCCTCTTGAAAAACCTTTTTCAATAAAAAATTACTCAATCTTTCATACCAAGCTCTAGGAGCTTATTTGAGACCATATAAGGCTTTTCTTAGTTTATACACATGGTCCTCTAATGATGATCCTTAAAATCGAGAGGTTATTCCACATAAATCTCTTCATGTATGTAGCTATTTAAGAATGCACTATTTACATCCATTTGACATAACATGAAATTCATGTGAGATGCAAAAGTTAAAGCATCCTAATTGCTTCTAACTTAGCCACGAGAGCATATGTTTCTTAGTATGTTTCCATTTTCATCCAATTTATTCTTGAAAACCCATTTGTTCCAATTATAGATTTATCTTTGGGTCTTGGAACTAATTCTAAAACTTCATTCCTCTTGAATTGGTCTAATTCTTCTTACATAGCCTTAATCCAAAATCTATCTTCTAAGGCTTGATCTATGCAAGTTGGCTCAACTTTTAATATGAAGGCCACATTGTTACAATATTGATGAAAGGATGTCTTAGTCCTCACACCTTGACTTGGTTCTCTAATTATTTAATTTATTGAATGATATTGCACAAATTTATAGTTCTTGGGTAGTGTAATACCTCTAGAGCCCAAGGTCAGGTCTAAGAATGGACTCTAGAAAAGCTAGTATATATATAAAGGATAGTAAAGAAAGAAATAACACCAATTTGATACATTTCAGGTTGAATGTGGATAAAGAACTCCCAGGTTAAGCGTGCTTGAGCTAGGGTAGCTCAAGAATGGGTGACCCTTGGAAAGTTTGGTAGGCCCATTAGGATAAGTTGATATGGTTCTTCCAATCGCTCGATGCGGGATATTACTGGTGGTATCAGAGTCAACCCTTAGAGAAGGTAGTTCGATGAGGGCAGGGAGTGGTGCCGAGGCACAAGGGCCTAAACTAGGAGCGGCTCTTGGCAAACTTTTAGGATGGCAGCCCCCAAAGGGGAGAAGATCTAGGATAAGTTGTAAGGTCACATGACGAGAACATCATATGCTCAAGGGGGAGAATGTAATACCTCAAGAGCCTAAGGTCAGGTCTAAGAAAAGACCTTAGAGAAGCTAGTATATATATCAAAGATAATAAGAAAAGAAACAACACCAGTTGGATACCTTTTGAGATGAATGTGGATAAAAAACTCTCAGGTTAAGCGTGTTTGATCTAAGGTAGCTCAAGGATGGGTGACCCTTGGAATGTTCATGTAGACCCATCAGGGTATATTGATCCGATCTTTCTTATCGTTTGATGCGGGATATTATAGATAGCTTATGAAATGACCCCAAAATTTTCCTCATATTTTTTTTTATAAACTCAAATAAAACTCACCACCTATTTTCATTAAACAATTAAAACAAATATAATTATTTATATCATTATTCAATATATCTCAAAGTAAAGGCAAACAAATCTAAATATAACTTAAGCTCTTTCCTTTCATACTGCTCTCAAAACATCCCCACAGATCTTTTTGGATATGACCATAGGAAGTTATATTCCAAAAACTAGAGCATGTTGGATTACAAGGAAACATAAATACCAAATTTCAAGTAAGTAATTTATAGGGCACCTACAGGCTCAATACTTGTCCAAATAATCCAAATTCTATACCATAATGAAGCTTATTAAATCTAGTTTATAACACAAAAATTAGATCTCGAATAAGATATAGCCACAAAAAATTATACCCTAAACAGTACAACATGCAAAGACTAAAATGGAAAGTCGACTCTTGATATGGAAAGTCGATTTCTAGAAGAAAAAGTTGACTTCTACATCAACTTAGTTAATCTGGCTGAGAAATTAATATACAGAGTCGACTCCCACTCATAAAAGTCAACTTTTGAGACCCAGAAACAAAAACAGACGAACATGATACACCCAAAATCAACCAAGACTTGCATTGCTCAAATCTTAACCTAAAAATACATCATTCCTTTGAAAAGATGAGGTGAAACAAGACCTCATTTAGACCATAGACTCAATTTACCAAAACTTCAAGAAAAATCACACGAGATACAATCAAATGGGATAAAACCATCTTTACCAAAAAATTTGGGGTTTCAAGAATCTAACACCCTCAAGAAGAACTTTCACATAAATGGAGAAAAGAAGGTAACTTGTCTTGAAATAAATCAAGAGAGAAGAAGTCAACGGAGCCAAATAGCTGAAATGAAGAAGCCACTACCCATGCTTGAACCCGCACCCAAACCCGAGGTCCTTGAACAAAAAGGAAGATAAGAAGATGTGGAAGAAGGAGAAGCCTTAGCAACCCCCCCTCCCCCAACCCAAGTTCCCTCGATCATGCCTGCCCTCTTCTCTCTTCCCTTTTTCTTTTTTTTTTCTCTCTCTTCTTTTCCTTTTATATTAACACTTCCACTCACACACAAATACATATGCACACACATCATGCACTACACTTACCCACATAAATATATATATTCAATAACCTATATATTAAATTATCATTTTTTGTAGAAATACACACACATATATATGTACATAATCGGTTACCCATTTATCATATAAAATCCTCAATTAATCTTTCCAACCATCTCCCCAATCCCATTGCATTTGACTTTTCTACACACAATTCGTTTGATTATTTAACTCACTATTATTTCCCTTATTTTAACTTATCGTCACAATACTTAAAAATCCTTCTTCTTGCTTTAACTATTCCACATCCTAATATTTCATTTATTTTTACTTTCCAACATATCTCAAATTCCATTTATTTGGACATCCCACGCACACACATAAAATTCTTCATTGCTTTGTATTGCAAGTGACTTAGGCAACCAAGCCCCAACGGAAATGATCGACAAATCAAAGGAAAATGGGTGATCGCCCGCGATTTGATCGGCAACCTCCTTGCCAACGGTCGATAAATGTTGTGTTCGAGAAGGCTCCTACACCACTGCTTTCGGTCAAATCTTCCTCACTCCACAAACTTCCAAGAAATCAATCTCGTCAAACACTGAGATAAATTATTACTAAATCCCCAAAAATTTTGGGATGTTACAACTTACCTAAATCATCATCATCTAATGGTTTCTCTTGATTTTGTGAATGAGAACTTGATGGTTCATTTACAGATTCTTCTTGAATATTTAGTTTATCAATCTCCTTGGATGGATCTATTGTTGTGTCCTCTTCATCTTTGATTCTTATTTTTGTCTTAGGAGACTCATTGAATTTTACATGTATAGATTCTTCCAAGGTATTTGTTCTAATATTGTATATTCTATAAGCCTTACTTGTATTTGAGTATCCAAGGAATATTCCATGCAGGATCATTTTTAGCCTCAAATTTTCCTACATTATCCTATGTTTCCAAAATAAAACATTTACATCCAAATGTGCTAAAATAGGATACGTTAGGATTTTTGTCATGGTATAATTCAAATGGTGTTTTCTTGATGCCTTGTCTTAGATTTAACCTATTTAGGATATAGAAAGCGGTATTGACCGCTTCAGTCAAAAAATAAGTAGGCAAGTTATTCTCCAAAAGCATGGTCCTAGCCATCTCTTGAAGAGTCCTATTTCTCCTTTCAACAACAACATTTTGTTGAGGGGTTTTAGGTGTGGAGAATTGATGAAGAATACCATTTGCTTCACAAAACTCCATAAAGTGTCTATTCTCAAATTCCCCACCATGATCACTTCTAATAGCGACAATTCTATCATCTCGCTCTCTTTCAATTCTTTTAGCTAATTTGACAAAGTTTTGAAATGCTTCATCTTTTGATGCTAAGAACATAACCCATGTAAACCTAGAAAAGTCATATACTACAACATATGCATAAAATTTTCCACCCATACTTCTAATTTGAGTGGGTCCAAATAAGTCCATGTGCAAGAGTCATATAGGCTTTGTAACATCCGGTATCGAGCGATAGGAAAGACCAGAAAAACTTACCTTGATGGGCCTACGCGAACTTCCCAGGCGTCACCCATTCTCAAGCTTCCCCAGCTCAAGCACACTTAACCCAAGAGTTTTTTGCCTATATTCAGCCCAAAAGATATCTAGCTAGTGTTATTTCCTTCCTTACTTATCCTTAATATATACTACCCTTCTCTAAGCTCTTGGGGCATTACATTCTCCCCCCCCCCCTTGAGCCCATGACGTTCTAATCATGCGACCTAGAAGCGTATCAGAAGCCTGTCAGCCCCTCTTAGAAGCCTGTCAGAAATAGCTCCTTGTATAGGCCTTCGAGCCCCAGCGTCACTCCCCATCCTCATCGGACCACTTTCACCAAGGGTCAGCTCTGATACCACCTGTAACATCCTGTATCGAGCGATAGAAAGAACTGAAACAACTTATCCTGATAGGCCTACGCAAACTTCCCAAGGGTCACACATCCTCAAGTTTCCCCGGCTCAAGCACACTTAATCTAGGAGTTCTTTGCCTACATTCAGCTCAAATGGTATCCAGCTGGTGTTGTTTAATTCCTTACTTATCCCCGATATATACTACCCGTCTCTAGGCTCTTGGGGTATTATAAGCTTATTGGTTGAAATTTCATTCTTAGATTTAAAGGAAGCTCTAGTTTGTTTTCCTTGAAAACAAACATCACAAGAAATTTCTTCATTAAATTTTATCTTAGGGAGCCCTATGACTAAATCTTTATTAGCTATTTTTCTAATTAGGTCCAAATTAACATGACCTAATCTTCTATGACATAAGAGAATTTCTACATTTTTTACCATTAGGCATTTTGCGTTAATTACCTCAATATCAACAATATAGACATTGCTTTGCCTATTAGCACAGATAATAATGGAGTTGTAGCTATAAATAATGAGACAGTGCCTTTGTCTAAAAATAACTTCATAGCCATCATCATAAAATTGACTAATGTTAAGAAGATTACGTTTTAAACCATCTGTTAAGAGAACATTTCTAATAGTAATGTAATGTGGCGGGCCAACCGTACCTATGCCAACCACTTTACCTTTGGCATTGTCTCCAAAAGTGACAAATCCTCCATCTTTGGGAGTGAGATCTAAGAATAAATCTCTCACCGATCATGTGCTGTGAGCAGCCACTGTCCATATAACACTTGTTGCCCGTTGTGGTCCTTACACACATCTGCATATCTAAAAGATCATCTATTAGGTTTGGCTACCCATCTATAGACAGGTCCCTTGAATCTTTCTTCATTAGGATCAAAAGATTTAATTATTCTTGATTTATGTGGATGAGGAGCAACACTTAAAATTTTGTGATCTAAATCATTCTTTGTTTGTACTACCCCTTTGGGTATTCACATTTGCACTATATTACTTTTCTTAGATTGGGGTCTCCATCTAGGTTGTTTCCATTCTCTCTTAGGTGTTTTGTACCTTGGTTTGGGTTTTGAATTTTTCTTTAAAATCAATGTGGCTAAACTTTTCTCTATGGCATCTTTTTCTACTAATAATTTATTATTTTGAGTTTTTTATATTTTGTTTTTTCTTGAAGTTTAATTAATTGATGTTTTACTTTATCTTCATTTCCTTTCTTGAGCTCTTGTGATTTTTCTTCTAAGTTCATTATTTCACTCTTTAATTTTTCATTTTCTTCTTTATGATTTTCTCAATGGTTTTTAATTCTTTCTTAATAGATTGATATTTTATATATAATTTGTTGTATGCCTTTTGTAAATATTCTAACTCCATATCTTCATTTTCTTCTTTTATAGACATGAAGCACATATGTGCTTGTTCATCTTCGGATTGGGACGACTTGTATGTAGCATCCGCATCCCATGCCGAGAAGGCATGTTTCTTTGATTTTTTAAATATTTTCTTTTCTACTTTCTTCTCTTTCTTATCCTCCAGGCAATCAAATTGCATGTGCCCATTCTTCTTACATTTAAAGCATGTAGGAGACATTCTCCTACGTTCCTTTTCCCTTTTTCTCATTATTCTAACAAATGCTTTTGTTAGAAGGGCTATTTCATCCTCTTCACTAGACTTGGATTCTTCATTTGCTTTTAAGACTAGGGTTTTCTTACCTTTAGTATCTTTATTAGTCTTCTTTAATATTAATTCATGAGTTAGGAGTGTTCCTATTAATTCTTTCAAATTATTAGCTTGGAAAATTGCAGTCACTAAAGGCTTCCAATCTAATGTTAGAGATCTAAGAATTTTATTAATTTGATATTCTTTTGAAATTATTTTTCCTAGCATTTTAAGATTGTTTATAATCTTTTGGAATCTACCATTCATATCACTAATATTTCCATTTTGAAGTAATTTAAATTCTTCATATTGGGACATTAAGTGATTAATGTTTGTATCTTTTATTTGATCAGTACCTTCATGCACTACTTCACCTAGATTTTAATGATTTTAGGGAACCTATGGATCACCCTTTGTTCATAGACAAGGTGGCTGCATTTTGGGATATGCGAGTTAATGGGTTTCCCATGTTTCGATTGGTGAGTGAGCTCAAGGCAGTGAGGAATGCAATGAAGCTCCTGAATCAGTCTAGAGGGCATCATTTGGACTGTCTTAGATTTTTAGGGAAGCTTAGCTAGAGTGCAACATTAGATTCAAGACAATTCCCCAGATCCTGCCCTTAGGCTGCGTGAATTGGAGCTATCTCATGATTATTCGGCTGCACTTGCTCGTGAATTGGAATTTTTTCATCTTCAAGTGAGAGTTAGGTGGTCTACCGAAGGTGATAGGTGTACCCGATTTTTCTTCCGAACTATGATAGCCCATTTGAATAATTAGCATATCTTTAGTCCCCGAAAGCCAGATAGGTCTATGGAAGATTCTAAGGAGGAGGAGGCTGATGTTCTAGTCTCCTATTTTAAGCAGCTTCTTGGGAATAGTGCTCGTTCATCTCAGGTTTGCAATTCTGAGGTGGCCTCTTTTGTGGAGAGGTGTTTGTCGTAGGAGCAATGGGTGGGTCTCATTACTATTGTTACTCTAGAGGAAGTCAAGAGTGCCCTCTTTAGTTTGGGCATCGACAAAGCTCCTGGGCTTGATGGGTTTATGGATAAATTCTTTAGGCAAGCTTGGGTTGTGGTAGGTCCTGACATGGTTGAGGCAATCCGTAGCTTCTTCTACTCAGGTCGCCTCTTGGGGAAAGTTAAAGCTACTATTATTAATTTCTTTCCAAAAATTCCTTATCCTTAGTTACCAGCTATTTTTAGGCCTATCTCTTATTTTAATGTTCTGTATAATGTCATTACCAAGATTTTGGCTAATAGGATTAAGCTATTGCTCTCAGGTCTTGTGGATGAATCCCAAACTGCTTCCGTGCCTAGTAGATCAATTGGTGATAATGTCTTCTTGGCTCAAGAATTGGTCTTCCAATACCACCTCCATAAGAGCTCACCTTGTTGCGCCTTAAAGATGGATCTTGCGAAAGCCTATGACTTTGTGGAATGGGAATTTCTTCTTGCTATTCTTCGTTTGTTGAATTTTTCCTTGCAGTTTTGTGGATGGGTCAGGGAGTGTGTCACAAACCCCCATTATTCCGCTAAGGTGAATAGGCCTTTACACAATTTCTTTCCAGGTGGTCGTGATTTGAGGCAAAGAGACCCGTTGTCTCCTTACCTCTTTGTGTTAGTTATGCAAGTTTTGGATTGCATTATGAACCTATATATCCAGTCCCCTAATTTTCTATTTCACTAGAAATGTGAGTAGAATCGTATGGCGAATTCTCATATTTCCTGATGATCTACTTCTTTTCTCTAATGGGGACCCCTTTTTAGTTAGCATCCTTAAGTCCTGTTTGGATAAGTTCTCTTCCATGTTAGGCCTTTATTCCAACCCTTTAAAGAGTGATTATCTTGTCTCTTGTAGAGATGAGACTTTACAGGAGGAGATTTTTAGCGCTTCAGGGCATAGGAGGGGCTCGCTTCCCATGAGATACTTGGGGGTCCCATTGTTGTCCACTAAACTTTCTTATGGTGACTACCACCTATTATTGATAAGGTTAAGAGTAAAATTTTCTCATGGCATAACCGTTTGCTTTCATTTGGTGGGAAACTCCAACTTTCTCATTCAATGTTCTTTACCATCTATGTTTATTAGGCTTCAATTTTTATTCTTCCAAAGTGAGTGACTAAGGACATTGAGCAATTGGTGCTCAATTTCCTTTGGAATGGCAATGAAGCAGGTTCTCATAAATCTAAAGTAGCTTGGTGGGAGATTTGTTGTCCGAATGAGCAAGGGGGTTTGCGTCTAAAACCTTTATATGTTTGGAACTAGACCTTTGTTGCTAAGCTAATCTGGTGCTTGCTCAAGAGAGAGAACGAGTCTTTTTGGATTAAGTGGGTCCATACCTATTGTGTTAAAGATAGATGTTTCTGGTTACTTCCAATACGTATGCATGCCCTTAGTACTGGAGGAAGTTGTTTTCTCTTTGGTGTTTGGTTAGATCCTATTTTGGTTGGCGGATTAGGAATGGTCGGAGTGTATTCCTATGGCATGATTAGTGGCATTATCTTGGAGTGCTCATAGATCGTTTCTCTCACCAATTACCCAATTAATTAGGCATTTCTAGTTTAGCTAGAGTCTCAGATATAATCTCAAATGGATCATGGGTCTAGCCTGAGATAGGCCACTCCTCCTCCTTAGACCTTATTTAGGACCATATGCCTACCCTTCTTAGGATTAGGTGACGCGATGAGCTTTGTTGGCTCCTTACCTCGAATGGGGTTTTCTCTGTTTATTCTGCATATCAGGCTCTCCTGGTGCAGTGGTCCCACATTCCATAGCATCATCTAGTCTAGTCCCACTATGGTATAACAGTCCATATGTTCATTTTTTGGTTGGCAATTCGAGAAAGGTTATCTAATCTTGATCGTATTAACTTGTACTTATCTTTTTCGAATAGATGTTTTCTTTACAAGGTGGAGATAGAGAATCACAAGAACTTGTTCTTTGATTTCCCCTTTTCCCGTTAGGTGTTGCAACGCTTTCGTAGATCGAAGAAATTAGGATGGCCTTGGCGTCACTAGGAGACTGAGGTGTCTTGGGCGATGGCTAGATGGAAAGGGAATGGTCTTTGGTAGGTGGCTAGCCAGCTGACTCTTCATGCATTGGTGTACTTTAGTTGTAGAAAACGTAACAACAGATGCTTTAGTGACCAAGAGAGGTATGTGTCACAATTGGAGCATTTGATCCAATGTGCTATATGGGCTCGTCTGGCCACTATTTGCTTCCAGCCATTTCTTCAGAGTAGTGCTCTAGATTATTTTTGGCAACTCCCAACTGACCAATCCTCTATTTTTCATTAATCCTTACGTTTCTTACTCTACTTTGTCGACTCCTAGAGTTGGTGTTGTTCTCCTTGTAGTCTTCTTTTGGGTCTTGTTGGTGCTCATGTTGTTTCGTTGCCTACAAATGCGACTTGGTTGGTGTTTTTATTTTGTATATATTTTCTATTGGGCTGAATCATAGGGCATTTGTATTTAGGTGCTTGTGTTTTTTTTTTTTTTCCCTCTAATGGTTTTCTTATGATCTAGAGTATGCCTTGACCTTCGGTTGTAGACGCTTTGGCGTGGTTTGTTTATATATTTTCTTATTTACAAAAAAAAAAAAAAAACTTGGCATCTTATTGCTAGCATAAGATGAGGACAAGTTCGTTTTAGAAAGGTTACTTGGTGTGAAGGACTAGGCATTCCGTAGCTTGAGTAGGATTCAGTCTCAATGTAGAAACAGTTTCTACACGTACCTGACATAAGGCCTTCAGGTATGTGTCCACCTAATTCTATCTCACAAGTGGACGAATCGTGACAAGTAATACAGTGATGAATAGAGTGTCATACCCACGAGGACTAACTTTTGACATTTGCTCTAACTGATTTAACATTAACCTAACACACACATTAACAAAGACTTCAACAATAATGAAAACTAATTTACTAATAAAAGATGAAAACAAAACAATTTCTTTGATTCAAAAACTCTCAAAGTTAAGGCAATAAGCTTGTGAATCCACCGTCGGTCTTCTATGATTCAAATATTCATTACTCAGGTCTTGTTATTCCTTATTTTAGGTTGAAAATCGATGATCTAATTACAACCAAAAGCCTCTCTCGGTGGTCATTTAGTTCTATGTATATATATCAGATTAACTATCTCTAGTCAACCTTCGAACATATAAACATGCATTCAATCACAGAGATCATCATAAAATGATTTCATAGGACATAACGGTATCTCTACCTATTATAGGACCCTATGTTGTTTGCTACCATGTCTAATCCATATTGAATCTCTCGAAAGCAATACAAATCACAAATATGTTCCAATGGTGATCAAGCGTTAAAACAACATTATGAACATAACAAACAATCAACCCGACTAGATTAGAAAATAGCAAATCGAATAACTTTAAGTTAAACCATTAGAAGTCGAGGTTTCATCATTCACCCTAGCTATAAACACTTAGCAATGCATTCTTGCAATCAAAAGAAAAAGAAAAGAGTTGGAATCCATAGCAAAGAATTGAGAAAGAAAAAAAAAATACAACCCAATAGTAAAGTCTTCAATCTTCCATTCGCTTCTCTCCCATCCAAAAAACTCCCTAAATCTCCTAAGAATAAGTCTTTATATAGTCCTCTTTAGGTTATCAAAGTTATGCACCTTGAAGGAGTCTATCCCTCTTTGATTTGGATTGAAATGGGCTTAAAACAGCCTTTTCACAAAGCTTTGAACCCTACTGCAGTATGCTTGTTGTTGCAGACCCGTGAGCTCAAGATAGCAATCCCTAAAGCGGTCTTACAGTGGTATGCATTCCGCTGTAAGATTGTGAGCTCCAAAAACTAATTTGTACAGCGGCCCTAAAGCGGTATGAATTCCGCTGTAAAACTGTGAGCCTTCTTCTTTTGTCTCTTGCTTTATCATCTTCCACTTTTTGCTCTTGATACTCTTTTGCTTTCTTTCGAATCGATACCTGACCATGTCTCCAAGCTTTATTTCAACTCCCATCATGCACCAAAATCACTCTTTTTGCTCCATGTCTTCTTTGCATGTAATGTGTACCTATATTAACAAAATTAAGCCCAAAATGAGTAGCAATCATGTTCATTGAATACTTAAATGCTAAGCTTGGACAACTAAATAAGAATGCAAAATATGCTGATCAAATACCCCCAAACTTAGCCTCTTGGTCATCCCGACCAAGATTATCACTCACGCACACGTTGGATAGCCTTACCATTAGTCTCAGATTTTGGTATCTTTTAAAATTCACAATGAGTTTCAAGTAATGCTCTACCATAGTTTTGGACTCATTCCATGTTTAACGTGTGTGTGTGTGCATAGTCGGATTCTTTATCACGCACTAGGTTGTTGCTACCCAACCTTTCAATAGTCATGTTTTCCTTTCCCTTTTATGACTTGCACCCGACCCCCAAACTTAATACTTTTATTCCATCCCTAAGTATCCTATGGTTACCCTCAGCTACTTTTTTTCTCTTTTTTTTTTGGTCTAGTTGGGTCTAGCTAGAGATAATGCTACCTTAGTTTGTGAAGATTCTCCTTAATTTTGAGTACTTTGACATTACAATCTCTATCAAGCAGTTAAACCCACTAGCTTAAATGATGAAGTTGGAGAGAGTAGAAGGGAGGTCATTGAGGAATAACTTGGGCAAATGGGATGGGAGCAAGTTGGGAGAACAGTGGAAGGTTAGGGAAGGGTGGGGTGAGGTAAGTTTTTATAGGGAGAAGAGAAGGAGAGAGCAGGGGGGAAATAAATGGCAGGGGGTCTACCTCTTAAGGCCAACCCGTACTGCGATGCAGCCATGGCATGCATGCAGCGGTCCACCTGCGAGCCATAGCAAGGTTGTTGCGGCGCAATATGGCCGTGATATGCATATTGTAACCCGACCGCAACCAGCAATGAGGCTGCTGCCTCATGCTATGGCCGCGGCATGAATGCTGCAGTCATGGCACAAGCTGCCCCTCCCCGTTAATTTTTTTTTATTATTATTAGAATTATATATATAATTTTTTTCCTTAATTTTCATTGTTATAGCCTAGGCTCTAAATGTTGAACTCTCCTAACTAAGGCATTCTCTAAAATAGTATCCCATACTCTAAAGCAAATGCAAAATAGAAAGAATAAAAGAAACAATAGCAAATAAAGATGAAAAGATAGGACGTTGGGTTGCCTCCCAAAAAGCGCTTGTTTAGAGTCATTAGCTTGACTGTGCTACTGCTCATTCCGGATTGCTCAACTCGGTGAATGTCTTTTCCTTGGAAAATTCATCCCTTAGATATGGCTTGAGTCATTGTCCATTCACCTTAAATGTACCCTTGGTGTCATGAGTGACATTAACGGCGCCATGGGGATAGACTTTGACAATAGTGAACGACCCAGACCACTTTGAGCAACACTTGCTTGGAAATAATTTGAGGCGTGAGTTGAATAACAACACTTTTTGCCCCACCTCAAATTGCTTCCAATGAGTGTGATGATGATGCCATTTTTTGGTTCGCTCCTTGTATAACCTGGCACTTTCATATGCCTCCAACCGAAATTCATCCAATTCATTTAGCTGCAACACCCTCTTTTCACCGACCTTCTTTAAATCAAAATTTAGCTTTTGCACTGCCCAATAGGCTCGATGCTCCAACTCAACTGGTAAGTGACATGTTTTTCCAAAGACAAGACGATATAGTGACATCCCAATAGGCGTCTTAAATGCAGTGCGATAAGTCTATAGTGCATCGTCAAGTTTTTTCGACCAATCTTTACGAGATACATTCACTGTGAGCTCCAAGATCTTCTTCAGCTCTTGATTTGAAATCTCTATTTGCCCACTTGTTTGGGGATGATAAGGAGTAGCAACCTTGTGTTTCACCCCATATTTGGCTAAAAGAGCGTCGAAGTATCGGTTGCAAAAATGCTTTCCCCCATCACTTATTATGGCCCGCGGAGTACCAAAATGAGTAAAAAAAAATTTCTTGAGGAAACTCACCATAGCTCGGCCATCATTAGTGGGTAATGCAACAACCTCAACCCATTTGGAGAAGTAGTCTACTGCTACCAAAATATAAACATTGGCAAATGAGGGTGGAAATGGGCACATGAAATCAATGCCCCAGACATCAAATAACTCAACTTCAAGAATTCCATAAAGAGGCATTTCTTGCTTTCTTGATATGTTTCCCATCCGTTGGCACCAGTCACACTTCTTTACCAATGTTTGAGCATCTCTAAATAGAGTGGGCCAATAAAATCTAGATTGAAGAACCTTTGTTGTTGTCTTTGTTGCCCCAAAATGCCCACCATATGGTGAAGCATGACACTGCTCCAGGATTAGTTCCATTTCTTCGTCTAGGACACACCTCCTAATTACTTGGTCAGCACCTCTTCGGTAAAGAATAGTATCCCCCCAAAAGATTACTTGAGATTTGAAAAGAACTTTTTGCGCTAATGGTAGTTAAAATCTGGTGGCATAATATTGCTTGCAAGATAATTCACATAATCAGCAAACCAAGGTGCCTCTATGTCATTGGCCTTTCTTTCAACCATAAAAAGTTGTTCATCTGGAAATTTCTCATTTATGTCCTCAGTTACTGTTTGCTTGAAATTTTCCATCCTAGAAAGATGGTCGGCCACCACATTCTCGCATCCTTTCTTATCCCTTATCTCCAGATCAAACTCTTGAAGCAATAGTATCCATCTGATTAGCCTTGGTTTCGCATCCTTCTTTGCAAACAAATACCTCAAGGCTGCGTGATCAATGTAAACAATCACCTTGGACCCAATGAGATAAGATCGAAACTTCTCAAACGCAAATACCACTGCTAGTAACTCTTTCTCAGTAGTAGCATAATTCAACTAAGCATCATTGAAAGTTTGACTAGCATAGTAAATAACATGGAAGATTTTATCTCTCCGTTGTCCCAAAACTACCCCTACTGCATAATCACTTGCATCACACATGAGTTCAAATGGCAAGTCCCAATCTGGTGCCACAACCACAGGTGCTGAGATCAACTTCTCCTTGATCATGTTGAAAGACTTTAGGCATTCTTCTGAGAAGTCAAATTTGGCATTCTTCTCCAACAAGTTGCATAGTGGCTTCGTGATCTTGGAGAAATCCTTGATGAATCTTCTATAAAAACCAGCGTGCCCTAAGAAACTTCTGATGCCCTTGACTGACGTTGGTGGAGGGAGTTTCTCAATTACTTGAATCTTTGCTTTGTCGACCTCTATGCCCTTAATTGAAATCTGGTGTCCTAACACAATTCCTTCTTGGACCATAAAGTGGCATTTCTCCCAGTTAAGCACAAGATTTGTTTCTTCATAGTGCCTTAAAACAAGAGTCAAGTTCTTTAAACACTCATCAAATGATGAACCAAACACTGAGAAATCATCCATGAATACCTCAATAAATCTCTCCACCATGTCAGAAAAAATTGACATCATACATCGTTGAAATGTAGCAGGTGCATTACATAAGCCAAAAGGCATCCATCGATATGAAAATGTGTCGTAGGATAAGTGAATGTTGTTTTCTACTAATCTTCCAGGGTTATTGGAATTCGATTGTATCCCGAGTAGACGTCAAGGAAACAATAGTGAGAATGGCCTGCTAGGCGCTCCAACATTTTATCAATGAATGGTAGGGGAAAGTGATCTTTTTGGGTTGCATCATTCAACTTGCGATAATCTATGCAAACCCGCCATCCTATAGTTGGTCGAACTGGAATGAGCTCCTTATGTTCATTCTTTTCCACTATGATTCCTCCCTTTTTTGGCACAACCTGAATAAGACTAACCCATGCACTATCTTAAATGGAGTAAATAATCCCAGCATCAAGTAATTTCAATACCTCAGCTCTGACCACATCTTGAAGATAAGGGTTTAGTCGACGTTGATGTTGCACTACCGGCTTATAAGTTTCTTCCATGAGGATCTTGTGCATGCAAAGGGAAGGACTAATGCCTTTGATATCTGCAATAGTCCATCCAATAGTTGATTTGTATTCCCGAAGCACCCGAAGTAATTTATCTTCCTCGTTTTTATTGATAGAATTGGCAATGATAACTGGAAGAGTAGAGGATTCCCCCAAATACGCATAACGAAGATGTGAGAGCAACTACTTCAACTCAAGTTTTGGTGCTTGCTGAATGGAAGGGAGTGGTCGTGAAGGACTAACACCCAATTCCATGTATTGTCTCCCTCTTCTCATGGGTTTCGAGCCTTGCAAATACTGCACATACTCTTCAATGGTAGCTGAAACGGAATTTTCATCCTGTGAGTGCATGATGCATGCCTCCCAAGGATCTAGTGGATGCTCAAATTTGAAAAATTCCTCTACTTCTCTGTCCACGATATCTATCCGGAAGCACGAATCTGATGAGCTAGGTAGTTTGAGTGCCTTAAACACATTGAAAGTGATTTGCTCCTCATTTAGCCTTAACATTAATTGCCCCTTCTGCATATCAATGAGGGCTCATCCTGTGGCTAGGAAAGGTCGTCCCAATATGATTGGAACATCCCTATCTTCTCCCATATCCAAAATGATAAAATCAGCAGGGAATATGAATTTATCCAATTTCACCACGAGATCTTCGACAATTCCATGTGGATGTTTCACCGATCTATCTGCCAATTGCAATGACATCTTTGTAGGCTTTGCTTCTCCTAGCCCTAGTTCCCTGAAAATAGAATAAGGCATTAAATTAATACTAGCACCCAAATCACATAAAGGTTGTTTAAAATATAAACTACCAACAGTACAAGGAATAGTGAAACTCCATGGATCTTTCAATTTTAGTGGTATCTTATTTTGCAATATAGCACTACTCTCCTTCGTTAACATGATAGTCTCTTGCTCGTCCAACCTCCTTTTATTCGAAAGGATCTCCTTCATGAACTTTGCATAACTGAGCATTTGGACTAAGGCATCCACAAACGGTATATTAATATGAAGTTTCTTGAATACCTCCAAGAAATTCTCAAATTGCTTATCCATCTTGTGTTTGCGCAACCTCTGAGGGAATGGAATCGGAGGGACATATGGCCTTACCGGTGGTGGAATCACCTTCTCTTGGAGCTCTTGTTTAGCTGAAGCTTCTTGTTCCTCTTAATTATTTGGAGCTTTGGACTCATCTGATTCAGCTGGTGTCTCTTGAAATTTTGTAGTCTCTTTCACAACTCTGGGCCTCTTAACATGAATCTCTGGGAGTTGTACCCCACTCCTTGTTGTGATTGCATTTACTTGCTCCTTTGGGTTCACCTTGGTGTTACTAGGCTAAGTGTCCGGTTGTCTCTCTGTTAGGATTTTTGCTAGCTGCCCGATTTGATTTTCAATATTCTTAATAGTAGTGTCGGTCAGGTCATTTTATTCTTGAAGCTTTGAAACCGCTTCTTCTCATCCTCCTTTTTCCCTTTGTGGTCGCCCTTGTCTTGGTGGATTTCGGATGTTCTAAGTATTACCATAAGAGAAATTAGGATGATTCCTCCAACCCATATTGTATGTTTGTACGAATAGGTTATTTTGCTGCCTTTGGAAATTTTGCTGACGTTGGAAATTTTTAGCATAGGCAGCTTGCTCCGTGAATGGTGGATTTATGAGAAGTGGGCATTTAGATGATGGATGAGTTGCTACGCAAGTTTCACATATGGGAGGTGATCCTTGCACCATATTAACATTCGAAGAATACTTTAAGGCTTCCATCTGTTTTGATAATGCATCAATCTTGGATAACATCAATGTGTTAACATCTACTTCATGCACTCCAGCTACTCTTTTTTGTGAGTTTCTATCTGGCCACATCACCAATTGCTAACTCATTATTTCAAAAAGGTTATGAAGCTCCCCGGCTAATTTATTTCGGATAGATCCTCTTGATGTAGAGTCAACTACAGAGCAACTGTGAGGAGTGAGTCCAGCATAGAAAAAATGATTTTGAGCTGGTAGTGGAAAACTATGACTAGGACACTTTCTCAATAACTCTTTGAACCGTTCCCATGCCTCATGAAAATTTTCTAATTCAGCTTGTTGAAAAGTTGAAATCTCATGCTTAAGCTTGTTAATCTTGGCTAGTGGGAAGTATTTGAGTGTGAACTTCTGTATCAAATCTGTCCATGTAGTAATACTGCCCGGTGATAATGAGTCTAACCACTCTCGAGCCCTATTCTTCAGAGTGTGAGGAAAAAGGCGCATCTTGAGTGCACCTTGAAGGAGTCTATCCCTCTTTGATTTGGATTGAAGAAGCATCCTACAAGCATCATGACACCAATGCCACCATCAAACTTAGATGACACGATAACCTAATCCTGTAAATCGATCATTACAAATTCTCCCCCTTTAAAGAATTTGATCCTCTAAATTCATACCTGGTCACTTGAACAACTGAGGGTAGATACGCCTCATTTCTTCCTCCGACTCCTATGTAGCCTCATTAAGTCCGTGTCATTGCCATTGTACCTTCACATAGGGTATGGACTAATTTCGTAATACCTTCTTACGATCTAGGATATAGGTAGGCAGTTCAATATAGGTCGCATCCTCTTTAACATCTAAAAGTTGATAGTTAATGATGTGATATGGGTTTGGTGTATACTTCTAAAGCATAGAGACATGAAAGATGTTATGCAAATTAGCCAGCCTAGGGGGTAAAGCCAATTAGTAGGCTAGTGATCCAATCCGCTCCAATATCTGAAATGGTCCCACAAATCGATGACTGAGTTTCCCAGAATCCCCAAATCTCTGCACTTGTGGGCATCACCTTCAGAAATACATGATCCCTGACGGCAAACTCCAAATCCCATTGTTGTCTATCAGCATAGCTCTTTTACCTGTTTTGGGCCGTCTTCATTCAGGCCCTAATCTGCCAAATCGTTTCTATTGTTTGCTCAATGATCTCTAGTCCTAGCAATACTTTATCTCCTATTTTAGTCCAATAGATAGGAGATTTGTAGGATTTTCCATATAGTGCCTCATACGGTGCCATCCCAATACTTGAGTTGTAACTATTGTTATACATAAATTCCACTAAAGGAAAATGATCACTCTAGCTACCATGGAAATCCAAAACAAATGCCCACAACATATCCTCCAGGGTCTATATTGTCTGCTCCGTCTGCCCATCCGTTTGCAGATGAAACTGTACTAAAATTAAACTGTGTCCCTAAGGTACTCTGCAACGCTACCCAAAAATGGTGCGTAGAGAACGTCTTCTTAATGGGTAGGAAATGAGTTGACTTTGTCAATCTATCGACGATCACCCATATAACATTATAACCTTTACTAGAGCGTAGCACTCCTGACAAAAATCCATGGTAATATTATCCCATTTCCACTCTAAAATAGGTAACGACTGTAGTAACCCTAGTGCTAAGCCTTCATCTGTTGGCACACCAAACATCACTATACAATCTTTGCCACACTCCTCTTCATACTGTCCCATTAGAAGTGGCGACATAAATTCTGATACATCTTTGTAGTACTTGGGTGTATGGTATAACGTGATTGATGAGCTTTAGATAAAATCTTATGCTTAAGTGCCTCATCGTCCGATACGTAAATTCGCCCATGGTATAGCAACAAGCTATCATCCCTCTGGCTATAACCTATAGGACCGAATCTCGCCACCTCAGCTACAATCTTCTCTAGCCACTCATCAATTTGATGTTGCTCTTGTATCCAGTCTATCAAGTCCAAATGAACATTCATGTAAGTGCAATATAGCACAGGTCCTCTTGAATCCAAAATAGCGAGCTCACCCATCTGCTCCAACAACAGTCATTCCTGCACCATCATTGCTGCAACTGTTGCTCCACGACAACTTAGCGCATCGGCCACCACATTACCTTTTCTTGGGTGGTACAAAATCTCATAGTCATAATCCTTAAGTAATTCCATCCACTAGCACTGTCTCATGTTCAATTTCTTCTGGGAGAACAAATACTTCAAACTTTTATGATTGTTATATGTCTCCACAATTTCGTTGTAATGGTAATGCCTCCAAATCTTCAAAGCAAACACAACAACCTTTAACTCCAAATTATGGGGAGGATAATTCATCTTATGCTTCTTCAACTGCCTAGGCATGTAGGCATTCACACGCCTATCTTGCATTAGTAAGCATCCCAACCCTGTATAGGAAGTATAATTATAAACCGTAAACTTATCCCCTCTCCTGGGAATGGCTAACACAAGTGTTGTAGTCAATTGTCACTTCATCTCCTGGAAACAACTCTTACAGGAATCATCCTAATCAAAACTCACTCCTTTTCGTATTAACTTGGTCATCGATGAGGCTAAGCGAGCAAATCCTTCTATAAATCATTGATAGTATCCCGTCAGTCCAAGAAAACTCTGAACCTCAGTCACAATCGTAGGTATTGGCCCATCAAGAACGGCTTCAATCTTTGTCGAGTCAACCGAAATGCCTTCTTCTGATACCACGTGTCCAAGGAATCCTACTTTCCTTTACCAAAACTCGCACTTAGTGAACTTGGGATATAATTGTTTCTCCCCAAATCTCTATATAATTATCCTCAAGTGTATCTCATGCTCCTCCAGGTTCAGTGAGTAAATCAAGATGTCATTAATAAAAAAAAATAAGAAAATAGTCCAAATACTCCCTGAACACCTAGTTCATTAAGTCCATAAATACCTTCAATGCGTTCGTCAACCCGAATGGCATAACCACAAACTCATAATGGCCGTAGCACATGCGGAATGTTGTCTTATGCATGTCTCCCTCCTTGACCCGCACCTGATGATATCCCAACCTTAGACCAATCTTAGAGAAAATAGAAGCTCCCTGAAGTTGATCTAATGTAAAAAATCTAGTGGTAAAATTTCTTGATGATATTTGAAATATTGTATTTTTATTTTATTAAAAATGTTGTACCAACATTTTTTAAAGGGGTTAAAAATAAAATAAGTGTAGTTGTTGCCCTCAAGTTTTGTACCCTTGTCACTAGCCAAACCCAAAACTTAAGCAAAAACAAGGAACCACTCCTTCTAGAAGCTAGTTTGTTTATTTATGTGCACAAAGTTATATTTCTTTCAATCTGTTGACTAACATTACTACATCTGTCAACTAATGCCTTCAATCTGTCGACTAATAGAAACTTTAAATTCAATATGTTGACTGATTCTCTTCATTTGTCGACTGAATTCGTCGCTGAAAGCCTCTAACGGCTAGTTTTTCAAAATTCAACAACTATGAACAACTAGATTTCTCTTGAAGTTGGTGGGACACCTATAAATACAAATCAATGATGATCTAGACGAGGCAAATGGATGGAAATGAAGTGAAGTGAGCTTACAAACTATTTTCATACTTCTCAATTGTATTTGTGCTTTAACTTTTCTCTCAAAGGCTTTGTACTTAATTTGTTTCACTTGATTTAAGCCTTGTATTTTACATTGAGAGATCTTGTAACTAAGAGATTTATCTCTTAGATTCTCTCTTTATTTTTCAATTCTTATATTTCCTAACTTGTAAGCTAGAGGGTCTACTTGTGTATAAGTAAGAGGTTTGTAATTTCCTAGTTTTGGACTAGAGGGCCTACTTGGGATCAAATAGAAGATTTTAGTGAATTGATTTATAATTCTTAGTAAGGAGATAAGATAGTGGATTAGACTTGCTTTAAATCAAACTACTATAAATCCTTTATGTTCTTTATCTTTCTTGTTTTTTATCCTTTAAGCATTGCATTTGTTATTCTATACCTCATTTGTATAAAAAAGATTTTACGTTCTATCATATTTTTTAAATTACCCAATTCACCCTCTTCTTGAATGTGTGCCATAGCATTTCAAACATATCAAGATTTATAATGGTTCAACCAACTACCTAAGTTCACTATCTTAACTCCTTAGTAAAGATTTCAACAGTTCCATAAACTACATTAGCGTTTACAGGTTCAACTATAACCTTCATATAGTTTTTTTAGACTAAATTGAAATCTAAACTTTTACAGGCTAAATTGTAACCTCCATTTTTACAAAATAAGCAGTAACCTCAACTTTTCAAGGCTAAGTTGGAACCTTCAATTTTACAAGCTATATAGTAACCTCAACTTTTCAAGACTAAGTTGGAATCTCCACTTTTACAACTTAAACAGGAACCTTTGCTTTTATGGACAAAACAACAACCTTCCATATATTTTCATGGGATGAGGTAGAACCTTTACAATCTCTTTGTTGAAAAAGAATTGAATGAAAAGCTCACACCAAATATTGACCCTCACATGATAAGAAATATAGTTCATGAGGGAATACAAGAAAAATGTAAAGCATTAACAAATAAGGCACACCACTCTCTTGAAAGTTTTTGGTTTAGAAAAGTTCTTCATAAAGCTCAACCAAACATGAACTTTAGTAGCTTTAGAAAGAATGTATACATTGAAATCAACTATTCGGATAACTTCTCAAGAAGCAATAGCTTCAAAAGTAGTAGCTCAATCTTGAACATTTCTTGGGTTTTTATAGGAGCTTTGAGTCTTATTTTAAATTTTTATTACCTGTAATCTCAATAGCTCTTTCATGTTAACTGCTAATAGTCAAATTAATTAAAAATATGGACATTGATAGGGCTTAATTATATATATATTTTTATCTGATTTTTATTTTAACCTTGTATTATTATTCTTACTTAAAAAGTGTTTTTATAAAGATTTTATATTATTTTAATCTCTTTTTTTATAGGAAGCAAGCAAAGGAATTAAATTTGAAGATTTGAACGTAAAGAAAAAATATATATATTATAAATTAATTTATAAGGTTATTTCAAAATTTATAAATTAATTTATCGAAATTCTCGAATTTCTAATCGATCTAGGTCTGCAGCTTATCCTACTGTGACCTGATATTCTGGCACATCTGCCATCACTTGATTCTCTCGATCACATCCAAGATTTGCACAATCTTCAAGACGACAATCCATAACTATACTACCAACTAGAGTAGGTAGGTACTTTTGTCACCTACGGTACTCCAATCCTCGTTGAATTTCTTCCTGAGACTCTAAAGTTTTATCATGAGTCCTTAGATCCTCAATCAATTCTTTTAGGAAATTCCTCAGGAATCCCAAATCGATTTATCTCCAAAAATTTCAAATCAGATTACGATATCTGGTTCCAATCATCTTCCGTGGACTCAATTTTTTTGCAACTATGGCTCTCAATCCACCATTCATTATGGTGTTTGCAAGTTCTCCTCGTCGGGTCGACCACTAACAACTTTACTTGATTTCGCAGGTCTATTTGGCATACTAGACCGTAGTCACAACCTCTGTTGACTAGGTCGCCTCATCATTCTTTTTTACGTTCGATACAACCTATCAAATAACTCTTTCCTTTTTGGAGCCCGAACCCTACCTTGAACCAAGGTTGCCATCTCACAACTCAACATCAAGGTTTTAGACTAGCCATGCTCCACTACCTGAAATCTCCTCTACTAAGAATCCACTGACTCTGGCATTCCATTCTTCAGATCTAGTTGACTATTGGCACACGACCATTAAATTAGTTCTTCCTGGGCACTACACTTACCGTCAGCTAGCACACAAGCTACCATCATCACCCCGATCACATAGTAGGCTCACTCCTACACCATACGTCGAGCCTCACACCAGTACATCCTGAGTGAAAACTGCACAGTCTCGTCGTAGTCCTCCAAGAACTATCATTCATTGTCACTGCCCAAGTCTAACTCCTTCTGCAAGAACATTTATTCTTGGCCCTTATCACAACCAGTGATTTCATCACTTCATAGGTAGCGCCTAAACGAATCTCGAACATGCATCTACCATGTTCATTTCATATGTCGAGTAGCTTTTCCTTTGTGCCACCCATCTCTTTCTTTAAGGCAATTGCAAACGCGACCATCTCATGATCCCATTGTCATACTAGATACCGACGTATTCTACTCCTCGAGCCTCGCATTGTTCGTTGTGTCATCTTCTCCCAAAATGACCTCGAACTCAGATGCAATTCTTTAAATAGGACACTCAGTCCATATTCAATCTATTTCATTTCGGGTTGATTCCCTAGGCTTCCGGCCTCTTTCAACCTCAGCTAGTGGCACACCTTACACCCTAGACCATTGGGACTTAGACACATACAAGGTACAAACCCTACTGGGTTGTCCCAGATTTTCAACATCTGATCGTCTCCCATGCAATCCACTATGATGCTTTGGTCAACGGGTATCCCGTACCTTACCACTGCGAACATCGAACCAGTAGTGTCGTCACGCTGCTAGGGTTCCTTATCCCGTTTGTAATAACCCAAGAGCCCAGAGAAGAGTAGTATATATCAAGAATAAGTAAGGAAGGAAATAACACCAGTTAGATACCTTTTGGACTAAATGTAGGCAAAGAACTCCAAGGTTAAGCGTGTTTGACTTGGGGTAATCTAAGGATAGGCGACCCCCTTAGGAAGTTCGTGTAGGCCCATCAGGGTAAGTTGTTCTAGTCCTTCTTATCGCTCAATGCGGGATGTTACAATTGGTATCAGAGCCGACTCTTAGCAAAGGTAGTCCGATGAGGGCAAGGAGTGGCGCTAGGGCTCGAGGGCCTGTACAAGGAGCGATTTTTGGCAGTCTTCTAAGATGGCAGCCCCCAATGGGAGAATGTCTGGGACCAGTTGTAAGGTCGCATGACGAGGACGTCACGTGCTCAAGGGGGGGAGAATGTAATACCCCAAGAGCCTAGAGAAGAGTAGTATATATCGAGGATAAGTAAGGAAGGAAATAACACCAGCTAGATACCTTTTGGGCTGAATATAGGCAAAGAACTCCAGGGTTAAGCGTGCTTGACCTGGGGTAATCCAAGGATGGGTGACCCCTCTGGGAAGTTCTGTAGACCCATCAGGGTAAGTTGGTCCGGTCCTTCTTATCGCTCGATGCGGGATGTTACACCGTCTCTGCGAGTCACATTGGTTGTACCACCGTCACCACATCAATTGCTACAACTCATACGCTATCATTTGGCCATTTTCGTCCTCTTGCTTGACCCAATCCGTTAGATCCCTGATCTTTACGTCTCATTTTTGAGATATTAAATGATCCTCAAAAATACTTATCGTTCGATCTTAGCTCATCAGCTAAGCCATGTCACATCAGACTAATCATCCATGATTTGATCATCCTTAATAACCATAGTTATCCTATCTTTCATTGTAAGGATTTCGACTAATGACCTCAAATCAATAGTCTTTAAATCTCTCGGATCTATAATCATGGTTACCGAATCAACCTTACACCCAAATCATATCATCGGATCCTAACTTCAATACCTAGATCATTCCATCAGCCTTCCACTATTCACTGAGAATAGTAATCGTAGACTGGAATAGTGTTTGTACATGAATAATACACCAAATAAGTTCCCAGGAAAGAGTAGTGGGTCACAAACGAACACACTTAAATACCAAGTCTTTCCTTAGCCAGAACTTTCCTAGACATGCACTTCTACTACACAACACTTAAATCCAATAATCTCTAGACCTTCAACCGACAATCCCCAAATCTCCAAATAGGGATTTTGTCTTACAAACCATTAGTCTCTTTCCCCTAAACCTCCACTTGGGGTTCTTACTAATTGGTTCCATCAATATCGGATCCTCTTAAGTCTTCAAATTGCCATTCCCTAATTTCCAAATAAGGCTTAACTCTGATATCAACTATATCAGTCACTTAAGGCTTCCAATAAACTTAAGCTCTGATACCAACTGCAACACCCCATTTTCTTGGTCGTGTTATAAGTTCGGACAATTCTGAGATAATAAATTTTTTTCTTTCAAACTAATGCTAAACCATATCATTTCTCATATCCATCTCAAAATTTTCATACATTTATCTCGAAAGGGAATAATCATACACATTTATTGCGGAAGCTAGAATTGAATATGGCATCTTACTTTAACATAAATCATAATAAGGTTATACATAACTATTTCTCGAACTCAATCCCTAATACAAGGCTATTCATCAATGACTTAAACATAACATAAGTTCTCAACTAACATTAACCCTAAATAAGATTATACATCATCATTCCTCAAAATGTTCAGAATTCAAAATAGCAGAACATACATGGGTTACATAACATGCATTCAATTCATCATGCACTTTGCTAAGTGTCATTTCATACTTCATTCATCCTCGTTTCTGCTACAATCTCCATCTGAAACGTTTGAATATTCTAGGAGCAAAGCCCAAGTTAGATGATGAATCATCTAAGTAAGGGAACAATAAACATATTTCATGCATGAATACAATATGAAAAATGTCATTTTCCATATAATTTCGATTTGAGTCGACCACACCCAACTGCTGCTCCCCATTTTTACAGCTTCTTTACCAGACCAAGGTGTATAGGTGCACCCTTAGTAGAGCAGCGGTACCAGTCCATAATCTCAAACCTTTATGCGATGTATAATCAATAATATCATCGTGAATATATGCACATTTCATCATCAATACATGTAAATGCAATCTACATGATTTATTCACATCAAGACATGCCAACATGATAAAATCATTTACTTAAATCAGGTTTTGGGTTGAACCACTTACAAACCATTTTCATAAACTAAATTCAGTTGAATAGTACCACTTATCTTTTCAATCTTATCGAGCTACCTCGATATTCGTGTATTATCTCAAAGTACGTGCATCATCTCGATTTGCGTGCCAACCTCAAAATTAGCATAAGTCACTTCAACTTAAGTTTCAAATCATCCTAATCACCATATTTATTTAAATAAGTATTAAAACCTATTTTTCCAAAATTTCTTACATTTTCTTTATTTTTCTCTCCATTTCTTCCTATTTTTCCTCAATAAATCCAAACTAAATATTTCTTAAATATTTCACTATGAAAATTCATAAAATAATATTCCTAAATTTTTGAAATTTTTTAGGAAATTTTTCTTAGCTTGACTTAGCCTCTCAAACTTCCTCGATATGCGTGTCTTGACCTCGAAATAGGTGCTCGATCAATTTTCAGGCTCCGGGCATGCTCCTCTACTCCAAATAAATTCTTAAAATTTTCTGAGATTTTTTCAGGAATTTTTTCCTATTTTCCTTCTATTTTTTTTTCTTTTCTTTTTTTCCCTTTTCCTTTTCTTTTCTTTTCTTTTTTCTTTTTTCTTTTTTTTTTCTTTTCTTTCTCCTTCTTGTTCCTCCTCCTTCTTCTTCCCTGCTTCACGCACGCTTACATGCTAACAGCCGCCATGCGTGCACAACCCAGCTCCATCAGTCTTCTTTCTCGCACCTGACAGCCGCCACACCAGCCACCACTAGCCTCGCTATAACCGCCACTACTCCACTTTGTCGCCTTCGATCGAGCTACAGTGGCCGTGGCTTGCTTCCATGGCTGTTGACCTCCTACCACAGCTGGTTTCGGCTACTAACTTGGCCTCTACTCCAGCCCATTCTCTCTCTCTCGATCTCCCTCCATTTCCTCCCCTTCTCTCAACCACGATCACGGCCAATTTATAGGTAGTGACAGCTTGAGCTCCATGCAAAACCTATTTATATATACATATATATCATTGTTGTATGCTTGCCCACCACGCACATCATATAATCAGAAAATCTCCACAAATCTTGCTGTCATTTCCTCAAATCTCGTTGCCATTCTCTTCCAATTTGTGTAAATCTCGGCCGTGAAAGAGTTTGTAGAGGTTCCATCACGTGCATATTTTATATATATATATCATATATTAGATCATTATAATAATAGAGAAATAACACATTTAAATCTCAAATTTCATCTCTAATGCACTTTGACAATTACTTAATTACAATTACACCCTCAAATATCAAATTAATTTACATTACGATATCAAAAATTGAAAATTAATAATTCAATATTTACTCAATAAAGACGATTTCGCGCCAATGTCCTCACTGGGCTATTTTTTTATCTCAAAACCATTGAAGGATTGCTCATTATAAAAAATTGGACTCCCCTCAGGCTTCTGTTGACTTTTTGGAAGTCTCTTACGATAATTCGATTTTACAGCCTAAATGACAGCTGCATTTTAGCTATACTGAAAACCATCCCCAATCCAATTTTTTTCGATACCATAAATCCTATCTCGGGATGCTTATCAATGTCGTATCATTTTTCTTAGACAATTTCACTCCGAGACATTCCCTGCAGTCGATTCGGTACTTATAACTACTATCAAGCCAATTTTTCGGTATTCTAAACTTGCTTAAATTTCGTGGCAACTTCATACAAACATAGGGTATTACATGTCCTATTGAACCTAGTATGTGGGATCTCTAGTTGCCAAGTTAGGTTTCCATTAAGATAATTCATTAATCTTTAGGCTTTAACCTCATTTCACTCTATATGCAGTTTATTATTTCTTTTGATAACCCCTTAGTAAAAAGACTCGCCAGGTTATGTTTTGATTTCACAAAATCAACTAATATAGTTCCATTAGAGAGCAATTGCCTAACAGTATTATGTCTACGACGAATATGTCGTAACTTACCGTTATATGCAAAATTATGTGCCCTGGCTAGAACTGTTTGGCTATCACAAAGAATGCAAATTGTGGGCACTAGTTTTGGCCATATTAGAATATCTTCTACGAAATGTCTTAACCATTCTACTTCTTCTCCAGCTTTATCTAAAGGTATAAACTTTGATTCCATTGTGGAACGAGCTATACACGTTTGCTTAGAAGATTTCCAAGATATCACACCACTACTAAGAGTAAATACATAACCACTAGTTGACTTGGATTCATCAATGTTTGAAATCCAATTCGCATCACTATACCTTTCAATGAGTAGAGAATATTTTCCATAATGTATTGTATACTCTTTGATTAAACACCCTCACACTTTCAAGTATTTGTAAGCAAGCATTCTATCTTTCCACATTTCATACGGTGTTGATCTAGTCTTTTTGTGTGGAACTCTATTTAAAATAATGTTAGCTGTAAGTACAACTTCCCCCCATAAGTTTGCACACTTAAAGCCATAATTATGATATATAATAAATAGCAAGTACATATAAAACTAATGTAATAATCTAAACTATTGTCTCCTAGTCATCCATAGTCAACTCCCAGTATGCTAGAGTCGATTGTAGCAAAGTCATAATCGACATAGTTGAAAGCCTATTATGCACAGTCGATCTAACCGAGAGTTTTTCTTAAATAGTCAACTTCCACTCGATAATAGTCGACTCCAGTTTTTGAAAGTCAACTTTAGTGATTAAAGCGCATTATAAGATGTTTTTCAATACTAGATTATTTTTTCACATTAAATAACACTTTACAATTGGAAGACTCTTCCAATTTACATGTTTAAGACTTATTAATTTTAAGAAGAAAAAAAATAAAAGTTGTGTCCTTGCTTGTCATTGAGATCTGGTGGATGGGCACCCAAAATGGAAAAGGGAGAATGTGTGTGGCAAGCACCAGCTGCCGATGGAGCTTCACCATAAAAGCATAGGGAGGTAGAAAGGTGACTGCAACTGTACACCGACCTAGGCCCATGCAAGCCAGCACCACTTCCACTGTATATATCTATATTATTATACAAACAAATAAGTTATTTTAAAATTTTATTAATAAGGTGAGTTTTTAAAATATTTTTTATATAATTTATTTAAAATTGAAAATAAAATTTATTAATAAAATTTGAATTCATCATTTTCAAATATTATTATATTCAAATTTACCACCACACTAAATGTAATCTTCTTTTAAATTTTATCTAAAAAATTAAATTACAACTAACAATCATCATTTAATAAACTTTTATTTAATTAAAATCTCTTATTTTTTAGTTCATGGGTACATTAATGTACCACACTTCAAGTACCAATTAATCAGCCAAACTTCGCCATAACAGAGGAGACTACTACTGTACGGGCTTCCACTATATACAGATATATACGTATTAACATATCTTCCAAACTACCACTTTAAATTGTTTGTAGGTCACGTTGTCTCTTTGGCCTCTGCTATGTGCTTCCATTATTTAATTTATTTCTTTCTTTTTTTATTTAATTTTAAGAAAATATCACAATATTGTTGTCCAGCACAATACCCTCAAATTTATCATTTTAAAGGTTCCCATATAGTTCATTTCGACCGTCAAATTCCAGTTTAGTTCACTTTGTCTTTAAAATGTTAGGTTGCGTTCTTTTTACTGTTTTTAAAAATATATTTTTAAAAATAAAAAAAAATTGTAGCGAAAACTTAAAACTCAAAACACATTTATTTATTTATTTATTTATTTATTTATATTTTATTATTGTAATGGAAAAAATATTACAAAATTTATTAACTTTAAAATGTATATATTTTTTAATAATATATTAACATTAAATATTTCTAATTTACTGAATAATCCAATTTTTTGAATAAAATATCATTAAAAATTTATTTTCAAAATTTCAAAGAGAATACGTTTTTTAATTTTCTATTTTGAGAAATAATTTTTCAAAATGATAAAGAGAACCTATTTTCAATTTTCTAAAAACAGATTATCAAAATAGAAAACTGAAAATGAATTCAAAACTAAAAATTAAAAATTGAAAAGTAAAGATAACGCAGTCTTAGTGTTTTTTGCTCAAATTTATTCTTAAAGTAAATTATTTAAAAAGTTTAAGAACAAATTTAAGTAAAAAAATTTAATAAATTAAATTGACCAAAATAAAAAAAAATACATTACCCAAATTTGTCCTTTTTCCATAAAAAGATATCCCTTTTACAATAAATGAAAGGTGTGCATGGTGGTGGGAACCCTCAACTTGCAATATAATCTACCCCGAACTTGAGAAGGGAAAGAAGATAATAAAACAAGAAACAAATCCCACACTTAGTATTTGGAATTAATAATTAATTAATATAAGAGCTAGCAAGCAAAGATGGTGGCATTCGTGTGGAATCCACACACTCCCCTGCCCTTCTCTTAATTTTCCTACTAGTGCTTTCCCCCTCAGCGATCCATTCTTTTTCAGGAAAATGGGCCTACTTTTAGAAAAATTGTACAGAATTGGATTGCATAAAGTGTTTATTTTACATTTCCATGGAAGGAAGTGGGAAGCAGGCTGTAAATGAATTGCTACGTTTTATGAACATTTGGTAAATAAGTTGGGTTTGAGATTGAGATTGTTTATATTTATTTATTAGATAATTAAATAATTTTGAACAAAATTTTTTAACTCAGTTGAATAATTGAGTTCAGCTTGAATAAAGATTTGTTCAACTTCTTTATATTTATAAATAAAGTCATTTATAATTTGTTTGAAAGATCATTTATTATTGGTTTAAAGTATTATATATTTATATTTTGTATATAATACATATAATATATACATAATTATATAACCAACTTTTTCTTGTCATGAATAATTTATTTTTATTTTTTATTTTGTCAATGAAGATATTTATCTTTTGAATATATTAGTTTATTATTATTAAAAATAACAAAATTATTCATCCGGTTTATTTATTTTTCATGAATAACCTCGAATTGAGTTTCGTTTAAATTAAATAGATCAAACACAAAAATGAGAATATATAAATGAACTAAACTCAAACATTCTACACAAAATTTAACTTATAAACGAGTTGAAGTTGAACAAATTCATAAAATAAATAAGTTTGATAAGTTTCCTTGTTTTCATCATTATTTTCATGCTTTAGTTTAGCCATGAAATTCGATGTGTAACAACCTTGTCGTTAGTTTATCGAAAGATTCACGGCGGTTGGTCGACCTTTTTGCATATTGAAACGTTTTATGGCCTTTTTCTTCCAGCCCTTTTTCCAAATTTGTTCGTCGCTTAATTTCCTAAGCTTTTTCCCTCACTCGAGAGCTAGCCTAGCTAGATTGAAAAATCAACGTAAAGTTTTACTGCAAAACTTATCTTAGGATTTTGGATAAAAAACAAACCAAAATCAAGTCATCAGATATATAAATAAACACATATATTTAACATAGAAAACTCAAATTTAAAAAAAATCATAGACCAAAAAAAAATATCATTATAATGATATTTCTACAATAATAATAATAATATAGGTGCAATAATTTTAAGGTATTGCATACCTATTTATAGATTAATTGCTCATCTATAGATATATATAAAAAAATAATTTAAATAAATTCATATTTTAACCAAAAAATGACCCACAAAAAAGATAAATCTTGATAAGTCTCGAAGAAAATATATCTTCATTTATAGATGTATCTTAATCATAGTCAAATTTGAATTATCGATGACAATTATAACAAACTCTACCTTAACACAAATTTAAATATGAAATTATTCATGATTTTTTCTTCTAGCAAAATCACAAAGAATTAATCTTCGTGATGAATACCAACCAAATTCACATAACGTTTACTGTAGTCAATATCTTTAGCCACACTCAAAAGTATAAACAACAAAATTAGACTCAACATGTGTTTACTGACTTTAATAACTCCATCTTTACTGATGTATTTATACCAATTTAAATCAAGAGTACTTGCATCATTTAAACCCACCTATGTCAAAATTGCTCGCATCTTCACTTGAAAAACTAATAGTTCAAAGTTATCATTGCCAAGATTAAATAACCCCAAACAGTATTAAAAGATTGATAAAGAAAGGACCAAATAGAAAAATAGACCAAAAAGTAAATCTGGACCACAAGTCTCAACAAGATAAATTTGGATATGTTGGATTTAGGCTAAGCAAACTGATGAATCGAATCTAGTCTGAATGGATCAAATATGGACTGATCTAGGTTAGGATCTATGGGATTCAAGCTGATCTAGGTAGGCAAAGTTCGAAGGCCAATGACTATGAAGGACTCATTAGCGACGATGCTACGTGATTGCTAGACAAGGCAAATGGACGAAATTGTTAGCAATTGAAGAAGAAAGATGGTGACCAAAAAGATAAACAGGAAACGACAATGATGGATGGCACATGAGTTATCTTCAATGGTGGCGGAAGGCAAAGAGACAATCGAAGGCGGCAACAGCAAATGGCATAAGGGTCCAACAATCGACAGCAACTACGAATGACAGTCAATGGCAATGGTAGAAGCTAGTTAAAGGACGAAAGTTAGCGATGATGGCAAAAGGCGAATGATTGGTTGCAATGGCTGATGAAGACGAACAGGTGGCTGGAGAAGACAAAGGTGAATCGACGATTGATTACAGTGACTAAGTCAACAGCGATGGCAAAAAATGAAGAGGCAATCAACGATGATAGCATGGCCGGCCCAAGGCATAGGCCACTGAGGCCTATGCCAGGGCCCCCCAAAAATTTGGGGCCCCAAACAAACCCCCCCCCCCCAACAGCACAACCCCCTCCCCTCAACACACAGAAAATTTGGGGCTCCCAAAATAATCTCTCTCCCCCTCCCACCCACACACACAGAATTTGGGACCTCCAAAAAAAATACTCCCCCACCCACACTATTTTCGCCTAGGGCCTCACTGAGCCTTGGGCCGGCCCTGGATGATAGTGAACTGATGGCTGTCGGTCAACAGCAACAAAGCACAAGTGGTTGGCGACATTGGCAAGAAACCTTAGGTGACGAAGAAGATAAAGGGTTTCAAATCTAACAGCTTACCAAAATGCTAATGATTTGATCTAATAGCTCTAATATTAGTTTGTTAAGATTTTGGATAAAAAACAAACCGCAATCAAACAATCAAGCATACAAACGAATACAAAAATTTAACGTGAAAAAATTATGAACAAAAAAATAAAATATCACTATGATGATATTGCTACAATAATATTGATATAACTACAATAATTCTAAGATAATGGATACTTATTTATAGATCTACTACTCATTTATATATATAAAAATATATAAAAAAATGATTTAAATAAATTCATATTTTAATTAAAATATAAATCACAAAAAAAATAAATCTTGATGAGCCTTGAAAAAGACATATCTAATTACAGGTATATCTCAATTACACTCAAATTTAAAATCCTAATCACATTTAAATTTAAAATTCCGATCACAATCAAATTTAAATTTTGGATTATAATTATAACAACTTATTTTAGAAGGAAAATTATTGTCTTTTGCTTAGATAAGCATATTGGAAAGCCTGCCTAATCAGAGGCTTTACGCTTATCAAAGCATCTGTTAACAGAAGTCACATTATTACAAGTAAAAAGGATAAATTCTAATTACACAAAAATTAATCGAGTTAAAATTTGAGAGTTCATCACGCTTACAAGAATTACAAAACAATTCACCAACTACACAAGATATAATATAAGAGGAGCTTAAGTTGTGCACATGTAGATTAGGTTTCTTTTGGGGCCTTTCGGGGCCATTTAAGCCACATAGTATGAGGTATATCTTATATCATTCACGAATTATATAGCACTGATACATATATACACACAGGTAGCTGCACGCTGATACCCAGAAAAGGCTAGCCAATTTAGGAGACCATACAACTCAGTTGCATTCTTCACGCTAATTAATTTCACATTCTTTATAGCAAAAAAGCCAACCAGTCACCAAAGTGTCCCCTTCATTTCTTCACGCAAAGGACTTCCCATTTCATTATTGCCAAAACCAAATTTACCGCAATGCTAATCAGGTCACATGACCTGTCTTATTTTCAGATAATTAATTATATGCATTACATTATTTTTAAATTTAAAATAATTTCATATATTATTAGTTTATAAAATATTTTAAAATATTATATATTTATTACAAACTAATAAAAATATTTAAAAATCAGAAATAAAATATAATAAATGGACTACACCAAGTGCTTATCCAACAAAATGTTTAACCTTTTCTTTTTGGCTTAGCAGGCAGACTCTACTTGTTAGAGCGCCATCTAGGTAGCTGCCTAAGGACCCGTATTTACGAAAGTCCCAAAATCTTATAATATATATATATATATATATATATATTAATAATAAATATTTTAGTAAAAAAAATTTGAGTTTAAAATAAAATTTAACTTTCAATCTAAATTTTCACAGACACAACCCAACAATCAAATTACAACGTTTTATCTTCCTTTTTTACGTTATCTCTCCCCATTGTTTTCAATTTCCTCTTCTTAATTTTTACCATTTCTTTTTAAATATCTCATAGATTTTAAAATTATAAATTTATTTTTGATTATAAATTTTTCCCTAAAAAAAATTTCATTATTCTCAATTTTTACAATTTCTTTGTTTATTATAGTAAGTTGTTTGACTTCTTTTGATTTCTCATACATTATATTTTAGTTGAAAATTTACTATCGTTAAGAGATTATTATATTTTGTAGTTAATTGAATTTTTATTTTTTTTAATTTAATGAAATGAAGGAAATTTTTATAAAAATGTGTATTATTTATTTTTGTATAAAAAAATTAATACTCTTAAGAAGACATTTACAAACTTTTTCGTCTAAACCCCCCAAGTTAATTGAGTCGGCTCTGTCACCTGTGCTATATATATTCTTTACTTTAGCATAAATACTATTTAGACGTGAATTATAATATTTTTTTTGTGATACTTAGTAATAATTGTGTAAAATTATTCATTATGTTGCAGAATAAAAAATTAATCTCTATAAAAAAAATACCAAATGTAACCGCTAGTTATCCAAATAACAAAAATATCCTTCACTTGTGTCTTTCAGTGGAACAGTGGTTATGTAAGTAGAAGTCATTTACCATATCTATGAATATCGTTCGCGTTCGAGAAGTGTGTCCAGCACACGCCCTTCTTTATCTCTCTTTTTGATAATTTTCGTGCTTATAAAATGGTTCCGTTTCCCTCTTCATTTCCCATCCATGGCTTCCAATCAAACACTCGGCGTTGATGCCTTCGCCATCTCCGCTCACAACGCCGAGAAGCAAACGAGCGTAGAAGAGACGGATTTCGACTACTCCAAGCGATCCCAGTGGCTACGAGCCGCAGTTCTAGGAGCCAACGACGGCTTGCTGTCGACGGCTTCGCTCATTATGGGGGTCGGAGCCGTGAAGCAAGACGTCAGGGCCATGATCCTCACCGGCTTCGCTGGCTTGGTGGCCGGCGCTTGCAGCATGGCCATCGGCGAGTTTGTGTCCGTTTACTCGCAGCTGGACATAGAGGTGGCTCAAATGAAGCGAGACAAGAGAAGGGTAGGCGACGAAAGTCACGAGAAATTGGATGAGGAGAAGAAGGAGAGTTTGGCGAGCCCGGTGAGGGCGGCGGCGGCCTCAGGCCTGGCTTTTTCCTGCGGAGCAATAGTGCCGCTGCTGGCGGCGGAGTTCATAAAGGAGTATAAAGTGAGAGTGGGGGTGGTGGTGGCAGTGGTGACCCTGGCACTGGTCGCGTTTGGGTGGTTGGGGGCGGCTCTAGGGAGGGCGCCGGCGGCTAGGTCGGCGGTTAGAGTTTTAGTTGGAGGGTGGCTGGCCATGGCCATAACCTTTGGGTTGATCAAGCTTATTGGTTCAAGTGGGCTCTAAAGGTTTATTTGCTCGTCTGTTTTATTAAGTGGGATTTCAGATATGAGATATCTCTCTTCAGTGTATACAAACACTAAGGAATGAAGATGAAGACTTCAATAATTATGGCCGCAAATTTTGAAGGCCAGTATCTATTTTATGATAATGGTTTGGTCATATTCGTTTGTGTATTTAAGAATTTAATAATATTTTTTTACAATATTATAAACTCTATTAATTTCTTAACTTTCTAGTTTCTACTAAGAAATGTAAAAAATCCATAATATATATAAAGAGCATTCCCGTTTCCCAATCGTTCATGAACAGCAGTTGGAGATATCAGATATATATAAATTGAAACCACATTTAATCATGTACACCTGAAACAAAGATCATATAAAAGTAAAAAATCTGTTCAGTTGCCAAATTTGAGAATGCTAAATGCAGCTGTTTCGAGAGTGACTGATTACAATTAGGGATGCTCAAGAAAAAGTTAAACCATTCAATTACTAAATTGCTAAATCCTAATTTTATAGAATCAGTAGTGATGGATTATGATTTGATAATTTTTAAAGTTATTTAAAGTGATTTAGTTAATAACTAATTAAGTTTTTATGATTTGTCCTTTTAGTTGATATAAAACTGTAAATTTTTATTGGTTGTCAATTAAAGTTACAATTTATAATAAGATAAATTAACCTATATCCCCTGAATGTTAGATATTTAGCCCCTCTAAACATTAAAATTAATCCAATCAGTCTTCAATTTTTTTAAAAATTATCCATAATACTCCCTTTGTTACTAACAATATTAAGAAAATTAATTATACTGTTAGAATTGTTTAGCAATGGCACCAATATCAAAGAGGGGGGATAAATTGGATTATTTAAAAGTTTGATTGATCTTGAAATTCTTTTTGATAGAAAATGAGATTTTAATGCAAGAAAGAATTTGCTTGGGCCAAGAATATTGAAGCATATTTCATCGTCACGAGCACCAAGAAATGTCCCCGCCCCAAGCAGAACTTGATGGATCAATTGTGGTGCACTCATTTAGAGAGACAAGGGGATCATCATGAAAAGCCCTAGCGGACCCTACACGAATCTATCCAACACCCCATAATAGGTGAAAGCATCACAAACTGGCCCAAGTTGGTGAAGCCCACAATGAGTAGTAGCACGTGGTACGGGCGATAATACCTGGAGATCGTGAGCATAAGTAAATTGTTTGTCCATTTGTATAAAAAAGTAATACAAAATTTTTTAAACTTGAATGACTTCATCACAAGGACTTCATCACTTCATCGTAGGATGAAATACTATGATGAAGTCCGATTCCATTTGGGTTTCAAAAACTTTTGTTCAAATGCTTAAATCTCATCCTAAACTTGGATTTTCAACTCTAAATCACATCCCAAACTATATTTAAATAGAAAATCTAAGATAAAAACACACAAAACAAAGAGGAGGACGGGATAGTCAATCTTACCTACTTGGTTGGCCGGTCGCGATAGTGTGGTAGCACGACAGTTGTGGTGGCTCACGATAGTGTGGCGGCTCGCGGCGATGTGTTGGCTCACAGTGTGGTGGCTCGCGGCGATGTGGCGACTTGTAGCAGTGTGGCAGGTCGCGGTGTAGTGGCTTGCAACAATTACACTTTGAGTCTTATAGAGATCCGATCAGGCTTCATGGCGATTAGGGGTGTCAAAAAATATCTGAAAACCAGTGAACCGAACCGAACCGTGCCTTTTGGATTAGTTCTATGGTTCAACGGTTAGGTTCTGATTCTAAAAAATTAAGAACTGATATATTTGGTTTGGTTACTAATTTTTATTTTCAAACCGTAGTTCGAACCAAACCAGAACCGATATTATACTTGTATATATATTATAATTTTTTGGGTATATATATACATACGCATAAATATATTATTACTTGTAATTTTAATCTGCTATTTTTTGTTTTTGTTTTTTTTTTTTTGTTGTTGTTGGTTATTATTATTCATGAACTATTTTATTTCTAGACTTTTATACGCTATTGTTATACTAAATGGTTGATGTAATCTCATTTGAGGAGGAGGTAGTTTATGAATTATTTTGTTCTATTTTTACTTCAAGATTTGAGCATTAATGAAGTTATAGGTTTATTTTAATTAACAAATTTGTTTGTAATTTTATATTTTACGAAAATGTTTAAAAGTTAAATGTTAATTGGATAGAACCGAAACCGAATCGAAACTGATCCGATGCGACGGATTGGTCATGGTTTGATTTTATTTATGTAATGGTTTGGTTATGGTTCTTATTTTTTTGGAACCGTTACAAATGGTTCGGTTACTGGATTCTTATAGAACCAGACCAATCCGAACCGTTTACACCCCTAATGGTGATGGGCCTTATGGAAAGAGATGGCGATGGGTTGTTTTTTTTTTTTTTTTTGTATTGTTTTGTAGTGGTGAAGGTATTTTGGTCTTTGTAATAGTGAGAGCAAAATGGTTATTTTTTTCATTTTGATCATCCTTTTGGTAACTCAGTTTGTACAAGTAGCAATACCCTTGAGAATATATATTTTTATGTTAATATTTTTATTAACAGTTTGGGGTATTTTATAAAAGAGTTGGCTGATTTTGGAGCATCCCAATGGTGGAAATCTTCTACAATCCAAGAGTCAATCAAAGCACATTTAAACACAATTAAGTCATATGCTAGGTTTTGATGCGATGAGAAAATAAGAAGATGATTTTGATGATGATGAACAAAACAACATATTAGAAATGAAAGCTAATAGAAATATAATCGAGTAAGACATGTAATCAATCGAGTATATCAAAATATTAATCAAGTACAAAATCTTTGTTACTCGAGTAAAATATTGATCTGGGCTATTGAGTCTATGAATTCATCTTTTTTATCAAGTGTAATGTAAGCACCCCCGCCCGAATATCCCAACCACCCGGACTACCCGAACAAAAGCGCCTACGGAAGGAGAAAGAATGAAATACAAGACAAAAACTACCCTGCCATGCATACACAAGAATTAAAGACAGCGGAAGCTAAATTAAACACATGCATGCACTACGGGTACTTCGCTGGCACAAAGGTCATATGCTAAATAAATGAATATAGACTCATATGCCAATATACATGAGACACGAGGAATGACCTGGTACAGTTAGAAACAATAGAGTAAATCCTACTCAAACCACCATAGTTAACTAGGGCTGACAAAACTGTCTGTACACCATACCGATTCTACCGTTAGATGTTATCTCCCTTGCCCTTGACCCACGCTGCCACTACTTGGAATGATGGAAAGTAAAATGAGTCGAGAGACTCAGCAAGCATAAGGAAAAGAAGGCCAATCATATTCAATAAACTCTCCCCAGAACACCAACCCCCAAACACACACAAGCCATGAGACGCCTATCATACAATAAATGCGTAAATAAAAGCACGTATCGGTCCTTGGGGCCCACACAAGATGTAAGCACCCCCGCCCGGATATCCCAAATATCCAATAATGTCCTCAAACACCAGTTTGAATAATTATTATTTATTTTCAAATTTCAGGGTATTACACAAGACACACGGCACCCAACTCCCATACCAACCTGTCGCTGCCTTGAAAGACAATATATATCTCCACAAACCTGTATGCGTCGTCCCAGGTCAGTGCTCCCGTCACCCGAATGCTCGCATCGATTCTCCCGACACCCGAGCTGAAGAATAATCGAGATATAGGCTCCCTCGGAACGGTCCTCCCGTCCGAGATCTTTGAACTGTCAGTAACCATGCAATGCACATAAAAATGCAATGGCGTAGTGAGCATCAACATGATACACTAATGCCCATACATCCAAATATCAAGCCATGCTTCGCCTACATAGTAAACCACACGCGATGCAAATGCCAGTGCTAGATGCAAACTAACCAAGCTAGTATGTTCGTGACCAAGCATACTCAATAAATGAATACCCCAACATGCATCTCGTACCCATGTGCATATCAAACCATGAATATTAATACAACATATCAAATCATGCAATAAATCACATAATGACAGAGTTAATCAGCAGTGTCAGACACTGGTCAACGGTAAGTGACTAGGAGTGTTCACCCGACGGTCCACTTCAGGACTGTGCAATAGTCTACCCCAACGTCACCAAACAGCCGACCCCTGCCCTACTACTCGATAGCCCTAGCCAATCCATACTCGAGATATCCATAAATAAACCCGTACCTTTAAGAAACTAATCCCCAAGCTAGGTTCAGCATCATTCCGAAAGGAGTAGGGGTGGTACAAACCCTCGTAGGCACACAACAAATAAAATTCTAAAAGTCCCGAATTTAGTTTAAATGATACCAAATGAATAATAACTCAATAAATAATGCTAGACACCAAATCAAAGTAAGGAAGGGGATAAAATACGAGAAACCACAGAGACTCTACGGGAATTAAAGAACATAAGGAGAAGGTTAGGAGCTTGCCTTTACACGGTCGTTTCCTGCATTTCTTGTACTCCTGCTGCGAAGTAAAACGTTTCCTGACAATAAATAAAATCGTAGCTTTCATTAAGTAAATCTAACTGTGTAATATAAATAACTTAGCTGTACACAATTCTTAAACATATAATGTTTTTAATAATTTTTACCCACGTACCTGGTTACCTTTCACTCCAAAATAATCCCCAATCCCATTTATTTTTTCCTTTCTTCTTTTCTTCTTTTCTTCTTTTTTCTTTCTTTCTTCTTCTTCTTCTTCTTCTTCTTCTTCTTCTTCCCCGCGCCTTCTCCCATGCGCATGCACCAGCGGCGACCTGCCACAATCTAGCTCCACCAGCCGCCGCCACCGACGGCCGCATTGCTTGCCTTCCTCACTCAGCTGCGGAGCTCATGGCCATGGTTGCCATGGCCGCGACTTTGCTTACTTCTGGCCGCCCCTGACCTCACCAACGCATGCACCGCCACCGACCGCATCACAACCACCATCATCGCGTTGCTACTCCACTGCCCGCAACCGCCACTGTGCGTTGCTTCTCTCGGCTTCCATGGCCAATCTTCACTCGGCCAACTTCCATGGCGGTTGCCGCATCACGTCTCCTCTAGCTGGCCATCTCTGCCTCTCTCGATCTCTCCATCTCTCTCCCTTTCTCTATCTCTCACTCTCTCAGCTTCTCTCTTCACTTGTCCAAGCCTTCTCCCAATCTCCCGGCTCTCTCACCAACTCACTCTCTCTCTTCTTTATTTTAATCTTCAGAGAATGCCACTGTGCAAAACTTGGCCTCCAAGCACACGCGCACAGCCACTCATTTATAAACATATTAATTAATTTAATTTAATTTACTCTTTATTATTATTATGATTATTGTTATTATCTACATTATTTCTACTATTATTTGTTACCTTAAATCCTCAAATAGCAAAATTTGATAATTATTATTGTCTCCAAAATTTCGAGGTGTTACATGTAACATCTATTGTAATCAAGTACATTATCTTAAAATCGAGTAAAATACTTTTGAACTCAGAGTAGCATTATCACTTGAAGTAAGCATGCAAACAAAAATATATTTAAGCTAAGTGTGCTTATATTTTAATAGAGTAAAATTTCATTGTAATCGAGTAAGTAAATTATGCATAGTATATAATCAATTACAAGTAAAAATACATTTGAGTAAGTATAAGATTGTACTCAACTAAATATACTTTTGTAATCGAGTGGTTATTGTAAGTTTTTGGTAAAGCAAAAGTAATCAAGTCCTCAAATTTGTAATCAAGTATCTTAATTTACTCGAGTAAATCTAAATTGTAATTGAGTACTTATTGTCCAGTGATTTGTTAAGCCTTTAGAACTTTAATGTAATCAAGTAATCAAATTTGAAATAGAGTATATGTTAGAACATAATCAATGAAATTCAGTAATTCAATAGAGTAAGATTTACAAGTTTCTATCGCAAAATTATAATCAAATACAAATACTTTGTAATCGAGTAGATCTGAAAAATAGTCAAATATAAACTATATGCACTTGAGTGTTTGTAAAAATTATTCGAGTAAACTGAGATTTGTAATCAGGTAAATTCCAACAATTTTTGAATTATAGTCGTTTACAAAACATTTAATGCACACAATCTCTTCTTTTTAGTTCATCATTAAATGCTAATATATCTTTCTAACTGCTTTGTAAGTTTTTTTAGAAAGAAAAAATGTCAATTATAAAGAAGACATTTGAAAGAAATAGTAGACACCCAAGGGGGGTGAATTGGGTCTTAAAAAACTTTTTTTGATTTTAAAAAATCTTTGAATAAAACAGTTTGGACTTTTTCAAACTATGAACACTAATGTTTTAAATATAAGTTTGATAGGAAATGATAAGTGAAAAATAAATTCAACACAAAAAGATTGATCCTTTTAAAGTTTTAGAAAGTTGTTGCTAAGAGTATTAAAAATGATAATTTTATTGAAAGACAACACTTGCTGAAAGTAGAATTTAAACTTGTTGAAACAAAAAGAAATGAACAATGCAACACAAAGAATTTTACAGTGGTTTACCTCAACCAACATACTCTATTCCCTTGGTTCCTTACTAAGAATTTTAACAATTCACTATAACTTTTTGTAGGATTAGCTATAACCTCTGCTTTTTCAATGGCTCAACAGTAATTGAAAATAAACAACTTTTACAATGAGCAACTGAAACCTTTTGCACTGTTTTTTTCAAGGGATCAACCACTAACCACAACAAGGTAAAAGAAGTTTACAATTTAAAGTACTTTGAGAAGCTCCTACAAGATTGAGAAAGAATAATAAAATTAGCTTCTCACCAAAAAAAAATAGAGTTGAAGAAAATATAAAGATAAAAACACATTCTCTCCTTTTTTCTTAAAATAAGATGAATTTCTTTGAGGGCATTTTGCTTGAGAATGATTGTAGAAGAATTGAGCTCAGCATCATCACCTTTCTTAAAGTCCATCTACCTTTCATAGCCTTCCTTACTTCATAATTGTTAGCCTTCTTGTCCATCGGGTAAAACTTGAAAGATAGTCAAGATATATTTCATTCTATTTGATTCCAATGGTTAGATATTTAATTTGTACTCAAAGAATGTTTTGAAAGCCTTTTTATAACTATTAGAATCAAATTTGACACTTTTTCAAATGTCTTTAATGGCTAGTTTAACGACTATAATTTTCAGTTTCAATACAACATTACTCGATTATTTTTTTTCCTTACTCAAGTAAACATAGTTTGTAATCGAGTATTTTTTTTATTGCACTCGATTATTTTTAACAGATACTTGATTATTTTTGTCTACACAGCTTGCAGAGACATGAATAAAATACTCAATTACGACTCAAATATAATCGATTATATATTAAGTTTTACTCGATTACAAATAAAAAATACTCAATTATATGAGAATAATACTCGACTATAAATTTGATCACTCGATTACTTTTGATCTAGATGAAACGTACAATAGATACTCGATTATAAAAGAATAAGTTCTCGAGTATAGAAAATATATTACTTGAGTAAAAGATGCCCAGAAATTCTATTATATATTCACTCAAATACAAGAGAAGATTACTCGAGTAATATAGAATTTTTACTTGATTTCTATTTTGATACACTCGATTGATTCTATGACTTAATTAAAACTCTATAGAGAACATCTTTAACATATTGTTTTAAATATCATCAAAACAATTTTCTTATCAACATCTACACCCAATATATAACTTAACATAATACATTAAGCCAAAATATTTAAAACACAAGTACTGTTTGTGAAAGATGGTTAAAAGAAATTTTTCAATCACATTCATTTGCTTACATAGAAAGCTTTAGAAGAAATATTTTTAAAGCATATGACTTTTATAACAAGTTGAGAACAATATGTGTTACCCAACTAATAGCTTCACTTTTTTAGATTCAAATAAGAACCATTTTACTAGGCTCATCAATACACAACATGAAACATAGAGATGTAGCATGCATATTCCCAATTATTTTATGAAACATACTCACATAATTCAAATAAATCACCATTACCTAACTAAGATAAAACAAATTATGTTGAGGATAATATATGTTACTTCAACAACAAAGTCTAACACAAAAATGCACTGATTTAAGAATCATGATATTTTCTTTATCCAAACAAGAACATGTATACAATGGATATGCCTACATCTGTAATATCCTAGATTTTCAAAAGGGCTCAAGAATAATTTTAACATAGGTCATAGGTGAAATTATCAAAAGATTAGGGGTTTAAGTATAATTTCTTACAGTTATCAGTACCGAATCGACTGCAATGAATGCCCCAGAGTGCAAATGTCTATGAAAAATGATGTGATCTCAATGAACGTTTCGAGATAAAATTTATGGTATTAAAAGAAATCAGATTTGAGACGATTTTCGGTACAACAAAAAATGCAACTATGATTTAGGTTGAAAAATCGAATTGTCGTAGGGGACATTCCAAAAATCAACGGAACCTTGAGGGGGCTCTAGTTTTTCATAACGATTAACCAACCCTGTAGTAGTTTCGAGATGAAACAAGGGTCCTGTGAAGGTGCATGGGTGAAATCAATATTTACGAGTAAATGTCGGTTATTAATTTTGATAAATCAATGTATTATGTGGCTTGAGGGTAATTGTTTTAAGGCCTTTGAGGGTCCAAGAGCTATTATCAAAAATTATGGTGTAATTATCAAGACCTTAAGTGAAATTAAGGAGAATTAATAAGGGTTAATGTGTAATTTAAACAAATAATATATATACATATGTATATGTGCAGGCTGCCCTAGCCTTTCTTCAAAAAAATTAGATCTGGCCGTCAGAATGCAAGGAAGAGAGAGTGGCTTAGAAAGAGCTTGGGTTAAGCACGATCGAGAGATCGGGAAGCAAAGAGAGAGAGCAAAAGGGAAAAGGAGGCGGCCGAAGTAGGTCGAAACAAGCAACTGTGACCATGGCTGCACAGCAAGCAAGGGAGGCATTGGTGGCCGATGGAAGCAATGGCGCGGGGTCGCGGTGGAAGGCGGTTGGAGCGATAGAGGCGAGCAGCTACATCGACCATGGTCGACGTGGAGCGAAGTTGGGCAACACGCAAGTGTTGCGCACGGGGGGCCGAGGCCAACTGTGGCGGTGGTGGCCGGTGACGCTGGTCGTGTGATGGCCAGCCGCAGCTGGCGAAGCAGGCAGCAAGCATAGTTGTTCGCGCGCCCAGGAAGGAGTTGGGGAAGAAGAAGAAAAAGAAGAAGAAGAATAAGGGAAAAAGAAGAAAAAAAAATAGAAAGGAAAAAAAATGGAGAAAAATTCTAAAAAAAATGCTAAAAATGATTTTAGAAATTAATTTGGGGGTTGAGGAGTATTTCGAAGCCGGAAAATTGATCGAGCACAGCTTTCGAAGTCTTGACCCGCATACCAAGGAAGCCTGAGAGGCTAAGTTAAGGTGAGTAAAATTTCCTAGAAAATTCTAAAAATTCAGAAATGTTATTTTATGAATTGTTATAGATAAATATTTGAGAAAATATTCGCAAAATATTTAGTTTGGATTTATTAAGAAAAAATAGGAAGAAATAGAGAGAAAAATAAAGAAAATTCAAGAAATTATGAAAAAATATGTTTTTATGCTTATTTAGATAAATGTGATTATTAGGGTGTTTTGGGCCTTAAATTTAAGTGACTTGTGCGAATTTTAAGGTTGGCACATAAATCGAGATGAAATACGTATCTCGAGGCAAGGCACAAATTTTGAGGTAGCTCGATAGGATTGAGAAGGTTTGGATTCTCAGGATCTCGCTTGATCTTCTCCTCAGGCTTGGACTTGAGTCATTCATTCCCAAGCGAGTAGACAGGATATGTTATGTTTACCTTATTTTGTGCACGTATATACTGTTTCATCCATAACTTGTACATGATTTTTATATATAGATCATAAAAATAAATAAATAAATAAATATTTTTAAGTGTTTCTAAAATGTATAAAATATTTTCATCCTACTGGGAGAGACATAAGCATAAAGATTATAAGTGATATCCTAACTGATTTCTTGTCTTAAGAATGTGAAATATTGAATGATATGGTGTATTTTAAGCACCACATAAAATTATAAATGATTATGACTTGTGCATAAAGTGGGGTATCATTTGCATTATTATTAGAGGACTAACTAGTAGATTCCCTAGTGACTCACAACAGGAAAAGATCATGGTACTTTGAGGCTTGGCATGCCAAGGCCATGAGAGACACGAATAGTATGTTTCATCACTGCTATCACATGGGCTATTATGATGATATAGTGTGATGATGATGTATGTGCCAGTATATATACTTGTTTGCATGTGTGTATAGGCGCTAGACCAGTTTCTACTAGTGTGTCCTCAGAATAAGTGCATGCATCTCATATAAAAAGTATAGGGAACTTAGGTGGTTATGTGAGCAACTTATGGGGGTTGTCTTTAGGCACCTATTTTTTCTACACTATGTTTTTCTTTTAAATCTCAAATTATGTAAACATATACTACATATACTCGTTGTTCATCTTACTATTATGTTATTGTATCTGTGATGCTCATCTTAGCATTTTTTTATTGCATACTTTCCTAGTGGGCATGACATACCTTATACTCGCGAGTTTTCAAGACTCACCCTTTTTTTTAAAAAAAAAATATTTTCAGGAAATTCTTCTATTGAATACTGGTCCAGCAGATCTTCTAGTATGGTGTCAGACCTCTTTTGATTCTTGATATGATATAAGATGCTCTGTGGAGACGTACACTTTTGTTGAGTCCACTCTTTTGTACTTTATTTTTATGGTACTTATTTGTGCCAAAAGCCCGTGATATGGGACTATATATGTATTTATAACAGTAGGATAATTTTTTGTAACTGTTGTACATGAGATATCGAGATTTTTGTAGGAAGTTGATATATTAATTTAATTCATTTCTCTATATTTTGTCAGTATTATCGATGCTTATAGCAAATCTTCTAGAGAAAAGGATTACTAATCCACAGTGGGGCCACTGGGTTTAGGGATTAGTATCGGTCAGGACTTATTAGAAATCGGGTCGTGACAACATCATATCATGGGTACACGAACACAACTTCATATTGTAGATATCTCTATGAAATTCCACAAATACTCTTGAGTTGTATTGCTAGTACCTCTAATACTAATATTGTATTACATCATACCAAGGTTGTATCGCATATATATGTTGTTATACGTAGGTTATACATGAATACCCACATGTTATAATACAAATATCACTAGTTATACTAAGGTTGTACAATGAATTCCCCTACATTATACTTAACATACCACTTCATTATAACACAAATATATTTCCTTACATTATATCGTGGATGCCCATTTTTTTATAAAATGAGTACCCCTAGTTGTTCCAAACTTATAATGTAGATAACATTTGACCAGATATACCCCATAATTTTATATATGACATAAACCCCTATGTTATTGTAATGCCCCGTTTTCGGCTATTTTGATGTTTTGGAATTTGTTTGGTTTAAATAGTTTAAACTATTTGTTGTCAGGAGCCGAAGATAGGTGACAGTCACCTGGGAAAAATTGAAAACCGACCGCGGACATGCTAGCTGTGTAGAATCCTCGCTAAACTTGTATCCTGTAGCTGATGTAAATTGTCCAAGTGATAGAAGGCGAGAAACGTCAAGAAAACATAAGAATCTGGAAGTATTAGTAATGTATAATGCATGAAATGTTGAAAATTCAAAGGCAAATGTCTATGTGGCTTTGGAAAAGTCAAAATTCAACTAAGGAAATGATTGAAATTAAGCATTCTCATGTAGCAATTTTAAGAGAAAAGAAGACCTACTAAGTTAATTATGGTTTAGGTATAAAGCATGCATGGCTAAGAAAGGTGTGAGCAAATTGTGTGGTGGAAGTTAAAAGAAAATTGGGGGAAGTATATAAACACATTGTAAAATCCCTGAATATTGGGGTAAACAATAATTATTAAGTTTTGGTATTTGAAGTCCATATCAAGTATTTGAGAGTTTGGGAGGGATAAAAAAAAATATATAGTAATAATAATAATAATTGATGTACCCAGAAAGATAACGGCAGACAAAGCAGCAGTAAAGAAGCTAAAAAGACCCCCTTGGCTGGGCCAAGGGGGCCATGCCGAATGATCAAGCCGAGTGGCCGAAGCCACTCGGCGTGGCTAAATGGCCAAGGCCACTCGGCATGGTCAAGTGGCCAAGACCACTCAGCATGACCGAGTGGCCTCGGCCACTCGGCAATGGTCGAGTGGCCGGGCCCTCGGCCTGACCGAGTGGCCAAGGCCACTCGACATGATCGAGTGACCAAGGCCACTGGCCTGACCGAGTGGCCAAGGCCACTCGACCACAAATGAGAAAGACCCCCCACCCGAGTTGGGGTCACCCGATAGCGTCAAGAGACTCTTCATGATTCAGCCCATGAGCCCCGAGAATTCCGAAACAGGCCCTGAGATTCTCTCCGAAATTATCGCGAGATTTCTCTCTCTCCTCCACTAAAAATACAAGACCCAATTTTCATAACGAGGTACGCTATTTTGAGCAATTAAAGTACGATTTGGTATTTTCTCTCAAGATCTAATTTAAGCATCGGAGGGTTTGCGCAGGGACCCCCACCCGCGCCGTAATGGTGCTCTCATTTTGTAGGCCACTCGGTCACAAGGTCACTCGGTCACCACCCCACTCGGTCACCAGGCCACTCGTTCACCACAAGGTCACTCGTCCATCACAAGGTCACTCGTCACTCCGAGGCCTCTCGTCACTCCGAGGCCACCCGTCACTCCGAGGCCTCTCGTCACTCCGAGGCCACCCGTCACTCCGAGGTCACCCGTCACTCCGAGGCCACCCATCACTCCGAGGCCTCCCGGCACTTCTAGGCCACCAGATCACTTTTGGTCACCAGATCATTTTTGAGGCCATCAGATCATCAGTCCACAAGATTATCAGCCCATCAGACCATCAGCTCTGTTGGTTTATCAGACCTGAGACTCCATCAGATCCAATTCCTCGTCTAGATTTTTCTTCAGTGAAGGCACGACTCTCAAGATACTTGCGTCTGACTGCAATAAAAAAATAGATTGTTGTATAGGCAACAACAATTGGCGCCGTCTGTGGGAAACGCAAGACAAAAAGTCAACTTAAGAATGGAAAACACCCGTGGACACCGACGAACTCTCTCTCAAGGCGTAGAAACGCGCCTACCACCACGAAACACTAAGCAACAGGGAGCACCTCCTCCCCCGCATAATGCTCAACCTGAAGGAGACGATCGCTCCATCCCGCAGGTGGGGAACCAAACAGTCCCATCGCCACCACTTATCAGCTCAAGGCTACCTCCTACTGATCAAGCTGGGGCTTCACGACAGCCATCACATACGGTACCGTGGGAAGAATACGAAGCATTGAGACAACAACACGTTGAAGGTATGCAAGCACTTCGAGACATGGCTGGGATCCTCCAAGGTATGATGCCTGTAGGGACGTTACCTGATACTCTGAAAAAGTTTATGCCATCCCCCGAACCTCAACCCGAGGCAGGGGCCGATTCCTACCAAGAAGCTACTCCTGATTCTCATTCTCGATCTACGCCTAGACGAGAGGGTAGGCCTAGGTCACCACCTCCAAGGAAGAACCCTCATTCCGTACCACGAAGAAATGAAAACCCCAAAATGGAAAACAGGACTAGAAGTCCTCAAAGACGAAGGTATCATGAAACAGTGGGCAGTACCCCAACAAGATATGACAATCAGACAACAGCTACTATGAGGGATGATATGAAACGAGTAGTAGAAGAAGTGCTTGAGCAGAAAAAGTTGATCCCTGCAACAGAAGAGCACCAACGAAGAAAAAGTCCTTTTACGACAGATATATTGGAGAGACCACTGCCTCGAAAATTCAAAATGCCACAAATCACCCTCTACTCAGGGAAAGACGACTCATATGATCATGTTTAGAACTATGAGTCACTAATGATGTTGCATGGATGGGATGACGACATAATGTGTCGAGCATTTTCCTTAACACTGTCAGGACATGCTCGAACATGGTTTAACAGCCTTCCAGAATCCTCTATTTCCTTATTTGGACATCTTAGGACAGAGTTCACCAAAGCTTTTGTGATTAACAGTCGAAGGAAAAAGGATTCCACCTATTTGCTCAGTATACGACAAGGGAATAATGAATCCTTACGACAATTTGTGGATAGATTCTGCAATGTCACTCTTGAAATCCCCGACTTGCCGGCCCAAGTAGCAGTGTCTGCTATGCTCCAAGGGACGCGCCTCGCCTCTCTACAGGAGTCACTTTCTCTAGACCCCCCAACGTCCCTAGTCGATTTATTTGTCAGAGCGAACAGGTATATCCTCCACACCGAAATTATGAGGAATGTGGCAGGGAATGAAGACAAAGAAAAGAAGAGAAAGGAGCGAGAAAGGGAAGAAGAGTCTATCCGGCGACAAGAAAGAGTTAGGCGTCCAGATGTACCTAAACCTCTCTTTAATCATTATACTCGGCTTCTACAGCCCCGATCAACTATATTAGCTGCAGTTGAGGGAGAATGACTCATTAAACTACCCCGCAGAGTTGACCGACCTATGGGGAAAAATCAAGGAGAGTATTGCAGATATCATCGAACTCGGGGGCATTCCACTGATCATTGCCGAGAACTAAAGAACCAGATTGAGATACTCATCCGTGAAGGGCACTTACAAAGGTATGTGAGAAAGGAAGAAGAAGAAGAAGAAAACAGGGAACCCCGACAAAGGGAAGATAGGCATGGTGGGCATGAAAGGCCAAACCCAAGGCAACAAGAAAGAGGAAGAGATCATCGACAAGATGCTCGTCTAGACAATGAGCCGACTCAACAGGCCATTCACATTATTTCAGGGGGGGAAACCCTAGGAGGAGACACATCAGCCTCCCGAAAGGCATATGCACGTCAAGCCTACCAAGTTAACTCAGTAATGGAAGTAAGAGACGATGAAGAGCCCATCACCTTTGCCCCAACTGATCGAGACGATATAATACTCCCACATGATGATCCCATGGTTATCTCAGCAGTCGTGGCCAAGCACCCCATCAGCAGAATTTTAGTGGATAGTGGCAGTTCTGTCAATCTGATTTATTGGAACTGCTTTGAACAAATGCATTTATCCCACGATCGATTGAAGAAAGTATCCTCACCTCTGTATAGCTTTACTGGAGAAGCGGTACCAGTTGCGGGATCTATTCAACTACCTATCACGTTAGGCGAAGACCCCCAACTTGTAACTCGACAAGCGAATTTTATGGTGGTTAAAACTTCCTCGGCGGCATACAATATGATTTTGGGACACCCATTACTCAATGATTTAAGGGCCGTGGTATCCTCTTGCTATCTATTGATGAAATTCCCTACACCCGCTGGGGTCGGACAGGTTAGAGGAGATCAAAAAAAGGCACGAACTTGCTATGTGTCATCTACAAAAGGGAAAAGAGCTGAAGAAACCTTATCCATAGCCGAGAAAGCTATACATAAATCCTTGGAGGAAGGAGCTGCACGTAAACCTCAACCTGTTGAAGAATTAGAAGTAATACACCTGAGTGAATCAGATTCTGAGAAAGTGGCATATGTGGGATCCCAGCTTCCGGAGCATGTTAAAGAAGAAATAACCAGATGCCTGCAAGAAAATTTAGACGTGTTCGCTTGGAAGCCGAAAGATATGCCAAGGATTAGTCCCGAAGTAATATGTCATCATTTGAATGTGGATCCCCACTTCAAACCAGTCCGGCAAAAGAAGCGAAACATTGCCCCAGATAGGCTACATGCGCTAGAAGAGGAGGTTGACAAACTACTAAAGGCAGGTTTCATACGAGAAGTATTGTATCCAGAATGGTTGGCCAATGTTGTTATGGTCCCGAAACCTAATGGAAAATGGCGTGTTTGTGTGGATTTCACCAATCTCAATAAGGCGTGCCCCAAAGACTCCTACCCGCTACCACGGATCGATCGCCTCGTGGACGAAACATCTGGATACCAGTTTTTAAGCTTTTTGGATGCATTCTCAGGGTACCATCAAATAAGAATGTACCCTCCAGACCAGGAAAAGACGTCATTCATCACTAAAAAAGGGACATACTGCTACCAAGTCATGCCTTTTGGACTTAAGAACGCCGGAGCCACTTATCAGCGCATAGTGAACAAGGTCTTTAAAAAACTGCTGGGCGACACAATGGAAGCTTATGTTGACGACATGATAGTGAAAAGTCGAGAAAATGAATCCCGTGTAGAAAAGCTAACACGGGTGCTTGGGGTATTTAGGCAATACAACATGCGGTTAAATCCAGTGAAGTGTGCATTTGGAATACAGTCGGGAAAATTCTTAGGGTACATGATCACACAAAGAGGAATCGAGGCTAACCCTGAGAAAATTCAAGCAATATTGGATATGGAACCGCCCACGTCAACTAAAGAAGTTCAGCGATTGACAGGACGAATGGCAGCCCTGGGACGTTTTCTCTCCAAGTCAGCCGAAAGAGAGTTGTCTTTCCTGCGAACATTAAGAGCAGGTAAAAAGTTTGAGTGGACAGAACAGTGTCAAAAATCATTTCAAGCATTAAAAGAATATTTGAAAGGAGTTCCCCTGTTAACACGACCAGAGACTGGAGAGACGTTATACTTGTACTTGGGGGTCAATGATGAAGCCATCAGTGCAGTATTAATCAGGAAGGAGGGACAGGTGGATCGACCAATATATTATGTCAGCAAGGTATTACAAGGCCCCGAGACACATTATCCCGTGGCGGAAAAAATGGCATTGGCCCTACTAAATGCATCCAGGAAGTTGAGGCCATACTTCCAGGCCCATTCGATTATCGTACTTACAGATCAGCCTTTACAAAGTATTTTACAAAAACTCGAATGTTCGGGTCGCCTCACCAAATGGTCCATTGAGTTAAGCGAATATGATATCCAATATCAACCGCGACAAGCTATAAAAGGACAAGCGCTGGCTGACTTTATTGTGGAATGCACTCACTCCAACAAAGTAGGAGAAAACAAGCAAGCAGTATGGTTGTTGTTTGTTGATGGAGCATCTGGTTCACAAGGAAGCGGGGCAGGAATAGTACTAGTATCCCCTGAAGGAGAAACGTTGGAATATTCTCTACGATTTGTTTTTTCAAGTACCAACAATGTGGCCGAATATGAAGCCTTAATCGCCGGAATGAGGATAGCAAAGAAATTGGAGGTAACACGATTAGTTGCCCATAGTGATTCTCAGTTAATTGTGCAGCAATTTCAGGGACAATTCGAAACCAGGGAACAAATAATGGCTCAGTACTTGCGTAAAGTCAAAGACCTGGCTCAAACATTCCAGAGCTTCGAATTAACACAAATAAACAGATCTCTTAATGGGCACGCTGTTGCTTTATCCAAATTAGCATCCACCAGAGAAATAACAAGAAGAGTAGTATTTGTGGAAAAGCTACACCATCCAAGCATTGAAGAAAAAGAAGTGTCGTGCATTGAGACGAAGATAGACTGGAGATTGCCTTTCTATCGTTATCTCATTAATAATGAATTGCTAGATGATCCACAAGAAAAGAGAAGGCTTAAGATGCGGGCTTCAAGATTCACTATCATAGATGGGATATTATATAAGCGAGCTTACACTACACCTCTTCTCAAGTGCTTAGGCCCTCAAGAGACCGAATATATCCTAGCAGAAGCTCACAGTGGAATATGTGGAGAACATCTGGGAGCAAGAGCCCTGGCGACCAAAATATTAAAAGCTGGTTTCTTTTGGCCCACACTAAGGTCAGACGCACTAAAGAAAGTTAAGTCATGTGACAAATGCCAGCGACATGCGCCAGTCCAATCTGCTCCAATATCCCAGCTGCAGCCTGCATTCCAACCTATACCCTTCGCTCAGTGGGGCTTGGACATTTTGGGACCTTTCCCACAAGCACCCGGGAAAAGAAAATTTTTAATAGTAGCTACTGACTACTTCACCAAATGGATTGAAGCTGAGCCGTTGGCCACCATTACAGCACGAAAAATAGAAGCGATGGTGTGGAAAGACATTGTTTGTCGATTCGGAATACCCAGATTCATCGTCACGGATCATGGGAAACAGTTCGATTGTGACTCCTTTAAAAAATTTTGTGACAATCTAGGGATTCAACTAAGATTCGCCTCGGTGGCGTACCCCCAAGCCAATGGACAAGCTGAGGTCAGTAACCGAACCATATTACATGGCTTAAAAACTCGACTTGAAGGAGCTAGAGGCACATGGGCAGATGAGCTACCCACCATTTTATGGGCTTATCGGACGACTAGTAGAGTAGCTACTGGAGAAACTCCATTCAACCTTGTGTATGGGACAGAAGCCTTCATCCCCATAGAAATTTCAGCGAAGTCTCCAAGGTTAATGGCATATGAAGAGGAAGATGGTGCTAGGAATTCTGAAGCATTGCGAGAAAATTTGGATTTGATTGAAGAGCAAAGAGATAACGCTACCATGAAGATAGCCGCATATCAGAGAAGAATAGCCAGTTATTTCAATTCTCGGGTTAAGAATAGACCCATGAAAGAAGGAGATTTAGTACTCCGGAGATCTGTCGTAACCAACGCGCTAAGGGAAGATGGAAAGCTACGAGCCAATTGGGAAGGACCATATCGTATCCTAAAGCTGATCGGACCCAACACTTGCATCTTACAAACTCTTGAAGGAGACACCATGGGAAAAACATGGAATCTGAATTATCTGAAGTTGTATACAAACGATGTACCTGAGCAACTATCTGCAATAATATGAAGTCCTGAACAGGACCGTGGACGTAGGCACACTTTGCCGAACCACGTAAAAAATGCTTGTGTCTGTATGAATGCCATTTTATTTTTGCAGAAACGCGATCGAGCCCGTTGTCCCACCTATGGCCCGGCAACGAGGTAAAATTCGATCAAGCCCGTTGCCCCGCCTACGGCCCGGCAACGAGGTCAAACACGATCGAGCCCGTTGTCCCGCCTATGGCCCGGCAACGAGGTAAAATTCGATCAAGCCCGTTGCCCCGCCTACGGCCCGGCAACGAGGTCAAACGCGATCGAGCCCGTTGTCCCGCCTATGGCCCGGCAACGAGGTAAAATTCGATCAAGCTCGTTGCCCCGCCTATGGCCCGGCAACGAGGTCAAACGCGATCAAGCCCGTTGTCCTGCCTATGGCCCGGCAACGAGGTAAAATTTGATCAAGCCCGTTGCCCCGCCTACGGCCCGGCAACGAGGTCAAACGCAATCGAGCCCGTTGTCCTGCCTATGACCCGGCAACGAGGTAAAATTCGATCAAGCCCGTTGCCCCGCCTACGGCCCGGCAACGAGGTCAAACGCGATCGAGGCCGTTGTCCCGCCTATGGCCCGGCAACGAGGTAAAATTCGATCAAGCCCGTTGCCCCGCCTACGGCCTGGCAACGAGGTCAAACGCGATCGAGCTCGTTGTCCCGCCTATGGCCCGGCAACGAGGTAAAATTCGATCAAGCCCATTGCCCCGCCTACGTCCCGGCAACGAGGTCAAACGCGATCGAGCCCGTTGTCCCGCCTATGGCCTGGCAACGAGGTAAAATTCGATCAAGCCCGTTGCCCCGCCTACGGCCCGACAACGAGGTCAAACGCGATCGAGCCCGTTGTCCTGCCTATGGCCCGGCAACGAGGTAAAATTCGATTAAGCCCGTTGCCCCGCCTGCGGCCCGGCAACGTGGTCAAACACAATCGAGCCCGTTGTCCTGCCTATGGCCCGGCAACGAGGTAAAATTCGATCAAGCCCGTTGTCCCGCCTACGGCCCGGCAACGTGGTCAAACACGATCGAGCCCGTTGTCCCGCTTATGGCCCGACAACGAAGTAAAAATCGATCAAGCCCGTTATCCCGCCTACGGCCCGGCAACGTGGTCAAACACGATCGAGCCCGTTGTCCTGCCTACGGCCCGGCAACGAGGTAAAATTCGATCAAACCCGTTGCCCCGCTTACAGCCCGATAACGAGGAGAAATACGCTCAGGATCAACATATTGTGCATAATTCAAAAACGAACAGGAGGTCTTGGCCTCATATCAGAGACGACAGCCAGGGATAACCAACGGTAGCAAAGAAAGAGTAAATCAAACAATAAAAGAACAAGGCACGTCGAATAGGACCAAGAAGAAAATATTTCATTAATAAAGCATAGTTCTCTTACAAAAAAAAAAAAAGGGAAGCAGCAGCAACAGCGAAAAACAAACTACAATGGGGACCTACTCGCGGGAACGAGATCTACGAGACGAACGCCGAGTAGATCCAAAGGACACAACAGGAACCTCAGGAGACCCTGTGGGAAGTTCCCCTTCCTCAGCCTCGGCCGCATGAGGAAAGTCTTCAGCAATTGCCCCAGAAGCTTCTTCAATGACTCCGGGATCGGCTGTCGCGCTTCCTTCCCCACTCTTAAAAGAAAACGGATCCCAGGGGCCCGTCAGATTATCCAAGTCATCCACCAAGTGAGAGTCCAAGTAAGAAGGAGGACTCATAGTTTCATTTGGCTCATATTGACGCCAATCCACTTCATGAGACTCTTCAACTTTGGGAGTAAGAAAAAGTTCCGAAAAACTCTCTCCCGGACGCTGAGACTCCAGGTGGGTGCGAGCAAGGTAAAACCCATACTTCAGGAAACCGGAAGCATATTTTCCCTTCCTATCCTGACAATCTTTCGAGAGACGATATTCCTTTACTGCTTGAGCTCGAATATCTCGGGCATCCCTACGGCTTATCTTCAATTCAGACAAACGTAAGGAATGTTCCTGCATGAGCGCTTCGTGTCGCGCTGCCAACTCCACATTCTTTTGCTCTTCAGCTCCAAGCCTAGAGCGTAAATCTTCATTCTCCTTATGAAGACTCGAGCTACCAGCGGAAGCCTCAGACAATCGCTCATTCATACGCCCAATCTCTTCCTCTGCATTCTTCATCCCAAGCTCCGCCCGACGAGCGCGTCCCTTTAGCACCTGACGCTCATCATTCCATGAAGTTTGGCGTCGCCTCCAATCTGACATCTGGGCCTCCACCTGCTCACGATAGGCCCTGTCCCTGGCATTGGAAGCAACCATCCCTTGGACCCCCTACACCAGAAGCTGCTCTACCTCATCTCTGGTCTGAGCATAGTTGCCGCCAATAAATCGTCGTTCTTCTCGAGGGAGAATGGTAGAATAAATGAGACGAGCACTAATTCCTGGTTCCGTGACGGAGTCTGTCTCCAACACGCCCGGAGAAACTTCAAAGTCCTGACCCATGAGTTTCCTACCATCTCCAAGGATCATAGTACGCCTCACATCCCCTGGAGGGGGAAGTATAGGAGGTGGCCTCAATGACTTCTCGCCTTCAAGACGACGACGATCTTTTCTATTTGGAATAACAGGATAGCGACATTCTTCCTCCACTCGGGCCATATCACCAGCAAACCGAGAGGACGAACTTCGCCCCCCTCGAGAATTGGGAGCAGGAGAGGGGATATTGACTGCTTCTTCATGAGAAAGAGGGATCGATGGAGGACTTTCCGTTTGGGAAGAAAACTCAGCACTTGAGGGATCACTTCTCGGGCGACGCCGCCTTTCCACCCCTGTTGGAGAAACGCCGGCAGGCCTGCGAGAACGAGGAGGACGAGAGCTTGTAGCTCCCTCAATACTTGGAGGAGGAACCTCGGACGACGCCGCAGCATGCGCCTCCTCTTCACGTTGGAGCCTACGCACCTCCCTCAACCTACTCACTCCAGCCATCTCTGCAAAAATCATAGGAAAACCTTCAAAATGAGAAAAATAAATATAATAAAGAAGAAAAGAAGGCAATGTCAAAAATATATTCTACCCCCATGAGTGTTTTCCTCCTGAGGATCGAAAGGAGGATGCGAAGACGACTCAGGCATTTCCATCTCCTCCTCCTCGACCCCTTCCATTTCCTGATTGGACAGCGTAGAAGACTGAGGAGGAGCAGTTGGCATTACGACCCCCCAGCCCGCGGCTCTAAAATTCTCCACCGTCAAGAGGCTCATCAAATCAATGGGGCCTTGTGCAGACAACATCTCTACAAGACGACGATAGCACCCCGAACTTCCTTACAAGGAGGGAACCCTTGGCTAGCATCCTGATGATTCCAGTGCAGAGGTGCATCCCAGGTAGGCGGAAGTCCTATCACTACCCATCGCTTTTCAAATCGATTAATCTTATTTGGTAGAGCGTCGAACAACTCGAAGCCCCAAATCTTTTGGAGCGTATAAAGGGCACGGTCCTTACTAGCTTTTCGCAACCGATAAAAACAACTGAAAAGCATCAAAGAAGGGGGTACATCCCTCTGCTGGCACAGCACAGAAAAGCCAACCATCTGGGCCCAACCATTAGGGTGAAGTTGGGCAGGAACAATCTGATAATGCCGCAGCCATGTCATGGCGAAAGGTGGAAGGGGAAAGCGGAGCCCCACCTCAAACGAAGCAAAATAAATTCCCAAGGAGCCCTCATCTACTTGAGAAGGATCCGGCTCGTCGAGGCGAGGATACCTCACCATAAAACCAGAAGGTGTGGCGTCATAAATCTTCTCGAAAGCATCATATCGAAGCCGAGAGCTTGAAGTATCAGGGATGTGCGCGGGGCTAGGGGGTGATGCCGGTCTTCTCCTCGACATATTCAAGAAATTCGAGACTGTTACCTGGTTACAAGAGAGAAGACGAAAGGTCACAGCGAACAAAACACCTGCACAAAAGACAAAAAACATCAATATAAGGCAAAAGAAAGAAGCTATCGAAGAAAAATCGGGCGATTAAAGGCATAAAAGGACGACAGAAGGCCGAAGCCACTCGGCCACAACCGAGTGAGGGGCCACTCGGTCATGACCGAGTGGCCTATAAATCACCCCCTTCCCTCAATGAAAGCGAGACGTGGCCCAGAAAACGCGCCGAGACCTGAGAGAATTCGAGTTTGAAAGTGACGTACTTGTGAATCAAATGAAGACTTGACTCCCTATTTATAGGAGCTCAAAAAGTGAAAAATACCGAAATTTCCAAAAAAGATACAGAAAATGAAGAATAAAAGCGCGTAAATGGCCTACCAAAGAAAGCAAAAAAGACAAAAAACGACGATGTAAAATTTCGGGAAACTTATACTCTTTTACCCGACCTCTCAACTAAAAGAGCAGGGAGCAATTGATGTACCCAGAAAGATAACAGCAAACAAAGCAGCAGTAAAGAAGCTAAAAAGACCCCTTGGCTGGGCCAAGGGGGCCATGCCGAATGACCAAGCCGAGTGGCCGAAACCACTCGGCGTGGCTAAATGGCCAAGGCCACTGGCCTGACCGAGTGGCCAAGGCCACTCGGTCAGGCCGAGTGACCACCACTCGACTTGACCGAGTGGCCAAGGCCACTCGGCCACAAATGAGAAAGACCCCCCACCCGAGTGGGGGTCACCCGATAGCGTCAAGAGACTCTTCATCATTCAGCCCATGGGCCCCGAGAATTCCGAAACGGGCCCCGAGATTCTCTCCGAAATTATTGCGAGATTTCTCTCTCTCCTCTACTATAAATACAAGACCCAATTTTCATAACGAGGTACGCTATTTTGAGTAATTAAAGTACGATTTGATATTTTCTCTCGAGATCTAATTTAAGCATCGGAGGGTTTGCGCGGGGACCCCCACCCGCGCCCTAACGGTGCTCTCGTTTTGTAGGCCACTCAGTCACAAGGTCACTCGATCACCAAGCCACTCGGTCACCATCAGGGTCACTCGGTCACCAGGCCACTCGTTCACCACAAGGTCACTCGTCCATCACAAGGTCACTCGTCACTCCGAGGCCTCTCGTCACTCCGAGGCCTCTCGTCACTCCGAGGCCACCCGTCACTCCGAGGCCTCTCGTCACTCCGAGGCCACCCGTCACTCCGAGGTCACCCGTCACTCTGAGGCCACCCGTCACTCCGAGGCCTCTCGTCACTCCGAGGCCACCTATCACTCCGAGGTCACCCGTCACTCCGAGGCCACCCATCACTCCGAGGCCTCCCGGCACTTCTAGGCCACCAGATCACTTTTGGTCACCAGATCATTTTTGAGGCCATCAGATCATCAGCCCACAAGATTATCAGCCCATCAGACCATCAGCTCTGTTGGTTTATCAGACCTGAGACTCCATCAGATCTAATTCCTCGTCCAGATTTTTCATCAGTGAAGGCACGACTCTCAAGATACTTGCGTCTAACTGCAATAAAAAAATAGATTGTTGTATAGGCAACAACAACAACAACAACAATAATAATAATAATAATAATAATAAAAGAGTAAATCAAATTAAATTAAATTAATTAATATATATATGTATGCGTGTGCGTGGCCGCGTCTTGGCCGTTCCTTTTTGTGGCTTAAAAACCACTTAAATTTTGTATAAAATGGAATCTTGGGCAGTAAGTTGGAAGCCATTAAAGGCTTCAATTGAAGGCATTCTGGAGATGAGGCACGAGCAGAAGAAATTAAGGAAGAAGAAGACGCGGCCAGCTGCGAGAAATGGGAAAAAATCTGAGGAAAAATCAAGAAGTTTTGGGGTTTAATTAGAGTTTAAATGGTCAGGTAAGTGGGATAAATTATTAGGGGTCTCATATGTCTAGATTATAATTTTTATACGATTAAATCTAGGTATTTTGAAGTCGTAGTCTTATTAATTTCTATAAAACATTTTACTTTACAGCGGGAGCGCAAGAAAAGCCAGAATCAGCCAAATAAAGGCAAGCTCCCAACCCTCTCCTCCTGTTCTTTATTTCCCGTGAAAGTCTCCATAGTTTCTCATATTTTATATCCTCCCTCACCATGATTCAGTTCCACGCATTAATAATAATAATCTGCGTGACAACCACCCTATGACTTATATTTTATTAATAAGGTTATTGTTAATGGAATAAGTTAAGCAGTGATGTCTTAGTGTTTTTCATTTCGACCGTCACGGAGCTTTGCATCGGTTCGCTTTCTTTGGGAATGATGTCGAACCCGTTGGGGCTAGGTTCTTAAAAAATGATTATGGGGTTAGTTAATAATTTATTATGAATGTGGAAATGGGTTCTTATGGATGAGAAGATATGGGAACGCAAATGACATAACGGTGTCTGTGTTATCAGGAGCATGAAGAGTTATGATGAATGCTTATGAAATGCTAAGTGTAGTGCGGATAAGTTAATGTTATCTAAGAGTGTGTCTTAAGGGTATGCAGTACAAAACCACTGACTGTCGACCGTGGGTCATGGCAGTTGATGTCTGGATATATAGGCGTCAGTCATCGACTGTTACGATAAGCACAAGACAGGCCAAAAGAGCTATTATTGCCAGATTCCCGCCTTGATTGTGTGCATATCATGATGTGTGTGCTGCAGGGGGTTGAGTTGCATTCATTTAGGGAACATGTCTTGTGTGTGGTGGAATGTGTGAGCATTGGAAAGACCCAGTTGGCCTAAGAGCCAATTTGGATACTCTAGGTGAGCACATGCATTTAGAGCATTTTGCATGTGTGTATTCTTATGTGGGCATAGTATGGCCTGATGCTCAATTTATGGGGGCTTTGACATCATGTTTATGCTGCAAATGCTATTGTATTTCTTATGTGTTGCACTACATGGTGAGGATGAGTGGTTATGAAAGGTGGGATAGGCTCACGGCGTAAGACCGTGGAACGGGTCCACGACAACGACATGTTATGATGACAAGTTATGTATGATAAGAAAGGCCAATTATAGCGATATGTTATATATGACAGGAAAAGCATGTTATGAATGTCAGGAAAAACCGACTAAGGTCAGGAAAACGCGAGTCTTATTGAATGATGATATGGTAGCCTATAGTAGATTGCAACAGGTTTGTATGCGGGACTTGGGTGCCAATGTGTGGCTTCTGTGGGCCCCAATGAACCTTAATGTGCAATTGATTTTATGTTATGTACTTAGAAGTAAGGCACGTATGGATCATGGCATGGTGTGGTTGCATTGGCATGAATTGCATGGGATGTTGGGGAAGAGTCTATCAAAAACCTAATACATTCCTTTCTAGAGCTTGCTGAGTCTCGTGACTCACATTTGCTTTCCATCATTCCAGGTAAGAGTATCCTAAGATTGCAAGTGCGTTCGACAGAGTTGGGTCTAGATCATCGAGTCATGATAGCAAATGCAGGGTCCTCCCAAAACTAGATCCTAGGTGTCATTGTGCTTGTGTTAGAATAATGTTTTATAATTTTGAGATGGATCTATGTTATGTAAGCCAGGTGGGCTCACAGTATGAACACTTATGTAAGAATGACTATGAAATGTTATGTGATTAAAAAGGTATGCTTTTAATAAGGGTGGAGTCTGAGTTTTTAGTTTGTGTTACTGTTCTATATCACTCAAGTAATAACCCTCTCACGGATCCTCTATGCTAGTAGGGGCTCCAGGAGGCGAGTCGTTACACACATAAATCTAGAAATTTGAGAGAAAAAAAGGGAAGCAAAACGTGAAGCCTTCTCATGGGTCTCTTCCTTCTCCATCTTCTAAATTCCCTTTTCAATTTTCAAGCCAAATCTCATCTTCTGAAGGTTTCAACTTATCCAATCATCAACTAAGGAAGCTAGTAAAAGCAAGTTCCTCTTCCCATATCTTCTCTATGGTCATTTAAATTCTCTCTTGGGGTTAGATTTTGGGGTTTTTAGTTATGGTTAAATTCCCTAATTTGAAGCCTTTAAGTGAAAAACTGAAAGTGTGTAAAGGTTGTAAAGTATAGTGTTTATGTGTTGGTAGTGGTTTTGGGGAAGAGAAATCAAGTTTTGGGTGAAGTAGGGTTTTGGTTTTATTTTGGGTAAATTTTTGAATTTGAAGGCTTCTGAGTTTTGTGCATATTTGTTATGAGCTTAAGTGAGGTTTGTATTCTTCCACAATTCCTAAGGAATGGTGTGTTCTTGAAATTAAGCATGGTAGAGAATTGGTCTTCTCTCATGACTTGTGTTTATGTATTTTTGTCATGGTTAGTCCCAAATGATAAAAAATGTGTTGAACCAATGCTAGGGTGCATATCCTTATAATTCTAAATGCCCCAAAGTTCTAATGAAGTTGTGAAGAAAGCATGGCAATGATGATGGTATTTAGATGTCTATAATTTTATGAATGCTAAGCTTTGGTATAACATGATTTGGAAATAGTGGTAATTGTGCATCATGGACATGATTTGTATGAGCTGACCACATCTCATACATGAGTGAGCATGGAGTATATACTTTATTTGTTGCACAAACATTTGAATGTGGCTACTGAAATTGTTGCACTGCATAAGCATTATAGCGCGCGGTGTGGAGAATCTCCATCGGGATATCCCCCAAAACCAATGGGCATTAGTCGAACTGGGGTTTACACTCCTTCAGTGATGACTAGGGAGTGCATCCATTGGTGACAACCATAGGCAAAGGTTTATGTATGTATAAATATTCGGCTATAGCCATAAGTATGACAAGACCAATGGTCCCCAGAGTTATTACAATTTCTGTGGATGCAGGTTTCAATCACAAGCCTAGTATGTATTATGATTATTATGTGGGCCAGGAGGCCATGTATGTGTTATAGGCTTTAATGTGCATGTTACATGACATAACTTGCATTGGGTGTGTATGTGATAGCGTATTTGTCTTGGCATTTCAAAATCTAAGTATAGTGTTTCGAAATAGTTAAAACAGAGTCTTACATTTCGAAACATGTCCTATAGGTTTCGAAATATAAGATTTTATTTACCAATTTTGTTAAACAGAATTGGTATTCTATTTGGCCTACATTTCAAAACTTAGATAAACAAAATGGTTTATTTCAAAACCTAAAGGTCTATATTTCGAAACCTCATCCAGCAAAGAGTTACATTTCAAATCAAGGTCTCTATATTTTGAAACCTATGTTCTATTTCTAGCTTTATCATTCCTTTATGCTTATTACTTGCTAAGTCTTTTGTCTCACTCTTGTATTCCTCAACATTTTAGATAAGGGCAAGGATGTAGCGAATGCTGGTTCAAGTAAGATGGTTGGGTAGTATCATATGTGTCGGAGCGCCCTCAACAAAGGTCTTGGGAGTGTTTTGGGAAACTACTATATTAAGATTTTTCTCCTGAAGTAGATGCAATATTTTGTGAATATATATTTGTAAAATGATGAAAGTCTTCATGCATGTTTTGGATTATATAATGATGAATGCTATGTAAAGACTAATGTGTGTTTCAATTTCTCTTATGCATATTATAATGTGACTATTTAGATTTCTACTCTCCCATGTGACGCTCCTTGCCCGAGGCTCTTTAGGTGATGGGGATGTCCGGAGAGGGGGTGTTACACTTATACTAGGAAACCTCAATGTTATATATCATAGAAACCCATATTCTATACAATGGAGACTCATATATTATAACATTAATTCTTCAGTGTTGTACCATAGACGAGGTATACTACGGTCATGTGGTCTAGGTAATATAAAACTTTTTAGAAAATTCATAAAGTTCGATTGATTTTAGCCACAACTATTTGGTAAATTTATAAATTTGAGTTTAGTTTGTTCTTATTAAAATTATGAAATATTATATTGTAAATTAATATAATATTTTAATATAATTATAGCATTAATATATTACTGTTACTATCTAAAATTTAGTACTAATATATATATATATAATATTTAAAAAAATGAAATTTACTTATTGGAGCCCTCAAACACAACGTACTAATACATTATAATGTTGATGTAATTTATATATAGGAATATTAAGATATAATGTAATTATGTATTTTATAATATATTTCATATATTATAATATTATATTATATTATATTATATTATGATGTTACAATAAATAATACTTTAATTTAGTATAGTATTATGATTTTTACTACAATGTAATTATTTTTAAAATGTTCACGTTATAATGTATTAAGTTGTAACTTATGGAAACTTATAGAATTTAAATATATAAAACAATAAAGCAGTGGCACCTAGTTTTGCAACTGGCTTCCACAAGTAATTTCCAATCTGTTAGCTTAATTGGATAGAAACATAGAAATTTTCAATTATATATATTAAGGGTTTTTTATTTTATACCTTCAGGTTACGTCATAAAACTAATTATTATAATAAAATAACTGTGATTACCTTAATTGTTTTTATTTTTTGGTAAAAATGATCTTTCTTGTATATATAATTCTTCTAAATTGCTTCAGCGATAGAATAATGGTATTATTATAGTTTAAAAATAAAAATAATTTTAAATTACTAGTCTTATTTTGTTAATTATTAACCATTCTATTCTTATTCTATTCCTTAATTAATAAATAGCTAAGGATATAAGATAAAAGAAAAATATCATTTAACTAATTATATTGATGACATTGTGTTTTATACTTGATAACAATATCATATGTCACTATCTAATATATAAATATTGTAACACAATTAAATGTATAATTTAAAAGTAAAGAGTCATTCATAATGAACAACTAGAGGAGTGACATGTGTTATACTTGTTAAAAAAATAAAAAATAGATACATAAATATTTACTTAGTACATTTAATAGTTATATTATAAAAAAGTTATAGGGGGTTAACTTTTATTTTTGAAGCTTAAGTATTATGTATAAAAAGCTAATGTTGACCAAGAAAAAAAATATATATTTTCAAATAAATTTAGAAATTCTAATCCTGATCTCTCTCTCTTCTTTGTCACTATTTGTTAGTCACTAGTTATTATTTGTTAACAACCAACCATCGATTGCTTATTGCGTCGCCATTATCTATTTTCTCACACCATTAGTTTGTGTAGCAATAAATCACCTCACATCGTCATCTCTTTATCATTCGTTTTCTCTCTTTCTTTCTTTGAATTATAGATCGTCGAAATCCAACAATTTGGAACTCACTGTCGAGATAGATTCTGCCAATGACTATGATGCTTTCTAAATTAACAGTGAAATCCATTAACATTGTTATACCCTACAATCGGGAATTCTATGTGCGGTGGAAGTTTTGGATTTTTATTTTTAATTTTTTATTTATAATTATATTACTATATAATTTATACAAATATATTATTAGATATAGAAAATATAAATAATTATGCCTTTTCATTATAATTTCTTTTTAATAAATTCATTTGCACAAGTAATGATATGCCTTTTTAGTCATTTTATAACTTTTCACACTTTATAAATTTATTTTTACAAAACACGTAAATTCTCACACCTTAAAACACCTCATTAGTTTAAACTACTAAATAACTTAAAGTTTTTATAAAAAAGACACTAGTTAAATAATCTTTATATATATATATATATATATACTAGCAGTGTGACCAGGTTATGCACGTGTAAGTTAAAATATGCACTTGATAATTTAATTTTAGTTTTTATAAATAATATTTATGTAAAGATAAATTTAAGTGTAGCAGTATAATTGGTGTTAAGTGGATTTTATTTTAAATGTGAGAAGTTGTGAATTTAAATTTGGTTCACATAATAATTTTATATTTTTCAAATAAAATATTCAAATAATATTTTGAAAAATTATTTTGTTAACATGATTTCATAACATTAAAATAACATATTTTTGTTTATATAATAGAATGAAAATAGATGTAGGTTATAATAATATAATACTATTCGTTTGGGATATCTAAAGTGAATCTTTAATATATTAATATATCAAATTATATTTAAAAACAGTAAGCAAATTATTCATGGATTAATGTGGAGTCCTATTTTTGTGCTTGTCAATCCATAAAAAATTAAAAAAGAAACTGGCGCCAGCTTTTTCTACCACTATGAAAGATTTGAGACGGATCGCAATCCGTGCACTCCTAAAAAACCTGATCGTAGCCGTTCGATTTTCTTGATATCCAACGATCAGAATTTGCTCGCGCCACTCATTGCCTCCAAATGTTTCAAACTTTGGCACCTTCTTCTTCACCAATATATACCCCTCTGTAAATTGGTTTAGCCCATCTCAAGTCGTTCTAATCTCAATTTCCCTTTAGAACTTTCTCGGGCTCTCTCTCTTTTTCATGGCACGAACGAAGCAAACTGCTCGGAAGTCCACCGGCGGCAAGGCGCCTAGGAAGCAGCTGGCGACGAAGGCTGCGCGGAAGTCCGCTCCGGCGACCGGCGGAGTGAAGAAGCCGCACAGGTTCCGGCCGGGGACGGTGGCGCTAAGGGAGATCAGGAAATACCAGAAGAGCACGGAGCTGTTGATCCGGAAGCTGCCGTTCCAGCGGCTGGTCCGCGAGATTGCTCAGGACTTTAAGACCGATCTCCGCTTCCAGAGCAGCGCCGTCGCTGCCCTCCAGGAGGCGGCAGAGGCGTACCTGGTTGGGCTGTTTGAGGACACGAATCTGTGTGCGATTCACGCCAAGAGAGTCACAATTATGCCGAAGGATATTCAGCTCGCCAGGAGGATTAGAGGCGAAAGGGCTTGATTTTTGGACGGATTCTACGTTTTCAAGAGTATATATATATATATATGTGATGGGAGAAAGAGACTACCCAAAGATTTACTAGCTTTATTTATTTTATTAAATTTTTTAGTAGTGGATACAATGGCACACTAAATATCATAATATATGGATTATAAAAATGAGTTAAGCAAGAGTAAAATAATTGACATGTGTGATACATAATTTTTAATATAATTTTTTTTTTCAAAGTGAAATGATACAAATCACGAGATTTAATAGTTTATTTCAAGAATTATGCTACTTGTATAGAAAAGTTTACAAAAAAATTTATCGAAACAATAAATTTTATTTTTAATTTTTTTATCTTATTTTTTTTCTAAAATCCCACCAATGCCTTTTCACTCCTTCTCTCCCTCTTTCACCGTCTTTCCCACTCTCTCTCTTTGAATCCCACTGCTGTCGCTTGCACCGTCCGCCATCACCGCTTTTATAGCTTGTCGTCGCCCCCACCTGGTCGCCCACACCATCGTCGTCGAACATCAAGGTCTTTTGAGTCGAAGCCCATGGGCGTGGCCACATGAAACACGCCAGAGCAACCTTCGATGGCCTCATCGAAGCTCCCATCTTCGCCCAGATCCACTTTCCATAGCATCAAGTTGGTGTCGGCATTTGGCGACTCCATCATCGGCTTCACCTTCTTCATGTTCCCTAACATTAAACGAAAAATCATCATAGAATTGTTCTTCTTATTCTAATTCTTCTTCCCTTTGATCCTGCTTGAATTTTTCCCATTAATGGATTGAAACTAAAACTGGTTTGTGTACCTGGGTCGCGAACAGTTGCGCGAACAGTATAGCCGCGTTGAAGAAGCCTCATGACAAGCCACGAGCCGATGAACCTGGAAGCTCTGGTGACGCATACGGTGGCCGGCGGTGGAGAAACTTCCATGGCTAAAGGCTAGAGCTAAAGTTTAAAGGTGGGAATATTCTGAACAAAGATTGATAGAATTTGAGGCTGGAAATGGGTATGGCATTAGGTGAAGTGATGATTTTTCTACTGTTTCTTGAGGCTGCATTATATAAACCAATAGGGGGAATGGTTCCGTTTAGAGCTGAATTACCATGTTTGTGCCCCATGGGATTTGGTCACTGGTCATGACAAATTTGCAATATCTGTATATACTTGAGGCCGAATAATGTATTCAGTCTTGAATAGGAGATTACTTAGGATTGACTCATATGAATGTTTGCCCACAAATGCTCAATGCATCCATTATTATTCACTATCTAGAGTAGTTGATGTAAGAATGATAGGAACAGGGGAATGGCATTGCAATTTCTTTGGAACACAAGACCTTGATTTTCCATGTGATTGATTATGGACCTGATTTGGTGATTTTCTAATAGGGCATTCAATTGCAACTGTAATTGAAAGCTGAAATGATTTCACTTCTTGATTACCTTAATAATTTCTGTAACAGGGGCAACATAGATTTCCAAATTACAGGAAGTTAATTGGTTCCATTTCCTTTCCTTTCTGGGCAAATCTAGCAGTTATAACTTCTCATTTTTTGTATCTGGAGCTGTCTCCCCCTCCTTCCCAGATAGAACATGAATTTTTCCTCAACAATTTCAGTTGAGAAGTTGATGATCCAACACCTATTGTATTTTCAAGAATAGAATGCAGAAAACATTAACAAGGCTCTTCCTTTAATCACAGCGAGAGCATATCATCCACTTAATTATTCTTTTGAAAAGATAACAAAAGAGCCCATTTAAGAAGACAATTGCTTAAAGCCAATCGTCAAAAATAGAAAAACAAAAATAAAAAAAGAGGATAATTGCTTAAGTTAGCTTCTTTATTTGGTGAATGATTCAAAATCTAGGTGCTAGTGGCAGGGCTTTGGGGGGAATGGTCATCGGCAGGGGTTTCAAAGGAGTAGGGAAGTAATCCCTTCTCCCTACAGGTGTCAATGGCTCCTTTGAACATGTCCTCCAAGCTGTACTTGAACTTGAATCTCATTCCTATCAGCTTCTTCGACAAGAACGTCACACTTGGCAAGTTTTTGTCAATCCTCACAAACCTGCAACTGCGGCGACTATGGGGTGAGCGACGACAGCTGTGCGAGGCGAGCGCCGGGGAGGGGGGCAGGACGGCTGTGGGAAGGGGCGAAGGCGGTGGAGTGGGCGATAGCGGGTGGCCCAAGCGGTGATGGCGGATGGTGCAAGCGGCGACGATGGGATTCAGAGGGAGAGTGGGAGAGACAGTGAAAGGGGGAGAGAGAGGGAGTGAAAAGGTGTTGGCGGGATTTCAGAAAGAAAATAAGATAAAAAAATTAAAATTTAATTTTTTCGGTAAAACTTTCTGTAAAACTTTTCTGTACAAGTAGCATAATCCTTATTTCAAAACTCTATTATGAATAATAAATAATTACAAATGATTGTTTAATAGCAACATTTAGTACATAACTATAAATTAGCTAATTGTTGTGAATAATTTTAAAGCATAATACAAAAGAAAAGATAGAAAGATATTATTATAGAGTATAAAATTGAAACTGTAGAACTCAAATAATGATTTAATTGTTTAGATTGAAGTCCAAATGACATTTAGATTTCAACCTAAATAATTAGATGGTTTATTTAAGTTTTACAATTCTACTTTTATACTTTATAATAGTAGAATAATTTTGGTAATATTTTTTTATTCTTTTTTTATTATACTATGGAATTATTCATGATAATTAGCTGATTTGTGGTTGTGTACTAAAAGTTATTGTTAAACAATTATTTATAGTTGTTTATTATTCATAGTGAAGTTTTAGAGTGAATTATTGGGTTTTATAATTTTACTCTTTTACATTAAAAGGGGTTTTTATGTTAAAAATTACATGTTTCCCGTGTTAATTATTTTATTTTTACTTAATTCATTTTTGTGTTTCATATCTTATAATGTTTGTTGTATTATCATGTTCACTCCTTATAAATTTAACCAAATAAAAAGAGTTAATGAATTTTTGATTTTTCTATTTTCCCCATCAATATCTAGGATTTAGAGCCAGCCCTATAATAAAGCTAGCAAGGCGGCCGCCTGGGCCCCTAAATTAGGAGGGTCCCAAATTTTAAAAATATTTTATTAAAAAATTAAATATAATTTGATAAAAATATCAATGATGATAAAACAAAATTTGTTGAAAATCTTTTAGAGTTGATTATTTTATGTACACAATTGATCAAGTCATTTATTCACTTTCAAATAGGTTTGAGTAATTTGGAATATATGAAAAAAAAAATTAGATTTCTATACAATTTTAAGAAATTAAAATCAATAGATGAAAATGTTTTAAAAGGATATTGTTTGAATCTCAAAAATATTCTTAAATTTGTTGGACTTTCTGATATAGATAATTTAGATTTATTTTTAAAATTAAGAGTGTTAAGAGAAACTTTTTAAGAGAAAAAAAATAGTACATTGAAAATTTTTCACTACATCAAAATAGTTGATTATTTTCCAAATGTATATATTGTTGCTTATAAAATATTATTCACAATTCCAGTTTCAGTGGCTTCTGCTATAAAAAAATTTTCAAAATTGAAATTGATAAAGTCATATTTGATGTCAACTATGTCACAAGAAATATTAAATAGATTAGCTATATTATCCATTGAACATGGTTTATTAGATAAACTTAATTATGGAGATTTAATCAACAATTTTGTATTTCAAAAGGCAAGAAAAATTAATTTTACATAAAACTGAATATAGTTCAATGCATATTTGTGGAATAACATTTGCTCATTATTGATGAACTTTACCTTTTTAATGTTATCAGTTTAATGCTTTATTTTGTTTTCTTCTATAGAAAAATCAGGAATGTATAGTTTTTTATTTGAGTTGCACTGATCTTTTTAGAGTTTCAAGAAAAAATTAGTTTTGTTTTTTCTTTGTTTATTGTGGTAGGTTGTTTAGCATTTTTTAATCTTTGAGATATTATATTTTAATTAAAAATTCACTATCATTAAGAAATTATCAAATTTTGTAGTTAATTGAACTTCAACTTTTTTTTTTAATTTAATGAAATGATAAAAATTTTTAATAAAAAATATATTATTTATTTTTTTATAAAAAAATTAATACTCTTAAAAATGCCTCGATAAATTCTTTTGCCTAAAGCCCCTAAATTGGTTGAGCCGGCTCTACTAGGATTTTCCTAGGGTTTCTGTTTGGTACGTCTGTAATGGTTCTGATTTGTTCTCTCATGGCCGCCTAAACTGAATTTCAGAAATTTGCAAATTGAAATCTCATGTCAGCTAAAATACAAATTGGAAGTCATCAAATCTGTTTTTGTTGCCTTTCAGCCTGGATCGACTAAGATGCAACAGCCGATTGAAGGCTGATGTTTTGGCTTTGACGGGATGTGAAAAAGTGGCCAAGTTCAATGAGGGAGTGTTTGGCATTGAGGTGGGATGCTGATTTGAATTTGAGTTCTAATTTTAAAATTAAATATTTGATAACATTTTAAATTTTTTTTAGCTTAATCTCACTAAAATGGCGAGGTTGGATTGAGTTACAAATTTTTTATTTTAATATTTTTATTAAATTATTTTAAAAGAATTAATGTAAATTTTAATTTTTTCTATGTTCTTATAAAAACCCAATCAAATTTCTCTTTTTTCTTTCTTTTGTTAAAATAAATATATTTTCATATTAATTACTTATTTTTGTAACTATAAGTTATATAGAAAGTTATTAAAACATTTTTGTTAAACAGCATAGTTTTCATGACTAATTTTTGGCAAGAAACTCATAGCTTGTTTTGTGTCTTTTTTTAGCTTTTTAACATTTTAATTTAATTTGAACTGATTTGTAATTTTATTTTTTATTTAAAAAGTAATATAATAAATATGAGAAATAGTTTGAGAATAAAAAGTAGGTGAAAATTAATTTTATAAAGGTGGAAAAGTGACTAGTGAGGTTTTATTTTTACAAATTGAACAGTGATTTAAAAAATCTTAAAAAATTAATAAATTAGATTAAATGTGTAATTAAATTAAATTTGGGATGATTGTCCTTGCACAGCCCTAGTACTCGTGCTCTCAATTATGTTAAGCGAGATAAATTACAAATTGAGTCTTTGACTCTTGCGTAGGGTAATGATCGAACTTGCAATCTACTAAATTAACATTAGCATATTGTTCATCCGACCGCTCAACTTATGTTCTAGAGGCGCAGTTAAATTAAAGTTGCATAGTGGTGTATTGGATCAAGATGATAATCAAAGGAATATTTATATAATTAAATGGAAAGAAAAAAAAATAAGAATGCTCAATATATATATAATAATAAAAGGAAAAGAAAAAGAATTTTCCACAAGGTTAGGGTCCAAGTTGAGAAAATCTCAACTAATATTAATTCAGCAGATATGCTAACAAAATCTATTCTCATAGCTAAGTTTGAGCAAGCATTATTCTTGCTCAATGTTCTCCCTACCTAACTAGGAGAGCAATGCACGTGGTCCCCTAGTCAAAACCCAACCTAACAATTTTGATTCAAGATGGAATTTGTTAGATTGTGTCTCAAAATTGTATTGAGATTGTCGACAAATGATATGTTGACTGTCGACAATCGGGTAGAATTGAACAACCGATAAGATATATTCGTCAACCATTAATCATAGATGTGGTTGTTAAAGTCTGCAAATCTAATGGTTATACCTTATCTCATTATCTATCCTAACGATTTTATCTCTTTCTTGAAGTCATCAAAGACTCTATATATAGAGGCATATATATAGGTACAGAGAGCATGCGAAGTGTATATAAGAAAAAGCTACTCAATCTTTGTTGTCTTCCTAAGTGTACACCGTTGTAACTGAGAGAAAGATTGAGAGGTTGTGTGACTTCTTGAAAACACAAGAAGGGCTTGTAATTTACTGTAAGTTCGTGGGGTCATTTCTTATATGTAATTCTATAAAACGCGTGTTCTTGTTCCTATAGTGGATTGACTAAGAGTAACCCAGTCGTGAGTAGAATTCATTCACTTTGAATCCAAACACATATTCTTTGGTATTCATTGTGTGTGTGCATTTGTGGGCATTGGTTCTTTGATTTGTTTCTTTTTCTTCTTATTTCTATTCCTATTCTTGAGCTTGTGGTCGATGGCCTAGTGTTCATCACTCGATAGACAGACAAGGAAAAACAACAGTTTAACACAACATTGAGCGGTTGCGCCTTGGCCAGCTTTAAGAATAAGAATGTGCTAACTTTACGTTTTCAAGCCCCTTTGATCAAAAAAATTGAAAATTTTCTAGCCAATCATGAAGACGTGTTACATAACATTTATTATTTACGTGCGTTGCTTTCCCAAGTATTAAGAAAGCAATGTGTGGAGGACTTTTATGCATTTAGGATTATTTTACGTGCGTATGACTGGGGATTTTTATGATAATTAACTATTATCATATGGGCAAAGACTTTTGAATCATTTATATATAATTATATAACAAGGTATTTCCGTTTATTTATTGAACTTTTTTTTTTATCATTAATTTTGGATAAATAATTGTCATTGAGAAGACTCGACTTTGGTGTGTACGTACTGACGATAATTTCAGCCAACAATTTCAACTTCTGATTGATGATTATATATATTTTAGCCGACGACTCTGATGCATTTTATAATTATTTCAGGCGATGACTGATTATTTTAACCTTACTCTAACGTATTTATATTTATTATAATATATTATTTTAGCAGACTTTGATGTACGTATTTGTTGTTATTTTATGTGCACTTGTCCTCATTGTCTTATATATTAGAGTTTTAATTTATGGCAAATTAATTTCAAATTATTCATTTTGCACATTATGATGTAAATTAAAAAAAAAATGTAGTCATCTTAATTTAATTTGGAAGTCAACAATTCCTTGGCCATAAATATTTCCCTCGCGGCCTCTCTCTCTCTCTCTCACATTCCAGTTTGCGATCTCTTTATTTCCAGCTCTTTCTCTGCTTCAGTCTCTAAAATCGAGGTAAGTTCCTGCAAGCTTCAAGTTCTGCATCGACAAATATTGGCATTTGTTCAATCATTCCGTTTGATTTGCTTTGCTCCATCAGCTTCAACCTTTGATTTGGATCGGACGTCTTGCCGCATTCTTTTTCTGTTAATTTTGGAGTTACGAGCTGCCCATGGATTTTCCTGTTTAAATCATAGAGCCGTGATTTGGATTCTTAATTTGTTGTATCTTTTGATGGAGAATAATTGGACCTTTTTCTAATCTCGACTTTCATAAATTATAGGGTAAATGATCAAGAAGGACAGAATTTTAGCTTGGTTTTCAAGTTGGATCCAAACCTTAATTTGTATTAACATTAAAATCTGTTCATATTGACTTTTAATTGATGGAACATAGAGTTGTCGGTTTATGCATATTGTGTGTGTGCGTGCGTGTGTGTGTGTGTCAAATTGGAGGGAAATCAGGATGTTTGATGCGGCCACTATACCAAACCGACCTCGACCTTTGTTCTGTCCTTCAATAATCTTCTAGTATTTGATCAGAAAAACCACCACTCCACTTCTCTCTCTCTCTCTCTCTCTCTCTCTCTATATATATATATATATGTATATATGGGCATGAAATTTTGTATGGGGACCCACATTTTTGTTCACTAAATTGGTTGATTATGTTGCAGGAAAAGATCTCAAATCCAAACCCGAACTTGTTGATCAATCAGATGGATCAGCCTAAGCTTGGCCTACGAAGTGGAGGAGTCGGTAAGCTTCCAAGGACTCACTAACAGACATTAGGTCGCTTTCTTCTTTTTCTTTCTTCTTTGCGAAATCAAGGTATGATGCAACATATGCATGATATTGTGCTTGTGTCTACATTTGATTTAGTTCATCTCTCACCAATTAGCTTAACACCAATTAGAATTCTTAATTATTATGGATAGTCTAATTTTCCAACTTATAAAATCTTTTTTCATCATTAGAAGCAAAAGTTTTGGTAAGAGAGAGAAGAAAGGGGATAGAGAGAACTCCTCTTTTTAGTAGACTTTTAGCTGAGCAAATTTGGGTTTCTTCTTCTGCAGTATCACTTAAAATCAACCTATATATTGATTGAGATTAAAGAGAAAAGAAGATTAAAAAAATTAAGGATAAGAATGCTTGAACAAGAGGATATGCTTATACTCAACGATCGATAAAGATGATGGTTAATGTGATATGCATGATAACATTTAGGGAAATTCTATTTAGAACCTGTGTTTTTACTCTTCATAACTCAAATCTCATAAAATTTTACACTAATTTTAAAATTCCTATTTTACCCCTTCCACAACCCACTTTCTTCTCCAATTGTCAGCCTTTACTTCACCTCTCTATCTCTCTCCTGCACACAAATATACACACCCAAACACACACATATATATATATACACACATACATACGGCCATGAACCCAACTGCTAGGTTGGCCATGGCAGTCAACCCCCCAACACACAAGCGCGCGCATACATACACACGCACACACTCTCTCTCTATATATATTTAAACCCAGCACACACACACATATATATATATACACACTAACACACAAAATCACACACACTTATATATATATATATATATCACACACACACTAACACACAAAAGGCTAGCCGCGACCATGGAACCTCCACACCTCGCGGTGCGAGGGATTCAGTAGTCCTTGCACCGCGAGGCGCGGGGGTCTCAGCAACCCGCACCGCGAGGTGCAGGGATTTCTCGAACCTCCATACCTCGTAGTGCGGAGGATTCTCAAACCTCTGCACCGCAAGGTGGGGAGGTCTTTTAAATTTTTTATTTTTTTATTAATGTATTTATTTTTTATTTTTTTAAGTTTAGGCCTTTTAAATTTTTTTACTCATTTTTTAAAATATCATTGATTTCATTCTCACACATATATTTAAAATGTGAAATATAAAAATATAATTAATATGAAAAATAACAAATATAATTAAATTATCAAATAATATAAATAAATAAATTTTAAATATCTGTATTTTAAGTAATTATAATTTAAATAATTTTAAATTTTAAATCATCTTGTTGAATTTTTAATACTTAAAAAAATTTAAAATTAATTAATTTATCTTATTGCATTACTTAAAGATACACATGATTTAAGTATTAAATCATCTTAGGTGTTGAATTTTTTATACTCAAGAAAAATTAAAATTAATTAATTTATCTTATTGAATTAGGTAAAGATACATATATTTAAAAAAAATTATTTTAAATGATGTAGGATTTTCAGATATGTGTATTTTTAAATAATTTAATAAGATAAATTAACTAATTTTAATTTTTTATAAGTATTAAAAATTCAATAGGATGATTTAAAATTTAAAATTAGTCAAATTATAATTACTTAAAATGTAGATATTTAAAATTTATTTATTTGTATTATTTTTTAATTTTATTTTATTATAATAAAAAAAGTAATTAAAATAAAAAATAAAAAACTAATTAAAAAGGAAAACTCGGTTTCCCCGACTGCCAATAGTCGAGAAAAGCTGGGTTCCCGACTAGGGCCAGTCAAGAAAAGCTGGGTTCCCCGGCTAGAGTCACGTCAATTTTATATAAATAATTTAATTTTTAATTGGGTAAATTGATGTACACCTCTAAACTTTGTTTTCTACATAATCGATCATTAATTTTTCCTGAAATGGTAGGACACGCTCTTTATACAAGAAATGATGTTACTTAAATTAAATTAAACATATATTAGAAATAATTAAGTTAAATTAGTTTAATTAACATTGGTTTTTTAATAAAAAAAGGTGTCTTAACCATTTTAAGAATGTTTGAGGACCAATTTGACAAAAAATAAAATTCACAACATGTTCAACTAATTTATTTAATGTCATGAATATTAGAAGGTGTTGTTGGCCAATTCAAGAATGTTGGAGAATCCATTTGACAAAATATAAAATTCAAGGTTACATAAGTCAACTATGATGCACGAAAACTTTTTGGGGGTGATATTTTGACTTTTTCAAAACGTCTTTGTTTCTGATAGGTCAAGAAACGTTTTTAGGCTACTTTTACAACTTTAGAAACTTTTTGTGGCCGTTTTATAATATTAAGAAAATATTAAAACCACATTTTCGATTTAGAAACACATTTTCATCCACGAATGGAGATGGAAATTTTTTCATCTCTAACTCGAAATTTTTAATTTCTTCTAGAATTTATTTTTAAAATTTGTTTGAATGCATTAGGAAATTTATTTTATTTTTAAATTAAATAACTATTTTTTATATTAAAAATTATATTTACAAAAAATCTCTTATTTTTTTTTTATTTACATGTTTCTCCGGTAGTTTCATTTTTTAATTTTTTTAAAAAATGACCTTTTTTCATTTTCGTTTCTTATTATATTTGTTTCTCATTTTTATTTTCGTAGTAAGTTAAAAATTCAATATAAAAAAAATACACGGTCAATTAACTTTTTCTAATTTTATGGAGTTTCAGATTGGACAGGAAAGAGAGGATCATAGTACTGATCGGTTGGCTTTGCACTGAATTCTACGCATTACTAATATCATTGTTTAATTTTTACTGTTATGCAGGGAGGCGTAAGAGGGAAAAGGGGGGCGCTCCACCAACTGCCAGCGACCCTGCTACTGGAAAAGCCGAAATTAATGAGGACATTGCACTAGCTGCCAGCAGCACTGGACCAGTCAATACTAGCGAGGAGAACATTCAAGCAATTGTTTGCGACAATGGTACTGGCATGATCAAGGTTAGTCGGCAATTTTCATTGCAAGATTGGCACCTTTATATGTGGTTGTTTCTGCGATTTGTCCTAAAGTGGTTTTGCCCTGATGTTGTTGGTGTACAGGCTGGGATTGCAGGTGAAAATGGTCCAAGATCAGTCTTCCATAGCATAGTCGGCCTGCCTCGACGCAAAGGTATCATCATTGGGGCGGGCCAAAAAGATTTCTTTGTTGGAGAAGAAGCCCAATCTAAACGAGGTGTCCTTACCTTGAAGTACCCTATTAGGCATGGTATTGTCACCAATTGGGACGACATGGAAAAGATTTGGGATTACACCTTTAAAAATGAGCTTCGTGTTGCCCCAGAAGAATACCCGTACTTCTCACAGAAGCACCCCTTAACCCCAAGGCAAATAGGGAAAAAATGACAGAAATCATGTTTGAGACCTTTAATGTGCCAGCCATGTATGTTGCAATCCAGGCTATTCTCTCCCTATATGCCAGTGGCCGGACAACTGGTTTGTCATATGCTAACCTTGAAACTAATTTCAATTCTGTTATTGCTATCATGCCTTCATCACAAAGTTAGTTGTCAATCATTAAACAGGCATTGTGCTTGATTCCGGGGATGGAGTGAGCCACACAGTTCCAATTTATGAAGGATATGCAGTTCCTGATGCTATTCGACGTCTAGACCTTGCTGGTCATGATCTTACAGATCATCTTAAGGAAATTCTTACTGAGAGAGGGTATTCATTTAAGACATCTGCTGAATGGGAAATTGTTCGTGACATAAAGGAGAAGCTGGCTTATGTTGCTCTGGATTTCGAGAAGGAGTTGGAAGCTGCTAAGACCAGCTCTGAAATTCAGAAGAGCTATGTATTGCCTGATGAGCAGGTGGTCACAATTGGAGCCGAGAGATTCCGCTGCCCTGAGGCCCTCTTCGATCCATCACTGATGGGAATAGAATCTCTTGGAATCCATCAAACAACCTACAACTCCATCATGAAGTGCCACATCGATCTCAGGAAGGATCTGTTCGGCAATATTGTTCTTAGTGGTGGCTCAACAATGTTTCCCGGTACGGCAGATCGTATGAGTAAAGAAATCTCAGCTCTCGCTCCTGGGACTTTGAAGATCAAAGTGGTAGCACCACCTGAGAGAAAGTATAGTGTCTGGATGGGAGGATCGATATTGGCATCCCTCTCTTCGTTCCAACAGGTAATTTTTTCATCCATAATTGCCTTTAAATTGTCGTTCATTCCCACTATTGACTTTCTGTACTAATTAAAATGCGCCCAATGGTGCAGATCTGGATCACAAAGGCAGAGTACGATGAATCTGGTGCTTCTATTGTTCACCGAAAATGCTTTTGAGTTAATTTGTTGTTACTTTGGATCACCATCGGTGAGTATTTCTCTTTTTGAGTTAATTTGCTGCTTTGAGTAGCCTATATTTTTATCATCGGCTGTGAAAGTTGTTTGTTAATTTAATATCTATCTTCTACAACTCAACCATGCATGTGGGGGCAGACATCATTTATAGAAAGGATTAATATTGTCTTCATCTAACTTGTTTCAGGACTCGGGGGTATGCTGGGTCTGTGTGATATGTATGTTATTACACTGAGAAGTCTGGTGATGCAGTGGTTTTCGATTTCATTTCAGTTGAAACTAAGGACATAAAACTATGATGTTTGCTTTTATAGGCCAGCCATGCTCCATGAGTCATGACCATTCTTGATATCAATTTGGCATGGTTTTGGTTTGTTGGTAAATGTGGCCTTTTTGTAACTCTGGATGAAATAAAAGCACTTGGTTTGTGTTATGCAGGCCTGTTTAAGGTTAATCTTGAGTCTCCCATGAATCTATTCTCACAAATGCAGCCTCTCCTTCTTGTGCATGAGAAACATAACAGCGGTTAGCTAAAATAATTATTAACTAATATTTACTTAAATTGTATCGATCATCCTTATATTGAAAAAAGAATTAATTTTCCTTCAGTTTTATAAACGTAGATCATTTACCCTCTACTGTTTAACAAGCATCTGTTAAACTTTTCAAAATTTCTGAAATGCTTCTCTCCTAGTATTAATATAAAAATTAAAAAAAAAACAATTCAAGTGACTGATAAACATAACCGGCGATCTAGATTTGAGCAAATGAGACCTAGATTTATCTGATTGAACCTAAATGCATTCATTTGGGTTTGAACCCAAAACACACACACACAAGGAGAGGGAGAGGGAAGTTTTTGTGACGGATGGGGTTTCACCAAAAATCTCATTGGTAGCGATGGGTTTTTAATCAAATCCAGTCAATTGTGAAATTGCGGACATATTTACAGAAAAAAAAAAAAAAAGAAATTGCAGGCATAATGGAGAGAAAATGAAAGAGTGAAGAAACTTACTCATCAGAATTCTACCAGCAACCGAGAAAGGAGATTAGATTGCTAACACTGAAAGGAGATGGGAGCCTAATTAGCATTGGTTAAGGGAGAGATGGTAGTGATTGGTAGTGAACGGACGTCAATAGGGCGGTTTCACGGTGGTTGGGGAGGTAAGGAAAGGAAAGGGAGAGGAAGGATAAAGGCATAAAGGTTTCTGGAAGGCAGTTTTCTATTTTGTTTCTTATTACATTATAAATAATTTATTTTTTATTTTAATTTTATTTCAAAAGTTATGTTTGCTCTGACTACATTATGTCTCTTTATTTCACTCTATTTTATTTATTTATTAATAAAATATAATTCTATTTATTTTTTCTTATTTATAATTTTAACTGCTATAAAAATTTATTATTTATTTTATAATATAATAATATATATTATGGTATTAAATTTTAATAATATTTAATTTAATATAGTTTTAAATCAATTAACTAACATTTTTTTAAATATAATTATTTAATAAAATCAATAATCAAATATACAAAATAATCTACTACACGCACACACAAAATTAATAATCAAATACACATATATAAAATTAATAATCAAATACATAATATCACTCATCTAATACAAAAATATTTAAAAAATAAATCACAAACTCAGTGCTCAATCTGTTCCTTTTGCTCGTCACCGCCCCCACCATTGCTACTCGTCACCGTCGCCACTTCCACTAGTCGCTACTGCCACCAGGTCTGGTAGTTGTTACTTGGACCTGCTGACATGGCGAGGGTGGCTTGGTCAAAATCACTCATCAAATTTGATAAGAGAATTGGGTTTCACCAAATTTTTAACGAGCAAATTTGGCGATGACGAGCAATGTTGGAGGGAAAATTGGTGATTGGCTCGTTATTATTTGACTTGGCCTGCGATTTGCCTATTGCGTTGGAGGAAAAATTGACGATTGGGTCATTATTATTTGACTTGGCCTGCTATGTGGCTATTGCGTCGGAGATGGCCTAATACATAGTTTAAATATAGAGATAAAATGGTTAAATTTTATGTTTTAGGAGATGCAAATTAACTTTAAAAATATGCTTTTATCTTGATGTTATCATTTTATGTAGGGTTTCTTGCAGTGAGTATATATAGGATTTTTTTTAATCTTATATATAATAAATATATCTATCCTTCAATTAAGAATAGATATTTAACTTTCAAGTTCAAAATTAGGAGTGTCTCAGTCATGAATCAGGAATTTAACCAGATAAGATTTATAATACTGTTGAAGAAATTCTCTTACAAGATTTTTATTTTTTAATTTTTTTATGTAAACAATGGTGGTAATTAAATATTAGTTGTCCCCTTATTTTTATTTTGAAATTAAAATATTGAGAGGACATTCCTATGAAAGAATCGAGAATGACACATGTACTCGCTATCGTGCCCATGATAAATGTTGGATGGTTAAGTGTAGAGTGAATAATTGCTAAAAATATCTAAATAGTAAGTCACCCTAAAATGAGTGTTCTCTTATTTCGACTTCTCCAAAATCTTCAGTGATATAATCAAGATAACAATAGATTCTCTGTCCTGCGAAAATGAAGTGACAAATTTTAAAATTCAAAGAAAGTCACGACAAGCCTATGGACATAGTGTCTTGTCCATAGTTGGATCGACAAATCGTGCTCTTGCGATCGATGCACTGCCGTGATCGATTCCATCATGGATGAACCTATGATAGTTAAAAAAAAAAAAAAAAAAATTAACATCAAATTTTATTTAAAAGCAACAGTGATGAATTCTATTTTTCTTTTCAATATATAAATTCTATTTTTCCATAGACTCGTCTAGTCTTAGCGTTTAAAAGCAAATAGAACAAGTCAACTACTCTTTGCTTAAAATATTTCCCTCGCAACTCGCAACTCGCAACGCCTCACTCCCTCTTTCATCAGTCTTATCTTTCAGAGTTTCAACGTCCTCTCTGTACAAAGCCTGGAACCTACAAACCTTTGCCCTCTGCTTCACTCTCTTCATTAATAATTCAGGTATGTTCAAATCCTGCATCGCTCCCTCAGATTTCTTCAATTGTCCGTTTGATTTGCTTCGTCAGCTTGAGAATCTTTGATTTGAATCCACTAACCGTGCTGCTTGTTTATTTTACCGCTTTAGTTTTTTGGTTAATTTTGAAGTTATGAGCAACATATTGATTTTCCTGTTTAAATCATAGATAGAACCATGACTTGGATTCATTGTTGTATGTTTCGATTATGAATTGGAACCGGAACTCTCGGTTATGAAGGGGGAGTTTAAAAATTGCTTTATTCTGGTGAAACAAAAGGGAAATTATGTAATCCGAGTTTCTGTCAAATTTTTTGTTTCAAATTTTCTTGGAGGTGTTTCAAAATTAAATGAAAAACCGTTTCCACTACTGTAACGACCAATTGAGTGAGTCATAAATATTAATTATATTTTTATATAGTGTATTGCATGCGGACCTTATTTAATGAATGTCAAAAATAATTTATAGGTTGTTAAAGAGCTTAAATAGCAAAAAAATATTTTATATGCGGTCTAAAAGACAAGTTAGTGAGAAATAAAATGTTTGGAGTCATTGCATGTGAGTAAATTAAAGTATATGTGTTATAAAAATGGGCTTGGCCTAATAGAAGTGATGGGTTTAAAATAATTCTATGGGCCTAATATGAATTGGACTTTTAAATGAGCTTGGGCATGTCTAAATATGGATTTTAATTAATGAGATGTATACATATATATATATATATATATTGTGAAAAATGAATGAATAAGGAAATTGGAAAGGTAATGAAATGCAAAATGTCTAAAGATGGCGTATATGCTATGTGTGTGTGGGAAAAGTTAAGGGTAAAATGAAAATTTGTAAAATAGAATGAATATAGAAAAGAGAAATAGGAGCAAAAACCATTAAGGGCATAAGTAAGTTGGGTGTGTGTGTTATGTGTAAGGGGAAAAATTGAAAATTTGAGAGAAGGGGTGGTTGGATATTGGACTTGCAACCCATTTTCCCTTATGCTTCTTTTTTTTTTTTTTCCATCTTTTTTTTTTCTTCTCTTTCTCTCCATTTTCTTGCTCCCTCTCGGCAGTAGCCTTTATCTTCTTCCCTTCTTCTTCCATTTATCGTGCTAAAATTAAACTCTCAAAGTGGGTAGATTTCGAGCACTTAGAGTGCTTGTTCTTCTACTTGGCTTTTTCATCAAAAGGCAAGCTTTCTTCTTCTTCCCTCCTATTTTTTAGTGCAAAGTATATCCTTTATATTTAATCAAAGGTCTTACTATCATCTCTTTAATGGTGGTTTTTTGAAAGCTTGTAGTTAAATATATTAGTTCCGTGTTTTTCTCAAATCTTGCGGATTTTCATCAAAGGTTTCATTGAGTCTCGTTTTGGTCTCTATGGGGCTTGTTTTCCCCATCTTTTATTCAAGAAATGGCAACTTGGGGTTTAAGAACTTAGGGTTGTGTTTGTAGGTGTTTTGGGAGTTTATTGTTCGTGAGTTTTTGGTTTCATGTGCGTTTAGTCGACTTTTCGAGCTGAGGAGTCATCTGAGCATTAGCTAGAAATTTTGAAATAGCCAAAATAGAAACTTTGATTTTGAAACTTAATCATGTGTATTTTGACAACTTGATCAAACATATACTTTGATTTCAAAACCTAATGCCATGTATTTCGAAACTTGATCAAACAGAAACTCTGATTTCAAAGCCTAATCCTGTGTATTTTGAAATTTGATCAAACAAAAACTTTGATTTCGAAACCTAATCCAGTATATTTCAAAACTTGCTCGAACAGAAATTTACATTTCGAAACCTATATTCTATATTTCGAAACTTTTTCAAATAGAAACTTACATTTTGAAACCTTGTACTCTTTAGACCATAGATTTTTATCCCAATATTGGAATTAAGATCCTCTTTTTTTTTTGTTGCAACCCTAACTCAATAAGCTTCGATTTGATATATAATATCATATATTTTGGTTACCATTTGAGTCAGTTAAGGCTTTCTTCAAGCCAAATTAAGCATGATAATCACATTTTGGGAATTTATTAAGGAATATTCTTGGTTGGCATGTTCATGAAATCTCATGTGTTATGTATTACTACTATTATCTTTGCGCCTCTTATTATTATTTTGGCGATGCAGCTAAATTCAACAAGTGTGAGACAAGATATCCTATTGAGTGTCTAATGTGGGTGAGGTAGCCATAAATCCGGTAGGTGATACTCTTGCCATTGTTGATGGCTAATGAATTTTGATATATATATATATATATACATATAGTCACATGGATGTGGAGACCAAGAGGGGCAGTGTGGCACATGTATTTCTATCATTATATAAATAATGCATGCGTATGGATTGGTGACTTCTTGTGCTATGAGTCATGTATGAAAAAAAAAAGAGGGTATTATGCTATTATGTAAATTGTGCGCATGTTACTCTATGAGTTAAATGTGTGTCTTGTTATTAAGCAAGAAATATCAATTACTGAGGTTTTATTGATGAAGAAGACATGATCAAAAGCTTTGTCTATAAATGTCCTGTAGTAATCTTCCATTGATTCTTGTATTATGCATGCCTTCATAGATCTACCTTATGTTTATTCCTTTTGCTACATATATACTTGCTGAGTTTTGTGACTCACTTGCTTATTCTTATCATTCCAGGTGCAGGCAAAATCATGGTAGAAAGGGAGTCTAGTGGAGCTTGAAGTTAAATTTAGACATATATAGAGATCTCCCCCAACCTAAAGATTTTGGGACTTGTGTAGAGGGCTAGTGTAGAAGGTTATTTCTTTTTGTATTGTATTAATGCCCTTGTATATTTTTGAAAAGTGTATAGCTTTTAAAGTCTTAAAAAATGACGTAAGAATGAATGTTGCTCCTATGGAAAGTGAGCCAATTTATATCATGGAAGTTTTTGAGATGTATATTTCTGTATTCTATTTTGAAATGACCTTCTTTTAGATGTTCCTATGCTAGCGAGTATATCCGGAAGCGGGCCCTAACAACTACCTTGAAAGAAAACTATAACATCCTGCATCAAGCAATATGAATGATCGGAACAACTTACCTTGATGAGCCTACGCCGACTTCCTAGGGGGTCACCCATCCTTGAGCTTCATCAGCTTAAGCATGCTTAACCCCAGAGTTCCTTGCCTACATTCAGCTTAAAAGGTATCCAGTTAGTGTTATTTTTTTTCTTACTTATTCTCGATATATACTACTCTTTTCTGGGCTCTTAGAGTATTACATTCTCCCCTCTTTGAGCACATGATGTCTTCGTCATGCAACCTTACAACCAGTCCCAGATCTCCCCCCTTTGCATGGCTGATGTGGGATTCGCCTAAGGTGCCTACACGCACCCCCCTAGGGACTCAGCATCCTCGCTGAGGTTTGCCCCACCACTACACTCAGAGGCTCGGGGGTTGGCTCTGATACCACCTGTAACATCCCGCATCGCGCGATAGGAAGGATCAGAACAACTAACCCTGATGAGCTTACGCAAACTTCCTAGGGGGTCACCCATCCTTGAGCTTCCCTAGCTCAAGCACGCTTAACCCCAGAGTTCCTTGCCTACATTCAGCCCAAAAGGTATCCCAAACCTCGCTCTGATATCACCAATTGTAGGTGCCCCTAATAGGGACCCACAACAAGATGACATAAATGTCAAAACCCATTAAAACATTACACATCTTTCTTGATATTAACAACGGAAGCCACATTCATACATTCTTACTCATAGACAAACACAAAAGTGTTCACATGCTCACATAAACAAAAGTAACTCAATATTACACATCACGTCAGGGTCCATAAACCCACCATATCCCCTTAGGTGTACAACCTAAAACATAAACAAGCATGACTTAATATTACACACCACAAAACACCCCCCAAGGACTTTTGATTGAGATGGCTCTGTACACATTGTTACCCCATGAATCTTGATTCACTTAGCTCGTCCTCTACTTTAGCCTTACCCTCACCTGGAATGATGCAAGCAAACATGAGCCACAAGGTCCAGCAAGTATAACTAGAAGAAAGCGAGCATAAGAAGCAAAAGAGACATAAATGTCATTTAAGGTACTTTCACATGATAAAATGATGAAATATGCATCCATGCTCATATACAGTACTTTTTAAAACTATAAACATGGGACCGAAGTCTGAAACCTTGGGACCGAAGTCCATAATGTAAACTTGGGAATGAAGTCTATAACATAAACTTAGGACCGAAGTCCCTAACATAAAATTGGGATCGAAGTCCAACTTTAGTTCAACACTTTCTCTGCGGATATATCCTGCAGACTTGTTTGTTGTGCGCATCATGAGGCCTTTACACATTTTAAAAAAAAAACATTTTCATGCACATGCTTTATGCATTATTATAACATACATATTTGTAATAATTTCTCATAAATAACTGACATGCAATTAACGAAGCAATATGCACAATAGGGCAACATTCATGCAAGACAACATCAAACTCTTGCATGTCCACAATAAAACATCATTTCCAAGAAAAGAAAGGGTGATACAAAACCCTATTTGAGAATTAATAGGTATAAATGTAAATAATGAAATAATTTACTAGAAAAAGGGAAATAACTTGTAAAATAAGAAAATGACTTGCAATTTAAAACATAAGAGGTAGGATCTTGCAATAACAAGAGATAGAGAATGGGACTTGCAATTTAAATCATAAACTTGAGAAAGGAAGAACTAAACTTGTAAAATAGGAGAAGAACTTGTAAAATAATAATAAGAACTTGCAATAACAAGGATAGAGATTTGAACTTGTATATTAATAAGAAAACTGAGATCTTGTCTCTTAAATGGAACAAAGATGAAGAAGAATTTGCAAAAACTAGGAAGAGAACTTGCCTTTAAATTACCGATTCTCGTCTTTATCACACTCTCACTTATAGCCAAAATTCCTCCTCAAGATCATGGTCAATTCATCTGCTTCTCCTTCACTTCCTCATTCCATTCTTTTACATGCATGTTCTCTATTTATACTCAATTTTGCACTCAATTCATTACACTTCACCTAGTTTATTCTCTACAAAACTTAGAGAAACATCATCATATTTATTCTTTCAATTTTCAAGGGTTCAATTTTCAAGAGTCATCATGCTTATTCCTTCAATTTTCAAGGGTTCAATTTTTAAAGGTCATCATTCATATTTCTTCAATTTCCAAGGGTTCAATTTTCAATTGTCATCATTCATATTCTTTCAATTTTCATAGTCAATTGTATCAAAAAAATGAAAAAGAGATATTATCTTCAATTTTCAAAATATTTTCAAATAAAATAATTAATTATCAATTTCCTCAAATATTCCATAATGATTTCAAATAATTTCGAATAATTACCGAAAGTCACTTGATAAATTTTAATTTTCCTCCAATTAGTCTCTCACACACAAATTCACATTAATTTAGAAATAAACGGGTCGTTATAGCAAAAAATTTCTATTTTCTTTTTACAACACTATTTTGCTCTTTTATTCTTTCATGAATTTTTTTTCTTTGTTTGTCAAGGACATTTTTTAATTCTTCTTTTTCCTTGTTGACAAATTCAAGAGATGCCTTTAAACATTGATTTTTCTCTTCATGTTCTTCCTTTTGAGTTTTCAAAAGTACATTCTCATTTTTCAAAGAATTCACTTCATTTTCTAAAGACAAAATTTTCTTTTTCAATAAATTATTTTTCAAACTTAATTTTTTAAAATCAATGCTAATTCATCAAAAGTATCTTGCAAATCTTGAAAAGAAAAATTATCTTTTAAACCATAAAAAGTTTGAGATGATACCTCATGATTTTCATGTTGAACCATCAAGCATATATTATCATCACTTGATTCATCGCTTGATGTGGGTTGATTTTCTTCACATTTTTCTTCATTTTCCCTATGTATGCCATCTACAATCTCATAACTTTGGTTACTAAAATATATTGAATCAAGAGTATTCAATATATCTTTTACATTAGAGCACCTAGAAAAATTAATATAATCATTAAGGTGTGGTGTAGAATATGCATGACTAATATTTAAAGATTTTTTTTTTTTGTCATGCTCATCCCATTGCAATTTTGGTTTTAAGATAAATCCACTTTTCAAAATATGCCGCAAGTTAAAATCAATGGAGGTCCTGAAATTACAATTTTTTTTTTCTCCAATGATCATAATATGATCAATCAAAATAAGGAGCTATATCTATGGGATAACATTCCATAGACATGGAAACATTCATGATTGCCATGGATCTTTTCTTATGTTGTTAAACTTGAAAAATAAAGAGATAGGCTCTAATACTAATTGTTAGCTTTGTGTAATCAATGGCACCTCACACCTAAGAGGGGTCAAATAACTAAAAAAATGGAAAAATCAAGAATGCAAAAGACACAAAGATTTAGAGTAACTTGACTCAATCCAACTTACTCCACTGCTTTAGCTCCCCATTAGAGATTTCGAAATTCACTATATATAACCTCTTACTTAACCAAGTATGCTCTCTAGCAAAATCACTAGGAATTTACAGCTTCCTACTTATACTTAAGTAAGCCCTCTAATACACTTGTTAGGAAACACAACACAATGTGCAAAAAGAATAATCTAAGAGTTGATACTCTCATTTACAAAAGTCTCTCTAAAAATTACAACAAGATTCAAACAAGATGATGCAAAAGATAAACAGTTTTGGTTGAGAGAAATATTGAAAATACAAGCACTAGTGAGAAGAATAAAATCACATGTAAGCTTTTATTACTTCATTAGCCTCTTTAATTCATTATTGGATTGCTATTTATAGACTTCTCTCGAGTTTGAATTAATTAGTCATTATTTGGAGCCATTGGAGACATTTAAAGCCTACAAAAACTAGTCGTTAAACATGCCAATGGAGAAATGGTCGACAATTTTATCAAATTGGTTGATAGTTTTCTTTGAAAAATTTGAAACACCCTTATGGCTTTAGGAAAACGATCAACATCTTTGGAAAAACGATCGATTGTTTTGGCAACAAGTTGACATTATATAGTAACAGTCAATTGTTTTTTAACTCAAGTGAAAAGAACCGAGACTTGAAATTTTCTCTATCAATAGTTCAAGAGAATGGTTAATTGTTTTTGCTAAAAGACCAAAAATGATTGACAGTTTTGCTTTGATTCGATAGCCTAAAATTCAAAGGCACAAAACAATTAACAATTTTCTTAATGAGGTCAATATTTTTGCTTAGGATATAACTGAGTGTGTATGGTTTGAAAGAATTTTGTCACATTCTAACAAACATTTGATTTCACAATATTCATTGATACATGTTCAAGAGAATAGTTGATTGTTTTTGCTAAAAGACCAAAAATGGTTGACAGTTTTGTTTTGATTCGATAGCCCAAAATTCAAAGGCATAAAACAATTAACAATTTTCTTAATGAGGTCAACATTTTTTCTTAAGATATAACTGAGTGTGTATGGTTTGAAAGAATTTTGTCACATTTTAACAAACATTTGATTTCACAATATTCATTGATACATGTTCAAGAGAATGGTTGATTGTTTTTGCTAAAAGACAAAAAATGGTTGACAGTTTTGCTTTGATTCGACAGCCCAAAATTTAAAGGCACAAAACAATTAAAAATTTTCTTAATGAGGTCAACATTTTTGCTTAGGATATATGTAATACTCGAAAAACTTTCGGGTAAGAAATATAAAATTTCAAAGGAAATAGGTATCAGAATAGCCCGAGAAAATGTCCGAATCAACTAGAGAGAACGCTCGGGGGCTCATATACCTAAGGAAATAGGCATATACCTATTAAGCATCTCAAGAAATGATTTTTAATATCGAGAGAAATTGAATCAGAGACAATTTTTGGTACATCTTTGGATCTAGTTGAAAAACTAAATTATCTTAAGCGACTTTTAAAAAGTCAACAAAACTCTTGAAAGAGTCAAATTGGACCTAATAAACAACCTTTAAGTGCTTTTGGGGTAAAACAAGGGGGTTTTGCAAGCAAAGCATAAGTCCGGGCCAAAGTGTAATTCTCAAATTTGCCCGAGAGAGGTCGAAATGACATTTTTTCAGAATCTAGGAGGATGAAATGAAGATTTCAAAGCTTGAGGGACTTAACGGAAGTTATAGAAAGTTTAGGAGCTTCATGGAAAGGCCAAAATGTAAAGAAGTCAGAATGAAGGGGTTAAAGTACAATTTTCAAAACTTGGAAGCTACCATGGCAGACCAAGCTTCTTACCACCCTTCCCATCACCGAATTCGGTGGCGGAAGACCCAAGAAAATGGCAAGGGACGTTGGGGTAAGGCCCCAGAATCGATCTTGGCCGACAATCGACCTTGGTTTGGTCGAAAACTGCCAATTTTTTTGTTGAAAACAACCAGAATTTACCCTTTGTAAATCAATTTTTGGGAAACTTTCGGTGCATTTTGGATTGATCTAGGGCACGAAAAGGCCTTAGTGGCCTTGAGTGAAGCAAGATTCGTCGTTTCGTGGCTTGATTTGGTGTATAAAATAGGAGCCGAAATGGCCAAATTTTTCTTAAACTTGAAACTCAAAATCGGGCTCGTTAGAGAAAAAATTGAGCAACAAGGATAAGGGGTTTTTGTTGCCCATGTCTAGAGTTTCATTTCTGGAAAAATTTGAGACATTTTGGTTGAGAGATAAGGAAGATCCGAAGCCTCGTCGAAAAAATGAGCTTCATCGAAAAATGAGTTTGAGCAGTCAGAAAATGGCTTGATTTGAGAGATTTTAAGCTATTATCCGGTAGAAGGTGAAAAGAGAAAGTCGTAGGTTCAAACAGGGGGCAAAACGGAGGTCAAACGGAGGACGAATCGCGAAAAAACCAAAGCTAGCCGAAGATCTTGCGAAGAAGATGACCAACGTGTGTATCACACGTGCCTAGCAGCAGGTGCACGTGACAGCGCATGAGAAAGGTTAAGGTGGCGCGTGAGGGCCCATCTAGAGGAGAAAAATTTGAATTTTTTTTTTGTAAATTCCTGAAAATTCGAGATCTAAGTGGGTGTGCAAAAATATTTAGGTTTTGGCCTTTCTAGTTTCTCAATTTTGTATCGACTAGCCTCGTTTTGCGCAAAATCGAAGCATCAAGGTAAGTTTTATAATTTTCTCTTGAAGTTATTAGTATATCATGAATTTTTGTGGAGAAATATTATAGAAATTAGTTAAAGAGATATTTATTTGGATTATTAGAAAAGAAAATGGGAAAAAATGAAGAAATATTGAGGAAAATAAGTTTTGATGATTATTTAAATAAATAATGATGTTTAAGGTGCTTTGAGGTTTAAAGTAAAGTGATTGGTGCAACTTTTGAGGTTGGCATGAAAATTGAGGTCAGGCATGCAAATCAAAGCAGTGCGCGCTTTTCGAGGTACCTTGAATTTTGTCAAATGTGAGTGATTTTTTCCCAAAAGTTCGTATAAGTTATGTATTGTTTATGTTGAGTATAATAGCCACGATAATGGCTAAGTTATATGTATTATATGAGCATCCTTTCATATTTATACACATATTGTTGCATTGATGGATAATGATTTTTGCATGGCACAATATTATTACCATATTGATACTTGTGCATGGGATTAGGATGTCACCTTGATAGTGTAACCGTAAATTCCCTAAGGGCAAATGATGGAACAACGTTAGGATTATCTTGAAAGTAGGTCAGGATTCTGCCTAGAGTTCCGTGTCGAATTGGTGGGTCAGGGAAGTTACACTAGAGCATATGTTCATTCACATTATTGCATCATGCATCCATGTAACTGTCATTTTAGCCCTCACCTAGAAGATTCATCTTTTAATGTTGGACGTATATCCTTGAAATATTTCACGTTCTAGGTGAGTCGAGTGGTCGGAAGGGCAAAAGAGTAATCGAGACATGAGCATGATAGAGGTTGTGATGGGTCCTAAGCCAGGGCTAGGACAAGTTATCATGTTTAATTGATTTATTTTATTTCAATTATTGTAATGTTATGCTAATTAAGTAATATGTATGAACTCGTAGATGTTACGATTCGTTACTAAGGTTTATTAAGGTTTTGATCCTGCTTTCGCGCACATTAAGTATTTCATTTCCTTTAATATTATTTGGGAGTGTTATTCTTATGAGTTAAGTTGAGGATTTTAGTATAGTTAAAAAAATAAAAAATTCTAGTATATTATATAACGCCCTGAAAAGGCTGGAGTGTTACAATATAACTGAGTGTGTATGGTTTGAAAGAATTTTGTTACATTCTAACAAATATTTGATTTCACAATATTCATTGACACGTATTAATTACTAAGTTGAAAATTCATGTCACAAGGGATTTTTAAAGGATGTAAGAGTTTTTGGCATTAATTGGATTTTTTATTTTTAATTTTTAAAGATAAAATATATTTTATTTTCAAATATTAAAGGTATATAATTATTCATCATCAAAATATTATCAAAGGCAAAACAATAGTTCCCACCGAACAAATTTTAATTATTATATTTTGACAACAACACTTTCAATTTTGACAACTAGATCTAAATTGACTCAATTGGACGTAATTTTATCTAACATGTAAAATCAATTTGGAAATAATGTATTCAAATTGATTTGACATACCAAGTGTCTATAATAATAATAATAATTATGGGATCCATATGTATAGATAAGTAAAAAGAAAAAGAAATAGTGAAGATGAACATTTTGTCATCGATGGTGGCTATGGTGGAGGGCAATTGACGGCAAAAATGCATCAGCGGTGGAAGAAGGTGAAGAGGCGAAGGAGTTGTCGGTCGGGAAAGACAAATAGGTCAAATGGACAATCGGTGACTGCAACTGAAGAAGAAGGCGGACAGTAAGAGGCATCGTCATTAGGAAGACTATGATCGGAGAAAACGAAGCAAAAGTTCTTGTTAATAGGAGAAGACCGATGGTTGATCGTGATGACTGGAGAAGGCACGAGAATAGTCGTAATGATTGAAAACGGCAACTAATGCAGTCAACAACAACTACGAATGGCTAACGACGGTCGATGATATTTAAGGATTGCAAAGGATGGAGGAATAATTTGAGAACTCAAATTATATATTATCTTTTTTTTTCTTATATGTACATATGAATCTTACAAATAATAATATTATATAACACTTAGCATGTTCAATCAGTATAAATACATTCCTTCTAAATCGACTTTAAATGTTAGATAAAATTAGACTAAATTAAGTTAATTTGAATCTAATTTAAAAAAATAAAAAAATAGTTGAAATTGTAAAAATGATTGGTATATTATCCTAATTAGCCCAAAGAAAAATCATGATATGGCGTTGCAAAAATAAAATTGTCAAAAAGAGAAAAAGAAAAGAAAGCTAATCTCGCAGGTCAGCCCATTGTGCTTATATATCATATGACCTTTGTACATATGATACTTTATCTATCATGTTTTTTTTTTAAAAAAAAAAATAGTAGTAATTTGGAGCTTGAAACGTTAACATGGCGAGGAAAAACATAATTAAAAATATAAAATAATTTTTATTATGAATTATCGTATAAATTCATCAGGTAAAAGATGTATAATGTGTTTTTCTTTCTTTTATTTTGCATTATTCTAAATTTTTTATAGCCATTGAAATATCTGACATTATTATTTTGGTGGAAAAAACATAGTCCAACAGCCAATATCATTTTTAATAATGAATTATTTTAAATTTTTACATCAGTTTTGTTGACTGTGAAAATATAAATAGAATTTTCTTTTATCTTTACTCCCTCAACATAGCAACAAAATTAGGAAAAATTAGCTCAATCTTTTCATCGGATAATAATATTGATGTTTCAAACAGATCACAAGTGCCATCGTGTGATTAGTCTGATAAATTTTTATATTTGGAACTCATTCCAACTAAGATAATGTTTTTTAAAATAAATAAGATAAATTTGTATTAAGATAATATTAAAATATTTTTTAATAAAAAATATAAAATGATTAAAATAAAATTAAGAATTTCAGTTTTATGAGATGAGAAATATATAAATTATTTTTTTTATTTGTAAAATTTTAGATAAATCTATCCCTGCCTTTTCTAGGTAAATTTATTTTTAAAATTTCAAATAAGAACTTAAATAATGTATTTTCAGTAATTGTTAAATAAATTTAATAAATATAATAAAATACACTTTTAAATATATTATTTTTCAAATTTAACTTATTTTAGCTTATATCTCGATTAACAAATACTGTTTTAAAAAAAAGAAAAATTTTATTTGTTGTGGCGGTGCTTCTGAAAACGTTCTTTATATAAACCTTTTTTTGTAAATAAAAAGTTCTCATATAAACTTTAAAAAAAAGTATTTTAGTGAAAAATGTATTGAATAACACTAAATTAAAATAAACACTTTCTTTAATTATATTAAAATTTTCTTATTATTTAACGCTAAATTAATTTTAAAATACCCTTATTTACTAAATAAAATTGAGTTGATGGGAGTTGATACAAGAATTTGTGATGCGTACAAAATTAATTTCTATCAGAGCAAAGCTGTTAATATTATTATTATTCTGTCCCAGAATTGTGTTATTACATTTTTATCCGCCTCCAACCAGAACAAAAAAATGGCACCGCAGCGAAGGATAAAATTCACCGGATCGCGATCCGTGCGTTACCAAGAAATCTAATCGGAACCGTTCGTTCCTGCACATGATCTAACCGTCCAAACTCACTCGCGCCATTCCTTCGTCCAAAAGTTTGAAGTTTCACCACTCTCTTCGCCGCTATAAAGTTTTTGGTCTCTGCATGCCCTTTCTTCATCCCCAAACAGCACAAACCCTACCCATCCTCCTCCTCCCTCTTTTGCTCTCTATTTGTCTCTCTCTGTAATGGCGCGTACAAAGCAAACAGCAAGGAAATCAACCGGCGGCAAGGCGCCGAGGAAGCAGCTGGCGACGAAGGCCGCGCGGAAGTCCGCTCCGGCGACAGGAGGAGTGAAGAAGCCGCACAGGTTCCGGCCCGGGACGGTGGCGTTGAGGGAGATCAGGAAGTACCAGAAGAGCACGGAGCTGTTGATCCGGAAGCTGCCGTTCCAGCGGCTGGTTCGAGAGATCGCTCAGGACTTCAAGACCGATCTCCGCTTCCAGAGCAGCGCCGTCGCCGCCCTCCAGGAGGCGGCGGAGGCATACTTGGTCGGGCTGTTTGAGGACACGAACTTGTGCGCGATTCATGCCAAGAGAGTCACGATTATGCCAAAGGATATTCAGCTTGCCAGGAGGATTCGAGGCGAGAGGGCTTGATTTCTGGATTCTTTTGTTAGCATCTTGGAGATTTGGACTCTTTTTTCTTTTTTGCTTTTTTCTAGGGCTTTCGTTGAAATGATTTTGATCAGAGAAAGTATGTTTCACTTATATTGTAAGATCTAGTAAATATCAGAACTGAAAAATGTTGCAAAATTTTATATGTACTATATGTCTATTGATATTATGAAGTATCTATCTTTGACTGTTGCATCCCATTCGGTTCCCCCTTCCATTTAGTTTTTGTAAGATTGGGTGAATGTTTCAGCCACACAACTTAATTAAGATGATATTAATTTTAATGGTTTTGTTATTTGGATATAAAAATTGTTACGTTGTGTGACATTTAATTTTGATAAGAATAATTGTTTAATGTTATTTATTGTATAAGGGAATGTGTAATATTCATATGTAAGGTTATAATTGTCACATACAATATAACAGTATTATCTTAAAATATTATTTTCATGATTTAATTTTAATTTATAACTCGTCAAGAAAAAAGTACATGCTTAACAACATTAGAAATGTTGCATGATCAGAGGCTAGATTCCTAGTATCTGGTCTCCAAGCCCTCTAGTCCCTCGGTTCCACTTTTGCTTGATGGTGCTGCTGTTGTTTATCTTCTTCCTTGCTACTAGCCATAACTTCGCTTCTTTTTCCATTTACTGAATCTCACTCTTTCGGTCCCATCCCCAACAAAACAATGGCCCCAACAAGGAGGCTCAGAGTCTTGCGATGGCCGTGTAACCACCATCGGCCAAGGGCCAACATCCCCACATGCCACCACACACACACACACACTGTACACTCTGAGCGGTAGCATGACCATCCAAACCCTAAAATCAATTTTGGGTTTTGGTTTTTGGTTAAGCCCAAATCCCGTTTATGCTATCCCTATTCCCAAACTACTATTCCAGTTTTAATTAATTCTCTAGTGGATTGGATTAACTAATTAATTTGTGTTAGGCCCAAGCCCATACAAATTAAGCCAAACCCAAGTCTTTTTGTTAAACCAAGTCAACTATTTTTTTAAAAAAAGGCACAACCCAATCTCTTGCTTTAACTAATTAGGCTAACATACACACACATATCCATAAAAATGGAGCCCAATAACATCAATTAAGCCCAAACTTGGTTGGACCTAAGACCCAACACCATACACCACAAGACTCAGATCCATTAACCAGAAGGTACCCGACTGTGACATCATTGCTAATGCCAGCATCGCTGACGTCATCAATGACGCCATCACCTTGTTAACGTCAGCGACCGACTGTATACTTATCCTACTCCATTTTTTTTTTCTCATCCCATCCGTGAGGTTCGTTCATCAATTAAAGTAGTCATTTTAGGTTATTGAGAGTATTTTAGTAATTTTACTGTATTATTTTACCACTTGTGTTACTTCATGTAATATGTTTAGGTGATTTTAGCACTCCCCACACAATTGGCAATTGACTGAGTATATTCTACTAAATCACCATGAGTGGGTATCATGATGCTTTTTGAAATGCTTATATTTAATATTTATTGTCTCTTATTCCATTGTTATTTTAATACCAAATTCATTCAATTTATTTTAAATGCATAAAAAGGGAAAATAGAAGTTCATATCTATTAATTATTATGATTTGGCATCAAAGTTGCATGATATGTGATATCAGGACATGACATTAGCAAGGCATGTCTGGTTTATATGAGTTTGAACATAAAAATAACTAACATTAGCTAGTATGCATTCATGGCAAATGGAGTAACTAGATAGGACAGGACACTGTTTGCTAACTAGAGAACTTAGTTAGTCATGGTGCACCATGTAATTAATTGGGTAAGAGTTGTTTCCCCCATTAAACTTTGATTGGACAAGATTTGTTCTACTAATGTATTATTAATTTAATGTTTATGGATGAATAGTTGTTAGTTCTATTTGTTTACTCCCTAAGGCCGGTCCAAGACATAGACCACTGAGACCTATGTCTAGGGCCCCTAAAAAATATAGCAACTGCTGGTTGGAGCTCCAAAAGATATAAGTACATACATCAGCAACCACTCTCATCAAGATGAACAACAAGCAACATATATAGTGCCATGCGATAAATGTGATTTTCAATCATTTTTATTATTTTTTAGAGGGCTACAAAATTTAATATAGCCTAGGGCCCCATTAAACCTTGGGCCAGCCTTGTTACTCCCATTAACCTTAATGTTCCTATAGTCACGTTTAATTTGTGATTATATTATACCACTAATTTCTTATTTCTTTTAATTGTTATGACATGTTTAACAATAGAATTTACTATCTTAATTATTACATCTCCTATCATAATACTTTTTTCACACTTGTTAAATTCATTGACTTTTGGCTTACCCAACTACAGTTTATAGTTATAGATCCAAGTATCAATGCGACTGTTAGGATCAGGGTCCTCTTAATCATTACTATAATCATCCTCCAAGGTATAAGCACACTCATACATTGGAATAAAGAATGTTCACTAAACTATGATTTGAAATGACTATTGTGTCATTTAATTTCTTTTTCTCAATTGTAAGAAGACATTTAATATTGAGGAATTTCTTATTTAGAGATTATGTTATTGCACATTAATGATATGATTTAGAATGTATTATGAATGTGAGGTTTACTATCAGGGGTGGATCTAAAAATTTATATAGGGGGAGGTTAAATTTTTTTTTTTTTTTTGAGATGTAGAATTATACATCACAGATTTTAGGGTGATTTGTAATTTTTTTTTACTGATTTATTATTAAAAATTAATTTTTTAATATAAAAATTAATTTTAATTATGTATTACTCTGAACTTCAGCCTAAAACAACTCACGTATAGATACACTCCTACTTACTACTCTTAGTGAGGCCCATAGTCCATTAAAGAGTAGTGTCAGTCATGTTGCCTAAAATTTGAGTCACGACAAGTTCAATGTGTAAAACATTTGAAAAGTATTGAGAGAATTATTGCCTCGATTTGGCTATTATTGTGGTACTTTATCTAGACGTAAAATGGACATGTGTCACTACAAGATGATCTATGGAGATGTGACTACAAGATTTGTTGGAAGGGTTCAAATAAGCAATTTAAGTTCATTGGATGAAAACTGAACAACTATTTCATGAATATATAATCATTTACTACAATACTTTATTATTTCTTAATAGACATCAAGAATACATATATGAAGTAAGTTGTTCTTAAGTTCAGAGTAATGCTACTTCATACTTTATATATGTGGAATATTATGAACCTTACATAATATTTATGCACTATCTTTAGAATGACTCTAAAGAGAAACTCAATAATAGATAAATCATACTGCAAGACAAAACGTACATTTAACATATTCTGAATATCAAAACAACTTTAACACAAATAAAAACATGTTAACACATATTAATATAGATAAACATATCAAGATTTCTTAAATTTATTCTCAAAACATCCTTAACGTATTTTGTTAGGACATCCTTAACATAGAACATGCCTTGTATTAAATTTTTGTATAAAATTTATCATTAAAACATTTAAGAACAAACTCAACAAACAGGTTATGACATGATATTAACTAATCATTCTTGTTTGTTGATGTTGCTTGTGTTGGGAATCATGTATATGGCGATATGGGCAAAAATAAATTTTTTACCATGTATCAGATACATGCAACAGAATAAAACATACACACCATATACTAGATTGGATATTTAAGCAACACGCATATTCATCACATGAATATAAATAAATGCATACCTACTGTCTAATATAAGGATGGAGTACAAAAACTGTTTATGTATTGAGATTGAATCCACCTCAAGCCGTGGTGGTCCTAGTTGACCCATACATAGTATGTAGTTCGGTATCGTTCTAGTCACCTTTTTTCATGCTAGACACAGAGGTTCCCCGTATCACCAGCACCCGCATCTCAAAGTTATACACGTGACTTTCACATGTATAATTTATGACAACAGCAGAATATTACAAAGGAAGAAGAAGAAGAAGAAGAAGAATGCACACACGAGAGAAGAAAAAACAATCTGATTCTTTTATAAAATTTCTTCCCCCTCCCCAATTCCAATTTCTCCTCACATTTGCCAACCACCCCCAACTACCCCCTCCAATTTTGCACCACGTGGCACTCAATTATTATGGCGGTTGGAGAGCCAAAAGTTAACTTTCCTTGCAGGAAGAGTCGACTCTTCCTGCCTCTAAGAGTCAACTTTCACCAAGGTAAAAGTCGACTTTTGGTGCTACCAAGAGCCGACTTTTTTGAAAGCAAGAGTCGACTTTCACGGCCTATTGGTCAACTTTTGACCATCCAATCCCTGAGATGCTTTGGGCTCACAATGTTAATACCACACACAATACTATATGGTGTGTGATTATCTAAGTTCACTACCCGTTAGCAATCAAATAATATCGAAACCCCTTTTGGTACCGACTAACTCCTTGACCCATCACCGAAATGTCTCCAAATCTCAACGACAATCCAAGAATTCCTAAATATCACCTAGCAACGATTCAGAATAGTATAGGTGACAGTGAAGTCTCACTTCAAGTGAACCTATTATAGTTGACGATTATCGTGTCCTATAATCCTTCCATCACCTAATATTGAGTAAGAGCCATAAAATGACAAACTCACAAACTCAGTAACTATGTGTTAGACTTCATTAATGTAACTAGATGACATCTAAGGAAACACCTTTCTTGACTTTCAATCTACCTTGACCAAGGATTGTGCCGCCACATCAATAATAGATCACATCAGATGTTCACTCCATCAAATATCGATAAGGGCAACAGATCTTATTCCTAATACCTGTCTTCATATACCAGTAATATGGGACCACATAAATGAACGTTCCCACCTCCCAATTAGATTGTTTGGCTCATTAGCAAATCCCGTACACCAATACACAAAACAACCTTGCCGATTTAAGTCTAAGGATCAACACACCATTGCAACCTGAAGACTCAATCATTATCCATAATACCATGTGGTAAATCATCAGCGTCACATTTAGCTAATCATTCCTCAACGACCACCCATAGGTCTACTAGCGACATCTCATGTCATATGGTGCGTGACCCACCATCCTCTCACCGGTATTCGCATACCGAACAAGGTAGTAACCCTGTGCTTGTGACGAACCCGAATTTCCTCAATTTTTGTTTACAACCATCTAATAACTTGAATACATGGGCTAAGATTTTGACCTATAATTATACAACAACGAAAGCAAATTAATTATAAATACACGTTTTAGGGACATTCCCTACATAACAAAGTATCAACCAATCAAATATAACAATTACAATATCTGAGCCCCTGACCACAATTCACACCCAAAGATCTTTTCGGTCAGGATTACCCTATACACATAGCCACCTATGATGGACACGCTAATCGATCCATCCATTCTCGACATCAGCTCCCATACTTAGAATGATGTTAAAAACAAAATGAGCCACAAGGCTCAGTAAGCATAACAATAGAATAAAGATAAGACTAGGAATAAATCCCACACCCAGAATACGCTCTACAAAATGCAATGTTGCAAATGATAATGTCACATCGTGTCATGCACCAAAATATCCAAACCTTAACATAAATATATACTAATGCACATATTGGTCCTTAAGGCTCACATAAGAAATGTACAACCTGACATCCAAGTTCTGGCATACAAATCTACCATAACCATGACTAACTGGCATAAGATACATGAGCCCAAGGCCCTCACAACATAATCCACATGAGCCCGAGGCTCTCACAACATAATCCACAAGCGAGAGTTCCCAAGTCATAGCTATTCGGAGCCCAACTCCACTCATAGCTATCAAAGGACAACTCCATACCACAATCCACATCATATTGTAACCATGCAATGCAACAAATAATAGATGCAATGGCGTAGTAAGCATCCACGTGATACATTGGCCCCCATAAGCCAAGCATCAGGTTATGCTTCGCCCACATAAAAATACACACTTAATGCAGTGCTTGTACACCTAATCATTCTAAAATGTTCGTGTCTAAGCAATCACAGCTTATGTACCCCCAATAATGCAAACCCAATTCCATGCATTACCATGCCATGTAATATGTCACATCATGGCAAAGCCGGTCGACAGTGATCAGGCATCAGTCGATAGTCTGTGACCAAGAGCAACCAAATGACAACCATCCTTGGTCTGGTTAATGGTTCGCTCCAGTGTCACCAAATGATCAACACGTCACCTCACCGATTGACAACTGTTGCACCCTGCTACCATGTCTCACACATGTGGGAAACCATAACCACAACCACATCTTGCCAACCCTCTAAGAATCTAGTCCCAAACCGGTTTGACATCATTCCTAAGGAAGTAGGGGCGGTACAATACCATGTAAGCACTTATCAAATAAAACTCCAGGAGTCTCCTATTTAAATGAATTTAATTTAATTTACATAATAAATAATTTATTGAATCAAATCGGGTTAAGGAAGGAAATGGAATTCATAAAACGAAGAAGACTCGCAAATAAAGTAAAGAGCTTGCCTTTAAATAGTGGTTTCCAATGTTTTTATACTCACACACTTCTATATTAATACACGCTACAAAATAGTACAATTCAACCAAAATTAGCAAAATCACACCCTAAATTAAATTCGAATCACTAGGAATCTCCATCATATTTTTCCCCACTTACTTGATTGTTTAAATTTCAATTAACTTGAATTTTTTGCAATTTCTCTTGGATTCTCCTCCCTCATTTATAGCCTCAATATGCCTCATTCTTCTCTGTAATTTCCCTTAGAGTTGTTGTTCGAAAGCCCTCTCCCCCTGAAAACTTGCTAAAATCGGGGCTTTAAGTGGCAAAAAGAGGGCGGCTTAGGGCTGGCCACGTGGTAGCCAGTTGCTACCCACCGCCTTGCCCAAAACGCCGTAGTTTTGGGCAAGGAATGGCTGAAAAATTCCAGCCAATTTCCTTTCTCCCGCGCGCACACCCACAGGTTCAATCTCGCGTCTTATCGACCCAGCCACCCTCGCACGCGATTGCCTGTGCTACACTTACCTTCACTTATATAATGCTTTAATTTAATTTTAAGGTAATCCCCAGCTTACTTCTAGAATTTACACTTAAACCTCATAATTTTTAGAAATTAATGCACACACCTCAGTTAATAATAACTCTTATACCCCAAAATTTTCAACAATTACTTGCTCATTTCGTTAATACAAAATAAATTAATACCTCTCTTTAAATACACAGATATTCAATAATCACCTCAAATACAATAATTAATAATTATTATCTATTCTCGAATTATTGGGATGTTACAATGCTAGTCCATACTTGATTAATCGAAGTCCCCATTCAAAAAATCTACAGACAATGAATAGTTTAAGAAGTTATGTTATCAGACAATCATGTCACACAGTCTCAACACTTTGAGAATAAGATTTTCAAATAGAAAATTTAGGAACTCATTTATATAATTAATTGAAAAAAATATAAATAAAAAAAACCTTATCTTTTATTTATTTATACAAAGATACAATGAATGCATAAAACAAGCCCGCTAGATGTCATCTAAATCTAGTATTAGAGCACACAACACTAACAGTTTGTTTGCTAATTGTCATGTGCAACAACTTATTTTTTCCAATTGAATTTTTGGTGTCCTATCTATAGTCTTTCCAACTAAATTGAGTGTCATTTTTCGGTGTGTAATTGGATGAATATTTTTCCTGTCCTATAAAAGAATTTGTTTCTCTATGTTTAAAGAAGATTCCTGCTGAGGTTGTAGGTATTTATGCCCTCTTATGTTGCTCTTCCTATAAGGTAATTATGTGGCTTGGATTGTGTAGACACATGGGAAATTCTTAATGCTATATGTTCTTGTAGGAAATAACATTGTTATTCAATAAAACCCCTAATCTAAGGAAAAGTGAAAAATGTAAAATAACAATGATAATTATAAAATAATAAACCTATTTGCATACAAACTTTATGGCCTTTTAAGGTTTTATCTTTCAATGTTTTGAGAATTATATAAAGATGATACTTCGAAAGGGAAGATTTTTTTAGTCGATTTTATTCCAAGTAATAAAGTTTTTTTGAGAGTTTAGAATAGTGGAAAGTCCATGTGGAGGTCATCCAAGTGTAAAAACTGCAGTTCCTTGTGACTAGATACTAGTTTAGGGAATGGTTAGCTAGGATCAATTCTTAAGGAGTTGTGACGATATACTGAGTTTTCTGATGCATCTAATTAAGGATCGTTGCCCCCATTTCTTGTTGGAAGTAAGTGCGTGTGCAGTGGGATGCTTGTCCCACATCGGTGGGACACAAGGCTTTTCATAGCCTTTTATACTTCTTTTTGTCTATATTGGGTTGGGCCCTAAGAGGTACGCAAATTTTGTGAGCAGGCAAACTCTTATGCCCTCACGCGTACTGCCGCTTCTGTCCGTCAGGTCAGTCGGATGGGAGGGTTGGTGCAGTGCACCCGTTATCTTTTTAGGCCCAGTCCAGTTCGTTTAATTAATTTTAATTATTTTTTATTTTTATGCTTCCAGATATTTGTAGTTGAGTCGGTGGGATGCCTATAAAAGGGATGGCTCCCCTCTCTCTGTCGGTATAGTCTTTCTTTCCTCCCTAAGTTTTTTGTCTTTTCTTTCCCCCCAAGCTTCTCCATCTTCTGGAGTTCTCGGGCTTTCCGTCACTGAGAGCGAGCTTGTTCCTAAGTTCTATTAGCTCTGGTTATTCGTGGCTATTGTTCATCGGAGAGGTCGTTTCATCCTGCCTCGAGTTCAAACCTATCTACTGTCACTGTTGTCGATGTTGTCTCGGGTCCACACCCGCGCACTGTTGCTATTTTAGCAACAACCACTATTCTAGGGGTCGGTTCAGCCATGACCAAGCCAACCCCACATATTGAGAAGCTATTGTCGTTTAATGGTCAAGATGGCAACAAAAAATGTTGTTATATCTGACCACCCTTAATCTATCCCACATCCTCAAAGAAGGTTGTCCCATTATTTCAGAGGAGAATATGACCACTGAAATTATGGCTGCGAGGGAGGCGTGGATGTACTCATATTTTCTTTGTAAAAATTATATTCTGAGTGGCTTGGCCGACCCGCTGGACAATGTTTATTGCACCACATATGCTATTTCCAAGCAACTGTGAGAGGCCCTGGAGAAGAAATATAAGCTTGAAAATGCTGGCACCAAAAAATTTCTAATGGGTAAGTTTCTGGATTATAAGATGGTTGACACCAAATTAGTGGTTAACCAGATGGAGGAATTACAAATCATCATTAGTGATTTTCATAATAAGGGATTGGTCATTAATGACTCATTCCAAGTTGCCGCTATGATTGAGAACCTACCACCTTCCTAGAAGGATTTCAAAAATTATCTCAAGCACAAGCGCAAGGAATTATCCATGGAAGATCTGGTTCTTAGACTTCGTATTGAAGAAGACAACTGTAAAGGAGATAAAGTCTCAGACAGATTTGAAGTTAAGGTCCACTTAGCTTAGGCTCCCAAATCTCAACCCAAGAAGCAACGAGACAAGAAAGTAAGCGGGTCGCTGGGACTGAAGAAAACCACTACCAACATATGCATTCAAGGTAACTGTTGGGTATGCCGTAAGACCTGTCACAAAGCTGTGGATTGTGGGCTCAAGAAGGGTTAAAGCTCTAGTAACAACCAACACAAGTCTAAGCCTTCTTATACCAATATGGTGGAAGATGATGAGCTCATTTCAATCATCACTGAAGACTATGTGGTTGAAAATGCCAAAGGCTGGTGGATTGATACGGGTGCTTCAAGGCATATTTGCAAGGATAGATCCCTATTCTCAACTTATGAGAAGATAGACAACACTGAAAAAGTGTACATGGGAAATACCTTAGCCTCGACTGTAGAAGGAAAGGGCAAGGTGCTATTAAAGTGGACATCTACAAAGATTTTAACCCTCACTGATGTCTAGCATGTGCCCGAGATTCGAAAGAATCTGATGTCTGAAAACTTACTGAACAAAAATAGGTTTAAGCTTGTCTTTGAGTATGATAAGTTTACTCTTACTAAGGGGGAAATGTATGTGGGTAAGGGATATCTAGATGATGGCCTGTTTAAGTTGAATGTACAGGCCCAAGTGCTTAAAAAGAATAATAAGAATGACTCTTCTACTTATATTGTTAAGTCGTGTGATATTTGGCATTCAAGATTATGACATGTCAATTATCGTTCCCTCAAAGAATGGTTAATTTAGGGTTGTTACCCAACTTTAACATTGATAAGGAACACAAATGTGAAGTTTATTTTGAATCAAAATTTACAAGAAAGCCATTTTCATATGCGAAAAGGAATATTGAATTACTCGACCTAATTCACAGTGATGTTTGTGACATGAAAAGTACTCTTACTAGAAGTGGAAAGAATTATTTTGTCACATTTATTTATGACTACAATAAATATTGTTATGTATATTTACTACGCAGTAAAGATGAGACCTTTGATGTATTTAAAACATTTAAGGCAAAAGTTGAAAATCAACTGGAAAAAAAAATTAAAGTGCTCAAATCAGACAGGGGTGGTGAGTATGAATTGTCAACTCTGTATGAGTTTTGTGAATCTCATGGTATAATCCATCAAACGAAAATACCTTATACACCATAACAAAATAGTGTAGTTGAAAGAAAAAATCGAACCTTGAAAGACATGGTTAACTGCATATTAAATAGTTCAGGTTTATCCCATAATTTGTAAAGGGAAGCATTCCTTAATTCAAATTTCATATTAAATAGAATTTCACATAAAAAGTCTAACAAGTTGTCTTATGAAATGTGGAACAACAGACAACCATTCTATAAAATCCTGAAAGTGTGGGGGTCTTTGGCCAAGGTGCAGGTTCCTTTACGTAAAAAGACTAAACTTAGTCAAAAAACTATTGACTGCATCTTTATAGGTTGTAACACCCCGTCTCGTCAGGCATGTCACTATAAGGGTGTTCCTGGGATTTCTTTTTTTTTTCTTCAAGTTCAACACGCGCGGTATATCAAGAATAATCTTCACATGCAGATACAAAACCCCGCGAACCCCAGCCTTACCCGTTTAACTATCAAGATCAATAATCTTAAACTAAACGAGTCTTAATACAACGTAGCGGATACATTAATACCAAAACACCATAGTTTTTACATTGTATTTCCATAGAAAAATACGTAATACAGATCAAATGATAAAATCGCTATTATACAACTGTTTATTTACAACCTGATATGCATATTAAATCCTCCAAACGTTACAACGACTATCAAACTAAGCTCCAATGGCTCCCAACTGGCCGTGTCCTTGCCTTTGCAGCAATTCCTGGCTGGAACATTAAATGTTCCAGGGGCATAGCCCAAGTTAGATGATAAACATCCAAGTGACGGCATAAAACAGTTTATCTAATGCATGAGAGACACACGAGCATGGCATACTCAGACAAACGTAAATATGCAAGACACGTCTAACTTGAGAAATCACCCTGACATACTTAATCCCCGGGTGCCCTACCGTGTCACTCGGTTACCAGTCCCGGATGCCCTACCGTGTCACCCGATCATCAGTACCGACTCCGGATGCCCTACCGTGTCACCCGATCGCCAGGACTAACCATGTCCCATTCTCAAGAAGACCCCATCCCGTCCCACACAGAAAACAACATTGACACGAATATCAATACCCCGATGATATGAGAATCACACGCCATGCACAGACTCTTTTGTAAGTAAAAATAATTGATGCAATATATCACATGTACAATATGCAAATGATGACATGAATAGATAAGTGAAACGCTTTCGCAGAACAACCCAAGTTCCGGAGGGTAAAACCGCTCACTAGAACTGGCCCCGTTTGGGTGTAACCTAAGTTCGGGAGGGTAATACCGCCCACCTGAACCCATTACACACCTTCCAACACATTTTCAAGATAAGGTAAAGATAGGATTAGACCACTCACCTCGAATGTATTCAGATCACCTCGATCCTCGAGCAACGCCTTGGTTTGCGTGCCAAATCCCAAATGCTTGAACTTATACTCAGCCTCGAGTCACAATACTTCCTATACACCATATTTAATTAAGGAAGTATTAAAATCCATTTTCCTCAATTATCTCATAATTTTCTCTATTTTTTTCCAATTTTCACCTTTGATAATTCCAAAATAATTACTTCCTCAACCATTTTCTAAAATATTTCAACATGATAAATCCTAAAATAAATAAATAAAAATATTGGAATTGGAAATACCAAAAATGCCCCTTTCACGCGCTCTCACGCGCCTAGCACGTGGGTACGTGTGGAGGCTGGCGCGTGACTGCACGCGCCACCTTCTTCCTCGTTGAACCAGTCTCCGGCGGTCACTCCGATGGCCGAAACAAGGGCACCCCCTTGAAGCCCTTTGCAAGTCGATCACAACGGCACTATTTTCAGGCTGAAAGGCCACCGGAAAGTGGCCCAAACGGCCAGTTGCAGGTGGCTCGCGACGGTCCGTCTAGGGTTTTCCGACCGTGCTTCGAACGGCCATTAAACGCACACCATTGCTTCCCAAATTCTCCAGAAACAATGCTCATACCCCAAGGAACAAAAGCCCTCTATCCCTTGCCTTCGATTCTTTCCCAAAATCGATCAATTTTGACACTAAAATTCTTCAAGTTTTGGCCGCCTTTTATAGCAAAAACCCGGCCATTTTCCGGTCAATCGCGGGCCAAGCTTGGTCCCCAATCTTCCTACTGCCAGTTGCAACCTCCCCCAGTCATCCCTCGGCCGTCCCATCGCCGAAAACGGCGGCCATGTGCGTGGAAGGCGGCGGCCGAATTCTCCCTTGCGTTCACACTATGAATTTTCATTTTATTGCACTTTCACCCCTGTTTTCTTTATTTGACATTTTAGCCCTTACCAATACACCCCTGATCTTTTCAAATATACCACTAAGGACCACAAGTCTTGTACTATTCATTTCATTCTTGAAACTTCCGAAAAATTACCGTTTTGACCTCCCTCGGGCAAATTTAGAAAATTGCACTTAGGCCCGACTGATTGATTTGACTTTAAATCCATTTGATTTAACCCGAAATCTCTTAAGGGTTGTTATATACATAAAATATTAGTCCCTAACATGCTTCGTTGACTTTTCGGACGTCTCCTACGTCGATTCAGTTTTCTTAGCCCGATCAACAACTGTACCGAAAACTGTTCCTGATCCAATTTATTTTATCACTAAAAATCATAGTTTAAATCGCTTGTCGATACTATACCCTTTTCCTTGGCTATCTAGGGTCCGGGGTACTCCCTCCGACTAATTTGGTCGTCCAGAGCTGCGTTAGTATACCCTATAGTCTTATTTTTCTGCCAATTCCATTTATACCCTTCACTAAATATCATTTATACTCTTAATAATTTTCCTGGGTATTACATAGGCTATGCCTCGCATAGTGCTACCTATAGGTCCTTGGTAACGAAGTCATAAATTCCTAACATTAATACTAATACTGTTATGGAATCTATAGAAGTGGAGTTCTTTAAGAATATATTCCCTTTTAAGGAAGATAAACCCAATGAGAGTGGCTACAAGAGAACTCATGAGGCAAGTTCCTCAAAAGACCAAGATGGGCAAGAAATTGACGTTGAGTCTCGAAAAAGAAAAAGGGCAAGGAAGGCCTCTTTTTTTGGCCTAGATTTCCTAACTTTGTGTTAGAAAATGAGTCGCAAACCTATGGTGATGCAATGTTATCTCCTAATGCTCTTTTTTGGAAAGAAGTTATTAATAATGAAATGGATTCAATCATGCAAAAAAATACCTGGGTATTGGTCAATCTATTCCTTGCGTGTAAACCAGTTGGTTGCAGATGGATTTTCGAATAGAAATTGAAGGTCAATGGTACTATTGATAAGTACAAAGCTCGGCTCCTAGCTAAAGGCTATCGTCAGAAAAAAGGACAAGACTTCTTTGACACGCATTCTCCGATGATAAGAATCATGCCTATTAGGATGTTGATTGCTATTACATCATTACATAATTTGGAGATACATCAAATGGATGTAAAAACAACATTCCTGAATGGAGATTTAGAAGAAGAAGTTTACATGGAATAACCTGTGGGGTTTGTCGTAAAAGAACATGAAATAAAGGTTTGTAAACTAGTAAAGTTTCTTTATGGGTTGAAATAGGCGTCTAAACAATGGCATGAGAAATTTGATCACATAATGTTGTCGAATAGATTTAAGATAAATGAGTGTGATAAATGTGTTTATGTGAAAATTATAAACCAAGAATGTGTCATTGTATGCCTGTATGTGGATGATATGCTAATAATGGGCACAAATTGAAGTGCCATACAATTCACAAAGCAAATGTTGAACTCTCATTTTGACATGAAAGACCTTGGTTTTGTTGATGTCGTTCTTGAAATTTGAATAATAAGGAATTCCAAAGGGTATGCACTTTCTCAATCACATTATATAGAGAAAATGTTGAGAAGATTTGGTCACTTTGAGAGTAAGCAGACAGTTACTCCATTTGACCCAAATTCAAAATTGAAAAAAAATCATGATGAAGGTGTATCTTCTTTGGAATATGCTAGAGTCATTGAGAATCTGATATACATCATGAATTGTACTAGACCTGACATTGCCTACTTCGTAGGCAAGCTAGCGAGATACACGAGCAATCCTGGGCATGACCATTGGGATGCATTGGTCAGGGTACTTTGATACTTGAAGTACACCCTGGATTATGGATTGCACTATACGAAATATCCACATATACTGGAAGGATTTAGTGATGCTAATTGGATCTCTGACAACTTAGAGATTAAATCAACCAGTGGGTATGTGTTCACCCTAGGTGGTGTTGCTGTGTCATGGAAGTCTTCAAAATAGACGTGTATAGCACGGTCAACTACAGAGTCAAAGTTTATAGCTCTGGACAAAATAGGCGAAGAACTTGAGTGGGTTCGCCATTTTCTTGAAGACGTTCCATTATGGCCAAAGTTTGTTAACGCTATTTGCATATACTGTGACAGTTTAGCTGCCTCAATGAGAGCTAAGAATAGTGTCTACAATGGGAAGTTAAGACACATTAGGTGCATGTATAACAATGTTAAAGAGTTACTCTCCAATGGAATAATCTCTATTGACTATGTGAAGTCAAAAGAAAATCTAGTTGATCATTTGACGAAATGAGTGACTTGCGAGCAAGTAAAATTCACATATAAGGGAATGGGGCTCAAGTCTTTAAAATGAATTTTCTGATGGTAATGAAACTTAGTTGACTGGAGATCCCAAGATCTAGGTTAAATTAGCCAACTAGCTAGAATAAGTCATAGTTGACACACTAAGAAACTTCTAGTTTCTCCCCATGTCTCGGAAATTGGTGAGTGTGTTATGTCAACGTTAAAAGAAAGGTTGATATATTGGAATAAGAGGAGTAGTGATAGGGTACTCTTAGTCAATGTTTCCCTATATGAGAGTAGAAGTAGGGTTGCTTCTATGAGAACTGTTTAATGGCTTGGGTTCTCTAGAGCTCTCATGAAACTAAGGATGCTGTCTAGGACCAAAATGGACACAATCGTATAGAACTCAATGGGTCAAGACAAGTTGTGTGTGATGTCTATTGTCTCGATTTACCTTCAGATGGATAGTTCAAGAGTCAGTCTCACTATTTCTTCAGTAAGTTCGATATATATTCACTAAGGAATGTTCAAGTCCAAAAGACACCTTGTTGATACATAATTTGTCTGTTTGCTCTCTGTGACTCCGTGTTGTTTTTGTATGTTTTCTGCACATGCACACACTCGTGTGGGGGATTGTTGGAAATGAATGTGTATATGTGTATGCAGTGGGATGCTTGTCCCACATCGGTGGGACATAAGGCTTTCCATAGCCTTTTATACTTCTTTTTGTCCATATTGGGTTGGGCCCCAAGGGGTACCCCAATTTTGTGAGCAGTTGAACTCTTATGCCCTTGCGCGTGCCGCCGCTGCCATCCATCCGGTCAGGTTAGTGCGGTGCACCCGTTATCTTTTTGGGCCCGGTCCAGTTCATTTAATTAATTTTAATTATTTTTTTTATTTATATACTTCCAGATATTTTTTTGTTAAGTCAGTGGGATGCCTATAAAAGGGATGGCTCCCCTCTCTCTGTCGGTATAGTCTTTCTTTCCTCCCTAAGTTTTTTGGATTTTCTTTCCCCCCAAGCTTATTTGTTTATTGGAGTTCTCGAGCTTTTCGTCACAGAGAGTGAACCCGGTTCTGAGTTCTGCTAGCTTCAATTGTTCGTGGCTGCCGTTCACCAGAGAGGTCATTTCATCCTGATGAAACAGTCGCAGAAGTCTGCTCACCGTCAATGCAGGGCGCAAACTGTCTTCAAGACAGCGCTAAGAGCAACTCGACCTACTTCTGCTCCTCCATCTCCTTGACGTTCCAGTTGTGGTGGTTGTTGTTCACTTGTCTTCTTCTCTTTGCTATTTTGGTTTGGTAATATCTATTATTGTTCTTTTGTTGTTACTATTTTGAAGTTCATGTTGCTGAATATATCCGTGTTTGAGCTGATGCATTTGGAAGATTGTTCTCTATTATAACCGTGTTAATTTGTAGTATTTTATACTTCATATTTTGTATTAGTCGGAATTGATATTCTTGCATCGAGTGGATTATTACTATGTAATCTGAACACACGCGCGCGCGCGCACACACACACATATATATATATATACTCTGTGTCCCTAACATTTTTAAGGTTAGTATGGCCTTATATTCTATTTTTCTTCCAAAAAAAAGTATGCCTTCTTGTCTATTTGTCCATTTTGTGTGTGTAAAAGTAGAACCTTCAATACAATTGTCTTATTAACCTTACCTTTATGTTCTTTCTGCCCTTCTTTCAGACCTTATAATTGTTTTTGTGATTAGAATTATTTTTTGGTTAAACTGTCTTTCTTATTAAAAATTATTACTTTAAGTCATTTTCGTAACTGAGAGTAAACGAAGTCGTTATCTCACATAAAAAAATCACGTCAGTGACACACATCAAATTAGATTTAGTATATAAATATGATATTTGATTTCTTAACAATTAAAAATTTTGACATTTGATCCTTAATATGAAAAGAAAAAAAAAACTATATTTGATTAAAAAATGACCTAAATTTTATATAAAAAAAAAAAACCTAAAGATTTCACAAAAGAAAACCTAAAAATAATAAAAAATACCTAAATTTCACAAAAAATACCTAAAAATTTCATAAAAAAATATTTGAAAATAATATAAAAAGACTTAACTTTCATAAAAAAACATAAAAATTTCAAAAAAATACCTAAAATAAAATATTTATTTTATTATTTTAGGTATTTTTATGAAAGTTTTAGGTCTTTTTTGTGAAATTTTGTTTTAATTTTAGGTCTTTTTAATAAATTTTTTAGGTCTTTTTTAATTATTTTAAGATCTTTTTGATGAAAATTTTAAGTCTTTTTATGAAATTTAAGCCTTTTTTGGGGAATATTTTTAAGTCTTTGCGAAATTTAAGGTTTTTTTTTAGTATTTTGGGGGTTTTATGAAATTTTTAGATTTTTTTATCAAAAATTTAGGTCTTATGAAGTGTAGGTCTTTTTTATGAAATTTTTAGGATTTCTTTTTTATAAAATTTAGGTCTTTCTTTTAATATTTTTATGTTTCTTTTATGAGATTTTTATGTCTTTTTATAAAATTTAGGTTTTTTTTAATTAATTTTTATCCTTTTTTTTTATATCAGGGACCAAATGTCAAATTTTATAATTGTTAAGAGATTAAATGTTATATTTATGTATTAAATCTAATCTGATATGTCTTGCTAACATAGTCTTTTTTTATATGGCATGGTATAGATAATGATTCTGTTTACTCTCAGTCACAGTAAAAATTTAAAGCAATGATTTTAATAGTTGAGATATCAATTCTTAACGCTCTGTACTTTAGAAATCAAATGCCATATTTTTGAATTGTTAAGGGATTTTTGTATGTATTAAGCCATCATTTTATTGAAATATAAATACATAATAATAAGCCAAATTTGGTTAAAGATAGTAAAATCACCCATAAAAAGAAAATAAGTGATGAATCCTTAGAGATTTTCTTTTAATAAATAAAAAAATAAAAACCCAAATTAGAGATAAAAATTGAGAGAATTTTTTTATTAAAGTACCATTTGTTAAAATGAGCAAAATAAAAGAGTATAAAAATAAGGTAAAAATATTTTTCGGACTAAGATATAAGATGGTCAATATAAGATTAGGAAGCATTTTAAAATTTATATCAAATTGTTTGTTTAAATTTTTTGGAATTCATTGAGAATTATACTTTTTTATATATATATATTTGTTAAATACATATGATAAGTATCAAGATAAAAGTTCTTTAGCAAAATATTCTTATTACCAAATTCATTCAAAATTGTATGTTAATATCAACAACAAATTTATGATTAAAATAATTTTTTATGATTAATGTGAATTGTCAAAAATAAAAATAAAAATTAAAAGTAATGTTTTATTTTCTAAATCCATATTTAAAAATAGATTCTTAAAAGATTCAACAAGGAGAAATAATTATTGGTAGAATTACAATAATTTCACATAGATAATTAAAAATTACCAAAATATATTTTCATAATAGATAATAAAATATAAAATTGAATAAAATAATTTAAAAAATCAAAGAAAGGAATTTGTATTAGATAATAAAATATATATAGAGAGATAGAAATTTAAATTTTAAAAATCGGTGAAAGAAATAATTTTATTTAAATTTTTAAAATTGTCAAAACATATTACAATTTAAAAATATATTAAATAACATTAATTAGAAGACTTAAATAAATAAGTTCTTTTAAATCAACTTTATTGTAGAAATAAGACTTAATAAAATTAAATTCTAAAAATGTATTAAATGACATTAATTATCCTATAAGGAGCATATGGGTAATTTAAGTTTATCTATAAAATATCAGATAAATTTATTTTGCTGAGAGGCCAGATAAATTTATCTTTAAAAGTTAAAATAAAAAGTCATGTGAGGGTTTTTTAAAGATCAAATAAATTTAACAAATACAATAGAAAGAATAAACATTTGGAATGTTTGCTATATCTAACATTTTCTATCTCATATCTTAATTAACAAACACTAGTTAAAAGAATAATAAAAAAATTTATTTTATTTTTAAAACACAGGATAAAAGTAGTTATTATATTTAAGTAGTTGTTATTATCTTAACTATTTTTATATTTTGACAAAAATGAGCCTCTTATGTATATAATTTTTTAGGATGTTTTAGTAGTAGAACATATGTAGGAAGGGTATTGTAGTCCAAAAATATAAATAGTTAAGATAATTTTGAAATTTAAAATTATTCTTTTCTTATTTTATTATTGCGGTATTATAACCATTGGAATTGAAGGCAAAAATTAGGGAAATTCTATCCGCAGCCCGGTGAATTACTCTTCACAGCTCGTATTTATATCTCTTCAACTACCCTTCATTAAAAAGCCTTTATTACCCTTACCTAACTACTTTCTCCCAACCACTTTTTCTTCTTATTTACTATTCGAAACCCAATCTCTGATCAATTTCACTGAAAATTTGCGAACGTTTCTGATCAGTTACAGTGATTATCTTCTTGTTTCTGTTAGTTTTCATTATGTTGTTCTACTTTTCTCTACATATAATGGATGATTATATCCAAAAATTGATGAGATGGGAAGAGTTTTATGGAGAAGATGACAATGAGCAACATCTCATGGACTACAATGAACCGCAACACCAGCACGCCAATATTCTGGTAACTTATTTTATTTATAATTTTGGATTGTTGCATGCTATTAACTAGAAAATGCTAAGAATCATAATCATCAAAATCCATTACATTGAGTTGGAGTAGAGGCCGACTACTTACAATCGGGGAACCCGAGCTTCCCTGACGCATTCCAATCGAGGATACCCAGGTTCCCCCACCACGAAGGGAAACCTAGGTGTCCTCGACTGGAATGCGTCGGGGAACCCTCAGTTTCCCGACTGTAACGAGTCAGGAATTCGAGGGTCCCCCAACTTGCAGCAGTTGGGGGACCCTAGGGTTCCCAGGTCGGGTCACCTGATTGCTCAAGTCGATTATTATTGATTAATTCCTCGAAGGATCAGGTCGGTCCTTTCGGGTTCCCGACCCACGATTCCATTATGTCTCGCATTGTTTTTAAATTTATATTTTTTCTTCTGTTTATATAAATCTGATTATTTTTAATTTATATATTTTATTCATATTTTGTTTAAAGCCCAGCCCATTTTTAATTTATGTATCTTATTTTTGTTTTGATAATAGAGATTTGATCATCAAAATTTAGAGAATTTAGAGAATGAGAATGCCGTATCATTTGATGAAAATTTTGTTAGTAATGAGATTTTCAATAATAGGGAAACACTTATTGAATGGGTTAAGACAGTTGGAAAAGAAAATGGAATGATTATTGTTATAAAGAGTTCTGAATCTGAGGGTATAGAAAGAAAACCTAGACTTCGTCTTGCTTGTGAACGGAGTCAAAAGCATAAATCATCAAAAAAATGAGAGGAGACAATAAGAGAAACAAAACATAGGACGATAGGTTCTAAAAAGTGTGGTTGTCCATTTGAGTTACTTGGTGTTAAATTTTCAAATGAACACTGGATGTTGAAGGTTGTATATGGATTGCACAACTATTTACCAGCAGCTCAGCTTGAAGGTCATTCATATGCTGGCCGACTTACAGAGAAAGAGAAAGAAATTATGATAACAATGTCTAACAATCTTGTGAAACCTAAAAATATTTTGATGATATTAAAGGCAGAAGATGAAAAAAATGTAAGTACCATCAAAACTATATATAATGCACGGCAAAGATATAGAGTCATGGATAAAGGTGGTCGATCACAAATACAACAGTTGATGAAAAAATTGAAAGATTATAATTATGTGGAGTGGCATAAAAGTGATAGATTATCAGATTGTATCACAGACTTATTTTGGGCTCATCCGATGACTATAGAGTTATTTAAAACATTTCTCTATGTGTTAATAATGGACTGTACGTACAAAACTAATAGATATAAGTATCCACTGCTAGAGATTGGTTGTGTGAAGTCAACTGAGCTAACTTTTGTTATTGGTTTCGCATTTATGGATCATGAATATGAGGATAATTACACATGGGCAATGGAGAAATTAAAGAGTCTAATGACTCATAGTATGTTTCCAGTAGTAATTGTAATCGATAGAGAATTAGAATTGATTAATGCAATACAGAAAGTATTTCCAACCACGAGCACCTTGTTATGTAGGTGGTATATATCAAAAAATGTGCTCACCAAATGTAAGAAATTATTTGATAGAAAGGAGGCATGGGATAAATTTATGTTAAGTTGGAACCTGGTTGTTTTTGCGTCGACTGAGAATGAGTATGAATGTCGTCTGTATGAGTTAACACTTGAGTACCATGCATATGACGGCACACTTAATTATGTGAGAAAGACATGGTTGAATGATTATAAGAAAAAATTTGTTACAGCATGGACAAATAGAATGATGCATTTTGGCAACGTTACTACGAACAGGGTTGAGAGTGCACATGCAAAGTTGAAGAGACATCTTGGATCTTCTCAAGGTGACTTAGAGTCATCATGGACAATTATCAACAGTCTTATTGAGTTGCAACATGTAAAGATTAAGGGGTCGTTTGAAAAAAGCTTAATGTTGGTGCAACATAACTTCAAACCAACAATTTTTAGAGAATTACAAGGTGTTGTATCGAGAAGTGCATTGAATATGGTGCTAATGCAATATCAACTTGCTCATAAAATTGAGACAGACAAAGTTTCATGTGGATGTGTGATTAGAAGCACATATGGTTTACCTTGTGCACATGAAATTGCAGAATTCATGGTACAAGGACGGCCAATTCCTTTGTCAACTGTGCATCCTCATTAGACAAGGTTGCAGGTAGTGCAGTCAGCTTATGATGGTGTGTCATCGCAGATAATGATTGAGCTAGAGATGGAGAGCATATATAAAATGTTTTATTTAGAACCGGAGCCAATGAAACTAGTATTAAAGCAAAAGTTGAGATAAATAGTTAATCTAGAGACAACTTCACTACAGCCACCAACCATGAAAGTTAGAATGAAGGGTAAGCCAACATCGAAGAAGAAAATTCAGGTTGATACATCCATCAAATGTGATCCATCCTTGTTTGAAATAGCTCAATATGGTCAAGACAATACATTCCTAACAACATGGATATCCAAAAGAAACACCAACCAACTTAAGAGGTATGATGATCGTTTCCCACCACAAATACAACAGTTCATGCATAGTATTGTTAATGTAGAATCAGATGGACATTGTGGATTTCACGCGATAGTAGAGTTACATAGTATGAGTGAGCACAGTTGGAGAGATATTCGTTTTAGTCTGATATGAGAGTTCTTTTCATGCGATGTATACACAATTATATGGATCAAACATGCGTGTGGATGAGTTACTACATATATTGTATTGCTTTTATGACATTGCACCGAGCGAGTATTGGATGACTTTACCTAACATGGGCTATTAAATTACTTTAAAATACAATGTCGTATTGGTGCATTTGTCACGGATCCAATGTCATACATATCTTCCACTCAGATCGATCCCTCCTCCAGCAGTATAACACATGATGATTACTATAGGATTTGTGAATGACTGTCATTTTGTGTAGGTATTCTTATTTATTTTGTTATTTATTTGTTTATATAATTATTTATTCATACATTTGTTTTAACATCAATTTTTGTTGCATGTCGTTTGTTAGGTATTCCTTAAGCCAAGCTCACAAATTCCTCCTGTCGCACTGAATTGGTACAGATTTCGATGTGATAATGCACATGATTAGGAAATGGCATACATATCTAGAATTCAGGTATTTTTATCTCTAGTTGGTCAAGATGTGGCAACACAAGAAGTTTTTGACTTATCTGACACATGATTCTTAAGTTGTGTTTCTGAATAAGGCCTAAGGCGATAATGATTTTTCGGGTAAGTTTAATCTTCATAGGCTTCAGCCCATGATTGAAACATTAACCCATATCACCACTTATTTGCAGTCCAATTTGAAGTCCATAAGCTATTTACTATCTCTTTAGAGAAGAAATGGGCATGATCCCATTTGCTCAAGAGATGGAGAAGTCCAGCCCATTATGTATGTTAGCCATGCTTTCGGTCGAGAGAGGAGGACGGTTGGGCGATTCGAGGCTAGGTTTCGTTGGGGCTTGGTGGCCTTATTCTTGGAGTTACCTAAGTGGTGATTTGTTACCCATATCTGAGTCTTCCTATACTTTATATATATTTTCGCATTTTATTTTGTGGATTATATTGCACTAATATTTTGTTTTGTAGATCTTCTATTCACAAATTTATTTGACACAAAATGTATTTGATTTAATTGACCAATAATTAAAGTTTATACATTTGTGTGTGTGTTTTTTTTTTGTCAATTATATTGATTAATGTTATAGTTTCTCTTGAGTTATTATACATTTATATATATTATACTACATTAATAATCTAGTTCAATAATATAAGTACATCAAATATAAGTCCAATAATATAAGACTGTCTATATTTATATATAATAGTAGCAACGATATACATCAAATATAAGTTCATCAAATATATTATTGACATTGCATCAAATACAGATAGTCTCAAATTACAACAAAAAATTAATCTTTGTCTGTCCTTTTTCTTGTCTCTTGAAGAGGGTTTAGGACTGGATGATGTGGATCTAAACTCGTAGGTGGTGAATTTATAATTAGTGTTGGAGGTGATGTAACCACCGTTCGATGTTCGAATCACACTAGAAGGTGCTCCGCGTGATACTATATATGCATGAGACCCAGCACAAGAAAACCTTGTAGGAGTAGTTAAAATACCATATACCTGAAGACATGTCCGTCTCCACACATCTATATCCTGAGTGGATTCATCTGATATGAAGTGCCTAAGAGGAGACAATGATGCCATGATGCGCCACAAGATACAATTATTTTAAATATGAAAAATTAAACATAATATATTTAAAAAAATTACAATTACAAAATTAATCTTACCACATCAACAATGGTCACTCTATCTTGATCACCTCTATCAAACCTAGATCTATTTGCAGGGTTTTGTATGACTCAATGCGTAATGTAATGATATCACGCCAAGTAGTCTTCACTGCACTCCCATGGCACTCGGGCACGTCCACCCTGTCGGTGTGCTAGCAATAAGTTAAAATCTCAACGAGTCCAACTATCATTGATAAAATTATAAATTACCTTATATGTTGTCGTAGCTGTACCCCGCTTGACTTCAATAGGGGATAATGGAGGTGGAGATATATTCTGCACATGCCTAAATTGTCGCAGAACCCTCTCCGGATGATATGGCTCAATCACGCCTCCACACTTAAGACATCCGGAGAATAACGCAATCTCATGCAATGGGTGTTGTGCATGATGCCTCTTATATGATGTCCATATGACCTACACGTGTTTCAAAATTTCAATGACAAACTATATTAAGTTACAAAATATAATGTGTGAACAAACTACCTGATCTTCAGTTAAGTCATCAAGTTGCTCTTGCAAAGATTGTAAAGAATCGTACTCACGAACAGGAAGCCAACAGTGAGCCCTGGGCAACTCGTCAGTATATGCTAAGTTATGTTTACTTCTAGTCAATGGAAAATGTTCGTATATCTAAGCCTGTGTACATTTAATGTAAATAATTGTTAAGATATATTAAAAGATGTCAAATATATGCACAGAATAATAAAATTTAAATGATTATCTCAAGTAATGTCAAATATCCACAGATTCCCTTGACATCTCTTCTACTCGCGATACCCAGCTGCCTATATAAATATGCCAAACAAGCAGCCCCCATGCATACGTACCAGATACACTTAAGTCTTCCAACAATGCAAGATAGGAAACCGAAATCATGGTACCACTCTTATCCACAAATAATGTACAATCTAATAAAAATAACAAATACGCCCTATTGACATTGTAAATCTCTTCATCCGGAGCTGAATCTAGTACGTTCATAAACATTCTTCTCAGTCAATCTAATTTCACATACGGTCCCCGAGTCTCCACTATCTGGCCTGTTGCTTCTATTACTGAGACCCTAAGTAAACGACATAGTAAGTTCTGAGTTTCATTACCTGTCAAATGAGAGACTGATACAAGGCTGCCAGCAACTGGTATCTTCAGAATAGTGGCAATGTCATCTAGCGTGATTGTCATCTCACCAAATGATAGATGAAATGTATTAATCTCTTGCTGTCATCTTTCTGAAAAAGGCTGATATGACTGTAGGATTTGCAAATTGATACGTGCATTCTATCAAAGGTGCCAACCTAGATCTTACGACAACATCATGAATACGTTGCTAATTTGCCAATGGCCAATTAGGAATTCTTTGTCCATGGCTATTGCACTTCAATACACATCTTTCCTGTTATAAAAAATAATAAAATTATAATAATTAATTTAAATATAAAATTATTTTCATAATATATTTGTTAATGAAACTTACCTCTCCAGCCATATGCTAACAACAACATGATTTTTAAAACTCTTTAAAATTGATAGATCTTTAGGGCCTCCCAAAAATGGTTCAATAATATCGTCTGGAGAAGTAGTAGATGGATGCTCCGCAGTACTAGTAGATGGCTGCTCTTGAGCATTAGGAGGTGGTGAGTCCAAAGTATCTGGCTACTGAGAAATGTGCGTCACTAACTCTAAGATAGATGTATCAACTACAAAACAACCATCATGACCCTTTACTCTTCTTCTCCTTGTGGAATCTATCGAACGCTGACGAGATGAAAATGGGAAAGCTCCCTCTACTACTCCCCCTCGAGTACATGCCATACCTATAAATGAATGTACCAGATTAGTCATTTTTAAAATAATAATAATTTATTACAAAATTAATTTAATTGATATAAGAATATTATATTAAATGTCTAAATGCATGATGATAAATAAAGTTGTTTATAATAAAATTAACAACAATTGAATTTATTAAAAAGGTGAAGTGTAAAAATATAATTAATATGAAAAATAACAAATATATGTGTGAGAATAATATGAAATCAATGATATTTTAAAAAAAAATAAAAAAATTTAAAAGGCAAAAAATTAAAAAAATTAAAAATAAATACATTAATAAATTCCTGGTTCGGGTTTCTCCAACCCGAGTTCGAGAAACCCAAAACTGCGGGTTCGGACCCTGAACCTCGCGGTGCAAAGGTTTCTAGGGTTTGAGAAACCCCCGCACCACGAGGTTTGGGGGTATCTCAAACCCTCGCATTGTGAGGTGCAGAGGTTTCTAAAACCCCCGCACCTCACAGTGTGAGGGTTATCTTAATCCCCCGCATCTCGTTGTGCGAGAGTTTCAGAAACCCCTGAAACTCCTCCCCCCATCCTAGTGGCGATGATAGTAGCCACCATCACGACCTTCGTCAGCCGCGATGGTGGCGGCATCACGACCAATGGTGATGCCGCTATTATCGCACCAGCTTGGTGCAATTATTGATAAAATTGTGAAGAGATTTAAGGTGTACCTAATTTTGCAGTTCGAATTTCTTCTTTGGCGATGCCGCCATTATCGCACCAACTTGGTGCAATTATTGAAGAAATAAAACTGTGAAGAGATTTAAGGCGTACCTAATTTTGCAGTCCGAATTTCTTCTTCTTCGCAAAATAATGGCTGGTGATTGTTAGGATTTGTTTGAGGAACGTGAGAAATGGTGTGGCTACGGCAAATGGTGTGATTGTGGTGGCTGTGAGTGCATATTTGGAAATTTATGGGCTATAAAGAGTAATTCTTGTGGCTGTAAAGAGTAAAAATGAAATTTTACTTGATTGGACTGTGAAGAGTAATTTATCGGGCTGCGGATAGAATTTCTCCAAAAATTAATAGTGTCATCACCTCCTAATTTTCATTGAAACTATAATATCTATCATTATTTGTAGGCGCCCCTAACTAGGGGCACACAAGAAAGATGACACAAATGTTAAAACCCATTAAAACATTACACATCCTTATTAATATTAACAACGGAAGCCACACTCATACGTTCTCACTCATAGACAACACAATAGTGTTCACATGCTTATATGAACAAGAGTAACCCAATATTACTCATCACATCAGGGTCCATGAACCCATCATATCCCCTCAGGGGTAAAACATAAACAAGTAAAACTTACTATTACACACCACAAAATGCTCCCTGAGGACATTTGATTGAGACGGCTCTGTACACACTGCTATCCCATGGATCCTGATTCACTTGGCTTGCCCTTTACTTTAGCCTTACCCTTACCTGGAATGATGCAAGCAAACAAGAGCCACAAGGCCCAGCAAGTATAACTAGAAGAAAGCGAGCATAAGAGTCATGGGTATCAAGAAGAAAAAAAGACATGAATGCCATTTAAGGTACTTTCACATGATAAAATGATGATACATGCATCCATGTTCATATGCAGTACTTTTTAGAACTATAAACATGGGACTGACGTCCGAAACCTTGGGACCGAAGTCCATAACGTAAACTTGGGACTGAAGTCTATAACATAAATTTGGGACCGAAGTCTAACTTTGAGTTCAACACTTTCTCTGCGGATATATCCTGCGGACTCTTCCGCTATGCGCATCATGAGGCCTTTACACATTTTAAAAAAAAATCATTTTTATGCACATGTCTTATGCATCCTTATAACACGCATATTTGCAATAACTCCTCATATATAACTTATATGCAATTAACGAAGCAATATGCATAATAGGGCAACATTTATACAAGACAACATCAAACCCTTGCATGTCCACAATAAAACATCATTCCTAAGGAAAGATAGGGTGATAAAAAACCCTATTTGAGATTCAATGTAAGTCATGGAATAATTTATTAGTAAAAAGGGAAATAACTTGTAAAATAGGAAAATAACATACAATTTAGAAAATTAAGAGGTAGGATCTTGCAATAACGAGATAGAGAATTGAACTTGTAATTTAAAACATAAACTTGAAAAAAGAGGAACTGAACTTGTAAAATAGGAAAGAACTTGCAATAACAAGGATAGAGATTGGAACTTGCATATTAATAGAAAACTGAGATCTTACCTCTTAAATGGAACAAAGAGGAAGAAGAACTTGCAAAAATTATGAAGAAAACTTGTAAATTAAAAACATGAACTTGAGAAGAGGAAGAAATTGAACTTGCAAGATAGGAATAAGAACTTGCAAAAACTAAGAAGATAACTTACCTTTAAATGACCGATTCTTGTCTTTATCACACTCTCACTTACTGCTAAAATTCCTCCTCAAGCTCACGGCCAATTCCTCTGCTTCTCCTTCACTTCCTCCTTCCATTCTTTTACATCCATGTTCTCTATTTATACTCAATTTTGCATTCAATTCATTACACTTCACATAGTTTATTCTCTGCAAAGTTTGGAGAAACATTATCATGCTTATTCCTTCAATTTTCAAGGGTTCAATTTCTAAGGGCCATCATTCATATTCCTTTAATTTCTAAAGGTTCAATTTCCAAGGGTCATCATTCATATTCCTTTAATTTTCAAGGGTCATCATTCATATTCTTTCAATTTTCAAGGGTTCAATTTCCAATGGTCATCATTCATATTCCTTCAATTTTCAAAGCCAATTGCATCAAAAAAAAAAGGAGATATTATCTTCAATTTTTAAAATATTCTTAAATAAAATAATTAATTACCCATTTTCTCAAATATTCCATAATGACCTCAAATAATTTCGAATAGTTACCAAAACTCACTTAATAATTTTAATTTTTCTTTAATTAATTTCTCACACTCAAATTCACATTAACTCATATAAACAGGTCGTTACATTATTATAATCTGTGTGGTTGTTTATTAAGGTAATTGTCCTATCTTATGTAATAACTATCCATCATGTCATAATGCATCGAGATTGATAAATAGTGATGACCTAATCAACATGTATTGTAATTAATAAATAATTGTTATTTCTTCGGTGTGGCATTATCGCGTTACTAAGATTGTTACTCATTACACTTCTACAAAACCTGCTTGACATGTCCTTTTAATCAGGTGATAATTTTTTCATTAGTCCATAACAACAACAACAACAACATATCCAGCTGTTATCCCACTATGTGGGATTGGCTACATGAATTCTAGACTTCTATGTGGGTTACATCCTAACAGATAGTTTGTCTAGAATTCATATTTGGATCCGACTAGGTTTTACGCTGGCTGTCGGCTACCTAACGTAACCCTCCTCCTTTATCCGGGCTTGGGACCGGCAGTGGATAATATCCCCTAGCGGAGTAATGATGAAATGAAGTTTGAACACCATCTTCACATGGAGAAATTTCATGAGATGGTGGTAAATGAAGATAATTGATATAGTTGTGTTCCATAACTTAGTTGACATGGTGAAACCAACAAGTACAATATGGAAACCCAACTCGTTTTTCATTAGTCCATAATTTTATTTTTTTTTATCACATGTGGATGCATATATTATTCATGTATTCATCTAGACGTGTCTTTAGTTTATTGCATAGGCAAAGAGAATAATTTTAATTATTTTATTATTTTGTCTCTTTTTCTCATTCTCTATTCAAATAAAATCAGGCTGGACCACCCACCCTTATTAATATGTTCTTCCCTTTAAATAAGAGGAGAATAAATAATCTTTTATTCTTAACTATGCAAAAATGGAGAAATTCGTCTACTAAATTCACAAGGTTGTCGCTCGGAGTTGGAGTTACTTGCCAAATACAAGCACTGGGTGGGCATCTAACTCAAAGTTGTCGAGATTGGAGAATCCAGTGCCAGAAACTGAAAGCAAGACATACCGAATAAATCAATGGGATTGATTCGAAGGCCACTATACATATGGAATGTCACATCACAAGTGTGGCTCGTGGACTGCGGCGGGATGCACATCACAGCACCGCAAAGGTCAAGTTTTGGTGACGTTAAATGGAGAAGTAATAGGAGGGGACTTATAAGAGGCTTCGAAAGTCGATAAATTCTGTTAAATGGAGAAGTAATAGGAGGGGACTCATAAGAGGCTTCGGAAGTCGATAAATTCTGTTAAATGGAGAAGTAATAGGAGGGGACTCATAAGAGGCTTCGGAAGTCGATAAATTCTGGATGGGCATACCTGCAGCTTTTATACGTGCAGTGATCACCATATTCACGGGTGGTGATTGGTGAAGCCAACTGATGGTCAAGTCTAGTTTGAAGGATGATCCCACAACTGCTCATCTTACTTATCTACGGGTAATTATTAATATTTAAAGATATATTTAATAGTATTTAGTTAAAAAAATATTTTTTAATTTCACTAAAATGAATATTTTTAAAAATAAATTTCACAACTTGAGTATAAAATTTATTTGAGGACAAAAATAATCACACCAATCTCTCCACCACCATTCTCTATTCTCGTTTTGCTCGCTAACCTCGCTACTCCAGCATTATTGTTAGGAATTGCAAGCAAAACCCTTTTAGGTATAATTTTAAGTATAAGTTACTTTTAAATATAAATTCCTATATCTTTAAGAAAACATACCTTTTAATAGGACTTATTACTTTTAAAATTATATCATTTTTTGTCTTCTTCTTATATTTATCATAATATAATAATAAAATATTAACTAAACACTTATTATATAATTTTAATATTAATAAGCACAATTATGTATTCAGACATTGCTTTTATTAATATTATTTTTACAATACAACACAAAAATATAATGCAACATAACACAATAATCACAATATATAACATTTCAATACAACACCAGAGAGGCTGTAAATATCTTTATCCTCCCGCATAATGTCACTACGTCTGTCGTCGTCCTCAGGCAGAGGACAAAAGGGCCAATAACGGCCGCGGCAGATAGAGCAGAGGAAGCAGACGAAAGAGAAGCGTTATCTTCACCGACGACCACGAAACTTCCCTTCGCGGCGGAGCCACCACGTGTCATCCGAAACTTCCACTGACATCAGATAGCCCCATCCATCCAACCATCTCCTGCTCCTCCTTGCTTCTCCTACTTCATCATCATCATCATCTCTCTCTCTCCACAATTACACATATTTCGGTTGAAATGAGCGACTGATCGTCTCTGCACATCAATTCGGCCTCCCCAAAACCCTAGCCCTAGAAGTGTAACTGTGTAAGCAGAGATGGATCACGAGTTGGATGCTCACCGTACCGATTTGATGACCATCACGAGGTTCGTGCTCAACGAGCAGTCCAAGCACCCCGAGTCTCGCGGCGACTTCACCATCCTACTCAGTCACATTGTTCTCGGCTGCAAGTTCGTCTGCTCTGCTGTCAACAAGGTATGCTCCTCGTTGTTCTTGTTCTTGTGGAGCCCGAGCCCGAATTGGATTGATTTTGATTGCTTATTCTCTTTTCGTGATGTTTAAGCTGTTTCGATTTGGTTCTGTGCGCTCAATCGTGTTAGAGGAAAGAGTAGTAGAGACATTTTAAGTCAGTCGTCATATTCTTTCTCCTATTGTTCTCTGTTATCGAATTGCCATATTCTTGTTTTTTACATGATCTGTTATATGTTCACCCCACTTTGATTGCTTTCAGAATGTTTTTTTTTTTCTCAGTACAATTTTTTAAGGACTGAAACCAAGACATACAAGCTGACTTGTACTTTGCTTTTTAAAACTTTAACGAGCTTGGGTCCAAATCTGAGCAACCAAGACTTAAATACATTTTAAAGCTGCGTACTTATATGCCCTTGCGCTGTAATTTATGTGCCTCAAACTTTAATACATTGTTTGAGAGTAATTTTTGAATAGCTCATTTGCATAGGACCAGTATATGATGTAACGTCTGAGCTCAAAAAATATCTGCATATGTAGCTAATGCAACTGGTCTTTCTTGGTGGGAACAAAATAACGAGAAGGAATTATTTCTGTGCATGTGCATATGGTGGTTCATCTTGAAATAAGTTTTTGGAGCATGACTGACAGGAAGGTATTTGGGTTCTTAGTTTTGTCACTATTATACAATCTGATTGGTTTGCAGGAGAACTTTTGAATTTAACTTGGAAATTTATTCCTAAAATGGAATTACTTAAGTCAATTGTTTGATGTGAATAAGGTTTTGACATTAACTGCTAGTATGAAAAGCATTTTCATTTTCTTTAGAAGGATCTTCCTGCATATATCTTGTCCTCAAAAGTAAGAATCATTTGTTTCTGTTATTCTTTGGATTGAAAAATCTTGTTTAAATTTTCATTTTCATTTTTTCTGCATGCAGTTCTCATCTTATCATTACACTTTGCAGGCAGGACTTGCTAAACTCATCGGGCTTGCTGGAGAAACCAATGTGCAGGCAAGCTGTCAATCCCTTGAACAATTTAGCAGCCTCATGTCGTTTCTGTATGGCATTATCCAGAATTTTTTTTTTTCTGATATTACTCATGGTTGTTTTTCTCTTTTAACTTAAAGGGTGAAGAGCAAAAGAAACTGGATGTGCTTTCAAATGACGTTTTTATCAAGGCCTTGGTCAGCAGTGGTCGAACGGTAAGCTGATGGATAATATCTTGAAGTATATCAACTCACACGTGTTTTTTACTGAAGAGAATGAATCTTCCTCTAGTGTATCCTTGTCTCTGAGGAGGATGAGGAGGCAACATTTGTTGATCGATCTTTGCGTGGAAGGTGTCTGCTTCTTTTCTCTTTTCTTGATTAGTTCCCCTGCTATATGCTGTTTTTGGATTCTACAATCGTTTGAAGTTATACTGTAATCAACATTTTTATGGATCATTTCTGCAGTCAAGCTGCTCTATTGATGCAGGTACTGTGTTGTGTTTGATCCACTTGATGGATCCTCTAACATTGATTGTGGTGTTTCCATTGGAACGGTACAGCCCTATATGCCTGAAAATATACTGTTTCTCAATGATTATTGTGATGGACTCCTGTACCAACAGATAATACCGTTGAAGAATAGGTTGATATGGCAGTGATCGATTGGATGTCTTTTCTTTCATCTAGATCTTTGGAATTTATATGATGAAAGATGGTGAAGACCCTACTTTAGATGATGTGCTGCAACCTGGGAAGAATATGATTGCTGCTGGCTATTGCATGTATGGAAGCTCTTGCACGGTATGAACCATGAAGAGTTGTTTTCTTGTGTATTATTGCCCAAAATTTAGAAAAAAAGAAGGTGCTGGATGTCATTTCAGTCAAATTAGCTCCCTCTCTGCACGACCGACACCCCCCCACCCCCCGCGGGCGCGCGCACGTGTGTGTGTTTTTCCCTTGTGGGGGTGAATTTGAGATATCAAGCCTGCACATATAGTTTTCCCCATTCTGACACTGCATTTTGGCATATAAATATTTTGCAGCTTGTTTTGAGCTCTGGATCTGGTGTTAATGGATTTACCCTTGATCCCTCCCTGGGGGAGTTTATACTAACTCATCCAGACATCAAGGTGAGTATCTTGTCCCAGTACTAAATTCATTGTCAAGATGTCCTATTTTTATAAGACTACCTCAATATTATGGAAAACACATGTAGCCTATTCTTTTCCACACAGTAACATTTTATTGTCAGTATGGTATTCACCAAATTAGAGTTCTCTACTTTGTGATGAAGCTGTAAAATGAATGGCTTCAAAATAAGAAGTTTGTAGCAAAACAGATAGAAAATGATACAAGAAGACCAATGAGGCAACAAAACTTGGTGGAAATCCTTAAACATGATTGGAGGTATAATGGCCTTATGGAAGATATGGCCATTGATAAGATGGTTGGAAAGTTTGAATTCATTTAGCTGACCCCGCTTTGTGAAATTAAGGCTTACAACTGTTGTTATTGTTGTTTGCACCAGTTTCATTTCTTCTAAATTTCTTACCTGGTTGCAGATTCCTAAGAAAGGAAAAATTTATTCAGTAAATGAAGGAAATGCCAAGAACTGGGATGGTCCAACATCAAAGTATGTAGAACCAATGTAGCAATCTTTATTTTCTTTCTTTTTTTTCCTTTTTTTCTCGGCAAATGAAGCAATCTTTATTTTCTATTAGTTATATGTCCTTGAGATTGTCATTTTCCAAATGGCAGGTATGTTGAAAAATGCAAGTTCCCTAAAGATGGATCCTCACCAAAGTCTCTGAGATACATTGGAAGGTACTTGGATTCTTGTTAGAACATATTAGGTGCTAAAAGGTTTCTTTACAGTAAATGTCCAATAATAAGACACTGCATCTGCCATATCTGACAAGACTATTGAATGACTGTAAATGGTTCTATTGCTTCAGGATATGGATACAAGATTGTTACTCTATCTACTTAACATCTGTTATAAAACAAATGCTCGAAATGGTATTTTTCCTTGTTAGCCAAAAATAAATAAATAAATGACAGAAGGAAGGAAAAGAAATGGTCTTTTCCTTCCAAGTTTTTACTTATCAGCTATCTTCTTGTTACATACCATTTCACTTTCCTTGTTGTAGCAGTAACATTCCAGAATAAGTCTTATTGAGAGCATTTCTAGATTTTTAGGAGTTGTTTCATAATTACTGGGAACTGTTCCTAGTAACTTGCTATCTATGGTAATGGGATCAGGGTTGGGGCAGTCCACTAGGCACATTAAAAACATCCTGATATAAATTCAAATAATGCTCTAATTTAGAATGATGGCATTGGGTGTTGAGGAAGAAGAATTACTTGTTAGGCCTTGGAATGAGAGAGAAAAAACCTGTAACCGAAGTCCCTCCTAACCTCCTCCACTTTCCTAGTCATTTTTTGCATCTGCCATTTGAAATTCTAGAGCAGCTAGAGAACTGAGTACAATTTCCATTCCATCAATATTGAAATTCATTTGTAGCTTGGAGGAATCCAAGAACAGCATCATTGATTATATGTGGTAACAGATAATAGGTGGCCACAGTTGGTACTCCTTCAATCATAATGCAAACTCCCTTGTGTCTTCTGGAGCTGTGGACCTTCTCACCATTGGTCACTGAAACTTCAAACTTCCCTTCAGCATCTGGAACAACCACCTTTTGAGCCACGTTACTGTTTATAAAGTTGTGAGTACGTACCGAGTCTATTAGTATAGTTGTTGATGGTTGCCCATGTGACCCAATACCCTCATAGTCTCTTGACTTTTGAGATCTTGCACCATAAATAGCATCTAGAGATTTTTGGAGTTTCCACCACTTCTGCAGCATTGTTAGTATTCTCAAAATGCATGTCCATATCATCTTCTTTTCCATGAGACCTTTTTCCTTCAGCAAGAAATAATTTCTTACAGCAATGCCCTAGGCTACACTTCTCATTGCAATTGAAACAGAGGCCTTTGCCTCTCCTTTCCTTGAGTTTTGTTGGAGTTAGCTTTTTGATTAGCAGAGGATTTGAATTTGGCGTTGAAGAGCGATTAACAATAGGTTTTCACACCTCAGTCTTGACTTTGATACTGTCCTTCAAGCCGCTCACAAAACACCTAACTAGTTGCGTGGGAGATAATTTACCTGCTGTTATCAATAATTTCTCAAACTGAGTTTGATACTTTCTGACAGAACCAATTTGTTGCCAGTTTGTTAGATTCCCCAAAAAATCTTGAAATGGGGTTGGATCTACCTTGGATGAAGGCCGTGCCTCAATTTACCACAGGGCACAACTAGAGGATTATCCGGTGTTTGTGGAACTCAAAGAATTGATCATTCCTGCAAATCCAACTTGTCATGTTGTCAGTCCTATTAAATTGTGGGACATCCAGTTTCACCAGCTTAGCAGATACTGGAAGGTGGAGCCATCACGCTTGGCTCCTCCAGTACCAATGGTTTGAACTCTAGTATTTTGATTTTGATTATTGGAGCTTTCGCCAACTTAACGAGTCTGGTTAATTTTGAGGTTATCAAATTTGGCATTCATCGCTGCAAATCTCTCTCTTGCTCCTCCTTAAGAATTCCTTCTTTCACAGTAGTTAAAGATCTATCCACCTCCAAACGTCCCAACATTTGGTGCTCCTCCTTGCTCGCTCCGATACCTACTTGTTACTTCCCCCAGTAACAGATCAGGTCATTTGCTGAGCAGGTGGTGGCATGTAAGTAGCCTTCTGATTTGTTTTCCCCTTCTTCCTTAGTGTAAATAGACTTATAAAATCTAAGGCATGAAATGAATAGTTAAAGAAAGGTATTGTGACCAAAGAATGATGAGAAAAAAGAGATGGGGGATACAAGGTAGGTTTGCTTCAAGTGAAACCTTAACCTCCTAAAACGCAATTAAGTACTGGAATAATTGTGCATATCTTTCTCTTTGATTGGTTACAAATAATAGAAGTTATCAGGATGATCTTCTATTAATTATGAAACTACTACTAAAAATCTTGAGATACTCTGGACAGTTCAAACTCTCAATAACAGTTGTTTTGGAATCTAACTACAGCAGCTAGCAAAGCGAAATGGTATATACCACTTTTCTATCCCTTGTCACCCCCCCCCCCCAAAAAAAAAAAAAAAAATTCACTTTTTTCTTTTTCCCCTTAATTACCTTGGCTTTTTGGTTTTAAGTTCTCAATGATTTGAAGAGTCAAATATGTGTCATATTCTGATAATACAGTGCATCCATCTTCTCAGTTAGCAAGTCCAAAACCATTAGATCAGTTGAACTTAACGTGCTTATATGAAAGGTTAAAATGGATAGACTATGGAAACTAATTCTGAAAGTTAACTTCAAAAGAGGTCATGTTCAAAACTGAACACAAGTGAAAACCTTGTGATGGATCTGGACCCTTCAATATACCTTTTTTTTCTTGTTTGGGTGGGGGGGTTCTTACGAGCTAAGTTATGTGCAATGAATCATGGCACATTTTATGATGACAAAACATTTGCCCTGGCTACAGTAATCAGAAAATCTTTGAGCTGTCTTTACATTTCTCATTAACCAGAAAGGCAGAAGCAGTTCTGATTAATGAAGAACCCACCTGAATCTCTCTTCTCTCTGTTTCTCTCTCTCACACACGCACACAGGTGCGGGCATCACATGCACACAAATAATTAACCCGTCAAATTTGAGCAATTTGATTGAGATTTCTAAATTTATGCTTTTGTTTGACTTGTATCATGTTATTCCAGGTGAATGCTTTTGAATTTTATCATGCCATCTAGGAAGCCTTCAATCGTCCTACTAAGAGCAGATCTAAAAGCAATTTTTAATGTATTTTGGGATTTTGTTTTGCCGTTATCTATTACTACTATGAGTTTGAGGTCAAGTTATTTTTAAATTGCAGAATATGAGTAATGTGATGTCCAATTGAATGTTGTAAATTGAAAAATATCAATTTATTTCCTTTTGGAAATTAGTTGGTATTGAATTGTTAACCCACCATTTCATCTAAAAGCTTAAGCTCTTGTAGATAAGAAGGTTAATTTTAATTTTTATATTATTATTTTTACTCAACAGTTCACTCTTACAAATATAATGATTTATATATATATATATATATATTCACTTCTCTCTTGTCCATGCTTCTGGTTGAATTACATCTACAGTATGGTAGCAGACGTCCATCGCACACTACTTTATGGTGGTATCTTTTTGTACCCTGCCGATAAGAAAAGCCCTAACGGGAAACTGCGGTATGTTACGCACTTCATAGACTTGAATAGATCGAAATTATAGTAATGAATGAATTGGTGACTGGCTTTTACACAAATTGCGATACAGGGTTCTTTATGAAGTCTTCCCAATGTCATTCCTGATGGAACAAGCTGGAGGTCAGGCATTTACCGGCAAGCAACGGGTAATAACTTGATGAACCTTCTGGTCATAAAGTAATGGGCAATAACTTAATGAAATTTTGGTCAGTCATGTGACGATCTCTTTGTTTGCTCCATCATAAATTTTGTTTCTGTAAGCTTATTCTTTATCTAGTACAAGATGTAATTTTCACCTGCCATCATGCTTTTGCAATTGATAGAGCACTGAGTCGTTTTCAATCAAAATCCTATCAAGATTATGTTCACCTTTCTCACATCATATGCCTCTTTACCTAAATTTGCACCCGAAAATCTCCTTGCATTAAGAAATTAAACAAAAAGAAATAGCAATGCAAGAATCTCACTGTTGAACCATGTGAAGCAGTACTTCAATGCTAAAATGATAATTAAGCATATATGTTAACGTGTTATGAAATAATTGAAGCATCTATGTTTGCAGGCACTTGATTTGGTCCCAAAGAAGATACACGAGCGATCTCCAATTTTTCTGGGTAGTTACGATGATGTTGAGGAGATTAAGGCGCTCTATGCTGCTGAAGAGAACAATTAACCTTTGAACTCATTTCTATTTGATGTTTGTGCATATGCTAGACTTAGTTACTGATTGTCAATTATTCATAAGACGAAACCTTCAGGTTTCCTTGTAATGAGATAATACATTTGATCGGTGAAAACTCAAGGATGTTGTACTGTTCTCTTGTTTCTGGAAATACTGTCAATTCAACAAGAAAGCAATAGTGTTGATCTCCATACTTATCTTGGGCCGGTCAATAAATGATTCAGTAGTGTGTTTGCTTGTGTTAGGTAAGGTTGGTTTTTCTTGTGATATTTGTTAAACTTCACAAATAGAATTTCTATTTTCTTTGGTAGTAGAACAAGGAGGCGGTAGATGAAATTTGATAGAATAACAGGCAAGCAGATGAAATCCAATAAGTTTAGAGCAAAAGGCAAGGAAAGAAGAGAGATTTTTTTAAATAATATTAGAGATAATAACCTCTCTCTCTGAAATTTTGTTTATTACTGATTCCAAGTTTGAATTTTTTACATAGATTTCATTAACAATTAATATAAAATTTATTAAATCAAATGAACATGAATTTTAGATAATAACTCTTCGATTAAAATTGATATAGTCAATCCTATATAGTGAAATAAAGATTTGATTTTTTATTATTTTTGTATAAATAATTAGAGATGTGATGGTTATATAAAAGATATAGTAATTGATAGAAATGATTGGTGAATTATAATTTAAATGATTGATTCAATTTAATGATACAATGAGATTAAAACTTATGATTATTATTAAAATATTAAAATTATGATTATAAGATTAGTAGAATTTGGTCGAGGGTTATTAATGTAAGATGCCCAGTAAGAATATTAAATATAGCATACAAACTAGAGATTAGAGAATGAAACATGTTTTTTCTGGTCCAAATGGATGATCGAATGGAGAGATTGAGGCAACGGTGATCTGCACGGGAGGGGATGGCTCATGCAAACATTGTAACGCTCAAGTAAGTAAGAGCTCAAAATAATAGAATTTTTATAAGGCTGAAGATAACATATCTTGACTAATGGTCGGCTAGCTTATATAGGAGAGAAAGGGAGAACTCCTTGCGTGTCCCTGGCCGTTGTGGGAGAATAGAAAGCCGAGATTTTCGGTGTTGATGGGGATTGGGGGTTGAGATATTCGGAGTTAATAAAACCTGTTATAATCGCAAGAATCTCAAAAAACGCTAACAAGATGTTGGTGTTGCAAGGTTGGTATTGGGTCCAAATCGGGCCTAGGGACAGGGACAGGATCTGGTCACCTATTGTTTGGATCTAGCCCAACGAAAAGAGTATGGTCAGAACATGTCTCAATTAGAGCATAATATGATCTAAAATTAGGTGGCATAAATTAAAGGACAGATAAAAAAAAAATATAAGATGCATGTACCCTGAGAGAAATGTCACTATGTTCCAAGTTGGCATTAAAAAAATATTCAAACTTGAAAGCCCTGTCCCAAAACAGAGGACCCCGTATTCCATGGCCATAAAAAATTTCAACTTGTCATATTAAAAGACAACATTCACAAGATTGCTGGATTTGGATTGAAGGCATGGTTTCCTGCAAGTTGCAATAAACAAAGCTCAACTACTCTGCCCCATTTATCTTTTTCTCTATAAAGCCTTCAACTTTTTACTTCATATGTTAACTCATCCTTAAAATATGCATGTAAATGCAGATGGTCCAAATTTTTAGCAGAAGTTAAAATTCTTAAATGGAAGAGAAATCTGGCTTTTGCTTTATTCTTTTCCCACTAAACTATCTTATTATAGCATCCAATTTGATGGGGTAATAATATATAAATAAAAAGATTATATATAGAATGATGTAACTTATTACAAAATAGCCCATATTTATAAAAATTGTAACATTAAGTCATTCTATTCTATGTTTTATATACAAAATTTAGAATTATCTCATTTTCCAACTTAATGGTAATGGCATGTCCTGAGTTCAACGTGGGGGTGATTCAATATTGAGTTTTGGTGCTCATTTTTTTTTTTTTGAAAAAATTTCTTTCATCAGGATGTGATTTAAAAAGTTTTTTTATATTAAATCGGTAAAACAATGTATTTTTATTAATATATTGGGTTTGCTTTTCACTTTGCTGTAAATCCTCAAGATAACAATCATTTTCTTTAAAAACTATTATTAATATATTTTTTAAATCAACTATTGACAGGTTAAAAAATCAATCAATAGTATTTATGATTTTTGTCAATAGTTTATAAAAGCTGATCGCCTATTTTACTCTAAAGACGATATTAAGGAGCAAACGTAAAAAAAAATCGACAATTTTAAATATATGGTTGGTAATTTTAAGCATATAATTGATAATTTTGATAGATATATTTAAAGAAGATATATATATTTATTAAAATATTTTATAAAATACATCGATCATCAAAAGTTCATTTATACTATAGTTAAATCAAAGTAATTTTCAGCTCAAATTTGGTCAATCCTTGTATTCTCTGGTCGAAAGTCTCTTTTCAGATTTTTTTTAGTTTATTTGATTAATTTTTAACTTCAATGTTTTGCTCAACTGTGGTTAAAAATTGCTTTCAGAAATACCAACGTGTTCTTTTTCATATATTTACAAACATTATAAAATGATTCGATCTAATTTGTAATCGTTTGCTTTAAATTTGATCTCAAAATGACTTTTCCAAATTATTCCATCTTGTCTTGATACATGAACTTAGGTACGATGAGAATGAACTCCCAATGGAAAGTTGTTAATTAGTTGTATGTACCCAACAACGCAAAATTTTCCATTTCTTTGAACTGTCCATTGTTGAATTGAATATAATTTCACTTGCCATAACATAAGGTTTTCGGCATTTTTTCTGGGAGGATTGGCCCATCAAAACATATATGATGCATTTGGACCCACCAGATCATCCCGTTCATTGAATCTACATAAACCCTCAAGCCACGCTCAGCTTCTTTGTTTCTTTATAACCCTCCATACAGACGGATCTCTCCGCCCTTGTCTTCACTTTCATGGCCATTGCTGGAAGTTGTTTTTCCTGATTTTGGAAGCTAGACTCTCGGCTCCTTTACAGGGAGGTTTCAGGTGGATTTATGCAATTATTGTATCCAGATAAACTGATGTACACTTCTTTCAGGAATCCATGTTCATTCGTTTCTATTTGCAGTGTGTCTTTTAATTTCAAGTGATTTTGCTATTGGGTTTGGTCGATCGAGTGGATTTGGGTAATCTATTTGTGGGTTCTCTCAATTTCTGCTGTGTACGGTACTGTGCGTGTGTTCTGGCTGTATATGTAAAAAAATTATTGCCTAAAAATTGATGGTTCGGGGGGGGCTTTTCTAGGAATGAGCTGTATCGTATTTGGTTGCTTTTATGGGTTTTTGTGTTGTAGACTTTATGACTTATGGCTCCCATGGAGGAAATTGTGCTACTGTAGGGAAATTGGTTCGTGGGTATAATCTGAATTTGGACACCTGATCTCCACCGAGTGAAACTTTACTCTTTGGTTGGGGTTACTCGAGGGATTTCTGTTTAGGGGTATGATCTGGATCTATTGTTTTTAGATGGTATGGAAGGCAATTTATCTTCGGGGCATATGATTCAGGGTAGTGGATCTTATGGAGGTGTTGATTTGCAAGGTTCAATCCGAGTCCATCATCATCAACAACACCCCCTTTCTCACCACCAACAGCATCACTCTCTTCCCAGACAAGGACTGATGGTTCTACCGCCAATAAGTGAAAATTTTCCCCTCACCATGGCAAGCGTGCAAGAATGTGATCGGACCATCTCCTTGGCAGATTTTGCCAAGGGGGAAAGGGGAAAAAGTTCTGCTAGCGATGACGATGAACTGAGCTTTACAGAAGATGCCTCTGATGGCCATCATGATCCTAGTAAAGGAAAGAAGGGGATACCATGGCAGCGGGTGAAGTGGACCGATAAGATGGTGAGGCTTTTGATTACTGCTGTTTCTTACATAGTTGAGGAAGCTTCTGTTGAATATGGTAATGGAATCAGGAGAAAATATACAAATTTACAGAAAAAGGGTAAGTGGAAATCAGTTTCGAAGGTCATGGCTGAAAGGGGTCATCATGTTTCCCCTCAGCAGTGTGAAGATAAATTCAATGACCTTAACAAGAGGTACAAGAGACTAAATGAAATCCTTGGGAGGGGCACTTCTTGCCAGGTTGTTGAGAGGCCGGAGCTTTTGGACATGATGGATCATTTATCAGATAAAGCGAAGGAGGAGGTTAGAAAAATCCTTAGCTCAAAGCATTTGTTCTACGAGGAAATGTGCTCTTACCATAATGGAAACAGATTGCATCTCCCCCATGACCCTGAATTGCAACATTCGCTGCGACTGGCTCTTAGAAGTAGAGATGATGACGAGAGCAATGATGCGAGGAGACATCCACAAGATGATCTCGATGACGATGATCAAGATGCAGAAACTGATGACAGTGATGAATTCGGTGGAAATCATGCTCTGCACAGTGATCAGAGGGCTATGTATGGGATGCACGGGCACTCAGCAAAGAAAATGAAACAGTGTCAGGGCCATGAAGATGTTAGTTTAGAGAATTGCTTGAATTCTTTAGACTGTAATAAAGCTTTCAGTTGGAACCAACAAAATGCGCAAGGTGACATGAACCAGGTTCTACCTGAAGGTTCAAAATCCAACCTGTTGCAAACTAGGTGGATAAAATATCGCGCACTTCAGTTAGAAGAACAGAACTTGCAAATTCAGGCGCAGATTTTGGAATTGGAGAAGGAGAGGTTCAAGTGGCAGAGATTCTGCAGGAAGAAAGATCGGGAGCTTGAGATGATGAGACTGGAAAATGAGAGGATGAAACTGGAGAACGAGCATATGACATTGGAGCTGAAACGGAAGCAGCTGGATCCTGATCATGGTTAAATTGCCTATGCTGTTAAAATTAGTTTTGTCTAGTGAGGACTGGGTGCGTGCAATAGAATTACTTGAGTCAATTTTTTATCAAAAGGTTTTGACTTTAATTGCTAGTATGAAAAACATTTTTATTCTCTTTATAGAAGTGTAACACTCCACCCCTTTGCCCAATGTATTAAAGGGAGCACTAGTTTCTCTGCTTGGGGACAGCACATGATTTGGAGTTATCAGTTATGGATAATTGGGTTGTGAGTCGTTGAATTGTTCTCCTACTCACCAGACTAAACAAAAACTTTTGTGAAAAGTATGAAAACATTCTCAGTTAGTGCTCCTTTTGCATACCTCACTTAAGCAAATGTGAGTTTTCTATGTTCTGCACATGTGAAAATTCTATAGTTTCATATAATGTAAGTTTCCAACAGTATATTCGTCATACAATCAAGATTGCCTGATTGACTCACGCAATGGCGGTCATCCCAAGATTGCCTGATTGACATATTACAAAATATTCAAGACTAATATAGGTATAAATAACATCAAATGTAAATTGAGCTTAACATTCACACATTTTTCAAATAAATAAGCACCATTACCTACACTCAGACTAGTGACTAGAAATTATATTCCAAAGAAAACTAATAATACTTGCACGATGTTGTCACACACCTTTAAACTCTGTTTGAACTAGCAACACTTGTCCATCGATTCTTATCTGTCCTCTGAACTCCATAAGGTTGCTCAATTACTATCCCGTGTTTGTCAGAACTTGCAATGACTTTTGAAAATAGAAGGGGAAAGGGATGAGTACAATCTACTTGGTAAAGTTTATCATATGTGTAGAGAACATGCAACATATACAATGCCCATAAACCTCTGTATGAAAACCCTATTTTTTTGGTTGCATGCCTTGAGATTATGTTAGCCATTCACACTTACCCGAAGAGCCTATTGTCGGTGTTCAAACTCAACTTCACAACGTCTCACTAGTCTTGATCAATTTGTCTAATCTCAGAATAAGGACTTATGGATCCATTTTGCTCCTAAACTATTGTAAGAAAATGTGTCCTTCATCCAACTTCCTAGGATAGTCAGTGAACATCAATGCTTGAAAACTTTATATAAATCACATAATTGATATGTGTTAAAACAATGCAATGCGCATATAATGCATCAAAGAAAACTAGTGTCTATCTTAAATAATCCTCACATGTTTCTTTTGATCATCTCTTGTTTACAAGTTACTTGTAGATTAGACACCCCTATCACATAAAGTACACCCGTTACATAAATTATGAATTCTTGTGTTGTTACGTTCTACCCACTTTATATACTTTTGAATTGAGAGAAATTATAATAACGAATAAATTGATGACATACTTTTACACAAATCGTGATACTTTTGAATTGAGAGAAATTATAATAACGAATAAATTGATGACATACTTTTACACAAATCGTGATACATGATTTTTTACGAAGTCTGCCCAAATGTCATTTTCAATGAAATAAGCTGGAGCCTAGAGATCAGACATTTACAACTAAGCAACAAAGTAATAAGTTGATAAACCTTTTGGTCATAAAGTGATGGGCAATAACTTGATGAATTTTTGGTCAATCAAGTGACATAATCTCTCCGTTTGCTCGATCATAAATTTTTTTCAGCAATCTTAATTCTTTGCCTAAATTAACACGCAAAAATCTTCTTACAGAAGCAATTAAACAGAATAAGAGTAGCAAAGTGAGAATTTCACTGTTGAACCATGTGAAGCAGTACTTTAGCGCTAAAATGACAATTAAAGCATATATATTATATGTTATGAAATAATTGAATCTTGTATGTTTGTAGGCACTTGGTCTAAAAGAAGATACAGGAGTGATCTCCGATTTTTCTAGATAATTATGATGATAAACACTCAATGATATTGTATTGTTCTCTTATTTCTGGAAATACAACCAATTCAACAGGAAATTAAGCAATAGTGTTGGTCTCTATATATTTATCTTGGACCCGTCAATTGATGATTCAGTTTTCTCATCATATTTGTTAATTTTGCAAATAGAATTTTTATTTTCTTTTGGTGGAATAAGAAGGAGACAAGATGAAACAGGATAAAGTTAACGAGTAAATGGAGTAAAGAAAGAAGAATAATTTCTTTTTTGAAAAATATTAGAGATATAATAATCACTTAACAAATTTTTATTTATTATTGGTTTTAAACTCAGATAAAAAATGAGAGCGTAAAATTATTGGATTAAACAAACATAAATTCTATATAATGACCCTTAAGTCAAAATTGTTATAATCATTTACTAGTGTTAAACCCGTGTGATGCATGGAAGATGTAATTAAAATAGATTTATAAATTTAAAAATAAAAAATTAAGGTCGTTATTTTAAATAATCATAACAAAATCGATAAATATATATTTTTATTTAAATACTCAATCTTTTATTAAAATTTAAATTTAATTAATTATTCACTATTTAATGTGTTAATAGTGAATGTTCTTAAATCAATATATCGACATTTAATGTGCTAAAGAATAATTAATACACTAAGTAGATTGTTACATTTTTTTACTTGTCATTTCACAAGATTCTTGACATTTAACATTATCTTTGTCAAATGACCTCTCCAATCATATCTTTAATAAAAATAAAAAAAAATTGTCAGTTATAAAAGCATAAATAATTGTACAATCAACTTTATACTTACCAAATAATTCATGTTCATCAAGTTCAACTACACTCAAAATATTAGTAAATGACCTAAAAATAAAATTTTGTATTAAAAAACTTTCATCCATAGCATCTACAACAATAGTATTTGATATTAACTTTAGTTTGTATTTGTGACTTGTAGTCTTATATTTCATATTGTTGTATCTAAGTATAAAATTGGACATAAAACATAATTGTCAATCACAAATCAATATTTTGAAAGATCAAACCAACTAACACTTGATTGTTGCATAAATCTTTTCACCCTATAAATTTGATGACAAAATTTATATAAATAATTAATAATAAATTTATTAGAGAAAAAAAATATGTTCATCTATGAAAATCATCTCAATGAGAATGTCATAAGTTTTTGACCTATCTTCAAAGCATAAAATCTCCCAAAGTTTCACAACTCAAACATTTAACGTCTATATTTTGAAAAGTTATTTTAAAAAGTCTTTTATTAAATTGTACAGTATTATATAAAATGAAAAATCTTGACATAAACTTCCTATTTATACACAAAAGCTATTACATTTGAACAACAAATCATTAAATATTTACACTAAATTAAATGTAGTGATTAATTAATTATTAAAGTAAAATAATTTATTATATTATATATTTATTTATAAATTATAATTATAAATATAAATTAAAACTCTTAAACATAAGGAAGTATGAGTCTTTCAATACTAATTAAAAATTCTTTTAAAATTTTTAATTTATGCAATGATAACAAAACATTGAAAATATGGATTTTAACTTATTTTTCTTTCACAATGCATTAATTTTTTTCCATGGTATTGAAAATATGATATATTAAATCTTAATTAATATTGAAAAATTCATGCATTATTCTTGAAAATGTGATATCTTAAATCTTAATTATCATTAAAAAACTCATATATTAAATTAAAGGTAATGATTAATTAATTATTAAAGTAAAAATATTTATTATATTATATATTTATTTATAAATTTATAATAAATATAAATATAAATTAAAACTCCTAAATGTGAAGAAGTATGGGTTTTCAATGCAAATTAAAAATTCTCTTAAAATTTTTAATTTTTATCTTAAAATTTAATTTTTGCAATGATAACAAAACTTTAAAAATATAGATTTTGACTTATTTTTGTTTTACTATGCATTAATTTTCTTCTATAGTCTTGAAAATGTGATATCTTATATCCTAATTAGTATGAGAAAACCCATGCATTAGTATTGAAAATATGATATATGGATTTTGATTTCTTCCATAGTCTTGAAAATGTGATACCTTAAATATTAATTAATTAGCATTAAAAAACCCAAGGTATCATATTTCTAAAACTATAATATAGTTATTAAATTAAAATTAATAATTAATTAATCACTACCTTTGATTTGATGCAAGTTTTTGAAGAAAAAAATTCACTATTGATTGTTATTTGACAAATACTTTGACTGACTATCTTATTTTAATATATTATATAGGATATATAGGACTTAAAGATAACATTTTATACGAATGAACGATTTTATATGATTTAATTAATAGTTTAAGTTGTCTATTCATATTTCACATAAATAATATTTATTTTTGATTGATTGATGAGATGATATGATAGAAAATATTTGTTTTTGATTAATTAATAGTATTGTAAAACCCTTGCAAATTTAATACAAATTTTAAAGATAAAAAATAGTTTGGTAGATTAATTTTTGGAGGGAACAAATATTTGTAAACTATTATAATTTATTTAATATATTATATAAAAAAAGATAAGATTTTATACAAATAGATGATTTTTTATGACTTAATTAATAGTTTAAGTTGTCTATTCATATTTATCATAAATAATATTTATTTTTGATTGATTGAGGGATTAATTGATGAGAATATATGACATAAAATATTTATTTTTGAATAATTAATAATATTGGAAAACCCATGTAAATTTAACACAAATTTTAGAAACAACTTTTTGGAGGAAAACTATGTAGGAAGTCTGTTACTTTATATATTAAGATAACTGTAGAAATTTAAAATATTAATTATCTGATTAATAATGATAATAAATAATTAATGTAATTGCATAGAAGTTGTCAAACTAATTATCCCAAAATATGTGACTGTTAGGAAGTCTGAAGGTCACATTGAAAACTAAATGATGTCTCATTTTAATAACAGTATAAATTTAAAATATTAATTATTTAATTATTCTAGCTGATTAATAATAATAGTAAATAATTAATGTAATAATATAGAAACTGCATCCAGCTAATTAGTAATTATCCCAAAAAAATTGCGTATACCTTTTAAATGAAGTGTTATTTTAAATAATAATAGTAGAAATTTTAAATATTAATTTATTTTTTAAGAAAGAAAAAAAATTAAACCAATAAAATGACAAAAGAGCAACAAAAAAAAAAAAAAAATTGTGAAGCTACTGGATGTGAGAGTTATTACTACGTTTACTTTTCTAGTACTTTAGCTTCATATGGAACATGATTTTGTTATGTTTCATTTTAATAACAATAGAAATTTAAAATATTAATTATTTAATTAATAATGAGAGTGAATAATTAATTTAATTGCAAAAAAGCTGTAATTAAATTAATTTTATTTGATTATCCCAAAAATGTGTTATTGTTAGAAAATGTGAAGGTCATATTAAAAATTAAATGATGTCTCATTTTAATAATAACATAAATTTAAAATATTAATTGTCTAATTATTTCAACTAATTAATAATGGTAGTGAGTAATTAATGTAATGGCATAAAAAATGCAGCTGATTAGTGATTATCTCAAAAAAATTATGTATACCTTTTAAATATTAATTTATTTCTTAAAAAGAAAAAAAGAAAAGCTAGTTTTGGGCGGGAAAGTTTTGGCATAGAAACTGCATCCAGGTAATTAGTAATTATCCCAAAAAAATTGCGTATACCTTTTAAATGAAGTGTTATTTTAAATAATAATAGTAGAAAATTTAAATATTAATTTATTTTGAAGAAAGAAAAAAAATTAAACCAATAAAATGACAAAAGAGCAGCAAAAAAAAAAAAAAAAGAAGAATTGTGAAGCTACTGGACGTGAGAGTTATTGCTGTGTTTACTTTTCTAGTGCTTTAGTTTCATATGGAACATGATTTTGTTATGTTTTTATTTTAATAACAATGGAAATTTAAAATATTAATTATTTAATTAATAATGAGAGTGAATAATTAATTTAATTGCATAAAAGTTGTAATTAAATTAATTTTATTTGATTATCCCAAAAATGTGTTATTGTTAGGAAGTCTGAAGGTCATATTAAAAACTAAATGATGTCTCATTTTAATAATAACATAAATTTAAAATATTAATTGTCTAATTATTTTAACTGTTTAATAATGGTAGTGAGTAATTAATGTAATGGCATAGAAAATGTAGCTGATTAGTGATTATTCCAAAAAAATTATGTATACCTTTTAAATATTAATTTATCTCTTAAAAAGAAAAAAAAAATAAAAGCTGGTTTTGGGCTGAAAAATTTTGTGCAACTACTCTTCTACTTTAATATATATTAAGATATTTAGTGGATTAAAGGCTTGATATGTTATAATTGTATAATTAAAGATGTCATAACTTTATAAATGATATAATACTTAATAAAGATGATTGATGGGTTACGATTCAAATAATTGACCCAATCTAGTGATAACTATGAAATTAAGACTTGTGATTGTTGTTAAAATAGCTAAAATTATGATTATAAAATTTTGTAGAATTTGAATCAAGGGTTACTGAAGTGAGGTGCCCAATAAAAATATTACATATATTACAATGCACATGCCCACTATCGGGCAATATAGTATTTGCTCGGCAATGAGAGGGGCGTGAGTCCCATGCACGTGGAGCCCTGATTACATATAACATACAAATTGAGGAGTAGAGAATGGAACATGTCTCGATTAGTAGTATAATATGATTTAAAATTAGGTTGCATAAATTAAAGGTAAAATAAGATAAAATATAAAATGCAACCACCCTGAAAGAAAGGTCACTAAAACAGAGGACCCTCTATTCCATGGCCCCTGATGGAAATAGAAAAAAAGACAAGATTTATGCTATTGTTGGACGTAGCCATGGTTGCTTGCAGGTTGCAAAAAACAAGCTCAACTGCTCTGCCTCATTTGTCCTTTTTCTCTTAATAAAGAGTTCAGATAGATTATCAACTCATCCTTAAAATATGCATGTAAATTCAGATGGTCCAAGTTTTTAGCAGAAGTTATAATTCCTAAAATCTGGTTCTTTACTTTATTCTTTTTCCATCTGATTTCATTCTATTGTCCATCATTGAATTGAATATAATTTCGTTTGCCATAAGGTTTTCGGCATCTTCTCTGGGGAGGATATGACCCATCACAACATACGATACATTTGGACCCACCAGATTATCCCATTCATTGAATCTGCATAAACCCACAAATCAAGCTCAGCTTGTTTGCTTTCTCTATAACCCTCCACACAGACAGGTCTCTCCGCCCATTTCTTCACTTTCATGGCCATTGCTGGAAGGTGTTTTTCCTGATTTTGGAAGCTAGATTCTCGGCTCCTTTATAGGGAGGTTTCAGGTGGATTTACCAATTATTGGATCAATATAAGCTGATGTACTCTTCTTTCAGGAGTCCATAGTCATTTGTTTCTTTTTGCATCATGTCTTTCAATTTGAAGTGATTTTTGGCTATTGAGTTTGTTCGATCGAGTAGATTTGGGTTGTCTATTTGTGGGTTCTTCCAATTTCTGCTGTGTACGGTACTGTGCGTGTGTTCTGGCTGTATATGGAAAAAATTTATTGCTTAAAAATTGATGGTTCGGAGGGGCTTTATCTAGGAACGAGCTGTATCGTATTTGGTTGCTTTTCTGGGTTTTTGTGTTGTAGACTTTTTGACATATGGGTCCCATGGAGGAAACTGTGCTACTGTAGTAGGGTTTTGAGGGAAATTTAGTTCATGGGTATAATCTGAATTTGGACACCTGATCTCCACCGAGAGAAACTGTACTCTTTGGCTGGGGTTATTAGAGGGATTTCTGTTTAAGGGTATGATCCGGATCTATTGTTTTTAGATGGTATGGAAGGCAATTTATCTTCGGGACATATGATTCAGGGTAGTGGTTCTTATGGACGTGTTGATTTGCAAGGTTCTATCTGAGTTCATTATCATCAACACCTCCTTTCTCTCCACCAACAGCATAACTTTCTTCCCAGACAAGGATTGATGGTTCTACCATCAATAAGTGAAAATTTTCCCCTCACCATAACAAGCATGCAAGATTGTGGACGGACAATCTCCTTAGCAGATTTTGCCAGGGAGAAGGGCAAAAAGTTCTGCGAGCAATGACGATGAACCGAGCTTTACAGAAGATGCCTCCGATGGCCATAATGATCCTAGTAAAGGAAAGAAGGGGATGCCACGGCAGTGAGTGAAGTGGACCAATATGATGGTGAAGGCTTTTGATTACTGCCGTTTCTTACATAGGTGAGGAAATGTGCAAACTTACAGAACAAGGGTAAGGGGAAATCAGTTTCGAAGGTCATGGCTGAAAGGGGTCATCATGTTTCCCCTCAGCAGTGTGAAGATAAATTCAATGACCTTAACAAGAGGTACAAGAGACTAAATGAAATCCTTGGGAGGGGCACTTCTTGCCAGGTTGTTGAGATGCCGGAGCTTTTGGACATGATGGATCATTTATCAGATAAAGCGAAGGAGGAGGTTAGAAAAATCCTTAGCTCAAAGCATTTGTTCTACGAGGAAATGTGCTCTTACCATAATGGAAACAGATTACATCTCCCCCATGACCCTGAATTGCAACATTCGCTGCGACTGGCTCTTAGAAGTAGAGATGATGACAAAAGCAATGATGCGAGGAGACATCCACAAGATGATCTCGATGACGATGATCAAGATGCAGAAACTGATGACAGTGATGAATTTGGTGGAAATCATGCTTTGCACAGTGATCAGAGGGCTATGTATGGGATGCCGGGCACTCAGCAAAGAAAATGAAACAGTGTCAGGGCCATGAAGATGTTAGTTTAGAGAATTGCTTGAATTCTTTTGACTGTAATAAAGCTTTCAGTTGGAACAAACAAAATGCACAAGGTGACACGAACCAAGTGCTACCTGAAGGTTCAAAATCAAACCTGTTGCAAACTCGGTGGATAAAGTATCTCGCACTTCAGTTAGAAGCACAGAAGTTACAAATTCAGGCACAGATGTTGGAATTGGAGAAGGAGAGGTTCAAGTAGCAGAGATTCTGCAGGAAAAAGATCGGGAGCTTGAGATGATGAGACTGGCAAATGAGTGGATGAAACTCAAGAATGAGCATATGACATTGCAGCTGAAATGTAAGCATCTGAATTCTGATCTTAATTAAATTGCCTTTGCAGTTGAAATTAGTTTGTCTTGTGAGGACTGGGTGCATGCAATAGAATTTCTGTCGGTCTGCGGGGAACCTTCCCAATAAATTTCGAAATTTATTCATAAAATGGAATTACTTCAGTCAATTAATATGCAAAAGATGTTAACATTTATTGCTAGTATGAAAAGCATTTTCTTTTTCTTTAGAGGGATCTTCCTGCATATAACTTGTCCTCAAAGGTAAGAATGATTTGTTTCTGTTATTCTCTGGATTAAAAAATCTTGTTTGAATTTTCATTTTTTCTGCTTGCAGTTCTCATCTTAACATTGAACTTTGTAGGCAGGTCTTCCTAAACACATTGGGCTTGCTGCAGAAAGAAATGTGCAGGCAAGATGTCAATCCCTTGAACAATTTAGTAGCCTCATCTCGATCTCTGTATTCTTTTGCATTAGCCAGAATTTTTTGCTGATATTCATTCAGGGTTGTTTATTTCTTTTAACTTAAAAGGTGAAGAGCAAAAGAAACTGGATGTGCTTTCAAATGAAATTTCTATCAAGGCCTTGGTAAGCAGTGGTCGAATGGTAAGTTGATGGATAATATCCTGAAGTATTTCAACTGACATGTTATTTTTTTCTATTTTTTTACTGAAAAGCATGAATCTTCTTCTAATGTATGTCACAGACCTAAATGTGACAATGAATCCGCCCTCTAATCCAATATGAATTAGAGAGATTAGATAGGGAACTTAGAAGGAGACAACACAGATAAAAGAGAGAGAGAGAGATTAGGAGGAAAGGAAGAAGAGATAGAGAGAATAGTTGGTAGAGAAAGGATAGAATTCTGTTCTTGATATTCTTCATGCCGTTACAATCTGAGTATAGGGGTACATAACCCACTAGCAGGGGTGCTGCCACAGCAGATCCCATTCCCAATAACTAACTCATTTGTCTTTTTCCCCAGGCTCCTTTACACGTGGACCTCCCCCTTAAAATATCCTCTTCCCTTTACAACTGTAATATCCAAACTAATACCAAAGCGTGAAGTAAATAAAACATAATAACATAACATAAAGGAAATAACTAAGAAAACAGTTCAAATCTGCCAATAAATGATCAATGTCGCGTCAAGACCATAATGCGTGACAATTGCCCCTCCCTTGAAACATTTTTTGTCCTAAAGAAATACTGAGGAGGCTGGCTGCCCTTAGGAATTGCTGAAGGAGGCTTGGCAAATATTCCCAGGTGCTGCTTCCCTTGTCCTCGTCTTGCCCCTTGACTAGTACCTGAATAAGAGGGACCCCATGGTGATCACCCTTCAATCCAATATGGCTTCTGGTTCTTCTGCCCTTTTCTTTTCCTTAGGCAATGCTGGTAGGTCGGGATTAACCTGTTCCTTGCCTGATGACCTTTTTAGGAGAGACACATGGAAGATGGGATGCATCCGGGATCCTTCTGGGAGTTGTAACTGATAGGCTACCTTTCCAACCTTAGCTATGATAGGGAATGAGCCAAAATACCTAGGAGTCAGCTTAGTAACTGGCCCTTGAGTAAGGGAGTTAAAATGGGGTTGCCTGATGCAGCGTGTAGCGCGTGTGTGAAAAAAAAACTCCAAAATAAATCCTTGAAAGGACAAACTTCAATGGTCGAAGTTTGGCTCTCAAGAAGACGCAAAAACAAGATTGTTTTGCTATGAAAATCCAAATAGGTTGCTGAAATTTGTATTGAGAAAACTTTAATTACAAACTCTAGATTCTAGCCATATTTATAGTGTTTGGCTAATCCAAATCCATCTAATATTTGTAACTAAAATCCAACTAGAATAAAATCATTTAACTAGAATCCTAAAAATAAAATCTAAGTAAAAGTCAACTAGAATCCTAATAGAAATAAATCCTAAGTAAAATTCAACTAGAATTCTAATAGAAATAAATCTTTATCAAACATGAAGTAAAATCCTAAATCAAGTAGAAACATGAAGTAGAATCCTAAATCAAGTAGAATCCTAAAACATATGAAGTATTAAAATACTGTTTGCTACTGTTTCAGTGCTACTGTTCCGGCACTACTATTCCGGTTTGGTCGGGTCGGCCTTGGGCTGGGTTTTGATGGGTGACCGCATCATTCACCTTCACTTGAGAAAAAATTCGACTTCAAATTTTGATTCAGGTAGGACAAATTCACGTCCGACAAGTACAAAGAGAGATTAGCCACATTGAATGTTTGAAAATACTCATATGATTAGGCAAATCCACAACATAAGCATTATCATTGGTTTTCTTTATAATCTTGCAAGGACTATACTTCTTTGGCTTGAGCTTGTTTTGCTTTCCTGCTGGAATTCGTTCATTCTTCAAGAATATCATGACTTCATCTCCAACCTCAAATACCTTGTACTTCTTATGCTTGTCAGCTATCGCCTTGTACTTCTTATTTGTGCAACTTTTACTTGACATCTTCCTGAACCGCTTGAACTTTTCTGCTAAGGGAACATGAGCAAAGAAATTCCTCCCTCTCTTAGCCCTATATTTGTTGGCATGGGTCCAACCATCACCATGTTTGTTGCTCTCTGCCTTCATTGTATTATTACTGTTAGATTGAGGACGTTGAACATTCCATCTTGAGCGCTTCTCTAATTTGGTAGAGCTACCGAAAGCAGTTGCACTACCTGAGTTAACCAGCCTGGAAGATCCAACACCCCTATCCACAAAGAGACTCCTGTGACCATCTTGCTTTTGCAATCACAAAGCTGAATATGTTCCTATTGCCTTTGATTCAACCATGCCAGAGCTTGAATAAACTGTAGAAGGATCTGCTACCATGGCCTCCATCTCCTTTACAGTTGCAAGCTGATCAGAGGCCGATCAGAGGAAACACCACCATCCTTGGATTGCGAAGCAATGCCTGAGTCCTCAGGACTAGAAAATACCCTAGTATGAGTCAACAACCTTGGAGTTACTGTCATATTAGCCGCATAAATTAGACATGAGTTTGCAAACATTGAGGTTGCTGGGACAACATAATGTTCGAGATCAAGCTCCAAACTCACCGAAAAACCATTCTTTAGTTTATACTCATCGTTTCCCCCATGATCGTTTCCCCTCTACCACTAGGGTTGGACGTAGCCGGTTTGATTCACGCCATTAGTTCGATTTCAGTTATCATTAACTCGTTGTAAAACGCCTAATTGTTTACGGATTCGCTCCAATTACTATTGCATTGTATGAGTTATTTCTCGTTGTTCTTTGATTGCTCTCCAAACTGTGGACAACCCCTGATCACCGTCATGAAGCTGGTTACTACCGTTACTTTCAAGATTGGCCATCTGATTGGTTGGTTAAACGCTTTGATACCACTTGACGCAGCGTGTAGTGTGTGTGTGAAAAAAAAAAAACACCAAAACAAACCCTTAAAAGAACAAACTTCAATGTTCGAAGGTTGGCTCTCAAGAAGACACAAAAACAAGCCTTTTTTGTTAAGAAAACCAAATAGGTTGCTGGAATTTGTATTGAGAAAACTTTAATTACAAACTCTAGGTTCTAGGCATATTTATAGTATTTGACTAATCTAAATCCATCTAATATTTGTAACTAAAATCCAACTAGAATAAAATCATCTAACTAGAATCCTAAAAATAAAATTTAAGTAAAAGTCAACTAGAATCCTAAAAATAAAATCTAAGTAAAAGTCAACTAGAATCCTAATAGAAATAAATCCTAAGTAAAATTCAACTAGAATTCTAATAGAAATAAATCTTAATCAAACATGAAGTAGAATCTTAAATCAAGTAGAAACATGAAGTAGAATCCTAAAACATATGAAGTATTAAAATACTATTTGCTACTGTTTCAGTGTTGCTGTTTCGGCGCTATTGTTCCAGTTCGGTCAGGTCGGCCGTGGGCCGAGTTTTGATTGGTGACCTCATCATTGCCTCAGCTTCAAGTAAACCTTCTCCCCAACCTCCAGTTCTCTGTCGCTTCTCCTTAGGTTCACATATTGCTTCATTCTATTCTGGGTCGAGGTCAATTCCTGTTTGAGCTGTCTCAGTACCATTCTCCTTTGTTGCAAATATTCTTTCATGGAAGTAGCTGAAACTTGCTGTCCTATGTCTGGTAAGATGGGAGGTTTGTAACTGTAATTGGCTTCAAATGGGGACATTTTTAAGGTGGTATGGTGAGTAGAATTGTACCACCATTTGGCCAATGCAAGCCATCTATGTCACTGGTTAGGGTGCAGAATACAAATACACCTAAGATAGGTTTCCAAATTTTGGTTCATTCTTTCTGTTTGTCCATCCGTTTTGGGGTGGTAAGCAGTTGACATGGGGAGTTTTATCCCAATAGACCTCATCAATTTTTGCCAAAAGGTGTTGGTGAATATCCTATCCTTGTTTGATATGATAATCCTCGGCACCCCGTGCAAAGCCACTATTCTGTCCATGGAAGCTTTGACCACCTCTTGGGCTGTATAGGGATGAGCCAAACCTATAAAGCGTGCAAATTTAGTGAACCTATCCACCACAACCAGCACACTATCCTTCCCTTTGGACTTAGGCAACCCCTCAATGAAATCCATGGAAATACTAGTCCACGCTTGGTCCGGTACTAGTAGGGGTTGGAGCAATTCAGGGTAAGCAACATTCTCATACTTGCACCTTTTGCAAGTATCGCAAGATAATACGAATTCCTTCACATTAGTCTTCAATCTTGGCCAATGATATAGTTGTTTCACCCTTAAATAAGTGTTTTGGACCCCTGAATGCCCCCCTAAGGGAGATTCACACAGTGACTGTAATATTTTTTTTCCTAAGGTCCCCCTTGTTGCCAATGACCATTTTTCCATGCAGTCGCAATATTCCTTCCCTTAGAGTATAACCACCCGTTCCTTGTGATCCCACAGCTAGCCCTTGTATGAGTTCTTGCATCCGTTTGTCCCCTTCATAACTATCCACCGCTTCCTTACACCATTCTGGTACTATCATGGTGACGGCTACCAAATTCCCATCCTTATGACACCTTTAGAGGGCATTTGCTGCCACATTCTTTTTGCCCTTCCGATATTGTATTGAGTAATCCAATCCCATTAATTTAGCTATCCCCTTCTTTTGTAGTTGAGTTTGCAATTTTTGTTGCAACAAAAATTTCAAACTTTCATGATCCGTCTTAATTATAAATTTCTCCCCTTCCAAGTAATGGCGCCATTTATTCACTGCCATCAAAACCACCAAAAATTCTTTCTCATATATACTTAGGCCCATATGTCTACCACTTAGAGCTTGGCTTAAGAAGGCTAAGGGTCTCTTTTTCTGGGACAATACTATCCCAATGCAACTCCCACAAGCATCTGTTTCTACCACAAATGGTTGGCTAAAGTCGGGTAGCCCCAAAACTAAAACCTTACCTACTGTCCTCTTTAACTTTTCAAAGGCTGTGTCGGCCTCCTACCCCGAATTAAAGCTTCCCTTCTTTAAGAGTTCTGTTAGATGTTTACTTATAGTCCCATATCCTTTAACAAATCGATGATAATACCCTGTTAGCCCAAGGAATCCTCTTAAGGCCCTCATGGTAGTGGGCTTGGGCCAAACCAACATGGCTTCCATTTTTTTAGGGTCGGTGCTAACCCCTGCCCTAGAAATTAAATGCCCCAAGTGCTCCATTTGATTATGTCCAAATGCACATTTTGACTTTTGATGAAAAGTTGGTTAGCTCTAAGGACCTCAAGGGTGGTTTTAAGGTGAGATATATGTTGGTCCAAGTTGGGGCTATATGCAAAGATGTCGTCAAAGAACACTAGGACAAATTTCCTTAGGTAAGGCTCGGAAATTTGGTTCATTAGGGACTGAAATGTAGCTGGGGCATTGGTGAGCCCGAATGGCATCACCAAGAATTTGAAATGGCCGTGGTGTGTCCTAAAACCGGTTTTAGGGGCATCTTCGAGTTTCATTTTGATCTGATGGTAGTCAGACCTTCGGTCAAGTTTTGAAAAGAAATGGGCATTATGTAATTCATCCATCAAGTCCTCAACTAGGAGTATTGGGAATTTATCTTTAATGGTTAAGGAATTTAATTTTCGGTAATCAACACAAAAGCGCCAAGATCCATCCTTCTTTTTAACTTGGAGGACTGGTGAGACAAAAGGGCTTTGACTATGTCTTATGAAAGATTTATTTAGCATATCCTTCACCATCTTTTCAATTTCGATTTTCTGGGTTGGGGAGTACCTATAGGACTTGATGTTGATGGGTTCCGCATTAGGCTTTAAGTTGATGGAGTGATCTAAGGTTCGGGTAAGAGGTAAGGTTGTGGGTTCAACAAATAAGTCCTTGTAACTATCCAACAATTCATCAATTAGGTGTTGAGAATGTACCTGGTCAAGCTTTCGGGGCTGAGATGTGACTATCAAGTGCACCTCCCCTCACAGCTCTTTCTCGAGCTCTCCCTCTATTGCCATAAGTGAACCTTCCCCCACAGCCACGAGTGAGAACAATTGGGACAATTGACACCATTTGTTCTTGAGCATTTTGTGTAGTTTCTTTCCTGAGATCATCTTGCAGGACCTTGATTCTCTTTCCCCAGTCCGTGTCATTTTCCTTCCTTCCTTGTCAAGTGAAACCTCCATTCTATTGAAGTCAAAACTGATGGGGCTCCGTTTATCCAATCAACCCCTAATACCACATCACATCTCCCTAATTATAGGGGCCTCAAATCTACCTCAAATTTCTCTCCTTGCATCTCCCAAGTAAACCTGTGGCATGTTGATTTGCTCAGTACCCTACTGCCATTTGCGACTGTCACACTTAGGGGTTGAGTTCCTTGGAGCAGACATTTTAGCCTCTTAGCTTTCCCTTCATCAAGGAAGCTATGCGTGCTTCCACTATCAATTAGGATCAGCACGATATGATTCTTCATACTCTCTACTACCTTAATTATCTTGTTGTTGGTCACTCCCTTGAGCGCATGCAATGAAATTTCTTCGTTGTTCTCTTCTTCTGATTCACCACCCTGCTCTACTTCCTCTCTTGACCCCTCAATTTCATCTTCCTCTTCCTCTTCCAATAATAGAATTTGCCTTTTACATTGATGCTCGAAATGGTACTTATCCCCACATCTAAAATAGAGGCCAACCAACATTCTTTGCTTTTTTAATTGCTCCCCCTAAGGCATTGTGTTAGGCCCTGTCCCCTATTTCGTACTTCCTCCACTCTTACCAACTTCTCGACTAACACACCTGCCTCCCCCATTGGCTAGTCCCACCGATAACCCTTTGTGTTGTTGCCGCTGCTTTTTCATATGTGCTTCTACAATCATTTCTTGTAACCTTGCATTCTCAATCGCTAGTTCTACTGTTTGGGGCCTAATCATCTTCACCGTTGACCTTATGTCTTCACTAAGCCCACTTAAGGAGCTTGACGTGAAATAAGCTTCAGTAAGGTGTGGGTTTTGTTGAGTCATATAGGACCTCAAATCCTCAAATCTCTTTAAATACACTTCTACACTTCTAGCTTGTCTTAGTTTGTTAAACTCCTCAATGGTGTCCACCCTATTTCTTTCTCCAAATCTTTCACATAGTCTGGTCACCAACTTTTCCCAGGTGAATTCATTCTACACACTTACACACCCTTGGAACCAGGTGTAACGCTCCACTTTTTCGAGCGTTAAATAACTTAGGAATTTCAGGAATAATTTTTTTTTTTCAATATATACTATTTCCCGACAATTCCGTTTTACCTTCTCAACTCACTAAATAAGAATCAATAAGCTAAGATAGGTAATCATCATAAATGCAGAAACTTAAAATCGAAACCTGATATAGTACATAATCAATTTCATCCGTATAAGAATCCGTACCATACATTAACATCATATCCTCAATATTGAAATACATAAATACATGGAGATTCCAAAATATTTTAACAAGGTTAATCATCAATAAAGCATAAGCTAAAACATATTCGAGTCAGCTCATTGAATCCATCGGCCACGCCACCACGTGCTGTCTCATCTCAATTTGCTCCTTGCCTAAGCTGCAAGTCTAAACTGGAACGTAGAATGTTCCAGGGGCATAACCCATTAGAAGATGAATCTTCTAGTGAGGGTTTAAAAACATGATACATGAATACACGATGCAATAACATAAACAATCATATGCCCTAGTGTAATTTTCCTGGCCTACCAGCTTGGCACAGAACCCTAGGCAGAATCCCGAACTTCTGCAGGATAATCCTAATGTTGTTCCATCATTGCCCTTGGGAATTACGGCTACACTCTTAGGGCGACATCTCCATCCCATGCATGAGTATCAATATGCCAATAATATCGTGCTATGCAAGAATAACGTCTTTCCATGGAATATGAAATGATCATAACTTCAATAAATATCATGCATAATGAAGCAGACGTGTCATATATAGGTTCTCGGGATAAAACCACTCATTTTTAGACGTAAACTCAAATTTTCTCAAAAATGTATATCACCTCGATTTGCGTGCTAACCTCGAAAATAACGTAAATCATCAAGATCCATGGCCAAATCACTTCCTGGTCAATCATTTTCAAGTAGAATCAATAATCTAATTTTTTTCATACTTTTTCCTTATTTTTCTCTATTTTTTTTATAGTCATAATTTCTTCCAAAATTCAAAATAAATACCTAATCAGGTAATTTATTTAATTTTTCTTCATGAAAATCCCTAAAACAACATTTCTAGTCTTCATACATTTTCTGGAAATTTTTTGAAACTTATTCCTATTTTTTTCTAATTAATTTTCCTTTTAAAAATTCAACATAATTACTTTCTCCTGAAATTTTCCAAATAAAAATTCATACAACTGAACTATTCCTTTTTCTTGTATTTCTGGATAGTTTTCCAGAATTTTATCTCTCTTTTTTCTATTTTTACTCTATTTTTCTTTATTTCAGCATTTAAATAATACTAAAAATTATCTCCTGTCATCTTCTCCGGCGCCGGCACACCAGAAAATTAAACTGACTATACCAGAAGATAGTTTACCTTGAGTCGATCACTCTGGCCAAATTTGAGCTTGAAAGAACACTTGGAAGACCTCCCTCCGAACAAAATTTAGTCCGATTCCGGCGAGATCCGATTTTTCCGGCAAAACTCCGATCACCCCTCAAATGAACTCCAAAATTCCTCAAACTTTCCAGAAATGATCCTCACCTCATGGGTAGCAAAAGCCCTATGGTTTGGTGCCTCAATTTGTTCAAAAATGAGGTCGATTTGAAGCTCAAATCTTGCAAAACTCTAAGCCACCATATCCTCTATTTATAGGCGATTTCGGGCCCTTAAATGACGGATCTCGCTTCAATCAAGGCCTCTGATGTCTCCTATTGCCCTTAACAAGTTCAAAATCCACCAAAAGAGCTCCATTTTCGTGATCTAAGTGGCCAAACTTTCGGCCACTTTTTCTTCAATTTCCGGCCATTTCATTGCTTGTTGTCGGTCAAGCCCTTTACAAAAGATGCTCCCTGAGCAACCCTCGTGCCATCCCTGTGGCCAATTTTGGTGATTTGATGGGTTGGTCGGCCATGGTTGTTTGGAGGTTTTCTTAAAATTGCACTTTGGCCCCTCAAACTTTAGCTTTCTCACTTTGGCCCATTTCACCAAGCCCCTCGACTTTTGATAATTTCTTTCAAGACCCTCAAGTCCTAAAACATCAATTTGACTCCTGAGGATTCTGAAAAAATATTGTTTCGACCTCTCTCTAGTAATTTTGAAAAACTATACTTAGGCCCGAATCTTCGTTTTGGCCCTAAACCTCTTCGTTTCTTCCTGAAACCACTGAAGGGTTGTTCTACATACTAAATATGAACCCTCTTAAGATTTTGTTGACTTCTCGGAAGTCGTCTATAACAATTCGGTATTGCAGCCTAATTGGCAGCTGCTATTTTGCTGTACCGAAAACTGTTCCCAATCCGATTTCTTTCGGCACCATAAATCCTATCTCGGGGTGCTCGTTAATGCCACATTATTTTCTTTAGGCATCTCAGCTCCAGGGCACTCCCGACAGTCGATTCGGTCATCCATACGGTAATAAATTACCGTTATACCCTCAATTTATCCTTAAATTTCATTTTTTCCCCAAGATAAATTACCATTGAGTCCTTTAAAATTTCTCGGGTATTACACCAGGCATTGACAACCTCATTAAAGTAGGCTACAGCGAGTGTTACTCTTTGCCTCATTGGTACATTGTTCCACTCAAAGACCCTTTCACATTTCCTGATCCACCACTAGGGGTTGACCCCTTCAAAGATAGGAATCTCCATCTAGGGTATGGTGAACCCCTGGTGCTGCCCATTAGGCGCACCATTCGTATCGTTACCCACCATTCCTTCTAATGTTTCTTCTGGGTCGGCCTCTATTTCGAAATTGGCATGGCCCCTATTTCTCTCATTTCTATCTCTAAGGGGAAAGTTTTCAGCCATCCTCACCTGGTTTTGTCGTGTGAATATTACCATAAATTGTTGCATGTCATCTTGCAGTCTAGCCATTGATCCATCTAGCCTCTGCTCCATACCCTCCAACCTTTGCCCCATTCATTCCAGGGCCCCTTCCATCCTGTTATCCATAGCTCGGATCGGCTCTTGGTTCTGGGCTTCTTCCGCCTCCATCTGGCCTATCCTATTCTGAAGCTTGGTCATCGTCGAGTTAACCTGCTGCAGTTGCATTTCAAAATTCCTCATGCGGGTTCTGTCCGCCATCCTTGCTTCTACTAGTATGTCTAAGACCGATGCTCTGATATCAGTTTGTCGCAGACCCAAATGTGACAATGAACCCGTCCTCTAATCTAGTATGAATTAGAGAGATCAGATAGGGATCTTAGAAGGAGATGATACAGATAAAAGAGATAGAGAGAGAGAGATTAAGAGGAAAGGAAGAAGAGATAGAGAGAATAGTTGGTATAGAAAGGATAGAATTCTGTTCTTGATATTCTTCATGCCGTTACAATCTGAGTATAGGGGTATATAACCCGCTAGCAGGGGTGCTGCCACAGTAGATCCCATCCCCAATAACTAACTCATTTGTCTTTTTCCCCGACCACTTTACACATGGACCTTCCCTTAAAGTATCCTATTCCCTTTATAGCTATAATATCCAAACTAATACCAAAACATAAAATAAATAAAACATAATAACATAATATAAAGGAAATGACTAAGAAAACTGTGAGAAAATAATTATGAGAAAAAACTTAAGAGACTACCATCTCTTAACTTGTTATTTATAATAAGCAGTGTTCTAAAACTCGGGCTGGGCGGCCGCCTAGGCGCTGGGCGGCCGCCAGCCGCGGCGCTTTTGGGGGAGGCGGCCCATTTAGGCGGCCCCCCGACTAGGCGGTTCCAGGCACGCCTAGGCGGCCGAGGCGGCCGCCTAGCCGCCAGTCGCAGCCCTAGGCGGCCACCGCCTAGGCCTCCGCCCCCCACACTTTTCTTCAACTAAGCTGCGCGTAGATCGTTTTTAGGGTTTTCGTTTTCAGATTTCCCCCCCTCCTCTCTCTCTCGCCTCTCGTTGTCTCATCTTGGTGCGTCGCCGGTTGCTCCCCTCCTCGCCGTCGTCGGACCCGCCGCCGCTGCTCGCTGGAACGACAACCTCTCTGGCCGTCTCTCTCACCGCACCGCCTCTCTCATCGAGCAACCTCTCTGGTCGCCTTTCTTACTGGTCGCCTCTCTCACCGGCCACCGCACCGCCTCTCTCACCGGCCGCCGACCGCGTCCCTCGCCGCCGACCGCCTCTCCTCTGTGTTTTGCCACCGTCGAGCCCATTTCTCTCTCAGTCTGCCGCCTTCAAGCATCCTGTTAGTATGTTTCTACTTAGAATATTTTAGGCTGTTAGCATTAGCAATGTTAAGTTCATGTGTTAGGCTGTTAGCTTTGATTTTCAGATTTGTCATTTGTGTTAGGCTGTTAGCGATTTTCAGATTTGATTTTAGATTTTATCTTACACATGATTTTGATTTTCAGTTTCAGATTTGTGTTAGGCTATTACAGTATTACTATTAGCAATGTTAAGTTCCTGTGTTAGGTTGTTAGATTTGATTTTCAGATTTGTGTTAGGCTGTTAGCAATGATTTTCAGATTTGATTTTGACTTCCACATGATTTTCAGATTTGATTTTGTTCAGTTTAAGTGATGTCTGGAACGGGGAGTACGGAAGCATCGTCCGCTACCGCCTCAATTTTTAAAAGGAAGTCAAATGATGTGGGGTGGGAGTATGGGATGCTAATTGATCCCAAGAATATGGACAAAGTCAAATGCAAGTTATGCAGTAAGGTGATGTCTGGCGGTGTTTACCGAGTTAAAGAACACATTGGCCACATTTCTGGAAATGTGTCTGCATGTCCAAAAGCTTCTCCAGATGATAGAGCCAAATGCAAGAATGCAATTGAGGAGGCAAGGAATAAAAAGAAGAATAAGAAAAAGGAAGAAGATCTGATGAGATCAACAGTCAATATTTCTGAAAAGGGGGAAGGGGATGGCGATGATGAATTGCAAGAATTAGGGAGTAATAACCCACCCCGCACGCTTGGCCCTATGGGTAAATTTGCAAGCTCCATCAGCCCTGAAGTTGGTTCAAGTGTAAAAATGACACAAAGACAACAAAATATCAATGAAGCACTCTTTAAAGAGAGGACACAGACAGTCCGTAAATATTGTGCTAGGTGGGTCTATGAGCACGGTATTCCTTTCAATGCCATTGATAATGACAGTTTCAAGTTGTTTGTTGAGGTAGTTGGTCAATTTGGGCCAGGCTTCAATCCTCCTAGTCAATACCAGTTGAGGGAAACGTTGCTAAAGGGGGAAGTTGACAGGATGAAAGGTTTGTTAAAGAAGCATGAAGAAGAGTGGGCAAGAAATGGGTGCTCCATTATGACAGATGCTTGGAGTGATAGAAAAAGAAGGAGCATCATGAACTTATGTGTTAATTCTAATGCAGGTATTGCTTTCCTTTCTTCTAAAGAATCTTCAGAGGAGGCACATACAAGTGAACTCATTTTTGAGTATGTGGACAAATGCATTGAGCAAGTTGGGCCACAAAATGTTGTCCAAGTGGTAACTGACAATGCTGCCAACAATATGGGAGCGACAAAGTTATTGAAGGTGAAGAGACCCAATATCTTTTGGATATCATGTGCTACTTACACCATCAATTTAATGCTTGAAAGCATTGAAAAATTGCCAAGGTACAAAAAAGTCATTGATCAAGCCAAGAGTTTGACAATCTTTATTTATGCACATCATAAGACCTTATCCTTAATGAGGTCATTTACAAAGAAGAGGGATATAGTGAGACTGGGTGTCACTAGATTTGCTTCTTCTTTCCTTACTCTACAAAGTTTAATGGAGAAAAAGAGCCAATTGAGGGCAATGTTTACTAGCTCTGAGTGGGAGGAGTGCAAGTGGTCAAAGATTGTTAAAGGGAAAGCAGCCTATGCAACTGTGTTAAGCATTGCTTTCTGGAATGGTGTGACTATATGTCTTAAGGTTTTTGCACATTTGGTGAAGGTGCTTCGAATTGTTGATGCAGATAAGAAGCCTTCTATGGGCTTTTTATATGGAGAGATTAATCAGGCAAAAAAGGATATTAAGGAGGCCCTAAACAATCTTGAAAAGAACTATTTGCCTATTATGGAAATTATTGATGCAAGAGTGAAAGATAGGCTAGATAGTCCATTGCATTTTGCGGCTTACCTTTTGAATCCATATTATTTGTTCAAAGATATGGATATGCAATTTGATAATGAACTGATGGATGGGTTTTTTAATGCTGTGGAGATGTTTTTTTATGGTGATGATCACATGCAAGGGCATATTTTAAATGTTGAGTTGTCAAAATATACTTGCAAAGAAGGAGTTTTTGGAAAGTCATGGGCAATTCAAGGGTGTGCAACAAATGATGATAATTATAACCCAGGTATAAAATTCCTTCCTTTAATCCTTAGGACTTTTTTTTTTTTTAGTTTCTATCGTATATTAGTTTAGTGTATAAATTTCAAATTTGTTTAACCTATGTAGTTAAATGGTGGATGACTTATGGAAATCAAACACCAAACTTGCAACGAATGGCGAGAAGGATCCTCTCATTAACTAGTAGTTCATCCGGTTGTGAAAGAAATTGGAGTACTTTTGAAGGGGTTAGTGCATATTTTAAAGTGTTTTCGATATTTTAATCAATTAGTTATTTATCATTTATATTGAATTATTGATATTGCTTTCATTTTCTTCATGTAGATACATACGAAGAAAAGAAATAGACTAGGTGTTAATCGATTGAACAATCTAGTCTTTGTCCAATTTAATGCAAAACTGATGAACAAGCAAAAAAGGGAGAAGGAGAGGAATGTTGATGTGCTACTTGCTAGTGATGCTAGTAATGCACAAGGATGGATCGTTGATGGAGAAATTGATGAAGAAATTGAGCCTGGTATGGGGCTCACTTGGGAAATGGTTGGTGAAGCTTCTGGAGCAGACGACATGCTTCAACCTCGAAGAAGTTCTAGGATGAGAGAACTTCATGAAGATGATTTTCAATCAGAAGAAGAAGATGAACAAGAGCATCATGAATTTGATTTTGAGTCTGATGAAGATCGTGTGCTAGAAGAATATGGAGAGGAAGAAGAAGAAATCCACTAAGATAACTAGATATTACTTAGATTCTTCATATATGTTTTAATGTTTATGTTGTATTATTGTTGTTTTTGTCATCTTGACCTTAGTACTAATCTACAACAGTTTGTTTTTAAAGTGTTTTAATGTTTAAATTCATTATTTCACTTATTATTCCAACTTTGGTTTACTTGATATCAAATTGCATCAAAAAATTTAAAAAAAAAACACTATTTTCCAAGTCGCCGCCTAGGCCCCGCCTAGGCGCTAGGCCCCAGTCGGGTGCCCGACGAGCGCCTAACGCCTTTTAGAACACTGATAATAAGCATAATGGGTCTTAAACCTATGGGCTTAATCTAATTACAAAAATAAAACGCACACATATAATAACTGTAATATATATACTAATAATTCTAACACTCCCTCTCAAGCTGGAGCATAGATATCAAATGCACCAAGTTTGTTACAAATATATTCCACTCGAGTACCCTTTAAAGATTTGGTGAAGACATTTGCAAGTTGATCATTGGAGTTAACAAACTTTGTAACAATAACACCTTCAACCAGTTTTTCTCTAACAAAGTGACAGTCGATTTTAATATGCTTAGTCCACTCATGGAACGCTGGATTCGAAGCAATGTGTAAGGTAGCTTGATTATCACAAATAGCTTCATAGGGGACACTTCACAAAACTTGAGTTCCTGTAGAAGTTGTTTAACCACATGAGCTCACAAATTGTATTAGTTATAACTCGATACTCTGTCTCTGCACTAGATCTAGCTACTACATTCTGTTTTTTACTTTTCCAAGAAACCAGATTTCCTCCCATAAGAACACAATACCCAGAAGTTGACCGACGATCAGAAGGAGATCTTGCCCAATTTGCATCTGCATAACAACAAATATTTGTGTGTCCCTTATCCTCATAAAGTAGCCATTTACCTGACGCTTTTTTGATATATTTCAGAATCCGGATATCAACATCCTAGTGAGAATCACATGGAGAACTAAGGAACTGGCTAACTACACTCACAACAAAAGCAATGTCAGGACGAGTGACTGTGAGATAGTTTAACATGCCTACCAGTCTCCTATACTTTCCAGGGTCTGAATAAAGCTCCCCCTGTCCCGGCAAGAGTCGGACGTTCGGATCCATTGGGGTGTTAATTGGTTTGCAATTCACCATACCAGTTTCTTCTAAGATGTCAAGTGCATACTTGCTCTGAGAAATTGAGATACCATTTCCTGATTGAGTAACTTCAATACCCAAGAAATACCGAAGTTGGCCTAGGTCTTTGGTCTGAAAGTGCTGATATAGATGTTCCTTCAGCTTTTGTATTCCAACCTGATCATTCCCTGTGATAATAATGTCATCTACATAAACAACAAGATAGATACATAAGGAAGAAGAATGGCGAAAGAAAACCGAATGATCAGCTTTACTTCGAGTGAGACCAAAGGCTTGAACCACAGTGCTGAACTTGCCAAACCACGCCCGTAGAGATTGTTTTAGACCATAGAAAGACTCTTTGAGTTTGCAGACTACATTGGACTCCCCCTGAGCAAGAAAACTAGATGGTTGCTCCATATATACCTTTTCTTGCAAATCACCATGAAGAAAGGCATTTTTAATATCAAGCTGATAGAGTGGCCAATGACGCGTACCAACCAGAGAGAGAAAGAGGTGAATAGAGGCCATTTTCGCAATAGTAGAGAAAGTATCACTGTAATCCAGCCTATAGATCTGTGTAAAGTCTTTGGCAACCAAGCGGACCTTAAGACGTTCCACCTGGCCATCAGGACCCACTTTGAGAGTGAATACCCAACCAATGAGAGTCTTTCCTGGTGGTAAAGACACCAAATCCCAAGTACCATTTAAATGTAAGGCGTCAATCTCATCTAACATAGCCTAGCCCCAACTAGGATGGGGCAGAGCTTCACCTGTGATTTTAGGAATAGAAACAGAGGAAAGGCTCGAAACAAAGGCACTATAAGAAGGAGACAAATGGTCATAGCATAAAAAGTTATAAATAGGATGGGGATTACGAGTAGATCGTGTACCTTTGCGAAGAGCAATAGGGAGATTATTGGGTTTACGATCCGGGGCAGGAAGGACCACAGACGGAGAGAACAGTTAGGAGAGTCTTGGGCTGGAGGAATGCTGGCGTCGGTAGCGAGATGAGAACGACGGTGATATGTAAGAAGTGGAGGAGCCGAGGTTGGTGGACCAGAAAACGGTAGGGTAGGCGCCACAGAGGAGACAGACGGACCCGAGGAGGATAGCGGAAGAAAAGAAAAAGGAACAGACAAAACCTAGTGAAGACTCTGTGAATCAGGCTGAGCAACTGAAAAAAAAGACTGATGTTCAAATAATGTGACATTAGTAGACAAAAAATAGCGATGCAGCTCAGGAGAGTAACACTTATAGCCTTTTTGCAACTGAGAATAGCCGAGGAAGATACACTCAAGAGATTTTGCAGTAAGTTTATCTTGTCCAGGTGAAAAAGAATGCACAAAACAGATACATCCAAAAACACGAAGAGGAACAGAATAAAGTGGTTGTGTAGGGAACAAAAAGGAATGAAGAATTTGCTCCTGTTATGCTGAAGATGGCATGGGATTGATTAGATAACATGCAGTTAGAATAGCATTGCCCCAAAATTTGGTGGGAAGATTGGCATGTAAAATGAGCGTCTGTGCATTCTCAATAAGATGGCTATTCTTACGCTCAATAACTCCATTTTGTTAAGGTGTGTAAAGACAAGAAGATTGATGCAGGATGCCATTAGCAGTCATAAAGGTAGTAAATGGAGAAGAAAAATAGTCAGGGGCATTATCACTACGGAAGGCACGTATAGAAACTCCAAACTGTGTTTTTATTTCAGCAATAAATGTCTGAAAAATAGAAAATAACTCGGACCGACTCTTTATAAGAAACAACCAAGTGCAATGGGAAAAATCATCAATGAAAGTAACAAAATATGAAAAAAACTAAGAGTAGAATTGATGCGACTGGGCCCCCATACATCAGAGTGCACAAGGGAAAAGGGAGCCTCAGCCTTATTATTGACCGGACGAGAAAAAGAATGACGAGCGTGTTTACCACGCTGACACGACTCACAATTAAACATGGACAATGACGACAAACTAAGAACTAATTTCTTCAGTTTGGAGAGGCTGGGATGACCGAGACGATAGTGGAGAAGATTTGGGGAAGCGACACTGGTGCAAGCTACCGGTGAACTAGGCACAACAAAATGATGGTGACCCTATGACTCACGCCCAACGCCAATCGTCCGCCCCGTACCCTGGTCCTGAACACAAACAGAGGTAGGAGTAAAGATAACAGAACAGTTAAGGGTTTTGGTAAATTGGCTAACTGAAATCAAATTAAAAGGACTATCAGGAACATATAAAACAAAATTTAATGAGAAAGACAAGGTGGGTGTGATTTGACCGATTCTTTTAACTGCAGTTTTGGTTCCATCAGCGAGGGTAACCGTAGGTAAGGTATCAGAATAGGTAAGTGAGGAGAAAAGGAGTTCATTACCATACATATGGTCAGTGGTGCCAGAATCTATAATCCAAGGACTAATAGATGAGCCTTGAGCAATACAAGCAACGAGATTACCAGGATGAGACGGCTAGATAGCCTGAAACTTCAAGAAGGCATCATACTCAGCTGCAGACATAGGTACCAATTGCGAACCTGGTGGAGATTGAGTAGGACTAGGATCGCTCTGAAATACATGAGCTGCACTGGTAGAAGATACAGGTGGAGCAGCTGACTGACCATGTTTCTTCCAGTATTTGTCCTCAAGATGACCTAGTTTCTTACAAAAGGTACACTGTGGACGTGAGCGATTATTATTGCGTCCTTTATTTCCTTCTACGGTTGAAGCTTGAGACACAAGAGCTGAAGATTCGGCTAGAGGAACAACATGAGAAGAAGAGGACATACCATGTGCACTTGTCATATTCAACAACATTTTGAAAGAGTCCTTCATGGTAGGGCTAGCGGAGCTGGACAAGATTTGATGTCTGATGGCGTCAAACTTTGGTTTCAGATCGGAGAGAGCAATAACCATAAAAAACTTCTCTCGTTGAGCAATCTGTTCGGTGCGGGTCGTAGTGAGAGGAAGAAGAGCATCAAATTCTTGCATGATAGCCCGAACCTGCCCCAGATAAGATTCCATGGACGACTCTTGCTTGAGATTCTTGATATTAGAAACCACAGTGTACAAACGTTGGATATCGTTTGTATAACACTCTCCAGCTTCCTTCCACATATCAACACAAGTTTCAAAGGAGCAAAAGTGCTACATGATGGAAGGATCAATAGACTGCCATAGGAGGCTACATAACTTGGTATCAACTTGTTCTCATCTAGCCCGATTCACTTCTGGCACACTTTCAACCTTTGTGGTAAGATGATCCGCTTGGCCTTGCTTTTTGAACCACATTTTGACAGAGGCTGCCCATGAGAGATAATTGGCCGACCCTATCAACTTGACAGTGGTAATATTGGTTGTCCCAAGATTGGAGATAGTAAAGGATGGAGAGGCGGCAGGGGCAACAGGTGTCGAAGCGGGAATATCACCGGCATAAACGACGTCACTGAAATCAGACATGGCGTGGGTTTCAACATTGGAAATGGCTTGAGGAGTCGCCGGTGATCAGATCTGGAGAAGCCGGAAAAAAGTGGCTGGCGGACGCGCTGTCATGCCCCGGCGCGTGGAGACGGAGGTAGCAATCTGCGGCGGCGCGTGGGGGCGTGTGGGTGGTCTGGTGGCGGCGAGTCTTCGGCGATCGGCCAATCTAGGGGTGGCGAACTTGATGGTTTTGGCGGTGTTATCCAATGGTGGCCGGACAATGGGGTTTTGGTATTGGGCAATGATGGTTAGGGTTTGATGGCTAGGGTTTCGGTTGCTGGAAAAAAATACACAGCGGGGCTAGGGTTTTTTTCTCACTGGTGGCTTTGATATCATGTGAGAAAATAATTATGAAAAAAAATCTAAGAGACTAGCCTCTCTTAGTTTGTTATTTATAATAAGTATAATGGGTAGTTTGTTATTTATAATAAGTATAATGGGCGTTAAACCTATGGGTTTAATTTAATTACAAAAATAAAACACACACATATAATAACTATAATATATATATTAATAATTCTAACAAAAACAGTTCAAATCTGCCAATAAATGGTCGATGTCGCGCCAAGACCATAATGCGTGACAATGTATTCTTGTCTCTGAGAAGAATGAGGAGGCAACTTTTGTTGATCGATCTGTGTAGAAGGTGTCTGCTCCTTTTCTCTTTTCTTGATTTGTTCCCCTGCTATATGCTGTTTTTGGATTCTGTAATGGTTGGAAGTTATACTGTAATCAACATTTTTATGGATCATTTCTGCAGTCAAGTTGCTCTGTTGATGCAGGTACTGTGTTATGTCCATCAGTTACACTCAATGGACTTGATGGATCCTGTAACATTGATTGTGATGTTCCCATTGGAACGTACAGCTCTATATATGCCTGAAAATCTACTATTTTTCAATTGATATGGCAGTGATCAATTGGATGCCTTCTCTTTCATCTAGATCTTTGGGATTTATATTATGAAAGATGGTGAAGACCCTACTTTAGATGATGTCCTGCAACCTGGGAAGAATATGACTGCTGCTGTCTATTGTATGTGTGGAAGCTTTTGCTCGGTATGAACCATGAAGAGTTTTCTTGCGAAGTATTGCCTCCCTCTCTGTGCCACCTCCCCCCTCTGTGTGTATGTGTTTTTTCCCTTGTGGGGTGAACTTGAGATATCAAGCCTGCACCCATAGTTTTTCCCATTCCGACACTGTATTTTGGCATATAAATGTTTTGCAGCTTGTTTTGAGCTCTGGATCTGGCGTTAATGGATTCACCCTTGATCCATCCCTGGGGCAGTTTATACTAACTCATCCCGACATCAAGGTGAGCATCTTGTCTCAGTATTAAATCCATTGTCAAGATGTCCTATTTTTTTACAAGACTACATCAATATTATGGAAACACATTTGGCCTATTCTTTTCCACTCAGTAACATTTTATTGTCAGTATGTTGTTCACTATATTAGAGTTCTCTACTTTGTGATGAGTTGTAAAGTGAATGGCTTCAAACAGAAGAAGTTTGTAGCAAAACGGATAGAAACCGATACCGATACATGAAGACCAATGAAGCAATGAAACTTGGCGGAAATCCTTAAACATGATTGGTGGTATAATGGCCTTATAAAAGATATGACCATGGATAGGATGGTTGGAAAGTTTTGAGTTCATTTAGCTGAACCCACTTAGTGAAATTAAGGCTTATAACTGTTGTTATTTTTGCTCGCACCAGTTTCCTTTCTTCTAAAATTGTCATGACCCTAAGGATTTCCCAAGATAGATTAATAAATATAATAGTAGGAATTTACATTTCCTTTTGTATTTTCTGTTATAGGGCTTTGTCTTTAGCTAATAGGCAGTTGGGCTGTTTGTTTCATTGCACATGAGTGCATGTGGGAGGCTGGTAGGCTATATATAAGCCTCAGCTGAGGATGGAAGGATTATGTTTTGAAATGATAAATGAAAATCTGATTTCTCTCTAGAATTCTCTCTCCCTCTAATTTCTTCCCTTCTCTGTTCCATTTTCCCTCTCCTTGCTGTTCTCTATAATTTTTCCCATTTCTTGCTCCAATTTCCTTCCGTACCCGTCTAATTCTCCCTCTGATTTCTCTCAATTCCCTATCAAATCCTTGGTAAACCATAGGTACATGACAAAAATCTATTCAGTAAATGAAGGAAATGCCAAGAACTGGGATGCTCCAACAACAAAGTATGTAGAACCGATGTAGCAATCTTTGTTTTCTGTCTTTCTTTTTTGCTCAGCAAATGAAGCAATCTATATTTTCTGTTAGTTATATGTTCTTGAGATTGTCATTTTCCAAATGGGAGGTATTTTGAAAAATGCAAGTTCCCTACAGATGGATCCTCACCAAAGTCTCTAAGATACATTGGAAGGTACTTGGTTTCTTATTAGAACATATTAGGCGCTAAAAGGTTTCTTTACAGTAAATGCCCAATAATAAGACTCTGCATCTGCCATATCTGACAAGACCATTGAATGACTATTAATGGTTCTATTGCTTCAAGGATATGGATACAAGACTGTTACTCCATCTACTTAACATCTCTAAACTGATAAGATAATCAGATAGATATCTTCAAAAATTGTTATCAGACAAATGTTTGAAATGGTATTTTCCCTTGTTAGCCAAAAATAAATAAATAAATAAATGAATGACGGAAAGAAATGTCTTTTCCTTCCAAGTTTTTACTATCAGGTATCTTCTTGTTACATACCATTTCACTTTCCTAGTTGTAGCAGTAACATTCCAGAATAAGTCTTATTGAGAGACATTGGAAATTCTTAGGATTTTGAACTTTCAAATTATTTCTAGATTTCTAGGAGTTGTTTCATAATTACTAGGAGATGTTCCTAGTAACTTGCTATTTTATTGTCATGGGATCAAGGTTGGGGCAGTCCACTAGGCACATTAAAGACATCCTGATATAAATTCAAATAATGCTCTAATTTGAATGATGGCATTGGGTGTTAAGGAAGAAGAATTGCCCTTGGAATGAGAGAAAAAACCTGTAACAGAAGTCCCTCCTAACCTCCTTCAATTAGTCATTTTATTGCATCTGCCATTTGAAATTCTAGAGCAGCTAGACAACTGAGCACGATTTCCATTCGATCGATATTGAAATTCATTTGTAGCTTGTAGGAATCCAATAACAACATCATAGTTTATTTGAGGTAACAGAGAATAGGTGACCACGGTTGGTACTCCTTGAATCATAATGTTAACTCCCTTGTGTCTTCCAGAACTGTGACCTTCTCACTATTGATCACTGAAACTTCATTCTTCGCTTCAGCATCTGGAACAACAACTTTCTTTTGAACCACCACCTCTGCAGCATCATTAGCTTTCTCAAGCTCCATGTCCATATCATCTTCTTTCCCATCAAACCTTTTTCATTCAGCAAGAAGTACTTTCTTACAGCGATACCCTAGGCTACACTTCTCATTGCAATTGAAATAGAGGCCTTTGTCTCTCCTTTCCTTGAGTTTTGTTGGGCGTAGCTTCTTGATTAGCAAAGGATTTGAATTTGGAGTTGAAGAGTGATTAACAATAGGTTTTTACACCTCAGTCTTGACTCATGATATTGTCCTTCAGGCCGCTCACATAGAAGCTAATATTTTACCTGCCGTTATCAATAGATCCCCAAAAAAATCTTGAAATGGGGTTGAATCTACCTTATATGAAGGCTTTGCTTCAAGACCTCACAGGACAATACTAGAGGATTACCTGGTGTCTGTGGAACTCAAAGAATTGATCATTCCTGCAAATCCAACTCGTCAGGTCTTGAGTCCCATTGAATTGTGGGACATCCAGTTTCACCAGTCTAGGCAAGTACTGGGATGTGGAGTCATCATGCTTGGTTCCTCCATTACTAATGGTTTGAACTCTGGTATTTTGATTATTGGAGCTTCCCCAACTTAATGATTAATTGTGAGGTTATCAAGTTCTCTCTTGCATCTCCTTAAGAATTCTTTCCTTTCCAGTAGTTAAGATCTGACATCCGCCTCCAAATGTCCCAACCGTTGTTGCTCCTCCTTGCTTAGCTCTGATACCTACTTGTTACTTCTCCCAGTAACAGATCAGGTTATTTGTTGAGCAGGTGGTGTCATGTAAGTAGCCTTCTGATTTGTTTTCCCCTTCTTCCCTAAGTGTAAATACACTTAGAAAGTCTGTAGCATGAAATGAATAGTTAAAGGAAGGTAATGTGATCAAAGAATGAAGAGAAAATAGAGATGGGGGATACAAGGTTGGTTTGCTTCAAGTGAAACCTTAACCTCCAAAAACACATTTAAGTACTGGAATAATTGTGCATATCTTTGTCTTCGATTGGTTACAAATAAAAAGAAGTTACTAGGATGATCTTCTAGTAATTATGAAACTACTAATAATTTGGACAGTTCAAACTCTTAACAACTTTGCATCTCTCAGTAACAGTTATTCTGGAATCTAACTACTGCAGCTAGCAAAGCGGAATGGTATATACCACTTTTCTATCCCTTGTCTTCACTCCCCCTTCCCCTCAAATTTCACTTTTTTCTTTTTCCCCATAATTATCTTGTATTTTTGGTTTTAAGCTCTCAATGATCAGAAGAGCCTAATATGTTCATATTCTGATAAGACAGTGCATCCATCTTCCTGGTTCGCATGTCCAGGACCAATAGGTCAATTGAACTTAATGTGTTTATAAGAAAGGTTGAAATGGATAGACTATGGAAACTAATTTTGGAAGTCAACTTCCAAAGAGGTCATGTTCAAAGCTGAACACAAGCGAAAAACTTGTGAGTGGATCTTTACCCTTCAATATATATATATATATATATATATATTTTTTTTGGGGGGGGGGTGTTGGCGTGGTGGGTGTTTGAGCTAAGTTATGTGCAATTAATCGTGGCGCATTTTACGATGATAAAACATTTGCCCTGGCTACAGTAATCAGAAAATCTTTGAGCTGTCTTAACATTTCTCATTAACCAGAAAGGCAGAAGCAGTTCTGAATTCTGGTTATTGAAGAACCCAGCAGAATCCCCCCCCCCCTTCTCTCTCTCTCTCTCCACACACAAGTACACTCAGGTGCGTACATCACATGCACACAAATAATTAACCCATTAAATTTGAGCAATTTGATTGAGATTTCTAAATTTATGCTTTTGTTTGACTTGTATTATTTTATTCCAGGTAAATGCTTTTGAATTTTATCATGTCATCTAGGAAGCCCTCAATCATCCTATTAAGAGCAGATATAAAAGCAATTTGTAATCTGATTTTGGGGATATTGTTTGCTGTGATTGATTACTGCTCTAATGAGTTTGAGGTCAAGTTATTTTTAAATTGCAGAAGACGAGTAATGTGATGTCCACTTGAAAAGTATCTGTTAGTTTCCTTCTGGAGATTAGTTGGCATTGAATTGTTAATCAACCATTTCATCTAAAAGCTGAAGCTTATAGATAGAGGGATAACTTTATCTTTTATGCTATTGTTTTTACTCTCAACAGTTAGCTATTACAAGTATTATGATTTCTATATATTCATTTCTCTCTTTTCCATCTTTCTGGTTGAATTATATCTACAGTATGGTAGCTGACGTCCATCGCACCATACTTTATGGTGGTATCTTTTTGTATACTGCCAATAAGAAAAGCCCCAACGGGAAACTGCGGTATGTTAACACACTTTATAAACTTTTGAGTAGAGAGAAATTATAGTATTGAATGAATTGGTGACTCACTTTTACACAAATCTGTGATATAGGGTTCTTTATGAAGTCTTCCCAATGTCATTCCTGATGGAACAAGCTGGAGGTTGGGCATTTACCGGCAAGCAACTGGTAATAACTTGATGAACCTTTTGGTCATAAAGTAATTGGCAATAAGTTGAAATTTTGGTCAGGCATGTGACATAATCTCTTTGTTTGCTGCATCATAAATTTTGTTTCAGTAACCTTATTGACATAATCTCTTTGTTTGCTCCATCATAAATTTTGTTTCTGTAACCTTATTGTTTATTTTGTTTCAGTAACCTTTTGCCATTGATGGAGCACTGTTCCATGTTCAATCAAAATACTTTCAAGATTGTGTTCACTTTTCTCACATCAGATGCCTCTTTACCTAAATTTGCACCAGAAAATCACCTTACACTAAGCAATTAAACAAGGAGTAACAATGCAAAAATCTCACTGTTGAACTGTGTGAAGCAGTACTTTAATGCTAAAATGACAATTAAGCATTATGTAATATATTATGAAATAATTGAAACATGTATGTTTACAGGCACTTGATTTGGTCCCAAAGAAGATACACAAACGATCTCTGATTTTTCTGGGTAGTTACAATGATGTTGAGGAGATTAAGGTGCTCTATGCTGCTGAAGAGAACAAGTAACCTTTAAACTCATTTCTATTTGATGTTTGTGCATATGCTAGAGTTAGTAACTGATTGTCAATTACTCATAAGACGAAACCTTCCCTGAAGGTTTCCTTGTAATGAGATAATACATTTGATTGGTGAAAACTCTAGGATGTTGTATTGTTCTCTTGTTTCTGGAATTACGTCCAATTCAACAAGAAAGTAATAATGTCAATCTCTATACTTATCTTGGACCTGTCAATCGGTGATTCGGTAGTGTGCTGCTTGTGTTAGATAGGGGTTTTTTGTGATATTTGTTAACTTTGCATATAGAATTTCTATTTTCTTTGGTAGAGTGAGGAGGCAAGTTGATGAAATAGAATAAGTTTATAGAAAAAGAGGTAAAGAAAGAAGAAGAAAACGTTTTTGAAGAATATGTAGGCATATTAGAGATGCAATAAACTTTGCCTGTGAATTCTTATCTTCTAATTGGTTCCAAGCTCGGATAAAAGATGGGGTTTCCCTAAAAGCAAACATAAAATTCATTGGATCAAACAAACATGAATTCTAGAAATGATCATTGAGCTAAATTGATGTAGCCTATCCTATATAGTGGAATAAAGACTTTTTATGTTGTTATTTTTGTATAATTAGAGATGTGATGACCTTACAAAAGATATGGTAATTGATAGAGATGATTGGTGATTGGTGAATTACAATTCAAATATTTGATCTGATCTAGCGATAGATATTGAGATTAAGACTTGTGATTGTTGTTAAAATGGTTAAAATTATGATTATAATATTTTGCAGAATTTGGAGCAGGGTTATTGAAGTGAGATGCTTAGTAGGAATATTAAATATAGCATACAAACTGGAGATTAGGGAATGGAACATGTCTCAATTAGCAGCATTACATGATTAAAACTAGGTGGCATAAATTAAAGGTGAGATAAGATAAAATATAAAATGCAGCTACCCTGAAAGAAAGGTCACTAAGTTTGAAGTTGGTAGAAAAAAGTATTCAGACATGAAAGCCTTGCACCAAAATAGAGGACCCTATGTTCTATGGCCATAAAAGATTTCAACTTGTAGTAGGAAAAAGACAACATCTACACTATTCTTAGATTTGGGTTGAAGACATGGTTGCTTGCAACTTGCAGTAAACGAGGTCAACTGCTCTGCCCCATTTTCCTTTTCTCTTAATAAGAGTTTAAATTATCAATTTAGCCTTCAACATTTTTACTTCACACATCAACTCATCCTTAAGACATGCCTGTAAATTCAGATGATCCAAGTTTTTAGCAAAAGTTATAATTCCTAAATGGAAGTCAGGAAATTTGGCTCTTTCTTTCTTCTTTTCCCATTAAACTGTCTTATTATACTACCAAATTTGATGGTGTAATAATATATAAATAAAACCATTATATATAGAATGATGTAACTTATTACAAAAATAAAATATTCACTACAGTACTTCATATTTATAAAAATATCAATCGTCCCGAGTTCAACGAGACAGCGATTCAATATTGAGTTTTAGTGTACATTTTTTTTTCAGTTGAGAGAAGTAAAGAAAGAGGTTGGAATAACATTTTTATTAGGATGTGATTTAAATGACCTTTTTTTTTTTTTTTTTATCAAACTGATAAAACAGATGTATTTTTATTGATATATTGTGTTTACTTTTCACTTTCCTGTATATGCTCATGATAACAATTAATTTTTTTTAATATTATGATACCAGACAATTTTTTTGTTTAAGTTTATTAGTATTTTTTTGAGAAGTTTGTTTATTACAAATTTGTAGAATGTTTGATGCAATAATTATAAAAAGCTGCTTATTAAATAGAAAATTTTAACATTATACTACATCTATAAATTTCATGACAATAGAGCAATTTATGCAAATTTAAATGGCCATAAATATAATAACAGGTAAATTGTAGGGTATTCATGCAAGTTGAGCAAAAATAAAGGGCATGTGTATGAATAGCAGAATATAGCGGGTCTAAGTGTAATAACCCAAAACTTTGGGGGTAGTAGTGTCACCTCATGAACTTGAAAAAGTTTCAAAAATCACATGTGGATCCCCATCTTATCCAATATGTCATTTGCTGCCAGTGACATTCTAGTCGCTCGTTATCGCTACCTCTTCTTGTTGTTGCTTGCCTCATCGTCGACCATCGTCTGCCATTCCTCATTGCTGAAAAGGCTAGAAAACGTCAGACCCCCTTTTGTTGCTCTGTTTTCTTGAGCAACCTAGTTCGTCAAACTGGTTTTTTTGGCAATTGAAATTCCCTCAAATCTCTGTCAATCTCTTCTTCTCTAATTGCTTTTTCTCATTGGTGTATCCAAAACCAAAGAAGACCTTGGTTTTTATAGTTGAGTTTAGTGACCCCAACACGCCCCTCATTGTCATTGCCTATCACCTTTATCGGTCTCACCGCCAAGCCATGCCTACCCGCCATCGTCACCATACCTCAAATGAAATTTCTAGTTTTGTATTTACACGCATATGTCAGCCAGATTTCATCCATTTTTGTAAAATGATTCGATTTGATTTGTATTCGTGATCATTTGCTCATAATTTTGACTCAAAGTGGCTTATCGAAATTGTTCATTGTCTCTCAAGTAATTTTTTCGCAATCTTTTGAGATTTGATTATTACTTATTCAATAGTCGATTGTGAAATCCAGAAGTACCATCTTGTTATTGGTCATGCCTACTTCAATGCCCATTTTTAGATTCAGCCCGTTCGGATCTTATTTTGGTTCAACATAGGCTATGCAACCAATTTGACGTGCATTTCAACTATTTTTGGGCTCGAATAACTTTTAATCCACTTAGTAATTTCATGCAAACTTGGGTCCCATGAGTTCCTCATAACCTTGCCTGCAATGCCCAGTATTGGGCTTGGTCCAATACTCCAATTTGCTTTGATTTGGTTGAATTTTGCACTCAAAGTCATCTCCTTAATTTTAATGGAAATGGCTTCTTTGAGCAATATTAGAGAACTATGCTTAGACCCTATTTCTTTACATATTCACCTTTGGTCCATTTAAATTCCTCTCAAGTCCCAATTATCGCCAAGACCCCCTTTTTTGGGTCTTATTTCAATTAATTTTAATATTCAAAATTTTCTAAAATTTTCAAATATTACAACTAAAAATAAGTGCCTTTTAAAAATGCCCTCATTTATGTTAAGGTTGTATCCTCTAAATTTTGAAGTAATATGAGAATATCATTCTTTTTTTCTTTTTACAATAAGAAACCTGCAACCTTACTTTTTGGTTGCACGCTAAATAAACACTAAGTTATTCTTCTAATATATATTTATGTAAATTAAACAAAAAAAACCACGTATTTGTTAAAAGATATTTTCTTTGAACGCAAGGTGATTTACAAATTACAATGGATTTCAATGATATTTATATTGAGAAAATTGGAGCTCTTGTATTGACTATTGAGGGAGAAAATTCAAATTCTTAAGTTTTAAAAATTAAAACTTAAGTTTTCTAAATCACCTATGCAAATTGTAATACAAAATAATTTTAAAAATAAAATATAATGTGCATCTTTGAGGTTTGTTATAAAAATACAAAATACTCTTTTAAGTTTTAAAAATTATATCCCATTCTTCTTTTCGTTAAGTAGCTTTGAGTGAGATTATATATGAAATGTTGTTGTGAACAAAAGAATTGATGGATTACCCAAAATGCCATGTACTATTTGAATGAAATTTTCTCTCTATATGGACACACAATTTTTAGTTGTCTCTACATTTTTGGAAATGATGTATTTTTTTGGGTTCTTCCTGATTTTGGAAGCTAAATTATCAGCTCCTTTACAGGGAGATTTCAGGTGGATTTATGCAATTATTGGACCAGATAAGCTGATGTACTCTTCTTTTAGGAATCCATGTTCATTTGTTTCTATTAGCAGTATCTATTTCTATTTTAAGTGATTTTGCTTTTGCGTTTGTTTAATTGAGTGGATTTGGGTAATCTATTTGTGGGTTCACAATTTGTGCTGTGTACGGTACGGTGCGTGTATTCTGGCAGTATATCGAAAAATATTGCTTAAAAATTGATGAATTATACGGTTTCTGGCAGTATTCAGTTTGGAGGGGCTTTTCTAGGAATGAGCTGGAACGCATTTGGTTGCTTGTGGGTTGTTGTGTTGTAGACTTTATGACATATGGCTCTCATGGAGTAAAATGTGCTACTGTTGTAGTGTTTTAAGGGAAATTGGTTCATGGGTGTAATCTGAATTTGGACAACTGATCTCCACCGAGTGAACCTTTACTCTTCGGCTTGGGTTTCTCGAGGGATTTCTTTTTAGGGGTATGATCTGGATCTGTTGATTCTAGATGGTATGGAAGGCAATTTATCTTCGGGACATATGATTCAGGGTAGTGGTTCTTATGGAGGTGTTGATTTGCAAGGTTCAATCCGAGTTCATCAGAATCAACAACACCCCACTTCTCTCCATCAACAGCATCACTCTGTTCCTAGACAAGGATTGATGGTTCTACCATCAATAAGTGAAAATTTTCCCCTCACCATGACAAGCGCACAAGATGGTGATCGGACCATCTCCTTAGCAGATTTTGCCAAGGGAGAAAGGGGAAAAAGTGCTGCGAGCGATGACGATGAGCCGGGCTTTACAGAAGATGCCTCCAATGGCCATAATGATTCTAGTAAAGGAAAGAAGGGGATGCCATGGCAGCGAGTGAAGTGGACTGATAAGATGGTGAGGCTTTTGATTACTGTTGTTTCTTACATGGGCGTGGAAACTGCTGTTGACTATGGTGATGGAATCAGGAGGAAACATGCAAATTTACAGAAAAGAGGTAAGTGGAAATCAGTTTCAATGGTCATGGCAGAAAGGGGTCATCATGTTTCCCCTCAGCAGTGTGAAGATAAATTCAATGACCTTAACAAGAGGTACAAGAGACTAAATGATATCCTTGGGAGGGGCACTTCTTGCCAGGTTGTTGAGAGGCCGGAGCTTTTGGACATGATGGATCATTTATCAGATAAAGCGAAGGAAGAGGTTAGAAAAATCCTTAGCTCAAAGCATTTGTTCTACGAGGAAATGTGCTCTTACCATAATGGAAACAGATTGCATCTCCCCCATGACCCTGAATTGCAACATTCTCTGCGACTGGCTCTTAGAAGTAGAGATGATGACGAGAGCAATGACGTGAGGAGACATCCACAAGATGATCTCAATGACGGTGATCAAGATGCAGAAACTGATGATAGTGATGAATTTGGTGGAAATCATGCTTTGCACAGTGATCAAAGGGCTACATATGGGATGCACAGGCACTCAGCAAAGAAAAAGAAACAGTGTCAGGGTGGTGAAGATGTTAGTTTAGAGAATTGCTTGAATTCTTTAGACTGTAATAAAGCTTTCAGTTCAAACCCACAAAATGTGCAAGGTGGCAGGAACCAAGTGCTACCTGAAGGTTCAAAATCAAACCTGTTGCAAAATCAGTGGATAAAATATTGCTCACTTCAGTTAGAAGAACAGAACTTGCAAATTCAGGCACAGATGTTGGAATTGGAGAAGGAGAAGTTCAAGTGGCAGAGATTCTGCAGGAAGAAAGATCGGGAGCTGGAGATAATGAGACTGGGAAATGAGAGGATGAAACTGGAGAATGAGCATATGGCATTGGAGCTGAAACAGAAGCAGCTGGCTGTTGATCATAATTGAATTGCCTGTGCAGTTGTAATTAGTTTATCTAGTAAGGACTGGTTGCGTGCAATAGAATTTCTGTTTTATGTTAAGCAGTATTTTGGTTTTATCTGGTTTGTCATAGTTTGAGCAGGTTTTATCTGGAGTGTCATAGTTTGAGCAAGAAACCCTGTTGGAAGTACTGCTGTGTGGATAACTGTGTGAACAATATAAAATGTCAGTTGTCTCTGTTTCTCCTTAAATGAAATGGTATTGCCTATGTGTCTAGCATATTTTGATATAGAACTCTATTACTTCATGGGCTCCCTTTGTGGTATGTTCTTGCTTCTGCTTCCTTATTTGGGCATTTAGTTTTTATGTCTATAATTTAGGTTTAGTTTGTTGAAAGAAAGAAATAGAATCTGTTACTTGTGGTTTGCATTCTTGAAAAATATCTGCAGCCCCGCACGTGATTCTAATTAGAGATCACTGCCTTTTTTCTACCCCAAAAGACAATAGCTACATTTGTTGCCCAATCTTGGTTTCAAAAATGAAAGAAAAATGTCTTATTTTGGCTACCTGCAAATTAACTTAAAATTCTTTCCAGGATGAACTTAAAATTTTCTTTTCTTGATTGGAAATTTTGATGGGCAACCTTGTAAGACCCTATGTGAGGTAGGCATCGCATTCACGAACCAGAGTGTCAAGCATGACATCTTTTTTGAATTATTTAGAGGGGTTGATTGGTAATGACAGGGATGAGCTCCATACCATGCTGGCTTGCAATTTTCAGCATGCTATGATGAACGCAAAGGCCTTGGAGATAACTAGTTGAGCAATGTGTAAAAAGCTAGTTATCTCGTGATGCAAATAACAATTATATGTGATTCCATATTGATGGTGTATGAAAATGACCCTGCAGGTCTGCACCATTGAAGAAACCCGTTTTTGGGCCAAAGACGGGATAAACAGAACAATTCTGATAAGGGGAGGCCTCTCCATTTACTCTTTGGTTTTTCCTTGATACCTTTGATGAATGTTTGGACCAGAAACTAAATTTTTGATGTGCTTTGCTGCTGATGGTTTTAAGTACTTTTGCTCAATACCATTAGAAGTATGGATGCCAGCTTTGGATGCCAACATGATACAGAAATGATATTGCTTTCAACATTATCTACACCTTATTTGTTGGTCAGTCTTCCATTAGGTTGGTTCAGATTGCAGATATGACTTCTCCATGTTTGAACTTCAGCCATGGAAACTAGGCATAACTTTCATCTTGGTAGTAGATGGTCAAAAGGCTTTACGGCTTCTCTGGATTCTGCCCCAATGGTAAGGCTAAAGCTGAAGGCACTTGATTCTGTTCCAAGGGGAATGAGTATGATTTCAAACTGATTGGTAAGTTTATAGAGAAAAAAATTCTGACATGTAGTATCTTTCATTATCTCCTCAGATTTAGATTCAATTATAGCATTTGTTGTTGTCATGTACCTAGGGTTTAACCTAGGGTTTGGATTGGAAATCAGAAGAATCCGAGGGAATTAGGACCAAGAACAGAAGGATTGGGGGAAGAATTGGATAGAAAGAGGGAGATAATAGACAGAAATAAGGGAGAGTTGCGATAGAATAGAGAAAGTGAGAGATTAGAGAGAAATCAGAGGGATTGAAAGAGAGATCAGAGGGAAATTGGGAGAGAATTGATGAGAGGGAAATGACTGAATTTAATTATCATTCAAACATGTGTTACAAACAGTCTTCCGTAGTTTTATATAGCTACTCTACAGAAATAACAGACTAATAGGAAAATACAACTAGAGGAAAATACAAGTTATTAAATCCTGTGGAGTTAGAAGTTAGGAAGTGTCCTAATCCAGCTAATCTGTTTTTGTAGATTTCTAAATTCTGTTTTTGGAGATTTCTAAATTCAGGTTTAGGGAACTTTCCTATTCTTGTTTAGGAAACTTCCTCATTGTATATAGTCAATACTTTCTTTTGTTTTTTATTGTTTCCTATGTTGTATAATCCTCATCTCTATAAGAGGACTTAGAAAGTTTCATACAAAACTATGAATGGACATAAAAAAATTACGTTTCTACATGGTATCAGAGCCATAGACAGCCTGTCCTCTTTTCATTCTCTCTATTACTGTGTGCCTTCATTGCCACAACTGTGTTAGAGTTTGATTCCTGTTTGTCAGCCGTTTTTTCCTCATTTCTACCATGTTAGAAATTTCAGAAACAATTACTCCAATGAAAAAAAGGGATGGTGTCTCGTTTGATCTACCTATGGGGAGCACTTCAACTAGTGAACTATTGAGGATGCATCATTCCAATCAACTTGATGGGAAGAACTATCCACACTGGGCTCAACTTGTGCGGACATTTTTTAAGGGACGAGGGAAGATAACTCATTTAGCTGAGCCAGTTCCACAGGTTACAGATCTTGGTTTTTCTGCATGGGATGTCAAGGACTTTATGATAATGTCCTGGCTTTGGAGTTCAATGTAGCCTGAGGTGAGTAAAATTTGTATGTTATCTACTATTAAGGAGATTTGGGATACTGTAAAGCACACTTACTGCAAGATGCATCTGTGATTTTTGACATTAAAATGAAGATAAGTAGTACAAGGCAGGGTTCTTTGATAGTCACTGAGTACTACAATAAAATGAATGGGTATTGGTTTGAGTTGGACCATTACCAAGATATTAGGATGAAATGTAGTGAGGATGCAACCACCTTGACTGCAATATTTGAAAGGGATAGAGTTGTGGAGTTTTTAGCCGGTCTTAATTTTGAATTTAATCAAGTAAGAGTGTAGGTCCTTGGAAGGGAAAGACTTTCCTCACTCAATAAAATATTTTCTATTGTTTGTAATGAGGAGTTTAGAAGAATAGCCATGCTAAATGAAGTGAATCCTGAGGGATCTGCAAAGATGACTAATAAGATGGATGGTACTAGATTCAAGTCATAGCATGGCAGGAATGAGTATGCTTCTAAATTGAAAAACCATGATGGTTTGTGGTGTTATTTTTGCAAAAAACCCAGGCATACCAAGGAAACTTGTTTTAAGTTGCATGGAAAAGAAGTAGTGCTAAACAAGATGGGAGGTTTAAAGAATATAATGCTACTAAGGAAAAAGAAACCATTCCTGAAAAGGCAGATCTAGTCATCATGGCTGATCAACTGAATGTTGAGGAGATCAGTAAGTTAAAAAGCTTCTTGGAAACCATTCAAGATGGCACTTGTTCCATGGCTCAAGCAGGTATTTGTTTGAATTCTGAATCCCTTACTGCCTCACATACTATTATGAATAATTTATGGATCCTAGACTCAGGAGCTAACTACCATATGACTTTTGATTTAAATGTGTTTGAGTCCTATAAAACAATGAGTAGCTCCAAGAAGATAACAATAGCCAATGGTGATGCAGTCCCTATAGTTGGTCATAGTAATGTTATTCTTAATTTCTCATTACCTATTCAACATGTTCTTCATGTTCCTAACCTTTCTAACAACCTGATATCTGTTCACCAGCTTACCAAAGACCTAAATTGATGTGTTGTGTTTTCTCCTAATAAGTGTGAATTTCAGGCACTGGACACGGGGAAGATGATTAATGCTGCTGAGGAATGAAATGGGTTGTATTACTTGAAGATAAGCAGTACTTTCACTAAAAGGGGGCAACCCATTCTTGCTTGTTCATCCGAACCTACATCTATGATTGGAATTTGGCTTTAGCACTGTCGTTTTGGACACCCTCCTTTTAGTTTGATGCAATCTATGTTTCCTGCTTTGTTTAGGGGTATAAGTGTTTCTAATCTTCACTGTGATGTGTGTGAGTTTTCCAAACATCATGGAGTTTCTTATCCTATGAGTAATAAATTGTCCTCCATTCCATTTACTTTGATTCATTCGGATGTGTGGGGACCATCTAGAATCCCTAATTGTTCTGGGGCTAGATGGTTTATATCTTTCATTGATGATTGTACAGGGATAACTTGGGTGTATCTCTTAAAGGATAAGGTAGCTATTGGTACTATATTGCCTATATTCTATAAGATGATCTCTACTTAATTTGGATCCCATATTAAAAAATTTCAAATTGATAATGCAAGGGATTACTTTAATCATCACTTGCATAATTTTTTCCAACAAGAAGGGATTATCCATGAATCATGTGTAGACACCCCACAACAGAATGGAGTGGTAGAGAGGAAAATAAGGCATTTACTCAATGTCACTAAGGCTTTTCTCCTTCACCATTATGTTCTTAAAAGATTTTGGGGTGAAGCAATTTTTGTTGTGGGTTTTGTGTGAGTGTGTGTCCCACATTGGTAGTGTAAAGAGATGGGAGTGGGTATTTATACTCCTCCCTCTTACTTGGGTTAGGGCCCTAAGGGGCACCTAGATTTTGTGAGCGGGCGAACCCCTTGGCCCTTGTGCACTGCCGTTGCTGCCGTCTGTCTGGTTAGTCGGACGGGTGGGTCGAGTTGATTTATATATATATTTTTTATATAAAAAAAATTGAAATTATTTTTATTTTATTTTTTATCTGCCTCCTTCCCCTGTGACGGTCTGGTTTCCGATCACGTGTGGGATTCGGCCCATTAATTTTTCTAGCTACTTCGACTGCTTCAAGCGTCGGCCATTACTCTGGCGTTTAATGTTGCCTTGAAGGCAGAGGCTGTTTGGTGCCCTCAACCCAACTATAAAAGGCTGGTCGAGCCTCAGCTTTTTTCTATTGCTCGGTTTCAGTGTCTTCGTTTTTCCCCCCGAGGTCTTCCAATCACAGAGAGCAAGTACCATCTAGAGTTCTTCCAGATCCAGCCAATTGAGGTCGCTGTTCGCTGGAGGAAGGCCGTTGTATCTTGCATTAATAGTCGCTGAAGCCTGCGTGTGATCAGTGTAGGGTGCTACTGTCTTTAGGTCAGCACCTTCGGTGTGCCTTGGTCTTCCAGTTTTTTCAGTAGCTGTCTTCGTCGCCGGTTTCTGGGTTTGTAGTACTTTTTCATTTTTGTTGCTGTTATTGTACTGCTTTGTTGTTGCCTTCTTGATTGGTCTGTGAGATGTTCAACTGTTGTGCTTGTTGTTGCCATAGTCAATTCATATACTTGTTCAGATTTTCACTGTTGTTCTAACATTCTGAAGACAATAGATATAGACTGAAGACAGAAAAATCTGGAAAAATATAATCTATAATCTGATATGGCTGCCCCCAACCCCAACAACGCTGCTGCTACCTTGGCCTCCACTTAAGCTGTTGTTCCAACCACTATCATCGCTGCCACTGTTGGACTGGCTGTTGTCAAGGCAGCACCTCACATTGAGAAGCTACAACAGTTCAATGACAAGGATTTTAAGAGATGGCAACAGAAGATGGTCTTTTATTTGACCACCATAAATTTGGCCCTTATCCTCAAGGAGGACTATCTAGTCACTTCCAAAGAAGATGTAACGGTGGAGACTCAGGTGGCCAAGGAGGTATGGCAGCACTTGGATTTCCTTTGCCGGAATTACATACTGAGTAGGCTGGCATAGTCGCTATACAATGTCTATTGCACGGCCTATCCAACGTCTAAGCAACTCTGGGAGGCACTGGACAAGAAGTACAAGTTGGAAGATGCGGGCATCAATAAGTTCTTGGTGGGGAAGTTCTTAGACTACAAGATGGTTGATACCAAGTTGGTGGGCAACCAGTTGAAAGAACTGCAAGTCATTTTCAATGATTTGCTGAGTGAGGGATTAGTCATTAATGAGCCATTCTAGGTTGCCGCTGTGTTAGAGAAGTTACCACCTTCGTGGAAAGACTTCAAAAACTATCTCAAGCACAAGCGGAAAGAGTTGTCCATGGAGGATCTAGCAGTTAGACTCCGCATTGAAGAGGACAACAGGAAGGGAGATAAAGTCTCTCTCAAGATTGAAGCTAGAGTTAATGTGGCTGAAGTTTCAAAACCTCAACCCAAGAAACAACAAGGCGAGAAGAAGAACGGGAACATGAGTCCCAAGAATAAGACCATCAACAAGCGCATCTAGGGGAGTTGTTGGGTGTGTGGCAAGACGAGTCATAGAGCTATTGACTACCGTCACAAGAAGGGACAGAGCTCTTGCAATAACCAGAGCAAAAACTGGCCTAGTCAGGCCAATATGATAGAGGAGGATGTCGACCTAATTGTGGTGGTAACAGATAACTGCAAGGGCTGGTGGATAAACACTGGAGCTATGAGGCACATCTGTGGGGACAGGGTTCTGTTCTCCACATATGAGAAGCTGTATATGGGGAATGCTTCAGCTTCTTTAGCGGAAGGAAAAGGCAAAGTCCTGTTGAAGTGGACCCCTGGAAAGATACTTACCCTCAATGATGTGTGCCATGCATTGAAAATTCGAAAGAATTTAGTGTCTGGAACTCTGTTGAATAAAAATTGGTTCAAGTTTGTATTTAAGTCAGATAAATTTACTTTGACTAAGGGGGGTTTGTATGTGGGAATACTAGCCTAGGTTCCCAAAAATAATGAGAATAAGAACAAGGCTTTCATTTATACTATTGAGTTATGTGATGTGTGGCACTCTCGGTTAGGACACGTCAATTATCGTTCTCTTCAAATAATGGTAAATTTAGTACTGTTGCCTAACTTTAACATTGACAAAGGGCACAAATGCAAAGTTTGTGTTGTGTCAAGTTCACGAGGAAGCCATTTTCGTCTGTGGAAAGAAACAGTGAACTACTTGATCTAGTTCACAGTGAAGTGTGTGACATGAAGAGTACTCTTACTAGAGATGGGAAAAAATATTTCGTCACATTTATTGATAACTGTAGCAAATATTGCTATGTATATCTACTACATAGTAAAGATGAGATCTTAGATGTCTTCAAGGCATATAAGGTAGAAGTTGAAAATCAACTTAGAAAAAAGGTAAAGGTGCTAAAATCAGATAGAGGTGGTGAATATGAATCATCGTCTCTCTCTGAGTTCTATGAGGTCCATGGTATAATCCATCAAAACATAGCGCCTTATACACTGTAACAAAATGGTGTAGTTGAAAGGAAGAACGAACCTTGAAGGGCATGGTTAATTGCATGCTCAATAGTTCTAGTTTACCCCACAACTTGTGGGGGGAAGCTTTGCTTACTGCAAATTTAATCTTGAGTAGAATTTCACATAAAAAGACTAGTAAGTCTTCTTATGAAGTGTGGAATGGGAAGCAACCCTCGTACAAAATCCTGAAAGTGTGGGGGTGTTTGGCTAAAGTGCAAGTTCTTTTATCGAAGAGGACTAAACTTGGACAAAAAACGATAGATTGTGTCTTTATTGGCTATGCATTGCATAGTGCAACCTATAGGTTCCTTGTGGTAAAATCAGAAATTCTCGATATTAACAGTAACACCATAATGGAATCTATTGAAGTTGAGTTATTTGAGAACATATTCCCTCTCAAGGAAGAGAGACACAATGACGGTGGTTCCAAGAGGAAGTATGAAGCGAGTTAAGTTGGTTAGGAAACTGAGGTTGAACCTAGAAGAAGCAAAAGAGCTAAGTAAGTTACTTCCTTTGGACTAGATTTCCTAACTTACATAGTAGAAGATGAGCCACAAACTTTTAGTGAGGTTATGGTATCTTTTGATACTCCATATTGGAAGGAACCTATTAATAGTGAGATGGAGTCCATTATGCAAAATTAGACGTGGGTATTAGTCAACTTACCTCCTGGTAATAGGCTAATTGGATGGAAATGAATATTTAAAAAAAAATTAAAGGTTGATGGCACTATTGATAAATACAAAGCCTGTCTAGTAGCTAAAGGCTATCATAAAAAAGAAGGGCAAGACTTCTTTGATACCTATTCTCCAGTGACGATAATTACATTTATAAGGATGTTGATTGCGATTGCAGCATTGTACAATTTGGAAATTCACCAAATGGATGTAAAGACTGCATTCTTGAATGGAGATTTAGAGGAAGAAGTTTATATGGAACAACCTGAAGGATTTGTCATAAAGGGACATGAAAAGAAAGTGTGCAAACTTATAAAGTCTTTTTATGGACTGAAACAAGCACCAAAACAATGGCATGAGAAATTTGATCATACTATGCTAGCAAATGGGTTCAAGATAAATGAGTGTGATAAATGTGTTTATGTTAAAAACATAAATCACGAGTGTGTCATTATGTGCTTGTATGCGGATGATATGTTGATAATGGGCACAGACAGAAGTGCCATAGAATCCGCAAAGAAGACATTGAATTCCAACTTTGACATAAAAGATCTTGGTCTTGCTGATGTCATTCTTGGAATTCATATAACAAATAATGCCTAAGGGTATGTACTTTCTCAGTCACATTATATCGAAAAAGTGTTGTGTAGATTTGGTCATTATGAGAGTAAGCCAGCAGTTACTCTTTCTGATCCAAATTCTAAATTGAAGAAAAATAATGGTTAAGGTGTATCTCCTCTAGAATATGCTCGGGTCATTAGAAGTTTGATGTATATAATGAACTGTATAAGACCTGATATTGCCTACTTAGTAGGCAGGTTAGCGAGATACACTCTTGGACGTGACCATTGGGATGCCCTAGTCAGGGTACTTAGGTATCTAAAGTACATGTTTGAGTATGGATTGCATTACACGAAATATCCACCTGTACTGAAAGGGTTTAGTGATGCTAATTGGATTATTGATAGTTTAGAGACTAAATCAACCAGTGGGTATGTGTTTACTTAGGTGGAGCTGCTTTGTCGTGGAAGTCTTTAAAACAGACGTGCATTACACGATCTACTATGGAATCAGAGTTTATTGCTCTAGATAAAGCAGGTGAAGAAGCAGAATGGCTTTGAAATTTCCTTGAAGATGTTCCATTGTGGCCAAAGCTTGTAAACACCATATGTATCTATTGTGACAACTTAGCTACTCCGATAAGAGCTAAAAATAGTGTTTACAATGGGAAATCAAGACATATAAGACGTAGGCACAATTCTATAAGGCAACTGCTTAACAATGGGATAATTTTCATTGATCATGTAAAGTCGAAGGAAAATTTGGCAGATCCTTTGATAAAAGGAGTGACAAGAAAGCAAGTCACCTATACATCTAAGGGAATGGGGCTAAAACTTGTGAAATGAATTTCCCAGTGGTAACCTAACCCATTGACTGGAGATCCCAAGATCTGGGTTAAATAGGCAAATTGGCTGGAATAATTCATAGTCTACACACTAAGGAACTTATAGTTCATTTCCCAGTTCTCGGTAGCAAAGAGAGTGTGTGATCTGTCGATGATACGGGTAATATTGATATCTTGTTGAAAGAGGAGTAGTGACAGAGTACTCTTAATCAAAGATTACCTATGTGAGAGTAAAAGTGGGTCGCTTTTATGAGAATTGTTCAAGGGCTTGAGTTTTCTAGAGCTCTCATGAATTCAAGATGCTGTCTAGGACCAAAATGGACAAAAATGTATAGAACTCGAAGGTATAAGACGAGTTGTGTGTGATGTCTGTTGTCTCAATTTACCATCAGAAGGATAGTTCAAAAGCTGGCCTCACTATTTACTCGGTAAGTTTGATAGATACTTATTATGAATGGTTCAAGTCCAAAAGACACCTTATCTGATGCATGACTTGTCTGTTTGCTCTCCGTGGCGTTGTGTCAGTTTATTTGTTTAGCATACTTACACTCGTGAGAGATTGTTGTGGGTTTGTGTGTGAGTGTTAAGTGTGTCCCACATTAGTAGTGTAAAGAGATGGGAGTGGGTATTTATACTCCTCCCTCTCACTTGGGTTTGGGCCCTGAGGGGAACCCAAATTTTGTGAGCAAGCAAACCCCTTGGCCCTCGCACGTCGCTGTCGCTGTCGTCAGTCCGGTCAGATGGGTGGGTTGGGTCAATTTATATATATTTTTTATATAAAGAAAATCAAAATTATTATTATTTTTTATTTTTTATCTGCCTTCTTCCCTAGCAACGGTCTGGTTTCCAATCACGTGTGGGATTTGGCTAATTAATTTTTCTGGCCTTTGACTGCTTCAAGTGTCGGCCATTACTTTGGCGTTCAATGCTACCTTGAAGGCAGAGGCTATTTGATGCCCTCGACCCAGCTATAAAAGGCTGGTCGAGCCTCGATTTTTTTCTATCGCCAGGTTTCAGTGTCTTCGTTTTTCCCCCCAAGGCCTTCCAGTCACAGAGAACAAGTACCATCCAGAGTTCTGCCAGATCCGGTTGATTGAGGTTGCTGTTCGCTGGAGCAAGACTGTTGTATCACGTGTTGACAGTCGCCGGAGCCTGCATGTGACCGGTGCAGGGCGCTACTGTCTTCAGGTCAACACCTTCGGTGTGCCTCAGTCTTCCAGTTTTTGCGGTAGTCGTCTCCGTCGCCAGCTTCTGGGTTTGTAGTACTTTTTTGTTTCTATTGCTGTTATCATACTGCTTTGTTGCCGTTTGCTTGATTGGTCTATGAGATATTCAACTGTTGTGCTTGCTGTTGCCATAGTCAATTCATATACTCGTTCAGATTTTCATTGTTGTTCTAACAATTTTAACTACTGCATACTTGATCAATCGAGTCCTTTCTAAACTCCTAAACCATCAAAGTTCGGCTCAATGTGTCTTCCTATTTTCCAGAGATTGGTCTCCATACTCCTCTTCTTTTAAGAGTCTTTGGGCGTGTGTCTTTTGTTCATGTCTGTAAACATCATAGGGACAAGCTGGATCCTTGAGCTCTTAAGTGTGTTTTCCTTGGTTACTCCTCTATTAAAAAAGGCTACAAATGTTACCATCCTCCTACTAGGAAATTCTATTTATCCAAAGATGTCACTTTTCTTGAAACTCAATCATTCTTTGGCTCTCCCAGTATTGGTTACCAAGGGAAAGGTGTTCCTCGTACTGATTCAAGTGTTGGACTCCCTATTTTGGACCTATCTCTTGAGTAGAATCCTAAGATCCATGACTCATCCAATTCTCTCTCGGATAAGCAGAATCAACAAGAATCCCAAGAAGAGCAACCTCTCTTAATGTTGCCATCTCCTTCAGTCAAATTTAAAGGGTCTCCTTATGTCTTCAAGAGAAGGATACATCCTATTCTAGAACCTCCTCTAGCACCAACACCATCTCCAAGTTCAAGTATTGAGGACACTTATCTCTCTCCTCCTTCATCTTCTAATCCTATTTGTAATGATTTGGACCTATCTATTGCTCTTAGAAAAGACATAAGGAGTTGTACCCAACACCCATTAGCCATTTATCTTTCTTACTACCATTTGTCCCCAAAACATAGAGGTTTCTCAACCTCTTTGGATGCCATTTATATTCCTAAGTAAGTTGATGAGGCTTTCAAGGATCAGAATTGGGTTCAAGCAATGTAGGAAGAGATAAGGGCCTTGGAAAAAAAATCAGACATGGGACATGGTACCTAGACCGAAGGGAGTTAAGCCTGTGGGTTGCGGGTGGGTTTTTAACCTGAAGTATAATGTAGATGGAACCTTGAAAAGGTATAAGGTTAGGCTAGTTGCTAAAGGATATACTCAAAACTTATGGTATTGACTATTTAGAGACTTTTGCACCTGTGACAAAAATGACAACAGTGAGAATCCTATTAGCTCTAGCAGCACATTATGGCTGGTAGTTGCAGCAATTCGATATGAAAAATGCTTTTTTGCATGGGGATTTAGAGGAAGAAGTGTTCATGGAATGGAATCACCTCCTAGTTTTGATGAAGGAGTTTTAGAAAGGGTATGCAAACTAAAAAAAGCCCTCTATGGGCTTAAACAATCACCGCGTGCATGGTTTGACAAATTCTCTAAAGCTACGAGGTATATGGGCTATCTTCAAAGTAGACGCGGTCATACTCTATTCTTTAAACATTCAATGGAAGGAAGGATGATAACACTGCTAGTATATGTTGATGACATCATCGTAACTAGGGGTGATTTGGAAGGACAAAAATAGCTAAAAGAGAACCTTTCCAAGGCATTTGAGATCAAGGGTCTTGGTGTATTGAGGTATTTTCTAGGAATTGAAGTGGCCTATTCTAAAGTTGGGATTTTCTTGTCACAAAGAAAGTATATTTTAGATATGTTAAAGGAAACAAGATTGCTTGGTGGTAAAGGAGCAGGTACACCAATAGAATCCAAAGGGATAAAGGGAGATACCAGCCTATGGATAAAGGCAGATACCAAAGATTGGTGGGGAGATTGATTTATTTGTCACATACCAAGTCAGATATTGGTTTTGTTGTTAGCTTGGTAAGTCAGTTTATGCATTGTCCCACAGAAGAACTTATGCAACCTGTAAGGAGAATTCTATGCTATTTAAAATTTACACTCGACAAAGGGATCTTGTTTAGACCATGGAATGAATTAGATGTTATTGGATACACTGGTGCGGATTATGGAGGGTTTTTGACTGATAGACACTCCACAACCAATTATTGTGTATTTCTTTAGGGGAACTTGGTGTTATGGAGAAGCAAGATGCAGGGTGTAGTAGCTTGATCTATTGCTAAGACTGAATTCCAGGCAATAACACTAGGATTATGTGAGTTGTTATTGCTGAGAATCATTTTGGAAGATCTAAGAGTTACTAGCAGTGGGCCGACCAAATTATGTTGTGATAATAAGTCATCCATAGGCATTACACATAACCCTGTGCAACATGATGATAGAACCAAGCATGTACAGATAGATAGGCATTTCATAAAAGAGAAGCTAGAGGCTAGCTTAATTTGCATTCCCCATGTGTTATCCAAATAGTAGCTAGTTGATCTTTTGACAAAAGGGTTGCCCATTAAGCGATTTGAAGAATTGGTATGCAAGTTGGGAATGGTTGATATCTATTTACCAGTTTGAGGGGGAGTGTTAAATCTCGTGGAGTTAGAAGTTTTGAAGTGTCCTAATCTAGTTGATCTATTTTTGGAGATTTCTAAATTTAAGTTTAGGGAACTTTCTTATTCTTGTTTAGGAAACTTCCTAATTGTATATAGTCAATACTTTCCTTTGTTTTTTGTTGTTTCCTATGTTGTATAATTCTCATCTCTATAAGAGGACTTGTAAAGTTTCATACAGAAATATGCATGAAAGTAAAAAACATTTTGTTTCTACACAAGTAAAATATAAAATAGGCTAATTACTGTTCTAGCCCTAGTAAAACCCTTGGGTCTTGACATTTCCCCTCACCTTTAAACATTTCTTGTCCCCAAGAAATGCCAAACCTCCACAACTTCCAATATGCTTTTTCCTTCTCATCCACAATTTGGATGGAGAAATTTTGAAAAATCTCTATATGCATAACAAATTTGCAGTAGCTCTCATGTACACCTTGAATGGAACACAACCAAAATCAATCACTCTCCGTTGGTTATAATGCGCAGCTAAAACTTGCAAACTGCTATTCTCGCCAACTTTCCCTATCACAACTCCTTCGATGTGGGCCGGTTTGAGTCCAAAGGATTGGCTAACTGTGACCACCACTTCCTTTAATATTTCATCACCATCTAGTGAAATTAAGGATGTCAAATGTGCATCTCTAGTTGCAATTAATGTGTCTTGGACAAGCTAACTATCATTCTCTGTTGCAAAAATATCTGCAACAGAGAATGACATTCTCTAAATGCTGCGAGAAATGTACACTCGCTTTGGATACCCAGACAACAACTGTCTTGAGTGCATCAAAATTTGCTGAGATTGTGAAAGCTGAGATTGGATGACAAATAGGGCAAGTCAATGTGAGTTCTTGAGGACAAGAACTCTTTGAAGGGGTGGGGATTGTTAGGAACCTAGGGATATAAGGGACAAATGGGGCTATAACTAACAAAGGGTGGTGTTGTAAGCGGTTAGGGGGTTAGGAGTTAGCTGAATGATTGTTAGGGAGTTAGGAAAGAACCTATAAGAAGGCTTGTGTAATAACTGAAGGGATTATCCAATAATACATGAATCTTTTCCATATTCTTTCTCTCTAGTCTATCTTTCTCCAATTCTCCATACGTCTCTCTCTATTCTTTTCTCTCTCTCGTTCTTCCTTTTTCTGTTCTGTTTCCCTCCCTATTTTGTTCTTCTTCTTCTTCTTCTTCTTCTTCTTATAAATTCCTATTCAAACCCTAGAAAACCTTAGGGTCTTAACACCTTAATATTGAGTTCGATGAGGTGCGAGGGAGGATTATTAGCCGATCTCCCCTTCCTCCTATTGGTGAAATATTTGCTGAGGTTAAAAGGGAAGAAAGCCGAAGAAGTGTCATGCTTGGCAAAAAAATTGCCGGTGAGTCAATTGAAAATTATGCCTTGTTTACTGATACTGCTGCCTACAAGGCTGCAAATTACCAGTGTAGGAGCAATGAGCGGCCTCGGGTCTGGTGTGACTATTGCAACAAGCCACGCTATACTCGTGAGACTTGCTAGAAAATTCATGGCAAACCTGCCAATTGGAAGAGTAACAAGCAAGGAAACAAGAGCAGTAACCGTGGGGTCCCTACTGCGAATGAGGTTGACACAGGTCCCTTCAACAAAGAGCAGATTGATCAACTCTTGAAGCTGTTACAATCCAGTTCCTCATCTGGTATTCCTAGTGTTTCCTTAGCACACATAGGTAGAAAACCTAAAGCTCTTTCTTGTCTACATTTCTCTCTATGGGTTATTGATTTTGAAGACTCTGATCATATGACTAGTTCTCCTTATTTATTTAATACCTATTCTCCTTGCTCTGGCAATGAAAAAATCAGAATTGTCGATGGTAGTTTTTCATCTATTGCAGGAAAAGGACTTATTAAACTAACCACGCAAATTAATCTCCATTCTATTCTTCATGTTCCTAACTTGGCCTGCAATCTTTTGTCTGTTAGTAAACTTTGCAAAGATTCTAACTGTCCTGTTACGTTCTTTGAATCCCATTGTGAATTTCAGGACCAGAACTTGGGGACGATGATTGAGCGTGCTAGGATGATTGAAGGTCTTTACTACTTTGATGAAATTTCTTCTGGTAATAAAAAAGCTCAGGGCTTTAGTAGTACTAGTTCAATTTCTGTTCAAGACACAATTATGCTATGGCATCTTAGACTAGGACATTCTAGTTTTGCCTATATGAAACGTTTATTTCCTGAATTATTTAAAGGAATGGATTGTTCTTCTTTTCAATGTGAAACTTGCATCTTGGCAAAAAATCATTGTTCCACATATTTACCAAAACCTTACCAAGCATCCAAACCTTTTTATATAATTCATAGTGATGTTTGGGATCCATCTAAAATTTCTACTCTATCTGAAAAAAAAAAAAAATGGTATGTTACCTTTATAGACGATCATACCCGTTTGTGTTGGGTTTATTTGAAGCACAAAAAATCTGAAGTGGAATATTTATTCAAAGACTTTTACACTATGATTGAAAACTAATTTCAAACCAAAATTGGCATTTTACACTCTGACAATGGCACCGAATGTTTCAATGAGCACTTGGGGGATTTTTTGAAAACCAAAGGTATTCACCACCAATCTACTTGTTGGTATACTCCTTAACAAAATGACATTGCTGAACGTAAAAATAAACATTTACTCGTAGTGGCACGTGCCATCATATTTTCTATGTATGTTCCAAAATATTTATGGGGCGAAGCTGTTTCGACGGCGTCCTATTTGATAAATAGGATGCCTACTAAAGTATTAAAGTACCAAACACCCTTTGAGTGCCTAAAAGACATTTTTCCCAACACTAGATTGCATTCGGACCTCCCCATCAAAGTTTTTGGATGTACTGTGTATGTTCATATACCTACTCAATTTCGCTTAAAACTTGATCCTTGGGCTGTCAAATGTGTTTTCTTGGGTTATACCTCTCATAAAAAAGGCTATAAGTATTATGATCCTCTCACAAAAAAGATCCACGTGAGTATGGATGTCTCATTTGTTGAAAATAAACCCTATTTTACCAAAAATTCCCTTCAAGGGGAGAACACATGAAGTTGAAAACAATTTTTAGGATGTTTTTGTCCCCCTTCCAAATGCAATCTGTCCTACTCAGGAACCACATGTTTCTGATAATGGTCACTTTGGAGATTCTGGTTCTTTGATGCCAAGTAAAGGAGTTTCTCGAGCAGGGGGAGAATTACTACAAACTGATCATCATGATCTAAATTATGAGTTTTAGGTTTATACCAGGAAGAGATTTCATCAAAAGAACAAAGACTTGAATGTCAATTCTGCACAAAACCAGTCTGAAAACCCAAGAAATGGCACTGTAAGTTCAAGAAATTCCACTTCAACTTCTAGTCCACCTCTTTCTACTTTACCTAATAGTTTCCAAATTGATTCTTCAACTATTTCCAATCATTTACCTATTATTTCTGATCTTGATATTCCTATAGCAATTAGGAAAGGTCTCAGAAGTTGCACTAAATATCCTATTGTTAAATATCTCTCCTACCACAAACTATCAAAGAATCATAAGGCTTTCACATTTAGGATTTCACACTTGTTTGTGCCAAGGAATATACAGGAAGCTTTGGATGATCCAAACTGGAAATTAGCAGTTATAGAGGAGATGAATGGTCTAAGGAGAAGTGGCACTTGGGAGATAGTTAACTTGCCCAAAGACAAAAAAATAATAGGGTGTAAATGGGTGTTTACAATAAAATGTAAGGCTGACAGGAGTTTTGATAGGTAGAAAGCCAGACTGGTGGCTAAAGGCTTCTCCCAGACTTTATGGGATTGATTATCAGGAGACCTTTGCTCCTGTGGCAAAAATAAACTCTATCAGAGTCCTGTTGTTTCTTGCAGTAAATTCAGATTGGCCTCTACACCACTTTGATGTCAAAAATGCGTTTCTTAATGGTGATCTTGAAGATGAGGTCTTTATGAGTTTGCCACCGGAATTCGAAAATAAACTTGGGAGTGACAAAGTATAGACTGAAGAAATCCCTGTATGGTCTCAAACAGTCCCCAAGAGCATGGTTCGAACTCTTTGGAAAGGTAGTTACTAGTTATGGCTTCCTTCAGAGTGAGACAGATCACACTATATTTTATAAACACTCAAAGATGGTAAAGTTGCAATTTTGATTGTTTATGTTGATGACATTATTTTAACTGGTAATAATGAGACAGAGTTAGCAGTCCTCAAGCAGAAACTTGCAAAGGAGTTCCAAATCAAAGACTTGGGGATCCTAAAATACTTCCTTGGAATGGAGTTTGCAAGATCCAAAGAAGGCATCTTTGTTAATAAGAGAAAATATGTTCTTGACCTTCTTGGAGAAACAAGATTACTCGGCTGCAGGGTGTCAGAAACTCCCATTGAGCCTAATGTGAAACTATATGCTGCCAAAACTAAAGAAGTAAAGGACAGGGAACAATATCATAAACTTGTGGGCAGATTAATCTACTTGTCTCATACGTGACCTGACATTGCTTTTCCAGTGAGTATGGTGAGTCAATGTATGCACTCACCAGGGCCAGAGCATTTTGAAGCGATTTACAAAATCCTAAGATATCTGAAAGGGACTCCTGGAAGAGGCTTACTGTTTAAGAAACATGGCCACCTATAAGTTGAGATTTACACTGATGCAAATTGGGCCGAAAGTGTTAATGATGGGAGATTTACTTCAAGCTACTGTTCTTTTGTTGGGGGAAACCTAGTCACCTGGCGAAGCAAAAAACAAAATGTGGTGGCTAGAAGTAGTGCAGAAGCAGAGTTTAGAGTTGTTGCTCATGGAATATGTGAGGGAATGTGGATCAAAAGAATACTTGAAGAGCTGAAGTTTTTTCAGTCAAAACCTATAAAAGTCTATTGTGACAACAAGGCTGCCATCTCTATTGCTCATAATTCGATGTTGCATGATCGAACAAAACATATAGAAGTGGAAAAATATTTCATCAGGGAGAAGCTCGATGCTGGAATAATATACATGCCATATTTTCCAACAACTGAACAAATTGTTGATGTTCTAACTAAGGGTCTTCACAAGAAGCAATTTGATAAACTTATTGGCAAGTTAGCTATGGAAGATATCTACAACCTAGCTTGAGGGGGAGTGCTGTAAATATGCTCAAATTAAGGAAGATTTGTCCTTGATCCTAAAATATTCTAGGATTTAAGTTTTATGTAAATATTATGTAAATATAGTAAGTCAAGGATGTAGATTAAGATGCTATCAATATTTAGTTTATTTTCTTCCTTTTTTGTTTATAATCCTTCCCTTAAAAGAGGATGTTGTTCTTGCTCATTATAATCAATTAAGACAAATTGTCTTTGATTATATCTAAAAATAGTAGGCACTTTGTTCTCAACCACTAAACTTTTGACTTCTTTAGTCATCTCCTGTAGCTTTCCTCTAGCTAGAAACTGTCTCCAAAATTCCTTACAACTTTGAATATGCTCTTTACTAAGAGGATTCTTGTTAGGTTCATAACTCTCAAAAGACTTCCTTGGGCTGCTACACTGATTGCAGCTTCTGCTTCGACCTGTAATAGTTGTCAATAAGGATCGCACACTCGGACATGCCTTGGATAATTGTGATTCCGGAGGTCGAGCAATCAAAGTTCTTATATTCAAAATCCTACCATACGGAACACGCATGGTGTCCATCTCCCTTCTTGTCTCTATCTTATGATTAAAAGAGAAATCAACATCTCTTTTTTTAGCGATACGTCTTGCTCTCTTGAGACATCTGCTTCAGTTGCCTTTGTTAAAATCAACATTAAAAGTTGGGTTGCACCTTTTGAAATTTGGCTTGCATCTTCTAAAATGACAACAACACTGTTTAGGATTAGTAAGATATCCTCCTGTTGATGTTGTGTTCACTTTCTCGTTGCTTGTTTTAACCAAAGGTAAGGAGTCCTTAGCTTTTCCAAAAACCAAATTCTGTACATTAGTTGATTCTACATATATTGGACTAGGCACCAAGGGTAATGCAAGGGACTTTGTTTCCTTGGTCAATCCATCCAATAATCCTTCATCTTTCTCTTGCCAGCTCTCATTAGGTACATCTTGATGTATTAGCTCTTCTTCTGGTTGCGTAACAACTGTAATCGAATTCATGTTAATTGGATTCTCCTTCAGTGGAGTTTCAATAATATTTGCAATAGGTAAACTCCCTTCCTCTGCAGCATCAGTTGCCAATATATCTCCATCCACATCAACTCCATCATCTGAATACTATTCTTGCAACTGCCATTCCTATCCGGAGATCTTGATTGAATAAGGAGAGATGAGAAAGTTCTACAGGTTCTTCAGTGGTTGAAACATGGCCTTCATCACGACTTTCATCCCCAACATGATTTATGGCTGGAATATCAGATGCATGAAATCTATTCTCCTCTCCGATCTCATATCCAATCTGATTTATAGCTTGCATGTCCACTGAATCATTAACTTTCTGCAATTGTAAAATGTGGTCTACACATATCTCCTTATCCAATCTCTCGTCATCTTTGGAATCTTGAGTTGCCATTGACTGGGTCACTTCAATTTGTTCCTTAGATTCCTATAAATTAGAATCTTGTGGGAGGACTCCAGCACCGACTTCCTCACCATTGACTAATCTTTGAGTTGGAACTTCTCGATCCAATGTAGATAATTCAACAACATCTTCTTTCTGTTTGTCGAAATATTCCAAAGACTCACTTCCAACAATTTTCTCCTCCAAGAGTTCTCTGTTACGGTCTTTCATTCCTGATGATTGATTGTCTGAATTAGTCATCTTTAGATTAGAACTTCCAAGGTAGTCTGAAACATCTCCTCCTGACTTATGGAGGAATTCAGCTAGAATACTGAACTGATACATCTTAGGAAGCATTATGAAAAACTCCTGCATCTGTTCACACATCACACAGCCTATTTCCTCACACGTTTCCGGTATCACACTGTCTGTTTCCTCATGCTTTTGATTGACCTTATTATCAAACTTCTTTTCCCACGTCTCATGATTCTGGCTGAACTCCTCATGATTTTTGTTGTATCCAATTGAAACTATAGCATTCTTCTGCTGCAATTGAACTCGAATTGTTTCATGCGTGCACTGTTTGCCATGGAAAAAATCTCACGAGTAGGACAAGTCGAAGGCTAAGGAACAAGAGCTCTGTACATCCTGAATCCCACATTTTCCGTGACCTATTCAGCTCTGGATTAGAATCGCATCTGATCTGTCACAGTCTTAGAATTCGCCAAGAATTGACAGAAATTAGTAGCCTAGAGTGTCGGAAATCAACGAGCGAGTGAAGTTAGAGGAATCCGCCTCTCAAAATAGAATCCACCTAGATCTACTAATAGTTGATTGCCTCCAAGTCGGCCAAATGTCTGCCTACAATAGCAATTACTAATAGTTGATTGCCTCCACTTCCTTTAAATCGAATTGAAACCACAGCCAAGGCTCAACTTCTCTACTACGTTAATTAACTCTGATGCAACCAATGGAATTTGTCGGAATTAAGTATCAATCATTACAGTCATTTATGGAACGACGTCCAAATTTGTTGAATCTGCTTTGCCCTTCCACTTCGAACAAGATATTAGTCGACACTCACCTCCTTGTGCGTTGGAATCAAATTCCGAGATTCAATCAGAAATTAATCAATAGAGAAACCATCGGACATTAACAGTTGAGGAACGATAATTCTGTGTCGTCTTCCAATTTGAATCAAAATCATAACCAAGGATTGACTGCTCTAATAACAAATTGTCAAGTGCCTAAGGTTTAGCTTAGGGTTTGGATTGGAAATTAGAAGAATCTGAGGGAATTAGGACCAAAAACAGAAGGATTGGACAGAAAGAGGGAGATAATAGACTGAAATGAGGGAGAGTTACAGATAAAACAGAGAAAGGGAGAGATTAGAGAGAAATTCAAGGGATCGAGAGAGAGAGGTTAGAGGGAAATTGGGAGAGAATTGATGAGAGGGAAATGACTGAATTCAATTATCATTCAAATATGTGCTACAAATAGTCTTTATATAGCTACTGTATAGAAATAACAAGCTAACAGAAAAATACAACTAGAGGAAAATACAAGTAAAATGTAAAATAGTCTAATTACTATTTTAGCCCTAGTAAAAGCCTTGGGTCCTGACAGTTGTTCAACCTTGAGCATTTTTCTGTGAAATGTTATTGATGCATGATTGTGACTCAATCATAATAACTGCTGCCAATATCATGTGCCTTCCCGAATTCAATTACAATCATTAATGGCTATTAGTTTCCTGTCACCTTTTAATTGGCAATTTTTTCTGTAGGTTTCAATTGACTGTTATTTTCCTAACCTTTTTGTTTCATTTATGTTCCTTGTTCTTGTTTAACTCAGGTTCAATATGTTCTTGTGTATTCTAGAATCTTATGTACGTTAATAGTGTTGGTCCCTACTTGTGGTTAGACTTCTTTTTGGGGGCGTGCGTGAATTATGTTTATTTATTTTTTTTTAAAACTTTTGCCTTTTGAGTTTTGTTTATTTTCAATCATACATATTGTGAGAATTCCACATTGCTTCAGCAAAGGAAACCTAGGCTACATATAAGGAGGAGGATCCCTCTACCTGTTAAGCTATCTTTTCAGGTTGGAGTTCTACCTCTGACTTCTCACATGGTATTAGAGCCAACCCTTGGCTGGGGAACTACCTTCGGTCGTGGTCATGGACCAGTACCTTACCCGATCACCTGGGCATGTATCAGTTGTTGGAGAAGTTTCGGCGTGGGGGGGAGAGTGAGAATCCCACATCGCCTCAGCAAAGGAAACCTAGGCTATATATAAGGAGGATAATCCCTCCACCTGTTAAACTGGCTTTTCATGTTGGAATTCTACCTCTAACTTTTCACACATATATTTGAATACCATTATAGAACTTGTAATCTTGCAGGATGTATCAAGAACATCACAGCACACTATAGCACAAGAAAGTTTATAGTGGTTCAGCATCTATTACACCTACGTCCACTCTACAAGACAAACCCACCTTGTGTTCCTCTATATCAAGTCCACTGAGGTTTCCACTAAGTTCACCTCAAAAACTTGTTTACAATCTCCTTGATTTGTTCAAACTCTAGGAAGATAAGACCACAAAAAGTAGCTCATACACTTGTATACAAGCCCTAGTCCACACTTTGGACTAAATATGGCAATAAGCACAAAAATTAAACACAACAATAACTTCGAAATGAAATAATTTATGGTGGAATGTCACAAGGCCTTGAATGATGAAGCTTTGATGAGGTTTTAATGCCCTGGTTGCTTTTCTCACACAATATGGAGCTTGAGCTTTGAGTGCTTTGAGATCTTTGACTGATGAGAGCCTTTAATGGGCAATGAATACTTGAATATTGATCCTTATGAAGTTGTTTATATACTCCATAGGTTAGTTTTGAAGTACCCCAATGGATAAAATCTCATTTAGTGGGTAAAAATGACCCTTGCAACACAAAAAATTGCACAGCTAAATAGCAGTTACAGACCCATAATCGAACCAACATTCGACTGTAGCATGGATGTTCGATTCAAATTTTGAATTTGGTTGGATCAGTCGAAGTAGCTTTTGACTGAAGGTATTGACTGCCAAATCCAGATGTTCTGGAGGGTTGTATCTGCTGAACCAAACATCAGCTCTCAATTCTCGAATGCTGAGGAGGTTCAGTTCAATTGAGCACAACATCGACTGTAGGGTCAATTGTTGATTCCATTATGTAACCAGACCTCGGTTCAGTCAATCTATAGTTCGACTGTAGGGGTCGGCTGCCATTTTGATTCTTCAGTAAAAGATTGCCTCAGTCGATCTAAACCTCAGCTGTAACATCAACCGTGATTTCCAAAGACCAATAAAACATCATCTCAGGTGATCCAAATCTTGGCTGTAACTTTGAATGTAGGGTGAAACCCATTTTATTTTGTTAAGCGGAATTAAACCTCAACTCTAGACTCTAAACTGCGACTTTTAGGCATTAGAACACCTTAAAAAAATCTTGTTTGAGTGGTTAACAAACTTAAGTTTTGTTAATGACATATAAGTTGGCTCAACAAATAGATGTCCCTTTGTACTTTGTTGTTAATATCATAGTTTCAGTTCAAGCTATATTTGATTTATTGTTTATCATCACCAGACACACCTAGGTAGATTGAAGCCTTCTTGGAAAAGTATACGAAAAACTCTAGGACTATGACCCATTACTAAATGCACACACTTCAACTCAGTTAGAGCAATTATCAGCTTAGGAAGGGAACTTTACAGTTGACATTCTGGCAAAGTTCTCTGCATGATAATATTATTGGGTGAGTTCAGAACTTAGTTCCCAGAGGAGCTTTGGCTGGGTTCTGAAGGGTATAGAACTTTCTTGGAAGTAGATCTGTAATTGTAGCCTCCAATTGCTTTAAATTTCTATACCTAGGGTAGCATGGAGGGCTCGTGAAATAAGACTGAATTTAGCTTTCATGGGAAAAAATATGCATAATTTAGTAGACTGTAGGCAAAAAATTTATTTGAAGAAGCATACAGAAAAGTAGTGTACAGATAGTTCACCTTGTCCTAACTTATATACAGTTATACCAACGTACTTCAAATATTATGATAGTGACATCTGTTGATTGTTGATTTGATCTATTGGTCACTATGAAACTAAACAAACCCATTAGGCATCCAGGAACCTGAAAAGAGTAGCAGAATGAAGGAGAGGGAGTGAGGCAATCTGGTCATCATCCATCTTGGGCTAGAGTCATTCATTCCTTAGAGGACAGTAGCAATCTCCAATTAGGATTGGTCTTGTCAAGGATAAACCCATAACCACAAGGATAACACTTAATAAAACATAGCACATGTAGCATATATTCTTTCAAGGATAAGGCCTATCCATAAGAGTCCTTGACATAGTAAGTAAATGGCAAAGTCTGACACCAGAGTGTCTTCCATTAGCCTAGCCCAGTTGGAGGTGCAACTAATGACTCCGTTGCAGGAGGTGCAGAGAACCCAATTTTGGATTAATTTTGAAAATTAAAAAGGCATTTAAGAAGATAGAATTTTAATGCAAGTTATATATGGTTGGAAAGAGTATTCAGTTTAGTTTCCTTTTCTTTAGACAATGAATTGGACTTTCCTAGAGGGAGTTGTGAATTTTTGAAACTCCAGAGGTCAGAGCTTCTTGTCAACTTGAGTTCAGAGCTTCCTTGAAATGATGGAAATTTTATTTTTCTATGAAACTTTCTAGAATCAATATTTGATATAATATAGTTACAAGGAAGTTTGGTTAGGGTTGAATTGTCTTGTTGACATTGGGACTTCGCTTTCTATAAAAAAACACATTGGATCTTCTGCTTTCTTTTAGAAATCCTACCTATTCTTGGATGGTTGTTCCAAGACTGGTATAAATATCTTATGGTGATCATGACTAAAGATCAAGTAAGTTTGATTTGGGTAAAACTAGTGTTCTAAGATGGGTTCTTCTCGACTTTGGCTAAAACTCAGTTATCTACACCCATAGGGTGAGTACTCTATTACTATTGTCATGACTTGCTTCTCTATTTGATTCCACACCTGCATCAACATTGTTACTGAAGCCTTAGTTTGTCATGGATGGATATGGCCAAAATCATGGAGCCAATGTTCTTGAGCCACCAGCTTGTGAACTAGACATGCAGAATGCCAAGATGATGAGTTAAGGGGACAAGTGCAACAACTCTGGCAGCTCTTCGGCATGTTGGTTCATCTCATGATTCTGACTCCAGTTCATCTAACAATGAGGAGGAGATCAATCCTTTCCCCAGTGCTTGTAATCAAGCATGAAGAGATGAGGATTGTCCTAATCATCATGGTTAAAGGAATGGACTCTTCTATCGAAATTCTTAAAAGTATGATTGAGATTCCTGTATTTGAGGGGATTGCAAGAATTTTTGATTGCCAGGATGTGGATGACCGTGTGAAGGTGAAGTTAGTGGCAATTAAGTTGAAGAAGCATGCTTCAATATGGTGGGAGAATCTCAAGAAGTGACAAATGTGAGAAGGAAAGAATAAAATTGTCACTTGGCAGAAGATGAAAAGAATGAGCTCAAAAGAAAGCTTCCACCAGAGAACTATCACTGAGATTTTTCCCAAACTCCATAGTTTGCGGCAAAGAGAAATGACAGTAGAAGTTAATAATGAATTTGAATATTTGTTGATTGTGAAATTAATGAGCCTGAAGAACAAATGATTGTTCGATATCTTGGTGGACTCAACTGAGAAATCAAAAATGTGGTTCAGTTACAGATTTACAGCCTTATTGTCATGCAATGATGTGCACAAATTAGCCATCAAGGTGTAGAAACAACTCAATGAGGTCATGGAAGCAGGTTGAAATTTTCCAATCAAGCAAGCACTATTAGGAAGGGAGTGTATCAACTTCTAATCGCACTATCGGTTCAAAGCCTTCTAGTTACAAATCTTGCAACAAGATGAAGGGTTCTTGTCAAGTTTCTTCTACTTCTTACTCTCCTCAATGCTTTAGATGCCAAGGATTTAGACATTTTGCTGCTTATTGCCCAAAAATAAGGGTTCTTGTCAAGTGTCTTCTACTTCTAAGTCTCCTCAATGCTTTAGATGCCAATGATTTAGACATATTGCTGCTGATTGACCAAAAATCAAAGGGTGATTACTCTTGTTGAGGAAGAGAAGGAAAATGGAGACGAGAAAGAAGTTTTGGAAAGCTGAGAACGAAGAGGAGGTTAATCACACTGATGACAAGGAGCTGCTTTTCGTCGTGATATATATATGCATAGCCTCTACGTTTTATGCAGTCCCTCCTTCAAAAATTGAGAGATGTAGTGCCAGAAGAAATTCCAGAATGCATTTCTTGAGAGATTTATAGCATTTTGCATTTTGTTTTGTGCGTGCAGCAATCATTCTAATGTAGAACCAGAAACAAAATCATGCTAGAGAGGTTTTTATAGGGTGCTAACAAACCCTATTTTGAAAGAGTAAATAATTAAAATTAAAGAAATAAATAAATGACTAATTAAGAAACAAAACAAAGTATACTAATCTGCTAATTCTCAGTTTATGCCTAGAGTAAACTTTCGTAATATCTCTAGCCTTAAGGTCCTCCACCATTCTCTCTTGGCTGAAACAAACTTGAGTCTGACAACTTGGGCTTCAAGTACTACTCCAAGAGTTCTAGATCAAAGAATCAAAATCCTAGATCAAAGAGTCAAAAGTTTTCTTTAGTGAACCATTTAAATCTAGACGATCTTTCCATTTGACTAAGAACCTACGAAGACCCATCTCAGATGAAGCTACAATCTCATCATGTAGCATAGCAAGTGCATCCCCTTGCTATGGAAGATGCAGAGGTTTGGGAGACGATGGTATGCAATTTTATGCTGCCCCAGCAGGGGTTTACTCTAGTGCTTATGATTATGCTTTTTTTTTTTTTTTTTCCTTTTATTGCTTTATTGCTCAGTATATGTCTTCTTTTGCTTTATGTTGACAGTATGGTCATTGCCGGAGGTGATGTTCGTGACATTCCTGCACTCTTAACAATCTTAGCCAAGAGTTTAAGATGAAGGATTTGGGATCTCTCAATTATTTTCTAGGCGAAGGCTAGCTACTAAATTTCACAGGATAAGTATACCTCTGAAATCTTATCATGTGTAAGTCTTACAAATGGCAGAACTATTGAGCGTCCTCTAGAAATGAATGCTAATCTTTTTCCCAGTAGTGTTGAGCTCTTATCTGATGTCATTTTGTATGGACGATTAGTTGTTATTTTGATTTATATGATTGTGACTTTCCCTAACCAACATTCTTATGGTGTCACCTCTCTAGTCTCTAACCATTACGAGTCTATGGAAATGCCGATTGGGCAGGTGATCCTACTACTTGTCTTTGCCCTACTGGATATTGCTTCTTATAATTAATTAGTTGGCATATCCATCGTTGAAAAAATGAATATTTGTTTTTCGTTCCAACATAGAAGTAGAGTACCTTATATCGGCTGGCTAATACTACCTACCTTTGAGTTTCTTTGCTTTAGGTGGTTATTGCATGATAATAGGTTTCCTTTTTCAGAGGTAGTTCCTTGATTGATTGTGACAATACTAGTGTCATCTAGATTCCGCAATGAGCGTATGAAACGCAATAAAACCGAATGTCACCCAACCCAACTGGGCGCTCTCTCTTCAATTACGCTACATTGCTTCGTTTGTCCTTAAAATTTGATGATTTTATTAAGATCCTTTGGATTTGATCGTATTCTGTACCTAATTTAACTGGCACCTTCTCTAATGGTTTTTTTATACTGTCACATTTACTTTTGTGCGTCTGTCTGTCTGTCTGTCTGTCACAATATCTAGCAAACGAGGTATTGGCTGGGGTCTGGGGAATTCAGGAAATTGACTAGAAAGAGACCTTTGGAAAAATCAGGGCGGGGTATTAGATTTTAGCAAACAGGGCGTTCCATTCCCAATGAATGCAAGAGGGTTCCCACTTTTTTTATATGCCGTCTTTTCTCTTACAAGTTGACACAAAAATCATTGTCAATGGTGGAGGTTCCAGGAGTGTACTACCAATCTCTATGATGTTGGATATATTGCTGAGAATGCTTGGGCTTATTATGACTAAATGAAAGAGAAGGATTGAGACACTGATTAAGGAAAAGGCTGGAGAGTGGAGGCGGAACCGCAAGTGTATTATGCTAGCAATTGTCTCAAACCACTTTAAGAGCCACTTATGCACGCACCCGTGTCTTTGTTATTGGACTTAAACCCCATGTGAATAGGAGTTCTTGTTGACCTTTTTTTATTCTTTAATTTGTACGAGCCATTTGAAACTTAAAAAAGTCTCAAGCACGAAGACCCCCCCGACCCACTCATACTGATACAACTACCAATCCAATCATCATAACTGACGACGCTATTTTCAAATCATAACTCTTAATGGGATGGTAGCTTGGCATCTCTTCCTTATATACCAGGGGAGGGGAATTACTTAAAAGTGTCGTTAAATGGTCCATCGGGCAGGGCAGTCTGTGGGCCTACTTAGCCTGGCCTGTCTTACTAAGTAATTAAGGTTGAGTTGGACTCAACAGGGTTAGGCCTGCAGCCTCGTCTGGGAAAAAGCTTGGATAGACCTCACTTGCCCAGTAAGCCCAACTTAAATTAAAAAAAAAAAAACTATAATATTTTATATTACAAATTTAATTTAAAATTTTTCATTTATAATTTAATATAAGTCCATTACTTTAAAAATTATAAATTATAAAAAAAATAAAAAATCACTAACACAATGAGAATCTTAAAGGTGCTAATTTTAGCTGCTAATAAAATTATACTTTGTTTGGGGTGTTAACAAGATATTATTTTTATCTTTTGGGTGTAAATGAAATTATATTCTTATTTTTGGGTGCTAATAAAAGATTTTTTTAAATTCTTAGGGGTGGGGTGGGGATAAAAAATACTTGCAATACTTTATAAGAAATAGAATAAGAAATTAATTCATCGCAATTCTCTAATATGAGGAAGAAGTGGTTCCCTTTATAAAACATACAACCAACCCCTTTTCCCCCACTTCAGTGAACGGAACGTGCCCCCGATCGACATTATTGATACCACTGCCCTACCCATACCCCAAACCCAAACATTATCGACGACTAATTTAAAACCGTGTTCGATATATCCATTATTAGAATTTGAAGTTGTATTATTGTTGTGATGCTTATTCCTAATTATTCTGGTGATTCATAGATTTGCATGATACGAATATATGTATTGAATAATAATAATAATAATAATAATAATAATAATAATAATAATAATAATAATAATAATTGTGGGCATTGACACTCTGACGGTGACGAAGAAGAATAATTTGTGTACCATATAAGTGGATATATATATATATATATATATTTCCATTAAATTAAGGGCCCACAAAAAAGATTGAAGATTAAATGAACAGTGTCTCCAACCCAACCCAACCCAACCCAACCACCGTTGGATTTTAATTGTTTTTCGGTGTCTCCTAACGTGGTGAACGTGCATTTACTGCACCACATGCATCTAATGCCATGCCTTTGGACCCATAACTTAATTACCACTCCATCCCACAAACCCTTCTATCTCCATTTGTCCCCATCATTTTCTTTATACACCCACATAACTTGGGGGCAGCTTCTATTTCTCTAGGTCCAGGAAAGACTCAGATCAATCATGGTTGTATATTTGACCCCCCCCCCTAATGGAGATATTAGTTTGTTAATATTTTTTAAATAATTTGCTTGATTAAGTCTAGAGAATGATGACAATATTGCTAACAATATACCAATTGACTTATGACTCCACTTTAAACCTTTTACTTAGAACATATCATTTACTAATGAAAAATGATAATTTTGTAAAATTTTATAATCAGACTAACATGTCGTTATTAACTTTTACAAGTCATTTTCTTCAATATTTATTATTATTATTATATATAATCATTTAGACAGCTGATGAATCGTGATGATTTTGATTTGAACTATTTGTACAAATTAATACTCCATGCAGTTAATTTATTTTTAGTATTTGGCGTTTTTAGATTTTTTTTAAAATAACCAAGACTACTACAAGAATAAATTATACTAATAATAATTATTAGTTAAGTAAATTAATGGCCCACATGGGTGACGCTGGATCTAATTTTAATTAAATTCACATGGCTAGCAAGCATTGCATGATGGCATTTTCTTCTTCTTCTTCTTCTCAAGTCTTTCTCTACATCAACTGTTAATTCCACGCAATGTATATGCATTGATACGATTCGCCAATAAATAAATACACATTAATTAAATAGTGAAAACAACAACGAAAGTAGTAGCTTATAATTATAGATATATATCGTAATTACGTTAATATATAGAAATTTTGTAATTAAGGAAGATTAAATGGAGAGTGGAGTTAATTAATTCACATGGGACGACACATGATTAAATTTTAATTCCACATGGCTACGGCTACCATGTTCTTATCAACCTTTTTTTTTTTTTTTTTTTTTGTATCCAGATGTAACTTTCAGAGGGGGGCCAGCAAAGGTTAGATCAGACAGCTAATATTGGTCCGTGTCACCAGGGCCCCACACTTAACCAGTTGCTTCAATTTTCATCCCGCATATATATTTAACCCGAATCTATCCTATATATATATATATACATTTAACTATAAAATTAGAAGTTAAAAATTTTAAAATATTTATATTTTATTTTGGGCACAATTAATTAATTAGATCTATATATGTTGGTAAAATTTCGTTAATAACGTCATTAATTCCCTACTTAAAATAATGTATGATATATCCACTCTCTCCAAACTTGTATATTTTTATGTCTTGTAATTTTATACTTAAAAATAAACACTATGATCATTAATATTTTTTATTTAAAGACACATATTTTTGAATCAGATACACATAATGTTCTGAGACCATGGTTTTATTATAAAATAAAAGAAGATTAAAAGTAAAAATTGGAGGCGCTTAATGTTGTAGGAATCAAATACGCGACACAAGCTGGGCTGGTGGCTGGATGGTATTTTGGAAATTAGTTTTGGAGAGCGGTGGCCGAAATGGTATTATTGGCGACTTGGTGTGGGCAGCAGCGCCTTTGGCACATTCTCCCTCACAGCCTGTTCCAACCGAATCATCACTGTAATCCTCCATAACAAATTCTTACAGATTGGGTCCCACCACACGCAAGTGGCTCATCCCCCTAAGCACCAACATTGCGTTGCGTCAACCTGTATCCAATCAATTTTCATTTCATTTCATTTCATTTCATTTCCTTTCCTTTTCCTTTTAATTAAAATTATTTGATAAAAAAAAATTTAATTATCTCGACCGTGTTAAAACTTTACGTAATTATAACATGCGACCGATAAACAGTTTATTTAGGAGATGGTTAATACATTACGCGCATATGAATATTATGAGGTGCAAATAAAAAATATTTCTTTCTTTTATGGGGACCCCACCTTCATCAATCATAGGATAGGGCGGCAAACAAACAGGCCCACCGATCATTAATTACCATTAACCCACAATTATTTAACACCAAATCCCCCATCAAATTCAGAGCCTAATCTAAGTGGGCTTTCAGATTCCACGTGAACCCTTCATTTCTCCAAATTAAATACCCCGCCAGCTGGCATTTCCACCCTTCTTTTATAATTAACAAAATAATTTTTTTTTCTTGAGATCAGTTTTGGAATAATCTGATATAATAATAATATAAAAATAATTCTTGCTGTAAAACAATAAAATAAAATAAAAAAAGAAAAGAAAAATGACGGGAGAGAATCGTATGCGGCGGCGGCCAGCGAAGCAACTAGGGTGGGCGTGGAGACGCAACAAAGTAGTAGTAGTAAATCAAGTTTCGTAAGGCAAGCAAACCAAGTTCCCTATTTTGCCCTTCCGTGATCGGTGTTTTAACAAAAATATTTGAATCCCGTCCAGTCCACAAACAAAGAAAATACACGTCTCTCTTCAAAATTCAGACAATTGTGCGTTTCACGTCCAGTGTTGTCACTTCATCATTCATCTACTACTGTACAGCACTATGTAACTTACATGATTGTATTATGATACCCCATTTTCTTTGGTTGGTTACCTAAGGCTGTTAATTTGTTATCTTAGAGCTCCTCCATCACTATTTACAAAATGTTTTCCTAAAAATATCACGGGAGCGATTGTTTTTCCCAACCCTTCCTCAAATCAAGTTATTTATTATTTTTGTGATTCGAATTCCCATTTTACTTATTATTCTATTTATATAAAAATAAATTAAATGTATATTAATTTATTTTATTCTACACCATGCTAACCGAATTAACCCTTAAATTAATTGACCATAAATTTTAAGATAAAGTACGTATACTTTAAAAACTAACAGTTAAAAAATTCACAATCACCACGTTGGGATTAGATGATTGAAATCATGAGGTGGAAAGGCTTGCCGTATTACCAATGGCACTGTTCCTTGACGATTTATTGACAGCTTGTTCATTTAATAGCCGATTGGGTCCCTCTTTTTTGCATTATTTATTAATGGGCCCGTCGTTTATACTTATTATATATACTTTCTTGACCCTACAGCTAGGTTTAGGGTAATTTGGCAGCTTACGCAACCCATAAACGCCATTATTTTTGGTTTCTTCAATCAAAAATATCTTTCACATTTGGAAGCATTATTTTCTTGCATGCTTTCAAACTCTTTATGGGTCAAGGGGCTTCATTTCAAATTATATATATATATATATTTATTCAAATTTGACAATTATATATTTTCAACAGTACTTATCCAAGTGTCACTCACCAATTATTTATATAATGTGTAAATAATTTAGTGATTGATTTAAAATCTTATATTTTTATTCGACATATAATGTTGGATTCGATTAATATTATAAAAGGGTGATTCTTAAAATTTAACAAAAAGTAAATGAGTGTCCTGCTGTTTAGTGCTTAGAAGCTCCCAAATTAATGTCATGGGCCTCGTGGCCATGGCCCCTCCATTTTTGAATAATTCAAGTTAGAATTGATCTTAAAAGCATACACAATTCCGTGCCATTTATTAAGGTAGGTGTCACCCTAACTGAATTTGTCACCATTTAGTTCTCCTCATAAATGATTTCGCCTAATAACAAAGACCTACATCTAACACAAAGCATAATTCAACCTTGGCCCCACCCAAAAATTCATTCTTTTAATTAGCACCAGTTTAACAACAATTTCCTTTTTAACATAATAAAATAAAATTAATAACATCATTGATTTTGAAGATTATATATAAATTATTTTTTTTACCTAGTAAAATTATAATATCATACAGAACCTTGGGATTATGACTTATAAAAATGAAATTTAAGACTTGAAATTCAATAATGCTATGGTCTATTATTATGTATATTACAAAATTCTATTAATAATAAAATAAATTATCATGACTTGTTAGAAGCCGCAGTCGGACCTGTTTGCCGTCGTGGCGCAAAGGGAGCCACAGTGGCTCCCAATAAATGCCAAGACTAGAGGTTGATATCTCAGTAAGCGAGGTTTAATTAGTCCCTAAGCGGAGGGCACTTCGGGAAAAGAGCAAAAGTGAAGCAGAAGAGAAGAGAAGAAAATAAACTGTGGGATAATTTTTATTTTATTTGGACAATGAATAAAAAAAAAAGAGATAAGAGGTGCGGGCTGGCGGCATGGCATCGGGCATCCATGATTTATGAATAATAAGATGGGATGCATGTTAGGGGTAAAAGAGTAATTTGGGAGGAGCGGGGGGTGACCGAAGCCAGCCCCAGCCAGCGTTCACTGAAATCCAAAAGTCCCCCAAAAGGCAAAGGTGACCTACATGGGCCGGCCTTTAACTATATTTAGCTGGACAGACAAAAACCATGTTATCACCATCCTCTCCATTTGCATCTCTCTCTCTCTCTCTCTCTCTCTCTCTCTCTCTCTGTATTTGCAGTTCAATATATACAAATTTCCAATTTAATGATATCTGTGGACTTAAAGGGTCTTCGAGAATTTATCTGGCAGTAACGTTTTATTGAAAAAGAAATTCTATAAGAACAATTTTGGTAGGTGAGATGAGATGAGATGAGATGAAATGAAATGTTGAATGGTAATCTAATAGATTAACATATAACAAAATGAAAAATCATAAAATAAATATGATAAGTTTTTATGGTAATTATTATTGTCTTATTTTTGGAAAAAAAAACTTAATATTATAATTTAAAATATTACGTAAATCTGGACATACATTTAGATTTAGCGAGTAGTGATTGCAGAAGCCGACATGGAAGTCAATTTTTTTAAGAAATTCATATGAATTATGAAAAGACTTCTCATCCTTTTAATATTATTCAATTCAATAAATATATTATATTTGTTTTATAATTTATTAATCTTTCTGTGGGCTTCTCTCTCATTATTACTGAGACAGCCCAAGTGACCCTTCTGCTATGCTGCTTTAAAACTTTTCAACAGAAAGAGAAAGCAAAGAAAAAGATCAAAGATTCCACAGCTAATTAAAAAAAGAAAAAAAAAAGAGAATTAATCTTGGGGTGGTTTTTATTTTTATATATACATTTTTTATTTTTTTCTTGCTTCTTTATTTATAAATAAATCCCCAATTCAATTTCCTTCTGCTTTATAGTTTAATTTCTTGTTGGGCCTCAGATCCCCAGAGCCAACGGAATAACTAATAAATTCACCACACACCCATCTATCTTCATATAACCCTCGGAATTCACCATCCATCCATTTCCGTTCATGTATTTTTATTTTTTCAGCCCTTGACTGCACAGGAGCAGCAGCTGCAGCAGGAGGAGGAGGAGGAGGAGGAGTTGCCCCCTATGCTGGGCGTTTCGGCCGTTTTGGGAGCCTCCAGCGGCGATGGCGCTGCGGATGATGCCCACCACCAGAGCTTCGGCAACGGCGCAGCCGCCGCCACAGCCGCAGCAGCAGCTGAAGTGGGTTCGAGCTCCGGGGGGCTGAGTGAGGAGGAGAAGTTGAGATTCGAAGAAGGTGACCGGAATTCAGGCGGAAACAGGTGGCCTCGCCAGGAAACGCTGGCTCTGTTGACGATAAGAACGGAGATGGGCGAGGCGTTTCGTGACTCCAGCCTCAAAGGCCCATTGTGGGAAGAGGTCTCAAGGTGATGATGATTCCAAAACCCGCATCTTAATTTGTTTTTTCTTTATTTAGTCTTCGGTTACTTTCTTCATTCAGGTCGAGATCTGCAGGAAGCAGGAGTTCCCAGTGGTGGGTGCTTGAGCCAGCATCTTCATTTTCTCGCCAATTCTAGCTTCAGAAAGCAAGAATTAATTCTTCCGATTTGTCTCCAATTCAGCTCAGCTTTTCTGGGTCTATATATGATTGCTTCCCCATAAGAAGAAAAGAGGGGAACTAAAAAAAAACAGATAGCTTTGATCCCTGGAAAGGCATATCTTTTCTGGGGGTTTTCAGCAACTACTATTTCCTTTCTGTTTTGAATTACTGTTTCAATCATGGAGCTTAATTTATGTACAAAAGCTACTAGATTTTGTTGTATCGATGGATTCAAAACAGGATAAAAACGGAAATGAATTACTTGAACTGTTGTTTTCAGGAAACTAGCGGAGCTTGGATATCATCGAAGCGCCAAGAAATGCAAAGAGAAATTCGAGAATGTTTACAAGTACCACAAGCGAACCAGAGAAGGCCGAGCTTCCAAGCAAGACGGTAAAACTTATCGATTCTTCGATCAATTAGAGGCCCTCGATAATCATCCAGCCCCACTTTCAATTCTTCCAGCTCCATCTCAGCCTCAATCCCATCAAACAGCTCCGCCGCCGCAACCGGCGGCGCCGACTAACCCTCCAGTTGTCGCGGCTGCAACCACTGTTTCATCGGCTCCAAATACTTTAAATCCTATGAATCAATTTCCACAACCTGCTGAAGTGCAAGCAAATCCTACAAATATCTCTTTCAACGCTGCGATTCCGTTGAATTCTTACCAGAACAAATCGGCGGGTCCGGCTTCGGCGTCCAGCGATTCCTCGACGTCGTCCGACGAGGAGCCGGAGAGGCGGCAGCATCGGAAGCGGAAATGGACGGACTTTTTCCAGAGGCTGATGAACGAGGTGATCGAGAAGCAGGAGCAGATGCAGAAGAAGCTTCTCGATGCCTTGGAGAAGCGGGAACGCGATCGCTTGACCCGGGAAGAAGCTTGGAGAATCCAAGAAATGGCGAGGATGAATCGCGAGCACGATCTTCTAGTTCAAGAAAGATCCATGGCCGCCGCCAAAGACGCCGCCATGATCGCGTTCTTGCAGAAGGTGTCTCAACAACAAAATATCCCTAACGTAAACGTAATCCCCCAAACCCAACCGCTGCCGGACAATCCACCGCCTCCACCAGCCCCACCGCCACCACAACAGCCTGTACTACAGACAGCACCAACTCCTCCGCTGCCGCCGCCGCAACCGCAACAGCAACCGGCAAAAACGGATAATGGAGTTGAGAATTTGGTGGCTGTGAGCCCATCTAGATGGCCAAAAGCGGAAGTTCAAGCCTTGATTGGGCTTCGGAAAAATCTGGATCTCAAGTACCAAGAAAACGGACCGAAAGGGCCGCTGTGGGAGGAGATATCGTCCGGAATGAAGAAACTGGGCTACAACCGGAGCTCGAAGAGGTGCAAGGAGAAGTGGGAGAACATCAACAAGTACTTCAAGAAGGTGAAGGAGAGCAACAAGAAGAGGCCGGAAGATTCGAAGACATGCCCCTACTTTCACCAGCTCGACGCTTTATACAGAGAGAAGGCCAAGAACGAGAACAATTCCTTCAATCCCAACATGGTGCCGATCATGGTTCAGCCTGAGCAGCAATGGCCGCTTCCTCAAGACCAGCAGCAGCCGGCATTAATGGATCAGAACAATCATCACGACGATCTAGACGAAGAAGAAGATGATGAAGAGGAAGAAGATGAAGCAGGTGGGTTCGAGATAGTAGCAAACAAGCCAGCAGCTTCAGTGGGCACAGTGGAGTGAGGTGGAAGCAAAGAATCCAAAATGTGGCAAAAGAGTGGCCTTTTGGATGTGGGTCTGGCTAGTGGAGACCGTGCGCCGGCCGGACGGGGGCATTCCAGGCGGCGGGAGGTGGAGGGGGGCGGTGGGAATTAATTTTACATATACAAGGGAAAGAGAAGGGGTTTGTAAGGCTATAGTGATAATTTTATGCTTATTTGTATGATTTAATTATTGTTTTGCAAAGTGAATAAATTGAAGAGGAGAGTGGGGATCAAAGAATGAATTAATAAAGAGACAATGTTGTATTTTTTTTTTTTTTTATCTTTCCGTTGTGGGGTGTAAATTTTTAAAAATGGTTGTCAGTAGTGTTCTTTTTTATGAAGATAGAATTGTTTCTTTTTTGGTAATTCTTAAAATAGGATTATTGTTTCAGGACTTTTTAAATAAAGGAAGGTGGCATACAAATTAATAAGGGAAATGGTAGTCGTATATATATTGAGTTTGTGTCACAGTGTGTACAATGTAATGTAGTGAGGTTTAATGCACATACAATATATAGCACACAAAATTTCTAATCAATAATTGTTGATAAAAGAGCTCAAAACAAGTAAAAAAAAAGTAACTACTACTAGCTAGTCCCACCCCACCCCTTACCTGTCCAAAACCTAGGTTCCCTGGAGTAGATGTAGATCCACCATTCCTGCGGCCTCCATGGCTTTTCTTTTCCACCTCCTTGGCGCCGACTCCTCTCTTTGCAACAACATGCACAAAGTTTTGGCTTACCTGGCCTGAATCTCTCTCCCCCGCGCGCTTGTTTCCCTCCCTCAATCTCCCTACACACCCATGCCAATATCAATCATTTGAATCCGTAATCCCCCATTTTCAAGCTCCTAAAACCCTTTCTTATATATCTGTCCTAGCTATCTATCTCCTCATTGAATCCCCGCTCTCCCTCCCTCCCTAACTGCCTTGTCTCAACCATTAACCTATTCCACCCCTCTTTCTACGTACTCCAATTACTTCTTCAATCGAAGCCGACCCCCAACGAGCTTAATTAGATTTTTATTAGTGATTGTAATGGGCTTTCCCTTCTTCAAATGGAGATGCTGGTTAATTTGCTCAGTATTCAAAGCATGGCTCTCGGCCACTTTTCCTCTCATCCAACCGAAGCTGACACTCGACGAGCCCATATTTTCAGCGGGTGCGATGAGGTTCTCTTAGCTGCTCTACCCAATGGGAGTATGGGAAAAGTCTAACGAAACCCTTTCAAGTAGTATCTGTCTAGGTTTTTGGGCATTGGAAACAGCTGTTCCGTATTTTGGGATTGCTTCCCTTGATGATTTTGTTCTGGCTAGCCAAATAGGATTGCGTTGATTCCTCTAGTTATGGGCTTTATTGCTCTTGGGGGTAGATTCACTGGGTGCATCCCCCATTTTTCGTTTTGGGTCATCTAATCTTTAACCGTTTTGAAGGATTCTCCCGAAGATAATTCAGCTAGCCTCCTGGTTGGCGTTTAGTTGGTGCCGCGTGTGCTTGCCCTAGATTTAACCCAAGTTCGTAGCCTACTAGCTCTTTAGAAATCCTTGCCTTTAGTGGCTTCCCGGTGCGGCGGTGCCCGTGCCCCTTCTATATGTTATGTTTGCTCTTGTTTTTTTTTTTTTTTTTTAATGACCCAGAGTCCAAAGTTGGCCTGAATAATTTTAGAGAAAGTGTCATTTCCCCTAATTTATCCTTTGGATAAATTCAGATATCGTCATAGTCTATATACTTTTAAAATAAACTTTTAAGAAAAGATTATATTTACTCTTATTTTATTTTTACACCACTTTGTCTCGAACCTTTTGTTTTGGCTCAAGGGGAGTGTGTTTCTACTTTTTTATTTTCTTTACCTTAATGGCTATTCTAGCATAATAAAAAATTAAACAAAAAAGAAAGAAACTGTTAATTTTAATTTTGGTGCTTTATTTAGATGTTTTTATTTCTTTTCTTTTTTATTTTTGGTTAAACTAGCCTCATTTAGTAATTTTAATAGTGATATATATATATATATATATATGTTCATCATGCTTTAATTTTAATTTTATGTTTGTTTACTGAAGTTAAAATTGTAGTTTTTCATATAACACATATCCATTTAAATCGCGTCATGTTAAATTTTATCCTACAATTATAAGAGTTGAAAAAATTATTATACAATTTTTTTTAAAAAAATAATGTGATTATTTATGAGTTTTTATTGCATGCTCCATTAACATGTCTTTTAATTATAAAAAAAGAAAAAAGAAAAATCCACAGAAGATTGTTAATTTAATTCTCTCATAATTAAGCTCCTGAATCATTAATTACAATATATAAGAGAGTACGTAATAAGGACATCAATTACTCCTGTATCATTAAACTAATTAAATTTTTTAATAATTATTAAACATGAAATTAATTAATTTGTTTATGCTTAATTAAGATGTCGATGGAATCTGGGTGGGAGACGTGTCAGCAGTACTAAAGCTAGCTACCACCTTACATGGTATCGATCTGTGCTATCAATTTGCAAATAATAAATAAATAATCCACATATATATATATATATTATATGCATCAAGACACCTTTTAATTAATAACTAGAATAACGTACGTAGAAGCTTATATATATATATATATATATAACACTTGAATTATTAATTATGAGAGATTTTAATCTCATAATAATGAATTAAATATAACTGATCTTAAAATAATATATAAAATTACATGTAAAATTAAAGGACTTAATTATCCTTCATCATGTCGAAAACAAGAAAGAAAGATTTTAATTATAAATTGAGAAGGCGATGATGAAATATGTATAGAGAGAGAGAGAGAGAGAGGTTTAATTGGGTTGGAGAGGTTAGTTATAGTTTAGATATGAAAATGGGTTTACACATGTACAACAACAATAACATGCATGCCAACTTCACATGACGATGAATTCTTCTTCTTCTTCTTCTTCTTCTTCTCAAGGGGGTGGGTGGGTCCTACCACATCACATTCACCCCTTTCTCAATTCCCGGCCCCCAGCCCACCATGCACTTACTTGCAAGCTTTGACTTTTTTATTTTTTAAAAAAAATTTAATTTCTTTCAACAACCCAACCCCAATTAATTCATTCCTCCTTTTTCTTTTTCTTCTTTACCAACATTAATTCATTGCCTAAAACTTAATCTACTTAAAGATTTACTGCGCGCATACAGTTAATTATATATATATATATGTGAGATTTTATTTTATTCACTTATAAATATAAAAATATTATTCTCATATTATCTTTTTTGCCTCTAAAATAAATAAAATGAAAATAATATACATACAAATACCACCCCTCTTCCTATCCCTATCCCTATCCCTACTTCGATGTAAAAAATTCAAATGAAGAATTAATTAATTAGTTCACTAAAAATACTGTTTTAACAATTTGTTTAATTTGTTATATTCATTATTATTCACGCGATGATGCATTAATTAATTGATGCTGGAGGCATATGCATGGTCCATCTAGCTAAATTGACTTGTGCATGCCATATGATTTTGTCCACTTTGTTGGGAGGGCTTGAAACGCTGTCCATTCATCTCAACGGGCCCACTAAATGAATGGTCAGGATCAACGGATGGATCCATTGATGAGATATATATATATATATATTATTTTAATACTCACTCAACTCACTTAATTATATAATAATAATATTCTTATAATTATATAACATCCATCTGTACTTTAATATATTATTATATTTTACGTATAAAATGTACAATTACACAAATATATTATTATTAAAAATATCGACAAAAGGAATCATATATATATACAAAGAGTCTTATCTATCTTCTTTGACTCTTTGGTGTTTGAGCTTATCACCATTAATTTCCCTAACTAGACTCATGATAAAGGTAGCCAAATTATTCTATTTTGCCTGATTGATTTATAGATGAACTTATCGAATAAGGTTAAAAAGATTTAAATACTCTCGTTCAGCCTTTGTCTCTTTCTTCTCTCTCATAATTGCGCAACTACCGACTGTCGACGTTGTCGCCTCGCCTCACAATCACCGCCATCACATCATCGCCTCTCTGCCATCGCCTCGACGAGGTGAGGCGATGATAGAGAGGTGGCAAGGCGAGGCGACAACGTCGGTAGTGGACAATCATGAGAGAAGAGAGAAAGGAGAGAGGCAAAGGCTGGGCAATGGTATTTCTTGCAAATTTATATTTTAACCGAGAGTATTTTAGTCTTTTGACCCCATTCTATGAGTCTCTCTGTGAAGTTTTCTAATCTTGTAGTACAACTCAAGGTAGCCTTACCTCATTGTCAATTTTGCTGGGTCTTGTCTTTGCCAGTTAATTATATTAACCCTTTCAACGAATCGATAACAATAATATTGATCAATCATGTATTTATTGTAACTGTGTCTATGGTGTTGTATTAATTATTATATAGTATCGTAATTAATTTAAATATGCCATATTATGTATGTGGACTGTGAATACAAAAAAGTGAGTGGTTTATTTTCACTTACCATCAAGGATTTATGTATATGATAATATATATATATAATTTATAATATCGTTTCAATACCATAATATAAATCATCTTTAGTAATTTGACCCCCAAACTAAAACAATATAGTCCCACTATTTCGATCATAAATTACAGTTATACAAAAATATATATATGTATATATTTTATGTAAATATAAGATATAATATGTTTGATCATAACTATTTTATTAAATAATAAATAAAATGTAATTGTTCCAATGTATATACTCACAAAATATTTCATTTTTATTAAATTGTCTAAATGCAAGTCATATAGAAAAAATAAGATGAAAGTGTTTTTTTTTTAAATATTTTAAATTAAACAAACAGAGCATAACTTTCAAAATGTTTTAAGAAGTCATCAAAGACTCGTGAACAGCAGATCATATTCGATATGCATGGGCTAAGGGTCCACTTGGTTCTCTGGGCTGAGATTTATGGGCTTGAAAGGCCCAGCTTGCATCATAATATCCGGCCCAAAACTGCTGGCCTCTTATATTTGAAAATGATCAACACATTGTTGCTCAGTATGATTATTTGAGGGGACTGGTTTATTGTAAATTAAACTTTCGTTATTTACCCGAAAGTATAAGATAAAATTAATTAAATAGTTCATATGAGTTTGAGAAATTAACCATCATGTGATTAGTAATGAATAGGAGCAAAAATGTAAAAGCTATTAAATAAATTTTACAAAACTCCCCAAATCAGAGGCGTGCATAATTTAATCTAAACCCTTAGACTAAACCATTTCATTTGATTTGTTCCAATTTAGTCTTATATAAATATATATAATTTTATTTATGAATTTTGAAAAAAAAAGCTTTGATTTCTGTTTTTCAACTAAATTGAGGGAAAATATTACTATAATATATTTTTATAAAATAATGTATTTACCTGCAACAATACGATTATATTCTCTCTTCTCTCTCTCTCTCTCTCTCTCTCTCTCTCTCTCTCTCTTATTTCTTGTAAACCTAATTGATTTGTGGATTTTATTTTGTAATATTTATTCTAAATCTTGACAGAAAAAAATCAATATTGTATTAGTTTTTATATATGTGATTCTAATTATGTTATTTATTTTTGTCCTATTAATTGTTTGTATAATTTTACCTAGAATATCTAAGACCAGAGGCCAACAAAAACAATGAGAAGTGGTGGGCTAGACCCTATACATACACTAGTCAATGGAAAAACACTAAAAGATAGAGGAATCGAGTTATAGATAAATTAAAGAGATGAAAGTAGTTTCAAAGGCAGGTGAAGTAGGGTCTCAGTGAAATGAGCATTTATAAAAATCCTACCATAGAAGGAGGAGATGCTTAGATATAGCTTAAAATTAAGTCCTAAGTAACACCATGAGAATGATCACGAAGGGCTACATGCTTGGCTGACAGTAAGGAAATAACCTTGAAGGGTAGAGGAAACCCGGAAAGCTTTCCTAATGGCACTTAGAGAGGGCTAAACAGAGCTGCACAAGCAACAAATTAATGAACCACAATATCCCAACAAACATACAATGTCCACAATAAGAGAAAAAAAAAACTTAAAAATCGGAAAATGAACAACCCATGCTCTACTATTTTCCATGGGAACTTAAGTAAAAGCAAAAAAACAAACCTTTTTCTAGCATGGCCATGTAAGTAGGAGCCAAACATGAACAAGGTTTGAGAATGGTATTTGATCTCTAATGAGCCAAAGAGGGGTTGAAGCTTTATTGACTCTTCCTAGGATCCTAGGATTGGGACGACAACATAGACTCTATTCAATTTGTCATAATTGTGATAGGAGAAAACACATAGTAATAAGATTTCTTGCAGAGCGAATATAACCAACACACATAAGGCTTACTAGCGTCCTAGGGTTGGGACAACAACATAGCCTCTATTCAATTTGTCATAATTGTGATAGGAGGAACACATAGTAATAGGATTTCTTGCAGAGTGAATATAACCAACACACATAAGGCTTTAGGAACTAGCAAAACAAGCAAATATCTAGAGACATGATTTTCCTAACCAGCTAATCAAGAGGGTTTTAGTTGGATCTAAGAAAGAAGAGGTGTAACAGAGATAGGTTGATGAATTTAAGGATATATAGGGAAAGAGGTCAAGAAGAGAAATTATGATATGAGATGGAAGAGGTAATGTTGGAGTTGAGTTGAAGGGAAGATGTTTGAGAAGGAGACCGGGGAAGAAATTAAAAGGAGAGAGATCGCAAAAGAAATGTAAAATGAAATTGAAGATATAAGAGGGTAAATAGGAAAATAATCATAGGATAACGGAAAGAGGAGGATAGGGTAGGAGATAATCAATGTTGAGATTGACTAAAGATGTCTTCCGCTGACTAAAGATGTCTTCCGCAACAACGATGAGATCTAGAGCTAATAAATACATTAGAATATCTAGAGTTTGTTCTAGAGAGAGTTAATGTTGTCACAAGTAGAATTAGTGTTATCACTATACTATTAAACTTTTTATGTAACAATGTTTAAAATTATAGTTCGAACTAAATCCAACCCTAATTTTATATTTTGATTTAAAATATAAATAAATTATAATTTATGACATGATTTTTAATACTTTCAAATCAAACTATGCACATCCATGACAACTAATTAAAAGCCAATTTGATCATCTAGATTTTTTAAGAAGTCTATATCTCATATGTAGTTTATAAGTTGTATTTTGTAAAAAAAAAAATTCTAGTCTTATTAAGTGACTAATAAATTAATCATTATATTGGAGACCTCCCACATTAATTATGTATGAAATTTTAAATTTTGATGAGATCATCTAATATTAATGAGATGAATATGGTCCATTCAATATGAATAAGAAAATAATTAAATTGTTGAATGGCCATGTGGACAACATTCATAATGGAATAGTACTATGACAAAAAGGTGTTGAATGTAGCGGATTCCCACTCAGACTCAGCTTTTGGCAAGTGCTAAAGCCATCTTATTGTCTTTTTATACTATTTATTTTCTTTTTCAGTTATTTTCAATGATCTACTATACTAGGCGAGCTCATAGCTTTAAAGGGAGTTGATCTTTATAACAACATCATCATGACCCCATGACTCCTTTATGCATTCGGAACCCCCAATGCAACTTTAATTAATTTATAACTAGTCTTCTTAGACCAGCATGGGTAAGATTCTTTTCCAATTTTGGATAGGAATAGTCAGGGTTTGTTTTCAACCATTAAAAAAGCTATCACCTTGGGCCTATTGGGGGCTCAGATGACTACAGATGATGAGAACTTTAGTTAATGGCTTATAGGGGTCACAGTTTACAGTGATGTCCAAACGCTGTGTTATGTATAGTGGGAGTCAATTATTATTTCAATGGACAACTGTGGGGAGTGTTAGGGTGGCTGTACACAGCTATTATCAACTCACAACAATTCTGCACCAACAACACATGCTTATTAATTTCTCAAGACAAGGATGCCCAACTAGATGGGATGATGATCAGTAGTTTTGGGTCTCTATCCCGATGCATTTGTGCTTGCTTTCTTGTCTCTTCGAAATGACACTGTTCTGCTAGGACGACTTCATCATGGATTGGATTGGTGCTTTGTTAAACACTAATCACCATCTGGATCCCTCGAGCTAGTGACTATTCACTCCTTCAAGGATATATTTTGTCACTTTGTTTTCCTTCTTCGTATCGTGAGTCTTTCCAGCTATTGGAGATATAGCTCCCTCACATGAAAATCAATTTTATAGTATATATATATGTATGTATGTATGTATGTATGTATGTATGTATATAGCTTCTTGGATCCTAGTTCTACTACTAATATTTGTTATCATGTGGTTATTAGCTTCGATAAGATCAACACTTTTGTTTCAGTGGGATTATCAACTTTATCAAGATCGACACTCCCTTAAAATATCCTCATATCAAATAGTCAGAAAATTATTGGTAATTATATATTTGTTATAATGATTTTCTTCTTATTATTATCGAATGTTACATAAATTGTCAAAAGTCTATGTCCAAATAGCATTTTTCATAAAAATTTACTAGATAAAACTGCCAGTTATTTGTATAGAAAAAAAAACACAAATAGTAACTCAATTAGGAAATTTTGGAGGATTATCCACAGTACTTAATTCCACCAAGGGTCTAGTGTTTTTTTGCCCGGCCAGATACCAAGTATATATCAGTGTTAAAAAGTGGATTTCTATCTTGTCTTTGTTCTTCAAAATTGATTGACTAAACAACCAAGATAGGATAGGAGAAGCACCCAGAAAAGCTAAAAGGAGAAGAAGTGGATTAATTTGTTTTGGATATGTGGGTGTGGTGCGAACTTGTATTGGTCACTGTGAATGCTAGCTCGTAGTGATGAAATTATATCGCAGCCCTTAATTCCCTTTTTATCCATATTCCACTGCAAAGTAATGTCTGCGTGAAGCCCGCACTAAGGGGAACAAGAATTTTGGTCTAGATATGGCATTACCGGATTTCTCAGCTAGCTATGGTCCATAAGTCATGGATTTTACTGTTGGCTAGCTTGGATGCTTCTTCTCATTCACACACATGTATCGCAATCTATATATAACTAATTCTGGGTTTTTACTGTTGACTAGCTTGGAAGTTTCTTCACACTGGGTATTGCAATCTAATCTGCTGATGATTTTGCCAGCCAAAAGGAGACCAATCCTTGAGGCATCGACTTGGAAAAGCCTAGCTAGGCTAGCAGGATTATTCAACTCAAGCATTATACAACAAGGGATTTTCTCTCTCTCTCTTTTTTTTTTTTTTTTTCCCTTCCCAATATAATACTATCACTTTTTGAAAACATTTTCAAAAATATTAATTAGTTAGATGATATTGTTTATGTTGTATTTTCATATTGTACTTGTTGATTTCACCATGTCAACTAAGTTATGGAACACAACTATATCAATTATCTTCATTCACCACCATCTCATGAAATTCCTCCATGTGAAGATGGTGTTCAAACTTCATTCCATCATTACTCCGCTAGGGGATATTATCCACTGCGGTCCCAAGCTCGGATAAAGGAGGAGGGTTGCGTTAGGTAGCCGACAGCCAGCGTAAAACCTAGTCAAATCCAAATATGAATTCTAGACAAATTATCTGTTGGGATGTAACTCACATAGAAGTCTAGAATTCATGTAGCCAACCCCACATAGTAGGATAACGGCTGGATATGTTGTTGTTGTTGTTGTAGTTAGATGATATTGTTTCTCAAATTACTGTTCCCCAGACCAGTCTTTATGTATGGAGTTTTCAACTCTCTTATGTCGAGATTGTCATGTAATTTGATGCTTGGGTAACATGAGCATAAGTTCAAAATTGTTGGATACAACAAAGTTAAATTGTTGAAACAAGTACCCATAAATTGGTAAGAATACTTAACCATACGATACGAAAAAGGAAAGTCAATTTGATAACTACTGATTCAGAAAACAACAAAAACATAAAACTCATAACCTAACATGCCCAACATTTCAAAGGAATATGAATGGACAAATGATTAGAGGCAAGATTAATATTGTGATGGATGTTCGTTCACTCCCAATAATAATGAATACACAATTGTGAAAGAAAATGCAAAAGTGGGCGACCGGAAATTCCTCAGATATTAAGGATATGCTTGCGTGCGTTTGGCAATGGATAACGTGCAGCGGCTGAGCTTTAGTTCATCACCGCATATAGTGAAAGGACTGTTGCCGGAGGCAGGCAGTGCATGTATGGTTGGAGAGAGAATCAAAGGCTACTCAATCTATCTGCAAATCATTTGCATTTTGTTATGAAATGCATTGGTTGGGCTTCCCAAAACGAAGAAATATAAATATCCATCCAGAGTGCAAAGGTCCTGTCCTCTATGCAGAGACAAGCTTCCTGGATCATCTTTACGATGCAAGATTGCAAAGCGGAAGACAGCAAAATCAGGAATCAGATATATGCTTTCTGAATAGGCTCAAATATGTGCCCCATCCCATTAACAACCATTCACCACTGGCGGACTGTGGGATTCAAATCTCTCTACATGCATGATCAGTGCTCTAACCACAATCCTACTGTGTAAAACTGTTAAATTGTGGTTCTTTTGCTCTAGAAAAGGCAAACAGTTCTGCTTTATATATGTGCGTGTGTAATCATGCCAGCCTAAAAAGCTTAAGCAAGCTGGTAGCCAGATGGTATTACTTGTTTATGTGATCCGCGGTAAGAATTAATTCTAATTCAACGAGTTTTATTTATTATAAAAATCTTTTAACAAGATATAACATCAAGTTATTTGATTTATTAAGTTTATTTTATTCAAACTTCGAACCACCTATAAATAGGGACGCTCGTGCAAAATTTCTTTGTCAAATTAATTATTAGCTCTATTATATCAAAATACTATATTAATACGGCTTGGCGTTCTTTGTTTGTGTAATGTTTTTATTTATTTTTGAATAATAAGATTAAGGTTGTTGTTGCCAATACAACAATCTATTTTTAATTGCGAACAGACATAAGAGTCTCGGGAGTCGTGTCTTCACTGATGAGAATCTTGACGAGTGATTGGATCCGACATAGTTCCAAGTCTGATAATCTGACAGTGCTGATGGTCTGACAGGCTGATGATCTTGTGAGCTGATGATCTGGTGGGCTAATGATCTGGTGGCCTTGAGGATGACGAGTGACCTCGGGATGACGAGTGGCCTCAAGGATGACGAGTGACCTTGGGATGACGAGTGACCTCGGGGTGACGAGTGGCCTCAAGGATGACGAGTGACCTTGATGACGACGAGAGACCTTGATGGTGACGAGAGACCTTGATGATGACGAGAGACCTTGATGGTGACGAGTGGCCTACAAAACGAGAGCACCGTTAGGGCGCGGGTGGGGGTCCCTGTGCAATCCGATGCTTAAATTAGATCTCGAGAGAAAATGAGAAGATTGTACTTGTATTACTCAAAATTGCGTACCTTGTGATGAAAGTCGGGTCTTATATTTATAGTGGAGGAGAGAGAGAGATCTGGCGATATCTTCGACAGGAATCTTGAGGCCCATTTCGAAAATTTCGGGGCCCATCTGGCTAATCAAGAGGGCGGCAATGGATTAGATTGTCCATCTCAAAGGGTTACCCGGCATAGTGTCGAGTGACCCCCCACTTAGTCAGTACCCGAGTGGGGGTCTCTCGGCCTAGCCGAGTGGACCCCACTCGGCTGGGCCGAGTGAGATAGGGGTCACTCGGTCATACCGAGTGGCCCCCACTCGGTCATACCGAGTGGCCTCCACTCGGCAATACCGAGTGGTCCCACACTCAGTTGTGCCGAGTGGGGGGGTGCCGAGTGGGGCAGGCCACTCGGCTATGCCGAGTGGCCTTCCCTTAGCCCAGCCAAGGGGGTCTTCTTTACTTCCTCAGCTCCGCTTTACCTGCCTCGTTTTTTCGGGTACATCAATTGCTCCCTGCTCTTTTAGTCGAGAGGTCGAGTAAAAGAGTATAAAGTCCCCAAAAATTGTAGTGTGATTTTTTTTGCCATTTTTTGCTTATCTTTGGAAGATCGTTTATGTGTATTTATTCTTCGTTTTCTGTATTCATCTAGCAACTTCGGTGTTTTTCACTTTTTGAGCCCCTATAAATAGGGGTTCAAGCATTCATTCGATTTTCATAAGGATCGAGTGTGTCACTTTCAAACTCAAATTCTCTCAGGTCTCGGCGCGTTTTTTGGGCCACGTCTCATTTTCATTGCTGGAAGGGTGCGACTAGGGGGCCACTCGGTCATGACCGAGTGGCCATAACAAACGGCGGATGGCCACTCGGTCATGACCGAGTGGCCTTGTTCTCGGCCGAGTGGCCTCCCACTCGGTTTTGGTCGAGTGGTCCCAGCCTCCCCGCGTCTTTTTGTGCATTCGGTCACTTGATTTTCCTTTGATTGCTTTTTTTTTACCTTGTATTGATATTTTTTGTTTTGTGCGCAGGTGTTTTGCTTGCTGTGACCTTCCGTCTTTCTTGTTGTAACAAGGTAACGATCTTGAATCTCTTTAATATGTCGAGGAGAAGACCGGCATCACCCCCCGGCCCCGCGTACATCCCTGACACTTCAAGTTCTTGACTTCGAAACGATGCTTTTGAGAAGATTTATGACGCCACTCCTTCTGGATTTATGGTGAGGTATCCTCGCCTCGACGAGCCAGATCTTTCCCAAGTAGATGAGGGCTCCCTAGGCGTTCACTTTGCTTCGTTTGTGGTGGGACTCCGCTTTCCCCTTCCACCTTTCGCCATGGCATGGTTACGTCATTATCAAGTTGTTCCTGCCCAACTTCACCCTAACGGTTGGGCCTAGATGGTAGGATTTTCTGTGCTTTGCCATCAGAGGGATGTAGTCCCTTCCTTGATGCTCTTCAGTTGTTTTTATCGATTGCGAAGAGCTAGCAAGAACCGTGCCCTTTATACGCTCCAAAAGGTTTCGGGCTTCGAGCTGTTCGACGCTCTTCCAAACAAGATCAATTGGTTTAAAGAGCGATGGGTGGTGATAGAACCTCCGCCTAGCTGGGATGCACCTCTACACTGGAACCATCAAGATGCCAGCCAAGGGTTTCCTCCTTGTAAGGAAATTCGGGGCGTATATCGTCACCTTGTAGAAATGTTGACAACACAAGGTCCTGTCGATTTGATGAGCCTCTTTACGGTGGAGAATTTCAGAATCGCGGGTTGGGGGGTCGTGACTCCAACTACTCCTCCTCAGTCTTCTACGCTATCCAACCAGGAAATGGAAGGAGTCGAGGAGGAGGAGATGGAAATGCCTGAATCGTCTTCGCATCCTCCTTTTGATCCTCAGGAGGAAAACACTCCTAGGGGTAGAATATCTTTTTGACATTGCCTTCCTTTTTCCTTTATTGTATTATTTTTCCCATACTGAAGGTTTTGCTTTGCGTTGATTTTTGCAGAGATGGCTAGATTGAGTAGGCTGATGGAGTTGCGTAGACGCCACCGAGAAGAGGAGGCGCGTGTTGCGACGACATCTAGAGTTGCTCCTCCTAGTATCGAGGGAGCTACAAGTTCTCACCCTCCTCGATCACGTAGGCCTGCTGGCGTTTCTCCCACAAGGGTGGAAAGGCGGCGTCGCCCGAGAAGCGACCCCTTGAGTGCTGAAATTTCTTCTTATGCGAAAAGTCCACCATCAATTCCTCTTTCTCATGAAGAAGCCATCAATATCCCATCTCCTGCTCCCAATTCTTGAGGGGGCGAAGTTCGTCTTCCCGGTTTGCGAGTGACATGGTCCGGGTAGAGGAAGAATGTCGCCATCCTGTAATTCCTAATAGGAAGGATCGTCGCTGTCTTGAAGGCGAGAAATCATTGAGGTCACCTCCTATACTTCCCCCTCCAGGCGACATGAGACATACTATGATTCTCGGAGATGGTACGAAACTTACTGGTTGGGACTTTGAAGTTTCTTCAGGGGTATTAGAGACAGACTCCGTTACTAAACCAGGGATTGGTGCTCGTCTCATTTATTCCACCATTCTCACTCGAGAAGAACGACGATTTATTGGTGGCAACTATAGCCAAACTAGGGATGAGGCCGAGCAGCTCCTGGTGCAGGGGATCCAAGGAATGGTTGCTTCCAATGCCAGGGACAGGGCCTATAGAGAGCAGGTGGAGGCCCAAATGTTATATTGGAGGCGGCACCAATCTTCCTATAATGAGGAGCGCCAAGAATTAAAGGGTCGTGCTCGTCGGGCGGAGCTTGGGAAGAAGAATGCGGAGGAAGAGATGGGCGTATGCACAATCGGCTGTCCGAGGCTTCTGCTGGTACCTCGAGCCTCCACAAGGAGATTCAAGATTTATGCTCTAAGTTAGGAGCTGAAGAGCACAAAATGTGGAGTTGATGGCGCAACATGAAGCGCTTATGCAGGAACACTCCTTACGCCTGTCCGAACTGAAGATAAGCAGTAGGGATGCCCGGGATATTCGAGCTGAAGTAGTGAAGGAATATCGCCTCTCAAAAGATTGTCAGGATAGGAAGGGAAGATATACTTCAGGCTTCCTAAAATATGGGTTTTATCTGCCTCGCGCCCATCTGGAGTCTCAGCGCCCAGGAGAGAGTTTTCCTAAACTTTTTCTTACTCCCGAGGTTGAAGAGTTTCATCAAGTGGATTGGCGTCAGTATGAACTGAATGAGCCCCTGAGTCCTTCTTCTTACTTGGACTCTTACTTGGTGGATGATTTGGAAAATTTAACGGGCCCCTGGGTTCCGTTTCCTTTCAATCGTGGGGAAGGAAGCGTGGCAGTCGATCCCGGAGCCATTGAAGAAGCTTCTGGCGCAGCTGTTGAAGATGTCCCTCACACGGCCGAGGCTGAGGAATGGGAACTTCCCCTAGTGTCTCTTGAGGTTCCTGTTGTGTCCTTTGGGTCTACTAGGCGTTCATCTCGCAAGTCTCGTTCTCGCGAGTAGGCCCGCATTGTAGTTCGCTTTTCGCTGTTGCTGCCCTTTTTTTTTTTTTCTTTTTTAGGAGAACTATTGCTTTATCAATGAAATATTTTCTTCTTCGTTCTATCCAACGTGCTCTGTTCTTTATTGTTTGATTTTATTCTTTTATTGCCGTCTCTGGCGATACGAGGCCAAGACTTTTCTTTTGTTATTGAATCATGCACGATGTGGCGATCTTGAGCGTATTTTTCCTCGTTGCCGGGCTGTAAACGGGACAACGGGCTTGATCGAATTTTACCTCGTTGCCGGGCTGTAGGCGGGGCAACGGGCTTGATCGCATTTTACCTCGTTATCGGGCCATAGGCGGGGCAACGGGCTTGATCGTGCTTTATCCCGTTGCCGGGCCATAGGCGGGACAACGGGTTTGATCACGTTTTTACCTCATTGCCGGGCCATAGGCGGGGTAACGGGCTCGATCGTGTTTTGTCCCATTGCCAAGCCATAGGCGGGGCAACGGGCTTGATCGAATTTTACCTCATTATCGGGCTGTAGGCGGGGCAACGGGCTCGATTGCGTTTTACTTCGTTGTCGGGCCATGGGCGGGGCAACGGGCTTGATTGTGTTTTACCCCATTGCCGGGCCATGGGCGAGGCAACGGGCTTGATCATGTTTTGTCCCATTGCCGGGCCATAGGCGGGGCAACGGGCTTGATCGAATTTTACCTCGTTACCGGGCTGTAGGCGGGGCAACTGGTCGATCGCGTTTTACTTCGTTGCCGGGCCATGGGCGGGGCAACGGGTTTGATCGTATATGAGCTCCCTTTCTACTAATCTAAAATAAAATGACAATCATTCGCACACAAGCATTTTTACGTGGTTCGACAAAATGTGCCTACGTCCACGGTCCCATTCAGGGCTTATATTACTGTAGATAGTTGCTCAGGTACATCGTTTGTATACAACTTCAAATAATTCAGATTACATGTTTTCCCCACAGTATCTCTCGCAAGAGTTTGTAAAATGCAAGTGTTGGGTCCAATCATCTTTAAGATACGATACGGTCCTTCCCAATTGGCTCGTAGCTTTCCATCTTCTCTTAGCGCGTTGGTTACAAGAAATCTTCAAAGTACTAAATCTCCTTCTTTCATGGGTCTATTCTTAACCTGAGAATTGAAATAACTGGCTACCCTTCTCTGATATGTAGCTATCTTCATGGTAGTGTTATCTCTCTGCTCTTCAATCAGATCTAAATTTTCTCGCAATGCTTCAGAATTCCTCACACCATCCTCCTCTTCATATGCCATTAACCTTGGGGACTTCGCTGAAATTTCTATGGGGATTAAGGCCTCTGTCCCATATACAAGATTGAATGGAGTTTCTCCAGTAGCGACTCGACTAGTCGTTCGATAAGCCCACAAAATAGTGGGTAGCTCGTCTGCCCATGTGCCTCTGGCTCATTCAAGTCGAGTTTTTAAGCCATGCAATATGGTTCGGTTACTGACCTCAGCTTGTCCATTGGCTTGGGGGTACGCCACCGAAGCAAATCTTAGTTGAATCCCTAGGTTGTCACAAAATTTTCTAAAAGAGTCATAATCAAATTGTTTCCCATGATCTGTGACGATAATTCTTGGTATTCCAAACTGGCAAACAATGTCTTTCCATACCATTGTCTCTATTTTTCATGCTGTGATAGTGGCTAATGGCTCAGCTTCAATCCATTTGGTGAAATAGTCAGTAGCCACTATTAAAAACTTTCTTTGCCCGAGTGCTTGAGGGAAAGGTCCCAAAATATCCAAGCCCCACTGAGCGAATGGTATAGGTTGGAATGCAGGCTGCAGCTGGGATATCGGGGCAGATTAGACTGGAGCATGTCATTGGCATTTGTCACATGACTTAACTTTCTTTAGCACGTCTGACCTTAATGTGGGCCAAAAGAAACTAGCTCTTAATATTTTGGTTGCTAGAGCTCTTGCTACCAGATGTTCTCCACACATTCCACTATGAGCTTCTGCCAGGATATATTCGGCCTCTTGAGGGCCTAAGCATTTGAGAAGAGGTGTAGTGTAAGCTCGCTTATATAATATCCCATCTATGATGGTAAATCTTGAAGTCCGCATCTTAAGCTTTCTCGTTTCTTGTGGATCGTCTAGTAATTCATTGTTAGTGAGATAACGATAGAAGGGCGATCTCCAGTCTGTCCCCGTCTCAACGCATGACACCTCTTTTTCTTCAATACTTGGATGGTGTAGCATCTCCACAAATACTGCTCTTCCTGTTATCTCTCTAGTGGATGCTAATTTAGATAAAGCATCGGCGTACCCATTAAGGGATCTATTTATTTGTGTTAATTGGAAGCTCTGGAATATCTGCGCCAGGTCTTTGACTTTACGCAAGTATTGAGCCATTATTTGCTCCCTGGTTTCAAATTGTCCTTGAAACTGTTGCACAATTAACTGAGAATCACTATGGGCAACCAACCGTGTTACCTCTAATTTCCTTGCTATCCTCATTTCGGCGATTAAGGCCTTATACTCAGCCACGTTGTTGGTACTTGAAAAAACAAATCGCAGAGAATATTCCAATGTTTCTCCCTCAGGAGATACAAGTACTATTCCAGCTTTGCTTCCTTGTGAACCAGAGGCTCCATCAACAAACAACAACCATACTGCCTGCTCATTTTCTCCTACTTTACTGGAGTGAGTGCATTCCACAATAAAGTCGGCCATCGCCTGTCCTTTTATAGCTTGCCGAGGTTGATATTGGATGTCATATTCGCTTAGCTCAATGGACCATTTGGTAAGGCGACCAGAACATTCGGACTTTTGTAAAATACTTCGTAAGGGTTGATCTGTAAGTACGATAATCGAATGAGCCTGGAAGTATGGCCTCAACTTCCTGGATGCGTTTAGCAGGGCCAAGGCCATTTTTTCTGCCACGGGATAACGTGTCTCGGGGCCTTGTAATACCTTGCTGACATAATATATTGGTCGATCCACCTGTCCCTCTTTCCTGATTAATACTGCTCTGATGGCTTCATCACTGACCCCCAAGTTTAAGTACAACATCTCTCCAGTCTCTGGTCGTGTTAATAGGGGAACTCCTTTCAAATATTCCTTTAACGCTTCAAATGATTTTTGACATTGTTCTGTCCACTCAAACTTTTTCCCTACTCTTAATGTTCGCAAGAAGGGTAGCTCCCTTTCAGCTGACTTGGAGAGAAAACGTCCCAGAGTTTCCATTCGCCCTGTCAATCGCTGAACTTCTTTAGTTGATGCGAGTGGTTCCATATCCAATATTGCTTGAATTTTCTCAGGGTTAGCCTCGATTCCTCTTTGTGTGATCATGTATCCCAAGAATTTTCCAGACTGCACTCCAAAGGCACACTTCGCTGGGTTTAACCGCATATTGTATTGTCTAAAGATCCCAAGCACCCGTGTTAGCTTTTCTACATGGGATTCATTCTCTTGACTTTTCACGATCATGTCGTCAACATACGTTTCCATTGTGTCGCCCAACAGTTTTTTAAAGACCTTATTCACCATGCGCTGATAAGTGGCTCCGGCATTCTTGAGTCCAAAAGACATGACTTGGTAGCAGTATGTCCCCTTTTCAGTGATGAATGACGTCTTCTCCTGGTCTGGAGGGTACATCTTTATCTAATGGTACCCTAAGAAAGCACCCAAAAAGCTTAAAAACTGATATCCAGATGTTTCGTCCACGAGTCGGTCAATCTGAGGTAGCGGGTAGGAGTCTTTGGGGCACGCCTTATTGAGATTGGTGAAATCCACACAGACACGCCATTTTCCATTAGGTTTCGGGACCATAACAACATTGGCCAACCATTCTAGAGACAATACTTCTCGAATGAAACCCGCCCTTAATAACTTGTCAACTTCCTCTTCTAGCTCATGTAGCCTATCATGCGCAATGTTTCGCTTCTTTTGTTGAACTGGCTTGAACTGGGGATCCACATTCAAGTGGTGGCATATTACTTCTGGACTGATTCCCGGCATATCTTTCGATTTCCAAGCAAACACGTCTGAATTTTCTCGCAGGCATCTAGTAATTTCTTCTTTCATATGTTTCGGAAGCTGGGACCCCACATACGCTACTTTCTCAAAATCTGATTCACTCAAGTGTATTACTTCTAATTCTTCAACAGGTTGAGGTTTTCGTGCAGCTCCTTCCTCCAAGGATTTATGTATGGCTTTCTCGGCTATGGATAAAGTTTCTTCGGCTCTTTTCCCTTTTGTAGACGATACATAACAAGTTCTTGCTTTCTTTTGATCTCCTCGAACTTGTCCCACTCCAGTGGGTGTGGGAAATTTCATCAACAGATATCATGAGGATACAACGGCCCTTAGATCATTGAGTAACAGGCGTCCCAAAATCATATTGTATGCCGCCGAGGGAGTTTTAACCACCATAAAATTCGCTTGTCGAGTTATGAGTTGGGGGTCTTCACCTAACGTGATAGGTAATTGAATAGATCCTGCAACTTGGACCGCTTCTCCAGTAAAGCTATACAGGAGTGAGGATACTTTCTTTAATTGATCATAGGATAAATGCATTTGTTCAAAATAGTTCTAGTAGATCAGGTTGACAGAACTGCCGCTATCCACTAAAATTCTGCTGATGGGGTGCTTGGCTACGACGGCTGAGATAACCATGGGATCATCATGTGGGAGTATTATATCTCCTCGATCGATCGGTTGGGGCAAAGGTGATTGGATCTTCATCATCTCTTACCTCCATCACTAAGTTAACTTGGTAGGCTTGATGGGCGTATGCCTTTCGGGAGGCTGATGTGTCCCCACCTAGGGTTTCCCCTCTTGAAATAACATGAATGGCCTGTTTAGTCGACTCGTTGTCTATGCGAGTATCTTGTCGACGATCTCTTCCTCTCTCTTGTTGCCTTGGGTTTGGCCTTTTATGCCTATTGCGCCTATCTTCCCTTTACCGAAGTTCCCTATTTTCTTCCTCCTCATTTCTCACATATCTTTGCAAGTGCCCCTCACGGATGAGCATCTCAATCTAGTTCTTCAATTCTCGAAAGTGATCAGTGGAATGTCCCCGAGTTCAATGATATCTGCAATACTCTTCTTGATTTTTCCCCATAGGTCGGTCAACCCTGCGGGGTAGTTTAAGTAGTCATTCTCCTTCGACTGCAACTAATATAGTTGATCGGGGTTGTAAAAGCCGACTATAATGATTAAAGTGAGGTTTAGGTATATCCGGACGCGTAACCCTTTCTTGTCGTCGAATAGACTCTTCTTCCCCTTCTCGCTCATTTCTCTTCCTTTCTTTGTCTTTATTCCCTGCCACATTCCTCATAATTTCAATGTGGAGAATATATTTGTTTGCTCTGACAAATAGATCAGGCAGGGACGTTGGGGGGTCTAAAGAAAGTGATTCTTGGAGAGAGGCGAGACGCGTCCCTTGGAGCATAGCAGACACTGCCACTTGGGCCGGCAAGTGGCATTACGAAATCTATCTACAAATTGACGTAAGGATTCCTTGTTCCCTTGTCGTATGCTGAGAAAATATGTGGCATCCTTTTTCTTTCGACTGTTAATCACAAAAGCTTTAGTAAATTCTGTCCTAAGATGCCCAAATAAGGAAATAGAGGCTTCTGGAAGGCTGTTAAACCATGTTCGAGCATGTTCTGACAGCGTTAAGGAAAATGCTCGGCACATTATGTCATCGTCCCATCCATGCAATATCATCAGTGACTCGTAATTCTGAACATGATCATATGGGTCGTCTTTTCCTGAGTAGAGGGTAATTTGTGGCATTTTGAATTTTTGGGGTAGCGGTCTCTCCAATATATCTGCAATAAAAGGACATTTTCTACGTTGGTGCTCTTCTGTTGTAGGGATTAACTTTTTTCGCTCAAGCACCTCTTCTACTACTCTTTTCATATCATCACACATAGTAGCTGTTGTCTGATTGTCATGTCTTGTGGTGTACTGGCCACTGTTTCATGATACCTCCGCCTTTCAGGGCTTCTGGTTCCATTTTCTATTTTTAGGTTTTCATTTCTTCGGGGCACAGAATGATGGTTCTTTCTTGGTGGTGACAATCTAGGCCTATCCTCCCGTCGGGACGTAGATCGAGAATGAGAATCGTGCGTAGCTTCTTGGTAGGAATTAGGCCCCACCTCGGGTTGAGGTTCTGGGGGTGGCATAAACTTTTTCAGAGTATCAGGCAACGTCCCTACAGACATCATGCCCTGGAGAATACCAGCCATGTCTCAAAGTGCTTGCATGCCCTTACGTGTCGTTGTCTCAATGCTTCGTACTCTTCCCACGGGACCGTGCGTGGTGGCTGTCGTGAAGTCCCAGCTTGATCAGTAGGAGGTGGCCTTGAACCAGTAAGTAGTGGTGATGGGACTGTTTGGTTCCCAACATGCGGGCTGGGGGAAATGGAACGGTCACCTCCTTCGAGTTGACCATTATGAGGGGGAGGAGGTGCTCCCTGTTACTGAGTGTTCCGTGGTGGTAGGCGTGTTTCTATGCCTTGAGAGAGAGTTTGTCGGTGTCCACGGGTGTTTTCCATTCTTGAGTTGACTTTTTGTCTTGTGTTTCCCACAGACAGCACCAATTGTTGTTGCCAATACAACAATCTATTTTTAATTGCGAAGAAACGCAAGAGTCTCAGGAGTTGTGTCTTCACTGATGAGAATCTTGACGAGCAATTGGATCCGACAGAGTTCCAAGTCTGATAATCCGACAGTGCTGATGGTCTCACAGGCTGATGATCTTGTGGGCTGATGATCTGGTGGCCCCAAAGTGATTTGGTGGCCTTGAGGATGACAAGTGGCCTCAAGGACGACGAGTGGCCTCAAGGATGACGAGTGACCTCGGGATGACGAGTGACCTCGGGGTAACGAGTGGCCTCAAGGATGATGAGTGACCTTGATGACGACGAGAGACCTTGATGGTGATGAGAGATCTTGATGATGACGAGAGACCTTGATGGTGATGAGTGGCCTACAAAATGAGAGCACCGTTAGGGCGCGGGTGGGGGTCCCCGCGCAAACCCTCCGATGCTTAAATTAGATCTCGAGAGAAAATGAGAAGATTGTACTTGTATTACTCAAAATTACGTACCTTGTGATGAAAGCCGGGTCTTATATTTATAGTGGAGGAGAGAGAAAGATCTCGCGATATTTTCGGCGGGAATCTCGAGGCCCATTTCGGAAATTTCAGGGCTCATCTGGCTAATCAAGAGGGAGGAAATGGATTAGATCGTCCATCTCAAAGGGTCACCCGGCATGGTGTCGGGTGACCCCCCACTCGGTCACTACCCGAGTGGGGGTCTCTCGGCCTAGCCCAGTGGACCCCACTCGGCTGGGCCGAGTAAGATATGGGCCACTCGGCATGACCGAGTGGCCCCCACTCGGTTGTGCCGAGTGGGGAGGTGCCGAGTGGCCTTGGCCACTCAGTCATGCCGAGTGGGGCAGGCCACTCGGCTATGCCGAGTGGCCTTCCCCTTGGCTGGGCCAAGGGGGCCTTCTTTGCTTCCTCGGCTCCGCTTTACCTACCTCGTTTTTTTGGGTACATCAAAAGTCAAGGGCTAACAAGACCAACAACAAACAGCAAACCCATACAAGAATTAGCTAACAAAGTCACAAAATAAAACAATGGGATAGGGCTCCAGACATTAAAAAAAAAAAAAAAAAACTATTATGGGAATCCTATAATGAGCAATGGGGTTACTAAAGTTTGCTTAAAAAGCTAAATGGATTATTGTTCGAGTAATGGCAAAGAAAACGACCTAAAATAGTCAAAGTTCAAAAGGCAAAGAAAACCTCCTGAAAAACTTTCCTAGGAGCATCTCCAATATTGGGCATCAAATTTGACACCATTTTGGTGTCAAAGAGTAGTTTACACCAAATTTGTGTTTACTCCGATGTGCTCAACACTAAATTGGTGTAAAATGTATTTCTAAAGAATATTTTATAAATAATTTTTTAATCAATATTAATTCATTTATTTAAGTTAGCATAAGATTATTAAAAATAAGTACTCACATTTTATTAAAAAGTTAATAATTACTCATAATTTTTAAAAAATTTTACAAACTTTTTTTTTCTATTTTTATCATGTATTTTTAATTTAAGTTAATGGAAATGTTATTGCTTTTTATTATATTATTGAGTTTTTACATTAAGAATATTTTCTTTCTATCAAGTAATTATTGAAATAAAAAATTTTCATATACATAAACAAAATTAGTTCATTTTATATTAACATGGTATTTATAATATATATTAAATATTTTAAAATATATTCAATATTATACTCATTTTATAGATTTTAATAAAATATTTCCATTGGAATATATTTTTTTATAACAATTTAATTTATAATTATTAATCAAAATATACAAATATAATAAAAATAATAAAAGATATAAAGGGAATAATTTATTTTGAAGTTATAACAAGAAGGCAAATTTAGAAATAAAATCAAAAAACAAATTTGGTGTTATACTATTCACTTAACACCAAATTTGGTGATTGAAGTTTGTGTCCAACGCCAAATTAATGTATTCATAGGAGTGCATTTTAATACCAAATTGGCATTGGGTACCAATTTGGTGTTCCATTGGAGATGCTCTAAAAGCCATACAATTAAGGAGAAGCTAGAGAGGGCAACAAAACCAATAATGAAATAAAAGAAGCTCAACAAACATATACTAATCTCAAAAAGTAAACAAAAAATAAAAAACATAAATGCCCCTAAGAGAATGTACACAAATTCTCAACCATATGCCCATGGGAGTTTATAAATAAAATTAAGAAGACAAAGCCTAACTCTAACATCATAATAGATTGAACAAGAACCAAGCACAAAGAAGGCTCGAATTCAATCTCTTACTTTCATTGCACTAAACTAGGGTCACAACATTAATGCTTCTTTCCAAAATATTACTAAGAGAAAAGCCTCTCTCAAATAGGGTAAAATTGTTATAATTTTAAGTTTGTTTAGTATTGTTGTGCTTTTTAAGCAGAATAATTTTTATCAACTTTTTCAAAATAACGACATTTGGTAAAGTATTGTTTCTTCTTAAAGAGTAGGTAAATAAAAACGAAGGACCCTTTACTTCTTATGAAAAACACAACAATTTTTAATGGATCCACGATTATTAATATGTGATTTACTTTTATAACATGTACTCCCTTCATAATTATGCCATTTTTTACAATAGTTATTTAATATAACCTAGTGTGTTTTTTTTAGTCATTTTACAAATTTACAACACAATAATAAAGTATCAACCAAATACTTAATACTTACTTTTAACGCTAATAACCACAACACTATACTCAATTATCAAACACTACCAACATAACTTTCATCATATCACAACATAACAATGTCAAACAAACCCTTCAAGTGGAGGATGAAAATGGAGGAGGCTTCAATGTACATGATGGAGGCTTTAATAGGTAGGAAAGATTGGCAATTTTTAAATATCAATCAGTTGGAGTAATAAGGGGATCAAAATAATGAAAATGGAGTTTTGGTGGGGAGGGAAAAAAGAACAGAGAAAGGCAAGGTGGCAAATAGGCACTACAAAAAAACAGCATTTTAGCGACGGTTTCTTTGCGGCGGTTTTCAAACCGCCGCTAAATTATTTAATTTATTTAAGTCAATAATTTCAGCAGTGGTTTCACAACCGCCACTAAATTCAAAAAAACTGTCGCTAGTTGTGGTGGTTTAGAAATTGCCGCTAAAAATCTCACTTAGCGGTGATTATACCAGCGGTTGCTAAAAACCACCACTAAATGTTGCACGACGACTGCATTAGCGGCGATTTTTAAAATCACCGCTAAAAACCAAATTTTTTGTAGTGAGGGTTTGAGGAAAATTAACCAAGGAAAGTAGTAGTAGGAGAGAAAAGGTAAGTGAAAAGAAAGGTGGAGTCAATAGCTACATTAATGCGAGTAGTTGCAAGTCGAAATGAAATTCTAAAGAAATGAAACTAGAGCAATTATTTTTAACGATTATTAATGAAAAACATAGTTAACTTAAGGGGGGAATGAATTAAGCTTTCACCATTTTTAAAATATTCAAGCAATTTAAAAGTTGAATGTAAGCAAAAAAATAAAAGATTGTAGCACACCATAATTTTGTAGTGGTTCAGCAACCTACCTACTCCATTACATTGACTCTCAACCAAGGATTTAGTCAACTCAAACTTACTTTTGGGTAGTTTTTGCACAAGCTCAGCTATAAACCTTTACAACAAATGGCTTTTACAACTGGCTCAATCACAACCAATGCCTTTTCAAAAGGGTCAGAACTAACCTTAACAATTTTATAATAAAGTGATAGAAAAAGATATAAGAAATGGTTTCAAGATGTACAAAAAATATAATACTTCTCTCGAGTGTACAAAGAGATATACAAATGTGAATGAAAGCATACTCTCCTTTTCTTTTCTTTCACAAGATCACAAGTAATGAGGCACTTGAAAGCTTTGAGAATCGGATGTATTAGGTTCTTAACATTCTCTTTTTCTTCAAGACTTCTAGCCCTTTATATAGTATTCTGGTTTTTAATACTTTTGCTGAATATCTTGAATAAGAGAATGTTCCTTGGGTCTTAACTGTCATTTTTTTATCTTTATAACATCTCACAAATAAGTTAGAACATCAATTTTTATGCACTAATTGTCTAAAAATATCCATCAACATTTAATGTTTTGAAAAGTAGAGACTATGTGCATTAAACGCTCTAACGACTATAAATTTCAAAATATGCCAAATATTACTTGATTACAATTTGTAGTTTAATCGATCAAGTTGTATGTTTGCTTGAGGATAGGAATTTTGCATTCGAGTATTTTTTTGAATTTACTCGATTAAAAATTTTGCGACAAAAAATTGTAAACTCACTCAATTGGAAAGCTTTATTTAGTCAAGTACAAACAAACTTTTACTCAATTACAAATTCAGGTACTCGATTACATCAAAGTACTTGAGACTTAAAAACTTTTTGGAGGATATATACTCAATTACAAATGAGATTTACTCGAGTACATTCAGACGATTACTCAATTACAAATTATAAGTACTCGATTAATTTTGCTCGGCCAGAAACTTGCATTATCTACTTGAGTACTAAATCATATTTAGTCGAGTATAAGCTTAAGCGTATTCGAATACAAATAAACCTTACTCAATTAAAAAGATAGGCCTTATTTGCTTTGGCTTTCAGGCTTATTTTAATGTGTTTATTGTTGTTTTGTTCTTTGATATTATTTTGATGATAAAAAATATTGTCTAAATGGTTCTTTATTTGGTGCATCTAACTCATTTTATTAAGCACCGCAATCAATTTCATCCAACACCAAAATCTCATTCTTAAAATTCTTAATGGCATTCGAAAAAACAAGTTTTTATTGTCAAAAGAATTGGTTATTTTTGTTGTATCAAATTTGGTCTTGAAACACTTGAAAAACAAAACCATTTTTTAAAGATGAAGGCTAAGCTGTCGACCGTATTTCATATCTTGGTCGACTGCATGTGCTTATGCTATCGATCGGCTTTACAAGCCAGTTGACTAGTCTGTTTCATGCTCTCAGCCAAGGACGTCAATCGTTACTGCATCAAATCCAATCGACTATCTTCATCCCAATAGATCATTTTTGCACTTCATGTCGATCGTTTCTTAAGCCCGTTGACTGTTTTCTTCATAGATATCTTTAACGACTAGTTTTGTAGATCATTTATTGCAACCAATGACTCCTCAACGACTAATAAATTCAAAGGCCATGATGGTGCAATTGAAGGGTTAAAGAAACCATTGCAAGTTTCAAGTTTTACAATTCCATTCAAGTGCTCTAACGATTTTAAATTTTCTCTCAAAAAGGCTTTGTATAAGAGAAAAAATTGAGTGGATAAAGGAATAAACAAAAAATTTATGTATTTTTTTTGATAAAAATGATATTGATCAACATGAGCACTTACTACACATTGATTCTTATTTATACACTAGCAAACTAAATTATTAACTTAGCTAACCAAATAACAAACTAGCAACTTTGAATTATTTCAACGAAAGCTTTGTTGCTTGACTGATTCAATAAATGCACCTGGACTTGATTTTGAATTGATTCAACCAATTGTGTTATTGATTCATCCGATATCTTCTCATCTTGTTGGACTATTTTCTGGGTTGAATTTGATGACTCCAAGTCTTCTTGATCACTCAAACTCTCTCCATTGATTTTGAAATCATTGTGAGGATTCACATCCTTATCACTCCAAGATTTTTGGGATTCCTCATTTTTTCTTTGATTCTCACAATTTTTGTTGTTGACCTATGATGTATTGCTAATATCCCCCCTCCCTCAAACTGTGCGGGGTTAAAGGTATAGTTTGGTCTAAAAATAATTGAGAGAAGCTTTAGACATTGGTTTGGTGAAGAGATCGACAACTTGATTACCAATAGAGATATATCAAGTAATAAGCTGACGTAGAGCAACTTGTTCTCACATAAAATGATAGTCCAATTTGATGTTTTTACTATAGGCATGAAAAAAAAAATTACCAGTCATATGCAAAGCACTAAGGTTGTCACAATATAAAATTGGAGGTGATGACATTGAAATTCGGAGATCTTTCAAAATAATGGTCAACCATGTCAATTCAGCTGCAGTATTTGCCATAGCTCAATACCCAGCTTCGGTACTTGATCGGGATATAGTACGTTGTTTCTTGACACATCATGATATGAGTTTTTCCCAAGGAAAGTACAACAGCCTATGGTGGAGCGTCTAGTGGTAGGACAACTTTCCCAATCTGTATCGAAAAAAAACACAAAGATCAATTGTAGTATTTGAAGTAAAATTTATCTCAAATGAATGGTTCCCTTGATATATCGAAGAATACACCTAACAATTTTCAAATGAACTTTAGTGGGAGCATGCATAAATTGAGATATATAATTAACACTAAAGGAGAGTTATGGATATGTAAGAGTGAGATACTGTAAAGCTCCAACAATTCCTCTAAAAGAACTTGGATCCTCCAAAGGTGTATCATTGAGATAATATTTTGTTTTTGCTTCTAGAGGTGTACTCATAGGCTTATAGTCAACCATGTTTGTTCTCTCAAGTATGGTAAGAGCATAATGTGATTGTGAGAGGTGAAGCCCAGTAGGTGTTTGAGAAACTTTGATCCCAAGAAAATGATGACCTGACCCCAAGTCTTTCATTGCAAATTCACAGCTAAGAAGTTGAATGAAAAAGGTAACAAACTCATTAATAGACCCTGTAAGAATAATATCATCGAAATAGAGAAGGAAAATTAGTGAACCATGATCAAAATGAAAAACAAATAGAGACAGATCAGCCAAATTGCAAAAAAAAAAAAAAAAAAATCCATATTTAAGAAGAAAGGCACTAAATCGATCAAACCAAGCACAAGGTGCTTATTTTAGGCCATAGAGAGCACGTTGAAGTTTACAAACATAGTTTGGATATTGTAGATTAGACATTCTCAGTGGTTGCTGCATGTATATATCTTAAGAAATTAAACTATGTAGAAAAACATTTTTTTATGTCAAGTTGTCTAATGGGCTAATGTTGAATAAGAGGTATAGTTAGAATCATTCTTATGGTACTCGATTTGATAATTGGAGAAAATGATTCAATGTAGTTAATTCCATTAATTTAATGGTTCCCTTGTGTAACTAAACATGCTTTGGGATAATCCAATGAGTCATCAGGTTTGGGCTTTGTCTTGAACACCCAATGTGAACCAATGATATGCATAGAATCAGAATGTGGAACTAGTTGTCATGTTTGATTTTGATGTAAAGTTGGAAGTTACTCTTTCATAGCAATTCTCCAACCTAGATGAGCTAATGTTGACTAGACATTGCTAGGCTCTTGAGGAATAGCAAAGGTTGTGGCTGTCATAGCATATTTCAAATTTGGTTTTACTACACTACGTTAAGATTGGGTAACCATGGAATGAGAAGGTTGTACAGTTGCATTATGTTCATTGACCTTGTGGCTTGTAAAGAAAAATCATTGAACAAGGGATGAACTGTAGGCTCATTGGTAGAATGTATTGTTGGAGTTATTAAAGAAGGTTGAACTCAAAATGAGAAATTGGACATATAAGAACTTTCACCATGTTGCATATCCGGAGGGAAAAGTATAACTAAAGCTAAAGGACTCAAGCATGGTGGCGTAGATGACGTAGCCCCTGTCATGTGATTAGAGGCTTTAGTGTTAGATGTCCACTCTGTATTTGAAATAGTGTTTTGTCTAAGGTAAGAGTTGCAATAGCTTGGGGGATTTCTTCATTCTGAGTAGACTTCTTGGGTAACCACTATCAAAATTTTGTAATATGACCCATTCTACCATAGTATTGGCGCTTTTCTTCATGATACAAGTCTCTTTCAGTAAGAGTCATAAGACATTCTCTAAGAGGTGAAGGATGACACTGCTTTGTGTTGGATACTGAATTTATCTGAGTAGTCTTTGTTTTTATTTTTGGGTTGTTAAGCTTAAAATCCATGCCTAGTTGATGTGAATTGTTGCTAGTTTCCACGATATCATGTGGATGACTACTGTTAATAGCGCTAATGTTGGCCATAGAATGCTAGTTGATGAGAGAATTGCCTAGTTGTGATATTTGTATTACCAGAAAACCAACTTCGTCGTTGTTCCAGATGTTGGCCATAGAATGCTAGTTGAGGAAAGAATTGTCGAGTCATGATATCTGTATTACCAAAACACCAACTTTGTTGCTGATCCAAACTTTGCAATAGAGACACTAATTCAATGTAGGTTGGCCTATGAGGCTTCATCATGGCAACAATAAAAGTCTCATATTGAGGACCGAGGCTAGTAAGAAGGTAGAATACCTTTTCTTTGTCAGATACAAGTTTTCCTATGGCTACAAGATTGTCACACAAACTTTTGAATATGTGAATGTGTTTAGCAATGGTTTTATCTTCATCTTTACGAAGATATGTTACTTGTTGTCGCAGTGTAATTTCTTGCTCTTATGAATCTTATCCAGATGAATTTTTGAGAGTTTCCCATACTGAGTATGATGTTTCTAAGCCAACAATAAGTCCAAGAGTTTCTGTAACGACCTGTTAGTGGGTCAAGGCATTTATTGGTATTTTGATGTGGGCATTAAAATTTTTCTTTTATTAAATAGAGTTTGGAAATATTATTTTGTGTGGGGAAAAGTCCAATTGAATTGGGCTATTAATTTTAACCTAAGCCCATGTGTGGGATGGTATATTTATGCATTTGTAATGAAATGGGTTGGGCTAATAGTGTAAAGTCAAATATAAATGCAAGTTAAAAGAAGAGTCTAATGAGCCTTAATTTAGATGGTGCCTAATTGAGAGAGATTATTTAGTTGGACTTGAGCCCATGTATTTAAGTGGGTTTAATTAAATAAATGGAAAAATAAAAAAATGGGCAAAAGATCTAAAATGGGCATGAGATATTTGTGTGTTGTGTGTGTGAGTGAAGGGCAAATGTGAAAAGAGAAGAGAAAATGGGCTAATGGGAGTAAGTAGGGATGGACGTGCATGCCATTCCCCTCCCATTCCTTGTCTTTTCCATTCTTCTTACTTATTTTTCAGTCTTTTCTTCTTCCTCTTCTCTTCTTGCCCTACGTTTTTCTTCTTCTTCTTCTTTTTCTTTTTCATTTCTTTCTCCTATTTTTTCCATTTTTCTGTTTTCTTGGAGCTTCAAGGAGTGAGGATTTCAATTTCAACGGAAGGCTTTTCTTCTTCTTCTACTTCATCAACAAGGGAAGTTCTTCCTGCATTTTTTTTTTATATTGTGCAAGTTTTTCTCTTCTTTCAATTGGAATGTCAAAATATGTGTTTGTTTTTCATATCCTTGTTATTAAAACTGTTTTTGTATTGGTTGTGTGATTATCTTCATTTTTTTCCTTAAATCTTGTGGCTTGTCTACATCTCTTGTTGGGTCTTATTGTTGGTCTCATTGGGGTTGTTCACCCCATATTTTCTTCAATGAATGACATTTTATTGGTTAGATGCAAATATTGTTGATTTGCATTCCATTCTTTCATCCGTTTTGGTTTCTGGGTCTCAAGAGTCTACTTTTTTGAGTGAAAGTTGATTCTGTATGTTAAACTCTTGATTAGGTTGACTAAATTAATGTAGAAGTCAACTTTTCCTTCCAAAAGTTAACTTTCCAATTCCAAGAGTCGACTTTTCAGAAATCGACTTTCCATTTCAGACTGTGCACCTTGTACTCTTTTGACCATAACGTTTTTTTTTCTTTTTTTTTCTGATATTAGAATTAAGATCCACTTTTTACATTGTAAACCTAACTCGATAAGCTTCGTTTTGAGATAGGATATGAATCATTTCCATTTAAATTGAGCTTGTAGTACCCTTTTTAATTCAAGCCAAAAATCTAGAAATTTTCATCTTCTTAAATGCTTGTAATCTCTTCCCCAAACATCTTGTAGTGTTCCAATGAGTCTTAAAATGTTTCTTGATGATATGTGGGCATCTTAAGGGGGGATAAATTTATCATGTGTAATAAGAAACAAAAGCCAAGAGACTTTTATGATGAATATATGTAATCAATTTGCTTAATATTGAGAAATGATATGGAAATGAAACCCAATGATGGATGTTAAATTTTGTGGATGAAAATACAATGGGCTCATAAATGAAAATGATATTGAAATGTTTAAATGTGCATGATGATCATGATTTGAACATTTCTAAAATGGAGCATGCATGTTATATTTATGTGAAACTTAATGAGAATTGCATAGCATTATTTTTGTGCCCCTATTATTATTTTGGCGTGGCGGCTATGTTCTGCTGGATGAGAAAGAAAAGGATATCCTATGAAGTGCCTGAAGCGGGTGAGGTGGCCATATATATAGCCCCGTAGACAATGCTCAAGCCAAGTGAATGGATGATTGATATTTCTATATGTATGTATACACATATGCATGTATGTGAATGGAAGGCTATGTGAGCCAATATGATTCATGTAAATGGAGGCTTTGAGAGCCGATGTGATCCATGTAAATGGAGGGTCGTGTGAGCTGATGTGATGCATGAAAATCTATATGTTTATGGGAAATGGAATGTTGCATAAAATGCATAATGATAATGGCATGGGATGGCATTAATGATGGAAAATTAATAATGAAATTTTTATTGTATTTTGGGGAGTCGGGTATACTCTATTTGATCTATCTATACCTTGATTCTATGATCTCACTTGTTGATTATATATTTACTGAGCTTTGTGGCTCACTTTGCTTACTCTTGTCATTCCAGGTAAGGGAAAGGAAATTGTAGAGAGCAAGTCCAGTGGGGCTAGAGCTCAGATATAGAGGTGTACAAAGACATTCCCAACTAAAAGGTCCAGGGTGTATTTTGTTTGAGGGGCTGTAGAGTGAAAAATTTATTGTGCAGTTTGTAATGTTGCCCTTTTCTTTTGGATGGTATGGCCATTCAACCAAGGGATTTTGTAAGTCAAGTTATGAATGAAATGTATTATTTTTGGCTCCTATTATTCAATAAGCAAGGAAAAAAAAAAGTTGAGTGTTTTATTTAAGTGTTGTTCTATATCATTTTTATGACGACCTCCTTTCGAATTTTCCTAATCTAGCAGGATAATCCAAGAGTGGGTCGCTATAGCTTCTTTTGAGAGTGTGCCTATGATCCATCCACGAAGAAGACGATTAGATTTGTGCCAAGCTTTGAACGAATTTGCCAATGTTGCTACAAAGTGTTCTACATCTATGTTTGAAGTTGAAGTGGTATATTTGGAAAGAGCTGAATCTGCTGTGGTGAGATGTTCAACTAGTTCATGACTTTCTGCTAAAGCCAATCCTTGTTCGCGCTACAAAGGATGGTTGATTTGAATGAGTTTGAGAGTAATGAAATTTCCTATATTTAGAGAGAGAGAGAGAGAGAGAGAGACATCATGGTAAATAAAATGAAATGATTGAGTGCTCACAAATAGATCTGATACTAAGAGAAAAATTGAGCAGATAAAGGAATGAACAAAAAATTTATGAGATTGTAATCCTAGTAGTGATACTAGAGGGCCTATTTTTGTTAAGTATGAGATTGTAATCCTAGTTTTGATTCTAGAGGGCTTACTTGGAATCAAGTAGGAGGCTTTAGTGATTGTTTAAAATTCTCAGTAAGGAGATAAGATAGTGGATTAGACTGCTTAAACTGAACCATTATAAATCGCTTGTCAATTTCACACTTATCTTTCATTTCTTTGATCATTTTATGTATCACTCTCAATCACCATCGTTTTGCACTATAACCTCATCAATGGGTTAAAATTATTCAAGCTTAATCAAATTTTTAAAAGCACCCAATTCACCCCCTTCTTGGGTGTGTAGTGTCATTATTTACACAACCTAACATTCATTACTCAAGTATACAACATTTTTACTTGAATAAAAGATTGGATACAACGAATTACTCGATTGCATAGAACTTTATACTCAATTGAAAGAATAAACTTTTTGACATGATATGTTTAATCGATGATTTACTTGAGTAACATGAGATTGTACTTGATTAAGAAAACTGATGTACTTGATTGATTTATAGGCATTATTCAATTATTTTCGTTAATATCTGCTATCTCTAGTACACTATTTTGATCATCAACAAATATTATCTTATTTTCTCATCAATTCAAAACTTAACAAATTACTGAACACATAACCAAAAAAAAAAAAGATGAAATTTGCTACATGATTAAGTGAACATGAAAATGGCTATATAAGGATTTGTTGCTTGTTCTCTCTCCATCTAGAGGAGGGTTCTACATATACTACCATTGCATGATGATTTTAGGGTATGATTGCTGACAATCATTTCTATCTATTGTCACTCTATTGGCTATCACTTCTATCCATCATCTTCCACAACATTATCCACCCATTCTTAACAGATCTCCTTTCCTCTTGCTTTGCTCAACAAAAGCATTTCTCATCTAATCCATCTCCTATTCCAAGCCCAACATCCATCGCATGATAAACCTTATATTTCTCCATCCACCATGTCTCAAGGTTTAATCTTAAATTCTAATGTAAAAAAAAGTTCATACCCATCTACAACATTGTTTGGTTGGGAAAGATTTTAGCAAACAAGATTGTGCCTCCAAAGAAAGTTCACATTATTATCACAAGAACATGGAACTTGAAAGATAGGACCGCTCTCAATGGAATATCAAAGAACATGTGCTCATGATATATTTTTCAAAATCGACCGACACAAATGCTAGGCTTGCAAGACTTTCATGGAACATTACTGTAAAGTTGATGCAATTATGGTAATGGAATCTAGACATCAATCCCTTTGAACTTGATTTCACCCATGAAATTTTCTAGATTCAGATAAGAGACTCCTTCTCGGCAAGCTACTTTCCTCAAATGCATGGAAGATTGGAGCTACGATTGACATCCCCTTAGAAGTGGATGAATTGTTCACCTCTAGTGTTTGTTGGTTTGAATGCCTATGGGTCAAAGGTAATAGATATCAAAAAGGGTCTTATAGCTATCCTTAAGGTAGATAACCCAAGTAAATATTCAACCTTTCTAGAAATTTCTTATGAGCATTTGGGTGACTTTTGTTATAGATATGGAATGGTTGATCATGTATTAAAAGAATGCGATTTTGACCTATCCAAACCTTGTTTACTCAAACACTCTATTTGAGCATCTTACATTCAAAATCTCTCATCTTGTTGGTTTCCTTCAAACAATACTGTTTACATACCCAAAAAACTTATTATTATTTCTCCTAAAGGCTCCTCAACAACCCTTTTCACTAAGTCCCTTATTTAAATCTCTTTATTACTTCAAACTCATCCTTGACTAACTTAAAGCCTCTTACCTCTCATATGAAGAAACCCTCATAATCTCAATCCTGTGAAGCTAAAATGGAGGTCCAAATTGATCACATTAAAAGCTCTCTATATGTTCACTTGCATATTGAGCAAAATGTAACTCCATTAGCCTTTCTATACCACATCAAATCCCTCATTAAGCCTCTAAAAATTGAACCTATCCCAATGCCTCTACCCATAGTATTAATGAAATCAATTGAAGAAATCTATGATGCTAAAATCCCCATCTCCGCTCTATTAACCCCTCTAGCATAGCCATTATGAAGCCCATTATTCAATTGTTAAATGATCAAATCACTACCACTATGCCTGTAATAGCTATAATTATCAAACCTATAACTCTTTTCTTGCCTTACTTATTGGGAGTGTTTGTCAATCAAGATAAGAGAGAGAAAATGTCAAATATAGGAAACATTCCAGATGTTTGGTCTTTCCAACGTGTTTGTTAAGCTTATCTGACCACTTTTGAAAAAACCCTCACGTGATCTCTTATCTCCCCATTCCAAGATAAATTTATCCGACCTCCCTTCTCGGATAAATTTATCTAGCTCTTTCAAGATAAGGTTCAATTACTTATATGCCCCTTATAGGATAGTTAATGCCATTTAATGCATTTTAAATATTTAAATTTATTAAAAAAACTTATTTACTTAAGTTTTATAATTAATATTATTTAATACATTTTTAAATTGTTATATGTTTTGACAATTTTTAAATTTTAAATGACATTATTCATTTCATTGATTTTTAAAATTTAAATTTCTCTCTCTCTCTATATGTTTTATTAACTAATATAATTCCTTTCACCAATTTTTAAATTATTTTATTTAATTTTATATTTTATTACCTATTATGAAAATATGTTTTGGCCATTTTTAATTATCTAGGTGGAATTATTGTAATTCTAACAATAATTATTTCTACTTTTCAACTCTTTTAAATTTATTTTTGAACATGAATTTAGAAAATAAAATATTATTTTTAATTTTAATTTTAATTTTAATTTTAATTTTAATATTTTTGACAATTCATATTAATCATAAAATACTATTTTAATCATAAATTTGGTAATAGGGATATTTTGGTAAAAAAAACTCTTATCTTGGTGCTTATCATATGCATTAACAAACACATAAAAAGAAAAAAAATACAATTATCAGTGAATTTCAAAAAATTTAACACACTCTAATAGAAATTTTGGAATGCTTTCCAACTTTATCTTGATCATTCCATATCTTGATTCAGAATGCATTTCAAACTTATCTTGATACCTCTTATCTTGATCATTTTAACAAACGCCCCCTTAAGAGAAAGATTGAAAGTGTAAAACTTTGTTAGCTTAAGCAGTGGCGAATTAAGCTTTTTTACCTCAAAAAAAACCTTGAACTTTAAAGTAAAAAAAACAAAAAAACAACAACAACAACTAAAACAATGCGGCAGATAGGATATATAGTGGTTCGGCTATGCTTAGTCCATTATCTTGACTCTTCACCAAGGATTTTGTCTAACCAACTTACTTGAATAGCTTTTTTAAAACAATTTAGTTACAAACCTTTACAACTAATGACTTTTTAAATAAGATTAGCCATAACCAATGCATTTTACTAGGATCAACATTTTCCTTTATTATAGGATCACAATAAAAATGTGAATAAAAATACAAGAGAATGTATAGGTTGCACAAGATTACAATCACTTCTCTTGAGTTTACAAAGAGATAGAAGGATTGGAAGATGAAAGCTTAATCTCTCTTCTATTTTTGATGGATGTAAATAGTAAGGCTCCTTTGAAAGCTTGTTGAACTCAAGAGTGTAAGGTTTTTTTGAGTGCTCATCATCCTTCTTTTCTTCAAACTTCAGCTCCTTACATGATGTTCTATCATTTAATGCATCTATTGACCTATCCATCAAGGTGAAAGAATGTTCTTTGTGTCTTAACTGTCATTTTTTGTTTCTACAACATCTCAAAATTTAGTTAAAAATATCAAAATCCATATACAATTTGTCTGAGAAGCATTTAATATTTTGAAAATTAAAGACTGATCGTGCTTAGTACTTTATAACAACTATATTTTTCAAATTATGTCAAACATTACTCAAGTACAAAGAGATATTTAATCGACTAAGTTCTCTCATTACTCGAGTACAAATGTTCTGTAATCGATTATTTTTTCTGATTTAGTCGATTACAAATTTCCTTTCACTCAATTAAATTTTTTAGATCGAAAATTTCAATACATACTTGACTAGAAAGCTATATTTACACGAGTACAATAAGATCTTTACTTGATTAACATTTTAAGTACTCAATTACATAAATGGTTCAGAGACTTAGCATATTTTTGGAATATATATATGCTTGATTAAAATGATATTTCACTCGAGTACACATGAATTTTTACTTGATTAATATGTCAAGTGCTTGATTACAAAAATGGTCCAGAGACTTAACAAATTTCTGGAGGATATATACTCAATTACAAAAATTGTTTACTCAAGTGTATTTAAACCATTACTCAATTACAAAAACTAAATACTCGATTAATTTTGCATGGTCAAAAACTTATATTATCTAGTCGAATACAAAGGCTTATTTAGTTGAGTACATTTGATCTTTACTCGAATATACTGAGACTTGTAATTGATTATCTATTTTACAACTTATGTTTACTCGATTACAAATATGATATATTTGATTAAAATAACATGTCTACTTTGAATTAATTTTAAGGCTTTTCTAATAAGAATATTACTCAAGTATATAAATGATTTTTACTCTATTAAAAAAGTTAGATCACATAATTACTCGATTACATGTAGTTTTTTACTTGATTAAAAGAACCAACTTTCCAACCTAATATGAGATATTACTATATTACTCAAGTAAAATAGATTTATACTCAATTAAGAGACTTGATTTACTTTATTGATCTTCAAGTATTACTCGATTATTTTATAATCATTTATTAAATTTAACATACTGTTCTGGTCATTGTTACTTAAAAAAAAAATATTATTTTCTCATCATATCAAAATTTTAACAAACTAACAAATTACTCAACAGAAGGGATCATCCATGAACAGGTGCAATAAGGGATATTGGTTGAACATGTGAACGGAATGTAGCTTCAAGCTTCCATTGACAATAACAAAAGATTGAAGGCTGGTGTTGGATTGCTGACCTCAAGTAATTTGGCTTTTAACGAGCCTCTCTCCCATGAAGAATATAAATCAATATTATATTTGGACTTTCTAGCTTCCAATAAAGATCTTTGAAAGTTTACCCGCATGTCTAATCAAAAAGCAAAAAAAATCTAGTACTCAAATTTTGCAACTTCAAGTGTCTTGGGGCAGGCCTAGTAGCACCCACCACAAAGATACGACGATCTCCAGTGTGGATGGTGGATTGCAGTCTGACACTATCTACCTTATTTTGAGACCCTCACCGTGGTTGAGGCTTTTTTTTTTTTTTTTCCTTGCCTGTATGTCTTTTGTCCTTGATTGTAGTTTTTTTTCTCTTAAGTGGCAAGCTCGTTGGTGTTTTTGTCTCAGGCAAGCTTGGGTTGTGCCTATGTGCAGGCATCGACCCTCACAAGTCATCTCCCCCCCCCCCCCCCCCCACTAGGAAGAAAAAGCTAATTTAATTAGACCTCTTGCCGTGTGATAGCTTAGTGCCCTTGCCAATCCAAGTTAGCTAGTCTTCTAGTCCAAGTTGGCCTCTCTATGGTTCACTTTGCTTGTCGTTTACCCTTTATTTTTCTATGAGAACAAATTAGCCAATTAAAAGGCCTTTTTGGGAAAAAAATTGGTCCCTAGAGATGTTTTTGAGAAAAAGTAGGCTGCATTCATTTTGATTTTCAATTTTTAGTTTTGAATTTTAAATTTATTTTTAATTTTTTATTTTGATAGTCTATTTTTAAAAAATTGAAAACGCGTTCTCTTTGTCATTTTAAAAAATTATTTCTCAAAACAAGAAATTAAAAAACATGTTCTCTTTGAAATTCTAAAAAAAAAATAATGATATTTTATTCAATAAATTTGATTATTTAGTAAATTAGAAATATTTAATGTTAATATATTATTTAAAAAATATATACATTTTAAAGTTAATGAATTTTGTAATATTTTTTTATTATAATAATAAAATATAAATAAATAAATAAATAAATGTGTTTTGAGTTTAGAGATTGTTTTAGATGAAAACATTCAAAACAACTTTTTGTTATTTTGAATTTTCTTTATAATTTTTTTTTCAATACATTTTTAAAAATAGTAAAAAGAACGCATTTTTATTACTTTAAAAAAATAAAAACTAAAAATAACTTAAAAACACCAAATGGAACGCAGCCGTAGTTTCATGAAAATGGTTTATCAAGCATATTCCTGATAATATAATTATTTTTGATTTTGAAAAAAACAAAAAACTTTTATAACTATAACTGAATAGTTCCAAAATCCCCCTCACATATTATAGTGTCACTCATCTGCTATATATTATTATTTGTTTTGAAATATAGAAATCGAAAGAAATCTCAGTACATAGTCTTCGGCAGAGACCATCATTTTTTCTCTTATAATCTACAAGCACCGACTCAAATCCGGCAATCGAGCCGGGCCAAGTAAGACCGAGTCAAAGACTATGCCCGTGGCCCCTTGTGTAATAAAGCGATATCTACTGCATTGTCTAGAATTCGAACACACAACTTTAACATATCCAACACTCGAATCCTGTACGATCAATCACTTAGCTACCTTGACGGATTCATCTGCTATATATTATTGGGAAGCTCAGTATATATTTTGGTTAGGTAAAGGGCAGGGAAGATAAGTAATTATTAATTAAAATTAAGCCATCAAAACTAATTTTAGCCACATCAGTTTAGCTAATGATGAGCAGCACCCAGAAGACAAATTGTGAAGAAATTCCAGTGATTGCTACTGTGTATGAATTGGATAATATCACATAATCAATCCTAGTTCTCAAATATCATATAAATATAGTGGTAGGGTCCTGTCCTAGATGTTACCGTCAAAACTGGACTATTAGACGCATGTTTATTCCTTGAAAAGGATGGGGGCTATTATGAAGAAACGGCAAAACCTAAATTATATATTATGATTCATAATTTATTCATTGACTTACAATTAATATGCAGTGCTGAAACAGTGATATATTAATGCCACCAAGCAATTAATCTTTCAAGGCAATTAATTTAAGATATATATCTTGCTTAGTTATTCAGCTCTGTAACTTGATTTGAATACATATAATTGCTAAAGAGAGGTCATTGTCATCCAATACTCGCACCATGAGTGAACAAGTGGGTGACAAGGAAAATGATGATAAGCTTGCATTAATTGTTTATGGATCACATACCAAGATCATTGGAAACATATATTATAAGATATTTAGACCTTCCAAAATCCCGAAACATAAGCTCTTTGAATAATATTTCATTTTTCTAATGCTTTAATTATGAGTTGATTAGACAAGGAAGGCACACCCCAAGTATTGAAGTGTTCGAAGAAATCATAAACAATTAATTAATTTTTATGGCAGCAAATTGAGAAAAATAATAATAATAATAAAAAAAAGATCTTACTATATATAGAGTTTGTCTACCAATTTCAGTCTTCTAATCCATTGGTGACTTAAAAGGGCCTGTTGTAAAAGGTTTGACAAATGACATGTAATATGAATAGCACACAATCAGAAAATCCCACATTTATGTTCTTTTGCTTTATTGACATTTTCTTTTCTTTTCCGGCTTTTTTCTTTTTTTTTTAAATCTTTTCTCGTGAAGGAATCATAAATATAAAAGGACAAAGAAAAAGTGAGGATAAATCTTCACAACTATGTTCCCAAATGCTTATTGGTTGCTTTTAATAGCACCAATGCAATGGAGTTAGGGTGTGTTGATTGCACAAGATGGAAAAGAAAATAAATTTCAACTTTTATGGAAAATCAAAACTAACTCCCCTCTTAAAAATTGATTTTCTTTGATTTTGTGGAAAATATGGCTTTTTTATATTTGAGTGGAAAACAAATTCCATAAAAAAAAAGTTGTCAATCAAACACACTTCTCATTCTCTATGTGCAAGTAAAAATATATTAACATAAAAAAAATTGATATTGAGTTTTTGTTTAGAACAATATGGCACATTAATAGTTAATTTTTTTATTTTAGAAAAGGTACTAAAATAGATCATAATTGTAATAATGCCATTACTACCACAACAGGTAAATTTTTTATAAAAAAAAAATCTGTAAAAAATAATATTGTTTTCTTCTTTCTTTTTTTTCGAAGTAAAAACATCATTTCCTCTCCTAAATTGCCTTCTGTAGTAGCTCTCTATGACTGGAGAATTCACTCTATATGGACTTGTAGGTCCTCACCACAATACACATGTCAGTTGATTTGGCGGTGACTAAATAATTACAGGAGCTTAAGTGCTCAAAACTTGTGGCCAAGTGGCAGTATTTTTCTCGTATTTTTTTATTTTTTGTGATTGGTGTTGATCTAAATAAATTATGAGGTTTAGAGGTGTATACAAGAGTGGAATAAAGGGAGTTTTTAAGAACTTTAAAAGACTCAATAAAATATATAAACTACGAAAAAAATCATAATTTAAAAACAAGGAGACTGTCAAATAATTTTAAGAGCCCAATAAATCACATGAGCCATGAGGGCCATAACTTCTTGTTTTAGTAAATGCACTTTGATGGAAATAATCCATCCCCCAATTATTATACTCTCTAAAAGCTTTTAACCCCCTCAAGATACAGATCGAAAAAAGCTTTCATAACCTTAAAGCTTAAAAGTTTCCTGAATACACGCGCGCACGCGGGGACACACACACACAATATGTATATTAGGGGAAGAATTGGTGAATTGTTGGATTTTACTGTCTCATGTTTTGGAGAGAGTATTGGTGGAGCTGAATAATGGACCCCATGCCATGGTGATGATAAATATTATTAGCCTGGAAAGTGGTAGCTCCTGCATGGGATATTTGAGATGAAAGCGTCTCTATAAATTGAACAGCTTTGGAAGTTAAAATACTCCCAAAGCAAAAAGAGGCTAAAGCATACATAGAGAGTTCAGCATGAGGAGCTTACCCAGCTTTTTCATGGTTACGGAGAGCAACAAGGCTTATATTGCAATGCTATTTATACAGTGTGTTTATGCCGGCATGGCCTTGTTTTCCAAAGCAGCCATGGCCCAAGGAATGAACCCTTGTGTGTTTGTTGTTTACCGGCAAGCATTCGCCTCGCTCGCCTTGGCTCCATTCGCTTTCTTCACCGAAAGGTTAATAATTTCTCATTACTTGTTTTCATTAATCTGTTCATATCATTAGTTCTGATCTGTTTGTGTGCCTTGATCACTTTTCTCTTAAATCTGTAGGAAGAACTCTTCTCCCCTCTCCTACGACTTGCTGTTCAAGATTTTTTTAGTTTCCTTATTTGGGTACGAAATTAAATTGATATTGGATTCAAACTTAATTAATTAGGGATAGCCCAACTGATAGTTAATAGCATGTTCTGAAGTGAGAAATTAATTGCAGGATTACCTTGAGCTTAAATCTTTACTATTTTGCAATGAACTACACATCTGCAACATTTGCCGCCGCCTCGACAAACCTAATTCCTGCCATTACCTTCATCATGGCCATACTGCTGAGGTACGTGGGAAAGAAGCAAATTAAGAAAGACAAAATTAAAGTTTGATTGATAAAGATGATATGTGATAAATATGTGTGTGTGTGTGTGTCTTTGTGTGCATGTGTGGTTCAGGCTGGAAAGCATTTCCATAAAGCAATGGCATGGAGTGGCTAAAGTTTTGGGTTCGATGCTGTGTGTTTCTGGGGCTTTGGTGTTTGCTTTTGTGAAGGGTCCTCTCATAAAGCTGATGAACAATTACCCAACAGAGCTAAGCCATGGGGTTTCAAGTTCATCATCAGTAAAGTCTAGTTCCAAAGAGGAATGGGTAAAAGGTTGTCTTGTCATGCTCTTGGCCAACACTGCCTGGTCTTCATGGCTCATCATGCAGGTCCATTCATCTCTCTCTCTCTCTCTCTCTCTCTCTCTCTCTCTCTCTCTCTCTCTCTCTCTCTCTCTCTCTCTCTCTAAAAGTAGTGATTTGTTTATTTTTAAAAATTGTTTGTTTACAATATTTGAAGGTTTCTATTGTGAAGCAATACCCAGCAAAGCTAAGGCTTACAACCCTGCAATGCTTATTTAGTTGCATTCAATCAGCAGTTTGGGCTGTTGCTGTGGAGAGAAATGTGTCATCATGGAAGCTTGGATGGGATGTCCATCTTCTTTCTGTGGCCTATTGTGTAGGTTTTTGCATTAATTAATCATCCTGGCATGAAAATTCAAACTGCACATTATTAATTTTATAAACGCTAAACTAACTCTTTCTTCCCCTTCTTTCTTTATTACAATTATTATTATAGTTAGGTTAAGAATTTTTATATGAGTAGGTTCTGAGGGTTAATTAAATCATGCATAACAAGTATAATTTATGAGTGTCATATGTCATATTTTATTTATTACACACTTAGCGTAAAAAAATCAACATCCCTACACTGTCACTGATTCAAACATACAATTACACTCTTTTAGTGGGTGTGTATGTTGGAAAATGCCTTTTCTTTTTAGTTTCTAGGACTTTCAGAGTGCAGACTGGGCACTTAAAGTTATTTTCTTTTGATTGGATAACGAGTCAAACTCCTTTCCCTTCTTTCTTCCTTTGATTACTAGTTAAAAAACTTAAAAATTGTATACATGTGAGCATAAACACATACATAAGTTGATACATGTACGCCCCACTATACATCACATTCAAAGGTGTTCATGACACTTCGTATGTGTGTGTATTAAGCACAGTAGCTTCCACATCACAATGAAACAATTCTATCTATAAGATTATTGGGTTATAGTTACCAATCATTTTCATTCATGACCATATATATATATATATATATCTTGGATCACATGCCAACTCATCACGTAAAATGTGCTTAAAACACATACACGTATGTATGTTTTGAAACTTAATTACAATATGTTAATCCATGACAGGGAATAATTGTAACAGGGATAACATACTGGATGCAAGTTTGGGTTATAGACAAGAAAGGGCCAGTGTTCACAGCAATGTTCACTCCATTAGCCCTCATTATAACAGCAATCTCCTCATCTTTCTTGTGGAAGGAGGTCCTTTACTTGGGAAGGTCCATATGAATTAAATTAATAAATGTATTAATTTTTTCAAGCATAAATTTGTCACATATAGATTCATTTTTATTTTATACTTAAATTTGTGCAGTGGTTGTGGGGCAATTTTGCTAGTGGCGGGCCTGTATTGTGTTCTCTGGGGGAAGAACAAAGAAGGGAACAGGGAAATGAGTGAGGCAAAATCATCAGAAGCCAAGGACGTAGTACTTCAGGAGTGCATTACACATCAGTGACTGATGGGACTGGTGGCTGCAAATGCAAATTGCTGTGTATAGAAAGGGATGTTGCCAAAACTAAACTTCGGTCTAATCACATCTGTATCGTTAAGCAGTGGGAGATTAATCAGTAACTTCTTAATTGCTGGGACTATTGCATATCTTGTAAAATTCTCAACTTGTCTTGATTTTACCTTCAGCCGGGGAAAAGAAAACAAGAGAGGAAGAAAAGAAAAGTACAAAACATTAATTTTCACCACATTCTATATTCTGTTTGGTTGGTGAGAAAACTAGTCGAGGGAAAAGATCATATGTTACTGACAAAAATTGTATGTGGAGTGTATATAATAGCATATATTCTATTTGATCATTTTCAAAGTTGTTGAATTATTTTTCTATAGCAATCATATATATTTGTGAAAAGATATGAGCAGTTATTTATTAACTATTAATTATCACAGTGACTATTTAAATAATTACTACTTGTCATAAGGGGTAGTTAAGTTGGTTAAATAACCAACTAATAACTTCCTTTGATGATTATTCTTAAAAATTACAACTTTTTTTCATTAGTGGTTACTTGGTGACTAGATATATATTCAATGGTTATAATTTTTAATGAAATGATACAAGGTGTCAAGGTAGTTATGATTGTGATTATTTAAAAAAATCACAACTTTTTGAAAATGGCATGAATAATTCTATAAATAGTATTTTCATTTGCTTCAAGAGGGAGAGAACTTTTCCATACTTATAAATTTTTCTTAAGGCTTATTTATTGCAAAAATAATTTTTAAGAGTTTGATAGTCTGGTTATAGTTGGTAATTACTTAGTCTACGTTCACTTTGAGTTTTTAATTTTTAATTTTAATTTTTAAATTTATTTTTACTTATCTGTTTTGATAGTTTGTTTTTAAAAAATTGAAAACATGTTCTTTTTATCATTTTAAAAAATTGTTTCTTAAAATAAAAAATTAGAAAATTTATTTACTTTAAAATTTTGAGAAAAATTATTTTATGATATTTTATTTAATGAATTTGATTATTAAATGATAAAATTAACTCTTTTTAATGAAAATTTTACTATTAAAATAAAATAATAAATTTGATTAATAAATTATTGATATTTGAGTGATAATTTATATTAAATATTATTATACATAATATGTGTAATATACTTAATAATATACTATATGTTATCATATATTTTTAATTATAATATAGATATATTATATTTTTTAAATTTAAATAAATATATAATTTTATTTTTAAAATTTAAGAATAAATTTTTATCTTTTTTTTCCCTTTTCTGTTTTAGAGCCAAAACATGAAAAATTGATTGTGTTTTTCATGTTTTGGATTTAGAGATTGTTTTAACTGAAAACAACTAAAATAATTTTTTGTTATTTTGAATTTCTTTTACAAAATTTTTTCTTATTTTCGAAAATATATTTTTGAAAATAACAAAGTAAACACATTTTTATTGTTTTAAAAAACTAAAAACTAAAAATAACCTAAAAACAACAAAAAGAACAACGTAGCCTTAATGTTTTGAACATAGTTTGTGTAGAACACATTCAAATATAGGCTTCTCTATATTCTGAAGGCTACTATTTGGGATACCCCAGTGCATGCCAAATTCCATTTTCTAAAGGCTATTTGTGCAGAACACATTCAAACATAGCCATACTTTGTAACATTATCAACAAATTTTCAATTATAACATATAAATAATTTTCTGCGACAACTATTGTGTATTAACATCCATTCCTAAGCGGTCTCTTTTGCATCTTCGATGAAAGGCCCCAAAATCTCTCTCTCTCTCTCTAGATATACTCTCTACTATCATAATGAAACAGCAATCCTCCATTTGTCCTTGTTTCTTATTGGAAAACCAATTTACATTCCACTTCTTTTCTTTTAGCCTTGTTGTTTTCCTATGGCCACTAGTGGTTGTGATTAGGGTGGATGTGTGTTGGTGTTGTCGAGCATTAATACTTAGTTGGTGTTAAAGATTTGGCAATCATATTGATATGAAAAGCATCCATTAATAGAGTTGGAAGTAGACATAGAGCTATTATAGACGAAGAGCATGAATGTTGTCTGTTATGTAAGTTGATCTTTAGCAAACAACTTAATTATAATGTCCTTAGATCTATCATTGATAACTCGTAGAGGGGTAGGAGTACAAGTTAAAGTTAGGGAAGTAGATCACAGTATCTTTTGAATGCACTTTTCTTCCCTTGAAGATGCGCGACAAGTCATTTTTAGAAAAAAATTCACGTTTTAGCATTTTACTTTCCATTGATTAAAAAGTAATTAGAATTGGAATTCTAATTTCATAGTTGTTGATGTTTACAAACAATAGAGACTAGCCACTATAAACACTTTGGTTTTGAGGAGTAAAATGTTATGACCATTAAATGAGGTTGCAATCATTGTTGGAGTTTAACAAACCCATCCATCTATTATACAGAAGAATTTAAGGTCACAGATGAGGAATTAATTAAGACCAGCACGATTCTTTTTCATTTTTGCAACACAAAATGCAAAAAAAAAAAAAAGGTAAAGATTGCAAACTTTTGGTGACCGAATTCATTTCCAAATTCTTCATTGCGTTTTGTATTTTACTTTTCGATTTCTTCTAAAATATGGAATAAATTCAGATGATTTTGGCTAAAAGGGTTTGAGGAGGAAGATGCTATGACCATTAAATGAGGCTGCAATTGCCATTGAAGGTTAATCTAACTATACTATATATAGTCATCTTTGTAAAAGAATGAGGAAGAAGTAGTCACCAAAATTATCATTGCATTGGACATTTGATGACCACCTAGAAAGCACAACAATAACGCTATCGTCCTATGTAGACAAGAAAGGTCACTGTTCATTGTTGCAATGAGGCAGACCAATGCGACTTTTTTGCGCTTTTCTAGAAAGAAAAAGGTGAATATTACAACTTTTATTGATTCCTGTTTCCATATCCTTCATTGTGTTTATGATTTTTCTTTTCGATTTCTTTTAGAATATGAAATAATTTTGGTTAGTCCGATTAAGCAATGTTGATTCAACCATATATATCATCCAAAATGATTAAATGGATTATAAGAATTTCAGTTCAATACAATTTCTAATAAGAATACCAATTAATTTGACTTATATATAGTCACCAATTTCATTAAAAATCGATTGGATTTTACCAAATACTTATTGCTATGATAAACCCTACTCGGATGGAGCCTGGTTGGCAAAGCATGGCATTAGCTAAGTATTTTCAAAATAAAAAATTTAAAAGGGGGTATTTGGGAAGTTCATTGTTTTAATTAGTATATCAATTTATTGGTATTTAGTACACCTTGATTATCAGCGATCGCTTTCGTCGCTGCCAGTGGGAACTTGGGCCACTGGCAATGATGGGTGGCTCAAGTAAGGTGCAATGATGAGTGTCTGGAAGCAAGGGTAAAAATGACTTTTTTTTCTTAAAGATATTTTTCAATGAGTGTAGAGAGCAAAAATGATAGGTGCATATGAAATTTTCTCCACCCAAAAAGCAAAATGGTACCCCTACCTATCCCTTGTAGAGAATAAAGATCATTATTTGTTGTTGCCAATAAGGGAAACCAGACCAGTATGACCCTTTTGCATTCTCACACAACAAATGAAAAAAGAAACTTAAATGTTGCAACTTTTTGACAATTTTCATTTCCAAATCCTTCATTACATTTCTGATTTTCCTTTTCTTTCTTTCTTTTAGAATATGAAATAGTTCAGTTAATTCAGTCAATATATATGGTTAAATTGATTTTAAGAATCTTACTTCAATATGATTTTTACTACAAAAAATCAAATTAACCAAATACTTGGGATTATCGCTCTTGTGTAGTCTCCCGTCATTTGTGCTCTCGATTTCGACAAGAAGGTAAATCGCAGATAGGCCTTTGGGCCTTGCCTAGGTCGAATATCGAACTCGTGACCTAATGGTATTGACTCCAGCGTATCACTTGCTCGCTACTTAACCTATGCCCTGGGGGCAATTAACCAAATACTTGCCACTACACTAAACAGTTTAACAACACAGAAATGAGAACAAGTGAGTTAAAATGCTTCATCGATCTGTTTATTCATTTAGATCTTAGCCTTATATATTAACCAAAAACCTATTGACTAATTTACAGAAATGCCATTAATTAAAACAACTGCTGCAAGAAATAAAACTAACTAACAAGTCCAACATAACAAAAATATACCATTGTCACAAAATACAAAATAAACCAAAATACAGTAGATGCTAATACTCCCCCTCAAGACGTACTATGTATATTCATAACAACTATCTTGGACAATAAAAGAGACAAATGAAGAGCTGGTAAAGGCTTGGTAAACAAATATGCCAATTGATGAACAGAACGAATGGGCAGTAACTTGAAAACACCAGTTGCAAGTTTATCCCTAACAAAATGGCAGTCAAACTCGATGTGTTTTGTCCGCTCATGAAAAATCGAGTTGGATGCAATGTGAACCGCAACCTGATTATCACAAAATAAGAGAGCAGGAGTAAGATTAGAAACCTGAAAATCAGCAAGAAGCTGATGCAACCATATAATCTCACTGGTTGTAGCAGCAAAAGCCCTATGTTCAGCCTCTACTGAAGACTGAGATACTGTACTTTGCTTCTTAGCTGTCCAAGAAATCAAAGAATCACCAAGGAAGATACAAAAACTGTAATATCCCGAGAGCCCAGAGAAGTTAGAATATATCGAGGATAATGTAAGAAAGGAAACAACACCAGTTGGATATCTTTTGGGCTGAATGTATGCAAAGAACTCCCAAGTTAAGCGTGCTTGACCTGGGGTAATCCAAAGATGGGTGAGCCCCCTGGGAAGTTCGTGTAGGCCCATCAGGGTAAGTTGTTCTGGTCCTTCCTATCGCTCGATGCAGGATGTTATAATGGTATCAGAGCCGACCCCGAGCCTCTGAGCGCGGTGGTGGGGCAAACCCCAGCAAGGACGCTGAGTTCCAAGGGAGGGTGCGTGTAAGCACCTTAGGCGAATCCCACATCGACCATGCAAAGGGGGGGAACTGGGCATATAAGTGCGGAGGGTGTTCTACATAGTGACGCGCGTTTTGGGATTAAATCCCAAATCTATAAAACCGAGGATTGGTTGCGACCTGAACCAGACAATACATTGCTATGTAGACCCTGGCCGTTACAAAAACTCGTGATAGAACATCTTGTATCTAGACAAGAACCCCAATCAGCATCTAAGAATGCTGAGATCTACAAAGAAGAAGAAGCAGAGAAAAACAGTCCTTGTCCAAGAAAAGATTTTAGATACCTCAATAAATGGTGGACTACATTCAAAATGTGGTTTTTGAGGTTGAGAAACATATTGACTGAGTTTATGAACAACATAAGTAATGTTAGGACAAGATATAGTAAGATAAAGCAAACGACTACTGAGTCATCTATAGACAGATACATCCTCAACCAAATCACTATCAGTAGAACTCAATTTAACATTGGGAATCATAGGAACCATAGCTGGTTTGCTAGATAAGAAACCCGTATCCTCGAGAATCTGTAATGTATAATGTCATTGGGACAAGAAAATACCTCTAGATGAGCAAGCAATCTCAAGGCCAATGAAGTACTTTAGACACTCAAGGTCTTTAAGTTTGAACTGACCATGAAGAAACTCTTTAAGAGAAGCTATAACACCAATATCATTACCTATGATAATGATGTTATCGACATAGACAAGCAAAGCCACAATAGAAGACCCACTACCCTTAGTAAAGAGGGAATAGTTAGACTTGGACTGGATAAAACCATATTTAAGTAAGGCAGTGGAAAACTTGGCAAACCATTGTCATGAAGCCTGTTTCAATCCATAGACTGATTTATGAAGTTTACAAACCAGCCTCTCCCCTTTAGGAGGAGCAGCAACTCTAGGCTGGTACCTAAGAGGAAGGTCCATATATACTTCTTCAAAAAGATCCCCATTAAGAAATATGTTATTAACATCAAGATGGATAAGAGGCCAACTATTAACAACAGCTAAAGTTAAGAGAACCTTGACTGTAACCAACTTAGCCACTGGAGAAAAAGTGTCAAAGAAGTCCAAACCCTCTTGTTGTGCATATCCCTTTGCCACTAAAGGAGCCTTATGTCTTTCTATTGAACCATCAAACTTGTATTTAATCTTATACACCCACCTACACCCAATGGCATTTTGTCCCCAGGTAAAGTAGTGACATACCAAGTGTTATTCAAATGCATGGCATCCAACTCAACTTTCATGGCATCCCTCCAGTAAGCATAGGACACTGCTTGATGATAGAATTGGGGTTCAAAATTGGAAGAAACATTGAGAATGTAGTGCCTATGAGAAGGAAACAAAATAGAATAAGACACATAATGGGCTAGTGGATAAGAAGAAATTGTAGGAGGGGTTGATGTTTGAGTTAACAAATGACAATAATAATCTTAAAGATAAGAAGGGGGTCGAGTTACGTGATTAGATTTGTGAAATGATGGTGCAAAAACAATAGGAGGAGGATTGTCAGGAGGTGCAATCAGATAAGGAGAATCAGATGCAATTGGATTGGTAGAAGACACATCAAGCCCAGGCTAAGGTCTAGATTGGGAAAAGGATCTACAACCATCTGTGAGGGAACAATGGAGTGAAAAGGAAAAACCTCTTCATGAAATACAACATCCCAAGAAATAATAAATTTCTTGGTAACCATGTCATATAGTTTGTAACCTTTCACACCATGAGGGTAACCAAGAAATATGCAGACCATGGCTCGAGGGAAAAATTTTGATCTGTGAGAAGGTAAGGTTGAAGCAAAACAAAGACAACCAAACACTCTAAAACATAAGTAATCCACTGGTGAATGGTAAAGAAGCCGATAAGAAGATTGGTATTTCAATAAAGAAGTAGGAGTTCTATTTATTAAGAATGTTACCGTGAGAATATAGTCATCCCAAAACTGAATAGGAACTTGAGATTAGAAGAGCAATGCCCTAGCTACACTAAGGAGGTGTTGATGCTTACGCTCTGCCACCAAATTTTGTTTAGGTCTTTTTACACAAGAAAATTGATGAACCACCCCTTTAGTACAAAAGAAGTCATGAAAATTCAATTCAAGTGCATTGTCAAACTTAAATTTCTTCACCTTTGTATTAAATTATGTCTCAACCATAGAGAAAAATTTAGGTATAATGTCCCTAGCTTCTGACTTATGTCTCATCAAGAATACCCAAGTGAATCGTGTACAATCATTAACTATTGTAAGAAAATACTTATAACCAGCATGAGTAGAGACATGATATGGACCCTATGTAGCACAATGAATTTAATCAAAAGCATGTTGAGAAATATGGTTATTAGAAACAAATGATATTCTCATTTGTTTAGCTAAGGGACATACAAAATATGGTACAATTTCAACATTTTTATATCTCAACAAAGTTTTCAGTTTGTCCAGATTTTGAAAAGAAACATGACTAAGCCTACTATACAAAGTATTTTTACTTACAACATGAGTCATAATGGCATGAGAATTAGAAGTACAAGGCATAAAACCAGCATCAAGCACATACAATCCCCCATGAAAACGAGCCCTGCCAATCATTTTCGAAAGATGGACAGCCTGGATATCACATGAATTAGAGAAGAAATTGAGGCTCGCATTATTCCCTTTTACTAGTGCACTCATAGATATCAAGTTAAACTTGAATTGAGGCACATACAAAATATTTTCTAGCCCCATATAATCACTTAATCTCACAGTCCCTATACAAGTTACTAACAACCGAAATTGGTCTAAGAGAGTAACAAAGATATCCTTAGCTAGTCTCAGATTATGAAAATGGGATTTACTAAAGCAAACATGACATGTAGCCCTTGAGTCTTTTATCCAATACTTTGAATGACCAAGTAACTGACTAACTAAAATATTAAAACAGATACCCAATGGTTGATTTTAAGGAGCATTAGATTCTACCCTAGCCTTTACTGCACCAAGATGATCATTCAACATACTCAATAAGGTCTGATATTGCATAGAATTCAAGGACTACATGAATTCCCCCGTGCCCTGAGTATTTGTAGTACCCTTTAGAAACCTAACTCATAGTGTTGGAACTGAAATGATTAGTAGAATTCATAAAATTAGGTCTAGGTCCATTAGGATTCTTCTGTTTCATCTTATACCCTTGGGGATATCCATGTAATTTATAACATTTGTCAATAGTATGACTATGATATCCATAATGTGTGCATATTAACCTATCCTTTTTCTGAGATCAACCAAGACTAGTCTTATTATTGTCATGCTTAACATTGAACAAAACAGGATCTCCTATATTAACCACTACATTCCTTTGTTCTCCTCTTGTGAAATTAAAGCAAAGACTTTAGTTATGGGAGGAAGAGGTTCCATCAATAACAAATGACCTCTCACTTGAGCAAATGAATCATTTAATCCCATTAAAAATGACATGACATATTCCATTTGGTGATGATCTTTAAGAGCCCTAATACCTCCACAAGTACAACTGCTACAATTATAGGTAGGTTTAAAATTCCCCAATTCATCACAAATAATCTTTAACTTGGTAAAATAAGCACTTACAGACAAAGAACCTTGAGTAAGTTTCATCAATTCTCACCTCAGTTGAAAAATTAAGCCCATTGCTTTACTGATAGTGTTCCTTAAAATCAATCCATATAACTCGTGCCGATTCAAAATAAATGATATTGGTCGAGATTTCATTAGACACGACATTAAGAATCCACAAAATAACCATGTTATTATTTCTAATCCAAGCATTTAAAAGGAAATCATCACCTAAAGGACGTTAGATCGAGCCATCAATAAACCCTAGCTTGTTCTTGATAGATGGAGTAATCATCATTGAATGGCTCCAAGATGCATAATTATCCCCTATCAAGGGCTGAGAGACCAAAATAAGCCCTGGACTATTAGAATGATGCAAGAAGAAATGACTCAAACCATCGCCAATGGCAAAATTGAGCCTTAACAAGGGAGAAGACATATTAGGGTTTTCTATTACCTTAGAACGAGTGAAACAATTTGTGTGAAAGATATGAAAGTAATTGTAGCACCCCACTTTCTCAGGCATATTATAACTTAGGACAATTCTGAGATAATAAATTTTTTTTCTTAAAAACTGTTGCTAAACCATATTGTTCCTCATATCCATCCCAAAATTTCCATAGGTTTATCTCGAAAAAGAATCATCGTAAACATCAATTGCAGAATCTAGAATCAAACTTAACATCTTAACATTAATCATAAATAAGGTTATACATCATCATTAACCATAAATGAGGTTATGCATCATCATTCCTCAAAACGTTCAGAATTCAAGGTAGCAGAACTTAAATACATGGGCTATATAACATGCATTCAATTCATCATACACTTTACTAAGTGTTATTTCATGCCTCATTCATCCTCATTTCTACTACAATCTCTATCTAGAACGTTTGAATATTTTAGGAGTAAAGCCCAAGTTGGATTATGAATCATCTAAGTAAGGGTACATCATTTAATGCACATGTATGAATGCAATGTACATAACATTATCACTCTTACATTTGGGTCGACCGCACCTTACTATTACCCGCCATTTTTACAGTCTCCTTGCTAGACCGAGGTGTATGGGTACATCATTGGCAAAGTAACAGCGCCAGTCCCTAATCCCAAACCCATGCAATGTATGACCGTGAATCTCATCGTGTTCATATGCATATTTTATCATCAGAAAATGTAAATGCACTCTATGTGATGCATAGCATACCAAGACATGACAACATGATAATAAAACACTTTCATGAAATTGGATTTTTGGGTTAAACTACTTACTGTCTCAAGCTTATTGGGCTATTGAGATACCAATCTTCCCCGAAATTTCATTTTTCTAATAAAACACTTATTCTCAAATAATCCAAATTTCTTGGGTATTACAGATCGGGTTTGGTACTGGGTTATGGACCTAACGTTAAGCTAAGCTTCTTGTGGTTAGTACAGTCCATATATAGATAAATAAAGAGGTCGGGTGGGGTTTAAAATTCTAATTCTTCTCCTAACATTTTTTATCAACTTTAATTGATGGAAACAAAACTCCAATTCCTACACTTTTTTCTTTCCAAACACAAGAAATTGTTAATATTCTAGTTAGAATTGAAATTTCAATTCCAAAGTTCTTGACATTTCCCCAAAAAAAATAGAGACTAGCTACCTTGAACAAATTGGCTTGAGGAGGAAATTAATGCTCCAACCATTAAATAAGGTTGCAATCATTATTAGAGTGGAACCCAACCATATAGCCATTTTTTCTAGAAATAAGGAAGAAGCAAGTACCCTCCTTGGCCATAGGTCGACCGATCGGGCAAGCGATATACCGGTGTCAATTCAGTGGGTCATGAGTTCGATTCTCGTTTTACGTAATGAGACGAAACCTCACACTTGCAATTATCTCTTCTGGCATAATCGAGGGCACAAGCACCGAAGGCCGCACAAGAACGGTCATCCCAAAAAAGAAACAGGTGCCATAATTAACATGGCACTTGACATTTGATGACCACCCAAATAGCAAAATGTTATCACTACCCATCCTTTGGAGAAAAGAATGCCACTATTTGTTATTGGAAGACTAGTGCAAAAATGCAAAAAAAAAAAAAGAAAAAGTAAATATTGCAACTTTTGTTGATTTCATTTCCAAATTCTTCATTATATTTCTTATTTTTCTTTTGATTTATTTTAAAATATGAGATAAATCCTGCTAGTGCAACTAAAGTTAGTTAATTTAACCATATCGACCAATATGATTAAGTCAATTTTAAGAGTTTCAGCTTAGTTACATACTTAATACAAAAACTTGACTAATTCCATTTGATCTCCAATTTCCTAACATGATTGAAAATTAACCCAAAAAAACTTGTTACAAAAAAAAAAAATTGTATTTAACAATCAATGTAGAGACAGATCACATAAAAACTAACAGTTTGTACATAAAAAACTAATAGTTCGTGTCTGATTTAATCGCTAAATAAAAAATAATTAGAAACAAAAAATTTTCTATCTCCAAATGTAAAAAATATATATATTATTTTAATATTATTCTTTTGCATAAAGACATAATTTTTTCTATTTCTGTTAGAGATGGAAGGGAATAAAAACAAAATTAGAAACATATTACATAGAAAAGCAATAGTTCTGCTAAAGAGCACGAAGATGAAATTAGAGATAGAACTATTTTTCGTCTCTTAGAGAAAAAAAAATAATAAGGGAAAAAGCTTTCGTCTTTGTTAAAAAATAGTAAATATGTCTTTAATTTGATCACTAATTGAAAAAAAAATATTTAGTCAAAATTTTTTTGAATAGAGACAAAAATTTGTCTATCTTTGCTCAAGATATTAGCTTTTTAATAGAAATGGGCATAGAGACCGAAGGGTTTTTGTCTTTACACAAGACTAGGTGATAGGATAAAGTTTGGATAACCAAAATAGAGCAGTCGAGTAAGAGGGAAAATAAGAAACAAGCAATTCTCTACTAAGTGGGCAATCATACTTAGATAAGAGCTGAAAATTTTGCCACACTTGAACAAGTGATAAGAAATGACTGATATAGATTAATAGTCTGAATTTTTCAAAGATTTAAAACTAGAAATGATTGGTCATATCTTCCCTTATATAGGAGAAAACCCAATAATTACATTATGAGAATTAGAATAGACACCTAGGGACCTTAGGTAGCTTAAATGCCCTAGCATTTTGGTGATTTCATGGGAAATATAGGTCAATAACTCGTTTTGGTGATTTCATGGGAAATATAGGTCAATAACTCCTTAGTGGCATGGGGAAGATGAGGGATGGATTAATGAGAGAAGTTGGGAAATTGGATCCTTGACTTCCTGTTTTTTATTGAGAATGAGCTGGCAACCATTAGAAAAGAAACTTGACAGTTGCTAGAGGAGTATTTATGGGTTTTGGGTCGGAAGGCCCATCTTTGTCTAGTACTAGATTTGGGCAGACTGTTTTGGGGATGGCCCAGGTTATTGGGCCTTGATATGTATCAATCCCTCTATATTGGAGAGTGATAGAAAAGTTAGCTTAAGAGGGGATGAATTACGCTTTTTCACCATTTTTAAAGAAAAACTTGACTAACAATAAATCAAAGAAATAATAATGTAAATGAACTAAAGAAAACATTACACGAGATGTAGAAATACACTTTTTTCAATCCAAACGTAAGAAATACTTCATACTCTTGAATTGAAAATTCAATTCTATGAGTCTTGATGATTTCTAACAAGAAAGCAACCATAGGAAACAAACTAGTTTGAGGAAGATGCTACGACCATTAAAATGTGGTTGCAATTGCCATTGAAGGTTAATTAATCTAACTATATATAGTCATCTTTGCAAAAAAAAATAGGAAGAAGTAGTCACCAAAATTATCATTGCATTGGACATTTGATGACCACCTGGAAAGCACAACAATAACGCTATCGTCCTTTGTAGAGAAGAAAGGTCATTGTTCATTGTTGCAATGAGGGAGACCAGTGCGACTTTTTTGCACTTTTCTAGAAAGAAAAAGGTGAATATTACAGCTTTTATTGATTCCTGTTTCCATATCCTTCATTGTGTTTACGATTTTTTTTTTTAATTTCTTTTAGAATATGAAATAATCTTGGTTAGTCCGATTAAACAATGTTGATTCAACCATGTATATCATCCAAAATGGTTAAATGGATTACTATAAGAAATTCAGTTCAATACAATTTTTAATAAAAATACCAATTAATTCGACTTATATATAGTCACCAATTTCATACAAAATCGATCGGATTTTACCAAATACTTATTGCTATGATAAACCCTACCTGGATGGAGCCTGGTTGGCAAAGCATAGCATTAGCTAAGTATTTTCAAAATAAAAAATTTAAAAGGGGGTATTTGGGAAGTTGATTGTTTTAATTAGTACATCAATTTATTGGAATTTAGTACACCTTGATTATTGGGAAGTTCAATTTATTTAAATTTTTAGTTCATCAATTTATTGGTATTTGGATTATTGGTATTTTTAACAATTTATTGGTACTTGGATAAATGTGAGAGAATCCTTACTATTTAATAAATTGATGTACTAAGTATTTTTAACACCAATAAGGAATTAGCAATAACCTATTGGATTATTGGTATTTACTATTGGTTAAGGACTATCAAGATGTACTATTGGGAATAATTTTATTAGTATTTGTTATATTTTTTAAGTTTATTGCTTTAATTAAATTGATGTACTAAGGATTTCCCAATCAAGGTTGTTCATTATAATTTTAGTACACTAATTTAGAATTTTAACAATTCTGAACAAACTTGATTAAAATTATAATTCCTTACTTTAAAAAATGAAATTCTACTCATTAGAAATCCAATTCAAGAGTTCGTTTAAGTCTCCAAACAAGAGGGACTAATCACCATATATAAACACACTAGTTTAAGCATGTGTATGCCATAGGTTAGTGCTTTATTATCTAACAAATAACTAGCACGATTTTGAAATAAAAAATTTAAAAGGGGGAAATTGGTATGTTCAAATCTTTAATATAACAAAATGGGTGTTTGTTTAACCAATAGAATAATATAATATAATAAATAAATAGATGGGGTCTAAAATTTAAATTATTTTTTTAATAATTCTGCCAACTTTAATTGAAATTCTAGTTCTTTAGTTAGTTTAAAAGAAATAGGAAATGGAAATTCAATTCCTGCACTTTTTTAATTCCAAACACAAGAAATCCTTGTAACTGAATTTGAAATTCTAATTCCAAAGTTATTTACATCTCCAAATAAGAGAGATTAATTAGTCATCGTAACTAAACACACGATTTTGAGAAGAAAATTACTGCAACCATTAACTGAGTTAGTTGCAATCGATCCATGTTGGAGTTGAAGAATCCAATTATAACCATATTTATCAAAAATGAGGAAGAAGCACTTACCGCAATTGCAACTATATATTGCACGTGAAATGACCATCCAAAGAGAAATTCTATATGCATCCACCATTTTCGCTCTCTACTCTTATATTAAAAAATACTTAAGGAAAAAATCCATTTCTACTCTTGCTTGTAGCCACCTATCCTCACCAGCGAAAGAGAAAGAGAAAAATGAGTGCGATGATGGGTGAGAGGTGGGAGCTAATGGCGGCCACGTTCGTCACAACCATCGATGGGAGATTGGGTCACTGACGATAGTGTGTGGCTTCAAGCAAAGTGTGATAATGACTGGCTACAAGTAAGAGTAAAATTAACTTTTTTTTTAAATATTTTCAATATAAGTGTAAAAAGCAAAAGGTTGGGTGCATATAAAATTCCCTCCACCTATCCCTTGTAAAGAATAAAGATCATTATTTGTTGTTGCCATCGAGGGAGACCAGACCAGTACGACCCTTTTGCATTGTTGCACAACAAATGAAAAAAGAAACTTAAATGTTGCAACTTTTTGACAATTTTCATTTCCAAATTCTTCATTACATTTATGATTTTCCTTTTTTATTTCTTTCTTTTAGAATATGAAATAGTTAGTTAATTCAGTCAATATATATGGTTAAATTGATTTTAAGAACCTTAGTTCTATAAGATTTTGACTACAAAAAATCAAATTAACCAAATACTTTCCACTACACTAAACAGTCCTTACGTGCATGGGGACTAGCTAGGGACTGGTTTAGAGTAGCATGATGCGTGCATAGCACAGACTAGGCCATTAGTATTTAATAAATCATTGGCAAGAGTATTTTTGAAATAAAAAATTTTGAGAGAAGGCATTTGGGAAGTTCAAGGCTTTATTTAACACATCAAAATGGGTGTTTGTTTATCTAATAGAATAGAAACATATATTGTTTCTTTTGGCTCAAAATAGTGGTCAGCCAGAGAATTTGAAGCAATGACAAGTTTGGTCATGGCAGTTTGTGTAGCGAGGGTGGCTCCTGCTACAATTTTAACTCTTAAATTATTAGAAATTCAAGATAACAGAATTCCTTTAAAGTTGAAAAAAATATATCTTGACTGATGACAAGGTGGACTTATATGGGGGAGAGCCCAATCCCTACATAATCGTTGATCATTACAAGAGGATGAGGAGCCGAGGATCCCGACGTTGCTAAGGATGAGGGCGAAGATAAAGGGCCGAGAATCTTGGGGCCTACTACGGGTATGAGGATCTCAAACGGTATTGAAGGAAATATGGATATTGCTGAGCTGGCATGAGTCGAGATCAGGTCTAAAAATCGAGCCTAGTGCTAGGTTATGGGTCTAATATTGGGCTGAGCTTCTTACGGTTACTACAGTCCATATATAGATAAATAAATAGGTGGAGGTAGGGTCTAAAATTCTAATTATTTACCTAACATTTTTATCAACTTTAATTGATGGAAATAAAACTTCAATTCCTACACTTTTTTCGTTCCAAACACAAGAAATCATTAATATTCTAGTTAGAATTAAAATTTCAATTTCGAAGTTCTTGACATTTTCAAAAAAAACAAAGACTAGCCACCTTGAACAAATTGGCTTGAGGAGGAAATTAGTGCTCCAACCATGAAATAAGGCTCCAATCATTATTGGGGTGGAACCCAACCATACAACCATCTCTTTTAGAAACAAGGAAGAAGCAAGTAGTCGCCTGCATGGGCAGCTCAACTAGTCGCAAATGGTGAAGTTTGGGACAAGGACGAACGATCGAGTCTTGCCAGCGATAGTATGGGAGCAATCTCTCAAGTGAGGGGGCTCCTTGTGCGCAGTGAGCACTGGTCTAGCCTCTGTGATCAGTTGAGTCACCATGATTAACATCCCTCCACATTCTTGTCGGGCTGGGGGTGGGCGGCACTTGGGGTGAGCGCTTCACCTTTTGGGACAAGGAAGAAGCAAGTAGTCCCTAGAGTACAACTCAAGTGGCTAGACCACGATAAGTTGTGATTCACACTAGTAGGTCGTGAGTTCGATTCCTCGTCATGCGTAGTGAGGCAAAACCTCCACTTGTGATTTACCTTTTCTGTTAAAATCAAATATATGAGAGACGAAAGACTGCGCAAGAACAATAATCCCAAGAAAAAAGCAAGTGTCATAATTAACATGGCACTTGACATTCGATGACCACCCAAATAGCACAATGTTATCACTGCCCATCCTTTGGAAAAAAGAAATGCCACCATTTGTTATAGGAAGACCAATGTGACTCTTTTGCATTTTTGCACAAAAAATGCAAAATAAAAAATAAAAAAAAAGTAAATATTGCAACTTTTGTTGATTTCATTTCCAAATCCTTCAGTATATTTCTTATTTTACTTTTGTTTTATTTTAAAATATGAGATAAATTCTGTTGATGCAACTAAAGTTGGTTGATTTGACCATATCTTTTTTTTTAAAAAAAAAAAGACATGGTCTCTAATATGATTAAATCGATTTTAAGAGTTTGAGCTTAGTTTCATACTTATTACAAAAACTTGATTAATTTGATTTGGTCTCCAATTTCCTAATTAACATGATTGAAAATTAACCAAAAAATCACTTACTACCAAAAAAAAAAATGGTATTTAACAATCAATTTAGAGACATAATTAGAGATAGATTACATAAAAAAACTAATAGTTTGTACACACAGATGGAATCAAAAACGTAAACCATCTCTATGCAAAATATGGAATCCATCTCTAAGGGCAAAAACTTGTCTTTATTTAAAAAAATACTAACTTTGTGTCTGATTTAGTTGCTAAATAAAAAATAATTAGAAATAAAAAAATTTATTTCTCTAAATGTAAAAAAATAATTATTATTTTAATATTATTCTTTTGCCTAGAGACATAATTTTTTCTATCTCTATTAGAGACGAAAGAGATTTTGTCTCTAACAAAGGCAAAATTAGTGATGTATTATCTAGAAAACCAACAGTTCTATTGAAAAGCATAGAAATAAAATTAGAGATAGAACTATTTTTTGTCTCCATGCAAGATATGAAATGCATCTTTCATTCTCGTCTCTCAGTGAAAAAAAATAATACAGGCAAAAACTTTTGTCTCTATTGAAAAATACTAAATTTGTCTTTAATTCCATCACTAAATGAAAAAAAAAATATTTAGTCAAAAAAAATTGAATAAAGAAAAAAGTTTGCTCTCTACTCAAGATATTAGTTTTTTAATAGAGATGGGCGTAGAGACGAAAACAAGACTAGGTGATAGGATAAAATTTGGATAACAAAAATAGAGCAATTGAGTAAGAGGGAAAATAAGAAACAAGCAACTCGCCACTAAGTGATAATGCAAGGCAACCATACTTAGATAAGAGTTGAGAATTTTGCCACACTTGAACAAGTGATAAGAAATTACTGATATAGATTAATAGTCTGAATTTTTCAAATATTCAAAGTTGTAAATGACTTGTCATGTCTTCCCTTATATAGGAGAGAAGTCCATGATTACATTGAATGTTTATGGGAATTATAATAGACACCTAGGGACCTTAGGTAGCTTAAATGCCTAGAGTTTTGGTGATTTAATGGAGAATATAGGTCAATAACACCTTAGTGGCATAGGGAAGATGAGAGACGGATTAATGAGAGAAGTTTAATGGGAAATTGGATCCTTGACTTCCTACTTTTTATTGAGCTGGCAACCATTGGAGGAGACACTTGACAGTTGGTGGAGGAGTGTTTATAGGTCCTAGGTTGGCAACAATTAGGTCAGAAGGCCTATCTTTGTCTAGTACCAGATTTGGGCAGATTGTTTTGGAGATGGCCCAAGTTATTAGGCCTTGATATATATTATGTTAAGATTACATAGATCTTATCATATGCATAGCGGAAATTAAATTTAGTTTGTAGGTATCCCGTTTTTCAGAAATTATGATTTAATAAAATGAAGGTATAAACGAAAAGGTTATCTCTTGGATGAAATCTTATTTCACTGTTAGATTTTCCACCATATAATCCTCCAAGTATAGGATGCCGAGTCGGTCCACCCGAAATCACTTTTATTCAAAAATATCAAAGAGAAAGATAAGTAGAAGAAATTTTTCACAAAAATTTATAACTTATCTCTTGGATTCAAGAACAATTCTTCCAAAATTATCTCAACTCTCAAAATGATTCAAGTGCATCTAATGAGAAAAATTAAGGGCTTGGAGCTATTTATAGTTCCAATTAAAAAACTATTCTCTATTAAATGGGTTGGACTTCTCAAGCCCATTCCATTTAATGCAATTGGCCCAATTCAATGGAATTTATTTGAATCCAATAGTGCCATTGGGCCAAACCTAATATGCTAGCAAAAGACCTAACCCAATTAATAATCAAATAATTATATTCATAATATAATTATTTAATTATTCTTATTTATCCAATAAATAAATGCACTATTATTAGTAATTATAAAATTACTAATTTATTTATTTTCTCTTTGAAAGTGATTTCTTTTGTGTAGGACTTTCTGGATTTACAAATAAATTAGCAATAAGAATAATCAACAATTAATTCTCGTAAATCACGAGTGACATCTAGCAATATGTCATGATTACCCAATTTATTGTGAAGCGGGCATTGTGAACCTTTTACTACGTTACCATACAATACGATCCTTCTATCATCTTATATCCCGACAAAATATGAGATCATAGTCAGTAGGTCGAATCTCTTAATCTCGTCATATGATCAAATCCAAAATCAATCTTGACTAATTATGACATAACCTTTATGGAACAAATTCCATCGTCATAGGATATCTTCCTCATAAATCTCGAGGTGATAGATTCTATGTCTGATGCACACATATCTCATGTATCACTGAATCAGACACATAGATATGTATGATTATTCTTGATTATAACAACCACATAATATCGCTGATATCCTAATCCACCAATACACAGATATCCATGTCATCTCAGGTCTAAGGACTAATTACAAAATCGCAGCTAACATTAAATCATTGATCCGTGAGAAATAACCCATGTGATTTAATGTTAACAGTCCCGTTCAGTGAACTTGTTCTTATAACGAGCACCTACTCATCTTCTTTCTATACCTCATACAGAATGGCACGAGACTCACCAACCTTATCTTTCAGTATCTTATACTGAATAAGGAAGAAGACGATGTGCTGGCCTTTACGAGTTGCTATTATCCATATTAGGAATTCTACGGTCAGAAATATGTTTATAGTATAACAAATTGTGGATTATCCGTAACTCGTATTCTTAACACTTAAGAATTGTATCCACTCCTTATTATAGTAATAGATATATGTTTTATAATTTACACCATATTGCAATTTAAATAAAAACATAAACTTGTCATTTAAATAATATTTAAAGAATTACAAGATTGAGTCCCTTTGTGTCACTAGAATTGGTCTTTAGGGCTCATATCTAACATATTAATCATGTTGGTCCCTTGCACACACAATGGCCACTCAAGAGGGGGTGAATTGAGTTATTAAAACTAATTAAACCAAATTTTTGCCTTTTAAAACTCTTGACATTTTCCTATACACAAAATACACTTGTTATATATTTATATATTATTTGGAAATTATAACAATATAAATACCCAAACAACCACAATATAAACACAAGATATATAGTGGTTTGGTGTCTCTAACACCTACTCCACTCTCTCAAGGTCAACCCAACACATGAGATTCCACTAAAATCACAATACTAGGTTTTTTCACAAGATCACCTAGCAAATTTGTACACCTTGAGGTTTTCCCCTTAGCTCACCCCAGAAACTAATACAACAATACACCACATCTAGATTACTTGGTCTCTAGGAGACCACTCACAATCCACAAATAATACAAATGAACAATCTTATGTCCAACACACTTGGACTAATATGGATATGAATACAAGAACAAATATTACAAGGCAAATATAAATACAAATACAATTTACCACACTTAGAGAGAATATCTTCTTCTCATTTGCCTTGGGCTCCAAATGATATATCTTTGAGCTTGAACCCTAAATTGCTTTATTTGAGTTGCTTGAGAGCTTGGGTGTGCTTTAGGAAGATAGATCTTGATAGAGCATTAGCCTTCTCCAAAAATCACTTCTTGATATATATAGTGGAGCTTCCAACAGATCTATAACGGCTAGAAAAAATTCGACCATTGGATCCGAGAGTTGACTTCTCTAAAACAAGAGTCGACTCATATTTTATTTTATTTATATTTTACCTTCCATTTACTTTAATACATAAATGTAAATAACAAAATACCCCCCATTTGGATTCAATAAAAATATCTAAAAAATCAAAATCCATAAGAATAAAGTATAATTTTAGTTTTAGTACAAAATCTAAATTTAGCGATTTTACCACCCTCAAAATATATACCTTCTATTTCTTGAAAAATTCATTAAAAATTATTTTAACAACAATGAATATTATCTATTGAAATACCGAGAAATAGTTTTACAAAATGAAAACATTTTCTTATATGTTCCTTTATAGTGCGTCAATCTTCTAGATTTAGAAAAATAACATTTCTTGGTTCATTTTGATACACAAAATACTATAATACTTAAGACATATCAAAAATTCATTAGGGGTTTTAAATATACCAAAAATTATTTTACTAAAATTATGTTTTTCCAAACATCAAGACACACAATAGATTAATTGGAGCAATTTGGCTCAACAAATCCCCCCTTGTTGGAGAATGAGAGAAAAGTTAATTTAAGAAGGGGGTTAATTAAGTTTTTTCATCCTTTTTAAAGAAAAACTTGACTAATAATAAATCAAAGAAGTAATGTTGTAAATGAACTAAAGAAAGCAGTACACGAGATGTAGAGTGATTCAACCTCAACTACTTAGTCCACTACCTTGATCCACGACCAAAAATTTTGTAACCACACCCACTGGTTTATTTTATTACCCTCTAGTTTTAGCAGGCTCACTACAAACCTTTACACTTGGCTTTTTATAATGGGATTAGCCACAACCACAACCTTTTCACAAGATAAGGTATAACTTTTATAACTTGGCTTTTCAAATAAGCTAAGCCAAAACCACTATCTTTTAAAGACTAAGGTGTAACCTTTACAACTTAGCTTTTCAAATAGGCTAAGCCAAAACCACTAACTTTTAAAGGTTAAAGTGTAACCTTTTTTATATGTTCACAAAGGATTTGTGAAAGAGCAATTCAAGAGAAGGATGAATAAAACAGTAATTATAAAAGCTCTTCTCTTAATTGAGAAAGTTACAAGATTTAGAATAAAGCTAACTCTTAATAAATTTCTCACAGAAAGATTTTAGAATGAATAGCTTGTGCGAAGCAGGATTGAAGAATAGGAAGTATTAGAGAAACTCTTAGAAGTTGTAAGATAACGCAAGTAGTTCAGGTAACCTTCTTCAAGCAACTTGTTCTCCTATTTATAGATTTTCTACACTAAATGTTAACTAACATGACAGATTTCAAAATGAAAGATCCAATTTGTCTCACAACTGTAACTTTTTATTTCTAACAATATTAAACAACATTTATTAATTCATACAATCATGTTGTCTGATTAGCATTTAATTTTCTGAAAAGTAGAAACTGTCAAGCATTGAATTCTTCTAATGGCTATAATTTTTAAATTCGAATGACAGCTACTCGATTGGGTTAAATAGGTACTCGACTAATGAAACCATTCCAGTTGATTGAATAGAACAAGTAATCTGTAACGACCCGTCCTAGATTAACAATTTATTTTAGTGATTAATTAATGCAATTAGTTAACTTTTAGTTTAATACATATTTGCCAATTAATTAATTTAATTTGGCAATAGAGATTTTTAATTGAAAAATAGTGATAAATAGAATTAATTCCTTTATTTTTAAAGAGAATTAAGAGTAAGGGCTTATTTGGCTTTTTAGCATTAGTTATTTTATATTATTGCTTAATTATTTAATTAAGTGATATATATATATATGGGATTTAAATAAATCCAAATATCAGATAATTTAAATAATAATCTCCTAAATATGTTAGGAGAAGGTTTTAAATAAAGTCTAATGGGCCTAGGATTAATTAAACCTATTTTAGCCCATTAGGTTTATTGTTATTAGTATATATATATATATATGCATAGCATGTAATTGGCCAAAAAGAAAATTCTTCAAATCTTGGCCGTGAAGAACAAAGAAAGGAAATTGAAGAAGCCTAGAGTTCATTCAAATTTCATACATTGATCTTCATTGGTTGATTAATCAAATCAAAAGGCAAGTTCTTTCATTCCATTCTCAAGCTTTCTTCATTCAGTTTAGATATATATCAGTTCTTATGTGATCTTGGATTAATAGCAAACAATTGTTTCGATTCCTTTTAATGAGAAAGCAAAGAAAACAAAATGTATATTTATATATATATGCATACAGTGGCAGAAAACCAGATTTTTCAATTGAGTTAAATCATCGATTCTTCGAGTTTTGATCTGTTTATTTGCTATGATAATGATTCTTGCTTCATTGGGACTTGTTTTTCCCAAGATTTCTTCGAATGGTGATAAATTCCAGCATCCAAATACCCTATTAGTATTAGTTTCGATTTCTGGCAATTTCATTCACGATTTCGAGTTTATTTCAGAACGTTTTTGTTATCTTGTGGGCCAATTTTGACCTTGATGGAGCCCAAATCTTGAAAAACACAAAACATTAAAGTTGTAGGTATTCCTCTTGTATTTCCATACCAATTTGAATCATATCAATCGGAGTTCAAAAGAGAGAGTTCTGTCCAAAATACGAAAGGGTATCAATCTGTCCACCCAGCATTCCAGAAAGTTTTGTTCTCTTACGGGCCAATTTTGACCTTGATGGAGCCCGAATCTCGGAAACTTCAAAACATAAAAGTTGTAGGTCTTCCTCTTGTCTTTCCACAGAAATTTGAATCAGCTCAATCGGAGTTTAGAAGAGAGAGTTATGGCCAAGATACAAAAGAGTATCAAATCTGTCCAGAATTCCATATTTTCGGATACCCCTAGCAGAACTTCAAAATTAAATTCCAGCAAGTTAAAATTCTTTTATTTTCAATAAAAACAGTGTATTTCTTCCCTTTATTGAAAATAATATTAGTATAAATTAAAATAAATCACGTTTCAACATAATTTATAAAATCATGTATTTTTAAAATACATCAAGTATAAGTTTAGCAACAGTTATTTCATGACTAGTATTTAAAATGTCATGATCAGCATTTATTTGTGAGTTATGTGCATACATCCTTGTATGAACATTCAACATGAGTTTATATGGAGCACGACATATTGTGTGCCAGCATCTTGATGTGCATAGCATTGCATGTTGCGCGCCAGGCGGCTTTGTCCGCGGGGATCCCACCAGTTTGCTCGCCTGTGGTCGACCAGGGAGCTAGGGGTATATTTTACCCACAGTATATGCTTACAGTTTTTTTTTGTTTGCAGGTTCAGATTAGTCAAGTATGTGTTATCAGTTTATGTGGGCCTTGGGCCAAAGTTGCATACCTGCATTTTATTTTAATTTATGTGCATTACATGTTTATGAATGCAACCAGTTATATCAGATTTATTTATCAGCATCAATTAAATCAAGTATTTTACTCCAATATCAGTTCAGCAAGTATTTCAATTATTTCAGCATCGATATTCTTCGATTCATCTTCAATATTTCTTTCCAGCTTTACACTTGCTGAGCTTTGTAGCTCACCTTGTACTCTTCACCATTCCAGGTCCTAGCGGGGGAGTACCAGACGTGGGGCCTAGCAGTAGTGTCCAGTAGTGTGTGTACGTGGAGTCGCTCAAGACCAAAGACGTCTGAGAGTTTTATCAGTTTGTTAGTTTAGAGCATTTGACAATTTAGTATCAGTTTAATATTTTTTTTTTTTTTAGTTGAGGGATTTCCCTTAGACAGTGTTTATGGTTTTCAATTTTGTTGACTCAGAGTTTTATTTCATTTGATTGAGTTATTCATATTAGTATCAGATTTCAGTTTATCAGTCAGTTTTATATTTTATTTTTCGTAGCACCTCTTCTCGGGCAGTTTTAGGAGAAGGGGTGTTATAGTATTGGTATCAGAGCGGTGTTTTGAGGAGTCTCTCGTACACACATAGGATGTTGTGTAGAGTTAGGACTTGTGTCCATTAATTAGACATGTTGGCCCAATTAGCAGTATTCTAACCTTAAGTGGTGATGCAAGAAGATGAGTGATAGAAGAGGATGACCCTTTACACGCAGCCAGGCTGCTACTACGCCAGACGAGGTTCCAGTTCCTACACCAGGTTCACCAGGGGAGTCTGGTAGTGACTTGCGACAGGGTATGGCCGAGATGCGAGGCATGTTGGCAGGTTTGATGAGGGTAGTCGATACCCTTGTGACGAATCAAGCGAGACAGCCACAAGTACCACAAGAAGCAGAAGGCAGTGGAAGATATCCGCTAGACGCCCCAACAGCTCCAATTGTGGCGGTGGACACTGGGAGTCAATTATTGAAGGACTTCATGGCGTTTCGACCACTGGCATTCCATGGAGGTACAGATGCAACAGCGGCGGAGAATTGGATGCTATCAATAGAGAAGCATCTTCGATCGATTGGTTGTACGGACGACCGACGTGTGCGACTTAGCACGTTCATGTTCAGAGGCAACGCCGAGAGATGGTGGGAGACTGCCCGTCAGAGGTTTGGTAATCGTGAGCCCACATGGGTCGAGTTTCAACAGGTGTTCAATGACGCTTATTGCCAAGCATGGGTCAAGGAACAGAAAGTCTATGAGTTCGTTGAGTTGGTGCAAGGTACTAACACGGTGGCTCAGTACGAGGCGGAGTTTATAGCCTTATCTCGTTATGCTCCGGAATTGGTGTCCATTGAAGCAAGGAAGGCAGCCAAGTTCCAGAGAGGATTGCGTGCAGACATCCGACATGCTTTTGGAGGAGCTTTGAGCGTGGATTATGCCATGGTAGTTCAGCGAGCGTATGCTATCGAGCGGGATCGCAATGAGTGGAGGGTGACACAAGCAGCTAAGAAGGGAGCCAATTCAACTCAGGGCTCATCCAACAACAAGAAGAGGAAGTGGTCAGTGGAACAAACAAAGAAGATAGAAAATAGCCCACAGTGTGGTCAATGTGGGAGGAAGCACGGAGGACCATGCCTAGCTGGGAAGAACGTTTGTTACAAGTGTGGGCAAGAAGGACACAGGAAGTAGGATTGCCCAAGGAAACAAGCAGCACTCCCCGCACCGGAGGTGACGTGTTTCAAGTGCGGACAGAAAGGACACACAGCTAACCGATGTACACAACTGCCTCAGAATAGAGGCCAGCAGGCGAATCAGAGGCCACCAGCAGCTAGAGGGCCAGGAGCACCTATACCCGCAGTACCAGTAGCTCAGCATCCACAGCCCGCAGATAGACAGGTGCAGGGTAGAGTTTATGCACTTACCACAACTGAGGCAGAGCAGGGCGATGGGATTATCTAAGGTATTTTATCCTTATATGGCCATGATGTGCGTGCATTATTTGATACTGGTTCCACACATTCTTTTATTGCACTGCGCACAGTATGTTATGTTCCCCATTCCCGGATTTCTTTGCCGTATCACTTGATTGTGTCTACGCCAGGAGATAAGATTATGATAGCTAGAGAAATGTTTGAGAATTGTGAGATCAAGGTTCATGATAAAAAGCTAGTGGGAGATTTGGTAATTCTCGATGTTAAGGATTTCGATTTGATCCTTGGCATGGATTGGTTATCACGGCATTATGCAAGAGTCGATTGTCGGCGAAAGATTATCGACTTCGAACTACCTCAACAACCGGTTCTTATTTACAGAGGAGTTAAGCCTATGTCTATGATTCCTATGATCTCGGTGATGAAAGTCGAGAAATTGATACGTGACGGATGTGAAGCTTATCTAGCTTTTGTGACCACTGACGAAGGAAGCAAGAAGAAGTTATCCGAGGTACCAGTAGTACAAGACTTCCAAGAAATTTTCCCTGATGAGCTACCAAGATTACCTCCTCGAAGAGGATCAGAGTTTACTATTGAGTTATTACCTAGTACATAGCCTATCTCTAAGGCTCCATATCGGATGGCACCTAATGAGTTAAAGGAATTAAAGGTCCAGCTAGAAGAATTAATAGAAAAGGGTTTTATCCGACCCAGTTCATCCCCGTGGGGCGCACCAGTATTGTCCGTGAGAAAGAAAGATGGATCTTTGAGGTTATGTATTGACTATCGCCAATTGAACCAGGTAACAGTGAAGAATAAGTATCCCTTACCTCGAGTGGATGACTTGTTAGATCAGTTGAGAGGAGCTGAGGTATTCTCGAAGATAGATTTGAGATCGGGATACCATCAAGTGCGAGTTAGAGACGAGGATATTCAGAAAACTGCTTTCAGGACTCGCTATGGACACTACGAGTTCGTGGTGATGCCGTTTGGGTTGACGAATGCCCCAGCTGTTTTCATGGATTTAATGAATCGAGTTCTACGTGAGTACCTAGATCGATTCATTATTGTCTTCATTGACGATATTCTAGTATACTCACCTAATGCGGAGGAGCATACGGAGCATCTTACACTAGTTTTGCAGAGGCTTAAAGAAGAGCAACTATACGACAAGTTCAGCAAGTGTGAGTTTTGGCTTACTCAGATTGGATTTCTAGGCCATGTGGTTTCTGGAAATGGAATTTTAGTGGATCCAGCCAAGACTAAAGCAGTTATAGATTGGCCGAGGCCGACGACAGTGACAGAAATACGAAGTTTTCTAGGACTTGCAGGATATTATAGGCGATTCATTGAGGGATTTGCTCGCTTATCTACCCCTATGACTAAGCTAACAAGAAAAGGAGTGAAGTTTGAATGGAATGACGCGTGTGAACGTGTCTTCCAAGAATTTAAGCGAAAGTTAACTACTGCACCTATTTTAGCCATTCCAAGAAGTGGAGAGAAATACTCCATTTACAGTGATGCATCCCATTCAGGTTTGGGTTGCGTATTGATGCAAGAGGGTCGAGTTAATGCTTATGCTTCAAGACAATTGAAGAAACACGAAGTGAACTACCCCACTCATGATTTAGAGTTGGCAGCAGTAGTATTTGCATTGAAAATATGGCGACACTATTTATATGGTGAGAAAGTTGAAATTTATACAGATCATAAGAGTTTACACTACCTCCTATCCTAGAAAGAATTAAACATGAGGCAGAGACGTTGGGTCGAGTTATTTAAAGACTTTGACTGTGAGATTCTCTACCATCCAGGAAAGGCCAATGTAGTAGTCAATGCTTTGAGTCGGCGAGGAGCTTCTATGGCTACGATGATGGTTCAAGAATGAAAATTATTGGAGCAATTGAGTGCTCTATCTATTTCATCCCCAGAAGATAAATCAGTTGTGAGTTGTGCTTATATGAGAGTACAACCTGAGTTATTTGAATTACTCAAGACATAGCAATCGGAAGATGTGAAGTTGGCACAGATCTTAGCAGATATCGAGAAATTTTCTCCCTTGGGATATACTTTTCGGGGTGATGGTATACTCTTGATTCAGAGACGCATTTGTATACCGGATGATGGACATCTTAAGCAAGAGATTTTAAATGAAGCACACAGGAGTCGTTATACTATCCATCCAGGTGTTACGAAGATGTACCACGACCTAAAGCGTCAGTATTAGTGAAGTGGTATGAAGAAAGATGTAGCCAATTATGTTTCACAGTATTCAATATGCCAGCAAGTTAAAGCGGAATATCAGAAACCCGCAGGTTTATTACTTCCATTACCTATTCCAGAGTGGAAGTGGGATAATATTGCTATGGATTTTGTGATGGGTTTACCCAGGACTACTAGAGGCTATGATGCTATATGGGTGATTGTTGATCGTTTGACTAAATCAACCCATTTTCTACCTATTAAGAAGACTTATCAATTGAATAGATTTGCCAGAATTTATATTGAGGAGATCGTGAAGTTACATGGTGTCCCATCCAGCATTGTATCAGATAGAGATCCGCGATTTACTTCTCATTTTTGGGGAGCTTTGCATGAGCCATTGGGATCTCAGTTAAAGTTTAGCACAGCGTTTCATCCGCAGACAGATGGTCTGTCAGAGAGGACGATCAGAACTCTCGAGGATATGTTGAGAGCGTGTGTTCTAGATTTCCAAGGTAGTTGGGATGAGCACCTACCTTTGGTGGAATTTGCCTACAATAATAGTTTCCATACAAGTATTGGAATGTCACCATACGAGGCTTTATATGGGCGACCGTGTCGATCGCCGATATGTTGGGAAGAAATTGGAGATAGGGCTTTATTAGGTCCTGAAATTGTGGAATAGACGACAGAAAAGATCCGAGTGATCAAAGCAAGAATGAAGACAGCACAAGACAAACAGAAGAGCTACGCAGATAAGCGACGGCGAGACCTCGAGTTTGAGGTGGGCGACCATGTTTGGTTAAGAGTCATGCCTATTAAGGGTGTCCGAAGATTTGGCGTAACAAGGAAGCTTAGTCCCCGTTACATCGGTCCATTTGAGATTTTGAGACAGATAGAGACTTTGGCATATGAGTTAGCTTTGCCACCTCAGTTGTCCCATGTCCACAATGTGTTTCATGTTTCGATGTTGAGGAAATATGTGCCAGATCCTCAGCATGTGATCGATTTTTAGACTATTGAAGTTCAAGAAGACGTATCTTATGAAGAAATGCCGACCAGTATTCTAGAGCATAAAGAGAAGATCCTGAGGAACCGATCGATTCCTCTTGTGAAAGTGCAGTGGCAGCGACACTCGTCAGAAGAGGCGACGTGAGAATTAGAAGAAGAAATGAGACGTCTTTATCCCTCATTGTTCGAGTAGCCAGATGTGAATTTGGAGGACCAAATTCTTTTAAGGAGGGGAGAAATTGTAACGACCCGTCCTAGATTAACAATTTATTTCAGTGATTAATTAATGCAATTAGTTAACTTTTAGTTTAATACATATTTTTCAATTAATTAATTTAATTTGGCAATAGAGATTTTTAATTGAAAAATAGTGATAAATAGAATTAATTCCTTTATTTTTAAAGAGAATTAAGAGTAAGGGCTTATTTGACTTTTTAGCATTAGTTATTTTATATTATTGTTTAATTATTTAATTAAGTGATATATATATGGGATTTAAATAAATCCAAATATCAGATAATTTAAATAATAATCTCCTAAATAGGTTAGGAGAAGGTTTTAAATAAAGTCTAATGGGCCTAGGATTAATTAAACCTATTTTAGCCCATTAGGTTTATTGTTATTAGTATATATATATATATATATATATATATGCATAGCATGTAATTGACCAAAAAGAAAATTTTTCAAATCTTGGCCGTGAAGAACAAAGAAAGGAAATTGAAGAAGCCTAGAGTTCATTCAAGTTTCATCCATTGGTCTTCATTGATTGATTAATCAAATCAAAAGGCAAGTTCTTCCATTCCATTCTCAAGCTTTCTTCATTCAGTTTAGATATATATATCATTTCTTATGTGATCTTGGATTAATAGCAAACAATTGTTTCGATTCCTTTTAATGAGAAAGCAAAGAAAACAGAATGTATATTTATATATATATGCATACAGTGGCAGAAAACCAGATTTTTCAATTGAGTTGAATCATCGATTCTTCGAGTTTTGATCTGTTTATTTACTATGATAATGATCCTTGCTTCATTGGGACTTGTTTTTCCCAAGATTTCTTCGAATGGTGATAAATTCCAGCATCCAAATACCCTATTAGTATCAGTTTCGATTTCTGGCAATTTCATTCACGATTTCGAGTTTATTTTAGAACGTTTTTGTTATCTTGTGGGCCGATTTTGACCTTGATGGAGCCCGAATCTTGAAAAATACAAAACCTAAAAGTTGTAGGTATTCCTCTTTTCTTTCCATACCAATTTGAATCATATCAATCGGAGTTCAAACGAGAGAGTTCTGTCTAAAATACGAAAGGATATCAATCTGTCCACCCAGCATTCCAGAAAGTTTTGTTCTCTTACGAGCCAATTTTGACCTTGATGGAGCCCGAATCTCGGAAACTTCAAAACATAAAAGTTGTAGGTCTTCCTCTTGTATTTTCACAGAAATTTGAATAAGCTCAGTCGGAGTTTAGAAGAGAGAGTTATGGCCAAGATACAAAAGAGTATCAAATCTGTCCAGAATTCCATATTTTCGGATACCCCTAGCAGAACTTCAAAATTAAATTCCAGCAAGTTAAAATTCTTTTATTTTCAATCAAAACAGTGTATTTCTTCCCTTTATTGAAAATAATATTAGTATAAATTAAAATAAATTATGTTTCAACATAATTTATAAAATCATGTATTTTTAAAATACATCAAGTATCAGTTTAGCAACAGTTATTTCATGACTAGTATTTAAAATGTCATGATCAGCATTTATTTGTGAGTTATGTGCATACATCCTTGTATAAACATTCAACATGAGTTTATATGGAGCACGACATATTGTGTGCCAGCATCTTGATGTGCATAGCATTGCATGTTGCGCGCCAGGCGGCTTTGTCCGCGGGGATCCCACCAGTTTGCTCGCCTGTGGTCGACCAGGGAGCTAGGGGTATATTTTACCCACAGTATATGCTTACAGTTTTTTTTTGTTTGCAGGTTCAGATTAGTCAGATATGTGTTATCAGTTTATGTGGGCCTTGGGCCAAAGTTGCATACCTACATTTTATTTTAGTTTATGCGCATTACATGTTTATGAATGCAACCAGTTATATCATATTTATTTATCAGCATCAATTAAATCAAGTATTTTACTCCAGTATCAGTTCAGCAAGTATTTCAATTATTTCAGCGTCGATATTCTTCGATTCAGTTTCAATATTTCTTTCCAGCTTTACACTTGCTGAGCTTTGTAGCTCACCTTGTACTCTTCACCATTCCAGGTCCTAGCGGGGGAGTACCAGACGTGGGGCCTAGCAGTAGTGTCCAGTAGTGTGTGTACGTGGAGTCGCTCAAGACCAAAGACGTCTGGGAGTTTTATCAGTTTGTTAGTTTAGAGCATTTGACAATTTAGTATCAGTTTAATTTTTTTTTTTTTTTAGTTGAGGGATTTCCCTTAGACAATGTTTATGGTTTTCAATTTTGTTGACTCAGAGTTTTATTTCATTTGATTGAGTTATTCATATTGGTATCAGATTTTAGTTTATCAGTCAGTTTTATATTTTATTTTTCATAGCACCTCTTCTCGGGCAGTTTTAGGAGAGGGGGTGTTACATAATCAATTATATAAAGCTTACTCGAGTATGACCAAGCATTTCTCGATTAACTCATAAGGCTTAGAAAGCACATATTAATTACTTAACTACTAAGCTTGACTTACTCAACTAATGAAAATGTATACTCAAGTGTGAATGATCTATACTCAATTAATTTTGAAGCATAGAATCTTAGCTATATCTAGACAAAGCCTTACTGGACTAACCTATGAAAATACTCGATTGACTTTAAAGATACAGAGAGTATGCACAACTCACTCGACTAACAAATCCTTAATAGTCAATTGAAATACATATTCATTGAGCATGTAATCGACTAACTTGAAAATCATATAGAAAAATATTCGATTGATCTTTCAAATGTATGAAAAACAGATGTGAAAAGCTCTCAACCAACATATACTCAATTGATTCAAGTATATTAGTTGAATATAGCAAAGGCTTTACTTTGTTCAATATATGCTCAGATTATGATGCATTATAGATACTCATATAATCTCAAATCATACTAGAGTATAAGAAAGGTTTACTCATAATTATATGAAGTGTCAAACTTGATTGAAACTTTAGAAGAATAGATTTTGTATATCACATACTCAAGTTAGAACTTAGCAATAATCGATTGAATTATTTCAACACTCGATTAATCATAATGTTGAGCATGTAAAAGGCTTTTTACACTAAGCTGATTTTCAAAAACTATTTTCTGAAAAGTTTATCATGTTCGATTTGATATATGAACATATTTAGCCATTTTGGAAATGCATAAGTATATGAGCATAAAGTTCTCCAACTAAAAATATTTATAGAAAAATATTTTGGAGATCACCAATAAACAAAATTTATCGAAAATAGATTTTCAAAAAAAATATTTTCTCCATAAATCAAAACACAAATTTTTCAATAGAGAGGATTTTTCCTCAAATCTAGTAAGTTGTTATCTTCCACATAAGGAGACAAGTCACTAATGTCGAAAGTTGTAGAAATGTTGTATTCCGTAGGAAGTTCTAGCTTGTAGTCATTATTTCCAATCCGTTCCAAAATCTTGACTGGCCCATTTGCACATGGCATGAGTTTAGACTTTCTCCTAGTTAGAAATCTTTCTTTTTAAAGGTGAACCCATACCAAATCTCCCAGAGAAAACTGTCTATCCTTCTTGTGTTTATTAGTTGCCTTTTTGTACGCTTTGTTTTTCTTCTCAATTTGAGCTCTAATATGCTCATGAAGCCTTTTCATAGTCTCAGTCCTAGTTTTTCCATCAAAGCAGACTCTATCCTTGTTTAGCAGAGGTGTGAGGTCAATGGGGTTGATAGGATTGGTCCCATATACAATTTCAAATGGAATATGTCTTGTGGTGCTATGCTTGCTTTGATTGTAAGCAAATTCTGCATGAGTAAGACATTCATCCCAAGTCTTCAGATTGCTGCTAATTAAAGTTCGCAACAGGGTAGAAAGAGTGCAATTGACCACCTCAGTTTGGTCATCAGTTTGAGGGTGGCAAGCTATGCTGAAAAGTAACTTAGTACCCACCTTTTGCCACAAAGTCTTCCAAAAATAGCTTAGGAATTTAACATCTCAATCAAAAACAATGCTTTTTGGTACCCCATGTAGTTTGATGACTTCCTTGAAAAACAAGTTTGTGATGTGAGATGCATAATCAGTTTTGTGGCATAGTATGAAATAAGCCATTTTTGAATAATGGCTTGGATATTCTTGAGCATTCCTAGCCAGTAGAAGTGCTCTTGAAGTGCAACCAAAGTTTTACTGATTCCAAAGTGTGCCGCAAGTCCTCCACTGTGTGCTTCTTAGATTAGTAGTTCTTGGGTTAAGCCTTGAGGGATGCACAATTTTCCTAACTTGAATAGGAAGCCTTTATGTTTAAAAAACTTAATGATTGCCTTCCCCTCACAAGCTGCATATATGCTAGAAAAATCATAATCTTATGCATATAATTCCTTAAGAAACTCAAAGCCTAGTAGCTTGGTATTAAGGATGGATAGTAAGGCAAGCATGTCTTCTTGATAATTCAATGGCACCCATGTTTGTACTTCTTGTTTTGTACTTGATGATATAGGGGAACGGTTCTAGGAATTCCACCCATTTGGCATGTCTTTGACTAAGCTTGTTTTGCCCTTTAAATACTTCAAGGATTCATGATCAATGTGGATTATAAACTCTCTTGGAAGTAGATAGTGTTGTTTTGCTCTTATGTTTTGGTTTTGATGATAAAAAACATTATTTTCTTGTTTCTTCTTATCTTTATGCCCTAAATCATTCCATAAGATAATTTGGCTTCAAAATGAAAATTAATTTCAAATCTTGTCAATCTTATGTTAAACATCTTGAGGGCACTTGAAAAATCAAGATTTCATATCATAAGATTCTCTTAATTAAATTTTTTTTAATGAAATGAGTTTTAAAGTTTTGGAGAAAATTCATTTAAAAAGAAAAAAACAAGCTATCGACTAGTTCTAAAGAACTGTCAACCGTTTTGGTCCTTGCTGTCGACCAGCCTTCATAGGCCATCAATAGGTAAAATGTTAACTCTCAGCCAAGTGCAATCGATAGCTATTGCATGCAAACTTGTCGACTATTTTTTAGCATGTCGACCGTTTTTGCCCCTCATGTCGACTGACTTTTAAATTTTTTAACTAAGTTGTCGATCGATTCTTAGAATTTGTCGACCGCTTTTCTCGTAGACTTTCCAATGGCTAGTTCTGGAAGATCATTAAATGTTTCCAACTACCACTAATGGCAAAAATTTTCAAATGGCTCATCAAGCTCCACAAATACAGATCTAGTGGAGTAATTATGGGAGTTAAAGAACTTATTGCAAGCATTCAATTGTCCACTACTCTCGAGCGCTCAAATGTGTCTTTATTTTTCTCTCTTAAAGCTTTGCTCTTTCATTGTATTTATTGCTTTAAGCCTTGTATATTTTTTTAAGAGAATTTGTAACAGAGAGATTCATCTCTTAGATCCTTTCTCTTATTGTAATATTGTTGTATTTTCCTAACAAGTGTGTTAGAGGGCCTAAATTGATAGTAGGAGGTTGTAATTCCTAGTCTTGGAGACTAGAGGGCCTACATGTGATCAAGTATGAGGATTTAGTAAAGTTTTTAAATTCTTAATGAAGAGTTAAGGTAATGGATTATATCATTTGGCTAAACCACTCAAAAATTATTTGTGTCTTTATCGCTTCGGATTTCTTTGCCTTAAAATTTGTCAAGCATTCATATCAACCAATCTCATTAGCTCTAAATACTTTCTTTGTGGCATAAAATTTTTAAAATTAACCAAAGTTTTGAAACAACCAATTCACCCCTCCTCTTGGGTTGTGGTCTCATTGCTAGACAATTCTATCAAACAGTGTTGCCATGTCTCTAGAGCACGTTCGAAGGCATAGAATTCTTTTTCATAAGTGAAGTAGTTTGAGGCAACTCCAGCTAACTTCTTACTGAAGTAGGCCATGGGATGACCTTCTTGCATTAGCACAACTCTAATGCCAACCCCGAAGGCATCACACTCAACCTCAAATGTTTTGGAAAAATCTAGTAGTGTTAAAATAAGGGAATGGCATAACCTTTCTTTGATGTTCTCAAAACTTCATTAGGCAACCTCAATCCATTTAAAGTCTTCCTTCTTTAGGCATTCGGTTAATGGGGCCATGATTATACTAAAATTCTTAACAAACCTCTTATAAAAAGATGTCAATTTATGGAAGCTTCGGACTTTAGTGGTGGAAGTAGGGATCAATCATTCTGTTGTTTTGCTTTTTGATATTGTTTTGATGATGAAAAACCCCATTTGATTTTATGCGTCCATCTTTTAATGATTCTCTATAAGGTGCAACTAAATTATTTTATCAAGCACCATAATGAAAATTATCCAATGCTAAAGTATGGTTTCAATATCCTTGATGGCATTTGAAAGAACAAGTTTTTATTGTTAAAAGAATTTCTTATACTTGATATATCAAATCTGGTCATATATCACTTGAATATCAAATCCATATTTTTAATTTTGAAGGCCAACATGTCGATCATTTGTCAAAATCGGTCGATTGTTTGTGTTTGAAATGTTGACCTACTTTCCAAGCCTATCAATGGATTTTATGTAGACTCTCGTCCAGCTCCGGTCGATCACTGTTACTTAAAAATTAATCAATTATTTTTATCCATGTCGACCATTTTTTGAGGTTTTGCACTAACCGGTCAACTGTTTCTATGAGTTTGTCGACCGTTTTCATCATAAATCACTTTAACGACTAGTTTTGTAGGCTCCAATGGATAGTTTTTTTCAAGCTTTGGAGAAGCCTATAAATATAGCCTAAGGAGGCACCATAGAAGATTAATGAATGAAAATAAAGTGTTAAGAGCTTACCGTTGTATTCATTCTTTCTCATTGGTGCTTAAGCTTTCATTTTCTCTGTCAAAATGCTATATATATCAATTATATTATCTTGTTTTAGTCTATGTATTTTGTTTGAGAGATATTGTAACTAAAAGTGTCAACTCTCATATCTTCTTGATTGTATTCTTTCTTGTAATTCGTAACTTGTGAGCTAAAAGGCCTATTGGGTTTGGTAGAAAGTTTGTATTCCTAGTGGTTTATGCTAGAGGGTCTATTTGGTTAAGTATGGGGCTTTAGTGGATTTTGAAATCCTTAGTGGGGAGTTAAGATAATGGAGTAGGTTGAGTTTGAGTTGAATCACTATAAATCTCTTGTGTCTCTCACATATATTGTTATCTCTTTTACTTTTGTTTCATTGTTTTCATATTTATTTTTGAAAACCTCCATAACGTTTTAGATTTTATAAACATCCAATTCACCCCATTTTGGGGTGTGTGGTGCCATTGGTTTCGCCAACCCAACAATTGGTATCAGAGCTTGATCTCCTTGTATCTGTTTTTCATATTTACACCTAAGGAGGATCCCAAAGATGGCACAAACCATTGAAGGATCAAATTATGCATATTGGAAGAAGAGGATCTTTTGTTATATGATGCAAGACCTCAATGTTTATGAGACCATCGTGTGTGGAGTCACTCTACCCCAAATGGAGAAGAAGAGAGAATGAACAAGAGAAGAAAAATGGATTGTGTAGATAAATGCCAAAGCCATGAACATCCTTTTTTGTGCACTTGGGCCGAAGGAATTCAATGGAGTATCCACATGCAAAACAACCAAGATGATTTGGGACAAATTGGGGATCATTCATGAAGGTACAAGTCAAGTTAGGGAAACAACAATAAATTTATTAATTCATGAGTATGAACTTTTTTCTATGAAATTTTGGGAGCCTATTAAGGACATGTTTATTAGGTTTAATGAGATTGTCACAAGTTTAGAGGCTCTAGGAAAAACTTACTCAAATAAAGAGAAAGTTAGAAAAAAATTTAGGAGTCGACCCAAGGAATGGGATCCTAAAGTGATAACCATTCAAGAGACTAAAAATTTAGATATTTTATCTTTTAATGATTTGATTGGACCTTTTGTGACTCATGAGATTATGATGAAGAGAAATGATAATGAGGAGAAAAGAGATAAGTCTCTTCTTTACAAAGTTTCACGTTCTTCTAGTAAGGATGTTGAAAATGATAATAATGATGATTTACTAATACTCACTAGGAAGTTCAAAAGATTCATTAGAAGGGAAAAAGTTAAAAAAATAAGAAACCTAAGGAAGAAGAAAAGCAAGTTTGGGGGGCGAGGGGGATAAATATAGAAGTGAAGTAAATGCTTTGGATGTCAAAAGTTTGGGCATGTCAAATCCGAATGTCTATCATTCAAGAAGAGTAAGAAGAAATTCAAAAAGAAGGCCTTTTCAACTTGGAGTGATGAACATCAATCCACACTAAAAATTGAATCAAGTGATGACAACCTATGCTTGATGGCACAACATGAAAATCATGAGGTAACATTTCATTACTACCAATACAAAGAGAGACCAATACCGCTTGTTTGCATTTTTCCACAAAAAGAGTGTAAGATCACCTAAAAGGGGGGTGAATTGGGTGTATTAGAGATTTTTGCAATATTAAAAAATATGTATCAAGGCTGATTTGAAAATATATTTTTCATGACATAAAGCAAGATGCAACAGTTCAATATAAATTTATATGCATTAATAGATTTTTCATAAAGATTACCCAAACATATTTTAGACATAGAATATGTATAGAAAGGTAGTTGCATTTGAAAAGAGAAATAAGGAAAAAGTTATGTTGGCAACAATAATATTTTGTTTTCACTTCTAAATTTTAATCTTCAAATCTCACAGAAAACACATGCATTTGAGAAGTATGCATGGAAGCAATGATGTTAAAAATCTTTTATGTTTGCAATGAAAACTAGAACTGCTATGCTTAAAACTAATGAGTTGAATTCAAATGAGAAAACATTGTAAAGCAGATAAAAAATAGTACCATCAAAACATAAGAAACAGTCCCAAGACATAGCAGTTTAGAGTGATTCGGCCAACAAGGTTAGTTCACTACCTTAGCTCCTTACTAAGGATTTTAAAATATCCAATAATAGATTTGGCTTTTAAGGGATCAACTACAACTCATACACAATTTTTACCGATTCAATTGAAATCTCCACTTTTCGTAGGCTAAATAGGAACCCTAACTTTTATAAGAGTAGTTGTAACCACCGCTTTTGTAGACTAAGCAGTAACCTTTGCTTTTAAGAATAAACAACACAAATATATACCTTTTATGAGCTAAGATAGAACCCTTACAAACACTTGTTGAAAGATGAGATAAAGGTTAAACTTACAACAAGAATTACCTTCAAAGAATGAGAAATACAGTAGATGAAAGAATAGATAAGAGAGGTAAAAGAATATGAATGGTAACGCACTCCACTCTCGTGTTCTTAATTTCTGGTTCAAAAAGATCTTCATGAGGCTTGACTAGATAATGGGTTAAGATGAAGGAATTCAAGCATAAAAGACTAACTCAAGCAACATAGTACAACAACAACATATCCAGCCTTTATCCCACTATGTGGGGTCGGCTACATGAATTCTAGACTTTCATGTATTTCTATCGTTTGTCATATCTTCATTTAGATCCATATACTTCATATCGAACTTTAATGTCTCTCCCAAAGTCTTCTTGGGTCTACCTCTACCTCTTTTTGTGACTAATTGTTCCATTTCATCAACTCTCCTCACAGGCGCATCTCTTAGTCTCCTTCTCACATGACCAAACCATCTTAGTCTAGTCTCTCTCATCTTCTCCTCGATTGGCACTACTCCTACCTTATTACGAATAACTTCATTTCTAATTTTATCCTTTCTTGTATGTCCGCACATCCATCTTAACATCCTCATCTCCGCTACACTCGTCTTTTGCTCATGCTGGTATTTGACTGCCCAACATTCTGAGCCATACAGCAAAACTGGTCTTATAGCTCTCTTATAAAATTTTCCTTTCAATTTTAATGGGATTTTACCATCACATAACACTCCCGATGCATTTCTCCATTTTAGCCAACCTGCCTTAATTCTATGTGCGACATCTTCGTGAATTTCTCCATCTTTTTGAATCACTGATCCCAAATATCGAAAATGGTCTTTTCTTTGTAAGATTTGGTCTTCTAATTTTATTATAACATCATCCACTCTTGCATTTTTACTAAATTTGCATTCCATATATTCTGTTTTCTTTCTACTTAATTTAAATCCCTTAGATTCTAAATTGTTTCTCCACAACTCAAGCTTAGTGTTCACTCCTTCTTTTGTTTCATCCACCAACACTATGTCGTCTGCAAATAGCATACACCATGGCACATCTGTCTGAATATCTTTAGTGAGTTCATCCATTACTAAGGCAAATAAGTATGGACTTAGTGCAGAACCTTGATGCAGTCCTATTGTAGTTGTAAATGGTTCAGTATCCCCTCCGCATGTTCTGACCCTTGTCTCTACACCATGATACATGTCCTTAAGGGCTTGTATATAGGCTATTTTGACTCCTTTCTTCTCTAAAACCCTCCATAATACTTCTCTAGGGACCCTATCATAGGCCTTTTCTAGATCTATAAACACCATATGTAGGTCATTCTGATGATCCCGATACCTTTCCATTAGGCGCCTCAGTAAATATATAGCTTCCATTGTTGACCTGCCAGGCATGAAACCAAACTGATTTTCTGACACATTTGTTTCTTTTCTAAGTCTCTGCTCTATTACTCTCTCCCAGAGTTTCATGGTATGACTGATTAACTTAATTCCTCTATAATTTTCACAGTTTTGAACATCTCCTTTGTTCTTGTATATAGGAACCAAAGTACTCTTCCTCTACTCATCTGGCATCTTTTTTGATTTAAGGATCGCGTTAAATAGTTGCGTTAGCTAGGAGATGCCCTCTTCTCCCATGCATTTCCATGCTTCTATTGGTATATTATCTGGTCCCACTACCTTATGATTTTTCATCTTTTTTAAAGCTTGCCTTATTTCATTTGAACTTATGCGTCGATAGAATGCGTAGCTCACATTCCCTTCGGAGTTACTAAGATGTCCCAACCTAACTCTTGTGTCACCACCATCATTGAATAATTTTGTGAAATACTCCTTCCATCTCTCTTTAATCGCTCCCTCATTTACTAAAACATTTTGATTGTCATCTTTTATGCATTTCACTTGATTTAAATCCCATGTTTTTCTTTCTCTTGCTTTAGCTAATTTATATATATCCCTTTCTCCATCTTTTGTATCAAGTCGTTTATATAGATTCTCATATGCTTTTGACCTTGCTTCACTAACAGCTCTTTTTGCTGTCTTTTTTGCTTCTTTATAATTTTTTTGATTTTCTTCATTGTTGCATTGATATACCGCCTTATAGCAAGTTTTCTTATTTTTAATTTTCAATTGTACATCTTCATTCCACCACCAAGACTCCTTAAGATTAGGGGCTCTACCATTTGTCTCTCCAAGGACTACCTTTGCCGTGCTTCTCAGAGCATTAGCCATTTCTTTCCACATTTGGTTTGTTTGTCTTTCTCCATTCCATTCCCTTCTACCCCTTAATCTTTCTTTGAAGATTAGTTGTTTCTCCCCTTTTAAATTCCACCACCTGATTCTTGGATTTTGTTTTATATAGTTTTTTCTCTTCCAATTTCTTACTTGGACGTCAAGTACTAGAAGTCTATGTTGAGTAGTCAAACACTCTCCCGGTATTACCTTACAATCCCTACAACATAACCGATCCTCTTGTCTCATGAGGAAGTAATCTATTTGGGTGCTTGAGCTGATATTTTTATATGTGATTAAGTGTTCGTCCCGTTTTTTGAACCTCGTATTGGTTATAATGAGCCCATATGCCATAGCAAAATCTAGGATAGATTTACTCTCATTATTAATTTCCCCGAATCCATACCCTCCATGTACCTCTCTATATCCGTTTCCGTCTCTACCCACGTGCCCATTTAAGTCACCTCCTATAATCACTTTCTCTCCTCTTGGTATCATTTGTATAAGTCCCTCTAGGTCCTCCCAGAATTTTGCTTTTATCTCATCACCTAACCCCGCTTATGGTGCATATGTACTAAAGATATTCATAGTTATTCTTCCTAGACTAATCTTCACCATAATAATCCTATCCCCTATTCTCTTTACATCCACTACCTCATCTATTAAGCTTTTATCCATAATAATCCCTACTCCATTTTTCGCTCGATCAGTTCCTGTGTACCATAGTTTATATCCAGCTTCTGATAAAGTTTTTACTTTTTTCCCTACCCATCTCGTCTCTTGAAGGCACATAATATTAATTTTTCTCCTAATCATCACATCCACCACTTCCATAGCTTTGCCTGTTAATGTTCCTATGTTCCATGACCCAATCCTTAATCTATAATTTTGTTTTTGTCCTTGACTTTGGATTTGATTTTGTTTTTGGCCTTGACTTTGAATTTGATTTTGTTTTTGATTTTGATTTTGGTTTTGATGTTGATTTTGATTTTGGACTAACTTCTTTACCCACATCCTTCCAAGCAAATGCGGGAACCCTTGCTCATTTATCACTACATCCGGGCGCCGATGCAGCGGCCCTAGCTCACTTGTCACTACACGGGGGCAGTGTAGCGCGTCGCTATGAAGGGTTACGCCCACGCCCAAACGTTTTTTCATAATTTGTCTAGAGTTCATGTTTTGGATCCGACTAAGTTTTACGTTGGCTGTCGGCTACCTAACACAACCCTCCTCCTTTATCCGGGCTTGGGACCGGCAGTGGATAACATCCCCAGGCGGAAAATGGATTCGACTAAGTTTTATGTTGCTTGGACTAACTCAAGCAACATAGTATGGCTTGAAAATGGATTCGGCTTGGTTGTATCTAGGTTTAGGTTAACTTGACATTGTTGGACAATATCACTTGATATCGTGCAACACTTGGCTTTTTATAGAAGCTTTTAGACTTAAAATTAGCACATGTTATCTGAACATACTCACAACTTTTTTTTTATTTAACTGATAACAGTCAAATTAGTCAATAAAAATATGCATGATTTTTAAGAAAAAACATTTTGCACATTATACATAAACATATTTATCATTTTGTTATAAGAGAACATAATCAAACCTCATAAAATAATGAAATAAAACCCAAATGGTCAAAACTTTCATCTCTGACATCTCTAAGTAACGGCTATAAAATGCAAAATCTAACAAAAAATACTTAAGTATATTTTAGCATTACTCGATTAATTTTGATCTTTACACGATTGGATTTATTATGTATTCAATTATATTTTAAGTTTACTCCAGTATGGTCAATTCATTACTCAATTAATTTTAACTCTAGAGACTTAACTAGATTTCAAGTCATTCTTACTCGATTATATAAGATATTCACTTGAATATAAAAAAGAATTACTTGATCAATAAAAATACTTTACTCGAGTAAAAGGATACCCAATACCTTGACCTAAGGTTATTTGATTACTAAATAGATTCACTCGAGTGCATAAGGTAATTACTAGATTATCAAAACTACCTTACTCACTTAAAATAAAAATGACTGAGGGTTGCATTCCATACTAGAGTACAAGAAATTTGATAGTTGAGTACTTTTAACCTTTACTCAATTATTCTAATATATATAATTGATTAATTTGAAAATACTCTTAATATTACTCAATTACTCTTAAAGCTTATTCAATTGATCTTTACTAAAAAGTTTTACTGATTTATCTTACACACTTGATTAAGTACTTATTTATTTTTAATAAATACTCCATTTTTTTGAACAAGTACTTGATTATTTGAAAATTTTACTTGATAAAAGAATTGTGATAAACATAAGAATTTTTTAATTATTTTAATCATTATTATTAAACTAAATTTATTAAAAAAATTCTCATTAAATCAAAACATAAATTTCTAAAAAAGAAAACGCGAGAGTACATGAGATCCATTTTTAAACTTTCCTTTACATTTTTATATAGGAACACACATAAATATACATGTATTTATTTATATATGAGTACAAAAATACATACTTATAAATACTTATCTTATAAGTACACAAACATATATACATATATAAACATAATTATACACACACATATATGTATAAATGTATTATACCTGTGTACGCACATTACACATACATACACATGTAAATATATGTGCCTATCTATATGGACTTCTATATATAAATACATAAATATTATACATTTATGTACACATTAGCATTAGTGTATCTAACACCCCATCTCCTAGAACTGCTCAAGAAGAGATGTTACGGGAACAATAGATAATATAAAATAAAACTATCTGATAACTGAAATCTGATATCATAACTGAATGTCTCAAACAACTAAAATTGAACTTTGAGTTAATATAAACGGAAAACCATAAACTATGTATAAGGGAAAATCTTTCAACTGAAATATAAAATAATCCTAAATTGACAAGACACTATAAACTAACAAACTCCCAGACATCTTTTGTTCTTAAGCGGCTCCACGTACACACACTACTGGCTACTGCTACTAGATCCTACTTCTGGTACTCCTCCGTTAGGACCTGGAATGGTGAAGAGTACAAGGTGAGCTATAAAGCTCAGCAAGTAATAAGCTCGAAAGAATAACTGAAGGTGAATCGAAAAATATCGATACTGATAAAATACTAACTGTTCTTGTACTAAGGGATATAATAATCACTAAAAAATTGCATTTATAAGATGTAATGCACATAGACTGTAGATAAATGCAGGTATGCAACTTTGGCTCACAGGTCCACATAATCTGATAATACATACCTGACTGATCTGAATCCTGCATACATAAAAACTGTAAGCACATACTATGGGTAATATGTCCCTAGCCCCCTAGTCGTCACCAAGCAAGCAACTCATATCTGACCTATAACTAAAACTGTGGGATCCCCGCAGGCTAACCGTCTGGCATGCATACTGCAAGGCAATGCTCACATACATGCTAACACATGATATGAATTGTTCCATATAAAATCATGCTCCATGCTTATACCAGAATGTATGCACATAATGTCACGTAATAATGTTGATCATATCATAATAAATACTAAACATGTAGTCTGATCTTCAATATATTGGAATACAAAGATTCTATGAATTATGTATTATGGTATAGGCATGTTAGATTTATCATACTTAGCATGAGAATTCAATATTTTGAAGTATTGAATATTTTTATTTGAATAAAACTTGAATTAAGTTGTACTGAAAGTTTAATTGAATTTCTGGAAAAGCCATTCGAATATCAGGAAGGATATCTGAATATAATGGAAGACATCCAGATATGAAGAAGGCTCATTCGGATACACTGGCGTTCAAATCAGAAGCTATTCAGATATGTTGAGATGTATTCGGATATGAACTAGGACATCCGGATATGATTCTTCAATTATATAATAGAGGCATCCGAGTATGAAAGAATACATCCGAATATGCTAGACTCATCCGAATAGAGGGAAAGGGCATCCGGATATACTGGACTTATCCCGATACACTGAAAAAGACATCCAGATATCATACGCAAAACACTTAAGACTCATCTGGATATGAAGCAAGATATCCGGATATCACTCACAGAGAATAACAGACGTATCAGGATACAACTCAAGGCATCTGGATACTACTGACAATAAGCACTAGACTCATCTGGATATGATACAAACCATCCGGATATAATACTAAAGCCATCTGGATATGCCTAAGGGACATCCAAATGTCACTCACAGAAAACTTTTCACTCATTCAGATAGCCTCAACCCCATCCAGATGTTACTCACATACTTGAAAAAATCTATCCAAATACAAAGGCTCACATCCGGATATCTGTAATTAAACTTAACGAATATGAACGCTAACAGAGACTGAAATCTGAAACGAAACTTATTGATTCTACACCGTTCTGAATAAAATCTTGAGAAAATGAATCCTAGTCGATATGAAACAACTTTAAGGATGATTCAAAGATAATATTTGATTGAATTGTTATAAAGATCATGCCTATATGAGAACTTGTCTCTAAAAGAAATAAAAGGAGAAAGGAACTTATAACTCAAAAGAAATAAGAAATAATAAGACTTGTACTGCAAATAGGAAAAGGAGTAATAAAACTCTCAATTCAAAATGGAAAATGAGTAATAAATCTTGCAATCCAAAATAGAGGAGTAATAGAACTCGCAAACCAAAATGGAGAAAGAGTAATAAATCTTGCAATCCAAAATGGAGGAGTAATAGAACTCGCAAACCAAAATGGAGAAGGAGTAATAGAACTGGCAATCCAAAATGGAGAAGGAGTAATAGAACTGGCAATCCAAAATGGAGAAGGAGTAATAGAACATACAATCCAAAATAGAGAATGAGTAATAGAACTTGCTTATAACTGCACTGTTATACGTATATATATATATACATCTCTGCTTACTGGTATAAATCTAAAAACTATAGCGAAGAACTGAAATAATCTGAAAATGAAACTAATATGAACCTATAATGGAAGGGATTACAGGGAAGATACTTGCCTCGATAAATCTTGATCGACTCACACGATCTCAACCAGAAATCTCCTATGCAAAGCAATTTATACAAGTCATAGATTTCTTGACTCTCTGCTCCTCATGTAGCGTGAAGAATACTATGTCTTATGTGCCTTTATATAATTAAAGAAATAGTTCTTCTCCTTTTATAATTTGGAGTCCCTATTCTTAATTAATTTGGATACTTTAAAGCTAAACCTTCTCAAGTATAGATTCTCTCAATTACATAATATCTCTAATTAAATAATTCTTATTAATAGAAAATTATTATTTAAAACTCTAAAGTTACCTTCATGCCCTTACACTTAATTTTCACATAATTAAATGCCATTTAAATGTTATACTCTTAATTAAAAATTCTAAATTGTCATATTAAATATTTAATTGGCAAATTCTCTTTAGCCAAAAATTAGCTAAAAAATTCTCAATAATTCTAGTCCCTTCTGACGGGTCGTTATAATATACATATTATACATAAATATATATGTTTTTATATGCATATATATATGTTTATATATACCTATATAGGTATATATATGTCTGTATGTCTATTTGGATGTAGAACGTAAATATAAGTGTATGTATGTGCATATATGTATACATACAATGTACGCACATACATGTATATAAATTTATGTGTATATAGCTCTTAGGGTATAAGTCAAATGGTCGAATGAGTAATATGCTAGTGTCAATTCAGTGGGTTGCGAGTTCAATTCTCATCCTACGCAAATGCCAAAGGCCCAACCTGCAATTTACCTCCCCTGACATAATCGAGAACACGAGTACCAGGAACCGTGCAAGAATGATCATCCCAAGTTTACGTGTGTATATATATATACATATAAATATTTTAATAAATATATCTAAGAATAAAATAATTTCAAAAATTTGTAATTAAATATTAAAATTTTATTTTGTAGTAAATTTTTATGTAATGGATCTGATTTGGTCCAGATCCATCTATACATGGACCTAGACCCAAATGAATTTAAACTAAATTTAAATGGATCTGGACTATATCTAAATTAGATGTGGTCCATTAACAGACTTAGCTTTAAATAATTTGACTCTTAACTTATGGGGAAAAATATAATAATTTGTCTCTCTTAATCTTAGCATGACTAGCATGAATAAGAGTCATTCAAATCACATCTCAACTTGAGCTGCTTGTTAAGAAAAATGAGAGCTTGAGCTTGATAGGAGTTAACAAAAAATTGAACTTGAGCTCGTTAAAAATTTATCGAACTTGACATTGCTAAGGATTTATTGAATTCAAGCTCGACTTGTTAGAATTTTTTTTTAATTAAAGTCAATTAAACCTATTTTTATATAATAACAAATATAAATATTTTTATCACAAATATAAGAATAAATAATAAAATAAATATAAATTTTAAATACAATAATATAATAATAAACATGTTCAAAGCTACTTGTCCATGAAAACAAATATGTTCAATCTTCAATCATCAATCAACCCCCAACTCTATGACAAAGGAAGCTATACAACATCCTTCTCCTATTAACAAAAATACAAGAATTAATAATTATTACCAATATCAAGTTTTGAACTAATAGAGGAAATTAGGAGCAAGGAAAAAAGTTAACACTTACTCTTTTTTTTACTCATGATGTCATAATAAGCTCTAAGCCAATCCTTTCCACACATCTACACTTGAACTCTGTCCATTCCCAAATTTGAGGAGTATTTATCCATAAGTCAACCACTAACACTAAATGTTGATTTCAAAACAATTGTGGTAATATGAATTGACAAAACATCACAAGTCATTTTGTACAAAATATGGAATTTTATTAGTTTTCCTTCCCCCATTGTGAAACAATAAATAAACCATTTTTGTCATGAGCCTATTTATGAACTTATTTGAGAGCGTTGTTTGCGAGCCAAGTCAAGTCGAGCTTTATCTTAATCAAGCTAAGTTTTATCATTGCTCAATCTCAGCTTATTTATAAGTCGAGTTCCAAATTGGAATTCAAACTCAAGTCATTTATAATATAAGTTGAACATGAACGAGTTCTTATCGATTTAAACATCGAGCCACTCACACTTGATTGGCTCATGAGATAGTCTAATTGCCCTCTTTTTATTTATTTCCTTTTGGAAAGTTAAAAATATTCACCCTTAAAAGTACTGATGCATGCATTAAATAATTCCAAATCTTAAAAAAAAAAAAATACAATTCTCAATCATTTTTACAACAAAATCATATTAGAATAATTTAATTTTGAAAACAAATAATTAGAGGTTATTGTTGCCTAACTGTAACAATTAAATTTATTTATTTTAGAAAATAGCGTGGCAGAATCTAGGCAAGAGGTCAAAATCTGTGGCACTAATGGGGCTGAACTCAATTCATTGTCCGAGAGAGCTAGGAGGATGTAAGGAGTCTTCAAATGGCTTTTGAAGGTCTTTGGGGATCTTGTTCCTCGAAGAGTCTTTGACTGGCTAGTCTCCCACTAGATTCGAAGAGTTTTCGAATGAGTGGCATCGGATGGGTCTACAACAAAGGAACAATTAGAAGGCACATGGGGAGCTTACCCATGCAGGCCCTCTAATGCCTAAGTTAGATGATGATATCAGATAGTATAAGTATGAATGGATGTATGTATGTATGTATGTATGTGGTGTGTCTCAAATGACTGTCTTCGGATGAGAGTCTTTTGATGGTTAGTCTCTTAAAGGGTTTAGGGTGAACTGAGTTCAAAATCTTTTGGTTTAGATCTGGGTCCTAATGTGTATCCTTTTGTCGTTGTTGGGTTTGTGTTTCCTAATGAGGCCCAAGGCGATAACGATGGTTCAGGTTAGCTTCATAGGCTTCGGCACGGATTGAAGCAACAATTCAACCCACTTACTGGCAGCCCATTTATAGAAGTCAGGTCATAAGCCCTTAACCCTCCATTTGGAGGAGAAATGGGCCTTCCATTTGCTCAAGGGATGGAGGAAGCCCATGAAGCCCAAGCCCATGAAGCCTATTAGCCCATTTCCTCTCATTTTATGCCCTAGCCCTTAATATAAAAGGGATCATTTCCCTTTTTGAGCCCTAGTCTGTGGCGGCCGATTCTCTTCCTTGGGCGTCCTTATTGTGGCCAATTGCTCCTTTCATTAATGGCCGATCCTCTTGGGGTTTGTTTCCTTCTCGGTCAGATGCTTTTTTCCTTGCTGAGTGCCGCACTTTCCTTGTGCATTGTGGCTATTCGTCAATGGCTTTTGCAATGCCTATTTAGTTCGAGTTATTGTCTTCTCTTGAGGGTAAGTTCTTCAGCCATTGTTGAACCCATATATTCGTGATTACTCTCTATTCGTTAGTGAATCCTACTGTGTGTGGAAGCTTGTGTGACTTGGGTAAGGGGTGTCGATCGGCCGAGAGACTTGGGGGGTTTTGAGGGTTTTGGTTCTTGGGGGTTTGGGCTCCTTTGTGGCTTGGTGTCCCTATTCGTTGGTTGTTGCCTAAGTTGTGATTGAACGAGCCTAGATCTGAGCCTTGGAGCAATCTTCGTGACTGCCATTGTAGCCGAAACAGGGAGTTTATTTTTCTACTTTGATTTGTTCTTGCATTCAATTATTTTGGTTTGATTTCGATTGAGTACTAACACACTGTTTTGTAGAGATTTCCGGTAACAATTGGTATCAGAGCCTTGTGTGGCTCCTGGGTTACTCGAAATCAAGACCTAATCGAGAAACCCTTTCCGGTAAGGGTTTTACGTTGAAAACCAAATCTGTTCTTCGGCTGTTGCTGTGTGCAGGGCTTGATTTGGGGGTGAAACAGCCCATAGCCGAAAATCCTTAATCGGTGGTGCTAGTAGGCTCCTGCAGAGGCAGTGGTTCCAACCCTCTTTTGTTTACAGACCGATAAGAATAGTCCGCTCGGTGAGAAATTTCCAAACCTATTTCCATTTCCAGCAATTAGTAGGTCATTGTGTGGGGGAGGCCGTTAGATTTGGGGTTATCCTATGGTGGTAACCATTGCTTGTTACTAGAACTAGGATTATGTGTGATTTACTTATGATTATTTAATTGCTTGGTGCCTTTAATTAATGCTAAGTAAATATGTGATATTTGTGAAATCTGAATTTACTTGTGGCTATTTTTGTTGCTTAGTGCTTCATTAGTTTGCCTAGTAAATCCTCTCAGATCTGATCCTTTGTGGGTTCCAGTGGCTATTTTGGTTTTACTGTTATCTAAACTGCTTAGTGCCTTTTAGATATTACTGAGTAAACCTGTGTTAATCTATGTGATTACTGAAATTGCTAAGTGTTTAATTGGTCTTTGATTCTTTGAGAATCTGCTGTCTAAGTTTTTTTCTTAAATTAAAACTTTGTGTTTTTCTTTAAAATCTCCTTAGGATGCATATCTAATTTCTTATACTTCTAGTGGGTATCCAGTGTTTTTTTTTATATTTTATGTGTGATTTAATTGTGGTTGTTTTAACTGCTTAGTGCTTTAAAATTGTGCCTAGAAAATCAGTACTATCCCTTTTAAAAATCTGCCCTTGATTGAATCTGTTTTGTGCATACCCATTGTTTAGGATACAGTGTGAAAAACTTAGTATTTTGTAGGTTGCACTACTTATTTGTGTGTTGAGCATATTCTTTGAGAACATAGCTACACATTTTGAAATGAGGATGTTCAATGGGAAGGGTGATTTTTCTATTTGGCAACAGAAAATGAAAGGGATTTTAGTTCAACAAAAAGTATCAAAAGCCATAAATGGCAAATATCCTGAAAACACAATAGCTGAACGAAAATTAGAAATAGATGAACTTGCCTATACTTTTATAATCTTGTATCTTTCTGATTCAGTGTTAAGGAAAGTAGGAAACCTTGACACAACTAAAGAATTTTGGGAAAAATTGGAAAAATTATATGTTAAGAAATCCACTCCTAATAAGCTTTATTTGCTTGAAAGTTTCTTTAGTTTTAAAATTGACCCCTCTAAGGACCTAGATGACAACTTAGATGTCTTTAACAAGTTGGTTCAAGATATCACAAATTGTGGTGAAAAAGTGTATGAGAAATATAAGGCTGTAATTTTTTGAATGTCATTCTTGATGCCTTTAAGGAGGTAAAAAATGCCATTAAGTATGGTAGGGATACTCTAACACTAGAAATTGTCATAGATTCTCTTAGGAGTAAAGAAATGGAACTTGAAAGTAAGAGAAAATATGGTGAGGTCCACGTGATGAGGGATAGGTCTTAGTTAAGGAGTCAAGAGGAAGGCAGCAAGAAAAGGAAAGGTAGGTCAAAGTCTAAAACCCAAGGGAAAGATAAGAAGTGTTACGGTTGTGGGAAAATCGGGCATTTTATTAAGGATTGTTATGTCAAGAAGGACAAACAAACGGGAAAAGAAAAAGAAAAGTCTAATGTAGTGACTTCCTATGACCCTAGTGAGGTTGGTAAGGTGTTCACACTCTTAGATTTAGCATTTTGAGTGTCATGAATAGAACCTTGAGCAAGGTGGAGAGTCTTAGCCAACTCATTTTAGAGTGAGATCCTAACCTAAGTGGTAGGATGAGTTAGATCCTAGCCTAAGTAGGAAAATTAGAGAGATCCTAGCCTAAGTGGTAAGATGAGAGAAGGCCTTAAAAACATGTTTATGCATTTGTTGCATTTCCTATGTGGATGATATGCATTTGTTGCAAGTTCATGCATTTGTTGCATGTTTAAGCATTTGTTGCTTGTAAGCATTTGTTGCGTGTCTAAGCATTTGTTGCCTATCTTATGCATTTGTTGCATATTTTGTATCTATTGCATGTTTTGCATTTGTTGCATGTGCTTGTTGCCTGTGTGTGCTGGCCTCATTAGGAATCAAGGTGGAGATTGTTGGGTTTGTGTTTCCTAATGAGGCCCAAGGTGATGACGATGGTTCGGGTTAGCTTCATAGGCTTCGGCCCGGGATTGAAGCAACAATGCAACGCACTTACTAGCAGCCCATTTATAGAAGTCAGGTCACAAGCCCTTAACCCTCAATTTGGAGGAGAAATGGGCCTTGGCCCATTTGCTCAAGGGAGGGGAGGAAGCCCAGGAAGCCCAAGCTCAATCCCATGAAGCCCATTAGCACATTTCCTCTCACTTTGTGCCCTAGGCCCTTAATATAAAATGGATCATTTCCCCTTTTGAGCCCTAGTCTGTGGCAGCTGATTCTCTTCCTTGGGCGTCCTTGCTGTGGCCGATTACTCCTTTCATTAATGGCCGATCCTCTTGGGATTTCTTTCCTTTTCAGTCAAATGCTCCTTTCCTTGTTGAGTGCCGCACTTTCCTTATGCGTTGTGGCTATTCGTCAATGGTTTTTGCAACGCCTATTTAGTCTGAGTTGATGTCTTATCTTGAGGGTAAGTTTTTCAGCCATTGTTAAACCCATATCTTTGTGATTACTCTATGTTCCTTGGTGAATCCTACTATGTGTGAAAGCTTGTGTGGCTTGGGTGAGGAGCGTCGATCGACCAAGAGACTTGGGGGGGTTTGAGGGTTTCGGTTCTTGGGGGTTTGGGCTCCTTTGTGGCTTGGTGTCCTTATTCATTGATTGTTGCCTAAGTGGTGATTGAACGAGTCTAGATCTGAGCCTTGGAGTAGTTTTCGTGACTATCGTTGTAGCTGAAACAAGGAGTTTATTTTTCTACTTTGATTTGTTCTTGTATTCGGTTGTTTTGGTTTGATTTTGATTGAGTACTAGCCCACTATTTGGTAGAGATTTCCACAACAGTCATGTAGTAGGTGGGTTATTTATAGACGTTGGCGGTTGGGGTCCACGTGACACATGGTGTGTTGATGTGTGTCTCGACTCTTCAAAGGAAAATGCATTGAATGAGATCAAAGCTATCTTTGGGACAAAGTGCCCCGATAACTATCTTTTTGATGATTTTGAAGACTCATTGGAGTTATCGGGTAACTTGAGTCCGAAAGACCCTTCGAGTGGGTCCTGGACTTCTATGATGCTAAGGTCTGGAGCGGTCTAGAGACTCTTTGGAGTCTCTGAAAGACTCTTTGGGGTCAATTGAGTCTTTGATCTTCTTGAGATACTTCTTTGATTTTTGAATTTTTAGTTTTGATTTTCCTAAGACACCTTACAATAGGGTTATGCTGTAAAGAAATGTTATTAGTATCTTTAGTGATAATTTATTATTATTTAGATAATTAGTGACATTTTATTATTATTATAGGTATATATTAAATGATTTAAAAATATAATATAATATTTAGATAAATTTATTTATTTTTATCTCTAATAATTATATTTAATTCTAATTCTCTGTTGGAAAAAGACAATTTTGTTGCATTATCCTGGATAGTACATTGGGATAGGCGTGGACAATCACAGCCGAGCAAGCAAACAGCAGGATGAGTGTGATTAACGAAACTGATTATGATTATTCTCATTAACTGTGATTAATACCAGCCGGCTCCGATAAGTATATTCCACATAGATAAAGTGGATTTAATAAGGCTTGGAATCCGGCGAGAGAAATCGCATTTAGACTTCGTAAGGGGAGTGAGAGAGAGAGCGAGAGAGAGAGCGAGACTTCTAGAGAGAGAAACCGTACGGTGAAGCGAAGGATCTGAAGTCTACGAGAAGGTGAGTGAGGGAAAGAGAGGCCTTACGCTTCTGATCTGAATTTTGATGATTTCTTGTGATGTATATCTACAGTTTTCCCTAATTTTGGCCTTTCTTCCTCTCTTATGGCTAGATTTCAAGGTTTGCTCTCTGGATTCTTCTTACGGAAATGCCTGTAAAAATTTCGTGTTTTCCGAGCTCTCTTTGTTACTACTGCTGGTGGAAGCTGTTTCTCTCCTTTCAGTTTTCCCTAATTTGTTTTAGTTTTATTTTTCTTTTTAGTTTTTATCGATTTTCTTGAGATTGTACAGGAAAATTGTTGAATGTTGGGGAATCTTTGTGTCCGTGTTTACCCATAGCAGGCATGGACTTGGCCATTTGGGCTGTTGTTGAGCTTAGGTTATTTTTTTTTGGAGTTCTTGTGTGAAGTTTCTAAAATCGGGTTTCTCTAATTCACTTGAATTTTGCGAATCTGGCACATCATTTAAAATTTTGTATCCGTATCTCCCTCAGGTTTTGGCTGTGCTATTTCTTTCTTTTACCTGTCTATTTTCCTGCTTGGTTTAAATTTGTTGATGCTCTCGGAAAATTTTTATTTGGTCTTTTGGGAATTTCTAGCTGTGATCTACTTTTGCCTTTTGGTTGTCATTCTAGATTTAAATTTCAATTACAAATAGTTTATAGATAACAGCATTGTTTTTTGGAAAGAATGTTTGAAGAGGTTCTGAGATGCTATTTCTAGTTTAATGGGTATTTTAGTCCACTTATTAAGTCCATTTGAGGGTTATTTTTTAGAGGAATTTTTAAAAATACTAAAATTCTTAAAACAAATTAACAAAATACTGCATGTTTCAAACAATTTAACGAAGTACTAGGAATCTTGCACCTAGGCGGTCCATGCTGGAAGTGGGGCCAGTGCAACAATTTGAGCCAGATAAGACACGCTCTTGAAAAAGGTGAATTAGTGTAAAACTCGCGCCTCATAAGAGCGAGTTCAAATTTGCAAAGCAGCATTACGCCGCTTTGCAAAATTCAACTTGTGAAACTTGCTCCCAAGGGTGCAAGTTTCACAAGTGCATGAGCGCCTTGGGTGAGGCTGCCTTGCACAAGCTTGGCTTGTGTAAACACTGGAACTTGCTCCCCATGGGAGACAGCTCCACTGAAACTTGCTCTTCACAAGAGTGAGTTTGTTTGATTAAAGTTGCCATGCTAGCTCCTCTTCCAGCATGGACTGCCATAGTGAAAGAAGTGTAGTAGTTTGTTAATTTGTTCAGAAACTATAGTATTTTATTAAATTTTTTAAAAATTGTGATATTTTTAAAAGATTCCTCTATTTTTTTACAGGAATCATCTTTTCTTGCTTTTATCCAACATTGTCACTTCATTACCTTAGTCATTAAGATTTTAGAAAAATTCTGAACTAAATAATCAGTTGGTATGCAGTTATCCATGCAAGAAAATGTTGTTGATTTCTGGTCACCATTTGGCCTAAGTGGAAGCAGTTGAGCATACTTTATGAGAAAATATAGGGAAAAGAAGTTATTTATATATATTCTGGTTGGTATCAAACAGAGTGGAGGAAATGTCATTCCGCAGCATAGTCCGTGATGTAAGGGATGGCCTTGGGAGCTTTTCAAGACGGAGTTTTGAGGTGAGGCTATCAGGGCATCACAGGGGGAGATCTCATGGTGCCGTCCATGAGTTGCATGACCAGCCTGTTGTCATACAGAATAGCTGTTGGGCTAACCTCCCTCCTGAGCTTCTTCAAGATGTGATTAAAAGGTTAGAGGCTAGTGAGGGTACATGGCCTGCACACAAACATGTTGTTGCTTGTGCTGCTGTGTGCAGGTCATGGAGGGAAATGTGCAGAGAAATTGTTCAAAGCCCTGAGTTTTCTGGCAAAATTACCTTTCCTGTTTCCCTGAAGCAGGTTAATTTTCTGTACTCATTATATTGTCTCTTTATGCATTAGGCTACCTGTTTTGTAATCTTACCTAAAATTTTCTTTTGAAAATATATAATTGTAGAAAATTTAAATACAAATGGATAACTTCTTTATTAAAGCTGCATGGCATTGTTACAGTTCTGACTTATTTGTAACAGCCAGGGCCTCGGGATGGAACCATTCAGTGTTTCATTAAGAGAGACAAAGCTAACGTTACTTATCGCCTCTTCCTTTCCCTTAGTCCTGGTAAGGAAGTTGTTTCCATTTAACCATTTAATTTCTATTAGTTTGTGAAGTATCAGTTCTTGTATTAGAAGTCTTCTCCTCCTTGTTCAGCCCTGACCCAGTCTCTTCATTGATATGCTTGCTAGACAAAATATTGCCCCCCGGTGGGACAAGAATTCTAGCATTTTTCTCTGAATTTATCATTGTGTTTGTGGAAACCAGCAACTTGTAGATTTGTACTTTTTCTGTGTTTATATCTGTAATTTCGTGGTTTCATCTGATACAGTACTTGTTGGAAAGGCCAATCCTTTGTTTACTAACCACAGATTCTCTAATCAAATCCAATTGAGATTAAATAAGGAAAAACAAAATATCAACAGTAAGAGGTCAAATTTGATACTGATGACACCACAATGAAACATTGTTGAATGCCCTTTCAATTTGGTCCTGTTATATGTACAAAGCTCTGTTAGGACAGTGACCCTTTCTCTGCAATGCACTGAACTCCTAAACAACATCTCTGCAGGGGCTAAGAAATGAGATTGCTTCTGAAGTTATCTGTAACATCTTTGAAAACTGTTCCCGGTTTTCTCTGCAAGACACTTATTTGAAGAACGTAGGCTGATCAGGTCAGGGTTCTTCCAGTTAAAGAATCCAGGTCAATTGCCTAGGTTCTTCTAATTCCCTAATTTGTCATTCCGCCTCTCTCTCTCCCCCCCTCAATTTCTCTTCTCTCTTTCTCCAGCTGTGGATGAGTGAGTTCTTCGATTGCCTGATCTCTCTCTCTTCCTTCCCTGCTCCCTTCCCCCCCTCCCAATTTTCTGTCAGATGGGTGAACCCAATCTGGGTTCTTCCATGCTTTGAATTAGATCATTCTTTGGATTCGAAGCACCTGGCTGGGTTCAATGAATCTAAAGAATCAATGCCAACCGCCACTATTTATTTTTCTCTTTTTTGGTTATTTTCTTAAATGAAAGAGGAGAGAGAAAGGGGAAGGAACAGAGAGAAAGAGGAAAGAAAAAAATACAAGGGTAAATTTGACAGTTCACATAATTTTTTTTAAAGATGGGTGGTTTTGTAGTTTCTCAAACTAGGGGGGTGGTCTATGTAATTATGCCAAACCTCAGGGGTGGTCACACTTTGACCTACTTATTTTTAATGTCGAGACTGATATTTTTTTTCCATAACTTAAGTTTATTATTCACGTCTTCTTTTACTGCATCCGCTAAGACAATATCTTCTTCAAATAGTGTATACTAAGTCACTTCTCGTTAGGAAATTTGATTTATGTTATTTTTGAATTAGATTTTAGATTTTTTAACTGTTATTTTTATTAGTTGATTTGTGGGGACTTGTAACTTGAAATTTTATCTTTTCTTTTTTAGTTAAACCATAGCCTATAAATGGACATCAGTAATGTAATCAAGTAAGGTGGTTGATTTGGAATACAATTGTGATGTGATTTCTTCTGCTTTCTAAAATTGTACTTGAGCTCCATCATGAGTTATTTTGCCCCAAGAAAAGAGGGGTTCTAGTGGAACAGAATACATGATGTCAAGCCAAGAGCATCTTCATTCCTATATAAAATGGTGGATGCAAGGATCCACAATGTATCGCACCTTCAAGTTGCATGTTGCTTTCTTTCATATCGTTTCAAACAAAGTTTTACCATAACATTTCTCTAATTTGGAGCCAACATAAAATTGACTTCTATTTCTGCATCTGGTCTCCTTCTCCCTCCCTACTTCTTCTTCCTCCTCCCGTTCCCCAGATTTCATCTTCCCCCCCCCCTCCATTTTCTTCTCTTCTCCTTTAATTTTCTGTAATCTTTATGTTCTCCTACATCATTTCTTTGGATGTGATTTGTGAACCATCACAAGAGCTATGAAGTGAGGATTTAATGCAAATCATTGATATGATCGAATTGTAATTGAAAAAGTAATAGTATCTCCTTCACAAGTCCCAACACATGTTTCTGCGTACTGAAATACATGTTCGTCTAACATATATATAAACAATCTGAAGTCCTTTTTTTTTCAACACCTTCCGCCAGATTTTTATCGGAACTATATATAAATACCACATGCAAAGATTTTTATTTAGCTGTTCTGAACCTTTCCATTTGACATCTCAATAAGTAAATAGCTTCTTGTTCACCAATTAGGCATTAAACCAAATAGGTTTTTGAAAACTTTAGTTTGTTTCCTTAACCATTGCTCACTTTCCCTCTCCCAAAGTTTTGTTGCATGATTAATTAGGTTTATTTCTCTGTAATTTTCACAACTTTGAACATCTCCTCTATTCTCATAAATAGGCACTGAAGTGCTCTTTCTCCCCTTGCCTGAAATCCTCTTTAATTTAAAGATCACATTAAATAATTTGTTAACCAAAAAATGCCGTTTCTTCCATGCATTTCTATGCTAATATCAGGATATTATCTAGTCCATTTTTACTATTCTTCATTTTTTTATGTTTGCTTTATTTTTGTTTGGACAAATACTTTATAGAATGTAATTCTATATCGTTCATAGTTACTAAAGATCTACCAACATAACATCATTCTTTTATAAAGTATAGATAAATAATTTATTTTATCTCCAATCACTTAATAATTGTTATTCACGTTTTTTCATTTGTTATCTCCTAATGCCGTATTTTGGTTATTTGCTTTTCTTTTCCAGCCTTGCTTGTTGAGAATGGAAAGTTTCTTCTTTCTGCAAAAAGGAATAGGCGAACTACTTGCACAGAGTATGTGATTTCCATGGATGCCGGTAACATCTCACGATCTAGCAGCACTTACATAGGGAAACTAAGGTAAGAGCGCTAAATAAGAACTCACTGTTCATTCTTGGAGTGTTCATGTCTCCAAAGTTTGACAGATTCTTTACTGGCAACAGCTTTAGAAGTTGAAACATACATTTTTTGGCATCAGTCTGTTTTTGGACAATGCTACAATCGAACAAACTGGAATTATTCATATCAGAAAGAACTGGGAGTTATTTGAAGCTATATTACTTTAAATGTCTGTTTTCCCATACTGCTTTTATCTTTCCTTGCTTCTTGTTTCTAACTCCATTGCATTTAGAATTTGAAATTCAGGCTTGATGCATTTTCTGGCATACCGTAATACAGTATGATCTATGGTTGATATGCAATTTGCTTTTCAACTCAATTTTCTAACTTCCTACTTAATTCCATTATGTTTAACTACTATTTTCTTATTAAATATTTTTAAATTTATGCTTGTCTATTTAACACTAGTTGATGTTCCAGTACTTTTTCCTTAAACGTGTTTGCTCCTACTGTTGTAAGTAATGTAGTTGAACAAGAGAAAATATTCTTTATTTCCCTCCTTTGTTTTTCTCCTTTTGCGCGCGCGTGTGTGTGGGGGGGGGGGTGTTGTTTGAGAAACTCTCAAGTATGAAGTATGATATGAGTTATAAAGACTTAACAAATGATATAAGCATAGATGGAGATAATGGACAAACTAAATTCATGTATCTGACTCCTGGTGGGATTAAGGCTTGATATGCTGCTGTTGTAGTTGTGATGAATAGGCAGGTTTTCACTTAATGAGAAAAATGGCTTCTTGGAGTATCGAGTTACATTTTGTGGTGCCAAATGCCTCTAGTTTTTTTTTGGTCATATGTATTTATCTATTTTCCTTGGATGGGGCATTTGGGGTTTTTTTTTTTGGCCCGGGGGGTGGAGCCCATTAGTATGCTTGGATTTTCTTTTTAATTTTATTCATTATTTTTATTTTATTTTTGGGTAGCTAAAGTTGGCTCAGATTTGGTAGCATAAGCTTATAACAGGACTTTTACTATTTAAGGGTATGATTCCATGATGTGTTTTTGCATAGAAAAGTTAAGGGTTTGAACAGTTGATGTAGTAAAACTCCTTATTTTGTACAAAGCATGCTAGATTGGAACATTTGGGAAGAAGTCACATCTTTGTAGTGTCTTTCAGTACTACTTTTACTAAAATTAGTAGTTCTGTGTTTTTAGATATATATGCATATCATATTGTTTGTAAGCAATATCCAAGGGACTGGTTAGGGTGCATGACAGCTTAGGTCAATTAAAGACTTAGTCCAAAATCTTTGTAAAATTTTAGACAAGTTGTTTTACTAGTGGTTGGTCATTTGGTTAATGCATGACACTTGGTCATTTGGTTAATACATGACACTGAGAATAGTTTCTTTCTTTTGTAACAGGTCAAATTTCCTTGGCACTAAATTCATTATATATGACACTCAGCCGCCACTTAATAATGCTCAACTTTCCCCATGTGGGCGTACAAGCCGTAGGTTCAACTCAAAGAAAGTTTCTCCCAAAGTCCCTACAGGCAGTTACAACATTGCTGAGGTCACATATGAGCTAAATGTACTAGGAACGAGAGGTCCACGCAAGATGCACTGTGTCATGCACTCAATTCCTGCTTCTGCCCTTGAGCCAGGTGGTACTGTCCCAGGCTATTCAGAGCTCCTGTCTCGCTCTCTTGAAGACTCGTTCAGGAGCATCTCATTCTCAAAATCAATTGGCAGCTCAAATGAATTCAGTAGCTCCCGGATCTCAGACATCATTGGTCCTCATGAGGAAGGAGATGATAGAAAGGACAGACCTTTGGTTCTCCGGAACAAGGCACCAAGATGGCACGAGCAGTTGCAGTGTTGGTGCCTTAACTTTCGGGGTAGGGTAACTGTTGCATCTGTCAAGAATTTCCAACTGATTGCTGCCACACAGCCCGTTGCTGGTGCGCCAGCGCCACCACCTCAGCCATCCCAATCTGACCATGACAAGATCATCCTGCAGTTTGGTAAGGTTGGAAAGGATATGTTTACCATGGATTATCGATATCCTCTGTCAGCATTTCAGGCTTTTGCTATCTGTTTGAGCAGCTTTGACACCAAACTGGCATGTGAATAGAAGAAATAAATAGTTTTAGCTGTTAATGCTCTTACTCGTTAGAGCTTCATAGAATTGGGAGACTTGTATGCCATCAGTGTATAGCTCAAAGCCAGACTGGGAGTTGCTGGAACAATTTTTATGGCACACATTGGAAGAGAGGTTTTGTTTTTTTTGGTTTTTCTTTATCCACCTCAGTTCCCCCCCCCCCCCCCCCCTCCTTCCCGCTTGTAGTTAGTCTGCTTGAATTGTTCATTTGTCGATGCCCTATGGCCCTATGTTGTTAACTTTAATTTGGTATTTTCTTCTATGATGAATTAACCCTGAAACTTGAGGAAAAGTACCAGAGCTTGCAGTCTCACATGCCATGCCTTATTTTAGCACCTCCAACCTGACATTTAAAGTAAAGCTTTCAATAGACTTCTTTTGCAGATGCATCATGCATGCTTGGTTCCATTCTTTTGTTGTTTGTAGTTCAGTGAGGTAAACCTGTGATGTGTAAAATACAATTAGCGTGGTTTATCCGTATGAGATGTTGAGTCAACTTGTATTATTATTATATATATTAAGATTTTGATAATTAACAAAAAGATCATTTTTAAACTGATATACCTCAATTCTATTTTCTTGTGATTTGTGTTATGGGATTAATTCAAGTAAAGTAGGATTGATTAGTTAAATTATTTTGTAAATATTTTTTAATGAAGAAAACTTATTTTTAGTGTTTATAGCTCATTAATCGATTATCCATAGCTGATTAGTTGATTAAACAAAGGGTATCTCTGCATAAATATTTTTTTCTATGCAGCATTAGTCTATTGGGTTAAGTAGTGATTTTTCATTAGTCGACTAAACTTCTGATTAGTCGGTTATTAAATTTTATTAGTCGACTAAAGGTTTTGATTAGTTGACTATCGGAGTTTAACGAGCAGAAAAGTTTAAAAGGAAGGCAAGTTGCCCTAAGGAGTATAAAATCTCCTCAAGCTCGTTTTTGAAGTCTCTCCCAATCACGTTCAAGCCTCAAAAAGTTACAATAAAAGAGTTCAAAGCGTCATTATTCTCTCATTCAAGATTTAAGAAGGTTGTGTGTTGGATTGTTAAATCAACATTCAGTTGAAGGTAATTGAAAGTTGAAGTGCTGAAAAGAGATCAATTCTTTACTTCATCAATTGAGGATATATTTTAGTTTATTCTATTGTTGCCTTGTAATATTTTTTCTGTGATTTATTTGTGTTCGTGTGAGGACGATACTTGTAATCATTAAACTGTTGCGTTGATTGTTCTAGTTTCTTAGATCCGTTGAAAATCTAAGTGTTCGTGTGTAGTTCCTAAAGTAAGCTAAGGGAATACCTTGGCGTTGATTGGATTAATGGAACTCCAAGAGTAGTTGAGATCTTTGGAGAGTGGAGTAGGTGTTTGATATACACCAAATCACTATATATCGCCTTGTCTATTATTTGTTCTTTATTGTTTTCATATCTACATCATTGCTTGCCATAAAATAGATATAGTTTGATATAGGGTGAGTAATAATTCAAATAATCGGAAAAAATTATATATCCACTCAATTCACTCCCCCTTTTTGAGTGGCCATTACCTAAGGGACCAACAATTGATATTAGAGCAGATTTCTAAGGTAGTTGAAACTCTTGTTTTATTTCAACCTAAAAGAGATCTTGATGGCCTTATTCACAAATCAAACCATTCTCGAATGACCTTCACCTTCTAGACTGCCATTATTTTATAGCATGAACTTTGCCTATTAGAAGATGCGAATGGAATGTTACTTGTTTTCTATAGATTATCAATTATGAGAAATTGTTAGAGATGGTTTTGTAACATCTAAACTTGAAAAGAAAGAATGGAATAAAGAAGATATTAGAAAACATCATATGGACCATAAGGCGAAATATATAATCTTCTGTTCAATACTTCCTAGTGAATATGAGAAATTGTCTGCTTGTTTCACACCTCATAAAATATGGAGAAAATTAGAAGTGTTCTATGAAGGAACTGATCAAGTCAAAGATACTAGGATCAATCTCTTAATGACTGAATATGAAGAGTTTAAATTGCAACAAAATGAAAACATAAGTGACATGAATGGTAGGTTTCAAAAGATTATAAACAATCACAAAATGTTAGGAAAAGTAATATCTGAAGAAGATCAAGTCAAGAAAATTCTTAGGTCATTATCTCTAGAATGGTAACCTTTAGTGACTGCAATATCTCAAGCCAAAAATCTAAAAGTTTTAAGAATGGAAGAGCTAATAGATACACTTTTATAACTCATGAGTTGATTTTGAACAAATCAAATGAAGATAGCTCAAAAGGAAAGAAAACACTTGTTCTAAAGGTAAATGAAGAAATTGAATCTAGTGATGAGAAGAAGATGATGATACAGCTTTTCTAACTAGAACATTTGCTAAATTAATGAGGAAGAAAGAAAAAGGGCAGAAAAGAATGCCTCCTACGTGCTACAACTGTAAAAAGGTAGGGCATATGCCATTTGATTGTCCTGAAGAGAGAAAAGATAGAAAGGAAAAGAAATCTGACAAGAAAATAGAGAAGAAATGATCAAAAAAATTAAAGAAGCATGCCTTTTTGGCATGGGATGCGGATGCCTCAAGTGAGTTGTCCCAATATGAAGAAGAAGAAGAAGCTCATGTATGTCTTATGGGCATGGAAGATGAAGAAGAAAATGATACTGAATTAGAATAACTTCAAGAAACTTATGAAAAACTGTATAAGGAATATCAAGTTATTAAGAAAAAACTTAAAAATTCGAAGAAAATCCATAAGAAAGAAAATGAGAGTTTGAAAAACGAAATAAAGAGCTTGGAAGAGAAGACGATGGAACTAAAAAGAGAAAATGAAATGAAGAATGATGATGAATCAATTAAGTGTCAAGAGGAAATTAAGGAATTAAAAGTTCAAAACAACAAATTGGTGATTGAAAAGAATGCCATTGAAAAATCTCTAACCACATTAATAGCTAGGAAGAATACTCAACCTAGACCTAAACCCAAGGCACCGAAAAGAGAATGGAGACAACCTAGGTGGCAGCCTTAACCTAGGAAAATCAAAGAAGTTAGGATGTGGATACCCAAAGGGGTAGTTCAAACCATGAGAAACTTAGAAAAGGAAATGTTTAAAATGGATAATGTGTCATATGTAAGCTCATCCAAAGTCATTCAATCTTTTGATCTTAATGAAGTAAGAAACAAGGGACTCGTTACTAAATGGGTGCCCAAAACTAAGAGGTAGTTTTATATGTGCAGATGTGCATGAGGACCACAATGGGCAACAAGTGGTATATGGATAGTGGATGCTCACAGCACATGACCAGTGAGAGAGACCTATTCCTAGATCTCACTCACAAAGATGGAGGATTAGTCACATTTAGTGACAATGCCAATGGTAAAGTGGTTGGAATTGGCTCGATCGGTAAACCTTATTTCACCACCATAAGAAATGTCCTTTTAGTAGATGATTTAAAGTATAACTTGCTTAGCATTAGTCAATTTTGTGACGACGGATATGAAGTTATATTTCGTTAAAAATATTATCTTGTCATTGATAGTGATAATGCTACTATTACATGTGCTAGTAGACAAGGAAATGTTTATATAGCAGATATTGAGCAAATTAATGTAAAATGTATAATGGTAAAAAATGATGAAATTATCTTATGGCATAGAAGATTAGGTCATGTCAATTCCAATTTAATTAGGAGGACAGCTAGCAAAGACTCAGTAATAGGTCTTCCTAAGATAAAGTTCAATGATGAGATTTCTTGTGATAGTTGTTCTCAATGAAAGCAAACGATAGCCTCTTTTAAGTCCAAAAACGAGATATCAACCAATAGGCCTTTGCAATTGTTGCACATGAATCTATTTGGACCCACTCAAACTAGAAGCATGGGTAAAAAAATTTATGCATATGTTGTAGTAGATGACTACTTTAGATTCAATTGGGTTCTGTTCTTGGCTTCAAAGGATGAGGCATTCCAAAATTTCATTAAACTAGCCAAAAGGATCCAAAGAATGAAATAGTTTCTATTAGAAGTGATCGTAGTGGGAATTTGAAAATTGGCACTTTATGAAGTTTTGCGAAGAGAATGGTATTCTTCATCAATTTTCTACACTTATAACTCCTCAACAAAATGGTGTCGTTGAAAGGAGAAATAGGACTCTCTAAGAAATGGCTAGAACTATGCTATTAGAGAACAATCTTTCAACTTACTTTTGGGCGGAAGCAGTAAATACCGCTTGCCATATCCTAAATAGATTCAATCTAAGGCAAGGCATCAAGAAAACCCCATTTGAGTTGTATTTTGGCAAAAAGCCTAATATGTCATATTTTAGAGCATTTGGTTGTAAGTGCTTCATTCTAAACACAAAGGATAATGTGGGAAAATTTTAGGCTAAAAGTGACCAAGGCATATTTCTAAGGTATTCAAATGTTAGCAAAGCTTATAGGGTGTACAACATTAGAACAAACTCTTTAGAAGACTCAATTCACATAAAATTTAATGAACACCCTGAATCAAAAGAAAGAAATGATATTGAAGAAGAAATGCCAATTGATTTATCCAAAGATTTAAAAAATGTAGATTTCAAAGAAGTTGCTCAAGATGTGCCATCAAGTTCTCAATCTAAAACTCAAGATCAACCTCTAGAAAAGAAAGATCTAGATAGGCTTCCCAAAAGCTTTAAAAATACGTCAAGTCATCCTATAGATCAAATCATAGGGAATCCAAACCAAGGAATAATGACCAGGGCATCTTTTCAACAATATTGTAATAATGTAGCATTTATATCAAAAGTTGAGCCAACTTGCATAGACCAAGCTTTAGAAGATGAATATTGGATCAAGGCTATGCAAGAAGAACTAGATCAATTCAAGAGAAATGAAGTTTGAGAATTAGTTCCTAGACTAAAAGAAAAATCAATCACAATAACCAAATGAGTATTTAAAAATAATCTTGATGAGAGTGGAAACATAGTTAGAAATAAAGCAAGACTAGTAGCAAAAGGTTATTGTCAAGAAGAAGGCATTGACTTTGAAGAATCATTTGCTCTAGTAGCTAGATTAGAAGCAATAAGGATGTTCTTAGCTTTTGCCTCTCACAAGAATTTTGAGCCAACTTGCGTAGACCAAGCTTTAGAAGATGAATATTGGATCAAGGCTATGTAAGAAGAACTAAATCAATTCAAGAGAAATGAATTTTGGGAATTAGTTCCTAGACCAAAAGAAAAATCAATCATAGGAACCAAATGGGTATTTAAAAACAAGCTTGATAAGAGTGGAAACATAGTTAGAAATAAAGCAAGACTAGTAGCAAAAGGTTATTATCAAGAAGAAGGCATTGATTTTGAAGAATCATTTGCTCCAATAGCTAGATTAGAAGCAATAAGGATGCTCTTAGCTTTTGCCTCTCACAAGAATTTTATGCTATATCAAATGGATGTGAAGAATGCATTTCTAAATGGTTACATCAACGAAAAGGTTTATGTAAGTCAACCACCAGGTTTTGAGGATCCTTAGAAGATCATGTGTATAAGCTTAGAAAAGCTCTTTATGGCTTTAAACAAGCTCATAGAGCTTGGTATGATAGACTAAGTAAATTTCTTATAGAGAAAGGATTTTCTAGAGGAAAAATTGATACAACTTTTTTCATAAAAAATGAAAGCTCAAACATTTTAATTATTCAAGTATATGTAGACGATATTGTGTTTGGAGGAACGAACGATAAATTATGCAAAGAGTTTGCAAATCTAATGACAAGCGAGTTTGAAATAAGCCTCATGGGAGAATTAATATACTTCCTAGGTCTTCAAGTGAAACAGTCGAAAGAAGGTATATTCATACATCAATTTAAATATTTAAAAGAAATGTTAAAATAAATTCGGAATGCAAAATGCTAAAGCTATAGGCACCCCAATGAGCACATCCACTAAGCTAGATAAAGATGAGCAAGGAAAAAATGTGGATACAAAATTATATAGGAGTATGATAGGATCTTTACTTTATCTAATGGCAAGTAGGCCTAATATTATGTTTAGTGTGTGTCTTTGTGCTCGATTTTAGTCAAATCCTAAGGAATCACATGTCTTAGCTGTTAAGAGAATTTTAAGATATTTAATAGGATCCGAAGATGTAGGTCTATAGTATCCAAATGAAGATGTATTTGAATTAATAGGTTATTCCGACGCAAATTTTGCTGGTTGCAAAGTAGACCGAAAAAGCACCTTTGGTACATGTCAGCTGTTAGGAAGCAAATTAATATCATGGTTTTCAAAGAAACAAAATTCAGTGGCATTATTTACTACCGAAGCTGAATATATAACAGCCGGTAGTTGCTGTGCTCAAATTTTATGGATTCGTCAATAATTGACAGATTTTGGAATAACATTTAAACAAACCCCGATTAAGTGTGATAACACGAGTGCCATTAGCATATCAAAGAACCCCGTGTTGCATACACACACAAAACACATAGAGGTCAAGCACCATTTGATTAGAGATCATGTCCAAAACCAAGAGATAGTTCTTGAATTTGTTCCAACCGACTTGCAATTAGCGGATATTTTTACAAAACCCCTTCCAGAGAATCAATTTAATTATATTCGAAGGGAACTAGGGATAATAAATCCTTTTGGATAAAAGAAATTCGTTATCATAGGGTGCGGTCCATTTTGTCTTAGTTTAGAAAAATAGTCGACTAGCTATCAATTAAAGTCGACTAAAGTATATCCATAGTCGACTTGCTATGATTAGTCGACTCATGTTTTTTAAAAGTTGACTCATGATAAGTTGACTAAAGATTTTAAATAGTCGACTATCCCAAGACATCAGGCCTTTATTTGAACGACCATCGGCCTTCCCTCCTTATTCTCCCAAATCTTCTTCTCTTTCCTCTATTTTTCTCGAAACCTCTTTGCTCCCTCACCCGAACCATTCCTCTCTCTCTCTCTCTCGTTCTCTCTCCGACGGTGTTGTCATCGCCAGTTGCCACCGTTGTCTCGCCTTGCTACTGACTCCACGACGATTCTTCTCCTCTCTCTCACTTCATTCATAGGTAATTTTTCTTTATTTTTTTCTTGTGTTATGCTCTCATTTTGACTTGATGAATTGTTTGTTGATTCGCTATTTATTAGTTATCTCTCGATGTTTTTCTTTGGTCCTTATTGCTAGTTACGTTGGTGTCTCCATTTTTGGTTGAAATAGAAGTATCTCATTGCTTTAAGTCGACCCATTGTAGTCATGTCAGCTTCACTCAAACGCACCCGAACCTCCACCTCATCTCGACATCTGACCCCACCTCCATAACCAACCATTCAACCTTTGTATTTTCCAAATTCTGATCTCAAGGCACACTTTTATAAAGCCTATCATGCACATACTGTTCTTCATTGCAAAAATATTTTTCACGAATTCTTTGATGATCGAAAATTAAATTTTTGTACGTGGTTTTTCAAACAATGTCCCTGGGTAACTCTTCTTACCAAACATTATCGTGTCTACCCGTTTTCGATTCGCACTTTCTACAGTAACTTAGACCACCTTTCTCACACTTTTGTTAAATGAGTCGACATCTCAATGTCCCAGGAATTCTTATCCATTGTTTTTTATGTACCCTTGGTTATCGATGACTTTGAGACTCCATTCACTGAAGTTCCATGGGAAACGATATTTTTTTACTTAACTGATAATCGTAACTTTATCCCTCAAAACAATTATTCGGTTACCTATCTTAAGTCACTTGATCTCCGCTTAGCACACAGTGTCATCACTCACATTCTTCTTCCTCGCCAAGGGACCCACAACAGCTTCACTCCTACTTATGCATGTTTGTTATGGGCTCTTATGAATAATCGTTCCATCGACATCATGTCCTTTATTGCTGAGCATATTTACAATGCTGGGAGTCGTAAAAGCTCACATCTTCCATACGGTCGCCTTTTCATCCATATTTATAATCACCTCCAAATTGATCTTGGAGACGAAGAGTTTGAGCTGCCATCTATCTATCACGTCATCAATGACGCCACCGTGGCTTTATGCACTATAAGTATATAAATAACACATGGGTGTATAAACCTCTTACCACTACTCCAACCTCGATCGAACCCGAACCCCAAACAGATGATGACCTTGCACGAACACCTGTCCATCCCGATCCTCTTTCAGACACACTTGGTCCATCTTCTACCCCCCATCCATCTTTTTCTTTACTACAGGATCGCTTGGAACATCTTGCTACAGATCATGAAGCCATCCATGACGAGCTCCGAGATGTCTAGAACTCTATTACAGCCTTAGAGGACAAGATGACGACCATGTTTTGTGCTTGTTTCGTGTGATTGACAACCACCTACCTCGTCGACCGGACTAACTCGATGATACTCCCACATGGTTTACTGCACCATCTAGGGATGCCTAGGTTTATCTTGTGTATAGAGTTGTTTCTGTTTACATTTCATACACTAGTTTTGTTCATCATACTGCCTTAAATGATAGTTGTTGTTTCTTTATTGTGTATGTTAACACTGTTTTGATCATGAAAAAAAAAGGAGTTCGATGAAAATCCTGTGAGTTTATGATTACATTTTTGGATTATTGCATCAATAATTTATTGTAAGGCATAGCACATATTGTTCTTTTTCAATTCATGTCATCATTATTATTGAAAGGGGGAGTTTCATTATAAAGTTAAGGGGGAGTTCAAATTTTCAAAATAATTAACTTCATTGAAAATCATATTTTTGTCATTATCAAAAAGAGAAAGAATGTTGAGCCAACTTGTATTATTATTATTATTATTATTATTATTATTATTATTATTATTATTATTATTATTATTATTATTATTATTATTATTATTATTATTATATGTATATTAAGATTTTGATAATTAACAAAAAGATCATTTTTAAACTGATATCCCCCAATTTTATTTTCTAGTGATTTGTGTTATGGGATTAATTCAAATAAAGTAGGATTGATTAGTTAAATTATTTTGCAAATATTTTTTAATGGAGAAAACTTATTTTTAGCATTTATAGCTCATTAGTCGATTATCCATAGTTGCTTAGTTGACTAAGCAGAAGGTATCTCTGCATAAATGTTTTCCTCCATGCAGCATTAGTCGACTAGGCTGAGTAGTAATTTTTCATTAGTCGACTAAACCTCTGATTAGTCGACTAAAGGTTCTGATTAGTCGACTATTGAAGTCTAACAGGAAGAAAAGTTTAAAAGGAAGGCAGATCACCTTAAGGAGTATAAAATCTCCTCAAGCTCATTTTTGAAGTCTCTCCCAATCACATTCAAGCCTCCAAGAAGCTACAATAAAAGAGTTCAAAGCGCCATTATTCTCTCATTCAAGATTCAAGGAGGTTGTATGCTGGATTGCTAAGTCAACATCCAGCCAAAGGCAATTGAAAGTTGAAGTGCTGAAAAGAGATCAATTCTTTACTTCATCAACTGAGGGTATATTTAGTTTATTCTATTGTTGTCTTGTAATATATTATTTTTGTGATTTATTTGTGTCCGTGTGAGGACGATACTTGTAATCATTAAACTGTTGCGTGGATTGTTTTGGTTTCTTAAATTTGTTGAAAATCTAGGTGTTCATGTGTAGTTCCCAAGGTAAACTAAGGGAAAACCTTGGCTTTGATTGAATTAGTGGAACCCCAAGAGTGGTTGAGATCTTTGCAGAGTGGAGTAGGTGTTTGATATACACGAAACCACTATATATCGTCTTGTCTATTATTTGTTCTTTATTGTTTTCATATCTGCATCGTTGCTTGACATAAAATAGATATAGTTCGATATAGGGTGAGTAATAATTCAAATAATCGAAAAAAATTTATATATCCACACAATTTATCCCTCCCCTCTTGAATGACCATTACCTAAGGGACCAACAAGAGAAAGAGAACGAGTGATAAAGATTTTAGTAAAAGAGGTCACAAGAAATTTTAATTAAGTATGAAATGAGGTTGAAAGGGTAAGATATGATCATGAGTATATGTAATTAATAAGTTAGAAATCGTGGAACTGAGAATTTATCAAACTAGTAATTCAAGACAAACAAAATAAGAAAATTAAGTTGTGACTTGAGAAGCAGAATAGGATTGTACAACAATTTTAACCAATGTTACACTTGCAAAAGGATGAGGGGATTAGATTGAACAATCACGTCGATCACTCCCCCAGATCATCTCACATGTAATTCAAAACAAAGCTCTCCAGTTCTCCCAGAAATTTTCCACTACATTAGCCAATAGCATTGCAGCAATGCCGCCGGAGAAATCATCTGAGCCACCAGTGACAGACTTCCGAGGAGTGAGCGCTGCTGCCGGCAGCCACTTCAGTGGAAACCCATTTCCAATACCTTAATTTGCAGACCACCAAGTTGGGAGCATCATCAACCCATCAAAACATGAAATACTTTTGAAGTTTATTAAAAGATGGTAGAGAGTCTGCTTTTCTTATGAAACTGCCCCTTAAGAAGTACACCCTGGCCTGGCCTAGCCTTTCCATAGTGGAGAAGGCAAGCCCATTATTAGAATCAAATCAATTGTGTATTTGGGAAGTCACCAATCAATTGTGTTTTGGTTGTTAACATCAGTACTGCTTATCTTATCTTTTATCTTTTGAGGATGGCAGTTTAGGCTTGTTATCTTTCAATAATATTGTTTTTGTAATACATTAACAATCAACAATACTATTTAGATCTGACTCAAGACATTAATATTTACATTATTTAACTTATAATTTAAATTTATAAAAAAAATCATCAAATATCTTTTTTTATGGATAGAAATACATTTAAATAAATAATTATATAAACTACATAAATATAACCATTAAGACATTTATATTAAAGTTTATAAACAACAAATATAAGTTAATAATAAGTGATGATAGTGTTTGAGACCGACCACCACGTGTCATCTCGACAAATGAACCTTGGGAGTTGAAGCTTCGAACTCAGCTATGCCAGGCCTCAGGAATACAACCTACAAGACAACGAAGTGACAGGGCTAGAATCTCCCGACGTAGACTTCGATGCTCAAGTCAGTAGAATAAATGCAGATAGTAGAAAAATGTAAGACTTGTCATACCTAGTGAGGACCCCTACTTTTTATAGACAAGTCTGTTATAGGGTACCTGAGATAAAGCCTGAGATGGGCGGGCATGGCTCTTGAGGACCCCGGTCAAGCTAGAACGGGTCTCGTGGTCTGGTTTGGATTTTTCGGACTCTACTCCAGATTCCTCTGCAAGAGTTGCCACGTGTCCTTTAATTGGTTGTATAGGTTTCCCACTTCGTATTATGGACTTGCCATGTGTCAGTCTCTCGGGCGATGCACGTGGCAAACTAGACTACTAGCGCGCATGGGGTATTTTAGTAATTTAGGTAATGCCACATCACTTGCCCCCCACTCCTTGAGCCAAGCTGAAAATCATACTGGGTCGAGGAGTAACCTAATTTCTGAAGTTATTTGAGTGTAGACTTTCCCCGATATGCACAGGAGTATTTTTAAGTATAAGATTAACGTTTAACAGAGTCATTTATTACCTTGAAATTATATAGAGTGTTTGGTTGGAGGGCTTGGATCCTTCTATATAAGCCCAAGGCCCCACCCCTTAATTTTCACTCCACTTGATAGCCAAACTCCCAACTTTTGAGGTCTTTCCCTCCATTCTTTTTTTTACTTCTTCCTTTGCTTCTCTATTTATATATATATATATATATATATATATTATTTTTTTTATTTTATTTTTAAGCCCTTTAAGGGCCAAAGTCAGCCATGGCCTAGCTTGGCCAAGGTCAAGGCACAGCCGAGGTCGACCTAGCCGAGGTTTGCCAAGCCTGGTCGAGCTCGACCAAGGGCTTACGACGGCTTGGTCAAGCTCGACCTTAGCAGACCTCAGCCCGGCCAAGGTCAGAGCTAGGCTGCCTGGGGCAAGGGTCGAGCTCGGCGTTAGCCGGGCTTGGCCATGACCTATCTCTCCCTTGGGGCTCTTGCCTTGCTACTACCCCCTTTTCATTTTTTCCTTTTAATTTTTTCTTTTTTTAATTTAATATATATATATACACATATATATGTATTGAAACTTTGGCTAACCTGTTTCTTGTTGCTTTCTTCATCGGCGTGGTTGAGAGTTCCCAAGCTAGGTCATGTTTGTTGAGCTTCCTTTTAGCTCATACCCAGTTTCAATTTTCCTTTCATGACTTCTGTCCCATTTCTCTTGGTTAGTTCTTCCTTCTTGGTTAATCTTATTTATTTTAGCATGTCCTCTTCTTCTTCCTCTTCCTCGGGCTCAGAAACCTCTAGTACCAGCCTTCGTGTGAGGAATTGAGTCTGGAGTGGCTGCACTCTCACCCTATAATTAAAACACAATAAAACTTTTATATTTTTTCTTGATTTTGGTGAGAGATTTATACTCATCAGTGTACGAGTGCAGTTGTAGTCTAAATTTAAATTTGTATTTTTTGGATGAATCCAGGTCGCTCACTAAGAGATTTATTTATAGCAAAAGAAAGAGAATGTCATACATACACACATGCATCTGGATGAATTGGTAACAAGATTTTTCTTGTGGGCTTTCAGATAACGGATGCTAGGAAATAAAGTAAGGTAAAAATTAAAATAAACACTGAATGTGAGAATATAGAATTGGATAACACTTGAGTTGAGACAATTTCAGCACCAACCTGCTAATCCTCAATTTTTAGTAGAAAAGATTAGCAACATTAATTGAATTTCAGATATGAGGGTCTGCTATTAAATGCAATTAGAGATGATGATAGTTCTAGTTTAAACAATCCCTATACATGATATGCGGGATTTTAGTTTAAGTAACTACCATAAATTCGATTGCAATTAATACATAAAACAACTAAATTAATCATCCGGGTTTGGGTATGATAGTGTTTCCAATTCTAGTAACTCCCATACGTGGCATGAAAACTCTAAGTTAGACTTATGCTCCAATCCAAACCTAGTGATTTCTCAATAATTAATACACACTCATACTGACATTTAAATCAATGTCACTCATTTAAAGCGTAACTTTCGTTGGGAATCATTGGCGTTGGACACTGTCATTGCCTTAACCTAAAATTGGATTTAGCTACTTATCTTCATTTGAAAATTAATTGACAGGAATTTAAATGGCATAATTTAAATGATAGAATTTAAATAATAGGAATTAAAACAGCAGAAATTAACCGGCCATTTAGGCGGTGGATAGTAAAAAGACGTGAATTAAAAATTACAAAAATTTAATGGCATAAATTAATCGACCATTTATGCGGTGGATAATAAAGTAACAATAAATAACATGAGAATTCAAGAGAAGAAAGAAAAAAAGAAAGAACAAGAGAAGATAAGAAAGAAAAGAAGAGAGAACAAGAGCAATTCTCAAAGAGAAACTCTAAGAACACAACTAAGCTTTCATTCAAGAATAATAGCCTCCTACAAGTGCAACCAAGTGAGCTATTTATAACTCACAAGATGCAATAAAAATCACACAATTTAAAATTATATAACTAGACATAATTATATCGAATGGGTTGATTTTGATATAAGGGATCTCGAAATATATGTTGTGAGAATCGAGGTAAGGTTACTTCAATAAAATTGTTCGTGGGAACAAGTCGAGTGTGTTTAGTTCAAATGTTGATCTAGCGAATGAAATGGCCGAGATGTAGGATTGAATCCCGTAAAGGCTATTGGAGATTATAAATTTTGGTTATTCATGATTTGAGGTTTGGACAGGGTATCCCTAATGGTTGTGGGACCCGAAAGATCTTTTAGCAAGATAGAGATTATCTTTAAGTGAGATTTGCACTGATTAAGGAAGTGTTTTTCTTTTTCAGATGGTGAAAACTCGGAGAGTCACGGATCTCAGCGATCAAGACGAGAGTGACAGTAGTAACATCATCGCAGTCATTCTGCGAATCATGTCACAAATGATGGATGACAAGAAGAGCGATCAGGTTCTAGTGAGAATAGACTTGATCGAATGGAAAGAATCTTAGAAGGCATGCTGACACATGTAACGAGGAACGAGCTGCCAAGGCATACCAATCATGTGTTTGATCAGTATCACTGACAAAGACCACCGGTGTTTAGGGGAAAAGTAAAAGACGACACTTGCATAGCAGAATTCTGGATGGAGCAAACCGAGAAGCTACTCCAACATTTGCAGTGTAGTAATGAAGATAAAATTAACTGTGCTACATTCATGCTTGAGGAAGACGCTGCACGATGGTGGCAATCAGCCCAGCGAGCTTTGCAAAGGACACCAAGATAAGTGGAGCAAGATCCAAGGCCAAGGCAAGCTCAACCTGTGACGTGGGCTAGATTCAAGGAAACGTTTGACACAAAGTATTTTCCTCGGAGTTGGAGAGAAGAAAAGACTTGGGAGTTCATGAAGTTGAAGTAGATTAACGAGATGTCAGTGACTCAATATGACGTTAAGTTTACTCAACTGATAAGGTACGTGCATATATATGAAGCCGATGAGTGGCAGAAGGTATAGAAGTTTGTGAGTGGACTTAAAGTGGGACTACAGCAAGCTCTTAGCTCGTGGACTTTGGACACCTACAACGAGGCGTTAAATAGAGCCTTGTCCACTGAGACTAATTTACTGCGAGTTGGTTTGATTTGATCGGACGAGAAGAAGAAAGATCCAAAAGGTGGGGAGCATAAATCAGATGGAAGGAACTCCAAAAACAATGGGTCGTGTCCCCGATGCAACAAGGTACACCCAGGGAAACAATGTTTCCAAGGACATATCCGATGTCTTACATGCGGTGAAGAAGGACACAAGGGAAAGGACTGCCCTAAGAATAAAGATGCACCACTGACCAGGAATCGAATGAGGATCACATGTTTTTCATGTCAACAACCTAGTCATTACTCGAGCAAATGTCCAAAGAGGCAGAAGGTGGAACAAGTGGAAAAAGCAACTAAGGCACAAAAATCTCGCCCTGGATGAGTTTTCTGGCTGTGAAAGGATGACGAAGATATCTACTAGACAAAAGAGAAAGGTATGCCGAGTTAAGTTCAATGTTATCAATTTCTGTGCGATCATGGCAACCGAGTTAAAGTTCAATGTTATCAATTTCTGTGTAATCACGGCATATGCATTAGTATAAGAATGGGTTGGGAGAATTATTAGTCAAATAAAATGGGTTTTGAGGATACGATTATAAGAGATATTAAGCTCTATAAATTATTTTGGGAATTGTGCAACCGCCTATTTAGAGCTACAACGGGATATTCTGAAAAATAAGTAAGATGTTTGGTAAGCATGGATCGTGTTAGAATGTAAGTTGAATGATTGCTAAGGATTAGGAATTGTAGTTAGGACATTTCAATTGGGAGTCATTAGCAAGTAGTGATATAATTATCATAAACCAAATTTCGAGGACAAAATTTATTAAGGGGGGAGAATGTAATACCCAGGAATGATTTGAGAATATAAATAATATTTGATAAAGGGCATAAATGGAATTTTTGAAAAAGCAAGGCTATAGGGTACACTAACGCAGCTTTGGACGATCAAATTAGTCAGAGGGAGTACCCCGGAGCCTAGATAGTCAAAGAAAATAGTATAGTATCGACAAGTGACTCGAATTATGATTTTTAGTGATGAGAGAAGTGGGATCAGAAACAGTTTTCGGTACAACTGTCGATCGAGCTGAGAAAACTGAATCGACGTAGGAGACGTCCAGAAGGTCAATGGAGCATGTCAAGGATTAATATTTTATGTATAGAACAACCCTTAAGTGATTTCGGGTTAAATCAAATGGATTTAAGATCAAGTCGATCAATCGGGCTTAAGTGCAATTTTCTAAATTTACCCGAGAGAGGTCTAAACGATGGTTTTCAGAAATTTTGAGGAAGAAATGGGAGGTACTAAACTTGAGGGACTTAGTGGTATATTTGGAAAGATCAAGGGTATCATGAAAAAGGGCTAAAATGAAATTAGATGAAAACATGGGTTGAAAGTGTAATTAATGAAAGTTGCAAGTGTGAACGCGAAGGAGAATTCAGCCGTCACAAATCGCCTCACATGGAGGCTGAATCCGATGATGGGACGGCCGAGGGTGGCCTGGGGGAGGTCGCATACGGCGGTGTGAGGCTTGGGGAGTAAGGCTTGGCCGCTGATTGGCCTATTTTTGGGTATAAAAGAGAGGCCGAGGGTTTTGATTTTTGGGCATCAAATCGATCGTGTTTTTGGATGTTTTTGAGAGAATGATTAAGGGGCTTTTGATCCTTGCATCAAGTAGAAGAGATTGGGAGCATTTTGAGGCATTTTGGAGTGAGTTTTGTGGCTGTTCCAAGCTTGGCCGAGAGTCGGAGGCGGACCGCCATCGCCGACCTGCAACTCGTCTTTCGAGGGATTTTCTAGTGTTGTTTCGGCCTGATTTTGGTGCCATCAGGATTGATTCTTCAAGGGCTTTAAGGGGGTACCAGTTTCGGGGTCATCGGAGCAACCGCCAGCGACTGGTTCAAGGAAGAAGACGGTGGCGCGTGAACTACACACGCCAACCTTCACTCTCACACACGCGCCTAGCGCGTGAGAGCGCGTGAGCAAGGGGTTTTTGGTAATTTCAATTCCAAAATTTTTATTTAATTATTTGAGGATTTATTGTGTTGAAATATTTGAAAAAATAGTTGAGGAAATATTTATTTTGGAATTATTGAAGTTAAAAATGGGAGAAAATAGAGGAAATTATGGAAAACAAATCAAGAAAAATGGATTTTAATGCTTCCTTAATTAAATATGGTGTTTAGGAAGTGTTGTGGTTCAAGGTTGACTGTAAATTCAAGTGTCTGTGATTTGGCACGCATAACGAGGTTGTGCACGAGGATCGAAGCGATCCAAATTTGTTGAGGTGAGTGTTCTACTGCAAAACTTGATTTTAAGTTGTGAGTGTTCGTTCCCAAAACTTTGTTTTGACTTGTGAATGGTTTTATCCCAAAAGTTGGTTTTGACTTGTTCATGCAAATGGTTTTGTTGCATGTAAATGGTAACCGGTGACGGTTAATTTTATGAGGGAGGTTCATCCCTAAATGTTTTATACTTATGCATTTTATAAATGTTGTTTATATAATGCATTGAAATGTGAAATGTGGCATGGTCTTGCGTTTTATGTGTTCGTATGGAATGTCAGCCTCGGATGTTGTCTGAATAGTGTAACCATAATTCTCCAAGGGTGTGACGGAATAATAGGAGTATCTGATGCTGGTGTGCATGTCAGGATAGCCACCTTAGTTTCAGTGCTAGGCCGTTTGATCAGGGAAGTTGCACTAAGACGACTAGGTGGTTCATACTGTGTTGTTTATGTGGGATGTCGCCTAGGATGTTGTCTGGATAGTGTAGCAGTAATTCTCCAAGGGCGTGACGGAATAATAGGGGTATCTGATGCTGGTGTGCATGTCAGGATAACCGCCTTGGTTTCCGTACCAGACCTTTGGCTAGGGAAGTTGCACTAGGATGACTAAGTGGTCCATGTGAAATTTTGGAGTTGGGATTATATGGTGGTTCCTAGATACTTAAGGTGGGAACGTAATCTGGTGAGATCCGTTAGCAGCCCTATTTAAGCTAGAATCGCGTCGCATCGTCGTGTCGTTGAGTTGGTATGGTGGCATAGTTTTTTAGAGAGATTGCTCTTTTCCCATGATAGGGTTAAGCACGTGGGATTCTCTTGAGCTAGGGCTTACCGTGTGTATTAGTTTATTTCATGTCTTGTATTCATTCATGAAAAATGTGTTTTGAACTCTCACTTAGATGATTCATCATCTAATTTGGACTATGTTCCTGGAATATTCAAACGTTCCAGGTGAAGGCAGTAATGCGAAAAGAAAAAGAATTGCCGAGGAGTGACAGCGATTAGAGGATGTTTTATATTATTTCATTTCAGTTATGTTGTTTATTTTGAGAACGTCATGTAAACGTTGGTTGACTTTATATTATAAATAAAGTGGTTTCGGTTATGACCTATTAAGGTTTCGATCTAGCTTCCGCATTTGAGTTGATGAACCTGTCTTAGTTTATTGATGGTTCATAGTTGATATACTGAGAAGGTGTAACGGGATCTTTGGGGAATGGTTTTTGTGTTGGATTTTTTGTTGTTTTGTTTTGGAAAAAAATTATCCCCGGAATCTTACGTTACGTAACGCTCCAGAGAAGTGGGGTGTTACACTTCACTTTTTGATTGTGAATACACAAGCTTAGACTAGTTGAATCTTGATCCTTTGCACAGTTGAAGGGGATTAATCTGACCCTTGGTCCTCCTTTAGTTGACAGATTTGAGGGGATAGTCTAGGGCTCCTGACCTTAGATTTTAGCAACTCCCTCTCGGAGAAGGGTGTTGAGCTATGAGTTTTTTCTGGCCATTAGTCCACCTTCAACTTGGGGATGGCCTAGGGCTCTTAAGTCTTAACCATTGGATTTTAGCCATTCCCTCAAGAATGAGGGTGTTGGGCTCCAAGTTTCTCCTAACCATTAGTCTGCCTTTGACTTGGGGACGACCTAGGGCACTTAAGCCTTGGATTTTAGCCACTCCCTTGTGGATGAGGGTGTTAGGCTCTAAGTTTTTCCTAGCCATTAGTCCACCTTTGATTTGGGGACGGCCTAGGGCTCTTTACCCTTGGATTTTAGCCACTCCCTCGTGGAGGAGGGTGTTGGGCTCTAAGTTTTCCTAGCCATTAGTCCACCTTTGACTTAGGGATTGTGAGACCGAGAGGTGCTATGGCACACACCAAGAGGGGGGTGAATTGGTTATTTTTTAAAAACTTGATAGAACTGGAAAAACTTTTTCTTGCAAATTGAGATTTTAGTGATTTAAAATGTAAAGCATATAAAATGACAAATGAGAATCAAGAAGGATAGATGAATGCTTGGAAAGATAAAGATAATTTAAAGAACACAAGCATACAAGAACACCAAGATTTATAGTGGTTCAGCTTAACCAAGCCTAATCCACTACCTTAGCTCCTCACTAAGGATTTTGCAAACAATCCACTAAAACCCCCTATTTAAACCAAGTAGGTCCTCTAGTCCAAGATTAGGAATTACAAAACCTCCCACTCAAATGGGCCCTCTAGTTACACAAGCTAGGAATTTCAACCCCTTGCTTTAAACAACAAGTCCTCTAGCATAATAAGTTAGGAAAATAGAAACGATACAAATGAAAGAGATAAGCTAAGAGTTAACACTCTTAGTTACAAGTTCTCTCACAATGAAAACAAGGCTTAACAATAAATTTACAATTATAGAACAATGAAGTCTTGGAGAGAAAGATATAACAACGAAAGCACAAACACTGTAAGCTCGAAAAATTATTTGCAATTGCTAGATCATCTCGTTTCTGTCCATTAGCCTCTTCTTGATCATCCATGAGTTGTATATATAAACATCCATAAAAATTGAAGAGGAAACTAGCCGTTTATGACCGTTGGAATTTGAAAAACTAGCCGTTATAGCTTTCTGCAAAAAGAAATAGTCGACAGAAGAAAATGCATAGTTGACTATTTTTACAAGTAAAACAAGAAATAGTCGACAGACAAGAAGGCATAGTCGACTATCTTATAACACAAATTTTCCATAGTCGACAGACACATATCCATAGTCGACAGATGCAAAAATGTGAAGAAAATTTTGAAACTCATGAACAAAAATAGTCGACAGATGAAAAACCATAGTTGACTATCCTTATGTGATAGTCGACAGAGATAAAAATAGTCGACAGATTAAATCATCATAGTCGACTATCCTTATGCATAGTCGATTATCCTTATAACATAGTCGACTATTTTCAGGCATAGTCAACAGAATGAAAAACATAGTCGACTATCCTTTTGAAAAGATTGAAAATTCAACAAATCTTCATTTTGATTCTTTTGAAAGTAAGTTGAGATTATCAAAAATATATTTATTTTGAGTTTAAAACATACTCAACTAACCTTAATCATTTCTCCTACATAGATTTTCATAACTTTGCTTCAAAGAGATTTAAAGATTGATTTTCTCATTCACATAGATTGATTTTCATATATTGATATTCATATAGTCATTATCAAAACTATTTTATTATTCAAGAGTAAAATATTAGGGACGACCTAGGGCTCTTGACCCTTAGATTTTAGCCATTCTCTCGCGGAGGAGGGTGTTGGGCTCCAAGTTTTTCCTGGCTATTAGTTTCCCTTCGACTTGAGGACGGCCTAGGGCTCTTAACCCTTGGATTTTAGCCATTCCTTCTTGGAGGAGGGTGTTGGGCTCCAAATTTTTCCTGGCATTAGTCTGCCTTTGACTTGGGGACGACCTAGGGCTCTTAACTCTTGGATTTTAGCCACTCCCTCGCGGAGGAGGGTGTTTGGCTCCAAGTTTTTTATGGCCATTAGTTTGCCTTCGATTTGGAGACAACTTAGGGCTCTTGACCCTTGGATTTTTCTTTGGCTAATTGTGGACCTTTGTAAGATTATTACTGGATGGAGAGAATCCGAAGTCTTGCCATTAGTTGTAAAAAGAGTACAAAGAGGTTCGGGGAATTCCCCTTCTTATTGATAAAACTTCCTTAAGTTTTGCACATTCCAACTATGCTTCAAGGGCTTGCCTTCCATATCTTTTAGTCGATACACCCCCGGACTTTAAGATTTCACACCCAATACGGTCCTTCCCAATTCGGGGTTAGTTTATTTGCGTCTTGAGGATGGCTCACATCAAACCGTAGTAGCACAAAGATCTCCTGGCGTGTACTCGTCGGCTATAGTACCTAGCAATGCGTTGGTTATATGCACCTTGTCCAATCCGCGCCAGGTCTTGGAGCTCATCCATTAGATCCAAGTTGTACCTTAGCCCTTGCTCATTTATCTTAGGATTGAAATGCTCCACTTGGTAGCTAGTCACCCCGATCTCAACAGGAATAAGAGCCTCCAAGCCATAGCATAATGGGAAAGGGCATTCTCCTGTAGTCGTTCATGGTGTGGTCCGATAAGACCATAGTATGTTAGGGAGCTCATCTACCTATTGGTCGTCCGCTTTCTCAACCTGAGCTCAGAGTCTTTGAAAAATGGTCATGTTTATCAGCTCTACCTGCCCATTAGCCTAAGGATGGGCTACCGAGGTAAAATGTTGCTTAATCCCCAACTTGTGACACCATTTTTGCACCGACTGGTCCTCGAATTGGGTGTTATTATCCATTATTATCACCTTGGGAATACCAAACCAACAAACGATGGTTTTCCAAAGAAATTATTTTACCCTCCGTCCAGTGATAGTTGCCACAGGTTCGGCCTCCACCCACTTAGTAAAGTATTCAATGGTTGTTATCAAGTATTTGTTCTGTTCGGTCGCTTGTGGAATGGGTCCAAGGATATCAATTCCCCACCTGGCAAATGGGCAAGGCAACACAGGGTGGGTAAGTTCAGTTGCGGGGGGTGTGGACTAGGTTTGAAGTCTTTTGGCATCTCTCACAAGTTTAAACCAGCTACACAACATCGCTCATCATCCTCGGCCAGTAGAACCCTTGCCGAAGTGCTTTCTGGGAAAGAGACCGAGCTCCAATATGACTGTCGCAAATTCCCTCGTGGATCTCTCTCAGGATGTAGTCGACCTCGGCGAGCCCAACACACCTCAACAGCGACTGGGTGAAGGACTTCTTGTAGAGGTTTGGCCTAACCAGTAGGAACTTGGCAGCCTGTTACTTGAGTTTCTAGCTCTCTTGTTCCTCCTCTAGTAGCCATCCTTTGGTTAGATATGCTACAATGGGATCTATCCAATTTTCTACCTTATCCAAGCAAAGCTACTCTACTTCTGTCTCTATGCTCCTCTGGGGCAGTGACTCCATGTAGACAGCAGGGAAATTCTTGGGGAAAGAAGAAACAACTATCCTTGAGAGAGCATCTACCTCTACATTCTGTGCTCGTGGGACATGATTGACTTTCACTGCCCAAAATTGTGCCATAAGATCCTTGGTTATCGCCAAATATTGGGCCATGGCATCCTTTCGGGCCTCGAGCTCTCCTGTGACCTGCTATACAATCAAATTCAAGTCATAATATACCTCCAGATCCTTGACTCCCATCTGCTCTGCTAGTCTGAGCCTGGCAATGAGTGTCTCATACTCAACCTCATTGTTAAAGGCATTGAACTCGAAGTGGAGGGCATATAGCCAAGCTTAGATATCAAGGCCTTGGAGCAGTAATCCAACACCACTGCCCCCGATACTAGAGCTTCCATCCACAGAGAGAGTCCAGGTCTGGGAAACCCCTTCATCTTCTTCCTCCAGTAGAGTGCCTTCAACTATGAAGTCAGCCAGAGCTTGTGTCTTGATGGCCAGTCGAGGATGATAGTCAATGTCGAAAGCGCTTAGCTCTATTGCCCATTTGAGCGTCCTTCTCGACAAGTCCGGCTTCCCTAACACATACCTTAACGGTTGACTAGATAAGACGATAATGTTGTGTGCCTCGAAGTAGGGCCTCAACTTTTGAGCAGAGATGATTAGGGCATAGGACAACTTCTTTGTTGGAGTGTAGCGAATCTCGGCCTCGGCCAACCTCTTGCTCACATAGTAGATCGGCTTCTGAACTTTATCCTCATCCCGCACCAGAATAGAGCTGACTGCTTCATTCGAAGCAGCAAGATAAATATATAGTGACTCTCCTGGCTGTGGTTTAGCTAGGACTGAGAGGGAGACTAGATACTGCTTTAGCTGCTCAAACACCTCTTGGTATTCTTCCATCCAAGTGAAATTTCGAACTCGAGTCAAGGCCTTAAAAAATGGCAATCCCTTTTCCGTAGCCCTTGAAAAAACCTCCCTAATGTCGCCATCCTTCCAGTTAGTCTCTGCACCTCCTTGATACTCCGAGAAGGAGGCATCTCCAAGATGGCTTTTATTTTCGAGGGGTTGGCCTCAATTCCTCGGTAGTGCACCATGAACCCCAAGAACTTACCAGTCGTAACCTTGAAAGCACACTTGGCTGGGTTGAGCTTCATCTAGTATTGGCGTAAGGTCTGGAAGCAGTCCTCCAAGTCGTTTGGATGCTGCTCAGTCAAGAGACTCTTAACCAACGTATCATCCACATAAGCCTTCATATTTCAATCAAGTTAAACTTTAAACAACTTGTTGACCAATGGTATGTAACTCCGGCGTTCTTTAGCCTGAAGGGCATGACTTAATAACAAAATGTGGCCTTGTTTGTAATGAAGGCAGTCTTTTTTTGGTCGTCAGGGTGTAGTGGAATTTGGTGGTACCCCTGAAATGCATCCAAGAAATTCATCAGTTGGCACCCCATTGTTCTATTTATCAACACATCAATTTTGGGCAGAGGTTAACTATCATTCAGACAGGCTTTGTTGAGATCCTTAAAATCAATACAAAGCCGCCATTTTCCCGACCTCTTAGAGACGAATACAACGTTAGCTAATCACTCTGGATAGTCAACCTCCCAAACGTGATTGGCCTCAATGAGTTTTTCCACCTCAGCCTCCATAGCTTTAGTCCGCTGTAGGGTAAACTTCCTCTTCCTCTGCCTTACCGGTATGCAATCCGGGCAGAGCCTCAAATGATAGGTCATGATAGTCAGGTCTATCCCAGACCTATCTAGTGTAGACCATGTGAACACATCGCGATACCTTTGCAAGAGTGATAGGACTTCGGATTGCAACGACTCTTGTAACTTATAATTGATCTGTACTCTCTAATCAACCTTTTTCCCCAATGAAACTTCCTCTAGCTTGTCCACTGGCTTTGAGGTTTTAGGCTCCTTCGGACCCTCCAAGATGAAACTAGTGACCACACTAGGAGGGGTCTTAAAACTCTGTCCCACCCCCCTTACCGGCCTTTAATTTGCTCCTATACTTGGGGCTCTCGCTTGTTCCAATTCCATCTGGCCTTGACCAACTTGAGGAATAACATCCTAATTCGATATTGAGTCTGACTCCGACCCCTTAGCAATAGTAGCACTCAAGGAGGCCATGTAGCATTCCCTAGCCTGCTGTTGGTCTCCTCTTACCTTGCCAATCCCACTTAGAGTAGGGAATTTCAACACCATGTGATACGTGCTCGGTACCACCCTTAGAGCACTAAGCCCAGACCTACCAAGGATCATATTGTTGCTGAGGGCACATCGGCAACCAAAAAATCCAACATCACCTGGGACTTGCAAAAGCCATTACCGACCATCAGGGGCAGCCGGATCAACCCTTTTGAATGAATCACCATTCCATCCAAACTAACCAATGGGACTCGAACTAGCCTAAGCTAATCAAGCGTAAATCCCATTCCCAGGAACACCCTTTTGTAGAGAATCTCCGAAGAGCTACTAGGGTCCATGAGGATTCACCTCATCTCCCACTCTCTTACTTGAGCAATGATCACCAGAAAGTCTGAGTAGTTGGGATAGCTCGGGAGATCCTTCTCGGAGAAAGTGATGACCATTTTATCCCTTACTGCATTCTTGGGAGTGGTGGAGTCTAACCTACTTTGGACCCCCAACCCATTATCTTGAGGCCTAGGAACTGTTCCCGCTGCCAATGTGAACAAGATAAACTTCTGTCCTATCTTTCCAGCGGGCTGTTTTCCTTCTCTCCGGGGTAATGTCCGACTTCGCTCTTGGAAGCAATCACGACTAGGAGACCTCCCCCTATTCTTCGACTTAGACTCTACTCTACTCGAGTTCACGCCTCCTTGGCTAATGAAATCACAGAGGTAACCTTGGTTGATAAGCTCCTGAATCTCTTCCTTTAACTAGATGCAATCATTTGTATCATGGCCGTGGTCGTGGTGGAATCGACAATACTTCTTTTTGTTTCAAGTGTTAGGCGAAGACTTCAGCAGGGGAGAACGCCATTGATAATCCTTATCCTTCAGTGCCAGTAGAATCTTTGCTCGACTGGTGTTGAGGGGAGTATAACTCACCGGGCTTCCACCGGCACCCCTAAAACCCAGGCGATCTTAGGTTCGAGAGGGGCGATAGTCAGTCTTCTATTCTACCACTGACCTTTTATTCTCTTTCTCTCTATCCTTCCTGTTAGGTTGCTCAACCCGCTTTACCTTCACATCTCTTCGGCATTAATGTTCTTGTTAGCCCGGGCAAGGACTTTTGTGAAGGTACGAGTTGGAGTCTTGGCCAAGGACTGAGCGAATGGCCCAGCCCTCAAGCCATTCTGGAGAGCCACCATTGCAATTTGCTGATCAAACTCGTCGATGCTTAAAGCCTCCTCATTAAACCTAGCCACAAAATCCCTCAGGGACTCACCTTGGATTTGCTTGATGTTAACCAAAGCCATAGAAGACTTCTGGTGGCTCTTTAAGGGAGCATAATGGGCTAGGAAACAGGTCTTTAATTCTCCCCAGCTGTTGATGGAATGATGGGGAAGGCAAGAGTACCACGTCCGGGCATGACCTCCCAAAGTAGCTGAAAAGGCTTGGCACCACATCGTGTCTGACCTCGATTGCACCAACATGTGAGAGGAGAAAAGCTCTACATGATCATAGGGGTCTATGTTTTCGTCATAGAGCTTGATGGATGGGATATGAAACCTCTCTAGAGGAACCTCTGCCATGATGTTCTTACTCAGGGGTTGGTTAGAATCAAAGTGGGGCAGCTCCTTCTTTCCCTTCTTGAGTTCCTAGACCTGCCTCTCTAGAAAACGAAACCGCTTCTTCTGCAAGGTCCCTCATTCTCGCGAGGGGGAAGAAGTAGATCCTGCCACCTTAGAGAGGTGGATTTCTTGGCTCGACTGGTGGGATGGACAAGACTCCCAAGTAGGAAGATGTGACTAGTGCTCATCTCGATGAGAGGGCATCTGTAGACAACGCTGCTCATTCTGGTATAGATAACCAGTCAATAACTCGGTTAACTGGTAGACCTGATTTTCTAGCCTGGTGAGTCAGTCCTCTGGCATTGGATTGGGCGGAGGCAGTGGATCCTCCCTTTGCGTTAGGGCCTCTAGATTGGCATCAGCCTGGCTATGGGTCACGTCTCTTCGAGGAGCCATGCGGTTAGTTATGGCAAGGAGCAAAAAATTGTTGACACTTGGTTGGAGGTGAGAAGACCAAGGTTCGAGGTGAGGAGGGGAAGTCTGAAGCGCAAGGCAAGGAAAGAAGATGCTAGCGAGTATGGATGTCGGCCCCACGATGGGCACCAAATAATGATGGTGTTTGAGACTGACCATCACGTGCCACCTCGACAAATAGACCTCAAGAGCTGAAGCTTCGGACTCAGCTATGTCGGGTCTCGAGAATACAACCTGCAAGGCAACAGAGTGACGGGGTTAGGATCCCCAAGGTAGACTCCGACGCTTAAGTCAGTAAAATAAATGCGGGTAGTAGAAAATGTAAGAGTTGGAGATTTGTTATACCTAGTGAGGACCCCTACTTTTTATAGGCATGTCGGTTGTAGGGTACCTAAGATAAAGTTTGAGATAGGCAAGCACAACTCTCGAGGACCTTGGGCAAGCTGAAACGAGTCTCATGGTCTGGTCTGGATTTTTCAAACTCCACCCTGGATTACTCTGCCAGTGTTGCCACATATCCTTTAACTATTCGTATAGGACTGTTTCCCACTTCGCTTTGTGGATTTGCCACGTGTCAGTCTTTCGGGTGATCCACGTAGTGAGTGAGACTACTAGCGCGCATAGGATATTTTAATAATTTAGGTAATGCCACATCAATAAGTTAGATGGAAAACCAACCCACAACATGGCATAAACCTAAAACCTCCTCGTAGTTTTTAGGACTTTTTCATTGTCACTTGATTAAGATTTAATGTTAAAACACTTAACGTTGCAATTTAATATAAAATTACAACATTAATTATATTTTTATATATTACCTTCACTTTTAACCCTTTTACGGTTTTTATATTAATCGTATTTTATGCATATTAATACTAAATTATTCATCATTTTAAACATTATAATTGTTTCAAAAAGCTCAAGTGAAAATTATGATGATTTAATATTAAAAAAAGGGAAAAAAAAAAGAGATAAAAAGAACTCACACACACGTGTGTATATGTATCTCGGGGAGACAAAACATTGCCCTAACATCGCCGTCTCGCTCTCCGCTCCGTTCGGCGCCCGGATGCGGACAGGTGGCCGGTGAGTCGTCTAATTTCTCAAGCATCAGTCCCATTTCCGCCCTTGGCGCAAATATCGAGCATATATGTTACTATGATAAATATATAGAATACATATCTATATGTATAAATTTTCTCTCTGGTGAAATTCTCAATGTATTGAGTAATCCCATTCCCTTTATTCATCAGTTTCCTATTGGACATATATATGTACTTTGGTTGTCTACAATGGTATTTGATGACTGCTACTGTAATATAAGTGGTTGATGGTGTTTGAAGCTATGAGATTTAAGGGCCATTCTCACTATATTGCCTCAATTATCTGTTCGGAACTATGTATTGATGTTTGGGCTTTAAATGATTGAGTTGAGCGGGAGGTTGTTTCGAACTTGTAAGCTTGATTGTTTTATATGGTTTTTTAAGTTTCGAGTTAAACTAAGAAGATTATGCGTTTCAAAATGTGTTCAAACACGATTTGTTTGAATGGCTGGCAGAACCGGGTCAAGCTTTTGTACGAGTTGACAGTCAGTCGAGTTTGAGTGGCTTTGTTTTGCAGGCTCTATTGTTATGTTGATAGGTGGACCTAACAATTCTTTTATTGAAATTTGATGCTAATTTTATCAAACTTTCGGGATTATGGCCTCCTAAAATTTAGGGTCCGTTTGCTTTTTTTTTTTTTTCTGAGTAGGCCGTTTAATAAAGTTATCCAATAGATGGGATTCTAAAATTAGGTGATCTAACTCCTTCCCTTGGCCCCTGGCCAGATTTTTGTAAGTTAAAAGGTTTTATATGTTTTTTTTTTTGGAAATAATGTTAATAGAGAGTGATGGGTGGTATTTGCATCTGGTCTCCAAACATTTTATGTTGAATTTTTGTGCAGATGTGCCTGATAGATCGAAGCATTTTCTTGTATTCTGAAGTGTTGATCTAGACTAGACTGGATGAGCATGGAAGTTTCAAGCAATTCAGCTGTTCCCTGATCTAAACTTCTATCATCGTCCAAAATTTATTTTTTTTGGATTTTTTTTCACTAGAATTTGTTTTTTGATTGGTAAAGAAGAGAGATAATAAACTTTATGCCTTAGTTGACATTTCTCTTGTTCAAATGCTATTTTATGTGGACTTCCATTATTGTACGAACTAAGGTTTTCTTTTGAGTTTCTAATTCCCTCTTTCTCCTAATTTGTAGGCGACTCCTCCACTCTTATACATGCACACATTGGGCTTATCTCAAGAACTTTGCAATTGCATGCTCTTTTTTTCCATATGTGATCCTTTTAATTTTCTATTGTTGACTTAGTCTTTCAACTCTTTATTTGTACTAATGCACTTACCCATAAGCCAACACAACGTGAAGATAAAAAAGAGTGGTGATAGACAATGGTGGAAAAAGAAAAAAAGATCTCTCTATTTGATGATGTTGAGAATTTACCAATAGATTTATAGATTTGATTTAATGACGGAAGCGTCAACGCGTTGTATTCACTTGGATGTTGAAGTAGCTGGAGTAAAGTTTTGGGAAATGAGAGAGACACAGACAAACAAACGAAGAGAGAAAATTGATTGGTGGATTTTGGAGGGAGTGAACATTTGGTCTTTGCTAGCTTTGCTTCTTAAGATAGTTATAGGTGAGGATGCCTTTCATCTACACTCCATGCATCTAAGTGGCTGGAGTCACTGTACTCTAGCTGGACACAACTAGTTAGGAGGTTGCCTTCACGTAGTTTCAGGTGGTTGTATTTAGTTATATCAGCCAGGTGGCACAACAGTTAAGTGGAGTTGTACATACACCTTGCCCAGGTGTTGCCAGGTTGCTCATGCTCATATGGTCCACGTTGATAATGGATTATGCCTAATGTTGTAGGAGATGTTTGGGTGCATCAGAGCTCTCCCAATTCCTTAGTTCACTTTATTTGGATCGAGGAAGTATGTGGTGTGTCTCAAGATTTCTATCATAGGGTTGTCCTAGGGTTTAGAAAGGAATTGAGGAGAAATCAGGAGAGAGAGAGCAGAAATGGAGGGAGAGAGAACATAGAGAATTGAGGGAGAACAAAAGAGATCGAGAGAGAGAAATGTGGAGAGAGATGACAAAAATTTAGATTACTATTCTACAATGCAATTCTCTACCTACTCTAGCCTATTTATAGGCTGTCTAACTGAAATGTACAATGGGTAATGCATCAAAGTACAACACCTAACTATACATGTAATCTACTATTACTAATATGCCCTTGGGATTGTGACAATTCCTCCCTCCTTGAGAGGTTTTTTATCCCCAAGAAACGACAACAATTGAGCCGTTGTTTCTTCATCCAATTCCCATTTTCACTATCTGGTTCATCCTTCGCTTTTTCTTGTTCTTTTCTCTTTTCTTTGGCCTTTTTTTCTTTCTCCTTCTTGGCTTTATCCTATGGATGAAAGAGGAAACAATATTTCTTTGTTCAACTAGTATTTCATGCTCTCTTGGAGTACTTGCTTTACTTAGCTCTGCTAAAACCAGCACCAACTCTTCTACATCAACAGTTGCCATGATATCTCCAACACTATCATTTCTGGAGATAGAAAGGAACTCAAAGTTCGTTGTAGGCCAAGACCTAATTTGGTGCTGCAACTTATCAATTAAAATATGAACAAGAAAAATAGCACTAGTCTTGTTCCCAATAGCAAGACTTTTACCTTTTTCAGTTATTTCCCTTAGTTTTCCTCCACTGTCTCCATGTTTCCTTAGAGTCCCCTGGTCTGAATTGCTCAATCAGAACTCCTTCAACTGCATGTGGAGTGTCAAAAACTTGATCCATCCTAGGATAGATGTCACAAGCATATGCCCCATCAGATAGATGAACGTTCTCTTCAGCACTACTCTCATCTTCGACCTGATTCATAGCCAGTATATCTAATGAATCAATGTTTTGTTCCAATTCTGATTGTTCCTCAGTTTTTTGTGAGTTAGAAATTTGAGGAAGGACTCCAGCACCACTATCCGCACAGATGGATGTGTCAAGTCTTTTGCACGAGACTTGAAGTGCTGAGGATTAAGAAGAATCTAGAGAAAGATAGAAGAGAATTTGGAGGGAAAAGAGAGAGAGAAAATTTGAGAGGGAAAATAGAGAAATCAAGAGGGAAAGATCTTCTCATTCAACATAGAAGTCCCGTCCTCCTACATTTGGCCTTATATAGGCCCTTCCCAGTTCCCACGGTTTCATAACACCACCATCGGGAACATTCCAACAGCTAGCTACACAAGTGGCCCATGTGGGCTATGGTTATTACAAAGAATTACAGAAATTTCAAAATTGCCACTGGGTCATAACATTTCCCACCCCTAGAAAATATTCTTGTCCTCAAGAATCTATAGAAGTCCTGTAGCTTGCGGAAATTGAGTGAACAGTTCTTGCAGGTAGTCCTAGGTCGTGTGATGAGGGTCTTTGTGAGACCACCTTACTAGCACCTGGGTTAAGGGCACCGAGCCTTGGTAAACCACCCATTTATCTAGGATGGCTTGGGGCTCCACCCTCTCTTCCTCTTCTTCACCCACTGTAGGTACTTCCAAGCTAGCTGTCGCTTGTGGCTCGATAGATTTCTTCAGTAAGGATACAGGGAACACAGGGTGCATGTTAACTTGTGGCGGCAATCTAAGCTTATAGGCAACCTTCCCTACCTTAGCTTCTATGACAGAAGGTCCAAAGTACTTAGGACTTAGTTTGGATGCCGGGGTGGATGTAAATGGCTGCTGTAGTGTTGGGTTTTTGCATGAAGGATTATTTCTAGAAGATGAAGAATAGAACCTATTGGAATGAAGATGATTTCTGACTGATTTTATTCTAAGTTAGATTAGTTAATTTAGTTGTTCTATTATGAGGGATATATTAGTCTTTTGTATAGGCTAAGTAGTTAGCCTTGTAATTACCACCCCTATAGTTTATAAATAGGAGGTGAGAGGCTGAAAGTCGGATATAACAAATCATTCTATTGTTTCTCTGAATACTAGTGATGTTGTCGAGAGAGAGAAAGACTTAGAGGGAAAGTTTGTCTTGATATTCTCTTGTATAGAAGGCAGCGAACTTGTGTGAGAGAGAGAAGAAAGGTTCTTGTACTCTTGTTCAAGTGATTTCTAGTGGATTTGCCTCTCGAGAGAAGGCTGGATGTAGGATTGCATTTTTCGGTCCGAACCAGGATAATTCTGCGCCTCTTGTTTGGTTTGATTGCCCTTTTACTTTAGTTTCTTTGCTATTTTCATTTCCTGTTTTATATATTTTGTTGTGGATTTGATTTCCGGGTGAGGAGCAAAGAGAGATTGGCAAACTTAAGTATTGAATCGGTTTTTAAGAGCTCTTAATCATAACATGTAGAAATCTGTTCACTCTCAAATAAACCTTATCACCTACTTCAAAAGTCCGATCACTTCTTTTGTTAGTACTCTTCTTCATTTGGTTCTAGGTTGTATTTAACTCCTTCTTCAACACCTTCAAAACCTCCTGCCTCTGTTGCAGATTCTACTCCGCTGTGGCCATAGTAGCTGTAGAACTCGATAGGGCTGGAATGAGGGGTGGTCTATAGCTGAACACTGCTTCAAAAGGACTTCGGTTGATGGCATTGTGATGGCTAGAGTTGTACCACCATTGAGCTAATGACAATCACCTATTCTAACTCTTAGGCTTAGTGAAACACATGCACCTCAAATAAGCCTCCAAATACTGATTGACCCTCTCTGTTTAACTATTTGTTTAGGGATGGTAGGCTGTGGACATGTGTAGTCCTACCGCCATGCTCCTAAACGACTCCTGCCAAAACACACTTGTGAAAATCTTGTCTTTATCTGAGACAATGGACTTAGGCACTCCATGAAGCTTCACCACTGAATCCATAAACTTTCTTGCAACCTCTTGTGCTGAGAATGGATGGGTTAGACTAATAAAATGTGCAAACTTGGTTAGTCTATCTACTACTACCAACACCACATCCTTACTTTCTAATCTGGGGAGTCCCTTTATGAAATCCATAGAGATTCCCTCCCAAGCTTGCTCCAGAACTGCCAAGGGTTGCAACAAGTCGAGATAAGCCACGTTCTCATGCTTGCATCTTTGACATATCTCACATGATAGCACAAAGCTCACCACCGCTTTTTTCTGCCTTGGCCAGAAAAATAGTTGCCTTACTTTTTGGTAAATGGCTCGTATCCTTGAGTGACTGCTCACTGGAGGACCATGTAAAGAGGCTATGATCCTACCCTTAAGTGCCTCATCATCCCCAACCACCAGTCTGCCCTTAAACCTTACCAGCCCATTAGAAAGTGTAAACTTGGAACTCTTCGCTGGATGAATTGCAAGTTGGGCTATTGTATCTTGGACTCATGGTGTTTGGTCATAACTTCCTACCACTCCTTCACCCACTCAAGAATCACAATTGATATAAACTAACGTTGACCCTTTTCTTCCCTTCTTGATAAGGCATCTGCCACCACATTTTCCTTTCCCTTGCGATGCACAATAGTGTAGTCCAACCCCATTAACTTCGAAACTCTCTTTCTTTGTGATTGGGTGTGCAATCTCTATTGGGATAAAAATTGCAAACTCTCATGGTTAGTCTTAATTATGAAGGGTCTAGCCTCCAAATAGTGTCTCCATTTCTCAATAGCCCCTAATACGACCAAGAGCTACTTGTCATAAACACTTAGGCCTAAGTATCTTGGAGCCAAGGTTTGACTAATATAAGACAAGGGTTTTCCCTTCTACATCAAGATTGCCCCTATTCCATTGTCACACGCATCCGTTTCTACCACAAAGGTTTTAGAGAAACCTATAAGGGCTAATACTAGTGCTTCTGTCATAGCCTTTTTTAGTGTCAAGAAGGCTACCTTAGGGGTTTACTAGTGGGGCCATAATTTTGTATGAACTTCCTATAGTACCTTGTCAACCCGTGGAAGCCCCTTAACTCTGTTACAACTCTTGGGTAGAAGTCACCCTCAAAAGCTAGCTGTTAAGGGGAGGGTGCCCAAGAGATTAAAAACCCCACACTAGAAGTTTGAACTTCCAATGTGGGACAAGTCCCATACCTTGCAGTGCACTAGTCTTTGCTAGTTTCAGGCTAACACTGCAATGCCGACATCACCTCTGTCGCCGCTCGCTTGCACTGGGAGCCATGGGGTTGGCTTTGATACTACTGTTACAACTCTCGGGTAGAACTCACCCTCAAAAGTTAGTTGTTAAGGGGAGGGTGCCCAAGAGATTATAAGGGTCAGGGATAACCCTACATGGGTGGAGTTTACTGATAGGCTATGCGAGAGGTTTGGGGAAAAGAATATTTTGGATGTTATTGAAGAATTTAATAAATTAAAACAAGTGGGAGAGGTGAATGCCTACCTGAGGAGGTTTGAAGAGCTGAGATCGCTGATGATCAACAACGACCCCCACCTCTCGGAAGCTTATTTTGTGTCAAGCTTCTTGAGCAGACTCAGTGAGGACCTGAGGCCTATGGTTAAAATGATTTGGCCTAGAACAGTGGAGCAGGCGGCAAAAAGTGCACGTTTACAAGAGATGGTGGTGGAGGCCTTGATGAGGAAGCAGAGGCAACAACACCGGGCTGTCACTAGAAGCGCGTCCCATTAAGGAGAGAAGGTACATAACTGTGATTGGGGTAGAGGCGGTCAAGGTGTTAGAATTTCAGGGGGGCCTAGCTCTGGGGGAAAATACAATGATCCGAGGAGGTAGCTGGGGTTATGTTTTAGATGCGGGGATAAATACTATCCCGGGCATCAATGTAGGCGGTAGCTATTGTTACTAGAAGGGGTTTCGAAGGAGAAATCAGAAGAAGAAGAAGACGAAAGGGAAGAGGATGATGAGCTCGGGGAAAGAGACACGGGTGAAATCTCACTACATGCGCTGAAAGAGGTGACCAATAACAAGATAATTAAAGTAGAAGGGAAGGTGAAGGATGACAGTTTGTTGATCTTAATTGATAGTGGAAGCACACATAGCTTCCTGGATGAAGGTTCTGCAAAAAGACTGAGGTGTTCCCTCAAGGGAACTCAACCCTTAGGTGTGATGGTGGCTAATGGGAATAGGGTGATCAGTGAGTCAGTATGCCAGGGGTTTAATTGGGAGATGCAAGGTGAGAAGTTTGAAACGGACTTGAGGTTGCTGCAATTAGGGGGTTGCGATGTGGTATTAGGGGTTGATTGGATGAAAGGACTGAGCCCTATAAGCTTTGATTTCAATAGGATGGAGGTATCCTTTGACAAGGGAGGAAGAAGAATGACTCTCATGGGAGGGAGAGTTTTTGGGACTTGTAGGATGATAACGGGGAAGAGGCTCCACCGGGTGTTCAGAAACAAGTGGAGCCAACTGACCCAGTTGTTTTCCATTGCAGCAGCAGAAGAAGGGGCTGAGCAGAAGCTGTTTGGAGAATTATACTTGACTGTCAGCAGCCAGCGATGTGAACTTGACTAGGTACCCCTTCAGACCCCTATTGATGAATTGTTGTTAGGGTTTAAGGACTTATTTACTGAACATGATACTCTACCCCCAACCCGAGCCTTGGACCATTCAATCAACCTCAAACCCAATACCGAACCTGTAAACATCAGATCATACCGTTATTCTCCAGTCCAGAAAACAAAAATCGAGAAAATGGTAAAGGAGATGCTAAAACAATCCTTCATAAGGCCCAGCCAGAGCCCCTTTGCTTCACTAGTTCTCCTTGTAAAAAAAGAAAGATGGATCTTGGTGCTTTTGTGTGGATTACTGCTAATTAAATGCCTTAACTATCAAAGACAAGTATCCTATACCCTTTGGTAGAAGACCTAATGGATGAGCTACACAATGCCAAAATTTTTTCAAAGCTAGACCTTCGTTCGGGATACCACCAAATAAGAATGAACCTTAATGATGTCCATAAAACAGCTTTTAGAACCCATCATGGACATTTCGAATTCTTGGTGATGCCATGTGGGCTCAACAATGCACAGCCACTTTTCAAGCCTTAATGGGCCAAATCTTCGAATCCTATCTAAGGAAATTCATACTTGTATTTTTCGATGATATCCTTGTCTATAGCTCAACCCTGAACCAACATCTACAACACCCTCAAAACCACCCTAGAAGTCCTTAGATCTAACCATCTCTTCATCAAAAGGTCTAGGTGTTCGTTTGGGCAAGATCAGGTCGAGTATTTGGGCCATTTGATATTAGAAGGAGGAGTTAGGACTGATCCCAAAAAGGTGGAAGCCATGTTAACTTGGCCACAGCCCACAACAGCGAGGGCTCTACGGGGGTTCCTTGGCCTTACTAGGTACTATCGCTGGTTTGTTAGAGGATATGGAGTGGTGAGTAAACCTCTAACCAACCTGCTAAAGAAAGGCAATTTTAGCTGGGGCCAAGAGGCTGAAGAAGCCTTTGAGAAGCTGAAGATAGAGATGAGTAGAGTACCTGTTTTGGGGCTGCCAGACTTTGCTAAACCTTTTGTGTTGGAGACGGATGCATGCGGGGTGGGCATTGGGGCTGTGCCGTCACAAGGAGGAAGACCATTGGCATTTTTAAGCCAAGCATTAAGCCCAAGGCATTTGGGATTAAGCATCTATGAAAAGGAGTTCTTGGCGATGAAAAAATGGCGGCGAAAAAATGGCGGCATTACTTAGAGAATGGGAAGTTTATTATCAAGACAGATCATGAAAGTTTAAAGTATTTGTTGCAGCAAAACTTGCAAACACAGCTGCAGAAAAAGGGGATGGCAAAATTGATGGGGTTAGATTGCATAATTCAGTATAGGAAGGGCAAGGAGAATGTAGCTGCTGATGCCCTTTCGAGGTGCCAAGAAGAAGGAAGCATGGCTGCAATCACTGTCGTAGTACTAGAATGTACCATGAAGTTGTTGATAGCTATGAAGCAGATGAACAGGTGAAGAAGATAATGGAAAGACTGGCATTGGGAATTAAGGAGGTTGAAGGTTACACTTTACATGAAGGGTTGATTAGATTTAATGGCAGGATTGTTATTGGCGATAAGGGGGACCTCAAGAAGAAGATTATGCAGTCCTTGCATGAATCCCCTTTGGGAGGGCACTCGGGAGTTCAAAATACTTACCTTAGGATAAAGTAGTTGTTTCAATGGCCCAAGCTAAAGGCTGACGTTAAGAAGTTCATCTTGGCTTGCAACACATGCAAGAGATACAAACATAAAAATGTGCCCTACCTCGGTCTTCTTCAACCCCTGCCTATACTGGACCAAGCCTGGACTAGCATCTCAATGGACTTTATCGAGGGGTTGCCTAAATCTGAAGGGAAGGATAGTGTGTTGGTTGTAGTGGACAGACTAACTAAATTTGCCCATTTCATGGGGTTGTCTCACCCTTTCACAGTGCAAGAGGTGGCAAGGACCTTTATGGACAGGGTAGTGGCGCTGCATGGAGTCCCAAGTACTATTATTTCAGATCGTGATAAGATCTTCACAAGTGAGTTCTGGCAAGGACTGATAAAGTCTATGGGGATCAAACTTAATATGTCTACAGCATATCACTCGCAATTGGACGGGCAAACGGAGAGAGTCCATCAAAGCTTGGAAACCTACTTGCGGTGTGTGTGCATTCTACAACCCAAGAGCTGGCATCGGTGGTTAGCATTGGCCCAATGGTGGTATAATTCTAACTACCACACAGCCCTAAAAATGTCTCCTTTCGAGGCCAACTATGGTTACAAACCTCCCATCCTACCAGCCTTAGAAGGGCAGGCTATTGCGGCCGCTATGGAAGAATACATGCAGCAAAGGAGGATGGTTTTGCAACAACTTAAGCAGGAATTGGCCTCAGCCCAAAATAGGATGAAGCAATATGCTGATAAGAAGAGGAGTGAGAGGGAATTCAAAGTAGGAGAGAAAGTGTATCTGAGGTTGAAGTTTCCCCACCTGAAGGCCTTCACCCAAGGACCAGTGTCCAAACTGAGCCCCAAATATTTTGGTCCATACCCCATAGTGGCTCGAGTTGGGAAGGTGGCCTATCGACTATAACTTCCCCAAGGGACCCACATTCATCCGCTGTTACAACTCTTGGGTAGAACTCACCCTCAAAAGCTAGCTGTTTAGGGGAGGGTGCTTAAGAGGTTATAAACCCCACACTAAAAGCCTGAACTTCCAATGTGGGACAAGTCCCATACTTTGCAGTGGATCATAACATACCACCACGCTCCGCAGCCCGGCGCCCATGACGACAAGTTGTGCACTAGCCTCTACTAGTCTCGGGCGAACACTACGATGCCGACGTCACCTCCGTCGCCACTCGCTTGCACTGAGAGCCATGGGGCTGGCTCTGATACCACTGTTACAACTCTTAGGTAGAACTAACCTTCAAAAGTTAGCTGTTAAGGGGAGGGTGCTCAAGAATTTATAAACCTCACACTAGAAGTCTGAACTTCTAATGTGGGACAAGTCTCATACCTTGCAGTGGACTATAACATTGTCACGGCTGGTGATTCAGGCTGGCTACTTAACTTAGAATTAATCAACTATAGCAGTAATGAAGTGAGGTAGAAAGGAAGGAAGAGAGAAAGAGTAGAGGGAAACAGAAGAATATAGAGAAAGAGAGTAAGGGAGAGATTTTGATTGCTATTGATATTCTTGTTAACGGACCCAAAGGGTCTAGGAAGGATATATAGGCCTCTTAACATGGACGCAGCAATAGAGGATTCCTTCTCCTAAGCGGTTATAACAACCGGTTTGTCCTATTCTAGCCCTTACACGTGGGCCTCCTCTGGAATATTCTCTAATAACAAACTATTACAGTTGGAAATTAAAACAATAGTCATAATAAGCAATAACAAAATTAAAGCAAGCAATTACAGCATGCAAAAGAAAGAAAATCAGGGAGTAATATCGCCGTGTGTGACAACTGTCTGTAGTCTAGGCCACTCTACCATGGTTGCGACTTTGTTGGGATCAGTTTTCACCCCTTCCCTAGATATACTATGGCCTAAATACTCCACTTCTTTTTCAACAAAAATACACTTCAATAGCTTAACATACAACTTGTTAGAAGTCAAGACCTCAAAGGTGGTGCGAAGGTGGGATTGGTGTTGTTCATAATCTTGGCTGTATGTAAGGATGTCATAAAAAAAGACTAGGATGAACTTCCTTAGGCAAGACTAAAAAACTTGGTTCATTAAAGCTTGAAAGGTGGTTGGAGTGTTGGTGAGCCCAAAGGGCATCACCACAAACTCATATTGCCCTTGGTGTGTACAAAATGTGGTCTTGGAGATATCAGAGGGGGTCATTTGGATTTGGTGGTAGCCGAATCTTAGGTCTAGCATGGAAAAGATTTGGGCCCCATTCAATTCATTTAAAAGGTCATCAATAAGGGGTATTGGAAACTTGTTTTTGATGGTGTTGGAGTTGAGTTGACGGCAGTCAACACAAAACTTACAGGATCCATCCTTTTTTTTTTTTACAAGTAAAACAGGGGATACAAATGGACTTTGGGAGGGTCTGATGATTGAAATAGAGAGCATGTTAGTTACTTGCTTCTTTATCTCGACTTTTTGTATGGGTGAGTATCTGTATGCACAACTGGAAGTGAGCTTGGTTTAAGGTATATGTTAGAACTCAATTCTAAAAAGGGCATTCTCTCGCAATTCGGAGGGAACTGAGGGTCCGAATGAGAGAATTAGAAGAATGTAGGGAGAGAATTGAGAGAGAGAGAGAGATTGAGAGAAGTTTGGGAGGGAAATAGAATCAATACTTTTCCATTCATGTTCAATCTTGTCGCAGACTTGGCTTATATAACTAGCCTTGGCGCCACATTTTGAATTACATTTGAATTATCTCCTAATTGCCTTTTCATCTTTATTACAATAGTCCCATTCTCTAACTATCTCCTACCCTTATTACAAGAATACCCTCCTCTTAATACTCCCAACCGTGGGACTATGACAGTATATAGAGTGGTCCAAGGCTCTTTGGGGAAATAGGGAGTGGGGTTCAACAAATAGGTCTTGAAATTCTTGCAAGAGTAAATTTAAGCTATCAGGAAGTTGTACCTTTGTGGAGGAATGGAACATGGCCAAGCTACCCTCTGTTTGCTACTCATTTCCACTCTCCTTGCCTTCCTGTCCATTCCATTCTAAGGCATGAATGGAATACAACTGAGTAATCTGCCCCCCCTTACTCTGCATCAGTCTCTGTAATTTGCTTCCTTTAATCAGTTTACATTCCCCTTGCTCCATAATGCCCATAAGAGTTAGTTTTGTGTTACCCATATCCATTGTGACTTCTAATTTGTTGAAGTCAAAGGTGAGACGGCTTACTGTTCTCATCCAATCAACGCCTAGCACTATGTCACAGCCTCCTAACTATAGGATCCTCAAATCAACTTTGAATTCTTGCCCTTGCATCATCCATCTGAACCCCTCACACTTGATGTGACTGTACATTTTGCTTCCATTGGCCACAGTCACAGATAATTGGGTTGTGGGAGTCATTTTGCACCTTAATTCCATGGCAGTAGCTTCATTTAAGAAGCTATGCGTACTGCCAGCATCTATTAACACCAGCAACTTCCTTCCTCCCACTTGTCCATGCGCCTTAATGATCTTTCCAGTGGTACCTCCTCTGAGAGCATGAAATGAAATTTTTACCCGTTCTTGCTCTGTTTCTCTCGTATTGAGTTCTATCACTTCTTGCCTTTGCTCCACTTCTACCCCATCCACCAATTCTTCACCACTGCCTTCCTCCTCTCTTTCCATGTTCAATAGTTGCCTCTTGCACTGATGTCCAGGGCCATACTTCTCCCGCATCTGTAGCACAGTCCCATCAGTCTCCTCTATTCCATAGTAGTAGATCTGAGAGGGTTGGGATTGACCCTAGGTCCCCCTGCTGCCCTTCCAGCCACTAAGGCTCTGGTATTCCCTCCTAAAGGGTGGCTGCTAGGTGGAAGGGTTTAGCCACCACTCTTGTACTTCTTAAAAATTGCCTCCAACGTGAACTCTTACAATCTAGCCTTCTTTGTTGCCTGCTTAATCATAGTAGGCATCGTCATCTTCACCATGGATCTTGATTCATCCTTAAAGCCATTAATAAAGCTAGACATGAAGTATTGGTCAGTGAGAATGGGTTGTGCATTCCATATTAGTGCCCCTAATTCCTTAAAATTTCTCTTAGTATTCAGTCACTGACCCTTCTAGCTTAAGTTTGTTAAACTCCTCTATTACATCAGCCATATTCCTCTCACCAAATCGTTCACACAATTCTTCAGCAAAATCTATCCTTCTAACATTCATTCCCCATGATCTATACCACCCTTGGAACCATGCATCAGTCATATCATTTAGATCGGCTATAGCAAGGGTGATCCTCTGATTTTCAACTATATCGTAAAACTGGAAGAACCTCTCACACCTTTTGATCCACCATCATGGTTTGGATCCTTCAAAGAGAGGATCTCCAATCTCGGCATGGGGCCTTGATTGGATCCAAGAGAATTAACTTCCCTTACTTGATCTCCGATCTCCTCATATGATGAATTCCCTGCTTTTGTCACTCCTAGTGGTTTGGGGAAGATTCCTAGTCCCGCCAATCCTTACTCGGGAACCATTATGGGAGGGAATTCCAGCAGCAATCGGAATTAAGGAAGGGAGGATAGCATGCTAAACATGTTGTTGATCCTCTATCAAAATTGTTCAATGGTTTCTTGGTGCCTTGATAATTCTCGCTAAACTCCTTCCTGAGAGGCCACCATGTCCTCATGTAGCTCATCTCAGATTGCCCTTATCTCTTCTTCGCTCTGAGTCACTGCTTTTTGCGTCTGAGTCATCCCATACTCCACTTCTATGCGATTCTCCAATTACTTCAATCGAGTTCCCTCTGCCATCTGAATCACCGATTGATCAACCTTAATTCCACCGATCTACTCCAATGTACGCACTACTGCCTAACGCCAGAATCACAGCCGAGGATGACTAGCTTTGATACCAAATGTCAAGTCTCTTGCGTGAGACTTGAATTGTTGAGGATTAAGAAGAATCGAGAGAGAGATAGAAGAAAATTTGGAGGGAAAAGAGATAAATTAAGAGGGAAAGATCTTCTCATTCAACATGGAAGTCCCGTCCTCCTACATTTGGCCTTATATAGGCCCTTCCCATAGTTTCATAACACAACCGTGGGGAAACATTCCAGCAGCTAGCTACACAAGTGGCCCATTTGGGCTACGATTATTACAAAGAATTACACTGATTTCAAAATTGCCACTAGGGTCATAACAGGATGGTCCTTCAATTAGAATTGCCTGATCCAATGCTACTTCATCAGCATATTTTTCTTTCTGTTTGTCGGCATATTCTAGTAGTTCACTTTCAATAGTTTTCTCCTTAAAAAATTCTTTGTTGAGATAGTTATATGGAATATCTCCTTCCAACTTCTCTTTTTTATTTTTTTTAAGGAATCAAAATACTCCTTAAAAAACAATTTAGCTGGAATATTGACTTGAAACTTCTTGGCAATCAATTCATTAAGTCGTCCAGCTTTTGGCTAACATTATCCAGACTTTCTCTGTATTTATCAAGTTCTCTTTGCATCATGTGGTTGCCTTTCGCCATTTCCTCAATTTACTTACCTCAAAAAATCGTTATCGATCCACTTCCAAGGCTGCCTGAGATTAGCAATCACGTATGACAACAATCACCTGTATTATGGCACTGAAATTGCCTCTGACATTGATTCTAATCCTCGCCTAGGTCTAGTCACCTAATTCGCCTCTAAAACTATTTCTTGATAATTGCCTCTTGAAATCGCCTGCATTCAGCTTTCGAGGATAGCCTTGCTCTGATACCAAATGTTACGCACCTAGGGTTGTCCTAGGATTTAGAAAGGAATTGAGAAGAAATTGGGGGGGAGAGAGCAGAAATGGAGGGAGAGATAGAACAGAAAGAGAGAGAGAACAAAAGAGATCGAGAGAGAAATGTAGAGAGAGATGACAGAAATTTAGATTACTATTCCACAATGCAATTCTCTACCTACTCTACCCTATTTATAGGCTGTCTAACTCAAAAGTACAAGTAGTAAAGTAGCAAAGTAAAACACCTAACTAATACATGTAATCTACTATTACTAATATGCCCTTGGGGTTGTGACAATTTTGTATTGTATGATTGTTAAATAATTGGGAAAAAGGAAGAATACTTTCTCAATTATACGAGAAATGAATGTACAACTATAAATAGAGAACAACTCCTAAGAAATCTCCTAAGTTTTAGGACTAGATAATTCTTAGAATTTAGGACTAGATAATTCCTACTTTCTAGGACTAGATTACAACAATTAATTTACAAAAAAATACGACATAAATCAATAAGTTAGTTGTTGCTACTTTATCTTCGCCAACACTCCCCTTCAAGCTGGAGAATGTATATCGCACATTCCAAGCTTGTTTGTCAGATCATCAAATTTCTTTGCTGATAACCTCTTAGTCAATATATCTGCTACCTGATCCTTTGAAGGCACATAGGGTAACTGAATTAAACCTGCTTCCAATTTTTCCTTTACAAAATATCTATCAATCTCAACATGTTTAGTCTTATCATGTTAAACCGGATTATGGGCTATGCTGATAGCTGCTTGGTTATCACACCTTATCCCAATTGGGCCTTGGATTTGAATCTTTAGATCTTCTAAAATGATTTTCAACCATAAAACCTCACATAAGCTTAGGACCATGGCCTGAAACTCTGTCTCTGCCCTTGACCTTGCTACCACAGTTTACTTCTTGCTTCTCTATGATACCAAATTTCCCCCTAGATATACACAATAACCACTTGTAAAGCTTCTATTTGTTATTGAATCTGCATAATCTGCATCTGAAAAACCATTAATGTCTAGTTCTTTCCTTGCCTTAAAGAGAATTTCCTTGCCTGGAGTGGTCTTCAAGTAGCTTAAGATCATCCTCATAGCTAGCATGTGCTCCTCTGTTGGATTGCGCATGAATTGACTCACAAGGCTGACTGCAAATGCTATGTTTGGCCTTGTGTGGGATAGGTAGGTTAGTCTCCCAACAAGTTTTTGATATCTCCCCTTATCCACCATTTGACTGTTTGGATTATTCCACTATTTACTGTTAGGTTCAATTGGAATTTTAGATCCTTTTTCACCAAGCATACATGTTTCTGCCAACAAATCAAGTACATATTTTCTTTGGGACACAAAAATCCCTTCTTTGGAGTAGGCCACCTCAATGCCTAGGAAATATTTAAGAGTGCCCAAGTCCTTGATTTCAAACTCCTTGGCTAATTTTTCTTTGAGTTTGACCTGCTCTTCTTGATCATCACCTGTAATAATCATATCAATATACACTAAAAGAATTGTTACGTTGCGTTCCTTTGAATGCTTTATAAAGAGATTATGGTCCCCTCTACTTTGAAAATACCCTAAAGCTTTCATAGCTTTAGAAAACTTGTCAAACCATGCCTTGGGTGATTGCTTAAGGCCATATAGGGCCTTCTTTAGGCGGCATACCTGTTCTTCATTTCCTTCTTGGAATCTTGGTGGTAATTCCATATATACTTCTTCCTCTAAGTCTCCATGGAAGAATGCATTTTTGACATCTAGTTGTTGTAGGTTCCATTCAAAATGGGCTGCCAAGGATAAGAGGATTCTAACCGTGGTCATTTTTACTACTGGGACAAATGTTTCAAGATAATCAATTCCATATGACTGGTTATATCCCTTAGCCATCAGCCTGGTCTTATATCTTTCAAGGGTGCCATCTGCCTTGTATTTAAAATTGAAAATCCATTTTCACCCAACAGGATTAACCCCTTTTGGTTTGGATACAAAGAACCCATGTGTTTCTTTTTCAAAGCCCCATTTCTTCCATCATGGCATTTCTCCAATTCTGATCCTTTAGTGCCTCTTGGACTGATTTAGGAATGATAATTGTATCTAAGGAAGCTCCTATGTTTTGGGGAAAGCCGGTGATAGGAGATGTAATTGGTTAAGGGGTGTTTTGTGCAGTTTCTCACCCGTTTTCTAACAGCAATAGGGAGGTCTAGATCATCAAAGATAGATTCAGTAGAAGTCATGGGAATGAGTTGTGTGAGATCATTACCTTAACTAGAAACTGAGGACCAGATTTGTTAGGGTTCTTGGCTAGGCTGCCTCTACTTATAAACATAGGGTGAACCCTTAAACTGTATTGGAGGTGACAACATTTGAGTGGCTATTTCCTCGTTCACTTTAGCATGATCTTGTCCTTCTATATGGCTGCCAGTACTTGAAGATAGGTTGCGATCAGTGGTATGGGAAGGCTGGGAATTGAGGCTGGAATGAGAGGGCTGTTTGGAAGCTGGGGTAGAGGCTGGGTTTGGAATTGATAGGTTGCGCTTAGTGGTATTCCAAAGATCATTGAGGTCACCATGCAGGCTCCCCTTGGTGACCAGTGATAGAGGAATGAAAAAATGGAAGGGTTTCAATAAAGGTAATGTCCTTAGAGACATATAGTTTTCGGGTAGGAGGATGGTAGCATTTGTATCCTTTTTGGGTAGGTGAATAGCCTAAGAATACACATTTGATTGCCCTCGGATCAAGTTTATCTCTATGTTGTTTAGAGATATGGACAAAGGCCATGCCACCAAATACTCTAAGAGGTAAAGAGTTGTGCACATTAAAATCTGGAAAATCTGTAGTTAGGCATGCAATGGGGCTTTGATGATTAAGAATTTTGGTTGGCACTTGATTAATCAAAAATGCAGCAGTTAGGACAGCTTTCCCCCAATATAGTTTAGGCACATAATGATGATGTAGGGTACGGGACACATTAAAGAGATGTCTCATCTTCCATTCAGCCACCCCATTTTGTTGTGGAGTGTCGACACAAGAAGATTCATGGACAATCCCTTCTTGTTGGAAGAATTGATGCATATGATGATTAAAATAATCACGAGCATTGTCCGTCCTAAATTTTGGATAGGGGTTCCAAATTGGGTAGCTATCATTTTGCAAAAGTTTGGCAATATTGTCCCTATGACTGCCTTATCTTTAAGCAAAAAAACCCATATCATACGAATGCAATAATCAATGAAGGAGATAAAATATTTTGCCCCAGAATAATTAGGGATTTTGCAAGGCCCCCAAACATCCGAATAGATTAAAGAAAAGGTTTTGAAATGATTTTATTACTGATTGAATAAGAAACATGATGTTGTTTAGCTAAGATGCAAATATCACAATGAAATATGCTAGGGTCTATAGACTTAAAAGAAAGTAGGAAACATAGCCTTCAAAAGTGAGAATGGAGGGTGGCCAAGGCAGTAATGGTACAACCATATTTCTGAGTGATCTGCTGCATTGTTTGAGGAGTATGCCACCTGCAGCTGGTCCCTAGGTGGTTGAGAGTCCTTCCCCATGAAGCAGTACTACCCATTCTTTACCCTTGCAACTCCAATCCTCATCTAGTCTTCAGTTCCTGAAACTCACAACCATTAGGAGAAAAAATGGCTTAGCACTTCAAGTCCTTTGTGAGTTGATGGATTGAAGGGAGGTTTGCTGATAATTGAGGGACATGTAGGACTAATTTAAGAGACAAATTTGGGCAAAGGTTAACTTGGCCTTGACCAACAATAGGGACTGATTTCCCATTGGCAATGGTAATTTGTTTGGAGGTGTTGAGTGGCTAGTAGGTAGTAAATATACTTGGATTGGGTGTCATGTGGCTAGTGGCTCTTGAATCCAAAATCCAAACATCATTTCAAATAGTCTTTAAGGAGTAAAGTATGCAGAATTTGTGTTACCTGAGAGTGTTAAAGAGCAGGTGCCTTCTTGCATAGTCTTAAGATTTCAGCTTATAGATCTCATTGGCATTAAGTTGAGTGAGATCAGGGCTGCCATCTGCATCAGTCTTTTCTCCAGATTTGCCCTCCTCTTGGGTTTTGTGGGATAGGTAGACTTGGTTATTTGGAGCCAAGTTTTTAAACCCACCAAGCTTGCTGAGAACTGCCTCCTTTCCATGTAGCCTGAAACTAGTGTCGCGAGTGTGCCTAGGTTTCCGGCAGAAAGTGCAGCATAGGCCATCCTTGCTGCCAGGTTTTACCTGCTGTTTCATCCTTCCTAACTTTCTTGGTCCATTGCCCTTGTTTGACATCAATGCTGAACCATTAGTGGCTGCCTTGCATCACAATCCTCCTATTCTTCCCACTCCTTACCATGGCAAATGCTTCGTTGATGGATGGTAGCTTCTCTCGGCCAAGTATCTGCATCCTAACTTGATCAAATTCAATATTAAGTCCAGCCAAGAATTCAACAATCCGATCCCTATCCATTATTTGATTAAGGGTCATAGCATCCTCCTTACATATCATCTTAATATTTTGATAGTGATCCAACTCTAGCCAAAGGCCTTTCATGTAATTATAATACTCCATAATCGACATCCCACCTTGTTTAGCCCCACTAATCTTGGTCTTAATTTCATAGATAACAGATGCATCTTGTACCTTTGAGTAAGTTTGTGGTTCAACCTCCCAAATCTCCCTAGCAGTCCCCAAAAACATATAATTCCTACTTACCTTAGGTAGCATGGCATTCCATAGCCAAGACATGATCTGGGAATCCTCAATTTCCCTTGTGGAAAACAATGGATGATCTGCATTAGGAGGAGAGGCCGTGAGATGAGCAATTTTCCCTTTTCCTTTGAGAAAAGTTTGCACCAATTGGGCCCATTGCAAGTAGTTTTTTCTGTCTAGGCTGTAGGATAGGTGGATGTTTAGCAGATCTCCAACAACAACACCATGATTTATCTCTTGACTAGGATCAGTAGGCTGCTCCACCTCAGGCGAAGACTCTCTAGTGACAATATCAGATCTTGCAGACATTCTAGAAAATCTGGGAGGGCCAACAATAGAAACAGATGGCTAACGAATGGAGTGCAATGAAGGCACTCGAAGAGAGGTTAGAAAGCAAGCAATGAAGGCACATGGCTAGGGTTTCAGAGGCTGTAATGGTGACTTTGATACCATGTTAAATAATTGGGAAAAATGAAGAATACTTTCTTAATTATACAAGGAATGAATGTACAAGTATAAATAGAGAACAACTCCTAAGAAATCTCCTAAGTTTTAGGACTAGATAATTCCTACTTTCTAGAACTAGATTACAATAATTAATTTACAGAAAAATACAACATAAATCAATAAGTTAGTTGTTGCTACTTTATCTTCACCAACAATGATAATTAAGCCCATTAATCATAATGTATCCTGATAGACCAAGTCACCTAGTGCAATCCCAAGAGCCTTTGTTAGTTTCTGGGTCCTAAGCCACCACTTTCGACCTTAGGCTGCTATCTCTTACAATTTGGACCACCTTCCAAACTCCCAAAACTTGGGCCTCATGACTTTGAGCGCTATATGGCTATCCAAACTTATGGTGCCCTAGCTATTATTTATATCCATAAAAAGGGAATGGCCCCTCGCTACTTTGCTTTCATTGGTTTGAGATAGAAGCACCAAAATTGAATACCAAAAGAAGCAAGAAACCACCCCAAAAGAGAGCTTGTCCAAGAAGAGTACACAATCGAGGAGTCTCTCTCCATTACTTACTTTTCTTGAGCACTCTCTCTTTTGGGGTTGTTACTTTCTTCTTTGGGTATTTAGTTTTTGGTGCTTCTATCTCAAACCAATGAAGGAAAAGTAGGAAGGCCCCACCTCTCTTTTCTCATTTTGATTCATTTGCCTCCCTCTTGCCTTTCTCTATGGCTGATGGTTCTAAAACCATACTTAAAGGTATTGATAGGGCTGATCCACTTCCATCTATTTCTCTTAATTTTGTTTTACATGTTCCTAGTTGTCTGTATAGTCTCATTTCTATTTGTTGTCTCACTTGATCTGTAAATTGTCGTGTCATCTTTGATTCTAATTTTGTTAATAGGACCACTGCCATTCTTTGACCAGTGAGATGTAACATTTGCATTCATCAAAGTTATGCCTTCAAAATTTAGGGCTGAAGATGAAGAAGGATTCTTAACAAATAACCTTTGTTCATGCATCAATATTAAGTATTGAGCCTTCTTGAGGTTAATATCATCCATTTGATAGGTAACTAGACTAACAACAATTTCATAATCACTATCCAACCCACTCAAAATAGTCAACAAAAGATCCTCACCATTGATTGGTTCACCAATTGCAACAAGAGGATGCCCTATTGTTTTAATCATCAAGATATAGTCAATCACAGATAGAGAATCTTTCTTGATAGATCTTAATTCTTGTTTTAACTGAAAAAACTTGGCAGTAGTTTGTTGAGAATATAAGTTCTCAAGAACATACCATAACTCTGTCAAGGATTCATAGTGAATCACTTGATTAGAACTTTTTTGTCAATTATAGAGAAAAACCACCCTAGGAGTAATTGATTTGATTTGACCTAGGCGAGATATTCTTTATTTACTTTTTGTGCATTAAGATCACCGGAATCTGGATTTGGTAGATATTTGATTAGAGATTTTTTTGATTTGTTGATGGAGGAGATTAAATCAAAAGCTCTAATTGTCTCCAAGATCTGAGCTTTCCAAACAGGTAGTTATTACTATCTTAGATTGATAGGACTGTAATTGAAAGCTCTCGTAATGGAGGAGAAATCATATTGTGAGGCAGAAGAAAGGGAGTTGGATCAACTTTGAGAAGAAGAACTCAATTGTTCTTGATTTCCAACCATTGATGTAGGTCGTTGGCTCTGATGCCATGAAGTGAGAGCTTTTACGAAGTAAAAGAAAGAAACTGAAAAGAGAGAACTAAACAGAAATTTGCTGAAAATGACTCTAGACATTAGAAACAGAAGAGCAGTTGAGTATTTATAAACTGTAAACTCAACTAATTTTGTTAGAGATACAACGAACCTTGAGAGATGTGCAAAGACAAGTGGACAAGTCCTAACAAACAAACTTAACTACACTATAACTACACTTAAAAGGATTGCAACTAATATTCGTTTGTATAGAACAAATAGAACTACTTCTCTCAACATGGTTAAGGACTAGGCTAGGTTTAGGGTTTTGTGGCTTTGAAACCATGCTTTAAAAAATAAACAAAAAGTGTATTATTTTATTCATGTGTTAGGTATATGATAGGATACTGATAATCGAAAGGAATTACAAGGCTGAAATTAACAAAACGAAAGAAAAGTGGACATTCGAGAGGTCCACACCTCCCTCTATATTCACCAAAATCTTCCTCCTTTCTACTCTTGCTCACATGCCCACCCCCCCGCCCTCGCTCTTCCCATTCTACCCCTTAACTGAATTTGTTGTCTGCACATGCACCACTTGCCTTCTCCCATTTCAATATCTCTATTCTACCCTTATTTCTTAGGTCTTTGGTAGGGGAATGTTATGGACTACCTATCAATACTCCCCCCACGGAACTCACCTTGTCCTCAAGGTGTAGAATAGGGATCTGTTGTAGGGTTCCCAGGTGGTTCAGGACCAATTTGGGCTTGGAGTATGTGAATCTTCTTTTCAATTCGTTGGGATGTCTCCATGATTTGCGTTAGACCCAATGGCTGTCACACCCTAACCTCTGCCCTAATTTCTGGCTTCAACCCGTTAACAAAGAGGCCCTCCAATATGGCCTTTGAAGCTTCGTCCACTAGGGTCGCCAAAGTCTCAAAGAGGAGGCGGTATTCCCGCACGGATTCATCTTGCCTGAGGGCCAAGAGCCTCTCCTCTAATGATCCCTCTTGTGAAGATCGGAATCGTCTACGTAGATGGATCTTCAACTCTTCCCAGCTCCTGACTCTATGTCGCCTTTGTTCCCATTGAAACCAGATGAGTGCAGGCCCCTCGAAATAGAGAGCTACTGAGTCTAATTTCTCAGCCTCTGTCAACTGGTTGACGGTGTAGTATCTCTCGGCCTTGAAAACCCACCAGTTAGGGTCGCCCCCTTTGAAGATCGGCATCTCCCGTCGCCGACTTCTACCGTCTTGCCTCCAGGGAGCTTGGTCCTTCATTCCGACCTCACAACTACGTTCCCCTTGCGCTGGCGAGCCACCCAAGGTAAGGGACAGGTCTGCCGGTACGTCCTCTCCCCGTTTCACCTTTCGCGCCGTCTCTTGCTCTCCCCACTTCTTTGCCAACAAGTTAAATTTTTCAAGCACCGTCGCTAAACTCTTCTCGATTCCTTCCATCCTCTGAAACTCAATCTTAAGCGAGTCCATTCCCGCTTGCAGACCATCCATCCTCCCTTCTATTTGTTGCTGGTAAGTCTCCAACCTCCGCTCTAGCTCGCCCACCCTCTCCGATATAGACCCCCCCATGGATCACACTCTGATACCAAATGATAGGATACTGATAATCGAAAAGAATTACAAGGCTGAAATTGAAAAAATGAAAGAAAAGTGGACATTCTAGAGGTCCACGCTATCCCTTTATATTCACCAAAATCTTCCTCCCTTCTACTCTATTTGCTTCTCTATTTATAAGAATCTGTTGCTCACGCCCCCCCCTCCCTGCTCTTCCCATTCTACCCCTTAACTAAATTTGTTGTCTGCACATGCACCACTTGCCTTCTCCCATTTCAATATCTCTATTCTGCCCTTATTTCTTAGGTCTTTGGTAAGGGAATGTTATGGGTTGCCTATTAGTATATATACTACTCTACAAGATACAACTTAGGAAAGCTAATAAGCTACTAACTACATACAAGCCTAAGTATGTACAACACTATAAAACTAACAGATATAAATAATAGATAGGGAACCATCGGGTTGGGCAACCACATAGGACTGAAAATCATGAGGCACAAGTTTAGGGAGTTTGGAAGTGTCATGAGAAGGACCGTAGATTATAGTATTTTTAAAAAAAATTACTGCTATAATTGCTATTATAGTTAGTTACTAGCCATGAGCTGCCATGTGCAAGAGGTTAGGGGTAGAGGCAGGTTGTTACAACCGTGAAAGGGTGTAGAGCCCACCTTAGCAGGGGAATCTACTCCTCCCCAGCGCCTTGTATAAATTCCCAATTTCTTTTGTGGATTGGGTATCGAGAGTATTGAAGAGAGATTCTATTCTCTCCCTCTTATCTTTCTCTCGTCATTTTTCTCTCTCTTTTCTCTCTTCCTCGTTATCCTTTCTGTTCTTTGAGAGTGACTTCCTAATTCATATTGGAGTAGGGAGTAGAACGTTGTCAGGCTTAAGCTGTGACAATTTGGTATCAAAATGATGATCCTCAATCGGAGCTTTGTTTGGATTGGATAGATGGTAGAGGGTACTCGCATAAAGAATCTCGAGTCTCAACTGCAGCAAGTTAGCTCGACTATAACAGAATTCTAGAACAGGGCTGATTAACTAGAGAGTGGAACCAACTGAAATCATGAAGCGATCACGACGATGGATCACAAGATGGAGAGCTCAATTGAAAAGTTGGAATTGTTGTTGGATGGATCACTCGCGTGGATGCGAGAAGAAATGGGGGCCCAAATACAACAATTCATGGCGATGTTTACTCACCAGAATTCGGTAAGGGTCTCTTCTTATTTTCCTCTTAGGGAGAGGATTGAACCTATTTTACAAGGGAATAGGATGAATGGGGTGAATGGAACCTCTGAAATTGAGGTAGATCTGGAGGAGGAATTAGAAGGAATGATGGATAGGGAACGGACCGAACAAACTAACCCTCATCATCTGGGGTTTCCCATGCCCCGAATGGAGATTCCAATGTTTGAGGGAACTAATCCCAGGTGGTAGTTAAGAATGTTCAACTAGTATAACATTCCAAGGGTGCAGAGAGTAAGCTTAGCCATTGCATACTTGAACGAGGTAATGGATGCATGGTTTCAGGAGTGTGTTAGGGTGAGAGAAGACTACACTTGGGAGGAATTCTTAGAGAAATTGTGTGAATTATGAGAAAATAATTATGAGAGAAAAACGTAAGAGATTAACCTCTTTTAGCTTGTTATTTATAATAGGCATAACAGGCCTTAAACACCTACGAGCTTAACCTATGGGTTTAATCTAATTACAAATAAAACACACATGTACAATAATTACAATATATACAATTATACTAATAATTCTAACACTCTCCCTCAAGCTGGAGTATAGATATCATATGAACCAAGCTTGGTACAAATATAATCCATTTGAGGGCCTTTTAAAGACTTGGTGAAGACATCTGCAAATTGATCATTGGAGTTAACAAACTTTGTAACAATAACACCTTCAATCAGCTTTTCTCTAATAAAGTGACAATCGATTTCAATATGCTTAGTCTGCTCATGGAAGACTAGATTGGAAGTAATGTATAAGGCAACCTGATTATCACAAACAAGATTTATAGGGGACGCTTCATAAAACTTGAGTTCCTGCAGGAGTTGTTTAAGCCGGATGAGCTTACAAGTTGTATTAGCCATAGCCCGATACTTTGCCTCTGCATTAGATCTAGTTGCTACATTATGTTTCTTACTTTTCCAAGAAACTAGATTTGCTCCCACAATAACACAATACCCAGAGGTTGACCGACAATTAGAAGGAGATCCTGCCCAATCTGCATCTGCATAACAAGAAGTATCTATGTGTCCCTTATCCTCATAGGGTAGCCCTTTACCTGACGCTCTTTTGATATATCTCAGAATTCGGATAACAGCATTCCAGTGAGAATCACACGGAGAATTGAGGAATTGACTAACTACACTCAGAGCAAAAGCAACGTCGGGACGAGTGACTGTGAGATAGTTCAACTTGCCTACTAGTTTCCTATTTCTTCCAGAATCTGAATAAAGCTCTCCTTGTCTTGGCAAGAGTTGGACATTCGGATCCATTGGGGTGTCAACTGGTTTGTAGTTCACCATAGCAGTTTCTTCTAAGATGTTAAGGGCATGCTTCCTTTGAAAAATTGAGATACCATCTCCTGATTGAGTAACTTCAATACCCAAGAAATATCGAAGTCAGCCTAGGTCATTGGTCTAAAAGTAATAATATAAATGTTCCTTCAGTTTTTGTATTCCAACCTGATCACTTCCTGTGATAACAATGTCATCTACATGAACAAGGTAAATACATAAAGAAGAAGAATGACGATAGAAAACTGAATGATTAGCTTGATTTCGAGTGAGACCAAAGGCTTGAACCACAGTGTTGAACCTGTCAAACCACGCCCGTAGAGATTGTTTCAGATCATAGAGAGACTTCTTGAGTTTCCAGACTACATTGGACTCCCCTTGAGCAACAAAACCAAGTGGTTGCTCCATATATATCTTTTCCTGCAAATCCTCATGAAGAAAAGCATTTTTAATATCGAGTTGATATAGTGGCCAATGACGTGTGGCAGCCAGAGAGAGAAACAGGCGAACAGAGGCCATTTTCGCAACAGGAGAGAAGATATCACTGTAATCTAGCCCATAGATCTATGTAAAGTCTTTGGCAACCAAGTGGGTCTTAAGATGTTCCACGTGTCCATCAAGACTCACTTTGAGAGTGAATACCCACCGGCAACCAACGAGAGTTTTTCCTGGTGGTAAAGGCACCAAATCCCAAGTACCATTTGAATGTAATGTGTCAATCTCATCTAACATAGCCTGACACCAACCAGGATGGGACAAAACTTCACTTGTGGTTTTAAAAATAGAAATAGAGGAAAGACTCGAAACAAAGGCGTTATAAGAAGGAGACAAGCGGTTATAGCATAAAAAGTTATAAATAGGATAAGGATTACGAGTAGATTATGTACCTTTGCAAAAAGCAACAGGGAGATTGTCGAGCTTAGGATCTGAGGCAGGAGGGACCACAGACGGAGAGCGTGAGTCAAGAAAGTCCTGGGCTGGAGGAATGCTAGTGCCGGTAGCGGGATGAGGATGACAGTGATATGTAAGAAGTGGAGGAGTCGTGGTAGGTGGATCAGAAAATGGTAGGATAGGCGTCACAGAGGAGGAGACAGACGGACCCAATGAGCACAACGAAAGAAAAGAAAACGAAACAGGTAAAACCTGATGAAGACTCCGTGAATCAGGTTGAGCAACCTAAAAGAAAAACTATTGTTCAAAGAATGTGACATCAACAGACATAAGATAACAGTTCAGCTTAGGAAAGTAACACTTATAGCCTTTCTGTAACCAGGAATAGCTGAGGAAGATACACTTGAGAGATTTTGCAACAAGCGTATCATGTCTAGGTGAAAAAGAATGCATAAAACAGGTACATCCAAAAACATGAAGATGAACAAAATAAAACAGCTGTGTAGGGAACAAAAGGGGATGAGGAATTTGGTCCTATAACGCTGAAGATGGCATGTGATTTATTAGATAACAGGCAATTAAAACATCTCAAAATTTGGCGGGAAAATTGGCATGTAGAAGGAGCATCTGTGTAGTCTCTATAAGATGTCGATTTTTATGCTCAGCAACACCATTTTGTTGAGGTGTGTAAGGATAAGAGGAGTAATGCAAGATGCCATTAGTAGTCATAAAGGTAGTAAATTGAGAAGAAAAATACTCAGGGGCATTATTACTATGTAAGGCACATGTAAAAACTCCAAATTATGTTTTTATTTCAGCAATAAATGTATGAAAAATAGAAAACAACTCGAACCGACTCTTCATAAGAAACAACCAAGTGCAACGAGAAAAGTCATCAATTAAAGTAACGAAATATGAAAAACTAAGAGTAGAATTGACACGACTGGGCCCCCATACATCAAAGTGTGCAAGGGAAAATGGAGTCTTAGCCCTATTATTGACCTGACGAGAAAAAGAATTACAAGCGTGTTTACCACGCTGACATGACTCACAATTAAACATGGACAATGACGACAAATTATGAACTAATTTCTTCAGTTTGGAGAGGTTGGGATGACCGAGACGATAGTGGGGAAGATCTAGGGAAGCGGCACTGGTGTAAGCTACTAGCGAACTAGGCACAGTAAGATGATAGTGACCTTGTGACTCACGCTCAACGCCAATCGTCCGCTTCGTACCTTGGTCTTGAACACAAACAAAGGTAGGAGTAAAGACAATAGAACAGTTAAGGGTTTTGGTGAGTTGGCTAACTGAAATCAAGTTATAAGGACTATCAGGAACATATAAAATATAATTTAATGAGAAAAACGAGGTGGGTGTGATTTGGCCGATCCCTTTAACTGCAGTTTTGGTACCATCAGTCAGGGTAACAGTAGGTAACGTATCAAAATAGGTAAGTGAGGAGAAAATAAGTTTATTACCACACATATGGTCAGTGGCATCAGAATCTATAATCCAAGGACGAATAGATGAGGCTTGAGGAACACAAGCAATAGGATTACCAAGATGAGACTACTGGGTGGCCTGGAACTTCAGGAAGGCATTATACTCAGCTGCAGACATAGGTATTAATTGCGAACTTGGTGGAGATTGAGCAAGACTGGGATCGCTCTGAAATACATGAGCTGCACTGGTAGATGATGCAGGTGGAGTAGCTAGCCGACCATGTTTCTTCCAGCATTTGTCCTCAAGATGACCCAGTTTCTTACAAAAGGTGTGGACGTGGGCGACTATTATTGCGTCATCTATTTCCTTCTAAGGTGGAAGCTTGAGACACGAGTTAAAGGTTCAGTTGGAGGAACAATAAGAAAAGAAGAGGACATAGCATGCGCACTTGTCATATTCAAAAACCTTTTAAAAGAGTCCTTCATGGTAGGACTAGCGGAGCTGGTCAAGATTTGATGCTTGATGGCGTCAAACTCTAGTTTCAGGCCAGAGAGAGCAATAACCATAAAAAACTTCTCTCGTTGAGCAATCTATTTGGTGCGTGTTGTAGTAAGAGGAAGAAGAGCATCAAATTCTTGCATGAGAGTCTGAACCTGCCCCAGATAAGATTCCATGGATGACTCCTGCTTGAGATTCTTGATATTAGAGATCACAGTATACAAACGTTGGATGTCGTTTGTATAACATTCTTCAGCTTCCTTTCACACATCAACACAAGTTTTAAAGAGGCGAAAGAGCTGCATGATGGACAGATCAATAGATTGTCATAGGAGGCTACATAGCTGGGCATCAACTTGTTCCCATCTAGCCCGATTAGCTTCTGGCACACTTTCAGTCTTTGTGGTAAGATGATCCGCTTGGTCTTGCCCTTTGAACCACATTTTGACAGAGGTTGCCCATGAGACATAATTGGCAGACCCTATCAACTTGACAGTGATAATATTGTATGTCCCAAGATTGGAGACAACAAAGGATTGAGAGGTAGCAGGGGCAACAGATGCCGAAGTAGGAGTAGCACCGACATAAACTATGTCACTGAGATTAGACAAGACGAGGACTTTGACACCGGAAACAGCTTGAGGGGTCGTCGGAGATCAGATCTGGAGAAGCCGGAGAGAAGTGACCGGCAGACGCGCTGTCACGCGCCGGCGCGTAAAGGTGGAGGCAGTGTGCGGCGGCAGCGGCGGCGCGTGGGGGTCCGTCAGTGGTGAGTCTTTGGCGGTCGGTCGATCTGATGGCGGCGAACCCTAGGGTGGTGGCGATGTTAGCAAGTGGTGGCCAAATAGTGGTGTTCTGGCAAGGGCAGTGACTGTGACAGCTAGGGTTTGAAGGTCTTTAGAAAAAGATACACAGCAGCTAGGGTATTTCTCACCGGTGGCTCTAATACCATATGAGAAAATACTTATGAGAGAAAAACGTAAGAGATTAGCCTCTCTTAGTTTGTTTTTAAACACTTACGGGCTTAATCTAATTACAAATAAAACACACACATACAATAATTACAATATATACAATTATACTAATAATTCTAACATGAACATTTTGATGAAAGGAGTATGATGGACGTCATAGAAGAATTCAACAAGCTTAGACAAACTGGGGATGTGGGACGCCTACGAAGGTTTAAAGAATTGAGATCTCTTATGATCAACCATAACCCTCACATCTCGGAAGCCTATTTTGTGTCAAGTTTCATGAGTGGCCTTAGCGAGGAGTTTAGACCAATGGTTAAAATGATGAGGTCCTGAATAGTAGAGCAGGCATATGAGAGTGTCCGGTTACAAGAGATAGTGGTGGAGGCTTTAATGAAGAAGCAAAAGTAGCAACAAAAGGGGGTGGTCTTGGGGACATCCAATTTAGGAGGAAGGAGCTATAACCGGGATATGGTGAAAGGAATAATGGGGTGAAAAATGGGGTAGAATCAAGCTCAACGCCTTATGGAGGAAAATTAATTGAGCAAAGGAGACTTGCTGGCTTGTGCTATCGATGTGGGGATAAATATTATCCTGGACATCAATGCAAAAGGCAAATACTATTGTTGGAAGGAGAGGATGAGGAAGTACAGGAGAATGAAGAGGAGGGTGACTGCGAAGAGCTTGGGGAAGAGGACAATAGAGAGATCTCAATACATGCCTTGAAGGGAGTAGCAAATAAAAAAATAATGCAAGTAAAGGGTTGCAGCCTTATGATCTTAATTGATAGTGGGAGCACCCACAGCTTTCTTGATGAGAGCACAACCAAAGGGTTAAAGTGTCAACTTATAGGAACACCACCTTTGAGTGTAACAGTGGTTAATGGGAACCGGATGGTAAGTAAATCAGCCTACAATGGCTTTTGTTGGGAAATGCAAAGGGAGAGGTTTGAAGCCGATCTAAGACTACTACAATTGGGAGGCTGTGATGTGGTTTTTGGAGTAGATTGGATGAGGGGGGTAAGCCCCATTAGTTTTGATTTTAATTGGATGGAGGTCTCGTTTGAGAAAGAAGGAAGGAAGATGGCGTTAACAAGGGGAAAAGAAGCGGGAACATGCGAAATGATCAATGGGAAGAGGCTGCAGAGGGTATTCAAGGGCAAAGGGAATCAACTAGCACATCTATTCTCTATTGTGGCCATAGAGGAAGGCCATGGCGACAAGGAAGTGCAAGGAGAGTTCTACCCAATGGTCAGCACGCCCTAGGGAATGCATGACCAGGTACACCATTTAGATTTTATTAATAAATTGTCGGTAGAGTATGAGGATCTTTTCATTGAACCCACAACCCTTCCTCCTACCAGACTGTTTGACGATGCTATTAACCTAAAATCTAATATTGAGCCTATCAACATTAGATCCTATTGTTATGCGCCAATCCAAAAGACTGAGATTGAGAAAATGGTTAAGGAAATGCTACAATAGTCTATCATTAGACCTAGCCAAAGCTCTTGTGCTTCCCTAGTCCTATTAGTCAAGAAAAAATATGGATCATGGCGGTTTTGTGTGGATTTTCGCTAACTTAATGCCATGACCATCAAGGATAAATTCCTATATCTCTTGTGGAAGACCTTTTAGACGTGCTACACCATGCCAAATTCTTTTCTAAGCTTGATCTAGCATCGAGCTACCACCAAATCAGAATGAAACCCAAGGATATACACAAGACAAGCTTTAGGACACACCATGGGCATTTTGAATTTTTGGTGATGCCATTTGGGCTTACCAATGCCCGAACTACTTTTCAGTCCCTTATGAACAAAATTTTTTAGCTTTATCTTCGAAAGTTTATACTCGTATTCTTTGATGATATACTTATCTACAACCCTACTTTTTTCCAACATTTGGCTCACCTAAGGACCACCTTTGAGATCCTCAAGTCTAACCAGTTTTTTATTAAGAGGTCTAAGTGTGCTTTTGGTCAAGGGCAAGTGGAGTATTTGGGGCATATCATATCAAGGGATGGGGTTAGTACAAACCCAAGAAAAGTAGAGACCATGGTGTCTTGGTCAAGAGCTACCACGGTGAAGGCTTTGAGGGGATTTCTAGGGTTAACTAGTTACTATCACCAGTTTGTGATGGGATATGGAGTTATTAGCAAACCCCTAATAGATTTTTTAAAGAATGGTGGTTTCAGTTGGGGACCAGAAGCAGAGGAAGCTTTTGAGAAGTTAAAAGGGGCTATGAGTAGGGTTCTAGAGTTGCCTGATTTTAGCAAGTCCTTTGTTTTGGAAATAAATGCATGTGGGATAGGTATTAGGGTAGTGTTGATGCAGGAAGGAAGGCCTTGAGCCCTAAACACATGGGGCTCAACATATATGAGAAGGAATTTATAGTTGCGTTGATGGCCGCTGACAAGTGGAGGCATTATTTGGAAGGAGGCAGAACAGATCACGAAAGTTTGAGGTTTTGTTGCAACTGAAACTACAAACTCAGCTGCAAAAGAAGGGAATGGCCAAGCTGATGGGCTTGGATTATACTATACAGTACTAAAAAGGCAAGGAGAATATAGCAGCAAATGCTCTCTCCAAGTGCCATGAAGAAGGAAAGTTCAACAACTATAATCATGGTGGTCCCTGAGTGATACTAGGAGGTGGTAAATAGCTATGAAGGAGATGGGAAGGTAAAGGAGTTGTTGGAAAGATTGGCTATGGGGCTAATGAGGCAGATGGATATACTTTGGTGGAAGGAATGTTGAGATATCAGGGCAAGATAGTGATTGGGAATAATGCAGATCTCAAGAGGAAAATAATGCAAGCCCTACACGAGTCTTCCTTGGGGGCGCACTCAGCAGTTCAAAATACCTATCTACGGGTTAGGCAATTATTTCATTGGCCTTGGATGAAGACAGAAGTTAAGGAATTTGTGCTAGCTTGTGACATTTACAAGAGGTGTAAGTCAAAAACAGTGGCTTATTCAGAGCTATTGCAACCCCTACCTATCGCCAACCAAGCATGGTCTAGTGTGTCCATGGACTTCGTAGAGGGGTTGCCAAAATTAGAAGGTAAGGATAGTATATTGGTGGTCGTGGACCGGCTAACCAAGTTTGCCCACTTTATAGGGTTGACTCATCCCTATACAACTCAAGAGGTAGCTAAGGCCTTCTTGGATCAAGTGGTGAAACTACATGGGACTCCTAAGTCCATCATTTCAAACCATGATAGGATCTTCACTAGTTTGATGTGGCAGGAGCTTATGAAGGCTTTGGGGACCAAATTGAATATGTCCACAGCTTATCATCCCAATCTGATGGGCAAACTGAAAGGGTGGCATAGGTGGCTGTCTTTGGCTCAATGGCGGTATAATACTAACCACCATACCTCACTCAAAATGTCCCCATTTGAGGCCCTATTTGGGTACAAACTGCCCATTCTACCTGTTGTTAGGGAAAGGCACTAATGTGGCAACGGTTGAAGATTATCTACAGCAGAGGAAGAATGTGTTGCAACAGTTGAAGCAGGAGTTAGCATCAGCTTAGAACAGAATAAAACAATTCGTTGATAGGAGAAGGGGTGAGAGGGAGTTTGTAGTAGGGGAAGAGGTGTATTTAAGGTTGAGGTATCCTCATCTAAGGTCTATAACTCAAGGGAAGGTGTCCAAACTCAACCCCAAATATTTTGGGTGATTTCCCATAGAGGCTAAGGTTGGAAGGGTAGCATATAGTTTACAACTCCCTGAGGGATTGCAAATCCACTTTGTGTTTCATGTTTCCCTCTTAAAGAGGTCAGTGGGCGCGCAACCCGTGAGTTTTGAACTGCCTATCCTTCCTAAAGAGGTCAACAAGACGGTGGAACCTGAGGCTATGCTAGAGAGGATGGTGGTATACAAGCAAGGGGCTCCTCTCCTACAGGTCTTGGTTAAATGGCAGAACAACCCGGCAGATAGCAGTACTTGGGAGTACCTGCCTGACTTGCTCAAGCAATTTCCAAGGTCTTCCAGCCTCTTCAACATTTCTTGAGGACAAGAAATTGGTAAAGGAGGGGGGAAATTGTCATGAGAAGGACGGTAGATTGTAGTATTCTTAAAAAATTTTACTGCTGTAATTGCTATTATAGTTAGTTACTAGCCATGAGCTACCATGTGCAGGAGGTTAAGGATAAAGGCAGGTTGTTACAACCGTGGAAGGGTGTAGAGCCCACCTCAGTACGGGAATCTACTCCTCCAGTGCTTTGTATAAATTCCCAATTTCCTTCGTGGATTGGGTATCGAGAATATTAAAGAGAAATTCTACTCTTTCCCTTGCATCTTTCTCTCGTCATTCTTCTCTCTCTTCCTCATTATCCTTTCTGTTCTCTATTCTTTGAGAGTGATTCATACTGGATTAGGGAGAAGAATGTTGTTAGGCTTAAGCCGTGACATGAAGGTAGTCCAAATTGCAAGAGATGGCAGCCCAAGGTTTGGAATGGTTGTTGCTCAAGACCTCGGCAATAACAAAGATTTCTTAGATTGCATTAGGTGACTTGATCTCTTGGGATACATTATTGTTGTAACGAGCGGAAGACCCAAACAAACAGATTATAAAATATTCACAGAATCCAAATGCTTCGGCAAAAGAAAACATACACACACTTATGCAGAAACTAAATCGCAAGCAAAACCAAAGAAAAGGAAATACAGAACCGAAAAGAGACACAAAATTTTTTGCTGTGGTTCACCCCAGAATAGGGTTACGTCCACGTTGAGCTCAGGAAGAAAGAGCTCACCGCACTATTTCGAGAATGGTTACACCCTAGTTACATACAATATGTACATCAATGGTTCTTCTAACAAAATAGCCTCACAATCATCAAATACAGATTAGAAGCAAACCTAAGAACCAAAGTGTTAGATGTATAAAATACACTAACTGTATATCTTCTCAAGAGAACAATACAAGAAGATATATATGCCTACATTTACTTAAAGATAAATACACTAATACCCCCTTACTTATCATATTTAACACTCCCCCTCAAGCTGGAGCATATATATTGAGCATGCCCAGCTTGGTACAAATATAATTCACACGAGACCCTCCAAGAGACTTGGTAAGTAAATCAGCCAGTTGATCGTTGGAGCCCACATATGTTGTAACTATATCCCCAGAAAGCACCTTTTCTCTAACAAAATGGCAATCAATTTCAATATGCTTAGTTCTTTCATGAAACACAGGATTAGAAGCAATATGCATTGCAGCCTGATTGTCACAAATCAATTGCATAGACTTAACCTGTGTAATCCCTAACTCCTCAATTAATTGCTTCAACCACACTAGCTCACATGTTGTTACGGCCATTGCCCTGTATTCAGCCTCTGCACTGGATCTGGCGACAACAGTTTGCTTTTTACTTTTCCAAGAGACTAGATTTCCACCCACAAATACACAGTATCCAGATGTGGATCTCCTGTCACTAGGTGATCCTGCCCAATCAGCATCCGTATATCCCACAATCTGACTGTGCCCATGATTTTGATACAATACACCCCGGCCAGGAGTAGCCTTAATATACCGAAGAATACGGATCACTGCATCCCAGTGACTATCACAAGGTGAATCCAAGAACTGACTTACCACACTCACAGCAAATGAAATATCAGGACGAGTGACTGTGAGGTAATTAAGTTTCCCAACTAGACGACGATAGCGCCCAATATCAGAAAGAGGCTCCCCCTGTCTCGGTAACAACTTTATATTTGGATCCATAGGGGTATTTATAGGCTTGCATCCAAGCAATCCTGTCTCCTCTAGCATATCCAAGGCATACTTCCTTTGAGAAATATAGATGCCTTGCTTTGACCGAGCTACCTCAATACCCAAAAAATATCTCAAAGGACCCAGATCCTTAGTCTGAAACTGTTGGTGAAGATGTGCCTTCAATTCAGTGATACCAACATCATCATCTCCTGTAAGTACAATATCATCAACATACACCACTAGAAGAATGTGACGGCCAGACTGGGAACGATAAAAAACAGAATGATCAGCTTCACTTCGAGTTAACCCAAACTCAAGAACAGCTGAACTAAATCGACCAAACCAAGCTCGAGGAGACTGTTTTAAACCGTATAAAGATTTTCGAAGGCGACACACCAACCCAAGCTCCCCCTGAGCAACAAAGCCAGGAGGTTGCTCCATATACACCTCTTCCTGTAAATCGCCATGGAGAAAGGCATTTTTTATGTCCAGTTGATGAAGAGGCCAGTGAAACATAGCAGCAAGGGACAAGAAAAGGCGAACAGAGGAGATCTTAGCAACAGGAGAAAATGTATCGCCATAATCAAAACCAAAAACCTGAGTGTATCCTTTGGCAACAAGGCGAGCCTTAAGACGATCAATTTGACCATCAGGGCCAACTTTAACAGTGTAAACCCAGCGACAACCAACAGTAGACTTGCCCTTGGGAAGAGGTACCAAGTCCCAAGTCCCAGTGGAATGTAAAGCAGACATTTCTTCGACCATAGCAGCCCGCCACCCTGGATGGGAAAGAGCTTCGGGAACAGATTTAGGAGGTGACACAGAAGATAAAGAAGAAATAAAAGCAGAATATCCAGGGGACAAATTATCATAGCTAACAAAATGGGAAATAGGATGGCGAGTACCTTTACGAAGAGCAATAGGCAAGTCAAGATCAAGAGTCGAAGGCAACGGACCGGAGGAGGAAGAACGAACTGGTACAGGGGATGAGTCTGGAGACGGCTCCTGCGGACTAACGACAACTGTCGGTGCTGGTTGGGCCACGAGGTGTGGACGCCGTTGATAGACCTGAAGATCGGAGCGATCAAGGCGAGAGGTAAAGGATGGTGGAGAGGGTGAAGACATTGGAGCGGGAGATGATGTTAGGTCAAGAAAAGGGATAGGCAAAGGTAACCCAACAGACACAGAATCAGAGATCGCAGACGAATAAGGGAAATAAGGAGATGACTCAAAGAAGGTAACATCCGCTGAAATAAAATATCGAGTTAATTGAGGAGAGTAGCAACGATACCCCTTTTGAAGGCGAGAATAACCCAGAAAAACACATTTGACAGAACGAGCGGATAACTTATCACGACCTGGAGCAAGATGGTGAACAAAGCACGTACTCCCAAAGATACGAGGAGGAAGAGAATATATGTCAACTCGAGGAAAAAGAATGGAATGAGGAATCTGGTCATTAAGAACAGAAGATGGCATGCGATTAATTAAGTAACATGCAGTTAAAACAGCATCGCTCCAGTATTGAAGTGGAACATGCATATGAAGGAGAAGCGTGCGGGCTGTCTCAATTAAATGACGATTCTTGCGTTCAGCTACCCCATTTTGTTGTGGGGTTCTAGGACATGAAGTCTGGTGAAGAATCCCATTGGATGCCATATAAGATTTAAATGGGAGAGACAAATATTCAAGAGCATTATCACTACGAAGAACACGAATAGGCAAATTAAACTGTGTTCTAATTTCAGCACAAAATGTAGTGAAGACTGAAAATAGTTCTGAACGCGTTTTCATTAAATATAACCATGTAGTTCGAGAGAAATCATCAATAAATGTTACAAAATAACGAAAACCATCTTGTGAACTGACACGACTGGGACCCCATACATCTGAATGGACTACTGAAAAAGGAGAATTAGCACGTTTATTGACTCTACTTGGGAAAGAACTACGACTATGTTTCCCAAGTTGACAAGACTCACACTCTAAGGAAGAAATACTAGAGAGACTGGGAACCATCTTCTTAAGATTGGGAAGAGATGGGTGCCCCAACCGACAATGGACTTGTAGTGGGGAGGTTGTCGTCGTACACGCCACTGAAGAATCAGGGAGAGACAGATAGTAGAGACCGTGAGACTCAAGCCCTGTGCCAATCGTCCGTCCAGTCCTCCGATCCTGCACAATAACAGAATCAGACGAAAAGGTTATAGAACAATTAAGACTGCGAGTAAGTTGACTGACAGAGAGCAAATTAAAGGTACATTGTGGTAAATGTAAAACAGATGATAATGGTAAAGTAGGAAGAGGTAATGCGGTACCAATACCCGTGACTGAGGCTTGAGAGCCATCAGCCAATGTAACAGGAGGTAGAGACTGCGAAGTTTGAACATGAGATAGAAGAGAACGATTACCAGACATGTGATTGGTGGCACCAGAGTCGAAGATCCATGGGCCAAGGGAAGATGAAGACTTAGTAAAACAGGCAGTAGGGTTACCAGTGTTAGCAAAGAATGTGACAGGTGAAGTAGCCTGTTGTGCTGCCCGGAACTGAAGAAACTGAGTATACTCTCCCTCAGAGATAGTCACTGGTGAGGAATCACTGGGTGTGATAGATGCCTGACCCTCTGAAGCGCCCACAATCATGTTAGCAGTACTGGCTGCGTGAGGTGGACGACCATGTAGACGATAACAAGTCTCTCTAGTGTGACCAAGACAATTACAATAGGAACAATGGGGCCGAGGACGACCATAACCCCGACGACCACGATCAGTTATGGGTGTGGACATGGTGGAGCGGCTTGTGGATGAAGAGTGAGCTGAAGATGAAGCCATGACGCAGAAGAGCAGATCTGGATCTGGGCGCACAAAAGTAGCAGATCTGGAGCAATGTCAGATCTGGGCGCACAAAAGTTGCAGATCTGGATCAGATTGGATTATAGGACCAAAGAGAAGGAAGGACAGATCTGGAGCAATGTCAGATCTGGGCGTCAGATCTGGGCCCACAGAAGCTGAAGCTGTCACCGGAGTTGAAGAGAATGGCCGGCCGGATCTGGGCAGGCGTGGCGGCAGCGAGGGCGAGCTCTGGGCGCGGCCGGAAGAGGATGGCCGGATCTGGACAGGCGCGGCGACGGCGAGGACGAGATCTGGGCGCGGCCGGAAGATCAGATCTGGGCAGATCTGGGCGCGGCCGGAAGAGAATGGCCGGATCTGGACAGGCGCGGCGAAGGCGACGGAGAGATGGCCGGGACAGAGGCGGCGACAGTGAGGGCGAGCTCAGGCGCGGGCGACAGTGAGGGCGAGCTCGGGCGCGGGCGACAGTGAGGGCGAGCTCGAGCGCGGGTGAGGTCGTGGCGACGGCGAAGGCGCAGGCGCGGCGACGGAGAAGGCTAGATCTGGGCGCGGCCGGACCGAATCTGGAGAAGAGGAGCCGCGATCTGGAGAAGAAGAGCCGCGACAGTGAGGGAGAAGAAGAGCCGCGACAGTGAGAGACGAGCGACCGACGAAGAGACCCGCGGTGATGACGACGGCGGGCGAAGCGACCGGCGGTGATGGGGTCGGCTGACGGCGGCGGCGGCGGCGGCTAGGGTTAGGTTAGGGTTTGGTCTCTGATACCATGTTAGATGTATAAAATACACTAACTGTATATCTTCTCAAGAGAACAATACAAGAAGATATATATGCCTACATTTACTTAAAGATAAATACACTAATACCCCCTTACTTATCATATTTAACACAAAGATTACAACGAGAACAAAAAGCTACAAGAATGAAAGCTTTGCTCACCAAAACAAAAAACCTTTCTCCGATCGTTCTTCCCTCTTTCTCTTTTCTTTCTGCGATTTCTTTTTTCCTCTTCTTACCATCCCGAGGCACTGTAGAATATATATGAGATTTGAGCAGCTAAGATTTGATCCAATAAAGGCATCATCAACGGCCATGAGAAGATCGTATAACACGATTAATAGAAAGGCCAAAGGACAATGAAAAGGGGCGTCGAGCAAAGGCGATGTCCTGATGGTTGCCAAGTGGCCATCCATCAGCCATCCAAAATGGGCGATTGAGGTTGCCAACTTTACCCTCCATCAAGACATTGCCGTATTGATGCTTCACTCACAACAATTATGATTAATGGGCTTAATTATCATACAGAAAATAGAGTAGGAAAAATTGACACACACATACTTCCTCAACCCATCTGAAGTGAACTAAGGAAGTGGGGAGCCCTGAAACTTCTTGGGGGCGACCTCCTAACAAGCTGTGTCTAGCTGGACTGCGACGACTCCAGCTAACTTGGATGGGTGGAGTGCATTGAGATGTGTCTTTGCCTGTAAATATCTTAAGAAGTGAAGCTAGCAAGGACCGAGCTCACTCTTTCCTCAATCCACGAATCAGTTCCCTCTTCTCTCTTGCTCTCTCCTTCCCCAAAACTTCATTCCACCTGCTCAAGCATCCAGGTGAATACAATGCATCGAGGCTTCTCTCATTGGATCAAATCTAAGTCTACTGGTGAATTCTCAGCATCATCACTTTTTTCATGTTGTATCTGCCTCCTTGATTTCTTCCTTCTCAACCACACCAAAAAAATGTTCATTTTCTTGTCACAATCAATAGTGTTCTGATTTATTGGATGTTAGTATATTATTTTTAGAGCATATTGGTGATAGAATCTCCCAGGAGAGGTCACAAGATCCATTGGAGAGATCGTTATATATTGAGAGGAGAACATTATTCAAATCCTATGTAGAAGGAGGTGTATTTACTCTTAGGAGAGCGCAACCTCTTGATTTGCAATTACACGTCTTCTCCAAACCTTATCTACTTTCATACTCCCTTGCTAATATTGTTTTTATCTCAGGTTAATTAATAGAAAATTCATGTATCTACTCCTAAACTAGTAGAGAATAAAAATACATAGGCAAAGATTTTTTCTTAATTAATCAAAGACTAAAATAATACCAGTAAGTGAATGTCAAGGAAAATAAGGTTTAGAAAAGGTTTGTAAATGTAGATTGAGGTTTGCAAGTTGCACTCCCGTAATAGTAGACACATCTCCTTTTGCAGAGGATTTGACTGACATTCTCTTCTCAAAACACAACAATCTCTTTGTATAGTAGAACCTCTGCTACAAACTTCTTCCATATGTCCAAAAAATAGTACATGTATAAATCCAACAAATCAGAAAACTACGATTGCAGCAAGAAGATAAATGTATTTTGAGGTGATTGAGGGGAGAGAAATCAATGAGGCATGTATAACAACAAAATAGGCAAGTTGGGTTGTGTTGAGGGAAGTGTTTACTGGAGTTCTGTTATGGAATGGTGGAAAGCACCATATAAGGATAATTATGAAATCTATATAACTTGCTTGACAATTTAGAGGTGCTTTAGAGATTGTAGATTTATATTACTCAGCACCGGTTATTGTAACAATTTTCAAATTTCAATTATGTTGTAGTTTACACCTCTTATCTGCCTTTCCCTTGGGCTGACCTGCTTACACTAGCTGGTCTTTCTTTTTCTTGCTGTTCAGTGCATCTTGAACCTTTTCCCATGTCTATGAGTGCACTTGGATTTGTATGTATGCATATATATATGTAGCCATACACACACACACACACACATTATGTACCATGTAGGGAAATGCAGGGATGTATATATTTGTGATCAACTGTCTTGTGGATTGTATTCAATCATATCTTACATAAATCTAGATAGCCCAATGATGAAAATCTCAATATGTTGAGCAGTCCATGGTCCTTGATCATCACTTGCCTTTTCTTCAACCACCACACTCTGCCACCTATTTCTCCTTATATCCAGACACATAACCTAGTGGATTAAGGCTTGTGATGAAGTTGATGATGATGATGATGATGATGATGAGATTCATATACGTGCACACATCACACTGGTATGCTGAAGGTAAAGGCTTGTGATGACTGCCAATGGAATAAACTGTCAATGATTTATTCATAGCTATGAGATCTGAGGGCGTTGACAAGTGACAACCCACTTTATATTTAATGTTTAATGCTGCAATTTTTCCAACATGGTGTAATTGTTCTGGCCCCAAAAGCTTGAATGTTGCAACTTTGCTGCTATGAATTGAGGCATCAGTTAGTTTTGAAGTGTCCTGAATCCAATTCTTGCTTGCTTGCAGTGTCATTTCCCTATTCTTGCATTTGCTGGTTATTATTAATTATATATGCTCTGGGCTTTGGGCAGTTTCTATACTACACTACTGATGGAAATGCATGCAGCCTAGAAAGCTATATGTCTTGATTTTAATTTGTATCCATATTTACGTACATGACGTATATTTAATCAATACTAGCACAGAATATTTATGTTTTACTGTCTAATAGTTCAGTTGTTTGCTTATATATTCTGTAAATTGTGGTGCGGCTTGAATTGTTTGACCAACCAATGATGGAAGTCTCCATAAATTGGGTTCTGTGGTCCTCTGTTGTTGCTGGTTTATTTACATCAGTCTCTGCCCTTCCTACTTGCTACTGTCTCTTTATCCTTTTCCTCTTTCTATGGACATACATGCACAATATACATATATGCATATGTAGATACACATGTAATGCTTGTGTTAAGTGCCACTGGATATGAATGTTTGATAATATTCATGGCTATGGATGTGATTTTTTATTTAATGGTTACAAGACCATTTTTGTTGTATGGTTTAGAATGTTGAACAACTAAGCGACATATGCAAAATATGAGCATAGTTAAGATGAGAATGTTGCGGTGAATGTATAGCTATACATGAAATGAAAGAACAAATCAAGAAAAGGGATCGTACATAATAAGGTTAAGAGTGGCACTTTTTGTTTTGAAGATAAAATGTAGTAGTCATGGTTAAGATGGTTCGAACATGTGAGAAGAAGATCGATAAAATCATGTGTTAGGTGAGTGGATGAAATGAAAATTTGTAGCAAAAAAGGAGAGGGAAGATCAAAGAAAACTTGTTGGGAAACTCTTAGGCATGGCATAGGATGTAATTACCTTACAGAAAAAATGGCTGTGGATAGAGATGGTTGGGCTAGAGATCTAGAATTTATGTATCCGACCTCATGTAATGGGATTAAGACTTGTGATTGTTGTTGCTATTCATGTCTATGAGTTATGAGGGCCTTTATCCCCTATTTTATGTCAAGGGTGGTCCTGAAAGTAGTTTTATCAAAATAAGGGTCCTGTATACATATTCTTGTATTCATAAATTGTCATTATGTTGACTTCCTTGAAAAAGTTGTATATGTCATCCTAAAGTTTGTATGAGGTTGAGATGTAAGATTCTAGCTGCAGTTGCGTATGCATAGATAATGTTATCTGTATGGATGCGATTGTATTAACTGCTAGTTGTTCTGGCAGATATGGATATCACTGAGATGATGTATGCACTCTGCTCTGACCAGGTTTACGACAGATGTATCCTTGCTTTATGATTTAATTATCCTTATCTTTTAGCTTTAAGGTGGTTGGAAAGCTTTGATGCCCAGTGATGGAGAAACCATTTTGCGAATTCATTGACTTAGTTTCCATTGGAAGTTTCCCCATTCATCACCATATTCTTCTTCTTCTTCTTCCTCTTATTATTATTATTATTATTATTATCATTATTATTGTTGCTATCGAGTTGGAAGGGGCTTCCAATGTTAAACCACAAGGACTTGAAACCATCAATGAATTGTGATAGCTGTGAAATCTGAGGGCATATCAATATTTTTAAAATGGTTATTACTACCATCAGAAAGCAAGGGGATTGAGTTCAAGACAACAAACTTTGCTACCAAATTATTAATTTTTTGACCCTTTTTTTTATTGGAAAAGTAGCAAATCTTTCTCTGCATGTCCATTCGTGCATTTAAACAGGAATAAAATCTCATATCTTTTTCAGGTGGCTTTGAAGGGCATCTCTCTCTTTATTCATTTCATCTGGTATTGGTAAAAGCATTGAATTACTTCTAAGCTTTTCCACTTTGAAGCTGCCTGCTTTGGCTTTGTCGGACAAAGAAGGTAAACATTTCTAACATTGCTTTGAATTATTCTTACTAATACAGCAATAATTTGTTTTGAGGATAATAATAATAGCCTTGCTTTGGTTTTAATCCAAAGAATCCAAAATATTTGTTAATTTCACAAGAACTTACATACGTTGAACTTTTTTTTGGACCTAAGATTTGAGAAAAAAGGAAAGGAAAGGAAGAAGAACAGAAAATAATTGTCTGTGCAGGCACCAATTTTTGGACACCACACCGCATCTTGCTTTAGCTTTCTATTTTATCAACTGTCCATTTGCTTTGTTCATAGTATGCATCTCAGGTTAGCCACATCCGAAAGTAACTTGTGTCTAAATTAAATGTTGGGGTGAGTGATTTGTGGGGTTTGGATGTTGGGAAAGCTAGGATTGAAGCTAGCGACTTTTAACGTGGTCGGTGGTCTTAAAGCCTCCCATGATTTTAGGCAATCTGATTAATTTAACACTTGTCATTTCCATCTCTCAACTACTTGGAAGTTGGGAGTTTGTTGTACACTTCCAAACTTCATTAACCACTGCACTGTACCTTTGTTGAAATAAGATAAAGCTGATAAGCCCCCGTCTTCCTGATTTGTAATTCACTATGACCATGATATTTCTTAAAATATATATAAGTATTAAAATAACAGGATAGTAACATTTTTTTTGTAGTCAAGAGGTGTAAGAAGGGACTAGGTAGTGATTAATGTAACTTTTTTTCTTTTTCTAAGACGCGATTTGATTGATCGTTGTCCCTATTAGGTTAAAAAAGGCTTGAATTGACTTTTCTGAAACGTGATTTAGGTGACCCGTGTGCCTGTTATGTTAAAACAAAGACTTGGAAAAAATATAACGATAAATTTAGTCTCATCGGAAGATGTAATTGAAGTGAGGTATCTTTCACATAGTGTTTGGCATGTAATAGTTAATAGTCCTTCATTTGACACATCCTTGAATAGTATAAATTAATAAATTTTAAACCGACTCATTTCTTCGAACCAATCAACAACAATAAAGCTCTTACTACAGAACGAAACTCTGAAAAGTCATCACTAAATATCTAAGATCATATACAACTTAACATGTACTTGCAAATAAAAGATGATAAATAAATAATAAAAGTGATACTAACAAGTAAGTACATTAAATAAATTCAGTTTGGGAGGGGGCGGGGACATTTATATATACATAAGTTATCTATTATTTCTAGAAAAAGAACTAAATACACCAAAAGATCAAGAAAGTATATAAAAGATAAAAAAGAAATTGACTGGGGACAGCGGAGCCCTGAATGGGCGCTGCCTTGATGATGGGAGATGAGATTTGGGACCCAGATTGCGGACAAGGGTTGTGGCCTCCTTTGATTGTGTCAATTTGATGAATCTTTCAAAGTCGTGGTCAAGATTTCTAGTGCCCAAAAGGCAAAAGGGTGGATGGTCTGATCTCTCTCTCTCTCTCTCTCTCTTTCTCCCCAAGAGGAGGAGGTTGAATGGGGGTGGGGTCTGATTGGTCAGTTATCTTCGCCTATAGTTAGGTCCAAAGATGAGCCTCAACCTCACCTACTGCCATTGCATATGATATGTACCCTTTAATTGGACAAATTATTGCAGGCCACCCTACCCTTATCTGCACAGCCCTCTCATCCTTCAATGTTTTTGACATCACCCCCTCCTACTTTCCATTATTTAACTTTTGAAACAGCAGAAGAAATAATATTATATATATGTACACCCCCTTCCCCCAATTAATTAATTGATTGATTATATATATATATATATACATATATATAGCTAAGGGAGCGCAGAATCTGTTTGGATGGGCTTTTGTTTTCACAGTTATGAAGGATACAAATGATGTCATCATAATGCAGTCAAGACAGATGGACTTAACAGTATGCAAAGACACGAGTTTTGATGTCATGCAAATAGTGAATAATTCAATATGAAGTAAATCTAGAAGTGTGACAACAGCTTATGTTACTATGGAGTTTATTAATTAATGCCTAAAATTTGTTGGTATTATTGCTTTGTGTAAAGCAAGATTGTATTATTTAGCGCACAGGTTTGGTTTTGAATTTTCTATTGTGTAGAAAAGACTAGTATAGGAACCAACCACTGCCGCCAGGGCCCCAGAAATTATTTACTATTTATTTTTTTTAATAAGTGGATGAGGAAATTCACGACAACCTTCCTTCCTTAGTGCTCAATCTCCATGCTAATTTTAGTTTAGAGATGATTAGGGTGGTGTTAGTGCATGAAATTCTTTACTTTCAATGATTATATTTATAAGCAATTTTTACATTATTTTCTGTTAAAAGAAGCTGACTTTACAACTCAAACTCGCTTGTGTTGAATATGATTGACGAATTACAATTTTTGTAATCAATCTCATATGATTAAATTAAGATTGTAATTAGAACACAATGTAATTACCATAAGGGGGAAGGATCTGCAATCAGTTTGGCAAAAGGAAAATATTTGAGATGTGAAACTATTGGAGAGAGGTGATTGTTGGACGTGGACCTGAAGTCTCACTCAGTTGCCCACTTATATTCCATGGATGAAAAAGGTAATAAATAATGTATAGTTTTTTTTTTTTTTTTGAGCTGAGCATATCTAAATAAAGTTAAAACATGCTTATTATATTTTGAGAACTGCACCTTATTAGATTTTGGATATGACTATTTCTTTTCTTTCTATAGCAAAGACGCCTCCCCTTTTTGATGGCCAAACCCCGCATGCAATGCAATATTTTTTCCCGCAGGAAAAAGGTAAACTTTAAGACTCTGGTTAAGTCAATGAGGCTCTTTAATTGTTACACACGAGGGAGTACATATATTAGTTGTTTATTGGGGGGGAGGATACTTGATTGTCCATTGCTTTTAAGTCTTGAGTAAATTCCTTATTCGCCGGGTTGATTGTCCAGTGCTTTTAAGTCTTAGAGTAAAATTCCTTATTTGTAGGGTGTCCATATTAACATCAAAGGCTCTTATACCATTAAACCTATGGACTCCATACCAAGTCATGAGAAAATAGTGAAAATGACACTTCCAAAATTGGAACCCTACTCAACTAATAATGGATTACCACCACCTTATTGGCATGCCCATGCACCTTTCACTCTCATGTTTGTTCACCACAAAGACGATTTCCAAGGTTATGATAGATTTCAGGATAAATTTTTAAAAATACTAAAATTTTGACTTGTAATTTGTATTTTAGTTTTATAATACTATAACCCTCCTCCATCTAATTGTGTCATTAAACATTAAGGTGGATGGCGAGTTGAAAGAAAAAACTATATTATATGTATGTATGCATATGATCATAAGTTTTAGATGAGCATAAATATAACATCATGAATCTTTAACCAAAGTAGTAGTTGAATGTGATTGTTGAATTTATTGGGCTTATTAATGTGAGATGAGTCATGGTCCTTTTAACATTAAAAATTTTATATTTTAATTTTACAAGTCAATCTCAAACAAATTTATGAAACCAAATAATAAATATTTAAAGACGTGTTTAGTGGAGTTGTAATATGGTATTGCATGGTTTGTTTCAATGAACGTATCAAGTTTCACATAGCTAATCTCACTGCATAAGGAAATTAAAACTTTTGAGTCTTGATTGGTGCTGTTGTCATAACAGTTGTTTATTTTAAGTATACAACGTAAGCTGGTTGATTATGATAGCAGCATGGACCCGCACCTGCAGTGGGACATCACATTTGAGACTGGTCTGTTTTCTAATCAAATTTCAAAGCATTAGTTTAATTTTTTTTAAATTATAATTCATCATATATTTAAAATCCTATATTTGAGGGTGGATTTGGTTCAAGTCGATTTTTGTAATTTATATTTTTATATTTGAAATTAAAATAATAAAAAATTTGAAACATATTTGTCATTATTTTGTATTTGATGTAAGTTTTTTTTTTTTTTTTTTATGTGTGTGTTTGGTAGGTTAACCATTTTAGAACTAACTAAAATATCTTCCCATTTATTTATTTATTTTTTAAAGGCTGATATGTTTTTTGAAACAAATTAATCAAATAAAATTGTGATATATGAGGCTGAGGCTGAGGCTGAGGGGATGGTTTTGGCATATTTTTTCCTTTCCTTTTGAGTTTGAGAGCATCCACTCTTTCTGGAAGCAGAACTGGTCAGCTCTCCCCAGTCTCCGCTACCCGCCAACCAAGACCCAGCTGTCTTCTTCGTATTCATTCCACGTGTGCTTCACATCTTCCAATCACATTTCCACACATGGCACACCCCCACAGCTGTCCATCTCTGTCCGCTTGCTCTTATGTCGTGCGACCCGATTAGCCTTCATTTATTGCCCGCTCCATCTTTCCAGCTCCATATATAATAAAATGATTATTAAGTTATTAAAAACGTTTCATCTAAATTTACACATTCAATAAATGAAAGCATTGATATCCATACTTATTAAATATCATACTTATTTAGGTAGTATTTATTAATTAAAATATAAAAAAAATAAGATATGAAAAGTATTTTAAATAAAAAAAATATTTTGTTTATTAAATTTTAAAATTTCTTATCTTGAACTTTCAACATAAATTTATCCATTTTCACCTTTCGAATAATTTATCTTGAACTTTACAGATAAATTATCTTAATAGATTTTTATTTTACTCATTTTAACAAATACTATCTTAGTATTTAATGTAAATATGTTTATTATAATATAAATAGTTGAGGTCAAATAATAAGTTTGGATGTAGTGATCTTTTAGGTTGAAATTAAGGTGGCAAATGAGTCGAGTTATTTACAGGCGATTCGGCGTTCAGGTTTATAAAAGTTCGTTCGAGTTCATTCGTTAAGAAAAATAGGTTAAATTTGAGTTTAATTTGTAAACAGGTTTAATTCGAGGCTCGTGAACATATTTAATTAAAAAATTATAAAGATATTCAATTAAAAGTTCATGAATAACTCGTGAACAATCTAGTTTATAAATATATTAATAAATTTATTTAAAATTTTATAGTTAATAAAATTATCAAATTTTAAATAATAATAATAAATTTAATATGTTTAAAATATTCATATATATATTAATTTAATTATTTACCGTTGTTTATTGTTGTTAAGATAAAACAATTAAAATTTATTTATTGTGGAGAAACCCAGCGAGCAGCTAGAATAACTAAAGGCACCCCTTGGGCTTCCAACCCTAATTGCAAGACTCGAGAGAGAAAGAGGTCATCTGGGATAGACCCGGTCCATTGGCCCAAAAGAGGCTCGATCTATTGGTTGGGAAAGTTATGAAGCAAGAGGAACTGGAGTTGTTGAGAAGTGGCAAGAGATCCTGTTGGAATACAGGTGTAGGTAAATTTACAAATTTTTACACACATCATACACAGTTTAGATATTTAAGCAATGCGATATTTCATTCAATGAAATACAATAAATGACATACCTATAGTCCAATGTCAAGATGTGTACAAAAATCATTTTTGTACTAAAATCGATTCCACCTCAAGCTATGGTAAGCCTAATCTGTTCACACCTAGCTAGCTACCGAGTACCAATATGTGACCATTGTCTTGTGCTAGCCTGAGGGTTTCGATTCACCAGCACTTGTATGTCTCACCAGACACTCTAGAATTTACTGCACCTGACACTCACGCTCCATATAATTAATTAGAATAAAAGCAGAAAAAGATAGAGAACAGAGAATAAACAAAAGCTAAGACACACGCACCTCATTTTCTTCCTTCGGTCCAATTTCCTCTACCTAGGCACCCCCACCACCCCCTCTAATTTCGTGCCATGTGCACCGTACTAATTTTTGGCTAGGGCAGTGCAGGAGTCGACCGGTAGCCTCAAGAAGTCGATTGTTGTGATTATTGACTATCCGAATGGAGTGGTCGACTCTACTATTATTTCTAGAAGAAACTATAACTCAATCCACTAATAATTAGCGAACCATAACTTGGCCCATTGACATTTAACGAACCGCTATCATTAACACTTAATGACATAAAAAAAACCACCATTAACTATTGATGATGTCCGATACACAATAGGTGCACAATATCGATACCAGGTGCTACACTATATGGTATATGACTTTCTAGGTTCACTGCCCGCTAGCAAACAGATACCACAAAAACTCATTTGGCATCGGCCAAAACACCTCGACCTATCATAGGAATCTCTTTAGGGGTGTTTGTGGTGCGGTTTGGCCAGTCTAAACTCTTTTCATTACACCAAACCATATGTGTAGCTTTTTTATTACTCCAAACTGCGCGATTTGATTTGGTCTCCATAAATTGCATCGAACCGCACCACAAAATTCAATGTAGTTTTCACGGTTTGGGTTTTTAATGAAAAAGTTGAAAGGAGAGGATGAGAAGCAGAGAGTGTCGGTGGGAGTTGGGGTAGAAAAAATTGTTTAGGTTTTAGGTTTTTATTTTTTTAATTTTCATATTACTAGTGTTGCGGGTATTTCCCGCTCTACTCCTTATGGACTGGGCTCAACCTAGCAGGCCGCCCCAATCACATAAGCCCCTATAGACCCCAAACTGAGTTTGTCGAAGCGAGCTCACACATTGTTGGAGCCAAAGCTCAAATCGCAAGTCAAAGCGAACTCCCAGAAATACCCCTAGTTCGGCAGCCTATCCGAGCGAGCTCCCAACTACATCTTGAGTGAGCTCCCGACTACACTCCGAGTAAGCTCCCAGCCACTCTCGCAAGTTCGTCGGCCTAGCAGATTAGCTCGCACGACGAGAGGGTCATATGCCATAGAATATAAACAAACTAAGGGTCGCCCCAGCTGGATTATTCAAGCCCAATCTGGCCCCATTCTCTCGGCCCATTTGATCGGCCTATGCCAATCCCATCCTGGCCTCTTGCAGCAACATCATTATAGCCGCACCTAGATTTTCACGCATTCACCTTAGATTCCATCCTCTTTGATAATGTATCTCATCCATATTAATGAAGGTCATGTCGGCACCTTGCTTCTACATGGGCGTTTCTGCCGGTGCTAGATATTCTGTCCCACCACTGATAGACGTACAACACAGACTAGAGGAAATATCGTCCTCTCCTATATATCAGCCAGCTCTTTTTAGAATCAGGGTATGTGTGCTTTCTCTGTCAACTTGCTAATACTCTGCATTTTTTACTAACTTGAGCATCAGAGTACCTTATAGAGACGAGCTGGCAGGTGAATAAATCGAACTAGACCATCCAACTCCTCTTCTTGAGATCCGTTACACCAGTGCAGGCCAATGAATCATGGTCGATTAATTCCGAACGTCGACATTTTGGCGCTAGAAGGAGGGCCTGATTTGGTCAATATCAATGTCGAAAATGAGAAATACGAGAGGTTCTGAGATGATGGCCAACCCACCTGCAAACCATGCTAACCAGTTGACGAAAATTCCACGAGTTGGAGGCATAGTGGCATCCGCTTCTATACCCCCTCCGGCTGGATCCATCCCCGAAGTCCCTGGATGGTGCCCTTACCCGCTTGCGACCCCTGCCTTTGGGATAGAGGCAACGTAGGCCTGGCAACAACGTCAAGAAGCATTGGAGAACACCGTCGTGCAGCTCGCTGACGCGATTAAGGCGCTAGCCCAAGCACAAGTCCAGGCTGCATAGATGTAGGCAAGGGTCGTTCCACCCGTGGGAGCCCCTCAACCTCTAGTTATAATTCCTTCTCCTGAGGAAAGAGAAGCCGGAAGAGACCAGTGGCGAGCTGGGTCGGTCCGCTCCTCAAACCTGCACTCTTGAAGGTCAAGAGAGTGGCAACACCACGAAGATGAACCGGAGAAACATCCCACTAAGCGAGGGACACGTGTAAGTCCTTGCAAAGATCGTTGCAAGGACACTTGTGAAGGAAGTCAACGACGTGGGGATTCACGCAGAAGGGGTAGCTCAGTCGGAATCAACCCCAGTTACGCTACCCTCCGCAACTTCCTTAATCACGAGCTCAGAAGGTGACCTTATCCACGGGATCGCCATTCCCCAGAATAAGACCGAGCGTGGGAAAGACAGCCCCTTACAGGGCGATTTGTTAATCAGGACCCTGTAGTGGGGGAACTAATGCTGAGGATTGATGTGTGATTTTATGCACAATTAATTTGGGCAAGTGTGCCCTAGTCAAATCTACATATAATGATGAAAAGATGTCGATCCCACGAGGACTAGATCACAATACCAAAATAATTCTAAATTAATCTAAGTTGAACTAATTAATTAATCAGATGAATAAAAATAAAAATAAATGAAAAATTGGATTTTTTTTTTGTAATAAAAATTAATTAATGAATGCACTAGGGTTTAGATTTCATTTAATCTGGGTTATGGAATTATCTATTCAACTTGATTCAAAACCAAAAATACATTTACAGTATTTTATAATTATTTGCATGTGATGGTGGATTTCCCTCAATTAATTAATAAGTTTTCTCAAGTCATATTAATCCTTTATTAATTCAATTTCACTGTCAGATTTCTGAGCAAATATCAATGAAATAAATAAGCATTAAGTTCTTTGGAAACCTCTAATCTCGGAAGGGGATTTGACTCACTAAGCTTTCTCGATTCCCACACATGAGTTAATCATCTTTCGATCTCATAGTCAAGTATATGATTTATATTGCTTATGAATCTAATTTATAATAATCCTTTAGTTAGTCATGCATAAATCATTAAATCATTAAAAGGTGGCCAATCTTCTAAAGCATTAAACACAACAATATAAATTCCTCACGCAAATAATAATCGGGTTTTGAATCAAACTAAACAAATAATCACATAATCCTAAAATTAAAATCCATCCAAACCCTAGTTAAAATAAATTAGTTAGACATTATTAAAGTAAAATAAAAACAGAAAATTGAATAGAAAAGAAGAGAAACTCCCTATCTAAAACAAATCTGGGTCGGCGTGTGTGTGCATGAGGCTTCTTGCACCGCTCTTCAGATCTTCAATTCCTTGCTCCAGTGTGCCACTCCCAAGCCTTGCGACTTTTGTTGTTTTTCATTGTGCGCCTCCAAGCCAATCCCAATTTCTCCCTCATTCGCGTCCTTCTCTTCAATTCCTCCTCCAATCTTCTCACATATTATTATATATATATGTGGTGCATGGAACCCTAAGGCCTTTCACACGCCACGGTCACCATTAATATAAATATATATATAATAGTTATTTTGTTATAATATTATATATATAAATAATATAAAATAAAATATAATATATATAATATTTAATATACTATTAAATATAATAATTGTAATTATATTATAATATTAATTATATAAAATATTTATTTATTTATTTATTTTAAAATTAATTTTATAATATATATATATTTTCCTTTTATGCCCAAATCTTCAAATTAATTTCCTTTGTCGAATTCCTACAAAAAGAAATTAAAATAATATAAAATTCATATAAACACACAATTATGTAGAAAAATTAACACAAGATTAAGATAAAAATTAGATAAAAATATATATATAATTGAGGCCTATCAAGGATAAAGCAGCTAGAGGTGAGACATGGAACGTATAACTAAAGGGAAGGCCATGAAGAGAGGAACCCATTTTCCAAAAAAAATCGAGCTAGAGCCTCTTCCCCGCAGAATAAAGGTCCCATGTATCCCTCAATACAATGGGTATAGCGACCCATATGATCACTTGGATGCTTTTAATGTTCAGATGGACCTGCAAAATTCCAACTCACTAGCAAAATGTCGAGCTTTCCCTGCGACCTTGGGAGACATACCTCGGGCGTGGTTAAGGAGGCTCCACCCTCGTAGTATTTGCAGTTGGTATGAGTGCCAAAAGAAGTTTACATACCAGTCTAGGTCACTCCGAAGGCAGCTCGCCCCAACATGTCACCTCGCTACGGTGTTCCAACGATCCGGGGAATCTTTGAAAGATTATATAAGGGGGTTCAAGCGCGAGGTAAATAATGTGGAAAGCCTTTCTGACGAAGGTATCTTGACCGCAATCTCCGCTGGGCTTCGAAAGGATGGGAAGCTCTACAAAAACATTTACAAGTCCCCTGTAAGAGACCTAGGCGAGTTTTATGAGCGAGCGACGAAGAAGGTCCAAGGGGATGAGGCTTTTGGCTTGAAAAAACCAAATGACCAAAAAAAAGGGGAAGAGGGCACTAGCAAAATAAGAAGAAAGGTGATAGAGATGCCCAAAAAGAAAGCCACGGACGGAGCACCAACGATTAGGTCGTTAAGAAGGCAAGGTATGAGCCAGGAGTGGAGCGACCTGTACGACAAGGCTAGTACGAAAGTTATAATGTCTTGTCTGACTATCAGGACAAGATCTTTGCCACAGAGCGGAATAAGGAAGACTTTGGAAGGCCTAACCCTCTAAAGACTCCCGACAAATACAGAAACAAGAACAAGTTCTGTGCCTATCATAATGAGGCAAGACACACCACCTTCGAGTGTTGGGTGCTAAAGGACGCGATTGAAGAATTAATCAGGAGGGGTCACTTGTGTGACTATGTGGTATGCCCAAGAGATCAACAATCCAAGCAGCCAACCCAACCAAGTCCTCATCAAGCTCCCAAGGCGGACCAAACACCTACAGTAAGAACCATTTTTACCATGCATGGAGGGCCTCATATTGCAGGGACTTCTAACAGATCCCACGAACGGTATGTTCGAGAGGCCGGTCACCTTTTACTCATCGAGAATGGCAGCTAAGAAGGGCCCTCCAAGAAAGCTAGAATGGCTCCAGATAATATCGTTTTCACCAAGGATGATTCCAGAGGTGTGCACTGGCCGCACAATGATGCCTTCGTGCTCCGACCTCAGATCGATAATATGGAGGTGCGAAAGATCATGGTGGATACGGGCAGTTCGGTAAACGTCATGTATAGGGGGTGCTTTGACCAGATGAGACTGGGGTCAAATCAGCTGATAGCATCCCCAAAATCGTTGTACAAGTTCATTGGCGATGCGGTAATTCCCAAGGGACGCATAAGACTCCAACTCACGGTTGGGGAATTAGATTTTCAGACCATAACAATGGCTGATTTTCTTATTATCGATAGCCCCTCTGCATACAACGTCGTCATGGGGAGGCCCGCCATGAACAACCTAAATCTAGTCGTTTTGACTAAAGCCCTGGCAATTAAGTTCCCGAAACCAAATGGGACCGGGTGCGTAAGAAGGGAGCAGTATTCGGCAAAGGACTACTACGAAGAAGCACTAAAAATAGGGCTCAAAGGGAAAAAGGTCAATATGGTCTTCGGAGGGAAAGCGCGAGTTGTTAGTAGCAAAGGAGTCAGCTACGATCTGAACCCGTGTGATATGGATTGCGATCGAGCTGCCAGCCCGTCAGATGAACTGGAGGATATTGTAGTCAGGGACCTTGATGCCAAAAGGTGCCTCAAAGTGGGCAAAGGCCTCTCCCTTAAGGTAAAGTCCCAACTGACTGATTTCCTTAAAATAAATTTGGATGTATCCGCATGGAACAATGAAGATATAGTGGGAATAGATCCAAATATAATGTTGCATCGACTCAATATCGATCCCAACTAGAAGTCGATTCGCCAAAAGAGGAGACCTATGACGGCTGAGCGTTACACAGCCCTTAAGAAAGAGGTAGACAAACTTTTGGCCAGTAAATTCATCAGGGAGGCCCATTACCCGACCTGGGTGGCGAACCCGGTCCTAGTGAAGAAAAAGAATAGAAAGTGGAGGACCTGCGTCGACTTCACAAGTTTAAATAAGGTTTGCCCAAAAGACAGTTTCCCTCTACCTAAAATTGACCAACTCGTGGACACAACGGCTGGCCACCAGCTTTTAAGCTTCATGGATGCCTATTCGGGGTACAACCAGAACCCTATGAACCTCGACGAGGAGAAGCATACATCATTTGTGATCGATCGGGGGCTATACTGCTACAAGGTTATGCACTTTGGATTAAGAAATGTAGGAGCGACATAAAAGAGGTTGGTCAACATGATGTTCGGAGATCTGATCGGAAAAATAATGGAGGTATAAGTTGACGATATGCTGGTAAAGTCCAGACAAGCCGCCTACCACATCCGCGACCTAGAGGAAGTATTCCAGGTTTTAAGAAAGTACCAAATGAAACTCAATCCGCTCAAATGTTCGTTCAGTGTGGCTTCTGGAAAGTTTTTGGGATTCATGGTGAATGAAAAAGGAATCGAGGCCAACCTTGAGAAGATCTGAGCTCTGATTGACATGCGATCACCTACCAAGACGAAAGAAATGCAAAGCCTTAATGGCCAGATCATTGCCCTCAGCAGGTTTGTCTCCAAGGTGTCTGATAACTCCATTCTATTCTTCAATGTTCTGAAGCAAGCAAAGGGTTTCGTTTGGACAAAGGACTGTGAGAATACTTTCCAACAACTAAAGGAATACATGGGACGGGCTCCCCTCATGTCAAAGCCACAGGACAGGGAAGGAGTTGATCATTTACTTGACAGTATCTAAGTATGCTATCAGCGTAACACTAGTGCGAGAAGAAGACCAGGTGCAGTACCCGGTATATTATGTGAGTCACAGGCTACTGGATGCCAAAACAAAGTACACCCCATGGAGAAGCTCGTTTTTTCCTTGGTGGTCGCGTCAAGGAAGCTACGTCCCTATTTCCAAGCTCATTAGATTGACGTACTGACCAAACATCCACTAAAGTAGATCTTTCAAAAGCTTGAATCATCTGGCCGCCTACTCAAGTGGGCTATTAAGCTCGTCCAATTCAATATAGAGTACAAGGAAAGGTCGGCCATAAAGGGGCAAGTGCTAGCAGATTTCGTCGCAAAATTCACGTGACCGGTGGAAGAGCCTGCTCCTTCAGTCTCTCCAGTTTGGGAGTTATTTGTCGATGGTTCTTCCAGCGAGCATGGATCTGGAGCTGGCATGCTTTTAATAAGCCCGGAAGGGCACAAGATTCTTTATGCATTGAGGTTTAGATTCAGGGAGACCAACAATGAATCCGAATACGAAGCGCTGTTGGCTAGTTTGCACTTGGCAAAAGAAGTTAAGGCAGAGCGATTAGCAATTTTCAGTGACTTCCAGCTTGTAGGTTGTCAGATACAGGGGGAGTATCAGGTGAAGGGTCCAAAGATGGTAACATACCTTTAGAAAGTTTAGGACTTACTTCGCCTTTTCGAGGAGTACAAATTGAATTAGGTCCCATGGAGCCAAAACTCTCACGCCGATACCCTGGCTCACTTGGCGTCAATAGGAGATGCAGACTCATTGGAAGTCATCCCCGTGGAGTTCCTAGCTACACCAAGCACAGAGGAGCAAAATGAGACGTTGGCAATAGAGTTAAGGCCAGATTCATGGATGAGACCCATCGTGGAATATTTACAAGAAGGAAAATTACCAAGTGACAAGTTAGAAGCACGACGTACTCGATCTCGGGCAACTAGATATTGTATTCACAATGATATGCTGTACAAAAGAGGGTTTTCAGCCCTAGTACTCAGATGTATAATGAGCCTGATTGCCAAGTAGTTCTCGCAGAAATCCATGTCAACCACTGTGGCAATCATGTTGGGGGAGTGTCCTTGGCCCAAAAGGCATTTCACCAGGGTTTCTACTGGCCCACGATGAAGCAAGATGCTATAAGCCTGGTGAGGAAGTGTGACGCATGTCAAAGGTTTTCAAAAATATCGCGAACTCCCCCGCCTACCTACAACAAATTAGCAGCCCATGGCCCTTCGCCATATGGGGCATCAACTTTATCGGGTCACTTCCAACAGCTCACGACGAATGCAAGCATGCTATCATGGTTCTCGATTATTTCACCAAGTGGGCAGAAGCAAAGGAGCTTATGCAGATATCCACCGCGAAGGTAAAAAAGTTTGTATGGAGCAATATCATCTACAGGTTCGGGATTCCTCAATAGATAGTCACAGACAATGGAACCAAATTTACCAGCAAGCAGTTCGTCCAATTTTGTGAATCAGTAGAGATCAAAAAGAGTTTCACAGCCGTGGACCATCCACAATCCAACAGCCAAGTTGAAGCTATCAATAAAATAATCAAGCAGACATTAAAGATCAAGTTGGAAGCCAGAAAGGGGGCCTGGGTGGACGAACTACAAACCGTGCTCTGGGCCTACCAAACTGCAGCTTGCACCACCATGGGAGAAACTCCTTTCTCTTTGGTACATGGGTTTGAGGCGATGATTCTAGCAGAACACAAGGTAACCAGCCAGCGGAGAGCCACCTTTGATGCAGAGGACAACGACCGTCTATTAGCTTCGAATCTTGATTTGCTTGAGGAAACAAGGGAGCTAGCTGGCATAAGAGTGTCGACCTATCAACAACGGGTATCCAGATACTACAATAGGAGGCGTCGAGTTCGGAGCTACAATGTTGGTGACCTTGTACTGCGCCTTATTTTTCCCAAAGCTCGCAAGGCCTCCGACTGGACGTTAGGCTCAAATTAGGAAGGCTCTTATACCATCAAGGAAAACCTCAACAACGGAGCATACCATTTGGCCGACATGGACGGAGCCGTTCTCCCACAGGCTTGGAACGCAGAGCATCTCAAACCATACTTTCGATAAGCAAATATATTTTCTTTCCATAATGTTTGACTGATGTTCTTCTTAGGCTGATATTGTTCCATTAATGAACTGACTTTGTTATCAATGCCAACAACACTTGTTATTTCCACTTGTTAAACATTAAGTGTTAGGAAATAATTCTAATTCGGAGTTAAAAGGCTATGGTTTGTGAGCTGGGAGCTACTCAACTTGGCCAACGTGCCATGGTTTGCGGTTTATCTGAGCATTCATCTTAGTCTTTGCCCTAGGTCCTAGTGGCCGAACTGGAATCCATTCATCTTGACTGCAGTGTCATGGTTTGGCACCGGATAAGTCACCACCTCAGCTTAAAAACCTGTGAGTCATGGTTCACTAGCTGGGATCCTTTTATCTTGACGAAAGTCATGGATTACGACCTACCTGGATGTTCATCTTAACCTCATTAAGCCCTTGAAAGTCATGGTACGTTAGCTGGGATCGGATTATGATCTACGTAGGCGTATAACTTGACGGCGAAAAGCGAATTGATTTAACGTTCACCGAGCCACCGTATGTTAGCTTAGATTTCATTCCATAATCATAACCTACTGGACATACAGCTCAAGCTAACAATATCTTACTTAATATGTTATACAAAGTTTCTTTTTTTTAAGACTTGTCATTTGCGAGCCAAAAGTGTTCTTGAACTAACTTGATTTTAAGTTCGTCTCTATTTTTGGCTTTCAGTTCGCAACAAAGGATGAATAAACAAGAAGTCCGATTGAATGAAGAAAATACATTGCTTTCCACACAAAAAAAAATCCTAATGGCCTGGAGAGGCTGGGCTTAGAGTAACCGCATTTTGAGGAGCTGGTTTGCCGGTGTCTTCAGCAAAGAGATCGACCATGACCTAATCAGGTTCGGGTTCGGGCTCGGCAACGACAACTTTGGAACTCGTGGCATCGGCGGCGTATTTCTTAACCGCCTCCACTACTTCCTCGCCAAAGCAAGAAAAATCAAGGTCTAGGTGTGCTTTCCACAAAGTAAAGACAAATGCACTGCAGATGTCCGACTCAACCTCCTCGCGTTCTTTCACAACACGAACCTCGACATCAACTTTCAGTAGTTCGACCTCCTTCTCTACCGCTTCAGCTCGCTGCATGGCCTGCCCCAAATCACCTTTCGTTGCAGCTAGCTCTGCCTCAGCCTTATTCAGTTTTGAAGTCACCTGAGAGAAGGTCAACTCGTACATCCTTTTCTCACGATATAGCTCGTCTTTAGCCTCCTTCTTAGCTCTCTCGGCCTCTTTTGCTCGATCTTCCAAGCCTTCAACATGGTTCTGGTACTTTCTAGACTCGTTAGTCACAAAGGCTAGACTCTCCTCTAGCTTTTTCTTGTCTTTCTTCACCGCCTCGACAGCAGCCTCGAGCTTTTCTTTTTCCTTAACGGCTAGAGCTCTCTCTTCCATCTGCTTGAAGACTCCCAAGGAAGCCTATGAAGTTTGAGAGGTCAGTACACTTGAAAGAGATAAAATAAGAAGTGCGAGGATGGGTAAAGAACCTTACCAGAAGACTATGCCGAGCAACGTACTCATCGAGCGCTTCGCCTGATACTTCTTTCTTGTCTAGGTTCTTGGTATAATTACCAAGAACCTTGTCTAAGCTGTCAAGAAGTGGGTGAAGTATGTCTCGCCGGTCGCGACCTCAAATACACTCAGCTTTGCAGAAGTTTTCGCTTTCTTCCTTTTGTCAGCCTGAGCATGTTGAATGGCCTGCGAGGTTGGAGGGGTTTTCCTTTTACTCCTGGGATCCTCCTCATGAACCACTGACTTGCCACGACTCGTGGTAGCTAAGGCCGCCCCCTACTACGAGGAAATACCTGCTGGAATCAGGTTTGATGAAGCTGCGGCGGTTGGCACAGGATCAGAACCGGGTAAAGTGACAAGGTTACGACTCGAGCCGGTCGCCTCAGTACGAGCAGGAGAAGAGGACGCACGAACGACCTTAGGTACGTTTGAGATCGCGGAGGAGCCGGGTCATTTGAGCTGGAGCTTCATCGCTTTCGGAAAGGTTGGTAAGGCCGCAACTGTAACTTCCCCGCGAACACTGCTCTCCTTGACGGGGCTCCCGTCAAAGTTGACCTTGTCAAAGACTGACCTTATCTCCCTCTAGCCACGAACTCCAATGTCACATTTCCTAATTTCCTTAATCCCGAAAGAAGGAGTGAGCTGGTAGTCGCAAAGTAGAGAGTCGCAGAATTCACAATCGTCTTCCTCAGTCTTCACTTCTGAAGCTTTTTGAAAATCTTGTGCCTCGAAAGTGGTCAGCTCAGGTTGCCACCAGCGACATCTGCAAAATCGGAAAGACCTATAAACAAAAAGTTACAACAAACAAATTGTTGCTGCAAGTACAGACTGGAAAACTACTTACTCAGCACAAGAATGAAGCCAAAGTTATTAAGGTTTTGGAGGAAAGAACAAGAAATGTAGAACCATTGGAACTTATAGTCCCTTACATTGGACTTGCCCTTGGCCTTCCCTCGAGGCAAGACTGTCTTGCAGTCTGAAGAACGAGCTGCCATATAATATAGCTCGTCCTTGGTACCTTTGAAAGAGTAAAGGTACCTCAATATTCTAAGGGTCGGAAAAGGAAGTTGGTTCTTTTTGAAAAGAAGAGCAAAGGAAGTTATCTAGCATATGAGTTGGGAGTCAGTTGGAAGGGAGCGAGCTTAAGGTTGTTCAAAATGTCTATGAGGTAAGGTTGGAGTGAAAATCTAAGACCAAATTCTAAGTGTTGGGGGCTGATAGCGATGAACCCCGCAGGAGGAAAAGCTGCGTGGTCACCAGAAGAAGGGACCATCAAGCGAGTGCCGTAGAGGAGGCGGTACGTGGAAGAGCACGACAACAGCTCGCTGACCGTCAGCCTCAAAGGATAACACTTGAAAATCTCACCAGTTGTACGCTTCTCGACAGCTCGCTGGGCTACTGTGGGGGCGGTACACTGAGGAACTCTCTAGCGACCTCCGAATCTAACGAAGCCACGTTTTGAGCAGTTCGCGGCAGCATCATTTCTCTGTGCTCTGAAGAGCTAGAGGTGTTGTCATCCTCTACCCTGTGGTTGTGATGCTTCTTAACTAATATAGCCATCTACGATGAAAAGACAATAAGGAGAGAAAAGAAGAGTCAGGTCATTGAGAACAGACCAGTCCTCACGAACCAAAGATCCTAAGGGGGCTTCCTACCTATCAGGTCGCACGCTTTGCAACAGGGTATGACTTACAACAGGAGTGGCTAAATCTTTTAACCTATTGAGCCCATCAAAAGAGTTAGAAGCTAGCCCTAAAAAGACACGGCAATCACCAAGAGACGAGGCATGGAGACGGAATCGACAAAAAGAGGGAGGGTAGAAATGAAAAAGACTGAAAGAATACGAGAGACTTACTATTCGTAATCGGTTGCTGCAAGAGTCGAATCGAATAACCGGCAAGAAAGCAACGACGAAGGACAGAAAGTTTCGGAACCGTCAACAATAGAGCCTTAGATTCGGGAAGAAGAAGAAGGTTGCGGAAGCAAAAGAAAAATATATTTTCAAAATGACACGGTAAAAAGGGGGAAAAGATCTCCTCTCCTTTTTATAGTTTAAGACACTCCACCGTTGGATGAAGAAACCGACGAGCTTCCCTAGATCCAAGGGTGGTACGCGAAAGCTTTAGAGCCCACGGACATAATGATTCAGCGGTTATGGGAAACGTGCGCATTAAATGCACCGCAGACAAGACGTGCTACACGAAATGGCGTGATGTGAAGCAATTAGGCGGGAAGATGAAAAATTTATCAACTGATAGAATGGCTGGCACGTGTTAACTCTCAGTCCGAAGATCTCACTGCGAGTTGGGGGGCTTAGTGTTGCGGGTATTTCCCACTCTACCCCTTATGGGTTGGGCTCAACCCAGTGGGCCAACCCAATCACATAAGCCCCTGTAGACCCCGAACTGAGTTCGTCAAAGCGAGCTCACACATTGCCGGAGCCCAAACTCAGATCGTAGGTCAAAGCGAGCTCCCAGAAATACCCATAGTTCGCCAGCCTATTCGAGTGAGCTCCCAACTACATCTCGAGCGAGCTCCCGACTACACTTTGAGCAAGCTCCCAACCACTCTCGCAAGTTCGTCGACCTAGTAGATTAGCTCGCACGATGAGACGGTCATATGCCATAGAATATAAACGAACTAAAGGTCGCCCCAGCTGGATTATCCAGGCCCAATCTAGCCCTATTCTTTCGACCTATGCCAATCCCATCCTGGCCTCTTGCAGTGACATCATTACAGCTGTACCTGGATTTCCGCACGTTCACTTTAGATCTCATCCTCATTAATAACGGATCTTATCCACATTACTGAGGGTCATGTCGGCACCTTGCTTCTGCATGGGCGTTTCCGTCGGCGCTGGATATTCTGTCCCACCACTGACGGACGTACAACATAGACTGGAGGAAATCTCGTCCTCTCTTATATATCATCCAGCTCTTTTCAAAGTTAGGGTATGTGTGCTTTCTCTGCCAACTTGCTAATACTCTGCATTTTTTACTGACTTGAGCATCAGATTACCTTGTAGGGACGGGCCAGTGGGTCAATAAATCGAACAAGACCATCCAACTCCTTTTCTTGAGATCTGTTACACCAGTGCAGGCCAACGAATCACGGTCGATCAATTCCGAACGTTGACAACTAGACTCTTAATAGTTGGGTCGTTCGGTGAAAAACTAAAATTATTTTTATCAAATCACAATCACATGGTTTATAGATTTCTCAAACCATCTTAACCCATTCCCCTAAAAAAATAGCACAGTGTAGTACAGACAATTTTCATGGTTTAACAATTTTTTTGAACACCTCTAAATCTCTCCATGTTCCGGTGACAATCTGAGAGGCCTTGGGAAGTGCCTAGCAGTAGTCCAAGACAATATAGAAGGCAATGAAATTTAACTTTAAGTGAGTCTATTACAGTTGACGATTACCGTGTACTATGATCATTCTGTCACTAAGTAACTATGTGTCCAATCTTATTAACGTGACTAGATGACACCTCAAGAAACACTTTCCTAATTAATCATGTTACCTTGGCCATGGACTTTCCCGTCACACTAACAGTAGACCACATAAGACGTTCATCTCATCAATAACGACGAGAGGGACAGATCCTATCCTTGAACACTTGTCTCCAAAAACCAATAATATGGAACCACATAGATGAACGTCCCCATCTCACAATTGAATGGCTCGGCGTATTAGCAAATTCCACACACCAATACACAAAATAACCATGTTAGTTCAAGTCTAAGAACTAATACATAATCACAACTCGATTACAAAATCATTATCCACAATGCCATATGATCAATTAGTGTCACATTCAATGTGTTGTTCTCCAACAATCACTCATGAGTTTATTAGGGACATCCCCATGTCATATGGTATGTGACTTATTGCCCTTAATCATTAGTATTTCATACTAATCAAGATAGTAAACATCGTGTCAATCCATAATCGACTAATCAAAGTCCCAATACAATTAATCTAAGGACTAAAAATATTTAAGAAATCCTATTACTAGATAATCTCGTCACATATTTTTAACACTTTAAGAATAAAACTCTCAAACAGGAGATCTAATGACTCATTCATATAATAAGGTGGAGAGTTTAATGAATGATGATAAACTTATTTTTTATTAATTCATATACAAAGATATATCACATATATAAATTACATATGCCAGACGTCATATAAATCTAGCATCAGGGCATATCACTAACAAATCCTTCATCTTACAAGCGAGTTTGAAAGATAGAAAGCAGTCGAGGGCACATAAGGATTTCTTCTGTGTGAACCCTCTGATGCATAAATCAAATGAGGTCGTCATGCAATGTAAGATGCAAAAAGTCATGTAAGGGAGAAGCAAGAAGAACAAGAGTATTTCTTTAGGGTTGTTGCTAGACTTAGGCGTGCTTTGCTTGTCTGAACTTATCTTGTTTTGTCTTGTCCTCGAAACTGAGGAATTTGGGGTTATTTATAGGTAGCATGGGGGAATAAAGACATGTGACATATGTGTGCAAGGGTGCGATACTCCTTCCCAAGAAGGGGTTGTGGGTTTCCTTCATCCGCAATATGTAATACCCTTGATAAGTCATGATAAAATTATCGATTAAGGGAAAAATGGTATATGAAAATTTTCAAAATTTCCCTTGAACCAAAGATAAGGCACATAATATATATGATGCCTTAGGAGGGACAAAACAATAATTTGGAGTTCCGTCCCATAAAAAGATAAATTATTTTTGGAGAAATTATTTATATTGGAGAATTGATTTTTGGTGAATTTAATTCTTGATTAAGTGTATGGATAATTAGGAAATTAAAATGGAAGCCAAGTATGGTTAGATTTGTGACACTTGGCAAAATCTCATGGAATGAGATTTAATTTAATTTGGGAATATCATGGAATGAGATTTAATTTAATTTGGGAATAATGAATTTGTTGATTAAGTGTAATGGGACACTTGGCATGATCTTCTGAAGCAAGAGTGAGATTTAAAGAAATGCAAAAAAAAAAAATAAATTAGTCTCTCAAACATTAAATGAGAGTCATTATGGAGAGAATTAAAAGAAATTTTATATTAAATGGAAATTAGTCATACATTTATGTGGAAAAATAGTAGATTTAATTAAATGCCAAAGTAAATTGAATTATGTCTTTCAAAAGTAATTTAAATAAAATCAAAAAGAAAAGATATTAGTCTCCATTAAATACTTGAAAATTTATGGGATTTAAATTAAATAAAAAATGGAGAAAAGGTCAATCTTGAAATTAGTCAAAATTTATTAATTTTAAAAATTTGAGAATTATGAGAATTGGAGAATTAATCCAATGGGTGAGGATTTAATCTCCAAAGAAAATCAAGGGATAAGATTTAAAGAGACTAGGTCTCTTGGATTGTGTTTCTCTAGAAACTAGAGATGAGTTCTCTTAAAATCAAAGGCTAAGATTGAGTTTGGGAGAAGCACAAGGATTGTGCTTGTATTTGAGGGTTGAGATTGAGTCTCTTGAATTAAAGAAAAATCAATGGCTAAGATGTAATCTTGAGTTTTGGCATGAATTGAGTAAGAAATCTCTACAAATTGGGAGTTGAGATTTTAGTTCAAGGTTTTCCCACATGTTAAGAGAAAGAAAGTAAGAAGAAGATAAGGAGAAAGAAGAAGAAAGGCAAGCAAGAGGTAAGCCTTAGTTTAAATTTCTTCAAGTGTGTAGGAAAGTCCTCATTCTCCTTTCATTCTTTAGTCTTCAAGATCTCTAATGTTTAAGGATATTTTTCCTAAAGGTGGTTGAAAGCCAAAGATAGAGTCTTGGCAAGTAGAGTCTTGAAGCTTCAAGGATAAAGAGGTAAGGGATAACCCCAAGTGGTGGGATTTTGCTTGCATTTGTACATGTTTTGAATGAGTTACATGTAATGATCTTTTGCATGTTTTGTGTTCTAGTGGACCTATGGCCATAAGGAGGACTAGTGATGAGAGAGGGGTTGGTTGGTGCCTTAACCTAAGTGGTTATGAGGGCATGGAGGACTACCCATTATATGCATTGCATTTGCATTACATGTTTATATTCTCATATTACATTTACATTTGCATAACACCCTTACTGAGCATTGGCTCATAAGGTCCTTTGACCTCTATGTAGGTGGAGAATCATCTAAGGGAAAATGAGTGTTGCAAGGTAAAAGGTAATGGAGCAAGGGAAGTGCATGTGTAGTTGTATGTATTTTGTGGGTTTGGTGGTTAATGTTGTATTTATTTTGTTAAATATGTAATGAATGCTTAATGTGGGTGAAAGATGGCAAACTTGAGTGTTTTGAAAGCTATTTGAAGTGAAAAAATATTCTGAAAATTTTGAGTTTAAAAGGAAAAAAAAGTATGAGGCAATGTGCTGGGCGCCAGAGCGCGTGGTTGGGCGCGGCTAGGCGTGGCCGAGCGCATGACAGGTGGCCAATGTGAGCACGGTCGAGCGGCCTGTGCACTAGGGGGCGCAGCTGGCTGCTGCCCGCCCCCCCTTACTGCTGTAATGTTTTTTTTATTTAAATTTTATTTTCTGTTTATTTAATTATTTCTGATATTTTGAGAAATTATGAAATAAATTATTTTTTAAATAAATAAATGAGTATTTTTAGCCTCCAAATTAATTATTAAATTAATATAAATTTTGAGGCAATTGTGGAGAAAATTCCTATATTTTGGAAATTAAATAATGGAGTATTTTCCTTAAATTTTGAAGATGGATAAGGATGCCTTGATGTTGTATTTTAAAATTTATTTCCTAAGTGTTAGAAATTTGGGGTATTTTAAAATAATTAAAGGGAAAAATCAATGGAGATTTGATAAGGAAAATTTTATTAAATTTTTTCAAAGAAATATTAATCCAAATATTTTCCAAAGAAATTGGAAGTGAGATAAATGGGTTAATAGTTGGGGTAAAGAAAAATTATTTTCTTATAATTAAGGCCTTATGCCATAATTTATAAAAAGCAAGTGAGTTAGCTTTTTTATCGAATCCTGGGAAGTCATCCTTAGCTCTTCATTAAGAGCTTTAGAAGGGGTGACACTTTGTGAGATTTCGGGTTTTAGTTTCGCGGGGTCGTTTCGATATTTCCCAGATCCTTAAGTGGAACGAAGGGAGGGCAAAGCCTAGTTTTCACTTAGGTCGTTTCTCATTGAAACATAGTCGTATCTTCATCTTTGCCCTAGCAAGTGAATAGTAAGTGGACTATTCGTGAGTAACACCTGTAGGTGGGAGCGGGGCGTTACACAATATCATCCCAAGGTGGGAGCGGGGCGTTACACAATATCATCCCAAGGTTAAGCTCGGGTGGGCCTTCGGGAGAAACCCCCTTCCCGATGGGGAATGACCCCTGGAAAAGGTACGGTTAGAATAGGTGAGTAGCATTATAGTAGGGGACGTATCTTCCTAGGTCCCTCTTAAGAGTGAAGCTCGACTAGGGGGAATCATGCAAATATGGGAAGCTTGTCCCAGATGGATGATGGGCGATCAAGGCTTTCCTAGGGGAAACAAACTTTAACCTTGAGAAGGTCATTCACTGAATGGATGGCTTCCTCTCGGATGGCAATTGCCTTGGCTACTTTAGGAGGACTCTTTTAGGGGGCTATTCCATAATAATAACTCCCCACTCTTTACTTAGATTGAAAGTCAGTGGGAATAGTAGATGAAATAGAGGAGTCATTTCAAAGGAGGTAGGGTTTACATTGGTTGCACGTCCTGACTAGGAAAGAAAAGAGGCATTATTTGAGATAAATGGCATGAGGTGGTTATTCGAGAGAGAAAAAAAACAAAGAGCATTTTGGTGCAAAGTCAAACTAAAAGAGGCACGTGCAATGATAATGCATCATTTCGATTTTCGAATGTGGGGATATATAAGTAGTAGTGGTCCCCAAAGGTCCCCACTATTCCTTCGCTTTGATAGAGATTTTGGCACACAAAACTTCCTAAAGAATCTCGCTTCCTATAGAGAGCTCAAACATTTTTCCCGGAGTAGTGGTCACTTAGCATGATTTCTCCCAAAAAGAGTTTATTTGCCAGACATCACATTGTTATTTGGGAATGGATCACTTGAAAAGGGCTTTAAAAGAACAGAATACAGAAAAGCATGCTTACACAAGCCAGGAATAGCAAGCGAGGGTTGTTGGAGATAAAGGTTTCGAGAATTTTCTTCGAAACAAAAGATTGAGACATGAGGTTGGATCCTCACTCTAGCCAATGTCAATCCCTTCACCAATAATATCCCACATCCAACAGATGAGGCCCATGAGTCAAAGGGAAAGCCTTTGGAGTCTTTGCATGGCATCATTACCTTTGTGCAGCAATTAGAGGTGGAAATAGCGAAATCATTGACACAGCCTAGCGTGGGGACATGGATCGGGTGGAACATCTGCTGATAGAGGTAAGAGCTTCGTGCTTCTTAGCTTTTCTTTTGAAGTTGATTTTGACATGATTGCTCATTTTTTAGGGGGTTTAGGCCATGGTTGTGGCGAATGTAATAAATTGTGCTCGCCTTAATGAATGGGCCTTTACGGTTAGGATAAGGGAGTGCGAGGTGGAATTTTGACAACAAAAGTGCCATCGGTTCTAAACCCGCATTTGGGGAAAGAAAAGAGACAAGTTGAAAGCCTAAGGGACGAGAATAAGGACTTAAAATTAAAGCTCACATCTATGGAGGAAGAGCTAGGAAGATTGAGGGGCGTTGGGGAGACGCAATAATCAGTAGCATGAGATATCTAGGCAGCCTACTTGGCTCTCACCAGAGAACATGAAAAAATTTTGGGGAAGCAAGAGCAGTTGTGTAAGGACAATGCATTCTTCCAAGCAAATGTGGCCAGAGCCCACACCCAAGATGTCAAGGAATACTATCTTTCTTGGGACTACCACGAAAGAAAAGAATGATATTCTTAGAGCTTCAAGAAGCGAGGGTTCTATAAAGCTCGAAGCATATTGGAAATGTTGCATCTCGGGGAGACGTTCCCCGAGCTGGTTTATTCTAAAAGAGTTGAGAGGATGGAAACCCTATATTGGGGAGAACAGGATTTATATCCATGCACTCCATAACAGGTTTTAACAACAGATACTCAGGATGACCTAGCGAATTTGTCAAGACCCTCGAATCCATTCCTGTCAGATCCTGATCCTCCTCGAAAATTGCCAGGATCTTCTTGAGTAAACTAGTTTGAGGACCAATTCGAAATTCCAAAGGCACCTACCGACTTTTTTGATGGGCTTGACCCTTTAGGGTAGGTTTCCTTTGCAGATTTTTCTTTTGATTTAGACAAGAAAAATTCCATTACTTGTACTGAACAAAAAACAGTAAATATAATTCTTTTTTGGGCTCTTAAAGAACTACTCCTAATGCATGGCTTGTGTATGTATATATGTGTAATGCAAGTGACAAAGTTAGGAGTACTTGACACTTGTCTATCCGATTCTTCTCAATCCTGTCAAACCATAGAGGTTAGGGAAAAAAGGAATGAAAGAACTAGGTTTGAACAATGCATTACCTCAAAGCAGGGCAGGACATGATTTATAGCCAGATGCATCTGCTTTCATTTTCTTATTATGATAACAACAAACAAAAATACCACAGTTCCCTTACTATGAGCTGGAAAAGGCAAGTTGTTGCTTTGCAAAAAAGAGGGTGAGTTGTCATAATATAAAGGGAAGCAAAAAACATATATCATTTCTTCTGGGCATACCTTTGAGTTAAATGCAACAGTAATTTTGGAATTCTATTTTTGCAATTCAGATTGCCTTACATTAACAATAGAGTTCTGGGAGATATTTTCTTAAGGTAGTTCAACACATAGTTCTAACCTCAACAACCAGAATACTGTAAGAGGATTTTTGTTTCCGCAACCTAACTCAGTCTACATCCGCAACTAGGTTTTGTTAAAAGTAGTTCAACATGTAATGCCTACTTTCGAAACCAGAATACCATAAAAGGATTTTTGTTTCTGCGATTCGACTCAGTCTACATCCATGAGGAGAATGTCAATCGTTTTGTTCTGGTGGTTCGGCATATAATGCCAACTTTCGCAACTAGGTTTTGTTAAGGTAGTTTAGCGTGTAATCCCTTCTTTCGCAATCTGAGAGATTTTGGGTGATGTAGTTTAGATGAAACCTACATCCAATAGGAACTGCTTTTGGTGATGTGGTTCGTATTCCTGGATCTACTCCTTGATTTTGTTATTGCGGTTCAAAAGAACACTACATCCATGGCCAAAGGCACCTCTTAGATAGCATGGTTCAGGCGAAGCCTATATCCATGAGGAACGATTTTATTAACACAGTTTAGCAAAAACTAGCTTATATCCGCACTTTTGGTGTCATAGTTCTGGGTTACCTACGTTGGCAATGGGGCTTATCCCGACATGGAGTGAGATTTTGGCATGTGGTTCGACCCCCTCAACTTACATCCGTCGTAAGGTTTTAATGTCACGGTTTCATGAAAACTAGCTTATGTCCGCACAAGGCCCTAACAAAGTGGACAAAAGCCCCAAGTTCCATATTGTTATCGCAATTAGAAGGTCTTTGCAAGGTGCCAAAGTTCTAAGATTTTGGTATTGCGGTTCGGATTTCCCTAAGTCCACAGATTTGGCGTTTTATTTGTCGCAATTCAACAGAAAAACCATCCTACATCTGTACGAGATTTGTTAACGCGATTCGGTGCGAGCCAACCTACATCCGCTAAGGAGGATTTTGATTGGTGGTTTGACATTACACTTATGTCCATGATATGTGATTGTTTAGGTGGCCCGACTTACAAGATTTTTATTAGTGGTTCAGCGTAATTCCTATGTGCACCCCATGGGATGTTTTTGCGGCCCAGTCCGCAAGGCATGAAGAGCCGATGTAGAAACTAACTATATAGATGATGATGCAAGAACTATAGTTTTGGTGACGTGATTTAGCCATAAGCTTATATTCGTGATGTAGAGTTTTGTTTGGCCAGTTCGACATTACACCTACATCCATAACTGAGAATTTGATATTGGCGGTTCAGCATTGCGCCTACATCCGCAACTAGATAAGATAGCTAAACAACAGTTTGAGAGTGATGAATATGGGTGTGCAGGATTGCTCTGAAGATTGTGTGAGTGATGCAAGATTGTTGAAGCTTCTAAGATAGTGTATCTTCTAGAAAGAATGCTGGACCATTTCCAAAATGTGCATGTCTTTTGTTAGTGAGGCTTCGGGTGACCTATGTTCACAAATGTATTACCCTTTGAGGAGTAATTACATCCTTTGGAGGAGATGGACTCCTTCTTAAGGACATTTGTTCTAGTAGAAATTGCTTATGCTTGAGGATACCTTCGATGACTAGCTTCTGGATAAGTCTAAGCTAGAGATGGGAATTGGGCCAGGCGGCCCATGGGCCAGCCCGTCTTATAGCTCGGCCCAACCCAGCCCGTTACTGTAGCAAACGGGTCGGACTGGCCCGCCTAGCAAAACGAGGGTCGTGCCGAGCCAGCAATATGTGGCCCGCAGCCCGGCCCACGGTCCAGCCAACCAGAATAGCCCGTGGGCCGGCCCACCAATTAGCCTGCTAAAATGGCTCGGCCCGGCCCACCAAAAAATAAAAAAAAAATTAAAAACTATGTTTGCATTTAATAATTATAAACATAATAATTAAAAATTACGTTTCTTGTAAACATAATTGTATTGTAATGTTTGTAAACATAATGTTTATTATGTTTGTAAACATAATTTTAGTGTAATTTTTGTAAACATAATGTTTATTGTAAACATCATAATTTTACAAACATCAAAATTATAAGTAAACATTAATAAACATATTTTAAAAAATATTAGTTACATTTGGGAAAAAATAAAAATATATATTTAAAAAATTATATATAAAAAAATTAAAAATAAATGGCTCATGGGCCGGCCCAAATAGTCAGGCCCACGAGCCGGCCCTGCCCAACAGGCCCACAAGCCGGCCCAACAGGCTCATGGCCCGGCCCGACCCACTTTGGCCCATTTATTAAGGGTCATAGGGCCGTGCCAAGCCCAAGTTTTCATTTCCTTGGTTCGGCCCGGCCCGTGTCTCTCGTGGGCCAAATTCGGCCCAGCCCACCAAATAGATGGGCCAAACGAGTGTGGGCCGGCCTGGCCCGGCCGACCCATTTCCCACCTCTAATCTAAGCTCCTTCATTTCCATGGCCAACAACTTCTCTTTCCTTTACCAAGTAATCAATTAGCGGCAAATAGGTCTCTTTTATCCCCTTCTATTTTTCTATTATTGTCGTTTAGGTTTAGTATCTAGATTTGAAAATTATTAAATTCAGATAAGGTTAAATAGTGGTAGTAAATGGTCAGTTGTTTTCCATTGGCAAAAAAATTTTTTGTTACACATTTTTTATAATTATAAATGAGAGTTTATAATTAAAGATGAGAGAGAAAGGTAGATAGTAAGGGTAAAATAGTTTTTTTGTCTTGCTTTTGAAACGCATGAGAGATCATTGTTATTTTGAAAATGTTTGAATGATCTTTATATTAGTGATAGTGCTCTAGATGCTAGATTTACATTATATGGGATGTATATATATGGCACTGTTAATTATTCTTGATATTAATGAAAAGTCATATTTTTATTCATGTATGTCCTTTTCATCTTTATGAAAGAGTTCTTAAAATTCTTGATAAACTTCCTAGTCTTGAAGGTTTGAGACTGTGTGACTTGGATATCTAGTTTAGGATTTCTTAAAGGTATTCTCAATCCTTAAATTTATCAGATAAGAACTATGATTAGTTGATTAGTAGACTAACACATGGGCCACTACCATTGTTTAGCATGGAGATGCTAATGAGATGGGGTGGTGAGTCACATGCCGCATTGTATAGAATGCATATAGTAGACATATAGGTGGGTGTTGGAAAAACATGTAACATCCCCAAAATTTGGAGTTAAATAATAATTATTAATACCTGTGTTTGAGGTCATTATTGAATATCTGAAAATTTAAGAGAGAGTATTTATTTATATTGTTTTGAGGAAATAAGAAATTAAATCAATTAATTATTTTATTTGGGGTATTTATGGAAATAAGAAAAAATTAAAATAAATTGATTTGGGTGAAAACAAAGCGGAAAAGAGAGATGGAATGAGGGAAATAAAGGAGAAGAAAGATGAGGCACACGGCAGCTAAGGAACAGGAGGAAAAGAGAAGAAAAGTAAGGAAATTAAGGGGTTTTCGAGACTATTCGGTGTTTAAAATGTCCTGGTAAGTGAGTTAAATTATTGAAGGTGTTATATATTTAAATCATAGATTTTTCATGGTTAGATTATGTGGATTGTATAGTTGAATTTAATTAATTTGGGCCGCAATCTTGTTATTTTTTGTACAACATTTTACTTCGCAACGAGGGTGCTAAAAGATCAAGAATCAGCCAAATAAAGGCAAGCTCTTACCCCTCTCCTTATGTTCTTAATTTCATGTGAAAGTTTTCATGGTTTCTTGTATTCTATTCTCTCTCTCACCGTGACTCAGTTCCACGCATTAATAATAATAATCCGTGTGACAACCACCCTATGACTTATATTTTCTTAATGGGTTTGTTGTTAAAGAAATGAGTTAAGTAATGATATCTTAGTGTTTTCCATTTCGTCCGTCACGGAGCTTCGAATCGTTCTGCTTTCCTTGGGAATGATGCCGAACCCATTAGGGCTAGATTCTTAGAAAGTGGCTATGGTTAAGGTTATGGGATTATGTTAATAATTTATTATGAACGTGGAGATAGGTTCTTGTGTATGAGAAGAGATGAGAACGTGAACGATATAATGGTGTTTGTGTTATCAGGAGCATGAAGAGTCATGGTGAATGCCTATGAAATGTTAAGTGTGGTGCGGATAAGTTATTGTCATCTAAGAGTATGTCTTAAGGGTATGGGGTACAAAACCACTGACTGTCGACCGTGGGTAGTGGCAATTGATGGCTAGATGTATGGGCGCCAATCATTGACTGTTACGATAAACGCTAGACTGGCCAGAAGAGCTGGCACTGCCAGATTCCCATCTTGATTGTGTGCATATCATGTCATGTGTGATGCATGGGGTTGGGTTGCACTCATTGGGGGAAACATGCATTGTGTGTGAAAGAGATGTATGAGCATTTGCATGACCAGGTTGGTCTAAGAGCCAACTTGGGTACTCTAGGTGAACCGATGCATTTAGAGCATATCGCATGTGTGAATTCCTATGTGGGTGTAGCATGGCCTGATATTTGGTTTATGGGGGCCTTGTCATCACATTTATGCTACAAGAACCATTGCATTTCCTATTTGTTGCATTGCATGGTGAGGATGTGTGGCTATAAGTGATGAGGATGAGTGGCATCCACCACGGATCGTAGGTCGTGGCAATGGACCACAATCGCAGCATGGTAGGATGATACGATGGATGACAGGAAAATGATATTATGAGTGTCAGGAAAAGCCAACCAAGGTCAGGAAAGGGCAGGTCTTATTGAATAAAGATATGATAGCCTATTTTATGCTGCAACAGGTTTGTATGCGGGACTTGGGTGCCAATGTGTGGCTTATGTAGGCCCCAAGGACCCTTTATGTGCAGTTGATTTTATGTTATGCATTTAGAGCTAAGATATATATTGATCATAACATGGTGTGTTGTTGTATTAGCATAAATTGGACGGGATGTTGGGGAAGAGTCATACTCTTAACTGGTTGTCTTTCTTTCATGACCTTGCTTAGTCTTGTGACTCACGTTTGCTTTCCATCATTCCAGGTAAAAGAATCCTGAGGTTGCAAGTATGTTCGACGGGGTTGGGTCCAGATCGCTCAATCATGATAGCCAATGCAGAGTTCTCCCGAGACTAGATCCTGGGTGTCATTGTGCTTATGTTAAAGCAATGCTTTATATGTTTGAGATTGATGTATTTTATGAAAGCCGGGTGGGCTCATAGTGTGAATGCTTATGTAAGAATGATTACAAAATGTTATATGATGTGAAAAGTTATGGTTTCTAAAAGGGTTGTGTATGAGTTTTAGTTGTGTTATTGTTCGATATCATTCAAATAATGATCCGCTCACGGATCCTTTTTGTGCACGGGGGCTCTGGGAGTGTAGACTGTTACAGAACATCTACTGAATGTGATACCTGCGACAAATCACATGGCTTGAGGATAAATGATCTGTCACTGGCTCTCAATTGTGTATATGATCCTTTAACTAGAGGTGACATAGTATCTTATGCACTGGTGTCAGTGATTTGCTGTTAAGCGGAACTATCTGGTATAAGAGGTAGGAATGCTCTCTGTGCAGTAGTGTATGGAGGCAAATGTTTGTCGATGGGATCCATTAACCTTCATTTATTAGGGGTGAATATCATATGTAATCCATGTAGGTAATTGTAATTGGAAATCCTTTAGCCAATATGAGTATGAGATTGGAAAGTGTGTCAATGTTAGATTAAATCTGACGTGCTGCTTATATTACATACCGTACTAGATCAGTCATTGTTATTGAGTCCTGTGAGTTTAATCAGTCCATGACTCTTATTCGATTGGGATGTTAGTCAATAGAAGGAATATAATGCACGGTAATCGAGGAACCTTAATAGGTTCATATGAAGTTGGACTTCACTGCCATTTGGATCGTCTTGAGTCCTAGCTAGAGGATACTCAGGACCTTTCAGAGTGCTCTGGGGATTTAAAGATATCATCTTAGTAGACTGATGGGATTGGTTGATGTTAAGGAGTTGATGTGTCCTAATTGTTATATGGATGTGAACCTAGAAAGTCATGTGCATACCGACTAATGTAGCAGATTAATGATTCATTACTATTAGTGTGTTCCTCATCATCGCAGTTGGACAATGATGTTGGTTACTATATCATGTCTGAAACACATAGATCTATGGTTATGGGAGATTGCTATTGGATAGTAGAGTTTTAGAGGCAATTGGACAAAGTTGGTGATCAGTAGAAGGAATCGATCAACAGGTTCATGGAGTGGTCAACCATTTTGCAACAACTAATTGGTGCTTGCATGTTGTCGACTGATGCACGAGGAAAGTCGGCAGCCTTAAAACGATCGATTGGGTGTCTCATGATGTCGATCGTTTCTGCCATTTAATGCGACATAGCTTTGTCATATCAGAGCATTAAATGCTCTTATGTAAATAATGGAAAGAGGAATGGAGAAGGGAGAGGCATGCACGGATTTTGGCAAAGGGTAAGAGGGATATGAGAGGTGATTGGATTGAGGAGGCAAGGCTTATGGATGCTTGGTTGCTCTCCTCATTTTCTCTTCTTCTTCTTTTTCCTTTGCTCCTTTGTTCCTACTGGATGCCGTCTTCTTCTTTTTCCTCTCAGTTGCGGCTTCTTCTTATTGTTGCTCCAAGACAAGTCGATGCAGCTCCTATCTTCTTCTTCTCTCCATAGAGAGACTGTTGGACAACCAAGAAACAATTGAGGAAAGGACCGTATATAGCTCTAGATCACCTCCATTGAGAGGGTCCTAGCACAGCTCCGTTAGAGGGTTCCGTGGTGCCTCGAGCGTGGACTGACTAGGTTCTCTACACTTGCAGAGGAGGGTTGGTCACCTGTGTTCTTATAGAGGTGATGAGATTTGCTGGATAGAAAGAAGATAGGGCTATCGTGTAGGCAACTAGCATCGAACTTCATCCGAAAAGTATACTAAAAACTCTCTTATGGCATAGGTTATTTTTGTTTTGTACGTAAGTGATAGAAATCAAGTCTTGTAAGGTTGATTTTGGTTTATGCTGTGTATATTTTATACTTTCATTGTGCTATTTTTTGTTAAAATAAATACTTTAAAAATAAAATCCTTATATAGATTCACACTGTGTTGGTGTTTTTAGCGCATCTTTGATCGCTGCCTTTCATTTTGCAATTTAGAGAAACATTAGTGATAATTATTGTAGTTTGTTCTTATTCGTAAATACAAAATTTTGATGATTTTGACATCTCAAGTTTGAATTTAATGGATTTCAAATGCTTCTTTAGATACCGCGTGCTCTCTTAACAATTACAATTGGATTTAAAGGGGGTCCAGGGGATTCATAGCATTGATACAAGAACCAAATAAAAGATTTATAGAATCTTTTAAATTTTTATTTGATGATCAATTTAAATTGGAATGAGCAATCATTCACCCATCATATTAGAGGTGTCGACTCATCCCTTTATTCATAAATCTTTGTTATCATTGGTTTACTTATTTGCTTTGAGAAAAGTGTATGATACCATAGGGATATTGGCACATAAAAAAAGTGAATTTATAAGATTTTTATAAATACGTCTTTTCTCCTGTTGTATATCAAACCCTCGTGTTCTACCATAAATTCCTTCTGAATTTACTTTTTTGTTCACTAAAAGTAGAGATCCAATAATTTGGTTGAATTTGGAAGACCATCCAAATCCAAAGCATTATTACGTCTACATCTTCCTATTTCCACCGTCGATCAGGACGAGAGGGCATCCGACGGTTGAGATCTGCGAGCGTGAAGATTCTTCGCGATCCGCGACGGGGACCCTCGTAATTGACGAGGCGTGTCCACTGCGTGTGAGCGCACCGGCGCGTTAATACTTTTTCTTCTTTTCTTTTCAATCTTTTCTATTGTTTTTATTTTTTGTTTTTCCTTTTATAACCTGAATTGACACTTTACTTAAGTACAAATATTTTTGAAATTTACGTAATTGGAAATGTTTTTGAAATTTTATACAATTAAATAAGTTTGTTATTAATAAACGTCAATATAATTTTCAAAACAAAACGTGAATAATATAGGTTGTAATTTAATAAACTTCTGGCGTCATCTATCTTAAATTCTATTATTATTGGAGTATTGTGATGCCGTACACTTAAGAAATTGGAGAGAGATTCATTACTATTTATTCATATACAAGAAGGTGTTAAGAATGGTGGGCTTACTTATTTGTTTAGATATAATAATTAAATTTATTTATTGGACAATCGTTTTAAATCGTTGGGACTCTACAAAAAAGAAAATAACGCGCAAACACTTCGAAACTTAAGTTAAATTTTTGCATTTAAAGAGGATAATAGAACTCTTTTGTGAACACGAAGATTTCTTAAGTAGCTTTTCTTAAGAAATGGCTAGCAAACCCTAACTTAAGTAACTATTGTCGTTAGCTTTTCTTCTTAAGGTAGGGTTTGCTGCCCATTTCTTTTTCTTTTTTTTTTTTTGGGAGGGGGGGAAGAAGATTTCGTTCATTGAAGGATTCTGAGATGTTTACCATTAATAGGTCTTCATTTTCTATAATCCATTGGTTTAATAGAACTTCTTGTTGCTAAGACTATTCTTACACTTCTGCATTTTGGTTCTTAGATCGTTCTCACGTCTTTGTGTTTTAATTTTTGGACTATTCTCATGTTTTTATGATTTCAATTTTAGACTATTCTCACATTTTTGCACTTCAGTTCTTAGACCATTCTCACGCTTTTGTGTTTTTTGTTTTAGACCGTTCTCGTGCTTTTATACTTTAGTTTTTTGGATGATATTCCCAAAATCATTCTCACGAATTTATCTTTTTTTATTCTGGATTATCGTAAATCATTCTTATACTTTTGTGTTTTCAAGTCTTTAATCAAGTCTCACGCATTTTGCGCTTCTGATGCTAGGTTTTCCCTCAATCATTCTTGTAATTTCTTGTGCTTTTGATTCTACGTTTTTGAGGATGATAAACCCTAGACCATTCTCACTATTTTGCGTTTCTTGTTTTAATCCGATCTCACACTTTTTGCGCTTCTAATTCTAGATATACCCATCCATCATTTTTTTCTTCTCGACAAACCCTAGGTTGTTCTTGTGCATTTTTCATTTTTTATGCTAGGTTTGCTTGTTCATTAAGATTTTGGTCTTTTTCATGCACTCATTCTCTTAAAAAATAAAATGCACAAAAAGAAATTGTAACGGGGTAAAATTACTTTATTTAGACATCATATATTGAAGGATAAACATAACTTATTAATATTTCACTATTTCACCTTTTAACAATTCCCTGTAACATTTGCCAAGTACAAATATTTCCACAATTGTATTTGTAGACTTTTCCAAAGAATGATTAGTAAATTGTGCTCCCTGATTTTTATCCATTGGGGTATTTTTTTTACATAAGGTCATGCCTCTTGTTCTTGGAGTAATTTGTGTAGGCTTCGATGTCCACAAATCTTTTTAATTTTCTTTATATGATCAAAACCTCTATTAATTTATCAATTCACGACATTTGTCAATGGAAAGGCTATAAATATCTTGAAATTGGCAGAAAGCATCCATTTTTTTTCCCATAGGCTTCGTAGTATTCCTAGGAAATTTGATAAAGCTTAATCCTTTAATAGCTACCAAAATAACAAAATGTGACTCTATGAACAGGCATAGTTCTTGAATTGGAACAAGGGAGGGCGTTGGCTTTCTCCTCCCTCTTGCTTGTCCCTCTACCAAAGTCTTTTTCTTTATCTTTGTATCTCTTTTGTCGTTTCTTCTAACTATTTACATTACTTCAACCTCTAGAATATACCTGTTGGCTTGGGTAAACAAGTCTGCCAAAGATGCATGCTAATCTAGAGCTAGGGATTCTTGTAGTAGTATTGATTTTGTCCCTTGAAGCATCACAACTTTTGCATACCCATTTGCAACTCTTGTATTTTTAATGTTGCGTTTCTAAAATGATCAACATATTATTTGGAGCTTTCTTTGTCACTTTGTAGGGTGTTAAATAGATATGTAGCACCATTTTTTTTATGGTTATTAATAATGAATGCATTAATGAACTCTCTTCTCAATTTCTTAAAAGATGAGATAGGCATTTCAACCAAACTATTAAACCATGTGCGCTAGTAGCTAGTCAAAGTTAAAGAGAAAGCTAGCATATAATAGCATCCTCCCAACTATATAGAAACCACATAAACTCCTAGTTTTGAATGTGATCAAGGGGATCGTTTTTTCCCGAGTAGGTAGTAAGTTAAAGGCATTTTAAATTTAGGAATAAGGGTTTTATCCATGATTTTAAGAATAAAGAGAATCTTTCTCTTATGTTGGTCATCTTCTATGGGTATCAGCTTCTTTTGGTCTAACACTTGCTCATTCATTTTCTTTATGTTGGCAGCTTTGCAACTACTGAAAATAGATTGATTGTTCGTTTCGAATTAATGCCTTGGTGGGACCACAACTGTGTTTACTATGATTTCTTAGAATTTTTCCTCTCAAGGTTGGGTTATCCCAAATTTATTTCAGACTAGGACTTTGCCCAATCTTTCTTGTCATTCCAGGAGACTCTCTCTTTCTTTTTCCCAGCTAGCCTTCTGGGAAAGGCCCTGTAAGAGACTCTCCCATTGGGTTTCTACTAGTGGCTCACCTTCTGCATAATTCTGGAGAATGGGTAGAAGTAAGTTCAATGGGAGTGCATTTTAAAAGAAGATTGTCATTTCTTAGAGAGCCTTAGTGCTCTTTTCATACTGTTGTTTCAATGCTTCATGCTCACTAAGAGGAACTATCTTGAAGTCTCCAAGAGCATTTACCTAAAAGGTCTCTTAGGGTCTCTAATTAGGAGGATTATCGACGTCGTCACCCTTCTCATTGTTCTTGTTTCCATCAAGATGAGATCTTGTATGAACTATTTTTATTTTTATTTTTGTAGATTTTTTAATTGATTTTTCACAGACAGTGTCAATTGTTGTTGTCCAAATATAATAATTAAATTTATTTATTGAGAAATTATTTTTAAGCTATCAGGACTACAAGAAAGAAAATGACCAGAGGTGCAGGGTATTTTTTACTCAAATACTCTAATGTTTAAGTCAATTTTTTGTATTTAGAAGAGATAGCATAACTCTTTTGTGAGTAGAAGTGATTTACCTTTAAGGAATGAGGTAAATGACTGGAGGGCATAGGGTATTCTCTACTCAAATATTCTGATGTTTAAGTCAAATTTTTGTATTCAAAAGAGATATCATAACTTTTTTGTGGATAGAAATTATTTACCTTTAAAGAACGAAGGCTCTCTTATTTATAGAAAAGTTTAGGCTGCGTTCTCTTTACCTTTCAATTTTTAATTTATTTTTAGTTTTATATTTTAATAATTTATTTTTAGAAAATTGAAAACGCGTTCTTTTTATCATTTTGAAAAATTATTTCTCAAAACAGAAAATTAGAAAACACATTCTCTTTGAAAGTTTGAAAATAACTTTTTAATGATATTTTATTTAATAAATATGATTATTCAGTAAATTAGAAATATTTAATGTTAATATATTATTAAAAAATATATACATTTTAAAGTTAATGAATTTTGTAATATTTTTTTCTATTACAATATTAAAATATGAATAAATAAATAAATAAATGTGTTTTAAATTTAGAATTTGTTTTGCATAAAAATACTCAAAACAACTTTTTGTTGTTTTGAGTTTTCTTTATAATTTTTTTTATTTTCAAAAATATATTTTTGAAAATAATAAAGAGAACGCGTTTTCATTATTTTAGAAAATTAAAAATTAAAAATAACTTGAAAACAATAAAGAAAATGCAGTCTTAGAGGTTGATGATAAGCATTTTTGGTATTTCAAGATCAACTTAGATTTATATTCTTATGGATAAAGATTATCTTTTGTAATATTATCGAAGTAATTTTTGAAATCATTTGTTTCTGCTTCTTCACTAAGAATACCTTGCGAAAGAGTTTTCGAGATACCTCTAGATCTCCCAGAGTTTTTTTCTTCCATTTTTAGGATTGCATCGCAGGATAATCTCTGGGAAACCTTCAAGTCTCCTAAAGTCTCTTGCTACAATCATTTTCAGCCTTCTGAGTAATTTTTTTTGTTGGTGAATTTTTATCTTTTTTGGTGGGTCTCGACCCATCACACACTACATACACTTAATAAATTAAAAAGAGATACATTACTATTTATTCATATATAAAAAGGTGTTAAGAATGGTGGGTTTAAATTGGAAATGAACCAAAAACGGCCCCTGACAAAGTATTAAGGATGAAAGAATGTGTTTGTGTTGGGGGGTGGAATTACCATGAAATAAACGCTCATGAAAGAGAGTGACACTGAGCTGAATTCTTCCATAAATTATTTAGAAATGAAAATAATTAAATTATCTTAAATATATCTTAATTATTAGTAAAAATTCGCTTTCAAGGACGCTAAATACGCGGTCCAATCGAATGTCCAATATAAATTCTCTCTCCCCCCACCCCCTGTTAGGGTTCACCATCGTCCTCTCTCTCGCTCGCTCGCCCTCTTTGTTCTGGCGTTGCTGTACCCTTTCGAATTCCCAGTGATTTTCTTGGAATCTAGATATTGCTCTTCAGATAGTATGTGAAATATAGCTCATTTGGATTCTGGGTCCTTGAGTTTTCCCAAGATCGTTCGTTCTCGAGTCCAATTGGTGTCTTCTTTCTGGGTTTCTTGAATTACTGTTGAGATATATGGTCCAATTCTTGTTCTAGGATCGCTCTCTCGGTTTTCATCGCTTCTTGAATGCAGTTTTTGTTTGTTTCATCGTGAACCCTAATTTCACTGTGAATTTGGAGGGTTTTTCAGTTCTAGCCTCCAATTGGGTTGTCCTCTGTCTGGGTTGCCCAGATTTGTACTCATTTTCTCAATCTTTTCACTTTCTCCACCATCAACAGATCTCAAACGCAATTGGGTTATTTTCCTTTCGAGTTTTCGTAACAGAATTCGAAGCTTAATCAAGCCGCCATATATGTGAGAAATGCCAGCAACGGATTATCAGGGTTCATCCGCTTCAGTCTCGAATTTCGGCCGTTCGATTCTCGGTACGCGCCGCACCGATCAGTTCCATTCCATGGAGCCGAGCCACGAAGCCGCCAGCCAAGAGCTCGAACTCGAGGCCTTCCAGCGACAGGTCGCCGACCGATTCCACGATTTGTCGGCGGCCGCCTCCGAAGACCTTCTCTCACTTCCATGGATTCGGAAGCTTCTGGATTCGTTCCTCTGTTGCCAAGAGGAATTCAGGATGATTCTGTTCAACAACGAAGGGTTCTTGAACCGGCCGCCGATGGATCGCTGGATTTCGGAGTATTTCGAGAGGAGCGTGAAGGCTCTCGACGTATGCAACGCGATTCGCGACGGGATCGAGCGAATGAGGCAGTGGCAGAAGCAATTGGAGATCGTGTTGTGTGCTTTGGACAATCAGAGGAGCCTTGGAGAAGGCCATTTTCGCCGAGCCAAGAAGGCTCTGATCGATTTAGCAATTGGGATGCTCGATGAGAAGGAGTCAAATTCAGCGGTTGCGCATAGAAACCGGTCATTTGGGCGCAATAATGCGCAGAGAGATCACCGGTCGCTAGGCCATTTTCGTTCGCTGTCGTGGAGCGTTTCCCGGTCCTGGTCGGCTGCTAGGCAGCTTCAGGCAATTGGGAACAATTTGGTTGCCCCAAAAACTAATGAAACTATGGCTACCAATGGACTTGTAGTGGCAGTGTTCACCATGAACTATGTTCTGTTGTTCGTAATGTGGGCGCTCGTGGCCGCAATCCCTTGCCAGGATCGCGGCCTGCAGACTCATTTCTACATGTCTAGGCAGTTTGTTTGGGCGGTTCCAATCCTCTCGCTGCACGAGAGGATTCTGGAGGAGTCGAAGAAGCGGGAGAGGAGAAATGCTTGTGGGTTGTTGAAGGAGATTCACCGGATTGAGATATGTGCGCGCCACATGAATGAACTGGCTGATTCGGTTCAGTTCCCACTGACAGAGGAAAAAGAGGGGGATGTTAAGCAGAGAGTAGAGGAGCTCAGGCAAGTTGTTGAAGCAGTAAAGGATGGATTGGATCCATTGGAACGCCAAGTGAGGGAAGTGTTTCATAGGATCGTTCGGAGCCGAACTGAGGGGCTCGACTCCTTTGGAAGGGGGAACCACCACGATTAATTAAACAACCGGAGTATGCTTTGAAATTTGGTTTCTTGGATTGAAGAACAAGAACCATTCAGGGAATGATCTAACAGAATAAAAGGTTTAAGAAGGTATAGTTCTTGTATTTATGATGATAGGTTTTGTATATGAGTTGGACCTTCCCCGTCCATGCTGCTTTCTGGTATTGCCAATATAAAATCAGTTTTAATTTGAGAGTAAATTTACGTTTCATGTTGTGGCTGTTTCTGAATTGGTGGTTATAGTTTTCTTTTCTGACACATTATACTTCTGCCCAAGAGCTATTATGATACAAGATGTTAGAACAAGAGTGTTCGTTATTTGGAGTAGCCATGGCTGCTTCATGAAATGATCAGGCTCGTTCTTGTAGTTGAACAAAATCAAACCATCTGAATATTTCCACATTTCATCTAATGCTTTCCTCTTTACAGTTACATTATTAGACATAGTAGAGGTTTCATTGATTCTAATATCTCCTCTACATTACTAGACTTGTTCCTCTGATCTGTAGATTTGGTACTGGCCGTCAAAAGGTGACGTTTGCCTCCTCCTTTCTTGCTTGGGAATTCCTAAATTGAGTGGCTTCGACCATCCATCTGATAACCAATTCCTATAATGGATTTAGATTAGTCCATCCATCTGATAAGTAAATGGATTCGCTGTGAGTCAAGAGAGGGTTTTTCTCACCTTTCATACCAATGCCTTTGTTTCTGTGGAAAGATGAAAGAGAAGATCCATTTGAAAGTTTGTTGGTTCTAGTGCATTCTGACCCCACAAGAGAAGCTCTGATGTCATATGTTTTACAACATAAGAGTTGGCTCTGATCATCTTCTGAGTACTTGGTCAAGGTCAATCCCTTTCCCTCTCACAAGAGGGGGGGTCCCATTTGGAAGATAATGAAAAGTAATAACGGAAAAACTTGAAATTCAATGCTTTATTATTCCTTATTTGGCTGCTGCTACTGTACCAGCTTCACTGGTCAAGATTGACATTCATATGTATATATGCTTTTGTGAAGAAATTGAAGCCAATGGAAATAATTACTTGCTTGCTGCTGTTGGTACAACACCAAACCCTTTAAATGCTAAAAGTTTTTGCTGGTTGGAGTCCCATCAAGAGAAATGTGTCATTACTCTAGCAATAATGTATCCAACGGCAACTAAAAGGCTTGTAGAAGAAAATTTGTTGAAAACTCTTAAGCGCATGATTGGTGTAGAATTGTTCTTCTCGAACACGACGGTGTCAATGTGGGAATCATTACCCTCTCTTTTATGGCGTCGTTGTCCTTTGATTATTGTGCTTGAATTCCTTTGGTTTCTATTTAGCAAATTTATTTAGTTTCAATTATGTTTTGATTATTTAGATAACGTTTAAGGTTCTTTCAAGAACCGAATTGAGCTATTTCTTACCAGACTCAGATGTTAAAGAAAGAATTGTTACAAAATAGATAATTATAGAAGAAACTGTTATAAGTGTGTACCCTCTACAAGAGAAATGACTATTATTGATGGAATGGTAAAATTTTCAAGTAAAAGAATTATCAGTTCTAGGTGCATACAATTAGAATAAGGGCTTAGGCATGGGATGACAATGACCCCATTTTAATAAAAAAAAAATTGTCTACAGTTTTCTTCGTTATTTTTTATTTAATATAATTTAGTTTACTATATATTGAGATTAGGGAATCAATTTGTTGGGATCTCTCTTTGTATATCTACTTGGGTTCAATTTACTGTAGAAAAGTGTGAATTAAACCCCAGCCCATTGAATTGTAAACAATCGAACCATCAAAGGGTTCAATTGCTTCTTTCCCAACAGTGTGTTACAAGTATGAAGGCTCCACTTCGACGATGGAAACAAAAAAAACCCTAGCTATCAAATTTGCAAACTTCACTTCCAACGTTCAATTTGGAGGTTTTACTTTGCATAGAGGTAATTCTTCTTCTTATCCCCTCTCTCTCTCTCTCTCTCTCTCTCTCTCTCTCTCTCTCTCTCTCTCTCTCTCTCTTTTCCTTTCTTGTTTTTATTTTTAGAAATAGAAACAAAAGGAATCCCAACAATTTATAAACCTTCATAACACGAATATTTATTTAAAATCCAACCTCATCGAGGTTAAACCTTAATGATTATTTAAATTTGATTATTGAACCCTAACAATTAGCAATGGTAGTGGTTGCCGACAATCAACGGTTAGCACCGCTAGTGTTTTTTTTTTTTTGTTTTTTTTTTCTTTTTTAAAATTAGAAGGACATTTTATTTCTTTATTTAACCATAAAAAATATTTTTATTATTTTTAAAAATGAGAAATGGTCATGATTAAGTACTATTAAAACAAAGTAACACAATATGACTTCACAATAATAAGCTATTTAAAACCAATTTTTAATCCAACATGGAAAGGTTACCCATCTGAGTAAAAACTTAAAATATAAATTATACTAGACATTTTTTAAGTTTGGTATAAATATGGGAGTATCTCTTATTTTTAAAAAAAATTCACTGACTACCTATGTTGTTCAAAAATTATATTACATCACCCTATTGTCAAATTTACATTACACAAAGTAATCTAGAAATGTTATAAAATTACATAAATTTTCTTAACAATTACATGACCGGTTGAATGTTAGTGTAATTTTTGAATACAAGGGATGTACGTAGTTTAGTAAAAACTTAAATAATACTAACAAGTGTAATTTATCCAAAATTAGATGCATAATCTCAATGGATCTAGGGTCTTTAAATTATGAAATCAGAATTTTGTAACGTAAATTACAATTGCTCCAATTTTATATAGGTAGCAGCCCTCCGATTTAAGCAGCCCTTTCTTGTTTTTTTTGTCTAGTAACAGTACATTTTATTTTTATAACATAAAATAAGATAATAAAGTATAAATATACTATAAAAATATGAAATAATTACAGAAGAACACTTGAGATTTGCTGTAATATATAATTTTTATTAAACTTCTTGGTAATTAAACTTAATAGAAATCTACCCCATGTCTATGAAAAAGGTTTTCATATAGAAAAATTTGAAAGTTAATAAAAATATTAATAATGTTGCAAGTTTAAAATAAATCATTTAAAGGGTTTTAAATATTCAAAAGTTAATTACGAATAACAGCGATTTTATATACTTAAAACCACTCGAATAAAACTCTCTTTTTTTTTTTTTGACTTGTAGTTTTATAAGCATTTTTATCTGTCTTTGAAAATGTATTAACTATTTTCTTTAAATTTTTTTGTTATGAAAATTTAGACCTTAAGTATGTTTTTATGAGGTTAAAAATAATTTAAATATGAAATTGTAAAGTTAATGAAAAATACATATTATAGCAAACTTCGGGCATGTTTTTGTGATTATTTTTAAAATTATTTATGAAAACAATTTTATGCTAAGAAAATATGAATGTCATATTCATTTTATATTTTCTATAATAAGAATTGTTAAGAAGGCCGTAGCTTCCCGCCAAAAACATCATGCGAGGAAGCAAAGAACATATGCTTTGCTCTCACACAAAGATAGATAAATAACTAAAATCTTCTTTCCTTGAAGCTCCAAACTTTAATTATCCCCACATTCCTCAACTCATTCAGACCAAATTCCGGGAAAGTCAAGAAGAAAAAAGATAGATGGAACTTGAATTGGGGCTCAAGATCATCAGAACCAACGATGATTTCTCCTCAGCCGACCTGCGGATCGCCAAAGACCGGTCCGGCCCTCTGTTTCCCGAGAAACCGATGCCATGTTCATCCTCACTGCCTATCTCAAAGGTCTAAAACAAGTTTTCCATCTGAATCCTCTTCTGTTCTTGTGTTTGAATGTGGGTCTTTTTTGGTCTGGGTTTTTTTTTTGGTTGCTTTGTTCTTGGCAGTAACTTTACTGTTTCAAGTTTGAACGAATGCAGGCTATAGAAGAGAATGGATAAAGATTGAGATAAATGAGGATGGGAGTAGGATTGTAATAAGCGGCGAAAAGCCGGTGCAGGAGATGGTGATGGTGGGCTGGATGATGTACAAGAAAGAGATGGAGATGAGGGGATTTAAGAAGGGTTTCAAGATCCCTGATGGGGTGATTTTGGATGATATCAAGGCGAGGTTCGATGAGGAGGAGTCGACTCTGACAGTTTCAATGCCTAAGCTTGTTAAAGGAATACGCGGTGAGGGGGTTGAGGAAGTGATCGAAAACGAGGCTGCTGCAGCTGCTGAGAATAATGTGGAAGAAGTTGCAGGGGAAGAGGTTCATGATTCGAAGGAAGAGAGAGAATGTGGTCAAGAGAAGGAAATGCCAAGCTCTCAACCATTAGTTGAAAAGGCTCAAGTTGTTGAAGATCACGCTATTGCTGATCAAATTGAAGCTTCAAGGCATGAACAGGAACGGCAACAGCTTCAGGGGAAAGATGAAACTCAGAAAGAGAGGAGAAATGGTGATCAGGCGAGCCAGCCACGGGAGAGAATCTCCAAGAAGCTCCGTGTCCCGATCGTCGCAGGATCGGCGATTCTAGTTTCTGTCATTGTGATTGTGATCCATTTGATCAGAACTAAGAACCCACCTAGCAAAAGGAGGAATTAGTTCAAATCGCTCTACTGCTGTGGCCTTTCTCTTAGGCGTTGCTGATGATTGGAATGCAGAATCCAAGGGGAAACCCATGGCTGGCTACAGAGAAGCTGATTTCTTGTGGTATATGGATCCACAGCCTGTTGAAGAACTGAATCAGATGGAGTTTTCATTATTTTCCATAATTATTTTAATGTATAATATTCAATAATCAGATAATTTTATGTAAAAAGAAAAAAAAAAGAAATTGAGTTGGTGGTATATATCAATTGACAAGGGGAGCCCAGGGATTTGAAATTGTCACAGGAAATAAAGTAAAGAGGCAACAATGACTAAGAAAAGAAAGAAAAAGGAAAAGCAGTGATGGAGATTGGATTGGCGAAAAAACACAACAAAACAAAGGGGGTTAATGATTCCAAAGTGGGTCAAAGACAGCAATATAATAAAATGGGCATAATCATCATCACTCACCCCCTTAAAGCTGTGCCCTAGAATTCAAGTTGCCCAGCATCTCCAGCCCAATAGCCCCTACCTCTTCCCTGGCCTAACATTTTATACATCATCTCTCTCTCTCTCTCTCTCTCTCTCTCCCTCCCTCCTACTTTTCTTTCTCTCTCTCTCTCCCCCTCCTACTTTTCATTGCATCATCAGTGAAAGTAAAACTGGAAAGCAGAGAGCCATTTGAAGAGCAGAAAACCCCACCACCTGCATTTCATCCAAGAACAATGAATTCAATCAAAGATGTCATCATCCATTCACATGTTTATGCACTGTATTTTTTTCCCCTTTTATTTGAAGCCTTTTTTTCATGCATATTATGATATCATAATACAAAAGCCAGAGACTAGCATTCTGCAACTAAAGAAATGTAAGAGAAAGTATAGCCTTTAGCCTAATAATATAAGAGGGAAGGATAGAAAAAAAAAACATATTTGGCTTAAAATAATAATGGGTTGAGATTAAACAAATTGAAAACCCAACATGGGAAGTACCTATTTACTTCAACTTTTAGTAAAAATAGAAACATGGATGCCAGACTGAAAGAAGTTAATTCTTGAAAGCAATATCAATTCAAATATATTGGACTATTTATTCAAAAGCATAGGAGATATTACCCAAATAATTAAAATTAAAAACCTACATCCAGCATTTGATTTTGATGTGATTGAAATTTTTTTTAAAGGTAGAACAGTCATATAATATAAGCATAACATAAATGTATGTGTCATGGTGGGCATGCAACCATATAAGAAAAAAAGAATTAAAAAAATTCTATATAAAAAGATTGAAATGGTGTTTGTGAAATTAACAACAACAATTAATCTCATTAAATAGAATAGACCACGAATTTTTTTATTTCTGACCATCCATAATTGTCTCGTCATTCATTGTTCTTTTCAAGGTAACAATCCAGTTATCTACTTATCTTTCTTCTAACTTTTGACAAAACATGTTAAATATTTTTAGAATAAATTATAGGCAGACCCTCGAGATTAGTTAATAATACATTTCCTCCTCGTAGTATGATCAAATAGTATAATAGATTATCAATATCAGAAAGACGATTTTACCCTTCTATATTCATCAAATTTTCTTTTTTACGCCACTTGTTTACCTCCTCTTTTCCCTCTAGTGAATAACCACATTACTGTGTCTTTCAATCTATACATATATATCGTATATACATTATTTCATCCTTCCCCTCTATCAGAAATCACATCAATACAATAAATTTTTTAAACAAATAAATCTTTAAAGAATCAAAGCAACACAAAAACTTTCGTATAAAGCCATATTTTATATAAAAATTCTTGATAAAATGAGTATATTTCCTTGACGACATAATTACTTTCTTAATTAAGGGGACTACAGACACATATATACAATAATAGAAAGTTAAGGATTGAATAATATACCTGTCGTCCATGGCCGGAGGTGGGCAAAGGGCGTATAGTAGCAGAGTCCACTTCTCCGGTGGGCAGAGGCACCGCCGGATTACTATTGATGAACGGTATGCCGCCACCTTTATCCGGCAGCGAGGGGCTGGCCGCCGGCAGGACGGCGCTGGGCGACGGGCTAGGCGACTCCGAACCGTGAGGCTGAAACGGCCAAGGGTAGGCTGGAGAAGATGAAACAACGCCGCCGGAGCTCGGCCCCTGAGCGGGGTCCGGCGATTTGGCAGGGCTTTCCGGCGGCGCCGAAGTCACCTCTATGGCGAGCTTATGGCCATCGTGGCACTCTTTGAGAGTGCCATTGTTGAAGGAGAAGTAGAAGAAACCAGGCCTCGACGGATGCCACTTCACATCACAGAGAAAACTTTGATCAGAAAATTTTAAGTTTCATCAAGAAATCAAACAAAAATTTTCAGACATTTTTCTTTTTTTTCTTTTTGGTAACCAAGATTATATACTCAATGGAGAACGACTTATGATCACATACTGACTCAAATTCAAACTCGAAACTTAAAAGCGACCACCTACAGTTAAACTATAATTAGGATAATTACTGACATTTTTCAAAATGACCAGAAGTTGAAACGATACAAAATCATGAAGAGAGAGAGAGAGAGAGAGAGAGAGAGAGAGGATGCGCTTTACAGTGAAGGAGGTGGAGTTAGGCTTGGTGAGAAGAGTAGCTTGAGTGAAGTTGCAGAGATTGAAGGCTTCCTTGTTCTGGAAAATGTAAAGCTTGTAATCATATTTGTGCTTGAAGACTGATAAAATAGATAGAAAAAAGAAACAAAATAGAAGTGAGTTAGTTTGCAATAATTACAAGAAAGTGAGAGAAAAATCAATTTTTTTTTCAGAAGTTAATCAATGCTTACTGATGGAGTCACCAATATGAACAATGGGATTCACCCACTCTGAAACTCCATCAACTAGCACTGTTGCAGAGTCAGAAATTTGGAAGGGCAAACTTAGAAGAGAGAACAAGAACAATACAAGCATAGAGGGGGCTTCCATGGAAGCTCGGTGCTATGTTTTGAAGGAAGAGAGAGAGAGAGAGAGAGAGAATTAGGAGGCTTTTTATCAATGGCTTCTTCGGTCCCCAGTCTGTAATTGAAAGATGAAAATGGGGTCTTTAAGAAATGTGACTGTTGGGAGGGGGAGAGAGAGAGAGAGAGAGACATTCAAAAAAGTGTCAGGGTTGTTTGGCTTTTGATGGGGAGAGTGTAGAATTGTTTGTTGACAGTGGAAAATGGGCATTGATGTTGGAGAATGTGTATGTTTATTGTGGAGTTTTCGCAGAAAAAGGTGGAATGATTTTGTTTCAGAATAGTAATAGCATTTTTATTGCGAAAAGAGAGTGGTAAAACAAAAGAGGGAGGGAAATCAGAGAGAGAGAATGCTGTATGGGTGGCTGTGATGAGTGGTGATTGATGATGATGATGGGGATTATTATTCTAAAATGATGACTTCTGTGATTATCAACCTGGGACATCGCATATTTTACACTTGGGTTTCTTTTCCCTCTTTTCTCTCAAATGTTATGTCCAGAATCCAATTTCCCTTTGCTTTGTCTTCCTTTTGTCCTTTATGCTAGGCTTGGAATTAGGGTTTGTGAGTCCCAAGCCCTTACATTTCTTTTGGAATTGGTGGCCTGAAAAAAAGAAAATCTCCTTTAGTGCTTCAATGATAATAATATATTTAGCTCCCTGCTTTTCACGAGGCAATAGATTATAAAAAGCTTTGCTCCTAATTTATGAATATCAATAAGCGATAATTTAATAAAATAGAACTCGGTCTAAAAAGCTTTTTGGAACATTACCAGCTAAAACTTTTATCATACTTGACAATGCGAAAAATTAAAGAATGTTTGTATTAAAAACAATCACATGATAACGACATAAGCCATTAATGCATTGGTACGAAGAACTGTATAGTAGTAGAAGACATGATTCAGAAGATATATCACATGAAGTGCACAGGACGATTTAAACCTATCCATCCATCTATTATCTATCACATTCAGACCTTGAACTCATTTTAATTAATAAAGAAACGTGTAAGCAGGCAGCCAGCACAAGCACAATCCCATGCAAATGAGACACTCGTAATAAATAACACGTGTATTAAGAAAATTGTAAGCTGAATTTCTTTATAAAATTATGTAATCTGTAATAATCTTACCTTGAAAAAAAAAATATGAATCAAAGTAACTATTGTTAATAATAGAAGTTTTTATTAAGAAATTTTAAAGTGGATATGATCTGATTCCCCCAGCAATACACCAGCAACAACAGTCAGAGGCCACATCTGGAATTTCAGCCTTGGAAGTGGGCCAAATTCCACCTTGCACAAAAAGAATAGAAAGTAAACGTAGTGACAACAACTAGAAGACAAAAAACACTGGTGCAAGGGGATATCAAGAAGTTTTCCCATTTCAAAACTTCAATAAGAATGATCGGCAAAGTATTGCATGGAATTAAAAATTGTTTTCTAAGTTCACGCTTCTGAGGACGGCCCTGGAAGCCACTTTAACCCAGCTGCAAAACATAGCAAATAACAAATAGGCCAGGGGGCAGATTGAACCTACACCCAACAAAGTCAATGTATATATATTGAATGGAGCGGGTCAAGGAATGGCCCATTGTACAAGATAATAAGGACACGGAAAAGGGAAAAGAGGCTGCTTACATGGTTTTTGGTTTGTATTGTTGCCAAAGTTTTGGGGGGATGAATGATGGTCTTTTCCCACTTGCATCTTGGGCTTGTTATTTCCATCTGCTAATGAGATAAACATTACCATATTACAGGGTCGGTTTCATCTGCGGTATCATGGAGTAACGGGTGGGCATTACACAGCAACAATTGAAGCATTCCCTCCAACTGGTTCTAGCGTTAAATTGTCAATTTTGTCCATACAGTCAGTACTTGTAAACGAAATCTGTTCCAAAATATTTGTCCGGACCCTCCGTTGTATATCTATCTCTACACACTTTGGTTTCTACCGAGGAAAAAATTATAGAATCGTATGGAAAGAAAAGATAGGAGAGGGCAAAAGTTGAAACGGAGAAAAGGAGCAGTCAGATATAGGAAAGTAAAAGGAAAAGATGATGGTATAGTTCCTAAAAATAAAGACATTACCATGTTCAATTACTGGAAAAAACATTTTCTGCATAAATTTATATATGTATATATGTAAGATTCATTTTTCTTTAACAAATTCCAACAGAAAATCCATATGCCATCGACAAGCTACAGCAAGATAATGTTACTAAACAGGGACCTAAAAAAGGAGGCAACAACATTCACCGTCTCATATATTTGTCGAATCACGGTCACTGACGTAGGCTGCCAGTATATAAATACAATATGCCAATCTACCTCTAAATAAGCTCCCACAGCAATAGACCTGATCTACTGAAAATTTAGTTAAAAAAAAAAAACAGAAAAGGAAAACACTTCTTAATGCTCATACGTGATAGAGATCCTCCTCCAGTCTGAAGCAATCAAATTTCTTAAGACTAATGCATATGGCTCCCATAGGGCAAAGAGGCGTGGATTTACCAGATATAATTTTTTATATATATATATATATAATGCTGCATTCCTGCTCCCTGAAGAAAGAGAATGGACCTTGTTTTCCATCTCATAGTTCACGTGTATACAAATTAACTACCAGTTCATGGAGTGGACTCGCCTAAGAGGGCGTACTGGCCTTCGCTTCTCTACAACCGGAACCACTTTTTCGATAAGCTGCGAAGGGAGAGAATTGCATGATCAGGTAGTGGAGGAGATTGATATACCTAATACCATCGCAACTCCAATTATTGTAAGCTAAAATCCATATAGCCAACCAAACATAGTGTGATTAAAGCTTAATATTTATACAACACCGATTATTGCCTTTCTCACATGACTTGTTTTTTATTAGTGCCTTCAGATTATTGCGCCAGAATCAGTAATCTAACATGTGTCATCTTAAACACTGTTATACTGTAAGCAACTAGAATTTGTTGAAGGAAAAGGAAAGGAAAATAAATGTCCTTTTAAGTACATATCAAAATCCATGTGGATAAGTTATTTCCCTCTCCTTCCTATTGAAAAATCCAAGTTTCAAAAAAATGGGTTAGTCTCCAATTTTTGGGTGACAGATATTTTACATTCAATAACATTTTCCTTCTTATTTTCAGGCATTCGGTTGAAATTCGAAAACATTTCTGTTCACTTCAAATTTATTTATCTTCTATCTCAATAAAAGATTTGGCAACAGAAATCATATATTAGAGATGGAATGATAAATACCTTCAGTCCCACAGTAATTCTATTTTCAACAAATAGGTTCGTTAAATATTATCTAAAGCAACAAATTTTTGCAAATCATTGAATAAGAGATCAGCAACCTGATCAAGGTCAATTCTTCAGGAAAATAAATTTGTATAAACATCAGAAAGTCAATATAATGTCTTACGGGAAATATGTTACCTGCAGAGGATGGTCGTAGCATCACAATCTGCTGTCACAGATCAGCCCAGAAAAACTGGATGAGTGCAATAACTTGTCTTATTCCTAAAAGGCATTCCAGTGCACAAGGCTCTCCACTTTGCAAGGGTTGAAAGAGGGTTGTTTTTGAGCATAGCCTTACCCTTTGGAGAACAAAGAGGCTGTTTTTACAACTAAAACCTATGACCTAAAAAAAAAGAGCATTTTTACTTTGTTACCAACACTTGCCCTCAATAACTCATCTTATTACCAATTACACAATTAAGTTTAGTTCTAAATCTGATTATTCTGGCCCTATCTTGGTATTTCCAGTATCTCTTTTAGGTTAATTCATTTTGAAGCCTCATTATGTGGAGATGTTATACATTTACAATAGTTTCCCACTTGAGTGCTAAGAAAGATAGTATGGACATGAAAAACTTTGATATATAAACAAAAGGAAAATACATTGTTAGTTATAAAAAGAAAAGAAATTACTCATCTATTACCTCCCTATGTACCATTCTTATCCTTATTCTTAATCTAGCCACTAAATCAACACACAATGAATACACTCACTCAAGATACTCTATCTACATCCATACCTCAGTCATATCATATCTATCTCTGCTAACTTCAGTAAATGCACTCCATCCAAAGAGAATTTTACATGAAATAATGTCTTTAAATGGAACCACCATAGTTCCCAACAATGTTCCACAATAAAAATAACAATAACTAAATAAATAAGTTCAGACAGGAGTTATATGAATACCTGCTTATATCTTTCAGCTGTTTGTGCAGCCTACACAAGTGTACAGTAAAACATTGTCAGTATATAGTTTTTAATAAATCAGCAACACTAGACAACATATTTTAAGGCCAAAACATAATGCCAGAAAAAATAAAAGCAACCATTCCTGTGCTTTGACTATAACAGGCTCGCTCATAAACATCAACTCACAGCAGTTTGCAAAACAAGAGTCTTTGGTGGGGGAATGAAGGGGTACTTGAAGGAAAAAGTCCATCAGTGAAGCAAAATCACAAGCTTATGAAAATTTATACCAACAACTTGATCCAAAAGATGTAGAAAAAGATAAATATAAACTAGCTAAGGTCATGGATAGAAATGCATGCAGAGCTAGAATTCATGTAGCCAATCCCACAGTGTCATAAAAGCTTGTTATGTTGTTGGTGGTGGTGGTGTTTGTGCTAATTTCTATATTTGCGCATACAATAATATCTCCTAAAAATATTTGTCTCCATATCCTCCATCAAAGATTATCAAAACAAAAACTGAGATATTCCACTTCTGCTTCTTATGTCATTAATAAAGGAACAAAGCGTATAATAAGAGATCAAAATATGCCCCCTTAATTTGTTTGGCGAAACCAACAACACATCAAGCTTTGATCTGACCATGTGGGGTTGACTATATGAGTTCTTGCTTCTATTTCTATGACCTTATCTTTTGTAAGGCCATTATATACCTAAAAATCTCCCACTAAGTTTTTGTTAGCCTTACTCTAGCTCTTTTGGTAAAGACTTTTTTTTTCATTTAGTCCACTCTCCTCACAAAAGCCTTTACTTTTCTTCTTCTCATATGACCAAATCATATTAATCGAGTTTCATGCATCTTATCTTCAATATGAGCTACTCCGATCTTATTATAAATAACCTTGTTTCTAATTCTAACTTTTCTTGTATAGCCATACATCCATTGGAACATCCTCATCTCCATTACACTCATATTTTGCACATGTTGGTGTTTACTACCCAACATTCTATGCCATAGACAAAGTTGGTCTTACAGCCATCTCACAATATTTTCCTTTTACCTGTACTGAAATCTTACTATCACATAAAAGCCAGATGCACTTCTCTGTTTTAGCTATCATGCCTTAATTTCTAGGGGTAACATCTTCATTAATCTCCATGAGCCTTCCCACAGGTGGAGAAAAGCAACCATGAAGACCCAGAGAACAATCAAAGAAGAGATAACCTCTTGGCTGACAAGAGATCCGTCATCATTGCCGACCAAATGGTGTAAATCCATTCTGTGCAAGCCTCCCCCCTCCTGCGTAAAACTTGCATAGCAAATGCAAACCATAGCAAGGTCCACTGTGAATCAGCCTAGACAAAATCACGGATTGAAGATCAGACCTCCCCCCCCTTGAGATCCAGAGATGACTCGGTCCCTGGAAGAGGAGAAGAGAAAGCTTCCATCACTCACTATGCTGAAACCCAATGGCTGGGAAAGAAGGCGCCAGATTTCTTGGTCACCAACTACCATCACTGGAAGAAGAGGAGTAAGAAGCACCGCCAATAAGAAGAAACAACCCCCCCAGGGACCAACAAATGCAGGCAACCATCAGAAAGACTCACACTAGTAGAACTCAGTTGCAATGGACTGAAATGGAATGGACAAAGCCTAACATAGAAACACCTTTTTAGGTGTTTTCGTGCCGAGCCCATTTTCCAGCCCATGTTGGGTTTCGCAGAAATAAAATGACAATGTCAAACATGCTGTTCATATTTCATTTCTAAAATATTGAAAACTGCAATGGAATAGAAAAAAAAGAAAAAACAAAGACACAAACAGGCCCTAAAACACTAAGACCTCATTTCAGTGTTAAATGCTACAAGGAATGCAGTAATTACATAAACAAGAAATGTCTGAAACTCTGATCATTAATGAAACACTCATTACCCAATCATTATTAATAGCCTATTCTGATTGTTGCAATGAAATTTTTCATACCTAGTTGAAACATATCTATTTCTTTGTAGCAATAGACCCTTAACGTAAACAGATTCAACCGTACAGGAATGCAGTAACCATTAGTCAAATATCTTTTACACAATCATTTACAAAAAAAAAAAAAAAACAAAAGCTATTCTGATTGTTGCACTGAAATACCAAGTTCAAAAATTAGAAGACTATAGTACTTTACATGAGGCAGGAACAATTCTAAATCCTTTTTCAAAATTTAGAAGATTTTACCTTCTCTTTCAACAACTTTTCATTCTCCTCCTCTAACTTGACTGCTAAAGATTCTAGTTCAACTTGATATGCCTACAATTGAAACCACAAAACCATACTTAGTCAAATGGATTAACTCAATGAACAATTTGAGCACAAAAGGATCTGACAAACTTCACCTGCTTTCGCTCCCTTGACCTGGCAGCAGACTCTCTATTCTTAATCATCCTCCGCTGTCTCTGTTGCGCAACCTTATCAGAAGGCTCCATGACAGCTCGCCTCTTCCCTCTCCCTCCAATCCCTTCCACCCCATTCCCAAACTCTATCCCGCTGTCCACACTCCGCTGGGACAAAAACGGACTCATCGGTATCGGATCGAACGCATAAAGCCCTCCGCTCAACCTCTCCGTCTCCAGCTTCACATCCTTCACGTCCTCCTCCTCCACCGCTCCGGCCCTCGCCAGAAAATCCTCCAAAGTCATCATCTCATCTGGAGCCTCCTGCTTCAAGTGCCTCCGGCCGGCCACGATCTCTTTCCACACATCATCCACCGTCTTACTACTCGATAAACTGCTCTCTTGCTTCTGAAGCCTGGGCGCGTTCCCGTTCCCTTCATTGTCGCTTATCGCCGTCACCGCTCCGGCCTCATCCAACAGAGTGATCTCCGCGTCGAGCAAACTGCTTTCCGCCCCTTGATTTTCGCTGTAGACATTCCTCAGCAGTCCATCGACGGTCATTGACCCCAAATTACAGCTACTATTATCTTCCTTGTGATTGTTGTGGAGCTCAGACATCGATGATGATTTAGCGGACGCCGAGGAGGAAGGCCTTCGTCTTAGATCCGAATTTCTCGATGTCGAAGACGCCATTACCTTAGACGACGCCATCGCTGCCGCCGACCTCTAGGGCTCGAACCAAAATCCACACTCACTCACTCTCTCTACAGCACCGTATTTGCATATAGGTAAACAATCAGCTTGTAGATCAGTTCCCTAGGGTTTTGGATTCTTATTTCGGTGTTCCGTTGGGATTCACAGAGAAAATCTGCTCTTCTGTTTGAATGCGTGCGGGCTTGCGTGCCTGTCCCTGTATGCGAGTTGTGTGTGCTTGGGAGACAGAAAGAGAGACAGAGAGATGAAAAACCGGGAACCGAACGAGGTTGTTCTAGAAGTCTTGCATTCTGGTTATATAGGGATCGGCAAAACCCGGTAGCCGGTTGAATAGGTTCGGTTTCATGGGTTTCCGGTTTAGTCGTTCAACCCGATTCCATGATGATTGATGAGGTTGGTCAACACTGTCTCCAACTCCTCACGTTTATTTCATAATATTGAGATCTTGAGAAATAAAAAGGTTAAAAATATGTGTGAACCCTTTCTAAATAGTAAATACACTAAATAATAAAAAATGTTACGTAGGCTGGTGGGAGAAAGAAATATCATTTTCTGGAGATTAGTTACATTATATCTTTGTATTTTTACTCTATTTCTTAATTTAGCTACATAATATTTTTTTTAGTAGAATATTTTGTAATTAGTTCATCTCCGTGTAATGCACAAAAGTTCATATATATTAAATTTATTTAAAATTGACAATCTCACAACCATAAATTTTATCTACAATCTACAAGTTTTAAAAACTACATATTTTTTACAAACTAATAACTAATTTAACATATGATAAATATAAATAACTTATATAAAATAATAAATAATATGACATTATATAATAAATTAGTAACATAAATAATAAAAATATAAAATATAATAAAATTTTCAAAAAAAAATATAACAACATATGATAAATATAAATAGCCTACACAAAATATTAATTTTATCAAAATAACTTAAACAACTTATTTAAAATAATTCAATTTTGTCTAAATAATCAATTTAACATAACCTACAAACTAATTATTTTTTAAAATTAAGTAATAACATAAACATATATAAGATTTGTACTTTTTTTGCATGGTTTTGAAACTAAGGGTTTTAGATTTTTGAGTAGTGGCTTTATTGAGAGAGAATTAGAGGTAAATTATGGGAAATAAAATAAAAAATTAAAGTTATTTTTTAAAAAAATTTACTTGGTAGTTGATATTTGGCGGTATTACCTGATATTTCAAGATTTTTCCTGATTTAAAAAAGTTTTATTTTTTTGTAATTTATTTTAATTAAAATTTTATGTTAATATTTAAAAATTAATAATATGGATTAGATCTTTCCTCTTCATATACCAGCATACTTACACATTCTCCAAACATTATTCAATCATGAAAAAAACTATCTACATGTTACAAGAACTACACATTTTCCACAAACTTAGACTTAATTAATGACCTATAAAAATTTTATTTCAGATAAGTAAAAAAATAAATAAAATATCAAAATAGAAAATGAAAATTGACGGGAAAAAAATTTAATGGCGACTTTGTTATAATATATATATATATAGATGCCAATGCAAGAACAAAATAGGCAAAAATATCTTTGGACCATTCCCCACTCTTCTTTTGGTTTTTTTTTTTTTTTTTGAAAACACAAAATTTAATAACTATAACCCTAAAGTATAATCTGATTTAATTTTTTCATAATTTCAGTCTTGGTTTAATTATGTTGTTTTTATATTGATGATCTCAATTTTGAATTTGGCGAACCCTATATGAGACAAAGGTTTGTCAAGCTTTCGCCAATAGTATAGAAGAATGGTCAACATCAACAATTTACTCAAGTTATCGACAATAAAAAATAAATAAAATCCAACTATTTATATGAGATGAACATTTTTATTAACATGAATTTTATATATATATATATATATATTTAATTATTTATAGAATACATAACATTTTTGTCAAACAACACTTTTTGGTTTTATTTTCAAGATTGAAAAATGAGAACATTATCAAGTATAATATTTGGTTTTTTACTTTTTTTATTTTTAACAAAAGTAAAAATAAGGAATAAGCTCGAAAATAAGTATTATTTGAATTTAACCTACAAAGGATAGGGATCATTTGTATTTGTTTAACTAATCACTTAAATAATATTGCATAGTTTAAAGTCGAGATTATAGTCAACTATTTTTTTGCCTACCCATCATATTTTGTATAAGAAAATTTTCAAGTAATTCAAGTCAGAATATTTTTTCTAATTAAATTCTTTTCACGTTACAAGTCTTCAGCTCATGAAATTCCTTTCTTTCTCTATGCCAAAACACAAGTCTTTTCTTTCTCTTTCTTTCTTCTTTTTAACCTCAAATCTAATTATACCTAGTGGCCCTATTTCTCTCCCTATTCCTTTTTTCCTCAAATCTAATTATACCTAGTGGCCCTATTTCTCTCCCTGTTCCTTTTTTGCGAAAGATGTTGATAAGCAATGTAATATTTAACTTATTTGTAAGTGAAGATTGAGCATTAAAGACTAGCAGGTAAACTTCAAAGAGAACAAATTACTATAGACTTTTTGTCTCAAGTTTATCTTGAACACAATGTGCCACGCATGATTCAATATGAGAAGTAGTGAATAGATTAATAAAATTAACACATTATTGACATAAAAAAAAAAAATGTACCCATTAAGTTTGTTGGTTCATCCCTATGTAAAGGAGATGGTCAAGCTACATGATGTACCTATAAACAACCATATCTGATTGAGACCTTTGATATGTATTGAAGTATTGGAAGAGATTGCAAGATGTATGGACACTCATCTTAACTTCAATTTAGCTTATTATCCACTAATGAACAATAAAAAATGATTATTCATGCCGTGAAAGACTTCAAGAGCTTGTGCCTTAGAATGTAAGGGTAATTGGGATGAATATCTATCTATCTATGATGAAACTTACCTACAACAATAGCTATAATTGGAGTTTAGGAGTTGCACCAAAAACATTCTATAGTGGGAAAAATCGTTCTCCTGTCTGTTGGTTTGAAGTCAATAAAAACAATTTTTGGGCCCTAATCTAGTGCAAGATGCAACTGAGAAGATTGTCATTATTTGTCAACAATTCTTAACAACACAAAGTTGATAGAAAGAGTTGTGTTGATAATTGCAAAGGCTTGGAGTTCCAAGTGGACGACAGAGTGTTTGTTGAGTTTGATTTTGTCGATGTTTTGATGATGAATGTTTAATATAAAATTTTAATGTACATTTTGTTACATATAAATCTATATTGATATTATCTAATAATAATAATATTGATAGTTTTATTATATATATTATAATTTATTCTTTGATTTCCTTTATTTAAATAAAGTGGTAGTTATGGGATGAAAAAACATGACCTTTGGTTTAAATTTAAAAAGATATACACTTTCAAATTTTAAATTAAAATTTTAAAGTCATACCTTTTATATATTGAAGAGTTGTGACATTTTCAAAGGACAAAACTATTCTCAAAAGACATGATCTTTTAATAGGTTGTTTTCTTTAGTTTTTGTGTCTATTGGTAAGTACCCTTTCATTGTCTATAAATAATTTAGGACATTTGGGGTGTAAAGTGACACAAGTCTTCTATACTTCTTCATTTAATTACTATCATCTATCTCTCTATTTTCTCTCATTGTTGGGTTGAGTTCTTGGTGGTAGAAAAGATTAAAGAGTGCAACTTTGATTTCTTAAAGTTAGGTATTGTATTCTAGGGCTAGGATTTCCATTAAACCATTTGCACCTAGTGGTAAAATTACTATCCTAGAGATAGTTTCATGAAAACACCTTGCCTAACAAATATTGTATTCTTATTTTGTCTTTCCTCAATTATTCTATCATGTTTTCCTTAATTACTACAAGTAGTTTTAGGATAGTAAATACTCCTATGGAATCTTCTTGCAAGCCACAAGTTCAAGAGGTGAAAATACTAGAGAAGTTCAATGGCATAAACTACAAGTGTTAGAGCGTGAAGATCATGTACCATTTGACCATGACCAAAGTCCTATATGTCTTAACATGTCCATATCCTCAAGATGGAAGCGTTGAAAGGCCACTCACTCTTGCACAACACAAATGGTTAGAAGATGATTTTGTATGTCGTTCTATGATCCTCAATGCGATGAGCAATGCACTCTTCAACGTCTTCCAAAAATGCTTCCTTGCTTATGAATTATGGGCTATAATTGAGTGGAGGTATATCAATGAGGATGCTAGCAACAAATCCTTTTTAATCAAAAAGTACATTGATTTTAAAATGAATGATTCTAAGCCTCTTATAGATTAAGTTAATGAACTTAATGATATTGCCTCACAATGTGTTGATATTGGTGAACCAATTTTTGAGACTTTTCAAGTGTCTACTATTATTGGTAAATTTTCACCTTCATGGGAAGATTACCAAAAGAAGTTAAAGCATAAGACAAAGTCTTGAAATTTGGATCAACTACTTCAAAATATTCAAATTGAGAATAAGGCTAGAATGAGGGATATGCTTATTAATAAGGATAATGTGTATAATGTTGAGAATTCCACATTCAACATTTTAAAATCCAAGAATAACAAATTTTATAATAGAAAGGAAAGTACTAACAAGAAGAAGAGAGGACATTGCTTTGTATGTGGCAAGATAGGGCATTTGGCTCAAGTATGCAAATTTCATGAAGTTAAGAAAGAAATTAAATCTATTGGTTTTAAATGTGGCAAGGTAGAAAGTTGTGTTTTCTTTAAATGCGCAAATGATTATAATGTCTTGATAACTTTATATGCTGATGATTTGTTAATTTTTTTGGATCTAGTATAGATTGTGTTAATGAAACAAAGCAATTTCTTATGCAAATATTTGATATTAAAGATTTAGGTCTTGTTGATGTGATACTAGGTATTAAAGTGGTTAGAAAAGAAAATGAGTATATTCTTACTCAATCACATTATATTGAGAAAATGCTTAGGAAGTTTCATTATTTTGATTACAATCCTAGTAAAACTCCTATTCATCCTTATAGTAACTTAATAGCAAATGATAATGATCTTATAAATCAAGAAGAATATGCTAAAATAATTGATAGCTTGATGTATGCTATGAATTATACTAGACCTGATATTGCATGTGTTGTAGGTTTACTTAGTAGATTCACTAATAATCCTGGTAGTGAGCTGGAAAGCTATTGATAAGTTAATAAGATATTTGAAACATACTTTGAATTTTGAACTACATTACAAATGTACTTCTTTTGTTTTGGAATGCTATAGTAATGCTAATTGGGCTTTTGATAGAAGGAGTTCTAAGTCCACTAGTGGTTGGCTATTTACTATAGGAGGAGCAATAGTTTCATGGTCATCTAAAAAACAATCTTGTATTGCATTATCATCCATGGAATCTGAATTTATTGTTATGTCTCTTGCTAGCAAAGATATTTTGTTGATTAAGAGATTTATGAGATGTACTCCATTTATTAAGGTTTTTGGAGAACTTAAAACATTATATTATGATAATCAAGCTGTAATTCATAATACTAAAAATAAGAGGATGTTAGGCAATAGTAAACATATTGCAATGAGGTATAATTGTGTAAGAAGCCTTATTAAAAAAGGTAAAGTATCCATTGAATATCTTCTTATAGATCAAATGCTTGTGGATCCTCTTACTAAGCCTTTGTTAGGTGAGAAAATTTTGAAAGCTATGAGGAACATGGGACTATCACCAATCTAAAGAGATAGTTTTGTTTGAATTCTACTATTTCATGTGAATGTTGGTTATTACTAAAAATTCATGTGTATAAGAGTTCAAATACAATCCAATCAATAATTATCCTTAAAATGTTAACCCTGAGTTTACATTTGAAGTGCAAAATATGCATAAGCCCTATTCCTCTAATGTCTCATGTTTGGCTACATGCACTTATAATTTTCCACAACGAGAAGGTTGAACTAATTAGTTCTTAATAGTTCTCATAGTTTACAATGGAGTGATAAAACGGTTGTGGACACTCCTTATAAGACTATCTATGCAAGTAAGAAAGTGAGAGGCCTTTCTAAGGATTTTGGTGAAATCCGAGAGTACTTGCTAAACTAGGATGAAGCGCAAGACCCATTAAAATGCAATGTCATTGCAGAATCAAGAACTCATGTATAACATGAATATTCATATTCATTCTAAGGGTTCAAGCCTTGGCCACTTTTAATTATGTGTTATACAAATACCCAAAAAGTTTCTGTTTGTGCATTTTTTTATTTTTTTTATTCTATGTTTACAGGTATTATTATTAGATAATAAGTAGGGATTGTTATACGTAAATATATATTGACATTATCTAATAATAATAACATTGATAGTTGTATGATATATATATATATATATATTATAATTTATTCTTTGATTTCTTTTATTTAAATAAAGTAGTAGTTATGGGATGAAAAGACATGACCTTTGGTTTAAATTTAAAAAGACATATACTTTCAAATTTCAAAATTTAAAGTCATGTCTTTTGTATATTAAAGAGTTGTGGCATTTTCAAAGGACAATACTATTCTCAAAAGACATGATCTTTCAATAGTTTGTCTTCTTTAGTTTTTGTATCTATTGGTAAGCACCATTTCATTGTCTATAAATAGTTTAGGATATTTGGGGTGCAAAGTGACACAACAAGTCTTCTATATTTTTTCATTCAATTACTATTATCTATCTCTCTATTTTGTCTTATTCTTGGGTTGAGTTTTTGGTGGTAGAAGAGATCAAAGAGTGTAACTTTGATTTCTTAAAGTTAGGCATTGTATTTTGGGATTAGAATTTCCATTAAACCATTTGCACCTAGTGGAAAAATTACTATCTTAAAGATAGTTTCATGAAAATGCCATATTCTATTCTTATTTTGTCTTTCCTCAATTATTCTATCATTTTTTCCTTAGTTACTACAACACATTTGAGAATCAGTTAGAGTTGTTTAAACTTTAATAAACTTCAATTGGATTATTCTTAATATATTTGTAACATCCCGATATTTTGGAAAAAAATAATACCTATTGATTGGTCTTTTAGCAGGAAAAAACTAAATCTTATTATGCTTTTGCGATTTTATCCAAAGCTTCCAATTTTGGCAAGAAGAGCCCGATTTGACAAATTAGGTGCAATTTTATCCCACGACCGAAATCGAATGAATGGGCGCATGGCTTTGAGTAGGTGGCATGCTACCTAGCAATTTTAATGGGCCTCACGTTAACTAGAGTTTAAAAAAATAAAAATCAAAACAAATTAAAATTAAGAGTTAACTGCAGTCAACCCATTTGGGTTATAAAAAATTGGTTTAGCTTGGACCCTAAATGAACTAGACCAAATTGAAACCCTAATTAGAGTTGAGGAAGAGGCGAGGCGAAAAGGAAGACGCAAAAGGGGAAAACGAGAAGAAAAATACACGAAAAGAAATAGGAGGATAAGGATGGCATTGAAAAGGAAGAAATTAAAGGACGAAGAGGACGACACAGAGGAAAAAATCAAGGGTTTTGAGGTCGTCATCATACTAGAGCTCCCAAACAACACAATGATGAAAGGGAGTAGAAAAAGAAGCAATGTTTCATTTCCTAACAAGGGAAATGGGTAATTAATCAATGTTTGATTGAAAACATGAACTTATTTACTTCCTTTATAGTCATGACTTTGATATAATTAATCAATGTTTGATTGAAAACATCTTCCAATCTCTATAGAAATAGTATTTGTAATAGCTCGCCTCCTGGAGGATAAAGACATGAAAAGGAATAAAAGGATAAGGACGACGTTGAAAAGGAAGCAATTAAAGGACAAAGAAGACGACGCAGAGGAAAAAATCAAGGGTTTTGAGATCCTCATTATACCAGAGCTCCCAAACAACACAATGACAAAAGGGAGTCGAAAAAGAAGCAGCGTTCCATTTCTTAACAAGGGAAAAGAGTAATTAATCAATGTTTGATTGAAAGCATGAATTTATTTACTTCCTTTATAGTCATGACTTTGATATAATTAATCAATGTTTGATTGAAAGCATCTTCCAATCTCTGTAGAAATAGTATTTGTAATGGCTTGCCTCCTGGAGCCCGTGCTAGCATAAAAGATCTGTGAGAGGGTCATTAATTGGATGATACAGAACAATTCCCACCAAGCGTCTCGCAAGAGAAACTACATCACAATGACATTTCATTGCCACCCATGCATAACTAGCCACACAACTACTCAAGTCAAGACCCTACGTAACCACATACAACATGTGACAATCCGGATCTATACAACATCTATCGATCTCAAATACAAAAGTGTGTTGACCTGACAGGACAAAACCACACCCAAGACCCTATCTTCAAGAGAGCTCTGCATATGCTACTATGATTTGACGGTTCGGTCCCAACCCCACTGAACGTACCCGTCAACTCAGGCTATTTCCTTACTTGGAATGATGGAAAGCAAGAGTAAGTCGCAAGATTCAACAAGTTTAAGAAGGAAAGGCAACAAATTAAAAATAGAACTCCTCCTACACCACATGCATTTCATGCTATTATAGTAACATATCATGCCATGTTTAACCCAAATGCATAAATATAAAATAGGCTGCACATATTCCTTGGGCCCACATAAGATGCACACATTGGCGCCTCAGTCCCCACATACAAACTTGCTAGCAGCCAAATATAGGCTACCAAATCATTACTTTTAACATCATCACGGGTCGGTATTTAGCCATTTGAGCTTGGTGGATCCCATTCGCGGAACATGTGTTTTACCACATCATTTCACGTCTCTTGCCATATTTAATAACACAGTCATAACATATTACTGTTGTGGCTCTCAGCTCAACAATCCTACGTGTCTCTCTTATCCATCATAGCCATTCTTGCTCAGTATACAATGCAAAATATAAGAAATGTAATGACTTTTGTAGCATAAATATGATTGCAAGGCCTTCATAAGCCAAGCATTAGGCCATGCTACGCCCATATAGGAATCCACAAAAGAAAAATGCTCTAAATGCATATGCTCATCTTTCATACCCAAGTCGGCACTCAATAAGCCAACCTAGTTATGCCAATGTGCACAGTTCCCAACATACTCAAAGCATATCCCCTAATGAATGCAACTCAATCCCATGTGCCACAATACTATGATATGCACAACATCAATGGTGGGTGATTGGCAGTACCAGTTTTCATGGCTCATCTGTGGCTTATCACAACAACCAATAGTTGGTGCCTATACATCCAACCATTGACTGTCACGACCCAATGGTCGACAACCAGTAGCTTTGTACCTCACACCCTTAAACACCCATAAAAAAAAATCTCTGCCCCCCTAGTCATGACAACTCACACCGGAGTGTACCCACAAACACAACCGCCTCTCTAAGAACTTAGTTCCACTCGAGTTTGACATCATTCCCAAAGAAGTAGGGGCAATACAAAGCCCCATGTCAATTAGCAAGAAATAACAAACAAATCATAAAGTGGTTGCCATGTGTAATTACACAATTAATGCGTGAAACCGAATCATGGCAAGGGGGGAATAAAATATGTGTAACGAAAGGAACTTACGCGAAGGTTAAAGAATTTATTAAGAGGGCCTATAACTTGCCTTTAAATAGAAGATTCTAAGCTTTCTGCTTATCTGCTGCAAAAATTAGTATTTTTACTAAAATACTATAACCATAGTATAAAATTTATCTAAGAACCCAGTGTCACGGCCCTAAACCCCTTAAATAAAAATCCAATATATTAAACCATAAGCATAATTTATTACAAACATTACCTCAAATATCCTTCATTTAATTCTAACCATTTTTGTATTTACCTAACACAAACTATCTACTTTTTCTTCTAGTTTTTTCCACTAAATTCCCTTCCACTTAGCCTCCCACAGTTCACCAATTTTTTCAATCCTTTCCTTAGCCCATTTATTCTGTTTTTATACCCTTAATACTACATTGGCAACCAAGCATCTCATGATCTTCAATGGCCATGATTTAACCTCCCTTTAACCCTCATAATTAACCTCACATAGCCCCAATTAGTTGGCCACTTCTCAGCCACAACCACACCACTTAGTCAACCATCATTATCTCAATATATTTGACTAAAATTAAATGGAAATTGGGGTAAAATTTTGGAAAAGGAATGGAGCTAGATGTGCGGCCGTTGGAGCAGTCGCATAGGCCTAATTTGGGTACCTAAAATGACATCGTTTGGTACCTCATAGCTACTGAAAATTTCCAGCAACCTCTCCACTCTTTCCAACTCCAAATCCTCTCAAAAATTCTCTTTGAACGCAACCAAGATTAGCTGGAATCTTCCAGAAACTTATCTAATATTTATATATATATATAATATAATATATAACACACTCCATTGATTACCTAAATATATAATATACTCCATTGAGTATCTATTATTTCATTTGCATATTCTTATTCAAGATATAATATATTTAGCATTTCCTACTATATTCCTCAAACATTCAATAATCACCCAAAATATCGGAATTACTAATTATTATTTATCTCCCAAATTTTAGGATGTTATAATATTGCACTTGTTTGTTTGCTTCCTGTCAAAATAGTAGTGTTCTTTACTTTCGTACAGCTCTTGTATGTGTTCACTGATATGCATTAGGGTTTTAAAGTTGGAGAAACAGTTATTGGAGTTTCACTGCTTGAGGATTATGGCTACAGTATTTGGGGAAACATGAATTGGGGAAACAGTAATTAGGGTTTCATTGATATGCATTAGGTGGTTATTAAACTAATTTGAATTTAATTAGGTTTTTTTGATTAAGTTATGTTGAATTTAATTATAATGCTCTTGTATGTTTTCATCATTATGCAAAAAGGTTTCACTGATTCAGGATTATGATCACAATATTTGGGGAAACAGTAATTAGGGTTTCACTAATATTCATTAGGGGGTTATTGAAATTAAAAGGCTCATTTAATTAGGGTATTTTCTTTAAGTAAAATTGAATTAAATTAGGGCTTTATCTTATTTGTTAATAGTTGCCCTGTGAAAGTATGGGTTGGTGGGAAATTCACTCAAGGTCCATTGCGTATGTACGTTGGTGGTACCTATTTATTGGGTGGGCGGAAGAATTGTATTGAAATGTCTTATAAGGATATTGTGGTGAAGTGTAAGGAGGAATGTTATAGTGAACTGTATAAGTTAGGATATTACAAATCGAGAAGAGAGTGAGATTGTCAAACCATAATTTATATTGATGATGAAGTTTTTAGGATATGGGAAAAGAGAATAGAGTTTGGTTTCCTAAATATTTACATTAAATGTAAAGAATGTGAGTCAAGTGGAAATGAGGTGGGTGAGGTCAATGTGAATGTGATAATAAATGAGGTACGTGATAATGGGGCATGGGAGGTAGGTGTGGACTACGGAGGATATGATATTAATGTTGATAAGGTAGATTCGAATTCTAAGGTTGGTGTTAATTACAAAACACCAATTAAGGTAGTAATAGAGAATGCACCTAATGCTCAAGACACAAGTGATGAGGACACTAAAAAGGATGGATATTTTGATATTGATATAGTTGGTGGGGATGAGCCTGAAAGTGATGGCAGTTAGGGTGATGAGTGTGGGATAGATGATGAGGAGTAGTGATTGCAAGGCAAAACAAATGTGCCTTTAAATCAACCATTGTTGACAATGGTCAAGGGCTAGCCTTAGATTCTAAATTGAGAAATGATGATGGACATCTCAATGAATATATGGAGTCTAATGATGATGGTTTTGACACTCCATGTAGCAGTGATGAAAGTGATTTGTTTGACACAAAAAATAATAATAAAAGGTGTTTGGTATATAACCCACGATGTGACCGCACTACTATTAAATTTGAAATTGGTATACTTTTTTAGAATGCCCAACAATTTAAGGAATGTGTCCAATAATAAAGAATTTGTAATGAGTTTAATATTAGATGAAAGATGTCATGTCAACAATGTGTGAAAGCAGTGTGTATGAATGGTTGTCCAGTGTGTATGAATGGTTGTCCATGGAACATATATGTTGCCAAAAAGCAAGGAGAGATGACATTTGTTATGAGAAAGTACAATAGGGAACATCATTGTTTTAGGAGTCTAACAAATAAACAGGCCAATTCGAATTGGTTAGGAAAAGAATTCCTCTAAATGTTTAGAATAAATCTTTCTTATGGTGTACAAGACATGGCCATAGATATGAAGGACAAATATGCAATAACTGTGTTAAAGTTGACATACTATAGAGTTAAGACGAAGGCACCATGCATACTGAGGGGTTGGGTTTTCTAATTATTAGGAAAATGGTTGACAATTTAAAGGATATAGTGGACCATTTTTCCAAAGAGTTGGAAAACCTGTCAACAGCTTAATCAAAACAGTTGATCGTTTTTGTTGCCTTTACTAGGTTTAGTAGCTTACATGTGTCTTTCTCGTGGCTGATTCATAAGAGTTGTGGGGCTGCTATTAGACCCATTGGATTAAGCAAATGGATTGGAAATTAAAGGGAAGAAAAGAGGTTATGCATGGGTTATGGATTTCTCTTGCTTCGTTCCATTTCTTCTTCTCTCCAGCTCTTTGTTTGCTATTTGTTATAGTAGGTTCAAGAGTTGAGCTGGGCTTTTGGAAGATTAGGAGAGTTGAACAGGTGCTAGTGATTGAACGTTTTCTGACTAGCATGAGATGAGAACAATAAGTTGATTCTAGAATATTTGCTTGGTGTGGATAAACTAAGACCTCTACAGTTTGAAGAGGATGTGGTCTCAATAAAGAAACAACTTCTACACCCACCTAACATTGGGCCTTCAAGTATGCTTCTAATTTATTGCATATGATGTGATATTGCATTACTTAAATACACAAGTTGCATATGGTATGTGTAGTACTTCGTTGTGCATCTCTGATGGGAAAAAAATTTGAAATTTCACACATAGCTATATGACTAATCTAACAATACTAAGCATTACTCGAGTAAAACCAAAAAATAGTCAAGTAACGTTGTGCTATGATTTGAAAAACTAACCGTTAAAGAGCATTAAATGCGAGCAATTTTGACCATTTAAAATATTTAATGCTTCTTGATTAAATCATATTTTAAACATTATTTTGTTAAGAAAATAGGAGTGTTTATGCAGAATTTCTGGTATAAAGCTTTTATCCAATGGATAAAAAGCCAACAGAAATTAAAGGGAAAAGCTATAAAAGGGAGAGAAGTCTCAAGACAAAGGGACTAATCAAACACTTCTAATACTTGTCTCAAGCCAAAGAAGTCCTCAAGGCTTACATTTTTCATCTATTCTAAATTAGAAAAAGATTGTTCATATTTTTCATATCCTTCTATTTTCTGATTCTTTTTTAGAGAAGTAATTTCATTATTGAGTGTTATATTATTACAACTTTTTTTGCTTTATTTTGTATCACCTTCTATCTTGTTCAAACTCCAAAGGTTTGTGCTTGAGCCATTAAAAAGAATTTGTAAAGGTTCCAACTACTCCTTATAAAAGTTGTGTAAATGGTTACTACTTAGTCAGTAAAAAGTGGAGATTTCAGTTGAGTTTGTAAAAGTTGAGGTTATAACTCAACCTGTAAAAGTTAAAGAACAGTTAGTGAATTGTCGGAAAATCCTTGGTGAAAAGGCAAGATAGTGGAGTAGGTCAGGTTATGGTAAACCACTATAAATATTGTGTGGCACTTTTTATTTTACTTTTATTTCAACAACTTTTAATTTTAGCAAGTTTGATCTTTTGAATATTTATTTACATTGAATTTGTTTTTTTTGAGATACAATAATGAATTTATTTGACTAGGAATGTTGTCATTAGGCTGTCTGAATCTACAAGGAAGAAAACAGTCAAAAGGTGTGGAGAGGTCATTGCACAAATACTCTGATACTTAAGTTAAACACTAAGGATGCTGAAAAGTGTTAGAACATAATTTCCATTAGTATCAGATATGTACCTCTTTTGCAATAAGTGTCTGCTTATTTATAGAAGGGTATGAAGTAATCCTATAGTTTAATATTAGGATTTTTACAAATGACGTTCATCTTTTCAGGAAGATTTTCAAATGTCAAAGTTATTCTAGTTTGCACATTGCATGAGATGCCCCCGCACTCAAGAAAATGTTTTAGTGATAAAGTCGCCATTCGGGGGGCGAGATTGTCGCCGAGGACTAGTTCTTTGGCCACAACTAATTCACAATGGTCCTAGGTCGTGATTTGCCTATGGCAGCCCTCATGGGTCAACCATGACGCCCATAGGGTGCCCTCACAGGAAGTGCCCCCCCTTCGGAGGGCAATCCCCACAGACTTGCTGAGGTCTGATACTTGGAAAAATTTTCACTAATCACTTAATTTTCATTGACCATAAAGATTTTTATTTGATTGAGCAAGATTTTGGTTATCTTTAATTAATGATAGAAATAAATAAAATTCATATTGAGCATAAAAACACAAGAGAATTTTACATAGGTAAAATTTGTGGCAATGTCTACTTCCAATGGCCTATCCCATTGGCTTTGGTTAATCAATCTTCCTTCTATCTTATCTATTGGGATTGAGTTAGGGTTTTGTTTAGATTTTGTTTGAGTTGGCTAATGTGGGGTAAAGAGTTGAGTTTTACTATGTTAGTTATTGTTGGATTGAGATGGATATCCATTCAAGAAAAAAAAAGACATAACTAAGAGAGATTCAAATCTCAATGTTAATAAAAAAAATATTAAATTGAATTTATTTTTGTTATTTTAGATACTAAATTGACTAAAAAAGACATAAGTTCTAAATTAACTGCTCTATATATCTCAAGTACTAAATTAGTCATTTGGCCAAATATAAATAAGAAAGACCAATGTACATACAATGTAAAAAACATAAGACCGAAATAATTGTAATGGGCTGCCAGAAGATATAACTCTACCCTTACATAAAGTTAATATTACTAAATACGAGAGCGAATAATTAAAAAATAATTAAACTGAATATAATAATATTATATAATAAAAAATAGAAAAAGAAAAAAAAGAAGAAGAAGAAGAAGAAGAAAATTTTATACTACCAGAAGAGGAATAGTTTTGACTCTCACTTCGCATCTCAATGAGGTGGTCGCCGTCACCGCCGTCGCCGGGGGCGATCTTGAAGGCGGGGCGGGGCGGCGGTCTGGGCTTCGCCGCCATGGCCTACGTCGGCGTGGACTACCTGCGCCATCTGTCGCCGTCGTGGCACAAGCGGCTCCAGCCGGCGCTCTGGACCGTGCTAGCCCTCGTCGCCGTCTCCCGGGTTCCCTTCTACAGGCACTGGTCCGCCGAGCTCCGCTCTGCCATTCCCTTCGTCGCCGCCATGATCTTCATGCTCGCTGCTCTCCTCTTTGAAGCTCTCTGCGTCCGCTTCGCCACCGCCGTCCTTGGCCTCGATTGGCACCGGTACTGCACAAGCATATAACCCTGAGCCCTTCTTCTTTCGTCTTTTTTTCCTGTTCATTTTTTAAATTGTTTGGGTTTATTAGGATTTTTCTAAAATCTTTAAATGGTTAGAAGACTTCTTAGTTTTTAGGATGGTTGGATGTGATCTGATGTGGTTTCTGCGAATTGAACTCAGTAGTTAATGTTGAGGGTTGAGTATTGCGGGAAATTTAGATTACGCTGTTAATTTTAATTAAAATCTCTGTTGGTTTGTCTGCGGATTCTCCAGAGAGAGCGTAGTTTTTTGGGGCGTTAAGAAGGCTTTAATTTATTTGACTGGTTATATTTTGAAAGTAGTAAAAATTGAAGTGTGATGAAGTTCGGCATTTTAAGGATGAGTTTCAGGACTGTTTGTTTGTAAATATAATCTTTCTTAGATCTACAACATGTGCTTATCAAATTTAGCCAGTTATGCTTATAGTTAAGAACCTTAAGATCTATTATGAGATCTATTATGCAAAGTGAAAAACGGTTGAGTTATTCCAAGATCTGTTGAACAAACTCATGTCACACACTCGCACTCAACTGTCAAGAAAGACACTGATCACTGAACACTGAACATTCACGTGGCATGAACCAGGATAAAATTCTGTCTCCTTATGTGGTTTGCGTGTTTCATTTCTTGTTTTGTTCTTGATTAATTTTTGTTTTTTATTATATGTTTGTGTTGTAGTGTGTTGGCCAGTGAGTTGTGAGTGTGTTGAATGGTATTTGATTAGTTTCTTGGGTGTGTTTAAAAGGCTGTCAATGCTCCTAATTTATAACAAATTGGTTTCAAAACCGGGTCTCTCATCAAGAACCATCATGAACTTATAATTTCATCATATACCTGTAGGAATGGCTTCTATAGCCTCTGCTGCACGGTATGATGTTGAGAAATTTGATGGCCAAAACGATTTTGGCCTATGGAAGATGAAGATGAGAGCTCTTTTGGTAAATCTTGGACCGGAGGATGCCCTAGAGGCTAAAAAGCCTATGCCCAAAACCCTAACTGAAGTCCAGAAAAAAGAAATCAGGAATAGGAGGAAAGAGACTGACAAAAGAGCCTTTAACACCCTTATTCTAAGCTTAGGAGAGAAAGTCTTGCGGGAGGTGTCAAGGATGACAACTGCGGAGGAGCTTTGGAATAGGTTAGATGCACTCTACATGACTAAAATCTTCTTTAACCGGTTGTACTTGAAAACACAAATTTTTTTCCTTCAATATGAGTGAGGGTCAAAGGTTGCAAGACCATATGGATAGTTTTAATAATATGTGTTTGGATCTTGAGAATATAAATATTAGGTATGAAGATGAGGATAAGGTTTTGGTCTTATTTCACTCTCTTCCTAAGTCTTATGAGACTTTTTTAGATATCTTGAAGCATGGGAGAGATAAGTTGACCCTAGATGATGTGATAGGAGCTTTGAATTATAAGGATTTACAACACAAGGTAGAGTCCCAAAAATTCGCCATAGAAGCTTTGGCAGTGAACTCTAGAATAGTAAATAGAGACCCTAGACTAAATGGTAGGTCTCGATCTAAGTCTAGGAGTGGTAAGTGTAACGTCCCGCATCGAACGATAGGAAGGATCAGATCAATTTACTCTGATAGGCTTACGCAAACTTCCCAGGGGTCACCCATTCTTGAACTTTTCTAGCTCAAGAACGCTTAACCCAAGAGTTTTTTTCCTACATTCAGCCCCAAAGGTATCCAATTGGTGTTGTTTCCTTACTTACTTATCTTCGATATATACTATCCTTCTCTGGGCTCTTGGGGTATTACATTCTCCCCCCTTGAGCATATGATGTCCTCGTCATGTGACCTTACAACTGGTCCCAGCTCTCCCTTTTGGAGGTTGCCATTTTAGAAGCCTGCCAGGAGTCGCTCTTTGTTCAGGCCCTTGCGCCTCGGTGCCACTCCCCGCCCTCATTGGACCGCCTTCTCAAAGGGTTGGCTTTGATACTAAACTGTCACGGCTCACCTCCCGGAGCGCTCGCTAGCATAAGTGATCCGTGAGAGAGTCGTTACAGGCATGGAACAAAAGCATCACAGACCATAAACATCCACCATAATAACTGCGTAATACCACTATAAGATTAATTTACACAATCTTATTTCTATTAACATTCACTTTAGGTTTAACTGCCCTTATAATACAAGTTACAAGGGTCATGCAAAATAAGACAAACCAACTCTCATCACTCCATGCCATGTTACAAACAACTATCTAGGATTTGTAGGTAGGGAAGATTCTGTACACCACTAGACTTTCTTTTCCCTCACTTGCCACTAGGCTCACCACCCACCTTATCTTTGCCTTTATCTGGATTGACATAGAATAGAATAACAAGGTGAGCCGCAAGGCTCAGCAAGTATATTGTATAAAGAGGAGCATTGTTATGAGACAGTGACATAGATAAGAGTGATAGGAAATAATATTACAATTGATTCATGATAAATAATAAGATTTCCTATCCATTCCTTACCATCATAACTATTATTATGTTAAGCCACATAATATTAACAACTTAATATAATTTGTCATGTCCCATGCCAAAGCTTACATGAATATGATACAACTCACACACAACATAAAATTTAGGACCCTAGTCCATCCATGCAAATAATATCATAATATATATGTCTCATGAGCCGAAGCTCCCCTGGTCAGGCAATGCCTGCCGGCTTGGTTTGGAATCCATTCTCTTTCTTGCGGTACTACCGCCACGCAAAATAATAGGTGCACCATTAATATAACATGTTTGTATACACGCATATTGCCACATCATCAAACATCACGCAATTACACTCCATTATTCTTTTCATTGTATGATTATGATCATAAATATGAAATGCAATGCCACATATAATCAATTTCTATTCCATTTCCTTTGTAATATAATTTCCCATTTATTACTCATTATGATAACCAACTCATTATATCATATCCCTAGTCACTAAATTCAGTTAAATCTTACCAATTTGTTGCATAATTAATGCTTAATTAAGTTGTCATGGCGGCTGGAAAAGAATCGAATGAAGAAACTCATATTCTAGAAAATTGCCAAATAATTTGACTAGCAGGTTGGCTGGAAAAAGTTCTAGAGGACTCAATTTTAAACCAAAATATATGATATTATATATCAAATCGAAGACCTCGAAGTCTAGGTTCCGACAAGAAAAAAACAGAAGTCAATTCCGATATTTCTACAGCAAGTTATGGCCAAAAGATTACATGCGACGCAGTGCTGAAAATCAGCATGACGAACATGGATGGAAATTCCGAAAATTCACAATTTAAACACCACAAACACAATTTTAAGCCAAGGAATTTAGTATCAATCATCAAAAAATAGAGATAGATTAATACTCCTTTGAGATTACAATCTAAACCACAAAACTTGGAAGAATTTATCTATTTTTCACAAAAGAATCCAAAACATAAACCCACATCAAAATTACCAATTTTGATAGAAACTCTTTGAAATTGAAAGACCCAAAGCCTTTGGATCTCATCCAAGAATATAGATTTCACATCCAACAAGAGATTAAGAAGAAATCAAAGAAAAGGAGAAGACTAGAAGTGGAACTTGCCTCTTGAGTTGGATACCAATGAAGAGAAATTCACTACGTTGAAGTTGCAACCCACTCTCTCTTTAAGCTCCAAGATGAGCAAGAAGAAGAAAAGGAAAAGCAACTTATAAAGAAGAAGAGGTGGCTACCAATTGAAAGAAAGAAGGAGAGAAAAAGAATTTGGTAGAAGGAAGAAGAAGATAGTGGAAGGGAGAAGAAGATATGAAGGAACGTGGGTTGCCATCCAAGCCCCTTTTCTCCACTTTTTAAATCATTCACAAAGACCAAGAAGCCCTCCAACAAAGCCACTATTTACCACCATCCACCATGCCCCCTGCTTTATTAAACATTTAAATAACACATAATAAAATCTTATTTTATTATTTTTGTTTTCATTTCTTCTTCTATTAATTTTTATCTAGCATTTTTTATTGTTATTTTCTTCATTTCCCAATTACACATCACTTATTTATTTTATCTTTACTCAACACATAAATACTATCAACCTCTAAAGGCCAAAATAAAACACTTAGAGAAATAATACCCAAAAAAAAATTTCGGACCTACAAACGGGTCGTTATAGTTTGAGCCTAGAGAAGGGTACATATCGAAGATAAGTAAGGAAGGAAACAACGCTAACTTGATACCTTTTGGGTTGAATGTAGGCAAAGAACTCTCGAGTTAAGCGTGCTTGAATCGGGAAAATTCAAGTATGGGTGACCCCTAGGAAGTTCGTGTAGGCCTATCAGGCTAAGTTGATCTGGTCTTTCCTATCACTCGATGTGAGATGTTACAGGTGGTATTAGAGCGCGATTTAGGGATGATGAGACTCTATACAGATAGGAGGGTTGGGTAGAGTTAGAGTTGTCTATAATAGTATTGACTGGAATAAGAAGAGCGACATTTTAAAAGTGATTTGGGTGTACAGGAAATGAGCACACGCAGGGGAAGAGGTTGGCCCCCGATTAGGAGGCAAGGACAGGATGTTCCATCTTTTGCACCTATGCCTACACCCCTTGTTACACCAGAAACTCTAGAGGGATTGGGTGGAGACTGGCGACAGGAAATGAATGAAGTGAGAGGCCCTCTGGTAGGTATAATGAGAACAATGGATGTCCTTGCTGCAAACCATGCAAGGCAAGGACAAGCACTGCAAGAGACAGGTAGTTTAGAGCCGACAAGGAATAATGATGGCCAGACAACCAACTTGGCACCACTAGAAATAGCCCATGGGGTGGAAGCTAATAGTGGGAGTCAGCTACTTAAGAACTTCATGGCTCTACGACCCCCAGAGTTTTGCGGGGGAACTGATGCAGTAGCAACAGAAAGATGGATGAAGACATGGAGAAACGCCTCGGAGTGGCGGGATGTACTGATGCATAGAAGGTGCAATTAGCAACCTTTTTGTTGGTTGGGGATGCTGAAACATGGTGGGAAACAGTTAAGCAGAGATTTGCAAATGAAGAGCCTACCTGGGTAGAATTTCAAGGGGCTTTCAACAATACCTATTTTCCTGAGTGGATGCGGGCACAAAATGTATATGTGTTCATTGAGTTAACTCAAGGCAATAAGTCAGTGGCCCAGTATGAGGTTGAATTTATCTCATTGGCCAGGTTTGCACCAGGCTTAGTGTCTTCAGAAGCAAACAAGGCGGCGAAGTTTCAACGGGGCCTACATGTTGAGATTCGATATGCCTTAGCTGGAGCCTGGATTACGGACTACTTTGCCATTGTACAAAGAGCTTATGCCATCGAAAGAGATAGGATTGAGATGGGGATGGATCATGCAACATTAAAAGGAATGGGATCTTCACAAGGGTGCAACAATGATAAGAAAAGAAGATGGGAAGTGGGGCTAGGGAGGAATGTTCCAGAAGTTCCAACATGTAAGATTTGTGGCAAGAAGCACAGAGACCCGTGTATTTTTGTCAGGGGAGGAGGAGGTTGTTTTCTTTGTGGATAGGTAGGCCACCTTCAGAGGGATTGTCCCTAGAATGTGGGTATCATCCCAATGACTCGAGTTAGAGATTTGATTTGTTATTGGTGTGGATGGAAGGGGCATTGAGCCAACTCGTGCGTTGCGCCACTTCAGCAGGGAGGACTGAGACCAGTGGGTCTGGGACAGAGGCTCGGTCCGAGGTCTGGGATACCTAGAGTTCAGGGACCAGCTACTCAGTCAGCTTTGGCTTACCCTCAGCGACCGACTATCACCGACAGACCCCATGTGCAGGGGAAAGTTTTTGCATTGACAACAGCGGATGCGGAGAAGGGAAATGACACGATCCAAGGTATCCTTTCTCTCTATGGTGTTGATGTATGTGTGCTTTTTGACACGGGATCTACCCATTTCTTTATTGCATCTTGAGCAGTAGGTTATGTGCTAGTCCTTGGGATTTCTTTACCGTATTATTTGATTGTTTCTACGCCCGGGGATGTAGCTTTAATGGGTAGAGAAGTATATGAAAATTGCCAAATTATGGTGCATGATAAGGAATTATCGAGCGACCTAGTAGTTTTGGATGTAAAAGATTATGAATTGATTCTAGGAATGAACTGGTTGTCCTGACATTACGCTAAGGTTGACTGTCGCCAAAAGGTAATTCAATTTGAACTACCCCAATAGCTTGTTATCGTATGTCAAGGGATTATACCAATGAGTTCTACCCTGATGATCTCTATAATGAAAGCGGAGAAGTTAATATGCCATGGTTGTGAAGCATACCTTGCCTTCATTTCTATGGGTAAGGGAAAACAGTTAGAGTTGCTAGAAATTCCAGTGGTGCAAGATTTCCTGGATGTGTTTCCTGACGAGTTACTAGGATTACCCCCCTTGAGGGAAGTTGAGTTTGCAACCGAATTGATGCTCGGGATTGAGCCTATTTCTAAAGCTCCATATAAAATGGCTTCAAACGAGTTAAAAGAATTGAAGATTCAAATAAAATAATTGATCGACAAGGGTTTTATTAGACCTAGTGTTTTGCCATGGGGAGCCCCAGTACTTTTTGTAAGAAAGAAGGATGGGTCAATGCGCTTATGTATTAACTATCGACAGTTAGATCAAGTGACCTAAAAGAATAAGTACCCTTTTCGGCGTTTAGATGATTTATTAGACCAGCTTCGTAGGGCCTTAGTTTTCTCCAAAATGGATTTGAGATCTGGCTACCATCAAGTAAGAGTCAGAGAGAAGGATATTCAGAAGATTGCCTTTTGTACTAGATATAGGCATTTCGAGTTTGTGGTAATGCTGTTCGAATTAACCAATGCCCCAGCAGTGTTCATGGATTTGATGAATCGAATATTTAGGGAGTATCTAGATTGCTTTGTTATCGTGTTTATAGATGATATTTTGATTTACTCCCTAGGATTAGAAGAGCATGAGGTTCATCTTAGAGCAGTTTTGCAGAAACTTTGAGAAGAGAGGTTATATGCCTAGTTGAGTAAATGTGACTTTTGGTAGAGACGAGTAGGTTTCCTTGGACATGTGATCTCGGGTGAGGGTATATATTTTGGACCTTGAGAAAATTAAGGTGGTAGTGGAGTGGCTGAGACCTACTATGGTGACTGGTATTCGAAGCTTCTTTGGCCTAGCTGGTTATTATAGAAGATTCATTGAGGGATTCGCTGGACTATCTTCATCGATGACGAAATTAACCAGAAAAGGGGTAAAGTTTGTTTGGACTGAAGCTTGCGAGAATAGTTTTGAGGTACTAAAAAGAAGGTTGACCACAACGCCAGTGTTGGCCATTCCGAGAAGTGAGGAGAAGTTTCTTATTTATATTGACGCGTCACATGCCGGATTAGGGTGTGTATTGATGCAAGACAGTCGAGTAAATGCATATGCTTCAAGACAGCTAAGAAAACATGAGTTGAATTGTCCCACTCACGACCTGGAGTTAGTTGCTGTAGTCTTCGCTCTAAAAATCTAGAGGCATTATTTATATGGTGAGAAGATATAAATTTATACAGATCATAAAAGTTTAAAATATCTTTTCTCCCAGAAAGGCTTAAACTTGAGACAGCGACGGTGGGTAGAATTGTTCAAAGATTATGACTGTGAAATCCTTTACCACCCTGGGAAAGCTAATGTGGTAGCTGATGTATTGAGCCGGCAGGGAGTGGCAGTGGCGACAATGATGGTTCAAGAATGGAAATTATTGGAGCAAATGGGTAGATTATCTATTTCTTCTTTAGAGGAGGAACTAATGATATCTTGTGCATTTATGGGGATACAATCTATATTGGATGAAATTCGAATTCAACAGTCTAGTGATGAGAGGTTGACACAGGTTGTGGCCGACATTGAGAAATTTGCTCCTATGGGTTATAATCAGGAGGAGGATGGCTTAATACTGTTTCAGGGAAGAATTTGTGTTTCGGCAGATGAAGAAATTAAGCAAGAGATTCTATCAGAGGCTCACAGAGCACGATACACCATCCATCTAGGCACGACAAAAATGTACCAAGATCTTCGCCGTCAATTATGGTGGGAAGGTATGAAAAGAGATGTATCAAAGTATGTTTCACAATGTCTTGTATGCTAGCAGGTTAAAGCGGAACATCAAAAACCAGCCGATCTATTGCAACCGTTGCCAATCCCAGAATGGAAATGGGACCAAATCTCTAAGGACTTTGTAGTAAGCCTGCCTAGAACAACGAGAAGAAATGATGCCATTTGGGTGATTGTTGACAGATTAACAAAATCAGCCCACTTTCTACCTGTTAAAAAGGTGTTTCCTTTGAGCCATTTGGCACGACTATACATTGAAGAAATTGTGCGTTTGCATGGAGTTCTAGCCAGCATGGTATTAGATCGTGACCCTCGTTTCACTTCACACTTTTGGAGAGCTTTGAAAGATGCCCTAGCCCTAGGAACTAAGTTAAAATTCAGTACTGTATTTCATCCGCAGACTGATGGACAGACGGAGAGGACGATCCAGACTCTGAAAGAAATGTTAAGGTCACGTGTGCTTGATTTTGGTGGTGGTTGGGATGAGCATTTACCTTTGGTGGAGTTTGCTTACAACAATAGCTATCACTTGAGCATTGGAATGCCACCATATGAGGCATTATACGGCAGACCGTGTCGTTCACCACTATGTTGGGTAGAGGATAGAGATAAAGTATTGATTGGATCGGAAGTAATTGAACAAACAACAGAAAAGATTTGAATTATTAGGGCCTGAATGAAGGTGGCCTAAGACAAGCAAAAGAGCTATACAGACAGGCGACGATGAGATTTGGAATTTGTTGTTGGAGATCATGTACTACTAAGGGTGATGCCTATGAAAGGTGTACACAGATTTGGTGTGTCTAGGAGATTTAGCCCTAGGTATGTTGGACCATTTGAAATATTGGAACGAGTTGGGTCTTTGGCATATCGACTTGCTTTACCTCCTTAGTTGGCAAGAGTTCACCATGTTTTTCAGGTATCGATGCTAAGGAAATATGTGCTAGACCCTCAGCACATCATTGATTTCCGAACCATTGAGGTAGAGGAAGATATATCATATGAGGAATTGTCAGTATGCATTTTGGAACAGAGAGAAAAAGTATTGTGGAATCGGTCTATTCTTTTCGTGAAAATTCAGTGGCATCGCCATTTGCCAGAGGAGGCAACATGGGAGCGGGAGGAGGAGATGAAGCATCTCTACCCTCAATTGTTTGAGTAATCAGGTACGAATTTAGGGGGCTAAATTCTGTTAAGGGGGGGGGGGAGAAACTATAACGACCCGTTTGTTGGTATGAAATTTTTTTTTTTGGTATTATTTCTCTAAGTGTTTTATTTTGGCATTTAGAGGTTGGTAGTATTTATGTGTTGAGTAAAGATAAAATAAATAAGTGATGTGTAATTGGGAAATGAAGAAAATAAGAATAAAAATGCTAGATAAAAATTAATAGAAGAAGAAATGAAAAAGAAATAATAAAATAAGATTTTATTATGTGTTATTTAAATGTTTAATAAAGTAGGGGGCATGGTGGTAAATAGTGGCTTTGTTGGAGGGTTTCTTGGTCTTTGTGAATGATTTAAAAAGGGGAGAAAAGGGGCTTGGATGGCAGCCCATGTTCCTTCATATCTTCTTCTCCCTTCCTCTATCTTCTTCTTCCTTCTACCAAATTCTTTTTCTCTTCTTCTTTCTTTCAATTAACAGCCACCTCTTCTTCTTTATAAGTTGCTTTTCCTTTTCTTCTTGTTGCTCATCTTGGAGCTTAAAGAGAGGGTGGTTGTAACTTCAACGTAGTGAATTTCTCTTCATTGGTATCCAACTCAAGAGGCAAGTTCCATTTCTAGTCTTCTCATTTTCTTTGATTTCTTCTTAATCTCTTGTTAGATGTGAAATCTATATTCTTGGATGAGATCCAAAGGCTTTGGGTCTTTCAATTTCAAAGAGTTTCTATCAAAATTGGTAATTTTGATGTGGGTTTATGTTTTGGGTTCTTTTGTGAAAAATAGATAAATTCTTCCAAGTTTTGTGGTTTAGATTGTAATCTCAAAGGGGTATTGCTTTATCTCTATTTTTTGATGATTGATACTAAATTTCTTGGTTTAAAATTGTATTTGTGGTGTTTAAATTGTGGATTTTCGGAATTTCCGTCCGTGTTCGTCATGCTGATTTCCAGCACTGCACAACATGTAATCTTTTGGCCATAACTTGCTGTAGAAATATCGGAATTGACTTCCATTTTTTTTTTGTTGGAACCTAGGCTTCGAGGGCTTCGATTTGATATATAATATCATATATTTTGGTTTAAAATTGAGTCCTCTAGAGCTTTTTCCAGCCAACCTGCTAGTCAAATTATTTGGCAATTTTCTGGAATATGAGTTTCTTCATTCGATTCTTTTCCAGCCGCCATGACAACTTAATTATGCATTAATTATGCAACAAATGAGTAAGATTTAACTGAATTTAGTGACTAGGGATATGATATAATGAGTTGGTTATCATAATGAGTAATAAATTGGAAATTATATTACAAAGGAAATGGAATAGAAGTTGATTATATGTGGCATAGCATTTCATACTTATGATCATAATCATACAATGAAAAGAATAATTGAGTGTAATTGCATGATGTTTGATGATGTGGCAATATGCGTGTATACAAACATGTTATATTAATGGCGCAACTATTATTTTGCGCGGCGGTAGTACTACAAGAAAGAGAATGGTTTTCAAACCAAGCCGGTAGGCGTTGCCTGACCAGGGGAGCTTCGGCTTATGAGACATATATATTATGATATTACTTGCATGGATGAACTTGGGTCCTGAATTTTATGTTGTGTGTGAGTTGTATCATATTCATGTAAGCTTTGACATGAGACATGACAAATTATATTAAGTTGTTAATATTATGTGTCTTAACATAATAATAGTTATGATGGTAAGGAATGGATAGGAAATCTTATTGTTTATCATGAATCAATTGTAATATTATTTCCTATCACTCTTATCTATGTCACTGTCTCATAACACTGCTCCTCTTTATACAATATACTTGTTGAGCCTTGCAGCTCGCCTAGTTATTCTATTCTGTGTCAATCTAGGTAAAGGTAAGGATAAGGTGGGTGGTGAGCCTAGCGGCAAGTGAGGGAAAAGAAAGTCTAGTGGTGTACAGAGTCTTCCCTACTTGGAGATCCTAGATAGTTGTTTGTAACATGGCATGGAGTGATGAGAGTTAGTTTGTCTTATTTTGCATGACCCTTGTAACTTGTATTATAAGGGCAATTAAACCTAAAGTGAATGTTAATAGAAATAAGATTGTGTAAATTAATTTTATAGTGGTATTACGCAGTTATTATGATGGATGTTTATGGTCTGTGATGCTTTTGTTCCATTCCTGTAGGGACTCTCTCACTGATCACTTATGCTAGCGAAGGCTCCGGGAGATGGGCCGTGACAGTAAGAGAGTGGTTAAATGCTTTCATTGCCATGAAGAAGGGCATATGAAGAAGGACTGCCCAAATAGGAAGAAATAGTCTAAAGAAAAAATAAATCCCGAATGTTCAAACACCATGTGTGGTTTTGGCTATGAGAGTGCGGATGTCCTATAGTTTTTCTAGGTATGCAGAAAATTAGCATAGGTCCTAGGTTTAGGGTGTACTTCTCATAGGAAATGGGTATTTACCCATATGGACATGGTAGAGAGGGAAATGGTTTATCTAGGCAACAAATTAAGGTCAAGGGAATTGAAGATGGGAGGGAGTTGTTCCAGAATATTAGAAGCTGTAAAATGAAGCCTAATGTCCTTAGCAGAATTAGATAGAAAAAGGTATTCTCCTATAGAGGAGAATTGGATTCCTAAGAAGTTGCACAAGAATCTCTTAAAGAGATGGAAACAACCCTCAAGAATGGAGAATTATGTGGTGCATGCTTGCATTTATATGTGGATAAGCTACAGGGACTAAAGGATAGCCTATGATAAGGTTAGGTTGTGTCATTTGTTGAGGATGGCTCACAATGGTGATCAAGGACTAAGAAAGGTATCTAAGGCTAGGGATATTAGGGGGAGGAAAATTTTGCAGGTATAAGGGAATAGGAACCATGTAGTTTGGTAAGGTTACTAAATGTAGAAGTCTCCAAAACAGACCTTGTATATATCAAAAGCTCATTAAAGATCAGTTTCTAGAATCTAGGGGGAACCTATCTAGGCCTTGTCTCAAGGTGGAGCTAGGTGAGGTGAACCTAGTAGAGATGGTCTGTTGCTAAGAATTCCCAAGCGTATATGAGCTTGCTGGAAATGAATATAATCTTGCGGGAATTGCTTCTAGTATGAAGGGTTAGGTGTTGTGGAGTTGTAAAATAGGTATGCCTAGGACTTCTTGAGATAAGGTTCTTATCTATGTGGAAAAACTCTGCCAATAGCACATAAAATTAGTTGATGCTAAAGGCAAGGGATGAAATCTGGGATGCTGGAAAAATAAAACATGTATAATCCTTTGGAAATGTCTGGAACTAGCCTATGAACCAAGGTATGGCAATAGGGAAATCTAGAAAATTTTTCGGTCATATTCAATGTGTAAGCTTGGGCTGGATTGAGAGGGAGGAAGCTAATGTTTAAGATAACTTTGGCTCTTACAGTGAGGGTCCATGTGAACAGTGAGGGGAAATGGTGTGTGCAAGTGTTATCTTGTATGGTGTAGCCATTGTTGATCAAAGTCCAGACTAAGCAAGGAAAGGGAAATAGAATCATCAAGCTGATAATGAGCAAGGGAGTAGATGGTTTAGAGTCTTGCCTAGGATGAGGAATAGATAGAACCACAAGAAAGTATCTAGTGAGATATGAAAAGAGTTGGGTTTAAAATACTTATGCACTGTTTTTTGAGTGTTAAGGAACAGGCTAAAAAATGGAACCTCTTGTATAAGAAGAGGTGATGCACTCTTGTCCAAATGAATGGCATGGAGCCATGTAAATTTGGGGAGAAATAAAACTTGGACTTAAATGGAAGATCCCTTAGGTTAAAGGGGTGGAGTGCTATGAAGTGTCCATTTAAGAATTAAGTGTCATGATCCTAGGATTTAGCTAGGGTTTAGGAAGGAATTTGGATAAGAATTAAGAGGAAGAAAGAGCAGAAAATGAGGGAAAGGAAGAATAGAACAGAATTGAGGGAGGGAGAGAGAAAGCTATGGGAGAATATTGAGAGAAGGAATTGAGATTCAAATCATTCATTAGCTAACTTCCTCTAACTACTCAAGCCTATTTATAGGTTTACAATTGGAGATGCTAACAACAACAACATAAAATGCAACTAATGCAACTAATAAGGAAAACACAAGACATGTATTACTAATATATCCTTGGGTTCCTTGGGGTCATGACAATCCCCACCCCTTCAAACAATTCTTGTCCCCAAGAATTGATAGTTGTTGGCCCCATTCCTCATCCGATTCCAGCCCTAGCAATTTGGTTTCTTCTTCGTCTTTTCTTGTGCTTATCTCGTGTCTTCTTTTCCTTTTGCCTTTTCGTGTCTTTTTCTTCAAAAACATTAGTACTATGACTTGCTGCAACAGCAAGTCCAGCCATCCCCCTCATTCTGATTTCCATTGAGAATGGTTCCAATTGATCCGTTATAGCTGCAACCATATCCTTTCCAATTATAGAAAGGAATTCCAACTTTGTTGCAGGCCACAATCTGATTTGGCATTGCAGCTCTCCAACTGAAAGAGGAATAAACAAAACAGCAAGAATTTTGTTCCCCTCAACGGAAATTTCTTCCAAGCACAAGACCAACCTTGAATTGTACTCCAATGGCCATTAATTTTAATTAAAGCACCCTTTGAAGTAACAGCAAGACTATTACTCACAGCAGCTGCAGGATTGTGCAAGTCCTCAACCTCTTGCTTCTTCCTTTGGTCCAAGTCCTTATTGCGTGGCTGTCTTCCATCATTGGCATGGAACCTATCAGCAACGTCATCCTCATATTCCGAAGCTACTCCATCAGTTTCCTGCAAATATAAGCTGTAATTTTTGCTAATATCCATGTCTAATCTCTCTTTATTGCTGGAGTTTTCAGTTTTAATTGGCCGGTCCAGCTCCAAATTTCCCTCAGATTCCTGCTGGCCATAATTTGCAGCCTTAGAAGCTCCCTCAATCAGTTGGCTGCCCTTAATATAACTGTTAGGCTGCCACTCTTGTTTTCTAAAAATGGCTTCCAAGGCGAGTTCTTGTAGCCTTGCTCTCTCAGCTGCCTCTTTCACCGTTGTCGGCATCATCATCCTGACCATTGACCTCAATTTATCCTTCAAACCACTAACAAATCTTGAGACAAAATAGTGCTCCGTCAAAGCTGGTTGATCACTCCACAATAGAGACCTTAACTCCTCAAATCTATCCCAATAATCTATCACCGATCCCTCTTGACTTAATTTGTTGAACTCCTCAGTCACCTTAATCATGTTCTGAATTTCCGGTTTCAAGGCCAGAAGTTCCTTTGCCTCTTGTGCAGCTTTCAAAGGCCTCTTCGAAAACTTATTTTGATATTGAAATTCAGCAATCCCAAGCCAATGTAACTCTTGCTTCCAGTTCAGCAACCTCAATTCCAGCTACTAAACATACTCCAAATCAATTTCCCAAGTCATTGGAATTCTCTCGCCTGAATCAAATCAGAGATCGCCTATGTCCATGACCATTGCCGACGTTCGGCTGTTATGAACTTAAATGGCTGCTTGCGGACAGTTTCCGATCTCAATCGCTCAAGGTTCTACTTCAATCGCAACTTCTTTTTCTGCTGTAATTAGTGCCCTCGCTCTTCACCCAATCACCATTCAAGGATCGCGAAACCACTAGCTTTGCTACGATCTGGTTGGAGTCACTGTCAGAGCACCCTTGGCTTGCGTTGTCTTCAATTCTGAGCTGAAGCTTGCCTTGCTCTGCTTCGCCTTTCAAATCCGAGTTCAGTTCCGAATTCAATCGTTGCGGCTCTGCTTCCTATTCTTCCGAATTCAGTACCTCTAATCCGCAATTGAATTGCCGATCAGAGCCTACAGTCCGTAAGAACTTGTTTCTCACAGTCGCCCTCTTGCTTTGCGTCCGTAGCCAAGACAGCCTTCAATTTCCGAACCTAACGCTACAGTTTTGCCAATTGTCAGACTCTCAGTTTCGCCAACCGCAGCTTCCTTCTCGCCGCAACTTCAATTCCGCAACCGAAGATCGAATTTGTTTGGCCTTCAAGTTCGCCTACTCACAGCTTCCAACTTCACCAGAATTTCTGTCACTAGAACCTCATGAAGCAGCCTCGATCAGCCCTATCCTGATTCGCTTAACTCCCAAGCAGCAACCGAGATGCAGCTGATTGATTGCACCTTCAACAATTCCAAGTCTCACCGCAAAGAGATGCCGGAATTACAATCGAATCATAGCTATCCATACAGCCGAGTTTCCATCAGTTGCTACCACCTGCTTCGTCTTCATCTTTTGGATTGCCTGAATTGCCTAGCCTTGTTCGCTCCTAGCAACTGATCCGCAATCAACAACCTTCCTTACTCCCACCTTGGTCACATGCAGTGACCTAGACCAGTTCCGAGAGTCGTTCGCCTTGCGTTACCTGCAATTCCGATCCTCACTGATCTGCCGAGGACCATCGGATCTGTTGCAGCTAAGTTGTCACGATCTTGCTTTGCGGTAATCTTTCTAAGGAATCGATTGGTTTCTGTGGCTGCCAGAAACCAATCAGAATTCGTTGATCACTGTCGGTACTCTCCCAACCCGCGTCATCTTCAATTCCGAGCAGAAATTGCTTTGCTCGGCTTTGCCTTCCAAATCTGAGTTCAACTTCGGCTTACAACTGGTCGCTATCTACTCACAAGCAACGCAAATCAAGATCCGCAGTGGATTCATCACCCAATCACCGTCCACTTCAAGCTCGCATGGTCAGAAATCGTTGCTTATTCCCGACTTTGCTTCCGGTCGCGACAGTCTTCAAATTCTGGAAATCAACCTTCAAAATTTGCTGCACGGAATCGCCTTTGTTGCACGGAATCACACAAGTCACTGCTCGATCAATCCTGTGGCCTTATGTGCTGACTGCAGCTATTAAAGTCGCCTTCTAATTTCGAGAAGCAACGAAGAAAGTTATCGCCGAGGAACAGGAGCTCTGATACCAAATGTCATGATCCTAGGATTTAGCTAGGGTTTAGGAAGGAATTTGGATAAGAATTAAGAGGAAGAAAGAGCAGAAAATGAGGGAAAGGAAGAATAGAACAGAATTGAGGGAGGGAGAGAGAAAGCTATGGGAGAATATTGAGAGAGGGAATTGAGATTCAAATCATTCATTAGCTAACTTCCTCTAACTACTCAAGCCTATTTATAGGCTTACAATTGGAGATGCTAACAACAACATAAAATGCAACTAATGCAACTAATAAGGAAAACACAAGACATGTATTACTAATATATCCTTGGGATTCCTTGGGGTCATGACATTAAGGAAGGTGCTGGAAATGGGGAAAAGTCTAGGAAAAAAGGCTAGACAAATGGCTATTTGTTAAAGTAGCACATGAAGGCTTAATTTGGGTTGAATTGGTATCACTAACAGCTATTATTCATGTGGAAATTAAAGGAAAATTGATCTTATAGAGTAGCCCAAGGGATTAGAGGCTAGAGGGAAAGGTAAGTAAGGTTGATTTCTTAGAAGATCTCTCTAGGAATGATAGTAATTCCCAAGGTGAAGGTATAAGGAATCGGATCCCTTTAGGATAAGTCCAAGGGTTAAAATTGAGTGCATGAGTAAGCTGTGAGTATTCCAATGGTATGCTAGTGAAATGTAAGGAAACTTCTCTGGAAATTTGTCCATGAGGACTCTCAAGGTATAACTGAGAATTTAAATCAGTGTTTGAGAGTGTGGGAGGAAGGATATGCTGGGAAATACTAAGGCATAGAGATTGGAATAAGGTTTGGACAGCTTAAGGCAGCCTAGGTTACCCTAATCTTAAGCATATGTTGGTAGACTAGTAGGTAGATAGAGGAGAATTAAAAGAAAAAGATGAGCAGCTTTTAATTTTGAAACAAACATGGGAAGGAAGGATAGTGGTAAAGCCTAAAGATCGGTTTTGGGAAGCTAGGAGTAAGTCTAGCAATGTTAAGGCCAATTCGGGTATGGTGCACTGTTGTTGTGATGCTGTGTAAAAGTTTGGAACCTTTGGGATTAAGGAATAACATCATGTATGGATTTGGTTAATGGTGGAGTGTACCTAGATGAAAAGCCATGTATTTTTTAAGGGGTATAGATTGCGGTTTGTGCAGCAGAAACCCTAGAGGTGATGCCAAGTTGGGATAGCCAATGGGCAGCTTAAATTGGTTTAGAATTTAGTCCCACCATGGAGAGACCAATCATATTGATGTTAGGAATATATTCATTAGGAAAGCCCCTTGAGAAGTAGGAATAATCCTAATTAAAGTTGCATGTATAGGTTATACAATTGGAAATATGATCCAAGGTGTCCCATTGTTGAAATTTATAGCTTTGTTTTGATGTTCTTAATGTTTGTTGATGTTGATTGTTTTGATGGTCAAGTTATCATGCGGGAAACCAATGGAAAAGCAAGCCAAAGGTTTTGATGGATGAAGATGGAAGGTATCACACTCAAGACAATGGTGGAGATTTGTTGATGATTGTCTCGAGTTAGTGATAGGATTATGAGTAGTGTTTTGTATGTAATTATGGGGTAGTTGATGGGCAGGTGGCACTCTTGTAATATTGGTTATTAGTGGAGGCCAAATCTGATAATGTCATAATCGGCTCTAGGAAATATCACCCTATTTTCTATAAATAGGGTAGGGGGGTTGAGGGTCTAAGTATCACATGTTCTCTTTTTGTTTTCACGAGAGTTAACAGAGTGAGAAGGTTGTGAGTTAGAATAGTCTTGCACATTCTTGGGAAAGCTTGTGTTGTGGGAGAGAGAAAGAGAGAAACTCCTGTACTGTTATCCATCAATAAAGAAGGCTGCTCGGTGGTGGTTTCAAGACTGGATATAGTGCCATTCACGTGGTAGGAACTAGGATAAAATTCTGTCTCCTCATGTAGTTTGCGTGTTTCATTTATTGTTTTGTTCTTGATTAATTTCTATTCTTTATTATATGTTTGTGTTGTGGCGTGTTGGCCGGTGAGTTGTGAGTGTGTTGAGTGGTGTTTGATTGGTTTCTTGGGTGTGTTTAAAGCCTGTCAATGCTCCCAATTTATAACACTAACTAATCGGTAGTTATCTTATTTGGTAGTTATCGTCACAAACGCCTAACTATTCCTAGAAATTGGTCTTCAACGGCTTATTCTCTTTTGTCCTTTATATTCTTCCGAGCCATCAGACTAATCTTAGGCAAACTCTTAAGAGATTCTCCACCATTTGCATAACATTAGTCTTCATCAAAATAGATACCTGCCCTCTTTTAACACCTGTCTTGATCTTCTATTCAAGTATCCTGGACTACTTAAAGTAGCTCCAAATAGTGCTTCAGCTTTGCCATAGGGACTGCCTTTGTAAACATATTTGCAACATTCTCATCACCTGCAACTTTTGTTAGTTTTACCTCTTTTTTATCTAATATTTCCCTGATAAAATGGTAACGAACATTAATATGTTTAGTCCTTTCATGGTGTTCTTGGTTCTTGGACAAGTGTATGATATTTTGACTATCACACATCAAAGTGGCATCCACTAGTGTCCCAAGGAGCTCATTGGACAATCCTTTTAGCCATATAATTTCCTTAATAGCCTTTGAAATAGCTATGCATTCTATCTCAATTGTCGATAAAGCCACCACATGTTGGAGGCTTGCTTTCCAACTAACTGTGGAGTTCCATAACTTGAAAACATAACCGGTTGTGGACCTCCTCTTATCCAGATCTGCATAATCAACATTTGAATAACCTATAATACTTGTTTCTCCTATTTTAGCTCTACCATAAGACAAAACCATGCCACTAGATCCCTTTAGATACCTAAATACTCATTTAATAGCATTCCAGTGTGCTTTACTTGGAATTGCCATAAATCTACTCACAACACTCATTGCATGAGCCAAATTAGGTTTTGTGCACACCATACTGTACATTAGGCTGCCCACAACACTAGAAAAGGGTATGACACTCATCTCCTTATAACTTTCCTCATCCTTAGGTAATTGATCCGAAGATAACTTAAAGTGTTGGGCAAATGGTACACTTACAACCTTTGCATCTGCCATATCGAACTTCCTAATCAGTTTCTCTAGGTAGAATTTTTGAGATAGGTACAACTTCCTTTGTTGTTTATTTCTAGTGATTTCAATCCCTAGTATTTTCCTAGCTTTCCCTAACTCCTTCATTTCAAACTCTGATTTTAACTTCAGCTTTAATTGCTGAATTTCCTTATCAGATTGACTTGCTATTAGCATGTCATCCACATAAAGAAGTAGATGAACCAAAATACTAGATGAAACATGTTTGAAATATACACAACAATCATATGAACTTCTAGCATATCCCTATTTTAACATAACAAACTTCCTATACCATTGTTTTGGGGATTGCTTAAGTTCATAAAGAGATTTCCTAAGTAAACATACCTGCTCCACCTTTCCTCTAGATTCAAAAACCTTTACGTTGTTCCATTAAGATCCTTTCATCTAAGTCACCATGAAGAAATGTTGTGGTTACATCCATTTGTTCTAGATTTAGGTTTAGGTGTGCTGTCATGGCAAGTAACACTTGGATGGAGGTATGTCTCACAACTGATGAGAATACCTCATTAAAATCTATACCTAGGATTTGAGTGAACCCTCTAGCCACCAACCTAGCCTTATACCTAGGTTTGGGATTACTTCCAACCCTTTTTTTTTTATCTTATATAGCCATTTACAACCAACAATTCACTGTCCTTGAGGCTTATTAATCAGCACCCAAGTCTGATTCTTTCTCAAGGACTCAATTTCACTTCATGGCATCTATCCACTTTTGGGATTCATTTGATTTCACTGCTTTTTTGAATGACATTGGTTCTTCCCCTATAACCTCTGATGCACTTGTTAGTGCATAAGAAACAAGGTTTGAAAATCCATATCTAAGTGGTGGTCTACAACTCCTTCTTTGCCTATCCCTAGCCACATTATACCTTTGGGTATTCGGCTAGTCACTTGCATTGGAGTCACCATCACTCTCCTTTTGATGAGTAGAATCCAGTTCATGAGGAGTTTCTAAGTCATTTTTAGGAATTACACCTTGAACCTCAACATCTATTGACTTAAGTTTTTCTTTTAAGTCTGGATGGTCAACTGCATTAACCCCCTTTATCGTAGACCCTTCATCAAATGTCACATCCCTTGTAACAATGGTTCTCGACCCTTTAGTTTCTAGGTTCCATAGTTTATAACCTTTTACATCGGTGGGTTTACCGAAAAACAAACACTTCTTTGCCCTAGGTTCCAGCTTGCCTTGCTTCACATGAGTATAGGCTAAGTAACCAAATACTCTAAGGTGATCTAGGTTTGGCTTGTGACTAGTCCATTTTTCATAGGGTGTTTTAAACTCAATTGCAACAGATGGGGATCTATTGATCACATGTGCTGCAGTTGACATTGCTTCCCCCCAAAATGACTTAGGTAAATTTGCTTGGAATAGCATGCAACTCACTCTTTCTAATAGAGTTCTATTCATTCTCTCAGTCAAACCATTTTTTTTTGGATTTCCTAGGGTAGTTAAATATCTCACTATCCTACTCTCATTACACATCTAAGGAAATTCCTTATTGCAGAATTCTAAGCCATTATCAGTCCTAATGGTTCTCCCCTTTTGGTTTTCTACCATAATCTTCCATGTCTTAAAGGCCTTAAATGTATAATCCTTTGACTTTAAGACATATATACCCATACCATTCTTGAATAATCATCAATGATAGAAAGGAAATATCTAGAGCCTCCATGAGTTCGGGTTTGAGATGGTCCCTAAAGATTTGAGTGTATGTAATCTAATGGTGCCTTAGAGGAGTGAATAGCCTTCTTACTAAATTTGACTTTGGTAGCTTTGCCATAAATGCAAGACTTATATTTATCGAGTCCTGTAGCCTAACCTTGACCTAGGATGCCTTGTTTTGCCAGCTCTTTTAGCCCTTGTTCACTAATGTGTAACGTCCTTAGATGCCACAATCTAGCTTTCATGTGAACTTTGTTTCCTGCCATTGCAACTTCCCCACTTAAAGTGGTGGCTTGCAGAATGTATATACCATTTTGCAACATGGCTCTCATACATATCAGGGACCTTCTAGAAACTCTCAAGACTCCACCGTCACCCTTAAAGTTATAGCTATTCTTGTCAAGTTCACCAAGAGAAATTCAATTTCTCTTTAATTATGGAATGTGCTTGACTGCTGACAGTGTTCTACATGGGCTATCATGCATCTTTAGTCTTATATCACTATTGAATCCTTGATTTGACAAGGAGAATTCTCCTATATTTAGGGGATAACTTAGCGAGAAAGTAGGAGAGGGAAGGGGAATTTTGAGAAAGTGGGGAAGAATCGGAAGGAAGTAGAGAGAGAGAGAGAGAAATTTAGAGGAAAATTTGAGAAAAGGCAATTCAATTGTATTTGATGCCTCACAAGTGAGCTGGAACTGAGTTTTTATACTTGTCCAACACTAGCGGGAAGCTAGTGCCAAAAACGGTTGCCACTCTCGAATTCAATTTAAATGCTCAACTACCTTACAATGGTTACAACCGTTATAGCTCTACTTTCCCCCTTGTTATAGTTATATCCCTTAGGTACACGACAATTCCCCCCTCCTTAAGCTAATTCTTGTCCTTAAGAACGAAGAGCAAACTGGCCACACTAGGGAACTGCTAGAGGAGTTTGACAAGTACTCTTGGGTGTTATTGTCGTGGTGCAATGTTGACCACTGCACTAGCACTAGGATTAGGGGAATTCCTTGTTGATAGGTCACCCTTATGTCAAGAATGGCTATTGGCGTGGCTGGGGGTTCTTCTCTGTGAAAGGGTGGAAGAGCTCGACTGATCGCCTGGGTTCCTGTTGACTTCTTCAGGAGGGACACATGGAACACAGGATGGATTTGTGTCCCTTCAAGTAGTTGTAGCTTGTAAGCTACCTGTCCCACACTTTTGATGATTGGGTAAGGGCCATAGAACTTTGGGCGGAGTTTGGTAACCGGCTGCTTGGAGAGGGACTTCAAATGGGGTTGGTTGAGCTTGAGGTACACCTCCTCCCTTTCCTTGAACTTCCTTTCACTCATTTTCTTGTCTGCCCATTGCTTCATCATGTTTTAAGCCTTGGCCAACTCCGTTTTCAGAACTTGTAGACTCCCTATGCTGCAAATTGGCATCGACAGTTGCCACTAATGTTGGCTCCCTGATAGTTGGTAGGATGTTAGGCTTGTACCCATACAACGCTTCAAAAGGGGTCATGTTAATAGAATGGTGGTGGTTGGAGTTGTACCACCACTGGGCCAAGGATAACCATTTATGCCATCCCCTAGGTTGCACAAAACAAAAACACTATAAATATGTCTCTAGGCATTGGTTTACTCTCTCGGATTGCCTGTCGATTTCTAAGTGATAGGTAGCGGACATGTGGAGTTTAGAGCCTAGGGACTTCAAGAGCTCTTGCTAAAACAAGCTCGTGAACACCTTGTCCCTGGTGGACACGATTGTTTGGGGCACTCTATGCAATTTTACCACATTGTCCAGGAAAAGCTTAGCCACCCCCTGAGTCGTGAAAGGGTGAGACAAGCTGAGGAAATGGCTGAACTTGGTCAGCCTATCAACCACCACCAGGACACAATTCTTCCCTTTCGACCTGGGTAAGCCCTCTATAAAATCCATAATGATGTTGGCCCATGCTTGGTCTAGGACACTAAGGGGTTGGAGAAGTCCAAGTCATGCCACAGACTCATGCTTGCACCTCATGCATGTGTCACACCTCAAAACAAACTCCATCATCGATTTCTTCAAGCTAGGCCAATAGAACACCTGATTCACCTTCCGGTAGGTGTTCTGAATCCTAGAATGTCCCCTAAGGGGTGAATCATGCATGGTCTGTAGTACTTTATCCTTCAGGGCCTCACAATCCCCAATCACCAACCTTCCTCGATATCTAATCAGCCCATTGGTGTAGGTGTATCCCTGCTTACTGTTGCTATTAATACTCAACTGCTTCATTAGTTCCTTAGTCCATGACCCTTTGTCATGGCTTGTTGCTACTTCCTGGTACCAGTCCGGTACCAAGGCAGAGATGGCTGCACTCGACCCCTCCTCGTGACACCTTGACAAAGCATCTGCATTAGGTTTGGAGTACCTAGGTCCATTGTTTCGGACAGAGATAAAATTTTTACAAGTGTCTTTTGGCAAGAATTATTCAGGAAGTTAGGGGTGGGATTATAAATGTCCACTGCATATCACTCACAAATAGATGGCCAAACCAAGAGGATCAACCAGTGTCTGAGGCATACCTAAGGTGTATGTGTTTCACCACTCCTAAGAGGTGGAACAAGTGATTGTCCTTAGCACAGTGGTTTTGTAATTCCAGCTACCATAGTGCTATTAAGAGGAATCCTTTTGAGGCCATGTTTGGGTATAAGCCTTCATTTATTCCTGCTATTTCTGAATCCTCACCTACTATGGTTGCGGTGGGGCACTACTTACAACAAAGGAAACAAATGTTGACAGTTCTTAAGAGGGAATTGGCCATAGCCCAAAAATCGTATGAAGCAAGTAACTAATAAAAAAAAGGAGTGATAGGTCATTCAACATTGGCGACAAAGTTTACCTGTAGGTCAGAAGGTTCTTACAACACCCCTATACATCAATCCCAGTTTCTAAACTTAGTCCCAAATACCTTGGGCCATATTCCATCATTGCCAAGGTGGGTAAAGTTGATTATAAGTTGCAGCTTCTAGAGGGAGTGAACACCCATCCTGTTTTCCATGTCTCATTACTTAAGAGATTTAAAGAGCCTACTGCTTCTACTAGCCAAGATTTGCCACCACCTATAGCAGAAGAAGTGGAAGAGGTGGTAGAACCTTGTGCTATTGTGGAGAAATGTGTTGTGTACCAAGGATCGTTACCCCTAACTCAGGTTTTGGTGCAATGGTCCCATCTATATCTAGATCACACCACCTGAGAGTACCTTCTCGATTTGCTGAAGCAATTTCCAAGGGCTGTGTCACGTACCTAGAGGGTACTTAGGTAAAATGTAAGGGTGCAAGTGGGAAGAGCAGTAAAGAATAATAACAGAATGTAGTTAGGCTATTTTGTAATCAGTCTTGGCCGGAACGCCTATATGTACACGGGTAAAGGGTATAAATTGTACCCCACCCCACATAGAGAACTATCGAGAAATTGAATAGATCATTATTTGAATTTCCCTCCAAACTTTTGTTCTCTCTTTCTTTTTTTCATTCTTCTGATCTCTCTCTCCTTTCTATCAATCTGTCTGTCTCATTCTCGGAAATTCGAAATTCTCTCGAATTTTTGACATTCAGTGTCAATTCGGAAGAAGCTTCAAATTGATCATTGCTAGGTCCTTGAGGATTTGACAATTTTGGTATTAGAGCAGTGCTTGGGCCGCAGGAGTTTGAAGTGATCAGCTATGGTCGAGGGAATGAGAATGAAGAGTTTGGAGACTCAGTGTTCTAAAACGTGCCAGGTGTTAGTCGGGCACCAGACTGGGGCCTAGCGCTTAGGCAGGGCCTAGGAAAACCACTGTTTTTTTTGGATATAATTTGATATTATTTTTAAGTAAATCAAAGTTGAAAGGACAAATGAAATTTGGAAAGACAAGTGAAATATCTAACACCTAGCAGAATTGAATTACGGGTTCAACATAAACATGTGCGAAGAAAAATTTGTTGTTTCATAATGAATTTCTTAGGATGATAGATGATGAAACTAACAAAGACATGCTTTATATTGGGGTGTGTGTACAACGACTTATATTGGGTCTCGGCACATGCAAAAAAAGAGCTCTACACGGTCGATGTTAACGGCGATCTCGTGGCCGTCCAGATACTCATATATTCATTGATCGATGCTTGACGTTCGATCGGTGTTGTCATTGACTCTCTGGTCATTGCTGTGCACTATTTTGGTGTCATTCGTTCACCACTCCTTATTCGCATAGTTCTAAAAGGCGCGAGGCGCGCCTTTGTGAAGCGAGGCACACCTTTTAGAAAAAAAACTCAAAATCTTGTAAAATCATAAACAACTATCAAATTATCAATAATAACATATTCATATCATTCATGATTCATTATCTTCAAATTCTATAAACTAACAACATCAAAGTTAATTCATTCATCATGCAAATTCTAAACTGGAAATATCATCAAAGTTCAAACTTAAAGTCTCAAATTCAAACAAGTACCAATCATAATGCAAAGTTCTAAACAAATACATAAACACTACAAGTCCACAATCAATATAAAGAAGTTTTTTAATCAATCATCATCAAGATGTTGTTTCGCCCGAAATATACCACCTTTTGTTACTCTACGACAAAATTTACATGTGGTGGTATTTCTATCATTAGGATCAGCTTCAAAATAATTCCATGCCGGGTCCGTTTTGGAAGTGGTTGACTGTTGAAGATTAGGACTGATTTAACCGAAGCTAACCAAAGAGATCTCCTTGTCGAACACAAAGCAACTTCACAGAAACAGAAATTAGAAAAGAAAACAAACCAAACAGAGACAAGATATACCCTGGTTCGGAATGCCTTTTGGCAAACCTACATCCAGCAATCAACACCCACTAGAACAGCCTTTATTAGGATGACAATGACCAGTACAACAAGCTTCTAAACAATCATCTATCTCTCCGAGTATAAGCACACATTCTCCCAAAGGAATACACAAGACTACACTGCCTTTCTCTCCCTCAAGAACGGAAGCTCCTCACTTGAACATAGACAAACCAGAAGCTCTCTATCCTCTATCTAACTGCCTTCCTCGCCCTTCTATAAATAGAGAATGGCGAGATTCCCAAGGTAACTAATTACTATGGGAAATTACAATTAGGCCCTCAAAATAAAAAGTAATTACACTTAAATCTTAAAAGCCCTAATTTGATCTAAATCTTCCAGCCGATAGAGATTGACATCACTGATCTTCTACCGCATCAAAGACTAGGCAAACTCAACAATTCTCCACCATTTGCCTTGAGGTCTTTACTTCGATAGCTTGAAAAACCTGTTCTTATCTGGATGAAGATAAACACTGATCATATTAAATACAAACAACATTAAGAATGGATAAACAATGCTGTAATTTACACTTAGGGACAACTTTGGTAAACATATCAGCTGCATTTTCTTCTCCTGCAACTTTTATTAGAGTTATCTCTTCTTTTTCAAGAATTTCCCTAATGAAATGATACCTAACATCTATGTGTTTGGTTCTTTCATGGTGTGAGGGGTTTTTAGCCAAATGAATGGCACTTTGGCTATCACACATTAGCCTAACCTTAACATCTATTCCTAGAAGCTCACTAATGATTCCTTTAAGCCAAAGACCTTCTTTTATTGCTTCTGTTACAACAATATATTCTGCCTTGGTTGTGGACAAAGCCACTACCGATTGCAGGTTTGTTTTCCAACTTATGGTAGATCCCCATAGTTGAAATACAAAACCTGTAGAAGACCTTCTCTTATCAATATCTGCAGCGAAATCTGTATTTGTAAACCCTAGGATGTAAGGTTTTGATTCTGTTTTTCCTCCACCATAAACCAAAGACATACCTAAAGTCCCTTTAACATATTTAAAAGTCCATTTTACAGCATCCCAGTGAGCTTTATTCGGATTAGCCATAAACCTACTAGATACACTCATAGAATGGGCCAAATCTGGTCTTGTACAGACCATGCTGTACATTAAGCTCCCAACTGCATTAGAGTAAGGAATCTTACTCATTTCCTTAATGTCTTTTCCATCTTTTGGAGACTGTTCATGAGACAATTTAAAGTGTTGGGCAAAAGGTATTGATACACCCTTTGCATCACTGATGTTGTATTTCTTAACCAACTTGCTAAGGTAGGACTGTTGAGACAAGATTAGCTGCCTATGCTGTCTATTCCTTTTAATTTCCATGCCTAATATTTTTCTAGCTTCTCCTAATTTTTTCATTTCAAAGACTGATTTTAAACTCAGTTTTAAATTCATGATTTCTTTAGTTGATTGACTTGCAATCAACATATCATCTACATATAGGAGAAGATATATGGATACATTATTGGGCATATGTTTAAAATAGACACAGCTATCATATGAGCTCCTTTTAAACCCTTGGGACAACATAAAGGAGTCAAACTTCTTATACTATTGCCTAGGGGATTGTTTTAAACCATAAAGAGATTTCTTAAGAAGACAAACTAGTTCTTTCTTATCTCTTACTTCAAATCCCTTAGGCTGCTCCATAAGAATCTTTTCCTCTAAATCTCCATGTAGAAAAGCTGTAGTAACATCCATTTGTTCTAAAATTAAGTTTTGATGAGCTGAAATTGCAAGAAGAATTCTTATTGAGGTATGTCTCACAACAGGTGAAAATACTTCATTGAAATCTATACCAGCTACTTGAGTAAAGCCTCTAGCCACTAACCTAGCTTTATACCTAGGTTTATCTTCTTTTCCAGCTCCTTCCTTAATTTTATATATCCATTTACAGCTAACTACCCGTTTTCCTAAGGGTTTTTCTACAAGGACCCAAGTTTTATTTCGTTTAAGGGAGTCCATCTCAGATTTCATGGCTTCCTGCCACTTTTGAGAATCTCTGGACTTTACAACTGCTTCATATGTAATAGGTTCTTCCCCTACTTCTGTAGCTGCACTTAATAAAGCATAGGAAACTAAATCAGAATAGCCATACCTTACTGGAGGTCTGGAAATCCTCCTCTGCCGGTCTCTAGCCGCATTATATCTCTCTGGATCAAGAGAATTTTCTGAGCAGGAAGATTCTTCATAATCCTCTTGCTGATTAGTAGAGGATCCTTCATAGTCATCCTGCTGGTTTGGAGACAGTTCTCCATACTCTTCATTTTCTTCTTGAAAACTTAACTCTTGATTTTGAGAGTTATTTTGGCCTCTACCCATTGGTTCTTCAGATAGATCTATATCTATTGATTTTTCTTTTCCAGCATCCTTTAATTCTCCCTTTCCCTCAAAGTCTTTTGTGTTAGATTCTTCCTTGAAAGTAACATCTCTGCTGACAAAGGTCCTAGGCGTATTTGGATCTAAACTCCACATTTTATAACCCTTAACTCCTTCAGGATATCCTATAAACAAACATCTAATAGCTCTAGGGTCCAGCTTACCTTGTTTGGAATGAGTATAAGCTATACACCCAAAAACCGTAATATGATCTATATTAGGCTTGTGACCAGTCCACATTTCATAAGGAGTTTTGAATCCTATGGCTGAAGATGGCGACCTATTAATAACATAAGCTGTCGAGACTAGGGCTTCTCCCCAAAATGATTTGGATAGCCTAGCATGAATAATCATGCACCTTACTCTCTCTAAGAGAGTTCTATTCATTCTCTCAGCCAAACCATTTTGTTTGGGATTTCCTAGAATTGATAGATGTCTTAGAATACCTTCTTGTTTACATAGGTGGTCAAATTCCTTGTTGCAAAATTCCAAACCATTGTCAGTCCTAATGATTTTAATTTTGCTTCCTTTCTGATTTTCTATCATGGTTTTTCAGATTTTAAAAGTTTCAAAAGTTTTATCCTTTGATTTTAAAACATAAACCCAAACCATTCTAGAATAATCATCAATTATGGATAGGAAATACTTTGCTCCACCATGAGATAAGGTTTGGGAAGGGCCCCACAAATCTGAATGGATATATTCTAAGGGGGCCTTAGTGGAGTGAGTAGCCTTTTTTGGAAATTTTGCCTTTCCTGATTTTCCAAAAATGCATGTTTTACATTTGTCTAAAGCTGTAAATTTCTCAGTACTTAAAATCCCTTGCTTAACCAATTCTTTAAGCCCTTGCTCACTGATGTGAGCCATCCTATAGTGCCACAGTCTAGACTGCCCATCGGATTTTCCCTCTCCTAATGCTCCCTCTCCCCCTACAGTGGAGGCCTGCAACATATATATGCCATTTTGAAGGATAGCCTTCATGCATATGAGAGATCCTTTCACTATCTTAAGGACTCCACCAACTCCTCTATAGCAGTATCCGTTTTTGTCTAATTCCCCAAGGGATATCAGATTTCTCTTCAAATCTGGTACATATCTTACAGCAGCCAATGTTTTGATTATTCCATCATGCATTTTGATTTTAACATCCCCAATCCCCTTGATTTTACATTCCTGGTTATTTCCTAAAAGGACTTTTCCCCTATCTATGTCCCTAAAGCTTAGGAACCAATCCTTATGAGGAGTCATATGGAAGGAACAACCGGAATCTAATACCCAAGCCTGTTTGTCCTCAGCTTTTGACACAACTAGAACATCAGCACTATCATAATCGAATTCACAGATTGAGGATGATATTTCAGAATTCCCTTTATTCTGAAATTCCTTCTTTTTCTTTGGGCAATTTCTCTTAATATGACCTTCTTCATGACATAAGAACACCTTATTGTTTTCTTACCATTTTTAGACTTTGATCTAGACATTCCTTTGGTCTTTTGATCCCTCTTTTCTGTTCTTGACCTAGCTGTAAGGGCATCTCCTATAGAATTCTTGACTTCCAACTTTTGTTGAAGTTCCTTGGAGTTTAAAGCTCCAATAACATCATCTAGAGATAGGTTTTCTCTACCGTGTTTTAATATATCAACAAAAATCTCATAAGATCTTGGTAAAGAGTGCAATAAGACAAGAGCCTTATCCTCATCATCATATTTTATATCAATATTTTCAAGATCTAAACATAACTTTGTGAAGTCATCTATATGTTCTTGCAGTTTTTGCCCCTCTCCCATCTTAAATGAGAAAAACCTATTTTTTAAGAACAGCCGGGTGGAAAGATTTTTGGTCAAATACAAGGTTTCTAACCTATTCCATAAGGATAGGGCAGTGGTCATCTTTGAGACCTCTCGAAGAACCTTATCACCAAGACTAAGAATTAAAGTATTATATGCCTTTTCATCTATTTCTTCCCTTTGTTTACTATATTCTTGTTTCTGTTCAAGGGTACTAGTTTCAGGTAATTTTTTTTTCTCTTCTAATGCTCCTTTCAGTCCTAAGTTTCCTAGAAGCGCCTTCATTTTAATTCTCCAAAGGCCGAAATCATTTTGGCCAGTGAATTTTTCTATATCATATCTTGTTGCAGCCATAATTAGAACTAGAGTCTAATAAAAAACAAGAAGAAAGATATCAAGAAAGTATCAAGAAGACTTATCTTGGACGAAGGATGGCTCTGATACCAGTTTGTTGAAGATTATGACTGATTTAACCGAAGCTAACCAAAGAGATCTCCTTGCCAAACACAAAGCAACTTCACAGAAACAGAAATTAGGAAAGAAAACAAACCAAACAGAGACAAGATATACCTTGGTTCGGAATGCCTTTTGGCAAACCTACATCCAGCAATCAACACCCACTAGAACAGCCTTTATTAGGATGACAATAACCAGTACAACAAGCTTCTAAACAATCATCTATCTCTCCGAGTACAAGCACACATTCTCCCAAAGGAATACACAAGACTACACTGCCTTTCTCTCCCTCAAGAACGGAAGCTCCTCACTCGAACATAGACAAACCAGAAGCTCTCTATCCTCTATCTAACTGCCTTCCTCTCCCTTCTATAAATAGAGAATGGCGAGATTCCCAAGGTAACTAATTACTATGGGAAATTACAATTAGGCCCTCAAAATAAAAAGTAATTACACTTAAATCTTAAAAGCCCTAATTTGATCTAAATCTTCCAGCCGATAGAGATTGACATCACTGATCTTCTACCGCATCAAAGACTCTAGGCAAACTCAACATTGACGACATTTATTGGGCTGTTGCAACATAGTTCCAACTTCCATAAAATTCTCCTAATGATAGAAATGAACTATAAAGAGAGATCATCAGCCAGCTGTCAGCAAGAGAAATTAGACAAGAATGCAAGAAATAAACAAATAAAAAATAAGTAAAGAACTTACAAGATAGGAGGCGAACTCACAAGAGGGGAGGCTGGAATGGAACTGAGATTGGCAACTACTTCGATGGGCAGCGGGCAGCTTAACAGCTTGAACTTGAAGAGCAGATGAGAAGAGAGGCGAGGAAGAGAGGAGAAGATCGTGGGCAGAGGAGAATAGAGGAAGAGGGCGCGGCTGGAGAGGAAATTAACAAGATAGGAGGTGGGCTTGGCTGGATAGGAGAGGAAGAGATGAGGCAAACGCGGCTGGAGAGGAAAGGAAGAGGAAGATCAAGCCGAACTGGAGAGGAGAGGAAGAGGGGAGGGGGTCGCGGCTGGGGAGGAAGAGAGGAGGGGGTCGCGACTGGAGAGGAGAGGAAGAAGAAGATCGGGCTAAGTTGGAGAGGAAGAGAGGAGGGGGTCGCGGCTGGAGGGGAGAGGAAGAAGATCGGGCGAGCTGGAGAGGAAGAGAGGAGGGGGTCGCGGTTGGAGAGAGAGGAAGAAGAAGATCGGGCGAGCTGGAGAGGAGAGGAAGAGAGGAGGCAAGCGCGGTTGGGGCTAGAGAGGAAGAGGAAGATCGGGCGAGCAGCGAGCTGGAGAGGAGAGGCTGGAGAGGAGGCAAGCACAGCTGGATGCTAGAGTCGGGAGCAGTGAGGAGCAATTGGGCTACAAGTTTTAATTAAAAGACCTAAGTTTCATGAGGCGCGTGCGCCTCACGTCTAGGTGCGCAAGGCGAGGGCCTCGCCAAAACCGCCTCGCCTCGGCCCAGGCGAGGCGCCAAACTGGCGCCTTGCGCGTAGGCGCGTCTTTGATAACTATGCTTATTCGTTCACATTCTTCGGCGATCGAAGCTCTGCATATCGCTGCATATAGCTAGATCTGCCCTCCCGAGCCTGAAACATTGTTGGATCTGGTGTGGATCTCATTGAAATCGGTCAGATCTAGTCCTCCCATCTCTGGAACAAGCTTGAAACTCGTCGGATCTGGTGTGGATCTTGCTGAAAATTAGGTGACCTAGGCGGCAAAGAGCCGCTTGGGCGCTAATTGGGCTCGATTAATCGGGCCTGACACCTAGGGTGCCAATTTGCATGTATTTGCAGTGGCTAGGGGCTGCCTAATGCCTTAGCGACGCCTAGGCTTCCTTTTTGAACACCGCAAATACCTAGGGTCATAGATCTAAACTTAGCTTCAACATTTGATCTTGCCACCACACTCTATTTTTTGCTTTTCCAAGTAATAAGATTTCCACCCAAGAAGGTGTAGTAACCTGAGGTGGATCTTCTATCCATAAGTGACCCAGTAGAATTAACATTTGTGAATGCTTCTAAAGACAAGTTTCCAGCCCTTTTAAACAGAATACCCTTACCTGGAGACCCTTTAAGATAGTGGAGAATTCTGTGCACAGTCTTGAGATGGCTTTCTGTCATAACCCTAAGGATCCCCAGGGCTATACATAGTTGTTAAAGGCGCGCCTAGACGATTTCAATGAAGCTCACGCCTTGCGCAGTGAGGCGTAGAGGCGAGAGGCATGCCTCATGAAACTGCTTTTAATTTAAAACTTGGGCAGCTCAATTCCTCCCCTCTTCTTGGTTCTAGCATGTATACATCTTCTTTTATTTATATTTTACCTTCCATTTACTTTAATACATATATGTAAATAAGAAAGTACCCCCTATTTGGATTCAATAAAAATATCTAAAAAATCAAAATCCATAACAATAAGAAAATAGAATTTTGGTTTTAGTACAAACTTAGGATTTAGCGATTTTACCATCCCCAAAATACATACAACAACAACAACATATCCAGCCGTTATCCCACTATGTGGGGTTGGCTACATGAATTCTAGACTTCTATGTGGGTTACATCCCAACAGATAGTTTGTCTAGAATTCATATTTGGATCCGACTAGGTTTTACGCTGGCTGTCGGCTACCTAATGCAACCCTCCTCCTTTATCCGGGCTTGGGACCGGCAGTGGATAATATCCCCTGGCGGAGTAATGATGAAATGAAGTTTGAACACCATCTTCACATGGAGAAATTTCATGAGATGGTGGTGAATGAAGATAATTGATATAGTTGTGTTCCATAACTTAGTTGACATGGTGAAACCAACAAGTACAATATGGAAAAATTCATACCTACTATTTTTTGAAAAATTCATTAAAAATTATTTTAACAACAATTTATATTAGCTATCAAAATACCGGGAGATAGTTTTTCAAAATGAAAACATTTTCTTATATGTCTCTTTATAATGCGCTAATCTTCCAGACTTAGAAAAAATGTGCTAATCTTCTAGATTTAGAAAAATAGCATTTTTCAAAATGAAAACATTTTCTTGATTGTGGACTTATAGTGTTTATTGATTATGGAGAGTACTAAAACTTGTCCAAAATGTCCTCCATCAGTAAAATTAGAGATTGGAGAGTACATGTAAAAGAAGAAAAATAACAGGGATGAGCAAAATATGGCACCGAAAGATGATTTTCAATTTGGTGAAGGGTATGAAAACATTTTCTTGATTGTGGACTTATAGTGTTTATTGATTGTGGGGAGTACTAAAGTTTGTCCAAAATGTCCCCCATCAGTAAAATTAGAGATTGGAGAGTACATGTAAAAGAAGAAAAATAACAGGGATGAGCAAAATATGGCACCGAAAGATGATTTTCAATTTGGTGAAGGGTATGAAAACATTTTCTTGATTGTGGACTTATAGTGTTTATTGATTGTGGAGAGTACTAAAGTTTGTCCAAAATGTCCCCCATCAGTAAAATTAGAGATTGGAGAGTACATGTAAAAGAAGAAAAATAACAGGGATGAGCAAAATATGGCACCGAAAGATGATGATTTTCAATTTGGTGAAGGGTATGATGATGATGATGATGATTAAAACTTCTTTATTGATTATGGACTTGTAGTGTTTATATGTTTGTTTAGAACTTTGCATGATAATTGATACTTGTTTGAGTTTGAGACTTTAAGTTTGAAATTTGATGATGTTTCTAGTTTAGAAATTGTATGATGAATGAATCAACTTTGATGTTGTTAGTTTAGAATTTGAAGATAATGAATCATTAATGATATGCATGTGTTATTATTGATAATTTGATAGTTTTTTATGATTTTACAAGATTTTGAGTTTTTTTTCTAAAAGGTGCGCCTCACGCCTCAGGCTCTAGGACCTTTTGCGCCTCGCTGTGCCTCACACCTTTTCGAACTATGAGGCTATAATTGTCATTATAATAGTAGTTAACTCTCATGCATTACACAATAATTGTAATATTTCCTTTTTTTTTGCTACTGATAATTACCCTTAGCTATAGGCAATTAGACTTATTGTTTATACTACACATGGGTGCATGTGGGAGGCTATTAGGCTCTATATATAAGCCACATCTAAGAATGAAGGGGTATGTTTGAATTGATAATTGAATACCTTGATTTTCCTCTCAAAATTCTCTCAATCTCCTTCCCGTTTCCCTCTGCAACTATCCCTCATTTCTCTCCAATTTCTTCCCCCATTTCTGTCCAATTTTCCGTCTAATTCCTTCTGTTATTGGTCTTAGTTCTATCGAATCCTTTCGATTCCTGATCCAACCCTAGGCTAAACCCTAGGTACACGACAAATTGGTATAAGAGCCATCGTTCCTCGGCGGTTTTCTTCGTTGATTAATTTCTGATGGATGTTGACGGTGGTTGTCCGATGTAGTTGATTCACGAAACTTGAAGGTGAGTATGGAAACTGGCAGCATCAAGGGTAGGCTACAATCTTGGGAGATAACCCAATCAATTTTGGTGAAGTGCTCAAACAGTGATTCGATGAGCCAATGTTTGCAACAAAACCGATTACAGTGATCGCGATTAGATCTGGTGGTTGTTGATCCATTGTGATCAGCTGTAGTGAATTCTGTGATTGGAGGGAAATTGTAGACCACTGATCAATAGCGGGTGGTGAGAGTGGAGTCAATCCAACGGAGGCGATTCACAAGAGCTGTAACGAGAGACCGTCGGACTCTCGAGATGTAACTCCAACGTGGTGAATTTCTAAATCAACAACGAACCTTCAATTCTAGCGACTTGTGTAAATTACAACTATCCTAGTGGCTAGATCCAAGTCTTTATGTGTAATAAAGGTAAACAAACCTAGGCGATCTTGGCTGTTGCTCCTTAGCGACAGACCTCAGCCACTGCTCCATAAGTTTCAATCACTTCACGATTGGAGATTCTAGAGGTGAATTTTGGTGTGATTAAGGTCCAGATTGTGAAGGCGGTGCAGGCGTTGTCCAACGGTGCTTCCGATGACTATAGAGTAGTCCTTAGCCTTCGGTTTCTTCTGTTTGTGCAAGTCTGACTTTCCTAGGGCGAAATTCAGAGAATTATCTGTCGAATTTTGAAGGTAGTTTAGAGTCGGTGATCCTTGACCATTAAATTGCAGAAGTGTGCAGAGCAGTGGAAGTGTGGTGAACCCTGCCGAAGTGACTGAGCGGTGGATTTTTCGCATTTTAGATTTAAGTCGGAAGGAAACAAGGTTGATTGGAAATTGACAGCGAGCAGTCCAGGCAGTTCTAGAGTGCATTCGGATCAATTATTGGTTGTGATCTCTATTCAGAATTTGAAGGCGACTTCAGTGAATTGATTACTCTAGAGATTGGAAGTTCCATCACGTGACCCTCGACCACTAATTTTAGAGGTGATTGTAATTTGCCAATTATTGGGACAATTCAAAGGTGATTGTGGTGAGATAATCACAGAAGGGAAGTGTGGGATTTAGGATGGAAAGTGCTCCAATGACTTGGTTTGTGGTTTGTTCCAATTGTGAGATTTCTGCCATGATGAGCAGTGCACGTATGAGACCATTGGAGTCTCAATGACAGCAGAAAAATGCTGCATTTTCAGTTGGACACAATGGAAACCATGAGTAATTTGACCAGAAGAAACGGGCAAGGGAAAAGAAGTTTGATAATGAGTTCAGCCAATTGGACAAGGAAGCAAGAACAGTGATACACGAATCGAGTGTGGAAATTGGTTGTGTGCTACAAGAGCAGCTGCAGGAGTTTGCAAAGATGCTGACTAAGAAGTATCACTACAGCTTCCCTACTAAATTCTTTGACAAATCGAGAAGGAATGTTGCAAATGACCATTCCAGAAATTCTAACCAGAAGATGATTAATTCAGACAATCAATTATCAGGATTAAATTACCATAATAGAGGACTCTTGAAGGAGAAAAGTGTTGGGAGTGAGTTTCTGAAATATTCTAGTGAACAAAACAAGAAGATGTTGCTAGACTATCGACATGGGATTAGGAAATTTTGATAGAAAAAGTAGTTAAGGTTGTTTTGCAGCCAAATGAGAGCTGGCGGGAAAAAAGTGAAGTGTTATTGACAGAGGAAGCAAAGTTCCTTGCATTATCATGGGTGCCTAGCCCAATATATGGAGAATTGGCTAATGTAGGGGATGTCATTTCAGGAATTTTAGGAAAAGTTGAGGATTCTTTGGCTTGGGTAGGTAGCAAGAAGGTGAAGACAATACTAGTTGGAGGATATCTTACCACCAACATAAATGACTCTAGCACTGAACAATATGATGGTGTTGTTGCCATTTCAGAAGGTGCAAGCCAGATTGTAGAAGGCACACACTCGTTTTCAGTGTTGGTAGTAATAGAGGTAACTAAAACAAGGGTTTCAGGGTAGGACACACTCATTGAAAAGAGAGATGCTGATTTCTCTTTCCGCTAAGGGAAATCTTCTACGAGTTATGACCCTGATGGTAGTTCTCTCCACCAACAGCAGATTCAAAATTGTGAGGAATTTTGGAAGCCGATTGTAGCGAGAGAAAAGCTAAGGGAGATAGTTAAAGAAGTCAAAGGTTTTGTCGATGGAAACAAAACTCCCTCTACTGTGTTGGTTCTTCCTCTAGTTGGCAAATCCGAATGCTTGTCTATTGCATTGAAGGATGAACAGATGGCCGGAGAACTAGTTAGTCAACCTTTTGGGTTTAAAACAACCAACATCGAAAATGATGAGAACTGGGGAGCATATGTGGTAACTAGTCGGATGTGTGAATTTTAGAATGATCATCATTTGAAGGCTGTAGGGTTGCAGGTTTCAGCTACCACCTATGGTAGGGAGCGGCTAAATTTATTAAAGGCACTTGATAGGTTTTAGCACCATATTGGATCCTTAGACCGTGAGTACCAGCAATCTAGATTGGGTAGCTATTGCAAACCCAAAGGGAATGGTCTATTACACCTTGGAGGTAGATGTAGCTTTGATTGCCATTGTATGAGCTGTGGTGCTAACCTGTGGTTTTGTTCCAATTGATGAGAACGTAAGGGCAAAGAGGAATAGGCCTAGATGGGGAAAGAGAGCAAGAGGATTGAACCAGATAGAGAGAGCTGGTATTGGATGAAGAATCAACATTGCACTCACTGTATGTTCTTGGGGACAAGAACTCTCAAGGAGGGGAGAATTGTTGCAACCCCAAGGATCCCTAAGGCTATAATTGTCATTATAATAGTAGTTAGCTTACATGCATTACACAATAATTGTAATTTTTCCTTCTTTTCTGCTATTGATAATTACCCTTAGCTATAAGCAGTTGGACTTATCGTTTGTACTACACATGGATGCATGTGGGAGGTTGTTAGGCTATATATATATATATAGGCCACAACTAAGGATGAAGGGGTATGTTTGAATTGATAATTAAATACTTTGATTTCCCTCTCAGAATTCTCTCAATCTCCCTCCTGTTTCCCTCTGCAACTATCCCTCATTTCTCTCTAATTTCTTCCCCCATTTTGGTTGAATTTTCCCTCCAATTCCTTCTGTTATTAGTCTTAGTTCTATCGGATCCTTCCGATTCCCGATCCAACCCTAGGCTAAACCCTAGGTACACGACACTTTCTCTAGGATCATGCATGAATTGGCTAGCCACACTTATGGTATAAGCTATGTCTGGCTGAGTATGAGACACATAAGTCTCCCCACTAACCGTTGATATGAACTCTTATCCACTGCCCCTACTTTTGAATCAGTCCCAATTTTGTGGGTTGGGTCAATAGGCGTCTCAATTGCCCTATTACCAAACATACTTGTTTCAATTAAGAGATCCAGTACATATTTATGTTGGGAAATGAATATTCCTGCCTTAGACCGAGCCACTTCAATGCCCAAGAAGTATTTCAACTTCCCTAACTCCTTGATCTCAAACTCTCTTGCCAAATAACCCCTTAATTGTTCTATTCCTTCTTTGTCATCACCAGTGACTATAAGGTCATTAACATACACCAAAAGAGCTATCACCTTCCTTGAAACCGAATGGTGAACAAACAAGGTATGGTCACCTTGACTTTGCCTATAGCCTAATCCAAGCATACCCTTGGCAAACCTCCCAAACTAGGCTCTAGGGGACTGTTTCAGCCCATAGAGAGCCTTTTTTAGCCTGCACACAACATTCCCCACTTGTGTTTGCAACCAAAATCCAGGGGGGACTTCCATATAAATATCTTCTTCTAAATCTCCATGTAAAAAGGTATTTTTTTACATCAAATTGAGATAGAGTCCAATCAAACATAGCTGCTAATGACAATAATATCCTAACAATGTTCATCTTAGCTACTGGGGCAAAAGTCTCAAGATGTTCCACTCCATACGTCTGGGTATAACCCTTAGCAACCAGCCTAGCTTTATATCTTTTTAGGGACCCATCTGACTTATATTTCATTGTAAACACTCACTTACACCCAACAGTCTGCTTCCCTTTGGGTAGCTTAACCAATTCCCAGGTTTTGTTCTTCTCAAGTGTTGCCATCTCAACCTTCATGGCATCCTTCCAACTATCGTGACTTAATGCTTCAGACAGTCCTTGGGATAGGAATAGAATTAATGTTGGTTAGGAAGGTTTTGTGTGTAGGGGACAGATTGGAGTAGGTAAAAAACGGATGCAGGGGGTGTTTGGTACAGGCTCGAGTCCCCTTTTTGAGGGCAATTGGGATGTCAAGGTCATCAGGGTCAGGTTCAGGTTGCTGATGGATTTGGGAAACAAGGTCTGATGTAGCTGGATTTGGACAGGTCATAGGCTGGATAGGGGTTGAAATAGGGTCAGAATCTGGACTTGGTTCAGATAAATCAGCATGCTCAGGTTGATGATCCAGGACTTTCCTTCTTGAATATACCTTTAGTGGACTAGAAGTAAGCTGAATATTTTCCCTAGGTATCATATTTAGAGAATCCTGTGTGATCTCCTTTGGATGAGGTAAAGAGTGATGAGAGGAAAAAGAAGGAAGAGCAGGAAGAAACAATTCCCTATCGCTGCCTCCCAAGAATTCAGTCTCCCCCTGAGGATAAACATTATTGAAATACGAACTCTCCTCCACAAAACTCACATTGGCTGAGAAAAATAATTTTGGATGGAGGATGGAAGCATTTATAACCCTTTTGTGTGGAGGAGTATCCAACAAAAATACACTTGAGGGCTTTGGGATCCAATTTCTCTCTATTAGGTGAGTGATTGTGAACAAAAACTAGGCAACCAAACACTTTAGGACAAAGACCATTATGAGGCATGAACCCTGGAAAAGTCTTAGAAAGGACTTGAATTGGACTATTGGAGTCAAGGCTTCTAGAGGGTAACCTATTAATAAGATAGGTAGCTATCAAGGCAGCTTCTCCCCAATAATGTTTAGGGACATTATTGTGAAAGAGTAAGGCTCTTGTAACAGCTAGTAAATGGCCATTTTTCCTCTCAGCTACGCCATTTTGTTGAGGGGTATAGACACAAGATGATTTATGGATTATACCCTTCTCTTGAAAAAAATTAGATAGGGTTTGTTTGAAAATGTCTTTAGCATTATCTGTTCTAACCCTTTTTATTTCAACTCCAAACTGATTTTTGATCATAGTATAGAAGTTTGGAAAGATGGTGCTTACTTTTGATTTGGTCTTCAGTAGATATAACCACACCACTTGTGTGCAGTCATCTACAAACAACACAAACCATCTAGCACCCAAGAGATTAGGAAAGACCCCATATATCACTATGAATTATTATAAACGGAAGATAACTTCTATTATTATTGAGAGGGAATGAAACCCTTCTCTGTTTAGCAAGTTAACAAACATCAGATTGGAAATCCCTAATATCTAATCCCTTGAACAAAGAGGGAAATATAAATTGAAGAACACTAAAGGATGGATGTCCTAGGTGAAAATGATGAAGCCAAAGTACATCCTTATTAGATTTAACTAAAAATGTTTCTTACTAATCTGTCCATTAGAATCTTCAAGATAATAAAGTCCCTCCTTTACCCTAGCATGCCCAATCATCTTCCTCGAGTCATTTTCCTGAAATTCACAAAAGGAGGGATAGAAGATGACATGACAATTAGCATCATGGGTTAGTTTTTTAATTAAAACCAAGTTGGTAAAAAGCTTAGGGACATGAAGGACACCCTTCAGGGTTAATTTGCTGTTTATGCGAATATTCCCTATTCCAGCTATATTAGTTAGAGAACCATCTGCCAATACAATTTTCTTTGTGCTTGGGCATGGTTTGTAGGATAACTTGTGTGAGGAAGGTGTTATATGGTCTGTGGGTTTGGAGTCAAGGATCCATGTATTTTTAAGGGCTAAATTTGAAGCATGTAAGTTAAAAATAGTGGAAGCTATACCTGTGAAGGCTAGGTTTGAAGTGTATACCCTCGGCCCCTTTTCAAGAGTCCCAAGTAGGTTCCTTAGCTTCCCTATCTCCTCCCGGTTGAGTTCCATCCGTTTAGCCTGCTCTAGAGCTTTCTCTCCAACCTACTGGTTATTGACAACATAGGAAACCTGTTGACCATTAGCCACATAGTCCTGCCCCTTTTGTTGTTCACCTTTGGTTGGCTTCCCATGAAGCTTCCAGCATTTGTCAATGGTTTGCCTCTGTTTCTTGCAGAATGTACACCACAAGTTACCCCTGTTTGTGGCTTTACTTGGATCCATAGTCTTCCTATCTTCTCTAACCCATCTCTCCTGCCCAAGACCCTTTAGAGTTAAAAGGGTTGAGTTCTCCATGTGATTGGTCTCTAGCATCACTCCTCTCTTGCCTTCCTCCGCACGCACTATGGATATTGCCTCATTCAAGGAAATTCATTTTGCCAAGAATCTAGACTCTAATTGCATCATACTCCACGTTTAGTTTGGCTAAAAAATCATAGGTTATTTCCTTCTCCACAAACCTTTTTGAATGGAAGCATCCTCACTGTACTTCATTTGGATGCATTGATAGTGATCCAATTCCTACCACAAGGTTTGCAGCAAGTTGGCATACTTAGTTATGGATCGAGTGCCTTGTTCAGTGGTTGCTATCTTGGTTCTAATCTCATATATTTGGGCTGCATCATTTACCTTTGAATAGGTGATCTTCACTACTTCCTAGATTTCCTTAGTCGTTGTAAGGAACATCATGGCATCACTAATTTTTGGAATCATCGAGTTCCGGAGCCAGGACATGACTAGAGAAACCTCTTCATCCCAGGAGGTGAATGCTGGATCACGCTCTTTTGGTCTTGTTCTAAGCAAGTGGCTCAACTTTCCATTGTCTTTTAGGAACGTCCTAATAAGCTGGGACCATTTGAGATAATTCTTCCCATTCAATCTGAAGGTTGGTTGAATATTCTGCAACTCACTACCAGTGACCACATTGCTATCGAAACTGCCTGAGAATGGGACTTCATTGGTGCTACCACTCTCTACAGTTTCTGTCATAACTTAGGTTTGTGGAAGAAGATTGGATCAAAGAAGATTTTGGCCATGAACAACTGAGGGAAACCCTAGTTCATTGATGGCACCTAAGGCTCTAATACCATGTTGAAAGAAGAAGAAATCGTCCAATCTTATCACTATTCAACGTAAAAATACAACATATATACGCTTATCAATCAGAATAGGCAGTTCCATAATGAGAGAAGGTTTCCTAAACTAACTTAGGAAGTATGTACATCAAAGGAAAGGTACTATAACTGTAACATACAAGGAAATACAAGGAAATCAAATCAGAACCAATAAGTAGCAAGTAATCTGCTAGGAATCAACAATACATAACAGGAAACAAACCACAATAGGAAGGAATCCACTTGTTGATTTCTATCAATATCTAATAAGGATTATAAGTTCTATAATTATAATAAGTTCTATTATTTTCAAATTACACTTTCACCCTTTTTGCATGTGATCCTTTAGGTTCACACTAAACTGATAGTAGAAAAATTACTAACCACTGTAGTAATATTTATTAGAACTCTTTCTAACTTGAATTAAAACTCTTTTAATACACTCTATAGAGAAATAATTTTCTAGGCTTCTATAGATCATGAGTGATGCCCAACAGTATATCAAGACCACCTCGATTAGTATAAATTCGGCTGTGAACCTTTACGTTATCAATTACAATTCAATCCTTTTATCAATCTATATTCCAATAACATCTATTAGGGCTTAGAATAAATGTCAAACCCTTAAGATTAAATCATGTGTGTCTAATTTGACTTGTGAGATTTATCTTTATGTCATGCTTATGTCATTAGGATTAGCTCATGTTATGACTTATGTCATAACCCATTTAGTATTAATATATATAGGTATACAATTTATTGTTTGAGTGAGAAATTTATTTCCTCCAACTAGGGTTTGTCTCTTTAAAGTTTTTTGATTCAACATGGTATTAGAGCCTACCATTACCAAACCCTAGTTGCTGTCACCACCTCCTTCAGATATCGTCTTAGTGGCTTTGTGCATCTTTGGTGTCCCTTTTTTGTAGTTCATCTCCTTCGTCTCTGTTGCTGCTAACCGATGTCACAGCGTTCCCTCGCCGGCGACCATAGATTTGTTGGCGTTTACAACAACTGTCATCGGAGCATTGCCATCATGCCACCGTCGTTGTCGGTATCCACCATCGCTTCTTAGATTTGGGAGAGATCTGGCCTCGATAGCCACTGTCACCAACTGCCATCACCAAAATCTAGCTGTCGCTGCTTAGATCTCGCCTGACCCGTTGCTTGTGACCTCTACTGTCGCTCAACGGCCGTGGCCTTCATTACATCGCACAGCCATCGGCCTTCGCCAGCCTTTGTGCTACTGTTGTTCGCGGCCTACTCTGTCGCCACTGCTGCCCATAGCTTCCTTCGCGAGCTGACTATATTCGCTTAGATTTGGCCGCCGTCACTGCCTTCCTCACGTTTGATGGCTGTCACTGTCGCTTCCGATGACCGCCTTCCAGATTGTGGACTTGCCTTCACCTCTATAGCCTCCTCCAGATTGCGGCTTTTGCTGCTATCGTAGCAATCACTCGTGAACTCTGCTGCCGCCTCCATCATATTGCGGCTGCTGTTGTTGGATCTCTTCCATTGTCGCTTTGACTGCCGCCTCACCGGCTGTCACCTGCTATCTCACCGCCGTTGCTTCTCCACTGTCACTGTCGCTGCTGCTCCATCGATTTGCCGCCTTAGATCTCGCCGAATTTGCCTCATCGTTCTCTCGCTGGTCTCTCGCGCTTTCTCGCCGAATGTACCTAGGTGGTCTCTCGTCGGATCTGCCCTATCAGCTGCTGTCTCTTCGGCCATCATTCATTAGATTTGGCTGTTAATCCCTTAAATCCGGTCAGATTTGGTTGTCGGACCTCAGATCCAGCCATCGGTCTTTAGATTCAACCTTCATTTCTTAGATCCGACTATCAATCTTCAAATCTGGCCATTCTTTCTCAGATCCAGCCGTTTATCCATTAGATCCGGTCGTTAATCTATCAGATTCAGTCGTCAATCCCTGAGAATTGGTTGTCAATCCCTTAGATCCGTCCATTTTCTTCTTGACCAGCCCAGATTTCACTCCAACGACAGTATCTCAAATCTGGTTTCAGATCTCGTCATCTGCTCGTGACCTCTCGAGGTCGATTTGTCCTTTCGACGCCATTGTCGGCCCTTTGTTTCAGTTGCCAGGCCATCTATTCTCTGTCTACGTCATTTCCTTTGTCGATCGACGACCTCTCTTCATCGAAGCATCGCCATCGTTGGCGCAACCTCAGATCTCGTGCCTGTTTCTCCTTCTAGCGTGACTCTCAGATCGCTGCTTTCTTAGATCTCTCAACCTCTTCTCCAGTTCTTGTGCATCACACATATCTTGCACCATTGCCTCCTCCTTCCTCGCGTTCGTCTTCTACAGCAATGCCCACATGCCCTCAAATAAACTAGATTTGTAAAAAGCTTGTATGTGTCAGCTTGAGGGGGAGTGTGAGATTTATCTTTATGCCATACTTATGTCATTAGGATTAGCTTATGTCATGACCCATTTAGTATTAGTATATATACGTATACAATCTATTATTTGAGTGAAGAATTTATTTCCTTCAACTAGGCTTTGTCTCTCTTAAGTTCTCTGATTCAACATGATTGATGTTAACTCTTCTTGTGAAATTAGAAACTCTTTTGTAATATTCACATCACCTTGGCTAAGGATTTCTAGAGTAACATCTTAGAAGATCACATAGGATATCACCCATTAAACAATGGTCATAAATTTGTGTTGAACATGCATATGCCTCCATGCAAGATATACCAAACCCAACTTTGCATACTTATATCCTTGATTAGAATATAAGTACATATGCATTGTCGAAGTATAATCTATATTCAAGACAACCATGATGCTCTCAGGTCAAAAGATCACATGTACAACTATAACTAAGAACCTATTGACATGCAAACATGCATCCATTTAGGTGTTCTTCATTTGGGTCACATTCAGTGAACTTGTTCTCTAACAAGCACCCACATACTTGTTCTAGTGTCACCGCATTAATGGACAAAGACTCACCATTCTTTTAATGGCCAATTAATAATTCTATAACTAGGAACATTTTCAGAAACAAATTATTTCAAAAAATTAGACCCTGTTTTCTTTATTTTTTTCAAGCTATTTCCAGTTTTTCAAAACAGTAAAAATGTGTTTACTTTCATATTTTAAAATTTTTTTTTCGAAAACAAGGAAAATTTTTATAAAGAAAACTCAAAACAACAAAAATTCGTTTTGGCTATTTTCATCACAAACATGCTCAATATTTCCAAAACACGGAAAACGCTACAAACAAAAAGAACGCATTTTCAACAATTTTAAAACAAACACTCAAAATACTCATGAATTCAAAATTCAAAACTTAAAACTGAAACACGAAGAGAACAATCCCTTAGTCTCCAATTCTCAACTCTTGAGAATTAATTTTCTAATATTTATTTTTATGGACTTTATCATGTATGAACAGGATATACTCAATGCATGATAAAATAAATAAATAATGCCCTTTTGAAATAACTATTGATTAATTGGAATTAATAATTCATACATAGAAACATCCTAAACATCATGTCATTATTGGCTTTTAGGGCATAACTCTAACATCTTCTTCAATTATTGGGGTTATCATAACTCGTTGTACAACCAATGACTCCTTATTGGTTACGGAAATATAAAAGTCTGCGACTCGTTGTAACATCAATGACTTTGCTATAACTGGGTAAATGTCAATGCTCTCCTCCTTCACAAGATGCTACCATCACTCCCCTTGCATCGGATAAATTTCAACTTCTTCCTCTTACTCATAATCAGCATAAATTATCTATTGTTGTTTAGCTTAAAAGAAATGGAAGCTGAAGTGTTTTGTGGCCCATATCTTCCAAAGTCTTTGCTACTTCCACCCCTCTCAACATTGGAAGCATGCTTAAGAATTGACTTGTTAGCTTCAATAACTCCATGACTTGTTTTAAGCTGTTTGATTAGTTTGCAAAGCGTTAGTTGAAGCTATGATACGCTGCCCAAAACTTTCAATTGTTATAGATATTGATCTTTTTGCACCATAACACCATACCCTCTTTTCAGCCATCAAAACATATTGCTTAGCATTTTTGAGGTTAAACCAGCGAACAACTCCCATCTCATCTTTTATGACTTGGTTTTAGACTAGCCAAGTATTGTGATTCATCTACTCATTAGTTTCATTAACATGCATTGATAGATTATTGAACTCAGTTGTGTACTCCTTTACAGTCACCTGCTTCTGCTTCAAGGAATAAATCTCTCATGCAAATTCCATTGTATAATCAGTCAGGAAAAATGGCTTCTGTATCTTAGCCTTCATATGCTCCCGAGTTTAAATTTTTGGCTTCCCTTGGTGAGCGTGTTGCTCTACAATTCTTTTTCACCATTTATGGGTAGTGCATTTCAATTTCAGCTTCACTAAGAGCATTTTCATGCCTTCAACCATAGGCTTCCACTCAAGGTAATTTTCTAAGCTTGCTTCCCCATCCAAATAGTCCTCAACATGCATCTTTCTACAGAAATCAATAACTTTTGTTTCCATCTCCCGAAAAATCAAGTGCGTGTACCAACTGCTTTTTCAATCTGCCTCATGCCATGAAATCTGTGGTTCCAGCATCATGAAAGTGATTTTCATCTTCACCATTGTCAAGTTCTCACTCAATGCTACCTTTTGGCATGCCAAAAGGGTTGTGGTTGTCTTTTGGAATTTCCATATGGGTTCCTATGACAAATCTTCAATCACACACCACATCTCAACCAATTCTGTTTGCTGGACTTGATTGCTGCTTTTTTTCATTTTGTAGTGTGTCCAACTATAACTCTCTAGCAAAAACCATAATACAACTATAGGACTGTCCACTCTGATGTAGTGAGAGATGAAGATTCAGCAAAATAAGTGTAAAATTTTGCCTAGAACAGTATAAAATCAAAGCTGGAATGATGATCTATTAAACGTTAAAAGTTGAACTGTGTAGAAACAACTGTTTGGAAGTGTCTTAAAAGATTTATCTATACTTGGGTTACAGCAGTAATAAATCCCAGCTGCTGATCACAAAGGAATCCTTCAAATCTTAACCATCTATCTATATAAAAATCACATGCTAGTCACGTGACTATTTATTAAAGCTATTAATATAAATACTAGCCAGAACTTTAATTCATAATGGAGACGCACATAAGGTGTGAGGCGCAGCTTTGTGCCATTCAAAAGGTGCTATGGAGGCACATGATGTGTGCGCCTCCAATGCAGGCGCAATGTGCAAGCCTCATCCACCTTTTGTCTGAAGATACTTATTTTTCATTTTGACTGAAACTCTATTTCTTTGTTTTTCTTTGTTGAAGTAGTTTCTTCTCCACACAAATGCATATTAGTGTAGATCAGAGTCAGGTTAGGTTGCGAATGACGACTATGTCTGATAGAGTTGTCATGTGCAAACAACCCTCTACACGTGGTTAACAATTCATGTGTGTTGTTGTCATGGACCTAGGGTTCATGACAGGTTTAAAAGGTAATTGAAAGAAATTGGGGGAGTTAGATTGGAAGAAATGAGAGGGAATTAGGGAAGAACAGAACAGGGAGGGAGATTAGGAAGAACCGAGAGAAAGAGAAGGAAATTGAGAGAGATAGAAATCAAATTTCATTCAAAACATTCTTCTATATCTTGCATGAGAGATTGGATTAGCCTTATATACTGATCTGGTAGCTGTTTGGCACCAATAGGGCTGCCAAATATTCAAATCAGTCCAGTTGAATGCAGTTACAACTCACTACAACTACCATACAACTAAATGGGAATTCCTTAATACAACTAAAAGAAAATTCATTTATTATCTACTTATTATCTAATTACTATTATATCCTTAGGTCATGACAATTCCCCCCCCCCCCCGAGAGAGTTCTTGTCCCCTAGAACTTGCTGCAATGGGTCTCGTTTTTTCACCCAACCCTTACTTGCTCTTCTTCCCCTTCTTTTTCGTCCTCCAGCCCTTCTATATATAATAACCATTCCCTACACCTGTGACTTGGGCTAAAATGTTTTCCACACTTGTAGCACAGCCTTGCCTGTCTCCTTTGTTCCATCACAAGAGACTTAGCAGCATTAGGGTTAGTATAAACCCTATGATTTGGATTACCCTCCAGCTGTGAATTGTTTGCAGAATGAATTTCAGTTAGGTGCTAGTGTTTCTTCATAAGGGCTTCCACGATCATTTCCTGTAATCGTGCACTTTCTGCAGCATATTGGACTGCCCTAGCCTGGAACATTTTGACTATAAAACGTAATTCTTCATTCAAGCCACTCATAAAGCTTGATACGAAGTATCCTTTAGTAAGGGTGGAGTTTGAGATTAACATTAGGGCCTTCAATTCCTCAAGCTTCTATTGATAGGCTTGTACTATCCCCTCTTGCCTTAATTTTTTAAACTCCTTGACCGCATCCAACATTCCTCTTTCCCCAAATCAATCACAGAGATCCTCCACGAACTCTCCCCATGAACACTCCTCCTTCACTCCACTCCATCCTTGGTACCACGCATCTCCTGTGTCCTTTAAGTAAGCAGTTGCTAGGGTCACCTTTCGCTGTTCAACCACATTGTAAAGGCTAAATAACTTTTCACATCGGCTCACCCACCACCTTCGGTTATGGCCATCGAATAAGGGGATTTCCATTTTGGGCATGTGAAAAATGATCTGATTAGATCCGATAGTATTTCCTGACTGCCTTCCTCCTCCATTCTCCCCCATCCCCTGCTGTTCTGTCTCCAATTCAGCAGATCTCTTAGTTTTGAAATTCACTCCTTGACCATTCAAGATTGGCTCAGATCTCTCTCTAGGGGAAAATTTGGGTGAGATTCTTACTTGTGTTTGACTCGAAAGCATTAGGACGAACCACTGCATCTGATCCTGGAGAGCTTGACTTTGCTTTCGCATTTGTTCTTCTAGCCTAGCATTTTGCACCCTGCTCTCTTCGCGTCATAAATTTATGGCTTCCTTGATCCTCCTTTCCACCGAATTCTCTAGTGCTCCCATGTGACTCTGCATATTCGCCATTGTCGTTGTCACCTATTGGAGTTGTGCCTCCATCTACTTCATCCGTGTTCCATTCGCCATATATCACTCTAGAGTCTCCTTCTACCGCCCTGGACTTGCTCTGATTAGATCTCTTGCAAATCCGCAATTCACTTTTCTCTACTCACCTGATCACCGAAATCTGAATTGCCTCCACAATCCAATATGCTTCATTGCACTCTTTTTGACAATACGATCAATTTTTGTTGTGGCTTCCTGAGGGTTGCCTACTCGTCGCTTCCAACGTCACCAAAATCCCAACATCGAAACCGCTCCTGAAAATCACCTATGATAGTCACAATCAATTGACTTTGTTTCTCCTTCCTTGTTTGATTGAAACAATGCTTCTTGTTTTGATTGCAAATTTGAACGTAGATTGCCGGAAATTAGCCTAGCTTGCCTAGATCTACTTCGCCTAGCAACCAATGTATACTAGCTTGGAACGCAGGGATTGGATTCGCTGGACCTACTCCTAAAGTCGCCCCCTTGGATCACCAACTACTCTAAGGTTACCTTCTTGAACTGCAACTGTAGCAACTGAAGTCCGTTGTTCCTGTCGCGACTAAGGAATTTCGCCTGAAATCAGTTGGAACTTCCGGGCTTGCTCGTCTTCAATTCTCCTCTTGCGTTGGAATGAAATTCTGAGATGCAATCGGAAATCAAAATTGCACAAGCAAAAGGAATCGAAGGCTGGGGAACTGCCTGAATGTAATCTCAGCGGAATTGACGATCGAAAATCTGCTAGCCCGCCCCGCCTTTGAGTTTTAGATAAGAATTGCCAAGGTCACAACATAGAATTGATTGAAATTATAGCCAAGGATTGATTGCTCTGATACCAATTGTCATGGACCTAGGGTTTATGATTGGTTTAAAAGGTAATTGAAAGAAATTGGGAGAGTTAGATTGGAAGAAATGGTAGGGAATTAGGGAAGAACAGAACAGGGAGGGAGACTAGGAAGAACCGAGAGAAAGAGAAGGAAATTGAGAGAGATAGAAATCAGATTTCATTTAAAATATTCTTCTATATCTTGCATGAGAGATTGGATCAGTCTTGTATTCTGATCTGGTAGCTGTTTGGCACCAATAAGGTTGCCAAATATTCAAATCAGTCCAGTTGAATGCAGTTACAACTCACTACAACTACCATACAACTAAATGGGAATTCCTCGATACAACTAAAGGAAAATTCATTTATTATCTACTTATCATCTAATTACTATTATGTCTTTGGGTAATGACAGCCGTCATGTGAGACTCAGTGCTGGCCACTTGTTTTCATCATTAGGATTGCCAGATGCAGGGAAACATACTCCAGCAACCTATTTTGTAATTGCTAGTGTTTTGCATTGGTTTATATCGATTTTTCGCTGCTGCATGCTGTTTCACTGTTTCCTGCTATATATATATATATATTTTGTTTCTGAACCTTTTTTTTTTTTTACCCTTTTTGCCGAACCTTGTTGATCTCCTTCAATTTTCACTATTATTTCTTCTCTTCAGTATTATTTATATATTTTTTTTCTTCTTAATAATTTATATGCTGAAACTTCTTTTTTATTTTCAACTAATTTATATTATTATATATTATACATATTATATATTTTTCTCAACTTTTTGTTTATTTAAACTTCTTTGTAGGTATATATTGAAAATAATGGGGTATAAGTATTTTATAAGCATTTTGAATAAATGTGCGCTTGCTTGCATGAGCCTTGTGCCTTGCACCTTGCACCTAGGCCCCAACATTCTTTGTGCCTCAGTGTACCTTGTGCCTTTGATAGCTGTATGACATAAATACCATAAGGTAAACAAATAAGAAAATAAAAACACTAATAAATTGAAGAATACGCTCCTGCATCACAATGTGTTCTTAATCCTAGTGCTTAATCTATGGTATGATGCATTTTGAACATATTATTTAGCCAGCTTTGCTCATTATTGCTTATCCATTAGTGACCCTTCCATGCATAGTGATAGTGAAACTAATGGATGATAATTCCAACAAACTGAGTTTCATAAACCTAGTGTTTGCTTAGATATGAACTGCCATGTTTAGTTGACAATAACAAAAACAACAATCACTAGCCGTAATACCATTTTTAGGGTGGGGAAGGGGGTTGGTGCTTAGTTGATAAAAATGTTAAAAAATGACCTATCAAAACAAATCACAAAAAAGGATTTTGGCAATGTGAATAAGGTTCTTATAATCCACTCACTGACTTATGGCTGGCTGGCCATATATTGTTGTTCAACTTTGACAAGTGCAGGATATACAATATTTTCAACTTCATTGAAGTGAGGTTTGAATAACTTGTATAAGAGGGGGCATTTGAAGATTTTAAAAGGCAGCTCAGTGGCTGAAGCTCCTCCAACAGTGCTACTGCAGGTTATGCCAAAGTATACATACACTTATGTAGGACAAAGATTACATATTTGCACTCTTTTTATGTCTCCTCTTCTCCAGTCGACCTTGTGCTACATTATTTTTAGTGACATTAACCTTGAGGACTTTTTTAGCCCAGGCACTAGGACCATGTTGATGACTGTGTCATTTATAGTAAGGAATTAGTGAACTATGATTTGATGGGAACGGTGATTTTTGGTTATCCTGCCCAAATTATTCACCAGGAAAACGAGGCCAAACAGGCTGTTTTCTTTGTTTATGCTGTCAAACCAATCTAGATATATCCTCTTTGTACTACATTCATCCAACAGAATGGAAAAGGCTACTAATTCTGACTAATTTTTGTTGCTCATTGAGTTGCAACTTAGAAATCCCCTCATAAAATGGGTGTGTTGGGACAGCCATATATATAGGACTGATCGAGATGGTCTAGAATTGGCACCAGTAAGTAATACAGAAAATAGCTACCGCATAAACCTCTAGCACCCAGCATACTGACTTGGATGTCAGGTGACGAGTCTAGGGGATATTGTAAGTTTACTAGAAATCTTCTCAACGAATGTCGGTTTAACAGGATTGATAGTTAAGGGCCTTTTTGTTAGGGCTTCCATATTCATTTTTTTGTTTTTGTTTTCATTATTTTGAAAATGAAAGTAGAAATATGTTTGATTGATTGTTTTTCTTTTTTGAAATTATGAAAACTTAAAAAAAAAAAAAGGGAAACAATATTGTCAAACTTCGGTTTTGACAAGGGAATTCTCCTCTAGAACTAAGGAGAATTAGGGAGGTTTACAGAGAGAATTGAGGGAGAAGAATGAGAGAAGAGTCGAGAGGAAAGATGAAAGTGAGGTGGGAAACATAATTCAATTTGTATTCATTGATGCCTTCCCTTTGTGCGGGATCAAGGTTATATATTGATCGTTCACTGGAAATAGGCGTTAAATTCAAAATTAGCATAATTTCCTACTTCTAGGTTATTACACTAGAGCCCTAACTATCTACGCAACATACAATTATGTCCCCTTGCCCTTATAACTTGTAGGCACATGACAATTCCCCCCTTCTTCAAACATTTATTGTCTGCAAGAAATCTAGAGTAGCCTAGTTGCCTTGGGAAATTGCTTCAGAAAGTCGGGTAGGTACTCTCAAGTATTGTTATTTAGATATAGGTTGGACCAACAAACTAGTACATGTGTAATCGAGACCCTTTGCCTGTGTATGACTCTTTTGTCCACTATGGCTGTGGGCTCTACCTCTTGGTTGGCTTTTATAGTCATGGGGGGTAAGGTGGAACTCACTGGACTGCTTCCAGTTGACTTCTTAAGGAGGGATATGTGGAAGATAGGGTGTATTTGGGAACCCTCTACTATGTAGGTTGGACCAATGAACTAGTACCTGTGTAATCGGGACCCTTTGCCTGTGGATGACCCTTTTATCCACTATGGCTGTGGGCTCAACCTCTTGGTTGGCTTTTTTAGTCATAAGGGGTAAGGTGGAACTCACTAGGCTGCTTCCGGTTGACTTCTTGAGGAGGGATACGTGGATGACAGGGTGTATTTGGGAACCCTCCAGTAGTTGAAGTTTGTAGGCTACTTTACCTAATCGAGTAACAACTGTATAGGGTTCGTAAAACTTCAGGCTTAGTTTGGTCACCTGTGCTCGTGAGAGCGCCTTTAAGTGGGCTTGTCTCAGCTTCAAATATACTACTTCTCCAACTGTGAATTCCTTTTCACTGCTCTTCGCAAATTGTTTCATCCTATTTTGGGCGTTGGCTAGTTTCTTCTTTAATGTAGTTAATACCTACTGTCTTTGTTATAAATAAGAGTCCACTATTGCCACTGATGTGAGCCTTCCCAGGGTTGGTAGAAGTGGTGGCTTATAGCCATATAGGGCTTCAAATGGAGTCGTCTTAAGGGCACTATGGTAGCACAAGTTGCACCACCATTGGTCCAGTGGTAGCCATTTGTGCCATTCGGTAGGACGCATGAAGCATAGGTAATGGAGCTATGTCTCCAATCATTGGTTAACTTGCTTCGTCTGCCCATTTGTTTTTGGAGGGTAGGCTAAGGACATGTGGAGTTGAGTGCCTAATGACTGCATTAGTTCCTTGTGAATATCTTATTCCAGTCTGAGACAATTGATTGTGGGATCCCGTGTAATTTTTCCACTTGGTCTAGGAATGCCCTTCCTACTTCTTGGGTGGTAAAAGGGTGAGCCAAGCTGAAGAAGTGGGTGTACTTGGTGAACCTGTCTACTACCACCAGGATACAATCACATCTTTCAAACCTCGGCAGCCCTTCTACAAAATCCATGGTGATATCAGTCTAAGACTCTTCGGGTATTGGTAATGGTTGTAGTAAGCTTGGAGGGTGTATAGTCTCATGCTTACATTGTTTATAGATGTCACACGCCATGATATACTCCTCCATCCTTTTTTTTTCAGTTGCAGCCAATAAAAAATTGCTTGACCCGATAATAGGTATTTTGTATGCCTAAATGGCCCCCAATTGGAGATCCATGTAGAGAGTGAAGTATTTTCTCCCTTAGTGTGTCATCGTCTTTGATCACCAATCTCCCTTTATACCTAAGTAAGCAGTTTGTTAGTGTATACCCTTGTCTGCAAGAAGGATCTAGGATTAACTATTCCATCAACTCCTTGGTCCACTCTTTTTTCTCATAGCTGGAAGTAACCTCTTGATACCAATCTTGAATGATGGAGGTGATGGCTGCCGATGTTCCCCCCTCAAAACAGCGAGAGAAGGTGTTTGCAGCCTTGTTCTCTTGCCCTTTTTTGTATTGGATCACATAGTCTAGCCTCATTAGTTTTAATATTCCCTTCTTTTGCAAGTGAGTATGGAGTTTCTGTTGTAACAGAAACTTCAAACTCTCATGTCTTGTCTTAATAATAAATTGCCTCCTTCTAGATAGTGCCTCCATTTTTCAAACGCAATGAGAATTGCCAACAGCTCTTGGTCATCTATGCGACTCCCAGAACTTAAACCGAGAATCAAACTTTAATAAACTTAAATAAAATTTCAAAACATGCTTTATAGCATTCATATAAAATCTAGAGTTTATTATTGGAAAAAAAATAAACTTTATTTCAACCCAAAGAAGGAAATAAAAAAAAAAAAACTTGGATTGGTTTATCTAAAAGACATCCTTAAAAAAACTAAAATTAAATTCTTGAAATCTCTTTGAAAATACCACCATACGCCACATCTATGCTCCAACCTCCTTATTCATAGCCACCCGGGGGGGGGACATAAGGGGGGCTGAGATAAATCTCAATAAGCACAATTGAACTATTAATAGTATTTAAATATGGGATAAGTTGAACTTGTAACATGAGGAGACACGATAGATTCTACCAACTTGTGGGGGTAAGAACCTTCGTGCGTAGCTACTAAACTCTGGTCTTGAACCTTGCTTGTAATCATGACATGAGGGACTATGAAACTTGATTTCATGAATTCATTTAAACACGAAGATAGTTCATAATGCACTTACTTTCAACTTGATTGGAATAAAATAGATCTTTAACTCTTTTCTCCTAATCAAAACCTTCACATCTTGTTGTCTTGCTTGTAGTAAGAAAGGAATAAACAAAGAAAAGAGAGGGAGGGGATCGACCAGCTAAGGAGAGGGGAAGTGAAGAATTGTGAAGGGGGAAAGCCATATTTATAGTCAAGAATCCTATTTGATAAGGATTTCAATCAAATATCCTCTTTTCCATAAGGTGAATTCAAATCTTACCTTATCTCTTATCAATTAAAAAGATTTAAATCAAATCAAATCAAATATCCTCTTTTCCATTAGATAAATTCAAATCTTACCTTATCTCTTATCAATTAAAAAGATTTAAATCATATCATGTCTAGAGAAATCAATTTATTCATATCCATAAAATCAAAGAATCTTATCTTATCTCTTATCAATTAGAAAAATTTAAATTATATCATATCATATCTAGAGAAATCAATTATTTATATCCATAAAATCAAAGAATCCCCAAGAATATTCTAGAAATTCGTGCCATGGTAGGGCTAAATTTGGACTATCTAAACTTTTCATTTTGGTCCCCAAACTTGGAAAAAATGACGTCTGGGTCCTTAAACTATTATAAATCAATTTTTTTTTTTTTTTTGCCCCTAGAATTATGTTTAATGGCCACTAACAATGGTTTCGGGTGTTACAAATCTACCCTTCTAAAAGAGTTTTCATCCTCGAAAATTACCTAGTTATCGTCATCAAACAATTAGGGATACTTGGATTGCATCTCGTCCTTGCGTTCCCAAGTTGTCTCTTCAACTGAGTGATGTTGCCATAATACCTTACCCAATGGTATTTCTTTATTGCGAAGTTTCTGTACTTTTTGAGCTATAATACATATTGGTGCCTCTTAGTATCTTAGGTCTTGCTGAATATCCAACGGTTGCTGTTTCACTACGTGGACAGGGTTAGGGACATACTTTCTGAGCATTGATACATGGAAAACATCGTGTACTGCTGAGAATTCTAGTGGTAAGACTAGCTAGTAAGCAACGTTCTCGACCTGCTTTAGGATCTCAAATTGGCCTACATACCGAGGTCTGAGCTTCTCTTTCTTTCCAAACCATAAGACTCCCTTTATAGGTGTAACTTTTAAGAATACCTTATCATCTATGGTAAACTCCAAATCCTTTATCCTCTTATCGACATAGCTCTTTTGCCTATCTTGAGCCTTCTTCATACTAACCCTGTTCTTTTCAATGGCTTGTACTATTTGTTCCACAATCTTTGGACCCAAGATCTTTCGCTTGCCAACTTCATCCCAATGAATAGGTGATCTGCACTTCTTCCCATACGACGCCTCATAGGATGCCATGCCAATAGAGGCATGGTAGCTGTTATTATATGCGAATTCAATTAACGGTAAATGCTTTTCCCAATGTCCACCAAACTTTAGGGCACAAATATGAAGCATATCCTCTAAAGTCTGAATCGTTCTTTTAGATTGTCCATCTGTCTGAGGATGAAAAGTTGTACTAAAACTCAATTTGGTTCCCATAGCTCGGTGTAAGCTCTTCCAAAAGTTTGATGTGAACCTCTAGTCCCTATCCAATACAATGGAAGCTGGAACACCGTGTAGTCTCACTATTTCCTTAACATAAAACCGTGCAAACTGATCCACTGAAAATGTCATCCGAACAGGTAAGAAATGAGCTGATTTGATAAGTTAATCCACGATCACCCAAATAGCCTCATGTCCTATTACTAACTTTGGAAAACCTACAACAAAATCCATATGTTCCCATTTCCACTTTGGAACCTCCAACGATTGCAGCAACCTAACGGTCGTTAGTGTTCAGCTTTCACCTGCTGACATATTAAACACTTCTTGACGAATTTAGCTATGTCCTCCTTCATATTCCTCCACCAAAACACCGCCTTTAGGTCACGATACATCTTTATACTTCTAGGATGTACAAAATAAGGAGTGGAGTGGGTTTCCTCCAAAATTTTCTACTTTAGTTCCACAAAATTCGACCCACACAGGTGCCCTTGGTAGTAGAGCATGTTATCGTTGGCTATTGTGAAGTCCTTCCGCTTCTCTGTGTCAATCTTATCTTTGATATACTCAAAGGACTGGTCTCCCTTTTGAGGATTCTTAATCTGATCACGGAGGGTCGGTTGAATGAAGAGTGCTACCATTTGAGCGTCAGTATCAAATGGAGTGGCAACAATCTCGAGGCTTAACCTCTCAAATTCTCTCCACAAAAGTATCTGTGCTGTCAAAGCTGTTACTTGGTCCGTTATCTTTCTGCTCAAGGCGTCAGCCACCACATTCGCCTTGCCGGGTGGTAGTGGATTTTGCAGTCATAATCCTTCACCAATTCCAGACATCTCTTCTACCCCATATTCAACTCCTTTTGCGTGAAGATGTACTTGAGACTCTTATGATTGATATAGATATCGCATTTACCCCTGTATAGATAGTGCCTCCAAATCTTCAAAGCATGTACTATCGCTGCTAGTTCTAGGTCATGTGTAAGATAGTTTTTCTCATAAGGCTTTAATTGCCTTGATGCATAAGCAACTACCTTACCTTTCTGCATCAACACACACCCAATACCCTGCTTGGACGCATCATTATAGATAAAAAAAGTACAAAACCTTCCAATCCTTCAGGGGTAGTCAATATTGACGCGTTGACCAACCTCTTTACTTCCTCAAAACTAGATTCACATTTCTCCGTCCATTCAAACTTAGTACTAGTGCGAGTCAACTGTGTCAAAGGCCTTGATAATTTGGAGAATCCTTCAATTAACCTCCTGTAGTATCCGACTAAACCTAAGAAGTTGCGAATCTCACTTACATTGGTTGGTCTTGACCAATTCAATATTGCTTCTACCTTGCGTGGGCCCACTTCTATTCCTTGAGTCGTGACTACATGTCCAAGGAATACCACTTGCTCCAACCAAACTTCGCACTTCTTGAATTTCGCAAATAACTTCTTCTTCTTCTTCAAGATCCCTAAAACCACCCTCAAATGTTTTTCGTGCTCTTCTTCACTTCGAGAGTACACCAAGATATCATCAATAAGCACAATGACAAATTGATCTAAGTACTCATGGAAAATTTGATTCATCAGGTTCATAAAAACTGCATGAGCATTAGTCAAGCCAAAGGGCATGACTAAAAACTCATAGTGACCATACCGAGTTCTAAAAGCTGTCTTCGAGATATCACTAGACCTGATCCTCAACTAGTGATATCCTAACCTCTGATCAATCTTTGAAAATACTCGTGCACCTCATAATTGATCAAACAAGTCTTTAATCCTGGGAAGAGGATACTTGTTCTTAATAGTGATTCTATTCAATTCCCGATAGTCAATAGACATCCTCATTGATCCGTCTTTCTTCTTAATGAACAATATCGGTGCTCCCCATGGAGATACACTAGGTTGAATGAATCCTTTCCCCAATAGTTCCCCTATTTGAGTCTTCAACTCGTGTAACTCCTTTGGTGCCATCCTATAAGGAGCTTTAGAAATAGGCGCGGAATCAGGAACTAGATTAGTAGTGAACTCTACTTCCCGTTCTGGTGGCATTTCATTCAGGTCGATAGGAAAAACTTCCAAAAAGTCCTTTTCTATCTTAACATCGTTCATTGTTAATTCCTTTCCTCCCTTATTCACTACTGACATTAAGAATCCAATGCAACATTTTGACCGAAAGAGTTTCTTAGCCTTTAATGCCGAAATGACACAGGGAAGGAGTTTTGTCTTGGCCACTAAAAGGCGAAGTTCTACTCCTCTAGGCCACTTACAAACTACTTCCCTTTTGAAACACAAAATGGTTGCGTGATGCTTAGAAAGCCAGTCCATTCCCAAAATCACATCAAACCCTTACATATCTAGGACATATAAGCTTGTCTCTAAAGACTTGCCATCGATCTCTACCTTAGTTGTATTTACTATGTGCTTAATACACCTCTTGAGAGAATAGCTACTTCTAAGGAAGCACTTGCATGTTCCTTATGTACATTGAGTTTACTCACAAACTTAGGGGATATAAAAGAATGGGTGGAACTAGAATCAATCAAACTATAAGCAGGTATTCTAGAGATAAGAATGTTACCCGCCAGCACGTTGCGGTCCTGATCCTCCTCCTGTCTTGTGAGTGCATACACCCTAGCTTGACCCTTAGGGGGATTCCCTGACTTCTGCTGTTGTTTCTTTAGCTGACTCTTGAGACAAAATCTGACCACATGACCTGTTTCACCACAATTATAACATGTGCCAATTCCCATGGGACACAGTCCAGCATGGCTCTTCTGACATTTGCCACACATTGGGTTCTGCTGGTGATTGCCTGTTGTTGGACCTCCTTTACTTTTCTTTGCATAATCCTACTTCTCTTTGCCCTTATCCTCCCACTTACGCTTTTCTGGTGGTCCATACTGTGATGGCCTGTTATTGTTGTTGGAGCTTTCTTTAAAGTTGGCTAGCATCTCGTGATACGTATATAGCTCAAAAGTTACAACCGGTTGCCATAGATCGTCCCTCAAACCCTGTTCAAAACGTCTTGCTCGTTTTAGTTTCGTATCCTCCAACACTGGGGCAAAACGCGATAGCTCATCAAACTTTCTTTCATATTTAGTTAACGTCATGTTGTCTTGTTTCAAAATAAGGAATTCTACATCTTTCTGCTTATGGATATTAGCTGGGGAGTATTTCTTGAGAAAAAGTTCCTTAAACTGATCCCAAGTCCACATATGTCCATGAGGTCTGGATCTGGCTGTCGAATCCCACCAGTGCCTTGCTCCTTATTGTAGCATGAATGCAGCGCAAGTCACTTTCCTAGGATCTGGACAGTCGATGAGATTGAAGATCCGCTCAATCGCTGCTATCCAATCCTTAGCCACAAGAGGGTTCGGCCCACCCTTAAAAGTTGGGGGTTGTTGCTTCCGGAACTGCTCAACTAGGGTTGCATTATTTCTTAAATTTGCTTGGGGAGGTGCAACTGGTGGTGTGGCAGGTGGCACCATGTTGCGAATGGCGTCAATAAATTGCATGAATTGGTTGTTGAGATTGTTGGTTTCGTTAGTCTTGTTCTGTGGCTGTCTGCCCCTTTTATTGGCACTTCTAGCATGAGTTTCTATAGCCTTATGTGAAATATAAAAAGAATAATTAATTTCTGAAAGTAGGGTTCTTAAGGATGGAGAATATTTTTTTAGTGAAATTAGGTGTGATTTGCAAATCCATTGTTTCGTTTTACTAATATGCATAACTCGCAATTGAAAGGCTTCTAGGTGAGAAGGGGGTCATGTGGACCACTTAAGTCCCATACTCGCCTTAGACAATTTAAGGTCTTTGTGACGAAACCCTTCAGTCTTACGATTACACAAATCAATAAACTCAACAATAGATTAGTATTTAATTACGGTTTATTATGCAAACGTTTCTTGATTGACTTGATTCCTAATTAATTTCATCCTAATAAGCTCTTTCTAGCTAAAAAGGCTCTTCATAAATAAATATTTCAATTACAATTATGAACAATTAAATTCGAAGCAATTTAAATGATAAAAAAACACATACTAATTAATTACAAACAAGAATTCTGCCTTTCACATACTATTCTAACATTAGTGTCAAGTATGTGCATATGTGTAACAACATATGTTCATAAATATAACTTAAGAGAATAACCATAAAAAATAAGCATAATAATTCTTATACCTTACCCGAAGGGACGTCGTGAATTTTCAATTTGCCTTAAAATATTCACCTTGCAAATCTTCCTGAAATTTCAGAAACTATTCACAATGAACTAGGGGCAGAGCTAGGATTTTAATTCTGGCAGCGAACTTAAATATAAAAAATATAATTTTGAAAATAAGATAATAATGATAATATTAAAATGTAAAAACTTTTTACAATTGTTCCTTATGGCTTTTTATACTAGAAATTTCAATTGTTCAAGAAAGTTACTTTGATTATTTAAATCTTTAAACTCGTCATGACCACGAAAGGCTAGTCCTTGCTGTAGAAGAAATCGAACACAATCAATTGATGCATTCAGACGAATTCGATAATCACATAGTGTTTGTTCTAACTACTTGAAGAAAATTGTCTCAATATTTTGCTATAGATTCATTATGGCTTCACAATTGTTTTGAGCTTAATTATGTGCACTATTAGCATCTCCAACATGAACTTAAAATCTATTTTTTTTTTTTTTAAATTACTGAATCCTTCTTTCACAAAAGAATCACCACCTCCTTGTTCTCCATTATTTGTTTTAAAAAGATAACAGTAGAAGCAAAATGTGACATCTTTGCTTATACTATATTCTAACCAATCACCAAATTCATTGAACTAAATTGGAATGAATTGTCTTGATTTCAACGCTGACACAGACCTCTTTGCAAATAGGCTATTCTAATTTTATCTCGACAATTAACATTGTAATCTATTATTATAGTTCTTAGCTCGGAATCCATAAGAAGTTGTGTAACATCAATTTACTCAGTACTTGCTTTGTTAACTTTTTCATTTTCTTTAATATAAATTTCCTCCATACTTGCTTTCTTTGCTTCACAATTTTCTTCAATACTTGCTTTCCTTGCATCATTATTGTAAAAAAATAAAATTATGAACAAATTGTAAAAAATGTTGTGATGGTTATTATTGGGCCATTATATACTTACTTTCTTGAATACTTAATTTTTTTTTATTTCTAGTAGTAAAGTATAATATAACTTTCTTTATTTTCAGTAATAAATTATTGTAAAAAATAATTTTTTTTAAAAATAATTCTAGCCTAGTGGGGGCAATTACTGCTACTTTATTGTTTTCTGTGAATAGTGAAAAAAATTATTATTATTATTTTTTTAAAATGACTAAAAGAAAGTAGACCCGCTCTAATACAACTTTGCGACACCCAGAACTTAAAATCGAGAATCAAGCTTTCATAAAATTAAATAAAATTTCAAAACATGCTTTATAGTATTCATATAAAATCTAGAGTTTATTATTAAAAAAAAAAACTTTATTTCAATAGAAAGAAGGAAAGAAAAAAAGACTTGGATTGGTTTATCTAAAAGACATCCTTAAAAAAAAAACTGAAATTAAATTCTTGAAATTCCTTTGAAAATGTCACCACGAGCAACATCCATGCTCCAACCTTATTCATAGCCACCTGGGAGGGGGGGAAGGGGGAGATAAATCTCAATAAGTATAAATGAACTATTAATCGTATTTAAACATGGAATAACTTGAACTTGTAACATGAGGAGATACGATGGATTCTACTAACTTGTGGGGGTAAGAATCTTCGTGCGTAGCTACTAAACTCTGGTCCTGAAACTTGCTTGTAATCATGACATGAGGGACCATGAAACTTGATTTCATGAATTTATTTAAACACAAAGATAGTTCACTTACCTTCTACTTAATTGGAATAAAATAGATCTTTGACTCTTTTTTCCTAATCAAAACCTTCACACCTTGCTATTTTGCTTGTAGTAAGAAAGGAATAAACAAAGAAAAAAGAGGGAAGGAGAGGGGAAGTGAAGAATTGTGAAGGGGGAAAGCCATATTTATAGTCAAGAATCCTATTTGACAAGGATTCCAATCAGATATCCTCTTTTCCATAAGGTGAATTTAAATCTTATTGTATCTCTTATCAATTAAAAAGATTTAAATCAAATCAAATCAAATGTCCTTTTTTCCATAAGATAAATTTAGATCTTACCTTATTTCTTATCAATTAGAAAGATTTAAATCATATCATATATAGAGAAATCAATTTATTCATATTCAAAAAATCAAAGAATCCACAAGAGTATTCTAGAAATTCATGTTTTGGACTATCTAAACTTTTCATTTTGGTCCCTAAACTATGGAAAAAATGACTTTTGTGTCCCTAAACTATTATAACTCGATTTTTTTTTTTTTTGCCCGTAAAATTATGTTTAATGATCCCTAACAATGGTTTCAAGTGTTGCAATATAGACTAAGGCCAATGTGTTTTGGAGCCAATGCTTGATTGATGAAGGTCAGGGGTTTGCTATCTTGCAGTAGTACTGCTCCCGTCTCGTTGTTGCTTGCATCTGTCTCCAATACAAATGCTTTGTTGAAATCAAGTAGAGTTAGGGTGGGCACTTCACTCATTGCCTTTTTCAGTAACCTAAAGGATGACTCTACTTTTTCATTTTGGTGGAATCCCTTCTTCAACAACTCCGTCAGTGGCTTACTAATCACTCTGTAGCTTCTCACAAATTGTCGATAATACCTAGTGTGTCCCATGAATCCCCTCAAGGCCCTGATAGTAGTAGGTTTGGACCATGAAATCACTGCTGCTATTTTTCTAGGATCTGTGCTTACTCCGACACAAGATATTATGTGCCCAAGGTACTCAACATGAAGTTGTGCAAATGCACACTTTGATTTCTTGGTGTACAATTGGTTTCGTAGGTGCTCTATGTGTTGTGAAAAAGGATTGTAGATCAGTATGTCGTCAAAGAATACAATGATGAATTAACGTAGGCATGGTTTAAAGATTTGGTTCATTAAAGCTTAGAAGATTGCTGGGGCATTGGTGAGGCCGAAGGTCATCACCATGGATTCATAATGCCCTTGGTGGGTTTGAAAGACAGTTTTGTGTATGTTATTTGCCTTCATACGAATCTGATGGTATCAAGATAGTAGGTCTACCTTGGTAAACAGTTTGGTCCCCTTTAGTTCATCCAATTGGTCTTCCATGATGGGTATGGGAAATTTGTTTTTGACCATGAGTGAGTTGAGTTGACGGTAGTCAACATAAAAATGCCAACCACTGTCCTTTTTTTATCCATCGTCGGTCCCAAGCCCAAATAAAGGAGGAGGGTTGTGTTAGGTAGTCGACAGCCAACGTAAAACCTAGTCGGATCCAAAACATGACCTCTAGACAAACTATGAAAAACCGTTGGGGCGTAACCCTTCATAGCGACGCGCTCCACTGCTCGCGTGTAGTGTCAAGTGAGCTAGGGCCGCTGCATCGACGTTCGGATGTAGTGACAAATGAGCAAGGGTCCCTGCATTTGTTTGGACGAATGTGGGTAAAGAAGGTAGTCCAAAATCAAAACCAAAATAAAACACAAAATCAAAATAAAAAACAAAATCAAATTCAAAGTCAAAGCCAAAACCAAAATCATAGATTAAGGATTGGGTCATGGAACATAAGAACATTAACAAGCAAAGCTATGGAAGTGGTAGATGTGATGATTAGGAGAAAGATTAATATTATGTGCCTTCAAGAGACGAGATGGGTAGGGAAAAAAACAAAAACTGGATATAAAATATGGTACACAAGAAATGATCGAGTAAAAAATGGAGTGGAGATTATTATGGATAAAAGCTTAGTAGATGAGGTAGTGGATGTAAAAATAATAGAGGATAGGATTATTATGATAAAGGTTGGTCTAGGAAGAATGACTATGAATATCTTTAGTACATATGCACCACAAGCGGGGTTAGGTGAAGAAATAAAAGCAAAATTCTGGGAGGACCTAGAGGGACTCATACAAATGATACCAAAAGGAGAGAAAATGATTATAGGAGGTGACTTAAATGGTCACGTGGATAGAGACGAAAATGGCTATAGAGAGGTACATGGAGGGTATGGATTTGGAGAAATTAATAACGAGGGTAAGTCTATTCTAGATTTTGTTATGGCATATAGGCTCATCATAACCAACACTAGGTTTAAAAAATGGGACAAACACTTAATCACGTATAAAAATGTCGCATCAAGCACTCAAATAGATTACTTTCTCACGAGACAAGAGGATCGATTATGTTGTAGGTATTGTAAGATGATACCGGGGGAGTGTTTGACTACTCAACATAGACTCTTGATACTTGACGTCCAAGTAAGAAATTGGAAGAGAAAAAAATCACATAAAACAAACTTCAAAAATTAGGTGGTGGGATTTAAAAGGGGAGAAACAACTAATCTTCAAAGAAAAATTAAGGGGTAGAATGGAATGGAATTGAGAAGGATAGACAAACCAAATGTGAAGGGAAATGGCTACTACCTTGAGAAGCAGGGCAAATGTAGTCCTTAGAGAGACAAATGGTAGAGCCTCAAACCTTAAGGAGTCTTGGTGGTGGAATGAAGATGTACAATTAAAAATTATAAATAAGAAAACTTGCTATAAGGTTGTATATCAGTGCAACAATGAAGAAAATTTAAAAAATTATAAAGAAGCGAAAAAGACAGCAAAAAAAACTGTTAGTGAAGTAAGGTCAAAAGCATATGAGAATCTATATAAACGACTTGATACAAAAGATGGAGAAAGGGATATATATAAATTAGGTAAAGTAAGAGAGAAAAATAAGGGATTTAAACTAAGTGAAATGCATAAAAGATGAAAACCAAAATGCATTAGTGAATGAGAGAGCGATTAAGGAGAAATGAAAGGAGTATTTCACAAAATTATTTAATGATAGTGGGGACACGAGTTAGGTTGGGACATCTTAGTAACTCTGAAAGGAGCGTGAGTTATACATTTTATCGACGCATATGTCCAAATGAAATAAGGCAAGCATTAAAAAAGATGAAAAATGATAAGGTGGTGAGACCGGATAATATACCAATAGAAGTATGGAAATGCATGGGAGAAGAGGACATCTCCTGGCTAACGAAATTATTTAACGCGATACTTAAATCAGAAAAAATGCCAGATGAGTGGATGAAGAGTACTTTGGTTCCTATATACAAGAATGAATGAGATGTTCAAAATTGTGAAAATTACAGAGGAATTAAGTTAATGAACCATACCATGAAACTCTGGGAGAGAGTAATGGAACATAGGCTCAGAAAAGAAACAGACGTCTCGAAAAATTAGTTTGGTTTCATGCCTGGTAGGCTAACAATGGAAGCTATATACCTACTGAGGCACCTAATAGAAAGGTATCAGGATCATCAAAAGGACCTACATATGGTGTTTATAGATCTAGAAAAAGCCTATGATAGGGTCTCTAGAGAAGTATTATGGAGGGTTTTAGAGAAGAAAATAGTCCGAATAGCCTATATACAAACTCTTAAGGACATGTATCACAGTGCAGAGACAAGCGTCAGAACATGCGGAGGGGATACTGAATCGTTTAAAATTACAATGGGACTGCATCAAGATTCTGCACTAAGTCCATACTTATTTGTTTTAGTAATGGATGAACTCATTAAACACATTTAGACAAAGGTGTCATGGTGTATGCTATTTGTAGATGACACAGTGTTGGTGGATGAAACAAAAAAAGGAGTGAACATTAAGCTTGAGTTGTAGAGAGACAACTTAGAATCTAAGGGATTTAAATTAAGTAGAAGGAAAATAGAATATATGGAATGAAAATTAAGTAAGAATGCAAGAGTGGAGGATGTTATAATAAAATTGGAAGACCAAATCTTATAAAGAAAAGACCATTTTCGATATTTGGGATCAATGATTCAAAAAGATGGAGAAATTCACATGAATATCACGTATAGAATTAAGGTAGGTTGGCTAAAATGGAGAAATGCATCGGGGGTGTTATGTGATGGTAAAATCCCATTAAAACTGAAAGGAAAATTCAATAGAATAGCTATGAGACCAGTCTTGTTGTATGGCTCAGAATGTTGGGCAGTCAAATACTAGCATGAGCAAAAGACGAGCATAGCAGAGATGAGGATGCTAAGATGGATGTGCGGCCATACAAGAAAAGATAAAATTAGAAATGAGGTTATTCGTAATAAGGTAGGAGTAGTTCTAATCGAGATGAAGATGAGAGAGAGTAGACTAAGATGGTTTGGTCATGTGCGAAGGAGATCAAGAGACGCTCCTGTGAGGAGAGTTGATGAAATAGAACAACTGGTCAAAAAAGGAGGTAAAGGCAGACCTAAGAAGACTTTGAGAGAGACATTAAAGTTTGATATGAAGTGTATGAGTCTAAATGAATATATGACAAAAGACAGAAATACATTAAAGTCTAGAATTCATGTAACCGACCCCACATAGTGGGATAAAGGTTGGATATGTTGTTGTTGTTGTTTTTAGTATTGGAGAGGTGTAAGGGCTAAGGCTGGGTTTGATGATGGACCTTTGTAGCATGTCCTTGATCATCTTTTCTATCTTAGCCTTCTGTTTGGGAGGATAACAGTAGGATTGTATGTTTATGGGTTCAATGTTAGGCTTGAGGTTAATTGTGTGGTCCAGTGGTAGAGCATTGGGTTCCACAAACAAATCTTGAAACTCTAACTAGAAGTGAATCAAGACAATCAAGTTCTTGTATCTTCCATGGAGTTTTGGGCTAGTGGTTAGCATCAATTCTCCTCCCAGTTCCATTTCCTCATCCATTTGTTTCATCACATGGATTGAAAATAGTTGTGTTATTTGCAATAATTTGTTTATGAAGATCTTTTGCTACTTCTTTCCAGTTATCATCTTGCACAACCCTGCCTCCGCATTGCCAATTAATGTCATTCTCCTGCCTTAATTTTCAAATGTTATCTCCATCTTCAATTTGGGCTCATATTCTTCATCCAATCAACTCCCAGAGCAATGTCACAGCCCCCAAGCTTTAGCAACAGTAGGTCTACTTCAAACTCCTCCTTGTGCATTTGCTAGCCGAATCCCACACTTGCCGATTTACAAATTACCTTCTGGCCCTTAGCCACTGTCACTGAAAGGGGGTGTGTGCTTGTAAGGTTACACTTTAGCTTCCTTGTAGTTCCCTCATCTAAGAAGTTGTGGGTACTTTTGCTATCTATTACTATTATCAGCTTGTTGTCCACCTTGATTATTTTACTGTTGGTCAGCCCCCTTAATGCGTGCAGTGATATCTCCACCTTCTCCTCTACTTCAGTTTCCACATGATTGGTATCCTCTTCTTTCTCTGTCCCTACTTCTTCCTCCCCTTCCAATGGTAGCAGTTGTCTCCTGCATTGATGCCCCAAGGAATATTTATCTCCATAGCAGAAACAAAGGTCGGCTTGCCTCCTTTGTTCTAGGATCCTTCCTGCTAAGGGTTGAGCAGGGGTGATGATTGCCATTCCCTTATTTCCTTGATTGATCTTGCCACTCTCCTTGCCAAACCCCTTGTTTCCTTGCTGGGGTGAGCCTAAATGCATCACTCTTTCCATCCATCTTTGTTTCTTCATTAGAGCCTCCACCGTCAATTCTTGTAACTTAGCACATTTAGCTACTTGCTTAATAGTCTTAGGTTGGAACATCTTAACTGTAGGGCGTAGCTCTTCACTCAAGCCACCGACAAAACTTGAGACAAAGTATCCCTCTGTGAGCGTGGGATTTAGAATCATCATAAGTGATTTGGGCTCTTTAACTTTCAATTGATATGACTGCACAGTCCCTTCCTGTTTAAGCTTATTGAACTCCTCTACCACGTCTAACATGCTCTGATCTCCAAAATGTTCACGCAAGTCCTCCACAAACTCCGCCCATAGACAACTCTCCTTCACCTTAGTCCACCCCTAAAACTAGGCATCATTAAGGTAAACAGCGACTAAGGTTACCTTATGTTGTTTGATCACGTTATAGATGCTAAACATACGTTCACAGTGCCTAACCCACCACTTTGGGTTTTGGCCATCAAATGAAGGAATCTCCATCTTTGACATTGGAAATCCGGACTGATTAAGGACAGCCGGAGCTCTCTGCCTTCTCTCTACATTATTCTCTCCTACCACTGGGGGTTCTACCTCAAATTCTGACGATCCCTTGGATTGGTCGGCCACTTCATGCCTGGGAAGTATTGGTTCAGATCTCTCTCTAGGTGGAAATTTGGGAGAAAGCCTTACTGGAATCTGGCTGGTGAACATTACCATGAATTGTTGCATCTGATCCCGTACTTGTTGATTCTGCTTGCGCATTTGGTCTTGCAGCCTATTGTGCTGATCATGACTTTCCTCGTGCCATCTTTCCATTGCTCCTTCTATCCTTCTTTCCACCACCGATGTCTCCAGCGTACCCATCTGAATTTGCGTATCTGCCGCTTCCGCTATAGCTTGTTGCAACTGTGATTCCATCTGTTTCATTCTCGTTGCATCGGCCATGGTGATGGAGATAACATCCGAAGACTGCTGCCCTGAATCGTTCTCTGATACCAATGTTTCAGACTCCAGTTCTGACAAGGGAATTCTCTTTTGGAACTAAGGAGAATTAGGGAGGTTTAGGGAGAGAATTGAGGGGGAAGAATGAGAGAAGAGTCGAAAGAGAGGATGAAAGTGAGGTGGGAAAGAGAATTTAGTTTGTATTCATCGATGTCTTCTCTTTGCACGGGATCAGGGTTATATACTGATCCTTAGCTGGAAATAGGTGCTAAATTCAAAATTAGCATAACTGCCTACTTTTAGGTTATTACAGTAGAGCCCTTACTATCTACGCAACATACAATTATACCCCTTTGCCCTTATAACTTGCGGGCACATGACGAACACCAAGGTATTTTGATAATTTTCATTTCATTTTCATTCTCTTTCCTTCCCCTCCCCCTTCCCACTCCTGGTGACCTTAGTTGCTGGAGGAGTTGTGGGACTCCCAGCAACCCCAGCTGCTAATTGCCCAACAGAACAGCTCTGTGAGTCACTGATGGTGGGGAAGCGAGGGGAAATACAAAGGTTAAAAAAAAAAAAAACAAAAGAAAAATTGAAAACAAACCAAAATTTTCAAGCAATTAATTGAAAACAAAAAGGTAAAAACCAAAACTGAAAACTCTTTTCTAGCACATGTACGAACGAAATATTAACTTTTCTCTTCATCTGTTGAATGTGGTAGTATATTGGTTATGTGCTGCTAAACTGATACATAATTGTTGCTCGGTGGAAGGTTTCATTCTTACTTGGTGGACATCTTCAAAATACTACTACGAGAGTAACTGTCTTTTAGAATTACTGTTAACTAAAGTTATCAATTGGATAACTAGTGTAACGGCCCGCCTCCCGGAGCCCCTGTGCACCAAGAGGATCCGTGAGAGGGTCATTACTAAAATGATACCAAACAAAACCTTATTAAAATCATATTCTTTTTTTTTATCATTTCACATCTCATAATCCTTCTTACAAATTCATTCATCACTTGGCCCCACCTGGGCTTACATAACATACGACAATCTTAAAAACGTAAACATTGACTTTGACAAAGGCACAGTAATACCCAGGATCTAGTTTCGGGAGAGCTCCAAAACCTTATTAAAATCATATTCTTTTTTTTTATCATTTCACATCTCATAATCCTTCTTACAAATTCATTCATCACTTGGCCCCACCTGGGCTTACATAACATACGACAATCTTAAAAACGTAAACATTGACTTTGACAAAGGCACAGTAATACCCAGGATCTAGTTTCGGGAGAGCTCTGCACTTGCTACCATGACACGTCGAACTGAACCCGACCCCGATGAACGTACCTGGAATGATGTAAAACAACATGAGTCGCGAGACTCAGCAAGCTCATGAAAGAAAGGCTGAAGGTTAAAGGTAGGACTCTTCCCTTGACACCCCATGCAACCCATGCCAATGCAATCACGCCATGTCATGAGCTATACGTACTTTACTTCTACATGCATAACATAAAATTAACTGCACATAAGGAGCCAGGGGCCCACATAAGTCACACATTGGCACCCAGGTCCTGCATACAAACCTGTCGTAGCCTAACATAGGCTACCATATCATCATTCTCTTAGACCAGCCTTTTCCTGACACGGTCGGCTTTTCCTGACATTCAACCATTTTCTTTTTCTTGATACTCGTTACATGCTCTTCCTGATACCCATCATACTCTCATACATTCTTCATGTCATACATCACATAATCATATACTTCCGCGATCTTGATCTTCCCTCGGGCCAACCCCGAGCTAATATCTAAGCCGAGCCGAAGCTCACATGAGTCGGTACTCCCGACACCTGGCACGGTACTCCCGTCCAGAATAACAGTAACAATAAAATCATGCAATGCAACACATAGGAAATGCAAGGGCCTCTGTAGCATAAACATGATGACAAAGCCCCCATAAACCAAGCATCAGGCCCTGCTACGCCCACACATAAGAATTCACACATGCGACATGTTCTAAATGCATATGCTTACCTAAGATACCCAAGTTGGTTCTTAGACCAATCGGGTCATGCAAATGCTCATACATCCCATCATACACAAAGCATGTCCTCTCGTGAATGCAACCCAGCCCCTTGTAGCACACACATCATGAAATGCACAAACCAAGGCGGGAATCTGGAGTACCAGCTCTTCTGGCCCGTCTAGCGCTTATCGTAACAGCCGATGACTAGCGCCCATACATCCAGCCATCAACTGCCACGACCCACGGTCGACAGTCAGTGGCTTTGTACCCATACCCTTAGACACACTTACTGACAACATCTAACTTATACACTTCCAACTTAACATTTATTAAACCATTCCCATGACATCTTATGCATTTGTAACATAACCATTAATACACCATGCCTGATCTCATTTCTTCTAATTTTTATAAAACCATCTCAACATGCAAAACAAACTCTTATCATATTTCTATAATCTAAACCATATCATTTTCTAAGAACCTAGCCCCAACGGGTTCGGCATCATTCCCAAAGGAAGCGGAGCGGTACGAAACTCCGTGATGGACAGAAAGAATGACACCAAATCATCATTTTCTTAACTCATCCCATTAACAATAATCTCATTCAATAAAACATAAGTCATAGGGTGGTTGCCACGCGGATTATTGTTATTGATGCGTGGAACCGAATCATAGTGAGGAAGGGAATAGAATATAAGAAACCTCGAAGACTTTCACGAGAAATAAATAACGCGAGGAGAGGGTTAGGAGCTTGCCTGAAAACGGCTGATTTCAGCCTCTCTTGTGCTCCCGATGCGAAGTAAAACGTTTCCTATCAAATAATACAACCGTGACTTAAACTGGTTAATTCTAACGCATAAACTGTATAATCTAACCGTATAAAATCCATGATTTAAACATATAACACTTATATAAATTTTACCCACTTACCTGAATATTTTAATCACCAATTAATCCACAAAATCCCTTAATCTTTCTCACTTTTCCTCAATTTCCATAGCTGCTCGCGTCCTTCTTCAATTCCTCTCAATTCCCTTCTCTGTTTTGGCAGCAAAAGTGGCCGAATTGGCCTTATAAATGACACAGCCAGCAGCTTGGAGGCCAAGACAATTTTGGTGGCCCTCAACGCGCCACGTGTCCACACACACCATATCACACGCACACATATATGTATATATATTATATCTCTCCCTCATATGCTCTGTTAAGCTTTCAAATTGAAGAAATAATTTTATAATCAATTGGCCATTGTTACACACTTGGCCACCAAGTTCCTTACGTACACATATATGTATATATATATTTATATTAATTTATTAATTTAATTCAATTTGATTTAACTTATCAATATCATTATTATTCTTATTATTATTATTTTTATTATTATTATGATTTATATTATTATTGTTATTATTTTTATTATAGTTTATTTTATTATTTTCATAAATACATCCAATTAATTTAATTAATCATCTTAATTTCCTATTTCTTCAAAATATCATAAATAAATATTTTCTCAAAAATTTTCAAATATTCTAAAATATCCTCAAACACTCAAATTAATTATTTTTACTTGTCTCCAAATTTTTGGGGATGCTACAACTAGTTTTGCATATTAATTTTGGCAGTAATGCTTCACCTCTTCCGGACACTGGGCAATGGTTGCTGCTGGCATTGAATGAAAAACTTCCTCCAACAGTGGTTGAGATATTGAGAGCCCATATCATTGGACTGCACCATTTCCTGATGTTATTTATGATGCTGGCATTTTCTGTACTGTTTGATTCTGTAAAAGCTCCTGGGCTTGGGCTGGGTGCCAGGTATATGTTCACCATGGCAATTGGGCGCCTTCTTCGAGCTATATCTTTCGTATCCACAATTCTCCCATCAGCTCAGCCTTGGTGTGCATCAGTTCGGTTCAAAGTACCTGCATATCCTCATCGCTGGGCTCAGAAATATTATGTCCCTTATGCTTCAGATGCCAATGCTGTTCGCGAGCTTATCAATCTTGATATAGCTTTTGGTATGCGCTATATATGGATCATCTTTTTAAGACAAAAAATTATGTCGTCTATGGAGCATTTTTTTTTCCATGTTTTGGCTGTCTATGTTCCAAGCACTTGGACTTATCAACTCTTTACTATGTCCAAATTAATTGTGTCAAATGCAGGGTCACATTCTCCACAGCCAAGCCATTATTTTTCCAGTTTGTTTTGAGACTTGTTCATTAGATTGAAAAAATCTGTATATTGTATTTGTTTCCTCACGCATTCTACTAAATTCTCCATCACAAATCCGTTAGAATCTACCAGTCATACAAAAAAGGTAGGGGTTAACTTTTCTTCTTTTTGATCCAGAAAGAGTTGCAGAATACATTGATGATCCTCGTCCTGATTGGGGGTCGATGAGCTTCCTAATTGATTTCTTGCGACCCAATTCTTTTCACGGTTCTTCATGGTTCCATCTCCTGAAAAAGGCTGGAGGCGGCTGCAATGACCTCCTATATAGTGGCCACATGCTCGTTGCAGTACTCACAGCCATGGCTTGGACGGTATGGGCACCGCCCCCACACCACCCCCCCCCCCCCCCCCGGGGTTTCACCTAAGACCCCTATTTACTTCTTCTTCCATATGACACAGGAAGCTTATGGAGGTTTTAGCTCCACCCTGATATGGCTACTAGTCATGCACAGCGCACAGAGGGAGATACGGGAGCGCCACCACTACACGGTGGACTGCGTGGTGGCCATCTACGTGGGCATTCTCCTCTGGAAGATGACGGGCCTCATTTGGCCGGGCAAGGCCAAGAACGCGTCAAGGGCTAGAAGGCTGGAGAAGCTGGAGAAGATACAGAGCAGACTGATCCAGGCTGCAAAAGATTCGGACATGGAGGAGGTAAGGGAGCTGCTGAAAGAGGTGGAGCTGGCTGGAAGCCAGGAGAAGCAGCAGAAGAGCAACAGCAGAGGCATGTGGCTGTTCTCTGCGGCCACCATTTTATCAACCCTCACCATTGTTCTTCTGGCCTTCACATTGACCAGCGATGGATGACTACTACTCAAATCACTTTCTTGCCTATTAGGCAGCAGCCTTGTAGTTTGTTTGATCTTAGTGTAATCTTATAAATTAACATACATACCCTCTCTGTGTTCAATTTTACAAATTGAAATATTGGATGGCAAACTCAACTACTCAAAAGACTTGAGGACCCAATCTTTGTTCCTGTGCCTGTGTGTGATCAGATCAGAGGATCTCCAAAAAGTTCCATTGCTCAACTCAAAAGACTTGAGGACCCAATCTTTGGCATAGGTCGCACCATGTAGATCCTCAATCTTATTCAGTGTGCAGTAATGCACTCAATCTGAAAAGGTGGTATGGATCAGCTGGCATTTGGGGGACTGCTGTTCCGTCGACAATGGTTGTTGGTCAATTGGCTAGGCAGTTGAGTTCTGCATAACAAAATAAAATTCCATCGAAACTGGAAATGGGAAGAGTTTTTGAATGAAATACAACCACAAAAATGTTGATACCATGGAAAGAAGCCACGATGCATCAACGTAACACCTCATTAGCTCCAACCATGCCTTCAACTCCAATAATAAACATCCATCTCATTTCTAAATTGTAAAATAAAATATAAACGTAAATTTGGTGCACCTAGAATAACATTTACTACAACATTTTAAAGAATAAATAGGAGGACATGCCCAAAGGCATCTAAGTCTTGTCCCTATAAAAATCAAAATAAGTGTACATCTTATACATCCATCCTATTATACAAATAAGAGAATTTAGTATTATAAAATTGAATCATAAGTAAATTTTTCAAAATATTTTTTATATATTTTATTTTATAAAAAAATGAAATATATCAATAAGATTTGAAATTATTATCTTTAAATTATAATCAACTCAATTTTTATCTTTAAACTAAATCGTATCTTCATTTAAATTTTACCTCAAGGAATAAAAATTGAAATACAACTACTAATAACCATCTATTAAATCTTCATTTAAAATTTTTTTATTTACTTACTCTGTCTGTCATACCTCTATTTATATATAAAGAAAGCCTAAAAGAATCAGTTTGCTCCATATGATAGATGTTATTAAAGGGATTTCAATCGTTAACTGTAATTAATGTTATATTTTTAAATAAAAATTATAATGGCTCAAAATTGGGTCAAGCTGTCAGGATTGAGTTCAAAAATGGGGTCAAATAAATGTTTTTCTGGGTCATTAAATCAGATCGGCTTTAGGTTAGGTTAGGTCGGGCCTCGAAAGCCCTCGTCTTGGTTGGTCTTCTCCAGCCAACACCGGTGTTTGCATTGAGTTGCAGCAAGACCGAGGAAAAGAAGAATGAAATAATTGAAGGAAAACGAGAAATAAAAGGGTTTCCTGAGTCAAATTAAAGTAAACAACAAGACAAGGAAAAAAAAGCTACCTATGGCCGAGATGATGGCCGACGTTACGAAGGTGATCCTATATATCCTCTCCGCTTCCTCCCTTCTTCCTATCTGCTGGCCCAATTTTAAAATTATTGCCCAAAATTCCAAATAGATCATATGTGTAAATCCCTGATTAAGCTCACTCGCAATTATTGATTGCCTGGGCGGGTCACTATTCAAGCCTCAATTTATCAGAATTTTACGTAACTCTCAGTCTCAGCAGCTATTGATTATGACAACTACGATTTTATATATATATATATATATATAAGCTGTTCTGCTCGTGGTTTTATTACAAATGTCGCCTGCTTAGCAGTGCCAAACATACATATAGATGATAAACCTCAGTGAAATAGAGACGGAGGCGCTGGCGGCGGCGGAGAAGGGATGATGTCGGCCGCTCCTTGGCAGTACTCATCGAGAACGTGGCCTTCCTCGGCGATGAAGCCAAGCGAGTCGAGCATGGAGGGCCTGCAGTCGTGGACTATGGTCTCAACAGCGTCGCAGCAGCCGGGGCCGATGTAAGTCTCGCCGTTGAGTAGCAGCAGCACGATCTCCCCTATGCAGGAGTGGATCTCCAGCATGGAGCTCAAGCAGTTGGACGACTCCGCCAACTGCAGCCGCTCCGCGAGGCTCAGACTGGGAGGTGGCGGCTACGCCATTGACGGGAGGATCGCTGCAGCTGCTAGAAGAACAACTGTGAAGAAGAAGAGCTTGGGAGCAAAAGCCATCGTGGAAGGCATTGATGGGAAGTATGGGTAGCAAGTGTTTGAGATATATATATATATATATATATATAGACAGACAAGTGAGAGTTTTCGTTCGTGCATGGGGGAATTCCGAGAGTTTTTGGATGATTACTTATTCTTCATGTGATTTAATTATGGCGGTCATGATCAGTCATCTCATGAGTTGAAGACGTTTTCTTAAATTATCTTCAATGTCATATACATTTATATATATATATATATTGATTTTGGGGAATTCAGAGTTTTCGGGTAATTATTTATGTTTCGTGTGATTTATGGCATCACTGAACATTTCAAAAGATTTAAATTTATGTCTCAAAAGATAAATATATCCATATTTAAACATATCATTTGTAAAAGTTATGAAATATTGATAATCTCTCCAGACTATTACATTAATAGACTCGCATACATCTAAATGTATAAGTCTTAATAATTCTACGACCTTAAGCCCTTGCCCAGCAAAGGAAGATCTAGTCATCTTACCAAGGATGTAGGATTCAAAATGTAGATATGGTTCAAAATGTAATGAGTCCAGAAGCTCATCTTTCTCCAACTTAGTGATTATGTCATCTCCTATATAATCCAATCTATGATGCCACAAAATTTTGAAATTTGGGTTATCTCGTGATCTCTTATTATTTTTTGACACCCATAGATATTTACTATCATCAACAGTCATATTCAAAATATAAAGACTATTGACAAAATTACCAATAGTAATCAATCTATTTCTAAAATAAATTTAATCAATTTCACAAACATTATCTTAAAAGAAAATTGATAATTTTTTTTCACCAAGACAGGAATATAAATAATGTTCTTAAATGCTTTAGGTACACAAACAATCGTTTAAAACTAAACTATATCCATGCAATAAAATTAAAGAAACAGTGCCGATAGTCGTGGCTGCAACTCTTGCCTCATTTGTCACTTTTAGCATGATCTTATCATGTGCGAGCCTTCTACTTTGCTCGAAATCTTGTATAAAACTACAAACATGAGTTGTCGTTTCAAAATCTAGAATCTATAAAGTACAAGAATAAGTAATGAAAAAATATTCGTGAACTATCATCATACCTTTTGCTTCTTTCTTCAAAAAATTAAGGTAATCTTTGCAGTTCCTTTTCCAATGCCCAACCTTGCCACAATGGAAACACTTTCTTTTGGCGACAATTTTTTCCTTTTTTTTGTCAATCACCTTGGTTGCCTAAGTGGCATTCTTTTTTCCTTTCCCCTTCCTAGTCTTACTAGAAGAGAACACGACGATCACAGTGCTTGTCTTCATGTTGCCCTGGGTCGTTAGTAACATGTTCATAATCTCCGCAAGAGAATACTCAATCTTGTTCATATAGAAGTTTGAAATAAAACTCCCATACGAATTCGACAAAGACTGAAAGATCAGATCTATCTGAAGATATTGATTCAATGCCTCATTTAATTCCTTTAACTTCTACATCCAGGAGATCATTTTGAGAACATGGTCCCCAACTGATCTTCCAGGAGACATCTTTTCCCAAAAGAATGCTTTAGATATCTCATATATTATATTGCGACTTTGCTCGCCATACAATTCTTGTAAGTGAGTAATAATCGCATACGAATCCGGCATCTTACTATGTTGTCGCTGTAACTCATTACTCATAAAAGCCAGGATGTAACTCCTAGGGACAAGATCATCATCTCACCACTTAGTGAATGTGTCCTGCTCCTTGTAAGTGATGTGCTCAACAGTTGGCTCAAGGATAGGCGCATCTAAAATATATGTGATTTTTTTCAAATTCGTAATCAGTTTTAAATTTAGAAGCCAGTTATTAAAGTTTAGTCTAGTTAGCTAATTCGTGTCAAGAATTCTAGCAAATGGGTGTAGTAAAGCCATTTGATGTATCTGTAGAAAATAAATAGAATATTAGATATCTTATCTTACTTAACTATTTGATTTTAGTCGTTAAATCAAATAGTACCTCCTATTAAGTTTTTCAAATTCCTAACTCCCAATGAAAGAAAAAGCAAATTCACGTTAGCACGAATTCCAGTGGATATTTGGATTCTTATTAAACTTATTACTCCTCACATAATAGATTCTCGAAATAATAAATTCAATAAGTGGACATCTCTTGTCTAGTATATCTCATGTACGGTCCAAATATTTTACTCCGATCCCAAATCCAATCCACCTCACATATTAATTTTTTGACAATTGAACATAGTTAAATTATACCATCACGTTGACAAGTCTGCACAGTTGAATATCGATTCTTTCACATAATAGTTTCTTGGGTCTAGATATTTGAGCATCCATATCTCATCAAATGTTAAATAGAAATTAAAACATTTTAATCAATGTGCAACCCCTATGTATCCATAACCAATCAACATGCGAATCAAAATGCCCCAATTTCTACTGTGATAGAGAGCCTCGATTAGATTGTCTTTACTCTTAAAGTCTAATCAATTACAATATAATTTTACAAATATGAGAGATTTTTGATCTTTAATTATTAGGTCCCACTTTTCACATGCAATGTTTTAACATATATCAACTTTGTAAATAAACATTATATAAAAAGTAGTCGATATGGTCATGGACTCAAACATGCATTTTAGGCATAATTCCAGCCATTGAAATTGTGCAGTGCATTTTTTTTCTGCAAATAAGAAATATATAGAACAAAACACACCAAAAAAGGCTACAAACTAAGGCCAGAGCAAACCCCGGACCACCAAAAAACTAGAGGGAACAACACATCAATGATCACCCTCTAGGCCAAAAAAATGAAAATAAAAATAAAAGTAAAAAATAAGGATAAAAGTAAAATAAACATAAGAAGAAGAGGAAAAAAAAAGAAAATTAAAGTATATACAAGAGAAATACACTGGCCAGTAGAGGTATTAAATCCAATGAAGATATGACAAGGCATTAAATAAGATCTTGAGAATACCAAAGCCTGGACATTGAACAACCCAAGTAAAATGGGAATCAATAAAGCATAAGTGCTGGAGAAGCTAACACTAAAGATGAGACTCTATGGCCATGAAGGTCTTCCTCCAAAGCAAAGGCATCTCAATGCGGGGAAGAGGTCTGGTCTCTCGGAAGCCACTAGACATGTCGAAGAGCATAACTCTGAAGGGACGACCAAAAACGAATAGTCATCAGACGAGCCCACACCGCACCCTGAATCAAGTGAGCCAGTTGGGATGCTGATCTTTCCTAATCACAGAAACACCTATTATTGCACTTCCTCCAAATGAAATACACTAGGTCTTGAAGAATTAATCTGTTCATCACCTACCAGGGACGTTTGCCACTCCATCTAGCCACTGCCCAAAGGACTCCAATATCCCTTCTGTGCCAAGGCCAACTGAATTTATTTGTTCTAAGAAATAAGGACAACACTTCTCTGGAATAGCTACACTGAAAGAATAGGTGATTATGTCTCTCAACATCCACCCTGCAAAGAAAACATTTATTCGAAAAATACAAGAACAGGTTAATATAGTCAAGAGTAAATAAACATTCCCGAATTGCTAACCACAGAATAAACGAGTAAGCGAGGATACCAGTAAACGACCATATTAAAGTGTAACACCTCGCTTTCCCAGGGCGTTAAGTAACGTAAGATTCCAGGGATATATTTTTTTCAAACAACGGGAACTCAACACAAAAATCGTTTCCCGAAGATTCCGTTACACCTTTTTAGAATATAAACTTAGATTCGTTAATAAACCAAGATAGGTAAATCACCTTAAATGCAGAAGGTAGATCGAAACCTCAATAAATCATAACCTAACCCACTTTATTTATAACATAAAGTCAAACCAACGCTTACATGACGTCATCGAGATTAACCACATAATTGAAAATGACATATAGTAAACTATCCACTAATCGCTGTCACTTCTCCGCAATCCCTTTTCGTAACACCCGGTGTAACCGGTGTTAAGAGAATGAGAAAAGAAGTAAGAAAACTTCCAAAAATTCCCTTGAGGAGGTGGTAAATCCTTGAGATTGAGGGTGCCCTATGATAGGGGTATTTTGGTAATTTGGATAGTAAAGTCCAATAAAGGGTATTTTGTAAATTGGAAATAATTCCTATGTGGAATTAGGTGAATGAGTGAATTAAATCCTAATTTTGTATTTATGTGGAGATATATGAGATTAATAAATTCACAAAGGGTATTTGAGAATTTTAGAATTTAATTTCATAAAGGAATTTAATCATGGAAAATAGGAAAAATGGAGAATATACAATTATTGGAGGAAATAATTATTTTTCCCTAAATTGGTAAATAAATGTTGTAATGCCACATGGATGAAGGAGATTAGAACTTGGAAGCCAAGGTTAGTGTCTTGTAATGACACATGGCTTAGTGTGGTCCAAGTTAAATGAAGAGATTAAATTAAATGCAAAGAAAATTCTAATTAGTCTTTCAAGCATTTAATATTGAGCATGATTATGGAGAGTTAAATAAATCTAAATGAAATGGGAAATTAGTCACCATTAATGCTTGAAATTATGGTGAATTAAATAAATGCAATGAAAAATGGGAAAATGGTCACCCATTAATGCTTGAAAAATGGTGGGATTTATTTAAATGGAAAATGAAGAATTATGTCTCTCAAGTGGGATGATTATGAAAATGGTCTCATTTAAGTAAATGAGAAATAAATGAAAATTTCAAGAATCCAATGGATGAGACGTATTCTTGAGAAAGAGAATAAATTCAAGGGTGGGGATTTAAGGAGAAGTAATGGCATGGATTGTGTTTTTTCCAAGAGAGATGAATTTAATCTAAAGAGATTGATGGTTGAGATTTGATCCTCCTTAAGCACATGGATTGTGCTTTTAATAAGTGGTGGAGATTCATTCTTGAAATGGGAAAGGCCTAATATAAAATGGCAAGTGTGTAAGACTTGTCTTTCTTTGGCCATTTGAAGAAAGAATGAAAGAAATAAGAGATGAGAAGAAAGGAAGGAGAAGAAGAAGAGAAGGGAATCAAAGTAAGTTATATTATTCTTCTCTTTATTTAAGTATGCTTGTATGCAAAAATTAAGTGGCTTGTTGGAATGCCATTTTAGATGGGAGAAAATGATGTTGGAAGTTCTCTTCAAATGAAGATTTAAAGATTCAAGAAGAGGTAAGGGATGGCCCCATGGGAGGGTGGCCTTGCAATGTGTTATAAGTATGTTTCATAAATGTATGTGTTGCATTTGGCATGTTCTTTTATGTTCATGAGACTTATGGCCATAGGTTAGTTTGGGAACATGGTTGAAATGGTGGGTTGATGCCTCTAACCTTGGAGGGTTGTGAGGGCAAAGAAACCTAACCACACTTGCATGCATTTGACATCATATAATCTTGTTATGTTCATATTTATTTGGCATTGCACCCTTATTGAGCTTAATAGCTCATGAGATTTTTATCCTACACATATAGGTTGTGGAAGCATGGGGAAAATCAATACAAGGTGGAATGGTATGTGGAGGCATGGAAATGAAGATTCAAGTGGGTTGTATGGCTTAGGGTAGCCTATTTTGTGACATTTGATTTATGTGATGTAATGTATTTGGTTGGTAATGGCTTTTTTTTAAGCCTAAGGATATGGGTGTATTTCATTTTTGTAGTGTTTGATTTAAATTTGAAATGAGACATGGGCTTATGGTATGTTGAAGCCTAAGTTGAGGAAAGGTCTCATTTTGGTGTGTGTTGTGAGAAACACCAAGAAATTAAATTATATGAGTTTGTTGAAAAAATAGTGGGTGTTTGATGTATGTTATGTAAGCATCAAGAGCATGATTTAAGCCTTAATTTTGGAGAAAAAGAGGCTAAAATTGAAGGAAAGTGATGTTTATTTATTTAATGTAAATTCTGGAATGTTTGGGTTAGGAAGGCCCAATAAAAAAAAAAAATTGGAAGTTGCAGCAGGTGGCAGCAACCCTGCACGCAGGTAGGGCTGCATGGGCTGTCGCGTGCGCGGCTAGGGCCTAATGGGGCCACACTCGGGCCCCAAGCGTGCCAGCGGACCCCGTTGGCCAATTTTTTTTTAAATTTGGAATTTTGGGGAATTAAGGGGCAATTCTAAATTGATTTTTGAGCCTCGGTGGAATTTTCAAAATAAAGGAATTTTTCGAGCAATTTTGGAAAAAAATGCCAAAATTTTGGAAAATTAAAAATTTGAGTTTTTTCTCCTGAATTGATAATCAATCTATGGATTGATTTAAATGGTGATTTTCATGGAGCCCGGTAAAAAATCTCGGATGGAGAAAGAATTGAAATAAATAAGAAAATGGCGATTGGACATTTTCATGAGTTTTCTTTAATCAAATGCGGTGTGGTTGAAGTCCAATTCTGCTAGTGAATCCTGAGATTGAGGGAAGGGAAGGATGAGCCTAGTTCCCACCTAGGGCGTTTCCTCTGGAAACATGGTCTACCCTTCACCTAAGGCCGGGCAGGTGGACAATTCGGGTAATTGTTCACGAATAACACCCATAAGTGGGAGCGGGGCGTTACAGTTCCTTTTGCACAGCTGACTTCACCTAGAACGTTTGAATATTTCAGGGACAAGGTCCATATTAGATGATGAATCATCTAAGTGAGAGTTCAAAACACATTTTCATGAATGTATGTAAGACATGAAATAAACCAACACAACCTGGTAAACCCTAACCCAAGAGAATCCCACAGCATTTAATCCTACCACGGGGAAAGAGTAATCTCTCTAAAAGCCATGCCATCATACCGACACATCGACACGACACGGTTCTTGCTTAAGAGGGGCAAGGTTAACGCATCTCCCCAACATCTCGAGAATAATCGTTACCAACTCCCGACCTAGGAAGGTCACATCAACGCAGGAACCCAGCTCACCACATTTACGTCGAAGATTACGTTCCCACTCTAAGGATCCAGAAACCATTACCCAGTCCCAACTCAAATCCCATATGGACCACCAAGTCATCCTAGTGCAGCTTTCCTGACCAAACGGCTAGGCACGGAAACCAAGGCGGCTATCCCAGCATGCTTACCAGCATAAGATACCCTTATTATTCTGTCACGCCCTTGGAGAATTATGGCTACACTATCTAGACAACATTTTAGGCTGAGATTCCATATGAACAACACAATATGGACCATTTAGTCATCCTAGTGCAACTTTCCTGACCAAACAGCCTGGCATAGAAACCAATGCAGCTATCCTAACATGCACACTAACACAAGATACCTTTATTATTTTATCACACCCTTGGAGAATTATGGCTATACTATCTAGACAACATTTTAGGCTGACATTCCATATGAACAATCACAAAACGCAAGATAATGCTACATTTCACAATTCAATGCATCATATAAACAACGTTTTATAAAATGCAATGCACAAATACCAAACATTTAGGGACGAACCTCCCTCATAAAATCAACCATCACCGATTATCGTTTGCATGCAATAAAACCATTTTGCATGAAATCACAACATATTTAGATAGAACAAACACCCAATTTTTAAGGTAGAAGCACCCACAGTAAATCAACTTTTGGAGGATAACCACTCACAAGTTAAAACCAAGTTTTCAGGTAGAACACTCACCTCGAATGTATTCGGAATGCCCTCGATCCTCGTGCACAACCTCAATTTGCGTGTCAGATCACAAACACCCAAACTTATACTCAATCTCAAGCCGCGACACTCCCTATACACAATATTTAATTAAAGGAGCATTAAAAATCATTTTCCTCAATTTTTTCGTAATTTTCTTTATTTCTCTTCTAGTTTTCACCTCGATAATTCAAAAATAATCATTTCCTCAAACTTTTTCCCAAATCTTTCAAGATAATAATTCCTAAAATAATTCAATAAAAATACTTGAACAAAATACCAGATTTAACCCTGAGTCACACGCCCTGCTCGTGTCTACGGGTGATGTGTGGCGTGTGTAGCTCACGCGCCAACTTCTTTCTTGCTTCTGACCGTCGGCGACGGCTCCGATGGCTAATCTGAGGGCACCCTCTTGAAGCCCTCTCAAGTGGTCAATCCTGATTTTTGGCTGAAAGGATGCCAGGAAAGCCTCCAAAAGGGTTGTTGTAGGTCGGCGGAGGCGGACCGCCTCAAGTTTTCCAACGAGCTTTGAACAGCTTCAAAATGCACTCCAAACGCCACCAAATGCTCTAAATCTCTTCCTTTTGATGGAAGGATCAAAAGCCCTCTATCCACTCTCTTCGATTCACACCAAAATGCGGTCGATTTGATGCTCAAAAATTTAAAACCCTCGCCCTCTTTTATAGCTAAAATTCGGCCACTCTTCGGTCAATCACCAGCCAAGGCTTGGCCCCCAAGCTTCCCACCGCTGTATACTACCTCCCCCAGCTCTCCCTCGGTAGTCCCATTCTTGGAAACAACGGCCACGTGTGGTGGAAGGCGGCGGCCTACTTCTCTTTTGCGCGTTCACACTACAGGTTTAGTTTATTACACTTTCCCCCTCCTAGTTTCTTCCAATCTCATTTTGGCCTTTTCCAAAGCACCATTGATCTATCCAACTATACCACTAAGGCCCACAAGTTTTGTACGCCTTATTTCACCCTCAAAACTTTCGAGAAATTATCCTTTTGATCTCTTTCGGGCAAAATTAGAAAATTACACTTTTGCCTGGTTGATTGTTTTGACCTTAAATCCCTTTGTTTCAATCCGAAATAGCTAGAGGGTTGTTTCATATGTAAAATCTAGGTCCTCAATATACTTCGTTGATTTTTTGAATATTTCCTACGTCGATTCGATTTTCTCAGCCTGGTCGACAGCTGTACCGAGAGCTGTTCCCGATCCCACTTCTTTTGATGCCTAAAATCATAACTCATATTACTCCTCAATACCATTACATTTTCCTTAATCATCTAGGGTTCGAGGTACTCCTTTCGGACGATTCGATCGCCTAAGACTACAATAGTGATCCCTAAAGCCTTATTCTTTCGATAATCTCATTTATACCCTTCATAGAATGTCATTTATAACCTCAAGAAATTCACGAATATTACATAAAGGTACCATAAAACCTAGGGACACTGGGCTTGAATCTCCTGGAAGATGACCCTTACTGAGAAGAACCCATTCGAGGCTGGAAGCTAACAAGGCTCATTAGGTCAAGGTAGGCTGGGCAGATGGTTCCAAAAAAGATCAGGGGATAGAGAAAGAAGAGTCTCCATCCGAGTCCTAGAACCATCCTCGATAAAATCAGAAATCTTAGCCAAAATAGGAATGCCTGATTGACGAGGTAACTGGCGAGAGAAGTGACCAATAAAAACACCTAACGGATGCCACTGATCATACCAAAAAAATGTGCTTTGCCCGTGTAACGGCCCGCTTTTCTGAGAGTTAAATAACTTAGGAATTTTAGGAATATTTTTTTTTATAAACCATCTCCCGACAATCCTGTTTTACCTTCTCAACTCACTAAATAAGAATCAATAAGCTAAGACAGGTAATCATCATAAATGTGAAAGTTTAAAATCGAAACCTGATATGGTATATAATCAATTTCACTTTATAACCGTATAAGAATCCGTTCTATACATTAACATCATATCCTCAATATTGAAATACATAAATACATGGAGATTCTAAAATATTCTAACAAGGCTAATCATCAATAAAGCATCAGCTAAAACATATCTGAGTCAGCTCATTGAATCCATCGGTCACGCCACCATGTGCTGTCTCATCTCAACCTACTCCTTGCCTAAGCTGTAAGTCTAAACTGGAACGTAGAATGTTCCAGGGGCATAACCCATTAGAAGATGAAACTTCTAGTGAGGATCCAAAACATATATATACGAATGCATAATGCAATAACATGAACAACAATTGCCCTTAATGTAATTTCTCAGGCCCACCAGCCCAGCACGGAATCCTAAGCAAATCCTGAACCTCTGCAGGATAAGCCTAACGTTATTCTATCATTGCCCTAGGGGAATTACAGCTACATTCTACGGGCGACATCCAATTCCCATGCAGAAATATCAATGTGACAATAGTATCGTGCCATGCAATTATCACGACTTTCCATGTAATATGACAAAAATGAATCATACATTTCGTAAATATTATGCTTATATAAGCAATCATATTTTTCATAAATATCATGTAGGATAGGAAAAACTCACATTTTTGAGATAAACTAGCATTTCCACAAAAAACGTACATCGACTCGATATGCGTGCCCGACCTCGATTCTCGTGCCCACTCTCAAAAGTTGCACTAATCATATCATCTCGATCACCTCAATCATAAAAATGATATTTTATCACTAAATATCTCAAAACTCCATTTATTTCATTTTTCCTTCATTTTCTTTCATTTTTCCTTCTAAAAATCCCAATAAATACCATCGAGACTATTTTCTAAAATCCAACTCCACGAAAAATCATAATATACTATGAATTTCAAAGGAAAAATACTATTTACCCAGATGGTGCGTTTTCATGCAAAATGAGACTTTTTGATGCTAAAATCGAGACATTAAGAAGTTCAAATCCAAATATTTTTGCATAGACCTCTAGAGCTTGATTTTAGAGGAATTTAGCAATTTTTTTAGAATTTTTGGAGCCCGGATGCACCTGCACTTGCCCAACCAAGTTGGCTCATGCGCACCCACTAGCAGGCCCAGCTGGCGCGTGTGTCCCACGCGCCGATCGTCTTCTTCCTCCAAATTCCAGCCAACTCGCGACGCCTCTGGTTTAATGGCCATATCTCCTTCATCCCCGTTTGAACCTTTGACTTCATCCTTTTGCCCTCTACATGATGATACAAAAAAAAAACCACAAATGGAGCAATTTTCAGACTACTCAAGCACGTTTTCTGGCGAAGCTCGTTTTTCCGACGAGACTTTGGATCTCACTCATCTCTAAACCAAAATGGCTCAAATTGCACAGAAATGAAGCTTAGGATATGGGAAACAAAAGCCCCTTATCCGATTCTCTCAATTTATTCACAAGCTCTCAAATCTAAGAGTTTAAATTTCTTCTCTATTTCGACATCTCTAAATACCTCTATTTATAGGCGATTTCGGGCCCCTAAACAACGGATCTTACTTTATTCAAGGTCTCTAATGTCCCCCTTGCCCTTAACAAGTCCAAAATCCACCGAAAGAGCTCCAATCTTGCCATTTCAATGGCTAAACTTTTGGCCACTTTCGCCCGAAAGTTGGCCCGATTTTGACGCCATTTTGGCCATTTGTTGGCCAAGAAGTTTGTCTTGGCCTTGCCCAGAGGCCCCCTAGCCATTGCCTTGGGTCTCCCATAGGTGATTTCAACGATTGGAAGGTTGGTCGGCCATGGATGCTTTGGAGCTTTTTCTTGAAATTACACTTTGACCCCTAAAATTTTGACTATCTTTCTTTGGCCCATTTTACAAAGCCCCTAAACTTTTCATAATTTCCATTAAGACCCTCAAGTCCTAAAACATTCATTCGACCTCCGAAGATTTCAAGGAAACGTCGTTTCTCCCTCTGGAAATTTCAAAATAATTGCACTTAGGCCCGAATCTTCGTTTTGGCCCTAAACCTCTTTGTTTCTTCCTGAAACCACTGAAGGGTTGTTCCTTATGAAAAATCGAAACCCCCTCAAGCTTCCGTTGATTTCTCGGAAGTCATATATAACAATTCAGTATTGCAGCCTAATTGGCAGCTACCATTTTGCTGTACCGAAAACTGTTCCCGATCTGATTTTTTTCTATGCCATAAATCATGTCTTGAAATACTCATCACGGTCATATCATTTACCTTTGGCATCTCAGCTTCAGGACACTCCCTACAGTCTATTCAGTCAATTTTTTTGGGCTATTCAAATACCAATCTTCTCTGAAATCTCATTTTTCTAATAAATTTCTTATTCTTAATTAATCCAAATTTCTCGGGTATTACAACCCGTCCCCAATCCTCTACCCAAAAGGAGGTTTCAGAATTCCACGTAATAAGAGCAATTTCCTCTAATACCACAAGCATGCATATGGAGTCTTGAGGAGCCAAAAGCATGCTCCCATAACTCTATAGGTGTGCACCCACTGCACCCATAGAGATTTCTTAACCCCAACCAGTAAACGCCACATTAGCTTAGCTACCAAGGCTTGATTCCAAACATAGAGAGACTTAAGGCCCAAGCCACCCTGCTTTTTCGGGAATTAAATGTCACTCTAGGCAACTTTCCCTTTATGGGGGTTTGTCTCATTGCCACTCCAAAGGAAGTAACGAATAAGCTGCTCAATCTCATGAATCACCTTTTTGGAAGGATGAAAATTGAGGCCCAATACACATAGATCGTGGAAAGAACTGACCGAGCTAATTCCAAGCGACCCCTAAATGAGAGGACCTTATTGCGGCAAGTTCAAATTCTATTCCTAACTCTATCGATAATGGTCTGAAAATCCCTATAAGAGAGCTTAGAAAAGAGCAATAAAACTCCCAAATACTGCATAAATAAGGTCTCTCTTCTAAACCCCGAGGAGTTGTAGATAACCTCATGAAGAGAAGTGTAACACTCGGTGTTACCTGTGTTAAGAGAATTAGAAGGGAAGTGAGAAACTTCCAAAAATGCCCTTGAGGAGGTGTTAGATCTTTGAGAATATTGGTGCCCTAGAAGAGGGGTATTTTGGTAATTTGGATAGTAAAATCCAATAAAGGGTATTTTGGTAAATTGGAAATAATTCCTATGTGGAATTAGTTGTGTAAGTGAATAAAATCCCAATTTGGTGTTTATGTGGAGATATATGGGATTAATAAATTCACGAAGAGTATTTGGGAATTTTGGAATTTAATTCCATAAAGAAATTTAATCATGAAAAATAGGGAAAATGGAGAATATGCAATTATTGGAGGAAATAATTATTTTTCCTAAATTGGTAAATAAATGTGGTAATGCCACATGGATGGAGGAGATTAGAACTTGGAAGCCAAGGTTAGTGTCTTGTAATGACACATGGCTTAGTGTGGTCTAAGTTAAATGAAGAGATTAAATTAAATACAAAGAAGATTCTAATTAGTCTTTCAAGCATTTAATATTGAGCATGATTATGGAGAGTTAAATAAATCCAAATGAAATGGGAAATTAGTCACTATTAATGTTTGAAATTATGGTGAATTAAATAAATGCAATGAAAAATGGGAAAATGGTCACCCATTAATGCTTGAAAAATGGTGGGATTTATTTAAATGGAAAATGAAGAATTATGTCTCTCAAGTGGGATGGTTATGAAAATGGTCTCATTTAAGTAAATGAGAAATAAATGGAAATTTCAAGAATCCAATGGATGAGACGTATTCTTGAGAAAGAGAATAAATCCAAGGGTGGGGATTTAAGGAGAAGTAATGGCATGGATTGTGTTTCTTCCAAGAGAGATGAATTTAATCTAAAGAGACGGATGGTTGAGATTTGATCCTCCTTAAGCACATGGATTGTGCTTTTAAGAAGTGGTGGAGATTCATTCTTGAAATGGGAAAGGCCTAATATAAAATGGCAAGTGTGTAAGACTTGTCTCCCTTTGGCCATTTGAAGAAAGAATGAAAGAAATAAGAGATGAGAAGAAAGGAAGGAGAAGAAGAAGAGAAGGGAATCAAAGTAAGTTATATTATTCTTCTCTTTATTTAAGTATGCTTGTATGCAAAAATTAAGTGGCTTGTTGGAATGCCATTTTAGATGGGAGAAAACGATATTGGAAGCTCTCTTAAAATAAGATTTAAAGATTCAAGAAGAGGTAAGGGATGGCCCCATGGGAGGGTGGCCTTGCAATGGGTTGTAAATATGTTTCATAAATGTATATGTTGCATTTGGCATGTTCTTTTATGTTCATGAGACTTATGGCCATAGGTTAGTTTGGGAACATGGTTGAAATGATGGGTTGATGCCTCTAACCTTGGAGGGTTGTGAGGGCAAAGAAACCTAGTCACACTTGCATGCATTTGGCATTATATAATCTTGTTATGTTTATATTTATTTGGCATTGCACCCTTATTGAGCTTAATAGCTCATGAGGTTTTTATCCTCACATATAGGTTGTGGAAGCATGGGAAAAATCAATACAAGGTGGAATGGCATGTAGAGGCATGGAAATGAAGATTCAAGTGTGTTGTATGGCTTAGGGTAGCCTATTTTGTGACATTTGATTTATGTGATGTAATGTATTTTGTTGGTAATGGCTTTTTTTTAAGCCTAAGGATATGGGTGTATTTCATTTTTGTAGTGTTTGATTTAAATTTGAAATGAGACATGGGCTTATGGTATGTTGAAGCCTAGGTTGAGAGAAGGTCTCATTTTGGTGTGTGTTGTGAGAAACACCAATAAGTTAAATCATACGAGTTTGTTGGAAAAATAGTGGGTGTTTGATGTATGTTATGCGAGCATCAGGACAATGATTTAAGCCTTAATTTTGGAGAAAAAGAGGCTAAAATTAAAGGAAAGTGAAGTTTATATATTTAATGTAAATTTTGGAATGTTTGGGTTAGAAAGGCCCAAGAAAAAAAAAAGAAAAATTTGGAAGTTGCAGTAGGGGGCAGCAGCCCCGCGCGCGACATGTGTGACTAGCGCCCAGCGGGGCCCCGCTCGAGCCCCGGGCGTGCCAGCGGACCCCGTTGGCCAATTTTTTTTTTAAATTTGGAATTTTAGGGAATTAAGGGGCAATTCTAAATTGATTTTTTGGCCCCGGAGGAATTTTCAAAATAAAGGGATTTTTCGGACATTTTTGGAGAAAAATGCCAAAATTTTGGAAAATTAAAAATTTGAGTTTTTCCTCCTAAATTGATAATCAATCAATGGATTGATTTAAATGGTGATTTTCATGGAGCTCGATAAAAATTCTCGGATGGAGAAAGAATTGAAATAAATAAGAAAATGGCAGTTGGGCATTTTCATGAGTTTTCTTTAATCAAATGCAGTGTTGTTGAAGCCCAATTCTGCTAGTGAATCCTGGGGTTGAGGGAAGAGAAGAACGAGCCTAGTTCCCACCTAGGGCGTTTCCTTTGGAAACATGGTCCACCCTTCACCTAAGGCCGGGCAGGTGGACAATTCGGGTAATTGTTCACAAGTAACACCGGTAAGTAGGAGCGGGGTGTTATATGCATCCTTGCACGAGACGAAGCAATCATTCTTCAACAAATTGGCCATTAGGCCAGACAACGAAGAAAAGAGCTCCAAGAAATACTTCAAGATGCTAATTGAAAAACTGTCGCCATGAGAGAACAAGAGCAAATCAATAGTGAACATCAACATCACTAACCGAGGCTGCTTACATTTCCAATGGAATTGAAAATCTGAGGACTACGAGTGATGCCTGACAATGCCTTGAAGGATTTCCATAACGAGAAGAAAGAGGTATGGGGATAATGGATCTCCATGCCTTAACACCCTACTCCTAAGAAAGAAACCATTTAACTGGTCGTTGATCTTAACTGAATAGCGAGGAGTCGTGATACACTCTCGGATCCAGCCGCAAAATTGGGAAGGGATGTTCATCAATTGAAGAACCATAATGAGAAAATCCCACTCCACCGTATCATAAGCCTTAGCTATATCGAATTTCATAGCATAGCGGGGAGGTCTTTTATGAAGATGGTATTGGAAAACCAATTCGTGGGCAAGAAAAACATTATCCCCAATCGAACGCCCAGGCACAAACATCGCTTGAGACACATCCACCAATCCTGGGAGCACCGGCTTAATTCTGTTAGCCAATATCTTTGTAATGACTTTATACAAGACATTATAGCAAGAGATTGGCCTAAATTGGGAAGGAGTTTCAGGGTGAGGCACTTTGGGAATAAGGCTAATAATGGTTGCATTAACCTGGCCCAAAAGGCGACTGGAAGAGAAAAAGCTTTAGACTTCCTCCACCACATTTAGGCCCACGATCTACCAGGATGTTTTGAAAAACTTAGTTGTAAACCCATCGGGCCTAGGGGCTTTATCATTGCCCATACTGAAAAGGGCTAACTTAACCTCTTCAGTTGCAACCTCAGCAACAAGCCCAGCCCATTGGTCCTACTCCAGGTGCTTATCAATAAAGGGTGCCACATCGAGAGGGTTAAGGGGAAAATGATGAGATCTTTGGCCATAAAGGTTTTGGAAGTAATCGATAATGATGTCTGCCACATCTTTTTTAGACTTTGTAAAGGTGTCATCCTCTCTCAAGAGGTTCATAATGTGGAGGTTATTACGCCTAGTGAGCATAGATTGAAAGAAGAATCCAAAGCACCTATCCCCCTCAATCGACCACCTGATCCGAGCACAGAGGTGATAGTGGTACGACTCTTGCTCAAGTGCCACTAAGTAATCCCTATTCAACTCAAGCTCTTTTTGGTGAATGACAGGGTCATGGGGGTTATCCTACCTCATATATTAGATGCAACTTAATTTATTTCTAAGGGACACAACCAATTCAGAAACATGGCCTCTAGACCTATTAAGGATCTTCATAGCATCCTTAGCAGCTTTGAGCCTCTCGACAACTAGAAACATGGGAACACTAGGGATCCACCTATCCCAACTAGCTGCCACCTTATCCAAGAAGATGGGGTGATCAACAAGATGGTTAAGGAATGTAAAAGGGCTCATATTATGTTGATACTAGGCAAATAGAGACACCACAACAGGGTTATGGTTAGAGATCCCGGGCTGAAAGAAGGAAGCCTTACTTTCTGGATAATGGCCAAGCCAACCATCATTAACCAAGGCTCTATCCAGCTTCCGAAAAATACAATCTTTACTAAATCTTTTATTGCTCCAAGTTAATTTGGGGCCACTATATGCTAGATCCTGGAGAGAAGCGAAGGAAAGAAAATCATTGAACATACACATACCTAGAGAGAAAGAGGTGTTGCCACCCCTCATCTCAGAGCATTTGTGGGACACATTAAAATCCCCTAAGAGGAGCCAAGGATCAGACGTTGCTGATGTTACAACTCTATTTGGGGAGTCCCATAATATGGCTTGGCTCACCTCATCATGTAATGACCCATTTATTTGTGAATTAATATAAATTTGGGTGTAAGGAATTAATTGAAAAAAAATAAAAAATAAAATTAATGTATCTTTGATCAAGGGAGTTTTGGTAATTATTTGAAATTATTGGGGTTCAAGTGTAATTTTGGAAACTAGTGGCCGAATCATGTTAAGTATAAGTTATGCGGATTATTAACTAAGGGGGGCTCATAGGCGAAATTGTTAAGCATGCTCAGGTAAGGGTAACGCTAAAGAAGTGGGCGAGTAGAGTGAAGTTGGAGTCGTAGGGTAAAAGTGTGTACAAAGTGATCTCAATCGAAAGATCCTTGGGGGGTGTTTTGTGATGTGTAATATTAAGTTATGCTTATCTATGTTCTAAGTTGTACCCTTGAGGGGATATGGTGGGTATGTGGACCCTAATGTATATGTTTATGAGAAAATGTATGAGTTGGCTTCCATTGTTAATAGCAAGAATTATGTGTGACGCTTCTATTTGGTTTTTGCATATATGCCATCTTTTCTGAGTGACCCTAGTTTAGGGGTGCTTACACATCATTCCTAGCATAAATGCATGATAGAGTTAAGGGGTTCGGGATCTCAGATCCCATCACTTTGATATGGATAAATTGGTCTGACTTGGACAACGTCTGCACATTGAGGGCGATCGAATCAAAACCAATCCAAATGCGACACCCATTACACATATCATAATTGAATTCCCAAGTCCAAGAAGGCATTATGTTAAGAGAAATGTCCATAGCATGCCTTTCCTGGAACCCTAGTCTCTAGCTAAAAGAGCAACAAGTGACAACTTCTGTTGAGAGATAAATGACCGAACCTCCCACTGCTTGGTGGCTTGGTTTAGACCCTTGACATTCCAAGCGGCTATCTGCATCATTAACACTCTTGGGGGGTTGAGTCCATACTCATAGGCCCTTGCCTCTGCTCACCATTATCACGTATCTTTTTCCTTTCTCTTTTGGCCTAAGTTCTGGTCCGAGATCGATGCCTATCAGAGCTGATGTTCATTGCCCGCTCAAACTCTGAGCTCTCTTCTTCGTTTTCTTATTGTTCGCTCAAGTTTTCTTGAGTATTCCTTTCATCTGCCTCTCCCTTTAACACTATTGAAGAGACACTGTTTATGTCCTCTTCCGCAAGAGCACATAATCTATTTTTAATTTGAGCATCTACTTTATTAGGGTCATAAGGAACTATAACAGCATGTAAATCTAGATTGTCCGCTATGCTCATTGAGGCATAATCAGGCTCAGAGGGTGTGGATGATGGCCTTGCTTCCTCACCCCTAACCTTCATTTTGTCCTTACCTTTTTTACTTTGCAATTGAACAAAGCCCTCTTTGTCACCACCTTTCTCATATTCTCTTGGAGGTCATGCTTCGATTGTTTTGGGCACCGTGAGATCGGGTGACCAAAGACCCTACAATGGGAGCAAATAGATGGAATCCACTGATACTTAATAGGAAGCCTAGAGATATGACGTTCCCCAGTGGCTTCATCGATACCTTGATCAATATCAATATGCTTTGGAAACTTAGACAAAACATTGACCTCGACACAAACCCTTTCATAACCTAATCTTGATCTATCCTCTATCATTGGGTCTGCATGTAGAGGCCTTCCAATTTGACTAGCCATAATTGAAATCCCTTTCAAGGACCATCCTTCTAACGGGGGGTTATGAATTTTAACCCATTGTGGGATGGATGAGTGGGACTCATTCGCCAAATTCATTCCTGGTTCCCAACACTTAATAATAAATTAGCAATCCACAAAATGATATGGATCGATATCAACAAGCTTCATCATACTATCTTGGGAATCAAAACGAAAAAAAATAAAAACCACAATTATTAGAAAGGACCTCAAGAAGGCCATGGCATTACCACACGCACTTAACAATATTTTGAACAACTAGGAAAGACAAACGTTTTTCAATAAAATATCTAACAAGAGTATTCATCAAATAATCAATGCATTCATCAATAACATCATTTGGTAAATGAACTAATGGGATTTCAGACTACGTACCTAAAGGCGAAAAATATTCAAGGCAGGTGGGAATTCTTTGGGGCCGATCATTAACAATTTTTGCCAAGTATTTATTGGGCTGGCCTGATGAAATTTTCTGGTTGGGCTTAATAAAGGCCTGTTGCCCCAAGGAAGGAGGCCCAAATTCGTACTCTACCCTCCATGAACAAGCCCATTCATTGTTTGGGTCGCCCCATTACAAGAGGTTAAGCGTTGATGGGCTGGAGGCTGCCTTTTAATAAAGGCTCTTGGGCCTCATGGGCCATCTGGTCCATAACTTAGTCGGTCCCCACAACTTTCAAGCTTTCTGCCAACAGCCTCCTCTCCCAATGTTCGACCTGCAATGACATGGGAATTCATAAAATTGCGCCGCATGTGATTTGGCCGGGCAACAACGACTTTACTCCAAGTCATGTCTTGATTGGTGTAAATCCTTCTCTTTTACAATTCACTATAAAAAATAATAAATATGAGTTTTCATCATCGTCATCATATATATATATATATATACTCAGATTCCTCAAACCAAATTTATATAGCATCCAATAGGATGCATTCAAATAATTCAAGAATCCACAACCATAATTTTTAAAGAATAAATAGAAGGACACGCCCAAAGGGCATCTAAGTTTTGTCCCTATAAAAATCAAAATAAGTGTACATCTTATACATCCATCCTATTATATAAGTAAATAAGAAAATTTAGTATTGTAAAGTTGAATCATAAGTAAATTTTTCAAAATATTTTTTATATATTTTATTTTTTAAAAAATAAAGTATATCAATAAGATTTAAAATTATTATCTTTAAATTATAATTAACTCAATTTTTTATCTTTAAACTAAATCGTATCTTCATTAAATTTTACCTAAAAGAATAAAAATTGAAATACAACTGCTAATAACCATCTATTAAATCTTCATTTAAAAGTTTTTTATTTACTTACTCTCTGTCATACCTCTATTTATATATAAAGAAAGCCTAAAAAGAATCAGTTTACTCCATACGAGAGATGTTATTAAAGGGTTGAATCGTTAACTGTAATTAATTTTTATATTTTGAAATAAAAATTATAATGGGTCAAAATCGGGTCAAACTGTCAGGATTGAGTTCCAAAACGGGGTCAAATAAAAGTTTTTCTGGATCATTAAATCGGATCGGCTTTAGGTTAGGTCGGGCCTCGAAAGCCCTCGTCATGTTGGTCTTCTCCGGCCAACACTGGCGGTTGCAGCAAGACCAAGGGAAAGAAGAATGAGATAATTAAAGGAAAACGAGAAATAAAAGAGTTTTCTTCAATCAAATTAAAGTAAACAACAAGAGAAGGAAAAAGAAGCTACCTACGGCCGACGAGATGATGGCCGACGTTACGAAGGTGATCCTATATATCCTCTCCGCTTCCTCTCTTCTTCCCATCTGCTGGTCCAATTTTAAAATTATTGCCCAAAATTCCAAATAGATCATATGTGTAAATCACTGATTAAGCTCACTCGCAATTATTGATTGCCTGGGCGAGTCACTGTTCAAGCCTCAATTTATCAAAATTTTATGTAACTCTCAGTCTCAGCTATTTATAATTTTATATATAGATGCATTCACCGATGAATAAAAGTTGACGCTGTTGATGATCACTTCTATATATATATATATATATATATATATAAAGATAAGCAGTTCTGCTCGTGGTTTTATTACAAATATCGCCTGCTTAGCAGTGCCAAACATACATATAGATGATAAACCTCAGTGAAATAGAGACGGGGGCGCTGGCGGCGGCGGAGGAGGGATGATGTCGGCCGCTCCTTGGCAGAACTCATCGAGAACGTGGCCTTCCTCGGCGGTGAAGCCAAGCGAGTCGAGCATGAAGGGCCTGCAGTCGTGGACTATGGTCTCAACAGCAGCACAGCAGCCGGGGCCGATGTAAGTCTCGCCGTTGAGTAGCAGCATCACGATCTCCCCTATGCAGGAGTGGATCTCCAGCATGGAGCTCAAGCAGTTGGACGACTCCGCCAACTGCAGCCGCTCCGCGAGGCTCAGACTGGGGGGCGGCGGCGACGCCATTGACGGGAGGATCCCTGCAGCTGCTAGAAGAACAACTGTGAAGAAGAAGAGCTTGGGAGCAAAAGCCATCGTGGAAGGCATTGATGGGAAGTATGGGTGGCAAGTGTTTGAGATATATATATATATATATATATACAGACAAGTGTGAGAGTTTTCGTTCGTGCATGGGAGAATTCCGAGAGTTTTTGGGTGATTATTTATTCTTCATGTGATTTAATTATGGCAGTCATGATCATTCATCTCATGAGTTGGAGACGTTTTCTTAAATTATCTTCAATGTCATATACATTTATTTATATATATATATATATATTGATTTTGGGGAATTCAGAGAGTTTTCGGGTAACTATTTATGTTTTATGTGATTTATGGCAGTCACTACTGATCCCACAGGTTGGAGATGAAGATGCCTTGTTAAATTCCATCTCCAATCTCACTTACATTTACTTGAGAATCAAAGGTTGCGCGGGTGAAAATCGTTAAAATATTTATAAAGATGATGTTACAGTATGACAATTAAAGTTTGAATTAAGGGAGATTTGAATTAGAATTATTATTTTATTAATTTTTATCTAGTTAATTATATTTATTTAGCTAGTTATAGCAAATGTATGGGTTAGTTTGAGTTAAAATTTGTATCAGTCTCAATTCGAACTAAATGATTTTTTTTTTTTAAAAAAAGTTTAAACCAACTCAAGCCAAATTAAAGTAAAAACCAAACCTATCCACTAGCTTGGGTTGGTTTGGGTTTTAAGCAGCCCTATAGCTGAGTTATCACAATTACTAGTGGATTTTATTTGGGTTTTGTAGGGGTTAAAATGATCAATTTACACAAGTTTGATCTCCTGCCCGTGTCAACATTCCTTATGTTGCCCGACGTGGATGTGTCACTCGCAAATGAATTCAAGGAAGCACCCCCACCCCCTGAACACCTGTAACACCCCGTCTCGCCGGGCGTGTCACTATAAGGGTATTTCCGGGATTTCTTTTTTTTTTTTTCTTTCAAGTCCGTCACTTGCGGCACCTGTTAGCACAATCTTCACATGCAGATACAAACCCCGAGAACCCCAGCCTTGCCCGTTTAACTACCAAGATCAGTAATCTTAAACTAAATGAGACATAAAACAACGCAGCGGATACATTAATATCAAAACACCGTAGTTCTTACATGGTATTTCCTTAACGTAACACAATTCAGATAACAATAACGTCACTATACAGTTGTTCATTTACAACCTAAAATACATACTAAAAATGTCACAATGACTATTACACTAAGCACCATAGACCTTCAACCGGCCACGTCCTTGCCCTTGCAGCAGTCTCTGGCTGGAACATTAAACGTTCCAGAGGCATAGCCCACGTTAGATGATAAAACATCTAAGTGACGGTATGAAACAGTTAATACATTGCATGAGAGACACACGATCATGGCATACTCAGACAAACGACAATATGCAAGACATGTCTAACTTGAGATATCACCTTGACATACTTAATCCCTCGAATGCCCCACTGTGGCACACGTTCACCTGGTCCAACGTTAATCCCTCGAGTGCACCGTCGTGACACCCGTTCACCTGGTTTAACATTATTCCCTCGAGTGCCCCGGTGTGACACCCGTTCACCTGGATTAACATTGTCCCAATCCCAAGTAGACCCCATCCCGCCCCATACGGACCCAACGATGCAATTAAAATTGACCCCAAATGATATGAAAATTTACACACTATGCACCAACATTTTAAAATAAAACAGTTAATGCAATGTAGCAAATATCGACACAATGATCATAAGTAAAAGCTTTGTAAAACAATCTATGTCTAGGAGGGTATAACCGCTCACTAGAATCCACCACAAGCACTTAAAACACTTCCAAGACAATGTAAAACTAGAATCAAACCACTCACCTCGATTATATTCAGATCGCCTCGATCCTCGTGCAACACCTCGATTTGAGTGTCAAACCCCAATTACTTGAACTTGTGCTCAACCTCAAACCAAGATACTTCCTAAACATCATATTTAATTAAGGAAGCATTAAAATCTATTTTCTTCAATTTTTCCATGATTTTCTCTATTTCTCCCAATTTTCACCTCAATAATTCCAAAATAATTATTTCTTCAACTATTTTTCCAAATATTTCAATACAATAATTCTTAAAATAATTAAAGAAAAATATTATAATTAAATTGACCAAAATACCCCATCGCACGCGCTCTCACGCGCCCTGCGCGTGGCTGTGCGTGGAGGCTGGCGCGTGCAGCCACGCGCGTCATCTTCTTCCTCAAAACCGGCCGGCGACGACCCCTCCGATGACTGAAAAATCGGTACCCCCTTGAAGCTCTTGAAGAGTCGATCCCAATGGCACCAAAATCAGGCCGAAACAACATCGTTAAGGCCATTAAAAATCGATTTACAGGTCTGGTTTGTGCGTCCGCCTCTAACCCTCGGCCGATTTCGAATAGCCCTCAAACATGCACCAAAATGCTTCAAATCGAGCCCAATCTCTTCTCCTTGATGCAAGGATCAAAAGCCCCTTAATCACTCGCTTAAAATCATTCAAAACCACGATCGATTTGTGCTCTAAAAGCTCGAACTTCGCGGCCTTCTTTTATACCCGAAAATCGGCCAAAATCCGGCCAATCACCGGCCAACTCTTGCTCCCCAAGACTCCTATGGCCGTATACGACCTTCCCCAAGCAAGCCTCGGCCGTCCCATCGCCGGAAACAGCCTCCACGTGCGGAGATTCGCGGCGGCCGAAAAATCCTTCGCGTTCACACTATGCCATTTTTCCATTTTTTGCACTTTGACCCCTACTTTCTTCTAATGACATTTCAGACCTCTTCCTTGTGCCCCTAAACTATCCAAACATACCACTACGTCCCACAAGTTTAGTATATCTCATTTGATCCTCGAAACCCCTGAAAAATTACCATTTTGACCTCCCTCGGGCAAAATTAGAAAACTGCACTTAGGCCCGGCTGGTCAAATTGACCTTAAATCCATTTAATTCAACCCGAAATCGCTTAAGGGTTGTTCTACACATTAAATATAGATCCTTGACACGCTCTGTTGACTTTTTGGATGTCTCCTATGTCGATTCGGTTTTCTCAGCTCGGTCGATAGCTGTACCGAAAACTGTTCCTGATCCAATTTCTTTTATCACTAAAAATCATAGTTTAAATCGCTTGTCGATACTGTACAATTATCTTTAGCTATCTGAGGTCCGGGTTACTCTTTCCGACTGATTTGATCGTCTAAAACTGCGTTAATGTGCCATATAGCCTTATTCTTTTGCTAATTCCAATTATTCCCTTCCTTAAAAATCATTTATACTCTTAATAACTTCCCGGGTATTACAACACCCCCTTACCCCCCCTCTCCCCCTGAACCCAATGGTGAAACATTCCGTATTTAATATTTTTTAAAATATTATTATAATATATTTTAATATCATATTTTTATTTATGATACAATATTATAAATAAATTACAACTTAAGAATATTTTCTAAAAGACAAATTTGATATATTACTCATATTGAGTATTGTTTATGTTGCTCGATACGAATGCAGACATCGACTTAAAACAAACGAATCATTACAGAAAATAATTATTGAAATTCATATGAGAAACATCATAGTTGCTTCCGGCAATACTCGTGAACTCATCATTTTGCATTCCATCAAAAGAATACTGGGGATGATATGGGTCATCCAACTCATCCGACCTGAAAAGATTGAAAACAATGATAATTGAGATGCGTAATACAACTTGTAAAATGAATTAAATTAGTTCAAAGAAATAATTTAAAAAATACATTACCTGTCATGCAACGTCGGGCAAGTCCTTTTGTCATGGCCACTAATGTTACAAATGTGGAATGTTCTACTAGATTGGGATGTCATTGCCTATCTTTTGATGACTTTAATCGTTTCCCACACCTTTTTGTTCTAATGGCATTCAGATCACATACTACTTGGGTCTTCCTATGACTTTTGCTCTTATTTCTGCTCATCTCGATATTTTCACCGTTGTCAATATCTTTAAGCCTAATGTGCAAATGTTCGAATTCATCCAATAGAAAGGTGCTGCGAGCATTTGTTAAAGACGCGTCATCAACCAACATCGAAACCTTGTGTGATAGTAACCCATGCCTAGCCATTAATGACTGACTAGAACCCTCATCGACTAATAAACCAGCCAAAGGTTCGTGTACGAGTCCAACCTTTGCATTCTTTGTCTACCTCCTTAAAATATATTTCTCCGGTAACAACAACATTTGTTTTTCCTTCAAATAACATAACATGTGTCGGCATGGATAACCGTCGAATTGAAACATTTAACAACTGCATGATATGAAATCATACCCTGGGTAATAAGTCAGCTCTCGATCCCTATCAAAATTCTTCCCTTGCTCAAAACACTCAACGCTGTACACTTTAGCATTTACGAAGCTTGATTTCTTTGAACAAATGTATAAGTTGGTTTGCTCAATTTCCTTCTGGAACAACACAAATATATGCTTCGTGTATATCTGTACCATTTGTTGCTCTATCATAACAATTGAGGTCAGCCTTGGTTGTTCACTGAGATCAATATGGTTGGCAACTAATTCTTCATGGCGTTGATGAGAGAATACCCTATTGAAATGTGTGATGAAGTCCATCAATGAGTTATTTCTGTTGACATATCTCTTAAAAAATGAGTGACTGTTCTCAACCCTTTGGCTGCTAGACATTTCTGTACTGAATACATGTTTGACATACGCTGATACCCATGGAAAATATATAGATGTTTGCCCATAGCAATTTATTGATCAATTTCATTTCATCTTATCGTGCCCACCCATAATGTGGTATAGTTGATATGATGTCCATGCAATTGCAGACATGCCATATTTTTATCAAGTACAATTGGTACCATGCATAACTTTAGGTATGGAGGAATCTCCAGATGGTGCTGCTGTGGGGTCCTCTCTCATCAGTCTTACGTGGTCCAAAAACCCCTAAATTCATTTCAAACTCCAATTTTCTCAATGCCTAATGCAAAAATACAAAATTCCTTTTAAAGATTGGGGTAATTCATGGCCTCCTTCAGGTTATAAACTCGTTTTATCGAAATTTTGAGAAATTATTCACGAAATACAAACAACCAGACTTCTAAGCAAAACCCGAGCCCATGATAAACAAACCCCAAAGCTCTCAAATTTAAGCCGACAATCTCACTCCACTAGGACACTTAAGAACTCTCAAACCCAATTTTTGTATTTACCCCAAGAATCAAGCTAGGGTTTTACAAGATATGAAGAAGAAAGAAAAGGAACTTGCCATTTTGAAGAAACAACCTCTTCGAAATGATTTTGACCTGCCATTTCCTTGCCTTTAGCTCCCAAATGAAACTCCAATAAAAAATGAATGAACTAACTTGAAGAATTTGATGTGAAATGGAGAAATGAGAATGAGAGAAGAAGAAAAGGGGTTGGAGAAGAAGATGAACAAGGATGGGGAAAAATTGGGACTCTCCTATATATATATATCACATTTACACATTTGCCATTCACCTTTTCATTTAATCCCCACAATATCCTTTACCATTTACATTAACTCAAATAACACAATTTTTTTTTTACACACATTCCCATTATACAATTTCACCATTTTTTCTTCTTTTCCCACTTCTCATGCATTTTCACAACACATACACATCATTATTTATTTTTATGCTCATTTTAACCAAGTAATACTAAACATCACTTGAGCAAAATAATTCCCGGAACATAATTCTTACTCACTTGATACCAACATTTATTATGCATCAAAATAATATTATCAAATAAATCTACACCCACTAACGGGTCGTTACACTTTGAACATTTCAAAAGATTCAAATTTATGTCTCATAATATAAATATATTCATATCTAAACATATCATCTGTAAAAGTTATGAAGTATTGATAACCTCTTTGGGCTATTACATTAATAGGCCCCCATACATCTAAATGTATAAGTCCTAACAATTCTGTGACCTTAAGCCCTTGCCCAGCAAAGGGCGATCTGATCATCTTACAAAGGATATAGGATTCAGAATGTGGATATGGTTCAAAATGTAATGGGCCCAGAAGCTCATCTTTCTCCAACTTAGTGATTACGTCATCCCCTATATAACCCAATCTATGATGCCACAAAATTTTGAAATTTAGGTTATCTCGTGGTCTCTTATTATTATTTGACACACATAGATGTTTTCTATCATTAATAGTCATATTAAAAATGTAAATACCATTGACAAAATTACCAGTAGCAATCAATTTATTTCTAAAATAAATTTAATGAATTTCACAAATATTATTCTAAAAAGAAAATTCATAATTTTCTTTCACTAAGACAAGAATAGAAATAATGTTCTTAAATGCTTCAGGTCAATCGTTTAATAAACTATGTCCATGCGATAAAATTAAAGAAACTGTGCCGATAGTCATGGTTGCAACTCTTACCTCGTTTATCACTTTTAGCATGATCTCATCATTTGCGAGCCTTCTACTTTACTCCAAATCTTGTATAGAAGCACAAACATGTGTTGTCGCTCCAAAATCTAGAATCCATAAAATAGAAGAATAAGCAATGAAAAAATATTCGTGAACTATCATCATATCTTTTGCTTCCTTCTTTAAGGAACTAAGGTAATCTTTACAGTTCCTCTTCTAGTGCCCAACCTTGCCACAATGGAAACACTTTCCTTTGGCGACAATTTTTTCTTTTTTATATCAATCACCTTTGTTGCTTAAGTAGCCTTCTTTTTTCCTTTCTCTTTCCTAGTCTTACTAGAAGAGGACACGACCATCACAGTGCCTATCTTCATGTTGCCCTGGGTCGTTAGTAACATGTTCATAAGCTCCGCAGGAGAACACTTAATCTTGTTCATATAGAAGGTTGAAATAAAACTCCCATACGAATCCAGCAAAGATTGAAAGAACTGATCTATCTAAAGATCAGATTCTACATCCAGAAGATCATTTTGAAACATGGTCCCCAACTAATCTTCTAGTAGACATCTTTTCCCAAAAGAACGCTTTAGATGTCTCATATATTACACTGCGACTTTGCTCGCTATATAACTCTTGTAAGTGAGTAATAATCGCATACGCATCTAGCATCTTACTATACTGTCGCTGCAACTCATTACTCATAAAAGCCAGGATGTAACTCCTAGGGATAAGATCATCATGTCGCCACTTAGTGAATGTGTCATGCTCCTCGTAAGTGATGTGCTCAGCGGTTGGCTCAGGGATAGGCACATCCAAAACATGTGATTTTTTCCAAATTTGTAATCAGTTTTAAATTTAGAAGCCAGTCATTAAAGTTTGGTTTAGTTAGCCGATTCGTGTCAAAGAATTCTAGTAAATGGGTGTAGTAAAACCATTTGATATATCTGCATAAAATAAATAGATTATTAGATATATTATCTTACTTAACTATCTGATTTTGGTCTTTAAATCAAACAGTACCTCCCACTAAGTTTTTTCAAATTCCTAACTCCCAATGAAAGAAAAAGGAAATTCACGTTGGCATGTATTCCAGTGGGTATTTGGATTCTTATTAAACTTATTACTCCTCACATAATAGATTCTCGGAATATTAAATTCAATAAGTTGATAACTTGTTGTCCAGTATATCTCATGTACGGCCCAAATATTTTACTTCGATCCCCAACCCAATGCACCTCACATAATAGATTTTTGGCAATTGAACATAATTAAATTATACCATCACGCTGACAAGTCTGCACAGTTGAATATCGATTCCCTCACATAATAGTTTCTTGGGTCTCGATAATTGTTCATCCCCATCTCATCAAATGTTAAATAGAAAGTAAAACATTTTAACCAATGTGCAACCCCTATGTATCCATAACCAATCAACATGTAAATCAAAATGCCCCAATTTCTATCACAATGGAGATCCTCGATTAGATTGTGTTTACTCTTAAGTCTAACCAGTTACAATTTAATTTTACAAATATGAGAGATTTTTATCCTTAATTATTAGGTCTCACTTTTCACATGCAATGTTTTAATATACATCAACTTTGTAAATAAACATTATATAAAAAGTAGTCAATATGGTCATGGACTCAAACATGCATTCTAGGCACAATTCCAGCCATTGAAATTATGCGGTTCATTTTTTTTTTCTATAAATAAGAAATATATAGAACAAAACATGCCAAAAAAGGCTACAAACCAAGGCCAGGGCAAACCCCAGACCACCAAAAACTAGGGGGAACAACACATCAATGATCACCCTCTAGGAATAAAAATGAAAATAAAAATAAAAGTAAAAATAAAGATAAAAGTAAAATAAACATAAGAATAAGAGGAAAAAGAAGAAAACCAAAGTATATACAACATAAATACACTGGCCAGAAGAGGTATGAAATCCAATGAAGATGTGACAAGGCATCAAATAAGATCTCGGGAATACCAAAGCGTGGACATCAAACAACCCAAGTAAACTGGGAATCAACAAAGCATAAGTGCCAAAGAAGCTAACACCAAAGATGAGACTCCATGGCCATGAAGGTTTGCACCCAAAGCAAAGGCATCTCAGTGTGGGGAAGAGGTCTGGTCTCTTGAAAGTTGCCAGACATGAAGAACATAACTCTGAAGGGACGACCTAAAGTGAATAGTCGTCAGATGAGCCCACATCACATACTGAATCAAGTGAGCTAGCTGGGATGTTGATCTTTCCTAATCACAGAAACACCTGTTCTTGCACTCCCTCCAAATGAAATACACCAGGGCATGAAGAACTAATATGTTTGCCACCTACCAGGGACTCTTGCCACTCCATCTAAACGCTGGCCAAAGAACTCGAATATCCCATCTATGTTAGAGCCAACTGAATTTCTTTGATCTACGAAAGAAGGATAACACTTCTCTAAAATAGCTACACTAAAAGAATAGGTGATTATGTCTCTCAGCATCCACCCTACAAAGAAAACATTTCTTCGAAAAAAATAAGAACAAGTTAATACAATCAAGAGTAAACAAACGTTCCTGAATTGTTAACCACAAAATAAACAAGTAAGTGGGGATACCAGCATATGACCGTACTAAAGGGTACCATAAAACCTGGGGGAGCTGGGCTTGAATCGCCTGGAAGGTAGCCCTTACTGAGAAAAGCCCATTCGAGGCTGGAAGCCAACAAGGCTCATCATGGTGGTCAGGTTAAGGCAGGCTGGGTTGATGGTTCCAAAAAAGATTAAGGGATAGAGAAAGAAGAGTCTACATCTGAGTCCAAGAACCATCCTTGATAAAATCAGAAACCTTAGCTAAAATCGGAATGCTTGATTGAGGAGGTAACTGGCTAGATAAGTGATCAATAAGAACACCTAATGGATGCCACTGATCATACCAAAAAAACATGCTCCGCTCGTCCCCAATCCTTCACCCAAAAAAAGGTTTCAGAATTCCCCGTAATAAGAACAACTTCCTCCAATACCACAGGCAAGCATATGGAGTCTTAAGGAGCCAAAGGCATCCTCCCTTAACTCTATAGGTGTGCACCCACTACACCCATATAGATTCCTTATCCCCAACTAGTAAATGCCACATTAGCTGAGCTACCAAGGCTGGATTCCAAACATAGAAGGGCTTAAGGCCCAGGCTAACCTACTTCTTCGGGTAACAAATGTCACTCCAAGTGACTTTCGCTTTATGGGGGTCTGTCTCGTTGCCACTCCAAAGGAAGTTATGAATAAGCTGCTCAATCTCATGAATCACTTTCTTCAAAATGATGAAAATTGAGGCCCAATACACAGATCATGGAAAGAACCAAATGAGAGGGCCCTATTACGCCAAATACAAATTCTATTCCTAACTCGATCGATAATAGTCTGACAATCCTATAAGAGAGCTTAGAAGAGAGCAACGGAACTCCCAAATACCGTATAGGCAGGGTCCCTCTTCTAAACCCCGAGGCATTGTAGACAGCCCCACGAAAAAAAGCATCCTTGTACAAGACGAAGTAATCACTCTTCAACGAATTGGACATTAGGTAAGACAACGAAGAAAATAGCACCAAGCAAGACTTCAAGTTGCTAATCGAATAAGTGTCGCCATGAGAGAACAAGAGCAAATCATCAATGAACATCAACATCACTAACTGAGGCTGCTCGTATTTCCAATGGAATTGAAAATCAGAGGACTACGAGTGATGCCTGACAATGCCTTGAAGGATTTGCATAACGAGAACAAAGAGGTATGGGGATAATGGATCTCCCTGCCTTAACCCCCTACTCCTAGGAAAGAAACCATTTAACTGGCCATTGATCTTAACCGAATAGTGAGAAGTCGTGATACACTCTCGGATCTGGTCTTAAAATTGGGGAGGGAAGTTCATCAATTGAAGAACCATCATGAGAAAATCTCACTCCACCGTATTATAAGCCTTAGCTATATTGACTTTTATAGCATAGCGGGGAGGTCCTTTATGAAAATGGTATTGGAAAACCAATTCCTGGGCAAGAAGAACATTATCCCCATTCGAATGCCTAGGCACAAACATCGCTTGAGACACATCCACCAATCCTGAGAGCACCGGCTTAATCCTGTTAGCCAATTTCTTTGTAATGACTTTATACAAGACATTATAGCAAGAGATTGGCCTGAATTGGGATAGAGTTTCAGGGTGAGGCACTTTGGGAATAAGGCTAATAATGGTTACATTAACCTGTCCCAAAAGGCAACCAGAAGAGAAAAAGTTTTGGACCTCCTCCACCACATCCATGCCCACGATCTCCTAGGATTTTTTGAAAAACTTAGTCATAAACCCATTGGGCCCAGGGGCTTTATCATCGTCCATACTGAAAAGGGCTAACTTAACCTCTTTAGCTAAAACCTCAGTAACAAGCCAAGCCCATTGGTCCTGCTCCAGGTGCTTATCAATAAAGGGGCCACATTGAGAGGGTTAAGGAGAGCATGATGAGATCTTTAGCATCATCTCTCAAGAGGTTCATAATGTAAAGGTTATTACGCCTAGCGAGCATAGATTGAAAGAAGAATTAGGAGCACCTATCCCCCTCAACCGATCACATGATTCGAGCACAGAGGTGATAGTGGTACGACTCTTGCTTAAGAGCCACTAAGTAATCCGTATTCAACTCAAGCTCTTTTTGGTGAAGGATAGGGTCATGGGGGTTATCCTGACTCATATGTTGGATGAAACTTAATTTATTTCTAAGGGACACAACCACGTCAGAAACATGGCCTCTAGACCTATTAAAGATCTTCATAGCATCCTTAATAGCTTTAAGCTTCTGGACAACCAAAAACATGGGAATGTTAAGGATCCACCTATCCCAACTAGTTGCCACCTTATCCAAGAAGAGGGAGTGATCAACAAAATGGTTAAGGAATCTAAAATGGCTCCCATTATGTTGATACTCGACAGATAGAGAGACCACAACAGGGCTATGGTCAGAGATCCCAGACTGAAGGAAAGAAGCCTTGCTTTCCAGATAATGGCCAAGCCAACCATCATTAACCAGGGCTCTATCTAAATTTCGATAAATATAATCTTCACCAAATCTTTTATTGCTCCAAGTTAATTTGGGGCCACTATAAGCTAGATCCTGGAGCGAAGTAAAGGAAAGAAAATAATTGAACCTTCGCATACCTAAAGAGAAAGAGGTGTTACCACCCCTTATTTTAGAGCATTTACGGCACACATTAAAATTCCCTAAGAGGAGTGAAGGATCAGACGCTCCTGACCCCACCACGCACCTGTTAGCCGCAACCACCCCTTACCACATGCCCAGTTGTTCTTTTTGCCACCAGAACTTGATTTCCTTTCCACCCACATTACTTCTACACTACCACTTCCTCTTGGCCTATATATAAGGGTTGCCTTACCTGCACAATGCACACACAACCTTCCTTCTCCTTAGCCTATATATATGGGATGAATGCTTGAGTGAAAGGAGAGAGTTCTTGAGAGATTAGGGGGAATTTTGGTGGCGTGGGCTTGCGTAACAACTCTGGTACCTTGCAAGAGTTAAGGAAAAATATTTAAGGCAAGTTCTCTTATCTCCTTAATTTATTTTGGAGGCAATCCTTTAACCATAAATGCAAGTTCAATTCTCTATTCCTTGTTGTTCCAAGTTCTTATTGCTAAATTCCCTAATTTGCAAGCTCCTATTGCTTAATTTCCTAATTTGCAAGTTCATGTTTCTATTTTAGCAAGTCATTTTGCAAGTTATTCCCCTTTTTTAGTAAATTATTTTATAGTTCTCATTTATACCTCCTGAGTCTCAAATAGGGCTTTGTATCACCCTATCGTTCTTTGGAAATGACGTTTTATTGAGGACATGCAAGGGTTTGATGTTGTCTTGCATGAATGTTGCCCTCTTATACATGATGTTTTGGTAATTGCGTGTCAGTTACATATGAGAAGTCATTACAAATGTGCATAGTTGTGATGATGCATAAAGCATGTGCACGAAAATGGTTTTAAAATGTAAAAGCTTCATGATGTGCATAGTGGACGAGTCCGCAGGATATTTTCGCAGAGAAAGCCTCGGCTCAGAGAGGGACTTCGGTCATAGTTTATGATATGACTTCGGTCACAGGGTTTGGACTGTAGTCCCATAATTATGGTTTTAAAAGATTGCATGTGAGCATGAATGCATGCTTTATCTCGTATCATGAAGAGTGATGTAAGAGGTGTGGCATAAGAGCCTTAAATGTCATTCATGATTCTATTTGTCTTCCAATACCCATGATTCTTATGCTCACTTTCTTTCAGTTATATATACTTGTGGGGCCTTGTGGCTTATATTTGCTTGCATCATTTCAGGTAAGGGTAACGCTAAAGAAGTAGACGAGTCAAGTGAAGTTGGAGCCGTGGGGTAGAAGTGTGTACAGAGCCGTCTCAACCGAAAGATCCTTGGGGGGTGTTTTGTGATGTGTAATATTAAGTTATGTTTGTTTATGTTCTAGGTTGTATCCCTGAGAGGATATGGTGGGTAAGTGGACCCTAATGTATATGTTTATGAGTAAGAATGTATAAGTGTGGCTTCCGTTGTTAATAGCAAGACTTATGTGTGACGCTTCTAATTGGTTTTTGCATATATGCCATCTTTTTTGAGGGACCCTAGTTTAGGGTCCCCTACACATCATTCCTAGCATAAATGCACGACAGAGTTAAGGGGTTCGGGATCTCAGATCCCATCACTTTGATATGGATAAATTAGACTAATTTGGACAATGTCTGCACATTGAGGGCGATCGGATCAAAACCAATCCAGATGCAACCCCCATTACACATATCATAATTGAATTCCCAAGTCCAAGAAGGTATTATGTTAAGAAAAATGTCCATAGCATGCCTTTCTTGGACCCTAGTCTCTAAAAGAGCAACAAGCGATAACTTCTGTTGAGAGATAAAGGACTGAACCTTCTACTACTTAGTGGCTTGGTTCAGACCCCTAACATTCCAAGCGGCTTTCTGTATCATTAACACTCTTGGGGGGTTGGGTCCATACTCACAGGCCCCTGCCTCTGCTCACCATTATCACACATCTTTTTCCCATCTCTTTTGGCCTAAGTTCTGGTCCTAAACCGATGCCCATTAGAGCTTATGCTCACTGCCCGTTCAAACTTTGAGCTCTCCTCTTCGTGTTCTTGTCGTTCACTCAAGTCTTCTTGAGCATTCCTTTCATTTGCCTCTCCCTCTAACACCATTGGAGAGACACCGTCCCTGTCCTCTTCTGCAAGAGCATAAAATCTATTTTTAATTTGAGCATCTACCTTATTAGGCTCATAAGGAACTATAACAACATGTAAATCTAAACAATCCGCTATGGTCATTGAGGCATAATCAAGCTCAGAGGTGTGGAAGATGGCCCTGCTTCCTCACCCCTAACCTTCATTTTGTCCTTACCTTTTTTACTTTGCACTTGAACAAAGCCCTTTTCCTCACCACCTTTCTCATTATTCTCTTAAAGGTCATGCTTTGATTATTTTAGGCATCGCAAGATCGGGTGACCAAAGACCTTACAGTGGGAGCAAATATATGGATACGACGTTCCCAGTGGCTTCATCAATACCTTGATCAATATCAATATGCTTCAGAAACTTAGACAAAACATTGACCTCAACACAAACCCTTTCATAACCTAATCTTGATCTATCCTCTATCATTGAGTCTGCATGCAGAGGTCTTCCAATTTGACTGGCCATTGAAATCTCCTTTAGGGACCATCCTTTTAACAGTGGGTTATGAATTTTGAAATCCCTTTTAGGGACCATCCTTCTAATGGGGGGTTATGAATTTTAACCCATAGTGGGATGGATGAGTGGGACTCTTTCGCCAAATTCATTCCTGGTTCCCAACACTTAATAATAAATGGGTGATCCACAAAATGATATGGACCGACATCAACAACCTTCATCATACTATCTTGGGAATCAAAACGAAAAAAATAAAAACCACAATTATTTGAAAGGACCTTAAGAAGGCAATGGCGTTGCCACATGCTTTGAGCAATATTTTGAACAACCGGGAAAGACAAACGTTTTTCAATAAAATATCCAACAAGAGTATTCATCCAATAATCAGTGCATTCATTAATAACATCACATGGTAAATGAACTAATGGGATTTTAGACTACGTACCTGAAGGCGAAAATGTTGGTCCCTTAGGTTATGGCCACTCAAGAGGGGGGTAAATTAAATGCTCTTAAAAATTTATTTATTTGAATCCAAACAAATACTATGATTACTGATTTCAAGATATCAAACCCACTACAATAACAAATAGAATAAAGAATGAACAGTGGAGAACACGACGATATGTAGTGGTTCGGTGTCGTTACACACACCTACTCCGCTCTTTCAAAGTCTTAACCACCCTTGGGGTTCCACTAAGTCAAACACCAAGGTTTCCACACTAGTTCACTTTGGAAACTAAAACCACATACACGCTTAGATTCAAAAGGGTTCTAGGTAACCATTACAATCCACAAAAAACGTTTAAGTGTTACAAAGATTTGAACTTATCCACACTTGCACTGAATATAAATAATGAAAGCACAATAACACAAAGCAGTAAATAGAATGATATACCCTCGATCTGATGATCGAAAGATGACAGATGAACTACTGTTGCTTTGGCAGCTTGTTGAAGGAGAATCAATACACTCGGAAGCCGTTTGGTATTTGAATTTTGTGGGAACACGTTGAGGGACCTTTGTGTATCCTGTGAGAGCTCGGAATTGCATGTGGAATAAAAGCTTAAATATGAGAAGAGAACGACCTGCACAAGATATCCAAAAAATATGCCCACTGAACCCATCAAGTCGACTTGGCTACACCTCAAGTCGACTCGGTTTGAACTCGAGTCGACTGAAAATTGAGTCGACTTGGCTGACCGAGCAACAAACACGTGAAAAACACCTTCTCGGCCGAGTAGACTTGGAAGTTGACTCAATCAACACAAAAGGCTATTTTATGTTTCAAAACATAGGAAATTATTTAAACCTTTTCGAAAATTATCCAAAAAAATATTCTAAACAATAATAACATTCACAAATACGTTTTTGCAACATAAAATAATTTATAAGATAATTATTTTATATGAATGATATGAGTTTTTGTTAATCATCAAAATTTAACAACTATATGAAAATACGAAGTTGGCTCAACAGAAAATATTCAAGGCTGGTGGGAATTCTGTGGGGCCAATCATCAACAATTTCTGCCTAGGATTTATTGGGCTAGCCTAATGAAATTTTCTGGTTGGGCTTAATAAAGGTCTGTTGCCCCAAGGAAGGAGGCCAAAATGCGGTACTCTGCCCACCATAAACAAGCCCATTCATTGTTTTGCCCACCCCATTACAAGAGGTCAAGCATTGATGGGCTGGATGCTGCCTTTTAATAAAGGCTGCTAGGCCTCGTGGGCCATCTGGGCCATAACTTAGTCAGCCCCCACAACTTTCAAGCTTTCTGCCAGCAGCCTCCTCTCCCAATGTTCGACCTGCAGTGACAAGGGAGTTCCTGAAATTGTGCCGCATGTGATTTGACCGGGTAACAACGACTTTACTCCAAATCATGTCTCGATTGGTGCAAATCTCTCTCTTTTACAATTCACTATAAAAAACAATAAATATGAGTTTTCATCATCATCATCATCTATATACTCGGATTTCTCAAACCAAATTTATATAGCATCAATTAGGATGCATTCAAATAATTCAAGAATCCACAATCATACTTTTTAAAGAATAAATAGAAGGACATGCCCAAAGGGCATCTAAGTTTTGTCCCTATAAAAATCAAAATAAGTGTACATCTTATACATCCATCCTATTATATAAGTAAATAAGAAAATTTAGTATTGTAAAATTGAATCATAAGTAAATTTTTCAAAATATTTTTTTTATATATTTTATTTTATAAAAAATTAAAGTATATCAATAAGACTTAAAATTGTTATCTTTAAATTATAATTAACTCATTTTTTATCTTTAAACTAAATCGAATCTTCATTTAAATTTTACCTAAAAGAATAAAAATTGAAATACAACTACAAATGACCGTCTATTAAATCTTTATTTAAAATTTTTTTATTTACCTACTCCGTCTGTCATACCTCTATTTATATATAAACAAAAGCTTAAAAAGAATCTGTTTACTCCATATGATAGATGTCATTAAAGGGATTTGAATCGTTAACTGTAATTAATTTTTATAATTTTAAATAAAAGTTATAATGGGTCAAAATAGGGTCAAGTTGTGAGGATTGAGTTCAAAAACGGGGTCAAATAAAAGTTTTTCTGAGTCATTAAATCGGATTGGCTTTAGGTTAGGTCGGGCCTTGAAAGCCCTCGTCCTGGTTCGTCTTCTCCGGCCAACACCGGTGGTTGCAGTGACTTACGGCAAAACCGAGGAAAGGAAGAATGAGATAATTAAAGGAAAACGAGAAACAAAAAGGTTTTTCTGAGTCAAATTAAAGTAAACAACAAGAGAAGGAAAAAGAAGCTACCTACGGCCGACGAGATGATGGTCGACGTCACAATTCAAGTCCCGATTTATCAGAATTTTATGTAACTCTCAGTCTCAGCTATTGATTATGACAACTACGATTTTATATATAGATGCATTCACCGATGAATAAAAGTTGACGCTGTTGATGATCATTTCTGTGTGTATATAGGTATATAAGCTGTTCTGCTCCTGGTTTTATTACAAATGTCGCCTGCTTAGCAGTGCCAAACATACATATAGATGATAAACCTCAGTGAAATAGAGACGGAGGCGCTGGCGGCGGCGGCGGAGGAGGGATGATGTCGGCCGCTCCTTGGCAGTACTCATCGAGAACGTGGCCTTCCTCGGCGGTGAAGCCAAGCGAGTCGAGCATGAAGGGCCTGCAGTCGTGGACTATGGTCTCAACAGCGGCACAGCAGCCGGGGCCGATGTAAGTCTCGCCGTTGAGTAGCAACATCACGATCTCCCCTATGCAGGAGTGGACCTCCAGCATGGAGCTCAAGCAGTTGGAGGACTCCGCCAACTGCAGCCGCTCCGCGAGGCTCAGACTGGGAGGCGGCGGAGACGCCATTGACGGGGGGATCCCTGCAGCTGCTAGAAGAACAACTGTGAAGGAGAAGAGCTTGGGAGCAAAAGCCATCGTGGAGGGCATTAATGGGAAGTATGGGTGGCAAGTGTTTGATATATATATATAGACAGACAAGTGTGAGAGTTTTCGTTCGTGCATGGGGGAATTCCGAGAGTTTTTGGGTGATTATTTATTCTTCATGTGATTTAATTATGGCAGTCATGATCATTCATCTCATGAGTTGGAGACGTTTTCTTAAATTATCTTCAATGTCATATACATTTATTTATATATATATAATGATTTTGGGGAATTCAGAGAGTTTTCGGATAACTATTTATGTTTTATGTGATTTATGGCAGTCACTGATCCCACAGGTTAGATGAAGATGCCTTGTTAAATTTTATCCATCTCCAATCTCACTTACATTTACTTGAGAATCAAAGGTTGCGCGGGTGAAAATCGTTAAAATATTTATAAAGATGATGTTAGAGTATGACAGAAATAAAGTTTGAATTAAGGGAGATTTGAATTAGAATTATTATTTTATTAATTTTATCTAGTTAATTATATTTATTTAGCTAGTTATAGCAATTGTATGGGTTAGTTTGAGTTAAAATTTGTATTATTCAATTCAAACTAAATGATTTTTTTGTTTTTAAAGTTCAAACCAACTCAACCCAAATTAAAGTGAAAAATCAAACTTATCCACTAGTGGATTTTATTTGGGTTTTGTGGGGGACAAGATGATCAATTTACATATAATTTGTTAATAGCAAGAGTAGTCAAGATTTTTCATATATATAAGTAATCCATATGTGATAAAAACCATAACTTACATTTCTTATGTGACATCCTATTTTTTTGTCATGCTATTACACTGAAAATTAGAAAAAAAATTATTAAAAAATAATTAATTCAATTTTTACTGTTAATTTCCTTCACCCTAGTCTCATTTAGTAAATTCATTTAAAAATCCAATCATTTATTCTAAAATCATGATTAAGGGTAATCATTAGAGTTTTAACTCATTTAAATTAATGTGTACGGTTTGCTAAAAAAAGATTTTCGAGATGAATTTTAAAAATGGAATTTTTTTATTTCTATTAGAGACGGAATTGTAAAAAATGTTTTAGAAAAGAATTTAGAGGCGAAAATTCGACATCTTTGCTTTACACTTTTGAAAGTTTACATTCTTCTCTTCAATGCTACCATTGAAGGGTTCATTTTTGTGGTTGCATATTTTTTTTATTCTTGAAAAAAGTTTTATTTTTGAAATATTGGATCAAGTTTCAAGACATTGATTAGGAATTTCGAAACATATGTTTTTTAGGCATGTTTTGAAACTTTTCTATGAATATGTCAAAACCTGTGGATGTGTTAGGATGCTCCAAAACCTACTCTAAATGTTTTGAAACTATTATTAGAAAAAATAACAAAATTCTCTAAACAGATTTTGTATAAATTTATATATTTATCTAATTTTTAAATTTTGAAGCCAAAACATACAAATCTAGGTATCTCTATTTAATTCCTGTAATTACATTAACAAGTGATTGACCAATCAAATCCTTACATGTCATCACTTGCTTCAAGCAAGACAATTTTAAAACATGTTTGTCAATATTTGAAAACATATAACATAAAATTAGTTTGTGATTTTCTTTCACTCCAAATAGCTAGTTTTACTCTCAATTGTTGTCAAAGCTTATAAATAACAATTTTTAAAGACTTTTTAAGAGGATGATGAAATTTCAATCTTAAAAACATTTTCTAAAGCATTAAAAGGAGAGATACAAGCTCTTCGAGCTCTTAATTTTTCAGAACTTCCCAAGAAGGGTCAACCATTGTTTATTTCATCCAATTGGAAAAGTAAGATCCTACTTGAACACTCATCTTTTGGTGTGAGACTAAAAAGCTTGAAAGTGAGTGTTCAAATGTTCCTTATTGTTGTTTACAAGGTCACTTTGTCAACACATGTCCCTTGGAGTGAGAGACAAGTGTTCAGCAAGTTTGATATTAAAAAAAGTGATGAATTAGTTAAAAGAAGAGGTTTTGCTTTATAAAAGAAAAGTAAGCATATTCTTTGAGAACATTATGTGAACTTTTTAAAGAATATGAGTATAAAAATAAGTCATATGGATGATGATGAATCCATTTCAAGTTATTAAGTGTAGATTAAACATCCTCATAGAGAATTGAGTTGATGCTTGATTGACTATAAGAGACGCCCTCTTCAATCGGACATGTTTTTATTCATAAAGAAATGATAATGTCAAACTTCAACTGACTAGTTGTGAAGCTCTAATCTATTGGACATGCTTTTAGAGTAAGAAGCTAACATTCTACCAAATTTCGATTGATTAGCTGAGAGACACTAATTGATTAAACATGTCTTCAAGGAAAAGGGCCAAGGTTTTGCATGGCTTCAGTTAACTAGTCTAGAAATACTAGTTGCTTGGGCACCCTGAAATTTGTTCTTCAAGACCTTTTCAAACCACTTATTTGCTTTTCAATTTAGAAATTTTGGGACATCTTGAAAATATTTAGATGATTTGCCATCCGATTATGTTCCTAAAATATATTAAAAATTTTGGGACATCTTGAGGCAAGTTTTGTTAGTTTACATAGATCTCATTATATGCATAGTGGAATAAAATTTAATTTGCAGGTATCACATTTTTCAAAAATTATTTTTTTATAAAAATTAAAGGAAAAAACAAAATAATATCTCTTGATGAAAACCAATTTCACTGTTAGGTTTCCTACCGTGTAATCCTCCAAGTATAGGATGTCGAGTCGATCCACTGGAAATCACTTAGATCCAAGAATCTCAAGAGAAGAGAAAGGAAAGTAGAAATTTTTTCAAAATTTGTAACTCACTTTCAAATTCACACACACTTCTCCAAGACTTCTCTCAACACTTTAAGTGTTTCAAAAAAAAATAAAATAAATGAAGGGTTAATTAGCTGTTTATAGAGTTCCAACATAACCCTATTCCTTTAATGGGTTGGGCTTCTCAAGCTCATTTAATTTAATGTTATTGGACCAAGCCCATTCCAATAGAGTTTAATTGTATTAAGTCCAATCTAATAGTGCCATTAGGTCAAACTTAATGTGCTAGCAAAAAGCTCAATTCAATTAATAATTAGATAATTATATTTACAATATAATCATTTAATTATTCTTATTTATCTAATAAATAAATACACTATTATTAGTAATTCTAAAATTACTATTTTGTTCTTTTCTCTTTGAAAATGATTTCTTTTGGGTGAGACTTTCTTGGTTCACAAATAAATTAACAACGAGAATAATCAACTATTAATTCTCATAAATCATGAGTGATATCTAACAATATGTCATGATTACTCAATTTATTGTGAAGTAGATATTGTAAGCCTTTTACTACGTTACCATGCAATACAATCCTCCTATCATTTTATATCCTGACAAGATATGAGATCATGGTCAGCAAATTCAATCTCTAAATCTTGTCATATGACTAGATCCAAAATCAATCTTGACAAATGTGACATAACCTTATGAAACACATTCAATCGTCATATTATCTTGGCCAAGTATTTATCGTCAAGTGATTATTAGATCGTATGAGATATCTTCATCATATATCTCGAGGTGATAGATTCCATATCTGATGCACACATAGCTCATGCATGATTGAACTAAGCACATAGATACGTATAATTTTTCGTGATTAGAACAACCATATAATATCACTAATATCCTAATCCACCAATATATAGATATTTATGTCATCTCAAGTCTAAGGGTTAGTTGCACATCTGTAGCTAACATTGAATCATTAACCCATGAGATAAAACCCATGTGATTCAATGTTAATAGTCTCATTCAGTGAACTCGTTTCTGTAACGAGCACCCACTCATCTTTCTTCCATATCTCATACAGAATGATACAAGACTCACCAATCTTATCTTTTAGTATCTTATACTGAATAAGGAGGAAGACGATGTGCTAGCCTTTACGAGTTACTATTATTTAGATTAGGAATTCTACGGCAAAGAACATGTTTATAATATAACGAATTGTGGATTACTCATAACTCGTATTCTTAACTATTAAGAATGGTATCCACTCCTTATTATACTAATAGATACATGTTTTTAATTTAAACCATATTGTAATTTAAATAAAAACATAAACTTGTCATTTAAATAATTAAAAGATCGAGTCCCTTTATGTCATTAGAATTGGTTTTTTGGACTCATATCTAACAATCTCCCACTAGTACGAAGACCATTCTGAATGGTATCTCAAACCCCACATATCTAGATGAAAATCTAGTTGCTTCTAGTTCATGGTCTTAGTCATTGGATCTGTTGCATTCTCTAATGTATCTATTTTTTATACATTAACATCTCCTCTACCAATGATCTCTCTAATAAGATGGAAGCATATCTCAATATGTGTAGACTTTTGGTTAGACCTCAGTTTCTTAGCTTGCTCTATGGCTTCGTTATTGTCGTAAAACAAAGGCACAACAGACTCTATAGAAGGAATCATTCCAAGTTCTGTCACAAACTTAACCTAGACTACTTCCTTTGCAGCATCTGATGCTATAATATACTCAGTTTGTGAGTAGAATCGTCAGTTGTATCATGTTTGGAACTCTTCTAACTAAATACTCATTTGTTACAAGTAAACACATATCTAGAGGTAGACTTTCTGTCAGCAATATTTGATTGAAAATCAGAATTTGTGTAACATTCCACTTTAAGTTCTCATTCTCCATAAGTAAGGATCAATTCCTTAGTCCTTCTCAAGTACTTAAGGATATTCTTAATGGCAATCTAGTATTGCTCATTTGGAGTAAGTTGATATCTACTTGTAACACTTATAGCATAAGCAATATTAGGCCTAGTACATAACATCGCATACATTAGACTTTCTATTGCTGAAGCATAAAGAATCCTAGACATGCGTTATCTCTCTTCTTGTGTCTTGGGGCATATATCACGAGAAATGTGGATTCTATGCCTAAAGGGAAGTAGCTATCTTTTGTAATCTTTCATGTTGAATCTCTTCAACACTTTTTCTATGTACTTATTTTGGGAGAATCCTATCAATCTCTCTTAGTTCTATTTCTATAGATCTGTATACTAAGAATATAGGTTGCTTTTCCCAAATATTTCATGGAGAACTTACTTGAAAACCATACCTTTATTATTGACAACAATCATACATCATTCCCAATGAGTATGATATCTTTGCACTCCCAGTAACATTTTTATAAGGGCCATTAGCACAAAAAAGCCAAACGTTTTCGAGTTTTGACAATTTTATCCAATGCTTTCAATTTTAGCAAAAAGAGCCCAATTTTTGAAATTTACTGCAATTTTAGCCAATGCTGAAATCAATTTTGACCAACGCGTAACTTTGCCCAGGTGGCATGCCACTTGACATTTAATTTATTTTCTGAAGAAAAATGCTCTCTTCTCTTTTCTGCACATATACACACACACACAACATATATATATACATACAACAACATATATTTATATACACACACAACATATATATATACATACAACAACATATATTTATATACACACACAACATATATATAGACACATACATAAATGTTTACACACAACAACATTTATATATATATATAAACATATACACACACAACAACATATATATACACACACACAACAACATATATATACACACAACAATATATATATAGTGGCCGACGATGGGGAGGGCGACAGACGGCTAATTGAGCAATTGTAGGGGGTGACGACAGCACTAGCGAGAGGGAGAGAGAGGGTGAAAGAAAGAGATTGATGATGAAGTTCGACAGCCTTCATCAAAGAAATCCGATCGAAATTCTCCGATTAAACTTCTCTAATCGAACTTCTACAACCTTTATTATCAGACTTTTCCAATTAGACTTTTTCGATCAGACTTTTCCAACCTTCATTATCAGATTTCTCATATCGAACTTTTCCGATCAGACTTTTCCAATCGGGGTTTTCCGATTGGGCTTTTCCGATCTTGCTTTTCCAATCAGACTTTTCCAGCCTTTATTATCAGACTTCTTCAATCAGACTTTTCTGATCGGGCTTTTCCAATCGGATTTTTCCAGCCTTCATTATCAGGCTTTTCCAATCGGACTTTTCCAGCCTTCATTATCGGGCTTTTACGATAGGGCTTTTTTAGCCTTTATTATCAAACTTCTTCAATCGGACTTTTCCGATTGGGCTTTTCCAATCAGGCTTTTCCAATCAGACTTTTCCAGCCTTCATTATCGGGCTTTTCCAATCGGACTTTTTTAGCCTTCATTATCGGGCTTTTCCGATCGGGTTTTTCCAATCGGACTTTTCCAGCCTCCATTATCAGACTTCTTCGATCGGGCTTTTCCGGACTTTTCCAGCCTTCATTATCAAACTTCTTCGATCAGACTTTTTCGATCGGGCTTTTCTAATCAGACTTTTCCAACCTTCATTATCAGACTTCTCCGATCGGACTTTTGTGATCAGGCTTTTACGATCAGACTTTTCCAATTGGGCTTTTCCTGTGTGTATATATGTTGTTGCGTGTGTGTATATGTTGTGTGTGTATATGTTTCTGTGTATATATATATGTTGCTCTGTGTGTGTGTGTGTATATATATATGTTGCTCTGTGTGTGTGTGTATATATATATGTTGGTGTGTATGTTAGAGAGAGCATTTTTCTTCAGAAAATAAAGAAAAAAAATTAAAAAATAAATTAAATGCCAAGTGGCATGCCACCTGGACAAAGCCACACGCTGGTCAAAATTGATTTCAGCATTGACTAAAACTGCAACTAATTTTAGAAATTGGGCTCTTCTTGCCAAAATTGAAAGCATTGGATAAAATTGCCAAAATTGAAAACGTTTGGTTTTTTGGTGCTAATAGCCCTTTTTATAAACACATGGTTCATCAACGTTTTGGAGGAAACCAAACGATTTGACTTTATCATCGAAATAGATGTTTTAACTCTTGGATGCTTGCTTAAAATCATAAATGGGATCTCTTAAGCTTGCATACCTTTCTTACGTTATCTTTGGGAGTGAAGCCTTTAGGTTGCTCCATATAGATATCATGATCTACATGACCATTTAGAAAGGCTGCGTTCACATATATCTATCAAATCTCATAATTATAATTAGCGGTAATGCCTAGTAAAATTCTAATAAATTTAAGCATAACAACAAGTAAAAAGGTTTGCTTATAGTAAATACCTGCATTTGATGGTAATCTTTTGCCACAAATTCAGTTTTATAAGTCTATACTTTTCCATCTGAACCTATCTTTTTCATGAGAACCCATTTACATCCAATAAATACTATGCCTTTTCACTACAAAAAAAATTGATTTTTTACAGCGATTTTAAAAATCGTCGCAAAAAACAGTATTTTGCAACGATTTTGAAAAATCGTCACAAAATTCATTAAAAAATTTAATTTTGAGGTGGTTTTGAAAACCACCGGTAAATTCAAAAAATAATTTAATAATTAAAAATTAAAATTAAATTTTATTGCAAAGAAAATAGTTAAATAATTAAAAATAAAAATAATTTAACATTTTCGACGATTTTTCAAAATTGCTACAAAATTCATTAAAAATTTTAATTTTGCAGCAATTTTCAAAAAATAGCTATTAAATTTGGAAAATAATTTAATAATTAAAATTTACTGCAATTTTTGAGAAAGAGTCGCTAAATTCATAAAAAGTTTAATTTTGCATCAAAATTCAAAAAAAATAATTAAAAATTAAAATTAAATAACATTTGCGATGGTTTTGAAAAACTACTACAAAATTCATTAAAAAAATTAATTTAAAAAAATAAAAATAAATTTAACAAAATTTTAATAATGTTAAAAATAAATTTTAAAAAAATATATAAAATCTTCTTTTTATTCTTAATCAATTAATTTATTTAATTTAATTCAATTAATTTATTTTTTAGTTTATTCCATTATTCTTCTAAAAAATGATCAATTAATTTATGTTTTAAATTTATATTAAAAAGTATAAAATATAATTATGTAAAATAATGGTTGGATTAGTATATAATTTATATGTGCGAATATATAACAAGAAAGCTTCGTAGGTCAAATGGTTTCGCGCATAGGGGAGGTCCCAAGTTCGAAGTTGGAGAAGGGGAAGGATGCTGGATAATTAATTTCCAACGTCGCCACGTGACGCGCGGATATCCGACCAAGTGGCACTCAGGGGCCAGCGCACATGTGAGTGAGTGAACCTGTGCCCCCGTGCTGGGCTAGGTGGTTGGAAAAAATTCAAAACTTTTTGAATTTTGAAATTTGAATTTTTTGGAATTTTTGCAACGGTTTTGAAACCGCCGCTAAAATTCAATATTTTGGAATTTTTTGCAGCGGTTTCAAAACTGGCGCTAAAATTCAATATTTTGGAATTTTTTGTGGCAGTTTCAAAACTGCCGCTAAATATTTTAAAAACCACTACTAAATATTTTATTCCAGCGGTTGCTAAAAACTGTCACTAAATGCAATTTTTTTGTAGTGTGTGGTAGATCTACAAGAGTCCAATCCTACTTCTCATACATGGAATCCATTTCGGATTTTATAACTTCTAGCCATCTATTTGAGTCGATATCTAATATCGCCTTTGGGTAAGTGGTATGATCATCCGAGTGGTCATTGTCTCCTATAAGAAACAACTCTTATTCACTTAGAAAATCATATATCTCAGGTTGATGAGGTATCCTATCACTTCTTCTAATGGGAGGTGCAACACTTAGGCCTGGCTCCTCAATAGGTACTTGAACATCTCGTGGCATAGCTTTTTAGGTTCGGCGAACCCTTCGCTAAGTTCTATTTTCCTTTCATTGCTACCTTTTTTAATAAACTTTTTTTTAAAGAAAAAATGGTGTTCTTGTTAAAAACTACTTGTTATAGTTCAGGAATTTAAAACTTATATCCTAAAGTATCCTTAGGGTAACCTATGAAACTACCCTTCAAAGACTGTGTCTCAAATTTTTATGATTTAAGTTTTTTCACGAAAGCTAAACATCCCCAAATCTTAACATGTTTAAGACTTAGCTTCCTATCAAACCATATCTCATGTGATGTTGTAGGAACTGACTTCGTAAAAACTCTATTTAGGATATATATTACAGTAAAAAGGGTGTGTTACTATAGAAACAAAGGTAAGTCTTGTTCCTTCTTGACCAAAAGGGGGGACGATCGGAGGCGAGGCACAGGCTTCGGGCGACAGGTCTATCTAGGGGGCGGCTGGCATCTACAAGCACTCCGACAGTCGAGTAAGTAAGAGAGTAAAATGAGGCAGTGTATCAGTAGGTTAGAGATGAGAACATACATTGGCTCTGAAGAGAGCTGATTGATATAGAAGAAGGAGATGTCCTCTTGCATGCATGAGTCGTGCTTTTTTAGGTGATAGGGCAGGCTATCTAGTGCCTGTAGAGGTTCCCAGGTGGTAGCATGGTGGCGATGGGAACTCCATTAATGTGGATGGGATTCGTCATTAATGAGGATGAGATCTTAGACGGCCGCAGATATCCAGTGAGAGTCACAATGATGCCGTGGCAAGTTGGCATTGGGCCAAGGCTGGATCTAGAAGGAAGACCAGAATGGGCAGAGATTGGTCTGAAGGAGAGGGCCAAGATTGGGCCTGGACGGTCCACAGGCCCCCAGGTCGGATGCTCGAGTAATGAGCGTTCGAGCTAGAAGAAGGAAACCTGACCAATTTTGTTGTGTGTGGCAATTTTGGAGTGTGGGATCGAGGTAGTTGGTTGGGTTGATTTTGTTTTTGTTGGGGTGGTAACTCAGGAGTCGTTTTGAGGTTAACCCAAGATGAGTAGGAGAGGTAATATTCTCTATGCGTCGATCTGCGACGCGCGTGATTTTGAGATCCGAGGGTGCTCGTTTGGGGGAAAAGGTGTTAGTTGGGTATCGCCCAAGTGCGAAGGGCGGCTAGCCATCGTGAGTGTGCGCCGGTAGGGTCTGAACAATTTTTGGTGCAAGTGTTAGTTTTTGAGGGTTGGATGTCTGATTTGAGACACGACTTTGGAGTCGGGCCTAAGTAGACTCGAGGTTCGACGTGCCTATTTGATATAAGGCACGACTTGAGAGCGAAAGTTGGATGGAGGTGGGCTCGAGGTCCTGTGTGCCTCTCTAATACAAGGCGTGGCTTGATAGGGTCGAGGAAATCTCAAGGCCTTAGAACAATGATGAGGCTGTGCCCGAGGTCCACGTTGGTCTGAGTCCTAAGCATAGCTATTTGAGGATCGAGGTAACTTGAAGTCTTCCTACAAACCACGTCGGTCTAGATCCCGAGCACTGTAAATGGAGGACCGAGGTGGGCTCGGGGTCTTGTGACGAACTGCGTCGACCTAGGTCCAAAGCACTGCAAATGGGGGACTGAGGTAAGCTCGAGGTCATGTGACGAACCACGTCAACCTAGGTCCAAAGACGTACAAAGGTGGGACCAAGGCGGGCTCAAGGTCCTATGATGGACCGCGTCGACCTAGGTCTGGAGCATTGCAAAGGGGGGACCGAGTTGGGCTCGAGGTCCTATGACGAACTACGTCGACCTAGGTCTGGAGCACTACAAAGGGTGGATCGAGGCGGGCATGAGGTTCTATGACGGACCGCGTTGACCTAGGTCCGGAGCACTGCAAAGGGGGGACCGAGGCGGGCTTGAGGTCTTGTGACGGACAGCGTCGACCTAGGTCCAGAGCATTGCAAAAGGGGGACCGAGTTAGGCTCGAGGACCTCTGACGAACCACATCCACCTATGTCCGGAGCACTGCAAAGGGGGGACCAAGGTGGACTCGAGGACCTGTGACTAATCATGTCGACCTAGGTCGAAACACTGCAAAGGGGGGACCGAGCACTGCAAAAGAGGGACCAAGATAGGCTCGAGGTCCTATGATGGACAGCGTCGACCTAGGTCCAGAGCATTGCAAAAAGGGGACCGATGCGGGCTCGAGGTCCTATGATGGACCGAGTCGACCTAGGTTTGGAACACTACAAAGGAGGGACAGAGCACTGCGAAAGGGAGATCGAGGCAGGCTCAAGGTCTTGTGACGAACCGCGTCAACCTAAGTCTGGAGCACTACCAAGGGCAGAACGAGGCGGGCTTGAGGTGTTGTGATGAACCGCGTCGACCTTGGTCCAAAACACTACAAATGGGGGACCGAGGTGGGCTCGAGGTCCTGTGACGAATTGCGTCGACCTAGGTCCGAAGCACTACAAAAGAGGGATTGAGCTGGGCTCGAGGTCCTGTGATGGACCGCGTCGACCTAGGTTTAGAGCATTGCAGAGAGGGGATCGAGGCAAGCTTGAGCACCTATGACTAATCACGTCGAACTAGGTCTGGAATACTGTAAAGGGGGGACCGCGTCGACCTAGGTCCGGAGCATTTCAAAGGGGGGACCGATGTGAGCTCAAGGTCCTGTGATGGACCACGTCAACCTAGGTTTGGAGCACTGCAAAAGGAGGGACCTAGTTGGGCTTGAGGTCCTGTAATAGACCGCATCGACCTAGGTTTGGAGCACTGCAAATGGGGGACTAAGGCAAGCTCAAGGTCCTGTGACGGATTGCGTCGACCCAGGTCTGAAGCACTGCAAAGAGGAGACCGAGCTGGGGTCAAGGTCCTATGACGGACTGTGTGGACCTATGTCTAGAGCACTGCAAATGGGGGGATGAGGCGGGCTCGAGGTCCTGTGACGGACTACTTCGACCTAGATCCGGATCACTGCAAAGGGGGGACTAAGCTAGGTTCGAGGTCTAGTGACGGACCGCATCGACCTAGGTCCAGAGCACTACAAATGGAGGACCGAGACGGTTTCGAGGTCCACCACGATTTTACAGTCGAACCAAGGCAAACTTGAGGTTCAGCTTGCCTGTCTGGTATAAGGCATGACTGGAAAGGGCTGTGGCGAACTCGAAGTCCTAGAGCAATGATGGGGCTGTGCCCGAGGTCCTACTAATACTTATATTGAATGTGTTACGAGTAATAAAATGAAAAATTATTGGGTACCTTATATTTAGCAGGTCAAGTGAGTCTAATGTGACCCAAGATTTGTTTATGTTGTGCCTTTTAGATACAAGGCTAACTTATAGGAGTGGCCGAGGTTACTCGAGGACAGGGCTAAACCGAGGAAGCTCGAGGTATGCCAATGCTTGTTTGATACAAGGCTATCTTTAGGGAGAGTGACCGAGGTTACTCGAGGCCAGGCTAGACCGAGGAAGCTCGAGGTGTGTCAATGCTTGTTTAATACAAGACTATCTTCAGGGAGAGTGGTCGAGGTTACTTGAGGCTTGGGTTAGACCAAGGAAACTCGAGATCTGCCAATGCCTGTTGATACAAGGCTATCTTCCTTTAGGGAAAGTGGCCGAGGTTACTCGAGGCTGGGGCTAGACCGAGGAAGCTCGAGTCTAGATAGCCTGGTAAGGGAATACAAGGGTGCAGAATGTGAGGGAATAAAGGTGTGGGTAACCTGGTGGTGCTGGTGATGATTGCCTTCTATATCGCAATCAGTTCACTTGTTGGGTTGGTCACGCTACTGGTTTTGGGTTAATTCAGCAATTCGATTCTGGAGTTACTGGACTGTCTAGAGAAGGACTTCTATGACAACTGGGTTTTGCGGAGGATGGTCGAGGGTTATTTGGCTCTTGAGTGGGGGTGCTTCTGGTTCGCACCATGGTGTGGCCATGGGGAGGTTGGTTTGAAAGGTTTTTAGTAAGCTTATGGGGTAGGTAAGTTTTACCAAGCCCCACGGTGGGCGCCAGATATTCCTTCCTGACCAAAAGGGGGGGGAAGATAGGAGGCGGGGCGTGGGCTCCGATGATGGGTCCGTCTGGGGGGCAGCTGACACCTACAAACACTCCGACGGTCGAGTGAGTAAGAGAGTAAAATGAGGCATTGTATCAGTAGGTCAAATATGAGAATATACCTTGTCTCTAAAGAGAGTTGGTTGATATAAAAGAAGGAAACGTCCTCCTGCATGCATGAGTCGAGCATTTACAGGTGATGGGACTGGCTATCCGGTGCCGATGGAGGTTCCCAAGTGATAGCATGGTGGCGACGGGACCCTCATTAATGTGGATGAGATCCGCCATTAATGAAGATGGGATCTAAGACGGCCGCGCGGATATCCAGTGAGAGTCGCAATGATGCCGTGGCAGGCTGGCGCTAAGCTAAGCCTAGATCCAGAAGGAAGACCAAAATGGGCCTAGATTGGGCCTAAGGAGAGGGTCGAGATTGGGCCCGGACGGTCCAAGTCTGTACAACTTAACATACTTCGGATCATATCTAATAAAGTCTGATTCCTCATCCCAGAAACTCCATTAAGTTGCGATGTTCCTGGTGGAGTCCATTGTAAAATAATACTTAAGACCTTAAGAAAAACTTCAAACTCGTTACTAAGATATTCGCCTCCATGATCAGATCATAAGGCCTTTATCTTTTTACCAGTTTGATTTTCTATTTCAACTTGAAAGTCTTTGTGAAACGACCCAGAATTTCCTCACATTTTTTTTCCAACTCATTATGAAATCATTTAATTTTCTTGCTCACAACAATTAAAATTATCAATGCATCATTATGTGCTCATGCATAGCCATAACAACATATAGAAAATATATAGATGCTTGCCCATAGCAATTTATTAATCAATTTCATTTCATGTTATCGTGCCCACCCATAATGTGGTATAGTATGATATGATGTCCATGCAATTGCAGACATGCCATATTTTTATCAAGTACAATTGGTACTATGCATAACTTTAAGTATGGTGGAATCTCAAGATGGTGTTGTTGTGGGGTCCTCCCCCATCAGTCTTACGAGATTCAAAAACCCCTAAATTCATTTCAAATTCCAATTTTCTCAATCCCTAACCCAAAAATACAAATTTCCTTTTAAAGATTGGGGTAATTCTTGGCCTCCTTCAGGTTATAAACTCGTTTTACTGAAATTTTGAGAAATTATTCACGAAATACAAACAACCAAACTTCTATGCAAAACCCTCAAACCCAATTTTTGCATTTACCCCAAGAATCAAGCTAGGGTTTTGCAAGATATGCAGAAGCATTAAAAGGAACTTGACTTTTTGAAGAAACAACCTCTTCAAAACGATTTTGATCCCCCATTTCTTTGCATTTAGCTCCCAAATGAAACTCCAATCCAAAATGAATGAACTAACTTGAAGAATTTGATGGGAAATGAAGAAATTGAGAATGGAAGAAGAAGAGAAGGGCTTAGAGGAGAAGATGAACGAGAATGGGAAAAAATTGAGACTCGCCTATATATATATCACATTTAAACATTTGCCATTCACCTTTTCATTTAATCCCCACAATATCCTTTACCATTTACATTAACTCAAATAACACAAAATTATTTTACAAACATTTCCATTATACAATTTCACTATTTTTTCTTCTTTTCCCACTTCTCAAGCATTTTCACAACACATACACATCATTATTTATTTTTATCCTCATTTTAACCAAATAATACTGAGCATCACCTGAGCAAAATAATTCTTGGAACATAATTCTGACTCACTCGATACTGGACTGTCCGGGCCCAATCTTCTTGATCTTTGCAACTCTTACTGGATATCCACGACATCATTGATCTAGCCTTGGCTCAGCGCCAGCCTGCCACGACATCATTGCAACTCTTACTGGATATCCACGCGGCCGTCTCAGATCCCATTCTTATTAATGGTGGATCCCATCCACATTAACGAGGGTCCCGTCGCCACCATGCTACGACTTGGGAACCTCCACTGGCACCAGATAGCCAGTCCCATCACTTGTAAATGCACGACTCAATGCATGTAGGAGGACGTTTTCTCTTTCTATATCAACCAGCTCTCTTTAGAGTCAAGGTATATTCTCATCTCTGACCTACTGATTCACTACCTCATTTTACTCTCTTACTCACTCGATCGTCAGAGTACTTGTAGGTGCCAGCCCTCTCTAGACGGACCCTTCGCCGGAGCCCGCGCCCCACTTCCGATCATCCCCCTTTTTAGTCAAGAAGGAATAGATACCAACATATATTATGCATCAAAATAATATTATCAAATAAATCTAGGCCCACTAACAGGTCGTTACACTTTGAACATTTCAAAAGATTCAAATTTATATCTCATAAGATAAATATACCTATATCTAAGCATACCATCTGTAAAAGTTATGAAGTATTGAAAATCTCCTCAGGCTATTACATTAATAGGCCACATACATCTAAATATATAAGTCCTAACAATTCTGTAACCTTAAGCCCTTGCCCAGCAAAGGGCGATCTAGTCATCATACCAAGGATATAGGATTCATAAGGTGGATATGGTTCAAAACATAATGGGCCTAGAAGCCCATCTTTCTCCAACTTAGTGATTATGTCATCCCCTATATAATACAATCTATGATGCTACAGAATTTTGAAATTTGAGTTATTTCGTGGTCTCTTATTATTATTTGACACACATAGATGTTTACTATCATCAACAATCATATTCAAAATGTAAAGACTATTGATAAAATTACCAGTAGCAATCAATTTATTTCTAAAATAAATTTAATAAATTCACAAACATTATTCTTAAAAGAAAATTCATAATTTTCTTTCACCAAGACAGGAATATAAATAATTTTCTGAAATGCTTTAGGTACACAAACAATCGTTTAAAACTAAACTATGTCCATGCGATAGAATTAAAGAAACGATAGTCGAGGCTGTAACTCTTGCCTTGTTCGCCACTTTTAGCATGATCTCATCATTTGCAAGCCTTTTACTTTGATCCAAATGTTGTATAGAAGCACGAACGTGAGTTATCACTCCAAAATCTAGAATTCATAAAGTAGAAGAATAAGCAATAGAAAAATATTCATGAACTATCATCATACCTTTTGCTTCATTCTTCAAGGAATTAAGGTAATCTTTACAGTTCCTTTTCCAGTATCCAACCTTGCCACAATGGAAACACTTTCCTTTGGCGACAGTTTTTCCCTTTTTTTTTTGTCAATCACCTTTGTTGCCTAGGTGGCATTCTTTTTTCCTTTCCCCTTCCTAGTCTTACTAGAAGAGGACACGACCATCACAATGCATGTCTTCATGTTGCCCTGGGTCGTTAGTAACATGTTCATAAGCTTCGTAGGAGAACACTCAATCTTGTTCATATAGAAGTTTGAAATAAAACTCCCATATGAATCTGACAAAGACTGAAAGATCAGATCTATCTAAAGATATTGATTTAGCTCATAATCTAATTCCTTTAATTTCTACATCTAGGAGATCATTTTGAGAACATGGTCCTCAACTAATCTTTTAGGAGACATCTTTTCCCAAAAAAACGCTTTTGATATCTCATATCTTCTACTGCGACTTTGCTCGCCATACAACTCTTATAAGTAATAATCGCATCGCATCTGGCATCTTACTATGTTGTCGTTGTAGCTCATTACTTATAAAAGCCAGGATGTAACGACAAGATCATCATCTTGCTACTTAGTGAATGTGTCCTACTCCTCGTAAGTGATGTGCTCAGCGGTTGGCTCAGGGATAAGCACATCCAAAACATTTGATTTTTTTGAAGTTCGTAATTAGTTTTAAATTTAGAAGCCAGTCATTAAAGTTTGGTCTAGTAAGCCGAACCGTGTCAAGAATTCTAGCAAGTGGGTGTAGTAAAGCCATTTGATGTATTTGCAGAAAATAAATAGATTATTAAATATCTTATCTTTCTTAACTATCTGATTTTGTTCTTTAAATTAAACAGTATCTCCTACTAAAATTTTCAAATTCCTAACTCCCAATGAAAGAAAAAGCAAATTCACGTTGGTATGAATTTCAATGGGTATTTCGATTTTTATTAAACTTATTACTCCTCACATAATATATTCTTGGAATAATAAATTCAATAAGTTGACAACTCTTGTCCAGTATATCTCATGTATGGCCCAAATATTTTACTTCGAACCCTAATCCAATGTACCTCACATCATAGTTTTTTGTCAATTGAATATAGTTAAATTATATCATCACGTTAATAAGTCTACACAGTTGAATATCGATTGCCTCACAAAATAGTTTCTTGGGCCTCGATATCTGTGCATCCCTATCTCATCAAATGTTAAATAGAAATTAAAACATTTTAACCAATGTGCAACCCCTATGTATCCATAACCAATCAACACACCAATCAAAATGCCCCAATTTCTATCATGATAGAGAGTATCATTTAGATTATCTTTACTCTTAAGGTCTAACCAGTTATAATTTAATTTTACAAATATGAGAGATTTTCGATTTTTAATTATTAGGTTTCACTTTTCGCATGCAACGATTTAACATACATCAACTTTGTAAATAAACATTATATAAAACGTAGTCGATATGGTTATGGACTCAAACATACATTCTAGGCACAATTCCAGCCATTGAAATCATGCGGTGCATTCATGGGTGCATAAAAAGAAACACTTATTATTATTACAAACATAACCCTTTACATGTCTCAATTGGTGGAATCCATCTCTTTTACAATTCACTATAAAAAATAATAACTATGAGTTTTCATCATATATATATGTATATATATATACTCAGATTTCTCAAACGAAATTTATATAGCATCAATTAGGATGCATTCAAATAATTCAAGAATCCACAACCATAATTTGTAAAGAATAAATAGAAGGACATGCCCAAGGGCATCTAAGTTTTGTCCCCATAAAAATCAAAATAAGTGTACGTCTTATACATCCATCCTATTATATAAGTAAATAAGAGAATTTAGTATTGTAAAATTGAATCATAAGTAAATTTTTCAAAATATTTTTTATATATTTTATTTTATAAAAAAAATAAAGTATATCAATAAGATTTAAAATTATTATCTTTAAATTATAATTAACTCAATTTTTATCTTTAAACTAAATCGTATCTTCATTTAAATTTTACCTAAAAGAATAAAAATTGAAATACATCTACTAATAACCATCTATTAAATCTTAATTTAAATTTTTTTTATTTACTTACTCTGTCTGTCATACCTCTATTTATATATAAAGAAAGCCTAAAAAGAATCAGTTTGCTGCATATGATAGATGTTATTAAAGGGAATTCAATCGTTAACTATACTTAGGTGGTGTTCTCTTTGTGTTTCAGTTTTATATTTTGAGTTTTTAATTCATTTTGAGTTTTGTATTTTGAATGTCTGTTTTGAGATTTTTGAAAATGCGTTCTTTCTATCATTTTGAAAAAACTATTTCTCAAAACAAAAAACTAGAAAACACGTTTACTTTGGAATTTTAAAAACGGTTTCTTTTTTATTATTGTCATATTTTATTTAATGAATTTAATTTAAAATAAATTATAAACATTTATTAGTAAATTATAAATTTAATTCAAATATTTTAAATTATAAAATAAAATTTAAATAAAATAAAAAAATTAACAATCTTAAACATATCATTAAAAAAATTAATACAAACAAAACATATCACATATCCAATTTAATCTTTAAATAAAATAAAACAAAAAAAATAAATAACAGAAAAGAAAAAAAAAAACCAGAGAATGCATCTTCTGTCTTTTTCCAGCTTCTTTCTTCTTCCATCTAGGGTTATGCGTAGCCCATCTTCCGCCGCCACCGCCTCTTTGTTTCACCGCCAGCCACCCATGTTTCTCTTCATCATCATCGTCAATCGCACCATCTCCTTCCTCACCCATCATCGCGGCGGTCGACTTTTTCATCATCATTGATTGCGCCATCTCTTTCCTCAACTAGTCGGCCATGGCAGTCAGTGGCAGGCGAGGAGGAGTCGACGATAGTGATGGCGGGCGAGGAGCAGTCGGCGACAGTGGTGGCGGGCGAGGAGCAGTCGACGACAATGGTGGAATATGAAGGAGAAGAGAGGAGATGAGTGAGTGAGAGAGAGAGAGAGAGAATTGGCTTGTGAGTGCGAGAATGGGTTTGGGGGTCAGTTGGGGGGATGGGAGGGAAGGTCCCGTGTTTTGGGATTGTTTTCTGTTTTCAGTGAGTTTTCACTGAAAACACCCAAAACAACAAAATGTTGTTTTGGGTTTCTTTTGTAAAAATTTTAGTTGTTTTTGAAAACGCGTTTTTGAAAATAACAAATAGAACACGTTTTCAGTATTTTGAAAAATTGAAAACAGAAAACAGCTCAAAAACTCCAAAGAGAACATGCCCTTAATTTTTATATTTTTAATAAAAATTATAATGGGCCAAAATCGGGTCAAGCTGTGAGGATTGAGTTCAAAACCGGGGTCAAATAAAAGTTTTTCTGGGTCATTAAATCGGATCGGCTTAGGTTAGGTCGGGCCTCGAAAGCCCTCGTCCTGGTTGGTTTTCTCGGGCCAACACCGGTGGTTGCACCAACACCAAGGAGAAGAATAATGAGATAATTATAGGAAAACGAGAAATAAAAGGGTTTTCCTCAGTCAAATTAAAGTAAACAACAAGAGAAGGAAAAAGAAGCTACCTATGGCCGGCGAGATGATGGCCGACGTTACGAAGGTGATCCTATATATCCTCTCCGCTTCCTCTCTTCTTTCCATCTGCTGGTCCAATTTTAAAATTATTGCCCGAAATTCCAAATAGATCATATGTGTAAATCCCTGATTAAGCTCACTCGCAATTATTGATTGCCTGGGCGAGTCACTATTCAAGCCTCAATTTATCAAAATTTTATGTAACTCTCAGTCTCAGCTATTTATCAAAATTTTATATATGGATGCATTCACCGATGAATAAAAGTTGACGCTGTTGATGATCACTTCTGTGTGTATATATATATAAGCTGTTCTGCTCCTGGTTTTATTACAAATGTCCCCTGCTTAGCAGTGCCAAACATACATATAGATGATAAAACTCAGTGAAATAGAGACGGAGGCGCTGGCGGCGGCGGAGACGGGATGATGTCGGCCGCTCCTTGGCAGTACTCATCGAGAACGTGGCCTTCCTCGGCGGTGAAGCCAAGCGAGTCGAGCATGGAGGGCCTGCAGTCGTGGACTATGGTCTCAACAGCGGCGCAGCAGCCGGGGCCGATGTAAGTCTCGCCGTTGAGTAGCAGCATCACGATCTCCCCTATGCAGGAGTGGATCTCCAGCATGGAGCTCAAGCAGTTGGACGACTCCGCCAACTGCAGCCGCTCCGCGAGGCTCAGACTGGGAGGCGGCGGAGACGCCATTGACGGGAGGATCCCTGCAGCTGCTAGAAGAACAATTGTGAAGGAGAAGAGCTTGGGAGCAAAAGCCATCGTGGAGGGCATTGATGGGAAGTATGGGTGGCAAGTGTTTGATATGTATATATATAGACAGACAAGTGTGAGAGTCAGGGCCGGCCCTCAGAAGTTAGGGGCTCTAAGCAAAATTTTATATGGGCCCCCTAATATCTCAAGTTTTTAATATTAATTAATATTTTATATATATAATATAAAATGGGCCCATACTTATAAGACTAGTTGGGCCATGACAACAAAGCCAAAACTGGCATTAGTGGGAGGGCCCAAGGCACCTGCCTAGGTTGCCTAGTGTCAGGGCCGGCCCTGGTGAGAGTTTTCGTTCGTGCATGGGGGAATTCCGAGAGTTGTTGGGTGATTATTTATTCTTCATGTGATTTAATTATGGCAGTCATGATCATTCATCTCATGAGTTGGAGACGTTTTCTTAAATTATCTTCAATGTCATATACATTTATTTATATATATAATGATTTTGGGGAATTCAGAGAGTTTTCGGGTAACTATTTATGTTTTTTGTGATTTATGGCAGTCACTGATCCCACAGGTTGGAGATGAAGATGCCTTGTTAAATTTTATCTATCTCCAATCTCACTTACATTTACTTGAGAATCAAAGGTTGCGCGGGTGAAAATCGTTAAGATATTTATAAAGATGATATTAGAGTATGACAGAAATAAAGTTTGAATTAAGGGAGATTTGAATTAGAATTATTATTTAATTAATTTTTATCTAGTTAATTATATTTATTTAGCTAGTTATAGCAAATGTATGGGTTAGTTTGAGTTAAAATTTGTATTAGTCTCAATTCAAACTAAATGATTTTTTTTTTAAGAGGCTGTTTGGCTTACCGTTTTTAATGAGAGCTTTTAAGTTAGTTAGTGATTAATATAAAAGTTGTGTAGTGTTTAAGTTGATAGCGTGTTTAGATAAATATATTTTTAAACTATCAGTTAATAGTTATGTGTTTGATTTGTAAAAACTGTAAGTTGTCAAAATTTGACAAAAAGATTAAAATAGATATAATGCTAAATAATACAAATAAAATTTATAAAAATATTATTTTTAATAAAAAAATTATAAATTAATTTCTAAATATTAGATAAATTATACATACTTATTAAAAAATATATTAATATAATATATATACATCTTCTATTTTTTTCTTAAAAAATAGTACCATTAATATATATATACAATATATATACCTATAATTGTATATATTATATACACTTACAGGTTGGGGACGTCACCAGATGGAGAAGGCAGCGATCGAGGCTAGAGGCGACGCCTGATGAGGCGATGGCGATGGCTGGAATCAGATGAGACGATAGCGCGACCCACCAGATAAGGTGACGGTTGGAACTAGATGAGGCGATGGCGCGATCGAGGTTGGAACCAGATGAGGCAATGGTGCGACTCATCAACACGAGCTGCTTGCAGCAGCCCAACTGCATGACGGCGATGGCGATGGCGGTATGGAGGACAGGCAACAACGGCAGCGACGGTAATACAAGAGCACAACTTTGGAGAAGATGATGGAGAAGAGAGCTTTGGGAAACGGTTATATTTTGGTATTTTTGTTGGTCAACGATGCAACATTTTTCAAAAAAGTTGGGGGTACCAATTTTTGCTAAACGCTGCTATAACAGGTTTTCAGTGGGATAGCATATAAGTTGAAATGCTAAGTCAAACAGTTAACCATCAAACGCACCATAGCGGATCAGCTGCACAAATGACTTATACATGATCAAACCGCTAAACCAAACAACTTCTAAAAGTTCAAACCAACTCAACCCAAATTAAAGTAAAAAACAAAACCCATCCACTAGTGGTTTTATTTGGGTTTTGTGGGGACAAAATGATCGATTTAGATATAATTTGTTAATAGCAAGAGTAGTTAAGATTTTTCATATATATATATATATATATATATATAAGTAATCCATATGTGATAAAAACCATAACTTACATTTCTTATGTGACATCTTATTTTTTTGGCATGTTATTACACTGAAAATTAGGAAAAACAATTATTAAAAAATAATTAATTCAATTTTTACTATTAATTTCCTTCACCCTAGTCTCATTTAGTAAATTCATTTAAAAATCAAATCATTTATTCTAAAATCATGATGGGAAATAATTAGAGTTTTAACACATTTAAATGTGTACAGTTCACTAAAAAATGATTTCAGAGATGAATTTTAAAGAGATTTTTTTTTTTATTTCTATTAGAGGCGGAATTGTAAAAAATGTTAGAGAAAAAAATTTAGAGGCAAAAATTGGACATCTTTGCCTTAGATTTTTGAAAGTCTACATTCTTTCTCTTCAATGCTACTATTGAAGGTTTCATTTTTGTTCTTGTATATTTTTCTTATTATTGATAAAAGGTTTATTTTTGAAATATTGGATCAAGTTTCAAGACATTGATTAGGAATTTTGAAACATATGTTTTTTAGGCATGTTTTGAAACTTTTCTATGAATATGTCAAAACCTGTTGATGTGTTTAAGATGTTCCAAAATCTACTCTAAATGTTTTGAAACTATTATTAGAAAAAATAATAAAATTCTCCTAAAAGATTTTTGTATAAATTTATTTATTTGTCTAATTTTTAAATTTTGGAACAAAAACATACAAATCTAGGTGTTTCTATTTGGTTTGTGTAATTACACTAACGAGTGATTGACCAATCAAATCCTTACATGTCATCACTTGCTTCAAACAAGACAATTTTAAAACATGTTTGTCAACGTTTCAAAACATATAACATAAAATTAGTTTGTCATTTTGTTTCACTCCAAATGGCTAGTTTTACTCTCAATTGTTGTCAAAGCTTATAAATAACAATTTTTGAAGACTTTTAAGAGGATCATGAAACTTCAAACTTAAAAACATTTTCTAAAGCATTAAAAGGAGACACACAAGCTCTTAATTTTTCAAAACTTCCCAAGAAGGGTCAACCATTGTTTATTTCATCCAATTGGAAAAGTAAGATCCTACTTTAACACTCATCTTTTGGTGTCTAAAAGGCTTGAAAGTGAGTGTTCAAATGTTCCTTATTGTTGTTTATAAGGTCTCTTTGTCAACACATGACCCTTGGAGTGAGAGACAAGTGTTCATCAAGTTTGATATTCAAAAAAGGGATGAATTAGTTAAAAGAAGAGGTTTTTCTTTATAAAAGAAAAGTAAGCATATTCTTTGAGAACATTATGTGAACTTTTTAAAGAATATGAGTATAAAAATAAGTCATATGGATGATGATGGATTCATTTCAAGTTATCAAGTGTAGATTAAAACATCTTTACAGAGAATTGAGATGATGTTCTGACAATTTTTGATTGACTATAAAAGACATGCTTTCAGAGTAATAAGCTAACATTCTAGCAAATTTAACTGATTAAACATGACTTCAAGGAAAAGGGCCAAGGTTTTGCATGGCTTCAGTTAACTAGTCTAGAAATACTAGTTGTTTGGGCACTCTAAAATTTGTTCTTCAAGACCTTTTTCAAACCACTTATTTTCTTTTGAATTTAGAAATTTTGGGAGATCTTCGGAATATTTAAATGATTTTCCATACAATTATGTTCCTAAAATATACCAAAAATATTGTTTTGTTATTATAAAAACGTGTATTTTACTCTTGAGTCTAGCAGGGAGTATTTTTTTTACCCTAATAGGGGCAATGAGATGTCTTATACCTGTGCTAATCTTGTGATTAAAACAAAAGTTAATATATTATTCTCAAAATTGAGGCAAGTTTATCATAAGCAAGTAAAATACAAGTTTATTAAAAATTAATCAATTAATTAATAATCATTTTTACCCGAACCCATTTATGCCTGAACATATCTGGATCGGGTTTAGGGTCAACCCCACCCCATATGCCATCCCTTGCACTAACAGAACTACGATTAACAAATTTTATAAAGATAACAACATAAATTATAAATAGCAACATACATTATGCAGGTTGAACAAAATCTAAAATGTTCTATATATAACAAAGTAGCTAGTTATCACAAACAAACTAGCTATGCACAATAAGGTTTTTAAACACACCACATAATATATTAACAGGATTGAAGGCAAACACTCAAAGAGTGAGCACCCAATCTTTCTTCTTACTTTTAGGCAACTCTAAAAACACAACTCTCCAAGAGGGTTCGCTCTTCAACTTATCCAAGGCTTTGGAGTAAGCTGCAGAATTAAGATTTTTAATTTTTTGTAATGCATCAATGCACTCTCTTAAAAGGTAGCCTCCATCATCTGTATTGTCAAGACTATTAGGAGTTTGCTCCGAACCATCTCCATGGTTAGTGTGGCTTGGGAAGCGCAGTAGAGATTTCGTTGCATATTTGTTCACCTAAGACAACCAAAAACACATATAATATTATTAATTTCTAGAATAAACATTTGAAATCAATATTCATATTTTACAAAATTATTATGTATTAAAGATGAGACAACTTACATTGTCAAGTCTAACACAAAGATGATTAGGAGTTGTGATTGTGCTTGTTTGGGATACGATTCCAACCAACATCAGTCCCCTTGAGTAATGGGTTGAACGGCTTGCAGTTGACTAGGTGAAACATGTCTTGTCTTGGCTGGCTTGGCTACTTGGTTATGCATGAGGATCATACAAAATCACATCTCATTAAAGACGCAAACCCAGACATTGGATAGAAAAGAGGTGAGTTTTTGAATGAAAAACACCATAAAAATGTTCATATGAAGGAAATAAGCAATCATCAATCAAATTTGAACAAGTTTGTAACTTTTTTACCTCCCTCTCAACCCTACTAATTAATAACTTGGATGAATTAGTTCAAACGACAACTCCTAAATTTTTCTTCTAAGTTTTTATATTTTAAAAATTATAAAAAAAATGTAGTTGTTATTGTTGCTATTATATTTTCTTCTTATTTTGTTAATTATTTAATTAATTATTATAGTTGAAACAATCCTTCTCTTAAGTGAGATTTTGGTGATGTGAAGTAGATACAGAGTTGACATTTGACGAGAATAGGATCATCTAGAGCATGAAGAAAATTCTTTTTTTTTTGCCTAGCAAATACAAATCGCATAGACCATCAAAAGAAATTATAATTAACGAGGTAGTTTGCACAAGACAGGAGCGAATCCAAAAATTCTATATAGGGGAGGTTGATTTTTATTTTTTTTAGGTATAGAGTTGCATATTACAAATTTTGACTGAGTTCTTATTAAAAATTATTTTTTATTAAAAATTAATTTTAATTATTTTTTTATACTAAAAATTTAATTTTAATAATAGGCTACCATAGACTTCAACTCAAGATAGCTCACACATGAATTCGCCACTGACATAAAATAAATGTGTAGGTCTGATTGCATGAACATGCACATACACAGAAATTTTTTTCTTTATTATCTTTTATAAGTTCTTATAAAAAAAAAAATCAAAGACCGAATTTGGTGTTACCAACACACACAGATTAATTGCCTGCAATATTAATCACCTCAAAGCAGTAACTACTCAAAAACTGTCAAAAAATTATTTATCTGTATAATTATTTATTTACTTCCATAGTTACACAAAATTAACTATTTATTGTATTAAAAAAAAGAGTAATATAAAAAATCGGCTCAATTGAACGGAATTTCAAGTTTGGAAGAACATAGCAGCTGGGTTGAGGAGCCACAACCTCCGCAAACCAAGACCACTACAGACTTTCAAAGAGAAGACTAATGTGTGTGTGTTTGAGATAGAGAGAGAGAGAGAGAGAGCATACCTGAGTTGAGGCGATGGAAACTCTGCAAACTCTGAGAGTGCAATAAACTCTGAAGGAGAAGACTAATACGTACAGATATGAGAGAGGGAGAGAGAGAGAGAGCTTTTTTGGATTAAAAAGTCCGGTCTTTTTAGTTAATGTTATTTTATGAGTTAACAAAGTCAATTATATATACATAGAATAATCACTATTGTATGATATTTATAAATAGTTTAAATATATATATTATCGAAATCTATTCATTTATAAATTTATTAAAAAATAACTCATATTTACGTGAGTATTGAACGTTTGAACACCGTTTTCAAATAAAAGAAAAGAGGGTTTTTTTTTGGATTAAAAAAAGTAAGTTATTTTTAGTCAATGTTATTTTATGAATCCACAAGGTCAACTATATATGCATAGAATAACCACTATTGCATAGAAATTCATAAATAGTTTAAATATATATATTAAGAAAGTTAATTTATTCATAAATTCATTAAAAAATAGACTATATTCACGTGAGTATTGAATATTTGGACACTTTTTTTAAATTAAAAAAGTTTTTTTTACATTTATTATATTTTTTAGTCGTCATAAAAAGTTAATAATTAGCTTATTTAATCTTATATTTTATTTGATGTGTGAATATATTAATTAAAATTATTTCTTTTTTGTTTGGTATGATGTACAATAATATCTTAATTATAATAATAAATTTATCAAATTGCCCTCTCACTTTATTGCCTCCGCACCAATTCTTCCTCAATACCCGCCAGGTCACCACCAACTTGGAAAAGTCAACAACATTTGCAAATAATAAAATAAAAGATCATTTCTAACTTGTCTTCTTAGCACAATTAACATGATCCACAATTAAGTCTTAGCATATTTAGCGTGATATATATAATCTTTGAGATGGTTCTCTATTTAGGATCTGTTTTATATTGTTTTACACAATTTTTATTTAGCCTGATCTACAATTTTTAGGATAGTTTGCTAGTTAGAATCTCTTTTATATTTTTTAACAGAATTTTAGAGTCTGTTTATTCGACCAATTTTTCAAAAAACAAAATTTAAAACTATGTTCAAAATTATTGTTTTTTAAATTGGAGAATAGAAAACAAAATTTTACAAATGATATATGTAGTTTTTTTTAGAGAAAAATAAAGTATAAACACTAATGAAAAGAATGAAAATAATTGCGAGATATTATCACTTTGTTAGCCTCTCTAGTGCATCATTCACTATTATTTATAGTCTTTTCTCGAACTTGAATTAACTAGCCATTATTTGGAGTTTTTAGAGACTTTTAAAGCATGCAAAAAATAGCTGTTAAACATGTTAGTGAAGAAATGATCAACAATTTTATCAAACCGGTTGAAAGTTTTAACAAACAGATCAACAATTTTGCCTAATTTCGACAACCCAAAACTCAAAGGCACAAAACAATTGATAATTTATCCAACAATATCGACAATTTTGTCTTACACTTTTAAAAGAAGTGTATGATTCAAAAATATGTTTGATTTCAAAATAAATATAAAAAAATTTGTATACATTGAAAGCATATTATATCATTTGACATTGATTTAATTGATCATTTCCAAAATTTTAAAGATAGAATATAATTTATTTTAAAATATCAAATATATAAAGTTTTTTATCATAAAAACATTATCAAATGCAAAACAATGACCATTTGTCACTGTGATAATGAGCACAATCAACATCTTCTCTTGCCATTCTCATTACTACCACTGCAATGATAACAATGAACGCTACCAGCAGGGTTAGTTCAAGGGTTAATGGGGCGCTAGACGACAGTTTGACAACTAGTTGATAGCTGCACAGAAGGCAACCCCATTCTCTCTCTCGCGAGCCGTAGTCTTGCATCTACTTGAATCTTGAACGATCATAGGGGTGAGTGACGATGAAAGTGAGGACGAGAATGATAAGGAAGAGGGCCATTGCAAAGAGGTAGAGGGCATCGAGGCGAGGAACGACTACTTGTTCCAATAGGCATCGACGAAGCCGGCTAGAACACCAAGAGGATGGTGAGGTTGATGAAGATGACGGGCCACCGAAGCCAATGGAGGCACTCATTATTTGGCTTGGAGGCCACCCAGATCCCAGAGGCGATGACGCGGATAGAGCACATGAAGGCTATGAAGTTCAACACCGATATGATGTTGCTCACTCCTATGGCAATGGTGACGTTCGAGAGGTAAGGAAGAGGAGAGAGAGAGAGAGAGATAGGGGGTGGATGAGATGGTGACGGTGATGGTTGTGGGTGAGGGAAGACTTTGCCCAACAATTTTTTGGCCCCTTTCTTTTTTGGGGGGCCCTAGGCAATAGGCACCAAGGCCTATGCCTTAAACTAGCCCTAACTGTCCGCGCCTTTTTGACAACCCATCAAAAGAGGACCCATATTCATTTGAGCATTGAATGGTTGGGCTCTGTTCTCAAATAAAAAAAAAAAAGCTGTAAAAGACTTGCTTTGAGGTCAACTAGAGGCTTTTTCACACTTACTACACTTTGATTTGGGAGATAGGTTAGTTGTGGTAAAAAGTTAATAATGAGATTATGTAATGTTATATTTTATTTGATATGTGAAGATATTATTTAAGATTATTTATTTTTTGTTTGCTATGATGTATAATAATATCTTAATTATAATCATAAATTTACCAAATTACCCTCATTTTATTGCCTCCATGCCAGATCTTCTTTGAGCCTCCAGCACGGAGCTCAGGCAGTTGGACGACTAGTACACCGCCAACTGCAGCCGCTCCGCCAGGCTCAGACTGGGAGGCGATGGGCCGGTGGCAAACCCATTGACGGGAGGATCCCTGCTGCTAGAAGAACAACTGTGAAGAAGAAGAGCTTGGGAGCAAAAGCCAACGTGGAAGACATTGATGGGAAGTATGGGTGGACAGACAAGGGCAATTCTAGTCCAAACAGGTGGACAGACAAGGGCAATTCTAGTCCAAACATTACATGTTTGGGCTTATCTTTTTCCAAGAAGCCCATCATGAAAACCTGCCCACTTCAAACCATCCACATAATTTTGGGGCTACCTCACAAACCAAATAGAGCTTGTACTCAAACTCAAGGCAGTGCACAAGAACATCAGCTCATATGGGCTAAAAGCCATGAAACCCGTAATGTGGTCAAAACCCTTTCTTTTTTTTGTTTTCTTTTGTTTGATAAGGATGAAAGTCATTACAAATGAGTGTCCTCTCACACAGGGGCGGATTTAAGTGTGAGCTGCCCTGGGCTGAAGCCCAGGGCAGCCCACAAGAAAAATGAATTTGATAGGCTAAATTTTAGCCTTATTTGACCCCAGCCCACCCCCAGCTCACCCCAGCCCACCGTCCCAACCCCCAGCCCACCCTAGCCCTCCTCTGGAACCCTTCTCTTCTCCAGTCCGCATCTTCTTCCTCTCCCGACCTCACTCTCGCTCTCTCTCAGACTCTCACCCTCACCGCGGCGCCGCCTCTCGTCTCACTCTCTGCCTCCTCTCTCTTTCTCGTCCGGCGTCGGGCGTTCGCTTTCGCTGGCCCTCGCTCTCTGCATCTCTCTTGCTCGCCCTCGGCCCCTCGCTTTCTTCATCTCTCTTGCTCGCGCTCGCCGCTCGCCCTCGGCCTCTCTTGCTCTCGCCTCTCGCTTGCCCTCGCTCAGCTCGCTCTCTGCCTCTCTCGCTCGCCCTCGCCCTCGCGGCCTCGCCCTCTGCCTCTCTCGCTCGCCCTCGCCCTCGCCCTCGCGGCCTCGCCCTCTGCCTCTCGGCCTCGCCCTCTGCGGCTCTGCCTCTCTCGCTCGCCCTCGCCCTCGCGGCCTTGCCCTCTGCCTCTCTCGCTCGCCCTCTGCCTCTCTTGCTCGCCCTCGCCCTCGCGGCCTCGCCCTCTGCCTCTCTCGCTCGCCCTCGCCCTCGCCCTCGCGGCCTCGCCCTCTGCCTCTCTCGCTCGCCCTCGCCCTCTGCGGCTCTGCCTCTCTCGCTCGCGCTCGCCCTCGCGGCCTCGCCCTCTGCGGCTCTGCCTCTCTCTCTCGCCCTCGCCCTCATGGCCTCGCCCTCTGCTTCTCTTGCTCGCCCTCGCCCTCGCGGCCTCGCCCTCTGCCTCTCTCGCTCGCCCTCGCCCTCGCCCTCTTTCTCTTGCTCTCGCTCGCCCTCGCTCTCCGCCTCTCTTGCTGTTGCTCGCCGTCGCTGCCTCTCGCCCTCGCTCTCTGCCTCTTTTGCTCTCGCTCGCCCTCCGACTCTCGCTGCCTTTCTCTCGCTCTCGCTCGCTCTCACTGCCTCTCTCTTGCTTTCGCTCGCCCTCGCCCTCGCCCTCGCCCCCACGCTCGCTCGGCCAGTCGACTTCGCCTTCTTGCTCACTGCCCTTGCCTCTGATTCAGGTCTTCGTTTTACCCCCCAAGCTTCCAGATTTGCTTCATTCCAGCCCAGCTGCCCAGGTATGTTTTCTATTCTTTCAGTTGTTTGATTCCCTCGATTGATAGCTAAATGTAGATAGTTTTTTTTTTTATTTTTTGCCCATTTTTTTTTTGTTTATGTTTGCTTTTTTGTTGAAATCGCTATATTTTTCAAGTTTTAAGTAAGTAATTTTTTGCTAATTTTGTGTCTGCTTACCTATTTGATTACTGCATTTAGTTAGGAACTTAGAAATTAGCTTGGTTGGAAATCTGAAATTTGTTATTGGAAGCCTAAAATTTGTTATTGGAAGACTACTGCATTTTTTAAATTTCAGCCCCCCCTAACCTAAATTCCTGGATCCGCCCCTGCTCTCACACAGTGTTTGGACAGAAAACTATTTATCAAGTAAAATTGATATTTTTATAAATTGCTTATATTTTACTAAAGTATGGGTCTCTCACACAGTCTCAACTTTTACATTGTTGCACATTCCCATGTTGCTAGTACAAATTATTTTATTAGCGAGTTGTAAGAGCACAGTATAGAATTAGTACCACCAACTGCAAAGCAATTTGCTGTAGTCTAACACTGATAAACTATTGGTTGAGCTGGATTATCCAAAGAGGTCACATTACCTGCTATTTGCCTTTGAGTTCAGATCCAAAACATGCCCACATCTCTCACTCGCTATAAGTTTTATATTCTTTCATATTTTATGGCTGCAATCTACAAGGAATGGTATAGAAGACTTTAAACCTCTCTGCCCCTGCATTTTCATGTGAATCAATGCCTATTTTCCCTATTTTTCTTAAAAATGGCAGAATTCTGACATTTTATATAGTATTCACCAATGATTTTCTTAACAATTAATATTAAGTGTCACATGAGACTCTGTTCGAGTAGTATTTTTTTATTTTCTTGAGTTGAGTTATTGAGGACTCCCAACAATGGCAAGAACCCACAACCAATTCCACATTATATTTTTAGGGATATTATGGCCTTCAAGGCATGAATATACACACACACACACACACATATATATATATATATAAAATAAAGAATGATAATGGGCACTCATTGAATGTCTAAGCGATACCTTAATTAAAACTAATGTAACTATAATTCCAACATTTCCTCAATGGCTTTAACATAACTTATTTAGAGAACTGATTTTGCAATCTATATTCTCTGATACTAATACTATATTGCTTTGTGTTCTTATTGCATTAACTAATGATTGAACATAGTGGAATCGTTGCCCTTCATCTCTCTTCTCTTCTCTTCTAAATTAATTTATTTCCTTGGAAAATGCAAGCAAGTTTGCATGACGCTAACTTGGTACAATGAATCAACCTGATAAAGTGAGGCTCCTCTCATCATCATCATCTCCTCCTTGGCACCTTAATTACCTTAATATCCACAAACCCCTTGTTACATTCTTGGGTGATATATATATATATATATATACATAGGCAAGGCTTTTCAAGATCTAGGGCACTGATTATGCAGGTTAATCTTGCACTTAGATTAATATTTAAATGTGCTTTGTTCCTTAAACTAAGGTTTGTCACGTTTTGAAGAGCGAACTTAAGACTGTCTTCTTGTTGTTGCTTCATCATAATCAAACCCACATATATAACAAAAAAAAAAATATACAAATTTATAGAGGAAGAGAGGAGAGATTTCATAAATTTTTATGAGAAAATTATTTTCATAAAAATAAGAAATGTGCACTATTCGGTCCAAGCGGTTAACTCAAGCCCACTAATTAATCTATCTTGTTTACAATTTAAGTTTTATCAACAAAAAACAAAAAAAAAAGATTAATACCAAATTGTAATGGTTTTATATATATATATATGTAATATGGTTACCTAAAAAAATGATAAATAAGAATCTGTCCAATATGCAGAAATATAATATAAAAATATTTTTATATTAATGAATTCATGAGTTGGAAATTGGAGTCTTAGCCAAAATAAGTAGATAAAACAATAATTACGGAAAAGAGAAAATGTAGGTAGTGATCCACGGAGTAAGCCAACGTTTGGGTCCAAATATAATAGAGCAGCCACCCACTCCAAGACTAAGACAACGACTAAGAGTGTCGGTGAACCAGAACCATGACCTTACTGCACTCAAAATATAAAAATAAAATCAAAAATGAAATTCAAATGAACTAAATATTAATTATCCTAAATAGGAAATGCTAAATAGCATTCTCAATTCTATCAATTTTTGTAATTTTTACGTTATATAAAAATATGAAATTATTATATTATTTACGTTAAATAATATAATATTTAATTGACGTAAATAAAATTAAAAGAAAAACGTGAGCCCCATCTCTATTCCCTGTATTTTCTATACAAATAAAACTAAACATATTAGTGATAATACACTATCTATGGATTAGAATGGCTCATTTATCAATGAAAAGAGAAGTCGCTTACAGTGTTTTCCCGCCCCTTTATTTCACAAACTAGTAACTTTCCCAATTCCCCATTAAAAAATGTTCCCGCCGACCAAACGGACCCTTAAATTAAAACAAAACCCACTCCCTCTCTCTCTCTCTCTCTAAATAATAATAAATCAAAATCCGAGTAGTACGTGTACATACGTACATCTATATAGCGAAGTGTCAAGTTGTAATTTATTTATATACCTATTATTATCTATACGAGTGAGTGAGTTAAGTATAATAAATAATACTAATTTATTAAAAAAATAAATCATATCTACCATTCTCATTAACATTCTTTATATCTATATAAATAAATAAATAAATAAAAAGTCATGATATATATATATACATATACGCAAATACGGACAGCTGAGAACTTATTGGCTGACAGCTCATTGAAAGCGACGGTCCATCCAGATCCAGTTTACTTAGCTGTCGCTTTGGCCCACGTGGCGCAATATTCGCTGCTCGATCACGCTATATCTCGCCGATAAACTGTCGGTGGCAGCGCCCCCTCCACTGAATATTCCGGCGACCTCATGGCGGGTCCCTTCTCGCGATAATTTCAATCAATTTATCGCCTCCGATTTCTCCTCCACCGACTGGAGCAAGTGTGCGCCCCCAGCTGGCACTTAGCCAGGATATGGAAAAAGCAGGGACCCACGCCATTTATAGTTCCCGTTCTGTTTGCTGGACCCACGACCTGACGTGAACCTTTTCCAGGTGGCATATAATTATCAAAAATAAAATAAATAAATTTCCAAATAATTGAACTTTACATGTCTTTCCAAATTTAGATTCACTATGAAAGGATATGGAAACTGTTTTTTTTTTTTTATCTATTTTTTGTTTTTGAATTTTTATCTTTGATTTTGCTTTTATATTTATTTTTTTAAGGTATTTTGTTTAGCTTTCAGTACCTATATATTAGATATATTTTATTTTAATATATTTATATTCATAATTTAAACAAATTTATAACAATCTGATAACCAATGAAATTTACATTAATGTAAATAAAAAATTAAAATTATAATATTTTAAATTATTTCAATATATTAAGTAAATTAATATATATATATAATTTTAGCATAGTAGGAGACTCTATCCCTATCGCTCTACTCATGCTTAGTATCTTATTTGTATTTTTTTTATGAGTTTTTTTTTTTATATACTCAAAACATTCTCAATGAATTTTGGTAGGTACTGACAAAATTATCAATTAGATAAGATTATTCAAATTTTGATTTAAATTGAATCGAATTAAAAAATCAAGTGTAGCCTGAAGTATGGTGCTATATACATTTTTGTTCATCTTTTTCATTTAAAACTTGAACTTATTTTAAATTTGCAATACAATTAAAGAATTTGTTAATTAAATTAACTTTCGATCATCTAAACTTAATTTTTTCAAAAAATTAAAATTTATCGTGTCGACTTTCAAGCTACCAAACTCTTGGGTCGCATCCTTAAACGAACCCTTAGGAAAAGCCATAATTATGGTCACCAAGGTGTCAGGCAAAAAGCGTGAACCCAGTCCACGTGTCGTATGATTAGGACACTTTCTTTTCATCATCTTCATCATCAGCTGGATTTTGTGGCTGTCTTCTTCGCTGTTAAGCCAAGCGGGTAGAACAGAATAGAAGATTGAATTGGAAATCTCATGGATGATCCTTCCGGATGCAGTAAAACAACCCACCTGATTTCGGACACGTGTCAGGATCAAGGGCTCAGCAATCATTGTGGATCATCATTCCTAATAAGCCAATGATGGGATGGGGAGTAAGCAAAGGGCGAAGGGTGCTGAAGTTACCATGCGGTTCGTGGCATTAGCAGCCAATTAAATTAAAGTGAGTTACTAAAGAAGGGAAGTGGGAAGTGGGAAGTGGGGCATAGCCCTATAATAATAATAATAATAAATAGATAAATAAAATTATGGAAAGTTCGGCTATTGGGCTTAGCTTAAGCACACCCAAAGAAGCTGAAGCTCTATTATTTTTGTCTTTTTCCTCCACTTTTTCGGTGTGTCAATCATTGCACAAACAACATATATAATAATTATTATTTTAGACCCATAAATCCTTTGCGCTGTTGATTGATGATAAAAATAAGTGCGTTTTCCTAAAAAGGAATGACTTGAAAAATAAAAAACGTATTATTAGTCTGATGCCCCTCAGCTCAGCTCAGCTCAGCTCAGCTCAGCTATGCCCCCAATTATCAATAGAATCCATTTTCCTTTAGCAATTCTTTCCAGTCAGTCATAATAACACTAGCTAGCTTGTGGGTGGTTAATTCTTATTAAATACGAACAATTCTTATGTTGTTTCGTGTTATATACTAATGTCCAGAGATTAAGAAAGAATCTATCCTAACTAAAGCGTTCGTGTTAGCTCAAATTATAGTAAAGTGAGCATCAACAATGATCTTATTAAGTCATCAGATAATGCGGTTGAAAGAGCGAATAAAAAGTAGAATTGTCCCAAATATGTACAATTTTTAATAATTTGTTATACAGCTTATGTACGGAAAATAAAAATAAAAAAGTTTGTTGTACCTAATAAACGAAGTTTCGTGAGCTGTTTATGGAAAGGATGCCAGTCATCTCAACACTAATCAATCTTTATTTTTCTGGTGGCTTTAATTTGCTTTTGCTTTTGCATTAAGCTTTTATAAAGAAAGCTTTGCACAACAAAAGACTACATATATACTAATGATATGGGCCAAGAAAGTTTAAAAGGAAGCTTAATTTTGACATGTTGGTATATATTATGATTCTTTTTTTTTGGAGATGTGTTCTTTCTTAGGTTTACAAAATAGACTAATTAATAATAATATTATAATTGAGAAATCTACCAATGAGTGCTGTCGGTATGCAATTGAACCAGGCTTTCAATTGGTGCTCAAAACTCCTCTAAAAGAATGAGTTTAGTGTTAACCCATTAAGTCAAGTGTAATGTAAGTACCATAATGTTAAGTAGGTGGCACAGGGTCTAATCCCACAAACGGGACAAAGATTTTTCACAACTTAAAAAGTTTTTTGAGGGGTGAAGTACACTCTTACCAAGTAATTAAAAAGAAAAGGCATCGTCCATGTTCTTAATTTACAAAAATGTCACTATTACCGCATTTTTTTATCAATAATTTTTATAAACAAAAAAAAAAAGAAGAAGAAACCATTCAAGGACATATTTTAGTGACAATGAATTTAATATTATTAATTGACAACCTTGGATCTCATATATATATATATATATATATATAATTAAGTGAATGATTGGCATGATGGTAATAATTAATTAGCACATAAGAGATCTGTCACCTGCCATTAGAATAGAATAGGAAAGTCGTCTCCCTCATTAACAAAGTCAATCAGATTATTAATTATACCTTGTAGTATTTTTATTTATATTATATATATACACATATAGGGCATAACAAAATAAACATTATATATATTAAGTGTTAGGTTTGCACAACTATGGCACCACACACCCAACAAAAGGGTGAAATGGGTGCTATAAAAATTATTTTAACGTTTAAAATTTTTTGTTTGAAATAAGGAGGAGTGTTATAAACAATGAGAGTAAATAGATACAAATCCTTTTACCAGCACTTAGTAGGCTCTCTACCTCATAATTTAGGCAATACAAGAGTAAATTTTACAATCAATGAGAACCTAATAGATAATTATCTTAATTATAATGTGACTTAAATACAGGAATCAAAGACTACAATAAATATTACAAAAATACACTTGCCTTTTAAATATGAAAAATAAAAGCTTAATGAGAGATGTAAGATTTAAGATCACCTTGAGTACTTGCACTTATTCATTAGCTCTCTTACAAACTCCTTCATGCCTAATTTATAGTTGTATAGTTGGCCAAGCAAGAAAATTGAAATAAATAATCGTTGTTTAACATTAAATGCCTGAAAATTAGCCATTTTAAAGATGTCGGACTAGAAACTATTGACAGATACATAATTCAATCGACAATTTTCATTGATGCATTTGAAATTTCAAGAAGATTTTTGAAAACTTTCAACATTTTAAATGAAAAATCGATTTCTTTAAATGAACAATTGACAATTTTGAATAACAAGTTTACAGTTTTTGAAAAATATCAACACTATACAATCACTGTCAATTGATTTTAAACTTAGAACAAGTAGACTGAGAGCATGAAATTTGCCTATTGACATATCATAGAAATTGTTGACTAAATTTGGGTAAAATTGAAAAACAATCTATCTTTCTTCAAGAAAGTTGACAATTTTTGTTCTTGATATTCAAAAGAAATCTTAAAAATTTATTATGAGTATAAGATTGACGAACAATTCAAATGATTTTAAAAGGATTATATGAAAAACCAAATGATTGCCTACGCATCCTTAATTAGGCAATAATAAATTTCTCATTTTTTATTTTGTCATTTTGGGAATTCAAAGATTTTTATTATCAACATATAAAGATAGCTTATCATGAAAGTATCAAGAGGATAATTCAATTGGATAATCACTTATTAGGATATTTTCCAATAAATATTGTTTTATCAAGAAATTATCAATCGGATAAACAAAAGTTTTTCATTATCAAGATTATATCAAAAGTAAAACAACATTAAGCAATTCCATCAGGGGCTAATATGTGTTAGTTCTGACAGTGATGGGATATATTGTTTTATTGTGTTATGTACGCATCATATATAGACGAAATTATGAAATGTAATTTTAAACTTCAATTATGCAACCCCTATCTAATGCAAATGCATATATACAATTCTAGTCTTTTATATATCCTGTTCTTAATTTTATTAATTAGAGTTTTTTAACTTTTCATTTAGATTCTATTTGTTTTAATGTAAAATGTTTTATATAAATTTTTTTTTTTTTATCTTATCTTCTAATGCCTCTTTTGCATGGTAAAATAATTTTTAAAAATTAATTATTGTCGACGTTCAGAATCAGTCGACCGTGATTTGTAGACCCGCAATGAGAGAATAAGCTGAATCACAAAGATGAAAAACAAAGTAGAAGCAAAGATAAATGGTACGTAGGAAATTTTACATGGTTCAGCCAAAATGATGCCTACTCTACAATTGTTTTCTGGATATTCTGACAGAGTAACAATGAATTATTCTTGTTATTCTCCTTTCTACAATAGTATTTTTGACCCATATTTATAGTGAAAGGTGTTTACAATTGCATAAAATTTAAAAGTGGAAGAATGACATCATGGAGACAATATGTCCTTATCAATCCCATAAAATCAGAAGCGAGCTTCGTATTATCAAGGATCTGGTTTCCTTTAAATAAAGTATGTGGATCCCTACCTCCGATTATTCAATAACAATGTTATTATGTAAGCTGAAAGATTAGGGCGACGAGTTGGAAGCATCGCTGGAAACTCGTTGGAAGCATTGTTAAGAGCTCATTGGAAGTTTACTTGGCTCCTCGATCTGAGCTCGACCTTTAGCGACATGTGGCCTTGTTCTGAAGAGCTCGGCCTTAAGCTTATCAGGCTTCTAACGATTTGGTCGGTCTGTTGGGTTGTGCCCAACCTATAAGTAGTGATGCGAAAAATACTCATTATAATTATATATACATATTTGTGCATGTATTTATATGTATGTATGTATGTATGAATGTGGGAATCAAGAATATGTACGTACATGTATGTGTGCATGTACTTATATGTATGTACAATATAAGTATACATATTGTGTTAGGTAAATTACACTGACACTCTTTATGTTTGGATGGTTTGCACAAACATTTTTATGCTTTATAAAAGTAACTTTAGAGGTCTTTGTATTTTAAGTTTTTTTATTTAAACACTCATTTTATTTATAAAATAATTTAATTAAATAATAAATAAGTAAAACTAAAACTAAATTTAACAAAATAAAATAAAAAAATAAAAAATAATATGTAATGCCAAAGAATAAGAATGTGTTCTTCAACCAGAAGTTGCTAACGACAAAACTTACTATTGTTGACAATACATTTTCATCCTTATTATCAATCAACAACCACTATTAGTGCCATCTCTTTCTATACCTTTCACTATTAGAAGTATAATCGCGTTGCTTTTATCAACTCCTATCGAACACATTTCTCTCATTAGTTGCCTATAGTTTATGTTATCTCTTATCTCTTCAACGTTTCTTTTTCATCTTTCTTTCTCTATATTTATCTTAGCTCCTTCTTATTTCTTTCTTTGTTGTTTGTCATTGTCTTGCTCTGTTGATATTGGCTCTACCATGGTCTTTGGCTCTATATTTTTTTCTTTTTTCCCATCTATAATCTTTGAATCATTTCTTTTTGAGCATTACCATCATCTATCTTCCTCAGTCAAATCCTAACCACCATAGATTAAAAACCAAAACTACAACCAAATTAAGCTTGGCTTATAAAATCACCAGTACTAGTTCTCATTGCCATTGCCTAAATCTACTCGTTGTCTTTGCCTATATATTTTCCACCACCATTGTTATACTAAGGGTGTGTTTGATAGCATTTAGTTAGAAAAGAAAGCATTTTTCAACTTACATAGAAAACAAAAATCAACTCCCCTTAAATGGAATTTTCTATAAAAAAATAGGCAAAAACATATTTTAGTGGTTGTACCATAAAATTTAATTACATACAAAATATAATGTATCAAATACTAAAAATAAAATTCAATTAATTAGATGTGACATTTTCCATATATTTTCCATTCTATCAAAACATACCCTAAAGGTTAACCTCCACCAACATCCTAGCCCATTTCTTGATTTTCACATTCTTCTTCTCTACTCTCATTCTCTCTTTCTTTCAATCGTTGATGGTTCATCAATGATGAATTTCAACCTACGTTGCCTATTGTTTGTGAACTATTGGTTTTAGTCATAAATAGGTTTTTGCCCATCAACAATGGTTTTTTAATTTGTTTGTTCTTTGATTTTTCATTATTAAATTTTTGGTTAATTTGCATTAATTACAATTTAATTAATAACTTTATTGGTGGAGTAGGTTTACTGGCAAAAATTACAAATGATATGGACTAGTAGAGTCATTTTTAAAATAAGAGGGGTATCTGTGTAAGCAAGCCAGATCACTGAGGGCAATTTACTCTATTGTGTATGTATATATTTATTTATTTATAAATATACACATAGAAATATATGTAAGATATTTTGATAAAAGTAAAATCAATTTATTAACTTTGGTATAAACAGGAAAATGACTTATAAATTTTGAATTGATAAGTCATTTTACATCCCTTGATATAAAATATTTTCAACATAAAAATATTTTTCATCTTTTTTGGTCAACTAAACACCAAAAAAAAAAAAAAAAAAAAAAATTCTTAAAAACACTTGACACCCAAATAAACGAAACCCTTAGTTTCAATTTTAAACTACAATTTACTAGAGATACATTTTACTATATATTAATTATTTGTGTGACATAATTTGGTTTGATGAAATGGTAAGAACTTGCTATGTAAGCATGCAATGATATGGTAAAACCCACACGATTTAGCTTGAAGTGTAAATATCTTGTCAATGATTCATTGTCTATATATATAGCTAGGCTCTTAACCGTTTGCTACTTCAGTGACCAACTCACCTAACATAATTTGTCACACGTCAACAGTCTAATAAATGAAACCAAATGAAAAATAAATAAAATTAAAAAAAGTTATACTATCTAATTATATGAAAAAATAAACTTCAAATCAAGGGGAGCAGCCCCAGTTATGAAATGAAATAATTCATTCATACTAGGAAATGATTTCATAACTAGGGCTTACGAGGCTTATCATCAAAGTGATCGATGCTTAGTTTTCAACAGTTTGAAGTGTCAAATTTTGCATCCTTACCAAATAGAAAATAAGCATATGACTTGAAATATAAGATATTTAAATAATATATAACACGTATGCATGTATCCATATGTAAGATTTTAAAAATCACTTTTTAACATCTAAGTGCTGGTGGTGACAGTATAGTAGAAAAGAAAATTTACAATAGTGGTTGGTTCATAGACAGTTATAAAAATGTGGATGGGATCAGTTTTCCTTATGCAATTCTTCTAGAAATATTATTTATGTCTACGAAAGCAAGATGGGGCACAAATTTCTTATCATGTGAAAAATAGAAAGGTATATATATGGACACGTGAATAAATTGTGGACACAACTATAAATCTATGGCAGACCCCCAATGTGACAAATTACCTACCCTTATCATAAACTTCACATTATAAAGTACATAAAAAATCTATATATATATATAAAGACTAGTCTCAAATTTGATTTTATTATTATACTAAATATTATCTTTATTTGGACTGGTGCAGCATATAGCCATCCATGCACTCCAAGACTTTAGTTCAATAATGCGAACAATGAATAATTATTATGCATCAAAATTGTGTTTGTGGGGTGTCACAGTCCCCAGATGCGGACTGCCACACATTAAATACCCAATAAATAAACGGACAGCCTACCTGTCTAGCAAGGAAGAAGCATCCAGAGACGGGTCGGGGGATGGAGGGAAGATGGTCCACTTTGCACGAATAAAACCACACACATGTGATGCGCTACACTACACTACACTACACTACTCTACTCTACATATGCCCTTTTGCGCAGTTTACGTTTGGGGACATTATTACCCTTGTGCCCAAAGGTTTGTCCCTTTTAGTCCACATGCTTAAACGTGACAAGATTTTACTGCACTGATCTATGTGATTTTGATTTTGCATCTGCTATTTATGTAGCTATATATATATCTCTTTCACTAAATCTTAGCTGAAAATGGCATCTGATATGTAGCAAATATTAGGGCGGCTTTCAACATTGTACCATATTACCGCCAATTGAAGCTATTTCATTTCCCTAAGAAATTAAACATCTTCAAATTAAACAAAAAGAAAACAAAAAATTTAAGTATGGGTGAAAGTCAAATTATACAAAGCTTAATATTTATTTGTGGGTTTTTTGTCTTTATATTTTGTGTCTTAAAAGTATATTATAAGGTGTAATAAATTAATTTTATTTTTAAATGAAGTATTTTTAATCCATCTTTATCTTATCTAATCTAATCTAATGCCCTTATTTGGATTAGAGATGAGTTGTTAGGCATTAAACGTGTAAAATAGTATTAGATGGTAATTGACATGACACGGGCGGGCGGGCGGCCGGCCGGCCCCAGAAAGGCCAAAGTAAGGGGGTTGGTAAAGTTGAGAAGTGTTTATTATTTTTTTAAAAAGATTACCTAATCGTGCCCAAATTCTATGGCCATGTGTGTGTTGTGTTTCGTTGACCAAATAAAAAGAATACTTGGATTAGGTTGATGAATGAAGGGGTTAATATTCTTTTCTTTTAGTTTTAACCTTAGCAACAACACAATTAAATACAAGCAACTACTCAGAAGCATTCAGAATTTTGTGTTTGATTAATTACTCGATGCAACTGAAATTAATTAATTAATAAAAATAACTCAGTAACATGCATGTCGGTGTAATGTGAAGGGTTAGAGAGCTAATAATAAACATTTATGAATTCCAGCCAATCACACCTAACACCTAACCCAAGTAGAAGAAAGATGCTTACACAACAGCATTGGCTGGCCTCACCTTGGAAAAGGTCTTCTTCACTTTGGGGCAGCATAAATGTATGCAATTGGCTCCGCTCCACATCTTTTACATCAAACCCTCTCCATCACAATGTGCACTTCCTTCTCAATTTTCGGATCAACCTTAACTGGGTCAAAGTGAGTTTTCCCTTTTGAGGTTTTGAAACCTTAATTTTAGAAAAAAAAAATTATTGTAATTTCTATCCATCTACCTAACTATTGGGATTCCGATTACTGAAAGGATTAAATTAGCCTCTCCCTGATCCATTCAAATCAAATGTGAGAATATTATTATTTGATATGGGTATGAAAAAATAAATATAATAATATAGAGTAATATTAAGAATCATGATTAATGACGATATCATCAATCATATTCATGTGTCGTATTTTTATTAGAGAATGTGATAGGTAAAGCAAACAATAACTTCTTCCAATGAAAATATGACACATAAATATGACTTGTAACATCGTGTTCAGTCATTAATCTTAATATTACTTAATAATATAAAAAATAATTAAATTAAATTAGTTATTGTGTTGTGGGAGCTCTTTATACTTCATTCAATGAATTAATTGCATACTTAATTTGTTGATACTTAATTTGTTGAGGGACAAATATTTGAAGTCGTGTTTGGTGAACATAACTTCCCAGTCTTAATGGCACCATAAATGACATAACTTGTTTGTGTCTTAGAATTTTTGTTGCAACAATTGTTTTTTTAATTTTTAAGGCTTATTTCATCATACTCCCTTCCCTTGAATACTCTCGTAGGGATGATATATAATAAAATAATGATTAGGATATAATAAATTATATTTTATTTTACATAAGGTATTTTTATTATTTTTAATTTCTTAATAATTTTATTAGTTAAAGATAAAACAAATATATCTTATGAAAAAATAAATTACGTTTACTGTACTTAACCCAGAGTGGAAAATGGCCATTTTTGATGAAAAATAACAATTTTCCATGAAAAAGACTGAAATTTGACTGGAAAATAGCATTTTCAAAAGTGGAAAATGGCCATTTTCAATAAACTGGCTGACTATCGGTAAAGGAAAAAATAAATTATAAAAAAATATGAATTTTATGTGAGGATGCGTGTGTGGGGGCAATTCACCAAATTGTCCTTCCAAGGAGGTATCACATGGGAGGACAGCTACGAGTAACCGCATTTGACAATACATTCACTGCACACAAAAAGGGGCATTTTAGTCAATTAGTCACTTCCCTTCACCTTGTCTTTTCCCAGTTTCTCGCGAGAAATTGAATTTCCCGCCAGACCCCACCTCGCACATGATCTGCACGTTATCGTTTGCGTCTTTTATACTTTCTTCTTCCTTTGTCCTTTTTATTTTTTTTTTCTTACCATTATATGTTAATTAACCGTATTTTATAATTACATGTTAATTAACAGAATATTTTTCATAAATATTGTTATCAAATACAAACCAAAGATAGTTATAATTTATATAATAAATAATATAAAACTCTACAATAGGTTTTTGCAAATAAAATCATACTTACATATTTTTAATAACAAAATTAATAATATTTGAAATAAAATTTATCTATATTTGTTAAGTTTGTATTTGTTAAAATAAGTAAAATAAGATTGTATTAAGATAAAATTAAAATATTTTTTAAACTAAAATATAGAATGGTCAAATAAGTTTAAAAAATATTTTAAAATTTTTATCAGATTATTTATAAATTTTTTGAAATGTATTGATGGATATATGAGTTATTTTTTATTTGCAAGGTGTAAGATAAATTTATTTAAAAAAAGATAAATTTATTTAAATAATTTTATATAAGAAATTATGTAAATTTTTTTTTAAGAATTGTTGAATAAATTTAATAAATATAATAAAAAGTATTTTTATTTAAAATATTTTTTATATTTTAATTAATAAATACTATAATTAATGGCTTACATTGTTATGTAATTTTGTAAATCATGAATATTACATAAACGACTGCCAGTCATCTTCTCCTTAGATTTTCTCTCTCGGCTTTGACTAACAGCTCACGCTAATGACTGAACCCGTGAGCTCTCTCTGGGGAGGAGATGTACATACAGAGGGAGTGAGAGAGAGAGCGCAAATTGTCAAAAGACGACCGCAAAAGCAACGTCAATGGAGTGAATTAAGAAAAAGGAGAAAACAACGTAGACCGATTCCAAGGGAGTGGATTGACGAAAACACCCTTGACCTCCACCGCCGAGCACCACCGCGCGCGGCGGGAGAGGTGGGGCCCAGCATCACCCACGACCTGAACGGCGGGCCCACACCCCCCGAAAACCACTAAAAGAAAGTCCACAGAGAGAGAGGACACTTTTGATTTGATCACCGTCACGTTCACTCGGCCGACAGACAGATCCAGCAATACAATACGTTCTCTGTCCCTTTTTAGTTTTTCCATTACGCGTCTCAACAAACTCTCCTTCTCCTTCTTCTCTTTCTTCATTACCCCCGCTGCTTAGCTTTGCTTTGCTTCTCTGTCTCTCTCACTCTCTCTCTCTCTCTGAATCATCCGCTTTCACTGGCATTGATCCGAAGCAGCCCAGTTTGGGAGTCCTCGAACTGGGTCTTTCTTCCTCTCAAGCAAGGAATCAATCTGCCCACCAAAAGGGCCTCCGTTTCTGATAATTTTATACATTTCACTGTATTTATTATTTGGCTGTCTTTATCGGCCATTCTTTAATGTGCGTTTGGTGCTTAAGAACATACAAGCAAGGAAAGAGACGCTGTGCTGAGCTTTTCCTCGATGGCGTTCTAGTGATTTCTGCTTTCTTTCTTTGCTTTCTTTGATTTGAAGAGTTTGGGTTTCATGGATACCAAAGGTCGCCTCGTCGCCGGTTCACACAACAGGAACGAGTTTGTTCTCATCAATGCAGATGAGGTTGGACGGGTAAGTGCCCTAAAAATCCCACCTCTTTTTTTTTTTTGTTCTGATTTTCTGCTTTTGATTTTAGCTGGCTTTGGATTTGGTTTTTAGATTTTGGAGAAGATGAAATTTTTCCCAAAATGTGTCCTTTCTTTCTTTTTTCTTTTTTATAAAAAAATTTATACCCTATTGTCTTCGCTTCTTTACTCCAGCTGCGGATTTGGTGTAGATCCGTTTCCTCATTTTCAGCTCAAAACTTGGGAGTTGATGTTTATCCTTTTGTTCTTGTTTCGGTGGAGGGGGTTGTTTTCTACTTTTCCAAATCTATATTTGCATAGTAGTCAGTAGTAAGGCTGAAGTCACTCTTCTTTGTTTTCTGATTTTTCAATTGGTGGGGCTTGTTTCTTCAATTCTTCATCCTTATAGAAGCGGCCCATTTCTTCTCTTCTTTTTTTATTTTTTATTTTTTATATTTCTGTGTAAAGCCAGTAGACCACAGTTCTCAGATTCAACTGAAGGGCTTCCTTAATTTGCTTCCTTTTCTTTCCCCTCATACTACAATCTTGATTTAGAACTGGTCAAGCACCTCCGTTGCTCGAAAAATTTTCGACTTGGTTTAAGTCTCCTTTCTTCTTCTTCTTCTTCTTCTTCTTCTTCTTCTTCTTCTGGAGATCCCAGTTTATGTTACTCCAGTACGGCAATACTCTGTTTGGTCAGTTGAAGCCATGAAATCTCTGATCTAATGCAGATTTACGTCGTCTGGTGCGTTTTCGTGTAACAGGTAACATCAGTGAAGGAATTAAGTGGACAGATCTGCCAGATTTGTGGAGATGAGATCGAAGTTACAGTGGATGGGGAGCCATTTGTTGCCTGCAACGAATGTGCTTTCCCTGTTTGCAGGCCTTGCTATGAATATGAAAGAAGAGAAGGCAATCAAGCTTGCCCTCAATGCAAAACCCGATACAAACGCCTCAAAGGTTTCGCCTTTTTTGTGTTTTGGTGCCATTTCTTTAGTTATTTTGGTGGAATTTGTGAATGTAGAAGACTCTATCTAACAGCTTCACTCTAACAGGGAGTCCCCGGGTGGAAGGAGATGAAGAGGAAGACGAATTTGATGACTTGGACGATGAATTTGACTTGGGGAGCAATATCCAGAGAGACCCTCAGCACATTGCAGAGGCAATGCTCTCGGCCCGGCTGAACACCGGCCGTGGGTTGGGCCGCACCCAAATCAATGCGTCGGGGCTCACTACTCCCTCTGAGATGGAGACATCTTCTCTTCCTCCAGAAATACCCCTCCTTACCTATGGCCAAGAGGTGAATTGGTTTTAAATCCTCAAAATTTCATTATTTTCATGTGGACTTTTGTATGTTGTGATTGTTATAATATGTATTTGTGGATGTAGGACGCTGGGATTTCCCCTGATAAGCATGCTCTCATTATTCCTCCATTTATGAGTCGGGGAAAGCGGGTCCATCCAGTTCCATTTCCTGATTCCTCTGTGTCCTCCTGTAAGCTTACTGATCCAGCAAAATGTGTTTGATTTTCTCCCTCTCCTGTTAATATTTTACGATCTTGATTTGCTTGTCCTAATATATGTGTTGGTTTTTATCTTCAGTGCCACCAAGACCAATGGATCCTAAGAAAGACTTGGCAGTGTATGGCTATGGCACCGTTGCCTGGAAAGACAGAATGGAGGAGTGGAAGAAAAGGCAGAGTGATAAGCTTCAAGTGGTTAAGCATGAAGGAAATGGCGGTGGGAACAATGATCCGGATGAGTTTGACGATCCTGATTTGCCCAAGTAGGTGCACTGATAATTTCTTTTTCAATTTAGTGTGGCAGTGGTGTTTTGATTTGTAGTTCTTGTAATTTTAAGTTGGTAAGTTTTAAAAAACGGTTTTGGTGAATTTAATTATCAGGATAAGGGCCGCCGTTTTTTATTATTAGTTTAAAAGTCGCCTTTTGTTCTCTTCAATAATTAACCAATTTCTTGTTTAACTGTGTTGGATGGCATCCGACGTGGGCATTACAGACTTCCGGTCTTGGAAACTAGCTGGTAGTTTGATAATAATAGTTATTCATAACTATATTGCCTTTAATTGATTTTTGGCTAGGTGTTGGAAGGCAGCTGTCATGGAGAGCAACTGGCCTCCAACTATGGCAAATAAAGCAGAGTTGTTACTGAAAAATATGAGTAGTGACAAATAATGTCGAGATGAGATTATTTCGTGATACATTTAACTTTTGGATTACCGACAACTGAATTGCTTTTGACCAAGGGGTTGATGAAAATTGGAGTGACAATCATTGACTGAATACTTGGTTTCCGTTTCTGTTTTAGCTATCAATTATAAAAAACACGTTTGTATAAGAAGTGATATGGAATTATTAAGCTTCTACTGTTTTATGGATGTGATGCCCTTCCACTAAAAATTTGAAGCAAAGATCAAGGGATTAGCTAATATAGTCATCAACATGAAGAATCCTTTGCCCTTGTAAACAGAACTTGATGTTATGCAGAGATCTGATAACCAATGGCTGCTTATGTTGAATGTCTTTTATAAAGATTTTTCCGGACTAAAATTAGATTGTTTGATAATGGAAATTATTTTGCTTAATCTTCCAATTGTTGAATGCTATGGGGCTTGTAATTCAACATGCCTGAAGATATTCAGTCTCATTAATATATCCAGTGATCATGGAAGAAACAAAAAGATGATGGTGAAAGGATCAATTGCCCCACTCTCCCCTTCAAGAAGCATAAAGTTGTCTACATGGTTCTTGGCTGTTTTTCAAATTAACACGTGGGGGATATAAATCCTTTTTAATGTATCTTTAATGTATCTGTACAGTCTTGTTTGCGTTCAAAAAGTTTTTCTAACATTGGTGAGAAAGCTGTTGGAATATGCTTCAGCATTTGGTATAGAAGTTCCAGGCCATAACATGTACATTCTTTACTTACTATTGCTTCTTTTTCATTAGAATGGATGAGGGCAGGCAGCCGCTTTCACGGAAGTTACCAATTTCATCAAGCAGGATAAACCCATACAGAATGATCATCTTACTCCGTCTTGCCATTCTTGGACTTTTCTTCCACTATAGGATTCTCCACCCAGTCCATGATGCATATTGGTTGTGGCTGACCTCAATTATTTGTGAAATATGGTTTGCTGCGTCATGGATACTTGATCAGTTCCCGAAATGGTTCCCGATCGAGCGAGAAACCTATCTGGACAGACTATCTCTGAGGTAAATGGTCCTCTCTCTCTCTCTCTCTCTCTCTCTCTCTCTCATATGTACACAAACATTCACTAGTGCGCATTTCTGTGTACTAAGCCGGCAGCCTGAAAAAAAATGTCTCTGCAGATATGAGAAAGAAGGGAAGCCATCAGAGTTAGCTCCTCTAGACATATTTGTCAGTACTGTTGACCCAATGAAAGAACCTCCACTTATCACTGCAAACACGGTTTTGTCCATTCTTGCTGTGGATTATCCAGTTGATAAGGTCGCCTGCTATGTCTCAGATGATGGGGCTGCCATGCTCACATTTGAAGCCCTTTCTGAGACATCTGAATTTGCAAGGAAATGGGTTCCATTCTGCAAGAAATTCAACATTGAGCCTCGTGCCCCAGAGTGGTATTTTGCTCAGAAGGTTGACTATCTTAAGGACAAAGTGCATCCTACATTTGTGAGGGAGCGTCGTGCAATGAAGGTGTACAACTTGTCTAATTTGTTTCAACTTTTTCCCATCAAGTAATTGGAGAGTGCATGTTCTAACGTTCAATAAAATGTTTTCTTCTTTAATACCCATCCTTTTGAATTAGTTATAAAGCTAATAAAAAGTTCTGGGTTTTGTGGAATTTGATTTCATTATCCTGAATTAACTTTTTTCTTGCTTTAACTTTTTTGGTACAGAGGGAGTACGAAGAGTTTAAAGTTCGGATAAATGGTTTGGTTTCAATGGCACAGAAGGTTCCTGAGGAGGGTTGGACAATGCAGGATGGGACTCCATGGCCGGGTAACAATGTCAGGGATCATCCTGGAATGATCCAGGTGAGGTGTTGCACATCTGCAGTTGTTTTTCTCTTTTTGAAGTGGCTCGGCATATGTCCTGGGTGTCAGGATGGCCTGTTTTATTTCTGATGGTGAACATTTTGAGCAATTTCAATTTTTTGTTCTTCTCCAATAGGTATTCTTGGGCCATGATGGTGTTCGTGACATTGAAGGAAATGAGTTGCCACGTCTCATATATGTTTCTCGTGAGAAGAGGCCAGGATTTGAGCACCACAAAAAAGCTGGTGCAATGAATGCTCTGGTAAATTCTCTCTCTTATCTTTCTCTCTCAGGGATAACTCAATTATCCTGTCTCATGATTGGTTTTGCTAATTCTTCTAGGTTCGGGTCTCAGCAGTCATTTCAAATGCACCTTACTTACTGAATGTTGATTGCGATCACTACATAAACAACAGCAAGGCACTTCGTGAAGCCATGTGTTTTATGATGGACCCTACTTCAGGAAAGAAAATATGCTATGTGCAGTTTCCTCAAAGGTTTGATGGGATTGATCGTCATGATAGATACTCAAATCGCAATGTTGTTTTCTTCGATGTATGTAAAGACCTTATTAGTGTTCTTGCTATACCTAAATGCTTACACGTGTATATTCCAATATTGATTATTTGGCTAAGTTAATAATTTTATCAACTTGAAACAGATCAATATGAAAGGACTGGATGGGATTCAAGGACCAATTTATGTTGGAACAGGGTGTGTATTCAGGAGGCAAGCACTCTACGGATATGATGCTCCTGTCAAGAAGAAGCCTCCGGTTAAGACATGTAACTGTTGGCCTAAATGGTGTTGCTGCTTTGGATCCCGAAAGAAAAATAGGAAGGCAAAATCGAAGGACAACAAAAAGAAAACCAAAAGCCGGGAAATGTCAACACAAATACATGCACTCGAAAATATTGAGGAAGGAATTGAAGGTAAGCAATTGTGGTGTTTATTATCCTGCTTGTTGATGTCCCTATCGAAGAAAGTAGTTTCTGATGTTCCGAACTGGTTCCTTCTGCAGGAATAGATAATGAAAAATCGGCCCTCATGCCTCAGATAAAATTTGAGAAGAAGTTTGGACAGTCACCCGTTTTCATTGCTTCAACGCTGCTAGAGGAAGGTGGAGTTCCACCTGGTGCAACTTCTGCATCACTTTTGAAAGAAGCCATTCATGTCATTAGCTGTGGTTACGAGGACAAAACAGAATGGGGGAAAGAGGTATGGAGCAACTGTTCTAAAATTATGTAGGTTTTGATTTCAAGAGGAAGAGATCTAATTTGTCTTGATTTCTAATGCACCAGGTGGGCTGGATTTATGGCTCCGTTACTGAGGATATTTTAACTGGATTCAAGATGCATTGCCATGGCTGGCGATCAGTCTACTGCATGCCCAAAAGGCCTGCATTCAAGGGATCAGCTCCTATTAACCTTTCAGATCGTCTGCACCAGGTTCTTCGGTGGGCTCTGGGTTCTGTTGAGATTTTCTTGAGCAGGCACTGCCCAATCTGGTATGGGTATGGGTGTGGTTTAAAGCCACTGGAGCGATTTTCGTACATCAATTCAGTCGTTTATCCATTGACATCCATTCCCTTGCTCGTATATTGTACCTTACCTGCCGTCTGTCTCCTTACTGGGAAGTTTATTGTCCCCGAGGTAAACCCCAGCAGCTTATTCAAACTTTTATTCTCTTTGATGGCGATTGCTCTCTCAAGTATGAAAAACTTTTCCCATATCAAAAAGTAGCGAGAGGATAATGCCAAAAAAAATTTGGAACCTAACAATCTTTTTGTATGATGCACAGATTAGCAACTATGCCAGTATTGTTTTCATGGCCATGTTCATATCAATCGCTGCAACTAGTATTCTGGAGATGCAGTGGGGAGGTGTTAGCATTGACGACTGGTGGAGAAACGAGCAGTTCTGGGTGATTGGAGGTGTCTCGTCTCACCTGTTTGCTCTCTTCCAAGGTCTTCTCAAGGTTTTGGCTGGTGTGGATACCAACTTCACCGTCACATCCAAAGGAGGAGACGATGGGGAGTTCTCGGATCTCTACCTCTTTAAATGGACTTCTCTCTTGATCCCTCCATTGACCTTGTTGATCATAAACATAATCGGGGTTGCAGTGGGGGTCTCTGATGCCATCAACAATGGGTACGAATCCTGGGGACCGCTCTTTGGCAAGCTCTTCTTTGCTCTATGGGTCATAGTCCATCTTTACCCCTTCCTCAAAGGTCTCATGGGAAAACAAGATGGTGTTCCTACCATCGTTGTGGTATGGTCAATCCTTCTGGCTTCTATCCTGTCCCTGTTATGGGTCCGAATCAACCCATTTGTGTCTAAAGATGGTATTGTGCTGGAAGTTTGTGGGTTGAACTGTGACTAGACATGCACAAAAACTGGATGTTTAGATATGTGGTTTGAATCATCGTGTGTAGAGAGGCCACCTGAGAATTGCCGAGGACTAGGGCTCAAGGCTAAGACATCGACATCCCTGAACCCGGCCACTTTGGCTATGGATGAGAATCATCAGTAAACCATAAACAGGGAAGTCATGGTGGCTTGGTTGTGTAGATAAAGACTGGGACTCAAGACATTCATATTTGTTGTTCTGCAAACCTTTTTTTCCTTTTTTTAGTTTTTTTTTTTTCATTCATTCATTTGATACGTTTGGGTTTTGTGGGTTGCAAGGGATATATGGAACTCAGGGATCTCTGTGTAATCCCAGTAGCACATAAAAGTAATTCTCATAATTTATATTCCCTTCTCAATAAGTACATGTTTAAATTAATTTTGATGGTGTGCTTGCTCCCCATGTTTTCTCTCAAAAAAACTTTAGACTTGATTTTGTAGTACGTCTTTAAACTTTAACAAGGACGTGTTTTCAATCAGTAAGTATGTGTTTAAACTTAAGGTTAAGCTCCTTGTTTAATGTCTAATGGGAAGGTTTATTGTTTAACATTGGGTTATTAGCATCAAAAAATTAAATCTTTTTTTGTGTTTTTGTGTTTTTATTCATAATTTTTAATTTTATTCGATTTGAAAAATTTGGTGCAATTTTAATGATCAAAATTGATTAAAGAGGAGAATGGCTTTGCCTAGGTGGCATGGCTCACATTGATTGTTGTTGAAAAAAAATTAAATTAAAACATTTAACTAATAACCTTCAAGACCTAGAGCCTAAGGCAAGATGCGGATCGTTGGCCATGGCAGACATTGACTCTGGCCACAATCGCAATGAATTGTTGAGGCAAAAGCAGTCACGACAATTTATCACCACCGTCACAACCATGGCGCCTTCATGACGGCGAGCCACGACCCATGAGGAGTTGGCCATTGTCGTCGACGATCACTGTGCACTTGGATCGATCGACCGTCGACCATGAGGAAGAAGATCGATGTGAAGTCAGCCATGAGAAAGATACAGGGTTGATCGATCGACCATCGGCCATGGGGAAGATGCAAGGTCAATCGATTGACCATTAGCCATGGGGAAGAAGATCGATGTGAAGTCGGTCATGGGGAAGACAAAGTCGCAGCCCTGACGATGAAGGATGTAAGAGGCAGCCGACGATAGAGGAAAAGAAGGCAGTAGCTATGCAGAGGCAAGGCAAACTGATGAAGAAGGAGAAAATAGGTCTTGACTCAATTAATTTGATTTTTATTTTTTATTTTTTTCAACAACAATCAACATAAGAGCCACTTAAATTGACAGGTGGTATGCTACCTAGGCAAAGCCACACCTCTTTCTAATTAATTTTGATAATTGGATAAAATTGTATCAAATTTCTCAAATGGGGTCTTTAATGCTAAAATTGAAAATTTTGAATAAAAGCACAAAAACACAAAAAGATTTAACTTTTTTAATGCCATTAGCCTTTAACATTTGTCAGCTCTGAATTCATTGACAGTAAAAGTACTGCAATGAGCAGAAAAATAAACTCATTACATCCAATCCACACACTATGAAATCTCTAGTTATCATCACAATTTCGAATAAACTGAATACAGTGTTAACTATTGCTGCATGGGATGCGCCTGCAAATATCTTCCAGCTTCAGTGAAGAGTTTTCACTCGTTGAATCTTCAGAAATTGACCCATTTTCTCTACTTGTTTCTGAGATCCCCCAAAGCTCGTCTCTTTGCTGTAGATTTCACCGTTATGCTCCCCAAGTGGCCCCTTTTGATGCTGGGAACATTCTCCTTCATGTCAGGTGCGATTGTTTTAACAGGAGTTCCTTGAACCAAACTTGTTCTCGCATCCTTCCTCTGCAAAGTTGTTGGTTTCAGTTGTCCAGTAGTTGCAACTGGACTTTCCAACTCAGTCATCTCTGAGCTCGGCTGCAGTGTCGTCAAAACTTGACCCACAGCAACTGGGAAACAAAATAGCAACCATTCAATGGTGATTTTCATTGCTGAATTCAATATGCAAGTAAAATCTAGGAAGTAGCCATAATAAGTACCTCCGTGATCAGCAGCTGAATCTGTGAATTCCGGCATCTGATTTTTGGTCGTAGAATCTGTATCTGAGGCAGCTTCATGCAGCTCCGTTGCTTCCACCACTGAGTTCGCAGTATTTTCTCCTTCCAGGGTAGTATGTTCCCTGCCTTTGGTAATTGAAACTACTTCTGAAACTTCTATGGGCACGGTAGATTTCTCAGTCTCAATAGGTTCATTCACAGAATATCTGAATTGATAGGCCTTGTTAGCCACATCTATTTTCTCTGAAACTTGTTCATTTGGGAGGAAAGAGTCAACAGAAACCAAACTGTCATTTTGGCCTAAAAATTTGACCTCCATGAGATGATTGTGATTGCCAAATTGCTTTCCAGAAAGAATGGCATTTGTGTTTTCTTCCATCACATTCCCACTGAAACTATGCTCAAATTTAAACATATTAATCTCCAAGTTGCTAAACATGTCAGATTCGAGACTTAGCTCTGAGGATTCGTAATCTGTTGTCCCTGCATATATGCCAAACCAAAATGAAGATATAACCTAACGTATTCAGTAGAAAAGACTAAAAATGAAAGGCAGCTACTGCAGGTTTTGATGAAAAAGTAGAAGAAAATGATGAATGAGTAGCACAATCATCGTTTAGTGCAGGTTTGATGTAGAATACTCACTGAAATTCTGTTTTTCGGCTTGCTCATTTGAGACACCAGCAATGTCTACTGTGCCATTTAAGTTATGCAAGGGACAAGGCATTTCATTGGTGTCCCCAGTTGTGCTCTTAGTATCATTGCCACATAAACATTTGTTTGATTCAAGATAACTGATGCCATCCCCAGTGGCGACTTTGTTGCCACCTACTTGTTCTTTGGATAGTTTTGCAGAACTGATTCCATTTCGTCTGATGGTTGACTCATCTGTATCACATGAGATATTAGAGCATTGCCTATAAACCACAAAGTAGACAACATAAACAAGAAACAGCCACCTCAAAATCAAAATGTTTAAAGCATGGCTGTTTAACAGTAAACATGCAACCTACTGGAGACTGCGGATCAGAAAGCCAAAAGTGTATACCTCTGTCTTCATTGCAGATAATAGTAACCGGAGAGGAAACTGTAGGATCAATATCATTGAACCAGTCAGCTTCAGTCAACTCTCTTCCTTCTGCATTACAGCAGAGGCCACCTTCATATGGAAGAGATTCATAGATTTGTCCTGCCATCATCATATATCCATAAGAATACAAAATTTTCCCTGAACGTACACACTTAAATTAGAAACAAAATATGAATCAACATTCAAAATTAATCTAACAAAAGTTGAAATTCAGAAAGGAGTAACAAAAGATTGAATAGTGTTACTTGAAATAGGCAAGTGGAGAAAAGTGAAAATTTACCATCACAATCCAAAATGTTTAACAGTGAACTAGTTTCCACAACTTTTTCATGCTCTAAGCAATTGTCATAGTCCCCTGGAGAAGCATCCTCCATGTCAGAAATACTATCTTTAATATTTGAATTTCCTTCCAATATCCCAATTCTATAACTGACATGATTATCAAACTTTATTTCCCCAATTTGCAGCTTGGTCACAGTAGCATCAACTGATGTTTCTCCAATCTCTTTACAATTTTCATAGGCCAAAGGGAGAAATTCATGTGAAGTACGTAAGGCAACTTTGTCCAGCTCCTGAACCATCTCTATTCTATGATCAGTGACATTGTTGGAATGAGATTCTGTAGCTAAAGTTACATTGTCTTTTGCATCCTTGTCTACTAACATATCTGAAGTATAAGGATTACTATTCCTTGTGGCAGTTTTGTGCAAATGACCTGAATTTGCTGGTTCAAAAATTGGTGCCAGAGATCCTTGATTCTGCTCCTGCTCAAGCATATTGGTTCCTTTTGTGCATTTGGAAGTGCTTCCAACCAAAACACTCATGATTTTTTCCTTAGAAAGATTGCTTTCCTTACACGGGGCATCAGCCAAGCCAGTATCACTTTTGCCACTTAATTGAGCATTCAGATCCTTGCACTTGCCAGGGTCCCCAAACCCAACCTCAGGCAATAGTCCAGCCCTTTCTTCATCAGTAGCAAGCTCACTGCACTTGAGATGAAGATCTCCTTCAATGTTTTCACCATCATCCTTGGCCTTAGCTACATTAGACAGTGGACTAAATGAACTCCCAAAGTCATGAGGACTAGATGTGTTTCCTGCATATTGATGAAAATATATTGCTGAATTTGTTTTTTTTCTGTAAGTTATTGCTGAAAAAATTAGTATATTGTAATAGTGATGAATCATCTCATTATGGTACAGGGATGCATGAAGCATACCTTTTACCGGCATTTCATTGTCTACTGATAACCTGACCTCACTGGAGGAGATGGCTTTGTCATTAGTACCAGAGACTGCACAATGAAAGCAACTTCATCAGCTAATCTTTCTACATAAGAAAAATTAAACTGTTTTCTTTTTCTTATTTGAGGGACCAAAAAGAAGAAAATACTTGCACCTTTATAGTCTGGAACACTATGAGATGTGTGATAAGCAGCTGCTTCAGAGCCTTGAAAATCAGAATCAATAACCACAGCATGAAAATCTGAAATGACATTTCCTTCAATAGTTTCTTCAGAATGCCCACTTTTAACAATGTCTCTCTCCTCTGTCATAATTGGAGGATCCCCTGCTTCAACAGAAGATTCAAGCAATTTTTCATTTGGAACTTTTTTTGGAGCATTCACCTGAAAACCTAAGCCATCACTTTCTTTATAGGTACCGCTGAACTCTAGTTTAAGGTTTGTGTCATTGGTAACCTCTTCAATGGCAGGTGCTGAAGCATTCTCATTGTATGTTATACATTGATTTTCATTATTTTTTAGTTCCAGAAGTTTCTGTGGCTCCTCAATAATTAACCTTTCATTCACTAAATTGCTGAAATTTGAGACATCCTGCATCCTGACATCTTCCGTTTCAGTTTCAAGACTGCAACCTTCTTCTTCATTAGAGTTCACATTGCCGGCTGGTGTAGCAAATAGTGTTTTGAGTTCATCTCCTGCATGTGAAGAAGTAGAATTCTTAAAGTAAGAGGCTTGATGATTAGGGCATTGAATAGAGAAAAAGAGACCGGTGGATGAACCTTGTCCACTTTCTTTGTCATCTTTTGTGGTAGTGTGCTTGAAGGAATGAATTATGTCATTGTGGACTAGGAGAGGTGCTGCATCAAAATGACTAACAATTAAGGAAGTGCTTCAACAAAAGGAAAGAAAGTTCTTTTAGTTGGTTACAAGCAGTTAAAAGTAGATAAAAGCTAATAACAAAAAAAAAAAAAAAGTAGATAAGTATGTCTTACATTCAGAAGTAATGATACACACGGATGCATCTTCAATTTTATATGCATCCCTATTCAAAGAGATCAGGCTCATTTGTCTTCGATCAGTAATTGTTTTGCTCATTCTTTTCTCCATAATGTTCTCAGAACTACGAAGAGAATTTGCACTTTCTCTTAATTTGTCAAGTTCCTGCTTCTCTCCATTGTTTAAACATCCATTCTTCTTATTGCTGATAGCTGAAGTTCCCTCCATCCTGATATCATCCATTTCAGTTTCATGGCTGCAAGTTTCTTTATTTGGATTTACATTTTTGGCCAGGGAAGCAAACGGCATTCTTAATTCTCCTCCTGTGCATAAAAAAGTTGTATTCCACAATTAAGGAGGAGCATTATGAATAGGTAAAGAAAACGAGAATCTGTTTGACTAACCTTGTCCACTTTTTCCATCAGCATCCCTCATTAAAGAGATCAGACTCATTCTTTTTCCTGCTCCTTTCTCCAAAACTTTTTCAGAATTACAAGTATTTTCATTTTCTGTTAATCCATTGACTTCCTGCACCACCCCAATATTTAAATTTCCATTCTTCAAATTACTGATAGTTGAACCTACCAGCTTGTTGGCTATATCCATTTCAGCTTTGTGACTACAACCTTCTTGTTGATTAGTATTTACATTATCTAGGGGCGTAGCAAACGGTGTTTTGAATTCATCTCCTGCACATAAACAAGTCACAATCCCAAATGAAATGCATTTTAAAAAGTACATCAAATAGAGCAAATGAGAAACTGTTGGACTAACCTTGTCCACTTTCATTGACATCCTTCAAGGGAGTGTGCTCAAAGGAAGATGGCATGTCATTGTAGAACAAAAGAGGTACTGCATCAACGTGAATAACAAACTGAGAAATTGTTTCAACAAAAGGAATGAAAGGTATTTGAGTTGATTTTGTGGATGCACATCAAAAGAATTTAAGGAAAAATAAAGAGAGAACAAACAAACATAAAATCAATAATTAAACAGAAGTGATAAGTAGACAATTGAATTAAATGCTTATACATTTGGAAGTGGAGGTGTGTGCTGGTTTACCTTCAGATTGATCAGTATCCCCCCTCATTGAGATGAGACTCATTTTATTTCTATCAATAAATGCACGGGCTCCTTTCTCCATAATTTCCTTAGAATTAGAAAGAGATTTTGTCTCAGAGCCTTCTTTTTCTTGGTACCAAAAGGTGATATCCCTCACCCTGTGGGCCCCCCCCAGACTACCCCACGCCACGGGGGAGGAGGTTAATCAGGAACTCGGAGGCCTCGGTTAACGGGAGGCCAGTGCTAGGTGCCCACAAGGACCCCCCCCCCACATGGAGCAGGTTTATCCCACACTGCGGCTGCCTAGTCTCGACCCTGGATCCTTGGTACCAGTTCTGCCGTCCCTCAACCATCCGAGCTGTGCCCTGGGGGCCAGAGCCTTCTTTTTCTTTTTCCATGAAAAGTTGACTATTTGGTTCAGCAAACCTGCAGACCTCATTTGCTTCAACAAAGTTCTGCACTTCAAGAACAGAACTTTTGTCATCTTCAGCTGCATAATTGGGACTACTAACGTGTCTTGAGCCAGCATGTTTGCTTGAAACTGGAGTTTGTATCTTGAAATCTTCGCTCAAGACCAATTGACTAGTGGATTGGCCTGCAACAAATTTATGATTGAAATTAGCATCTTGGAAAAATGTATCAGAATAATGTACAACATAAAGCAATAAAATCCTTACCCTCAAACCCTCCCTGGTGGACAGAGGATTGACCTTCGGCTTCAGATGTGTTTTTGCTAAAGCCCGCATCATCACATACTTCACACAGGTCATCAATTGGCTCCAGGTTAACAACAGTTTTGGTATCAAAGCCCCCATTTCTGTTCTGGGACCAAGAAACCAAATCATACTCGTTGCCATTATGCATGGCATCTTGGTATAATTTCTGATTCCTAGCCACCAGTAGCATGTCATCATTCTCCATGACAACTAAGGATCCACCATCAGGAATCTCTTTGTCTTGCTCTTCAAAATCACCCTGCAGCTTCCCAGAACTGGAAACTGGGGTACTTTCTAAACTTTCCCTCAAGTCTGAACTTTTTGTACAATCTTCCGCTGAGTGATGTTTCTTCAAACTAGAATCATTGCTTCCCGTCTTTTCTTCTACATTGGTATCTTCAGAAATTTCCTTGCTGCTGCTTGAAACTAGACAGCTAGCACCATCTGCAACTTCTAGTTCTAGCTCTGACAATCCAGCATCCACATCTGGTTGATCTTTGGATGCTGAAAAGTTCTCATTTAAGTGAGTTTCCACTTCCATGTTTAGCATCCTTAACATACAATTGGAAGACTCCTGTCCCTCAGCACCCACTGCAAGCTTGTCAGCTTCGCATTTATGTTTGTCTTGTATTTCAGTGGGGATTATTCTCTCACTATTAGAGACATCAACAACACTAATTTCTCCAGCTTCTTCATGGACAGGTTCTGAGGTTCCCTTCAAACCTATAATTTCATTAGAGTTGGCCAAAAGGCCCTCAACATCCACCTTAGGCATATTTTTTTCACACAAAGTGCCACCATCGTCAAGGTCTACCGAAGCCCGGTCTCTAGGAGCAGAAACTCTGCCATCAACTTCTTGATGAGCTACAACAGAACCCAAGCCTGTATACTTCCCTGTTGCAGAATTTTCTTCTCTTTTCTTTTCCTGCCCCAGGTCAATTATACCAGCAGGTTCAGCTGCAAATCAATCTCAAAGTTAGAAGCTGGAAATAAAAGGAAATGAAAGAACTCTTTGATGCAAAAAAGGAAGACAGATACCCTTACCAACAAAACCTCTTTGGCCAACTAGTGAGCAGTCATCATCTCCAGACATGGCACAAGTAAAACTTGCATCAAGAACAGTGTTAGAGTCTATTTCAGACACAGGCTTAACCAAATTTTTGGAATCAGAATCTCTACTTTTGCTGAAGTTGGATGCCAAATTGAGCCTACTATCATTGTCTTGAAGTGCCTGCTCTTTATCAACATCCATTACGATGTTAAGCTTTTCCACAACCTCAGAACAACTGGCTGAAAATAAGGCTTCATTTTCTACAATATCATTTTTGAAGTTCTCAGATGTGGAAGCTGGAATCTCCATTGAATTCTCCATTTCGGGAGCTTTGACTTCTTCAGAGCAAGAAGTTTCAGCAGAAACCTCCTGCATTTCTAGAGATTTCCTGCTGAATTCCTTCCTCTTTTTGCTAGTAATATTATTCAAGACTTCTCTTATATCTGGAGATGGATAAATGCTATGCTCAGCAACATCTATCAAATGCAATTGTGCATCTAAACTTGGTGATTCCTTCACAGCTAAAGTACTCTCTGCTAACAAGCCCACTTCAGCACTTGGTAGTTTTCTACTTGGAACTTCCTTTCTATAAGAAACTTTGCCAGTTTCAGCATCTAAGACAGCTTTGTCAGTCCTACTGGCATTACGTGTGGACCGCCTTGGAGGTTTGGCTACAACACTCTCTGCTAGAATTGGGTCTCTTCTCTTCTGTGGCTTCTTCTTTCCGATGTTAGTAGTGCTATCGAGACAATCAGTTATTGCGACTGGTTCCTGACTGGAAGAATTCCTGTCTAACCTCTCATTATTTTCTTCCAGATTAGTAGGTTTTTTATAAATTAATTCTTTCTCATTTTCCACCTTTCCTACATCAATTTCCACTTCATCAATTTGAGGCATGACAGACTTACTCTTGTTACCAACTCTACCAGGATAACTTGAAGTTTCTTCAAGAGGTAGAACCACTTCAAGTTTTCCCAAAAACTCAGCTTTAGTTTCAGCTCCCATTTTATTCCCTACTGCAGAAGAATTCCCTGCCAACTCAGCCCCGAAACACTTATTACTCACTCCTCCCACCATTTCACCTTTACCTGGATCCAAATTCAGCACTGCACAATCCTCAGTCTGACTGGCATTTCGCCTTGATCGCTTCAAGCGCCTCTCAGGTTGAGCAATTTCCCCATCTGCCGCAATGTGGTTGTTCCCAGAACTTTCAGCAGTGCTTTCTACGCCTTGCTTCTTCAAACTTCTCTGCCTTGGGTCCTTCCCGGAAGGAGCAACATAACCAACTTCCTTCTTGTTCTCCTTCCGTACTCTAATCCTCGCCGATCTCCTTGTCAACGTGCAGGTTTCTCTCGTAGCAGCACTTTCAGAAGCTAAGTCATCAGAATTATCACCAACTGGATAGTGCTTTTCGCCTCCATCATCATCTTTCACCACCATACTACCAGATTTCAGACCCCTTCTTGTCCATTTCTTCTCAACTGTGGGCAGCGCAACTGGATTCACACCTCCATCCATGACCTTCTGTGCCCGAGACCTAGTTGTTCTAACTGGGTTTTCCACAATTTCTCTAGAGGGCTTAACATTATCAAAATTTTCAATGATGGAGTTCTCTTTCTTTGCAATGCTCCTTGTCATCGTCTTCCTCCTCTCCCCCTTCTTCGCCTGCACACGTTCATGCCCGAATTCTTCAAACTCCATCATTTCATTCTCTGGGCTAAACCTAACCTTCTTGGATTGCTTGGTTACACCCTCAGAATCATTCTCCCTCACTAATTCACCCGTGTCCTTCAAGCAAGACCGTCTCTGCTGTGCGATGGGTTTTTCTTTTTCCTGAGCACCATATCACGGAACACATAGTCACACATTTAAACACGTCCAAACTAAAAATAAGATAAACAAGGCTTGTGAATGTTTCCTTTTCCTCAATGCATTACCAAATTAACAACTAGTTCAATGTACACAAACCAAAAGGTATGAAAAACAGGATTTTAATATTAAGCATATATGAATAAATGGGTTTACCCCAATGAGAGCGGTAAGCTTGTTGGCCATCTCCAAATTGGTTAAGTTTGCCGGGATACCGTTCTTCTTGCACAGTGCTTGAAGTTCTTTCCTTCTCATGCCGTGGAAATCCATCTCTGAAACCCCAAACATTTACAACAATATTAACGAACACAAAAAGGCAGCACAGAAAAGGGAAAAGGAAACAACAAACTCAGAATTCTCGAATGGAGAATGAAATCCAGTACCTGAGATGGAGATGGGTTCTTTCACATTAACAAATCAAAGATGTTTGAATCTGTGTGTGTGTGCGTGTGTGTGTGTGTGTGTGAGAGAGAGAGAGAGAGAGAGGGGGGGGGGGGAAGTAACGTTGCCTCTCCTTTCAGTCTATTTCTTTGGATCTCTCTCTCATTGTTTCGTTTTGAATTTGAAGCAACGGGTTTTCCCGCCTCTCTGGAGTCGAAATTCTGGAATGGAATAGGTGGATGCGCTTGAAATGAAAGTAGGATTGTGGGAACTGGTTCCCTAAGGCCAACACGTGGCGGATAAGGTTAAAAAGGGGCACGTGTCTTAAGAGTAAGGGAGAATGGTCGGTGAGAGTTATTATCCGCGAGTGTAGAAGACTACCACGTGGAACGCCTAAGGAAAATGGAAGCGCCAGCGCCATATTCCAACGGCTCTAAATGAAGCTACCAATTAAGAAAAAATGAAAATGTAATAAACTTCACAGAAGAAGAAGACAGACAATCTTGAAAGATAAGAGAGAAGTGGTCTCAATTTGTCTTGAGAGAATTGGGAATGGGAATCCCCAATGCTCCTTTTCCAGTTCAACTCCCATCTCCTCTGTCCGCCTGACAATTCGAAAAACTTATTCTTATTCTATTTTTTATTATATTATAAATAATATATTTTTTATTTTAATTTTAATTTAAAATTATGCCTACTTCAACCACATCTCTTATTCTTTTTCCTATTTCACTTCTTATTTTATTTATTTTACGTCATTTGTAATTTTTACACATACACAAAATTAATAATTAAATATAAAAATTAATAATTAAATATACAAAATAATCAAATACACATATACATATAATCAATAATCAATTACATAAAATAATCAAATATACACATACAGAAACTCAATAATCAAATACACAAATCAATAATCAAAATGCACAACATCACTTGTTCAATACACAAATAAATAAAAAATTCAGATAAAAATCACAAACTAGGTTCATCGCAAGTCGCAAGCCAATCGTTCTGCTCACCGTCGATCAACAGTGCTTCCGTTTGTCGCCACCACCACTGCTGTTGCTTGGCGCCTTCGTCTGCAACTTGTCTTCTCCGGCCAATTCAGCCTTTGTTGTGTCTGGTTCTTTCTTTTTTCGCGTTGATTGTCATTGGGGGATGGGGGAAAGATGGCGATGAGATTTCAATGGCCAACTGGGGCGAGGCTTCTCAAGGTTGCCAAATTTTTGGTGAGGGAAATTGGCTATGGCAAGCTTAGTTGGTGTTGGAGAGATTTTCAAAAGAATGGTTGTAACCTTTCACTTGTATGGGAAGTGATCCAAGTCAAGGAATTAAAGGTTGTAACTTTTCAAATTCTATTTACACACATGAATTGTTATAACCTTTAGTAAAGGGTTGTGCCTCACTTGTTTTAAATTTAATTTAAGTGGTTATAACCTTTGGTGAAAGGGTGTACCTTTGGTAAAGGGTTGTAACATACAAGAATTAGTTATATTCTTTTGTGAAGGATTATAATACATATGAATGATTGTACCTTTGGTGAAGGGTTGTAACATTATCTATAAACAGATTAGCGTGTTGTTGGATAAAAACATTTTTGAGAATTCATATGGTTTCTCTCTCCTTATTCTTCACCTACATTCTTACATAAAGCTTCATAAGTTTTGTTCATACAAAAACCAACTCTTTGTATTTTTTTACTGCAAAATTAGAATACAAAGTTTTTTGTGTTTGTTATTAATTCTGTGTGTTCAAGTTTATTTTTGGAAAGTGCACATTCATCAACAAATGTTATTCTTGATTTCATTGTATCTTGGAGGCTTCTTTAGATCCCTTATGCATTGTGTTCTATGACAAACAAAGTCTTAAGGAAAGTGACTTTTTGTGCCTTGGAATCTTTGAGTTAATGCAATATATTTATCATTACACCATCACAATTTTTCTATAATCTTAAGACTTTGTTTCTTGAAATTGTGATGGCTTCACCGACTTTTTCTCTATGGGACTTTGTTGTTGACTTTGTGAAATTGGAGAGGTTTGAAGGGTCTAATTTTCGTTGTTGGCAGAATAAACTACATTTTCTCCTTACCACACTTAATGTGGTATATGTACTTACAACACCAAGACTGGAGGAAACCGAAGAAGAAAGTTTGGCAAATGTAAGAGCAAGGCAAAATAGGATCAAGATGACTACATTTGCAATGCATGTCAGATGCTCTGTTCGACCAATACCATAGCAAGAAGAGTGTAAAGGAGATTTGGGATGCTTTTGAGGCTAAGTACATGTCCGAGGATGCCACGAGTAAGAAATTTCTAGCCTCTAAATTTCATTAATATCGTATGGTGGACAATAGAAAGGTAATTGAACAATTTCATGAAATAGTTCACGTTTATAACCAATTTCAACAACATGACATGAAAATGGATGAATCTTTTGTTGTATCATTCATCATTAATAAACTTCCTCCTGGTTGGAAAGATTATAAAAAGAATCTCAAACATAGAAAGGATGATCTTTCCCTTGAGCAGTTGGGTCGGCATCTTCGAATAGAAGAAGACTTTAGAGTGAATAACTCTAATGAAAACAATGGTCAATCTTCTAATGTTCATGTGATGGAGGACGAAAAAGGTACCAATAAAAGAAATGAGAGAAAACAAAACTCTTTAAAGAATAGCAAGAAGAGAAAATTTGACTCCAAGGACAAAGACTCAAAGAAGAAAAAGGGGTCATATTACAATTGTGGTAAGATGGGTCACATCAAAAAAGAATGTCGCCTTTTGAAGAAACAAAAGCAAGATGGAAACTCCAACTTCATGGCTATGATAAGTGAGGTGTTTATGGTGGAGAATGAAAATGAGTGGTGGATCGATTTGGATGCCACTAGGCATGTATGTAAGAATCAAAGCCTATTTGCCAATTATGAATCTATTGAAGATGAAAAAACCCTCTACATGGGAAATTCCACCACCGCAACCATGCTTGGCAAAGGCAATATCAAATTGGAATTTACTTCTGGGAAGACTCTCATTATCACCGATGTTTACCATGTGTTGGAAGTTAGAAAAAATCTTGTATCCGTTGGTCTTCTTAATAAGTTTGGTTTCAAACTTGTATTTGAGTCAAATTAGTTTGTGTTGTCTAAGGGAGGTGTCTTTGTTGGGAAAGGATTCTGTTGTGATGGAATGTGTTCAAACTCAATACGATGAATAAAACTTCAAATTCTGTTTACATTGTTGTTGATTCTTTATCTTTATGGCATTCACATTTAGGACATGTTAACAATAGAAGGTTATATGATATAAGTGTACTCGCATTAATTCCTAATTGCAAACATGACATGGAAGGAAAATGCAAAGCATGTGCACAAACTAAAATAACACAAACACTATTTCCTAAAATTAAAAGAAAAACCTCTTTACTTGAACTTGTGCATAGTGATGTATGTGATTTACATAGTACACCTAGTAGGGGAGGGAAACTTTATTTTGTGACTTTTATTGATGATTTTTCTAAGTTTTGTTATGTGTATCTTATGTGTACTAAAGATGAAGTATTAGAAAAAATCAAGATATATTCGGCTGAAGTAGAAAACTTGTGCAATACTAAAATTAAATGCCTTAGAAGTGATAGGGGTGGTGAGTATCATTTTCCTAAATTTTGTGAAGATGTAGGAATTGTACATGAGACTTCAATTGCTTATACCCCTTAACAAAATAGTGTAGTAGAAAGGAAAAATAGGACTTTAATGGAAATAGTTAATGCTATGCTTAGTAATTCGGGTTTAAGTAAAGGATACTAGGGAGAAGCATTACTAACAGCTTGTCATATTCTTAACCGAGCACCTAGTAAAAGAAATAAAGTTATACCATATGAACTTTGGAAGAATAGAAAACCTAACTTGTCTTATCTACAAGTTTGGGGTTGTGAAGCTGTTGTTAGGTTACCTGATCTAAAGATTAAAAAATTGGGTGAAAAATGAATAGAATGCATGTTCTTAGGATATGTAGGACATAGTAAAGGGTATAGGTTTCTAGTTATAGAACCTAATAGTTCGGTTGAAGTTAACACCATGATAGAATCTAGAGATGCTATATTCTATGAGAATAACTTTACTATTATTCCTAAACCTACAAATTCGGGTGCTGTTGTACCGGTAGTAAGAGAGGATAATAAAAGAAATGCTAATGAAGAACCTCTAGAGTTGAGGAGGAGTAAAAGAGCTAGAAAAGAGAAAACTTTTGGATTCGATTTCATTATGCATCTAGTGGAAGGTACTAGGGAATCACACATAAATTGAACTACAATTACGCAGTCAATTGAGTTTGATCCTCTCACGTATGAAGAGGCAATGAAATCTAATGATTCCGTCTTTTGGAAAGAAGCAATAGATGAAGAAATGTCATCTATTATGAACAACAAGACTTGGAAGTTGGTAGATCTTCCTCCGGGTTCTAGACCTATTGGTTGTAAGTAGATCTTCAAGAAGAATATGAAAGTAGATGGAACCTTAGACAAGTTCAAAGCAAGATCAGTAGCTAAAGGCTTCACTCAAAAGGAAGGCCTTAATTACTTTGATACCTACGTACCGGTTGCTAAGACGGCTACTATAAGAACATTGATTACTTTGGCATCCATGTATAAGTTTGAAATTCATCAAATGGATGTTAAAATAGCTTTCTTAAATGGAGAGTTGGATGAGGAAATATATATGGAGCAACCGGAAGGGTTTATCTTACTAGGACAAAAAAGAAAAGTGTGTAAGTTGATTAAGTCATTGTATGGACTTAAACAAACACCTAAGCAAGAGCATGAGCAATTTGAAAAAATTGTTGTTGCCAATGGATTTAAAATCCATGAATCAGACAAATGTGTGTATAGTAAGTTTAATGGGCACAAGGGTGTTATCATTTGTTTGTATGTGGATGATATGTTAATATTCGGAACCAACTTAGAAGTCATAAAAACTACTAAGTCACTGTTATCATCTAACTTTGATATGAAAGATATGGTACTTGTGGATGTAATTTTGGGAATTAAAATCATAAGAGAAGATAATGGGGTCATACTTACTCAATCACACTATATCAAAAAAGTGTTGAAAAAGTTTGATTATTTTGATTGCAAGTCTGTATCTATTCCATTTGATCCAAATGTTAAAATGTATTCTAACACCGGTAGGTAAACTCGAACTCTTGTCATAGCCTTAGGCCTCATTAGGAAACATAAAACCAACAAATTTTCACATGTTTCCTAATGAGGCCAGCACACATAAATAGCAAGAAGCAAGCACATACAACAGAATACAAAACATGCAACAAATGCATAAGCAATTATCAAGTAACCTTACCAATGTTAAGAAGATTGAGGTAGCTTCTAAATTTAGCCACAAGCAAAATTTTTGTCCCCATATCAATAGGATTATATTCAGAAAGCACTTTTCCAATCTAATAATGTTTTGAGATACAATATCACGAATAAAATGCAATCTCACATCTATATGTTTAGTGCGTTCGTGAAAAATAAGATTTTTACATAAGTGAATTGCAGATTAACTATCAGAGAAAACAATCACATTATCATTAAGAACACATAGTTCATTTAGCAATCCCTTAAACCATAGGGCTTCCTTAATAGCCTCTGTAGCAACAATGTATTTTGACTCAGTGGTGGAAAGGGCAACAATATGTTGAAGCTGAAACTTTCAACTAATGCATGATTCACACAAAGTAAATATATAGGATGATGTGGACTTCCTATTATCTCTATCACCAGCATAGTCTGAATCAGTAAACCCCTTTAATCTCACACTATTGGACTTATGCTTATGTACTAATCCTACATTGTAGGTGCCTTTCAAGTATTTCAATAACCATTTCACTGCTTCCCAATAATAAGGACCTGGGTTTGTCATAAATCTACTAAGAGTGCTAACAACATAAGTTAGGTCTGGCCTAGTACACACCATAAGGTACATGACCGAACCTATTACATTTGAGTAAGGAATTCTATTCATATATTTCTCTTCTTCCTCATTAGCAGAAGATTTATCTTTAGATAATATGAAATGGTTTCCTAAAAGTAAAGATATTGATTTACTATCATGCATACCAAATCTTTTTAGAATTTTTAACACATATGTTGTTTGATGCAAAAATAACATGGAATTTGACCTATCTCTTACAATATACCTAGGATCCTCTTAGCCATACCTAGATCTTTCATGTCAAATTCTCCACCTAAAGCAGATGTTATACTATTGATCTTTTTAACATCAGAGCCAATAAGAAACATATCATCAACATAAAGTAAAAGGAACACACAATTATCTTTATTTTTATGCTGAAAATACAAGCAATGATCAAACTCACTTCTTTTAAAACCGATTGATTTAACAAAGAAGTCAAAACGTTTATACCATTATCTTAGGGACTGTTTTAAACCATATAAGGATTTTTTTAAGAAACACACAAAATCAAGTTTTCTTTTATCTTCAAAACCTTTGGGTTGAAACATAAAGATTTTTTCTTCTAAATCACCATGCAAGAAAGCAGTTTTTACATCTAGTTGTTCAAGTTCCCAGTTAAAATATGCAACTAATGCAAGCATAACACGTATGGTGGTGTACTTAACAATAGGTGAAAAAATTTCATTATAATCTACCCCTTCCTTTTGTGTGAATCCCTTGGCTACTAACCTAGTCTTAAATCTTATTGGTTCACTATCACTTGTACCCTCTTTAACCTTATAAATCCACTTACAAACCACAATGGACTTGTCCTTAGGTCTAGGAACTAACTCCCAAGTTTGGTTCTTGTTGAGGGAACTCATCTCCTCTTTTATTGCTTCTATCCACTCTTTGGAATATTTGCTTCTTATGACTTTTTCATATGTGTTAGGTTCATTTTCAGCTAGCTCTTGGTAGCTAGCATAGGCTAATTTGAAATCTGATACTAACCTTTGAGGTAACCTAGGAGACCTTTTTTCCTTATCCTAGGCTAGCTGATAATCAGAAACTGGTGATTGGTTATTTAGGTATTCTTCTACTGTTTCTCTCTCCTCATCTATTTCAGGCTGATTTTAACTCTCTACCTCACTAAAGGTTGGAGTACTCTCCACCTCATCTGAGGTTATAGCAACTTAGGTACTTGAGTTCTTCAACTCTTCTTGAGGACTCTTGTCCTCATTGACTTTGTCTCTACTAAGCTTTATACAAGGCATTTTAGATTCATTAAATGTGACATCTCTACTAACAATAATCTTTATCCCCTTTTGGTTTTTATCCCATAGCCTATACCCTTTTACTCCCACAAGATAGCCTAAGAAATCACATTTCCTAGTTCTAGGCTCTAATTTTCCTCACTTTGATGAGTGAAGGCAGCACAACCAAAAGTTCTAAGAATTGAATAATTGGCACATTTTCCATACCATTTTTCATAATGAGTATTACCATTTAAAGTAGCTGAAGGAGTTAGGTTAACTAGGTAACATGTAGTCATAACAACTTCTCACCACAATGACTTAGGTATATTTGAACTAATCATCATACACCTAACCTTGTCTAGAAGGGTCTTATTCATCCTTTGGGCTACTCCATTCTGTTGAAGAGTGTAGGGAACTGTTTTATGCTTAGTAACTCCATATTCCTTACACAAGTTGTCAAAATCAGAATTACAAAATTCTAAACCATTGTCAGTCTTAAGGTATTTTATTTTTTTGTCCATTTGGTTCTCTATTTGAGTTTTACAGTTTTTAAAACTTTTAAAAGTTTCAGATTTATCTTTTAAGAGAATAACCCAAACTCTCTAAAAGTAATCATCAATCATAGACAGAAAATACCTATTACCACCTGACGTGGGATTTGATGTTGGCCCCCATAGATCTGAATGAATGTATTCTAAGGCTCTAAAGGCTTTATGGACATCAGAGAAGAAAGAAAATCTATGATGCTTTCCAAGGACACAATGATCACAGAAAGGGATATCAGACACAAAATCTTTACCAAACGCACCCTTATCACTTAGCAACTTATGCCCTTTAACACTCACATGGGTTAACCTATTGTGCCACTTAATGGTGGCATCAGGGTTGATTGATGTAATATGAGATTCTAGATTATTAATTACTTCAGCATTTAATACATAAATCTCATTTCTTCTTACCCCCTTACAAACTACCATTGCTCTTTTAAACATTTTTAATATTCCATTTTCAATTTTTTTGGTAAGACCACTTTTTTCTAACTCACCCACTGAAATTAAATTCCTAGCCATTTTGGGTATATACCTAACATATTTTAATTTAAAGACATAACTAGTGTCTAACTTAACAGAGATATCTCTTACCCCAATGACCTTATATGTAATGTTGCTACACACTATGGCATGCCCACCTTCAGATTCATGCAAATTTTCAAACCAATGTTTTTGTGATGTGACATGAAATGATGCACTTGAATCTAAGATCCATTCATGTATGTTTGACCTAGATGCAACATTTATTTCAGTGGAGTCAGAATCTATGAGCATGTATACTTCACTAGGGTCATATGAGGTTACTACATTAGCCTCTTCTTGATCCCTACCATTTTCTTTATTTTTATTTTTCTTGGCATAATAATCTTTAATAAAGTGCCTAGTTTTACCACACTCATAGCACTTCTTACCCTTCCCTCGATTTTTGGATTTGGACCTACTAGACCCTTTTTCTTACCACCTCCCTTTTGATTCTTAGATTGGGATCTATCTCTTATCATATGGATCTCACCATGTCTTTTCTCATGTTTTAGTTTCATTTTTGTACTTCTTAAGGAATCTATGACAATTTTTGGTGTTAAGGTATCCCTACCATACTTAAGGGTATTTTTAACCTCTTTATAGATATCAGGAATATCATTTAATAAGATCACAACCTTATATTCTTCGGATACTGTTTCACTACAATTAGTGATATCTTGAACTAATTTGTTGAAGACATCTAAGTTGTCATCTAGATCCTTAGAGGGGTCAATCTTAAAACTGAAAAAATTCTCTAACAAATAGAGTTTATTTGGTGTGGACTTTTTCACATACAATTTTTTCAATTTTTCCCATAGCTCTTTAGTTGTGTTATGTTTTCTTATATTTCTTAACACTGAATCAGAAAGATGTAAGATTATAGAAGTATATGTCAATTCATCAGGTTCAAGTTTTTGTTCTTTTTTAGTACCTTCAGGGTATTTACCATCTATAGCTTTAGATACTTTTTTGTTGTACTAAAATTCCCTTCATTTTTTGTTGCCATATAGAAAAATCCCCCTTCCTATTGAAAACCCCCAATTCGAAGTGTGTGGTCATATTCACTAAGTATATGAATTACACAGAGAATATGCAGCTTAATTAAATTAATGCAAATCACACAGTTTAAAATTTAACTTAGGCAGCAGATTCACAGAGGTATAACATGAACATGATTAAACAGAGGCACATAAACTGATTACTAAAATAAACAGTATTCTGAACCTGATTGCACACAACAAAGAAACAGATATCACACAACAGATTATCAGAATGCACACAACAAATTATATATAAGCACTGAAAAGGAATTTCAGAGAACAGTAACTGCAAGACAAAATCTCAAACAAGCTAAAATGAACATGAGTCGGGTCTCGCGGACCTGCTGGTTAGGGCGATGCTACTAGGTCGGATGATCACGAACCTGGGGTTGGTTTACCCCGAATCACTCACTGCACAAAGCAATCGGAGTTAGACAATTCGGATTCAATATAAACCCTAGAATCGCTTACCGTGTAAATCGATTGAAAAAACCAGAGGGTTTTTTTTTTTTTATTAGGTTTTGATTTTGCACAACCCAAGAGCCACACGTGGCTCTGATACCATTTGTTGCGGGAGAACACTTACAAAACAGAATCGATTAGAGCAATAATATTCAAAACCAGATTATCAAACTGATACAAGGAAAAATTAGAATTCCTTGTAAGGCAATTCAAGGCTCAGATCTAAGTTTGTCCAGATCGTACCACTCAGGCAACGCCGAATGAATAAGGCCACCAAACCACAAAGAAGCCCCCAAAATCCCAAGGACCAAAACCCTCAAATGCTCAAACCCTCTTGTCGATAGACAACCCTTACCAAGAAACCATACAGAAAGTAACTTACCAGAACGATCCACCAAGGAACAGAGAGCACCACTCACAAAGAAGATGGAATCAAGATTAATCGTCAAGAGCTTACCTTAGAAAGAATAGTCGGGATATATAAATAGAGATAACCGACAGATCAACCAGGGGGGGTCACAAGAAAAGGAAGATCGGGCCGAGAAAGGCAAGAAAGACACATGAAGATTGGCCATCAAAGGAATCTATCGAGAGAACAAGAGAGAGAGAGAAATAATCGGCCATCAATAAAGGACAACAAAAAGCAACAAGGGCCTTTATATATGACGTCCCTAGGGTAAGGCAAACATGTAAGCGGGCTTGGGCTTGGGCTTGGGCTTCCTTAAGCCTTGAGCAAATGGGCTCAGCCCATTTCTCCTCCAAAAGCTTAATAAAAGGGTTTATGGCCTGACTTCTAATGGGTTGCCAATGAGTGGTATTATGGACAAACCTTCAATCCCGAACCGAAGTCTATGAAGGTAAACTCAAACCCTCGTCATAGCCTTGGGCCTCATTAGGAAACAAAAAATCAACAACACCTAATCACATCATTGTTGCTCAAAGAGATGGAGATGCTAGTTTTGGTGGTGGTTGCGATGGTTTTGGTTGTTTGAGATAAAGTGGCCAGTTGTGGTGGTGGTGGTGGTGGTTGTTGTCATTTAAGATGGAACAACTAGTTGTGGAGGTTTTGGTTATTTGAGAAGAAACGACTACTTGTAGTTGTGGTAATTGCGATGGTCAACTTAGGATGAATGGTTGTGATTGCAGTAATTTTGGTGTTTCAATATTAGTGAGAGATAGGGTGGCTAAAAGTGAACAAAGAGAAAGAAGAAATTGTTACCTTCTAGAGTTTCAATTGTAGCGACGATAACAACTAAGATAGTCGATGCCGACGAAGAGATCGTAGAGGCAGGCAGGGCAAAATCTAGTGACAGGCTTGGAGGAGTGGTACTTGTAGGTAGAAAGGTGATGGTGGGTAGAGTCATGGGTTTGAGAGTTTAGGTATTTTTTTTTTTTTTTTTATAATTTTCAATCCACATTATCTAAAATTGACTTAATAAATAAAGGAGTCATTAGACAATTAAGAAATGTAGTTTATAGCCCTTCAACTAAAAATTTGGCATGTTCCCTCCTCCAACCATTTTTTTTGTCACCTTAAAACCATGGCCTTAGTCTGCCTTGAAGCTTTAATTTTATGCGCATTACAAGCATGTAAAGTGAACTTAAGGTGATGAAGAAAAATGATTGAAGGAATATAAGATTTTAGTTGAAGGATTACAGGACACATTTCATAATAGTCTAGGGACCCTTTATGTATTAAGCCTTAAATTTATGCTATTTCATGATGATTTGGATTCGATTTAGACTATGTATTGTGCAACACTTTGTAACCTCCGCCTAAAGTCTTGAAGTTTTATTTAAATTGTTAAACTAAGGGTAAAATGGAAATTTTGTAGGAATAAACTTAGGACAAACATGATTTTCGTGGGATTTAATTGTTCTAAACTATTTTTCTAAAAAAAAAAGAAGAAGAAACATGCTAAAAGATCGAGGCAGTACATAAATTCTTATCCTAGGCCTTCTAATATGCATAGTTAGTGTTATTAAATAAAAGAGGTTTGTTTGTTGATTGCTCTTCAGCTATTCCATTATCAATGAAGTTGGTCATGACTCAAGATCGGAACAAGTTGATCAAAGACAAGTAAAAACATGCCTTAATACCACTTGTTGCCCAAAAGATGTTCCAAGAGAGGGGTGAAGTAGACTTATAAAAATTTTGATTTCCCTTTAAAAAAACTTTTGGTGATGGTTTGATGTATATGAGAAGAACAAACTCAACCATGAAAACAAAAGATTTTATAGAGGTTCAAGTATAAGAACCCATATCCTTTCTCTTAAAGGTATTTCTTTAAAATTTTACTAAGAAAGGATCCATAACTTTTGTTTAGGAGCTAGTAACCTCGATTACAACTCTAGCCTTTGTATAGGAGCTAGAAAACCTCTGTTACAACCCTAATCTTTGTATAAAAGCTAAAAAATCTCAAAATAAACTCCTTGCAAACAAGATAACCTCTTAATACAAGTAAAGTAATACAATTCCCACAAAAAAAATCTTAATATAAAACTTACAGAGCACACAACACAAAGACAATGAGTGAACTTAATTACAACTCTTCAAACTTTAACACACATATTTGCTTTAACACAATAACTCACTTGCACTTTCAAAGTATTTGTGTCTTCATTTGAAAAACAAGAAGATTTCTTATACACAACTTCCTCAACTAGACACTAGAGACTATGGAGACAAAGGTTGAATGTCTACTCTCTCTTTTGATTAGAAAATTATGAGATGTAATGCATAAAGAGAAGATAAAAGTTATAAAACTAATCTCTAAGTATAATAATATCTTTAAAATAGAAATTGTCCTGTCAACAAAGATTAAATTGAAAGTTGATATCATCAACTCATCTTCCCAAATTAGAAATTTTCTACAACTTGTTGACTTCTTTGAAAATGAAAGAGATAAAGAAGGCAAAATCTCAAGTATAAGTGAGTGTTTTGAACATATAAGAATCAAATAAAAAGATTGAGTTCAAGTGCCCACGAAACAAATAGTTTTGCATCAAGTGTATTTCTCATGATTATGTTTGGACATATGAAAGAACCCCTTCGAATGTCTATAAGATATTAAGATGTCTAAACAACTTTGGTTGAAAAGTCTAAATAAGCTTTAGGAACAAAAACACTTAATGGATATCTTTCGGATGTCTATGCCCTTTGGTTTAGATGCCTGTATAGACCTCTAATATTTTAGGATATATTCTGGATAGACTTTAGACATTTGAAGATTGAGCTTCAATCTTTTCTATGAGACATTGAGGTTTGAACACATTCTAAAAGGTTTCAAACGTCTAAAGATAAGCTTCAAGTGTTTATGTAAATATTTGGACTTAATTAACATACTAGAGATAGTTCAAATGTCTATGAAGTACACTTTGAACGTCTATATAAAGGTTTGGTCATGACTGACTTTCTAGAAATATTTTAGACGTTTACCTTAAAGCCTTTCGGATGTTTGTAAAGCTAGTCAAACATTTGAATGTCATCATTTAGATATTTGAAATGCTTCACGATCATTAAGACTCATTCTTAACTCGATTATTTTATTCCTACGTTAGAAAATATTTTTATTATCATCAAAATCAAAATTCTCAAGATCAACAACAATAATCTTCAATCATTTAAAATTATACCATCCCATATGTTTGATAAAATAAATCTTGAATGTGATAATAGTTGAAATTTAATTGCTAAATGGCTATTTCACTTATTGGCAATGACTTCGGAGTTCTTGTTACAGATGAGGCTCTTGGTTTTGGTTTTGGGAGCCTTATCTCCCCCCAAATTGAAATTGCATACTACTTGAGAGAAAATGAGGGAAGGGTGTTTGGATTGGAGGAAAGTAGTAGTTCATTTGACTTTTACTTATAAGGGGCAAAATTGTCTAATACAAATAGAAAATTAATCCCATTGAAGTAGGATTAAGTTATCCCATGGATGGATGGAGGTGGGATAGTTTTCTCCCACTTCATCTTCCATGTCTTCTCAAACAAGATATAGCTTCATGTACAAAACCAGCCGTGTGTAACTTAATTGTCCATTCACATTGCTTGCCCCTCTAGGAAAGAGCTTTAAAATAAATCAATGATAACTCTAAAACTTTTTTTAATTAGCCATGACATTTAAGGACATTAAATAAGTCAACTCTACACTCTTAAATTTTGGATTTTGGCTTGGACAACTCATAAACTTTATTTTTTGCTAAATGGATCCTTAACTTTGTTAAGATGGCCAAAACACCCTTTCCATGACAAATAACATTAATTAAATTATATTAACTTAAAATTATCCCTAAGATCTACTTAAATTAGTTAATTAACTTCATTTCTTATATAAAGGGTGTTTTGGCCTCTTTGGAAAACTTTAGGCATTGATTTTGCAAAGAGTAAAGTTCAAGGAATGTACTATTAATTAATTTGCTTAATGCTATTAGTAATGTAAGGGGTGGTACGACTAATTTTTAAAAATTTTAAAACTAGCTAAACAAGTTTTAAATTTAAAAAAATATTTAAAAAAATAATAAAAATTTAAAAAATATATACTGAACCACATAATTCAACCTTTGAATGCTACCCTAAAATTATTCTCGGCTGGGGCCTAAAAAAGTTGCATTCAATTAGTGATGGCAATGGAGTGAGGCGGGCTAGAGGTAAGGCGACCCTACCTCGACCCTAACCTTGACCTTGATCTTGACGTTGACCCCCAACTCCAATACCTTGCCTTATACCTCACTTTGTACTTGGGTAGGACAGGGTTTTCACCTAATATCGCGTCCAAGTGGGATGTGAGGTGGGTTAGGGTGTCTCTAACCCAATGTTTTTTGGCTAAAAAATTTAAAATATCATGTTACATGAAGGAAATTACCAAGGAGAGAAGATAAAAAAAGATAAGCCAATTTCCCTTTAAAGTTTTATAGTTGAGCAAAGGAGGGAAAATTAAAAGGTAAAGAAAAAAAGTGTTCAGTTTGAATATGATGTACCAGTTGTCTAGAAGAAAGACTCGCCAATATAAAATTTAAAATTTTTAGTTATTTTTATAATGAATTTAAAACTTTAACAGGAATTAAAACACCACATATATATAATTTTAATTAATTAAATTTATCATAACTAAATAAAATAAGTCTATATGGCAAAAATTTCTCACTTCTCATCCATTTCCTGCTTTATTTCCACTGGGCCATGCATCATGGGCCGTTGGCCCATAATTTTTGTTTTTATATTATGTTCTTTTCAGTGTTGAATTTCTTAAATAAATTTTTATATAATTTTGAAGATCAATTTTTATTTTTCTAGTTGAAAAACTAAAACCAAATTAAAAAATTTAAACCCAAAACAAGCACATGAAAACGAATCACGAAAACAAATGAGCTCTAAGATGACAAAATTTTCGTCTATACAGCCATAACTCAATGGATATTCCATTTCGGGTTAAAATCAAAACAATTTTGAGTATTTTTAATCATTAACAAGCAATCAGCATAGCAAAGAAAGGCCTTGACGAATATGGCACAGTGATAAAGTATTTAGAGTTTTAAATAGATTATCAAAATTCGAATTAGTGCAACGACTTGAAAGGCAAAATTATTATTAAAAGATATCATTTAATTAGAAGACAAAAATAAGACTAGAAGATAAGTCCCACATAAATTGTGTCAAATGTTCAACTTTAAATGTGTATAAATTATAATCGCATCTGAATTTACCCAGAGAGTATATCAGGGAAAAAAGTCATCCACCTCTAAAAATTATTCGGGCGAAACTTGAACACCCCATATGAATAAAAGAAAAAGAAAGACTTTCCATTATTCATTATATAGAGTACTTAAAGTATTATCCATTATCACACCCCATATCTTAAAATTTTATATAGAATATCGAAATTCGAATTAATGCAGCGACTTGGAAGATATAACTATTGTTGAAAGATAATATTTAATTGGAAGACAACAATAAGATTGGAAGGTAAGTCCCATATAGATTGTGTCGAATGTTCAATTTTGAATATGTATAAATTAAAATCACATTTAAATTTATCCAGAGAGTACATTAGGAAAAAAGTCATCTGTCTCTAAAAAGTCATCCGTCCATTAATTTCAAAGTATTGTATGCAATCAATTTGAAATAATAGTGATGCTACAAGAAAGACATGTCATATCATTTAGATACCCCAAAATGGTAATGGTAATGGGCCGGAGTGACTCTCCTCATCTCTATCTCACCATCAAAATTGAACGATATTCCCTAATCCATAACAAAAAGAAAAAAGAAAAGTATGTTCTCTCCTTAAAATAGCCAAATTTTGAGAGAAAAAATGGAAAATAAATCATTTGATTAATTAATCCTAGCAGGAAAATGTTAAATATGCGCTAGTTTACATTGTTTTAATACCAAATGTGCAGACTGTTTGGGAGACTAAAATGGTCTTTTAACCTAATTAGCAAAACACCTGTCTTTTCCTAAAACAAGTTCTGTAAACATGGCTTTCAAGACTTGAAGCTCAACAGCATGAAGTATGTTCAGAACCCATGAGGGCTTGGTCATAAAAAGTCAAACTCACTAATAGGCACTAATAGGATGGAATAAAATTACCAATATGAAGCAAGACACAATCATCCCAAATCCATACCACTGCTCTTGGCCAGTGGTATGGTACTGTGAATGTGTGTGGCCTATCATCTATCATGATAAGAGAAATATTATAATATTTAAGGGTACCATTATTATTCTTATAATGTAAAAGGTGTATTGCAGGACGCAAGAGATGCTTTCAAACCAAAATTTCTAGATAATTCCAAGCTATTAAATCTTCATGGCTCAACTCTAAAGGTTCAAAAGGGTCCATGTTTCATGAGTTTGAATTTGGATCCGCAGCTTCACAGTTGACATCAAATCAAAGGAATATTTTCCATTCCCACTGGTTTTGTGCAACCCTTAACACAATCGTAGATTTAAAGTAAGATAAAGGGAAACAAACAAGAATTACTTTGACCATCAACCATTGAAATTTTGGTTTCTCACCGACTGCACTATGTCACCAACCAAACAGTGTAAGGAACGAACGATTTCAATAACGGAAAATGAGATAAGAGGAATAGTCAGAAATCTCGTGTGGAAAGTGCCGCTCATTGCACCGAACTTGGCGATGCTGCGTCTGCACTACGAATTTCATCATTCTTCCCTCACTACAGAAAAAAACTCCACACCATGCCTCTACAGACAGATAGATACAAATCCATGGATTTTGACAAGTATACATAACCAAAGCCTCTTTCACACAGAGCGCCAATTCGAGGCCGGGGTTATCTCAGCTCAGCTGTGCAGACTGTAGGAGTGGGAGTCATATAGACGATGGTAACTTTGCCCTAATTTCTGTCACTGGGCTTTTGGGAAGGCCCAGCTCGGCCCATGCTAGTTCGCTTTGTTAAGTTAAACGGAAAGGGTCAAGTTATAAAGAAAAATGCTAAATTTAGCAGTGTCCAGTTGTAAATAATTCCAGTTTATTTACTCTTTTGAGAAGATCAAAAATCACCGGACAGGTCGTGTTCTTAGTCATATATCAAATTATGAGTCTTAAAAGAAAACAACTCTAACTCAAACACTAACTTCATTAATGTCGTGTAAATTTCATGTCAATTTGTTTTGACCCAAACCCATTTAGCCTTAATCAAAACCTATTAATTTTGTGTCTAATTTACACATTATATACATAATTGTGCAAATATGAGCGCACATTGTGGACATGAATTGTGCAAATATGAATTGGAATGTTTTGGTCCAAACCCATTTAACCTAAACCTTAAATAGGCTAACTTGGCATTGATTTCCTGCCATGTTGATAACTGCCATTCCTGTCAAAAACCAAGGCGTGGTCGACCGTAAGGTCAATTGCCAAAGGAAGAATATGATATATTTTTCTCTTTTAAGTAAATGAGAAATGATTATGCAAAATGAAAGTGTTGTCAGGTAGTTCCCCTTACATTAGTTGATTTCCCAATCTTACAAAAGTTGAGGTCTGATGTAGTACTGAACTTTCAATAATGGTGTTAACTGTTGTGATTTCATGTAGTCATGTATTCACACTATGTTTTGAGCATATCAAAATCAAATTTGGCTCGTCGATCGTCCCAGATACATGCTAATGACCAAAAAGGAAAATCACGACATTCCGTTATTATTAACTTACATTATTCAGTACTAGCTAATTGAGATGCAAGCATGTAGTTTATGAACAAATTAAATTATAAAAACAAAATTTAACAATATACTTGATTATGAAAAAGAATATCTTAATTAATAATTGATAATTAAAATGGAGGCACTATGCCCACAATTGTTTTGGGAATCACAAAGACAAGACTAGTGATGATACCCAAGAACTAACACTCGAGTGGCATGTGTGTCAACTAATTAGGCCATATTTGGTCTCGATATCTGATATAGAGAGTCTTTTTAAACTTATGAGCAAGCCAATCCTATTTGGGATTGGACTACCTAATTCGACTAGAATCCTCAATTGGAATTAAGTGACTTAGTTAGATCTTAATAACTTGGAATAAACCATTTCTTATAAATCTTAAGAAGACAATTTGTGGGGGTAATCCTAATCTCTCCAAATTCATCTCGGATAACTGCTTCCAAATAGTCCAACAAAGAGATATAATCATAACGAAGGATAACTGTTTCCAAATAGTCCAACAAAGAGATATAATCATAATGAAAGATTATCTCTACATTACCATTAATAGAGGAGGATCTCTTTATCTAAGGTAAGCATTCATTCTTAGTGATATCTCAAACTATCTTTAACTCTTTGATTTTCTTCTCTATTACTCCACGTTCGACTTTGGCATCGGAGTGGCTTTCTTAGCCGACTCTAGGGTAGTGTCATCCCTTTTTATTTTGTAGCCAATTATTCTTTATGATCTGAATTTGATGTTTCTCTCCATTTGGTACATTTTTCTTTGTAAATATATTGGTGATCGAATCTATGTATCATTAATATGTGTTGTTGTGGGAACGAAGGGTACTTGCATAATTGACTCAATGGTTGAAATACAAAAACTCAAAAAAAGTTCACATCGCCCGATACTAAGTTCAACTAGTTTGAATTCACCTAAGACTTGTAGGCAATGATGCCGTAAACTCATCCATAGGGAGGAATAAGAAACCAATTGAAGTAGCACTAGCGCGTTGCAAAGCAAACTCTAGTTTGGTATGAAAAGAAAAACAAAAATGACAATCCATAGAAAGATCTGACTCTAACAATGAGCTAACTCATGGCTAGCTAATGATCATTCTTTGAGCGGTTAACAACAAGCTTCATAAAAAGTTGTCTAGCCCAATTTCACTGTCAACATAAACCCCTTTCATTTTCATTGTTAACATCATCAATGAGCCCATGTTAACAAAGTTTAGTTACCCTCTATTTCGCATATTTGAAGGGACAAAAGATTCTAAGGAACATCTCTATCAGTACTACGATGCCATGCAGTCTAATTATGCTCTTGACATTATGTTTGTTAAAATTTTCACAAACATTGCATGGAGGTGCAAGGAATTGGTTTGATAAGATTCTCGAGACTAATGTCTCCAAATTTAAACATCTCGTGGAGCAATTTAGAAATAGGTTTTAGACAACCAAGCCCCAAAAAAGAATAACTCTTGTTTTTTACATGTAGAGCCCAAGCTTAACAAACCCCTAAGATGATTCATCTGAGAGTTTCAGGGTGAAGCTGCTTGCATTGAAACTAGAGGATAGAATGGCAATATTCGCCCTCATCAATCTTTGAAGGAAACTAGGTTCGATGTCTCCTTGAATAAGAATGAGCCAAAAATACTAACAAAATTATACACTTGAGCCCAACAATATATGTGTAATCGCTAGCTAATAATCTCCAATTTATAAATTGGAAAAATATGGGATATTTTCATTTGAAATATATAATTCTTATTTCCTATATTTGAATGTTGGATCAAGTTGCACAATGAAACAGTAAATTGAAAATCTCATAGTTTTTCTATTGGCTGCCTAGTTGTACGGCTCACGTGAGACAAGTACTACTTGACACCTTGCCAAGATTTAATTCTTAAAATATTCAAATCATCATTTGAAATCCTAAAAATTTTATAGCAACCAGAATACTCATAAGTCGACTATTCATTAATATATTACTGTTGTGACATACTTCAGTATTTTAAATATTTCATTGACTAAACATTCGTTTTTTTTTTTTTACAATCCATACACCATTAGAAAACTTACTCAACAAACTATGATGCATCCAAATTTTATTTTATTTTTTAAAGATTTAACCTTTTCGAGTTAAATTCAAATCCAGCTAGTTTAACTAAGTGACTGCATTGCGTAGTCGTTACTAATTTGGACATATCTTTTTATACAAAACTCGAACGAACATGAAACTAGATTTATTAGAAAGTAGATTTCATTTCCCATCAAGTGAAATTTCTCATGATTTTTAATCTCATATATAGTTTTTAGTAATTCATCTAAACATATTGAATTCACGTAGACTTTCATTTCGGACTATTTTGGTAGGGTTCATGAGAAAATTCATAAGTAATTGTAAAAAAAAAAAAATCATTTACTAATGATTGTTACACAAAAAATTCCATAATACATCCTAGTTTCTTAGAAAAATATATTTTAAGACGTAATGGAGATGCAACCATAAGCTTCACAAAATGAGCAAGTTTCCAAGCTCACAAGCCATGAATGCAAGAATCCCAACTCACATCTCTATATTTTCAAGTCTTTCAATTTAGGATGTCTTACCTTCAAATAGACAACCACCCCTACTCTCAAATATTAAGGGTCTGTTTTCTTTGTTGTTTTTAACTAATTTTGAGTTTTCAGTTTTTTAAAATATTGAAAACGCGTTTTCTTTTTTGTTTTTAAAAATACATTTTCGAAAACAAGAAAAAAATTTGTAAAGGAAACCCGGTGTTTTCAGTGAAAACATACTAAAAATACTAAAACAAGGAAAACGCATCCAACACCCCCCCACTGCAGAGACCCAGACCTCTCATCTCTCGCCTTTCTTCTCCACTTTTTCCTTTCTTCTTTTCTAGTCGTCGACCGCCATCGCTAAGCTTCTAGCTCTCCATCTCTTTTCTCTTCTTTGAGCTTTTGGCCCACCACCACCATCGCCATCACCGTCGCCGACCACTTCCGCCACCACCACTGCTGTTAATCGTCCCCATAGTAAACACTCGTATCGTGATCGATGCCACCACCCACCGTTGTTGATCGGCCTCGTCTTCTTTCTCCTCTCTTCTCTTCTAGCCCGCCACCTCCCACCGCCGTTGACCGAAACCCTAGCACTGCACCCGCCACAACCCATTGCCGTTGACTGAAACCCTAGCATTGTACCTTCCACAGCCCATTGCCGAACGGCCGAGCATCGCCTCTCCTTCACCATGGTTTCTTCCTGCTTGCTTCAGCTTCTCTCCTTTCTGCAATTTGATTTTTTTTGTTGTTTTGTTTTATTTTTTTAAATATTAAATTAAATATGTAATATAATTTTTTGTATTAATTTTTTTAAAAATATTTTTAAATTTTTGGATTATACCTGTGATAATGTTATGTTATTTTGTAATTTATAATTACTTTCTTTTATTTCTAAAATTAAATTATCAATTATCTCTTGAATTATAATTTAAAATCTTTGAATCAAATTTATAATGTATTAATAAATGTTTATAATTCATTTAACAAAAAATTATAAAATAAATTTTCTCAAAATTAAAAGTAAACGTGTTTTCCAGTTTTCTATTTTAAGAAACAGTTTTTCAGAATAACAAAAAAAATGTGTTTTTAAAAATTTCAAAATAGACACTCAAAACACAAAATTGAAAATGAATTCAAGATTCAAAACTCAAAACTGAAATACAAAGAGAACACCACCTAACATTTTGAAAATTCTTTGTATTGATTTCATCTCAACAACCACCCCTACCCTTGGGTATCAACATCTTTCATCACAAGCACATGTACCTATGACACATATATACCAACATAAACAAATAAAATGCGCAACCAAGCATGCCATTAATATGCTACATGATGAATGCTATGCACAAGTGAGGATCAAGGAAAACTTACCAAAGGTGTTGGTATTATGTCTAGACAATCTTCTCAATTGTGGATTCTCCAACCCAAATCATGTATTAGAAACCCTAAGAAATATTTAAAAGATCAAACCCTTACCCTCAAGAGTATTTATGATGGCAAGTTTTTCCTAAAAAAATAGGGTTAGGCTCATTAGCTTGTGAATAAGGGTCCAATTACAATGCCAAGCTCCAAGATCTCTTAAATCTTCTTCTCTAAACTCACCCCTCCTTTCCTTAAAATGAGTAAGATAACGTTATATCAAGATAATGTTGAAATGTTTTCTAAACCAAAATATGGAATGGTCAAGATAAGATTGAGAAATATTCTAAGATTTTTATCAAACTATTTGTTAAATTTTTTGGAATGCATTGGGGGACATATAGGTCATTTTTTCTTATCTGTAAGGTTTCAAGATAAATTTATCTAGAGGGGTAAGAGATAAATTTATCTGAATAATCTCAAATAAGAAGTTACGTAATTTCTTTTTCAAGGGTTACTAGATAAATTTAACAAACACAATGTAAAGTACTTTTGTCTGAAATGCTTTCCATATCTCGTTTTTTTCAACCCATATCTTGGTTAACAAACATTACATTAGGTAGAATTTGTTAAAATAAGCAAGATAATGTAGAAATATTTTTCAGACCAATATATGAAATGGTCAAGATGAAAAATTAGTCTGGTCAAGATGGAAAATCAGTCTGGTTCTATCAATCTGGTTGTTAAATTTTTTGGAATGTACTAAGAATTGCACTTTTTCTTTTTATATGTTTGTTAAAATTCATACGATAAGCATCGAGATAAGGATTTTTTTTTTATCAAAATATCTCTATTCCCAAATTCATTCAAAACTGTTTGTAAACATTCATAACAAATTTATGATTAAAATTAACTATACAACTATTTGCGACCCAATTGGTAAACTAAATTTTTTTTCGAGAATAAATGTCATACTCTATTATAATAATGTAACAAAATAAGTAATAAGCAATTAAAATCGAAATATAAACTAGATTTTTGTATTAAAAATTCAATGTTCAATAATAAACCAAAATAACCATTACGTGCCTTTGCCCAACAATTAATATCCCAATCCTATCGCAAAAAACTAAGAACATAGTTAATCATATAAATTCTTATAGCAGGAGCACTAATGTAGAAATGGTCAAGTAACTCTGGCATTTCACTAGCAACCATGAACCTCTCATTTATGTTTGCAAATGGGATAATATCTAGAAATTTAGCCAATTCTTCCCTTTACTATGATCTATTTTCTAATTTGTCACTAATTGAGCACAAACTTTTCTCTATTCTCTTTGACAACCTGTTAATAGAATCACTGACAATTGAAAGCTCATTTGAAGAGCTCTCTGCTCCGTTCCTCCTCTTCTTCTTACTCCCACTCTTACTGGAAATAAGGGTAGTCTTAGTTGATGCAACTTATTCTCCTTGCTCCCCTAGATTGATAACCTCTTACTCCCTTGATTGTTGTTGTTGTTGTTTGATAAGTGTCTTTTGTACACTTATTTTAGTCTATAAACTTAGCATTTATACATTCAATGAGCATGATTTCTACTTGATTTGGTTCTATATATGGTTATGTAGATGTGGAGCATGTGTCAAAGCGGACATGGAATAAAAAGAGTAATTTTAGTGCATTATGAGAGTGAAATAAAGCTTGGAGGCATGGTCGGGTTTCGAATTAAAAGAAAGCAAAAGAGTATCGAGAGCAAGAAGTTGAAGATGATAAAGCAAGAGGCTAAAGAAGAAGGCTAGCGGTCTTACAGCAGAATGCATACCGCTGTAGCACCGCTATAAGGTTTAGTTTCTGGAGCTCACGATCCTACAGCGGAATGCATACCGCTGTAGGACCGCTTTAGGAATTGCTTTCTGGAGCTCACGGTCCTACAGCGGAATGCATACCGCTGTAGGACCGCTTTAGGAATTGCTTTCTGGAGCTCACGGGTCTGCAGCAACAAGCATACCGCGGTAGGACCACGGTAGGGTTCAAAGCTTCGTGAAAAGGCCGTTTTAATCCCGTTTCAATCCAAATAAAAGAGAAATAGACTTCTTTAAGGTGTGGGACTTTGATAACCTAAAGAGAACTATATAAAGACTTATTCTTGAGAGATTTGGGGAGTTTTTTGGAGAGAGAAGAGAAGCGGATGGAAGATTGAAGACTACTCTTGGGTTGTATTTTTCTTTTCTTTTCTTTTCTTTTTTCAATTCTTTGCTATGGATTCTAACTCTTTTCCTTTTCTTTTGATTGAGAGCATGCATAGCTAAGTTTTTATAACTAGGGTGAATGATGAAACCTCGACTTCTAATGGTTTGATTTAAAGTTATTCGATTTGCTATTTTCTTATACATTCGGATTGATTGTTTGTTATGTTCATAATGTTGTTTTGATGCTTGATCACCATTGGAACATATTTGTGATTTGTATTGCTTTTGAGAGATTCAATATGGATTAGACATGGTAGCAAACAACATAGGGTCTTATAATAGGTAGAGATACCGTTATGCCCTATGAAATCATTTTGTGTTGATCTCCGTGATTGAATGCATGTTTATATGTTCGAAGGTTGACTAGAGATAGTTAATCTCATATATATTCATAGAACTGAATGACCATCGAGAGAGGCTTTTGGTTGTGATTGGATCATCGATTTTCAATCTAAGATAAGGAATAGTAAGACTCGAGTAACGAATAATTGAATCATAGAAGGCCGACGATGGATTCACAAACCCTAGTGCCTTAGTCTTGTGAGTTTTAAATCAAATGAATTATTTTATTTGTATCTTTTATTCATAAATTAGTTTTCATTACAGTTGAATTCTTTGTTAATGTGTGTGTTAGGTTAAGGTTAAATCAGCTAAAGTAAACGTCAAAAGTTAGTCCTCGTGGGTACGACACTCTATTCATCACTGTATTACTTGTCACGATCCGTCCACTTGCGGGATAGAATTAGGCGGACAAGTTTTTGGCGCCGTTTTCGGGGACTAATTATTTTGATTATTGCTTTGATTGATATTAGCTTTAACTATCAAATTTTGTTTTCATTATTTTTCTAGGCTAAGCTATTTTAATTTGTGTGTGTACAGGGATTGAGATAGTGCATGAGCCGTTCAGAACGTTCGGATATTTGTGAGTTTGATCCTGAGATAGAAAGAACGTTTCATCAAAGGCGTCGTGAACAAAGAGTAAGGAGGGAAAAGCAACTAACTAACATAGGTGACAACGCAAACCAACTTGTTCCAATGGCGCAGCCCGTTGAGGTCAATGAAAGAGATATTCTGATGGGGGACTTCGTGATGCCCCAATGATTGAGAACCGATCAAGCATAATCTATCCTCCTTACGGGCATGAGAATTTTCAGTTAAGGCCAGATGTGATCAATCTCTTCGCCAACAACATACCTTTTTATGGAATGAGCGAGGAAAATCCACACTATCACTTGTCTCGGTTTCTAGAATATTGTGGGAATTTTAAGTATTAAGGAATTAAAGAAGAGGCACTTAAGATGCGTCTTTTTCCTCACACTCTGAAGGATAGGGCTCGAGAGTGGTTAGACTCATTACCACCGGGTAGTATTACTTCATGGACAGATTTGGTACAGAAGTTCACACTCAAATACTTCCCACTACCAAGATTACCAAGTTTAAGCATGTGATTTCAACTTTTCAGCAAGCTGAGTCTGAAAATTTTCTTGAGGCATGGGAGAGGTTCAAGGAACTTTTGAGAAAGTGTCCGAGTCATAGCTTCCCATTACCAGCTCAAAATCATTTTTTCTATGCTGGACTCACTCCCCAAAGTCGCTCTGCAGTTGATTCTACAGCAGGAGGATCTATCCGAAATAAATCAGTCGGGGAGCTTCACGACCTATTTGAGACAATGAGTGAGCAGTTAGTCATGTGGCCAGATAGAAGCTCACATAAAAGAGTAGCTGGAGTGCATGAAGTGGATGTTAACACGTTGATGTTGGCCAAGATTGATGCACTATCAAAGCAGATGGAAGCCTTAAAGTACACTTCGAATGTTAATATGGTGCAAGGATTACTTCCCATATGTGCAACTTGTGGAGTAACTCATCCATCGCCTGAATATCCGTTGCTCATAAATCCAACATTCACGGAGCAAGTTGCTTATGCTCAAAATTTCTCAAGGCAGCAAAATAACCCATTCTCACAAACATACAATATGGGTTGGAGGAATCATCCTAATTTCTCTTATGGTAATACTCAGAACATCCAAAATCCACCAAGACAAGGGCTACCACAAGGGGAAAAAAGAGGATGGAAAGAAGTGGTTTCAAAGCTTCAAGAACGAAGTGACCGGACCGACGCAGCTATTAAGAATATTGAAAATCAGATTGGGCAGCTAGCAAAAATCCTAACAGAGAGACAACCGGGCACTTGGCCTAGCAACACCGAGGTGAACCCAAAGGAGCAAGTAAATGCAATTACAACAAGGAGCGGGGTACAGCTCCCAGAAATTCATGTTAAAAGACCCGGAGTTGCGAAAGAGACTACAAAAGTTCAAGAGACAACAGCTAAATCAAACGAGTCCAAAGCTCCAAATAATCAAGAAGAACTATAAGTGTCAGTCAAACAAGGACTCCAAGAGAAGGTGATGCCACCACCGGTAAGGCCATATGTTCCTCCGATTCCATTCCATCTGTTTAAAACAATGATTAAAGAAAGGTTTTTAAATTTTATGGGTAAAAATTGTAGAAAGATAGCAACAAATAAATTATATTTCAAATGGGTCAAAATTCAGATATGACAAATATAAAATTGTAAGAACAATAAGTTTTTAGTACATGCATAATTTAATTCTACAATTTGCAGATAACAAAAATTAAACAAAAAATTCAATTCTATAGTTCATTACAAAACACTCCGCATTTGCATGTTACACATTACATAGTTCATTAAACAAAAGAAAAATTACTCAATTTTGCCTAGTTGTGTATTTATTCCACATTTATTGAGCTTTATACAACTGTCATGCTGTCCACTCTGTGGTTGGTTCAACAACATTTACACTATCATCAATGTCAGCATTCCAGTCATTGTAGTTATTATTTGCATATTCATCAACAAATGTTCCAATCTCCTTATAACTGAAATTTTGTAAAATACAGTAAGCAACAATAATTTTGTTTACTGTTTTAGTAGGGTAATAAGATCCATAACCTAATAATCTTTCAACAAGTCTTTAAACTACTGAAATCTCTCTCAATTACAATGTGACCTTGGGAGTGCCTCCAATTAAAGTACTTCTCATGATTTGAAGGAGAATGATGTCCACTTTCGAAGGTTCCTAAATGATATTGGTGGTCCGTAAATGGTGACAAAAAACTAGGTCCATTTGTGTAGCCAGAATCAACTAAATAATATTTTTTTTGTAAATGTTAAAAAAAATAATTAATTAGATAAATGTAACTTACAAAATTTCTAAATAAATTTTTACCTAATTTACCAATTGGAATTTTGAAGCCATTAGGTTTTTTTTATTACATCTCTCAAAACTCTACTATCAACTACTGAATCTTCCCATCTTGGATAAACATACACAAACCTGCAAAATCTATCAACTACTTCAGGCACATTGGTAGAAATTTCCCCTTTTCTATTTCTGTAATGATATTTTTTTTTTTTTAGACACTGTTACTTTAATATGGGTGCCACTAGTGCATCTAAACAACCCTATACGAAATGCAAGTGTTTTAATGTTAATATATGATTAATGTGTAACTTCAAAGCTAATTCAAAATTATTATAAATGATTACCTCAAAAAACTTCCAAGGTATTAGCAGTAGTTTGTTTTTACTACACTACAAAAAAATTGGCATTTAGCGGCGGTTTTTTTCATTTAACCGCCGTTAAATCAGCCGTCGCGGAGCATTTAGCGGCGGTTTTGACCAACCGCTGGAATAACCACCGCAAATAATATTTTTTGCGATGATTTTAAAATCGCTACAAAATTAGTTATTTAGCGACGGTTGAAAAACCACCGCAAAAATTAAAAAATTAAAATAAAATTAAAAATTTTAATTTCTCCCACCCGCCCTCTTGGACCTGCCCACCCGCCTGTGTTGCCCAGCCACGTTGATGCTTCCCCAGTTTCGAACCCACAACCTCCCCTTTGCAAGTGCATACATTTAACCATCTAATCTGCTAAGCTCCCTCGTTTTATAACCGTATATATAAATTATATACCACTACTTTCCAGAATTATATTTTATATTTTTTAATATAGAAAGAAAAATATTAATTAATTTATTATTTTTTAAAAGAGTAAAGGAATAAATTAAAAATAAATTAATTGAATTAAATTAACTAAATTAATTGATTAAAAATTAAAAAAATATATATTTTTAAAAATTATTAAAATTTTGTTAAATTTATTTTCTATTTAAAATTAATTGATTAAAATTTTCTATTTATTATATTATAATTATAAATATAAATTAAAACTCTTAAATATGAGTAAGAATAAGTTTTTTCAATAATAACAAAATTTAAAAAAAATGAATTTTGATTTCTTCCATAGTCTTAAAAATTTGATACCTTAAATATTAATTAGTATTGAAAAACCCTAGTATTTGACAACCTTAAATAATTTTTTATGAATTTGTTAAGACATCATATTTTCAAGACTATAATATAATTATTAAAGTAATTAATAATTAATTAATCACTACCTTTGATTTAATGCAAATTTTTGAGGGAAAAAATTCACCATTAATTGACACTTGGTAAAATACTTTATTTGACTATCATATTTTAATATTATATAAATATACATAGAATAAAGATATAAAAATAATATTTTAAATAAATAGATAATTTTCTATGACTTAATTAATAGTTTAAGTTGTCTATTAATATTTCTCATAAAACTCATGCAAATTTAATACAAAATAATTAGCATTGAAAAACTTGTATATTTAAAATTTATTATTAATTTTACAATAATTAGTACATATTATTTCAAAACAATTGAAAGATTTAAATTATTAATGCAAATTATAAAATATAAATTATTAATGCAATAAGTATTAAACGCAAATCATTAATGTAAGTTTTGGGAGAAAATTTTATTACTACTTATTATTTCAAAGCAATTGAAAGATTTAAATTATTAATGAAAATTACAAAATACAAATTATTAATGCAATCAGTATTAATTGTAAATCATTAATGCAAGTTTTGGAGGGAAATTTCTTTTTTCAATACTATCCTACTTTTATATATATAAAGATGCAAATTACAAAATGTAAATTATTAATGCAATAAGTACTAAACGAAAATCATTAATGCAAGTTTTGGGGAAAAATTTTATTACTACTTATTATTTCAAAGCAATTGAAAATTTTAAATTATTAATGCAAATTACAAAATGCAACTTATTAAGGCAATAAGTATTAATTACAAATCATTAATGCAAGTTTTGGTAGAAAATTTCTTTTTTCAAAACTATCCTACTTTTATATATATAAAGATGCAAATTAAGAAATGTAAATTATTAATTCAATAAGTGATAAATGCAAATCATTAATGTAAGTTTTGGGGGAAAATTTTATTACTACTTATTATTTCAAAGTAATTGAAAAATTTTAAATTATTAATGTAAATTACAAAATGTAAATTATTAATACAATAAGTATTAATTACAAATCATTAATGCAAGTTTTGGGGGAAATTTTTTTTTTTCAAGACTATCCTACTTTTATATATATAAAGATGCAAATTACAAAATGCAAATTATTAATGCAATAAATACTAAATGCAAATCATTAATGCAAGTTTTGACAAAGCCGCCGCTAAATTTAACTTTTTAAAATTTTTTTATTAATGAATTTGGCGGCAGTTTTAACAAAACTGCCGCTATATTTTATTTTTTATTTTTTTATTGCTGAATTTTGCGGCGGTTGGTTAAAATCACAGCGAAATTTATTTTTAATTTTTTATTAATGAATTTAGCGATGGTTTTAACAAAACCGCTGCTAAATTTAACTTTTTAAAATTTTTTTTATTAATGAATTTGGCGACGGTTGATTAAAACCGCCGCAAAATTTATTTTTTAATTTTTTATTAATGAATTTAGCGGCGGTTTTGTTTTTATTTTTTATGGTTTTAACAATTTTTTATTTTTTATTTTTTAATTTTAAATTAATTAATTTTGCGACGGTTTTTTAAACCACCGCAAAATAGCATGTTTTGCAACGGTTTCTAAAACCGCCACAAAAAAAATCGTCGCAAAAAAACCGTTTTTTGTAGTGCTAGTTCAAGATCCACAATCATCATTGGATAAAGTTTTAAGATGGTGTGGGCAAAACTTTATGGAAAACCTTACTAATGGTTTGCCTTAATCTAGTCTAGTAAGTACTTTGATGTCTATTTTTCATACTATATGCACAGATATTGAGAAAAACAACCACCATCTCTTCTACTATAACGAACTTAGTTTCTTTTAAACCAATATGCCTCAACAAATTACATTACATACCAAAAGTTCTTGAATCCATTCTTATAGTGCATATTTCAGTTTTGTTATTACGGAGCAACTTGTTAAGTTGTTCCATTTGTGATCACATTTTGATGTAAATTAGATTTCTATTAGGATTTTCTACCTTATAGGAGATAAAGCCATCCGAACTGAGTTTAGATACTTTTGCAGCAACTACAATAACACTTACTATAGATATAAATAGCTAATATATTACAATTATCAACCATAACAATCCCTCAGGGTCATTATTAATTATCAACCATAACAATCCCTCAGGGTCATTTTTTTATTGTGAATCTGTTTTAGAACGATCCTTGGCAAAGGAACCATTTTTGATCGTCGGGTCTCACCTTCCTTCGTGGGGTTCACATCATTTGGTATCAGAGCTTTGGCTCTAAATCAGGTTTGAACTATCCTTATTTGTTTTTGCTTTCATTGATTATTGTTTCTCTTTTCTTCTGCAGCATTGTTTGTTCTTCAAGTCTGCAACTTTGCCTATTTTTTTTCATCTTGATTTCTTCAAGTTTTGTTATTTATCATTATATATATAAAAAAAAAAAGAAAAAAAAGTGAGAAGTTGAGAATTCCAAAAAAAAAAAGGAAAGTTGGAAATTCAAAAAAAAAAAAAAAAGGGTGGAAAGTTGGAAGTTCGCAAAGAAAAAGAAAGTGCGAAATTGAAAATTCAAAAAAAAAAAAGTAAAGTAAATTCAGAAATCAATTGAATCTGAATTAGTTGAAGTGTTACTTGTCATTCAAGTTTTGATTGCATAAAGTGTGTATCCTGTCTATTCAGAACAGTTTGACTCTAGTTGCATCAAAATTCGTATCTCCTTTTCCTCTTGTCTTTTCTTATCTATTATTTCATTATAACTCTATTCTTTCGGCTTCTTAAATTCTGCCTATTTTTTTCGTCCTTTGCAAATTAACCCATTCTCATTCTTAGTGATCTGATTGGTTGAGTTTGGATTGTTGCAAGAAAAATTTTGATTGAGTGATTTGAGTTCAATAAAGAACTAAAAGAGGAGGCTAAAGAGTGGAAAAAGGCAAGAGAGTGTGAGCTCATAAGAGGGTAAAAGCCAAGTTTGAGAATACACGAGTGTGAGTGCTATCAATCTTGAGAGGAAACACGTGAGGGAGTGTTTGTGAGGTTTCCTAACTTTGTTTTGCAGGGTATTAAACATGTCTCAAGAGAATGAAGCTCAGGAAAAGATAGATTTCAAACTCTTCTTTCAGTCCTTGGAGCAAAAATTTGAACGAATGGAGATGAGGTTTGATGAGATAAATGGGAGAATAGATAAAGTTGAATCTAGTTCACAAAGGGGGCAACCGCCTAAAGCTCCTACCATGCAACGAAGAGAGAGGCATCCACCCAGGTATAATTATGAAGATGACTATGGGGATGACCTAGATGATGATGATCGTGCCTCTAATGTCAGTATAGGCCGATTTAGGCGTGGGAATAGAGATAGAGGAGTTAGACATGGAGAAATGATTGATAACAACTTGGACAACATTAAGATGCAGATTCCATCTTTCCAAGGCAAAAACGATTCGGAAGTTTATTTGGAGTGGGAGACAAAGGTTGAGATGGTGTTTGCGTGTCACAACTACTCTGAATTGAAAAAGGTAAAATTGGCCACCATCGAATTTACTGATTATGCTATTATTTGGTGGGATCAACTTATTTTGAACAGGAGACGAAATCGTGAAAGGCCCATCGAGACATGGGAAGAAATGAAGGCTATTATGAGGAGGCGATTCATTCCAAGTCACTACTATAGGGACTTATTTCAGAAGTTGCAACGCCTTACTCAAGGTTCCAAAAGTGTTGAGGACTACCATAAGGAGATGGAAATAGCCATGATTCGAGCCAATGTGGAGGAGGACCGAGAAACTACCATGGCCAGGTTCCTAGTTGGATTGAACCGTGATATTGCAGATGTGGTAGAACTACAACATTACATTGAGTTAGATGACATGGTGCACATGGCCATCAAAGTGGAGCGACAATTGAAGAGAAAGGGGTTCACACGAATTGGGCAGAATTCAGGCTCTTTTTCAACATGGGAAATTAATTGGAGTGGCAATGATGAAAGGTCTAATTCCAAGCCTAAGGCTGAAATCTCGAAAAATAACAAAGATGGAGAAGCACCAAATAAGGTAAAATCTGATACTCCACCTCCTAGAACTAGAGATATCAAATGTTTTAAGTGTTTGGGGACAGGCCATATTGCATCTCAATGCCCAAACAAGAGAGTAATGATTCTGAAAGATGATGGTGATATTGAGACCGAAGATGAGTTTGATAATGAGTCCATGCCACCTTTAGAGGATGCAAGTGGCATTGAGTACCCGGTTGATGGGGAGCTCTTGGTGGCAAGGAGAGCTCTTAGTGTGCAAGTCAAAACTGATGTGAACCCGCGATGGGACAAGACCAAAGGAACCCACAAAAGATTGAAACGAACCCCAGAAAAGCCAAAATCGGATAGAAGGCAAAGAATTCTTGACCCGTTGATTCACGAACCAAGAACCTAGACTATATTAAAATCTAGACCCGTTGATTATGCGGAAACAAGAACCAAGAATTGTTGAACGCCACAAAGACTGCCCAGATCTTTGATAAGTTCGGGTTTTGAACGCCACAAAGGAATCACTCCTCTGATAAGTTCGAAGTTTTGTTCATTGAAGAACAGGATAGAAGAGATAAATCTCTCAAATTCAAAAATTCATAATAATTTATGTCTAATGTTTACAATGGAAAAGCCTTTAAATAAGAGAATAATTAAATCTTAATTCTACTTGGAAACTAATAAAAATTCTAAATTACATAGAAAGTAAATAAATAACTAGATCTGGTCAATCAATCAATCATTCCTTTTATGCTCTGAGATCTTTTCAATCAATCAATCAGGCAATCAATCAATCAACCATTCCTTTTATGCTCCCAGATCTTTTCAATCAATCAATCAGGCAATCAATCAATCATCTATTCATTTTATGCTCTCAGATCTTGTCAATCAATTAACCAATCAATCAATCAATCATGCGCCCAAATCTTGCAATCAACCAGTCAATCAGCAACCATTCCTTTTTATGCACAAATCTTGTCGATCAAATCTTGTCAATCATCCAATTCCGACATGGTTGACTAAGTTGACTTGTCCGATTGCATCATTGTTAGTCGGCCATCCATGATTCTCATCATCATGAGTCCTCATCCCCTTCAATGTCAAACTCCTCAAGATCTATATTATCCATTATGAATACAAATGAAAAAAAAAAGAGTAAATAATGAGATGAAGGAAACATGTAACGACCCGATTAATTGAAATTTAATGGAATTTTGGATAAAAAGAAGCAATTATTTTTGATTAATTGAGGATGGAGAAGTCGCAGGAATGAACCCACGACTAAACAAGTTCAAAGTTGGGTTTATGTTAAAAAAAAAAAAATGTAAAATTTCTCCCATGTGCCCTACCACCTCTCTTACCCCCTTTGGCCCATAAATAGGCAATTGATGCTTGAGTGAATGGGAGTTTGGGGGAGGGAGAGAAGGTGGATTTTTGGTGGTTTAGGCTTCGGTTGAGTCACCAACGACCCCGGTACGCTGCAAAAATTAAGGAAAATAATTAAGACAAGTTCAATTTCTCTCTTTTCTCAAGTTCATGTTTTTAATTTGCAAGTTCTTAGTTCCTAATATTTTAAATTGCAAGTTCTTCTCCTATTTTAAAAGTTCAGTTCCTCTTTTCTCAAGTTATGTTTTAAACTACAAGTTCTATTCTCCATCTCTTGTTATTGCAAGATCCTACCTCTTAATTTTCTAAATTGCAAGTCATTTTCCTATTTTACAAGTTATTCCCCTTTGCTAGTAAATTATTCCATGATTTACATTTATACCTATTGAATCTCAAATAGGGTTTTGTATCACCTTATCTTTCATTGGGAATGATGCTTTATTGTGGACATGCAAAGGTTTGATGTTGTCTTGCATGAATGTTGCCCTATGGTGCATATTGCTTTGTTAATTGCATGACAATTATATATGAGAAGTTATTACATATATGCATGTTACGAGGATGCATGAAGCATGTGCATGGAAATATTTTTTTTAAAAATATGTAAAGGCCTCATGATGCGCGTAGCGGACGAGTCCGCAGGATATATCCGTAGAGAAAGTGTTGAACTCAAAGTTAGACTTCGATCCCAGGTTTATGATATGAACTTCGGTCCCAAGGCTTTGGGCTTTTGTTCCATGGTTTTGGACTTTGGTCCCATAATTATGGTTTTAAAAGATTGCATATGAGCATGGATGCATGTTTCATTATTTTATCATATGAAAGTACCTTAAATGGCATTCATGTCTCTTTTTCTTCTTGATACCCATGACTCTTATGTTCGCTTTTTTCCAGTTATACTTGCTGGGCCTTATGGCTCATGTTTGCTTGCATCATTCCAGGTAAGGGTAAGGCTAAAGTAGAGGGCGAGCCAAGTGAATCAGGATCCATGGGTTAGTAGTGTGTACAAAGCCGTCTCAATCAAAGGTCTTTGGAGGGTTTTTGTGATATGTGATTTTTAGTTGTGCTTGTTTATGTTTTAGGTTGTACCCCTGAGGGGATATGATGTGTTTATGGACCCTAATGTGGTATGTAATATCAAGTTACGTTGGTTTATGCAGGCATGTGGACCCTATTATGTATGCTTATGAGTAAAAATGTACAAGTGTGGATTTCGCGTTCAATAAAAGGAGGATGTGTGTGATGTTTCTAATTGATTTGGTAAGTATGTCATCTTTCTTGTGGGTCCCTAATTTTGGGCGCCTACAAAACATCACAGAGTTGAACTAATAATGAGATTGTTTGGGTAAGAAAACATAAAGGTGACATGTGAGATAATATAACATGATAATACGAAAAATAAAAGAATAGAATGTCAATGAAAGCTAGCAAAACAATCATGCTTATTATCAAAATAAAGAAAAAGAGTGAGGGAAGAGAAAGTAAACCTGAGTTAGGGTTAGCAAGCTGTAAGCACTCCTTTTAGATTGGCCTTATTAACACATGAAATAGAATAATTACTTGCTGGAATAAGAACTTTTGGGCAAAGAACATTATTTTTCAACACACATATCATTATTCTTGAGCAATCAAAATCATACAAAGGCAATTCTCTAATGTCACAAGACATATCCTCCCCCATAACTTAATGGCTAAATTGAGACTCCACCACCGTTAATTGGATCATGTGCCAATCCTCAAGCAATAGGAAAAATGCTATCACAAATGACAACTCTCGTCTGTTAACTAATTTGATAGAACCCTTGCCACAAATATAAGACAACTTGTAGTTAATAGAAATGATCTAGCTTCTCAAGATTTTGGAGTTCATTAGATAGTTTTGCTAATATCAGCAACAATGCAACAAAATTTACCAATGAATTTAACACACAAGGGAGTGAATGTGGATTACAAAAGAGGAAAGAGTTGTTAGTATAAAAACATGTGGAACCATTCCTAAATCAATCACGAACAAGTAATTAAAAATTGTTGAAACAATTATGGATTTGAATAACACAATTGGCTATTAAGGCATCATAAACATTGGAAATCCACTTTTTCTTGTTTCTAGAATGACAAATCAAGGAATCTAGAAGGCACCCCAAACAATGCCCACAACTTCAATCCAACAAAAGAACCAACAAAATGAAATGGTTAAAAGATGCCCAAGAACAATACAACCTGCTCATTACTTACAGAAACATAAATCATCAAGATAGAAAAATCAAAATAAAACAGGCACTCACTCAACCAAGGTAGTCCATCATTACCCAGTAAATCTAGCACCAAAATAGAGGAAAATTTTTAGTTCAAACTAGGGATCAAGCGACAACATCACATTGAAGTAGGCCGTTGTAGGTAGTGGGCTAAGTAAGCTGCGATGAAGGGGACGATGATAGGTGAAACAGGTTACAGTGGATGCAACGGTGGTTGTGAACAATACAGTCAACAACGACGAATGCAACAGAAGATGTTAGCAGCGACGGTCGACGCAAATGAACATGAAAGACAAAAACGAGTAAAAAAAATGGTAGAGAAGGACTTTACCTTACACCATTTAAAGCATGAAAATGGAAGAAAGGAAGATAAACAAGAAGATGACAGAAAAAAAGATGAAAGACAATAAGATAAAAGAAAAAAATATGAATAAGAAGTTGAAAGGGTGAGGGTTTTATGAGATAAGGGGCATATGGGTCTTTTCCTCTTATATGTAAAATCCTAGATAAATTTATTTGGGAGGGGGGGAGATTTGCTTATCTAATTTTTGACAGATAAGAAGTCACGTGACTTCTTTTTAGTGTTGTCAGATAAATTTAATAAACATAATGGAAAACACTTTTTTTCTGAAATGATTTTCATATCCCATTTTTTTCTAGCTCATATTTTGGTTAACAAATACTTTCTAAGTGGATAATAGTTTAAAATTTTGTAAAAAAGGCCTTTTTCATTTTAATATAACATAGGCTTTTTGATTTAAAATTTTAACATTTCTAGAAGTCAGGGTACCATTGTAAAAGGGTTTGGACTTCATCTTCACTTCCCAAGTGAAAACCTTGGGAGAAAGGAACCAAAGGTCCATTTTCTTGGCCAACTTTGGTTGACTTTTTAGCCAACCAGCTGACAGGCCCTTACTGTTAGCCAAAAGTTGGACAACAATGGAAAATGATAATAAGAGAAACCTTGAACATTGACATTCACCTTAAGGCCTAAGGATGCTGAGTATGAGATAGAGTTGGCCTTAACCTTTACTTGGGAGCAATTAAAGGAATTATTCAACATAAAGTACTTTTTTATTTGCTAGAGATAGAGTTGGCCTTAACCCTTACTTGGGAGCGATTCAAGGAATTATTCAACATAAAGTACTTTTTGATTTGCTAGAAAGCGGAAAAAACTCAAGCATTCATGAACCTATGATAGACGAATGACATGACTTTAACTCAATACGAAGTAGAATTCACTCGACTTATCAAATATATGCCCTTATACAAAAAGGATGAGACTAAGAAAGCTCATAAACCTAGAGGGACTATGATTGAAACTTAACTGGTGATAAGGACCTTACATGTGCATTCCTATACTGACTAATTTTCAAGGCCATGACTACAGAGACTAACTAAACCCTAATTGAGGTGATCAAGATGGGTTCGAAAGAATCAACAATGCGTAAATCAAAGAAAGAAGAGACTTAAAGGCTGAAATCCAAAGAGTTCAAATCTAAGCATGGTAAGAAATCTCCAAGGTGCTAGAAGCATAATGTTGGGAATGTTGAGAAGGAAAATTGGGTTGCTATACTTGGGACAACTGGGGGCATATCTCTAGAAATTTTCCCAAAAATAAGGAATATACATGGGTAATATACACGACTTGGACAAGTGTTTGCTCTAAACGAGTTGGAGGGTGAGAATGATATAGCTTAATCAAGGACCTAACATATGTTCCTAGTTTTGAAGTTATGCGTTGTTTTAATAAACCTTGTAATATTTTTCGTGATACTAATAAAAGTCATTTTGTAGTTTTCGCAATTTAGATAAGTATAATGATATGTGTCTAAAAATAATGGTTGTCTAGATGATCAAAGCAAATTAAATGAATTTCTAATATAAGAAAGGAGTTAAGATCTTTTTGATGATTGATTTAAAGTCTAGATATTAATTATTGAGAATTAAGCTGGATGATATACCCATGATAGCTGCTAGGTCTCGATACGGGCACTATAAGTATCTAGTAATACTGTTTGGTTTAACTAATGCACCAAGTGCATTTATGAACCTTATGAGTATGGGGTTCAGGCTCAATTTGGATAAGTTTGTCATCATTTAATTCCATATATGGCATATTAGTGTATTCTGTTAGATTTGAATAGTAATGACACCAACACCAAGAGAAGGGTGAATTGGTTGTTTTAAAAATTTGATTGAACTTGAAAATCCTTTTGATGAAAAATAAGATTTTAGAACAAGTGAGGATTATTGAAGTGCTTGGAAAAGTAAATGAAAGAAAGAGCACAAGCAAAGAAGATACACATGATATATAGTGGTTTGTCTGAAACTAAGTCTAATCCACTACCTTAACTCCACACTAAGGATTTTTCAATCAATTCACTAAAAACCTCCTATCTCTCCGGATAGGCCCTCTAGCAATAAGCTAGAAAATACAATCTCTTTCTTAAACAAGCAAGCCCTCTAGCACAACAAGTTAGGAAAAACCAAGAATAATACAAAAAGAGAGGATCTAAGAGTAGACACTTTTAGTTACAAGATTTCTTAATATAAATACAAGGCTTGAACAAAATACTAAAAATGATAATCGAAGTCTTTAGAGAGAAAAATGAAGCACAAATGAAATAATTAAGCTCTTGAAAGAATGAACACTTGTAAGCTTGAAATCAATCCTCTTGATTAGTTTGAATCACCCATTTGACTTGTATTTATAGTCTCTTGAAAGCCCATTCACAAATCTTGCCGTTGGTAATGGAAAAGCCACTTTGGGAGAATGGAAAAACTAGCCATTACATTTTGTCTGCGACTAAGCGATCGACAGGTGAATCAATGCGATCGACAGCTTTTTAAGATCGGTCGATAGGTCGTGATGCAGAGGTGGTCGACAGCAAACAATTGAGACCATGTCGAACAACCAGTTGACAACAAGATTACAACCGGTTGACAGGTCCATGAAACCAGTCGACAAGTTGGAACAAACAGTCGATAGTTATGCTAGTGAAAGAATTAGTTTATTTGATGATTCAATGTATACATCATAACATATTTACATTCTATTTACTTTAATACATAAATGTAAATAAGAAAGTATCCCTCATTTGGATTCAATAAAAATATCTAAAAAATCAAAATTCATAACAATAAGAAAGTAGAATTTGGGTTTTAGTACAAACTTATAATTTTGCGATTTTACCACCTCCAAGATATACACTTTTTATTTCTTGAAAAATTTGTTAAAAATTATTTTATCACTAATGAATGATAGGTATTGAAATATCGGGAGATAGTTTTCCAAAATGAAAACATTTTCTTATATGTCTCCTTATAAGGTGCTAATCTTCTAGACTTAGAAAAATATTGAAATTTTATCAGAAATGAGTTTTGGAACATGATGCATGAACTAAAGGATTTTTCAGACATTTAAATTTCGAGCCAAAACCTTTTATGCATGTTTCAAAATATAAAATGCTTATTTTGAAATATGAGATTAACATAAATGATTTTTCATATTTAAGATTGATTTTTTATCAAACACATTTATGTCCTAGTTGGTCTTTTGCTTTAGAACAATTTTAGCTCTATGTTGACCAACGACTTCAAAGCTATTTTGAAAAAATCATTTTAGGAGATTTCATCATAATACATGTTTGTGCAAATCTCCATGTATAAGAATATAGATCATTTGATTTTCATTTTAACAAAGGTACTTGAAATTAATTTTTGTTGAAAACCTATAAACTTGACTCATGATTTGGGAATAAAATAAAGTGTTGTTTTTCATCATCAAAATTAAACACAAGAAGGTGCAACATCATATTCCACTAGTGAAAAGAGGCATAATTTTATGTTAGATTCTAAAATGTGAGTTATAGCTCACAAAAGTGCATTTTGGTACATGTAACATTAACAAAAAGAGTGGTAAGATAGAAGTCATAAAGAATTAGCGATAATCGAAGTTGTGATTGAGACTAAGAGTTTTCTAGGACTGGTTGGATAACATCGTTGAGGGATTCCCTATGATTTTTGCACTTGATTATTATAGAAATGAGTTGAGTTTGAATGGAGCAATCAATGTGAAAAGAGTTTTTAAGAACTCAAGGATAGGTTGCCTTCTACACGTATTTGACTATGCTAGAAGGCTCAAGAGGCTTCATAGTGTAAAGTGATGCCTTAAAGGTAGGGCCAAAATGTGTCTTAACATAGAATGGGAGGGTGGTTGTCTACGAATCCTGACAGTTGAAACGACATGAGTAGAATTATTCAACTCATGATCTAGAATTAGTAGCAATGATACATGCTTTGAAACTAAGGCAACATGGTCTATGTTGTTATTTGATAACAAAAGACTGAATGTATGCGTTTTTGTAAAAAAAGCTAAATATGTGACAACAATGATAGATGGAGTTCTTAAAGAGCTACAACTACATGATACAATATCACTTGAGGCAAATGCTTTGAGTAGAAAGGACCTACTCTAGTGGTAAGGTTGATGACTTAAGAGTGGTATTCAATTAAAGGTTTTAGTTTATTAACAATACTTATGACTAGTTCTTGATAGGACCAAAGGTGAGCACCAAATTGAAACAAAATCCAAAACCCGAATAGATCGAACATGATTTACTAATTGAATCGAATTGATCGAAGAAAACTTCGGTTTGGTTGGTTAATTGAACAAATTGAAATTTAAGAAGGATGCATATTTTTGTTTTTTAACTCGATTGAGCTAAATAAAAACTATGATATTGTTTAGTTAATAACAATTTAAAATATCAACAATTTTAAGTAAAAAAGAAAGTACCAAATCAAATTTATTACATCATTCAATATAAAAACTAAGTTTTAAGAAAATTTTAAACTAAGTTATATTATTTTGGTCAGTTCGATTATTTTATCAGAACTAATCGAACCAAACTAAACTAACAAAAAATTTTAAGGAAAATAAATGAATGGAACCATAATAAAAAACTAACCACACTCAACCGACAATTTCAGTTTGTTATCTTCAATTAGTTTGATTAATATAAAATTTTGCTTACATCTTGGGGGAACAATTGCTTATGTTGTTATTTAATGATTCAACTAAAGTTAATAAATCAAACCAACCATGCTTTTGCGAGAGGTCTAAGGTTTCACTTATGGATTAACAAGCATCGACAGGTTAGGAGTTTTAAAAAATAAGGGGCTAATAATAGTAAAAATTTTATTGTAGTATTATTAAAACTAATTTTCAAAAATCTAGGGGCCAAGCTCTAACGTAAGTTTGTCCTCATGAATGAAAATAATTAAATTATAATGATCAACATATTATAAAATACAATATTTAAAAATTAACGATGCAATTTTACCCTAAAAATATCATATCACCTTAGCAACATCAGGTTTCTTACATTTTTCTTTTTATTTTTTCCATTAATTTCATGGGTTCCAAACAGGCCCTAAATCTCATCCTTTGCGGTGGATATCAAGCTTACCATCAAGATATATGTGTGTGTGTATATATATACACATGAGTATAATATAGGGCACCGAGCAACACCCTAGCTCTGACCACCTTCTCCTCCCGCTCTCTCTCTCTCTCTCTCTCTCCCTCCCTCCCTCTCTGTCTGTCGCGTCGCAGGTAAGCTTGCTCTTTTACTCTCATCTATTCCTATATGATCGATTTTCAATTCGCTGTTCATTCATGAATCTAGGGTTTTGGGGCTCAAAGATACAGATACGTTGTTTTCTCTCTAGCTTTTCTCGTTTGTACTTGGGTTGATTGTACGGATTTAAGGTTCGATTAAGTTTTCGTGGTTCAGCTCGTGGGTGGATCGATTTAGTCTGTAAGCTTCTCGAGCTTTCAGTTACGGAAAGGACAACAAAAGTCTGATTTCTGCTACCTGCATTTACTGTATTTCCGTCTTCTGAATGGGCATTGCAAAATCTTTTCTTAAAATAAAAGTAATTTTTATTATTTGTTTCTGTTGATTTAGGCATTTGTATGGTGCTCTTATGACGTTTCTATGTGAATTGCCATATGCTGGCAATTGTATTTGGTTGCACTAAAGTCCTTTTTTCTTTGTTGGGTTCACTTCAGGTTGTTTGAGATGACCGAGCCATCCAAGGTCATTCATGTGCGAAATGTGGGTCATGAAATTTCTGAGGTACTTTCTTCCACTCTTGATTCTGTATGCAAATCTATAGCTAGATGATGTTTTAAGCTTTTATATTTCTCAATATTCGCCTTTTTATTCCTTTGCCTTCTGCTTTGGAATTGTATGCTTCCTGTATTGCCAACCCAAGGGGTTCTATGTCATTTATAACCACAGAATGAACTTTTTTATTTGCAATCCTGTTTTCCAAGAAGCTACAATCTTTTTAGTCTCCTACTGTTAGGGGAAAAAGGAAAATGAGAGCAATATACATTCTCCGTGGTATTCAAGGACAGACTTGCTTCCTATCATAAACACTTTTTGTTTTTTAAAAGATATGCCAAAAAATTAGAGCATCTACAGAAATTACAGTAAAGTCCTTTTAACTCTTGTGGATGTCTGTGGTTGTTGGGAATGGGAGGTGAGTTGCAAGAATGACATATATTGGGATGTTAAGGAATTGAATGCTCTTGTTTAAACATGTTCAAGATTGTGCATCGGGAAGGAGATTTTACTTTTGTTTGTAAAGTTATTATCATGGGGAGATCATCAATTTTGGCATTCAGTGGGTCATCCTAGAATCCATGAGATATTTCTTTTTTTGCTTCGGTTTGGGGTGCCTAGTGATCAAAGAGGCTTTTGGCTCCTCACTGCTTCTATTGTGACCTGGCTCATTTCATGATAAAGGAATATTGGAGCTTTTGAGAGTGAGCATTCTATTCAGTCCCTCAAAGCTCTGCCCTTCTTTGCTTACTTTTGAGTGTTGTTCTGGCTCTTTTCTCTTTCCCTTTTCTTGTTTTACTCATTTTTTTGATAGGTTGTTATGTTTTGTAGGCCTGTATATCACTTTTTCTAGAGGGTTTGTCCTTCTGGTGGTGGTTGATGATATTTGCTTAAAATATATCCTTAAATAGATTGGGAGTGGGAGTGAAACTCTACCACCTGTTCTTAATGTTAGTGAGGTATCTTCTGAGAAAACTAAACGGGAAATTGGATCTAATTTTCTTTGTGGCTGATTTTTAGTTGGCCATTTTAACCCTAACAATTTGCTGTTAAAAAAATGAGAGACTATAGGTTTCTTTATGTTTTTTGTAAATGGATACTTTGGAATGCATGCTTAATTGGTTTCACATATTCATTCTAAATGGACATAGAAAGATTGCCAAAAGAGATAGAAGATTGCTTCTCGTTTTTGCTGCTGCTCTACTTATTTTTTCTGTTACTGCAGGAAATTGTGTTTTGGCCTGTCTTGGTTCACAGCTACTTCTCTCTTTTCTTTAAATTATGTTGGTGTGCATTTATTGTAGATTTTCTTTCACAGTGTGTGTGTATATTCCCTGACACAAGTTACCATGTTTACTAGAATGACTTGCTTCAGCTATTCCAGCCATTTGGGGTAATCACCAAACTGGTCATGCTCCGTGCCAAAAATCAGGTCTTCTCTGTTTTTGACATATGGTAGACAGAGCTTTATGTGTTTGAAACTGAAACTGAACTCAATCTGAAAGGACCATATGCATGCTATGGCTGCAGGCACTCCTCCAAATGCAAGATATTCCTTCAGCTGTAAATGCATTGCAATTCTACACGAATGTTCAGCCAAGCATAAGGTATTGTGATAGATGAAACATTTATTTTTTTCTGTTTTGAGCTTCTTGACAATTCCTGTCTTCACTGACAGTGTCTTTTATCTGGTAGTTTTCTAGTCAGCTAGCTTCACCATCCACACTTTGCTTTAATTTTCAGAATTTTATATATCGGTAAAATTCTTTATTGTGATGTGCAGGGGAAGGAATGTTTATGTTCAATTCTCATCGCATCAGGAACTAACAAACATGGACCAGAATCCTCAGGGCCGCGGGGATGAGGTTGGTAGTCTCTGTATTATGTGCTTCGGTGTGTTACAGGCAATTGTTTCTATTTGTGACAAGGATGGTCAGGAAATGCAAAGCTTATGCTGAATTTTTATGGGCTTGCTGGCCAGATGTTTAACATGCACATCTGCCTCTTCAATATTAATAAAACTTTAAGCTAAGCTTTAACTCTGCATGAGTAGGTTTGTATATTTACCTACCTATATGGAGAGGAGGCAGTGTTATTTGCAGATTAGCTTTAAACCACCATGGTTCTTTTGGTATTTCACCAAAATGCAAGTTTAATGCATGTTATCATGTGTCTCTATTTCATTGTTCTTTTTGTTACATTTGTATATTTATATTAAACTCAGTGTGAAGGATCTCTTAGAATGATTATGTCTGAGAGAGAGAGGATTGATGAATTTTTGGAGGGAGCTAAGTGGTGAAGAATAAGGCTTACCTGGGCCAAGGGAGACTGGGAGAGGTTGGACAAGGCACAGAGAAAAGAGGGTAAGAAGTTAAATTGAAGGGAAAAGAGGGCAGGGCAGAGAAAAAACAAATGAGGAGTAGTGATGAAGGGCGATACAGAGAGATGAAACAAGAAGGAATAGTGTTCCTGGTCCAAGCCACTTTCAACCTTTCTTCAATTTTAAACATGCTGTAGGCGTATAATGTGTTGAAGCCATGATTCCTACACACATATACATATATATTTATATATATCTAGAGAGAGAGAGAGAGAGAGAGAGAGAGAGAGAGAGAGAGAGAGAGAGAGAGACTGGAGACTTGTTACCATTGTGAGATTGCTTTGTAGTATTTCTATATTCTGACAGAAACATAGTTGCCAAAGGAAAATATGACTTCAGGATCATATGTTATCTCCTAGTATCTCCATGTTTAAAAAAAAATTAGATCTCCTATGTGTTCTCCCTGAAGTCAGGTGCATATGCCTAAGTGGCTATTGGGCATCTTCAAACATGAAATCCCAAGAAGTGTGGTTGCTATCTTTACCTGTTTCTAGGCTAAATGTCAATGTGATGTCAAACCTTTACCGGTTCCATGTGTTCTAAATGTGATTTTTTAAGTATTTCGTCTGGGGATTATAATTAAACAGTTAAGCTAATTTGTCATGTGATGGCCATCAATCGTGGTTCTTATAGAAATTCAACAAATGATAAATTTTTTGTTTGAAGTTCTGGTAGTTGTTTTCCTCAAAATGTTATCATTTGGTTATGCACGAGTCCTAGATATGAAGTTTCGGAACAGTGGAAATATCAACATACGAGCTGCTTTAGTAGGGTTAAATATTCATATTTTATGATAATTTATTGGCTTTTCACATGACCAACCATGAAAGATTATTGTCAATTGACCTCTAATTAAACTAGTTCTTGTTTTGTCCTTCAATTTATAATACTTTTATGCGTTCTTTTTCTTTTTATGCATCTATATTTTGTTTTGGTGGTTTGTGTTTCTGTGCGGGAGATTATTATTTGTTATATTAGTGGTTCTTTCTCCTTTTCTCTTTCTATTCTTCTCTATTCATTCTCTTCTCTCTATCTCTCTCCTGTCTCTATGCTGGTCTGCTGTTGGGCACACTCTGGATACACAGCCTAATCGAATTCTCTTAGTTACAATTCATCACATGCTATATCCTATAACCGTGGAAGTGCTGCATCAAGTGTTTTCTCCTCATGGATTTGTGGAGAAGATCGTCACATTTCAGAAGTCAGCTGGTCAGCTTCTTCAAGTTTTCTTTCTCTCTCTCTCTCTCTCTCCATCTTTTTTTTTTTCTCAATTTCAACTCTTATTTTAACCCACGAGGATGTGAGATAGTTTGGCATTTTCCTTTTGTCTGCCATGTTCTTAATGCATGCTCTTAATGCATGTCTGACATGTGATTGTTATAATTTGTAATAATTTTGGATGAAGGTCCATAATTTTGCTAAATATTTCTGGAAATATTTCTTCGTATATTTCCTAACTTTAAAAAAAATAATGAATATGCTTCTCACCTGGAATTTTTTCTTTTTTCATAAGCCCTGTATATTTTTTTCAGTTATTTCTTATCATGGATCCATGAACTATGTAGGTTTCCAAGCCCTTATACAGTATCAAACACGCCAAAGTGCTGTCTCAGCAAGAAACTCTCTTCAGGTTGCAGTAATTTACTTTTTCGTTTTTTTTTTGGGGGATAAGTTGCACAGTTTATTATTTTGCAATTGTTTTGAAGTGGACAGATTGTTTTGTATCTGTTTTCTATTTGGCTTCTTAGCAAAAGTTTTTAACACTCTCAAACTGTCTTCTAGGGACGAAATATTTATGATGGTTGCTGTCAGCTGGACATTCAGTTTTCAAAGTAAGCTCAAATCTTGTGTTTTTGCACTCTGTTGTGCTGAGTGATCCATGCTTTTGTGCTTGCTTATTTGCTTGTGTATTATTCTTATTTTCCTTTTATGGTTGATATTTTGTTTATCATTATGATCAGCCTTGATGAGTTACAAGTGAACTACAATAATGAGCGATCAAGGTCGGTAGTAGCTGCATGATTTTTATTTTTTATTTTTTTTATTTTTCTTCACTTTAGACTTGTGTATAATATTTTCTTAACATTACATTATTATGTAGCACCACTGATTTCACTTTGGTATATGTAGGGATTTCACAAACCCATCTCTACCTTCAGAACAGAAGGGAAGATCATCACAAGTATGCTATAATTTTTCCATTATTCTTTTAACCATGTTTTATTTAGTATTTCTTCTTATCCATTTTGTACTCTAATTTATATTTATTTCATGGTGGAGCAGCCTGGTTATGGAGATGCAGGCAGCATGTATGGAGCCAGAGCAGGTATTCAATTGAAGTTGCACAGTTACCTTTTCCATTTTATGAATATCTTTTTATTTTTAATCATATTCTGATGTCTATTTTTTCTTTTATGCGTTTCAGTTGGATTTCCACAGGTCTGTACTGCTATGATGTTATTGGTCCTTCTGATATGTCAGCGCTGGGAAATTCTGTCCATTTTACATCTTCCCAGGATTGTTTGCGCATCTACTGCTTTCCGTCTTTGTTACAATCCTGCATCTGGAAAAGTTAGATCATGCAGCAAATGCCGCATTGCATAATTTGTGACACTTATTTTGTACTCAAAAACATTGCCGGCAGTATTTAATTTGTTTGATAGTATTCATCAGTCATCACCAAGTTGCAGTCTGGGATTTGATGAAAATTAAGGGACCTGGCATTTTGGCTAGGAGATTTCTGGTTCCTGAGTCTTGTTGGATGGCTGGAATGATTTGGATTTTCTTCATCTTTTCTGCTGCTTTGTCATCGTATTTGTTGCAATTCATCACAATAACTTGGAACTATATTTAGCTTTTCTCTTCTTGTTCAATTACGTGGCTTCAGTTTTATTTGGTTCTTCGTTCTAGATGGGCAATGCTGCGGCCATTGCAGCAGCTTTTGGAGGGGGGTTGCCTCCTGGAATAAGTGGGACAAATGACAGGTGCACTGTTCTAGTGTCTAATCTAAATCCTGATGTAAGTTCCTTCTCTGCTTAAGCTCTTTATTATTTTTTTTGTTTTAGTTGAAGGGAAAGCATTTTTTTTTAAAGCTTTCCTAGAAAGGGAAAGCTTATTACATGATCTCATTGGTTTTGGTTATTTTCCAGCTCCCCTTTTAACATATTGATTATTTATTTTTTCTTTTGTAATTTCCATGTCAGAGAATTGACGAGGACAAACTTTTCAACCTATTCTCCATCTACGGAAACATTGTTAGAATCAAACTTCTCCGCAATAAACCAGATCATGCATTGGTTCAGATGGGTGATGGCTTTCAAGCCGAACTAGCAGTACACTTCTTGAAGGTTTGGTGACTAACATCTATTTGTCATTTATGGTTTCCTAATTTTGTTGGGTTCTCAATATGATCAATTTCTGGGATTTATTTTGGTACTGGGCTGCATGATGCGGAAATAGACACAACTGAGTTTCTAGGTCAGGGCATTAAATGTCCTCTGCCATGTGATCCAACTTCTCTCTTTTATATTCTAGATAAATCATGAACATCATGCAAAGTCAAAACATTTTCTTTTGTCAACGGCCAGTTAAAAAGTTGGCATTGTGCTGAACCTTGACAAATTAGCAGTGTTCTAAAATGCTCTAGGCGCTAGTCGGGCGCTAGGCTGGGGCCTAGAAAAATTGTTATTTTTTAAATTAAAATTCATATTATCCCAAATGTACATAGAAATTAAAATTCATATTATCCCAAATACACATATAAATTAAACAAAGATTATAAAACATTAACATAGATTATTAAGTTTAGGGTTTAAACTGTTGACTTTGTGAAACACAGCTTATGGGCATTACAAACAATAGAATCAAATAAAGACATAACAAAAATAACAGAGCCAACAACAAAATACAAAACAGACAAATCAACTACACAACAAAATACAAGCAGCAGCAACAGCAAGCAGCTGCTACAACAACGCTTGGCGGAGGAAGAAGATCAAGAACCAGCAGCTGCTACAACAGCAAGAAGAACATCAAACCCAGATGATGGAGGAAGAAGATCAAGAACGGCAGGGAGACGATTCGCTGCGGCGGCGGCAAGGAGAGAGCAAGCCACGAGTCAGGCAGCACGTGACGGGAGACGACCCAAGCAGCTCAGGTGGCACGTGACCCAGGCAGATAGGCTGCCGCAGGTGACGCCTGTGGCTAGGCTACCCAGGTGGCTAGGCATCGCCTAGGCCGCCTAGGCGCCAATTTGGCCAGAGTAATCGGCCCGGCGCCTAAGGGTGCCGATCAACAGTCAATCGCGGCAGCCAGGGGCCGCCTAATGCCTAGGTGGCGCCTAGGCAGCCCCCTTTTAGAACACTGCATATTAGTACTCTCATGTACACCAAACATGGTGCTGTATTTAACCATTCTATTGAACGTCATCCCCTTTTTGATTGTTGGTTGAAGTCAGAACAACTTGAAACCATTGAACCAAAGGTCACAAATAATGCTATCATCTGTGTATGTGTATCATTGATTTAGTAGTTGACAACTAGAAAAATGCAGCTGAATGTTTATCAAGGTGCTGTAGAAATGTAAATAGCTGCAGAAGGGACTTTTATTGAGGGGAGTTGCGTCTGTGGATAAGTGAACTTTTTTTGGCTTATATTATTATGGAACTTTCCTTATCAGTGGATCAGTCGGATCTTGAGTTGATCTAAATTCTTTCACAGGGAGCCATGTTGTTTGGGAAACGATTGGAGGTAAACTTCTCTAAGCATCCAAACATAACAACTGGTGCTGATACGCACGAGTACTCAAATTCAAATCTCAATCGCTTCAACCGCAATGCTGCAAAGAATTATCGTTACTGCTGCTCCCCAACCAAAATGATCCACCTGTCCACCCTCCCCCAGGATGTCACTGAGGAGGAGATTGTGGCCCACCTTGAGGAACATGGCACCATTATCAACACCAAGCTCTTTGAGATGAATGGCAAGAAGCAGGCCCTTGTTCTGTTTGAAAACGAGGAGCAGGCCACAGAAGCCCTCGTTTGCAAACATGCCAGCTCCCTTGGGGGTTCAATGATTCGGATCTCTTTTTCACAACTGCAGAACATCTAGAGACCCTCGTAATGAGAGGTAATAAGGAGTGACAAGTGATGGAACAATGCAGGTGCTAATCCTTTTTAGTAGTGTTATGTTTCTTGTAACTCTGGTGATACTGGCTTTGTCTTGGTTGGTGAGATTCTCTTTGGTTTTGTTGGTACTTTTACTCTTCATATATTTTAATGTGCATGTACTAGTTGGTCTGTCTGAAGTTGCCTCGAATGTCAGGAATGGGGATGTTGATCTGTTTAAATTTTTGCCAGTTCTGTATAGTTGGAGGGGGCATTTGGCATTTGAAAAAAAGAAAAAAACTCGAGAGAAATCCATCATCCATGGCTTGCCGTTGTTGATTTTTTTTTTTTGTGTCGTGCCTTGTCTTATCTTGTAGGGCTATAGCCCATAGCCGAACCATTTGTGTTCTCTTCATAGTCCAAAAGGAAAGCTTAAAAGCTTGTTCAATCTATGAATTTGTGGACTGTTCACAGTCACTTCACCTCCCTTGCGCTTCTTCTTCTTCTTCCTCTCTATCCTACCTCTCCCCTATTTCTGCCTCTTACCGATGGAGCAGATGGCTTGTTGACTCTGTGTCATCAGGGCTAGTGCACACAAATATGTTTTGTTTAATATGTATGAAGTATGGCATTAGTTGAGTTGTCATGCCATGCAGGTTGGGTCCGCAATATCATTATGTGATGCAAAATGATTGTATTAATTATCTTCATTTATTGTTATTTTATGTTTTTTTTTTTTCATATCAAATGGTATTGGGATGCTTCTTATCATTCTCACTTGAAGGGCTTTGCACAAAATTTTGTTAACACTATTTTTTACATAAATTTGTATTGTCAATGTAATTTTTAAAAGTGAATTGATATTATAAATGTTTTGTGTTAACAAAATTAGGATAAGGTGTATGACACGGGAAATCCATCTGTACTGAGTGCCTGCTTGCTAGGAGCAGATGTTATGTTTTTGGTTTGGATGAGGCTGTGCGGTAATTGTAATTTTTGTGGGCATTTGTACTTAAGTCCAAACTGTTGGCTTATACGTTTATTTCTAATTGAATCAACATTTATTTATAAATTAACATCCATATGAATGGTAAAAATTTGAATTTTATTTTTTTCTAAAAATAAAAATTTTGAATAGTAATAATTCTATTATAAATATTGACAATATAAGTGTCGTGAATAATGAAATATTATTATAATAATATAATTTTACAATTGACTAATTAACTAATGATAAATAATATTCTAAAATTTCTAAGATAGTATGAAAGAAGTAAGATTTATACTCCATAAATATTGACATTGTAGTTAATTCTATAGCAATGACATTATATCTTTTATTTATAACATGATTTTCATTTCAGAAAATGTTTAATTTTTTCTCAAGATTGAGTTTGTTTTTTTTTTTTCAAAAGTCAAAATTATATTATAAAAATGACGTGGCAGTATCATATTTTTCTCTATTCAACTCATCCGTGAAGTTATCATTTCACAGTACAAATTAATTGTTTCTAAAGACATTCAATGAGTGTAATAAACTTCCAAACTTAGTAACTAAATATTCATTATAAATATCTCGAAATGTACATTATAACTATAAAAAACGAAGTAGTCGAGAGGAAACTTTCAGGACCATTCAAAACTCAAATACCAATCCTCAGTGAATGATCACACACACACATGCGCCCCTGCTTATATATCCACTTGGATTTTATTTTCTGGGTAATCAATCAGATGTGTATGACTTAAACAAGAGGTTTGTTTTCGTTTTGTTGATGACGAAGTTAGTGAGGTTGCGATGAAGGTGCTCACTTGTAAAGCTCTGATTAATATCCTTCATAAAATTAATGTTGATAAGAAACTTAATTATACGAGTGATTGTGATTGTTCTGTTTGGAGCAAACTTTGTTGCAGAGAGATGCAATTCATTCCTTCTACAGGACACACACTCATTGATGAAACCAACTCTATATAACTGCACCAGCCTGTTATGTTAGAGTAAGGGGAAGGGTATTGAAGCGTGTTGGTTTCAGCACGTTGAGGAAGAAGAAAGTAGGCAGAAAAATTGAGGTAAAAAACTCTAGTTTCATTCATCAAGAACAACTTATATATATATATATATATAGTCATAAAACACAAAACATGCTTTCTTAAAATCTACAAGCTAACCACCTAATTTTTCCTGATTTTTTGCTCCTCCACAAATTACACATCAATCAAGAATTGTCCAGCAACATTCCATAATTTCATCTGAAATTCATATAAAAAATAATGATTGCATTTGAATAGCAAAAGTTTCAACCTTCAACACTCCTCCTTGGGACTTTTGCTGGAAACACCAAGTAATCTCCTTAATTTCAAACTTTGCCTTAGGCAAAGTCTTAGTTAGAATGTCAGCCAACTGATTTTTAGAGCTGCAGTAAATCAGCTTGACTTTTTTTTTTTTTCTTTTTCAACATCTCTCACAAAGTGATACTTGATTTTCATATGGTTTATTTTTCTATGCAAGACAGGGTTCTTAACAATTGCAATTGCTGATTGGTTGTCACATTGGATTTCAGTTGGACCTTCCTGCAGCTGGGAGAGGTCATACATGATCTTCCTCAACCAAATGGCTTGATTAACAACAACTAATGCAACCATATATTCAGTTTCTGCAGCTGATTGAGCCACAATGTCTTGCTTCTTAGAATTTCAACTAAACACACCTGAACCAATAGTAAACAAATAGCCTGATGTGCTCCTTATGTCATCTTTAGAACCAGCCCAATCACTGTCAGTGTAACCTATCAACCTTGAACCCTGGCCCTTCTTGAATCAAACTCCGAGATCCTTGGACCCTTTGACATATCTCAGCCCTCTTTTAGCAACCTTATAATGTAGCTCACTTAGACTTACCATAAATCTTGAAAGAAGACTTGTGGAAAACATGAGATCAGGTCTTTTTGTCAAGTACAATAGACAACCAACTAGACTTCAAAAACTTTTTCATCTGTCGTGTGAGCACCATCATCTTTCCTCAGTTTTTCATTCTGAGCTAAAGGTGTGCTAACACACTTGCTGTTCTCCATTTTGAACTTCTTCAAAATCTCCTATGTGTACTTTCTTTGGAAAATGAAAATTCCTTGATCTGTTTGTGAAATCTCCATGCTAAGAAAATAAGACATCTCACCTAAATCAGTCATCTCAAACTCTATCTTCATTTTAGTCTTGAATTCCTTTATCATTTTGTCATTGCTTCTAGTTATTAGGAAGTCATCAGCATAAATTGACACTATCAAAACATCTCTTTCATTCAGTTTCACATAAAGAGTATGCTCGTGCCTTTGCTCCTATCAAATCCCAAATTGCTCATCTATTTAGTTATACTAGGCTCTTGGTGCCTGTTTTAGGCCATAAAGAGCCTTCTTGAGTAAATAAACCTTTTCCTTTTGGCCTTCTACAATGAATCCTTCAGGCTACTCAACATAAATCTCGTCACTCAAATAACCTTTAAGAAATGTAGACTTCATATCAAGCTGGAATACTTTCCAGGATTGTTATGCTGCAAGTGCCAAGAGAAGTCTGATGGTATCGTACCTTACTACTGGAGTAAAGGTATATGAGAAATCTATTCCTTCTTGTTGTGATTGTGAATATCCCTTCACAACCAGCCTGGCCTTCAACTTGTTTATAGAATCATTTAGATTCAATTTGGTTTTATAAACCCACTTTAAACCAATTACTTTCCTATCATCTAGTCTGTCAATCCTCCAAGTTTCATTCTTATTGATCATGTACAACTCCTCTTGCATTGCCTCCACCCAACCATATAAGCTTGCTAATTTTTCATAAGTGACAAGTTCCATCAGGGAGGTTGCATTGCATCTCTCATATATCTCTGTCAAAGATCTTGTCCCTCTAATTGTAGTCTCAAAGTCTGATTCTGCTTCAGCTGCATCTTGGTCATGGGAAATATTCCCCTCAGTTGCACTTTCTTTGTTAAACTTGTCAGTTAAAGATGAAATATGTTGGCAAATACACCAAGCAAAAATGAGAAAATACAACTCTGCTAGACTTCTCTGTTAAAACATAAACATCTTTCCATATATTCAAATGAGAGTTACAAAGCCATTTATACTAGCAACGTAATATATTAATGCAATGAATGTGGACTAGAATATTAATAATAACTCAAATTCCTAAGAGACTTAATACATGCACCCAGAGACCTTATCAACTTCCTAATCAATTAAGCTTTATCTTCAAGATACATGGAATAATTCTCAATTAACAAAACTCAACCATTTCTTTGTTCCAATTCCAAGTGCTAGATTCATTAAACTTAACATCTCTTGCAATTACCTTATTCTTTGCTTGCAAATCAAATACTCTATATGCTTTGCTATTGCCACTATACCCCAAGAACACCTTTGTTACTGCTATTTGCTCTAGCTTGTCTCTTTTTACTTTTGGCACATAAATGTAGCATACATTCCCAAAAACCTTGAGATGTGCTACTGAAGGCTTGACTCCAAACCATGCTTCAAATGGAGTCTTTCCTGTTAAGGCCTAGGTTGGTAGCCTATTGAAAAGATACAGTGAAGTGTTTGCTACCTGAACCCATAAGCTTTTAGAAAGATATTTCTCAAAAAATAAACATCTGGCCTTCTCCATGAAAGACCTATTCTTTCTTTCACTCACTCCATTTTGTTGTGAATAATAGCTGACTGTTAATTAATAATGAATTCCAGCCTCATTGAGATATTTCTTGAACTGCAAGGAGGTAAACTCAGTTCCATTGTCAGACCTCAACACCTTAATTTTTCTTCCACATTGGTTTTCAGCAAGTGCTTTGAACTTCTAAAATTCTCCAAACACTTCAGACTTCTGTTTGAGAAAGAATAACCAGCACATTCTTGTGTTGTCATCAATAAACAATAGGAAATATCTGTTACCATTGAGAAGGGTATTTTCATGGGTCCACATACATCAATATTAATCAATTCCAGGTTGTTAGATGCCCTTAAAGCCTGATTTTTAGGAAATGGCAACCTTTGTTGCTTTCCAAACTGACATACACTGTATACACTCTTGTTATGATGAACAACAGGCAAATCTTGTGCAAACTATTTATCATGCATATACTTTAAAGCACCAAAGTTAAAATGCCCTAACCTATTATGCTAAAGAGACGACTCATCAATTGAACCAACTAGGGCATTCGTATTAGTCCGCTTTAAATTTACTGGAAAACATTTGTTCTTCATCATAATAGTAAGTCATTTAGCATCAGTTGGATCAATAATTGTGCATGCATTGTCTTCAAATTGCAAAGTGTAATGCTTTTCTTGCATTTGAGGTGCACTAAGAAGATATTGACTAATGTTAGGCACATATAGGACATTTAAGATCAGTTTAGTACCTTTCGGTGTATGGACAACAAGTGTGCCTTGCTTTAACTTCCACAAATTCTCCATTTCTTACTTTTACTCTAGAAAATAAGTCTTTATTCAAGTCAACAAAGATGCTCTCATCAGGTGCCATATGATTTGAGCATCCTGAATCAATAAGCCACGCTCCATGGTTGTTGTTAGTTGCATAATAGGTTGCAACAAACAAATCCTCATCTTGTTGTTGTTGTAGATTCTTTCAGAGAATTGAGCCTGTTGTGCCTGCTACTCTTCCTTATTCTTTCATACTTTTTTTTACATGTCCTTACTGCTTGCAGGATCTGCATTAGACTCTAGGTTTAAACCAGCACTAGTTTGGTGAATGTCCCTTCTTGCTGAAATAGGGACATGGCTTGTACCTTCATTTCTTGCCTCTTCCTTTACCCTTTTGAGTTTCTTTCTTTCCTTTTTCTTTTATTCCACCATTCTGCTTCTTTCCTTCACTGGTGGATGGAGCTTTACCCTTCTGCTGAACAAAGAAAGCTCTTTCCACAACTTTTTCTTGCTTAATCGATCTCCTATGCTTTTATGCATGCAAGACATTCACCAATTCTAGCAGGGTGATCTGATTAAGGTCTCTTGAATCTTCAAGATATGAGATCTTTTCCTCAACCCTTTCAGGTAAGCTCACCAACACTTTCTCCAAAACTCTCTTCTCTGATGGTTCTTCCCCCAACAATCTGATATTGTTCATCACCCTTAAGAGTCTATTAGCATATTCTTTAGTTATCTCAAAATCTTTCATTCTGAGCAGTTTAAATTCTCTTCTAAGATTCAAGACTTGCATCTGTCATGTCTTCTTACTGCCTTGGAACTCCTTCGTTAGTCTGTCCGAGGGTTCTTTAGGTGTCTTGCATGCTATTATCTTGTCAAAAATAGCTTCGACACAGCTGCTTGCAAACATGCTAAAGCCTTGAATTTCTTGGCTGACTCTTCTGAATGATGCTTTATTTATGCTATGGTAGGGTTGGCTCTAAGTGGTTGAGGATCTCTATCTGTCTTAACTACATCCCAAAGGTTGAGACCCCTTAAGTAAGTCTTCATCTTTATAGCCCAAACAACATAGTTTTCTCTTAAAAATATAGGAACAAAAGGTCATGAAAAATTTCTTGAGGTCATGACTAAACTCTCTCGGGTTTCTGGGTTTTAGTAGTGAGGGTGATGAAGGAGGAAATAAGGGGTAAGGAATAATTTAGAGTTATGCTAAATTTGGTTTCACAATGTTGGGATTTAAGAGAAATAGATAACTTCTATTCTCAATATCTATTATCAAATAAACACCAAAAGTCCTATTTGCCTTTACTCTCAAAGTATTTATAGGCTAACATAATTCACCAAGATAAATAAATTCAAAACACTAAAAACCAGAAACTTCAACTTCCAAAATGTAATTCCCATAACATAAGGCGTCACTTTGAAGATCCATAACTCTCGATTGACTTGGAATCTGATAGTAAATAATAACTTGTTGGAAAGATAAATGAGTCTAGTTTCCAATGCCACTAACCAAGCATGAACTGGAGTTTTCTAGAGAAAGTTATGATAAAAACACTAGACACTGTCCAGTTCAGTGAATCTGCCATCTTGAAGCATTACATCATCCTTCCTAGGTGGGTGGGAAAGAACTCGTCCCAAAGTTTAGATCATTCTCTCCATAGTAAATGGTCAAATCACGAATATTGAATATAGGATGAGTGTATTTGTGCTGGGAGCTCAACTTTGTGTGCATTTTCATTTATCTTTTTCAGAATCCGATAAGATCTTCTTCTCTTTGAGCTTGTTGCATGAATCAATAGAGAACCTTTCCTTTTTTAAATAAACCCAAACATGATCATTTTCATTGAAAAGTTGGATTCTTCAATGGGCGTCTGCAACTTCTTTGTATGACTTATTACTTTCTTGAAGCTTCTTCTTTACTTCTTCTTGAATCCTTGCCGCGGTTACTGTAAAATATTCAACCGCCTTGCTAGATGTTGGTATTTTAGCAAGATCAAGATAATGATGAGGACTGCACCCATACACAATTTCAAATGGACTTTTTCCTCTTTGTGTTTTTGGAAATCCAACAAAATCCATGCTAACGTCCTCCCAAGGAGCATCTGGAATGGTGTTGGAAATTTAAAGACATTGGTAGCTAAAGAAAAACCATGAATGTGAAGGCTATAATCACATTATTTTTATTCATATCATCATGCCTTTAAATAGGCAATACATATCAATTGAATAACAAGAAAATAGGATTTATTGTAGGACTTAAATTTAAAAAAACGAAATTATCTCAACCCACTAAATCAGTAAATAAAATTTTGACCCAATCAATCCACTAAATCAGTAAACACAATTTTAACCCAATCAACCCATTAAATCAGCAACTTTAAATCGATATTCAACAAATGGGTAATGGGGTATAAGCACCAGAATTTTGACTTTGGCCCTTACAAGTTTGACATACACGGCACTTTCTTACAAACTTTGCAACATCACGATAAAAAGTAGGCCACAAATATTTCTCCTTAATTAGCAGCAAAGTTTTATCTCTCACAAAATGTCCACCAAGTCCCCCGCAATGAAGTTCTTTGATGATACACTCTATAAGAGAACATTTAGGAATGCATAAACGTGTTCCCTTAAGAAGAAAATCATCAAGTAATAAATAGTCTTCATACCTTCTTGTTTTGCATTTTTGATAAATCTCCTTGAACTTAGAATCATCTGTGTACATTTCTTGAATGGCATCAAAACTGTTGGGAAACCAGAGATTCAAAAACGCAATGAAAGAAGAGATATATGAGAGAAAAACAATCTATTACTCACGAATAGAAGTTACAGAAGAAATCAGAATTTCTTACACAAACAAAAAAACTCTCAAACGGATCTCTTACTCTCTCTGGATCCTCACTGATCCTCTATCTTGGGATACAATACAAGAGGGGAATGGCTAGCTATTTATAGGAGATTAGGAGGCTACAAAGTCAACAAGAGTGTGCGGATTCGCCTACTGCGCCTGATGTAACCAGCGCATGCCGCCTGATGCAGCCAACGCATGCCAAAGATCACTGCTGCCTGATACAACCAAGCTTGGTGATGGCTTGATGCCTGATACAGCCAAGAACGATGGTGGCTTGACTTTTACAATTCTCCCCCTCAAGTCACATCTGGATCTATTGTCATCTGACAAACATCCCAGCTATGTCTTTGCATAGCTCTACCTTTTCTCGAGTAACCACTTTAGTTAACATGTCGGCTGGATTCTCCTTTGCATGGATCTTCACTAGTTTCAATAGTTGTTGATCCATTACTTCGCGTATCCAATGATAGCGAATGTCTATGTGCTTTGTACGGGAATGATACATTGAGTTCTTGCTCAAATCTAGAGCACTTTGACTATCACAATGTATCTTGTAGTCTTCTTGCATAATCCCAAATTCTTGGAGAAAACGCTTTAACCATAACATCTCTTTCCCAGCTTCTGCTACTGCAATGTACTCAGCTTCTGTTGTGGATAAAGCAACACACTTCTGCAATCTTGATTGCCATGACACGGCTCCCCCTGCAAAAGTGTAGAGAAATCCTGATGTAGATTTTCTACCATCAAGATCTCCTGCCATATCTGCATCTGTATAACCTTCCAAGATTGGATCAGCTCCCCCGTAACAAAGACATGTTTTCGGCGTACCTTTTAAGTACCTGAGAATCCATTTGACTGCCTCCCAATGTTCCTTTCCAGGGTTAGAGAGAAAACGGCTTACTGTACCCACTGCGTGAGCAATATCTGGTCGGGTACATACCATTGCATACATTAGGCTTCCCACTGCTGAAGAATATGGTATTGATGACATCTCCTCGACCTCTCTCTTGGATGAGGGGCACGAACTCTTGCTCAACTTGAAGTGATTGGCTAATGGAATGCTTACCGGTTTTGCATTGTGCATATTGAACTTCTTGACCACCCGTTCAATATACTTCTCCTGAGATAGCCATAACTTTCTGTTCTTTCTGTCTCGAACGATCTGCATTCCTAAAATCTGTTGAGCCGGTCCTAAGTCTTTCATGTCAAAAGACTTGGAGAGTTCATTCTTCAGCTGTTTGATCTTTGTTGCATCTTGTCCCACGATCAAAATATCGTCCACATATAGTAGAAGAGCAACGAAGTTCCCATCAGGAAATCTCTGAATATACACACACGGATCTGCAGCAGTTCGCTTGTACCCTTGACTCACCATGCAAGAGTCAAACTTCTTGTACCACTGCCTTGGTGCTTGCTTCAGACCGTATAAGCTCTTCTTCAGCTTGCAAACGAGGTTCTTACCTGACACCTCAAAACCTTCTGGCTGCTGCATGTAGATCTCTTCATTCAGGTCTCCATGAAGAAAAGCTGTCTTGACATCCATCTGTTCAAGCTCTAGGTTTAACTTGGCTACCAAACCAAGAATGACTCTTATTGAAGTCATTTTTACAACTGGTGAAAAAATCTCATCAAAGTCAATTCCCTTTTTTTGTTGGAATCCTTTGACTACCAATCGAGCTTTGTGCTTCACCACCTTTCCGCTGCCATCTTTCTTCAGCTTGAACACCCATTTATTTTTCAAAACCTTTTTCCCATGTGGAAGATTGACTATCTCATAAGTGTGATTCTTCTGTAGAGAATCCATCTCATCTTGCATTGCAAACAGCCACTTTTCTTTATCCTTATGAGATACTGCTTCTTGAAAATTTTCTGGTTCTCCATCTTCAGTAAGCAGAATGTACTCGGATTCTGAATATCTTGTTGACGGAATCCGACCTCGTTCAGATCTACGAACTTCTGGGTTCGGAGGTTCACCATCATTTGACGCTCCAGCAGCTTCTGGTGGAAGGGATTGAGTCTCCCCCTGCTCAACATCCTCTGCTTCTTCTTCCTCCTCTTCTGCTTCTGGCAATTCCTCAGGCACCAAAACGTCATCAGTAGCAAACTGTGTTGGTGCTGGTCTTGAAATGTCTTCATGGGTACTAGAATCTGGATTCTGAGACATTGTGGGCTTTTCAATGTCTGTTATTGTCTGGCTTTCATGGAACACAACATCTCTGCTTCTGATTACCTTCTTCTCCTTTGGGTCCCATAACCTGTATCCGAATTCCTCATCTCCATAGCCTATGAAGATACATGGGGTTGTCCTTGCATCGAGCTTTTGTCTAAGCTCCTTGGATACATGTGCAAATGCTAAGCAACCAAATACTCTTAAGTGAGAATACAAGGGGTTCTTACCAGACCACATTTTCTCGGGGACTTCAAAATTCAATGGTGCTGACGGTGACCTGTTGATTAGGTAGCAGGCGGTTCTGACTGCTTCTCCCCAGAATGGCTTTGGCAGCTTAGCCATACTGAGCATGCTTCTGACTCTTTCCATAATGGTCCGATTCATTCTCTCGACAACATCGTTATGCTGTGGGGTCCGTGGGACCGTCTTCTCATGTCGGATGCCGTGTCTCTTACAGTAGGCATCGAACTCCTTGGAAGTGTATTCGCCTCCATTATCTGACCGGAGACACTTCAACTTCTTTCCTGTTTCACGCTCTACCATGGTATGAAACAGTTTAAAATAATCAAATACCTGGTCCTTTGTCTTGATGAAATACACCCACACCTTTCGAGAAGCATCGTCAATAAATGTCAGAAAGTACTTGTTTCCACCTAATGATTCAGCTTCCAGGGGACCGCAAACGTCAGAGTGTACCAGACTGAGCAACTCTGATCTTCTTGTTGAAGAGTAACTGAAAGATACTCTATTTTGTTTGCCAAACAAACAGTGATTGCAAGGATCTGGAACAGTACCTTTGGCAACGGTAATAAGCTCCTTCTTTTCCAGGATTGACAAACCCTTCTCACTCATATGACCAAGTCTCTGGTGCCACAGATTCTGAGAAGTCTTCGTTTCAACTATGTTGAGACTGTCTGCACATATCTTCACATGAGTCTTGTACAACGTGCCACAAATATGTCCTTGGGCAACTACCATAGCGCCTTTTATCAACTTCCATATGCCATTGCTAAACTGATTACCATAGCCCTGCCTGTCAAGAGCTACTCCTGAAAGTAAATTCAACCGAAGATCTGGCACATGTTTGACATCCTTCAAGGTGATTGTGATCCCGACACTCGTTCGTATCTGAACATCACCAATTCCAGCTATCTCAGAAGAACTGGAATTTACCATCTTCACTGCTCCAAAATCACCTGTTTTGTATGTTGTGAAGAAATCTTTGTGGGGAGTCACATGGTAAGAAGCTGCAGTATCTACTACCCATTCTGTGTCTTCTTTTGAGACGTGAAGGCATGTCTCATCTTGGATGGAACAGTAGGCTACCTCTCCATGGATAGTGACTAGTGCATCTCCATCATTCTTCTTCGGCTGGGAACTGCCTTGACCCTGTTCTCGTTGCAATTTTCGGCAGTTCTTCTTCAGATGACCCTCAATGCCACAATGGTAGCACTTGTAAGTTGACTTTCTTCCATCTGTTGATTTACCCCTACTCTTGCTCTTTCCTCTCCATTTGCCTTGATTTCTTCTTTGTTGTCTTCCTCGATTTTCTGTTACAAGGGCATGAGTCTGATTCGTGCTCATGTCCTTTCTTCTGGCCTCCTCGTTGAACAGGGCATCCTTCACCATCGTCATGGTAAGTTTTCCTTCTGGGGCTGAATTGCTGAGAGAGACTACTAGCGTCTCCCAACTGTCAGGAAGAGAACTGAGAAGTAAGAGCGCTTGTGTTTCATCCCCAAGCGACATATCCACAGACGACAACTGGTTCACTAGGCTTTGGAACTCACTAGTGTGCTCGGCAACTGAAGTTTCACTACCCAACTTCAAATTAACTAACCGCCTCATTAACAGGGCTTTGTTCCGAGCGGTCTTTGCTTGATACATACCTTCCAGCTTCGTCCACAGGGCATATGCGTCTGTCTCTTGTGCGACATGGTGGAAGACACTATGATCAATCCATTGTCGGATCTGACCGATAGTTTTTCTGTTTAATTTCTTCCATTCTGCTTCTTTAGTAGGATTAGGGTTGACACCTAATAACTCAAGGGGATCGTACAAATCCCTACAACTGAGAAGATCTTCCATCCGAGGTCTCCACAGTGTGTAGTTGGTGGATGTGAGCTTTATCATGGCTCTTGATGATGTTCCTTCCTCCATTTTCAATAACTTGTTCAAAAACAAAGTTGAATCTTCCAAAACGGAGCGCACTGTTGCGTCCGGAAGGGTCGAAAATGGTAGATTTGACTCTTACGGAGTCAAATTCTGATTTATGGATAATCAAAGGGGCTCAAATGTAATTTTAGAAAGTCCAGGGGGCTAAACTGTAATTTCTGAGAAATACAGGGGCTCAATTGCAATTAAAGAAAAGTTCAGGGGCCAAATTGCAATTTTCAAAAATTCAGGGGTCAAAATGTAATTTCCGAATGTTATGGGGTCAAACTGTAATTTCAGAAAACTTCAGGGACCAACCTGCAATTTTTCAAACTTATGTGCTGACGTGGCAGCTGACGTGGCAGACAGGCTGACGTGGCGCTGACGTGCGCGTTGACCCGTGAGGTGGCGTTGACCAGATGAGGTGGCAATTGACTGGCTGAGGTGGCCGTTGACCGGGTGACGTGGTGGGTGACGTGGCGCCACGTGGGTCGTCTTCAACCTCCAGACGGCGCGTGTGGCGCGTGCAGCGAGTGAGGACCACGCGCAGACCTTCAGGCGGCGCGTGTGGGCGCGTGCAACGTCGTTTCGACTTCCGAAAAATTTTCTCGTGCTCGTCTTGACACGAGGAGTCTTTTGGTATATTTAAAATACCAATTTGACAACTTTGAAAAATTGGTTTGAAGAACAGCAGCTCTGTTCTTCGGATTTTCTTCTCCTTCACTCAACCAAAGGCTCTGATACCACTTGTTGGGAAACCAGAGATTCAAAAACGCAATGAAAGAAGAGATATATGAGAGAAAAACAATCTATTACTCACGAATAGAAGTTACAGAAGAAATCAGAATTTCTTACACAAACAAAAAAACTCTCAAACGGATCTCTCACTCTCTCTGGATCCTCACTGATCCTCTATCTTGGGATACAATACAAGAGGGGAATGGCTAGCTATTTATAGGAGATTAGGAGGCTACAAAGTCAACAAGAGTGTGCGGATTCGCCTACTGCGCCTGATGCAACCAGCGCATGCCGCCTGATGCAGCCAACGCATGCCAAAGATCACTGCTGCCTGATACAACCAAGCTTGGTGGTGGCTTGATGCCTGATACAGCCAAGAACGATGGTGGCTTGACTCTTACAAAAACCTTCCAACTGAACAATCATGGAATTCAACAATGTAACTCTTCGACTAAGTGCATCAGCTACTTTGTTAAGTCTTCCACTCTTATGCCTCAACATAAAAGTGTATTCTTGTAGGAATGATACCCAACCAACATGTCTTCTATTTAAGTTGGCTTGAGAATTAATATGTTTGAGAGATTCATGATCCGAGTTAAGGATGGATTCTCTTTGAATGAGATATGGCCACTAATGACGAAGAGCTTGAGCAATGGCATAGAACTCGAGTTAATACTTATTTCTTGTCTCATTTAGCTTTTCACTAAAGAAGGCAATTGGATGTCCTTCTTGGTTGAGTACTCCTCCAATTCCCACATAAGATGTATCGTAGTCAACTTCAAAGAATTTCTCAAAATTTAGAAGTGCAAGAACGGGTGCATTGGATAGCATTTCCTTGATTAAGTTGAAACTTTCTCTGCCTCTAGAGTCCACATAAATTCTCCTTTCTTCAGGCAATCTGTCAAAGGTGTTGCAATGGTGCCGAAGTTTCTAATGAATTGGCAATAAAATGACACCAACCCATGTAAACTATGTGCTTCACGTAAATTCTTAGGAGTAAGCCATTCTCGAACAACTTTAATCTTATCTTCATCTACCATAACACCTAAAGGGGCCAAGACAAAACCTAGAAAAACTAGGTGACTGGTCATAAAAGAGCACTTTTTGAGGTTACATAGAGTTTCTCTTTTGTAAAAGTCATTAATACTATCTTCAAGTGCTCAATATTATCCAATGGATTTTGGCTATAAACAAGAATGTCGTCAAAATAAACAACAAATTTTCCAATGAAAGAGTGAAGCGCTTGATTCATTACCCTCATGAAGGTGCTTGGAGCATTGGAAAGGCCAAATGGCATAACAAGCCATTCATACAAGCCTTTTTGTGTTTTGAATGCTATTTTCCATTCATCTCCCGACTTAATTTTGATTTGATGATAGCCACATCAAAGATTAATTTTAGAGAACACTTGTGCACTAGCTAACATGTCAAATGTATCATCAATTCTTGGTATGGGAAACCTATATTTGATAGTAATAAGATTGAGTGTTTGGCTATCAACGCACATTCGCCAAGAACCATCTTTCTTTGGAGTTAAGAAAGTGGGGACAACACAAAGACTTAAGCTTTCCTTGATGTACCCTTTGTTTATCAAGTCCAGCACTTGACGATTAAGCTCTTCATGTTCAATTGGACTCATCCGATAGTGTGATTTGTTGGGTAGGGTAGCTTCTGGAATTAAATCAATTTGGTGATGAATTTCCCTTAAAGGAGGAAGACCATTAGGTAACTCTTCGGGAGTGACATCACTGAATTCTTCCAGAAGAGTTTTGACAGCTTTAGGCACTTCCATAGGCTGTATTTCTTCCTTAGCCACCAAAACATAGATTATTCCATCCTTTTGAGCTTCCTTTTCAAGCTGTGACAAATCAAGACATGCGTTTCCCTCCTTTTTTATAGAAGATTTGGGATTACAAATATCTTTACTTGGCAAAAGAATAACTTCAGTTTTTCCCACAACAAATGTATACGTATTTTTTCTACCATCATGAATGACACACTTATCATATTGCCAAGGCCTACCCAATAGTATGTGTCCGATATCCATAGGAGTTACATCACACCAAACTTCATCACGATAATTTTTACCCATAGAAAAAGAAACAAGGCATTTCTGATCAATCTTTACCTCATTGTCCCTCTTTATCCATGAGACAGAGTATGGTTGAGGGTGTGGCACCACTGTGAGCTTGAGCTTGTCTACCATCTCTTGAGAAACAAAGTTCTCAAAGTTGCCTCTATCAATGACTAGTGAACATATCTTACCATGTGACTCCAATCTCGTTCTAAAGATGTTGTGTCGCAACCAATTTTGATTGGGTCTTGTTTAGAGGCTGCAAGTACTCTTTGAATCACCAAGCATTTTCCCTCTTTAGGTTCAATCTCCTCACGTTCATGATTGCCATCATCATCATACTTTGGATCAGCATCTTCAAATTGTTGCTCTTCATCTTCTTCATTCAGAAATCCCACACGAGCATCACTTCTACGCTTTGGACACTCATTCATGTAATGACTTGATTGGCCACACTTAAAACAAGTGTGAGATTTATTTTTATTGGGGCCTGAATTGTTCCAATCTTTACCACTTGCTTTCTTAGGAACACTTTTGTTGGAAGATTCAACTTTTGATGAATAAAAATCATGAATATTAGCAATTTTCTTTGCTTCGCGCCTTACCACTTTTGATTCAATCTTAAAGGCTAATTGATAAGCATCACTCAGCCTCCATAACTGTTGTATCTCTACCTCATCTCGAATGGGTAGTTTCAACCCATTAACATATCTTGCAACAAGCTGGTCTTCTGATTCTTGGATATTGCTCCTAGCCATCAACTTGTAGAAATCTTCTATATGGTCAATCGCACTTCGGTTGCCTTTCTGTAAAGTATTGAATTGCATAAAAATACTTTGAGCAAAATTTAAAGGAAGGAAATTCTCACGTAACCTTGCCTTCATCTTTTCCCAAGAAGCAATCTTAGGCTTTCTTTTTCGCAATCTCATTTCCTGAATTTTATACCACCACGCAGAAGCATAACCACGAAGTCTTGTTGAAACAAGCTTTACTTTTTGATCTTCATGGATGTTTTTGTACTCAAAATAATTTTTCCACAGTACTAAGCCAATCTAGAAACTCCTCTGGCTGTAGACGACCATGAAACTCTGGCATATTAATCTTAATGGTTTTCGATGATTGTGCAAACTTCTCAAAGAAATTCTTATCTAGCTCATTGGCGAAAGGATTCACATACTCTTAAGTTGTCACTGGAATAACCATAGTTGGCCCCTTGTTCATTCTTAGTTTCTTGACGCTCAAGACGTAAGGTTAATTCCTCAACTTGTCTCCAAAGCGCTTGAATTTCAGCAACTTGTTCATTCCCCTAAATTTCCCATGTTACCTCTTCCACGTGCACCTCTTCCTATTCTTGCGGCCATGTGAAAAAAATGAAACAAAGGCCAAGAGCGTAATTCAGGCTCTGATACCAAATGATGAAAGGAATAATTTAGAGTTATGCTAAATTTGGATCACAACGTTGGGATTTAAGAGAAATAGATCAATTCTATTCTTAATATCTATTATCAAATAAACACCAAAAGTCCTGTCTGCCTTTACTCTAAAAGTATTTATAGGCTAACATAATTCACCAAGATAAATAAATTCAGAACACTTAAAACCAGAAACTTCAACTTCCAAAATGTAATTCCCAAGTCACAAGGCGTCACTTTGAAGCTCCATATCTCTCGATTGACTTGGAATCTGATAGTGAATAATAATTTTTTGGAAAAATAAATGAGTCTAGTTTCCAATGCCACCAACCAAGCATGAACTGGAGTTTTCTAGAGGAAGTCATGATAAAAACACTGGGCATTGCCCAGTTTAGCGAATCTGCCATCTTGAAGCACTACAACAGAGGATAAGCTTGTTGGTTTCTATTTCTGTGTTTCTCACAATCCCTCTTAAGAATTTGACAGCTTTGATACCATTTGCTAGTTTGAGTACATCGAGGAAGAAAAAGTAAGCAGAAAAATGAAGCAAAAAACTCTAATTTCATTCATCAAGAACAACTATATATATAGTCATAAAGCACAAAACATGTTTCCTTAAAATCTGCAACCAAACCACATAATTTTTCCTAATTTTTTGTGTTAGGATGGGTTTCCTCCTTTGTGGAGATAGCCCATTAATTTTTACTTAATCATTAATTACGTAAAGTAAAGCCCATATGAGTTAAGCTTATATGGAAGACCTAGGGGTATTTTTGTCTTAAAAATATCAAGTATAAAAGGGTTTTAAACCCTTCTAATGTGTCTGACGTACTCAAAGAAAAAGGTGAAGAAGAAAAATGCAGAAATTGGAAAAAGAGGTGGAGTCTAGTTTTGATTAAGAGGCTGTTTGGGGTTTGATTTGGCTGAAATTTGGTTAGTATATTCAAAATGTATGGCTTTACAATCTCAACGGTGGAGATTGGCTTTGGAGCTCTTTGTTAGTAGGTTTTTGCATTAGTTGTCGAGTTTTTTTTTAATTGATGAGATCTCTTATATTTCTTATTGCAGTTGTTTGGTTTTATGAGTGGTTATTCTTGAAGAAATATTCTAGTTATTGACAATTAGAGAAGACTTTCGTGTATTCCAATTATTTGTTTGATAGTGGAAGTTTTGGGTGGACTTCGATCATTGAAGGGATTTTTCACGTAAAATTTTGGTATTCTTGTGATTGAGTGATTGCTACACTTATTTCATATTACTCTATATCTACTTAATCTAACTCCTACTAGGTTCACAAAAGAAGGGACATAACAAAATATTTGAGCATCCTTATTAAGTTGTTGATTTGAAGTGTTTTTCTCCTAACAAGTGGTTTCAGAACTTGATTACTTGGATTGGTTGTCTTGTGACTTGAATAATAGATGTTAATACAAATAGAATGATTAACCTGAATGGTTCTAATTATACCATATGGAAAGGAAAAATGGAGAATCTTTTTATGTGAAAGCTTACCATGCTTCTGTATTTGGATCTGACAAACCTGCATATAAAATTGATGAAGATTAGACTTTGCTTCATAGGCAAGTGTGTGGGTATATAAGACAATGGGTTGATGATAATGTGTTAAACCATATTAGTGAGGAGATACATGCATAGACTTTATGAAATAAGCTTGAGTAACTGTATGCAAGGAAAATTGATAATAACAAGTTCTTTTTAATAAAACGAATGATTTCTTTGAGATATAGGGAGGAGACTCCTATGACAGATCACTTGAACACTTTTCAAGGAATTATGAATCAACAGTTGTAATGGGAATCAAATTTGATAAAGAAGTACATGGATTGTTGCTTCTTGGTACATTATTGGATTTATGGGAGACATTCATAACATATTTGTCGAACTCAAGCTCCAAATAGTGTAATTTCAATGGATTTGGCCAAAAACAATGTTTTGAATGAAGAGACAAGAAGAACACAACTCTCCACTTCATAGTTAAATCACTACAAGAAAAATCAATTTTAGTGACGGAAAAATCAGTCACTAAAAACACAAAATTTGTCACTAAATTTTTAGTGATGAGTTTAGTGATAGGGTAAAAATTCATCGCAAAAAATGATGTCACTGAATTTTAATAACAGGGTTGGACAATCTTGTCACAGATCTGTGACAAGCAAGTTGTCCCATCATAAATCTATGGCCAGTCACGGATCTGTGATGGGTCACAGCGATGGGAAAAATTGCCCGTAACAGATTTGTGACGGGCACATCGCTCGTCACAAATATTTTTAAATAATAAAAAAATAATAAAAAAATATTAAAAATAATATTAAAATTAATGTTAATATTTAAATAAATAATATTATTTATTAAAATATTTTTTGAAATTAAAATATGTTTTAATTTTAAAATTTATAAAATTAAAATTAAAATTAATATTAATATTAAAAAATAAGATAAAATATAAAATAACAAGAAAAATTAAAAAGTAAAATTAGAAAGAAAATATTAATATTATCAATGTTTACATTAAAAATAACACAAAATTAACATTAAAAAGAAAATTAATATTAATAAATAATGAAAATTTCACTTGAAAAATTTCAAATGAAAATTTAATATTATCAATGTTTACAACATTCAATTATAATCAATTGTCATTATTATTTTCATTTACATTTTCCTCATCGTCACCTTCATCCTGATTGACTATCGGGTCAAATCCATTTGAAACAGTCGACGGTATAACATCTGTAGAAGATTGTTTTATCCATCGTTGTACTACTATATTTATTTCTGATTGTCACACCGTCATTTGTTCTTGCCACTGTCGTAGTTACTGATTCTCAGTCCGGGATTGAAACAACTCTTCGTTTAATTGGGTTAGTTTGACTCTTATTTGTTCAAACTCTTGTGACATATTTGAATATGATTGGCTGAAACGGTTAGTGGATGTAGTTGGATATAGTAGATTAGCTTAGGAGCTCATGCTGTATATTCGATCTTTTTTATTTCGACTATTGACAGCTTGATAGAAGAGGTCGTATTCATTAACTGTAGGCGACGATGACTCTTCGGTACTTACGGATGATGAAGATGCCTCTGTACTCAATCTGTCACATTTTTCTTATAAAATTAAAGCATTCGTGTAAATTAAGAAAATATTTTAAAATAAAAATTTTAATTTAATATATAAATTAACTTACAGCGATGCCCCTAGATCTGTCATCAACCCATAGTTCTTGTCTTTGAGCATTTTTCCTCATGTGGGTTCTCATGAAGAATTCAAATTCAAATGGCTCGCAAGATCAATTCAGTTGCCTAGATAAGAAATTAATACATAATATAGTAAAATTGATGAAATTAAACTTATTATATAATTTAAGTAAATTAGAAAAATACAGTTTAGCATAAGTAATTACTAGCCTTCTTTGAGTCAACGAGAATGGAATGGACTCGCCAATATGGAGTGACCCATCGGTCTCGGAGGCACAATTTTTTATTTTTATCTTGTGTGGTAATTTTTTTATTGCTTTCATCTGCCCACTTCGTATCAAGTGCCTTACGCACGTTGGGATCCATCCACATTGCTTGGTCTTTCTAGGTTTTAATTCGATGCATTTGAGTCCTAAAACTTCATCTGCCCGACTTATTCCATGTGAGTCATATGCGATCATTATCCTTGGGTTGCCAGAAATACGTCTTCTACATTAAGTTAAGAAACATATATTTTAGAATTTAAATAAAAACTTATACTAATAAAAAACTATAATTTGACTTACGCTAAATTATTCAAGTCATATCCTCCGTATTATTTCTGGCACCTCATCATGAATCCATGGTTTAGTGTATCGTGCCTTCCAAATCTTTGCTAGTTTGCCTGGTAAGCCACTCTTAGGGATAAAGCTAATAAACACAAAAGATATATATATATATATATATTATATTAATTTGAATGTATAATAATTACAAATAATAAATTCAAAATAATAAATACGATACTCACTGATTACACTTTTCATCGCAAGATAAGCATGTTCGACCATCTCCTCGGCTAGTGCCAACTGGTTCAGTTGGATTGAGTTCTGTTATATATATTTTCTGCTCGCATGAAGTGGGTTGGACTCAACCCAATAGGCCGGCCCAATCTCTTGAAACCCAATGGGCTTAAGGTCGAGCTTGTCAGTACGAGGTTGCACGTCGCCCATTCTGAGCTCAGACTGCGGAATCATGCGAGCTCTCAACAACACATAAAGCTAGCAGACCGCAGGACCCAGAGCAAACTCCCAGCGATGCGTTCAACTCGCAGGCTGATCATTTAGCTCGCATATGCAAGAGGGCCACAAAATAACTAGAGAACAATCATGGGTTAGACATCATTCTGGCTGGGCCGTCCAGGCCCAATTTGGCCCCTTTCTCTCGACCCATCTCTTAGCCCATGCCGGTCCCATCCTGGCCCTATACCAGCCTGCAACAACGTCATTGCAGCCTTTACTGGGTATCTACATGCCCATCTGCATCCACATTAATGAGGGACCCGTCAACACTATGTTGTTATTTGGGAACCCCCGCTGACGCTGATATTCAGTCCCATCACCTACAAAAGCACGATGCAAATGGAGATGACATCTCCTCCTATATATCAGCTAGCTCTCTTTAGAGCTAAGGTATGCTTTTCCTGCCAACTTACTAATACTCTGCATTTTTACTTACTCATTCACTTACTTGAGCATCGGAGTACCTTGTAGGGACCGGTCGGCGGGTCAACAAATTGAACTAGATAACCTATTTTCTCCCTCTCGAATTCATTACACCAGTGCGGGCCAACGAATCATGATCGATCAATTCCGAACGTCAACATTTTAGCGCTAGAGGAAGGGGCCGCTCTGGACAATATCAATGCCAAAAACAAGAAATACAAGAGGTTCCGAAGTGATGACCAACCAACTTGCAAACCATGCTAACCAGTTGTCGAAAATTCCACGAGTTGGGGGCACGGTTGCATCCACATCTATGCCTCCTCCGGCTGGATCCATCCTTGACGTCTCTGGATGGTGCCCCTGCCCGCCTGTGGTTCCGACCTCTGGGACGGAGGCGACGCAGACCTGGCAGCAGCGTCAAGAAGCATTGGAGAATATCGTCATGCAGCTCGCTAACACAGTTAGGGCGCTGGCCCAAACACAAGTCTAGACAACACAAATGCAGGTGGGGGTCATGCCCCTCATGGGAGGCCCTTGACCTCCAGGCAGAGGGTTTTCCCCAGATGAAAGAGAAGTCGGAAGAGACCTACGACGAGTTGGATCGGTCCACTCCTCAAACCTACACTCTCGCAGGATAGAAGAGCGGCGACGCCATAAAGATGAACCAGAGGTGCACCCCACTAACCGAAGGACAAGCGTGAGTCCTTATAGAGATCACCGTGAAGACGCTTATGAAGGAAGTCGACGACGTGGGGATCCATGCTGGGGGGATAGCTTAGTTGGAATCAACCCCAGTTACGCTACCCACCGCAACTCCCCTGATCGTGAGCTCAGGAGACAACCACATCCACGGGATTGCCATTCCCTAGGGCAAAACCTTGCATGGGAAAAACAACCCCTCACTGGGAGATCTGCAAATCAAGACCCCATAGTAGGGGAATTACTGCTGAGGATCTAGCAGCTGGAGGTGACACGGGGCACACAACCGAAAGGAAGGCCATGAAGAGAGGACCCCATTCTCTAGGGAAATCGAGCTAGAGCCTCTCCTCTGTAGATTCATGGTCCCTAGTATCCCTCAATACAATGGGGATAGCGACCCATATGACCACTTGGATGCCTTCAATGTTCAGATGGACTTGCAGACTTCTAGCCCATTAGCAAAATGCAGGGCTTTCCCTATGACCTTAGAAGACATACCTCTAGCATGGTTAAGAAGGCTCCACCCTCGCAGTATTTACAGTTGGGAGGAGTGCCAGAAGAAATTTATAGACCAGTACAGGTCGCTCCAAAAGCATCTTATCCCAACATTTCACCTCGCTACGGTGTTCCAACGGTTCAGCAAATCTTTGAAAGATTATATAGAGAGGTTCAGGCGCGAGGTGAACAATGTGGAAAGCCTTTCTGACGATAGTATCTTGACCGCGATCTCCGCCGGGCTTCGAAAGGATGGGAAGCTTTACAAAAGCATATAGAAGTCCCTTGTAAAAAAATTGGAGGAGTTCTATGAACGAGCTGCTAAGGAGATTCGGTGGGAGGAGGCCTTTGGCTTGAAGAAGCCCACTGAACATAAAGAAGAGGCTGAGAATTCCAGTTAATTTTCATAATTCTAATTGGAATTCATGAATCTTCATTCGGTAAGCTTATTGCGTTTTGTTCATGTTAATTATTGTTAAATATTCGATTGAATGTCCTTCAAATTGGGGGGAGAGGTACCATGGTTTGCGAGCTAGGGTTCATTTATCTTAGCCTCCGTTCTATGGTTTGCGGCTTATCTGAGCATTTATCTTAGTCTTCCCCCAAGTCATGGTTTGCGAGCTGAGACCCATTCCTCTTGACTTAATGTCATGATTTGACACCTAGTGAGTAACCACTTCTATTAATTATTTCGAGTTAAGAGTTCACTAGATGGGGTTTTTTCATCTTGACTCAAGTCATGGTCTGCGACCTACCTAGGTGTTCCCTCTCAACTCGCTAAACTTGCAAAAAGCCATGGTATGTTAGCTGGGATCCAACTACGATCTACCTGGGCATATAACTTGGTAATGGATCAATTCCTGGAGTCATGGTATGTTAGTTGGGATCACATCGTGATCTACTTGGACATATATCTTGCCAGGATTTATGATATAACTCAAATATTATCTCTCTATGACGTATCGACCAAGACTTGGATCGATCTGGTTATCATCACATAAATCAACTATTATTATCTTGTCGTTATGGTTGAAAGCCATAGTATGTTAGCTGATATCGCAGCATGATCTACCTGAGCATATAGCTTGGCAATGCAAGTCAGAATCATGTTATGTAAGCCAAGATCTGCTCTTGCTCTCCCAAATGATTACATTCCACGATTTGTTGGACGTGTAACATGAGATGACATGATTTGTAGCGATTGGGTAGAAGGCAAATCGACAGATTACATAGCTCGCTTCAGCTAACATGCATCATCTCTCAGTCTGCAGGTCACACTAAGAGCTGGGGGGCTAATGTTATATATATTTTATGCTCGCATGAAGCGGGCTGGACTTGACTCAGTAGGTTGACCCAATCTCTTGAAACCCAATGGGCTCAAGGTCGAGCTTGCCTATACAAGATCGCACGTCGCCCACTCCGAGCTTAGACCGTGGAATCATGCGAGCTCCCAACAATACATAAAGCTCGTAGATTGCAGGACCCAAAGCGAGCTCCCAACGATACGTTCAACTCGCAGGTTGATCATTCAGCTCGCATATGCAAGAGGGTCACGAAATAACCGGAGAACAACGATGCATTAGACATCATTCTGGTTCGGCCGTCCAGGCCCAATTTGATCCCTTTCTCTCGGCCCATCTCTTGCCCCATGTTGGTCCCATCCTGGCCTTATACTAGCTTGCAGCAACATCATTGTAGCCTCTACTAGGTATCTACGTGCCCATCTGCATTCACATTAATGAGGGTCCTGTCAACACTATGCTTTCATTTGAGAACCCCTTCCAGCGCTGATATTCTATCCCATCACCTGCAAAAGCACGATGCAAATGGAGAGGACATCTCTTCCTATATATCAGCCAGCTTTCTTCAGAGCTAAGGTATGCTTTTCCTGCTAACTTACTAATACTCTACATTTTTACTTACTCATTCACTTACTTGAGTATCGGAGTGCCTTGTAGGGACTGGCCGACGGGTTAACAAATCGAACCAGATAACCCATTTTCTCCCTCTCTGATTCATTACGCTAGTGCGAGCTAACGAATCAAGATAAACTAATTCCGAACGTCGACAAGTTCAGAGTGTTGTGTATAAGCAGACAATGAATTGGGTCCCTGCAGTGTCAGCATGAATGTGTATGGAGAAGGCCTGTCCGACATATGAAAATTTCTCCCAAGATATTAGCCAGTCTATGATACAACATCTGGTGGGTAGGAAACGGGTGGAACACCGTAATAATCCCATGGCATCGTGCTTCCAGGATATGGAAACTGAGCCATGGAAGCAAAAGGTTGTGGGGGGTGGTGATTGGAGATTGAATTGTGTGGAAGGACAACAGGTGTGGAGTCAGAGAAAGAATATTCCGAACCAGAATTGACATATGGTGAAGGTGTGGTCCTATAAGATGTTCTACTTCTGCCATTTCCTCTATCCAAAGGTGTTGAATGTTTCGATATCTATTTCGACAATTATATATATCAAAAACCAAAATATATAAACATCAAGGTCATCACATAAAAAATACATGTACACAAGTTATTGATATCATAGTTTAAAAATACAAAGGTTATTAATTAACATGCACACAAAAAAAAAAAAAAAATTATCAGTCATCTTCTATATATTCATCAATGTCTTCCTAGTCATTATCTCTATCATCAGACAATATATCTTTCTCATCTTTTTCTAAAATAGATTCTTCCTCCACATCATCTTCTTCTTCCTCAACGATATTGGAGACATCAACTTCTTCTACTGACCCATTATCGTCTTGTAAAGTGTCTCTGAGATCAACATTTACATCGGTTACAGACAGTTACAATATTTCATTCTCTTGGAAAGGTTCTTCCATGTTAGATTCATGAGCGTTTATTATACCTCATGCCTTCATTTTAATTACAACCATCCAACCATTTTTATCACGACAATAGCCAGGGTAAAGTGCGTAATATACTTGTTTAGTTTGTTGGGAAAATATGAATGGATCATATTTCCTGTATCTTCTTAATGATCGAATGTCTACAATTCCATATTTATCATGAATTTTAGTTCCTCGTAGACTTGGATCATATCATTCACATTTGAACAGAATCAGCATTTTTATTGGCAAGCCTACATATTCCAACTCAATTATATTTATAAGTTTTTCATAATAATTCATATGTGGAACTTCACCCCCTGATGTAGACACGCAAACACCATAGTTTTTTGTTGACCTACTATGACTCCATTCAATGTATTTCGTCGCGTTGGGAGTTGGCCCCCATTTTATGCTCTGAATTAGTGAGTTTGCAATAACTTCGCCACTCAAATTCACCTAATCAAATATTTGCGTCAGTTTATGTATACATAATTAACATTAAATTAAGAAATACTCTAAAATTTGCAAACTTACATGATTATAGAAATTCTTTGTCATTGATTAGTGGCGATAATTCACATAACATGTTTGTGTATATGCTGAAATATTAAAATTATATATCAACCTAATATGATAAAATTATTATGAACTCATAAATATATTAATATAAGTTTGAGTTCTTACTTAATATAAGGTTCGACATCTGGCGTATCTAGCAAGATATACAACTTTACTGGTTGAAACTCATTCACATCCAATTATCTTGTTTTCATTGGACCGGTCGCACGGCCTGGATAATTGAAGATATAAATTTGTGCATGCAAAGATTCTCCCCCATCATCATTTCGAAGGGCTCTTGTCCTCTTTGATTGAATATTTAATTCAAAACAATATGAACCAAATGTGGCCGTCTCCTCAATTAAATATGTCTCATAGATAGATCCTTCTACGCAAACTTTATTTCAGACCTTCTTCTTTAAAGTGTTGAGGAACCTAAGCCATTAAAAAGTCTCCTCAATTTATGAAGAAAAAACATAATAAACTATATGACAAAATCAATAAATTATATGAATTAAAATTACTATTATCGTTTAAATGGATACATCTATCTGTATTGGATTGGTCCCTCGACCTTTACTTTGTAAACTAAGTGTACTAGGAGATGATCCATTGGGTTAAACAATCCTGGTGGAAATACACGTTTCATTTTTTATAAAATGATTGGGATGTTCTATTCCATGACTTCCAAATGTTAGTTCTTAACATTGTTGAGCATATTTATTTGAAAAACTAACATAACTCAGTTATTGAACTCCAAATTCGATTCAGTAACCCTCAAAATGCCGTTAGAAATAACTGTTCCATGAGAACATGACAATCATGACTCTTCAAGACAAATAATTTCCTGTTCTTCATATGAACACATCTGTCCAATCTAGATACATATCCGTCAAGGAGTTTAAGTTCTTTTATCCATTTCAAAACACTTAACTTTTGCTCCCTTGTGAAAGTATATTAGGCCTTGGGTTTTCAATATTTACCCCCACCACGTTCTGCTAATTTTAACTCCTTCTGCTTGTAATATTCCTTCAGGTCCATTCTAGCTTTGGTATTATCTTTAGTTTTACCTTTCACGTCCATGATTGTATTGAAAAGATTGTAGAAAATATTCTTCTCGATGTGCATGACATCCAAGTTGTGTCAGATAAGATTTTCTTTCTAATATGGAAAGTCCCAAAAAATACTTCTCTTTGTCCAATTGTGTTACACACCATATTTGGTCATAACGCAATTTTGTTGCTGTAAGACAGACGGAACATTACATACTCTACCAAATACATTTTCTTCACTTAAGCGAGGGGGTGGACAAGAATTATCAACTTTATTTTTTCAAAATGCAGTTGTATTCCTCCAAAAAGGGTGACCCATTGGCAAGAATTGTCGGTGACAATAAAAAAATATTGTGTTTCCACCGTACTTGAGATTAAAAGCTTTTGTATTTTTCATACAATATGGGCATGATAATCTACCTGATACCATCCAATCAGATAATATTCCATATGCAGGAAAGTCATTGACGGTCCACAACAGAGCTGCCTTTATCATAAAGTTTTGCTTTGTTGATATGTCATAAGTCAACACTCATTCGTGCTAAAGCAATTTCAGTTCATCAATTAAAGAATGTAAAAATAAGTATACTTTTTAGATTTGATGGACCTAAAATAATAGTTGTTAGAAACATAAACTCTCTTTTCAAACATAATCCAAGCGACAAGTTATATGGGGTCACAATGACTAGCCAACAAGAGTACGGGTGACCTGATTAACCATATGGAGTGAACCCATCTATATACAAATCGAGCCTCATTTTTATAGGATCAATAGAGAAGTCAGGATGTGTCTGATCGAAATATTTCCATGCTTCACTGTCAGACAGGTGAGACAATACCCCAAACTCTATTTGATTTTCATAGTGCCATCTCATGTTCAAAACTGTAATCGTTGAAGTATAGATTCTTTGCAATCTTGGTATGAGGGGCAAATACCACATTCTTTTAAAAGAAATTTCTTTAAATTTTTCTATGCCACTCTTGCCAGTCTAAAATGAGGATGATTACAAAACTTATAACTCGTCTCAAATTGATCATCTTTATAATACAACATATAACTATTTGGACAACAATCGATCTTCTCACAATCAAGTCCAAGCTTAGAAACCAACTTCTTAGTATGATAAAAGTCATCGGGCACACGATTACTAGTTGGCATTGTATGTTGCATAAACTTCATAATTTCATTATAACAGCCTTCGGACATGTTGTAATCTAACTTAATGCTCAACATCCTAACTGCAGCAGAAAGTTCACTATCTGCGTCACAACTCGGGTATTATGGAGATTGTGTAGTAGATAACATCTCATAAAATGCTTTTACATTTTCATTAGGTGATTCCTTAATATTGTATGACTGATGACCACTTCCGCTAACCGCTCCTTATTTTGTAGCATGCCCTTGTGACGGCTCTGCCACATTCATTACCATTTGATCATATGGATTGAACTAATCTCTAAAATTATCTTCTCTATAATATTCATTTATAATAACACTTGGAGGCATTACTAGCATGTCTTCCCCATGGTTCGTTCAGTAATAGTACCCTTTCATGAACACATGCTTACAAAGATCATTTTTTACCTCATTGACTAATTTGAACTTCAAACACTCACATTTCATACAAGAACACTTCCACACTCCTCGTCTTATGAAACTTTCTTAAGCAGATGGAAGTTGAATGAATTCATTAACACCAGTATAAAATTCAAGAGTGATCCTACCTCTTCTTGGCATACGCCTATTAAATCCACTGATGATACAACGGGACTTCTATTTTCAATTCAAAATTGTATAACGAACACGTGTTAATTCTTAATAAATAATTTATTCTGAAACCTAACCAAATTATATTTCATGACTCCAGACTGTCATAGGCAACTGATAAATATGAACAAGAAATAAATATAATAATAGATAATTTATTACTCTTAAATTTTATTTATTTAATGTGCATATTTATCAATAAATAAATACAACATTGAGATAAATTTTGATCTTTTTAAAATACTACATATATTTCTAAATTAAATTAAATTTTATAAATAGGCTTGTCTGAACTAAATATTCAAAATATTTTCTGTATTACTTAATTCTACATGTTTGAATTAAATTTTTCTTAAATACTTATTTAAATTTTTATTTCCATTAATACTTAAACACTTATTAAAGTTTTTATTTTTTACATTTTTTATTTTATTTTGATTGAGTTATTAATAACTTTATGGTTAAAATAGTGTATCTAATTTATTTTCTATGTTAGTTGTAAATGTCTCATGGTTAAAATTTATTTTTTATTTTTAGTGTTTGATTTAAATAAAAATATTAAAATCTATTAGTGTGCTTATTTCATTTTATAACAACAAAATATATTTTTTCATGAATAGTATTTTTATTTTTAATATTTCATTCCTTAGATATTTGAATTTAAATATTTATCTAATTTATTTATTTTGTTACTTTCAAATATTTGAATTGAAATTTTATTTCATATTTTTAGTGTTTTATTTTAAATAAAAATCTTAAAATCTATTAGTGTGCTTATTTCATTTTATAACAAGAAAATATATTTTTTCATCAATAATATTTTTATTTTTAATATTTTATTTCTAGATATTTTAATTTAAATATTTATCTAATTTATTTCTTATGTTACAATTATTTGAATTTAAATTTTATTTTTAATTTTTAGTGTTTTATTTTAAATAAAAATCTTAAAATCTATACTATTTTAATTTTTAAAATAATTATCTAATTTATTTCGCATGTTAGTTTTAAATATTTGAATTGAAATTTTATTTATTATTTTTAATGTTTTATGTTAAATAGTTTTTTTTTAATTTTTAATGTATATATTTTATTTTATAACAGCAAAATATATATATTTTTTAAATATTATGTTAATTTTTAGTATTTTATTTCCCACGTATTTTATTTAAAATTATAGTATTTTTCATTAAAAATCTGTTTTAAATAAAAATAAAAAATGAACATTATTTATTAATACAATTACATAACAAAATAACTAAACAATTAATTTTTAAACAATTAATAAAGTGAAATTTTAATTTTTAAACAGTAGCAAATAATATAAACAATTAAACTAAAATTAAACTAATTAATATAAAATAACCATTAAACTAAACTAACATAAAATAACTATTAAACTAAACTAACACAAAATAACTACAACTAAACTAACACAAAATAATTAACTTTAAAAGTTGTAAACTATAACTAAACAACATAAAATAATTAAAACTAAAACTAAATAACACAAAATAATTACTTTAGTGATTGAAAGAGTGGCGGCAATGGCACCAGAGACAATGACGACATTGTTGAGAGATAGCAGCTGCAGAGAACGAGAGAATCATGGGTGGAAGAGAAAAATGACGTGAGAATAGGGAGAGTGGGGGAGAAATGACGTGAGAACAAGGGGAGAGAGGGGGGAGAAAGGGCATTAGGGAGTGGGGAAGGAGGGGGAGGGTTAGTTTAAATACAAAACAGTGACAGGACTGGCCAGTCCCGTCGTTGAACAGCGACGGGACGCTATCGTTGTTTTGCGACTGGACATGTCATCTCATCGCTGTTTTGTGACGGGACCCAGCATTCTGTCGCTGTTTTGCGATGGGACGATTTTTCCCATCACAATTTTGTGACAAAAATTTCAACTCGTCACTAAAACATTTTAGTGACGGATTTCCATCACTAAACCCATCACAAATTAGTGACGGGTAGGCCCCCGTTACAAAACCCATCACTAATTTACGATTTTCTTGTAGTGAATGCTTTGGTTGTTGAGAACAGGGGAAGGACCAAAAGTCGTGCATCCAAGGGTAGAGAAAACAATAAAAGTCAATTTAAGGGAATATACACAAATGTTGAGTGCTACCATTGTGGCAAGAAATGCCACATCAAGAAATTTTGTAGCAAACTAAAGAAGGACTATGATCAAGAAAACAAGAAAAATGGTAATAGTAATGAAGGCGTAGTTGCTACAGTAAAAGACTTTCTTCTTGTTGAAGACAATAATGTGATCAACATAGCACAACATGAGTCTTTATGGGTAATTGATAGTGGTGCCTCTACACATACTACTTCACAAAAGAATCTCTTTACATCTTATACAAATGGTGATTTCGGAATCGTGAAGGTGGGTAATGAAGGTGTGGCTAAGGTTATTGGCATTGGAGATGTTTGCTTGAATCAAGGCGGCATCAAGTTGTTTCTTAGAAATGTGAAACATGTTTTAGATATTCGTTTGAATTTGATCTCAACAAGTAAACTTATTCATGAAGGTATTGTTGTCTCTTGGATTTTTCAAAAAATGTCCACCTGGGGGTATTTTTTTAGTGCATAAATGCAAGTGAATGTATTTCTAATGAATTAATGTAAGTGAGTGTATTTTAAATGAGTAATTTCAAGTAAGTATTTTTTTTAAAAAATAAATCATGAGTAAATGACAAGAAAATAATTAATAATGCTTATAATGTAAATATTCATGATTTTGAGGGCAAAATGGTCCAAGAAAAAAATGTGTCACTTTTTCCTATAAATTGTACAATAAATGAATAGTAAAGGAGCTTTTTGGCATGATTCCCAAAGCTCCTCTTTGTCTCCTTGCCGCAACATCTTTGCGGCTTAATGGTGCCTTGCAGCATTCCTCTTTGCAGCAGCCTGCCACAACACTTCTTCTTCCCTCAGCCTCCTTATGGCACAATGGTGGCTTGCGGCATTTCCTTGCGGTACAATAGTAGCTTAATGCATATCCTTACGGCACCCCAATTCTCCTTGCCACAGCCTCTTTGCGGCACAGTTGCGACATTTCCTTGCGGCAGTCTGCTATAACTCTCCTTGGAGACTGCGACATAATTTGGTTCTCTACGGCGCACTGTCGTACCTGAGTTTTTGGGGCCTTGAGGCAAAATGTAAAAAACGGGCCCCCCAAATGTAACCGCTGAAAGTTGAAGCAAATCTAAAAGAGTGAATCTAATGAACCAATCGACAATCGAGAGGCAGCGAGCCACCAGTGACAGCGAGCAATAGAGCAAGAAGCAACGAGCCATCGACCGGCCACAACCCACAAGGGCGAGCGATCGAGCAGAGCAGCGAAAGGTGATGCTTGTTGGGTGAGCGATTGAGCAGCGATCCACCGGCCATGAGGGCGAGGCGAGTCGGTGAGGATGAGTGACCGCCGACCGAGCAGCGAGAGGCGAGAGAGTAAGGGTGAGGTCGAGGGCAAAGGGCGATAGCTTAGCAAGAGGAAAGAGAGGCAGCGAGCAATCGGTGACGGAGCAGCAGTGAGAAGCGAGAGGCGAGAGTGAGGGCGAGGCGCGACGGAGTGAGAGAGGCAGGGCTAGGGCAGCGAGCAAAAGAGAGGGAGGGAGAAACTTTGCAGACGGGAAGAAGGTGGGCGGCTGGGATGGGAAATGGGCCCTTACAAATGGGAATGCTTTTTATTTATGGGCCCCTAAGTAGTGAAGTTTTCATGAAATTTCCATGGGCCCTGAGGCAGCCTGGGCCTCATGGAAGGTCCAGCCCTGCTGCGGCGTTTCCTTATGGCAATGGATTTTGTGAGAAGCGTTGCTTTTGACCAGGCACGTAGCTGCAATGGATCTTACGACAATTGATCTAATGGCAATCTGCTTCCAGCAACCCAGATGACGGCCACCTCCCCCTTTATGCAAGTGCCAAGCGGGCCCCCAGTTGCTGGCACCTCAATTGGGATTGCATAATATATTATATGATAGCCACGCACTATTGCAATTGAGATTGCATATTATTTTATATGATGGCCACCATATCCCTTGGCAAGCCACATGCCTCACACTAATTTTACTAAAGCCTTCCTTAGTAAATTGGCCTTCACGTGTTTGCTCTCCAATTCCCCCAAGTACCCCACGGCTTTATGCATATAATATACATATTCTCACATATAATAGGCCTACCATTAGTAAATTCAATTGCATTCCGTATTTAGTATATATACATACTATGAGTATAATTAATTAAGTATAAAATATGTATAAGATTAACTCCACAGGCAAGTGCCCATGGCCCATGATTTGACTTGGTCCACGCTCTCTCCAATTGTCTTTCACATTTAATATATATATATTGCATTAATATAATTAATTAATTATATATTGTGTATGTAATTAATTAAGTTAAGTAGAGAGAAATTAACTAAGTGCATTGCAACTCCTCCCCAAAGGGATTAATCCTTAACAAATGTAATCGAGCTATAATCTTTATGGAAGATATTATATTAATTTTAAAATAATAAATAATTCTTGAAAACATTCTGTCGCCTCGAGATTTTTTCGAGTAGGCCACTTAGAAATCGAGAATTTGTTTCGACAGCTCGCCGTAAGGTCCACCTTATCTCAGAGGGCTTCTTAAGCCATTTAGTCCTCCAGAGGGATTCCTTTTAAGCCCATTCCAATTAGACTAAGGACCATTGTCCTCACGCTCACCGCATGCATGTTTATCCTAGATATTTTGTAAAGAACACTATAAATGACCCCTATCTCGATGGAAAATGTACCTCTTTATACTCGTTAATTACATCATTTATTTAGTGTATTATTTTCCTTCACGTATTAACTTAAGCATTGGAGGGCATACGAGGGTGAGAAATTCCCGCGTGACTTCTAATTTGTTCTTGTAAGCGCAGAGTTATACCCTAAACACACAAGAGGATACTCTCGGAAGGATTAACCCACTATCGAAAATACTCTTGAAGTCTTATTCCAGACCTCGACCAGATAATCGGAGATCGGAGCTACCTGATGCACATTTCCACAAGAAGACACCTGCTAGCTGTTCGCCTCCCTCTACTGTTGCTCCAGCATTCCCATCTCACAAATTCCAATTGTTGTATTTTTGGCAACAACAGAAGGATTTTGTAGCACCTTTTTTAGTGGTCAGTGGAAACTTACTAAAGGTTCCATGGTTGTGGCTAGAGGTAAGAAATCTCCTACACTGTATTTGTTATAGGCAAAACACTCAACAGACACAATTAATGCAGTTGAAAATCCAAGTATGGTTGAGTTATGGCACCAGAGACTTGGACATATGAGTGAAAAAAGAATGACAGTGTTGGCCAAGAAAAGCCTCTTATGTGGTTTGAAAAGTACACACTTGCAAAAGTGTGATCATTGCTTGGTAGGAAAACAAAATAGGGTATCCTTTAGGTCACACCCTTCTTCTAGGAAGAAAAACATACTTGACTTGGTGCATTTTGATTTATGTGGCCATATGAGGATATAAACACTTGGTGGTTCTCTTTATTTTATCACCTTCATTGATGATCATTCAAGGAATTTATGGATTTATACTTTAAAGTATAAGAATCAAGTGTTGGATGTGTTTAAACAATTTCAAGCTTTAGTTAAGAGAGAGACATGAATAAAATTGAAATGTATACGCATAGATAATGGAGGGGAATATTCAAGATCATTTGATGAATATTGTAGGTAACAAGGCATTCGGTGTCAGAAAACACCTATGCCACAGTGAAACAGTTTGGCTGAGAGAATGAATTGAACATTGGTTGAGAGAGTAGGAATTTTACTTTTACAAGCAAAAATTGCCAAGATCTTTTTGGGGTAAGGCTTTGAATACAATTGTGCATGTATTGAATCTTTCACCATGTACTCATTTGTAGGTTGATGCACCAAACAAGTTTTGGATAGGGAATGATGTTACTTATGATCATTTACGTGTCTTTGGATATAAGGCCTTTGTACACATTCCCAAAGATGAGAGGACCAAACTAGATGTGAAGACAAAATAATGTGTGTTTGTGGGGTATGGTCAAGATGAGTTTGGTTATAAATTCTATGATCCTATTGAGAATAAAATAGTCAAAAGTAGAGATGTTGTGTTTGTGGGGAATAAGACACTAGAGGATATTGAGTTGTTTGATATGAACATAACTTCTCCTACATTTGTTCCAAAACAATATGAACATGGAGCTCAAGATGACTAACAAAGCTTAGGTGACACAGATGAGCCTATAAAGATTGAGGCAGATAATAATGTGCATGATCAGTAACTAGTATCAAATGATTCCTTTAAAGTTCTACGTAGAAGACTACGAGAATCTGATAGTCTTCTACCAGGTATTCTACTAATGAGTATGTTTTATTGACAGATAATGGAGAATCTAAGAATTATAAAGAGGCTATGGAAAGTGAACACGAAAAGAAATGGATTGATGCCATGCAGGATGAGATAAAATCGTTGCATGAGAACCATACCTTGGATTTGGTAAAGCTTCATGAGGGTAAACTAGTTTTCAAAAATAAGTGGCTATACCATGTGAAGCCAGAAGAACACACTTCACAACCATGATACAAAGCTACATTGGTCGTTAAGGGATTCAGTCAAAAGAAAGGTATTGCTTTTGATGAAATCTTCCCTCCAGTTGTTAAGATGTCCATTCATGTGGTTTTGGCTTTAGCGGCTAGTCTTGATTTAGAGGTTGAACAAATGGATATGAAGACCACCTTTCTTCATGATGACCTGGACAAAAAAAATTATATAGAACAACCAGAGGGTTTCAAAATGAAAGGAAAAGAAGACTATGTGTGCAAGCTGAAGAAAAGTCTTTATGGTTTGAAGTAGACACCAAGACAATAGTACAAGAAGTTTGAGTCAGTTATCGAGAAGCAAGGCTACCGTAAAACAACTTCCTACACTGTATTTGTTACAGGCAAAACACTCAACAGACACAATTAATGCAGTTGAAAATCCAAGTATGGTTGAGTTATGGCACCAGAGACTTGGACATATGAGTGAAAAAGGAATAACAGTGTTGGCCAATAAAAGCCTCTTATGTGGTTTGAAAAGTACACACTTGCAAAAGTGTGATCATTGCTTGGTAGGAAAACAAAATAGGGTATCCTTTAGGTCACACCCTTCTTCCAGGAAGAAAAACATACTTGACTTGGTGCATTTTGATTTATGTGGCCATATGAAGACAGAAACACTTGGTGGTTCTCTTTATTTTATCACCTTCATTGATGATCATTCAAGGAATTTATGGATTTATACTTTAAAGTATAAGAATAAAGTGTTGGATGTGTTTAAACAATTTCAAGCTTTAGTTAAGAAAGAGACATGAATGAAATTGAAATGTATATGCACAGATAATGGAGGGGAATATTCAAGATCATTTGATGAATATTGTAGGTAACAAGGCATTCGGTGTCAGAAAACACCTATGCCACAGTGAAACAGTTTGGCTGAGAGAATGAATAGAACATTGGTTGAGAAAGTAAGAAATTTACTTTTACAAGCAAAAATTGCCAAGATCTTTTTGGGGTAAGGCTTTGAATACAATTGTGCATGTATTGAATCTTTCACCATGTACTCATTTGTAGGTTGATGTACCAAACAAGTTTTGGATAGGGAATGATGTTACTTATGATCATTTGCATGTCTTTGGATATAAGGCCTTTGTACACATTCCCAAAGATGAGAGGACCAAACTAGATGTGAAGATAAAACAATGTGTGTTTGTGGGGTATGGTCAGGATGAGTTTGGTTATAAATTCTATGATCCTATTGAGAATAAAATAGTCAGAAGTAGAGATGTTGTGTTTGTGGGGAATAAGACACTAGAGGATATTGACAAGGCAAGTAAGTAAATGTCTCAATAAAGTGATGAGTTGTTTGATATGAACATAACTTCTCCTACATTTGTTCCAAAACAATATGAACATGGAGCTCAAGATGACTAACAAAGCTTAGGTGACACAGATGAGCCTATAGAGATTGAGGCAGATAATAATGTGCATGATCAATAACTAGTATCAAATGATTCCTTTAAAGTTCTACGTAAAAGATCTACTAGAATTTGACAGTCTTCTACCAGGTATTCTACTAATGAGTATGCTTTATTGACAGATAATGGAGAATCTAAGAATTATAAAGAGGCTATGGAAAGTGAACACGAAAAGAAATGGATTGATGCCATGTAGGATGAGATAAAATCGTTACATGAGAACCATACCTTTGATTTGGTAAAGCTTCCTGAGGGTAAACTAGTTTTCAAAAATAAGTGGCTATACCATGTGAAGCCAGAAGAACACACTTCACAACCATGATACAAAGCTACATTGGTCGTTAAGGGATTTAGTCAAAAGAAAGGTATTGATTTTGATGAAATCTTCCCTCCGGTTGTTAAGATATTGTCCATTCATGTGGTTTTGGCTTTAGCAGCTAGTCTTGATTTAGAGGTTGAACAAATGGATATGAAGACCACCTTTTTTCATGATGACCTGGACAAAAAAAATTATATAAAACAACCAGAGGGTTTCAAAATGAAAGGAAAAGAAGACTATGTGTGCAAGCTTAAGAAAAGCCTTTATGGTTTGAAGTAGACATCGAGACAATAGTACAAGAAGTTTGAGTCAGTTATCGGGAAGCAAGGCTACCGTAAAACAACTTCTGACCATCGTGTTTTCATATAGAAATTCTCTTATGATGATTTTATTATTTTGATACTCTATATTGATGACATGTTAGTTGTTGGTATAAATGTTTCAAGAATTGATGGATTGAATAAGTAATTGAGTCAGTCATTTGCTGTGAAGGACTTGGGACTAGAAAAGAAAATTCAGGGCATTTGAATTAGTCAAGATAGAACAACCAAGAAATTGTTCATGTCGCACAAGCAGTACATCAAAACGGTTCTTTAAAGGTTCAATATGAACATGACTAAAACAGTTAGCTCTCTTCTTACTACGCATTTTAAGTTGAGTACCAAACAAAATCCTTCTACAGAGAAAGAAAAAGAAGACATGAAAAGAGTTCCATTTGCCTTAGTTGTAGGAAGTTTGATGTATGCGATGGTGTGCACAAGATAATAAATAGCCCATGCTGTTGGCATTGTTAGTCTATTTCTATCAAATCTACAAAAAAAGCATTGGGATGTAGTCAAGTGGATTATGAGGTATTTGTAGGGTACTTCTAGTATGTGTGTTTGTTTTGGTAACGAGAAACTAGTTTTAGTTGGCTTCATAGATGCTGACATGGCCGAAGATATTGATTCACACAAGTTAACCTCAGGTTACTTGATCACATTTTCAGGGGGAGCTGTGGCTTGGCAATTAAGATTACAGAAGTGTGTTGCACTTTCTACCACTGAGACATAATTTATTGCAACTATTGAAGGTTGCAAGGAGTTATTATGGATGAAGAACTTTCTTCATGAGCTTGATTTCAAGCAAGACTAGTATATTCTTTTTTGTGATAATCAGAGTGGTATTTATCTTAGTAAGAATTCTACCTTTCATACAAGATCAAAGCACATTGATATGAGATATCATTGGATAAGAGATGCTTTTAATGACAAGTTATTTGAACTTGAGAAAATTTACACTGATCACAATGGCTCTATTATGTTAACAAATGTGCTACCAAAGGAAAAACTTGAGGCTTATCGTTTTATTGTTGGGATGACAAATCTTTCCACATAGTAAAAAATGGGGAGATTTGTTGGGCTAGGTTTCCTCATTTGTGGAGACGGGCCATTAATTTTTACTTAATTATTAATTAAGTAAAGTAAAGCCCATATGAGTTAGGCTTATATGGAAGACCTAGGGGTATTTTTAATCTAAAATATCAAGTATTAAAGGGTTTTAAACCCTTCTAATATGGCTACCATACTCAAGGAAAAAGATGAAGAAGAAAAGTGCAGAAATTGGAAAAAGAGATGTAGTCCAGTTTTGATCAAGAGGCTATTTAGGTTCGACCCATGGTTCGATTTGGCTAAAATTTGGTCAGTGTATTCACAACGCACGACGCTACAATCTAATGACATAAATCAATTTTGGAGTTCTCTGTTAACAAGTTTCTACAATAGTTGTTGAGTTTTTTTACTCGGTGAGATTTCTCCTATTTCTTATTGCAGTGGTTTGGTTTTAAGAGTGATTATTTTTGAAGAGATGTTGATATGTGCCTCTAGTTATTGACAACTAGAGAAAACTTTCGTGTATTCCCATTATTTATTTGATAGTGAAAGTTTTTTGGAGACTTCAGTCCCATGGTTTTTACTCATCGCATTGAAAGGGTTTTTCATGTAAAATTTTGGTATTCTTGTGATTGAGTGATTGATGCACTGATTTCATATTACTCTATATCTACTTGATTTAATTCTTACTAAGTTCACACAAGAAGGGAAAGAACAAAATATTTGGGTATTCCTATATTAAGTTGTTGATTGGTCGTGTTTTTCTCCCAACATTCTTCTCCTCCAAAAACTCTCAGTAACATTCCACAACTTAAACTGAACTTCATACAAAAAATAATCATTACATTTGAAAAGCAAAAATTTCAACCTTCAACAAAGCGATTTTGCTCCCCTTATTTGTTTAATTACCTGCAACTGGTAGCATTTATATTTGTTATATAATGTGAGAATTATTATTAACCAAACTTTGATCCTTGATAAAGTTGAATGGCTAGAAACCAACTCATCTGCCAACCTAAACTAGTTGGGGAAGGTCTCGTTTGATTTAATTTGTTATGTTTTCTGTATTCTGCAAAGTTTATTATGTGGTGCCTGGCTTAAAAAAATTCATTCGTGCGGTTCCTGGTGATGTTCTTTTTTCCCTATCATTACTCATTAGAACCAGATGGAATAATGGTGGTTTGGTTACTAATTTATGTAGCTTAATAGGTTAGCCATGTGTGGCCTTGCTGTTATATTAGAGTTTCTTTATCTGAAAAACAGAACAAATGATAAGTATGGGAAGACATACCTGAGGTTTCGTTTTAATCAATTCAATTTGGATCGTCCGATGGCCAGAGGCCTCCTGGAGCTAGTTTAGGTTTGGACATGTTCTGTAAGGGCATCTTTTTCCTCGATTCTTCTTCTGGGCTCTGCCCCTACCTTCCACGAATAGCAATAAAAGAAAACAAAAAAATGCTAAAAATAGCATTCGGAGATTGGGGCAGCTGCCTCTTTCGTGAATATTCCAAGTCTGTACTATTCGTTTATGATTTTCTCAGCCTTTTACTTTCTGAAAAGCTTTTGTTCTTTTAGGGTTTCAGAATAATTTTTGTCAAACACTCTTTATACAGCTGGGAATTTTGCAAGAACATGTACATAAAAAATGGCATTTGCTTGTTGTTCCCCATGCTTGCTTATATATGAGTGCCATTTATTAATCTTTGTGCTGTGGATAAGAAGATTTTACCTTATTGTTGAGGCTGCTGGGACAATTGATGTAACACTCGAGAGAGGGATGGCCGGCTAAATTGATTTAACACTTGTTTTTTTATTTAATACCTCTTGGACTGAAGTGTTGATTATTTTATGAGTTGACAAATTTTAGCAAAATCCCAAGTGCAATGCACCTTTGTTTTTGCTGTCCCTGTCAATTTATTTGTCAAATAATTCTGTGGCTTCCGGGAAATTCATGAAGGACACACACAAAGAAACAGACATTTGAGGAAAACTAGATCTCAGAAGTTAAATGCTAAAAATAGTAGCCGTGACATTGGGTTTGGTTTGTAATAAATGACTTGGAGAAGACCTAGGTAGGGACAAAACTGTTTATGACTTTTGGAAGCGTGCATAATGATAAAGTAGTCTCCATGGTAACCTTTGATTCTGATTTGATCATTTCTTTTTCTTTTTGTTATTTTAAAGTGTCTTTTCAGCAACTCAAAATATTGGTTTGATCAAATTCGGACAAGATGCTGTGTCTTGGCTTGTGCGTGCTTGAACAGTTCACCTCTCTTTTCCCTTCTTTTTCCAGATGAATAGATGATATTTACATTTGGTCATAATGTTCAATATACAAAGGAGGAACGGATAAATGATAATGATTTGACAGTGATGCCTGATGCCCGAAATACAAAAGAGGAATGGTTGTAGTTATCAAATCATAGTCCTCCACAGATAAAACATGAAATATTAATATGGAGCTGGTTTGTTCACTCACTATCATATTAATATTCCCTTTTAACTTTTAAGATTTAAAGGCATTAATTGATGTGATAATAGAAGAGGATAATCATGAGAAATCTAATTCCAAGAGATTAAAAAATGATTACTTTTATCTTATTGAGGATCTCATCTCTTTTATAACTAGTCAAAAGGCCAATCTATCCACACTGATTACTCATTCTAAATCCAATGTGACGCCTGTCTTTTTTTTTTTTTTTTTTAGTATGGAAAGATTTAGGGCGTTTGCATGCTAATTAGATCTTTGAAATGATACCCATTTTTGCCTTTCTCTGTAAGTATGATTGGTTTTAGTGTCTGGATTATGGCTGCCTAATTAACAAGCTAGCTAGTTGCTTCATAACTGTACTATATATTAGCACATGTTAAAGCTTCGTCTTTGCTGAAGGAATACTGATATTCTTCAGACTGAAAACCCCATTTTGCCCTCGCTCATACATCAATTATAAGTTGAATTGATAGCAGAGTTATCATGTTAGGCTCATCTAAAAATCCACTTGAACTTTACTGCTAGCCTGTTCACACCTAAATGATTGTCCCCACTCAAGGGCTGCAGAAGAATCAAAAAAGGTTTGGAAGTACATTTGATGATCTTGCATTAGCTTGAAAACCTAATCAATGAGTCTAGTTTCAGTTGTGACAATTACATTGCATCCTCATATTCTCGATGACAAAGCATCTAGAAGCCTTACTGTTTTTTGCTGCGTGTGGTTTGATAAAATGGAATGATGGTAATTTGCAGAAGGGACTGTCTTCTTATCTCTATGCTGTATATTTTGTGCCTTCCATTAATATCTCTAAATCTCTAAGCTGATTATGAATTAACAAGTAACTCATATTTAAAGATTATCAATGGTAATAAGATTTAAGTTGCTGCTATTTCATGGGTGAGGGTGAACTAGAGAATCAGCACCCTATTAATTAGTGGAGTGGATAATGTGAGCTTAAATATGTTATTGTTGCTATCTGAATGCAATAATAAAATTTATGTTGAGGGATTTGTCTTCAAATTGTCAAGATTTTGCAAGAAAAGAAATGATTAGAGAGCATAGAGCATTCCTTGTTCAAACACTCCGATATTTAAGTCAGATCTTTATAATTAGAAGAGATGGCATATTTCTTTCCTAGGTTTTTAGTGAGTTACATTTGAGGAATGAGAGTTCGTTTATTTATAAAGGAGCTTGAGGGATTTGTGATAATTGTCCTTGATATTCTGGGATTGACTAGGATTGGTTTATCTTTATCTGATACAGAATTTTTGGATAGGATATTAAAGTTATCCGTTTGCACTTTTTTGCTTTGGCAATATCCCACGAGAGAGTCTCTAGGAGACCTTGCCAAGTCACCTTGAGTTTCCTTTCATCGGGAGCCTACTGAGTAAGTCTCCTAGAGATCTTTCTCTCGGGAGGGTTTTCGGGCCCTTTGTGGCTCCCTTCTCTGTTTTGTCCCTTAACACTTTATCTTTACCTTCTAGGATTGTCTTTTTCTAGGCTTCATGATTGGGCCATTGTGCATTCATTAGATAGATTCCTTTCCCTTGAGTCTTGTTTTCTTAGGGTATCTTTTTAGGTTTTTCTTAGAATTTCCCTCTAAGTCTTCCATTGAGTCTATTTAATTAGGCTTTGGTTCACGTGCACGTCAATCGCTCCTTATTCTTTACTTGAGGTTTCCTATAAGAAAGAGTAGCTTTTGCTATTTGTTGGATAACTGTGTGCATCCACAACTGGCCCTTATAATTTCTATGACCCGTTGGTTTAATATTTATCCTGACCCCTTTATGTTTTGGTAGTTTTTCATGCTTGTTCTTTAGATTGAGATCGAAGTGATCCTAAGTTATTGACTTCAAGGTTTTTCATATTTGGCCCTACAATCCTTATTACGACATGCATTCCCACGAGCCTTTTAGTTCATTGCATGTCTTGATAACCTCTTTAGACGCTGTGCATCATAATGATTCTTTTAGCTCATTGCATGTTTTAATAGCCTTTGTCTTCTTGGATGGTGAACCCAGATCATTTTCATGCATTTTGCGTTTTTGATTTTGGATTTATCTTAGATCATTCTCACATTTTTTGTGTTTATGATTTCATATCATTCTCATGCGTTTTACGCTTTTGATGCTAGGTTTATCCTAGATCATTCTTACTCATTTATTGCTTTTGATTCTGGGTTATCCTAAATCATTTTTACACTTTTATGTTTTGATTTTTAGAACGTTCTCACACTTTTCACTTTTGATTATAGGTTTTCCCTATCTTATTCTCATGTTTTTTGGCATTTATAATTCTAGGTCTTTGTGAATGATAGATCCTAGATCATCCTTGGCCTTTTGTGCCTTGGTTCTATATTATTCTCACATATTTTGCACTTTTGATTTTATGTTTGTCTATCCATCCTTTTTTCTTCTTGATGAACCCTAGGTCGTTCTTGCATGTTTTATACTCCTAATGCCAAGTTGTTTGTTCACCAATATTTTAGTCATTTTCATGCATTCATTGACCTAAAAAACAAAACGCACAAAAAAGGAACTACAATATGGTAAAAGTTTTTAATTTAGGCATCATCTACCATAGTATAACTTCAAATGGTTTGTATTTAATCTCTTACCTATTTTATTTCCCTGAAGCATTGGCAATATATTTGTGTTTTTTCATGAATTCCTTCATGGGCCTAATTTATAGAATGCTTGGCTCTTTGAGGGCCTAATCATTTAAGTGGAGACTTGTGATCCTTGGCTTTTGCCTCTCGAGGTATTCTTTTTGCACTGGATTATATCCCTTATCCCCAAGGTAATTTGTTTAAGCCTTGGTGTCCACAAATTTGCTCAATTTCCCTCCCTAATCAAAGTCTTTATTTGGTTAACATGTGTTGATGGAGTGTCCATGAGTATCGTGGAATTGACATAAAACATTCCCTTTTATCCCCAAAGGTTTTTCAGTCTTTTTAGGGAATTTGATAACGTTTAATCCTATAATAGCTGCTAAAATAGTAGAGTGTGATTTTGTGAGTGGGGTATAATTCATGAATTGGAGTCTGGGAGAGCCATTAGACTTTTTGGCTTTCTTTTCCTTCTGGGTTGTCCCTTAATTAGAATCTCTTTCTTTTCTCTTCGTATATTTTCTCCATTTCTTTCAACTACCTCGACTTATAGAATATACTTGTTGGCCCAAACAAACAAGTTTGCCAAAGTTGTAAGCTGATCTAAAGCGGGAGATTCTTATAGTGGTACTGACTTGGTGTGTCGGAGCATTGCAGAAAATGCCATGCCCACTTGCAAATCTTGTATTTATGAAGTTATGTTCCTAAAATGGTTAATATATTATCTGAGAGTTTATTTTCTTTCTTAGAAGATATTGAGCAAATATGTAGCATCTTTTTTTCTTTGACTATTAATGATAAAAGCCTTTATAAACTCTCTCTCCTCAATTGTTTAAAAAAGGAAAGGAAAAGAAGGAAATAATTTCCTGGCTAGGCTATTAAACCATGTGTGAGCATGGTCAGTTAAAGAAAAGGCTCGGCACATGATAGTGTTTTCCTAGTTGTGTAATAACATTATAGGTTCATAATTTTGGATGTGATCATAAGGATCACATTTCCACTAATAGGTAGTGAGTTGTCACGTCTTGAGTTTAGGAGTAAGGGATTTCTCCATGATTTTAGGAGTAAGGGGATTTTTCTCTTACATTGGTCTTCTTCAATGAGTACCAACTTCTTTTGCTCGAGTACCATTTTCAATCATCTTTTTCACGTTTGTAACCTTGCAAGTGCTAAAGATAGATTAATTATCCCTTTCTTGCTCCTTTCTAGGTTGATGTCTTAGTGAGATTCTAGCTTCACTTGCCATTGTGCTTTCTACGATTTCTTCACATTTTTCCTTGTGGGTAACCCCAATTTCTTTTCTGACTAGGGCAACACTTACCCTGTATTATTAGCTTGAAAGGGTCTGTGGCCCTCTTTCTCGATAAATCTTTGGGAGAGGTTGATATCCTTGTAGGAGACTCACTCTTAGAGTCTCGAGAGAATACTCGAGTAGAGGTCATCTTTTAGCATAATTTTGTAAAATAGGCAAAAATGGAGCTTGCAGTAGAATTCTATAAGAAGACTTCCATTCATGAAAAGACCAAGTGCTTTCTTAGTGCTTTATAATTGCTTAAAAGAACAGTTTGGGGGGTGGGGTGGGGGGGGGGGGGTATTCCTGAGGCTTAGAGAGCTTTCTCTGGGAGAGTCTCACTATCTCTAATTAGGAGGACTGTTGATGTTAAGGCCCTCTTTGCTTCATTTATTTTCGACACTTTGAAATCTTATATAAACCATGGTGAATTTTTTTATTCCCATAGATAGCATCAATTATTGTTTCATGTTTCTTAAATACAATAATAAAATTTATGCTGAGTGATTTGTCTTCAAGTAGTTAGGATTCTACAAGAAAAGAAATGATTAGAGAGCATAAAGTATTTTCTATATAAATACTTCAATATTTAAATTAAATTTCTATAGTTAGAAGAGAAAGCATAACTCTTTCTTGAATTTCAATGGATTAACTTTGAAAAATGAAAATTCACCTATCCATAGAAGAGGCAATTCCCTGATGGTGGTAAAAAGTGCATCCCAATCCCATACTAAAATAAAGAGGACGTTTATGGAAAGATGAATTTCAGGGATGGTAGCATTATTTTATTTTTGACTTGGATGTTGTTATGTTGAATTAGTAAACATAATTTCTTTAAATAAATCCGAAATTATTATTTTTATATATTCTCTTTGACAAAGAAAACTTTTTATCATCCTGCCGAGGTCCAGAATTTTAAATAAATATGCAAAACATGCAACACACATACACATACATACTCCTAAATATTATTACAATTTACAAGGCTGTAACCCATTTGACCACCAGAAGATAGGAATATGGGGTCAATGGATTTGGGATAAGGACTAGTCTGCAGAGCCATATTGGGGCACAAGTCAACCATCACGATGATGATGATGATTATGATGAACGAGTTCTGTTAAAGATGAACTCTGCGATTCTCTCCAATGGCTTCCGAAGTTGAGGCCCACCAACCAAGTTGGGATTTTTGTGGACCTTAATTAATTGCCCGCCCTTTACATCAATTTGCACGCTCCCTGTCTTCTTTCTTCGTTTTTATACTTTGGGTTCTGAGTTTGGACTTTGACCCACATTTGTCGCTTCCCTTATCCTCCTTATAATGAATTAGGAACTAAACATGTGTTTTGCTTGCATACTTACAAAGGGCGTGGCCTTTGTTTTAATGAATTACGAACCAAACATGTGTTTTGCTTGCATACTTATAAAGGGCGTGGCCTCTGTTTTTATTGTGGTTGCCAACTCGTTTTTCACAAAGTATAAATTTTTAATTCATGAAGAGGAAGTTATTTTACCATAAGTTAGGTTAAATTTCATGTGTTATAATTTGCACGCGTGACACTTAAAGGACAAATTAGTAATATAAGCTAATAATTAATAAAATGACCCAAAATAAATTACATAAATAAACATGAACCGGACGAGATTTGTTTAAAAACAAATTTTATAAAACATTAAAAAGCTCGTATAAGTTTCCTTACTAATATTCATGTACGTGATAGTTGTTCATACAAACTTTATCGAATTCACATTGTTGGGTCAAATTATTATTTGGTATAATTTATGATATGGTTGAAAATAATTAATAGGTGATTAAGTGCCTTAGGATTAGACTTTGAAGATAGTAGTAGTTAGTATTCATTAATTAGTTAGTTACAATAATTAAACACTAGAGTTGAAAGCCCTCAAATCTACACTCCCTCTTTGTATCAATTTCCCATTCTATGCAATTAGGGTTTGGAGTAGCTCATCCTAATAATAATATTGCTGTAAAATGTCAAAGATTTCATAATTAGGCATGCTGATGAACCAAGACTTCTTCCATTAGAGCTTTTAAATGTTCTTTTTTTTTTTAAAGATTGAATATAGGGAAGTATTCTTATTCTTACATTAATAACGCTAACTTTTTGGAAAAAATTTCCACATTTGACCAAAATAGCTAACCAATAACTTTCAAATTGAAAAATGGAGCAAATTAAATTCATCCAACTACCTTTATTTTTTTGATAAATTATTCGTCCACGGTCTAACTAACTGGAAGAATTATTTAGTTAATATTTGTTATATATGTAAAGTAGTTGATTATATATTTGCAAAACCATGTTCTCCAAACTCACACGTTTCCCTTCATGTTCCTCAATAATGGTGGATTTGAACACCCAATAACTCTCTTGTACTAATGCTCTAATTAGTCATCATTAGACCTAATAATTTAGCTCTAGTCCAAAAGTTCTCAATAAGAAACTTGTTTTACTTCCCCCATTTTCTTCCCTTTTCTGTTCATCCAAACACGGCCTCCTACATTCATCGTATCTGTAACATACTATATTCGCCCAAAAGAAGAAACAATGGAACTAACTGCCCATTCTCTGTGCCACCTCACCTTCTCTTCTCTTTGGTTGGCCGCCACATTGCCTACTGATTTTGACTGTTCCCGGCCACAAGAAAGCAAGATCCGTTGCCAACATGACTCCATTATTAGTTTGTAAATTACATACTTTAAATTAAGTATAAATGTACTGATCATAATCTAAGTATACATTTACTTTAAAAAAAAAATTGAACTTTGATCATAATTAAATCATCAATATGTTAATACCCAATTCGAGCTTCATCATAAAAGCTTTTATACACAATACGATGTGTTGGTACAGTGACAAATTAATTGTCTTGCTGTACCCATGTGTTATTTAATTAGAAATGAATTGATAATAGTCTTTGTCACATTTTAATAACGATGTTATAATATTTTTTTTTTCCCGAGCTTTGCTTAAACAAGACGCATAATTACCAATAATGGGGCAAAGTTACTTAATAAAAATGGAACGTGTGACTTTTGGAGAAACGTAGTAATAAGGCGAAAATCCTGAACAGACTATGACCCAAAAGCAATAGAGAAGTAAATTTATTAATAATACGTAACGTTAGGTAACATTGAAAGGAGTGTCATGCAATTGATTTGAACAACAATCAAATAAACAATAATAAGCATGGGGAGGGGGGGAGAGGTGTACAATAATGTAGAAAGACTTTGGGTTGGGGCTGCATTTCTTTTGAGAAAAACTAGGTCGTTGTGGATTTGTCGGAGCCCCAAACAGGGCGTAGGCCATTCCGCATGTACCTCGGACTGATCCATCCACGTGTGATCAAAGTAAGGTTGACTAGGGTCAAAATGCTGACCTGGCATCTAAATCTTAATTGTGCCCAATTTTGTCTTCTTTTTGCCGTTTGTTTTTCATTTTTTTTAATTGCATTTTAAATCCCCATGCTACTTACTACCCACCCACATTTCGGTTAAAGTTGAACTAAATTTTCGCCCCAAATTGTGCTCTATATTTCTTTTTTAAGCTTCTTTTGTTTATATATTCTTGTGTTGACTCAATAATAATTTTTTTATAAATACATATATATTTTAATATATATTATTTATTTTAATATAATTATTAAAATATAATTGATATAATTACTAAATTTTTGCCCCAAATTGTGCTCTACATTTCTTTTTTAAGTTTCTTTTGTCTCTCTTTTCTCGTTTTATAAGTATACGTATATTTTAATATATATCATTCATTTTAATATAATTATTAAAATATAATTGATATAATTATTAAATTAAAAATATAGTATAATTTATAAAAATTAAAAATAAATTAAATAAGTAAATATTAAAAAAATATATATAAATATGTTTATGATAAGAGTCATGGGACAGAACGCAAGTTGTGGGCTTTAGTTTGACCGAGTTGAGGCCGACTCCCTCATTTGTTTAACATAATAATGGTTCCAAATTAAATGATTTTTAGAGCTGAGTCGAATCCTATCAAAAGAGACGTGCTTTGACTACGCCCAAATATTCAAACCATTTTGTTTGAATTTGGACCACTTGATTTTGCATCAAATGCGTCATATATTTAATTGGGTTCCATTAATTTTATATTAGTTGACACCATCCATGTTTATGAGTTGAATATCTATCTATTAATTAATTAATTAATTATTATAATATTAAACTGACATATTTTATATATGCTTTTTTTAGTCTTAAAATTGGGTACTGTAGCACTTTCATTATTATGAATAAAATTCTTGATAAGATAATCATTATGTATTTAATTTCTTTCTTATTTTTTGTATCATACAAAAAGAAAAAAAAAAAAAAAAAAAGTGGTTGCTAGTGGTAGCACTTGAACGAACCGAGAAGCCCACCAGTATTTCAAGCCCAAACACCTACCTTTACATACATTTACGGTTCACCTACAAAGCCCGTTTTGTTTTAATATAATTTTATATGTTATATTGAAATTCTTGTAGTGTAAAAAGTCTTTATCATAGTACCATTTTGAGGATAACACTATTTAAAAATGTAAAACTAAAAAAAGAAAGTAAAAGCCAAACCCAAAACCATTAAAGCCCCCATATCTCATCCTCGTGTCGGTGAAGAGTTCAATTCAAACATGAACTCTGATCCGGAGAGATTTCTCTCTAGTCTCTACAAAATATACCGACATTTTTAGTGAGCTCAATAGGCCGCCTCTTGCGATCAGATACATACAGAAAACATCTCCCATTCAATTCCATTCCCAATCAAATTTCCTTCCTACGTGTGAACGCCCCCAGCTCAGTCGGCCGGCCAACTGGTGCACGTTTTTGCAATCGCACCGCATCCTAATCATAAAACATAAACAATCAAAAGCAGCACTTCCATCCTGTGGGATTCAATTTCCCCGGGAATTTTTCTTTTTCTTTTCTCTCCCCAGAGGTGTGGTAATAGATTTGCCAACCGACTGCGACTGTGTCTATTTCGGCTGGTAAAGCTTGATTCCACAGCCTTGTTATATAGCAAGTGGGTCGTGATTTTTCACCGGAAAATCATCTGGGTAGACTTTGGCTTGTTAGTTTCCAGGGAGGTTTGAATTGGGTGCATGTGCTTTATAAAGGTGGCGGACCCAGGCGACACCGGTAAGTACGTCAGATTCCTGGCGGCTGATGAAGAAGGCAGGCCTTCGGAGCAAACTGGTCAAGAAATGCAACAGCCTGAGCCCCCGCCACCGCCGCCGCAGCAGGAGGCCGCGACACCGATGTTTCCGGGGTACAGTCTGAGTAGAGAGATGTCGGAGATGGTGACGGCCTTGACGCGTGTCGTCTCAGGCCAGAGCTCCGTCCAGGGGCCTAGCGGCTCCGGGACCCGGCCTTTGTTTGTTGGCGGCTCTTCTGGGATTTACTCCTCGAATTTACCGAATTCGTCGGATTACTCCTCGTCGAGCTCCGGCTCGTGGGCCGGCCAGAAGAGAGGCCGTGAAGAGGAAAGCGTCACCCAGTTCTCCGACGATCAGCTCCATAGGGTTTACAGAGGGTTTAGTGATTTCAGAACCACCTCTCATGGAGATTCATCTTCTATCGCTACAACCGGTTAGTAATTAATTAATTTTGCTTGCGATCAACACTATTCCATTCTTCTCAAATTCAACAACAACAACACAAACAATCTAGAAATTTCAAGTATATTTTTATTATTTTTAAAATTAAAATGTTTCGAGATAGATCCTGAAAACGTTGCTTCCAATACATTGTTGATTTTAACAACAAAGATAATCTTGTTGGCACTCAATGCGTTTGATATGTGTAATTCTTGTTTTGTTTAACAGCGCAAGATGAAGCTAGCAATATTGTGACAGCATCCTCCTCCTCCTCCTCCGCCCCCGCTTCCACCGCCGTACAGCAAGTGGAAACGGCTTCATACGAAGAGGGTGGCGGAGAGAGGCGGCGGAGATACAGAGGAGTGAGGCAGCGGCCTTGGGGGAAATGGGCGGCGGAGATAAGGGACCCACACAAAGCCGCCAGGGTGTGGCTTGGCACTTTCGACACCGCCGAGGCCGCCGCCAGGGCCTACGATGAGGCCGCCCTGAGATTCCGAGGCAACAGAGCCAAGCTGAACTTCCCCGAAAATGTTAGATTGTTGCCGCCGGTCCACCCTCCGGCGGCGACCCAATTGGCTGTTTCCAGTTCCCCGGCCACCCTTTTGACGCCAGTCCCGCCCCCGCCCATCCAAACCTCGGACGTTGCCAGAGACTACTGGGAGTACTCTCAGCTTCTACAGAGCTCCGGCGAATTCCATGGCCGGCAGCCCACCACCTTACTGGAGCAAATGTTCTACGCTTCTCAAACGCCGGCTTCTTCTTCTTCACCTTCGGTTGGATCTTCCTCGGCTTCTGCGACTTCTTCCTCATATCCTCTGCTCTTTTCAAGCCAGCAAATAGGTGGTGACTTCGGGCCACCGGGAAGTCAGAATCAGGGTGGCGGATCAGATTTCCCGGCACCCCCGTGGACCGGTTCCGACCAGTACCCTCCCTCGTCTTCTGGTTGAGCTTCTATTCGCATAAAATATTATTATTTATTTATTTTTCCTCGAAAATACCGGACAGCAAAGCCATACTTTTTGATCTTTTTCCTGTTTGTAGCTAGACAGGCTCATAGTTTTGATGTTACTATGTATTGAATGTAATTTTGGCCCCACTATAAGTATCATTTTATTAGTATTGATATTTGATCATGAAGTTGGATTTTAGGCTTAGTTCGATGTTAAAAGATTTGATGTTTACCTTATCTTAATCATTGAGAGAAGCATGTAGAAGCCCATCAGCTTGTCAAGCTGTCTCATCGTTTGCTTCACAAGGCCCAAAATTACTTTAGCCGGACCCGGGACATAATTAATAACTATCATCTCTCTTTATGCTAAGTGCTGAGGCCCTGTTTGGTTCACGGCTGACTTTATATCTCTGCTTTTCCAGATACGTTGAAACACATGATAGTCGTTCTCGAGACCGACCAATTCTTTAATTATGATATTAAAAATAAAAAATCTTTCATGCACGGCAGGAATTAATTGTACAATCTAGTGGGTGACAATAATTAGCATATAATGGGTGCAAATGCAGAGTAGTATTAAAAACATGTTCGGCACAAAATATGCTTAAAGCAGGGCCCCATGTGAGTTAGGCTTCTTGGTTTGCTCGTCTTCTCATTTAAAACATTCTTAATGTTATGAATATTGAGTCTATACATACATTGTAAGATCGAAATTTCACTCTCAAATCTTCTTCCGAATGCTCCCAAATGAACCATTTTGTGTTGCAGCGAGCTAGGAACAATGCAGCCCATGTTGGCTCCGCCGTCAGTCAGCCGCCATTTCCTCCGACCATGTAGCCACCTACAGCTCTAAAAATGCCTTTTCGGCCAGCTGCTAAAAGGCCATCTCAGAAAACTAATACGCATGGGGCCACATGACCAGTCCAGTTCGAATTTTCAACTTACGAATAATAATTATTATTAAATGAGACCATGCGTTACATGAGATGTTTTTTTTTTATTTCGAATTTCTAAATATTTTTTTTATTATCACGTATAATATTTATATATAACTATAATTATAATTTACGTGATAATACGTTCAAATAAGGTTTTTAATATCACTCAATGTGGACAGAACATTTCTGTCCCCTCTAAAAAGTAATTAGTTTAAATTCCAATTCTCTCTATATATCTTACTCAACAAGCGTGTCAAAATAGTAGCCACTTGAAAATTTTGTTCCCATTCATAGCAAAAGATGGGAGTTAAGGTTTGGGGAAGCTGAAGTTGGACGTGGCACCATATATTGGCATCTTCTCATCCAAGCCAAGCCAAGCCAAGCCAATCCTATCAATCCCTTTTCTACAAAATCCCCAACATGATTCACATTGAGAGAGCTGGCAGCGACGCTAGCTTACCCTCCAATCCAAACTTTGATAGGGATTTCCACTTGTGGAGTGCTAACTCCACTTTCTTAGTTACAAGCAATCCAAGTAAGACAATAATACAGTATTGATCTTCCATCATCGTTCAAAACATGGGTTTAATTAGCACGCATTAATTTCCCCACCTATAATTAAATTGCTGCAATTGTTATTTTCTTGGGTATATATATATGTGGTAGATAAATTTAAATAATTATTACATTTAGTAACTTATAAATTATATATAAAAAATTTACATGAATTTTTCTATACTAATTTTATTTATAATCTTATTGTTTATAAACTACTAGAAGAACGTATATATATATAATTATAAAAAATTTACAACAAAGAGACATTAGGTGAGACACAGTGGATGAGTCAGTCAAATGACATTAAATTAATGTCAATATTATGGGTGGAATTTATTACTTGAGATTGAGGATTACGTCTCGTCTCATCTTAACAACATCATCCTCTCTCTCTCTCTCTCTCTATATATATGTATATAATATTATGTAATATTGTGTGCTTTATTTGTCCCATTCAAATCTAGAAAAAGTACAGGTGGGGGAGAGAATCCACTTTGGATGACGCTAACACTCACGTGGAGGGGCACGTGATAAGATGCGTCTTATATATATAAGGAGGATGAGAAGCGAAGCGAAGCGAACAGAAGAGAAGAGAAAGAAGAATATAGAAGAAAGAGTTGAGAAAAGCCACGTGGACCGTATTACGTACTGCAATTACATTATTACAGATAGCCAAAACGCCGCCCTAGGATTCCACGTATGCTCCTCCTCCTCGTACTCCTAGCCTAGGCGCTGCTGCATGGACGCACACGTCCCACCACCTTCTCGCCTCCACTTCTTTCGCTTAACGGCGTGTTTGGAAGATCGAGATATTAACTCTAAATTATTTTTTTAGATCATATATATTTATTATATTTTATTTCTATTTTTAATTATTACTTGTAGTCTATATTAGATTTATTTTATTTTAAAATATTTTACTAACTAGTAGGAATGTTTTATTAAAATTAAAAATAAAGTATAATAAATATATTTAATTTAAACTTTGAAGGGTAATGATTATTTTAAGAAAATGAGAGGTCTTAATTTTTTTTTTGGGACTCATTTATACCACTTCTTGATGTTATCTTAAGAAAATGAACAAAAATTTGTTACTATTATACTTAATAATAGTAAAAAAGTGTTATTTGCTTTCATATATATATATATATGTTGTGTCATTGTTATTTACTTATATTTTGGGATTGAAGTGGCAAAAAGAGGTGGGGGTAGGGAAGTGACTTGTTGTTTACCTAACCTATTATCTCCATCTTTAGGGTAGAGAAATTAAAGTTAAGTAATTTCTTAGGGGGAAAGAAAAATTTGATGAATACACTGTCGTTATCGTCTAATGAGCGAATATTTTTTAGAAAAAAAGAAAAATACGATCATCTCTGTTGATTTTTGTAAAATAAAAAAATTTGTTCATCACGAAGAGAAATTGTGTGACCAATACACACGATCAACCCGAGTAGCAATGTGAATAAGGATTTGTTTGGTCATCGGGGGAACTGAATCTGAAAAGGACCGAAGCCCAACTTAACCAATTGAAGAAGAGAAAGTGGAAATCCAAACTTGGCAGTGTATATGTACGAATAGGAGAGGAAAGGGGAGGTCAGGCTTCAATTAATGTTGGTACATGGAAATGACCCAGGCCAAACTCCGTTGGACAAACTTTGTCCACTTACCTTAATGTTCTGTCTAATTTGGTTTTATGGCTAATTTTGGTCAACCACGTTAATGTTGTTCGATCAATCACAATTTCAAGCAGTGTTTTCCTTTTTTATTTTATAAACCAAGATCAAAAAAGAGTAAGAATATGTTCACAAATTGTTAGGGAGGATCAATAGTGTGTTTAAAATAGTCTAGTAATAGGATAATGAGGCTATGTAGTTTTTCTTTAAAAATACGAGTTTTTTATAAAGATATTTTTAGACTTGCTTTTTAAATTATTTAAAAAAATATTATAATTGTCATATTAGCATGACACTCATTATACTAGCTAATTGTTGGAGACTCACTCAACCGATGAGTAGATCTCTAACATCTCATAGCTCGTGTTCACTAGTTGAACAAGACTTTCTTAATTGTGAAATATGAAGTAAGACTCATTATTTGATTTGTCAAGTATCTAGTGGAGAGTCACAAATCTCAATAACTAAAGGAGAGAAGTAGATTGATAAATGACTTTTGAAAGACACATATTTTGAATAAAAAATAAAGAATAAATATAAATCTTTTTATTCGATAAATTTGTGGAGGACGCATTCAAAAGAGAATGGTTGGGAAGGGGTGAGAATACAGAGAATTTAATTAATGCGAGAGTTAGGCGAGGGGTGGCGCCCCCCCGGGGGGGACGGGGGGCAGCAGCTAGCGAAAAAGCCATGAAAGAGGCAGCATGAATATGGTCAAAGTGAAATAGCTTTGGCCAACTGTCGTAACAAACTGCGTTTGGACTTGGCAACAGTGTCACCAATCTATGATCTATCTAATCAACCTCTTGACAAAATATATGAAAGATAGCTTCAGCTCACCAGTTCGCTTTCACTTGTGCGTGCGTGCGTGTGCGTGCTGTCTGCTTTGACATCACCGCAGTTGCCCTCTCCTCTGCTACACTAAAATCAATTATTGTGGCAACCAAAACATCTAATAAACTACAGACCACGAGTAATGGTATTATGGTAGCGACCAAAATTTAATTTTCTAGTTATGAATCATTTTAAACGGGAAATTTTAATCCAAAAGCATCTTCGATTCGAAAAGGGTCATTTTTGTACGCGTCTTCTGTTCTTTCCTACCCAACGAAATTGATAGGATTGGTTACAATGGTGACAAAATATCTTGATTTGACAATCCTTGTGATAGGGCTAGTTGGTACCTATAAGCACTTCGACGCTTAAATCAATAAGGATTCAGAATGTCAGAGTGTGGGTAAGCCTTAGAAAAAACATACCTTAACTTGTGATCAGACTAATTTATATAGAGATGAATGTACCTTGTGTGTCATCGGTTGTCGTGGGAGGATAGAGGGTCGAGATACACGATAGTGATAGGGATCATCCTCGAGAATCTTGGATTTGATGAAGATTACGAGTTGATGAGGATCAGTGTGTGAGTTGTTCAGGGTTCATAGAATCTATTACTGACGCAATGATCTTGGATTAGATGGAAAGATTATTCGAGTTTCTTGGAATAAGATCTAATTTGGGGGCCAAACTAGGTGCCAAGCTAGGGGCCCACGACCCAATGGATTAGTACAGTCCAGAACCCCTTAGGTCAGATGTTCGTAAGGGCGAGCATCTGAACTCAGAACGTGGTCGAGGTGGTGGTAACACTCTAGTTTGCCTTGACCTTGGATTGAGCTTACTAGCCGAGCTTAACGTAGACGAGCTTGATGTGGCCGAACTCAACAGTTCCAAGGGGTATTTTTCGGGATACTAACAAGAGGCACACGCAGTCTCAAAATTCAAGGCGTTCGTTCTAGAAGATGTGACGTCGTGGGCAGATAGGAGTTGTTGTTCCTTCTGTTTTAACCCAAGAATTTTAATGCGTGTCAGACAGCATGACAAGTGGCATGATCTCTATGGGTGATTGGTGACGCTTAATCTTTGTCCGTTGGATGCATCGTGCGGTGTCGATTTGTTATTTGGGATGGGATTAGATCATAACCTTTGAACGATATCTATATATAAAGACACTTATAGGCCGTTTTCCCACTTCTTACTTTTGCGTTTGCGACTGATTTTCGAACCCTGGTGCCTTGAGAGCTTCTGCATTCTTCTTGTCTTCGATCGTTCGCGTGCTTTTGGCTTGGGTTAAATTCCCCTTTCACTCATCTTTTATAGATTCCACTTGCTTCCACAAGTAACTTCATGAAATTGATTCTTTTGATTCTCTTCCCTTTGCTTTTTTTGCTATTTTCTACTGGTTCATCGAGTGTTAAGGTAAGTTTGGGGAGCACATCTAGGGAAGTGAGTGATTTCGTGATAGTCGTGGGAGAGCCCCTAGTGAGGAGTTTGTCACCTGGCCGTCGGGCTTTTGCTGGTTGAGCTTAGGGGAGTGATTCAATGTGCATATTAGGGTAGTTGAAACATAGATCGGATTAGGAATGGGGTATGACTTTTGACAGCTCTGTTTTCTCTGGTTCCCCCGGGGATAGTATAGGTGTTACATCCATGGTCAGGTCACCTTCAAGTCCACTTTCTGGTGTGAGTGATGATTATAGTTGGGTGAGTGAGAATGTGTCCAAGGTCGCCTCAATATACAACTCCCCAGACAACGTTGTCCTGTTGAGGTTGCAAATCCATTTATCAAAGACTGAAAACAAGGGTTTGTTTGAGTGTCGACCTTGTAAAGAAGTGGAACAGGTTTTCATGACTGCGGACTCAGGGTCGATTTTTGTGTACAAGACGTTTTTTACACATCTTCTCTTCGACTTTCGTTCACCAAGATCCAATGCTCGGTGTTGGTGATGTTGACTGTCACCTCGACCTAGCTGCACCCAAACAACTGGGCCTTCATGAGGGCATTTGAAGTGTTGTCAAGCTCCTTAGGTCGGAAAGCGAGCACAATGGTCTTCTTTTCTTTCTTCTAGTCGAAAGGTGTCAGCAAAGGTAGATGGGTTTCTTTGAATGGGTTGCCGAGAAGGAAGTTGTTGAGGACCTTTGACAGCTTCTATAAAAATTTCAAGACTGACTACTTCAAAATAGCCTCTCAGCAAGATGTGCTCGCTTTCTTCTTGGATAATAAAGCGGCCGCCAAATTCCCTTTGTGCTGGAGCAAGGAGCTGAGCTCCATCACAGGGGTGTGATACCGGCGTTTAAGCTTGGAGGACTAGCTGACTGTGGATCTCCTTGAGGAATTGCTCGGTGTTGGAGAGCTTGACCTTTGTCAAGCATGGGAATGACCAAGAGGGTATGGTGGCCTATATGGGTCAGTTTTTGCCCTGCCTTTCTTTTCCAGTTAACTCTTATTGTTGTTGTTTACTCTGTTTGTTATTGATTACCCTATTTATTTTCTGTTTCAGGTGAGATGGGCCCTAAGATGACTGTCGAGGAGGTGAGGCAGCGCGTGCTACTGAAAGAGAAGGCTGAGTCGAGCTTAAGGTCAGCACACAAGATCACCGAGAAGACCCCTGCTTTGAAGAGGGGTCCGTGACCATCCAAGGCCCCCGTGTCAACTAAAGATCCAGTGTCGAGTCCTTATTCAACTTCTCAATCTGATCCTTGAGGGCGTTACATTCTTCGTTCGTGTGGCCAAACATCCAATGATAATCGCAGGATTTGCTAGTGTCCACATAAAGGATGGGGTTAGGCTAGACTCTCACCTCAGGAAGTGGAATGACTCTTGAGTTATGACTTCTTGGAAGATCCATTCTTGTCTTGTCGTCAACAGGGTGTAACTGTCATAGTGCAACCGAGGTGGCTCGGGAACTCATGTTGGCTCTCTCCGTCCCCTGGCTTGGTCTCTGTTCTCTTGTCTTCTGTCAGAGTCCTTCTCAAGGTGGCGGTGATGCCCAGTAGAAGACCCTTCCCGCTGGTTCGGTTTTGGCTAGGAGTTATTGCGCTTAACAGTTGACATTTCTTCCACATTTATATAGCTGGCTGGTTGTAGTAAGAGTTTATCAAGGTTAGCATGAGGCTTCCAAGCCAAAGAGTCGGTAAAAGACCCGGGCTTAAGCCCTGCCATGATGGTGTGTAAGGAGACAATGGGGTTGAGGTCCCTGATTTGAATGGTTTCTTGGTTAAACCGATTCATGAAAGCTCAGAGTGGCACACTTTCTCCTTGCTTCAAATTGATCAGGTTAGCTGAGGTTTTATGACGAGCTCATCTAGTGGAGAAGTGGGTGAGGAAACGAGTGGCAAGCTAGAAAAAGTCGTGAATGGAGCCTGGCTCAAGGGTAGAGAATCACAATAGGGTAGACTTCTTCAAAGTGATAGGAAAAACACGACACATGATCGGGTCGGTTCCTCTTCTTAATAGCATCAAGGCATTGAACATCATTAAGTGCTCCTAGGGATCGATGGTTCCATCATACAACTCCAATGTGCTAGGAAGGTAGAATCCCTCTGGTAGGGGTACAGACATGATGAACTCCTAGAAGGGGTGACTCGGAGTGTACAAGGATGTTGATGGTGGAGGAGCAGAGGTGTGGGTGGCTTGGAGTTGTTGATGATGACTGGCCTCTACATCGTCATCAACCTACTTATTGCGCTGGCCGCGCTGTTGATTGCGGGTTAACTCTGTAATTTGGTCCGGGAGCTATCAAATGGTTCGGAGGAAGGTCTCCATAGTTGCCGGATTCTCTAATTGATGGTTGTTGGTGGTGTTTGGGTTTTCCTAGTTAGGAGCCATATTGTTGTGACTCTTAGTTTTGGCCATGGGTGGCTTGTAGAGAAGATTATAGGGATTCGACTTGCATGGTTAGCTAAGTTTTACTGGGTCCCACGATGGGCTCCAAATATTCCTTCCTGCCTAACGAGGTTAGTAGGATTGGTTGCAATGGCAACGAAATGTTCCAATCTAGTAATCCTCGAGATAGGGGTGGTTGGTATTTAAAAACACTCCGACGCTCAAGTTAGTAAGGATTCAAAATGTCAGAGTGTGGGTAAGGTTTGAAAAGAATATACATTGGCCTATGATCAAGATGGCTTATATAGAGATGAAAGTACCTTACGTGTCGTTAGTCATCGTAGAAGGATAGAAGGCTGAGATGCATGATAATGATAAGGATCATCCTCAAGGATCTTAGATTTGATAAAGTTTACGAGTTGATGAGGATCAACGTACGAGTTGTTCAAAGTTGATAAAATCCGTTACTGGCGCAAAGATCTTGAATTAAATGAAAAGATTATCCTAACTTCTTTGATTAAGATCTAATCTGGAGGTTGGGCTAGGTGCCAAGCTGGGGCCCATGGCCCAATGGATCAATACGGTCCACTCTTAATTTGTAAAAGGTAAAAGCGTTATTTTTGTATGTGTCCTCAATTTTGTAAAAGGTATTGTGTTAGTAGCTCAAATTTACAATTTTTCGATTACTTAAATCCTATCATTATTACTCTTTTATGAAATATTTTATTGTTTTAGAAATAATAATACAACGTATTCGAATATTACTATAATGATAATAAATATATGAGTGTCAAAATAAAGGATTAAAATAAACTTATGGACCCGATTTATTATTAATTGCTAAGCTCCAAAAGTACTAAAATTAATATCATCAACTATCAATTGGGGCATAAGCGCGAAAATGCATGGAAAAATATGACATTTTATGGCTGATAAAAGTATTTAATGTAATCTTTAAATTGAAGAGGATACTCGATAAGGACAGAAAAGAGCAGCACTCTCCTATCCATTTATCAAGGCATCTAGGATTCTGGGAGCCTCACTCTTGGGACCACCTGATATGAAGAACTCTTAACTATTAAGACTGTTAAAGGTATCTAGGAAAAGGAAATCAAATCGATTAGCGTATAGAAGACCCACAAATTTTCCCATCATTAGCTTATGAGCTTCTATGGGCCGGGGGTTGTACTAATTTAATCTCCATTGATTTAACTTTAAATATAGATATATATATATATATATATATATATATATATTAAGTGAAAGAAAACTGAGAATGATGGAAGTTTAGAACGAACTTATTAACAAATACATACTCAAGTTACTACCTTGAAACCACGACATCAATCCAAAGATCTCAAAACCCACTAGCGACGACTACTACTACTTTTTAGGCGGCAAAACCCAACGAATGCAGAGGAAACCCAGTCCCAGTCCCAGATGCAAAGATAGGACTTCAAAATGTCAACTCAACTGGATTTGTGGGTTTTGGAGGGCCAGGCTGGAGCCCCAATCATGTCGCCCAGCCCACCAACCCACCCACTCACCCACCCACTTAGCCCACTACCTCAATACCTCGAATTATTTTGGCCGGAGAAGGCCATTGCTCTTCCGTACTGCGTGTGTTAATGGTCATCTTAGTATTTATATCTTTTTAGATCAGTTAAGTGATTGAATTATCAAAACTATCTCAACAGTTGTTAGTCAAACTAAGACTAAGAGGGTATGAAATTAGTTCATTTTTAATAGTTTAAATATTAAACTGCCCTAAATTTTTATTTATATAAACTTTGGATTATTTAGTGTTAAATTTTTACTGTCTTAAGAATACTTGTATGAAAATTTCTTTCGTTGAAATATTTTTAATTGATTATTAAGTACTAATTTGAATAGTTAGATACTACCGCTGATTTGTTATTGTGTTTGATTTTGGTATAGTAAAAACGCTTTTATTTGAAATAATTAACAATAGTCAAAAGGTATTTTAGGCTCTTATTTTAATTTAATCTTACATAACTAAAGTTTTCTTAAAAAATAAAATCTCAAAGTGTTTAATTCATCAACTCTTATATATTTTATCAAAATTTGTACTATATTAATGTTGGATATAATTTGGTAATTTAATTTTTTACATAATAATTACCAATCAATTCAAAAATAATATAATAAAATTTAACTATAATTTTTGTTTTAAAAATATAAAATTTAAGTATTATGCAATTTTGATCTGACAAAATTCTTCAAATGATTATAGGCCAAACAAAATAATGGATACAAATAAAAAGACATCATTTAGAATGTAACTTCAAAACATAATTTTAAGTTGCAAAGATAGAATTGAATATTCCAATATTATTACTATAACTTATTTAGAACAAATAGTTTTATAATTGAGATTCTTACTTTAATTTTATTCACTTACAATAAAAATAAACACGTAAATAGAAAAAAATGTTAAGTATTTAATTAAGGACCTTTTAAAATTTTAAAGAAAAGTATTTAATTAAATACAGAAAAGAACAAAGTTATTTTTTCACTTATTTCTGCATAAATTTTTAAAAAAACCTAGTTGAATAGAAATAAATTCTAAAATTAAATTAATCTTATTGTTGTTTAAGAATATATAGTCAATTTTAGAAAAAAATAAATAAAGAAAATAAGAGACAAATATGAATTTGATTTTATTCATTCAAATTTGTGTCTAAAAATTCCTTTTTGGAAGTAAATAGAAATCATCATTGTAAATAAATAAGAGTAGGTTTTGAAACTAACCTCATATGTTTCAAATTAGACATTTTAGCTCAACAAGTTTCAAAACAACAATACTTCTTTTGAAACCTACAAATTCTAGAGTACAATGTTTAAAATTCGAATATCTTAATTATTCAAATATATGTATATATATATATTTCGAATTTGCATAGGAAGTTTCGAAATTTCCCCTTAGGTTTAGAAACTTAGCACCTTAAACTTGTTATCTTTAGTTCTGTTATTGCCAAAATACAATAATAAATTTATAGTGTGGGAAAGATAATATTAACAATTCTAAGCAATGGCGATTAGGTGACTAGACAATAATGATTAGGAGACTTGTTAATGAACGGATGGCTTGCTGATGAATAAGTGCTCTTTGATGATCGAAAGGTCCTGAATGATCGAAAGGCCTATCAAGACGAACAACTGGTTAAGGGTGCAAGTGGAGGTTCTTGCACAAACTCTCTAATTCTTAAATTAGTTTTCGAGTGTTTGAGCACAAGAATTCGAGTCAGAGTGGCAGATTAAGCGTACCTGAGAAAGAAGGTGATCTTCTTATTTATAGAAGAAGGACAGGGTAACACGTGGCATCCTTCCCACGTTTTTAGGATAGAATATTCTTAGCATATTCTCGGCATATTCTATAGAATTTTGAAATATTCATGTGGGTCTCCTCAGAGGGTTTTGGAAAGAGGCTTAGGAGTTTGGTTTAAGAAACACCTCGGAAAGGTCTTTTGGCCACAAGAGAGGCTTCTAGGGGTGACGGACGCTACAGCCAGAATTCAAAAACGACACAATCATGGAGATGAACGGGTAGGCATGTTCCTACTTGGTCATGATTGAATGGCCACTCGGTCATGGCCAAGTTGAGCTCTCCCTAGCTTCTATGGTGAGACATGACCAAGTGGTCACTCACACTACAAGAAAAAAATATTTTAGAGGTGAATTTTTTCGTCTCAAATAGAGACGGATTTTGAGACGAAACCATTTTGGGAAGGAAAAAATTCGTCTCAAATTAGAGACTGAAAAAAATGCGTCTCAAAATAGAGACGGATTTAGAGAACGAAAAAAACCGTCTCTCCATTTTGAGATGGATTTTTTTTCCTATCTCTAAATCCGTTTCAAATTTGAGAGATGGAATTTTTTTTGTCTTAAAATCTGTCACTAATTTGAGACGAATTTAGAGATGAAAAAAATCCTTCTCTAATTAGAAATGGTAAAAAATTTGTCTCAAAATCCGTCTCGGATTTATCTATTTTGAGACGAATTTTGTTTGTCTCTAATTAGAAATTAAATATAATTATTTAATTTAAAATCTATTGAAAGTTTATTTAAATATATAAATAATAAAATAAAAAATAAAAAATATATTAAAAAATGTAAACTAAATATAAAATTTTATAAAACACACACTCCATTTTAATTAGTAATTAATATTAATAATATATACATTACATTTTAATTAGTAAGACACTACATTTTAATATTATAAAACTCTATAAATAAAATATATACTAAACATACACTACATTTTAAATTTTGAGGTTGTCAAATGAGGGAATCAAATATTAAAAAATAATTAAATTAAAAGTTAATTAATCTAAGATTTAAGATGATTAAATAATTAAAAAACCTTTAAATCAATTCAAAAAAGTGTTAAATAAAAAAATTATAGACATTCAATAATAAATATATAAATAATTTTCTTATATGAATCAACAAAAAAAAAAAATAGTGCTACCTGTGCGACTCGTGTCACATTTAGTAAATATTCAACTAACATTTATCCATATATCTATTATATTCATTTCATGAATATTGGCATGTGACTCATTGTTCTTTAATATTAATATTTTATACTAATTAAAAGTAGTAGTCTATGTGTCAGTTTATAATCGATTTATCATATTTTTCTTCTGATAAATCTAAGAACTGTCCATTTATTTGAGGATGATAGGTTAAAGACATGTTTAATTAGCCCTTAAAGATTTCAACAATGCCAATCACAGTAAGATGGTGAACACCTTTACTACAAGAATTTAGACTTGTTCTGATAAACTAATTTGTCACAATAGGTATGAAAATTCTAACAACATACTTATTGTAACGAAATGACACTACAATAAAACAATAGTTTAGACACAGATTTTTGAGACGAATTTTGAGACGGAAGATACTGGAGAAAATCCATCTCTAAATGATAATAATAATAATAATAATAATAATAATAATAATAATAATAATATCTATATTAGAAAAAGAGATATATATATATATATACAAATATCTATATTAAAAAAAAAAAAGAAGACAGGCGGACCGGGTCGGATCCGCCTACTAAAAGGGAAGGTCGACTCGTGCCGATCAGGCCAGATATAAATTGGGTGGGGTCGATGGTAGGAGCCGAAAGTTCCCCCACCAATTTTGCTCTCTTTCTCTCAATTTTCTCTCAAGAACACTTTTCTAAATCACCTATTTATGCCATGTATCCAGTCGTTCGATCGTCGATCCGACAACGTTTTAACTATGAAAGTGAACTCGATGTACAAGTAGGTAAGTCTTTTAGTTTCATCAGCACATTTTTTTTTCAGTATATATCCATGATATATATACGTATATGTGGAATTTTGGTGTTTGGCCAAAAGTTTAAACATGGATCTACAGAAATCCGACCGTTGGATTTTCTTGATTTTTGGGTATGTTGGTCGATGAGGGGTAAGGGTGTCGGGTGCTTGCCTCTGATCGTCGGAAACAGCCAGTGACAATTGACAGTGTTTCACTTTGCATTTTGAACCTTCATTGATCGTGCAGCCCTCTCTTTAGAAGTTTGAGGGCTTATGTATGATTTATTTAATTATTTTGTCCTTTTTATTTTAGTGACTATATTGGTAGGAGAATGAATGGTGTTGAAACTCAAAACACGAGCGTTTTCATAGAAATAATGGTGCTTGCAACACATTATCAAATTTAAGTTGTAATTTAGATACTAACTCGAAATTAGATTCCTAATTTTAAAAGTAAAATAGTTTATTATTGAACTATTATAAAGTATATTGACTAATTTTGTAAGCACCCCCGCCCGGATATCCCAACCACCCGGTCTATCTGAATGGGAGCGCCTATGAAAGGAAAAAGAATGAGACACAAGACAAAGACTATCCTGGCATGCATACACAAAAATAAGAACAACGGAAGCGAATCTAAACACATGCATGCACTACGGGTACCCCGCTAGCACAGCAATCATAAGATCAATAAATGAAAATAGGCTCCTGTGCTAACATACACGAGACTCGAGGGATGACCTGGCACAGTAAAAATAATAGAGTAAATCCTACTCAACCATCACAGTTGACAGGAATTGATGGAACTGCCTGTACACCATACCGACGCGGCCGTTAGACGCTGACTCTCTTGCTCGGACCCACGTTGGCACTACTTGAAATGATGGAAAGCAAAGTGAGTCGAGAGACTCAGCAAGCATAAAGAAAAGAAAGGCTAAAGGCTGAACATAACAAGAAAACTCTCCCCAAAATAAACCCCCAGGTACACACAAGGCATGAGACGCTACAACACAACAGTATAACGTAATAAAACATATACCGGTTCTTGGGGCCCATATAAGACACATGGCACCCAAGTCCCATACCAACCTGCTGCTACCCTGAAAGGCAACAAATATCTCCACAAACCTGCGCTCACGATCTTGGGTCAGTACTCTCGTCACTTGTCCATGTCGGTACTCCCGACACCCAAGCCATAGGCTCCTTCGGAACGGTACTCCCGTATGAGAACTATATACTACTAGTAGCCATGCAATGCAGATAAAAATGCAATGGCGTAGTGAGCATCAACGTAATACATTGGTGCCCATACATCCAGGCATCGGGCAATGCTCTGCCCACATAGTAAACCACACGCCATGCATAGGCCCGCACTAGATGCAACCTAACCAAACTAGAATGTCCGTGTCCAAGCATGCTCAATAAATGAATATCCCAACATGCATCCCGTACCCATGTGCATATCAAATCGTGAACCGTAATACAATGTATCTAATCATGCAATGAATCACATACTGGTAGAGCTAATCAGCAGTGCCTGGCACCGGTCAATGGTCAGTGACTAGGAGTGTCCGCCTGATGGTCCACTTCAGGGCCGTACATTAGTTTACCCCAACGTTACTAAATAGCTGACCCCTGCCCTACTGCTCGGTAGCTCTATCCGAACCATAAATAAATCTGAAAAAGACCATAAATAGACCTGCACATCTAGGAACCTAGTCCCCAAGGTGGTTCAGCATCATTTCCAAAAGGAATGAGGGCAATACAAACCCCCGTAGGCTCACAACGAATAAAATTCTAGAAGCCCCGAATTTAATTTAAATTAATACAAATGGATAATAATTCAACAAATAAGGCTAGGTGCCGAATTAAAGTAAAATGTTTAATAGAATAGTAAAGATCATGTGGGAAGGTTAGGAGCTTGCCTTTACACGGTCGTTTCATACCTTTCTTGTACTCCCGCTGCGAAGTAAAATGTTTAATAGCAATTGATAAATCTGTGGTTCACATTAATTAAATCTAACCGTGTAATATAAATAATTTAGCCGTCGAAAATCCCACGTAAGTGCACCACAAATAAAATCCCAATAAGTCTCATATTTATTTTAAATTAAATCATGCCAATAAAATTCTTAATTTATATAATTAATACGCGATATTGAAACAAATTAAGGGAGGATATAAAATACAAGAAATTATGGAGTTTTTCACGGGAATTAAAAAATAGGAAAAGAGGGTTAAGAGCTTGGCTAAAATCGATTGATTCTTGCCTCTTTTGTGGTCCCGATGCGAATTAAAACATTTTCTAGCAAATAACACAACCAGAATTTAAATTAATTAATTTTAATCGCGTAAAATTTATAATTTAAACATATCATGCTTCTACTAATTTTTACCCACGTACCTGGTCACTTTCCACTCCGAAGTAATCTCAAAATCCCTTTATTTTTCATATATTTTTCTTTTTTCTTTTATTTTCTTTCTTTTCTTCTTTTCTTCTTCTTCCTCTTCCCACGTCTTCTTCCTGCGCCTTACTTCTTCTTCTTCTTCTTCCTCTTCTTCCACGGCCGCTGCTTCTTTTTTCTTCTCCGTGCACCAGCGCAGGCTTCTGCCTGCATCCGCTGCTGCCTCCGCAGATCACCACGCTCCACCGCGCGCCTGCTGGCCAACTGCCCTGCTTCGCCGTCACCGCTGCTATTTGCTTGGTTGCCATGACCGAGCTTCCATGGCTGTCACCTCCTTCTCTCCCTCGTTCTATCTCTCTTTCTTACTCTCTCAATCTCAATCTCTCTCGAGCCCTCATCTCTCTTTCTTTCTCTCTCGCGATTTCTCCTTCCCCTAACCTCTTTCTACTTCTCGGCCACAGCTCTCAATGTGAGAGAAAAATATCAGATTTTTTGATGCTTGTTCTCCAAGCACACCGCACAGCCACACATTCAAAACATTTTAATTAACTAAATTTAATTTAAGTTAATTTAATTTACACTTTTATCATTTTTTTATTATTGTTATTATCTACATTATTATCTACATTATTTATCACCTTAATTCCTCAAATACCAAAATTTGATAATTATTATTTATTTTCAAATTTCGGGATATTACAAATTTAATTCAAGATTAAATATTTATTTGATTACTTTTCAAGTATTATGACTATTTGAACTCCCAAACTTAAAATATAATAAAATATTTGATAATTTATTTTTTATTTATTTACATAATAATTTATTTGAAATTTTATTTTTTATTTTTTTATTAACTCGACAATCAATTTGGACAACTAATTTTGTTATCATTATCCTTTCTATTTAGATCATTGAGATTTTTTCAGCTAAAAAATATAAATGGTAAATATATACATAAATGTGAAAATGAATTAAAGTAATATTTGATATTCAAGAAAGGATAATAAAGATTATAATTGAAAAAGTATATCTAATAATAGAAAAGTACATACACAAATGAGAAAGTAAAAAATCACTTTTGTATCATTTATTATTAAAAAGTATATCTAATAATAAATTTTTATGATTTTTTTTAAAAATTATATTTTTTTGAATATTTTATAAACCAAGTTGTGTGACACATCACTTAAAAAAAATTATTAAGATTTAATTAATAATTTTTTTTTTAAAAAAAATTTCAAATTCCCAAATTCCTAAATCCTTCTTTCCCTTTCTCATTCCCTTTTCCCCTCAAATCCCTAACTCACTCTGGCTCCCCCCTCTTTCTCTTTAAATTCACGCCTGACGTCTCCGTCTCTGCCTCTGCCTTTGCCTCCAATCATTGTCACCGCCTTCGTCTCCCGCCTCCAGTCGTCGTCCCAGCTTTCATCTCTTGCATTTGGTCGTCGTCATCGCCTCCTGATTCGCCTCCAGTTGTCATCATCGCTGCCTCAAGGTCTAGTTCTTCTGCCTCCAGTCGTCGCTATCACTAGTAGGAAGTAGGAGGAGAGTAGGTGATTGATAGTTTCTGTGCGTGTGTGTGGGTGCACACAAAGGTATGCCTCATTTCTCTCACCTTTTTTGGCTAACAATATGCTTTTGGATGAAGCTAATGAAGGAAACAATTGATTGTGTTGGACTACTGTCTTATTTTGTACATCTTACTCATGGTCCAGTGGCTGCAGAGATGGTAAAAGAGTGATCCATTCTCACTGGACTCTGTCTCTCTCTCTCTCTCTCTCACACACACACACACACACACACAAATCTAAAATTAGTTTGGTAAAACAAATTAATGAGAGAACAGAGATGGTGATGGAACCCTACCAAACCCACATTATTATTATCAACGTTGACATACGTTAAAATTCCGTTTTGATGGAAATAATTTGAATATAAAAATATATATATAAGGATGGTTGGTATGCATCACTCACACATTTAAAATACTCAAGTCAGTACATGTTGGAATGGCAAACATAGAATCCTTTACCAATATCCTACCATCATATAATCTTATATATATATATATATAAAAGATTTTGATTTAAAATTTTATTTAATTTTATAGTTTGTTAAAAGGGTCACAAATAAAAATCACAGATGCTATTGATTCGATTATAAGAAGTCATAATTGTGTAATTACAATTATAAATATAGTTACAAATGTAGAACCACAATTACAGTTAAACATTATTTTTAAAATTATACTTAAAGTCCATTTGTGCCAATTAAAGTCATAATTGTGTAGTTACAATTATCCTAGCATCTTGCCTTTCCTATTGGAGGCCCAACTTTGTGAAAGATCTTCGTTAAGGTTGGGCTACTTTGGATTGCTTTGCTTGTTTTATGTGGTTTCTGGATTACTTATATTTGGGTAAATGTTTGTCTCATGCTTATTCTTCTGTTGCACATGCATTACAACCACTAAACATCTTGATATGTTTCTATGATTGGCTTTTTGTTGAAAACATCTTTGTTAAGCATAATTGCTCTTTTCTTTTCCTTTTAATTTTTGGGATTGCTTGGGGTTTTTCACTTGCTAGCCATTAATTTGTGTTCCAGAATCATTGTTCTTGCCAGTGGTCACTTGCTTTGCTATCTATGAATTTGGTTTTTCACTTGCTTTTAATTATGGTTTAAGAAATTATCAATTCACCATTAAAAATATAATTGATCTTGTCTACCAAAATCAAATTTATTCACCTATTTAATATCTCTAACAAAATCAAATTTATTTCAATCTAATCATTGTCTTATTTGATGACAACCCAAAAATATAATTGATCTTGCATTTTCAATTGTTATTTGTGCGAATGATTGATCATTATGAACATGTTGGTAATTCTCTATAAGATGAATTTTGTTGTAATTTTAAACAATTTTACAAGAGGTGTAGTTCGGTTAGAGGGGAGACTCTGTTGGACTCTAAAAGGAAGTAATATTAAATAAAGAATATAATTAATTAAATACTTTTCAGTAATTTAGTTAGATTTGTTGGAAGTTAGCCTTAGATTCCTGTTCGGTGACTTTCTCAATAAAGCGAGGAGGTAACTGAATTGTCTAGTTGGAAAGTCTGAAAATTTGATGTCGTGTTGTGTACCCGACAGATACGCATTAATTTACTCATGCATGATACTAAAATTTGGTAGAATCTCATGTTGTTCTCCGGTTGCATATAGGAATATGTTTTGATTCATGCGATTGACTCAAATTTAGTGTAACTCGTACAAATCGACACATAATCCTTGTCGTGCATCTGGAGAACTGCGTTGAGATGCTGTTGAAATTTCGTACCGTGAGTAAATGCGTTCGCTAATGGTCATATCACGACTCATTTCTGGATGGGATAGGTCCCACCCTTCAAATTTTAAGGAGTTATAATTAGTGGTTCAGTAGAAAAAGATTAAAAAAACTCAAATAAAAAACTGTTGTAATTATCCTTATATATATATATATATGGCTAAGGGGCTATTATATATATTAGCCATAGGGATTGAGAGTTTTGATGTGTGCTAAGAATTAATGTGAATCTATTGCAGATCATGGACGTACGTGAGCAATGAGCATGGATGTATAACAGAGTGGCACCTAATCGTCGAGGGATAACAAATGAGTTCATGTGAGGAGTTGAGAGTTTCATACATTATGTATGTGCTCGGCCACAGTTCAAGTGAGAGGATGAGACCTTAAGGTGTCTGTATGTGGTATTTACCTATAACACCTAGGCTCCAGAGGCTTTACACGTCGAAGACAACAGTTGAGGAGATGAGATGGCACTATGAAAACCCATGAGAGCTAGGGGTTTTGTCCCACCCATCTGATGGAGAAGCATGGAAGCATTTCGGTAATGCACATCCTGATTTTGCTTGTGAACCACGCAATGTCAGGCTTGGGTTGTGTGCTGATGGCTTCACACCATATGGTCAATCTAGGAAAACCTATTCATATTGGCCTGTGATTGTCACTCTTTATAATCTTCCTTCATGGATGTGCATGCGATAAGAGTATTTGTTTCTTACAATAATCATCCCTGGTTCTCATAATCCGAAATCCAAAATAGATGTGTTCTTACAACCTCTCATAGATGAGTTGAAAATGTTATGGGATATTGGCGTGCTAATATATGATATTTCACTAAAACAAAACTTTCAGATGAGGGTTGCACTAATGTGGACTATTAATGACTTCTCAGCCTATGGTATGCTATCAAGTTGGATGACTGCGGGCAAGTTAGCATGCTCGTATTGCATGGAGAATTCAAAATCATTCACGCTGAAGCATGGTCGAAAGACATCATTTTTTGATTGTCATCGAATGTTTTTGGCCATGAATCACCCATTTCGAAGGAACCGAGATGCTTTTATTAAGAATAAGATTGAGAAGGGTGGGCCCCTACCAAGGTTGAGCGGTGATGGCATATGGGGTCGAGTTTGGGCGTTGTCAAAAATAACTGAAACAGGTTCAATTCGCACGTAAGGCTACAGGACATACCACAATTGGACAAGGAAAAGTATTTTTTGGGAGTTTCCATATTGGAAAACAAATCTCATTCGCCACAATTTGGATACAATGCATATTGAGAAGAACATATTTGATAATGTTTTTAACACCGTGATGGATCTCAAGGGCAAGACGAAGGACAACATTAAGGCTATGATGGACATAAAAGAGTATTATCGACATAGGGGACTTGAGTTAGTGGCACAAGGTAATGGTAAGTACTTAAAGCCAAAGTCTCGGTATGCTCTCAATGTGGAACAAAGGAGAGCAGTGTGCGAATGGGTACTTCAATTAAAACTTCTTGATGGATATGCATATGATTTGGCTCGTTGTGTAGACATGCGAGAAGCAAAGTTGCATGGCATGAAAAGACGTGATTGTCATGTTTTCATGGAACGCCTCCTCCCAATTGCACTAAGAGCACTCCCAGACCCTATATGGAAGCCTCTAGCACAGTTGAGTCAATTTTTTAGGGAATTGTATTCTTCAAGTCTTAGGGTCGATAAGCTAGAAATAATGGAGGAAAATATTAAGGTAACCATTTGCAAGCAGGAGAAAATTTTCCCACCTAGGTTCTTTAACTCAATGGAGTACTTGCCTATACATCTAGCTTATGAGGCACGTGTTTGCAACCCAGTGCACTATCGTTAGATGTATCCATTTGAGAGGTAATTACAATGAAAACATTACACAATATCCTTTGTTATGTGACCTAGAAACTTAAGTTAATATATTTTTGTTTACCCAATAGGTTTTTGCACACATTGAAGTGTAAAGTTAAAAATAAGGCACGTGTGGAGGGCTCCATTTGCGAGGCATACATTATAGAGGAAACCTCCACTTTTTGTTCGCATTATTTTGGACCTGATGTACAATCAAGAATCAAACGAGGTCCACGAAATGATTATAGTGTTGACCTATCGCTAGATCATTCAACTTTTTCTATCTTCAATCATTCTAGTCGACCATCAGGTGCATACAAAGATCGATTATTGGATGATCGAGAAATAGACTGTGCCACATTGTATATTCTTCTAAACTGTGATAAGGTCTAACCATACATTAAGTAATCACTCATATCCTTGTTATTACCAATTTTAGATTTCTCATTTGCATATATGATTAACATAACCTATATAAACACAGTTTATTTGTGGATTCTATTAAAGCGTATGCACCACACATGACTTAAATTGATGTAGATAAGATGATAGAGGTTGATTTCTCGAAATGGTTTAAGGAATACGTAAGTATATCTTAAATTACTGAACTTATTATCGTAACAAATATACGAATTATGCCATGTATTTCATATGCACAAGTGCATGATCCAACTAATGAAATTAATGATCAACAAATACGTGACATGTCATGGGGCCCCTTGAGAATGGTGAGCACATGGCTTATGTACATCATCAATGGGTACAAGTTTCACACAGATTCATGGAGTCAAGGCAAGTCAATAAGAAACAACAGAGTTTGCACTAGAGGGTCAGTATACGAGCAACATGAAGATGACTATTATGGTATACTTCAAGAGGTAATCCAATTGGAATACCCAGGATTACGAATCAAATAAGTGGTGCTATTTAATTGCACATGGTTTGACCCGACCCCTAGACGTGGGACTCGAATACATGATCAATATGGAATAGTTGAGGTCTGAGCTAACAGAAGGTACAATTGGTATGATCTTTTTATACTTGCCTCTCAAGTGCATCAGGTTTATTATGCTCCGTATCCATCTTGACAACGAAATTTGGTAGACTAGTGGGTGGTGATTCGAGCTAATGTCAGGAGCACAGTTCACGCCCCAACTATCGAGAAACCAAGGGATGCATATAAGGCAGATGAGGAAATGCTAGTGCAGCCGACTGCAGTTGGAGATGAACAACTCAACACCCTTAGAGATGAAGTTGGTGAATTCGAATGGGTGGATGAGTACTCATTTGATCAGAACCTTGTTGTGGCTGATGAGGAGCTACACATTGAAGAAGTTGAAGATGAGGACAGAGATGAGGATGAAAATGAGGATGAAGATGATGAGGAAGATGAGGATGAAGATGAGGACAAAGAGGAGTATGAAGATGAGCAGTCAGACGACATGGAATAGCTACATAGGTGATAGTGAACAACTACAATCTTATCCTTACAATTTGAAACACGAGTTCATGAACATACACCCCAGTCCTACACTGATGGGCCTTCCACGCCCACTGAGGTTGGGGGTTCATCAACTCCCACTACTACCCCTCAAAACCATACCATGATACTTCCCTTGGGTTCCTCGTAAGCATTTTTGATTTTATTAATCAATTTTTATTTGCACAAAGTTTTAGTAGATGTTTTCAAAAACTAATGTGTGTTTCAACAAGTTTGATAACATTTGGTGCAAACGAGATATAACACGAATAATCCAAAGTAAGTTTGAGAAGCCATACTTGAGTTGGAAAAAGACAAATCTTACTGTTAGGGATATGTGGTTTGGCGAGTTTAAGGTAATGTGTTATTTTTGTATATCTATACTATTTAAAGTTTTAGAAGCCATACTTATTTTTGCTTTTGACCTGTTTTAACCCGGTGGATAATTTTTTAATATATTTATGCCCTAGTAGTTTAGCATTTAAGCATCAAACATATGTAAAATATGAGCTCTACAGATAGTGTTTTTTATTATCTATTCTTCATTATGTTGCACACAAAGTATTACTACAAAGAAGCTTTCTAAAATGGAATACGTGTAATTTAATTACAGTAATGTTAGATTGTGCTGTAATTCTGTGCATCTCACGACAGCTGAATACATAGCAACATTTAAATGCACTCCTAAACCTTTTATAGCAAGATTTGGGTCAAAAAATAAAAAATTAAAATGAACACATCAAGCATAGGTGTGTACACATATAACTTTCCAGCCAACCACAAGTAGGACCAACATCCAGTTATATAGGTTTTATTTGGAATTTGTTGTAAATTGTACTGAAATTAAATATTCAACCATTTATTTTAGTCTTATACTGAAAGCACCTATCTATATACATATAGACATCACAAAACAAATTGAGAACTCCTTAAACAGTAGAAAACCTTTCTCAGGTGTGGACAACAATATTTGGTTCAGTAAAAAACTTTTCTCTTCTAAATTAAACTTCTTTAATAGCTTTTGTTTTTTTTCTTCAGTCAGCAATCAGTGTATAGGCTTTAGGGCATGCTTGGTAGTATTAACAAGCAAGTCCGTGATCTAAAGAAATAGAAATGAGATATTAAGGACATCAAATAGAACAATCATAAAAATTAAGTAAATTAGTCTAAAGAGGCTGTTTACAAAAGTAACTTTTTAAAAGGGGGGGAGAAAGTCAAAACCAAAATTTGCATGTGTCCCTAATGCCTAAGACTCTCTACTTTGTGAGGGTTGGGAGAAGGTAAAAACTAAAATACTTCAACCAATCTAGTATCCTATATCACCACTTATCTATACCTTTCCTTACATGTATATTGTTAAGATTGTCTTGAATCCAAATTTTAATTACTCAATCCAAACTAATGTTTATAGATTGTTTTCAATAATTTGTTTTCGTTTTCATTATTTCGAAAAGAAAAATAATGTTTATAGATTGTTTTTGTTTTCAAAAATTTCAAAAACTTTTGGGGAAAACAATGAACACAAGAAAAAGGTATTTTCACATTTTTCATTTCATTTTCTTCCTCCCACCTCTAATAGCACAAGGCAAGAAATGTTGGAGATGAGTAAAATAAACAAAAATTTAAAAACAAACTAGAGTTATTAAACAACATGTTAAGTTTCATTTCTTTTCTTAATGAAACAAACAGATAGGAAAATCTTCATGCCTAGTGTTAATAATATGCTCAATTAAGTTAGAGAATTATTCAAGAAATATGCATATTACCATGCTCACCAAACCACAACTAAAGAACCTGCTGGGAGATTTATTCCCTACTCAACACTTCAACTTTTAAGAAGTAACTTTTCCAACATAGCTCTCCAGAATACTGTTAGCATATAAATAAATAAAGTAACTTGTTTATAACTTGCTTTAAGTTGTTGAAAAACTAAACATTGAAGGTCATTGATCTTCACTCCAGATGAAGTGTATTTTAATTAGTTTTTTGGAAAATAGCAATTTATTGGATTGGCATTTAGAATTTTGTTGATGGGCATTCTTGGAATCTGGTATTTAAGGTTTGATTAAATAGCTTTATTATTCATTACACATTTGCAACAAGAAAAAATCAATAATTTGACAGTTTACATTTGCAAATTGTAGAAGTTTGGATTAGGACAGATTAATTTATCTTTTGATTTTGTTTTGCTTTGCTTTTTATATTAACATTAGAGAAGAATTGGTCTTGGGAGAGTGAATTGGAAAATCAAATAAGGATAAATTTTGAAAAGACGACATTTGATCATTTAACCGACCTTTTGTTCCGTGTGAGGAGGGATTTGCCAAAAAAATCATCTTGGATGTGTCCTGTTGTATTTGAAGCACTCAAGGAGTATTGGAATACTCCAGAATTTAAAAACAAATCAGAAACGGCCAAGAAAAATCGGTCTTCAAATGTCGGAGGTAGTAAGCATACTTGTGGTTCCATCCCCATGTCTGAGCATAAAAAGCGATGGATAATATTTGATATTTTTGTTATTTTCATTATACTTAATTACTTAAGTATGGTTGCATGAACACTTTATTTTTTTCCCTTGCAGTCTAAGCTATTTGGTCACCCACCTACACAGGCTGAGTTATTTATTGCGACATACCAAAGAAAAGATAAATCAGGATTCATTGACAGTAGATCCAAGAATACTTATGTAAATATACAACAATATTTGTGTCTTATATTCTATTATTCTTAACTGACCTTTTTGATAGTACAACTTATTCCATGTATATATATACTTGCAGGCTAACTTCTAGACGCGCCAACATGATACATCATCACAATCATTAACAGTTGGCTCGATAAAAGATAGTGACGCTGCTGGACAGCCCTCCTAGCCAGCTTTTGATGAGATGTCATTATGGTTGGAGGTTACAGGCAGGAAAAAGAAAGGTCGTGTGTATGAGATGGGTTCAGAAGAATATTTTATCCTTGGTTCCTATCATATGTTGTCACCATAGCCACCGCCTCCACAGTCGTCGTCGATCTCACTCACAAACCAAATACAACAAGCTGTTAGCGCAGCTATACAACCATTGAACCATTGCTTGTTAGCCATAGAAGAAAGATTACATAACCCTTTTTCATCGCCACTGCCCTCAAATCCTTCGAATCATTAGGAGGATCCGTCATTGCCATGGCTAGACATTACATTGTATTATTTATATTGTTCATGGATGATGTGTTTTATTAATATTGTATGGATTTCTTGTATGAATTTAATATTATATGGATTTATTGTATGAATTTAATATTGTGTATATCAGGTTTATATATTTATACATGATTTATATTGTGTATATTAGGTTTATATATAAAATTTTGTAAGAATATTATTTTTTAATTAAATTTATAATTGAGACGGATTTTGAGATGGAAAAAATCTGTCTCTAAATCCGTCTCAAAATTACACTGAATAAGTCTAAGAATTTGTCTCAAACTCCATCTCTAAATCCGTCTCAAACGAAGACGAAAAAATCTGTCTATAAATCCGTCTCAATCAGGGACAGAAAAAACCGTCTCTAAATTCGTCTCAAAAAATCCATCTCAAATAGAGACGGAAAAAACTGTCTTTAAATTCGTCTGAAAAACGATCTGTAAATCCGTCTCAAATAGAGACGAAAAAAATTCGTTTCCAAATATGTCTAAAAAACCATCTCTAAAATCCGTTTCTAAATCCGTCTGAACTAGAGACGAAAAAAATTCGTCCCTAAATCCATCTCTAAATCCGTTTCAAACAGAGATGGAAAAAACCATCTCCAAATTCGTATGAAAAATCGTCTATAAATTCATCTTTGAATCCGTCTCAAATAGAGACGAAAATAATCCGTCTCAAATTTACTGACTAAGGTTTTAGCGATGGCCCAAAATCCGTCTCTAAATCTGTTGCAAACTCAAAATCCGTCTTTAAATCCATCTCAAATTGACTATTTTCTTGTAGTGCTCGGTTATGGCTAAGTTGAGTGGCAGAAGGCACAAAAGTTTGTGGATGGACTAAAAATAGGATTGCAGCAAGCTCTCAGGTCGTGGATGATGGACACCTACAACGAGGCACTGGATAGAGCCTTGTCCACTGAGACTAACCTACTGCGTGTGGGTTTGATTAAATTGGACGAAAAGAAGAAAGATCCGAAAGGTGGAGAACATAAATCAGATGGAAGGAACTCCAAAGGCAGTGAGCTGTGTCCTCGATGTGATAAGGTACACTTAGGGAGACAATGTTTCCTAAGACATGTCCGCTGTTTTACGTGCGGAGAAGGACACAAGGAAAAGGATTGCCCTAAGAATAAAGAGGCACCTCCGACCGGGAATCGAATGAGGTTCACATGTTTTACATGCCAACAACCTAGTCATTACTCGAGCGAATTTCCAAAGAGGCAGAAGGTGGAGCAACTAGGAAAAAAGAATGAGGCACAAAAACCTGGCCCTAAACGAGTTTTCTACCTATCAAAAGATGACGAATAAATCTATCCGACAATAGTGAAAGGTACGTTGAGTTAGCTCAATTAAACGTTGATAATTTTTGTGATCATGGCATTTGCATTAGCATAAGAATGGGGTGGGAGAATTAGGAGTAAGATGAAATGTATTCTGATGACACAATTAGAAACGATATCAAGTGTTATAAATTATTTTGGGATACGTGCAACCGCTTGTGAAAGCTACAATAGAAAGTTCTAGTAACATGGATCATGTAAAGATGTGAGTTAAAATAATTGTCAAGGATTAGAAATGATATGTTTAAGACATTTTAATTGGGAGTCATTAGCAATAGTAGTGATTCAATTATCATGGGCCAAATTTTGAGGACGAAATTTATTAAAGGGGGGAGAATGTAATACTCGAGAAATCCCTAAGGGTATAAATGGAATTTTTGAAAGAATAAAGCTATAGGGTACACTATCGTAGTTTTAAGTAACCGAATCGATAGAAGGGAGTACCTCAGACGTTAGATGCTTAAGAGAAATGGAATAGTATGGATGAGTGATTCGATGCATGATTTTGGGTATCAAAAGAACCTGAATTATGAACGATTTTCGGTATAGCTATGGATCGGGCTAAAAAATCGAATCGTCGTAGGAGACTTTCAGAAAGTCAACGAAACCCTGATGAAACTTCAGTTTTGCATAAGGATCAATCCTGAAGTGGTTTCGGGATGAAACAAGAGTCCCGTGAAGGTGCTGAGACAAAAAAAAAAAAAAAACATACTTATCAAGTAATCTCGAAGTTATTAATTGTGGATTTTCGGTGTTTGAATCTGAATCAAATTTATGTTTGAGAATATAATTATAATTATGCAATGCCTAAGTGGGATTAAGAATTTAATTAGAAGATTTATATATAATTTTAAAAAATTATATATATATTATGCATAATATATTATATAAATTATATATACATATATATGTGTGAGTGTGTGCGTGGTAAGTGAAGGCCAAATTCCCTCATATAATATATATATATATTATTGTGTGTGAAGTATGTGTGAAGGCGTGTGATAGGATCTCCTTGGCGAAGGAAGATGCAATTATAATATGTATATGATGCAATTATTATATGTATATATAGAGTGATGGCCAAGTTCTTCATATAATATATGTATTTATGTGTATGAGGTGTGCATGAAGGAAAACTCCTTGGCCATAATGATGAAATTATAATATGTATATATGAAGTGGTGGCAAGGCAGCTATTGGAATTCAATTTGGTTGTTATCTCTTGCACATCGAGAGAATAATTACACAGTGAGATAAGTTGCAGGAAATTACACGATAACTAAGGCATGCAATGATCAGTTCTTGGTGGCCAAGGCTCAAATCACCTATAAATAGTTGAAAGGCTTAGGAAAAAAGAAGAGAGAAATGAAGGACGTGCGGAGAAGGAATGCGCAAGGAGGAAGAAGAGGAAGACAAATAATAAAAAGTTAGAAAGTTTTTGAAAATATATTTGAACTTTGAGGAATGTGTTGGGGTTTGGAATTTAGTATTTAAAACCTTGACACCAGAGTCGAGGTTGAGTTTGAATTTCGAGGCAATCTAAGTTACATTTAAGGTGAGTGTTCTACCGAAAAACTTGGTTTTTAGTTTATTATAAATGTTTTGGTTAGTGAGTGTTAGCCCCCAAAACTTGATTTATTGTGGGTGTTTCTATCCTAAAAAAACTTGATATTTGTGCTATCTAAATGTGTTATGATTTCATGTAAAATGGTTTCGTTGTATGCGAACGGTAATCGGTGACGGTTGGTTTCATGAGGGAGGTTCGTCCCTAAATATTTTGTATTTGTGCATTACATTTTATAAATGTTATTTATATGATGCATTGAATTGTGAAATGTGGCATTGTCATGCGTTTTGTGATTCTTCATATGGAATGTTAGCCTAAAATGTTGTCTGGATAGTGTAGCCATAATTCTCCAAGGACGTGATGGAATAATAAGGGTATTTTATGCCGGTATGGATGCCGAGACAACTGCCTTGGTTTTCATGCTAGGCCGTATGGTTAGGGAAGTTGTACTAGGATGACTAGGTGGTCCATATAGAATTTGAGTTGGGATTGTGTAGTGGTTCCTGGATGCTTAAAGTGGGAACATGATCTCCGATGTAAATGTGGTGAACCGAGTTCCTGTGTTGATGTGACCCTCCTAGGCCAGGAGTTGGTAACGATTGTTCCCAAGATGTTGGGGAGATGTGTTGACCTTGCCCCTTTTAAGCTAGAACCGCATCGTGTGGATGTGTCAGTATAACAACATGGCCTTTAGAGAGATTGCTCTTTTCCCTATGGTAGGGTTGAGTGCTATATGGGATTCTCTTGGGCTAGGGCTTACCGAGTTGTGTTGGTCTATTTCATGTCTTGCATTCATTCATGAAAACGTGTTTTTGAACTCTTGCTTAGATGATTTATCATCTAATATGGACTTTGTCCCTGGAATATTCAAACGTTCCAGGTGAAGGCAGCGATGCGAAGGGAAAGGGAATTTCTGAGGAGTGACGACGATTAATGGATAGCTTATAATATGTTGCTTTCAATTATGTAGTTTATGTTGAGGATGTCTTGTAAGTGTTGGTTTGGCTTTATGTTATAAATAAATTGGGTTCAGTTATGATTGATTGAGGTTTCAATCTAGCTTCCACATTTGAGGTGATGTACCTATCTTAGTTTATTAACGTTTCTAAGTTAATATATTGAGAAGGTGTAACGGGATCTTTGGGGATCGGTTTATGTGTTGGGTTTCTATATGGAAAAAAATATATCCCCAGAATCATACGTTACCTAACGCCCTGGGAAGAGCGGGGTGTTACAGTTGATATCAGAGCGAATGTTTGAAATTTAAGGGACTTTGATTAGAGCGAGATTATTCGAGGATTAAAGATTTCGTTGGAAATTTAGAAACTATCGATTTGAGGTCAATAGTTGAAATCCTTACATGGAATAATGGGATAACTGGTAGTTATCAGGAATGATCGAGTTAGAAATAATTTAGTTTAGATCGAGGATCCTAGGGATATTAAACTTAGGATGATTCGATAAGTGTTATAGAAAATCAAGTTTAAGGATTCTAAGGATCGATTTTGAGAATAGGGATCTCGAAATGAATATTGTGAGGATCGAGGTAAGGTTACCTCAAGGAAACGAGTCAAGTATGTTTAGTTCAAATGTTGACTTAGAGAATGAACTGGCCGGAATGTAGTATTGAGTCTCGTAAAGGTTATTGGACATTAGGAATTTTGGCTATTGTTGATTTGGAATTCGGACAGGGTACTTTTAATAGTTGTGGGACCCGAAAGAACTGTTAGCAAGATTGAGATTATCTTTAAGTGAGCTTAGCACTGATTAAGGAAGTGTTTTTCTTTTTCAGATGGTGAAAACTCAGAGAGTCACGGATCTCAACGAGCGAGCTCAGAGTGATAGTAGAGTCATCGCGGTCCTTCTGCGAATCATGTCACGAGCAATGGAGGACAAGAGGAGAGATCAGGTCTTAGTGAGAATAGACTTGATCGAATGGAAAGAATCTTAGAGGGCATGCTGACACATGTAATGAGGAACGAGCCACTGAGACATACCACTCATGGAAATGGACGGATAGGCATGCTTCTATTTGGTCATAACCAAGTGGGCACTTGGTCATGGCCAAGTTGAGCTCTCCCTAGCTTCTTTGGAGAGACATGACTAAGTGGCCACTCGATCGTGGCCGAGTTGAGCCCTTCCCTAGCTTCTTTGGTGAGACATGATTGAATGGGTACTTGGTCATGGCTGAGTTGAGCTCTTTCCTAGCTTGGTGATACTTCCTTGGCCTTTTGCATTTTTCTTTGCTTGATTTGCTTTGTTTTTGCTAGTTGTTCTTCAATAAAGGACTATCTTCATAGCTTGATCATTCTTAACAGAATGGCCACTCAGTCTTGATGAAGTGGGGTGCTACTCGGTCATTGTCTTGCCTTCCATTTTCTTGGTTCATTCTTTGCTTGATTTGATCAAAATTGCTTTATTTATTTTGGCCCATTTATGCATGTATTTGTCCCAAGTGTCCTTTTATAGATCTGACCCAAATCTATCATTTTCATCTACTCTTTATTCAAATTGCTTGATGTTTGTAGGGCATATCAACTTCTTTAAATACCCTTTATATGAACCTATGGGTATTTAACATCTTTACACAACAAATGTTCATTTCAAAATGATCTATTATTATAAAACATGAATTTTTGTACAACTTCGTTATATAACTCACCATCATTTAATATAACCAAAACTCACCAAACAAATCATCAAAATAATTTTTCCCTTTCTTACTAAACCACTAAAATAGTGGGTATGCATCACACCTCAACTTAAATCCAAACCCTTACACTCATTCAAAATGAAAAATCATTTACCAACATTAACTTTATAGGAAGAGTAAAACTTGTAGTTCGTAAGCCTTCCAACGTCCTTCATTACTCCTAATTGCCTCTTTGAAAATATAAAAATGTTGGAAATGAAACCATGAGCTTCACTTTAGTAATTCCAAACACACAAACATGAATGCACCCCAAAGCATATTCTTCACATTCTGAAGGTCTCTTTGACCATGTGTGTCTTTTTAAAGTTTCCCAACACTACAACAAAAATGATTTGTTGAGACATATTTTTTAGGACATTTTTTAGAAAGTGTCATCTAAAGTACTATTTTAAGGCACAATCTAAAAAAGGATCCCAATACAATAATTTTAATGAGGCACAACAATTAAGTGCCCTATAAAATACCATTTTAAGGCACAATTTAAAGAAGTACCCCAATAAAACAATTCTAATGAGGCACAACAATGAAATGCCCTAATAGACAAATATAAGTGTCTTAATAGATAAATCTAATATGACAGAATGTTTGAAATGCCCTATTAAAATAATTCTAATAAGACACTCTGATGAAGTGGCCTAATAGACAAATCTTAAGTGCCTCAATAGAATAATTCTAATGAAACTTAGATATACTATAAAATAAACATAGGCACATATATTAATAAGATGATGTGTAGATTAGGTGATCATGCGTGTGCAAGAAGAAGGAAAGGTTCAAGGTTCGAGCTAAGGGAGAAGTAAGTTAGAATTAAGAGAAGGCCTTGTGGGGGATATGAAAAATAAATTTATAGTGATTTTTGAGACATTTTTAAGTGTCGCAACAAACTTAAATTTATAATTATTTTTAAGACATTTGTAAGTGCCTCAATACGTTTTTGGGGCATAGTTACACGAGGCATTATTATTAGTGCCTTAATAGTTAAAATGTCCCAATAAACTATCTATTAAGGCATTTTTAAATGCCTCTTAATACAAAATTTGTTGTAGTGCAACGCACCATTCTCTCAATGATAGTAGCCCTTCCTCAGTTTGTTTTAGAAATTTTTTAAAATTTAAATATATTTTTTAAAATTATCAACATCAAGCAATTTTAACTTTTCTACATTATAAAAAAAAAAAATACTCAATTTTGAAGCAAGGATAACTTATAGTCATGGCTGGATTGTGAAAAAATAGGAGTTGCCAGCAATAAGTGAGGCTCTCTCTCTCTCTCAAAATTCAAAATTAGTCAAGTCACACAGGCGACAGTTGGTAAGAAAAGGGCTAGCTGCTAGTAGCGACAGTCTGGCGATCGGCGTTAGCAGGGGTAGCAGCGCAGGCAAGTGACCTTCACTCTCTCTGTCCCGGGTCGTCATCCTAGGTTTGCGTGAATGGTGAACTCGTGTCCCTAACCGACAACCCCATCTCGTTGGAAACTCGACGATAATGTCCGTGGGTTTTGTCGACCAATCGACGTCTCACCGTCTCCTTCTCCTGCTCCTAGGTGGTCCAGTCAGTAGCAATTGGTCTTGGTTGGCGACTGACTGTTGCAAATTTTTGGGCCCTCCTTTTCTTTTTGGGGGCCCTAGGCATAATGGCCTATGCCTTAAGCCGTCCTTGATTATGCTCAGTATAACATAAAATGGGGGAGGGGGGTAAAAGACTTATACAAATTAATTAAAAATAAAGCGACTAATAACCCCTAATCAATCCAAGCTTTGTTCCTAAAACAAAGATTAAACTCGAGTATTAGGCATTTCAACACCTCAACACATACTCTTTTAAAACCTAAAACCTAAGGTTCCATTGTTTTCTAAGTTATCTTGATAGAGTTTTTAAGCTCCAAAAACCTCCAAACTAGGGAATTTTTGGACCTACAACAAGGGTTTCATCCCATCCAACAAGTGAAAATCATTTTCAAATGATTTATAATATTATTTAAACCATTAAGACATATTGGTTTCTCATTTACCATGGGTGAGAGCCTCTCAAATCACCCAAGAAATGTCCTGAAACCCCAAGGAATCACTTTCTTCTCTCTCCCAGTCTCGTTCAAGTCGGAAAATGAATCAGAAATGGGGGAGAAATATGATTTCTCCATTTTATTTGATGCCCAAAAGATCTCTTTACCACTACATTGGATCCTTTAGGTTAGAATTTTGAAGGGCAAAATAAGTCTTTTCTCACCTTGTATGTACCCTTGGCTAAGGGAAATTCAATTCGCAGCTAAATTTTTACTCTTTGCAGCCAGTAAAAAAAAAATTATAATTACTCTTAGCAACCACTTTTATTACTCTTCGTAGCCACTTATATTCTAAAATTACCCTCTCCCACACATCTCATACCTCGCGCATAGCCACAACCCACACATGGCCTTCTCTACTGGTTATCACCTTTTCTGCTTTGTCGCCTGCTATTTGTTTGTCGTCGGAGTTATTTCGTCTTATCAGAATTTTCAGGTAATGAATTTGAATTTTTTATTTTGTAACTGGTTTAAGTTCAGAGGTTTAAGTAAGATGGTCCAGAAATTCATGGTTCCCCGAACCTTATATCTTTAATTTTTTTATATTTTATTTTTTAAAAAAGTATTCAACAAACCTAATTTTTAATTAAATAGTGTTGATTAACATGTTTTTTTTATACTTAATTTTTTTTATCTAAGTATTGTACTTGAATAATTTAATTTAAAAAAAAACAAATACATATTTTTTTTATACTTGATTTTATGTTAAAAAACATATTTTTTTTTACACAAAATATGTTTTTTATCTAAGTATTGCACTTGAATAATTGCACTTAATTTTATGTAAACAAATACATATTTTTTTTAAAAAAAAATACATTAAAAAACAATATTTTATGTAAAATCCGTAGTTCCCCCAACTCAAGAGTTCGGGGAACACATCTTTATTTTATTTTTTATTTTATGTAATTATTTTTCAAATCTATTTTTAATTAAATATTTCTGATTAACATGTTTTTTTTATCTAAGTATTGCACTTGAATAATTTAATTTTAAAAAAACAAATACATATTTTTTAATACTTCATTTTATGTATAAAAACATATTTTTTTCATATAAAATATGTTTTTTATCTAAGTATTGCACTTCAATAATTGCACTTAATTTTATGTAAACAAATACATATTTTTTTTAAAAACAATATTTTATGTAAAATCCGTAGTTCCCCCAACTCAAGAGTTTGGGGAACACATCTTTATTTTTTTTATTTTTTTTATGTAATTATTTTTCAAATGTATTTTTTAATTAAATATTTTTTATTATCATGTTTTTTTATACTTAGTTTTTTTTATCTAAGCATTGGACTTGAATAATTTAATTTCTAAAAAAAATAAATACATATTTTTTCATAAAATTTTATTTAATATAAGGAAAAATTGATAGTGATGATTTTACATCTTTAAATTTTTTATATTTTATTTTTATCCAATTATTTATAAATTAAAATAAAAAATATTTGTAGGATTCGGGAAACATGGCTTTCCCCAAATCCTAGGATTCGGGGAAGCCCAAATTCCCCGAATCCCGGGGTTTGAGAATCATGGCTTTCTTTGAACCTTAGGATTCGGGAAAGCTCAAATTACACGAATGCTAGGGTTCGGGAAAGACTTTCCCTAATTTTGGAGTTCGAGAAACATGAATTTTCTGGAGTTTTTCGAATCCAACTTTCTAACCTCCTACAACACAGACACTAATACATACATACATATATTATTATAATTTTCAAAACTCGTTTATTTATTTATCCGTAGAATGATTTGTGGTATTTTTTTGAGTAGTTGTTATCTTCCTCGTCAAACTCTGCTCACATCATCGTCAACATTTGACTGTAGTAATCTATAGTTAACTCCGACTGATTGAGTGAAAATAACTAAATAATGGTATACATGAAACAATAGAAATGAATGACCTCTCTGCTATGGCAAGGAGAAAATAGCTTTGCAATGGAGAGTATGAAATAATAAAAAATGAATTACAGAATTTGGTCAGTGAAAGAATAAGAAATGGAGGCCTCTTGAACTCCAAGGGGGCTATTAAGGCGCTCGAACCCTGGAGTTCAGGAACCTTCAAGCGCCCCGAACCCCAGGGTTCGGGGGGCCGTGAAGCTCGGCAGTCATGACCGCTGCTTCCTGTATATATATATATGTGTGTGTGTGTGTGTGTGTGTGTGTGTGTGTCTACATATATTTATGTTTGTGTATGTGGTGCATATGTGACTGTTAATGTATATATATATATGTGTATGTGTGTTTGTATATGTATATGTGTTGTATTACTATTATATTTTCATCTATTTTTTCTTTTTCGACTGCATCGCATCTGATATTTTTTGTTGTGTTGTATTCTTTATGAATAGGTGGGTGGTGGGTAATTGATTGAGGGAGAAAATGGGTGTGAGGGTCAAAATGAATTTTCAAAAGTGGGTATTTTAGGTATATTAAAATATGGCTGCAAAGAGAAAAATGTGGCTGCGAATAGAATTTTTCCATGGTCACAGTCTGTGTATGTATATGTGTGTGTGTGTGTGTGAGTGTATGTATATATATACAAAGATATGTTTGTGTGTGTATATTCGTGTATATATGTTTGTGTGTATATTCGGGAAGAGAAAAGGAGATGGGTGTGTGTGTGTGTGTGAGAGAGAGAGAGATGGGTGTGATTATGGGGTTGTTGAGGGTAAAATAGGAAGTTTGTAAAATGTTAGTGAATTTTGACGGGAAGCGGTTATGAAGAGCAATTTTATGGCTACGAATAGAATTTCCCTTGAATAGATTTGTTGCTTTTATTTAATGTCAAAATGACCAAATCTACCCTTCATTTGAACTTTTATGCCCCAAAATAAGGGGTAAATCAGTCCAAAGAGGTCTGGGGGCATCCCTCTCGCTTTTCATGCTCATTTTCAAAGAATTTTGACCATTCTTTTCAATCATGGCAGCCCTACTTTTGGAGCCCCAATAGTTTGCAGGTGACCCCTTCTCCATTTCAAGCATTGTTCTCATATTTCCCATCTTTTCTCCTCTTAGAACCTTAGGCTCTCTATGTACAAAAATGTGTTCTCCTTGGGTCAAGATTTAACCTAAGATTTGAGATTTTAATTAACATTGGCTCCAAGTTTCATTCCAATGCTTTATCATGTGTTTTTTTTTTTTTTAAATAAACTATTTTAATCTTCATTTTGGCTATCATATAATCGATTCATCTCAATCCAACACCACCAATATAGAGTACTATTATTGTAGAACTACAATATTCATCTAAAATTCTACTTTTACCCTCTCTTGATCAATCGTTGCCCACCAAGGTCATTTTCTCAATCCATAATTTATCCAACATGCTATTTTTACTTGTTATAGGGTCATTTTCAAGGATTTTCCAGCCTTAAGTTATTTTCATATATATTTTCTTCTAACCTAAATATTTCTCAAATTTATTATTTGATGTGGCACCAACTGAAATTACTAGAATACCCCTATGCGCGGATAGTCTCACCTGCCACGTGGATCACCTAAAAGATCGACACGTGGCAAGTCAACACTCCAGAGTGGAGCCCGGGAAATCTGGGCCGAACCGCAAGACCCGTTCCAACTTGACCGGGATTCTCGAGAGTCGTGCCCGCTCATCTCGGGTACCTCAAAACGGGTTCGCCTATAAAAGACAAGGACTCTCGTCAGGTATATTCAGGCTCTACAGCTCTCTTATTTACTTATACTTGCATTTACTCTATTGATTTGAGTGTCGGAGTCCACCCCGGGGGATCCAAGCCCCGGCCCTCCATTGTCTTGCAGGTTCTACACCCGAGGTTCGACATCCCAAGTCCGAGGTTTCATTCTCGAGGTCCAGTCGCGGAGGTGGCACATAGTGGTCGGTCCCAAAAACTATCATCATTTGGCGCCCACCGTGGGGCCAACGTCCAGACTTGCTAGCCTCTTCATTCCCTACCTCGTGTTTCGGATTTCAACTCCTCACTTCGGACCTCGGTCTTTCCATAAGTGTCAAACGACTTTCGCTCCTTGTCATAAGTAACTACATGGCTCCCCGAAGAGACGTGACTCGCAGCCAGGTCGGAGCCAATCTAGAAGCCCCGCAACAAGGAGAGAACCCACCACCTCCAGCCAATCCAATGCCGGAGGACCGACTCACCAGGTTGGAAAACCAGGTCCAACGGCTAACTGAGTTGTTGACTGGTTATCTACACCAGACTGAGCAGCATCGTTCTCATGTGCCCTCTCAGCGGGCGGAGCATCAGTCTCCTCCTCCTACTCGGGAGCCTCGTCAATCCCGCCAGACGGGCCAAGAAATCCACTGCCCTGAGGCGGCAGGATCTACTTCTGCTCCCTCACGAGAAATAGGGACTTCGCAGGAGAGACGATTACGTTTCCTAGAGAGGCAAGTCCAGGAACTCAAGAAGGGAAAGGAAGAGCTGCTCCACCTTGGCTCTAACCAACCCTTGAGTAAGGGCATCATGGCAGAGGTTCCACTGGAAAGGTTTCGTATCCCCTCCATCAAGCTCTATGAAGGAAGCACAGATCCCTATGACCACGTCGAGCTTTTCTCCTCTCACATGCTGGTGCAATCGGGGTCGGACCCGATGTGGTGCCGGGCATTTTCGGCTACTTTAGGAGGACATGCCCGGACCTGGTACTCTTGCCTTCCCCATCGTTCCATCAACTGTTGGGAAGAGCTGAAGACCTGTTTCTTAGCCCACTACGCTCCCTTGAAGTGCCACCGAAAGTCTTCCATGGCTCTGGTGAACATCAAGCAGAACCAGGGTGAATCCCTAAGGGATTTCGTGACTAGGTTCAACGAAAAGGCATTAAGTATCGATGAATTTGACCAGTGAATCGCAATGGTGGCTCTTCAAAATGGCTTGAGAGCTGGGCCATTTGCTCAGTCCTTAGCCAAGACTCTACCTCGTACTTTCACAGAAGCCTTAGCCCGAGCTAATAAGTACATCAACGCCGAAGAGATGATGAAGGTGAAGCGGGCGGAACAACCTGACAGGAAAGAAAGAGAAAAGGAGAAGAAAAAGCCAGTGGCGGAGCAAAAGACGGACTATCGCCCCTCCCGAGCTCCTGATCGCCCGGGTTTTGGGGGTGCACGTGGAAGCCCGGTGAATTACACTCCCCTCAATGCAAGTTGAGCAGAGATTCTCCTGGCATTGGAGGATAAGAATTATTTACGACGTCCTCCCCTACTGAAGTCTCCACCCAACACTCGAAGCAAAAAGAAGTATTGTCGTTTTCACCGCGACCACGACCATGATACTGAGGACTGCATCCAACTGAAAGAAGAAATACAAGAGCTTATCAACCGGGGATACCTCCAGGATTTCGTGGGTCGAGGAAGTACGAGCTCGGGCAGGGTAAAATCCAAGCCGGAGCATCGAGGGAGGTCTCCTACTCGAGATCGCTTTCGAGAGCGAAGCCGAACACCGCCCTGGAGAGAAGGAAAGCAGCCCGCCGAGGAGGGGGGACAGAAGTTTATCTTGTACATGCTGGCGGCAGGGATAGTTCCAGGGTCCTACTCAACTGCTCCCAAGAGCACGGTAAAGGAAGGGGTGATCATCACTTTCTCTGAGGAGGATCTTCCGAGTTATCCCAACTATTTGGACCCTCTGGTGATCACTGCTCAAGTGGGAGAGTGGGAGATGAGGCGAATCCTCGTGGATCCAGGTAGCTCTTTAGAGATTCTCTACAAGAGGGCATTCCTAGGGATGGGGTTCACGCTCGATCAGCTGAGTCCAGTCCGTGTCCCATTGGTGGGTTTTGATGGAATAGTGATCCATTCTGAAGGTTTGATCCAGTTGCCCCTGACGGTCGGTAGTGGTCCTCACAAATCCTGGGTGACGTTGGATTTTTTGGTGGCAGATGTGCCCTCAGCGTACAATATGATCCTTGGTAGGTCTGGGCTTAGTGCTCTGAGGGCAGTACCGAGTACGTATCATATGGTGTTGAAATTCCCTACTTCGGGAGGGATTGACAAGGTAAGAGGAGACCAGCGGCAGGCTAGGGAATGCTACGTGGCCTCATTGAGTGCCACTATGGCCAAGGGGTCAGAGTTAAACTCAGGACCGAATCAGGAGGCGGTCCCTCAAGCTGGTCAGGGCCAGATGGAGACGGAACAGGTGAGAGACCCAAGTATAGGAGCAGGTCAGAGGTCAGTAAGGGAGGAGGGACAGAATTCCGCTGCCCCTCCCACTGTGGTTACTAGTTTCATCTTGGAAGGTCCAGAAGAGCCTAAGACTTCAGAGCCGGTGGATGAGCTCAAGGAAGTCCCACTGGGGGAAGAGTTCGATCGGACAGTGCGAATCAGTGCCAAGTTACAGGAGCCCTTGAGGTCCGAGATCCTTTCACCCCTACGCCGATATCAAGATGTATTTGCATAGTCTACCCTGGATATGCCGGGGATAGACCCAGCGATCATGACACATCGCTTGGGGCTCTACCCGGATTGTGTGCCGGTAAGACAAAGGAAGAGGAAGTTTGCCCCAGAGCGGGCTAAAGCTATAGAGGTGGAGGTGGAAAAGCTTATGGAGGCTAATCATATTCGGGAAGTCAACTACCCAGAGTGGTTAGCCAACGTGGTTCTTGTCTCCAAGGGATCGGGAAAATGGAGGCTCTGTTTTGATTTTAAAGATCTTAACAAGGCTTGCCCGAAAGACAGTTACCCTCTGCCCAGGATTGATGCGTTGATTGATGGAACAACGAGGTGTCAGCTAATGAGTTTCCTGGATGCATTCTAGGGGTACCACCAAATCCCACTACACCCTGAAGATCAGGAAAAGACCGTCTTCATCACGGATAAGGCTACCTATTGTTACCGAGTTGTGCCTTTTGGACTGAAGAACGCTAGAGCTACATATCAGAGGTTAGTCAATAAACTATTCAAAGCTTACGTGGATGACATGTTAGTCAAGAGTCTATTGGCTGAACAGCATCCGGACGACTTGGAGGAGTGCCTCAGAACCTTACGCCAGTATCAGATGAAGCTCAACCCGGCCAAGTGTGCCTTCGGGGTTACAGTTGATAAATTCTTGGGGTTCATGGTGCATTACTGGGGAATTGAGGCTAACCCCTCGAAGATAAAGGCCATACGCGAGATGCCTCCCCCTCGAAGTATCAAGGAGGTGCAGAGGCTAACCGGGAGGATAGTAGCATTAGGGAGGTTCTTGTCAAGATCTGCGAAAAGACAATTGCCATTCTTTAAGGCCTTGACTCGAGTCCAGAATTTTGCATGGACAGAGGAATGCCAGGAGACATTTGAGCAACTGAAACAGTGTCTAGTCTCCCCCCAGTCCTGGCTAAACCACAGCCAGGAGAGTCACTATATATTTATCTGGCTGCCTCGGATGAAGCTGTCAGTTCGGTTTTGGTAAGGGAGGAGGACAAAATTCAAAAGTCGGTCTATTATGTGAGTAAAAGGTTGGCCGGAGCTGAGATTCGCTACACTCCAACAGAAAAGTTGGCCTATGCCCTAGTCATCTCCGCTCGATAGTTGAGGCCTTATTTTGAGGCACACCACATTATCGTCCTATCAAGTCAGCCACTGAGGCATGTGCTGGGAAAGCCGGACTTGTCAGGGAGGATGCTCAAATGGGTAGTGGAGCTGAGTGCTTTCGACATCGACTATCGACCTCGGCCGGCCATCAAGGCGCAGGCTCTTGCCGACTTCATTGTGGAGGGTACCCTACCAGAGAAAGCAGACGAAGGGATTTCCCAAACTTGGGCTCGCTCTGTGGATGGCAGCTCCAGTGTCGGAGGCAGTGGCGCTGGAATACTACTCCAGGGCCCCGATGGCCAGGCTTGGCCGTATGCCCTCCACTTCGAGTTCAATGCCTCTAAAAATGAGGCCGAGTACGAGGCGCTCATTGCCAGGCTCAGACTAGAGGAACAGATGGGAGTCAGGGATATGGAGGTATATTCTGACTCGAATTTAATTGTGCAGCAGGTCACAGGGGAGTTCGAGGCTCGAGAGGACGCCATGGCCCAATACTTGGCGATAGCCAAGGATCTTATGGCACGATTTCGGACGGTGAAAATCAATCATGTCCCACGGGCACAGAATGCGGTGACAGATGCTCTCTCGAGGGTAGCTGTTTCTTCCTTCCCTAGGGATTCTTGAGCTGTCTACATGGAGTCGTTGCCCCAGATGAGCATAAAGCCTGAGGCAGAGCAGCTTTGCGTGGAAGGGGTTGAAAGTTGGATGGATCCCATCGTAACACATCTGACCAAGGGATGGCTACCAGAGGAGGAACAAGAAAGTCAAAAACTCAAGCGCCAGGCTGCCAAGTTTCTACTGGTTGGATCAGACCTTTATAAGAAATCCTTCACTCAGCCGCTGTTGAAGTGCGTAGGGCCGGTCGAGGCCGACTACATCCTAAGGGAAATCCACGAAGGGATTTGCGGCAGTCACATCGAAGCTCGGTCTCTTTCCCAGAAGGCCCTTCGACAGGGGTATTACTGGCCGACAATGATGAGCGACGCCGGGCATTTGGTCCAGACTTGTGAGAGATGCCAAAAAACTTCCAACCTGGTTCACACCCCGGCAGCTGAACTCACCCACCTGGCTTCGCCTTGTCCCTTTGCCAGGTGGGGAGTCGATATCCTCGGGCCTTTTCCGCAAGCGGCTGGACAGAACAAGTACTTGATAGCAGCCATCGATTACTTCACTAAGTGGGTGGAGGCCGAGCCTGTGGCGACTATTACAGGCCGGAGGGTAAAACAATTCCTTTGGAAATCCATCGTCTGTCAGTTTGGTATTCCAAGGGTGTTAATAACTGACAATGGCACCCAATTCGAGGACTGATCGGTGCAAGAATGGTGCCGCGAGTTGGGGATCAAGCAGCATTTTACCTCAGTCGCCCATCCTCAAGCTAATGGGTAGGTAGAGCTGACGAACAGGACCATTCTGCAAGGACTCCGAGCTCGGGTTGAGAAGGCGGACGGGCGATGGGTAGATGAGCTCCCCAGTATACTATGGTCTTATCGAACCACGCCGCAAATGACTACAAGAAAATGCCCTTTCACACTGTGTTATGGCTCGGAGGCGCTCATCCCTGTCGAGATTGGGGTGAGGAGCTACCGAGTGGAGCATTTTGATCCTGAGATTAACGAGCAAGGGCTAAGGTGCAACTTGGATTTGATGGATGAGCTCCGAGACCTGGCACGAATTCGACAAGCCACATATAACCGGCGCATTGCTAGGTACTACAATCAATGAGTCCACGCTAGGAGTTTCATGCCAGGAGATCTTGTACTATGACGGTTCGACGGGAGTCATCCTCGGGACATGAATAAACTAACTCCGAATTGGGAAGGACCGTACCGGGTGGTGGAATCCCTAAGTCCGGGAGCATATCGACTAGAAGACATGGAAGGCAAGCCCCTGAAGCATACTTGGAATGTGCAAAACTTAAGGAAGTTTTATCAATGAGCAAGGGAATTCCCCGAATCTCTTTGTACTCTTTTTCTTTACGACTAATGGTAAGGCTTCGTATTCTCTTCATCTAATAGCAATTGTACAAAGGATTATACTTCGTCGAAGAAAAATCCAAGGGTCACGAGACCTAGGCCGTCCTCAAAAGTGGACTAAAGGCCACGAAAAAACTCTAGCCAACACCCTCCTTCGCGTGGGAGTGGCTAAAATCCAAGGGTCACGAGCCCTAGGCCGTCCTCAAAAGTGGACTAAGGGCCATGGAAAAACTCTAGCCAACACCTTCATTCGTGTGGGAGTGGCTAAAATCCAAGGGTCACGAGCCCTAGGCCGTCCTCAAAAGTGGAGTAAGGGCCATGGAAAAACTCTGGCTAACACCCTCCTTCACGTGGGAGTGGCTAAAATCCAAGGGTCACGAGCCCTAGGCCGTCCTCAAAAATGGACTAAAGGCCATGGAAAAACTCTAGCCAACACCTTCCTTCGCGTGGAAGTGGTTAAAATCCAAGGGTCACGAGCCCTAGGCAGTCCTCAAAAGTGGATTAAGGGCCATGGAAAAACTCTGGCTAACACCCTCCTTCGCGTGGGAGTGGCTAAAATCCAAAGGTCACAAGCCCTAGGCTGTCCCCAACGGTGGACTGATGGCCATGAAAAGATTCATTCATGGGTCACGAGCCCTCGGCTGTCCCCTAAGGGTGGACTAATGGCCAAGGAAAAATTACAACACAACACCCTCCTGATTGTTGACTTAGGGAGAACCAAGGGTCAAATTCACCCTCATCAACTATGGAAGGGACCGAGGTTCAACTAGTCTCAGCCCATATGTTCGCAAGCAAAAGATGAACAGTCAAAATGAAATGGCTTTGTATAAAAGTGAGACGGTCCAATACATGATAATGGAGGAAGTACAAAAGGCCCTAACTAGAAAAAGAAGAAAAGCTCAAGCATCAGGAGGCGCATCATCGTCGTCGGCCATCTCCGAGTCTTTCATCCCGGCCACAATCTCCGCAACAGATCGAACATTGGACATGTCCAAGTCTGGATGAGCTCGTAATACCTCAGTCGCACGAGCTTGGAATCCCTTTGTCCAAGCGTCCTACAGGTTCTTTTGGAGGAACTCCTCTACCTTAGGAAGCTTGATAGGCTCGGCATACTTGTGCTCGTACTGGCAAATGACCGAGTTCGCCCGAGATAGCTTGGAGCTCGTCCGAGATAGCTCTGCCTCTAGCTCCTGAATACGTAGGTCTGAAGCCTGCCGCTGGGAGGACAACTCATCCAAGTTCTTCCTATGGCTCTCCAGTAACTCGTCCCTCTCCTGCAGCTGGGTGTCTAGCTCCAAGGTCTTCTTGGAAGCATGAGAGAAACGTCTAGAAAAGTCCGAAACGAGTGTGACCACCTGTAATGGGCAAGGCAAGTAAGGACAACATAGATGAGACTGGAGGATGTTGATAAGGTATAGGTGATTACCTGGGCCAAATACTTGCATAATGTGGCTTCTATAGCCTCCGAGGACTGCTCGGCCAGCACCTGATGATCGGCGGGAGTGGCGAAGTGGTGAATCATACGTCTTGCCACCTGAGTGTTCCGGCTGAGATCGCTTGCCTTCACTCCCCAATCAAGAACATGGTCTGGACTGTGGGGGGGAGACTCCGGGGTTGGCATGAGCTCTCTCGGAGGATGGGAAGTCTTCTTCTTCTTAGCACGACTAGGCTCTCCTTCCTCAGCAGGAGGAGCATTCAAGGCAGTCTTTCCCCTCGTAAGAGCTGGGGCGCCCTCGTCCTCTACAGGTCTCCGTTTGTTCTTCCCCCAGATGAAAGCTGTGCTCACCATCTCAACTGCAAATGCGAAAACAAGATATTAAAGGTAAGAAAAGCAAGTTAGAAAAATATGGAAATAGTGGGAAAATGACTACCCAAAGTGACATCAGGCTCGAAGCAAGTGTGAGTGGATAAACCCCCCAGGTACAAGGTGCGGTCACATATCAGGACCCGAGCGCTGATAGGGTTCAGCTCCCTCAAGATCTAAATATTATGAAGCTCGTCCTGCGTGATCTTGCGACTACGGACCTTTGAGGGCTGGAAAGCCCACTCAACTGGCACCCCGAAGCTGACGCTGGTTGAGGGGGAAAAAGGCGAATCGAGGTTCAGTTTTGCTAATGAAAATTACCTTGAACATCCTAAAGAAAAGTTGAGAAGTGGGTTTAATGTCTCGAGCTCGACAACAGAGAACGAAGGTAGATAGACACCTCCAGCCATTGGGAGTCAACTGAGAGGGGCATAACCCCACAATAGTGAACACCTCAACTACAGGAGTCGCGGGAGGGAATCTAAGGCCGGCAGCCAAGGCCTGCTCATAGACGGTGATACAACCATAGGGGGCCTGGTGAGCTTTCAGACCTCGGGGTTCACTATACCAATACTCATCATGAATGAGGTGGTATTTTCGGAGGAGGGGAAACAACTCTCTCTCGATTATGGTAGAATGATCTGTGGTTAGATCCTCGGGTAAGCTTCCTAAGTTGGGATCACTACTCACATGAGACTCTGAAGTGGGATGGAGTGAAATTCTTTCAGGCCTCCTAAGTTTCCCGAGCCTACGAAGGGGGCCATGGGAGGGGCTGGATAACTCGATGTATGATTCCTCACTACTAGAGCTGGTACTAGAGTTTTCAGAATCAGAGGAAGAAAACATGCTAAAAAACGAGCAGAAGTAGTTAAGAGAAGGTCACTGACCAGGAGAGTAAAGCCCGAGGTCAAGAAAGAACAACCACGACTGGGCTAGAGCCTTGGAGAGCTCAGTAGGCGCGATTTAGCTTGGGAAAATCTCGAGTCATGCCTGCGAAAAAGAAGAGCCAAGGAAACAGGTTAGTCAAGTTAAGCCTTGTTTTAAAGATCGTTTTGTTATTATTAACAAAGGAAAAGCCCAAGGGTCAGCAAAAAAAAAAAAAATAATAATAAATAATTAAAAAAAAAGGGCAAAAGTCCCAAGGGTCGGCCATGGCTGACCCAAGGACGCCCACATATGTGCATATAGGTATATATGTATATATATATATTAGATGTTAAAAAAAAAAAAGATTGCAGAGAAGAAGAAAGGGAGGTCGGCCATGGCCGATTCGGCCAGGGCTGAGCTCCTCGGCCCTGGCCGACCTCGGCCAGGTCGAGCCCAGCGCTCGGCCATGGCCGAGAAGCTCGGCCTCGCTTGGGCGAGGCCGAGCATGGCCGACCTCGGCCGCGGCCGAGGTCGGGCCAGGCCAGTTCGGCCATGGCCGAGGCGGCCTGGCCAGTCGACCTCGGCCAGGCGTCTCTGCCTGGCCGAGGGAGAAATTATTTAAAAAAAAATAAAAAAATAAAAATAAAAAAACAAAGAGGAAGCAGAATGAACAGAAAAAAAAAATAAATAACAAATAAGGAAAAATAAAAGCAAAGGAGGATGAGAAAGACTAATCTCAAGGAGATGAATGCTTGTCTTGAAATAATAATTGTGGGGTGGGGCCTTAGGGCTTATATAGAGGGGACCCAAGGGGGGAAAAATTCAAAATGACAATGTTTCCCTCCAAACGAATTCTTCCCTCTAACCAAAACCCATCCCTATAATTTCAGGGCAGTAAATGAGGTTTTTAAGCACTAATCTCAACTTTAAAAACACTCTCGTGCGTTTTGGGAAAAATCAACAGTCGAATAGACTCAGAAATTAAGCTACTCCTCGACCTAGTGTGATTCTCAGCTCAGCTTAAGGAGTGGGGGGCAAGTGATGTGGCGCAAACTGAAATTACTAGAATACCCCTATGCGCGGATATATAGTCTCACCTGCCACGTGGATCACCTGAGAGACCGACACGTGGCAAGTCAACACTCTAGAGCGGAGCTCGGGAAATCCGGGCCGAACCGCAAGACCCGTTCCAACTTGACCGGGATTCTCGGGAGTCGTGCCCGCTCATCTCGGGTACCCTGAAACGGGTTCGCCTATAAAAGACAAGGACTCTCGTCAGGTATATTCAGGCTCTACAACTCTCTCATTTACTTCTACTTGCATTTACTTTATTGATTTGAGCGTCGGAGTCCACCCCGGGGGATCCAAGCCCCGGCCCTCCACTGTCTTGCAGGTTCTACACCCGAGGTTCGACATCCCCAAGTCCGAGGTTCCATTCCCGAGGTCCAGTCACAGAGGTGACACGTGGTGGTCGGTCCCAAAAACCATCATCATTATTATTCTTAAAATAGGAAATAACATTATAGGTCATTACATTAATTATAAAATAAACTTAAAAAATTATCAAAAACATACCCAAACTTTCAAATATATATCAATTTTATGGCGCGGTTAGATAAAATTAATGGTGTTAATGTTCAATTGACCAAACAATCTTAATATTCTCAACTATTAAAATTATTTATCATATATATTTAGAGTTTGTATGTTTTACTTTTATACATACACACAAATATATAGATATACATGCATAAAATATGTCCTTATACAATTTTAGAGTTCGTTTGATAGGGTGAAAAATGGAGGTGAAATTCATTTTTCATTCAAATTCTAAGAAATTTCGTTAAATAATTTTTTTTTTCATGAAATTTGAATTTCATCTTAGTTCAAAAAGTAAAGATTTTCCTTGAAATCAAGGAATTTGAATTCCTAAGGAGTGGGGTGAGAATTAGAATTCCATGAAATTGAAATTCTGCTCCACTTTCCACCCCCAATCAAACACACATTTAGCGTACGATTTTTGTTATTTAGTCTCACTTATATTTTGTTTACTTTTTTGGTAATATTTAAAGACAATAATGTTGATATAATTGGCAAATAAATAAGATATTGAATACCAAATATTGAAAGTTCAATGATAAAGTAACTTGTTATAATATTTTACAAATCTAATAAATAGGTTAAATAATTGCTAACCTACATTGTTTTGTATTAGGAAATTAATATTTTTATACAATTTCCATAAAAAAAAAACATGTCGTTGGAATAATGTAATAATGTCATTTTATACTTATGACCAACTTTAAGTAGTAAGTTTCTGTATTATGCATGATTATTTATTGGGAAATTCTATCCGCAGCACATGTTTTTACTCTTTACAACCCGCAGCCCATAAAATTTCACACCAATTTTAAAATTCCTATTTTACCCCACAACCCACTTTCTCCTCCGACCGCCATCCTCCGCCTCGCCTCTCTTTTTCTCTCATCCACACAAGCATACACACACAAACACACACACATATATACACACACACACACACACATGCGGCCATCATGGCCGACTGGGTCGGCCATGGCTGCCGACCCACACACACTCTCTCTCTCTCTCTATGCGAAGGCATATACACATACATGAAAAGCATGGCCGCAGCTATGGCAGCAGTCAGGGAACCCAGGGTTCCCCAACTGGCAACAGTCAGGGAACCTAGCTTTCCCCGACTGTTGGCAATCGGGGGAAAAGGTTTTTTATTTTTTTATTTTAATTATTTTTTTTATTATAATAAAATAAAATAAAAAAATAAAAAATAATACAAATAAATAAATTTTAAATATCTACCTTTTAAGTAACTATAATTTAACTAATTTTAAATTTTAAATCATTGTAATTAGGTGTTGAATTTTTAATACTTAAAAAAAATTAAATTAATTAATTTATCTTATTGAATTACTTAAAGATACACATATTTAAAAAATCCTACCATCATTTAAAATTAAAAATTAGTTAATTTATAATTACTTAAAATATAGATATTTAGAATTTATTTATTTGTATTATTTTTTTATTTTTATTTTATTTTATTATAATAAAACAAATTTAATTAAAATAAAAAAAATAAAACCCACCTTCCCCGATTGCCAGCAGTCAGGGAAAGCTGGTTCCATGGCCGCAGCCATGAGTGTGTGTGTATATGTGTGTGTGTGTATATATATATATATATAGGTGTATGTGTGTGTAGATCGGCCATAGCCGACCCACTATCTCTTTCTCTTTCTGTGACGGCCGCCAGGTGGGTCAGCTTCCATGGCACGACCATGGAACTAATTTCGCGCGCGTGTGTATATATATAGGTGTGTGTGAGTGTGTGGTGTGTGTGTATATATATATGTGTGTGTGTGCGCGCGCGCGCTGGGTTGCATGGCCGCGACCATGCTGCGTGTGTATATATATATATATATTTATATAGGTGTGTGAGTGTGTATATATATATATGTGTGTGGGGGGGAGGGGGGTCGGCCATGGCGGTCGACCCACTCCCTCTCTCTTTACGACGGCTGCGAGGTGGGTCGGCGACCCACCACCATTGCCAAGGGGAACCTCGCATCACAGGGTTAGGGGGTTTCTCGAACCCCCGCATCGCGAGGTCCGGGAATCCTCGAACCCTCGAATCATGAGGTTCGAGGACCCCCCCGAATCGCGAGGTTCGCGGGTTCGAGAAACCCCCGGATCGCGGGGTTCGGGGGTTCGAGAAACCCCCAAACCCCTCGATGCGGGGATTCCCCTGGTGAGTCAGCAAGTGGTGCCAACCCACCTCATGACCATTGCACAAAGAGAGAAAGAGAGAGAGAGAGAGAGAAAAAGAGTGTGTGTGTGTGGAGGTGTCAACTAATGGTGGTGGATCGGCAACCATGGTTGTCGTCCATGCATGCACGTATGTGTTTTGTGTGTGTATATGGTACAAGAAAGAAAGAGAGAGGTGAGGCGGCGGTTGAGGGTGGTCGGAGGAAATAATAAACTGTGAGCGATGGGGGTAAAATAGGAATTTTAAAATTATTGAAGAATTTTGTAAGATGCGAGCTGTGAAGAGCAATTTTATGGGCTGACAATAAAATTTCCCTTATCTATGAGTAATATAATTGTATATATGTGAGAATTTTGTACAAAATTTTGTTTATATAATTAATATTTTTATGCATGTTATCACGTGCTATACATATGTATATGTATTCATGTGTATATGTATAATTAAAACAAATACGGCCTAAATATATAAGAAAAAAAATTTTAATAACTGAAAACATAAATGTTACATCCATTGCACATCCCTCATCAAATTGATTTTGATATTTAACAAAATATAGTTTAAGTGTTTAAATCAAATATAAGGGTTGTTTTAAGTTTATCCTAAGTATTCATAGTTTAAAAGCAATCTTGAATTATAGTGTGTTAGGACATATATTTTGGCATACTTGTAAATAATTTCAAATAAACCGTAGAGATTTAGTTTCCGTACTTTTAGCTTATATACATTTTTAGTGATCATCTAAAGATACATTTTTTAAATAAAATATACTTTCTCTTACTAAAACTTTTGTAAATGAGAGAGATTTGTTGGTTAAGAAAGAAGAGAGAGAAAATCTTGAGAGCATCTGAGAGAGTAGAGCAGAGGAAAGGGATGAGAGAGATTCTTGGGATGAAAACACGCCAAATTAACAAGTTAGTATAAGGATGTATAAATATTTTGTTCTCTTCTATTTTGTAAATTTAGTAGAAGTTAAATCAAGCAAATATATAATAATATAAAATAAGTACAACAATCACTTAATCACAAAAATACTAAAATTTCACGTGAAAAACTCTCTCAAATCACATCAAAATTCACCCAAAAACTTTCACTATAATAAAATAATGGATATAATTGTTCCTCTCTGGATAGCACTAGAGGCACATCGAATTCTCAAAAACTCAATAATTTTTGGCACACTAAAATTCTTAAAAGCAACAAAATAATTAACCCAATCACAATTCTTTCAAGAATAAAGATTCTTGGAATACCACTCAAAAACAATAAAGAAATATCCTACCAAAAAATGCCACTGTTCATATAGTAATTCCTCCCATATGGACCATTGGATCTTGATCTGGACCGTTGGATTTAAAAAACAATGAGTTGCGAATGTATTATTCAAAAATCGTGACGACCAGACCATGGAATGTAGAGATATTTAGGATTAACCAATGACTGCCCAGATTACCCAAATATTTTGAACTCACAACTGTTGCTCTCGGTTTTAACGGATAGGTAGCGACTGAAAATTAGGATTTTTTTCACACAATCACACACACGCACACATATGTGACTGCTAGTTTTGTTTCATATATATAATAAAAAATCCTCTATCCACCAAATTAATAATTCTTGGGCCATTTTTCAACTAAATCAATTTGTTAGGGTTTGGTCTTGATCCACTCTAACTTACAAGTAACTTTGGTTTTTATTTTTGATAAGTGCAACATAAGTATCAAATAGTCCCCGTAGACATTATGTAGCACTTTTTAGGTGTGTTACTATGGTAAAATTAGTTATCAAGTCATAAGAAGATGATATGACCATTTATGCATATAAAATTTTAAGCACACACATCAATAGTTCAATAAATTGGTGTTAATATGCAATTTCATGAAGTCAAATATGATTAAATGTCAAATAAATGGTCACATATTCCTTAAATAATAACTTAAAGGGTCTTCCTAAAATTTTGATGAAATTTGAGGGCATAAACGAAAATTTTCTAATCTGCCTGAGTAAAACTGTAATAAAATAGAAGTTTTAGGATGAAACAGTCAACTTTCAAAGTTTAGAAACTTTCTAAAGTTGCGAATCTTTTTGCCACTGCTAACCATGAAAGAATTTTCTATGTGGCTTTATATTATCATATAAAAATTGAAAAAAAGACAACTTCAGCTAATATTCATGTATTAATATGATATAAAATATATTAAATTAATATATAAATATCACAAAAAAATACAGTAACGGAGTTATCCAAATAACATGTTATTGTATCCACAGAATCCATACCTACCAGTCAGCACTGGCATTGGATTTGGATGTCCTCATAATATGTTAGCTGTAAGTTTCCACATGGGCGGCTTGGAATTTGGATGCTTAAGCCAATTGGCACAACATCGTCATCATCCTAGGGCCTAGCCTCACTTTTCCACTGATTCTGCAATTGAAATTATCCAGTTTCTAGGTTTTTAACCTAATTAAGTCAGATATTTCCACTTTATGAACCCAAGTTTACATAACACGTTCATTTTTTTTTTTTTTTTGGGGGGGGGGGGGGGGGCGCTATAATTTTGTTTTAAGGACACAGTTTTTGGAATAAAAAGAATTTTTTAAAATGAAATACAGCCAAGCCAAGACTTTGGGTCTGTAAGGAAACCTTTTCCATAGCAAAGACTTTAATTGCAACTAAAGTCTGTGTTCAAACCCGGAAACTTTTTCTGGTTGGAAATAGTCATTAATGCAACATCCATGGCCACGTGCTTGCTTGCACCGAAAGTAACAGATTGATTAAGTTTCAAAAAGGAGAACCAGTCCTATCGAAGATAAAAAGACTCGATTAATTTTCAAAGCCAAAAGAGTGAAACTGAATACGACATAACACTGCTCTTGTTATAAGCCAAAATTTAATTTTTTTTAAGCTTAAAAAGAAATAAGAGTAAGTTATTTGTTGGATTTTTCAACATCCATAAGAACCACCTTCATCTCATGTGGGATGAGGGACTGCAATTGGACCCGCTCTTCACGCACCTAAAACTCCATTCATTTCTAAACTTACTCCCTTCCTTCATTAATTAGCAAACAATAAAACTTTCCCTGTTTTGCTTAATATTTGTTGGATTTTTCAACAGGTACAAGGCTGAAACACAGAGACTATTGCCTATATATACAGTGTTGTTCTGCCTATCCTAGGACAAAAACGCTAATTAACCAGCTGAACAAGGCAGAGATGGCTTCTATGGTCGCTTACTTGACATGTCTGCTTCTTTTGCTGTTTTCTTGCTCCCATGTTTCTGAGGCCAAATATTCCACGACTGCTCACCATCATCATATAAAAAAGGGACTTTCATGGAGTTTCTATGAATCAAGCTGCCCAAAGTTGGAATCCGTCATCCGAAACCACCTCAGGAAAGTGTTCCAGGACGACATCGGCCAAGCTGCCGGCTTGCTCCGCGTTCACTTCCACGACTGCTTTGTTCAGGTACACTACTCTCTATACATCTAAATATATTTTCTGGTTGTTTTCTGAATTAACTGGTTTTACGTACTGTGCTTTCATGCTCATGATGCATGATTTTGGCCTGTTTTGGTGCAGGGATGTGACGCTTCGGTGCTGCTGGCTGGATCGGCGAGCGGTCCCAGCGAGCAGGAGGCTCCACCCAACCTGAGTCTCCGGCGAGAGGCTTTCAAGATCATCGAGGATCTCCGGGAACTCGTCCACAAGAAGTGTGGAATGGTCGTGTCTTGCGCAGACATCACCGCCATTGCTGCCCGTGACTCAGTTTACCTGGTAAAACTCATCCATCAATTTGTTCCCTTCTAGTAATTAATTTCACCATTGTTTTGAGCGACATTTACCATTCTTCCTATGCACATTATGTATAATAATTGATCATCATAATTAATGTGGATCAAGTAAGCACATACAGATCTTTGTTTGAACTTATTTCAAGAGAATTTTCATCATAATTTTTATCCATGTAACCGGTTAATTTTCACGTTCAAGAATTTTCATAGAAATATAGTTTGGTGGCTCATGATACTTTATAGGTGTATATGTCTAATAAGATAGAATTCATATAATTAATCTATATAATAAAGAGATTAATAATTGGGCTAATATAGATGCTTCATTACATTTGCCGAATTATTTATATTTATATATTATTATTGTTATTGTTTTTTAAGTCTGGTGGCCCTGAGTACGATGTGCCCTTGGGGAGGAGGGATGGCCTCAACTTCGCGACCAGGGAAGCGACCCTGGAGAACCTTCCTCCGCCAACATCCAACACCTCCTTCCTCCTCTCTTCGCTTGCCGGCAAGAGCTTCGACGCCACCGACGTGGTGGCCCTCTCCGGCGGCCACACCATCGGGCGAGGCCACTGCGCCTCCTTCACCAACAGACTCTACCCGGATGAAGACCCAACCATGGCCAAAAAATTTGCCAAGAAGCTCAAAACCATATGCCCGGAAGAAAATGCTTCCAACAGCACCACGACGGATCTGGACGTTAGAACACCAGACGGGTTCGACAACAAGTACTACGTGAATCTGGTCCACAGGCAGGGGCTCTTCACCTCCGACCAGGACCTGTACACCGACGAGAGGACTCGGGAGATCGTGGAGAGCTTCGCCGACGACGAGGCTTTGTTCTTCGACAAGTTCGTGGCGGCTATGGTGAAGATGGGGCAGCTGAGCGTTCTGACGGGAAAAGAGGGCGAGATTCGGGCCAAGTGCTCGGTGAGGAATTCGGAGAATGAGGAGCTGAAATCTGTTGTGGAAGACGAAGAAGATGAGGAGGCTCGGGATGAATTGTAGTGCGTAGGGAGTGTTGGGGTTTTGAGTTGATTTGTTTAGTTGACACGTGGTGTTTAATTTCTCTCCTTTTTCTTTGCTTTATCAGTGGAAAAAAACTCTCCATATAAGAGCGGTGACAGCGAACAGCTAGCTGGTCCTTCACCTGCTATTCTTTAGAATGGTAGTTGGATGTGAAATCTTTGGATGGAACAATACGGGAAGATGATTAATAACACATAAAGAATGGTAGTTGGATGTGTAATTTGTGGATGGAACAATAACATGTACAGAAAATGATAATTTTTGCAGATTTAATTTCTTTCTGCAACATTGTTAGTAAGTTTTTGACATTATTGCCTGTTGCCCATTTACGAGAGGACATTAAAATCCATCATCATTGAGTAATGTTTAGAAAATTATGATATGAAAATAAAAAAATAAAATAAAATCCAGCACACAGTACTAAAGATTTTTAAAATATATTCAGTAATATTTTCCAACAATTAGAAACATTTATACAACAACATTAACATAAAATTACGGTGAAAATAAAATAAAAATCAAGATCAAAATATTGAAATTACAAAAATAATTATCCATATGTTAATAAAAAGTAATTCTCCAAATATTAACAAAATGGTAGATGCTATTTAAATAGTAGATATTTGCTCTACCTTTTTTTTTTGGATAGAGTAGACATTAACTTTTTTAAATATCTCAAATTATTATTATATTTTTAACATTTAAAAATAACATAGAAAAAAAAAAGAGAAAAACACCCTTAAGTTTTTTGAGGTATTTAAAAAAAAAAACCAACATTTCTTTTGTTGGAAATTACGGTAAATTTTATCAAGCACCCCAAGCTTTGATAAAAAGGCACTGAGCACTCTTATATTTTCAAATATGGTAAAGACCTCTCGTTAAAAAATTGACAATGGTTTGGCGAAGACATTTTTGCAAACAATAACAACAATAAGTCTCTTCCTTATTTTCTCACCCTCCGCCATGAATTTGGGTTCATTGCCTTTCTAAATTTGGAATGATCTAAATGGTGGCACCTTGACAATAGTTCGACAAAAACAACAACGATGGTTCAATAAAGACTACAACAATGGTAATTAAGTTTATTTCTCTCTCTCTTCCCCACTATAATGAACTTGCATTCATCGCGGATGAACACAAACCATATAGGTTCATCTCTGATGAACCTAGGCAGTTGGGCTCATTTTTTATGAACCTAGATGGTCTAGGTTCAATACGATAGACCTAGTCCAATTTAGATTCATCAACATCATCTCGTTTTCCTTTGTGATGAATCTAGGTTTATCTGCAATGAACCTAGGTCAACAATTGTGTTATATTTCAATTTTAAAACGAATTTTGATATGGAGAAATATTTGTCTCAAATTTGAGATAGTGTAAGGGTCCACTCTCGAATATTCCCACTAGCATAGGATATTTGAAAGGAGGTCATCACAGAGATGATATAGAACAAACCATATAAATAAATAGACAACTCATTTCATTCACTAGTAGAGGAAACTAAATTTAAGTTCAATTACACTTCCAATAGCTCAAGAGTTCGGACTCGACGGCCATACAAAATAGATAAAAGACTCTAATGTTAATTAACAAAAGAAGAATCATTTTATCTCAAGTCTCACCAAAATGCTAAACAACATCTTCAAGTTAGGATGCGTCCCCGTAGACTACTATCCTTAAGCCTTAGTCCTATTGGACTTGCCCCCAATAATAGTTTTTCCTTTACTTGGAATGGCAAAGAAGATCAAGTGAGCCGCAAGGCTTAGCAAGTTCTAGGACAATAAATAATGAACAGAAACCAAGAAAAAAAGTAATACGAAAAGAGAGTAATCTAGAACTTGACAATTGTATACAAGATTCACAATTTAAGACTTGATCAATTCCAAGTTAAATGTATCATGCCACCATGTACTATTATGCAAATGTTCATATAGATTTAATATCAGTATCAAATTTCTTAGGCTCGCAAGCCATCAATCAACACATAGCAAAGTGTATCACATAAACAAAACCTCACAATAAATATAAAGCCAACCTGCTGGGCTATGACCACCTCGTCCCACGCCAGGTGCTCTAGGGTACCCTTTCCATCCGTGCAAAATATTAGGTGCGCAAAGATAGATAATAATATGCCACATAATATGATCATAGTAAATGTGTGTGAAACGTGTCACGCATTCACTTCCACATATATACATAAACATCATGAATTTTATCTCACAAGCTGTTGTCATACCTATATATATTTTATGTCCATCTCAAAATACTGGATAGTTTTTCTACTCATATCAAGTATGCACACAAAATATAATAATTTACTCAAGAATTAGTTTAATCAATTTACTAATGAATTCTTTACATTATTTGTATGCATACTAAGTATTTATATATGTATATTTCTTTACATATAATTTGAATTATTCGATTTAAGACATCAAAATCAGATAGAATGTATTTTGATATATATATATATATAATTAAAGAAAAACCAAAAAAAGACTTCTATAGAAAAAAAAAATTCCCCTTTTTAAAAATGATTATGAGAGGGAATTATTGTATGTATATATCTATATATATTATTTGGGTGGGACTTCAAACTACAGTGGGTGCGTGGGTGCTCAACAAGTGTTTATATATATATATATATTATTTACTTGGGTGCCTTTAACTTATCGTGAGTGTTAAACATATATATTCATGGGCTTTGAATATATATATAAATAAATGGGCTTGCAATAGTTTATATGGGCCTCGGCATGTATATATATATATAGAGAGAGATGCCAGAAAACATATATAAACATGCGTGAGGGATCCAAATCTGGTAGGGGATATATATATGTATATATAGGTAGGCCATTAAAAACATCCAAGTATACATACAACAATCCAATTTCATAGGAGGTTAGTTGATTGTAGCTCCTCCGATTACATATATATATATGTGTGTATATATATATATAAGTATACGTGGTTGGTTGACTGGAACATGGCATTCAAATAACTTGGCGTGCATATATATATATATCCGGGTAAATGGGTGATTTATTAGCATGTGGATATTCATATATATATGGGTTATTCGAATGGAATGAGAGTCACACGGATGGGGTGAGTTTTTATATATGCGAAGCTCGAACAAGGTTTGCTCGCAACATGTATATATGAATATATATATATATATATATATACAAAGGTCATTTTGATCACACAGTAATGAAAAATTTGATCGAAACAGGGGAGGCTTCCTCAAAGATGGCAGCGATTAAGAGCCTCCCAGCAACGACCTCTCTGGTCACATATACAATATATATATGTGTGTGTGTATATAAATGGGTTTGCTCGACTGGAACGGGGCATGGCTGTGAGCGTGTATTTATATATATATAAGTGGTGATTCACATGAGGGCATATATCTATACGGCTATCTACTGAACAAGGGTAGCCATTTGTAGAAAATAAGAAGTAAATGATGCTATAGCAAGAGGAAGAAGGAAAAGAAGTTACTCAAAGAGGCAGGGGTATGGATATATACATATGTGTGTATACATTTACAATCGTCCAGGCAACAAACAATCGCGCAAGAAGAGATGAAATACACAGAAATTACAGAACATGAATGAGAAGGCAGAAGGAACTTGCCTGAGGTTGGATGAGTCTTCTCCTCACTGAGCTTCAACGGTAGGGAGAGATATGCAGAGGGTACTACAAGGAGGAGAAAATGAAGTATAAGAACACGGGAGATGAGGAACAAAAGTGATGGCCAATGGAATAAGAGACAGAATCAAGCACCAAATCATTAATATGGTACAAGATCAGTGCAGAGAATCAAAAGGGAGAGGGAAAAAGAGCTACGGGCGCTTGCTAATTCACGTAGACAGCTTGTTGCTTCCTATTTTAGGTTTTATATATTTTTTTCTTTCTTTTTTTTCTTTTATCCACATAATAAAATTTAAATCCCATTACCTTTGGGCCTAAGCCTAAACTAGAATTTACATAGACCATCTGATAGACCCATGGACTCATTAACTAATTAACTGAGGCCTATTTCATTATTTTCCAATTTATTAAAAATTATACCCATATACGTATTTTCACCATTACATGAACCACAAAATAAAATTATACAAATCTAAAATTATTTCTATGCCATCAAAGAGATTTATCATCAAGTATTAAAATACTTAGACCCACATTTAAAATGCTATTAAACCAACATTAAGTGATAAAACACCTAGACTCACTTTAGGGTCGTTACAGTTTCTCCCCCTTTCAAAGAATTTTGTCCCCAAATTCGTACCTGATCATTCGAAAAGCTGGGGGAAAAGACGTCTCATCTCATCCTCACGCTCCCATGTAGCCTCATCTGACAAACGACGTTGCCATTGAACTTTTACAAAGGGAATCGACCAATTTCGTAGCACCTTCTCTTTCCATTCCAAAATACAAATAGGTTTTTCCTCATATGTGGCATCTTCTCTGACTTTTATAGCCTGATAATCAATGACATGTTGGGGGTCCGGCACTGTAATACCCCGGGAGCCCAGAGGAGAATAGTATATATCGAGGATAAGTAAGAAATGAAACAACACCAGCTGGATACCTTTTGGGCTAAATGTTGGCAAGGAACTCCCAAGTTAAGCGTGCTTGACCTGGGGTAATCCAGGGATGGGTGACTCCCCTAGGAAGTTCGTGTAGGCTTATTAGGGTAAGTTGTTCCGGTCCTTCCTATTGCTCGATGCGGGATGTTACAGGTGGTATCAGAGCCGACCCTTGGAGAAGGCGGTCCGATGAAGGCGGGGAGTGGCGTCGGGGCGCGAGGCCTGATCAAGGAGCGGCTCTTGGCAGGCTTTTAGGATGGCAGCCTCCAAAGGGGAGAACGTCTGGGACCAGTTGTAAGGTCGCATGACGGGGACGTCATGTGCTTAAGGGGGGAGAATGTAATACCCCGAGAGCCCAGAGGAGAATAGTATATATCAAGAATAAGTAAGGAATGAAACAACACCAGCTGGATACCTTTTGGGCTGAATGTTGGCAAGGAACTCCCAAATTAAGCGTGCTTGACCTGGGGTAATCCAGGGATGGGTGACCCCCCTGGGAAGTTCGTGTAGGCCTATTAGGGTAAGTTGTTCTGGTCCTTCCTATCGCTTGATGCGGGATGTTACAGGAACGTACTTCCTCAACATCGACACAGGAAAGACATTATGTACGCCGGATAATAGTGGTGGCAAAGCCAACGTATAGGCCAAAGAGCCAACCCGTTCTAGGATCTCAAAAGGTCCAATGTAACGAGGACTAAGCTTCCCCGACACACCAAATCTACCTACGCCCTTCATGGGCATCACTCTCAGCCACACATGGTCCCCAACAGAGAACTCTAAATCCCACCATCTATTATCCGCATAACTCTTTTGTCTATCCTATGTTGCCTTCATTCTTGCCCGGATAATCCGAATCTTTTTTGTGGTTCGCTCAACAATTTTTGGTCCCATTAATGCTCAGTCTCCTACCTCTTCTTAACAAATAGGTGATCTATACGCCCTGCCATAAAGCACCTCATAAGGTGGCATACCAATACTAGAATGATGACTATTGTTGTAGGCAAATTCCACCAGTGGCAGATGATCATCCCAACTACCATGAAAGTCTAACACACATGCCCTCAACATATCCTCCAACGTCCGTATAGTCTTCTCTGTCTGCCCGTCTATCTGTGGGTGAAAAGCGGTATTGAACTTTAATCTCGTCCCCAAGGCATCTTGTAGTGCCCCCCCAAAAGTACGAGGTAAAACAGGGATCCCAATCTGACACAATACTAGATGGGACCCCATGTAATCTCACTATCTCCTTAATGTACATCTTAGCTAAATGGCTCAAATGGTAAGTCTTGTTAATTGATAGAAAATGAGCTTATTTAGTCAAACGGTTTACTATCACCCATATAGTATCAAACCCCTTCGTCGTCCTCGGTAGTCCTGACACGAAGTCCATCGATATGTTGTCCCACTTCCACTTTGGAATGGTCAACGACTGTAGAAGACCTGCTAGTTCCTGATATTCTGTTTTAACCTGTTGACACACTACACACTAGGATACGTACTTGGCCACATCTCTCTTCAGTCCATCCCACCAAAACTGTCGCCGTAAACCTTAATACATCTTCGTCGTGCCGGGGTGAATGGTATAATGAGACTTATGTGTCTCCGCTAGAATTTCTTTCCTAATCTCGGCATCATCAGGTACACAGACCTGATCCTAAAATAGTAACATCTTATCTCCTCTTTGACTAAAACCCATTGGGAAAAACTTTCCCACATCTGCCAAAATCTAGGCTAACTTCACATCACAAGATTGTTGTACACTAATATGCTCTATCAAAACTGGTTGTACCCTCAGGTACGAACAATACACTGTAGGTCTCTCCTCGGGTCCAGAAATAGACATCTCCTCCATCTGCCTCAAAAGCGTCCACTCATGGACCATCATAACTGCCACGTAAGCTCCTCGGCAACTCAAACCATCTGCCACCACATTGGCCTTCCCCGGATGGTATAAAATTTCACAATTATAGTCTTTCAGTAGCTCTATCCATTTACGTTGTCTCATGTTCAACTCTTTTTGTGAGAAAAGGTACTTTAACTTTTGTGGTCGGTATAAATTTCTACCCTCTCCCCGTAGAGATAGTGCCTCCATATCTTGAGTGCAAATACCACGGCTGCCAATTCCAAATCATGTGTGGGGTAATTCATCTCAAGTTTCTTCAACTGTCTCGAGGCATATGCATTTACTCGCCCATCCTGCATCAACACACACCCAAGGCCGGAATACGATGCATCATTAAAGATGGTAAATTTCTCCCCACTCTTGGGAATAGCTAACACTGGCACTGTCGTCAATCTCTTCTTCAACTCCTCAAAGCAACGATCACATACCTCATTCCACTCATACTTGACTCCTTTCGGAGTCAACTTCATCATAGGCAGGGACAGTCGGGAGAAACCCTCAATAAATCTCCTATAATAACCGGCCAGTCCCAAGAATCTTCTGATGCCTGTTACTGAGGTTGGTCTTGACCAATCCATCACTACCTTCACTTTCTCAGGGTCCACTAAAATACCTTCATCGGATACCACATGCCCTAAGAATCCCACTTACTGTTGCCAGAAGTCACACTTACTAAACTTAGCATATAATTACTTTTCCCTAAGTCTCTGAAAGAATAACCTGAGATGGCTCTCGTGCTCTTCCAGGCTCGGCAAGTAAATGAGAATGTTATCAATGAACACAATGAAAAAATGATCCAAGTACTCCCTGAAAATCCTGTTCATCAAATCCATAAAGACAGCCGGAGCATTCGTCAGCCCAAATGGCATGACCACAAATTCGTAGTAGCCGTACCAGTACGAAATGCAGTCTTCTGAATGTCACCTTCTCTGACCCTTACTTGGTGATACCCTGACTTCAAATCAATCTTCGAAAAGACTGAGACTCCACATAGCTGGTCCAACAAATCATCAACTCGGGGAAGAGGATACTTATTCTTCAACGTTACCTAGTTCAATTGGCGGTAGTCTATGCATAACCTCATAGATCCATCATTCTTCCACACAAAAAAGACCGGAGTGCCCCAAGGTGAAGCGCTCGGGCAGATGAATCCTTTCTCAATCAACTCCTCAAGCTGCACTTTCAATTCCTTTAGTTCATTTGGGGCTATTCTGTAAGGTTCTTTGGAAATTGGCTGGGTTCCTAGCATCAACTCTATGGAAAACTCTACCTCCATCGGTGGCGGCAAACCTGGAAACTCATCGAGGAATACATCAGGGAATTCTCGGACTACAAGAATGTCTGACAATTCTGTATCGTTCTCCTTACCCATGGTCACAGAAGCCAAATACGCTTGACATCCATGTCTCAGTAATTTTTCAGCCTTCATCACCGATATCATAGGAGTGGAACTCATTGGTTTAATGCCTCGATATGTTATGACTGGCTGCTGAGGTGACTCAAACTGGATAACCTTACATCTACAATCCACTTTGGCATAATGTCAGGATAACTAGTTCATGCCTAAAATAAGATCAAAATCATGTATGTCTAGGATTATGAAATCCCCGGGTAACTCCTTATCATGCACCATAATCTTGCAGTCTCAATAGACTTCACTCTCCACTAACTCGACTCCTCTCGGTGTTGACACGATCAAATAATAAGGTAGAATGTACTAGAGAATGGAATTTGGCACTCAATCCTAGGTGAAACAAATGAATGTGTAGACCCCGTGTCAAACAAAACATGCATATCAATGTCATATAGGGAGAGAATACCTTACATAGTGTCCTTTCCCTTTTCTGCCTCTACTGACATCAAAGCGAATGCCCATCCCTGGGTATAGGGTCGACCAGCATCTGTGGTGCCTTATCCTGGTGGCAGTGCCAATGGTGGTGATGTCCCCTGAAGTCTCGAGACTGGTTGCCTTTGTCCCATCTTGTTGCCTTGGTTGCCATACCTTTGTCCCCCTTGCTGTGGTGGTTGTCTGCAAACATTAAATGTATGCCCCTTCTTCCCACACTGATAACAAGTCACCTCCATGTTGCCTATTGTACCCATCTTCTGTGGACGACTCCTCAAGTGCCCCAACTGCCCGCAACTGTAGCACGCCTTACATGCACCCCGATGTCTTTTTCCACAAGTTGTGCAGGGAGGAATGTCGACTACATTACTAGAAAACCCCGATGCTCCCTTTCTTTTCCTGTCATTTCCTTGCCCTTGAGTTGAACCTAATCCCCTAACGACTACCTGAACTGCCCTTAGCTCGCTCCTCTCTTTCTCTATGATATGTGCCCTCTGCACTAGTATAACATAATCTCTGATCTGTGCACTAGTTAGGTGAAATCTGATATCCATTCGCAGTCCCCTCTGGAATTTGGCTGCCTTCTTTTCCTCTGTACATACTAACTTAGGAGTGAATCGTGCCAAAGAGGTGAACTCCTCCTCATATTGTGCCACTGTCCTATTGCCCTGTGTCAACTCAATAAACTCATATGTCTTCTGATCTCGCACCCAAGATGGAAAGTAATTAGCGTTGAAGAGCTCTTTGAACTCCGCCCATGACGGCCCCTTGCCCACAAACCTCTGTCGAATTGTCTCCCACCACCTCTCGGCCCCTCCTCGAAACAAATATGTAGCCAACTATACCCTCTAGGTGTCACTGCACCCTATTGTCCTGAGGTGTTTCTCCATGCCATCATCCACTCCTCTGCTGCCAAAGCATTGGTCCCTCTATGGAACTCTAAAGCTCTCAGTGCCATGAAGTTCCTCACTAACTGGCTCCCGATATTGCCATCCATCCCTTGGGGCTCCACCTCTTGTGGTGTCGGGTTTGAAGTCTAACCACTAACATTCTCATTCAAGACCGGTTCATTCTTCCCTCCAAGTGGTGCTTGCTCCTACTTACCCTGATGCGCTGTAACATCCCACATCGAGCAATAGGAAGGACCGAAAAAACTTACTCTAATGGGTCTACGCGAACTTCTCATAATGGTCACCCATCCTTGGATTTTTTCAGGTCAAGCACGCTTAACCCGAGATTTCCTTACCTATATTCAGCCCAAAAGATATCCAACTGGTGTTGTTTCCTTTTTTACTTATCCTTAATATATACTACCCTTCTCTAGACTCTTGGGGTATTAAATTCTCCCCCCCTTAAGCACATGCTCGTCATGCGACCCTACAACTGGTCTCATATCTTTTTTCTTTTCCAGGTTGCCATCATAGAACCTTGACAGAAGCCACTCCTTGTACAAGCCCTCGAGCCCCGGCGCCACTCCCCGCCTTCATCGTACCGTCTTCCCCAAGGGTCGGCTCTGATACCATCTATAACATCCCGCATTGAGCGATAGGAAGGACCAGAACAACTTACTTTGATGGGCCTATGCGAACTTCCCAGGGGGGTCACCCATCCTTGGATTTTCCCAGGTAAAACACGCTTAACCCGAGAGTTCCTTGCCTACATTCAGCCCAAAAGGTATCCAACTGGTATTGTTTTCTTCCTTATTTATCTTCGATATATACTACCCTTTTCTAGGCTCTTGGGGTATTACATGGGCCATAAAATTCTCGAAATGCCTCTACATAGTGGCTATGGTGCCCCTCAGCTTACTATCCTCCTGGCGCAAGTCTGCCACTGACTCTGCTGGAGTGGCCTGTGCAGGTAGAGGTCTAGGGGTAGGAGTAGGAATAAGCATAGGCTTAGGAGTGGGCTCATGAACTGGAGTAGGGATGACTCGGTTGCCTCAAGCACGGATCGGTGGCCTTCCTCGTTGTCCACTCATTTTCTGCATGACAAATGACCTTTTAGTATTCCATCTTACTTAGACTCACTAGACCACTAGACATAATTCTAACTCTACCCAAACCTAGGTGTACGGAGACTCTTTTCATTTCCTAACTTATGCTCGGATACCAAAATTGTAAGGGCCCACTCTCGAATATTCCTGCTAGCATAGGATATTCGAAAGAAGGTCATCACAGAGATGATATAGAACAAACCATAAATAAATAGACAACTCATTTCATTCACTAGCAGCGGAAACTAAATTTAAGTTCAATTACACTTCCAATAGCTCAAGAGTTTGGGCTTGATGGCCATACAAAATAGATAAAAGACTCTAATGTTAACTAACAAAATAAGAATCATTTCATCTCAAGTCTCACCAAAATGCTAAACAAGATCTTTAAGTTAGGACGCATCACCATAGACTACTATCCTTAGGCCTTATTCCCACTGGACTCTCCCCCAATAATTGCTTTCCCTTTACCTGGAAGGCAAAGAAGATCAAGTGAGCCGCAAGATTTAACAAGTTCTAGGACAATAAATAATAAACAGGAACCAAGAAAAAGGCGACACCAAAAGAGAGTAATCCAGAACTCGACAGTTGTATACAAGATTCACAATTTAAGACTTGATCAATTCCAAGTTAAATGTATCATGCCACCATGTACTATTATGCAAATGTGCATATAGATTTAATATCAGTATCAAATCTCTTAGGCTCGCAAGCCATCAATCAACACATAGCAAAGTGTATCACGTAAACAAAACCTCACAATAAATATGGAGCCAACCTACCGGGCTATGGCCACCTCATCCCGCTCCAGGTGCTCTAAGGTATCCTTTCCCTCCGCGTAAAATATTAGGTGCGCAAAGATAAATAATAATGTGCCACATAATATGATCATACTGAATGTGTGTGAAACGTGTCACGCATTTACTTCCACATATATACATAAACATCATGAATTTCATCTCACAAGCTGTTGCCATACCTATATATATTTTATGTCCATCTCACAATACTGGATAGTTTTTCTACTCATATCAAATATGCATACGAAATATAATAATTTACTCAAGAATTAGTTTAATCAATTTATTAATGAATTCTTTACAATTTATTTGTATGCATACAAAGCATTTATATATGTATATTTCTTTACATATAATTTGAATTATTCGATTTAAGACATCAAAATCAGAAAGAATGTATTCTGATATATATATATAATTAAATATAATTAAAATAACCAGAAAAAAACTTCTGTATAAAAAAAACATTTAAAATGATTATGAGAGGGAATTATTGTATGTATATATTTATATATATTATTTGGGTGGGACTTCAAACTACAGTGGGTGCGTGGGTGCTCAACATGTGTTTATATATATATATATATATTATTTAGTTGGGTGCCTTTAACTTACAGTGAGTGTTAAACGTATATATTCATGGGCTTTGAATATATATATAAATAAATGGGCTTGCAATAGTTTATATGGGCGTGGGCATGTGTATATATATATATATAATGTGATGCCAGAAAGCATATATATACATGCGTGAGGGATCCAAATCTAGTAGGGGATATATATATATATGTATATATAGGTAGGCCATTAAAAACATCCAAGTATACATACGGCAATCCAATTTCATAGGAGGCTACTAGATTGCAGCCCCTCTGGTTACACATACATATGTGTATATATATATATGTATATAAGTATAAGTGGGTGGTTGACAGGACAGGGCATTCAAATAACTTGGCGTGCATATATATATATATATATATATCTGGGTAAGTGGGTGATTCTCTAGCATGTGCATATTCATATATATATGGGTTATTCGAATGGAACGAGAGTCACACGGATGGGGTGAGTTTATATATATGTGAAGCTCGAACAAGGGCTGCCCGCAACATGTATATATGAATATATATATATATATATATACAAAGGCCATTTTGATCACACAGTGATGAAAAATCTGATCGAAACAGGGGAGGCTTCCTCAAAGATGGCAGCGATTAAGAGCCTCCCACCAACGACCTCTCTGGTCACATATACAATATATATATATATATATGCGTGTGTGTGTATATAAATGGGTTTGCTCGACTGGAACGGGGCATGGCTGTGAGCGTGTATTTTTATATATATATATATAAGTAGTGATTCACATGAGGGCATATATCTATACGGCTATCTATTGAAACAGGGGTGGCCATTTGTAGAAAATAAGAAGTAAATGATGCTATAGAAAGAGGAAGAAGGAGAAGAAGTTACTCAAAGAGGTAGGGGTATGGATATATAGATGTGTGTGTGTGTATACATTTACAATCATCCAGGCAATGAACAATCGCCCAAGAAGAGATGAAATACACAGAAATTATAGAACATGAATGAAAAGGCAGAAGGAACTTGCTTGAGGTTGGATGAGTCTTCTCCTCACTGAGCTTTAACAGTAGGGAGAGATATGCAGAGGGTACCACAAAAAGGAGAAGAGGAAGTATAAGAATACGGGAGATGAGGAACAAAAGTGATGGCCAATGGAACAGGAGACAGAATCAAGCACCAAATCATCAAAATAGTACAAGATCAGTGCAGAGAATCAAAAGAGAGTGGGAAAAAGAGTTACAGGCGCCTGCTAATTCACATAGACAGCCTGTTACTTCCTATTTTAGGTTTTATATTTTTTTTCTTTTATCCACATAATAAAATTTAAATCCCATTATTTTTGGGCCTTAGCCCAAACCATAATTTACATAGACCACCTATAGACCCATGGACTCATTAACTAATTAATTGAGGCCTATTTCATTATTTCCCAATTTATTAAAAATTATACCCATGTACTTTTTTTCACCATTACATGAACAACAAAATAAAATTATACAAATCTAAAATTATTTCTATGTCATGAAAGGGATTTATCATCAAGTATTAAAATACTTAAACCCACATTTAAAATGCCATTAAACCAACATTAAGTAATAAAACACCTAGACCCACTTTAGGGTCGTTACAGATAGATTTTGAGACAGAAAATATCCATTTCAAATTTGAGACAAATTTTGAGATTGAAAGTTATCATTACAAAATTTAAGACCAAAAAAAAAAAAAAATTGAAATGGATTTTGTGACTAAAAAGGAATTCATCTAAAATTTAAGATGGATGTTGAGGTGGAAAAATATTGGTCTCAAATTTAAGATAGATTATATATATACCTCTTAGATTTGAGACAAAAATTTTTAGATAGGAATATATACATCTCATATTTGAGACAAATTTTTTTACGAACAAATACTCGTTTTAAATTTGAGAAGCATTTTAAAATAGATAATATATATAATTGTCTCAAACTTAACAAAATTAAATTTGAGATAGGTTTGAGAGGGATTTTTTATCCATCTCAAAGTACTAAAGATGGTTTTTGATATGGATATATAATTCGTCTCAGAGTTGTTTACTTTGTGAGATTTTGCTCCATATCTTTCTCTCACAAACTCTTGTAAGTGTTAGCGCCTCATTCTTGTAAAAGGCTTGGAAAAGGTTGTAGCTGAGCCTTAAAAAAGATATTATAATAGAGGATACTATTCGCCTTTCTAAATAGACACTAGGTAATGGATTCTCAAAAATGCTTGGTGAGGAGATAAAGTAATAGAGTAAACTGCATTGAGATGAACCAATAAAAATTATGTGTGCTATTTTATTTCATTTTTCTTATTTTTTATGTCATCCTTTTGAGCACTTTTAGTTTACATTTACATACAACATTGCTTTTTCAAAGTTATAAAAAGTCTCAAAATAGTTTTTTTTATAAAATCTTTCTAAAATCGAGAAAGTTGTGAAACCCCAACTCACCCCTCTCTTAGGTGCACACTCCTGTATTTCTCAACAATAGCTTAAGAGTTGGGTGTATGAGTGGGGTGGTCTTTTTCTTGGCCTCAATAGCATGAACACAATAACTCAAGACTTAGGTGTGCAAATGGGTTGGTGTTAGGTTGTGTAAACAATGAGACTGCACACCCAAGAGCAAGGGTGAATTAGGTGTTTTAAAAATCATTGAAGCTTTTCAAAAATAAAATTTGCTTATTAATGAGGCTTTAGTGTAATAATATGAGTATAAGATAGATGCTTATAAAGATTGAAGAAATGAACAATAAATATAAAAATAACACAAGCGATTTATAATAGTTTGGCTTAACCGACCTAATCCACTACTTTAACTCCTCGCTAAAGATTTTTGAAAAACACTAAAATCTCATACTTGATCCCAAGTAAGCCATTTAGTACAAACAGTAGGATTACAACCTTCTACTTATGGAAAGTAAGCACTCTAACAATCTTATTAGGTAATAGATAATGAATTTTTTAAGATGAGATTATTTGAGAGATAAATCTTTTAGTTACAATATCTCTCAAAATTATACAAAAAGGCTTAATCGAAATAGTGCAAATGATATACAAAGCCTCTTGAGAGAAAAGATTGAAAATGTAAGTGCACTTGAAAAGAATAACATGACTTGAAGCTTATAACAGTTTCTCTAATCCCTCAATTGCAAAATCTTGCTGGTAATAGGTTTCTCTCGACCTTTGAATTTATTAGCCATTGATGGAGTTGTTTAACACATTTAATGCTTGCAAAACTAGTTTTTTAAGATTGTCAGAGAAGGAATGTTGATAGATACATAATTAGGAATTGTGGATAGATACATAATTCAGTTGGTAGTTTTCATCGATATATTTGAAATAACACAAGGCCTTTGAAAAACAGTTGACATTCTTGAGAGAAAAGTTGACTCTTTGAAAATGCAATCAACAATATTGAACAATAAGTTGACAGTAGTTTTTAAGAAATGTTGATACTATACAATCACTGTCTACTGATTTTGAACTAAAATTATTTGGATTGAGAACATAAATTTTGGTTGTTGATAGATCATGGGAACTGTCGACTATTTTTGGCCAAAGACCAAAAACAATCGATTACTTCTTTAAGAAAGTTAACAGTTGTTGCACTGAACCTAAAACTTTTAAAGGCAAAAACTAATCAAGTGTTCTTTAAAACAAGTTGACAATTGTTACTTTGAAAAAGAAGATATGCATGGTTCTTAAGAAATTTCCTTAGATTTTGTCATGCATTATTCCAAAGAGACTATGATGAGATTCAAAATGCTAAATGGCCATATGATAATGTAATATACTTTTTGCAACGCTGATTTATTTTCATTTTGAATTTTCAAAGATATATGAACTTACAAATGTTTCATTATTCATTTTACAAATATATATTCTTGATTGTTATTTTTGAAGCAAATATATGTTATGAAAATGTTTTTATCGAAACAATAAATATGAAGTTTTTCATCATCAAGATAATTCCAAAAGGAAAAGAATAATTGGTCCTCTTCTTGGCTTCAATGACTCGAGCATGATAGCTTATACTACAACAAGTTTTTAAGAAAAAAATCTAAAAATTAAGAAATTGAGATTTTTTAAAAGAAAATGCCTAAGGGCATTATAGTAATTTTGATTCCTATCTCTAGGTATTTTGGTAATTATTTAAATTAAGTTATTAATGTAATTCATCAAAGATTTTGGGGTGTATGTGCAATTTTCCAAAGACCGCTAGGGTGCTAGTTTAAATCTCAAAAGTATATGGGATGAAATTGAGAACCAAACTTTGAAAATGGGCAAGTGACATTCTCCAAACCTCAAGGACCAATCTGCAAGGCTAAAATGAAAATAAAAATGAAGTAGAAGGGTCAAAGTATAATTTAAAAAAACAAAAGTTGCAGAATGAACAATTCAAACCTTCAGTGGAAAAAATGTGACACCTTACCTGGTCTCAAGGTGCCATAAGGAGCAATTGACTTACCTCTTGGGGAGTACGATCAATCAAAAATTAATCTTGAAGTTGATGGAGTTTGATAAATAATACAATTTTCCCTTTTACCAGACTAAGGAAACAAAATATAGGAACTAAGTTGTTAGTTAGTGTCTCAAAATTGGTTGAGACTATCGATGGCTGGTATGAAGACTGTCGACCATCAAGTTGAATCTTTCGACAGTTTGGTTTTGTCTGTAGACAATTATAATAAACTTGGTCGGTAAAGACTACAGGTCCAATGGCCATCATCTAATCAAATTTTACCTATTTGTAACTGTCTTCTACATTGGATCCATCGACCACTTCTATGAATAAAAACAAAGCAGGCAATAGAGGGTTAAGAAGAAACTTTCGTGTTTTCATTGTACTCAAAGTGTATAGCACTGTATTGAGAAAAAAAGAAAACTGTGAGTGTTGGGTGCTCAGGGTATTTGAGCTTGTATTGGATGAGTTCTTGAGAGCTTTTCTTGTAACTTGTATTCTTTAATTCACCTTATTGTTCCAGTGGATTGACTTGGGGATAATCCCTATCGTAAGTAGGATTCATTTAGGAATCCGAACACGTAAATTTGGTGTTCTTGGTTGTGCAAGTGTTTTGTATATTTCATTTCTGTATTCTTTTTTCTTTTTGGCTCTATTTTCTTCTTGTTCAACGAGCTATTAGACGGTGAATTCCCAACAAGTAGTATCAGAGCTAGGTTCAAAACTTCAAGACTCAAAGGAATTAAGCGAAGTTTCAAGGCGAAGATTAAGAACAAAAAAGGAAATGGGCTCTTCAAAGATGGAGATCAAGAAATTCGATGGTTGCGGTGACTTCAATATGTGGCACAAGAAGATGAGAGTAATACTCGTATTTATTGGAATTAGAACTTCTTGCGACCATGTGTAACGACCCGTTAGAGGGCCTAGTATTTATTGGAATTAGTTAATTAATTATAGTAGTAATTAATTAAGAGAATTAGCCATTTAATTTTAATGTGGCAATTTAGAATATTTTTAGTTGAGAAAATAGCTTTTAAATAGCATTTAATTCTTTTTATATTATGGAAAATTAAATGCAAGGACTTGAAGGTCAATTAGCAATTTATGATTAGAGTTTAATTATTTAAATAAGAGTTATTATGGGATTAGGAGTCCATTAACGAGAAGGCTTGGGCTTAGACGTCTCCAAGTTTCAATAAGAGATTGATAATGGGCTTTTGAGGGCCTCTCCATTAAGTATATATTGGCATAGGGTTTGGTTGTTTTGTTCACGCTGGGAGGAATTAGAGATCGCATAAGAGAAGAAGAGGCAGAGGGTTTGAAGAAGCTTTAACAGTGAGGTTGCGTAGGAGTTTTCTCGTTGCAATCGTTGATACGATCAGAGTTATTGTAAGGCAAGTATCCTATCTGTAATTCCTTCCATTACAGATTCAAGTTCGTTCATTCTCAGTTGTTCAGTTCTTCATTGCGTTCATATTCATATCAGTTTCAGTATGAATATATATATATATATGTATATACGTAGAACAGTGAGTGCATGAAGGAGATAACATGTGATTCTTGATCGTTAATCTCTTAAATACGGTCTTCAAATCATATTAACGGTGATCTCAGAATGCCAAGATTGTTGTTTGGATTTCCAGTTTAATCAGACTATATGTGCATGCATTTACATATATATGTATGCGTTACAGTGAGTCTTCCAGCCAGTTCTTGCATGTTCTTTGCAACGTTTCCATTAACTATGATCAGTAAATCATTCCTAAGTTGTTTCTATATCAATTGAGATTATTCTCTCAAGATTTCTTTCGGAATGGTGTAGTGAGGATAAGTTTTTATTCAAAATATGGTCTCTGTTAGTGTGAGTTTTATTTCTGATGAGATTCCAGTCATTCGAATGAATCTTGTATCATTCGAATGGGTTTTGAGGCATCCGAATGAGTTTCCAGTGTTATCGTAAGTTTTTCCCTTATATTGTGCCAGTCATTCGAATGAGTTCTTGGTCATTCGAATGAGTCATGTGTTATCGTATCATTCGTATGTGTTTTTGGGTTGTCATTCGAATGAGTTTCTTTGTCATTCGAATGAGTCCTTGAAGTTGTGAGTAAGCTGTCGTTTGTATAGTATAGCATTCGAATGAGCCTTTTTGTCATTCGAATGATCTGTGAGTAACCCATAAATTCATTCGAATAAGGTTACTGTTGCATTCGAATGAGTTGGTTTTTGCCAGTTCAAAAGTTAGAAAATTCCAAAATTGATTCGAATGAATTTGGGAGTCATTCGAATGAGTCCTTGATTAGATCCGTATAGCCTTTGTTATATAGCAGCTATCATTCGAATGAGTTCTTTTTCATTCGAATGAGTCTCTGTCCATTCGAATGAGTCTTCCTCCATTCGAATGAGCTTGCTGTAGTTCATTCTTTTTCATTCGAATAAGCTACTATTTCATTCGAATTGTTCCTTAAACTTTCTCAATCATCCGAATAACATCACATAGCACCCAGATGACTTCTAATAAATTCTTGAGGCAAGTCTCAAATTTAATTTAAACATTTAATTAATTAAATATTGAATTTTATGCCAAGATAAGATAAAATCCAATATGCCATGCCTATACTCAGAAATTTTAGGATCTTTGCATCTCAATAAACCTAGTAAAGATCGTATAACATGTTTAGCATTTATTCTGACATGTTCAGCATTATTTTTGTGAGATTACGTGCATACATAGTGTATGAGCATTGAGCATGACCTTATATGGAGCACTACATTTCGTGTGCTAGCATTTATGTGAGCATTACATTATGCGCGCCAGGCGGCTTGTCTGCGGGGATCCCACTAGTATCAGTAAGTTATATCTCAGTTATGAGATGCTCGCCTGATGTCGACCAGGGAGCTAGGGGTATACTATACTACCCACTCTATGTGCTTACAGTTTTTATGTTACAGGTTCAGATTAGCCAGGTATGTTTTACAGTTATGTGGGCCTATGTACCAAAGTTGCATACCTGCATTTATCTTACAATTTATGTGCATTACATTTTTAAATGCAAGCAGATAGTGTTTCACTCAGTACAAGTTCAGTAAGTATTCATCAGTATCGATATTCTTCGATTCAGCTTCAGTTATTCTTTCTAGTTTATTTACTTGCTGAGCTTTGTAGCTCACCTTGTACTCTTCACCATTCCAGGTCCTAGTGGGGGAGTACTAGAGGTGGGGCCTAGCAGCAGTGTCCAGTAGTGTGTGTACGTGGAGCCGCACAAGACTAAAGATGTCTGGGAGTTGTTAGTTTTAGTGTCTTATCAGTTTAAGTTTGACTTATGTTTTAGTTGAGGGATTTTTCCTTAGATGTAGTTTATTGTTTCAGTTATTGTTGACTCGGAGTTTTATTTCAGTTGATTGAGTTGTTTATATTGGTATCAGATTTCAGTTATTAGTTAGTTTTATATTTTATTTTTCGTAGCACCTCTTCTCGAGCAGCTCTAGAAGAGGGGGGTGTTACAGTATTGGTATCAGAGCGGTGTTTTTGTGAAATCTCCCGTACACACATAGGATGTTGGGTAGAGTTAGGACTTGTGTCTGTTAGTTAGATAAGTGGCTCAATTTATAGTATTCTAACCCTAAGTGGTGATGCAGGAAGATGAGTGATAGAAGAGGACGACCCTTTACCCGCAGTCAGGCTGCTACTACGCCAGACGAGGTGCCAGTTCCTACACCAGGTTCACCAGGGGAGTCTGGTAGTGACTTACGACAGGGTATGGCCGAGATGCGAGGCATGTTGGCAGGTTTGATGAGGGTAGTCGATACTCTTGTGACGAATCAGGCGAGATAACCACAAGTACCACAAGAAGCAGAAGGCAGTGGAAGAGATCCGCTAGACGCCCCAACAGCTCCAATTGTAGCTGCAGACACTGGGAGTCAATTATTGAAGGACTTCATGGCGTTTCGTCCACCGGCATTCCATGGAGGTACAGATGCAGCAGCGGCAGAGAACTGGATGCTATCAATGGAGAAGCATCTTCGATCTATCGGTTGTGTGGATGATCGACGGGTGCGACTTAGCACGTTCATGTTCAGAGGCGACGCCGAGAGATGGTGGGAGACTACCCGTCAGAGGTTTGGCAACCGAGAGCCCACATGGGTCGAGTTTCAACAGGTGTTCAATGACGCTTATTGCCCAGCATGGGTCAAGGAACAGAAAGTCTATGAGTTTGTTGAGTTGGTGCAAGGTACTAACACGGTAGCTCAGTACGAGGCAGAGTTTACATCCTTGTCTCGATATGCTCCGGAATTAGTGTCCACTGAAGCAAGGAAGGCAGCCAATTCCAGAGAGGATTGCGTGCAGACATCCGACATGCTTTTGGAGGAGCTCTGAGCATGGATTATGCCACAGTAGTCCAGCGAGCGTATACTATCGAGCGTGATCGCAACGAGTGGAGAGCAACACAAGCAGCCAAGAAGGGCACAGGTACATCTCAAGGATCGTCCAACAATAATAAGAAGAGGAAGTGGACAGCTGGACAAGGGAATAAGACAGAGAATAACCCACAGTGTGGTCAGTGTGGGAGGAAGCACGGGGGATCGTGCCTAGCTGGAAAGAATGTATGTTACAAGTATGGACAAGAAGGACATAGGAAGAAAGATTGCCCGAGGAATCAAGCAGCGCTCCCAGCACCGGAGGTGACTTGTTATAGGTGCAGACAAACAGGACATACGGCTAACAGGTGTACCCAACCACCCCAGAATAGAGGCCAACAGGCGAATCAGAGGCCACCAATAGCTAGAGGGCCAGGAGCACCTATACCCGCAGTACCAGTAGCTCAGCATCCACAGCTCGCAAATAGACAGGTGCAGGGTAGAGTTTATGCTCTTACCACAGCTGAGGCAGAACAGGGCGACGGGACTATCCAAGGTATTTTATCCTTATATGGTCATGATGTGCGTGCATTATTTGATACTGGTTCCACACATTCTTTTATTGCACTACGCACAGCATGTTATGTTCCCCATTCCCGGATTTCTTTGCCATATCACTTGATTGTGTCTACGCCAGGAGATAAGATTATGATAGCTAGGGAAATGTTTGAGAATTGTGAGATCGAGGTTCATGATAAAAAGCTGGTGGGAGATTTGGTAATTCTCGATGTTAAGGATTTCGATTTGATCCTTGGCATGGATTGGTTATCACGGCATTATGCAAGAGTCGATTGTCGGCGAAAGATTATTGACTTCGAATTACCCCAACAACCGGTTCTTATTTATAGAGGAGTTAAGCCTATGGCTACAATTCCTATGATCTCAGTGATGAAAGTCGAGAAGCTGATGCGTGATGGATGTGAAGCTTATTTAGCCTTTGTAACCACGGACGAGGGAAGCAAGACAAAGTTATCAGAGGTACCAGTAGTACGAGACTTCCAAGAAGTTTTCCCTGATGAGCTACCAGGATTACCTCCTCGGAGAGGATCGGAGTTTACTATTGAGTTACTACCTGGTACACAGCCTATCTCTAAGGCTCCTTATCGGATGGCACCTAATGAGCTAAAGGAATTAAAGGCCCAATTAGAAGAACTAATGGAGAAGGGTTATATCCGACCCAGTTCATCCCCGTGGGGTGCACCAGTATTGTTCGTGAGAAAGAAAGATGGATCTTTGAGGTTATGTATTGACTATCGCCAATTGAACCAGGTAACAGTGAAGAATAAGTATCCCTTACCTCGAGTGGATGACTTGTTAGATCAGTTGAGAGGAGCTGAGGTATTCTCGAAGATAGATTTGAGATCAGGATACCATCAAGTGCGAGTTAGAGATGAGGATATTCAGAAGACTGCTTTCAGGACTCGCTATGAACACTACAAGTTAGTGGTGATGCCGTTTGGGTTGACGAATGCCCCAGCCGTTTTCATGGATTTAATGAATCGAGTTCTACGTGAGTACCTAGATCGATTCATTATTGTCTTCATTGACGATATTCTGGTATACTCACCTAATGTAGAGGAGCATACGGAGCATCTTACACTAGTTTTGCAGAGGCTTAAAGAAGAGCAACTATACGCCAAGTTCAGCAAGTGTGAGTTTTGGCTTACTCAGATTGGATTTCTAGGCCATGTGGTTTCTGGAAATGGAATTTCAGTGGATCCAGCCAAGACTAGAGCAGTTATGGAATGGCCAAGGCCAACGACAGTGACAGAGATACGGAGTTTTCTAGGACTTGCAGGCTATTATAGGCGATTCATTGAGGGATTTGCTCGTTTATCTTCCCCTATGACTAAGCTAACAAGAAAAGGAGAGAAGTTTGAATGGAATGACACGTGTGAACGTGCCTTCCAAGAGTTGAAGCGAAAGTTAACTACTGCACCAGTTTTAGCCATTCCAAGAAGTGGAGAGAAATACTCTATTTACAGCGATGCATCCCATTCAGGTTTGGGTTGCGTATTGATGCAAGAGGGTCGAGTTAATGCTTATGCCTCAAGGCAATTGAAGAAACACGAAGTGAATTACCCCACTCATGATTTAGAGTTGGCAGCGGTAGTATTTGCATTGAAAATATGGCGACACTATCTATATGGTGAGAAAGTCAAAATTTATACAGATCATAAGAGTTTACACTATCTTCTATCCCAGAAAGAATTAAACATGAGGCAGAGACGTTGGGTCGAGTTATTTAAAGATTTCGACTGTGAGATTCTATACCACCCAGGAAAGGCCAATGTAGTAGCCGATGCTTTGAGTCGGCGAGGAGCTTCTATGGCTACAATGATGGTTCAAGAATGGAAGTTATTGGAGCAATTGAGTGCTCTATCTATCTCAGCCCCAGAGGATAGTACAGTGATGAGTTGCGCTTATATGAGGGTGCAACCCGAGTTATTTGATTTAATCAAGAACCAGCAATCAAAAGATGAAAAGTTGGCTCGAATTTTGGCAGATATCGAGAAATTTTCTCCTTTGGGATATACTCTACGGAGTGATGGTGTCCTTTTGTTTCAGGGACGCATTTGTATACCCGATGAGGATCTTAAGTAAGAGATTTTAAATGAAGCACACAGGAGTCGTTATACTATCCATCCAGGTGTTGCGAAGATGTACCACGACCTAAAGCATCAGTATTGGTGGAGTGGTATGAAGAAAGATGTAGCTAATTATGTTTCACAGTGTTCAATATGCCAACAAGTTAAAGCAGAACATCAGAAACCCGCAGGTTTATTACTTCCATTACCTATTCCGGAGTGGAAGTGGGATAATATAGCTATGGATTTCGTGATGGGTTTACCCAGGACTACTAAGGGCTATGATGCTATATGGGTGATTGTTGATCGATTGACTAAATCAGCCCATTTTCTACCTATTAAGAAGACTTATCCATTGAACAGATTTGCCCGAATTTATATTGAGGAGATCGTGAAGTTGCACGGTGTCCCATCCAGCATTGTATCAGATCGAGATCCTCGTTTTACTTCTCATTTTTGGGGAGCTTTGCATGAGGCATTGGGATCTCAGTTGAAGTTTAGTACGGCATTTCATCCGCAGACAGATGGTCAGTCAGAGAGGACGATCAGAACTCTCGAGGATATGTTGAGAGCGTGTGTTCTAGATTTCCAAGGTAGTTGGGATGAGCACCTACCTTTGGTGGAATTTGCTTACAATAATAGTTTCCATTCAAGTATTGGAATGTCACCATACGAGGCTTTATATGGGCGACCATGTCGATCGCCGATATGTTGGGAAGAAATTGGAGATAGGGCTTTATTAGGTCCTGAAATTGTGGAGCAGACGACAGAAAAGATCCGAGCGATCAAAGCAAGAATGAAGACAGCACAAGACAGACAGAAGAGCTATGCAGACAAGCGACGACGAGACCTCGAGTTTGAGATGGGCGACCATGTTTGGTTAAGAGTCATGCCTATTAAGGGTGTGCGAAGATTTGGTGTAACAGGGAAGCTTAGTCCTCGTTACATTGGTCCATTTGAGATTCTAAGACGGATAGGGACTTTGGCATATGAGCTAGCCTTGCCACCTCAGTTGTCCCATGTTCACAATGTGTTCCATGTTTCGATGTTGAGGAAGTATGTTCCAGATCCTCAGCATGTGATCGATTTCCAGGCTCTTGAAGTTAGAGAAGACGTATCTTATGAAGAAATGCCTATCAATATTCTAGAGCGTAAAGAGAAGACTTTGAGGAATCGATTAATTCCTCTTGTGAAAGTGCAATGGCAGCGACACTCGTCAGAAGAGGCAACGTGGGAATTAGAAGAAGAAATGAGGCGTCTTTACCCCTCATTGTTCGAGTAATCAGGTACGAATTTGGAGGACCAAATTCTTTTAAGGAGAGGAGAAATTGTAACGACCCGTTAGAGGGCCTAGTATTTATTGGAATTAGTTAATTAATTATAGTAGTAATTAATTAAGAGAATTAGCCAATTAATTTTAATGTGGCAATTTAGAATATTTTTAGTTGAGAAAATAGCTTTTAAATAGTATTTAATTCTTTTTATATTATGGGAAATTAAATGCAAGGACTTGAAGGTCAATTAGCAATTTATGATTAGAGTTTAATTGTTTAAATAAGAGTTATTATGGGATTAGGAGTCCATTAACGAGAAGGCTTGGGCTTAGACGTCTCCAAGTTTCAATAGGAGATTGATAATGGGCTTTTGAGGGCCTCTCCATTAAGTATATATTGGCATAGGGTTTGGTTGTTTTGTTCACGCCGGGAGGAATTAGAGATCGCATAAGAGAAGAAGAGGCAGAGGGTTTGAAGAAGCTTTAACAGTGAAGTTGCGTAGGAGTTTTCTCGTTGCAATCGTTGATACGATCAGAGTTATTGTAAGGCAAGTATCCTATCTGTAATTCCTTCCATTACAGATTCAAGTTCGTTCATTCTCAGTTGTTCAGTTCTTCATTGCGTTCGTATTCATATCAGTTTCAGTATGAATATATATATATGTATATACGTAGAACAGTGAGTGCATGAAGGAGATAACATGTGATTCTTGATCGTTAATCTCTTAAATACGGTTTTCAAATCATATTAACGGTGATCTCAGAATGCCAAGATTGTTGTTTGGATTTCCAGTTTAATCAGACTATATGTGCATGCATTTACATATATATGTATGCGTTACAGTGAGTCTTCCAGCCAGTTCTTGCATGTTCTTTGCAACGTTTCCATTAACTATGATCAGTAAATCTTTCCTAAGTTGTTTCTATATCAATTGAGATTATTCTCTCAAGATTTCTTTCGGAATGGTGTAGTGAGGATAAGTTTTTATTCAAAATATGGTCTCTGTTAGTGTGAGTTTTATTTCTGATGAGATTCCAGTCATTCGAATGAATCTTGTATCATTCGAATGGGTTTTGAGGCATCCGAATGAGTTTCCAGTGTTATCGTAAGTTTTTCCCTTATATTGTGCCAGTCATTCGAATGAGTTCTTGGTCATTCGAATGAGTCATGTGTTATCGTATCATTCGTATGTGTTTTTGGGTTGTCATTCGAATGAGTTTCCTTGTCGTTCGAATGAGTCCTTGAAGTTGTGAGTAAGCTGTCGTTTGTATAGTATAGCATTCGAATGAGCCTTTTTGTCATTCGAATGATCTGTGAGTAACCCATAAATTCATTCGAATAAGGTTACTGTTGCATTCGAATGAGTTGGTTTTTGCCAGTTCAAAAGTTAGAAAATTCCAAAATTGATTCGAATGAATTTGGGAGTCATTCGAATGAGTCCTTGATTAGATCCGTATAGCCTTTGTTATATAGCAGCTATCATTAGAATGAGTTCTTTTTCATTCGAATGAGTCTCTGTCATTCGAATGAGTTCTTTTTCATTCGAATGAGTCTCTGTCCATTCGAATGAGTCTTCCTCCATTCGAATGAGCTTGCTATAGTTCATTCTTTTTCATTCGAATAAGCTACTATTTCATTCGAATTGTTCCTTAAACTTTCTCAATCATCCGAATAACATCACATAGCACCCAGATGACTTCTAATAAATTCTTGAGGCAAGTCTCAAATTTAATTTAAACATTTAATTAATTAAATATTGAATTTTATGCCAAGATATGATAAAATCCAATATGCCATGCCTATACTCAGAAATTTTAGGATCTTTGCATCTCAATAAACCTAGTAAAGATCGTATAACATGTTTAGCATTTATTCTGACATGTTCAGCATTATTTTTGTGAGATTACGTGCATACATAGTGTATGAGCATTGAGCATGACCTTATATGGAGCACTACATTTCGTGTGCTAGCATTTATGTGAGCATTACATTATGCGCGCCAGGCGGCTTGTCCGCGGGGATCCCACTAGTATCAGTAAGTTATATCTCAGTTATGAGATGCTCGCCTGATGTCGACCAGGGAGCTAGGGGTATACTATACTACCCACTCTATGTGCTTACAGTTTTTATGTTGCAGGTTCAGATTAGCCAGGTATGTTTTACAGTTATGTGGGCCTATGTGCCAAAGTTGCATACCTGCATTTATCTTACAATTTATGTGCATTACATTTTTAAATGCAAGCAGATAGTGTTTCACTCAGTACAAGTTCAGTAAGTATTCATCAGTATCGATATTCTTCGATTCAGCTTCAGTTATTCTTTCTAATTTATTTACTTGCTGAGCTTTGTAGCTCACCTTGTACTCTTCACCATTCCAGGTCCTAGCGGGGGAGTACCAGAGGTGGGGCCTAGCAGCAGTGTCCAGTAGTGTGTGTACGTGGAGTCGCACAAGACTAAAGATGTCTGGGAGTTGTTAGTTTTAGTGTCTTATCAGTTTAAGTTTGACTTATGTTTTAGTTGAGGGATTTTTCCTTAGATGTAGTTTATTGTTTCAGTTATTGTTGACTCGGAGTTTTATTTCAGTTGATTGAGTTGTTTATATTGGTATCAGATTTCAGTTATTAGTTAGTTTTATATTTTATTTTCCATAGCACCTCTTCTCGAGCAGCTCTAGAAGAGGGGGGTGTTACACCATGACTTCTCAAGAAAAACAAGATACACTCGAGATCACCTACAGTCTACAAATCTTGAATTTGGCTGAGTTCTTCGCCAAATTGATGAGGACACTGCTGCTAAGGTTTGGCTTAAACTAGAATCTCTTTATATGACTAAAACTTTGTCAAACAAGATCTACTTAAAAGAACAGATATTTGGATTCAAAATAGACCCCTCAAAATCACTAGAAGATAACCTAGATGACTTTAAGTTTATCACAATAGGTTTGGCTAATATATATGAAAAGATATTGGATGAAAACCAAGCCATCCTTCTCTTAATCTCCTTACCATAATCTTATAAAGACTTAAAAATAGCCATCAAGTATGGCAGAGAATCCTTCTCCTTAGAAGATGTCTTAGTGGCTTTAAGGTCTAGAGATCTTGAGGTAAAGAAAGACAAGAAATTAAGTTCTGCAAAAAGGTTTGCATGTTAAGGGGAAGGCTGATAAGAGACCTCAAGTTAAAGGAAAGAGTATTTCAAGATCCCAGCCTAAAAGTAAGGGTAATTCCAGAACATTGACTTGTTGGTTTTGTAGGAAACAGGGTCACCATAGAAAGCATTGTCCTTCAAGAAAGAAGGGGTATGAAAACTGGATGGATAAGCTAGATTTAACAAACATCTCTGATGGCTATGAGAGTAGGGATGGCTTAACCATCTCAAAACAAAGTTCTAGTGATGAATGGATAATGGACTCTGGCTATACTTTTCACATGACACCTAGGACAGATTGGCTTCTTAATTTTAAATAGATAGAGGGAGGAAAAGTCTTTATGGGAAATGATCAATCTTGCTCTATTGCACGTATAGGGTCTATTAAGTTCAAATTATGGGATGGTTCTTACCGAACATTAGATAATGTAAGGCTAGTACTTGATCTAAGAAGAAATTTAATTTCCCTAGGCATGCTGGATTTAAATGGAAGCTCATATAAATTAGAAAAGGGTATCCTAAGGGTAATGAAAGGGTCAATGGTAGTCTTAAAAGAAATTCTAAAGCAAGGATTACATATCCTGCAAGGGAGGCCATCTCTAGTGATGATGCACTCTTCTTCCATAAAGTATGAGATTGAACTTTGGCATAAGAGATTGGGCCATATAGGAAGAAAAGGGTTGTAAGAGCTTGGTAAGCAGGGTATATTAGACTCTAAGAAGATCACTAATTTAGATTTCTGTGAGACTTGTGTCATGGAAAAGTCACACAAGTTACAGTTTGCTCCCTCAATCCATAAAACAAAAGATACCTTAGAATATATACACTTTAACCTATGGGGCTTTCCTCAGGTACCTTTTTCCCTCTTAGGTGCTCAATATTTCATTTCCTTTGTGGATGATTTCTCTACAATGGTTTAGGTTTATTTTCTTAAATAGAAAAATGAAACTTTTCGTAAATTTAAGGAATGGAAGACCTTAGTAAAGTATCGAATAGGAAAGAAAATTAAAAATTTAAGAACAAACAATGGTCTAGAATTCTGTAATCATGAGTTCTCAAATTTTTGTAATCAAATAAGGATTGATAGGATAGAACTTGCAGTGAAACCCCTTAACAAAACGGTATTGTTGAAAGAATGAATAGAACTATCTTAAATAAAGTAAGGTGTATGATAAAAGATTCAGCTTTACCTAAAAGGTTATGGGTTGAGGTAGTAGCAACTGCATGCTATCAAATAAATAGATCCCTATCCTCATCCATTCAGTTTAAAACCCTAGAAAGTATTTGGACAGGTAAACCACTTAAGTTAGATCATTTAAAACCTTTTGGGTGTGTAGGGTATGCCCATAAGAAAGAAGGGAAACTAGATCCCAGAGCCAAGAAGGGTATATTTTTAGGATACCCTAAGGGAGTCAAGGGTTATAAACTCTAGTTAATAGAGGATAAAAATGTGGTCATTAGTAGGGATGTAATATTTAATAAATTTGCATACTCTAAGCCTAATCAAGTGGAAATAGATAAGCATAAGCAAATTGATAATTTTCAGTTTGAGAAGGAAATAAAACAAAGATAATTTCCCTCAAGATGGAAATTTAGAGGGTTTAAACTGCCAAAATTGTCCTACTTATAACCTTAACTGAGTCAACTGAGAATACTAGAAATTTTGATGACTACACCATTTCAATTGATAATTCTGATAATCTACCTAATATTGAAATACCTATAGAAGACCAAGATCTAAGGGATTATGTGCTATCTAGGGATAAGGTCAAGAGAGAAATTAGACTACCAACAAAGTATCCTTATGCTGATATTATAGCCTATGCCCTAAACATAGGAGACTCCATTGAGTTGAATGAGCCTGTTGGCTTTAATGATGCTTGTAATAGCAAAGACAAGGCTCATTAGTTTAGGGCAATGTAAGAAGAAATGGATTTTTTTCATAAAAATAAGACTTGGACCTTAGTTAAAAGACATAGTGATAAAAAAGTAATAGATTGTAAATGGATTTTTAAAAGGAAAGCACATATACCAAGGGTAAAACCACAAGGCAAGGGTAGTTGCAAAAGTTACTCCCAAACTAAGGAAATTGATTACCATGAGGTATTCTCTTTCGTGGTAAAACATACCTCAATTAGATTAGTCTTGGCCTAGTAGCTTTTTATGACTTAGAGATGGAACAATTAGATGTCAAGATTGTTTTCCCTCATGTCCATTTAGAAGAGAAAATCTATATGGAGCAACCTATAGGTTTTGTGAAAAAGGGAACATAGCAAATGGTTTGCTTGCTACAAAGGTCATTATATGGCATTAAACAGTTTCCAAGGCAATGGTACAAGAGGCTAGATGAATTCATGCTTATGAAAAGTTACAGAAGATGTAATTTTGATCATTGTGTCTACTTCAAACAACTAAAGGGAAACTAATAATCTATCTCCTAATTTATGTAAATGATATGCTTTTTGCATGTAAGGATAAAGAAAAAATAAGTAAACTGACTATGGCCCTTAAATTTGAATTTGAAATGAAAAACCTAGGAGCAGCCAAGAGAATACTCGGGATTGATATCTTAAGAGATAGGAAGAAAGGTATTTTGACCTTATCTTAATCCGGTTACCTTAAAAAGGTTGTAGAGTTTTTGAAATGACCAACTGCAAACCTATTTCCACTTTTATTCCTCCTCATATTAAGTTATGTGTTGTTAAAAGAGACTTACCAAAGGATGAGGAGACATATATGAAGAAGGTTTCATACTCAAATATAGTAGGAAGTCTCATGTATGCAATGATAGGAACAAGGCCAGACATAGCATATGGAGTTAGTTTGGTCAATAGGTTTATGAGAATGCCTTCCAAGGATTATTGGAATGTTGTCAAATGGCTTCTTAGATATTTAAAAGGATTTGTGAACAAAGGATTAGTGTGTAGTTCAGACATTAAAGGTAGAAGCTGCATAAAGGGCTATTGTGACTCTGATTATGCAATTAATATTGACAAAAGAAGATCCTTAATCGGTTATGCCTTTACAATAGGTGGAAACTTAATCAGTTAATTGGAAATCTAATCTCCAGCATATTGTGGCTCTTTCCACAATTGCGGCAGAGTATATGACTCTAATTGAAGCTATTAAGGAAGCCATTTGGTTGCATGGAATCACGAAGGAACTGGGAATGGTTGAGCAAGTACCCAAGGTATATTGCGACTCACAAAGTGCTATTTATCTCTCTAAAAATAGTGCATTTCATGAGAGAAATAAGCATATAGATGTTAAGTTTCATTTTGTGAGGGATAGAATTGCCAAACAATAGGTTAAAGTTGAGAAGATCTCAACTGAAGTAAACCTTGCAAACATGATCACTAAGTCTATTCTAGCAACTAAATTTGAGCAGGTTCTAGCCTTGCTCAATATTCTTCCTTTTTAGTTAATGTGCAAGTCCTCTAGTCATATTCTATATACCATTTTGATTCAAGGTGGAATTTGTTAGTTAGTGTCTCAAAATTGGTTGAGACTGTCGACCATCGAGTTGAATCTTTCGATCGTTTGGTTTTGTTTGTCGAAAGTTATAATAAGCTTGACCATTAGAGATTGCAGTTCCAACGACCATCATCTAATCAAATTTTGCCTAACTGTAACTACCTTCCACATTAGATCCATCGACTACTTCTATAAATAAGAATGGAGCAAGTAACAGAGGGTTAAGAAAAAACTTTCGTGTTTTCATTGCACTCAAAGTATATAACACTATATTGAGAGAAGAAGAGAATTGTGACTATTGGGTGCTCAGGGTATTCGAGCTTGTACTTGGTAAGTTCTTAAGAATTTTTCTTGTTACTTGTATTATGTAATTCACCCTACTGTTCTAGTGGATTGACTAGGGGATAATCCCTATCATGAGTAGGATTCATTTAAGAATCTAAACACGTAAATTTGGTGTTCTTGGTTGTGTGAGTGCTCTGTATATTTCGTTTTTGTATTTCTTTTTCTTTTTTTGGTTTTGTTTTCTTCCTGTTCGACGAGCTATTGAATGACGAATTCCCAACATAAGTATTATGCACATACTCAAAATGTAAACTTAATTTACAAATGAACTCCTAGCCTTGGCCATGTAGTCTTTATATGTTTAGATTGTACTCGGTAAATAATGCTTCAATTGTTGCCTTCAATGATAAAACACTACAATCTACAAAGTATAGAATCCCTAAAAAATACTCAATCATCTAACCTTGCATATTCACATAGTATATAACAACCATAATCTATTCTTTAATTGATACATCACGAGTTTCCTCCACTAAAATAGAGAATATCTCCAAGGTCTTGAATAATGATATTGGTGGTTTTAATTGCATAAGCACTACATCTGAAGATGTTAATTTACGATTTCTAAGGCACTTATTAGTAACTCTTCTGATATCCTTATTGTGCTCACTAAGAAGCATTAAAATTTCCTTGATTACTAAAATCATTTGATTTACCATGGTCATGAAAAATTAAACCTTATCTCCAAAGAAATTAAACATAGTCAATGGAAGCATTCAAATGAACTCAATAGTCAATTCGAGCTTGTCGTGTTTGCCTATTGATAATTGTTTGAAGGTGTTGTTCTTGATTCATCAAAACTTAGACATTTGTTCCGAGCTCGATTTTGTGCTATTCGAATCTCTTGACATGCCCTTGTAACTTTTCTTTTTTCTTCCAATTGCTAAAAACTTCCACAACAAAAAATCATCACCACTAGGTTAAATTGTTTGCTATCTAATTTGAAAAGGTTTCAACATAAGCAATACACAGCTTCCTCTTCTCTATGTTATATTCCAATCAAGTAGGATATTCATCAAACCAAAATAGATTAAATAGCCTTGACACTTTTCCTTATAAAGTTTGCTTAAAATTATGTGAATGAGATTGATGAGGCATTTTTTACAAATTTATGCTCTTCAAATTTCATCTCAAATGTTAGGATGAAAAACCATTATTGGTTTTCGTAACCTAGGATCCAATGGAAGATTTGCTAAATCAATTTCAAAGCAATTTCTTTTGTTCTATAATACTCTTTATCATGACCTCCTTTCTCTTGAATAGATAACAGTGATTCAGAAATAGATTCTCTCGTAAAAAACCTTCCAAAACTTAAAAAAAAAAAAAAAAAATTCTAGTAACCTCTTCCTCAATTTACACTTTTGATAGAAATTTTAAGAACTAAAACTAGCAATAATAATTTTACCCTATTATAAGAACCATAAAAATCATGAATTAAGATACAAACTATTCAATCTTTCTATTTATTTTATTAGTTTTATAAATTACAATATTCCTTTCCGAAGAATCTAATTCATTAAACATATATATAAATCAAGAAGATTATTTAAGATGAATTTATAAAAGAAAGCCTTGAAAGAAAAATTTACCTGGACCTGGGTTTTTCTTTACAATTGATTATCAGATGGTGAAACAATATGAGAGATTGAGCAAATGAATTTAAAACTACAAAGGAAACGATAATAATGGAGTGGAGGTGTGAAAAGTGGATTTTGTTTTAATTGAGGTGCAAAAGTGGGAAGTTGAAAAGATGAGGGCCAATAGAAAAATGACATGTGTGGTTATAAATAAAATATCTAACCTATAATATTACTTATAGTATATATCTTTAAAAAAGAGGTCAATTTATATTTTATTAAAGGGGCTAATTCTTTTTTTTATATGAATATATTAAATCTATTTTATTTTATCTCTTTTTCTTATAATATTACTTGTATTATTTTGGCTAGGTGACACAAACTACTTATAAGGCTAGACTAAGAATTCATTCCAAATAGAACTATACTACCCATGAAGAAAATTACTTGATAGTGGTTAATTACTTTGAGAATGATGTACATATTGGGGTGTATGTGCAATTTTCCAAAGATCCCTAGGGTGCTAGTTTAAATCTCGATAAGTATATGGGATAAAATTTGAGAACCAAATATTGAAAATGGCCAAGTGACATTCTTCAAACCTCAAGGACCAATCTGCAAGGGCCAAAAAAACTTTTATCTATCAAACTATCACCTTAATTTAAAATTTAAAATAACTATAATTAATGAAGTATTATTTAAAAACCTGAATGGTTATCAACTAGATTTTTCTTTAGACAAAAAATCATCTGACCAAATACAAAAAAATTTAGTTTTTATTTCCAAAATTTAAAAAATAACCAACATTATCAAACACAATATTTAGCTTTAATTTTTTTAAAAATAAAAATAAACACAAAATAAATAAAAATACATTGAAAAATAAACACATAAAAATTAACAAAAACAAGTTGTTTAAGTTCGAGGTTAAATTGGGTGGAACAGCCACGAACAAATTTCTGTAATTATTTTTTAGACAATTTTTAATCCTGGGAATAATGGAAAAAATAATAATTTTTAAGAAAAATAGGCAGGCACGCAAGCATGTTTTGGCTTCTGAGGAATCATTTTCCTTAGCGAAGACTTGAATATGACAACTGTTATATAAAGTACTTTTCATACTCAGATAAGCTGGAAAAGGTCAGTAAGGGCAACTTAATTCCGTCGTCAATTTGTGCTCTGCTTAATTACTTGTACCACCAGTAACTCACTATTCAGGCATGATTTTCAAATCCAAGGCACTAACTCACTCCAATATATTAATGTTTTATCCAAAAAAAAAAAAAACACATATATAATAGTCCGTCCTTAATTTAAATGTCAAACACCTAATATTAACTTAACATATATATATATATATTTAGTTGCTCCTTTAAAGGGTAGTGATTAATTAGCGAGAATAGTAAGTCCTTCAATTGCACAGATTACATAAACTTTGAATTTTTAATTATTTTTTATATGACCATATAAATATATGTTCCTGTAAATAGGTACCTATCTATCGAGTTATAAGAAGTTCTACTTGTTTTGAACTTTTGTGACACCTACCCGCAGAGACTATTCAACGAACTAAAAGAAAAGATGAATTTCAAGACCTGATCTCTGCCTATATATACAGTGTTGTGCTGCCTATCCTGGACAAAACCACAAATTAACCAGCTGAACCAACCAGAGATGGCTCCGAAGGTCCCCTACTTGACATGTCTGCTTCTTTTGCTGTTATCTTGCTCCCATGTTTCAGAGGCCAAATATTCCACTACTGCTCATCATCATCATCATGTAGAAAACGGACTTTCATGGAGTTTCTACAAATCAAGCTGCCCAAAGTTGGAATCCATCATCCGAAACCACCTCAGGGAAGTGTTCCAGGACGACATCGGCCAAGCTGCAGGCTTGCTCCGCGTTCACTTCCACGACTGCTTTGTTCAGGTACACTACTCTCTATACATTTAAATATATTTTCTGGTTGTTTTCTGAATTAACTGGTTTTACGTACTATGTTTTCATGTTCATGATGCATGATTTTGGCTGTGCTTTGGTGCAGGGATGTGACGCTTCAGTGCTGCTGGCCGGATCGGCGAACAGTCCTAGCGAGCAGGAGGCTCCGCCCAACCTGACTCTCCGGCGGGAGGCTTTTAAGATCATCGAGGATCTCCGGGAACTCGTCCACAAGAAGTGTGGCATGGTCGTGTCTTGTGCAGACATCACTACCATTGCTGCCCGTGACTCGGTTTACTTAGTAATAATCAAAGAGTTAAAATTCTTAAAATCAATTTTACGTCTTGAATTAAGATTTAATATATATTCGTTGTTTTGCGTTTTCAGTCAGGTGGCCCCGAATACAATGTCCCCCTGGGGAGGAGGGATAGCCTCAACTTTGCCACCAGGGAAACGGTCTTGGCCAACATTCCGGCACCAACATCCAACACCTCCTTCCTCCTCTCCTCGCTCGCCAGCAAGAACTTCGACGCCACAGACGTGGTGGCCCTCTCCGGCGGCCACACCATCGGGCGAGGCCACTGCGCCGCCTTCACCAACAGACTCTACCCGGATCAAGACCCAACCATGGCCAAAAATTTTGCCAAGAAGCTCAAAACCATATGCCCGGAAGAAAATGCTTCCAACAGCACCACGACGGATCTGGACGTTAGAACACCGGACGGGTTCGACAACAAGTACTACGTGAATCTGGTCCACAGGGAGGGGCTCTTCACCTCCGACCAGGACCTGTACACCGACGAGAGGACTCGGGAGATCGTGGAGAGCTTCGCCGACGACGAGGCTTTGTTCTTCGACAAGTTCGTGGCGGCTATGCTGAAGATGGGGGAGCTGAGCGTTCTGACGGGAAAAGAGGGCGAGATTCGGGCCAAGTGCTCGGTGAAGAATTCGGAGAACGAGGAGCTGAAATCTGTTGTGGAAGATGAGGAGGCGCGAGATGAATTGTAGTAGTAGAGAATATTGTTGGTGTTTGGAGTTGGATTAATTAATTAGAGATAATCTCCATATAATTAGTTGTTGATTTCGACCTCTCTCTGGTCCTTCCTTCACCCGTCGTTCCCTTTTATCTTTTAGGCCGAGTTCTTCACCTGTCATTCCTTCAGAATGGTAGTTGGATATGGACAACTTATATATATATATATATATATATATGGAAGATGATAAATAACATTGAATATGATATTTTTAGCCAATTTTTTTTTTTTATGCAGTATTGGCAGTATTTTGTATGTTTCGAGGGAATTTTGGTTATTTCACTAAATGGTTTTGAATTCAAATTAGCCTAAAGGGAGGTTGGTGTAATTTTTCCACACTCCTAGGGTGAGTGTAATTTACGCTTAATTAATCATTTTCAAGGCTTTTGCTGCAAGATAATCAAATTGCCCCTACTTACTAAAATGACATAAATGCCCCTTAACTAGACAAATTCAGTAATAAATTTTTTTTTTCCCTTTTTTACATTCAGAGTATTGATAATATTAATTGAATATACCAAATTAAATGTTGAATCATTTAGTGAAGTTTCAAAAAGGGATTTTTCATGTATGACAAATATATATAACAAATACATGACCATGTTGAGGAAAGATCACTAAAAGTCAAATCATTTTTTTTTCAACCTTTCACACCTAATTAGTTGGCATGTATATCAGTAAATTTATTCAAATAAAATGACAACCAACCAACCAACCTTATATATCACTTGTCAAAAAATGTATGCAAAAGATTACGTGAATATGAATAATTATCACATCAATGCTATCCATGCAATTTTCACGAGCATGTTAGTACATATGTAAGCAATATAAAAGAAACCACTCACATATCTTTCAACATATCTCTCAAGTATTTGTCTTATTATTCGTGTCCAAAGACAGATACTCCAAATTCAAAAATATTCCATAACTTATTATCAAATATTAATGAGGATAAATTCGAATAATTTATTTTCCCTATCTATATATTATTATTATTATTATTATTATTATTATTATTATTATTTATTGTCTTTTTCAAAAATTTTGGACTTACCACGTGCGCTTACACGCCTAGCCATGCGCCTGCTATTTCTGCCTCTCATGCCACGAGCTGATCGTCTTTCTTATTTATCATTTAGTCACCAGAAAAACCTAATTCTTTTAATTTAGAGTTTTTTTTCTAGCCCATTCTCTCTTTTTTTTTTTTCCTTCCTCAACCCTCTTCCACCCTCAAAATGCCTTAAAAACGTTTGAAGCTCCGCATGTAACACCTCTCGTTTATTTTTGTTATTGTCAAAATACAACAATCTATTTTTAATTGCGGACAGACGCAAGAGTCTTGGGAGTCGTGCCTTCACTTATGAGAATCTTGACGAGCAATTGGATCTGACAGAGTTCCAAGTCTGATAATTCGATAAAGCTGATGGTCTGATAAGACTGATGATCTGGCAGGCTGATGATGATCTGGTGGCCTAAAATGATCTGGTGGTCTAAAATAATTGAGTGACTTGAGGGCGACGAGTAACCTTGGTGACCGAGTGACCTGAAGGTGACGAGTGGCCTTGACCGAGTGACCTGAGGGTGACGAGTGGCCTTAGGTGACGGGTGGCCTCTGATGAACTAGTGGCCTCGGGATGACAGGTGGCCTTGGGATGACGAGTGGCCTTGGGATGACGAGTGGCCTTACGATAACGAGTGCCCTCGGGATGACGAGTGGCCTTACGATGACGAGTGGCCTTCATGACCGAGTGACCTGAGGGCGACGAGTGGCCTTGGTGACCGAGTGACCTAAGGGCGATGAGTGGCCTTCGTGACCGAGTGACCTGAGGGTGATAAGTGGCCTACAAAACGAGAGCACCGTTAGGACGCGGGTGGGGGTCCCCTCGCAAACCCTCCGATGCTTAAGTCAGATCTCGAGAAAATACGAAATGATACTTCAATCACTCAAAGTTGCGTACCTCGTGATGAAGGCATGGTCTCATATTTATAGTGGAGGAGAGAGAGAGGACGTGCAAGAATCGGGGTGAGAATCTCGAGGCCCATTACGATGATTTCGCGGCCCATCCGAGAGGGAAAAGAAGAGAGATTGGGCCAAGCCCACTCGACCATGACCGAGTGGGGGGCCACTCGACCATGACCGAGTGGGGGGCCACTCGATCATGATCGGGTGGGGGGCCACCCGATCATGCCTTCTTTTTCCCTTTTCCTCGGTTCGATTTTGAGTGGTTCCCGTACTTCAACTTCATGTCTGATTTAAACCTTGATTCTACTCGAATATCTTAAAACTCCAAACATAAAAGTTGTAGATAATTCTCTTATCTTTCCATAGGAATTTGAATCACCTCAATCTGAGCTCATATGAGAAAGTTATGCCCAAAACACCAAAATAGTGTCGTACCCACTCGGCCTAATCAAGTGGACCCTCCCCACTTGGTCTTGGCTCGACCTCTTGCTCCTTCGACTTATTTCCTTGATCTCTTACAACCCGTTGGGCCTTTGGGCTTCATGTCCATGTCTCATGACTTTTTTAGGTCTTGTGATTCTCCATGTTTACAGGGCATATCAATTGCTCCCTACTCTTTTAGCCGGAAGGTTCGGGTGAAAGAGTATCTTGTCCTGTAAACTTTTAAACACTACTTCTCTTTTAGCTGCTTAATCTTCTACACATCCTTTCGAGCTTGTTTGCACATTGTGCTTTTAAATTTCTGGGCTCTTGTGATTTTCAATTCCTTTGCAGAAGTATGAGGTAGATATACTAGTAAGTTCGCTTTCCATAGATGTTGAATTATGCATCGAACATTGAGTTTGATTCTGCTCCCAGTTATTGCATTATGCGTGGGACAATAGGCTTACATTTACTTTTTCTTTGTTCTTGGACTTTAAGCGGGACCATGAGCTTGCGTTTATTTTTTTTTCTTTTTTTCTCCCGTTGTCGGGTCATAAGTGGGACAACGGGCTTGAATGTACCTTTACCTCGTTGTCGGGTTATAAGCGGGACAACGGGCTTGAATGTACTTTTACCTCGTTGTCGGGCCGTGAGCGGGACAACAGATTTGAACGTATTTTTACCTTGTTGCCGGGCTATAAGCTGGACAACGGGCTTGAACGTATTTTTACCTCGTTGCCGGGCTATAAGCGGGGCAACGGGCTTGAATGTACTTTACCTCATTGTCGGGTCATAAGTGGGACAATGATCTTGAATGTACTTTTACCTCGTTGTCGGGCCGTGAGCGGGACAACAGGTTTGAATGTATTTTTACCTCGTTGCCCGGCTATAAGTGAGACAACAGGTTTGAACGTATTTTTACCTCATTGCCGGGCTATAAGCGGGACAACGGGCTTGAACGTATTTTTACCTCATTGCCAGGCTATAAGCGGGGCAACGGGCTTGAATGTAATTTTACCTCGTTGTCGGGCCGTGAGCGGGACAACAGGTTTGAATGTATTTTTACCTCGTTACCGGGCTATAAGCGGGACAACAGGTTTGAACGTATTTTTACCTCGTTGCCGGGCTATAAGCGGGACAACGGGTTTGAACGTATTTTTACCTCATTTTCGGGCTATAAGCGGGACCATGACTGAGTGGGGGGGCCACTCGGTCATGATCGGGTGGGGGGCCACCCGATCATGCCTTCTTTTGCCATTTTCCTTGGCTTGGTTTTGAGTGGTTCCAGTACCTAAATTTCATGTCCGATTTACACCTTGATTCAGATTGAATATCTTAAAACTCAAAACACAAAAGTTGTATATAATTCTCTTAGATTTCCATAACACTTTGAATCAGCTCAATCGGAGCTCGTATGAGAAAGTTATGGCTGAAAAATCATAGCAGTGTCGTACCCACTCGGCATAACCGAGTGGGTCATGAAAAGTAAGGGGAAATTGGCCTCCCCATGACCGAGCGGGGGGCCACTCAGTCATGTCTTATTTTTCCCAAGCAAGTGGGGAGCCACTCAGTTATGCCTTCTTTTGCCCTTTTGTCTAGATTCGAATCCATCTTCCTTCAATACTTAACTCGAAGCCTTAATCATGTAGGTGCATCAACTTAATGTCCGATTTACACCTTGATTGAACTCGAATCTCTTAAAACTCAAAACATTAAAGTTGTAGATAATTCTCTTATATTTCCATATGAATTTTAATCACCTCAATTGGATCTCATATGAGAAAGTTATGCCCAAAACACCAAAATAGTGTCGCACCCACTCGGCCTAACCGAGTGGGCCCTCCCCACTTGGTCTCGGCTCGACCTCTTGCTCCTTCGGCTTATTTCCTTGATCTCATACAACCCGTTGGACCTTTGGGCTTCATGTCCATGTCTCACGACATTTTTAGGTCTTGTGATTCTCCATGTTTACTGGGCATATCAATTACTCCCTACTTTTTTAGCCAGAAGGTTCGGGTGAAAGAGTATCTTGTCCTGTAAACTTTTAAACACTACTTCTCTTTTAGCTTCTTAATCTTCTACACATCCTCTCGAGCTTGTTTTCACATTGTGCTTTTAAATTTCTGTGCTCTTGTGATTTTCAATTCCTTTGTAGATATACTAATAAGTTCGCTTTCCGTAAATGTCGAATTATGCATCGAACATTGAGTTTGATTCTACTCCCAGTTATTGCATTATGCGTGGGACAATAGGCTTACATTTACTTTTTCTTTGTTCTTGGGCTTTAAACGAGACCATGAGCTTTCGTTCATTTTTTTTCTCCTATTGTCAAGCCATAAGTGAGACAACGGGTTTGAATGTACCTTTACCTCGTTGTCGGATTATAAGCGGGACAACGGGCTTGAATGTACTTTTACCTCGTTGTCGGGCCGTGAGCGGGCAACAGGTTTGAACGTATTTTTACCTCGTTGCCGGGCTATAAGCGGGACAACGGGCTTGAACGTATTTTTACCTCGTTGCCGGGCTATAAGTAGGGCAACGGGCTTGAATGTACTTTTACCTCTTTGTCGGGCCGTAAGCGGGACAATGAGCTTGAATGTACTTTTACCTCATTGTCGGGTCGTGAGCGAGACAACAGGTTTGAACGTATTTTTACCTCGTTGTCGAGCTATAAGCGAGACAACAGGTTTGAATGTATTTTTACCTCATTGTCGGGCTATAAGCGGGACAACGGGCTTGAACGTATTTTTACCTCATTGCCAAGCTATAAGCGGGGCAACGGGCTTGAATCTACTTTTACCACGTTGTCGGGCCGTGAGCGAGACAACAGGTTTGAACATATTTTTACCTCATTGTCGGGCTATAAGTGGGACAATAGGTTTGAACGTATTTTTACCTCGTTGCCGGGCTATAAGCGGGACAACGGGATTGAATGTATTTTTACCTCGTTGCCGGGCTATAAGCGGGACAACGGGCTTGAATGTAATTTTACCTCGTTGCCGAGCTATAAGCGGGACAACGGGCTTAAGTTTATTTTTCCCTCGTTGCTGGGCTATGAGCGGGGCAACGAGCTTGAGTTTATTTTTCCCTCGTTATCGGGCCGTGAGCGGGGCAACGGGATTGAGTTTATTTTTCCCTCGTTGCCGGGCCGTGAGCGGGGCAACGGTCTTGAGTTTATTTTTCCTGTAAGCAGAGCATAGCAAACAAACTTTCACAAAGCAATGTGTAATAAAAATGCTTACATTTTTTGAAATAAGTGAGTACATCCACTGTTTCATTTTGCGTCTTATTGTTGCCTCTGAGCACGAAATGTTTAGTTTCTTGATCTTTAACATAGGCTCTCTTCAATGTGTTTGAATTTTGCTCTCAGTTTTCTCTTTGAGGGCATTAATGGTGGCTGACTGCCTTCTTCTAAGGGCATGTCCTTTCGTTGCTTGTCTTGATGGAATAGGAGGAGTCCCCTGCCATAGTTTCACCGCCCAAGATGACATGTATGGGCTCATGAGCTGGTTCATTGTCTAGAGGTGGATCCTCTCCGTAATCCTTTCCTCTCTCTTGACATCTCTGATTTGATCTGCCCCGCTTTTCCTGTCTATCTTCCCCTCTTCGAGGATCACTATCTTTGACCTGTACGTACCTTTGAAGATGTCCTTCACGAACTAGCATCTCAATCTGATCTCTTAACTCCCGGCACTAGTAAGTGCAATGACCACGGGTTTTGTGATATCTACAATATTCTTCTCTATTCGTCCCATCCGTGCAATATCATCAACGATTCATAGCTTTGAATGTGATCATAGGGATCATCCTTGCCGGAATAAGGGGTGATTTGAGGAATCTTAAATTTTTTAGGTAGTGGCTTCTCCAATAAATCTATAGTAAATGGACATTTTCTGCGTTGTTGTTCCTCTATGGCTGGGATCAATTTCTTTCGTTCAAATACTTCTTCAACTACCATTTTCATGTCATCTCGTATACTTGCTACTGTTTGGTTATCATGTCTTGTTGGCGTGCCGACCCTAGTTTCATGGTATCTCCGTCTTTGGGCGCTTCTAGCCCTGTTTTCCTTTCGTGGGCTCTCCTTTCTTCGCGGCATAGCTCGAGGATTCTTCCTTGGTGGTGGTGATCTATCCTCCCGACGAGGAATGGATCGGGAATGAGAATCGGGAGTGGCCTCTTGATAGGAATTAACTCTCACCTCGGGTTTAGGCTCAGGTGGTGGCATAAACTTTTTCAAAGTATCGGACAACGTCCCTCCAGACATCATACCTTGGAGTATACCAGCCATGTCTTGAAGTGCCTGCATGCCTTCAATGTGTTGCTGTCTCAATGATTCATACTCTTCCCAAGGGACCGTACGGGGTGACTGTCGTGAAGTCCCATCTTGATCAGTAGGAAGTGGCCCTAAGCCAATGTTAAGTGGAGGTGGGACTGATTGGTTCCCCACCTGCGGGCTGGGGCAAACGGAGCGATCACCTCTTTCGGGTTGAGCATTATGAGGGGGAGAAGGTGCTCCTTGTGGGTGAGAATTGGGGATAATGGGAGGCGCTCCCTGTTGCTAAGAGTTCCATGGTAGTAGGCGTGTTTCTATGCCTTGAGAGAGAGTTCGTCGGTGTCCACGGGTGTTTGCCATTCTTAAGTTGACTTTCTGTCTTGCGTTTCCCATAGACAGCGCCAATTGTTGTTGCCAAAATATAACAATCTATTTTTAATTGCGGACAGATGCAAGAGTCTTTGGAGTCGTGCCTTCACTGATGAGAATCTTGACGAGCAATTGGATCTGACAGAGTTCTAAGTCTGATAATTTGATAGAGCTGGTGGTCTGATAAGGCTGATGATCTGGTGGGTTGATGATGATCTGGTGGCCTAAAATGATCGAGTGACCTGAGGGCGACAAGTGGCCTTGGTGACCGAGTGACCTGAAGGTGACAAGTGGCCTTGACCGAGTGACCGAGGGTGACGAATGGCCTTAGGTGACGGGTGGCCTCGGATGAACGAGTGGCCTCGGGATAACGGGTGCCCTCAGATGAATGAGTGGCCTTGGGATGACGAGTGCCCTCGGGATGATGAGTGGCCTTAGGATGACGAGTGCCCTCGGGATGACGAGTAGCCTTGGGATGATGAGTGGCCTTGGGATTACGAGTGCCCTTAGGATGACGAGTGGCCTTATGATGATGAGTGCCCTTATGATGACGAGTTCCCTTGGGATGAGAAGTGGCCTTCATGACCGAGTGACCTGAGGGCGACGAGTTGCCTTGGTGACCGAGTGACCTAAGTGCGACGAGTGGCCTTCGTGACCGAGTGACCTGAGAGTGACGAGTGGACTACAAAACGAGAGCACCATTAGGACGCGGGTGGGGGTCCCCATGCAAACCCTTCGATGCTTAAGTCAGATCTTGAGAAAATACGAAATGATACTTCAATCACTCAAAGTTGCGTACCTCGTGATGAAGGCACGGTCTCATATTTATAGTGGAGGAGAGAGAGAGGACATGCGAGAATCGGGGCGAGAATCTCGAGGCCCATTACGATGATTTCGCGGCCCATCCGAGAGGGAAAAGAAGAGAGATTGGGCCAAGCCCACTCGACCATGACCGAGTGGGGGGGCCACTCGGTCATGATCGGGTGGGGGGCCACCCAACCATGCCTTCTTTTGCCCTTTTCCTCGGCTCGGTTTTGAGTGGTTCCCGTACCTCAATTTTATGTCCAATTTACACCTTGATTTGGCTTGAATATCTTACAAATCAAAACACAAAAGTTGTAGACAATTCTCTTAACTTTCCATAGGACTTTGAATCAGCTCAATCGGAGCTCGTATGAGAAAGTTATGACTGAAAAACTATAGCAGTGTCGTACCCACTCGGCATAACCGAGTGGGTCATGAAAAGTAACGGGAAATTGGCCTCCCCATGACCGAGTGGGGGGCCACTCGGTCATGTCTTATTTTTCCCAAGCAAGTGGGGGGCCACTCGATTATGCCTTCTTTTGCCCTTTTGTCTTGGTTCGAATCCATCTTCCTTCAATACTTAACTCGAAGCCTTAATCATACAGGTGCATCAACTTAATGCCCGATTTACACCTTGATTGCTTGAATCTCTTAAAACTCAAAACATGAAAGTTGTAGATAATTCTACTATCTTTCCATAGGAATTTGAATCACCTCAATCGGAGCTTATATGAGAAAGTTATGCCCAAAACACCAAACCAGTGTCGAACTCACTCGGCCTAACCGAGTGGGCCCTCCCCACTTGGTCTCGACTCGATCTCTTGCTCCTTCGGCTTATTTCCTTGATCTCTTACAACCCATTGGGCCTTTGGGTTTCATTTCCATGTCTCATGACTTTTTTAGGTCTTATGATTCTCCATGTTTACAGGGCATATCAATTTTCAATTTTAAAATAGGAAAAAGTATGGGAATTTTTTTATATATATTCAAGGTAATACCTATTTCCCATATTTGAATGTGGGACTAGGTTGCATAAGGAGTCATTAATGGAAAATATTATGACTTCCCTAGTTCGCCGCTTAGTTGTGCAGCTCAAGCGAGATAAGTACTATTTGACATCCCATTGAAATTTAATTAACAAAATATGCAAACCATCATTAAAAACTCCCAAGAATTTCATAGCAACAAGATTAACACTCATAAGTTGACTTTATATAAAAAGATCAACTCCAAAGGATAACACTTGACCCTTTAAAAAATTTCAAGAAATCTATCAATCTTAATTACATTTTGTTACAACACACTTCTGAATTTTAAATATTTCGCTATCTAAATATGTCTTTTTGTACCATCCATATACCATTGGAAATATACTCAACGAATTACCACATATCCCAATTTCATTTTATTTCATGAGGGTTTGACTCTCTTGAGTTACTCTCAAAATCAACTAGTCTAACCGAGCGACTACACCAAGTTATTGTTACTAAAACGGGCAAATATTTTTCTACAAAATTCAAATGATGGTGAAATGATAATTTTAGAAACTAGACATCGATTTTCTCATAATTTTTCATGCTGTTGATGTTCGATGCCTTTGCCTCGAACAATAGATCTCGCAAAAACAACCAAACCAACAAAAACCAAAACCAAGAACAAGCCAAATGAAAACTATATACAAATAGGAAAAAAAACAACATAACATAACCTGAAAATTGATGCAACCAGAAAGAAGATCAAGCAAATCGCACGAAGAAGAACACAAGGGTTTATGTGTTCGGATTCGAATCGAATCCTACTAACGGCAGGGGTTAGAATCTCTAGTCAATCTACTATATCGCGACCACTGATATAACAATTACAAGATTACACAAAGCTTCCGATAGATTACAAGCTCTATATAATCCCAGAGCATTCCCCAACTCTCAATATTCACAATATCTCCCCTTTACAGTGATACACACTAAGAAGAGAAAGAAACTAGGGTTTCCAGAGAGAAAAATCGCTTCTGATTCCATGATTGTTAGATATAGTTGATTACGCCAATTTCCTTCTTTATATACTTAGGCCTAGGGACACAACAGAAATTAATAAAGTTAATAAAATGTGCGGGTTTGGGCTTGTTGGGCTGCAGTCACCAATGGCCCAACCCATTTTTTTATATATTCAAGACCCAATGAATTATTGAGTCACAAACTTAACAAATTCCACTTTCACTAAAAAATTTATAATGAGAAGACCAAGGCACCTGCATTGCCCTTTGGTTATGTTAGCAAGACATTGACATCTCTAATGTTTGTTGAAACTTAGCTGTTGGAATAGGCTCAATGAGCATATCAGTAGGGTTAGTTTCAGTTGAGATTTTTTCAACCAACCTGCTTATTGGCAATCATATCTCTTACAAAATGAAGTCTAATATCTATATGCTTAGTCATCTCATGAAATCCACTATTTTTAGAAAGATGTATAGTATTTTGAGAGTCACAATAAACCATAGGTATTTTCTCAACTATTGCAAGCTCTTGGGTAATCCTCTGCAGCCAAATAACTTCTTTTATGGCCTCGGTTAGGGCACAATATTTTGCCTTGGTTGTGGAAAGGGCAACTATATGCTAGAAATTTGATTTTTAGCTTATTAAATTTCCACCTACCTTAAAAGCATAACTAGAAAAGGATCTTTTCTTGTCAAGATTTACTGCATAGTCTGAGTCACTATATCCTTCTATGCAGCAACTATTTCCTTCATTTGAGCTAAATACATGTTTTTTATTCACTTACTTTTTAGATATCTGAGTAGCCACTTAATTGTATTATAATGTTTTTTGGAGGGCTTGCTCATAAATCTACTCATTAGGTTAACCCTGTATGCAATATCAGGTATGGTCCCAATCATTGCATACATTAGGCTCCCTATAACATTTGAGTAAGGGACATTCTTCATGAATTCTTCTTTTTCTTTGGGAAAATTTCCTTTTATAGCACTTAGCTTTAAGTAAGAAGGGATAAGAGTAGAAATAGGTTTACAGTGGGTCATTCCAAATAGATCCACTACTTTTTTAAGGTAACCTAACTGAGATAAAGTCAAAGTTCCTTTCTTTCTATCTCTTTCAATATCAATCCCTAAAATTCTCTTGGCTGCCCCTAAATCTTTCATTTCAAATTCTGTTTTGAGAGTTAAGGTTAGTTTGTTTATCTCTATTTTTTACTTACATGTCATCGACATAGATTAAGAGATATATAAATTGCTTTCCATTTAACTGTTTAAAATAAACACAATGGTCAAAGTTGCATTTCTTGAAGTTCTTCTTTAACATGAATTCATCAAATCTTTTGTACCATTATCTAGATGATTGTTTAAGACATTATAGAAACCTTTGGAGTCAACAGACCATATGCTCTATTCCATTTTTCACAAATCCTATAGGTTGCTCCATGAATATTCTCTCTTTTAGATTTCTATGGAGAAAAGTAATCTTAACATCTAGTTTCTCAAGTTCTAAATCATATAGAGCTATTATGGTCAAGATCAATCTAATTGAGGTATGCTTTACCATGGGTGAAAACAATTCATAATAATCACTATGTACCCTCAATTTGAGAATAGCCCTTTGCAACTACCATAGCTTTAAATTTGGTAGGTTCAACTCCTAGGATACTGGATTGTATTACCCCGAAATTTCTTAAAGTTATAAATGGTATTTTATGAAGGGTAAAAATGGAACTTTCGAAAGAATGAGCCTTTAGGGTACATTATTGCAGTCTAAAGTGATCGAATCGACCGGATGGAGTACCCCAGACCCTAGATGATTAAGAAAAATGTAAGGTTACTGGTGAGTAATACGAGTTATGATTTTAGGTGATAAAATAAGTTGGATCAGGAACAATTTTCGATACAGTTGTCAACCGGGCTGAGAAAATCGAATCGATGTAGAGAACGTCCAAAAAGTCAACGGAGCATCTTGAGGACTTATATTTTATATATAAAACAACCCTTGAGTGATTTTGGGTTGAAACAAAAGGAATTAGGGTCAAAACAATCAATCGGGCCTAAGTGTAATTTTTTAATTTTACTCGAATGAGGTTAAAAAGGTAATTTTTCAAGATTTTTGAGGGTGAATGAGAATTAATAAACTTGTGGGCCTTAGTGGTATAGTTGGATAGATCAAGGGTATCATGGAAATGGCCAAAAAGAGATTGGAAGAAACTGGGGGGGTGAAAGTGCAATTTATCAAAAGTTTACAGTGTGAACGCGCAAGGGAAAATAGCCGCCGCCATCCACCGCATGTGGTTGTCATTTCAGGCCATGGGACAGTCGAGAGAGGCTTGGGAGAGGTGGTATCAGGCGCTAAGAGACTTGGGGGCCACGCTTTGACCGGTGATGGGCTGAATAGTGGTCGATTTTTTAGTATAAAGGGGGCCAGAAGGTTTCGAGTTTTTGGCACAAAAATTGGCCACGTTTTGATGTGAAACGAAAAAAGTGGATAGATGGTTTTTGCTCTTTGGTGTGTAGGTTTTGTTTTTGATGCATTTCGAATCGATTGGTGTGCGTTTGGAGGCTGTTCGAAGCCTAGTCAGAAAAACGAGGCGGTCCACCACGCCACGCCTGCAACCGCCTATTTAGGGGCTTTTTCGGTGCCTTTTCGGCTGACAATCGGTGCCATCTTGATCAACTAGGTGAGGGCTTGAAGGGGTATCCTTGGTTTGGCCATCGAAACGCCGACGGCTGGAAATTGGAAAAGATGGTGGCACATGAGTTGCACGCGCCACACTCCACGCACAGCCACACGCTAGGCACGTAAGAAGGGGTATTTCTGGTATTTTTCTTCATTATTTTTCTTAAATTATTTTAGAAATTATCATGTTGAAACATTTCAGAAAAAGTTTGAGAAGATAATTATTTTTGAATTATCAAAGTGAAAATTAGGAGGAAAATAGAGAAAATTATGAAAAAATTTGAGAAAAATGGATTTTAAAGCACCTCTAATTAAATATGATGTTTAAGGTGTATCGTGGCTTGAAGTTGAGTATAAGCACCAGTGTTTGTGATTTGGCACGCAAATCGAGGTCATGCATGTGGATCGAGTTATTCCGAATACATTTGAGGTGAGTGTTCTACCGCAAAACTTGGTTTTAACTCATGAGTAATTTACCCAAAACTTGACTTATTGTGGTTGTTTCTACCCCTAAAACTTGGTGTTCGTTCTATCAAAATTTGTTGTGATTTCATGCAAAATAGTTTTGTTACATGCAAACGGTAACCGGTGACGGTTGGTTTTATGAATGAGGTTTGTCCCTAAACGTTTCGTACTTGTGCATTGTATTTTATAAAATATTGTTTATATGATGCATTGAATTGTGAAATGTGGCATTGCCATACACTTATTGATTGTTCATATGGAATGTCAGCCTAAGATGTTGTCTGGATAGTATAGGCATAATTCTCCAAGGGCGTGCTAGAATAATAGGGGTATCTCGTGTTGGTGCGCATGCTGGGGTAGCTGTCTTGGTTTCCGTATCGAGCCATTTGGTTAGGGAAGTTGCACTAGGATGACTAGGTAGTCCATATGGGATTTTAAGTTAAGATATGGAATGTCAGTCTAAAATGTTGTATGGATAGTGTAGCCATAATTCTCCAATGACGTGAGGGAATAATAAGGGTATCTTGTACTGGTGTGTATACTGGGATAGCCATCTTGGTTTCAGTGCCAAGCCGTTTGGTCAGGGAAATTGCACTAGAATGACTGAATGGTCCATATGGGATTTGTGTGGTGGTTCCTGGACGCTTAGAATGGGAACGTAATCTCTGACGTAAATGTGGTGAGCCAGGAGTTGGTAACGATTGTTCCCGAGATGTTGGAGAGATGCGTTGACTTGCCCCTCTTAAGCTAGAACCACGTCGTGTCGTCGAGTCAGTATGGTGGTATGGCTTTTAGAGAGATTGCTCTTTCCCCGTGATAGGGTTAAGCGTTTTGGGATTCTCTTGAGCTAGGACTTACCGAGTTGTGTTGGTTTATTTCATGTCTTGCATTCATTCATGAAAACGTGATTTTGAACTCTCACTTAGATGATTTATCATCTAATATGGACTATGTCTCTAGAATATTCAAACGTTCTAAGTGAAGGCAGCAGTGTAAAGGGAAAGGGATCATCAAGGAATGACGGCGATTAGTGGATAGTTTACTGTATGTCGATTTTAATTATGTTGTTAATTTCGATAACGTCATGTAAACGTTGATTTAACTTTATATTATGAATAAAGTGGTTTCGATTATGATTCATTGAGGTTTCGATCTAGTTTTCGCATTTGAGGTGATTTACCTGTCTTAGTTTATCGATGGTTCACAGTTGACATACTGAAAAGGTGTAACGGGATTTTTAGAGAACGGTTTTGTATTGAGTTTCCATTGATTAGAAAAAAATATATATATATCCCTAGAATCTTACGTTACCTAACGCTCTGAGAAGGCGGGGTGTTACATGGATAAAACTCCAGATAATCAAGGAACGTCTTCAAGCATTATTTATTATTTGGCATTTATCATATTACTTTCAAGATGGATTATTCCCCATTAAAGAATATAAAACGTTATATAATATTTGGAGTTTTCCCGAATAATTTTACTGAGAAGATGGGGTTTAAGGACAGCCATATGGCCTAACCCAGAAAGCCCACATGACTTTGCATGTTTTCAGAAGTCATTAAATACACTTGACAAGTTTCAGGGTGATTGAAACCTTTTGAAAAATTTTGAATCCTAAATATAATTTTAGAAAATAGAAACTAGTTCACTCTATAGTTAATACATGCACAAGTATTATTGAAGGTGCTTGCAGGTGAGCTGGTCTCGCGTGCGTAGGGGAAACAGCTGGTCCAGGGAGCAAAACATGGGGGGAAAGCATGCGTTGGGAATATTTTTCCAACGCGACACGTGTCAGGTTGGTGTCGAGGGCTATCTCGAGGCGGCACGTGGCATGATGCGGAAAGGCCATGTAGCACCATTCAGTGCGGAACGAAACGGGCTTGCCGATTGAAATGCCACATGGGGAGAAGCCTGGGCGACACGCGAAAAAGACACGTGGTGCCATGCGGTCTTTTGGAAAGAATAGGAAAATTGCATATTGTTCCGAAAAAAAATTACATAATGCCCCAATTAACTATAGTTAAGGACTAAAAAAGGGGAAATTTATTGAACAATATGGGTTTAAATAAGAAAAAAATCTTAAATTTTCAGGATGATAACGGGCTTAAAAGAGCGGGGTGTTACATGTGAAATAAATTGATTTTTCTTTACACACAAAATGTTATGGTCATATGATCGACATTGTGTTGTGGGAATTGGTACATCCTTTGCCATTAATTAATTCTTGGGTTGCACCGATACCAGTCTTGCAAGTTGATCGACTTGATAAAGGTTTTAAAGGATAACTTCAATAGGTTACTAAAATGTCAAGGGAAATATTTATTCATATAACATAAGTAGTCATGCACAAAAAAAGGTTCTTGTTTCTTGGTGGAGTTCAACATTCCCATGGTTCAACTTGGGGGATTTTACCATCCCTGAACCTAGAGATTGGGTTCAACATTTATTGCCATCTTTGAACCCAGTTTGGCCGTCAGGCCATGGTGACTTCTGACCACCAATATTTTCTATTTTTATAGTCTTTTATCTTTCTATAATTCTAGAGAGAAAGGAGAAGGCAAGGGAGGAGTAAAGAGAGAGAAATTAGGGGTGTTTTGGTCATTTACTTTATTCTTAAATTCCAGGAGAGGTAATTGCTATTTTTAAAACATGAAGGATAATAACTGTAATTAAGACAAATCCTAGATGCTGTTATTACAATTTTCCCTTAATTTTTTTTAATCTCTGTATCAATTTTTTGCAATAAAAATACTCTATAAATGTGATAGTTATAAATCCTTAAAAAAGTCTGTTGTAAAATATTTTTTGCATTTGGTTGATTGCTCCTATTTAATGTGAATAGTTGTAATCAACAAACAAATAACGAATAACAACCAATATAGGCACAATCACAGAAGAAGAAGAAGAAAAAAGAACACACGAAGACACACAACACGAATAGTGATCTAGCATGACTGATCTTACATTGATTCCTCCACTAATATAACCACCAACGTGGTGGTGGGGGCAGAAAGCTTCTCTTTCTAGTGCCTGTACTTTTTTTTTTTTTCAGGTGGCTACCAATCAGTTGGCCTTGTCGATGGCTTTTGTCCAATCCCTTTTGATTTGCCTGCAGTCAGATGGTCCATAGGTGTGATGCTTCCACGAGTTAAGTGAAAGGTGTGTACGGCTTCTTCTTCCTTGTTCTGCTTCGATTATTGCCAGGTCTCCAATCTCCATCAACTGGTGGCCTTCTTCTCGTAGATCTTTTTAAGCTATTGTCCCTTATTTCCAGTTTTGTTTTTGCTTTTCACTTCAGTAGGATAGCTAGAGGAAAGGGTTGATGTTTACAGACAAAGGCACAAGAGGAATAAATGTCGATTGGGCCATATGGAAGGTGTTTACTCTAGTTGATTTTTGGTTATGGTGATTGATTGTGGTTGTTACAATAAGTGGTGGTGGTAATGGCAGTGGCTATGTTAGCTTAGGGCTCTAGTGTGTATTTCTTATTAGCCTTGTTGAGTGTTTTGCTTGGGCCTTTCTACTATTTTTGTCTTTGGGCTATTTGTGGGAGGTTGATCTTACCCTCACACTCCCTTGTGGAGCCCTTGACTTGAGTTTCAATGTTCAGTGCATGCCCTCTTTCTGTATTAACTATTTTCAACTTTGCAATCAAAATATACATACATTATATATATATATATATATTCATCAAATTTCTCCAAAAATTCACAACCCTAGATTAAGAGGGTTTTAGGCAACCTTTCCCAACCAATCAAATAGTGATTAAATAGTACTTGCCCACTCTCTACACCCATGGCAATTAAATAATAGCTGTTACATTACATGATATAATAAATCAACAAAAATAAATCATTATAAAACAAATGTCGAAGTTCCAATAGCAATCTTCAGTTCCTTTTGTTGGATTCGTAGCTCATTGAATTTGTCTTAGGAACTCTGTCAATTTAATTTCAGCATAGAGCAATATGATGATTCGGTGAATGTTCTCGATCGCCCAAAGAATCTTTTTTATTGTTTTTATTCATTCATATTCATTTTATTTGATCTTGAACGGCCCAAGACGTTAAGGATGCCCTATATCTTATTTGCCTGGGAATCTATAATTAATTGTAAAAATTAAGGGTGTGCAAATAATATACAAAAATCAAGAAACCGGATTAACATAATTAACATTTTAATTTGGTTCAGGTAAGAGATATTTAAGAAAAACGTTGGTAAGAAAAACTAGTTTGGTTGATTGAGAAATCAAACTGAAAAAACCAAACCAAGGCTCTTAGCTAGTTTTGGTTCGATCGGTTTCATATATGCGTGTGTGTGTGTTTGTGTGTGAGTGCAATATTTTTAATTTAGGTAATTTAAATTATTACTTTTGAAGTATGGCTATAAAATAGATAATATCTCTCATGTATATTTGAAATAAGTCCCATGTTACCCTAAAACATATATTCTAACACTTCTACAATAAACAGGTTTGAAGAATCCAAAGAAAACTTAATCAAGATCATCTTCCTAAGGCCAAAAATTAATATATTCAAATATGCACCCAAAGAATGATTGCCAATGTAATGAAAAAAATATCGAGTTGTTGGTAAAGCAAAATATCTCTTCGAATTCGTCCATTAGCAAACCCTTTTAAAAATTTTGTCAAATATATATTTGAGCAGAGAGAAGCCGATCAATAAGATCAATAAATAACATTATTTCATATATATATATATATATATAATTTGTTAAAGCATGAATTAATGGATATCATACTATCCCTTCATGGTTCAACACAATACATGGCCAATTCCATTCTGTTTTATTCTGCAAATATATTCTATATATAATAGCATTCCCTTAAGTATAAAGAAACACTAGTATATATATTGTTCCTCTTAATATATATATATATATATATATATGGTTCCAACTTGCTTGTTAACTTGTAAACCTTTCATGAGCTCCAGTACTGTCACGCTCTGCCTTCCATATCAAGGAAATCCTGCATCGAAGAACCAAATTAGTCAATGTGTCCTCAATATAGATATATATATATATATGTATGTATATGTATATGTGTATGTCGAAATCTTTATCGATCGATTGAGAGAAACAGAGAGAGATACGTGGAACAGTCGAAATCTTTATCGATTGGAGGCAGATCAATGGGCACGCCACATTTTTTTGGAATGAGAGGGATGCGAGAGGGATCATAGTCGCCGAGCATAGACAGTGCGGCCTTGCCGCAGTTGCAGACAGCCACTCTGTCGTCGTGTGATTTGGCCAACTCACTTATCTGCTTAACACCTGCACAACAAGCATCCGATGGACCTGCGTCGTTTTCTTTCACGAATGAGAGGCACGGCGCCAGTGCGGTGCCCACTGTTGGCGCAGGAAGGTGCAGCAGCCATGGCTGGCCGAAAAGCCACCAACAGCAAACCCACAAACACTAGTAGGCGATGATGATCCATTTTATTGGAATCTCTCAGAGAGCTGACGATTGTGAAGAAGAAGAAGAAGAAGAAGAAGAGAAGAGCACCTCGTGTTATGTGTGCGCGCGCGCATATACATAGAGGGCTTGGGGAATGGGCAATAGTTTGGTTTAATGCAAATTTTCTTGCCGCCGCTGCTGCTACCATGCAACTATCATGAGTGATGACTGGCATTTGCATGTGGAGTTGTCTTTTCTCAATTTAGAGGATTGCTGTTTTAGAATTTTTCACGTTACTGAAATCAAGAACTTAAAGCAAATGAACATGAAACCCAGTAATGAACCTTTCGTTTTTGAGACGGGAACAGCTAAGTAACTTGTCCTTGAATCAAATCCAACAGGGATATCAATATGTTTCTAACAAGAGTATCATTTATATATCACTGCAAGAATTTAGGTTTTTGGGGGATAAATTAATTTGTTACAATAATTATAAAAATTATCACAACATAAATATTGTGACTAATGATGGTTGTGTTTCCATATTGTACTTGTTGGTTTCACCATGTCAACTAAGTTATGGAACACAACTATATCAATTATCTTCATTCACCACCATCTCATGAAATTTCTCCATGTGAAGATGGTGTTCAAACTTCATTTCATCATTACTCTGCCAGGGAATATTATCCACTGCCGGTCCCAAGCCCGGATAAAGGAGGAGGGTTGCGTTAGGTAGCCGACAGCCAGCGTAAAACCTAGTCGGATCCAAATATAAACTCTAGACAAATCTGTTGGGATGTAACCCACATAGAAGTCTAGAATTCATATAGCCAACCCCACATAGTGGGATAACGGCTGGATATATTGTTATTGTTGTTTATAAATATTGTGACTAAGTTGATTTTATCATCACCTTAGTCACAACAACCTTATCTCAATAAATATATTGTGACAAAACTGAGTTTTGTCACAATATTATTAATTTTATTGTGACAAAAAGTATTTTGTTATTTAAACTAGCTTATTATGTAAATTATTTTATTATAAAAGAAAATATTTTTGTCACAATAGGTATTATTTAGTCACAATAAATTCAAATTTTTTATGCAAATTATATGTTTTATTGTGACAATTGTATCTCGTGACAAAAAATATTTTGTCCTAATTTGAATAGCACAGGTAACAAATATTTTTGTCATATTCACAAATCATTTTAGTAAGAAAATATTAACAATGGTGAAATTATTTTTTCACAAAATCACAAAAAGACAAAAATATTTTGGCCAACACTATTAACGGGTGACTAGTATTTTTGTCATATTCTCAAAGGTGACAAAAATATTTATATCAATAATTCTAAAAAGTGATTTTTTTTTTGGGTCAAAAAATAGTAAAAATGACAAAATTTTTGAAAATTATAACAAATTGTGTTTTCAAATTTTGAAAATATAAAAATATTTTTCAATAATATAATAGTATAAAAAATTAATTTTTCTATTTATCATAATTATTGTAGTTGCACGACTACAACAATAAATTTATGTATGGGAGACCGTCTTAAGATGGCACAAAGGAATGACTTATCCAAACGATGGATGACTCACCCTAGAGAGAGTGACAGCAATGGGTGACCCATTCGGGGGAATGTGACAATGATGTATGACCCCTCCAAGCGATGAATGACTCACCCGAAAAAGTGTAACAGTGACGGATGACCCCTCCAATTGATGGATAACTCACCTGAGGGAAAGGGACAGTGATGGTGGGTGACCCATTTAGGGGAGTGTGACAGTGATGGATGACTCACTCGAGAGAGTGTGATAGTAGTGAATGACCCTTCTAAGTGATGAGTGACCTATTTGGAAAGAGAATCAGTTAGGGGCATGGGTGTAGATCCCCGCACAGACCTTCCGATGCCTAAGTTAGTCTCTAAAAAATATAGGATAGTTGAATCCAAGATTGAAGTGTGAGTGTCCCAAATTGCATACCGAATGGGGGGAGGACTTTCTTATTTATAGCGATGGAAGAGGCAACTAGGTGTCGAGTGACCCGATTTCTTCAGCATATAACTCGGAGATGGTTTTAACCAGGTCTCGCGGGAGTGATGGTGCATGGATTGCGGGTGTGCCCATGGCACCCCAAAGTGGGGGTCATTAGGTGAGGGTCACTTAAGGGTGCAAGCGCGAGCACAAACGGGTAAGGCTTTTAACACCCCTCACATTTTAGTTTTTAAAATACTCACATAATTGATTAGGCAACACTTGCCACCATATCATATGTGGAGCTCGACCTTTGGTTTCTAATCCACCATAAACCTCACATTTTAGTTTTTGGCCTGATAGACTAGTTAGATCCCACCCACTGTCCAGTTAAGTGCAATGAGTTGAACATCACCTTCCTTCACATTTTAGTTTTTGGTTAGGTGAGATCCGTTGAATACCATCCTATCATATGGTTAATTAGGAGAAATCAAACAATATTTCATGAAATACACCCTCACATTTTAGTTATTGAATGCACCCAATGAAATTGATGAACCCTTGCGATAGTGGAAAGTAACGATGAATCAGATTCACCATTTAAATCTAATATTCTTTTACACATGGGAATATTTTTGGAGCTTCTATCCTAATGGTCTCATTGTTAAACATTCATCTCATCATACATCCCATGCATAATAAAATGAACAACATACATATAAAAACAAACAATAAATAAACCAAATTGAGCATAAGCTTGAGCACAGAATAAATCTAACCTTTCGAGGTTTAAACCATGCCACACATCACATCAAACTTGATATGATGAACTACTTGGATTTTTCGCTTCTTTCTTGAAATACCATGAACATCTTGATGTTTTCATTATCAACACCTTGATGTCATCTTCATTTACAACATTTGTAAAGCAAAGACTAAAAAAAGCTAACCAAGACTTATGTCTCGGTACATAACTGAATGAATAAATTATTACATATTGACTAAATCAATACGAACCTCCTGTAACATTCATTCACTCACATCAAGTTGTGTTCACCCTAAACATACATTCCGTTGCTACATAACATTTTTTAAAATTATTTAACTTGCATATGTCAAATAATGTAATCGGGTATTCATAAACACATGTTTAACACCCTCGTATCATTATCCAATGTGAAAACCACATAACCAACAACATCTTGTCATGAAAAGTATGTTGTCTAGGCATTACAATCAGTGGGAGTCAACTATAGCTTCAGGGGAGTCGACTAACACTAACTGCATGTAAAGTTGACTATGTGTTTCCGGGAGTCAACTCCTTTCATAGGGCAGTCGACTCTCCTACTACGCACAATCAAAATTTGATACCTTGTAACCACTAAATGCCAACCAAATTGCAAAATTTGACACATACAATCACGTATATACATTAAATATCAAGCTGATGCTCTAAACTATTGATGAAATACACGTATATATGGTGGTGTGAGTAAAATTTAAAATTTAATTTGCATCAAACATACACAACGAAAGCGATTAATACACACCATACACAGCTTGGATATTTAAGTAACACATTATTTCATCATATGAAATACAATAAATAAATACCTAATGTCCAATGTCAGGTTGAGTATAGAAATCGTTTCTGTATTGAGACCTAATCCACCTCAAGACGTGGTAAGCCTAGTTCGTCCAAACCTAGCATGCAATTTAATACCTTTATGTGCACCTCTTCCAGTGCTAGCTAGAGGATTCTATACCACCAAAACCCATGTGTCAATTTCCTCGTAGGACACTCACGCCCAATTAGTTTTCTAAAGCAAAATAAAAATAGACAGAGGAAGTAGAAGACTAGCCAAGCAAAATTTTGTGTCTTCTAATTTCTTCTTACACGTCTATTTCTCTTTGCCCGACTGCCTCACCATCAACCTCCAATTCGCTACCACGTGGACAATCTTATCTCAGGCTGAAGTGACAGAGGAGTCGACTCTCGTCCACTAGCTAGTCGATTGTCAAGGTAGTTGACTACTATGTTGAGGCAATCGACTCTCAATGCTTCGACTATCAACAATTGACACACCGCCGTCATTAACATTCAATGATATATCTAAGACACAATGGGAATATAATGCCGATACCAGACACAACACTATGTGGTGTGTGACTTTAGGTTCACTATTCGTTAGCTAATAGATAGCACCAAAACCTGTTTGGCATCGCTCAATACTCCTTAACCCATCACAAGAATATATCCATATCCCAATAATGATATGAAAGGTCTAGGAAAGCACCTAGCAGTGGTCCAGGACATTATAAAAGACAATAGAGTCTAACTTCAAATGAGCCTATTATAGTTGACAATTGTTGTGTGTTATAATGCTTCTGTCATCTAATGTTCCGATTGAACAAGAGTCATGGAATGAAAAACTCATGTGTTAGATCTTATTAAAGTGACTAAATGACACCTCGGGAAACATCTTTCCTGATAATCAATTTGCTCTGTCTAGGGACTATCCTGTTACACTATAGACAACATAAGACATTCACCTCATCAATAACGACGAGGGTGATAAATTTTATCACTGAAAGCATGTAATACCCAGGAATGATTTGAGGATATAAACGGTATTTAGTGAAGGGCATAAATGGACTTTGTGGAAAATAAGACTTTAGGATACACTAACGCAGCTTTGGACGACCGAATTAGTCGGAAGGAGTACCCTGAACCGTAGATAGCCAAGGAAAATGGTATAGTATCAACAAGTAATACGAGTTATGATTTTAGGCATCAAAAGAAGTTGGATCGGGAACGGTTCCCGGTACAGCTAAAAAAGGCAATTGCGATTTAGGCTGAAATACCGAATTATCGTACGGGGCATCCGAGAAGTCAATAGAACCCCGAGGAAGTTCATATTTGGCATATAGAGTAACCCTTCAGTAGTTTTTGGAAGAAACAAAAGGGTTTGTAGCTAAAACGAAGATTCGGGCCTAAGTGCAGTTTTTTTCCAAATTGACAGAGGGAGATTGAAACGATATTTTTTCAGAATTTTAAACAGAGTGTTTTAGGATATTTCAAAGAGTTATAAAGGTCTTTAAAGAGAAGTTCAGTTTTTGAGCCGGGGGCAAAATCGTAATTTTTGAGGTTGGGGTAAAAATGTAATTTACCTAAAAATTAGGGGCATTAGCGCAATTAGTCCATTTTTCAGGGACTAAAATGCAATTAAAAATTAGCCCGGGGACCATGTGGAAAAGGGTCTAAGTGCAATTATCCAAAAGTTCGGGCTAAAGTGTAATTCCTAAAATCTTTTTACTATGGGCATTTGGGAGATTCAGGAAAAACCTTCATAAATGACTTAAGAGATAAGATGAAGGCTTATGATGACTTTAAGGATAAGATTTGGACAATATTTGTTAAGATTTGATTGGATAAGATTTTGTTGGATATGATTTGATTTGGATAAAGATTTGATTTGGATAAGATTTAATTCAGATAACAATGATTGCAGAAAATTTTAGAAGATTTAGAATGATTATAGAAGATTTACAATGATTGTAGAGAATCTTAGAAGATTTTTGGAATGATTGCAAAAGATATCAAAATATTTGGAATGATTGGAAAAGATTTTGAAAGATTTGAAATGATTACAGAATATACATTTCTTGGTGGCTAAGTTTCCTAAACATATAAATAGAGGCTCAAGGCTAAGGATTCTCTCGTTCAAAATTTTAAGAAGTTCGTGCTAGACAAGAGTGCTTCGAGTTTAGTGGATAGAGGGCTTTTTAAGCATACGCGAAACATCACACGTGCAGAACACTTGGGCAGCGCGTGAGGACCTGTAAGGAGGTGGTTTGGTTAAAAGACTTCGAGGTGTTCTGAGTTTCGTTCAAGGTGAGCTGTTCACTACCAAAATTTGGCTTTCTTGTGAGTGTTCTACCTGAAAACTTGGTTTTAAGTTGTGAGTGTTCGTCCCCAAAACTTGATTTATTGTGCTTGTTCTATCTGAACATGTGGTGATTTCATGCAAAATGGTTTTGTGCATTGAAATGGTAACCGGTGACAGTTGGATTTATGAGGGAGGTTTGTCCCAAAACGTTTTGAACTTGTGCATTGCATTTTATAAATTGTTGTTTATATGATACATTGAATTGTGAAATGTGGCATTATCTTGCGTTTTGTGTGTACGTATGGAATGTCAGCCTTGGATGTTGTTTGGATAGTGTAGCCATAATTCTCCAAGGGCGTGACGGAATAATAGGGGTATCTGATGCTGGTGTGCATGTCAGGATAGCCGCCTTGGTTTTCGTGCCAGACTGTTTGGTCAGGGAAGTTGCACTAGGACGACTAGGTGGTCCATACTGTGTTGTTCATGTGGGATGTCAGCCTAGGATGTTGTCTGGATAGTGTAGCCGTAATTCTCCAAGGGCGTGACGGAATAATAGGGGTATCTGATGCTAGGTATGCATGTCAGGATAGTTGCCTTGATTTTCGTGCCAGGCCGTTTGGCCAGGGAAGTTGCACTAGGACGACTAGGTGGTCCATGTGAAATTTTGGAGTTGGGATTGTATGGTGGTTCCTGGATGCTTAAGGTGGGAACGTATTCTGGTGAGATGCGTTGGCAGCCCCATTTAAGCTAGAATCGCGTCGCGTCGTCGTGTCGTCGAGTCGGTGTGGTAGCATAACTTTTAGAGAGATTGCTCTTTTCCCGTTGTAGGGTTAAGCGCGTGGGAATTCTCTTAAGCTAGGGCTTACCGGGTGTATTGGTTTAATTCATGTCTTGCATTATTCATGAAAAATGTGTTTTGAACTCTCACTTAGATGATTCATCATCTAATTTGGACTTTGTCCCTGAAATATTCAAACGTTCCAGGTGAAGGCAGTGGTGCGAAAGGGAAAGGGATCGTCGAGGAGTGACGGCGATTAGTGGATAGTTTACATTATGTCTTTTCAGTTATGTTGTTTACTTTTGAAAAACGTCATGTAAACGTTGATGCAGCTTTATATATAAATAAAGTGGTTTTAGTTATGACCTGTTAAGGTTTCGATCTAGCTTCCGCATTTGTGTTGGTGAACCTGTCTTGGTTTATTAATGGTTCATAGTTGATATACTGAGAAGGTGTAACGGGATCTTCGGGGAATGGTTTTTGTGATGGGTTTTTATTTGAAAAAAAAATTATCCCCGGAATCTTTCGTTACAGTAACGTCTTTCGAGAAGTGGGGTGTTACAACTCATGTCTCCATATACCAGTAAAACGGAATCACATAGATGAACCTCTCCACCTAACAAGGAGGGATGAAGTACAAAAATGATGAAGGGATGAAGTACAGAAACAGATTTTGTACTGAGACTAAATCCATCTCAAGATGTTGTGGTCCTAGTCAGTCCACACCTAGTACGCAGTAAGACACCATTCTGGTCACCTTTTCTCATACTAGGTACAGAGGTTCCGCGTATTACTAGCACATGTGTCTCAAAATTATACGTGTGACCTTCATATGTATAATTGTCTGGCAGCAAAATGTTTTTAGAGGAAGAAGAAAAATGAACGTGAGAAAAGAAGAATTCAATTAATTGAAGCAGAGGGTCCTTTGCTTCTTTTAATTAATCTCTCTCCCTCTCAATAATTCTCTCCCTCCAATAATTGAACCATTCCTTTAAGTATTAATTAAACTATTCTCCTCAATTATTAAACTTACTCCTCCAATTCCAATTTCAATTTGAAATCTGCTACCCCCCATTAGTCTCTCCAATTTTGTGCCACATGATAGCCTAATTATTAGTAGTTGGGGTATCAAGGGTTAACTTTTGACAAATCACTTCTAGAGATATTTTGGGCACACGATGTTGATACTAGACGCAATAATATATGGTGTGTGACTTTTAAAGTTCACTATCTGCTAGTAATCAGATAATACTGAAACCCTTTTTCGGAATCGACCAACCACTTGAACCATCATCAGAATGTCTCCAAATCCTAACAACAATTCGAGAGTTCTTGAATAGCGCATAACAACGGTTTAGGACAATATAAGTGGCAGTGAAGTCTCACTTCACGTAAACCTATTATAGTTAACGATTACCGTGTGCTATAATCCTTCAATCTCCTAACATCCTGATTGAATGAAAGCCATGGAGTGACAAACTCACAAACTTAGTAACTATGTATCAGACCTCATTAATGTAATTAGATGACACCTTAGGAAACACTTTTCTATACTTTCAATCTGCCCTAGGCAGGGACTGTTTCGTCACACTAATAGTAGATCAAATAGGACGTTCACCCCATTAAATACTGACGAGGGCGATGGATCTTATTCCCAACACTTGTTTCCATATACCACTACAAAAAAATTGATTTTTTGTGGCAGGTTTTTTGAGGTGGTTTCTAAAACTGCTGCAAAATACGATATTTTGCGACAATTTACAAACCACCGCAAAATACGTTTTTTGCGGCGATTTTTTAACATTTAGCGGTGATTTTTCGAAATCACTGTAAAATTCATTAAATACTTGAATTTAGCGATGGTTTTCAAAAAAATGTCGCTAAATTTAGAAAATAAATAAATAATTAAAAAATTAAATTAAATTTTGCAACAATTTTTGAAAAACTACTGCTAAATTCAACTAAAATTAAATAATTAAATAAAAAATAAATTAATATTTGCGACGATTTTGAAAAACTGCTGCTAAATTCAAATAAAATTAAATAATTAAATAAAAATTAAATTAATATTCGCAGTGATTTTGAAAAACTACCGCAAATACAATTCTTTAATCAATTTAGCAGCGATTTTTAGAAATCCCCGTTAAATTCAAAAATAATTAAAAATAAAATTTCATTAAAAATTTTAATTTAAAAAAATTAAAAAAAAAACATGCAGCAAAATTTTAATAATTTTAAAATGAAATTTTAAAAAATATATAAAATCTTCATTTTATTTTATAAAATAAAAAATTAATTTATTTGAAATTTATTCCATTATCCTTTTTAAAAAATAATCCATTAATTTATGCTTTTCAATTTATTTTTAATTTATATTAAAAAAATATATAATATAATTATGAAAAATGAGATTATTTTAATATATAATTTAAATGCACAAATATTTAACAAGGAGGCTTCATATACCAGATGGTTTTGCATGCATACGCACGCACAGGAGGTTGCGGGTTCGAATCCAAGGAAGGGAGATGTTAGAAAATTAAATTTTCAGCATGGCCACGTAGTGCTCAGGGCCAAGCGCAAGCGTGCAAGCCCGCGCGCACGAGCGGTCGGGCGCTTGGCCTTGCTGCTTATTTGTGCATTGGTGTAGTAAATAGCGGCAATTTTAAAACCATTGCTAAAATTCAAAATTTTTGAATTTTTTGCAGCAGTTTTGAAACCATTGCTAAAATTAAAAAATTTTAAATTTTTTACAAATTCAATATTTTGCGATTTTTTTGCGGCGGTTTTGAAACCGCCGCTAAATCACTTAGTTTGCAGCGGTTTACAAACTACCGCAAAAAATAGCATTTAGCAACGGTTACTTCAGCGGTTGCTGAAAACCGCCGCTAAATGCTTCGTGATGCCTGATATAGCCGCTAAATTTCTTTAATCGCTGCAAAATGCAAAAACAAAACACCGCTAAATGCTGATTTTTTTGTAGCGTACCAGCAATTTGAAGCCACATAGATGAACGTTTTCACCTCCCAATTGGATAGTTTAGCTCATTAGCAAATCTCGCACACCAATACACAAAAAAATTGTGTCAATTCAAGTCTAAGGATCAACACACCATCGCAATCTAATGATTTGACCATTATCCAACATGCCATGTGGTTAATCATCGGTGTCACATTCGACTGATCGTTCCTCAATGACCATCCACAGGTCTACTAGCAACATCTCATGTCATATGGCACCTGACATACCATTCTCCTATCGGTATTCCCATAATGAATGAGGTAATAACGTCTGTGCTAGTCCATACTCGATTAATCAGAATCTCATCCAAAGAATCTACGGACTATGAATAGTTTATGTTATCAGATAATCTTACCACATAGTCTCAACACCTTAAGAATAAGATTTTTAAATAAAAAATCTATGGACTCATTCATATAATTGAATGGAGAAAATATGAATGAAGAAAACTTTACCTTTTATTGATTTATACAAAGATACAATGAATACATAAAACAAGCTCGCTAAATGTCACCTAAATCTAGAATTAGGGCACACAACACTAACACATTATCCACAATGTCATGTGGTCAATCATCAGGGTCATTCAATGCATTGCTCTCCAACAACCACCCACAAGTTTACTAGAGACATTCTCATATCATATGGTATGTGACTCACCACCCTTACCATCAGTAACTTATACTAATCAAGGTAGTAAACTCTGTGTCAGTCCATACTCGACTAATTAGAGTCTCCATCCGATTAATCAAAGGACTAGGAATCATTTAAGAAATCCTATCATCAAAGAATTTTGTCACACATTCTTAACACCTTAAGAATAAGATTATCAAACAAATGATCTAGGGACTCATTCATATAACAAACTGGAGATTTTATGAATAAAGATAAACTTGTCTTTTACTAATATATACAAAGATATAACAAATGTATTAATTACAAGCCCACTAAACGTCATCTAAATCTAGCATTGGGGCACATAACACTAACAGATCTATGCACTTGTTATGTTCTCATTGTCATTAATAGTTAATGGTGGGTCTAAACATGTCATTAAGAGTTAATGACAAGGTTTGTTAAGTGTTAACGTGCCACATGCAGCTAAATAAATGACATGCAGCATGTAAGGCGAAATTGTTGACTACTTCTATAATCGGTCAATCGTTTTTCCAAGAGTTGGGAAAAGTGATTGACAGTTCCCAAGTAGTGGTCAACCAGTTTTTCACTTTAAATAGCCAGTGAAAGATTCTGGAGAAATCAGTTTTCCCTAATAGGCTTACACATGGCAAATTTTTGGGGCATGCTTAGGCCACTCCATATGTGCCGATTGGACCACCTAATTAATGTGAAGATTAGTAAGAGAGACTAGAATAAGAAATGGATTGTGCATAGGTTAGTTGATTATTTCTCTTGGCTATCCCACTCGTGCACTGTTGATTCTTCTTTTCATCTTTCTTCTGCAACCTGATAGTTGTTGGTTGTTCAAGAGTTGAGCTGGGTTTAATAGACCATGGAAAACTTAACAAGTGCTGGTAACTTAGAGTTCTTAGGCTAACACAAGACGAGGACAACGAGTTGGTTTTGGAAGCTTGCATAGTGTGGATAGACTAGGCCCTCCATGACTAAAGGAGGATTCGGTCTTACTGTAAAAAATAGTTTCTACACCCATTTGACATCGGGTTTGCAAGTACGCATTCATTTAATTACATGTGATGTAATTTTGTGTTGCTTATGGTTTGAATAGAATTCCGTTGCGCATCTCTAATGTAAAATATTTTAAAAATTCATACACATTCATATGGCATATCCAACATTCCTTATAAAATAAAGAAGCTCTGAATTCCCAAAGATGAACTAAAATTTGTCACAAAGAAAATTTGGACTGTAAAGAAAAAGGACTTTGTAACGGATTAGGATAGTGTCCTATGGATCCAAGTGTTTGGTACCATTTTTTATTCCTTATGTGATTGTAGTCTATATGCTTGAAAGCTAATAGCTCGAGAGAAAAATGGTTCATAGACAGTGGTTGTTCGAGGCATATGATAGGTAACAAAAGTTTATTCAACCAGCTAAAGAAACAACAAAGAGGTAATGGAATGTTGCAATTTTATTTTGAATAAAGATGAATGCCTTGTACAAGACAAAACCACAAACAATGAGATATTCACTAATAAAAGAAATTGAAATGCCTATATAATAAACTTAGGAGAAATCTCAAATGAACAATAACCAAAGTGTATTATGGTATAAAAGATTAGGACATGCAAAGCATGCATTTAATCTCTAAAATTTTGAAAAGGACTTAATAGATGGGATTTCTAAGATCAACATAGATAGAGAGAATTTTTGTGATGCGTGTATGTAAGGTAAACATACAAGATCATAATTTAAATTAGAACACATAGTGTGACGATCCAAAAATTTTCCTCAATTTTTAAATTACAATTTGCCAATAACCCAAATACATGGGTAGGGGTACTACCCCAAAATAATATGACGGTGGAAGCTAAATGAATATAAAACACACCCCTCAAGGGCTTAATCGAACAAGACAACACAACAACCAATCAAATCCGACAAACCACGATATTTGTGCCCTTGATCACAATTCGCACTTTATAGATCTTTTAGTTGGGATTGCCCTATACACACAGTTATCTACGACTGACACGCTAAACAGGCTAACCACGGCGCCAGCTCCCACACCTGGAATGATGGTAAAAACAAGATGAGCCACAAGACTCAGCAAGCATAACAAAAGAATGGAAGCAAAGCTGAGGATAGACCTTCCACACCAAAATACAACCCACCAAATGACGACATGACAAAGATAAAACAGAAATAAACCATACCCGACGTACATCTCGCTACATAACAATGGTAATGATGGGAATACATCCCTCACCCGGAATAAACCCGCACAAAGTGCAATGGAGCAAATGAACATGCCATGTCATACCGTGCAACAGAGAATCTAATATTTCTCATAAATATAATAATGTACATAACAATCCTTGGGACCCACATAGGAAATGCATGTCTTGGCACCCAAGTCCCAACATACAAACCTGCCACAGCGATGAACTAGCTAGCATAAAGCCCATGAGCCCAAGGCTTCCATAACACAATCCACATGAGTCCAAGGCACCTTTCACACTCACATACCGGAGTTCCCACAATCCACAATCACATACCAAATCAAACGGTAATCATGCAATGCAACAAATAATAAACACAATGGCTCTTGCAGTATTAACGTGATGACAAATCCCCCATAAGCCAAGCATTAGACCATGCTACGCCCACATAGGAACCATACAGGCAAAATGCTCTAAATGCACATGCTCTCCTGTCATACCCAAATCGACACTCAATAGGCCAACCGGGTTATGCCAATGTGCACACTTTCCCGTACATACAAAGCATGATCCCCAATGAATGTAAACCCAATCCCATGCACTGTAATGTCATGAAAAATGCCACATAATGGTAGACCCAATCGACAGTGACCAAGTACCGGTTTACAATCCGTGACTAGGAACAACCAGTCGACAGCCACCATCGGCCTTACGACGGTTTGCTCCAATGTCACTAAATAGTCAACATGTTACCTCACTGAACGACAGCTCATGCTGCCTGTTATTACCACTTGCATCAACAAGAAACCACATTCACCTCATAATACGCTCAACCCCAATGGTGGGTGTCCGGTGATACCAGCTTGCCTGACCCATCTATAGTCTATCGCAACAGTTGATAACCGGCGCCCATACATCCAGCCATCAACTACCACAATCCAACGGTTGACAGTCAGTAGCTTTGTATCCCACACCCCATGACTCACACAAGCAAATCCCAAGACTCCTGGTTACAACAACTCACCCCAGAGGGCACCCACAACCACAACCACAATCGACTCACTAGGAACCTATCCCAAACTAGGTTCGGCATCATTCCCAATAAAGTAGGGGTGATATAATTCCCCGTAAGCACTTACCGAATTAAATCCCAGAAGTCTCCTACTTAATTAAATTTAATTTAATTCCCAGAATAAATATCCATAACGTATATAAATAATTTCTAGAATCAAATTGGGTGAAGGAAGGAAATGAACTTCATAAATCAAATGAGACTCACAAGAGAGTAAAGAGTTTGCCTTAAATTAACTAACTTTAGTGTTTATACACCCACACGTCGTTAAATTACTACACGCTGCAAATTAGTTTAATTCAATCAAAAATTAGTAAAATCGCACCCTAAATTAAATTTCAACCGCACAAATTAATTAATACACGTTTCTACACTTACTTGGCTATTTAAACTTGGATTAAACCCAAATTTAATCTTGATTTTTTCCTCAAAATAGCCCCTGCACGTGGCTTTCTTTTTCCCTATTTTCCTACCTTCGTTGCTACTTAAACCATGCTTATTTACACACTGATTTCAGCCTTAAAAAGCTAAAAGAAGGGAGCTTCAGAAGCTGTTGCATGGTAGTACAGGCGCACCACCGCCTCAGCCTCAAAACGGCGCCGTTTTGGGCGCCTTTGGCTTGCAAATATTCTACCTAATTCCTCCCAACGCAAGCAGCCTTCATGAATCGATCCCGCACCACCCTCCTAGCCGACCTCGCGCACAACCACCTGCGCCACACACTGCCTTCAACTATAATCTACGCCCACTTAATTTTAAAGTAAACTCACACAGCTTCTAGAAATTACATTTAAACCACACTACTTCCAGAAATTCTCACAAATACCCATATAATAATAACTTTTATACCCCAAATTCCTATAATTACTTACCTATTTCTTTTAATACAAAATAATTTAATATTTTCTTCAAACCATAAACACTCAATAATCACCGTAAACACAAATTAAATTAATATTTCTTTTGAACCTACAAATATTTAATAATCACCTTAATTACAATAATTAATAATGATTAACCATTTCCTATTTAAATTGCTAAATATTTCCTATCCTTGATTAAATTAATAATTATTAACTGTTCCCGATTAAATTAATAATTATTAATTATTCCTGAATTACCGGAATGTTACACATAGTATCCACTTCTAGGCCTCTTGAAGTTCTTTATATGGATCTATGAGAATTCAGTTTAGGAGAAAAACTATATATTTTTGTTGTAGTAGATGACTATTCAAGGTACACATGGACTATTTTTCTAAGAAATAAAGATGATACATTTAATGAACTTGTAAAACTTTGTAAGAGAACACAAAATGAAAAAGTCTAATAATATCAAGCTTAAAAAATGATCATTGAAAGGAGTTTGAAAACATTTCTTTCAAAACTTTTTGTGATAAAAATGAGATTTCTCACAATTTTTCTACTTCAAGAACTCCACAACAAAATGGAGTTGTGGAAAGGGAAAGAAAGTCTTTAGTTAAAATTGCTAGAAGCATGTGGTGTGAAAATGGCTTATCTAGGTACTTTTGGGCAAAACCAATGAGCATTGCCTCTTATATATTGAATAATGTTCTTATTAGACTAATACTAAAGAAAACACCCTATGAATTGTACAAAGAAAGAAAACCAAATGTTTCTTATTTTCGAGCATTTTATTGTAAATGCTTTATGTTGAATAATGGAAAAGACAACCAAGGAAAGTTTGATCCTAAAAGTGATGAATCAATATCCCTAGGGTTTATAATAAAAAAACAATAATAGTGGAAGAATCCATTCATGTAAACTTTGATGAGAATAACATTCCTGAAAAATCAGTTGAAGTGGATGAAAATGAATGGGAAATACTCAATCAACCTAAGGAAGAACCTACTAAAAACATAGAAAATATACAGAAGAAATAATTCCTAAAGAACACTTATAGCATAGGGAAAAATGATGTTACACCTTTTTGTATATTAGTTTTGATGATGAAAAATATCTATTAGCTTAATCCTTAAGTCATGAGTCAAGATTGTGGTTTTCAAGATATATCAATTTCAATATCAAGTATTACTTTACGAAAATGAAAACCAAATGAAGTCCAAGTATCGAGGTTTGCAAAACCTTTTTTTTTGTGAGTCTAGAAGGTTAGCTCCTTATAAGGAGACATATAAGAAAATATTTTCCTTTTTGGAAAACTATCTCTTGGTATTTCGATAACTAATATCCATTGGATTTAAAATGATTTTTAATGATTTTTTCAAGAAATAGAAAGTATGTATTTTGGAGGTGGTAATATTATTAAATTCTGAGTTTGTTTCTAAAAACCAAAATTCTACTTTCTTATTGTTATGGATTTTAATTTTTTGGATATTTTTATTGAATCCAAATAGGGGGTACTTGCTTATTTACATTTATGTATTAAAGTAGATGGAAGATAAAATATAAATAAAAGAAAATGTGAACATTTACTTAAACTAAAGAAATATAAATATGTTGTAATGTATACATGCTATGGATTGTACTTTCAAGTAAATCATTCTGAAAATCTGTCATGTTTCTGTGCATGTTTTGAAACTCCTTTTGAAAAAGTTTTCAATATTTTCTAAGTGTATATGTTATTTTGAAACATCTATAAAATGCATATGTTTTCAAAACAGGTTTTGAACTATGTTTCAAAACCTGCATTCTATGTTTCGAAACCTTTGACATTTCTTTCAGCAGAGATTTTAAAAGATCTAAGATACTTGTGTTTTGCATTTGAATATTTATCTAAAAGCTTCTCAAGTATTTTTAAATGTATTCTCTATGCTCTAAGAATTCAAATTCAAATTTGAAGTAAAGATCATTATTATATGTTAGTGGGGAATAGATTATGTCTCCCACTCATCGCTACCTCGAATTGCAAGTTCAGCTAGAAAGGCTGTATGTTTCAAAATATGAGTATGTTTCGAAACCTTAGTGTAAATTTATGATATTTTGAAACCTGTATGCTATGTTTTGAAATCTATTTTTTTGTCTTGTCTCTAACGGCAATAAACGGCCAGATTTCTATCTCTTGATATAAATAGCAGGTGTTTGAAGACAAGAATAAATAAGAACAAGAGAGCACATACTAGAGACACATACACAAGCACAAGTGGTGATCAAAATGTTTTATTGAGCTCTCAAGAAGATCTATCTACATCTTAAGCTTGTGCATTGCAAGTGTGAAAGGAGAAGCAAGTGCAAACAACGAGTCTTATCTCTTCAGCTCTCCTCACCTCAAGCTAAGAGGTTTGTCCAACCATTGATAAGATATTCATTGCTATAAATTCATTGGGTTGTAAAGATAAAACTTTATTTATCTTGATTGTTGTAAGATTTGAGTTGAACCTAAAACTCATTGTGGAAAAAGTTTGAGTTGAGCCTAAAACTCACTTGTTGTAAGGTTTGAGTTAAGCCCGTAAAAGTCAATTGGTGAAAGGTTTGAGTTTAGCTATAAAAACTCATTGTACAAGTTTTTGGGGTGAACCGTGGTAAAATCCTTGTTGTGGTTGATTACTAGTAAAAGTAATTGGGATTGAAAAATCCTTCAAGTGGGTAAGCTTGAAAGTAGTGGACTAGGCGGGGTGTCGAACCACTATATATCTTGTGTGCAATTGTTCTTTCGCTTTTACTTATCATTATTACCTATTGCTCATGCTTTCAAAAGAATTATTTTCAAAGACTAAAACAAAATTTCCTTGATCTTAAACATACATATTCATATAAGCATATATTTGATCTCAAACATCTTTGGTATACTCTTATTTATGTAAATCATCTTTGTCAAAGATCATTATTTTGAAATACAAGCTAAAACATTTCGAAACAAGCAAAACAGTAAGTTGTATTTCGAAACATATCTCAGATTTCGAAACAAGCTAAAACAGTAAACTATATTTCTAAACCTAGTTTTCTGCCATCAAACAGAGTTTTAAATTATCAAACATTTATACGAATCCCAATTCACCCCCCCTCTTGAGATATATTTGCCATCATTAAGACCAACAAATAATCCTATGTTGATGAAAACAAAATTTTAGGAGATCCAATTTAGGTGTTAAAATTAAATCTCACCTCAAAAATCAATTTGAATATGTAGATTTCTTATCTAACTTAGAACCTAAAAATATAGATGAAGCAATAGCAGATCCAAACTGGGTAATAGTCATGCAAGAAAAGTTTAACTAGTTTGAAAGGAACAAAGTATGGACTTTGGTTCCTAAACTCAGGAATAAATAAGCTATAGGAACTAAATGGGTTTTTACGAATAAGGAGGATGAAAATGGAACAATAATAAAAAAATAAATAAATAAAGTTAGACTTGTAGCATACGGTTACAACCAAGAGAAGACTATAGATTTTGATTAAACTTATGCTCCTGTGACTAGATTTGAAGCTATAAGATTGTTGTTAACATATGCTTGTAACAAAGGCTTTATATTGTACCAAATGAATGTAAAAAGTGCATTCCTCAATGGATACATAAATGAGGAGATTTATGTAAACCAACCTCTAGATCTTGAGGATCTATATCATGAGAATTATGTATTTAAATTGACCAAACTCTATATGGACTAAAACAAGAGGTTGATATGAAACTTTAAATAAATTCTTACTAAAAATTATTTTAAAAGAGGTAATATTGACACAACATTATATATCAAGAAAAATAAAAAGGGTACAAACTCATAGTTTAAATTTATATAGATAACATTTTTTTAGTTCAACAAATGATCATCTTCAAAATTATTTGAAATGAGTATGGTAGGTGAAATGAACTATTTCCTAGAGTTTCAAGTGAAACAACTGAAAGATAGAATATTTATCTCACAAACAAAAATATGTAAAAGATCTTCTTAAAAAGTATAATACGAATGATGCCAAGATCACAAATTCTCCAATGAACATCCATCAAGATTTATAAATATGAGGATGAAAAATTTGTTTATCAAAAAATGTATAGAGGCATAATAGGATCACTGTTATATCTTATTGCCTCAAGACCAGATATTTTAATTAGTGTAGGCTCATGTGCAAAGTACCATAGTAACCCTAAGGAATCTCACAGCAGTCAAAAGGATTCTTAAGTATCTCAAAGACACAACTACATTAGGGCTGTGGACATGGTATCCAATGAATTCTTCCTTGGAACTTAGGAAAAGTCTAGAGAGCCAGACACACTGATCGATGAGGTTACCGAAAGAGGGGAAAAAGACAAAATTGCCTCCGCCCACTTTGCAAATTTGCAAAGTGGGCCACTATAGCTCTCTCTTCTCCCCTCCCAAGGTTGCTGCCTCGCCATTGTGCCTCGTTGCCATGCCATCATCGCTTTGCTGCCCTCGCCTTACCTCATAAAGCTTGGATGAGCGGCTAAGATCAGATCATATAACACGATCGATTATTCCAATAGAAAGGTAACCAAATAGAAAACCAATCGAGTAGAAAGGCAATCGGGCATCTCAAGGACAAAACGGATGGTTGTCGCATGTGACTATCCTACAGGTGCCAAATAGCAGCCTACGGTTGTCGGACGTGGCCATCCTATTCGCTAAGTCACACAACACCGTTTGGTGCTTCAATAATATCAATCTCCACCTTGAAGCATCAAACCACAGGTGAACTCACATTCTCATAAATGAAGCATGCTTCAACTCTCACCTTCACAGCTCTTGTTGGCTGTTTTGATCAACCAACACGTACATGCAACAAGTCCAAGCAATGCTTGAACTTGGTTGTAGTCAGCACCTTTGTACCCATATCTGCTAGGCTATTTTCTGTAGGCACCTTAGAATGTTTACAATTCCATTAGCCACCAAATCTCTTACATAATGATACTTGACATTCACATGTTTTGTACGTTCATGGTATACCGGATTCTTAGACAGATGAATCGTACTTTGACTGTCTGAAAATACCACCACTTTGCTTTGAAGCAAATGGATCTCCTTTAGAAGGCCTTGAAGCCATACGACCTCTTTGAAAGTATCAGTCACTGCCACATACTCAGCCTCAGTGGAAGATAGTGAAACAAGAGGCTGCAATTGTGATTTTCAACTGATGCAGTTTCCACCCAAGGTGAAAAACATGGCAGTAGTAGACTTCCTAGTGTCTCTTGCACCTGCAAAATCAGAATCTACGAACTCAACAAGATCAAGAGTATCATATCTCTTCTTATAACTCAAACCAATATTTATAAAACCATTTATATATCTTAGTAAATATTTCAGTGCATCCCAATAAGGTTTCCCAAGGTTTGACATAAATCTACTAAGAGATGAAATAACATATGCAAAGTCAGGCCTGGTACTAATCATTACATACATAATGGTTCCAATTGCATTAGCATATGGAACAATATTTTCCATTTTAACAATTTTTGTATTAGATGTAGGGCTTTGAGATTTGGTCTAAACAAAATGTCTAATTAATGGAACACTTACAGGCTTGCAATTATGCATGCCAAATTTTTGAACAGCTTTCACTAGATAGTCATGTTGATGAACCTTTAAACTGAGTTTAACTTTATCCTTTTTTATTGTCATTCCTAAAATTTTCTTAGCAGGTCTTAAGTCTTTCATATCAAAGTTTGTATTGAGCATTGTATTTAATTCACTTATCTTTGACTTAGACTTGCTAATTAACAGGATACCATTTATATACAATAATAGGTAAACGGGGACATTTGAGAGTATGTAATAAAAACAATTATCATATTGACTCCTAATAAACCCAATCCCTAGAACAAAGCTATCAAATTTTTTATGTCATTGTCTTGGGGATTGCTTTAACATACAACGATTTTTTAAGCAAACAAACATGCTCAGGCTTAACAGGGTCAATATATCCAGTTGGTTGAACCATATAAATTTTCTCCTCTAGGTCACCATACAAGAATGTTGTTTTAACATCTACTTGTTCTAGTTCTAGATCATATTGAACAACAATAGCAAGCATCATGTTGATTGTTTTAAATTTAACTACAGGTGAAAAAATTTCATTGTAATATATACCCTCCATTTGAGTGAACCCCTTTACCACTAATCTAACTTTATATCTAATTGGGTCAGTGGGAGACATACCTTCATTTAATTTGTACAACCATTTACACTGGATTACTTTTTGCTTATGAAGTTTAGGGACCAATTCCCATGTACCATTAGCCCTAAGCGAGGTCATTTCCTCATCCATGGCTTGCTATCACTTGTTGCATTCTTTGGAGTTGACAGCCTCATCATATGTGGATGGCTCACCACTCCTTAATTCTATCCCTGCAACTAAAGCACAGTAAACCAAATCTGAATAAGCATATCTTGCAGAAGGTCTAATAACCCTCATGCTTCTATCACAAGCTAACTGATTGTCAATGTTTTGAAGTGAGTCATGATGCTCTACCTCAACCTCAAGGTCATCATTTTGTTCCTCTTGATCATCATCATGATCAGATGTGTGATTCTCATTGGACATAAGCAAGGGTACTCCTTCTTGGTCAGGTTCTAATCCAGTAGGAGCAACTGGTAGGTTGTTGTTTCTTGCAGGTTGCTCCACCTCAACTTGAGAGCCTCCTAAGATAAACATAATCGTCTGGTTTTCTCATAATGTTGGTTTCTTCTGTGTTTAGAATTTTACAAGGGAAAATAGCTTCATTAAATGTGACATCTCTACTGATAAAGATTTTTACTCCACTAGATTATCTTTCCCATAGTCTATAGCCTTTGGTCCCTTCTTAGTAATCAACAAACACACACTTTGTGGACCTAGGTTCTAATTTCCCTTCTGGCTTGTGAACATAAGTTTCACAACCAAACACTATAAGGTAATTTAGAATTAATTTCCTACTGGTCCATTTTTCCTTAGGGCATTTAAAATTTAAAGCAGTTGAAGGGCTTTTGTTTACTAGGTGGGTAGCAGTTAAAAGAGCCTCACCCCAAAAGGACTTAGGCATGTTATAAGTGAATAAGAGGCACCTAACTTTTTCAAGTAAGGTTCAATTCATTGTTTCAGTTACCCCATTTTGCTAGGGTGTATACCTAACAGTTCCATGCCTAAGTATTCCCTAAGCATTACAAAATTCATCAAATTCTCTATTGCAAAACTCCAGACCATTGTCTGATCTTAAGATTTTAATTTTTCTATCTGTTTGATTTTCCACTATGGTCTTCCAAGTTCTGAATTTCTCTAAAGTCTGATATTTAGTTTTTAATAGAAATTCCTAGACCTTCTTAGTAAAATCATCTACTATGGATAGAAAATACATGTTACCACCGTAAGTAGGAACCTGAGAAAGCCCCCATAGGTCTACATGTAGGTATTCTAGGCATGTCTTCGCCAAGTGAGTTCCTTTATGGAAGCTCAGCCTGTGTTGCTTGCCCAAAACACATGGCTCACAAAAATCAAGGGACCCAACAGGCACTGATCCAAAGTAACCTTGGTTTGACAATGCCTGAAGACCTTTCAGGCTCATGTGACCAAGCCTCAAGTGCCATAGTTTTGTCTTATCAATATTAGCAATGCAAGCAGAATGCATATTAACAAAGGAAAAATAACAACCATTTAAAACATATAATCCATTTCTCTTAGCACCAGTTAGGATTAAATCATTTCATTTAAACACATGCATATAACCATTTTTTGCTCTATAAGAAAATCCTAGCTCATCTAAAGTGCCAAGAGATATCAAGTTTCTTTTTAAGCCAAGTACATATCTTACATCAGTGAGGGTTCTAGTTTTATTGTCATGCAATTTAAGTGATATGTCACCTATGCCTTTAACACTACAAGAGTGGTTGTTACCCATGTAAACAGTTCCAGTCTCTTTCTTGTTAAAATTTTAAAAACTAATCAATGTTAGGGCACATATGAAATGAGCAACTAGAGTCTATAATCCATTCATTATCAACAGAGAAATCAGAAACAGTAAGCACTTCAGCCAAACAATTTGAGTTATTAGCAGTTATGGTTATATTTCTCCCTTGTTTTTGTTTTCTAATAAAATCATAACAATACTTTTTAATATGTCCCTCCTTTCCACATTGATAACATTTCCATTTTTGTTTTCCCTTCTTCTCTTTCTTTTTACCCTTTTGTCCTGACCCACCAGATTGAGTAGTGTTTCCTATAGTAAGTATTTTCTCATTTTTACCTTTTACAAACAGGTTATTTCTTGATTTCTTAGATGTACTTAACTCCAATTCCCTAGCCTTAATGTTAGAAATTACAAGATCCAGACTAGGTACAATACCAGTATATCTTAAAGCATGCTTAACAATATCATAGTCATTAGGTAATGAATTCAACAGAATTATAGCTTCACTAGTGTCACCTAATACTTTATCAGTACCTCTTAATAATAATGCAAGGCTAGTAAATTCATCTATATTTTCATCCATTGACTTAAAGATATTCATCTTAAAATTAAATAGCATGCCTTTCAAGTAAACTAAAGTAGGTGCAGTCGTAACAAAAAATAGAGAATCAAGCTTATTCCAAAGGTCAAGAGGATTAGTCATACCATCTACCTTTCAAATTACACTGTCACCCAAATGAAGGAATATCAGATTAAAAGTCTCCTCTCTGATCTCATCGGTTCTCGCAAGCTGATCTGGGGACCATTTTCGATCATCCAGTTCAAGTACTATCAACACTTTATGATGAGAGAAAAACACTCTCATTTTCTTTTTTCAGCTTCTGAAATCACCTTTGCCATCAAATATTTCGATTTCAAATCAGGTAAACACCATCTTCGCTTTCCACGAAGGTAACCTAAGGGGCTCTAGACACTGACAGAGACCCACACAGCAAACACCCGCTGACAATGACTCTTAGAAAAACCTAAACGTCTCAGACTGATGGAACCCTAGATTTGAATAAAAAACAGATTGCATTTCACAACCCAGATTTTGACTTAAATCCTAGAACACAATAAATATAATCGTGCTCTGATACCACTATTGCGAACAAACAACAAAACTCTAGGATAAAAACAGGATGAGTTCAATCACAAAAACCTTACCTTTATGGCAGGAAGCATACACACAGATACACGCAAAAAATATGAAACGTAAACAAAAAAGAATAAAGGAGAGAAAGGTTTTTACCGTGGTTCACTCCAACAATAGGGTTACGTCCACGTTGAGTTCCAATGAGAAGAGCTCACTACACTATAATGAAGAATGGAGATTACATCCTCAAATCACTCACAAATACTCTCTATACACCAATAGTTCTTTACCAAAATGCCTCTATAATCACAAATACAGATTAGAGGCTGATCCTATAGAACCAGAGAACACGAAAAGAAAAACTATACAGAGAATTTACAAAGCATGAGAAGGAACCCCAAAAGAAACCCTAGCCTAAAGACGGCGACTCACACTTTCTCCCTCTATTTTTCCTTTTCTTTTGTCTGTTTATTCACATCCTGAGGAGAGAGCTTAATAGTGATTTTGGATGGCTGGGATGGAGCCTCGTAAAGTTTGGATGAGCAGCTGAGATCAGATTGTGCAACACGATCGATTATTCCAACAAAAAAGCAACTGGGCAGAAAAGCAATTGGGCAGAAAGGCAATCTGGCGTCTCAAGAACAAAGCGGATGGTTGTCACGTGTGACTATCCTGCAGGTGCCAAATGGCAGCCTACGGTTGTCGCACGTGGCCATCTTATTCGCTAAGTCACACGATATCGTTTGGTGCTTCAATAACATCATATTTGTTTTTGTACTCCAAAACACAAACTTTTGTCAAAAAATGATACTAGATTTGTGATTTGTATACAAGTAAGATTTTATTATACATGAAACTAACTAGCAAGATAAATCTTTAGATGTATAAATAGGGGAGAAAGACTGATTTAGCCCCTAAAAGGAGTGGAGGGGAGTGGAGCAAACGAAAGAAGCACGTGATCCTCATTGTGAGCTCTCTGCTCCATTATTGAGAAGAGTCCAAACAACGGATATAAGACCCACACCGCGATGAGTCGATGACCAGTTTGTGCTGTGGCCACCACACGCAACGCAGGCAAAGCCAGCCAGCCCCCTTTTTATCTTTTGAGCATTTTACATTTAGATATGTATAGCTTACCAGGCGGTGCCAAAGCTGCCATGGCGGTGGAGGTGGCGGTGTTGGCGGCTCTGCTGTTTTCGTCTTTGAATTGCTTCGTCTGCTTCCAGCAGCAGCAAGCTGAGGCTCTGCAGTTGCAGACGCTGCCGCCTTTGGTGGAAGGTCTGGAATGGGGTTTCTACGAGAGCAGCTGCCCCGACTTGGAGTCCATTATCAGGACGGAGCTCGCCCAGGTCTTCGCTCAGGACATCGGCCAGGCAGCCAGCTTGCTCCGGCTACACTTCCACGACTGCTTTGTCCAGGTAGATTTTCTTTTCTTTTCCTTCTTGTTTTCCTCTTAAATTTAAATTATTTTAATGGGTATCTTTTCTTTTTTTTTTTTTGGCAGTTCATTGTTAACAAGCTACATCAATTTTTTTATTTTTTTATTTTTTTATTTTTTTTTTGAAATTTTTGTTTTGGGTTTTGCTTTCATTTTGTTTATTATCCAAAATGGGAAGCATGTTTTGGGTGGCCACAGTTAAAAAAAAGGACATGTTTTGTGCAGTTGAGTGTAGATCATGACTTTTTTTGAAGTTTAATGCATCGTGATGTTATCTATATTTGATATAAAATTAAAAATTCAAAATAATACTTTCTAAAGTTTGCTATAATTGATAATCTCATCAAAATTATGACCTTTAATTTCAAATGTGAAACAAAAATTTTGAATGCTTAATTCAGAAGAAAATTGATTTCAAACACTTTGAGACAAGTTTTTAGGAAAATGCTAGAAAACCTGACGGGTTTACCGATGGGATGACAGAAAGGAAGCAAAAAGACGATTTTGCCCCCACGCCTGCTCTCTCCTTCCCCTCCCATGTATTTGCCCTGCCCCTGCTTCTCTCCTTCACCTCCCATGACCGCTGCCCTAGCCTCGCCGCCACCACCCTCGCCTCGCCTCGCCTCGTCGCTGCTCCTTCATCGCCTCACCGCCCTCGCCTTGCCTCGTCGCTGCGTCTTCATCGCCTCGCCGGCCTCGCCTCCATTGCCTCGCTACCATCGTCGCCTTGCCCGATCGTCGCTACATCTTCAACAACGATCGGGCGAGGCGAGGTGAGGCGGCGATGACAGCGAGGCGATAGAGGCGAAGCCGGCGAGGCGATGGAGACGAGGCTGACGAGGTGAGGCGAGGGTGACGGCGAGGCTAGGGCAACAGCCATGGGAGGCGAGGGGAGAGAAGCAAGGGTAAGGGCAGTGGCCCACTTTGCAAATTTGCAAAGGGGATGGGGGCAATTTTGTCTTTTTGCCCCCTATTTGTAAAGTTCTTTGTAACTCTCTCTGGCTCTGTTGTGGAACTCTTGTTTTTAAAAGCAAACTAAAGCAAAAGGTAGACTTTTACTACATGGGATGGGATGGGATGGGATGGGATGGGATGGGAGGGTAACCATTTAGTACAAATAAATGGTAATAAACCAATCAATGCAAGCATTTACTTGGTGGTGGGTGTAGGGATGTGACGGATCAGTGTTGCTAGATGAATCATTCCGTGGGCCAAACGAGAAGAGCGCAACCCCAAACCAAAGTCTAAGGAACGAGTCATTCAGGATCACTAACGACCTCCACCAACTCATCCAGCAACAATGTGGAACCTCCGTCGTCTCTTGCACTGACATCGTCGCTATCGCTGCTCGCGACTCTGTTTACCTGGTTGGTAACCACCCATCTACCCCTACCAAAATCACCTCTATAATTTTATGTTACACTTTCAACAAACCGAATACTTTTAACCGAACTATTATCTCTGAAAGAAGGCATATGTTTGTTTCTTTTATAAAAAAAAAAAAAAAATTGCAGTCAGGTGGACCAGACTACCCAATTCCACTGGGGAGAAGGGATAGCCTCAGCTACGCCACTAGAGACGAGACCCTGGCGGCCCTCCCGGCCCCATCAGACAACACCACGGTCCTCCTCTCCACGTTCGCCTCCAACAACCTCAGTGCCACTGACCTTGTGGCCCTCTCCGGAGGCCACACCATCGGGCAGGGCCACTGCTCTGCCTTCGACGACCGTCTCTACCCAACGCAGGACCCCACCATGAACTCAACCTACGCCGACACCCTCAAGGCCGTATGCCCGGTCCTCAACTCCACCAATGCCACCGTCCTGGACATCAGAACTCCTAACGTATTCGACAACCAATACTTCGTGGATCTCATCAACAGAGAGGGCCTGTTCACCTCTGACCAAGATCTGTACACCGATAATCGGACTCGGAATATTGTCGAGAGCTTCGCGGCCGACCAGGACCTGTTCATTCAGAAGTTCGTTGAAGGGATGATCAAGATGGGCCAGATGCAAGTGTTGACAGGAACAGAAGGCGAGATTCGAGTGAATTGTTCTGCGATCAATGCAGCTAGTCCGCCTGCAAATCCGCCCTTGGCATCCGTTGTTGAAGGGGAAGAGGAGGCAGCTGCCGCAGAATTCTAAGGGGTGTTGTGCTAGTTGGTTTTCCCTTGTATTTTGGGCAGTGTTTGAACCATCACTATATAAATAAGCTGGCTCCTGGTCAGCTCTCTAATTGATCTTTAACTATGTAATTGATGGTTGCTCTGGGCAAAAGAATGGGCTGTGCACGAAAGTTCTCATTTGACACACGGATTGCATAAAGGCGGACTCTGCTCAAACCAAAATACACCCTAAAATTTGGTATAAATACAAGAAATATTTTTCGTATTTCAAAACTTACATTCACTACTACTGTTTTAAAGTTGTATAAGATTACACTCTTCCAATTAAATTTACGTTGCTTTGGATATCCTTGGCATTTTATATATTTGCATAGATTTCTTATCATCTGTTTAACATAAGAAAGGTTTACATAATTTTCGGAACACAAGAGATACACAATAATAATTTAGTGAAACCTTGGAGGTGCTGACTGCAATTTATTCTTAAAGAAATGGTACTCTGCAACGCCCAATGAAGAAAAATCTACCCCGATCAAGCTGTCATGGCAATACCTAGCCAAGAGAATGGTATTATACAAATGCTATAGAAACGCCATTGATCAAGAATGTTAATGTTTTACAGTAGGAAGTCTAAAGATACCCTTTCCCTGTCTTCAAGATAAGAGATAATTTGAAAAGCTGAAAATTATGGAGAACGTTAACAGACCAAAAAAAAAAAGTGTCATTTTCACTTAAACATTTTTCATGCAAAAATGGCCTCAATCTAGCCCGTCCTAATATTCCAGAACAAAAGGTAGATGGGACGTGAAAAGCATTGAGACGATGGTACAATTCTTTCCATAAGATGGGATTGTGAACCCATATTTTCCACATTTAATGTTATGCTAGCAATTATATATGTTTAAGGCTGTTGAATAAGAAAGCAAATAATAGTGCTTATTAAAGCAAGTCAAACTATACAAAACCAATTTAATACAAAGTATGAAGGGAAGAGAAAGACTGCCTTTGTCATTGACTGGATAACGGATTGCTCGAAAGAAGGCTTTGGAGTCATTGGATTTCACAGCAGTGTTTATCTAGAAATGCCTGAGCCAGATTGCTGAAGGTTACACTAACTGCACCAGCTGCAGCATACCTTTTCATGACATCCACCACCTCAGGCCTCAATATCCCTTCCTTGTTTGAAGCATTGCAGAGATAATACAGAGCCCCAATGGCATAGCTTACCTACATATTAAAACCATGGATGGATTTAATTTCTAAGTGATCTTTTATTTATTACTACTAAGTACTCCCTTAGGATCCATTCAGTGGAGGTGCCATAATATAATGTGAACAATCAAGAAACATCATGTTGGAAAAATTAATACAATAGAGAAGAGACAAACCACATGATGGATGCATGGTAAAATTAAGCAAGATGGGTCTAAGAACAAACAAATTGATGAGATTACAAGGTGGTGCCTTTTGACGATGAAACGAGGTTGAATTTAAATTCTAGGGGGCAAGGGATGCCAGGTGGAGAAGATAAAGGAAGACATAAAGGGCGAATCCAGTGCACTCCTGCATTACAAGCCCTAGGAAAAGTCAATTGCACACAACCTTACCCTCAGTTAGAAAAGAGGTTGTTTCCTGACTTGAACCTATGACCTCTGGGTCGTACAACCTTACCCTTAGAAAATAGATTGTTTCTTGACTTGGACCTGTGACCTCCAGGTCACAATGGAGCACCCTTACCGTTGCACCAAAGCTCTCTTTCAACAAAAGATATTGACAGCAGCCAGCTTGATTCAACCTCACAGAACCAAGAAGTCCTGGAAGAAGAAGACCAGCCACCAGCTGCAATACGAAGAGGCAGAAGAGAAAGGAAAGTACCAGCTAGGTTGCTGGATTGGAAGTTCAAACCTTGTGAACGTTTGTGGTCCTGTTTGTGGTCCTGTTTTTGTAATTCTCAAATTCCTATTATGCAACTTGTGATAATTGTAAACTCTAGCATGAATAATAGAAAATAGCACAAGGCCATGAGAGGAACCATGCGAACATTTTGGTGCTAAAATGTAAAGGAGATATGAGGAGGAACCTAAAAAATGGAAGGATCATGCATCCAATTTCCAGATAATATTCTTCTTCTCTCAACTCTCTGTTCTCATCACTTTCCTTCTCCTATTTCTTCCCTATTCTCAGGGGTGATCACTGTCAACTCAGTGAATGCCTATTGTTGGAAGATATTGAGATCCACAAGCTGTCATTACAGATATGATGGATTCTTTCCAACTGTTAAGATATGATTATGTTTCCTAAATCATTGTTGTATATATAGTTTCCTTGTATGTTATGTAGAATATTTCTTTTTCCTTTCTTAGACTTTCCTATAAGTGTATTCTCTTCTCTATTAATAGGGATGTACTCTATGGATTAATATATGATTTTAGATTGAGAATTTCTCCTACTTGATTTCCACATGGTATCAGAGCCAAACCTAAGGAAATTCTGAAATCGTTTTTCCTGTTTTTCCCTCGGCCTTCATTGCCTGTTCTTTGCTGTGTTCTTCCAGCCGTCATTCCCTTTGTTTGCCTTCTGCTTCTTCTCAATTATTTCCAGAATGTTGGAAATCACAAAGGCTACATCTTCCACGCCAGCGAAGGAGACAATGCCGACTGTTCCTGCAATTGGAGGCGCATCTCCTGGCGAGTTACCTAGCATGCATCCATCATATCGATTGGATGGTAGCAATTATCTCCAATGGTCTCAACTGGTGAGGACTTTTTTGAAGGGAAGGGGGAAGATCTCTCACCTTATTGGAACAGCTCCCAAGTCATCAGATCCTCTGTTTACAGCTTGGGACATTGAAGATTCCATGTTGATGTCATGGTTGTGGGGATCAATCAGCCCGAGGTAAGTAAAAATTACATGTTTTTATCTACGGCTAGGGATATATGGGAGACGGTAAAAAAGACATACTCTAAGGTGCAAGATGCATCTGTTGTTTATGAGATCAAGACCAAAATTCGTAGCACAAGACAAGGGGCTATGAGTGTGACGGAATACTATAACAAGATGAATGGTTTTTGGCTTGAGTTAGATCACTACCAAGACATTAAGTTGGTGTGTAGTGAAGACACTATCATTATAACCTCTATACTTGAAAGGGATAGAATAGTAGAATTTTTGGCCGGGCTCAACACTGATTTTGATCAAGTTAGAGCACAAATCCTTAGCCGAGACAAACTGCCATCCTTAAATGAGACCTACTTCATAGTCCGGAGTGAAGAACATAGAAGGATTGCCATGCTTAGTGATAATCATATGGAGGGTTCTGCTATGATTTCTAACAAAATGCAGGGGGCATGGCCTAAATCATCCCACGGAAAGGAGCAGTCTTCAGTGAAACAAGGTAGGGACAGCTTGTGGTGTTCATTTTGTAAGAAACCTAGACACACACGCGAGACATGCTTTCGATTACATGGAAAAGAAGTAGTCTTGAACAAGATGGGAGGTGGATCCAAGGAGACCAGTAAGTTGCAGTCCAAACAACCCACAAGAGCCTACCTAACCACTAACGAAGGAGAAGATACTGCTGGAAGAGAGGAGGTTATGGACTCCACTGCTTCGGGGGGACTGAAACTTGAGGACATCAGCAAGAAAATCAGTAAGTTGCAGTCTTTCTTGCAGACTCTTCAAGGAAATTCATGCTCCTTAGCCAAAACAGGTATATGCCTAAATTCTGAGAGTTTTATTGCCTCCAAAATACCTAAGAATGAGTTATGGATCTTGGATTCTAGAGCAACTGATCATATGACTCCTAATCTACATTTTTTTGAGACATATGAACCCTTGAACAGTTCTAGAAATATTACAGTAGCCAATGGCCACCTTGTTCCTATTGTTGGGCATGGTAAAGTGAGTCTTACCCCCAATTTCAAAGTGCAGCAAGTTCTCTATGTTCCTAGCCTTTCTACCAATCTTCTTTCAGTTTATAAATTAACCCAAGACCTAAATTGTCGTGTGATTTTTTCACCCCATGGCTGTGTGTTTCAGGACTTGACAACGGGGAGGACGATTGGAGTTGCTAGGGCACACAAGGGGCTGTACTTCTTGCAGCAGCAGCAGCCCTATGATTTCTCTGTAGGAGAACAGCCGATTCTCTCCCATGTGTCTCAATTTAATTCCAACAAAGAGGATGTTGTCCAGCCCCTTGAATGGGCTGGAGATGACTCGGAATTTTCGTTAGAAAATGGTTAGGGAGAGAGAAGAAAGAGATAGGGAGAGATGAGAGAATAGATGAGAAAAAGAAGAGAGTTTGTATTCATTTCCAAAACTGCCTTTCTGTTACCTTCTTCCCTTATTTATTCATAGGTAGGTTAGTTAGTTGTAACCTCCTCTCCCGCCTTCCATTCCCCTTCTATTTATTACAGAAATACCCCTCAGTCCTAACAATTCCCCCCCCGATGAAATAATTCTTGTCCTCAAGAATTTAGAGTAAGCTGATAGCATGGGGAAATCTCGTTAATATGTCTGGCAGGTATTCCCAAGTTGGCTGGTTTGCTGGTAGATGGGACCATCGGATCAACACTTGCGTAATAGGGGCAGCTCCTCTATAGATCACCCTTTTGTCTACTATTGCTCGAGGTTCAATGGCCTCCTCTGATTCCTCTTCCATCCTTGGTAAGACAGCAGTTGATAATTCTTCATCTGATGGTGGCAGTGAAGCTTCACTGGTTGTTGTTCCTTCTCTAACCTTCTTTAATAACGATACATGAAATACCGGATGAATCCTCACGTTTTCTGGTAGTTGCAACCGATAGGCCACCTCTCCTATCTTTTCCATGACTGTATAAGGTCCAAAATATTTGGAGCTGAATTTGGAGACTGTACCTTTAGTAAAAGCAAGCTGTAAGAATCGTTTAACCTTCAAAAACACTGCATCCCCCACATTGAATTTTCGCTCACTTCTGTTTTTGTTTGCATAGTGTACCATCCTGCTCTTGGCTGTCGCCAATTCTCTTTTAAGTTCCAGTAATACTTCTCTCCTTTTTTGGAAATATTGTTCCACATCCGCCATTGTAGCAGTGGAGCTGGAAATGGCAGGAAGTAACGGTGGACAATATCCAAAGACAGCTTCAAAAGGGGTTCGTTTAATGGCTGTATGATATGTAGAATTGTACCACCATTGAGCAAGTGATAGCCAGCGGTGCCAACTTTTAGGCCTAGCAAAACACATACAGCGAAGGTAGGCTTCTAGACATTGATTTACTCTCTCTGTTTGTCCATCCGTTTCTGGATGATAGGCTGTAGATAAGTGTAAACCCACCCCCAAATTCTTGAATAATTCTTTCTAAAATTTGCTGGTGAAGATCTTGTCTCTATCGGACACAATAGTCTTGGGAATTCCATGAATTTTAAACACTGAATCCAACAATAATCTGGCCACCTCTGGAGCTGTAAATGGATGTGTCAAACTCATGAAATGAGCAAATTTAGTTAAGCGATCCACAATCACCAAAATTGTGTCTTTTCCCTCCGATTTTGGTAAGCCTTCTATGAAATCCATTGAGACATCCTCCCATGCTTGATTTGGAGTTGGTAGTGGTTGTAGTAACCCTGGTAAGGCCACTGTTTCATGCTTGCATCTTTGACATATATCACATTCCAACACATATTTCACCACTGTTTTTTTTAATCCCGGCCAATAGAAAAGTTGCCTCACCCGATAATAAGTGGCTCTTATCCCTGAATGTCCCCCCACCGCTGATCCATGTGTGGCCTTCAAAATTTGTAACTTCAGCTGGTCATCCTCCCCTATAACAATGCGGCCTTTGAACCTTAGGAGTCCCCCAACCAGAGTATAATTCTGCTGTGCATTAGGTGTTATTGCTAACTTCTGTAACAATGTTTGCAACCAAGGTGTTCGGTCATAGCTTCTCACCACCTCTTTTACCCATTCGGGAGTAACAGCTGATATAGCTTGGTAAATGCCTTTGTCCTCTTTTCTAGACAACGCATCTGCCACTAAATTCTCCTTCCCTCTTCTATATTGAATCGTATAATCCAATCCCAATAGTCTAGAAATGCCTTTCCGCTGTAAATGAGTGTGTAATCGCTGTTGGAGTAGAAATTGAAGGCTTTCGTGGTCTGTTTTTATTACAAACTGATTATTCTCTAAGTAGTGGCGCCATTTCTCTACCGCCACTAATACTGCTATCAATTCTTTATCATACACACTCAAGCCTAGATGTTTGGGGGCTAGCCCTTGGCTTATGTAGGCTAATGGTTTCCCTTCTTGCATTAGGACTGCTCCCACCCCATAATCACAAGCATCTGTTTCCACCACAAATTGTTTTGAAAAATCTGGGAGAGCTAAAACAGGGGCTTGAGTCATGGCTTGTTTAAGAGTTCCGAAGGCTGCTTCAGCTTTAGGATTCCAATGAAAACTGTCTTTCCGCAACAGCTCTGTTAAAGGCCGACTAATCATCCCATAGTCTTTGATAAATTTCCGATAATATCCAGTCAAGCCTAAGAAACCCCTTAACTCCTTCACATTCTTAGGCCTTGGCCAATTCACCATTGCTTCAATTTTTTTTGGATCTGTACTCACTCCTTTAGCTGAAATAACATGGCCTAGATACTCCACCTCTTCTTGAGCAAATGTACACTTTGACATCTTGACATATAATTGCTGAACTCGCAGGATCTCAAAAGTGATTTTGAGGTGGGATATGTGGGCTTGTAAGGATGGGCTGTATACAAGAATGTCGTCGAAGAAAACAAGTATAAATTTGCGAAGGTAGGGACTGAAAATCTGGTTGATCAATGCTTGAAATGTGGCTGGTGCATTGGTCAATCCAAAGGGCATGACAATGAATTCATAAAGCCCTTGATGTGTACGGAAAGCCGTTTTAGGGATATCAATGGGTCTCATTCTAATTTGGTGGTAACCAGCCCTTAGGTCTAGTTTGGAAAAAATGGCAGCACCATTGAGCTCATCTAATAAGTCCTCAATGATAGGAATAGGAAATTTATTCTTTATGGTAAGGGAATTGAGCTGCCTATAGTCTATACAAAATCTCCAAGTGCCATCTTTTTTCTTGACAAGGAGGACTGGAGAGGCAAAGGGACTTTGGCTGGGTTGTATGATAGAATTGTTTAGCATGTCTTTTACTTGTTTTTCGATTTCAGTTTTCTGGGCAGGATTATATCGGTAGGAGCGAATGTTTACCGGTTCTGTGTTGGGTTTAAGATGGATAGCATGGTCTAAAGGTCTTTGGGGTGGTAGGGTAGTCGGTTCTTGGAAGAGATCCTGGAATTCATGCAATAATAAGTGCAAGGGATCATTAGTGTTTACCTTTTGAAGAAGTTGTAGTGTAGCTGTTGCCGTTCCCTTGACCTGTGGACTGTCATCTTCTTCCTCCTCATACTCCATTGCTTGAATGGAATATAATTCTGCAATCTGCTCCCTTTTTTGGTTTATTAACTTGTGTAACCTCCTTCTCGATATCATTTTACATTCCCCTTGATCTAGGCTTCCCATCAGTGTCAGCTTTTGGCCTTCAACCTCCACTGTCACCTCCAGCTTCTTAAAATCAAATGTTAGAGGACTTACATTCTTCATCCAGTCAACCCCCAATACTATATCACATCCCCCTAACTCCAAGACTCTTAAGTCTGCTACAAATTCTACTCCTTGCATTACCCACTTAAAATTCGAACACTTATGGTTGCTGTACATTCTATCTCCATTGGCGACAGTTACTGAAAGTGGGTTGGTTTTTGTCATTTCACACTTAAGATCTTGGGCTGTTTTCTTATTCACAAAACTATGGGTGCTTCCACTATCAATCAGCACCGTTAGTCTTCGTTTTCCTACCTGCCCTTTAACTTGTATTATCTTCCCTGTAGGGCCCCCTTTCAACGCGTGAAAAGAGATTTGTCCTCCATCATTCTCTTGTTCTTCCTCAATCTGCAGCTCTTCTTCTGTATCTTCTTCTGTCTCTTCATCATCGGAGGCCTCCATTTTTAACATCAATCTCTTACATTGGTGGCCTGGTCCATATTTTTCCCCACATTTGAAGCATAGGCCTAGTTGGTGCTTCTGCTCCATTGTCGTATTCTTGTTTGTCCCCATTCCGTTTCCATTCTTAACGCTTCCCTGGTTTGTTCCTCCCATGCTCGGTTTGAAATTGCTTCCTCCATAAGAAGATCCCCCTCTGTTGATGGTCGACCCTCCTTGCGGCCATGGCCTATTCTTCTTGAACATTGCCTCCCAGGTGACTTCTTGGAGACGTGCTTTTTCTGCTGCTTGTCTTACCGACACTGGCCCTAGCATCTTCACGACGGATCTTAAGTCGTCTTTGAGTCCGCTGATGAAACTTGATACGAAGTATGACTCGGGCAAGCTCGGATGAGCTGCTCCTATCAGCGCCTTCAATTCCTCAAACCGCCTCAAGTAATCTTCAACCGATCCTTGCTGTTTCAGTTTATTAAATTCCTCCACCGTGTCCGCCAAATTCCGTTCGCCAAAACGACCACACAGTTCATTGGAAAATTTGGTCCATGTCACCCATCCCCCTTCTGATTGCCTCCAACTTTGATACCATGCATCCGCGGTATCATCTAGGTAGGCCGCTGCCATCGTCACTCTTTGTTCTTCTCCTATCCGATACAATTCAAAGAATCTTTCACACCGTCGTACCCACCAGCGTGGTTTTGATCCATCAAAGATTGGAATTTCCAATCTTGGTGTTGGCGGGTGCCCCCCGTCAAATCTTGACCCAGAATTCCTGCCATGGTTTTCACGTTCCCATGCATGCCTTTCCTCAGTTTCCTTCAAACCTCCTGGCCTCGGTAATATTCCATCGCCTCTTACGTCCGTCTCCATTCTTGGAACCGACTCTTCTTGCGATCGGAATTGTGGCCATGACGACATGATCGCAAACATGCGATCTATCTTTTGTCCGTAAAAGTCGGCCCTTTCCTGGCCCTTTTCCAGCTCCCGTATACTGTCTTTGATGGCAGCTAAGTCTTCCCTCTGGATCGCCATATCCTCCCTTTGTGTCGCCATGTCTTCTCGTTGGGCCCTCACATCTTCTTGTGTCTTGCCCATTAATCCATCAAGATTCTCCAGTCGAAGCTCCAGTTGTTTCAGGCGTGTTCCTTCCGCCATGCCTTCGTGGTTGCCGAGTCGAACCTTCCGTCAATTCTAACTGCACGCCCGAAGTCGCCGAGGATGGCTTAGCTCTGATACCACTTGTCCAGCCCCTTGAATGGGCTGGAGATGACTCGGAATTTCCGTTAGAAAATGGTTAGGGAGAGAGAAGAAAGAGATAGGGAGAGATGAGAGAATAGATGAGAAAAAGAAGAGAGTTTGTATTCATTTCCAAAACTGCCTTTCTGTTACCTTCTTCCCTTATTTATTCATAGGTAGGTTAGTTAGTTGTAACCTCCTCTCCCGCCTTCCATTCCCCTTCTATTTATTACAGAAATACCCCTCAGTCCTAACAGATGTATGGCTTCATCATCTTCGATTTGGGCATCCTCCTTTTCCTTTATTGAAATCTATGTTTCCTAAACTCTTTCACGGTCTTAATGTTAGTAATTTACATTGTGATGTATGTGAAATATCCAAACATCATAGAGTTCCCTATGCTATTAGTCACAAACTATCCTTGTTTCCTTTTTCATTGGTGCATTCTGATGTATGGGGACCATCAAAAACTCCCAATTGTTCGGGGGCTAGATGGTTTGTATCTTTCATCGATGATTGCACTCACATGACTTGGGTCTACTTATTAAAGGAAAAATCAGCTCTTAGCAGTGTCTTGCAGTCTTTTTATATGATGATCCTTACCCAATTTGGAGTCTCCATTCAAAAAATCAGAACGGACAATGCTCGAGATTATTTTAATCAAACTCTAAATCATTTTTTTCAGCAAAAAGGCATTCTCCATGAATCCTCTTGTGTTGACACCTCTCAGCAAAATGGGGTTGCTGAGAGAAAGATGAGGCATCTTCTCAATGTAACTCGAGCTCTTTTGCATCAAAGTTCTGTTCCTAAAAAATTTTGGGGTGAGGCCGTGCTTACTGCTACTCACCTAATTAATCGGGTCCCCTCTCGAGTAATTGGTAATGTTAGTCCTTATCACTGTCTCACCACTCATTTTCCACATCTTAATCTCCATTCACCTCTTGCTCTTAAAGTATTTGGGTGTGTAGCCTTTGTGCACGTCTCTAAGCAACACCGAGACAAATTTGATCCTCGAGCCCTTCGTTGTGTTTTCTTGGGATATTCTTCCACTCAAAAGGGATACAAATGCTATTATCCTTCTACTCGTAAAATGATTATCTCTAAGGATGTCACCTTTGTTGAAAACCAAGCTTTCTTTTGTCGTCCTACTTCTGGTCACCAGGGGGAGAGTCTAGGTGGTGACCAGGTCTTGCCCATGTTGGAATCATTTTTTCGGCCATCCCCATCTCCCACTCAATCTGATGTTACCTCTGATTGTTTGCCAATTGCCCCTGATTCCTCTCTTCCCACTTGTTCCTCTCCTATTCATCTTGACCCAGGCTTAGTTCCTACAAAGGTAACATCTCAAGAGATACCTCCATCAATTCCAGATTCTCCTACAAGGTTCAGAGGGTCACCTTATGTATATAAAAGAAGGAATCAGCCTACTCAGTGTGCTCAGCAAGAACCAACTTCCTCTCCACAGTCAGGTATGGAATTCTCTCAGTCAATTGAACCTTTACCTACTATTGATCACACTGACTTAGACCTACCTATTGCCATTAGAAAGGGAGTTAGAAGCTGCACTAAACATCCTATAGCCAACTGCATTTCCTATCATCGCTTGTCTCCTAAGCATAAATGTTTCATCTCTTCCCTTGACTCTATAGCCATTCCTAAGACTTTGGACGAGGCATTAAAAGATCAGAATTGGGTATATGCTATGCAAGAAGAAATGAGGGCCCTAGAGAAAAATCATACATGGGACTTGGTGCCCAAACCAAAGGGGGTGCGACCTGTGGGCTGTATGTGGGTATTCAATATTAAGTATAATGCTGATGGCACTTTGGATTGGTAGCCAAAGGATATACTCAAACCTATGGCATTGATTATTTGGAGACTTTTGCACCAGTGGCAAAAATGAATACTGTAAGAATCCTTCTATCCTTATCCAGTTGTTATGGTTGGCAATTGATGCAATTGGATGTTAAAAATGCTTTCCTACATGGTAATCTAGAAGAGGAAGTCTTTATGGAACCACCCCCGAGGTTTAATAAGGGTGTTGCAGGACAGATTTGCAAGCTGAATAAAGCTCTTTATGGACTGAAACAGTCTCCAAGGGCTTGGTTTGACAGATTTTCGAAGGCTATGAAATCTATGGGATACAAGCAAAGTAGGGGAGATCATACCCTTTTTATCAAGCACTCACAGAAAGGTAATTTGACTGCTTTGTTGGTATATGTGGATGATATCATTGTTACAGGAAATGACATTCAGGAGCAACAACAACTAAAGAAAGATCTAGCTCGTGAATTCGATATCAAAGATCTGGGTAAGCTTAAGTATTTTTTGGGGATAGAAGTGGCCTACTCTAAAGATGGTATTTTTCTTTCTCAAAGGAAATATACCATGGATCTGTTGAAAGAAACAAGGATGCTTGGTGGTCGGACAACAGGCACTCCTGTAGAGCCTAATCTAAAATTGGGAAATTCTGATAGTCCGGCTGTGGAGAAAGGAAGGTATCAGCAATTAGTGGGACGACTGATTTACTTATCTCACACCAGGCCTGACATTGCATTTGCAGTCAGCTTGGTGAGTCAGTTCATGCATAATCCCACTGAGGAGCATATGCAAGCGGTGAGAAGAATCCTATGCTACCTTAAAGCAACTCCTGGAAAAGGCCTGTTGTTCAGACCAGGAAAGGAAATGGAAGTGATAGGATATACGGATGCTGACTATGGGGGCTCATTGGTAGATAGAAGGTCAACTACAGGATATTGTGTCTTTCTTGGGGCTAACTTGGTGTCTTGGAGAAGCAAAAAACAAAATGTGGTGGCCCGGTCCAGTGCAGAGGCTGAGTTTAGAGCGATGGCTTTAGGTCTATGTGAGCTACTATGGCTAAAGATAGTATTGGAAGACCTAAGGATATCTTGTAATGGATCTATGAAGTTGTGTTGCGACAATCAATCCGCTATTAGCATTGCACACAATCCTGTGCAACATGACAGGACCAAACACGTGGAGATTGATCGTCACTTTATCAAAGAAAAATTGGAATCCAAGGAAGTTTGCATACCCTTTGTCACTTCAGCAAATCAGATTGTAGATGTATTAACAAAAGGCGTGCCTATTAAGAGGTTTGAAGCACTTATAAGCAAGCTGGGAATGATAGATATTCATTCACCAGCTTGAGGGGGAGTGTTGGAAGATATTGAGATCCACAAGCTGTCATTATAGATATGATGGATTCTTTCCAACTGTTAAGATATGATTATGTTTCCTAAATCATTGTTGTATATATAGTTTCCTTGTATGTTATGTAGAATATTTCTTTTTCCTTTCTTAGACTTTCCTATAAGTGTATTCTCTTCTCTATTAATAGGGATGTACTCTATTTATTAATATATGATTTTAGATTGAGAATTTCTCCTACTTGATTTCCACACCTATCAATGATGCTTTCATTGAGAGGAAATGCAACCTGATCTAAGACGCCATGGCATAAGGTATGCTATCAAGGCCACTGAACGGAGCAAGCACCTGTGTCTGATCATGGAGAAGATCCAGTTACAGTGCGCAAAGATAAGAAATTCAATCCTGGCAGAGGTGCAATCTCTACAAACTAATGCAAAGAATCAATTCTGGCATAAGTGCAGTCTCGCCAGGCTACTATTGATAACAGAGTGGTGCAATTACAGATACACAAGTCCAAGAGAGCTTCACACTGCTCTTCAACGGAATGACACAGACCCCAACAACCCAATTCAACCCAAGATCTGAACTGCAGATCCCAATGCTACTGTGACCAGAGCATCTTCTTCTCATGGGCCTACTCCAGAAGCACCAATGAATCCAAATCTGAATGGGAATTTATTTGCTCTACATCAGATTGAGATTGGCAACTTTGCAGAGTCAGGAATTCCTCCATCTATCCTTGTGGAAAGTCCCTGGTCTGATATGATGAAACTAGAGGGGCTGTCAAGATTAGTTCAAACACTCTGTGCTGGACTACCAGGCTAAGTTTGAGGCCTTATCAACTAAGGTGGTTGGATTACCCCCGGATTTCCTGACAAGTAGTTTTATAGCTGGATTGAAACCAGAGATCCAGAGAGTAGTATCTCACCAACCCACTACCCTGACACAGGCCTTTGGCCTAGCTAAGCTCCACAAGGACAAGTTCAAGCCTTTTGTCTTATAGGTTATTTCTGTTTTTTTTGGGTTTTTTATTCATTATGGGGCTTAGGCCTAATAGGGTATTTCCCAGGGTTTTCTTGTTCTTCCATTAAGAGAAAGAGAGAGCTTCTAGTCTTATTATTCTTCTTGTCCTCTACACCATTGAATAAAAAAAGTGCCTCCAATGTTGCCCATCTTCTGAAGGCAGTCTTGCACACATCCCTCTTGAGTGTAACCTGACCCAACGAAAATTGAGGCAATGCAGGTCTGGGCCCCATTTCCAAGCTTAGCAAGTTTGCCCACTTTGGACCTCTTCCAAAACACTACACAACCACAAGGTGCCCCAAGTCTTTATCCAAATAGTGATTAAGGTCCATGGCTTCCCCAAAAGTATAGTTAGTTACAGGAACCACTTGTTTCTCAGTAAATTCTAGCAAGCGCTTTTCAAACAAAGTGGAACTTCCTGGCACTATAGTTTATCATATCACCCTCAATCCAATGGACAAACAAATGTAACCAATAGAATTCTAGAGTTCTACTTCAGATCCTATATCAATGAGGTCACTACAGATTGGGTGCAGCTACTACCATGGACTGAACTTTGGCACAACACCTCCTACCAGTCAGCTATCAAGATGACTCCCTACCAGGCCCTATTTGGGAGAGAACCACCAGGACTAGTGGATTATGTGAAGAATGGCACAATGTTGGAGGCTGCTGAACAGGTTTCACTCCAAAGGATTAGCCTGCTACACACACTAAAAACAAACCTTCAAAGAGCTCAACAAGCCATGAAAGAGCAGTATGACAAACATAAGAGGGCAGTACAGTTCTCTGCAAGGGATTGGGTAGGGGTGAAGCTTCAACCCTACAAGCAGCATTCTGTGGCTCACAGGGGACACTACAAACTTAGCCCCAAATACTATGGGCCTACCACATTGACAAAAGAATTGGTTCAGTTGTGAGATTTATTTTTATGTCATGGCTTATGTCATGACCCATTTATTATTAGTATATATAGGTGTACAATTTATTGTTTGAGTGTGGAATTTATTTCCTCCAACTAGGGTTTCTCTCTCTCAAGTTCCTTGATTCAACACGGTATCAAAGCCACCGTACAAACCCTAGTTGCAGCAGCAGCTCCATCGCGCCTCCTTGCTGGCTCAATGCCGCCTCAGCCATGCCGCTGCCAGTCTCCTCCACCAGCTCCGGCGTGCGTTCCCTGCACCTCTGGCCTTCTCTCCAGCAGTAGCCGCTTCCTCCCCAACCTCTAACTGCCAAACGGCCATCACAGACCGCGCTCGTGACCGTTGACCCCATCGTCGTACAGCCTCCAACTGTGCAAAGCTTCACAGCCATCCTCGCGTGTTCACAGCATTGCGCAATCATCAGATTCGTTCGTGCAATCCTCAAATCCGTCGCACAATCATCAGATCTGTTCGAGTTTGAAGCGGCTATCGCCAGCGACCACAAAGCCCAAGCCAATCCACCATCGGCCTTCCGCCAATCGAACATCGTCACCGCTCCTTCGCCGCCATCACCGCTATTCCATCTTAGTCTTCTTCCTACAACACTGCTTCCCACCAACCACTCTCTCCAAATTGTTGTTGCCTCTAGATCCGTAGCCTCCAGTCGATCTTCTACAATTTAGATTTGCCGCCAACCAATGACCTTCAAATCTGCCCACAACGGATCTGCCGCCTTCAGATCTCTCACCGGCCTTCATGAGTGGCTTCTCCGGCCGTCGCAGTTCAGATCCAACCGTCAATCCATCAAATCTGGCTGTCAGACCTCAGATCAAACCATCGGTCTTCAAATCTGGCCATCATTTCTCAAATCTGGTCGTCAATCCCTCAAATCCGGCCGTCAATCCTTTAAATCCGGCCATCATTTCTCATATCTGACCATCAATCTATCATCTCCAGCCGTCAATCCCTCAGACTCAGTTATCTTCTTCCTGGCCGGCCTAGATTTCACTCCAACAATGGTATCTCAAATCGGGTTTCAGATCTCGTCATCTACTCACGACCTCTCACCGTCGATCTGTCCCTCTGGCGCCACAGTCGGCCTGTTCTTTCCGTCACCAGGCCACCTCTTCTCTGTCAACGTCATCTCCTTAGTTGATTGTCAACGCGAGCTCAGATCTCGCGCTTGTTTCTCCTTCTAGCGCGGCTCTCAAATCTCGCAGTCTCTTCTCCGGATCTTGTGCATCACACAGATCTCGCATCGCCGATTTGCCATCATCACCACCTCCTTCCTCGCAATTGTCTTCTACAGCTACGCCCCCATGCGCCCTCGGATAAACAACATTTGTAACAAGCTTGGCACATATGATATATATGTTCCATCTTGAGGAGGAATGTGAGATTTATCTTTATGCCATGGCTTATGTCATTAGGATTAGCTTATGTCATGAGTCATTTAGTATTAGTATATATAGGTGTACAATCTATTGTTTGAGTAGGAATTTATTTACTCTAACTAGGGTTTCTCTCTCTCAAGTTCTCTGATTCAACAAGTAGCTTACAAACTCCATCTTCCATCGAGCTCCAAAATTCACCGTCTTCAATGTGTCCTTAAATAAACCCCTCCATGGGATACTACCTACTGAGCAGACACAACAACTACCAGAGGACCATTATGGCAACAAACCCCTCATTAAACCTGTTGCTATACTAAACACCAGAGTGATGCTGCATAAAGGTCTGGCGAGGAAACAGGAGCTAGTCCAGTGGCAGGGACTACCTCTGGAAGAAGCAACCTGGGAGGACTACCAACAGTTTATTTCCCTTCACCCCCATCTCAAACTTGAGTACAAGTTCGATTTTGAGGGGGAGGCATTGATAGCAGCCAGCTTGATCCAATCTCACAGAACCAAGCAGTCCTGGAAGAAGACCAACCGCCAGCTGCAATAAGGAGAGGCAGAAGAGAAAGGAAGGTACCAGCTACGTTTCTGGATTAGGAGTGCAAACCTTGTGAACGTTTGTGGTCCTGTTTTTGTAATTGGAAAATTCTTATTATGCAATTAGTGATAATTGTAAACTCTAGTGTGAATAACAGAAAATAGCACATGGCCATGTGCAGACCCATGTGAACATTTTTGGCGACAAAATGTAAAGGAGATATAAGGAGAAACCTGAGGAATGGAAGGATCATGAATCCAATTTCCAGAGAATTCTCTTCTTCTCTCAACTCTCTGTTCTTATCACTTTCCTTCTCCTAATTCTTCCTTATTCTCAGGTGTGATCACTGCCAACTCAGTGAATTCCTATCAGACACACTATATTTTAATTTAACTGAAATTAAGGCTGAACTAGGGAAGAACAGAAAAAAAGGATCCACATAGGCGCACTCCAAAATAGTTGAGAAAAGGCTTTTTAAGTCGAATTGTACCAAAATAATGCCTGTCAAATATTTTTACAAAGTTCAAATTGGCACAAGAGAGAAGAGGAACTGTCCAATACAAATTTGCTACCAAAATAGTCGAAGCCCAGAGATCATTATAGCTACATGAATCAACAGGCTGCGGATTATCCATGAAAATTTTAGCATTCAGAACCTTTGACCAATGACCATTGCATATATTATTATCAACAAGATGGTCCTAATTCTATTAGCAAAATCACTAATTATGGCTGCATTACTAACCAAGCCAAGGAAAACTGAAAACAATGATCATGGTGAACTGCAGAATAGAAGTTTTGAGTTTGATAACCAATAATGAAATAAATAGTAACCAACTTTATCTGAAAAGAAATCTAGTGAGTACATAAGCATGAATGAATAACATCTACAAACTTAATGGATACTGTTTCATTTTCAGATTTCCTAAGACATGTTGTTTAGCACTGTCATTTAATTTGCCTTCTATCCTACCAAAGGGACCAAATTCAAGAATGAAGTAGCAAGAATTGAATGGTTTCGGATAAAATGTCCATATCAAAATTTTTTTCTTACAGTATTTCTAACTGGACTTGATAAGCATTGAATAATAAGAGGAACCCCCCCACATTGAGTGATAATTGCTGCATTTGCAGGATCTGTAGAGACAAAATCATTAGTTAGACATGAGTGGATACACATAGCACTTACAATTTTGAATGAAGATGAAGCACCTTGTGAGAAAGGGCTTGCTTAGAGTTAAAATTTAGGCATATAGAAAAAGGCTTAGATCATTGGACTACCAACACAAGAGTTGCAGATCCCTCCAACACCAAATTCCACAAGCTTCTCATTTGGTTCAGTTATGCAGTCTAAAAAAAGTTCCAAAACATTGAGCTGTTTAAGATAACAATTAGAACTTGTTTCCACACAGCAATATGATATTGATAATTAACAAGTTCATCATTCACTAAAAGATCTTGAACCTGGCGTAGGAAGACATAATTGTAAGGATCATAGGCAAAGTTGGCCAAATTAGCTAATATCTTCTCTTTTGATTCTGTGAAAAAGGTAAAAAACAGTTACTTTTAAAGTGGTGAGAGTTGACATTTTCACAAGCAGTACCATGTAAAAGAAATAGGACAAGTAGAATTGAATTCATTTATTTAATATTTCAACCGAAATCAGTGTTCTAAAACACATTAGACGCTAGTTAGGCACCAGATTGGGCCTAGCGCCTAGGTTGCCTAAGCGGGGCTTAGGAAAATTATTATTTTTTAAATTAAAATTCATATTATCCCAAATGTACATATAGATATCTTATATATATATAATATATATAAATCTTCCTATATATATATACACAGATATACCTATATATATAAATTTTCCTCTATTTATATATATATATATATATAAATGGATACCTATATATATATAAACAGATACCTACATATATATATAATATATACACCTGCAAAGTGAAAACAAAACAGTGAAGATGGGTTGGTTTGAGTTCGGAGAAGAGAACAACGGCAAGACCGATTCGGAGAGGAGAACGACAATGGATTGGAGGAAACTTTCACAGCGGCGAAGGGAGGAGAACGATTCGGCGGCGGCATGGCGACGGGGGAAAGAGTGAGGAGAATTAGGGATTTCTTTGAGGATAAGGTTGAAGTATCACGCAAAGTAGGGAAAAGGGGGGATTTTTGTGGGGATCGGCACCGTTTTGGCCTTCCACAACACCTGCAAAAAAGTTAGGCGCTGCCTGGGCGCCAATTGGGTCTAATTAATCGGGCCCTGCGCCTAGGAGACCAACTTCCCTGTATTCACGACAGCCAGCCACTGACCAAAATATTTTGCAATTACAACCAAGATGATGAATAAGCTATCCATTACAATCAACCCCCCCTCCCCCCGCCCGGGGGCCCTCAACCTTGTTACCAGCCATGTGTTTTGGACTGAGCTATGTAATGCTCTCATATACCATTCAAAATAAGCAATGAGCAAGATGAGAATATACGAAGCTTCTTTCATCCACACTGCTGTTTTCAAAAGTATGCATATGTGATCTATCATTCCACCCCCCCCCCCAAAAAAAAAAAAAAAGGGAAGGAAAAATAGTAGAAAACAACAAAAGACCAATAAAAGAAGAAGAAAATCCAAGCTTTTAGTTTACAAAATGAAGGTAATTGGGTTAGCCAAATCTCCTGTACATGGGTACAACTCACATATTCACTAGACATGGATTAAGTGCCTAGAATTTTAATTATTCACAGCATATAACGGTTTTATGTATATTTTGGCATGAGAAATATGCACCTCTAAGCTATGTTACATGCACTTGACACTTGGACCGAGATATGAGTCCACAATACCTAGGTTTATTTAGAATATGTACCAGGGAAGTTATCATTTTACTATGAGTCTATGACTATTCAATCAGTTTATATTTGCTTTAATAAGGTCGTTTTTGCAAACAAACCTACAAGTTGTGGAAGCGATTACATGCAGAGTTATTCGACCATCCTGGCCTACTTGATTAAAAACAATTTCTTCAGACATCATTCATGTGTTTTTTAAAAGCAAAGAGATTAAAATAATAAATGACAATAAAACTATTGGAGAGGATGATTGAGCAAAGGTTAAGAAGAGAAACAAACATCTTTGAAAGCCGGTTTAATTTCACACTTAATAGGTCAACAACTTGATCATGAAGTGATGGATGGGTTAGATAGTCTAGATAGGCTAGATAGTCCACTGCATTTTGCAGCTTACCTTTTGAATCCCTACTACTTTTTCAAGGATATAGATATACAACATCATGAAGTCATGAAGTGATGGATGGGTTTTTTAACTATGTGGAGATCTTTTATGATGGTGAATTGCAAGGCCATGTTATAAATGTTGAGTTGCCAAAGTATACTCGTAAAAATAGAGCTTTTGGAAAACCGTTGATAGCTCAAAGGCATGCAAAAAAATGATGACAATTATAATCTAGGTATAAAAGTCCTTTAATCCTTTCTTAGTTTTAATCAATTTTAATTCCTTTAATCCTTTCTTAGTTTCTATTGTGTATTAGCGTATAAATTTGTTTAATTTATACTTTTTGACCTATGTAGTTACATGGTGGATGACTTATAGAAATCAAACTCCAAACTTGCAACAAATGGTGAGAAGCATCCTCACGTTAACCACAAGTTTATCCGGTTGTGAAAGAAATTAAAGCACTTTTGAAAGGGTTAGTGTATATTTTAAAACATTTTTAATATTTTAATTTTATTATCTCTATAAATTATATTTCTTTAATATCGATTAGTTATCCTTATCCACTTATCATTTATAATGATATTGTTTTTATTTTATTTATGTAGATACATACAAAGAAAAGAAATAGACTAAACATAAATCGATTGAACAATCTAGTCTATGTCCAATTTAATGCGAAATTGATGAACAAGCAAAAAATGGAGAAGGAAATGAATGTTGATGTACTACTTGCTAGGGATGCTAATGATGCACAAGAATGGACCTTTAATGGAGGAGATAATGAAGAAGTTGAGCCTAGTACGAGGCCCACTTGGGAAGTGGTTGGTGAAGCATCCGAAGCAAACAAGATGCTTCAACTTAAAGAAGTTCTAGGGTGAGAGAGCTTCATGAAGATGATTTTTAATCAGAAGAAGAAGATGAGCAAGAAATCAATGAATTTGATTTTGAATCCAATGAAGATCGTGTGTTGGAAGAATATGGAGAGGAAGAAATCCAATTAGATAGTTAGATTTTTAAGATATGGTTTATGTTGCATTATTGCTGCTTTTGCCTTCCTGAACCCAGAACTAATTTACAACAGTTTATTTTCTTAGGCTTAATTCCATTTGTTGTTACTTAACTACAACAATGATTTTATAGATGGAAAATCGCCTTAAGATGACTCACATATAGCTTATTCAAATGATGGGTGACTCTCCCAAGGTCGAATGGCAACGATGGGTAACTCTCCCTGGGTGGAACGGTAGGGTGACTCCTCCGAGTGATGGATAGCCCTCACGAGAGGACTGATGGGTGAGGGGTGGCTAGACCTAATGGATGAGAGGTAACTTGCCCTCATGGGTGGATTGATGTTGATCTTTCACACGATAAAGGGTCTCTCGTTGGGGTGATTGAGCCCCACAAGAGAGGGTCTGACGATTGCTTCGAGTTTGTGCCATAACGAGTGAGTTGCTTCTTGGCCTTTTGTTGGTTTCCCACAGACAACACCAATTATTGTTGCTCAACTACAACATGATTTTATAGATGGAAAACCGCCTTAAGATGACTCACAAGGTGGAATGGCAGTGATGGGTGACTCTCTCTAAATGGAACGACAGTGATGGGTGACTCCTCCGAGTGATGGATGACCTGTTTGGAAAGAAGATCGGCTAGGGGCACGAGTGAGAATCCCCACGTGGACCCTCTGATACTTAAATCAGCCTCTCATAGAAGTAGAATGCTTGAATGTAAGAAGTAAGTGTGAGTGTGAGAGTGAGAGTTTGCGTCCCCAATAGGGGGGAGGACCCCCCCTATTTTTAGCGATGGAAGAGGTCACCAAGTGTCGAGTGACCCGATCTTCTCGGCGAGAACCTTAAAGGAGGTTTGACTAAGTCTCTCGAAGGCGTTAGCGCGCAAGTGTAGACATGTGGGAGCACAGACACATTCGTGGCACCCCCCAGTGCCTTTCACTCGAGGGTGTTGGTGGTATTAGCATGTGCGAGTGCGGGCGTGGGCAAATGTGGATGCAAGCATAGGCGAATGCGGGCCCAGCCGTGTGGAATGTTGGCGCGCGGTCGTGCAGGGGAGCACGCTAGGGCGCAGCATCCCTGAGTGACCTGTCCACACCCACACACCAATGCCTCTAAGAGACTCGGTCAAAATCTCCTCTGAGGTTTTCGCCGAGAAGATCGAGACACCCAACACCTAGTAGCCTCTTCCATCGCAATAAATAGGGGGATCCTCCCCCCACTGCGGACGAAAACTCTCACACTCACACTTCTTGCATTCAAGCATTCCACTTCTACAAAAGGCTGATTTAAACATTAGAGGGTCTGCGCAAGGATTCTCACATGTGTCTCTGACCGATCTTCTTTCCAAGCAGATCATCCATCCCTCGGAGGAGTCACCCATCGCTGTTGTTCCACTCAGGGAGAGTCACCCATCACTGTCATTCCACCCCGGGAGCGTCACCCATTGTTTGGATAAGCTATACGTGAGTCATCCTAAGGGGATTTTCTATCTATAAAATCATTGTTGTAGTTGAGCAACAACACCATTATTTCACTTGTTTTTCCAACTTTGATTTACCTGAAAATAACATCAAATTACATGATACATCAAAAAGTTAAACCAAAAAAAAAACACAGTTTTTCTAAGCCCCTCCTAGGCGGCCTAAGTGTTAAGCCCTAGGCCCCAGTCTGACGTCCAACTAACGCCTAACGCGTTTTAGAACACTGAGAGAAGGCAAATACAAAACAAGTTATATCAATCCACAATTTGTAAATTGCAAACTTGTCAACCTCTTCTCATTAGAAATGCCAGGCCAAATTCAAAATTAACAAACAAATATCAAATAGGTTTATCGTGGGAAAGTTACGAGTATGAAAAAGAGTACAAATATCTAAAATCAGTAAACATATCATTGACATGATGTACCTTCACTAGTTGTACTCTGAAACTGAGTCACCAAGTCCTGGACAGAGGCAGAAAATGGAGTTGGCAAAATGTATTACACCCACTGATGGGATGGTGGACTCATTTTCATTTCATATGCATCATCTAATTTTCAAATAAAGAGGCAATGGTCTTAACAATTCAAAATAATACGATTTTATACAGTTGAAAATAGCATATATTTAACTCTATTCGTAGTTTGATTCATCAAATTAAGTCAAGAAAAACAATAAGATTTTTATGTCCTTGAAAGTCTGGCACTAACAAACAACAGTAGTAGAAGACGTAAAGGAGACAACTATATGTGATAAAAAAATATAGATTACGGTGCGTAAAGTAGTTCCATATTTTCCAGTGCGTAAAGTAGTTCACCTGAAGATATTGAAGCCTTGGAGTTCCATATTTTCCAGTGCGCTCTTCTTGCCTTCGATTATTGGTGAACATTGACCTATTGAATTGACTCCAAATCCTTACAAAACCTAAAACAACACCATTGTTTGTCACAATTCTCAACAAGCACCAAAAAGTGGACCAAGGAAAGGATTAGGTTTTACAAATGGATACACACTTATATACACAGGCTTCAGATATAGAAAATTAGTATCAGAATGCAAGCCATTTTACTAAAATCAAAAAAAAAAATACAAAATAGATAGAAAACTAATCTCGAATGTAATCAAATTCTACTGAAGAAAAGGAGAGGAGAGGCCAAACTAGAAAGTCGATAGAGGAGGAAGATTAGCATCGGCAAGCTACATGAGGTGTGCAAAATGTACTAAGAGCGTGATTTTAATTCTCAAATCAGAACCCTAGATGATCTTGACATTGAATAGAAGGTTGGAAGCACAAAGCCAAAGAATGAAAAGCACAGATTCACCGACCCCTCACAGTCTGTTGGAAACAAATTTCAATAGAATCAGAATTCTCGCCCTCATCCAAAAGCTTAAACGAAGAGAAACCAGTCAGCAGGTAGCTATATACTCTCTCACGCTCCCTGCGGTGGCTGCAGGCGGCCCTACCTTTAGCCGAAGAACATGACCTGCTCTTTAGCATTATTCTTTTTTTACCTTTTAATTTTATTTGACTAAAGTTAATTTTAATTAATTATAATTAAACTAATAGAGGAGTGTATGCATTAAAAACTTATTATAGGAATTTTCATAACCATTTCAAAAATATAAGAAATTCCTGTTTAAATATATTTTCAGCTTATGAAAATATATTTATATATTTTATAATGCATTAAAATTAAATACATATATAATTACAAAAATATTTTGTAAAAATCAAAACACCAGCCATCTCTTGCCGGCTGCCATCGCCAGAGGGGGTTCAAGTCATCTCTGTTTCGTTGGCCACCATCGCCGGAGGAAATGAGGGTGCAAGAGACAAAGAGGGAGAGGGAGGGAGAGATAGATCAAATCCAGCGATGGCTTGGTTCAATCGCTGAACTCTGGCATCGTTCATTCGATGTCGACGGACCCAACCGCGAGAGAAAAAGTCAGTGATGGTGGTGGCAATACAATCAAAAGGAAATCACAACAAATAATCGAATTGCATAGCTAACAAATCATTCATTCATACATACATACATACATATACATAAATATATGCAAACAATTCCAGAGATCGAGCAACAAAACCGTCTCAAGCAATCGAAATCGAATATCTTGATTTGAGAGAGATTTTGAGTGGGTTTATGGACTCAAAACCAGGAACGATTTCATAGGCGCATATATGCAAATACTTGATTGTTAAGACCCAAGGCATAATTGTAATAACAGTGGGTAGTTGGGGAGCTAACGCCTACTAAAGAGGCTATTGTAAAGGAGGAATGAGTTTTGATGAAATAACAAACTCTCGCGCCCTCTTCATTTCTCTCTCTCTCTCTCTCCCTTTTATCTTTCTTTTCTTGTATTGCTGTTTTATCTCGAGGGCTTGACAATTTGGTATCAGAGCAGTGGGTCCTTGGCGGCTCCTCGGTGAGAAAATTTGGGGTGGAAGACAGACACACAGCATGGCGGAAGGTACTCGTCTCAAACAAATGGAGGCGCGTATGGAGACCTTAGAGGTGAACGTGGCACGCATACAAGAGGACGTGGCGTCCAACAGGGAAGATGTCGCAGCCATCCACGACAGCATCAAAGAGCTAGAAAGAGGCCAAGAATGAGCGAATTTTTACGGCCAAAAGATCGACAGTATGTTCACTATGCTGTCGGCGTTGCCGCAGTTTAAAGTGGCTAGAGAATTGCATCCAAGATCGGGGACCGAGCCAATCTTGGAAAGGGATGGAATCTTGCCTAGGCCGGAAGGAATCAGGATGTTGGACGAGCGAGGAGTTTACGAACGGGAGTCACAGGGTAGAAATACAGGCCATAGTCACCAGCCCGCACCAAGATTGGAGATTCCGATCTTTGAAGGGGAGAAGTCGAGGTGGTGGGTTCGCCGCTATGAACGGTTCTTTGAATTGTACCGTGTCGGGGAAGATCAAAAGATGGTGATGGCAGCGGCATATCTTAACGATATTGCTGATGCATGGTATCAAAATTGGAAGCAGGCAAAAGGGCCATAGACGTCGTGGAGAAACTTTGTGAAAGAATTGTGTGGCTGGTTTGGAGAAAAAAATATGACCGACACGGTAGAAGAATTTAACAAGTTGAAGCAACAAGGGTCGACAGAGGAGTACTTAAGGAAGTTCGAGGAGTTGAGAGCAATGATCGGAATAGCCCATCCCAACTTGTCAGAGACCTATTTTGTCTCAAGCTTTATCAGCGGTTTAAAGGATGATCTGCGATCAGTGGTGAAAATGTTGGTGCCAACAACAGTAAAACAAGCAGTGGAGAAGGCCCGCTAGCAAGAATTGACTTGGGAAGCCATATTCAAGAAGGGTAGGACGTGGAATCACGTAGGAGCACAACAAGGAAGGGGTCTAAGCTTTCCTTCGGGCGAATATCCTAAGTCAACAATGGGAGTGGGTGGCCAAGGAGGACCCAGGAATAATAATAACTTGGGAAGTAATAAGAATTCAACAATGGAGCAGAGGCGGCAACTGGGTTTATGCTTCAAATGCGGCAAAAAATACGAGCCCGGACATTAGTGCAGAAGATTGATGCTGAAGATGGAAGGGTCGGGCGAGGACGATGAGGCAGAGGAGGAGCTGTTGGAAGAAACCGTAGAAGGGGATAGTATAGAACAAGAAGATTGCAAGGATGAAGGAGGCCAGATCTCTTTCCATGCCTTAAAAGGTGGTTCAGCTGGAAGGATTATTCAGGTGAAAGGCCAGGTGGGAAAGAAGAGACTCGCGGTATTAATTGATAGCAGCAGCACTCATAGCTTTCTAAATAAAGCTATTGCCGTAGACCTCAACTGCAAGATGACAGATATCGTTCCCCTATCGGTGACAGTAGCTAATGGTAATAAAATGTATAGTCACCACAAATGCTGTAATTTCACTTGGGTCATGCAAGGAGTGGAGTTTATGGCAGACCTCAGGGTGCTAGAGTTAAGGGGATGTGACATAGTCTTAGGAGTTGATTGGATGAAGACAGTCAGCCCATTAACATTTGACTTTAATAAGCTAGAGGTGACAATGGACATGGAAGAAAGGAAGCTGACTTTAGTAGGGAATTGGGAACAAGGAGAATGCAAGCTAATTTCAAGAAAGAGATTGCAGAAATTGATACAGAAAAACAGTGGACAAATCACCCATCTGTACTCTCTAAGAGGAATGGGGGAGGAAGATCAAGTAACCAATGTGGAAGCTGAGTTGAAATTACTAATGAATGAGGTAACCCCTTGTGACAACTTGCACTTATTATTGACTGAATTTAAGGACTGTCAGCTCCCAAGGATCTGACTAGCAATTCCTTCGTCTAGTGGGATGTCCGAAGGGAAAAGGAAAGACGATAGGGAGAGAAATTAGGGAGAAGAGAGAACAGAACGAGAGAGAGAGAGAGAAAGAGAGAGAATGAGAGAGAGAAGGTGTCAGAATTCTGTTAGAATATTGCATACCCATCCGTGGCAAGGGTCAGCTGAATATATAGCTGAATATCTTGCCCATGTGCGGCTAATCGCTTACAGCCAGGGAATGTACAACCTGCCTAAGCAGCAACAAACTTGTACCTCCCCTTATAGCATACTCTATATTGCTAATTGCTATTTCTCCCTCCTATTACATTTAATTATTCTATCTCCCCCTCCTACTACGTGGATCATGACAATTACCCCTCTCTTCAAAATTTTCTTGTCCTCAAGAAATGTGAAAGAGGCTGGCTACTCTCGGAAATTGGCGAAGCATGTCCGAAAGATATTCCCATGTGTTGCTATCAAAGTGGAGATGAGACCACTTGATGAGTACTTGAGGAATAGGGGCCCCGTGCTTGTAGATCACCCTCCTATCGAGCACTGCTACCGGTTCTTTAATGCTGTCATTGGCATTAGGAAGGTCGGGTAGGATAGGACTTGTTGGTTGAGTTCCTACCGATTTTTTAAGGAGTGCCACATGAAATACCGGGTGGATGTTGGAACCCTCAGGTAGTTGCAACCGGTATGCTACATTTCCCACCTTTGCAATGATGGGAAATGGGCCGTAGTATCTTGGATTCAACTTGGAGCTGGGGTTTTGTAGTAATGCCTTTAAGTGACCTGGTTTAAGCTTCAAATACACCCATTCTCCCACTTGAAACTCTCTTTCACTCCTCCTTCTATCTGCAAACTGCTTCATCCGGTTCTGAGAAGTAGCTAACTCCTTTTTTAGCACCTGTAAAGCTTGCTGCCTTTGCTGGAGATAAGCATCTAAAGCTGCCACTGTGGAGGAGTCCCCTAAGGATGGTAGTAGAGGCGGTTTATAGCCATAGAGTGCTTCGAAAGGAGACCTTTTTATAGAACTGTGATAGCTAGAGTTGTACCACCATTGGGCCATGGAAAGCCACTTGTGCCAAGTTCTCGACTGTAGGAAGCAAGAACACCTTAGATACATTTCCAAACACTGATTCACCCTTTCGGTTTGGTCGTCGGATTCAGGGTGGTAAGCAGTTGACATATGTATCTTCACCCCCAACAGCCCCATCAGCTCCTTCCACAGCAAACTAGTGAAAATCTTATCGCGATCAGATACTATGGCCTTTAGTGCCCCATGTAATTTAATTACTTGATCCAAAAACACCTTTGCCACCTCTTGAGCAGTGTAGGGGTGAACTAACCCGATGAAATGGCCATATTTGGTGAACCGGTCTACTATCACCATGATGCAGTCTTTTCCTTCAGATTTGGAAAGCCCTTCAACAAAATCCATTGAAATACTCTCCCATGGTCCCTCAGGTATATTCAACGGCTGCAGCAACCCTGGTTTGGCTATATTCTCGGATTTGCATCTCTTGCAAATATCACAACTTAAAACAAAATCCTTCACATACCTTTTCATCCCTACCCACTAAAACAGTTGCTTGACCTTGTGATAGGTGTTTTCAATCCCCGAGTGTCCCCCTATGGGAGAGGCATGTAATGCCTCTATTATTTTCTTTCTTAACTCCTCATCCTCGCCTATCACCAGTTTCCCTTGGTACCTGATTATTCCATTACTCAAAGTGTAACCTGGTCTTGAGGTGGGACTTCCTACCAGCTGCTGAAGAAGTTCCTTGGTTCTACCAATTTTTTTGTAACTGTCAGCTACCTCTTAGCACCAGTCAGGAACGAGGGTAGTGATGGCCGCTAGACTTCCTTCCTCAAAGCACCTAGACAGCGCATCTGCTGCTAGATTTTCCTTTCCTTTCCTATATTTGATAACATAGTCCAATCCCATTAATTTTGTCATTCCCTTCCTTTGCAACTGGGTGTGCAGCTTTTGTTGTAGCAAGAATTTCCGACTTTCTTAGTCTGTTTTAATTACAAACCTCCTGCCCTCCAGGTAATGCTGTCATTTCTCCACTGCCATTAATACCGCCAGTAGCTCCTTCTCGTAGATGCTTAGCCCAAGGTGCCTAGGGGATAGAGCTTGGCTTAAGAACGCTATCAACCTTCCTTCCTGAACCAGCACTGCCCCAATTCCCTTAGCGCTCGCATCTGTTTCTAGAACAAATGTCTTGCTGAAATATGGTAGCCCTAAGGTAGGTACCTGACTCATAGCATGCTTAAGATCTTTGAAAGCTTCTTCTGCTTTGGAATCCCACTGAAATCCATCCTTTTTCAACAGGTTGGTGAGTGGCCGGCTGATCACACCATATTCCTTTACAAACCGTCAGTAGTAGCCGGTTAGACCCAAAAATCCCCTCAGCCCCTTGACATTTTGAGGCCTGGGCCAAGCAACCATGGCTGCCACCTTGCTAGGATCAGTACTCACCCCTGTTTTTGATATAATATGCCCAAGATATTCCACTTACTTTTGTGCAAAGGCACACTTCGACTCCTTGACATACAATTTATTGAATCTAAGGACCTCAAGGGTAGTTTTAAGGTGGGTTAAGTGTTGGGTAAAAGTGGGGCTGTAGATCAAGATGTCATCAAAGAAAACCAATATGAATTTGCATAAATATGATTCAAAAATCTGGTTCATTAAGGCTTGAAAAGTGGCGGGGGTGTTGGTGAGACCAAATGGCATTACTATGAATTCATAATGCCCTTGGTGCGTTTTGAAAGCAGTTTTAGGGATGTCTTCCGGCCTCATCCTAATTTAGTGGTAGCCGGATCTCAAATCAAATTTGGTAAAAATGGCAGCATCCTTTAATTCGTCAAGCAGATCTTCCACAATAGGTATGGAAAACTTGTCTTTGATGGTCATGGCATTGAGTTGGCGGTAATCAATACAAAACCGCCATGAACCTTCCTTCTTTTTAACAAGTAATACGGGAAATGAAAATGGGCTATGGCTGGGTTGTATGATGGATCTTTGTAACATATCCTTGATGAGTTTTTCTATTTATGTTTTCTGTCTAGGTGGATAGCGATAAGACCTTAGGTTGACAGGTTCAACGTTTGGGTTTAAGTTAATGGTGTGGTCAAGTGATCTTTTGGGTGGCAAAGCAGTTGGCTCAGAGAAAAGGTCCCTAAATTCAATTAAGAGCATGTTAAGAGAGTCCAGTTCTTGTACCTTCCAGGGCTCATGTGAGCTGCTATTCACAGACATTGTCAACTCCCCTTCCTGCACTTCTGGTTCTTGTGCGAGTTCTATGGCATGTATAGAGAAGAGCTAGACCACTTGGGATAGCTTGTTTTTAAACATCCTTTGCAGCCTCTTTCCAGAAATCATCTTACACACCCCTGAATCTTGACTGCCTGTTAGGGTCTTTTTCTTCCCATCCTTCTCAAAAGTTACCTCCATTTTATTAAAATCAAAACTAATAGGGCTGACTCCCTTCATCCAATCTACACCGAACACCACATCGCAACCCCCCAACTTCAATAGCCTCAGGTCTTCCACAAAGTCTTCACCGTTCATTTCCCAGCAAAACCCAACACAGGAGGACTGACTCACAACCTTATTTCCATTAGCTACTGTTACTGAAAGAGGGGGCGAGCTGGAGATCTCACATTCTAACTTTCGGGCCATAGTTTCATCCAAGAAGCTGTGGGTGCTCCCACTGTCGATAAGTACCATGACCTGAGCATCACGGGCTCTCCCCTCTACCTTAATGATCTTACTGTTGATTGCTCCTTTAAGGGCGTGTAGAGAAATCTCCCCTTTGTCTTCTTCATCCGTCTCTGGAGTCCCTTCCTCCCCATCTTCTTCATCCTCCTCTGCTTCTAATATTAATAGCTGCCTTTTACACTTGTGCCCAAAAAAATACTTATCTCCACATTTGTAGCAGAGTCCCGCCTGGCGCCTTTGCTCCATCAATCGTCCCCCATTAGCGGTATTTGGAACTGTTGAAGGCAAGGCCAAGACCCCTTTGCCTCCTTGTCCCGTATCCCTTCCTATGGCTCTGTTTCCCGCCTGCCATCCTCCGGTGATTACCCCCTTAACTTGGTTTCTTTATTTTTTCATTAGCGCTTCAATCGTTATCTCTTGCAGCCTTGCACTGTTGGCAGCCTGTTCCACCGTCCCTGGTTGCATCATTTTAACCATCGGTCTCACCTCATCTCCTAACCCACTGATAAAACTTGACACAAAATACTCCTCTGTCAAGTGGGGTTGGTGCATGGCCATCAACGACCTTAGCTCTTCAAATTTGAGCTGATAAGCCTGCACCGTTCCTTCTTGTTTGAGCTTGTTAAATTCCTCAATCACATCCCTCAAACTCTTGTCTCCAAACCTCGTACAGAGGTCTCTTGCGAATACATTCCACGGACTCCCTTCTTTGGTAGCAAGCCATCCTTGGAACCAGGCGTCCCCCGCCTCATTCAAGTAGGCAGATGCCAGGACGACCTTATGCTGTTCCGGAACCTGGTATAGTGTGAACATTCGTTCACACCTCCTGGTCCACCACCTCGGGTTCTCCCCGTTAAATAGTGGAATGTCTAGTTTCAGCACCGGAAAGTTCAGCTGATTTCGATGACCTTGAACTCCCAGTCCTCTTCCCATCAGGCTTTCTTCCATCGTTTCCGGTTCTACTTCAAATTCCGACACACCAACAGGCGGAGGTTCCATTCCTACTCCCGGAAGGATTGGTTCCGTTCTATCCCTAGGAGGAAACTCCGTTGAAAGTCTAACTGGTTGTTGAGATGCAAACATTCTCACGAATTGTTGCATCTGCTCCATCAGTTGTCCCCTCAACAGAGCACTCTGCTCCTGGTTTTCTTCCCGCCACCTCTCCATGGCTTGGGTAATTCGATTATCCACTCCCGCTCCTACTGAGGATTCGAGTGTACCCAGTCGAGTCTGCATGTCCGCCATGGAAGTCGCCACTTGCTGCAGTTGATTTTCCATTTGTTTCATTCTTGTTCCATCCGCCATGACGAGGATAACAACAGCTCTGAACGTTTCCCAAGTCGAGCTCTGATACCAAAATGTCAGCTCCCAAGGATCTGACTAGCAATTCCTTCATCCAGTAGGCTGTTCGAAGGGAAAAGGAAAGACGATAGGGAGAGAAATTAGGGAGAAGAGAGAACAAAACGAGAGAGAGAGAGAGAGAATGAGAGAGAGAAGGTGTCAGAATTCTGTTAGAATATTGCTTACCCATCCATGGCAAGGGTCAGCTGAATATATAGCTGAATATCTTGCCCATGTGCGGCTAACCGCTTACAGCCAGGGAATATACAACCTGCATAAACAGCAACAAACTTGTACCTCCCCTTACAGCATACTCTATATTGCCAATTGCTATTTCTCCCTCCTATTACATTTAATTATTCTATCTCCCCCTCCTACTACGTGGATCATGACAAGGACTTATTCCTAGAACCTAGATCCCTGCCACCCCCAAAGACCTTTTGATCATTCCATACACATTAAACCCAATGCTGAACTTGTAAATGTCCGATTCTATCGACATGCACCAATACAAAAGACTGAAATTGAGAAACAAGTCAAAGATATGATGGCCCATTCTCTAATCCAACCAAGCCACAATCCCTATGCCTCACCAGTGCTACTTGTTAAGAAAAAGGATAGCACTTGGCGTTTCTGTGTGGACTATAGACAGCTGAATTCCATCACCATTAAAAACAAATTTCCTATCCCAATCATTGAGGATTTGCTTGATGAACTCAATGGTGCAGCCATTTTTTCGAAATTAGATCTTCGAGCTGGATATCATCAAATTAGGATGCAACCAACCGACATACCTAAGACAGCATTCCGCACACATCAAGGCCTAATGAACCACATATTCAGCCCTTATTTGAGGAACTTTATACTTGTTTTTTTTTACGACATACTTGTCTACAGCCAGAATTTAGACCAGCACCTAGCCCACCTTCAAACAGCCTTTGAAGTCCTTAGGTTTAATCAATTATATGTCAAGTTGTCCAAGTGTACATTTGCCAAGAAGGAGGTGGAATACCTAGGCCACATCATTTCAGAAGGGAGAGTCAGCACTAACCCAAAGAAGATAGAAGCAATGGTAAGTTGGCCAAGACCTGCTACGGTTAAAGAATTGAGAGGGTTTTTGGGATTGACGGGATATTACAGAAAATTCGTTCAAAATTATGGAGTAATTAGTCGGGCTCTAACAGAGTTATTACGTAAAGATAATTTCCATTGGAATCCTAGAACGAAGGCAGCTTTTGGAGCCCTTAAAAAGGCCATGACTCAATCTCCAGTGTTGGCATTACCAGATTTTTCGAAGACCTTTGTGGTGGAAACTGATGCTTGCGACAGTGGGGTGGGGGCAGTGCTGATGCAAGAAGGGCGGCCATTGGCTTACATTAGTCAAGGGTTGGCTCCTAGACATTTGGGGTTGAGTGTAGATGACAAGGAGTTAATTGCAGTGCTGGTGGCAGTGGATAAATGGCGGCATTACTTGGAAAACAACCCGTTTATAATTCGCACTGACCATGAGAGTCTACAATTCTTAAGCCAACAAAGACTGCACACCCAATTGCAAAGAAAAGGGGTCTCGAAGCTCCTAGGAATGGACTACACAATTCAATACCAAAAAGGAAAGGATAATTTGGTAGCGGATGAACTATCAAGAAGAGACAAAAAAGGATCTTGTAAAGCTATCACCATTGTAACTCTGGAATGGACTAAAGAGGTCGTGAGCAGCTACGTCAACACAGCCTGGTTGCAGGAGTTGCTGCCCCAATTGGTTATCCATCCCCATAATCAAAAAGTTATACACTAGCTAATGGAGTAGTTCGTTACAAGGGCAGAATTGTGATTGGAAATGCTGAACAGTTAAAAACAAGAATAATGCAAGCCATGCATGATTCAGCAGTAGGTGGACACTTGAGAGTGAGGGCAACGTATCATCGAATCAGAGGTTTTTTCTATTGGCCAGGGCTGAAAAGGGAAGTGGTAAGGTATGTAGCGCAGTGTGAAATCTGCCAACGTTGTAAACATGAAACAGTGGTTGTGCCGGGATTGTTACAGCCACTTCCCATACCAGAGCAAGCATGGGAAGATATTTCAATGGATTTCATTGAAGGGTTGCCTAAATCTGAGGGTAAAGATACAATTCTGGTCATTGTTGATAGATTGACTAAATTTGCCCACTTCATCAGTCTCACACACCCTTTTTCAGCTTCTGAAGTGGCTAGACTATTCTTGGATTCAGTAGGGAAGTTCCATGGAATTCCTAAGAGGGTGGTGTCGAATAGGGATAAAATATTTACAAGTTCCTTCTGGCAGGAACTGTTCAAGAATATGGGAGTTGGGCTACATCTTTCCACTGCTTATCACCCGAAAACGGATGGGCAAACGGAACGAGTGAATCAATGTTTGGAAGGGTATCTCCGATGCATGTGTTTTGCAAGGCCTAAGAGCTGGCATAAGTGGTTATCTCTAGCACAGTGGTGGTATAATTCAACCTATCACACAGCTATTAAACGCTCACCTTTTGAGGCCTTATTTGGATATTGTCCACCCCTACTACCAACTATTACGAGGACATCAGCTACTTTGGCTAATGTGGAGCAATACTTTCAAGAACAAAGGGAAGTTTTGGAGGAATTAAAGAGGGAGCTCGGGACAGCCCAGAATCGGATGGAACAAACTGCTAACAAAAGGAGAAGTGCACGAACTTTTGCAGTAGGTGATCAAGTATTCCTTAACGTGAAGCGGTTTTTACAACCTGCTATCACCAAGGGTTCGATGTCTAAGTTTAGCCCAAAGTATTTCGGACCCTACACTATATTGGCTAAGGTCGGTGAGGTGGCATATAGGCTGCAATTACCAGTGGGAACTAAAATTCATCCGGTATTCCATGTGTCATTGCTAAAGAAAGCAGTCACTCCTCAGGTGACAGTCAACGACTCATTACCTAATTTGGAGGGAGAAACTGCAGTGAAAGTCAATCCGCTGTTACCAACTATTGAAGAGAATGAAGTGGCAGTGGAACCCCAAGCTGTGGTGGGCAAAAGGGTGATATATCAGGGCACAGCCCCTATTACTCAAGTGTTAATTAGGTGGTCTCACTTACCTCCAGACCAGCCTATGTGGGAGTACTTACCAGATGTATTGAAGCAATTTCCCCGTGTTATCAGTCTTCTATGACATTCTTGGGGACAAGAATTGATTCATGGGGAGGGGAATTTGTTAAGACCCAGGGCATAATTGTAATAACAGTGGGTAGTTGGGGAGCTAATGCCTACTAAAGAGGCTATTGTAAAGGAGGAATGAGTTTTGATGAAATAACAAACTCTCGCGCCCTCTTCATTTCTCTCTCTCTTGTCACAATCCTAGGGTTTGGCTAGGGTTGTGATAGGAATTAGAAGAGATTTAGGGAAGAGAAGGCAGCAAGGAGGGAGGTTTAGAACTGAAATAGAAAGAGAAATGGGAAAGGAAAAGAAGAAGTAGATGTGAGCGAGAGAGAGAGAAATTAAGAAAGGAAATCAGAATATTCAATATCAAAATCTGCATATTTCCATCTGATTACAATAGCCCCTTATATAGGCATAACAAATCGCATAACCCCCCCATGCTTCTAACTAATTGCTACAATATCACCTAATAAGCCTATTACTACATTACCCCTTTATTTTATTCTTATTACATCATTGACCCTCCTATACTCCCCTAGGTACATGACAATTCCCCCCGCCTAAAAATGTTTCTTGTCCCCAAGAAACTTATTATCGTTGAGCCACTTCTCTATCTTCATCCAATTCCCACCTTCATTTTCTATTCAATGTCTTTTTTCCTCTTTATTCTTCTAGGCTTCTTCTTCTTTGTTCTTAGGATTCCAAGACCCAACCCAAACAGAATTTGGCTTAGAGCTGCAATAAAAGCAACCCGATTAGCCTCAATGATTTCAATTTCAAAGCTGTGAGTACTTGATGAATTAGGAGACTCAAGCTTAAAGTCCTCAACATGGTTGTCTATGTGTCTTATGAATGGAGTTCGGGATGGGTGTTCCCCATGAAGACGTTCTCCATAAATCAAACAAATAAATCCTCCAAAATGATAATAAGGAAAGATATCCTTTCTCAAGTCCAATTCTCCAACACTGCCAAAGAAATCCAAATCTTTAGTATCATCTCCAGCCTTGGGTTGGGGCACATAATCAACCCCATCAGTCACCCCCAACAGTGAGTCATCGCAATTAGGGGAAAGTTTTCCAATAGTTTGTACCTCAATGTCCTCAAGGGATTCAAGAGATTCCTCAGCAATTAAACCAACTGCCCATGTCTGAAATTCTGCCACATCTTTGTCCCATTCATTGGAATTTTTTCGAAGTTCACTCTCAACATCTTTCTCCTCCACATCAACAGCCCCTCCTTCCTTGTGTTTGCTGGAATTTCCCTCTAAATGAACTTCTCTTTCAACCTTTTCAGATTGTTCCTTTGCCTTTGCTGCTCTATTAATCTCTTCATCAAAGATTCCCTTTGGATAATGCCATTCACCACCAATATCATCACCAATGGTGCATTCCTCCTTGATAATTCTGTTGGAATCTGTACACTTCTTCCACTCCTCTCCAAGGAACTCCTCCTTGTTAAAATTCTCATGATAATCCTCAAAGAATTCTGCTGGGAAACTATAATGATACTTCTTAGTAAGTATCATTGCAAACTCTTGCAATTGTTCATGTAGCATCCGGCCGAATTCTTGGCTCGATTCATGTACCATACTTCTTGTTCTTTTGTCCAATTGGCTGCTCCCCTCCGCCAACTTCTTTTCCCATGCAGAAGGCTCTTGGCCATACTTCCCCTGATGTCTATCTCCAGCTGAAAATGCAGCATTATGCGGCTGCAATTGAGACCCCATTTCAACTAAAAAAATGACGAATTTGTCTGCTGCAATTGAGGCTCCCACAGTCTCCTACATGCACTGCTCCTCTTAGCTGCTTTTCACAATCATCATACTTACTAGCAGCCTAGGATTTGATCGGAAATTCCGCGATATAGTGCAGGAAGTCACAGCCTAGAATTGCCCATCCAAATGCGCCTTCCCAATCCACTTCCAGCTCCTCCAAATCTCACGTTTCTGCTGTGCAATTACTTCCGAAACTTGATTGAATCGGCAGCCTTCAGATTTGCCTCACAAACCCCCTGGAATTTGGATCTATGTTGCCTCCAAATCCGATTCAATTCCTTCCACTTCGGCCCAGAGTTACTGCAATTCGCTGCCCCACCCAATCACCTCTTAAATTGATCCAATAAGTGGCAAATTGCAGCCACTGTTATGCTTCAAGGTAAGTCTATTTTAGCAGCAGAAAAATCACAGACTTACAGTGATTTGATCGACCTTCTAGAGTTCCCTAGATCTCCAACATCAGCCGATCTCACCTCCTTGTGCACCAGATTCATTTCCCCTTATACGTCGGAATCAATTCTGAGATTCCATTGGCTTCATTCCCATGTGATTTGCCATTAGAATTCCGATCGTTGGAGAATAATTGATCACCTCAAGGATCGATAGTTGGGAAACCACCTCCGCTGGAATCAAGGAGACTGAATTTACCTGAATTCAGTTCGCTCCTACTTCAACAACCTCTAGACAGCTTCCAAGCTCGCCTCCATTCCTTAGATCCAATTGCTTTGGAACAACACAACCACAGTCACATGCAGTGGCCGCACCTTCCTTCTCGCCTTGCTCAAGGATATGCGTCCAGTTCTTCCGAATCACATGGCAACACACCCCGCGTTCCAGTCGGATACTTCACCTAACGAAATTGGAATTTCTTTCCGATCAATGTGAGCAGCATGTCGCCAAGCACCAATCAGATCCGCCTTCACACGCCTTCCAATCCGAGCCGAAGTTGCTTCGCTCGGCTTCGGTTTCCAAATCCGAGTTCGCTTCGCTCGACTTCACCTTCCAGATCTGACTTCAATTCCGAATTCAATAGTCTTGACTCCACCACTTGCTGGACTTGCTCCAACGGAAGAGGATGAAGGCCAAGGATTGCTCGGAAGTTTGATATCTTGGCTCGCCTAGCAGCCCAATCACCGACCACACCTATGGCCGATCAGATTCGTTTACGTGATGAAGGCCGCCTTCCTTCTTGCTATCTACATGATCAAACACAGCAACCAGCCGACGTGTTCTTCTTCCACTAGAATCGTCTGGCTGCTCGCGACTTGGCTTCCGAATCCGCTGAAAATGCTTCGAACAAACTTGCTGCGCGTCGCGACTGAGCGCCTACCTTCTGCTCGTTCCCAGGAAAGCCGAACAACTCTTCCAGATCACAAGCCGTGATCGCTTGTACCTCAGCTTCCCAACCGCTCCCTGCAACTCGACCGGTTCCGTGACGCCCGCAAGTTGAATTGGATGTGAACGACAAGGCCTCCACCTTCTTCGATCGGTTTCGATATCGTCCGTCGAAGTCCAAGTTCAATTCCAATGAACTGGATCAGCAACGGAAATTATCTCCACGTTCAATTGAAGTTAATCTGGCTCGCCGAAATTCGCTCAAGGTTCTACTTCGATAGCGCCTTCCTTAATCGACTGAAAAAATATTTGGAATCTCCGTCAAAACCACTGCAATTCCGATCTGAGAGTTGCTTCTACCTTTCGATTAGAATTAATCGAATGTGTTGGAATCTTTGAATTCACCGACTCATCGGAATTTGCTGCTCTGCTTCAAATCTGTCTTGCTTACGTCCAATCTGATCAGACACTTTCGATTTTCCACAATCACAGCCAAGGAATGACTGCTCTGATACCAATTGTCACAATCCTAGGGTTTGGCTAGGGTTGTGATAGGAATTAGAAGAGATTTAGGGAAGAGAAGGCAGCAAGGAGGGAGGTTTAGAACTGAAATAGAAAGAGAAATGGGAAAGGAAAAGAAGAAGTAGATGTGAGCGAGAGAGAGAGAAATTAAGAAAGGAAATCAGAATATTCAATATCAAAATCTGCATATTTCCATCTGATTACAATAGCCCCTTATATAGGCATAACAAATCGCATAACCCCCCCATGCTTCTAACTAATTGCTACAATATCACCTAATAAGCCTATTACTACATTACCCCTTTATTTTATTCTTATTACATCATTGACCCTCCTATACTCCCCTAGGTACATGACATCTCTCTCTCTCCCTTTTATCTTTCTTTTCTTGTATTGCTGTTTTAGAAAGAAATTCCTTTCAGAATTTCTGCCATTGTCAAACCCTAAGTCAAGGGCTTGACACTGATGTCCTCAAGGCCGTACCTAAGATTTCAGAGCCCTGTGTCAAAATGTAAAAATGGACCCCTAAGTCGTAATGTACATTTAAATTTTATTTTTTATAATAAAACATCAAAAAATAAATAAATATTCATATCATATCAAAAAATAAAATAAAAAATTTAACAATTTTAGCATGGACAATTCAAATATTCAATCACAATTAACACATCTCAGCCACAATTAACACATCTCAGCCACAAAAATTCCAAACCAAATGAAGTAAGTCAAATAACAATTAGCAAAAAAACCTAAAGTCATAATTCCTAAACTCATTATAGGTGTTAAATTAGCCAAAATAAAATAGAAATACACATTAAATAGAACATAATCAAATGAGTTAACTTACCTCTAGTCTCTTGGTCTCTAGATTATGAGGGGATGCCCACTGGCCAGTGGCCACTGCCTGCCTGCCAAGAACAAGAACACAACACCAAAGATTGAACCAAAAGAATTTTTTGTCACTGGTATTGAATTTGAACCCAAACAGAACACAACACCAAAAATTGAACCAAAGTGTCCCAATGGCAATGCAGAGAGGCGAGCGACCCACTCACCCAGCAAGAGCAAGAGTTAGAGAGCCAGATCCAGTAGCCACAGATGCGACCTCCCCAGCTACCGATCGAGAGGCGAGGGCGAGCCGCGAGCAAGCGAGAGGCCAGAGGCCAGAGGCGAGGCAGCGAGCGAGAGGCTAGAGCGAGGGCGAGGACGAGGACGAGCCGCGAGCGAGGGCGGGAGAGCGAGCAAGCGAGGGGCGAGGGTGAGGGTGAGGGCGAGGGCGAGGGCAGGGCAGGGCAGCGAGCGAGGGCGAGGGTGAGGGCGAGGGCGAGAGAGGGAGAAGGGTTTGCAGAAGGCACTGATTGGGGGTGGGCTTGGAAAAAATTAATGGGCCCCCAAAAATCCAAAATTTATGGGCCTGAGACAACAGGCCCCATTATAGGTCCGGCCCTGGGTGTGCCGGTGCTATTCTAACACATTAAAAGCTGGAATCTTCGTGTATTTCTCAGATCAGATTTCCCAGACCATATCCCGTTGGGTTTGCAGACGACCCAATAACTACGTAATCACCGGCTTCGTGGGGCTTAATATTTATAAAAATAGATTGCTGTCAATCTTAAAGTATTAGGCCTTTACAGTGAAGGAGAGCATATCACCAAGTGCTTCAAGAAGTTGATTCCCACCATGGAATTACAGCACCTTCAAAATGGCAGTTGCAGTAGTGGGATGGATTCTTTCATGAGTATTGATCTTTTTATTTGGATATCCTTTCCATTGCAATATAGCTAGGTTGATTGTTTTGGTTGGTCTCATTTTGACACAGATGTATGCATAGCCTTATTTCATTCACTTTTGGTGCTTGGTGTTTAGAGTCATTTAATACTTGTACCCTTTTAATCTTTTAATAATAATATCAACAGGTTCTTTTGTTGTATTAGCCTTTGAATAAGATAGTTAAAAAGTCATTGTGTATGAAATCATCTGTCACATTTAATATTTTATTCAACTTCATCATTATACAATCATTTTTTATTTGTTATCTTATGTTATTTTACATTAATTTAAAATTTCTATCACAATTTTAAGAAAAAAAGTTTCTTGTATTGAACAAATGCAGATTTATTTTCATATAATATTTAGAGAAATGTGCCATATACCTCTTAATTGTGTGTTTCAATTTTAACTTTATGAGTATAGTTTTTGAAATACCACCCAAAAGAAAGGTGAATTGAGTAAATAGCATCAAGCCTTGTTTATGATGATATCATTTTCAAAATGAAGTTAGAGATATGATGTATAGATGCAGGAATCACAAAGATCAACCTTGTTTTAAATTGCAGAATATACAAAAGGGTAGCTGCATTTTAAATGAGAAAGCAAAAGTAGTTATTCAAACAGTATGAATACTTGGTTTTTTTTTTTCAAGTGTCATGAAAGGTGTATCCATTTGAAGGGTAAGTAGGAAAGTTGTAATGCTTAAAATAAAATTTTAAACTTATAATGAAGACGGAAAATATTATGATTTAAATAGATGAACTCAATTTATAACATGTAAATAATGAATAGCAAGACACAACATTTATAGTGGTTCGATCAAATCATCTACTTCACTACCTTATCTCCTCAATCATATATAGTTTTTATAAACTCAACTGAAATCTTCATTTTTCATGAGTTAAGTAAGAACTTCAACTTTTGTAGGAGCAACTGTAACCTTTACTTTTGTGGGGCTAAGCAGCAGTCCCTTCTTTTTTAAATGACTCGATCATAACCACTGCTTTTTAAGGATGAGGCGTAACCTCTACCTTTATAGATAAATCAGTAACCATACATACATTTTACGGGTTAAGATAAAACCCTTACAAACACTTGTTGAAGGGAGAATTACAAAGTAAACTCACAAGGTTTTCCCTCAAAATGATAAAAAACAATGCTCGTAAGAGTTATAACAGAGTGAGTGAAAAGAATAGGAATTAATCACTCCATTAGTAGGAATTATCTTCATAAAGCACAACCAGACTTCACTTGAGTTGATTGAAAGTTTGATTGTGAGAAGCAAAAACTAAACGAATAACTTGGCTTGAAAAACAAATTCAACTTTACTAGAGACCTCAACATAATTAAGCTCAACATTTTCAAAGATATGCCAGAGTATCAACAGCTTTATCTTGTACATTCCATAGCCTTATATAGAATCATGGAGTCTTGAATTAAACACTTGTTTTCTACACATACTCACAACTTTTTTGATTTGACTGATAATAGTCAAATTAGTTAAAATAAATATACATATTATTAAGAAAAAGCATTTTGCACACCATATAAAAGCATATTTATCATTATATTATAAGATAATATAATTACATCACATAAAATAATGAAATGAAGTTCAAATGGTCGAAACTGTCCTCTATGACATCTCTGAGGAATAGTTAGTTAACGGCTATAGTTTGCCGCTATGCAACTGATGAAATGAAATATTCAAGTGAATTAACATATTATGCGAATGATATTCTGCTTGAGTCGATTAATCTCAAGTTCACTCGAATGAACAAATCTCTTAGTCAATAACTTTATAGATTACAAAGAGCCATTCTCTGATAGTTCTAATTCATTCAACTGAGACCAAAAATATACTCGAATGAAATGACACTAGTCGCATATCAAATAGTTATCATTCCACTGGTAAAATAAGCATCATGAAAAACATTCGAATGAGGATTTTTGGTAAGTCAATTGAGTATGTCACCATTTGAATACTTATAATATCATCCAGTCAATTGATGAATAAGATATAGAAACATGTTCTCTATCTCTTTCAAAGTATTCAATTGATGATAACACCTACGTTGATCCTTTAGGGTATGGTCGCTCAAGATGGAGGATGAATTGAGTGATTAAAAATTCAATTATTTTAGGCATGAAAATCCTTGATAGATGATTTTATGAAAACTAATATTGTATAAATATGTATAAGTGAGATTGTTTGATATTGTTATTATTGCAAGCTACAAGATATAGCACTGCAAGAAAATGAATAGCAATGGACAACACACAATTAGTGGTTCGGTATATTCCAAACACCTAATCCACTCTCCAAAGACCTAACCATTCTTGGGGTTCTATTAAATCCAACACTAAGGTTTTCTCTTAGCTCATCTTGGAAACTATTACACACCTAGATTTAACCAGTTCTAGGCAACCAAACTAGTTCACAATAATGCTTTAAATGGATACAAATATTTGTCCACTCTTGGACACAAATGAAACAATTAATACACACAAATGTACAAGGCAATGATAAAAACTATTGCATTAACCTCAATTGATGGAGATATTCTGGCTTGAGTAGCTCTTCTCCACTTTGCCTTGAGGCTCTTGGATGAATGGATAATGAAGCTTGAGAGCCTTGGATTTGCTTGGAAATATGTTGAGATAACTTGAGAGCTTGTGTGAGTTTTTAGATATTCAGAAATGCAAAAACTTCTCACAATTTTAAGCCCCAAATATTTATAGTTGTTGCTAGACGATATGTATAATGGTTAATTTTTTTGACCGTTGAACTCGCAAAGTCGACTTTGTTAGATTTGAATAGCAATGACACCAACACCAAGTGGGGGGTGAATTGGGTTGTTTTAAAAATTTGATTGAACTTGAAAATCCTTTTAATGAAAAATGTGATTTTAGTGAAAGTGGGGATTAATGAAATGCTTGAAACAATAAATGAAACAAATAGCACAAGCATATAAGAGACACAACGATATATAGTGGTTCGGCTTAAACCAAGCCTACTCCACTACCTTAGCTCCTCACTAAGGATTTTTCAATCAATCCACTAAAAACCTCCTATCTCTTCGGATAGGCTCTCTAGCAACAAGCTAGGAAATACAACCCCTTGCTTCAACAAGCAAGTCCTCTAGCACAACAAGCTAGGTATTCAACCCCTTGCTTCAATAAGCAAGTCCTCTAGCACAACAAGCTAGGAATCAAAATCCTCCTACAAGCAATGTAGTCTCTCTAGCAAAACAAGCTAGGAATCAAAATCCTCCTACAAGCAATGTAGTCTCTCTAGCAAAACAAGTTAGGAAAATTACAAAGAGATATAGGATTGGAGAGGATCTGAGAAACAATATTCTCAGTTACAAACTCTCTCAAATATAAATACAAGGCTTGATAATGAATTTAATCAAATGAATACAAAGCCTTGAAAAGAGAACGAATTTACCAATGAAGCACAACAATGATCTTAGCACTTGGGAGCTTGTAATGTAATCTCTTGGTTAGTTTGAATCATCCATTTGACTTGTATTTATAGTTTCTTGAAAGCCCATGGACGGATGTTGCCGTTGGTAGTGGGAAAGCCACTTTGGGTGAGTGGAAAAACTAGCCGTTGGGGGTTTCTGCGACACAAACGGTCGACAGATGCAAGGAATCGGTCGACAGATTAGCAAATTTTTAAAATCCGGTCGACAGATCAAAAGGAACGGTCGACAGATGCTTGTGCGAGCATGCTGCCGGTCGACAGATGCAAAGGCATCGGTCGACAGATGGTGCATACCATCGATGCATCACTGAATGGCATTCTGTCGGTCGACAGATGCAATAGCATCGGTCGACAGATGGACAAAAAATATAAGGCCGGTCGACAGATAAAGAGAAATCTGTTGACAGATGAAGCCATCCTTCAGGACATACATACAGCACAACTTATTTACATTTCTTTAGTTTAAGTAAATATCCATTTACTTTAATACATAAATGTAAATAATGAAGTACCCCCATTTGGATTCAATAAAAATATCAAAAAAATCAAAATCCATAAGAATAAAAAAGTAGAATTTGGGTTTTAGTAAAAACTTAGGATTTTGCGATTTTACCACCTCCAAGGTATACGCTTTCCATTTCTTGAAAAATTCGTTAAAAATCGTTTTGGCTCTAATGAATGATATATATCAAATTACCGGGAGTTTGTTTTCTAAAAAGAAAACTCTTTCTTATACTTCTCCTTATAAGGTGCTAATATCCCAGACTTAGCCAAAAACAGGGTTTTCAGTTTCAGACAGTGATACATGAACTAAAGGATTTTTCATACGATTAAAGTTCAAGCCGAAACCTTTCATGCATGCTTCAAAATATGAAAGCTTATTTTGAAATATGAGATTAACATAAATGATTTTCATACTTAAGATTGGATTTTCATCAAGCACATTTATGTTCAAGTTGGTCTTTTGTCTTAGAACAATTTTAGCTCTATCTTGACCAACGACTTCAAAGCTATTTTGAAAATCATTTTAGGAGATTCTTTTAAGACTAAATACTTGACTTTCCAAATCTCCAACTAATATAGAAAATCATAAATCATTTTGGTTTTCATTTTAACAAAGATACTTGAAATTGATTTTGGTTGAAAACCATAAACTTGACTCGTGACTTGGGGATAGAACAAAGTATTATTTTTCATCATCAAAACTAAACACAAGGGTAGAACATTAGACTTTACTGAAGGGGAGTCGACTTCCAAGACTGAAAGTCGACTTCTACAAGCAAAAGTTGATTTCTCAAAAGACAACTCTCTGTTGGAACGACTCTGCATAAAATGCTCTCGGGTCGATCATCTAAAGTTATACAAAAGTTGACTTTTGGCAAACTAGGAATTGACTCTCTAAAGTAGAAGTCGATCGACTTCTTGGTCTAGATTTTGAAAAAATATTTTTCTATGAATTTTATATTTATCTAAAAAATTATTTTAATGGAAAATAACAATTTTGATTATACATATACTATGAAAAAATATTTTATAAATTAATCATAAATAATTATGATCTACAATTTGTATATTATTAAAAGCATCCTTTTTGAAAATCATCAAAACTTAAATTAGGGATTAAATGGAGCAAGTTGACTCAACAACCTATTCGACTGAAATAGCGATACTCGAATGAGCACAAGGTGCCAGTCAATAACTGCCATGATATAGAAAGTTTGGCACACATTGACCAATCTATCATTCGATTAGTACTTTCCTTATTCAACTAGATTATATATTATGCTATTGAAAAGTTTTATCAACCGATTGATGATAATGCATTGAAGCCTAAAGAATTTTAAACATATCATTCGATCAGAGGCTTTTTATCATTTGAGTTTAAAACTTAATATATCAGGCGATTGATATTTTACACAACATATTTTCTTTGCTTGAAAAAAAGTAAGCCCAACACATTTCCTTACTTGATAACCTAATTCAAGTGATGATTTGAAAGTTGGATAAACTAACTTTCTCATTACATTCACTTGAATGACAAGAGATATTGAAATACATTGATTCATGAGGGCTCACTCATATATTTGATTTAACAATTAAAGTTTTAGCAATATCATCAAAACATTATTGATATATTAACTCAAAACAACTATTTGAGTAAAATTATTTTTCTATTCATATTTACTCAATCACACATAAGTAGAATAGCCAACTTATTGTTTGATTGAAACAAAGCAATATAATTTCCATCTTATAAGCTCTAAAGCATTATACATAGATACTATTAATGCATATTTTAAGTAATTTTTAAAATATAGAAACTTCAAAATTTTATTGCTTGAATGCATTGAAACTATATATAATTTACAGACTATACTATGCACATAAAACATCACTTTAATGTATTGCTTATAAAGCAATAAACATTCAGTATTTAAGTTCTTCAAGAGCTCTTTCTTGAATTTTAGAACTTTAAGAATATTAGGAATTTGATACTAAATATCAAATCGGCAATCTAAGTTCTATAGATCAAAAACTCAAGAAACATCTCATGAGTATATGATCATTTCCTTAAGGGCTTGATGAAAGACACTTAAACATCAAGAATATTGTTGGGTTTGCACAAAGATATCACCACACATCTAAAAGGAGAAGTGAATTGGGTGTTTTATGATAGGTTTGAAATGCTATGACACACACTCAAGAGGGGAGATGAATTGGGTAAATTAAAAACTTGATAGAAATTAAATTTTTTTTTATCCAATTGAGGTTTTAGTGATTTAAAACACAAACCATATAAAATGACAAATGTAAAACTTAAATAATGTAAAGCAAGAAAGATAAATGATACAAATGATTTATAGTGGTTCGGCATAAACAAAATCTACTATCTTAACTCCTCACTAAAGATTTTAAAACAATCCACTAAAATCTCATACTTGAACCCAAGTAGGCCCTCTAGTCCAAGACTAAAATACACAACTTCCTACACTTAAGGTAGGCCCTCTAGCACACTTGCTAGGAAATCAACCATCTACTTACAAAAGTAGGCCCTCTAGCTTTACAAGTTAGGAAATAGAAGAAATGTTTAATAGAGAGGTTCTAAAAGTATACACTCTTAGTTACAATGTCTCTCAAAATAAGATACAAAGGTTTGAAACTAATTTTACAATATGATACACAAAGTCTTTTTGAGAGAAAAATAAAGCTCAAGCACAATTGAGAAGATGAATAAATTGTGCAAACTCACTTCACTTTATTCCTATCAATTAGCCTCTTTAAGATCATCCTTGACTTATATTTATAAGCATCCTAAGAGCTTCAAGTGAAAGCTAGCCATTTATAGCCGTTGGATTTTGAAAAACTAATAGTTATGGCTTTTTACGAAAAGAGTTAGTCGACAGAAGAAAAGAGTTAGTCGATAGATTCATAAACAATTTAAGACTTAGTCGACAAAAGAAAATAGTCAGTCAATAGATTCATATAACGATTTAAGACTTAATCGACAGATTTGAACCTTCTATCGAAAGACTTGAAAGATTAGTCAACAAAGCTTGAAATACATAACCTGTTAGATGACAAAACCAAACCTTCTGTCGACAGAGTCAATCAATAAACCAATACTTAGTCGGCAGAACAAAGAAGATAGTCGATAGAAACAATTTATATATTTTGCTGGTTGATAGATGGTCATACTTAGTCGACAGAAGCAAACTAAAATTTGAATACTTTGTTAAGCGACTATAAGAAATTAACGCTTCATTTTAGATTTGAAATTTTTTTTAATCAATTAAAAATATAATATTCCAAATGTCATTAAGAAAATTTATCACAAGATATTTTGGTATTGAATTTAATTTTTATTTAACAATTTTGATCAAATAGAAACATAATATTTCAAATGTCATTAAGAGATTTATCACAACATTTTTATTATTGGAATGGATGATGAAGTTGATTTTAATTTTGGTGCTTAATAGATCATATAAAAGTAATTTGCAGCACCAAGATAATAACCATTGATAAAATAATTTCATTGATTTTTATCATAAAAGATATATCAAAGACAAAATATCAATCTATCAAGAACACAAAGATATTATAACATCCTAGTATTTTGAGAATAATAATAATTATTATTATTATTTTTTGTTTGTATTTAAAATATTTTTACTTCCATTGGAGATTATAATTGAGAAATGTGGGAGACAAAGTAAAGTGTAACAAAATAATTAAAGATAGTAGGTAAAATAATTGAGAAATGTGGGAAACAAAGTAGAGTGTGGACAAATAATTAAATATTATGAGTGAGATTTAGTGGAAAATAATTAAAGATGATGGATGAAGTAATTGAGAAATGTGGGAGACAAAGTACGGTGTGGACAAATAATCAAAGATAATTGGTGAAATAATTGAGAAATGTGGGAGATAAAGTATGGTGTGGATAAATAATTGAAGATTGTGAGTGAGATTTAGTGGAAAATAATTAAGAAAGGTGACAAAATAATTAAAGATAGTGGATCACTACAATTATACTAAGCTTAATTCAACCTTCTATAAATAGAAAAAACTTGAAAGATTTGAGGACTTAAATTAGAAAGAGAAATTTGAAAAAGAAAGAAAGAAAGAGATTGTGAGAAAAATTGAGCTTGTGAAAGAGATTTGGGAGGAAGAAGTAAGGAAGAGAAATTTGGGCACATCAAAGACAAGCTTGAAGAAAGTGTTACAAGGTAAGTATAAAATATCTCAAATAGATGGAAGTTGATAATATTTTCTTTTATCTTATTATGTTTAATTTTTTGAAAAAGTTCAAAAAAAAAATCAGGTGTTTTATTTTATGAATTATTATGGAAGAAATTTATGAAAAATATGGAAAAAAATATTTATTTGATAATCTTTGGGATAAAGGAAATTCTCGGAAAATAGAAGAAAAATAAGAAAAAATTATGGAAAATTCCCATAAAATTTTAGAAAATTAGAAATGTTGTTTTATGAATTGTCATGAAGAAAAATTAAAAAAAAATGCTTGGGGAAATATTTATTTTGGAATTATTGAGGAAATAATGACGAGAAATTTAAGCGATTGAGAAAAATTCGAGGAAAATAAGTTTTAATACCCCTTGAATAAATATGATATCAAGGGATCATTGAGACTAAAGTTTGAGTATAAGTAGAAGTCTAGTGCAAAAGTCGAGGTGAGCACGTTTTTTAGATTAAAGGACATTTCTTGAGATTCAAGCCGATTTCAAAGGTAAGCTAGTATTTCTCAAATTTAATTTATATATGAAAGGTAATTTCTAAAATGTGTCATATGATTTGTTAGTATGCTTATATGTTAAATACGAAGTATGTTTCGACATGTTGACATGATATGATGTGTGAGTATGTCACGTAAATACATTTACATAATATGAAGATGATATGCATATGTTCACATGTAATCCATCGTTGCTCATGCATCACATATGCTTGAGAGTACGGGTGGGCATCGCTGTTTTACCAAGGGTACACCCATACACCTCGGCCTGGAAAGAGTTAGTCGTATAAAATGGTAAGTGGCATATGAAGTATGGGTGCCCGTCGGCTCAAACAGGCCAAATGACAGGACATTATGCATTTACATTCATTCATGAATATTATACTCTTACTTAGATGGCTGATCATCTAATTGGGCGATGTCCGTGGAATATTTAATGTTCCAGATGGAAGTCATAGCAGAAGCGAAGGAAATGAAGACATGTGATGGCACTCGTTGAAGTGCGTAAATGTATCGGTTATGCATATAACATGTCATGTTTATGTCCTACTATGTTATCCATGATGTTGATTATGATATTTCGGCATGTAATATTAAGGGATGATCAAGATTATGTTTAAACACTAGTACGTTTGAGAATGATGTTATGATTTTATTATGAATAGGAATCTATGATTTTGATGTTAAAAGTTTGTTAAGCATTAGGTTACGATCTATCATGTTTCTGCTATTAGCTATAGTTACCCTAACAAGGAGAATGAGAGAAAGAAAAAAAAATATATGAGGTAGAATTGGTAAAGTAATTATTAATTAATAAACATCGGGGTAAGAAATGCTTCGAGAAGAACGGGGCGTTATAGATATTCCTTTTGCCTTCGAAAAATATTATTTTATTTATCCAATGATTCAAAACCAATTTGTAAAAATCATTCAGGAGATTCTTTTAAATCTAAATATTTATTTTTACAAATCTCCATACATGTAATTAATTTGGTTTTCATTGTATAAGAATATAGAAAATTATAATTCATTTGGTTTTCATTTGAACAAAGTACTTGAAATTAATAGTTTCAAAACCTAGAAATCATATATTTGACTTAAGATATAAATCATTTGTTTTTCATCATCAAAACTAAATAAAAGAGTAAAATATCAATTTAAAAATTGAGTTAAGGATTACAAATTTGTACTTGTAAAGAGATTGTGACGGCTCGCCACCCAGAGCCTCAGCTAGCATAGAGGATCCATGAGGAGGTCATCAATGGAATGATACAGAAATAACTCAATTAAAAACGTTCAACCCAACCACTATAAGAGAGGGATAACATCGAAACATCCATAAACATTCCCTGTATTAACATATATGCACATCCATTCGTGACATAATTACACAAGTTCTAAGCTTTCATTAGATACAAAACCCCAAGCCATGACCACCACAACATATACATAGGCCTTCAAAATATAAGAGAGTGACAAGTTCTCTATAACACAACAAAAGACTTCCAATAACCTTGTCTTTAAGTAATCTCTGTACACAGCTAAGTCCCTGGAGATCCACCTTTGCTAGACTCGCCTTCAGCCTTACATTTGCCTTTTCTTGGAATGATGTAAGAAGTAAAAGAATAAGCCACAAGGCCCAGCAAAAATAAAAATGAATGATAATGAAAATTAGATTACAACATGAGTAATTTTCCATAAGGGAAAGGAATAAGCCCAATAAGTCGCACACACCGGCCCCACAAACCAAAGAAAATATATGCACACATATAACTCTCACTAACTTATACAATTAGCAATGGATGCTTGGAGATAGACAGCTCAACTCCTAGGGCAGTGCTCGTGAGCACAATTAACCCTCGAGGACAATCAGCTCCCACCCAAGGTCACAACCACTTCAAATGCCAGAAGGTCATTGGGTCTGGATAGCTCCACTCCAAGAGCGGTGCTCACGACCACACAAGACCCCTGAAGCCAATTAGCTCCACCCAATACCTAGGCTAACACACCCATATATATATCATAACATGACAATGCATGAAACACACCCCCAAATATGCATCTCAACCATCTCTCATAATATTCATTCATAAGACCCTAAGTCTCAAACCAAGAAATGCCATGGATCGCGAATTAGCTCCCAACCCTAGTTAGTATGACTTTAAACCCTAGGGATCCCCTACAAATATTGTCCAAATAATACCCATAATATATCAAATCGAATCCTAATGAGTCTAGTTTATAACTCTTCAAACGGTTTGTCAATCGGATATCTATACAAAAAGTTATAGATAAAATAGTAGAGGTTGCGCAGTATAGTCTATTACGGGAGTCGACTTTTAACACCTTGGGAGTCGACTTTCGAGGCACAGTCGACTCCTACATCCCTAGAGGCGACCTAGCCGAGAACTCCTTTATGCAGAATCGACTCTTAACACCCCAGAGTCGACTCTTGAACCTCCAGAACCCAAAAATGACGAGCAACACACCCCCAAACTCCTCCAACTCTCCCAAAACTCAAATCTAAAGCCAAAATACATCATTCCCAAACAAACATAGGGTGGAACAAACCCTATTGAAGTCTCAAAATAATTCCAACCATCACATTCAAGAATTTAGGGAGATTTACAAAGATCTTTACATAGATCTTAACCAAAAGTATAAAACACAAATAACTCTCAAAATATCAAGACTTAAAGATTTAGAAGAGGAGTAGAGGAGTAGAACTTGCCTTAATCACCACTTTTAGGCACTCCACTTGAAGAAGTTCCACCAAAGCCACCACACTCTTCTTCAACCCAAAGTCGAGAAACCATAAGCAATAGAAGATGAAGATGGTGGAAATCCATCACTCAACCAACCCAAAACCCTCTTGGAGCTTGATCACCAAAGGAAGAAGAAGAAGAAGAAACCCTAGTTGTTCCCCCATTTTCTTCCTTTCACGAGCGCCCCTTCCTCCAATTTCCTTTTCTTCTCATTTTTCCCCTCTTTCCTCTTATATATATATATATATATATATATACACACACTATTATTAACCCTTTATAACCGTTTTCCCTTATTAAACTTTGACCAATATTCAAGTAAAATTCCATAATTCACATTACAATATTTCTAATATCTCAAATTCCGTAAAATATTTATTTACATACCTTACAAAGTCATGGATCTCACTTCCATTAGAACCAACCATTTGATCGTTTTCCACATTCTCTCTACTTTGGTCACATTACCTAAAAATAACACATACAATGCCCCAATGTCATTAATCAATCAATTAAAAATTCATTTCCCCAAATTAATATAATCCGATCGAATAATGGGTCGTTATAGAGATTTATTGCAATAAAACATTAAGTATTAAACAATGTTTGTAAAGTTTGAAAATTTTGAAAGCAAAGAATGAAATTAATACAGGGAATTTATAGTAGTTCGGTTCAACCAACTAATCTACTAGCTTAACTTTTCACTAAAATTTTGCATAAAACATTTATCGTCAAAGCACATTCAATAATAAAATTAACAATTTTGACTGTAAAGAGGGCGCTTTTTAGTGATAATGATAAGATTGCAAGACATAATGAATATGTTTGTTTTGAAAAAAAAAAAAAGCTAACAAATTAAAAAAAATTAATCACATGAGATATTTGTAAAAATGGTTTAGACTATAAGAAATTAAAAGTGAAATTTATTTTAAAATATTTATATATTAAAATAGAAAAATAGTTTTTAAGAATTATTTTATATCTATCAAACATCCAATTCAAAAGATTTCTCTCATTTTTGCTACAATTCTATTCCTTTTTGGACCATTTTTCTATCCACTAGAAAAATAATTGACAATAAATTATTTACCATTTTCTAGAAACTTAGCCCGACTCACCTAACTTTATTTTATTTAATTTTTTTAAAAAATTATTTACATGTATAATATAAAAAAAATATTTTTTGGTTAATTTTGTTAATCCAAAATGGTACTGGCAAGTTAAGCTAAGATGGTGGTGCACATGGATCGCATGTGCCCGTTTGCTAGTATATATAACCATGACATATTATTATTATAATAATTAAATCAAAATATTAACTGAAATAATGTTAAAAATGCGATTAAAGCAAGTATTTCATAACTTCTCAGATAAGTGAGAAAATTAACATCTTAAAGATGAAGAAAAAGAATGGGATTATAAGAAAACATGAAGCGACAAGAAAATCTTATGTACATCATAAATAAAATGGAGAATGGTATTTGGGGAAATAAAATAAATAAAAAATAAAGCTTAAGAATTTTAAATTTTCTTAATAATTTTGACCAATTTTGATTGAAATTCTGGTTTTAATGTTTATGAGTAAATAAAATTTCAATTCTTAGATTTTTTTTTCTAAATACAAAATACCCTATATTATATATTCCTCTAAATCAAGAAGTGATGGAGGCATGAGTGGAGGGGGTGGATCCAAGAACATTTTAAGAATTCTCAAGGGCTCGATGAACTTAAAGATGTAAAATTTTTGGTTCAAATGAGAAATTAATAAATGTTGGGATATGTGATAATGGCATTTATGGATTTTTAGAAATGAAATAGTGGTCCAAGTGAAATATATAGATACAAAGGGGATTCATACAAGATTTCTTGAAAACTTGTGAAAGAAGCCGAAAGAAAGGAAAGATTAAATCAACTCGAAAAAGAGGTGTGAATTAGAATTGCTCCGTGTGATTCCTCCTTTAAGCGTCTCGTCAGCTCCAAGTGTACTCTTATTGAAGCCCTTTAAAGGGCCCTAGGGCATATGAAAGACATGAGGTCGCTTTCCTAGCCCAGGCTTTTTTTCGTACACATAGAATTACATCTATCTTTTTAGTGGTAGCATGCATATTTTTTTAAGATAAAGAGTTTTGTAAGCATTCTAAGTTCTCACTCTCTGTATTGTAAGAAATAATTAGGAGAATCTGTAATAAACCAAAATTTGGTGTATGTGCGCGAACGTTGAAACCATATTCTTGATCATTCCATTGAGAGAAAAGAAAGGGAAAAAATAAAGAAAGAACAAAAAGAAAGAATAAGTAGAAAGAAAGTGGAAAGCCTTTAGAGAAGAGAAAAAAAATGCCAAAAAAAAAACAAAGGACGTGTGTTTGGTGTTTGGCAAGTTTAAACTTATCGTTTCTATCTTTTTTTTTTTCATTTTTCCTCCTATTTGAAGCTATAATCTTCTTCCTTACACCTTTAAGACCCTTAGCTTGGCTTTGCATGTGTGGAAAGTGTAATATCCTAAATTTTTAAGATAATTTGAGAAAAAATTATGATGTATTATTTAAACAAACAAAATTAAGTTTAATGGCAATTTTGTAAGATTTAAGAACGTTTTAGTAATAATGTAAAGGCTTGAAATCTCTTCTTACTAAATCAAGGGCATCTTGGTAATTTGCCAAAAGTTTCATTTAGTGTTATTTTTCAAAAATTCTTGGGTTTTTTCCCCAATTCATAGAAATTTCAAGACTTAAGTGAAAGTTTAAATTGCAATGGTTAAAGAATAATTTACAAAACTTGTAAGTGTAATATATCAAAAATAAAGAGACGAAACAAAGGGGTTGAAGTAGAATTTACAATACTCGAAAGGCAAATGTGCAATTTCCAAACATTTGTAACTTGCCAAAGCAACTTGTGGGCAACTTGCATTGCCATTAGTGATGGTTGAATCCTTATAATTTGTTAGTGATATACCCTAATGCTAAATTTAGATGACATTTTTTTGACATAAAATATTCGATGTATCTTTGTATATAATTAATGACAAGTTTATCTTCGTTCATTATTCTCTGATTTTGTATGAATGAATATCTAGAATTCATATTAAAGATCTCATTTTTAAATTGTTAAGAATTTGAGATGAGATTCTCTAGTAATAGGATTTCTTAAATGTTCCTAATCCTTAAAATTTTCAAATAGAGACTTTGATTAATTAATTACAGCTTGGCACGTAAGTTTACTACTTTGATTAGTATGTAATATTAATGATAAAGGGTGATGAGTCACATACCACAAAACATGTGATGCTTATAGCAAACTCGTGAATGATTGTTGGTTGAACAACACATTAAATGTGACACTAATAACAAATCAGATGGCATAGTGGATAATGATTTTATTATCAAGTTGTGATTGTATAACTGATCATTTGACTTGAAGCAATACAATTATCTTGGAGAGAATGGAATGAAGAAATGACAATTTTATTTATTTGCAAGAATATAATACATATATCCATATTAAATACTATATGCCATTAAAATTTAGCATTAGGGCATACATCACTAATAACCTGCACCTCTAGGCAAACATCTCGAGAGTCGTTTTGACCGAGTTTCATAGGGTTCGCATGACCTAATTAGTGTGTGGCTTGAATAGCAATCAGGAAAGGGGGAGTTACTTGATTACAACCGAGTGACCCCTTAAGTCACTCGATTGGCTTCTACATCTTGTGCACAGGGCAATATAGTTATGTGACTTGACTGGGTATGGCTCAAGATAGCAAAATGACTTAGTGTGTGGCCAAAATAACTAACCAAGAATGGGGGGAAGGTCACTCAATTATAACCAAGTAACCTACACACTCACTCAATTCTAATCAAATAACTCCCATGGTCACTCGGTTCTAATCAAATGACCTCCCTGGTCACTTGGTTATCATTGAGAGTCTCTCGACTCTTCACTTTTTCGCCCTATTTGGTTCCTGTAAAGCCTCAAAACACTCTTTTTGCCCATTTAGCCCACTTGGTCTTGGTCTTGGCCTTGATGGTCTTCTCTGGCTCAAATTAATTTTTCAGCCCATTTTCGTAAATTGGCCCATCTTTTTAGGTTGTAAACCCATTTTATCACATTCGAGCCAATTAATTGGCATAAAAATTGCTTTTTGCTCTTTCCTCTGGGTTCCTTAGTGGGAAAAGTAAATATCGATCTCCCTTCTCGTGGAGACTTTCTCAAGAATGCTAGTTTTTTCTATCACAAGGACTTTCTATTCCTCTTGTGCCCAAATGGCTAAGAGAGCCCTAAGACCAGCAAATTTAAATGTTGAGGGTCCATGTCAGTTGATAAGAACTTGAACTTTGTGCTTTTAGAGGATCTTTGTTTTCTGACTTTATTTTGTCGTAGATGTCAATCCCCATATCTTTGTTCATGCATTTTCTTTCTTCAAATGCCTGGTTTTCCTTAGATCGTTCTTACATTTTTGCCTTTTAGTTTTCTATGTCATTTTTATGCCTTATACGCTTTTGATTTTAGGTTTGTGCTTGTTTCTCACTTATGCTTCCTCTTTCCATAGAAGATAGGGGACACACCCCCTCCCAATTCTTTTTTGAATGATGGACGGGTATTATGCCCCTTCCCCAGTTTTTTGTTGATAATGCACCCTTAATTAGCCTCACACTTTTTCATTTTCAATTTTAATCCAATCTCATGTAGTTTGCACTTTTGACTTCAGGTCATGCTTGATTGTTCTCGCGCATCTATCGCTTTTGATTCTGGGTTGTTCTAGATCATCTTTATGCCTTTACGTGTTTGGCTCTCAATCTGATCTCTCACATTCTACACTCTTGTTGTTAGATTTTCCCTTTATCGTTATGGTGATTCTTTCATTTTTTGATTTCTTGGATTGTTCTCGTGCTTTCGAGCTTTAGTTTTTAGATTATTCTCACATTTTAGCATTTCAGTTTTGGATCGTTCTCACGCTTTTGCACTTCGATTTTTTGACTATTACCACACTTTCGCTCTTCGATTTTTGGATTGTTCTCACGCTTTCGCATTTCAATTTTTGAACAATTCTCATGCTTTTGAAATTTGAATTTTGAATTTTGGAATGTTCTCACACTTTCGCACTTTGGTTTTTGATCCATTCTCATGCTTTTATGTTTCAATTTTTGGACAGTTCTCATACTTTCGAGCTTTAATTTATAGATCATTCTCATGCTTTAGTTCTTTGATTTTTTGGACCATTCTCGCACTTTCGTGCTTCGATTTTTAGACCATTCTTATGCTTTCACGCTTTGGTTTTTAGATAATGAGGCCTTAATCGTTCTCACATATTCCACGCTTTAATACTAGCCTTTGATTGATAAGCCTTAGATCATTCTCGCCTATTCTACGCTTCGATACTAGGCTTCATTTGTCTACTGGAGTTTCGGTCCCTTTTTAGTGCATTCATTGTCTTGAAAAAAAAAATTACACAAAAGGGAACCATAACAAAATAGAAGTTATTTTATTCATGTATCATTGAATGACATATATAAATGTTAAAACATTTAATCCTGCTTATGATACTTTCTTGAGGCGAGCATATGGATTTTAAATTCTTTTGCGAGCTTTTGACATTTGAGCAATGAAACATGTTTCTTGAATCTATCAATAAAGCTTTTTGTTCTTTCATTGTTCTTCTCGCCTTAAATAATGCCCCTAGCCTCCATGGTAGTCAATATATTCTTCCTTCCGGGCTCTTGTGTCCACATCCACAAACTCCGCTAGTTCCCTGCCCCTAATTACTGTCTTTATCTAATTCTTTAAGTCTTGGCATTTATTAGTGGAGTGGCCATGAGTACCGTGGAATTGGCAGAAGGTGTCTATTTCCTTTCCCATAGGCTTGTCAACTTTCTTAGGGAAATGAATGAGACTGGTCCCTTTAACGATTGCCAAGATATTGGAGCGTGATTGTAACGACCCAGATTTTCACCTCAATTTTTATTTGACACAACAGAAGCAAATTGATTAAAATCACACATTTTAGGGGCTCTTACATACACATCATAGCATCAGTTATTCAAATCTAACAAAACACCCCATCTGAACCCCTATCTACACTCACCTCCAGGGATTTTTTCGGTTGGGAGAGACTCGTACACATAGCTATCGGCAAGGATTTAACACCACTGAATCCAACCTCAAACTTCCCCTTCCTCAACCTGGAGTGATGTTAAAAACAAAGTGAACCATAAGACTCAACAAGTATATTTGAAATAAATGGACACAATAGGAAATTGTAACAAAAAATAATCACCATGACCAGTCATAATAAATCTTCCCACATATATTCCCACGTCATATCTCAAGTTATTGCATTTATTCATCATGCTTTATATTATATGCCTATGTTAGGTTCTAGGTTTATATGGCACATATTCATGATTATGCAAATGGTCATTTGGGCCTAGTTCATGTGGTACGATGTGCACGTTCACATTCACATTGCTTTTCATGTCGTGTACCCCATGTTATGGTTTATTTCATATGTAACACACACTTATGCTCATGGAACACAAATGGCCCTTAGTTTCACACATGTCAATATGCTCAACAATACCATATGCAATATCATAACCCATAATCCTCATCAACCATATGTCACCCTCTTTGGCATGGTGGCACACGCTTACCTTACCCGAACGTCACCAACACAATGATAGCAATGCCCTTGCTCAGAAGCCAAGGGGACAAAAACCATCATGTAGAAACAAACTCACTTAATACATATATATACAATGTCATGCATGATCATATGCAACTCACACCTTCATGTATATGCAAGGGGTTTTACAGTTGTTATGGGAATATTTACTTAAGTAGTTCAAGGACAAAAGCCCACATGTTCCACGTTATGCAACTCACATTATTGTACTCATATTTGTACGCTCCCCAACACAAATATGGCATAAGGTTTTAGCCCAATATTTGTGGGTCAATATGTTGATGTTTCATATGATTATGGGGTCAAGTTATGAACCCTTATACGACACAAGTATTTGTACCATCTCACCTTCAAGATTAGGGATATTGCCCGTTGTTATTCACATTATTGACCGGTCCAACATATTTGATAATATTGAAGATTAGATGGAAGCTAGTCAGTTGACTACCATAACCTTATAGGACAACCATGCGGACACACTAGTATTGCCACAACCACACCAAGTTTCCCCGACTCTCTAAGAACCTAGCCCCACATCGGTTTAGCATCATTCCCAAGGAATCAAGGTGATACAAAGTCCCGTGGCAGTTAGAAATAAATATTAGCAGGAGTCACATATTTAATTTAATCCCATTGTCCATAGACCTAACAATAACACACATATTATAAAATGGTTATCACGCGTATTTACATAATTAATGCGTGGAATTGAATCATGGTAAGTGAGAGAATAAAATAGGTGAAACGGTAGGGACTTGCATAGGGATTGAAAAGCATGAAGAAAGGGTAAGAAACTTGCCTTTAAACGGCCGATTCTCATCCCTTTTTCACTCTCGCTGTGAAGTAATATGTTTTATAGAAAATAATAAGATTATGATTCAAAATAATCTAATTGCGTAAAATATATAATTTAACAGCGTAAAGTCTATAATTTAAATGTACGATGCTTTTAATTATTTATCCTACTTATCAGATCATTAAAGTGTTAAATAGTCCCAATTTTCCTTCGCTTTTCTCCCAATCTCCTTGCTGCTCAAGACCTTCTTCCTCTTCCCAAATTTCTGCTTCAATTTAATCTTTCATAGCCTTCTGCTCACAACCCACTTTTTGGCTTCCTATTTATGCTTCTAATGTGCCTTAGCCACCAAGTTTCCCTTTTTTCCAAGTTAATCAATTTTCAGCCATCATAATTAGCTTCACATAGCCCTAATTACTTGGCCTATTTTTTGCCACAATTTCTAATCTCATCTCCCAAGGCTAATCATCACACTTTTTGCTTAATCACAAAGCAATTGCATATTTATCTATGTAATCATCACCTAATCTATGCCAATTTCCATCCACGTAATTTCTGCATTTGCCTTTCCTAAACACATCATTTGCTCCACTTTAATCTTTACTTGGCCACAAAGCAATTGAACAAGTTTCTAATTTGAGACTTTCCAAGTATAATCATGACCTTGCCAATTTTCAAGTGTAATCATCAACTTTGACTTTGCATACTCAAGCATTCACAAAATATTAATATACTTTATATTTACTCAATACATATATATTGCATATATACTTATGTACATTAGTGCACGACACCCCTCCTACTTCCAATTTCTCTCATTCTTCTTCACTTTATTATTTGTTTTTCTTCCCACTTACAAACATAATAAATTTAATATCCTCAATTAAATTCCTTAAAACCATGAATCTTAAGTAAATCATAAATAAATCACCTCAAATACCGGAAATAATAATTAAAATTTGTCTCCAAAAATTCCAGGATGTTACAGTAATTGTGTGAATAAAGTATATTCCGTGAATCAAAATCGAAGAGTATCACCATGTTTTTTAGCCTTCTCTTCCCTTTTGTTTATCTCTCAATCAAAGTCTTTTTCTTTTTTTCTTTTTTCAGTCTTTTTCTTTCTTCACTCCAACCACTTTCATTACCTTGGCTTGGAGTATGTATTTGTTAGCTCTTACAAACAAGTCATTCAGGGTCGTTGGTGAAGGAAATCCCATATGGTGGCATGGGTAAACTTAAAAATTAAAAATTTTACATGTATCAGATACATGCAACGAAATTAATCATACACAAACCATACGCAATTTGGGTATTTAAGTAATATGCATATTCATCATATGAATATAAATACACATATACCTATAGCCCGATGTAGAGTTGGTACAGAAACTATTTCTATACTAAGACCGTTCCACCTCATGTTGTGGTGGTCCTTATAAGTCTACACATAGTACATTGTCCAGTACCGATCTAGTTTCCTATTCCTGAGCTAGACACAGAGGTCCTCGTATCACCTGTACCTACATATTAAATTTTTCCCTTGTGACCCTTACGCATATTATTTTTTTAACAGTAGCAGAAATCAACAGATGAAGCAGAAGAAGACAAAAGCAGAAGACGTGCAAACAGTAAAAGTCTTTGCTTCTCTAATTTATTTCCTCCAAATTTAGCCACCACCTTAATCGCTAGCCTCTCTCAATTTCATGCCATGTGGTGTCCAATTGACGTGGCAGTTAGGTGACTGAAAGTCAACTCTTGCCTTAGCAAAAGTCGACTTTCGTTGCCTCTGAAAGTCGACTTCCACCATAGGAAAGTAGACTTTCCATGCTAGCAAGTCAACGTTTGACCCGTCAATCCCTGAGACACTTTGGGTACAAGATGTCAATACTAGACGCGAGACAATATGGTGTGTGACTTTCTAAGTTCACTACCTGCTAGCAATCAAATAGCATCGAAACCCTTTTCGGTACCGACCAACCCCTTAACCCATCATCAAAATCTATTCATATCCCAATGACGATCCGATAGTTCCTGAATAACGTCTAGTTGTTGTTCAGGACGATATACGTGCCATTGAAGTCTCATTTCAAGTGAACTTATTACGACTGGCGATTATCGTGTGCCATAATCCTTCTATCACCTAACATTAAGACTGACAGAGAGTTATGGATTGATAAACTTACAAACTCAGTAACCATCTGTCTAATCTCGTTAGTGTGACTAGATGACACCTTAAGAAACTCATTTCCTGAAATTCAATATTTCCTGGCCAGGGATTATCCTGTCACACTAACAGTAGGTCACATAAGACGTTCACCCCATCAACTATCGATGAAGGTGACTGATCCTATCCCCAACACCTATCTCCATATACCAGCAATATGGAACTACATAGATGAACCTCTCCACCTCTTAATTGGATGGTTCTACTCATTAGAAAATCCCGCACACCAATATACAAAATAACTGTGTTAGTTCAAGTATGAGGATCAACACACCATCGCAATCTAACGACAAAACCATTATCCACTATGCCATGTGATCTGTCATCGACATCAGATTTGGTTGGTTGTTCACTAACAACTGCCCACAAGTTTACTAGCGACATCTTATATCACGTGACATGTGACACATCACCCTCCCATCAGTATCTCATACTAAATAAAATTGTAACCCATGTACTAGTCCATACTTGATTAATCAAAATCCACGCCCAAATAATCTAAGTACTTGGAATAGTTTAAGAAATCATGTTACCTAAGAATCTTGTCACACGGTTTCAACTCCTTGAGAATAATATTTGCAAACAGAAGATCTACGGACTCATTCATGTGTTAAATTGGAGAGCTCATAAATGAAGAAACTTACCTTTTATAAATATATACAAAGATATAATAAATGTGACCAGTTACACACCCACTAAATGCCATCCAAATTTAGCATTAGGCCATACAGCACTAATAGTTGGTTGATCAAGGGCATTCTTGTAGTGGTACTGATGTCATTCCTTGGAGCATTGTAGTAGTTACCACACCAGTTTGTTGACCATGTACCTCCAATGTTGCATTTCTAAAACGATCAATATATTATCTGAGGGTTTCTTTGCTATCTTGTCAGGTATTAAGCAAATATGTTCAATCCTTCTTTATGTAGCTATTAACAATGAAGGACTTGATGGATTTTGCTCTCAATTAGTCAAAATAGTAGATGGATCCTTCAGTAAGAACATTATACAAATCCTAGGTGTGATTTTTCAAGGTTAGAGGAAAAGCTCAACACATGATTGCATCCTCCCATCTCTGAAGCAGCATTAGAGACTCATAGCTCTGAATGTGATCATGAGGGTCACCCTTACCCAAGTACGGAGATAGCTCTAGCATTTTAAATTTCCTTAACAGAGTTATATCCATTATGGCTAGGCAAATATGATTCTTCTTTGGGTTTGATCTTCTAAGGTAGGCAACAATCTTCTCTATTCCTACACCTTTTCAATCATTCTTTTCACCTCACCCATTTCTTAGGCCTTGAACCCTAAGGGATTCTCAATTTCGTCATTCTTTCTTGATCTTGACAGTGTTCGATCTTTATTTGTGGATATACTCACCACGATTTCTTGATATTTTCCTCTCTAAGGGCTTCATCTGTCACCTCTCAACCTTTATCAGCCTTCATATCTTCCTTGGTTTTGAACTTAGAGAGAAGGGGAAACTCAAGAATGGGTCTTTTGTGGGGGAGACCTCAAATGAATCCCTGGCGTAGCTTCCTGGTAAAAGCCATCTTTCGGCACTCTTTTTAGAGTCCCTTGTGGTGGAGTTACGTAATACCCCGGGAGTCCAGAAGAGAATAGTATATATCGAGGATAGTGTAAGAAAGGAAACAACACCAGCTGGATACCTTTTGGGCTGAATGTTGGCAAAGAACTCCCAAGTTAAGCGTGTTTAACCTGGGGTAATCCAAGGATGGGTGGCCCCCCTGGGAAGTTCACGTAGGCCCATCAGGGTAAGTTGTTCCGGTCCTTGCTATTGCTCGATGTGGGATGTTACAGGTGGTATCAGAGCGGACCCTTGGAGAAGGCGATCCGATGAGGGTGGGGAGTGGCGCCGGGGCTCGAGGGCCTATACAAGGAGCGGCTCTTGGCAGGCTTCTAGGATGGCAGCCTCCAAAGGGGAAAAGGTCTGGACCGATTGTAAGGTCGCATGACGAGGACGTCATGTGCTTAAGGGGGGAGAATGTAATACCCTGGGAGCCCAGAAGAGAATAGTATATATCGAGGATAAGTAAGGAATGAAACAACACCAGTTGGATACCTTTTAGGCTGAATATAGGCAAGGAACTTTGGGGTTAAACGTGCTTGAGCTGGGAGCAGTTCAAGGATTGGTGACCCCCTAGGAAGTTCGCGTAGGCCCATCAGGGTAAGTTATTCCGGTCTTTCCTATCGTTCGATGCGGGATGTTACAGATGGTATTAGAATCGACCCTTGGAGAAAGCGGTCCAATGAGGGCAGGGAGTGGCGCCGGGGCGTGAGGCCTAATCCGGGAGCCAGAAGAGGATGGTATATATCGAGGATAAGTAAAGAAAGAAACAACACCAGTTGGATACCTTTTAGGCTGAATATAAGCAAGGAACTCTGGAGTTAAGCGTGCTTGAGCTGGGAACAGTTCAAGGATAGGTGACCCCCTGGGAAGTTCGCGTAGGCTCATCAAGGTAAGTTATTCCGGTCCTTCCTATCGCTCGAACGGGATGTTACAAGTTATTTCAGGCACAAACTTCCTTAAGGTTGACGACCACATACTGTAGGGAACCATGTTTTGCAACATCCCAGCCATTTCGTGAAGCACCTGCATCCCTTCCATATGTTGTTATCAGGGCCTCATACTCTGCCTGAGGGACCATAGGCGAGACTTGTTCCGATGAGCCTGGGTGATCGAGGAGCATGTCATATGTTGGGCATGTTATACATTGAGGTGTGAGACTTGAAGTTAGGTCTTCAATGGATGTTGTTGAGAGTTTTGTGGAGCTGTGTGAGTCTCAGCATTCAGGGAGGTCTATCAATTTCTTCTTGTTCGGGCCATTGCGACTGAGTTTCTTGGCTTTTTGATCTTTTTCCAAAGACGGTGTCAATTCTTATTGCTTGACTACAACAATAAATTTGTAATGCTGAAGAGTGAGATGCAAATGACTCAAAGAGTTGGGCATTGACCTCAATGAGTTGGGTATGAGTCTTTTAAACTGAGTGACCCAATGAGCTGGGTGGTGACTCCAATAGGTTGGGTAATGACCCTAATGAGTTAGGTAGTGACCCCAGCAAGTTGGATGATGAGAGAGTCCCAAAGTGTCAGGAGAGTCCCCAAGTGATGAGAGAGACTCAAAGTGACGAGTGACCTACAAGGTGATGAGAGACTTGCAAAATGACGAAAGACCTGCCACTCTCGGGATGGCTTGTGGCTCTTGGGATGTCTTGTGAGTCTCTTTGCGATAAGTGTCTCACTTAGTGTCAAGAGTCATGATAACTGAGAGACTTGAAATAATCGAGAGACTTGAAATAACTGAGAGATTTGAGATACCCGAGAGACTTGAGATAATTGAGAGACCCGAGATAACCGAGAGACCTACAAAGAAAGAAACAAGTTAGAGGCGTGAGTGAGGTCACTCGTAAACCCTTTGATGCTTAAGTAAGTCTGGTCTGAAGATGAATTAGAGTTTAAGTGATGTAGTGAGCAAATCTTTGCTAGGAGGAAGAATCTCCTATTTATATAGAGAGATGAGACTGAAAGGTGGTAGGAGACTCGCACTTATTGGGGAGCATCTCGGGAGCTATTTCAACCAAGTCTCGCGGGGTTTGCACGGCCTAATTAGTATATGGCTTAAATATCAAATAGGAGGAGGGGGGGGAGTCACTTAGTTATAAATGAGTGACCCCCCAAATCACCCGATTGGCTTCTACGTCTTGTGCATAAGGCTGTATAGTCATGTGACTTGACTAGACATGGCTCGGGGATAGCAAGATGGCTTGGTGTGTAGCCGAAATAACTAACCAAGAGTGGGAGAAAGTCACTTAGTTATAACCGAGAATCCCTCGGCTCTTCACTTTTTCAGCCTATTTTGGTTCCTACGAAGCCGTAAAACACTTCTTTGGCCCACTTAACCCACTTGGTCTTGGCCTTAATGGTCTACTCTAGTTCGAATTAATTTTTCAACCGATCTTCGTAACTCGACCCATCCTCTTAGATTGTAAACCCTTTTTATCACACCCAAGCCAATTATTTGGCACAACACATACGTTTTTTTTTAAAGTAAAAGTAGGCGTGGTTTTATTTATTTAATATTTTTAAGGTATACTTTAACATATTAGATATCTATTTAGTAAAAAAAACATACTATATTTTTTTAAGTAATATGAGATTTATGCATAGATTTTATATATTTATTGGTTTATTTAAAATATGTATATTGAATCTTATTATTAGAGGTGATCAAATTCCAATTTGGACCTATAGGTTTGGTCTAGGACCTCAGGACTTCAATTCGGTCCATCAATCCTAATATTAACCACAACTAATTTTTGGTCTAGTTCGATTCGGTTTCAGACTAAGCCTGAAAATTAGTTATGGTTATTAAATAATAATAATATATTTTAATAATAATTACATTAAATAGTAGTGCATATATAATACACAATATTTTGTATATACATAATACAAATGATATTTTTTAAAAAAATATATATATATATAAGGAAAAAAAATATGAAGCGATTTGAACTAGCACTATCCAAGCCCTAACTAGTCAGATTTTTTTTTTTTTTTTTTTCTGTAAGTAACTAGTCAGATTTTTAGTCCATAACCTTTACAAATTTCAAGATTAGTCTGATCTGGTCCAAACTGAATAAACACCTTGATTATTCAATTGATTTTCAACTCTTAATTAGCAAAATAAATGCATCAATTTACAATTTGGATCTTAATTAAAGAATATGGTGCCCTTACTCATCCCCAATGGGTATTTTATATCTACTTTTATTTAACAAAAAGAGGTATATAAATAATGAATTGTTAAAACTATTTCTAAATTTGTATCAAATTGCACTCATCTTAGTAATGATGGATGGGGTACGTAATAGGCATTTGATAGATATCTATACTCGTAAATTTTATTCTCAAATTAATAATTTAAATAATTTCATAACAATTTTTTATTACTTTTTAAATTTTTTTAGGCTTTCAATCCAAAAAAAAATCCATTTCAACCTTAAAATTAATATTATTAACAATAAAAATAAAATTAAAAACAGAATTCAACCTAAAGGATCCTAGAGTGCATTCTCTAGAAATTGCAGTGTGCTCCCATGCACTCCAATTTGCCTGATGACTCGACCAATGCTCTCAAGGCTCATGGGATATAGAAAAAGACAACCTGTAAAGCTAGATTGTGTCAAAAGTTAACATGCCAAACTAGATTGTGTCATAACAAAGACCATCACAACATGCCAATATTTATCTGATTCTAAATGCCAAACTTATTGTGCTTGTTCCAAATGGGCGGGCCCTAGAGATGAATTGCGTCATTGGGTTAAGCAAGGCAATGGGAGACGAAACCGAAGGGGCAAGGCCTAAAGACAAACAACAAAGAGTTGAAGGCAAAAGACAAATCCATTGACATCTTTCAACAAGGTTAGATGCGATGAGATGAGATCCCCCACAAAAGAGGCCAAGAAAGAGGAATATATTGCAGGCTCCAAACACCCGCAATCTGGAATGCATGATCTTTCTATGAAAGAACAAAAACCTGTATATATTTCATGCTTCAGTTCATTAGGTTGACACGAGAAGTAAAGAGAAAGGGAAAAATTGTATTGAATGAGAACATGATGATGATGATACAACAATTGACAAAATTCAAAGAACAAAATATTGGTCTGCTGTAGACCATTACAAGGTTGCCTAGTCATTGGTGGCTTGCAGTTTGATGAATTCTCTTTGATCCAGCCTTCGGAATTCCCTTGTGGATATCGACCGCTGAACTTGACTCAATCTGTACACGTTGCCTTCACCGTCTTTGCTTCTGAGGGTTCTTGTTTTGGCATTCGGCAAGGGAGGCCGGTTCTTGATGTTCTTCTTTTCATTAGGATGGGATTCACTAGAAGGAGACATCTTTTTACGAGATGCTACATCCGGGGAGAGCAAAGGGCACGCAATCTCTTCTTGCTGAGCTTGCTGCAGGCTAGATGAGCTACTAGCTCCACTGCTTCCCAGCTGGATGTTTGGTTCTGTGATCTCCTCTAGCTCCTGAAGAAGATGACATTATGTAGAGGTTTTATTGTTCCACCTTCATGTTCATCAGCTCCCCCAAACAAATGCAATTACAATTGCTTAACATAGTAGTAGAGAAGAGGAATGCAGTTCTAAATTGAGCCTAATACCGAGCCAAAAACTGACAACTCTTTGCAGTTTTAGGCATATATGACCATTTGATTGGCTTATTAGGAAACAAAATTAGACTGCATAGGAGCTAAATATATTGCAAGAAATAATAATGGAAAAGAAAAAGAAAGAAAATTGAGATGACTCATTGCAGCACAGGACAAGTAATGTTGTCGACTAGGGTATAGAACAGAATAGCTTAGCCTATGTTTTCCAAGGAAGTTAATATCAATTAGCGGCTAAAATTTGTCACATTTATACCTCTTTAGAAGAAATAGAATCTCCTATTCGTTTCTCCACAGCCAGATCCTCTTTCTGGCGCTCCTGTTGTGTTTGTAACCGTTGCCTCACTTTAAAACTGCGACGCCTACAGGAGAAACAAAGTCACTAAGAGACCTATTCTTGCATATTCAGGATCCGGAGGATGACAAGCATGAACTGTTCAAACAGCATGTTTCAATAAAGAGCATTCACATGAAATTTCCCTACAATTACTCTGAAAATATGGTTCTTTTACTGTCTTGAGTTCTGAGTAACAAGGTTGGATTTACTGCAAGAAAACCAGGGAATTAACTTACCTTCTTCGTTGATTGGTTTGAGTTGGTTCATCATCCTCTTTGTAGATTACGGGTAGTCCAGAGAGGTCACAAGGCAGTGGACTCGAGGAAAAGAACTGCAACCAAAATGATAATTGTCAGCAGCATGTACGAACCACAGTATTATTCTCAAAAGATTATGTTAATCTAAGGCAGAAACATATGTATTTCAGTGTGCAGATTGGCATAGCCTCACAAGCCTGTAATTTACTACACATTACCTAAATAAACCAAGCTTATAATTTCATTCCCAGTGCACATTTAAGGATTTAAATCTGCACTTACTTCATTTCTGAGAGCAGAAGCTGCAGTGCCTCGATATGCAGGATAGAGAGCAAGAAGAGACTTCAGCAGGCCTAAAGAAGACGCAGGGAAGTCCTGAAATACTTCCCGAAAACTAGATTTATATACATTTGGAGGTCTGAATGTCTTTGAAGCCTTCAATTTTTTCCAATACTCTTCAGAGGGTGTGCCACATAGCTTGAATATCTTATGAATTTGCTCAACCTGAACTTAATTGAAAAACTGATCAATGGTGAGACTAGCCACTGGCAGTTAGATCATTAAACTCAATACCGTAAATGAAAGCCAAACAAGTGCTAATTTCATCATAACTTCAAAATCAAAACTTGAGTTGAATCTCAAGCTTGTTTCTTCCATGTGAAATTAGGATGAACTAAAGTTGATGCCGAAAATAAACTTTAGATCATTGGTCAAACAGAATTACCTCGGTTCTACCAGGCATAAGTGGCCGCCCTGCAAACATCTCGGCCATGAGACATCCCGCACTCCAAAGATCGATGCCAACACCATACTCTGTGGCTCCTAAGAGCAGCTCGGGAGCTCTGTACCAGAGTGTCACAACTCGGCTTGTGAGATGCTGCTTTCTACGAGGATCAAAATAATTTGCGAGGCCGAAATCTGCAATCTTTAGCATCCCACTTTTGTCTATCAACAAGTTGGATCCCTTGATGTCCCGGTGCAAAATCCCCCTCTCATGGCAGTGTTGCAGACCTGAAAGCAGTTGATGCATATAGCACTTGACCTGCATCGACATTCCAAAGTTAGCAATTAGGAAAATTTGTTAGTTTCTTCCAATAAAATTTTACCCGATAGCAAAAGGAACAAGATTTTGACCTGTGGTTCAGTGAGCCTCTCCCCAGGCCGAGAGATAACTCGGGCTAGATCAGACTGCATGTAATCGAAAACAAGATACAGACTGTACTGCATCCTCGACGTGGCCAAGCCTTCCAGCTTCACAATATTGGGATGATCTAGCTTCTGCAACATCATAATCTCTCGTGCCATGAACTTAACACTCTCGGGCTCCGAGGTATCAAACCGAACCTTCTTGAGGGCAACAATCTTTCCACTCTCCCTATCTCGAGCTTTATACACATTGCTATAAGTCCCCTCCCCCACCTGTGGAATCAACAATAATTTCTTTGCCTCGATAACAATTCAAACGAGCACTAAATTTCTGAACATAAATGACTCTCCATAGGAAAATATACGAATACATCGTGTTCAACACTGCTAGCTAGTTAATTTGTCAATTTACTCAAATCTGTTATTATTTAAAAAGCGTATATATATGCACCTTATCAATCTTGTCATAGCACTCTGCACTTCTTGGGATTAAACCAACCAGAGCCTCTTTGGGGATGTTATCAGTGAGCCATTTTGGCCAGGCATTGACTAGCTCCTCCTCTGCTATCAGCTTCAAAGATGCAGTAACCTTTTCTTTCCTAGTGATCACAATTTTTTCTTCTTGGCCGCCTTTACTTCCACGACTGCTGCCACCAGTACTACCACTCTGCCTAGAACTACTGCTATTATTGCTGCCAGTTTCAGGCCCGGCAACCCGGCCCCCCGAATCCTGCCTTGATACCCTCTGTCCAGTGGATCTCCTGGCCTCAATGATATTATTCTTTTCTTTGGCGCCATACCCATTTTCCATCTTCAACTTTGCCTTCCCCCGTGGAAGCGGCGGCGTTGAGCTTATCGACAGCTTTGCCTGAGTGCTCCCCATGGCTCAATGGAACTGCACCTGCACCAGCTTGAGGGAATTATTGTTGAAGATGGTGTTTTTGGCAAGCGGGCGAGAGAGACAAGAAGAAGGAAGATGGAATAAGAACAAGATGATGATGATCATTATGAAGAAGAAGAAGACATGTGGTGAAGGGAGAGAGGCTGGCTGGTGGTTGGGAGGAAAGAGATGGAAGAAGACGGTGACAAGGTGCCCGTCCTTGGCCGGCCCGCTTGACCTTGTTGGAACAATGCTATATTGTGTTTTTTCCCAAATCCAGCCAGTTTGAACTAATTATTTTCCAATAATTTTGTAAGCAACGGAAACTCTCTTGTGATTCAAACGATTTCTATCCTTATCAAGATCGAAGGAATCATGGCTGTACCTCTGATACTGTTTTAATCATGCCAACAAATTTGTCGTCTCATACACATAATAATATAAATCCCTTATTTTAATTAAGGTGACTTCACAATAAAAGTTTCTGTTACTAACAATAGTTTTATTGTTTTACTGTCATGCATGCATAGTGGTATACAGTGGCCGAATCAAGATCTTGGGTCAAAGGCATTACTTAATTGCCTCTCATTATTTTTATTTTAAAATTAATATATATATTTTTGTAAATAATTAACATAAATTAAAAAATATAATAATTTATATGCTTAAACTCAAGAGGCCAAACGACAATTTTAAAAGTTGGAGTGCAATTCCACACTTTTGAGATTATCACCTTTGCGCGGTCTCCCACCACTCTTGTCCCCGATTTCAACAATTTTACACCCTCACTTTATATAATTCCGGCCCTAGTGGTCGAGTATAATTTCCTTTTTCTCAATGTCCTCCATTTAACTGACAACACCAAAAAAATTGATAATAAATTTCAATTTGAATACACACATATATATATTATGTACAACTTCCACATGTGATTTGAGTAAAGGCCTTTAACACTAGGAACTGCTGGGAGTCTTTCCCTTATTCATTGTCCCAAACTTAAATATAAAAAAAAAAAAATGATACGTTCTGTAGATGATAATTAACATAAAACTTATTAAATTAAACATCATAAATTTTAAATAGAACAGTAAATTCCCTATATACTTCCTAGTTTGGGCTCTTTGTCCAGACACACCCTGTAATTTGGTTTTAGGCAAATAAGTCCCTATACTTTGCCAAAATTGTCAAAAGATCCCTTCTCTTATAAACACCAGTAGTTAGAATCTAATTAGATCAAAATTATTCTTAATCTCTAACTAATTACAGAATATAAAATAGCTTTTGAAAAAAAAAAAAGACTGACACCTATTATCAAAACCCATTGATTTTTGTGACAGACTCAAAATTTCTCACTTATTTTTTTTTAACCAATAACATTTTTTCGTTAAGTAGTTGAAGTCATTATAAATATTAATATCACCATTCAATTAACAAATTCTTTAGGGGCCTAATCACTCATACATCTAAAAATAAAGGGCACAAAATAAAATACAAAATTAAACTCATTTATATTGCCCTCAACACAAACCCCCACAGATCTGTTAGTCGGGATTGTTCTATACACATAACTAACACACGTGAGTCAAACTCTATCGGATACGCCCACATCCATGACTTTTCTCTTACCTGGAATGATGTGAAACAAATATGAGCCATAAGACCCAACAAGTATATACATATATAATAAACGATAACAATAAGATTTATAAGAATGACAATTAATAACGATGAGGCAATAACATGGAACTCAATTAACAAAAGGGAACCAATAAGGAGAAAAACAATATGCTTTATTCACTTTTATTTGACTCATCCATGACTTATTATACTCCATCGTAAACTCATACAGATTTATATTACATCATGCAATGATCCCTCATTATGCTCCCATACCCTGTCTCATATCACATGTAATCATACTTATGTTATACTTTACAACATTCCCCACTCTTATGCATATGCTTTTTCTCATGACATATATCTATTCATTTTTGCCAATGATCTTTTTCTTATGGACCAAGTCCCACTTATCTAACTCTTTTCCTTGGTAATACATGCTTAGCCCACCAGAACGTAATCGGCATGGTTCGCTAGCAGTACCCCCGCTTAGTGAAAGGTCCACATCATATACCAATTGCCTCAACACAACCATAACATCATATTGTGAACCATTATTATGCAATTCTCTGCCTGGCAACACACACCTAGCCCACCCAAACATCACCGACATGGTCCGCTCGCAGTGTCCCCGCCCAGTGCGGAAGTATCCATATATAATTCCATGTATGATCACATGTTACCAAATATCCATGCTCATGTTTGAACGCATGCATCCATAATCATACTCCTATACATTTTCCACACTTGCCCTCATGGCAATTTCTATGCATAATAATTTCTGCTCATCATAAATCAATTTGTAATAATACTGGGCACCCACCTCAATGCATAAATGTACACTCCTGAATAATTATAAATATTTTATCAATTCCCTGTCATAACTACACTTTTACCTCTCAAAAAATGTTCAACCATTATTATGATTAACACATGGACTACATCCTAGATATTAATGACAACTAGGGCCATACAAAAGCTAAATATAAATAATTAGACGACAATTAGAAAGAAATTAAAAGTACACACAAGATATCACCAAGATCTTGCATACACTAGACCTTAATTAAGAAAGACATCATTCCTTAAAAAATATACGGTGAATCAAAACCCTATTGAAACTTTTGAATAAAATACATTACCTATTTAAGAAAATCAACAAACTTAAACATCATCTCAATCATAGCAAAAATAGCCGTCACAAAAAGGATTAAGGCAAACTTTTCAGATTTCAATTGGCAACTTCAAAGGCCTATTTCGGGCACATATCTTAGTCAAATGTTATGAATAATATACTCAAATCGAATACTCGAATCTCTAATTTCTAAAATGACAAACGGATTTAGAATCATAAATAACTACAAGAAGTTATTACTCAAAAATTGAAGCAATGACAGATTACACGAAAATAAAATTTTTAAATTCGAATAGATATTTCACAGGGCACTTACAGACTCAATATTTGGCCAAAAAATCCAAATAATATATCAAAATGAAGCTCAAGAAGTCTAGTTTACAATGCAACAAATGGATCTCGATTTGAATGTAAATATAGAAAGTTATAGTCCAAAAAGTACAACATGCACAAGTTAGCCAAAAATTTAATAATTTTGAAACAAAACCACGAAAGGAATGGAACTTGCCTTGATTAATGATTACATTTGGAGGAGAAGCAACCTATTACATGCTGAAATTTCACTCTCCTTGGGCTCCAATTAAAGAAGAAGAAGATGTAGTAGAAGAAGAAGAAAAAGTAGAAGAATGAGAAGAAAAATCATTAGAGAGGGAGTGAAAGAGAGAGGAATGAGGGACAAGGGAACAAAGGAGGAGGAAAGTGAAGAGGGATTTGGGGAATGTTTGCCACCCTTATGCTCTCCCAAATTTGCCCTCTTACTTGTACACACTCATATATATAACCATAGACCATTTTGTTATTTCACCTTCCTTTTTCTTTTCTTTTCTTTCCTTTTTTTTCCACTTCACACCTATTTATATATATATACACATAATCTCATTTTTAAAATTTTGATTTCCCCCTCTTTTATTTATTTATTTTATTTTATTTTTCTCATAAAATATTACCAACACCTTGCTCAAATAATAGCACATTTTTTTTACACATAAATTAATGACAAAATATTTTTACCCCCAACAACGGGTCATTACAGTTTTAGCCATCATCAGCGATAAGCAAAACCAAAAAAGCTTCAGCAAAACCAGCAGCGGAACCAAAGTCTTCTCTATCCTTAATACAATGGCAACACACTGAGAGGAATAGAGAGAAATTGGATAGGGGTTAGAAAGAGAGCTCGACAATAGCTAGATTTGTAGAAGGGTCATGAGCTAGGAGATGATTAAAAAACCATAAAAGAGCTAGATTGTCAAAATAAAACCCTAATTACAGACCAAAAATACATCAACATATGGTAGAAATTAGGGAAAGGATCAAACCCTAGCTAAGTTGAGTAAAGGAGAAGATTCAAAATGAAACAATAAGGCTAAAGATTTTTGAGCATCTCTCGTAGAGCATCATTGAAGATAAGAACACATTTAACTTACCACCATTGCTTGTACCATCTGTCATAGAAGACGAAGAGGAAGAAGACTTTCAATTAGAAAGGTTTCCTTGCGGTTTTAACGATTGTTGAAGCCCAACTATCAATTTTGACATTGATTTTTCTAAACTCTTCTTCAGTTAACTAGATGGGTTTTGACCAACTAAAACCGAAAATCAAGTTTTTTTTTTTTTAATTTGTGATTTTTATTTATTAGTTTTTAATTAGTTAGAGTTTTAAGAATAATTTTGATGTCGGTAACTTTTGACCCATTTGATTTTTTTTTTTTATTTACACTCAATTGTATAAATAAAAAAAAAATCAAATGGGTCAATTGTAACTATCAATTTTTTTGATGTCGGTAACTATCAATTTTTTTTTTTTTATTTATACTCAATTGTAACTCCGCCTGGAGATGTTATCCATTGTCAGTCCCAAGCCCGGATAAAGGAGGAGGGTTGTGTTAGGTAGCCGACAGCCAATGTAAAACTTAGTCGGATCCAAAACATGAACTCTAGACAAATTATGAAAAAACGTTTGGGCGTGGGCGTAACCCTTCATAGCGACGCGCTATACTGCCCCCGTGTAGTGACAAGTGAGCTAGGGCCGCTGCATCGGCGCCTGAATGTAGTGATAAATGAGCAAGGGTTCCCGCATTTGCTTGGACGGATGTGGGTAAAGAAGTTAGTCCAAAATCAAAATCAACATCAAAACCAAAATCAAAATCAAAATCAGAACCAAAATCAAAATAAAAACAAAATCAAATTCAAAGTCAAGGCCAAAAACAAAATCAAATCCAAAGTCAAGGACAAAAACAAAATCATAGATTAAGGATTGGGTCATGGAACATAAGAACATTAACAGGCAAACCTATGGAAGTGGTGGATGTGATGATTAGGAGAAAAATTAATATTATGTGCCTTCAAGAGACGAGATGGGTAGGAAAAAAGCAAAAACTTTATCAGAAGCTGGATATAAACTATGGTACACAGGAACTGATCGAGCGAAAAATGGAGTAGGGATTATTATGGATAAAAGCTTAATAGATGAGGTAGTGGATGTAAAGAGAATAGGGGATAGGATTATTATGGTGAAGATTAGTCTAGGAAGAATAACTATGAATATCTTTAGTACATATGCACCACAAGCGGGGTTAGGTGATGAGATAAAAACAAAATTCTGGGAGGACCTAGAGGAACTTATACAAATGATACCAAGAGGAGAGAAAGTGATTATAGGAGGTGACTTAAATGGGCACGTGGGTAGAAACGGAAACGGATATAGAGAGGTACATGGAGGGTATGGATTCGGGGAAATTAATAATGAGGGTAAATCTATCCTAGATTTTGCTATGGCATATGGGCTCATTATAACTAATACGAGGTTAAAAAAACGGGACAAACACTTAATCACATATAAAAATATCAGCTCAAGCACCCAAATAGATTACTTCCTCATGAGACAAGAGAATCGGTTATGTTGTAGGGATTGTAAGGTAATACCGGGGAGAGTGTTTGACTACTCAACATAGACTTCTAGTACTTGACGTCCAAGTAAGAAATTGGAAGAGAAAAAACCATATAAAACAAAATCCAAGAATCAGGTGGTGGAATTTAAAAGGGGAGAAACAACTAATCTTCAAAGAAAAATTAAGGGGTAAAAGGGAATGGAATGGAGAAAGACAAACAAACCAAATGTGGAAAGAAATGGCTAATGCTCTGAGAAGCACGGCAAAGGTAGTCCTTGGAGAGACAAATGGTAGAGCCCCTAACCTTAAGGAGTCTTGGTGGTGGAATGAAGATGTACAATTGAAAATTAAAAATAAGAAAACTTGCTATAAGGCGGTATATCAATGCAACAATGAAGAAAATCAAAAAAATTATAAAGAAGCAAAAAAGGCAGCAAAAAGAGCTGTTAGTGAAGCAAGGTCAAAAGCATATGAGAATCTATATAAACGACTTGATACAAAAGATGGAGAAAGGGATATATATAAATTAGCTAAAGCAAGAGAAAGAAAAACACGGGATTTAAATCAAGTGAAATGCATAAAAGATGACAATCAAAATGTTTTAGTAAATGAGGGAGCAATTAAGGAGAGATGGAAGGAGTATTTCACAAAATTATTCAATGATGGTGGTGACACAAGAGTTAGGTTGGGACATCTTAGTAACTCCGAAGGGAATGTGAGCTACACATTCTATCGACGCATAAGTTCAAATGAAATAAGGCAAGCTTTAAAAAAGATGAAAAATAATAAGGCAGTGGGACCAGATAATATACCAATGGAAGCATAGAAATGCATGGGAGAAGAGGGCATCTCCTGGCTAACACAACTATTTAACGCGATCCTTAAATCAAAAAAGATGCCAGATGAGTGGAGGAAGAGTACTTTGGTTCCTATATACAAGAACAAAGGAGATGTTCAAAACTGTGAAAATTATAAAGGAATTAAGTTAATGAGTCATACCATGAAACTCTGGGAGAGAGTAATAGAGCAGAGACTTAGAAAAGAAACAAATGTGTCAGAAAATCAGTTTGGTTTCATGCCTGGCAGGTCAACAATGGAAGCTATATATTTACTGAGGCGCCTAATGGAAAGGTATCGGGATCATCAGAAGGACCTACATATGGTGTTTATAGATCTAGAAAAGGCCTATGATAGGGTCCCTAGAGAAGTATTATAGAGGGTTTTAGAGAAGAAATGAGTCAAAATAGCCTATATACAAGCCCTTAAGGACATGTATCATGGTATAGAGACAAGGGTCAGAACATGCGGAGGGGATACTGAACCATTTACAACTACAATAGGACTGCATCAAGGTTCTGCACTAAGTCCATACTTATTTGCCTTAGTAATGGATGAACTCACTAAAGATATTCAGACAGATGTGCCATGGTGTATGCTATTTGCAGACGACATAGTGTTGGTGGATGAAACAAAAGAAGGAGTGAACACTAAACTTGAGTTGTGGATAAACAATTTAGAATCTAAGGGATTTAAATTAAGTAGAAAGAAAACAGAATATATGGAATACAAATTTAGTAAAAATGCAAGAGTGGATGATGTTATAATAAAATTAGAAGACCAAATCTTACAAAGAAAAGACCATTTTCGATATTTGGGATCAGTGATTCAAAAAGATGGAGAAATTCACAAGGATGTCTCACATAGAATTAAGGCAGGTTGGCTAAAATGGAGAAATGCATCGGAAGTGTTATGTGATGGTAAAATCTCATTAAAATTGAAAGAAAAATTTTATAGGAGAGCTATAAGACCAGTTTTGCTGTATGGCTCAGAATGTTGGGCAGTCAAATACCAGTATGAGCAAAAGACGAGTGTAGCGGAGATGAGGATGTTAAGATGGATGTGCGGACATACAAGAAAGGATAAAATTAGAAATTAAGTTATTCGTAATAAGGTAGGAGTAGTGCCAATCGAGGAGAAGATGAGAGAGACTAGATTAAGATGGTTTGGTCATGTGAGAAGGAGACTAAGAGACGCTCCTGTGAGGAGAGTTGATGAAATGGAACAATTAGTCACAAAAAGAGGTAGAAGTAGACCCAAGAAGACTTTGGGAGAGACATTAAAGTTCGATATGAAGTATATAGATCTAAATGAAGATATGACAAACGATAGAAATACATGAAAGTCTAGAATTCATGTAGCCGACCCCACATAGTGGGATAAAGGCTGGATATGTTGTTGTTGTATTTATGCTCAATTGTTTGATTGTTTTTATTTATACTCAGTTTTTTTAAAAATATGATTTTTTGTTTTATCATCTTTTAATTAGTCAGAGATTAAGAATAATTTAGATTGAATTAAATTTTAATCACCGGTGTTTCTAACAAAAAGAGTCTTTTGATAATTATGCTAAAATACAAAAATTTGTTTGGTTAAAATCAAACGGCATAAGATGTCTAAACAACGTGGTGTATGGGCAATTTACTCTAGACACAGGCTTGGGATTGTGATTCTTGTTGTTAAAAAAGAAAGGATAAAATATGACAGTAAATATCTTCTGCAGAGAAAATTCTAAAGAGTGGGGGGGTTGATAGGAGCATAAAATTCTACATTATTAGCTTATCAATCAGTCATCCTCTTCATTTTGGTTTCTTTTGTATTTTCTAATTTTGAGAGCCAAAGTTGGTTAAGGAGGTTGACAGGGGAGAGTGACTCCGCCAATGCTAGCTTAGCTAGTAGCTTGACAGGGGGGAGTTGTTGGTATACATGTATGTGTATATATTCTTTTGATGCAAAGGAACAAATGATCCAGCTTTCACTAGTCCAAACTGCTCCACTCTTTAAGTGAAGATTATGTGAAACATAAGAGTGAAAATGTCGATCAGTCTTTTACTCTTCTTTTGCGACCAAAGAAGTCACGAGGCTCAAGCCGCCATATCAATGGGCAGCACTGCGTACTTCCCCCCCACCCCAACTTAGAAAGAGAACTTCGAAATGCATTGAATGTTGAAAAACCATGAAAAAGGAAGACAGAAGCATAACTAGAAGTATTCCCAGGAAAACAACATGAGACGAGACGAGACGAGATACAATTCTGTCTGAAAATGCCAAAGACCAACACCTACGCCACCATAGGAACTTACACATAAATCTGTTAAACCTTATAGACAAAGGTGAAACTGAAATATAGCACAATAATTACGATGAAACAATGGCCAACCCAGTCATTGTATAATAGCATGAATTTCAAAAAATAAATGATAAATAAGAAAACGGAAAGACCAGATTAACAAAATTGAAATACCAAGCAATGGAATATGGACACGAATGGCCATCATTCTGCTGAAGCCAGCCCTGACCAGAAATCCTTGTGATGGCTGTTGTCCCACGAACTCGGCATCCCATTTCTTCTTTACTCCAAACTTCGGCATAACAAGGGGGAGATGAAGCAAGTTCTGTTGATGGTAACTCTTTACCATTGCGTTGTTCATGGACTTCCAGTAGAGGAAGAGCTCACAGACTGCTATAGGAAATGCTGAAACTACATTATTTTGCACGAACAACTCTTTCCAATCTCATTATCAAATTCATCATCTAATCCACCTACATCACTGCCATGGCACGGAATCACATTAGACACACATGTAATAAGCATACATATGTCAAAAATGTTGTCAAACTAACAATTTACAACAGTGAGATATCAAAGCAAAATTTAAAAGAGAACAGACATGAAAATAATTGTTTATAACAAATTCCTGATTAGGAGAAGACTTTCATTCCATCTCTTTAAAAAAAAAAAATCCAATGAAGGGCTGTAACAGAAAACTTCCAACTGGAAATGTTGACAGTTCAGTTCTGCAATTACCATGCCTTCTGATAGGATACCAGGTAGCAAACTTTCAGCAATCAAAATATCAATGGGTTTTCAATAATTTGCAGCAACAAGAATAAGAACAATGGGCATTCGAGCGGCCCAAACTCTCCTACAATCTTCTAAAAATATTCCACCCTCTCTCTCTCACTTTTTCTCTTATTTATACCTCCTCCACCTCAGCCTAACTGCCTCTGGCAGCACATGCTGGTTTGTTACAACAAACCAGCTATTCCCTTCTTATCCTCCACCTATTTTACCTCCTAGCCCCTGCCCCTTGGGGCGCCTTTGGTAGGTCCAATGGACCGGGGGCCTATCACCTTCCACTTCTTATTCTGTGTTAACTGTTCTGCTATTAAAAAAGCCTAAGTTTCTTGGATATCAAAATTGCCTACAGGATATTAAATCCACAAGTCATTTTCCTATTCACACCAAAACTAATAAATTATTTTTTCTTTCATCAAAACCATTTACATATACGTGTGTGTATCTATATATAAATACATATACACACACATAAGTGCAATATGTATACATACATCCATGCATACATATACATATATGTGTGCATAACCATTCATGCATAGATATATACACACACACACACATGTATTACATATATACATATAGCTAGTTTTTGAAACTATTTCTTTCTGCCAAATAATGAAAAATATTCTTTTGGAAAATATTTTCACATGTAAACCAACCAATGGAAAATAAGATAAAAATTAAGGCTACGTTCTCTTTGTTGTTTTCAACCCGTTTTGAGGTTTCAATTTTTCAAAATATTGAAAACAGGTTTATTTTGCTATTTTCAAAAACGTATTTTCGAAAACAAGAAAAAAATTTGTAAAGGAAACCTTGTTATTTTGGGTGTTTTCAGCCAAAACACGCTAAAAACACCAAAACGCGAAAAATGCTCCCCCACCCAATCTCTCGTCCCTCCCTCTCTTCTCTTTCTTCTCAAGCCTTAATCGCCAATCGCACTTGCCATCTCCGTCACCGCCACGAGCCGTCATCGACTGCGCTTGCCATCACCATCGCCATCACCGCCACGAGTCACCGTCGACCACCCCCCACCATTCGATCTCGTTGGTTGTCTCATCTCTCCTCTCTCATCTTCATTCTCTTGATGGTTTTTGGGTATGTTAGTCGATGGGCCTTTGGGTGTCGGGTGGTTGCCTCTGATCACCATAAACCACCAGCCATGGTGGGCAGTGGCGATGGGCAATGCGTATATAAGCGGGTGTTGGATTTGGTTGAACGTTTAAGCTTAGACCTAAGAAGATTTGACTGTTGGATTTTGTTGATTTTTTTGTATGTTGGTCAATGGGCCCTTGGGTGTCGAGTGGTTGCCTTTGATCGCTAAAAATCACCAACCACGGTGGCTGGAGGCCGGTGGCCGGTGGCAACTGGCAGTGTGTTTTTCACTTGTGGCCAAAAATTAAAAATTAAATCTACGAAAATCCAACTGTTAAATCTGACTTATTTTTGTGTATGTTAATCCCCTTGGCTTGGAGTTTCTAATGGTAAGCTCTGATCATGTGAATCTCTAGCCAGTGATGGTCGCCGGCGATGGAGAAGATGCAGGGCGTCGGAGAATAGAAGAGAAAAAAAGAAAAGAAGAGAAAAAAAAAAGAGAAATTTATTCTTAAATTTTGAAAATAAAATTATATATATATTTAAAATTTAAAAAATGTAGTATATCTATATTATAATTAAAAATATAGGAAAATATATAGTATATTATTAAGTGTATAATTTAATATAAATTATTGATAAGATGTATGTTAACAATTCATTAATCAAATTTATTGTTTTATTTTAATAGTAAAAATTTAATAAAAAGAGTTAATTTTATTATTTAATAATCAAATTTATTGAATAAAATATCATAAAATAATTTTTTTCAAAATTTTAAAATAAACACGTTTTCTAATTTTCTATTGTAAGAAATAGTTTTTCAGAATGACAAAAAAAACACGTTTTCAAAAATTTCAAAACACACTTAAAATACAAAATTGAAAATGAATTCAAAATTAAAAGCTGAAAATTGAAACACAAAAGAGAATGCAGCCTAAGATTTTGTGTAAAATATTTTCGCATGTAAATTAGTTTCCAATGTAAAACATTTTATGTTGAACCAAATGGAAAACTCTCTGCAGTCTCTGCTAATCCCAGTATAAAAGCCAAAACCTTCCCCAAGCCCACCCCTAAAAAAAAAAAAAAAAAAACCAAATCAAACAAACTTTCTCAAAAATACTTAAAAAAACATGCCCCAAATCATGATAAAGCACTGGAGTGCCTAGCTGAAATCCCACTTTAAAGACAACAACAGAGGAGAACCATCAAACGACACCCTCCTCAAAGCCCTCAAAAAGATCCCCTGGACTGCTCCATTCAGTAACGTGATCAAGGTCTCCATAACAAGGATGAAACGCAACAGCAATTAAGGGCAAAAGGATCTCCTTATCTCAAATCTTAAATGCCTCAGAAAAAACCACACAGGAGATCTATTCACCAAACTAAGAGTTTGAAAAAAGAGATTAAAAAATCTCTTCATCTGCACCAAGTTTGACCTAGACCCTTACCAATATAAACAAGAAGAAAACACAGTTAACTTTTTTTCAATGTCACTTTTTTTCAATGTCCAACATTTTTCTATATCTAACATCCAACAAACAAATCAAACCAGCATAGCCACTGAATTTTCAAATCCAACTTTCAGTAGCACTGACATGAGGCTGTAACCTGCTGGCTAAAAGCTTAAAATGCCCCCACTCCCTTCTCTCTCTCTGGGACAGTGAGGCCAATGGAACTATTCAAAGTATTCGAGGAATTGCAAACTCAAAAAATAAAGAAAATACTCAACTCGCTGCAAAACTATCTCCAGATAATGTTGAAAGAAGGTAAGATATAACGTATCTAGACTTAGTTTTGTCTCCATTAAGTTCTTTCCACCCAACAAGTTCTTCCTCTGACAAGACTGCTCCAATCAAGCTCTTTCCTGTAAAGATATCTGATTAAACACAAACCACATGGTTCTGAGCAGATTTCCTTATTGAAACAACCAATGCCAGCCTGATATCCTCTTCCTCTGACAAACATGTCAAAAATGGAAAAAAAAAAAAAAAAGATATTCGATCTTATTACCCTTGTAGGGTTTGGATGAATATATATACAAAATATTCTACCACAATAGGCAGCTTCCAAATCTAGATTAGGCAGTTTCCTAATCTAGATTTGGAAATATATACAATTTAGGATACAACTGAAACATATATCAAGAGATAATCTTCCAGAAGATGTAGCATAGAAATATAGAAAGCAAGATCAAGCATATCAAGTCCAAAATATGGACAAGGAATCTTGAGTAGTTTCTAACACTCCCCCTCAAGATTGTGAATGAATGTCATGCATTCCAATCTTGCTTAGTAATCTTTGACACAAAGCTCCCGATAGACCTTTTGTCAAAATATCTGTAAGTTGATCACTCAAAGGTACAAATAGGGTGCAAATCAATCCACTCTCTAATTTCTCTTTAATAAAATGCCGATCCACTTCAACATGCTTTGTTCGGTCGTGTTGAACTGAATTGTATGCAATGCTAATAGCTGATTTATTATCAGAATAGAGTCTCATAGGTGCTATCCAATTGATCTTAAGATCATCCAATAATATCTTAAGCCATAGTAACGTAGATCCCTAGGACCATTTACCTGAAAAGTCACAACATTTTGCTCACAACATTTTGCTTCTTACTTCTCCAAGTCACAAGATTATCCCCCAGGAATGTGCAATACCCTGATGTAGACCTTCTATCCACCATAGACCCTACATAATTAGCATTTGTTAGGTTTCAAGACACGTGCCTTCTCCCCTTTTGAATAGTATACTTTTTTCGAGAGTCCCCTTTAAGTAATGCAAGATCCTATAGACTGCTTTTAGGTGAGTCTCCTTAGGGTTGTGCATGAATTAACTAACCACACTTACTACATAAGCAATGTCTGGCCAAATATGTGCTAGGTAAATGAGCCTCCCTACTAGTCTCTAATAGGATCCTTTGTCTACCACACCATCCTCTAGGACCTCTCCTAATTGGTGATTAAGCTTAATTGGTGTGTCAACAACAATGTTTCCTAACATCCCTATTTCTGTTAATAGATCAAGTGTGTATTTCTGTTGGAAGATAAAAATTTCCCTCTTAGAATGAACCATTTCTATTCCCAAGAAATACTACAATCTGCCCAGTTCTTTGATTTCAAACTCCTTGATTAGACATCCTTGCAATGTTTCCATGCCCTCTATATCATTACCGGTTACAATAATGTCGTCCACATACACTAGTAATGTTGTCACTCCCCCTGTAGTTGAGTGGTGTACAAACATGATCACTTTGACTTTGTTTGTATCCCATATCGAGCATAACCTTTGTAAAGCAGCCAAACCATGCTTTTGGTGACTGTTTCAGTCCATACAAAACTTTTTTTAATCTGCACACCACATTTGCCTTAGTTTTTGGCCCAGATCCTGGAGGCAATTCCATGTAAATTTATTCCTCTAAGTTACCATGCAAGAAAGTATTCTTGACATCAAACTATTGCAGTGGTCAGCCTAAATTAGCAGCTAAGGACAATAGCACCCATACTGTATTTAGTTTTGCAACTAAAGCAAAAGTATCCAAATGGTCTACCCCATAAGTCTATGTATATCCTTTGGCCACCAACCTTGCTTTGTACCTATCCAAGAAGCCATTTGATCTGTACTTTATAGTAGATACCCACTGGATGCTTCCCTTTTGGTAAACTGACCAATTCTCATGTTTGATTCTTCTCCAGAGCTGCCACCTCTGCCTCCATGGCATTCTTCCTATTCTCATTACCTATTGCTTTAGAAAAGGTCTTTGGAATGGAAATTATATTTAGGCTAGTGAGAAAGGCTTTATGTCTGAGAGATAATTTTGAATAAGTCAGCAACAAATGTAGTGAGTGTTTTGTACAGGTCCTTGTTCCTTTCTAAGGGCAATAGGAAGGTTAAGGTCACTAGTATTAAGTGGATCATGGTCACTCGAATCAAATACATCAGCAGGTATAATAAATGATGTTTCAAGTTTAGTAGGAAGAATATCTGGAGAAATGTCAGTAGCAGGACTTGGATCAGATGTTGTAACCTACATAGGTGGAGGAACTGGTGTTTTTCTCCTTGAGTATACCTGTAGTGGACAGGAAGTAAGTGGGAGTCATCCCTTGTATCATACCTAGTGAGTCCTTTGAGGTAGTAGAAGGGAGAGAAGAAAAAGGTAGGTCAAGGAGGAACAAATCCCTATTCCTATCTTCTGGGACTACAGTCTTCCCATGAGGATTAGGCCGAGTACAGTAAGAGGTATCCTACAAAGGTAACATCAGCCAAAATAAAAAACTTCTTGGTAGGAGGATAATAGCACTTATAGCCTTTTTGAGTGGATGAATACCCCATAAAAACACACTTGAGGGCACGATGATCAAGTTTGCCTCTATTAGGAGTATGAACATGGACAAAAGTGAGACAACCAAACACTTTGGGTGTAAGACAGTTAGATGCATTGAATCCAAGAAAGGTCTTTATGAGAAGTTGAATTGGACCTTGGGAGTCAAGACTCCTAGAGTGTAGCTAGTTAATAAGAAATGTGGTTGTTAAGGTTGCTTCTTCCCAATAATGTTTTGGAACATTATTGCGAAATAGAAGAGCCCTAGTAACAACTAAAAGGTGGACATTCTTCCTCTCAGCCACTCCATTTTGTTGAGAAGTATGAATGTAAAAAGATTCATGGAGTATAACCATACCCCTTTGTTGAAAGAAAACATATAAGAATTGATTAAAGTAGTCTTTAGCATTATCAGATCTGAACCTTTTTATCTCAACCCCAAATTGAGTTTTAATCAAATTGTAAAACATTGAAAAAACAGTGCACACTTCAGATTTAGTCTTTAGCAGATACAACTAAGACAACCCAACAACATATAACAAGCATCCATATCCATAATATCACAATATTTGCCTATGGAAAGGGTATCTTACAACGTTCTGTCACATGGACCTTCTTTGCTGCTTTAATCCACTCAATGGTATAAGGAGCGGGATGTTTCTCAACTGGCATCCACAAGCTCTCCATAGTCTGTCTCCCTATAACGTTCTCCTCATTGTCACTATCAATGATAACATCAAACACCCGCTCCCTGATGTACCCCTGGTTTGAAACAATTGATGATGCTAGCCAGGATCTTTTGTCTTAGATGCCAGCATTGTTCGTTAGACCACATAGGTCAAAGCAATATCATCATTGTCATCTTCGTATTCAATATCCTCTCCATTGGGATTGCATATATTTGCATCATCGTCATCTTCACCATGCTCAACCACGTGGACTGCCTTCCTTTGAGGACACTTATTAGAACAATGTTCTGGTTGGTTACACCTAAAACATTTCCCTGATGTAAGTCTAGTATAGGGGTTAAACCCTTTTGTGTCTCCTTTGCTTCTGTGACCTTCTGCTTACCTATAGCCCTATCCTCCCTATATCGATCAACATGGGCTTGGTTCCCTTGGGACTGTATTGCACTGTCCTTACCTGTTGGTGCTTTATACTAATCAACATACGACTTACATGAATAATCAGTCAACCCTTTTTCCTGTAACATACTAATCAACTCTACCTTCAACACCATATTCTTGGTTTTTGCTAGGATCCGCAATACCTGTATGTCATGGTCCACTGCAAGGTATGGGACTTGTCCCACATCCGAAGTTTAGCCTCTTGGTGTGGGGTTTATAACCTCTTGGGCACCTTCCCCTTGAAAGCTAGCTTTTGAGGGTGAGTTTTACCCAAGGGGTGTAACACTGTACCCCTATACAGTCTTTGATGGCTATTTTCAAACCTTCCAAGTACATAGCCACCTGTTGTCCCTCACTTTCTCTTGAGTCATTCCGCTCTGACAGTCTCATAAATTCAACGATGTATTCATGAACAATCCGTTGTCCCTATTAACATCTTTGATATTGCTGAAACAAAATCTGATCATAATCAAAAGGAAGAAAATTTCTTTCTAATAATTGCTTCATTCAAAACTAGGTTCGAATTGGAGGTCTACCCTCGACCCTCTCTTTCCCTTCGATTTTATTCTCTATTCCATCGAGTAAAAGCTCCCCTTTTAATCAAAACACTACTAATTTCACCCTGTCTTCAGGTATTTCCATATATTCTAAGAACCTATCAATTTCTACAATCCAATCTAGGAATTCTTCGATATGTAGATTACCACTTGTTGTGTCATAAGCAAAGGCCCATTAAAAGCCCAAGAGCCCAAAACGATATTTTAGGCTGAAAGACATAAATTTCCCACATGCGCCCTAGGTGGGGGGGGGGGTCTCACACAAACGTGCAAACAAGATAACTCTGACATCCAAAAATTTCTCGGGGGAGATAACCAATTATCCATAAAGAATTATAATTCTAAAATGATTTTGGAATATCAAGATAAATATCATCTATAAAGATGTCATCTATAACAAATCTTAGTTTCATCCAGACTAGGATTAATCAAAATAAACATTATTTACAAGAATTCTAATTCTGTTACACTTTAGATCACTTCATATTTCCCTATAAATAAACAAGCATTCATTCCTGAAAAAGTACACGTCTCTGATACTAGTTTCAATACAATTTCTTTCATCATGCTTAGTGTCTGACTTAAACATCGGAATGTTTGCACGGGGACCTCCCCACCCCCTCTGATTATTTTCTTATTTTTGTAGATTCAATCGGGCTGACAACTACGTTTCCAATCAACTAAATTCATTATTGTATCCAGGCAACAACACCACTAAAATACAAAATATCTACCTTCAACTTGAACTCGTCTCTATCCCCATAAATGTTTCTACGGTAACCTCTATTGTACTGATCATTCTTACGATAACCCCTTACAGGATCCCCCCAAGAATTTGTCTTTTGTATCATCATCATAGATAGGTTGTCCACGATGATTTGTAGGACAAAGTTGGCCAAAACAACCACCACTCGCATAAGCAACATCATCTCTTGCAAGTAGCGTATTGTCATCCTGATCTTTATTGGCACCTAATGCCAAGGCATCTAGGCGATCTGTCATCTCTTCAAAATGTCGCTCTAGGCGTTGGAATAAGAGATCCATCCTATTATCCATGGCCCTCAATGTTGCCTCATGGTTTGAGGCCTTAGTTCCCCGATCACCGCCAAGAGAATTGCCACCACCAACGTTGTCGTCACTTGCCATCGGATTGGGCGACTTTGCCTGCTCTGATATCAACTAACACAACGTGGAGACATAATAACTAATTTCACGTTGAAACTAAGAACAAACCAATTTGGGAGAAAAAGTCTAATATTATTCAAGCTGCTCAATAAACTCACAATAAGAGTATTTATAAGCTAAACCCTAAACCATAATTAGATCAGGAAAAGGAAAACAAAAGAAAGTCAATCCAAATTTAAATAGAAAACCCTAATACGTATCTATTTGGTCCAAATAATCACTTGCAAGACGTTCAATGTCAGGCTTCAAGATTATGGTCAAATGCCAAAACGCCATAGATTTCCATTAGACATCAGACACTATAAGCACTTTTGAGTATTATTTATCCATTCTCATAAAGAAATAGGAGCCAAACCCTCTCTTTTCTTACTTTGCTTTCAATCTAAAAAGAAAAATGAAACTATGCAAAAAATTACCTTCTAGTAATAGCAATGCACAAAATGTACAAGATATGTAAATGATAGCATGGAGTTGTTGAGACTTATAGAAGCAAGAATGCAACTAGATGCCTAATGAGTGGTGGAAAGCATGAATCAATTTGAAATCAACATTAGATGTCAAATAAATATGGATCTCAACATAAAATTATATGCCTAACATTTTTTTCTTAATTTAAAGAAGCAGAAATTAGAGACATTGAATCAAATTTTGTACCATCTTATTTCAGTTTTCCATAGACATTAGTAAAATACAAGGAAAAGAAATGGATATTGAAGACAAACAGCCATTGGAACAGCATATTAAAGAAATTCTCTGATAGCTTACACATGCATACATTTTTATGCAAGCAAAATGATAGAAATATTGTACCAAAACCCCACACACCTCTGAGAAATAAAGTAAACCCAAAAACATTGTTGTTTTCAAATTATTTGTCAATATTAAGTTATAGACCCAGAATATTCATACCTAGGCTCAAATTCCCTTATCTCTGCAAGCTCTCCTCCACAAGTATCTGACCACTGCACTTTTCTCCTCTCCGTATCACCAGGGATATCACCTCCCTTCTCGCATAATGCTTCATGTTCATTGACACCATCAGAAACTGGAGTTGCATGTGTAGGCTTCTTCAAGTTACTCTTAAGAGCATGTTTTCTATTGTTGTCACCACCAACAAGATCAGTGGTATGGATATGATCCTTTCCTTTGTGTGGAATAGAGGATCCAGGCAGGGTTTCCTGCTGTTGGGTAGGGCCTACTTTCAAAGGAGAAGGACACTCAAGTCCTGTGGCAGCATGACCAAGGCAGAGAAAGGAGGCGCACCCGCGGACAAGCCGGTTCTTCCTAGAAGCCAGCTGGAGGTCAGGGTCAGGTTCTTGGTCCACCAACTGGTATTGATTCCACGGCGAAACTCTCATGGGTTTTTCTTGGTTCTTCTGACCCAAGAGAAGAAGGGTCAGACCCTTGCTATAGCCAGAAGCTGAAGCAGAGAAAAACCCTCCTCCTTCGACTGCCAATAACATCAGATTTGCTCATCTGGGCACCATACAATTTTCATACAGCTTTCTCTGGTACAAACAAATGAAGACACCAGCACCACACCTGCACAAGACTCTCATAGATGGGCCATCCAACAATTTCCGGAAACACTAAATAGACGGAAAAAAGAAAATGAAATATTTGCAAGATCCCTTGTCAAATATCAATTCCAGTTCAAAAAAATTTCGGACTACACAAGAAGACATTCCTCCCATAACAACGGTCAGGGAAGGGGAAAAAACTCTTTGGGAGCCTTCTGCAGGATTTTGATAAATTTTTCCTTTACTCGCCTTATCCCCAACAGAAAAGCAGAGAAAGATAGAAACTGCTTTTAAATTTAGTAGCAGATTTGGACCGCAAATCAAGCACATTGCAGTAAAAACCCAGACAGAAAATACAGATAAGATGACGACAATTGCAGGACCTAAAATGCTTCCAGAAATACATTTTAAGGAGAAAAAAATCACGAAATAAGAGGTCGATGAGGGGAAATCGCTGTCAGCTATCCTTTGACATCTAGGATCAACAATATATCGCGAATCTTCAAAAGTGCTCCATTGACTAGAGTCGATCGAATTATCTCAGAAATCTATAATTAGGGGGATTAAATAAGACGCCGGTCGAATTCAGGAAGACCAACTTACTTTTTATACAAAGAGTAGAAATTCCACTGTATATATACATATATATAACTATGCATGTTGTAATGTAAGCAAAACACACAGACCACAAACGAATTCAAAGATCTCGCCATTGGAAGAGGAAAAAACCGGAAACACAACCAAATTAGCTCGAAAAGCCCTAGTTATCAGCTCTGGCCAGTTCCACTTCCGAATCAACCACTACTAATCCTCATTCAACAGCAACAGTCCAAGAGCTAAAAATCACGTACCTGGAAGAGAGCCACTTCAAGGATCCGAAAAAGAAAGGAAGAAGATCTCCAGCTAATCACACGACGGCGACACCTCACTCGACCGGCGACTTCGTTATCTCCGAGTACAGTGGTCGCCGAGGAATCGGAGAGCCGAGAAGTTGGGGCCTGAGAGTGAATTAAATTAAATAAATATCTGTTTTTTAAGGAGGGTAGAAGGATAGCGACCTCATGGCGCATGATAGCGACGGGCAGCTGTCTCAATTAATTTGTTTTCCTTTTAATTAGACCGAAACCCTTTTGACTATTATTCCTTCGCTTCCCACCCATTAAAATCATTAACATTACAATTTGACCCCTTACCTATAAAAAATTAAATTTATGTTGCCAGTCTCTAGCAAAAAGATGAATTTAACTAAATCTATAACTATTTCAAGTTAAAATGTAGATTGGGTCATCAAGATAGTTTTCAAATTCTTTTCCTAAAACATATTATTTTTTATGTAAGATATTTTTTTTATTTATTATGTAAAAGTTACGTAATAAATAAATGTTTGATAGTAAATTTAATATTATTATTATTTTTTGTGATTAGAAAATTATTTGTTTGAATTATAAACACAATTTATTTAGGTAGCATTTGTTAAAATGAATAAGATAAGATTGTATTAAAATAAAATTGGAATACTTTCCAAATCAAGATATAGAATGGTCAAAATAAGATTGAAAATTATTTTAAAATTCTTATTAAATATTTTGAAATGCATTAGAAAATATATGCGTCATTCTTTCTTATTTATAAAGTCTAAATAACATTTTTGTCCTAAAAATATAGCTTTAGACTTTGTATTGAATTGTGAACTAACACTAGATATTTAATGCCACATCTTTAAAGTATTTATTGAATAGTCTTTATCAAATATTTAATTACTTTTTTTAACAATAAATATTGATTTTTATTAGAAAACTTTAATACTATAAATGAAAGTTTACCTTCAAATTAGTAATACTTAAAAATTATAGTTTAGTAATATTAAAATTTCACTTACCAACACTTCCAAGATTATAAATTTAAATCCTTTCATACCTCATAATATGAATATTTATATTTATTTTACATGTATAAAAAATAAGCAAAGAATTTTTTTTTGTCATGTGTACTTAGCGGATACACAAATTTTATGCAAAATAATGTGACTCACTAATCACCATGTATTTTAAATACAACACATCATAATGAAAAAGCATTAATGTTTTGCATCATCATTATTATATATATAAAGGATGGCATTTTCCTTTCTCAAATGCATCAAATTAAAGTGTCTTGGTCCACATAGTGTTGCTTAAACCACCCAATAGAACGGATCATAATTGTGAAAATATGAATGTTACATCATTCCAACATATTATTTAAGAAAATTATGGAAAAGATGGCATTTTCCTTTCTTAAATGGACCAAATTAAAGTGCATTGGTCCACATATTGTTGCTTAATGGAGAACATGTGAAGATTCTAAAAGAAGACTTTATCAAAAGAAGAGGAAAGTACATCATGGTCATCTTTCTTTCCTTCACAATGAATGCAAAGTCATTCACCAAACAAACCCATGACCAAATATTCCCATTTTTTATGGTCCAATCTTTTGTTTTTCTTTTTCATCACAAAGTTTGAATTTTCTTTGCATATTATATGGCACAAATGTTATACTTGTAGTAAGAATCAGACTCACAAATTTTAAACCTGTAGTAAGATATTTTTGAACTTTCTTATCACTAAACTAATCACATTGGAAATTACCTTTTTGACGTGGCCCGCCCTCTTACAATAATATATTAAATTACACTAACATCACATACTAAGGGACAAAGTTTGAGAGATTTGTTGGGTTTCCTAAACCCACTTAAATATTAGTACTTGATTGATTATATTTAATTTTAACATTTAATAAGTAAATTAAAATCAATTGAGTTCCCAGGCAGTACCCCAAATTAAATATTTCTCAGCTTTTCTTTAGTACGACCTTTGGAAAGGGAAGTGTCAGCTGTTGGAAGGTATATAAAAGCCGAACATGTTGGATGCATGATTGAATGGGGAAGAAGGCTGACATTGTCGATCCAACTTCACATGCTGATTTTGGATCAAAACAAGCAGTATCCAAAGCGAGCTTGACATGGGTTTTTGGCAAAATACAAGTCGTGGGTCATGACTCATAACAAGTCACATTGCATGTTGCCAACTAGAAAACAAGGCATAGGAACTAGGGCTGTGAGTCCAAGAATTTGAATTGATAATCCTGAAATTCCACAAGATAAAAAGAGATTATAACAGTTTATTTATTTATAATAATTAAAGTTTAATTTTTTTTTTTTTTGGGAATGGATTTACATGCACGAATAATTTGTGAATTATTGTGTCTTGTAATTAAATTTACCTAACCTGATAATATTATAATTACGAACTCTGTCGACAACAAAATTAAGAAAGAAGAAGAGGACATCATGCTTCCTAAGGCACATAAGGAGCCAACATGTAGCCATGATAGGTAGGTGGGCTGCATTTTTCATTTCATTTCAAGATGGGGCTCAGGAGGGCTGGACCCCAACAACCTTGTCTGATATTGGGTTGCATAATTGCAATTTTGTTTGCAGTTTTGTACAGAAACAAGTTTATGATATAAAGATGACAAAGTCAATACAAATCTACCCTTTCAAATGCTAAACGCGTTTGTAGATTAGTCTGCATGTAGGGTTTGGTGGAGCATATTATCTTGTTTCATCCTCCTTCCCCAGTTTCAAGGGTTTTTATTATTTTAAAAAATTACAGAACTATCAAATAACATATTCAATTTTCATCTTCTCAACGAAACATAAAAAATTAAACACTAATAAATCTGTCAGAAAACCTATTTCATCATTATGATGTCCAAATTCCAAATGATCCTAAAGTTTGCAAAAGTACAAGGAAATCGAAGGTATGGTTGGTTACACAGTTACAGTTACGAAAATTACTTTTTCATTTTCATCTATTGATTTGGTTCAGCTCAATTCTCAAATCTCCAAAGGTCTCTAAGATAAAACTACAAAATCAAATATGCACTTTCAGATTATAATTGGGAATTTTCATTCACCCCATACCCTCCATTCAAAATAAGAACAAGACGAAGAACACGACCATGTGAATGTGAATACAGAGAGATCCACGCACAAGAGAACAGGCATAGTCATAGATGTGCTTCCTCCTTGGCAAACACTAGGATGTTCTAATTATAAAAACTCAAATTGTTTGAGCAAACCCATCAGTTTAAACAAAAGAAAATACAAAATACTATTTTTTGTGGTCGCATATAAAGCACAAAAATAACAAATCTGCAGTGAAAATTGTAGCGCAGATGGCACATATCACGGAAAGGGAGGAGAAAAGAAAAAGGGCAAATAACAATCCAAATATTTGCGTAACTTACAGGAAAGAAATACTTACTATAAAACATAGGAGACCCAGAGAAACTGAATGACAATGAGAGTCAGATTTGATAGGTTTGGTCCCATCCTAATGCAATCTGCCTCGCGAGGGGAATCACTCGATGACTTTCTATGGACACACTTCAACAAGATGCTGTAATTTTTCGTTTATTCTTGTATGAAGTAACCTTGTCGACATTGAATCGCCTTTTGTTGTAAAAGCCGTGCTAATCTCAAAAGCAACAGACTGAATAGCTCCCAACACTTCTAATAAGCATGCTGACCCTGTGACCATACTCAAAAATCTTTAAGGAGTAGACTCGTGACTGGGACTATCTGCATGCATGTCCATTGAGGCATCATTGGAGTTGAAGGAATCAGAATCCCTGTTCTGTTGTGCAAAGCTAGGCTCGCTGTTCCTGAATCCATTTGCCTGCTGAACACCGGCTGGATAGTAGCCTCCTTGTGAAATATGATAGTTCTGAAGGCTCCGGCGAATAGGACTTGAGAGGGCATTTGAGAAAACAGAATTCTTGTTCTGCTGTTCGCAGTGTTCTGTCCGAAGGCCAGGTCCAGCATTTGGTGCACCAGATGAGCCTGATGAGACAAAGAAGCCTGAATTGGTTACATGCATAGTGGTCAGGGGTTGTGCTCTAGGTGACATTGATGGCTCTTCTCCACTGTAGTCCAGCTCATTCTGCATGGGGATCTCTATATAAGTTACCACTCAGAGCTAAAATGAATTACGAGGGAAATGAACAGTAAAATAGTGAGAATAAAATAAAAAAGAATAAAAAGGTCTTAAGGAGCAGTAAAAGACAAAAGAAGAGATTTCAGAATCAACATCAACAGATTGTTAGCTACAGAAAACTACTAAGAATTGATGATTGCAAAGAATTCAGATAATGCAACTAATAATAAACAAAATATCAATTTTAAAGCATAGTGACACTAAAAAACCAACAATTCTTGTGTGGCCAAGATCCTGGAGAAAATTATGTCATTTATAGAAAAGTGAACATGCATTGGCAACAAAGTATCTGAGATTCTCAATAATGTCAAACTCCAAACTTTTTTGGGCCAACAAAACATAAATTCAGTTCTACATTGGTTGTGGGCAGAGCTCAATTATACTCATTTTATTTTCTCATAAGGAATATATCTGAGCTAAATTATGTTATTGTCCAAGCTTAAACTCTAGACATGCACTTTTGCTAGGGTGTTTGACAAATGACAAACCTTTACATTCTCATTCCAGCTTAAACTCTAAATATTAATGTTTACAAGGTCATTTGACAAAAATTCTACGTATTTGACAAAAATGAAAATCCATGATCTTCGGATATCAAAAGATAAGTTCAGTAAAAATGTCACCCAAGCTTAATCTGTTATTCTGTATGGTAACAGGCAAACAGCCCTCTGTTCAAAGAGGCCACAGGTTTTAAATTCCCAAATTCACAACAGGACACCAAATATCATATGAATAACATAAGCCCATAAGAGGCTAAGTATTCCTCCCTTCCACATTAGACGAGGTATCAATTCCAGCTGTATCTCAAATGCCACTATCTGCTGAACGTGACAATTTAATAAAATGGCTGGAGCATTTAGCTCCACTTCAAATTCTAAAAGCTAAACATCCAAACCATCTCATCTGGCATACCCTCTTTCTTCACACAAGGATAGATTACTTTCTCCAGGATGACATCATCTGGAGTAGCTAGTCCAAAAGATATTACTGCTAGACATCTAGAAAAACATGCCACATCATGTTAAACACAATTTACACAATAATATATTTCAGAAACTTCTCTATATGTATCATATTACTTATAAAAAATTTCTGAAACAAGGAGCTCTGTGGGCACTATGGTAATAATTTGTCCCTGGTAGAATTTTGTGTCCCACTTAAATGAACAAGATTATGTAAAGGTGTTTTTCTACTAGAAATAAAATAACATAGATTTACATTCATCAACCTTCCCTTCACTGACCTCCCTTCCAGTCAGCAATCGCCTGGATGTGGTAGGTCAGTGGGTCCAGCTTTCCCTACACTCACTGTGATGATGTTAACCGACCTTTTATTAGTTAGATTAACAATTAGCCAAAAAAAAAAAAAAAATCTTCCTTCAAACCTTTTAATAACAAAAATTTTTATCCAAACTTTCAGTCTTTTATAAATATCCTACTCCTAATCATCATCATCGTCATCACAAGTTTTAATGATAGTAGGCTAGATTGGTTACATGAAGTCTAGCTCTCCAATCACCTCTATGTAAGGCCATATTTTCTATAAGGTGATTATCTCCCACGTTATGTCTAGTAGTATCTTAGTAAGTTTTATTTGGTTGTCCTTTACCTTTTTTGCTACAAACTTTTTTCATTCCGTGGTATTCACTCCCCTCATATGTATGCCAATGTCTTCTTCCCATATGTGTAAACTATCAATAATATATCGTGCATCTTATCTTTAACACACGTCAATCTTATTTTTAACCTATTCAACTTGAAGCTGTTTTAATCACTTGTATTAGATTAGCTTAAGTTTGTCTCATGAGGGTTTTTTGTTGTAATATTAGTAGGTTGCATTTGTATATCACTTGTGTTATTCTAGAAGGCTTGTTTCTATAAGGGTTGGTTAGTGATATAGGCCGGTTAGTTGGTTGTAACTACCGGATAAATCTTTTATTTTTACTGCCTCTATACTTTATAAATAGAGGTTGGGTGAGGGGGCACTAGGATTCTATTCTAATTTCTTGTCTTGTGATAAGAAAGAGAGAGGAGTATGCGCAAGAGTAACTTGAGAGTAAAGAGAGAATATCTTTGTAATCTTGGGTTGAGAAACTTTATACAGTTCTGTGTATAAGGCTATGGGAGAGTTGTAATGCATGTAGTCCTCAAGTTTTCGTTCAAGATAGTGGAGAATAGCGCCTCGGGCAGTCTGGATGTAGATTTTCTTAAGACTGAACCACGATAATTCTTGTCGTGTTCTTGTTTCTGTTTTGTGTTTTTCATTTTTGTGTTTTGCAATTTGTTGCTATGAGGATTTGAGAGATTCTATTTGTGTCTTGGTGAGTGCGAAGTGCTGCGAATCTACTCTAACAGAAGCCTCTAGAATCTAATGTGTCCCTCCTTAATTCAAGTTTAATATTCATGTTTTTTGGTCTCATCCCCTAAGACAATATCATTTGTGTTATATAAACTAGATCTAGAGCATTCAATGTTGTAAATATAGAAGGCTTAGTATAGTCAACTATGTAAATATGGAAAGTAGAATATCCTAAAGTGTAATCCTAGGATCTAGACTATATATATATATATATATATATATATTGGTGTAATGTGCCTCTGCAATATGAAATAGAGAGTATTTTTCATTTATCTCTTACATGGGATCAGAGCAAGGTAGTTTACCCTAGTTGAGTAAAACTATTGGTCCAAAGTTGAAGCAGCCATAGTCACGCCCAAACATACGATCACGAGGTGCAGCCCTATTGTGCCCTAGATTGCAAAGTTGAAGCAGCCCTGTACGAGCCTTGTTATGCCCTAGATCACGAAGTCCAGGCAGCGTTGTCTTGCCTTAGATCTGGTCTCAAAGTTGAAGCAGACTTGCTGTCATGAGATTGCGAGATCTGGAACCAACCACAGATCGTCCGCCTGCTTTGCACCCTGCTGCTTCCGCCTTGCAGCTGTTTCTGCTCTGAGTGACTGCTGCTTGCAGCAGCTTCTGCTCCAGCCTCCTGCGTTCTCTGGCTTCCGTTGCCCTCCTGCTTACTGCGACTGTGTTGCAGACTTGCTGGCAACCTGCTCCAACCACGCTGCAACTCACCGAAAGTAGCCCTTTTTGCATGCCCAGGTTCCTGTTGAATCCTGATATTTCAAGTTGCAGTTACTTTGCTATTTTTGGCAGCCAATTGTAGGTTTTGTGTGGTTTCTGTTCTTGGTGATGACTGCTGTTTGAGTTGTAGTAGTGTTTTCATTTTCTGATCTGGTTGAATCAGTTGGGCAAAGATGTTGATGACAGCCCAGGAACCAAACATCACTAATGATACCAAACAAGTGGCTGCTAAAGAGGTCAACACTGTCATTTCTGGTGTCATTCCAATGACAACAAAAATCACAGAGCACATACTTAATTATAGGAACTATTTGGACCAGAGCAAAACTGTTCGGGTATATCATCGCAGCATTGAAAGAGATGACCATCTCACAGATGAACCGCCATCGAATGCTGCTGCAAAGAAGGCATGGCTGCGTGAGGATGCCAAGATATTTCTGCAGATTCGAAACTCTATCGACACCGAGGTAATTGGCCTAGTGAACCATTGTGAATTTGTTAAGGAGCTTATGGATTACCTAGCCTTTCTATACTCCGGTAAAGGTAATGTTTCGAGCATCTATGATGTACGTAAGGAGTTTTACCACACAGAAAAACAGGATAGGACTCTAATAGAATATTTTATGGATTTCAAACGGATGTAAGAGTTCAATTATCTTCTTCCCTTTAGTACTGATGTAGAAATGCAGCAATCCCAGCTTGAACAGATGGCTGTTATGAGCTTTTTGGCAGGCTTACAAGCAGAGTTTGATGCTGCCTGCACGCAGATGTTGTTCAGCCCCGAGCTTGGATCTCGTTGTGATGTCTTTACTAGGGTTCTACGAGTCAATTTCTCATCCTCCTCCAGGTACCAATTCAGCCCTTGTCAGTCGCAATAACTAGACTGCAAATGGACATCGTGGTGGAAAGGGTGGTCGTGGAGGAAAGCATAATGGTGATCCTAGTGGAAGTGGGGGTTGTGGTTTGGATACTAGCAACAGACCTACATGTTATAACTGTAGTGAAGTTGGTCACACTAAATGCACTTGTTGGAAGCTTCTTGGGAAACCCTCATAGTCATCTGTTGCCAATATTGCTACTCATGATAAGAGCCCTTTTGAACAGATAGTTCTAATTTATGTTGATGAATATGCTCGTTTTACCCAATACTAGGCCTCCAAATCATCTATCAATGCCTCGATAGCCATTAGTGGTAGCTCAAGTAATCCTACTACATGTCTTATGTCATCCTTTACCAAATGGGTCATTGATTCCGGTGCTATAGATCATACGATCGAAAACCCAGGTATTCTCTCATCCTTTGATTCCCAACTTCTTTCCCTAATGTGATATTAGTTGATGGGTCCATCGCATCTGTAGTAGGCTCTGGGTTTGCCCATCCTACTACATCTCTTTCATTGTCCTCTATTTTATGCTTACCTCTTTTCTTTTTTAATTTACTCTCTATCAATAAACTTACTCGTGTCATTAATTGTTGTCTCATTTTACCCATTGAGTCTTTCAGGATCTTACGACGAAGAAGATTATTGGTGGAGGGTATGAGTCTGGTGGCCTGTATTTTCTTGACACTACTTCTACCCCTTTAGTTCCACAACTAGCCGCTTGCTCCAGTGTCCTCTCTCCTCTTGATCTCCACTGTCGTTTGGGAATCCCTCCTCATCAACTTTGAAGAAGCCATCTCCTCATTTTTCTTCTTTATCTCATTTAGAATGTGAGTCATGTCAGTTTGCTAAGCATCACTGAGTGTCTTATTTCCCTAGCATTAATAAACGCACTCCATCTCCTTTTATTTTAATCCATTATGATATTTGAGGTCTAGGTCTAGTACCTTCTAACTCTAGATATCGGTACTTTGTAACATTTGTTGACGATTATTCTCGCGCTACATGGCTTTAATGAAATCTCGCTCTGAATTATTCTCTATATTTCATACTAATGTGCGTGTTTTACGTAGCGATAATGTAGCTGAATATTTTTCTGCTCCATTTACCTCTTTTCTATCACAACATGGCATTCTTCATGAATCGTCTTGTGTTGATACCCCCACCCCCCCAGAATAGTGTTGCTGAAAGAAAAAATAGACACCTTTTGGAAACTGCTCGTGCTTTTCTTTTCCACATGGAAGTTTCAAAATCTTTTTGGGCTGATGCCTTTTCTACTGCCTGCTTCTTGCTTAATTGCATGCCTTTGTTTGTCCTTGGGGGGATATTCCCTACTCTATCTTGTTTCCTTCTCAATCTCTTTTCCCTGTTGAACCTCGAATCTTTGGTTGCACTTGTTTTGTCTATGATGTCTGTCCTCACTTGTCTAAGTTGGATCCAAAGTCTCTTAAGTGTGTTTTTTTTGGATACTCATGTACTCAGAATGGTTATTGCTGTTTTTCTCCTACTCTTGGCCAATATTCGGTCTCTGCCAATGTTACCTTCTTTGAGACCACACCGTTCTTTCCTATCTCCACTGAACGTGAGTATGTCCATGAGGATGATGATATTTTGGTCTACACTGTGACTACTCACAAGGCTCTGACTTCACATCCTCCATTGGCTTTTTCTTCGTCTACGAATCCTCATAGCACCACGATTACCCCTATTCTTCCATCTCCGAATTTGAGCCTTGACCTTTGCATCGCTCTTTGCAAAGGTAAATGTCAATGTACTCATCCTATATCTTCTTTTGCTTCTTACACACATTAGTCTTCCTCCCTTTAGTGCTTTATTTCATCTTTTGATTCGGTCTTGGTTCCTAAATGTTTATCCAAAGCTCTTTCACACACCAATTAGCGTGCGGCTATGGTTGATGAGATGCGGGCCTTGGATGAGAATATAGTACTTGGGATCTAGTTCCTTTACTTTCTAGGAAGACGACTATTGGATGCGAATGGGTCTTTGTTATCAAAGTTAATCCTGAAGGTTATGTGGCTCAGCTAAAAGTTCGTGTGGTTGCAAAAGGGTATGCTCAAACCTATAATGTTGATTATTTTGATACATTTTCTCCAGTGGCTAAACTTGTTTCTGTTTGCTTGTTTATCTCTATAGCTGCTACTAATGATTGGCCCCTCTATCAATTTGATGTAAAGAATGTTTTTCTTCATGGTAACCTATAGGAGGAAGTCTATATCAAGCAGCCACTTGGGTTTGTTGCTTAGGGGGACTCAGGCAAGATCTATAAACTTTGAAAATCTCTATATGGTCTAAAACAGAGTCCTCATGCTTGGTTTGAGAAATTTAGTGAGGTTGTTCAAGAGCTTGGACTTAAAAAAAGTTCTTGTGATCATTCTGTGTTCTATCAACAATCAAAGGCTGATATAATATTGTTAGTCATATAGGTTGATATTGATTGATTCACGAAATTATGGGAAAATTGGACTATGATCTCTTGGCCTAATCTTCATAAATTAGCACAGATTCTATCTTGTGTTTAGAAAGAAGTTATTCAGATTTAGATATTGCATGTTCTTGTTTTTATATCTTTGATTTTTTGTATAGTGTACAACCTATCTTTCCTTATTGTTTATCTTTTCTATGTTGTATTCTTCGTCCCTATTAATAGGGAGTGTAATATTCAGTTCAAGTTATTGGGAGAAATATAATTCTTTGTTCCTCCTACATCTTTTGATCTATTTTCTGCATGGTATCAAAGCCTATTCCCTCGAATCAATCGTTGTGAGACTTCATTGCCACGATTACTCTATGTTTTCCCTTCATTGTTTTGTTGTAATTTCGCCATAATGCTTGAAATTTCTAAAACAACTTCTCCCATCTCAACAAGAGAAGCAATGTCAATCGAACAACCAATCGATGGTGCCTCTGCTAGTGAGCTGCCAGGAATGCACCATTCATACCGCCTAGATGGTGGGAATTACCTTTAGTGGTCTCAGCTGGTGATAACGCTTCTACGGGGCGGGGAAAGATTGCTCACCTCGCTGGTCCAGCAACTAAAGTCTCAGATCTGACGATTGTTGCTTGGGATGTAGAAGATTCAATGTTGATGTCATGGCTTTGGAGTTCAATGCTACTCGAGGTAAGCAAGAACTATATGTTTTTATCTACGACTAAGGACATTTGAGAGACAGTTAAAAAAAACTTATTCTAAGGTGCAAGATGTTGTTAAGACCCTAGGGATATAATTGTAATTGATTGGCATTTATCCTGTATGAGCCGTTGGGGGCTAACTAAAAAGGGTTAGGCTATTAGGTATGTTAGTTAGGTGGTTGAATTAGCTGATGAAGTGTACTAGAGGCTCTATAAAGAGACCTACACGGCAATAAGGAAGTATCATCAAGAATAATGACAAGTCTTCCCTTCAATTCTCTCTCTCTCTCTCTCTCTCGTTCTCTCTTTTCCCCTTAATTTGTTATGTTTCTTCCACTAATTTTGTTCTTCTTCTTCTAAATTTCTATTCAAACCCTTAAAAACCCTAGGGTCTTGACAAGTGGTGTCAGAGCCAACGTTTGGGTAGTTGGCGTCGTGGGTCTGTTAGGGAAGCCGCCACCGCCGATGGAATAGGCGGTGCCCGGTGGGGTCATCAATCTGGGTAGTTGGAAGCCGACGCCAAAGGGATCGGAGGTGGCTGGTGGGCTCACCGATTCAAGAATCGAAAGCGTACGGGGTCATCAATTTGGGTAATTGGAAGCCGACGTCAAAGGGCTAGGAGGTAGCAGGTGGGTTTGCCGATTTGAGAATCAAAGGCGTATGGGAGTGTGACGACAGTGAACACGAAGCTGGTATCCGGAATTTAAGGCGAAGCTAGTATCTGGAGTGGTTGTGAATTTTGCTAAATTTGGTTCCAGTTGGTGAATTATGGTGATTTCGACAAACTCGACCGAGCAAGCAATTCTTGGTTTGAGTCTTGAATACAGAGCGGAGTAGTCGACCAGAATTTCCTGTTCGACTTTGGAAAACAACTTGGCCAGGTGTTCCAACGGTGCTTCCGACAACTCTTAAGAGCAAGTTTGAAGTTATCAGAACCCATCCCAAATTCCACAGGACTCCAGTTAGAATTGTGGTGAGCAATTCTTATCGTAGCGAGATAACGAGGTAGACCCAGGGAATTCTGGCCAAATTCCTTTGACCCAAGAATTGGGCGATCACAATTGGGTCCAACATGGTGAGATGAGCAAGCCTAACAGTGTTCTTGGCATTAGATGAGGTCTTAGAACGGATCTTGGAGGCGAACAAGAGGGCGCAAGCAATTCAGTGCAGTAAGCGAGCCAAAACAACGGTGATATTGGGGCAAATTCAAAACCAAGTTGTCCTCGACCATTGACTTGGATCTGGACGATTCAGGAAGGGGGGTTACCGAAGGGGAATTCTTGGCTATCTGTCCTGGGTGATTGCTGTGAGGCAATTTCGGACGAAATTTCAATGAATTTAGAAGCTAATAATACGTCAACTTGAAGGCAGTACAAACTCGATCAAATTTGAGAAAGGAAGTTATGCACCAGAAGTAGTTTTAGAAGTGAGCCATGGACACAAGATTTGAAGAAACATGCGCTAAAATCAACAGACAGTTGGATGAGATCATGATCATGGTGGCCAAACGATTTAAGATTCACTTTCCAGCTGAGTTACTTCCTAAGGAGTATTGGGATCCAATTATTCAGAGGAAGAGGTTAGAACCGACGATAGGTGGAGATCCTGACATTACTCGTCCATGGGGTCAACTTTCAGAGATAAAGGAAAGCTCTAGATCCATAGTAGGGCCAGTTCGAGCAAGCAATGGAAGCATACCTAATGCTTCCAATTGGCAGACAGAAAGTGGAGTAAAATTAAAACAGGTCAGAGATGAGAGATACAGTGAAGAACTCAATAACCTAAAACAAGAAGGCTTTGTAATAGATTACAAGGTCAAGTTTGAGGAATGGAAAGTGTTGATGCTCAACTCCGATCCGACCTTGAATGAGTCTTTGTGTTGAAATTCACTAATGGTCTTGACGATGTGCTAAGGCTTAATGTGCAAATATGTTGTCCTACTACGATGGAACAAGCAACGGAGAAGGTGAGGTTGCATGAATTGGCACTGGAAGCCATTTACAAAAAGCATGGACTGCCACTGGAAAATTATCGTAAGAGCATCTCGCAAGTTTGTAACGGACCACATGTAGCTAAAGGAGTTTTGACGAAACAATCCGAATCGGAACAACTTTACATTGGCTCCAAGGAAGTTGATACTGAAGCTGTTGAGGATGGACAGGCAACCGATAAGGATTCAGACCAAAGATAAAAATTGGAGGCTGGGGGGCATGAATGGTTCTAAGGAAGCAGATTCTAAGAGTATGGCTTCTTTTCCTTTGGTTTTGGAAAAGACTGAGGAGTCATAGGTTAAGATAATTTCAGCCAAAGAAAATCTTCCTACTGTTTTTGAGTAATTTTGATCTTCGGTAATATGACAGTATTGTTGTCGTGTCACTTGGTGTAGACCAGATTCGGAAGATGAAGGAAGAGAAGGGTATTGCCATTTGGTTCGTGAGTTTTGTTATTGTGGAAGAGGAGGTTGTTGCCATCTAGTTCGGGAGATGGGACATTAGAGAAGGGAGCCTTGACATGACGATCCTTGGAGTCTACATTTTATTTTTACAAGAAAAACAAAAGCAATAGAGGTTAAGTGAAGACGAGCCAAAGCTTCGAAGGAGAAAGAAAGCAAGGAGAAAGAGGAGAAGAATAAACCAAATTGTTAAGGCTGGAATTGGTTGGAAGAATAGGGTCATCAATTGTCAATTCTTAGGGACAAGAATTGTTTGAAGGAGAGGAGATTGTCACAACCCTAGGGTTATAATTGTAATTGATTGGCATTTATCTTGTATGAGCCATTGGGGGCTAACTAAAAAGGGTTATGCGGTTAGGTATGTTAGTTAGGTGGTTGAATTAGCTGATGAAGTGTACTAGACACTCTATAAAGAGACCTACAAAGCAATAAGGAAGTATCATTGAGAATAATGACAAGTCTTCCCTTCAATTCTCTCTTTGATCTCTCTCATTCTTTCTTTTCCACTTAATCTGTTTTGTGTCTCCCTGCATCAGTTATCTATGAAATAAAAACAAAAATCATTAGCACAAAACAAGGATCCTTGTCTATGACTGATTACTACAATCAGATGAATTGTTTTTGGCTTGAATTAGACCATTATCAAGACATTAAGATGGTGTATAGTGAAGATGCTTTTATCCTAACATCTATGTTGGAAAGAGATAGAATAGTAGAATTCTTGGCTGGGCTTAATCCTGAGTTTGATTAGATAAGAGCACAAGTCCTTAGCAAGGAAAAAATGTAATCTTTAAATGAGGTGTAGTTCATAGTATGCAATGAGGAGCATAGGAGGACAACTATGTTTAATGATCATAATCTGGAAGGATCAGCTAAGGTGTCTAACAAGGTGCAGGGTTCATGGACAAAATCAATGCAAGGTAGATCGAGCAAAACAAGGAGGCCTTATGGTGTTCCTACTGTAAGCAGTCAAAACACACGAGGGAAACATGCTTTAAATTGCATAGAAAAGAGGTTGTTTTGAACAAAATGGGAGGATTTAAAAATCTACAGTCTAAGAGTTGAGAAAAGGTGTATCTTACAACTAAAGAACTGGAGAAACCAACTGAGAAAGTTGATTCTATTGTCTCCTTTGATCTGGGAGAATTAAATACAGAAGAAATCAGTAAGCTGAAATCCTTCTTAAAGACTCTTCAAGGAGAATCATGCTCTCTAGCCCAAACAAGTATGTATTTTAATTTTGAATTTTATATTTCCTCACACAGTGCTAGGAATGAGTTGTGGATCTTGGATTCTAGAGCTACTGATTCATTCAAGTTAGTGAAGGAAGATTACTCTCGGGGATTTAAGGCTGGATGTAGGATCATCTCAATAGATGATCTGAACCAAGATAAATATGGTGTTCTCGGATGGTTTGCATTTTGTTTCTTGTTCATTTCAATTCTGTTATTGATTGTTCTGTTTCTATATATTGTTATCTGCGTGTGTGTGTGTGTATCCTATTCAGTAAATTGAGTGCATCCCAGTGCTCCCAAGACAACAACTTGGTATCAGAGCATGGGTGTTTGATCAAGATAAGCCAAGAATCTTAGATTAAATACATAACCAAGTTGCGATAATCGCTTCAACTGCATCTGCCACTAGATATGATATAGAGAAATTCGATAGGCAGAATGACTTTGGCCTATGGAAGATGAAGATGAGGGCTTTGTTAGGGAATCTTGGACTGGAAGAAGCACTCCAAGGGGAGTCTAAAATGCCAGCTTCGTATTCCATAGAAAAAAAGAAAGAAATAGGTAAGAAGGCTTTCAATACGTTAATTCTAAGCCTAAGGGATAAGGTGTTACGAGAAGTATCAAAAATGAAGATTGCAACAGAAATTTGGCTTAAGTTAGAGAGTCTTTATATGACTAAATCATTGTCTAGTAGGTTGTATTTGAAAGCTAAGTTTTTCACATTTAAAATGACTAAAGGACAGAAGTTGCAAGAACACATAGATGATTTCAATAAATTGTGTCTTGATCTTGAAAACATAGAAGTAAAATATGATGAGGAGGATAAACCTAGTGTTGCTACATTCTTTACCTAAATCCTATGAGACTTTTGTGGATATTTTGAAACATGGCAGGGATACATTAACCTTAGATGATGTAATAGGAGCCCTAAACTCAGAAGAATTACAACATAAGGTAGAGGGAAAGAACACTGCTAGAGACGCTCTTTCGACTAAGATAAGGCCTGATAGGAGAGAGTCGAGAGACCTTAGAGGAAGGAATAGATCTAGGTCTGTAAAAGATAAACCCTAGGGTATGGAATATCGAAAACCAGGACAAGAGAGATAGAGATAGAGAACGACTAAATGTTTATTCTCTAAAACAATAATAACCAACCTCCTTAACCTGTACATAAGTTGTATATATATACAGTCTTACAACAAAAATTAGAAACTACCGTAACAAACATAAACAAACAAAACAGCAATGCAAAACAGAATGAATAAGACAAATGTAACAAGAATGCTATCTGAACACACTATTCTCTTCAACACTCCCCTTCAAATCATGCTCCTTCATTTGCTCTTCAGGCGAAAACTTGTTGTGAGATGCTGTCATTGTTGTGGACCAGTGCTTACAGGGGACCACCCAAGTCTAAGTTTGCTACATAACACCTGAAATCTGTCTCTGGGTAAACTCTTGGTTAGAATATCCGCCACCTGATCAGTTGTAGGAACATAGCGAATTTCTACTTCACCTCTTTCAACCTTTTCCCTAACAAAATGCACATCAACACCAACATGCTTCGTTCTCGAGTGAAAAACTGGGTTTTCAGCCATGCTTTTGGCTGCTAAGTTATCACACCACAAAACAGGAGTAGCAATAATCGGGTAACCCAACTCAGCAAACAACAATTTAAGCCATAAAACTTCCATTACACCCAAAGCAACCGATCTATACTCAGCTTCCCCTACAGATCGAGCAACAATCAACTGCTTTTTAGAGCCCCAAACAATAAGATTTGGACCAAGATACACACAAAAACCACTAGTACTCCTTCTAGTGACTTTACATCCAGCATGATCAGCATCAGTAAAGACTGTTAGACTTAAATTCCCAGGTGTGGATGAGAAAAATAAACCAAGACCAGTTGTCCCCTTGATATACCGAAGCAATCTTTTGCAAGCCAACCAGTGTTGACTCTTAGGTTTGGAAGAAAATTGACTCAACTTATTAACAACAAATGCAAGATCAAGTCTTGTATATGTCAAGTATTGGAGAGAGCCTATAATAGTTCGATATAGGGCTGGATGTTGAAGATCTTCACCTTCATCTGTTAAGGAAAGTCCAGCATTCATAGGTGTGTCACAAGGCTTACAATCCGTCATTCCAGCCTTCTTCAATAAATCCATAACATATTTAGTTTGAGTGAGATATAGACCCCCTGCATTTCTATAGGTTTCGAACCCTAGAAAGTAATTAAAAGCTCCTAGAGTTTTCAATGCAAATTGGCAGTCAAGATCATGAATGCAATCCTGAAGAGCAGCAGAACTGGAACCAGTTAGAAGAATATCATCAACATACACAAGCACAAACAACACATAATCAGCTGTTCGTTTGATGAACAAAGAGGCATTTGCAATTGAACGAACAAAACCTCAACTGATTAACGCCTCTTTCATCTTATTATACCAAGCTCGAGGAGCTTGTTTCAACCCATATAATGATTTTATCAACCGACAAACATGAGTGGGCTTTGAAATATTCACAAATCCTTCTGGTTGTGTCATATAAACTGTTTCGGCCAAGTCACCATTTAAAAATGCATTGTTTACATCTACTTGCTGAATTTCCCAGCCAAAAGACACAGCTAGAGAAAACAAAACACGAATTGTGGGTGCCTTAACCACTGGACTAAATGTTTCAATATAATCAATACCTAGATTTTGTAAGAAACCTTTAGCAACAAGTCTAGCTTTATATTTTAAAACAGACCCATCAAGTTTAAACTTAACTCGGAAAATCTATTTGTTTCCAACCAGATTCATATCAGCTGTATAAGGAACCAATTCCCAGGTGTGATTCTTTTGTAGAGCATTGTATTCTTCTTCCATGGCTTTAACCCATCGTGAGTCTAAGAGAGCCTCACTAACGGACATTGGCTCAAGAGAGCTCACTAAAGCATGAGGAGAGTTGTGAACGAGTTGTCTGAACTTAAACTGAGTAAGCATAGGATGGATTGATGGAGCAGCAGGAGGTTTAGTTTTAGTAACTTTTGAGATAGGTGGAGCAGAACGTGCAGGAGGTACAGAGGACAAAGAAGCTGGTGTAGTTGCATCAGGAAAATTGTCTGATATGTGCAGGTCTGGATCTGAAGCAGGAGCAACTATGGGACACTGATCAGAAATAGAAGGAGAAACTACAGGAGAAATAATAGGATGAAGAAATTCTGTAGTAAGACTTTGAGACTTGAAATGTGTAGGTGATTCATTAGTACAAGGAGACGAAGAAAATATAGTGAAATAGGGAAATTCTTGTTCATTAAATTGAACATGGCGAGTAGTGTAGATGCGTCCAGATGGATGAAGACATCTGTAACTAGATTGAATAGAACTATATCCAATAAAGATACACTTGGTTGAATGAAACTCAAACTTATGTTTGTTGTAAGGTCGAAGCAATGGAAAACATGCACAGCCAAATGGCTTGAGCAAATGATAATTAGGAGGTTTTTGATACAGCACCTCAAAAGGAACTTGAGATTGAATAGATGTGGAAGGTAGAAGATTAATCACATGAACAGCAGTGAGGAAAGCTTCTACCCAAAACTTTAGAGGCATTTTAGCATGAGCTAATAAAGTCAATCCCATTTCAGCTATATGCCTATGCTTTCTTTCAGCAATTCCATTCTGTTGATGAGTGTGAGGGCATGAAAATCTAAGCTGAATGCCATTGTTATGAAGATAGGATAGACAGGCACAATATTCCCCCCCATTATCAGTTTGCAAAGCTTGAAGTTTGGTTTGGAGCTGATTCTCAGCCAGTTTATGAAATGTACTGAAAGTTGACAAAACATCTGACTTGAGCTTTAAAGGGTATAACCAAATGTATCGGGTATAGGTATCTACAAAAATGATGTAACAGCGAAAACCTTCCATAGACAACATGGGTGCTGGCCCCAGACATCTGAATAAACAAGCTGTAAAGGGCAAACAGCTGTAATTTCGTGAGAAATAAAGGGAAGTTGATGCAACTTACCTATTTTGCAAGAATCACAAAAAGACAAATTGGAAGATGAACAAGAAATTCAAATTTTATTCAACACTTTTTGTAATACACTCAACGAAGAATGACCTAATCGATTATGCCAATCTTGGCAACTACTAGGGTTTTGAGCTACACAAACATTTTTGGACATTTCATGAACAAATGAATCCTGTCCTTTACATGTGCTGAAAGCATTACAAGAATGAGACGAACTATCAGCTGAAGAAACTGAAATTTGTGCTAGAGAATGGGCCAGAATGCTGGTTGCAGCTACATAAGACACTGGAACTAGCTGATATAACCCATCTTTAAGTTGGCCCCGTAGAAGAACTACCCCGGATCCTTTGTCCTCAACAAAACAGAGATTAGAATGAAATTCAGCTACTACATTGTGATCTCTAGTTAATTGAGAAACACTAAGAAGATTTTTATGTATGCTAGGAACATGAAGAACATTAGGAATACAAAGAAGTGAATTTGAAGTAGTCTTTAACACTCCTGAACCAACATGAGAAATTGGCAACTGCTTACCATTACCAATAGTGACTTTTTCTCCACCTTGGTAAGGCGAGTGAATAGACAAATTATTAAGGCTTGAAGTAATATGATTTGTAGCTCCTGAGTCCACAAACCAAGCTGGATCAGAAAGAGATGATTGAGGAGAATTAAACTGAGAAGACTGATATGGAAGAAACTAATCCGAAGATCCATGAAATTGTGAGCCTGTCATTGAACCAGTGTCACTAGTGTAGACTCCATTAGAATCACTAAAGGTTGCCATGAAAGCACCTGAATCAAACTGATTTCCAGGATTGAAATTTCCACTCGATCTTCCACCAGAGTAAAATTTCCAGTAGGCTGATTCTGATTATTCGCTCGAGAAAAGTTAGGATCAAACCGGTAATAGCACTTATCAACATAATGTCCTGGCTTACCACATAGCTGACAGTAGAATTTTCTATTTGAAAACCTGCCTCGACCTCTACCTCCTCTAAACCCTGAACCGCCTCCTCGTTGTGTATTTCTTCCTCGACTAAAACCAAAATTTCCATTACTTTGATGTGTTGCCACATTAACATTCATGTTAGAAGACATGGACTCAAACTGTAGAGACGGTTGAGGCACATTCTTAGCAGCCAATCTTTGTTCATGCATAAGCAACAAATATTGAACCTTTTTCAGATCTATCTCATCCATCTGATATGTTATTAAACTCACCACAGTATCATAATCTTGATTGAGACCATTTAGAATAGGAAGAAGCACTTCATTATCACTTAGAAGTTCTCCTATTGCGGCTAGAGAATGACTTATGGTCTTAATTTTCAAGACATAGTCATTGATTGATAAATTTTCCTTTTTAACCGACCTTAGCTGTTGTTTTAACTGGAAGAATTTTGCTATGGTTTGTCTAGCATATAATTTCTCAAGATAGAGCCATACCTCAACAGATGATTCGCATTGAATCACCTGCGCTAATATTTCCTCGATGATTGTAGAGAAAAGACATCTGAGAAGCAGCTGATCAGATCTCAGCCAGTTCACATATTCTGGATTTACCTCCAAGTTCGCTGATGTACCATCGCTTGTGCAGTCAGTTATATATTTTGAAGGAGGAGAGGCTTTATTTAAAAACGACACTAGATCAAAGGCTCGGACTGTGGCTAAAATCTGAGCCTTCCAAAAGATATAGTTCTTCGAGTCGAGTTTCAGAGGAATGAAACTGAAGGCTTTTGATACTGCAGTGAAATCGAATTAAGACATGGATGAATTATTCGAAGTAGATCGAACAAGAGGAGAGGTAGAGGAAGAATGATTCTCTCGAATAGACGCCATTTAGCTGGTTGTTGGCTCTAATACCATGTAAAAGATAAACCCTAGGGTATGGAATATCGGAAACCAAGACGAGAGAGATAGAGAACGACTGAATGTTTATTCTCTAAAACAATAATAACCAACCTCCTTAACCTTTACATAAGCTGTATATATATACAGCCTTACAACAGAAATTAGAAACTATCGTAACAAACATAACAGCAATGCAAAACAGAATGAATAAGACAAATGTAACGAGAATGCTATCTGAACACACTATTCTCTTCAACAAGGTCAAGATCTAAGTATGGCAGGAAGATAATTAAATGTTATCACTGTCATGAGGAAAGGCATATTAAAAAGAATTGCCCTAAGAGAAAGCAGGAATTTCAAGAAAGAAGTAACCTTGAAATTTCCTCACCTATTTGTGAATTTGATTATGATAGTGTAGATGCCTTAGTTGTTTTTGAAAAGGCAGATAAAGAGGTATGGATTTTGGATTCAGGTTGTTCTTGTCATATGTCACCACATAGGCATTGGTTCTTGAATTTTAAAGACATGGGTGGTGGTAAGGTTTTGTTAAGAAACAACCAAGAATGTCGAATTATGGGAACTAGAGATAAAAAAATCAAATTGCATGATGGATCCATTAACTATAAGATTTGTTTCAGATTTAAAAAGGAATCTAATCTCTCTTGGTCAATTGGATAAGAATGGCTTCTCCTATAGAGGAGATGGTGGAGTCCTTGAAGTGTCTAAAGGGTCACTTGTATGTATGAAAGCAGTCCTTCAAAATGGAATTTATGTGCTACAAGCCTCCACATTATGTGGTGAAGCTCCAGTAGTAGAAGATAAATGCCTATGAACAAACTAGGCTTTGGCATTTTAGGATGGCACATATTAGTGAGCAAAGACTTAAAGAATTGTCCAAACAAGGGATTTTAGGCACTAGGAAAGTTATAGAATTAGATAAATGTGAATCATGTATATTTGGCAAAGCTGTAAAAGTGAAATTCTCTAAGAAAGTTATCCATTCCTCTAAGGCCCCTTTAGATTACATTCATTCGGATTTATGGGGCCCTGCACAGACTTTATCTCATGGTGGAGCTAGATATTTCTTGTCTATAATAGATGATTTCTCTAGGATGGTTTGGGTTTATGTATTAAAATCAAAAGACCACACTTTTGAAGCATTTAAAAACTGGAAAACCATGGTAGAAAATCAGAAAGATAGCAAAATCAAAATCATTAGGACAAATAATGGTTTGGAGTTTTGTAATAAAGAATTTACCCAGCTTTGTAATGAAAATGGTATCCTATGACACTTAACAGCCCCAAGTAATCCAAAGTAGAATGGCCTAGCTGAAAGGATGAATAGAACCTTGCTACCAAAATCTTTTTAGGGAGAAGATGTAGCCACTGCAACCTATGTGATAAATAGGTCCCTATTTGCTGCCATAGGTTTTAAAACCCCCTATATGAGATGTGGTCAGGTTATAAGCCTAGCTTAGACCATTTGAGAGTGTTTGCATGTTTAGCCTATGCCCATGTTAAGCGAGGAAAATTAAAACCTAGGGCAAAGAGGTGCTTGTTTATAGGATATCCCATTGGGGTAAAGGGATATAAATTGTGGAACTTGGAATCAGGTATGCCTAGGACAATGGTGAGTAGAGATGTCAACTTTGATGAGGGATCTACTATTAGAGACTTTGAGATAAGTGACCAAAAGGATTGAGAGGACAAATCTAAGGCTATGGAAGTTGAACAGCAAGATGAAACCCATGATAATGTCTTTGATAGTGCACTTGATTAGGAAACTGGTGAATAAGAGGAGAATGAAGGTACCTCTAGCATAGACAATCAGCCTAACCATGGAAGATACAATGTACCTAGGGATAGGCAAAGGAGAATCAACAGACCGCCGGTTAGGTATGGTTATTCGAATTTAGCATCATATGCACTGTCAAGTGCAATGGAAGAAGCAGGCAAGGAACCTCTTACTTATGAAGAGGCAGTGCACTCAAAAGACTCCCAAAAATGGCTAGCAACCATGAAATCTGAAATGGAGTCTTTTAAGGAAAAATGAAACTTGGACCTTGGTAAACACACCTTTAGGTAAAAGGGTTGTAGGTTGTAAATGGTTGTTTAAAATTAAGGAAGTGTCAAGTCTCCGAGGAGAGACTTAAAGTTTCCGTGATTTAAGAAGACGAGAGAGAGAGATTGGAGGGAAAAGGAGAAGAGAAGAATAGAATTTAGAGGGAAAGAGATTATCATTCAAATCGGATAACTCCCATCCTCCAATACAAGGCCTTATATAGGCTCTTTCCACGACATGTGATCACAACTGTGAGGCTCCTCTCTAACTACTTACATGCAAGTGGCCATGTGGCTATTTTTATTATAGAAATTTCAATAATGCCCTCGGGTCCCAACATTTCCCCACCCCTAGAAACAATTTTTGTCCCCAAGAATTTAAAGCAACCCTGTAGCTAGTGGGAATCGATCTAGTAACTCCGGTAGGTACTCCCATGTTGTGTGGTTGGGGCCTTTTTGTGTCCATCTCACCAGCATTGAGTCAAGGGCACTGAGTTTTGATATAAGACCCTTTTATCCAGAATAGCTTGGGGTTCTACTACTCCTTCCTCTTCATTCATTTGTGGTAAGTATGAACTGATAGTAGCATGGGGCTCAATATACTTCTTCAGGAGGGATACGCAGAACACCGGGTACACGTTGACCACGTTGACTCCCTCAAGTAATCTCAGTTTGTTGGCCACCTTCCCAATCTCTGACTCCACCTCATAAGGTCCGAGATACTTGAGGCTTAGTTTAGATGCGAGAATGGTTGTAAAAGGCTGTTGTAAGAACCTTTTCAACCTTAAAAAGACCCCATCCCTCACCTCAAAGGACCAATCACTCCTTTTCTGGTATGTGTGATGTTTCATTCGATTCTGAGCTATGCTTAGCTCCTTCTTGAGTATCCTCAGAACTTTCTGCCTCTGCTGGAGATACTGTTCCATCGTGGCCATGGTTGTTGTTGCACTAGATAGGGCTGGAATTAGATGTGGCTTGTAACCAAATACTGCTTCGAAAAGGCTCCTATTAATGGCACTGTGGTGGCTTGAATTGTACCACCACTGGGCTAAAGACAACCATTTATGCCAGCTCTTAGGCTTAGTGTGACACATGCATCTCAAGTGACCCTCCAATCATTGGTTGACTCTCTCAGTTTGGCTATCTGTTTGTGGATGGTAGGCAGTAGACATGTGTAATCCCACTCCCAATCTCTTAAACAGCTCCTCCCAGAAGGTACTCATAAAAATCTTGTCCCTATCTGAGACAATCGACTTTGGCACGCCATGGATCTTCACCACTGATTCCATAAATACCCTTGCTACCTCCTGTGCACTAAAGGGATGGGTTAAACTGATGAAATGTGCGAACTTGGTCAGTCTATCCACCACTACCATGACCACATTCTGTCCTTCTAATTTTGGTAACCCTTCAACAAAGTCCATGGATACTCCCTCCCATGCCTGGTCAGGAATTTCTAAGGGTTGTAGAAGACCTAAGTAGGCTACATTCTCATGTTTACACCTCTGACAGACTGAGCATGATAAGACAAAATTCACTACTTCCTTTTTTCTGTCTTGGCCAAAAGAATAAGTGTCTCACCTTGTGGTAAGTTGCCCTGATGCCTAAATGTACTCCCATTGGTGATTCATGCAAGGTTGTTAGTATCCTCCTCCTCAATGCTTCATCATCACCCACCACCACTCTTCCCTTGAATCGCATCAGCCCATTACTAAGGGTGTACCTTGAAGGTCCTAATGATGGCACTGTCAGGCTTGCCATTACGTCTCTGATCCATGGTATCTGATCATAGCTTCCAGCCACTTCTTTCATCCACTCTGGAATTACTGCCGATATTGCTTGACATTGTCCAACCTCTTCCTTCCTTGATAGAGCATCTGCCACTACATTTTCCTTTCCTCTTCGATACTCAATGGAATAGTCCAGCCCCATCAGTTTTGAGACCCCTTTCCTCTGTAGTTGAGTGTGCAATTTTTGCTGGGAAAATCGCAGACTCTCGTGGTCGGTTTTAATTATAAAAGGGTTGTCTTCCAGGTAGTGCCTCCATTTTTCAATAGCCCCCAATACTATCAGTAACTCCTTATCATACACACTCAAACCCAAATGCATGGGAGCTAATGCCTTACTAATGTAAGCTAGGGGTCTCCCCTCTTGCATTAACACAACCCCTATTCCCTTGTCACTAGCGTCTATCTCCACCACGAACTTCTTAGAGAAATTTGGGAGGGCTAGCACAGAGGCCTCCATCATGGCTCGCTTGATGATCAGAAAGGCATTCTCTGCCTGGGAATTCTACTGAAAACTGTCTTTCTCGAGGAGCTCTGTAAGGGGCTTGCTAATAAGCCCATAATTTTGCACAAATTTCCTGTAATATCCCATCAAACCCAGGAACCCCCTTTACTCCCTTACTGATTGGGGTCTAGGACACTCGGTCATAGTTGCAATCTTTTTAGGGTCGGTCCTCACCCCTTCCCCTGAGATAATGTGGCCTTAAGTACTCCACCTCTTTTTGAGCAAATGTACACTTGGATACTTAACATATAGTTTGTTAGAATTTAGCATCTTAAATGTCATTTTTAGGTGGGTTAAATATTGGTTAAGATCTTGACTATATACAAAGATATCATCGAAGAAAACTAGGATGAATTTCCTTAGGTAAGGCTGAAATACTTGGTTCATCAAGGCCTGAAAGGTAGCAGATGCATTGGTGAGCCCAAAAGGCATCACCATAAATTCATATAGTTCTTGATAAGTACGGAAGGTTGTCTTGTGTATATCAGGGGGTGACATCCAGATTTGATGATATCTGGATCTTAGGTCCAATTTAGAAAAGATTTTGGCCCCATACAACTCATCTAAAAGGTCATCAATGAGGGGTATAGGGAATTTGTTTTTGATGGTTTTGGAGTTGAGTTGACGATAGCCAACACAAAACCTCCACAATCCATTCTTATTTTTCACGAGTAAAACAGGGAATGCAAAGGGGCTTTGGCTAGGGCGTATGATGGTTGAGGAGAGCATGCTAGCCACTTGTTTTTCAATCTCCGCTTTTTGTATAGGTGAGCATCTATAGACTCTCAAGTTCACTGGTTCAAAGTGGAGTTTAAGGAATATCAAATGGTCTAAGGTTCTTTGGGGTGGCAGGGTGTGGGGTTCAACAAAGAGATCCTGAAATTCTTTTAACAATAAAGTTAAGCTATTCGAAAGTAGTACCTGACTAGTCAATTGGAGTAGTGCCTAGCTTCCCATCCATGGGAGATTACTTTCTGTATCCCTTCCCTCTGGTTCAAGCTCTTCCATTGCATGGATTGAATACAATTGGGCTATCTACCCCCCTTTACTCTTCATCAATCTCCGTAGTTTCTCTCCCTTTATCCATTTGCATTCTCCTTGCTCCATGGTTCCCTTCAGAATGAGCTTTGAATTTCCCCTTTCCATGATGACTTCCAGTTTGTTGAAGTCAAATGTAAGAGGACTAACAGTCTTCATCCAATCCACCCCTAACACTATGTCACAACTACCTAATTCCAACACCCTCAGGTCAGCTTAGAAGGCATGCCCTTGCATCTCCCAATAGAACCCTTCACACCGTTTATGGTTATACATCTTACTCCCGTTAGCCACTATCACCGAGAGAGGAGTTGTAGCTATTAATCTACACTTCAATCCCAAGGCAGTAGCTTCATTTAAGAAGCTATGGGTGCTGCCACTATCAATTAATACTACTAACCTCTTTTGTCCCACCTGCCCTTTCACCTTTATGATTTGAACCATAAGCCCTCCTTTCAAAGCATCAAAAGATAATTTCTCCTCCCTCATGCTTTGTTGCTTCCTCCCTTACTAGTCCAACTGCGTCTTGAGTCACCTCCTCCTCATCCTCTAGACCATCTGCGCTAGGCTCCTCCTCCCCTTCCATGTTAAGAAGTTGCCCCCTACACCAGTGCCTTGCATGATACTTCTAACCACATTTAAAACACAGCCCCATAACTCTCCTTTGTTCCATGGTTGTAGCACGGGAAGGCAGAGAACTAGCCTTAGGACCCCTAGAAGGCCCTCCCAATAATAACGATCTGTTACTCCCTCCTGTAGGGTAATTAGGAATTGGCATTGGTCTAACAACCACCCTATTCTCTTTGAATATAGCCTCCAGCGTCAACTCCTGCAACCTAGCATTTTCTGTTGCTTGCCTAACTGTTGTCGGCATCATCATTTTTACCATGGACCTCAACTTATCCTTGAGGCCACTAATGAAGCTGGATACAAAGTACTGATCGGTGAGAGTTGGTTGAGCATTCCACATCAAAGCTCTTAACTCCTCAAATTTCTCTTGATATTCGGCCACCAACCCTTCCTGCTTGAGTTTATTAAACTCCTCTATCACACCCGCCATATTTCATTCCCCGAAGCGAATACACAATTCTTCCGCAAAATCGATCCATCTCGCCTCCATTCCCCTTGATCATTTAGATAGGTTGTGGCCAAATTAATCCTTTGATTTTCAGTGATTTGATAGAACTAAAAGAACCTCTCACACCTCCAGATCCACCACCTAGGCTTGGATCCTTCGAAGAGAGGAATCTCTAACCTCGGCATAGAGCCTTGGTGAGAACGATGAGAATTGAATTCTCTTATCAGTTCTATAGTGTCCTCGTACGATGAATTCCCCATTTCTGTGACTCCTTGAGGTCGGGGAAGAATTCCTACTCCCGCCATGCTAGCTTCCAGAACTGAGCTAGAGGAAATTTCGGTGGCAACTAGAATTGAGGGAGAGCAAACAAAATGCTGACCACACTGCCTATCCGTTGTCTAAACTGATCTAACAACTCCCTCTGCCTCGCCAATTCTCTTTGAACTCCTCGGGAAGATGTCAGTTCCTCCCTTAATTCATCTCGGATCGCCCTGGTCTCTTCCCTGCTCTACGCTACTACTTCCTGAGTTTGAGTCATTCCAAACTCTATTGCTTCTAGGTGATTCTCCAGTTGTTTCAATCTAGTTCCTTCGGCCATCTCTGTCTCCGATCACTTCACCTCAATCCTACCAATTGAACTGACTACCGAGCTCAGAATCATAGCCGAGGATGATCGGCTCGGATACCAATTGTTAAGTCTCCGAGGAGAGACTTGAAGTTTCTATGATTTAAGAAGACGAGAGAGAGAGAGAGAGAGAGAGAGAGAGAGAGAATTTGGAGGGAAAAGGAGGAGAAGAATTAAATTTAGAAGGAAAGAAATTATCATTCAAACTGGATAACTCTCATCCTCCAATACAAGGCTTTATATAGGCTCTTTCCACGACATGTGATCACAACTATGAGGCTCCTATCTAACTACTTACATGTAAGTGGCCATGTGGCTATTTTTATTACAGAAATTTCAATAATGCCCTCGAGTCCTAACAGGAAGGTGCTGGAAATGAGCAAAAACCTAGGTACAAAGCTAGGTTAGTAGCAAAGGGCTTTACTCAATTTCCCGGAATAGACTTTAATGAAGTTTTTTGACATACTTCTATTAGAGTCTTACTTGCTATAACAGCACACTTAAACCTAAGCCTAGAATAAATGGATGTAACCATTGCTTTCTTGCATGGTGAATTAGAAGAGAATATTCTAATTACGCAACCTAAAGGGTTTGAATTTAGAGGAAAAGGAGATCAAGTATGCTCGCTGAAGAAATCCCTCTATGGATTGAAGCAATCCCCTAGGCAGTGGTATAAGAAATTTGTGTTAGCTTCCGAGGAGCTGACTATGAATTTCCGATAGAATGATACGAATGGTTTAGGGAAAAGATAATCAGTAGGGAGAAGAGAGAAAGGAAGAGAGAGAATAGAAACTTCTAAGAATATTCATTCATGCCTATTCACGAGTTGGACAGCTGCTTATAAAGCCAGCCACCAGCGCCCATGTGCATAACAAAATGTCGTTGCTGGGAATGTACTACTCCCAAAGCGGCAACAAACTAATTACAACCTTTTAATGCAAACTCCTAATATACTATCTTCTACTCATAGTATATCTTTATTACATAAGCACCCCTCTTACCCGAGACACATGACAATCTCCCCTCCCTTTAAATTCTTCTTATCCTCAAGAAATGGTGAGAAGTCCCGCTGTCTTGGGAAATTGTTTGAGAATATCTGGAAGGTATTCCCAAGTGTTGTTGTCGGAATGTAGATTAGACCACTGCACTAGCACCTGGATGATGGGAGCCCCTTGGTTGTATATCACTCTCCTGTCAAGTATCGCTATAGGTTTCTTTGGGCTGTCATTTGAATCTGGAAGGCGAGGTAGCTCTGGATTGATCGCTTGCTGCCCAATTGCCTTTTTTAGCAAGGACACATGAAAAACCGGATGTATATTGGAATTTTTCGGCAGCTGTAAACGATAAGCCACATTCCCAACTCGAGCTAACACCAGGAAAGGGCCATAATACCTCGGATTGAGCTTTGAACTGGGCTTCCCAAGTAGAGCTTTCAGATGGCCTGGCTGAAGCTTAAGATACACCCACTCTCCCACTTGAAATTCCCGTTCACTTCTCCTTCTATCAGCAAATTGTTTCATACGATTCCTAGCGCTGGCCAATTCTGTTTTGATTGACTGGAAGGCTTGTTGTCTCTGTTGAAGGTAAGTATCCAAGGCTACCACTGTTGAAGAACTTCCCAGGTCTGGCAGTAAGGTCGGTTTATAACCATATAGGGCTTCAAACGGGGACCTCTTTATGGAGTTGTGGTAGTTAGAATTATACCACCATTGTGCCAATGCAAGCCACTTATGCCAAGCCCTCGGCTGTAAGAAGCAAGCACATCTTAAGTAGGTCTCCAAACATTGGTTTACTCGCTCGGTCTGACCATCAGATTCGGGATGATAGGCCGTCGATATGCTGAGTTGAATTCCCAATATTCCAATCAATTCCTTCCACAAGAGGCTCGTAAAAATTTTGTCCCTGTCCGACACTATAGTCTTAGGGGTTCCATGTAACTTCACCACTTGGTCTAGGAACACTTTTGCTACCTCTTGAGTTGTGTAGGGATGTGCCAATCCAATGAAATGGGCATACTTGGTGAATCTGTCCACTATCACCATTATGCAATCTCGCCCCTCCGATTTGGATAGACCCTCAATGAAGTCCATTGAGATACTTTCCCAAGGCCCTCCTGGAATACTTAGTGGCTGCAATGACCCGGGGTGGGCCACTGATTCTGATTTACACCGTTTACAAACATCACAACTCAACACCTAGTCCATCACATATTTTTTTAGCCCGGGCCAATGAAAGTGTTGCTTAACTTTGTGATAGGTAGCAACTATTCCGGAGTGGCCCCCTATTGGAGAACTGTGCAGCGTCTCCACAATTTTTTTCCTCAAATTCTCATCACCTCCTATTACCAGCCTCCCTCTGTTTCTGATAAGTCCATTAGTCAAGGTGTAACCTGGTTTAGCACTAGGATCCACCACCAGTTGTTGTAGCAGCTCTCGCATACTCTCATCATTTTCATAACTCGAGGCCACTTCCCTGTGCCAGTCTGGAACCATCACCGTAAGAGCAGCAGAATGCCCTTCCTCATGGCACCTTGACAAGGCATCTGCAGCTAAGTTTTCTTTTCCCTTCTGGTATTGGATAACATAATCCAATTCCATCAACTTAGTCATCCCCTTTCATTGCAATTGTGTATGTAATTTCTGTTGAAGTAAGAATTTCATACTTTCATGGTTTGTTTTGATCACAAATTTACTGCCTTCTAAGTAATGCCTCCACTTTTCTACCGCCATCAGCACCGCTAACAGCTCCTTCTCGTAAATGCTCAACCCGAGATGCCGAGGAGCCAATGCCTTACTAAGAAAGGCCAAGGGTCTATCTCCTTGTACCAGGACAGCTCCAATTCCAACAGCGCTGGCGTCTGTCTCCAATACAAATGGCTTGTCAAAATCCGGCAAGCCCAATGTTGGTACTTCACTCATAGCTCCCTTCAGTTTAACAAAAGCCTCCTCAACCCGGTCATTCCATTGGAAGCCATCCTTTTTCAATAATTCCGTTAGTGGCCTACTGACAACTCCATAATCCTTGACAAACCGGCGATAATAGCCAGTTAAGCCCAGAAATCCCCGTAAGCCTTTGACATTTTGAGGCCTCGGCCACTCTACCATGGCTGCTACCTTGCTAGGATCGGTGCTGACTCCTGCATGAGATATTATATGACCCAAATATTCCACATGACTTTGTGCAAAGGAGCACTTAGACTTCTTAACATACAGTTTATTGAGTCGAAGAACCTCGAGGGTAGTTCTCAAGTGGGCTAGGTGTTCAATGAAAGTGGAACTATAGATCAGTGTTACTGTTTTGCCTAAAGTAAAGCTGGATTTATTGAAGAAACCAAAAAGAATTGAAGATGATGTGGCAGCAGTTAGATAATAGGACATAATTGTATCAAATTGCTTTAGTAAGGGTAGTTCAGACTTTATGTAAAGTTAGTTATCTCCCTTAGATATTTCCGCCTCCCTTAGTCTATATATAGAAGGGTGTGAAGGCCGGTTTTCATCATCAATCAGTCATATTCTTTATTCCTTGGGTTCAAGTACAGTGAGAGGCTTGAGAGAGAACTGGTTGTTTCAAGTTCTTGTTAGTTTCGGTTGAGTATTGTATCCGAGAGTAAAGGAAGAGGGAAGAGGGGAATTCTTGTACTGGTTTCAGACTTGTTTCTAGTGGATTGTTTGCTTCTTGGATTGCTGGATGTAGTGCCATGTAAATGGCATGAACCAAGGTAAATTGTGTGTGCTGCAATCTGGTTTGATTTCTTCTTTTTACATTCTGTTTTTATGTTCTACTTCTAGTATTCATTGTTATTATTGAATCGGTGAGTTTCTTGAGTGATTCTTGAGTGTTTTTTAGTCTCGGTTTTTACAATCAGAATGTCATCGAAAAAGACTAGAATGAATACACGCAAGTAAGGCTCAAATATTTGGTTCATTAATGCTTGAAAAGTGGCTGGGGCGTTAGTGAGTCCAAAGGGCATTACCTTGAATTCGTAGTGCCCTTGATGAGTTTTAAAAGCGGTTTTAGGGATATCTCGAGGCTCCATTCGAATTTGGTGGTACCCTGCTCTAAGATCCAGCTTAGTGAAAACTGAAGCGTGCTTCAATTCATCAAGTAAGTCTTCTACAATGGGTATGGGAAACTTGTCTTTGATGGTTATGGCATTGAGTTGCCTATAGTCCACACAAAATCTCCATGAACCATCTTTCTTTTTGACAAGGAGTACGGGAGATGCGAAAGGGCTATGGCTGTGTTGGATAATCGACTTTTGTAACATGTCTTGGATGAGTTTCTCTATCTCAGTTTTTTGTTTGGGAGGATAACGATAGGACCTAACGTTCACTGGTTCTGAATTGGGTTTGAGGTGGATGGTATGGTCACAGGGCCTTTTTGGAGGCAATGAGCTAGGTTCGGAAAAGAGGTCTTCGAACTCAAATAATAGCATGTTAAGAGCGTTAGTTTCGCGTACCTTCAACTGGTCATGTGGGTGGCTACTCACTGTAATTGCCAATTCTCCTCCCTGCTCTGGTTCTTTCTCGAACACTTCCAAAGCCTGGATAGAAAACAGCTACACTACTTGGGAGAACTTGCTTTTGAGCAACCGTTGAAGTCTCTTTCTCGTTATCATTTTGCACATACCTGCTTCTTGGCTGCCCTTGAGCACCCTTTTTTTTCCATCCTTCTCAAAGGTCACCTCCATCTTGTTGAAATCGAAGCTGATGGGACTCACACCCCTCATCCAATCAACCCCAAGTACCACATCACAACCCCCCAATTTCAACAGCTTCAAATCTGCCACAAATGCTTCCCCATTCATCTCCCAGCAGAATCCCAAACACGAGGATTGACTCAGTACCTTGTTTCCGTTTGCGACTGTTACCGAGAGAGGGTGGGCATCTGAGACTTCACATCCCAACTTCTTCGCCATGCCTTCATCCAGGAAGTTATGGGTGCTTCCACTATCAATGAGAACCATTAGCGAACATTGGTGAGCTCGCCCTTCCACCTTGATGATCTTGCTATGTGCCACCCCTTTTAGTGCGTGTAAGGAGATTTCTCCATGATCACCTTCCTCCATTCCTGGAGTTTCCTCCACGAGTCCTTCCTCGTCCTCCCCTTCCAGCAACAAGATTTGTCGTTTGCATCTGTGTCCCAGAAAGTATTTATCCCCGCACCTATAACATAGGTTAGCTTGGCGTCTCTGCTCCATTAACCCTCCTCCAGTCGTCGGATTAAGGGCTGCAGGAGGTAATGCCAAGACCCCCTTACCACTGTGCACCGCATCTCGTCCTTGAGTCCTGCTACCAGTCTGCCAATCCCCAGTGATCACTCCTTTCACTTGATTGCGCTGCTTTTTTAACAGTGCTTCAATCATCATTTCCCGCAACTTTGCACTCTCGGCGGCCAACCTTACTGTTGTTGGCTGCATCATTTTCACCATGGGTCTTACTTCATCTCCCAAGCCACTAATAAAACTCGATACAAAATACTCTTCTGATAGATGAGGATTGTGTATCATCATTAAGGACCTCAGCTCCTCAAACTTGAGCTGGTAATTCTGTCTGGTAATTCTGTACCGTTCCAAGTTGCTGGAGCTTGTTAAACTCTTCAACTATATCCCGCATACTCCGATCTCCGAAACTTTCACACAAGTCATCCGCGAACTCGTTCCATGGGCTGCCTTCTTTCTCCGCCAGCCACCCCTGGTACCATGCATCAGCCATGTCGTTCAGGTAGGCAGAGGCTAAGGTGACCTTTTGCTGTTCCTGCACCTAATACAAGGCGAACATACGTTCGCACCTCCTTACCCACCATCTAGGATTTTCTCCATCGAAGAGCGGAATCTCCAGTTTGGGTATCAAAAAGTTTGGTTGATAACGATCACCCTGAGCTCTCGCTCTTCTCTCCCTTGTGTTATCGTCAGTCCCTTCCGGCTCGAATTCCATCTCCGACATTCCCACTAGTCGACACTCCATTCCTACCCCTTGAAGAATGGGTTCCGACCGCTCCCTTTGCAGAAATTCAGCGGAAAGTCTCACCGGTTGCTGAGTTGAGAACATTCGCATAATCTGCTGCATCTGTTCCATTACTTGCTCATGGAACCGAGCATTCTGTTCTCGATTCTCACCCCGCCACCTCTCCATGGCCTAATCAATCCGAGCATCTACCCCTGCTCCAATTGAAGATTCGAGAGTTCCCATTCTCGTTTGCACCTCCGCCACTGTTGTAGCCACTTGATGTAGTTGAGACTCCATCTGCTTCATCCTCGTCCCTTCGGCCATATGGATATTCTTCTCTGCCTCTGCTTGCGCCCAAGAAGACCGCTCTGATACCAAATGTCAGCTTCCGAGGAGCTGACTATGAATTTCCGATAGAATGATACGAATGGTTTAGGGAAAAGAGAATCAGTAGGGAGAAGAGAGAAAGGAAGAGAGAGAATAGAAACTTCTAAGAATATTCATTCATGCCTATTCACGAGTTGGACAGCTGCTTATAAAGCCAGCCACCAGCGCCCATGTGCGTAACAGAATGTCGTTGCTGGGAATGTACTAGTCCCAAAGCGACAACAAACTAATTACAACCTTTTAATGCAAACTCCTAATATACTATCTTCTACTCATAGTATATCTTTATTACATAAGCACCCCTCTTACCCGAGACACATGACAATTTGATACATTCATGTTAGACCAAGGGTATAAAAAGAGTGCATTTGATTGTTGTGTTTATTTTAAGCATGTCTAATAAGATCTCTGTCTATCTCCTTCTATATGTGGATGATATGTTGATTGCAAGTCAATAAGTTGAAGAAATTCATAAATTAAAGCTAAGATTGAAGTTGGCCTTTGAAATGAAGGAATTAGGAGAAGCAAAGAAGATTTTAAGCATAGAAATCTCTAGAAATAAACAGCAAAAAAAGATCCTGTTATCTCAAAAATCCTATCTTGAGAAGCTTGTTAAAAAGTTCCATATGCTAGGTGCAAAGGAAGTGAATATTCCTTTTACTCAGCATTTCAAGTTATCCCATGAGCAATCTCCCACTGAGGAAGTAGGCATTAGAGAAATGAGTAATATTCCCTATTCTAATGCAAAAGGTAGCCTTATGTACAATATGGTGTGTACAAGGCCGGATTTAGCCCATGTTATGAGTGTAACAATCAGGTTTATGGCTAATTCAGGTAAGGCACACTAGAATGTTGTGAAATGGATTTTTAGATACATAAAAGGAACCATCAATATGGCTTTGGTTTATGGTGGAGCAAATTTAGAAGAAGAGCCATGCATTTTAGGGTTCACTGATGCTGATTATGCAGCAGATTTAGATAAAAGAATGTCATACACAGGGTATGTTTTCAAACTATAGGATTCAACCATTAGCTGGAGAACCAATTTGCAATCTATGGTGGCTCTTTCAAACCATACAGGCTGAGTATATAGCTGTTATAGAAGCTATTAAGGAAGCTCTATGGATGAAAGGTTTAGCTAGTGAATTACTTGGGAAATATGTGAAGGCAAACCTAATGTGTGATAGCCAAAGTGCTATACACTTAGCTAAACATCAAGCTCACCATGAGAGAACCAAATATATAGTTGTTAGGTATCATTTTATTAGAGAAGTTCTTGAAAAAAAAGAAGTTAATCTAGTTAAAGTTGCAGGAGAAGATAATGCAGCTGACATGTTTATCAAAGCAGTTCCTTTATCCAAATTGCATCATTGTTTAAAGCTACTTAATATATTTTTATGTGAATGATTAGGTATTCATGCAGGTCCTAAGGAGAGCAAGATCAATCTTGAAGCTTGGGCTGTACTCATGAAAATGGTGGAGATTTGTTGTTTAGTTTGCATCGAGTAAGTCTTTAGAAATCAGTGAAGGCAAGTCAAAGTCTCAAGCAGCAAGTTAGTTAGTAAGTTAGGGTTTTTTTCTAATAGTAGCTAATCAGTTGAGGGTATAACCGGTATTGTCATACCTGGTCATTTCCATTGTATTGTTCGCCCCTTTTGTTTATAAATAGAGGGCTAGGGGTAGTCGCTTGTGCATGATGTGAATGAGTGCAATTGTGAGAGAAAAAACTAAAGAGAGAGCCTTTGTAATCTCGGTTGTTTTTGTACTCATGAGAGACTCGTGTACTTATTCATTCAAGTTAGTGAAGGAAGATTGCTCTCGGGATTTAAGGCTGAATGTAGGATCATCTCAATAAATGATCTGAACTAGGATAAATCTGGTGTTCTCATGTGGTTTGCATTTTGTTTCTTGTTCATTTCAATTTTGTTATTAATTGTTCTATTTCTATATAGTGTTATCTGCATGTGTGTGTGTATCCTATTCGGTAAATTGAGTGCATTCCAGTGCTCCCAAGACAATAGAGCCTTTACACTTATTAGGAAAAACAAAATTTGGAAATATTTTATTACATATAAAACATATAATTTATTGTTTGGTACTTCCCCATCATATTATATCCAAAAGATTTCATAAACTGCAGTGTCAACGTCGTAGTATTGTGTCTGTGTTGAGTCCATATAGAGAATCTCAAAAACTTCCATGGTAACCTTGCAGATGATAAACCTATGATTGGATTTTGAATTTGTCATTAAAAGAATGGTGAAGTATCAATACTATGTTCAAGAATCTCTTCATAAAGGAACTACTGGAGAGATGAGACAGGTTCCTAGGAACAATATGTGATGGTGAAAACCCTTCAAGGAATATTTATATAGTCTTCACTAAGTCAGAGCAATTTCCCAGGGAAGATTCGATACCAGTTGAGACAGATATTCCCATGAACAAATACAGTAAATGTTAATTCGTAGAACTTTTAGGTCAGGTTTACCACCATAAAACATTCAGGACATAATGGCAACTTAAATAATTCAACTATATGTTAAATATGATACAACAAAGACACATAAAATGGCTAAGATATCAGTCAAGGACCAACATAAAACCTGCAAGTAGTTGAGTATGTCTACACTGTTTACTCTCAATCCACCCTCTTGTCTCAAAATCCATTGATAAAGTTTCTCCTGTGAAACACAAGATTAAGTTAGAGAAGTGTCACCTTTAGCTCCAAATTCAGACGTTTCAATTATTAGATTGTTGAAACATAAAGACCAAATGCATGAAGGGAAAATACTACTTAATTAAACAGCTAAAGCTCAGGCAGAATTGCCACCACATCCCACAAAAAAGGTTCCAACAGAAAGGGTGTTATGTGCTAAACTTAACCAACCATGCTTAGTTTTCAATAAAAAGGCAAAAACAATATAGCTAAAATATAGCACAAATATTTAACCTCACCTCCACTAATATATATATATATATATACACTAAGAAGTCCATGTAAGTGCTTAGGATGCAGAAGAATTTTAGACTGGACCTGCAATACCACACTCCCTACAAGAAACCCTTTTTTTTCCTGTTTGGTGCTTTGATAGCACATAGCCATGTACAAGAACTCATCTATGAAGCCCATGAAAGAGGGAATAACAAAAATGGAAATGCTCCTTTGACCAAATAAAAAGGGAAACTTGAAGAGTTCCCTTCATAACATACCAAGGGCTCTCCATGTAACATTCAGAATTTTTTTAATAACAGTGGCATTTTGGCAAATTGTGGATAATTTGTCACATAACATAAAAAATATATAAAGAAATCTAGGAAACGTCAAAAGCATATTGAATTGAGCTTTAGAGAGTTATGAGAAGGATGGAAACCTATGAAGGTCCTCAAAGATTGGCCTCAAAACTTTTGGAAAAAGGAAAACTTTGCCCCCAAAAAAATTCTTTCTAGATAACCAACAATGAGGTTTGGATGGAAAATTTAGAGAATTTGGGCTACATACAAATTTTGGGCGAAAAAAGCCCGAAAAATCAAAATAAAATATTAAAATAGAGGGAAATTTCTAAAATGTGAGAAATTTCCAAAAGGGGTTTGAGGTGGTGAATATGAAATTTTAAGAATTTTGATTTTCCTGGATGCTTTCAGAAATTAGGAAATTTGATGTTTGAAAATTTGGAGAACGTCTCGAAAATCCTAGAAAAAGCTTACAACAAAGTTCCTAGAGAAGTCTTATGGAGAGTTTTAGAGGAGTTTGAATTGCTTATATACAAGTTATCAAAGACAGAAGACATGTATCATGGAGCAAAAACATGTATCAGAACATGGGAAGAAGATACGGAGGATTGTCCAAGTATAATGGATACATCAATGATCTACATTAAGTCCTTACCTATTTGCCTAATAATGGATGAACTCACTAAACAAGTCCAACCAGAGGTTCCCTAATGTATGCTATTTGCAAATTACATTGTGTTGGTGGATGAGATAAAAGAAGGCATGAATACTAAGCTTGAGATAAAGAGGCACACTTTAAAATTTAGGTTGAGAAGAGCAAGAATCAAATATATGGAATATAAGTTTAGTAAAAATGTAAGTGTGGATGTTATGGTAAAACTGGAAGATCAAATAAAACCAAGAAAATATGAGTTCAAATATCTTGGATCAATTACTCAAAAAGATGAGGACATTAATGAGGAAGATCACCCATTGATTAAGGGAAGATAGTTAAAATGGAAAAGTGCATTTGGTCTTTTATGTGATAGTAAGATTCCATTAAAGCTAAAAGAAAAATTTTATAACACTAGCTTTGTTATATGGCATAAAATGTTAGATAGTAAAGCACCAACATGTATAAAATATGAGCGTAATAGAAATAAGGATGCTAAAATGGATGTGTAGTCTTACAAAAAAATATAAAAATAAAAATCAGGTTATTTGTAACAAGATTGGAGTTGCTCCTATTGAGGGTGTCAGTAGGGTGATCTAACAAGGGAATTATTCCAAATTGAGGAAGAAGAATGAATGTGGCGGGAAGAAAGGAAGCTAGAGATCAGAGAAGAGAGAGATAAAAGAAAGGCAGAGAGAGAGATTGAAAAATGGAGGGAAAGGATTTGTGGCATAAACCTCACATAATCCCAATCCTCGCTAGAAGTTTCTTATTTACAAGGGGGTTGGTTACAACCAGCGCCCCTTCTAACTACCTCCCTATCGTGAGTCACCAAGTGGCCATGTGCCACTTGGAGGCTAAATACAAATGCACCCTCTCCCCAATTATAATATTATCCTCTTCGAATTACATACTTGCCCTTGGGCTGTGACACTCTCCTCCCCTTGAATTATTTCTTGTCCCTAAGAAATGAAAGAAGGCTAGCCAACCTAGGATATTGTTGCAAAAGATCCAGTAAGTACTCACAGGTTATATTGTCGAGGTGCAGGTGAGTCCACTGCACTAGCACTTGTGTGAGCGATAGGGAATCCTAGTAGATTACTCTTTTGTCCAACATTTAGGCTCCACTTCTACCACCTGATCTTCCTTCAATTCAGGGACCTCAGTGTTGACTACTTCAGTAGGTCCCACTGCCTTTTTTAGGAGTGACACGTGGAATACCGGATGCAAGCCTACTCCTTCTGGAAGTTGCAGTCGATAGGCCACTAGTCCCACCTTGGCCATGATTCGAAAGGGGCTATAGTACTTGGGGCTGATCTTAGTGGTAGGCCCCTTATGAAATAGATGTTGTTGAAACCGCTTGACCTTTAGATACACATCCTCCCCTTCCTCAACATTTATGTCAGTGCAGCACCGATCAACCTCCTACTTCATCCTCTGTTGTGCCATACTTAACTCCTTCTTTAAGACCTGTAGTGCCTCCTGCCTTGCTTGTGAGTAGAGGTTAGCTGAAGTTTCAGCAAGGGTGTAGTGCATCACTGTCGAAATGATAAGGGGAGGGTACCCAAAAAACGCTTCAAATGGAGTCCTCCTATGGGCGGTGTGGAAATTGATGTTATACTACCATTGAGCCAGTGATAACCAATGACTCTTAACTCTTGGGCTTTGTAAACATAGGCACCTAAGGTATGTTTCCAGACACTGATTCACGCATTCTGTCCGTCTGTCAGTCTCTGGATGGTAAGCATATGACATTTGTAACCCCATTCCCAACCCTTGGCACAAAGTTTTCCAAAATTGGCTGGTAAAGATCTTGTCCCGATTTGAGACCACAACCTTGGGTAGCCCGTGTACCTTAAAGACTCCATCCAGGAGCTTCCTTGCCACCTTTGTGGTAGAAAAAGGATGTGCTAGGAGGATAAAGTGGCTGAATTTGGTTAGCCTATCTACCACCACCAAAATAGTATCAAACCCCTCAGACCTAAGCAAGGCCTCGATGAAGTCCATGGATATCTGTTCTAGGCTTCGGAGGGAATTTCCAACTATTGGAGAAGGCTAGGATGGGGCACCTGCTCATGCTTGCACCTCTAACAAGTGGTGCACTGCAACACATATTTAGTTATGTTAGAATTATTAGTATAATTGTATATATTGTAATTATTGTATGTGTGTATTTTATTTGTAATTAGATTAAGCCCATAGCTTAAGGCCGTACGTGTTTAAGGCCCATTATGCATAATATAAATAACAAACTAAGAGAGACTAATCTCTTAGGTTTTTCTTTCATAATTATTTTCTCACATGGTATCAGAGCCATCGGTGAAAAAAACCCCAGCCGTCACTGTGTATCTTTTTCCAGTGACTTTCAAACCCTAGCCGTCACCATCACCGTCACTACCCATGCCTGAACCCCATTGTCCGGCCACCACTTGCTAACACTGCCACCACCCTAGGGTTCGCTGCCATCAGATCGGCCGACTGCTGAAGACTCACTACCACCGGACTACCCACGCATTGTCTCTGCCTCCACGCGCCAACGCATGACAACGTGTTCACCGGTCAATTCTCTCTGGCTTCTCCAAATCTAATCTCCGACGACCTCTGAAGTTATTTCCAGTGTCAAAGCCCTCACCATGTTTGATCTCAGTAACGCGGTTTCTACCGATGCTACTCCCGTTCTGTCATCTGTTGCCCCTGCTACCTCTCAATCTTTTATTGTCTTCATTCTTGGGACAACCAATATTACCACTATCAAGTTGATAGGGTCTGCCAATTATCTCTCATGGGCAGCCTCTGTCAAAATGTGGTTCAAAGGGCAAGGCTAAGCGGATCACCTTACCACAAAGGTTGAAAGTGTGCCATAAGCTAATCGGGCTAGATGGGAACAAGTTGATGCCCAGTTACGTAGCCTTCTATGGCAGTCTATTAATCCGTCCATCATGCAACTCTTTCACCCCTTTGAAACTTGTGTTGATGTGTGAAAAGAAGCTAAAGAGTGTTATATAAACGACATCCAACGTTTGTACACTGTGATATCTAATATTAAGAATCTCAAGCAAGAGTCGTCCATGGAATCTTATCTAGGGTAGGTTCATGCAAGAATTTGATGTTCTTCTTCCTCTTACTACGACCCGCACCGAACAGATTACTCAACGAGAGAAGTTTTTTATGGTTATTGCTCTCTCCAGCCTAAAACCAGAGTTTGACGCCATCAGGCATCAAATCTTGACCAGCTCTGCTAGTCCTACCATGAAGGACTCTTTTAAAAGGTTGTTGAATATGATAGGTGCGCATGATATGTCCTCTTCTTCTCATGTTGTTCCTCTAGCCAAATCTTCAGCTCTTGTGTCTCAGACTGCCACCATAGGAGGAAATAGAGGATACAACAATAGTCGCCCATGTCCATAGTGTACCTTTTGTAAGAAACTAGGTCATCTTGAGGACAAATGCTAGAAGAAACATGGTGAGCCAATTGCTCCACCTGCATCATCTACCAGTGCAGCTCATGTATTTTAAAGTGATCATAGTCCTGCTCAATCTCCACCAAGTTTGCAATTGGTACCTATGTCTACAGCTAAGTATAATGCCTTCTTAAAGTTCCAGGCCACCCAGCAGTCTCATCCTGATAATCCTGTTGCTTGTGTTACTCAAAGCTCATATGTTGGTCCTTAGATTATAGATTCTGACGCCACTGACCATATGTGTGGTAATGAACTTTTTTTCTCCTCACTTACCTATTCTGATACCTTGCTTTCTGTTATCCTGACTTATGGTACTAAAACTGCAATTAAAGGGACCAGACAAATCAGACCCACCTCGTCTTTCTCATGAAATTTTGTTTTATATGTTCCTGATAGTCCTTTTAATTTGATTTCAGTTAGCCAACTTACCAAAACCCTTAACTGTTTCATTATCTTTACTCCTACCTCTATTTGTGTTCAGGACCAGGGTATGGGGCGGACGATTGGCGTCGGGCGTGAGTCATAGGGTCACTATCATCTTGTTGTGCCTAGTTCGCCGGTAGCTTGCACCAATACTGCTTCCCCAAATCTTCTCCACTATCGCCTTGACCATCCCAGCCTCTCCAAACTGAAGAAATTAGTTCCTACTTTGTTGTCATTGTCCATGTTTAATCGTGAGTCGTGTTAGCATGGTAAACACGCTCGTAATTCTTTTTCTCGTCGAGTTAATAATAGGGCTGAGGCTCTCTTTTCCCTTGTGCACTCTGATGTATGGGGGCCCAGTCGCATCAATTCTACTCTTGGTTTTTCATATTTCGTTACTTTCATTGATGACTTTTCTCCTTGTACAACAACTCCTGCAAGAACTCAAGTTTTGTGAAGTGTCCCCTATGACGCTTGTTTGTGATACTTAGGTTGCCTTACACATTGCTTCCAATCTAGTGTTCCATGAGCGGACTAAGGATATTGAAATCGATTGTCACTTTATTAAAGAAAAGCAGGATGAAAGTGTTATTGTCAGTGTTCTAAAAGGCGCTAGACGTTAGTCGGGCGGCAAACTGAAGCCTAGTGCCTAGGCAGGGACTAGGCGGCGCCCAAAAATTTAATATTTTTTTTATTTTTTTTCTTAATATATTCTCCCTGCTGCAACAAGCAACGAGCAGCGAGCAGCTGCAGCAACGCAAGCTTGCTGCTGCAGCTTCTTCAATGTTTTTACTAAATAACCGGAGGCGGAGGAAGATGGATACATACCGGAGGAAGACGAGATCGGCGACGAGAGATAACAGCCAACAGATGAGATTGGCAGCGACGAGAGAGAACGACCAACAGGTGAGGTCGACGGCAACGAGAGAGCAGGACCTAGAGAAGAGATCGATGGCGGCGACGAACGACCAAGAGGAGATCGAAGGCGAGAGAGAGAGAGAGAGAGAGGACCCGCGATGAACGACCAGAGAGAGAAAGGGAAAGAGGAAATAGAGAAAGGGAAGGGGGAAATAAGGTCGAACCAGGCCGAGCGCAACCCAGGCAGTCACCTGGTCCGCCTAGGCGCCGTCGTGGCCCGATTAGTCGGGCCGGCGCCTAGGGTGCCGACCAGCCCTAAATCGCCGCAGCCAGTGGCCGCTCAACGTCTAGGCGGCCGCCTAGACCGAATTTTCGAACACTGGTTATTGTTACAGAGTTTGTTAACTTCAATGATCAACTTGCAGATGTCTTCACCAAGTTTCTAAAGGGTCCTCAAGTGGAATATATTTGTAAAAAGCTTGGTGCATATGATATCTATGCTCCAGCTTGAAGAAGAGTATTAGAATTATTAATATAATTGTATATATTATAATTATTGTATGTGTGTGTTTTATTTGTAATTAGATTAAGCACATAGGTTAAGCTTGTAGGTGTTTAAGGGCCATTATGCCTATTATAAATAATAAACTAAGAGAGACTAATCTCTTAGATTTTTTTCACAAGTTACTTCATTCTTTAAACCTGACCAATAAAATAGTTGCCTTATCCTGTGGTATGTCACATTTAAGCATGGGTATCCTCCTATTAGTGAATCATGTAGGGCTTGCAGGATTTTCCCTTTCAACTGATCATCTTCTCCTATAACCACTCTGCCCTGATATCTCAACAATCCCCCCTTAAAGGAATAGCCAACCTCCCCTTGGGGTTGCACGGTCAACCTGGTTATCTTCTCCCTAATCCACGTTGTGCTCTCATAGTTGTTAGTTATTCCTTGCACCCAATCCAATACCAAAGTTGAAATGGCATGACAGCTCACGGAATCCTCCCTTCTTGATAGGGCATGTTAGAACTAGGAGCATTGGAACACTAATTTTAGGCCCAATATAACATGCACACACTTCTTGATATATGCTATAACCAGAATATTAAATAGAGACAAAATTGAAAAAGGAGATAGAACAATCAAACCACAAGAACACCGGCAATTTTATCCTGGTTTAAACTGCATGAACGGTCCTACATCCAACCTTTAATCAAAGAGAGCAATCCACTAAATCTTGATGAAAACAGTACAAGATTATCACTCGCACAATCCCTCTTCCCACTTTGACATACAAGAACCCTCACTATGAGATTACAAGGATACTTTCTCTAGCCTTTCTCTCACAATACAGTTCTTGCACATATCAATGAGAATGATCAATCACAAGTGCTCGGTAAATTACCCCATGCCTCTTATTTATAGACATAAGAGCGTGAGTTACAAAGGAGGATATAACTGGGACATTTCCTTAACTACCTACCCCTCACTTAATATAACATTCAATTAGACTAATTTACCTAACTGCCACTACTGCACATATAATTCTAAATGGGAAGTCCAAGACCTTCTAATCTTTCCAGCCACTCAATGCAAAACTCAAATAACAAGGCATATGCTACTAAGTTTTCCTTCCCTTTCCTGAACTGAATGACATGGTCATATACCATCAATTTGGTAATCCCCTTTTGTTGCCTCTTTGTTGGGATAAGAACTTTAAGCTTTCATGGTCTATCCATATAATGAATCTCCTGCCTTCTAAGTAGTACCTCCACTTGTCCAAAGCCATCAATACCGCCAACAACTCCTTATCATATATGCTTAGACCCAGGTGCCTTGGTGTCAAGGCCTGGCTCAAGTAGGACACTGACCGACCCTCTTGGCTTAGAACAACCCCTATTCCCATGTCATAGGCATTCGTCCCCAACACAAACTCCTTGGAAAATTCTGGGAGGGCCAACACTGGGGCTTGAGGCATGGCCAACTTCAGCTTCTCAAAAGCCTCATCCGCCTCTAGACCCTAATGGAAATTATTCTTCTTCAGCATGGTTGTAAGAGGCTTACTTATCACCCCGTAGCCTCTAATGAACCTCCTGTAATATTCTGTGACGCCTAAGAATGCTCTCAACTCCTTCAATGTCTTGGGCATGGGCCAATGCTTCATAGCTTCCACTTTTTGGGGGTCTGTGCTAACTCCTTGTCCTGCTATAATGTGGCCTAGGTACTCCACCTTTGCATCTGCAAAGGTGCACTTAGACCTTTTCACATGGAGTTAATAGCTTTTGAGGATTTCAAATACTTGCCTGAGGTGGGTTATGTGTTGGTTTAGGTTCAGGCTATAGATTAACATGCCATGAAAAAAGACCAACACAAATTTTCTAAGGTGTCACAACCCTAGGGTTAGTTAAGGTTGTGATAAGAATTGGGAGAAGAAATCAGATTGAAGGAGGGAGAGATATTAAGAGAAAGAGAGGGAGGAATAGAAGAACAGAAGAATGAGTGAGAAGAACGAGAGAGGAGTGGAATATTAGAGAGAAAATAGTATTCAATTCATTAATTTCTTGATTACAAAACAAACCATTACAACACCCTTTTATAGGCATATTTGCCTTCTAACAGCCTAGCACATGCTCCCATGTGCTTCTAACCTCTCTCTAAAATATCCCTAACAAACTATTTTATTCTATTACGATAATACCCTTTTATTGGTCATAGGGTCATGACAATTTCCCCCTCTTTAAGAGAGTTCTTGTCCCCAAGAACTTGCCGCAAGTAGCCGTTGCTCTTCATCCAATTCCAATCTTCTCTATGCGGATCATCCTCCTTTCTTTCTTTCTACCTTTAGGACTCTTCATCTTCATTCTTAGGTTTCCAAGATTAATTCCAAGTATGAATTGGCCCAGAATTTCAATAGGGAAAACTTCATAACCATCCAAAACAAGTAAGAATGGCAGATCTTCAGCCATTGTTGTTGTTACTATATCCCCATTCAACCCACAGCCATGTTTTGCTGAAGAAATATCAACAGCAGCCTCAAAATGCAGCAATGGAGGTTTGTATTCTTTCCTTGAATACTCATACCAAGGTTGTTTGAGAGTATTAACATTAGGAGATGCTGCAACTTCACTTCCAGCCAACGATTGCTCATTAATTGACACCTGGCCAAGCGTTTCAGCACTAGTAAGAGTGCTTGAGAGGCTGTCAATTGATTGAGTGTCATCCTCCAATTCCTTTTTCTCACTCTCTTCTTCCTTAAAGTTGGACTGCTTTTGTTGCAGAATCCCAAAATCATCACCATCGAGAACTTCTTTTCCCTTTTGTTGGCTGCAATTCCCCTCTATTTGGACCTTTCTTTCAACAATTTCAGATTGTCCCTTTGCCTTTACTTCCTTATCAATCTGTTCATCATGGATTCCTTTTGAATAATGCCATTCACCACCAATTTCATCACTGATGTTGCATTCCTCCTTGGTATTTTTGCTGAAATTGGTACCCTTCTTCCACTCCATATTGGAGGTAAGCAATGAATCGCTCTTCCATAATCTTGACTTCTCCTTCGGCTCCTCCATTTCAAGGAATTCTTCCTTGTTAAAACTTCCATGATAGTTATCAAAATATTCCACCGGAAAATTGTAATGATACTTCTTAGATAGTATCATTGCAAACTCTTGCAACTTCTCGCGAAACATTCCAACGAATTCCTTGCACTCTTCATCAAACCCACTGCTGGTTCCTTTGTCCAATTGGCTGACTCCCTTCTTCTGTTCCTTGTTGCTGCCAACTGAAATTGCAGCCTCCTTTGGCTGCCCTTGAGGCTTCATTCCAGCTGAAAATGAAGGATTCTCTTGCTGCAACTGAGACTCCAATGGTCTCAGATATGCACTGCTACCCATGGCCGATTTTTCAGCAGCAACATACTTCGATGGCCAAGGAATGGGAGTTATATACATGCTTTTGTTTTACATGATGTAGCAGTTCCTAGTCTCACCTCAATTGCAATTCAATAGCCTAGGAGCACTCGCTCTTCTCCACCTTTCCAATTCGAACAAGTTTATCAGATTTCAAGCCGAAATTTAGAGTCCCTCGCTGCAGTCATCTATTATACTGCTTCCCACTTATTAATTGGCTGACTGAATCCACCTACTGTGATGATTGACTCGGACACACCCACGGAATTCACCAAATCGGCCTTGCCTTTCAAAATTCGAACTGAAAGCCGTCGGACAGTAACAGCCTATGAACGACCAGAAATGAGTCGTCAAGGAGAGTCGGAAACCCTCCTTCACACGTCAATTCCGAGCAAGACTTACTAAAATTCATTGTCGAGAGCCACTCTCGCTCTTCACTTCCACGTTCGCACCAAAGGTTACCTAAATCACCCTACTGATCCACATTCACTGTGTAATTCATTTTCCGATCTGACTGTGCATGCAACGACCAGATCTGGAAGCCCAATTGAAATCACAGGTCCTGTTTCACCTTCGAAATCACGACAGCCAAGATTGATCGATTGCCTTGTTCACCTGCACGCTTTCTCCTCTCGCTCAAGGTGAATTCAAGATCGCCGGTGTAGCCGCTACCCAATCACCGACCACTGGACCAATGGAGTCGCCTCAAGCCCCACTGCCTCAATCGCGTACTTCCTTTAAACTCTCCTGCCTGAGTCGCCTAAGTCCACGACAATTGAGGCTTATATCGCTGGACCGTTTCACCCTCCGAGGGACTCACGCCCCTTCGGAACATCTACTACGGTCGAAGTTTTACACTGGACTCACCTGGGTTGCAACTAATGGGATTCTCTGGAATTGAGGATCGATCACTGTGAAAGGAGGCTAAGGGCCGTTGCTAAGATACAACGGCCAAGATCGCTTGGGTTGGCTTGCCTTTATCCCATGTAGCGACTTGGATCCATCCACTAGGATAGCCGAAATTTGCACAAGCTGCAGAAATCGAAGCCTCGTTGATTTCGGAACTCACCACGTTGGAGTTACAACATCTCGAGAGTCCGATGGTGTCTCGTTGCAACTCCTGTGAATCATCTCCGTTGGATCGACTCTGCTCTCACCACCCGCTGTGTATCGGTGGTCTACAATTTCTCTCCAATCTCGAAATTCATTGCAGCCAATCACTATGGATCAGCCATTACCATATTTGATTGTGGTTACTGGTAATCGATTTTGTTGCAGTCGTTGGGCTCACCGATAATCACCGTCGGAACAGCCGATAATCACCACCGCTAAGGATGAACTTCTCTGATACCATTTGTCACAGCCCTAGGGTTAGTTAAGGTTGTGATAAGAATTGGGAGAAGAAATCAGATTGAAGGAGGGAGAGATATTAAGAGAAAGAGAAGGAGGAATAGAAGAATAGAAGAATGAGTGAGAAGAACAAGAGAGGAGTGGAATATTAGAGAGAAAATAGTATTCAATTCATTAATTTCTTGATTACAAAACAAACCATTACAACACCCTTTTATAGGCATATTTGCCTTCTAACAGCCTAGCACATGCTCCCATGTGCTTCTAACCTCTCTCTAAAATATCCCTAACAAACTATTTTATTCTATTACGATAATACCCTTTTATTGGTCATAGGGTCATGACATAAGGAAAGGGGCAAAAATGTGGTCCATTAAGGCTTAGAAGGTGGCAAGGGCATTAGTAAGCCCAAATGGCATTACCAAGAACTCATAGTGTCCTTGGTGTGTTCGAAAGGCTATTTTGTGGCAGTCTTTGGAATTCATTCGAATTTGTTGGTATTCCAAGGCAAGGTCTAGTTTTGAGAAAATGGTTGCTCCTGTCAATTCATCTAGGAGGCCTTCAATGATTGGGATTGGGAATTTATTCTTTATGGTCAGAGAATTCAACTGACGGTAATCCACACAGAACCTCTAGGAGCCGTCTTTTTTCTTAACTAGAAGGATTGGGGAAGCAAAGGGGCTTTGACTTGGTTGGATAAGGGATTTGTCCAACATGTCCCTAATTAGTTTCTCAATTTTTGCTTTTTGGATAGGTGAGTATTAGTAGGCCCTTACGATAACAGGTTCAACATTGGGTTTGAGGTGTATGGAGTGATCAAGGAATCGATGTGGTGGTAGGCTGGTGGATGTGGCAAACAAATCCTCAAACTCTATTAATAATAAGTGAATAGGGTTTAATGAGTGTACTTGTGTGTTGCGAATCTCGGAGGATTTGGCTTTTGGCTAGCCTCATCTCTTTAGCCTGGGGCCTTCTTGGCCCTCTCCTTGGTTATTGGCCCTCTCTAGGGCATATAGGGAATGCAACTTCCCTATTGAAGTTCCCCCCTTTTTCCAACAATTTCTACAACCTCTTCTCAGTCACTGCCTTGCACTCCCCTGTTTCCTGGCACCCTTCCAAAGTAATTTTCCAGCCTCCCTTATCAAAGGTAACTACCAATGTGTTAAAATCAAACACGAGGGGGCTCACCGTTCGCATCCAGTCCACACCCAACACAATGTGACAACCCCCAAGCCTCAGGACCCTCAGGTCCACTACAAATTCTGGTCCTCCCATCATCCACTGCACTCGTACTGACTCACCATCCTGCTTCCATTGACAATCATGATCGATAGAAGGGTAGTCTCCTGCCTCTCACACTGTAGGGCCAATGTTGTCTCCTCATCAAGGAAACTATGAGTGCTACCACTATCAATGAGCACCACAAGATTCCTCTTCCCCACTGTCCCCCTTACCTTTAACACTCCACCCGATGCATGACCTTGTAGTGCATGCATTGATATTTCTCCACCTTCATCCCCTTCCATCTACTCCTCATGTTCCTCCACTCCTTCATTCTCAATTTCCTCCTCCCCCTGGCACATCCGTTTGCATTGGTGTCCAGGGTCGAACTTCTCCCCACAACGGAAGCATAGTCCCATCTGTCGCTTTTGATTGATGGTTAGGGCCTTAGTTGGGACTGGAGTAGCCTAAGGCCTCCCTGTCACCCCACTCCTCTACCATGGGGAATTGCTACCCTTACTCCCAGCCCCATACGAACCTTCTTCCCTACTTCCTTTAGGGGATAATCAATGCCTCCTGGCAAAGGCCTCAAAGGCCATCTCATGCAAGTAAGCCTGTTTCGCAGCCTACCCCACCGATGTCAGGTACAACATCTTGACTGTGGGGCGGATTTGTTCCTCTAGCCCACTGATGAAGCTAGATACGAAGTACGCCTCATCCAAGGAGGGGTGGGTTAGAGACAACATTGACCTCAGTTCTTCAAACTTCACCAAGTACTCCTCTATCGACCCCTTCTGCTTTAACTTGTTGAATTCCTCTATGACGTTGGTCCTCGTCTTCTTCCCAAACTGATTGCAAATGTCATGCACAAACCCCGGCCAACTCAATTCTTCTCTTCCCCTACTCCAATTCTGGAACCAGACAACGACCACATCATCAAGGTAGGTCGTGGCCATATTCACCTTGTCCCCCTCCACTACTTTGTATTGATAGAAGACCCTTTCGAATCACCTAATCCACTAGTGAGGTCGGTCTAGTTCGATCAGGGGTATGTCGATTCTCGGTCTTGGAGGATTCGGGTGGTTACCTCCTATTCCTCGGGTCATGTCATCATCCTCCGTCTCCACCCTATCACCTGTTTCTCCTTGATCATGAGGCCTCTACCTCGCCCTCGGTGTCGTCAAAATTGGTGCCAAATAGGCCCTCGGGGAAAAATTGGTCAATAGGCTAACATGAGGTTGCCGAGCAAAAATGCTCAAGGCAACACTCAATTGCTGGTTCAACTACTAGCTCAACCCCGCAAAATCCTCTCTAATCTCGCTAACGGCCCGATCTATTCTGGCCGTATAACCAGCGAATTCCGCCAACAACCCTCTCCAAGCTGGTCGTGTACTCCGATTGGCTCTGGTTGACCTCTTCCTGACTATTTTGGATGCCTAATTCCAGAATGTCCAGGCGATCCTCAACCTGCTCCTGGTTCTGACGTATCCCCGCTTCCATGGCGTCCAACCTCAATTCCATCTACTTCGCTTGCATACCTTCAGCCATCCTATCAACTTCGATAGGTCGTCAGTTCCGATATCAAATGTCAGATCAGGGTGATCTGACGAGAGAATTCTTCCAAATTGAGGAAGAAGAATGAATGTGGCAAGAAGAAAGGAAGCTAGAGATCAGAGAGAGATGGAGAGAGAGAGATTGAAAAATGGAGGGAAAGGATTTGTGGCATAAACCTCACATAATCCCCATCCTCACTAGAAGTTTCTTATTTATAGGAGGGTTGGTTACAACCAACGCTCTTTCTAACTACCTCCCTACCATGAGTCACCAAGTGGCCATGTGCCACATGGAGGCTAATTACAAATGCACCCTCTCCCCCAATTACAATATTATCCTCTTCTAATTACATACTTGCCCTTGGGTTGTGACAGAGGGTAAGATGCATGAAACATGATAAGGAAGGTTTGTTCGATGCAAAGAAGACAAATAGAGGCTCTTGTGACAAAAGTGGATAGAATGGAACAAGTATTTATCAAAATAGGTAGAGGAAGCCCAAGAAAAATTTGTTTAGAAACACTTGAGTTTGATATTATCTACAACAAATAAGGTAATAAACGAAAATGAATATAAAGCTAGAATTCATGCAGTGAGCCCACATAGTGGGATAAAGGCTTGATACATTGTTGTAGTCTAGTTTAAGGTTGAGTTGTTATTGGCTATGCATTGTTAAGAATGAGGCCATTTGAGTTGCTTCCCAAGCGAAGTGTGATTACACTGAATTGTTAGAGAAGATGTGAAGTTTCCAATGTTTGCTAATGTGAACCAACTTGCATAAGTTGTGCATTTAAAGTTTCCAATCTTTGATTTGATTATTGACAAATAGTTATAAGGCCAAATGGCATATTTGAAAGTCTAAAGGTGAGCAGAAACACCTTAGGAAGTACAAACCCATTAGTCGAGCAGGTGAGCAGGTGATCAGGTCAGTCAACATCCAAATAGATAATCCAAAGGATCAAGTTCATTTTGCCACTGTCCAAATCAATCATCAGCCACCTATTGGGTGGACAATCAAAGCATAATGGTCATTGTTTTCAAAAGTCGTCAAATAGTCGACCATCTGGAAGATCAATCAATAAATAATGTTCTTTGGTTTCTGTTCCAAGATGTACCTCAGAAGACTAGGAGGAGTAGCAATCCATCAATCAACCGCTCATATCATTGGTTGAAGTACTTGAGTCACTAGAATCAACAATCAATCACAAGTTGACTGTTTGACCCTCATAGCCAACCTTCCAGGAAAGCTTTCTCACTCATGCACATGCTAAGGCACTAAAAGCCAACTATTCAAAGGAACAATCGATCTCTTCTACATTCTATTTTACATGCTGCATCTATTCAATCCACGAGACTGATTTAGGAAGCGCACCCTAACCAAAATTTCCTTCAAGAGTCAACTTCAAATGTATAAACTTCTTTTCAAAGGTTTTTTGAAGAACTAGAACTAAACACTGTCTCAAGCAATTCTCATTATGTTTCAATCATCTTCAATAACACTTACTGCAATATTGCATATACTCAAAAAGATTTCAAGATTCACTGAATGAGAACAAGAATTCATCTCCAAAGTGCTGATACCCCATATCCAAAAGAACCAAGCCTACCTTGGTTCTTTAGAAGGTTATAATCTTTTTTATTACTTTTATTTCCAAGTTTTATTGCTTCATCTTTGTCCAATCTGCGGACATTGGTTGCATTTTTTAAACCTTATTCTTGTGATATTGTTAAGGCAAGTGAGCACTTATTGAGGTTGTGTAGAGTCCTCCTAGTGCCTGAGAATATAGGGGATTCATCGTACAACTTTCATAGGCGATCTTGGGTGAGAAATAGGTGCAAAATATTAGTGTAACTAAGATGATATCACGGTAGATGTGCAACCATACAAAAAAGATAAAATAAAAAACAAGATTATGCATAATAAGATTGAAGCAGCATGATATAATGACCTTAAGAGGATATAGATAGGTAAGAAAGTGTTCTAGAATTCATGTAAACAATCCCACTTAGTAGATTTAAAACTTGTGATTGTTGTATTTTTGAAAGGTCTATGACCATAACTTTTTGTATGCTTGTAAACTGTTCCAAGATGCTGAATCTATATTAAATGTGTCTTGTAATTCACCAGTGCTAACTCATGGAGGCTGCAGCAAGCCCGTCCTTCAACCCCCCCGCTCCTACACCTTCACCTATAGCATTGGCCCCTTGTGCTCTCAATGGGGCTTCTTCAACAGCTTGGGCTTTTAAAGGTTTTTTTGTAGCTTTTTTTATAGTTTTGCTTGATCTGGGAGAATCCCTGAGTTCAGCTGATTGGTCTTTAAATAGCCTACCTATCTATCAATTTTCGTTATCTTCATTCTATGCACAAATATAAAAAATTTCAATTTGAAACTTTCTATCAATCTGGATATTTTAGCACTATAAAATGGTATTAGTTGTTTACATGATTATGAAGACATTGGATTTTAGGCTTCATGATCTCTTAGGTCTTGGCTCAGGGTTCATGGCCAGTCATGCTACCCAAAACGGGGTACAACATTACTTCTTTATTTTGATCAATAACAATACCTTGACTAACCCATCCAAGGAATAACATCATTACTGTTAAAAGCAGTATCTTCCAGCTATTTTCTTCTTTTAACCTTTTCAATTTTGACAAAGGTTCCACTCAAATATATCATAAACAATCCAGCACCTTACTGCAGTTTTGAAGGTGTCATAATCATCAGACTGGAAAACAGTTTAGACAAGAACAATGGGAACACGCCCCAGGTCTAGAGAGTTAAAAACTCAAACCACATTACATAACAGCGCTTGCATAATGAACATAAAAATACGGTAGTAAACAGTTTTACGCTTAGATAATGTTCTCATGCTTGTATCACTTACTACTTATTCTACCACCAAACAAAAAGGTCCTGCCCTACTGCTCAATAAGCAAGGAGACGTTTGGCTCACCCTGAAACTATAAACTAATGGCACCTTCAATTATTCAACACACAGAAAATAATGACGCAAAGGAAAACAATATTCCTTCTACAAAGGAAACACCCAATAGCACCAAGCAATTCACTTCAAAGAGCATTATCCAAGATTAAATAAAACTAAACAAAACAAGCGCAACGTAGTCAGCCCATCGAGTAGCAACCTAACAAGCAAACAAATAAAAGAATTGAAATCAAATAGATATATCATAAAACACATCACAATTTGGTGGCATTAAGAAATTAATTAGAGAACTATTAGAGCCGAAAACATCTTTTTACGAAACAAACCCACATCTTCTATGTACGCTTCTTCCCTACATAACTATTGATCGATTTTAAGGGAAAAGAAAATAGAAAACAAAAAACAAAAAAGTACCAGTCCATGGCGTTCACCGGCTTGAAAGGTGAGTTTCTGCTGGTTCATGGCCTGCGTGTACAACTGAGAGAGCGAGTTCGCGGCGCTGCAGAACGTGGAGTACATCGTGCGATCGACCTCGTCGAGGCTCGTGGCCACGGACTTCCTCTTCTTCCCCATCCAGAAGCGAGAATCGAATCGTCGACGACTGTCTCTTTTCTCTCTCCGATTCGATCCTGGCAATCGGTGGGGCAGATAGCGGCGAGATTGGTGCCGGAGGTTTAACCTGAAACAATCGGCGAAAATCAGAGAGTTACTGAGGGGACAATGGTTGGAGAAAACCAATGGTTTGCGCGTGTGGGGCGTGGCGTGATGTTACAGAAGCCGGTGCATGCTAACCATTCTGCTCGTCCACAACACGTGATAATTAAGCTCCTTAAATTGGGAAAATTATTTTCATGTGTAAATTAGTAATTTGCTTTTGTTGATGAACTTAAATTTAAAAGGAATTTTATTTAAATAATATTATTCTTAAAAAACATTATCAAAATAGTATTGACCAAAGTTATTTAACAAAAGAATAGTCAGACTGCCAGTTAAGTATGTCATGGGAGCATGGGAAAAAAAATGCTATTAAGAAGAAGATTTAGATTGCGTTCTCTTTGTTTTTCAATTTTTAGTTTTGAGTTTTGAATTCATTTTTACTTTTCTGTTTTGATAGTCTGTTTTTAAAAAATTGAAAACGCGTTCTCTTTATCATTTTGAAAAACTATTTCTCAAAACAGAAAATTAGAAAACACGTTCTTTTTGAAATTTTGAAAATAATGTTTCTTAGTTTTGAAAGAAATGTTCTTCCTATATTTAAAAGAATCCAATTAAAATGACTCTTTTTGTTTTGAATAGAATTTTTATGTCCTCACTAAAAATGCACACCATATAAGCATTTTTGGGTCAGGCCTAAGCAATGTCATTTCATTAATCTCTTAGGTTACAACGTAGAGTTTTTATTTTCTTCCTCACTTCTCAAACTTTAGAATTGAGCATCAATCTTCATAGACAATGGTGACCAACTCCAAGGTGTGATCAAAGGTGAATGTGGGAATTGGCAAATAGCGAAAGGCGATAGGTGACTGACCATCAGACAAACCCTAGCAATCTTGTCAATCTCGTAAGATTCGACAAGTATATAACAATTTGCTGATTTTTTGGTCTATTGTTATCTAGATTAGTTTAAGGTTTGATATGTGTATCAGTGCATAGATATGTATAACTAAACACATTATGTATACGATCTTTTGTACACTTGTGTGTGTGTGCGTGTATATAAACATATATGTATATACATATATGTGTATAGAAAAAAGAATGTGAACATACATACATACGTTAATGTGTGTATATATTTGGGTGTGTTAATTTATATAAATTTGGCCAAATATATATATTTTCCTTTGTACTTTTACGTTTTTTTTTTTTTCATGTGACCACCTAAACTTTTGGATGTTTTAATTACATCTCTAAACTATACATTTTTTGAGTCAATTGCACATTTCAGTTAGAAAGTCCAACTCACACGCTCTAAGATACCCAAATTACTCCTCACTCGTGTGCAAACCAAGCATTGTGTTTGCTACAGCTTCTTCCTTCAGTGGCAGGCGACAAGGCAAGGGAATGTACAAATGCCATCATCGACAATGGTGAAAGGCGAAGGCATTGGCAGTGGCAGAAGGTGCATTGTTGATCGAGGGAAGGTATCAACGGTGGTGAAAGGTCGTTTGTTGGTCGAGGAAGGCAAAAGGTGGAGACAAAGTTGTATGTCGGTCGAGGAAGATGAAATGTGACCGACTTCACCTCTTCACCTTCCATCTTCCTCAACCGACAGACAACCTTCTGCCACCATTAATGACTTCGCCCATTCGTCTTTTGCCTTCCTCGACCGACAATCCACTTTCAACCGTTATTAATGCCTTTGCTTTCTACCTTCTGCCATCACCAATGACAGCCTCTGCACTTTTCCCTACCTCATCGTCGATTATTAAAGGAAGAAGTTATGGTAGAGATGGTGGAAATTTTACACGACATGAAGGGCAATTTGGGTATTTTAGCACGCTTTCTAACTGATGTGTGCAATTGACTCGAAGATGTATAATTTAGAGATGTAATTAAAATAACTAAAAGTTTTAGGTGGCCACGTGAACAAAACATGAAAGTATAAAGGCAAAAATATGTATTTGGCCATATAAATTCACATATGCACATATATCATGTATCATGTATCATGCATAAATTCACATTTATGTATATATCCATATTTGGATGAACATATATATGTTTGCATTTATAGACATGTTTATATATATGCATATTACATATTTGGATGAACATATATATATGGGTGTATTTATACATACATATATATGTATGTACATATATCATGTATACATTCACATTTATGTATATATGCATATTTAGATGAACATATATATGACCACTTACATGTGTGTGTTTATTTATACATATATTATAAATTTTGAACATCTTCAATTCTTATGTAGAATGATGCCCAAACAGTAAGGGTTGTGCATCATTAGAAAGGATGATGAGAGCATTTTGTCTAACTTGGTATGATGTATGTTAGGGGAAACTAGAAAATGCTTAAAATAAGAAGGAAATAGATGTATGAAGAACTACTCTAATTATCACGTGGCAAGGTGGGGATTTGGAAGAAGCTTTGATGGTGTCAATATTAACTCAAGTTGATGGAACTTTTGAGGATATGACAATATACATGATGATTATTCGTTGGATATGGCTATTAAGGTTTGCAATGAGATGTCTTCAAAGTTTCTACTCATTTATTTGACTAAAAAAGCAAGATAACCTATAAGAAAGTCAAGAATTACCAAAGTAAAGAGTTGTCCAACAACACATTCCACAAATAATGTGCTACTTTGTACCTCAAATATCAGTCCCATAGAGTTATGCAATAGTAGATCACCTACCTTAAGTATTAAGGGATCTACACTATATGAGTGGCATGAGAATTGAGACTAGTAGAGACTGTCATGAAAACATTGATATATACCATAGTGTAAAGGAGATGGTATGCCATGAAGACGATTCTTTAGTTGACATGTTACACTTAACCCGAGACAATATTCTTGACGATAACCCTAATGACGAAGATAAGGATGTGGATGCTATGTTAGAAGTCTCAAATGATGACAATGAGCCCATATATGAGGATGAGGATTGGGGGTAGATTATACGTTTGACCACTTAGAGGAGGCAGACATAGGGTCGAGTGCTAGCCAACACACTACTTATCAAACCCCTTCATTAAACATTTCAAGAATAATGAGGTAAAATAAATTTTATACCAAACTATAACTTAGGTTCAATTATGGAAATTTAATTGATGCATGAAAATATTAGCGATGAACCATTTTGAAATGTTTGAATGGATTAGACAATTCTTAATATGAAACTAGTAGAAGGAACATGACGAGGGTCATCATTAAGGATACATGAACATTAACCTATCAAGGGCATTCAATAGTGTGCTTAAGGGTCCAAGAAACTTATCTATGAGCACACTCGTTGAGATGGTGTATTATTGTGTGGTAAATTTTTTTCTCACAAGTTCTAATATGGCTTGATTGACAAGGAACATGACCATAAACAATTGTAAACACTTATGACCCAAAGTCTAACTACCACATTGTCAATGATGTTAGCACTGTGAAAATTTTATTTGAAGCATGCACGACCAGACCCCAAGGGAACACTGACAATGATAAGGACTTTAGGAAGCACAAGGGTAACTTAGATAAGGATACATGCTCTTGTAAGAAGTGGCAATTAGAAAAATATCCTTGATCTTATGTCATTGCAATGTTTAATTACTTGCATGTGGATTAAAACGTTATGTGAACAAATATTTAAATGTTAACACCCACTCAAAGATCTATAAGGTATAGTTTGATGTTATTTAGGATAAGGTGTATTAGCTTGCACACAAAGGTCTTGTGGTGGTGCATTACCCTAATGCGAGAAGGAACAATAAAAGTCGACCACATTTATCCAAGATCCACAAATAAATGGACGCTAGTAAGGGTGAAGCCCAAGTTAGGTGCAACATTTGTCAAGCAAAAGACAATCGGTGGAGATGCCCCTGTAAACAAACTTCTAGATATTTTCATTTGCAGTTTGATACTCATCTTACTTTGTAATACATATTCTATTAAATTATTATGCTCCCATGATGGTTATAGAGAACTTATTGATGTATACTCTTGTTGTCATATCCACGTTTTGTATTATTGGTCACCCAATATAGATTGTATTTGTGTCTAATTTGTTCTATTTATTTTCATAACTGTACTAGAAATTCATATGTTTAGCGAACATTTTATTTCCTTTGCTAAAGTTTACTAATCAATGTTTAATGTGTTTTCTATAGGGTTATGGATGCCCTTGATGATGCATTTGACCCTGGCTTAATCGATAGGTTTGTGTTATATTTTCAACATCAACACATATCGGAGCTTGTGTGGGTGAGGGAGCCTACGACCACATTATAGAGTCAATGTAAACAAATATTTTATAGAAGGGAATAAGTGCCCCATGCACGAGTTCTACAATATATTAACATGGCTAGATTTGACCACATAAATCGAGTAAAGGTTGGGGTGACTTTGGACTTAGCCTTTATTACAACACTAGTTAAGAAATGGTAACAAAAGACACACACATTCCACCTAGTAGTTGGTGAGGCGACCGTTACATTATAGGATGTTACTATTATCATGGGGTTGTGTGTAAATGGTCTTTCAGTCACAAGGACCAGGAACTAGAGGTATCTAGAGTTATGCTAGAGGTTGCTTGATTAAGTACCCCCACTAGAGGCCTTGAGTGGTTCATCATTGAGATTCACTTGGCTATGGGATTAATTTGTTATTCTTCCTAAAGATGCTATCGAGGAGGATGTATAGAGACATGTGCGGGTATACATTTTGTGGGTCATTTGAGCATTGCTACTACCTAATAAGTCAGCAACAAAGGTTCAACTAATTTATCTATTTTTTTTAAGACTTCAAGCTCTATGGTTAATTCATTTGGGGCAAAGCCACTCTCGTTTACATCTACAAATCATGGTGTAAAGCTAACCACCATAAGATTGGGGATATCAGTGACACTCTATTTCTACTACATATATGGTTTTGGAAGAGGTTGCACATGGGACAACCCACAAGGTTAGAGGATACAAAAGTTTACCCTAATATTGATCCTATTGTAGTCTACTAGTAAGGTAAGATTACATCTAATGAGAATCCTTGCACACATGTTTTGCAATTATACTACGACTAGCTCGACTCACAAAGAGAGCACCAGGTATGTGTTTGTATTGATTTCATTTATTTCAATTCTAAATAGCTGGAGCAATATGTAAGCCATTTGTTTATATTATGTATGATAGATTATATAAGACTCATATACTAAAGACATTCTCCAATGCCTACCCCCTATTTGCCTTGAGAGAGAGGGAATTTAGAGAGTAAAGGTGCGACTTATCTGTTTGACATTGTTGAATGGCACCTTTCATCTTGATGCTTGAGGCAGTTTGGTATGGTGCAAAACATCCCTCCCACCGTAGATATGGAAGTGGCATTACACAACGAGGATAAGCAAGCACTATTGTAATTGGGAGCACCTTCACCCCAAATTGGTATACTTATGGCATGACTGCCATGCATCTATAGTTCATAGTCTCCCAAGCCCATTCCATGAATGGCACTTTGGGTCATATATGACTGTTGGAATACATGTGTGACGGTGCAGGTAAATTTAAAAATTTTGGCACAACAAACATACACAATGGAAGTCATAAATATACACACCATACACAGTTTGGGTATTTAAGCAACACGATATTTCATCATATGAAATACAATATATGACATACTTGTAGCCCGGTGTCAGGTGAAGTGTAAAAACCATTTTTACACTGAGACTAATTCCACCTCGAGTCGTGGTGGACCTAGTCTTATATATGGCAGCCGCCATCTAAATCTAGCATTAGAGCATATCACTAATAATGACATGGTATATATATATGTGTGTGTGTGTGTGTATAAAGAGGTGATTCTCATTTCCTATTGCTAATTCTTAATCAATAGTATTCCAATCAAAGTGTAGATCTATTCAGCCATGGTATAAATACATTTCCACTTAACTTTTTTTTATTTGTATTCTTCCTAATTCTTTAATAGGTTTATTTGTTTTTTACATATATTTTTATTTATAAGATGATAATATTATGTGTGCATAATCCACAAATATTCAATAATCATCTCAAATACAATAATTAATTCTCTCCTTAAATTATTCAAATTCACAACACCTAAATAAATCATAAATCACTTCAAATATATAGATTAATAATTATTATTTATTTCTAAAATACCAGAATATCACAGTCTACCCCCTCAACAAAATTTTGTCCCCAAAATTCTCATTAACTTTTTCAATCCATTGAGGGAGGCACACCTCATTTCTTTCCTAACTCGTAGAGTCTAACAATTCCTAACTCGTTGAATTTCCCATCCATAATAATTGAAATGACCTCAACTTTCCTTAGCTTCCAAGCCAACCTGTAACCTTTTTTGCACATTAAGCATAAATAATTTGACCACTTATTTCACACTTCAAGATCTAATCACATTCAGTGTTGGTATTGGGGACAAAAAACCCATATCCAATATTACATTTACATCCTAGATTTCCAACGGGTTCAAGCCCGTTAAATGCACCTCTTAACTTTACACTCTAACACATCTCTCTGATTTATAACCTTATATGGATCATGTTATGACCACTAGCACCTTGATCATCTTAGCAAACATTATCAATCACATTAAATGACATCAGTAAGGATTCCTCATTATAATATCATAACCTAAATGCTATCCTAAGGCTATCTCGTGCTCACATCGTACTTTTACTTGGCAATACCTCGATCATACATTAATCTAAGGACACGTTTAGAACAGAAGGATATTTAATCCTAGTGATGATCTTATTCAAAGCATAATGTTCAATGAACATATTAAATTATCACTTTCTTCCATTCACAAATAGCCTACCCTCATCTAACAAATCTTGCATTTGCAATTGAACTCCTGTTACTCCGCTTGTTTGTTTGTTTTTTTTTTCTTTTTAGCTTGCATTATTTTCATGTTCCTTCTATATTCCCTTTTCAATGGCTTTTCGTCAGCTACCATCTGCACCACATATCCGCAAAATCCAGTATTCAACACTTTGAGTTCTTATCACTAATATGATCATGAAGGATTGTCCCAATTGCGCACCACTAGCGATCTCAACTCACTCATTCGAGTTGACTAAACTGACTATCTTCCTTCTCAATCTAGCTGTACCTAGTATGGGGATAAGAATTAAATATCTGTATTGCATCAAAATATTATTTCCCCAATGGAGTCAGATCTAACACACAATTTACATAAAAATTCTTAATCTCTAATGAATTCAGGTCTACTGAAACGTAGCTTCTCTTATGATGATTCAACATCATAACTTTTTACCTAGTTCTCCTCCAAGCATATTGTAAGGATTCACAAATTAAGTATCCTCCAGATGTAACACCCCGCCTTCCAGGGCATTAGTATATGTTAGGATTTTTTTTTTTATTTACATCGAGCATAAACCGATAATAAATCCTCAACATAACATTTATTTAATCACTCCCAAATATAACAAAGGAATGAAACATTTATTTTACATAAGCGGAAGCAAGATCAGAACCTTAAAAAAAATAACTTATGCGGGTACATACATACTGTTCACCCGACATAGCATTACAAACAACATAAAACTCTAAACGATACATCCGAATAAAATATATAATTCTAGTCCTACATGGGACCCTCAAAATTTCCACCACGATCATGCCTCGACCACTTCTTTGCCCTTCCGGCCGCTTGCCTCACTTGGAACGTGGAATATTCCAGGGACACAGTCCAATATTAGAAGATGAAATCTTCTAAGTGAGGGTTAGATAAACATGTATGAATGATGCATGATGCACTTATATGAACAATATATACCCATAATGTAACTTCCCAGGCATCCCCAGCCCGGCTAGGAATCCTAGGCAAATCCCGAACCTCTGCGGGATAGGCCTAACGTTATTCCCTCAACGCCCTAGGGGAATTACGGCTACACTCTGAGGGTATCATCCCAACCCCATGCACAAGATCAATATGACAAATAGATATCGTGTTGTGCATACATCACGCTTTTCCATGCAACAGTATATGAATGAAAATGATCATATCATAAGAAAATATCATGCATGAAAAGGAAACCATATCATATAAGGGCTAATAGGACAAAACCACTCACCTTTTCTGATTTTTGGGTTACCTCGAAAAACGTGAAACTCGCCTCAATTTGCGTGCCAATCTCGATTTTCGCACCAAATGTCTCACCACACTTCCCAAAGCACCCTAGGCAAGATATTTATTTATTTAATCAATAAAACCTATTTTTCCTCAATTTTCTTGCCTTTTTCTCTATTTTTCTTTTATTTTTCCTTACTAATATTCCAAATTAAATACCTACACTTAATTTTTTTCAAATATTTTTACATAGAAAATTCTAAAATAATTTTCCAAGACATTTAAAAAAAATTTCACAAAAAACCAAGCTTGCACGCGCCCACACGCGCTGCCGCGTGTTAGGGCGAGTGAGACTGGCGCGTGGGACCCACGCGCCGGTCGTCTTCTCCGGTGAAGGCCTCGCCGGAAAATTACAAAACCGATGCCAATTGAAAGCTTATGAAGAATCGATCCTAGGGGTACCTGATTGGGCTCCAAAGGAGGTCCAGAAGCCGTCCAACGAAGCGATTGAAGACTCGACCAGGCGGTCCGCCTAGGGTTCCGGCGAGCTTCGATTTCCCCTTCAAATCGCAACCAAAACGCCTGAAAATCTCCAGAAATGGCCTTCAAGCTATGGGCAACAAAAGCCCTCTATCCTTTCCTCTCAATTTGTTTGAAAAACGGACCGATTTGAAGCTTCAAATTTGAAAACTTTCGGCCACTTCGTCCGCTATTTATAGGCAATCGTTGGGCTACCAAATGGCCTTGGGCAGCTTGCCCATTGCCTTAAGCTTCTCCCCCTCCCCCGGATCGACCCAAAACCATCGTCACCCGACCAAAACATCGGGTTGCAGGTCGCGACGTCGCGACCTGCAATCTGGTCGGATTTTGTTTCCAAAATCCGACCAACTCGAGGCCCAACGACGGCACTCGAGTGATCCTTGGCCTTCCCCGACCATCCCTCGTGAATGTCCATGGCTCAATTTGGCCGGTTGGCGACCGTGCGTGGCCTGGTCGAAACCAAAGCTATGAATTTTCCATTTTTTTGCATTTTTGCCCCATCAGGTTTGGTTTTCACGATTTGGCCCATTTTCTCACAACCCCTATACTTTTGGTAATTGCCATTAGGTCCCTTAAGCTTTGTTCTTTCAACTTCATCTTTGCAACTTTTTCAAAAAATGACATTTTGACCCCCCGGGCAATTTTGAAAAATTACACTTTGGCCCGATTCTTCGTTTTGGCTCTAAATGTACTCGTTTCTTCCTGAAACTTTCGAAGGGTTGTTTTACTCGACAAACCGAAGCTTTCCTTAGCTTCCGTTATCATTTTGGGAGTCTCCTACGAAGATTCAGTTTTACAGCCTAAATGACAGCTGCATTTTTGTTGTACCGAAAACCGTGCCTGATTCCAATTCTTCCAGTCCTAAAAATCACGCCTCGATATGCTCGTTAAAGGCGTCCCTATTTCCTCAATTATTTAAGCTTTAGGATACTCCCTCCGACTGATTCGGTAAATTTTGCAGGCTTTTCTGATACCGAATTTTCCCGAATTTTCGATTTTCTTTCAAATTAATAACCCAAAGTTCTTGGGTATTATATTCTCCCCTCCTTAAAGAAATTTCGTCCTCGAAATTTTCGTATTCTTACCTACTAATACATCAGTACTGGACTAATAATCTCGCAAAAGCAACGACTTTTATCTCTTAATCGAGCTTTATCATTTATGCATTTCTAAACACATCAATTGCATCTCTAACATATGTAAGGTCTATCGGGTATATTGGGTTTTTGGACAGAATATCCCGTTGTAGCTTTTTACCATCAGCCACATACATCAAAAATAGCTAATAATATCACAAGTACAAACGTACTATTCACAATCATCTCTTCATTTCACAATATTTTTGACAACCTTACATAGAAAATTACAAACATTTGCTACATTCATTCTATTTCCTCGAACAACAGGGGATATTTTTCCCTAATCGTATCCTCGAGTTCCCACGTAGCTTCTTCCTCAGTGTGATTTCTCCATTGGATCTTTACCAGCGGTATAACTTTATTCCTCAAGATTTGGTCACGCCGATCTAAGATTTGCTCGGGCGACTCTGGATAAGTCAAATCGTCTCTTAGCTCAATTGCTTCCACCTGAATTTCTTGGGTCGGGTCCTGAATATGCCTCCGAAGCTGAGACACATGGAAGACATCATGGATGTTGGACAAGCTAATAGGAAGTTCTAGACGATAAGCTAATGGTCCGACTCGTTCTTTAACAAGATAAGGTCCAATAAATCGAGGTCTCAATTTACCTTTCTTTTTTCCTCGAGTTGCTAAGTGTTGAGGCGATACTTTTAGGTACACAAGATCTCCTATCTCGAATTCCAAATCTCGCCTCCTTTTGTCCGCATAAGACTTTTGACGACTCTGTGCGGCTCAGATTCTCTCTTGGATCTTTCGAATCTTTTCTGTAGTCTGCTGAACCAACTCTGGTCCCAGTATTTGCCTCTCTCCTACCTCAGTCCAACAGATAGGTGATCGACATTTTCTTCCATATAAAGCCTCATAGGGTGCCATTCCTATACTGCTATGGTAGCTGTTATTATAAGCAAACTCTACTAAGGGTAGATGCTCTTCCCAGTTACCGTCAAAATCTAAGGCACATGACCTCAGCATATCCTCTAACATTTGAATGGTCCTTTCAGACTGTCCATCTGTCTGCGGATGATAAGCCGTACTAAGGTTCAATTGCGTCCCCATGCACTCTTGCAAGCTTCCCCAAAATCTTGAGGTAAACCTCGGATCTCGATCGGAGACAATGCTTACTGGCGTACCATGAAGCCTAATTATTTCACTAATATATTGCTCCGCAAATTTTCGTACCGGCCTATCCATCCTTGTAGGCAAGAAGTGGGCTGACTTCGTTAGCCTATCTACGATGACCCAAATTGCATCGTTGCCTTTCTGACCCTTGGGAAACCCTGTCACAAAATCCATCGTGACATGCTCCCATTTCCATTCTGGAATATCTAAGGGTCTCATAAGTCCAGCTGGCCTCTGGTGCTCGATTTTTACCCTCTGGCATGTATCACATTGTGCCACTTTCCTTGCCACACTCGTCTTCATTCCCGGCCACCAATAGATCTCTCGGAGGTCCCGATACATTTTTGTAGCTCCTGGGTGTACTGTATAGCGAGTTCTGTGGGCTTCATTCAAAATTCTTTGCCTCAAATCCTTTAAGTTTGGCACGTAAATCCTTCCCTGAAACCTCAGTATGCCATCATGCATTTCAAAATCAGATCTTTTAGGCTGGCCATGCTCGTCCACCCATAGACATAACCGTTTGTCATCCACATATGCCTCTCGTATTTCGTTCATCAAATCTAGTTGAACTACCATGCCAGCGATAAGAACGGACGATTCCTTGGGCACTACACTCACCGTCAGATGGCTAAAAGCCTCTAACATTTGCCACTCACAAGCCATCATTCCGGCCATAGAGATAAGCACATTCCTACTCAGTGCGTCAGCCACCACATTGGCACGCCCTGGGTGATATCGTATGGTGCAGTCGTAGTCCTTCAGAAACTCCATCCATCGTCGCTGCCTAAGGTTCAACTCCTTTTGTGAAAATACGTACTGTAGGCTCTTGTGGTCTGTGAATACCTCAAAGGTTTCACCATATAAATAATGTCTCCATAGCTTCAGAGCATATATCACGGCCGCCAATTCCAGATCATGAGTCGGATAATTTACTTCATGCCTTCTCAACTGTCGTGATCCATACACGATCACTCTGTCGTGTTGCATTAACACACATCCCAAACCTATTTTAGAGGCATCCGTATACACAACGAATCCCCCGGGCCCACCCGGCGTTGCTAAAACAGGTGCCGTGGTTAATCTATCTTTAAGTTCTTGGAAACTTTCTTCACACTTGGCAGTCCATTCGAACTTGACATCTTTTCGAATGAGCTTTGTCATCGACGCAGCTATTTTCGAAAATCCCTCCACGAATCTTCGATAGTAGCTTGCCAATCCCAAGAAGCTTCGTACCTTAGTCACATTTGTTGGTTGCTTCCATCGCTGAACAGCCTCAATTTTTGTCGGATCTACCGAGATTCCTTCCTCAGAGATTACATGTCCAAGAAACGCAACTTGAGGTAGCCAAAACTCGCACTTCGAGAACTTGGCGTACAATTGATGTTTCCTGAGAGTTCCTAGTACCAACCTTAGGTGTTCTTCATGATCGCTCTCATTTGAGGAATATATCAATATATCATCTATGAAAACTATCACAAACTGATCTAAATAGGGTCTGAACACCCTATTCATGAGATCCATAAATGCCGCTGGAGCATTCGTTAACCCAAAAGGCATCACGAAATACTCGAAATGGCCATACCTTGACCGAAAAGCGGTTTTTGAAATATCTTCCGGCTTAATCCTCAACTGGTAGTATCCAGACCTTAAGTCAATCTTGGAAAATATTTTCGCTCCTTTCAATTGGTCGAACAACTCATCGATCCTTGGAAGTGGATACTTATTCTTTATTGTGACTTTGTTCAACTGGCGATAGTCAGTACACATCCTTAAACTTCCATCCTTCTTCTTTACGAATAGCACAGGCGCACCCCACGACGACGTGCTTGGTCTAATGAATCCTTTATCGGTCAGTTCTTGCAACTGACTTCTCAACTCTCTCATTTCCGCCGGAGCCATTCGATATGGAGGAATCGATATCGGTTTGGTTCCCGGCACTAGTTCAATTGAGAACTCAATCTCCCGAGGTGGCGGTAGTCCTGGTAGGTCTTCTGGAAACACATCTTCGTAATCTCGTACTATCCGCACCTCCTTGATCTTTGGTATTTCTTTTTCTTCCAAATGAGCGTAGGCTATATATCCATGAGCTCCTCGATTCATTAACTTCTCTGCCGTAACGACTGAAACTATGTTTCCATTTTTGGGGTCACCCTGTCCCCGAAATTTGACCCATTCCCCTTCAGGTTTCTTTATGGTCATTATCTTTCTTCGACAATCTATATTGACGTCATATTTGGATAAGAAATCCATTCCTAAGATTACGTCGAAATCGTACACCTCTAGCAAAATTAGATTGACTTTAAATTGAGCATTACTTAAACTAATTTCGCATTCTTCTACCACTTTAGAAGACATTTCACTCTTACCCATGGGCGTCGAAATTATCATCGGAAATTCCATAGGTTTAGTCTCTACCCCCAAATTTACAGCCAAAGCATAAGACATAAATGAATGCGTTGACCCAGGGTCTATCAATGCATGAACAGGGGTATCCAATATGAAGAGCGTACCTTGAACGACTGTTGGATTGGTCCCCACATCTTCCTTGGTGAGGTTGTAGACACGTCCCTGACGAATCCCACGAGCCTCGTCTATCTTTTCTGCTGGTCCAGCAGCTTGTCCAAGTTTTGGCCTTTTCGGGCAGTTACTCGAGTAGTGCCCAGGTTGATTACACTGAAAGCACACTACCCTTGACAGATCTTTTGTTGGTATTGGAGGCGTCTCTTTTCTTTTGCGGCAATCCCTGCTGATATGCCCTTGCTTTCCACAGAAGTAGCAGACAGTCGTTCCTGCTAAGCACTTTCTTCCTGGATGGTTCTTTTTGCACTTAAAACAAGGCTTGCCACTTTGAGGATTTTTGTTTCCCGTTTTCTGTTCTGGATCCCTTTTTATCTCCACTGACCTGATCTGTTTCACCTGCAGAAGGTTTCTCTCTGTTGTTAAAGCTTTACTCAAAGCTTCTTCGTACGATTCAATTGACCAGGTGCTCAGAGCCTGCAACAAATCCACTTTGAGTCCTGACATGAACTTCTGAGCCTTCTGCCATTCATCGGCATCGTACATCGGCACATACTTAATGAGCTGATTAAACTTAGTGTCGTATTGAGATACCGACATTTCTTCAGTTTGCTTCAGGTTTGCAAACTCCCAGCTCTTCTCTTGCCTCCAGCTAAGAGGAAAGTATTTCTCATTGAAGGCTTTCTTAAAGGCCTCCCAAACCGACGTTGGGGTCTCATCGGTTTCAGATTCATGCCTCGAGCGGGTCCTTTGCAACGCTCGCTCTGCAGTCTGCCACCATTTTCCAGCTTCTTCTTCTAGCATGAAAGTGGCACAGTTTAACTTGTCCTCATCGTTAAACTGGAGATGTCGAAACAACTTTTCTGTCTGCTCCAACCAATACTCAGCCATACTAGGGTCATCATTGGTTTTCCCCTTAAATATTGGTGGTCGTTGACGTCGGTATTGTTCCAGCACTTTCTCGGTAGGTCTGGCTGGTTCTCCTCTCGTCGTATGGGTTAAGAGGTTCTCTATAACCCTCTCAATACGATCCAAACGTCCTTCAGGCACTGTTGACTCCGTCATTGGTTCATCTGTCCTGATGCTGCCACTGTAGCGGCGATTACCACTACTTCTTACGTCTTCTATTCCCCGATTGGGGCTGACAGGAGTCATATTTCCTTGTTGTCTTGTTGTTACCATCTGAAAAGGCAAGACAAAACAAAATCTTATTCCACGAGAATTTCTTTCAACAGGAAACTTCTTTTTATATATATAACATGATATATAACATCGTTTTATGGGAAACGTAAAGCACACATCTAAAACATCAGTAAGCGAAGTAAATCGTCCACGATTCTTTTTTATGGGTTGGCTGGCTTCCAGACCCAAACATCATCTCTTATAGTATCGTCATCAGACTCGACCTCGGGTCCTTCGAGGTTATCGTGCTCGGTCACTCCTTCTTCTTCATCATCGTCCGAGCTAAGGTAGCCGGCGGCCATCATATCGGCTACCACCATGTCCTCCCAATCTCCTTCGGACTCGGACGATTCGTCTTCCTCAGGATCTTCATCTCCCTCGAGTTCACCTTCATCTTCGAGCATGTTGAGGGCATGATCACGGAACTGCTGGCAGAAGAAGAACAAAGATGCGTAGTTGCCTTGGAGGTAAAGTCCCTCAGCCAGGTCTCTCCATACTCCTTCCATATGATTTATAAGGAAGTTTACTTGAGCGGTCATTAGGGTTGGCCGAACAAAACTACTTGGCGGCACATCTCTTAATATCCCTTCGAGAAGGTCCAAGCGTCCGAAGACATCCACCACTATAGGCTCGTTATCTGCCCAACGGCTGATCCAATGCGTTACCCAGAACTGCTCAAGATAATCGTTTTCCATGCTGCATCAAGAAACCAGTTAGATTTTCTACTATTCACCGAGAACAGTAGCCATTCAGTGTTCCGTACAGAAATAGTGCACCAGGTAAGTTCCCAGGAAAGAGTGGTGGGTCACAATGGACACACTTAAGTACCAAATCTTTCCTTAGCCAGAACTAGCCTAGACATGCACATCCCAGTACATCACACTTAAGTCACTTAAGTCATAATCTCTATATCATCGATCTCCTAATCTATAGATAAGGATTTCTAAGTCTAAGTTATCTAATCATCAAGTTCGAAAATTCCTAAAGATCTAACCTGATTCTCCAAATAAAAATTTGGCTCTGATACCAACTATAACACCCCGCCTTCCAGGGCATTAGTATATGCTAGGATTTTTTTTTTTTATTTACATCGAGCATAAACCGATAATAAATCCTCAACATAACATTTATTTAATCACTCCCAAATATAACAAAGGAATGAAACATTTATTTTACATAAGCGGAAGCAAGATCAGAACCTTAAAAAAATAACTTATGCGGGTACATACATACTGTTCACCCGACATAGCATTACAAACAACATAAAACTCTAAACGATACATCCGAATAAAATATATAATTCTAGTCCTACATGGGACCCTCAAAATTTCCACCACGATCATGCCTCGACCACTTCTTTGCCCTTCCGGCCGCTTGCCTCACCTGGAACGTGGAATATTCCAGGGACACAGTCCAATATTAGAAGATGAAATCTTCTAAGTGAGGGTTAGATAAACATGTATGAATGATGCATGATGCACTTATATGAACAATATATACCCATAATGTAACTTCCCAGGCATCCCCAGCCCGGCTAGGAATCCTAGGCAAATCCCGAACCTCTGCGGGATAGGCCTAACGTTATTCCCTCAACGCCCTAGGGGAATTACGGCTACACTCTAAGGGTATCATCCCAATCCCATGCACAAGATCAATATGACAAATAGATATCGTGTTGTGCATACATCACGCTTTTCCATGCAACAGTATATGAATGAAAATGATCATATCATAAGAAAATATCATGCATGAAAAAGAAACCATATCATATAAGGGCTAATAGGACAAAACCACTCACCTTTTCTGATTTTTGGGTTACCTCGAAAAACGTGAAACTCGCCTCGATTTGCGTGCCAATCTCGATTTTCGCACCAAATGTCTCACCACACTTCCCAAAGCACCCTAGGCAAGATATTTATTTATTTAATCAATAAAACCTATTTTTCCTCAATTTTCTTGCCTTTTTCTCTATTTTTCTTTTATTTTTCCTTACTAATATTCCAAATTAAATACCTACACTTAATTTTTTTCAAATATTTTTACATAGAAAATTCTAAAATAATTTTCCAAGACATTTAAAAAAAATTTCACAAAAAACCAAGCTTGTACGCGCCCACACGCGCTGCCGCGTGTTAGGGCGAGTGAGACTAGCGCGTGGGACCCACGTGCCGGTCGTCTTCTCCGGTGAAGACCTCGCCGGAAAATTACAAAACCGATGCCAATAGAAAGCTTATGAAGAATTGATCCTAGGGGTACCTGATTGGGCTCCAAAGGAGGTCCGGAAGCCGTCCAACGAAGCGATTGAAGACTCGACCAGGCGGTCCGCCTAGGGTTCCGGCGAGCTTCGATTTCCCCTTCAAATCGCAACCAAAACGCCTGAAAATCTCCAGAAATGACCTTCAAGCTATGGGCAACAAAAGCCCTCTATCCTTTCCTCTCAATTTGTTTGAAAAACGGACCGATTTGAAGCTCCAAATTTGAAAACTTTCGGCCACTTCGTCCGCTATTTATAGGCAATCGTTGGGCTACCAAATGGCCTTGGGCAGCTTGCCCATTGCCTTAAGCTTCTTCCCCTCCCCCGGATCGACCCAAAACCATCGTCACCCGACCAAAACATCGGGTTGCAGGTCGCGACGTCGCGACCTGCAATCTGGTCGGATTTTGTTTCCAAAATCCGACCAACTCGAGGCCCAACGACGGCACTCGAGTGATCCTTGGCCTTCCCCGACCATCCCTCGTGAATGCCCATGGCTCAATTTGGCCGGTCGGCGACCGTGCGTGGCCTGGTCGAAACCAAAGCTATGAATTTTCCATTTTTTTGCATTTTTGCCCCATCAGGTTTGGTTTTCACGATTTGGCCCATTTTCTCACAACCCCTATACTTTTGGTAATTGTCATTAGGTCCCTTAAGCTTTGTTCTTTCAACTTCATCTTTGCAACTTTTTCAAAAAATGACATTTTGACCCCCCGGGCAATTTTGAAAAATTACACTTTGGCCCGATTCTTCGTTTTGGCTCTAAATGTACTCGTTTCTTCCTGAAACTTTCGAAGGGTTGTTTTACTCAACAAACCGAAGCTTTCCTTAGCTTCCGTTATCATTTTGGGAGTCTCCTACGAAGATTCGGTTTTACAGCCTAAATGACAGCTGTATTTTTGCTGTACCGAAAACCGTGCCTGATTCCAATTCTTCCAGTCCTAAAAATCACGCCTCGATATGCTCGTTAAAGGCGTCCCTATTTCCTCAATTATTTAAGCTTTAGGATACTCCCTCCGACTGATTCGGTAAATTTTGCAGGCTTTTCTGATACCGAATTTTCCCGAATTTTCGATTTTCTTTCAAATTAATAACCCAAAGTTCTTGGGTATTATACCAGACATGTTCAAATTATTTCTCCACAAAATTCCCATATTTTTCCAATCTGTTGCATATATACTATAACAACAACCCACATGATTTAACAAATAGCTAAGGGAGGATATGACTCATTTTCTCTTCTAACTTTAGATATTAATAAGCAACATTTCAAATGTCGTGAACCTCTCAACGTGGATGCAGTTATCCTCAAATATTACCGATGAGTTTCCATCACTTGACGGGAATACTAATATATCACCAATGAACCTCCACAAATTTTTTTAAAAATCATACACACCCAATTCACCCCCCGTTCTTGGGCGTATGGTGACCTATTTGTGCAAACCTAACAATTAAGGGGTTGTATTTGTTGATTTTGCAACCCTCATCTCCACGTATCATTTGTATGCTTCCACATGCAACCTATTATTTCTTAACTCGAACTTTATTATGAGCCAATTTTTAAGGCTATGATTGCCACTACCTTCTAATGGGTTGTGGAGCTTATAATGATTGTAGCAAGTCTCATGTTTCATAATTCATGTTTCACTTTAACAATATGATTTAATGTCAAATTCCCATATCATGATCTTGTAACATCATTATTAAATGTCATCATTCTTAATATAGATCAATATCTCAATGCATTTGAAATTTATAATACAATTTGATAAAATATCAATCGTTTAAATATCTCATTCTATACGTAGTGTTTTGTATTTTTGGAGCATGACGATGATAAGAACCTCATACCATGATCCTTAAAATAACATTACTCAACCCTATAACTAGAAATTGTAGTGGGGTAAGTAAAAGGTTAACGAATTTAGTGAGTGGGGAATTATCTTGATAAACGCTTGCATATAAAATTTATTTTTCATTTAATTCAACTTATTTATTTTGCCAATCCCATATTGATTATTTAAGTTGCATAAAATGGGAAAGTAGTTCATTTTTTATTGCTATGTTAGACCACCATCTTAACCCTGCTTTTACAATATATGACATCAAAAGATGACACATATGACATCAATGAACGTGCATGTGAACTATATATTTTGAACATGGAGAACAAACTAACACTATGATCATGCATTGATAGTGTAGGGAGTAGCTAATTAGAATATTGTATGCTAATGATAATTTATATAGTTTACCACTAGTGTGTCATGTAGATAAGAATGGGTGAGAGATTGTTGCACCACTATGTTAAGAATAATTAAGAGTGTTCTACCACCATGAGTGTTTTTGAGTGAGAGATTGTTCAACCATTATGTTATTTGTTTAAATGTATACTAATGATTGAATGTCAATTCTACTTGTTGACTCCCATCATTATAAATGTTTTATTCATCATGATTATTACTATTCTTGTATCATATTTAGTTATCCCTTGTTATTATATAAAATGTCATGGCATGTTGAGTAGTAGATCTTATTGCATTAACTCTTATCTCCCCCATCATAATGTTTTTTGACCCTCACTGAGTCCATTGACCTTTAACTCACCTCACTATAGTTTCTAGTTGTAAGTCTGGGAACGAGTACCATTTCAAGGATCATGGTATGAGGCCTTTGCTACATTTTTATTATATGCTTTGGGAATACAAAACACCACATGAAAAGTAATAGATATTTAAAATATTGATCTTTTGTCAAATTGTATTGTAAATTTTAGATGGATTGAAATATTAATCTATAATAAGAATGATGATATTTGATAATACCCTAATGCAATGCCCTTTTGAATCCCAAGTCTTCTGAGTCTCAAGACTATCCATTGTATCTCTCTTTGTGGCCTTCTCCCAAGGAATAGTGTAATACTCGATATTACATGGTGTTGGAAAGGAATAATTTCTAGATATTTTGAAAGGACCTCGGGTGGTCTAGGAAGGCCAAAAGTCAATTTCAAGAAATTAATTAATAAAAGTGGTCAAATCGATGGTAGAGAATGCCCTAGGACTTGGATATCCAGGGAAGAAGACATGAGATTGACGAGCATCTCGAGACAAGACTAATGACGCTAAAAGCAATTAGATCGGGAATAATTTGCAGAATAAATTCTATATAAGCCTAAATTGTTGACGGTATCGAATGATAGTAGGAGACCTCCCGAAAAGTTGAGGTGACCTAAGAGTGGTATGGTTTTGTGAGCGAGGCAACCCTGAAGTGTTTTCGAGTGGAATAAAGGTCTTGTGCAAGCGCAGGGACAAAATTAGCTTTTATCGAGTAAGCGTCGACAATTAATTTTTGATAAATCAAGATTTTGTGTGGTTTGGTGATAACTAATTAAGGTTTGGAGGGTCCAAGTGCAATAAATAAATTCCTAAGTAAAATTAATAGTTTCTTAAGTGAAATTAATGAGAATTTGAGGGCTAAATATGTAATATATATGTATATATATAGAGCAGTGAGTTGCTGCCAACATTTCAAATTTTGAAATCAAAATAGAGAGGGAGAGAGGGAGCCTGGTCGAGGCATCGCGAGAGAGAGAGATTGCGAGAGTGATGTTGGTCGATCGTGGGTGACCGGCGGCAGCGGGGTAACCAGAGGAAGCCGCTGCTAGAGGTGGATGCAGCGGCGACGATGGAGGCTGGAGGCTTCGGTGGCCGGCGACGGAGCAACAGCAGCAAGAGAGTGGTTGTTAGTGGCTGAAGGCAATAGCAGTGAGCTACGACCAATGACGACGACAGTAGAAGGTAACTCGAGCAGTAGAGGTGAGCGACGGCTAAAGGCATTGTCCCCACATGCGTTGTGAGCAGGGGAGGCTGCGGCTACTCGCGGCGGAGGCCATCGGTGGTGCCAGTCATGGGGCGGTCGTGTCGGTCGAGGAAGGCAGGTACTGCAGTGGCGATGGCTAGCGGAGCCAATGGTGGTGGCTAGTAGCCGTTGGTGCTCACACAGGAGTTATGTGCTGGAGGAAGAAGAAGATGGGATAAAGAAGGAGAAGAAAATAAAAGAAGAATAAAAATAAAAGAAATCTAGAAAATAGGGGAAAAAAAGAAAAAAAATGAGAAAATATCAGAAAATTTCAAAAAAATGGGAGAAAATTCTAGGAATTATTTTGGGGCTTTAGGAGCATGCTAAAGGCTCAAAAATGGGGTTTTGAGCGTAAGGTGGCGTCCCATGAGGCGACGTCAGTGTGGGTGTTTGGCCGATTTTCTCTTCCAGATTCGATGAGGTAAAATAGTTAATTCTTTTCTAATTATGTACATTATGTGAGATAATGTATAAGAAGTGATGGTTGGATTATGCCCTCGGTTGGGGTTGGTTGGAAGTTGTTGATAGGTGATTTTTGCGGTGTGTGGCAAAAATATAAGCCCTGGTTAATTTCTGAATTGGTTGGGTTTTTATGTGTTTGCATCTAGGTTCTACCAATGAGGTAGTAGTCCTAGTAAAGTTTAGAGTTCAACCAGACATTCTCGCCAGTGGCAAAGATAAGGCTTCGAGCCAAGTAAGGAATGATCGTAAGGGTGGTGGTCTTGTATGCATTGGTAAATGTTTTTCTTTATGAGTTGCATGTAATGGTTAACACTTACATGATATAAGTTCTAGTGTACCTATGGCCATATGAAAGACTAGTGTTGTGGGAAGAGTTGGGTGATACCTTAACCTATGGAGATTATGAGGGCATGGAAGACTACCCATTTTGTATTGCATTTTTTCATTACATGCTTTCTCATGCTTCATTTACTTATGCATTGCACCCTTACTGAGTCTTTATGACTCATGAGGTTTTACCTCATGTTGTAGATGTTGCCAGCCCAGATGTAAGTAGGGATGGCGTTAGGAGGATGATGTGGCGACTAACATTGTCGCCTGTATGTGGTACGTAGTCATATATGTATTCATGTGATTGAATATAAACGTTGTTATGCGCTAGATGTATCTAGTTATTGTAATCATCATGGTTGATGGGTGATTGTGTGATTGCTGATATATATTGCTTTAGTTGGTGGAGCCAAGTTTTGGATCAGGAAGAATGGAAAAAGTATGTTCCCATAAATCCCCAATACTCAGTGGATGTTTGATGCGCTAGTTTTGTGCTCGGGTCACCTCTAGCTTACTGTGAGGTGAGTTGAAGAAAGGTGAAGCTCACTCGGGTTTCAGGTCCCGTTCCACTGTGTTTCCTTGTTTGTTTGGGGGACTGATTCCTCAGGTGGAACAAAGGGAATGATGAAGCCTAGTGCTCACCTAGGGCATTTCTTGTTGAAACATAGATCAACCCTTCAGTTATTGGCTTAGTGTGTGAGTAATTAGGTTGATTATTCACGAGTAGCACCCCGTAGGTGGGAGCGGGTCGTTACAAATAGGGGACGAGGCCTTCGCCCAAACTACTGCCCACTTTTTTGGGGGATTTTCCATAGCCTCAAACGTGTTTAGATCCACTTTTGCATATCGTTTCCCCTTTCCTTGGTGGGTAGCAACAATAGCCTCCCAACTAAGAAACCTTAGAAAGTCAAATATCTTCCTTGTCAAGTTAGTGGTGAAGAAAACATCCCACCAATCATCAATTATAGAACAAACAACAAGGGTAAGCAACTAAGAACGGGGGTAAAAAAAAATGAAGAAAGTTAAGGAGACTTACAATCAAGGCCTTCAAAACCAAAATGCATGAGGTTTAGTCCCTGAAGCAACTTTTTCCAAAAATTGTGACTCACAATTACGACGTGAGCAACTTCAGATCAGATAACCTTTAAGTCAGGATGCTCATATCTATTCGACATAGTCCATTCGTTCAAAATAACATAGACTCCAACAATGGGATCGAGCATATGGGTCTTATAAACATGAACAACCATTTCCAATAGTCAAAGTCTTTGAGCCCCCCTTGGTCCCGTGAAAATGACACGAGCAACATTGGACTCCTTGAACTAGATGAGGTACTTCTCTCTCATTATCCTAGGCACCTGAGAGATCTAACCTTTAGTGTCTCATTGGATTGGAAGAAGAGATTAAACAAATGACAATGAATCCCATCGAATGCTTACATCCAAAAGAGATAGCTAAAATGGGGCGATGGTAAGGTATCAGAGCAAGTCTATGACTCTTCTTCTGATCTTACTTGAATGACACCTCTTGAAGGTAGAGTTAGCTGAAGACGAGATGGCAGGCTTTAAGGTGGTGTTAAACTCCACCATGCAATCCTCTAGGATATTGGATGTTGACATGAAGGCTTTTCTCTCATTCGTTGAAATGAGAACTAAAGACAGGAGAGAAGCAAGGTGAGTCTAGTATTTCACTAGTTCAAGCTTAATGGGATTAAACTATACAGATCCTAAAGTAATCTCTTTGGCAAAGGAAGCAAGAAATGGATGAAGAATGATGAAAAAGTTGCAAGGAATAAAAGGCTATAAAAGATTGAAGAACACAAACAACACAAGTAAGGGAAGAGGAGGAAAAATCCTAAATGAGGTAGAGAAAAAGGTATATATAGGTACAAGAAATGAGGATACAGTATGGCTTCCAAGGAGAAATCATTCATAAAAAAGGTAGAAAGTCGAAAAGGCAATATAATGGTAGAAGATAGCGTTGGTAGAATATCAATACAAGGAGATTGATATTCTAATAATGGTTTTGGTGTTTTGGTTTTGATAATAACAATCCTAAAAAATCAAAGTATAGAGCCTTGATTTAAATTCAATTTTCAAACATCTTGTATTCAAGCTAAAATCAATTTTTCTTGTCAATGTGTCCTTATTCTTCCAATCAATCAAAGGTTGATCATAAAACAAGTTTTGAAATCATGTTCAATCCATGAAACTTGTTTTAGAAATCAAGTTAAAAGGAAAAGCCTTTTTGAAAATCATATCTCAAAATTTTCAACATTATTCTAAAAACTGTTGACAGTATCATTTGATTAAAGAGCCAAACTCTCGACAGTATTCGTGAAACTGTCATTAGTTTAAAAAGCATACTCTTTGGATCAAACTGTCGACAGCTTCTGTATAGAAATTGTCGATAGTATATATAGCGTTTGGTTCAATATTTCGAACCAAACTGTCGATAGTTTCAGATAACATGTCGACAATTTCTTTTGAGAAATTTTATAATGGCTAGTTTCTCAATGCATTTAATGCAGCCCAACCGACTTTAACGACTCGATTTTTGGCTTTTCTCGCCCACAACTATATATACCAAGCTGATGGACCATTTAAGTTTTTTAGAGGGATTGAATACTCAACTACCAACTGCTAAGATCATTCATTGTGCTTTAATTTTTTAAATTTCTCTCATTGTCACTGTAAAGGCTTTGTGTATTTATTACTTATTATCATTTCAAGCCTTGTATTTATATTGAGAGAACCTATAACTAAGGGGGTAAACCCTTAGAAAACTCTCATTTTCACTTTGTTATAATACCTAGTATCTCGGGTAGATGGCCTACTCATTGAGTAGTAGGTTTGTATTGCCTAGCATTCTTGCTAGAGGACTTATCTTAAAGATATAAGGTTTTTTTAAATCCTTAGTAAGAGCTAAGATAGTGGATTAGGCTTGGCTCAAGCCGAACAACTATAAATTATTGTGTTCATCTTGCGTTTATGCTTTTATTCTCATTGTCGTTTTGGGTGTACTATCTTGATAATTCTCATTAGCATTATATCTTAATTTGCAACAAAAGAAATCTATTTGTCACTAAAATTTTAAGATATCCAGTTCACTCCCCTCTTGGTGTGTGCCTTAGCACATTAGTTCTATCATGGGAGAGTGGTTTATATTCTTGGGTGCTAGAGGATGTTTTGTTCTTTTTGCCATTGTGTATTGTAATACCTCAAGAGCCTAGAGAAGTTAGTATATATCAAGGATAGTATAAGAAAGGAAATAACACAAGATGGATACTTTTTGGGCTGCATGTAGACAAAGAACTCTCGGGTTAAGTGTGCTTGAGTTGGGGAAGCTTAAGAATGGGTGACCCCCTGAAAAATTCACGTAGGCGCATCAAGGTAAGTTATTATAGTCTTTCTTATTACTCGATGTGGGATGTTACATGTATAGTAGTACCCTAGCGATTAGCCAGTGGTTCTCAATGTATATAGTCTCATCTGTTCTTGACAACTTATTTATGTATAATATGTTTTCATTGTGTTTGTGTATATCTCTTTCTCTTCTCCAAGGACTCCTCCTCGGCTTCCCTAGCTTAAGGGTTGTCGGGTTGGGGTTCCTTATTGTCTTGGTATCAAAGTGAGGTCGGGACATGTCAGTACCTGTACACATAGGTATGTCGAGTGAAGTTAGAATGTTTAGCGTCAATTGTGAGTTCTCGATAAGAGTTTGTATTCTAAGCCTCGAATTATGCAGGAATCATGAGTGTGCAACGAGGACGCAAGCAACCACCTACTCGAGGCCGAGGTCAGGCTACCCCGATGCCGGAATTACCTTAGGATTGTAGTGAGGACCATCGGCTCCGGTATGTAGGGGACGTTGATGGTATTTTACAGGTCGTTAACGTGTTAATTACCAATCAGATAAGGCTGGATCCAATAATAATGACAAAAGTCATGCCTCTATGGCTCAAGGGATTGGTGGTAGTGACGAAAAGGCATTCTTAAAGAATTTCATAGCATTGCGACCACCTGTGTTCCATGGGGGGTTGGATGTTTCCAAGGCTAAGAACTAGTTGTCATCAGTAAACAAGAACTTGTAGACTATGGGTTGTATCAATGCTTAGAATGAGCAACTTGGTGCCTTTCTTTTGTTGGGTGATGTCAGACGATGGTGGGAGACTATCAAGTAGTGGTTTGCAAGCCGAGAGCTATCATGGGCGAAGTTCATGGACATCTTCCATGAGACCTATATCCCTGTTTGGGTATAGGAATAGAAAACCTATTAATTCATCAAGCTGGTGCAAAGGAATCGAACGATGGCCTAATATGAGATTGAGTTTATCTCTTTGGCATGGTACACACCAGAGCTAGTGATGCTAGAGGACAGGAAGGCCAGTAATTTCTAGAGAAGCTTGAGAACAAATATCCGGCATGCATTGGCTGGGGCCCGGATCACGGATTATCTTATTGTGGTGCAACGAGCCTATGCGATTGAGCGGGACCAGAACAAGTTGAGGAGTGAGTGGGTACTGGGTAGGGGAGCAGGAAATAATAGCAAGGAGAGGAAATGGGGAGCAGACTTTGGTAAGAGTAAAATAGGTTGCTGTCAGTGTGGACAACCAGGACATGTGCGAAGGGATTGTCCATAGGTTTCTAATGTGGCACTCGACAGGGAGATCGTCTACTTCTGATGTGGTCAGAAAGGGCATAGGGCAAGTATGTGTACACGACCACCACAGTTTGGGGGTCAGGAGCACAGGGGCAGAGGTTTTCTTAGTGACCTAAACTGCCCAAGGTGCGAAGAGCACCTTTGCCATTACTACTACACATGACGTAGTGCCCTACTACTACGAACAAGCCACAAGTTTAAGGGGCGAGTATTTGCTTTGATTACAGCTGAGGCTGAAGGAGGGAATGACACTGTACAATGTATTCTTACTTTGTATGGCCATGATGTTCGTGTACTTTTTGATATAAGGTCTACACACTCTTTCATAGCACCGCATGTTATGCACTATGTACCCATTCCTTTGAGTCCATTATCATACTATTTGTCTGTTACCACGCCTGGTGGTGCTATCTTTCTAGGGAGTGAGGTGATTGGAGAATGTGAAATTAGGGTACATGAGAAGGTGTTATTAGTGATCTTATAGTGCTTTCTATAAAGGACTTTGATTTGATCCTATGTATGGATTGGTTGTCGCAACATCATGGCAAAATTGATTATCGTCATAAGGTTATATCTTTTAAATTTCTGTAGTAGCTAGTTCTTGTATATTGGGGAGTTAAGTTAATGGTTTCGACCCTGATGATTTCGATGATGAAGGTAGAGAAATTGATACGTCATGGGTATTAGGCATATCTCACCTTTGTGTCAGTTACGACAGGAGAGAAGAAGGAGCTATCTAAGCTTTTAATAGTTCAGGATTTTCCCAATGTTATTTCGAACGAGTTACCAGGATTGCTAACGCACTAGGAGATTGACTTTACGAATGAATTGTTATCAGGGACTCAACTGATCTCTAAGACTCATTAGGGCCACTGACGAGTTAAAGATGCAGGTTTAGGACTTATTGGACAGGGGTTTTATTCGGCCGAGCACATCACCATAGGGGGTATCAGTGTTATTTGTGTGGAAAAAGGACAGGTCAATGTAGTTGTGTACTGACTACTAGCAATTGAATCAAGTCACATTGAAGAATAAATATCCACTTCCTCGAATGGATGGCCTACTGGATTAGCTCTGAGGAGCTTCTGTATTCTCCAAGATTGACTTGAGGTCAAGGTATCACCAGGTATGCATAAGGGATGAAGCCATTCCAAGGACAACATTTCGCATGCAGTATGACCATTATGAATTTGTGGTCATGCCATTTGGCTTGATAAATGCCCCAACCTTGTTTACGGACCTAATGAATCAAGTGTTTACTGAATATGTGGATTGCTTTATTATTGTCTTCATAAATGACATTCTAATATGCACATTGAGTCTAGAGGAATATGAGATATATCTTAGGTTGGTTCTACAAAGGTGTAGGGAGAGGCAATTGTATGCCAAGTTCACCAAGTGTGAGTTCTGGCAAAGGTAAGTAGGATTCTTGGGACATGTGGTGTCAGAAGAAGGTATTTCTGATGATCCAGTGAAGATTCAGGATGTACTTGATTGGTCAAGGCCTCCAACAATAATCGAGATCTAGAGTTTCCTTGGATTGACTGGCTATTATCGGCGATTTATTGAGGGATTTACCCGATTGGCTTTGCCAATGACCAAATTAACTCAGAACGGAGCGAGTTTTGATTGGGATGATTCTTGTGAAAGTTGGTTTCAAGAGTTGAAGCAACAGTTGACTTCAACACTTGTGCTGATTATTCTAAGGAGCAGTGAGAAGTTCACAGCTTATAGTGATGCCTCTTATTCAGGGTTAGGATGTGTGCCGATGCAAGATGGGCATGTGGTTACTTATGCATCCAGACAGTTGAAGCACAAGCTGAATTATCCTACCCATGATTTAGAGTTGGCAATTGTTGTGTTTGCGTTGAAAATTTAGAGACACTATCTTCATGGTGAGAAGGTGGAGATATATGGAGCTATTAAAGGACTACGATTGTGAGATTCTATACCACCCAGGGAAAGCGAATGTGGTGGCTAGTGCTTTGAGTCATCGTGGATCAACAATTGCAACAATGATGGTCCAGGAATGGTCATTGATGAAAAAGATGAGTGAGCTCGCTGTTTTTGCAACACCAAGAGAGCATGTGATATGTTGTGCATACATGAGTATCTAACTAGGTTTGTTGGATCAGATTCAGGAACACTAGCAAAGTTGTGAGAGGCTAATACAGATCTTTGATGATATGGAGAGATTTGGCCCTTTGGGATACAACCGGAGGGGTGATTGTTTGTTATTATACTATGAAAGAATTTTTGTGTCGGATGATGAAACACTTAGATGGAAGATTTTGTCAAAAGCTTACCAGTCACGCTATGCCATACATCTAGGTGTCACGAAGATGTTCCAGAGTTTACACTGCCACTTTTGGTGGGACAGTATGAAGAGAAGTGTCGCAGAGTTTGTGTCACATTGCCTAGTCTGCCAACAGGTGAAAACTAAGCACCAAAGACCCGTGAGATTGTTACAACTGTTACCTATTTCGGAATAGAAGTGGGACAGTATTGCCATGAATTTTGTCTCGAGGTTACCCTACATGAGTAAGGGTCATGACGCCATTTGGGTAACTATTGATCGGTGAATGAAATCGGCACATTTCCTACCTATTAAGAAGACATAACATATATACCGTTTGGCTAAGCTATACATTGAGGAGATTGTGAGATTGCATGGCATCTTAGTTAGTATATGTAATGACCCGATATAAGGCCTAAAGTATGTTGACCTTGTTAGTGTGTGTTATATTTTTGCCATGACTAATCTAGATGGTTGAAATATTATAAGTGTTATGGAAGATGAAAATTAAATAAAGTTTATGTGAGTTGCATATTCAAAGTTAAAGGAAAGAAAATGGGTAGAAAGTCAAGGGCAAGAGTGTGGAAAAGTCAAAAGTTAGCCTTGAAATTGAGTAGAAACGGGGCTGTCGGATGTGTGTGTGTGTAAATAAGAATTTTTATATTTAACTAGATGGAGGGAAAAGAGAATGGTAATCTTGTAAATTTTGGTAAGTGCAAGGGTAAAATGAGAAGAGTGAGAGGTATAAAAGGAAGGCCTTGTGCAGTTTTTCTTGATTTTTCTCTCTTCTTCTCCCAAACCTTCTTCTCCTCTTGTTCCATCGATTCTTCTTCTTCATCTCCTCCATGCTAAAGCCAAAAAGGAGATCTGTTGCTAAGGTAGAGGGCTATTTGTAGGGTTCGGAAGCTTGGTTCATAGCTTGCCTTATCTTTCAAATTCATCTATCAACTAAGGCAAGTTCCTACTCGATCTCTTCTTCATGACAAGCTCTCTTTCGGATACTTGTTGATGCATGTCTTGGTTCTTGTCTTCATTTGGGAATCCCATGCCATTTGTTTGCAAGTAAAGTTTCCCTAAAACCCTTCATTGGAAGGGGGTTTTGTATAAACCTGGTTAGTTGCAACTTGCGTTATTTTTCTCGTATTCTTGATAAATCGAGCCTATCATCTAACCGGGGTTTGATTCAGCCCATATTTTTAAAAGGAATTATGTGTTTGATGCTAGGGTGTAGATGCATGCAAGAGTTTGGTGTTCCTTGCATGAGTTTTGGGCCTTTCGTGAGTTGTTTTCATTCGTTAGAGAGGTTATCTGGGACTAAATGGGGTGGTTTGGTCGACAGAGGGCAAACTGGTACTTTATCAGTCAACAGACGCAAGGCATTTGTCGATAGAGTGGGTTCTGGCTTGCTGTTAGTCAATAGATGCCTTTTCATCTGTCAACAGATTGGTGTATTATGTCGATAGATTAGGTTTAAGCCTTCTGTTAGTCGACATATGCAAGAAATCTGTTGATAGATTGGTGCTTGTGAAAAGGAACGCTAACTAATGGAGTATCAATGCAAGGGTTTAAGCCATTTTCAAAAATATTTTTCGAAAACATCATAAATAGCAGCGGAAACAATATCGAAAAACACCTTGCAAGACCCGTTTCTCATATCCATATGCTATACGAAACCAAATCATGCCATAGGGGATTTAGTTATTTTACCTATCAACACTTAAAGGCTGATGTAGGGTTGAAATCCACCCAAGGCAGCTGCCGAATAATCCTTTTGGTTAGATCGAAACCGTCCCCCAAAATTATGAGAGGCCTATCGAGTCCACGCTCTAGCGAGATAGTGAATCCCACTGCTCTCTCTTTGTGCTAGACAGAAAGAACAAGGGAGATTATGGCTAGGATTCAAATGGGTTCAAAAGAGAAGAAACCCAAGCACCAAAACAGTCTCATTGTTTTCCTTGGGTTACTACTATAGCAATGGAAGGGTAAGGAGTTGAGGAAGAAAGGAGCAAGGGGTGAGTATTTTCTCTGTAATGCAGAAGAAAAAATGAGCAAAAAATGAGAGGGTATAATGCAATAGTTGCAATACCTTCAATCTCTTTCTTTTTGGCTTATATATTAAACACCCAAAACCCTAACCACCCAAATCATCCTCACGAGAGATAGAAGACATGGAAATCGGGCTGGGGATAATTAAGGGAGAGATCGAAAAGACACATGTCATCCTTCCCTCGTCTGCCTTTGCCACGTGCCCCGTGTTTTCCACCTCACAAATCGACAAATGATCGTGCAATTCGCGAGTTTCTGGAACAGAAACTGTCTACAGTTTGAAAGGAACTATCGACAGTTTGGCTCAACTTTTCAAAGGGAACTGTCGATAGTTTGATTCCTTTTATGCCAACTTTTTAGAAATTACATCTAGGCCCACTATTAACTCTTAATAGCACTTTCATTATCTCATAATGACACTAAGGCCCCCATTAACTCTTAACAGATGATTGCTCCTCAATTAATAATCATTTAAACCCAGTCCATTAATTCTTAATGACGATTTCAGTCTTAATCACTTAGTCAACCATCACACTCGGATATGCGTGTCACCTTCTAGGTTCACTACTAAGTAACAATCAGGAAACGTCAATCGCCTTGACATTGGCCAAACACCTTTGGTCTATAACGAGGATCTCTCCATCTCCTCGAAGTACCCCGAAAGACCCTGAGTGACAACTAGTATTATGTCAGGGCGATCCTACCAGTAATGAAGTCTTATTTCAGTATGGAACCTATTTAAGCTTTCAAATCCCGTGTATTATAATCCCTCTATCAGTTATCATCCTGATTGAGTGAGAATCATAGACTAATCAAACTTACTAACTAGATGACTATGCTAAAATTAGTGTGGTGAGATTGAGATGACACATCAAAACTCTTTCCGACATTGGAACACTTCCCAATCAAGTGTTCCCTGGCCAGGGGTTTCTATAATCAAAATCACCAATGATCGCATAAGATGTTCACCTTATGCCGGAGGTCGATAGATCCCATTAGCAATCACCTGCCTCCATGTGCCATTACATAGGGACCACACAATGCATCTCCCACTCAATAACTGGATGGTTCTTAGCAACGACAAATCCCTAGCATTGACACACAAGACAACTGTGTTGCCTCCGGTCAAAGAACTAGTAACACAATCGAAGCCTGTGATAAAGCATAAATCCTCTTAACCATGTGATCTATCACGTGTGTCACATTCAGTAAGTGTTCCACTAACACCTACCCACATGTATACTATATCCATCTCATGAATTATGGCATGCGACTCACCATATTTTATCATTAGCATCTCATACTAATCAAAGGTAATATCCTGTGTGACAGTCCATACTCGACTAATCATAGTCCCCATTTAAGAAGTCTAAGGACTGGGAACAACCATTAAGATATCCTTATTACAAAGGTCAATTGTCATATATTCTTAACACTTAAGAACAAAACCTTCAACAGGAAATCTAAGGACTCATTCATATTAATGATTGGAGAGCTATGAACGAATATATGACCTTAAACATGAAAACACATTTTATTACATATTACAAGAATTACATCATTAATCCTATAAATATAAATGTTGGATACCATTTAAATCTAGTATAAGGGCACCAACACTAACAACTTGTATAAGGGAATCAGTTGACAAAAGGATTGCATCTGTTGACAGATTGTGGCATAGCTTCTGGTAGTCAGCAGATCTCCTCCCTCTATCAATAGGTTGTTCCTCTTGGACGTTAGATTCCTCAAATTATGCTCTCAATAAGCCCTCAAGCTTATTATTCTACTTCTTAATGATCCCTTCCATAAGCTATAGACTCTTTATCATCCTTAGAGGGTGGGAAAAGTGGTTATTTGTCTATGTGTTTAATCATGTAAGTATGGTGTGAAAGGGGAAGATGGGGGCAATGGTTATAAGGAGGTATGAAAGAGAGTGTTGTCCACATGAAATGTTCCCTAAGGGGATAATGGAACTAAATTCATAATCAGGAATGTTGGTGATTGATGTTGTGGCTAGGTGTATAAACACCCCTCATTCCTATAATGGTGGTGTGTCTGTTGGCGGCGAGTCCGTTGGCAGTCAACCCGTTATTTCCAAGGCTATGTGTCCCGGCATTCTTATTGTGGCAATGAGTTCGTTGGCGGTATATCCGCATATCATTATGGCGATTGGTCCATTAGCTATATCATTATGGCGATTGGTATATCTGCATACCATTATAGTGGTGGGTCCGTTGGCGGTGTATCCGCACATCATTATGGTGGTGAGTCCGTTCATATATCTACTTGTGATAAGGGAACCATTAATTTTGTCTCACCAACACTATCACCACTATCGTTCTGCCCTAGAGGGGTGATCTCACATATGATGTGTGGGTTCGTGCTATTTTTACTTGTGGTAAGAGAGACTCTTGGGTAATCTGTATATGTTGTTAGCCACAGTAACACCTTCTTATACATTTATGGACATCATATCATGCCTTATCTTGTTATGAACTGTGCTTGTTTCATATACTTACTGAGCCTTGTGACTCATATTGTTTCTTACATTATTCCAAGTAAAGACAAAGGAAAAACTAAGGAAAGTGACGAGTATAGCTACTGGTGAGTCTTGTGATACATATGTACAGATGTCTTCCAAACCTAAAGATCCTTGGGGGTTATTTTGAGGGCATGATGATGAGTCTTATTTTGTAATTTTCTGTAGCCCTTTTTAATATTTTGTAATGTATAGGCAATTAAGCCCGAGAGAAATGTTGTAGTAGCATGACGAGGTATACATATATAATCAGGGCTTGTTGATTGAAATATTACTTATGTGATTAGCTCTTGTTCGGTTGTGCTTTTATACCTCATCTTTGATGACTCTCCCACAGATATCCTATGATAGCTAGAGCTACAGGAGGCAGGCCGTTATAATATAGTATCTGATTGTGATCCTAGATTTACATCCTGTTTTTGGAAGGCGTTGCAAGATACCTTGGGGACCCAACTGACGTTTAGTACAGTGTTCCATCCATAGATACATGGGCAATCGAAGTGGACTATACAGACCCTAGAGGATATGCTTCAAGCGTGTGTATTGGATTTTCATGACAACTAGAATGATTATTTGCCGCTAGTGGAGTTCGCATACAATAACAGTTATCACTCTAGCATTGAGATGGCACTGTACGAAGCGTTGTATGGTAGACCATGCAAATCCCTTATCTGTTAGGCTGAGGTTGGGGACAGAGCATTACTTGGACTGGAGATTGTTGAGCAGACAATGGAGAATATTCATATGATTAGGGCCCGGATGAAAGCGGCCTGGGATAGGCAAAAGAGTTATGCAGACAAACGACGACGAGATTTGGAGTTCGCTGTCAGAGATCATGTGTTCCTGAAGGTGATGCATGTGCATGGTGTGCAAAGATTTGGGATTTCAGGGAAGCTTAGTCCTCAATATGTGGGACTATTCGAGATATTCGAGTGAGTTGGATTACTAGCATATCGATTAGCTTTTCCCCTATAACTAGCCCATGTGCATGATGTGTTTCACGTTTCTATGTTTCAAAAGTATACGCCGGACCCTCAACATATTGTCGATTATCGTTTCTTGGATGCTAAAAAGGATGTGACTTATGCGGAGTTGCCTACCTATATTTTGGACCATAAGAAGGTGTTGCGGAATCGATCTATTCCTTATGTGAAGGTTCAATGGCAACATCACAGATTGAGTGAAGTGACATGGGAGCTAGATGAAGAAATGAGGTGCATCCACCCTTAGTTGTTCAAGTAATTAGGTACAAATTTAGAGAACCAAATTCTTTTAAGGGGGGAGGATTTGTAATGACCCGTTTATCCACAATTTAATGTTAATTTGTGGGTTTGAGGTATTAGGTAAAAGATATTAAAATTAGCATATTTTTGAATAAGTAATAGCAAATATCCAAAAATGTTGGGATTTAAGTGTATTTTGGAAATTGGGAGTGGGATTCCCTTAAATATAAAATATGAGCATATATAGGTGATGAGAGATTGCAGGTCGGGTAATTGCATAAATGCACGAGGAGCTGGTCTCGAGTTCTATTCCTCGGGTGGACAAGGGAGGAAAAGGCTGGGTTTTTTCAGCCATGGCAACACCCAATACGACGTAAATTCAGGTGCCACGAGTGCACCATGCATGAAGGCCGCACAGCCTTGGTCCTGTTAGGCGCACATTGGCTGTGCCACTTAGAGCGACCATTTGCTATCACATGGCATTTTTGCCACTCACCTCCTTTACTCAGGCCTATAAATAAGAAGGGGTTGGCAAGGAATTGGAGAGTAGGAAGGGAAGGTAGCAAGCTTAAGTGGGAAATCCAAACAACACAGTTAATGTAAGTGGGAAATTAATTGGAATTAAATAGAAAATAGTCTTGATAATATTTAATTTAAATGTTTCTTTTGCCTTTCGAAGCTTAATTTTATTAAGAAGAGGCTTGAGTTGAGCCATCAACAACCCTGGTACTATGAGAGGTTTAAAAGCAGAAATCTAAGACAAGTTCTTATCACCCTCTTTCTATTTGACTAACTCTCTATCCTTTTATGCAAGTTCTCATCCTTTCCATGCCAATTCTTATACTTTCTGATTGTTCGGTTAATTGATTCCTAGTCGGTCTGTGATTTACGTTTAAAAATCCTTATCATTGGACACTTGCTTCATTTTATCGGGTTTGGATAGCCCTATAATTCTTTTGTGGAATGATGATTAACCATGCGAAGATAGGTTCCTAGATGGTATTAGGGGTGGTATTTGTATGCTTACAACTTTACTTTATTATTTCATGGTTATGGGTAGTTGGCATTTGGGGGTTCTTGTGTTGAATATGCAAGGGCATGAGCATGCTAGTGTGTCATGAGTGTGCATTTAGAAAGCATCTGCATGGCATTTTATATTCCTATGTGGGCGTATTATGGCTTGATACGTGGTTCATGGGAGTTATGTATCATTGTCAATGCTGCAATAACCTTGCATCCTTATATGTTGCATTGCATGGTTATTATTGCGCACAACGGATTTATCCGTGGGATATACATCCACAAGCTCGGGTAACGAGAGGACCTTTCCAAGGGAGCTTTAGCTCGGTTGTTGTGAGAGCTTTGGGCTCAGGAGCATTTGGCACAGCACAGGCTAGCCAATTCATGGTTGCATGCAGGTTTGTATGGAACCTTGGGTATCGGTCTATGTTCTTATGTGTGGGCCCTCAGTTCATTGTTTGTGTATTGTTGCACGTGTTATTGTATAACCTGAGTTATGGTTCATGGCACGATTTGTATGCTGAATATGGGCATGATAGTCTCTAACCTTGTAGTCTTTTTGTTTCCTTATGCTTGCGGAGTCTTGTGACAGACTCTTTCTCTCCATCATTCTAGTTAGGAGAAAAGCAAAAGTCAAGGGTAGTGTCTGATCTGACAAGGTAGAGTGTGTACAAGGCAATCCCAACTGAAGACCCTTGGAAGAGTGGTTGTTGTTCTTGGGTGCGGGAGGATATCATTTTGTTCTTTTTGTCGTTGTGTATGATAGTACCCTAGTGATTGGCTAGTGGTTCTCGATGTATATAATCTCATCTATACTTGACAGCTTATCTATGTATAATATACTCTCGTTGTGTTTTTGTATGTATTTTTCTCTTCTCTAGTGACTCTACCTCAGCTTCACTAACTTAAAGGGTTGTCGAGTTGGGTCTCCCTAAACATACTTATCATGAAATAGAAATACTTTTAAATAACATAAAAACTAAAAGACACTAGATTATCATGGTTTAGCTACACTTTAGCCCTAGAAAAAAAATTTAGTTCATGATAAAAACATACAAACCCAAATTGAACATTGAGAGCATCCAAGAGACTAAATTAAAATAAATAAATTTTTTTCCTACCCAGATCTGGAACCAAGTGTGATACTGAGATTGAAATCAAATCTGTCAGCACCAACAGATTGTTGTTGCCTACTGGCTGCTTTAGCCATGCCTATCGAGCCTTCATGTCTTCCTATAACGATTGCCTTGTAGCTTGCGCCTGGTTGAGTCGCATAAGCTTCCATCCTTTGTTTTTCTTCGCACCAAATATGCTCTCCATCTATCGCACTGCTTCCTTTATATATTATTTCTTTTTTTCTAATTCCTACTTCTTGCCTTATCTTTATATTGTCTCTTTTTGCTCCAATTTCTTCTCTTGCTTTTCTTTTAACTCATTTCCTCGTTTTTCTCCTATTTCTTCTCTTTTTAATATTAATTCTCTAATATTAATCTTTAATTAATTTATAATATTATAAATTAATTTATAATTTATTTGAATTTATTTTCTTTGTTCATTTCCTAAAAAAAATCAAATTATGTAAAATCATATAACCTCACACTTTAAATAGAAAAAATAAAATAACTTAAAATCAAAATTAGTTAAAAATACATATAAAATCAAGTCCTATCAACGTCAAGGTGATGAAACACTTGCATAGCTGCAATAGAAGAAATCGCAAGGGAGGAGACCTTAACATTAACTTTCTAAATCTAGAAATATTAACATTTAAACTAAGAAAGTGAGGAAATCTTGATGATATTAAAGAAAACAGAAAAATCTATGTGAGACCAAGTGTTTTGTCTCCAAATCCACATTGGAAGTGAAAGCACCTAATCAATGCACAAGTTGATCTCAAATGTAAATTACAACTAAGAATCTGAAACTTAGTGAATTATACTCTCTAATTGTGAAAATGAGCGATTCAAAATAACCTAGTCCAAGTAAAAGATGGGCGTCAAAGTATATTCATAGCAGAGTAGAAATAATATTCACAAAGCACATTCCAAGCAAAAAAAAAAAAAAATCTCAAAAACTTATCTATTAAGTCTTCATTTAGAGGCAATTCCTATAAAATAAACTCTTACCATAAGGCAATCCTTACAAACTAGAGAACATATAAATTCAAGCCTAGTACGAAGAAACACATGATAGGAATTTCAAATCCTCTTGGTGCCAGATGTCCTAATTTTCTGAAACCCAATACAAGATATACCACATTAATTCGATAACTCCAATCCAAATCACTATCAAACTTGCGAAATTAGAAGGAATCAACTAATTCTCTATAACGTGAATGAAGCCAACTAATTCTCCTCATAATCCTTAGAAACTCAACCCAAAAGATATAAAAAGATTTGATAGGTGAGTCAAGACAATTAACACTTCTTTTTTCAAGCTTATAAATTGTCTCCAAAATTCTTTGTTGACTTAAACATCAGAAGGACATCTTCTTGGTCAAGTCATGGGGTAGTTACTCTTATTTCACATATGCAAAAATTTCTAGGCCATACTAGTTTGGGAGATGATCCGAATCTTGTGAGAAGTTTAATAAATTTAATTGGCGAGCGATTCCTATGTTCTCAAGTCAAGTATTATTTTGATATTCTTATAATAATTCTAAACAATGTTGATGATTTAGCTTAATAAGTAATGTAATTTAATTGTTTATGGATTTAATTAGTTCAAATTTTATATAAATTTATATTCAAACTAATCGTAAATCTAAAATTTTGGATATAAAATTGATTAAATGGTAGAGAAAAATCAAATCGATCTAGTTTTAATTAAATTCAAGGTTGATTAAGTTCATCTTGATTCTTGTTTCCTTTTTTTTTAATGGGCTGGTGTAACACCCCGTCCCTATCGAGGGGCGTGTCACTATGCTGGGGCCCATCGTATACATACATAATCCCTTTCCTTATACATCAAATGCGGTATTTCAAAGGGAAACCCCAGCAAATCATTCACAATACGGAAGCGTTAATCGAAACCTGATACGGTACATACTTGAATTCACTATATTTAAAACAATATAAGAATTTGTACCATATATTACCATCATATCCTCAATTACATAAATACATTGAGTCACGTCTCCCGAGATAACATCTAACACCCTAGGTGCAAATCATATGAAACCTCGAGCATACAACAGATACATTTCTCAATAAATAAAATACTGAAAACTCCTGCTGAATTCATCGGTCACGCCATCACGTGCCGTCATATCTCAATCTGCTCCTTGCCCTAACTGCAAGTCTCAACTGGAACATTGAATGTTCCAGGGGCATAACCCATTAGAAGATGAAACTTCTAGTGAGGGTCCAAAAACATATATATGATGCATGATGCAATAACATGAATAAACATATACCCATAATGTAACTTCCCAGGTATCCCCAACCCGGCTAGGAATCCTAGGCAAATCCCGAACCTCTGCGGGATAGGCCTAACGTTATTCCCTCAACGCCCTAGGGGAATTACGGCTACACTCTGAGGGTATCATCCCATCCCATGCACAAGTTTCAATATGACAATAATATCGTGCAATGTAAACATCACGACTTTCAATACAATATGACAAATGAATATTACAATTCATAATAACATGCATATATAACAATCATACCATAAATAGGATATGACAACTCACCTTTTGAGATAAATTTGTATTTTTCTCGAAAAGCGTGCATCGCCTCGATATGCGTGCCCCGCCTCGATTCCCGTGCCAACTCTCAAAAGTTGCACCAATCTTATCATCTCGATATCCTCAAACATAAAATAATATTTAATTACTAAATATCCTCAAAATTCTATTTATTTCCTATTTCCTTTCATTTTTCATCATTTTTCCTTCTAAAAATCCCTATAAATATATCGAGTCTATTTCCTCAAATCTAACTTCATAACAATTCATAATATGCTATGAACTTTCAAGGAAAAATACTGAACTTACCCGGATATTGCGTTTTCACGCAAAACGAGGCACTTTGACTCTAAAACCGAGACATCAGGAATCCCAACTTCAGATCCTTTTGCACAAACCTCCATAAAATATTTTTCTCTATTTTCAGCATTTTTTTCCAATTTTTCTAGCATCACACGCGCCCCAACATGCTAGGGCGAGTGGTGGCGCGTGAGGGGGGCGCGTGACCGGCACGCGCCGGTCGTCTTCTCCGGCGCTCCGGTCGTCGGAGTTTCTGGTTTTCTCCGTCATCCTCTTCCTTTCTTCCAGTCGATCAAGATGGCATGGATTAGAGCATGAAAGGAGGTCCCGAAGGCCCTCAACCGGACGGCCAAAGCCTCGGCTTGGCCGTCCGCCTCGTTTTTCGGCGAAGCCTCGAACGGCCTTCAAATCGCATCCAAAATGCTCCAAATTCTCCAGATTTCATCTTCAAGCCATGGGCAACAAAAGCCCCATGGTTTTGACTCCCAATTTATTCGAAAAGGCGGTCGATTTGAAGCTCCAAACTATCCAACTTTTCGCCACTTCGAATGCCTATTTATAGGCAAACCCGAGCTCCCAAACCCACTTGGCCGCCTTACCCATCACGTTAAGAGTCTCACCCGCCCTTGGGTGAGCCTCGAATCGGCCTTGGCCGACCAAAAACGCGACTTGCAGGTCGCGACAATCCGACCAGTTTCTGGTCGGATTTTTCCTTCAAAATTCGACCACTCGAGTGGTCGTTGCCCCCTGCTTCCTTTACAAAAATTGCTCCTCGACAAGCCCTCGTGCCATCCCTACGGTTGGATCGGCCGAAATCGACGACCGGAGACTTGATGGTCATTGGCCAAACTTTTGCTTAATTGCACTTTGGCCCCTTGACTTTTGGCTATCTCATTTTAGCCCTTTTCACTAAACCCCTCAACTTTCCATAATTTCATTTAGGCCCCTCAAGACCTAAAACATCATTTTAACCCTCGAAGATTCCAAAACAACCTTGTTTCGGCCTCCCTCTAGCAATTTCTAAAAACTGCACTTAGGCCCGAATCTTCGTTTTGACCCTAAACCCATTCGTTTCTTCCTGAAGCCTCCTCAAACTTCCGTTGACTTCCGAAAAGTCGTTTATGACGATTCGGTATTGCAGCCTAACTGGCAGCTGCCTTTTAAGCTGTACTGAAAACTGTTCCCGTTTCGATATCTTTCAGCACCATAAATCCTATCTCGGGGTGCTCATTAATGCCATATAATTTTCCTTTGGCATCTCGGCTCCAAGGTACTCCCGGCAGTCGATTCAGTCATCTATACGATAATAAATTACCGTTTTACCCCCAATTTATCCTTAAATTTCATTTTTACCCCAAGATAAATTACCCTTGAGTCCTTTAGAATTTCTCGGGTATTATAGCTGGTCATAATTAAAAAAAATGTATGATTAATTTAAATTCTTATAATTTCTAATAATATGTAATGTCTTTTATTAAAAAAGAAAAAGAAAAATCATGTTAGTATGGATAAATTTTTTTGTTTATAATTTTAACCAACACAATTATTTTATCTTTAACTAAGTAAATGATGAATTAGTAAGTATTAAATGTTATGGTGACATATGTGCAAAAATTAGTATCATTGTAATTTAATTTTAGCTGTTGATATAAAATGATAATTATCAATCAATTGGAATTTCAAAGGAGCAAGCCATAGCATTGCAGGAAAGACAAATCCATACCCATTTGTCTATCTTCATTGGCTGCATGAAGAACGGAAAACTCGCCCAATTCTCTACGCATTCGATCAAACTCTCGTGAAGGATTTCCCTTCCCTTCCGTATCCGATCTCTCTGTATATACATATACATATACAGAGCACGCCTCTTTCTGTGCATTTGTATCGTATGAAAGTTGTGTAAGTTCGACACGGTGTGAGAGAGTAGGTCCGTCCCTTTCACGCTCGTTATCCTCCAACGGTAAGCATTTAAGCTATTCAATTATTCCGCATTGATTGTTTCTTAGATCTGCTAAAAATCTATGTTTGATGTGAGATTTGTGATCTTCCATGGGATCCAATTGAGACAAGGGCTTGAGGAATGGCTCGCTGTAATCGTGGTTGAATTGGGGGAGTTTTTAGGAGTTCACGACCTAGAAATTCGTGGATCTGGGTTGCCGTGGTCAATGCAAGTTTTTGGTCTTGAAAATTGGACAACCATGAATTTTCTTTTTTACAATCAATTTTGAATGTTTTCGCTCTTTTCACGTTTGATTAATGAATTTCTCTTTTTTGGTTGCTAGTTTACTAGAGTTTGTTCTTGGTTTTAGACTTCAAGGATTGGAAATTCAACCAGCTAACAATGTTTGCTGTCGTAATGTTCACCGTAGATGAAATGCTTTTATTTTGATTGGATCGAGACTCACTGATTTCTGATGTTCTTTTCAGAGATTTGGGTGCTGAAATGGACACTAAATTTGGACTTATTTGCTGAAGCCTAAAAGTTTCTTATGGAGGGGCGGAGATAAACGATTTTCCGGCAATATCAACTATAATAAATATTACCATATGAAAATGGCTCCAGCTAGCAAGGGTGACAAGAAGACAGCAACAGATGCGGCTGCATGGATGTTCAATGTAGTAACATCTGTTGGGGTTATTTTGGTGAATAAAGCCTTAATGGCCACATATGGTTTCAGTTTTGGTAAATTTCCTTCTAATGTATTATCCTTTATCTTCAATGAAGTGTATAGCACTACAAGACTTCTCCATCCAATAAATGTATATTCATTAATCATTCACTTGCATCACTTCCATGACTTGTGTAAACATAATAACATTTAAAACACGGGTTCATCTTTTCTTCTTTTTCCCCTCTATTCTTTTTTAAATTATTATTATTATTTATTTGTGGGGTTGGGGGAGGGAACTGGCGGTGAGGGCATAGTTCATCTAACATTTGAAATAAATTGCCAATGCAATGGTTAAGAGCTTTTCAGGACCTTGTAGTTCTCTGGGGCATCTTAGAGAGGTTTGATGTGGCTAATTGATGAAAAGGATAAAAAGATGCTCAGTCATATGTGAAAAGCTAAAGAAATCATTTCAGTTTGGCAGCAACTAAGTTGCATGGTTTTCCTTCATTTCTGGAGGATTTTCCCAACTTCAATTACCTATGTTGTCTAACATTGTCTATACGAATTGGATGAAACATGAAGCATAACTAATCCAAGAATTGATTGTAAGGGAATTGCAGAACCTGATTTCTTAAAGATAAACAGCCATATTTTAAGTTGTAATGACACAACCTTCTTCTGGTTAATATTGGGATGTACATATTTCCCAAGTATGGGAACTTTTGCTTCCTCACATGCTTTTGGAGAAGTTTACTGTTTTGTCCCTTCAGTAATCAACCTCCTGTATGTCTCTTGACTGTTTCCATATCTCAAGAATCAGCCTCCTGTATATAGCCATTTATATAACCTATGCTATGCACTAACATTTTAGCTTTGATGATGGTTATAATTTTGTATTTTATGTAGTTTTAACTCTTTTGGCATCTCTAGCAATTTTAGTTGGATATTTGCATTTTAATTTTTGAACTTAAAGGTCCTGATTCTCGAAGTAAAATGTTGAGTAAACATTGGCTAGAATTTTAGTTGGATATGACTCCAAGCTAGAAGTGTGTCAATATTAGTCTATTCATCAACGTTCTCTGCCTTGTGACCATGGATTATGAACTTAAAAGATCTTTTCTGTAACTCTTGTGTGCTTGAGATGACAGAACACTTTTCGATGAGCTCAGATAATGGAATAAAGTTCACTAAAATAATTGAGTATTACTGCAACCCAGGTCAAGTCAAGATAGAATATATATGCAGTATATTCTATGCATATTGACTTAAAATAAGCAAGGATAAAATCTAAAGTAGTTGGGTAGACTTGAGCGTTTCTTGCAGTAGCTTTATTAAACAACAAAAGAGGTACCCATAGATCATGCAAATTAGTGCCAGGAGTCAAGCTATGGCTTTGGATCTCTGTGTGAGATGTAATCGATAAATGTGCTTATCACTGTAAGATGGAGTTCTAGGGATGTTACTCAGGCAGACTTCTCTGCACATGGCTTACCATATGATGAGACAACAATGATAATGACAATTGACTCCTGTCCTAGAAAAAATTACTAGGAGATCTACTTTATTTACTTTAATCTATACTATTTATAGTTATCTGATTTTTAGCTTTTGATTGCTATGGCCCTTGCAGCTACAACATTAACCGGTTTGCATTTTGCCACCACAACCTTCATGACGGTTGTTCTTAGGTGGCTGGGGTACATCCAAGCTTCTCATTTACCCTTTCCCGAGCTTCTGAAATTTGTTCTATTTGCAAACTTCTCTATTGTTGGTATGAATGTTAGTCTGATGTGGAATTCAGTAGGATTCTATCAGGTAAACTTTGATCTGCTCTGACTTTTGGCTATCACCATAGTAGAATAGTCTCAAAAGTTATATAGTCTTCAACATTATTCTCAGATCGCAAAGCTGAGTATGATCCCTGTATCATGCTTATTGGAAGTTGTTTTCGATAAGATTCGTTATTCAAGAGACACGAAGCTCAGCATTGCAGTTGTTCTCCTAGGTGTTGCTGTCTGCACTGTTACTGATGTGAGTGTTAATGCTAAAGGCTTCATTGCTGCCTTTATTGCAGTGTGGAGTACTGCCCTACAACAATATGTAAGTTATTTGTTCTCTTTAAGAGTCTGAATATTTCTTCAATGCAAACCATATAGCTTTTTATCATATTTCTTGAGTTTGCCTCAGTTGTCTTAGTTATACGCTCATGTAGGGACACATACATATTGTAGCATAGTTAAGAATCTTAATAAAAGCAGGTCTTAATGTTTGTTATGTACTGTGCTTGTCTGGTAATCTATCAGACTCTCATGTTTTTTCTAGTCTGTATAATTCCCTCAATGTTCTGTCTGTCCTCTTCAAAGGGCCTGTCTAGTGACTGTTTATTTCTATGCAGTATGTGCATTTTCTTCAACGGAAGTACTCGCTCAGTTCCTTCAATCTATTAGGACATACTGCACCTGCTCAGGCTGCAACTCTGCTGCTACTAGGCCCATTTGTGGATTATTGGTTGACAAACAGGAGAATTGATGCCTTCGACTTTAGTATAGCATCTTTGGTGAGTATGACTACAGCCTATAGTCAAGTTCTTGGATCAATTGGGTTCATCTGTTCATTTTTTCTTCTTTATAATCAATGTCATCATGGTCCAAGCTTCTGGTCATGTGCATGTGCTTGTCAATTATCTCTACTTGTTCGTTTATTGAGAAGTAGAAAAATATGAAAATCTGTCTATAATTTTTTGGCTTTTGACTGGTAGCACTGGTGACCCCATGGGTTATTTTCTTTGGTATTACTTGGTATTTGTACTCTGTAACTTTTGGCTGTTTGAAGATTTCTTTTGATAATTATTAAGGAAAAGAGCTATATAAAAAGAAACACCACCTGAAAGGTGGTGCATTCTTTTACAGGACAAAGAAATGAAAACTCTCTACTGAACATTATCCTGAAAAACTTCCAAAGGTGAAGTTGGCATAACCCTTAAAACCCAACAAAAAAAGAGAGAAAAGAAACAGAAAAAGAAAGACTCCAAATACCCTTATTAAAGCTTTCAACATCACACCAAACCTCAATTCCAGTAGGTGGGTTGGCTACATGGATTCTAGTTTGCCAATCCTCTATCTTTGACCATATGTTTTATAATACCATTATAGACCACATCTTACTTAAGAGTTTTTAACCAAAATTTTCTTCATTTTTCTCTGACTTTCTTTTGTTACATACTTTTTCCATCCCGCCCATTCTCCTCAGTGGAACATCTGATGCACCTTATCTTCAATAGTAGCCACTACAACCTTGTTATAGATAATCTTATTTCTAATTCTAGCTTCTTTTTTTTCGGTATGACCACATATCCAATGTAATATTTTCATTTCATCTACTTTCCTATTTTGTACATATTGGCGCTTTATTGCCCAACATTTAATGTTGTACAATAGAGCTGATCTTATAACCCTCTGATAAAATTTCCCTTTTAGTTTTAAAAGGATTTTACACTCAAATGGGGCAATGAGCAACCCCACCCCCCCCTATGGCGGCCAAAAAAAAAAAAAAAAACCAGTCAGCACCTACTAGAGTTAGAGAGAAACAAGCTCCAATATGGCATTCTTGTCTTAGCAAATTAGCGGTATGAGAAAATGTCTGAAAAAACTCGCAAAGTGGTTTATGACCGTACCAAGAATCATGCCAAAAACTTCCTTACAGCCATTGCCAACTTCAAATGAAATGCAATTACATAGATCATGCCAAACCCTTCTAATCCCTTTCCAGATCGCCACCACTATCCACCCAGCAACTTCCATTGCCTAGCAATCTCCATATTCATTTGCCCAATATGGCTCTGTTAAATAGCCCTGCCCTTCTAATGCTCAATCCTCCCTCTCAGATAGGTAGGCATACCATGTCTTGACCATCCAAAAGATATTTAACCTCATCCCCTAACTTGCTTCAATTGAAATCTTCCTCCAATCTCCTACCACTGAGATAGGAATGGTGAAAATAGACATTCTACATGAAGGAAAGTTAGACAAAATGCTTTTAATCAACTTGATTCCCCCCTCCCCTTGACAAATAAGATTGCCAAATGTTTATCAGCCCTCAAAATAGCACTAATTGAACAATTTTAGTTTCAATGGGTGAACCAAGCAAGGCTTTTGTAACCAGAAGATAGGGCTCTTTTACAACATAGTTAGTCTACTAAATATGAAAGTTATAGAAAGCCCCACATGAGTTAATTCACTTTTGGGAAGACTGATCTTAAGGCCAGAACCCAACTTAAAGCACAATAGAATGCTACATAAAAAAGTTTTAACACCCTAACAATCGGCCCACAAAAAATTGCAATATCAACTGCAAAAGGGAGATGAGAGATGTGCAAACTGATCCATCTCTAATTGGCTATTTCTAACTTAAAAAATCACTAAACCAATCCAATTTAACTGCATCATAGAGACTATGACTCATAGCTCTCCATAATAGGATCAACAAGATCAAAGATGATGAATATGTGTATCTCAAGCTATGTACTTTCAAAGTCTTCATAGAATGCCATTGATAACACTAAAACCCTAATAGACGCTTAAAACCAATGATTCGAGATCACTATCTTTGCCTTAACCCTAATCTCTCAAGCACATATGAAAAGAAGATCCAATGCACATGTCAGGCATTTTAACTTAATCTTTCCGAGGCCAAGAATATCAAGGCACTCATTAACCGACAACAAAACATTCTGGTGGCCCAAAAGGTGTTCTTGAAGTATTATATTACATTCCTGCCGACATACTTTATTCTTTTTACTCAAAATTTTATAGACACTGCATGGGCGACTGATGGGCCTAAAATCATTATGACGCACCAAATGATGGGGTCCCACAAGATAACTAATGAAGTATGTGATTAGGATTGATTTTATCTTTATGTATTTTTCTTTTTTATGAATACCTTTAAGATCTTATGATAGAATTTAAGTGATATTAGATTATCATCACAGTTAGAAGTAGTTTTGGAAGAGTTCTAGTTGTCTTAGGAGTTTTTCTGTCTTTCCCCTCCTTTTATTCTTTCCTCTCTTGACTACACTGGAAAATATAGGGCTGTTTAGTTGTGGAAAACAGTCCCAACTTTCCAGAAAATTACTCCACAGAAGATGGGAAACTAAAAAATAGTCCAAGTACAAAAATTTTCCAAACGGAAATTGGAGATTTGGAAATTGTGGTTTCCAAAATTGAAGTTAATTTGGAAAACTCCTAAAAATGATTTTTCTTTGTTTTACTTATTAATTTGGAGATTTAGGAAATGTGGTTTTCCGAAAATTGTCCACAAAACATCTTCATCTCCTTCTCTAATTCAGGTTGCACAAAAGAAATTATAACATCTCTACTTTTATGAACATATATTCTAATATTCTAAATTGGAAATTAGTTCCTATATTTCGAACATTAGAACTCATTTTCTAATTTTCTATAAAAAATGAAAAATAGAGATTTTATAGAAAATTGGTGATGGAAAACTAGAAATCATTTTCCAAAACTAAACAGCCTGCACCCTCCACATTAGTAATCTCTTCCTCTTCACAATCAATATTTCCATAAATTCCCCAATGGGCGTTGGCCATTTCATAAATGAATCCATTATTTTTTATGACCTTTTTTTAAAAAAAATAATTTTAGATTTATTTGTCTCTAACTCCTTCCAAAATCAAAGACACTCATTTCCTTTCTTTTTACTGGATCTGTTAAAAATTTTGGCATCCAACAATGTTTGCCTCTTCTCCAAATGATCTGAAATCTTGATATCCACAAGCGACTTATCCCAGTCCTAACATTACTAAACACTTATTTGTTCCACTATTAAGGTCTTCATGAAGAAACTTTTAAGTTCCATAGTCAAGCTGCAACTAGGATTGTCAAAGATCTCATAGCTTCCCCACTCACCCACCCACATAAGCCACATATTTTCATACCGCTCTATAACAAGGTAGGAACATGACTGGAGACAGATGTATCTGACATTAGGGAAATGCTCCTTGCTCTAATTAGAAATTAAGAGACAATCAGTGGGTATCACTGAAGGAGGATCCAAAGATCTAAAATACATATCCCCCTTATGAGACAAGTCCTAGTTCCTGACACACTGTGAAGTTAGAGGAACCCTTCAATAGAACTGGTAAAACTGTTGTACATTGACTTTCTTGTGGATATCTAATAGCAATCACAATTCCACCCATGGATGAGTAATCCCCCCAACACTTCTAGTGTTGAAAGTTATCCTTTTTGTCACAGCTGATTTTAAGCTCAGATAAAGGGGAAGGGCTGTGTTGGGTATCCAACAACCATGAATTCTAGACAAAGTTTGAAAAACTAGAATTCATGTAGCTGATTACAAGGATTTTGATGATGATGAATCCTGTAGCAAATGGGCCCCAATCTGGGGAGGACTACTTGAAAGAGCCTTAATCTTAGTTATACAAAAATCAGGGAGAAAGGATTCTGCAGGGGGTTTTTAGTTTGTCCCCCTGCCATTGCTATCTTACCTTCTCTTGGTACATAAAAACATTATCAGTTGAAGGCTGCTTTTGGACATCCTTTAGTATTTTCATGGTCTTGTAGTTACATATTATGGATGCCAACTTCTTGTTCATTTTGCACTGGTACTGAGGGGGACCTTTTTTCCAGTGAGGCTGACAAACTGAATCTAATAGTTGGTAACTTTTCACAAATATGCCAGGTTTATCAGCTATAAGTGTACTAGGGCTCCTGTTAGGCTTTAGGCTTTTAATTAGTGACTAGATTTGTAGTAAGTCATAAGTGTTTTGTGTGTTCTTAAGATTATGCCTGTTGAGAAACTTTATGAAAATATGGATTGCTAACTTTTCTTTAATATATAATTTTTTTCCTCTTTTATCACTATATAATATAATGCTGCTTTATTTTTTACTGCCTCAATTATAGTATTGCAGCAACATCTATCATGTATAGGACTTCCATTGTAATGCATTCATGTTGTTTACTTTCATGGCTCAACACGTCCACTGGAATAAAAGCATGTGTGAGCTTACTTGAAAGGTTGAGTCCCGTGGCTACTTTGTGCATTGGCTTCGAAGTGATGGTGACAATCAAATCTATGCCGTCTTTTTCTCTGCAGGTATTTATAGTCCTATCTTGCACCATTGCAGTGGGGACCAATCTCAGTCAATTCATCTGCATTGGCAGATTCACAGCTGTGTCGTTCCAAGTACTTGGACATATGAAGACAATCCTTGTATTGATCCTGGGTTTTCTATTCTTCGGGAAGGAGGGTCTAAATCTACACGTGGTCCTAGGAATGGTCATAGCCGTAGTTGGAATGGTTTGGTATGGAAGTGCATCATCCAAACCTGGTGGAAAGGAGCGCCGGAGCCATACATTACTGCCTATAAGCGGACAGCAGAAACACGGCAGTTCATCAGAATCTTCGGAATTCGATGACAAGGTATAAGCTTTTCCCAAGTTCTACTAGCTTAGCATGCAGGGCAACTTATACAAGGATTTTTCTTCGTCATCTGAAGCTCAATACACCCTCCAAACACAGTTATTATCAGATTCCCCCTGACTTTGTAACTCATATATTTAATTTTCTTGATATTAAGTTCTCTTCCAAGAGAGTGCATGCTTTGGTCTAGATTTCCCTGAGAACTCTGCTTTTATGTTCTATGATCATAATTTATATAGTGATGATTTTTGGCTTCTTGGCATACGCTATCATTGCTCCATGTTTGGTGCCAAGCAAAAATAAACCTTGTTTCCAGCCAAGAATAGCTAGGAAGAAGGTGCAGAAATGTTTTGTTCATTTGAGAGCAAGGAGCAAGAGGGGTCAAAGATGAACAATTCCCAGCCTTCTGAAGTATGAATATGATCACTTTACAACCATTCCTTTTGTTTATGGGCCATGTTCTTAAGACCATAGAAAGCTGGAAATGTTGATGAATTTTAAAGAGACATACAACTGAAGGCTAACTTGGGAGTTGGAATAGGGTAATGATATATAAAGGATTTTTACATAGAATGGTACTTCTCATTTAAGATAGTTCTTAATTGTGAAAATGTTATTGGATATGAAAATTTTATTTAAAAATGTTATTTTTCTTATTTTATCCCAAGCTTTAATTTTTTTTTCTTTGTTGAGTCTATAAAGGGATTTCCTTTATATGATTTAATAATAATTTAACCTATTACTAGTCACCTTGTTCAAATACCTGACAGTATTTAGGGCATGTTTGGTATTAATGTAAAATTTCAGTTGCGAAAATTATTTGTTTGAAAAACTTTTTTTTAAAAAAAAAAATATTTATGATTGATTAACAAACAATTTTATGCTTTGCCTTTTACTTTTCTTTCACAGTAAAAGCTAAAATGTACATTAACGGAAGGGACTATTGCAAATGCCACCAAGTAGTGAAATATGGGTCGGGCAAGCATATACTTTTGTTATATAATTTTTTCTTTTCATTTATTAACGATTTTTAAGTGAAAAACATAATATTATTATTTAACAATTAGAAGATTTTGAGATGACTCATTAAGACAGCCTAAGCCCGAGCAGCATCTGGTGTGAATTGAATTGAAACATTTTTACACACCCATGTGAATTAAATTTTGTGTTTATAATCCATATAAATTGTTATTTTGGTTTTCCCTAAACAACCTGTGGTATTAGGTAAACAACCCGAAATACCAAAACTAAACTAGACGCGGAGTTGTATGTAAAAATGGGCCAAACGACGTTACGCCCCTCCCGCCCTCTAAATTAGTACACAGCTGCACACGGGAACAGGCTTTGGCTTGCAGCTGAAGACCATGGAGATACGATGATGAACCAACCACGAGTAAATTTGCAGGACAAGTAAAGCAGTGATTGTTTGACAAGAAGATAAGTTTGCGTAGGAACATGTAACTAATGGAACGTGAATGTTGAAACAGCTGGGGCCACCTGGTCTGGTTGGAAATGGAATCCATTGAAATCCAGCATAAGTTAGTTGACCAGACATCACATAATCATCATCCCTATTCATGAAAAAGATCGTTTTCGTCGCCGTCTACGACCTCACTATACAACCAGTAATTTCTTCCCAAATCAGATTCTACTACAAGAACTTCCCTGGTCTACCTGTTGTATGCTCCAAGCAAATCAGTTTCCTTTTCTTATAAGTAGTCCTCACTTGGTAATTGAATATGCAAGTGAACTAAAATACACTCCCAAATTCTAGAAATGTCAAAGAGATATAGTACATCCCAACTCCTTAGCAGCAACGTCCAGAAATTCTCTAGGCATCCCCGTTGCAAGTCTGCGATGAGCTTCCCATGTTAGACACTTCTCAATGTCGGCTTGCCAATCAATGGTGCCTGCCACTAGGTACTGGCAAGCGGCATCATGTATGCCGTTTATGTCTACTGGTTTCGGGCTAGATTTTATTGAACCTGTATGCAGGATGTCACGAAGAACTGATGTGCTGAGAGCACGGACATGAGCACTCGGATGAGAGAGGCATCGGACTGTAGCTGGAACACGGCACTGCATGCGTTCATGAAGGTAAAATCACATCACTACATGCTTTGCAGTTTATGAATACATATATATATATATATATATAAAATAAAATAAAAAAAAGTTGGTAGAATGTGTTCAAGCCTAAAAATGTGCAATCCTTGCCTCCAAACGTAAAGGGCTTCACGATGGCATCTAGTACAGGCAGATTCACTAATTCTATGCTACTTGATGCTACATGACATTAACATCTCCAGTGGGGGTATTTAAGTACCTTTAGTAGGTTTGAAAGGCCGTCTGCAACTCCCACTCCCGATTCACCCCACTCAAGAACTGGTTGAATTGCTCTAGCAGTTGCTTCCAGTAGCTGCACATTTCACATTTTTAGTATAAATATTTATTCGCTCTGAAGGTGTTGGAATGTCACATATGATGTCAAGACTAGTTTTTTCAATTTCACATCACATTATTATTTGAAAGGGACAGATATCATAAAACTCAGATTTGACTTTTTAACTCTTAATAATAATAATAATAATAAATAAAATATATTTTACCTCCAGCTGCGGTAAAGTGCATGCTTCTCCATCCACTAGCATCCCATCTGTAGCACGCAGAAGAAGATCCGAAGCACTAGCCAAAATTACCAACGATTCTGGTGTATCATGGTTTCTCATTAACTCCACAATCAGTTTCACTATTCGCTGGTTGATTCTCCACATCTTTTGTCCTTGATCGTCATCTTTTGCAATCCATGGCTGCAATTCCCTTTCCGCCTGACAATCATGCAAGCCAGAAAAGTGACTAAACAAATGGTATTGTCACAACTTAACTTAGAAACTTGCTAGGTAGCAGACCTACCAAAATCAGGCAATTTAAAAAAACAGTTGGTTTCTATATAATTTTGCAGTTAAAAAATGGAAACTCCCATTTATTAATCATTTTCAAGTCTAGCATAAATAAGTGACATTAAATGACTGAAAAAGTGAAGTTGATTCTTCGGCTTAGGAAAAAACAAAGGAAAAAAAGAAGAGATAAGATGAACAAAATCTGGACCTGAAGAACAACAGCTGTTGCAGCTTTCATTGGTGTTGCTGATACGACATTGCATAATGCATCAACCACCTACACATTCAAATTAGTCAACTGCTTACGTTTTGACATACATAAACACAAGTAGATCAAATGAAACATTTTTCTTTAACCAAATACATTTTATCCTCTAACTGAACTTGCTGAACTAGCATGAAGTTTTGTCTACCACCCACAGGCCCATGTCATACAAATAAATGTTTGGATAGTGAAAAACAAAGAAGAATACAACCAAGAGATGTCAGTCAGTTATCTATCATGAAATATTCAACTTCAAAGTGGAATGTGCAGGCATTCTATTTAAATGTTAGTTCACCAAAAACAAGTAAGAAGCACGCCACATCATGTTGGATTTCCCTTTAGTTAAAGTACATTGTTGAAGTGGCAGAAATTTGAAGTTTTCATATGCTTGATCTTCCATGGGATGTTTCTGCTAGCAAAAGTGGCATAGAAAAAGTGATTTTCATTAACCCTTACAACATATGCTTGCACGCTGGGTAGGGGCTGTAAATATTCCTACGCTAAAAATCAGATGAATCATGAAGCAGTTCACACTTTATTGAGAGAGAGAACATAATTCTTCACTAACTTGGTTTGCAACCCACATTCTCAATTCACTCACACATGCAAAGCTGCCAGGTAGGGGTGTTTTAATTGAATGCAGGTAGCAAAACACAAGATTGAACATGTTGAGATAACTCGTGACATTTTTATTATTGTCCTCAGTAAAGGGATTCCTTCTTCTAAACATGATACACGGTGACATATCTAATGGCTATCATGTACCAGAATTGAGATATTACACATTACCTGTCTCCATCCTTGTTGGGCAGAAGTGCTTTCTGCACTAGGTTGTGTCTCAGGTGCTGCAATCAATTTGTACCAGAGCAACGAAACAACGGAAAAACATAATTCTTGCTTCTCAGCCAGTATCGATCTCAGAAGAACTTGTGCACTGCAATTAAATCCTATATGCCTATCCATTGTGAGGAAGTTGGCTAGGTCTGAAGCATCTAGTGGGAAACTTGCAATCCCTTTGCATGAAAGATTTCCAGTGCCTTCAGCTGAATGTGAAACTTTCTCTCTCTTAAGTGAAGTTCCTGATTCTTCTGAATTAATGCACTGTACAGAGGATGGCTCCAGCCTAGTATTAGCACGCTTGCTTTGGTTTCTGCCATCAAGACTGGCAGTGCTATCTTTCCAAACATGTCCATGCATCAAATTTGCTTCAAGTGGCTCTGCTTTGTTGACTATAGATGCAACAGCTTTACTGTGAATATCAATAAGGTTATATAGTGAAGATGCCCTGGAGTGAATTTCATGATCCCACTTGCAACGCATCAGCACAGAGAGAGCATGCATGCAAGCTTTTGAACGCCTGAATAGGTCAGAGATATGAGCTGCAACCATAGCTGCAGCAACTATCTCATTTGAACTGTAGCTCCACGAGGTGCCAACCGAAGATGGTTTCAGAGAAAAAAGTGCCTCCAAAATTGCCAATATTCTGTGAGTATGCCGAACAGCAGAGTCAACACTGCTCTGGAATTCATCAGAAGACCCATTTATCTTTGCAGGCTTTGCTACATCCTGCACATCTTTGAAATCTGAATGATTACTCCCTCTTGAAATCAAAGGGAACATTTGTAGTTCACAGGCAAGAGCACAGACAGCGGCTAGAACATAAGAATCAAATGCAGCTACAGGGCCCTGTTTTTTAGTTCTCCTAATTCTCAAATCTCTCCGGTTGGTAGGCACCAATTGCAAGTCCCCACTAATTTCTTCAGGAGGGTAATTATATTCCCCTCTAGGCCTTTTGCTACCACAGGGCTGAGCTTCATGGCTGACACACACAGTTATTACAACAAAAAGCAAGCGTGAAGCAAGCTCCACAGAGGCACATGATTCTAGAAATAGTGAGTGCACCATTGTACGCAGCTCTGCCACAGCAAGATTCTTGGAGGCAGACCCAACGCCAAAATAGTATCTTGTTTTCCTGATTTCTTCCCTGGAGGACTCAGGTGGAAATGTTCTTTGAAGAATTGCTTCAACAGTTGCAACAAAAATTTTCATGAGACATGCTTCAGATGGACTTCCACGAGGAAGATACTCAAGTACCTTAAGAAGAGGTATGTATAAATTCCATGAGAGCATGGGAGGCTGCAAGGGGGTTGCAACTATGATTTCAGGAAGGTCAACAGCTGAAGAACTTAATGGAATCAGACCATAAGCAGCTTCCCATATGGTGCATATTCTCCATTCAACCTCAGGCCCATGTGCACAAAGCATTGATGCAATCCCTTGAGCAGTGGCCTCAATTGTTGCTTCAGCAGCAGGTGCTTCAATCTGATAAAAAAAAAAAATGTATGCAATTAAGTTAATATCTGTAAGCAATCTTATTACAGAGGAATCCAAATTCAAAAGCATCACTTAGAAGATATGTTCTTTAGTAGCAGCAAGAAACTGAATGAAAAGTAATTAAAATAATGATTGATGCCTAGTACCTGCTTCTTGTAGCATGAGATATAACCACCAAGAGGTTCATGTTGAACTTCAACACCTTCAACTTGCCTAAGTGGAGGAAAAAGCAAAGCAGGCTGTGAAAGCAGGCGAAAAAGCAATGCTGCGGCAGTATCTGCAGCTATGCCTGCTCTCATTGACATTGCAGTCCCAATTGCACGCAAGAAATGCAAATGCATCCAGTTTCTTGGAAGCTACATGAAGAACAAAATGATTAGCCACACAATTTCCAGGAAGCAATTATTGAATTAAGAAAACTAATTCAGTACTGTATAGGAAATGAAGATGAACCCTAGCTTATTCACCACATTTTTCCGCTACAGTTTTTTAACCATATCAATTAGTGAAAAATTAGCACTTAATATACCTTTCAGTTAGTTGGATCTGGATCTAAACTAAAATTTTGCACTATCAATAAGCTTTTTAATTTACTCTTTACACTTGGACATCATGAAGCCTCTACAACTTGTCCTCCTTTCATACAACTTGTTCAATGTGGAATCTGTGGTCTGAGTGGAATAGTAATTTCTTTCTATAGGGTAGATCCTTACTAATAGTTAAAAGAGAGTGAAGAATCCTATTTCCCTGTTTTTATGGTTGATGGAGGACTGCATGTTTTGTTTATAGTGCAGTTCTTAGAGAACCTTTATTTACCTATAGACCAGCAAGTCTTCTTTTGTTTGTTTATTTTCCTTTTGTATAAGATTTTCCCCATTAATGGCAATCTTCTCTTTTTGATATTTTTTAGTTATAAACAGAATCTTCCTTTACCACATGAAAAAATTCTGAAACACTTTTCCATTTTTTTGCTTCCTTATTACTTCTCCATCTGAGCTTAGTTGAAGGACTAGTAATCTTGTTTAACAACAACATATCCAGCCGTTATCCCACTATGTGAGGTTGGCTACATGAATTCTAGACTTCTATATGGGTTACATCCCAACAGATAGTTTGTCTAGAATTCATATTTGGATCCGACTAAGTTTTACGCTGGCTGTCGGCTACCTAACGCAACCCTCCTCCTTTATCCGGGCTTGGGACCGGCAGTGGATAATATCCCCTGGCTGAGTAATGATGAAATGGAGTTTGAACACCATCTTCACATGGAGAAATTTCATGAGATGGTGGTGAATGAAGGTAATTGATATAGTTGTGTTCCATAACTTAGTTGACATGGTGAAACCAACAAGTACAATATGGAAACACAACATAGAATAGTAATCTTGTTTAACCATACAAAATCTTTTATTGTCCAAATGTAAATGTTTATACTAAGGTAGTGTTTATTAAAATGAGTAAGATAAGGCTCTATCAAGATAACTTATCCGTAAAGTTCAAGATAACTTATCTGAAGGGGGGGAAGGGATAAATTTATCTTGAAAGTTCAAGATAAGAAGTCATGTGATTTCTTTCCAGAAAATTTAACAAACATAATAGAAAACACTTTTGTCAGGAATGCTTTCCATATTCTACGTTTTCCGGTCTACATCTTGGTTAACAAACGCTACCTAAGTGAATAGTCACTAAATGATTTTCTTAGGAAAAATTACTAAGATGAAGTTCATAAATCTTTCTCTAGTGAAATATTTAGGAATTTAAGGGCCTGTTTAGCTGTGGTTTCTGTGTCCTAATTTTCTTTATTTTCATTGCTTTCAAAAAATACCTTTATTTTCATGTGGTTTCATTTATTATAGGATTTTTTTTTTTTCTGGTTATAGGATAACAAATTTTGGAACCAGCAAAAATATCTTTTTGTTATTTTCTAAAATTGGGATGTTGTAGGATACATTTTTTGAAAAGAAGTTTTCAAAACTAGATTAACAAACAAAATTTCCTGAGTTATGTGAACCCAAAACCATAAAACACTTTTTGAAATCATAACCAAATGGGCTCTAATAATTCCTTCATCTGCCAATCAAATGAAAGATCAAGTACCACCAGGTGATCAGAAAATTTTAATGACATTCGGATTTTGGTTATTCTAAAGTTCTATATTTTTCTAAACTCATCCAACAAGATTAGAGAATAAATTTATCAGTGGAGCCAAACTGAACTATCTCATGACACTACTTCCAGAGACCAGGTCTTCCTTTGACATCATCTTTTTGAGTTCATAAATATTGTTGTCTACTTACCTTTTTATGTATAGAGCTACATAACTTGTTCATTTGTGTCACTACATACTCATTCGCACGAACAATACATCTAACGCACATGTAACTTATTGACATGCAGCACCAACTTGAGGTTATTACTATGGAAATGCAACTGAGATGCATGGCCAAATTAAGTGAATGAACTCAGAGTTTCCTACTACTAATGTAATTTAAAACCAAGATGTAAAATGTGAAATTAAATAGATTCAATTGGACACTTTGGTACCAATGTTCCTAGTTTACACATTTCCCAGTAGTAATGCAGAGCAGAGTACGCAGGTGAAGTCAAGATGATCCAACTCACCCTCATGCCAGAAGCATGATCTTCAGCTGCTCTAAGAAGTTCCACAAGTTGTACAGCAGCATCAAGTGCATCAGGAGCCCATGATGGTGGTGCTTCTAGAAGCCCAAGAAGAAGCCTTTGGGTGGCACTTGGCGTTGCAATTGCATAATAGCTAAGCCCGAACAAAGACAAACTTCAGTACTATTCTCAAGTACATTAGAGTAGATTGAAGTGAGAGGCTGGAAATTTACCGATGAAATAAACGTGCGTATGGCTCAAGAGCAGGTAGCCCTGCAACAAGATGTTCATCCATAGCTGTTGTTGGAGGAGGAAGCAGAAGTGCAGGAACAGCAGCTGCAGTTAAAGTAGCAGTCTCATAACGAGCAACTTCCTCATCACAAACGCTAAGTATAACACCAGCTCCATTGGCAACAGCCCACCTTGGAGTTGATGGCATGAGCTGTGGATGCTTCCCTGACCCACGAGATGCTGAATTAAGAAGAACAAACAAAACTCAATTAATTAATAGTTTATTTTGTTTTGAACTGTAAAAATTTATATCAGCTTTGTATTAATAATAAATAAGTCAAACATAGTATGAGGTGCAAATAGAGTCTCAATGTAAGGATAAAGCAAGTACAATGAGCTCTATACTGAATATACCCAGCCTCAGGATTAAACCAGCATTGTTGGAGAACCAAATCATTAAGAAGCATAATACATAGACAACAAAACTTCGAACCATTATTCTCTATCAACTTGTGTTGATCGACAAAAAAGAGTTTTTGTTGAAAATAAGCAATTTATCTCAGAAAAGTGTCCAAAAGGGGCACCCATTTAAACTAGGTGTAAACAAAAAGATCACCATACGATGTCTACAGGTGCCAACGAAATTAAAAAGTAAAAGAAGATTTTACAAAAAAATTCATCAGTGTTAATAGCCTGTGAAGAAGACCAAGATGGAGCTGAATCTATAGTCTTAGCATTAAAAGCTGGTTGTTGAAAATAAATGACAACACAAACAAGACAGAATCTTGTAACAGCAAGAAAGACCATATGTATTATTACTGTCAAAGGCAACAGCCAAAAACAAAGGAAACAAATACTGGTTCCAACATTCAAACAAACATGGAGGATCCTCGTTAACATCTACTAACAAAATATAATCAAAGTAATATGGATGTATGCTGAACTTTCCTCAAGAGAGTGATGGCATCTATAGTTTCTGGAAAAAATAGCAAGTCCAGAATTTGTGCTAATATTAACAGAAAAAAGGTATGTCCAGCAGCAATGCATAACAAAGAAAGAAAAAACTCTGGCATTTTAGTGTTGGTAGTGTTAATGCAATTTATTGTCAGAAAAACCTAAAAAGCTTATACACTGGCACATAGCCAGTGTGCTGGCTAATGACTAAGTTGCTTAGATTTATTTCTCTTTGCTTTATGCCTTTTCCTCAAAGCCTGCTGTAGCAAAGTGGGTTTAGAAAATTATTCCAGATACTGCCATAATCTTTTTATCCTAAAAGTTTCTTCTTTTTAATTAATAATCATATTAGTATGTGTTAAATTGTTAACCACCATTTCATCTAAAAGATTAAACTAGTAGACAGAGAGTTGACTTATCTTTTCATATTATCATTTTTACTCTCAACACGTCACATCAACTGTGGCCAGGCTTCACAAGCTTTGATTTCTTGTTGCTCTTTTTCAAATTCCGCTGTTGGACTGTTTTGCACCCTGATTTCTGATTTCTTGAGTACACACTGATTATTTGTGGTAGTGAGTTAAAACTGTAATCTGATTCAAAATCAATGATTCCTGAGATAATCTCAGGAAAGACAAAGTTAACCAAGGTCATAATTATCAACAATGGAGGAAAATGATTGAGAATAGTCTTATTGGACATGAAAAAGAGGATCATCTGAGAAAAACCTCAGATGATCCTCCATGGGTAAAGCAGGTGCTTGTATTCACAGTCAAATCATGGATACACTTGCACCTCTTATTTGAGTGTACTCCTGTGACCCATATAGACACTGTCAAGAAATTGCAGGATTACTTCGGCGAGCTTTATTCTGGGGAAGATAATTTATCTCTTACCTTTGATCAAACATTAGTTTCTCAAAATTGAACAAAAGGATAGGACAGTCTCACAATACTATGCTGATTTTAGACATTTGTATGAGGAGTGGAAGTTGCTTGTGCCTATTACCTTAGATATTCAGAAAATGGAAGCCCAGCAAGAACCAACCAGCAGTGATGATATTTCTTGAGGTTTGAGGGGTGAATTTGAAACAGCTCACTCCTAGATCTGTGAGGTGCAGAGATTGCTACTCTGTCTGATACATTTGTTCGTGTTCAGAAATACTCTACGAATCCAGTTAAAAAGATAGTGGGATGATTGGCACGTCTGCCTTAGTGAGTCATGCACCTGAGACTCAGAGGATTGATGATGCCCCTAATCATAATAATTGGGGTGGTGGACGAACTAGGTGTGATGGTGGAAGTAGTGGTGGTCCTGGTAAAATATCTGTTACCACTGTGGTGAACCAAGGCATCTACAGTGTTAATTGTTGGAAACCATATGGTAAACCTCCTAATAAGTTTGCTAATGTAGTCTCTAACAATGACGGGCCTGCCCAATCACAACCACATGCTGAGAGTAAGACGATCACCGTAACCAATGATGAAAATGCCCAATACATTCAATTATAGATCTCCCAACAGTTAGTTGCTCCTTCCATTGCCACTCTTGTCCAGACAGGTATACCTACTGCTTGCATAACCTTGTCTCAGGGCACATGGGTCATGGATTCTGGTGCATCTGATCCAAAGACTGGCGGCACAGGTATTTTGACTTCTTTCATTGCATCTTCCACATTACCTAGTGTCATCTAGCAAATCGGTCCTCGACCTTAGTGTGTGGTAGTGGTCAAGCTCATTTGACCGCTTCTCTCACTGTTTTCTTCTGTCTTATATCTTCTTAAATTTCCATTCACCTTCTTGTCTTTTCCAAACTTACTCGTGATCTCCAGTGCTCTGTCTCATTTTTTCCTAATCATTGTTTGTTTCAGGATCAATTAACGAAGACGATTATTGGTAAAGGTCAAGAATCTGGTGGACTGTACCTCCTTGACATTGAGAGTATTACTTTAGTGGCCTGCTCTGGTATTTCTTCAGTATCACCTCTTCAGCTTCATTGTCATTCAGCGCATCCCTCTTTGTCAGGTTGCACCAGTTATGTCCTAGTTTAGGTTCAATGTCTTCATTAAATTGTGAGAATAGTTTGCCAAACACCATTGTATTTCTTATTTTCCTAGGGTATAGAAACAGGCCTCTATCCCTTTTGAGATAAGTTGATTCTGAAGTTTGGGGTCCTTGTCCTATAACACCCAATTAGGATTTCGTTATTTTGTTACTTTTGAGGATGATTATTCTTGAAAGACATGGTTATATTTAATGAAAACTCATTCCGAATTGTTTGATATCTTTCTGCTTTTTGTGCCGATATACAAACACAATTTGGGGCACCTATTTGTGTCCTTTGCAGTGACAATGCAGAAGAGTATTTTTCTATTTCTTTTTCCACCTTCATGACTAAACATGGTATCAGAATAGGGAAAGGTCCTCCCAAGTTCAAATCTCACTATTGACCCAATATTTAAATAGTTTCACATGTTTGGATCAGTTACACAGTGAAGTCTGGCCACACATGAGGGAATGTGTCAAGAGTAAACATGGCATGTTGCATCAATTCTCTGGTCTTACCACACCCCAACAAAATGGTGTTGCTGAAAGGAAAAATTGACACTTCCTTGAAGGGATAAGAGCTTTATTTTTTCAAATGCATGCTCCTAAAATTTGTTGGGTTGATGCTGTCTAAACTGGTTATTATTTGATTAATCTTATGCTCTCTTCTTTTTTGAAGGTGAAACTCCACACTCCATTCTATTTCCTTCTCTCTTTCATGTCACTCCTAAAATCTTTGGATGTGTGTTTTGTTCATGATGTGCATCCAAGTGTCAATAAGCTTGATCCCAAGTCAATGAACTGTGTTTTTCTAGCTTATTCTTGTTTTCAAAAGGACTACAAATGTTTCTCGCCTGGGCTAAATTGATGCATAATATCATTTGACCTGACATTTTTTGAGTCCTCTCCTTTTTATCCAATGTGTTCTGGGTCCTCTTTCCTAAAGATTCTGCTGATGATTTCATCGTACTTTATGTTTCTTCCCTTGTTCCCTCATTCCATTCAGATTCATCAGTTTCTGTGATGCATCCCCCCCAATTACTCAGGTTCACAATCACTGCCCTAAGATTTCTGTGGTTCCTGCTGGTTCCCCAGATTCTTATCTACTGAGACTGCTTCTCCATATCCAGATTCTACACCCTCTTACCTATCAAGTCAGACCTTGTGTTCCGATTGCTCTTCATAAAGGTAAACAACACTTTCCCCTACTAAATATCCCATCTCTAATTATGTCACTTACTCTGGCTTGTCAACTTGTTTGAGTTCTTTCTTGTCTTCTCTTGATCACTATTCCATCCCACAATCTATTAGTGAGGCAGTAGAACATCCTGATTGGTGGATGACAATAGAGGAAATGACTGCTCTCTAGCATAATTCTACATGGGATTTAGTTCCTCTTGCCCCTAGTAAAACAGCTATTATGTATAGGTGGGTGTATGCAGTCAAATTGAATGTCGATGGCTCCCTAGATCAGCTCAAAGCTCAACTTGTGGCTAAAGGTTATGCTCAGGTTTATGATATTGATTATTCTGATAATTTTTCTCCTATAGCTAAACCTGCATCAGTTCATTTACTTATCTCCCTTTGCACTTCCCATCATTGGTCTCTTCATCAGTGAGACATGAAGAATGCATTTCTTCATGGTGGTCTCCGTGAAGAGGTTTACATGGAGCAATTACCCAGATTTGCTGCTCAGGGGGAGTCTAGTTATGTTTGGAGACTCTGCAGGTCTTTGTACGGGGTTGAAACAATTTTCATGTGCTTAGTTTGGGCGATTAGGTGAAATGGTTCAAGAGCTTGGTCTCCAACATTCATGTAGTGACCTCTCAGTGTTATATAGACATTCTATTTCTGGATGCATACTCTTGGTTATTTATGTTGATGACATTGTTATCACAGGGAGTGACAACTCAGGCATTGAGAAGTTGAAGGTATTTCTTCTGTCCAGATATTGCTTCTTTGATAGTGTATTAAGTCAGTTTATGTACTCATTGGGAAACAACTATGAGGACTGTATGTTACCTCAAATGGACCTTGGTCATGGTATTCTCTATTGTGATTGAGATCATCTCAAAATAGAGGGTTTCTCATATGCTGATTGGGTAGGATCTCCATTAGAAAGCAAGTCCACTACTGGTTTTTGTGTGTTTGTTGGGGGAAATCTGGTATCATGGAAGAGCAAGTAGCAGTCTGTGGTTGGTAATGTAGTGCAGAATCAAAATGTAGGGTGATGGCCCAATTGACTTGGGAATTAATGTGGATTCATCAACTACTTAAAGAATTGGGATTCAGCAGGTCAGTTCCTATGAGTTTTGGTGTGACAGTCAAGTTGTTATTCACATTGCATCTATTCTGGTATTTCATGGGCGTAGCAAACATATTGAGGTAGATTCTTATTTCATTCAAGAGAACTCCAACAAAAGGTTACTGACACATGTTATGTGAGAACTGAAGATCAACTAGCTGATGTTTTTACTAAGTCGTTGAATGGAACTAAAATGAGCGTTATCTGTTCCAAGCTGGGCATGCATGATAATTATGCTCCAGCTTGAGAGGGAGTGTTAAGAGAATTTAGGAATTTCTCTATATTCAGAAATTACTTTATTGTAAATGTACATATGTAGCCCTTTTGTTGTTATGTATATATATATATATTGTGATTATCCCTAGTTAGGGATAATAAGATTCTTCCTCCTTCACTAATCTACTCCTCAAACCTACAGTATTTAATTAGGAAGTTATTCTCCTTTGAGCAGGATATAGAAAAAACAAAATAAAAAACAAAGTCATACTTCATAAGGTTAGAGTGGTCGTATTGAAGATATGATTCGGGAGTCACAACTAAGATGGTTTGGACATGTGAGAAAAAGACTAATAGAAGCACTTGTGATGCAAATGGATGAAATGGAGGAAATTTGTAGTAATAGAGGGAGAGGAAGATCAAAGAAAACTTGGTGGAAAACCATTAAACATGTCAGCTATAATGGCCTTATAGAGGATATGGCCATGGATAAAGAAGGTTGGCAGTCTAGAATTCATGTAGCAAACCACACCTAGTGGGAGCAAGGTTTGTGGTTGTGGTTTTTGTTGTAGTAGTATTCTCCTTTAAGCATGAGAAACTTACTTTGCACATTAGTCTTTTACATGTGTTACCCTAACATAAGAAAAGTCACTGCAGCAATTGCATTACCGGATTAAAACAACGGCATCAAATTCCAGTGCATCAATTATTATCTAGTTGTACAACATAAGGTTTGGTAGTTAAGGTTGTGATAAAAAAGAATCAGGATTTAGGCAAAGAAAAAGAATAATCTAAGAAGATTACAAAAACAAGGATTTTGTTTAGAGGATTTAACTATTATTACTCATATTTAAACTTACACAAGGTATTTTTTTTTCTACTTATAAGTAAAAGTAGCTATTAGAAAGGTGCCAAGGGGGATTAGCTATTATTTCCTATGTACAAAAGAGTGGATTAGCACAAACAGAAAACTATTAAAGGATACTCAGAAAACTGTACAAAATCTCAATGTTGATCTAGGTTGGCTTCATACAACCTGATAACCAACTATACATAAAAGAGAACCATATACCTTTAAGAGGAAATGTACCATCTACCAAAAATATCTTCCTCTATGAAACAATGATAGTAATATCATACACACACACACACACACACACTTCTAGAGTAGGATATGGACATGGGTAAAAATGGTTGAAGATCTAGAATTCATGTAGCTGACCTACTGGGATAAAGGTTTTTATAGAGTATACTGTTAGTGAGTGCCAAAAAAGCTACATCTCCAGCATAAGGGGGCATAGAGGGACCAGTCTAAGTTCACAGTTTCTATCCCCTGAAACCTTAATACAAGAACCAGAAGAAAAAAAAACCCCAGTGAAGCCAAATATTGAACAAACTGCGTGGTAACCTGCTCTAAGCTGTGAACAGGTAGTAATTATTCAAGATGCAGTTACCAAGAAGAGACAACTCTTACTAGATTTTATTTTCAATAATGTTCAAGCCCAGTACAAGACAGTTTCTTTCTCCTAGGAAAAGGAAAAGTCTCGATTATTTTTAGAAAGTGTTCTCACTATGATCTATGGACCATAAGATAGGCTTGTCTGGCTTGTTTAGAATGTAGGAACCCAAATAAAAGAAAGAGAGAATGAGAGGAGTCTTTGACAAAACTTATGAGTGGCCTATGTGAATAAGAAAACTTTCTTCAGATATTTCGATCAAGTCGGGTTATGAGTATGGGCTTCTCTCCCAAGTAAAGGAGACCAGCACTTTAGACTGGGAGTCAAGGGGCATGTGGACCACAAGTTGCTTAGGTCCTGATCAAGATGTTGGTAGATCACCAATATCGAATTGATAGTGAATGAAAACCAAGTCAAGAAGGAAACAACTATTTGCTTGCCTGGCACAACAAACTACAACTGCTACGAAGGTTGCCACAAGGGAGAAGGCATGAGCGGGAGAACAAATAGAACTAGATGCGCTTGACCTAGCTCTTGATTGCCTAAGAGTAGAGAAGAAGTCTTGATTGATACAGGCTTCCCTGGATCTCTAACAGGCTTGCATGTGAAATAGCCTAGTACATCTATTTGTTGCACTGCACAACACACACCATGAAGACACAATTACCAACCAAATGCTAGTGACATAGATCACCATGAAGACACAATTACCAACTGAATGCTAGTGTTTGAAAAGGAACTAAATAAACTCGAATTTCATACAATTGTTTTTTTTTTTTTGGTTTCATATCATCATCTAATTGAAATTAACAACTTTCTTTAGATTTTGAGTGTTTCTTTTGATAGTTGTTAAGATTGGTGCAACCACTGGCAACTCAGTGGGCAATCAGGGCAACATACATAAAACAGCGTGTTTGCAGATGATCTTTACTGAATGCATTCTCATATTACTTTGACATTATCATTTATCAAGCACTTGCAATCACGGCCGTGTTGTCCAATATCCACCAGATCTAAGTTTGGTTGGAATCTAGTTGAAATAGTCTGGACAGCCAAATTAAATTGCAGATTATATATTACTAATTTACTACGATATGACTTCACCATGTCAAAGAAGATGGTCAACGACCACCTGAAACCAAGACTCAACAACATTTTGGAGATTTAATAATTACACCTTGCAGAGAACAGCTATATGTTGAATTATGGTCTAGAAATTCCAAAAATGGAACTCTACTTACTACTAGCTGAAGGTGGTTTGAGTTCTCCAGCCGCATATTTTCCCATCACTCCACCACACCTGTTAATGCATGAAAAAGTCCATCACATTTGGGAATAAGGGAATTATAGTGTAGTCAGTCAAAAACAATTCTTAAGGAATGAAATAGTAAGCAAACCATGTCCTCTTACATTAATTAGACATTTCCAAGCCATATGTAAGTCATAATCTAAGACTGCCTTCCTACAGTTGACAGTATGTGATGACCATTTCATCAACAAGCAATTCAAGCAAATATATGTCAAAGTTATTAATGAAATGCTGCTAAAACAAAACAATGGACTGCTGTAACTTGCTTGAGGTTCATGTCTCTAACAAGAGATGCACAGTTATAAATAGAAGTAAAACCCTTCACTTCACATGCAAACTAAGCACAAAGAAAATCTTTGCTTGAAAATGTACATTTCAAGTATCAGCTTTAGGCAATGCAATCAGTCAAATATCTATTAATCTTGAATAGGGGAAGAGAAAGAGGAACAAATTCGACAAAATAGGTTCATGTAACCAGAGATGTACACCGAGTCCAGCATGTTTGTGCAGCAAGTTGAAGGGAAATGAATATAGAAGAAATGACTTTATTCTCCAACATTAATTATGAAGAACATAAACTACTAGGAACCAGAACCACTAGCATGATTGTTAATTAAAAAAAATTCAAATAAAATCAAAGTCATGAGCATTAATGTCAATTCTTCAAAAACTACTAAAAGTTAATAAATGGTAATGAATACATTTCATATCACTATCATTATACTGCACATAATCCATTTAATTTAGGCCTTTAGCTCTGATAATGCTTCGGCAACCTCATTGATCTAACTCTGATATTCAGCGGAGTAGATTTTGAAAATGCTGATATTTTGATGTCAATGTATGTAAACCTTGACACCTTAGAGCACATATTTTCCTCTCTTCTTTTATCAATAAAATAACACAGCCACAGGTCTAAGGATTTTATTGAAGTTCAGTAAACCTCTTCTTTCAGCTTCAATTCTAAGTTTCTAACACATAAATCCTAATCACTATTGGCTCTTCCAACTAGTACCAAAACTTTGTTTGTAATAAATAGCACTCAATACCTGCCAGTAGCACTTGGCGTGACATCAAATCTAAAAACCCAACACCTGCCTCCCCAAACCAAGCTCATCTACAACCTTCTGATCTCTAAACTAAATTGTCTTTTTTCTACCTTTTAGAAATTAATCTTCAAACTTTACAAACCTTTTTCACCTCACATCTGATTATCAATGGCCTTGGTCTGAACTTTGTACAGATGTCCCACATCACGGGGCAGAAAGTCAAATTAAACGAAACACTAACGGTATATAAGAAGTCCCTTGTTCACCTCTTCTTGCATAATCACTTTGCCTTGGTTAGCTCATCTTTTAATGTACTGCACTAACTCATCTAATCATGCAAATAACTCATAGCTTAAGTGCTTGTATTCCTAAATTAGGCATATACTTATTCAAGAGATCAGCAGATTAAAACATCACCTTCATTAATCAAAACAGAAAATTATCTACATACATTTACAGTAACTCTGCTCATAATGAAAATCATGGTCGTGTAGCTTAGGTCCAACTTGTACTATACTTGCTAAAATGACAAAAAAAAATCCAGAATCATAAGGGCAACTGCACATGCTTGGAAAGATACATTAGAACCAATTGTATTAACAAGCGTTAAAGATGAACACAATGCATATGGTACATTGGTATTGTAGGTTGGAAATGGGTATCTGATCCTCTTTGCAATACAACAAAGCATTATACTCATGACAAAATTTTCATCCAATGATTATACATATTGTATTGGCTACTGTACTTATAAAACAAAATATCCAACTACAAAAGCACATAACTGATAGATTGATGCAATATTGCAGATCAGATGAGCTGAAAGAAAATTTGAAGCCAAGAAAGAAGAAACAGACTTACCAACGAAAGTAGTCACTTCTAATACCTAGAGGTGCTGCCAATAATATATCAGTAATCCATGGGGATAACGGCCTTAATGGCTTCTTCTCATGTTGTGCATCCCCAGCAGTGGAGCTACTTGTTGTAGCAAGGCTGCCACTCTCACTTCTTTCTGCTTCACTCTGCTGCCGCTCAACCTTGTATATTGGGCGATTGTAATGAGTCAAAATTCTTAAAATCTCTCCACATGCCAGAGCCCACTGTTCGGAGTACTCATGCTGAAAAAAAGATATTAAGATAAAACCCTTAGCTTGATTGAGATGCACATTGCATAATTTATTCAAAATTGCCATATGTTACAGGATGCAATTACAGGAAAGATGGAAAGGGAAACCTCTGAAAGCGATGTTCAAATTGCAATTTAGTAATTAAAAAAAAAAAAAAAGAGGTTGTCAACAACATTATAGTAAGGAATTCCAATTTTGGCCCACATGAATTCTTGTTGGTGTTCTCTTACCTCACTACTTGGGCAGACCAAAGAAATGAAAGAGGCAAATGGAGGACTACCACGATCATACTCCAGTGTGCCATCAATAATACATGAAATAATTGGAAGAATGACAGCATGCCCATGCTCTGGATGATGAAGGACAAAGATTGCTACAAATTTTACAATTACACAGAAGATTTAGCTTCCCAAAATCTCAAAGGACCAACTTCTTGTATGGATCATGGGTGTAAATTGATACCTAGCACATCATCAAAAAGACGTCTTTCTTTTGACGGATAACGATTACGAATCAGCTGCTCAGAGAAAAGTAACAAAATAGACATCAGTTGACTACATATGTTACCACTATTTTGACCATTCAGCAAACTTACAAAAGATAACCCCTAAAAAGATTGAGTCAGAAATAATTCTTTTGCAATGACCATAACAGAGCCAGCGGCAAAAGAGAGAGAAACAAAATTACCTCAGCTATATCCTCTGGAAATTGTTCTGATGTAAACTGACCAAAGTATTCAACATAGGCAGTAATTTGAGCCTACAAATGAGATAAGAAAAAAAGAAAAAGATAAAAAAAAGGAAAGAAAGAAACTTGTCCATCAATCATCGTGAGAACTAAAAGGGGTAGAAATAATATACACTTCAATACCAATTTGAAAATTTGAGATAACATTAAACAATTCAGTAACAGTCATCCATAGAAAATATTTTACAACTTATAATTACCATCAATTCATGTCTGTAGAACAAGTTATCAGTGCCATAACCACTTTCCATCCATCCACTCTTCTCACAGGTAGTGTATCTTATCATTGATATGCACCACATCAACTTTATTATGGATAATCTCGCCTCTGATTCTGTCTTTTCTTTTATAACCACACATCTATAACATTTGCATCTCAATTACACATCTTTTGCACATTTTGGTGCTTAACTGCCCAACATTATGCACTGTCCAATAAAGATGGTTTCATAGCCATTTGAATAATTTTCATTTAGTTTTGAAAGGATTTTATAATAGCATAAAATGTTGGACGTACTTCTCCATTTTAACTATATCTCATTGATTTTCTGAGTAACATCCTCGGTAATCTTTCCTTCTATTTTTACAACTGATACAAGATATTTAAAACTGATGTTGTTTTAGAAATAATTTGATTTTCAAGTCTTACCATGATGTCATCCCCACTTTTTTTTTTTTTAACTAAACTTAAAGTTTATTTTTTGTCCCACTAACTTGAAGCCTTTGAATTCTGAGGTGTCTATTTATTGCTCAAGTTTAGTATCTAGATTTTTTTTTGTCTCACCTACCAAGATAATATCGTCTACAAATAGTGTACACTATGACAGCTCCCTCTTGGTCGTGCATTATGAATTCATCCATCACAATAGCAAAGAGGTAAGACCTCAACATAGATCCTTGCTGTAATCAAACTATAATTGGAAAGGTCTAAATATAACCTCTACAAGTCCTAATACACATTTCTACTTGATGATACATGTCTTTAAAAACCTCTCTATAAGCAATTTGAACTCCATTCAAAACTCATCATAAGACTTCTCCATAGACTAAGTGTTTTCAAAGTCTATGAACACCATATGCAAATCCTCTTATTTAGCTCTAGGCCTTTCTATTAGATGTCTCAATAAGTGGCTAACGTCCATTGTTCATCTACTAGGCAAAAAATCAAGTAAACCTTTGCTCAAGCACTCTCTCCTAAAGTTACATAACATGGCACATTAACTTTGGGCATCCCCTTTATTCTTGAAATGGATGCTTGAGTGCTCTTTCTCCACTTGTCAAACATCCTCTTTTGATTTAAGGATCACATTAAATAATTTGTTAACCATAAAATGCCTTCTTCTCTCATTCAGTTTCAAGCTTCTATTAGGATGTAATCCAGTCCAACTGTTTTACTGTTCCTCTTTTTTTTTTTTTTTTAAGTTTGCTTACTTTGTTTGGACATGTACATCACAAGTAGTTCTTATCTTCTTTGAAATTTCCAAGATGTCCTAACAAAATATTCATTTCTCCATATTTATTGAATAGCTTTTTAAAAATACTCCTTTCATCTTCCTTCAATTGCCCCCTAATTTACTAGCACCTTTTAGTTTTCATCTTTGATGCACTTTATTTAGCTTAAATCCCTTGTTTTTCTTGCTCTTGCATTACCCATGTTGAATAGTTAACCGTCTCATTTAAATGCTTAAGCTACTAGATAGAGGGTTAACTTTATCTTTTTTATATTATTATTTTACTCTCAACGAACCAGATTATAAAGATTATAAAAATTTCTTTTCCCAAATTTCGTGTCAAGTAGGTGGTACAAATTTTCATAGGCTTTTAACCTTGCATCATTGACTACACAACAACAACAATCATAAGCTTTAATCTAACTAGGTGACTCGACTGCATAAATTCTAGATCTCCATCAACTGGTCATATCCTTTGTAAGACCATTGTATCCTATGTCATGTCTCAAGGTTTTCCACCAAGTTTTCTTTAGTCTTCCCTCCCTCTTTTGCTACAATTTTGTTTTTGTAATTTCATCTGCTCCCCTCATGAATGCTTTTATTAGTCCTCTTCTCACATGTCCAAACCATCTTACTTGCGATCCCCTCATCTTACCTTCAATTGGCACCATTTTGATCTTATTACATATGATCTCATTTTTTATTTTTTCCTTTTTATATGGCCGCACATCCATTATAACATTCTTATCTCAATTATTTTGCTCTGCATACAACTAGTACACAAGATTGTGCACAAGAACTCAAATTCCACTACTTATATTTCATATGCTTAAAAGCATCTAACTTGACTTGGTGCAAGATAATGTGTTGATCAATGGCTTTTTTGCTGACAATAGCATATCAAGCCTTTATCCTACTATATGGATTCAACTACATGATTCTAGCTCACCAGTCATTTCTAGCTTGTTTGCAATGTAAGAACAAAGGCAGTTCGTTTGGCCAAATAATCAGGAAAAAGGAGGACAAAGAAAAGGAAGAAAAAAATGAACCCAACATATTTTCAGAAAAACCAAAAGAATAGATCTTTTATATTCAAGCATTAGTTTAGAGACGGTCACACCTTTCTTTGCTGTGCATCATGTGGAGGAGGCCAGAAAAGCGATGAGAATTGAAGACCATCAGTCCACCTCTCACACGAACTAGCCATAAAATGCCTTCTGAATATGAACTGAGAAGCTACAAACTTGAGCTTCAACCACAATCAATGACCAGAAAACAGTATTCCAGCATTCTCAAGGCCGAAGAGAGCACCAATTTGCTATAAGCTGCCAAGTTTATCTACTGAATGGATATGAAAAAAATAAGCTGCTGTATCTCTCACTGAAAGCTTCCTGAATTGAATGCTTGTACGGATGACAGTTTGATCTTCAACCAGTTATGTGCTTCAATATAATTACCAGGAGTTTCAGTGTCTCTACAAAATCAATACATAACCACGGGAACACCATAAAACATTTATCCACTGATCAAACAAAAGGAATCAACAAAAAAATTAAACAGAAAGAGAATAGATTGACATAATTAAAAAAGGGTGGGGATAAAAGGTTACAGTCCACGCCCAACTGCTAGAGATTTCAGGAAGCACCAGTTTAGTTAAAGAAAATTTATAGTCACAATATTTAATAACATGAAAAATTGCAAATATATAATAAACAAAATACAGCAAATAAGCATAGTGGGATATTATCTTCATTCACCACCATCTCATGAAATTTCTCCATGTGAAAATGGTGTTCAAACTTCATTTCATCATTACTCCGCCAGGGGATATTATCCACTGCCGGTCCCAAACCCGGATAAAGGAGGAGGGTTGCGTTAGGTAGCCGACAGCCAGCGTAAAACCTAGTCGGATCCAAATATGAATTCTAGACAAACTATCTGTTGGGATGTAACCCACATAGAAGTCTAGAATTCATGTAGCCAACCCCACATAGTGGGATAACGGTTGGATATGTTTTTTTTTTTACAGCAAATAAGCATCAGTTGGGTTGCTTAGAAATAAAAAGAAAAAAGAATATTAAGTATTTGAAAGGGAAAATTAATTAATAGAATTTCAATTGAATTAGAACAAACTAAATTCAAGAAGAAATTACAGAAAATTTGGTGTATTCAAAATATCTAAAGGAACCAACTTGCTTTAGTTTTGGAATAACAGAAACCAAAACCTGCCCTGTAACATATAATCGTCAATAAATTACAGAAGTAACAAAACCATGAATTGAATCATCAGAACCTCCGTAGGTTACTGAGAAAACATAAAAACAGAGGAAAACCCGTTGTACCTTTTTGTTTCTGACAATGATTAACTCAACAGTCAACCCAGAAAATAAAAACAGTTCAAAAATGATAAAATCAAATTGTGTTGCTCGTCTTCTGATCTACTAAAATAATAAAAATTTAAGGAATAAAACCCTTGATTTCCCTTATTTTCCCACATTTTCCACAGAAGCCAAACAGAACGAGATACAAATTTTCACCACAAGCCATAGCATCAACTTACCAACTACAAACACAAACCCACAACTTCACTACCCAAATACACATAAATTAAAAAAAAAAATCTAACAAAAATCCGGGGGGGGGGGGGGGGGGAGAAAGAGAAAGTACCCGGTTCGCCGTTGTGAGAATTTTTGTTCTACAACAACAGACCTTCCAGTTTCTTGGTATTTCTCGTCAATCTGTTCCTGTGATTTTGTGGGTATCGCAATGAGAGTGTAAAAATCAGATCTTTGAGGTATTTTTTGTGAATTTGTAGGCTGGTAGAAGTTGCAGATTTTGGGTGGAGAGAGTCTAGAGAGAGAGAGAGAGAGAGAGGGGAAGGATTGGGGAGAGAGCGAGAGAGAGAGAGAGGAGATCTTTAGCTGCCCTCTCTATGTTCCTACGCTGCATACGTGGCAATGATATTTTCCTCTCGCCTTAGAGGCCTATTGATTGTGCACGTCATGTCAGATCCATTATCATCCATCCATACCCATCTCATACATACAACATGCATACATCCATACATCCATACCTTACATAAATATAAAAAGAATTAATTCATGATTATTAAAACATTAAAAGTTAAAACTAAGTAAATAATTTTGTGGAGTGGGGTTCATAATTTAATAGGCAGCTTTGTTATACCTACTAATTTAATCTAAAATATTTAAATTAAATGGAGACTATATGTCCTTTTTTTTATTACTTTTCAATAAAATTGTCAAAATTTATTTCTTTATTTCATATTTGACTTCAACCCACATGAGAGAGTTTTTTTTTTTTATCAATTTTGAACTAAGAGGTGATTTTGCACATAAAAAAGGTGGGTTTTTTATTAATTTTTATCTATAAAAATAAATACATAAAATAAATTAATTATCTTTTAGCTGTTTGATTTTAGAAAAATAAAAAAATACAATATAAAATCAATTCATTTGAATTTGAGTATTTCTGGGGAGGGGTCTAATTTATTTATTTGGCAAAAAAAGGGGCAAACTGAATGAATCAGAGACTGATGAAGGGAACTCCATATCTGATGAGAAACAGTCAAATTTTTTTCAAACCAAAGGGACAGACAAATTTCTCGAAATGGGCTCAGCATTGGTTAAAAGGCTGTGTTTGGGCAAAATAAGGACCATTATTATAAAATCGAGACTTGAGAGGCATGTGGATGTGGGGCCATGTTGGTGAATATAAAACAGGCACGGGCATGTGGGCTTGAGATATTTTTCACTCACTCCTCACTTCACAGTTTGTCCCTTTTGATTCAGAGGGGAAAACTTGAGGCCTCCCTCTGGATTCCCATGTGAATTGCTTTGCCTAAATACTTATCATCCAACATAGTTTAGCTATCTTTCTGGGTCTTTTTTTATTTAAATAATCTTATATTATACGACCCTTCAATTAAAAGTAAGATTGAAATAAATTAGAAAATATAATTGATGATTAACCGATTAGATAACCCGTCCTTATTTGTGATTTGATGTTGTTATTGTTATCGTGTCGGGATTGATTAATTGATGTCAAAATTAACTAAAGCACGTTCATAATTACAAAATCATTCATATTACAGCTCTGGCTAACCTGAAAACAACTTGCAATGCATAAAAAAAAAAAAAAAAGGTAATGTTGGGTTTAAAAATGACAGTTGCTCCAAGTGCGGTCTGAGTTGAGAACAATTGCCTTTATTAAATATATAGGCAAGGGATTAACATCAATTGTCAATTGCCTAATGTTATCATTATGGAAACTTTTGTGAGTGTGGAGTGGATAAGAACCTTAGCAACACTGCATCAATTATTTTTTAAGCTAAATTCACCAATCACTTAACATTACACAGAAGAGTCATTAATTAATGCTTTTAAAATATTTAGTGCTTAAAAACTTTGGAGTGGGTTGACACATAGAGAAATAGACTGGTTGACAAAGGTGTTTGACCTTTGAGTAAGTTAAGTCAAAAAGAAAAATTAGTTTTTTTTTTTTTTCAAGTTGATTAGAACACATAAGATGGTGGGTATTGGTTGTTGACTTTTATTATTAGTGCCAAACCCCTTTGTTTACCCAGCAAAGAGCAAAGTTTTAGATGAAAACAAAACCACTTCTATTTAGTGGGGAAAACGCGCCACCTTGATGTAACCATTTTTTTTTTTTTTCTAACTTCATTTCGTGCAAAAGATTTTTCTTTTTTTCATTTACATTGTTGGTGTTGTTTTGTTTTTTTTTTTTTTATGATATTTTGATGATGATTTTTTTTTTTTGTATTTGGCATTTGAAAGTGAATTATATTTTCTATCTTTAGAAAGAGAAAATATTCTATTCAATTAATGCCAAAAGCTATATGTGCTTTCAATGTTTATAAAATTTTATATATTTATTTTAAAATGAATTTTTGGTATTTGTTTTGAAATCAAATATGTTAAGAGTATCAAAATATTTTTCATACTAAGAGCACTCTTTTTGAAATAAAAAATGTCAACCATGACGGAAAACCCGCGTACAGCCGTTTGGAGAATTTTAAAATTTTATGCACATTAGATGCATGCAGTAGAATATATACATACACGATATACACGTAACTTAAATATTTAAGCAACACGCATATCAATCATATGAATATAAATTCATACATATATGCGGCCCGATGTAGGGTTGGTACAGAAACTACTTCTGTACTGACACTGCTTCACCTCACAATGTGGCGGTTCCAGTCAATCCACACCTAGTACATTGTCCGATACCATTCTGGTTTCCCTTTCCCAAGCTACATATGGGTTGTTGTATCACCCATACTCGCATCTCAAATTTTCGCGCGTAATTGTTATGTGTATTAAATTTCTGGCAGCAACAGAAATTACAGAAGCAGCAAAAATAAAAAAAGACAATAGCGCAAGACATGCAAGTAGTAAAACACATTGCTTCTTATATTTATTTGCTGCCCCAAATCCGTCCACGGCCTCACCCAGAGCTCCAATTGACTAACACATGGCACCCAATTTGAACAACAGCTGGGTGATCAAAAGTCAACTCTTACTTCAGCGAAAGTCGACTTTCATCTCCTTGAAAGTCAATTTTTTCCATAAAAAAGTCAACTCTCTAGGCCTGCAAGTCAACATTTGATTCGCTAATTCTTGAGACAGTTTGAGCACAAGATGTGGTTACTAGACGTGGCACTATATAGTGTGTGACTTTCTAGGTTTACTACCCGCTAGTACTCAGATAGCACTAAAACTCCTTTTGATACTGGTCAACCCTTTGACCCATCACCGAAATCTTTCCATATTCTAATGACGATCAAAGAGTTTCTGAATAGCGCCTAGCTACGGTTCAAGACAGTATAGGTGGCAATAAAGTTTCATTTCAAGTGAACCTATTACGGTTAACAATTACCGTGTGCTATAATCTTTCCATCACTTAACGTCCTGACTGAGCAAGAGCCATGAAGTAATAAAAATAAACTCACAAAATCAATAATTATGTATTAGACCTTGTCAATGCAACTAGATGACATCTCAAGAAACTCATTTCCAGATATTCAATATGCCCTGACCAAGGACTGTCCCGTCACACTAACAGTAGATCACATAGGACATTCATCCTATCAATTATCAACGAGAGTGACGGATCTTATTTCCAACATTTGTCTTCATATACCAGTAATTTGGAACAACATAGATAAACCTCTCTACCTCCTGATTGAATGGTTTGGCTCATTAGCAAATATCGCACGCCAATATACAAAACAATCGTAACTATTCAAGTCCAAAGATCAACACAACATCGCAATCTGACGAAAAAACTATTATTCACCATACCATGTGGTCTGTCATCGGCATCACATTCAGCTAGTTGTTCCCCGAAAACCACCCACACTAGTAACATCTCATGTCATGTGGCATGCACCCTCCCATTAGTATCTCATATTTAATGAAGCAGTAACCCTTGTGCAAGTCCATACTCGACTAATTGAAATCCTCATCCAAAGAATCTAAGGACTAAGAATAGTTTAAGACATCTTGTTACCAGATAATTCTATCACATAGTTTTAATATCTTAAGAATAAGATTCTCAAACAGAATATTTAGGGACTCATTCATGTGTTAAACTAGAAAAAAAAACTTGTATTTTATAAATATATAGAAATATATAATAAATGTGACTAGATACACACCTGTTAAATGTTATCCAAATCTAAGATTAGGGCACACAACACTAACAAACCATGTTAGTGAAACTGTTGACTATTTTGTATCTTTGTTTTTGGGTTGTTAAAGGTAAGCAAATTGTCTTGGTCAATTGTTTCCTTAAAAGTTGTCGACCAGCCTAATATGCTTGTTAACCGGTTGTTTGCATACTCTTGGCCACCATTAGCCAACAACCTTTGCATCAAATCCGGTCGCTCATTTTTGTAGTAAGTCAATTTGTTTCTTCAACTTATTAACCGGTCTATGTGCATTTCTAAAAAATAGTCAATCGATCTTCTAAATATGTCGAACATTTTATTCGCATGTTTCTTTAATGACTAGTTTTTGCAAGCTCTAATGGGTAATAACAACTAGTTTTTCTTCAATTTTTGGATAAAGCCTATAAATATAGCTTAATGAAGCACTAGAGAAGGCTAATTGATGAAAATGAATTGATTTGAGTTTACAAGAGTTATTCGTCTTCACACTAGTGCTTGTGTTTTCATTTTTCTCTCAAAAAAGACTACATGTATCATTTTGTTTTAGTTTTTGTATATTTACTTGAGAGATCTGTTAGTATTGTGTCCCTTGATGTTAGATTTGGATGACATCTAATATGCTTGTTTTAATGCATTAATTGTGTTTTTGTATAAATTTATAAAATGAAAGATTTTTTTCATTCATATTTTCTCCAATCATTTATATGAATGAATTCCTAGATCTTCTATGTGAAAATCTTATTCTCAAGGTGTTAAGACTGTGTGACAGAATTATCTGGTAATAGAATATTTTAAACTATTCATAATTCTTAGATTCTTTGGATAGGCACTTCGATTATTCAAGTATGGACTAGCATAGGGGTTACTATCTTGTTCAGTATGAGATACTAATGGGAGGTTGGTGTGTCACGCATCATATGATATGAGATGTCACTAATAAACCTGTGGGTGATCGTTGGGGAATAATCAACCGAATGTGACGCCAAAAACTGACCACATGATCTAATGGATAATGGTCATGTCATCAGGTTATAATGGTGTGTTGATCCTTAGATTTGAATTGACACTGTTGTTTTGTGTATTGGTGTGCGAGATTTGTTAATGAGCCGAACCATCCAATTGGGAGGTGGGAACGTTCATCTATGTGGTTCCATATTACTGGTATATGAAAACAGGTGTTAGGAGTAGCATCTGTCTCCCTTGTAGGTATTTAATGGGATGAATGTCCTATGTGATCTACTATTGATGTGACGAGATAGTCACTGATTAGGGCAGATTGAAAGTCAAAAAATGTGGTTCTTGAGATAACAGTCACATTAATGAGGTCTGACACATAGTTACTGAGTTTGTGAATTTATTATTTCATGACTCTCGCTAAATCGAAACGTTAGGTAATAGAAGGATTATAACACACAATAATCATCAACTGTAATAGGTTCACTTAAAGTGAGACTTAACTGCCACTTATATTGTCTTGAACCATTGCTAGGCGTTATTTAGGAACTCTTGAAACGTCGTCGGGATTTGGAGAAGTTCTAGTGATCGGTCAAGGGTTAACCAATACCGAAAAGGGTTTTAGTGTTATCTAATTGTCAACAGATAGTGAACATAGAAAGTCACACACCATATAGTATAACACCTCACTTTCTTGGGCATGTTATAAGTTAAGAAATTTGGAATATATATTTTTTTTCTTAAAAACAATCTCAACATCATATTAATTCCCAAAATTTTCCATTTACCTACCTAGCATGTGAACTATCATATATCATAAATGTTAGGCTAACTATTCACCAATAGTGGAAGCATGAATCGAACCTAAGCATACATCGAATCTTATTAATAATACATGATCACTTCGGACATATCCCATAATCAAAAACTATTCTTCAACATAACATAAGTTTTTTAACATGACTTGAAACATAACATAACATAACTAAATACTTATGAATAAGCAGAACATCGGATCTACACATAAAATCTATCGGCCACGTCATCACGTGCCTCGAACCCTAACTTTACCATTAACCATAAATAAGGTTATACATCATCATTCTTCAAAACGTTCAGAATTTTAATGTAGCAAATCTTAAACACATGGGTTACATAACATTCAATCATTATATCTTGCACTTTGCTAAGTGTCATATCATGCCTCATTCATCCTCGTTTCTGCTACAATCTCCATCTGGAACGTTTGAATATTTTAAAGGTAAATCCCAAGTTAAATGATAAATCATCTAACTAAAGGAACCAAAATTATATTTCGTGTATGTATGCAAAATGTCTTTTTCCATTTCCTTTCGATTTGAGTTAACCGTACGTTAATGTTGCTCCCTATTTTTATAGCATTCTTACCAAGTTGAGGTGTATGAGTGCACCATTGGAAGAGCAACGATCTCGGACCGTACTCTCAAACCCTTATGCGAATGCATGATTAATAATATCATCGTGTACATATGCATATTTCATCATAGCATGTAAATGCAATCTACATGACATATTCACATCAAGGCATGACAACATGATAAAATTATTTACTTAAAATCAAGTTTTCTGAACCACAAACGTACCTCGAACATAATAGCTTGATTCTCGTGCTAGATCTCAAACGTATTCAATTCGGAACCACAACATACCATGACCGTTATATTTATTCAAGAATATCATTATTCTATTTTTCCTAATTTTTTCATAATTTTCTCTATTTTCCTCAATAAATCCAAATAAATATTCCTTAAATATTTTTTTAAATATTTTCTTAAATATTTCTCTATAACAATTCATAAAATAACTTTACTGATTTTCTAAAATTTTTTAAGAAATATTACTCACCTTAACTTAGCCCCTCAAGCTTTCTCGGTATGCGTACTCTGACCTTGAAACGCATGTCCGATCAATTTTTTGGCTCTGGGCATCCTCATTTGCTGCTTTCATTTGGCCATTGCCATTTGCTTGCTCTTCTTCTCATTCCTCCATTTATATATAGTCATCCATTTGCAGAGAAAACTTAGCTATTAAGTTTGTTATCCATCACTTTCCCATCATTTTTTTATTTCACTTGCACCACTTGCACAAAGCTTAACCATTAAACTTTCCATCCCACTTGCACATAGCTTAATCATTAAGCTTTCACAGAGGCCATATATATATATATATAACTTAATTATATATATTATACAAATAAAATATGAAAATTTACACATTTAAATTTCAAATTTCCTCTTAATTCCACTTGAGAAATTCTTTAATTACATTCTCAAACATCAAATTATTTGGCATTACAATATCGAAAACTCAAAATTAATAACTTAAATCTTACTCGATAAGGACGATTTTATCCCTGGTCCCACACCGAACCTTTGATTTGTCCTAAAATCACTTCAGAATTGATCCTTACGAAAATCGAAACCCCTTTAAGATTCTGTTGACTTCCCGGGAGTCTCATATGACTATTCGATTCTTTCAGCATAAATTATAGTTGTACCGAAAACTATCTCTAACTCGATTTCTTTTGATGTCATAAATCATGTCTTGATATGCTCGTCAATACTATATCATTTTCGTCAGATATCTCAACTCCAAGGTATTCCCTGTAGTTGATTCGGTCACTCATAATTATACCGAAATTACCTTATAACCTTAATTTACCTAAAAATTACATTTTCACCCTAAGATAAATTACTCTAAGCCCTTTAAAAATTCTTGGGTATTCTATATAGTATTGCGTTTAATATCGATCTCATATGCCCAAAATATTTCTGGAATTGATTGGTAAAAAGTTGACCATTGGGCTTCTACTAATAGTGCATAGCACACAATGTAAAATCATTTATTGATTGCATAGTCGTTGGTGGCGGATAGTAGAAAGTGCACAATACATAGTTAAAATGCATAATAACCTCTAAATTATTGAGAGAATAATTGAGGGGGCTGCGCGGATTTCAAAATGAATGTAATTTGGGAAAGAAAAAGGGAAAAAAGGAAAGGGATTTATAAAATGGCAAAGGCCTTGCCTTAGCCCTCTCTCTCTCTTTCTGATTTTCTCGTGAAGCTTCTTTCATTTCTTCTTCTTTCTTCTTCATATGAAAAATCATAGAAATTATACGTGTAATTGTTACGCGTATAATTTTGAGACATAAGCACTGGTGATACGTAGATTTTTTGTGTCTAACATAGAAAGAGGTGACCAGAACGATACCTTATTGCATATTAGGTGTGGACCGACTAAGACCACCACATCTTAAGATAGACTCTGTCTCATTACAGAAATCGATTATGTATTTCATCCCTTCATCAGACATGTATACGTTTATTTATGTATTCAATTGTTGAATATGAGTGTTGTTTAAATACCAAAGTTATGTATGACATGTATCTTATATTTCGCTATAGGTATCTGATACACAGTAAAAATTTTATTTTTACCTATATCGTCGTATTAGTGATTTCCTTTAAAATCATTGTAACTGAGAGTGTCAACTCTAAAATTTTCTCTCTATACTTCTTTGTTGTAATTCATAACTTGTGAACTAAATGACCTACTTTAACATAAGTAAAAGATTGCATTTCTTAACGATTGTGCAAGAGGATCTACTTGGCTAAATAAGAGATGATAGTAAATTTTAAGTAAGTTGGATTTAACCAAACCATTCTAAAATTCTTGTGTCTTTAACATTATTTTGATTGTGTTTTTTGTTTACTTTTTACTATTTTATAGTTTATCTTTCAAAATCTCTACAAATTTTTTAAATTCTTAAACACCAAATTCATCTCTCTCTTCTACGTGTTTGAATATGTGACGCCATTTTTTAGCTAACCCAACATTTGGCATATCTTCTTTAATTAAAGAAAATGAATTGACTTAACGAAGGAGTGTAAAATGCTGCCTCGCTTCTCTCCAAATCTGGTACTTGTCGTGAATATATATGACCATCAAGATTGTTATCATTTTTAAATAATTTTTATATAAAATGATTTTACATGTAATTTTCTTATAAGATTTTGAATGCATCTTATGGATAGGATGAAAGTTATAGCATCCTAAAATTCAAATTGATGTAAATATAAAGCTATTGAGCTATGCAAATGCCAATGTTGGAACAAAGTTGGTATAAAGACAAAAGAGCATGTGATAATTTTATTTAGAGTAAATTATATGAAATCTCTATGCCATCAGGGCCGGCCCTACCCTTAAGCTATTTATATCATGGCATTAGGCCCCTAAATTAGAAGGCCCCACATTTTAGAAATTTGTAATATTTATATAATTTTTTATTTTTTTAATAATTAATATTTTATTAAAAATTAAATATAAAACATTTTAAATTTTTTTAACTTCCTTCATCATTTTCCATTTTTTAACCGTTGCCGTGGTGTTCCCCATAAAACCCATGATTTATTAGATAAACTTGATTATGGAGATTTAATCAACAATTTTGCATATCAAAAGGTCAAAAAAATTAATTTTATATAAAGGTAAACATAGTCCAACACATATTTAGAATAAAAAGTTGCTATTGGTGAATTTTATCTTTTAATACTATCAGTTTAATATTATGTTTTGCTTCTTTCTATAAGAGAATCATGAATATATAGTTTTTTATTCGCACTGGTCTTCTTAAACTTTCAAGAAAAATTAGTTTTATTTTTCTTTGTTTATTGTTGTAAGTTGTTTGACTTTTTTTTTCTTATCTTTGAGACATTATATTTTAGTTGAAAATTTATTATCGTTAAAATATTATTATATTTTGTAGTTAATTGAATTTTAACTCTTTTTTTATTTAATAAAATGATGAAATATTTATGTAAAAAATATATTATTTATTTTTTTATAAAAAAAATTAATATTGAAAGGTCTCAACAAATCTTTTCGCTTAAAGCCCCCAACTGTGTTGGGTCGGCTCTGCATGCCATGTGTAACTTATCTTTTGATTACATCAAAAGATCTCTTTATATTTTCTAAATATTGCAATTAACCATCATCTGTTATTATTATACAGAATTTTATATAATCTGTTAATTGACTAATGTAAATTTTTGTATTTTATTGCTATATAGAATTTTGTATATAAATTTTTGTATTTTTTTATACAGATTGTTGTACAAAATTCTGTATAATAATAACATATAGTGGTTAATTGTAATATTTAGAAAGTGTAAAGATGTTTTTTTTTGTGCAATAAAAAACACAGAGACAAGTTACACATGACCTTAAATGTAAAAATTTTTTATATAATTTTCCCTTTTATTTATAAGTTAACCGAATAAAAATCAAACTTAAGGTTAGATATTGTCTAGGGTTAAGAAGAAGTCGACTGATGAGTGACTAAGGGTTAGAAAAAAACTCATTCTTTGGCTCAGCGTTGCGACTTACGAGCTTAGCACATGCTTCCAACTACTACTTTAATTCTAAGATTAGATATTTTATGAAATTGTTTAAAATTTATATCATCCATCGTTTACATTATTATTATTATTATTATTTTAATTTTTATTCTACTCACCTATCTATTAAGTTATTATTTAATAAAATGATCAAAAAGAGGTATTATTTAACGTTAAAAAGTTAACTATTTTTAGTGACGTCACAAATTATGACAAATTAATAAATTTTATTACTGATGGTTAAAATTAAGTAGTTTATGTTCTGTTTAGTTGTAAAAAATATTTTTAAAAACTTATCTAAATCATTTTTATCATGTTAGAGACCTACTTAGATCTTTAAGGATGTAAACATGCTTCTCATTAATCTCTTATAAAATTAACTATGTACAAATTGAGATTTGGGGATGAAATAGGGTTGTTCTATCTCGTTGTTAGTAAAACTTTTAGTTTATTGAGAGGAGTACTGGGGTTCGGGTTTGAGGCACCCCGACCCCAATATAAGGCGAAGGAGTATTGGAGTTTGGAATTAGGGACAAGATGGACTCATCTTGTCCATTGTCAACACTAATTTTAAGATTCATATTAATGTATAATACATAAATTTTTTTAACAAAATTTAACAAAAATAAAAATGGATTGAACTTTAACAAAAATTAAATTTTAGTAATTGTAGTGATAAAAATTAAAATATAATAATTACTTTGTTAAAATTGAATGACTAATAATATAATTTTCTCTTTTAACATCTTTCTTTCATTTTTTAATTCATATTAGTAATTTTTACATGGGTGTTTGTATTGTATGCCCTTAGTCCCCTTTGATTGACAAATTTCTTCTTTAGATAATATTTGTTAAAATGAGTAAACTAAATTTATATTAAAATACTTTTCAGATCAAAATATAAAATGATCAAAATAAAATCATGAAATATTTAAATTTTTTTATTAAATTATTTATTAAATTTTTTAAAATACACTGAAAGATATATAGGTCATTTTTTATTTGTAAAAAATAAAATAGATTTATTCGAAGGGAAAAAAGATAAATTTATCTAAAAAAATTTAGATAAAAAGTCACGTGATTTCTTTTTTAAGAGTATTTAGATAAATTTAACAAATATAATAAAAAATATTTTTATTTAAAATATTTTTTATATCTTATTTTTATTAATTTATATTTTAATTAACAAAAATAACCTTAATATATAATATCTTGTTTGGGATAAAAGCTGAAGTGAGATAAACTAAACGATCCAATAAATTTAATTCACTTGCGTGGAATGAATTTGTAAAGTTTTCTGTGAAATTTAAACTTTGCAATGTTCGGACAATTTTGGCCCTCACCACTTAAACTCTTCGCATATTCCGTGCCTTCGTACATGCGTCGCTTTCTCTCTTCTGTCTTCTCCCTGCCACTAGCCCCTCTCTCTGTCTCTCTCGGCATCGTCGCTACCGCCAACTGTCACAGATCTCTGTCTTTCCTCCTGTTCCTCCTTCTTCTTCGATTTCAGGCCTCCTCATCCTCCTCCATCATCAGCTTTCGTTTTCGCTCACGTCGTCGTCGTCGTCAGCCCTTCTTCTTCTTCTTCTTCGATTTCAGTCTTCATTGTCGATTTTGATCCTTTGATTTTTCTTTTTTATTCCAGATGGTTTGACTTTGATTTTGTTTCTTCGTCTTTTTCTTATTTGATCTTGTTTCTCCTTCTTTTCTTGCTTCTGATTTGGTTTTGATTCCAAAAAGATTCTTCTTCGATTTTTTTTTTTTTTCAATCCGTCCTCCAAATTTTTTTGTTCAATTTGATTCCAGATGGTTTGGGTTTGGGGTTGCTTCTTCTTCTTTGATAGTTTAGGTTATTAATTTGGCTCCGATATTGATTTGAGTAAATGGACAAAATCGTCATTTAATAATTGTTATCTTGATATATATCATTCAAAATTATTATATCAAATATGAGATATTATTATTTTTAAAATATTACTTAGATATTTTATTTTATTATTTAAGACGACACTTGTGCATCAATCTATTTATATTTATATTAACACGATACATAATATAATATATTAATGTATTAGTTATATTATATTGTGTGTAATATTAATATGATATAGTATGCACTCAAAATTATTTTATTAATTAATGATAATTACAAATTTATTTTCATACATATCAATAACTAATATGAATAATTTAGAGTTAAAAATAAAATATAATAATATACATTATTTATTACTTTTTACCTTATACACAAGATATAAACACCTTTTTTATACTATAGTTTTTTTTAGTGTTACATTTTATATTATAGTTAAACTTACTTTAAGGATAAATAATGTTAATTAATTAGAATTATATGTATTATTAAGTGATAATCTTTAAGTTAGATTTATTTATTAAGCTAAAATTTACTTTTTAATAGGTTACATTCTTAAAACAAATTTCTTAATAGAACAACAAGGACTTTAGGTCATATCTTTTAAAATTTTTGATAACTAAAATAATAGAAAAAACTCTTCAAAAATTCAAATAAAATGTATAATATGTTGTGAGATTGTGACGAAGGTTTACATCTCGACAAAAGGCATAAATATGCCCCTCAATTTTATTTTTGGAGTCATTTAACCCTTTAAATTTTAAAGTAGACCTCTTACACTCCTGAACTTTTAATTTTAGAACATCACACCCCTCACCTAGCAATTGGGTCGACAACGAGAGAAAAACAAGAACTTGATCGACGACCAAGGAGGCTAGATGTTGGCCGGTAGCGAGGGAAGTGAGAGATTGGTTGACATAAGGAAAATGAAGCATAGTCAAGATGGAGCTTGATCGATTCATCGACATGAGGAAGAGGAAGCACAATCACAATGGAGGTCAATTGGCACGAAAAGGCCAGAGATTGGTCGATTGGTTTGTTTGCATGAGAATGAAGAAACACAGTCCCAAGAAAGGCAAGACTAGGGTTGGTTGACAACAAGGAAAAAGGGTCGAAGAAAGTGAGAGATCGGTTTGTGGCAAGGTAGGTTAGAGGTCGGTGAACGACCATGAGAAAGGTGAGAAGGAAATGTGAGAGGTCATTTGGTAGCAAAAAAGAAAGTAAAAAGTCAATGAAGACGATGAGGTAAGGAAGAGGTTGATTGACAAAGAGGAAAACGAGGGATAAGTTGGCGACGAAAAGGAAGTTGAGAGGTCGGCGACAACGAGGAATGAGAAAAAAGAAGTTGAAAAATTTAACCATTGTACACTTCTCAACCACGTGTGAAAGTCACGTGCTATGCTAATTAGACAAGAGATACGCGATTGTTAAAAATCAAAAGTTAAGATGTGTGAAATTACAAAATCAAAAGTTGAGATGTGTAATTATTCTAAAATTTAAAATTTAAGAGTGTAAGAAGTTCATTTTAAAATTGAGAAGGCTAAATGACTGCAAAGATAAAGTTAGAGGCATATTTATGCCTTTTGCCTTTCATCTCTCCTTCTCCCGACACATATCCGACTATTGAGTACATTGGTGATCATTGGCATTTTATTTCATTTTTTTATTACAAAAGAATAAAGATAGAGAAATAGAGAGATATGGGGTATATTAGAGATCTGAAAAATAAAAAAATAATAAGAAAAAATTAATCCACGTATGGGTGTTATTTATGAAAATATAAAGGAAATAAATGTCTTCTCATTAAATTTCAAAAATATTCTTAAGAATTATACAATTAAAAGATTTCAATAACGAGTGCCTTGGGAAATATTAATGTATCTTATATTTTGTATTAAATATTTTTATTAATTAATAATAAATAAATCATAATTAAAATATTTTACTAGTTAACAAAAAAATAAAATAAAATTTTGTCTGTTAACGGTGGAATAAAAGTAACTTTTCGCTAATTCCGTTCAACAAATAATTCATTAAAATATTATTATATTAAAAAGGAAAATAATTTGCAAGGAGAGGAGCAAATTGATGCGGAAAGCAACGGGCAGCGTTTCTGCCCTAGGGAGGATCAGGCCGGTAGAAAGGTGAAACGTGGCCCAGTCGAGTGGCTGGGAAGGGAGGGGCAGCAGCAACACAAATATCTGGTTTTCAGAGCCCGAGTGGGCATTGTTTAAGATATTTCGCTGCCTCCAATAGCTGTTGAGCTATAGATACACACGCCTCCCTCCAATAAATATATATATTTATATATATTTATATATTGGATCCACCCCCTCGGCGTTCCGCCTACCGGCACACTTGGCTCTCCATCGTGCGAGGAATATATCTTCTTAGTTGGCCATTCCTCTCTGTGGGTCCCACTTACTTAATGGCTCATGCATGCCCATGGCCGCGGCCGCATCATGCCATCCGTGGGATGGCCATGCATGACCGTGCATACGCGTTCTCCTCTGATTGGTTCAGGGAGTAATCATTGGAGTGCCCTGTTGGACCTCGTTAGTCGTTAGTGTGAGCTTAATTAATAAATTTTCTTGAATGGGAGTTGTCGCTGGGAATTTTGTGAAATGGCAATTATGTCCTTGTATTGTGTACACAGTGCATTTTTAAATTTTTTTTCCTTTATCTTACCTTATGAAGAAGATATATTAATATTATGGCCTTGCTAATGGCGTAGATTTAATGTATCTTTTTTTATTAATTAATACAAAATATTAAAATACTAATAATAAATAAAATATATTATGTATTTTTTTTTTTTTTTAAGTATCTCAATTTACAAGTATATTGCACCATTCTCCCACACAATACAGGATTGGAGAAAAGGTAATAGACACAAGATTTAAATTAAAGATCCCAAATGGAACAATCTAGAACGACAAATCCGGAGGAAAGGAAAAGGAACAATCTAGAATAATAATATAACGTAGGAACAAATGTCAATTATTATGAGGTAATGGTCGGCCAACCCACTGGAACACCCCATAATGAAACCTTAATTAACTATAAATAAGGAGCCACGTGTCGGTCTCGAACTGAGAAACTTGGCGAAATTCTTTTTCTATTCTATTTAATAGACTGTAACTTTCCCGGTAACCAACCACTCATGATCACGAGGGGGGGCCGATTCGGTGTCTGGTTAATGGCCGTACACGTGGTGGATTGCCGTCGCGTGGAAGTGTTGTGGGCCAGATTGTGACATGGACGGTCTAGAAGGGCCAATCAGAGGGGTTTGACAAGGGCTTTGGACGGTTACAGATAACGCGGCCGCCCCCATCTGACTACAACTTCCACTAATCTAAAACGGTCAAAAACAAATTTCGCTGCTGCTTAACGCGTAATAAATATATTTTATTTTTAAATAGAGTTTTGTTAATTTAAAATTAATTAAATTTCTTTGTTAATTGTATTTGATATTAAATACGAAGATTATACTATCAATGTTTCATCAGTAAAGAGTATTTTGCAATATTTTATCAATCAATCAATAAAAGTGAATGTAACTGAAAATAAAATATAATAAAAAGATATATTATAATAAAATAATATGTATTTATTACATCTTAATTATTTTTTTGGTATTAAAATTGTACTTATATAATATGGTATATTTGATAAGTTGACTGTATTTCCTTTTTTTGACTCCTGTTTCTTTTATAATTGATGATAGTTATTTAGAGCCCTTAATTGGCTATTTGGATTACTTCTATTAATGCAATTTTATTCACCTTTTTTAGTTGAGGTGAACCTGGCTCCTCATTACTATATAAGGGTACAAAAGTCATGGGAAAATTCACATTGTTTCTCTTTTTCCTTTTTCTCCCCTTACTTCTTCCTCTCTAGTAGTCGCCTTTTACTATTGACCCATTTGTTGTCACTGCCTTGCCTCTAATTACCTCGCCTCGCTACCTCTTCATGACAAGGGATGATGTAGTGGTGGTCAGTACGCGGGCAACGAGGCAAGGTAGGGTAAGGTAGCTGGCGGCGACAACGAGAAGAAGACGACTAGAGGCTTGCTGGAAAAGAAGAAAGAAGGGAAGAGAGAGGAGGAATGAGAGAGAATGAGGAAAAAACATTCAAAATTTACGGAGGTCCCACAACACTAACCGAAGGTCACGTTCACCCTAGTTAAAGAGGGTGAACAAAATCACACTCGATTCTCTTCGAAAGATGAAGTGTTCTTTCTTGAGAAATAAGAGTGAGTGGACGTGCACCTAGTGCAAGGCCCATCTTTTACAAGGCTTAGAATAACATATAATTAATGGCACACATAAATTTTTTCTAATCAATTACATATGTATAAAGTGTAGAGATGACAACTTCTTGTTGTTTAAATATAATAATAATAAATTTATAAAAGCGAACAAATTTTCATTTTCAGTTTGCGAGAGATTTGTGAAATCAAAGACAATTAGGGAACGTGGGGTCTCTCATGCATGAATCTTTCAATACTTAAATCTACTTAGTTAGAAGTTGAAAGAGTATGTAGTATTAGCAGTAGAAGTGAAGTTTTAGTGGAGTTATTAATGTACTTGAAAAGTAAGAAGTTACCCTTTATTTGTATAGGTTGGAGTTAATAAATGAGAGAATATCCATATATTTGAAGATTGTTTGTCCCGATTTTCTAAACCAAGACTTCAGATGTGAGTTAACATATTCTTAGCGACACATAGTTCAAAGGGTTTCCAAGAGACTACTTCTCTTGGACCCAAAGAAGCTCATTGAAGCATCTCCTAAGGGTTACTTCCCTTGCACTAGAAAAAAACTAAATGGAGGGTTTTTTAGGGACTGCTTCCCTTGATCCTAGAAGAGGGTCACTAGAGACTCTCTTAGGAATTGCTCTATCAAGAAGGCCTTCAGGGCCCTTTTTTGGGTTTTTTTCTTTTTAGGCTTGTCTTGGGCTCGGGCCCATTTTAGTTGCCACATCAATTGTTCCCCCATTCTTTCTTTCATTCTCCTAGAGGAAAGAGTAGTTTCGTCATTTTGCACTCTCTAGGAGACCACACTTTCCCAGGGCTTTAATGTTTGTTTATTTATTGCTTCTCATGTTATAACTTTACTCAGTGGACCTTCCCACCTTAGATTGTTCTCCCTTGATCACTTTTTTAATCAAGATTGTATGGTCTAAATCTTTTTGTAGTCTGTCTCTTCGTCTCATACGGTCGCCTCTTATAAAAGAGGTTCTTTAATCATTTCATTCTCACTTCTCAACCTAGCAAATTTCCTTTAATAGCTCCTAGATGACTTATCTTATACTTTTTTAGAAACCTTCTGACACATTCACCCGACAACCTCAACACTCTCCTTGAGACCTCTCGTTTGCTCTCTTGGAGATTGCAACGCTTCTTTGGAGACCTTATAAGACACTATCCCAAAGACTTCTCCATTTTGTACGTTTTTCTTGTCACATGGCTAGAACCAAACAGGTTGAAAGGGTTATCCCCACCTAAGAAGCCAGGATCATTTTAGGGAAGAGCATTAGGTTGGAAAAGAGGGATATTGAAAGAATAAATGAGACATTTCCTTTTCATTCTTGTGACTCCCTAGTCCCACTTACTGGTGCCACTCGTAAACAATCATCCCAACTGCTCACATGCTCAGTTAAATGTGAAGGGCGGACTATGTTTCAACACGAAACATCCTAAATGGGAATTAGATTTCGTCATTCTTTTCCCTCATTTCTAGAATCGACTAGCAAATCAGGCTTTATGAATTACACACTCTTCAAATTAATTTCCATTTAACTTGCCCAATCACTCTTTTTTTTTCTTCTTCTTTTCCAATATTCCATGGACTCCATATAATTCAAAATTCCAAACAACCCATTGATTTTCCAATTTCGAGGAAAAACTCATAAATTTTAATTTTTCAAAAATTTGACATTTATCTTAAAAAATGCCAGAAAATCCTATTTATTTAGAAAATTTCTCTGGTGCCCAAAATTAATCCAAACATGCCCCAAAAATCTCAAAATTTTAAAAAATAACAAAAAATTGGCTAGCGAGGCCTGCTAGCGTACTTGTGGCCTGGCAGTGTACTGGTAGCACAGGCTAGCCGCGTGCCGCTGCACTCCCATGCGCCCGCACACCTGCCTACCACTCGTGCGTGCCTGCAGCCTAGTGCGGCTCCCTGGTGGCCACCTGCTAGCCTAGCTGCCACCCTTCATTTTTTTTTCTTTTTAAACTCATACTTTTCAGAATAACGCATAAATCTCCCACATTTACCCAAAGAAATAATATTATTCATCCCCTTTGGTGCTTCCAACAACACATACCAAATATGAGATTTACACTAAGACTTAGGCTTCAACATGCCATAAGTCATTATCCCACTTTCAAAATAAAATCATATATCCCAACATGGAGAATAAACACCATATACCAAAAAGGGACTTCATCAAACTTGATACATCACAAGCCATAAACAACAACAAATTTACATCAAAACATATTAGATTTTCCAAGTTTTCAAACTTGCAACATTCCCAACCTCTTGACATATGAAAAACTTATAAGGTGAAGATGAAAACCTCATGAGCTATGAAGCTCAGTAAGGGTGCAATGCATAAGTAAATGAAGCATGAGAGAGTATGTAATGCAAAAATGCAATGCAACATGGGTAGTCTTCCATGCCCTCATAACCTCCATAGGTTAAGACATCAACCAACTCTTCCCACAACACTAGTCCTCCATATGACCATAGGTATACTAGAACTCATATTATGCAAGTGTTAACCACTAAATACAACTCACAAAGAAAAATATTTACAAATGCATGCAAGACCACCACCTTTGGGGTTATCCTTTACCTTTCTTACTAGATTCTTCAAATCTTTAACTTTAAGAGAGAAACCCTTACCAGAAACTTACTTACCACTTAAGGAAAATTCTTAAAATTAGACTTTTCCTTCTAAGATGACATCAAATATGAAGAGAAGCATGAAACTTATCTTGCTCTCTTCTTTACTTCCCCTTTTCCTTCACAGGAGACTTTTCCCAATTTTCCCAATCTCTTCCTTCTTTAATTCTCCTTCTTTCTCTTTTTCTTTCTTTTCCATTTCCTTCACTTATTCACTTATCCAAAGCCGTTCCAAGACTAAATCTTGGACATTGGATCTTCTTGATACTAGGTTAAATCCACACCCTCCACAATAAGTACAATCCATGTGCTTTAAAGAGTTTTAATCTCAACCATTCATTACTTTAATATGTGACAATCCATGCCATTTTATTTTCTTGAATCTCAATCCTTTATTGAGATTGGAGATTAAATCTCCACCTTCCAAGGAAATACAATCCATGCCACTTGGAGACTTTTAACACAAGCCTTAGATCTTCTCCCATCTTATATTCAAGACAATTTCTCCATCCTTGGATCACTTTGTCTTTAAATCTCAAAATTAGTCATTTTCTCATTTATTTAATTTTGACTAATTTCAACACATCACATGAGAGACATAATTCCTTTCTTTTCCATTTAAATAATTCTCCAATTTTCAAAGCATTAATGAGAGAATTTTCTATTTCCATTTAGAATTTCTTTATCCACATAATAATGGCTCTCATTAATTGCAAGGGTGACCATTTTTCATTTCCTTTTTCCTTTAAATTAGTCTCTCATTTCTCCTGGACATTAGGTTGCCAAGTGTCACTCTTAAACACTACCCTTGACTTCCAACATTTAATCCAAGATATCTATGTGACTTTACCACATTTATTTCCCATTTTAGGGAAAATAGATTACTTCTCACACATAATTAAATTATAATTAATTTTCCTCTTTAATAATTAAATTTCCTCATGGAATTATACTCCAAATTACCAAAAATCCCTAGGAAAGAACAATCTCATCAATTTCCACACAAATGCACAAATGAGAATAATTCACAACAAATTCTCATTCCAATAAGGAAATACTTTCCAAATTTTTCCTTTACCCTTTATTGGATCTCATTACCCAATTTATCAAAATGCCCCTCTCCAAGGGCACCATTATTCCCATAGATCCACTTATCTCAATGGCATTTTTTTGAAAGTTTCTAACAACTTTCCATATTTTCTAACACTAATAACACGGGTATTACAATTCTTACTTTACAATAAGAGTACTTAGTCAAAGAGAGACCTACGTAGCTCGTGGTGCTGAGAACTATAGAGGAGTTCATGAGGCATTTGTTATTACAGGTCTTCACTTCTGATAGACTTGTAACGTAGAAGCCAATCATATGAGTTGTGAGTTGGTTGTATTTCTTATTAATCTTGGACATATTTTGATTAATAAAAGTATTTTTCCTTTAATACTTGACAATACGTTCATTTTTATATTTTCTTATTTAGATGAATCCCAAAGAGTGTAGCAATGTTAATCGAGTTATGATGAGATCATACTAATGAGATCGAATGACTGATGCTTCATTCTTAACTATTCCTGGTTATAAGACTATAGAGTGGGGCCTCTATAGTGTCGTTAAGATTGGTACACACTATGCATGCTTGTAAGCAAGGTAGTTGATCTCATTGATTACTTGTGTGGTGACACTAATGCAAGTGTGTAGGTGCTCATTGCTGAATGAGTTCATTAAATGACCTAACTTGAGAACATCCAAATGATAATTCTCACTAAATGTCAATTTGGAGTTCTATGTGGCAAAAAATGCTAGTAATCTCTTGTTCTGAGGTACCACAATTATCTTGTATGAGGAGTGTCTGCTTTGATGCCGCTATATAAGGTCTAGTAAGATGGGTCTCTAATAAGATGGTTATTGAGTATGATCTGAATCATACGAAGGTAGGTGAGCACACAAAATTGAATCTATCAACCTTAGTAAGATTTAAAAAAGTATATGCCCTATGTAAATAATGAAGTCATAACTCGGGAAGTCGTTGCTCAACGCGGATAGTTGATAATTAATATGAGTTATTAATTCAATTATAGAAGTTGTGGACTTAGCATTCGTACACAGTGTTGGTTATTAGAAGTTTGACATTTTACTATACTTTTAGACCATACCGAGGCCTAATAATAGAGGGATCAAATAGCACTGAAAATTATAGCAAGAAGGTTCATCTAAAGTGCCATTTTCATTTCATTATGATATGGGGGCCATGATACGTTGCTAGACGTCAAACTTGGTCTAAGGATAAGATTATAATTTTTGTTATGAGATGACATAAATTACGGGTCACAATTAAAGAGTTTGATTAGGAGTAGGATTCTATAAATTGCCTTTTGCAATCTTCATAGTTAACCTATAAGGTCACACACAAACAAAGACTAATTTCATGACAAATTTAGTGGAATCGAAAAATATTTTTTTTTGGGGCCCGGATGAATTCGTGGATTTTTGAGATGAGGGCATGCTACTTTTTTACCACTATATTCCTCTTCTTTTGCTTGATAGGCTTTATACGGGGGTTCACATTCAGGTGGTGTGAGATCACATGTGGGCAGATTCTGGGCATATCTGATAGTGTCCATGCGAATATGTCAACATTGGTTCTCAAACATTCCCTTATTTCCTTGTTAGCCTCTTCTTGGAGTTGACTTCCCATATAGACTAGCTTTTCAAGGTTATCCTCTTTTCCTCTACATTTTCCACAAGTTGAGGTTTATTCACATGTTGCATTGTTATGGTCAACATATCTTTATTTTCCTTCCCCTTGGTAGAGGAGATTTAACATGTTCTCATCCTTTTCTAATCTCCCTGAACCTACCCTACTTCGTGAGTTGAGAAAATTTATCAAGAGATACCTTAAAGATATGACTGCTCTCATATCATTGAGAATCAAACATCCCAAGGAAACGTTGTAGGTAGTAGAGGAAGTCTTCACCACCATGAAATTCATGTACAAGGTCATGTTTTAGGGGTCTATACACTACAAGAAAAATAGTTTTTAGTGGCCATTTTTAGTGACGGCCAAAAGATATTTGTCACAAATACAACTATTAGTGGCGACCATAAACTGTTTGTCACTAAAAAAACATGTTTAGTGGCGGCCAACAAAATTAGCCACTAAAGAGCTCATTTTTAGTGACAGTCGCCAATGCTAGTCACTAAAGGTTCATTATTTGTGACGGGAATGTGTGGGGGCCATTAAAGGTGGAGTATTTGTGATAGAAAAGCATGGCGGCCACTAAAAGATGGAGGATGTTACGCCTATTTGTGACGGCCGCTAATGGTGGCTACTAAAGATTCATTATTTGTGACGAGCATTTGTGGCGGTCACTAAAGGTGGAGTATTTGTGACAGCCTACCATGGCCACCACTAAAAGCTTGGGGAGGGAAGTCACTTAAACAAGCTTATTTGTGACGGTCGCCAATGGCAATCGCTAAAGGTTCATTATTTGTGAAGGGCATGTGTGGCGGTCACTAAAGGTGGAGTATTTGTGACAGCCTACCATGGCGGCTACTAAAAGCTTGGGGAGGAAGTCACTCAAACAAGTTTATTTGTGACGGTCGCCAATGGCGGCCACTAAAGGTTCATTATTTGTGACCGCCATCTGTGGCGGCCACTAAAAGTAGATTATTTGTAACAAAAACAATCAAACAAACTTATTTGTGAGGGTTGGTATGGGCGGCTACTAAAAGAACATTATTAGTGACGGCTATGCGTGGTGGCCACTAAAGGTGGAGTACATGGCGGCCTGCTGGTGTGCAACATACTTATGCTTATTTGTGACAGCTGGTCTGGGCAGCCACAAAAAGCGCATTATTAATGATGGTCACAAGTGACGGCCACAAAAAGCACATTATTAATGACGGCCACAAGTGACGGCCACTAAAGGTGGAGTATTTGGTTTATTTGTGACGACCTTTATTTGCAGCCACTAAAAGTGCATTATTGGTGAGGACCATCGTTGGCGGTCACTAAAAGTATACCTTCAGTACATTTATTTGTGACTGTTAACTTTGACAGTCACTAAAAATAAATTATTGATACATAAAAATACAATAATATTTTAATATAAAATATCACATAAAATATAAAATATAATTAATAATTAAAAACAAAATATCTTTTTATTTCAATATACTTTTATTTCATTCTTCTTTCAATATTCTTAAAAAGAATATTTTTTACTACTAAAAAATTTACAAAAAAGTATTTTATTTATTTTTCTTTTCCCTTTAAAATATAAACCAAAGTTTAAAAAATATCTAAAATTTTCAAAAAACAGAAAAAGATATTTGTTTATTTTTACTACTAAAAATACAATAATATTTTATTACCCCTTCATCTCCCTCTCTCATCTCTCCCGCCTCCATATTCATTTCTCTCCATTTCCCTCTCTCATCTTGCCTTCATCTCCCTCAACTCTCTCGCCTCCGCCGCCTGAGTGCCGCAGCATCTCCTTCTTCGACTTCGTCTCCTTCTCCGACTTTAGCTCCTTCTCCATCTCCATCTCCAGCTTTGGCTCTGTCATAGCCTCCTTGGTGCCTCCATTTCCATCTCCGGCTTCAGCTTTGTCGTAGCCTCCTTGGTGCCTCAATCTCCATTGCGGCCTCCAGCTCCAGCAGGTCTATTTCTAATTTTGCTCAACGTAGTTCTGATAGATAATGTAACACCCTACTTTTCCAATCGTGTTATAATTTGGGATAATTCTAGGATAAAATGTTTTTCTTCAATACTATTAAAACGAAATCATATCATTCCTCATATCCATCCCAAAATTTTCATACATTTATTTCAAAAGAAAATCATCATAAACATCAATTGCGGAAGGTAGAATCGAACCTAACATCTTAATATTAATCACAAATAAGGTTATACATCATCATTAATCATAAATGAGGTTATATATCATCATTTCTCAAAACGTTTAGAATTCAAAATATCATAACTTAAATACATGGGCTACATAACATATATTCCACTCATCATTTAATTCATCATGCACTTTGTTAAGTGCCATTTCATGTCTCATTCATCCTCATTTTTGCTACAATCTCCATCTGAAATGTTTGAATATTCTAGAAGAAAAGTCCAAGTTAGATAATGAATCATCTAAGGGTACATAATTTAATGCACATATATGAATGTAATGCACATAACATCATTACTCTTATGTTTGGGTCGACCGCACCCAACTATTACTCGTCATTTTTACAGTCTCCCTGCCAGATCGAGGTGTCTGGGTGCACCCTTGGCAAAGCAACGACGCCAGTCCCTAATCCCAAACCCATGCAATGTATGACCGTGAATCTCATCGTGCTTATATACATATTTTATCATCAGAAAATGTAAATGCACTCTACATGATGCATAACATGCTAAGATATGACAACATGATAACAAAATACTTTCATGAAACTGGATTTTTGGGGTTAAATCACTTACCTTCTCAAGTTTATCGGACTACCTCGATATTCGTGTCTTGCCTAAAAAAATGTGCATCATCTTGATTTACGTGCCAACCTCAAAATTCGCATAAGTCACTTCAACTTAAGACTCAAAGCATCTTAATCATCATATTTATTTAAATAAGTATTAAAACCTATTTTTCCATAATTTTTTACATTTTCTTTATTTTTCTCTCTATTTCTTCCTATTTTTTCTTAATAAATCCAAACTAAATATTTCTCAAATATTTCACTATAACAATTCATAAAATAACATTATTGAATTTCTAAAATTTTCTAAGAAATATTACTCACCTTGAAGGTTTATCTCTGGAAGTTACGGTTTCACAACAAACGGTTTAGGTTTCTGTAGAAAACACAAGTTTCAATAAACCTAATCTCGAAAATTTTACATAAGATTGAAAGGAATTAAATATGGGTCATAACTGTAAAATTTTGATGAAAATGGGCCCCTCACGTGCCCTTTGAAGGTGGCCCATGCGCCTTCACGCGCAATTGTGACAACATTACGTTACTTTCGCATTTCGGTCATATCTCCCTCATTTTAATTCCGATTCGACCCCCATTTAAATCTACAAGTCCCTCTCTTCCCCTTCTATAGGAATATTAAAAAAAAATTGGGCTTACCTTGCCTTTTTCTAACTGTTTGGGATGAATTCCGATAAATACCCAAAACTCCAGTAAGACTCGTTTTCCTTTGCTTCTCCTCCGATTCCTTCCCTTCTTCTAGCAGAATTTTCTCCTTTCTTAAGAACAAGCTCCTCACCTTAGAATCCCTCAAGCCTCAAAATCTCTTAGAATGATTTGAGAACAACTCATGGTCCTTATTTATAGATTTCTCTAACCAATCACATGACGCCACTTGTCCCTTAATAAGCTTTGGACTCCAAAGATTCAAAACTAGAATTGAATGTTGTTTGAAATCCAAAGTCATATTGGATTGAGTTTTAAAATCCACCAATCACATGACGCCACTTGTCCCTTGATAAGATTTGTACTTCAAAAACTCAAAACTAGAATTAAATGTTGGTTGAAATCCAAAGCTAATACCCCACGCTTCTTCCAAATGTCATTTTGGCCTTTATTTCAAGTCCTCGAGTTTTGATATTTAATTCTTATTTCATTTGGGTAATTCTTTAATTACAATTACACCATCAAATATCAAATTAATTCTCATTGAGATACTTAAAATCCAAATTTAATAACTCAAAACTTACTCAATAAGGACGGTTTCGTCTCTGCGCTCTTTCAAGACCTTTGTTTCGTCCCGAAACCACTCTAGGGTTGATTGTTATAAAAAAAATAGAGCTTCTTCAGGCTTCCGTTGACTTCCCAGAAGTCCCCTACGATAATTCGATTTTTCAGCCTGGATCAAAATTGTATTTTATCTATGCCGAAAATAGTCTCAATTCTGATTTCTTTTAATACCATAAATTCTATCTCGGGATGCTCATCGAGACCATATCTGTTTTCTTAGGGAATTACACTCTGGGGCATTCCCTACAATCGATTCGATACATATAACTGTAAGAAATTATACTTAAGTCCTTAATGTTTTGATAATTTCACCTATAACCTACGTTAAAATTACTCTTAAGCCCTTTAAAAAAAATTTGGGATATTACAGATAAGGTTGACTGAACTGCCACTATCACTAAGATCTTCTCAATGGGATGCTTAGTTATCACTGTAAAGATAACCATGGGATTATCATAAGGCATAATGACATTTCCCCTGTCTTTATCTTTTTAAACTTCCATCACCGAGTTCGCCTGATAGGCTTGTTTGGCATATGCCTTTTAGGTAGAAGAAGTGTTCCCTACTAAGGTTCCACTTCTAGAAATAATGCGAATAGTTTGGTGAGTTGATTCATTATCCAAGGAAGGAGTTATTCTCTTTTCTCTCCTTCTATCATATTAACATCTATCTAGCCCATCTTGTCTTTCAAGCCTTTCATCTATTGTCTGGTTATTTTTCTCTTATTTTCTTTCGATGCATACATATCTCTTTAATCTTTCTTCCCTAATGAGGCATTCAATTTAGTTTTTTAACTCAATGCATTGATCTATGGAGAGACCATTGAGTCCCATGAAATCTATAATATGCATCCTTATTTAATTTTTTTTTTCCAAAGGTTGATTAGCTTTCTTTGTGAGGTTGATGAGACCTGACTTTTCAATTGCTGCCAAGATGAGAGATCGTGGTTCACTAAGTCAAAAATAATGATTGAACTACAACCTAGAGGGACCATTTGACTTTTTGGTTTTTTCATTCCTCTAGCTGGTTCCCTCATCTGATTCCTATTCTCTCATTTTTTCCTCTTTTTTTTTTTTTCATTTCCTCCAACCATTCTAATTACCTTAGCCTATAGGATATACTTATTTTCTTGAACAAACTTATCAACTAGGAATGTTAGCTGGTCAAGTGCAAGGGACTCTTGCAAAGGGGTCAATCAAGTCCCTTGAAGTATGGCGACAATAGCCACTCTAACCTAGAGGTTTCATATTTTCAATGTTTAATTCTAGAACTGATTGACGTATCGTCTAAATGTTTCCTTATTGCACTATTAGATACTAGGGAGATATGTAGCATCCTTCTTCCTTTGACTATTGATGATGAATGCTTTGATAAATTTTTCTCTCAATTGATTGAATGAGGAGATGGATCCATCGGTAAGGCCCTTAAACTAGGTGCATGTGTGATACATAACATTACATGAAAGATACAACATATGATTTCGTCTTGCCACCTATGAAACAACATGAGGGACTAATAGCTCTAAATATGGTGGTAAGGATCCCTTTCCCCAAATATATGGCTAGCTAGGCATCTTGAACTTCTTGGGGAGATAATTTTCATTATTTTCGGGGCGAACGAGATTCTCTTCCTTGGCTAGTCCTCTTGATCTATAGCATCGGTCCTTTTTTCTCCAAAATTTTCTCTATCAACTTCTTCATATTTGCCATCTCTCTAACAATGAATGTAGAGGGATGTTAGCTTCTTGTGCTTTCCTCAATAGTCTCTAGGAGGGACCTTAACTACCCCAGTGATCTTAGTTTCTATCATTTTTGTGTATTTCCCCTTTCAAAGAAATTCCCTATCTACATGAGGCCTATAGAGTGCACTTTCCCTCTCTCGAGGCGAAGCTGGCTCTGAGAGAATGTCTCAGGGATCGTTTAATTGAGGAGCCTCTAGGAGAGGCAAGTCTCCCCTTATCCCTAAGAGAGTCATCAAGGTCGGCATAAGGTTTGTGGTAGAGAGGAGTGAAGCATGATGTTCTATAGCAATCTTACCATTTCTCAAAGAGCTTGCATACTCTACTCATGTTGTCTCCAAAAAGCTTCATAGTCGATGAGAAACACAATGGGAAGAGCTAACATGGAGGCCTCGAGAGACCAGACAAAAGGGTTTCCTGATGCTTTTGAATAATTTCAAGAGACTGAGTCCCTAGGAGACCAACTAAGAGGGTTTCCCAAGGTTTTTGTAAAATTTTGGCAAATTGGATTTCAAGTCCTTCTTAACTATGTCAATTTGTGATGTTTCTCATTCGAAAGATCATTACTTTGTCTTGGCTTTTTGATCTAAATCCCCACAGATGACTGTAATGGTTGTTACTAAAATTCAACAATAAATTAATAATTGTGGGAAAATCTTTATCTTCAGTTTTCAATTTTCATGAGACCTATAAAATAGAAGATAGTTAGGAGGCGCAGAGTGTCTCCCACGCAGGCCTCCAATGCTTAACTCAGCTTAGTCGAAAACTGAAAGAGCATGCAGTATTAGCAATAATAAGGTAGTTTCAGTAGAGTTCTTTACATACTTGAAGAGTAGGGAGTTGCCCCCTCATTTATAAAAGTTAGAGCTGATAGATGTGAGAATATCTATATCTTTCGAGATTGTCTGTTCTAACTTTCCAAGTAAAAACTTTGGAGATGAGTTAACATATTTCTAGTGGAAAATAGTTTGAAGGGTTTCTGAAAGACATTAAGTCTCTCAGAAACTACTTCTTTTAAGACCCAAAAGAAGCTCGTTGGAGAGTCTCTTGGAGGTTGTTTTCCTTGCACCCATAAGAAGCTCGCTAAAGGGTCTCTATGAAATTGTTCTATTAGAAAAACCTCTCAGGCCCTTCTTTTGGGCTTCTTCTTTTTAAGCTTGGCTTGGACTTAGCCCTCATATCACTTGGCACATTTTTCCAATTTATTACCTTCTTTTTTTAAAAAAATAATTTTCACTTTACCACTTCAAAAAATCATTTTTCAAAATGTCACATTACATAAAATACTAATGTAAAATATGCAAAAGTAAGTGGTACAGACAAGATTTCTTGTGCATTTTATGCGAGAGCCACTAGTTCCGCTAGGTGTTTTCTAAGACCCTAAAAAACATTTTGGGTGCTAGTAAGATTGATTTTTTTTATAATAATTTTTTTTTAAAAATGCTAGTTTGGCAATTACTCCTAAATTACTCATCACTACAACAAATTTATTTTTTACAAGGTAGATAATTAAAAATGTTATTATTAGAGACCAAAATTGATAAATGTCTCTAAATATAATAGTTATGTGTCTTTAAATAATTTAATATGTGTAGAAACATATTGAATGATTTAAAGACACATAATAAAACATTTAGAGATATTTATTAACATTTGTCACCAATAGTTTGCCTCTAAATAACAAATTTCTTATAGTGTAATAAAATTGGAAGGAAAAAAAATTTAGAAGAAACAAGTGAACAACATTATTCTAAATAACTTAAAAGAATAAAAGCTAAATTAGAAGAATACTTTAGGGATGGTACTAACATAGAACTGAAAACTGAATTCATATATGACATGTTTTTTCTTTTTTATTTTATTTTATTTTGTTGAGGTATATAATAGAATTTAATTGAACCAAATCTATTAAGGACCCATACTCAAGTTACCAAATTTTAATCCTTGTAATTAAATAACTAGCTAATGAAACCGCACAGGTCTAGATATATAAATTATTTTATGTATAAAATTATATATATTATTTTAGAATAAATTGCACTCAACACCTTTGAAGTTCAATGAAAAGATTGAAATATTTTAAACATTTGAGAAATGATGAACAGCTCTTATACCTTAAATAGCTCTTGTTTCAGTTTACCTTATAAAAACTGAGATTCTTACTGAATTTGAAAAAGTTGTATAAAAATTATAGTTGATTTCTTAAAAGCTATCTATTTTTAAATCTTTGATGAAAAGTCAAGGTAGTAGATGTAAGCATTTTGACTGAACCATTATAAATGTTGTGTTTGATATTTGCTTTCTATTTTTGTAAGCTTTTGACTTTTACACAATATGCATCTTCTCATAACTCAAGCATTGTTTTTCAATGATAAAAATAAATGTTTTTCTCTTCAAATGTTAGTCTTGAAATCGTGAATATTTATCATTACTGATATCTTTTCTCAACAATAATTTCCAAAAGCAAAGAAAATATTTATAAAAAAAATATTTTATAAAAAAAGTATTTTATGTTTGTTTTCAAGATAAAATCAAAATTTTTAAACACTCAATTTACCACCGCTTCGATGCACACGCCTACAAGAACTTTTAATTTTCTAGTGGTTGTACTAGAAGAGCTAGTTAGGTGACTAGTTAGTGTATTAGGTTGGAACTGTAATCCAAATTTATCCTAGTAGATTTGAAAATCTCTAACAATTCTCTTAAAAACCTAACAAAATTTGGTGTTACCAAGTTATCACATGTTAGAAAAGAAAGAGGGTCGAGGGGAACTTGAGGAGAACAAGAACCCTTGAAAAGATAAAAGGAAACTAACAACTAGGCCCTAATCTTGGCCTTGCTTGGCTTGATCTAACCCTTCCAAACCCTTGATGCACACTAGTTTGGCCAATTCCTACTCTTCTTCCCTATTTCTCTTTCCTTCTTTTCTTCTCTCCCTAGAGTTTCTCTTAGAATGGAAGAATAACTGATTGTTTCAACCCTTATATAAAACAATCCTTATATCCCCTTTTTGGACACCAACATGGGGGTTTGGGCAAGCTTTAGCTTGCCCCAATCCCATTATTCATTTAAACACAATTAACCCTTACCAATTTTACTAATCTAGGTAAATTTGATCTTGCCATTGATGACAATTTGAGAAGAAATCTCAGTCATTAACTTAAAGCACAATCCTTGTGCCTAATGACGATTAGATTCCCACCATCCATCTCATCTCATCTTTGTCTTCATAATCAATAATATAATTTCCTTGCCAGCCAATTAATTTATTGCCCTATTTTTATAGCAATTAATGCAAGAGAGAAATTACATATTTATTTCTATATAAATTATATATAGAAATTTTTCTTAGTATTTAGTAGATATTTTCTTTTGTAACTTATTCATTAATTAGCTAGTAATGCTTGCTAACTCACCGCTTGGTGGTGATATGGTTTCTATTTGTAGTAGCTTTAGGAGGGTTAATTATTTTGTTAAGTCTTTTAGGGATCGTTACTTTGCTTAGCCCTCAAGGAAACACAAGTTTTGCTCATCCCTTAAGGAAACTTTTAGTTTACATATATATATATATATATATATATATAGTAGGCAATGATTTTCTCTCGTAGATTGTATATATACAAGTTTCACTTCAATGAAATGCAAGTTAGTTTTCATTTTCATATTAAAAACTTAGTAGTATTAATTAGTAACTAATATTTATTTTCTTTTTTATATATTTAAATATGAAACTTAGTAGTACAAACAAGAATTGTACCCAATTCTTGTCTTGATATACTATTTAATTTTTAATATTTTTTTATTTTCTTCAATTTATAATGCTGGTAACATTAGTGCTACATTTAGTTATCACCAAATAAGAGAGAGAAATAGACTGGCAAATTGTTAAGTTTTATTTAGTTCAACTGAAAAAAAAATGAGAATAAAGTGAATATAAAATGTGAGAATCCTTTCGTCATAGTAACAATTCTAACAATGATAAGGGGGAAGGTATAACTAGAGCTATAAAATCAGGTGTTATTTTTTAAATGTCAAAGGATATCTCTATTATTTTGCTAAATCTTAGGAGTGTTGAGTGAAATTTATTTTTATTTTTATGTATGTCATTTTATTTATTTTTATTAATTTTAATAACTTAATTTAATTTTTTTATATATCAAAATATAATTTAAACATATCAAATCATCAATGTCAATAAAATAATTTTATAAGTATAGCCAAAATTTAAAAGTCTAATTATCACATCATTATCATTATCTTTTTTTTTTGAATAATTATCATCTTATTAATGCTCCTGTTTGTTATAGAAAGAATTTCAACAGTAGTGAAGAAATACGTGGGTCCCATTCATGACCTAATTTTTTTTTAAATTAGTGTTTGTTAACCAAGATATAAATAAAAAAAATAAAATATAAAAAGTATTCCAAACAAAAGTCTAGTTTTACATACAAGTTATAAGTAAAGGATTATAAATTTTGAATTAAATTGAAATGAAAAATAAACTTGATTTGAATGTCTCTTTATGTGTGTTTGAATCTAGTTTTACATACAAGTTATACATTTAAGTATTAAATATTTATAAATAAAAATAAACCAAAACAAATCATGTTGATATTTTAAGTAACATCTGAAATATCAACTTTGTATTCATTGCAATGGTGGCCTTATCACTCCTCAAAACATCATCATGTTTCATCAAATTATTATAAATTAATATGCACCCAAAATATTATTATAAAATTATGTATAATTATATAGTATTTAATTTTTAGAAAACATAACTCGATAATGCTATTTTCAAGAATTATAAGCCATTGTTGTAGCTTACAAAGATGAATGTAGGCAAGGTGACAGATTTGAGAGGGATGATGTATAGACTTTTAATGTTTGTAATATCAACCATCCATCAAAATTGATCCACTAAATAAGCCCAAGGACTAAGCCAAGCCAACGGGAAGCATCCAACATCCCTTTTCTGTTGCTGCCATTAGGAAGACATAAAAACACAAAAACGGAATAGCACAGCCCAAGGTTTCCTCCAGACTGGATCTGACCTGAATAGCTGCTGAATCTGATCCTAATCTATCTTGGAAGGGTTTGGGTTCGGGTTATGAGCCGTAGGACGCCTCTGGGCAAGTATCTGCTTTGTCCTTTCAAGAACACCAAAGAAAATCGAACCTCCAACTCCTATCCACACAACTCTTGGGCCGATCCCCTGCAGCACAGAGCAGCCAATAAAAATCATGTGGTAGCATGTTATTTTGCGTATTACCATTGGATGCTATGTTTCTGTCACCAATAACATCATCAATATAGACACCATTTTTAACGTCATAAAACTTGGGATTGTTTCCAACCCAAATGCGACTGAAAGGTAATAGAAGATGACTGATGTAGACTGGTTAAATGGTTAATCATGAGAAGACTAAAAGACAGGAAAAGAATTGACCGCAAATAAAAAGAACCAGTTGGGAACTCCTTTACATGGACAAAAAAGATTATAACAGGAGGGTTCCAGGGAAGACCCGTCTTACTCCTACATTAGACTATATTGATAGCTATCTTCTTGTGGAGGAAAAAATGAGCAAGCGCGTAAAACCTTTCAGAGATTGAATCTTTTATATACAATCCACAACAATCCAATTACGGCAAGGAACAAACCAGAACAATCACGAAATTTTTTTGCAATGAATTAGAACAAGAAAAACATATATCTGGCCATAATTTTGGCAACTGTTCCGAGTGAAGAAAGGTTGAAAAGAATTTTCTCACCCGTCTATTGCAGTGCAACAAGAGAAAAAAAAAAAACAACAATTACATATGGTTAGTTCATCCTGAATTTGTAGCTATTTGACAAATAATGCTAGTTTGGGAAGGCCGCACCTTGAAGAGAGCAGGAGTTCCTTCTTCTCCAACAATAGTGCCAACACAATCAAAAATACCTCTGTACTGCTTTCCTGATCCCTGAGAAAAATTTGAAAGAGCCACCAGTAAGCAACAAAAATAGCTACCCAACATTACGGAGATAAAAAAAAGAAAAGAAAGAAAAACCTGAAAATGCATTAAATTTACCTGAACCATCAATCTAGTCTTTATTACATCAAGAGGTGTCGTTATAGCTCCAGTGATTGCACCTGTAAATCAGTGACTTGTTTAAGAGATCCTTAGAAAGTTAAGATCTTTGTTCATGTTTTAAAGTATAATGAATCAACTCCATATTCTAGAAGCATGGGAAACTTAATGCTATAACTTCTCAATTTTGACAAAGAAAGAATTACTGGGAAAGATGGGTCAATGCTATTGGAATGAATTATTATTTACTCTTCAAGACAGCAAAGGCTAGAATCAAACATGAGAAACCCTATACATGCTACCCATGTTTGGTATATTTTTGAGATCTGTACTCTTACCAGCAAAAGCACCGATTATAGCATTCTCAGGGTCATTCAAATCCCTTCTTGCCTGCAGGAGAGAAAAGAAAGAAATAATTGTATCTCTACAGCTTCACGTAAACAAGTAACACAAAAAGTTTTATAGTGATAATGACCCTTTTAGGGAGGGGGACTCACTTTCCCAACCAACATGCAGATCTAACCACTTACACTTTGTTTCATGTAGCTAGAAGGTCTGAGCTCTTTCAGTGTGAAACTATCATTAGTTATATATACTAATATAGATTCAAATGTCATGTGTGAACTTACAGCTAGCTTATAACCCATCCGAAGCTGCTCATATATGCAAAACTGGATGGCATCAAATGGCAAATCTCGCAATAAAAAGGATCCATAACCCTGCAGTGTTAACAACAAACAATGGATAGACGTGAATAATGGATTCCAGTAACTTCATGGCAAAAAGTAGTATGAAAGACTAAACCTGACTTCCGCAACAAAGAATTTGCATGCTCCTCTGGAGAAACAAAGAACAAAGCAAATGAATGATTTAAGTTTGAAAAAAGGAAGAATCTCATACTGCATAAAGTCCTTTAAAACCCTCCTTAGCAACAATAAGGCGGACAGCATCAGGAGCTGAAGCAAAGTGCCCAGTCTGTATCCTTTGCTTAATGACCTACAAATTTTTCAAGGAATGAGTCTCAGAAAGTACTCTGAGTAGAAGGCTGAAAAAGTTAAATAACCTACTTCAGTAGGCACACGAACTATAGACGAAGCAGCCCCACCAACGGCACCTGCAGTCTAGGTAAAATTTATAAAGCTTTTACATTAACACAGGATACTATTACTTATCAAAAACAAAACAAATAAATAAACAAAAACAAAGGAAACTAACAAAAAGTAAATCAACAAGAAAAATTACTGAAGCAAACAGACTAATCAAGTTATCACACAGCCAACAAACTCATAGGAAGTTAATGCCCTGTCAATAATTTATATAGGCTGATCCCAATGTGAAGAAAATAATACCAAGGAAAAAGAAAGTATTATTTTAACAGGTTGCTGCCTGCCATGGAAACATTTAAGGCTTGAGCCTTAGAATCTGTCCTTACCAGTCATAACATGCTATTCTGCTTTCTGTACATATAATAGTATCAAAGCATCTCTCCAGAGTGTGCCCAAGTGAAGATAATTATGCCATGACATACAGTACCATGTAACTGAACCCACCAAGTGCAATTAAGGCTTCATGTTGTTGTGGTAGACAGGACTAGAAAACAAATAATAAAACAGAGTACTTACATTTGGAAGTAAGAATTTACCATCTTGTTTCTAATAACAAAGATGTCGTATCTTGTCAACTCAGTTACACTACTTACCAAATGAGCCAAGGCACTGAGGTTTTCTGGGAGGCTTTTCAGCAGTTTTTGCTTTGTCGGCTCATAGACACCAACAAATATCGCTGATGCACTGCAAATATTTGGAGAGCTCATCAAGGAAACAACTTTCAATTCCAGAATTCCAATACTTACATGACTGAAATTGCAAGGTACTGCATCCAGAGGCAGAGAGAATGAGACAGATGCTTTTTAGGGCTTGCAGCTTTTTGTTATACAATTACTAGGCTTCAGTGTCATGTAATTCCATTTTGTTAAGTTCTATAACAAATGAATCCAGGTGACAAGGCCACATGGCTAAGGTGTTGACTTGCCTTGTCCTTGCAAGTCTCAAGACACCATCTCCTGAAAGGTATATTAATATATATGTATATAAATTCCAACATATAGATGCCTGTGTATCTGTATGTGTTGGTGTATGCGATGCACACATATACCATGATGCAAATAAAGAACTCAACCATCCATAACTAGAGCAGGAAAATGAAAGAAAGGGCAAATAAGAAATACTCTAGGTGCATTCATTTTCTCCACAATAAAAATAAAATCCTTTAATTCATTGACAGTTGAAAAATCACCTGAATTTCTGAAAATCACATTGAAATTTACCAATTTGGTCAAAATAACCAAAGTATTTTAACAGATTCCACACTAATCTAGGATAAAACCTAAAAAGGTATAATTTAGCCAAGAAGAAGCAAAAAAGGCAATTAGTGAAGCAAAATCAAAAGCTTATGAAAATTCATACATATATAAACAATCTAAAACAAGAGAAAAAAAACACATGGGATTTGAGTAAAAAAAATGCATAAAAGATAAAACCAAAAGGTACTAGTAAATGAGGATGCGATCAAGCAGAGATGGAAGGAATATTTCTTGAAGTTATTAAATGAAGATGGCGATACAAGTGCAATATTGGGGCTTTTTTTTTTGTTAGCATAATTATTTAATGTGAACCTTAAATCAAACTACTTGTCGGACGAGTGGAGGAAGAGCACTTTAGTGCCTACTTACAAGAATAAAGGAGACTTCAAAGTTGAGGAAATTATAGTGGAGTCAAAGCTAATGAACCACACAATGAAACTTTGAAAGATTGATTGAACAAATATTAAGAAGAAACAAAGATGTCTGAAAACCAATCTGTTTCATGCCTAGAAGGTTAACAACAGAAGCTATATACTTGCTAAAATGCCTAATGGAATGCATAGAGATAAAGAAACGGATTTACATATGATGTTTATAAATTTAGAAAAAAACTTATGACAAAAGCTTAAAGAAGTCTTATTGAGGGTTTTAGGGAAGAAAAGAGTTTCCATTGCCTATATACATGTTATCAAATACATGTATCATAGAGAGAATTACAAGTCAGTACATGTGGAGATTTTCAGACTTTTCCAGTTATAGTTAGATTACATCAACGATATGCTTTAAGCCCTTGCCTATTTTCTCTAGTATAGATGAACTCACTAAGTATATCTAGGCAGATTTGTCTTGGTGTTTGCTATTTGTACATGACGTTGTGTTGGTTGATGAGATATGAAGGAACACCTTAAAATTTTAAGTTAAGCAAGTTAAAAACCGGATATATGGAATGTAAGTTTAACAAAAATATAAGTCTAGATGATGTTATGATAAAATTGAAAGATTAGGTCACACTAAGAAAAGATCAATTCAGATATCTTAGATCAATCATCCAAAAAGATAAGAAGATCAACGAGGATGTTACCCACAAAATTAAGGCAAGATAGTGAAAATAAAAAAGTGGAAGGTGAACATTGGTGCAATCATAAGGTTGTTCTATTGTGACTTGAAAGTCACAAGTTCAAGTAAAAAAACATCTTTTCTAAGCAAGGGTAAGGTTGTGTGCAATTGACTTCCCTAGAGCCTGTAATACAGGAACTCATGCATTTACCTTTTACATGATAGTAAATTCCATAAAATTGAAAAGAAAAAATTTTATAAGACAACTATAAGACCATTTTTGTTGTATGATGCAAAACATTGAGAAATAATGGAGGTGAGAATGTTATGATGGATGTAGGAGCATACAAGAAAAGATAAAATTAGAAATGAGATTGTTTGCAATAATGTCAAAGTAGCTCATATTGAAGATAAGATGTGTGAGACACAATTAAGATAATTTGGTCATGTGAAAAAGACCAATAGAGTCTCCTGTGAAGAGTGTAAATGGAAAGGAATAGGTATCTAGCAAAAGAGGTAGAGGGAGTAAAAAAAAAACTAAATTTGGGGATGGTTATTTAGGTATAATATGAGTTATAAAAATCATATAAGATAAGACCATAAATAGAAATGACTGACAAACTAGAATTCATGTAACTGACCCATGGGAGAAACTTAGGTATGATGAGTTACAAAAGCCTTATAAAAGATAAGGCCATAGATAAAAAAGTTTGGCGAGATAGAATTCAAATAGCCAACCCACAGTGTGGAATAAAGGCTCAACTTCTTGCTGTTTTACTAATCCAGGCTGAAGTAAGAAATTTAGAAAAAAATTCAAACTAAACATGTTCACTAAATTGAATGAAAATTCACATTATAGAATGATGTTTCAAGATACAAGACCTTGTTGAGTTAGTTATGCATTTTTAACATCTTCAAGTTTGATAACATTAACAAAAATATAATGGCATTAAAGACCTAACAAAAAGATAAACAAAATTATGCATATGTAACACAAGAAAGTCACAACTTTTTGACAATTTGGAACAGTTTTTATTAACTGAGGGATCATAGTAAACACTGAAAATTTTAAGGAAAAAGTACTATATTACAAAGACAGTAGATTTGAAATTAAGAGAACTTACGGTAAGACGCCAGCAAGATTTCCTATCAATCCTGAATAGAGTCCCTTCAAGACTATGCTTCCCCCACCACGAACTGCCTAATGGGGCCATGCACTTTTAGTCAACAAAGTTACAAAATAAATAAGCTTCAAGATAGAATTGTAAATAAAACTTCTTTTCATTCCTGCATAAACCAGTGAGAATTGTTACCCTTGCAGAGAGGCATACAAGAAAAGGAAGGATGACAAAGGATATAACCTATCAACGCTCCAAAAAAAAAAACCAAGATCATGAAAGTGAAAGCAAGGGCCTGTTTGGTTATGATTCTTTGTTTTTGCTCTTGTTGGAACCCAAAATTCTGAAAATTTTAAAAACACCTTGGTTACATACTTTTCATTTTCATATGTTGAAATGATTTTTAAAACCAGTGAACGTGTTTTTTATTATCTCAAAATTAGGGTGCTTTGAGATCAATTACTCAAAAATAGTTTCCAGAATGATTCCATAGATTTAGTCTCTCGAGTGTTTATCTGGTTTTGGAGCCAGAAAACAGTCTCTGTAACCAAAGTGAAACAGGCTGTAAATCTCTCATCTAGCCATTTCTATCAATCAAATATCCCACAAATCAGAAGTTTTTTTATCTTTACAACTGGACTTCATTTAAAAAAGTAGCAACGCATTGGTGGCAACCATAATATTGCCTTTGATAGCACTAATGCATGGGGAATAATGTAAAAGAAGAATTTGTCTACAGCTCCCAGCAACAGCAGCCAATTCAATTCAGCAAAAATCAAATCAACAGCATCTGGCTGCCAGCTTTGCAAATAGATGACATCAAATCTAACATAAACAACAAATCTTGTAACCAATGCATGTTTGAGTTACTCATAGAATAATTATATTATCCAATGATCCCAGATAACACAGGGATCAACAAAAAGGAAGCAGATAAACAAGACTGTATTCAAGTTTTAACCTGCTTGAAGCCGAGTTTTTATTGTATCAATTGGGTATAAAGCTGCTTCAACCACAACACCAGCAACACCTCCAGCCACAGCACCCTCTATAAAATGCCAATGACATATTATTAGAAATGGATACTAAAGTGCCTCTGTTCTTAAGAAAAAAAGGTGTGCTTTTTACTCATCAAAGAAAGAAAAGCATTTTATTGATTTTCTTTTTTGGGAAACACAAAAAGTCCTCAGGAGAGATCATAAAAAAAGCAACTGATGCATATCTGAACAATGTGCATATGGCTTTGGAAATATATATTAACAAGTACTTAAATACCTTTCTAATGTTCTTTCATGAGTTACTGGCTTACAGCAGCAGTACCTTTGATGCTACTCCACAACAGTCACTTGATGCCATGTGGCAGTGAACTAAATAAAGATAAAAGTGCATAAAGGTTTTTCCTTCCAGAACCTTTCTTGGCCACTGCATACTAATCTGAGGAAGATGGAAAGTATCTGCTATTTGGTGTATAAAGAGTCATGAAGCAAATTTGGAGTTATTTTCAATTATTCCCCGTGTCAAGACTTTAATAAGAAATTTTATTTATTTAAATTTTTTATATTAAAATTTACATTTTTTAGCTTTTATTTTTAGTAGAGCTAACTCCCTCTGGGGATGTTATTCACTGTTGGTCCCAAGCCTAGATAAAGGAGGAGGGTTGTGTTCGGTAACCAACAACCAACGTAAAACCTAGTCGGATCAAAAAACATGAACTCTAGACAAACTATGAAAAACCGTTAAGGCGTAACCCTTCATAACAACGCGCTACACTGCCTGCGTATAGTGTCAAGTGAGCTAGGGTTGCAGCATCGGTGCCCGAATGTAGTGACAAATGAGCAAGGGTCCTAGCATTTGCTTGGACGGATGTGGATAAAGAAGCTAATCCAAAATAAAAAACAAAATCAAATTCAAAGTTAAAGCCAAAATCAAAATCATTGATTAAGGATTGGGTCATGGAATATAGGAACATTAACAGGCAAAACTATGGAAGTGGTAGATGTGATGATTAAGAGAAAGATTAATATTATGTGTTTTCAAGAGACGAGATGGGTAGGGAAGAAAGCAAAAACTTTATCAAAATCTGGATATAAAATATGATACACAGGAAATGATCGATCAAAAAATGGAGTGGAGATTATTATGGATAAAAGCTCAGTAGACAAGGTAGTGGATGTAAAGAGAATAGGGGATAGGATTATTATGGTGAAGGTTGGTCTAGGAAGAATGACTATGAATATCTTTAATACATATGCACCACAATTAGGTGAGGAGATAAAAGCAAAATTCTAAGAGGACTTAGAAGGACTCATACAAATGATACCAAGATGAGAGAAAGTAATTATAGGAGGTGACTTAAATGGTCACGTGGATAGAGACGAAAACGGCTATAGAGAGGTACATGGAGGGTATGGATTCGGAGAAATTAATAATGAGGGTAAGTCTATTCTAGATTTTGCTATGACATATGGACTCATCATAACCAATACTAGGTTCAAAAAACGGAACAAACACTTAATCAAATATAAAAATATCACATCAAGCACCCAAATAGATTACTTCTCATGAGATAAGAGGATCGGTTATGTTATAGGGATTGTAAGCTGATACCGAGGGAGTGTTTGACTACTCAACATAGATTTTTAGTACTTGACGTTCAAGTAAGAAATTGGAAGAGAAAAAATCACATAAAACAAAATCCAAGAATTAGGTAGTGGGATTTAAAAGGGGAAAAATAATTAATTTTCAAAGAAAAATTAAGGGGTAGAAGGGAATGGAATGGAGAAGGACAGGCAAACTAAATGTGGAGGAAAATAGCTAATGCCCTGAGAAGCACGGCAAAGGTAGTCCTTAGAGAGACAAATGGTAGAGCCCAAATCTTAAGAAGTCTTGGTGGTGGAATGAAGAGGTACAATTAAAAATTAGAAATAAGAAAACTTGCTATAAGGCTGTATATCAGTGTAGCAATGAAGAAAACCTAAAAAATTATAAAGAAGCGAAAAAGGCAGCAAAAAGAGCTGTTAGTGAAGCAATGTCAAAGGCATATGAGAATCTATATAAACAAGTTGATACAAAAGATAGAGAAAGAGATATATACAATTAGTTAAAGCAAGAGAAAGAAAAACAAGGGATCTAAACCAAGTGAAATGCATAAAAGATGAAAATCAAAATGTATTAGTGAATGAGGGAGCAATTAAGGAGAGATGGAAGGAGTATTTCACAAAATTATTCAATGATGGTGGAGACACAAGAGTTAGGTTGGGACATCTTAGTAACTCCGAAGGGAACGTGAGCTATACATTTTATCAACGCATAAGTTCAAAAGAAATAAGGCAAGCATTAAAAAAGATGAAAAATCATAAGACGGTGGGACCGAATAATATATCAATAGAAGCATGAAAATGCTTAGGAGAAGAGGGCATCTTTTGGCTAACGAAATTATTTAATGTGATCCTTAAATCAAAAAATATGCCAGATAAGTGGAGGAAGAGTATTTTGGTTCCTATATACAAGAACAAAGGAAATGTTCAAAATTGTGTAAATTATAGAGGAATTAAGTTAATGAGTCATACCATAAAACTCTGGGAGAAAGTAATAGAGCAGAGGCTCAGAAAATAAACAGACGTCTCGAAAAATTAGTTTGATTTCATGCCTGGTAGGTCAACAATGGAAGGTATATACCTACTGAGGCGCCTAATAGAAAGGTATTGAGATCATCAGAATGACCTGCATATGGTGTTTATAGATCTAGAAAAGGCCTATGATAAGGTCCCTAGAGAAGTATTATAGAGGATTTTAGAGAAAAAATGAGTCCGAATAGCCTATATACAAGCCCTTAAGGACATGCATCATGATACAGAGATAAGGGTCAAAACATGTGAAGGGGATACTCCACCGTTTAAAATTACAATGAGACTGTATCAAGATTCTGTACTAAATCCATACTCATTTACTTTAGTAATGGATGAATTCACTCAACACATTCAGACATAGGTGCCATGGTATATGCTATTTGCAGATGACATAGTGTTGGTGGATGAAACAAAAGAGGGAGTGAACACTAAACTTGAGTTATGGAGAAATAATTTAGAATCTAAAGGATTTAAATTAAGTAGAAGGAAAACAAAATATATGGAGTGTAAATTTAGTAAGAACGCAAGAGTGGAGCATGTTATAATAAAATTGGAAGACTAAATCATACAAAGAAAATACCATTTTTGAGATTTGGGATCAGTGATTTAAAAAGATGGAGAAATTCACGAGGATGTCATACATAGAATTAAGGCAGGTTGGCTAAAATGGAGAAATGCATCAGGGGTGTTATGTGATAGTAAAATCTCATTAAAACTGAAAGAAAAATTCTATAGAGCAGCTATAAGACCAGTTTTGTTATATGGCTCAGAATGTTGGACAGTTAAATACCAGCATAAAGATGAGCGTAGCGGAGATGAGGATGCTAAAATGGATGTGCAGCCATACAATAAAATATAAAATTAGAAATGAGGTTATTCGTAATAAGGTAGGAGTAGTGCCAATCGAGGAGAAGATGAGAGAGACTAGATTAAGATGGTTTGGTCATGTGAGAAGAAGACCAAAAGACGCTCCTGTGAGGAGAGTTGATGAAATGGAACAATTAGCCAAAAAAAGAGGTAGAGGCAGATTCAAGAAGACTTTGGGAGAGACATTAAAGTTTGATATGAAATGTATGGGTCTAAATGAAAATATGACAAAAGACAGAAATATATGGAAGTCTAGAATTCATGTAGCCGACTCCACATAGTGGGATAAAAGCTGGATATGTTGTTGTTTTATTTTTAGTAGAGCGGTTTGGATAATTGTAACTTGAAATTTTATTTTTTTAGTAGAACATTAGCCTATAAATAGGCATTAGTGATGTAATTAGAAGTAAGTTGCTGACTTTGGAATAATTTATTGATTTCTCTCTCTCTCTCTCTCTCTCTCTCTTCTTCTTCTTCTTCTCCCCTTTCCTCGGATTTCCTCTTTCCCTCCCTGATTTTCTTCTCTTCTTCTCCAATTTTTTGCGACCAATTTTCTGTCCTGCTGTTCCCAATCAGACTTCCTTTTATTTGTAAAACCTTTTAATTTGTCAATAGCAGAAAAGTTTAGTATTTCTAAAAATATATATACACACATAACAAGCAGCAGAAAAGCATTTCTTTCCAACTTGTAGTTATTGCCAAATGATAATATTGGTCTGTAGCAACTTTAATTGATTTCTCAAATCTATCATACTGTAATCATGCAGTGAAACATGAATCCAAAAGTAGATAAGAATCATCTGAAATAGTTAAATGATAATTTTAGTGAATTGTGTGGCAGCATATCCTTAATATAAACAATACTTTTCCTTTGATTAATACTGATTAGCAACTTATCAAAATGCACATCCTTTATACTAGTTAAAAACTTGAACAATAATGTCAAAAAAATGTAAAGCTCATCATGTATTATCATCGATGGATTAATCAGAGTATAAATAAGTACCATTATTAACCTGGAGCAAATTGAACATGAGTATTCCAACCTACCAAACAGGGAATGGAAGAAATCAAATGGCATGTCTCTATGACCACGGACAGCTTTAACAATATTGTTCCGTTCCTCTTGGGAAATACACATTTTCTGCTTCACAGTACCTGTAATGAGAAATATGAAAATAAAAACAGAGGTAAATGAAACTACATGAGCGAAAATGGATACAACTAATCAAAAAATAAGTTTTCTCTTGAGGCATTGAGGTCAAGAGAATATAACTAACCAAGAAACCGAAGCATGCCACCAACTTGTTTTACTTATTTTAGTTTATTATTTTGTATTGATAAGAACCTACTGCCACTAACTTTTGGGTTCGCACTGAGTAAACTCATCGAACATGTGAAAAATAGCTCATAAATCTTGCAAACCAAATACACTCAGAAATATGCGGGCGGGCTATCCGCCAAGAAAGTTTGAACCCTTGTCATAGTTAAGCCACTACAGCCCCTCACCACCACGCCAACCCTTGTGGGTGCCACCAACTTGTTTTGAAACCCGATAACAACGAATTCTGCTGCTGAAAATTCAGGCTGATCAATCAAGCAATAGTCACACAAATATGCTTCATGGTATTATTATCAACTCCATGATTTGGATTCATCAACTGTTTGTTTCTGCTGGAACGGAAATTCCATTGTGAAATGCATCTATCAATAGCCCCCTTGTAGGCCTTCATTAAATAACGTCTTTTTATCTCACTACAAATGTTTTGCAAAACCAGCATGATCCAGCAACTGTCACTATCATTTCATTAGCCGCGGAACAAATGTCATGCACCGAAACAACTACTTAACCTGATCGTCGGAAAAAACAACTCGGTGACCTAATTTGCTAACGTCCTCCAGCAAATGAACAGTGCTTCCCAGATGTTGATCAGAATTTGAAGTCGTCAACATATACACAAATTCATTTCCAGGAACCGAAATACATACAGATATATATCTCACGGCTGATTAGTGAACAAATTCTCACAGAGAGAGAGACGAACCTGCCGGTAGGTTTGTCAGTGTGTGAGTGCGACTGCGACTGCGACCGCGACCGTGAGCCGGAGAAGAAGAATCCAAATAGAGAAGAGGGTTTTAGGCGGACGCAAGATGTTCAATCATGCCAAATTACGACAACGCCCTTAAGCTGCTTACGTATGCGATCGAAGGATTCAGGCTTAGTTTGACTAGGCTTTTTTTTAACAGCGTTTAAATTAAATAGTATTTAAGTTGT